>JAQPPZ010003977.1:0-9209598 GCA_028583015.1 Wollemia nobilis | reverse complement strand
TGCAACAAATTGTGCCTGAGAAGTGTGAGGATGGACTCAGGGGGAGTCTACAGCAGCCCTTTGGTATTATTGACAAAGGGGGAGAAGAGTTACAGGAATGTACATAGGTGTTGCCAATAATTCCAAAGGGGGAGATTGTTGAGCAAGGTGCTGCAAGAAGTTTGTCATTGTTGTCAACACAGGAAGTTAGATACAATGATGCAGTGGACAGACAGTGTAGGAGTCATTCAGATGTAGAGGATAGAAGTTTCCTAGAAAACAGAGATGACCCAGTTTCAAAAATTTGAAGAAAAAGACAAGTTAGAAAACTGTCACGATATCGCGACATGTTTTCTGTCATGATTTTGCGACAAAAATGAGGAGAGAGAAGGCGCAATCAAAAATTTCATGATTTCGTGACAATTCGAAGGAGAGAGAAGGCACAATCGAAAATGTCACGATTTCGTGACAAGTCTGAGGAGAGAGAAGGCGCAGTTGAAAATGTCATGATTTCGCGACAAGTCAGAAGAGAGAGAAGGTGCAAGGCAAACTGTCATGATTTCGCGACATGTCGGAGGCCAAGAAGCTAAGTCGAGTAACTATAGCGATTTTTCTACATGTTGAATTTTTGCTGGCCGAAGCTGGGAGAAAGTGTTAAGAGAAAAAGATGTAGCGATTTCGCTAAGAGTCAAAAGTTCTCAAAACATAGGTGTAGCGATTTCGCTACAAGTTGAAAAAGCACAACTCAAAGGTGTAGCAATTTTGCTACGAGTTGAAAAGGCACAACACAAAGGTGTAGCGATTTCACTACGAGTTGAAAAAGCACAACACGAAGGTGTAGCGATTTCGCTACAAGACAAACATACAGATCTCAAAGGTGCAGCGTTTATGATACAAGTCGAAAGTGCAAGACATAAAAGTGTAGCAATTTCGCTACGACTTAATACTTCACGAGTAGAAGCAAATTTGGAAGCACAAGGCACAAAGTTGTAGCGATTTCGCTACTGCATGAAGCAAGGAATGTACGAAAGCCAAAAATGTTGTGATTTCACGACAAAACTGAGGATGACATCAGCAAAAGATGAAAGTGTCACGATTTCGCGACAGGGTGCAAGAAAAGCCGTTGAAAGCCAAAAGCGTCGTGATTTTGCGACAAAGATGAGGATGACGTCAGCAAAAGCTGAAAGTGTCACGATTTCATGACAAGTTGCAAGAAGAGCCTCAGGAAGCCGGAAGCGTCACGATTTCATGACAAGATTAAGAATGACGTCAGCAAAAGATCAAAGTGTCGCAATTTTGCGACAAGAACGGTGACAAAGCTTTCAAAGGGCAAAAGAGTCACGATTTTGTGATACGAGGGCAAGAAGGCGTACGAATGTAAAAGGTGTCACGATATCGTGACATGTTGGATTTTCAAGAGGAAAGCCACAGAACCAAATAGACTATTTAAAGCCGACATTCATTAGGGTTTGAAGACGACATCATTAGGGTTTTAAGCCAAAATTCTTTAGGGTTTGAAGCCGACATTCATTAGGGTTTGAAGCCGACAATCATTAGGGTTTTAAGCCGACATTCATTAGGGTTTGAAGCTGATATTCATAAGGGTTTGACAGTCGACACTCTTTTAGGGTTTAAGCTGACTGTAGTCTCAATATTGTTCTTAAAGATTTATTCTATAAAAGGAGGGTCAATTTAAGATGGAGATGGACTTGTGCGAAGATAAGGGGTGCGTGCAAAATTTGAAGTGCATAGAGAGTGAGTCGTTTCGATTGGAACTAAGGCTGAAGTGATATTTCTTTTGTGACAAAGTGAAGAGTGCATATCGAATCTTTGTGAATTAAGAGCGTGATGTGCAGGGGTTGTGTTCCAAGTCCGAAGTGATAATGAGCAGACTGTAGAAGTGATCGATCATCTGATTGCAGTAGAGAATGCGAAGAAGTACAGAGAAGCGGTCGAACAGTGTGAATCATTTAGCATAAAAGCAGCAGAATGCAAAAAAATAGTAGACTGTGAGAAATGAGGTGAAAGTTTTATTCTGTAATTTTTATTATTGTCTTCTAAGTTGCATCTTGGCATAAGGGGTTGGTGCATCTTTCTAGTAGGTTCTAGTAAATTAGGAGTTGGTGCTCCATTCTGCCTAAAATAGATAAAGCAAAGGGGTTGGTGCTCCTTCCAGTTAGTGCTGGTAAAAGATATTGTAAAGTTGTAGCTTTGCATTGGCTAGATTTGGATGGTAGTCCAAGCAGTCATTTTTGAGGAGTAGCCACATTGGTGAACCTCGTTAAAATTGTTGTGTTATGTGTGATGCTTTATTGATGCATTTAATATTTCTTTTATCTATTTTAAACTGCTGCTAGTTTTAAAACCGTATGTTTTAGAAATTTTAAAGATCACACTGATTCACCCCCCCTCTCAATGTCATTGTGATTACAACAATTGGTATCAGAGCCGGTCTCGGGTTCGAATCCCTTCGGGTAACGTTGAGGGGATTGTTGGACTAACCGCCAGCGTCCCCCTTTGGGATCGTGACATGGTTTAACAGCCTCCCGAGGTTAACGCCTGGCTTGTAGCGGATACCATCAGTTCGAGCTTTCGGTATAACGACAAGTTCCACAAATAAATTTTGAAAAAAAAAAATATGACCTCCATAAAATGTGATATTTTTTTAAAAAATTTGCCTTAACTCTACAAAAACAAACCCACTTTACCCGAATCATGGCTTTGATACCAAATATAGTGAAACTCTCTTCTCATTCCATATATATTTCAATAATTTATCAAAATATTCAAAATGCATCCACAAATAAAGTAATTCCACCAAAAATTTCTCAATAAAATAGAGATTGACTATACCCTTGAGAAATGGAAACACCATACAATGTTCCTTTTGGAAGGAATCCACTCCAAAATATATCTAGCTCAATGAGCCAAGAAATCTCCAAGAATACATTATAGATATATTTTACAATGGAGGTTTATCTCTCTTTATACAAGAGTGTGATGGTTCACCTTCCATGAGTTACAAAGTGCATAATAATATAGCAATATTCATTACGGTTACATATGACAATATTCCCCCAATGGTTACAAATATGATTCTATGACATACTTATTTCTATTTTGACATGTGGCCTTATTTATATGAGTGAGTACTTGTGTAGTGAACCACTCTTCTCATTCCATATATATTTCAACAATTTATCAAAATATTCAACATGCATCCACAAAAAAAGTAATTGCACCAAAAATTGCTCAATAAAATAGATATTTATTATACCCTTGAGGTAGGGAAACAACATACAATGCTTCTTTTGGAAGGAAGCCACTCCGCAAGATCTCTAGCTCCACAAGCCAAGACCTCTCCAAGAATACATCATACATATATTTTACAATAGGGGTACATATCTCTTTATATAAGAGTGTGATGGTTCACCTTCCATGAGTTACAAGATCACCCTTGTGGCGGTTTACCTTCCATGAGTTACAAGATCACCCATGTGGTGGTTCACCTTCCATGAGTTACAAAGTGCATAATAATATAACAATATTCCCCCAACGGTTACAAATATGATTCTATGACATACTTATTTCTATTTTGGTATGTTGCCTTATGTACTCAATAATTAAATTATGGCTCATACCATTATACAATATAATATTAAATTATTTAATATTAAATACCTCTCTTGGTACCTAACATTCCATCCCCCTTACAAATGTTTCATCCTCAAAATATTAGAAGAGGATAAATAGTATGATATTATAAGCCATGAGCCACACTAAATAATGGTACTAATCTCGATCATCCATCCATCTGAGTGGAACTATGATTAAATGTAACAAACCGTTACACAAAAACCTTGAGGTGAAAGTTAAATCTGAATACACCAGGATCATAACATTTCCACCCACTTTGAATTCAAAATATAGATGGCGGGCCTAACTCTCCATCCACTCCAATGTGGGAAATATGGCAAGACAAACCTCTCCATCCACTTCCACATAGGGACTCTGGCATGGCAAACCCGACTTCCCACCTGCTTCGTAACTTGAACCTGGGTGGTTGCTCCTTGATTTTGTTTTCTTGAACTTGCAACCTCATTTTTTAGCCTTGGCACACAAGGTGTAGTTTCTATATCTTGTACATTTTCATCCTTTTCATTTGATGCCCATTTACTTAAAAATGCAACTAGATTGAAAGTTATAAATTTTTTTCCTCTTTTGCCGGTAACCCAAAAACAACACCGAAATCCCAACTTGCAATAGTTATAACTTCCTCAATACTTATCAAATTTTCACAAATAAAAATTCATTTTTGTAGTAATCAAAATAACCTACATGCTGATGAAAAAAATTATAAAAATAACTACTACAAAACCTAATACGAATTTTTTCTTTCTAAAAAAAAAAATTGCGCAACCAAAAAATAGCTTGAACAACCCAACTTCAAACAACTATAACTCTCTCAAAACTTATCAAAAATTCACAAATGAGTAGTCATTTTTATAGTACTCAAAATAATATATATATGCTGGTGCCAAAATCTTCTGCAAATGACTACTAAATTTTTTATTACAAATTGTTTTATTTTGAAAAAAAAAATGTGTGGTCAAAAACAACAAAAATAACTCAACTTCAAACAGCCATAACTTTCTCAATACATATTAGAATTTAACAAATAAGCAGTCATTTCTATAGTACTCAAAAATATCTACATAATGGAGTAAAAACTTTATAAAAATAAATTTTTACATAAAAAAATATGACCTCCGTAAAATGTGATATTTTTTTAAAAAACGTGCCTTAACTCTGCAAAAACAAACCCACTTTACCCGAATCGTGGCTTTGATACCAAATATAGTGAAACTCTCTTCTCATTCCATATATATTTCAATAATTTATCAAAATATTCAACATGCATCCACAAATAAAGTAATTGCACCAAAAATTTCTCAATAAAATAGAGATTGACTATACCCTTGAGATAGGGAAACACCATACAATGTTCCTTTTGGAAGGAATCCACTCCAAAATATCTCTAGCTCCATGAGCCAAGAAACCTCCAAGAATACATCATAGATATATTTTACAATGGAGGTTTATCTCTCTTTATACAAGAGTGTGATGGTTCACCTTCCATGAGTTACAAAGTGCATAATAATATAGCAATATTCATTACGGTTACAACCATAACTTTCTCAATACATATCATAATTTAACAAATAAGCAGTCATTTTTATAGTACTCAAAAATATGATATTATAATCCATGAGCCACACTAAATAGTGGTACTAAAGTAATTGCACAATTTATATATTTCAACAATTTATCAAAATATTCAGCATGCATCCACAAATAAAGTAATTCAACCAAAAATTGCTCAATAAAATAGATATTTATTATACCCTTGAGGTAGGGAAACAACATACAATGCTCCTTTTGGAAGGAAGCCACTCCACAAGATCTCTAGCTCCACAAGCCAAGACCTCTCCAAGAATACATCATACATATCTTTTACAATGGGGGTACATATCTCTTTATATAAGAGTGTGATGGTTCACCTTCCATGAGTTACAAGATCACCCTTGTGGTAGTTCACCTTCCATGAGTTACAAGATCACCCATGTGGTGGTTCACCTTGAATGAGTTACAAAGTGCATAATAATATAACAATATTCCCCCAACGGTTACAAATATGATTCTATGACATACTTATTTCTATTTTGGTATGTGGCTTTATGTACTCAATATTTAAATTATGGCTCATACCATTATACAATATAATATTAAATTATTCAATATTAAATATCTATCTTCGTACCTAACATTCCATCCCCCCTACAAATGTTTCATCCTCAAAATATTAGAAGAGGCTATATAATATGATATTATAATCCATGAGCCACACTAAATAGTGGTACTAATCTCAATCATCCATCCATCTGAGTGGAACTATGATTAAATGTAACAAACCATTACACAAAAACCTTGATGTGAAAGTGAAATCTGAATACACCAGGATCATAACATTTCCACCCACTTTGAAGTCAAAATATGGATGGCGGGCCTAACTCTCCATCCGCTCCCATGTGGGAAATATGGCAAGACAAACCTCTTCGTCCACTCCCACATAGGGACTCTGGCATGGGAAACCCGACTTCCCGCCCACTTCGTAACTCGAACCTAGGTGGTTGCTCCTTGATTTTGTTTTCTTGAACTTGCAACCTCATTTTTTAGCCTTGGCACACAAGGTGTAGTTTCTATATCCTATACATTTTCATCCTTTTCATTTGATGCCCATTTGCTTAAAAATATAACTAGATTGAAAGTTATTAATTTTTTTCCTATTTTGCTGGTAACCCAAAAACAACACCGAAAGCCCAACTTGCAATAGTTATAACTTCCTCAATACTTATCAAATTTTCACAACTAAAAAGTCATTTTTGCAGTAATCAAAATAACCTACATGCTGATGAAAAAATTATGAAAATAACTACTACAAAACGTAATACAAATTTTTTCTTTCTAAAAAAAAACATTGCTCAACCAAAAAATAGCTTGAATAACCCAACTTCAAACAACTATAACTCTCTCAAAACTTATCCAAAATCCACAAATGAGTAGTCATTTTTATAGTACTCAAAATAATATATATATGCTGGTGCCAAAATCTTCTGCAAATGACTACTAAATTTTTTATTACAAATTGTTTTATTTTGAAAAACAAAATGTGTGGTCAAAAACAACAAAAATAACTCAACTTCAAACAGCCATAACTTTCTCAATACATATCAGAATTTAACAAATAAGCAATCATTTTTATAGTACTCAAAAATATCTACATAATGGAGTAAAAACCTTATAAAAATAAATTTTGAAATAAAAAAATATGACCTCCGTAAAATGTGATATTTTTTTAAAAAACGTGCCTTAACTCTGCAAAATCAAACCAACTTTACCCGAATCATGGCTCTGATGCCAAATATAGTTAAACTCTCTTCTCATTCCATATATATTTCAATAATTTATCAAAATATTCAACATGCATCCACAAATAAAGTAATTGCACCAGAAATTTCTCAATAAAATAGAGATTGACTATACCCTTGAGATAGGGAAACACCATACAATGTTCCTTTTGGAAGGAATCCACTCCAAAATATCTCTAGCTCCATGAGCCAAGAAACCTCCAAGAATACATCATAGATATATTTCACAATGGAGGTTTATCTGTCTTTATACAAGAGTGTGATGGTTCACCTTCCATGAGTTACAAAGTGCATAATAATATAACAATATTCATTACGGTTACATATGACAATATTCCTCCAATGGTTACAAATATGATTCTATGACATAAATATTTCTATTTTGACATGTGGCCTTATTTCTATGAGTGAGTAATTGTGTAGTGAACCTCTCTTCTCATTCCATATATATTTCAACAATTTATCAAAATATTCAACATTCATCCACAAATAAAGTAATTGCACCAAAAATTGCTCAATAAAATAGATATTTATTATACCCTTGAGGTAGGGAAACAACATACAATTCTCCTTTTGGAATGAAGCCACTCCACAAGATCTCTAGCTCCACAAGCCAAGACCTCTCCAACAATACATCATAGATATCTTTTACAATGGGGTTACATATCTCTTTATATAAGAGTGTGATGGTTCACCTTCAATGAATTACAAGATCACCCTTGTGGCAGTTCACCTTCCATGAGTTACAAGATCACCCATGTGGTGGTTCACCTTCCATGAGTTACAAAGTGCATAATAATATAAAAATATTCCTGCAACGGTTACAAATATGATTCTATGACATACTTATTTCTATTTTGGTATGTGGCATTATGTACTCAATAATTAAATTATGGCTCATACCATTATACAATATAAAATTAAATTATTCAATATTAAATACCTATCTTGGTACCTAACATTCCATCCCCATTACAAATTTTTCATCCTCAAAATATTAGAAGAGGATAAATAATATGATATTATAAGCCATGAGCCACACTAAATAATGGTACTAATCTCGATCATCCATCCATCTGAGTGGAACTATGATTAAATGTAACAAAACGTTACACAAAAACCTTGAGGTGAAAGTTAAATCTGAATACACCAGGATCATAACATTTCCACCCACTTTGAATTCAAAATCTAGATGGCGGGCCTAACTCTCCATCCGCTCCAATGTGGGAAATATGGCAAGACAAACCTCTCCATCCACTTCCACATAGGGACTCTGGCATTGCAAACCCGACTTCCCACCCGCTTCGTAACTTGAACCTGGGTGGTTGCTCCTTGATTTTGTTTTCTTGAACTTGCAACCTCATTTTTTAGCCTTGGCACACAAGGTGTAGTTTCTATATCTTGTACATTTTCATCCTTTTCATTTGATGCCCATTTACTTAAAAATGCAACTAGATTGAAAGTTATAAATTTTTTTCCTCTTTTGCCGGTAACCCAAAAACAACACCGAAATCCCAACTTGCAATAGTTATAACTTCCTCAATACTTATTGAATTTTCACAACTAAAAATTCATTTTTGTAGTAATCAAAATAACCTACATGCTGATGAAAAAAATTATGAAAATAACTACTACAAAACCTAATACGAATTTTTTCTTTCTAAAAAAAAACTTTGCGCAACCAAAAAATAGCTTGAACAACCCAACTTCAAACAACTATAACTCTCTCAAAACTTATCAAAAATCCACAAATGAGTAGTCATTTTTATAGTACTCAAAATAATATATATATGCTGGTGCCAAAATCTTCTGCAAATGACTACTAAATTTTTTATTACAAATTGTTTTATTTTGGAAAACAAAATGTGTGGTCAAAAACAACAAAAATAACTCAACTTCAAACAACCACAACTTTCTCAATACATATCAGAATTTAACAAATAAGTAGTCATTTTTATAGTACTCAAAAATATCTATATAATGGAGTAAAAACCTTATAAAAATAAATTTTGAAATAAAAAAAAATGACCTCCATAAAATGTGATATTTTTAAAAAAATGTGCCTTAACTCTACAAAAACAAACCCACTTTACCTTAATCATGGCTTTGATACCAAATATAGTGAAACTCTCTTCTCATTCCATATATATTTCAATAATTTATCAAAATATTCAACATGCATCCACAAATAAAGTAATTGCACCAAAAATTTCTCAATAAAATAGAGATTGACTATACCCTTGAGATAGGGAAACACCATACAATGTTCATTTTGGAAGGAATCCACTCCAAAATATATCTAGCTCAATGAGCCAAGAAATCTCATAGAATACATTATAGATATATTTTACAATGGAGGTTTATCTCTCTTTATACAAGAGTGTGATGGTTCACCTTCCATGAGTTACAAAGTGCATAATAATATAGCAATATTCATTACGGTTACATATGACAATATTCCCCCAATGGTTACAAATATGATTCTATGACATACTTATTTCTATTTTGACATGTGGCCTTATTTATATGAGTGAGTACTTGTGTAGTGAACCACTCTTCTCATTCCATATATATTTCAACAATTTATCAAAATATTCAACATGCATCCACAAAAAAAGTAATTGCACCAAAAATTGCTCAATAAAATAGATATTTATTATACCCTTGAGGTAGGGAAACAACATACAATGCTCCTTTTGGAAGGAAGCCACTCCGCAAGATCTCTAGATCCATAAGCCAAGACCTCTCCAAGAATACATCATACATATCTTTTACAATGGGGGTACATATCTCTTTATATAAGAGTGTGATGGTTCACCTTCCATGAGTTACAAGATCACCCTTGTGGTAGTTTACCTTCCATGAGTTACAAGATCACCCATGTGGTGGTTCACCTTCAATGAGTTACAAAGTGCATAATAATATAACAATATTCCCCCAACGGTTACAAATATGATTCTATGACATACTTATTTCTATTTTGGTATGTGGCCTTACATACTCAATAATTAAATTATGGCTCATACCATTATACAATATAATATTAAATTATTCAATATTAAATACCTATCTTGGTACCTAACATTCCATCCCCCTTACAAATGTTTCATCCTCAAAATATAAGAAGAGGATAAATAGTATGATATTATAAGCCATGAGCCACACTAAATAATGGTACTAATCTCGATCATCCATCCATCTGAGTGGAACTATGATTAAATGTAACAAACCATTACACAAAAACCTTGAGGTGAAAGTTAAATCTGAATACACCAGGATCATAACATTTCCACCCACTTTGAATTCAAAATCTGGATGGTGGGCCTAACTCTCCATTTGCTCCCATGTGGGAAATATGGCAAGACAAACCTCTCCGTCCACTCCCACATAGGGACTCTAGCATGGCAAACCCGACTTTTCGCCCGCTTCGTAACTCGAACCTAGGTGGTTGCTCCTTGATTTTAGTTTTTTGAACTTGTAACCTCATTTTTTAGCCTTGGCACACAAGGTGTAGTTTCTATATCCTGTACATTTTCATCCTTTTCATTTGATGCCCATTTGCTTAAAAATACAACTAGATTGAAAGTTATGAATTTTTTTCCTCTTTTGTCGGTAACCCAAAAACAACACCAAAATCCCAACTTGCAATAGTTATAACTTCCTCAATACTTATCAAATTTTCACAACTAAATAGTCATTTTTGTAGTAATCAAAATAACCTACATACTGATGAAAAAAATTATGAAAATAACTACTACAAATCCTAATACGAATTTTTTCTTTCTAAAAAAAAACATTGCGCAACCAAAAAATAACTTGAACAACCCAACTTCAAACAACTATAACACTCTCAAAAATTATCAAAAATCCACAAATGAGTAGTCATTTTTATAATAATAAAAATAATATATATATATGCTGGTGCCAAAATCTTCTGCAAATGACTACTAAATTTTTTATTACAAATTGTTTTATTTTGAAAAACAAAATGTGTGGTCAAAAAAAACAAAAATAACTCAACTTCAAAGAGCCATAACTTTCTAAATACATATCAGAATTTAACAAACAAGCAGTCATTTTTATAGTACTCAAAAATATCTACATAATGGAGTAAAAACCTTATAAAAATAAATTTTGAGATAAAAAAATATGACCTCCGTAAAATGTGATATTTTTTTAAAAAATGTGCCTTAACACTGCAAAAACAAACCCACTTTACTCGAATCCTAGCTCTGATACCAAATATAGTGAAACTCTCTTCTTATTCCATTTATATTTCAATAATTTATCAAAATATTCAACATGTGTCCACAAATAAAGTAATTGCACCAGAAATTTCTCAATAAAATAGAGATTGACTATACCCTTGAGGCAGGGAAACACCATAAAATGTTCCTTTTGGAAGGAATCCACTCCAAAATATCTCTAGCTCCATGAGCCAAGAAATCTCCAAGAATACATCATAGATATATTTTACAATGGAGGTTTATCTCTCTTTATACAAGAGTGTGATGGTTCACCTTCCATGAGTTACAAAGTGCATAATAATATAGCAATATTCATTATGGTTACATATGACAATATTCCCCCAATGGTTACAAATATGATTCTATGACATACTTATTTCTATTTTGACATGTGGCCTTATTTCTATGAGTGAGTACTTGTGTAGTGAACCTCTCTTCTCATTCCATATATATTTCAACAATTTATCAAAATATTCAACATGCATCCACAAATAAAGTAATTGCACCAAAAATTGCTCAATAAAATAGATATTTATTATACCCTTGAGGTAGGGAAACAACATACAATGCTCCTTTTGGAAGGAAGCCACTCCACAAGATCTCTAGCTCCACAAGCCAATACCTCTCCAAGAATACATCATACATATCTTTTACAATGGGGGTACATATCTCTTTATATAAGAGTGTGATGGTTCACCTTCAATGAGTTACAAGATCACCCTTGTGGAAGTTCACCTTCCATGAGTTACAAGATCACCCATGTGGTGGTTCACCTTCAATGAGTTACAAAGTGCATAATAATATAACAATATTCCCCCAACGGTTACAAATATGATTCTATGACATACTTATTTCTATTTTGGTATGTGGCCTTACGTACTCAATAATTAAATTATGGCTCATACCATTATACAATATAATATTAAATTATTCAATATTAAATATCTATCTTCGTACCTAACATTCCATCCATCGTACAAATGTTTCATCCTCAAAATATTAGAAGAGGCTAAATAATATGATATTATAATCCATGAGCCACACTAAATAATGGTACTAATCTCAATCATCCATCCATCTGAGTGGAACTATGATTAAATGTAACAAACCATTACACAGAAACCTTGATGTGAAAGTGAAATCTGAATACACCAGGATCATAACATTTCCACCCACTTTGAAGTCAAAATATGGATGGTGGGCCTAAATGTCCATCCGCTCCCATGTGGGAAATATGGCAAGACAAACCTCTCCGTCCACTCCCACATAGGGACTCTGGCATGGCAAACCCGACTTCACGCCCGCTTTGTAACTCGAACCTGGGTGGTTGCTCCTTGATTTTGTTTTCTTGAACTTGCAACCTCATTTTTTAGCCTTGGCACACAAGGTGTATTTTCTATATCCTGTACATTTTCATCCTTTTCATTTGATGCCCATTTGCTTAAAAATGTAACTAGATTGAAAGTTATGATTTTTTTTCCTCTTTTGCCGGTAACCCAAAAACAACACCAAAAGCCCAACTTGCAATAGTTATAACTTCCTCAATAATTATCAAATTTTCACAACTAAAAAGTCATTTTTGTAGTAATCAAAATAACCTACATGCTGATGAAAAAAATTATGAAAATAACTACTACAAAACCTAATACGAAATTTTTCTTTCTAAAAAAAAAATTTGCGCAACCAAAAAATAGCTTGAACAACCCAACTTCAAACAACTATAAATCTCTCAAAACTTAGCAAAAATTCACAAATGAGTAGTCATTTTTATAGTACTCAAAATAATATATATATGCTGGTGCCAAAATCTTCTGCAAATGACTACTAAATTTTTTATTACAAATTGTTTTATTTTGAAAAAAAAAATGTGTGGTCAAAAACAACAAAAATAACTCAACTTCAAACAGCCATAACTTTCTCAATACATATCAGAATTTAACAAATAAGCAGTCATTTCTATAGTACTCAAAAATATCTACATAATGGAGTAAAAACTTTATAAAAATAAATTTTTACATAAAAAAATATGACCTCCGTAAAATGTGATATTTTTTTAAAAAACGTGCCTTAACTCTGCAAAAACAAACCCACTTTACCCGAATCGTGGCTTTGATACCAAATATAGTGAAACTCTCTTCTCATTCCATATATATTTCAATAATTTATCAAAATATTCAACATGCATCCACAAATAAAGTAATTGCACCAAAAATTTATCAATAAAATAGAGATTGACTATACCCTTGAGATAGGGAAACACCATACAATGTTCCTTTTGGAAGGAATCCACTCCAAAATATCTCTAGCTCCATGAGCCAAGAAACCTCCAAGAATACATCATAGATATATTTTACAATGGAGGTTTATCTCTCTTTATACAAGAGTGTGATGGTTCACCTTCCATGAGTTACAAAGTGCATAATAATATAGCAATATTCATTACGGTTACAACCATAACTTTCTCAATACATATCATAATTTAACAAATAAGCAGTCATTTTTATAGTACTCAAAAATATGATATTATAATCCATGAGCCACACTAAATAGTGGTACTAAAGTAATTGCACAATTTATATATTTCAACAATTTATCAAAATATTCAGCATGCATCCACAAATAAAGTAATTCAACCAAAAATTGCTCAATAAAATAGATATTTATTATACCCTTGAGGTAGGGAAACAACATACAATGCTCCTTTTGGAAGGAAGCCACTCCACAAGATCTCTAGCTCCACAAGCCAAGACCTCTCCAAGAATACATCATACATATCTTTTACAATGGGGGTACATATCTCTTTATATAAGAGTGTGATGGTTCACCTTCCATGAGTTACAAGATCACCCTTGTGGTAGTTCACCTTCCATGAGTTACAAGATCACCCATGTGGTGGTTCACCTTGAATGAGTTACAAAGTGCATAATAAGATAACAATATTCCCCAACGGTTACAAATATGATTCTATGACATACTTATTTCTATTTTGGTATGTGGCTTTATGTACTCAATATTTAAATTATGGCTCATACCATTATACAATATAATATTAAATTATTCAATATTAAATATCTATCTTCGTACCTAACATTCCATCCCCCCTACAAATGTTTCATCCTCAAAATATTAGAAGAGGCTATATAATATGATATTATAATCCATGAGCCACACTAAATAGTGGTACTAATCTCAATCATCCATCCATCTGAGTGGAACTATGATTAAATGTAACAAACCATTACACAAAAACCTTGATGTGAAAGTGAAATCTGAATACACCAGGATCATAACATTTCCACCCACTTTGAAGTCAAAATATGGATGGCGGGCCTAACTCTCCATCCGCTCCCATGTGGGAAATATGGCAAGACAAACCTCTTCGTCCACTCCCACATAGGGACTCTCGCATGGCAAACCCGACTTCCCGCCCACTTCGTAACTCGAACCTAGGTGGTTGCTCCTTGATTTTGTTTTCTTGAACTTGCAACCTCATTTTTTAGCCTTGGCACACAAGGTGTAGTTTCTATATCCTATACATTTTCATCCTTTTCATTTGATGCCCATTTGCTTAAAAATATAACTAGATTGAAAGTTATTAATTTTTTTCCTATTTTGCTGGTAACCCAAAAACAACACCGAAAGCCCAACTTGCAATAGTTATAACTTCCTCAATACTTATCAAATTTTCACAACTAAAAAATCATTTTTGTAGTAATCAAAATAACCTACATGCTGATGAAAAAATTATGAAAATAACTACTACAAAACGTAATACGAATTTTTTCTTTCTAAAAAAAAACATTGCTCAACCAAAAAATAGCTTGAATAACCCAACTTCAAACAACTATAACTCTCTCAAAACTTATCCAAAATCCACAAATGAGTAGTCATTTTTATAGTACTCAAAATAATATATATATGCTGGTGCCAAAATCTTCTGCAAATGACTACTAAATTTTTTATTACAAATTGTTTTATTTTGAAAAACAAAATGTGTGGTCAAAAACAACAAAAATAACTCAACTTCAAACAGCCATAACTTTCTCAATACATATCAGAATTTAAAAAATAAGCAATCATTTTTATAGTACTCAAAAATATCTACATAATGGAGTAAAAACCTTATAAAAATAAATTTTGAAATAAAAAAATATGACATCCATAAAATGTGATATTTTTTTAAAAAACGTGCCTTAACTCTGCAAAATCAAACCAACTTTACCCGAATCATGTCTATGATGCCAAATATAGTTAAACTCTCTTCTCATTCCATATATATTTCAATAATTTATCAAAATATTCAACATGCATCCACAAATAAAGTAATTGCACCAGAAATTTCTCAATAAAATAGAGATTGACTATACCCTTGAGATAGGGAAACACCATACAATGTTCCTTTTGGAAGGAATCCACTCAAAAATATCTCTAGCTCCATGAGCCAAGAAACCTCCAAGAATACATCATAGATATATTTCACAATGGAGGTTTATCTGTCTTTATACAAGAGTGTGATGGTTCACCTTCCATGAGTTACAAAGTGCATAATAATATAACAATATTCATTACGGTTACATATGAAAATATTCCCCCAATGGTTACAAATATGATTCTATGACATAAATATTTCTATTTTGACATGTGGCCTTATTTCTATGAGTGAGTAATTGTGTAGTGAACCTCTCTTCTCATTCCATATATATTTCAACAATTTATCAAAATATTCAACATGCATCCACAAATAAAGTAATTGCACCAAAAATTGCTCAATAAAATAGATATTTATTATACCCTTGAGGTAGGGAAACAACATACAATTCTCCTTTTGGAAGGAAGCCACTCCACAAGATCTCTAGCTCCACAAGCCAAGACCTCTCCAACAATACATCATAGATATCTTTTACAATGGGGTTACATATATCTTTATATAAGAGTGTGATGGTTCACCTTCAATGAATTACAAGATCACCCTTGTGGCAGTTCACCTTCCATGAGTTAAAAGATCACCCATGTGGTGGTTCACCTTCCATGAGTTACAAAGTGCATAATAATATAACAATATTCCTGCAACGGTTACAAATATGATTCTATGACATACTTATTTCTATTTTGGTATGTGGCATTATGTACTCAATAATTAAATTATGGCTCATAACATTATACAATATAAAATTAAATTATTCAATATTAAATACCTATCTTGGTACCTAACATTCCATCCCCATTACAAATGTTTCATCCTCAAAATATTAGAAGAGGATAAATAATATGATATTATAAGCCATGAGCCACACTAAATAATGGTACTAATCTCGATCATCCATCCATCTGAGTGGAACTATGATTAAATGTAACAAACCGTTACACAAAAACCTTGAGGTGAAAGTGAAATCTGAATACACCAGGTTCATAACATTTATACATAATGGAGTAAAAACCTTATAGAAATAAATTTTGAAATAAAAAAATATGACCTCTGTAAAATGTGATATTTTTTTAAAAAACGTGCCTTAACTCTACAAAAACAAACCCACTTTACCCGAATCGTGGCTTTGATACCAAATATAGTGAAACTCTCTTCTCATTCCATATATATTTCAATAATTTATCAAAATATTCAACGTGCATCCACAAATAAAGTAATTTCACTAGAAATTTCTCAATAAAATAGAGATTGACTATACCCTTGAGATAGGGAAACACCATACAATGTTCCTTTTGGAAGGAATCCACTCCAAAATATCTCTTGTTCCATGAGCCAAGAAATCTCCAAGAATACATCATAGATATATTTTACGATGGAGGTTTATCTCTCTTTATACAAGAGTGTGATGGTTCACCTTCCATGAGTTACAAAGTGCATAATAATATAGCAATATTCATTACGGTTACATATGACAATATTCCCCCAATGGTTACAAATATGATTCTATGACATACATATTTCTATTTTGACATGTGGCCTTATTTTTGAGTGAATAATTGTTTAGTGAACCTCTCTTCTCATTCCATATATATTTCAACAATTTATCAAAATATTCAACATGCATCCACAAATAAAGTAATTGCACCAAAAATTGCTCAATAAAATAGATATTTACTATACCCTTGAGGTAGGGAAACAACATACAATGCTCCTTTTGGAAGGAAGCCACTCCACAAGATCTCTAGCTCCACAAGCCAAGACCTCTCCAAGAATACATCATAGATATATTTTACAATGGGGGTACATATCTCTTTATATAAGAGTGTGATGGTTCACCTTCCATGAGTTACATGATCACCCTTGTGGCAGTTCACCTTCCATGAGTTACAAGATCACCCATGTGGTGGTTCACCTTCAATAAGTTACAAAGTGCATAATAATATAACAATATTCCCCAACGGTTACAAATAAGACTCTATGACATACTTATTTCTATTTTGGTATGTGGCCTTACGTACTCAATAATTAAATTATGGCTCGTACCATTATACAATATAATATTAAATTATTCAATATTAAATGTCTATCTTCGTACCTAACATTCCATCCCCCCTCCAAATGTTTCATCCTCAAAATTTTAGAAGAGGCTAAATAATGTGATATTATAATCCATGATCCACACTAAATATTGGTACTAATCTCAATCATCCATCCATTTGAGTGGAACTATGATTAAATCCACAAATGAGTAGTCATTTTTATAGTACTCAAAATAATATATATATGCTGGTGCCAAAATCTTTTGCAAATGACTACTAAATTTATTATTACAAATTGTTTTATTTTGAAAAACAAAATGTGTGGTCAAAAACAACAAAAATAACTCAACTTCAAACAACCATAACTTTCTCAATACATATCAGAATTTAACAAATAAGCAGTCATTTTTATAGTAATAAAAAATATCTACATAATGGAGTAAAAACATTATAAAAATAAATTTTGACATAAAAAAATATGACCTCCGTAAAATGTGATATTTTTTTAAAAAACGTGCCTTAACTCTACAAAAACAAACCCACTTTACCCGAATCGTGGCTTTGATACCAAATATAGTGAAACTCTCTTCTCATTCCATATATATTTCAATAATTTATCAAAATATTCAACATGCATCCACAAATAAAGTAATTGCACCAGAAATTTCTCAATAAAATAGAGATTGACAATACCCTTGAGATAGGGAAACACCATACAATGTTCCTTTTGGAAGGAATCCACTCCAAAATATCTCTAGCTCCATGAGCCAAGAAACATCCAAGAATACATCATAGATATATTTTACAATGGAGGTTTATCTCTCTTTATACAAGAGTGTGATGGTTCACCTTCCATGAGTTACAAAGTGCATAATAATATAGCAATATTCATTATGGTTACATATGACAATATTCCCCCAATGGTTACAAAAATTATTCTATGACATACATATTTCTATTTTGACATGTGGCCTTATTTCTATGAGTGAGTACTTGTGTAGTGAACCTCTCTTCTCATTCCATATATATTTCAACAATTTATCAAAATATTCAACATGCATCCACAAATAAAGTAATTGCACCAAAAATTGCTCAATGAAGTAGATATTTATTATACCCTTGAGGTAGGGAAACAACATACAATGCTCCTTTTGGAAGGAAGCCACTCCACAAGATCTCTAGCTCCACAAGCCAAGACCTCTCCAAGAATACATCATACATATCTTTTACAATGGGGGTACATATCTCTTTATATAAGAGTGTGATGGTTCACCTTCAATGAGTTACAAGATCACCCTTGTGGCAGTTCACCTTCCATGAGTTACAAGATCACCCATGTGGTGGTTCACCTTCCATGAGTTACAAAGTGCATAATAATATAACAATATTCCTGCAACGATTACAAATATGATTCTATGACATACTTATTTCTATTTTGGTATGTGGCCTTACGTACTCAATAATTAAATTATGGCTCATACCATTATACAATATAATATTAAATCATTCAATATTAAATACCTATCTTCAAACAACCATAACTTTCTCAATACATATCAGAATTTAACAAATAAGCAGTCATTTTTATAGTAGTAAAAAATATCTACATAATGGAGTAAAAACTTTATAAAAATAAATTTTGACATAAAAAAATATGACCTCCTTAAAATGTGATATTTTTTTAAAAAACGTGCCTTAACTTTACAAAAAGAAACCCACTTTACCCGAATCGTGGCTTTGATACCAAATATAGTGAAACTCTCTTCTCATTCCATATATATTTCAATAATTTATCAAAATATTCAACATGCATCCACAAATAAAGTAAATGCACCAGAAATTTCTCAATAAAATAGAGATTGACTATACCCTTGAGGTAGGGAAACACCATACAATGTTCCTTTTGGAAGGAATCCACTCCAAAATATCTCTAGCACCATGAGCCAAGAAATCTCCAAGAATACATCATAGATATATTTTACAATGGAGGTTTATCTCTCTTTATACAAGAGTGTGATGGTTCACCTTCCATGAGTTACAAAGTGCATAATAATATAGCAATATTCATTACGGTTACATATGACAATATTCCCCCAATGGTTAAAAATATGATTCTATGACATACATATTTCTATTTTGACATGTAGCCTTATTTCTATGAGTGAGTAATTGTGTAGTGAACCTCTCTTCTCATTCCATATATATTTCAACAATTTATCAAAATATTCAACATGCATCCACAAATAAAGTAATTGCACCAAAAATTGCTCAATAAAATAGATATTTATTATACCCTTGAGGTAGGGAAACAACATACAATGCTCCTTTTGGAAGGAAGCCACTCCACAAGATCTCTAGCTCCACAAGCCAAGACCTCTCCAAGAATACATCATACATATCTTTTACAATGGGGGTACATATCTCTTTATATAAGAGTGTGATGGTTCACCTTCAATGAGTTACAAGATCACCCTTGTGGCAGTTCACCTTCCATGAGTTACAAGATCACCCATGTGGTGGTTCACCTTCCATGAGTTACAAAGTGCATAATAATATAACAATATTCCCCCAACGGTTACAAATATGATTCTATGACATACTTATTTCTATTTTGGTATGTGGCCTTACGTACTCAATAATTAAATTATGGCTCATACCATTATACAATATAATATTAAATTATTCAATATTAAATACCTATCTTCGTACCTAACATTCCATCCCCCTTACAAATGTTTCATCCTCAAAATATTAGAAGAGGATAAATAATATGATATTATAAGCCAAGAGCCACACTAAATAATGGTACAAATCTCGATTATACATCCATCCGGTGGAATATGTTAAATGTAACAACCTTACACAAACTTGGGTGGGATCTCCGTCTTTCCAATCATCCATCCATCCGAGTGGACCTATTATTAAATGTAACGAATCGTTACACCAAAACCTTGAGGTGAAAGTGAAATCCGAATACACCAGGATCATAACATTTCCACCCACTTTGAAGTCAAAATCTGGATGGCGGGCCTAACTCTCCATTCGCTCCCATGTGGGAAATATGGCAAGACAAACCTCCCCGTCCACTCCCACATAGGGACTCTGGCATGGCAAACCCAACTTCCCGCCCGCTTCGTAACTCGAACCTGGGTGGTTGCTCCTTGATTTTAGTTTTCTTGAACTTGCAACCTCATTTTTTAGCCTTAGCACACAAGGTGTAGTTTCTATATCTTGTACATTTTCATCCTTTTCATTTGATGCCCATTTGCTTAAAAATGCAACTAGATTGAAAGTTATGAATTTTTTTCCTCTTTTGTCGGTAACCCAAAAACAACACCAAAAGCCCAACTTGCAATAGTTATAACTTCCTCAATACTTATCAAATTTTCACAACTAAATAGTCATTTTTGTAGTAATCAAAATAACCTACATGCTGATGAAAAAATTTATGAAAATAACTACTACAAAACCTAATACGAATTTTTTTCTTTCTAAAAGAAAACTTTCCACAACCAAAAAATAACTTGAACAACCCAACTTCAAACAACTATAACTCTCTCAAAACTTATCAAAAATCCACAAATGAGTAGTCATTTTTATAGTACTCAAAATAATATATATATATATGTGCCAAAATCTTCTGCAAATGACTACTAAATTTTTTATTACAAATTGTTTTATTTTGAAAAACAAAATGTGTGGTCAAAAAAAACAAAAATAACTCAACTTCAAACAGCCATAACTTTCTCAATACATATCAGAATTTAACAAATAAGTAGTCATTTTTATAGTACTCAAAAATATCTACATAATGGAGTAAAAACCTTATAAAAATAAATTTTGAAATAAAAAAATATGACCTCCGTAAAATGAGATATTTTTTTTAAAAATGTGCCTTAACTCTGCAAAAACAAAACCACTTTACCCGAATCCTGCCTCTGTTACCAAATATAGTGAAACTCTTCTCTCATTCCATATATATTTCAATAATTTATCAAAATATTCAACATGCATCCACAAATAAAGTAATTGCACTAGAAATTTCTCAATAAAATAGAGATTGACTATACCCTTGAGGTAGGGAAACACCATACAATGTTCCTTTTGGAAGGAATCCACTCCAAAATATCTCTAGCTCCATGAGCCAAGAAATCTCCAAGAATACATCATAGATATATTTTACAATGGAGGTTTATCTCTCTCTATACAAGAGTGTGATGGTTCACCTTCCATGAGTTACAAAGTGCATAATAATATAGCAATATTCATTATAGTTACATATGACAATATTCCCCCAATGGTTACAAATATGATTCTATGACATACTTATTTCTATTTTGACATGTGGCCTTATTTCTATGAGTGAGTACTTGTGTAGTGAACCTCTCTTCTCATTCCATATATATTTCAACAATTTATCAAAATATTCAACATGCATCCACAAATAAAGTAATTGCACCAAAAATTGCTCAATAAAATAGATATTTATTATACCCTTGAGGTAGGGAAACAACATACAATGCTCCTTTTGGAAGGAAGCCACTCCACAAGATCTCTAGCTCCACAAGCCAAGACCTCTCCAAGAATACATCATACATATCTTTTACAATGGGGGTACATATCTCTTTATATAAGAGTGTGATGGTTCACCTTCCATGAGTTACAAGATCACCCTTGTGGCAGTTCACCTTCCATGAGTTACAAGATCACCCATGTGGTGGTTCACCTTCAATGAGTTACAAAGTGCATAATAATATAACAATATTCCCCAACGGTTACAAATATGATTCTATGACATACTTATTTCTATTTTGGTATGTGGCCTTACGTACTCAATAATTAAATTATGGCTCATACCATTATACAATATAATATTAAATTATTCAATATTAAATATCTATCTTCGTACCTAACATTCCATCCCCCCTACAAATGTTTCATCCTCAAAATATTAGAAGAGGCTAAATAATATGATATTATAAGCCATGAGCCACACTAAATAATGGTACTAATCTCGATCATCCATCCATCTGAGTGGAACTATGATTAAATGTAACAAACCGTTACACAAAAACCTTGAGGTGAAAGTGAAATCTGAATACACCAGGATCATAACATTTCCACCCACTTTGAAGTCAAAATATGGATGGCGGGCCTAACTCTCCATCCGCTCCCATGTGGGAAATATGGCAAGACAAACCTCTCCGTCCACTCCCACATAGGGACTCTGGCATGGCAAACCCGACTTCACGCCCGCTTCGTAACTCGAACCTGGGTGGTTGCTCCTTGATTTTATTTTCTTGAACTTGCAACGTCATTTTTTAGCCTTGGCAAACAAGGTGTAGTTTCTATATCTTGTACATTTTCATCCTTTTCATTTGATGCCCATTTGCTTAAAAATACAACTAGATTGAAAGTTATGAATTTTTTTCCTCTTTTGCCGGTAACCCAAAAACAACACCAAAAGCCCAACTTGCAATAGTTATAACTTCCTCAATACTTATCAAATTTTCACAACTAAATAGTCATTTTTGTAGTAATCAAAATAACCTACATGCTGATGAAAAAAATTATGAAAATAACTACTACAAAACCTAATACGAATTTTTTCTTTCTAAAAAAAAACTTTGCGCAACCAAAAAATAGCTTGAACAACCCAACTTCAAACAACTATAACTCTCTCAAAACTTATCAAAAATCCACAAATGAGTAGTCATTTTTATAGTACTCAAAATAATATATATATGCTGGTGCCAAAATCTTCTGCAAATGACTGCTAAATCTTTTATTACAAATTGTTTTATTTTGAAAAACAAAATGTGTGGTCAAAAACAACAAAAATAACTCAACTTCAAAGAGCCATAACTTTCTCAATACATATCAGAATTTAACAAATAAGGAGTCATTTTTATAGTACTCAAAAATATCTACATAATGGAGTAAAAACCTTATAAAAATAAATTTTGAAATAAAAAAATATGACCTCCGTAAAATGTGATATTTTTTTAAAAAACGTGCCTTAACTCTGCAAAAACAAACCCACTTTACCTGAATCCTAGCTCTGATACCAAATATAGTGAAACTCTCTTCTCATTCCATATATATTTCAATAATTTATCAAAATATTCAACATGCATCCACAAATAAAGTAATTGCACTAGAAATTTCTCAATAAAATAGAGATTGACTATACCCTTGAGGTAGGGAAACACCATACAATGTTCCTTTTGGAAGGAATCCACTCCAAAATATCTCTAGCTCCATGAGCCAAGAAATCTCCAAGAATACATCATAGATATATTTTACAATGGAGGTTTATCTCTCTCTATACAAGAGTGTGATGGTTCACCTTCCATGAGTTACAAAGTGCATAATAATATAGCAATATTCATTACGGTTACATATGACAATATTCCCCCAATGGTTACAAATATGATTCTATGACATACTTATTTCTATTTTGACATGTGGCCTTATTTCTATGAGTGAGTACTTGTGTAGTGAACCTCTCTTCTCATTCCATATATATTTCAACAATTTATCAAAATATTCAACATGCATCCACAAATAAAGTAATTGCACCAAAAATTGCTCAATAAAATAGATATTTATTATACCCTTGAGGTAGGGAAACAACATACAATGCTCCTTTTGGAAGGAAGCCACTCCACAAGATCTCTAGCTCCACAAGCCAAGACCTCTCCAAGAATACATCATACATATCTTTTACAATGGGGGTACATATCTCTTTATATAAGAGTGTGATGGTTCACCTTCAATGAGTTACAAGATCACCCTTGTGGCAGTTCACCTTCCATGAGTTACAAGATCACCCATGTGGTGGTTCACCTTCCATGAGTTACAAAGTGCATAATAATATAACAATATTCCCCCAACGGTTACAAATATGATTCTATGACATACTTATTTCTATTTTGGTATGTGGCCTTACGTACTCAATAATTAAATTATGGCTCATACCATTATACAATATAATATTAAATTATTCAATATTAAATATCTATCTTCGTACCTAACATTCCATCCCCCCTACAAATGTTTCATCCTCAAAATATTAGAAGAGGCTAAATAATATGATATTATAAGCCATGAGCCACACTAAATAATGGTACTAATCTCGATCATCCATCCATCTGAGTGGAACTATGATTAAATGTAACAAACCGTTACACAAAAACCTTGAGGTGAAAGTGAAATCTGAATACACCAGGATCATAACATTTCCACCCACTTTGAAGTCAAAATATGGATGGCGGGCCTAACTCTCCATCCGCTCCCATGTGGGAAATATGGCAAGACAAACCTCTCCGTCCACTCCCACATAGGGACTCTGGCATGGCAAACCCGACTTCCCACCCGCTTCATAACTCGAACCTGGGTGGTTGCTCCTTGATTTTGTTTTCTTGAACTTGCAACCTCATTTTTTAGCCTTGGCACACAAGGTGTAGTTTCTATATCCTGTACATTTTCATCCTTTTCATTTGATGCCCATTTGCTTAAAAATACAACTAGATTGAAAGTTATGAATTTTTTTCCTCTTTTGCCGGTAACCCAAAAACAACACCAAAAGCCCAACTTGCAATAGTTATAACTTCCTCAATACTTATCAAATTTTCACAACTAAATAGTCATTTTTGTAGTAATCAAAATAACCTACATACTGATGAAAAAAATTATGAAAATAACTACTACAAAACCTAATACGAATTTTTTCTTTCTAAAAAAAAACTTTGCGCAACCAAAAAATAGCTTGAACAACCCAACTTCAAACAACTATAACTCTCTCAAAACTTATCAAAAATCCACAAATGAGTAGTCATTTTTATAGTACTCAAAATAATATATATATGCTGGTGCCAAAATCTTCTGCAAATGACTGCTAAATTTTTTATTACAAATTGTTTTATTTTGAAAAACAAAATGTGTGGTCAAAAACAACAAAAATAACTCAACTTCAAACAGACCATAACTTTCTCAATACATATCAGAATTTAACAAATAAGCAGTCATTTTTATAGTACTCAAAAATATCTACATAATGGAGTAAAAACCTTATAAAAATAAATTTTGAAATAAAAAAATATGACCTCCGTAAAATGTGATATTTTTTTAAAAACGTGCCTTAACTCTGCAAAAACAAACCCACTTTACCCGAATCCTGGCTCTGATACCAAATATAGTGAAACTCTCTTCTCATTCCATATATATTTCAATAATTTATCAAAATATTCAACATGCATCCACAAATAAAGTAATTGCACCAGAAATTTCTCAATAAAATAGAGATTGACTATACCCTTGAGGTAGGGAAACACCATACAATGTTCCTTTTGGAAGGAATCCACTCCAAAATATCCCTAGCACCATGAGCCAAGAAATCTCCAAGAATACATCATAGATATATTTTACAATTTAGGTTTAACTCTCTTTATACAAGAGTGTGATGGTTCACCTTCCATGAGTTACAAAGTGCATAATAATATAGCAATATTCATTACGGTTACATATGACAATATTCCCCCAATGGTTACAAATATGATTCTATGACATACTTATTTCTATTTTGACATGTGGCCTTATTTCTATGAGTGAGTACTTGTGTAGTGAACCTCTCTTCTCATTCCATATATATTTCAACAATTTATCAAAATATTCAACATGCATCCACAAATAAAGTAATTGCACCAAAAATTGCTCAATAAAATAGATATTTATTATACCCTTGAGGTAGGGAAACAACATACAATGCTCCTTTTGGAAGGAAGCCACTCCACAAGATCTCTAGCTCCACAAGCCAAGACCTCTCCAAGAATACATCATAGATATATTTTACAATGGGGGTACATATCTCTTTATATAAGAGTGTGATGGTTCACCTTCAATGAGTTACAAGATCACCCTTGTGGCAGTTCACCTTCCATGAGTTACAAGATCACCCATGTGGTGGTTCACCTTCCATGAGTTACAAAGTGCATAATAATATAACAATATTCCCCCAACGGTTACAAATATGATTCTATGACATACTTATTTCTATTTTGGTATGTGGCCTTACGTACTCAATAATTAAATTATGGCTCATACCATTATACAATATAATATTAAATTATTCAATATTAAATACCTATCTTGGTACCTAACATTCCATCCCCCCTACAAATGTTTCATCCTCAAAATATTAGAAGAGGCTAAATAATATGATATTATAAGCCATGAGCCACACTAAATAATGGTACTAATCTCGATCATCCATCCATCTGAGTGGAACTATGATTAAATGTAACAAACCGTTACACAAAAACCTTGAGGTGAAAGTGAAATCTGAATACACCAGGATCATAACATTTCCACCCACTTTGAAGTCAAAATCTAGATGGCGGGCCTAACTCTCCATCTGCTCCCATGTGGGAAATATTGCAAGACAAACCTCTCCGTCCACTCCCACATAGGGACTCGGCATGGCAAACCCAACTTCCCACCCGCTTCGTAACTCGAACCTGGGTGGTTGCTCCTTGATTTTGTTTTCTTGAACTTGCAACCTCATTTTTTAGCCTTGGCACACAAGGTGTAGTTTCTATATCCTGTACATTTTCATCCTTTTCATTTGATGCCCATTTGCTTAAAAATGCAACTAGATTGAAAGTTATGAATTTTTTTCCTCTTTTGCCGGTAACCCAAAAACAACACCAAAAGCCCAACTTGCAATAGTTATAACTTCCTCAATACTTATCAAATTTTCACAACTAAAAAGTCATTTTTGTAGTAATCAAAATAACCTACATGCTGATGAAAAAAATTATGAAAATAACTACTACAAAACCTAATACGAATTTTTTCTTTCTAAAAAAAAACTTTGCGCAACCAAAAAATAGCTTGAACAACCCAACTTCAAACAACTATAACTCTCTCAAAACTTATCAAAAATCCACAAATGAGTAGTCATTTTTATAGTACTCAAAATAATATATATATATATATGCTGGTGCCAAAATCTTTTGCAAATGACTACTAAATTTTTTATTACAAATTGTTTTATTTTGAAAAACAAAATGTGTGGTCAAAAACAACAAAAATAACTCAACTTCAAACAGCCATAACTTTCTCAATACATATCAGAATTTAACAAATAAGCAGTCATTTTTATAGTACTCAAAAATATCTACATAATGGAGTAAAAACCTTATAAAAATAAATTTTGAAATAAAAAAATATGACCTCCGTAAAATGTGATATTTTTTTAAAAAACGTGCCTTAACTCTGTAAAATCAAACCCACTTTACCCGAATCGTGGCTCTGATACCAAATATAGTGAAACTCTCTTCTCATTCCATATATATTTCAATAATTTATCAAAATATTCAACATGCATCCACAAATAAAGTAATTGCACCAGAAATTTCTCAATAAAATAGAGATTGACTATACCCTTGAGGTAGGGAAACACCATACAATGTTCCTTTTGGAAGGAATCCACTCCAAAATATCTCTAGCTCCATGAGCCAAGAAATCTCCAAGAATACATCATAGATATATTTTACAATGGAGGTTTATCTCTCTTTATACAAGAGTGTGATGGTTCACCTTCCATGAGTTACAAAGTGCATAATAATATAGCAATATTCATTACGGTTACATATGACAATATTCCCCCAATGGTTACAAATATGATTCTATGACATACTTATTTCTATTTTGACATGTGGCCTTATTTCTATGAGTGAGTACTTGTGTAGTGAACCTCTCTTCTCATTCCATATATATTTCAACAATTTATCAAAATATTCAACATGCATCCACAAATAAAGTAATTGCACCAAAAATTGCTCAATAAAATAGATATTTATTATACCCTTGAGGTAGGGAAACAACATACAATGCTCCTTTTGGAAGGAAGCCACTCCACAAGATCTCTAGCTCCACAAGCCAAGACCTCTCCAAGAATACATCATAGATATCTTTTACAATGGGGGTACATATCTCTTTATATAAGAGTGTGATGGTTCACCTTCAATGAGTTACAAGATCACCCTTGTGGCAGTTCACCTTCCATGAGTTACAAGATCACCCATGTGGTGGTTCACCTTCCATGAGTTACAAAGTGCATAATAATATAACAATATTCCCCCAACGGTTACAAATATGATTCTATGACATACTTATTTCTATTTTGGTATGTGGCCTTACGTACTCAATAATTAAATTATGGCTCATACCATTATACAATATAATATTAAATTATTCAATATTAAATACCTATCTTGGTACCTAACATTCCATCCTCCCTACAAATGTTTCATCCTCAAAATATTAGAAGAGGCTAAATAATATGATATTATAAGCCATGAGCCACACTAAATAATGGTACTAATCTCGATCATCCATCCATCTGAGTGGAACTATGATTAAATGTAACAAACCGTTACACAAAAACCTTGAGGTGAAAGTGAAATCTGAATACACCAGGATCATAACATTTCCACCCACTTTGAAGTCAAAATCTATATGGCGGGCCTAACTCTCCATCCGCTCCCATGTGGGAAATATGGCAAGACAAACCTCTCCGTCCACTCCCACATAGGGACTCTGGCATGGCAAACCCGACTTCCCACCCGCTTCGTAACTCGAACCTAGGTGGTTGCTCCTTGATTTTGTTTTCTTGAACTTGCAACCTCATTTTTTAGCCTTGGCACACAAGGTGTAGTTTCTATATCTTGTACATTTTCATCCTTTTCATTTGATGCCCATTTGCTTAAAAATACAACTAGATTGAAAGTTATGAATTTTTTTCCTCTTTTGTCGGTAACCCAAAAACAACACCAAAAGCCCAACTTGCAATAGTTATAACTTCCTCAATACTTATCAAATTTTCACAACTAAATAGTCATTTTTGTAGTAATCAAAATAACCTACATGCTGATGAAAAAAATTATGAAAATAACTACTACAAAACCTAATACGAATTTTTTCTTTCTAAAAAAAAACTTTGCGCAACCAAAAAATAGCTTGAACAACCCAACTTCAAACAACTATAACTCTCTCAAAACTTATCAAAAATCCACAAATGAGTAGTCATTTTTATAGTACTCAAAATAATATATATATGCTGGTGCCAAAATCTTCTGCAAATGACTACTAAATTTTTTATTACAAATTGTTTTATTTTGAAAAACAAAATGTGTGGTCAAAAACAACAAAAATAACTCAACTTCAAATAGCCATAACTTTCTCAATACATATCAGAATTTAACAAATAAGCAGTCATTTTTATAGTACTCAAAAATATCTACATAATGGAGTAAAAACCTTATAAAAATAAATTTTGAAATAAAAAAATATCACCTCCGTAAAATGTGATATTTTTTTTAAAAATGTGCCTTAACTCTGCAAAAACAAACCCACTTTACCCGAATCGTGGCTCTGATACCAAATATAGTGAAACTCTCTTCTCATTCCATATATATTTCAATAATTTATCAAAATATTCAACATGCATCCACAAATAAAGTAATTGCACCAGAAATTTCTCAATAAAATAGAGATTGACTATACCCTTGAGGTAGGGAAACACCATACAATGTTCCTTTTGGAAGGAATCCACTCCAAAATATCTCTAGCTCCATGAGCCAAGAAATCTCCAAGAATACATCATAGATATATTTTACAATGGAGGTTTATCTCTCTTTATACAAGAGTGTGATGGTTCACCTTCCATGAGTTACAAAGTGCATAATAATATAGCAATATTCATTACGGTTACATATGACAATATTCCCCCAATGGTTACAAATATGATTCTATGACATACTTATTTCTATTTTGACATGTGGCCTTATTTCTATGAGTGAGTACTTGTGTAGTGAACCTCTCTTCTCATTCCATATATATTTCAACAATTTATCAAAATATTCAACATGCATCCACAAATAAAGTAATTGCACCAAAAATTGCTCAATAAAATAGATATTTATTATACCCTTGAGGTAGGGAAACAACATACAATGCTCCTTTTGGAAGGAAGACACTCCACAAGATCTCTAGCTCCACAAGCCAAGACCTTTCCAAGAATACATCATAGATATATTTTACAATGGGGGTACATATCTCTTTATATAAGAGTGTGATGGTTCACCTTCAATGAGTTACAAGATCACCCTTGTGGCAGTTCACCTTCCATGAGTTACAAGATCACCCATGTGGTGGTTCACCTTCCATGAGTTACAAAGTGCATAATAATATAACAATATTCCCCCAACGGTTACAAATATGATTCTATGACATACTTATTTCTATTTTGGTATGTGGCCTTACGTACTCAATAATTAAATTATGGCTCATACCATTATACAATATAATATTAAATTATTCAATATTAAATACCTATCTTGGTACCTAACATTCCATCCTCCCTACAAATGTTTCATCCTCAAAATATTAGAAGAGGCTAAATAATATGATATTATAAGCCATGAGCCACACTAAATAATGGTACTAATCTCGATCATCCATCCATCTGAGTGGAACTATGATTAAATGTAACAAACCGTTACACAAAAACCTTGAGGTGAAAGTGAAATCTGAATACACCAGGATCATAACATTTCCACCCACTTTGAAGTCAAAATCTGGATGGCGGGCCTAACTCTCCATCCGCTCCCATGTGGGAAATATGGCAAGACAAACCTCTCCGTCCACTCCCACATAGGGACTCTGGCATGGCAAACCCGACTTCCCGCCCGCTTCGTAACTCGAACCTGGGTGGTTGCTCCTTGATTTTGTTTTCTTGAACTTGCAACCTCATTTTTTAGCCTTGGCACACAAGGTGTAGTTTCTATATCTTGTACATTTTCATCCTTTTCATTTGATGCCCATTTGCTTAAAAATGCAACTAGATTGAAAGTTATGAATTTTTTTCCTCTTTTGCCGGTAACCCAAAAACAACACCGAAAGCCCAACTTGCAATAGTTATAACTTCCTCAATACTTATCAAATTTTCACAACTAAAAAGTCATTTTTGTAGTAATCAAAATAACCTACATGCTGATGAAAAAAATTATGAAAATAACTACTACAAAACCTAATACGAATTTTTTCTTTCTAAAAAAAAACTTTGCGCAACCAAAAAATAGCTTGAACAACCCAACTTCAAACAACTATAACTCTCTCAAAACTTATCAAAAATCCACAAATGAGTAGTCATTTTTATAGTACTCAAAATAATATATATATGTTGGTGCCAAAATCTTCTACAAATGACTACTAAATTTTTTATTACAAATTGTTTTATTTTGAAAAACAAAATGTGTGGTCAAAAACAAAAAAAATAACTCAACTTCAAACAACCACAACTTTCTCAATACATATCAGAATTTAACAAATAAGTAGTCATTTTTATAGTACTCAAAAATATCTACATAATGGAGTAAAAACCTTATAAAAATAAATTTTGAAATAAAAAAATATGACCTCCATAAAATGTGATATTTTTTTTTAAAATGTGCCTTAACTCTGCAAAAACAAACCCACTTTACCCGAATCGTGGCTCTCATACCAAATATAGTGAAGCTCTCTTCTCATTCCATATATATTTCAATAATTTATCAAAATATTCAACATGCATCCACAAATAAAGTAATTGCACTAGAAATTTCTCAATAAAATAGAGATTGACTATACCCTTGAGGTAGGGAAACACCATACAATGTTCCTTTTGGAAGGAATCCACTCCAAAATATCTCTAGCTCCATGAGCCAAGAAATCTCCAAGAATACATCATAGATATATTTTACAATGGAGGTTTATCTCTTTATACAAGAGTGTGATGGTTCACCTTCCATGAGTTACAAAGTGCATAATAATATAGCAATATTCATTACGGTTACATATGACAATATTCCCCCAATGGTTACAAATATGATTCTATGACATACTTATTTCTATTTTGACATGTGGCCTTATTTCTATGAGTGAGTACTTGTGTAGTGAACCTCTCTTCTCATTCCATATATATTTCAACAATTTATCAAAATATTCAACATGCATCCACAAATAAAGTAATTGCACCAAAAATTGCTCAATAAAATAGATATTTATTATACCCTTGAGGTAGGGAAACAACATACAATGCTCCTTTTGGAAGGAAGCCACTCCACAAGATCTCTAGCTCCACAAGCCAAGACCTCTCCAAGAATACATCATACATATCTTTTACAATGGGGGTACATATCTCTTTATATAAGAGTGTGATGGTTCACCTTCAATGAGTTACAAGATCACCCTTGTGGCAGTTCACCTTCCATGAGTTACAAGATCACCCATGTGGTGGTTCACCTTCCATGAGTTACAAAGTGCATAATAATATAACAATATTCCCCCAACGGTTACAAATATGATTCTATGACATACTTATTTCTATTTTGGTATGTGGCCTTACGTACTCAATAATTAAATTATGGCTCATACCATTATACAATATAATATTAAATTATTCAATATTAAATACCTATCTTGGTACCTAACATTCCATCCCCCCTACAAATGTTTCATCCTCAAAATATTAGAAGAGGCTAAATAATATGATATTATAAGCCATGAGCCACACTAAATAATGGTACTAATCTCGATCATCCATCCATCTGAGTGGAACTATGATTAAATGTAACAAACCGTTACACAAAAACCTTGAGGTGAAAGTTAAATCTGAATACACCAGGATCATAACATTTCCACCCACTTTGAATTCAAAATCTGGATGGCGGGCCTAACTCTCCATCCGCTCCCATGTGGGAAATATGGCAAGACAAACCTCTCCGTCCACTCCCACATAGGGACTCTGGCATGGCAAACCCGACTTCCCGCCCGCTTCGTAACTCGAACCTAGGTGGTTGCTCCTTGATTTTATTTTCTTGAACTTGCAACCTCATTTTTTAGCCTTGGCACACAAGGTGTAGTTTCTATATCCTGTACATTTTCATCCTTTTCATTTGATGCCCATTTGCTTAAAAATACAACTAGATTGAAAGTTATGAATTTTTTTCCTCTTTTGCCGGTAACCCAAAAACAACACCAAAAGCCCAACTTGCAATAGTTATAACTTCCTCAATACTTATCAAATTTTCACAACTAAATAGTCATTTTTGTAGTAATCAAAATAACCTACATGCTGATGAAAAAAATTATGAAAATAACTACTACAAAACCTAATACGAATTTTTTCTTTCTAAAAAAAAACTTTGCGCAACCAAAAAATAGCTTGAACAACCCAACTTCAAACAACTATAACTCTCTCAAAACTTATCAAAAATCCACAAATGAGTAGTCATTTTTATAGTACTCAAAATAATATATATATGCTGGTGCCAAAATCTTCTGCAAATGACTACTAAATTTTTTATTACAAATTGTTTTATTTTGAAAAACAAAATGTGTGGTCAAAAACAACAAAAATAACTCAACTTCAAAGAGCCATAACTTTCTCAATACATATCAGAATTTAACAAATAAGCAGTCATTTTTATAGTACTCAAAAATATCTACATAATGGAGTAAAAACCTTATAAAAATAAATTTTGAAATAAAAAAATATGACCTCCGTAAAATGTGATATTTTTTTAAAAAACGTGCCTTAACTCTGCAAAAACAAACCCACTTTACCCGAATCGTGGCTCTGATACCAAATATAGTGAAACTCTCTTCTCATTCCATATATATTTCAATAATTTATCAAAATATTCAACATGCATCCACAAATAAAGTAATTGCACTAGAAATTTCTCAATAAAATAGAGATTGACTATACCCTTGAGGTAGGGAAACACCATACAATGTTCCTTTTGGAAGGAATCCACTCCAAAATATCTCTAGCTCCATGAGCCAAGAAATCTCCAAGAATACATCATAGATATATTTTACAATGGAGGTTTATCTCTCTTTATACAAGAGTGTGATGGTTCACCTTCCATGAGTTACAAAGTGCATAATAATATAGCAATATTCATTACGGTTACATATGACAATATTCCCCCAATGGTTACAAATATGATTCTATGACATACTTATTTCTATTTTGACATGTGGCCTTATTTATATGAGTGAGTACTTGTGTAGTGAACCTCTCTTCTCATTCCATATATATTTCAACAATTTATCAAAATATTCAACATGCATCCACAAATAAAGTAATTGCACCAAAAATTGCTCAATAAAATAGATATTTATTATACCCTTGAGGTAGGGAAACAACATACAATGCTCCTTTTGGAAGGAAGCCACTCCACAAGATCTCTAGCTCCACAAGCCAAGACCTCTCCAAGAATACATCATAGATATATTTTACAATGGGGGTACATATCTCTTTATATAAGAGTGTGATGGTTCACCTTCAATGAGTTACAAGATCACCCTTGTGGCAGTTCACCTTCCATGAGTTACAAGATCACCCATGTGGTGGTTCACCTTCCATGAGTTACAAAGTGCATAATAATATAACAATATTCCCCCAACGGTTACAAATATGATTCTATGACATACTTATTTCTATTTTGGTATGTGGCCTTACGTACTCAATAATTAAATTATGGCTCATACCATTATACAATATAATATTAAATTATTCAATATTAAATATCTATCTTCGTACCTAACATTCCATCCCCCCTACAAATGTTTCATCCTCAAAATATTAGAAGAGGCTAAATAATATGATATTATAAGCCATGAGCCACACTAAATAATGGTACTAATCTCGATCATCCATCCATCTGAGTGGAACTATGATTAAATGTAACAAACCGTTACACAAAAACCTTGAGGTGAAAGTGAAATCTGAATACACCGGGATCATAACATTTCCACCCACTTTGAAGTCAAAATCTGGATGGCGGGCCTAACTCTCCATCCGCTCCCATGTGGGAAATATGGCAAGACAAACCTCTCCGTCCACTCCCACATAGGGACTCTGGCATGGCAAACCCGACTTCCCGCCCGCTTCGTAACTCGAACCTGGGTGGTTGCTCCTTGATTTTGTTTTCTTGAACTTGCAACCTCATTTTTTAGCCTTGGCACACAAGGTGTAGTTTCTATATCCTGTACATTTTCATCCTTTTCATTTGATGCCCATTTGCTTAAAAATGCAACTAGATTGAAAGTTATGAATTTTTTTCCTCTTTTGCCGGTAACCCAAAAACAACACCAAAAGCCCAACTTGCAATAGTTATAACTTCCTCAATACTTATCAAATTTTCACAACTAAAAAGTCATTTTTGTAGTAATCAAAATAACCTACATGCTTGATGAAAAAAATTATGAAAATAACTACTACAAAACCTAATACGAATTTTTTCTTTCTAAAAAAAAACTTTGCGCAACCAAAAAATAGCTTGAACAACCCAACTTCAAACAACTATAACTCTCTCAAAACTTATCAAAAATCCACAAATGAGTAGTCATTTTTATAGTACTCAAAATAATATATATATGCTGGTGCCAAAATCTTCTGCAAATGACTGCTAAATTTTTTATTACAAATTGTTTTATTTTGAAAAACAAAATGTGTGGTCAAAAACAACAAAAATAACTCAACTTCAAACAGACCATAACTTTCTCAATACATATCAGAATTTAACAAATAAGCAGTCATTTTTATAGTACTCAAAAATATCTACATAATGGAGTAAAAACCTTATAAAAATAAATTTTGAAATAAAAAAATATGACCTCCGTAAAATGTGATATTTTTTTAAAAAACGTGCCTTAACTCTGCAAAAACAAACCCACTTTACCCGAATCCTGGCTCTGATACCAAATATAGTGAAACTCTCTTCTCATTCCATATATATTTCAATAATTTATCAAAATATTCAACATGCATCCACAAATAAAGTAATTGCACCAGAAATTTCTCAATAAAATAGAGATTGACTATACCCTTGAGGTAGGGAAACACCATACAATGTTCCTTTTGGAAGGAATCCACTCCAAAATATCTCTAGCTCCATGAGCCAAGAAATCTCCAAGAATACATCATAGATATATTTTACAATGGAGGTTTATCTCTCTTTATACAAGAGTGTGATGGTTCACCTTCCATGAGTTACAAAGTGCATAATAATATAGCAATATTCATTACGGTTACATATGACAATATTCCCCCAATGGTTACAAATATGATTCTATGACATACTTATTTCTATTTTGACATGTGGCCTTATTTCTATGAGTGAGTACTTGTGTAGTGAACCTCTCTTCTCATTCCATATATATTTCAACAATTTATCAAAATATTCAACATGCATCCACAAATAAAGTAATTGCACCAAAAATTGCTCAATAAAATAGATATTTATTATACCCTTGAGGTAGGGAAACAACATACAATGCTCCTTTTGGAAGGAAGCCACTCCACAAGATCTCTAGCTCCACAAGCCAAGACCTCTCCAAGAATACATCATAGATATATTTTACAATGGGGGTACATATCTCTTTATATAAGAGTGTGATGGTTCACCTTCAATGAGTTACAAGATCACCCTTGTGGCAGTTCACCTTCCATGAGTTACAAGATCACCCATGTGGTGGTTCACCTTCAATGAGTTACAAAGTGCATAATAATATAACAATATTCCCCAACGGTTACAAATATGATTCTATGACATACTTATTTCTATTTTGGTATGTGGCCTTACGTACTCAATAATTAAATTATGGCTCATACCATTATACAATATAATATTAAATTATTCAATATTAAATATCTATCTTCGTACCTAACATTCCATCCCCCCTACAAATGTTTCATCCTCAAAATATTAGAAGAGGCTAAATAATATGATATTATAAGCCATGAGCCACACTAAATAATGGTACTAATCTCGATCATCCATCCATCTGAGTGGAACTATGATTAAATGTAACAAACCGTTACACAAAAACCTTGAGGTGAAAGTGAAATCTGAATACACCAGGATCATAACATTTCCACCCACTTTGAAGTCAAAATCTGGATGGCGGGCCTAACTCTCCATCCGCTCCCATGTGGGAAATATGGCAAGACAAACCTCTCCGTCCACTCCCACATAGGGACTCTCGCATGGCAAACCCGACTTCCCACCCGCTTCGTAACTCGAACCTTGGTGGTTGCTCCTTGATTTTGTTTTCTTGAACTTGCAACCTCATTTTTTAGCCTTGGCACACAAGGTGTAGTTTCTATATCCTGTACATTTTCATCCTTTTCATTTGATGCCCATTTGCTTAAAAATGCAACTAGATTGAAAGTTATGAATTTTTTTCCTCTTTTGTCGGTAACCCAAAAACAACACCAAAAGCCCAACTTGCAATAGTTATAACTTCCTCAATACTTATCAAATTTTCACAACTAAATAGTCATTTTTGTAGTAATCAAAATAACCTACATGTTGATGAAAAAAATTATGAAAATAACTACTACAAAACCTAATACGAATTTTTTCTTTCTAAAAAAAAACTTTGCGCAACCAAAAAATAGCTTGAACAACCCAACTTCAAACAACTATAACTCTCTCAAAACTTATCAAAAATCCACAAATGAGTAGTCATTTTTATAGTACTCAAAATAATATATATATGCTGGTGCCAAAATCTTCTGCAAATGACTACTAAATTTTTTATTACAAATTGTTTTATTTTGAAAAACAAAATGTGTGGTCAAAAACAACAAAAATAACTCAACTTCAAACAGCCATAACTTTCTCAATACATATCAGAATTTAACAAATAAGTAGTCATTTTTATAGTACTCAAAAATATCTACATAATGGAGTAAAAACCTTATAAAAATAAATTTTGAAATAAAAAAATATGACCTCCGTAAAATGTGATATTTTTTTAAAAAACGTGCCTTAACTCTGTAAAATCAAACCCACTTTACCCGAATCGTGGCTCTGATACCAAATATAGTGAAACTCTCTTCTCATTCCATATATATTTCAATAATTTATCAAAATATTCAACATGCATCCACAAATAAAGTAATTGCACTAGAAATTTCTCAATAAAATAGAGATTGACTATACCCTTGAGGTAGGGAAACACCATACAATGTTCCTTTTGGAAGGAATCCACTCCAAAATATCTCTAGCTCCATGAGCCAAGAAATCTCCAAGAATACATCATAGATATATTTTACAATGGAGGTTTATCTCTCTTATACAAGAGTGTGATGGTTCACCTTCCATGAGTTACAAAGTGCATAATAATATAGCAATATTCATTACGGTTACATATGACAATATTCCCCCAATGGTTACAAATATGATTCTATGACATACTTATTTCTATTTTGACATGTGGCCTTATTTCTATGAGTGAGTACTTGTGTAGTGAACCTCTCTTCTCATTCCATATATATTTCAACAATTTATCAAAATATTCAACATGCATCCACAAATAAAGTAATTGCACCAAAAATTGCTCAATAAAATAGATATTTATTATACCCTTGAGGTAGGGAAACAACATACAATGCTCCTTTTGGAAGGAAGCCACTCCACAAGATCTCTAGCTCCACAAGCCAAGACCTCTCCAAGAATACATCATACATATCTTTTACAATGGGGGTACATATCTCTTTATATAAGAGTGTGATGGTTCACCTTCAATGAGTTACAAGATCACCCTTGTGGCAGTTCACCTTCCATGAGTTACAAGATCACCCATGTGGTGGTTCACCTTCCATGAGTTACAAAGTGCATAATAATATAACAATATTCCCCCAACGGTTACAAATATGATTCTATGACATACTTATTTCTATTTTGGTATGTGGCCTTACGTACTCAATAATTAAATTATGGCTCATACCATTATACAATATAATATTAAATTATTCAATATTAAATACCTATCTTGGTACCTAACATTCCATCCCCCTTACAAATGTTTCATCCTCAAAATATTAGAAGAGGCTAAATAATATGATATTTTAAGCCATGAGCCACACTAAATAATGGTACTAATCTCGATCATCCATCCATCCGAGTGGAACTATGATTAAATGTAACAAACCGTTACACCAAAACCTTGAGGTGAAAGTGAAATCCGAATACACCAGGATCATAACATTTCCACCCACTTTGAATTCAAAATCTGGATGGCGGGCCTAACTCTCCATTCGCTCCCATGTGGGAAATATGGCAAGACAAACCTCTCCGTCCACTCCCACATAGGGACTCTGGCATGGCAAACCCGACTTCTCGCCCGCTTCGTAACTCGAACCTAGGTGGTTGCTCCTTGATTTTATTTTTCTTGAACTTGCAACCTCATTTTTTAGCCTTGGCACACAAGGTGTAGTTTCTATATCCTGTACATTTTCATCCTTTTCATTTGATGCCCATTTGCTTAAAAATGCAACTAGATTGAAAGTTATGAATTTTTTTTCCTCTTTTGCTGGTAACCCAAAAAACAACACCAAAAGCCCAACTTGCAATAGTTATAACTTCCTCAATACTTATCAAAATTTCACAACTAAATAGTCATTTTTGTAGTACTCAAAATAACCTACATCTCGATGAAAAAAATTATGAAAATAACTACTACAAAACCTAATACGAATTTTTTCTTTCTAAAAAAAAACTTTGCGCAACCAAAAAATAGCTTGAACAACCCAACTTCAAACAACTATAACTCTCTCAAAACTTATCAAAAATCCACAAATGAGTAGTCATTTTTATAGTACTCAAAATAATATATATATATGCTGGTGCCAAAATCTTCCGCAAATGACTACTAAATTTTTTATTACAAATTGTTTTATTTTGAAAAACAAAATGTGTGGTCAAAAACAACAAAAATAACTCAACTTCAAACAGCCATAACTTTCTCAATACATATCAGAATTTAACAAATAAGTAGTCATTTTTATAGTACTCAAAAATATCTACATAATGGAGTAAAAACCTTATAAAAATAAATTTTGAAATAAAAAAATATGACCTCCGTAAAATGTGATATTTTTTTTAAAAACGTGCCTTAACTCTGCAAAAACAAACCCACTTTACCCGAATCCTGGCTCTGATACCAAATATAGTGAAACTCTCTTCTCATTCCATATATATTTCAATAATTTATCAAAATATTCAACATGCATCCACAAATAAAGTAATTGCACCAGAAATTTCTCAATAAAATAGAGATTGACTATACCCTTGAGGTAGGGAAACACCATACAATGTTCCTTTTGGAAGGAATCCACTCCAAAATATCTCTAGCTCCATGAGCCAAGAAATCTCCAAGAATACATCATAGATATATTTTACAATGGAGGTTTATCTCTCTCTATACAAGAGTGTGATGGTTCACCTTCCATGAGTTACAAAGTGCATAATAATATAGCAATATTCATTACGGTTACATATGACAATATTCCCCCAATGGTTACAAATATGATTCTATGACATACTTATTTCTATTTTGACATGTGGCCTTATTTCTATGAGTGAGTACTTGTGTAGTGAACCTCTCTTCTCATTCCATATATATTTCAACAATTTATCAAAATATTCAACATGCATCCACAAATAAAGTAATTGCACCAAAAATTGCTCAATAAAATAGATATTTATTATACCCTTGAGGTAGGGAAACAACATACAATGCTCCTTTTGGAAGGAAGCCACTCCACAAGATCTCTAGCTCCACAAGCCAAGACCTCTCCAAGAATACATCATACATATCTTTTACAATGGGGGTACATATCTCTTTATATAAGAGTGTGATGGTTCACCTTCAATGAGTTACAAGATCACCCTTGTGGCAGTTCACCTTCCATGAGTTACAAGATCACCCATGTGGTGGTTCACCTTCAATGAGTTACAAAGTGCATAATAATATAACAATATTCCCCCAACGGTTACAAATATGATTCTATGACATACTTATTTCTATTTTGGTATGTGGCCTTACGTACTCAATAATTAAATTATGGCTCATACCATTATACAATATAATATTAAATTATTCAATATTAAATATCTATCTTCGTACCTAACATTCCATCCCCCCTACAAATGTTTCATCCTCAAAATATTAGAAGAGGCTAAATAATATGATATTATAAGCCATGAGCCACACTAAATAATGGTACTAATCTCAATCATCCATCCATATGAGTGGAACTATGATTAAATGTAACAAACCGTTACACAAAAACCTTGAGGTGAAAGTGAAATCTGAATACACCAGGATCATAACATTTCCACCCACTTTGAAGTCAAAATATGGATGGCAGGCCTAACTCTCCATCTGCTACCATGTGGGAAATATGGCAAGACAAACCTCTCCATCCACTCCCACATAGGGACTCTGGCATGGCAAACCCGACTTCACGCCCGCTTCGTAACCCGAACCTGGGTGGTTGCTCCTTGATTTTGTTTTCTTGAACTTGCAACCTCATTTTTTAGCCTTGGCACACAAGGTGTAGTTTCTATATCCTGTACATTTTCATCCTTTTCATTTGATGCCCATTTTCTTAAAAATGCAACTAGATTGAAAGTTATGAATTTTTTTCCTATTTTGCCGGTAACCCAAAAACAACACCAAAAGCCCAACTTGCAATAGTTATAACTTCCTCAATACTTATCAAATTTTCACAACTAAAAAGTCATTTTTGTAGTAATCAAAATAACCTACATGCTGATGAAAAAAATTATGAAAATAACTACTACAAAACCTAATACGAATTTTTTCTTTCTAAAAAAAAAAATTGCGCAACCAAAAAATAGCTTGAACAACCCAACTTCAAACAACTATAACTCTCTCAAAACTTATCAAAAATCCACAAATGAGTAGTCATTTTTATAGTACTCAAAATAATATATATATGCTGGTGCCAAAATCTTCTGCAAATGACTACTAAATTTTTTATTACAAATTGTTTTATTTTGAAAAACAAAATGTGTGGTCAAAAACAACAAAAATAACTCAACTTCAAACAGCCATAACTTTCTCAATACATATCAGAATTTAACAAATAAGTAGTCATTTTTATAGTACTCAAAAATATCTACATAATGGAGTAAAAACCTTATAAAAATAAATTTTGAAATAAAAAAATATGACCTCCGTAAAATGAGATATTTTTTTTTAAAATGTGCCTTAACTCTGCAAAAACAAAACCACTTTACCCGAATCCTGCCTCTGTTACCAAATATAGTGAAACTCTTCTCTCATTCCATATATATTTCAATAATTTATCAAAATATTCAACATGCATCCACAAATAAAGTAATTGCACCAGAAATTTCTCAATAAAATAGAGATTGACTATACCCTTGAGGTAGGGAAACACCATACAATGTTCCTTTTGGAAGGAATCCACTCCAAAATATCCCTAGCACCATGAGCCAAGAAATCTCCAAGAATACATCATAGATATATTTTACAATGGAGGTTTATCTCTTTATACAAGAGTGTGATGGTTCACCTTCCATGAGTTACAAAGTGCATAATAATATAGCAATATTCATTACGGTTACATATGACAATATTCCCCAATGGTTACAAATATGATTCTATGACATACTTATTTCTATTTTGACATGTGGCCTTATTTCTATGAGTGAGTACTTGTGTAGTGAACCTCTCTTCTCATTCCATATATATTTCAACAATTTATCAAAATATTCAACATGCATCCACAAATAAAGTAATTGCACCAAAAATTGCTCAATGAAGTAGATATTTATTATACCCTTGAGGTAGGGAAACAACATACAATGCTCCTTTTGGAAGGAAGCCACTCCACAAGATCTCTAGCTCCACAAGCCAAGACCTCTCCAAGAATACATCATACATATATTTTACAATGGGGGTACATATCTCTTTATATAAGAGTGTGATGGTTCACCTTCAATGAGTTACAAGATCACCCTTGTGGCAGTTCACCTTCCATGAGTTACAAGATCACCCATGTGGTGGTTCACCTTCCATGAGTTACAAAGTGCATAATAATATAACAATATTCCCCAAATGGTTACAAATATGATTCTATGACATACTTATTTCTATTTTGGTATGTGGCCTTACGTACTCAATAATTAAATTATGGCTCATACCATTATACAATATAATATTAAATTATTCAATATTAAATACCTATCTTCATACCTAACATTCCATCCTCCCTACAAATGTTTCATCCTCATTAATATTAGAAGAGGCTAAATAATATGATATTATAAGCCATGTGCCACACTAAATAATGGTACTAATCTCAATCATCCATCCATCTGAGTGGAACTATGATTAAATGTAACAAATCGTTACACAAAAACCTTGAGGTGAAAGTGAAATCTGAATACACCAGGATCATAACATTTCCACCCACTTTGAAGTCAAAATCTGGATGGCGGGCCTAACTCTCCATTCGCTCCCATGTGGGAAATATGGCAAGACAAACCTCTCCGTCCACTCCCACATAGGGACTCTGGCATGGCAAACCCAACTTCCTGCCCGCTTCATAACTCGAACCTGGGTGGTTGCTCCTTGATTTTGTTTTCTTGAACTTGCAACCTCATTTTTTAGCCTTGGCACACAAGTTGTAGTTTCTATATCTTGTACATTTCCATCGTTTTCATTTGATGCCCATTTTCTTAAAAATGCAACTAGATTGAAAGTCATGAATTTTTTTCCTGTTTTGCCGGTAACCCAAAAACAACACCAAAAGCCCAACTTGCAATAGTTATAAGTTCCTCAATACTTATCAAATTTTCACAACTAGATAGTCATTTTTGTAGTAATCAAAATAACCTACATGCTGATGAAAAAAATTATGAAAATAACTACTACAAAACCTAATACGATTTTTTTCTTTCTAAAAAAAAACTTCGCACAACCAAAAAATAGCTTGAACAACCCAATTTCAAACAACTATAACTCTCTCAAAACTTATCAAAAATCCACAAATGAGTAGTCATTTTTATATTACTCAAAATAATATATATATATATATATTATATATATATATATATATATATATATATATCTTTGGTGCCAAAATCTTCTGCAAATGACTACTAAATTTTTTATTACAAATTGTTTTATTTTGAAAAACAAAATGTGTGGTCAAAAACAACAAAAATAACTCAACTTCAAACAGCCATAACTTTCTCAATACATATCAGAATTTAACAAATAAGTAGTCATTTTTATAGTGCTCAAAAATATCTACATAATGGAGTAAAAAACTTATAAAAATAAATTTTGAAATAAAAAAATATGACCTCCGTAAAATGAGATATATTTTTTAAAAACGTGCCTTAACTCTGCAAAAACAAAACCACTTTACCCGAATCCTGCCTCTGTTACCAAATATAGTGAAACTCTTCTCTCATTCCATATATATTTCAATAATTTATCAAAATATTCAACATGCATCCACAAATAAAGTAATTGCACCAAAAATTTCTCAATAAAATAGAGATTGACTATACCCTTGAGGTAGGGAAACACCATACAATGTTCCTTTTGGAAGGAATCCACTCCAAAATATCTCTAGCACCATGAGCCAAGAAATATCCAAGAATACATCATAGATATATTTTACAATGGAGGTTTATCTCTCTTTATACAAGAGTGTGATGGTTCACCTTCCATGAGTTACAAAGTGCATAATAATATAGCAATATTCATTATGGTTATATATGACAATATTCCCCCAATGGTTACAAATATGATTCTATGACATACTTATTTCTATTTTGACATGTGGCCTTATTTCTATGAGTGAGTACTTGTGTAGTGAACCTCTCTTCTCATTCCATATATATTTCAACAATTTATCAAAATATTCAACATGCATCCACAAATAAAGTAATTGCACCAAAAATTGCTCAATAAAGTAGATATTTATTATACCCTTGAGGTAGGGAAACAACATACAATGCTTCTTTTGGAAGGAAGCCACTCCACAAGATCTCTAGCTCCACAAGCCAAGACCTCTCCAAGAATACATCATAGATATCTTTTACAATGGGGGTACATATCTCTTTATATAAGAGTGTGATGGTTCACCTTCCATGAGTTACAAGATCACCCATGTGGCAATTCACCTTCCATGAGTTACAAGATCACCCATGTGGTGGTTCACCTTCCATGAGTTACAAAGTGCATAATAATATAACAATATTCCCCCAACGATTACAAATATGATTCTATGACATACTTATTTCTATTTTGGCATGTGGCCTTACGTACTTAATAATTAAATTATGGCTCATACCATTATACAATATAATATTAAATTATTCAATATTAAATACCTATCTTCGTACCTAACATTCCATCCTGCCTACAAATGTTTCATCCTCAAAATATTAGAAGAGGCTAAATAATATGATATTATAAGCCATGAGCCACACTAAATAATGGTACTAATCTCGATCATCCATCCATCTAAGTGGAACTATGATTAAATGTAACAAACCGTTACACAAAAACCTTGAGGTGAAAGTGAAATCTGAATACACCAGGATCATAACATTTCCACCCACTTTGAATTCAAAATCTGGATGGTGGGCCTAACTCTCCATCCACTCCCATGTGGGAAATATGGCAAGACAAACCTCTCTGTCGACTCCCACATAGGGACTCTGGCATGGCAAACTCGACTTCCCACCTGCTTCGTAACTTGAACCTGGGTGGTTTCCTCCTTGATTTTGTTTTCTTGAACTTGCAACCTCATTTTTTAGCCTTGGCACACAAGGTGTAGTTTCTATATCCTGTACATTTTCATCCTTTTCGTTTGATGCCCATTTGCTTAAAAATACAACTAGATTGAAAGTTATGAATTTTTTTCTTGTTTTGCCGGTAACCCAAAAACAACACCAAAAGCCCAACTTGCAATAGTTATAACTTCCTCAATACTTATCAAATTTTCACAACTAAATAGTCATTTTTGTAGTAATCAAAATAACCTACATGTTGATGAAAAAAATTATGAAAATAACTACTACAAAACCTAATACAAATATTTTCTTTCTAAAAAAAAACTTTGCGCAACCAAAAAATAGCTTGAACAACCCAACTTCAAACAACTATAACTCTCTCAAAACTTATCAAAAATCCACAAATGAGTAGTCATTTTTATAGTACTCAAAATAATATATATATGCTGGTGCCAAAATCTTCTACAAATGACTACTATATTTTTTATTACAAATTATTTTATTTTGAAAAACAAAATGTGTGGTCAAAAACAACAAAAATAACTCAACTTCAAAGAGCCATAAATTTTTCAATACATATCAAAATTTAACAAATAAGCAGTCATTTTTATAGTACTCAAAAATATCTACATAATGGAGTAAAAACCTTATAAAAATAAATTTTGAAATAAAAAAATATGACCTCCGTAAAATGTGATATTTTTTAAAAAAATGTGCCTTAACTCTGCAAAAACAAACCCACTTTACCCGAATCCTGGCTCTGATACCAAATATAGTGAAACTCTCTTCTCATTCCATATATATTTTAATAATTTATCAAAATATTCAACATGCATCCACAAATAACGTAATTGCACCAGAAATTTCTCAATAAAATAGATAGTGACTATACCCTTGAGGTAGGGAAACACCATACAATGTTCCTTTTGGAAGGAATCCACTCCAAAATATCTCTAGCACCATGAGCCAAGAAATATCCAAGAATACATCATAGATATATTTTACAATGGAGGTTTATCTCTCTTTATACAAGAGTGTGATGGTTCACCTTCCATGAGTTACAAAGTGCATAATAATATAGCAATATTCATTACGGTTACATATGACAATATTCCCCCAATGGTTACAAATATGATTCTATGACATACTTATTTCTATTTTGACATGTGACCTTCCTTACTCAATAATAAACTTATGGCTCATACCATTATACAATATAATGTTAAGTTATTCAATATTAGATACCTATCTTGGTACCTAACAACTTGGGAATAATGAATAGTCATCATGTTGAAGCTAAAGTAGTGTTAGTAAGAGTAAATATGGTAGTTTAGTTGGGGGCTAAGAGATTTATAATTGATCGAGAGAATGAATTTTATTAATTACCTTAATAAAAGGTTGGTGGACAGCTGGATATTTGTAGACATAGTAATAGATAAACTAAAATACCTCAAATCATTGAAATAATTTCAAGTGGTATATATGTATAGAGAAGGAAATAGGGTGGTTGATTGACTAGCCAATGGGGGATATTTTAGAGAGGAAGATAAAATATGTATATTATGATATGGGATACATCTAGATGTACTTCATTTAATGGTAAAGAAGAAGGACATTTAGAAATTCAAGTCAATGGGTAAAATTTTCAATTTTAGAATGTCCATAGTAAATTAGTTTTTGGAGATTTATGGAAATGCATGTTGCGAGGTCATTGATTGATTTTTTTGTCAATGATTCTATTTTTTAAAGATTTGTGTCTACAGAGGGACCTAGTTTTTAGAGATCTACAAAATTATCTACTAAGGGTTCCTTTTTTTGAAGATCTATGGACTTTTCTATTGAGGGTTCCATCTTCTAGAGATATATGGACTTGTATACTAAAGGTTCCATATTCTATAAATCTATGGATGTGTCTATTAAGTGTCTCATTATATATAGATGTGTGGACTTGTGACTTTCTAGAAGCATTGTGAGGTTTCAAGTGAGAAGGGTCCCATTTTTTAGAAACTAAAGGATTTATGTGTTGAAGGATCAATTTCCTAAATATCTATGGATTTATTTACTAAGGAAATCATTTTTTAATGATCTATGGAATTTTCTACTAAGCATTCTATTTTATAGAGACTCTTCAAAGATATGAATGTAAAGAGATTAAGTTTGTTTTATTTGGTCCCTCTTAGGTTTTGTTTTAGAGCTTATCCAATATGGACTCTCTTGGTATATTTTGTGGTATTTTATTATAGAGCTTGTATGATTTTGTCCCTCCTATAGTATTTTATTACAAAGCTCATTTGATCTAGTTTTGAATGGATTTTGCTACAGACTTTTGTTTTTGTGCCATAGTAGGTTGTAATAATGTATATGAAGATTTTAGTATGCATTGAAGTTTTTTGTAAGATAAAAAATAGAATAAGATTGGATAGACCAATCTAGGATTTTAAAAAGGTTTGGGCCCTTTCAAAAACCCTATTTTATCAATTAAAAAAAATTACATCAATAATTATTAGTAATTTGTTCAAAATATTACACCATAATAGAAAAACAATAGAAATAAACAAAATAATAATTTTTACTACTTTAAAATCAAAAAATCCATTATTATAATACAAGCCCTCAAATAAATATTTTGTTCTTTAAGAATATTTTTAATTAGTAGTACCATTATTTTTTCATTTTTTGAAATATGATGGGAGAGGTTGTCTATATTTAGAGTCCTTCACATAATAATGCAAAGGTTATAATAATTATCACTGTAAACTCAAATAATTCAATATTATAATATACAACATCGAATGGTGGTCTTGTCCTTCAAGTATATTTGTAATTAGTATTACCCTTGAGTTACCATTTGTTGAAATACAAGGGAATGGGTTGTTGAAAGTGTGATCTGATTTACGGTCAAAGCCAACATTTTTTTATGTAATATTGGATATGACTAAGGGCATTACATTGTACAATATATTTAATTTATTGTAATATTTTATTATTTAGGTTTTACGGGCCATGGTTAACATTGTTATGGTTAAAAGCACCTTATAAAATTGTAATTAACCAACCTTAAATCCTTCGTGTTATGTTAGTTTAGGTTAAGTTAATTTATGTAATTGAGGTTTTAGTGTTGCTATAAATACCTCCCACCACTCCATAATTGATTATTGAAGTGTATTTATTCTTATCTATAGACAATACAATGATTATTTATGGTGCATATGAGTGCCCATCAATATTTGTCAAGGCATTCTAAAACATCATTCAGGAAAGGAATGGAGCAAAGCGGGAGCAGAGGCAGGTGCAATTTTTGCAAACATGATTTTCATTCTACTGGAGGTGGGAAACAGGGTTTCCAAACCCCTGGAAGCTGTGAGGCTCAAGGAGGGAACAAGCAAGGTTCTGAAGCAACTGAGGAAGAGCAGGTGGACAGTGATAAGGACACTGAGGGTTTTAAAAAATTAGAGGGACACGAACCCCCTGATATTATTTTTGATAAGAAGGCCCACATCAAGAATCCTGAGGGCAATAAGTCTTTTGCACAGGCCCTTAAAGGTGGCAATAGGGTTTCCTTACATTCCTTACCACCTCTCACTCCCAATGGGCAGAAGGTATCCATGCCTAAAAGCGTAATGGCAGACTTTATATCGATGGAAAATTTTTCTCTGGTAGGCAAATTCATAGGGGGCAGGCCGGATATTGAAACGATTCGATGATGGGCATCCTTGAAGTGGAAGACTTTTGGACACATGGAGATTATTGCATTATCAAGGGGGTTTTTTGTGGTACACCTTAACAATAGTGAAGATGCTAGTCGTATTATAATAGGAGGACCTTGGTTCTTGGGCCGAAGAAGTCTTTTTCTTAGGAGATGGGCTGAGGATTTTGACCCAGAAAAGCAGAGCATAAAATTTGCCCCCATTTGGGTCCGTCTCCCAAATCTCCCGTTTCATTGGTGGCATGAGTATTTTCTTCAGGGTATTGCCAAGACCATAGGGGAATTGGTGGCCATTGACAATCCAACCCTTGCACGCACCAGAATGACGCATGCTAGGATTTGTGTAAATGCAAATCTATAATCTGAGCTTCCTACTCATGTGGAGTTAGAATATGGAAATAAAACAAGATTACAGGTCATCGAATATGAAAATAGACCAACATTTTGCTCTAACTATAATATTCAAGGCCATCTCAAAGGACAATGCTCTTTTTTGAGAAGCCAGCAAACCCTTCCTAGGAATAATGACTCCAAGCGACAGTCTTTCAGAAATAATGGCAAATACACAGGGATATACAGGGTTAAAGATCAGAATGTTGAAAAGGCAAAGGCCTCTGGTTTGGGACAAATGGAGAATGAGGCTGAGCTTCACATGGAAAATGGTAAGGACAAGAAAATTGCTACATCACAAACTGACCAACAAAAGGTATGCTCTCCTTTCGAAAATCTAAATAAATTTAACATTTTGGCTGAAAATCAAATAATTACAGAGGAAAATCAGAATGAAGGGTCTAATGTTGAGGATATAAATCTTGGTCTCCCTGCTTACCTTGACTCCCCAACCAAATCTGGACCTTCCAATCCTCCTCCTGTTGGCCATAAAGAATGCCCTAATGATGAGTCTTTTTATGCCCCAGAAAGAGAAAAAGTGCTTTTAGAGTTAATCAGCCCTTCCAAGCGACATTTTTCACCTTTGTATTTGTCCAAATCCAGAGAAGGGGTTTCCAGTACTGTTATCCAACAGGTTACCCAAACCAAATTTAGCCCGAAACAAACTAGAAGCTCAATGAAGTCCCCCATGATTGACTGTGGAGGTGAGAAAAAAAATGGAAGAAAGTCAAATGCCCAGCAATGGAAAGAAGAGGTCCAATATGAGATAGCTAATGGAATTCAGACTACTCTGTTTCCATCAACTGGAAATCTTCCCTTTGAAGAAAACAAAATTCTTAAGCCCCCTCAAGTCCAAGGCAGGGGAAGAGGAAAAAACTTTAAAAGTTCCAAATGAAGATCATATCCTGGAATGTAAGGGGGCTCAATGGCCTTCCTAAACAGTGGTTAGTTAAATATTTAAGAAGATATTTTTATCCCACTATTCTTATTTTGCAAGAAACTAAAGTCGATGAAGTTTTGTCTAGAAAAATTGCCCTCAATATCTAGAAAAAGGGAGAAGCAATTTTTTGCAAAGCCAATGGAACCTCAGGTGGTCTTCTTTGTATCTGGAATCCAGGGAAGGTGGAAGGCAAGGTTATTCAATTAGGGGAAAGGGTAATGAGCATTATTTTTAAGGATAAGGTTAGTGACCTTTCTTGGATATTAACAAATGTGTACGCCCCTAATTCTATATCTGGGAGAGCTGATCTATGGAATTTACTCAGTCATTTCAAGGAAGATTTTCAGGATATCCCATGGATAGTGGCGGGGGACTTTAATACCCCTATTTACCCCTCTGATAAAAAAGGAGGAGTAGGAATTCCAGCAAGAAGTATGGAGGACTTTCAAGATTTCATCAACAACAACAATTTATTGGATGTCAAATTAAAAGATGCTAAATTTACTTGGAACAATAGGAGGTCTGGAAATCAACTTATAATGGAAAAGCTTGATAGGTTTTTTTTGTCACAGGAAGCAATACAATCTTTTGGGGATGCAAATCTGTTGTCCTTGCCTCGCATTGGGTCTGACCACAACCCGATTTTACTTGAAATTGAAGAGACTCCAAAATTCAAAAGGCCTTTTAGGTTTGAATCTATGTAGATGCACCACCCTGATCTCGGAGACAAAATTTCTCAGTGGTGGCAGCATTCTTGTCAGGGAAGGCCTTCATTCAGATTAGCACATAAACTTAAAGTGGTGAAAGAAAATCTAAGGATCCGGAATAAAGAAATTTTTGGAAATATTTTTGAAAATAAGAAAGTCATCTCTGAAAGGTTATCAATCATTGAGAAAAAACTTGAAGAGGGATTGCCAGACCCTTCCCTACATGCAGATGAAAAGAAAGCCCTTGCTTGAGTACCATAATGTTTTAGCCTGCGAGGAGACTTTTGGCGGCAAAAGTCTAGAGCTACCTGGCTAAAAGAAGGTGATGCCAACACAAGATTTTTTCATGCATCTACCTTAAGGAACAGAAGCCACAATAGAATTAAAGAACTTGTTAGAGATGATGGGTCATTCCTTTCTAGTCCTAATGAGATCAGAAATGAAGCAGTTTCCTATTTTCAGAATCTTTTAGGAGAAGAACATTTCAGTTCTGCCTTAGCTTCAGAATCAACGCTTTACCATATTCCTCATTTAATTTTTGATGACTTGAATGGGGAGTTAATTAAGCCTTTCACGAATGAATAAATCAAAGAGACCCTCTTCTCAATGAACCCTGATAAATCTCCAGGTCCAGACGGGTTTTCACCTCATTTTTTTCAGGCTTTTTGGGATATTGTAGGTTTTGATGTATGTGCTACTATCAAGGAATTTCAGTCCACAAAGCATATTTCGAGAAGTTTTAACTCCACTTTTATTGCTTTAATCCCAAAGATTCCTACTCCTAGATCTATGATGGATTTTAGACCTATTAGCCTTTGTAATGTTGTTTATAAAATTTTGACCAAGGCGATTGCAAATAGAATGAGGAAGATCCTTCCTATGTTTATTGATGTTTGTCAAGGCAGTTCAGTCCCTGGAAGGTCCATCCTTGATGGTGTCATAACAATTCATGAAGCCCTCCATTTGGTAGTCCAGACTAAAAAACATGCTTTTGCTCTCAAGCTGGATTTGAACAAGGCTTATGACCGCATAAACTGGAGTTTTGTCTCTGCCATTCTTCAGAAATTTGGTTTTCATCATGAATGGATCAAGCTTTTGGAAGGATGTTTTATGAAACCTTGGTTTTCAGTCCTTGTTAATGGTGCTCCTGCTTGGATACTTTCAAAGTAAAAGGGGCCTAAGGCAAGGTGACCCTATCTCTCCCATGTTGTTTATCATTGTGGTCGAAGCCCTTGGGAGGACAATCAAAGTTGCCTGTAATATTGGTCTTATTTCAAGAATTAAAGCATCATCACAAACACAGGCAGTTACACATGAACAATTTGTGGATGATACTTTGTTGTTAACTCTTGCATCAGTTTTTGAGGCTAAGGTCATAAAACATATTCTAGAGCTATATGAGGATGCTGCGGGGAAAAAGGTAAATTTTTCAAAGAGTAAAATTTATTTCTTTAACACTCCCATTTAGAGGCAGATTAAGATTGCTAGGATTCTTGGATGCTCAGTGTCTACTCTTCCATCCACATACTTAGGCCTTCCTTTATTCACGGTGTAGAGCTACCGATTCCATGTGGACTAATGTAATTGAAAGAATTCGGAGGAAGGCTGGCTGGATGGAAAGGGAATTTGTTATCTCAAGCTGGCAAGGCAGTTCTCACCAGGTTTTCCATTCAAAGCATCCCTGTCTACTTTCTCTCTGTTTTTAAAGCTCCTACAAGTGTCTACACTAAAATTGAACAGATCTAGAAGAGGTTCCTATGGACTGGTTCTGAATCTAAGCAGCGCTTTCACTTGGTGTCCTGGGATAGGGTTTGCAAACCAAGGGAGTTTGGAGGTATTGGGCTAAGGAGAATACAACATTTAAACATGGCCCTCCTGGCCAAACAAGCATGGCATCTTTTGACAAATGCAAATGCAGAATGGATTACTATAATCAGAAGAAAGTACTTGCAAGAAACTGAATTCTTAAGCTATTCCTTTCCTCCCAGGGGATCAATTTTTTGGAAATCAATCCTTCAAACTAAAAACCTGCTAAGCAAAGGGCTATGTTGGAAACTTGGAAATGGAAGAAACATTGATTTCTGGGACCACAAATGGTTAAAGGACTATCCCCTCTCTACAGACCCCATCCTTTCAACCCTTAGAGCTTGGACAATTGAAGTTTTTGGTACCAAAGTTGCAGATTTTATTACTTTGTCAAACAATAGAAGGGTATGGAAGCCAATAATGAACAATGATCTACCAGGGGCATCAATAATACTGGAGAATGAATTAAGACGAGTCTTTACTCCCTTCTGGCATTCTTGAGGACCAGCTTATCTGGGAAGCTTCAGACAATGGGGAATTTTCTGTCAAGACTGCTTATCTGATGCTTATTGATAATGATGAACCTACTTTCCCTCACTTGGAATTTTGGCCCAAAAGCATTGTTTCGAAGGTTGGGTTTTTGCATGGCTGGCCATCCAAAATAAGATCCTCACCATGGATAACTTAATAAAAAGAGGTGTGATTGTTGTTAATAGGTGTTATCTTTGTATGTCTGAGTGGGAGTCTATTGATCATTTGTTTCTGTATTGTATTTTTTCTGTCTCAATCTTGTTAGGTCTGTTACAAGTGTTTCATATTTATTGGGTCCATCCTCAGTCCATTTTTGAATTATTTTTCCAGTGGCCTTCTCCCTTTTTGAATAGGCGTCTTAGGTATATGTGGAAGATCTGCCTTCATCACTACTTGTGGTAGATATGGTTGGAAAGGAATCGTCGGGCCTTCTTGGATAAGGTTTCTCAGTCATCCTCTGTTCTGTCAAAAATTTTAGTATATGCTAATGAGAATGCTTGTTTAGTGCCTGCAACATCTAGACCTCCAAATCCTTTTGAAGCTTCATTAGGCCAGTCATTAAACTTACCTCTCACTGATGGCCTCAATCATCCTCAAGTCTGTCCTAGAACCATGATCACATGGACCCGACCCCCCCTAGGGTGGATTAAGTTAAATTTTGATGGGGCATCTAGGGGCAACCCAGGTGAAGCTGGGGCTGGTGGCTTACTTAGAGACCAAAAGGGTGAGGTGCTTGTAGCTTTTGTTGAACATCTTGGAGGTCAAACTAACAATGTGGCTGAAGCGAGGGCAGTTTGGAGGAGCCTCAAGGTGGCAGAGAATTATCCAGGGAAACTGTTGGTGGAAGGTGATTCTCTTATTATTATAAATCTTCTAAAGAACACTAAGAGAGCTCCTTGGAGATTTGATGACTACATCCATGAAGCAAGGGCTCTAATTCATGATCGACTTGAGGCCATAATTTTGCATACCTTATGGGAAGCAAACATGACAGCTGATAGGCTGGCAAATGAAGGCATTGTAGCAGAAAATTTGATCACGTGGACTGAAAATCTTCCTCATGCAGTATCAATGGTGATAGATAATGAAAAATTTTAGATTGGAAGGCTCAAAGTTGATCAATGACAGAAAATGGGGGCATTTTTAAAAATATTTTTTTGAACCTTATAATGGCTTTTGTCATATTTGTTTTTTTTGTTCATGTGACTAGTGTTTTTTGCAGCTGGTGGGGCACTGATATAGGTTTTTTATCTACAAATTCATGCATGGGCAACATCTTCTTTGGCCTCAAGTATTTCCCAAGGTGTGTTTGGATTCGATGTCGCAAAAAGGCCCTAGCAAGAAATAACAAAGTGTTGGAGATCCCTGACAATGAGGTACTAGACCCCACCATAATAGTCTTGGAGAAGATGACAATTTCATCAGCCTCCAATAGTATCAACCAGTTGAAGAGTCTGTCTGGCCTCATCAGTGCAGCTGTTGATTTGTGTGATTCTCTAAATCTTCTATTTTATAGCCAGCAGTTCCAGGGGAACAAGGAGTCGAAGGCAAAATCTAAAGATGATGGCAAGGAGGATGATAAGAAGTTAGATGAGGACTACAAGGAAGACTGCTTGGCCTCTTGGCTGTCCATTCTATGGGATGTTTTTTTTTACCATATTCTATTATTTTATATGGGCACAAGCTACTCTGCATGGTGCTTGCATGATTAGTTTTTGTCTTTGTTAGTTCTATTTTGCGTCTTTCTTTTCTGATGGCCATAATATTAGGCTTCCATAGTTTAGTTTGGCTGTTTCTGATGGAAGAGTAGGTCTTGGCCCTTTTTGTTGTCAGTTTAAAATTTTAGGGCTTGGCCTTTGTCCAGTTGGTCAGTGGACCCTATTTTGTAAAATGGTTTTGGGTCAACCAGTTAAAACCCAATGTTAATTATAATATTCTCTTACTTACCAAAAAAAAAATATTTGTGTCTCTTTTCCTTTTTCTATCCTTTTATGCTTCTATATAACATTTGACTAGATGAATTGGTTCTATTCATTTCTAGAAAATATTATGAATTCCAACATGGGTTGTCCATATTTAGATTCCTTCACATAATAATACAAATATTACAATTAAATGATACATAAATATATTAATTTTATATAAACTATTTTCATCTAATAAACATAAAAATGAGTCTTACAACACTTACATATTTGGAAATAGTAGTGGCCATGCTCATTTCCTCCCTTCAAGATATGATTCATTTGCTTCCTCATTTTGACCATTGCAAGGTAGACCATATGTTAGACACTATGCTCACTATATATTTTTCAATCCCTTTCATTCTATCAATTGCATAACTCATCTTAAACAACAAGGTCATAGGAAATTGACCTTTTTTTTCATTCATGGATAAGAGATTTAGAAAATTTGACAAAAAAATAAATTGAAGTGGTTAAAACATAGTGAAACATACAATTTAATTGAAACCAAAGAATTCATATAATAACTAATACACAACTAATGTGATTCAATACATGCATAAAAATTGTGTTTTATTCAACATATGGATTTAGAAATAAATATTTTAATAACCTTCATATGATATTATTGTCCAAATTTTTATTTAATCTCCATATTTAATATTATTTTTCTAATAGCAATGTTTCAAAATATCATTATAGAAGTTCAACCCAGTATTTTGGCTTCTAATATGTTATTTGATTAAGGACCCAAATTATTAGCAAAGGTGAGGACAATCCTAGCTTTATCATCCTTGATAATTCCCCCACAACTAGCCCTACCAAGATTTCCTTTGGCTGCCCCATGAAATTTAAGCTTGAACTAGCCTAGAGGGGAGGGATCCAAACCACCAAGGACCTATCCACACTAGGGTAAATTTGGATATTGGGGTCAGGGGAGATATTGAGATAACTCACTAGCTTAGACTCAAACTGGAAGCTTGGTCGTTCAATCGAAGGGACCAAGTTATCATTCTCAATAGACATAGAGAGGATCCTAGAAAGAACTAAATCAGAGTTCCTAAACATTTCTTGAAAAGATTCATTATTCTGTTCAATCCAAACCTACCATAAGAAATGAGGAAGAGTAAAGGACCACCAAGATTTGAGGTGAGTAAACTTGAAAGGGTTGGGCCACTATACAAAGATCAACAATAAAGTTGGAGATGACCCAAGCAATATTGACAAAGGAAAATAAGGAAGATAAAATTTTGGCCAAGAAGGAACACTCAAGGAAAATGTAAGTATTTGATTCCCACATAGCCTAGCAAATATTATAGTAATTCGTGATGACCATACCCCATGACATGAGGTTATCAATAATGAGGACCCTATTCTGGACATTTAACCAAAAAAAATGAGTAATTTTAGGAATAAGGTTCTTCATCCAAATCTAGTTAGTAGGGAACCAATTAAAGGAGAACTCTTCTAGGAGGAAATAAATAGACCTGACCGAAAAAAGACCTATCTCACACTGCTTCCAAAAAGGAGTGTCCCGAGAAGGGTGACTTGGAATGACATGAACTCTGAGCATATTTGCAATATATTATATATATTAATATTATAATATTCTTAGGCAATCCTTCATCATCTTTGTCCTCATCAACATAAAGGAAATTGGTTATAGGTCCATGGACATTATTTATTAACCATACAAAATAAATAAAAAAGTTATTTTCATATACTAGTCATATTCGTGTCTACATAACCAATATTATTATTATTTTTCCCTCTACACTTATGGATATCTAGCTAAATATTACATTTAAAAATCTAAAGGTCTTGTTTGGAAGTAGAAACACATCCTAAAGTAGGAAAGAAGCTATGTTTATATTCTAGCTAAGTGGATAAATTGGATTTCTATCACGGATGAAAAATAAAGGAGGTCGATCTATGTGTACTAGAAGAATAACAACAAGGTTTTTGGGGTTGGATACTACTCAGACGCCTCATTATTATTTAATAATAATTTATTGGTACCACATAAAAATTTGAGATCTCATTTAACAAAAATAATATTGAATAGATGTTATTTGATACATCTTTGTCAATGAATTGAAGGAATATGCTTCTCCAATTTTCAACATATGAAAGTAATTACTTATAATTATGAAAACTAATTATGAAAATTTCTAAATAATTATATTAAAAGGAAGTTATTTCATTGACCTTTGCAAACCTTAAGAAGTTATTTATGAAAATTATTATTTATTGTAATATTTTATATGATTCATAGAAAGCATGCAATTCTTAGGTAAGAGATTAAGATTAAATTCTTTAATTTTCATAAATTCAATCAAAAACATGGGGTTTTGAGTTGATTTTACAGAAAACATACAAGCTATCTAGAGTTTTTCAAATTCAACTTCAAACCCTAGGATTTGGAGATGATTTTACAAAAATATTAGAAAATGGTCAAATTTTATGAAGAGTAGATTAGAAAACCCATATCATAATAGTAGTTTTAGCTAATTATTTCCTTTATTTATTTTTATTAATTCACTCTACCATTTGCCTTTTCAAACTTCTATCCAACTATCAAATCATTGATTTTGTTTTTCTCGACATGTTGATGAAATCCATATAGGTGGACCCTTTTGTAACTAATATGATTAGCAAGTGCAAGTGGATAATCTCTCTCTCATGACTCTCTATTTGTATTGGTGAAAACTATAAATGAAAATTATTGTGTGTTTACTTTTCCATTTTTTGATTTAGTATATATGTGTTTTTTTAACACAACATTATGGTAATCTAGAATTATTACTAGCATTGATCTATCATTTATCTAGCACAGGAAATTTTAAAAATAATATTAAGAAATGGAGAAAGGGGAATATTAAATAAATTCTATAAAATGATTTTATAAATCTATTAATTCGAGATAATTTATGTTCTATATAAATAATAGTTTTATTTTATTTGTGATACAATACTTAATTTCACATAAAAGCATGAATATGATTATCTTATAACTTCATGATTTAAAATTGAAATCAAGTATCACATTTTTCAACGTACATAAATATTCATTATACACAAAACTTCAATAGACTAAAAAATTGATCATTATCAACACATTCAACAGGATCATAATGAAGATATAATCTAGAGGTTGATATAGTGGACAACCAAATGTATAATATTAATGTGTTATTCTAATGGACAGGCAAACTTGTGGTTGAGGTGTTGGTGTCATGTATGTGCAACCTTTCAACGTAGATTTGGTCTTGTACATAAGCAACATTGTGGTTAAGTTGTTATTCTCATGTATTCCCAATCTTAATATGTTGTTCTAATGGACATTAAAATTTATAATTTAGATGTTGGCATCATGGAAGTTCAATATTGGTGTCATGTATGTGCAAACTTGTGACTAAACATGTTTATGTTACCATAAATGCAAAACATTGTGGTTAAGTATAGGTCTTGAAGGAATGTAATTTTTAAAAGTATCATAAGTGTATAGGTCTTGAAGGTGTGTAACCTTGTGAAAGTATCATAAGTGTAATATCTTGTTATAGAGCAATTTAAATTGTTTAGATTCAATGCAATTAAAATATAAGAAAGGTTGCTAGAATTGTAAAAGTTTGTTAGTATACTAGATACGAGGAATTGAATATTAAATGAATCATATAACCTTTTAAGTTAAAATTGTATTTTTCTATTATATTATATAATTTATATATATGCATATATATACATATACATACATACATATATGTATGATATCCACCTATTTTTATGATCTCGATGAATTTATATTATTTTGTCTTAACCAAAATACTTAGCTATTTAAGACAAACTTTTAAGTTCAAACTTTTTTTATTTTTTGTTTACTACATATACCATAACGAATTTTAATGAACAAATTAATTAGAGGCTATACACCTACCACTTAATATGCATTCAAATTGAATGTCAAGACATGTAAAAATCTAATTCGTTGAGTTTTCTTTAAATTAAAACCAAAATTTGAAGTTAATCTCAACCTCCCCCCAATGATTTAAACGCTAATAAAATCAATAACAATCTCATTAATTTTTTTAAAATAAATTCATTTTATACCTCCTCATCCATTACATTTAATCATTGATGTAGGAGGTAGGTAAAAAGGGTTGATGTTTACCTTCTAGAGTCCATGGCCATTTACTAGATGCTTGTTATATATGTAGTATCTTGGCATACATTTTATGTAATCCTCCTTCTTCCTCTTCAATTATGTCTATGAATAAACTATGTTTCTAACATGTTGTATCAACTTACATGTTATTGTGTTTTTCAACATAGTACTTGAGACATTAATGTTGGGTATGAGTGTCATAGGGAGTGCCTATAGTGTGCTATTCTATATCTATTTTATTTTTGTATTTATACTTGGATAGAAAATTATACAAGTTGAGGAACAAATTTGTGGACTGAGTAGTCTTTGTTTTGTATTTTGGGGTGGAGGTAGCTCATACAATGCCAAGTCAAGGATTTGAATGATTAACATTGGAGGAGGTCATCCATTCAAGAACACAATGGCAAATATGAGGTAGAGTTGTTGGCATTGTTGGACTCATCCATATAATGCTTCTTCATGAAATATTTCTTGTTATTGCATTGAGTTTGAGTGTTGAGAGATGGTGTCATCTGAGCACATAGAAATATGGCAAGCAACAGTATCCTAATCATTCCTCTTATGTTGACTTGGTTTATTTAAAATCATTTAGACTCAAATGTGTCCATTAGTGACATAACTACTACCTCAGTCCACTTGTCTCACTTGATCTATTTTGGTAGTGTCTCAAATTCCCACCATTCAATCCATACATCTCATCCCTTGCTAAGCTTTCTCTCTTATCAAGACACACCAAAAGCCTCATCTGATTTTTTATCATTGATGCTAGGAATTCCCATTATTTTACTATGGTGAATGTGACAATATTATTTTTAAATTTTATATTTGTCCTATTTGTGCCTTGAATCTTAGTATTTGGATTTTAAGTCTCCAACTATGATCCAAGCAATATTTGAGCCAAGAAATACATCTTATTACTTGGAGCCAACATGCTTATTTGCATTTCAAAAACAAAATACAAGTATTAGGAAGATGGTCATATTTGGATTTTCATGAAGGTCATATATTTAGTTTAATTTAAGTATGTAATATGGACTTATGGAGGCATTTGTGAATATTGTAAAAATTTTCTCATAAATTGTATCTTGAATAATTTAAGTCCTTGTGTGATTGGCTCATAAGAATGCCAACTCCAAGAAAACTAATAATAAAGCTATTTTTGGTTTAGTGGTACTTTTATAGGCTTTTTTCAATCCTCTTATGCTTATGGTGGTCTCATTTCTTTTGTCTTCTCAAGTTGCTACTTCAATCATGGGTTCAAAAGATAACTATATGGTATCATAAAAACTAAATGACATAAATTATGAAATATGAAATATGGAAATACCATTGATTTTACAAATGAAATACTTGTGGGATTTAAAAACACAAGATAGAAAAATAGGTCCAAATTACATATTAGATGGAATAAAAGGGACATGAATACATGAACACTCATCTTGTTCCAAATAGATCCATTAATCGGGTCTCACGTTGAATATCTTAAAATATCAAAACAAGTATAGGACAATATTTCTACAATGTATGGGAGGACTAGTAAAACCAAAATGATATATCTTAAGGTACAATTGATACATCTCAAGCTAGAAAAAGGATAGAGAATTAATAACCACCTCACCAAAGTTTAAAGAACAAAAAATAAGATTTCCACTATGTAGGTAGTATATAAAGATGAAGACATTATGGATTTTTTAATTGATAGCCTACGTAGAAAATATCACAACTTTTTATCCACCCTTGAGCTAGAAAAAAATGGGTACAATGATTGGATAAGCTATGTGGAGCCTTACTAAGTAAAAAATAAAAATTTAAGAAATTTAATGGAGATTCATTAATGACCAAAGAAAAATGGATATCTACTAATCAAGGGAGATGGACTAAATACAAGTAAACACAACAAATGAAATAAGCATATGGTAACAAACCACAACATAATACAAGGGCAAAAAATTAGCAACAAAGAAATATCAATCAGACTCATAAATCATAATAATAATCAAATAAGAAATAACTTTAAGATAACTTGTTATAATGTGGTAAAGATAGAGATAAAGCTTATCAGTGTTACAAAATAAATATAAGCAACTTTCAAATATTCCATCCAAATAGCTGTTGGGCACTGAATTGCATCAAGTTTTACTCAATACTATGGTTGTCTATCTTCCTACTTTCTATCCAGGCTTGCACCCGATAGCTACAACTCAACACTCAACATTGGATGGACCAAAATAGGAGTTTCGATCCAACCTCCAGAGTAGGTTGGTTCCTTGTCAACTTAAATAGGGTGTTGACACAATTATGCTCACTTAGGGTTTTAGAGATTAGGGTAAGAAAAGGATTAGGGTTAGAAAATGTGAACAATAGTGGATGGATAGGCTAACAACATTGCACTACAACAAAAAGCTCCAAAAAACCAAATTAAAGACACATTACTCAGATCAACATTATCCCAAATTAAATGTACTTTCATTCATTAAAGAACAATAGAGAAATATTGCAGACAACAATTTCAATATCTAAACAATGATAATCCAAATAGCAGAATTCACCAATATCTAGATTTTACAGAAATGCACTCCCTAACAATAAAGATCAAATTCAGAAGCAGATTTCAATTACCCTAGCAGCTAGTAATCCATTAATTTGGCACAAACTAACCATTCAAGTATTCACAAAAATGCAACTAAAGAATTCGAACCTCTGATATCAAATTATGAAGACACAAAATTTGAGGTGAAGATCAATGTAATGCTCCTTTCATTAGCCCTTGGGAATATTTATAGTAGCACAGACAAACACACTAGAGCCGACCCTTTAAAAATGAGGGTTCGACCTCTATTTATAGTTTTGCAAAATTAAAATAACAAGGAACATTACAAAGATGAAATTTTGATAGCTCAATAGAGAGTTCTTGTTGGCATTCTCTTACTGGTTCAACCTCCAGGAAATCCATTGCAAGTGGACCACCATGGCAGCTTGAAAACTCTACAACTTGTTGGTTGTTCGATGCTAACTAGAGTTCTGGCCATTGGAGATTGCATATACATCATTGATCTTTCTTGGAAGCCTTCTACCACCATCGATCTACAACCATCTCTAGTTCTCATCTTCTTGAAACCCTCGATGCTTCGGCTTCCTCCTCCAACTGACTATTATAACTCCGATGAGAAATTACTTTTATATACTTCAGATTTCTTAGAAAAATCTCCATCATTGATCTCCCCCATCGTATGGCTATGATTAAATCTGAAATAAGCTTGATGTAATGGTGAGGGAGAACACAATGCCATTCCACTTTAAAAATTGATGACATCACCTTTCATGCTTTAGAAACTGTTGAATGCCAATCCAACATTAAAATGCTTTGAAAGTGAAGCGGGATGAAATCCACTCCTTATCCTTCATTTTTCTTCTTTGGCGATGAAGCATTCACCAATCCACACAAAAAAGTTGATGATATCATATCTCCTTCAAAACTTCTACGGATTCCATTCTGGACCTAAGCAAGTGCATTGTCCTATGAACACCATTTCGGATCTATTATAGTGTAAAGTGACTCTTCCTCCATTCCACACTGGCTTTAGAGTAAAACGTTGTTTGTCACCATTCTAGAAGAAAGTTAGTCAAAATTACCTTCGTCATGAATCTACATCTCTTATACTTAGCATTCCACCTTCTATCACCATTCCGGGTAAAAATGTTCTATGCGCTCTCTGAAATTGGGCTCTCCAACACTTAGCCACTCAAAAGATATCAAATAATATGAAGTGGTCACCAATCCACACTTATTTTACGTTGATATCATCCTTCTTCAAAAAATTTTGTGGATTCAGGATGAGTCACCAGTCGAGCCAAAAACATAAGAAACTATGCGGAATTGCTCCAAGTGCAAAAATTCATCAAGTGTTGGGTGGGTTTGTGGCCTTTGTTGTGGATCCGCTCCAAAATACACTACAAAGTGTGCGGAATGAGAACTTCATGACTTAGGAAAAATTTTCAAAATTTTCCTAAGTATGTGGCCATTTTGGGCCTACATTCTGGTGCCTCTCGGGTGGATTTGCTTGCAAATCCATAGAACTCAGAGTCTTATCCATTGGGCCTTAGGAGTCAAAAAATGCTCATCTTCAAAAATATGCTTTAAAGAATAACTTCCATATAAACACTACCCTCTAAAAAATCTAATAGTCTGTTTAGAGGGTAAAGGTTCATATAGAGATCATGCCAAAAACATCAGAACTTATCTGCTTATATGGAGACTATACCAAAAATATAGGCTTGTTGCCATTGTCTTCAAAAATTAGGTATAACTCTACTCCTCTTATAAGGCCTTATTGCAAAAATACCTTCACACAAAATCTGCTGCTCTCTGTGCCTCTCTAGGCTTCATGCCTTTATTGTTTATTTCTGACAATTGTCAGAGCAAAAAAAAAATGCAAAACTTGTGCATATGTACAAAAATAAAAATGAACTAAGTGTGGGCCCCTTCCAGGCCTATAATAGTTCCATCCTACTCTTCTTCTTCATGGGCCTCTTCCTCGACCTCTTCTTCATTCTCTTCTTCTTCTTCTTCATTTTCTTCTTCTAGAGAAGGTTGTTTTTGATTCCTTCCTCTAGAATCATCACCAAACAATTGAATCATCAATTTCAAATATTGTAAAGCCTATTTCTAGGCTGCTTTAGAGGGGTTTGATGTTTCTTTGAGCTGCTTATAAACATATTGTAATTCTCCAATATCCTCATAATTAGTAGCATTCCCTCTATTCACTAGATCTTCCATGAGATCTCTTAATCTGGTAAAATTAACAATTAATTGGGCAACTTGCTCTTGGTGTAGTGGCTCTTTAAGAGAATCAATTCTAGATTCATCCAGTAGATTTTCATCAATGCTCTTCTGGATCTCTTCCATAGATAGCAAGTTGTGATCCTCCATCCATAGGCCTTTGAAGCCAACTTGAATCATTTCTTTATTCACATCCACAACATCCTTAATCACTCCTTCAATCCTATCAAACAATATCCAGGATCTTTGAAGTACCCTGTGCTTCTTGACCATGATTCTAGTAGTAACTCTGGTGAGATTCCATTCTTTATTGGGAATTGGTTTAGTAGAATCATTGAGTCTACTATCAACCAACCTGTACATCTGTTCTACTAGAATCACCATAGGCTACAACTCTCTGGTGATCTGATCTAGATATTTCTAAACATTGGGGAGTAAGCGGTTGGCATCATCAAGGTAGTCAATCATAAGTTGAAGCCCTGAACATTTCTCTTGGACCTCGAAGAGCAATTATTTTCTAATATTCTTCAATCTAGCCTTGGAAAATCTAGAAGACTTAGCTTTCTCAAGTTGAAGTTTTTGTCTCAAACTTTGAATTTCTTTTGCTTGTTCTTCATTCAACTTCTTTTGCTCTCCTAGTTGATCTTTGAGCTTATTGGCTTCTTGGTACTTTTCTTGCCAGCCCTTGGCCTCTTTTTTCAGAGCCTTTTCTACTTCCTTTTGATTTCTCAGAGTCTTCTGAAGCTTTTCAATCTATTTCTCTAGTTTGCTCACCTTCTCTCTGAATATATCATTCTTCACATAGAAGGTGTCTAAGTGGGCTCTGGCTATAATCAACTCATCTTCTTCAGGAAGCTTCTCAATATCTTCTGTGACCTCCTCCACTCGATAATATTGGATAGTCATTTCAGTTTTAGGTTTACTTACAAGTGGAGTCATAGATCTAGATATCCTCTTCCTAGAAATTGGATCAACATACATGCTTCTTCTTCTGACAACCATCCTGTTGGAAGGCTTAGAAAGCTTCTCTACCCAAAAATCATTTATTTTCTGTGGTTGCCTGCTCTTTTGGCAAAGTTATAGGACTTGAAAAACTAGCAGCTAGGGGAGATGAAGATACTAGAAATGTAAGGGTGGACTGAACTATTGACAATGGAGGTGTGGAAGTAATTACAATAGTCTCTATAACAATAGTGGACTCTATAACTACTATTGTGGTTGCTATTGGTAAACTCATAGGAATTGATGCAAGACTAACAATTGGGTGAATGGTGGTACTTGGAACAATTTGTCCCTTTGATGGGGGTGGTGGTAATAGTGAAGATGAAGTGATGGGAGATGATGAAGTGGGAACTTCAGATGATGAAAGTGGGATTTGGGGTGACTTTGGGGGAGAAGGGGTGACTTGTACTTCAGTGATGACCAATGAAACATGGGGTGGACCGTGAGAGGGAGAAGGTACCTTTGTCACATTTTCTTGACCAGAAAGGGAGGGAGAATTCCTTGGGGATTCAGGAGGATGAAGAGGAGAAGAGGGATTAGAAACCATACCTTCACCTATATATGTAGGGTGCTCTTGTTCTACCTCTATTTCTTATTGTTGCTCATGATGAGTCAATTCTTCTATAGCTGAAATAGCTACCTCTTTGGCAATCTCCTCCATATCCAATATTTGTTTCTTTGAAACTTCTCTTTCCCTTATTTCTGGAGATCTTTTAGCTCTTCTATGAATCAATTGAAAGGAAGCCATATCACTCTCTGAATATTCTTCTGATACATCTCCTTGTACTACTTCGGTAAGCAAGACTTGCTCAAAAATGGGATGTAATTCTATTGATACTATAGTGGTGAAAGAAAGGGGGTGAACCTAAAACTCTCATCCTTCTATCTCTAGTCAATATCTATGTCTAGAGGTTATCCCCCTAGAGCTAAGCATTTAGGCCTAGACACTACTTCGATGACTAGAGTGTTGATAACTTTTTCATTAGAATATTACATTTTGCTCAGAAGTTGAGCTCCCTTAGGAAACTTCTCCACTTGTTTAGTGGTAGGATGAAATATTTTCAAGACCTCAGCTATTGTTAAAGGAGTTTCTTGATCTGTGGGTGGAGAGAGAGATTCAGAACTAGCCTTGGACTTTTTAACTATTAACACTATGTTTTTGATGTCCTTCTGCTTCTAGGTTCTGATATTTTCATCATATTTCTTAGAAAACTCATTATCAATATTCATGCCAAATCTGGACTTAGGTTTTCCAATTTCAATTCTCATTCTCCACCAATCTGATATTTTTGCTATATTCCATGGTTCTACTTTTTCCTCTTCTTCAGCAGCATCCTCATCAGGTTGATGGTCCTTTTTCTTTCCAGATTTCTCTTCAATATCATGAATGATGGCCTCTGTTAGCCGATGACTTTTCTTCTTGTCTAGATCATAATCCATAATCTGTTCATAGAAATCTAACCATGGAGGTAGTTGACCCATTTTTGACACATTCCACTCCAAAAGAGTGGTCTCATCATTGTTTCTACCTTGTTCAAAATGAGCCCTAGGCCTCTTTTCAAATTTGTAAGCTTTTTCTCCATTTAGGGCTACATTTCTTGTAGTGAAAATACCATCAGGGTCATAACTCCATCTTTGGAGAATGTAAAATAGACCTAACCTATCAAGGTATTGGTCAATTTTCTCACTCTACCCCTTCTTTGTGATAGTAATATCCTCCATAGTGTGGTATGTAAGCAAATACATTCTCTTTCTTCCAGAACCATAATTCAAATCAATGTACTCTACCTACCTCAAATATTCTAAGGCAAAGAGCCTTTCTATGACAAAATGGGGTAGGAGAAAAGGTTTACCCATGAAACCATATAGTCTGATAATTGTGCCCTTAGTCAAAAAATACCAATCTCCTTCTTCAGCACCCTCTACTCTCAAAATTTTCTTAGCCAAGGGTGGCAATCTAGGGCACTCTCCATACATTATTTTCAAAGTAGGTCCAAGGAATTCCAAATTGAATCTATAAAAAGACTCACTACTTCTCAAATGACTTGTCCAATAATAAATCGGCAAGGGTTCCCCATCACTGGTTTTATCCTTAACTAGAATCCAAGGCATCTTGTCCTTAATGGCAGCATAAAACATCCATACCAGACTTGAGCAATACCTAAAACTAGGAGCATCAGAGCCCCTTTTCATTCTTACCAATTGTTCATGTATCCTTTGGGCAAGAAAGGTTGGCCAGTCAAAATAAATCACCCTAGTCCCTTTTTCCTCCATGCCTTCCTCATACATTCTTTCATTTGAAATACAATAGGCTATGGTAATTTTCCAGTCATACACCATTCTATCAGAATCTAAACCCTCCATATAGGCCAACATAGAGAATAGTACAGGGTTTGGAAATTCATCAATAGGGATTGGGACTTCAGGTAATTTCTTCTTGGGCTTAGCATTGAGCTGTTTATAAACCCATATTTTAAATGACTCACCATCATTAGCTCATTTCTCTAAAGAGTAATACCTTCTTAGTCATCTAAATTATTTGGTTTACTAGTTTGACCCTAGGGTGAATAATATATGATAGAAGGCTCGGTGATACTAAAGAGGGTTTTGCCTTTAGAGGTTTTCATTACTTTGGCCATTGGGTCATAAAATTTAACTATTGTAGCTATTAATTCTGGATAGGGATGAATAGAATCACAAATGTAAAAATATAGGTAAGAAAGGACAACACATCTACCTTCCACAGACAAAGTAGCTCTCTTCTTGAATCTATCATTAACGCTCCTTCTAAGCCTTGTTCTCTCTGTGAGGACCATTTTAGTATCTACCATAGCTTCTGCTATGATGTATGGAGCCACTACCCTTCTCTCTAGGGTTTCAACCTCCTGGGTATCTTCGAAAGCCATCTTGATAGCAACAATACTATGTTCTTTCTAGAATTCATAGTGAAATCTTCTGAGTACCGTTTCACTCTTTTCTACTCTATGAATGTAATTTGCTACTAAATGAACATTGCTCATGCTTTTTGATTCTTTTATTTCTTGGCATGTGCGTATCTTCCACCATTAATGTAGTTGTTGCAGATCTACCCATTGGCACACTTTCCAACTTCCACTCATTCCTTTTGGTGGCTCAATGATGGCATTCTAAATTTTCATTGGTCAAAAATTCAAACTGCACTACCACCTCACTGCGTCTCTTTGGCTACTCTTTGGTTCGAGTATGAGTTCATTAGCATTGAATGTAGGATTTTCTTTCCTCTCCATGTGGCATGGTCATGAAATCACTACTTGGCTCCACCTTAGTTTTGAAATTGATGAATTGAAGATGTCTTTGATTTCATTGACACTTAACTTATTTCATGCATGGATTATCACCTTGGTTCCATTTCGCTATGCTTTAGCTTCAAAAATCCTTAGATTGGAGATGCTTTCACTTCTTTTGAGACTTGGCTCTTTTCATCATGTGGAAAACAACACTTGCATCATTCCATTGGAACTTTAATGCATTTTGATGTGGATTGGAGACGCTCACCATTTCGCCACACTTTACATGTATTTGAGTGTGGAATGGAACCTTGCTGAATACTTTGTCAACACTTAGCCATTTTTTGCAAATATTTTTCAATGAGCTTGTACAAAGTGTAGAAAGAAACTAAATACAAAGTGTAGAAAGAAAGGGAAATATAATACAAGGTATATACATATGTTACAATGAGCTCATATTTCAAACATAGTAGAGTTTGAGATGAAAACCATTTACTAGAATCGGTTGTATGTTCCCTTCTTGATCTTCAAGCTGGAACACATTGGACTCCTTGGCCTCTACTATTTTGAAAGGGCCATCCCAAAAAGAATCAAACTTTTCATGCTTGCCTAGTTTTGCTCTATCAACATTCCACCTGAGAACTGCATCTCCAACCTAGAATTTTTTGAATCTGGCCTTCTTATCAAACCATGCCTTGATATCTAAGGAATGCTTTTGAAAATTTTCATATGCCTGAGCTCTATTCTCTTCCAGTTGTAGCAAGTGGGTCAACCTGGTCTTTACCAGATTTTCCTCTGACTCTTCCTCTGTATTGACAAGTTTAAGTGCTGGAATTTCCAAATGGATAGGTAGCACTGCCTCTTTGCCATACACCAGAGCATAAGGGGAAGTTTTAATGGACTTATTTGATAGTAATCCTATCTACCCACAAAGCTTGGTCTAGTAATAGGTGCCAACTTCTCTTGTTACCTTCAAGTGATCTCCTCAGAATCCTCAATAGGTTCTTATTAGTAGATTCAACAAGTCCATTCCCTTGAGGGTAATAGTTAGAAGTATTCTTAAGAGTGATGCCATACTTGCTAGAAAACTCAATATACTTGGCTCCTATGAAAGTTGGGCCATTGTCACTCACCAAGGCTTCTAGAACTCCAAACCTTGAAATCAAATTTTCCATAAAATTGATCACAACTTCCTGATCTGATTTCTTAGTAGGAATAGCCTCTACCCATCTGGTAAGATAATCTATGGTAGTTAGGATAAACTTATGCTCTACTAAGGAATTAGGGTTGATGACCCCTATGAAGTCTAACCCCCATTGTTGAAAAGGCTCTTCAACTTGTATCGGTTTGAGGGGGAATGAAGCATTCCTTGTCCTTCCAACATATCTCTGACATTTGTCATAGGCCCTAGTAACTCTAAAAGTATCAACAAATATAGTAGGCCAATAATAGCCTACTCTTATGATTTTCAAAGTTGTAACTCTACCTGAGCTATGTCCTCTAGTTGGTCCTCCATGGAACTCTTCAATGACCCTCTTTTGTTGATCATATTTTAAGCATTTTAGAAGAACTCCATCCAAGTTTATTTTGTATAGGCCTTCTGGTAGTAATACATATTTCAAAGCATGAAGCTTGTATCTCCTCCTTTGGGATGCATTTATATTTTGAGGGTATACTCTAGTTTGGAAATATTTGATCATCTGATCAACCCAATCAGAGTCTATTGTCTGTACTCCTTCAACCTGATCCTCTTCTGCTATCTAGTAAGCTGTCACTTCTGCTAATGTTGTAGCCTCTGTTAGACCTTGGCATAGGGATCTACCTCTCACCAACTTGGTGGGATGTATCTCTACATCATACTCTTGGATTTTGGTAATCCAACTAACTCTTTTATCTCCTAGTTCACCCTGAAGGATAAAACTTCTTACATCTGGATGAACTACATATACTAGGGTCTTACTCTGTACCAAGTACTGCCTAAACTTCTTTAGTGACTTCATCATAACAAATACTTGTCTTTCAATAAATTTATATTTGACCTGGTAGTCATGGAGTGTCTGGCTCCAAAAGAATATATGATGCTCTTCACCTTGATCATATTTTTGAGTAAGCACTGAGGCATAACTTTCTTCAGCTCCATAAGCATAAAGGATAAAATATTTACTAAAATCTAGATTTACTAGTACTGGGGCTATTGCAATGGACTACTTGATAATATTAAAATATTATTTTCTGACTTCAGTCCACTTAAACTCAACATTCTTCTTGAGTAACTCAGATATTGGCCTTACTTTCTATGCAAAGTCAGAAATGAATTTCTTGATAAAATTGATTTGACCCAAAAAATATTGTAAGGTCTTCTTGTTTGTAGGCAATGGGAGAGCAAGAATGGATCTGATTCTATCTGGATCTATGGCCATACCTTCTTTTGAGACCACATGACCTAGCATCTTTCCTTCATGAACTACAAAGAATGACTTCTTAGGATTGAGTGAAATACCAAATTCTCTGCATTTTTGAAAAACTTGCTCTAGGTGTGATAGGTGATCTTGCTTATCATGGGAAAACATAGTCATATCATCCAAATAAATCAGAATGACTTTGTTGATCAGTGCTCCAAAGGCATAATCCATGGCTCTCTAAAATGTGGCTCCCACATTGGACAACCCAAAAGGTATTCTCTGGTAGGCAAATGTGCCCCATTTTGTGGTGAATGTTATTTTATACTGATCTTCATCTTTCACCCAAATATGATTGTATCCAGAGTAACCATCCAGTAATGAGAACCTCTCTACCCTACCACTATCTATAATATCTGATCAATCTGTGGGAGGGGATAGTGATCCTTAAGGGATGCTTGGTTAAGATTTCTAAAATCTACACACAAATGAATATCCCCATTCTTTTTTCTCATGGGTACCAAGTTGGCTACCTAGGTTGAATGTTTTATTGGGTATATGATCTTAGCCTTTAATAAATTTAAGAGCTCCTCTCTCATAATGGCTTCGATCCTTGGATTTATAGGCCTTTGCTTCTACCTAAAAGGCTTTGCATCAGGCTCTAGCTCAATAGTATGTTGGATAACTTTTTTGTCATATACCTTGAGGTCTTCATATGACCAAGCCACAATATCTTGGTATTTTAGGCATAGGGCTTTGATATCTTCAGCTTCCTCTGGTGAACATCGAACTCCAACATTGAGCTTCTTTTTAGTACCAACTTCAACTTCTTTATAGATTTTTTCACTGACTTTCATAGCTTTGGTCTTTTTTCTGTCCTCATTATCAAACAAGCTCTCTAGGGTGACCAATCCTCTAGGAATGTGATTGTTTCTTAGTTGAATAACATCTTGTTGATCAATATCTTCTATATTTTCTTCTTGGATAGTGGAGAGACATGCTTCTCTTACTATAAAGTCAATTATTTGTTCATCACTTTCAAAAACCTACCAAAAAATCTGCTTGTCTAGTACTGTAGGTCTAAAAATCATTTTGATTCCTTTGGCTTTCTTGATTCCATAGTCTATAGAAGGGTTGAAGTTAGCTCCCTTTGTTTCTAAGGAATATGCCGAGTATTCTTTTCTCTGGGAATAAAATTTAAATTTAGGGCATCAAAGGATTCCATCAGATCCCATACCCTATTTTTGTAAGCTTTTAGGTAATGGTGCTTATTGTTGCACTTGTTTCTTACTTGATGGACTATTAACTCAGAATCACCATATATGTTCAAAATATTAATGCCCATGCTTTCTACTTGTATCAATCCAAGACATAGGGCCTCATATTCTATAACATTATTTGTACATGACCATGTTAGTCTATAGGCAAAATTCTTTGTCCCCTCTGATTGGGACTATAAAACCACACCAGCTCCTGCACCATTTCTGCATTTAGCACCATCAAAGTGCATGATCCATGTTTCTTTTTCTCTTAGAGATTGATTGGATATAGCATGGATTTTCTTCTCTGATTTAGTTGAGATACTATATGTTCCCATACCAGTTCCAAACTAATTGTAATCCTCTCTAAAAGGCAACTCATCCTCAATATCCAACTCCTCAATGTTTTCAACCAGCTCAAATTCTTCTAGGGGAGTAATATTGCACATGTCTTCCTCAATATTTTCAATATGATAAGCTACTAGATTTTTAGGTGTTATCCTTATTCTCTTTCCTTTGAAAGGAATTACCATACTAGAATAATCCATGTACATACATCCACCCAGTTTTGTAGTAAATTCCCTTGAAAGGCATAATCCAAAGTAGGGTTCTAGGTCAACCACAACTATTTCTTGTACTATTGTCACCTCAGGGGCTCTATGCAACCTCATTAAAACATCCTTTATGACTCCAACTATCTTAATAGGTGTCCCATCCAATTGTAATACTCTAGGACAAGATCGGGTATACTCCATACCCATTTCTTCATAGATTGCTTTAGGCATAACTGTAGTTGATGCTCCTGAATCTATCATACAATTTTGGACTATCCAACCTTCCATCCTTAGGGATATATAGAAAGGAGGAGGTTTATTATTTAAAATCGTAGGGGACATTTCTTTCTTTTTTGATGGTATACTAAGGATTATAGTGGACTGCTTATCTTGTGGATACTTGTTGAGGGAAGCCTTAAGCAGATCTATCTGACCAGGAATGAATAGAGTGTCATATAGGCTAGATTTTGATGGAATATTTTTCATCTCTTCAATAATATTATACTCAGATTTAGTCAGGGTAGGTCTTTCAGGCCTTCTTTCTGGCTCACCATATTTTATTTTGTACTGTTGAGTGGCTTCTATTCTTTATCTTTTGGTAATAGAGGGGAATCTAAGCCTTTCTTGAGCCTCATATTTAGATCTCATCTGGTCTCCTTCAGTTTCCTTTTCAATCTCTTAGGAAGACTATTTGTCTTCTCTTTCCCTTTAGCTTGAGGGATGGGGAAAGTATCACTGCTTTGAGGAAGGGGATCAGTTATTTTTTGAGAAGGGACTTGGAATTGCCCCATATTTTGGGGATCTACTTGCAAGGTTTTCTTTCCAGACCTTGTCATAACAACAATTGAGCTGTCTTCATCCAGATCTTTCCCAACCATGATTTGATCAGTCTACCATAACATATTTACTCTCCCTTTTTTATTTCTTTTAGCTTGATCCATAGCTTGTTGGACATGGTGTTGGTACATAACACAAGATTATGAGTCATGAGGGTCATTACATACTAGACACTAGATATTTGTAAGAGTAGTATCTAAAGAACACTCAGGATCCTCATATGCTGCATTCACTCTGACCCTAGTACTGTTACTAGGACTAGGTCTCTGATATTTATTTACATATGGGAATCTCCTTTGTTGTGACCTTTCTTGGTCTCTCTTTTCCATTGAATTCATTCTATTGCTTAGAGTTTTTAGAGTATTTTGTATATCAAGAATAGTAAAAACTCTTGAGATGGTTGAGAAGGAAGGGGAGGGAAAGGAACTGTAGAGGATGATGGTTTTGGTTGAGGAATGGCATTCATTTGTGGATATGGGGATGATAAAGAAATGGGATCCATGTAATATGGGTTTGTAGTTTGGCTTTGGCCATTAGTGGCTTCTGAGTTATAAGGTAGCATAGTTTTGGGGGTAGTCTCCCCACATTAATTAGGATATTCTCAGCATGAACTATTACATTATAAACTTGGGGGAAGGTTTCTACTCTATATTGTTGTGTCTGTAAGCCTAAATCTGATCCAAGAGCTCTGATATAATACATATAGGCCAAACATGTAGTTGGTCTAGTTGTAGGAGGTATTCTCTTCCATGTTCTGCTAAATCTCAAATTGAAATCTGAGATAGTTTCTTGTTGAGATTTCTGCATGGATGTAAACTAGTTAAGTAGGGAGAAAGGGTCAATAGATTCATTAAACTCTTCCACAAAAGGCTCAGCCAATGCTTGCCATGAAGTGATGGTGTTATCTTCTAGAGTTCTAAACCAATGCAATATCTTTCCTCTGAAGGATAGGGCTAGAATTCTTACAATAATATCCTCCTCTTTTATGTTGTGAATTGATGCCAGATTTAAAATATCTTGATAGTGCTCATAAGTTGTCTTCCTCGATCCATCATAAGTGGGGATAGCTTTGGATACAGCCTAGGGGATGGCATTCATTTGGGCTAATCTCAGGGGACCAATTGTGTTCCAGTTGGGGTACTTTTGTAATGGCTGATTAGGAGCCACATTTTGTGCCATATTTTTGGGTGTAGGTCTTGTTGGAGGGACTATTGGATTAACTATAAGATTTTCCTTAGGAAGCTCTTCTTCTGAGAGGAAATATTGATTCAAACTTCTGACAATAGTAGACCCTCTATAAGGTAATTCACAATAGAAATAGGAGTTAGGGTTATTCCTTTTGAAAGACCTGGTATACATGAAAGGACACTGGTCTATAGGGGTAATTATTTTTTGGGTTTAAGGACTAGGGAGTCACTAGGTGAATTTGCTATTCTCCACTTATAAGGTCAAGATAATTCACCAAATCTTGATTCCTCCGGGTTGAGATAAACAATAACTCATATGATGGGTTTTCATGTTCCTTGTGAACTGGTCCCATCGAGCATGCCAAAAATTATTGGGCACTGAATTGCATCAAGTTTTACTCAATACTATGGTTGTCTATCTTCCTACTTTCTATCCAGGCTTGCACTCGATAGCTACAACTCAACACTCAACATTGGATGGACCAAAATAGGAGTTTTCGATCCAACCTCCAGAGTAGGTTGGTTCCTTGTCAACTTAAATAGGGTGTTGACACAATTATGCTCACTTAGGGTTTTAGAGATTAGGGTAAGAAAAGGTTAGGGTTAGAAAATGTGAACAATAGTGGATGGATAGGCTAACAACATTGCACTATAACAAAAAGCTCCAAAAACCAATTTAAAGACACATTACTCAGATCAACATTATCTCAAATTAAATGTACTTTCATTCATTAAAGAACAATAGAGAAATATTGTAGATAAAATTTCAATATCTAAATAATGATAATCCAAATAACAGAATTCACCAATATCTAGATTTTATAGAAATGCACTCCCTAACAATAAATATCTAATTCAGAAGTAGATTTCAATTACCCTAGTAGTTAGTAATCCATTAATTTGGCATAAACTAACCATTCAAGTATTCATATAAATGCAACTAAAGAATTTGAACCTCTGATATCAAATTATGAAGACACAAAATTTGAGGTGAAGATCAATGTAATGCTCCTTTCATTAGCCCTTGGGAATATTTATAGTAGCATAGGCAAACACACTAGAGCCGACCCTTTAAAAATGAGGGTTCGACCTCTATTTATAGTTTTGCAAAATTAAAATAATAAGGAACATTACAAATATGAAATTTTGATAGCTCAATAGAGAGTTCTTGTTGGCATTCTCTTATTGGTTCAACCTTCTAGGAAATCCATTGCAAGTGGACCACCATGGCAGCTTGAAAACTCTACAACTTGTTGGTTGTTTGATGCTAACTAGAGTTCTGGCCATTGGAGATTGTATATACATCATTGATATTTCTTGGAAACCTTCTACCACCATCGATCTACAACCATATCTAGTTCTCATCTTCTTGAAACCCTTGATGCTTCGGCTTCCTCCTCCAACTGATTGTTATAACTCCGATGAGAAATTGCTTTTATATACTTCAGATTTCTTAGCAAAATCTCCATCGTTGATCTCCCCCATCGTATGGCTACGATTAAATCTGAAATAAGCTTGATGTAATGGTGAGGGAGAACACAATGCCATTCCACTTTTAAAAATTGATGACATCACCTTTCATGCTTCAAAAATTGTTGAACGCCAATCCGACACCAAAATGCTTTGAAAGTGAAGCGGGATGAAATCCGCTCCCTATCCTTCATTTTTCTTCTTTGGCGATGAAGCATTCACCAATCCACACAAAAAAGTTGATGACGTCATATCTCCTTCAAAACTTCTATGGATTCCATTCTGGACCTAAGCAAGTGCATTGGCCTGTGAACACCATTTCGGACCCATTGCAATGTAAAGTGACTCTTCCTCCATTCCGCACTGGCTTCAGAGTAAAATGTTGTTTGTCACCATTCCAGAAGAAAGTTAGTCAAAAAGACCTTCGTCACGAATCCGCATCTCTTAGACTTAGCATTCCGCCTTCTGTCACCATTTCGAGCAAAAATGTTCTATGCGCTCCCCGGAATCGGGCTCTCCAACACTTAGCCGCTCAAAAGATATCAAAAAATATGAAGCGGTCGCCAATCCACACTTATTTTATGCTGACGTCATCCTTCTTCAAAAACTTTTGTGGATTCAGGATGCGTCGCCAGTCCAGAGCCAAAAACATAAGAAACTATGCGAAATTGCTCCAAGTGCAAAAATTCATCAAGTGTTGGGTGGGTTTGTGGCCTTTGTTGTGGATCCGCTCCAAAATACACTACAAAGTGTGCGGAATGAGAACTTCATGACTTAGGAAAAAATTTTTCAAAATTTTCCTAAGTATGTGGCCATTTTGGGCCTACAATAACCAATCAAATTTTGTCCAAGAAGATGAATGTTCCAAAAATATTCTACTCACTTCTCTTGCTACTTGTGAAAGGTCTATAGCTTCTTGGTACATTGACTCAAGTGCAAGTTAGCATATGGCTTATCACAAATACTATTTTTACTATTTAGACAAGAAAAATATGTCCCACAAGGTTATTTTAGGTGATGACACTTCACTTATAGTTGAAGATGTTAGCACTATTTTGGTAAAGGATAATAATGAAAAGGAATAGAAAATTACTATCATGCTTAATATACAAAATTTAAAGAAGAATTTTCTCTCAATCAATCAGATAACAAAGCATCCATATAAGGTCAAATTTCAATGCAAATATTTATTAAAAAATATGAGGGATGGATACAAAGTCATAACAATAGAAATAATTAAAAAATGGAATATATAAACTTGATTTAGAGCTTGCAAACAAGGTTGCTTATGTGAAAATGCATGATTATGTTAGTGAATTATGGCACCAAAGTTTGGGAACTTAAATTATCATAGTTTGTCTACATTATCGAAGAAATATATGGTTCTTAACATCCCTTGGATCAAAGAAAACATAGGTGTTTGTGAAGGTTCTATGGTTGGAAAAAAACATAAAGACCCATTTGAAATGAGTACATCAAGAGAAAGAGGGTTAGTCTCAAAAGGAAGGAATTAACTATGGAGAAACATTTTTTCTCATTAATAAAATCAACACTATTGGGATAGTCATTACACTTGTAGCTTATTCCAAATGGGAAATTCATCAAATAGATGTCACGAATGCTTTTCTTAATGGAGAGATAGAGGACAAATTTATATGACTTAGACATAAGGATTTATGAAAAAGCGGGAAGAACACTTAGTATGTAGATTAAAGAATTCACTTTATGGATTGAAAAAATCCCCAAGGGCTTGGTATGCAAAGACTGATTAATTATTTGAACTTGAAGGATTTAACATTAGTTCTTATGATCCAAACTTATTTGTAAAGATCTTCAACAATGGAATACACATCATGTACTCTATGTGGATGGTCTCATCATTATAGATGATAATATATAGTACATTAGTGAAGTGAAGTCATGACTAATTGATAGGTTTGAAATGACAAAGTTGGGACTTCTTCATTATTTTCTTGGATTTGAGGTATGGTAAACTAAATAGGATATTCTCCTTTCCTTAAAGAAATATGTCAAGGTCTTGTTGCTCATATTCAAAATTTAAAATTGTGCAAAAATATCCACTCTAATTTTTATAGAGATAAAGTTTAGCAAGTATATGGAAGGAGATGAAGTCAATCCAACGCTCTATAAACAACTTGTGGGTAGCCTAATATATTTGACTCATACTCAACCTGATATCTCTTATGCAGTTTGTATGGTATCCATATTTATGACTTCTCCAAAAGTTCTCCACTGGAACATTGCAAAGAGAATATTAAGGTATGTGTAGGGTACACTAAGCATGGACATTGAGTACTCATCGGGAGGAAAATTACTTTTGACAATATATTTTGATTCTAATAAGACAAGTTGTGTCGATGATAGGAAATCCACCACAAGATATATTTTCTCACTTGGTTCCAATCTTATCTTTTGGTATACAAAGAAATAAAGTACAATTTTCTTATCTACAACAAAAGTAGAATGAATAGTAACTAACTAGACATCCAAAGAGGTCAGACAATCAAGAAACATTCTCTTTGAACTACAACAACACCAAATACAACCTACTATGCTACACTATGACAATAAAAGTACCATTAAACTTGTTTCCTTTTATCTTTAACAAATATTCTATATAGTGGAAATCATTTCCTTTTATCTTCAAAGGTGTAAAGAAAAATGACATGTAAAGAGGGTTTAATAAGGAGGATTAGAAAAAGAAAGTGATAAAGGTTAATAATAATAAAATAACCATAAAGTTCTTAATATGTTTTTAAATTCCTATGTTCATAATCACATGAATAATTTGTTTCATTTAAAAAAATAAAGTAACCAAAAAGATAGAAAAAGATAAGATGGCTAGCGTCTAGCGCTAAGATTGCCTTTTTTTTAGGCCAGATTTGACAATAACTACATTGACAATTGAAATACTCTTTTCCACCTGTTGTCGACACTGGAAAACCCCGTGAATGGTGGGCTGCACGAAATAAATAAAATATTTTTAAGGACTGTTAAAAGTGAGAAATGGTGGACACATGAAAACACAGTGGCGCACTTGGGAATTTCTGAGGGAGAGAGGCACGTGGGCTCACCTACTATTCACATGGCGCTTCACAATCTTTCTGGAAAGAATTTTGTTTATATACGCCCTGGTGAGGAGACAGACGACAAAATTTGTCGCGCATAATGTGAAATGACGGACATGGCGTTTTGTCAAACGGTTATAGCAAAAAAAAAACAACCAAAACCGAGTAAAGATGACGTAGAAATGCAGACGGATAAATGGGGGACCGCTATGGCTAGTGGCAGCCTTTGCAGACTTTGCACGCAACAGAACAAAGTGGGTTGCTTCCGTCCAAGACTCCTCATCACTTCACAAATCCACGTCGGTCCAAGGTATGAAATTGTTGCCACTCTTCGCTACAAACAAACACGAACAGATTTTTCTCCCACAGCCTCGTCAGCGCACATGGCAATCAAGAAAATAATTCCACCGACCGGACATGGATTAAATTTAAGGATTTCCGCCCCACAGTAGGGATTATTATGAACGGATTGGCACTTCAGAGACAAGACTTTAAGGAAAAAGGTTGAAGGGCAAATTAAAAATTATGTCAAACGACAGTAAACTGTTGCACATTTGGATGTTTCTGTAAGAGTAAATTATTGCTTTTCTAAAGCTGCAAGATCCGTCTATAATTGCCATCTTGATACGACATTTGGATTTTTCAATGTAGTGGATGTCGCTTTGTAACTTTTGTCGCTGAATGTATACATAGAAAAAATTTCCTGCATCTCGCTAGAATATACTCTGTTCCGCATTCATCACGAGGAATTCAATTGGGCCAAAAAATAAATAAATAAACACATAATAACCATCGAATTCACAGTAAATCGCAGAAATCGAATCGGCTGCGTCATTATTTAGCTCGGTTTGGATCTCGTGTTCGAGATTTTGAGTTGATTTTGCATCTTTCCTTTGCTGCGAGTGCTCAGAGAAATTGGCCTCGTCCGTACTCGATGAGAAGAGAACTATGGGAATTGAACCGCCGATCCGAAAAATTGAAATTTTTACCGTCAAGATAATCGAGCTTACGTAATATCTCCTAAATTCCCAGGTGGATTCTCCAAATGTCTCATCAAAATGATTTTTCCTGAGAATAAATTAACCTAGGAGGGTTCGATTCTTTGCTGGGCACGTCAATCTTGTGTGTCTTCCATATTCTTGATCGTTGTGACTGAGACTCAGGGAGTCTGAATTCCCCGTATGAACGTTGTTGCACGGAAGGCCTTGTGGCTATTGGCTAGTGCCGGAACCTTTTAGGTGTCGTTAGTACCTGAATAGGACAACCATCCTTCATTTTCCCCATTTTGGAAGATCCGTTACCCGTTTTTGTTTAGCTGATGTCAATTTTTGCTGGCATGTTATCCTTTATTGTCGGGATTTGCAGTTCCGGAAATCCAAATAATTGCATACTTGATGCTTGGCGACTGGGGACGCATGGTGCGTGTCATTGCGAATGCTTCGAATTTGGAGAGTGGCCTTGAAATTTCTTCCTCGTGTCTTCTTCCTGTCGACTTTACTCAGCGGAGTCTTTTCTCTCGGCCCATTCCTTGGCCTTTAGTTGCTTCAAGTTTCAAAACATGCACGATTTGTGGTCGGAAAAAAGATAAGGCTTGAGAACCTTCAGCCGTATTGAGAGAGATCGATCGCTTAGGCTATATATTATCTCCCTCGAAGTTCTCTGGTACCTCTAGGTAGCTAAAGTTTTGTAGCGAGTAAGAAACAATATATTATTTACCATGCCATCGGCCAATTTTCTTGAGTCGTTGCAGCTTGCATGCATCGACCTCTTTAATCCCGACCAAGCTGCCATTGCAGCACAAGTTCGCAAGGTAAAATACAGGTTTACGATTTTTTTTGTTTTTTAATTTTGAGGATTCCCTGTGCTTTGGTTCGCTTTTCATGTTGCCTGGTGCAGTGTTTTTATTTGGTGCGTTTTGCAGTTTGCTGCTATCTATGGAATAAGTAGCTATGGAATGACCAATTGATGTGAATGCAGGCGTGTATAGAGTGCGGATTTTTCTATGTAGTCAATCACGGAATCGAACAAAAGGTTTTCGACAGAGTTTTTGAACAAAGTCGGCACTTCTTTACACTTCCAGAGGAAGGGAAGATGAAAGTTTTACGGAATGAATATCATCGAGGTTACACTCCTTATCGGGCAGAAGCTCTCGATCCCTCCATGAAATCTGAAGGTCGGACATCTATTTTCATAATTACATATGTTTCTTGGTTCTCTATCTTATGTTCTGATTAGGAGGGGGGAAAATAAGAATTCATTAAGAAATTTACTGGACTTGTAGTCATTCATTTCATTTCAATTTCTAAGGAACCCATCGTTGGTACAGGCGATTGGAAGGAGAGTTTCTATATTGGTCCCGAAGTATCTGAAGATAGCATCTATCACGGAAAATCGTTCTATGGGCCGAATCAATGGCCCTCACAAGGTATGAGTTGAGTTCGTGGTGTTTTACCATTCGTCTGTTATGTTAAAGATATGTTGCCTGAAAACAGAAACTTTCCTTTCTTTCCCCTAGTGTTTTGTAACATCATTAATATATTCGAGAGGAATGCTTCCTCAGGCATGGATTGCTTTTATTAACATTTCTCAGAGGAAAACTTCTATGACGGCATGCGTTATTGTTGGAATTGTATACGTAATATTTCCTTCTAATTTTTAATTTTGCTTTATTTTTTAATTTTCCGATGATCAGATTTTTTGACTAGTGTTTCTAGCAAATTCGGACCAGGACATTTTAACCAGGTGATTCTCGATAATTACAAAGTCGGCTTGGAATTATATCTTCTTTTTGATATTGAGATGTTATTTTCTTATATCTTCTTATTGATATTGAGATGTTTTTTTCGTAATTGGCTGGTTGAATTTGGTAGCGAGTTAACGGTAGAGTTTCTATCCAAACTTTCCCCGGTGAATCTCCTTGTGTCTTTTCAAACTGTTCCTTTACATTCCACTGGTGAAGCTTTATTTGTTTATTTATTTATTTATTGTTTTAAGTAGAATGCGTATATTTGGGCAGTATGGGCCATTCTCCCAGTGATTCTGGAGACCTGGGACCACTTTCCCAGTGATTCTGGCAACTACTGTCTCAGAGATTCGATCTTGAACCTCCTTAATTAGAGCCCAAAACGCATACCAAGGTCCGACTTCAGTTTTTTTAGGCATATGTAAAGATATATTGGACACGTTTTAAGCAAAACCCTCTGTCACTTGTCTTAACTACCCTTATCTTTATACCAACCCAACACTGGAATCTTTGCACACGGCAAGCAAGCAACGATGGCGTGAATCTCAACTTTAGAAAGGCCGTACAACTGTTAACCTATATAGTGATGAAATGGACATAGAAGGCTATTAACTCCTCCGAACTATGTTATTTGTTTCCTAATTACAAGTTAAGGATGATAATCTAGGGAATTAGAGATACTGTATTTATGGCTATCTTAGCGAGTCAAAGGGGAGTCCGTTCCGTGGGGTGACTCATATGAAAATGGAGGCGTCACTCTTAAGCTAACATATTGCATACCTTGACGAAGAATAACGGAGACCTGGGCTCCAACCGTTAAGGGGAAAAAGGACATACCACGTGATTTTTTCTCTGGAAAACCTTTCGAACGTTTTTTCAACCCCGTCTGTTTTTTTCTTCTTAAATCGCCTAGTGTTTTTTGTGGTGAAGTTTATAAAATCCAGAGAATAGGTAAAATCACTCACCTTCTTTCAATCCCGTCTTTTTTTTCTTCTTTCCTGAAATAATATTATTATTTTAGGAAAGGTAAACTCACACAGTCGAGATAATCGTTTGATTATAACGTAATCGCCACTATGACTATGATTTTTCTATGTTTAACCCTCGTTATCGTGTTGTTTTAGATTACAAGTATTTCAGCCAAGAACTCGTTAATTTTTTTTTTATGTTTTTTATTATCTTTTTATTAAGTTGTGACTCTAATGAAAATGATTATGTTTACTTGAGCACCTTCTAATGATCCTACGTACCAGGGGAGACCAGAACTCTTGCCCCAGTGGAGAAAGACAATGGAAGACTACTACGAAAAAGTTTTGTAAGTTTGCTTTACATCACTCTACTATAATACCTTAAAATAGAGTCTTCATCCTTTCTTTACAATAAATTATTGTATCATTTGTGTGTACCCTTGATTTCGTAAAATAACCATACACCATTTGTACAGTCCTTAGAAAATGAGGGCCACTTTTAATAGAAAAGAATTCAGAAACAGAGAACCAAAGAAAGATGAGTGCAAGAAGCAAGGCGTTCGATCTATTTAGAAAGATTCGTACAAGAAACAAAGTGTGGGTGACGATTCGGGTGCCAAAATGAAGGAAGAATTAGTGATGGTGAACTTAGTCAAAATTTGTCATAGACAAGACAAAGCTGAAGGAAGAATTCGTGTTGATGGTGAACTTAGTCAAAATTTGTGTAGACAAGACAAAGCTCAAGAATAATTTCACTACTTGTTCCAAACATGTTGGGTTCAACAATAAATAAGCAGTCTGTATTAAAAATAAATAAATAAACAGTCTGAAAGTTAAGTCCTCAGAATTACATGGCGAATGGCATTGCAAATTTTTATGTCTTAAGTCCTTTCTTGGACTTTCAAGTTAAGGAGCATGATTAGAAACTAGAATCCTTTTACTATAAGTATTTGAAGAACCTTCCTTCAGGCACTTGGCAGGACTTGGGTTTTTCATAGTTTTTTTTAATAAGAATTATATTAGAGATTTATTATTTGAAAAAAAAAAAATTTGAAAAAAGGCTTTTGTCTTTTAAACTTGAATCTTCCCTAGGTAAAAGTATTCAAGAATGTAATTGATCAAGAAATTATTTCTAAAAATCTGTTTGTAGATTGTAAATTGTTACAATAAAAAGTCCAATACCCCTCTCAGTTCAATTTAGAGGTATTTCATACCCATATATATACTTACTGTTTTCGAAGGAGAAAACATAGGTTTTGATTACATTTTTTATTCATAGTATGCATGACTTCGCTTATCGACAAAATATTGCTTTAACTCAGGAATGTTGGAAAGAGGATAGTCCCACTTGTTGCTTTGGCACTGGATTTAGATGCAACATTCTTCAACGGTCCAGGGATAATGGATGAACCATTGGCCTTTGTCCGCCTCCTGCATTACCCAGGTTCGTATTCTTGTCATCTTTCTTAAACTTTTAGTATCATTTTCCCGGACTGCTCTTAATTCGTGTGCCATGCAATACTTCATTGACGAGGAAGACAACTTTTCATGTGTGATGATTTAGGTAAACCCTCTAATACAGATCCTGGAATCTTGGGTGCTGCCGCTCATTCTGACTATGGAATGTTGACTCTTCTTGCAACAGATGGAGTATCAGGGCTGCAGGTAAGCGTTACTCACGTTTTATGAAAAATTAATAGGAATTTAAGACTTGTATGGTACTGCATAATGAGCTCAAATCACTCGCAGATTTGCAGGAATAAAGAAGCTCGTTCACAGACTTGGGAAGATGTACCACCCCTTAAAGGGTAAAATCTCCTTTTAGGCATTATTATTGATGTCCTAAGATTCATTTTTTCTAGTCTTCTATACTCTTTATTTGCGAAAACATTTGCATCTTCAGGGCGTTTGTGATCAACATTGGTGACATGCTGGAACGTTGGACTAACTACCTATTCCGGTATGGTCATCTCTTTTACGAACCCTAATGGTATATCCTGCCGTTGGCGAATTCTCTCTTTCCCTCCCCGTTCTTTTTATTCCCCCGTTGTTGTTTTCTATAAACCGACTTGCTAATCAAACAATTTAAGAGAGGTAAATAACAATTAGAAGACATTTATTACAACTGGAAATACAAGACTGCTGGAGAAATAAAGAATATCATTACAGCAGCCAATTAATGTTTTGTTTGGCTGAATGACATGGCAACCCAATATTGTTGTGGAAATTGTATGTCAATGTGATCCAAATTTCAAGTGACTTTTTTTATCTTATTTTGATATTGATCGGTTTACAATTTCATCGCACCTTCTTATTAAGCCAGCAATGTTTCGGAGGAGTATTTTTGTGGTTCTTATTTTGCTCATGCTTACCGTTAATTCTATCCGTGCAGTTCAACATTACATCGAGTACTGATTAGTGGACAAGAGCGCTATTCCGTAAGTGCTAAGCCATCGCCAACATGCAAAGATGATTTTGATAAAGCCATGAATAAAAACTAGATACAGAATAATTTAGTCGCTGGTGAAAAACAATTGCAACCAGATTAGTGTGAAAAACCCCAATCTGTCCTCCTCCTCTGGTTTTACGCTAATTTCTTACGCTATGCGAAATAGCCTAAAGTATGTAGTAATAAACTTGTCATTTTGGCTTTTTTATTCAAGCCCTTGGAACTTTTGCAGGTGGCGTTCTTTCTTGACCCAAATGTTGATTGTTTGGTGAAGTGTTTGCCAAGTTGCTGCAGCGAAAAAAATCCTGCAAGGTGTGTTGTGCAGTGCTTTGTTTCTTTCCGGCTAATAATTTAACAAGACCAATCGTTACTGCATACTGCAGTAATTTTAATGAGAAACGATTCCCTTGGTTAATCGGTGGTATTTCTCGCTTTATTTGCAGATATCCTCCAATTCGTAGCGGGGACTACTTGCAAGAGCGAATCAGGCTAACATATGCTTCAACCCACTGACCAGTGACCACCCACTGGAATGTTTCCGGATTCTTTTAAAGAGAAATATTGTAAGTAACGTGAATTATAGCTATAAGGATAGGATTATTATAGGTTTGAGGTTGGTTTTCGATGTATAACCAACCGTTAACTGTAAGCATCTGTTGGTAGTCGTAATTTGCAGAAGGGGCTCCGATCCCAAATTGTTTGAGAGATTTTATGTGCAGATCAACGGTTGTTTGAAATGCCATTTGTTGCTCACCTTGCAGTTTGTTAAGAACCGAATTGTAATATTACTAACTATATATCTCCAAATCAACTATGTTCCAAGAGGGTGAAGGAATTTCGAAAACAAGAAATGAAAAATATAACAATTGATACCTTTAAAGAGCAGAGAGACGGTTCAAGATTAAAATATAGGTTCTGCAAATGTTGTTTCCTCGGAAATGCAGAGGTCGATGATTGCAAAGCTCCAATGTATCAATGTTTGTTCTTTTCCATTCCTGTGACATCATATGTACGTACGCGCTGTCACATTTGCAGTAGGCAAGCAAACAAACAAGACAAGGAAAGGGAAGGCAAATAGTTTCGAAAACCACCATTAAAAGTGGAATTCCCCATTTAAAGAGAATTACAGGGAGCATCCCGTTGAATTTTAAAAGATTTTGTCCCTGGTTTAATTTATAAAATTATTTAATCAATTGAAAAGAAGTTTTCACGTTTCTTTTTGTCAGTATGAAGGAAACACCACAATTCAGTGGGACAAGAGTCTGTTGGATAAAAACTCGTAGCTTGGACCACATTGAGCGTTTGAGGAACAGTGGAAGGTTTTGGATTCCCCTCATGATAGAGGTCGATCCAACGGCTTAAAAGGAGTATTGGAGGTCAATCCACACTTGGGGACCAGGAGCTCAGTTGTGGTCCTGGGGTATTTGCCATCTTGTAAGTATGTCTAAACGTTTGGACGTGAAATAGACAAGATGGAGGAGATAACCATGCGGTAGGTATGTCCAAATGCTTGGCTTAATTCTTGAACTTTTTGGATCTTCAAAGATTCTGCTTCATAGGAAAAATCCAAGATCCAATTGCGTCTCTGAATTTTTTCTTTCACCCTTGCCTGCTTTCTCTTTCGATAAATCTTCAGGAATGTTTTGTTTGTTTCGATCCACCTCGAACGTATCATACGTAGGTCCCAGAGAGGATAAACTTATCCCTTTTGTGGGGAAGATAGCCTTTCGTGACGTGAATATTTTAATAATCATAGAACCAATCTCACCCCTTGCCTTTTGTGACGTGAATATTTTAATAATCATAGAACCAATCTCACCCCTTTTGTGACATGAATATTTTGTGTGACGTGAATATTTTAATAATCATAGAACCAATCTCACCCCTGTTGTGACATGAATATTTTGTGTGTCGTGAATATTTTAATAATCATAGAAACAATCTCACCCCTTTTGTGACATGAATATTTTGTGTGACGTGAATATTTTAATAATCATAGAAAATGAATATTTTTTGACGTGCAATAAAACCGTCGTATTATTAACTTTTTAAAATAACATTGATGAGCTAAATCAAGTCGTCCTCAACCTTCACGTAGGGCTCTTTCAGGGATTACTTTTCATTTATTTTTTAAAGATAATGAAGAATGATTCCTTGTTAAGGCCAGGACATGCGAGTGGTATGGCTTTGTTTTTTTAGATTAGGTTTAAATTTAGGTGGGATGTGAGTATCAGTATCAACTTGTTTGAATGTACCGTAATAATATGATTTTAATCTTTCATCTTAAAGTTCTAGGTTCAGAGGTTCAAATATAAGTGTGAGATGTGTGAATATTTAAAACAAAACGAGACTCAACTGTTTCAATGTCGTTGTCCTCATCTACTCTTCTTTTGACGGTTCGAAATTTTTATAACATATACTAGGAATATGAACGACCTTTCACATTTATCACGTTATTGGTTGTTTTTGTAGACTGCAAATGAAATTCAGCAAGCCGCATCATTTCCCAAGTGTTATAAGTTGTTTTTTTTTTTTAAATTATATTATTTACTTACATAGGACCTGAAAATGTTAGACTTTGGACCTCTTCGCAACGAGCACTCGTAAAGACCTCATGTTCTAAGTATAATGGAGGGTATATAAATATAAATTAGTAGTATATGAATTTGAATTTGTATTCGTATTAATGTCCATCGGTGATTAAAAGAGGTCAATAGGACTGTAAAGTAGGATATATACAAAGAGGTCAATAGGACTGTATTCGTATTAATGTCCATCGGTGATTAAAAGAGGTCAATAGGACTGTAAAGTAGAATATATACAAAGCAACGAGAGTATCTAATACAGCTCCAGAGAAAATACAGCAAGAAAAATAGTAAACAGGATGACATATGATATACAAGATCTGTGGATCAAGGATTACTCCCAACATTCAAGGCTGAAGAGAAGTGAGTGATGTAAGAGTTGGATGTCGTCGTAGATGTTCTTTGTTGGAGGCGACAACAAATTGATCTTGTTGTATCTCTGTGATCACCCTGGCGCTTCTTGTTCGTGGCCTCTTCCTGTTCGTGGCCTCTAGAGGCTGGAAAAATGAAGTGATAAGTCGGGATCCTGTTGTCTTCTGCAAATTGTTACTAAGTAGTTCTTTCTTGAGATTGAATAATTAAGAGCAATGCATCTCTGATCTTCATAATTAATCCAAGATTTTAGTGTATGGGTGTCTCTGAATAAGCAATAATATCTACCTCATATCTCGTAGTAGACATAACAAGTGAAAATAAAATGTTCCTTGGATTCCACATCAAAACTGTACAATCTGCAAATACGTTGAATTTTCTTATATACACATAGTTATACATATATTCTATATTTACTTTTAATTTATAACATAAAAGTAAACACAAGTAATTAAAGCAAAATTATAGAATACGATTATAAAAATTATGTAGAGGAAAATTAAACTAGAACTAACTAATAATTTTTTATTATTTATTATAAAAATTATTAAGATGAAATTTTTATTCAGCATCTTTTTTAAATCTTTCTTTTAAAATCTTTAGTCATTGTTTTTCTTTGAATATTTTTTATTTTTATTTTATAAAATCTTAATAAGGTGCACTTGATAGATAATCTTTAACATATTCTTTTGAATATTTTCTTCATTTTTTTATAAAATCTTAACAAGTTATAACTTGATGATCACCATCCTATATAGATAAGCATTCTCTTTACTTATTGGCAATCACTTACTTGTGTTCTAATAACACTTGTTGATGCTCTCCAAACTTATCATCATTACACTTTAGTTGAGTACCCATGCTTATAAAAAAAGCATTGCACTTGGTTTTCATCATCTCATTTGTTTCAGACTCCTTAAAACATATCCACATGTAATGCATTGTTGGGATAAAATAAAAAATATCCTACTATCACTAAAATTCATCATAAAAACAATTGTAGCATTTGATAAACCAATTGTAATTCAGAATGGGTTGCATGAAAGTCTCAAAAAAATTGTTAAACATACCTATTGAATTGCGAAAAGGTCCAACTTCTAATACATCCATAATTTTGTTTCAACAAATTGGAAGGAAGGGACAATGTCTCTTCCAACCTCTAGATTCATGTCAATAGATCTAACTAATCTAACTTAATTGCATTAGATTAAATACGTGAGGAAAGTAAATGCAAAAACTAAAATACATGAAAAATAAAATTTGAAGTTTAGGGTATGAAAGCTTGAAAGTAAACACAATCATAACCATAGCAAGGGGAGTGTACTATGTTTAGTGCATATCAGAGATAGATATTGAGTAGATTTGTGCTAGACCAAAGGAATGTGTATAGTGTAAAATAGAGACACAGATTGATTAGATTTATGCTAGACCAAAGCACTGTGTTTAGTGTAGGTAAAATATAGAGATTGATCAGATTTGTGCTAGAAAAAAGGACTATGTTTAGTGCAGAACAGAGTCTATATTGAGAATATTTTTGCTAGACCGAAGGACTGTGTTTAGTAAAAATTTGAGATAAAGCTAAGAGTAAGCTTTGGAGGTGACAGAGTAGAAGATAGTAGTCTCCAGTAGATATAGATCCATTAGCCAGGGTAGTGAGGATAGATTCTTCTATGGATAGAGATCCACAAGCTAGTGTAGTGGAGGTAGTAATCTTCTAGAGGATAACCAAACAAAGTAGAGTAGAAGGAGTTCTCCTGTGGATAGATATTGATGAACTAGCTGAGAGGATTGGTGTCTCCTATGGATAGGGATCCACAATCCATATTAGGGGATTGGTATATCCTTTGGATAGAGGACCATAAATATTGTAATAGGGAAGGATTCCCAAGATATTTATTGAGAAAATATCAGTGAAATATTTTCTCTGTGGAGTAACCCACATTTGGTGAACCATGTTAAATTGGTGTCTCTATTATATGTGGTGATTTGTGCATTGCTTTGATTACTACTATTGATATTTTTTTTGGTAGGTACAATTTTTTTTTTGTTGTACGGGTTCAAGGGTCCCATCCCTATTACATCATTAGCAAAAATAAAAAATTATGGCCTCCAGTGGCCATAGGAAAAAACCAACTAAGGATCAACCCCATACAAAATAACCCAAACTAGGCCACAACCTTCCAAGACATAGGAAGTTGCACTATTACAACAACTAAAAAAGGACAACAGACAGTCCTACTGTCAAGACACCACCTTCCCAGATTACTAGAATTCTTTATTTCTTTCCTAGTGGGCGTTATCATCAGGTGATAGAAGTGTCTTGATCAAGGTTGGGAACTCTCTGAGCTCATTGATGATGTTGGCTAGAATGGCACAACCTTCCCTGTAGATGTTGGCAGCCATCTACAACCGGCTTACTACTTCACTAGCTTTCTTAAGGGTTAAGAAATGAAGTGTATCCTTGGTTTTTTCAATGTGCTGATCTTCGTCATCGCTGATGATATCCATATTTAGCCATTGATCACTCATCTTGGGGGACTTCAACCTGATGGATTTCCTCTTCTTCTAAGGAGGTTGAACTGATTTTTGTTTGGGTCTAGGTTGTTTACCAGTGCAAACTTCCTATTTGGGAGTAGAGAGCAGGGGTGTGTCCTCCTTACCTTGGTCAGGGGGGATAGAGGGGGGTACCTGGGGTTTGGAAGCAAGAGGGGGTGGCGACTTCGGCTCGGGTGGAGTTGGAACAGTGAACGAGGCTGGGGGACCTAGAAGACATTTCCCTTGGCATCTGGTGGGCTAGGGAATATTTGTATAGTACCAAAAAAAGTCCTTGGTGGTGAGAGTGTATCGCTCCAAATTTTTCGCATCCTTACCTTCAGGCTATTGGATCCGTGCCCGAAAGGAGGATGGGAAAAGGATGTCGCGGTACCTCGGACTAAGAGGACTTTGCGAAGGTCCCGCCTCTCAAGGGAGGTGTATTTTGATGATTTTTCGATGGATGGTGGGTTCACCAAGAAACATTTAAGGGTAGTTTCCACGCCTAGGTTTGGAATGTGTTTTAATGTGTTCGTTTTTAACCTTAAGCATTCATATCCTAGGTTTGGCCAAATGAATCTAGATTAATCTATATGAAAATGCAAGTTCAATGAGTACAAAAAATAGATTTAAAGACATAAAACAGAGAATTGACAGAGTACAAATGCGAAATACCTGATCCGGATGTATGGTGATGATTCTGATGTTTGAAGCAGTCAAGATCATCTGGAATTCTACAGAATCGTCTGAGATCTGACAGAATCGTTTGAGATCTGACAGAATCGTCTGAGATTTGACGAATTCGTTAGAGACCTGCAAGAAAAAAAATAGATACAAAACACAACGAATACTACTGTACTAATAGAGGGAAACGACACCAAATGACTGTATGAATACTTAATAATAGTTATGAACATAAATTCAAACAAATTACAATATTATAATGACAAATCATGATCTTAATATGCAATCTAAGCTAAATGGGTGAACTCCAAATGCAAAATAGCATAAACACTAAATAAATTGTCTAATTTACAAAATAAAATAGCAGAGAAATGTTTGAGAAATGCAAACTCCAGGCACTGATTGCCTCAATATGGACTGCAGTCGAGATCGTCTCGCATCAGTATGAAATCGCCTCGAATTGGACAAGTTCGCCTCCGATCTGAACAGGTTTGTCGACGACGATGTGTGCTGGCTCCAGCTGAAAAACAATGATGTACCTGCAACAAAATTGGTATGGGACCAGTGCAAATGAAAATTAGGATGTTTCAATGTAGATGGAGTTAAATTACAGATAATTTCAGCTAGGGGGTGCTAAGGGAATAGTTTAGGATTAAATAGGCTTAGGGGAGTAGTTAGGAGGTTGGAGATCATCCCAATTTGGGAGATCTTCAACGGGGGAGGGTCTCTAACGACGCAAACACGCTTCTACCCGGATTGGAGACCCGTTGGAACAGAAGCTAACTTTGCAAAATCATTTTTGTGACAAGATCGTCTGGACGTCCTAGTCCAAACGAAATCGTCAAATCTGGGGCGATATCGTTTGATCGACGACGATATCATCAAACGATCAAAACCTCTAAAATTGGCACGAAAAGGGGGGAAACGAATTACCCGGCGGTTAACGGGCGGTTTGGGAGGTTAAATTTGAATTTTAAATTATTTACTAAGGTGAATGTAATTATTGTAATTTTACTACGCCAATTTTAGGGTGCTACATTTTGCCCCCTCTTTAGCGAATTTTTTGAAGAAAATGCATTAAAGATGAGTTCTTCTCGATCTACGAGAAAGCAAAAATTATTCCCATTTTTAGGCAACGATTCTTGGTCGAATCGTACGACAGCTTACTATGGTGCCCCTGTATCGCTCCAAATTTTTTGCATCCTTACCTTCAGGCTATTGGATCCGTGCCCGAAAGGAGGATGGGAAAAGGATGTCGCGGTACCTCGGACTGAGAGGACTTTGCGAAGGTCCCGCCTCTCAAGGGAGGTGTATTTTGATGATTTTTCGACGGATGGTGGGTTCACCAGGGAAACATTTAAGGGCAGTTTCCACGCCTAGGTTTGGAATGTGTTTTAATGTGTTCGTTTTTAACCTTAAGCATTCATATCCTAGGTTTGGCCAAATGAATCTAGATTAATCTATATGAAAATGCAAATTCAATGAGTACAAAAAATAGATTTAAAGACATAAAACAGAGAATTGACAGAGTACAAATGTAGAATACTGATCCGGATGTCTGGTGATGATTCTAATGTTTGAAGCGATCAGGATCGTCTGGAATTCTACAGAATCGTCTGAGATCTGACAGAATCATCGAGATCCGACGAGAATCGTCGAGATCCGACGAATTCATACGACGAATTCGTCGGGAGACCTACAAGCGAGAAAAATAGATACAAAACACAACGAATACTACTTGTACTAACGAGAGGGAAACGACACCAAATGATTGTATGAATACTGAATAACAGTTATGAACATAAATTCAAACAAATTACAATATTATAATGACAAATCATGATCTTAATATGCAATCTAAGCTAAATGGGTGAACTCCAAATGCAAAATAACATAAACACTGAATTAACTATCTAATTTGCAGAATAAAATAGTAGAGAAAAGTTTGAAAAGTGCAAACTTCAGAACTGATTGCCTCAATATGGACTGCAGTCGAGATCGTCTCGCATCAGTACGAAATCGTCTCGAATTGGACAGGTTCGCCTCCGATCTGAACAGGTTCGTCGGCGACGATGTGTGCTGGCTTCGGCTGAAAAACAGTGATGTACCTGCAACAAAATTGGTATGGGACCAGTGCAAATGAAAATTGGGATGTTTCAACGTAGATGGAGTTAAATTGCAGATAATTTCAGCCAGGGGGGTGCTAAGGGAATAGTTTAGGATTAAATAGGCTTAGGGGAGTAGTTAGGAGGTTGGAGATCATCCCAATTTGGGAGATCTCCAATGGGGGAGGGTCTCTAACGGCGCAGACACGCTTCGCCGGATTGGAGACCCGTTGGAGCGAGAAGCTAACTTTGCAAAATCAGTTTTGCGACAAGATCGTCCGGACGTCCTAGTCCGGACGAAATCGTCAAATGCAGGGCGATATCGTCGATCGGCGACGATATCGTCAAGCGGTCAAAACAACCTCTAAAATTGGCACGAAAAAGGGGAAACGGATTACCGGCGGTTAACGGGCGGTTTGGGAGGTTAAATTTGAATTTTAAATTATTTACTAAGGTGAATGTAATTATTATAATTTTTTTGCTCCAATTTTAGGGTGCTACATTTTGCCCCCTCTTTAGCGAATTTTTCGAAGAAAATGCGTTAAATATGAGTTCTTCTCGATCTACGAGAAAGCAAAAATTATTCCCATTTTTAGGCGACGATTCTTGGTCGAATCGTACGACGACTTACTATGGTGCCCCCTCCGTGTTTTTACCCAAATCGAACGTTTGAGGTAAAAACGCGAAAAAGCAAAAAATTATTTTTAAATAAAATTAAGAAAAATAGGGTAAAACCCTAATTCATTTTTATTGTTCATTTTTTGGTTTTTAGAGCTCTGGAGCAAAAAATGGTGGAGACGACGCACAGATCGACAGAGGTCCGGCGCGGTCTACGGGTAAGAGTCTAGACTTAACTAGGATGCTTTAATTTAATTTGACATGCTTTGTAGGTAATTTTTAGGTGATTTTTGAGCATCGCGGCCGTTTTTGGGCCGTCGACGTCGTCGGGACGAAATCGTCCCGATTTCGACGAAATCGTCTCAATTTCGACAATTTCGCCCGAGGGCGAAATCGTCGAAAGGGGGACGATTTCGTCAAATTAGGGACGATTTCGAACTACGAAATCGGAGACGATTATGCTCAAATTTGGGACGATATCGTCCAATAGTGGGCGATATCATCAATTGCACAAAATTGAATTTTAACTTGCATTATTATTTACTTGAATTGTTATTAATGATTGTTTATTGTTTTGTTGTTTATGTTTGCAGAGAGGATTACTAAAGAGCAGGGAGTGGAAGTATGGAGGGTTGAGAGATGACTTGGCCGCTCTCACACAAGCAAAGCGAGATCAGCTGGCACAGGCCGGCTTGCAGCATGTGGCGGAGATGCCACAAGTATCCACAGATATGGGGCTCCTAACAGCCCTAGCAGAGAGGTGGTATCCGGGCTCTTCCTGTTTTTGGCTACCTACAGGGGAGATGACTCCCACTTTGGAGGATGTATGGAGGATTATGAGAATCCCCATACAAGGACGGCTGATTACTCCTACGGCCAATCAGGGCCGTGCTATGGGACGACTGTGTGGTGACCCGAGCTTCGCCCTGGAGAAGGGCGGAGTTAATATCGAGGCACTACGCCAGATGCCTGGGGCATCTACACTCACACGGGTTCTAGTTGGAGTGGTTGGTGGACTTTTTCTGTGCCACCAGAGTGGGTGCAGGGTGCCGTGGATGCTCGTAGATGTGATCTGCGATATGCGGGATCACGGCTACAGATTCTCTTGGGGCAGTTTTGTTCTATGCCGATTGTATAGGATCCTGTATGGGGTCGTGTACAAGGGCGGCCGATGTCTGGTCATGACATCGCTCTTACAGGTTTGGTGCTGGGAGCACATTGCAGTGCGGAGGCCGGTAGGGCTTCCTCTGATAGGGGTTGACGGGGAGAGGCCCCGAGTCTTCTACTGGTGGCTCCGGAGAGGGGCACAGCGACGGATAGATCTGCCTATGTCCCGGAGGCTACTAGATGACCTTGTCCCAGACCAGATCACCTGGAGGCCATGGAGGGAGCATCCAGGGTGGGCCGAGGATGGACAGGAGTTGGCTCGCGTTAGGCGAGTTTGCTGGCTGAGGATGGAGAGGGGAGAGGTGGAGCTCCATAGGTACGACCGAGTTTTGCGGCAATTCGGTCTATAGTAGGGGATCCCATCTCTGAGGGATTATGAGTTTTCTCGGACTGTCCGGGATAACACTACGGTTAGCGGGGCTCTCGACATGCAGCGGTTCTAGAGCCGGGACACGGATGATGCCCCCATCCAGCCAGTGGATGGGGACGACGTAGGAGTAGCCGATGGCTATGATGCCTAGTACGTAGGCATCCGCCCTCCTCGGATGACGAGGGCACAGGGTCCGATCCACGTGGTTGTGCGTCGGATAGGGAGGCGGTGCCAGGCGGTGATGGAGGCAGCCCAGGGTCACGGCGGGAGAGAGGTGAGGAGGCCACAGGCACAGGAGAGGCCACGATAGAGAGAGAGGGAGAGGAGGGAGGCGAGACCCCCATCTCCACAGAGGCCACCATCGCCCGATAAGGGCAAGGGTGTCGACACAGGAGAGAGTAGCGAGATGGCTACTCTTCGAGCGAAGAGAGATCATCTCCAGGCCCAGGTGCAGACGCTACAGGATGAGGCTGCACGCCACCGGGCTGAGGTGTCACAGCTGCGGGATGAGATTGCATGCCTTAGGGCACGGGGCGGAGGGGCAAGCTCTGGAGAGCTGACACGGGCTATCGCCTAGTGACCTTTTACCAGACATTATACTTCCAGTTGGTGCCAGAGGCGGATAGACTACCCCTGCCAGCTAACATCGCAGATCCGATCAGGATCGGGTCGTCGAGGACCACGTCCCGGTCGAGGACGAGGACTACACGAGACGGCGATGGGGCCACCTCGTCCACCTCAGGGCGGGGGAGGAGATGAGGCAGAGAGCTCGAGGGACTCTCAAGGCTAGAGGGCTGCACTGACATTGTACAGATTGTCATTGTTGTATTATTATTTTTATAGAGGATTGAGTATGCCGAGGTACAGATTGTGGCATACCAATCCGGTTTTGATGATGTATATATGTTGTTGATATATATATGAGATGATATAATTTTGATCATATGACTTGTATTATGTGATGCTTATGATGCTTTTATGTTTGATTGATTGTTTTGATAATTGGATTGATGATTCAAGAAATTATGTTGTTTTTTTATTTTAAAATATTATAATTTTGATGTCATTCTGGTAATATTTGAAATGAAATAATCTGATGTAACAAATTGATTGGTTGTAATGTGATGTAAAAATAAAAAGAGACTTCTAACAATAATTTCAAAGGACATTGTCGCTATTATAGACCATTTCATGGAGTCGCTGCTCACTCGGCCGTCAAGCTAATCCCAGGATAGAAATATGGTTAGAAGAACAAGAGTGCTTAAGAGACTGTCTTAAGACTTTGGTGCAATGGGGCAAATGATGATGATGATGGTTTGTTTTGCAGATTTCATAAGAAATATTGTGCATGAAATAATGTTTTAAAATGATTTTTGCTAGGCATAAATTCCTAAGTATGATAAAATTTTTGGATAATTCTTTAGGAATTATACCATCATTGCAAAATTGTAGGTTGACATAATGACATGAAATAATGAAAATGTGTTTGCTTTTGAAAAGCATAATTTGTGTAACATAATGAATTAAGTCATATGGTTTTCATGTTTTTTAATAAATGGGGAATAAAAATTGTTACAATGGTCTGCGCTAGGCATAGAATATGTAGGTATAGACTTATACCATCATCGCGAAAATCCAAAAAAGATAGTTTTATTGCATGGTTGATTTTTGATGAACGAGAAAATATGAAAATGAGGACTTGCGCTAGGCATAAAATTCCAATTTTGGTTTTGAAACTATACCATCGTCGCGAAAGTCAACGAGATATATATGTATATGTTTTGTGTAGTTTGAAAGAAATTTTTGATTTTTCTATTATATAGTTGTCTTTGTGGTAAACAGCTGTACTTGATTTATTCCAAACAAGTTGCAAAAATAATATTTCAAATTATTTTGAAGACAAAAGTTAGATTTATAAGGAATCCCATGTGCATATGTGAATTCATTTCCGATCTTGATTTATCATAATGATACACAAAATCTCTCAAATACAAATGTGTGTGCAATTGCATTGTTCATTTACGAGTTTTGAGCAAGATAATATGATACAAGTGATTTGAAGAAACCAAATAAGTGTTCATTAACCATGATGTAGATGCATATAACCATACTAAACTACTATGTAGGTCAGATTACCAAGAGCTAGCTAATCCATAAGCGAGACATAGGTCTGTACAAAAGAAGGTCGCTAATGTGACGAGACATATCACCACGCTAGGAGTTACCCAAGGCCAAGCAGGTTGGGCACAAACCACCTGTTATGGGGCTTACCTCACAGTTTTCGAATAATTGAGAATTCCAGGGATTCAAGCTCATCAACCCTTCTTTTCTTTTCAAAGGGTAGGGAAGGGATTTTATTGCTTTCTTGCTTTTGCTTTCTATTTTCTTTTGCTTATTTTTCTTTTTGTATTTCTTTTGCTTGATAATGCTTGGAACATTGCTGAAATGATATAAAATAACATTTTTCTTTTCTCTTTTTTTCTTTCTTGAACTTTTTCTTTTCTTTTTCTTTGCTAGGGATACTTGCTCGGATTAGCTGTAGAGCAAGGGATTTTTATTCTGGGTAGGGGTGAGCTTGTCCTTTTGCCAATTCTCAAAGATTCTAGACCATGTGCATGATAGGATAGCGGGGGAAACTTTTCGCTCAAGAAATCACTTCTACTATGTAGCAAAACATGGAAATTACAAATATAATCATTTTATTGTGAAAAGATGTGCTTGGTTTAAGTAAATAACAAGATCAATTCTCTATGCTCAAACTTTATTTAATTGAATTTTGTGGACTTTGATATAAGAGAGATTAGTAATCATGCTAGATAAAACCAAGATATTTATTGTTGTGAGTGTGCAAGTGAGGGATTCCAAGTAAATGCTAATTTATCCCAAAATAATTTGAAACATATAAGCTGCAATGATTGTAAGAAAATATATATAAATGATTTTTTGAGAAGTTTTTGAGAATGTTGACTCTCTCTTTCTTCTTTATTTTATTTTGGTTTCGAAAGAGTCAAGTATATAGCTGTTATTATATTTTTATCATTATTTTGATTTTTGGTTTTATTTTTGTTTTTGAGCAAAAAGAACTTAACAAGTGCTTTAAATAAATGCAATAGATAGTTTTTGAAGATTTTGGATGATTATGAATATTTTTGATGTTTTTGGATTTTTATAAATTTGAAAGAAATATAAGATAAAAATTTTGAAAACAATTATATACAAGGATGAAACGACCAAATTTATGCATAGTAACGTTTAAGATGCAAAATATTCATGGGTTCTTTAAGTTCTTTACCATCTAAGGTAGATAATTTATATGCTCTTGATTCAAATTTAGCAGTAATAATGTATGGTCCAAGCCAATTGGGCTCAAATTTACCTTTAAGTTCCTTAGTTGCATTTGTATTTTTTTATTTTCTTTTAAAACAAGGTCGCCAATCTCAAAGGATCGATGACGAACTTTCTTAGCATATGATCTTTTAAGCTTGTTTTGATAAGCACGGAGATGCTCCAAAGCATTGATGCATTTTTCATCTAGGAGTTCCAGCTGACTGAGTCTGCCAGCACGATATTCGTCTCCTACTTCGGTATCTTGAAGTAGCGAGAGCCAAAGAAGGAACTTCCAATTCAAATGGAAAAACTGCTTCAGCACCATATACCAAAACAAATGGTGAAGTTCCAGTGGGGGTTCGAACACTAGTTCGATAGGCCCACAAGGTTGGATATAATTGAATGTGCCAATCACGGCCAGTTTTATTGACCAATATTTTGAGAATTTTGATTAAGGTTTTGTTAGATGCTTATGCTTGACCATTACCACTGAGGATAATAGGGAGTGGACCAGCGATGTTGAATCTTATATTTTTGACATAATTTTTTAACATCTTTATTTTTGAAACAAGTTCCATTGTCGGGAGATGAGATTGGCGGGAATTCCGAACACTGCAAATGATTTGATTAAAAATAAATTTAGAAACTTGTGTGCCGGTGCGAGGAAGCTAAAGGCATAGCTTCGACCCACTTCGTGAAATACTCGGTGGCGGTTATGATGAACTTGTGTCCATCGGATGACACGGGATTGATTTTGCCAATAATATCCAAGCCCCATTTAGAAAAGGGCCAAGGAGAAGAAATAGCCTGCAGCTCTTGTGCAGGCGCATGGACAAGGTCGGCATGTTTTTGACACTTGTCGCAATGGCGCACATACTCATGTGCATCTGTTTCCATGGTAGGCCAAAAGTATCCTATCCGAAGGAGCTTTTTAGCAATGACACTACCACTAAAGTGTCCTCCACAAGATCCATCGTGGGCTTCACTCAAGGCTGATTTAGACTCTTCTAAGTTTAAACATCTTAATAGGATACCTTCAAAAGATCTCCTATATAAAGTATTGCCAATTATTACAAATCGACTTGCTCGTCGACGTAATAACCGTCGTTGGTTTCTATTAGAATTGGCGGGGAAAGTCCCATTTTGGAGAAAATCAAATATGTCTATATACCAAGGTTCAGGAGTAGTTTCATTGATTAGAAACACATCCAAAGGCTCTAAGCATGACTTATTTGAAGCGGGTTCCTGGAGTCGACGAATAATGATAGTGGCATATTCGTCATCTAACTCCAAGGGCAGGAGAGATGCAGTTGCGGCCATAGCATCAGCTGCACGGTTGCTAGTTCGAGGAATAGCTTCTAAGGTAACTTGATCAAATAAAGACATTAATTGTAAAACATAGGCCTTATATGGGCACAGTTTATCATCTCGGGTTTGATAAACTTCATTAATTTGGTTTATAACCAGTTGAGAATCACCAAAAACTAAAAGGTGTTTAATTTTTAGCGCTAGGGCAGCTCGTAATCCAAGGATTAGAGCTTCATACTCAGCGGTGTTGTTGGTGCAAGCAAATGTCAATTTGAAGGACGAAGGAATAAGATGTTTTTGCGGAGATATTAAAATAATACCCGCACCTGCCCCACTCATGCATCGGGCTCCATCAAAGTATAAGGACCATTGTTCGGTATGGTCTGCCTCTAATTGAAGGCATTCATCTGGAAACTCGATGGTGAGGGGATGAGTAGACTCTAAGGGTGCAGCAACTAATTGATCTGCTATGATTTGACCCTTAACAGACTTCTGTCCTATGAATGTGAGATCAAACTCGCTTAGAGCAAGAACCCACTTGGCTGTGCGACCCGATAAATAAGGTCGACTCATGAGATACCTTAAGGGGTCATATTTAGCAATGACATAAGTTTTTTGACTAAGCATATAATGTCATAATTTTTGCGTAGCAAACATGACTGCTAGACATAGCTTTTCCAATGTTGTGTAGCGGGTTTCATAACTGATGAAGGTTCGGCTAATATAATAATTAGCACGTTCTCGCTTTTCATCATCAAGTGAGCTAACATAGCCCCTAAGGCGAGAATCCGAAGCTGAAATATATAGGAGAAATGGGCGATCAGATTTAGGTGGTGAAAGCACGGGGTGGATTAAGGAGGTATTGTTTGAGAAGTTCAAAAGCTTCTCTACATTTCGTGTCCCAATTAAAAGGGACATCTTTCTTAAGGAGTTTAAGAAAGGGACCGGTTTTGTCCACCAGCTTATCGATGAAGCGACGGATGGCTTGAAGTTTACCTTGTAAACTTCGTAACTCAGATATATTAGTAGGTGCGGGCATATCAGTGATGGCCGCAATCTTGAGAGGGTCGATTTCAATACCACGTAAAGAAACTAAAACCCCTAAGAGTTTGTCGGATTTAACTCCGAATATGCATTTTGCTGGATTTAATCGAATGAGATATTCTCGTAATCGATTAAAGACTTTCCTTAAATCATCTAAATGATTATTTTCAATAATAGAGCGAGCTATAATATCATCTACATAATCATGTAGGATATCATGCATCATATCATGAAAAATATAGGTCATAGCTCGTTGATAAGTTGCACCAGCGTTCTTTAAGCCAAATGGCATCACTTTCCAGCAAAAGGTACCCCAGGGGGTAATAAAGGCTATTTTAGCCTGGTCTTCAGGAGCTATCTGATCTGATTATAACCGGAGAATCCATCCATTAAGGACATCATCCCACTCCCGGCAGTAAAGTCAATGATTTGATCCATGTTTGGAAGAGGAAAGTCATCTTTAGGGCATGCGGCGTTAATATCTCTAAAATCTGTGCAAACCCTAACTTTGGTAGCTTCTTTCTTGGTGACTGGAACTACGTTTGAGATCCATTCAGCATAATCAATAGCTTGTATAAAGAAAACATTCGGGAGTTTTTCTAACTCCCCTTTGACTAGCCGAGCCACTTTGGGATGCATTTTTCTAAGTTTTTGTTTAACGGGTTTAGCATCCGGATGGACCACTAGATGATGCATGACTACAGAAGGGTCTAGACCTGGCATATCTTCATATGTCCAAGCGAAGACATCTTCATACTCTTTAAGGAACGCAATGTATTGTTCTTGTTTTTCTTGACTTAATTCTGATCCAATATTGATTATGTGAGGATTGTCCTCAGTTCCAATATTAATTTTAATGACGTTTTCTACCTCCATGTGTAGATCTCTTTCAAAATTAGGTGGGGCGGGTGAAACGCCCAATTCTTGTAATTCTTGTAAGGTTAATTTAGATAATTCATTATGAGGATTAGTGGCTTCAAGTTGGGCTATAGTTGGTATAGAACCATCAAAATAAAATCCATTGTGTAACATTTCTTCAACGAGAGACATCATGGAAGATATCTCCTTCCAACTCTTCATCGGGGTCGGCAATCATTTCGGGGTATGCGATGGATAGCATGTTGCATGAAAACGATTGATTTTTAAGAGGCAAATCAACATGCCTATCCATATAATCTTGATAACATATGAGATGATCATCATCCTCAAAAGGAAAGGGTTGACCCTTACTAGGAAATAAGCCCACGCCACAGCGGGCAGGCCACGGTTCTACCTCGAAAGGTTCTTTCATGCCATTTTGGAAAGGTCCCAAGCCTTTCCCTTCATATCCCATTTTAAGCATCATGGGTTTAGCTTTAATATAATCATTGGTAAAATAACACCGAGCATATCCCTCATGATGAGTTTTGATATTCCGAGGGATTCTTCCCCGGTCATATCCTTTATAAATGAAGGCACAACTTCCGACTTGGTAAGTACTTCCCATAGGTTGTGGGAGGCCCAAAGTACGGGGAGATGGCGGCAAGTTATTTAAAAGGTTTGAATCTCGCATGAAAGCATTCATTTTTTTTATATTAAGGTTGTAGATAAATCTGGTAAAAGTTCATCAGAAAGGGCATAAGATGTAGAAGGCTTATTACCTATATCTTTAGATGTGGAAGGTATGATAGGTGTGTCTATAGGTTTTGAATTTATAGGGATAGAACTTGAAGGATTGGTTGTAGACTTAAGATCTTTTTGAGGTTCTAAAATGATTTGTTTAGAGGGTTGTTGATCTATATAGGAGGATGAAATTAATGGAGAGGAAATAGGTGAAGTTATAGGTGTATGTTTCACGAGTTTTAGATGAAAAATAAGAACTAGGATGTGTGGATGACGGAGCGAGGGCAAAATTGCACTCCAACGGGTTATGCCAAAGCACACATATCAAAAGGTCTAGGGTCACCATGAATAGTGACCAACTGATTTTTAAACTCGAATTTAACACATTGGTGTAAGGTTGATGGGACCGCTCGCATGGCGTTGATCCAAGGGCGACCCAAAAGTATATTGTACGATCTTGGGCAATGTACAATAAACACGGTTGTTTCTAGGGTTCTAGGACCAACTTGCAATGGGAGGGTAATAACTCCACACGTTTCTTGTGTTTCGTCATTAAAAGCTTTGATAATCATATCAGTTTTCTTCATTTCATCACTTCTAAAGCCAAATCGTTGGTAGAAGTCAAAAGTGCAAATGTTTAGAGATGAGCCATTATCAATCAAAACTCTTTTGACAGCTACATCTCCAATTAGAGCGATAATGTATAAGGGATTGTCCTTATGTAAACTGTGTTGTGGGATATCTTTATCTCGAAAGTCAATACAATCAATCTCTCAAGTGATGATAGTATTGGCCATAGCTTCCAGGTTGAATGTTTTGAGGTACCATCATTTGGCTCAATGTAAGCATCAACTCATCCCTATGGGTGGGAGAGGATCTTAATAAATCCAAAAGGGAAATTATGGCCGTAGTATTGGACAATTGCTCATTAATATTGTAAGGGGGTTTAGATTGAACAGTAGGAACATGATTCCCTTTATTGGGGTTTTTCAAAATGAATGGAGCTGATCCATCGTTATGGTTTGGTTCTTGTTGAGAGTTTTGAGCTTGTTGTCGAGTAACGACTCCAATGGTACCTACAATGTTATAGTGAAGACGTTGAACTGGTCTCGGTTGAGCATTAATGGCTTGTTCATTAGAAAGGAATATATTAGAAGAAGGTCGAGTAGTGACTCTTCTAGGGAATGGTTCTTCTGGAACCATAGCATCTGTGATGGGTTGAATAGGATCTGATTCATTTTCAGAACTATTCGATTGGTTTGAAGTAATGTCTAGTTCACTTTCACTATCTGATTCTATATCACTAGAATCAGAAGTTTGAAAAATTATGTAAGGGCCTGGTCGTAACCAGGGATAAGGTCATGTCAAATATTTGAGGATCCTGAACAGGTAATTGTCCGCTAATGGTCCCTACATATCGGGTAGGAGGGGGAACATTATGATGTTCGATTTGATTGGCTACCTCTTTACCATGTCTTGGTAAAGGGTGTTGAAATATGTCTAGAGTTTGATTGGCATTTTGATTTTGATTTTGGGGAATGGTCTTTTGAGTATTATTGGGAGGGTTTTGTTTAGGTTGGAAGGCTTGCACTTCCATTTCATTATTGTCAATCAAATCTTGTATTTTATGTTTCAACCTTTTACAAGCGTTGGTAGAATGTCCAGGTCCTCTATGGAAATCACAGTGCAAGTCAGCTCTGTATCCGGGTATAGTTGGGTCAGGTTCTCGGATAGCTGGTAATTGGATCAAACCTCTTTCGAGTAATTGAGGTAAAATAGTTGATAAGGGTTGATTTAATCTAGTGAATTCTCGAGGAGGCTTATCAGGAGGTTTCAATATGAATTTTTCTGTTGTCTTTGTTGCATTGATATTAGCAACATTCCTGCTGTCAGTGACTCCATCACCGACAACTTGTTTGTTTTTATATTGATTTCTAGATGTTTTCTCATCATCCTTCTTCCTAAGTTGGCCTCTCCTAATGAGGGCATCTTCTACTCTTCGAGCTAAATCTATAGCTTGATCGAAGGTAGTTAAAGTAGCAGTTGATAGCTCATAAGATATCTGTTCCTGTAAATTGTTGATGAAAATGTCCAACATTTCCCTATAAGGCAGCACAAAGTGCAGTTTTCCTATCAATTGCCTCCATCTAGCTAAGAAATCGGCAAAACATTCATCCTTGTCTTGTTTTAAATTGTATAAATCTTTAATAGTTACATGCCTCTCGATGTAGGCACTAAATTGATGGACAAATGATTCCGTTGTTTCTTCGAAGTTTCTCAAAGAATGAGTGGGCAATTGATAGTACCACTCTAATGCCATTCCACCTAAACTTTTTGGGAACATTTTTAGTAATAGCAAGTCGTCATGCGATATGTCGTGACATGCTATCCTAAACATGCGAAGATGCTCTATGGGATCTTCGGTTCCTTTATATATGGGTAGGATGGGCATGGGAAAATGCTTAGGGTATGGTTGAGCTACAACTATGGGATCCAAAGGTTGACTACAGATCTCTCGATAATTATACGAGGGACGGTAGGGATCTATCTGGTCCATACGTGAAGCTAATTGTTTCACCATGGCTTCCAGATTACTAGTTTGCCCCCCATATTGGTTCGGTAGGGCATTGACATGAGTTTTATGGGCATATGATGGAGGAACATGCAGATTAGATGCCATGTTACTATTGTGTAAAGCATTGGTAGGAACAGTATTATGAAGGAATTTTGAAGCTGTATTATGTTGTATTCCAGATTGTTGAAAGTTTGTATTTGGCTTTGTTTTAGGTTTTTGTTTACTTGAAGCATATTGCTCAATAGTTTGGCGGAATAAAGTAGTGAAGGGAATTTTCTTTTGTGTGGGAGTGATTTTAGGTTGAATAACAGGTTCCTTAGGAGGTTGGGTAACCTGTTGTTTTGACATGTTTTGAGCCATAGTGACCATATCCGTATTGGATGGCCCAGCCTTGTCACTTTCTTGATCAATGAAAGACAAGGGGTTAGTGTGTATATTACACATATATTCCATGGCTGCTTGAGTGTTACTAATTTGCCCTTTATCAATACGTATTGCCACATTAAGGTCCTCAATGTTATCATTGAGAAATTTCTTGAAATGCTCTGCATTGTCAAAAACAATAGTTCCATTTGGAGTTACTCTAGGGGATGAGGATCCATCCTCTTTAACACTTCCTTCTTGTTCCTTATCTTCACCTAAGTCTTCATCGATTGACCTAGAGTTTCTCCTTCCGGATTTGTATCTCCAAGAAGGACATTTGGGTCTTTAGTTGTATTTTGTAACCAATCTTCTTCTTCTCCTAAAGTTTCTTTACCATTCCTAAGTTTAGGCATGGTGCTAAGTTTTGATTTCAGCAAATATATATATATATATTTATATATGTATATATATATGCAACAAATTAAGAGGTATATATTTATTATATACCTACTTGCAATATTTGAAATGAAGTTTTTAAATTTTTGCTAAGTTTTTAATTTTTTAGTTTTTTGAAATAATATAATAAAGACAACAAATAACACAATAAATGCAAGAAATAATATTGAAGTAATAATCTAGTTTTCTATAAACAATTTATGAATATCATTAATAGGTTCGAGTTGTTCGGGAGTCATGAAGTGTTCTTCTTCAAATTGAAAGTTTTCTTTTAAAAATTTGATGAAAAGAGCTATAGTGATATTGTGCTATTTCGAGATCTTTGGTTGATAAAAGTAAAGCTCATGGCAATACTCTCGATATAACACAGCTCGCGGAACTCTACTCCATATTTCCCTATCTGTAAGAACAACCTCTTGGTATTCTACACAACCTAGGAACTGGTGCACAATGGCTGCGTTCTCGAGGTATTCCTCGAAGGTGAACAATCCTAAAGATACTAGAGCTCTCCTATAAGCTAACCATCTATGGCGAGGCTCTCCGAAGTTCATGATAAAAAACTAATTGATGAGGATCCGGGATTCTATCTAGGACTAGCCTCTTGATTTGCTTAAGTTGTGTGGACCTAGATGAGATGAGACTAAGTCTTCTATCAAGTTCGTTCCACGGGAATTTATTTCTACTTGTTTTAGGCACACTAAGGACAAAATTGACTTCTATAGCTGCCAATTGGTTTTCTACGTTTATAGTAGCTTGCTAACCTTTTCTTAGGAGCTACCATCTAAACATGATTTCAAAGTTAAAGGATCTAAAATGCATCTATGTTTTAGTTGTTACGTATATATATATATATATATATATATATATATATTTTTTTTTTTTTTTTTTGTTTTCAAAAGGTTATGATGCATTCACGTCGGGTTCACCAAAATGTATCGCTCCAAATTTTTCGCATCCTTACCTTCAGGCTATTGGATCCGTGCCCGAAAGGAGGATGGGAAAAGGATGTCGCGGTACCTCGGGCTGAGAGGACTTTGCGAAGGTCCCGCCTCTCAAGGGAGGTGTATTTTGATGATTTTTCGACGGATGGTGGGTTCACCAGGAAACATTTAAGGGCAGTTTCCACGCCTAGGTTTGGAATGTGTTTTAATGTGTTCATTTTTAACCTTAAGCATTCATATCCTAGGTTTGGCCAAATGAATCTAGATTAATCTATATGAAAATGCAAGTTCAATGAGTACAGAAAATAGATTTAAAGACATAAAACAGAGAATTGACAGAGTACAAATGCGGAATACTTGATCCGGATGTCTGGTGATGATTCTGATGTTTGAAGCAGTCAGGATCGTCTGGAATTCTACAGAATCATCTGAGATCTGAAGAGAATCATCTGAGATCTGACAGAATCATCCGAGATCTAACGAATTCGTCAGACGAATTCATCAGAGACCTGCAAGCAGAAAAATAGATACAAAACACAACGAATACTACTGTACTAACAGAGGAAACGACACCAAATGATTGTATGAATACTGAATAACAGTTATGAACATAAATTCAAACAAATTACAATATTATAATGACAAATCATGATCTTAATATGCAATCTAAGCTAAATGGGTGAACTCCAAATGCAAAATAACATAAACACTAAATAAATTATCTAATTTGCAGAATAAAATAGTAGAGAAAAGTTTGAAAAGTGCAAACTTCAGGCACTGATTGCCTCAATATGGACTGCAGTCGAGATCGTCTCGCATCAGTACGAAATCGTCTCGAATTGGACAGGTTCGCCTCCGATCTGAACAGGTTCGTCGACGACGATGTGTGCTGGCTCCGGCTGAAAAACAGTGATGTACCTGCAACAAAATTGGTATGGGACCAGTGCAAATGAAAATTGGGATGTTTCAGCGTAGATGGAGTTAAATTGCAGATAATTTCAGCCAGGGGGGTGCTAAGGGAATAGTTTAGGATTAAATAGGCTTAGGGGAGTAGTTAGGAGGTTGGAGATCATCCCAATTTGGGAGATCTCCAACAGGGGAGGGTCTCTAACGACACAGACACACTTCTGCTCGGATTGGAGACCCGTTGGAACAGAAGCTAACTTTGCAAAATCAGTTTTGCGACAAGATCGTCCGGACGTCCTAGTCCGAGACGAAATCGTCAAATGCGGGGCGATATCGTCGATCGGCGACGATATCGTCAAGCGGTCAAAACAACCTCTAAAAATGGCACGAAAAAGGGGAAACGGATTTCCCGACGGTTAACGGGCGGTTTGGGAGGTTAAATTTGAATTTTAAATTATTTACTAAGGTGAATGTAATTATTGTAATTTTACTGCGCCAATTTTAGGGTGCTACAGAGAGGTTTTGGGGATTTGCTTTCCCTATAGTTGTTGATGGTGATGGTGATGGAACGAAAGAGAAAGTTTGGGATGTTGACAGGATGAACATCACACAGGTGATTAACTAGAGCAAGGTTGTAGGCTCAAAGGGGCTTCTTGGGGTTGTCTACCAAGACATACTGGATAATGGGGATGATAGTCGTGTCCCAAGGGTGAGGCAAGGAGGAACACACCACTCCTTTCTTTTCCTAAACCAGGTTTTTCCTCCTATCGGGGAACTGATCAGTTTTCTCTTTGAAGTTATGCCTATCATGGTGCACCACTCTACCGTCAACCGGAATACCAAAAATCTGGGATATGGAGTGAACACTTACCTCAAATCGGAGGCCATGAATCTACACTTCCCCCTCATTCCATGACTCGATGAATTCTCTGGTCACTTCCTCTTCGAACCCATCGAAAAGCTTGAAGAAATTGATGAAATGCTTGGCATCGAGCAAGGCCGTAGTCCCAGCCTCAATCTGTAGGCTAGCAGGCTCAAGGATGGCCATGGTGTGAAATAGACCAGTGGTTGAGGAGCTAGCTAGGAGGATTCTTGCAATATCCTCAGAGGACAGGGAGAGAAAGATCTTGGTGAAAGCATAGAGAGGGTGCTCTGACTAGATCGAGCTAAAAGGACGGTGAACGAGGGCCTCAGGGAAATTATTTTGAAAAAGGAGACTGGAAGCGAAAAAATGGTGTAGGTGTGGCTCATGACAACACAACCAGAGCGAAAGGGATTGGTGAAGGAAGCGAAGTGGATGGTAGAAGGGGTGAATAGGGGGAAAGTGGAGGTAGAGGGGCGAGAAGGTGGAGGGGTGGTGAGGAAAATGAGGCAGCACAAGTGGTTGGACTGAGAGGTCAGGGGCCGACTTGTGACACAGGGGGTTTAACACGAGCCATACTATCCATGTGGAAAATCGTACAGACACTGATACTGAGAGTGGTGTTAAGGAACACCCCTAGTGTTGAAAAAACACCACTGTGGTGGCGAAAACCACCTTTGGAGGGGTACTTCATTGGTGTAGTGGAGCTGTGGGTGGCCACCTTGGGTAATGAAGTAATACCATTGTGAGGGTAGCACACGCTACCTAACAGATCATGTTCCCACATCTTGATTAGCTTGGGTGACAACTTCTTGTGGGAAGTCTTCTTCCCAGACGACCAGAGTGGACTGATTGACTGCTTTGTTGGCTAGAATGTTAGCCACTTTGTTAGCTTCCCTAAACACATGGTTGATCTGGCTTTGAGGTTGGCTATTGAGAGAATGTTGGCAATCTTGAATGATATTCTGGATATTCTTCCCCCTTGTGCTCTTGTTGATAATGTGGCCAATGATAACTGAAGAGTCTCCTTCAAAAATGATTGGCTTCAAAAGGGTTTTGCTTACCTCAATGCATCTCCACAAAGCTCTGGCTTCTGCATAGTTGTTGGTTTGGGTCCCAAGATTTTTTGTGAAAGCCTTGACAATGTTGCCTGTGTGGTCCCTGATGACTCCTCCTACCCCAGCGTTCCCTGGGTTTCCTTTGGAGGCACCATCGAAGTTGGCCTTAAGCCATCCCTATGGAGGGGGGACCATTTGGCCATGATTCTGGAGCTACGGGTATTCTGAACCTTGCTACAGTCTATGGGAATCCTGAGGGAAACAAATAAGTGAGATTCTAGCCCATAGTTAGGGACATCAGTGCAGGGGATGAGGCTACTATTTTCTATGGCTAGGGATAGAGCTCTGCTGGCAACAACTTTCGAAGTTTTGGTGATGTCCATGAAGATGCGGTTGTTACGTTCCAACCAGATCTGCCACACTGCATGATGAAGTAGGGAACTCCACAAGAACCTGAGTCTTGGGTTTTTAAAAGTCTTTGACCATTGGATGAACATGTCCAAAACCACCTTGGATCGGATCCAACTAACCTAAAATTTGTTTGTCAGGGTAGACAGGACACTCTCGAAAAGGGGTAATCCAACAAGATGTGTTGAGTGGATTCCCAAGCTTGATTGCAGAGGTAGCACCTGTTGGGAACCATCACTCCTCTTCGAATTAAATTATCGATGGTCAGTATTTTATTGTGAGCAACAAGCCAACAAAAGTGGGCTACTTTTGGGATCAAGAGCTTAAGCCACATGGTCTTGGCTAAATTCTGACTATCATGTTGTCTGAAGCCTCTAGGAGGGGTCTCCATCATCTGGGAGGCAGATTTGATAGTGAAACCACCATCGCTAGATCCCTTCCAGCATCGTTCATCATTCTTCTGGGTCTGTGAGATGAAATTCGCTCTAAAAATATCTTGGAGAGTTGCTAGGCCTTTGTTGATAGTGTCATTCTTGATTCTGAACTGAACCTACTTCCATTTTTGGACTCCCTGATCAGAGGTGATGAAATCAGCAACATGGGACCCATACTTACTGTCGGTGAGGTGCTTGATCATAGTCAGATCGACATATTTGATGAGGGGATCTTTTTTGGCCCATGCATCTTTCTAGAAATCAATAGACCTACCATCTCCCAGCTGCCACCATGAGCCCTGATGTAAAAGTTATTGGGTGTGGCTTATGGATTTCTAGAAGTGGGAGGCATTACGGGGAATCTCCATGTCCAGGAATGAGTGATGTTGCAAGTATTTTATTTTGACAATCGACACCCACTCTAGGTTGGCATCGGTGACCACCTTCCAAGCCTGCTTGGCCAGAAGGGCCTAATTTGTAATGTTTATGCGTCGTAGTCACAACCCCCCCAATCTTTGGGGGTGCAGATTTTATCCCAGGCTACCAGGTGGAACTTTCTTTGAACATCATTTCCAGACCACAGGAAATGCTTCTGCAATTTCTCGATAGCCTCTCCCACCGTAGCAGGAATTTTGAAGATAGATAGAAAGTAGGTAGGGATACTCTGGAGGACCGCCTTTACCAACGTCACTTTGCCTGCACTGGAGAGGAGGGCCCCTTTCCATCCTACCAGCTTCTTGTGAATATTTTCTGTGACATTGTTCCACATACCTTTGAGGGGTCTTCCCCTGAACATCGAGAGGCCCAGATAGGTAGTTGGGAAGTCAGCAATGGTGCATCCCAAGATACCTGCAATCTTGACCTACCTTCTAGTGGGGGTGTTAATGAAGTAGAGTTTACTTTTGGTGTAATTGATCTTCTATTCGACTGCTTCCTCATACAGATTGAGGATGACCTTGATGGCTTTGGCTTCAGATACTGAAGCTTTAGTGGCCAGTAGCATGTCATCCATGAATTGTTGGTGGGTGGAGGGGTTTAATCCTGAGGCTGCCTTGATGCCTGAGATCAGGTTTCTATGGTAGGTATTTTTGATGGTTCTTCCCAAGCTCTCAGCCAGAATGATGAAAAGTATAGGGGAGAGAGGGTCGCCCTACCTTAGCCCCTTGGTGCTAGGAAAGTAACCAGTAGCAGACCCATTCACCAAGACCGAGAACCAAGAAGAAGAGACACAATTTGAAATCAGATTTACCCAAGATTCATGGAAACCATATTTGAGGAGGATTTTGGATAGGAATTCCTGGTTAACTCTGTCAAAGGCTTTGTTCATGTCAAGCTTCAGGAAGAAGGCAACAGTGTTAGAATTATGGGCAGAGTGAATCATCTCATGGATGGTGATGACCCCATCGAGGATGTTTCACCCCTTAACTATGCTCCCCTGATAGCGGTCGATGATGGTGGGGAGGATCTCGATGAGTCTATTGGCCAGGGCTTTAGACAGAACTTTGTAGATGACATTGCACAAACTAATGGGGTGGTAATCAGAGAGGGACTGGGAGTTTACTCCTTTGGGGATCAGGGCCAGAAAGGTGGAGTTAACATCCCTAGGAATGGTACTGGACTTCTGCATTTCAGAGATGGCGAGGCATAGGTCAGGGCCCACAATGTCCCAGAAGGTTTGGAAGAACCTAGGGGAAAAGCCATCAGGCCCGAGGGCTTTGTCGGGCTTCATGGAGAAAAGGGCTTGGTGGATTTCCTTGTGGGACAGGGGACTGAGGAGGAAATTGTTAGTATCATCAGGGATGGTTTTGGGAATGTTCTCCAGAAGAGACTCCATGGCCCTAGGAGAGGAAGAGGGGGGAGAGGCGAGAAGGTCTTTGAAGTGGCTGACAGCTTCATCCCTGATCTGGTGGATGTCCAAAGTGAAGGTCCCATCCTGCTTAATGAGGCCTTTAATTCTATTACTTCCCCTATGCCTGAGAGTGGAGATGTGGAAATACTTAGAGTTGGAATCACCTTCCCTGAGCCATAGTTGTCTTGAATTTTGGCACCAAAAAGTTTCTTCTTTCCCTAAGGTGCTATGGTATTCGGAGAGCAAAATCCTCTCTTCATCTCTGAGTCTGTCATCACCCTGCCCTTTCTAGAATCTATCCTCAATCTGCCCTAGTCTTGTTTTGATGTTCTGCTTAGCTTCAAAAATGTTCCCAAAGGTTTCCCTATTCCAAACTTTTAGGTTTTCCTTGATCCACCTGAGTTTTTGCATAAATTGGTTTGAAGTTGTCCTAGGGAATTTTGTCCCCCACCACTCTGCAATCCGATTTTGGAGATCAGGGTGATGGGTCCACATTGACTCAAACCAGAATGGAGTCTTGAACTGAGGTCTGCTCGCCATCTCGAAAAGGAGTGGGCTATGATCGGATCCTATCTTCGGGAGGGCCTACAAGCTGGCATCTCCGAAGAGAGGTAGGGCTTCTTGGGATAACAAAACCCGATCAAGGTGCTCTTGGATGAGTTTATTTCCCATCCACCTGTTACTCCAGGTGTAAAGGGATCCTCGCAATGGGACATCCATAAGGGCATTGGAGTCCATGAACTACCTCAAGTCATTTGTATCCCTGTGGGTGACCAAGTTCCCTCCCTTTTTATCAAAAAAGTGCAGGGGGAATTGAAGTCACCTGCCAAAACCCATGGGATACCGACAAATGCCTGCCTCATCTGGGTGAGGGTATTCCACAAGTTCATTCTACCCTGGGAGGTGTTGGGAGCATAAAAATTTGTTATAATCCAGGAGGCCTGGGAGCTGGGGTCATGGAACAGAATGTTGGACAACCTTTCTTGACCTGAAATAAATTTGCCTTCAACTTTGTTTGGGTTCCATAGGCATAGGAGCCCACCTGCGGTCCCGGAGGTCGGGGAGTAGATGAAGTCATAGTTTTTCCATATGGTTTTAGCTACCCTAGGAGACCATTGATCATCTAGTTTGGTTTCCTGAATGAGGAATATTGTGGGGTTATAATATTTTCTCATGGTTGTAGCCAGTCTTTGCTTGGCTGCCCCATTCAGTCCTCTCGCATTCTAGGAGAGGACTTTCATCTGGAACTTTTTGAGGGTTTTTTGCCCCCTTTGCCTTGTTGTGCGGGGGTTTGGATCTTCGATTTTCTTCCTTGATAGTGTTACCGATTTCTTGAAATAGGGTTTTCTATGTTCCGTTAGCTATATCCTCGATGGTATCCCGGTTTCTTCATTCTGCCCCAGAAGGTCTGCCCTTCTTTCTGTCTACTCCTACATCAATTTGGGATTTCCTGAAACTTTGAGTTTGCTTGGGGCTCCATGGTTCAGGGGATTCCTGGGTGGGCTCGTCGCTGTCCAAATTGGTGGTGTTGGTGTTGGCCGGGGAGGCAAGGAAATTAGACCCAACAAGGGGGAGCGACGGGGCTAGGGAGGAGGGTGACCGAAGGGGTTTTGGAGTAGGGCTTTGAGGGTCATCGTTGGAGGTGGATGGGTTGGCCTAGGGCTGGGGGTGAGGGGGGCCGGGACTCTGCTGGGTGGACATGGAATTGAGGTGCAGCTAGGAGGTAGGATTAGGGGTAGGGGAAGATTTAACAGGGATTTCTCCTTCCTCAATTTCCTCATTGGTCCCAGAATCGTTAAGCAAATCAAATTTATTAACAATGGTAACTGAGGTACTTGCCTTTTGAAGAGTTGAGGCTAGAGGTGGGTGTGTCTATTGTTTGTTCTTCCTAGTTTGTCCCTGGATGATGGTTATCCTCTAATTGGTGCTTGGTTTCGGGTGTCCCATTGGTTGGTAATCAACTTTGGGGTTTCTACGCTTAGGGCATTGAGATGGGAGGTGCCCTTGGGCTTGGCACTTCGAGTAGAAATCTAGCTTGTTCTCAAATATTAGCTGTTGTTTCCATATAAAATCATCGTAGATCAGATTGAGGTGATCTGGGAGTTGTGATTCCAGATTCACATTGACGTAGATGCGAGCCTGGGTTAGGCGAGTTCTAGCATGGGTGGCTGGGTCGATGGCCACTAGCTCCCCAAAGGCCCTAGCCAGACCTTGAAGAGCATCCTCATAAAAAAATGAGTGAGGAGATTAGGGAGCCGAACCCATATGGGGGTAAAGTTAATATTTTGAGAGTCAGGGTCGAAATTTGGCTCCCACTTCTTTAAAAATAGACTTCGTCTCCCGAAGAACCATGGACCGCCGGACAGGATGCGCTTCACGTCCTCCCGAGTGTTTAACTGGATCATGAAAAATCCTCTGGTCATCACGGACAGTCCCATGTTTCCCAAGATTTTCCACTTTGAAGTCACCCAACGATGAATTGCATCCATGTCTGGACGTCCTCCTACGAATTTTCCCACAAGGGAAAAGGAATCTTGGGATGCGTAATCTTCCATAAGGTTTTGGGGACACAACACATCACACCCTTGTGAAACAAAGCCATTCAAACCACTTGTGGATGGTCTAATTTTATTTCGTAGGAGGTCTGCGTAAGACAGGTGGCCACGACAGCTCCTTGGGCCATCCGCTTTGTCGAGGGGGTCCTTTCCCCGCTCGATATCGCTTTGGATGTTCCCATTATTGGCGATAGATGAACCCTCAGGTGGTGATGACGTCGTATGAGCGGTGAGAATGTTCTTCGAATTCGCGCCAATGTCTGTTCGTTCTTTCGATCATGCCTTCTCCTTGTCTACGGTAAGGTTTTCATCGATTTTGTCATTCACCGAAACCATATTCACTTGCTTCCTCTCATCGATCCTTGAAAATCCACCAATATGTGGGAAAAATGAAAAGGTGAAATTAATGAGGTTCAAGGAATCATTAAAAAATATCATTACTGCTATTGATATTACCATTGATATATTGGATAATATTGTTTGAGAAAAGAAAAGTAAAAAGTGGTCTTATATTGTTCACCCCCTCTCAATATAAGCTTGTGTTCTTCAATTGATATCAGAGTGGGTTCCTTCGAAATATTTTAATAGCTTGAAGGAAAAGCTCACAAGAACACAAATGGATTCTCAGAGTGGATCTTCAAGGAATTCAACACCATTGTTCAATGGGAACAATTATGCACTTTGGAGTATGAGAATGAAGATTCACCTAATGGCACTTGGAAATAAAATATGGAAAGCAGTTGAGAATGGATATATACCGCAAGCTACTCCACCTACAGATAAATATGGTAAGCTCCTACATCTGAATAATTCAAAGGCAATGAATGGAATATTAAAGGGTTTGCATGAAATAAAGTTTATAAATGTTATGCATTGCACATCAGCAAAGGAAATTTGGGATAAGTTGAAAGGTATATATGAGGGAGACAAAAAGGTCAAAAGGGTAAAGTTGCAAAATTACAAGAGAACATTTGAAGACCTAAAGATGAAGGATGAGGAAAATATTGTTGCATATCTACTTCATGTAGATGAGGTTGTTAACTCCATGCAAGGACTTGGGCTTAAAGTTGAAGAAACAGATGTTTGTGATAATATTTTAAGGTCACTCCCAAAGAGGTATAGTGAAAATATTTCAGCTATAGAAGAGTCAAAAGATATTGAAATTTTGACAAGGGATGAATTACATGGAATTCTCACAGCTTTTGAGATGAGAATAAAAGAGGAACCTATTCCCTAGAAATAAGCAGCCTTCAAAGTTACTAAGAAGACAAAGGGTAAGAAGTCAGATTCAAGCAATGAGTTATCCAGTGATGAAGAAGCAAATTATGGCAGAAGGAACAAGGACTCAAGAAAGTATAAATGTATGAAATTAGTTAGATGTTTTAATTGTGGTAAATATGGTCACTATGCAACTGATTTTCCAAAAGCTAGAAATAGTAGTGAAGATGAGAAATAGGATCATAAGAATAGGGAAATAGGAAAACATAGGTATCAAAATAAAAATAGGGATGGACAAAGCAAGCAAGGAAAGAAGTTTTTCCAAAGGTATAAGAAGAGTTTTTATGCAGACAAGGTAGGTAAGATTTCAAGTGATAGTGATGGAAGCTCCTCAAATAATGATGAAGATGAAATTCTATTTCTGGCAAAAGAAAAATATGATGTTAGAAAAAGGGCACCAATAATTCTCAAGTGTTTTAGATGTGGTAACTTTGGTCATCTTGAAGATAGTTGTACAAGGAATGGATTCAATTTTAGTGAATATGAATATGAAGATGCTCTTGAAGGTTCAAAATAAGAAAGTCTTCTTATGGCAATAAAAGAAGAAGGAAGTGCTTCTAGTGGAAATGAATCAAAAAGGAATAAAGATGATCCCAAAGGCAAAGAAATAGAGGAAGAATCAAAGAAAGGAGAAGTTTATCTTGAGGGTGAGCTTATTTCTTCCCTTGATGCATTAAGAAAGGTAAGAAAGTAGAACTCAAAACTCAAGCTTCAATTTTAAGAATGTGATGAAGAGAAAGGAAAGCTTATAGAAGATCTAACCAACTCAATAGCCAAGACAAGGAAATTTAAAGAAAAGTTAGAGGATAAGGTTTTAGAATGTGAAAGGTTAGAGCATGAAGTAGCTTTACTAAGGAAGGAATTAAAAGAGTCTAAATACAAGCTACACAGGTTTGGGAGAAGCTCAAATAAATTGGATAATATTATCAAGGTACAAAGATCTTCATCAAACAAGACAAGACTTGGATTTGAATAGGAACAAAGAGAACAAGGAGAGGAGTCAATATCAAGCTCCAAAGAAGAAGAAGCTTCAGAAGAGGAGAGTGTAAGAGAAAGTGAGACTTTAGAGGATGAGTTGGACAATATAAATTTCAATAAGATAAGGAACAATGCACAAATGAGGAATATATGGAACAAGAAACATCACAGGGTAGAAGAGACTAAGAGACCAATAGGGTCAAGGCAAGGTAGTTTCAATGGATGATGCTTCTCATATCATAGGTTTGGGCACAAGGCTACACAGTGTAGGACACATGAAAGACAAAAATATGGAAACTTCAAAAACAGACATCTCTTTCAAGGGTATTTCTACTCTTGTAATCAATTTGGTCATAAGGTAGTTAATTGTAGGGTTCATGATAGGAATGGATATGGCTTCACCAGGAGAAACTACAAGATATTTGCACCTTCAAGGAATCACAACATTAAGTGTTATAAGTGCAATAATGTTGGGCATATAGCCAAGTGGTGTAGAGAAGAACTTCCAAAGACAAGCAGGAACAGGAATAGTCAGAGGAATCAGAAGGATCAGTTGAGAAAGAAAGTGGACAAAGGTAAATATCAGTGTATGTTGGGAGTAGAGATACTCCCACCCCAAAATTAACCACCTCAAGAGAGGAGGTGGGGGAGGGGCTAAGCTAAGAGTCTCATTCTTAGCCCCAAGCCCCAAAGGTGACCCTTTGCCATTGATGTCAAAGGGGGAGAGATTTGAGTTAGGGGGAGAGCATTCAGTCAGGGGAGTAGTTTCTCAGGGGGAGCAAAACAGAAAGAGGTAAAGGAAATGGTAAAAGGTAAATGGGTTACCATCAATGAAAAAGGGGGATATTGTTGGAAATATGAGCAAGATTTGTTGTCATTGATGTCAAGAGTCAATTTCAGTGAGCAATGCAAAAGGAAGGATGTCAAGAGTCAGTTTCAATAAGCAGTGCAAGAGAAAGATTGCTTCTAGGTCTAAGGGAAATAATATTATAATATCTCTTATTATAATATTCAAGGTGGTCAGATAAGGTCTAAAGGAGCAATAGGAAGGCCCAAGAAAAATAATATTATAATATTTTATTATAATATTAAAGGTCTAATGTTAAGACCTAAAGTTGTTAAATTAATTATAATAATTTCATTATAAATTAATTTATAATTTAATTTAATTAACCCTAAGGTTAGGGTTATAAGGGCAAAGGTTTAATTAATGCCGACGTCATATGCATTTTCCCCTTCTCCGAAGTCCAAAGGGAGATGGCACAATGGTATAAATACCATGTGCATTTGGTTGCCTAAGGTTGTACCTTCGATCGATTCACATTACGAGTGCCTATGAATTTCCATGATCTACGTGCAAGTAAAAGGATAAATTTTTGTTTTATTCGGTGGCCATCGAAGGGACAAAGGAGTGGAGGCTTAAAGCCTCATTTCCAACCTAGTGGTTGGGCTAGTGGTAAGTGGTTGTGCGTTGAGACGTTGACAGGCGAGAGGTCCCACGATCGAACCCCGATGGTAGGCCTAGGAGTGTTTTGTTGGCGTTGTTTTAGGTTTTGGCACCTATAACATGAGTCAAAGTGCACAAGGTGCTTTTGACTACCAAGGTGAGTGCCTAGCTCATGCGCCAATTGAGCCACAACTAGGGCGTTGGTGGCAGTGTAGTGGGGGATCAAATCCTACCGAGGGTAAAAGAGGTATTTAATTTTTTAAATTAAATTTTCTCCTAAGGTTTTAATGTGGCATGAAATTTTTTTGTTAGGAGGGAGATATAAGGTTTATAAAAATTAAAATATTATATTGTGATTTTTATGATTAGAATTTGGAAGGAGTAATAAGGTGAAAAATAAAATTAATTGTTGAAGTGAGTTGTTTAATTTTTGCTAATCATTTTTGAAGTGTGGAGATTATAAGGTGTAATTGAGATTTAATGTTTTGTATGGTGAAATATTTTGAGGGAATATTTGAATGAAAATTTGAGAAGGTTTTTGCTACCTAACCTTTGAGATTGGCAAAGAGGTTGATTGTGATTGAGATAGGTTTTGAGGTCAATTCTTCATCAAACAAAAGGTATGGGCATATCATCCTTGTGAGTGAAATATTGTTGGGTTGGATGTTGTGAATGCTAAGTTGGAGTGAAAAGGTTTGTTTGATAAGCATTGTTGAGTAAGATTTCATGTGCATGATTGGTGAATGTTTGTGAGAACATTTGAGTGAGAAATTGAGAACTATCTTGAACTAGGGTTTGTGAAAGATCATGAGTATCATTGTTATGTGAGATTGTTTGATAAGAATTGTTGGAAATATTAGAGTAAGCTTTCATATGCTTGACTAGGGTTTGTGAAAGATCATGAGTATCATTGTTATGTGAATTTGGAATCATCTTGAGTCAAGGTTTGAGATTCATAGTGTGATTTGTTGGAAGTATAGTGAAACACTTGTCTAGGGTTTGTAAGCAAGTTGTGTTTCATTTGAGTGATTGGTTGAGTGAAGTTGATTGAGCATAATTGATTGAAAGCATTGGAATGATAGTTCAAGTTCTATGAAACAAATTATTCTTTACTAATTTGAGAAAGATATTGAAAGTGATTGAGTGTGAAACATATTGAGTCTCTAACCATTCTCTATATGTTTTTAAGGTCAAACAAAATTTTGAGTGAAATTTGTTTGTGAGATTGAAGAGGTTTTCTGAAAGATATTAAGTTGAGTTTTGTGAGTGTGAAACATATTGAGTCTCTAACCATTCTCTATATGTTTTTGAGGTTAAACAAGATTCTGAGTGAAACTTGTTTGAGTGATTGAAGAAGTTTTCTGAAAGAGATTGAGTTGATTTTTGTATGCAAGTGTTGCAATTGATTTGAATAAGCTTTGGTGAAATCTTGTGAGCTGATTTGAGTAAGTCCTAGAGTGGACTTAAGGACATAGTTGAGGAAGCTTTTGTGAAATCTTAAGGACAGATTTGTGTGAGCTTTTGTGGAAGCTTACAATCAAATTGGACAAGTTCTAGTGAGAACTTGTTGAGCAGATTTGAGGTAAGTCTTGGAGAAGACTTGAGAGTAGAGTTGCTTGATTGATTTGTTCAAGATTTGTGTTAAGGCTTGGGGCAAATCTAGCAAAGTTTATTAGTGATTGGATCAAGCTTTGTGTTAAGGCTTGAGGATAGATTTGAGGATAGAGTTTGGTGCAGATTTGAGGATAGGTTTGTGCCATACCAAAGATAGAGATTGAGTATATTTGTGCTAGACCGAAGGACTATTTTTAGTATAGATCAAAGGATAGAGATTGAGCAGATTTGTGCTAGACCGAAGGACTATGTTTAGTACATATCAAAGATATATATTGAGTATATTTGTGCTAGACTGAAGGACTATGTTTAGTGTAGATCAAAGACAAATATTGAGCAGATTTGTGCTAGACCAAAGGACTATGTTTAGTATAGATTAGAGATAGAGATTGAGCAAATTTGTGACGTTTTAGTGTCAGAGATTGAGTATATTTGTGCTAGATCTAAAGGACTATGTTTAGTACAAATTTGAGATAGAGATGAGAGCAAGCTTTGGAGGTGATAGAGTAGAGGATAGTAGTCTCTAGTGGATAGAGATCCATTAGCCAGGGTAGTGAGGATAGAGATATTCTAAGTGAGGATAGAGTCTTATGTGGATAGAGATCCATAATCCAATGCAGTGGAGGTAGTAGTCTTCTAGAGGATCACCAGCCAGAGTAGAGGAGGAGTTCTCCTATGGATAGATATCCATGAACTAGCTGAGGGGATTGGTGTCTCCTATGGATAGGGATCCACAAACCAGATTAGGGGATTGGTGTCTCCTTTGGATAGAGTTCCATAAACATTGTAATAGGGAAGGATTCCCAAGATATTTATTGAGAAAATATTAGTGAAATATTTTCTCCATGGAGTAGCCCACATTGGGTGAACCACGTTAAATTGGTGTCTCTATTGTGTGTGGTGATTTGTGCATTGCTTTGATTACTGTTGTTGATATTGCCATTGATATATTGGATAATATTATTTGAGAAAAGAAAAGTAAAAAGTGGTCTTATACTATTCACCCCCCCTCTCAGTATAAGCTTGTGTTCTTCATTTTGTGCTTCTTTACTACAAATTTGGCAGCAACTCTAGCAATATTCCATTATTTGTTAGGAATAGGCTTAGCAGTCTCACTGAGCCTACTATCTACCAACTTATAAATCTACTCAACTGGAATCACCATGGGTTGTAGTTCTCCAGTGAAGCTATCTAGATCTTCCTAAACATTCTAAAGCTAGTGGTTGGCATCATCCATGTAATCAATGATGAGCTATAACTTTGAACATTTTTACAGAATATCGGACAATAGTTCTTTTATTACTTTCTTTAGCCCTACCTTAGAGAATCCTAAAGAATTAGCCTTTTCAATCTGAATTTACTACTCCAAGCTCTATATTTCTTTTGCTTGTTCTTCATTTTTCTTTACTCTTCTATTTGCTCCTTGAGTTTATAGGCATATTAATATTTTTTCTACCAGTTCTTTGCTTCCTTTTTGAGATATTTATCTATATTTTTTTGGTTGGTGACTATTTTTTCAAGATTTTCTATTATCCACTTTCTCTTTGTATATATCACCCTTGACATAGAAAGTGTCCAAGTGGATATTAGCTATAACTAACTCATATTTAGCAGGTAACTATTCAATGTCTTATGTGTATTCTTCCATACGGTAGTCTTGAGCAGTCATTTCAATCCCAGGCTTTATTACTAGAGGAATTATGGATCTGGATGTCCTCTGTCTAGAAACTAGATCAATAGAAATGGTTCTTTTCTTCATAGCCATCCTCTTGGAAGGTTTGGATAGTCTCTCTACCCAAAAATCTTGAATTTTTTATGAAGCTTCTTTCTTATTTTGCAAAGTTGCTAGTGTAGGATAACTCACAAGAGAATGAGAGGCTATAAGAAGGGAGAGATAAGAATCAGCAGTTGATGATGGCTTGGTAGAAGTGACTACATCTATGACTACCATTGTTGTTTCAATTGGTAAACTCATGGAAACTACAATAAAACTCACAGAAGGGTGAGTGGGTGCGGATGAAATAGCTTACTTTTCAAATGATGGGGGAGGTTGCAATGGCAAATATGGAATTATGGGAGATGATGAAGGAGGAATTTTAGGTGACTTTGGAGGATATGGGTTGGTTTGGCCCTCAGTATTTATTGGTGAAACAAGTGGTGAATTGTGTGGAGGAGAGGACACTTATGTTACTTCCTTCTTAGCAGGGGAAGGAATTTTTTATGGGGAAGAAGTAGGAGAAGAAGAAGAGGGGATAGAGGCCATACCTTTGCCTACAAATGTAGTATGTTCTAGAGATACCTCTGTACTCCATTATTGCATTGGTTGTACTTATTCTATAGATAAAATAGAGGTTTTATTGATAATTATTTACTTATCTATATTTTGCTTCTTACAAACTTCCTTTTGATATATTTTCGATGCATTTTTAGCCTTTCTTTTAAAAACTTGCAAGGCTACCAGTTTATCATTCTTTGTGGCATACCCAAATATCTCTTCCTATAGTGGTTCCTCCTACAATGTCTACTCAACAATAGGATTGAGTTCCACTATTGCTACAGTGGTGAAACTTATCGATGTGAACACAAAGTTCTCATCCCTCTCATTCCAGTCTATCTTTGTATTAGGGGGCTCTCCACCCAAGGCTAGGTTTTTGGGTCTAATTTCTATCTGAATCACTTATGTGATAATGGAACTCTTATCAGTGCATATTACTCATTAATTGTACCCCTTTTGGAAAATTCTCTAATTGTTCAGTTGAGGGCTGAAATGTTTTTAGAACTTCAGAAACAGTTAATGGAGTATCAACTCCTTCTTCTTGAAATTATTCTTGTGAAGGTGGAAATGGAGAATCTAACCCTAGTTGTGACTTATTATAGATTAGAACTATATTTTTTGGGTTCGTCCCTTTACAAGTTGTAATATTATTATCATATCTATCAAAAAATCATTGTCGATTACTAGTCCAAAATTGGATTTCTCTTTACCAATTTCCACTCTCATCCTCCATCAGTCTACTATCTTAGCTTCATTCCATTTCTTTTTATTCTCAAATTCTATGATTGTAGACTCTTGCAACTGCTGGATTTTATTCTTATCTGAATCAAAATCAACAACCTGCTCATAGAAATCTAACCACGGAGGACGTTGTTCCATATTAGCAACATTCCAATATAAAGAAGTATTTTCCTTATTATTTTTACCTTGTTAAAAATGAGACCTTAAGGTTTTCTCAAATTTTTAGGCCTTCTCTCCATTCATGATGATGTTCCTCTTGTGGAATATATTATCCGGGTCATATCTCCACCTTTGAAGAATGTATAATAGGCCCAACCTATCTAGATATTGGGTGATTTGTTCACCCCGACCCTTTTTGGTGATAGTTATATTATCAAAAATATGGTAGATCAAAATACAACTTCTCTTCCTTCTAAATATGTAGTTGATATTATTAAACTCTACTTGCCTAAAATATTTTAGGGCTAATAATATGTCTGTAAAAAAATGAGGCAACAAAAAATATTTACCAGTGAAATCGTATAGTCTAATGATTGTGCCTTCTATTCGGATGTACTAATATCCTTCTTCGACATCCTCCATTCTTAACAATTTTGTGGCTAGTGGTGGCAACCTAGGAAATTTCCCATACATTATCTTCAGTGCTAGCCCTAAAAATTCCAACTTAAATCTATAAACAGACTCAATATCCTTAGATGAGAAGTCCAATAGTAAACAGGAATAGGGTCTCCCTGGTCGTTCTTTTCCTTTATCAAAATCTAGGGCATAATATTCCTTACAATAGCAAATAACACCTTACAATAGAAAAGAACACCCAAACCAGACTTGAACAATGTCTAAAAGAGGGTGTGTTAGAATTTATTTTCATTATCACTAATTGCTCATATATTCTTTTAGCTAGGAAAGCCAGCCAACAAAAGTAAATTATCTTAACACCCTTATTTTTTGCATCTGGCTCATACATTATCTCATTGGAAATATAGTATGTGGTAGTTATTTTCCAATCAGTCATGAGTTGGTCAGAATCCAAACCCTCCAAACAAGCTAGCATGGAGTAGAGCTCTAGGTTAGTAAATTGGTCAATGGGTATTGGGACTTTAGGCATCTCATCTTCCTCCTTTATCCTTCTAAATTGGAAGTGAAGCCATCTTTCCATGACTTCCTTTTCTTCTAAAGCCATTAATGAAGCATAAACCCTAGCTTGTTTTGCTATATCAAATTGTTTAGATTCTAAGGGTGGGCTCACCCCTACAACAAACCAATCACGATAAAGCTCTTTGGTAATATTGAATAGTGTTATTCCATTAGAATTTTTCACTACCCTCTTCTCAAGGTCATAAAATTTAATCATTACATAAATTAACTCAAGGTAATGGTGGAAAGAATCACATATGTAAGAAAATAAGAAGGATTTTATAGCAATGAAACCTTGAGGTCGAAATGTTATCCCTTTGAAGTATCTAAATTCAAAATTTCTCCTTAAGAAGGTTATTCTTACTTGGGTCATTATTGTATCTGCAAACCATCTCGTCTAATTCACATAGTCATCTAGCTATGCTTCTCTTTTCTGTATTTTTGTTACTACTTTCTTAGGAGCCATTTTTGCAAGCAAATTTTTAGAATGTTCTCTTTGGCATTTGTAGATAATGCTTAGCTATTCTTTAGCTCTTTCCACTTGGTAGGCATTGCTTTTGTTGAATGAATGCATTATGCACTTTTGAAAAAAATTAATTATTGATGCATGCGTACCTTCCACCTTAATAAGGCTACTACAAAATTGAAATAATGCATATCGATGGCTTGGATACATTCTGCTACTTTTTGATTGGCTAAAATCAAGACACCTTCCTACACTCACAGTGTCACTCCTCCTTTTCTCTTCCTTTGGAGTGGTGCGAGAATATTGCACATTAATTTACAAATATTTACCTTTTTGAAAGCATCCTGGCATGGTATTTAGTTTTTGCTCAAAAATGGTCATGAACTTTGGTGGATTGGAACTCATGTGTCATTCCACTTCTTTCTTAGTGCATTTGAGGGTGAAATAAAAACTTGTTGCTTATATATATATATATATATATATATATATATATATATATATATTAGCATTTTATAAAAAATGAAAACTTGAAATAAAATGGAAAGGATATGGTACAAAATATGTACATATATTACAATGAGCTCAACTTAATCAAAATAGAGTTTAAGGTGAAAACCATTGATCAAAATCAGTTGTATGTTTCTCTTAAGGTCTTCAAGCTAGAAAACATTGGTCTCCTTAACTTCTTCTATCTTGAAATGGCCATCCCATAAAGAATCAAACTTATGATGATGTCTTGGTTTAGCTTTTTCAACACTCCACCTAAGTACAAAATCTCCAACTTGGAATTTCCTAAAAATTACCTTATTATCAAACCATACCTTTATGTCAACTGAATGCTTTTAAAAATCCTCATATGTCTAGATTCTTTTATCTTCTAATTGTAGCAAGTGTTTCAACCTTATTTCCATTGGATTTTTCTCAGATTTCTCTTTTGTGTTTATTAGCTTGAGTGTCAAAATATCCAAATGATTAGGTAACACTACCTCTTTGCCATATACTAAGGCATAAGGGGAGGTATTTATGGAATTTTTATTAATTATTATCTATGAAAATAGAGCTTTCTCCAGTAATAGGTGTAAAATTCTCTTATTACCCTCTAATGATCTTCTTAAAATCCTAAAAAAAATCTTGTTAGTTGATTTTGCAAGTCCATTTCCTTATGGGTAGTAGTTTGAAGTATTCTTTATAGCAATGCCATACTTGCTGGTAAACTCAATATATTTGTCTCCTATGAATATTGGTCCATTATCATTACCAAAGCTTACGAAACACCAAACCTTGTAATCAATATTTCCATGAAATTAATTACCACTTCTTGGTCTGATTTATTTGTAGGAATAGCTTCTACCCATTGGGTGAGGTAGTTTGTAGCAGTTGGAATGTACTTATGTTCAGCTAAGGAATGTGGATTGATAACTCCTATGAATTCCAAATCCCATTGCTAGAAAGGTTCCTCCACATGAATTGGATTAAAGGGTAAATGATGAATTCCTTGTTCTTCCTACATGTCACTGGCATTTATCACAAGCTCTAGTGACTTTGAAGGTGTTAGTAAATATGGTAGGCCAGTAATAGACTGCCCTGATAATAGTTAATATTGTAACTCTTATTGAGAAGTATCCTTTGGATAGTCTCCCATGGAACTCCTCTATGACCTTTTTTTGTTGATCATATTTTAAGCATCTAAGGAGAACTCCAAGGTTTCTTTTGTACAATCCTTCTAGAAATAAAATATACTTCAAAGCCTAAATTCTATATCTCCTCCTCTATGGTGGGTTAATATTAGTAGAACATACCCCAGTATGAAAATATTTAGTCATTTGATCTACCTAGTTTGATTCACCTGCATCTAATTCTTTAGCCTGATCATCTGTTATTGACTAAAAAACTATCACTTCTACTAAAACTGTTGCTTCTATCATACCTTGGCATAGGGCTCTGTTAGTCTCATTATGACACTAAGAGCGGGGGGGGGGGGGGTGAATCAGTTTAGCTCTTTAAAACTTAAATCTTCAACTCTTAAAGCCAAAACAATGAAAACTTAAAACCAAATAAAGCAAGTATAACAAGAGAGCATCACACAACACAAGATGTATCGAGGTTCATCGATTTGGCTACTCCTCAAAAATGACTATTTGGACTACCATCCAAATCTAGCCTTTGCAAAGCATAACTTTACAATCGATTTACCAGCACCCACTGGAAGGAGCACCAACCCCTGATTTATCTGCACCAACAAAAAGGAACACCAACCCCTGATTTATCTACACCAACAGAAAGGAGCAAAAACCCCTGATTTATCTGCACCAACAGAAAGGAGAACCAACCCTTGATTTACCAGCACCAACTGGAAGGAGCACCAAACCCTGATTTCAAGCACCAACTTGGACTTCAATTTTAAAACTAGAAGATTGACATAAAAATGCCTTCACTTTTACAAGACCCTGACTGGTCTATTGCTTACTCAACATCGCCCACAATTCACAAAACACACATCCTTCTCGCTCGCCTCTCACTCGCCTCTTGCTCTCCTCTCGCTCTCTTCACAAGATAGAATCCACACATTAATTCTCCAAGCAACACTCCTTTTATAACAATCCTTTCTCTTTGTAACTCTAGTTGTAACTCCTTTCATATTCTCATGTGCCACTTGTCAATTGTAACTCCTTCTTTATGTAACTCCTTTTGTATATATTTAGAAGGCATTGCGTCAAACACGTCACATGCAAATAATTGACACCATATTCTCCTACCATGACTGTTTGTTTTCTTGGTCATGACTGTTCATTTTCTCCTTCGATGACTGTTCATTTTCTCCTTCATGACTGTTCATTTTCTCCTTTGTGCATGCATGCATTTTGGTTTTCGAAAAGGCTTTTCATTTCTATTTTAATGACTATTCATTTTCTCCTTCCATGACTGTTCATTTTCTCCACATGGGCATGCATTCATTTCTTTCCATGATTGTTCGTTTTCTCCACATGGGCATGCGTCCACTTCTTTCCATGTGTAATGACCATATTAAATGATTTCAAATCATTAAATATTCCTTATAGGTCCATGCCACTATGCAGTATTCAATTTCACAGGTAGTCAAAACAGTCAGATAGATCGATTGAGCAAGGTGCAATGACAATATTGTAATCAAAGATTCTATACTTGATAGCTACCAGACAAGATATTTTAAAGGTAGTATGGATGGTAGCACGATTTTAGGCTAGTCCCAAGGAGACTCATGTGACAGCAGTGAAGAGGATTCTTCAGTATCTCAAGGGTACTATCGAGTATGGGTTATGGTATCCGAAAGGTAAGGACTTCACCCTTATTACGTATTCAGATGTAGATTGGACAATATGTGTAAATTATAGAAAGAGCACCAATGGAGGTGCATTCTATCTTGGAGACAGGTTGGTCACGTGGCACAGTAAGAAAAAAAAGTCAGTATCCTTATCCACAGCAGAGGCAGAATATATTGCAATGACAATGTGTTGTACACAGGTATTATGGATGAAAAAAACCTTAAAAGATCTTGGTATTAACTTCAGTGAGCCAATTTCATTTAAGTGTGATAACTCCAGTGCCATTAACATCTCAAAGAATCTGATTATGCATTCTTGCATAAAACATATTGCTATCCGGTATCACTTTTTAAGGATAAAGTTGCGAAAGGTGAGGTTAAATTGGATTTTGTTCCAAAAATAGAGCAAGTAGCGGATATCTTCACAAAATCGTTGCCCAAGGAAGTCTTTGAGTACCTTCACAATAAATTGGGAGTGGTCATGCTTCCCAAGAATTGACTAGCTATCGGGACCACATTCTCAGGGGGAGCATTTGTGTATTTGTTTATCTTTTTGCTCATGTTTGTGATTTTTGCTAAGTGTAATAATTTTTGCCTAAGAATGTTGTGCATGAACTCAGGGGGAGTCTGCAATAGCCCTTTGATATTGTTGTCAAAGGGGGAGAAGAGTTACAGGAAATTGCATGTGTGTTGCCAACAATGACAATACTGTCGCTACACCTTGCTCAACAGGCTCTACCTCTTACCAGCTTGGTAGGATGGATTTCCACATCATATTATTGGATCTTAGTAATCCAACCAGATCTATTATCTCCAAGTTCTCCTTGTAGAATAAATCTTCTTATATCCAGATGAACCACATAGACCAGGGTCTTGCTTTGAACCAAGTATTACCTAAATTTTCAATGATTTTATAACAAAATATACTTGTTTCTCAATGAAATTATATTTAACCTAATATTCATGAATATTTTGGCTCTAAAATAATACGGGGCGCTCCTCTCCTTCATCATTCTTCTAAGTGAGCACTGATGCATAAATTTCCTCAGCTCCATAAGCATAAATAATGAAGTCTTTATTGAGATATGAATTGACTAGAACTGGAGCTGTAGCAATAGATTGCTTGATGATTTCAAAGGATTTATTTCTTGCCTTAGTCCATTTAAAATTCACAATCTTATTTAGCAATTCAGAAAGAAGCTTTACCTTCTGATAAAATCCAGAGATGAATTTTTGGATAAAGTTTATCTAGGAAAATAAATACTAAAAGACTTTCTTATTTACAAGTAGTGGAAGAGCAAGAATGGATTTTATTCTATCTATATCAATGGCCATACCTTCCTTGGAGACCACATGGCCTAGCAAATTTCTCTCATGAACTACAAAAAATGACTTCTTAGGATTGAGGGAGATGCCAAATTCTCTGCACTTTTGGAAGACTTGTTCTAGGTGTGCCAAGTGGTCTTGCTTGTTGTGGGAAAACACGGTCATGTCATCTAAATAGATAAAAATGAACTTGTTAATCATTTCTCCAAAATAATAGTCCATTTCTCTCTGGAACGTGGCTCCTACATTAGATAGCCCAAAAGGCATTCTTTGTTATGCAAAGGTTCCCCATTTTGTGGTGAATGTTATTTTAAACTGATCTTCATTCTTCACCCATATTTGGTTATATCCAAAGAAACTATATAGTAGTGAAAACCTTTCTACTCCTACCACAATCTACAATATTTGATCAATATATGGAAGGGGTTATGGTACTTGAGTGATGCTTGATTGAGATTTCTGAAATATACACACAGGAATATGTCACCATTCTTCTTCCTAATAGGTACCAAGTTGGCTACCCAGGTTGAACGTTTGATTGGATAAATGATCTTAGCCTTTAGAAACTTCAAAATTTCTTCTCTCATTATGGCTTTGATCCTGGGATTTGCAAGCCTTTGTTTCTACCTGAATGGTTTTGCATTAGGCTCTAGTTCAATTGTATGTTGGATGACCTTCTTGTCATATACTTTGAGGTCCTCATATGACCAATCCACAATATCTTGGTACTTCAGACATACAACTTTGATATCCTCATCTTCTTGTAGAGAAAATCAGACTCCAACCTTGAGCTTATTTTCTTTTTCAATTTCAATTTCTTTATAGATTTTCTCATTGACTTCCATGGATCTAATATTTTTCCCATATTCATTGCCAAATGGGCTCTCCAGAGTAACCAAACCTCTAGGTATGTGATTTTTATTGAGTTGAATGATATCCTATTGATCAATATCTTCTAGATTTTCCTCTTAAATAGTGGATAAATAGGCATCTCTCACTATAAAATCAATTATTTGTTCATCACTTTTAAATATCTGTAAGAAAATCTACTTATCTAGCACTGTAGGTCTAAAAATCATTCTGATCCTTTTTTCCTTTTTAACTCCTATGTCTACAGAAGGCTTGAAGTTAGATCCACTTATTTCTAAGGAATATGCCAAGGTATTCTTTTCTCTAGGAACAAAATTAATTTTTAGGGCATGAAAGAATTCCATAAAATCCCATACCCTATTTCTATATACTTTCAAGTAATGGTTCTTGTTGTTGCACCTTTACCTTACCTGATTTGTAATCAATTCAGAGTTGACATATACGTTTAATATCTTGATGCACATGCTTTTGGTTTGCATATGTCTAGGGCATAAAACCTCATATTCAACAACATTGTTAGTGCATGATCATGTTAGCCTATAGGTGAAAATATTTGTCCCTTATGATTGGGACTGTAATACTACACCAACACCAACATCATTTCAGCATCTAGCATCATCTAATTGCATGGTCCATACTTCTATTTATCTCAAGGACTGGTTATATATAGCAGGAAATATTTTCTCTATCTCTACATTAATATTGTATGTGCCCATACCTATCCCAAATTGACTATAATATTCCCTAAAAGGTAGTTCATATTCAATTTCCAACTCTTAAAAGTTATCCACAAATTCAAATTCTTCTAAAGGAGTGTGATTGCACATGTCCTCTTAAATTTTTTCAATGTGGTAAGACATTGGCTTCTCAGGTTTTATTCTTATCCTCTTTCCTTTGAAAGGAATAACCATGCTAGAATAGTCCATATACACACATCCACCCAACTTTGCAGTAAAATCTCTTGAAATACATAAGCCAAAATAGGGCTCAAGACCTATGACTACTATTTATTGTACTATAGTTACCTCAAGTGCTTTATGTAGTCTCATCAAGACATATTTTATCACTCCCACTATCTTCACAGGTGTCCCATCTAATTGCAGGACTCTAGGACAAGATATGGTATATTCCATACCTCTTTCCTCGAAAACTATTTTAGGCATGACTATAGTAGATGCCCCTTAGTCAATCATACAATTACGGACCATCCAACCTTCCATCCTTAGAGAGATATAAAAATGAGGGGGTTTATTATTTAAAGTGGTAGAGGATATTTATTTATTTTTTGATTGTATGTTAAGGATTGTGGTGGTCTGCTTATCCTACAAATATTTTTTAGATAAGATTTTAGAAGGTCTATTTGGCTAGGAATGAAGAGATTATCATATAGACTAGATTTAGATGGTATATTCTTTATTTCTTCCATAATATTGTATTCAGACTTGGCAGAGTTAGGTCTTTCAAGCCTTCTCTTTGGATCACCATATTTTCTCTTATATTATTTAGTGGCCTCAATTATCTATATTTTGGTAATGGAAGGGAACCTAAGCCTCTATTGAGATTCATTCTTAGCCCTAATTCTCTCCCCTTTAGTTTCTTTGTCAAATATCTTGGGAAGACTGACTTATTTTTCTTTGTCCTGGGGAATAGGAAAAGTATCATTGATTTGGGAAGGTGGATCCTTCTTCTGAAAGGGGACTAGAAATTGATCAATCTTCTATGGATCAACTTGCAGTGTTTTCTTTTTTGACCTTGTCATGACAACAACAAGTCCATACTCATCAATATATTTTCCAACCATGATCTGCATTAGATTCTAGAGCATACTCACTCTTCATTTTTAATTTCTTTCTGCTTTCTCCATAGCCTACTGTACATGGTGTTGGTACATAACACAATATTATGAGTCATGAGGATCATTGCACACTAAACACCATACATTCACCAGACTTATTTCTGAAGAACACTCAAGATCTTCATATGCTATATTTACTCTGACCCCATACTATTTCTAGGACTAGGTATTTGATCTTTATTCACATAAGAAAATACAATTTGTTGATATCTCTCCATCTCTCTCTTATCCATTGATTCATCTTGTTGCTAAGTGTAGACACCTAAAACATGTCATGCTTAGGGGAGCTACTCACATAGACACATTCATAAGATCAGATGACATAATATTGGACTTTCCAAGCATCAACAGTGGTTCTCACCACTCATTTGGGGCATTTTCAAGCCATCCAAGCCTAGCCGCTCAAGCCAACAGTGACCAGATCTTAGCCACTATAGACGATAGCGGCTAAACCCTAAAAGTAGTTTTATCGACAAACAAGCCTAATCACGGGTGGAAGTGGCACTCTGCATGCAATAAATGTGAGCGGGAGTAACTTTGCATTCCCTTTCATGACCAATTTACATAGGAGACTTGAGTTTGCATTTAGACTTTAGTTAACTAGCTTCCAAACATAGACAAAGGACAAAATCTTCTCATGCTAACAACCAGTTTGCATAGGAGACTCAAGTTGGCAGTTATATTTCAGTTAACTGACCTCCAAACATAGAAAAGACAAAAAAGCTTCTCATGCTAACTCTCACTACGCATGAGAAATTCATTCCTAGGGCTTGGACATAGACCTAGGGTTTCACACTATAAAAGGTGCAAGCCTAAGAGTACCAAGGATCGATCTTTGAAGAGAGGAGAGACATATTTTATCTAAGAGATCTTTATCCAGGCAATTTATCAGGATAGGTCATTGAGGAGAGCTTTTGAGACTTGGAGAGTTCCCTTAGAGATCACGTGTATGGTGAAGCCCTGACAGATTGGAGAGCATAGCAACCATTATTTCAACATCGGATACAAGCTTTGGTCCATAGCTTTGGAGCAAAGAGGATGAGAGTCACTTTAGCGGCCATTGTCTTGGATAGTGGCCCACGGGCTTAGCTTAGGGTTTTAGACATTAGATTCATTATTTTAGCATATCATTAGCATAGCATCATTTCATTCATTCACACTCATAGCATTAGTCTAATTTGCACTTGCTTTCATTTGTTATATTCAGTACTAACAACCTCATCCGGGGAGGTATTCCCGGACATCTAAGCATGTGTTGTTGTTTCATTGCTTACAGGGCCACAGGTTCATCGGATGAAATCTGCAACATACGAGAGCAAAATGGATCCCTCTAGGAAATAGGCCTAGAGAAGGAGGCATCTATAAGCCCTCATACATTTCCATGTGCAGAACCGAGAAGCTTTTTGAAAGCGCACCACCTCTTCGTGAAAGAGGCACTCTTTGCCTATTTGTAACCTTATTGTATCGAAATGGGTATCCCTAAGAGGGACCGACATGTAACTGGGTTTCAATACAAATAAAGAGATCCATATTTGTTATTTCCATGTTATATGCTTCTCATTGTCTTCCATTTCATTTTGGGTTTTTAATACATTGCAAGTAGCATAAAAAGAGTGGTGCGTGCATCTCGAGGTCGCTACAGATGGTGATCACGGTGGGACCTCCACTAATTTTTCATTTTCTACCTAAATACTAACTTAGTTTTGTGTGCAGGTCTAGCCACTCTGAGCTACAATGGCCAAAAATAAGTCACTCTGAGCTACAATGACCAATAGAGATTTAGCCGCTCCCACTAACAATGGCCAAGAATCAGCCACTCTGGTCAACAGTGGCCAGAATTGGAGTGCAGTAGAGGTCAAAACACCGACTCTCTGAGCTGGATCAAAGGTTGGTACAACCTCTCTGATATTTTATAGCTTTTTATTTGCCTCTGTGTGTCTAAAATAGAGAACTTAAAGCACATTTATGTTTGGAAATTGAAAGAATAAAAGGAGAAAGAATTAAGCATTTCGCATATCTTAGATCTTCTTTTAAATTTCCACTAGGCATTGCTAGGAACAACGGCTTATGCCTAAAAATTTCACCCTAGAATCCAACGTGCTAGACATTGTATGTTGTTTGCTTGCTTTGAGGCCCTGCTAGAGGCCATAGTTGCATGAAATAAAGTGTGCTCATACAAATCATAGTAGTTCATGCATATTTCTGAATATTGAAATGTATTTTTGCACTTAGGCATATAGGAAAGACTCATTGTTGCTATATGATGCACTTTATGTTATGCAAGCTTAAAATGAACACCACACACGCATGTCTCATTTAAACATTGGGGAGTTGGATTTCATCACCAACCTTCAATTCAGTCCAGTGACATTGGAATTCATCTCCTTCCACTGGTTTACCCCCTAGAGCTTCCTAGAAATGGATTGAGAAACTTACTTATAGTGATACTAAGTTACTTGTGCTCAAACTGTCTCCCACTATTGGAACAATCATTGGTTCAGAGTGGAAGAGCTAGGCGAACCCCCCACTGGGACTTCAATGGTGTACCCTAGCTTCTTTTGAGAAAATCATGTTTGGCATGGGTGTACTTGATTGTCACTATGGATGAGTCTTCTCATTCTTAATCCAAGAACAAGAGCAAGAAATCAAAATAACAACACATCAAAACACACCAAACAATTTAGGGCACACTTAAATCGATAATCAAGATAAACATTTGTTTGGTATTGTGTGGTTATTCCTAAATTACAACTCAAAAGATCAATTCATAGACAACATGGTCAAAACAAGAAGTAAACACCCTCGGTATGATACCGAGGGAGAGACTGAAGCAACTCATACCCATAGGCGGAGTCGTAGTAACATTGAATGACCTACCCGTAAGACCATGGGACGTAGCTCCGTGAGCCTAAGGGGTGATAACTCAACCCTTGGGGGATCTCCTCGAGAAACCCCAAGTAGGGAACCACATCATGGAACAAATTCACATAGACAAAAAGAGGCTTCACAACCATCCTCATCAAGGAGACATGAGGAGACCTCAAGGGCCTCCTCTAAACACATCGAAACATCTCAAAGATGTGAGGAAGCTTCAAGGGCTTCCTCCTCACATGGACATAAAGAAGGTTCTAAAACTCATTCTTCATGTAGGGATGATGAGACTGCTACATCTCCATCCACATGGAGAAAACATGTCACCACAAAGCCCTCTTCATCAAGAAGGCAAGCAAGAGTTGCAACACCTCAAGATTCACAAGAAACATATGAAATAGGTCTGCCCACTGAAGGGCAGGAAACTAGAGCTACATCTAGTCATGGGAATCAGATAGAAGAAACCCTTCACACAAAAGGAAATATTCCCATAGACTATGACCTCATAGGAGTGAATGGCACCCCATGGGACCAACCATGGAAAACAAGATAGCTAGATGGGTTGGATCGGTTTCCTACATGACCAACTCAAAGAACTATAGCTACTGAGAACTCTGCATCTGGAAGCTCATGAACTATGACTTCTAAACACATCTCTCAGTCTAGGGGTACCTCAGAGTGACCCCGTAGTAGATGCATGGAGTCTGATCATAGGGATACTCAATAGTACACTGAACAAGTCACATTAGCTAGCAAGAGTATAGGTACAATAGAAACCTCCTCGAGGAATCTACGAGTCAAGACAACAAGAACAGAGTCAGATAAACATGAGTCTTCTATGATAGTGCAAATTGACCATGTGAGGTGGTTAGAAAATGCATTACATAAGGAGCGAGAGCTAGTGGAAGCTCTCGAATAGGATAAACAAAGAGAAAGACTCTTGCACCAACATGAGCAATGCTTGAGAGAGCAAGTTGAGTGGCTAGCTCTTAACAATTTATAGACAAATGATGATAACCACCAAAGAACTAGATGCGCTGACTCACCTAAGGAGAGGTGCACTAGACAAGATAGCCCACAATGAAATCACCCACCAAACCATGAATGAAATCCAACTAGTGGGGAAAGGGTAAACATAACAAACCAGGATCACAATCCTGAGTCCCCTCATAGGAGGGAGGAAAATAGAACAAATAAAATGGATAGAGAGTTACCTCCATTGCCACCATGAGTAGGCCTACAAGAGGAGGAAATCCATGCCTCAAAGGCATTTCAAGAAATTGCTGAAAATATAAAAGCCTTTGAGAAACAAGAGGCAGCTGGGAACTCGCCAACATTGAGAAAAATACACAACCAACCATTGTGCCCATCAATCCCTAGCCCTCCATATCCTAAGCACTTTGAGATGCCTAGGTTAGAAAAATTTAAGGGTGAAGAGGATGCACAAGAGCACGTCACCAATTTTATCAATGCATGTTTTCATCTTGAAGACAATGATGCTCTCATGCTAAGAACATTCATAATGACATTTTTAGGTGCTGCCACTCAATGGTTCAACCAACTACCTAAGCATAGCATAACCAACTTTGAACAACTAGTAAACGCATTCCTAAAGCATTTCTCCTTTGGTGCTAAGAAGAAGGTGAACCTTTCAGACCTGGCCAACTTGAAATAGTATGATGATGAGCCAGTAATGGATTATGGGAATAGATGGAGAAAAGTCATGGCAAAATTATCATTCTTCGTTCCCACAGAAGAGATCATTCGCATGTTCACCAAAAGTTGCTCTAAACACATCTCCCTCTTGCTACAACTTCAGTAGTATCCTTCGTTTGAGGAAGCTTTGGCACAGGCCAAGCTCATCGAAGAAATAAAAGTAGATGAGGGAACCATTAAACTCTAAAACAAAAAGGAGTGGAACAAGAATGGTAAGAATGACAAGTACAAGCAGAAGCAGGGCAACCCTGCTCTAGTCAATCAAGTCGTATTGGCTACACCCAAGGATGGGGGTGCACAACAACCCCAGAACTATCAAGCACATCCCCCGCTAGCCAATTACGACCAAAGGAACAATCAGGGGTGAAATAGAGAATGCAAGCCGCCTCGCTATTTCATGCCTCTGATAGAATCAATGCAATCAATATTTAATCAGCTGAGCGAGGCCAGGAGGATCAGATTTCTTGATATACCTCTTATAGATCCCAACCATCCTAAGCCAAAAGGATATAGGGAAGATCAATTTTACCCTTATCACAGGATACCGGGGCATGACATTGAGGCTTGCATTGGTTTTAAGCATCAAGTGCAAAACATGATTGAGGTAGGAGAACTCAAAGTTGACAACCCACTAGCTCCCGATAACAGAGACATGGGCATATACAGAAACCTATTGCCCAATCATGAGGCCCCTAGAGAGCAAGGGGCCCAAGTCAATCAGGTTTGAGCTGATATACCTACCCATGGATGCATTGGGATGGTTGAGATTGTTAACATAGCAACAAGGACTAGGTGGTATGGTCAACCGCAACCTCCTACAGCTCCCATGAATGTCCCAGCCGCACCTAGGTAGAGGCAAGACAACCTTCTAGGTCCACCAACATGACCTATGGTAACTATCCAGAGTAGATTGGAGCAAAACCTACAGATGACTCCGGCTAAGCTATCCATCTATGAGCTCATACAATAGTCCCCAAAGCATAGGGAGACTCTAATGGAAATTTTAAGAACAATTGAGCTCCAACCACAAGATGTGAATGCATTCACTCACTTTGTGGGACAAGTACAAGAATGCCAGGAACCTATAATTTGATTCTATGATTATGAGATTAAGACAATACCTACTACCTTACCAGACCCTCCGCTAAACATTGTGGTGGCAATCAATGACTTACCTTTCAAGAGGGTCTTGGTCAATACAGGTTCATCAATAAACATCATTACAACAACAACAATAGAGCACCTCAAGATCCCCAAGTCCAATATCATTCCAGGAGCTTACACCTTAAGAGCTTTTAATGATGCTTTATGCAATACTATGGGAACAATAGTCCTACCCATCAAGGTGGGGCACAAGACCATCCCTATGATGTGTCATGTCTTGGAAGGAGCTATGCAGTACAACATCCTCCTAGGGCATCCTTGGATAAGGGCCATGAAGTGTGTGCCTTCGATCTTACACCAGTGTGTCAAGTATGTGCACGAAAACAAAGTCTATGTGGTTCTGGCCGATGAAGAGCCTTTTAAATACATCCATCAGGTGGACATTCTAGGAGAATTTGTAATTCCTTCTACCCACCTATACGTAGTGCCTTCATCTCCAACCACACAAATGGATAACAAAGACAAAAGGGTAAGAAAAGACCCATGCACATCAACACCTCCTGGTGCACTCAAAATAGTCAATGCTTCTAAAGTACCATCAACATCAAAACCAAAAGACAATCAGAAGCTAAAGGCACCCTTAGTCAAAGAAGAAAGGCCCAAGGAAGTGCCAACTATAGCCATTGCTAAAATGCCAAGTCCTATGGAAGAAGAAGATCTTCAAGATCAAGATGAAGATAGTGATTACCACCCCGCTTCGCCAGTATCATCCGTAGGGTCATCCACGTCGCATGCATCAATACACTTGGCAAGCACAGGCATAGGAGAGTACCTTGTGCAGAACATTACCTTTACGCCTATCATTGAGTCTACACAAAACATGGGAAGACCTAAGGACTTGAGACCACTAGTGGGAACAGTGGTTCCACTTGGAATCCCTCCCAACCAAACCAATTTTGTCTATGTCGACCTGGACTACGCCCATAAGTCTTCAGACGTAGAAGAGGATAATGATGAATTATTCATGGTCAATGTTCGTTACCTCTCTAATCCCAAGTTTGCTCTAAGCTACTTTGAGTGTTGCCATTGGCATGGCTATGGCCTTGGTATATATGAGCAGGGGTGCAGGCGGCCATACGAGCCACAATATCAGCTTCCCTTCGACAGGTTTGGCTTAGGCTATTATATTGGAGGTCGAGATGACTCTCTTGCAGCAGCATTGGATAGATTAAGCTTAGGGTTAGGAGAAGACATCGATTTCATTCCTTATCACCCCCTAAGAATAGGAAATTTGAGCAATAGACAAGTGGCCACGGTGAACGTACCACCACCAAAAATTTATCATCCAAACATCTCAATTGATTCCACCCCAATAGGGTACAACTCGTGGGATGAGGAGAATGGATATGAAGCAAGTGATGATGAGGCACAACTTGGCATTAGCCTACCATGAGCCTCACTATTTACAAATATTCACATGGTCCATCCACAATGAGAGTGGGTACATATCGGATGAAAGTGACTATGAATCAGAAGACTCAATAGAAAGAGCCTACTTAGGCCTGAGCCATCAACCCCTAACTTTGGGGCAAGAGACAAATGCAAATGGATTCTTCATAAGTGACGAAGAATATGAAGATGAAATGGAGATGGCCTACTTGGGGCCAAGACATGAGCCCCTTGTCTTAGGACCGCATACCAATGCTAATAGTTTCTGGATAAGTGATGATGACTTTGAGGATGAGATCGAGATGGCTTATCTTGGACCTCACCACTTGTGACAAGTCAATGAGCTAGTAGAGAGAGAGGTGGCACTCCATGCTATAGACCCTCACCTATAATTTTTGGGAGACCTACTGACCTAGCTGCCATTCACCTGATGGTCAATCCCCCTCCGCCTACATTTAGAGAGCGGTTAGAGCCCAATGATCCTATTATCCACCCTACTCATGGGCCAGATCCAAAAATTCCCATTCCTCCAAAGCCTCATCATAAGTATGGAAGGGAAACCCCTGAGATAATATTGCACCCATGTGGTCCTGGAGATTTCATCCCATCCATCAACATGATCTCCATTGATTTGACCACTCCACTTCATAATCTAGTAGATCCTACCAAATCATTGCATCTTGATATAGAGGCTATTGATTGGGATCACGCTAATTCACCCATAGAGCCTGAAGACCTCTTCCCCAATGAAGAGATGTTACAACCATTTCATTTTGCATCAGGTTGTGCATATGATGTCTTCCATGTTGGTTTGGATCCTGAGTCAGTAGGTCCTGTAAATCCTGTCGATGACATTCATTTGATACCCATGCCTCATCAACTAGAGGATGGGTCACATATGGCTATAGAAGCAACTTTCAAGGTGGACATCAACGATGATCCTACCCAACCAAGAAAATTCAAGTTCGGAGAAAGTCTATCTCCAGAGGAACAAGCCATCCTAATTCCTCTCCTCAAAGAGAGGCCAAATATTTTTGCTTGGACTTACAAAGACATGCTAGGGATAGATCCAAAGTTAGTCATTCACAACCTTTCATTGGATCCCATGAAGAAGTCGATCAAGCAAAAGTTGAGGAAAATGCATCCAACCGTCACTTTGATGGTGAAGAACGAATTGCAAAAACTACTGGATGTAGTATTCATAGTTCCTATAGACTACCCTGAGTGGGTGTCAAACATGGTACCCATGGGGAAACCCGATGGAAGAGTCTGTATCTGCATAGACTTTAGAGATTTAAATAGGGCAACACCAAAGGATTCATTCCCATTGCCAAACATAGATGCTCTTGTAGATGCAACCGTAGGTCATGAGATGCTCTCCCTAATGGATGGTTTTTCTGGATACAACTAGATCCGGATTAAGCCCGAAGATCAACATAAAACTACTTTCATTACTCCATGGGGAACATTCTGTTACAAAGTGATGCCATTCGGTCTCAAAAATGTTGGTGCCACATATCAGCGGGCCATGACATACATATTCCATGACTATATGCATAAGATCTTAGAGGATTACATGGATGACTTACTAGCCAAGTCCCTGTTGCGGCAAGAGCACGCTGAAGTCCTTAGAAAAGTCTTTGATCACCTCATAGAACACAATGTCCGATTGAATCCTAAGAAGTGTGTATTTGGCGTAACTTCTGGAAAGCTTTTGGGATTCATCGTATCCAAGAGAGGAATTGAAGTCGATCCTGCAAAGGTAAAGGCTATATTGGAAATGGCCACCCCTACCAACATTAGGGAGCTAAGGAGCCTACAAGGCAAGATAGCATCCATCAAAATATTCATCATGCAATTATCATATAAATGCCAACCCATGAATTGGTTGCTATGCAAGGAGGTCCCCTTTCATTGGGATGAAGAATGCCATCAAGCCTTTGTAGAGATCAAAACTTATCTAGCGATGCCACTAGTGTTGGCTCCACCAAGGCCAGACATACCATTTTTACTATACATATCGGCTACTAATTTTGCATTGGGCACCATGTTAGCCCAAAAGAATGCACAAGACAAAGAGCAAGCCATATATTACATTAGTCACACCTTGGTGAGTTATGAGCTAGGATATGCGTATGTCGAAAAATTGTGTTTAGCAGTGGTCTTTGCAACTCGAAAGTTGTGACACTACATGTTGAGCCATACGACCTATGTCATATCAAAACAAAATCCTTTGCAGTACATGATGAGCAAGACATATCACAATACACATACTGCAAAGTGGATCATGCTATTGATAGAATTTGATCTAGAGTTCATAATCCAAAAGTCCATCAAGGGACAAGTCATAGCAGATCAATTAGCAGAGGTGCCTCTTCAAGATAACAAGCCTCTCACCATAGAATTGCCTGATGATGTAGTCTTTGCATTATCAGATCCTCCAGAACTCGAAGAACCTAAGAAAGAAAGAGACATGTCATTGTTCTTCTATGGTTCGAAGTGTGAACAAGGGGGCAGAGTAGGGATTGTCTTTATCACACCGTAGGGTGCTCCATTGCCCTTATCATTCAAACTAGACTTCCCTTGCACAAACAACAACACATAATATGAAGCATTGATATTGGGACTCCAAATAGCCATAGCAATGGGCATTAAAATATTGAATATCTTTGGTGACTCCTTTCTCATAGTAAACCAGGTCAAAGGACTATTCCAATATAGGTGCCCACTCTTGAAGACTTACAAGGAACTTGTTGACACTTACCTAGCCTAGCTGGAATGGTATGACATCGAGGCAATCCCTCGTACGTCAAATAGATTTGCAGACACCATGGCTTATTTGGGATCCTTAATCCCTCAAAATCCATTTGTTGATTTTACAACCGTTCATGTGAATGTGCTTTCACACTCAGCAATACACTATGAAGTATTTGACAATCAAGAATCAATCAACATGATCAACATCAAACCAAATTAGGATTGGTCCTTCGCAGCTAGAGATTTCTTACAAATGGCACCTTGGGGGTCTTTGATCTCCCAAGGACCTATGGAGTGTGGTGCAACCATACACCATAGATTTGTTCCTCAATATGTGTTCACCAGCTCGATAATACAGAAGAAGCAAGCCATATTTTCTATAGAAGTTGTGGCTTATCAGGATTGGATTTCCCAACTGCAGGACTTCCTAAAGCTTGGAATAGTACCTCAAGGTTTGTCGCATACTAAAAGGTGAAACTTCAAATAGAAAGCAACAAGATACATCTTTCTAGGAGAAATCCTCTATAGACAAGGATATGATGGAGTATTACTCCATTGTCTTGAGCCCCAAGAAGCATCCTAGGTAATTTTGCAAGCTCACGATGGCACATGTGGAGGGCATTTCAGTGGCATGGCCATAGTTAAGCACATATTTAGAATGGGTTACTATTGGCCCACCATGGAAAAGGACTATTATGAGTATGTCAAGAAATGCATTAAGTGTCAGTATCATGCAAATCTAATGCACTTACTATCGCAAGCCTTGCAACCCATCCAGGTAGCATGGCCATTCTCGTAGTGGGGACTAGAATTTATTGGGAAGATCTCACCCCCATCCTCAGGCTGACATATATTCATCATAATAGCCATAGAATACTTCACTAAATGGGTGGAATTGATCCCATTAACATCGACAAATGGACCAAGGATTGCGAAGTTTATACTCCACAATATCATAAGTTGTTTTGGGGGTCCCTTTGAAGATAATATCGGATAATGGACCATCTTTAAAGAACAAAAATGTGTGTGCTTTAATGAAAAAATACCATATTCAGCATAGTTTTTCAATACCTTATTAGTCACAAGCAAATGGGTAAGTAGAAGCCTCAAAAAAAATAATAGTCTCCATCTTGAGGAAGACGATGCAAGATAATCACAAGGATTGGCACATGCAATTACCTCTTGCACTATGGGCGTACATGAATAGTATACGAACGCCCACTGGGGCAACACCATTTTTACTAGTGTATGGCACTGAGGCCATCATGCCACTAGAGTTGGAAATTCCAACTCTACGCATAGCATTAAATGACTTCATAGATGATGATGTTGTATGGCAAGGCTGCCTTGATCAGTTGATGCTTCTTGATGAACACCGATTCAATGCTTTAGAGCATCTTCGTGTTTACCAAGATCACATTGCATGAGCTTACAATAATAAATTCCACCTAAGGGAATTCAAGGTTGGAGATCTAGTGCTCAAAGAAAACCAACTTAATTTGAATCTACTACCGCATTTACGAGACAAGTTTGTGGTAAACTGGATAGGCCCATACATGATTTCATAGAAAATTGGGCCTGAAGCATATTGCATTATATCATTAGATGGTTTTCAGGAGCTTAATCCTCTCAATATCATTCACTTAAAGGAACTCTACACATAAAATACAAAAATATTCAAAATATGTCAAAAATACAAAAAACAAAACATTCAAAATATGTCAAAAATATTAAAAAAATCAAATATGTCAAAAAACAAACAAATCATAAAAACATAAAAATTCAAAATACAATCAAAATTCTCCAAGGGCATTCAAGTCGCTTGGTAAAAATCAATTCAAAATGCTCCAAGGGCATTCAAGCTGCTTGGTCAAAATCAATTCAAAAACACTCCAAGGGTATTCAAACCACTTGGTCAACTTCAATCAAAAATGCTCCAAGGGTATTCAAACCGCTTGGTCAACTTCAAACAAAAAACTCCAAGGGTAATCCATCCCACTTGGTCAAAATCAAAAAGCTCCAAGGGTACTTCACTCTACTTGGTCAAAAATCATAAATCCCCAAAGGCACAATAAGCCCTTTGGTCAAATTAAACAAAAATACAAAAACAACATAAAAATAAAAAATACAAAAACAATTGCATCTCACATATTGCATCCACATAATTGCATTGCATTTTTCAAAACCATTACATTCGCATATGTCATGAGAGCCTTAAAAGTGATACCAAAGTTTGTCACACAAATCATTCAAATACATACCTCCATCAACACGTGTGTAATTATGTTTTTCAACACAACCATTATTTGTTGCTATACATAATATACTAAGGTTTTTCGGTTAATCAACACACCTAGTGATCTTATCAAATTTTGTGAAAAATAATCTTGGTTAGTAGAAGCTAAGGTCCATCCGTGATAATGCCTTGGATATTCAATATCCCGTCACTAATTGAAACACTAAAATCCTAGTTGGTACAAGGAAAATATGAAAGCTGCAAAGCGGTCTAGGTTACCTCAAGTGAAAAGGATCTTCCTTGCTTATCCCTCTGTGCAACCGGTTTAAAGGTGCTAAGAATTGGAAAAAGGAAAAGTTCTACCCTACCCAAAAATGAGTTATTATCATCACTACATACATCCCTTGCTTTCATAAAAACAAGCAAAATCCCAAAATAAAGCCAAATTCAAATCTCAAAATTGAAAGTTCAAATTATTCAAAAGTCAAAACACCCATATTCATAGCTCAGAATATCAAAATAATAAAATAAAAATAAATAGTGATTATCATCACTACATGAATCCCTTGTTCAAAAGAAAAAGAAAAAAAAAATCAATCGAAAATAAACAGTGATTTTCATCACTAAGTATGAGCAAGTATACCAAATGAAATGAAGAAAAAAAAGGAATAAAGCTTGAATCCCTAGAATTCTCAGCATTGTACAAAATCGGAAGGAGAGATACTTATGCATGATGATATATCTACCATAATTACTTCATGCATTTGTGTAGACCAATTTTTGAATGTGGATGAGCTAGCTTAAGTAACCCAATATTGCCTAGTGGTATAGTCCAACTAAGTCCAACTTAGGATGAGATGAAAACTTGAGAATCCTTGATATTAGCAATGGTCTGAAATAATACCACCTAACATTAGAGGAAATGCTTGAGTTCTATCTCAGAATATATAGTCATTTGCACACATAGATATAATGAATATCCAGGTCCATGATAAAAGCCTTACTTTTCAAAAGTCTAGAGTGGTTAGTAAACAGTTGTTGATAGGGTAACTAGAATGTTTGAATCTTCAGAAAGCCCCAAAATTTTTACATAGCAACAAATCATATCATCAATCACACCATCGTATTCTTTATAAGATTTTATAAATTAGGGGTATCAACATGGTAGGAAAAATACCACATATATATTAGAAATAGTATATAGATGGCCACTAACTACTTTATATCTTTTAATTTACATAAACTTATCAAGAAAATACATCTCACACCATTACATATCATATATGAATACTTAATCAATTCTTATGATAAGAGTGATTATTTAAATTCATGATTATTTTTTTACTTTCTATGGTATCACCCATTAATATTGTCAAATGTCATATGCATTCCTTATGTTTTAAGTGATTAGAGCATACAGGTTCATTTATACCATCCCATCACATAACTTAGATGCATACATTTAAAGAAAAAATTAAACATACATTTAACAATAACATCGCATCCACAAACACAATTCATTAATCATCCATCATCACATCATAAATTACATCATAAAACATATAGGCAATATCCATTTGCATAAAATCATCAATTCATCATTCATCATCAAAATACATCACATCATACCATCAAATCATATAAGCATATACACATCCATATAAGAATCTATAATATCATCTATCATCTAACATATACATCAAGTCACCATAATGCCATCATCACATCACATCATAAAACAAAATAACAACAAAAACATGAGCAATAAATGATACACATAATGATTCATAATGCGAAGATATCATAAAAAGTATGTGTGTCATGTCCATAAATATACAAAAATGCCCATGGGCTGCAGTCATTTAGGTCATTTGATCTTAAAAATGAATCAAAACCAAGTGAGCCATCAATCAAATACTATGGCCTGCACCCCATGCAACACTGTCCCCTATGGACGGATCTCTGGGAGAATGGTGCGAGCTGGACCCTACTAGTCTCTCAGTACGAGTTCAAGCCCCATGACCAGGATGGATAGAAGACTACCCTATGGTAGAACTCCTACTAAACTATGACCCACATATGTATCCTCTCTCCCTAGGGATGGCTCCTAGCCTCTTGATCTACCTCAAGAGAGTAGCAATCTAGGCTACATCATCAGTAATTTGAACATCAGTCTCATCTAGTAAACCCTATAAATGATTGATCTCAGCCTTGAGAGATACCTTCAAAAAATCCATGGGAGTAGGATGAGGAAAAACAACCTACATATAAGTAGCTCCTAATAGAGTAGCCTACAAATCTTGTACCTAATCTGATAGTTGTGCTATAGTAGTATCCCTCTGAGCTATGATGGTGTCATGCTACTATATTTATATCTTGGCCGTCTGGACCTCAACCTCCACATCATGTAGCTATGCCCTAAGAGGAGAATCTCTCTCCTCAAGCTCCATATCCTCCTCCACCTCCTTAAGAACCTCCTGCTCCTCCACAACCACCTACTCTGCTTGCTGGCCCCACACTGTAATTCTAGCATCAACCCTGTGCCCCGATGGATCTGCCTCATCTCCACCATCATCCTATCGATCCAAAATGCCTTTGCCACACCACATCAGGTCACCCCACCATCTATAAAATGCATCTATAACTCCACTAACTACTCCAAGATCAATATTTGGGGCATCCTCCTCGTCATCTATCTCTTTGACCTATTGGGGAGGGAGGTCTCTCTCTACTCTGATGTGCCTATACAAAAATAGTACTAATAGCACATCCTACTGCAACTCGTACTAAAGGATGACCTGAGAGTAGAATAAGTGCTCTCAAATGTTAATATTATGGCCAATGAGCCATCATTCATGCCATGTCCTAGTAATAAAGTTGTCAGGGTCATCCCAAGTAAGATACTCATGATACGAGCACCATATGACATCTCCAACCCTGAGTCCAGTAAAAGTATCTGTATAATGAGTCAACTCCCCTAAAAAAGTGTGGATCTTGTGCTCCTTGCTCTCTCTAGACCATCTAGTACCATAGAATTGCATCCACATATCCACATTTGTGATCTTAACAAGAAGCCCCTTAGGGCGATCTACCCTAATGTGCTCCCTATTAGCGTATATTCCTATTATATTTTATTACATTATTTTATGGTTAGAGTAGTTTATTTAGGGCTCATTGTTGTTCACGAGATCTACTTATTACGGTCTAATTTGCTATTATTACATTATTCTATGCTAACAATATATGTTAGCATATTTTATTTGGGCTCGTTGTTGTTAACGAGATCCACTTTATTAGGGCTAATTAGAGCCTAAGATGTACTATTTAATTTGTTCAATAGAATAGTATCACTTACCATTTTCTATGACATGGTATCAGAGTGGGTTAACCGCTCTCTGTGCCTACTCCAATAATTGACTAGTGATCTTCAGAGTGGTGATATTCAGAGCTAGATCTGAAGGAGTAGGAACCTGGTGCGGATGGCAGCAGATCCTGGACTATCGAGGTGAATCAGACGACGGAGGACCATCCGGACTGACGATCTAAAATAGAGGGCCACGTAGACTGCACCAAGGGTACCTGTATCATCGGACACCTGGATCGGACCTATGGGATAAACCAGACATCTACGACAAGAGTCAGACTGAGATATGGTGGAACTGACATAGTCCTAGACCACAATGGAGATTTGACGGTGATTGGACCAGGACTTAGATCCCTAGGTGAACTAGGAAGACCTGACAACTATGACATGGACCAATGGATTTGACTTGGTATACATGGCAATTGATGTACTCCTAAGCATCTAGGACTCACACTAACTCATATGCGACAACCACCTGGACTGTTACACGAACGTGGAGACAACAGGATCACAAGACGAATGATGAGCATGGACATACATTGGTGGTCGAACGACGTGGTAACACCTAAGACCTAAGGGATACCTAGACCTTGATGACACATGGAAAATGAGGCTATGCTGACTCAGACATATAGCTAGTAGTTATTACATTACCCAAATAATGTAATAAGGGGGGATGTTAGCATATATTCCTATTAGCTTTTATTAAATTATTTTATGGTTAGCGTAGTTTATTTAGGGCTCATTTTTGTTCATGAGATTCATTTATTACAGGATAATTAGAGCCTAGAGTGTATTATTTATTCGTTCATTGGAATAATCAAATAGTTAAGTTTGCTTACACTCCCATCCCTAGATCTACAAAATCCAATTGCAAATGATGTTGAAATGACCCCTCCGGAATATGTGGTACAACTTTTCATAACACTGAGCTAATAGAGACCTATCCCATGCATATATTATGGGTGCCTCACTATCCATTAGGTCCTAAACCATCGTAAGGAGGTTCTAATGGAACCTCAACCCTGAAAAGTCTAGGATAAGGACATTGCTGATGACCATTAGTAGCACTACATGCATCACTATGAAAACATGCTCCCAGTACCAGTGGATGATAGAAACCCCTCCAAACTTGGTTTCCTTAAGAGCATCCTCAGAATTCCCTCTAAAAACCTGAGTGAAAATGACCACCTGATCATTAGTGGCTAAAGAAACAATCACCACTCCATCAAAAGGGATCCGAAATATCCTGTACACATCCTTTGGTGTAATGGTCATCTCACCAGTTAGGAGGTGGAAGGTATTAGTCCGAGGGTCCTAGCAATGGACCAAAGTCATAAGGTAAGCCTAGTATGACATAATATGAGGTAATCTGGTAACATATTGGAGCCCGCAAGCCTTAAGCCACCTCCAATCTATGTCATCCAAAAGAGGTAGAAGGTCATTCATGAGCCTTGGGTCCCAAGCCTTAGTAGTAAGGATCTAAGCAAAGCAAAAGAAATATGGAACATAACTATAGTGCATCTAAGGCATAAATCCTAATAAAACATAAAAAAATCTAACACTCTCCTAAATTTGAGCAAAGAAGGGGGGTATAAAAACACCTAGACATGCAACACATGCTAAACAATAGTTCAAAAATCTAATAAAAAGAAAAAAATGTGCAAAATTGGCTAAGAGGATTAGTCGTTGTCACCTAAAGTGGCCATAATCTGGTCACTAGAGACAACAGTGACCAAATCCCAACAGTCAAATTTATGATCGTTGGGGTTCAAACTTAGCCACTCTGAGCGACAACAGCCAAATTTCCATCACTCTGAGCAATAGCAATCAAAGGGTGATACGACAAACACATGAACCCTAGGTCATAAAATTAAAAAAAAATTAAAAAAATAAAAATGGGGACCAACCCACCACTTAGAAACCTAAACTAAGGCTAACTACGGATTTTGTTCATTACCAACAAGTTTAGTGGGGTTCATTTGCTATTTACTTAGTGAGGTTTAGTTTTACCCAAAAGCAAAAAATGGGGTAGGGTTTGAAAAAATACCTGAGAAGCTCCGACTCCTCCAACATCTAATGCCTTGCCCTGTGCAGCCATGTCCTTGATGTAGGTAACTTCAAAAATTACAACTGTCGTTGTCTCACCAGAGCTCTAAAAAGTGAATTGATAGCAAATGAAAGTGATAGGTCAAAACCCTAAAAACACATTTTTTATATATTTTAAAATTATGCCTTGGTCGTTGTTGGCATCAACAGCCCGAACTTCGTGACCACTCAAGGCGACAGTGGCCATAGGAAAATACTCAGAGCCTGCTAGACCTGACAACGACCTAATCAGATAAAAACAAGGAAATTACTTCCATGGAGGGATAAAAAAAACATTAAATAAAAACATTTTGATAAATGGAATTCATCTTAATGACCAAAATAATAGAAAAATTTGCATATAAGCATAATCTAAAACATGCCTCATACCCAGTACTTACTCTATCCACTTGGCGATTGCAACGATTTGCACTCCATGCATTTCGATGAGATGAGTAGGCTACCATAAGGCTATTTGGAGTAAAAGCATTTCATTTTGGAATTATGATGTGCCACCCTTCAATCTCGAGACCAAGATGGTTAGACTACTCCACGGGCATGAAAGGATCATCCTAATTCCCCTATGATATCAAAAAAATTAAGCCAAAGTGATACAATATGAACATAAATAGAATCACTCATCCTAAATCCGTAAGAAGGCTATTGATAGCTAGACCGCACCTTGGGATAGAGATGTATGATTATCATAAATAATTGGAATCACACTTGGATGTGGGATTGCCCATTAAAAACAACAAATGCTAGAAAGAAACCAAATTAGTCATATTGGTCAAGCGACTTGTCACTTCCTTCATTGTCATTTCTTCACCAATCCATTGTGTGAGGAAGTAGTTCAAAAATTCAACATAATCATAATCAAAATCAACAAAAGATCACTCGATCATAAAAAAATTGTGTTCATCCTATGAATCATTGCATACAAAAATCACAAATTTCCCTTATTTTTTGGGAACGTAATAAGACATGACATATTCAATTGTATCTCTCCTACCGATTGGAACTATTGTACTAGCTAAATCTACCCGATTGAGTTTGAGGAATGAGTGCAATTTAACATGCCCAAGACACTTAGCTAAGTCCTATGAACGTTGAGGCAATGATTCAAGGGATGCATGCCATCTTGCATGATTGGACCATCCAATGTTGATCAGACAATTGATCACCATACATCCTACAAATAGATCAGTCTATTGTTTTGCTTAGCATTGTGTTTTCCACACAATGTGTCACAAAAAGGGGCATCTATAGACACCTAAAATGTGTCATTCTTAGGGGAGCTACTCACATAGACACATTCATAAGATTAGATGACATAATATTGGACTTTCCAAGCATCAAAAGTAGTTCTCACCACTCATTTGGGGCATTTTCAAGCCATCCAAACCTAGCCGCTCAAGCCAACAATGACCAGATCTTAGCCACTATAGGTGACAACGGCTAAACCCTAAAAGTAGTTTTACTAACAAACAGGCCTAATAATGGGCAATAGTGGCACTCTGCATGTAATAAATATGAGTGGAGTAACTTTGCATTCCCTTTCATGACTAGTTTACATAGGAGACTTGAGTTTGCATTTAGACTTTAGTTAACTAGCTTCCAAACATAGACAAAGGAAAAAAACTTCTCATGCTAACAACCAGTTTGCATAGGAGACTCAAGTTGGCAGTTATATTTGATTTAACTAACCTCTAAACATAGAAAATACATAAAAAAATTATCATTCTAACTCTCACTATGCATGAGAAATTCATTCCTAGGGCTTGGACATAAACCTAGGGTTTCACACTATAAAAGGTGCAAGCCTAAGAGTACCAAGGATCGATATTTGAAGAGAGGAGAGACATATTTTATCTAAGAGATATTTATCCAAGAAATTTATCAAGATATGTCATTGAAGACTGCTTTCAAAACTTGGATATTTTCCTTAGATATCATGTGTATGGCGAAGCCCTGACATATTGGAGAGTATAGCAACCATTATTTCAACATAGGATACAAGCTTTGGTCCATATCTTTGGAGCAAAGAGGATGAGAGTCACTTTAGCAGTCGTTGTCTTGGATAGTCACCCACGGGCTTAGCTTAGGTTTTTTTTAGACATTAGATTTGTTATTTTAGCATATCATTAGCATAGCATCATTTCATTCATTCACACTCATAGCATTAGTCTAATTTGCACTTGCTTTCATTTTTTATATTCAGTACTAACAACCTCATCTGAGGAGGTATTCTCGGACATCTAAGTGTGTGTGTTGTTTCATTGCTTATAGGGCCACAAGTTCATTGGATGAAATCTGTAACATACAAGAGTAAAAGGGATCCCTTTAGGAAATAGGCCTAGAGAAGGAGGCATCTGTAAGCCCTCATATATTTTCATGTGCAAAATTGGGAAGATTTTTTGAAAGCACACCACCTCTTTGCGGAAGGGGCACTCTTTGCCTATTTGCAACCTTATTGTATCGAAATGGATATCCCTAAGAGGGACCGACATGTAACCGGGTTTTAATACAAATAAAGAGATCCATATTTTTTGTTTTCATGTTATATGCTTCTCATTGTCTTCCATTTCATTTTGGGTTTTTAATACATTGCAAGTAGCATAAAAAGATGTAGTGTGTGTGTCCCGAGGTTGCTACACTAAGAGTTTTCAAAGTATTTTGTATAACAAGGATGATGGAATATTCCTGTGGAATCTGAGAAGGAAGTGGAGGGAAAGGATATGCAATAGATGGTTCTTTTGACTGAGGAATGGGAGTCATCTATGGAAACAAAGATAACAAAGGAGGATCCATCTAAGATGAAGCAGTGTTTAACCTTGGATATTAGTGGTTTCCAAATTGTAGAGCAACACAACTTTTGGGGGTAATCTTCCCACATTTATAAGGACATTATTTGCATGAACAACTATATTATAAAACTTTGGAAATATCTCCACCCCAGATTTTTGGTTTTGCAGGCCTAACTCTGATCCAAGAGCTATGATATAATACATGTAAGCAAGACTTACAGCTGGTCTAGCTACAGGGGGAATTCTCTTCCAGGTCTTACTTAACCTCAAATTGAAATATGAAATAATTTATTACTGATGTTTTTGCATAGATGTGAACTAATTAAGGAGGGAAAAGGGATCAACAGACTCATTAAATTCCTTCACAAAGGGCTCATCCAATGCTTCCCATGAGGTAATAGTATTATCATCAAGGGTTCTAAACCAATGTATAATATTTTCTCTAAAATACAGGGCTAGGATCCTTATAATAACATCTTCATTTTTTTATATTGTGTATTGCTATCAGATTCATAATATCTTGGCAGTGCTCTGTTGGAAATAAAGCTAGTAAAAGGAGCAAAAAAGGAGTAAAAAAGTTTAAAAATTTGCTTCAACGGTATGCTTTGGATCTTACCCATTTTACCTCCTTGGATGATAGCTTACTGGGTAGGTAAGTTTGACTTGGACGATAGCTGACTGGGCAGGATTGGACGGAAAGGGCGGTAAGGCGAACCAACTCATTTTCGATTTATCTTTTCCTCCCTATTTCTTCTATTTGCCTAACTTCCCTATATTTCCTAAGTTCATTTATTTTTACAAGTATAAATACCAATGTAACCTATTATTCCTAAGGTTGAATACAATATTAATTTCCTATTTTTCACTCATAATTTCTCTCAAACCAAATTTGGTATCAGAGTTGAATCCAATATGGCATGAGGATCGAGGTGAGGGAAGCTCAAGGACTAATGAGAGAGAAGCCCATAGCACACAGCCCGTAGTGAGGTCGAGGTGGAACCCACAACATGTAGCTTAAGGTGAGAGGACCCCGAAGCATGTGGATCGAGGTATAGTCTAGAGCAGGCCAGCACAAAAAGTAAGCAGAGATAGGAGCAACGTAAGAGAACCAATTAGAGAGCAGCACATGGTCAGAGGAGAACAAGACCCATGCTGACTAGACAACTCACAAGTTGATGTGGACAAACAACGTGGTAGTGAATGGAGTAACATGGTGAGGAATGATTGGCTAATCAGAGGCAAAAGGGGTGATCATTGATTACCCAAAGGTAATCATTTCAAAAGGCGCATACCCAGGGTTATAAACCCTTGCATTACCTCCATCCTACTGAATGTGGGATTATTGTTTTTTTTTCTTTGCAATCGATGACAAGAGCTTGTTAAATAAAAAACCCTCCTACTCCATACTCAACCATGAGTGTATCTCGAGTGGCTAAGGTGCAGCGCTTATTATCTGGGTGTCATGGGTTCAAATCTCGTTGGGCACTATTTTGCTTTATTTTTTTGAAATTGTCTGGAAAGCATAGTTGAAAAGGATCGCGGATCCTTTGAGTTTTAAATTAAACTCTATGGCACATTGGTATAAGGTTTTTTGACTATCAAGAGGTCACGGGTTCGAATGGGCTAGAGATAAATTTTGTTTAAATTTTTTTATTATTTAAACTTTAGAAATTTAAAATTATTAAATATTAATTTAATAAAAATTAATTTATAATTATTTTAAAACTTAGGTTTTAATGATTATAAAATTATTTTTTTATTAAATATGAATATTTAATGTTTTTTAATAAGTTTAAATTTTAAAAATTTGTTGTAAAAGCCTTGAAGGCTTAATATTGTCTTCCACAAAGAGATTGTACATTTCACTTTTTTGTGAAATACTTAGAGATTGAAAGAGAAATTGATAACTTTCCGAAGAGGAAAGAGTGTGTAATAAGCCTAAGAGGCTTAGTATTTTGTAAAAGGCATTTGATGATTAGACCTAATGGGTGTTATCATGCAAGAGAAGGTGTAGAAAGGTTTGATGAAAAGGTAAGAGGTTATGGACTCAACATTGTGTTTAGTCAACTTCAAAATGCAGTAATCGCACATCAAAGGCATCCTGACTCAGGGTACAAAGTAGATTTTGAAGATAATTCATTTAGAAGTCAATTTGAACAATAAAAATCCATCCAAGCTACACCGCAAGAATCAGAGTACACACACTACAACATTTCAATGGAAATCCTAGAACCACCATCATTGAAAATCATACCAATAAGTGACGACAAATAAGAAGTGGTAGATAACTTTACAAATCAAGAGATCGCATCCCCACATCAATAGGAGCAAGAATTCAATGATAAAGTAGAACAAGTTAGATTTGACTTAAATTTGTAATCTCTTCCTTCTTCCTTCTTCTTCTTTCTTTCATTCAGAAAAGTACTTTTGTAACCATGAAATAAAGATATTTTTTGGTAACTATGGCCTCACACAATAGCTTACCTATCCTAGAATTTAATGATTATGACTATGAGTACTGGTCTATAAAGATGAAGACCTTGCTCATAGGAAGAGGTTTGTGGGACATCGTAGAGGAAGGCTATACAAAACCCACAGACTAGACCACACTTAATACAGCAGAAAAGAAAACTCAAAAAGAAGAGAAAAAGAGCAACTCATCTGCTCTTTCTCATCTCCAAGCCGCATTGGAGAAAATCATATTTCCTAGAATTGCTGCTTGTACGACTGCTCAAGATGCATGGAAAGCATTGAGTGATGGATTCCAAGGTAGTAATCAAGTGAAGCAAGTAAGGCTTCAAAAACTAAAGAGATATTTTGAAAATCTTTGAATGAAAGATGATGAAAATGTTGGTGATTATTGTGTTAGAGTAAAAGCAATAGTAGATAAAATGGTTACACTAGGTGAAGAAATCAAGCCTGAGATAATTATAATAAAAGTGTTGTGAACACTTACATAGAAATAGAACCATATTTCCATAATTATATAAGAATCCAAAGATCTTTTCCTTTTAACATTCGATGCATTAATCAGATCGTTAATATCACATGAAGAGAGGTTTCCTAAAACTCCTTCAACCAGCCATGGAGACAATGATAAAGCCTTCAATTCCAATGAAAATAATGGAAGAGGATGGGGAAGAGGTCAAGGCAGAGGTAAGAAAAGATATAGAGGCAGAAGCAACTACAGAGGAGGCAATAAAAATAGAGGAGGCAACTCATACTAAGGAGGCAATCAAAAAAGAGGTGGAAATCAAAATTGAGGAGGAAATCTAGGACAAAGTGGAAATCAAGGGCGAGTAAGTGACAAGTCCAAATAAGCTTGTTTTAACTGTGGCAAGCCAGGTCACTTCACTCATGACTGCTGGTCAAAATATTCACAAGGCAGTAGTAGTCAATATGGTAATTATGGAGAAGAAGATGATACCTCTAATATTTTTCTATCATATGGACAATCATAATAGAATCTAAATGACACATGGATTTTGGATACTGGTTGTTCAAACCATATGAGTGGCAAAGAACATTTATTTGCTACTCTAGATTCCAATTATAAATCCCAAATCAAATTAGGGGATGATAAGACATTGCAAGTAGAGGGTATTGGAGCCATAGAGGTTACAACCAAAGAAGGACTAAAGAAATTGCATGACATCTATTACACTCCAAAGCTCCAACACAATCTTCTAAGCGTTGGGCAAATTATGGAGAACAATTACAAGCTTGTATTTTATGAAGGACAATGTATCATTTTTGATAAAAATAATTGTAATCGTGTCATCACATAGGTTCCCATGACCAATAAAAGGTTATTCCCTCTCAAATTTGATGAGCTAGGAGGAGCTCAAATTGCAAATGTAGCTATAACAAATCCACAGGAGCTCATTTAGAAAGGAAGGTTGCATCAATGTTGCAGGTTTCAACAGAAAGAGATGGTGTTTTCATACAACAATTAACATGTTTTTACAAAATAAGGATTGGTCTTATCCAAATAAGAGTGAGAGATGTTCTCTCTCATTGAAGCACTTGAAAAAAAAAAAAAAGACAGAAGTTGGTTGAAAACCATAAATGGCAGCCTCTTCTGATGAAAAAATGAAAAAAATAGATGAAAAAAAAATAATAAAATAATGAAAAAAAAGGAAAGAAAAGAAAAAAAATGAATAATTCAGTAGTGAAAACCTTCTTGGAGGCGCTACTGAGTTGGCTTGCATGAAAACTAATTTTTTAGCATGCATTGCCTTGTTGATCTACCCATCATTGTTCCACCATTGTACAAATCTCACACTGCACATGTGTTATGTTTATGTTTTCAGATAGCCTGCTAACAATCATCAAAAACAGCTTGTAAGGTGCATGACCAATTTTCAGGACAGTAAGGTATGTGTTTCTTGCATTTAATTCATAGTAAACATTTAGCATTTAGTGTATGATAGTTAGGTATTTGGCATAAACTATTCATACAATATTGACAAGTTGAAAAAGGAACATGTTCAAGATGTCAAGAAACACCCCCTTATGCCCTTAATTGCATGGAAATTCCAAAACTATGCAAAAACCTAATTTTGGGATAGACATGGCAACAATTCTATTTCAATTTATAGGGCAAATTTTAGGAGAACTGCAATTTTATATCTCACAATTGTCTGATAAATTGAAGGAGGATAATCAACAAAATGCACCTGAAGGTTCTATTTTAGTACTACTAGAATAAAACAACAACATACAAAACAAAGAATAGCATCTAAAAAAAAGGATGAAGAAGGGATTTTTGATGTTATGGAAGGCTTATACACTCTAGAGATGGGCCCACAATAGAATTTGTAGCTAAATTTTGCATAAGAGGTCATTTCTGCATTTTTTTGAAGATCTTCGAAATGAATAGACATCTTCGAAATGAGAAATGCAGTCTCTTCGAAATGAGCAGACATCCTCGAAATAAGAAATGCAGTATTTTTGAAATGAGTAGACATCTTTAGAATGAGAAATACAGTCTCTTCGAAATGAGCAGACATCTTCAGAATGAGAAATACAGTCTCTTTGGAATGAGCATAATGTCTTTGGAATGAGCAGAAACTGTACCAAAATTGTTTAAAATGCTACAAAATAACAAAAAGAGTAGGGTACATCAAATATTGAGGTTTATAAGGCTCTACCACAAGTAAGTACATCCCTCAAGCATTTCAAATCAAAAAAAAAATTCAATTTTGTTCAAAAGGTGCAAACAACAAAAATAAGCATTCAGGCTGAAATGTTGTTAAGAACAGAAAATTCCATCACTAGTAGTGCATCTTCCAATTACGGTTCCACAATAAGACCATTGCAAGATGAATCATATGATATCAAGCCTTTAAGAGGTACCTTGCAGCACTAAAACTTGTAGAAAAACAGAAAAAAAGTCATACATGTGCTTAATTGCAAAATACTTGATATAGTGTAGCAAGGAGGAATTTCTTAGTTAGCAGATAGCAAAGGATATTTTTCACAAGAATAAAACTTGCATATTACTATGGCCTACTACGATGCATGAGGGCATGCATCAGTTCAATTTGGGGGGGATGATGAGGCCCAAAAGTGCCTCATTATTGCACAATGTTTGACTACCATATGATAAGTTAATTTTCAAATAGTTGACTAAAATATACTATTTGTTAAGTGTTTGCATGATTTTATGTTAGGAATACTATATCTCTGTTTTTGACTATTTTCAGCATTTTGTGACTAATTTTGCTTGATTAAGTAGCAAGTAAAAACATGCATTTCAATTAACCAAATATGGTATGCTTATATCCATTAACTTCTCAATGGTTTTTGAATGTTTTCCTGCCATTCAACTTGTTTCAAATCCACATTGAAGCCTAAAGTTTAGGACTGCCATAAATCTAAAAATCTGGAAAAAACAGCCATATAAAAATCAGCAAGCTATCACTTTATAGGAACACCTTGAAGTTGTCAAGCAGAGCATGAGGATATGAATGGAATGAGTTTAGAAGGACTATAGAAGACATCTGACCTATTTAGAAGCATTCCTACATGGTCTAAATAGGCAACAACAGGGTATAACAGAGCAGGGATAATTGTGCAGCATTGTTGCACTAGTTCAACATGGTTACTTGGTGAATGAAGTGTATAAATTCAGTAGCAACTTGATGTACTCCTTCATTTTGATATTTGAATAATTTTTCCATGTTCTAATTTGTTTTAATTTGCAATAAATGCCAATATTTTACAACTGTGCAGCAGAACTGGAAAATGCAGTAATTTACCATGTAAATTCCAGCAAGCTACCAATGAATGGCAAGGCATGGAATTCACACATGGAGAGGAATGAAAGCTATTGCAATCTGATCCTGAGGGCTAATACACTTGAGAAATGCAGCTAAAATAATTTTAAGAGCACACAATTGTTCATTCCGAAGATCTTCAAAATGAACAAGACATCTTCGGAATGAGAAATACAGTCTCTTCGAAATGAGCCACTTATCTTTGGAATGAGAATAGAAAAGTGCTTTTTGACTATTTTTGACGGTGGAAAAATAGAAATAAGGTTGAGAATGTTAAGGGAAAACATCTCCCATCTGATTTTTCCATCCTTGCTGTCTAAAGCCACCATTCATGGAAAAGATCAATTTTGATCCTCTTCTAGGATAAACCCAGAAAAACTGTAGCATAATAGAAAGTTGTTTGCAAGATAGGAATGACATAGTATGAAGTGGAGAATGATGTGTGAGATATTTATAGACTCCTCCCATGTAATTCCACCACTGAAGATGCTTTCTAAGGGCCAATGACTACTACTGCAACACAAACTGTCCAGATTTGCATTTATTTTAGATTCAGAATTATTGGCAAATCACTATAAAGCAGCACATAGGCTGATTTGAGCATGAGATATCTTGTAAATATTTATATAAATAACACAGCTCCATCCTTGGTTGATCGGTTAGGAATTAGAATAGAGGAGAGTTTTCAATAGCAGTAATTAGGACTATACAACAATTTTCTGTAATAGTTTTCAGCATGTTCTATCATCAATAAAAGTGTAGCTATTTTATCATTTTTTGTTTTGAGTGTTAATTAGTTAAGGAGTGCTTTTCACCTCCTTCTAGATCAGGAAGTATGGGCCCACTTTCAGATCTAGAAGGAGGGATTTTATGATAGGTTTTAATCTATAATTTTGCTGCAGCAGAATTAATAGATTGCTTGCCAGATTTCATTTTTTTGTTTTTATTTTGTATTATGTAATTTATGTTTTCTATTATTTTTGTGTACAACATTTATTTGTATGTCAGCTGAAAAATTATATTACATATTTTTCCTTTGCTTTCCATGTTTTCCTTGCTTTCTATTTTAGCAACTTTCCATTTTCAGCATATTTCATTTTTTTGTCAATTCCTGTAGCAGAAGCTTGACGACCTTTTGTGGCAGGGCATTGACAGGTGTTTTTAGAATAAGTTTCATTTACAAGCATCATTTCAATTATGCAAAAGTAACTAGATTTTAATTCTGCAAATGTAACTTAGGATTTCATTTCAACAATTTAAATTCTGCAAGAGTAGATTAGACTTTCAATTTAGCAATTCTAATTCCTGCAATTGTAGTTAGATTTCAATTCTTGCAACTTAGAATTAGTTTTCAATTCTTGTAATTTATTTTAGTTTCCATTCTTCAGACTAGGTTTAATGTGACACCAAAATGCTAAACCAAAATCTACTTCACCAATAAATGCTTGAAATCTGAATGCCTGAATTGTACTTTGCCCTAGCCTTCTATTGTAGATAGCCTTGGACACCACCCCGGATTGATAAATCATTGAGATTAAATGATGAGACTCAATGAAACTCATCATAAAGCACTTCAAAGTGTTTGGTTCTCTAGCATATGCACACATTCCTGATGAGAAAAGGAAGAAGCTTGATCCAAAAAGTCAAGCTTATATATTTGTAGGGTATTGTGAGCCTACAAAGGTATATAGACTCTACAATCCCAAGATTCATAAAATTATACTCTCCAGGGATGTAATTTTTTATGAAGGGGGAGAATGGGATCATCAAATAATTTTTTTTGATTATGAGTCCCAAGATGTAAATTCTTCACAAATACAACAGGTATAGCAGGTGTCTCCCAAGAAAGGCACACCACCCCCTCCAAGGCCAAGTAGGAGTACTACATCAAGTACATCAACCACCAGTCCAAGTCCTTCTCCATAGAGATCAGTAAATTCTTCACCGATGGACATTGACTCTCCATCAAGAGGTAGAAGAACTTTACAACATCATCCTTCCTTTCAGATGTTGGATCAAAATTTCCAAAGAAGATTCACTAGAAGCCAAGCTAGTGAAATGAATTCAGTTCTGCAGCAACTTGAGAATTTGCAATTGTATGGGGATGATAACTCCTAAGAACCTAGAGGATATGTAGTCAATTATGCTTTATTGGCTAGTGCACAGCTAGAACCAACTAGCTATGAGAAGGCATGTACTCAAAATGTATGGCAAGAAGCCATGAAAGAGGAAATAACCTCTATAAAAAATAATGATACATGGGATCTAGTAAAGCTACCCAAAGGTAAAAATGTGTTGGATGTAAATGGGTCTACAAGACCAAGTACGATGTTTATGGAAGCATTGATAGGCATAAGGCGAGACTATTAGCAAAAGGTTTTACTCAAAAATATGGCATTGACTATGATAAAACTTTTGCTCCTGTTACAAGACAAGAGACTATCAGATCAATTATTTCCTTAGTAGCCCATAAAGGATGGAATGTTCAACACATGGATGTAAAGAGTGCTTTTTTGAATGGATACTTGACATAAGATGTTTATGTTCAACAACCTCAAGGTTTCCAAGAACAAGGAAAATAGAACCTTGTTTACAAATTGAAGAAAAAACTTTATGGTCTCAAGCAAGCACCAAGAGCTTGGTACTCACGCATTAATGACTATTTTAGCGGGTATGGATTCACAAGAAGAAAAAGTGAACCAACTTTGTACTACCTAAAGCATGGAGTAGGCATTCTCATAGTTTGGTTGTATGTGGATGATCTAATATTTATGGGTAATAACAATAAAATGAATATGGAGTTCAAAAACTCCATGATGAAACATTTCGAGATGAAATATCTTGGTTTAATATGATACTTCCAAGGGATGGAAGTGCATAAATAAAATAAAGGGATTTTCATATGTCAACACAAGTATGCTCAAGACATGATCAAGAAATTTGCCATGGAGCAGTGCAAATTAGTTGCAACTCCTGTTGGACATGGGATCCAATTGAGCAAGGACGATGGAGCATCAAAGGTTGACATGACCACTTATAGAATCATGGTTGGCAGTCTGATATTTCTCACCAACACCATTCCCAGTATTCAATATGCTATTTATCTAGTTTCAAGGTTTATGGTTAGTCCATATGAGCTACATTTACAAGAAACTGAAATAATTTTAAGATATGTAAAAGGTACATTGGATTTTGGAATCCACTACCAAAAATATAATTCTATGAAATTAGTTGGCTTCAGTGATAGTGATTGGGGCAGTAACATAGATGACAGGAAATCTACATTAGGGAATTGTTTTAGTCTAGGATCGGGACTAATTACATGGAGTTCCAAGAAAAAAACTGTTGTAGCATTGTCATCAACCAAGGCTGAGTATATAGCCATCACTCATGCTAGTATTCAGGACCTATGGTTAAGAAAAGTTCTTGAAGATATTGGAGAAAGTTAGAGTGGTCCAACTCGACTGTATTATGATAACATAAGTGTCATTCAGTTGGCATACAATCCAATCCACCATAGCAGATCAAAGAATTTCAATATGAAGTATCAGTTCATTCGAGATATGGTGGAACAACAAATAGTTAAGCTTCAATATTGTAACACTTTGGATAATATTGCTGAAATCTTCACCAAAGATATAGCTAAAGCTCAATATATAAAGTTGAGAGACTGTATAGTTAGTCCTCTCAAATTTAAGGGGGAGAATGTTGGAAATAAGTATAGTAAAAGGAGAAAAAAAGGTAAAAAATGTGTTTCAATGGTAAGCTTTGGATATTACCCCTTTTACCTCCTTGGACAACAACTGACTAGGTAGGTAAGTTTGAATTGGATGGTAGCTAACTGGGCAGGATTGGACGAGAAGGGAAGCAAGGCGAACCGACTCATTTTCCCTTTATTTTTTCCACCTTATTTCTTTTATTTCCCTAAATTCCCTATATTTCCTAAGTTCATTTATTTTTACGAGTATAAATACCAATGTAACCTATTATTCCTAAGGTTGAATACAATATTAATTTTCTATTTTTCGCTCCTAATTTCTCTCAAACCACATGCTCATATACAGTTTTACCATATCCATCATAGGTGGGAATGGCCTTAGACACAGCTTGAGAAATGTCATGCATTTGGGCTAGTCTAAGGGGGCCAACTGTGTTCAAATTGGGGTACTTCTGTAAAGGCTTATTTGGAATTGCATTTTGTGCCATGTTTCCAAGTGTCCTGTTGGAGGTGTTGTTGGATTAACTGTAGGATTCCCCTTAGGAGGATTTTATTCTGAATGAAAATCTTGATATAAATTCCTTATAATAATAGACCCCCTATAAGGTAGCTCACAATAGAAAAAATGGTCTAGGTTATTCCTCTTGAATGACTTGGTATACATGAAAAATTATGATCTACAGGGATAGTTTTTTTTGGGTTTATAGACTAGGGAGTCGTCAGGTGAATTTGCTGATCACCTCTTAGCAAGGTCAAGACAATTCACCAAATAGTGATTCCTTTAGGTAAATATAAAATAATAAAGCATATGATGGGTTTTAGTGTTTCTTGCAAACATGTCCCATCGGGTGTGCCAAAAATTATTGGGCACTAAATTGTCATCAAGTTCTACTTGATACTGCAACTTTCTATCTTCCAATTTTCTATCTAGGCTTGCACCCAATAGTCACATCTCAACACTCAACATTGGATGGACCAAATACTACTTCAATCCAACCTCCAGAGTAGGTTGGTTCTTTATCAACTTAGTAAGATGATAACTCAATTAAGCTCAATAAGGGTTTGATGAATAGGGTTAGAAAAAGGTTTAGGATTAAAGAAATTTGTATTAACAGTGGTCAAATAGGGCTAAAAACATAGGCATCCACAAGAAAATCTCCAACAAACTACTTCCAATGTCCCACACTCAATATTAGCAGCACCCAAAACCATGAAATCTTCATATAACAAAGTAAAAAATAGAGATATGTCCCAAGAAGTAATTCCAATATCTAATATAATGACAATCCAACTTAGCATAATAGATCAATAATCAGAATTTGCATAAATAAACTTCCTATCAACACAAATATAACTATGAACATATTTCAACTACCTTAACAACTAGTAATACAAATCAAATGGAATGAACTAACCATTACAGCATTGATAGAAACGTAATTCACAACTTCAAACCTCTTAAATGAAATATATCAAATATAACAAGTCTCAAGTCAAAAATATGAGTAATGCTTCGTCCATTAGTTTGAAAAAGATATTTACACATTAGGGCAAGAAAACACACCAGAGCTAACAGTAAAAATAGAGGGTTCGACCTCTATTTATAGTTTACAATTAAAATAATTCAAGGAGACATTACAAGAATTTAGAAATTGACAGATCAATAGAGATCTATGCTAGAATTATCTCATTTTCTCGTTGAGTCTAGGAAATCCATTGGAAGTCATCCACCATGGAAGCTCGGCTCTGCAACTTGTTGGTATGATGATGGTAGTTCACCCTTAAGCTGTTATAAAATAGATTTGGACCATTCACTATTCTTTAGAACTCCATTCCACTGTAGATCTACAATCACTCTAGTTTTTTGTTCTTGAACTTGAATGTTTCATCTTCTTGCCTTGAACTAATTGTTCTTCAATCCACCAAGATCTGCCTTTGTATACTTCATAAAATGATAGCAAAATATTTTCCATTGATTCTCTCAGTAAATGACTATGATTAAGCTTCAAAAATGCTCTACAAACCAATGGGAGAGAAACAAATCAGCAATATGCTCAAAAATAATGCTAGCGTTAGCTTTTATGGATTCGTTCAATGGATTCAAGTTCAAGAGAGAAATACACTGAGTTGCAAGAAAAATCAAGTTTGTCACCAATCCGCTCAACTTAGCATTTTAAAAACCTATAAGTCCTTCTAGCATCTATGGATTTGAAAACCAATCACAATCTGCTCCTCAAAATTCTCTCTACCAGCTTTGATTTAGTTTGACTACATAATCGCCAATCCGCTCTACAAGCAATGCAAAATAACCTTTGTGCTATTCCACTATATTTATTTCCTTTCAAGTACTTATGAATTTCTTACCAAATGGTAGAGAACTTGTCACCATTCCACTCACAATTAGTCTTGAAACTCAGCGAAATGCAGATTATTAGCACTTAGTCATTGGAGCGTACAAAATAGAAAAGAATCACCAATTTGTACTTTATAGCATGCTAATGTCATCAAAACCCAAAATATTTATGGATTTGGAGCCTCGCACAAAGCCGCTACCAAATACACTAGATACCGTGTGAAATGGAACACTTTGCCAATGTTTGTGAAAAAATACTGTGTTGAGTGGAATGGAACCTTCTTACGCGAATCTGCTTCGTAATACTCAATATCTTCAACAAAATGAATATTTCTATACCTTAGAATAAATTTTCAAAAATTTCTAAGTATGTGGCCATTTTGGGCCTACAGGTAGTTCATTTACTACAAATAGAGCATGTTAGCTAATGCATGGTTGATTGACTCTCTCAATTTGGGTGAGAGGGGAAGTGGAAAGAGTAGTTTCTATGGTAAAGGACTACGCATTAATAAGTTGAATTCCTTAAGTTATTTGTATAGTTGCAATTTGGAAATGAATTAAGTGCATATAGAATCATGTCTATCTGGATCCATGAGTGTCTTGATACCCTACTATCCTCACTTGATCTATGGAAGAGTGGGAAGGTCAAATTTAGGAGATAAACCAATCCATAAGTTTTCTCTCTACCTTACTTCTTAATTATTTTTGCAATAGATTATATTATGGGGAGACTTCCTTGATAAAATGGATGTAAAGTAGTGTGGAAAGGTATAGGGTGCACCATACTAGTTCATGTACTTGAACAAACTTTGTAATTGCCACATCTAGTACTTATTTATTTAGTCTTATGCATTTAAATATTTTAATGTATGCATAATTGCTTATTGTTTCTCTATTCCTTAACTATGCTTGCTTGATGATAATTCATTTTGTTATATTTAGTAGCTAGATCTTTTATGCTCTTGTTATTATTAAAAAGGAAAGAATATTTAGTAATTTCTAGGTGATTTAGAGGTACGCTAAGGGCTTGATACCCCCTTAGGAAGGTTGGAAATTAGGTTTGGAATATTTTACCAAAGCTATGATAGCTTGTTAGTGGACAAGATCGATAACATAGCTTGTAGTACACATAGCATACCCACACATAATGAATTGAGTGGATATGGATATGTATGTACACCTTCTAACGATTGAAGGTGGTAAGTCTAGCTCATCAAGACTGATGAGAGAGATAGACTTACATGCACAACACAAGATAGGCTTATGCAGATGGGACTTGCATGAAGGGAATCTTGTGTGGTATAGTTCTTAAGAAACTTAGGCTATGTCAAATAGTAGGTTGATCTAAGGTTGGTTGGGGATTTTTTAATCCTCCTCCTTAGTAAAAAAAATATTAATTATATAATAATATATTTAAACATTTCTTTTGTGTGTGTATTCTTGTTTCATATTTTTGGGATGTTACATTTGGTATCAGATCTCTAGGTTTGAGGATATAGAGCTTCTTATGTTTTATAAAAGAGATTCAAGGACTTCAATAAAGGCTTGCTTAGGAATAAGCTGAAATCTGGAGTAACCTAGAGTCTCTGCTCATTTAGGATCTAAAGGAATTGATTTTGAAAAAGGGTGGATAATACGATACCTCAGTATGGGCTTTGGTATTAACGATATATCCTAACCTTGGGACCTCATCCTAGTTAGATATCTAATGAATAGTAAAAAAATGACTCTGTATTGTGGTCAAGTTAGTCATTCAACTAAGAGAAAGTTGTAGTCTAACTCTTTTTTTGGGTGGAAACCAGATCAAGATACCACCCAAGGCTAGGATGGGAAGGCCCCCACCTAGAAAAACTTGAAAAAGTAATTTCGAATAAGGGATCCAAAGGTTCCCAATGCAGGAATAGAGGAACATACTACTATGGTTGCTAAGTTACAAGATCAATTAAGACAAGTGCTAGAAACTATGGAAAATCAAAATTTGCAAGCTAGATATTTGAAAGTCAACCAAGTTGAGGGGCTGACAATGGAAAAAAATAAAGCAAGGACCCTCTTAGAAAAAGAGATAGTAAGGGACCTAAATAATTTTTGTATCTCCAAGTTTGATGGAGAAGGGGAGGGAGATGCAACTAAAGCTTGGTTGAGAGAGTTGGAAGTCTTCTTCATAGTGAAGGGATATTCTTCAGGTACCTAAATGGTTTGGGCTACTATTTACCTTGAAGGATCTACCCTAGACTAGTGGGAGACTTACTATGAGGAAACTAATATTGAACCGATAGACATTCCATGGAAGGAATTTATAGACATATTCAAGAAGAGATTCCTCATGGAACACTTCTATGCTTTAAAGTTTGAAGAGTTTACCAGTCTAAGGCAAGGAACTAACTTAGTGGAGGTATATTATAGGAAGTTGGTAAAATTGTTGAAGTATGTACCCACCTATAATGAGAATATGTAGATTCATAAGTTTACTCATGGATTGCAATCTAGGATAAAGCATGATGTAGAAATGTAGGAACCTAAGTCATTGCAGAAGGCTTATGATTTAGCAAAGAAAGCAGAGTCTCATTTTTGCTATAAGTATGAAAACCTAACCGACTAGGAACATCAAGAACTAAAGAAGACGAATAGCAATAGGGTTATACAATGGGAGGTAGAGCAAGAATGGAAGGCTAAGAACCCCCAAAATCTAGAGAAGAAATTCAATGGAGGCCAAAATAAATTCAAGAAGAACTTCAAGAAAGGTAATAAACCTAATAATGCTAAACCTCCCCTATAGAAGTCATCAACTCCAGTACTGATGATTAATAGTAGGAAGAAAAAAAATGAAAAAGAGACAAGGGCCCAAGGATGGATGTTATCATTTCAAAGGGATGTACTATGCTAATTAGTACCCATATCGACCAGGGACAAGCACGCCCAATAATAAAGGAAAGGAGTCAATACATAAGATCTACACTACAATTGGGAATCAAAAACTTGAAGGGCAAGCCACCCCCTTAATCATCAAAGATAAGATTTATGATAAGCAAGTAGATATCTTAATAGATATTTGAGCCACCAATAGTTTCATTTCTTTTAAATTAGCCAAAGATATACCAAAAAGGCCAAGGGATTTAGCTCATGGAAGGAAGGCTGAGTATGGGTCTAGAAAAACCTACTCCATGATGGAAATTACTTTAGAAAGTGGAACCATGGAAGGTTACCTATATGTAACCCCACTTCATGCCTTTGATGTGATCCTAGGGATGGATTGACTATAGGCCCATCAAGTTGTAATCAATTTCCAAGATAGATGGATTGAGTATTCAAAGGGAAATAATTTGAGGCTGTAAATTCATAGCAAGCAAGGGGCATTCAAGCCCTAGATGTTGTCAACCATGCAATTGAAGAAAGCCCTAAGGAAATGGGGGATTGTTTATGTTGTAAAAATAAATGAATTTGAGAGAGATAAGAAGGAAGAGGTGATTAAGGCACACCCAATTCTATAGGAATTTTAGGATGTATTTCCAAAAGATCTTCTAGGGCTCCCTCATGTGCAAGAATTTGATTTCACTATCGATCTTATACCAGGAGCATAACCCATCCATCGATATGTTTATAGGATGTCACCTATTGTGATGCAGAGTTAAAGGTACAACTACAATGTTTATTATATAAGGGGTTGATAAAACCACATGTGTCACCATGGGGTGCACCCATTTTATTTGTGAAAAAGAAGGATTAATCTCTAAGATTTTATATTGACTATAGGATGCTGAATAAGGACACAATAAAGAACCGGTACCCCTTGCCCAAGATTGAACATTTATACAACCAGCTAAGATATGGCACAATATTTACCAAGATAGACCTAAGGTCAAGGTATCTCCAGATGAGAATTCATGAGGAAGACACTCATAAAATATAGCATTTAAAATAAGGTATGGGCATTACGAGTTCACCATCCTAACTTTTAGGTTGACCAATGCCTCCACTACCTTAATGAATATAATGAATAGTGTGTTCAAGAGGAACTTAGACCAATTTGTCCTTATATTTCTTGATGACATCCTAATATACTCAGAGAACAAGGAATATCATGACAAACATCTCAAGATCATGTTGGAATTGCTAAGAGAAAACCAACTCTACGAGAATCTAGCTAAGAGAGATTTATATGTTTTAGAGGTGTGCTATTTGGGGCATATCATATTGGTTGAAGGGATCAGTGTATCCATAGAAAATAGAAGCCATGATAAATTGGCTACCCCCTACAAATTTTACTAAGGTAAGAAGCTTCATGGGGCTAATGAGCTATTACCGACATCACATAAAGGATTTCTCAAAAATCACCTCGATGATAACTAGTCTCCAAAAGAAAGGAAAGTAATTCAAATGGATGGAGAAGTGTGAGGCTACTTTCACCATGTTGAAGTAAAAGCTCACCACTACACCAATACTAAAGATTCCAGACCCGCAAGGATATTTTACTGTATGCTCTAATGCATTGTTGGAGGGTCTAGGGGGAGTGCTCATGTAGGGTGAGTCAGTAGTAGCTTATACTTCAAGGAAGCTTAAGAAGCATGAGGTTAACTACACTACTCATGATTTAGAGCTAGTCATTTTAGTTCACACTTTGAAATTCTAGCGCCATTATCTAGTAGGAATATCCTTCGAGCTAAAATAATATCATTAGAGTTTGAAATACATATTTACTCAACCAATACTTAATGCGAGGTAGAGAAGGCGGATCGAGTTCCTAGCTGAGTATGATTTTGAAATTGAGTACATTAAAGCAAAATATAATAGGTTTGTAAATGCCTTAAGTAGGAGGAAACACATAGTATCCATAAATAGGAGCCACGTAAAGCTCATGGACCAAGTAAGAAAGGAGCAATATCAGGGAGAATATTATCAAGAAATTTGAGCCAAGTTAAGAGAAGACCCGAAGAGCAATAAGGATTTTAGGGTAATCGATGACCTTTTATTCTATAAAGGAAGAATCATCATATAAAAATTGAGGGATTTAAGGAAGGTAGTGATGCAAGAAGCCCATATATCTCCTTATATGGCTCACCCCGGAGGGGCAAAAATGAGATAAATTCTAAAAAGGATTTTTTTTGGGGTAGGGATGAAGAGGGACATTACAGATTTTGTGGCCCGATGCCTTGAGTGCTAGAAGGTCAAGGTAGAATGCAATCATCCTACAAGATATTTTTACCCCCATAATATACCTATTAAAAAATGGTAGGTCATATCAATGGATTTTGTTGTAGGCTTACCTAAGACCAAGTACCAACATGATGCAATATTTGTGGTGGTCAAAAAATTGACCAAGGTTGCACACTTCATACCTAGAAGCACCAAGGATAATGCTCAAGTGGTGGCTAATAGGTTTGTTAAATAAGTGTTCATAGTGTATGGATTCCTAGAAGTAATTATATCAAATAGGTATTCCGAGTTTACTTCAAAGTTTTGGAGAGCCCTACATATGGTGATAGGCACAAAGTTGCATATGAGTTCATCATACCACCCTGGACCAGATGGTTAGACAAAGCGAGTAAACCAAGTTATGGAAGATATGCTCCACATGTATTGCATGGACCACAAGTCTCTATGGGAAGACTATCTGCCATTGGTAGAATTTTCCTACAACAATGGATATCATTCCTCTCTAGGGATGGCACATTTTGATGCATTATATGGGCAAAAGTGTAGAACACCACTATCATGGGACAACCCAGAGGATAGAGCAGTGATTGGACCAAAAATGGTCAAGGAAATGGAAGAGCAAATCAGGGTAATTAGGTAAAGTCTCAAAGAGGTTGCTGATAGGTAGAAGAGCTATGTCGATTTAAAAAGAAATCCCAGAGAATACTCGGTGGGAGATAAAGTATTCCTAAGGTTCAAACCAATGAAAAGTGTGATCAAGTCCACAAAAATGGATCCACGATTTGTAGGACCCTTTGATATCATTGAGAAGATTAGTCCGGTTGCATATCGACTTGCCTTACCTCCAAATTTATCAAAAATCCATGACACCTTCCACATATATTTGCTTAGAAAATATATTGCTAACCCTAAACATGTGTGGGATGTCTCTAACTTGCATATGGTAAACCTTGAGGTAATTGAATTAATGCCAGTAAGGATCCTTGAATTTTTCTCTAAAGCTATGAGTAATCAGACCCTTGAGTAGTGTAAGGTCCAATGGGACCATTTATCAGAGATAAATACCACTTGGGAGAAGGTGGCGGACATGCAAAAACATTTTCATTTTTTGTTTCATGAACTTTAAGCTATTGTAACAAGTTGCTTAATTTTATATGTGGTTGAAAAACTAAGAAACACCAGGGACGATGCAAATCCTAGTGGGAGAGGATGTATGACCCTCCTGGACTTTGAACATAGAAAATATGTTTAAAAATGTGACTAATATTGATTTTGGCAATAAGTAATGAAGGATATGTTTGCTAATAATTGCCAATGTGTAGGATCAGTCCTGTGAGTGGAGGAATTGGTCATCCAAGGTGAGGTCTTGAGGAAGGGGAAATGATGATAAGGAACTAAAGGTAAAATAGATCTTATATAGCATGCTTGTTAGGATAATTATGTCTAATCACCTTGAGCCTGGCTAGTAGCTTTGTTAGAGAGTTTAGTTTGGAGACTCTTTTGTTTGATGCACTTGTGTTTTTTTTCTGTGTGGTTGGTTTTAAAATATTGTTGTTAAAATAAATAGTCTTTGTATTTAAAAAGAGCAAAATATGTTGTTTAAATAAATATTTTATTTATTTAAAAGGGTGAAATATATTGTTTAAAATAAATAGTTTATTTAATTAAAAAGAGCAAAAGATGTTTAAATAAACAATTTATTTATTTAAAAGGAGCAAAAGATGTCTACATAAATAGTTTATTTATTTAAAAGGGCAAAAGATATTGTTTAAAATATATAGTTGATCTATTTTATAAAGGTAAAAGATAATGCTTAGTTAAAAGGTTGACTAGTTAAAATAAAACAAAAAGAAAACCTTAAAAAAAAAGTGTTTGCCTTGACGTATCTAGGAAGTCATTGCCCACCCATCAATCGACCCCCTTGAGATGTTATGGTGACAAGATGGTATTTAGCATAATAGATCAAATTACCCTTTGGAGACCCGGATGGCCAGATGCACGAAGATACTCTAACATGAGATGAAAAGTCTTTATGATGATCACCTTGGGAAGAGAAAGGAGAGGGGTGTTCACCCTACCTCCTATCGGAGGTGGTCGAGGAGTAATGGTGGGTAGGTAGGAGCATGGACCAAGGAGGAAAAGAAGACATGGAAGGAAAATCTCGAAGATTCAGAGAGGTAAGGGAGGCAAGGGAGGATGGATGGGGAAGGAGCAAAGGAAGAGTAGTGAGCAACGAGCAACCACTGAGCAGTTCAAATGACCCAATTACCATGGGTGAACTAGGTTGGTCCTCATCCAAAGCTATTTGTTATATTATTCTCGGGTGTCTAAAAAGGGTTAAAGCTCTATGTGTTAGAGAGCGATGAAGCTCTAAGTTAAAGAGCACAAAGCTTTGTGTTAGATAGCGATGAAGCTCTATTTTAAAGAGTGAAAGCTCTATGTTAAAGAGTGTGAATCTTTGTGTTAAAGAGTATTGAAGCTTTGTGGTAAAGAGTATTTATAGCTCTGTGTAAAAGAGAATTGAAACTCTATTTTAAAGAGCATGAAATCTCTATGTAAAGAGCATGAAGCTCTATGTAAAGAGCATTGAAGCTTTGTGTTAAAGAGTGTGAAGCTCTGTGTTAAAGAGTGTTGAAGCTATGTGGTAAAGAGCGTGGATATATCTATGTAAAAGAGAATGAAGCTCTATGTAAAGAGCATGAAGATCTATGTTAAAGAGCATGAAAGCTCTGTGTTAAATAACATGAAAGCTCTGTGTTAGAGAGTGATGAAGCTCTGCATTAAAGAGTGAAAGATTTGTGTTAAATAGCGTGAAGCTCTATGTTAAAGAGTGTTGAAGCTCTGTGGTAAAGAGTGTTTATAGCTCTATGTAAAAGAGCGTTGAAGCTCTATGTTAAAGAGTGTGAAAGCTCTATGTAAAGAGCATGGAGCTCTATGTTAAAGAGTGTGAATCTCTATGTTGAAGACCATGAAGCTCTTTGTTAAATAGCGTTGAAGCTCTATGGTAAATATCATTGATAGCTCTGTGTAAAAGAGCATGAAGCTTTATGTAAAGAGTGTTAAAGCTCTATGTTAAAGAGTGTGAAATATCTATGTTAAATATCATGAAAGCTCTGTGTTAGAGAGTGATGAAGCTTTGTGTTAAAGAGAGTGAAAGCTATGTGTTAGAGAGCGATGAAGCTCTATGTTAAAGAGTATGAAAGCTCTATGTTAGAGAGTGATGAATCTCTATTATTAAGAGTGTGAAAGTTTTATGTTAAATAGAATGGAAGCTTTGTGCTAAAGAGCATTGTAGCTCTATATCAAAGTGAGCATCATAGATCCGTATTAGAGCATTGTAATCCTATGTTAGAGGATGTATAGCATCGTATATGTCTATTTTTTGTGCTAGCGAAGAATCTAGATGCTTTTCCATACAATAGCTTGTTGCAATTGGTAGAATCTTAGCTACTGTTAATTGTCTTCTTTATCAATTTTAAAATGGAAATGAATGATTATTTTGTAATATAGGGGTATGATACCCTATGAAATAAAATGGAGATGAATGATTATTTTGTAATGTAGGGGTTTGGGACCTTATGTTATGAAATAAAATGGAAATGAATGTTTATTTTGAATGATTATTTTGTAATGTATGGGTATGATACCCTATGAAATAAAATGGAAATGAATGATTATTTTATAATGTAGGGGTATGGGACCTTATGTTATGAAATAAAATGGAAATGAATGTTTATTTTGTCATGTAGGGGTATAGGACCTTATGTTATGAAATAAAATGGAAATACATGCTTATTTTGTAATGTAGGGGTATGGGACCCTATGTTATGAAAAAAAATAGAAATGAGTGATTATTTTGTAATGAAGAGGTATGGGACCCTATGTTATGAAATAAAATGGAAATAAATGATTATTTTTTAATGTATGGGTATGGGACCTTATGTTATGAAATAAAATAGAAATAAATGATTATTTTGTAATGTAGGGGTAAGGGACCTTATGTTATGAAATAAATGAAATGAATGGTTATTTTGTAATATAAGGGTATGGGACCTTATGTTATAAAATAAATGAAATGAATGGTTATTTTGTAATTTAAGGGTATGGGACATGTTATAAAATAAATGGAATATATGGTTGTTTTGTAATTAAGGTTATGGGACCTTATGTTATGAAAGAAATGAAATAGATGGTTATTTTGTAATTTAAAGGTATGGGACCTTATGTTATGAAATAAATAAAATGAATGGATATTTTGTAATCTAAGGGTATGGGACCTTATGTTTTGAAATAAATGATTACTTATCAATTATGGGTATGGGACTCTAATTGTTGAGGAGGGTAGTTCATTTACTATAAATAGAGCACGTGAGCTAATGCATGGTTGATTGACTCTCTCAATTTGGGTGAGAGGGGAAGTGGAAAAGGCAGTTTCTATGGTAAAGGACTATGCATTAGTAAGTTGAATTGCTTGGGTTATTTGTATAGTTGCAATTTGGGAATGAATTAAGTAAGTGCATATAGAAGCATGTCTATCTGGATACATGAGTGTCTTGATCCCCTACTATCCTCACTTGATTGATGGAAGAGTAGGAAGGTCAAATCTAGGAGATAAACCAATCCATAAGTTTGCTCTCTACCTTACTTATTGATTATTTTTACAATAGATTAGATTGTGGGGATATTTCCCCAATAAAATGGATGTAAAGTAATGCAGAAAGGTATGGGGTGTACCATACTAGTTCATGTACTTGAAAAAACTTTTTAAATTCCACATATAGTACTTATTTATTTAGTCTTATGCATTTAAACCTTTTAATGTATGCATAATTGGTTATTGTTTCTCTATGCCTTGACTATGCTTGCTTGATGATAATTTAATTTGTTAGATTTAGTATCTAGATCTTTTATGCTCTTGTGATGATTAAAATGGAAATAATATTTAGTAAGTTATAGGTGAACTTAGAGGTACCCTAAGGGCTTGAGACATCCTTAGGAAGGTTGGAAACTAGGTCTGGAATATTGTACCAGATCTAAGATAGCTTGTCAATGGATAACATCAATAGCTTAGCTCGTAGTATGTGTAGCATGCACACATATAACAACTTGTATGAATATGGAGATGCGTTACACCTTTTAATGATTGAATGTGGTAAGTCTAGTTCATAAAGAATAATGAGAGAGATAGAATTACATGCACAACATAAAATAAGCTTACGCAGATGGGACTTGTGTGAAGGGAATCTTGTGTGGTATAGTTCTTAAGAAACTTAGGCTATGTAAAATAGTAGGTCGATCTAAGGTTGGTTGAGGATTTATGAATCCTCCTCCTTAGTAAAAAAAAAATATTTATATAATAATATATGTAAAATTTTCTTTTGTGTGAGTGTTTTCTTGTTTCATGTTTTTGGGATGTTACATTATGTAATGCACCTACCAATTTTTAAAGGGTAATATTGAGTATATTCTCTGATATGATTGAAGAATCTATGGAATTATATATGGATGACTTCACAGTTTATGGTGAGACTTTTGAGGAAGCTACTTCAACAGTGTTTAGAAAACTAATTTGTCCCTGAGTCATGAAAAATATTTTATGTTAATGCAAGAGGGGATAGTATTAGGACATCATATTTCTGGAGATGGAATAAAGGTAGATAAAAGGAAAATTGAGGTAATAAAAAATTTACCCACTTCTAAAACTCAAAAATATGTCCAAATGTTTCTTGGATCTGCTAAATACTATAGAAGATTTATATTAAATTTGAGCAAAATTTCTAAACCTCTGACCACATTATTGTCAAAATACATAGAGTTTGTTTGAATAGATGAATGTGAACATGTATTTCAAACTTTAAAAGAGAGACTGATCACTACTCCAGTATTGAGAGGTCCAAATTGGACCATTCCCTTTCACATATATGTGGATGCATCCAATACTGTGATAGGGGCAGTACTAGGACATAAATATGGTAAAGAATTTTATGCCATTTATTATGCCAGTAAACATATTACTGGTGTTGAGTTTAATTACACTATCACATAGAAAGAGTTTATTGCAATCTTTCATGCTATTAACAAATTTTTCCATTATATTATAGGTTACAAGGTTTTTGTGCATAGTGATCATTTAGCTATTAGATACCTGATGAACAAACCTACAATTAGTGGTAGAATTATTAGATGGATTTTACTTTTGCAATAATTTGATATTACAATTGTTGACAAACTAGGTAAAGATAATGTGGTTGCAAATTTTCTTTCCAGGTTGACACCTCTAGATCATACAACCACAAAAGATCAATTTCTAGACGAGCATATCTTTGCTCTTAATTAAATAATACTATTGTATGTAGATATGGATAATTAATTAGCCATGGGTAAATTATCCCCTGCACTCTTACTGTGTGAAAAATATATATTAATAGAAAAGAGTGGGGCATTTTCATGTATTGATGGTCACCTATTTAAAATCGGGCCTGATCAAATCATGAGAAGGTGTGTTTCTAAAAATGACATTGTAAAAACTCTTAAATCTTACCATGATGAACCCTGTGGTGGCCATTTTACAAGTAAAAGGAATGTTTTTAAAGTATTGTAGGTTAGATATTTCTAGCCTAAACTATTTAAGGATGTATTCAAACATGTGAGCCAATGTGACTACTGTCAGAGGATGGGTAGACCAACTCTCTGAGATGAAATGCCACTCCAACAACATGTGTACATTGAGCCATTTGACAAATGGAGAATGGATTTTTTAGGGCCCATTAATCCACAATTAGTAGGTAAGAGATATATTTAATTTTGCATTATGTGACTAAATAGGTTTAAGTGCAGGGATTACGCAATTCCAAGGAAAATATTGTAGCAGATTTTTTGTTTGCATTCATCTTCATGCGATTTGGAGTTATAAAAGAAATCACTACTAATCAAGGACCAAAATTCACTTCAAATATGATTTAGGAAATAATGTAGCAGTATAAAATTAGGTATAACAATACCACTCCTTACCATCGCCAATAAAATGGGCAAGTAGAATTCACTAACTATGAATTGGAAAATATTCTCACAAAAATGGCGTAGCAACATAGGAAATATTGGGCTATGAGATTAACAAAATTAGTTTGGGCTTACAAAACCACCTAGAAAAATACCACTAGTTTTACACCATTCTAGTTTAGTCGTGGTGGACTTATTTGGGATTGAAGTGGGTCATTTCAAGTCCATGATGACTAATTTACCCCAAATGACCTTATGGTAATTTTCTCATCTTGTTGGATTGCATGGAGCACAAGTCCCTGCAACCACCAAGTGTATATGGTAAATAACTGGATACAAAGCAAATTTGAATTTTGAATTATGTGAATATTTTTTATTTTTATGAGATTTTTGAGATTTTTGGAGGGTTTAATATTTTAATTTTACCTTTTGAAACTCCTCATGGTGAAAATTTGAGGGCATTTATTGTTTGTTGATAGCCATGGTTGTCTACCACAGCTAGTTTTGCCAAATTCCTTAGCCATGACTGACACCCACGATAAAAAAACCCTATTTCTACACCTGTGGTTACTAGCTATGACTAACGATAAATTATAAAATATAAAAGAAAAATATATCATTTTCAAGTTCATTATTTCATTTTTGCTTATTATCTAAGAGAATTCTAAGAGGTGAGGTTAGAATACTGATATGAAACATTGTCAAACTTCTAACTCACTCTGATGGCTGACGAACTGGAGGTGTCCACTAGTGGTGGAGCTAGTGCTACAAAGGTAGCATTTCAAACCTCACTTTTTGAATTAACAACTTAAAAATAAACCACATTAATTAATGGGTTTAATGAACCAAATTAAACTATTGGCAACAAACCACATCGTAGCTAGGATTAGACTTAGGCTAGTTAGAGGGTGGAGTTTAATTTTTGGGATTTATGGGATGGGAACTGACCTCAAAAGAGGTTTTTTCCATAGCCACGGATGGCAGCCATGGCTCCCAATTTTCCAATTGGGGGCTACGGTTTTTAGCCACAACTCCCAATCAGGGTTATGAATAGTGGCAAATATTCACAAATTGGGCAAATATTAATATTTCCAAAATTGAAAATTGGTGAATATGAAGACCCTCGATGTCGGCCCATTCACCTAAAATGTTTAGGACCAATTTTTTCTTAGGGTAAGTTTGCCACAATATATATAAAAACATAGGCATATGTGTACTTGTTGGAAATATATTTTCAAATATGATCTAATGGTGGTGTTTTTATGAAGTTTTAAGATGATTTAATAGGCCAAAAGTGTCCCCAAAGATGACCTTATATTTTAGGGCTTCAAATAACCCAAATTTTGGTATGAAGATGCTTGATTTGATTTGCTTAGGATTCTCCATGATTCACCTTGATTTTTATTAGGATTCACCATTTTTTTACAAGTACATTTTGAGTCCAACCTCTTATGCATAACCCTACTCCCAATTGCCCAATTAGGGGCTACGACTATTAGCCATGGCTAATATGGGCCTCAACGGTTATAAATTTGACCATTGACATTGGTCATGGGTGATAGCTATGGTTAGGCAACTTTAAGAAAAAAATTTCCAAGTGCAATTTTGATTTTTCCAAGTGAAATTTTGATTTTTTTGAAAGTTTGGCATGTATTTTTTACAATTTTTGAAAATTTGATAGTCTTTTTGTATTTTTTTGGTTGTTTAAGTGCTTTTTTTAATGTTTTTGAACATTTTAAATGTTTTCATTATTACTTGCCTTTAGAACCTAACTACTAGATCATAGGAGTTTGATCTCCTCTACATGCTTCTACGTGAGATGGGTGACATTGATCAAGACTGGTTTGCAACCTTAGGCTTTGGCTATGTGCTACAAATACCTTCTATCCAAGTTGATCATGCCTATATGATTACATTTTTCCACCATTGGGATGCACATACCAACACCTTCCACCTACCCATAGGTAAGATTATAGTCACACTAGAGGATGTCTACCACATATTCTGCATCCCCATTGATGGTGAGACCTTCACATATTTGCCTATGATGGAAAAATATATGGTGTTCTAGAGGATCTTTGCACTAGGACTGATGAGGTGCTAGAGGATATGGACCACAAAGAGGTGTCGATTGAGCCCTGGTATAGAGCATGTGTCTTCTCATGATGGTAAGTTGTGCTATCCGACACATCTAGAACAAGGTTCCCCTGGAACCTCCTAGAGAGGACACAAGATCTACTAGTGAGCACTACATGAGAGCCACTAGTTTATCCTAGAGGAGTGCTCTCCTCACATAGGTCTATGATGAGTTGTATCACATCACTTAGCAGGGCCGAGTGGGAGTTGGTTGTAGCTTACTTCTCTAGATATGGGAATGGAAGCACATCAACATTGATCACCTTGAAGTTTTAATTTTACGTATCAAGGACATTGTAGAGGAGTGTCAGTGTTATGTTTCTTGCTATCCTAGAGATGCTGAGGGTTACAAGAGTCAGACCCACATAGGATATTTGTAGTATTATACGGATCAACTCATAAGACTGTAGGTAGGGTAGGTTATATGCTACCCCTACATGGATTTCACCACATGGGAAGAGGTAGGCCACTATCTAAGGTGGACTTGACATGATATGTGGATCATCAGGCACAAGCCCGATGTATGAGAGTTCTTCCACTTCTCGCATGTCGCTTTGTAGTTTGGTATTTTCTAGGACATCCTAGCGGATACCATACTCTACCACCACCTTAAGGTGGACACACACTTGACATGGCCTCAAGTGACCCCACTGGGTGATGATGATGATGAATATCAGTACTTGGGGTTGGTATACATAGCGACCATGGCTAAGTATGATGCCTGGTGGACTACCAGGTTATGGTAGGGTGGTGGTACTTTGGGTAGATCTAGAGATGAGGTAGTCATAGAGGGTGCAAGTGTTGATATTGAGGGGTGATGTACTCACCAATATATAAAGGGTGGATGGGGTCAGGAAGCTATAGTATAGGATGAGGCCCAAGATGAGGAGGATGGTGAGGAATATCCTAATGATGAGGTATCTTAGCTGAGAACCCAGGTGGCTAGCTTGCGGTCACAACTATAGATGGCAAGGATCCAAATCCTGGAGAGAGATACCTCCATCACAACTATGCAAGCTCAGGTCACATTCCTACAGGAATAACTTAGGTTAGGGTAGACATAGTGGCAAGGATACCAGAAGGAGAGGGCAGATTTCTAGGCCTAGATTGCCACTTCTGATACAAATATAGAGAATATCACTAGACAATATGATCTTCTCTAGTCTTAGTTGGATTTTATGACTACAGAGCAGGACTTGCTCTGGTCAACAAAGGGATATCCCTTGAATTCTTTGGTTTCTCCTCTAGTTCTAGCTATATAGGGGTTAACAGGGCTTGACATGGTTTCCAAGGTTATGAGACTACATACTCTCATGATAGATGGTAATAGGTGGTATGCATCAGATGTATCCCACATCGCTCTCCTAGAGGGTGAGGTCAAACTATGCGGTGGTGTAGTGCCAAAAATATTTGGAGCTACAAGGTCATAGAGGACTAGGATACATGAGATAGGCCAGTTGTCAGCACAACCCAGTTACATGATTGGTAGGTTAGAGAGGTCCACAAGCACCAGCTCCAAGTGAACTCACCAAGAGGGTGGAGATGGTGAAGGAGACTAGGCAGGGGGTGTAGGCCCTACATAGTATATACTTTCAGATGTATGTACCATTTTTTAGTGTAAGGTTCAAGGACCTACACAGTTGTAGCATACGGGTATTTTTTATGTACCTCTCTATGTATCCATTGACACACACACACATGCATATATATATCATGACTTTTGAGACTCATTATGTGTGTATATTTTTATTATTTTATGCTTACGAGATGCACATGGATGCAATATTTATATGCTATGTTGTTTTGATGCTATATGATGTGATGTATTTATGACATGCACTAGCTAGATGATTAATGTATGACTAGATACTATGATTTAGATGTGTGTATGGACTACTTATGATATATATATGGATGTAATTCTAGATGTTAAATGCATGTTTAATTTGATTTACTTGTATGCATGTAGTTTATGATGTTATGATATGATGAATGCAATGTATGTAATGTATTATTTACATGATGTAATATAATTTAAATGAACCTATATGTTTTAATCACTTAAAACATAAATAATGAATGCAATATGAGTTAAAAATTTAATGGAAAACACCACATAATGTATAAAAATCATGAATGAAAATGTTAAATCTTGTCATAAGAATTAATCATTTTAACATCCATATATGATATGATGAATTGGATAGATATATGTAATGATTTATGATATGAGATGTATTGATTACTATGAGGTATTTTTGAGGTTTTCCATGAAACTCAAAAATCCTAGTCGACTCCTTAAAAGTTGTATAATGACTATACTAGACTCTTGAAAGATCAATATTTTATTATGAAATACCAAGAAATTCATTATCCTTGTGTGTGTAAATGAATATATTAGATGTAACATAAGACTACCTCATTTCCAGATGGGATTCATTCAGCCCATTTTTGTAATGAGGATAACCAAATGTTCACCATGATCCTAGGTTTGGATGCAATTGGACTAGACCAATAGGTAATATAGGCCACCTAAAGCTAGCTCATTTGTGAATTAGACCTACCCCAATGTTAGGCAAGATTAATTCAGCCCATTGATGTATTGGGGATCACTCAATGGTTTTGAGTATTGAAAATTACAGGGATTCAAGCTCTTCACCCCCTTCTTTTCTTCATATTTATTGGAATACTTGCTCATATATAGTGATGAAAATCAGTGTTTATTTTGTATTTTTGTTTTTCCTTTTTTTGTAGCAAGGGATTTGATTTGATTGTGGGATTTTTCTCCATTTTGTAAGCAAGGGATTTCATGGATAGGGGGGAGCTTGTCCTTTTTCCAATGATCAAAACTCTAGACCATGCATATCATAAGATGCTCAAGTAACAAAACCTTTCACTTAAGGTGACTAGGACCACTTTGTAGTGTTCATATTTCCTTGTCCTAATTAGGATTTTTAGTGTGTTTTATTAGTGATGGGATTCTGATATATGCTAGGTGCTATCAAAACTAGATTGCACCTTCAAAAGCAAAGCAATATTTCTACAAAATTTGAGAATATCACTAGGTAAGGTTGAATGACCCAAAAATCCTAGTGTATTCCTCATAGCAAGAGGAGGGGTTGTGTTGAAAAATACAATTAATCACAAGGGTGATGGATGATAATGATGCATAGATGCATGATTGATATACATATGTGGTGTCGTTTGTAAGATTGAAAATACAACCTATCCTAATGCAAGTGTGATGGATGGAAATGCCTAAATGTAATACAATTAACTTAATGTATGTGTAAAATAAAATGCATAATACAAATATTTTTTAAGTTTGATGTTTTACAATATTTTTGAATTTTATTGATTTTTTTTTTGTTTTTATGGATTTTGATGTTTTCCATGTTTTAGAGATTTTTTTTAATTATTATGTGTAGAATGCCTTAATATGAAGAATGTTGAGAGGTTAAGGCTCTTCAACACCTTCAAGTGATGTTAAGTGATATGTGCTAGGTCCTATATGATCTGATATGATGTATGGAACTAACCAGTTAGTCATAAATTTATCTTGCAAGTGAAATGGTAGGTTTGAGTTTTTTTGGTTCTCTTTCAGTACAAGATCACCAACTTTAAAGTCTCTCAGATGGACTTTATTGTTATAATATTGTTTTAGGCATTCTTTATAGACATAGATATTCTCAAGGGTATTCACACGAAATTCATCAAGAAGCAACAATTGATCGAGGTGAGCTTTCCACGTAGTGTCATCATCAATGAAATATTTTAATGCGACGCATAGGATTGGAATATAAGGGTATAATGGCCTCAGTGCCATATACTAGCAAAAACAATGTTACCCCAGTGGGTGTCCGTATGCTAGTCCTATAAGCCCATAATGCAAGGGGCATTTGGTTGTGCCAATATTTATGGTTTTCTTGTATCGTATTCTTCAAGATAGCTACCACTGTCTTGTTTGAAGCTTCAACTTTCTCGTTTTCTTGTGAATAGTATGGAGTTGCAAAACTACATTGTATATTGTATTTGGATGTTAAAGCCCTTACAATTTTATTTTTTTAACAACATTCCATTATCCAATATGATCTTGGATGGTATCGCAAAATGACATGATATTATGGAGTATGAACTCCGCAATAGGTGCTCCTATTGTAGTTGTCAAAAGGATTGCTTTCATCCATTTTGTAAAATACATAGTAGTCATTATAATGAATGTATGTCAGTCTAATGATGGGGGAGAGATCTTACCACTTAGATCTAGACCCCACTAAGTAAATGGCCAAGCCGTATGAATGGGCTATAAGGCTTGTGATGGCAAGTGCATAATATTAGCATGATACTGACATTTAATGCATTTATTGACACATGTGATGCAATCATTCTTCATATTAGGTCAATAATAACCATTTGAAGGATGCACTTGAATATAGCCATACCTTTGAAATGGACACTACATGTACCATCATAAGCCAGTGAGATTTCCCAAGCTAATTATTGGGTCTCAAGACAATGAAGAAGGATTCCATCATAGCCTTGATGGTACAAGATGTCTCCTAACAATACATTCTTTATCACTTTCTATCTAAATGTGTGTTTCATGGCATGCAATAATCCCTGAGGGATTATACTAAGTTTAAGGAAGTCATGTAATTGTGACATACAATCCTAATAAGCTTTCACCTTGATATATAAGATGACTTATGTCCCTTATGGTTTGCTATGCACAAATGCAAACTAGGATACAACCTTGTGGTGAATGGTGGTGCTAGTCCTCATAGGACCTTGCAAGATCAAAGACCCCTAGGGCACCTTCTTGATAAAGTCTCTGGCTTTATGGAACCACTCATGGTTGGGTTCTATATGAATCATGTTGTTTGATTCTTTGTTATCAAAAGCCTTACACTGCATCATAGAGTGTAAGAGCATATTTACACAAATGGTAGTAAAATTGGTAGATGGATTATGAGGGATTAAAGATCCTAAAGATGCCATAGTATCTACAAATCTATTTTATGTACGAGGGATTACCTCGATGTCATACCATTATAGTTGGGCTAGATAAGTGTCAGCAAGATCCTTATAAGCTTTCATTATAGGACACCTACATTGAAATAATCCCTTAACTTGATTGACAATGAGAAGGGAACCACTAAAGATGTTTAATATTTTGATCTTCATGGTGATTTTTGTTTGGACACCCAATATTAGGGCCTCATATTTAGCATTGTTATTTGTACAAGGGAAGTCTAACTTAAATTACAAGGGCATTGGATCACCTTATGGAATGAAGAAGACAACTCCTACACCACCCCATTGATCACATTTCGAACCATCAAAGAACAACATCATATCCGCTTTGTTGTCTAGTTCTTTAGGTTATGGACATTCCAATAATGCAAAGACTGCATCATCAAGAAGTTCTATGGTGAGAGGTTTACTATCTTCAAGAGGTGCCTCTACCAATTGATTAGTTATGATCTATCCCTTGATGGACTTTTGGTAGATGAATTCTAGGTCAAATTCTATCAATAGCATGATCCACTTTGTAGTACGTGTATTGTGATAAGTCTTGATCATCATCTACTACAAATAATTTTGTTTAGATATCACATACATCATATGACTTAGCATGTAATGATGCAACTTCTTAGTCACAAAAACCACTTCTAAGCATAACTTTTCTATGTATGCATATCCTAGCTCATAACTCACCAAGGTGCGGCTGATATAATATATCGCTTGCTCTTTGTCTTGCACATTATTTTAGGCTAACATGGTTCCCAGTGCAAATTCAAATAGTTGATATATAAAGCAAGAATGGTACATATAGCCTTGGTGGAGCTAATACTGGTGAAATTACCATGCATTTATTAATTTTAGCAAAGGCCTTCTAACATTCCTCATCCCAATTGAATGAGACCCCCTTGTGTAGTAGTTGATTCATGGGTCAACATTTATCTGATAATTGTGCAATAAATCTCTTTATGGAATCTACTTTACCTTACAAGCTTCTTATCTCTTTGATATTGATGGGGGGACATATTTCTAAAATGCGTTTGACCTTTTTTGGTTCTACTTCGATCCCTCATTTAGAAATGATGAATCCCAAGAGTTTTTTTGAAGTTACACCAAATACACACTTCTTGGGATTCAAACTAACATTATGTTTTACTAGGTGATCGAAGGCCTTTCTCAGGATCTCAGTATGCTCTTCTCATAGCAATGACTTTGCCAATAATTCATTGATATAATCCTCAAGGATTTTGTGCATGTAATCATGAAAAATGTATGTCATGGATTGCTGATATGTTGCACCAGAATTTTTAATACCAAATGGTATAACTTTATAATAAAATGTTCCCCATGGTGTTGTAAACATGGTTTTGTGCTGGTATTAAGTATTAATACAAATTTGATTGTAACAAAAAAAAAACCATATATAAGGGAGAGCATCTCATGACCCGCAATTGCATCTACAAGAGCATCTATGTTGGGTAAAGGAAATGAATCCTATGGTGTTGCCTTGTTGAAGTCTCTAAAATCCATACATATACATATTCTTCCATAAAGTTTTCCTACAGGTACCATATTCAATACCCATTCTGTATAGTCGATGGAGATAATAAACTCTACATCCAACAACTTTTGCAACTCATATTTAACCATTAAAGTGATGGTTAGATGCATTTTCTTGAGCTTCTGCTTGATTGGATTTTTAGAAGGATCTATAAAAAGGTTATGGATTAACAAATTTGGATCTAGACCTGGCATATCCTTGTATGTCCAAGCAAAGAGATCAAGTCTCTCTTTTAGTAAATGGATGAGGTTCACACACTCATCAAGAGATAGGATCTCTCCAAATTTAACCTTCTTAGGATTAGTGGGATCATTACTGATATCCACATCGAAGGTTTCCTCTAATGACATGTGTGATCCCTCCTTGAGTTGGTGAGGCATAGGGATTAGATGTATATCATTTATTGGGTTTAAAGGTTCCATACTATCACTACCCTTATCATGATAAACATCATGTGTGTATCCTGGTGCAAAGTGAAATGGTTGTAACATTTATTCATTAGGAAAGAAATATTTAGGCTCTAGAGGTGAATCAACATGATCTCAATCAATAGAATCTAGATTAATACATAATGGTTTAGAAGGATCTACTGGATTGTAGAGTGGAGTGGTCAAATAAATTGAAATAATGTTGATGGAATGGATTAGATCTCTAGGACCATGTGTGTGCAACTCTACATTATCAGTGTTATTTGTATACCCGATATGTGGCTCTAGGACCATGTGTGGGCCCCAATGTAGGCCCTCTTAGTTTCATCCTTGTAGTCACTATCATTAATGAAGTATCCATCATTCATTCCCACTCACTCCACGGGTATATGGCATAGATGTCGAGGGCCTAAATAGGCCAACTCAGTCTCATCCTTATATTATTCATTGTTTGAGGACTCCTCATTGTAGACACCTATAACATGTCATGTTTAGGTAGACTACTCACGTAGGCACACCAAAAAGTCATGTGACTAAACCTTAGGACTTTCCAAGTATCAACAGTGGTTTTTACCACTCATTTGGGGCATTTTCAGCCCATCCAAGCCAGGCTTCTATTTACCAGAGTGACTATATCCTAGCCATTGTAGCTCAAAGTGGCCAAACTTTAGCTGCTACAGATGACAAAAACTAAAATTTAAATGCATTTTGTCACCCATCCAGCCTAATCATTGGAGGAAGTGGTAGTTTGCATGCAATAATGCTGAGCAGGGACAACTTTGCATGGTTTTTCATGGCCAATCTACATGAAAGACTCAAGTCCAGATTTAGACATTAGTTAACTAGACCTCAAGGGTATACAAAAGCTCAAATTCTCATGCTAACATCCAGTGCGCATGAGGGATTCAGTCCTATGGTTTGGACATTAACCTAGGGATTCAAACATTTTATAAGGAGTAAACCCAAAAGCACTAGGGGACCTTATTTTGAGATATTATTTTATCAATCAAAGAGAGAAAGCATCACATATTAGAATTCTAAACAGGTTGGATCATTGAGAGCTTCTAGAGACTTGGAGAAGCTCCTCTTGGAGATCAATTTTGTGGTGAAGCCCTATCGAATTGGAGGGCGAATCTAAACATATACGATAATCATTTAACATTAATAGTAGACTTAATTCTATATCCTTTGGATGAATATAAATATATTTCACCTTAGTGGCCACTATCCTAGATAGTGGCCCACAAGCTAGTCTAGGGTTTAGGTGATAGTTTCTTTTATTTTGCTTTCTCTTTCATGTTATTTGCATAAGATTTATTTCATTTATTTACATTCATAGTAATAGTTCTATTGCATTTTTTGATATTGAGCTTATTCATTGCTAACATCCTCATCCGGGGAGGCAATCTCATACATCTAAGTGTGTGTTGTTGTCCCATTGATTTCAGGGCTACAAGTTCATCGAACAAATATACAACATACAGGAGCAAGAGGATCCCTCTAGGAATAATACCTGGATAAGGAGGTATTTGTAAGCCCTCATATAGTTCTATGTGCATCATCAAGAATATTGTAAATGTGCATCACCCCTTTCTAGGGGATATTTTATACATCTGATACCCTCTTTGTGTAAAATCATGTATCAAATGAAGAGTATCCCATAGAGGGATTTATATGTAACTGGATATTGGGAATATCAATACAAAGCATTCATTATTTTATTTCTTCACACTTCGATTATGCCTTCCTTGTATGCTTTTTTATTTAATATATGTTAAAAAATCATAATAATCACAAATAGATTGAACGGATGATGCAACCGCTTCCCCGGGGTCACTAAATATGGTGATCACGATGGGACTTCTACCTAGTTTTTATTTTCTACCACTTTACTGATTCATATTTTTGTGTGCAAGTCTAGCTGCTATGATCTACAATAGCTAAAAATAATTTGCTTTGGTCTACAGCAACCAGGACTCAACCACTCTAGTCTACAATGGCCAGGAATTAGTTGCTCTAATCGACATCGACCAGAACTGGAGTGTAGCAGAGGTTAAAATATTGATTCTTTGAGCTAGATATGAGGTTGGTACAACTCTTCTGATAATTAATGTTTTTTTATCTGCTTCTATTTTTCCAAAATAGTAAACATTAAACCACATTTCAAATTTGGAAAATAAAGGAATGGAGAGGAAGAAACTTGCATCTTGTGCATCATAGAGTTTTTCTTAGGTTTCCACTAGGTATTTCTAGGAACAATGGCTTATGCTTGAAAATTTTGCTCTAGAATCTAGTGTGCTATAAATTGTGTATGTTTGTTTGCTTGCTTTGAGGCCCTGATAGATGCCATATTTACACAAAGTAGAGTGCATCCATGAATCTCATACTAGTTATGCATATTTTATAAAAAGTGAAACATCATTCATATTAGGCATATAGGAAAGATTCATTACTACTGTATGATGCATTTTAAATTATGCAAACTTAAAATTAACCCCACACACATATGCATGTTTTAAACATTGGATAGTTGTATTTCATCACCAAACTTCAAATTAGTCCGGTGACATTGGTATTCATCTCCTTCCACCGGCTTGCCCCTAGATATTCTTAGAATAGAATTAGAAACTTTCTATAGTGGTACTAAGTTACTCATGTTCAAAATGTATCCCAATATTGGAACAATTGGTTTAGAATGAAAGAGCTAGATGAACCCCCCACTGGGACTTCAGCTATGTACCCTATTCTCTTTATGAGAAAATCATGTTTGGCATGGGTGTTATTGATTCCCACTATGGATGAGTCTCCCTAATATAAATCCAAAACAAGAGCAAGAAACAAGAGCAAAAACATATCAAAGACACATCAAACAATTTAGGGCACACATAAATCATTAATCAAGATAAAAATTTGCTTGATATTGTTTAGCTACATCTAAATTACAATTAAAATAACTAATTCACAAGCACAATGGTCAAAAACAGAATTAAACATCCTTGGTCCAATATCGAGGGAGAATCTAAAGCAACACATACTCATAGGAGAGGTCGTAGTAATGTTGAACCACATGCTCATAAAATAGTGAGATGTAGCTATGCAAGTCTATAGTGAGATAATTCAACCCTCAGGGGTTCTACTCAAGAAACCCTAAATAAAGATTCAAATCATGGAACTAAATCACACAAACACAAAGAGGCCTCATGAACATCCTCATCAAGGAGACATGAGGAAACCTCAAGGTCTTCCTCTAAACACACAAAAACTTCTCAGAGACATGAGGAAGCTTCAAGAGCTTCCTCCTCACGTGGACATAATGAGGGTTCTAGACCCTGTTATTTACATAGGGATGATGAGGTTTCCCCATATGCATCCTCATGGATGGTATAGGGTCATAAAGACCTCATCACAAAAAAGACATACAAGAGTCACAACACCCCAAACTTCACATGAGACATTGAGAACAGGTCTGCCTACTGAAGGGCAAGAAACTAGAGCTACATCCAATCATAGACATAAAACAAAATATACCCTTCACACAAGAGGAAGGATTACAATAGATTATGACCTCATTGGATTAAATGGCACCCCAAAGGATCATCCATCAAAAACAAGGTAGTTATATGAGTTGAATCGATTGCATCCGAGACCACCTCCCTGAATAGTAGCCACAAAAAATTCTGCATCTGGAAGTTCATGAACTATTAATTATAAATGAAACTCTCAATTTGGGTATGATTTAGAGTGACTCCACAAGTCTCATAATGAGTTTGACTATCGATACACTTATCAACACATAGAACAAATTACAGTAGCTAGCAAGAGCAAAGAAATAATAGATACCTCTTCGAGGAATCTGTGAATCAAAACCACAAGAATAGAATCAGACAAACCTGGGTCTTCTTCAACAATGCAATATAACCGCATGCAATGGTTAGAAAATATGTTTCACAAAGGTCAAAAGCTAGTGGAAGCTCTTGAACATGATAAACAAAGAGAAAGGATTTTCTCCAACATGAGCAGCGTCTAAGAGAACAAGCTGAGCAACTAGCTCACACCAATTTACAAGCCAATGATAATGGTCATAAAATAAATACATGTGTTACCTCACCAAGAGATGGGTACAATAGAAAAAAAGAAATCCCACAACAAAACCACCACTTAAATTATGAATAAAATCATACTGGTGGAGAAAGGGTAGATATGATAAATCAGGATCAAGCACATCCTAAATCCTCTCGTAGAAGGGAAGAAAATAGAACAAGTCAAAGACACATAAATTTACCTCCATTACCATCATGAGGGGGACTACAAGAAGAGGAACTCCTCACCTCAAAGGCATTCCAGGAACTCTTTAAAAATATGAAGTCTTTTGAGAAAAAAGAAACAATAGGTAATCAACCAACATTGAGCAAAATACACAACCAACAATTATGCCCATCAGTCCCTGGCCCTGCATATCCTAAGCATTTTAATATGCCTAGGTTAGAAATTTTTAAGGGTAAATAGGATGCACAAGATCATATTACCAATTTTATCAATGCATGTTTCCATATGGAAGACAATGATTCTCTTATGCTAAGGACTTTCATTATGATCTTTCTGGGTGCTTCCACTCAATGGTTCAACCAACTGCCCAAGCACAACATATCTAGTTTTGAAAAACTAGCAAATGTATTCTTGAAGCATTTCTCCTTTGGTGCTAAAATAAAGGTGAACCTTTTAGACCTGGCCAACCTAAAACATTATAATGATGAGCCAGTAATGGAATATGGGGATAGGTGGAGAGAAGTCATGGCAAAGTTATCATTCTCCGTCCCCACTAAAGAAATTATCCACATGTTTGTTAAGAGTTGTTCTAAATATATTTCCATATTTCTACAACTTCAAAAATACTCTTCATTTGAGTAAGCCTTGTCATAAGATATACTCATTAAAGACATAAAATTCGATGAGAGAACCATTAAGCTCTGGAATAAAAAGGAGTGGAACAAAAACAACAAAAATGACAAATACAAGTAGAATAAAGCAATTCTTGCTCTAGTTAATCAATTAGTATTGGCTGCACCTAAGGATGAGGGTGCACAACAACCCCAGAATTATCAAGCACAACACCCACCAACCAATTATGATCAAAAGAAAAATCAGGGGTGAAACAGAGAATGCAAGACACGTCGCTATTTTACACCTCTATTAGAGTCAATTCAATCAATATTCAACCAATTGAGTGAGGTTGTGAAGATTATATTTCTAGATGTACCTCTTATAGATCCTAACAATCCTAAGCCAAAAGGATATAGTGAAGATCAATTTTACCCATATCACAAGATACTAGGGCATAATATTGAAGTTTGTGTTGGTTTCAAACATTAGGTGCAAAACATGATTAAGGTAGGAGAACTTAAAGTTGACAACCCATTGGCTCTCGATAACAAAGATATGGGCATATACAAGAACCCAATGCCCATCCATAATGTCCCTAGGGTGCAGGGTGCCCAAGTAAATTAGATTTGAATTGATATACCTACCCCTGGGTGCATTGGAATGGTTGAAATTGTCAATATAGCTACCAAGACTAGACGATATGATCAACTGCAACCTCCTACAACTCCTATTATTGTCCTAGCTACACCCAAGTAGAGGTAAGGGTAGAACAACCTTCCAGGTCCACCAAATTGAACTATGGTAACTATTCATAGTAGACTAGAGAAAAATTTACAAATGACTCTGACCAAGCTATCTATATATGAGCTCATACAACAGTCCCCAAATAATAGGGAGACTTTGGTGGATATTTTGAGATCAATTGAGCTCCAACCGCAAGATCCTAATGCATTCACTTGTTTTGTAGGACAAGTGCAAGAATTTCAAGAACCTATAATCCAATTTTATGATCATGATATTTATACAGTGTCTACTACCTTACCAAACCCTCCTCTACACATTTTGGCATTAGTGAATGATTTACCTTTTAAAAGGATCTTGGTTGATATGGGTTCTTCAATCAACATCATCACAACAACAACAATCGAACACCTTAAAATACTCAAGTCAAATATCATTTCGTGAGCATACACATTAAGAACTTTTAATTATGCTTTATGCAATACTATGGGAATGATAGTCCTACCTATAAATGTGGGGCATAATACCATCCCTATGATGTGTCATGTCTTGGAAGGGGCCATGCAATACAACATCCTCCTAGGGTGCCCTTGGATAAGAGATATGAAGTGTGTTCCTTCAATTTTACACCAATGTGTCAAGTACGTGCACGATGGCAAAGTCTATGTGGTGTTGGCTGATGAAGAGCCATTTAAATATGTCCATCAGGTGGATTTTCGAGGATAATTTGTAATTCCCTCTACCCACTTGTATGTAGGACCTTCATCTCCAACTACACAACTAGAAAATAGATATAAAGGGGTACGAAAAGACCCATCAACATCAACACCTCATCTTGCACCCAAAATGACTACTACTTCTAAGAGACCATCAATGTCTAAACCAAAAGACAATCAGAAGCTAAAGGCACATTTAGTTGAGGAAAGAAAACCCAAGGAAGCACTAACCATAGGCATTGAGAAAATTCCAAGTCCCATGGAAGAAGAAGATCTCCAATATCAATCTATAGAGATACTAGAGCCTGCTTTGCTAGTGTCATCTATAGGATCATCCACATCACATGCAATAATACACTTGGAAAGTACATGGATAGGAGATTATCTTATTTAGAACATAAAATTTATGCCCATCATAGAGTCCACATAGGACATGAGATGGCCAAAAGGTCTTAGACCACCATTCATCATATGGTCAATCCCCTTCCACCCACATTCAAGGAGCTTTTAGAACCCAATGATCCTATTATCTGGCCTGCTCATGGTCCAGATCCAAAGATTCCTTTTCCTCCAGAGCTTCATTGTGAGTATGGAGGAGAAACCTCTAAGACAAGATTTCACCCATGTGGTCCTAGATATTTCATTCCATTCATCAACATGATTTCCATTGATTTGACCACTCCACTTCATAACCTAGCGAACCCCACCAAACCATTGTATATCAATATAGAGGCTATTGATTGGGATTGTGCTGATTCACCCATAGATCTTGAAGATATTTTCCATAGCAAAGAGGTGTTGCAAGCATTTCATTTTGCATCAGGATGTGCATATGACGTATTCCACATTGGCTTGGATTCTAATTCAGTAGGACCTATAAATCCCATTGATGACATTCATTTGATACCCATGCCTCACCATATGGAGGATGGGTCACATATGGCTATAGAAGCAACTTTCAAGATGTACATCAGTGATGATCCTACTCAACCAAAGAAATTCAATTTCGAAGAAACTCCGTCTCTAGAGCAACATGCCATCATAATTCCTCTCCTAAAAGAGAGGCCAAATATTTTTTCTTGGACTTAAAAAGATATGCCAAGGATTGATCCAAAGTTAGTTGTTCATAACCTTTCATTGGATCCCATGAAGAAGTAAGTCAAGCAAAAGTTGAGGAAAAAGCATCCAACCATTGCTTTGATGGTGAAGAATGAGTTACAAGAACTGTTGGATGTGATTTTCATAGTTCCCATCGATTATCCCTAATGGGTCTCAAACATGGTACCCGTAAGGAAACCATATGGAAGAGTCTACATTTGTATAAATTTTAGAGACTTTAATAGGGCAACTCCAAAGGATTCATTCTCATTTCTAAAAATAGATGCTCCTTGTATGCCACTATAGGTCATGAGATGCTCTCCCTAATGGATGGGTTTTTTGGATACAATCAAATTTGAATCAAACCTGAAGACCAGCATTACTCCATGAAGAACATTCTGTTACAAGGTGATGTCATTTGGCCTAAATAATGTTGGTGCCACGTATTAGTGGGCCATAACATACATATTTCATGACTACATGCACACAATATTAGAAGACTACATGGATGACTTGATGGTCAAATATTTAGTACGACAAGAGTATGCTAAGATCCTTACAAAAGTCTTCAATTGCCTCATTGAGCACAACATCAGATTGAACCCTAAGAAGTGTGTGTTTGGCATGACTTTTGGTAAGCTCTTAGGTTTCATAATTTCTAAGAGAGGCATTGAAGTTGATCCTGCAAAGGTAAAAGCCATAATATAAATGGCCACCCCTACCAACATTAGGGAATCAAGAATCCTACAAGGCAAGGTAGCATCCATCAAATGGTTCATTGCACAATTATCAGATAAGTGTCGATCCATGAATCAGTTTCTACGCAAAGATGTCCCTTTCATTGGGATGAATAGTTCCAATAAGTTTTTGTAGATATCAAAACTTATCTGGCAACACCACAACTATTGGCTCCACCAAGGCCAGACGTGCCATTTTTAATATATATATAGGCTACTAATTTTTCTTTGGGCACCATGTTGGCTAAAAAGAATGCACAATAAAAAGAGCAAACCGTATATTACATTAGTCGCACCTTGGTGAGATATGATCTAGGATATACATATGTAGAAAAGTTGTGTTTAGCAATGGTCTTTGCAACCATAAAGTTGTGACACTACATGTTGAGCCATACAACTTATGTTATATCAAAACAAAATCCTTTGTAGTATATGATGAACAAGACCTATTATAATACACATACTGCAAAGTCAATTATGTTATTGATAGAGTTTGATCTAGAGTTCATAAGCTAGAAGTCCATCAAGGGATAAGTAATAGCATATAAATTAGTAGAGGCACCTCTTTAGGATAGCAAGCCTCTCACCATAGAACTACCTAATGATGTGGTCTTCAAATTATCAGACCCGCCTGAACCCGAAGAACCAAAAAATGAAAGAGACATGGCATTGTTCTTCGATGGTTCAAAATGTGATCAACGGGATGGAGCAAGGATAGTATTTATCATACCATTGGGCACTCCATTACCATTATCATTCAAGATAGACTTCCCATGCACAAATAATAATACATAGTATGAGGCCCTGATCTTGGGACTCCAAACAACCATTGCAATCGACATTAAAAGATTGAATATATTTGATGACTCTTTGCTCATAGTTAATCAATTCAAAGGATTGTTCCAATGTAGGTGCCCACTCCTGAAAGCTTACAAGAAGCTTTTTGATACTTACCTAGCCCTACTAGAATGTCATGACATTGATGCAATTCCTTGTATGTCAAATAGATTTGTAGACACTATGGAATATTTGGGATCCTTAATCCCTCAAAATCCATCTGTCGATTTCACAATTATTCACTTTAAAGTGCTCTCATATTTATCAATACAACGTAAGGTCATTGAAAACCTAGAGTCAGTCAACATGATTTAGACCAAACCAAATCAAGATTGGTCCTTCAGAGCTAGAGCTTTTTTGTGAACAACACCTTGGGAATATTTGATCTCTCAGGGTCCTGTAGAGTGTCGTACGACCATTCACGATAGGGTTTTTTCTCAATTGATGTTCTAAAATTTTGGATCATAGGAGGAGCATGTCATTTTATCTATAGAAGCTAAGACTTATCAGGATTGGATTTCCCAATTGCGGGACTTCCTAAATCTTGGAATGGTACCACAAGACTTGTCACATGATGAAATATGAGCATTTAAATAGAAGGTGACAAGGTATATCTTGCTAGGAAATATCCTTTATAGACAAGGCTATGATGGAATGCTACTTCATTGTCTCGAGCCCCAAGAAGCATCATGGTCAATTTTGCAAGCTCATGATGGTACGTGTGGTGGTCACTTTAGTGGCATAGCCATCATTAAGCACATATTGAGAATGGATTACTATTGGCCCACTATGGATAAATACTATTGTGAGTATTTCAAGAAATGTGTTAAGTGCCAGCATCATGCAAACCTCACCCACTTGCCATCACAAGCCTTGCAACCCATCCAGGTAGCATGGCCCTTCTCATAGTGGGAACTAGACTTGGTAGGGAATTTTTCACCCCCATACTTAGGCTAACATACATTCATCATAACGACCACTGAGTACTTTACCAAATGTGTTGAAGCGATACCCTTGACATCGACAACTAGACCAAGGATTGCAGAGTTTTTACTCCATAATATCATAAGTCATTTTGGGATCCCTTCGAATATAATATTAGATAATGGGCAATATTTCAAGAATAAACGTGTGTGTGCTTTAATGAAAAAATACCATATCTAGCACAGTTTTTCAACATCCTATTATCTGCAAGCAAATGGGAAAGTAGAAGCCTCAAACAAAACAATAGTCTCCATCTTAAGGAAAATAGTGAAATACAATCATAAGGACTGGCATTTGCAATTACCTTTGGCATTGTGGGCATATAGTACTAGTGTACGGATGCCCACTGAAGCAACACCATTTTAACTCGTATATGGTACTAAGACCATCATGCCCCTAGAGTTGGAGATCCCAATCCTGCGTATAGCATTGAAAGACTTCATAGATGATGAAACCACATAGAAATGCCACCTTGATCAGTTAATGCTTCTTTATGAACCTTGAGTAAATGCCTTGGAGCATATCCACGTTTATCCATATTGCCTTGCATGAGCTTACAATAGTAAATTCCACTTGAGGGAATTCAAATTTGGGGATCTTGTGCTCAAAGAAAACCAACATAACTCAAATCTACCACCGCACCTAAGAGATAAATTTGTGGAAAACTAGATAGGCCCCTACATGATTTCAGAAAGGGTTAGGCCTAGGGCATATCACCTCACATCATTGTATGGTGTTGAAGAGCATGAGACTATCAATATCATTCATTTAAATATATTTTACACAAAAAATCAAAAACATTGAAATATGTCATAAAACCAAAAACATTCAAATATGTCATAAAATGAAAATCATTCAAATATGTCATAAAATAAAAAACATTCAAATATGTAATAAAATACAAAAAAATTCAAAAATACTTAAAAATAAGAAATCCAAACAAATTCAAAAAACATAATAAAATATCCAAGGGTATCTTCACACCACTTGGTCAAAATTCAATCAAAATGCTCCAAGGGTATCTTCACACCGCTTGGTCAAAAGTTCAATCAAAATGATCCAAGGATATCTTCATATCGCTTGGTCAAAAATTCAATAAAAAATGCTCCAAGGGTGGCTTCACATCGCTTGGTCAAACTCTAAAAACCCCCAAGGCATAGTAATCCCTTTGGTCACAATAAAATCAAAAATATAAAAGCAATGAAAAATTAGAAATACAAAAACAATGCAAAATTTAAAAATACAAAAATAGTTGCATCTCACATCTGCATCCATATATTTGCATTGCATACAACATGCATATCCATTGAATTTGCATATATTATATCACACTCTTGTAAATGATGCCACAATTTGTATCACAACCACAAATACACAGTCCACCTTCATCCATGCATCCATGTGTGTACCTATGTTTTTCAACACAACCATGTCATGTTGCTATAAGAAATAGGCTAAGATTTTCCAGTCATTCAACCATATCTAGTGGTCTTATCAATTTTAATGGGAAGCCATCTTGGTTAGTAGAGAGTAAGGTATAGTCATGAATACCTCAGATATTTAGGATCCTATTACTAATTAAAAACACTAAAATCCTAGTTGGTACAAGGTAAAGATAAAAGTTGCATAAAGTGGTCTAGGTTACCTTAAGTGAAAAGGACCTTCCTTGCTTATCCCCCTGTGTGACTGGTTCAAAGGTGCTAAGAATTGGCAAAAGGACAAGTTCTACCCTATCCAAAAATGAGTGATTATCATCACTGCATAAAACCCTTACTTTCATTAAAAAAATCAAAAATCCTAGAACAAAGCACACATTCAAAATTTTGGTTTCCAAATTCAAAATACCAAAATTTAAGGAACAATCAAAGTCAAAACAAACAAGTGAATTCCATCCTTACATAAATCCCTTGCTCAAGAGGAAAACAAAAAAAAAATCAATAAAAAATAAACAGTGATTTTCATCACTAGGTATGAGCAAGTACCCCAAAAGAAATGAAGAAAATAAGAGAATGGAACTTGTATCCCTGGAATTCCCAACATTGCACAAAATTGAAAGGTGATCCCTTTTATGGGTTTGGTGTGCACCCATGCCTAGAAATGGTGGTATCCTTATGCATGATGATATGTCTATCACAATAGCATTTTGCATTTGTGTAGACCAATGTTTGCATGTGGATGAGCTAGCTTTAGGTAACCCAAAGCCACCTAGTGGTATAATCCAACTAAGTCCAACACAATATAATATGAACAATTGAGGATCCACGATCTTAGAAATGGGTTGAAAGAATCCCACCTGGCATCAGAGGAAATTCTTGAGTTCTATATAAATATATTCATTTGTGCACACAAGGATAATGAATCCATAAGTCCATGATGAAAGCCCTGGAAGGTGATCCCTATTACAGTTTGGTGTATAGCCATGCCTGGCAATGGTGGTATCCTTACGCATGATGATATGTCTATCAAAATAGTATTTTTCATTTGTGTAGACCAATGTTTGCATGTCGATGATCTAGCTTTAGGTAACCCAAATCCACCTAGTGGTATAATCCAACTAAGTCCAACACAAGATAAGATGAACAATTGAGAATCCACAATCTTAGCAATGGGCTGAAATAATCTTGCCTAAAATCAGAGGAAATTCTTGAGTTCTATCTAAATATATTCATTTGCACACATATGGATAATGAATCCATACGTCCATGATGAAAGCCTTGCTTCTTCAAAATTCTAGTATGGTCAATACACAACTATTGATAGAATAACTAGAGTGTTTGATTCCCAGAAAAAGCCTCAAACATTTCTACATAGCAACAAGTCATATAATTCATCACATCATCAATTTTATTTCCAAAATTTGTAAATTAAGGGGTATAAACAAATTAGGCTAGATACCAGATAGATGTTAGAAATAACATCTATATGACCACTGATTATTTTGAGTCTTTTAAATAACATAAGCTTTATCAAGAAGTTACATACATACACGCCAATACATTTCACATATGAATGCCAAAATAAATTAGTTATTATGATAAGAATGGCTATTTACATTCATGATTGTTATACTTTCTATGGTATCACCTATTTATATTGTTGAAATAATATCACATGCATTCCTTATGTTTTACGTGATTAAAGCATACAGGTTCATTCACATTAGATAAGCATAATATAAATAGTGCATGTCACATTGCATTTACATATCATAACATAAGTTCGATGCATACAATTAAAACAAAATTAAACATGCATCTAATTGTAGAGAGAGACAAGTACGGGGTCTCTCTAGTTAATAAAAAAAAATTATTCAAATAAATAATACCCGAACGATTCACAGTGACTCTCAACAGTTCAAAGAATGAATTGAAATAATGAATCAAATCTTAGTAAGAGTATAATGCCACTAGGAGGGTAGGTCATGCCGTGAAGGCTAATGAAAATTTTAATAAGAAAATAAAAAAACATGATGATCTAATTTAATGAAACTATCTAATATATATATGAATTGTTAACTCTTGGAATGCCTAGTCGACGGCTAGGTTTGGTGTGTAACATGACTCCCCTCCTCGGAAAGATTTTTCCTCAAAGCTGGAAATATCTGGAAAATACTTTTAGGTTCCCATGTGGCATCCTCCTCTGGTAAATCTTGCCATTTGATGAGAAATTCTTGAATCTGATGTGATCTCAGTCTTCATATTCTATGTTGTAGTATATCTTCAGGTTGGAGATGTATGCGTCCTTCCTCATCGAGCACTGGTAATTCTGATTGACCTTGCACTTTCTGACCAATTACTTTTTTGAGACATGAAACATGAAATACCGGGTGTATTCGTGATGATGAAGGTAGCTCTAACTGATAAGCGACTTCTCCAATGCGATGCACAATTTTGTAAGGACCATAGAATCATGGAGCCAACTTTTGGCTGGACTTTATCCTTAACGATGATTTTTTGTAAGGTTACAACCTTAGGAAAACCCAATCACCTATATTAAAAGTTATCTCTAATCAGTGCAAGTCTTGTTGTTTCATACGATTTTGTGCTTGGACTAAATTTTCTTTGAGGATGGTGAGTGTAGACTGCCTTTGTTGGAACCAATCATCCACTTTGGCTACTTTGGATGATCCTTGTACGTAATTTGCGACGGTTGGAGGCTTGGTGCCATATAATGCTTCAAATGGAGACATCTTAATTGATTAATGGTAAGAAGTGTTGTACCACCATTCTGCCAATGATAACCACTAGCTCCTTCTTGCATTAATATAGCCCCAATTCCTGTTCTGGAGGCATCACATTCGATAATAAATGGTTTGTGAAAATTGGGAGTTACTAATACTGGAGTTGTACACATGACCTTCTTAAGAGCTTCGAAGGCTTGAGTGGCTTCTTCCAACCAACGAAAAGCATCCTTCTTTGTGAGTGTTGTGAGAGGTGCTGCAATCTTACCATAATTATGTACAAACTTGCGATAGTAGCCCGTGAGACCCAAAAAAACCATGAAGTTTCTTGATGGTTTTAGGTAAAGGCCACTCTTGAATTGCCTTAATCTTATTGGGGTCGACTTTGACACCCTCATGTGAAACTATATGACCAAGATACTCGACTTCTTGGACACCAAATGAACATTTGGAACGTTTGACAAATAGCTTTTCTTTTCTCTATGTAAAATGTGAAGGGCTTTATCCACATGATGTAAATGGTTCGTCCATGTTTTGCTGTATATGAGAATATCATCAAAAAAAACTAACACAAACTTACGGAGGAGTGGACGAAACACTTGGTTCATGAGACTTTGGAATTTGGAGGGTGCATTGGTGAGACCAAAAGGCATGACAAAAAATTCGTAATGACCTTCATGAGTACGAAAAGCAGTTTTGGGAATATCTTCTTCTCTGACATGGATTTGGTGAAATCCTGAGCGAAGGTCTAATTTTGTGAAAAATTTTGCACCATGCAACTCATATAGTAGGTCATCTATGACAGGGATAGGAAATTTTTCCTTGATAGTGAGTTTATTGAGAGAACAAAAATTAGGACACATACGCCAAGAGTTATCTTTTCGTCTAGCCAGAACTACAGGTGAAGAATAAGGGCTAGTGTTGTGACGAATGACTCCATGATCTAGCAGATCCTAAACGATCTATTCAATTTCTGTATTTTGTGGTTGAGGATAGTGGTAAGGACGATGGTTAGGTGGGACACTCCATGGAATAAAATGGATGGCATGGTCATGAGATCATTTAGGTGGTAATCCTTTAGGTTCTTGGAAAACCTCTTTGTAATGTGTTATGATGTCTCGTAACTCTGGAGCAGTAATATCCGAAGTTTCTCGAGATTGTTTTTCCAAACAATTAATTTGAGCTATAAAACCATATCCACCCTTTTTTAACATCTTCTTCATACTATGAGAGCTCACCAATTGTGATGGAGGAGTAGTAATGCCTTGTAAGCGAATGACTCGTCCGTTTTCCTTCCATTCCACAAATAATTTTTTGAAATTGAAGCTAACCGTGTCTAATGTTTCCAACCATTCAACTCCCAAAATGACATCAGAGTTCCCTAAATTCATTACGAAAAGGGATCCAAACCAGATATAAGTACCCATTTTTATGGAAACTTGAGATGTTCGACCAACACATTGCGTGTTCACCCCGTTGGCCACTAGAACATGGAATTTGTCTTTGTTGGAAGAGTTAATGAATAAATTCAAAGCTTTTGTTGTTTTGATGTCTATAAAATTGTGGGTACTGCCAAAATCAATTAGCACATTCACCTTTTTCTAGTGGAGAAATCCTGGTACCTTGATGGTATGGTGGGCGGTTAGCCCCATGAAGGCATGCATGGAGATCGCCATTGTATCCTCTTCCTTTTCTTCTAAAGTACTTGGTAGTTCTTCTTGCATAGGTTCTTCTGGGTGGTAAGTTTCTTCCTCTTCTCCTTCATATTGATCGCCTTCAATATGAAAGTTTTATTTTTTGGCACATGCTTGTTCCTTGGGGTGATGAGTGCGACATTTATAGCAAAATTATCTTGATGGTTGATCATTTCTACGAAAGGAATTGTTGCGATACAAAGGACGACTATAAGTTTCACGTCGTGCATACAACTGATTTCTCTTCTCAGCCAGCTTAGCTATTCTTATACAATCGTTCAGTGAGGTTGGATTGTGCATGTCTACCTCCACTCTAATATTTTCTTTCAATCCATTGCAAAAATCTCCTACCACTGTGTCGGGACTGAGGTCTAAAGTATATGGTAGTAAACTGGTGAACTTCGAAATGAATTCGCTAACCGATCCTTCTTGTTTAAGAGATAACAGTCTTACTATGTATGACGATGTAGCTCCTTCATCAAATATTTCTAAAAAAGAGGTAGTGAATTTTCTCTAGTTAATAGTAGCTCCTTTCTCTCGCTTAAGCCATACGAACCATTGGTAGGCCTCAGTGCCTAATTTTGATGCAACGAAAGGGACTTTATCAAATTCCTTAATTTGGTATAAGTCAAGAATGCCTTCCATTTTGGCTATCCAACCATGAGGATCATGACCCTCAAAAGTGGGCATATCAATGCATGGAAAATTATTAGGGCCTCTCGGTTGGTGATAACCCGTATCCCTTTCTTGATCTTGGTTATACCACTGTCTATGATAGCGATCCCTATAATTATCCGAATTGCCTCCTTGCTGTTCCCAATCATTATCTTAATCGACATTTTCTTCATTCCTTTGGGCATGGGAGTGATTTTGGGGATTAGTATTGGGATTAAGCTGGTTTTGTGCTTGCACTAGGGTTTTTAGGTTGAGACTAATTTCGTTCATACCATCTATTAAGAGTCGAAGAGATTCATCGTTGGAAACGACTGAGTTACTTGAGTTTCCTTGTGTGATGTTTTTGTGAGTTGGGGGAGGGTTAGCAGCCATAGTGTCTACCAGTGGATGATGTGGATTATAACTACCAATTTTGAAAGGAGAAGGAGAATTTTTTGTACCTGGGCTTCGATTAGGTCTTCTTGCATTGTTATTGGTCATTTTTGAGCTTGATAATCGACCGTCAGATCCTTTGGTCCACCTTTTGCTCATGCACTTGTTAACATAACCTGCTTAGGAACTTTTGAACTTTGACTGCTGCAGAATGTGATGGAATTTTAGCCAAAAATTTGGTTTTCGCTTCAACTGTCGCTCCAACTGCGACGCGGATTTGAATTTGGATTTGGGCTCCTTCTTGACTGCAATTTTTGACAACTTTTGACAATTTTTGACAACTTTTCTTGACTGCAATTTAAGACACGACACGGGACTAACCACGGACCACCCGAAGACACGACACGGGACTAACCACGGACCACCCGAAGTCAACGGACAATGAGGACACAAGTGTAGATAGCAAGGACACGATACTAACCACGGACCACCCGAAGTCAACGGACAACGAGGACACAAGTGCCGATAGCAAGGACACGATAAGACACGCGGATAGAAGAGACGTTGGAAATGAAATGCGAGACGACACAACATGAAGCAGACATGACAAACAGGAGTGAGATGACACAACATGAAGCAGACATGACGGATAGAAGCGACGTTGGACACAAAATGCGAGACGACACAATGCGAAGCTGACACGATGGACAGAAGCAAGACGACACGACGTGAGACACAAAGAAATGACGAACAGAAAAATGCGACAAACGAATGAAATAAAGATGAACAAAAGAAAGACGAACGAACGCGAATAGACTTGCTATGCACGTAGGAGCACCGGACGTGTGACTGCAGTCACGATGTATAGGGAGTGATACCGAAGTTTTAAATCCTTCCACAAACTAAACACTGCCAATGTGGGACAATTAACAATACCCACGAAGGAGGAAAAAATTTGTAACTGACGTCAGCGCCAAAGATAAAGTAAAAACCTTAAGGTTTTCGGGCAAAATGAACAAAATCGCTAATTCTGATTGGCTAACGGCTGCGAGAGGAATGGCAGGTATGTTCACCGATTTTTTGAAAGCTTGGCGACTGGTAATTGTTACAGTAGCCGCCTGCGGCTGAGTGCTGCCTGAGGAAGACTACGAAATGCGCATGAGGGCGATGGGCATTGGCTGCAGTGGAAACGCAGCTGCGAGTGGCTGTAGCGCTCTGCCAAAGATGCCTGCGGCTGGTGCTTCAGAATCGAAATGTGACAAACTGATACCACTTGCAGAGAGACAAGTACAGGGTCTCTCTGGTTAATCAAAAAAATAAATTTATTCAAATAAATAATACCCGAACGATTCACAGTGACTCTCAACAGTTCGAAGAATGAATTGAAATAATGAATCAAATCTTAGTAAGAGTATAATGCCACTAGGAGGGCAGGTCCCGTCGTGAAGGCTAATGCGAATTGTAATAAGAAAATAAAAAACACGATGATCTAATTTAATGAAACTATCTAATATATATATGAATTGTTAACTCTTGGAATGCCTAGCCAACGGCTAGGTTTGGTGTGTAACACTAATGAAGACATGGCATCCATAAATACATAATATCATAAATCATCCATCCATATCTAAGATCACATCATTACATCCACCTATACATAGAATCATGAATCTATCATTGAGTCAATTCATGATACATCACATCATGTCACAATAAACAAATCATGTAAGCATCTATATAACACACCTACATAAGAATCCATCTCAAATACATATCATCATAAATACCATCTATCATCTAATGCATATATCAACTCATCACAATATCATCATCACATCACATAAATAAAAAAAAAAACATGAGCAATAAATGACACACATAATGAAGCATAATGTAAAGTATCATATAAATATGTGTGTATCAAAAGGTATCTCAAAATGTGTATCTCAAAGTGCATGGATATACAAAATTTCCTAAAGGCTACAATCATATAGGTCAGATGACCTCAAAAATAAAAGCCTATAGCATCATTAATCAAATACTTGGCATGTGCCCCCTGTAGTGCCACCTCTTATGGATGGATCTCAGGTGGAGCGATGTGAGACTCCTGGCCTCTCTATATGGGTCCAAGTACTCTAGTTAGGCCGAATGAAAGACTACCTTGAGGAAGAGCACTCACTAGTCTATGAACCACCTACATCTATCCTCTCCCTTAGAGTGGATCCTAGCCTCTTGATATACATCTGGAGAGAAGCAATGTGGCCTACATGACAAGCAATTGTCACCTCATACTCATCTAGAAAACCCTGCATCTACCTGATCTCTACCCTTGGATTTATCCTTGTAGAGCCTCAAGGTGTGGAAGGATCAACAACCATCTACATCCTAGGAGTACCACCCCTGATGGTAGCCTGTAGAGCCTATATCTAAATAGTGAGCTTCTCTATAGTAGCATCATGCTATACTATAGTAGCATCTCGCTAGGCAATGATAGCATCACACTATTGTACCTAGATCTTAGCTGATGGGAGCTTGACCTCTATATAATGCAACTATACCCTTAGAGGAGAATATCTCTTCTTGACATCCAACTCCTCATCCTCATCCTCAAGAGCCTCCTACTCCTCTGCTACCACCTGCTCTATCGACTGGCCCCATACCTTAGTACTAGCTTAGAATCTACATCCTAATGGATCTACCCCATATCTACCATCATCCTTGCGACCCAAACTACCATCACCATGCCACATCTAGTCACCCCACCACCACCCAAATGTATATGTGACTACCTCAGCAACTCGTGGGTCAACTACTGGGACATCCTCCTCATCGACCAACTCAGTGATACATGGGGGAGGGAGGTCCTTATCTACTATAACACACCTACACAAAAATGGGACAAGTGGTACATCCTACTATAAACCATACTGACAAAGAACCCAAGAGTCAAATAAATACTCCCTGATGCTCACCTTGTGGTCAATGAGCCACTGCTCATGCCATGTCCTAGCTATAAATTGGCTGGATCATCCCAAGTCGGGCACTCATAATATGGGCACCACATGATGGCTCTGAAATGTAAACTAGTGGGAGTTTTAGTGTAGTGGGATATCTCCCCTGCATGAGGATGGCTCTTACGCTCCTCTCACTCTCGAGCCCACATAGCAACATAACACTACATCCTAGCATCAATAATGGTGATCTTAGCAGGGATTCCCTTGGGACGATCCATGTTGATATGCTCCCATCCCTAGACCTCGAAGAGCAAGTTGCAACCAATGTTGATGTGGCCCCATCGGTGAATATGGTACAACTCATCATAAAACTATGCTAGCAGTGACCTACCCCATGCATAGATGATCACCTCCTCACTATCCAAAAAATCTTGAACCATCGCAAGGAGGTTCCATGGGAACCTCAAACTTGAGAAGTCTGGAATGAGAATGTTGTTGATGACCATCATCAATACTGTGTGCCTCTCCATGAAAACATGCTCCCTATACAAATGTATTATAGAAACACCACCAGACTTGGTATACTTGAAGAATGTCATCGTGTGCTTGCCAAAAATCCTAGAAAAAACTGCATCATGATCATTGGTGGCCAAAGAGGGGATGGTAACTCCATCAAAGGGGATCCAAAAAATCTTGTATACATCCTTCGGTGTGATAGTCATCTCACCAATAGGAAGATGGAAAGTATTCATCCTGGGGTCTCATTGATGAACTAGTTCAGTAAGTTAGGCATGGTCTGACATGATCCAAGGTAGTTGAATGACATACTAGAGGCCGCAAGCCTCGAGCCAGTCCCAGTCCATAGCATCAAGGAGTGGAATAAGGTCATTAAGAAGTTTTGGGTCCTGAGCCTAAGCAATAAGAATCTAAGAGAAAAAATAAAAAGTATAACTACAATGCATCTAAGGCATGAATCACAAATAAAGCATGAAAAGTTGTGCACATGCTGATAAAATATCCTAATTTTGAATAAAAGAGGAATAATGCACCTAATCATGTAGCACAGTGTAAGGAAGTAATTAAAAATTTTAGAAAAATCAGCATAATCACCTTGCAAAAATCCACAAATTGCAAAAATTTAACGAAGGTATTTGGCTGTTGTTGCCTACAATGGCCATAAATTGGCCACTGAGGATAGCAGCGACCAAACCCCAATAGTCAAATTTATGACCGTTGGGATTCAAAGTTGGCCGCTCTGAGCAACAACAGCCAAACTAAAGGTCAATCTGGCCGCTCTGAGCAGTAACAGCTGATGGGTGACACGACAGACATTTGCACCCTAGGTCAAAAATGATAAAAAAATTGAAAAAATTAACAAATGGGGCAATCCCAACAAAATAAAATCTAACCTAAGTCTATATACAGATTCATTTCATTACCAGTAGGTTTAGTGAGGTTCATTTACTAGTTACTTAGTGAGGTTCAATTTAACCCAAAAAGAAGAAAGCAAATTCAAGGTTTGAGAGAATACCTGAGAAGCTCCAGCTCCTTTGCTTGCAAATATCTCTCCCAGTGTAGCCATGGTCTCCAACGTAGTAGCACTTCAAGATAAAAATGTTACTTTCTCATCAAAGCTCTGGAAAGCAAAACGATAACTGGAGAAAATAAAAATTCAAAACCCTAGATTCTTTTTGTACCCCTCAAGTCACACTTTGGTCGCTGCTGACATTAGTAGCCCGAAAATTATGGTTGCTCAAGGCTAGAGCGACCACCAACAGATACTTAATGGCCATTGGACCTGATAGTGGCCGGAGGTACAAGGAAAACCAAGCAGATTCCTTCTAAGAGGAATAGTAAAAAAATCAAATAAGCACATTTTTATGGTCCCTGATCATAAAAATTATCAAAATAACAAAAAAGTCACATAAAAACAAATCTTGAGTAAGCTCCATAATCGGTTACTTACTCTATCAACTCGGCGGTTGCAGCGATTTGCACTCCATGCAACTTGGTGAGATGAGTAAGTTACCATAGAGCTACTTGGGGTAAATTAGTCTTTTTGGAATTACGATGCATTACCTCGACCCCGAAGAAGACCAAGATGGTCGAAATACTCCACAGGTGCGATGGAATCATCCTAATTCTCTTATGGCACCAAAAATACTAAGCCAAGTGATGCAATACAAGTACAAATATAATCACTCATCCTAACTCCCTAAGAAGGTTATTTATGTACAAACAACTCCTCGAGATAGGGATGAGTTACCATCATAAATAATTGAAATCACACTTGGATGGGGGTTACCTATTAAAATAACAAACACTATAAAGAAACCAAAGCTAGTCAAAGTGGTCAATCGACGTGTCACCTCATTCATTGCATTTTACTCCCCAATTTATTTGTGTGAGGGGGTAGTACAAGTATTTAAATAATTATAATCAAAGTCAACCAAATATCACTCGATCATATCAAAATAACGTTCATCCTAAGAATCATTGCATACAACTCTTACAAAACTTTCCCCCGTTTGTTGGGTTCATGATAAAATATGACATCTTTAATTTGTAGCTCTTCTCTAGTCGGTTTTGTTGTAGCGATGTAATCTACCCGATTATATTTGAGAAATTAGTGCAAGTGAACATGTGCAAGCCCTATGCTAAATTAAGCCTTCAATCAGGTTGAAGCGATGATTCAAGGATGTGTTCCATATTGCATGATTTGGCCATCCAACATTGATCAGATCAATGATCATCATACACCCTTCCAAACATAGTAGTCTACATTTTCACTCTGCACTGTGTATTTCACTCAGTGCATCGCAAAAAGGGGCATTTGTAGACACCTAAAACATGTCATGTTCAGGGAGACTACTCACATAGGCACACCCAAAGGTCATATGACTAAACCTTGGGACTTTCCAAGTATCAATAGTGGATTTTACCACTTATTTGGGGCATTTTTAGCCCATCCAAGCTTGGCCGCTATGGACTAGAGCTACTGGATCCTGGCTGCTATAGCTTAGAGCGGCCAAACCTTAGACACTGTAGAAGACAATGGCTAAAATTTAAATGCATTTTTTTGCCCATCCAGCCTAATCACGAGTGGAAGTGATAGTCTACATGCAATAAGGCTTAGTGGAGACAACTTTGCATGATTCCTCATGGCCAGTCTACATTAAATACTCAAGTATAGATTTAGACATCAGTTAACTGCCCCCTCAAGGGTAGACAAAAGCTCAAATTATTATGCTAACATCCAGTGCTTATGAGGGATTTATTCCTAGGGTTTGGATATTGACCTAGGGCTTCAAACACTTTATAAGGAGTAAACTTAAAAGCACTAGGGGACCTTATTTTGTTGCCTTATATCAATAAGAGAAAGAGAGAGCATCACATATCAAAATTTTGAATAGGTTGGATCATTGAAGAGAGCTTCTAGAGACTTGAAGAATCTTCCCTTGGAGATCAAGCCCTATCATATTTGAGGGTGAATCTGAACACATACAGTAATCATTTAACATTAATAGCAGACTTAAGTCTATAGCCTTTGGATTAATATAAATAGATTTCACCTTAGCTGTCGTTGTCCTAGACAATGGCCTATAACCTAGTCTAGGGTTTAGGTGATAGTTTCTTTTATTCTACTTTATATTTCATGTTATTTGCATAATCTTTATTTTAGTTATTTACATTCATAACACTAGTTCTATTACATTTGTTTCCATTGAGCTTATTCATTGCTAACAGCCTCATCCGAGAAGGCAATATCAGACATCTAAGCGTGTGTTGTTGTTCCATTGATTTCAAGGTTACAGGTTCATCAGACAAATCTACAACATATTGGAGCAATAGGATCCCTTTAGGAATCAGACCTAGAGAAGGAGGCATTTGTAAGCCCTCATACAGTTCCATGTGCATCACCAGGAAACCTGTAAAGGCACATCACCCCTTGCTAGGGGATATTTTATACATATGATACCCTCTTTATGTAAAATCATGTATCAAATGAAGGGTATCCCGTAGAGGGATTTATATGTAATCGGATCTTGGAAATATAAATACAAAGCATTCGTTCTTTTATTTCTTTGCACTTCAATTATGCCTTCCTTGTAAGTTTTTTTATTTAATATATGTTAAACAATCATAATAATCATAAATAGAGTGAGTGGATGGTGCAGTCACTTCACCAAGGTTGCTAAATTTGTCATCATCTATTCTAGAAGCATGCTCTAGCGCATCTCTTTAAGAAATGGATTATACTCTAATATCCTCAGAGGCAACTTCTGATTTAGTATCTACTGTTAAGCCCAAATTCTGAATTTTCATGCTAGTGTTATCGATAGCTTCACAAATTTCACTCTCCAAGTTAGCTCTTGGAATACCTTCTGGATCAACCTCCACTGATATGTCATGATATATCTCAGGTGGTTCTATAGAGACATAGTTCACTAGTTGATTATCCCTTCACATGTAGGAAGGGTTAGGGTGATAAGGATTCCAATCCACATTATCCCCTAAATTGAAGTTTAGGTGATCAAGAGATGCTACTAAAATATTGTCTTGTCCTCTTATATGGTAGCCCAACCCAAACCTATCAATTGGAAACTAATATTGTGGTTCATAGGGAGTTCGAAACCCTTACTAAAATAAACCAAGATCGTAACCGTGCTAGTGGTAACATTCAAAATAAAACAAGGTGAACTTTAGATTGAATAAATAATGAAAATTCACTGAGAATGGTTCATCATCATCTTCATCTATGGGTATGTGAATAGAAATTTGGTCAGGACCTCCATAGATGAAATTTATTTGGTTGGGTGGCACTCCCAGTGGTCCCACAATCCCTATGGGAAAGTGATGGGCTTGAGGTCTGCCCATGTTCTGTGCAGTCTTGATAAAAGTCATGAATGTCACATTCTACACTATATACTCTGCTAGCCCAGGATTAACCAAATGGATGGTTACCTATAGTGTAGATGACCCAGCTGAAGAAATATGTGAAGTATGTTTTTGTACCTCCTAGGCTCATTCTATGTATCTCCTTCATCCATGGGATAAGAGAATTTAGTAGTGGCTACTTTGAGCATTTATTTTGACTCTTTCTTTTCCATTATTGCCTTAAGATTTTGGTCATTTCTAAGCATCATCAATGTTGTAGGATTTTCTGAAGATTCTATTTATGCACAGTTAGTCATGGTACTGATATTGAAGATCCAACACACACTTCGTTTAGCTTACCCTCTAGTTGTTTAATTGGTGATATTGACCTTATATCCTTTAGTTGTTTTGGCCATATTTCACTCATCCAAACTCGAATTGAGTTAAAAGTTTGAGGGTATATTATTAACAAATCCTATAACATCTTCACCAATTTTAATATCATTTGGAGTAACACAGATCTTAGCTCATCCCTATATGTGAAAAATATTTTTGGTAAGTGATTGTACGAGGGTTGCATCTGGGTTGATGTAGCAGCACCAGAGATGGCATTTGGGACTTCGACTGCAAATTTAACCGTGACTATAATTGGAGGTGGTAAAGTGAATAAGGTGAATCAATATGAAATTACCACAATGGTCATGGGTGGTATAGTGCCTATTGAAACTGAAGGTGTTGAGTTAGATCATGATGGTTTTAGGAATGCAAAGAAAATAGGGGATAAGGATCCTCCTGATAAGGGACACATGTACAATGAGTCCCTCTCTCAAGACCATGATTCCTCTCCTTGATCTTATGCTAATAAATTAAAAGCATCTAAAAAACCTCCTTAGAGTAGTGGAACCCTCTTACTCCCAATAGGTGAAGACCTGGTAATTCCTAAAACCCTAATGGCAGATTACATTTCTATTGAATCCCACACTATGGTGGGGAAATTTATCGAAGGACGGCTAGATATAGAATTTATTCGGTGGTGGGCCTACACAAAATGGAAAACCCTAGGCAATATGGATCTGTTTTCTCTTTCAAAGGGTTTTTTACTCATTTGACTCAACAATAAATAATATGCCTCTCGGATCCTTACCAAGGGTCCTTGGTTATTCAATTGAAAGAGTCTCTTTATTTTGAGGTGGGGTGAAGACTTCAACCCTGAGATGTAGAACATAAATTTCACACCAATCTAGGTTTGGTTTCTAGATCTACTTGCACTTTTTTGGCACAAAGATATTTTAAAGTGTATTGAAAAATATATAGGCAAGTTGGTTGCTATCGACCCAATGACTAGAGCACACACTCGCATGGTACATGCTAGAATTTATGTTAATTCCAATTTAGATTTCTATATTCCCACTCAGATAAATCTAGTTTATGAATCCTATCACAAATGTAAGGCCATAGAATATGAGAATAAGTCTACATTATACATTTTGCATTGAATGTAAGGCTCAGAGCCATCTCAAAACCCAATGCTCATTGCTAAGAAACTCAAAGGAGATGAAATTTCCCAATATCTCTTGAAGTGGGTTGTAGTCCAAGAAGCAATAAGGTAGACCCCTATAGAGCAAACAATAAAGCATCTACAAAAAGTGAATAAATTCCAAAAAAATCCAAAGGAAAGCATATTGAAATCCAAGATTCAAAGAATGATCATCCAAAGGTGAGTTCCTTTTTGGACTTTTAAAATTATTTTGATGTTTTAAAAGGAATTACTTTTCATGGGCCTGAACCTAGTAAGGGTGACATTATCTCAAATCCAAATGAAACCCTAGTTTCTAACCAAGAGGAGCCTCAATCACCATCTATATCTGGTCCCTCCAATACTATATCAAAACCTCCATCCACCCTTAAGGGGAATACAAAAATTGGTAGTCCCATCTCAAAAAAAGTGGAGAAAGAAGATAAATATGATTTCAGCCCCATTAACACTAGAAGTCTTAAGAAATATTATGTTTATATCGATAGTGAAAAGAAAAAGAAGGGAAGACCCTCTATAAATGATCAAAAGAAAAAGGAAACAAAAAATGATATTGCAAATGGTACCCAGAAAACCCTATTCCAAGATCTTCTTAGATAGGAGAAGGATGAATAAAAAATATCCAAACCTCCCTTGCAAAAATCTAAGGGAGGTCAAAAAATTTCCAAAAATTCTAAATGAGGATCCTCTCATGGAATGTGAGAGGCCTCAATAGTGTTATCAAGCAAATGCTTGTTTGCACTCTGAGTAAAGAACATAGACCCACTATCATAAGTCTACAAGAAATGAATATTGACCAAAATAAAATCTAGAAAATCACAAATTCTATCTAGAAAAATGGTGAGTTTACTTTTTTCCTTGCTCAAGGTACATTTGGGGGACTTCTTTGTATTTGGGACTCAAACAAATTAGAAGGCATAATCATTTCCTCTTCCAAAAGGGTCCTTAATATGATATTTTTATATACAAGTAGTAATTTCTCTTGGGTTCTATCCAATGTCTACTCCCCTAAAAATCCTCTCAGTCGTAGGGGCCTATGGGATACTTTGAATAAAATGAAAAGTGATTTCTTAAACCTTCCATGGATTATCGCTGGAGATTTAAACTCTCCCCTTCCTTCTAAAAAGTAGGGAGGGAACCTAATGCTCTCCAAGAGCATTGAGTATTTTTATAACTTTTTCACTAATTGTGAGTTGATGGATGTTCAAACTAAAGGGGCAAAATACATCTAAAGCATTAGGAGAACTAGGGATCATCACATTCAAGTAAAAATTGATAGGGTTTTTTTCTCAAGAAGCTATATCGGTGATGGGTGGTGGCACTCTTATCTATCTTCCTAGAGTTGGATTTGATCATTGTCCTTTATTTTTTGAAGTTGATAAAGGTCCTTGTTTCAAAATCCCCTTTAGATTTGAAGCTATGTGGACTCAGTACCCAGATTTACGGATACAAATTATTGACTAGTGGTAATTTGACTATCATGGGTCCTTTAATTTCAAGTTTTCTCAAAAAATTAAGTGTGTCAAAGAAAATATTTGAGTCTGGAACAAAGAATTTTTTAGTAACATATTTGAAAATAAGAAAAATATTTTGCAAAATCTTAAAAGTATTGAAATCCAAATTCATAATGGGCAGCTCAATGAACAACTGAGAAATGAAGAGAGATAGGTTCTTGCAAACTATCACAATGTATTGGCTAAAGAGGAGACATTATGGAGGCAAAAATAAATGGCCCTTTGGGTCAAAGAGTGGGAATCTATGAGGCATTGAAGTTTGAACAAAATTAAAGAATTAACCAAATTTTATGGCACTATCACCAAGGACATTTTTGGGATCCAAAATGAAGCTTCATCTTTCTTTGAGGGCCTTTTCAAAGCAAACCCCAAAAATACTACCTATGTTGTTAGAAAATTGAACCACCATATTCCCATCATGTTCACTTAGATATGAATTTGGCTCTTATCAAACCCCTCACTCTTAATGAAATTAAAGAGACCCTTTTTTCTATGCACCCTAAGAAAATCTTGGGCCCTAATGGGTTTTCCCTCTAGTTCTACCAGACTTTTTGGGACATATGACATATATAATTCCATAATTTAACTTTAGAAAAATAAATATATACCCCAAAGCATCAACTCCACTTTCATTGCCTTGGTGCCCAAAGGGCATGTTTGTAAATCTATGTCATATTTTAGACCCATTAGTCTTTGCAATATTCTTTACTTCATTGCATTGGTGCCCAAAGGGCATGTTTTTAAATCTATGTCATATTTTAGACCCATTAGTCTTTGCAATATTATTTACAAAACTCTCACTCAAGCCATGACTACAAGACTCAAGGACATCCTTCCTTAGATAATAGACCCTTGTCAATGTAGCTCTATCAAAGGAATAAATATTAATAATAGTGTTATCACATTACATGAAGTCCTTCATTTTTCTAGAATTAACAAAAAAAATTCCATGTTTTTAAAAATTGATATGAATAAGGTATTTAATAGAGTTATGTAGCACCCTAAAATTGGTGCAGTAAACCTTAGCAAATAATTAAAATTACTTTAGTAATAATTCAAATTTAAATTTCAAACCCAAAATCGCTCCAAAACTGCCTGCTACCCGTTTCCTCATTTTCTATGCCATTTTTAGGATTTGTTTTGTCCGTTGGACGATATCGTCGCCGATCAGACGATATCGCCTCAGATCGGACGATTTCGTCTGGACTAGAACGTCCAGACGATTTCGTCCCAAAACTGATTTTTCATAATTAGCTTTTGTTTCAACGGCATCTCTAACCTGGGCAAAAGCGTGTCTGCATGGTTAGAGACTTCCCCGTTGGAGATCTCCCAAATTGGGATGATCTCCAACCTCCCAACCTCCTTCCTATGCCTATTTAATCTTAGGCCCTCCCCTTGACATTCCCCTGGCTGAATTTTCTTGTACTTCGAGTTTATTTGCATTAGAATGTCTTAGACTACTATTTGCCTTTGTCCTTTTTCAAATTTCTTTGCAGGAACTTTGTCATTCTTCAGTCGGAGCAAGCTTAGATCATCGCGGATGATCTTGTACAATCTCGGATGATCACGCCCCAATTCGAGATGATTTCGACTACAGTCAACATTGGGGGCAATCAGTGCCCTGAGTTTGCATTCTTTCTCCACTATCTATTGTTCTGCTTTGCATTAGTTAGACTTATTACTATTTTGCATCTTGGAGTTCACCCATGTAGCTTAAATACATAATAAAATCATGATTAGCTATTAAAGCATGATAATTTACTTGCATTTCTATTTGGGATTATCTTATTAACATCATTATTATCATTTCACATCATTGTCCTCTATTAGCATAGCTGCATTTTCTGTATTTTGTATCTATTTCTCTGATTGCAGGTCTCTGACGAATTCGTCAGATCTCAGACGATCCTGTCTGATTTCAGACGATCCTGTCAGATTCCAGGCGATCTGGACTGCTTCAAAAATCAGAACCTCCATCAGACATCCGGAATCAGGTATGGTTTTTCTCACTTAGCTTGTTCTCTGTGTTTTCTGTTTAAATCTATTTTCTGTATTCATTTAAATCTGCATTTCATATAGAACAATTTAGATTCATTTGGCCAAACCTAGGATTTGAATGATTAAAGATAAAATTGAACACATCAAACACATTCCCAACCTAGGCGTGGAAACTGCCATTCAAAAGTTTCCTGGTGAACCCCACCATCCATCGAAAAATCACCTTAATACTCCTCCCCCGAGAGGCGGGACCTTCAAAGGGCCTCTCAGTCCGAGGTATTGTCCCATCCTTCTCGCATCCCCCTTCCGGGCACGGATCCTTTAGCCTGAAGGTAAGGGTGCGAAAAATTTGGAGCGATACATTTTGGTGAACCCGACGTGAAACTAAAACCTTTTGAAAACAAAAACAAAAAAACATAGATTCATTTAAAATCATTAGAAAACTACTAAGTTGCATATCATGTTTAGATGGTAGCTCCTAAGAAAAGACAAGCAGTTACTATAAATGTTGAAAATCAATTAATAGCCATAGAGGTTGATTCTTTGTTTAGAACATCTCAAACATATAGAGTCCCACCTTTGTGGGACGAACTTAATAGGAGACTAGGTATCATTTCATCTAGGTCAACAGAACTTAAACAAATCAAGAGGCTTGTCCTAGATAGAATCCTGGATCCTCATCAACTCATTTTTTATCATGAACTTCAGAGAGCTTGCCATAGGTGGTTAGCTTATAGGAGAGCTCTTGTGTCTTCAGAATTGTTCACCTTCGAGGAATACCTCGAGAACGCAGCCACTATACACCAATTCCTAGGTCGCATAGAAGACCAAGAGGTCATTCTTACGGATAGGGAAAGATGGAATAGAGTTCCTAGAGCTGTGTTATATCGAGAGTATTGCCACGAGCTTTACTTCTACCAACCAGAATCTGAGACAGATAATATCACTATAGCACTTTTTGTCAAATTCTTGAAAGAAAATTTTCAATTTGAAGAAGAACATTTCATGACTCCTGAAGAACTTGAGCCCATTAATGATATTTATAAATTGTTTATAGAAAACTAGATCATTGCTTTCATTATTATTATTTCTTGCATTTTGTGTGTTGTTTGTTATCTTTATAATATTGTTATAAAAAAACAAAAACAAGAAAAACCAAAAACATAACAAAACCAAAACATTTTATTTTTAAATACTATAGTAGGTATATAATTAAAATATATACCTCTTAAGCTTGTTGCATATATATATATATATATATATATATATATATTTTTATATATATATATATATATATATATATATATTTTTGCTGAAATCTAAGTTTAAGCACAATGACTAGACTTAGGAATGGTAAACAAACTGAAGAAGAAGAAGAAGAAGATTGGTTAGGAAAGAAAACAAAAAAATTAAATGCCCTTCCTGAGGATCCAATTCCAGAAGGAGAAACTCTAGAACAGCCAGAAGATGACCTGGTTGAAGAAAATGAACAACAAGAAAATGTTAGAGAGGAAGGATCCTCATCCCCTAGAATGGCTCCAGACGGAACTGTTACTTTTGATAACATAGATCATTTCTGGAAATTTTTCAATAATAATATTGGTGCTCTTAATATGGCAGTTCGTATTGATAGAGGCCAAATTAGTGACACTCAAGCAGCCATGGAAGATATGTTTAACATACACACTAATCCCTTGTCTTTTGTCGATCAAGAAAGTGATAAAGCTGGACCATCCAATATGGATATGGCCACTATAATTCAGAACATGCAAAAACAATAGGTTACCCAACCTCCTAAGGAACCTGTTATTGAGCCTAAAATCATTCCCACACAAAAGAGACCTTCATTCACTGCTTTATTTCGCCAAACTATTGATCAATATGCTTCAAATCGACAAAAACCTAAAAATGAAGCCAAACACCAATTTTCAACAATCTGGGATACAACATAATACAACTTCAAAACTTCTTCATAACACCCTTCCTACCAACAATTTACACAATAGCAATATAGCATCTAATCTTCATGTCCCTCCATCATATGCTCACAAATCCCATATTAATGCCCTACCGAACCAATATGGTGGGCAAACCGAGTAATCTGGAAGCCATGGTGAAACAGTTAGCTTCCCGCATGGACCAGATAGATCCCTACCGTCCCTCGTATAATTATCGAGAGATGTGTAGTCAGCCTTTGGATCCCATAGTTGTAGCACAACCATACCCTAAGCACTTTCCCATGCCCGTCCTGCCTATATATAAAGGAACTAAAGATCCCATAGAGCATCTTCGCATGTTTAGGATAGCATGTCATGATATATCACATGATGACTTGCTATTACTAAAAATGTTCCCAAAAAGTTTAGGAGGAATGGCATTAGAGTGGTACTATCAATTGCCCACTCATTCTTTGAGAAATTTTGAAGAAAGCAATTGAATCTTTTGTCCATCAATTTAGTGCCTACATCGAGAGGCATGTAACCATTAAAGATTTATACAACTTAAAACAAGACAAAGATGAATGTTTTGCTGATTTCTTAGCTAGATGGAGGCAGTTGACAGGAAAACTGCACTTTGTGCTACCTTATAGGGAAATGTTGGACATTTTTATTAATAATTTGCAAGAACAAATATCTTATGAGTTATCAATTGCTACCTTAACCACCTTCGATCAGGCTATAGACTTAGCTCGAAGGGTGGAAGATGCTCTCATTAGGAGAGGCCAGCTTAGGAAGAAATATGATGAGAAAACATCCAGAAATCAATATAAAAACAAACAAGTTGTAGGTGACGGAGTCACTGACAACAGAAATGTTGCTAATATCAATACAACGAAGACAACAAAAAAATTTATATTGAAACCTCCTGATAAACCTCCTCGAGAGTTTACTAGATTGAATCAACCATTATCAACTATTCTACCCCAATTACTCGAAAGAGGTTTGATTCAATTACCTAATATCCGGGAACCTGATCCAACCATACCCGGATACAGAGCCGATTTACACTGTGATTTCCATAGAGGGCCTGGACACTCTACCAACTCTTGTAAAAGGTTAAAACATAAAATACAAGATCTGATTGATAATAATGAGATGGAGGTGCAAGCCTTCCAACCTAAACAAAATGCTCCTAATAATGCTCAAAAGAACATTCCCCAAAATCAAAATCAAAATGCTAATCAATCATTAGATATATTTCAACATCCTTTACCAAAACATGGTAAAGAGGTGGCCAATCAAATTGAGCATCATAATGTCCCTCCTCCTACCCGATATGTAGGGACTATTAGTGGACAATTATCTATTCAGGATCCTCAAATATTTGGCACAACTTTCTCCATGGTCACGACCAGGCCCCTACATAATATTCAAACACCGGATCCTAGTGATGTAGAATCGGATACTGAAAGTGAAATAGACATCACCTCAAACCAATCGAATAGTTCTGAAAATGAATCAGATCCTATTCAACCTATCATAGATGCTATGGTTCCGGAAGAACCATTTCCTAGAAGAGTTACTACTCGACCCTCTTCTAATCAGTTCCTTCCTAATGAACAAGCCATAAATGCTCAACCGAGACCAATTCAGCGTCCTCAATATAACATTGTAGGTACCATCGGAGTTGTTACCAGACAACAAGCTCAAAATTCTCAACAAGAACCAAATCAGAATGATGGATCAACTCCATTTGTTTTGAAAAATCCCACTAAAGGGAATCATATGTCTAATGTTCAACCTAAGCCTCCTTACAATATTAATGAACAATTATCCAATACTACAGCCAAAATTTCCCTTTTGGACTTGTTAAGATCTTCTCCTACCCATAGAGATGAGTTAATGCTCACATTAAGCCAAATGATGGTACCACAAAACATTCAACCTGAAGCCATGGCCAATACTATAATAACTCGAGAAGTTGATTGTATTGACTTTCGAGATAAAGATATACCACAACATAGTTTACATAAGGATAACCCCTTATATATTACTGCCCTAATAGGAGATGTAGTAGTCAAAAGGGTCTTGATTGATAATGGTTCATCTCTAAATATTTGCACTTTTGACTTCTACCAAAGATTTGGGTTTAGAAGTGATGAAATGAAGAAAACTGACATGATCATAAAAGCTTTCAATGACGAAACACAAGAAACATGTGGAGTTATCACCATCCCATTGCAAGTTGGTCCGAGAACCTTAGATACGATCGTGTTTATTGTACATTGCCCCGCATCATACAATATACTCTTGGGTCGTCCTTGGATCAATGCAATGCGGGCTGTCCCATCAACTTTACACCAATGTGTTAAATTCAAATTTAAAAATCAGTTGGTCACTATCCATGGTGATCCTAGACCCTTTGATATGTGTGCTTTGGCAGAACCTGTTGGAGTTCAATTTTGCCCTGCTCTGTCATCCACACATCCTAATTCTTATTTTTCATCTAAACCTCAACAATCTTCTAAACAAACCACACTAGAACCTCAAAAAGATCTTAAATCCACAACCAATCCTTCATGTTCCATCCCTCTAATTTCAAAACCTATAGACCCATTTATTAACGCCTCCACATTATCTACATCTATCATACCTTCCACATCTAAAGATATAGGGAATGATCCTTCTACATCTTATGCTCTTTCTGATGAACTCTTACCTGATTTATCTAAAATTCTTATATCAGAAAAAACAAATGCTTCTATGCAAAATTCCATTATCTTAAGTAATTTTCCGCCATCTCCTCGTACTTTGGGCCTCCCACAACCTATGGGAAGTACTTACCAAGTCGGGAGTTGTGCCTTCATTTATAAGGGATATGACTGGGGAAGAATACCCAGGAACATCAAAACTCATCATGAGGGATATGCTCGATGTTATTTTACTAATGAGTATATTAAAGCTAAACCTATAATGCTTAAAATGGGATATAAAGGGAAAGGCTTGGGACCTTTCCAAGATGGTATGAAAGAACCCTTTGAGGTAGAACCATGGCCCGCCCGATGTGGTGTGGGCCTATTTCCTAGTAAGGGTCAACCCTTCCCTTTTGAAGATGATGATCAACTCATATGTTATCAAGATTATTTGGATGGGCGTGATGATTTGCCTCTAAAAAATCAGCCATTTACATGCAATATGCTATCCATAGCTTATCCTGAAATGATTGCTGAATCCGATGATGAGTTGGAAGGAGATATTTTCCATGATGTCTCCGTTGAAGAGATGTTACACAATGGTTTTTATTTTGATGGTTCTATACCTACTATAGCCCAACTTGAGGCCACGACTCCTCAAGATGAATTATCCAAGTTAACCTTAAAGGAATTACAAGAATTGGGCGTTTCACCCGCCCCACCTAATTTTGAAAGAGATCTACACATGGAAGTAGAAAACGTCATTAAAGTTAACATTGGAACTGAGGATAATCCCCACATAATCAATATTGGATCAGAATTAAGTCAAGAAAAACAAGAGCAATACATTGCATTCCTTAAAGAATATGAAGATGTCTTCGCTTGGACATATGAAGATATGCCAGGTTTAGACCCTTCCGTAGTCATGCATCACCTAGTAGTCCATCCGGATGCTAAACCTGTTAAACAAAAACTTAGAAAAATGCATCCCAAAGTGGCCTTGCTAGTCAAAGGGGAGTTAGAAAAACTCCTGAATGTTGTTTTTATACAAGCTATTGATTATGCGGAATGGATCTCCAATGTAGTTCCAGTCACCAAGAAAGAAGCTACCAAAGTTAGGGTTTGCACAGACTTTAGAGATATTAACGTTGCATGCCCTAAAGATGATTTTCCTCTTCCAAACATGGATCAAATCATTGATTTTACTGTTGGAAGTGGAATGATATCCTTAATGGATGGATTTTTTGGTTATAATCAGATCAGGATAGCTCCTGAAGATCAGGCTAAAATAGCCTTTATTACCCCTTGGGGTACCTTTTGTTGGAAAGTGATGCCATTCGGCCTAAAGAATGCAGGTGCAACATATCAACGAGCCATGACTTATATCTTTCATGATATGATGCATGATATCCTACATGATTATGTAGATGATATTATAGCTCACTCTATTAATGAAGATGATCATTTAGATGATTTGAGAAAAGTATTTAATCGGTTAAGAGAATATCTTATTCGATTAAATCCAGCTAAATGCATATTCGGAGTCAAGTCCGGTAAACTATTAGGGGTTATAGTTTCTTTACGTGGTATCGAAATCGACCCTCTCAAGATTGTGGCTATCACGGATATGCCCACACCTACCAATATATCCGAGTTACGAAGTTTACAAGGTAAGCTTCAAGCCATCCGTCGCTTCATCGATAAGTTGGCGGACAAAACCAGTCCCTTTCTTAAGCTCCTTAAGAAGGATGTCCCTTTTAATTGGGACGACGAATGTAAGGAAGCTTTTGAACTTCTCAAACAATACCTCCTTAACCCACCTGTGCTTTCACCGCCTAGACCTGATCGCCCATTTATCCTGTATATTTCAGCTTCAGATTTTGCTTTAGGAGCTATGTTAGCTCAACTTGATGATGAGAAACGAGAACGTGCTAATTATTATATTAGCCAAACTTTAATTAGTTATGAAACCCGCTACACAACATTAGAAAAACTATGTCTAGCAGTCATATTTTCTACGCAAAAATTATGCCATTATATGCTCAGTCAGAAAACATATGTCATTGCTAAATATGATCCCTTGCGGTATCTCATGAGTCGACCTTATTTATCGGGTCGCATAGCGAAGTGGGTTCTTGCTCTAAGCGAGTTTGAACTCACGTTTATAGGACAAAAGTCTGTTAAGGGTCAAATCATAGCAGATCAATTAGCTACTGCACCCTTAGAGTCTACCCATCCCCTCATCATTGAGTTTCTCGATGAATGCCTTCAATTAGAGGCAGACCATGTTGAACAATGGTCCTTATACTTTGATGGAGCCCGATGCATGAGTGGGGCTGGTGCAGGTATTATTTTAATATCTCCACAAAAACACATTATACCTTTGTCCTTTAAATTAACATTTGCTTGCACCAATAATATTGCTGAATATGAAGCTCTAATCCTTGGATTACGAGCTGCCTTGGCGCTAAAAATTAAACATCTGCTAGTTTTTGGTGATTCTCAACTTGTTATAAACCAAATTAATGAAGTTTATCAGACCAGAGATGATAAATTACGCCCATATAAAGCATATGTTTTACAATTAATATCTCTATTTGATCAAGTTACCTTGGAAGCTATTCCTCGAACTAGCAACCGTGTGGCTGACGCTATGGCCGTAGCTGCATCTCTTCTGCCCTTGGAGTTAGATGACGAATATGCCACCATCATTATTCGTCGACTCCAGGAACCCGCTTCAAATAAGTCATGCTTAGAACCTTTGGATGTGTTTCTAATCAATGAAACTACTCCTGAACCTTGGTATACGAATATATTTGATTTTCTTCACAATGGGACTTTCCTTGCCAGTTCTAATAGAAACCAGCGTCGGTTATTACGTAGACGAGCAAGTCGATTTGTAATAATTGGCAATACTTTATATAGGAGATCTTTTGAAGGTATCCTATTGAGATGTTTGAATCTAGAAGAATCCAAATCAGCTTTGAGTGAAGCTCACGATGGATCTTGTGGAGGACACTTCAGTGGTAGTGTCATTGCTAAAAAGCTCCTTAGGATAGGCTACTTTTGGCCTACCATGGAGAATGATGCACATGATTATGTGCGCCATTGCGACAAGTGCCAAAAACATGCTGACCTTGTCCATGCCCCTGCACAAGAACTATAGGCTATTTCATCTCCTTGGCCCTTTTCAAAATGGGGCTTAGACATTATTGGCAAAATTAATCTTGTGTCATCTGATGGACACAAATTCATCATAACCGCCATTGAGTATTTTATGAAGTGGGTTGAAGCTATGCCTTTAGCTTCCTACACTGGAACACAAGTCTCTAAATTTATTTTTAATCAAATCATTTGTAGGTTCGAAATTCTTGCAAATCTCATCTCAGACAATGGAACTTGTTTCAAAAATAAAGATGTTAAGAAATTATGCCAAAAATATAAGATTCAACATCGTTGGTCCACTCCCTATTATCCTCAGGGTAATGGCCAAGCAGAAGCATCCAATAAAACATTAATTAAAATCCTCAAAAAATTGGTCAATAAATCTGGCCGTGACTGGCACATTCAATTATATCCAGCTTTGTGGGCATATCGCACTAGTGTTCGTACTCCCACAGGTACTTCACCTTTTGTTTTGGTTTATGGCGCTGAAGCCGTTTTTCCCTTTGAATTAGAAGTTCCTTCTTTGGCTCTACTACTTCAAGATACCGAAGTAGGAGATGAATATCGAGTTGGCAGACTCAGTCAGTTGGAACTCCTAGATGAAAAGCGCATCAATGCTTTGGAGCATCTTCGTGCCTACCAAAACAAGCTTAAAAGATCATATGCTAAGAAAGTTCGTCATCGATCCTTTGAGGTCGGCGACCTTGTTTTAAAAGAAAATAAAAAAAATACTAATGCAACTAAAGACCTTAAAGGTAAATTTGAACCCAACTGGCTTGGACCATATATTATCACTGCTAAATTTGAATCGGGAGCATACAAATTATCTACCTTAGATGGTAAAGAGCTTAAAGAACCTATGAATATTATGCATCTTAAACGTTACTATGCGTAAAAAATTGGTCATTTCATCATTGTATATATTTGTTTGCATATTATTTCCTTTTAGTCACTTCTTTAAAATGTTTCAAAAACAATTATCTTGTATTTCTTTTAATTCATCACTTAAAATTATAAAAACATTCAAAATCATCAAAATCTTCAAAAACATCTTTTGTTTTGCACTTCTTAAACTGTGAAGTATTGCAGTTATATTTTCAGTTATTTCGGATAAATTAGCATTTATTTGGAATCCCGCACTTTCACATGCACATGAATAAATATCTTAATTTATTTGGTATGATTATTAATCTCTCTTATATCAAAGTCCACATTGGCATTAAATAAAGTTTTGAGCACAGAGAATTGATCTTGTTATTTACTTAAACCAAGCATATCCTTTCACAATAAAATGATTATATTTGTAATGTCCATGCTATGCTACATAGTAGAAGTGGTTTCTTGAGCGAAAAGTTTCCCCTGCTATCCTATCATGCACATGGTCTAGAATCTTTGAGAATTGACAAAAGGACAAGCTCACCCCTACCCAGAATAAAAATCCCTTGCTCTACAGCTAATCCGAGCAAGTATCCCTAGCATAGGAAGAAAAGAAAAGTTCAAGAAAAAGAGAAAAAGAAAAAAGTTATTTCAACATTATCTCAAATATCAAAGCAAAAAATACAAAAAAAAAAAAAAAAAAAAAAGAAAGCAAAAAAGCAAAAGCAAAAGCAATAAAATCCCTTTCCCTACCCATTGAAAAGAAAAGAAGGGTTGATGAGCTTGAATCCCTGGAATTCTCAATTATTCGAAAACTATGAGGTAAGCCCCATAACAGGTGGTTTGTGCCCAACCCGCTTGGCCTTGGGTAACTCCTAGCGTGGTGATATGTCTGTCACATTAGCGACCTTCTTTTGTATAGACCTATGTCTGCTTATGGATTAGCTAGCTCTTGATAACCCGACTTACATAGTAGTTCGGTACGGTTATATGCATCTAAATCATGGTTAATGAACACTTATTTGGTTAATTCAAATCACTTGTATCAAATTATCTTGCTCAAAACTGGTAAATGAACAATACAATCGCACACACATTTGTATTTGAGAGATTTTGTGATCATTATGATAAATCAAGATCGGTAATGAACTCACATTTGCACATGAGGATTCCTTATAAATCTACATTTCTCTTTGAGATAATTTAAGATATTTCTGTAACTCTTTTCGGAATAATTTTATCCTTTTATTTCAGAATTCTTATTTTCTATAAGAGCAATTACATACATCTTCTCACAAAATTTCAAAAATAATTTCAAACAAAAATTTTCATATTATTATTTTTCTGTTTATCAAAGATCAAAAATGCATCTTGCAATAAAACCAACAATCTATTTTCTTCTTTGGATTTCGCGATGATGGTATAAGTCTATACCTAAATATTCTATGCCTAGCGCAAACCATTGAACTAATTTTATTTCCCATTTATTTCAAATCATAAAAAACATGTGACTTGCATCATTATGTTACACAATTATGCTTTACAAACAAACAAACACTTGTTACTATTTCATGTCATTATGTCAAACTTCAAATTTTGCAATGATGGTATAATTCCTAGGGAATTATTCAAAAATTTTATCACACTTAGGAATTTATGCCTAGCAAAAATCATTTTCTAATATATTTCATGCATAATATTTTCATGGAAATCTGAAAACAAATCACCATCATCATCATCATTTGCATCATCACAACAAAGTCTTAAGACAGTCTCTTAAGCACTCTTTTACTTTTAGCAATATTTCTATACTGGGATTAGCTTGACGACCGAGTGAGCGGCGACTCCATGAAATGGTCTATAATAGCGACAATGTCCTTTGAAATTATTGTTAGAAGTCCCTTTTATTTTTATCAAATTATCCCACAAACAACCACATTTGTTTACATCAGATTATTTCATTTAAATTTTAAAAGCATGACATTCAAACCATAATATTTCCAAACGACATAATTACATGAATCATCAAATCAATCACACCAAAACATTAAAGCATCATACAAACACATAAGACAAGTCATATGATCAAAAATATCTCATCTATATATATATCAACAATATATACATCATCTCAAAACTGGATCGGTATGCCACAATCTGTACCTCGGCATACTCAATCCTCTATCAAAAATAATAAACACTATGTATCAATCTATGTAGTGCAATCTGTAGCAGCTAGCCTCGAGAACCTCTCGAGCTCTCAGCCTCATCTCCTCCCCCGCCCTAAGGTGGACGAGGTGGCCCCATCGCAGTCCGTGTGGTGCTATGAGTCCTGGACTCTGATCGTGATGATGTCCTCGATGACCTCATCATGATAGGCTCCACAATGTGGGTCGACAGTGGTAACCTCTGCCCCTCTGGCACCATATGGTGGTATAGCGTCTGATAGAATGTGATCTGGGCAATAGCCCATGCTAGGTCCCGAGTGCTCGCCCCTCCGCTCCGTGCTCTGAGGCGTGCGACCTCATCTCTGAGTTGTGTGGCCTCCTCTCGATGTCGTGCAGCCTCATCCTGCAAGGACTACACCTGAGCCTGGAGATGAACAGTCTCCACCCAGAGAGTAGCCATCTCGCTACTCTCTCCTACCTCGACACCCTTGCCCTTATCGGGCGATGGTGGCCTCTCTCTCCATGGAGAAGGGGGTCTCTCCTCCCTCCTCTCCCACTGCCATGGCCTCTACTGAGCCTGTGGCCTCCTCTGCTCTCTCCCGCCGTGACCCTGTGCCGCCTCAATGGCCGCCTGGCACCGCCTCCCCATCCGATGCACAACTGCATGAATCGGACCCTGAGCCCTCATCATCCGAGGAGGGCGGATGCCTATGTACCAGGCATCATAGCCGTCGGCAACCCCTGCATCGTCCCCATCCACTGGCTGAATGGGGGCATCATCCATGTCCTCACTCTAGAAGCGCTGCATATCTGGAGCCCCGCTGACTATAGTGTTATCCCAGACGGTCCAGGAAAACTCGTAGTCCCTAAGAGATGGGATCCCCTGTTGTAGACCGAACTGCCTCAAAACTCGGTCATAGCGGTGGAGCTCCACCTCTCCCCTCTCCATCCTCAGCCAACAGGTTCGCCTAACGTGAGCCAGCTCCTGTCCATCCTCGGCCCACCCTGGATGATCTCTCCAAGGCCTCCAGGTGATCTGGTCGAAGACAAGGTCATCAAGTAGTCTCCGGGACATTGGCAGATCTATCCGCCGCTGTGACCCTCTCCGGAGCCACCAGTAGAAAACTCGGGGCCTCTCCCCATCAATCCCTATCAGTGGGAGCCCTACCGGCCTTCGCATCATGATGTGCTCCCAGCACCAAACCTACAGTAGTGATGTCATGACCAGACATCGGCCGCCCTTGTATACGACCCCATGCAGGATCCTATACAATCGGCATAGTACAAAGCTCCCCCAAGCAAACCTATACCCGTGGTCTCTCATGTCGTAGACCACATCTGTCAGTAGCCATGGTAGCCTACATCCACTCTGATGGCATAGCAGCAGACCACCTACCACCCCAGCCAAAACCTGTGTCAGTCTAGATGCCCCAGGCATCTGGCGTAGCGACTCGATGTTCACTCCGCCCTTCTCCAGGGCGAAGCTCGGATCTCCGCATAGTCGCATCATCATGTGGCCCTGATTGGCCATGGGAGTTATTAGCCATCCTTGTATGGGGATCCTCAAAATCCTCCATACATCCTCCAATGTGGGAGTCATCTCCCCTGTCGATAACCGAAAACAAGAAGAACCCGGATACCACCTCTCTGCTAGGGTTGTCAATAGCCCCATATCTGTAGAAACCTGTGGCATATCTGCCACATGCTGCAAGCCGACTTGAGCCAACTGATCTCGCTCTGCCTGAGATAGAGTGGCCAAGTCATCCCTCAGCCCATCGTATTTCCATTCTCGGCTCTTTAGTAATCCTCTCTGCAACATAAACAACAAAACAATACAAATCATTAATAAAACAGTGATTAAAAATGCAAGTAAAACAAGTTCACTTTCATACAAATGATGATATCGTCCACTATTGGATGATATCGTCCAAAATTTGAGCAAATTCATCTCCGATTTTGCAAGAGGGAATCGTCCCTTATTGGACGAAATCGTCCCCATATCGTCGATTTCGCCCTTGGACGAAATCGGCGATATCGAGACGATTTCGACGAAATTGAGACGATTTCGTCCCGATGACGTCGACGGCCCAAAAATGGCCGCGATGCTCAAAAATCATTCAAAATTAATCTAAAAAGCATGAAATTCAAAATTAAAGCATTCTAAATTAAGTTTGGACCCTTACCCATAGCCCGCGTCGGACCTCTGTCGATCTGTGCATTGTCTCGACCATCTTGTCTGCAGAGCTCTAGAAACCAGGAAAATGAACAGTAACAATGAATTAGGGTTTTACCCTATTTTCCTTAATTTTATTCAAAAACACTTAAAAACATTTTAAAATTTTGCTTTTCGTGTTTTTACCTCAAACGTTCGATTTGGGTAAAAACACGGAGGGGGCACCATAGTAAGGTGTCGTACGATTCGACCTAGAATCGTCGCCTAAAAATGGGAATAATTTTTGCTTTCTCGTAGATCGAGAAGAACTCATCTTTAACGCATTTTCTTCGGAAAATTCGCTAAAGAGGGGGCAAAATGTAGCACCCTAAAATTGGCGTAGTAAACCTTAGTAAATAATTAAAATTACCTTAGTAATAATTCAAATTTAAATTTCAAACCCAAAACCGCTCCAAAACCGCCTGCTACCCGTTTCCTCATTTTTCGTGCCATTTTTAGGATTTGTTTTGTCCGTTGGATGATATCATCGCCGATCAGATGATATCGCCTCAGATCAGACGATTTCATCTGGACTAGAACGTCCAGACGATTTCGTCCCAAAACTGATTTTTCATAATTAGCTTCTGTTTCAACGGCGTCTCTAACCTGGGCAAAAGCATGTCTACGCAGTTAGAGACTTCCCCCGTTGGAGATCTCCCAAATTGGGATGATCTCCAACCTCCCAACCTCCTTCCTATGCCTATTTAATCTTAGGCCCTCCCCTTGACATTCCCCTGGCTGAATTTTTCTGTACACTTCGAGTTTTATTTGCATTAGAATGTCTTAGACTACTGTTTGCCCTTGTCCCTTTTCAAATTTTCTTGCAGGAACTTTGTCATTCTTCAGCCGGAGCAAGCTCAGATCGTCATGGACGATCTTGTACAATCTCGGACGATCACGCCCCAATTCGAGATGATTTCTACTGTACGAGTCAACATTGGGGGCAATCAGTGCCCTGAGTTTGCATTCTTTCTCCACTATCTATTGTTTTGCTTTGCATTAGTTAGACTTATTACTATTTTGCATCTTGGAGTTCACCCATGTAGCTTAAATACATAATAAAATCATGATTAGCTATTAAAGCATGATAATTTACTTGCATTTCTATTTGGGATTATCTTATTAACATCATTATTATCATTTCACATCATTTTCCTTTATCAACATAGCTGCATTTTCTGTATTTTGTATCTATTTCTCTGATTGCAGGTCTCTGATGAATTCATCTGATGAATTCGTCAGATCTCAGACGATCCTGTCTGATTTCAGACGATCCTGTCAAATTCCAGGCGATCTGGATTGCTTCAAAAATTAGAACCTCCATCAGACATCCGGAATCAGGTATGGTTTTTCTCACTTAGCTTGTTCTCTATGTTTTTTGTTTAAATCTATTTTCTGTATTCATTTAAATCTGCATTTCATATAGAACAATTTAGATTCATTTGGCCAAACCTAGGATTTGAATGATTAAAGATAAAATTGAACACATCAAACACATTCCCAACCTAGGCGTGGAAAATGCCATTCAAAAGTTTCCTGGTGAACCCCACCATCCATCAAAAAATCACCTTAATACACCTCCCCCGAGAGGCGGGACCTTCAAAGGGCCTCTCAGTCCGAGGTATTGTCCCATCCTTCTCGCATCCCCCTTTCGGGCATGGATCCTTTAGCCTGAAGGTAAGGGTGCAAAAAATTTGGAGCGATACAAGTTAACAAATATTTTATTAATTTTTCCCTTATCAAATATAGATTTCATAGGGAATGGGTTGATCTTGTTCATAATTACATCTCTAATCCTTGGTTTGCAGTCCTGGTAAATGGTTCTGCAGTAGGGTTTTTCCCTAGTAACAAGGGCCTCATACAGGGAGATCCTCTCTCCCCCATACTTTTTATTATTCTTGTTGAATCCTTGGATAGAGCACTCAAAAATACCTACTCCAACAATATACTTTTAGGTATTAAGGTTGCGTACAATTTAAGAGCCCTATCTCACCAGCAGTTCATTGATGATACCATCATTACTACTCATGCTTTTGTGTGGGAAGCAAAAATTATTAAGATTATTCTTGAAACATACGAGGAGGCTGCAGGTTAGAAAATAAATTATATTAAAATTAAAATCTATTTCATTAATACTCCCCAAGAGAGACAATCAAATATTGCACGTATTTTTCAATGTGTTATATCTCAGTTACCTACTAAATATTTGGGCCTCCCTCTTTTCACCAGTGCTCCGAAGGAATCCATGTGGAGTCATATTATTGAGAGAATTAACAAAAAACTTATAGGTTGGAAAGGGATCCTCCTCTCTCAAGAAACCAAAGCCACCCTGAAAATGGCTTATCTCCAAAGTGTTCCTATTTATTTCATGTTTGTCTTCAAAGTTCTGCTATTGTTTGCATGAAAATTGAACAAATCCAAAAAATATTTTTGTGGGCAGATGCCAAAGACAAGAAATAATTTCATCTAGTCAATTAAGATAAGGTGTGCTCCCAAAACATCAGGTGGGATTGGGATTTTGAAGATTTTGTAATATTAACACAACCTTTTTAGCCAAGCTAGCATGGAAGGTTTTCACCAATAGCAACCTTGAATGGGTATCAATTGTTAGTTGTCTCCTGAATGATGATATTCCTAGAGATGGGTTCACTTTTTGGAAATCAATTACGCAAACCAGATCTTTAATTTAGAAGGGGATAAGGTGGCAACTAGGCATAGGAAGCAAAATTAATTTTTGGACTAACAAGTGGATTTATAATCAATTGCTTATAGAGAACAATGAAATTATTGTCTTACATCCTTTCTTGGACACATTAATTGACAACAAGGTTGAAAATTTTATTTACTTTTCATCAGATTACAAGTTTTAGAAACATTTCTATATTCCATGTGCTAATGGTTAAATATCTGCTACCTCGAAAGTTCTCAAAACCATCCTAAATGCAACAGTTATTCCCACTGGTAATTTCTCTAAATCTCCTTTTTGGAAATAAATTGATTCTAGGTTGTTCACTATTAAATATTATCATGATATAACTATTGATTATCAAGTGGTCCATATACCTTATGATCTAGTGTGGATTAAATACCTCATACCAAAAGTTGCTCATTTAAGTTGGTTGGCCATTATTCTAATGATTGATAACATTATGAAAAGGGGCATGTTTGTCCCCAATAGATGCTATTTGTGCATGAATGCCTAGGAATCTGCAAATCACATCCTTCTAGAATGCTCTTTCTCTAAGATAAATTTGGATCACCTTATCTCCACTTTTCATATCCCTTGGGTTCCTCCTAATTCATTGAGTCACTTTTTCATCCAATGAGCTACTCCATTCAAAAATCTTAGGATTATCTTATTTATGCAAAGTGATCCTTCATCATATCTTATGGTAATTGTGGCTTGAAAGAAATAGCAGGGTTTTTTCTTCCTCCTCTACAAATACCATATCTATTGCCAACAAAGTTATTACCTTTGCCTTAGAGAATTACCATCTCTTCTCTTGTACCAAACCACCTGATTCTAGATTGGATTCTATTCTATTCTCTTATTTAAATATTTCTAATAACTCTAGTTCTAGTTTACCAACTCCCCATCCCAAAGTAGGTGCCCATTGGATTCCTTCCCCAAGTGAGTGGATGAAACTTAAATTTAATGGTACCTCTAAAGGAAACCCAGGGGATGTTGGTGCATGTGGCCTAGTCAAAGATAGAAGTATATAATTTATTATGGCTTATGCTAAGTATCTGGGGTGCCAAACTAATCATTTTTCTAAAGGTCATGTGCTTTGGAGAGGGCTAGATCTTCTCAAGGATTATAAAGGTAACATTTTTATTATAAATTATCTTAAAAATAATAGGGTGTCCCCTTGAAATGTCAAAAATATTATTCAGGAAGCTAAGAAGCTATCCCAAAATTTCAATGATATCTCTATCAACCATGTGTACCATGAAGCTAACAGACCTACAAATATTCTTGTCAATTGGGGAGTTATGCATAAATCTCTGTCAATTTAGAAATAAATATTTCTCCAAGAAGTGTTAAATGCTACAAATATTGATTTGGTTTGAAATATGTAGTCACAGGTTTTGATGGGTCAACTTCTCCAATGTTGACTCTACCCTTTTCACCATGATATGTTTCTTTGGTTCCAGTTATTATGGCAAATTTTTTTTATTAGCGTAATTCTATGTTTTGTTATTAGTGTTGGCTTTTAGTTCTCCCATTTCCCTTTTGTGAAGTATGCAATATCCCAAGATAGGCCCTGTCAGTGGGTTTACCTTGTGGTTTTCTTTTCCAAGCATGTCAAGTCCTTGACTAGGTCTAGGTTATGCAATTGGATATTAGCTAACAATATCAATATATGTCAAGTCTTGAGATGCTTAATTTTATGTCTTGTGAATTTTGAGATTCATTTTAACAGTCATTTGGGACTCCTAATCCTTTCATAGCCTTATCATGTGCGAAGTCTTTACCTATGCCATATCTATTTTTTTATGTCGGTTCCCTAAGGAGAATTATTATGTGGTCTGCCAATCACACCAACTCAACTTTCGAAAAGGGTATCTATGGTGCCAAAAATTTCCATATTTACATCCCTAGTCGATGTTAGTCCATAACCATATGGTTTTGTTCACCATTGTGTGTCCTTGGTAGTAATAGGCTTCTGTGGTCTTCCTTTCTCTCGAGTATTACCAACATGGCCTTGCTTGAGCCATCTACCCTTCAACTTGATCCCCTATCTCACACCTTTCTAGAAGCTCATGGTCTCATTCTATTTCTAAACAAGTTTAAAGAATCTGAGCAAGATATCACTAAAGCCTTCATCCACCTTAATTTAGGAGGTCAGCCCATCTTAAGAAATCAAGGTTTGATACCAATCATAGCTCCCATTACCATATTTTGGATGAATATAGTGACGATCCTTGTATTACTACTCGCAATACAATATATGTTACCATAATCAACAACATTATCAATGCCATGGATAAGATCAATGAGACTCTTCAAGTGGTACTCTCAAAAAATCCTAGAGGTGCTCCTAGAAATGAAGATGTTACAGAGGTCTAGGTATGGGTATATTGAGTACTTTGTTTGTTCTCATGTTGGGTCTCTCTATTTTTGGTCTTTTGATATCCTGCATAGGATTTTAATTATAGTCTATAGTGCCCCTATGTGGGCCTTTATGAGAACTATGCTTATTTCTGTATAGGTGTCTATTATAGTTTTTTTAAATATTTTGCAAGCTTTCCCTATGTGGGTTTTTGTCATAGATCCTTTACAAGTTTCTTAGGTAGTTGCTTCTATTAAGAAACCCCTATGTGGGTATTTCTTAGACTGTATTTTTATTTATCTAACATCAACATTCTATCCAACCTTCTCTGCTGCTATTTGGACCTTTTTTTTTAGGTTGTTGTTGGTCAATATGTAGGCCTGTGTTATCTTATGCTATTGGTTTATCTACTAGTTTATGTACTTGGGCTTGGAACCTATTTAAACCCCACACTTAATCATTTTTACCTACAAAAAAAAATTATTCAAATATAGAAAACTTCAAAATCTAAAAAACTTGAATCTTCAAACCTTTTAAATCCTCAAATTTTAAAATCCAAATTCAAATTCAAAACTTAAATCCTAGTAGAAATCCTCATCACTCCAAAACTTAAATAAATTAAAATATTTCAAAAATGAATTTCAAACATAAATACGAAAGTAGAAAAACCTTATACCTCCTAAAGCTTAAATACAATTCTATTTAATTTTACCTTAAATATGAAAGGTCATAATTCATACTTTTTCTTCTTAATGTGCTAAAAAACTGAAACATATTTAATGCCTTCTAAATTTGTAAATTATTAACATTACGTACCAGTTATTTTGATTCTATCTTCAGTACTCATGCTAACATATCATATTTTGACTACTATGCTTGCAATATTTGATTAGAACTCAATTTAGGTTTGCAATATGATGCTCAATGCTTTTGGATGGTGCTCTATACAATTCTTAGGTTTCTTTAGCTCTCAAGAATGCTCAGGATCCTTGCATATATGGCACTCTATGCTTATAGATGTTGCTCAATGTAACCCTCAAGTTTCTTTAGCTCAACTCTCTTAGCATATTCAAGATTTATTGAATATATGGTGCTCATGTTTTGTTGGAGTCTCTTCTAAAAAATCATACCTAGGTGCCTTTTTAGATGACACTCTAATAGTGCTCTTCTTTGAATGACTACGTCCTATTATCTAAAATTCATATATCTCTAGTAGTTGTCACTCTAAATGTGCTCGAGTCTAGATAGAGTTTAGATATTATATCTTCAATAGGTTAGCTCTTTTGGACAATGTTTAAATGGCCTTTCGTTCAACATTTAGCTAGTACTTATGGATCTCTAATTAGAGCTGCTCATATAGCCTTTTTGTATAGTTCTTTGCTAGCTCTTATGGCCCTTTTATTGGATCTCTTGATCATTGCTCATTTAGTTTTCTATACATTGCTCTGTTAGCACTTATAACTATTTTATTAAAGCTTCTAATCACTACTCATTTAGAATGACGTTTGTTTTAGGGTTTTAGACTTTAGATCATTTAGGTTATCTATTATGATAACCTAGATGTTTGAGGGATATTTTGCTATCAAGTTCTATGACATCAAACTAATCTGGGTTGACTTATATTACATATTTTTGGCATAACTTCTCTTCTACTCTTTTGAGAGCTTCTTGGAGTAGACATATTTTCCCAATAAGTGCTAAGGCCTCTAGAATTCTCACCTTTTTTTAGATTTTTTCATTTCATTGGCTATATTAAATCTAAATTCAATGAATTTGCTTTCATTATGTACTATGAATTTCCTAAAATACCTAGTGGCTTTCATACACCTTTTATTAGTGCGATATGTGTATTTAATACATTATTCCACTTATTTTTGTAAGTTATCTCTCTCATTATTATTATGTAGAATTATGAAGTGGGATGCAAATGCCTAGATATTGGTGTCTACGGATACTCTTTTTTAATCTGTGTTATGTAAAACACAATGCAATAAAAAAATAACAGACACCTAACTTTATTAGATGGATAAATTGAGTCAAATATTATTGATGTGCAAGAATGAATGAATTTTGAATTTTTTGATTTTATCTTACCCCCTCAATTGGCAAATGGGTGAATATTGAAACCCATAAGCCAATTGACCAAATGTGGATGATGAAAAAAGGGTGGATGTGATGGATGCAAATGTTTGAAAATCAATATCAAATTGATACCCCAAGTTTGGGGTGGATCTGTGTTGTCAAACATTTACTTTGGTTATCATTGAAATGCAAAATGATGTAGGGAAGGAACCAGCCACCCTAGAAGCTCATTGTCCCTAGTGACTTTAGCAATTCCTAATGCAAAATGAGATTGTGTAAGAGTTTTTCCACGTTTGTAACCCCATAGAGAGGGATTAATGACAACCTTGGGAAAATTTGCTTGAACACAACCACACTCAAAAAAGTGAGGGACCAAATTGATTTAATTTCAAATGTGATGATGTGGAATGATTTTGAACAAGTGTCCTTATGGTGATTTGCCCATCCTACCAGATTGCATGGATAACCAATCACTGCAACCACCAAGTGACTAGAGTAAATCACTAGATACAAGGTTCACTTGAGATGATGATGATGATGATGATCTGAGATGATGATTTGAATGCATTTGTGTTGATTTGAGGGGGTTTTTAAAGCCATTTTCATTTGAATGGGAGTTGTGTAAGATGGTCATAAATAAAACTCAAAATGGTTTTCCCCAATCATGGAAAATATGCATATTGTTGAATCATAACTTTTGATAAATTGATGAACTTAATTTTAGCAAACCTTCCATCCATGAGTAGACAGGCTTTAGTCTACACATTAGGCTTTATGTATACCAAATTTTTGTTTGATTGAGATTTTTTCTTGTGATCTGCCCTAGCAAAAAGGGCGTATGATATTCTTTGGTAATTATTCTTGAATGAACATCATTCCAATATTGAGTGTTTTGAGTTTTGACTTAATTTGAGACTAGAATTTGTAGATATTGTCTACCCCCTCAAATTATGAGTCGATGAAGAGATGAAATAATGAAAATGACAAAGTTGATGATGAAGGTGAAAATGATTAGACTGAAATTGATGTTTTTGTTTTTTATTTTGTTCTTTTTTTAAACAAGAATCCTTATGGTGAGCTACCAATAATACTAGATTGCATGGACAACCAATCACTGCAACTTCTAGGTGTCTAGAGTAAATCACTAGATACAAGGTTTACTTGAAGACCTTTTGACCAAAGGGGTTTGGTGCCTTTGGAGATTTTAAAATGATTTGACCAAAGGGTGTGTCTCCTTTGGATCATTTGGAATGAAATTTGACCAAAGGGGTTAGATTCCTTTGGGTTCTTTTGAAATGATTTAACCAAAGGGGTGTTTTTCCTTTGGAGCATTTGAAATTAAATTTGACCAAAGGGGTTAGGTTCCTTTGGATCCTTTTCAATTGAGATGTGACCAAAGGATTTTGGTTCCTTTGGGATATTTCAGAACATATTTGATATAATTATCTTGGTTTCTTTGAAGCCTTTTGAATTGATGTAATGATGAGTGTCCTTATGGTAATCTAATCATCCTACCAAATTGCATGGATAATAAAATCCTATAACCTCTAGGTGATTAGAGTATATCACTAGATACAAGGTTCATTCAAGGATATTTTGACCAAAGTGGTTTGGTTCCTTTGAAGCTTTTAAAATAATTTTACCAAAGGGGTGTGTCTCTTTTGGAGACTTTTGAATTGAATGTAAGCAAAGGGGCTTGATTCATTCAAATAATTTTGGATTGAATTGAATGTAACCAAATGGGATTGATTACTTTGGAGCATTTTGAACTAAAATTTGACCAAAAGGGTGTGTCTCCTTTGGAGCATTTAGAATGAAATTTGACCAAAGGGGTTACGTTCCTTTGGAGCCTTTTGAATTGAATATTACCAAAGGGGATTGATTCCTTTGGAACCTTTTTTGACCAAAGAATATTGGTTCATTTGTAGCCTTTTGAATTTATGTAATGATGAGTGTCCTTATGGTAATCTACTCATCCTACCGAATTAAACATATAACTAGTTGTTGCAACCACCAAGTGACTAGAGTATATCACTAGATACGAGGTTCACTCAAGGATCTTATTACAAAAAGAATTTGGTTCCTTTGGAGATTTTAAAATTATTTAAAAAAATGGGTGTGTCTCCTTTGGAGCCTTTTGAATTGAATGTAACCAAAGGTACTTGATTCCTTTGGAGCATTTTGAACTAAAATTTGATCAAATGGGTGTGTCTCCTTTGGAGCATTTGGAATGAAATTTGACCAAAGGGATTAGGTTCCTTTGGAGCCTTTTGAATTTAATGTTACCAAAGGGGCTTGATTAATTTGGATCCTTTTGAAATGAATTTGACCAAAGGAGTTTGGTTCCTTTGGAGCCTTTTGAATTGAATGTGACCAAAGGAGTTTGGTTCCTTTGGAGCATTTTGAACTGAAATTTGACCAAAGGGGTTAGATTCCTTTGGAGCCTTTTGAATTGAATGTGACCAAAGGGGTGTTCCATTTGAAGCCTTTTGGATTTAATTGAACAAAGAGGTGTGGTTCTTTTGGATACTTTTGGATTGAATTGATCAAAGGAGTGTGGTTCCTTTGGAGCCTTTTGGATTGAATTGACCAAAGGGTTGTGGTTCCTTTGGAGTCTTTGAAATGAAATTTGACCAAAGGGGTTAGGTTCCTTTGGAGCCTTTTGGATGGAATTGACCAAAGGATTTTGGTTCCTTTGGAGCCTTTTTGAAGTGAATTGACCAAAAGGATGTTTAATTTGGAGCATTTTGAATTGAATGTGACCAAAAGAGTTTGGTTCCTTTGGGGTTTTGTTTTTTAAATTTTGATATGCAGGTGATGAAATGAATGTATTGTGAATGGATTTTATTGGTGGTGATGTATGAAAATGAATGGATGATGTTGCATTATTAATTTTCATTCAAAGAGGTTATGAACCATTATTTAGTAGACTTTGCCTTTATTGCTTAATCAGGGTCACCAATACAATACTACTAGTTTGACCATATTTTGTAGGATGAAATGGACTATGATATATGTGACCATGTGATGGTGGTATGGAATGTAAGATTACTTATGACTTTGTTTGCCTTAGGGATAAATACTCTAGAGTTGTTTTGTAAATACTCAAACATCCTAGTGTTCTCAAACAAACTCATCTATTCATCTTGCAAATTCATAGGATAGCCAGGTTGTCCTAGCGGTTTCAAATTTCTCTAGGACCATTTGTGTGTGCCATGCATGTTTGTTTCCCATTATGAGTAAGGGAAAACTAATCACTTGTAACTTATACCAACAAGATATATATTTCATGATCATCCATAGTTCTATACAAAATAAGGTCACTAATGTGACAGACTTGTCGCCACGCGTAAGGTTACCCCGTTTCTAGGTCAGTTTCATTCAACCCATTACTGGTGATAAGATTCACTCCATGGTTTTCAAAATATTGAGAATTCCAAGGTTTTAAGCTCTTTTACTTTCTTTTATTGTATTTTTTTTGGAATTTAGGATTTTATTTGGGATTTTTTCTCATTTTGTGTGGGAGTAAAGGGGATTTTTATTGCTTTTGGGGCTTGCTCATTTTGAAGAAGAGCAAGGGAATTTTTTTTTGGAATTTACTTGTTTTGAGGAAGAGCAAGGTGATTTTATTTTTCTTTTGGGATGCTTTTTAGGATACTTGCTCATTTTGTGGAAGAGCAAGGGATATTTGGTTTTGGGACTTGCTTGTTTTGAAAAAGAGCAAGGTGATTTTATTTTTATTTTGGGATGTTTTTTGGGATATTTGCTCATTTTGTGGAATATCAACGAATCTTTGTTTTTGGAGAAGGGTGAGCTTGTACTTATGCCAATTCTTAGTTTTCTAGACCATGTGTATTAATTGGATGAGTAGGGGAAACCGTTCGCTTTATGGAAATAACTACTCATGACTTCATCCTTCCTAGTCTTCATAATGTTTTAACATGTTTTGATGTGCATGGTCCAAGAGAAAACTCAATTTGACTAGGAGCAACCTATGGCACCTCAATATTGTTTGACATTGAATTGAGGTTGCTTAAAACACTAGGAGTGGTTGAGTGATCAAAAACACCTAGGTATTGTTCGACAAACATGGTATTATGTGAGATGTAGTTGTATGTTCCTTATGAGATTTTGAAAATTAAGAAGTGTGTATAAAATAGTCAGTGGTCATATAATCATCATTGTTGATGGTCATACAATATCTATCCTATCTTACAAGGACCCCTTAATGATCAAAAGACCACAAAGAAAGTTGTAAATGATTGTGACTAATGGATTGACAACTAATGCTAGATCGAAGGTGCCCCTGATTAAGGCAACAAGATATAGTGGGCTAACAATTATCCACACTAATTGAATGATGATTAATATGACAAGTGATATGAATGAATGCAAATGATGTGAATTATTAAGCTTTTTTTCATTTTATTATTATTTTTTTATGTTTTTTATGAGAATGAACAAGTGTCCTTATGGTGATCTATCCATCCTACCAGATTGCATGGATAACCAATCGCTGCAACTGCTAGGTGACTAGAGTAAATCACTAGGTACAAGGTTCACTTGGGGATCTTTTGACCAAAGGGGTTTGGTGCCTTTGGAGCTTTTGAACTGATTTGACCAAAGGGGTGTGTTCCTTATGCGACATTTTGAACTAATTTGACCAAAGGGGTGTGGTGCCTTTGGAGATTTTGAACTGATTTGACCAAAGGGATGTGGTGCCTTTGGAGCTTTTGAACTAGTTTGACCAAAGGGGTGTGTTCTCTCTAGGGAATTAAACTAATTTGACCAAAGGGGTGTGTCCCTTGGAGCCTTTGAAATGAAATTTGACCAAAGGGGTTAGATTCCTTTGGAGCCTTTCGGATTGGATTGACCAAAGGAGTGTGGTTCCTTTGGAGCCTTTTGATTTGAAATGGGTTCGGTTCCTTTGGAGGCTTTTGATTTTACGACCAAAGAGGTTAGGTTCCTTTGGAGCCTTTTGAATTAAAGTGACCAAAGGAATGCCCCCTTTAAAGAATTTTTGATTGAATTGATCAAAGGGGTGTCCACTTTGGAGCCTTTTGGATTGAATTGACCAAAGGGGTGTCTCCTTTGGAGCTTTTTGGATTGAATTGACCAAAGGGGTGTCCCATTTGGAGATTTTTGTATGGAATTAACCAAAAGGGTTTGGTTCCTTTGGATATATTTTTTTGCATGGGGAAGGTGTGATACCTTAAGAATCCTTGTTGTGGTATTGGTGTATACCGAGGCTTCGATGATATAAGGTGAGTGGACCATGTATGGGAAAGTCCTTGTCGATAAGATCTTGGACAACATTTTAAAATGCATTGAAATAATTGATGTCATGTCCCACTTGTCAATGATAGAGCAAATAGTTATTTTGCTTATATGACCTAGGTTTATGTGTTTTGGTGTCTGTAGGATATATGTTAGGTAAAACAGTTGTTTTTGCATCCTATAAATTTTAAAATATTGTCAACAAGGGCTCGAATAGGGGGGTTCAAGTGCAAGATTGATGATTTGAATGATGTAGGTAAGGTGGATGAGGTTAATGAGGTGGAAAATATTTATGACGTCGATGAGGTGGACGATGTTGATGAGGTCGATGATGACTCAAATGTATCTCAATGTTTGTGAGGTGATCCAAAATTTGTTGTAGAATGAGCAAAGTGTATTGGTGAAGTGGGGGTTGTTGATGAAAATATGGTGTAATGATGGTGTGTTGTGTTTATGAAGCAACATACATGTGATGCGGTGGATGTGTGGGTATGTTTATGGTGGGTGGTCTCAATACCCATGATGGATATTAGATGAAGAAGGTGTTTTGTGATGATATGGATGGATTATTAGGGTCTATCCCCTACGATTGTTGTTGTGAATTAGGATGAATATCTTGGTTAGCATTATCCACAAGTAATTGTTATAAATACATAAAAGCTTATGGTATGGAAATCACATAGGTAGATGGTATGGCCACATGGGGAGTGGGAGATTGAGCAAGATACATGATGGTAATGTGAGTGGATATTGGTGGAGGATAGGTGGTGGAGGGCACCATGATTGAATGAGGTATGAAATGTTATATGGGATTAATAGATGATATGTATGGGATGGATGAAGGGACCTACAAAGCAACATTGAATTGTACTTCATATAGGGGGTTAGAATAGATGATGTTTTGATGTGATGGGATGGATATGTACTCATGAGATGATGGTGGATGAGTGTGGGTCATGGTTGCAATAATTAATTTGAAGAGTGGATTGGTGATGAACTGATGAGTTTGCTGCATATGAGAGTAAATGGCTTCTTGATGCAATGATAGAATGGTGCAGGGTGGAATGGTGAGAGGAGGCAATGATGAAAAGACCAAACCTACTAAAGTTAAGTAATTTTTTATGGCATCAATATCTAGATGTGTGATGTGTGGGTCATATGGCATGGGTATATCACTCCTAGGAGTCTTTGGGATGGTAGCATAGGTAGACCTCTATATCATATCCATATCTAACTTGGGGCCTCCATTGGATGATCTTGCAGATAAGTCTAGATACATAGTGCAGACCACGGTGACTTGCTCTGCTATAGAAGTGGTGGGAGCTTGGGAAGGTTGAGCAAAATGTGCCATGGATGGATATGGTTGACCTTGGACTTGGGTTAAAGCTTTGGCTTGACTTCGGTTGTTATCATAAGCTATAGTTGGAATGAGGTGGTGAATGTACAATTTTGTGTATGAAAATATGGAAAAATGCAAACAAAAAACACACAAAGCAAGAAAACAAACAAAGGTTTGTTAAAGTATTTGCAAGTTTCATTTTTTATTTCTTGATTTGATTTTTTTTGTGTGTTTTGTAGTTTTTGATTTTTTTTATTTTGATTTTGAATTTTTTTGGGGGGTCTTATCAATATTTGGAGTTTAGAATGAGGTAACTCAATTGAGGTGGGGGCTAGGAACACTAATACCAAGCATGAGGTCCTCAAGAGATTCTAGGGTACACCACTTAAAATTCACTCTAAATCAAGAAGTGTTTCCAATAGTGGAGGGTTCGCCTAGCTCTTCCACTTTGAATCGATAAGCATATTTAATAGTGAAGATAGATTGAAGAAAATGCCCTATTACAACTTAGGAAACTAACCGATTCCAGCTTATGGGGGGTGAATTTTTATGATTTTTTTAATGTTTTCAAGTATTTGTGTGTTTTGATGTGTGTTTGTCTCTAGGTGCCTAAGGGGATGAGCCGGTGGAAGGAGGTTAATTCCAACATCACTGATCTCGATTGGGGGTTGGTTAGGAAGTATAACCTTACCAATGTTTATTTTGAAACATGCAAGTGTGTGTGGTTTTTGTTTTTGGTTTTTTATGGTTTTTGTAAAGTAAAGTGCAAAAATCAACCCTAAAATGCAATCTAGGATGCAATTTTAATTTCAATGCACACAAATGCAATATAACACAAAGAGCATACAATTTGCCAAAAATTTTATAACAATTTTTCTAAATAACAATAATTTTTTCAACAATTTTGTTTTTGACAATTATTATTATTATTATTTTTTTGAACAAGATTTTTTTGTTGATAGCAAACTTGAAAAAACACACCAATTTATCACATAGAAAAATCACACCATTGGAATAAGAATTACGCATTGTATTAAATTTTAAAAAGTACATTTTGATACAATTTGATCCTTTTATGGTGCATTTTGCAATAAGTTTTTCCAAAAGGGGAATTCATTTTACAAATCAAGGAGGGTGTATTCACTTCTTCTATACCACAATAAATTTTGGAGGTGGGTTTGTATGACCACCATGATGGATTTGAGCTTTCAAATCTTGAACCTGCACACATGTATAGAGATAAAGGGTTTAATAGCACCTATCAAAATGAGTAAAATAAAATTACTAATGAGTCACAATTTGAGCAACATAATGTTAGAATTTCCTTCCTCTCCCTCTCGGGTGGTGAAATTATGGTGCCTTTATAGGTTTTTAGGATTTTTTGGATGGAAGTATAGGTGACAATCAAGGTCTACTAATTGGTAAGTACTGGGCAACCACCCATCCTAGGCAGTTGTACTAAGTCACTAAGAGTGTCTCACTTAACTAGGGATATGTGGCAAGTGGGTAGGTGCAAGTGGAGTGATGTGTGGAGTGAGGTGTTAGATGTGGCAAGGTGAGGAGTAGTTGTGGATAGGAAATGTGTCAAGTGGAGACAAAGGGTATCCTAGGGGGATTTGTTTTTCAGATTTTTCATAAAATCTAGAAAATAAGGTTATGTGCAGGATTCTTATGGCTAAGTTTAGACTTACGCATATACTATTATGCAGAGTTGTGGGGTGGGATGTAAATAGCTAGATTTTGGTGTCCATAGTTTGTACATACAATATTATCCTTGAATATGGGATATTCATATCCTTTTATTGCATTGAAGTTGAAAATAACTATAATGTTAGGATTTGGTAAAGGTAGGATTGTTTTTTGAGCTAGATCTAGAGCTTGATAAATTGATAGGTTCATGATGATTGATTTGTAGGTTGATGAATTTACCATAGTTGGTTGATTCATTATTGGTATCATTTCCAAACAAAAATTGTTTATTGGTCTTGGTAGTGTTGATCATATTGATTTATTTGTAAATGTTGAATAAACACTACAAAACCCATGGGATTGTGCACCATATTATATGGAAAATATCACATATTCATCTCTAAGTTTGTGTTTACTATATTATTCTAAAATTGATTTGTTTTTTATCTAACATTCTATTGTAACTAAGGTAAAGGATTTTTTTGGTTGCTAATTTTGTTGTTACCATATACTATTTTGTTTCCATTGTCTCTTCTAAAGATTATTGTGATTTAGTTGTTTCTACCAATTCAATATTTATTTTATATTAAATTTGTATTTATCTACATGTCAAAAAATGGATTTAATATCATTATTAGTTTTACAATGGTAGAATTAATGCTATAAATTGGTATTAGAACATGATTAATGATGGTAAATTTTGACTTGGATGTGTCACACTATATGGTAGGGTTATGCATAAGGGGTTAGAACTAAAATGCATTTATAAAAATGGGGTAAATAAATTTCAAAATTGATACAAATGGTGTCCAAACTCATATAAAAGATATAGCAAATTTTATTTGTTTTCCCTAAAAATAATAAAAGTGTGGCGAATTTGTTATAATATTTAAAAATTTGGATGATAGGTAGTGGATGATAGACAACCAAATACTGGATGAAGGATAATAGACAATAAAAAAAAATTATTTCATATGATAGACAAAAAAAAAAATGGATGCCAAACAATAGACAATAGAAAAGGATGACAAACGAAAAAAGTGAACAAAAAACAATAAAAAAATAGATGAAAACCAAAAAAAAAATAGACAACAACCAAAAAATAATCTTATGATAGGCAACAAAAAATCGAACAACAGAAAACAAAAGCAATAAGATGACAAACAATAAAAATAATATGATAGACAACAAAAGAAATATGATGACAAAAAATATAAAAGACAAGAAACAAAATCAATTGGATGATGGACGAAAAAAAAATTAGACAAAAAACATCAAAATAAATTGGACAATAGACAACAAAAAAATCAGACGATAAACATCAAAAGCAATCGAACGATAGACAACAAAAAAATTGGATGATAAATAGGAAAAGGAATCGAATGATAGAAAACAAAAAATTAAGACAAAGAACAAAAATATGATTATAGACAACAAAATATATTGGATGATAGATAGGAAAAATGAATGCTAGAAAAAAAAAATGAATGGCAAACAACAAAATATTAGATGATCATTAAACATGCAACCGTTATCACCACCTGTAAGTGTTCCAATTAAATGTTTCCATGTGTCATAAATGTCACCACGTGTCAAACATGCATTTACTTCACGCATGCAGACTTCTATAAAAAGCATAAATAATTGTTTTTTTATATTTTTCCCTTGCAACGTAGATCAAAGCAATAAACATCCCTCAAATATTTTCCCTCATAGCCCAGATCAGAGCAGTAGACATCTACAACGCAGATCAAACATCCACAGTACCCTAAGCCCTCATCCTTCCAAATGGCTAGCTCTTCCTCTCTTATTCCTTCGAAGGTTTCCTTCAAAAACTATCTTTGCCCTAACATTTCTGATATTTTGAACACACCTAGACATGATACCTCATGGGTCAAACACTTTGGTCTTGCGAGATTGATAAAAATGGTGTAGTACAACATCGATATCAGTTTGTTGCAAAGTATTGTTAACTCCTACGATGATGATGGGTCCATTGTCTAGATGGCCATTGACAACAAGAATATTTCTTTCACTATGAAACCTTCAGACGTGTAGAGACTAATAGGGCTACCACACAAGGATGCTCAACCCATCACAAATCAGTATGTTTTAAGCGATGACAATAAAAGATACCTAGAGACCCACTACGGTCTCTCAATAAATTTTTTGAGAGGTATAACTCTGCATCTTTCAAATATTATTTTTTGTAAGAGTTAATTTTATCTTATAATAATTTGTCAACTAATAATGTTGTCCTATAATTTTTTTGCAATTCACTCTACTAAGTCTAGAAGGGGCTTAAATATTGCAAGCATTTCAAACAAGTTTCTTCATGCTTGCATTGAATTCTTCCAAGCGAGAATTATTTTGCAAGGAAGAACTACAAATATTCCATTCTGGGCATTGGCCTATTTGGTTTGGTGTCTTGGGCACACCAAATTTGACTAGAGCACCTACATTTTGAGCCACATTAAACAAGATCTCCTCAATGCTCGTAGACAACCTAATGCATGTGTAACAACCACCAATTTTATTATTTATTTTTTTATGAAGCATATTACAATGTGCAAGATACCCCACCTCCTACCTCAATGCACCCCAACTTGATCACTATTGGTCTGACAGTCCAACAACTATAGGTAAAATTATATTTTTGAATAAACTCAATATTCTTATTTTCAAATACTTTTTTTTTTATTTTTAATTTGTGCTTGAATGCAGAGAAAAGCATCCACCTCTTCTACTCGAAGGGAGGCTACCATAAGGGGTCACATGCAAGAAGCCACTAGAGATTCTGACACATAGTCAAAATCAACACCAAGAGTTGCAAGATCTACAAAATGTATTAGGTCTTCCTCACCTCTTCCTTGCGCACCTCCATTAATTTCATGAAATATTTTAGTTGATGTTGAAGAAGTCGACCAACCCTCACATGCAATAGGTAACCTTACTATTCAAAACTATTGTTTAATATTATGTATTTTATTGATTTAAAATTATAATTAGTTTAATGAAATTTTTATATGTTTTTAGAGCAACGTCAAATGGATCCATCAATGAGGATGGAATCGGCTTTACAGGTCACATCTTCCTCTGGTAAGTGTAGTTAAACTAAATTTAATTTTATTGCATTGTTTTTTACAATAGTTTTAATTAAAATTTTATTGTAAAATTTTATAGGGGAGTCGACTCAATTAATCCATAGAAGAAGACAAGTGATGCTTCCACCGCCTCCACCATAACAACCATTGATGAGAGGCCAACAATGCATGCATGGGAAACAATTCCTTTCTCCAATGGGTCAAGGATGAGCACTAAGTCAGACATAGACTATGTCATATTTCTTGATATTTTCCCTTGGAAATATCTCAAGTATGTCCAACATTTCAGAATTGCCTAATCCTCCTCTTGATGATGATTATCTTTTTCAAGGCACCATTCTAGAATATTTGTCTTTCAAGGCCATTGATGTGCTTCAAGATCCACAAAAGCATAATGAAGCACAAGAGACTATCGGGTTAGCTACCATTGCACTTAGCTCATCCCCTACCCATCAAACCACCACCCCTCATCCTCTCACTGATGATGAGAAAGTTAATTTTTTGGAAGATATTTTATTAGCTGATAATTGTGAAGCAATAATCAAAGATAGTCTTCTTTTAGATATTGAAGAATTAAAATATTGGGAATATCGAGCAAAGGTTTTGATCAAAGAAATAAATGCCCGATATAAAAATTTTTCAAAAAGATAGGACATTTTTCATTGGTGGAGAATGAACCACAAAATCTTGATGCTTTGTTACATCAGGTTGAATCCAGCAAGGTGAAGGCTACCTCCATGTACGATGATGAAATTCTAGAAATTATTTTGAATAGGTTAGAAAACCTCAATGTCGAAGCCTAGGCATATTTCAACCAATGGGCTACTGATAAGAAAAAAGTAGAAGTTGCAAAAGTTGCAAGAGATGTTACTGACGTAAGTCATATGTTTTATGTGTAAGAGAAGTTTATTATTTTTTTACATATATTTTGTTTATTTATATTGACATATTTTTCTTCTCTTTTGTAGTCTAATTTTGAATACCTGAAGAAGTAGGTGAACAACATGAAAGTTTATTTAAAAACCATAAAAAAATAGTCTGCAAGCAACTATCAAATTAAAAGAACGATTGCAATCCACAATAAGGGAAAACAATACCCTCAGGAAGATCATCAAAGAACATGATTTGGATCCTGACATTTTGCTTAAACAAAAGGAGAAATAAATGGCTACAACATTGTAGGAAGATCCTACAAAAGAAGAAAGGGCATTGTTAGTGGGTTTGAACACAATAGAAGAAGGTTTGTTAAGAGTTGGTGCACTACAAGAGGAAACTATTGAGGAAACACAACCTCAACCTCAAGAAGATCCAAAAGATGCTTCAAGCACCCAATAGATTGAGAAAGTGAAGAAGAAAGCTCAATAGTTGACTATAACTTTTGTTGTATAGCAGTCAACAATTTTGTAAATTGTAAAAATATGCTTTCAAATTAATAAAAGAGACATTTTCTAGAATTTGTGTATTGTGTTTCTAAAATTCTATTTTTTTAACCATTGAAACCATGGAATTTTAAAAATTATGATGTTTTAATTTGTTAATGTGGATGCAATAAATGATTGTCAATTATAAATGAATTGCTAGTCAAGATGGACATAGGTAAAAACTTCTCTTCTATTTTATAAAAACTTTTTAAATGATTGAATTGCAACATAGATGAACCTAGTGGGACTAAATTTACATTATACAAATATATACTTAGCCATAAAGGCTTTATAAAATACACATATAATATAAAATTTAAATATCATAGACAGATAATCCAATAACAAGGCTTAAATATAAAACATACAATTTCATGAACATATACAAAATCAAATAATAGGGCTATGATATTAAAAAAAGTTTATGAACATATACAGAAAATCCAATAACACGTCTATGATATAAAACATACAATTTTTTGAAAATAGACACAATCCAATAACAATGATATGATATCAAAACAAAAATTTTATGAACATATACACATAATCAAATAAATTTCATAGTTTTAGTAAAGCGAAAAGCCAATTTTCAAAATCTAGTAGAAAACTGATAACAAATAATGTGAAATATATTAAACTTTTAAAATCTTCCATATATTACAATGAAGGAAGCTAAAACAAACACTTTTTAGATTATCCAAAATCATTTGTACGCATACCTAAACTTTGTGTCTCTACAACCTGATCACTGCAAGTATCATTATCCTCATTATCATGAGTATTCATGATACCTCTTCTATCTGCTAGAGATTTCCAATATGCCAAAGCTCTATCATAAGGATATTGTTCCACCTCATAGGTTGACACATATACTCTCAAACAATTTTCCAAATTTTTATCCAACCTATTGTAAACTTTAGATTTTACAAAAGATAATGCACTAAACACCCTTTCATCTTCCACAGATCCCAAAATCATCGTTTGACATAATTCATATAAATGAAAATATTCACTGATTGTATCTTGTAAAACACTACTAGGATACAATTTTTTCCACAATCATGTAATAGAACCTGGCTCATGATGGTTAGTCAATCATGAAACTTGATCAACCATTGTCATTCCAAAATAGCCTGATTGTTTTGTCAAAAGATCTTTATTGAGAATACCATTGATTTCAATACCATTGACTTCCACATGTTTAGTGAAATGCTTAACAAGAGTGCCCATGTATTTGATAAAAAAATCACTTATATTATTGTATTCAATACAAGGATCCCAGAACATGGGGTTAACCACACCCATAGCCTCAAGCAATTCATCTTGTAGACACCAAAATCTAGCCAATTGTCATCCATCCATGTCCTCCAATCATAGCCACCCATTATCGATATATATATATATATATATATGTATGTATGTATTTAATTAATATATGTATAGATATTAATATTTTATATATTATATTTATATATATTTAATAAATATATATATGAATTAATCCTAGCCCTCCGCCATATTTTAATCTTAGCCATCCATCCACCTCAATCCATACCACTTACCCAGATTTAATCTCCATCCTTCTTCATGTTTTAATCTCGGTTGCTCATTTTGTGTCATCGAAACCCTAACATGTTCAAGGGAATATTATAAAAGAGGAGTCATTTTGACAAATCAAACCCTTAAGCCTTTGAGAATCTTAATCCCTGAAGCTCTTTTCAGACCCTAAGTGCCCTAGTTCTTGAGAGTCCTTGGAGAAATCCTTAAGCTCCCATGAAATTTTACCCTAGCCACTTCACCATTGCTTCCACATTGCCCACATTCACAACTGCATAGCCTGTGCAAAACCATATATAGTTTTGTGACACTTTCCTCAATCCCTAAATACCCCCCAGAGCCATCATAATACCTCTATGTATTTTTAGAATTGTTTTTGTGCATCTATCACCATCATAGAATGCCCTGGTGCATCTGCTGCCATCACAGAATGCCTTGGTGCATCTACCACCATCACAGAATACCTCTAGTTATTAGCAATCTTAAGTTACAAGGTAAACAAGTTTTATTTACATTTATTTTACATTCTTATGTTCTATTTACAATTTCATTCTATAGCATCTAGGGTTTAGTAATTTTTATTATTTTGAGGGTCTCACACAGTGTAGCCCTCACACGTATTACTGATATCTATTTGTTTTTGCTATTTGTAGGTATAAGTATCATATTTTTGGAAGTTTTTTAATCGAGGGTGGCCCTTTTAGGATACACAAGCCCACCCATAACCTCATTTTGATCAAAGATAAGAGTGAAGACACCAGAAGTGTATTGACCTAGGGTTTTGGAGAACCCTAGAATTTGTAAAAATATGTATCATAGGAATATTGTACAACCCCACATTGGGGCACAATGATTGTATCATTTTGAGATCCACCCACATTAATAAAAAGCTTATCTATCTTGTGCAATCCTTGTGTTATTTCTGTGTTTTGATTAATTTATCTTTTATATTGGTGTTTCTTGATTTTGATTTACACATATCTTTGAAAATGGCTTCTTATTTCTCTTATCAAGGTTTCTACTTTATAGCCTCCATCATGGAAAATAGTAACCTCTAAAACCCACACAATTTGGATTCAACCAAATGAGCCAACTTGAAAACCTCCATCTTGGAGTGTGGTTTGAACATAGTAACCTCAAATTGGATATCCACACTCAAACCACTAAAAAACAACTCATAAAGAACCCTTCATTCATTCCCATGGTTTTATTGGCCAATTTCTCAAATTGTATTTGATAATCTCTAACTGTCAAAGTTTGTTTCAACTTTGTCAACTACCCTGTAAAATCATCATACTTACTAAGGCCAAAGAAAGTGAGTAATTGAGACTTAAATTCTTCCCATAAAGGATTATGGTGATTTTTTTACAACCATTGGTACCACTGCAAAGCTTCCAATTCTAAGTTTAAAGAAGCCATTTAAACTTTGTGCCATATGGGTACATCCACCCATCGACATCCTTTCCATTGAACTTATAAAAGTTTAATTTGGGCATCTTATAGGTAGAATCATGATCATAGGTAAAATGAGAGTCATAAGGTTTCCTTCATTTACCTTTATTATAATACGAGTGTTCATTATGGTGCTTAGTATTGCTGGGACCACAACCAATTTGGACTCAACTTATACAAGTTTTTCTTCTAGGCGGTCTTTGGAATTAGACTAATCAGTTCTAAGATTTTGAAGCTCTATCATCATATCTTGACTTGATTTTTTCATGTCAGGAAGGGTCCTTTCAAATTTTGCAATTATTGAGGTGTTCGAATCTACCTCTTTCTGTTATCCTTGAGTGCCACTAGCCATTTTGGATAGTCTTGAAACTCTGTAACTGAATTGCTAAAAATAGGTGTGGCTTTCAAGGGTTACTATTTTTAGTGAGGCAAAAAAAAAAATGTTTGAGTGTGATATATCAAAATGATTAGTGCGACGAGCTGAAAATAATGGGATAGGACTCAAAAAAAAATTTGAGATCAAGTTTTGTATTCGTGGAATATTTGGCCAAAGAGGAGTCTTGGAAAATGACAAATTTGAGGAATTTTGAGAAAAAAAGGAGTTAAGCCTCAAAATTTTTGTGAGAGGTGGAGGGGATAACTAAGATAAAAAAATAAATTTGAGGATTTTGGGGGATGTCTAGGTCTTTTAATGACTATTTTAGGGCTATTTTTCCTATTTTTGAATTTAAAATTACTCAAAATAGAGTAAAGATAAAACCACTATAATTTCTTCATTATAGCTCTGATTTGCATGATTTTTTAACTTTTTAATGTAGAATCAAAAAGTAGCAAAATATTTCTTACTGTAATATTTGTACTATGTAACACTACATCAAATATGTTGAACATTATGAGAATTTGTTCAACACAATTTGTAGTTATATTTGATGTAGGAGCCTATCTTTTTAAGGGTATAACTTTTAATCTGATTGTTGGATCGGTTTGAAAATTATGGGGATCTAGATAACGAGGTAGAAAATTTTATTTCAATGTTCATATAGAAGCCTTGAAGATTTTCTATTGTGTTATCGGGCCCTAATTCTTTCATCTAGTGCCCTGAAAATAGGATTTAGTATTTTTTTGAAAATATGGAAGGGAGCATATTTGAGATAACTTCTTATTTAGGCATGTGTAGGTGTTGATATTTTCTAGGAGGCTTAATATGGGAAAACCAATAATGTGTATTAATTTAGAGGGCTCTCCAGGATTTTTTGGAGTGACACTAAAATATGAAATAGCTTAAAAAATAATAATTAAATAAAAAATAAATAAAATATTGTAATTTCTTATTTTTAGGGCTTTAATATTTAGGGTTTATTTTGGGATCTATATATTCCCTTGGTATTGCATTGTAAAAGGGGGTGAAATATAGGAATGAGAGAATAAAGTATTTGTTGGTTTATTTCTATCTATTTTTTTTATTAATAGTAGAAGGGGTTTTAAAATGGTCCCCAAACCTATTACAAGTAGGATTTTGAAAGGCACCCCCAAACCTTAGATCTAGCAATAAGACATCAAGAAAGATAGAGTTGGATTCCATGAATCAAACCTGAAAATGCATTGAAAACAACCTCCTAGAAAATAAGCTACAATTTTTTATCAAGCAAATACAAGAGATTATCCCATGGTCAAACCACATTGTGCTCTGAATCTAAAGCAATGGAGAAAAATAGCAGAATAATAAAAATGCTACCGATTAAAAATAAATTTACAAATAAAAACTACCCAAAAAAAAGCATTTACCGCCTAACATGAAATGAGAATAAAGGAATCCTATCATCACAATCAACAAATATATCCAATAAAGTACATAATTCATATCATCACAATCAACAAATCTATCCAACAAAGCACGTAATAGAAGAACCCCTCATGATAATAGTTAGTTTAATAAAACAACACTAGAAATACTAGCCAACAAAATCCACAACATAAAACCCATCTAAGAGATCTGCATAAGAAATTCCATGAAACCTAAAAATCCCACTGGAGCCAATAAAAAAAATTCAAGAAAAATCACTCTCAGATATAAGAAAAATGAGATATCAACATTCTGCACTACACCTGAGAGGGAGAAAGGTAATATCTGTGGTTTTATGTGATTAGGAATTTTTTGCTTTGTTTTATTTTCATCATAGTTTTATGTTATTGGAGGTTCTTATTTTAACCTCTTACAGTTGGATTTACATTATTTGGTATCAGATCAAGTTAAATCTTACTAGGGGAGAGAAGGTAAAATTATCGATGATAATTATTCTGCTATTATCATTTTTGTTTTTGAGATAACACATATAATATTAGTATGAGGGGAGGAAGAGGAGGTTATGACCAACTCAATAGGAATCTGTAAGAACTACAAGTACAAGTTTCTCAATTGAATGGAATGATGGCCGATATGAGGGAAATATATCCCTTAGAATTTGTAGATTTGGATTATAATAGTGATATTGTGGAAGGAGACAAGAATCCAGAGGTTCATGACAAGGAATAACTAGAGGAGAAGCTATATGTAAAGAAACTACTATTAAAATAAAGCTCACACACACATAATACTAAAAGATAACTAAAATACATGCAATAACAGAATAACACTATGTAGGAAGTAATTGAAAATTTGAAATAATCTCACAAATAACTTAGAATCGTAGGCCTCTTCGAGGATGCAACCTCCTTAAATATTTCATTATCTTGAAAAAAGATACATTCGTATATGGCTTCATGCATTTTAAAGAGAAAGGTATATGCAATCCTACCAATATGGATTACATGCAAAATGCCACTTGGCTTACATCAATTATAATCTTGATAATGGTTATATGCAATGACACAATCGGTTAAAATCTTGATAAAGGTTATATGCGATGGCATAACTTGGCTAGGTACTTTATTTGCAATATACATTATGAGGAATTACAAAATAAAATTATAATAGAATCCCCCACATTGGAAGTGGTTCATTACATAATAATGAGAATTACAAAGTAACGTTAGGATGGGATCCTAACATGTCCTTCCCCTTCAAAAAACTTTATTCCCAAATATGAAGGTGAGGAAATTGGTTCTGGAGCTAATGGAGAGATGCCTATGTAGTATATTATGGCTGGAGTCCACGCCACTAAAAAAGGACTTCAGTAATGGTGTGGTTGTGAAGAGTGTGATTTCGATGGTCCAACAACTATTTAGGTTCAAGTAAGATAGAACCTTCTTCATCTAACTCTAGAAGTGTAGATTGAACCTGTACCTGATTGACCACCACATTTTGGAAAGAGGAAACATGAAAATAGGATGGAGCTTGGATGTAGGTGGAAGGACCAACTTGTAGGCTATGGTACCAATTTGCTATAACACTTGATAGAGCCTATAGTATTTTATAGCAAGTATCTGTCATTTGCAAAGCTGGAGGTACAACTATTTGTATGGATACAAGTAAAGGAAAACCATATCACCCATAACAAAATTATGCTAATAACAATGTTGTTCAGCCTATTGGCACATACAATTTTGGGTTGCATCCAAATTCATATTTAGTTGATGGAGGACATTAGAATGCTGATTGAGAGTAGTGTCGATTGCATGGACCTTGGAGCTACTTGGAATGTAGGAGGAAGGTGTGGGTGGAGGGTACCCATAAACTGCCTCAAAATATGTAACCTTGGTTGTGATGTGTTTGGAAGTGTTGTACCACCACTCGACCAAGGGAAACCATTTCACCCAGTGCATAGGATAATTCGAGGTAAAACAATGAAGCTAGGTTTCCAAATATTTCTTGAATCTCCATTTGGCCATATGTTTGTGGATGATAAGTTGAACTCATTTTGAGTTGTGTTCCCTACAATTTAAACAATTCTTGCTATAAGTGACTAGTAAATTTTGGGTCACGATCTAACACAATGGAGGAGGGTAGACCATGAAGCTAAAAGATAGAATTAAGGAAAATTTGGACGATGGTGGATGCTATGTAAGGATGGGATAGGGATCAAAAGTGAGCATATTTTGAAAGATGATAAACTACCACAAAGATAAAATATTTACCTCCAAACTTAGGTAATCCTTTAATAAAATCTATAGAAATATCCATTCAAACCTGGTCAGGAATGGGAAAGGGTTGAAGAGTGCCTGGAGAACGCACTATTTCAACTTTCATCCGTTGATAGGTATCACACGATGCCATAAAATACTGAATGTCATTTTTCATACCCTTCCAAAAAGAGTGTGCTTAAGTCATTCCTATGTTTTGAGAAATCCTGAATGGCTAGCAGATGAGGAAACATGCAGTTCTTTCATGATAAGTTCTCGTAGTGGGGACTTGTAGGGAACAACAAGGTGTTGGTGGTAATGCAAATCCTAGCCATCCCAAGTGTAACCTAAACATGAATTAGTCTTAGTGTGTATGGAAACAACCAAAATCTCTAATTAAAAATCCTGAAGTACCTCCTGATGTAAGGAATCAATCCATTGGGGAATCGACAATGAAATGGCACACAACATACTGAGAGCATCAAATTGATGAGAGAGAGAATCGGCCATAATATTCTACTTGCCCTTCTTATAGGTGATATCATAATCATAGCCCATGATTTTAGAGATCCATATTTTTTGTTCAGGGGTGGCAACCCGTTGCTCCAAAAAGTAGTTGAGACTTTGATGGTCTATTTTAATGGATAAATAACACCTAATGAGATATGATCACCAATGGGTTACGACATACAAAATGGCCATAATCTCCTTGGCATAAGTGGATTTTTCCAAATTGTGATTGGTAAGAACTTTACTAGTGAAATCCAAGGGTCTCCCTTCTTGCATCAACACTACACCAATACCATGACCTAAAGCATCATTTTCAATAACAAATAGTTTGGAGAAATCTAGCATGGCAAAAATAAGCGTAGTGGTCATAGCATGCTTAAATTTAAGGAAAGCCTATTCAGTGGGTCCCGTCCAAGTAAAATATTCCTTTTTTAACATGGAAGTAAGAGGAGCTGAAATTTTACCAAAGTTACGAATAAATTTATTGTAATAACTTGTAAGCCCTAAAAATCCCCTAAGACCTTTGAGAGTGTGATGTTTTGAAAATTCTTGAACTGCTTGGATATTCTTGGGGTCAACTTTGATGCCCTCCTTAGTGATAATGTGTCCCAAATATTCCACTTATATCAACCCAAAAGAACACTTGGAACACTTAGCGTAGAGTTGATGTTGTACCAACAGCTAGAGAGTCTGATTCACATGAATAAGATGCTCTTCCCATGAGCAACTATACATCAGAATATCATCAAATAATACTAGGCTGAAATTTCAATGGAATGGATGAAAAATATTGTTCATGAGGCTTGGAAAGTGGAAGGAGCATTAGTCAAGTCGAATGGCATTACCAAAAACTCATAGTGACCTTCATGAGTATGAAAAGCAGTCTTATAAATATTCTCGTCCTTGAACCGAATTTGATGGTACCCTGGGCAAAGGTCAAGTTTGGAAAAATACATAGTACCATGAAGTTCATATAGTAATTCATCCACCACTGGAATAGGAAACTTATCCTTGATGTTAATTTTATTGAGCTCTCTATATTGATATACAACCGCCAAGACCCATATTACTTATGCACCAGTAAAACTAGAGAAGAGTAAGCATTGTTGCTTGGTTGAATGATACCAGCTATTAACAATTCCTATACTAACATATCAATTTCTAACTTAAGAAAATGAGGATACCAATATGGTTGGATGTTGGGTAGTGCATTGTTGGGTAATAAGGGAATAGCATGGTCATGAGAGAGACAAGGCAGTAATTTTGTTGTCTCAGTGAAAATAGAGTTGTGCTTAGTCAAAATGAGTTGCAAATATTTAGGAATAACATCCTCCTCTAAAGTATGAGGTCCAATCATAAAAATATAAGCTATGACACCCCAAGATAATTTTTTTAATAATTCCATATCACTGGAACTGATAATGTGTGAAGACCCTACTTTTAAACCATGGAGAGTGTAGGATTGTCCATTTTGTGAAAATCGCATCCAAAACTCAGCAAAGTCCTAGGAGATTTATCCTAAAGTGCTCAACCATTGAGCTCCCAACACGATATCACATACCTCTAGTTAAATTGCAAACATATCCTATTTGAGCTCATAGTCCCCAATATTGACCTTAATATTACGACATTTACCTTTGTAAGGTAAGGTCCCACCATTTGCTACCATAACATCAAAGGAATTATATGAATGTACATAAAAATTTACCTGTTGGGAAATGTGGGGATCAATAAAATTGTATGTACTACCAAAATCAATCAAGATAGTAAGATGTAGGTCCTTGAAATACCCCACAACTTTCATTGTTTTGGCAGTATTAATGCCAGTAAGAGCATGAATAGAAAAATAAGCCTGTGGTTCATCGTGGTTTTCTGTCACCGTATTGGATGGTTCCTTGAATGATTATGTATCATCATAATTGTGGTCATTGGTGTCAATCTCATCAGCATCTATGAGGAACAACTTCTTTTGGGTGCACCTATGCCCACGAGAAAACTTTTCATCATAATTGTATTTGGCCAAATGAGCCAACTTGATAGCCTCCATCATGGATTATGGTTTGAATATAGCAACCTCAGTTTGGATATCTACTCTCACACCACTAAAAAACAACTCATAAAGAACCCTTCATTCATTCCCATGGTTTTTTTGGCCAATTTCTCAAATTGTATTTGATAATCTCTAGCTATCAAAGTTTGTTTCAACTTTGTCAACTGCCCTGTAAAATCATCATACTCACTAGGGCCAAAGAAGGATTATGGTGATTTTTTTGCAACCATTAGTACCACTGCAAAGCTTTTAATTCCAATTTTAAAGAAGCCATTTAAAATTTGTGCCATATGGGTACATCATGCAGGCTAAAGTATTGAGCAACAAGACATAACCACCCATCCACATCCTTTCCATTGAACTTAGGAAAGTCTAATTTTGGCATCTTATAGGTAGAATTATGATCATAGGGAAAATGAGAGTCATCTGGTGTCCTTCATTTACCTTTATTATAATACAAGAATTTAGTATGGTGCTCAATATTGCTAGGACCACTAGCCAATTTGGACTTAACTTCTGCAAGTTTTTCTTCTAGGCGGTCTCTAGAGTTAGCCTGATTAGTTCTAAGATTTTGAAGCTCTATCATTATATCTAGACTTGATTTTTTCATGTCAACAAGGGTGATTTTAAAGTTTGCAATTATTGAGGTGAGTGAATCTACATATTTCTATTGTCCCCGAGTGCCACTAGCCATTTTGGATAGTCTTGAACCTCTATAATTGAATTACAAAAAATAGAAGTGTGGGTTTCAGGGTTACTATTTTTAGTAAGGTGGCAAAAAAATGCTTGGGTGTGATATATCAAAATGATCAGTGCGACGAGATGAACACAGTGGTATAGGACTAAAAAAAATATATTTTCGGGATCAAATTTTGTATTTGTGGAATATTTGGCCAAAGAGGAGTCATGGAAAATGATAAATTTGAGGAATTTTGAGAAAAAAAGGGAATTAAGGCTCAAAAAAATTGTGAGAGGTGCAGAAGGGGCTAAATAAGATAACAAAACAAATTTTAGGATTTTTTGAGGTATCTAGGGCTTTTTATGACTATTTTAGGGCTATTTTTCCTCATTTTTTGTTTTAAAATACTCAAAATAGAGTAAAGATAAAACCACTATAACTTCTTCATTAAAGCTCTGATTTGCACGATTTTAAAATTTTTAAGTGCAAAATAAAAAATTAGAAAAATATTTTTTAGTTTAATATTTTAACTATGTACAAATGCATCAAATATGTTGTATGTTATGGGCATTTGTTCAACATAATTTGTAGCTATATCTGATGTAGAAGTCTATCTTCTGGAGGGTATAACTTTTGATTTGATCATTGGATCAGTTTGAAAATTTATGGGGATTTGGATAACAAAGTGAATAATATCATGTTAATATTCATATAGAAGCTTTGGAGATTTTTTTGTGTGTTATTGGGTCCTAATTCTTTCATCTAGTGCCCCGAAATTGGGATTTAATATATGTGTAGGTTTTGATATTTTATAGGAGGCTTAATATGGGGAAACCAATAATGTGTATAAATTTAGAGGGCTATCCGAGTTTTTTTATCGATACTAAAATATGAAATAGCCTAAAAAAAATTAAATAAAATTAAACAAAAAATAAATAAAATATTGTAATTTCTTATATTTAGAGCTTTAAGATTTAGGGTTTCTTTTGGGATCTATATATTACCTTGGCATCACATTGCAAAATAGGGACATGAATGAGAGAATAAAACATTTGTTTGTTTATTTCCATCTATTTTTTTATCGATAGTAGAAGGGGTTTTAAAAGGGTCCCAAAACCTATTACAAGTAGGTTTTTTGAAATGCAACCCCAAACCTTAGATCTAGAAATAATACATCAAGAAATACAGAGGTGGATTCCAACAATTAAACCCAAAAATCTAATAAAACAACCTCCTAACAAATAAGCCATAGATTTTTATCAAGAAAATACAAGAGATTGTCCCATGGTCAAACCACCATGTGCTCTAAATCTAAAGCAATAGAGAAGAATAGTAGAATAATGAAAATACTATCAGCTAAAAATAAATTTACAAATAGAAAATTTCCAAACCAAAGCATTTACTGCATAACATGAAAGGAGAATAGAGGAATCCTATAATCACAATCAACAAATCTATCCAACAAAGCACATAATTCCTATCATCACAATAAAAAAATCCATCCAACAAAGCACATAATAGGAGAACCCCTCATGAGAATAGCTAATTTAAGAAAACAACACTAGAAATACCGACCAACAAAATCCACAACATAAAAACCATCCAGGAGATCTACATAAGAAATTCCATGAAACCTACAAATCCTGGTGGATCCAACCAAAAAAGTTTCAAGAACAACCGCTCTCAGGTATAAGAAAAATAAGATAGCAAAATTTTGCACCACACCTAAGAAGGAGAAATGTAATATTTGTGGTTTTATGTGATTGGGATTTTTTTCTTTGTTTTATTTTCATCATAGTTTTATGTGATTTAAGGTTCTTGTTTTGACCTCTTGTAGCTGCATTTACATCATTTGGTATTAGAGCAAGTTGGATCTTGCTAGGGGAGATAAGGTAATATTATTGATCATAATTATTCTGTTATTCTTATTTTTTTAGGATAACACATATCAGATTAGCATGAGGAGAGGAAGAGGAGGTTATGCCAAACTCAATAGGAATATTTAGGAACTACAAGTACAAGTTGCTCAATTTATTCGAATGATGGCCCATATGAGGGAAACATATCCCTTAGAATTTGCAAATTTGGATTTCGTTAGTGATATTTTGGAAGGAGACAAGAAGCCAGAGGTTCATGATGAGGAAGAACTAGAGGAGAAGCTAGATGTAAGAAACCTACTATTGAAATAAATATCTCACACACAATACTAAAAGATAACTAAAATACATGCAATAACATAATAACATTATGCAGAAAGTAATTACAAAATTGAAACAATTTCACAAATAACTCAGAATTGTAATCCTCTTCTAGTGGGCAACCTCCTTTAATATTTCATTAGCTTGCTAAAATATACATTTATATATGGCTTCATGCCTTTTAAAGAGAAAGCTACATGCAATCCTACCAACATGGCTTACATGCAAAATGCCACTTGGCTTACATCGGTTACAATCTTGATAACGGTTATATGCAATGACACCATCGGTTACAATATTGATAACGGTTACATGCGATGTCATAACCTGTCTAGGTACCTTATTTTCCACATACATTATGAGGAATTACAAAATAACATTATAATAGAATCCCCCACATTGAAAGTGGGTCATTACATAATAATGAGAATTACAAAGTAACATTAGGATGGGATCCTAACATGTCCTTCCCCTTCAAAAACCTTTATCCTCAAAGTTGAGGGTGAGGAAACTGGTTCTGGAGCTGATGGAGAGACACCCATGTAGCATCTTCTAGATGGGTTCAATTCCACTAAACAAGGACTTAAATAATGATGCACTTGTAGAGAGTGTGAGTTCGACGGTCCAATAACTATTTAGGTTAAATCAAGATAGAATGTTCATTTAAATCTGGAAGTGTAGATTGAACTTTTACCTGATTTCCCACCACATTTTAGAGAGAGGAAACATGAAAAATAGAATGAATCTTGGATGTAGGTGGAAGGGTCAAATTTTAGGCTATGGAATCAATCTGTTGTAATACCTGATAGGGCCCATAGTATTTTACAACAAGTTTTTGGAATCTACAAATCTGGAGGGACAACTATTTGTAAAACTACAAGTGAAGAAAAACCATATCACCCACAACAAAACTGTGCTCAAAATTGTGTTGGTCAACCTGTTGGCACATCCAATTCTGAGCCGCATCCAAATTCATCTTCAGTTGACTGAGGACATTAGCATGTTGAATGAGAGTAGTGTCAACTGCATGGACCTTGGATATACCTAAAATGTAGGAGGAAGGCATGGGTGGAGGGATACCATAAACTTCCTTGAAAGGGGTAACATTGATTGCGGTGTGATAGGAAGTGTTGTACCACCACTCGGTCAAGGGAAGTCATTTTACCCAATGTGTAGGATGATTCAAGGTAAATCAACAAAGGTAGGTTTCCAAAAATTTATTGACAATATTTGTCTAGCCATCCATTTGCAGATGATAAACTGAACTCATTTTGAGTTGAGTTCCCTGCAACTTAAACAATTCTTTCCAGAAGTAACTAGCAAAGGTTGGTCCATGATCAAACACAATGGAGGAGGGAAGACCATGAAGGTGAAATATAGAATCAAGAAAAATTTAGGTGATGGTGGATATTGTGTAAGGATGGGATAGGGAACAAAATTGAGCATATTTTGAAAGTTGATCCACTACCACAAAGATAAAATATTTACCTCTAGACTTAGATAATACTTTAATAAAATCCATAGAAATATCCTTCCAAACCCGTTCAAGAATGGGTAAGGATTGAAGAGTGCTTGGAGAATGCACTATTTCACGTTTCATCCATTCATGGGTATCACAAGCTACCATAAAATCCTGAATGTCCTTTTTCATACCCTTCCAAAAAAAAGTGTGCTTAAGCCATTCATATATTTTTAAAAATCCTGAATGGCCAACAGATGGGGTAGCATGCAGTTATTTCATGAGAAGTTCTCGTAGTGGGAACTTATGGGGAACAACAAGGCATTGGTGGTAATGCAAATATTGGTTATGCCAAGTGTAGCCTAGATATGAAGTAGGCTCAGTGTGTATGGAAGCAACCAAAGTTTGCAATTTAGAATCCTGAAGTACCTCCTGATGTAATAAATCGATCCATTGGAGAACCAACAATGAAATGGTACTTAACATACTGAGAGCCTCAAATTGATGAGAGAGAGCATCGACCACAATATTATCCTTGTCATTCTTATAGGTGATATCATAATCATAGCCCATGAGTTTAGATACCCATGTTTTTTGTTCAGGAGTAGCAACCCGTTGCTCCAAAAAGTAGTTTATACTTTGATGATCTATTTTAGTGGATAAATGATGCCCAATGAGATACGGTCACCAATGGGTTACGACATTTAAAATGGCCACCATCTCCTTGGAATAAGTGGATTTTACAAAATTGCGACTGGCAAGAGCTTTACTAGTGAAATACAAGGGTCTCCCTTATTACATCAACACTACACCAATACCACGATCTGAAGTGTCACTTTCAATGAAAAATATTTTGAAGAAATCTTGAATGGCCAAAATAGGTGTAATGGTCATAGCATGCTTAAATTTGAGGAAATACTATTCAATAGGTCCCATCCATGTAAAATAGTCATTTTTTAACATGGAAGTGAGAGGAGCTACAAGTTTACCATAGTTACGAACAAATTTATGGTAATAACCTATAAGCCCTAAAAATACTCTAATATCTTTGAGAGTGTGAGGTTTTGGCCATTCCTGAACCACTTGGATCTTGTTGGGATCAATTTCGATATCCTCCTTAGTGAAAATTTGTCCCAAATATTTTGCTTTTGTCAATCCAAAAAACACATGGAACACTTAGTGTAGAGTTTATGTTGTACCAATAGCTAGAGAGTCTGATTCACATGAATAAGATGCTCTTCCCATGAGTGACTATACACCATAATATCATCAAAGAAGACTAGGATGAAATTTCAAAAGAATGAATGAAAAATTTTGTTCATGAGGCTTTGGAAAGTGGAAGGGGCATTAGTCAAGCCAAATGGCATTACCAAAAACTCATAGTGACCTTCATGAGTACGAAAAGCAGTCTTGGGAATATCCTCATCCTTGAGCCGAATTAGATGGTACCCCGAACGAAGGTCAAGTTTGGAAAAATACATAGTCCCATGAAGTTCATCCAGTAATTCATCCACCATTGGAATAGGAAACTTATCGAGTTTATTGAGCTCTTTATAATGAATACACAATCTATTGGACCCATATTTCTTATGCACCAGTAAAACTAGAGAAGAGTAAGGACTTTTTATTGGTTGAATAACACTATATTTTAATAATTCTTGTACTAACATATCAATTTCTAACTTAAAAGTATGAGAATACCGATATGATCGAATGTTGCGCGGTGCATTACTAGATAATAAGGGAGAGTGACGAGGTGGTAATTTTGTTAGCTCAATGAAAAAAGAGTTGTTTTTAGTCAAAATGAGTTGTAAATCTTCAAGAATAGCATCCTCCTATGAAGGATGAGGTTTGATCACAAAAATCTGAGCTATGACATCTTGAGATAATTTTTTTAATAACTTCTCCATCCAAATAGAACTAATAATTTGTGAAGGCCCTACTTTTAAACCATGGAGAGTGTAGGATTGTCCATTCTATGAAAATCACATCCAAATATTGGCAAAGTGCTAGGTGATTTCTCCTAATGTAATCAACCATTGAGATCCCAATACAATATCACATCCACCTAGTTGAAGTGCAAACATATCATGTTTGAGCTCATAGTCCCAAATCTTGAACTTAACACTACGAAATTTACCTTTACAAGGTAATGTCCCACCATTTTCTACCAAAACCTTAAAGGAATTACATGAATGTACAAAACCATTATTCCTATTGGGTAATGCGGGGATCAAAAATATTATGTGTATTACCATAATAAATCAACATGGTAATATGTAGGCCCTTGAAATACCCCACAACTTTCATTGTTTGGGGAGTATTAATGCCAACAAGAGCATGAATAGAAATCTCATCCTGTGGTTCATCATGTTTGTTTGTCACTGTATTGGATGGTTCCTCAATTGATTATGTTTCATCATCATTGTTTTAACTAGTATTAGGCTCATCAACATCTATGAGGAACAACTTATTTTGGGTGCACCTATGCCCATGAGAAAACTTTTCATCACAAATATATTTGGCCAAACGAGCCAACTTGATAACCTCTATCATGGATTGTGGTTTTAACATAGTAACCTCAGCTTGGAGATCCACTCTCAAACCACTAAAAAAACAACTCATAAATAACCCTTCATTCATTTCCATGGTTTTTTTAGCCAATTTCTCAAATTGTATTTGATAATCTCTAATTGTCGAAGTTTATTTCAACTTTGTCAATTGTCCTATAAAATCATCATACTCACTAGGGTCAAAGCGAGTGAGTAATTGAGACTCAAATTCTTCCCATGAAGGATTAGGGTGAGTTTTTTGCATCCATTGGTACCACTATAGAGCTTCCAATTCCAATTTGAAATAAGCCATTTGAACTTTGTGCCATATGGGTACATCATGGAGGCTAAAGTATTGAGAAACATGACATAACCACCCATCCACATCCTTTCGATTGAACTTAGGAAAGTCTAATTTGGGCATCTTATAAGTAGAATTATGATCATAGGAAAAATGAGAGTCATCTGGTGTCCTTCCTTTACATTTGTTATAATATGAGTATTCAGTATGGTGCTCAATCTTGTTGGGACCATCAAACAATTTGGACTCAACTTCTGCAAGTTTTTCTTCTAGGTGGTCTCTAGAGTTAACCTGATAAGTTCTAAGATTTTAAAGCTCTGTCATAATATCTTGACTTGATTTTTTCATGTCATCAAGGGTGTTTTCAAAGTTTGCAATTATTAATGTGAGTGAATATACTTCTTTATATTATTCTCGAGTGCCACTAGCCATTTTGGATGGTCTTTAACCTTTGTAACTGAATTACAAAAAATAAAAGTGTGGATTTTAGGGGTTACTATTTTTAGTAAAGAGGCAAAAAAATTGCTTGGGTGTGATATATCAAAATGACCAGTGCAATGAGCTGAATATAATGGGATAGGACTCAAAAAATTATTTTTTCGGGATCAAATTTTGTATGTCAAATATTTGGTCAAAGAGGAGTTGTGGAAAATGATAAATTTGAGGAATTTTGAGAAAAAAAGGGGATTTAAGACTCAAAAATTCTGTGAAAGGTGCATGAGGGGCTCACTAAGATAACATAACAAATTTGAGAATTTTTATAGGTGTCTAGGGCTTTTTTTGACTATTTTAAGTCTATTTTCCCCATTTTGGTTTTTAAAATACTCAAAATACAGTAAAGATAAAACCACTATAACTTCTTCATTATAACTTTGATTTGCATGATTTTTTAATTTTTGATTGCAGAATCAAAAAGTAGAAAAATATTTCTTAGTTTAATATTTGTATTGTGTACAACTACATCAAATATATTGCATCTTATGGGTATTTGTTCAACATGATTTGTAGTTATATCTAATGTAGGATCATATCTTCCAAAGGGTATAAATTTTGATCCAATCGTTGGATAGGTTTGAAAATTTATGAGGATCTAGATAATGAGGTGGAAAATTTTGTGTCAATGTTCATATGGAAGCCTTGAAGATTTTTTAGTGTGTTATCGGGCCCTAATTATTTCATCTAGTGCCCCAAAAATGGGATTTAATGTTTTTTTGAAAATCTGGAAGAAATAATATTTGATATAACTTCTTATTTAGGCATGTGTAGGTGTTGATATTTTCTAGGAGGATTAATATGGGGAAACCAATAATGTGTATTAATTTAGAGGGCTATCCAAGCATTTCTTATCGACACTAAAATATGAAATAGCCAAAAAAAATTAAATAAAATAAAACAAAAAATAAATAAAATATTGTAATTTCTTATCTTTAGGGCTTTAATATTTAGGGTTTGTTTTAGGGTTTCTTTTGGGATCTATATATTCCCTTGGTATCGCATTGTAAAAGGGGGTGAAATCTAGGAATGAGAGAATAAAGCATTTGTTGGTTTATTTCCATATTTTTTTTTTATTGATAGTAAAAGGGGTTTTAAAAGGGTCCCCAAACCTATTACAAGTAGGGATTTTAAAGGTACCCCAAACCTGAGATATATCAATAAGACATCAAGAAAAATAGAGTTGGATTCCATGAATCAAACCCAAAAATCCAATGAAACAACCTCCTAGCAAATAAGCCACAGATTTTTATCAAGCAAATACAAGAGATTATTCCATGGTCAAACCACCGTGTGCTCTGAATCTAAAGCAATGGAGAAAAATCACAGAATAATGAAAATACTACCAGTTAAAAATAAATTTATAATTAAAAACTATCCAAATCAAATCTTTTATCACCTAACATGAAAGGATAACAAAGAAGTTATGTCATCACAATAAAAATATATATCCAAAAAAGTACATAATTCCTATGATCACAATCAATAAATATATCCAACAAAGAACATAATAGGAGAACCCCTCATGAGAATAGTTGGTTTAATAAAATAACACTAGAAATACCATCCAATAAAATCCACAACACAATAACTATCCAGGAGATTTGCACAAGAAATTCCATGAAACCTACAAATCCCGTTGGAGCCAACCAAAAAAGTTTTAAGAACAACCACGCTTAGGTACAAGAAAAATTAGATAGCAACATTATGCACCACACCTAAGAGGAAGAAAGGTAAGATCTATGGTTTTATATGATTGGGAATTTTTTACTTTTTTTTATTTTCATCATAGTTTTATGTGATTGGATGTTCTTGTTCTGACCTCTTACAACTAGATTTACATCATTTGGGATTAGAGCAATTTGGATCTTAATGGGGTAGAGAAGGTAATATTATAAATCATAATTATTCTACTATTCTTATTTTTTCTTTAGGATAACATATATCATATTAGCATGAGGAGAGGAAGAGGAGGTTATGCCCAAATTAATAGGAATTTGCAGGAACTACAGGCACAAGTTGCTTAGTTTATTGGAATGATGACCCATATGAGGAAAGATATCCCTTAGAATTTATATATTTGGATTCTTACAGTGATATTGTGGAAGGATATAAGAAGCTAGAGGTTCATGATGAGGAAGAACTAGAGGAGAAGCTAGATGTAAGGAACCTACTGATGAAATAAATCTCTCTCACACACAATACTAAAAGATAACTAAAATACATGCAATAACAGAATAACACTATGCAAAAAGTAATTGTAGAATTGAAAAAATCTCACAAATAACTTAGAATTGCAAGCCTCTTCAAGGGGGAAACCTCCTTCAATATTTCATTATCTTTCAAAAAGATACATTTATATATGGCTTCATGCCTTTTAAAGAGAAAGCTACATGCAATCCTACCAACATGGCTTACATGCAAAATGCCACTTGGCTTACATCGGTTACAATCTTGATAACAATTATATGCAATGACACCATCGGTTACAATCTTGATAATGGTTATATGCAATGACACCATCGGTTACAATATTGATAATGGTTACATGTGATGGCACCACTTGGCTAGGTGCCTTATTTTCCACATACATTATGAGGAATTATAAAATAACATTATAATAGAATCCCCCCATGTTGGAAGTGGATCATTACATAATAATAAGAATTAGAAAGTAAATTTAGGATGGGATCCTAACATGTCCTTCCCCTTAGAAAAGATTTGTACTCAAAACTAAAGGTGAGGAAACTAATTCTGGAGCTGATGGAGAGACACCCATGTAGTAGCTTTCGGCTATATTCCATGCCACTGAACAAGGATTTCAATAATGGTGCAGTTGCATAGAGTTCAAGTTCGATGGTACAACAATTATTCGGGTTCAAGCAAGATAGAACCTTCTTCATCTAACTCTGGAAGTGCAGATTGAATCTGTATCTGAATTTCCCACCACCTTTTGGAAAGAGGAAACATGAAAAACAAGTTGGATATTGGATGTAGGTGGAAGGACCAACTTGTAGGTTGTGGCACCAAATATATTTTTGAGATCAAATTTTGTATTTGTGGAATATTTGGCCAAAGAGGATTCGTGGAAAATGACAAATTTGAGAAGTTTTGAGAAAAAAGAGATTTAAGGCTAAAAAATTCTATGAGAGGTGTAGAAGGGGCTAACTAATATAACAGAACAAATTTGAGGATTTTTGGGGGTGTCTAGGTATTTTTATGACTTTTTTAGGGTTATTTTCCCCTATTTTTTGTTTTAAAAATACTCAAAATAGTGTAAATATAAAACCACAATAACTTCTTCATTATAGCTCCCATTTGCATGATTTTTTAAGTTTTGAGTGCATAATTTTTTTTTGGAACTACAATTCAAATTCAAAAACTAGATCAACTATCTCTGATCTATGAGTTCTATCAACTAACCACTCTGTCACTTATACTACAGTTACTAACACTGATGGTTCTATTTCTGACCCTGACCACCTATATTTTATGATTGTTAGAGCTGACTATGACTGTTATTATTACTGTCACTGACATGACTAGTACTTGAATATTTTAGACACTTGCAAAATGTATCCTCACTTTTGGTGCATGAAAAGTGTGTTCTTATATGATAGGGAATTCTTTCTTCGTATGCTCACTTTTAGGGATCGTGAAAGGAGGATCAAAAGAACAGGAATAGGTGAGTATTTTACAAGTTGATGTTTTTAATAGAACCAAGGTATACTAAGTAGAGGAGTATGTAACAACCATAGACCCTTTGTTATATCGTAGTGATGAACAATAGTGCTCGGACAAATATTTCAGGCCACTACTCAAGGAGAATTCCACACACACCCTTGAGCACACTATCTACATATCTGACAGTACAGGAGAGTAATCATCCAAGATGATGTGTCTCATAGACTATGGATGATACAAGACTAAAAAGCTTCCTACTTGATAATTTTTTTTTCACCCTAGAATGGTCTTTTGATACACCCAAAGATGTGTGGGAGCTCAATTTTGTGCGTGAGTGCTATCTAAGGCCTTGGTATTGGAGCCTGATCACCCCTAACTTCACTAGATGCTTTATGGGATATATAGCTTAGCCAATAATGATAGCTCCTTTGTGATATTTTAAAACCCCCGATAAAGGGTTTCTAGCCTACTCAACTATAGAAAAAAAAGAGACTGTATTTTTTGGATTTTTTGGCTTTTGAATAAAGGAAGACAAAATGAAAACACATAGGAAAATTATACTTGAACAGGTGAAAATGGTTGAGCAAGAATTATCATAGTCGTAGTAGAATTTTGCCCTAGAAAGTGCTTTGATACCACTTGTAAGGAACCTACTATTTAAATAAAGCTCACACACACACAATATTAAAATATAACTGAAATATATGCAATAACAAAATAACACTATGCAAAAATTAATTGGAGAATTGAAATAATATCACAAATAACTAAGAATCACAGGCCTCTTCGAGTGAGAAACCTCCTTCAATATTTCATTGGCTTGCAAAAATATACATTCATATATGGCTTCATGCCTTTTAAAGAGAAAGCTACATGCAATCCTACCAACATGGCTTACATGCAAAATGCCACTTGGCTTACATTGGTTACAATCTTGATAATGGTTATATGCAATGACACCATCAATTACAATCTTGATAATGGTTACATGCAATGGCACCACTTGGCTAGGTGCCTTATTTACCACATAAATTATGATGAATTACAAAATAATATTACAATAGAATCCCCCCATGTTGGAAGTGGGTCATTACATAATAACAAGAATTACAAAGTAATGTTAGGATGGGATCCTAGCACTAGAGGAGTATCAATTAGTGAATAGGCTAATTAGGGCCTTGGAAGGAAATAAGTATGAGATCAAGATTGATATCCCTGAGTATACAAGAGGGTTGAAACTAGAGGAGTTGATATACTGGTTGAATAGTATGGAGAAGTTATTTGAGTGGAGAATCCTTTCAAAAGAAAATAAAGTGAATCTTACATGCACGAAGTTGAAATGGGATGCGTTGATTTGGTGGGATCATATACAGAAGGAGAGGTAAATAAAAGGAAAGGAAAAGATTAGGGTTTGGTGTAAAATGTAAAAAAAAATTAAGGAGAAATTCTTGCTTAAATATTAAGCCTAGACATTGTTTCGTAGACTTTAGAACCTTAGACAAAAGGATCAAAGCATCGAGGACTACACCAATGAATTCAACAAGTTATCAATTCAGGTGGGTCTTGAATAGTTAGAAGAAAAAAAGGCTACAAGGTATGTGAATGGATTAAGTTATGCCATATAAATTAAATTAAGTGTGCTTCAAACCCATAGTGTAGAGGATGCATATTAGTTAGCATTAAAAGCAGAAGAGAAATATAAGTGGAGTAATTTTAGAAAATAAGTGAAGAGAGGACCATCATAACCTTTAATCAGAGGGTATCCCTCAAAGAAAGAATCTTGCAGTACAAAGAGACAAGAAGAGTCTTGGAAGGGTCAAGATAACCACCAGAGTGATGGAGGATCTCAGAGAGGAAGAAGCTATGGCAAAGGACAAAATTGGGATGATCCATAAAGGTAATTTACATGTTATAGATATAGTGAGGAAGGACATAGAGATTTTGAGTATCCACACTATCTTGCACAAGAAAGAAGACAAGGAGAATAATCTAGAGTCAATATAGTTGAGTTCAAAGACCAATTTGAGGTATAAGTTGTGATAGATGTGGGGAAAAATCTCATGATAAGAAGGGCAATGATCATCCCAAAGAAGGAGAAAGTACAAGATAATTATGGTGGTGATTCATGGTTGCATATGAGTATATTTTTAACAAGATGCACATCTAGAGAAAAGGTATGTAAGATGATTATTGATAGCGATAGTTGAGAAAATATGGTTTCCATTGAAATGGTTGAGAATATTAACTTAATGTGTGAGGAGAACCAGTATGCATATCATATATCATGGTTCAAGAAAGGAAATGAGGTAACTATAGATACAAGGTGTTTGGTTAAGTTTTCAATTGGGAATATCTACAAGTTTGAAGTGTGGTGTGATGTAATTCCAATGTATGCATGTCACTTACTATTGGGGATGACTTGGAAATATGATAGGAAGGGTACATATGATGGGGGAAGGAATACTTACACATTATGGAAGGATGGAGTAAAAGTGGTCTTATTACCACATAAGGAAGAAGGGTAGAGTGAAAGCCTATTGGTAGCTAAGGAATTTTTCACAGGGATGAAATAAGTTGGGGTTTATTATGTGCTAACAACAAAGAAGGTGGATATTGAGGATGTTGCTATACCACCTATAGTAGCAAGGTTGTTGAAAGAGTATGCAGATGTTATACCAGCAGAGTTACAATATGGATTACCTCCAAAACGGGATATTCAACATCATATTGATCTAATTCTAGGATTATCTCTTCTAAACTAGGTAGCCTATAGGATGAGTCCCATGCAGAATGAGGAGTTGAATAGATAAGTGATAGAATTGATAAATAAGGTTGTTGTTAGAGAAAGTATGATTCCATGTGCAACTCATGCACTGTTGATGCCAAAGAAATATGATACATGGCAGATGTGTGCGGATAGTAGGGAAATCAATAAAATTATAATAAAGTACCGATACATAATTCCAATACTGTATCATATGATGGATGTGCTAGCTAGAGCATGGTGCTTTAGTAAAATTGACCTATGTAGTGGATATTGTAAATAAAAAATAAGCAACACCAATGTAAAGATAAAGTAAAAAAAGCACTAACAACACAATATTGCATAAAATAAATAAAATTTTATTAATATTGGTATATTTTTACATTATACAATGAATTTGCATCAATATGGGTTTTTACAATGCCTTAGATATAGATTTTTACAAATAATAAGGTTTTCAAAGCCCTAGTTCATTGAAATATTTAGTGTCTTCTTTGCTCGTCTTCAATCCAAACAAGATTACGGGTGGGCTTGTGTATCCTAAAAGGGCCACCCTAGCTTCAATAGCTTCTAGAAATATAATCCTTATACTTGCAAATAGTAAACAACACAAAGAATCAATAATACCTGTGAGGGCTCCACTATGTGAGACCCTTAGAAGAATAAAAATTACTAAACCCTAAATGTTGTAGATTGAAATTGTAGACAGAATACAAGAATATAAATAATGCAAATAAAACCTTTTACCTTGTCACTTGAAATATCTACTTCTATCATTGGTGGTCATGAGGAATGAATAAGGATGCAGAAGGGCTAGGGTTCCACCACAAAATTCAAATTTGGGGGCCTTGATTCATAAAAATGAATCACTTTTTATAATCTACCCTTAAACATGTTAGGGTTTCAATGACACAAAATGGGCAGCCGAGATTAAAACATGAGGAAGGGTGGAGATTAATTTTGGGTAAGTGGCATGGATTTAGGCAGATGGATGGTTGAGATTAAAATGTGGTGGATGGTTGGGATTCATTTATATAAATACACATATTTATTAAATATATATATAATATATAAAATATTAATATTTAAATATATTTTAAATAAATACACACATATATATATAAATAATGGATGGTTGTGATTGGAGGACATAGATGGATGATAAGTGGCTAAATTTTGGTGTCTACAGATACCCCTTTTTGTATCACGTTGCATAAAACACAATGCGGTGAAAAAATACGAGACACCTGGTTTGGCATGATGAAGAATTAACTTTCTTTCCTTGGATCGTAATGACGGTTTTGAAGACAAAAGAATTTTTATGTTTAGCTTACCCCCTCAATTGGTAAATGAGTGAAGAATGAATCTCACAAGCCAATTGATAGAATTGTGAGATGAAAAATGCAGTTGAATTGTGTAAAGACAAGTGTATTATGTGAATGCAGATGATATGAGTGATGTAAAGTGATTCCATTTTTGTCCCAACAAAGAAGGGGGTTGTTGTAAGATGCAATTGATTAACTATATTTTTACCCCAATAGAGAAAAGATTTTTGCCAAATGTAGATGCCATGATCGTGTAAGATGTATCCCACTGTGAGAAATCAAAATCAAGTTTGGTTACCCCAATTTCGGGGCGATTTCATGCTATTAAAGAAAGTGGATTTTGGCATAATTGAAATGCAAAGATGAAAATACAAAAAAAAAAAAATAGTCTATCCTTAGGGCCACTCATGATTGTAGATAATTCCCACACAAAATTCCTAAATAGTTGTTCAATCACTTTAATCAACCTACATCCTAGGATACTAGTGTAATTAGAAAGGAAGTAATGAAAGTTATTCATGTTGGAAACCCCATGGAAAAGGGCATTAATAAAAACTATTGAGTAAATTGGTCTTGGCATAGTATCACTCAAAATATGAGGGACCAAAAGTAATTTTGCTTTTTATTAGGGAGATATTGGATGATGAATATGACCAAGTGTTCTTATGGTGATTTACTCATCTTACCAAATTGCATGGATAACCAATCACTGCAATCGCCAAGGAGATATATTAGACCACTAGATATGAGGTTCACTTGAAATTGTAGGTGAACTTGGTAAATGTTGAAATGGAGGTGTAATTATGAATGAAATTGATGATGTTGAATGTGGATGTATGGATAATGTAATGAATGATTATGTTTTTGCCCCAACATATGAAGGGTTTTTTGACATGAGAAAATGCAATGACTGTGAAAAGTGTAATGATTAATTCTATTTTTGCCCCAATAGAAGAGGGGTTTGTGAAAATGCAAGTGATTGAGTCTATTTTTTCCCCAATAGAAAAAGGATTTGTGAAAATGTAATATGATTGATTCTATTTTTTCCCTAATAGAAAAAAGGGGTTTTGTGAAAATTTAAGTGTCCTTGTGGTGATCTACCCATCCTACCAAATTGTATGGATAACTAGTCACTACAATTGCCATGTGGCTAGGATAAATCACTAAATATAAGGTTCACTTGTACTTGCAAATGTATTTGGAAAATGTTGAATGAAGGTGTAATGATGAATGAAATTGATGATGTTGAATGCAAATGTATGGATAATGAAATGAATGATTATATTTTTTGCCCCAACAGATGAAGGGGTTTTTGACATGATAAAATGCAATGACTATGAAAAGTGCAATGATTGATTCTATTTTTGCCCCAACAGAAGAGGGGTTTGTGAAAATGTAAGTGATTGAGTTTGTTTTTACCCCAACAGGGAAGGGGTTTGTGAAAATGTAAGTGATTGGATCTATTTTTGCCCCAACCAAAAAGGGTTTTTTTTTTAATGCAAGTGATTGATTCTAATTTTTCCCCAAAATATGAAGGTATTTTGTGAAAATGCAAATTATTGAGTCTATTTTTACCCCAAAATATGAAGGGTTTTGTGGGTATGCAAGTTATTGAGTCTATTTTTACCCAAACAGATGAAGGGGTTTTTGATAATGCAGATGATTGAGTCTAATTTTATCCCAACACGTGAAGGGATTTTTGAAAATGTAGATGATTGATTATATTTTTTTCCCAATAGAAAAGGAGTTTTTTAAAATGCAAGTGATTGAGTCAGTTTTTGCCCCAATAGAGAAGGGGGTTGTGAAAATGTAAGATGATTGATTTTATTTTTGCCCCAATAGATGAAGGGGTTTTTGACATGTGTAAGTGATTGAGTCTATTTTTTCCCCAATAGATGAAGGGGGTTTTGATAATACAAATTATTGAGTCTATTTTTGTTCCAAAATATGAAGGGGTTTGTGAAAATGTAAGTGTAATTATGGTGATCTACCCATCCTATCGAATTGCATGGATAACCAGTCACTGCAATTTCTAGGTGACTAGGATAAACCACTAAATACAAGGTTCACTTGTACTTGCGAATGTACTTGGGAAATGTTGAATGAAGGTGTGATGATGAATGAAATTATTGATGTTGAATGTTGATGTATGGATAATGCAAGGAATGATTTTGATTTTACCCCAACATATGAAGGGTTTTTTGGCATGCAAAAATACAATGACTAGAAAGTACAATGATTGATTCTATTTTTACCCCAATAGAAAAAGGGGTTTGTGATTGAGGAAGATGCAATGAATGTGAATGGTACAATGATTGATTCTATTTTTGCCCCAAAATAAAAAGGGGTTTGTGAAAATGCAGGTGATTGAGTCTATTTTTGCCCCAACATATGAAGGGGTTTTTGACATGTGTATGATGATGTGATGTGTATGTGACCAAAGGAGTTTGGTTCCTTTGGAGCCTTTTGAATTTGATGTGTGTATGCAAGGCAAAGGGCTCAACCTTTAACAAAATAATGCAACCTTTTGAACCTGGAAATTGACTTTTTGATGATGTAATGTGTATGTGACCAAAGGCGTTTTTGTTTCTCTAGAGCCTTTTGAATTGAAATGTGAGTATGTGAGGCAAAGGGCTCAACCTTTGAAAAATGATGTAACCTTTTGAATCTAGAAATTGATTTATTTATGATGTAATATGTATGTGACCAAAAATGTTTTGATTCCTTTGGAACCTTTTGAATTGAAATGTGACCAAAGGGGTTAGGCCCTTTGGATATTTTTGACTTTGATGTGTGTTTACGAGGTAAAGAGCTCAACCTTTGATAAAAGGATGTAACCTTTTGAACCTAGAAATTGACTTGTTGATGATGTGATGTGTATGTGACCAAAGGAGTTTGGTTCCTTTGGAGCATTTTGAATTGAAATGTGACCAAAGGGGTTAGGCCCTTTGGAGATTTTTGACTTTGATGTGTGTTTGTGAGGCAAAGGGCTCAACCTTTGACAAAAGGACGCAACCTTTTGAACCTAGCAATTGACTTGTTGATGATGTGATGTGTATGTGACCAAAGGATTTTGGTTCCTTTGGAGCCTTTTGAATTGAAATGTGACCAAAGGGGTTAGGTCCTTTGGATATTTTTGACTTTTATGTGTGTTTTCCAGGCAAAGGGACCAACCTTTGACAAAAGGATGCAACATTTTGAACCTAGCAATTGAATTGTTGATGATGTAATGTGTATGAGTGATTGAGTTGTTTGTTGAATTGGTGGGGATGGTGTGATACCTTGAATTCCCCAAGTTGTGTGCTTGTTTGTTTGATTTTGGGAAGGTGTGATACCTTGAACACCTCCAAGTTGTGCTATTGTATAGAACTTTCTAGCGATCTTTGTATATGCGAATACATATATAAATATACATGGTATTTGATTTTCATGTTATGCTCTTATGTTAATGCATGTGAATATGTGTGATGGATTATAATGAAATGATAATGTGTATTATTGCAAGTGAATTAATGCTCTAATGACCATTCAAAGTTTAGATTTTACTTGAACATGTGTAGCATTAATCAGGGGCACAAAAATGGTGGTATGTGAAATGGAAGACTCATGTAATGATATGGAAGATATGGATGTTGATATGGAAGGAGTTATGGATGTTAATATGGAATAAGATATGGAAGTTGATATGGAAAATTGATTGTTTTGTAGAGACTCAGACATACTAGTGATATCAAACAAACTCACAAAATGCTATCTAATTTTATCTAGGACCAAATGTGTGTGCAGTGAATTCATTTACCAAATCATGAGTATAGTAATTACTCAAGGTAATCAAGAACCAATGTGTGTGCAAGTGAGTTCATTAACCCATCTTGAGTAAATTGAGATGAAATCTATCATGGAGGAGATCAAGAAGCTAGTTTGTCCTTATGTGCATTCAGAGATCTCTTTAAAAGAGACGTATCACCATGCATGAGCATACTCCACTACCAGTCAAGCATCTATAGCCTCGGTGGAGGTTGGCTCCATAGTCCAAGAATTTTGATCTCTAAGCTTTGGGGATTCGGACTACCTAACTGTTTGACTAAAAATGTACTTATATCCTTACAACTTGAGGATCTGTGATATGTGATGGTAAAAGAGTTAGAGTTTTGGGGATTTTTCCCTTCTCTTTATTTTATTTATAAATTGTTATAGTTTTTTTATTAGTAAAAGGTTTTATAAGGGACCCAAAACCTTATATACAATCTATAAGGAGGATCTTGTGAAGGTTCGACTCCCTTAAAAACTAGCCAAAATTGGGCCAAACACATGGTCTATAAGCCAAAAAAATAGCTTAGATTACTATATCATCGTCCATGGGCACAAACATAAAGTGTGAGGTTCTACAACCTATCATTCTTTTGCAAGTGCCAATGTGCCACCTTGGCATATTAGTGTAATAAGGTCCCACAATTTGCCTCACATTGTGAGCCATCGTGATCCTTGACATCATGGCACTATTCAACATTAGTAACTGCAAGTTCACTAAAATAATCAATGATGCATTGGGGAAGGTTGCCCTACCATGTCACCAGGGATTGAATAGTTAACCCAAAGTTTGCCATTGTATCTATTGCCCGATTGCCTTCCATATACACATGTTGAATACACCTGTTGTTAATCGCCCTTAACTGGATAATGGACTCTTCAATGATTGGTTGCACATTCCAAGGTGGATGTGAGACCTATTTCAAATAATTTATAGTATTTAACGAGTCTCCCTCAATTATCAGGTATTGGATACTAAACTCGATAGCCATTTGGATGCCTCGAAAAGCTGCTTGAGATTCTGCAAAATTGTTATATTGGACTCCAAGTTTTTTCACATAAGCCAGGATGAGACGACCTTTGTCATCCCTGATTACACCTCCACAACTTGCATCATCGGGGTTACCTTTTGATGCACCATCAAAATTTAACTTGAACCATTGAGGGGGAGGGGGAATCCAAGAGACAAGGGATCTATCCACAACAGCATAGGAATGACCAGAAACCTCAAAAAATAGGTTAGCATAATGTGCCACTTTAATCTCGAACAGTTATGAAGAACAATCATCAAAAGACATGATATTGTCATTTTTAGAGGCAAAAGTCACAACTCTCAAATATACCGACTTTGGATCTAGGGACAAAAATTGAAAATCTTGATTATTCCTTTCCAGTCAAATTTGCCACATAAAATGAGGAAGAATGATCAACCACCAAAACTTTAGGTGGGTGGACTTAAAGGGGTTTGGCCACTGGGTAATAATATCACTAATAGACTGAGGAGAAACCCAAGATATGGAAACATTTGATAGGATAATGGACAGGACAAGGCCAAAAAAGGGACACTCCAAAAATAGATGATTAATTAACTCCCACATAGATTTACATAAGTAATATCTATTGGGTAGGATCATGGGTTATCAAGTTATCGGTGGTGAGGAGTCTATTTTTTTCTTCCAACCAAAAAATAATGGGTAATTTTTGGAATTATTTTTTGATCCAGACACTATTGGAAGGAAACCAATCATCTTCAAGTTCATTCTTAGCCATATATGTGATCTTAACTGAGAAATTTCTAGACCGACTAAATTGCCAAAAGAGAGTATCAGGTGGTCTGGTACTTGGGATCAAGTGAGTTCAAATATGCTTGTCTAAACAAAGATGAGTAGAGAAAAGCTCAGGGAAATATAGGTTAGCAGGGATATCAACCCAGTGGAAGACCACAACTTCATTATTGATGAAATTCTCAACTTTGGGACCAAAAATTAGATCGGTGATAGGTTTAAGAATACTTATAATTTGATCTCGAATCAAGGGCTGAGTTGTAATCCATGAGTCTTCCCAGAATATTATTTGTGATCCATATCCAAGCTTCCAATGTCCACCTATTTGAATGATAGATCAGTTTTGGCACACCGAGTTCCAAAATACAGACTCAACAGGCATGAGGGAATTGCCCATCAATAACCATTGGCTAAGGTATTTGTTCTTAATAATGTCAACCCATTAGGCTAGATAGTTAGACACTATCTTCAAAAACTATTTTGAAATCATAGCCATATTCATTTGGTGAACCCTCCTTAGACGAAGTCCTCCCCTGCACTTTGGAAGGTAGAACTTATCCCAAGCAACAAGGGGAAATTTAATTTTATTCTCTGCTCCCGACCATAGGAAATTCTACTGAAGTTGTACAATCTTATTACATACAACAATCAGAGTTCAAAATAGGGACATAAAGTATATTGGCACACTCTGAAGATACAATTGGATTAGAGTGAACTTCCATGCGCTACTGAGCAGGGCTCCTTTCTAGCCAGCAAGATTATTTATAACCCTCTGAATGACATTGTCCCACATCCTCAAATATGGTTGTCCATGTAATAAAGGAAGGCCAAGATAATTTGTAGGTATTTCAGCAATGGCACATCCCAGGATCTGAGCTATTTTGACCTGTCGATCAGCCATAGTATTGATGAAATAAATGCTACTTTTCAAATAATTTACTCTTTGTCTGGCAGCCCTCTAATAAGCTTTCAATATAAATTTGATAACATAGTAGTGACAACCACTATTTTTTATTTGTTGAACTATGAGCATAATGGGACAAGTAAATGAATACTCTTTTCACCTTGAGGTTTAACCCAAACATGGTGTTATCCCTCTTTGACACAATATGTTTTATAAGATGTGTGATTGTATTTGGTTCAAGAGTGTTAGATTCAATTTCCAGAACTTAATATTTTCTTAGTGAAAATATTTCTTGGTCCTAAAGAAAATTCGACATGTATTGGAGGTTGCTAGAAACACTAGGAGTGGTTGAGTGACTGAAAACACCTAGGGATTATGGAAATGTGGTTTGCAAATGATAATTTTAACTTTATGGAATGGTGCAATGAAATGGATAATGATTTGGAGGCACCCTTGATTAAGGAAACATGACTTTATTGGATCAATTATTGTCTAAACTAAATAAATGATCCCTAGTTTGAAATGAAATGTGTGAATATGGAGATGCATAATGAGTTTGTGAATGCAATGTATGAAATGCAATTTGTAAAATACAATGTGTGAAATGTAATATTTTTAATGTAATGTGTAAAATGCCATGTGGAAAGTGTAATGTGTGAAATGTAATGTGTTAAATGTAATGTGTGAAATGCAATGTGTAATGCAATGTGTGAAATACAAGGTGTAAAAATGCAAAGTGTGAAATTCAAGGTGTAAAAATACAATGTGTGAAATGCAATATGTAAAAATACAATGTGTGAAATGCAATGTTATTTTTGTGTATTAGCCATGTATATATACATGTATAAATAACAGTAAGCATGGAACACTTTCAATTGTATGATGTTCAGTGGCTTGATTTATTCTACTCCCCCTAGCCTGGTAAGCTTGTGTGCTCCTTGAATCTTATGAACTCGGATAACAACAATCAAAATGTATAGATGCAAATGAAAAAATACAAAGATTTCTTTTTTTGGAACTAAAATATGACCAAAATATTTTGGTACCTTTGGAGCTTTTTGAATTGTATGTGACCAAAGGAGTTTGGTTCCTTTGGAGCCTTTTGAAATTGAGATGTGACCAAAGGAATTTTGGTTCCTTTAGAGCTTTTTGGAATTGAGATGTGACCAAAGAGATAAGGTACCTTTGGAGATTTTTGAAAATAAAATGTGATCAAAGGGATTTTATACCTTTGGAGCTTTTTGAAAATGAAATGTGACCAAAGGGATTTTGGTTCCTTTGGAGATTTTTAAAATTGATATGTGACCAAAGGGATTTGGTACCTTTGGAGATTTTTGAAATTGATATGTGACCAAAGGGATTTTGATTCCTTTGAAAATTTTTGGAAATGAAATGTGACCAAAGGGATTTTGGTTCCTTTGGAGATTTTTGAAATTGAGATGTGACCAAAGGGATTTGGTGCCTTTGGAGCCTTTTGAAATTAAGATGTGACCAAAGGTGTTAAGTGCCTTTGGAGTATTTTGAAATTAAAATGTGACCAAAGATGTTAGGTGCCTTTGGAGATTTTTGAAATTGAGATATGACCGAAGTTGTTAGGTGCCTTTGGAGTTTCTTCCTCTTTTTCTTTTGAAATTGAAATGTGACCAAAGGAATTTTGATTCCTTTGGAGCTTTTTTTTTTTAAATGAAATGTGACCAAAGGTGTTTGGTTCCTTTGGAGCCTTTTGAATTGTATGTGACCAAAGGATTTTGGTGCCTTTGGAGTATTTTGAAATTGAAATGTGACCAAAGGTGTTAGGTGCCTTTGGAGCTTTTTTTATTGAAATTAAAATTTGACCAAAGGAATTTTTATTCCTTTGGAGATTTGTTTTTGAAAATGAAATATGACCAAAGGTGTTAGGTGGGAGTTTTTTTATTAGGAAGGTGTTTTACCTTAAATATGTCTAATTTTTTTTATGATTGATGGTGTGAGTGACTAGGAGGATGCGAGTAGGCAATTTCCTATTGAGAAGCAGTGTTATGCCTAGGTGGACTATGGATTTGTTCTAGAACATAGTTAGTGGATCTTCGGAAAGATTTTACTTTAGCCATGTCTAAGTGGGTGATGTTATGATCTATGGGATATGATGGATTAGTTTATGGTATGGGAATATTGGTGGCTCTATGTAATAAATTAGTATTTAGTGTATACACAACTTGTGATGGACCCAAAGATAAACTAGAACAGATTATTTTTATCACATTGATATGATTAACCACATAAGTCATAGGGAAATATATGGAACACTCCATGGATTAAGTATTTTGGTTGGCAAGGGTTTGACTCAAAATATTTACTTGGCTTCGGGTTGAAACCATAAGCTAATGAGTTAGATGATGGTGGTGAAGTGTGTGAAATGTGCAGATAAAAAAAATTCAAATGAAGAACACACAAAATCAAACAAGCAATTTAACCCTATGTTTTGCAACAAATTTTGATTTGATTTTTTTTATCTCTTTTATATTTTGTTTTTGTTTTTGTGAGGTTTGTGTGTTATGAATGTGCTAATATGAATTATGCAAGGTGAAATCTATGGATAAATAGCAAATGAGATTCTTCCTAGTGATGAAATCCAAAAATTTTGCTCATGGGTGTCTATGGTTACTAAGGGTAGATATTTGATGGATGGAGATGAAGTCCACCATTGCCAATTCTCAAACAATGGTTGGTGATGAAATCCAACTCACTATTATTTATTGTGAAACATGCATAGTGTGTGATTCATTTTAAAGTTTTATGTTTTCTAATGTGTACATACAATGTTAAAAATAACCTATTTCATAGGTCTAAATCAGAAGCCAAAAACAACAATACCAAGTTCCTCAAAAGAACTTAGGGTACACCACTTAAGACCCACTCTGAATCATCATGTGATTCCAACAATGGAGGGTTCACCTAGTTCTTTCACCTTAAAACACTACATGTGGGAGTATACTTGAATATTATGATATTGTTCCAGTTTAAACAAGTAAAAAATGGAAATTTTTACCCTATTATGCAACTATTTTATGCTTTTGTAATTTCACATGAAAATAGCCTACAAAATATTGAATAAAACACACCATAAAACAATGTAAATCTAAATCTGAACTACAAAAAATGCATAGATGCAACTCTAAATTTATATGCAAACTATATGATAAATGTAAAATGCCTAATATGAAAATGATAATGCAATTTTATTTGAAAAAAGTGAATGTTTTTTTTACTATAAAAAAAAGCAAGATAATGAAAACAACAAAGAGTTAGGGTTTAAAACCGGCTTACCAAGAAGCCTATGTTTTTCTTTCCCATTCTATTAAACTCATTGTAGATCCACTGGAATGCACCACATAGCCACTAGAATTTACCTAGACATCTCTTGAGCCATTGGAATGCACCACGCAACCTTTGATCGACTTCTACAATCTCTAGAAACCCTAATTTTTCCACAAAAATCATGGGATCAAATTTTTGAAATCTGCAAGATGGAAAATAGAAAAAAAAATTACTGACAAAATAAATTATCATAGATAAACCTTTTGGGTTCCTACTATGATCGCATTTTTTAAACTAAAAATAAGCAACACCGGTGCAAATATAAAGTAACAAAAGCACTAACAACACAAGATTGCACAAAATAAATAAAATTTTATTAATATTGGTAGATATCTGTGTTATACAATGAATGCACCCTAATATGGGGTTTTACAATGCCTTTGATACATATTTTTACAAATAATAGGGTTTTTGAAGCCCTAGTTCATTGAAATAGTTGGTGTCTTCTTCACTTGTCTTTGATCCAAATGAGATTGCGGGTGGGCTTATGTATCCTAAAAGGGCCACCCTAGCTTCAAAAACTTCCAAAAAGATAATACTTATACCTACAACTAGTTAAAAACACAAAAAATTAGTAATACCTACGAGGGCTCCACTACATGAGACCCTTAGAAGAATAAAAATTACTAAACCCTAAATACTACAGATTGAAACTGTAGATAGAATACAAGAATATAAATAATGCAAATAAAACCTTTTACCTTGTTACTTGGAATGTTTTCTTTTGACATTGATGGTCACGAGGAATGAATAAGAATGCATAAGGGCTAGGGTTCCACCATAGAATTCAAATTTGGGGCCTTGATTCATAAAATGAATCACTTTTTATAATATACCCTTAAACATGTTAGGGTTTCGACGATGCAAAATGGACGATCAAGATTAAAATATGAGGAAGGATGGAGATTAATTCTAGGTAAGAGGCATGGATTGAGGTGGATAGATGGTTGAGATTAAAATATAGTGGATGTATGGGATTAATTCATATAAATACATATATATTTATTAAATATATAAATATAATATATAAAATATTAATATTTAAATATATTTTAAACAAATACACACACACACACACACACACACACATATATATATATATATATATAATGGATGGTTGTGATTGGAGGACATAGATGGATGAAAAGTGGTTATATTTTGGTGTCTACAAATACTATCAGATTCAAATCCAAGAAGGAGATGAATGAAAGACTACTTTCAAGATAAAAGATGGGTTGTACAAATGGATGGTGATGTCATTCAGATTATCCAATGTGTCCACTACAATTATGAGGATGATGAACATAGTATTGTGAGAATATATTGGTAAGTTTATATTTGTGTATTTTGATAATATTCCTATATTTAGTAGGAATGAAGAACACTTGTTGCATTTGAAATTAGTGTTAGAGTTATTAAGGAAGGAGAAGTTGTATGTCAATTTGAAGAAGTGTAGATTCCTTTAGAAGAGTCTAGTGTTCTTGGGATTTGTAATATCAAAGGATGGAGTGAGGATGGACAAAGAAAATGTGAAGGAAATTTTGGAATGGCCCATTCCAAGGAATGTGATAGTGGTGAGGAGTTTCCATGGCTTAGAAAATTCCTCGATGAAGTTCATTAGGAATTTTAGTAGCATTGTTGCACCTATAATAAAGTGTACAAAGGGAATATAATTTGTATGGATAAAGACAACAAAATAGAGTTTTGAATTATTTAAGAAAAAGGTGATAGAAGCACCTATTTTGATATTGCCAAATTTTAGCAAGCTATTTGAGGTTGATTGTGATGCCTTCCACGTGGGAATTAGGGTTGTATGGAGTCAAGAAGGGAGACCTATAGCATTATTTAGTAAACATTTGAATGATGTAAGGAATAAGTATTCTACTTATGATGTGGAATTCTATGCTATTGTGTAGGAATTGAGACATTGAAGATATTATTTAGTGTCTAAAGAGTTTGTGTTATTTACTGATCATGAAACATTGAGGTATGTAAATACCCAGAATAAATTAAATAGTAGGCATGCAAAGTGGATATCGTTCTTACAAGAGTATACATTTATTTTGAAGCATAATTCAGGTAAGTAAAATCAAGTTGTTGATGATTTGAGTAGACATGTAGTAGTATTGACTACTATGGAGCATTAAATAGTTATATTTGAGGAAATTAAGAAAATGTATGAATATGATCCATATTTTGATAAAATTGTGAAGAAGTGTAAGAATACAATTATGGGATAAGTTGGTAGTGATGTGTGTGATTATTTTATGCAAAAAGGTTATCTGTTTAAAGGGAAGCAATTGTGCATTCGAATTGGTTCAATGAGGGAGAAAATTATTAGAGAACTATACAATGGAGGTTTGGCTAGGAACTTTGGAGTGAGTAATATAATTGATCTTATAGAAGAGAAGTATTATTGGCCAAAGATAAATAGGGACATAACCAAGTTTGTTTTAAGATGCGGAGTGTACCAAATGGCTAAAGGTCATGTGCAAAATATAGGGCTCCATTAAAATACTTGAGCATGGAATTTATGTTGGGGTTGCCTAGCACACAATAGAGTAAGGATTCAATTTTTATTGTAGTAGATAGGTTTTTTAAGATAGCTTTTTTAATTGAAGTATATCATGGTTTTACATAAAGACCACCTCATATTGGAAGATAAGCTTTATGATTCACTTTTGGAGGACTCTATGGGGGAATATGGGGATAACATACAATTTATTAGTTCATATCACCCCTAAAATTATGGGAAGATAGAAGTAGTAAACCAAAAATTGGAAAATCTTCTAAGGTATATTGTTGGTGAAAAACAAAATAGTGAGACTTAGCCTTACCACAAGTTGAGTTTGCATATAATAGTTTAGTAAATAGGTCAACAAGAAAATCTCCTTTTCAAATTGTTTACTATAAGAATACCAATGGTGTGTCTAATTGACCTACCAATTTAGGGTAAAATTAGGGATGATGCAGAAGCATTTGGAGAGCACAGTGATGAATTGTAGGAGGGTGTCAGAAAGAAATTGTAAGATATTAATGAAAGGTATAAGGTAGCAATAGATGCAATTAGGGGACTAAGTATTTATGGTGGGATACATGGTGATGGTTCACCTCAGGAAGGAGAGGTTTTCCAAGGGTACATATAAAAAATTGAAGTATAAGAAGATTGGACCATGTATAATTTTGAATAAGATGAATGATAATACCTATAAAGTGAAGTTACCTACTGATTTTGATATTTCACCAGTTTTTAATGTTACATATTTATATGAATTTCATGGGGATGAAGATGAAGTTGAATTAGAAGAGGACATAAACTTGGAGCAGCAGATACCTAAGAAGAAAGAGAAAAATTATGCAAGTACTTGATAAGAATACAATCAGTACTAGGTAGGGAAGCTACAATAAATACTTGAAATAATGGAAAGGTTTACAATAGGAAGATAATACTTAGATTTTAGAGTAGGAACTAAAAACCATTAATAGAAAAAATTTGCAAGAGTTTGATCAAATGAAATTGTAGGAGTTGAGTTCTTTTCAACCAAAGGATAATGATGTAGGAGTCTATTTTTGGGAGGGCATAATTTTTTGATTCGACCATTGGATCGGTTTGCAATTTTATAGGAATCTAGATAATGAGCTGGACAATGTCATGTCAAGGTTCCTATAGAAGCTTGAAGATTACAATGTGTTTTATTTTATCTAGTGCTCCAAAAATAGGATTTTTTTTTTTAAAATATAGAAGGGACCATATTTGGGATAACTTCTTATGTAGGCATGTGTAGATGTTGATATTTTCTAGGAGAATTAATATGGGAAAACTAATAATGTGTATTTTTTTTATAAGTAAAGAAATTGTATTAAAGCGGGTTTTGAAAGGAATCCCAAAACCTTGTTACAAAACCAACATTATGGAATGTTGTGAAGAGAAAAATGTAAAACAAAGAGGCAACCAACCTATAACTAAAAAACAAAAAATAACACCAACCAATTGAACACAGTCAACAAGGCCCCCAAAAATGTAGCCGAAGGAATGCCCACAACCACATCCTCAGATGTATCCCAAAATACATCACCTAAGCAACATACCTACTACCATCCCTCGTTGATTTCTTCACTGCTTCCCTAGCCATATTAAGTTCATTAGAAACCTTAGGTTCATCCATGGCTATGGTAGGGAAAGCTTCATGAAAAAATAAAAATTTCAAAGCATTTCACATTTCCTTAAGGGTGGAAAAAATATCCTCAAACTGAGATATTAACTATAGAAATCATTTTTATTATGAGTTTTTTAAGCACTAGATATGTGTGTGGTCATCACCGTCATCATCAAACACTACCTCTTGAATATTGTGTTGGCTTTGAAACATATTTCTTTTAAGGTGAGCATATAATTTGGTAGCACTTGTTAGTTCATCAATCTCGACCTTCTTTCACATGGTATCCTCAGCATCCCTATCTAAGTCCATCGAATTTCTTTTCCTAGACAAGGAGGTCGACCTGTGACTCATGGAAACCTCATCCTCAAAGGGCTATCCAAGATTTTTTGATTAGTACTAAAATATGAAATAACCAGAAAAAAATAATATATATATATATATATATATATATATATATATATATATATATATATATATATATTGTAATTTCTTATCTTTAGGGCTTTAATATTTAGGGTTTGTTTTAGGGATCTATATATTACCTTGGTATTGCATTGTAAAAGGAGGTAAAATATAGGAATAATATAATAAAGTATTTGTTGATTTATTGCCATCTATAGTGGTTTTATGTGATTATGATTTTTTTTCTTTTTTCTATTCATCATAGTTTTATTTTATTAGAGGTTCTTGTTCTGACCTCTTAAAACTAAATTTATATCATTTGGTATCAGATCAAGTTAGATCTTGTTGGGGAATATAAGGTAATATTGTTGATTACAATTATTTTCCTATTCTTATTTTTATTTTTGGGATAACATAGATCATATTAGCATGAGGAGAGGAAGAGGAGGTTATGCCCAACTCAATAGGAATATGTAGGAGCTACAGGTACAAGTTGCTTAGTTGATTGGAATGATGGCCCATATGAGGGAAAGATATCCCTAAGAATCTATATATTTTAATGTTGATAGTCAGACTATGGAAGGAAATAATAAGTCAAAGGTTAAGGATGAGGAAGAACTAGAAGAGAAGCCAGAGGAGCATCAATTTGAGAATAGGATAATTAGAGCCTTGGAAAGAAATAAATATGGGATTAATATTTATCCTTGAGTATGTAGGAGGGTTGAAACCAGAAGACTTAATAGACTAGATGAATAGCATTGAGAATTTATTTGAGTGGAAAATCATTTTAGAGAAAAATAAAGTGAAGCTTGCATCCATGAAGTTGAAAGGGCATGCGTTGATTTGGTGGGATCATCTACAGAAGGAGTGGCAAAGAAATGGAAAGGAAAAAAGTAAGGTTTGGTGTAAAATGAAAAAAATGGAAAAAATTTTGCCCAAATATTATGCCCAAACATTGTTTCATAGACTTGAGAACCTTAGACAAAAGGATCAAAGCATCGAGGACTACACCAATAAATTCTACAAGTTATTAATTTGGGTGGGTCTTGAAGAGTCATAAGAATGGAATACTGCAAGGTATGTGAATGGATTAAGTTATGCCATACAAGATGAATCAAGTATACTTCAAATCCATAGTATAGAGGATGCATATCAATTAGCGTTAAAAGTAGAAGAGAAACATAAGAGGGGTAATTTTATAAAATGAGTGAAGAAAAGAACATCATTATCATTAGTCATAGGTTATCCCTTAAAGGGATAATCTTCCAGTACAAATAAACAAGAAGATTCTGGATAGGATCAAGATAATCATCAGAGAGGTAAAGGATATTAGAGAAGTAGAGGCTATGGCAAAGGATGAAATTGGGATGACCTACGAAGGTAATATACATGTTATAGATGTAGTGAGTAAGGGCATAGAGATTTTGAGTGTCCACATTATCCTACATGAGAAAGAATACAAGGAGAACAAGCTAGAGTCAATCTAGTTGAGATAAAAAAAAATCTAAGGTAGAAGTTGCAACAGACATGGAGGAAAATATCATGTTAATAAGGACAATAATCATCTAAAGGAAGGAGAAAGCATAAGATAATGATGATGGTGATTCATGGTTGCGTACGAGTATATTTCAAACAAGATGCACATCTGGAGGAAAGATATGTAAGATGATTATTGATAGTGGTAGTTATGAAAATATGGTTTCCACTAAAATGGTTGAGAAGCTTAACTTAAAGTGTGAGAAGAACCTGTATCCCTATCGCATATCATGGTTCAAGAAAGGAAATGAGGTAATTGTAGATAAGACATGTTTTATTAAATTTTCAATTAGAAACCCATGCAAGGATGAAGTATGGTGTGATGTAATTCCTATGGATGCATATCACTTACTCTTGAGGAGGCCTTGGAAATATGATAGGAAGGCTGCCCATGATTGGGAAAGGAATACTCAAACATTTTGTAAGGATGGAGTAAAAGTGGTCTTATTACCACATAAGGAAAGAAGGGCAGAGTGAAAGCATATTGGCAGCTAAGAAATTTGTCACAAGGATGGAATAGGTTACGGTTTGTTATGTTCTAACAATAAAGAAGGTGGATACTCAGGATGTTGCTATACCACCTACAATAGCAAGGTTGTTGAAATAAGATGCAGATGTCATACCAGAGGAGTTACCATATGGATTACCTCGAAAAGGGACATTCAACATCATATTGATATATTTCTAGGATCAACTCTTCCGAATAAAGCAACCTATAGGATGAGTCCCATGTAGAATGAGGAGTTGAACATACAAGTGATAGAATTAATAAAGAAGGATTTTTTTAGAGAAAGTATGATTCCATGTGCAACTCTTGCACTGTTAATGCCAAAGATAGATGATACATGATGAATGTGTGTGGATAGTAAGGAAATCAATAAAATTACAATCAGGTATCAATTCCCAATTCTAATATTGGATGATATGATGGATGTGCTAGCCATAGCATGGTGCTTTAGAAAAATTAACCTACATAGTGGATACTATCATATTTGAATCCAGGAAGGAGACAAATAGAAGACTACTTTCAAGATAAAATATAGGTAGTACGAATGGATGGAAATGTCAATCGGATTATCCAATGCACCCAATACATTTATGAGGATGATAAATAGAGTATTGTGGGAATATATTGGTAAGTTTGTAGTTGTGTATTTTGATGACATTCTGATATTTAGTAGGAATGAAGAAGAACACTTATTGCATTTGAAATTAGTGTTAGAGTTATTAATTAAGGAGAAGTTGTATGTCAATATAAATAAGTGTAGATTCCTTCAGAAGAGTATTGCGTTCTTAGGATTTTTAATATCAAAGGATGGATTGAATATGGAAAAATAGAATGTGAAGGTAATTTTGGAATGGCCCATTCCAATAAATGTGATAAATTTGAGGATTTTTCATGGCTTGGCAACATTCTATAGAAATTTCATTAGGAATTTTAGTAGCATTGTTGTACCTATACCAGAGTGTACGAAGGGAAGAGAATTTATATGGATAAAAGGTAGTAATAGAGAGTTTTAAGTTATTGAAAAATAATGTGATAGAAGCACTGGTTTTGATATTGCCAAATTTTACCAAGCTATTTGAGGTTGATTTTGATGCCTCACGCATGGGAATTGGAGTCGTATTGATTCAAGAAGGCAACCTATAGCATTATTTAGTGAAAAATTAAATTATGTAAGGAATAAGTATTCTATTTATTGTGTGGAATTCTATTCTATTGTGTAGGATTTGAGACACTGGAGATATTATTTAGAGTCTAAATAGTTTATGTTATTTATTGATCATGAAGCATTAAGGTATGTAAACCCATAATAAATTAAAAATAGATATGCAAAGTAGGTATCATTCTTGCAATATTATACATTTGTTTTGAAGCATATGTTAGGTAAGGAAAATCAAGTTGCTGATGATTTGAGTAGCCATGTAGTATTATTGACTACTAAGGAGCATGAAGTCATTGTATTTGAGGTAATTAAGAAAATGTATGAATATGATCTAGATTTTGGTAAAATTGTGAAGCAGTGTAAGAATCCAATGATAGGATAATTTGGTAGTGATGTGTGTGATTATTTGATATATAAAGGTTATCTATTTAAGGGGAAGTAGTTGTGCATTCATGTTGGTTGAATGAAGGAGAACATTATTAAAGAATTGCATAGTGGAGGTTTGGTTGGGTGCCTTGGAGTGAGTAAGACGATTGCTATTGTAGAGGAGAAGTATTAATGGCTAAAGGTAAAGAGGGACATAACCATGTTTATGTTAATATGTAGAGTGTACCAAATGGCTAAAGGCCATGCATAGAATACAAGGCTTTATATGTCTTTTCTAGTTCCTACAAGACCATGGATAGACTTGAGAATGGATTTTGTCTTGGGGTTGCCTTGAAAAAAATGGATTAAGGATTCAATTTTTGTTGTAGTAGATATATTTTCTGATATGGCACATTTTATTGCTTTCTAGAAAACCAATGATGCTACTATAGTTGCATATTTATTTTTCAAATAAGCTATTAGACTACATGGTGTTCCAAAAATGATCACCTTACATCAGTTAACAAGGTTTTTGAGTTATTTTTGGAGGACTCTATGAGGGAGGATGGGAAAAATGCTACAGTTCAATAGTACATATCACCCCCAAACTGATGGGAAAATAGAAGTAGTAAACTAAAGTTTGGGAAATCTTCTAAGATGTATTGTTGGTGAAAAACCAAAACAGTGGGACTTAGCCTTACCATAAGTTTTGAGTTTACATATAATAGTTTAGTCAATAGGTCAATAGGTCAATATTTTAGATTATTTATGATAAGAATCCCAATTGTGTGTTATATCTAATTGACCTACCAATTTAGGGTAAAACTAGTGATGATGCAGAAGAATTTGTAGAGCACATACATGAATTGCAGGAGGGTGTCAGAAATAAGTTGTGATATAGTAATGAAAGTTATAAGGTATCAACAGATGCATGTAGGATACTACAAGTCTTTATGGTGGGATACATAGTGATGTTTCACCTCAAGAAGGAGAGGTCTCCCAAGGGTACATATAACAAATTGAAGTATAAAATTATTAGACCATGTAGAATATGAGTGATAATACCTATAAAGTGGATTTGCCTACTAATTTTAATATTTCACCAATTTTTAATGTTACATATTTATATGAATTTCATAGGCATGAAGATGAATTTGAATTAGAAGAGGAAATAAACTTGGAGTAGCAAATACCTAAGAAGAAGAAAGAAAAATTATGTAAGTACTTGATAAGAACACAATCAATACCAGGTAGGGAAGCTACAATAAATACTTGGTACAATGGGAAGGTTTATAAAAGGAAAATAATAATTGGGTTTTAGAGTGGGAACTAAAAAAATTGATAGCAAAAAGTTGTAATATTTTGATCAAAGAAACTTGTAGGACCTAAGTTCTTTTCAACTAGAGGAGAATGATGTAGGAGCCTATATTCTAGAGGGCATAACTTTTGATCCGACCATTGGATCGGTTTGAAATTTTATGGGGAGCAGGATAATGACATGGAAAATATTGTATCAAGGTTCCTCTAGAAGCCTTGAATATTTTTTAGTGTCTTATCGGACCCTAATTATTTCATCTAGTTCTCGAAAAATGGGATTTAATATTTTTGAAATTTTGGAAGGGAGCATATTTGGGATAGATTCTTATTAGGCATGTGTAGGTGTTGATATTTTCTAGGAGGTTTAATATGAAAAACCAATAATGTGTCTTAATTTAAAGGGCTATCCAAGATTTTTTTATTGATACTAAAAGAAAAAATAGTAAAAAAAAAATTAAAATTAATATTTAGGGTTTCTTTTAGGGTTTCTTTTGGGATATTTATATTCCCTTGGTATCACATTGTAAAAGGGATTAAATCCAAGAATGAGAGAATAAATAATTTGTTATTTTATTTCCATCTATTGTGGTTTTATGTGATTGGGAATTCTTTGCTTTGTTTCTTTCCATCATAGTTTTATGTGATTGGAGGTTCTTGTTCTGATCTCTTGTAGCTAGATTTACATCATTTGGTATTAGAGAAAGTTGGATCTTTCTTAGGGAGAGAAAGTAATATTGTTGATCACAATTATTTTGCTATTATTATTTTTCTGTTTGGGATAACACATATCAAATTAGCATGAGGAGAGGAAGAGGAGGTTATACCCAACTCAATAGGAATATGTAGGAGCTGCAGGCACAAGTTGCTCATTTGACTAGAATAATGGACACTATGAGAAAAATATATCCCTCAAAATTTGTAGATTTGGATTTTTATAGTGAGACTGTGGAAGGAGACAATAAGTTAGTGGTTCATGGCAAGGAAGAACAAGAGGAGAATATAGAGGAGCATCAGTTTGAGAATAGGCTAATTAGGACCTTGGAAGGAAATAATGATGGTATCAATATTGATGTCCCTGAGTATGTAGGAGGGTTGAAACCAAAGGTTTTGATAGAATGGTTGAAAAGCATGGAGAAGATATTTGAGTGGAAAAACCTTTCAAAATAAAAGAAAGTGAAGTTTGCATGCAAGAAGTTGAAAGGGCATGCATTGATTTGGTGGGATCATCTACAGAAGGAGAGGCCAATAAAAGAAAAGAAAAATATTTTTTCTTAGACTTAAAAAATTTAGAGAAAAGGATCAAAGCATCGAGGACTACACCAACAAATTCTACAAGTTATCAATTCAAGTGGGTCTTGAATGTTCAAAATAAAAGAAGGCCGTGAGATATGTGAATGGATTAAGCTATGCCATAAAATATGAATTAAGTGTGCTTCAGACCCATAGTGTATAGGATGCATATCAGTTAGCATTAAAAGCAGAAAAGAAACATAAGAGGAGTAATTTTAGAAAATGAGTGAAGAAAGGACCATAATCACCTTCATTCAGAGAGTATCCAAAAAAGGGAGAATCTTGAAGTAAAAAGAAACAAGAAGATTATAGTTAATGTCAAGATAACCACCAAAGAGGTGAAGAATATCAGAGAAGAAGAGGCTATGGTAGAGGAAAAAATCAAGATGGCCCATCAAGGCAATATACCTGTTATAGATATTCTGAGGAAGGGCATAGAGATTTTGAGTGTCCACACTATCCTACACAAGAAATAAGACAAGGAGAACAAGCTATAGTTAATATGGTTGAGTTCAAAGAGCAATATAAGGTAGAATTTGTGATAGACATGGGGAAAAACCTCATGATAAGAAGGATAATGATCATCCCAAGGAAGGAGAAAGCATAAGATAATGATGGTGGTGATTTATGGCTGAGTAAAAGTATATTTAGAACAATATGCACATATGGAAGAAAGGTATGTAAGATGATTATTGATAGTGGTATTTGTGAAAATATGGTTTCTACTAAAATGGTTGAAAATCTTAACTTAAAGTGTGAGAAGAATTCGTATGCATATCACATATCATGGTTCAAGAAATGAAATGAGGTAACTATAGATAAGATGTGTTTGGTTAAGTTTTCAATTGGGAACACCTATAAGGATGAAGTGTGGTGTGATGTAATTCCAATGGATGCATGTCACTTACTATTGGGGAGGCCTTGGAAATATGATAGGAAGGGTAACCATGATGGGGGAAGGAATACTTACACATTTAGAAAGGATGGAGTAAAAGTGGTCTTATTACCACATAAGGAAGAAGGTAGAGTGAAAGCCTATTGGTAGCTAAGAAATTTGTCATAGGGATGAAAGAAGTTGGCATTTGTTATGTGCTACTAGTAAATAAGGTGGATACTAAGTATGTGGCTATACCACCTACAACAGTAAGGTTGTTGAAAGAGTATGCATATGTTATACTAGAGGAGTTACTAGATGGATTACCTCAAAAAAGATATATTCAACATAATATTGATCTAATTCCAATATCGACTCTTCTAAATCAAGAAACCTATAGGATGAGCCCCATATAGAATAAGGAGTTGAACAAACAAGTGATAAAATTGATAAAGAAGGGAGTTGCTAGAAAAAGTATGAGTCCATGTGCGACTCTTGCATTTTTGCCACCAAATAAATATGATACATGGTAGATATGTGTGGAGAGTAGGGAAATCAAGAAACTCATAATCAAGTACTAATTCCCAATTCCAAGACTAGGTGATATGATGGATGTGTTGGCCAGAGCACATTGCTTTAGAAAAAAATTACCTATGTAGTAGATACTATCATATTCGAATTTGGGAAGGAGATGAATGGAAGACTACTTTCAAAAAAATATGGGTTGTAAAAATCAATGGTGATGTTGATCGTATTATCTAATGCACCAAGTACATTTATGAGGATGATGAATAGATTATTGCAGGAATATATTGGTAAGTTTGTAGTTGTGTATTTTGATGAAATTATGATATTTAGTAGGAATTAAGAAGAACACTTGTTGCATTTGATATTAGTGTTAGAGTTATCAAGGAAGGAGAAGTTGTATGTCAATATAAAGAAGTGTAGATTGCTTTAGAAGACTCTAGTATTCTTGGGATTTGTAATATTAGAGGATGAAGTGATGATGGACAAAGAAAAGGTGAGGGTAATTTTGGAATGGCCCATTCCAAGAAATGTGACAGAGGTGAGGAGTTTCCATGGCTTGGAAAATTTCTACAAGAAGTTCATTAGGAATTTTAGTAGCATTGTGCACACCTATAACAGAGTGTACGAAGGAAAGAGAATTTGTATGGACAACGAAAACAATAGAGAGTTTTGAATTATTGATGAAGAAGGTGACGAAAGCAATTGTTTTGATATTGCTAGATTTTAGCAACCTATTTGAGGTTGATTGTGATGCCTCCCACATGGAAATTGGAGTTTAATTGAGTCAAGTTGGGTGGCTTGTAGTATTCTTTAGTAAAAATTTGAATGATGTAAAGAATAAGTATTCTAATTATGTTGTGAAATTCTATGCTATTATGCAAGAATTGATATATTGGAGACATTACTTAGTGTTTAAATATTTTGTATTATTTATTGATCATGAAGCATTGAGGCATGTAAATACCTAGAAGAAATTAAAAAATAGGCATGCAAAGTGGGTATCACTCTTGCAAGAGTATACATTTGTTTTGTAGCATAAGTTCGGTAAGCAAAATCAAGTTGTTGATGCTTTGAGTAGGTGTATAGTATTATTGACTACTATGGAGCATGAAGTAGTCTGATTTGAGGCAATTAAGAAAATGTATGAATATGATCTAGATTTTGGTAAAATTTTGAATTAGTATAAGAATCTAGTGATGGGAGAATTTGGTAGTGATGTGTGTGATTATTTGATGCAAAAAGGTTATATATTTAAGGGGAAGCAGTTGTGTATTCCTCTTGGTTCAACGAAGGAGAACATTATTAGAGAACTATATAGTGGAGGTTTCACTGGGCACTTTGGAGTGAGTAATATGATTTCTCTTGTAGAGGAAAACTATTATTGGCTGAAGGTAAAGAGGGACATAACCAGGTTTGTGTTAATATGTAGAGTGTGCCAAATGGCTAAAGGTCATGCACAAAGTATAAGGCTTTATATATCTTTGTGAGTTCCTATAGGACAATGGATAGACTTGAGCATGGATTTTATGTTGGGGTTACCTAGCACACAAGGATTCAATTTTTGTTATATTATATAGGTTTTCTAAGATGGTACATTTTATTGCTTGCTAGGAAACCAATGATGGTACTAGAGTTACAGATTCATTTTTCAAAGAATTTGTTAGACTACATGGTCTTCCAAAAATATCACCTCAGATCAAGATACAATTTTTTTGAGTCATTTTTGGAGGACTCTATGGGGGAATATGGGGATAAAGCTACAATTTTGTAGTGCATATCACCCCCAAACTAATGGGAAGACAGGAGTAGTAAATCAAAGTTTGGAAAATCTTCTAAGATGTATTGTTGGTGAAAAACCAAAATAGTGGGACTTAGCCTTACCACAAGTTGAGTTTACATATAATAGTTTAGTCAACATATAAACAAGAAAATCTCCTTTTTATATTATTTACGGTAAGAATACCAATGGTGTTTTATATATAATACACCTACCAATTCAGGATAAAATCAATGATGATGCAGAAGCATTTGCAGAGCACATAGATGAATTGCAGGAGGGTGTGAAAAAGAAGTTGCAAGACAATAATGAAAGGTATAAGGTAGTAATATATGCAAGTAAGGTACTAAAAGACTTTATGGTAGGAGACAAGGTTATTTTTCACCTCAAGAAGGAGAGGTTTCCCAAGGGTACATATAACAAATTAAAGTAAAATAATATTGGACAATGTAGAATAATGAAGAAGATGAATGATAATGCCTATAAAGTGGAGTTACCTGCTGATTTTGATATTTTACAAATTTTTAGTACAAATTTATAGGAATTTCATGGGGATGAAGATGAATTTGAATTAGAATAGAAAATAAACTTGGAGCAGTAGATACCTAAGAAGAAGAAGAAACAATTATGCAAGTACTTAATAAGAAGACAATCAGTACCAAGCATAAATAAAATATTAGGCATGTAAATACCTAGAAGAAATTAAATAGTAGGTATGCAAAGTGGGTATCATTATTGCAAGAGTATACATTTGTTTTGAAGCATAAGTCATGTAAGCAAAATCAAGTTGTTGATGCTTTGAGTAGGTGTGTAGTATTATTGACTACTATGGAGCATGAAGTAGTTGGATTTGAGGCAATTAAGAAACAATATGAATATGGAAAATTGTGAAGTTGAATTAGAAGAGGAAATAAACTTGGAGTAGTAGATACCTAAGAAGAAGAAAGAAACAATTATGCAAGTACTTGATAAGAAGACAGTAAATACCAGGTAGGGAAGATACAATAAATACTTGGTACAATGGAAATGTTTACAATAGGAATATAATACTTGGATTTCAGAGTGGGAACTAAAAAAAATGATACCAAAAAGTTGCAGTAGTGTGATCAAAGCAACTCGTAGGAGCTGAGTTCTTTTCAACCATTGGAGAATGATGTAGGATCTTATCTTTCAAAGGGCATAACTTTTGATTCAATTGTTGGAATGGTTTGAAATTTTATAGGGATTAGGATCAAGAGGTGGAAAATGTTATTTCAAGGTTCCTCTATAAGCCTTGAAGATTTTTTAGTGTGTTATTAGACCCTAATTATTTCATCTAGTGCCTCGAAAATGGGATTTAATGTTTTTGAAAATCTAGAAGGGAGCATATTTGGGATAACTTCATATTTAGTCATGTGTTGGTGTTCATATTTTCTAGGAGGCTTAATGTGGGAAAACCAATAATTTATATTAATTTAGAGGGCTATCCAAGATTTTTTATCAACACTAAAAGACAAAATAACTAGAAAAAATAATTAAAAAAAATAAATTATAAAAATAAAACCAAATATTGTAATTTCTTATATTTAGGAATTTATGATTTAGGGTTTGTTTTAGGGTTTCTTTTGGGATTTACATATTCCCTTAGTATCACATTATAAAAAGGGTTGAAATCCAAGAAAGAGAGAATAAAGCATTTGTTTATTTATTTCCATCTATTGTGCTTTTATGTGATTAGGAATTTTTTCTTTGTTTTCTTTTCATCATAGTTTTATGTGATTGGAAATTTTTGTTCTGACCTCTTGTAGCTGGATTTAAAAAATTTGGTATTGGAGTATGTTGGATCTTGATGGGGGAGAGAATTTAATCTTGTCAATCACAATTATTTTGCTATTCTTATTTTTGTTTGGGATAAAATAGATCAGATTAGAATGAGGAGAGGAAGAGGAGGTTATGCCCAACTCAATAGGAATATGAAAGAAGTGTAGGTACAAGTTGCTCAATTTACTGGAATTATGGCATGTATGAGGGAAACATATCCCTCATAATTTCCATATTTGAATTCTAATAGTAAGACTGTGGAAGGAGATAACAAGCCAGAGGTTCATGACAAGGAATAACGAGAGGAGAATATAGAGGAGCATCAATTTGAGAATAGGCTAATTAGGACCTTGAAAGAAAATAAATATGAAATCAAGATTCATATCCTTGATTATGTAGGAGGGTTGAATCCAAAGGAGTTGATAGATTGGTTTAATATCATGGATAACTTCTTTGAGTGGAAAAGGCTTTCTGAAGAAAATAAAGTGAAGATTGCATGCACGAAGTTGAAAGGGCATGTGTTTATTTGGTGGGATCATCTACATAAGGAGAGGCAAAGAAAAGGGAAGGAAAATATTAGATTTTGGTGTAAAATAGAAAAAAAATCAAGGGGAAATTCATACCCAAATATTATGCCCAAACATTATTTCTAGACTTTAGAACCTTAGACAAAATGATCAAAGCATCGAGGACTATACTAATGAATTCTACAAGTTATCAATTTGGGTGGGTCTTGAAGAGTTAGAAGAAAAGAAGGTTGCAAGGTATGTGAATGGATTAAGCTATGCCATACAAGATGAATTGAGTATGCTTCAAACCCATAGTGTAGAGGATGCATATTAGTTAGCATTAAAAGCATAAGAGAAACATAAGAGGAGTAATTTTAGAAAAGGAGTGAAGAAAGGACCATAAACACCTTAAATCATAGGGTATCCCTCAAAGAGAGAATCTTGCAATACAAAAAAATAAGAATATTTTGGATAGGATCAAGATAACCACTAGAGAGGTAGAGGATTTTAGAGAGGAATAGGCTATGGTAGAGGATGAAATTGGGATGAACCAAGAAGGCAATATACCGATTATATATGCAGTGAGGAAGGGCGTAGAGCTTTTGAGTGTCCACACATACTACACAAGAAAGAAGACAAGGATAACAAGCTAGAGTCAATCTGGTTAGGTCAAAGAGTAATCTAAGGTATAATTTGCAATAGACATAGGGGAAAACCTCATGATAAGAAGGATAATGATCATCCCAAGGAAGGAGAAAGCACAAGATAATTATGGTGGTGATTCATGGTTGCGTACAAGTATCTTTCGAACAAGATGCACATCTCAAGGAAAGGTATGTAAGATGATTATTGATAGTGGTAGTTGTGAAAATATGATTTCCACTAAAATGGTTGAGAATTTTAACTTAAAGTGTGAGAAGAATTTTTTTATATTACATATCATGGTTCAATAAAGGAAATGAGGTAACTATAGATAAGAGGTATCTAGTGAAGTTTTCAATTGGGAACACCTATAAGGATGAAGTATGGTATGATGTGATTCCAATGGATGAATATTAATTACTATTGGGGAGGCCTTGGAAATATGATAGGAAGGGTACCCATTATGGGGGAAGGAATACTTATACATTTTGTAAGAATGGAGTAAAAGTGGTCTTATTACCACATAAGGAAGAAGGCCAGTGTGAAATCCTATTGGTAGCTAAGGATTTTATCATAGGGATGAAAGAAGCTAGTGTTTGTTATGTGTTGAAAGCAAAGAAGGTGAATATTGAGGATGTTGCTATACCACCTGCAGTAGTAAGGCTACTAAAAGAGTATTAATATGTCATACCAAAGGAGTTACTAGATGGAGTACCTCCAAAAAAGGATATTCAACATCATATTTATATAATTCCAAGATTGACTCTTCCAAATAAGGTAACCTATAGGATGATTCCAATGCAAAATTAAGAGTTGAATAGATAAGTTATAAAATTGATAAAGAAGGGAGTCATTAGAGAAAGTATGAGTCCATGTGTGACTCCTACACTGTTTATACCAAATAAATATGATACATAGTGGATGTGTGTGGATATTAGAGAAATCAATAGAATTATAATCAAGTATTGATTCTTAATTCCAAGATTGGATGATATGATGGATGTGCTAGCCACAACATGATGCTTTAGCAAAATTGACCTACATAGTGGATACTACCAGATTTGAATCTAGGAAGGAGATGAATGGAAGACTACTTTTAAGATAAAATATGGGTTGTAAAAATGGATGGTGATGTCATTCGGATTATCCAATGCACCCAGTACATTTATGAGGATGATGAATAGAGTATTGTGGGAATATATTGGTAAGTTTGTAGTTGTGTATTTTGATGACATTATGATATTTAGTAGGAATGAAGAAAGCACTTGTTGCATTTGAAATTAGTGTTAGAGTTATTAAGGAAGGATAAGTATTTCAATATGAATAAGTATAGATTCCTTTAGAAGAGTCTAGTTTTCTTGGGATTTATAATATCAAAGGATGGAGTGAGGATGGAAAAAGAGAAGGTGAAGGTAATTTTGGAATGGCCCATTCCAAGGAATGTGATAGAGGTGAGGAGTTTCCATGGCTTGGTAACTTTCTACAGGAAGTTCATTAGGAATTTTAGTAGCATTATTGCACATATAATAGAGTGTACGAAGGGAAGAGAATTTGTATGGACAAAGGAAGCAATAGAGAGTTTCGAATTATTGAAGAAGAAGGTGATAGAAGCACCTATTTTGATATTGCTATATTTTAGAAATCTTGTGAGGTTGATTGTGATGCCTCCCATGTGGGAAGTGGAGTCATATTGAGTCAAGAAGGGTGGCCTATAGAATTATTTAGTGAAAATTTGAATGATGTAAGAAAGAAGTATTCCACTTAATATGTGGAATTATATGATATTGTGCAGGCATTGAGACACTAAAGACATTATTTAGTGTCTAGAGAGTTTAATTTATTTAATGATCATGAAGCATTGAGGTATGTAAATATCCAAAAGAAATTAAATAGTAGATATGCAAAGCGGGTATCATTCTTGCAAGAGTATACATTTTTTTTGAAGCATAAGTCATGTAAGCAAAATCAAGTTGTTAATGCTTTGAGTAGGTGTGTAGTATTATCGACTACTAGGGAGCATGCATTAGTTGGATTTGAGGCAATTAAGAAAATGTATGAATATGATCCAAATATTGGTGAAATTGTGAAGTAGTGTAAGAATCCAATGATGGGAAAATTTTGTAGTGGTATGTGTGATTATTTGATGCAAAAAGGTTATATTTTTAAAGAGGAGTTGTGCATTCATGTTGGTTCAATGAGGGAGAACATTATTATAGAACTACATAGTGGAGGTTTGGATGGGTACTTTGGAGTGAGTAATATGATTTATCTTGTAGAGGAGAAGTATTATTTGTCAAAGGTAAATAGGGACATAATAAAGTTTGTGTTAATATGCAAAGTGTACCAAATGGCTAAAGGCCATGCATAGAATACATGGATTTATATGCCTTTGCCAATTCTTATAAGACCATGGACATACTTGAGCATGGATTTTATGTTGGGGTTGTCTAGCACAAAATAGAGTAAGGATTCAATTTCTATTGTAGTAGATAGGTTTTCTAAGATAACACATTTAATTTCTTTCCAGAAAAACCAATGATGCTACTAGAGTTGTAAATTTATTTTTCAAATAAGTTTTTGGACTACATGGTGTTCAAAAAATGATCACCATAGATTGGGACACAAGGTTTTCAAGTTATTTTTTGAGGACTTTATGGGGGAATATGGGAACACTATAGTTCAGAAGTGCATATCACCTCCAGACTGATGGGCAGACAGAAGTAGTAAACCAAAGTTTGAAGAATATTCTAAGATGTATTATTGGTGAAAAACCAAAATAGTGGGACTTAGCCTTACCACAAGAAAAGTTTGCATATAATAGTTTAGTCAATAGGTCAGGATGAAAATATTCTTTTTAGATTATTTATAGTATGAATCCCAATGGTGTGTTAGATCTAATTGACCTACCAATTTAGGGTAAAATTAGTGATGATGTAGAAGCATTTGTAGAGCACATACAAGAATTATAGGAAGGTGTCAAAAAGAAGTTGCAAGATAGTAATAAAAGGTATAAGGTAGTAGTATATGCAAGTAGGATATTGGAAATATTTAGGGTGGGATACATGGTGATAGTTCACCTCAATAGGGAGAGTTTTCCCAAGGGTACATATAACAAATTAAAGTATAAGAAGATTGGACCATGTAGAATTTTGAAGAATATGAATGACAATGCCTATAAAGTGGAGTTACCTACTAATTTTTATATTTCACCAGTTTTTAATGTTATAGATTTTTATGAATTTTATGGGTATGAATATGAAATTGAATTATAAGAGGACATAAACTTGGAGAAGTAGATACTTAAGAAGAAGAAATAAGAATTATGCAAGAACTTGATAAGAAGATAATCAATAGGTAGGGAAGCTACAATAAATACTTGGTAGAATGGGAAGGTTTACAATATGAAGATAATACTTATATTTTAGAGTGGGAACTAAAAACATGTAATAGCAAAAAGTTGTAGGGGTTTTATTAAAGGAACTCATAGGAGCTGAGTTATTCTCAACCAAAGGAGAATGATGTAGGATCCTATATTTCATATGGTATAATGAGGTGGACAATGGATCATTTTGAAATTTTATGGGGAGATGGATAATGAGGTGGACAATGTTGTTTCAAGGTTACTCTAGAATACTTGAATTTTTTAGTGTGTTATCAGGCCCTAATTCTTTTATCTAGTGCCCCAAAAATGGGATTTAATATATTTTTTTTAAACCTAGAAGGTAGCATATTTGGGATAACTTCTTATTTAGGGATGTGTTGGTGTTGAGATTTTATAGGATGCTTAATATGGGAAATAAAATCATGTGTGTTGATTTAGAGGGCTATCCAAGATTTTTTGAACAACACTAAAATATGAATTAGCCATAAAAAATTAATAATTAAAACTAAAATTAAAATAAATAATAAATAATAAATAAAATTTTATAATTTCTTATCTTTAGGCCTTTAAGATTTAGGGTTTATTTTGGGATCTATATATTCCCTTGGTATCACATTGTAAAAGGGAGTGAAATATAGGAATGAGAGAATAAAGCATTTGTTGGTTTATTTCCATCTATTGTGGTTTTTATGTGATTTTGAATTTTTTGCTTTGTTTTATTTTCATCATAGTTTTATGTTATTGGAGGTTCTTGTTCTAACCTCTTGTATTTGTATTTATATCATCTGGTATCAGAGCAAGTTGGATCTTGTTAGGGTAGAGAAGGTAATCTTATCAATCATAGTTTTTTTGCTATTCTTATTTTTTGGGATAACACAAATCATATTAGCATGAGGAGAGGAAGAGGAGGTTATGCCTAGCTTAATAGGAATATGCAGGAGCTACAGGTACAAGTTGCTTAATTGACTAGAATGATGGCTTGTATGAGGGAAAGACATCCCTTAGAATTTATGGATTTAGATGTGATACTGTGAAAGGAGACAACATGCCAGAGGTTCATGACAAGGAAGAACTAGAGGAGAAGCCAGAGGAGCATCAATTTGAGAGTAGGCTAATGAGGGCATTATAAGGTAATAAATATAAAATTAAAATTGACATCCCTAAGTATGCAAGAGGGTTGAAACTAGATGAGTTGATATATCAGTTGAATAGCATGGAGAATTTATTTTAGTGGAAAAGCCTTTTAGAATAAAATAAATTGAAGCTTGCATCCACGAAGTTGAAAGGGCATGCATTTATTTGGTGGGATCATCTACAGAAGGAGAGACAAAGAAAAGGAAAGTTAAATATTAGGGCTTGGTGTAAAATGGAAAAACATGGAGAAATTCTTACCCAAACATTATTTCAAAGACATCAAAACCTTAAACAAAATGATCAAAGCATCGAGGACTACACCAATAAATTCCACAAGTTATCAATTTAGGTGGGTCTTGAAGAGTCAGAATAATAGAATGCTATAATATATGTGCATGGATTAAGCTATGTCATACAAGATGAATTAAGTATGCTTCAGAACCATAGTGTAGAGGATGCATACCAGTTAACATTAAAATAAAAAGAGAAACATAAGAATAATTTTTGAAAAGAAATGAAGAAATGACCATTGTCACCTTTAATTAGAGGGTATCCCTCAAAGGGAGAATCTTCTAGTACAAAGAAACAAGAATAGTCTGGGTAGGTTCAATATAACCACTAGATAGGCAAAGGATCTCAGAGAGGAAGATGCTATGGTAGAGGAAAAAATTGGGATGGTCGACAAAGATAATGTACCTTTTATAGATGTAATGAGGAAGGGCATAGATATGGTTAATTTTATAAAAGGAGTGAAGAAAGGACCACCATCACCTTCAATCATAGGGTATCCCTCAAAGCGAGAATATTGCAGTACAAAGAAAAAAGAAGAGTCTGGGTAGGATCAAGATAACCACCAAAGAGATAAAATATCTCACAAAGAAAGAGGCTATGGTGGAGGACGATATTGGGATGGACAACAAAGGCAATATACCTATTATAGATGTAGTGAGGAAGGGCATAGATATTTTGAGTGTCCACACTATCCTGCACAAGAAAGAATACAAGGAGAAAAAGCTAGAGTTAATCTGGTTGAGGTCAAAGAGAAATATGAGGTAGAAGTTGTGACAAACATGGGGGAAAACCTCATGATAAGAAGGACAATGATCATCCCAAGGAAGGAGAAAGCACAAGATAATGATGGTGGTGATTCATGGTTGTGTATGAGTATCTTTCGAACAAGATGCACATCTAGAGGAAAGGTATGTAAGATGATTATTGATAGTGGTATTTGTGAAAATATGGTTTCCACTAAAATGGTTGAGAAGCTTAACTTAAAGTGTGAGAAGAACCTGTATCCCTATCACATATCATGGTTTAAGAAAATAAATGAAGTAATTGTACATAAGAGGTGTCTGGTTAAGTTTTCAATTGGAAACACTACAAATATGAAGTGCGATGTGATGTAATCTCAATGGATGCATGTCACTTATTATTGGGGAGGCCTTGGCAATATGATAGGAAGGCTACCCATGATAGGGGAAGGAATATTTACACATTCTGGAAGGATGGAGTAAAAGTGATCTTATTACTACATAAGAAATAAGGACAGAGTGAAAACCTATTGGTAGCTAGGGAATTTTTCATAGGGATGAAATAAGTTGGGGTTTGTTATGTGCTGACAACAAAGACGATGGATATTAAGAATGTTTCTATACCACCTACAGTAGCAAGGTTTGCTGAAAGAGTATGCAGGTGTCATACCGGAGAAGTTACAAGATGGATTATCTCTAAAGAGGGATATTCAACATCATATTGATCTAATTATAGGATCAACTGTTTTGAATCAGACAACCTATAGGATGAGTCTTGTACGAAATGAGGAATTGAATAGATAAGTGAAAGAATTAATAAATAAGGGAGTTGTTAGAGAAAGTATGAGTCCATGTGCGACTCTTGCATTATTTATTCCAAAGAAAGATGATTCATGGTGTATGTGTGTAGATAGTAGGGCAATAAATAAAATGATTATCAAGTATTGATTCTCAATTCCAAAAATGGATGATATGATGGATGTGCTAGTCAAAGCAAGGTACTTTAGCAAAATTGACCTATATAGTGGATACTATCAGATTCAAATCTAGGAAGGAGATGAATGGAAGACTACTTTCAAGATAAAATATGGGTTGTACAAATGGATGGTGATGTCATTCAGATTATCCAATGCACCCAGTATATTTATGAGGATGATGAAAAGAGTATTGCAATAATATATTGGTAAGTTTGTAGTTGTGTATTTTGATGACATTTTGATATTTAGTAGGAATAAATAAGAACACTTATTGCATTTGAAATTAGTGTTAGAGTTAAGGAAGGAGAAGTTGTATGTCAATCTAAAGAAGTGTAGATTCCTTCAGAAAAGTCTAGTGTTCTTGGGATTTGTAATCTCAAAGGATGGAGTGAGGATTGACAGAGAGAAGGTGAAAGCAATTTTGAAATGGTCCATTCCAAGGAATATTGTAGAGGTGCAAAGTTTCCAAGGCTTGACATTTCTATAGGAATTTCATTAGGAATTTTAGTAGCATCGTTGCACCTATAACAAAGTGTACAAAGGGAAGAGAATTTGTATGGACAAAGGAAACAACAAAGAGATTCAAATTATTGAACAATAAGGTTATAGAAGTACTTGTTTTGATATTTCTAGATTTTAGTAAGTTATTTGAGGTTTATTATGATGCCTCCCACATGGTAATTGGAGCCGTATTGATTCAAGAAGTGCGGACTATACCATTCTTCAATGAAAATTTGAATGATGTCAGGAAGATATATTCTACTTATGATGTGGAATTCAATGCTATTGTACAGGTATTGAGACACTAGAGATATTATTTAGTGTCTAAAGAGTTTGTGTTATTTATTGATCATGAAGCATTGAGGTATGTAAATACCCAAAAGAAATTAAACAATAGGTATGCAAAGTGGGTATCATTCTTGCAAGAGTATACATTTATTTTTAAGCATAATTTAGGTAAGAAAAATCAAGTTGTTGATGCTTTGAGTAGGTGTGTAGTATTATTGACTACTATGGAGCATGAAGTAGTCAGATTTGAGGTAATTAAGAAAATATATGAATATGATCTAAATTTTGGTAAATTTGTGAAGGAGTGTAAGAATCCAGTGATGAGAGAAGTTGGTAGTTATGTGTGTGATTATTTTATGTGAAAAGGTTATATGTTTGAAGGGAAGAAATTGTGCATTCTTTTTGGTTCAATGAGGGAGAACATTATTAGAGAATTGTACATTAGAGGTTTGGCTAGGCACTTTGGAGTGAGTAAGATGATTGCTATTGTAGAGTAGAATTATTATTGGACAAATATAAATAGGGACATAACCAGGTTTGCATTAAGATGCAGAGTGTACCAAATGGCTAAAGGCCATGCATAGAATATAGGGCTTTATATGCCTTTCCTAGTTCCTACAGGACCATGGATAGATTTGAGCATGGATTTTGTGTTGGGGTTTCCTAACACACAATGGAGTAAGGATTCAATTTTTGTTGTAGTAGATAGGTTTTCTAAGATGGCACATTTCATTGCTTGCCGAAAAACCAATGATGCTACTAGAGTTGCAGATTTATTTTTCAAAGAAGTTGTTAGACTACATGATGTTCCAAAAATGATCACCTAAGATTGGGATAAAAGGTTTTTGAGTCATTTTTGGATGACTCTATGGGTGAATATGGGTAAAAATCTACATTTCAATAGTGCATATCACCTCCAGACTAATGGGAAAACAAAAGTAGTAAACCAAAGTTTGGAAAATATTATAATATGTATTGTTCACGAAAAACCAAAATAGTGAGACTTAGCCTTACCACAAGCTGAGTTTGCATATAATAGTTCAGTCAATAGGTCAACAAGAAAATATCCTTTTTAGATTGTTTATAGTAAGAATCCCAATGGTGTGTTAGATCTAATTGACCTACCAATTTAGGGTAAAATTAGTGATGATGTAGAAGCATTTGTAGAGAACATACAAGAATTGCAGGAAGGTGTCAAAAAGAAGTTGCAAGATAGTAATGAAAGGTATAAGGTAGCAGCAGATGCAAATAGGAGAATGAAATTATTTATGGTGGGAGACATGGTGATGGTTCACCTCAGGAAGGAGAGGTTTCCCAAGGGTACATATAAAAAATTGAAGTATAAGAAGATTGGACCATGTAGAATTTTGATGAAGATGAATGATAATGCCTATAAAGTGGAGTTGCCTATTAATTTTGATATTTCACCAGTTTTTAATGTTATAGATTTATATGAATTTCATTGGGATGAATATGAAGTTAAATTAGAAGAGAACATAAACTTGGAGCAACAGATACCTAAGAAGAAGAAAGAAAGAAATATTTAAGTACTTGATAAGAAGACAAATAGTACCAGGCAGGGAAGCTACAATGAATACTTGGATTTACAATAGGAAGATAATACTTGGACTTTAGAGTGGGAACTAAAAAAATTGATAGCAGAAAGTTGTAGGAGTTTGATCAAAGGAACCTGCAGGAGCTAAGTTTTTTTTAACCAAAGGAGAATGATGTAGGAGTCTATCTTCCGAAAGGCATAACTTTTGATCCAATCATTGGATCAGTTTGAAATTTTATGGGGAGCTAGATAACGAGGTGGATAATATCATGTTAAGTTTCCTCTAGAATTCTTAAATATTTTTAGTGTATTATCAATCCCTAATTATTTCATCTAGTGCCTCAAAAATGAGATTTAATATTTTTTTGAAAATATAGAAGGGGCCATATTTGGGATAAGTTCTTATTTAGGCATGTGTAGGTATTGATATTTTCTAGGAGGCTTAATATGGGAAAACCAATAATGTGTATTAATTTAGAGGGCTATCCGAGATTTTTTTTACCGGCACTAAAAGACAAAATAGTTAGAAAAAATAATTAATAAATAAATTATTATAATTTCTTATCTTTAGGGATTTAAGATTTAGGGTTTGTTTTAGGGTTTCTTTTGGGATCTATATATTCCCTTGGTATCACATTGTAAAAGGGGATGAAATCTAGGAATGAGAGAATAAAATATTTGTTGGTTTATTTCCATCTATTGTGGTTTTATGTGATTGGAATTTTTTTGCTTTGTTTTCTTTTCATCATAGTTTTATGTGATTTGAGTTTCTTGTTCTAACTTTTTGCAACTTGATTTACATCAATATCTGATTGCCTTTAAAAAATATATAAAGGTATCTCCTTTTTGTGGACATTAATACAAATATGATCGTTGATGTTGAACTTAAAAAAAACTTTTAGGATCATTAATTTTTTTTAAATTTCTCCAACTCTCAAATAAGGGATCCATAAAAGTTTTACCATGTACAACATATCAATATTCATACATATTTTTTTTCTCATAATGATGAAATCAACAATATAAATTGATATTTGTTGTGTAAGTTTAATCAAAATATTTATTTTTTCAAACATAGAAAGAATACCACATAATGTGAGAATTATTTTCAAGTCAGCCATATGGTATAACAAATCTTTAGCCTTATCAACTACCCTAATATTTACGTACATAAACCCTATCAAGGATTGATATTCTTTGAAAAATTTGTATGTCAGTTGAAACAATGGAATATACCTAGTATCTATATACTTTAATAATTTTCTACCTTAAGTAACTCCTAGTGCAAATTTTTGAAACCTTGTAAATATTTTTGGACTGTATTAAAAATAAGCATGAATTTCATGGACAAGTTCTTCCACTCTCACAACATTTTCAAATGTGATCACAATTTTAAATGCAATATTCATTCTATGACCCATGCGATGAATAGAGATCAAATATGGGATAATTTATGTCCTTGCATTGTAGTAGCAATGTCAAATTTAACATATTAGCTTAGTGGCTATTTCTATCATTCATTCTTGCTATGTACTTTAAACTAGTTACAACAACATTGTAAAAAAAAAATTCATTATATTTTGCACCATCTTATGTAGTGTAAGTAAATAAGGTTTCTTTAAATGAATTTACAATGTGTAAACATGTAGGAAAATCCAATATGTGTTATCAACAAAAATTACCTCATTAATTGAAAGTGAAATAAATCTGGTATATTTTTACTTTCTCTCTAAGGTCCTCCTTCTCAACCAATAAGAGACATTTTACCATTTCCCAACCACTTAAATTTGACCAATGGGCACTAGGAATTTTTACACATTAGCTAGTTGAAATAGATGTTTATAATCAATGAAATTAGACATAGGTCTACCCTTTTTAAGAATAGTATATACAACAACAAACTACAAATTTTTTGAAGCTAAAGTGATCTTATGAATTTTTTGAAATTGGGCTTGAATCATTCCACCCTTCTCAACAAGAGTTTGTTGTTGTTTCAATCCTTTTTCATTTTCTTGTGCATATCAAACTTGTGTACATTTTGATGCATCCTTCTATCTAATTATTTTTTTAGTTGTTCCATTACTTTCTTTTATTGTTAGATAAAATTTTCCATAATTTTTTTCTACTATATCTAGCTTAAGTTGCACCTTATGATACTTTCTAAGTTTCCAATTAAAAATCATGCATCTACATTCTATTGGTATATCATTATTATTATTTGGTTGAATTGGATCAATAAATGGATATGTTGATGACCATTCAAACTGAAATGTTCTTCCAGTAGTGCACCTAGTGAAATTTCTACATTTAGGTTTATGAGTAGAAGATTCCCTATAAGTCAAGATTGTATGAGAAGGATCATTTTATTTTTGTTTGGCATGTTAGTTTCAGGAATCTCTTCATGTTGTTGTTGCATTTCATTAATAAAATTTTCATGTGCGGGTATTTCATTATCAAGAATATCTTGAAGTGGAGGCATATTAGGATCAACAATGTTTTCTGCATACAAAGGTGTTCTATATCATTTTTTAATGTAAAAATACATTATATTAAAGAATTATTAGAATACATTTTTTCAAACAAAATAAATAGGTAAATAAACATTGACCAAACCATCAACCAAAAGATCACCATTTTTTATAAAGAAAGGTATTATATTAAAAAAATAACAGAATAAAAAAATAAACTATTTATTAGGTAAAAGACATTTGTACCTTTAATTTGTGTAGATGTTGATGCCTGACTAGAATTCAATATATGAAAAAATATTTTAGGATACTCTTTTTATCATAATATTGGTCTTCCTTCTTTCCATTGCTAGTAGGTGCCATTGTACCTGTATAAATGGAAATAAACATGAACAAGATGTAAAAAAATAAGTTTTTTCTTTTATTTTTATCAAAAATGAACATGATGTTAAAAAAGAGTGAAAGTCCTAGAACTGGTAAAAGGGAATTACTATTCATAAAAATTCCCTTCTATCTATTACATCTTCTATTAGCCAATCTTCTCTATGTTGTCGACCATCTCTATTGTCAGATAATTATCTCTTTTTATTTTAGTTATCTATTATTTATTTTGTTAGTAGGTCATCCTTGTTTTCTTGTTTTCTATCACCTACTCTATCAACTGACTACATTTATTTTCTCTACTATCTATCATCTTATCTATTAGCCAACCTACCTTATTTCCCTATTATCTATCATCTACTCTGTTAGTCAATCATCCTTTTTTTCTTATTTTTTACTACCTATTCCATCAAAAACTCACCTCTGCTTCTTGTTTTTGTCTATCATTTACTCTATCAATTGATCAACCTTATTTCTCTTGTTGTCTATCGTCTGCTCTATCAACCAGTATCCCTTATTTTTCTTACTATTAGTTTCCTATTTTATCAGATGATAATCCTTGCTTCTCCTCCTATCTATCACCTACTCTATCAATCGACCATCCTTATTTTCTCTATTGTCTATTGCCTGCTCTATCAGTCGATCATCCTTATTTTATTCATTATCATCTATTCCATCAGGTGATCATCTTTGATTCTCATAGTTATCTATTGCCTATCCTCATAGTTGTCTACCATCTATTATCATAGTTGTTTGTTGCCTATTCTCATAGTTGTCTATTGCTTATTATATCATTCAATTGCCTATGCTTCTTACTACTATCAAACATCTCATTTTCACCCACTCATTTTTTGCTACTGTAGGATTTTTTCTGGTATAGGTTTTTTTCAAGGAGAATAAATGTTTTAAATGTATGAGTATCACTGTCATGTTAGATATATATATTTGTGGTATAAGAGGTAAATTTGACAAGATAAATAGAATTATTTATAGTTTTAAGGTAAAAAAATACTTGATTTAGGCAAGAGTGGTCGGTGATTTAAAATAAAAATGTTTAAATTATTATCAAAGTGGGGCGAGCCGACCCAAAAAATATTGCACCCAAAATTTTTGGGTAAATGGACCCTAGTGAAGGGTCCCCATATTTACCAATTTCTAATTTTAATAAATCCTAATATTTGTAAATTAATAATGATTTGTCGCTATGCATAACCTTTTTGTATGGTAAAAATGCTAAATTGATAGATTATTGGGTGTGTAATGGGTGCGATGATAGGCATAGGCTTGATTTTTTTAGGGTTTTGGGTAATATGGATGGCATAATCCATAAACAAGGCAAGTGATATTTTCCTAATTTAATCAGGACATTTTTTTTGTAAGCCATATATTCAAAGCTTGCAACTACTTTGATATGGTTAGTGTTACAAAACTTTAATGCTAGATCAGATTGTAATATTTTGATGTAATATAACAATTTATATTCCTCATTAAGCCTAACATTTAGAGGAATTAAATACAAGTTCCTCATTAAGCTAGTATTATAATCATGAATGAGGATACCTTTAATTTACACTTAATTGAAAAACAAAATACCCATTATCCATGCTACCAAACCTATGCATCAAATTTTATACTATGATTCCCAATTAGTAACAAAAATTTTTGGTAATACTCTATACCATAAAATAATTTTCTCACAATGAATAGATGAATGATCATGCCTTCCTCATAAATACAATGAATTAACTTAACTATGGAGAGGTCATTCAAGTGATCCAACATTGTTTTATTCCCACTCTTATTGAAGGTAGGTAAGGATTTCATAACAACATATATAATAAGAGAACATACCCTTAGATTTAGTGGTCCCTTATAGGTATAATATGGAAGTTGAATTTGGGACCTAAATAGTTGAGACCCAAAATTATTTTTGGGAGGTTAACCATATTGTATAGAATAGGGGTATGTTTAAGGCCTCGAGGTAAGTTTGTGTATGATAGATATGGAGGCATGCAAGGGAATTTTGATTGAAGAAAACCTTGAGGATAATAATATGCAACATAATATAGTGGAAAAATAGATGGTTTATTTTTTGAAAATATGGCAAATTAGGATAGAATACTTGTTTATTCAGAGGAGATTGTACATTTTAGATAGGAGGATATTACAAACCATGTTGAGGGGCTTATTAATTTTGAAGATATGTAAATTATTGTATATTTTTCAATGGCTAATTGGATGGGAGTAGTGTTTGGCTCAAGGGTTTTTCCTATGCTCATTATGCTTCCATTTGACTAATTGACACTTGTAAGCTTAGAATAAATACCTTGAATTTGAGTAGGAATATATATATGTATGCATGTATCCTAAAACATTTAAATTGGGTGGCATAGAATGTTCTGATGACAATATTGCTATGTTAGACATGTTAATTTGTTGACTAAACCTTAGTAGACATTGAGACAAATTTGTGCTTATAGTAGTATTGTTTAGGGTATTAGATGCTACATTATTTGGGTTATTAGAGGATATAAAAAATGGTTATTTGAAGGGTTATTTACATCAATTAATGGTATCCTATATAAAGTATCAATATAAGTCATAGTAGATCTTGTATTTGCCTAAGTCTAATTAGAAACAATGAAGGCATAAATGTAAAGGAATCTAGAAAAAACCATCTCTTGGGACATAATATTTATACTTGCTTGATTATTCACTAGACCTTTCATTTCAACAAGGGGTATTAGTGTAGATTTTTTCTCATCTTGTCATATTGATTCACCCACTTGGTAATTTACTCTTTTCTCTTCTCTTTCATATTCCTTTGTTGGTACATGAATAATTCCATTGGTTGAAATTTTCCAAATTGTTGTAATTTTGAGCATGTATTCATAAGCCTAACATTCCTTACTTACACTGCTATATGAATAGAGTTTTAGGGTTAGTTTAAAAAAATATAATGTTTTAAATTTTTTTTGACTTATGGAGCAAAATGCTTCTAGAGACAACTTAGAAAACTTTACAAAATATAGGCCAAGCAAATTGTTTAGGGTGAATCAATTCAATTCTATGGGGAATCACTCCACTTGGAGGATTTAGGAATATTTATTGACCTTCCAAGCCAATTGGTCCTCAAGATCTAGGTGAATTACTCTTCATATTCTACTTGTAGAATTTTTACTTTCTTGGTGCAAATTACTAGCTCATTGGAGACAATCACTCTCTAGGTTGAACATTGACATATATTGCCTTTCTTTAAGTGTCTAACTATAAATTAAATTAATCATGTCAATTTGGATTCAATCACTTCCTAAGTGGTGACTTGGAAAAAAAAATCCTAAATTCAACCGAACTTCCTTTTGCCTATCATTTTAACTCCTAATGTTGTAACCTTTTTTATTTTTGTTGCACTTTTGTAACCACAAGGGTTTCCTATTGTTGTTCAAGAGTTGTCTCTTTATTTTTTGTTGGGGTTTCCTCCACACTTTCCTTATTCATTTTCCCTTTTCTACTATATGTTATAGGTTTGATAATAGGTGGGGAATCCTCCGGTTATTTTTAACAATGTTTTATGTTCCTCTGTCAAAAGGTGTAGCCTGAGTATACATTATCTACAAAGTTTTTGCTGCCTCCAAATCCATCAGCCTTTTCTCCAAATCTATAATTTTCTCATCAGTTTCCTTTTTAAGCTCCATTAACTCCTCTTTGAGTTGTTGCACCAAAATTGTTGTGTGTTGTTTTCATGTCCCCTACTCCTCTTGAAATTCTTCTTCAACCTTTTACCTTTTAATCTAAGACCCTAAGTTTGCTTCAATAGAGTCAGTAATATCTATCATTGTAGGCCTTTTATTTGGAATTAATTTTACTGAGTGCTTTCAAAGTGAAGCCCTAGTTATAGGAGAATAAATCTAGTAACCGATTCTTTAGCCTTAGGGGTTTTATTTGGTCTGGTAGTTATATTGGAAGGTGTAGTTTTAACTTCTAGGGTTTTCTCTCTATCCTACACTCTACCTTTCCTAGAAAAAATATTTTAGGGCTATCCTCCTTTTTTGATTCTTCTGCAAATGAATCTAAATGAGTGGCAACTTTAGGTATTGAGTTTGGAGGTGACAAAGGATTTAAAGGAGCAACATAATATTCATTAATTTCTTCTACCTCTATCCCCTATTTTTTAGACTCTTCATATTCACTTTGATCTGCATCCTCATTATCTATTTCAACTACTTCTTTTGGTTTTGCTTCTTCTCCATCATCTATCTTTTTTTTTTCTTTTTATTATGCTTCCTCTTCATTATCCTCCCTTTTGATGTCTAATTCTATTGATTTTTCTTGGTCTTCCTCATACTCCTATTATGTTTTATCTTCTAAATAAAATACACATGCTAATAATACCATATTAACCCAAGTTATCTTGGGTCTACTCTCAATTTGATTCAAAATGAGGAGTTTAATTAACCCTGGGTGAGTAATGGCCTATGTATTCCCATTCTTCACCTTTCTAGCCATGGTTTTGATGGACTATTTCAAGTAGTAAGGTAAATCTATGTGGTATTCTAGGTTTGAATAATTCTTTAGGGCTAATAAAAATTCAATATGGTTCCCATAGATCATAGTAAAATGCCCTTCTAAAGTAGAAAATTGCATAATGGTCATGATTGCATCTTGCCAAATAGGTGGTAAGGAGGTTAAATAAATACCTTTAGTTGTGTTATCCCCTACTATGTTATACCTCACGTAGATGCCTAGATGCTTCCATGCCTCTATAATTCTAATATTGGTCATTCTATACCATTTATTCCCTATGGTTGGTAGCTCCAAGATATTAGCAATATTCTCCATGGAGACTTCCACATTTACCCCATAACTTAGATGGGCCACCATACTTTTTAGGTCTAATTTTTGCATAAAATATTAGGCTACAAAAATATCATATCCATAAAAATTTTGCATGGCCTAATGCTATACTAGGGTAGATAGTTTTCGAATGGCATCTCTACACAACTACATGGCATCTACATTCATTGCTTCCACATGTTTCACTGTGCCTACCATTATCATTGACAAATGCTCAATTATTGAATGAAGGGTTACCAATGAGTGGTAGATAAAATAATTGTAGGAGAGGCTTGGAAAATATGCTCAAGCCTTAAAGGTAGGAAAAGGAAACTAATTATTTAACAAGATTTAAAAAAAAACTCACCAACGGCTCTCTCATATCAATGTAGCACACAAATGACTTAATAGGACATTTGAAAAAGGAGCACCTACATAATTATTATAATGGTGTTGAAGGTAAGAAATAAGTGCCACAGTAAGACATCGATGCATGCTAATCACCAGGGAAACTTGGGACCTAGTTAATTTTGCATGGGAGGATGATGATGTAGGATGGTGCACACCTTTTACACATGTGAGCATGCTTTATCGATAATTTTCAACAGTTAAAATGGCTTATGAAGAGAATAATGAATTGGCATGTGACTTATCTATTTGAAACATATTATCCAAGCATGAAGTAAAATGATGACTCATCTAGGTGTGATATGAAATGATGATTTGGCATGTGACTTACAAAATTTAGAAATGTCATCCAAATGTAGTATGTGAGTAAGTAGCTTTTATTTTGTCCAAGTTTTACCGTATTATGTGAAATGGATTGTGCTAAAGGTCCCATAACATCTAATAATTTCCTTGTGATATTTTTTTATCCTCGTTAGGTTTTCATGTGAGCATGTACCTTGAAACTTACCCTGATTGCCTTATCACCTTAACTTCTATTCTATTTGACTTGAGCCCTTATAAAGTGTACCCTTACCAAATCACTACTTACACTAAGGAACTCAGTGGTATACCATGATGGCTAAGTCATTATCATTATGTTGATTGGGTCAATATCATGTGACTGTAATAGTGGATGAATCTATTTTTTCATGTTGAATTGGTCAATGTCACTTGACCATCAATGCTACTTTGTTGAGCTCACTTGTTTTTCCACAAACCTTTCTACAGTATCTCATCAGATTTGCTCACTATGTTGAAAATAATTTTACATGACCAACCCCTTCATTCAAATTGAAAAATCTTCCACATCCTTGTGGAAAAGTAGAATAAACTAGGTAAAACAAGGATGAGGGAAATAATGGAATGGATAATCTTTAACAACATTTGTAAAAATAAAATATATACAACTTAAAACAAAAATGAAAAGATGAGAAAGATACCTATAATGATATGTTGATTCTTATGGTAGTGTGATAATTATTGGAGGTTGAGAGTAGCATGTTTGAAGATGTTCATACACAGTTGCATACTTCTCAAACATGTCATTATAAACAATATGTGAACTGGTGGGAATTTTATTTTTATTTTTTTTATTTTTTGTAGATAATTCCACCAGCAAGTTGGTTTTTAAAAATTGACTATCCATGTGCACTAGCAAGTTGGTTTTCACAAATGGATATTCTTTTGCAAGGATGAAGAGTAAGTAAAACTACTTTTCATCTTCCTCCTTGGTCCTATTGTGTTGGTAAAGGTTTTCACCATAGGACTTATGGATTTTTTCATTTTTTCAAATTTTTTTGTTGGTTTTTGTTTATATATTTGCTAAAGGAGAAATATCAAGTACTAATAGAGGGTTGCAAGTCAAAAATAAATGGTAGATCTATTTTGGTATAAATTTAATCGATGGACATTTCCAAATAAGCCATGATAGAAATCATTCACGGTTTGTAGCTTAATTGTACCATTACCATATGCTTCTTCAATTGCATATGGGCCCAACCATCTTGTACATAACTTCCCTTTAAAATATTTGAACTTGGAATTATAGAGTAAGGTCCAATCACTTGCTTGAAAATTCCTTGGAATGATATGTTTATCATGCCATTGCTTTTGTTGTGCTTGTAATAACCTAGTATTTTGAAGGGCATCATGATGAATTTCATCAAATACATTCAAATATAAGAGTCTTTCTTATTGAGAAACGGTGAGATCAATTACAACCTTTAGCACAATGTATAAGGTTTGAATTTAAAACTCAATGGGTATTATAGTTATCTTACCATAGACCATTTGATATGGTGTGACCCTTATTGTTTATTTACAAGTGGTATTCTAAGTTCATACTACTTCCCTTAGTCTATGCACCCAATATGCATAGTGTGATGAACCTATGTTTGTTAAAATATTCGCAAGATCTCTATTATTAATCTCTACCTGATGATTAGACTAAGGATGGTATGGTGAGTATTTCCTATGGTTCACTTGATATTTGCATACAAAGGCATCTATCATATAATTTATGAATTATGGTCCTTGATCTATTACAATCTCCCTAGGTGCTCTAAAATTTTGAAATACATTGTCATATAATAAGTCAATAATATTTTCTTTTTGGGCATGTTGTAATGCCTTAAATTCTACCAATTTTGTGATATAATCCACCAAAATCTATTCATTTAATTCACTTGTAGGGCTGATAGGTCAAAAAAAGTCTAAAACCCACTTCTCAAATGGTTCTAAAACCACTTGAGTATGTAGAGGTATCTCTGTTGAAGGAGTTGGTTTACCCATTCTTTGGCATGGATCACATAAAGAGACATAAAATTTAGCATCCCAATTCACTGTATGCCAATAGTACCCTACTTGCAAGGTCTTATACATGGCTCTCTTGGCAGAATTATGTCCTCCATATGGTTCATCGTGAGCTGCACGTAAGATGTCAAAAGTATATTCTTCTTAAACATGTCTTATAATTACATGATGAGGACACAATTTAAACAAATGACCATATAACCAAATGTATGGAGAACTTTCACGGATGAGCTTCCACTTTTCACATGGTAAAAAGTGAGATGGCACTTTCCTTGTCACCAAATAGTTAGCAATATCTACATACCAAGGTGAGTGTATTAAAATAGCAAATAAATACTCATCAGGAAAGAAATATTGGACAGGTTTTGGATAATTTGTTAAATGTATTCTAGAAAAATGGTCAGCCATTCCATTTTTTTTACCAAGTTTTTTCAAAATGGTAATGTTATAATATTACAAAAGTAACAACCATCAAACAATTCTACCATTTACTACAACTTTATTCATTAGATATTTAATTGTAGAATAATTAGTATGGGTAAAAACTTTATATCGACTAATTTAATATATAAACTTATATATGGCATAGACAAAAATGTGAAACTCATTTTTAGTGATAGTATAGTTTAGTTCTACTTCATTCAAGTTTTGACTAACATAATAGATAGAATTTAAGAACACAAGCTTATACTGAGAGGGGGGGTGAACAGTATAAGACCTCTTTTTACTTTTCCTTTATACTTCAAAATAGTAAAGCAATATATCCAAAGCAATATCAAAACAATGCACAAGATCATCCACAAAGTGACACCATTTTTAACATGGTTCAACCACAAAACTTTTCTCTAAAATTTATCTCAAATTTATTTGGGAAACCTTACCAATTACAATGTTTATGAGCCTCGGCTCAAAGGAGATACCTTCCCCCAATCTGAATTTATGAGCCTCTGCTCAAAGGAGATACCTTCCCCTACCTCTTCTCTGGCTGGTGATCCTCTAGAAGACCTCTGCCTCTATTGCCCTTAGCAAATGGAACTCTATCCATAAAAGACACCTGTCTTCCCTGCTCTGGCTGGAGACCTCTGTCCTCAACTCTATCACCTCAAAGTTGGTCCTCGAATTTGCACTAAACACAGTCCTTCGATCTAGCACAAATGTCCTCGGGTTCTTCTCATAGAACCAATGCACCTCTGTCCTCAAGTTCTCTAATAGAACTATCAAAATCAGCTTCATAAGTCCTCTGCTAGGACCTGTCCAAATCTGCTCACAAGTCCCCAACGGAACCTGTCCAAAACCTGCTCACAAGTCCCCAAAGAAACCTGTCCAAAACCTGCTCACAAGTTCATCAAGAAAAACTTGCTTGGCATGAAACCACAAAGAGAATGGTTAGAGACCCAATGTGATTCATCAACCTCATAGAAGCATAAAGAGAATTGTTAGAGACTCAATATGTTCTATACTTAACTCCCAATCTCAATCTCAACTCAAACTCAAATCTCATAAGAATAAAATAGATGTAATATGCTTTTCTCAAGAACATGAAACACAACCCAACAATTGCCAACCAAGCAATATCTCATATAACAATGATACTCATGTTATTTCCAACAACCAATATCTTTTCTCAACCAATTAGGGCTTCAACAACAATGCTCAAAGACAAGGTTTAACCAACATCATTCAACTCAACATTAACCTTGAAGCATTCAACCAATCATCACAAGAAAAGGAAACAAGTAGAAATCCTTTTCCCTCCAAAGATATTTGAACAAAAAAGCCACCCACACAATATCACCAAATGCAAAGAATAACTTGTTCCAAATCAACTCAATGGATTAAGCCCAATATCATGAATCAAGTAAAAACAATAACTTGATCAAACAACATCTATGGAAGCAACTCAACCATCAACCTCAAAATAGCCAACCAAGGGTTTCACCAACTCAAAGCGAGTAGCAAGGCTCACAAACATAAACCCTAGTGCACAATGCTTCTACTACCTCAAACCAGAATTATGCATTCACCAAAACTCTCATCAATGATAACAATGCGTAAGTAGTCTTCAACAAACCAGAAAATACGATTTACACCCAACCGAAGGAAACCTTGTTGTATACCTTTTCACTCCAATCTTATTTCAGGAATAACATACACCAATCATACTCATAAGAAGAAAGTGCCCATACCTTATTGAAGATGAAGAAGATCTCACAAATTTGTCATAACCATAACCACATTTTTGCCAAACTCAAGAAGGTTAGTAGACAACATATTTCTTTAATATTTCCTCAAGAATATTCCTTGGTCCAAATATAATCAAGGTTCTATGTCTTCTTCTTTCAACCTCATTCAACAAATCATACATAACATATTTCTTGTATTCACCTTATCTACTCCATAAAAACTATTACCCATATTTTCAAAAAAAATATTTAAATTAACTTGCTAGACCTTATATCTCCTAAATACCTCAATTTCTTTTTAATTAATCAAAAATATTTAAATCAAAGTGTCTACCCCTTATATCTTCCTAACACCATCATATAATTAATTAAATAATAAAAATATTGTAAGTAAATTCTCCTTACCCTTATGTCTCCTCAAACTAACATAAAACCATTCAAACACCTGAGACCTTATAACTCCTACGATAAAGCATACCTTATAGCTCCCAAGATAAACCCCATAAAAAACATACCTTAAAATTAATCATGACTCATGCGCTGCAGACGACTTGTTCGACCCCGCGTTGCTTCGCTGGTCACGCGCTCTCAACAAACTGACGAGCGCCACATGGGCTAGTTACCCATTAAGCCTAACAATGTGCATGCTCTGACTTCCCTCTCACACCGACGCTAAAACCTTGAAATCTGAACCCTCAAAATCTGCGTGTTGTTTCTGTCTCTGTCGCGTGTCAAATGAAGTGCAACCCTATCGTTCGTATTTTACTCTGCACTGATTCATCCATGGCACAAAAACCGAAACCTGTGTATTTATTACCATGAGCCCACCTCCTTGGCACCACTATCAATCCCGTCATACCTTCGACCGCGCCATGCTTGACTTCCTCCTTCGCTGGCGCAGGGGCTTAATGTCGAAAATGAAAAGCACAGAGAATAATATCGAACACATTCAATCCGACATTAATGAATTCCATTGCCTTATTTTATATGCACTATGATGCATTTTTAACACGTCGGCAATTCCAAACACGTCGGCCCTTTTAATTTTAATTTAAATTTTAAATAAATAAAATTTAAACTAAATATTTAAAATTAAATATCTTCATCACCGGGGCACCTTTTTCAACGAAACGAAGAGCCAACTTGGGTTTTAAGAAAAACCCATTTCAAATCTGTTGTCCATGGTTTTAAATAAAACCTTTTATTTTGTTTGCCTTGGTTTTCACAAAAACCCTTCCTAGAACTTAGATTCCTTCAAAATCTTCTTGACATCAATGACAACATCAACACTTGAGCAAAGGCAATGTACCCAATGTACCCAAAATTGCCAACAAGAATAAGATTACTTTTCCTCATTTTGTGTGAGTACTACACCTAATGTTTGGTCTAGTGCGTTAGTATGAATATGAAAAGGTAAAGCCCAATTTGGTCCTCTTAGGATTGGTGATGTGGCTAGATTTACCTTAATATATTCATAAATCTTGTTGATAGTCATCATTCTAGTAAAATTTGTTAGCTTTAGTCAATAGTTGAAATAATGGAACATCTATCTTGCTAAAGTCTTAAATGAATCTTCTATAATAACCTACATGTCTTAAGAAGCTTCTAACCTCTATTTGAATTATGGGTGATGAAATGGATTCTATGAGCTAAATTTTGGCTACATATACCATGATGCCATCTATAAAAATATAGTTGCCTAAGACAATGCCTTTGGTCATCATTAAACAAAATTTTTCATGGCTGAGAGAAAGATTGTTTTCTTGGCACCTTTCAATGAGCAATGGGGATACTCCCATAGGATTGTTTTATTGGGGCTAGGCATTGGCTAAGTAGGAAGAGGAGGTTGTTTGGGTGGTGTATGAATGTTATTTCCTTATGGAGGAGGTAATAATCACTATTTTTGATGTTGTTGAGGAAATTGTACTTAAAATTATGGTGGATCAAATTGATATTTTTATGGATATGATCATTATTGGCCTTAAAATACTTCTTATGAATAATATTTATTGGACCATTCTGGTTGTGACCAATGTGGAACATTATTATACCAATGAGACCATTGTGGATTTAACCAATTCTTATTATAGTAAGAAAAATTAGAATGAGAATACAGATTAGGCATACTTGAATATCATCCTTGGTTGTCTCATTGAAATGGCATCATTTTTGCAACAAATAATACATATATTTTTTTAGAATATGGTTCCTTTAAAACTATTTTTACTGCAAGTAAATGTTGGTAGTCTTTCATTGAATGTTGTTGATCATAAATTTTATAAATAGTAGTCTTTTCCAAAGGATAGTCACATAAGGTATGCTTATTATTGTAGCAAGGACAATAAATAGCTTCTACTTATGTTTAATTTACAACAAATCCATAGAAGAGGTAAAAGTACCCAACAAATCTATTTTTAAATCTTCCAACATATTACAAAGTTCAACTCTTGTAACTCCTCCAACGGTTCCAGTTGGCTTGTTATTCTGTAAATATGGCCATGTATGAGAGTAATTGGTACATAAATATATAATTTGGTGGAAATAAATATTAGAAATATTCCCTCATCCCATTATATTGAGGATATCAATGGTATCTTCTCTTAATCCTTTTAGAAAGATAGTTCTCAACAAATCATTATCCAACTCAATGTTACCTCTCTTCATTACAAAGTGGAGATAGATGTATCTCAAGAGAGGTTGAGAGATGTATCTTGATTAGGGGTTTTTTAGATATGTATATTCCATTTTCATCTTGTATCTAAATTATTCATTCATCCTCATCCTTGTTATTAAACTTGCAAAAACAAAAATACATGAAAATTGCAGGAATGGAACTGAATCTAAAAAGCAATGAAATTTAGTCTTAGAAAATAATGAAATTATAATATAAATTAACTTTCTATGCTTTTATCCACTTGATAATTACTTTTTGCTTCTAATAATACCAAACAACCCCTTCAAGTATTTCAACATGAAAAGTCCTTAACTTTTGCAAGATACAATACTATTTTTGCAACCTTCCCTAGCAACGGTGCCAAAAAGTGATGGATTTGGGCTAACCACTTAAATTATCAACTAGGTTTGATTTAAAAGGTACATTTATCATTATGATACAAGATAATTTATTGCATACACTAAATGATTCCTTTCTAATAAATCATTAAGAAATAAGGAAAAACTTGAAGCAAATTGAAAGCAAAACATGTTAGTCTTACAATGACATTGAGAGGGGGGGTGAATCAGTGTAGCTCTTTTAATATTGAATTCACAACTCTTAAAACATAAGAAATTAAAAATTATAACAAGATACAACAAGAATAACAGAAGAGCATCACACAACACAAGATTTAATGAGGTTCACCAATGTGGCTACTCCTCAAGAATGACTGCTTGGACTACCATCCAAATCCAGCCTTTGCAAAGAAACAACTTTACAATCACTTTACCAGCACCCATTGGAAGGAGCACCAACCCCTTATTTATCTATACCAACAAAAAGGAGAACCAACCCCTGATTTACGAGCACCTACTAGAAGGAGCACCAACCCCTGATGCCAAGCTCCAACCTAGACTTGAATTATGAATCTAGAAGATTAACAGAAAGATACCTCCACTTTTACAAGATCTCGACAAGTCTGCTTCACCTTAGCAATCTCTATGCACTTTGCTCTCTCTACAAAATTACTTCACACAATCTGCTACGTCACAGTCGAATGATCATCTTCTCCCTTTTGTGCACTCCGCTTCCTTTGCAAATTTCACACTTAGCATGATTTGATACGACTTGCACTCTGTGCTCTATGACCAAACTTCATGCCCTTCGACACTCACACTTCAACATGCATTCGATGATATGTTCAACACTTTCAATTCTCCAAACAACCCTCCTTTTATAACAATATTTTCATGAAGAAAAACCTTAATCTTAGTCGACTATAAACCCTACTCTTAGTCGGCTACAAACCCTAGACTTCGTTGGTTGCAAACCCTAATCTTCATCAGCTTACATTGGTCTTCATTGGCTTCAACTGCCCCTATAACTCTTCTATTGTTGTTGCCACAAAAACACAACATGTCATGATATCACGAAACTTTTTTCCTCCTTACACTTACTCGTAGCTTTGGCCCGCGAGAATACAACATGTCGTGATATCGTGACACTTTTTCCTCCGTACGCTTTCTCTTAGCTTTGAACAATGAAAATGCAACATGTCGTGATATTGTGACACTATTTTCTCTCTCCTCTTTCTCTTTGCTTTGGCCCATGAAAATACATGTCACGATATCGCGACACTATTTTCTCTCTCTTCTTTCTCTTTGCTTTGGCCCGCAAAAATACATGTCGCGATATCGTGACACTATTTTCTCTCTCTTCCTTCCTATGCTTTCGAGTCGCGAAAATGCGACATGTCGCGATATCGCGACACTTTTTCTCCTTAGCGCTTTCTCTTGCCTTCAGGTCATGAAAACCCGACATGTCACGATATCGGGACACTTTTTCTCCTTAGCACTTTTTCTTGCCTTTGGGTCATGAAAACCTAACATGTCGCGATATCATGACACTTTTTCTCCTTAGCACTTTTTCTTGCCTTCGGGTCACGGAAACCCGACATGTCGTGATATCATGACACTTTTTCTCCTTAGCACTTTTTCTTGCCTTCGGGTCATGAAAACCCGACATGTCGTGATATCACGACACTTTTTCTTTCGAACTCTCTCTCCTGCAATATGTTGCGAAATCGTGACACTTTTTTGTCCGTACAATCTCTCTTGCAATATGTCGTGAAATTGCGACACTTTTTCGTCCGTACAACCTTCCTTGCAATATGTCACGAAATTGTGACACTTTTTCATCTTGCCTTTTTCTCTTCCAACATGTCATGAAATCGTGATAGTTTTTCTTGCTTGTGCTTTCTCTTTGAACATGTCACGAAATCATGATAGTTTTTCTTTCTTCTCAACATGTCGCGATATCACGACAATTTTTCTTTCTTCTCAACATGTCGTGATATCGCGACAGTTTTTCTCTCTTCTTCTCTCTCCTCCAACATGTCGCGAAATCACGATAGTTTTTGTTTCTTTTTCTCTCTCTTCCAACATGTCATGAAATCACGATAGTTTTTATTGCCTGCTGAATATGTCGCAATATCATGACACTTTTCTTATTTGTCTTTTTCTTTGATATTTTTCAAGTGCATACTTGTTGTTAGGATCTCATCCTAACCCTTAATGTAATAACTTCCTTGATGTAATAATTCCTAGTGAACGTGGGTAGTACCCATGATTAATATTTTGTAATGTTCTAAGTTTTAGCTTAGGTAGTGCCTATGACAAATGGCACCCTTTTTTATGTAACACATGGTAGATAGGTGGCATTGTGCATGTAATTCGGGTGGCATTGTGCATGTAATTCGAGTGGCATTGTGCATGTAATTCGGGTGGCATTGTGCATGTAATTCAAAGTGGCACTATGCATGTAATTCGGGTGGCATTATGCATGTAATCCAGGTGGCATTTTGCATGTAAGCCAACCTTGGAAGGAAACTCCTTAAATACCCGAAAGGGCACCAATGTAACCATCTTTTGCAAAATTAATGAAGTATTGAAGGAGGTTGCCCCCTCGAAGAGGCCTCGCGATTCAGCTTCTATTGTGAGATTGTTCTTTATGCAAATTTCTGTTATATTAATGTGATGTTTATGTGAGTTATTTCCAAGCAATTGTGTGAGAGTGTGTTATTTGAGTTTATTTTATAGCAGGATCTTAACAAGTGGTATCAGAGCGCTTTCCAGGGCCAAGTTCTGCTGCAACTGCAACGATTCTTGCCATCCAAATCCGCCTGTTAGGTATAAATTCCGTGTGTTTTTTCCATTCTGTTTTTCCTTATTAAAAAAAAATCCAAAAAAAATACAGTGTTTTTTTTTCCAGACCAAAAACAAAAAAATATATATTATTAGTTGAGTAGGTAGAAACCCTGTACCGGGGGTTTTAAAATATCGCGAAGGATCTGTCGTTATTGGCTAAGCTAGATAGCCCATAAAGCGTCTAGTGAAGTGAGGGGCGATCGTGCTCCAATACCCGTGCCTCGCACGTAACTCGCGCACGGACTTGAGCTCCCACGTATCTTCGGGTATATCGGGAGACCATCTAGGATTAAACAAACTTTTAGCCATTAGGAAGCTCTTCGGCCTTGTATTACTCATAGTCTACGGGACACAAGCATCCCGGACGATTACCCTCCCGTATTGTCGTAGAGGCAGGTAGTGTGCTCAAGGGTATGTGTGGAATCCTCCTTGAGTAGTGGCCTCGAAATATTGGTCCGAGCACTATTGTTCGTCACTGTCGGTATATTAGAGGGCCTATGGGTGGTACATACTCCTATACTTAGCATTCCCTGGTTCTGTTAAAACTGCAACCTGTAAAAAATACAAAAATCAAAATCAAAATAAGAATCCAAACACCCCCATTCGTAAACCTGCATTTCAAAAGTGAGCATATGAGAAAGGAGTCCTCTACCAAAAAAAATAACAAAAGGGACATGCATTCGGGATAAGCCATGAGGGTGACACTTAAGTTGAAATTCTGGAGAGTAACAGTCAAATTTACAGTGGCAGTCACAGTCAAGTCAGTCAGGTCAGAGAGGTCAGCACAGTCAGGGTAGAATTCACAGTCTTCAGAGTCAGAACAGAACTGTCATATCAGTCACTTGCAAAATACAGAGAATCTTGAGTGTGAAACACGGCCAGTTTTAGATAGTGCTCCAGTATCCAACTTTTGCTCAGTAGCTCAGAATCAGAATCTGAAACACCGTTAGACTCAGCAAAACAGGAGATAAAAAAAAAAAAAAAAGAGTCTGGGGTGCCAAAAAGTAGTGTTAAGAGATATAGCTCATTGTGACCACCTTCTCCTGCTGATCATTTTGATATATAGCACCCAAGCACTTTTTTGGGCATTTACTAAAAATAGTAAGTCAAAAAAATTCAATTCTATTTTTAGTAACTGGTCACAAAAGGTCAAAAAATGGCCCAGGGTACTCGTGGACACCAAAAAGAACTAGAACACTTGGATTCCCTAACAAAAGCCATTGAGAACTTGAACTCGGCTTTTCACTCCATAAGGGAAGAAGTCCAAGGTCTTCGCTTAGAGCATGAGGCCACTAGCAATCGCTTAGAAGAAGCATTGACCGAAGTGGACAGCAAACTGAGAAGAGAACCACCCAAATCAGAATACCAAGCTGAGAGTTCTACAAGGAATCGTGACCATGATACACCCTTCAGAATGCCCAAGTTGGACTTTCCCAAATTCAATGGGAAGGATGTTGATGGGTGGCTATGTCGGGTTGACCAATTCTTTCGACTTCATAATGTACCAGTATTTCATCGAGTCCAGATGGCTTCCTTTAACTTGGAATCTGAGGCTCTACACTGGTTTCAATGGTTGCGTCTTACCTACCCAAATCTCTCTTGGGAGGATTTTGAATCCCAAATACTCACTCGATTTGGTCCTAGTGAGTTTGAGGACTTCACAGGAGCCTTATCCAAACTACAACAAACAGGGTCAGCTCGAGAGTACCAAGCTCAATTTGAAAAATTGGCCAATCGAACAAGAGGATTGAGTGAAGGGTTCTTCCAGAGTTGTTATATCAGTGGGTTGAAGATGGAACTCCAAGCAGAAGTCAAAATGTTGAAACCACGAACTATGATGGAAGCTATCGCTTTGGCCCGTCTCGGCCGAATCTAAACTCTCTCGCCCAAAGACGCCCATCAAAGTTTTCTCAAGATAGACCTTCATTTCCCCCGAGAGCCCAACACCCAGATGATAATAAACCCGCTGCACCCAAGCGCCTCACCACCGAAGAGATGGATGCACGTCGTGCCAAAGGATTATGCTACAATTGTGATGAAAAGTTTTTCAAGGGGCATAAGTGTGCACACAAAAAATTGTTCTTGATAGATGTTGGAGAACCTGATACCGTTGACGAGAGTGATGAGGATGAGGACCCTCCAGAAACACCTCCCCCACAAGAAGAAGGGAAACAGGAACCTGAGACATCAATTACAATCCATGCCCTTGCAGGCATTACTACTCCTCAAACCATGAAGGTTACAGGATGTTTCAAGGGCCAACGTCTTTCCATCCTTTTGGATTCGGGAAGCACGCACAACTTCATTGACCCTAGAGTTGCTCAACGGGCAAATTGCTATATCCATAATTGTAATTCCTTTGAGGTCATGGTAGCCAATGGGGGAACCTTATCTTGTAAAGGAAAGTGTCACAATGTTAAAATCAAGATAGGGGATTATGAACTCAAGCAGACATGTTTGCCCTCCATTTGGGTGGATGTGATATTGTTTTGGGATGCCAATGGTTGAGTACGTTGGGCACTATTAGTTGGAACTTTGCTAAACTTTGGATGCAGCTTCTTCCGTAACGGACAAACACACATCATCAAGGGCTCCCCGACAGAACACCTCAAATTATCAGTTCAAACGGCATGGAGAAATTGCTAAAGAAATCATCACGTGGGGTCATTGCACAACTATTCTCCATCCAGCCATCCACATCTCCAATGGGTGAAATCCCACAAGACATGCAACAGATTCTCCACAAACATGAGGCCATCTTTTCAGAACCCATCACACGACCACTGCATCACTCTCACGACCATGCCATTCCATTATTGCCGGATAGTACACCTCCCAATATCAGACCACCTTATGAGCGACTCAAGCGCACCTTATTTTGGAAAGGTAGGAAACAGGACATTCGCTCTTTTGTGACAGACTGCGACACAAGTCAAAGGATGAAAAGAGAAACAGTGCACTCTTCGGGCACTCTTCCACCCTTGTCGATACCGGATCAGGTGTGGACCGACATCTCTATGGATTTCATAGAAGGGCTACCTAAATCTGGAGACAAGTCTCGTTATTTTTGTGGTAGTGGACCGCCTTTCAAAGTATGCTCACTTTTGTGCCCTAGCCCATCCTTACACAAGCATTCACTATTGCCCAAATTTTCCTTGACTCCATATTTAGCCTTCATGGCATGCCAACCTCCATTGTATCTGATCGTGATCCCAACCTTACTAGCAATTTTTGGCAAGAGTTGTTTAAGTTGTAGGGGACTCAGCTCACAATGAGTTTAGCCTACCATCCGCAAACGGATGGTCAAACAGAGGTTGTTAATAACTACTTGGAAACCTACCTTCGCTACTTGCCTCCGATCATCCTACTCATTGGGCAAAATGGCTTTCTTTGGCCGAATGGTGGTACAACACTTCCTATCACACCGCAACCAGAGGCTGAGTACGGGCACCCTCCACTCATGCCTCCCTCCTACATTTCGGGCAGCTCCAAGGTACAGGTTCCATCAACACTTCCCGAATTGGATGAAGAAGGCTCCATCTTACTTGCACCAAAGCAGCTCGTGTATCGTCGAACTCGCAACCGTACCATCACAGAGGTCCTGGTTCAATGGCGTGGACTTCAACTTGAGGATGCTACATGGGAGTCCCTCCATCAACTCCAGCAATAGTTTCCTCATTTTTAGCTTTGAGGACAAAGCTTCTTCAAGGAGAAGGGCATGTTAGGATCTCATCCTAACCCTTAATGTAATAACTTCCTTGATGTAATAATTCCTAGTGAACGTGGGTAGTACCCATGATTAATATTTTGTAATGTTCTAAGTTTTAGCTTAGGTAGTGCCTATGACAAATGGCACCCTTTTTTATGTAACACATGGTAGATAGGTGGCATTGTGCATGTAATTCGGGTGGCATTGTGCATGTAATTCGAGTGGCATTGTGCATGTAATTCGGGTGGCATTGTGCATGTAATTCAAAGTGGCACTATGCATGTAATTCGGGTGGCATTATGCATGTAATCCAGGTGGCATTTTGCATGTAAGCCAACCTTGGAAGGAAACTCCTTAAATACCCGAAAGGGCACCAATGTAACCATCTTTTGCAAAATTAATGAAGTATTGAAGGAGGTTGCCCCCTCGAAGAGGCCTGCGATTCAGGTTCTATTGTGAGATTGTTCTTTATGCAAATTTCTGTTATATTAATGTGATGTTTATGTGAGTTATTTCCAAGCAATTGTGTGAGAGTGTGTTATTTGAGTTTATTTTATAGCAGGATCTTAACACTTGTCCACTTCGGTCTTCTTGGAAAATCACTGTACATACTCTGTGTAACCTTTGAACTCCTATCTTCTGCATCTGACTAGCTTTTGAACTTCCTGTCCACTGCATCAACAGATCTATCTGACTGTGTTGACAACAATGACAATACTATTGTTGCACCTTGCTCAACAATCTCCCCCTTTGGAATTGTTGGCAACACATGTGCAATTTCCTGTAACTCTTCTCCCCCTTTGACAATAATACCAAAGGGCTACTACAGACTCCCCCTGAGTCCATGCACAACATTCTCAGGCAAAATTGATTATACTTAGCAAAGAGCAACAAGATAATCAAATGCTTAGGTGCTCCCCCTGAGAATGTGATCCCTATAGCTAGTCAATCTTTGGGAAGTGTGACCACTCCCAATTTATTGTGAAGGTACTCAAACACTTCCTTGGGCAATGGTTTTGTGAAGATATCTACTACTTGTTCTGTAGTTGGAACAAAATCCAATTTAACCTCACCTTCTGCAACTTTCTCCTTCAAGAAGTGATACTTGATAGCGATGTGTTTTGTGCGAGAATGCATAACTGGATTCTTGGAGATGTTAATGGCACTAGTGTTATCACACTTAACTGATATTGGTTCACTGAAGCAGATACCAAGATCTTTCAGGGTTTGTTTCATCCACAGTACCTGCATACAACATGTCGTCGCTGCAATATATTCTGCCTCTGCTGTTGATAAAGAAACTGACTCTTGCTTCTTACTGTGCCATGCAACCAATCTGTCTCCAAGATAGAATGCACCTCCACTGGTACTCTTTCTGTCATCTACACATCCTGCCCAATCTGCATCTGAGTATGATATAAGGGTGAAGTCTTTACCTTTTGGATACCACAACCCATACTCCATAGTACCCTTGAGATACCGAAGAATCCTCTTTACTGTTGTCACATGAGTCTCCTTGGGATTTGCCTGAAAACGTGCTACCATGCATACTGCCTGCAAAATATCTGGTCTGGTAGCTGTCAGGTACAGTAGGCTTCCAATCATAGATCTGTACATGGTTTGATCAACAGATGGAGATTTGTCATCTTTGCTCAACTTGCAACTTGTCGTCATGGGAGTGCTAACTAGCTTACAATCCTCCATTGTGAATTTCTTTAACATCTCTTTTACATATTTAACTTGAGAAATAAATATGCCCTTCTTACTTTGATTAACTTGCAAGCCGAGGAAATATGATAGTTCACCAATCATTGACATTTCAAATTCTTTTTGCATCTTATTTGCTAAGTCTTTACATGACTCATCTTTGTTGCTGCCAAATATGATATCATCTACATACACAACAAGAACAATAAGATGCCCATTTTCTGTTTTGACATACAGGTTGCTATCCACCATACCTTTCTTAAACCTTTGTTGAGTGAGATAGTTGTCTAGTCTTGCATACCATGCTCGGGGTGCCTGTTTTAAGCCATATAAAGCTTTCTTCAACTTACAAACAAAGTTGGGATTATCACCAAGTTGGAACCCATCAGGTTGCTCAATATAAACCTCTTCTTCAAGTTTCCCATTCAAAAATGCTGATTTCACATCCATTTGATAAACTTTGAAATTCTTGTAGACTGCTAAAGCCAGAAACATTCTGATTGCCTCTAGTCTAGCTACTGGTGCAAACGTTTCCTCAAAGTCAATGCCTTCTACTTGTGCATACCCCTTGCATACCAATCTTGCTTTATTTCTCACTACCTGTCCGTCTTCATTCAATTTGTTACGAAAGATCCATTTAGTCCCGATTATATTTTTGTTCGTAGGTCTAGGTACTAACTCCCAAGTTTTGTTTTTCTCAATCTGGTCTAATTCTTCATTTATTGCTTTCATCCAACCTTCATCTTTGCTTGCTTCAGCAACATTCTTGGGCTCAATGCTGGATAATAGAGAGTAGTTACTTGCTACTCTTCTTCTTGTTTGAACACCAACTTTGGGGTCTCCAATTATTTGATCTCTAGGATGATTTTTTTGCCAGCTGCCTGTTATGAATTTCTTATTCTCTTCTGCTTCTGAATCACAACTTACATCATCTGAGTCAATTTTTTGTATTTTTTCAATTTCATTTTCCTCATCTCCTTCAATGACCTCTTCATAGATTGGGTAGTTCGTTTCATAGCTAATTACTCGTTCTTTACCTTCATCAAACTTAACATCAACACTGTCCACAATTTTCTTTAGCCTTTTGTTGTAGCATTTGTAAGCTTTGCTTCTAGATGAATAACCAACAAAAATACCTTCATCTGCTCTATCTTCAAACTTACCAAGATTATCTTCAGTTCTTTTGATATAGCACTTGCTGCCAAAAACTCTGAGGTATTTTGTTGTTGCCCTTTTGCCAAACCATAATTCATAAGGAGTTTTGCTTTCATGTGTTCTCAACATGTACCTATTTTGGATATACACCACAGTATGGACTGCTTCTTTCCAAAATCTATCTGCTACTCTGCTTTCAGCCAACATAGTCCGTGCCATTTCCTGCACTGTCCTGTTCTTTCTTTCCACCACTCCATTTTGCTGAGGTGTCTTGGCTGCTGAGAACTGTCTCCTAATATCGTATTTTTCACAGTATTCTGCAAACTCCTCTGAAATGAATTCTCCTCCTCTGTCTGATCTTAAACATTTGATCCTCTTTCCTATTTCATTCTCAACCTAGTTTTTGAAAATCTTGAACATATCAAAAGCTTCTGATTTATGCTTCAAGAAAAATATCCATGTCATTCTGGAATAGTCATCAATGCACAACATAAAATATTTGTCACCATTTATGCTTTGTGTTCTCATGGGTCCACATAAATCAGTGTGTATTAGTTCCAAAGGTTTGCTTGTGTAGTATTCTTTTGTTTTGAAAGAGACTCTAGTTTGTTTCCCCTTTTGGCATGAAGCACAAATGTTGTTTGCAGGTTTGCTGATGGTGGGAATATCTCTCACTGCTCCTTTTGAGGTGATTTTTACTAGGTTATCAAAACTGATATGACCGAGTCTCTTGTGCCACAACCAATTTTCTTCTTCCTGTCCAATAAAACAAGCTCCTTCTGAAGTCTCTGAGAGCGTGTACAGGTTTCTAGATGTTCTTGATCTAGTTGCTATCAATTTTCCACTGTTTGTCTTTCTGACTTCACAACCCTGCTTCTTAAAAACTACCTCATGACCTTTATCACAAATCTGACTTACGCTCAACAGGTTATGTTTCAAACCATCCACAAACAAGACTTCTTCTGACTTAATTTTTTCGTTAATAATTTTGACTGATCCTTTGCCAACTATCTTAGCTCCATCATTGTTTCCAAACTTTACTGACCCACCTTCATATTTCTGCAACTTCTCAAATTTTTGTTTGTTACCTGTCATATGACTGGAGCATCCACTATCAAGTATCCATGGCACATATTTATTCTGTGCTTTAAATGTTGTTTGTACAATTAAGGATTCCTTTTCTTCCTTAAGTTGTTCCTTTTCTTTCCACTCCGTCTTGATAGTGGTTTTGGGTTCTTGTTTTGCCTTTCCCTTATCAGCAGCTTGTGCATGTTTTACAGGAAGTTTTCTATTTTGTCTCATCTAGTTTGGTTGAACTTTTCTTCCCTGAAACTGATTTGAAGAGAATGTGCTTCTACAGTTTCTTGCAATGTGCCCAAAATTGTGACAGTTATAACATTCTACTGTATAATTCATCAGAGGAGAAAAAGCATTTCTATTGGTGAAATTCCTTGGTCTAACATTGTATTTGCGATCCGAGATTTTATGTCCATAGCCATTGCATTTAAAATAGAAACCAGAGAAGGGATAATTGAACCCGGGAGATGGTCTTTGCCATGTTGTCGTAGGAGCCATAGGTATTCTTCTTCTTTGATGTGTGACATTGGTGAATCCATCATTGTCAGTTCTCCTTTCGAACTTGGCATTATTGCTTTCTTTTGCATGAGGCATTTTGCCTTGATCAACCTGTTTCTTATCTTCATTCTTTGTGGATTCTACATTTTTGGCCTTTGATCCACTTGATGATTCTCCTTCGATGAAACCCAGACCAAACTTGATGCCTGCAGGTCTTTGGTCATTTATGATCTTATCCAGCTTCATAGAACTTTCTTCACGTTTGTGATAACAACTAATTTTCTTGTTCATCTCTTCTAGCTGCATTCTCAAACCAACAGTCTCTTCTTCTAGCTTGCTGCAATAGTCTATTCTCATGGTTATTTGTACTTCGAGATCTTCGAAGATTTTCTTGGATTCTTCTATCTGTACTTTCAAACTGGTTATGATTTCATTTGCATCCGCAAGCTTTTCTGAAAGTTTTTTATTCTTTTTCTTTTCTATCTCCCACTCTTCAAGTGCAGAGATCAACTCACCTTCTAGATCTACTTCAGCCTCAGGGTTTTCACCACATACTTCAGAGATCACTCCTTCTTCCTTTTCTGATTTTGCTTCTTCAAATGCCATGAAAAGAGCTTCACCTTTTTCCTCTTCAGACTCTTCTTCGGAGTTGTCTTCTGATGAACTAACATTCTTGGAGATGAAACTTCTCTTCTTGAAGTTGCCTTTTCTAAAGTTCATTTTCTTCCAGTCACTTCTTTCATGGTGCGATCCTTCATCATTTTTGTTCTGCTCTTTAAGTGGACATTTAGTCGCAAAATGCCCGATGCCTCCACAGTTGAAACATTTAAATGGTAGCTTTCCTCTGTATTTTCCTTTTCCTCTTTTTTGCTTTCTAACAAAGTTTGCTTCCATTTCATCTGAAGTCCCTTCTTCCTTGGACTCTTGTTTAGTGTTTTTATTTTTAAGAGCTTTAAAAGCTGCTTCTCTGTCTGTGGGTTTAGTTCTTCCTATCCTCATTTCATATGCAGTTAAAGAACCATACATCTCATCTATACTGAAATAATTTAGATCTTTAGCTTCTTCTATTGCTGAGACTTTGGAATCAAACCTTTGAGGAAGAGATCTTAGTACCTTTTTCATGATGACAGAGTCTCCAATATCCTCGTCGAGTCCTCTGATCGCATTAATGATTCCATTGACTCTCAGCATATATGCCTCAATGTTTTCATCATCATTCATTTTCAATGCTTCGAACTGAGCTCGATGTGTCTGTAACTTGGCCTCCTTGATCTTATCATCTCCTTCATGAATGCTCCTTAGTTTGTCCCATATCTCTTTTGCCATTTTACAGTTCATGATCTTCACTAGTTCATTGTCTGCTAATCCGCACATGAGAGCATTTTTTGCTTTTGAGTTATTTTCAAATAGTTTCTTTTCGTCAACCTCTTTTGGAGGAGTGATGGGAATTGTGTATCCACTAACTACTAAATCCCAGATGTCGTAACCCAAAGCACAGAGATATGTCTGCATCTTGATTCTCTAGAATGCGTAATTAGATCCATCAAACAATGGTGCTTTGTTTGATGAGAAACCTTCACCACCTGCCATTGTGTTACTTCCAAGATCACCCTAGTCGGTTAAGCTTGTATAGGAACTTGGCTCTGATACCAATTGTTAGTCTTACAATGACACTGAGAGGGGGGGTGAATCAGTGTAGCTCTTTTAATCTTGAATTCACAGCTCTTAAAACAGAAGCAATTAAAACTTATAACAAGATATAGCAAGAATAACAAAAGAGCATCACACAACACAAGATTTAATGAGGTTCACCAATGTGGCTACTCCTCAAGAATGACTTCTTGGACTACCATCCAAATCTAGCCTTTGCAAAGCAACAACTTTACAATCACTTTACTAGCACCCACTGGAAGGAGCACCAACCCCTTATTTATCTGTACCAATAGAAAGGAGCACCAACCCCTGATTTACCAACACCTACTGGAAGGAGCACCAACCCCTGATGCCAAGCTGCAACCTGGACTTGAATTATGAATCTAGAAGATTAATAGAAAGATACCTCCACTTTTACAAGATCTTGACAAGTCTGCTTCACCTTAGCGATCTCTGCGCACTCTGCTCTCTCTACGAAATTACTTCGCACAATCTGCTGCATCACAGTCGAACGATCATCTTCTCCCTTTTGCGCACTCTGCTTCCTTTGCGAATTTTGCACTTAGCATGATTTGATACGACTTGCACTCTGCACTCTATGACCAAACTTCACGCCCTTCGACACTCACACTTCAACACGCATTCCACGATATGTTCAACACTTTCAATTCTCCAAACAGCCCTCCTTTTATAACAATATTTTCATGAAGAAAAACCTTAATCTTAGTCAGCTGTAAACCCTACTCTTAGTCGGCTACAAACCCTAGACTTCATCGGCTGCAAACCCTAATCTTCATCAGCTTACATCGGTCTTCGTCGGCTTCAACTGCCCCTGTAACTCTTCTATTGTTGTTGCCATGAAAACACAACATGTCACGATATCGTGACACTTTCACCTCCGTACGCTTACTCTTAGCTTTGGCCCATGAGAATACAACATGTCATGATATCGTGACACTTTTTCCTCCGTACGCTTTCTCTTAGCTTTGACCAATGAAAATACAACATGTCGCGATATCGCGACACTATTTTCTCTCTCCTCTTTCTCTTTGCTTTGGCCCATGAAAATACATGTCGCGATATCACGACACTATTTTCTCTCTCCTCTTTCTCTTTGCTTTGGCCCGCAAAAATACAACATGTCATGATATCGTGACACTTTTTCTCTCTCTTCCTTCCTGCGCTTTCGAGTCACAAAAATGCGACATGTCATGATATCGTGACACTTTTTCTCCTTACACTTTCTCTTGCCTTCGGGTCATGAAAATTCGACATGTCGCGATATCGTGACACTTTTTCTCCTTAGCGCTTTCTCTTGCCTTCGGGTCATGAAAACCGACATGTCACGATATCGTGACACTTTTTCTCTTTAACTTTTTCTTGCTTGTAGAAACGATGTCGGATATCGTGACATTTTTTCCTTAGCGCTTTTTCTTGCCTTTGGGTCGTGAAAACCGACATGTCATGATATCGTGACACTTTTTCTCCTTAGCACTTTTTCTTGCCTTCGGGTCGCGAAACATGTCATGATATCGTGACACTTTTTCTTTCGGAATCTCTCTCCTGCAATATGTCATGAAATCATGACACTTTTTCGTTCATACAATCTCTCTTGCAATATGTCATGAAATCGTGACACTTTTTCGTCCGTACAACCTTCCTTGCAATATGTCACGAAATCATGACACTTTTTCGTCTTGCCTTTTTCTCTTCCAACATGTCACGAAATCGTGACAGTTTTTCTTGCTTGCGCTTTCTCTTCGAACATGTCACGAAATCGCGACAATTTTTCTTTCTTCTCAACATGTCACGATATCGCGATAGTTTTTCTTTCTTCTTCTCTCTCTTCCAACATGTCGTGAAATCGTGATAGTTTTTCTTTCTTCTCAACATGTCGCGATATCGTGACAGTTTTTCTTTCTTCTTCTCTCTCCTCCAACATGTCACGAAATCACGACAGTTTTTCTTTCTTTTTCTCTCTCTTCCAACATGTCGCGAAATCGCGACAATTTTTCTTGCCTGCTGAATATGTCGCGATATCGCGACACTTTTCTTACTTGTCTTTTTCTTTGATCTTTTGCAAGTGCATACTTGTCCACTTCGGTCTTCTTGGAAAATCACTGTACATACTCTGTGTAACCTTTGAACTCCTATCTTCTGCATCTGACTAGCTTTTGAACTTCCTGTCCACTGCATCAACAGATCTATCTGACTGTGTTGACAACAATGACAATACTGTTGCTGCACCTTGCTCAACAAAACATGTGTTGAAATAAAATCCTACACATGCTTGTATCTAGTCTATGATGCAGGAGCATCCGAGGGCAGCAAAGCAATCGAGCATCAACCAAAATTTTGTTGTTATTTCTTTCTAAGTGGCAAAGTTATTTTTTTTCTAAGTGTTGCAAAGGTCGTGAAATCGTGACCCAAGGCAGAGAAAGCAAGGCCAGAAGACACAAGGTCACAAAATCATGACCCAAGGTGGGGAAAACAAAGCCGAAAGACACAGGGTCATGAAATTGTGACATGTCACGATTTCACGACATGTCACGAAATCGTGACCCAAGGCGGGGAAAGCAAGGTCGGAAGACACAGGGTCACAAAATCGTGACATGTCGTGATTTCATGACATGTCATGAAATCATGACCCAAGGTGGGGAAGGCAAGGCCGGGAGACACAAGGTCATGAAATCGTGACATGTCACGATTTCATGACATGTCACAAAATCGCGGCCACCGTAGGGAAGCCAAGGCACGAAAGGCACAAGGTCGCAAAATCGTGACATGTCACGATTTTGTGACCGAAGTAGGGAAGGCAAGGCATGGAGATAAAAGGTCACAAAATTGCGACATGTCGTGATTTCACAACCAAAGCAGAAGAACGGAGGCTGAAAAAAAAAATGGCATGATATCGCGACAAGTCACGATATCGCGGCCAAAACAAAGAGAGAAGGCATAGGAAGGAAATGGTCATGATATCGTGACATGTCATGATATCATGACCAAATAGGAAAACACGCACTCCCAGCTTTCTTAAAGGCATCCCTTCGTGCACAGCAAGATAGCGGCAGTGAAGCAGTAGTTCAAAGGAGGATTTCAATGGGCATGTTGACCACTCGTGCAGGATTTCTGAAAGACGTGTTTAAAGCAAATAACAACAAGCAGCAGATCGAGAAGAAGAATCTGTTGGGTATGGCAGCCAGTCGTGCACCTCACCTAGAGTCTCATCAATGTAACTTTCCAGAATTGTTCTAGGTGGCAATTGTAGATCGTGGGAAGTTTGAAAGCACAGAGGATCGGGACCTCGATAAAAACCCATGGATTGTAATGAGAGGGGGTTGGCAAACGATAGTTTGTCTCAGATATTCTTGTAAAATTCTTTCAAAGTATTGAATACAAATTTTGGGCTCTTATTTTTTTTGGTTTTCTGTATTATGCAAGATCTGTTCTCCACCAAGTGGTATTAGAGCCAGTAGTTCCTGAGTGTGTAACAGATCGTCGGAGGAGAGACAGTTACACTAGGATCTGTGGAAGGGCTTGGAATTGGGTGAGAAGAATGCCTCTAAGGAGAAACCCTATTGGTGGGAGAGGCATGGCAGCAATGAAAGATGTTCGAGCTTTGCAGTGGCAAATGCAAGCTCTGCATGAAGAAATGCACAGAAGATTGGAGCCAAGAAGAGACAAAGGTAGTGAAGAGGAAGATGATGAAGAAGAAGACCAACCTGAGGAAGAAGAAGAAGTAGTAGATCCTGCTCAGGAAAGACTATACAAAGCCATATCCCAGATTGGGAAGAGGCCGAAGATGAAGGTTTCCACATATTCTGGGAATCTTGATCCAAAGGAATTGATCGACTAGATCAACGATCTGGAAGAGTACTTTGAGTATGAAGAGGTTGAGGATCTTGATAGGGTCAGATTCGCAAAGACCAAACTAAAAGGTCATGCTAGCATTTTGTGGAAGGGAGTGTAGCTGGAGCAAAATAAAAGAGGAAAAAAGAGAATAACAAAGTGGGAACGGATGGCAGAAAAGCTAAAGAGGCAGTTCATCCCTGGTGATTATGAGTTAGACCTACTGAAGAAAATGCAAGGATTGAGGCAATCAAGCAAGTCTGTGAAAGAATACATAGAGGAATTTCATAAAATAATGATTAGAACAGGCCACTCAGAGGCCAACAAGGAGAAGGTAGCCCATTACATTAATGGGTTACGAGCAAGCATTCAGGAAGAACTAAGTCTAGTCCGGATGACCACCATAGAGGATGCTTACCAATTTGCTTTAAAAGTTGAAGAGAAGCTCAATAGGAGGTTTGAAAATAAGCAAAGAGGAATAGGTCATGGCAGAAGGACCGGTGGAAGGAACAGTGGAAGAAGAAATGAAGATTCTCAAAAAAATGGAGAAGGTAGCAGCAAGAATCAAGAATAAAGGAGAGAAAATATAGACCGCCCACGTAATCAGAATAATGGTTACCAAGGGGGAAGAGGTAGAGCTGGACATGGACAAGGAAGAGGAAGATTCTGAGGGACTTGCTTCCAGTGTGGGGAAGAGGGACATCACAAATATGATTGCCCACAGCAACGAGAAAGAAATAATCAGAGGCCGAAAGGAAATGCTAGAGTAGCAGTCACTGATGAAGATGCTAGATCTGAGCATTCCAAAGAAGCTAAGAGAGAAGTAATGATTGCAAGGAGAGTCTTGCTGAATGAAGAGGTAGCTACAGATCAGAGGAAAATATTATTCCACACAAGGTGTAAATGCACGGGTAAGATTTGCAACATTATCATTGACAACGGTAGCACAGATAACCTAGTTTCAGATGGAATGGTTACAAAGCTACAACTGGAGAGAAAGAAACACCCGCATACATATCAGATCACGTGGTTGTAGAAAGACCATAAGGTTTTGGTCAATGAACAATGCTTGGTAAAATTCAGTATTGGGAATTACCGTGAAGAGGTTCTATGCGACATTCTGCCCATGGATGCGTGTCATTTGTTGCTAGGAAGGCCATGGCAGTTTGACAGGTGTGCGGTTCATGATGGCCGAGCCAACACCTATTTCATGACCAAGAATGGAATGCGTCATAAGTTGAAACCCCTGAAGGAGGTGGAAGAAAAGGTATGTGGTAGTGCAAGAATTTTCTTGGTTGACGGAAGAAAATTTTTAGATGATTTAAAGCATGAGCATATGTGTTATGCATTAGTTCCTAGATTCAGGGATACATAATGCAAAGATGCCATAGCAGAAGTCCAAGATCTTTTGAAGGAATTTCCAGATATCATATCTGATAATGTGCCTGAGGGTTTACCCCCAGTAAGAAAAATTAGTCACCATATTGATTTGGTGCCAGGGTCAAGCTTTCCCAATAAAGTTGCACATAGAATGACACCTGTAGATACTGAAGAACTAAACAGGCAGGTATAGGAGTTGCTGGAGAAGGGATTGATTAGGGAGAGTCTTAGCCCGTGTGCAGTACCTGCAGTACTAGCACCCAAGAAGTATGGAGAGTGGAGAATGTGCACAGACTCTCGAGCCATCAACAAGATCATAATAAAATATAGATTACCACTGCCAAGGATGGATGACATAATGGACTGTTTGAGTGGAGCCAAGTACTTCACCAAAATTGACCTCAAGAGTGGTTACCACCAGATCTGTGTCAGGGAGGGAGATGAGTGGAAGACAGCTTTCAAGACAAGAAAGGACTTGTATGAGTGGTTGGTCATGCCATTTGGGCCGTCCAATGTACCAAGTACCTTCATGCGACTGATGAATGAGGTACTGAAAAAGTTTTTAGGAAAATTTGTCATTGTTTATTTAGATGATATATTAATATTCAGCAGAACCCTGGAGGAACACCTGATGCACATCAGGAGGGTTTTTGAAAAGCTGCGAGAGGAGCAATTATTAATAAATATGAAAAAGTGTAATTTTGTCAAGAAAGAGTTAGTATACCTAGGATTTGTAATCTCAGCAAAAGGTCTGAAAATAGACCCAGAGAAGATGAGAGCTATCATCGAATGGCCTACCCCAAGAAGCATAATAGAGGTAATATAATTTCATGGTCTAGCAAGATTTTACAGAAAGTTCATAAGAAACTTCAGCAGCATTTGTGCACCCCTCATAGAAACAATGAGAGGGGATAAGAAAGAATTCAAATGGACCTTAGGGGCTGAAAGGAGCTTTGATGCATTAAAGAAAAGGGTCACAGAATAGCCTGTTTTAGCACTCCCAAACTTTAACAAAGTATTTCAGGTAGACTGTGATGCCAGTGGCAGTGCAATAGGGGTTGTACTAAGTCAAGAAGGCAGACCTGTTGCTTATTTTAGTGAAAAGCTCAATGATGCTCGAAAAAAGTATTCAGTTTATGACTAGGAATTTTATGCTATAGTTCAGGATCTGAAGAAGTGGAGGCATTTTTGTTGCCAAAAGAGTTTGTTCTATTTACAGATCATCAGGAATTGTAGTACATCAATATCCAAACAAAACCGAATCAGAGGCACATGAAGTGGGTTGAGTTTCTCCAAAGCTATACCTTTGTGTTGAAGCACACAAGTGGGAAATCAAACAAAGTTGTAGATGCCTTAAGTAGAAGGCATAATCTGCTGATTGAAATGATAGTGGAAGTGGTAGGATTCGAAGAACTGAAGGGTATTTATCCTGAAGATCCTAATTTTGCAAAAACCTGGATGGCTTTCTTGGAACCTATTACTATGGACAGGACAAAATGGTTAGATTTCCTAATCCAAGACGGAATGTTGTTCAAGGGAAGTAAATTATGCATTCCAAGGAGTTCCATGCGGGAGAACTTAATCAAAGAAAAGCACAGCGGAGGACTGGCTGGGCATTTTGGTTGGGATAAGACCATTGCCCTGGTGAATGAAAATTACTACTGGCTACAACTTCAGCAAGATGTGAAAATTTTTGTGCAATGTTGCAGAATATGCCAGATGGCAAAATGCGTAAGGCAAAACACAGGATTATACTAGTTGTTACCTGTACCTAAGAGGCCATGGGAGGACATAAGCATGGATTTTATTCTTGGATTACCAAGAACACAGAGGGGAAATGACTCTGTATTTGTGGTGGTTGACAGGTTCTCCAAGATGGCACACTTTATTCCCTACCAAAAAATAAGTGATGCAGTTCACATTGCAGGGTTATTTTTCAAGGAAGTGGTACGACTTCACGGTCTACCAAGAAGCATAGTTTCTGATAGAGATACAAAGTTTGTTGGGTATTTTTGGAGAACATTGTGGAAGAAGCTGAAGACAGATCTGAAGTTTAGTTCTGCATACCACCCACAAACTGATGGATAGATAGAGGTGGTAAATAGAAGTCTAGGTAATTTATTAAGATGCTTGATAGCAGATAAACCCAAGGGATGGGATTTAGTTTTTCCGTAGGTAGAATTTGCATACAACAATTCTGTCAATAAGAGTACAAACAAATCTCCATTCCAAATCATATATAGAAACAGTCTGAGAAATGTTTTTGAGCTGATAAAATTAAATAAAGGAGAAAAGTGCAGTGCAGAGGCTAAGGAATTCACAAAACAGATGAAAAGCCTGCATGAAGAAGTGAAGAAACAAATTACAAAAATGAATAATTAGTATAAAGCAAGAGCAGACCAAAAGTTGCGGTTCAAAAAGTTCAAAGTGGGGGATGAAGTCATGGTCCATCTCATAAAAGAAATATTTCCAGCCAAAACTTATAACAAGTTGAATATGAAGAAGTTTGGGCCATGCCGAATACTAGAAAAATGGGATTCAGGCAATGCATATGAAGTGGAATTGCCAAGTGGGCTTGACATTTCACCTATTTTTAACATATTTGATTTAGTGGAATACCATGAAGGAGATAGTACAGAGGCACCAAGCATAGAATTATGGAGCATTCCAACATCAAACCCAACCAAATATGAGATCAAGGAAATATTAGATACTCGTGAAGGCAGAAGCACAAGGAACAAAAAATATTTTGAGTATTTGATCAAGTGGAAGGGCAGACCTATAGAAGATGCAACTTGGCTATCAAAAATAGAGGTTGACCGCCTGGGTCTTCCTCCCAAAGATCAGAAGTGAGTATCACTTCTCGATCCACCCCGGGTGTCTGATGCAGGAGCATTCAAGGGCAGTAAAGCAATCGAGCATCAACCAAACTTTTGTTGTTATTTCTTTCTAAGTGGCAAAGTTATTTTTTTTCTAAGTGTTGCAAGGGTTGTGAAATCACAACCCAAGGTAGATAAAGCAAGGCCCAAAGACACAGGGTCACGAAATCATGACATGTTGTGATTTCATGACATGTCATGAAATCGCGACCCAAGGCAGGGAAAACAAAGCCGAAAGACACACGATCGTGAAATCATGACATTTTGCGGATTTGTGACATGTCGCAAAATTGTGACCCAAGGCAAGGAAGGCAAGGCCGGGAGACATAAGGTCATGAAATCGTGACATGTCACAAAATTGCGGCCACCGCAGGGAAGCCAAGGCGCAAAAGGCACAATGTCACGAAATCATGACATGTCACGATTTCATGACTGAAGCAAGGAAGACAAGGCATGGAGACAAAAGGTCATGAAATCACGACATGTCACGATTTTGCGACAAAAGCAGGAGAATGGAGGCCGACAAAAAAAATGGCACGATATCGTGACAGTTCATGATATCGCAGCCAAAACAGAGAGAGAAGGCGCAGGAAGGAAATGGTCATGATATCGTGACATGTCACGATATCACGACCAAACAGGAAAACATGCACTCCTAGCCTTCTTAAATGCATCCCTTCATGTGTGACAAGATAGTAGTAGTGAAGCAGTAGTTCAAAGGAGGATTTCAATGGGCATGTTGACCACTCGCGCAAGATTTCTAGAAGACGCATTTAAAGAAACTAACAGCAAGCAACAGATCGAGAAGAAGAATCCGTTGGGTATGGCAGCCAGTCATGCACCTCACCTAGAGTCTCATCAATGCAACTTTCCAAAATTGTTCCAGGTGGCAATTGTAGATCGTGGGAAGTTTGAAAGCACAGAGGATCGGGACCTCGATAAAAACCCATGGATTGTAATGAGAGGGGGTTGGCAAATGGCAGTTTGGTTGTATATTCTTGTAAAATTCTTCCGAAGTATTGAATACAAATTTTGGGCTCTTTTTTTTTTTTGGTTTTCTGTATTATGCAAGACCTCGATAAAAACCCATGGATTGTAATGAGAGGGGGTTGGCAAACGGCAGTTTGGCTGTATATTCTTGTAAAATTCTTTCGAAGTATTGAATACAAATTTTGGTCTCTTGTTTTTTTTTGGTTTTCTATATTAGGCAAGATCTGTTCTCCACCAGTCTAATAGCTAACTAGGTTAACTATAGTTATGCTACTTCTAATTAATGCTAAAAATATAGTAAATTAATCCCTACTTAACAATTGAAAATAATCCATTCAACATAAATCAAAATATTACCTATCTACTTTATTCTACATCTAATAGGAGAGAGAGTTAATGGATTGTCTAGGTTTAATGGGCCCTTGCTAAAATTGTAATATCATAAAAGCTTTTCCTTCATGGGTCCTAATATTACTTCAAGGCACTTGCATTTGTAGAAAACTAAAATATGTCATGTTTAGGAGACTACCCATATGGACACATTTTTAGATCATATGAATCCTCTTGGATCTCTCCAAGAGCAATAAATGGTCCTAACCACTCAAAAAGGGTAGTTCTAGCCCATCCAGGCTTGGCCACTCTCAAGAAAAGCAACTAAAACATATGGCCACTGAAGACTACAACAGCCACACCTAGCCGTTGAACCTGATAATAGCTAGCACCATGCATAGTTTAGCCCTGAATACAAGTCTAGATCATGCAGTATGACTACATATTGCATTGTTTACGGGTAGATTTTGGTGAGGAGCTATTTGAGTTCCTTCTAACTACCCCTTCAATGTCAATTTGTGATTGATGCTTTCCACCCAGGATGGTCAATTGTATGGGAATTGGATTGAAGCTTCTCCAAGAAGCCAAGGTCTAGATCTAAGAGAGAGGGAAGTATACATATGGACACTCCCACAAAGAGCAAGAGATCCATTATTTTTAGATTTTATGTAGTGAAGCCCTGTTATATTTGAGAGTGACTCCATGTACCCTTGAGGGGTAACGAAGTGCTATCCGACTAAGGAGAGACTATGTGTCTACTATTCATATCCATTATTATTTACCACTATTTTATGCATTTTACACACCCAGTGACCCTTGAACATCAATTGGAGTAGAGAAATTGGTGCTACAGCCCTTGGATCATGAGGAGGAAGGTTTATTTTGTGGATGCTATCTTGGATAGTGGCCCGTAGGCATAACCTAGGGTTTTGACATAATTTTATTTGTTCTAACATTAGGTTCGATTTTTTTCTATTTCAAAATTTATTTCTAGCATAGATATGATTTACTATATGCATTTACATTATTGTTCCCTAAGATATGTACACATTTTCCATTAGTTTCATTATGTTTAATCATATTATGCTTGTTTATCTTGCTTATTGTATTTAACACCAACAACCTTATCCAAGGAGGTAGTTTGAACTACTAAGTGTGTTCTATTATTTCCATGTATGTATATATGTAGGTTTATAGGACCAATTCAAGACACTTGAAGCACTAGATCCCTCTTGGATGAGAGAAGGATAAGAAGGCATCTTTGAGCCCTCATACAAGTTTATGTGTGGGATCAGGAAGCCTGCGGAAGTGCACCACCTCTTTGTGAGGGAGATTTTTATTCCACCATTTGTTTCTCTGCTTGTAATCCATTGTATCAAACTAGGTATCCCTTATAGGGACAAACATTTTAACCATATTTAGCTTTGAAATAAATAATAAAAAGAAGATCCTTTCTTTGTTGCATTTATTTCTGGTTATGCATATCTATTTGTTTCATTTCTTTTTTGTTTGATATAATAATTAATTAAATTACAAGTAGGGGATATGATGCATGTTCCCCAAGGTTTCACAGATGGTGATCACAATGGGATCCCCACCAAATTTTATTTTTTAATTGAATTATTGAAATTTATGGATTTTCTATGTGCAGGTTCGACCGCTCTAGTCAACAATGACCCACAAGTTTTGGTCACTCTAGTCAACAACAACCAGAATATTTTAGCTGCTCCTGTAGTCAGCGAATAGTAGTAGCTAGCAAAAAATAGTGGTAGAGGGTAGAATTTCCATCATCAGATCAAGATTTGAGGTTGGTTGCATTCTCTGCTTTCTCTGTGTTTTTAGTCTATAACTTTTTTTTCTAGAAAATAACAGCTTAAATTACTCTTTCTCAAGGAAAATATAAAGAAAAATGGAAAAATAAAATGCATTGTTGTTTCCTAGGATTTTATTTAGTTTTCTTTAGGTGTTGATAGGAACAATAGGCCTCTACTTGTAAATTTTTCTCTAGTATCCAACATGCTAGGCTTTTGTGTGTTTAGTTTGCTTACATGCAGACCAGCTAGTGGTCATTAGATTTTCCTCAATACCAAATCCAATAACTATTAATAAAGAGCTGAGCATGAGGAGCTAGTAGAGAGGCTATCTTGAGTATATGCACACATAGGTGGTGAGAGATATCAACATGAGAGGCATACCGATTCTCAGTAGGAGAGAAGAACTAGACAAAGAAATGGGTGTGCTCACCACAATTCACAGCATCAACAACACTTGGACCTTGAAAAAATATAATTCAATGAGGAATGGATAGGGATGGAAGATCAAACATAAATATATCTTAAACCTCCATCCATGGTTATGGGATATGAGTATAGAAGCCCAAATTGGGAAAACATAGAATTACCTCCCTTACCACCGTGACTAAACCTTCAAGAATAGGATATTATTTACTTGAAGGCATACCAAACACTCACCAAAAGATTCAAGTCTCTTAAGAAGTAGGACATAGGAGGACATAAGCCAAAATTGATCAAGATACACAACCAGCCTCTGTGCCCCTCAGTCCCAAGTCCCGCATATCCTAGGCACTTTGAGATGCCTAGGCTAGACAATTTTAAGGGAGAGGGAGACACACAAGAACACATTACCAACTTCATGAACGCATGCTTCCACCTTGAGAAGAAAAATATCCTAATGTTGAGAACCTTCATCATGATGTTCTTAGGTGCAATGAATCAATGGTTCAATCAATTTCCCAAACATAGCATCACAATTTTTGAGAAACTAGTGAATACATTCCTTGAATTCTTCTCCTTCAATGGTAAGAAGAAGGTGAAACTATTTGAATTGGATAATTTAAAGCAGTATGATGATGATCTACGGATGGAATATCGAGATAGGTGGAGAAAATTCATGGTAAAACTATCATTCTCCATCCCCACTGAAGAACTCATCCAAATGTTCACAAAGAGCTACGTAAAATACATTTCTTTATTATTACAACTGCAAGTAGTATGAATCATTTGAAGAAGCCTTAGCTCAAGCAAATCTTATTGAAGACATAAAGGTCAATGAGGGAGACCTCAAGATTTGCAACAAGAAAGAGTGGAACAAGAACAATTAAAATGACAAGAATAAGTAGAAGTAGGCCAAGCTTTCTCAAGTTAATCAGGTTGTATTGGCCACACCAAAGGAGATGAACGAAAAACATCCCCAGAATTATCAATCGTATCCCCCATTGACCAAATATGACCCTAAGAACAACAAGGGCTAGAATAGGTAATTTTGGCCACCTCACTATTAAACACCATTAACTGAATCAATGTAATCGATATTTAATCAGTTGAGCAAGGCATAAAGGATCAAATTTCTTGATTTACAACTTCTTGACCCTAACCATCCCAAAACAAGGGGATATAGGGAAGATCAATACTACCTATATCATAGGATATAGGGGCATGACATCAAAAATTGCATCAAATTTAAGAATATTGTGCAAAACATGATTGAAAAGGAAGAGCTAAAAGTTGACAACCCACTAGCTTCTGATAACAGAGATATGGGTATATTCAGGAACCCATTGCCAAATCACAAAGCCCCTAGAGATCAAGATGCCCAAGTCAACTAGGTTTGATTCAAGCCACCTATTCAGGGATGCATAAAAATGGTTGAGATAGTTAACATGGCAACCAAGAGTTAGAGATATAAGAAACCATAGCCTCCAGTGGTTCCCATTAATATCCTAGCTACACCTCAATAGAGATAGGTGCAAAACAATCCTCCATGTCCACCAACAAGACCTATGGTAATTGTTCATATTATATTGGAATAAAATCTATAAATGACTTTGTAGCACCCTAAAATTGGCGCAATAAACCTTAGTAAATAATTAAAATTACCTTAGTAATAATTCAAAATTCAATTTTAACCCCGAACCGCCCGTTAACCTCCTGTTAAACCACTTTCCCCATTTTTTATGCCATTTTTAGGGTTTGTTTTGTCCGTTGGACGATATCATCTCCGATCAGACGATATCGCCTCAGATCGGACGATTTCGTCTGGAGAAGAACGTCCAGACGATCTCGTCCCAAACTGATTTGTGCATAATTAGCTTTTGTTTCAACGATGTCTCTAATCTAGGCAGAAGCGTGTCTGCACCGTTAGAGACCTCCCCCATTGGAGATCTTCCAGATTAGGATGATCTCCAACCTCCTAACCTCCCTCCTAAGCCTATTTAAACCTTAGGACCCCCTTGACATTCCCCTGGCTGAATTTTCCTATAACTTGACCTTTGCGTGCATTAGAATACCCTGGATTACCATCTGCATTTGTACTTTCCAAGTTTTCTTGCAGGGACCTCATTGATTTTCAGCCAGAGCAAGCTCAGACGATCCTGTACAACTTCGGACGATCTCGCACAAATTCGAGATGATTTTGATTGCAATCAACATTGGGGGCAATCAGTGCCCTGAGTTTGCATTCTTTCTCCATTTATTTATTGTTTTATTCTGCATTTAGTCAGTTTTATTATTATTTCTTGTTATTCTACATCTTGGAGTTCACCCATGTAGTTTAATTGCATAATAAAATCATGATTAGCTATTAAAGCATCGTAATTTACTTGCATTTCTATTTGGGATTATCTTATTAACATCCTTATTGTTATTTCACATCATTTTCCTTTATCAGTATAGCTGCATTTTCTGTATTTTGTATCTATTTCTCTATTTGCAGGTCTCTGACGAATTCATCTGATGAATTCATCAGATCTCAGACGATCTTGTCTGATCTCAGATGATCCTGTCAAATCAGAGGTGATCTTGACTGCTTCAAAAATCAGAACCTCCATCAGACATCCAGAATCGAGTATGGATTTCCTCATCTAGCATATTCTCTCGTGTTTTATGTTTAATTCTGTTTTCTGTATTCATTTAATCTGCATTTTCATAATAGAACAACTTAGATTCATTTGGCCAAACCTAGGATTTGAATGTTTAAAGATAAAATTGAACACATTAAACACATTCCCAACCTAGGCGTGGAGACTGCCACTAAACGTTTCTTGGTGAACCCCACCATCCGTCGAAAAATCACCTTAATACACCTCCTCGAGAGGCGGGACCTTCAAAGGGCCTCTCAGTCCGAGGTATTGTCCCATCCTTCCCGCATCCCCCTTCCGGGCGTGGATCCTTTAGCCTGAAGGTAAGGGTGCGGAAAATTTGGAACGATACATTTTGGTGAACCCGACGTGAAACTAAAACCTTTTGAAAACAAAAAAAAAAAAACCAAAAACATAGATGCATTTAAAATCATTAGAAAACTACTAAGTTGCATATCATGTCTAGATGGTAGCTCCTAAGAAAAGACTAGCTGTCACTATAAATGTTGAAAACCAATTAGCAGCCATAGAAATTAATTCTGTGCTTAGTGTGCCCCGAAACAGATAGAAACCAACTTTTGTGGAAAGAACTTGATAGGAGGCTAGGTATCATTTCATCTAGGTCAACCGAACTTAGACAAATCAAGAGGTTTGCCCTAGATAGGATCCTGGATCCTCATCAACTCATTTTTTATCATGAACTTCGGAGAGCCTGCCATAGGTGGTTAGCTTATAGGAGAGCTCTTGTGTCTTCAGAATTGTTCACCTTCGAGGAATACCTCGAGAATGCAGCTGTTATACACAAATTCCTAGGTCATGTAGAAGATCAAGAGGTCGTTCTTATAGATAGGAAAATGTGGAGGAGAGTTCCTCGGGCTGTGTTATATCGAGAGTATTGCCACGAACTTTATTTCTACCAACTAGAATCTGAGACAGATAATATCACTATAGCACTTTTCGTCAAATTCTTGAAAGAAAATTTTCAATTTGAAGAAGAACACTTCATGACTCCTGAAGAACTCGAGCCCATTAATGATATTTATAAATTGTTTATAGAAAACTAGATCATTGCTTTCATTATTATTATTTCTTGCATTTAGTGTGTTGTTTGTTATCTTTATAATATTGTTACAAAAAAAAAAAAATTAGAAAAAAACAAGAAAAACCAAAATATAACAAAACCAAAACATTTTATTTTAAAATCCTATAGTAGGTATATAATTAAAATATATACCTCTTAAGCTTGTTGCACATATATATATATATATATATATATAAATATTTGCTGAAATCTAAATTTAAGCACAATGCCTAGACTTAGGAATGGTAAACAAACGGAAGAAGAAGAAGAAGATTGGTTAGGAGACAAAACAAAAAACCCAAATGTCCTTCCTGAAGATTCAATTCCGGAAGGAGAAACTCTAGAACAGCCAGAAGATGAGCTTGTTGTAGATGAACAAGAAGAAAATCTTAAAGAGGAAGGATCCTCATCCCCTAGAATGGCTCCAGATGGAACTATTGCTTTTGATAACTTAGATCATTTTTGGAAATTTTTCAATAATAACATTGGTGCTCTTAATATGGCAGTTCGTATTGATAGAGGACAAATTAGTGACACTCAAGCAGCCATGGAAGATATGTTTAACATACACACTAATCCCTTGTCCTTTGTTGATCAAGAAAGTGATAAGGCTGGACCATCCAATAGAGATATGGTCACTATGATTCAGAACATGCAAAAACAACGGGTTACCCAACCCCCTAAGGAACCTGTTATTGAGCCTAAAATCATTCCCACACAAAAGAAACCTTCATTCACCGCTTTATTTCGCCAAACTATTGATCAATATGCTTCAAATCGACAAAAACCTAAAATGAAGCCAAACACCAATTTTCAACAATCTGGGATACAACATAATACAACTTCAAAACTTCTTCATAACACCCTTCCTACCAACAATTTACACAATAGCAATATAGCATCTAATCTTCATGTCCCTCCATCATATGCTCACAAATCCCATATTAATACCCTACCGAACCAATATGGTGGGCAAACCAATAATCTGGAAGCCATGGTGAAACAGTTAGCTTCGCGCATGGACCAGATAGATCCCTACCGTCCCTCGTACAATTATCGAGAGATGTGTAGTCAGCCTTTGGATCCCATAGTTGTAGCACAACCATACCCTAAACACTTTCCCATGCCCGTCCCGCCTATATATAAAGGAACCGAAGATCCCATAGAGCATCTTCGCATGTTTAGGATAGCATGTCATGATATATCACATGATGACTTGCTATTACTAAAAATGTTCCCAAAAAGTTTAGGAGGAATGGCATTAGAGTGGTACTATCAATTGCCCACTCATTCTTTGAGAAATTTTGAAGAAACAACTGAATATTTTGTCCATCAATTTAGTGCCTACATCGAGAGGCATGTCACCATTAAAGATTTATACAACTTAAAACAAGACAAAGATGAATGTTTCGCTGATTTCTTAGCTAGATGGAGGCAGTTGATAGGAAAACTGCACTTTGTGCTACCTTATAGGGAAATGTTGGATATTTTTATCAATAATTTACAAGAACAAATATCCTATGAGTTATCAACTGCTACCTTGACCACCTTCGATCAAGCTATAGACTTAGCTCGAAGGGTGGAAGATGCTCTCATTAGGAGAGGCCAGCTTAGGAAGAAAGATGATGAGAAAACATCCAAAAATCAGTATAAAAATAAACAAGTTGTAGGTGACGGAGTCACTGATAGTAGAAATGTTGCTAATATCAATACAACGAAGACAACAGAAAAATTTATATTGAAACCTCTTGATAAACCTCCTCGAGAGTTTACTAGACTCAATCAACCATTATCAACTATTCTACCCCAATTACTCGAAAGAGGTTTGATTCAATTACCAGCTATCCAGGAACCTGATCCAACTATACCCGGATACAGAGCCGATTTACATTGTGATTTTCATAGAGGACCCTGGACACTCTACAAACTCTTGTAAAATATTGAAACATAAAATACAAGATCTGATTGATAATAATGAAATGGAGGTGCAAGCCTTCCAACCTAAACAAAATGCTCCTAATAATGCTCAAAAGACCATTCCCCAAAATCAGAATCAAAATGCTAATCAATCATTAGATATATTTCAACATCCTTTACCAAAACATGGTAAAGAAGTGGCCAATCAAATCGAACATCATAATGTTCCCCCTCCTACCCGATATGTAGGGACTATTAGCGGACAATTACCTAATCATGATCCTCAAATATTTGACACAACTTTATCCATGGTCACGACTAGGCCCCTACATAATATTCAAACTCCGGATCCTAGTGATGTAGAATCGGATACTGAAAGTGAAGTAGACATCACCTCAAACCAATCGAATAGTTCTAAAAATGAATCAGATCCTATTCAACCTATCACAGATGCTATGGTTCCGAAAGAACCATTTCCTAGAAGAGTTACTACTCGACCCTCTTCTAATCAGTTCCTTCCTAATGAACAAGCCATAAACGCTCAACCGAGACCAGTTCAACATCTTCAATATAACATTGTAGGTACCATCGGAGCCGTTACCAGACAACAGGCTCAAAATTCTCAACAGGATCAAACTCAGAATGATGGATCAGCTCCATTTGTTTTGAAAAATCCCAATAAAGGGAATCATATGTCTAATGTTCAACCAAAACCTCCTTACAATATTAACGAACAATTATCCAATACTATAGCCCAAATTTCCCTTTTGGACTTGTTAAGATCTTCTCCTACCCATAGGGATGAATTAATGCTTACATTAAGCCAAATGATGGTACCTCAAAATATTCAACCTGAAGCCATGGCCAATACTATCATCACTAGAGAAGTTGATTGTATTGACTTTCGAGATAAAGATATACCACAACATAGTCTACATAAGGATAACCCCTTATATATTACTGCCCTAATTGGAGATGTAGTCGTTAAACGGGTCTTGATTGATAATGGTTCATCTCTAAACATTTGCACTTTTGACTTCTACCAAAGATTTGGGTTTAGAAGTGATGAAATGAAGAGAACGGACATGATTATCAAAGCCTTCAATGACGAGACACAAGAAACGTGTGGAGTCATTACTATACCCTTGCAAGTTGGTCCTAGAACCCTAGATACAACCGTGTTTATTGTACATTGCCCCGCATCGTACAATATACTCTTGGGTCACCCTTGGATCAATGCGATGCGAGCTGTCCCATCAACTTTACACCAATGTGTTAAATTCAAATTTAAAAATCAGTTGGTCACTATTCATGGTGATCCTAGACCCTTTGATATGTGTGCCTTGGCAAAACCTGTTGGAGTTCAATTTTGCCCTGCTCTGTCATCCACACATCCTAATTCTTATTTTTCATCTAAAAGTGTGAAACACACACCTACAAATTCATCTATTTCTCCTCCATTAATTTCACCCCCATGTATAGCTCAACAATCTTCTAAACAAACCACACTAGAACCTCAAAAAGATCTTAAATCCACAACCAATCCTTCATGTTCCATCCCTATAATTTCAAAACCTATAGACCCATTTATTAACACCTCCACATTATCTACATCTATCATACCTTCCACATCTAAAGATATAGGGAATGATCCTTCTACATCTTATGCTCTTTCTGATGAACTCTTACCTGATTTATCTAAAATTCTTATATCAGAAAAAACAAATGCTTCTATGCAAGATTCACTTCTTTTAAATAATTTGCCACCATCTCCTCGTACTTTGGGCCTCCCACAACCTATGGGAAGTACTTACCAAGTCGGGAGTTGTGCTTTTATTTATAAAGGATATGATTGGGGAAGAATACCCCGAAACATCAAGACGCATTGTGATGGATATGCTCGATGCTATTTTGCTAATGAATATATTAAAGCTAAACCTATAATGCTTAAAATGGGATATAAAGGGAAAGGCTTGGGACCTTTCCAAAATGGTATGAAAGAACCTATTGAGGTAGAACCATGGCCCACCCGATGTGGTGTGGGCCTATTTCCTAGTAAGGGTCAACCCTTCCCTTTTGAAGATGATGATCAACTCATATGTTATCAAGATTATCTAGATAAACAAGATTCTTTGTGTCCAAAGAATAATCCCTTTACATGCAATATGCTATCCATAGCTTACCCTAAATTGATTGTTGAATCCGATGATGAGTTGGAAGGAGATATTTTCCATGATGTCTCCGTTGAAGAGTTGTTACACAATGGTTTTTATTTTGATGGTTCTATACCTACTATAGCCCAACTTGAGGCCACGACTCCTCAAGATGAATTATCCAAGTTAACCTTAAAATAATTACAAGAATTGGGCGTTTCACCCGCCCCACCTAATTTTGAAAGAGATCTACACATGGAAGTAGAAAACGTCATTAAAATTAACATTGGAACTGAGGATAATCCCCACATAATCAATATTGGATCAGAATTAAGTCAAGAAAAACAAGAGCAATACATTGCATTCCTTAAAGAATATGAAGATGTCTTCGCTTGGACATATGAAGATATGCCAGGTCTAGACCCTTCTGTAGTCATGCATCACCTAGTAGTCCATCCGGATGCTAAACCTGTTAAACAGAAACTTAGAAAAATGCATCCCAAAATGGCCTTACTAGTCAAAGGAGAACTAGAAAAACTATTGAAGGTTATTTTTATACAAGAACTCAGTCAGCTGGAACTCCTAGATGAAAAGCGCATCAATGCTTTGGAGCATCTTCGTGCCTACCAAAACAAGCTTAAAAGATCATATGCTAAGAAAGTTCGTCATCGATCCTTTGAGGTCGGCGACCTTGTTTTAAAAGAAAATAAAAAAAATACTAATGCAACTAAAGACCTTAAAGGTAAATTTGAGCCCAACTGGCTTGGACCATATATTATCACTGCTAAATTTGAATCGGGAGCATACAAATTAGCTACCTTAGATGGTAAAGAACTTAAAGAACCTATGAATATTATGCATCTTAAACGTTACTATGCGTAAAAATTTGGTCATTTCATCATTTGTATATATTTTGCATGTTGTAAAATATTTCAAAAAAAAACCACTATCTTATATTTCTCTCAATTCATAACTTAAAATTAAAAAGACAAAAAGATTCAAAATCATCAAACTCCTCAAAAAATATGTTTTATTTATTTACTTCTCAAATGTCATATTGCAGTTATATTTTCAAATTATTTTGGATAAATTAGCATTTATTTGGAATCCCACACTTTCACATTCACATGAATAAATATCTTGATTTTATTTGGTATGATTACTAATCTCTCTTATATCAAAGTCCACAAAATTCAATTAAATAAAGTTTGAGCATAGAGAATTGATCTTGTTATTTACTTAAACCAAGCATATCCTTTCACAATAAAATGATTATATTTGTAATGTCCATGCTATGCTACATAGTAGAAGTGGTTTCTTGAGCGAAAAGTTTCCCCTGCTATCCTATCATGCACATGGTCTAGAATCTTTGAGAATTGACAAAAGGACAAGCTCACCCCTACCCGGAATAAAAATCCCTTGCTCTACAGCTAATCCAAGCAAGTATCCCTAGCATAGGAAGAAAATAAAAAGAAAAATCAAACAAAATAGAGAAAAGAAGCATAGACTATTTCAGCATTATCTCAAATATCAAAGCAAAAAAAAAAAAAGAAAGAAAAAAAAGCAAAAAGAGAAAAGCAAAAGCAAAATGCAATAAAATCCCTTTCCCTACCCATTGAAAAGAAAAGAAGGGTTGATGAGCTTGAATCCTTGGAATTCTCAATTATTCAAAAACTATGAGGTAAGCCCCATAACAGGTGGTTTGTGCCCAACCCGCTTGGCCTTGGGTAACTCCTAGCATGGTGATATGTCTGTCACATTAGCGACCTTCTTTTGTACAGACCTATGTCTGCTTATGGATTAGCTAGCTCTTGATAACCCGACTTACATAGTAGTCGGGTATGGTTATATGCATCTAAATCATGGTTAATGAACACTTATTTGGTTAATTCAAATCACTTGTATCAAATTATCTTGCTCAAAACTTGGTAAATGAACAATGCAATTGCACACACATTTGTATTTGAGAGATTTTGTGTATCATTATGATAAATCAAGATCGGTAATGAACTCACATACGCACATGGGATTCCTTATAAATCTAACTTTTGTCTTTAAGATACTTTGAAATATTTTTGCAAATTGTTTGGAATAATTTCATTTTCTTCTTTGAGAACAGTTGTTTAGTATAAAGACAACTACATACATTATCAAAAAATCAAAATCATTTTCAAAAACATGCAATAAAGTTACATTTATATATATTATCGACTTTCGTGACGATGGTATAGTTCCAAAACCAAAATTGGAATTTTATGCCTAGCGCAAGTCCTCATCTTCATATTATCTGTTTATTTTCAAAAATTAAAAATCAACCATGCAATAAAACTATCAATTTCTTCTTTGGATTTCGCGATGATGGTATAAGTCTATACCTAAATATTCTATGCCTAGCGCAAACCATTGTACTAATTTTATTTCCCATTTATTTAAATTCATAAAAACATGTGACTTAAATCATTATGTTACACAATTATGCTTTAAAAGAACGCACATTATTCTATTTCATGACATTATGTTCAAATTCAATTTTGCAACCATGGTATAATTCCTAAGGAATTATTCAAAATTTTATCACACTTAGGAATTTATGCCTAGCAAAAATCCTCTTTAAAATATTTCATGCATAATATTTTTATGGAAATCTGAAAACAAATCACCATCATCATCATCATTTGCATCATCACAACAAAGTCTTAAGACAGTCTCTTAAGCACTCTTTTACTTTTAACAATATTTCTATACTGGGATTAGCTTGACGACCGAGTGAGCGGCGACTCCATGAAATGGTCTATAATAGTGACAATGTCCTTTGAAATTATTGTTAAAAGTCCCTTTTATTTTTATCAAATCACATCACAACCACCAATTGTTTACATCAGATTATTTCATTTAAATTTTAAAAGCATGACATTCAAACCATAATATTTCCAAACGACATAATTACATGAATCATCAAATCAATCACACCAAAACATTAAAGCATCATACAAACACATAAGACAAGTCATATGATCAAATATATATATATATATATATATATATATATATATATATATATATATCTCAACAATATATGTACATCATATCAAAACTAGATTGGTATGCCACAATCTACATCTTGGCATACTCAATCCTCTCAATCATATATTCTATCCATGCAGTAGCGTAGTAGCCTAGCCTCGAGAACCCCTCGAGCTCTCAGCCTCATCTCCTCCCTCGCCCTGAGGTGGACGAGGTGGCCCCATCGTAGTATGTGTGGTACTGTGAGTCCTAGTCATCGATCGGGATGAAGTCCTCGATGACCCAACCTTGATCGAATCTGTAATGTCGATTGGCAGCTATACCCTCTGGCCCTCTGGCACCAGCTAGAAGTAGATACCCTGATAGAACATAGTTTGAGCAATCGACTATGCCAGCTCCTGAGTGCTCGCTCCTCCACTCCGTGCTCGAGGCGTGCAACCTCATCTCTGAGCTGTGTAGCCTCAGCTCGATGGCATGTAGCCTCATCCTGTAAAGTCTGCACCTATGCCTGGAGATGAACAGTCTCTTCCCGGAGAGTAGCCATCTCACTACTCTCTCCTACGTCCACACCCTTGCCCTTATCGGGCGATGGTGGCCTCTCTCTCCATGGAGAAGGGGGTCTATCCTCCCTCCTCTCCCATTGTCATGGCCTCTGCTGAGCCTGTGGCCTCCTCTGCTCTCTCCCACCGTGACCCTGTGCCACCTCAATGGCCACCTGGCACCGCCTCCCCATCCGACGCACAACTACGTGAATCGGACCCTAAGCCCTCATCATCCGAGGAGGGCGGATGCCTGTGTACCAGGCATCATAGTCGTCGGCTACCCCAACGTCATCCCCATCCACTGGCTGGATCGGGGCATCATCTGCGTCCTGACTCCAAAAGCCATTTCTAGGAGCCTCGCTAACTGTAGTGTTATCCCGGTCTAAGAAAACTCGTAGTCTCTGAGAGATGGGATCCCCTGCTGTAGACCGAACTACCTCAAAACTCGGTCATAGCGGTGGAGCTCCACCTCTCCCCTCTCCATCCTCAGCCAGCAGGTTCGCCTAACACGAGCCAGCTCCTGTCCATCCTCGGCCCACCCTGGATGATCTCTCCAAGGCCTCCAGGTGATCTGGTCGAAGACAAGGTCATCAAGTAGTCTCCAGGACATTGGCAGATCTATCCGTCATTGTGACCCTCTCCGAAGCCACCAGTAGAAAGCTCGGGGCCTCTCCCCGTCAATCCCTATCAGTGGGAGCCCTACCGGCCTCCGCACCATGATGTGCTCCCAGCACCAAACTTGCAGTAGTGATGTCATGACCAGACATCGGCCGCCCTTGTATACGACCCCATGCAGGATCCTATACAATCGGCATAGTACATAGCTCCCCCAAGCAAACCTATACCCATGGTCTCTCATGTCGCAGACCACATCTGTCAGTAGCCATGGTACTCTACATCCACTCTGATGGCATAGCAGCAGACCACCTACCACCCCAGCCAAAACTTGTGTCAGTCTAGATGCCCCAGGCATCTGGCGTAGCGACTCGATGTTCACTCCGCCCTTCTCCAGGGTGAAGCTCGGATCTTCGCACAGTCGCATCATCGCGTGGCCCTGATTGGCCATGGGAGTTATTAGCCATCCTTGTATGGGGATCCTCAAAATCCTCCATACATCCTCCAATGTGGGAGTCATCTCCCCTGTCGATAACCGAAAATAGGAAGAACCCGGATACCACCTCTCTGCTAGGGTTGTCAATAGCCCCATATCTGTAGAAACCTGTGGCATATCTGCCACATGCTGCAAGCCGACCTAAGCCAGCTGATCTCGCTCTACTTGAGATAGAGTGGCCAATTCATCCCTCAGCCCGCCGTATTTCCATTCTCTGCTCTTTAGTAATCCTCTCTGCAACATAAACAACAAAACAATAAAAATCATTAATAAAATAATTGATTAAAAATGCAAGTAAAATAAGTTCACTTTCATACAAATGATGATATCGTCCACTATTGGACGATATCATCCCAAATTTGAGCAAATTCGTCTCCGATTTCGTAAGCGGGAATCGTCCCTTATTTGACGAAATCGTCCCCATTTCGCCGATTTCGCCCCTGGACGAAATCGGCGATATCGAGACGATTTCGACGAAATTGAGACGATTTCGTCCCGACGACGTCGACGGCCCAAAAATGGCCGCGATGCTCAAAAATCATTCAAAATTAATCTAAAAAGCATAGAAATTCAAAATTAAAGCATTCTAAACTAAGTTTAGACTCTTACCCGTAGCCCGCGCCGGACCTCTGTCGATCTGTGCGTTGTCTCGACCATTTTGTTTGCAGAGCTCCAAAAACCAGAAAATGAAAATGAACAGTAAAAATGAATTAGGGTTTTACCCTATTTTTCTTAATTTTATTCAAAAACAATTAAAAACATTTTAAATTTTGCTTTTTCATGTTTTTACCTCAAACGTTCGATTTGGGTAAAAACACGGAGGGGGCACCATAGTAAGCTGTCGTACGATTCGACCTAGAATCGTCGCCTAAAAATGGGAATAAATTTTTTGCTTTCTCGTAGATCGAGAAGAACTCGTCTTTAACGCATTTTCCTCGGAAAATTCGCTAAAGAGGGGGCAAAATGTAGCACCCTAAAATTGGCGCAGTAAACCTTAGTAAATAATTAAAATTACCTTAGTAATAATTCAAATTTAAATTTTAACCCCAAACCGCCCGTTAACCGCCTGTTAAACCACTTTCCCCATTTTTCATGCCATTTTTAGAGTTTGTTTTGTCCATTGGATGATATCGTCTCCGATCAGACGATATCGCCTCAGATCGGACGATTTCGTCTAGAGCAGAACGTCCAGACGATCTCGTCCCAAACTGATTTGTGCATAATTAGCTTATGTTTCAACGGCGTCTCTAATCTGGGCAGAAGCGTGTCTATGCCATTAGAGACCTCCCCCGTTGGAGATCTTCCAGATTAGGATGATCTCCAACCTCCTAACCTCCCTCCTAAGCCTATTTAAACCTTAGGACCCCCCTTGACATTCCCCTGGCTGAATTTTCCTGTAACTTGACCTTTGCGTGCATTAGAATACCCTGGATTACCATCTGCATTTGTACTTTCCAAGTTTTCTTGCAGGGACCTCATTGATTTTCAGTCGAAGCAAGCTCAGATCGTCGCAGACGATCCTGTCCAATTCGAGACGATTTCGTACCAATCCGAGACGATTTCGACTGCAGTCAACATTGGGGGCAATCAGTGCCCTGAGTTTGCATTCTTTCTCCATTTATCTATTGTTTTGCTTTGCATTAGTCAGTTTTATTATTATTTCTTGTTATTTTGCATCTTGGAGTTCACCCATGTAGTTTAATTGCATAATAAAATCATGATTAGCTATTAAAGCATCATAATTTACTTGCATTTCTATTTGGGATTATCTTATTAACATCCTTATTGTTATTTCACATCATTTTCCTTTATCAGTATAGCTGCATTTTCTATATTTTGTATCTATTTCTCTGTTTGCAGGTCTCTGATGAATTCGTCTGATGAATTCGTCAGATCTCAGACGATCTTGTCTGATTTCAGATGATCCTGTCAAATCAGAGGCGATCTGGACTGCTTCAAAAATTAGAACCTCCATTAGACATCCGGAACCAGGTATGGTTTTTCTCATCTAGCATATTCTCTGTGTTTTATGTTTAATTTTGTTTTTTGTATTCATTTAATCTGCATTTTCATAATAGAACAACTTAGATTCATTTGGCCAAACCTAGGATTTGAATGTTTAAAGATAAAATTGAACACATCAAACACATTCCCAACCTAGGCGTGGAGACTGCCACTAAACGTTTCCTGGTGAACCCCACCATCCGTCAAAAAATCACCTTAATACACCTCCCCCAAGAGGCGGGACCTTCAAAAGGCCTCTCAATCCGAGGTATTGTCCCATCCTTCCCGCATCCCCCTTCTAGGCGCGGATCCTTTAGCCTGAAGGTAAGGGTGTAGAAAATTTGGAACGATACAGACTCCAACCAAGTTTTCCATTTATGATCTCATACAATAATCTCCCAGGCATAAATGGATATTTTGAGATCAATCAAGCTTCAGCTCCAGAACCCAGATGCATTCACACACTTTGGGATGGAAGTGGAATAGTTCCAAGAGCCCTTGATTCATTTTTATGATCACAAAATTAAGGTAGTTCTTACTACCTTAGCAGACCTGCCACTACATATTATTGCATCAATCAATGAAATACCATTCAAGAAAGTTTTGATCGATATAGGCTCATCAATCATCATCATTACTACAAAGGCTATAGGGCACCTAAATATCCCTAAGTCCAACATTGTTCTGACTTCCTACACACTTAGGGATTTCAACGATACATTGTGCTCCATAGTGGGTACAATTATTTTACCTATAAAGGTAGGACATAAGACCATTTCCATGATGTATAATGTGTTGTAAGGGATGATGCAATATAAAATCCTTCTAGGGCATCCCTGGATTAGGGACATGCAGTGCATGCCCTCAATTTTGCACAAATGCATCAAGTATGTGCATGAGGGACAAGTGCATGGAGTTACATCTAATGAAGAGTCGTTCAAGTACGTACATCAAGTGAACTTGCCAAGGGACTTTGTCCTTCCATAAATGCACTTGTACATAAGACGTTCATCCCCAACCACATAGCTAGATAACAAAATCATATCAGTGTGATATGATCCATCCACATCAGCACCAACTCCTACCTCTAAGACTACTGGCACTTCTAAAAAGACTTCAAAATCTAAGGCAAAAGACACTCAGAAGCTAAAAGCACCCCTAGTGGAGGAAGGACCCAAGGAACTTCTGACGATAGAATTTGTATAAATTCCTACTCCCATGGAGGATGAATATTTATAAGAAATAGCCAAGGAGGTGTCCCAACCTACCTCACCTACATCATCAACAATGTCATATGCACCCCAGGTGATCGTTCATCTAGCCCACATAGGACTAGATGAATATCTTGTGTAGAATGTAACTTTCATGTTGATTATTGAATCTACACAATAAATGGGATGGCCAAGAGTCCAAAATATTCAAGTAGGGATAATAGTGCCATTAGGGGTTCCCACTAATCAAACCAAATTTATATATGCTAGTTTATATTACACCCATATTGCTCTTGATATTGAAAGGAATGAGGATGAGTCATTCACCATGAATATTCATTACTTGTTGAATCTTGAGTTTACTCTAAAGTACTTTGAGAAGTGTCATTGATATGGCTATGGCCTAGGTCTATATGAGCAATGGCATCAGCTACCATTTTAGACACAGTACCAACTACCTACTGATAGTTGCAGTATAGGCTATCAAATATGGAGTCATGATGATTCTTTGGTAGCAGCCCTAGTAGGTTAAGCATTGGGTTCAGGGAGGAGATTGACTGGAACCCATATCAACCCCCTATCATAAAATACTTAGGTTATAGATGGGTGTCTATGATTAATATCATACCACCTGATGAGTATCACCCTAAATCATCTCATGAAGTGACCTTGTCAAGAGCCATCCTGTGGGAGGATGAGCCAATCCATGGGTATGAGCAAGAGGAATATGAATATATATCAATTGAGGATGAATATGAATCTAACTTGGCCCTCATGGGCCTAAATATCTATAAAACCCTACTTGGTTTGGCCTGGTAGAGATTGGATACATCTCGAACGAGAGTGGCTATGATACAAAGAACTCAACTAAGATGGCCTTCATAAGACATGCACACAAAATGGTAGGTCCCATAGTAAATGCCAATGAATTATTCATAAGCTATGATTGTTATGAATATGAGACTGAAATGGCCTATCTTAGGCATCAACAGGTAAGTCAGCACCCAATTCCAGTGTGTAGAAATAAGGGTTTCTCTACAAGCAATGATGACTTTGACAATGAAGCCGAGAGGACTTACCTTGAGTGTCACTTACAACAAGTCAATATACTTTTTGAAAGAGAAGCATTAATTCACATCATAGATCCTAACCTTTGCTTCTTGGGAAGACCAGTAAATCTAGATGTCATTCATTGCATGGTCAACCTCGATCCACCTACATTTAGAGAGATTTTGTAGCCCAACAATCCTATCATCTCATCTGTCCATAGACCATATCCTGAGATCCCTATACCCCTATAACCTCATCATGAGTATGAAGAGCAAACCATTGATGAAGAGTTTCACCTGTGTGGTCCTAGATATTTCATTACATCCATCAACATGATATCCATTGATTTAACCACTCCACTCCATAACCTAGTAGATCCTTCAAAACCATTATATCTTAACTTAGATGCTATTGATTGGGATCACACTAATTCACCCCTAGAGTCTGAATATTTCTTCCCTAATGAAGATATGTTACAACCATTCCATTTTGCACCATGTCTATCATGTTGGTCTCAATCCTAAGTCAGTGGAAACTATAAATCTAGCACACACCATTAATTTAATCCCCACTCCTCACCAAATTGAGGAGGGGTTACATATGGCAATAGAAGAGACTTTCAAGGTGGACATCAGTGATGATCCTTCTCAACAAAATAAATTCACTTTTAGAGAAAGCTTATCTCCAGAAGGACATACCATCATAATTCCTCTATTGAAAGAGAGACCAAATCTCTTTGCTCAAATCTACAAATACATGCTAGGGCTAGATCCAAAGTTGGTTCTCCACAATATTTTTCTAGACCCTACAAAGAAATTGATCAAGTAGAAGCTCATAAATATGCATCCAACCATCGCTTTGATGGTAAAAAAGAGTTGCAAAAACTATTGGATGTAGTTCCCATCGAATATCCAAAATGGGTATCAAACATGGTGCTCGTAGGAAAACCTAATGGAAAAATCTGCATTTGCATGGATTTTAGGGATCTCAACAAGGCAACACCAAAGGATTCATTCTTGTTGCCCAACATAGATGCTCTTGTAGATGAAACTACAAGTCATGAGATTCTCTCTCTAATGGATGGTTTTTCTAGTTATAATAAGATTTGGATTAAACCTGAAGACCAACATAAAACCACGTTCACCACTCCATGTGGGATATTCTATTACAAAGTGATGCCATTCAGTATTAAGAATGCTGGTTCCACATATCAATGGGCTATGACATACATATTCCATAACTACATGTACAATATCTTGGAATACTACATTGATGACTTATTGGCCAAGTTATTGCTACAATAAAAGCATGCTGAGACCCTCAGAAAGGTCTTCGATCACCTTATTGAGCACAATGTTAGGTTGAATCCCAAGAAATGTGTCTTTGACGTAAATTCAATAAAAATCGTAGGATTCATCATTTCTAAACAAGGCATCGAGGTATACCCAAAAAAGGTAAAGGCTATTCTAGAAATGGTCTCACCTATAAACATCAAAGAACTAAGGATCCTACAGGACAAAGTATTGTCCATAAAGTGATTTATCGCACAAATATTGGAAAAATATTGACCCATGAATTGACTGCTACACAATGGGGTCCCATTTCAGTGGGATGAAGAATGTTAGTAAGCCTTTTCTGAAATTAGGGAGTACCTGGCAATGCTACTAGTCCTAGCTCCACCAAGACCAGTTGTACCATTCCTGCTATATATATCCACTACCAATTTTGCTTTGGACACCATGTTGGTTCAAAAGAATGCACAAGACAAGGAACAAGTGATATATTACATTAGCCACACCTTGGTCTTTGCAAGTGGTCTTTGCAAACAATAATTTGTGCCACTACATGCTAAGCCATACAACATATGTAATATCCAAATAAAATCCTTTACAGTATATGATGAGCAAGATATATCATAACAGACGTATTGCAAAGTGGATCATTCTATTGATAGAATTTGATTTCAAATTCATAAGCTAAAATTCCATCAAGGGATAAGTCATAGCTAATCAATTGGCTAAGGCTCCTCTTTAGAACAGTAGGCCCCTCACCATAGAGCTTCCTAATTATGATGCCTTTCCATTATTAGAATCACCTCAACTCGAATAACTAGAAAATAAAGCTAACATGACTTTGTTCTTTGATGGTTTGAAGTGTGAGCAAGGAGGTGGTGTAGGGATTGTATTTTTCACACCACAAGGTGCTCCAATGCCCTTATCATTAAAGCTAGACTTCCCTTGCACTAATAACAACATAAAATTCCAAAAATCCATCACCATGAGAATCAAAAGGCTAAATATCTTTGGTGACTCCCTCCTCATAGTCAACCAAGTCAAGGGACTATTTCAATGTCAAGATCCAATCCTGAAAGCCTACAAGGAGCTTTTTGACACCTATCTAGCCAAACTAGACTAGTACGACACCAAGGCAATCCCTTGTTCATCAAACAAATTTGTGGACACCATGGCATCTCTAGGATCCTTGATCCCTTAGAATCCATCTACTAATTTCATTGTCATTCATATCAAAATGCTCTTGCACTCAACAATGTAGCATGAGGCTTTGAATAATAAGGAATCAATAAACATGATTCACATAGAGCCAAAACTTGACTGGTTTTGTAAATCTAAATACTTCTTAGATAAGGCACCTTGGGGGTCCTTGGTCTTACAGGGTCCTATGGAGAATGGTACCACCAATTTCCATAAGGTTTCTTCTTAATATTCATTTGTGCAAGTTGAATTGTAGGAGAAACAAGTCATATTATCTATTGAGATCATAGCCTATTAGAATTGGCTATCCTAGTTACAAGATTTATTGAGGCTTGAAAATCATCCCACAGGGACTGTTTCATGTCAAAATATGAGAATTCAAGAAAAAAGTGATAAGATATGTCTTGCTAGGAGGTATATTGTATCATTGAAGTTATGATGGAGTTCTCCTTCATTGATTATATCCCCAAGAATTAGCTTGGGTGATTTTACAAGCTCACGATGGTACATGTGGTATCCATTTCAATGGCATGTCCATTGTCAAGTGCATCCTTCAAATGGGTTATTACTAGCCCACCATGGAAAAGGATTGCTATGAGTATATCAATAAATGCGTTAAATTCCAATAGCATGTAAATCTGATGCACTTTCCATCTCAGGCCTTACAGCCCATTCAGGTAGCTTGGCCATTTTATTAGTGGGGTTTTTGATCTAATCAGAAATATTTCTCCCCCATATTTAGGCTAACATATGTGTATCTTAACAGCCACTAAGTACTTCACCAAATGGGTGGAAGCGATCCCCTTAACCTTGATAATTGGACCTCGAATTATGGAGTTCATACTTCACAACATCATTTTTCATTTTGGAGTACCCTTCAAGGTAATATTAGATAATGGTCCATCATTAAAAAACAAACATTTCTTAGCTTTAATGACCAAATACAACATTCAGCACAATTTTATGACACCATACTATCAGCAGGCAAACGGACAAGTAGAGGCCTCAAACAAGACAATAGTAACCATTTTAAATAAGACGATGAAAGAAAATCATAAGGATTGACATCTGCTATTGTCCCTGGCATTATGGGCTTGTATGACGAATGTATGGATGCTCACTAGGGCAACACCATTTTTGCTTTTATATGGTGCTGAGGCCATTATACCCTTAGAGTTGGAAATTCCAACATTGTGCATCGCATTGAAAGAGTTCATCAATGATGACACTACATGGTAGGCTTGCTTAGATCAATTGAACCTTCTATATGAACATTGTATCAATGCTATTGAGCATCTTCACATTTTCCAGGATCGTCTAACAGAAGCTTACAACAATAAATTCCACTTGAGATACTTTAAGGTTTGAGATCTTGTGCTTAAAGGAAACCAACAAAACTCAAATTTTCCACCACATCTATGAGATAAATTTATGACCAATTGGATAGGTCCCTATATCATCTTTGAGAAGATTGGGTCTAGGGCATATAGCTTAACAATGCTAGAGGGTGTTGAAAAACCAGAACCTCTCAACATTATTCATCTAAAGGCATTTCACACACAAATCAACAAAAATTCAAAAACTTTCAAATAAAATTTTCAAAATTACAAAAAAAATAGAAAAATTTAAAAGTAAGAAGCTCCAAAGGCATCTTAAATCCCTTTGATCAAATGAAAAAAAGCTCCAAAGGCATCTTAAAGCCCTTTGGTCAAATCAAAAAATCTCCAAAGGCATATTAAAGCCCTTTGGTCAAATCACAAAAATCTCCAAAGGCATCTTAAAGCCCTTTGGTCAAATCACAAAAGGCTCCAAAGGCATCTTCAATGCCCTTTGGTCAAATCACAAAAGGCTCCAAAGGCATCTTAAAGCCCTTTGGTCAAATCACAAAAAGCTCCAAAGCCATCTTAAAGCCCTTTGATCAACTCACAAAATCCCCAAAGGCATCTTAAAGCCCTTTGGTCAATTCATAAAAGGCTCCAAAGGCATCTTAATGTCCTTTGGTCAAATCACAAAAAGCCCCAAAGGAACCATAAGACCTTTGGTAAAAAGCAAAATATAAAAGCACAAAAACAATTTAAAATCAAAAGTTCAAAAACATTCATAATAATCAAAACTCAAAAATAATTGAAAGCATCAAAAATACAAAAATATTTGCATTATGCATTTGCACTTGCATCCATAGTTGCATTGCATTAGGTACGTTGCATCCATTGCATTTACATTTAGATACATATGTGTTCACAATCTTATAAATGACACCATATTTGTACATCAATCATGCATCATCAAAATCCATCATAATCCATCACCCATGTCTGTAACTGTGTTTTTCAACACAATCCCTCCTATTGCTATAAGGAATATACTAGGGTTTTTCGATCACTCAGCCATACGTAGCGGTTTTATCAAACTTTGTAGAAATTTATCTTACCTTTTTATAGGTGAGGTTTAGTTTTGATAGCACCTGGTATATCTCAGAATCCTATCATTAATCAAAACACTAAAAACCTAATTGGAACAATGGAAATATGAACACTGTGAAGTGGTATTAGGTATCCTAAGGTGAAAATTTTATCTTGTTCATCCCCCTATGCGATCGGTTCAAAAATGTTGAAAATTGGCAAAAGGACAAGTAAACCCCTACCCAAAGAAATTCCTTACTTTAATCAAAACAAGCAAAATCCTAAAAAAAGAAAAACTTCAAAAAAAATAAGCAATGATTATCATCACTACATAAATCCCTTGCTCAAAAGAAAAACAAAATTTTAAAATAAACAGCAATTTTCATCACTAAGCACGAGCAGGTATACCAAATAAATATGAATAAAATAAGGGAGTATTGAACTTGAATCTCTAGAATTCTCAGCATGGACAAGTCATAAGGTATCCTTACGCACGACAATATGTATGTCACATTAGCATCTCACTTTTGCATAGACCAATGTTTGTATGTGGAAGAGTTAGCTTTAGGTGTCCTATACCACCTAGTGTTTTAATCCAACTAAGTCCAACTTAGGATCAGGATAAATATTAAAGGATCCCCAATATAGCAATGGGCTGAATGAATCTCTCCTGGAACTGGGGTATGCTTATGTTTTATCTAATATATTCATTTGCACACATAGGTATAATGAGTATATAGGTATTCATAACAAAACTTTATCCTTCAAAAGATCTGTATGATCAGTATACAACTTTGTATGGAACAACTAGGGTGTTTGAGTCTCATGGAAAACCTCAAAAATTCCCCCATAGCAACAATTCATGTCATCACTCGCATCATCAATTCATTAAAGGGTATTCATGAAACAGGATAGATACCAGATGAGTGTCAGCAATTATATTTAGATGGTCGCTGACTATTTCATGCATATGTTTTAATTTATAGAAGCTAATCAACGAAGTACATACATATCACATTTGGATGTTTAATTTGAATAAGAAAATCCATTTATATGGCCTCATAGAGAAGAGAAGTGCAGATGAAATTAAACTCACAACTCAGTTAGAGGAATGGGAAAAAGAGAAGAAATATTATGGAAGCAAAAATCTAAAATTCAATGGATCAAAGAAGGAGATAGAAACACAAATTTCTTCCACAAATATCTTCTAGCTCGAAGATCTCACAACTTTATTTCTTCCTTAACATCAAATTCTAGAGATGTTGTTTATACTTGGGATGGCATGAACTCTATTGTTGTTGATTACTTTTCCAATATTTTTGTTGCTACTCCTCTTGACTTAGCTTCACAACAAAATGTTCTTCAAGCAATCCCTTATCTTATCACTTCTAAGGAGAACTCTATTTTTACTGCTCCTATTACTATCAATGAGCTTCAACAAGTAGTTTTTAAAATGCAAAAAGGGAAAACCCCAAGTCCTAATGGTTTTCCTATTGAGTTCTACCAAGAGTTCTGGGATATCCTTCATGTTGATTTATTAGATGTGGTGGAAGAAGCCAAGAAATCCAAAGAAATTTTGAAGGTTATCAATAAAAATTATATTACTCTTGTTCCAAAAATCTCAAGAGGTTGATCATATCTCAGCTTTTAGACCTATTGCTTTATGTAATGTTCTTCTCAAAATTATTATTAAAATGATGGCAGAAAGGTTGAAGCATATTTTGCATAAGATTATTTCCCCATAGCAAGGGGGATATGTGGAAGGACATCAAATAGTAGATGAGATAGTTCTTGCTTAGGAAGCCGTCCATTCCATGGATATGCAAAATTCTCCTTCTATGTTCATCTGGTTAGATTTATCCACAGCTTATGATAGAGTGGATTGGCACTTCCTTATCAAAGTTTTGAGGCAATTTTGTATCTCTAAGGATTGGATGGATTGAATTATGGGATGTATCTCTTCAGTTTCCTACTTAGTCCTTATCAATGGCAGGCCTTCTCAGTCTCTCCCAGCTTCCAGAGGTATTAGGCAAGGTGACCTGCTATCCCCTTATTTATTCATCATTCTTGCTGAATTCTTGGGTAGGACTATAACCAAAAATAGGGAAAACAAAACCCTTGAGGGAGTTACCATTGCTCATGGAGCTAGACCTATTTCTCATCTTCAATTTGTGGATGAATCTACCATTTTAGGTAAAGCTACAATTAAGGAAGCTTCTAATATTAAGCAAATCATTAGCTATTTTTCTAAGGCTACTGGGCAGTTGATCAATGAAGAAAAATCTAAAGTTATTTTCTTTCATTGCTCTGCTATACGAGGAATCCATGGTCTTGGATAAATTAAGATATAAGAAGACCTCTCTTCCAATCACTTATTTAGGTATTCCCATAAATATTCAAAGGCAAAAAAATAAATATTGGAATTGGTTGTTGGACAAAGTCAAGAAGAAAATTGGAAAATGGACCAACAAGTGGCTTTCTTCTGGGGGTAGAATCACCTTGGTAAAATCAGTCCTTCAAGCTATTCCTATTTATGTTTCTTTCGTTTTGAATATCCCAAAGGCTATTCTTCGAGAATTGGATCAAATCAGTCATTGTTTCCTTTGGAGTGGTACTAAGGAGAAAAGAAAATGGGCCTTGGTGAAATGGGATACTTTATGTCTTTCTAAGAGTGAAGGGGAGTTAGGATTTCGGTCTTCAATTAATAACAACAAAGCTTTAGCTGCTAAATTATATTGGAGGATGTTGCATAACCCCAATGCTCTTTGGGCCAATAATCTTCGTGCTAAATATGCTGAGAACAAAAGTCCTGAAGACCTTGTTCGCTATCAACTTCCTACCAAAGGTTCTCCCATTTTAGAAGTTCTTAAGACTGGTGAGGATTTGATAAAGAAAAATTATTTTGGATCATTCATAATGGTCAACATGCAATTTTTTGTACAGATTCTTGGGATGGTCACAAGCCTTTGATAACTTAGTTTCCCGATTGGAGGCCTTGGATGGAGGAGCTTCACCGAGATAATTGGATAAAGGTGGCTAATTACTGTCGGTACCATACTAGTAATTCAAAGGTTGGTAGATATTGGATCCCTATTGAGGACTGGCCTATTCAAATCCCACAAAGGCAAAGACAGGATATCCAAGGCATCCTTCATATGAGATCCCTCTCTTGGTCCCATGAAAAAGATTGTTTTGGATGGAACAACACTACTAAGGGTGAGTATTCAATTGATCAAGGTTATTTGACCTTATGCCATAATAATCCCAACCATTCTTCTGGCATATTTTCTCAATTGTGGGCTCAAAAGCTCTGGCCTAAGGTGAGGTTATTTAATTGGCTTTTATTGCATCGTAGGGTGCTTACTTGGTGAGCAACTTATGAAGCGTGGTTTTCATGGCCCTTTTAGATGTGAAATGTGTGAAGAGAATGTAGAAAATATCAACCATATTTTTATTGAGTGTACTTTAGCCTCTGAGCTATGGAGGAGAATGGCAACTTTACTTGGCTTACAGTGGTCTAATTTTTTCACTTTTGAATAGCTTTGGAGGGATTGGACTAATCAAGAGGATGTTGATCATTTTATTAGGCAGTTAGTTTGGATGGGTTCTACCATTCTTCTTTGGAATATTTGGAATGAAAGAAACAACAAAATTTTTAATCAAGATAGGAAGGATATTCACTATATTTGGCAAAATACCATAGCCAACTTAGTTGAATCAGTCCATCAACTCCTTAATCACCCCCAAAACTCCCACCAAAGATGGGATCAAGTGATGCAAAGATTGAAGATTAAACTTCTAAGGGCAACCAACTTAAAGCGAATGTGAGTATTAGTAAGATGGATAGGACTATAAATTGGTAACCTCCTCCTAAGGATTTTGGAAAAGTCAATACTGATGGAGCCTCTAGAGGGAACCCTGGAAAAGCCAGTGTGGGAGGAATTGGTAGACTTTCAGATGGTTCCTTGGTTTTTACTTTTGCTAAGAATTTGGGTATTCTTTCCAATAACCTTGCTGAGGGGTATGGTATCCTTAGAGGCCTTTAGGAGGCTACTAAGGTTGGATGGGAAAAGGTTTTAGTTGAGTCTGACTCTCAACTTATGATTAATCTCTTGAAGACTCCTTCTAAGAATCATAAGGTGGATTGGAAAATAAAAAGAATTATTGAGAAGATTTAGTTAATCTAGATGGGATTTTTGAAAGTTAATTACAATCATGTGGTCAGAGATCAAAACAAGAGTGCTGATGCTTTAGCTAAGGGCTTTGGACAAAGGTTATCTTACTTGTTATGGCCACCCTCCTATATGGTGGGCTTCTCAAATTAGGGAAGCTCTTCTTTCTATCATTTCTTTGGATGGCTCCAGTTTTGAAGGTACCTAGTTTCTTCTTGTTTTTATTTTTTCTCTTGGTTCATTCAATTTTTTTAGTTCCCTAGCTCATTTTATTCTTTATTTTGTTTCCTCTGTTGATTCTTACATTAATAGTCTTCTGGTCTAGATAGGTCATTGTTTTTTCTTTTGTCTTCTTTGTTTTTTTGTTTAGTTTTTTAAGGTGGGTGGGTTATTTTGTTTTGTTTTTTTTTGTGTTCTTTGTGTTGTTTTTTGTTGTTCTTGTGTTTTTGTTGTTTTGTTTTTTTTTTAATGTTTTTTGTTATTTTTCTTGTGTTTTTTTTGTTCTTGTTCTTGGGTTTCTCTTTGTTTGTGTTATTTCATTTTTTTTATGTGTGTGTTTTCTATGTTTTTTGTTTTTGTTTATTGTCTCTTGGTTGTTTTTATTTTTATTTTTATTTTTATTTTATTTTTTAGGTTTTGGTTGTGTTTATTTTTCATGTTTTTTTGGGTTATGTCTTTGTAGTGTTCTGTTGTTTTTTTCTTGTTTGTGTTTTGTTATGTGGTTATTGTGTTTTTCTATGTGGTTTGTGTTGTGGTTTCTTTTATCTTATTATGCGTTTTTGGTTGTGCTTTTGGTTTTGACACACTCAAGAAGAATGTTTTTTATTTTATTTTATTATTTTTGTTGTTATTTACTTTTTTTAATTTGGTTTCGTGTGTTTGTTTTCTCCTTGAGTATGTCAAAGGTGGTAGGCTAGGTCCGAGTCCTGGGTGTTTTTGGCAGAATGGATATCCTTGCCTCCTTGGGTCTTACCCAAAAGTGGCATCCCTTTTGGGATGTTTTACACAAATAAAAAAAAAAATTATTTATTCATGATTTTTATACATTTTGTGGTGTCATCTATTAGATTTTCAAAACCCATGTCATATCATACCATATGTTTTAAGTGATTAAAAAATATAGGTTCATTCACATTTGATCATCAGCATATTGCATAACACATTTCATTTACTATATCATAACAACATAAGTTAGATGCATACAATACACCAAACTTAAATATGCATTTAACAATAAGCATTGCATCCATATATGCATCCATCATCATCATCTAGATCATGCCATCTAATCATCCACACATCATAAAGCATAAGTCATATAAACCATACCATAACATCCACATCATATCATATAAAGTATTCCACCTACACATCCACATCATAACATCTAAAGCATCACATCATCGCATATCACATAATATCATGATACTGTATCATATAAACATAAAAACATAATCATAAAGGATATACATAATGAGTCTCAAAGTATAGATATCATATAAATGTGTGTCAAATAAGTACATGCAGGTATAGAATTGCCATAAGGCTACAAGTGTGTAGGTCACCCGACCTTACACTAAAAAATGAAACCAGTACAATGAGCCCATCAACCTAGGCCTATGCCCCCTACCTCGCCTCCACCCTCAACTATTTCACTATGTAAATTATGGGAGCTAGCTCCCATAGGCCTCTTTGTACAGGTCCTCTAGCTAGGTTGGACTGAATACTACCCTAATATAGTCTACATACTACACTGTGATCCCCCTACTATAGGTATCTCCCTAGGAGTAGCACCTATTAGGTTACATCTGGCACCATTTGGTCCTTGTTCTCCATGAAAATCCCCTATATCCATATCACCTTGACCCTTGCATCCAAACCTATAGGTACCTGTGCAATCTGGTTGTGAGCAACATCTCACTTGGTAGTGATATGTGCAACCTATGTCTAAAGAGAAAAATAGTAGCATCCCACTATAGTACCTAAATCTAAGATGACTAGAGCTTAATCTCTACCTAATGTAGCTAAGCCCAGAGAGGGGAATCCTAATCCTCAAGAGCTAACTCCTCCTTCTCATTAAGGGCAACCTACTGCTCTACCACCTACTCGTCCACCTGCTACTCTACCTATCCCCAACCCTCTATTCAAGCTTGCACTCGATGTCCATCAGAATCCTCAGCCTCAACCTCATCCACAAATTGCCCCAAGTAGCCACTACCATGCTACAATCATGTAACCCACTAGTGGGTATATACCTCTATAAACTTGGCATTAGCCATGTTTGGATAAATTATAGGAGGGTCATCCTCCTTTGAAACTATTGTAACTCGAGGTGGTAGAAGGTTCTTCTCTATGACAATATGGCGATATACAACTAGCTCAATGGGAACATCCTACTAAATACCTAACTATCAAAGCACCCTAGAATAATAGAATAACTCTCTAATACCATCCTTGCAGTCGATAAACCATTGGTCACATCGAGTTTGAGCTGTAAAACTAGCTAGATTCCTCCAATAAGTCACTTATAGTAGGGCCTCTAGATGATGTCATAGGCTTATAATCCAGTTAGAGAAGATGTGTAGTGAGAGAGCTCTCATGAATAATACCAACTCTTACGCTTCTCACACTCTCAGGGACATTTAGACCCATATCTCTGAGCCTCCTCTACTATAGCAGTGAACTCAATAGGTAGTAATGAGCATTAGAAATGCTCATATTTTGTATACCATTTCTTGATTATTATGCAGCTGTATAATAAGGATAGCATATGTTTATGAATTATTATATAATTATTTTATGAAATTATGCTTGTTATCTAATTTATGTTTTTTCAATGTGTTTTTGTGGAATTGTAGTTGATTTAGTTTGATTTGGATCAGTCGAGGTCTTTTCATGGACCTGGCACTTTGTTTCTTTCAGAATTAATGTAGAGAAGGTAGGTGCCTTGCTCTTCCAAGAAGGCACCAAACGTAAGTAGGCACCTTCCTCTTCCAGGAAGACGCCAAGGAAATACAAGCACCTTCCTCTCCCAGGAAGGTGCCAATAGAAGGCCAGTGCCTTCCTCTTCTAGGAAGGTGCCAAAGGAAAAGAAGTGCCTTCCTCTCATAAGGCACCGACAAGAAGGCACCACTAGAAGGCAAGTGCCTTCCTTTCATAAGTAAGGTGCCACTAGAAGGCAAGCACCTTCCTATCATAAGGAAGGCACCAATAGAAGGCAAGTGCCTTCCTCTCATAAGGAAGACACCAATAGGAAGGCACCACTAGAAGGCAAGTGCCTTCCTCTCATAGGAAGGTGCCAATAGAATATAAGCGCATTCCTCTTCTAGGAATGCACCAATGGAAGTAAGGCACCTTTCGCATAGAGAAGGCACCGGACATACTCAGGAACCTTCCTCATAGGGAAGGCACCCCTATTCTTTGCCCGTTGACCAGACAAGCACGACATGGACAACAACAACTGGTGCAGTTCCAACTCTACATCATGTAGAGCTAAATTAGGGATTGTACCGACATATGAGAACATCCTACCAATGCCAGGCAAAGCACAAACCAATTAATGAACATGTCACCATTAGAACTGAATGCCAGTTTTAGCAAACGTCGATTACATTTAGCAAACTGTCTTAGTTTAGTCTGGGATGAATCGACTGTTACAACTTATTTATAATAGAAGTTTTGTGGGTGTGTTATATAAACACAAGCAAACCTCTCTGAATATATAGATATATATAGAGAATAGATAGAATATTTTGATAGTAATTGTAATACTTTGATAATTATAATACCGTTCTAAGAGTTTCTAAGTGCGTGTTCAGCTAGGAGGAAGCTGCTGGAGCCTGGGCCCACTCCAAGCCAATATTTCTTCCCCTATTTTTCCTATGTTTTTTCTAGATTAGTTTACTACTTTATAAGATTTTTTATTGCATTGTTATTTCTAGTAGTGTAGTAGGTTCATTTCCAGGAACATGTGAATATTTCTTTTTTGTAGATTTAATTATTTTTACGTAAATTATTGAGGAGTGCATGAATGATTGACAACCGTTTGAAACACCCCCCAATAGTAGAACTAGTGGACTCATCTCAAGTGGTATTGTAAGAAATCTTATTCAACAAGATTACAAAGCTCCCTAGGTTGATAAATTAAATGCACGGGCATGTGACAAAAGTAGGAAAGAAATTAACCTTATTTGGCTCGCAACATTTTGGTGTCATTTCCAAGGAAGTGTCTCAACTAGATTATCTACAATACTTGGAAACCTTCCATATGACCTTGTATGAGTTCTTCGAGAAGAAGAGGACCTGACGGTCGGTTCATAAAAACCAATCCATTAGAACTTGAGTTAGTCGAACATTCTAAATTTGAATTAGACTCACCTGACCCACCTCCAACAATACATTGGAGTGAGGAGCCACACTTTGTACAAAGTGCCTCCTCATCCCGTCAACATGGGGAAGAAAGAATCATCATAAATCCCCTGTTTAATAGGACACCCTTAGAGGAGGCCGTGTTGTAGAAAGTTTTAGAAGATCGAATGATAACATCAGACAACCTTAGAGCCTTGACTCAGAAAGTCTTAAATGACTGTAAGGCCATAAATATTGCATTAGAGACCACATTTCCTAAAAAAATAATTGACAATGAAGAATTATAATATTGATTTAGTTTCTCTATTGAAGAAGGAGTAGGAGATACCAAAATGAAAAACATATCCCCTACTCACCTTATGACATTTAGAGGATACCCAACTGAGGACCCTGACCCATTTTTATTTAAGTTTGATGTCTTATGCAGGTCTGTGGACTATAAATCTGATATGTAGAAGCTTAAACTCTTCCCTTCCACGTTGGACGATGCAACTCTACGATGGTTCATCGGTCTGGGAGACAAACACATTGCCACTTGAGATCAAATGAAGAAGCTCTTTTTAGAGCAATACCAACATTTCGAGAGAGAAAGAGACTCCATATTAGAGGTCCTGAGCATGATGCAAAAATAAGATGAATCTCTCAAGGAATACTGGGAGAGATTCAACTTCAATCTTCAATGATCTCCTCACACGAGACTATCTGATAAGTCCCTAAAAAGCATCTTTTTGAGAGGACTTACCAATGAATCACTGGAGGCTCTTAACATGATCTCTGGAGGTGACGTTTACCAGCATGCTATGGAAGACATCCGAAAACTATGCCAAAACTACTTAAGAAGGAGATGCAAGACCACTTCTAGAACCATGAAAGTGATTGCTTCAGTCATGAAGATAGAAATAGGTAACATGCTAGAAGATTTAAAGAGTGAAATGCTCTCATCTCTAGCATTGTATATGGATACGCTACTATTAGAGAAAAAGAAGAAATAAAATGAAGTAGCATTGGCTTATTTCTATCCAAAATGTAGAGGGAAGCATGCAAAGAATGCATGCCCAAAGAACAAAGTCAGAGTATGCATAGTTCATAGGCTAAACCATAAAAATTAATTGTGCCTACAACTTCCCAGTAATCAAGAGGATGTTGAAAGCGCGGATGCCTATTTCATAGGCAATCGAAAGAGTTGGCCACAACCCCCTACAAGGAATATGCCAACCGGAATGTCGTCATATGGGGGAGGACCATACATGCACCAAGGTCTGCCTCAACCACCTAACATGGGGTGGTGGGGGCCATCACCCTTGTCTAACGCACCCCCAGCAGAATTCCCAGACTAGCAGCCATGGATGCCATATCCATATCCTGGGCAGTAGTGGAGAGGCCACACTATGTGGAATCAGGCTCCATAGAATGCATCACCAACTCACCCCCAATAGAATTTATCGATGTTGCCAATAGTGAGACCTGCATAGCTACCCGCACAACCAATGACAAATCCAAATAATAGGGTGAACCAACTAGCATACAACATGGAGGGTGAGATGTATCCGATGTACCATATTTAGCTTAGGTCTAGTAGACAACTAGGAGTAGGAACACCTCCACTGGTAGAAGAGGAGGAAGAGGTAGAAACACCTCTTGTAGAAGAGGTGATAGAAGAAACACTTGAGAGAGCAAAGGCTCCATTTCCCAGTTAGTTGCAAGAATAGAGGAAAGTAACATAGCCGAAGTTTGATATCTTGTCTAGCTTGAAGAACCTCACAGTGACAATTCCATTATTTCAAGCCATCCGAGATGTTTCGATATATACCAAGGCAATAAGAGAGATGTGTCTAAGGAATCCAAGATGAAGAGAAACCCAAACTATCAATGTCATGGGTAAACTAGCAGATTTGATGATGGGCAAAACATGCCATCTGAAGTATGAAGACCTGGGCAGCTCGATGCTGACTGTAAAAATCGAGGGAAATTCCTTGTCCAATACATTGGTTGATCTCAGAGCAACCATCAATGTAATGCCTTAGGATATCATGTAGAGGCTACAACTCACAAACTTGAAACCCACTGTGACAGTGCTACAGCTGGCCGATCGATCGACCATGGCACTAGAAGGAATTTTGGAAGATGTAATAGTGATAGTCAGTGCATGGGAATACCCAACCGACTTTTTAGTCTTGCAATATAAAACTAGGCTGGGTGGTTACCCGCTCATCTTGGGAAGGCCATGGATGGTAATAGCTGACACTTACATCAACTACCAGGATGGGCTGATGACCATCTTCGATGGACGAAACATTAAAATGTTGACTATTTCACCCCCAGCATAGTCCATCGACTCAGTAGGAGAATCCATGTTAACCGAGCATGAAATTCTTGAGCTATCCATGATCCATCCGGTGATGATGTTGGATGAGTTGGTAGAAGAAGATGAAGATGGTGCTATTGTGGAGTTCCTCCATGGGGAGTCCTCCTTATTCATACCTAGATCGCCATTGGCTAGCACCCAAGATCACCACATTCAACAGATACACGTTGGGCCAGGAAGAACTTTGAATGTCAGTAGTGGGTTGACTCCCACATAATTGACGAAAGTAGAAGAGATCCTAGTTAGACACCAATAGACATTCACATGGGATTACTTAGATATGAATGGTATCTACCCAGATATTTGTACCCATCGTATATACCTAGATGATCAAGCAACTCCAAGCAGGCAACCGTAGATAAGAATGAATCCGGAAATGAAAGACATTGTCAAGGAAGAACTGCAAAAACTCTTGATTGTCAGATTTGTCTATCTGATTTTTGAAAATGAGTGGGTATCACTATTAGTGGTAGTCCCTAAAAATAATGGGAATGATGAATCTGTGTGGACTACAAAGCATTAAACAAAGTTACCAAGAAGGACCACTTCCCACTCTCATTCATTGACCAAGTCTTGGATAAACTCTCGAGGAAGAAGTATTTCTCCTTCCTGGATGGATTCAGTGGATACAATCAAATCTAGAAAGGAGAAGAGGATCAGGATAAGACAACGTTCACCTACCCATGGGGAATGTTTGCCTATCGGGTATTACCTTTCGGATTGTGCAATGCACTTGCCACCTTTCAAAGGGCGGTGCTTAGCATATTTTTAGACATGATGGGAGATGTAGTCGAAGTATACATGGATGAATTCACCATCTATGGATAAACCTTTGGTGAGGCAATGATGAACTTGGAAAGAGTGCTCGAAATAAGCAAGGAAAATATGTTGTCCCTGAGCAACGAGAAATGCTTTATGATGATGCAAGAAGGCATCATATTGGGACACCACCTCTCTGTAGAAGGAATAAAGGTTGATAAAAAAAAAATTGAGGTCATCAAAGACCTACCCATCCCCAGAAAACAAAGAGAGGTAAGGCATTTTCTTGGATCAGTCAGGTACTACCGGCGATTTATCGTTGAATTTAGCAAAATTGTAAAAACTGCACACTCTATTATCTAAGGATGTGGAGTTCAATTGGACATAAGATTGCAAGGAAGTGTTTCAATTGCTTAAAGAGAAACTGATATCCGCACCGATTCTAAGAGGACCAAATTGGGACATACCATTCCATATCTATTGTGATGCATCTAACAATGTGATTGGAGCAGTCCTCAGATAGAAAGATGGCGAAAAATTTTATGCCATCTACTATGTCAGAAAAAAATTTGCAGGAGCCAAGCTCAACTACATGGTGACAGAGGAGTTCCTTGTAGTTATGCATGCCATACAAATTTTTTGCCATTATATCACTGGGTATAAGGTAATTGTCCACATGGACCACGTAGCTATCAGATACTTGATGAGTAAGCTGGCCATTGGTGGAAGAATTATCAAGTGGCTCCTATTACTGTAGGAATTCGACATTGTAATAGTCGATAAACCAAGAAAGGACAACGTCATAGCAGATTTTCTATTTAGATTGATATCGATAGACCATACAGTAGTGGAAGACTAGTTTTTGGATGAACATTTGTTCACCATTAGTGAGCAAATCCTGTGGTATGCAGATATAGCCAATTACTTGGCCACCGGAAGAACCTCACCTGCTCTCTCTTTTTGAGAAAAGTAGGCGATCATAGAGAAAAGCACGTCATTCCTATGGGTTGATGGTCTCCTATTCAAAAAAGGGCATGACTAGATTATAAGGATATGCGTAGTAGAGCAAGAGTTCTCAGAAGTACTCAAAGTGTGTCACAATGAACCATGCGGAGGACACTTTGTAGGGAAATGAAATGCCTACAAAATCCTATAGGCTAGGTACTTTTTGCTCACTCTATTCAAGGATGCGGTTGCGTATGCCAACAAGTGCAATGAATGGCAAAGAATGGGCAGACCAACCCATCGATATGAAATGCCCCTCTAGCCTTAGGTACACCTAGAACCCTTTGATAAGTGGGGCTTAGACTTTGTGGGACAAATTAATCCACATTCAATAGGGAGGAGGTTTATTTTGGTCTATACAAATTATGTCACAAAATGGGTTGAAGTTCAAGCGTTGAGAGATTCAAAAGAAATTACAATCATCAATTTCTTATTTTTCCACATTTTTACATGATTTGGGGTCCCTAGAGAGATAACAATAGACCATAGGCCTCAATTTACCTCTAGGTTGATCAAGGAGCTGATGGAGCAATACAGAGTTTGACACAATAAGACTACACCCTACCATCCATAGGCAAATGGGCAAGTGGAAGTGATGAACAGAGAAATAGAGAACATCTTGATGAAGACCGTGCAACAACATAGAAAATATTGGGCTACACGGTTGTCGAGGCAGTCTGGGCATATAATACCATGTGGAAATCCACCATAGGCTTCACACCCTTCCAACTGGTCTATGGGAAGAGTGTGATGATGCCCATTGAATTTGAAATCAAGACATTGAGGACAACTTCAAAATTGAACTTGATCTTGGATGATGCTCAAGAAGAAAGGATTCAATACCTAGATTAGCTGGATGAAATCTGAATGGACGTTTTGTAGAGAATAGAAATCATACAAAAGTAAAGAAAGCGATGGCATGATCACCACATTATGCTGAAGTAGTTCCAAGAAGGAGAATGGGTGTTGTTGTACGATTCTCGATTCTAGGAAAAAAGGGGTAAATTAATGCAAATATGGATGGGACTATATGAGGTGGTAAAAAACATCAAGAACGGGGCAGTGTGCGTTAGAACAATTGATGACAGAAGCACCATGTTAATGGTCAATGGCCACTGACTGCATCCATATAACACATCCAAAACCTTATAGGTGGAATCTAGAATAGACATGGGGGAGACCCCATCTTGTTAGATCTAGACCAAACTCTTAAAAGACGAAACAGTGGGCATGGAGGTGCTCACCAAAATTAGTTAATTGAGTTTTTTTCTTACAGTATGTTTTGTAGGGATGACGCCCGCATGCAAGCTATAGGCATCCTAACCCAGGGCCTAACAGGCATGAAATACATCTAACTACCTTTATTTTTCTTTCTTTTCATTTGCTTTTTGCAGGTGGAGGACCTGACAAAGACGAGGAATAGGTATATGGGAAACTAGGCCTGATTTGGCTCAGCATTTTGACATCGACACTCGTAGGTAGAAGCTAAGGCAGCGTGAAGCAAGACAGAGAAGGCTTGATCACCCTTTCCCAGTCAATCACAACATGATTTTCAAGAATAAGGCACCTTCCACATCGAGAAGGCGTAGAATAAGTAACATTACATATAAATAAGGCACCCATCCAAAAGAAGGCACCTTCCTTATAAAGAAGGCACCTCGCTAGAAGAAGGCACCTTCCTTATAAAGAAGGAGCCCAGCCAAAAGAATGTGCCTTCCTTATAAAGAAGGTGCCCCGCTAGAAGAAGGCACCCTACCAGAATAAGGCACCTTCCTTATAAAGAAGGCACCCAGCCAAAAGAAGGTGCCTTCCTTATAAATAAGGCGCCCCGCCAGAAGAAGACGCCTTCCTTATAGAGAAGGTGCACACAATATATATATATATATATATATATATATATATATATATATATATATATATATATATATATATATAGGCACCTTCTATGGCTGGAAGGCACCATACAAAAAAAAAAACAAATCCGAGGTGCCTTCCACATTGGGAAGGCGCATGCAGACGGAGGCACCTTCCACATCGGGAAGGCGCATGTAGACCGAGGCACCTTCCACATCAGGAAGGCACACCCATTCAGAAGCACCTTCCATAGTAGGAAGGCACCATCATTGAAAAGGTGCCTTCCACCACCAGAAGGTGCATCCAATCAGAGGCACCTTCCACCACCGAAAGGTGCATCCAATCAAAAATGTGCCTTCCACAACCGAAAGGTGCATCCATTTAGAGAGCATCAACAACATCAGGAATGTGCCATATAAGCACCTTCCACATCGATAAGGCACCACATTAGTGCCTTCCACATGGGTAAGGTACCAAAGAGCACCTTTCGCATACAACCAGCACTTACATCTCTTGGATGCCTCGATCAGAACAAAACCACCACATGAACGAGTGGAATTAGATGACCATACCCCTACCCCATATCTCAAATCAATGAATCAACATCCTTCATGATGCCTAAAACACCGAATAAGGTATGCGCATGCTAATTCAAATTTTTATATAATTATTTATAAATTATACAGTACCAAAAAAAATACCGTTGTCATAAAAATCATATCCCCCCCATAGTTAGAACCGCATGCCAATGATATGTCTCAAAAGGTGTAACCTAGAAATAAATGCTAAGGTTAGATGCCTTCCCTATAATAAGGCACCTTCATGAATATGGAAGGACATAAACAAACCGTAGTAGTAAGGGAAGACACCATGGGAGGAAGGTCAAATAATCATGCAGTGAAGAAGAATGAATCGAGTGATACGAAAGGAATCAGGGGGGTGATAAAGACATAGTTTGAGGCCAAGGGATGGCTCGAATACTATACCCTAGTTAGTCAGGGCTAGGATATAGAGGTAGCCAAGGAATTCATTGCCTCCTTGAGGGGCGACGTAACTCAAGTGTGAGGGGTAGAAATTCTAGTCACCCTCGAATACATCTCACAAGCGACTGGATTGCCCCTCATAGGAGAATGCATATATAAAGGTGGATTGCTGAAGCCATACACTGAAGTGCTACTACCAGGGGAAAATGTGTAGATAGACAAGGAGGGGCTACCTAAAAATAGCCTTCCCATGAATCTATGGAAGATATTCAAGCAGGTTGCTCGATTATTTACATGCACCGAGAAATATACCCATCTGCATGCTAACCATGTGCAGTTTCTCAATCACCTGGTGCATGGAAGGAATTTGAACGTGCCCTTCTACCTGGAAAATGCTCTGAAGGACAAAGCAGATCAGTACTAGAAGGGAGCACTATCTGCCTTAGCCCACCATGGGCTGATATCAACACTGGTCTGCCATGCAGAAGTGTAGAGGCAGAACCTTGATGCAGAGGGAGATGGCAGCCAAGAAAGGCAATAGAATGTTGTTGCCAAAATAGGGCAAGAAGAGGGAAGCCCTGTAGAGGAAATGGTGAGTATCAAGAAATTGGCATTGCCCTATTTCATAGAAGAAAGAGGGCATTCACCAGTGCCTGAAAGCACAGGGGAAAGAGGACATTCCCCAGTGCCTGAGTGTGAGGAGGAAGGAGCACTGCTTATTAGCAACAAGGCCAAGTTTTGGCTAAAAGAGCCAGTCCCCAAGAGGAAATGCCTGCAGTGACTCCTCCTCTCGACATAAGAAGAACAGAGTAACCCAAAAGTAGATGTTGCAGCCCAAACCCTCCAAGAATTAACAAACCAAAGCCCACAAGATGCAGGGACTTTCATGATCAATGATTAGGTCAATGTGGCCTTGGAGGAAGCGTTGGAATGGCAAACCAATTGCTGGATGGCCCAATAAATTTTGGAGGATTGCTAGAAAAATCATAGAGGGGAGTTGAAATAATGAGATGGATGGATTACCTAGATCAAGCAGTTGGTCTGGCAATTGCAAGATGAAAACTAGCTACTCCAGGACAGGGGTACAGAAAGAATGGATGCGTCGACCCAAAATGACTGGGCAAAAGAGGTCTTGATGAATTATCCCACATCTGCTGAACAAGTATTCTCTTCGAGAGAATTTTGATCAGACGCCCGACAGAGAATCCCAAAGGTAGGGGATAATTCCTTTATTTTTAGGAGTGAAATGGAAATAAGTCCCACAACACCCCTTGTCATCATCCTGAGTGATACAGAGTAGGACGAGGGCCTCCAGCAGCAGACAAGACCAGAGGATAAGGAGGAACTCCCTAGACCTAAAGAAGGAGGAGAAGAACCTTAGGGATCGACACAAAATAGAAAGGGGGACGAAGAAGCACCCCTAGGGATGGTAGCACAGAGTGAAGAGAATGCTCTAGGGACCACAAAGTAGTCCTCTCAGAGTGAGAAGATGACCACCAGGGAGAAAGGGAAAACTCATTTTTGAGCCGTCACATTTTCTATAGAGACCAGAGGAAAAGGGCCTAGGAAAGCTTGAAAGAAGGTGAAGGTTGATGAGGATTGATGTTTGATCACTCATATGACCCCTCTAGTAGTTCCTAGCTAGGTTTGCATAGTTTATTTCTTGCAAATTAATATTGTAAGTGAGTCTCCTTCTCACATGCACTTGTGGGCACTAGTTATCTTCTAGTTGTCATTTAGGAGTGTTAGTTAGGAAGTGTGAACTCAAAGTAGGAAGTGTGTACTTCAAGATAGCTAAAAGGATCTTCTAGTTAGCATCTTTCCTTTCTTTCTTAGCTTAGAAGTTACGTGCATTTTCCCTTGCACTATTATAGCTTATGGTTAAGCATATTGGATCAAATCCATGATTTGGTGGGTTTGGTTATGTATTTTGGGCCATTAGAGCCTATATAATGAGCTTGTAAATAATATGAACTTAGTTGGATTTTCAATCCTTTTCATTGGTATCAGAGCCTAGTTTATGTTTGCACTAGGGCTTGTGAGGTGAGAGGGTAGGAGATAGATTGTTTTTCATGAGAAATTCTTTCTCATTGAGGACTCGGTTCAAGCTCAAGGGGAGCTTGAAAACCATTCGTAGAAGGAAGTTCCTTAGGCGTCAAACTCCTCGTTCCAACTTTTTACTTATGCTCAAGAGGTATAGGAAAATTTTACCCCGATTCCTCTCTTACAAAAATCCCTTGGCAGGTTTGGACTACTCCTACGGTGAAATACGCATTAGGGAGCCATTTGTTCCTGCCATTGAGGAGTCTTGAAGACTGAGGAGCATCTATACCAGGTCGTGTGTCGACTTGGGTCTGGTTGCCTTTCAAACGTTGGTCGTGTGTCAACTGGATCTTGAAAGGAGAGCTACTGAAGGGGTCTTGGTGATATGATAGACAATTAGCAATTTGGTAGGAAAATTTGAAGGTAATTTACCTTCAAAAATTGCTAATAATTGTAAAAGTTTAAGTTTTCAATGTTGTTAAATTAACCCTTCTGGTTAATTTAAAAATTTCATTTTTTTTATTTAGAAAACTTAAATTTTAATTAATATATTATTTTCTTTATATATTAATTAAAATTTTAATTGTAAAAAAAAAAAATTGGATTTTTGGCCCCTCGGCCCCATCTCAGCAGGAGCTGAAGGCCACTATTTGCAAGTGGCTCGGCTGACTCAGTGTCGATGCCTATCGATGTCGGCCATTGGACGTTCGTCGGTCGACAAACATTGTCTGTCGATTGCCGATGGACATCGGCCGACGTTCGACACAGCCGATGGGATGTCGGCTATGTCACATCACAAGTCAATAGGCCGGCAAGCACTGACAGGCTTGTTGACATTGACAGGCGTGCTGATGCTGATAGGTCAGCAGGCATTGTCCCACCTGCCATCACTGACAGGCTCCAAGATGTCGGCTGTGCCGTGTCACCAGCCAACAGCCGACAGGTGCTGTCACGCCTACCAAATCTGACAGGCATCAACGCCCTGCCTGGTTATTGATTGGTCGGGCAGACTGTAGCCTGCACGTAGCCACGAGGCTGCAACAGTTAGCCTCATTGGGGTTGCTGCTCACCAGGCACCAAGCAAACTTGCACGAAAATTTTGTTTTTTTTATTGGGCACGAAATACTGTGGGCCATTACCACTGACTAGCATCGCCTCGAGAAACGTGCAACAGCAGTTGCAGAATTTCATGCAACAGAGGGTGGAGTGCAGTTTCGGCCAAACCATGGGTAACATATGCATGTAATTTTTTTAAATTTACTATTCTTAAGGTTTGCATGTAATTTTTTTAATTTATTAATTTAATTTTTTTAATAACTTAATTAATTTTTTTTTTGGGGTTTGGTTTTTGTGTTTTGTGTTGTTGGATTAATTAATCTTTGATTAATTAAAATTTAATTTTTAATTAAGTTATTTTTAAATTAATAAATTATTAAATTTATAACCTTAGGTTAGTTTAAATTTTTAAAATATTTAGCCTTAGGAGTAATTTTTCAAGGCACTGCATTGTAACAGGGTATTTTCAGATTTTACCCTAATTTTTAAGTGTTTTTGTCCTTGTTACTTCTGGCTTATACCTGGTTTCACATGGCTTCTGACTTGGCTGCCCAAGTGGCAGAACTTGCACATGTTGTGAATGCTTTAGCCGATAAAGCTAATGATACTACCATGGCAGAAGTCCTCGGTAACCTTGCAATGAAGGTAAATGATATTTCTCTCCACAATGCTTCAACTTCTGCTCATGATTCTCGCCTAAGAGTTCGTTGTGAAGTACCACTTTATGATGGATCCCGGAACCCTAAAGTCTTGAATAGTTGGATTCTTGACATGAGTTCTTGGTTTTCTTACACTCAGCTTTCAGATGAGGATATGGTTCCATATGCTAAGCTAAAACTTTCTGGTTTAGCTAAAGTACTTGTTGAAAGAAAAAGAGGTCATGATGAACTCACCTCTTGGGATGAGCTTGTAGACTGTCTTAAGACCAATTTTTATCCTTCCAATTATTCTAAGGAATTGGTAATTAAGTGGTTTCGATTTCGACAAGGTACTAATATGACTGTGCAGGAATATATCTTTCAATTCAACAGGTACAAGATACTTTTGAATGTGGAGGAAGATATTAAAGCTTTGATTCTCAAATTTCAAAGTGGCTTATTGGAACATTTGTACAGGGAAATTATGTTTGTTTCTATGGAAACATTGGATTCATTTTTCAACCAGGCGCAACTTGCGAAGGACAAGTTCAAAGCGCATTCGCAGGCATTCCGCACACCTGCTACTCAAGTGGTTGCAAACTCATCAAAAGGGAATAGTTCTTTCTCACAAAAGAAGAATTTTGCTCAAAATAAGAATGTTTCTTCTCCATATCCTTCTTCTCCTTCTCCTTCCACTTCTACTTCTTCTTCTTCTTCTTCTTCCAAACCTTCTTCTTCTAAAAATTTTTGTAACTATTGTAAGAAAAAAGGTCATGAAAAAGTTGATTGTTTTAAGCTTAAAAAGAAGAGTTTAGTCATCACTACTCAAGAGGAGGATGCTTCCAAAGGTCCCCTTGAGTCAGTAGGAGAAAGTAGAGTATACACGGAATTACGAGGTAAGCTCAATGAGGTTACCTTGGTAAATGTAAGTTCATCAGGGGGCGCTCGTGATGCTTTGTTCATCACTCGAGCTCATTTGCTCCATAATTTTGCAATAGATTGTATAGTGGATAATGGCTCACAGAAAAATCTAATTGCGAGGTCCATTGTCGAGCGATTGAAGTTACCTATGGAGCCTCATCCTCAACCTTATTCTTTGGGTTGGAAGGATAGTGGAAGGGGCTCAGAAATCACTCACACTTGCACATTAAAATTTGCACTTGGCCCACATTTCATAGATCAAGTCACTTGTGATGTGACTCCTATGGATTGTTGTGAGATTTTGCTTGGACAACCTTTTAAGTATGATCGGAGAGCTGTTTATGATGCTTTCAAAAGAACCTACACACTTCAAAAATATGGTAAGGTCTTTCTCATTAAAAGCACCAACACTCCTAACATCATTCTAAATTCCAAGCAAACAAAAAGGGCAATTAAAAAAGGTGGTGACGTTGCTCTAATTTTCATTCGCTCTCAAAACACTCCTACATCCACTTCCATTCCAAAGCAACACTCTTCAATGGATAAAATATTGCAAAATTACTCACACATATTTCAGGAGCCAAAGTCTCTTCCTCCAATTCGCACAATTAATCACAGTATTGAAATCATTCCTGGTTCTTCCCTACCTAATGCACCCATGTATAGACAATCTATTTTGCAAAATGAAGAAATTAAAAGGCAAATAGAAGATTTGTTGTCTAAGGGTTTCATTAAGGAAAGTACTTCTACTTGTGCCTCACCTATTTTGTTGGTTCTTAAAAAAGATGGCACTTGGAGATTGTGCATTGATTTTCATGCTTTGAACATAATTTTTATAAAGAATAGATATCCACTACCACGCATTGATGATTTATTAGATCAGCTCCAAGGAGCTAAGTTCTTTTCAAAAATAGATCTCAAAAGTGGATATCATCAAGTGCGTATCCAAGCTGAGGATACATGGAAGACAACTTTTAAGATGAAGATGGGCCTCTTTGAATGGTTGGTCATGCCCTTCGGTCTTACTAATGCTCCTGCAACCTTCATGAGGTTGATGAATGATGTATTTCGTGATGTACTTGACAAATTTGTAATAATATATCTTGATGATATATTGATATTCTCAAAAACTTGGGAGGAACACCTTGGGCATATCCATCATACACTTGATCTTCTTGCGAAGAATCAATTATATGCCAATTCTTCCAAGTGTTCTTTTGGCAATACTTCAGTTTCTTACCTTGGTTATGTGATTAGTGAAAGTGGAATTCAGGTAGATCCCACAAAAGTTGATGTTTTACTTAAGTGGTCCCCTCCTTCAACTCTCACTGAGTTAAGGAGTTTCCTAGGACTTGCAAATTTTTATCGCAAGTTCATTCCTCAATATTCCACTCTTGCAACTCCATTGCATTATCTCACTAAGTCTAAAGTTCCATTTCATTGGGAGAAAATCCAAGAGATTGCCTTTGAGAAACTCAAAAAGAAACTTTGTACAACACCTGTGTTAACTTTACCTGACCTCTCTCAACATTTTGAGATTGAAATGGATGCCTCTAAAGTTGCCTTAGGAGTTGTGCTCAAACAGAATGGTCATCCAGTTGCTTATCATTCAAAAACTTTTTCTGCTTCTAAGTTGAACTATTCTACATATGACAAGGAGTTGTATGCATTAGTTCAAGCTATCAAGTACTGGAGACATTATATTTTGGGAAAATATACAGTAGTACACACCGATCATATGCCTCTCAAGTTTTTACAATCTCAAAGTAAAATTGAAGAATCAAGACATATGAAGTGGGCCTCTTACCTCCAACAATTTCACTTGGTGATCAAGTACAAAAAGGGGAAGAGTAATACTATTGCTGATTGTTTGAGTAGGCCTCCTACCGCTCTTGCCTTAATAGTTATGTCCACTTCACACTTGGGATTTAAGACTTGGCCTAATCAGTATTCATAGGATCCTGATTTTGGGAAAATATTTGAGCAAGTGAGTAAGCCTTCTTCTTCCAATTTGCGTCCTTTCCAAGATTTCTACATCAAAGAAGGACTTCTTTACAAATTGGACAAGGTTTGTGTTCCTTGTGAGCCTAGGGTGTCACTTCTTAAGGAAGCTCATTCTACACTTTATGGTGGTCACTTTGGGAAGCACAAAACACTTCATCACTTGCAAAGATTTTTTTATTGGCCTAAAATGCAGAGGGATGTGTTGAGATTTCTCAAACAGTGTGCAGTTTGTTGTCGTTCAAAACCAGCTAACAGGAAGTTTGGCTTAGGCATGCCTTTGCCCATTCCTTCCCATCCTTGGGAAAGCATTTCCATGGATTTGGTTAGTGGTTTTCCCATGACAATGCGACAACATGATTGTGTGTTCGTGGTGGTTGACAGATTCAGTAAGATGGCTAAGTTTATTCCATGCCGCAAGACAAGTTCCGTAGTAGACTTAGCCCAATTTTTCTTTGACAACATTTGGCGTTCCTTTGGTCTACCTACCAGCATTATATCGGATCGTGATTCACGCTTTGTGGGTCACTTTTGGCGTTCTTTGTGGAAAATTTTGGGAGTTTCCCTTAACTTTTCCATCGCCTATCATCCGCGATCTGATGGGCAGACTGAAGTGGTAAACCGTACCCTTGTGCAAAGTTTATGAATCTATCATCATGCTTCACCAACAAAGTGGGACTTGAGTCTCACTCATATTGAACATGCCTACAATAGGGCCCTACATTCTTCTATAGGTCACTCACCTTTTGAGGTTTGTATGGGATTTCAGCCCTTGGCACCTTATGAGTTACCTTTGTCTTTGCCTTCTCCTGTCACTTCACATCTTCAGAAGGAGCAAGACAAGGCACACTCATTTATTCAGCACTTGCACAATCTGCAATCAAAGGTGATTGAGATTTTGCAAAATACACATCAACAACAAAAAAGGCCATGGATCGACATCGAATTCCTCATCCATTTTAGGTTGGTGACAAAGTTTGGTTGCATCTTGACAAGCGGCGTTTTACTGATAAGACTCATAGTAAAATCAAACCGATTCGCTATGGGCCTTATACTATTCTTCAATAGGTGTCCGAGAATGCTTTTCGCCTTGATCTTCCCGCACACTTGGGAATTCATGACGTCGTCAATGTAGATCTTTTGAAGTTGTACTTTGACTCTACATTGGAGACCGCACTAGCTATCAGTCATCCTGTGGACGTGGTTCCTGATTCTCAGTTACCATTGGATTCTAATCAGATCTATGACACGAAGACTCGACAGACTCGCCAAGGGTCTACCACCTCATATCTTGTGGCTCGACGAGGACAGCTACCGCATCAGGCTCGTTGGATTTCTTTTCATCAGATGTCCCATGACTTTCCTACTCTTCTGAAAGCATTGGAGGCCAATGCTTCTATTGTGGGGAGGCATGATGAGGATTGATGTTTGATCACTCATATGACCCCTCTAGTAGTTCCTAGCTAGGTTTGCATAGTTTATTTCTTGCAAATTAATATTGTAAGTGAGTCTCCTTCTCACATGCACTTGTGGGCACTAGTTATCTTCTAGTTGTCATTTAGGAGTGTTAGTTAGGAAGTGTGAACTCAAAGTAGGAAGTGTGTACTTCAAGATAGCTAAAAGGATCTTCTAGTTAGCATCTTTCCTTTCTTTCTTAGCTTAGAAGTTACGTGCATTTTCCCTTGCACTATTATAGCTTATGGTTAAGCATATTGGATCAAATCCATGATTTGGTGGGTTTGGTTATGTATTTTGGGCCATTAGAGCCTATATAATGAGCTTGTAAATAATATGAACTTAGTTGGATTTTCAATCCTTTTCAAAAGTGACCTTCACTAAGCCAGAGGAAGATGAGTGGGATATGCATCCATTTGTGAAAATGCAAAAATAGTTCGAACGACTACTCAAAGAGATGACAGTAGCTAAGGAAACTAGGAAGGCAACCTCGAGGATGCAAGGGGACTCTGTTATCTGCATTAATTCAAAAAAGGACAACCAGTTATAGGATATTTATGGGTCATCCCAGGGATGGCCCTACATGATAAGAAGGTATTTTTAATGGTGGGGGGTATATGGTCCTAAATTAGAGGTTGTAGCCATTGCAAGGGAGAACGTAGGGCTTACTCCTAAAGCAACCTGATTGTACAAATCCCAAGTAGTTCATTCCAAGAGGGATAATTTGGATATCCCTCTTGCAACAGTTAGACCTCCAAATGCTGAACTATGGTAGGCTATAGAAGTTGCATTCTAGTTAGTAGAGACGATGCTGGCTAGATCACCATTGATAGCGGCCAGAATGAGGAAAGTACAGCCAATAGCCACACCATTAGCTCTGCATAGAAAAAGAAGAACCACACCTCCAAATGCCAGCATGCAAAAGAGGTAGACGCAGGCCATAGGTACAGCTAAACCCACTAAGAAATAAAAAATATGAGGGGTCAGTAGGGCTACCTACAGTTTTGATTCCATGAGGGCATGGCATATGTTAGGCGTGGGGGAATGATGAGCATCAAAAATGCTCATATTTTGTATACCATTTCTTGAATATTATGCGACTGTATAATAAGGATTGCATATGTTTATGAATTATTATATAATTATTTGATGAAATTATGCGTATTATCTAATTTATGTGTTTTCGATGTGTTTTTGTGGAATTGTAGTTGATTTAGTTATATTTGGATCAGTCGAGGTCTTTTCATGGATCTGGAACTTTATTTATTTTGGAATCAATGCAAAGAAGGTAGGCGTCTTCCTCTTCCAGGAAGGCACCAAACATAAGTAGGCACCTTCCTCTTCCAGAAAGGCACTAAGGAAATACAAGCACCTTCCTTTCCCAGGAAGGCGCAAATAGAAGGCCATCGCCTTCCTCTTCCAGGAAGGCACCAAAGGAAAATAAGTGCCTTCCTCTCATAAGGAAGGCACTGACGGGAAGGCACCACTAGAAGGCAAGCACCTTCCTCTCATAAGGAAGGTGCCACTAGAAGGCAAGTGCCTTCCTCTCATAAGGAAGGCACCACTAGAAGGCAAGCGCCTTCCTCTCATAAGGAAGGCACCAACAGGAAGGTGCCACTAGAAGGCAAGCACCTTCCTCTCATAGGAAGGCGCCAATAGAAGATAAGCGCCTTCCTCTTCCAAGAAGGCACCAATGGTAGTAAGGCACCTTCCACATAGAGAAGGCACCCGACATACTTAGGCACCTTCCTCATAGGGAAGGCTCCCCTGTTCTTCGCCTATTGACCAGAGAAGCATGACGTGGACAACAACGACTGGTGCAATTCCAACTCTACGTCATATAGAGCTAAATTGGGGATCACACCAATGTATGAGAATGTCCTACCAATGCCAGGTGAAGCACAAACCAATCAGTGAACACACCACCATTAGAACTAAATGTCAGTTTTAGTAGACGTCAATTACATTTACCAGACTATCTTAGTTTAGTCTAGGATGAATCAACTATTACAACTTCTTTGTAATAGAAGTTCTATGGGTGTGCTATATAAAAACATGGAGACCTCTCTGAAGATATATATATATATAGAGAGAGAGAGAGAGAAGAGATAGAATATTTTGATAGTAATTGTAATACTTTGATAATTATAATACCATTCTAAGAGTTTCTAAGTGCGTGTTCAGCTGGGAAGAAGCTGCTGGAGCCTAGGCCCACTCCAAGCCAGTATTACTTCCCCTATTTTCCTATGTTTTTTCTAGATTAGTTTCCTGCTTTATAAGATTGTTTATCGCATTGTTATTTCCAGTATTGTAGTAGGTTCATTTCCAAGAATGTGTGAATATTTCCTTTCTATAGATTTATTTGTTTTTACATAAATTATTGAGGATTGCATGAATGATTGAAAACCATTTGAAACACCCCCCAATAGAAGAACTAGTGGACTCGTCTCAAGTGGTATTGTAAGAAATCTTATTCAGACCCTTCATAAGTTTATGAAGCTCCCTCAGTTGATAAATTAAATGCATGGGCATGTGACAAAAGTAGGAAACAAATTAACCTTGTTTGGTCCGCAATAGGTAGACCTCCTGGAAAATCCACCTTGATGTGCTACCATACTAAAATATGGAGGATTAAGCTACAAGCAATGTTGGGCCACCACATTACTAAATTTATTACATCTCATCATAGCATTGCACCAGCAATGCGCTCCCCCAAAATAGATTATAGGCTTCACGCTATCCACCAGGTCCTAAACCATATCCAAGAGGTTCCATGGGAACCTCACTTTGGAGTAGTTAGGAAACATGATAATGTAAATCACCATCAGTAGGACAACATGTCTCCATAAGAAGACATCCTTCCAGTACCACCGAGCCACAAAAACCCTACCAGATCGGGTATCCTAGAAGATAGTAGCAATATGTCTCCCAAAGACCCTCACAAATATTGCATCTCTAGCATACATGGGAAAAGAAACAATGGGAAATCCATAAAAAGGGATTCAAAAAATCTTGTAGACATGCTCCAGTGTAATGGTCATATCATCGGTAGGAATATGAAAGGTATTAGTCTGTGAATCCCATCTATGGGCTAGGGTAGTAAGATAGGCTTGATCTGACATGATCATCGAAATCCTAGTAACATACTAGAGGCCATGAGCATCAAGCCAATGCTAGTCTATGGTGTCCATGTTAGGCAGAAGGTTGACAAACAAATTTGTGTCCCAAGCCTGTGCAGATAAAATCTAGAAGTGTAAAATAAACGCCTAAATAAAATGCACTAACAAACTAATAAATGCATAAAATAAAAATGGTACAAGATAATCTAAGATGAGCTTAAGGTTATTAGAACAGTAACTAATGTACCTAATCATCCAAAAAAAATAAAAAACTACACTTTAAAATAAAATCATTAGTTAAATCATTAAAATTTCAAAAATCTTAAAAATAAGGCAAAGGCCTCTTGGCCGCTTACACCATGAGTTGCCCAAAGTGGCCGCTAAAACTAGCAGTGGCTAGTTTCCAATGGTTAAAAGTTTGATCGTTGGATTTTAAACTAGTCGTTGATGGCAACAACGGCTAGCCTTAGGCCAGGTAGGCCACTTTGAGTGGTAGTGGCTAGTGGGTGATATGCCAACGACATTCCCCCTTGGGCAAAAAAGTACAAAAAAATTTAAAAATTCCTAAAACTACCCTGGACCCACTAAAAATAATCCTGGCCTAGACCTGTTGATGGTTTTGGTTTGTTTCCAACAATTTTAATGAGTTTCATTTAATTGATTAATTAATTAGGTTCATTTTACCAAATTGAATAAGCAAATCAGGGTGGGTAGAGTACCCGTAAAGCTTCGGATCCTCCACTCATAGAAGCCTCCCCTTGCTTGGCCATATCATCCAAATCAGAAGAAAATGTGGTAGCACTCCATGTCACAATTGTACTTTCTCACCTCAGAGCTCAAAAGTGCAATTGACAGCTAGAAATAATGAAGGGTAAAACCCTAAAATTTACTTTTATATTTCCAACTCAAACCTCGACCATTGTTGGCATCAATGACCCACACTTTCTATCTAGTGGACCTAACAACAACCATGAAGCAAAAATTGGGGGTCGCTAATTACTGAGAAACAAGAAAATATTTGCTTAATTTATCACCACAAAGCACCTCAAAATGGGCCATCAAGCATACCTAGTGGTCCAAAATAACCAATATGTGCACAAATACCAAAAAAAATTAAAAATAAAATAACAAAAAAATATCAAGTGAGCTTCATAATCAGTTATTTGCTCTATACACTTAGCAATTGCAGTGAATAGTACTCCATACAATTTGGCAATATGAGTAAATTACCATAAGGTCATTTGGGGCAAAAAATTTAAAGCAAAATTGAGATGCCTCACTTCAAATCTGAAGAAGGCCATGACAGCCAAACCACCCCACAGGAGTGAGGATCCATCTCATATTCTATAACAAATAGTGATTCAATAAGCTACAATAGAATTACTATCACCTTGATTCCATAAGAAGGCCATAGTGGTTGGATCACCCCAAAGGATAGGGATATGCAATTACCAAAATAGTTGAAATCACACCTGGATGGTAATAACCTTATAAAAACAAAAGCAATCCTCTAAAGAGGTCCAAATAATTCATCTTGGTCAAGCGACTTGTCACTTTATTAATTGTCCTTTCCTCATCAACTCATCGGTTGAGGGGGTAGTCAAAATTTTCAAAAAATCATAATTAAAGTCAAAAAAGGATCAATAGATCATGTCAAATTGAGTTCATATTATGAATCATTGCCAACAACTATAATAAGCTTACCCTTTTCTGGAATAAAAAGCAAACATGATAGTTAAGTTTGTAGCTCTCCTCCTTTCGGACCTATAGTAGTACTAAAGATACACAATCACCTAATGAACGAGTACAAACTTCCACAAATTTAAGCCTTCCACCATGTTGGAAGCAATGATTCTAGGATGCATACCTCCTACATGATTGGGGCATCCAAAGTTTATCAGATCAATGATCAACATGCAACCTACAATTTTACCCTAGGTGGTCTATTTTTACTCTATATTGTGTTTTCCCACAACACATCCCAAAAATGGGTATCTGTAGACACCTAAAATACGTCATGTTTAGGAGACTACCCATATGGATAAATTCATAGACCATATTAATCCTATTGGATCTCTCCAAGAGTAAGTAGTTGTCCTAACCACTCAAAAATGATAGTTTTAGCCCATCTAGGCTTGGCCGCTCTCAAGTAGAGCGACTGCCACATCTGACCACTAAAGACTATAACATCCACACCTAGTCATTGAACCTGATAGTCGCTAGCACCATGCATAGTTTAGCTATGAATATGGGCCTAGATCATGCAGTTTGACTGCACCTTGTATTATTTGCAAGTAGATTTTTGTGAGGAACTACCAGAGTTCCTCTTAACTGCCCCTTTAATGCTAGTTTGTGACTAATGCTTTACACCTGGGATGGTCAGTCGCATGGGATTTGGATTGAATCTTCTCTAGGAATCCAAGGTCTAAATTTGAGAGAGAGGGAATTCTACATATGAACTCTCCAACAAAGAGCAAGAGATCCATGATTTTTAAAGTTTATGCAACAAAGCCCTATCATATTGGAGAGCGACTCCACACACCCTTGAGGGGCAACGAAGTGTTATCTATATAAGGAGAGACTACGCATCTACTATTCATATTCATTATTATTCACCACCATTCCATGCATTTGACACATCCGACAACCCTTGAACACAATTGAAGCAGAGAACCTGGTGCTATAGCCCCTGGATCATGAGAAGGAAGGTTTATTTCATAGTCGTTATCTTGGACAGTGGCTCATAGGTATAACCTAGGGTTTTGACATTAGTTTCTTTGTTCTAGAATTAGGTTTGATTGTTTTCTATTTTATCATTTATTTCTAGCATAGATCTGATTTATTGTACGTATTTACATTATTGTTCCCTGAGATATGCACACATTTTCCATTAGTTTCATTACGTTTAATCATGTTATGCTTATTTATATTTCTTATCATATTTAACACTAACAACCTCATTCGGTGAGGCATCCCAGACTAATAAGTGTGCTCTTTTGTTTTTGTGTATGTACGTCCATAGGTTTACAATACCAGTTCAAGAAACTAAGAGCACGAGATCCCTCCTGGATGAGAGAACAAGAAGGAGGCATCTATGGGCCCTCAAACAAGTTTGTTTGTGGGATTGAGAAGTCTGTGTTAGTGCACCATACCTTTGTGAGGGGGATTTTTATCCCACCATTTGTTTCCTCAATTGTAATCCATTGTATCAAACTAGGTATCCCTCAGAGGGATGAACATTGTAATCTAATTCAGCTTTGAAATCAATAATAAAAATACGATCCTTTCTTTGTTGCCTTAATTTCTATGTTATGCATATCTATTTGTTTTGTTTCTTTTATGTTTGATATAATAATTAAAATGCAAGTGGGGGTTGTGTTGCATGCTCCTAGAGGTTGCACAACATTAATCATACATCATAATATAATTATTACAAACATCAAATGAACAATAAAATCACTTTTATTCCTTTAAGTCAAATTATGTCATTTTTGGAATTGCATAACCATGACAATCATAACTACCATATAAAAACTAGAATGTAACAATCACAAAGGATTTTTATTATATTGAAAGCACGAGGATACGGAAGCAAACAAAAGGGAAATGTAACGCTAAGTCCTACGAATGAGAATGCATGAAAAGAGGGAAAACAAACGAACTGAAACGAGATTTAAAGCAAATGTAAAAGTGCAGCCCTTTATTTTATTAATTTTCTCGAGATCGGGTTACAATACGTCTCCTCCCTTTTCAGGGGCTAGGAGCATCGGACATAGTTTTGTCACACCACAAATGATACATTCCCCCTTGGGGATCTTCCGCGTGCCCACATTGAAAATGGGCGGACCAAACGTCATCGCCGCTTGCATGAATGCATCTATAGTTCCTTGCTGCCCCTCCGGTGTTGAGATCCTGCATTCAGAGAAATAGCAAATGGTTAGTAGCACCTACGGATGGAGGGAAACATGCGATCCCCAAGGCCTACGGTTAATGCATGCATAAAATAATCAAAACGATAACTAAAACATATCAGAATAAGCTAAAAATTTGACAGAAGCAAGAGAACATTACCAGGAACACACTGCAAAAGGAATAGTCAAGAAATCTACCACATATTTCTAATCGCTCCGGGGTGGGACGATTAGGACTATCATAAAATGTCAGAAGGTGACCTCCTAAATGTCCCATCCAGGGGCCTCCAAAACACCTGCAAAGTTGGGGTTAGGCAAAATGGGGCATTTTGGAATGACCCAGAAGGTCGGATTTTGCAAATTTGGCCTCGATCGCCCTGTATCCGATGATGCTCCCTGTATGTTAGTGAAAGCGAGAAATAATAAAATCATAGCCAAAACTCATCAGAATCACATGAAACTTGAATGGCAGCATATGTAAATAACCTAAAATCAAATGCAAAATAAATAGTAGGGAAATATACCATAGATTTCTAATCACTCTGGGGTGGGGCGATTAGGACTACAGTAGTGCGGGGGGCGCCCGGGGGCAGGACGCCCATCGTTTGGGGCTCGGTTTCGGCACCAATCCACTTGGGATGGGTCCAAAACCTCTTATGGGGTTGTGTCAAAAAATTGGGTGGGGTATTGTGGCCAAATGTTTGGGTTTTGGGTCCGGATTGCACTTCCAATAATCACCCAATAACCTCCCTTCCAAAAGAGAGATCAAGGATGTAAGAAGCACAAACGATGGGTGAGGATGTAATTCGGCAGCACTCCGTTGCTCCAAATGCTCCTACTCTATCCTTTTTTGGGGTGAGAAGACTCACCATTTTATAGACCTGAGGGTCTCTTGTGAATGAGCATGCAGAGGCACCACTTGGCCATCATGCCTTGTCAGGGGAGAGAAGATTCCTCCCTGATTAAGGGCTCCATGACTGCCTCTATGACTGCCTCTTTGAGCTCAAAAATGCTCACTCGCACTCCCATGCATTGAAGGTGGAGTTGAGTGGTGGATCTGAGCTACCATTTGTCAAGGTTTGACCTTTTTCCCGTCAAACCTGCTATTCGCCCCACCCTGGAGCGAATACTGCTAATCGTCCCAGGGTGGGACGAATACCAGTTTGTAATCGTCCCAGGGTGGAACGAGTAGGGAGCAGAGTGTCTGAAAGGTGCCAAATTGACCTCTGACCTTCCAAAACTACTGTGGGAGTGGTTAGGACCACTTTTTAACCTCTAGGGGCTGCCCTAGGGGCTATGTATGTCAATTCGATCAGTGCTTGTAGCCACATAATCGGATTGGTGTTATTTTGGTGTCTATAGATGCCCCTTTTTGGGATGCATTGTGCATGGCGCAGTGCTGAGAAAAAATAGATAACCAAAGCACTAATGATTAGGGTTTCTCAGTAACCTAACCAAATTTTGATGCCCCAAGTATGGAAAGGGCACGCATTCTTGAATCCTTGCTTCTGATGAGCTAAGGAGCTTAATTCAAGTGTTAACCTTTTTCGGTGAGGTGTTACTTGATCTTGGACATTGTTCAGTCATGAATAGGCAAAGGGCGCAACCTTTTGTCTATGGGAACCTTGAGTTCATGATTCAAGAATGCCAAGTGTTTGATCATCTTGTGATTATTTCTTGTTTGCTTGCCCCAAGCAGGAGCGTGATTGTCTTTGTCAATGATTCTTTGAATGCATGCCATTTCCTTGATTGGGTGTGTATTTGTTGATTGGTGACTAAGTGTGACTACCCCCTCAAGCGACGAATCGATGAGGGAATGACCGACATGAGAAAAGCGATGAGTCGCTTGACCCAAGATGACTTATGGTAAGGGTGCCTTCAATTGTTTTCCATTGAATGCTTATGCAGTTCCCAAACAATTTGACCTATTTTTGGTGGGTTTTAACCCTTTTTGTGACGCATTTTGGAGCTGAAATTGTCAAAAATCCGTCCTCCCGTGGAGCGGTCCAGCTATGGTAGCCTTCTTAGGGAGTAGGATAGTGATAATTTGTGACCCCAACGTCAGTTTTGCATGCCAATAATGTCAGGTGCAAAGGCGCCTTTGTTCGACAATTTTATTGCTATTTTTTGGTGGGTTTGGACCCTTTTTGTGACGCCTTTTGGGGATGAAATTCTCGAAAATTCGTCCTCCCGTGGAGCGGTCCGGCTATGGTAGCCTTCTTAGGGAGTAGGATAGTGAGGATTTGTGACCCCAATGTTATTTTTTGATGCCAAGAATCTTAGGCGCAAAGGCGCCTTTGTTTGGCAAGTTTATTGTTATTTTTGGTGCATTTTGGGTGCAGTTTTTGTTGTTTTTGATTTTCTTGCTCTGTAATCATCCCAGGGTGGGACGAATACTAGTTTTGTAATCGTCCTAGGGTGGGACGAGTGCTAACTAGAGCGCTCATCCCAGGGTGGAACGATTACAGGCCTAAAAGCCTATATAAGGGCCAAAACTAGGTTTTGGGCTCATTTGCACTTTGTTTTTCTGGCGATTTGGAGCTGTGAGGAGGAGGAGGTCGAGTTCGCGTAGCGGAGCGCTGTCGAATTTTCATAGACACAATGAGTTCATGGACCGGATCATCAAGTGGCAGAGCCAAAGCGAGACCGGTGAGTGCTCCTTCTCTTTATTTTGCTTGTTTTTATTTTATAGTTTAAAACCGTAATTTTTTTTTTTGTATTTCATTTTTTGATTTAAACTAAAATGAAAACCCTAGTTTAATTTTTTTTGTTGTTTGAATTTGTGTTTTGTGTTGCTTTGTTAAAACTAAGATCAAAACCCTAGTTGAAATTGTTTTATTTTGTTTTTGTATTTTGTGTTTCATTTAAACTAAAATAAAACCCTAGGTTAAAACTGCATTTATTCTATTGTTATTGTTTGTTATTGTTTTTGTTTTGTCAGTTCAAACTAAGGTTAAAAACCCTAGGTAACTAATAAATTTTTATTTATTAGTTTGAAATAATGTTAAAAACCCTAGGTAACTAACAAATTTTTATTTTGAATTTGTTTTTGTTTTTGTTTTTTATTTATCAGTTTGAACTAAAGTTAAAAACCCTAGGTAACTGACAAATTTTTATTTTGAATTTGTTTTTTGTTTTTTGCATTGCATTGTTTATTTGTTTTTGTGAATGTGTGTACTGTACATTTTGTTAATGTTTTTGCTGTACATTTATTAAATGTTTTTGTTGTACAATTTTTCTTTCATTTTTTCATGTTTTTGTGTTGTTTTTGTTTTGCAGGTGGTGAAGATTCGGTACCGTCTGCCGACGGTGTTTTTGGATGCATGGGAGGCACTGACTATGGTGGACTAGGAGTGGCTTGATGCCCTTGGGCTCAAGCAGGTGACTCAGTTAGAGCTTGTGGTGGGGGATCGAGCATATCTGACTGCCTTGATCAATTTGTGGGATCCTCGCACCAATACCTTTCATCTCCCAATAGGGGAGATGACGGTGACTCTTGAGGATGTCTATCGGATTCTGTGGATTTTGATAGATGGGTTTCCTATTAGGACTACTCCTCGTGATCAACGGATGACGGTGCTGACACGGTGCTTTGGGCATGGGGTGGAGATGGGGGTGGATAGTCTGGTGGAGAGGGTAGAGGGGGATTGCCTGATTGGTAGGATTTTGGTGCGATGGTGGCTAGAGAAGGGCATGTTGGGGGTGAGGCATGCATTACTGATGACCCTCATCTCCAACATGCTACTGCTTGACTCCTCAGGTGTGAGGTTCCCGTGGAACCTACTGGAGGTAGTTTTTAGACTAGTTGAGTGTCTGACCTCAGAGCCACTGATTATGAGGTGGGGTCAGACACTACTGGCATAGCTCTATGATGAGTTGTACGAGGTCCATTGCTGGAGGCAGAAGGGGATTGGGTGCAGCTACCTATTGTAGTGCTAGGGATGGCAACACATAGTTGTGGAGCGGCCATAGGGTTTGCCATGGACTACTCAAGCAGAGATGGTGGACAGGGAGATCGGGTATGCGGCTCTATGGTGGAGGTCAGAGGAGCAGGGGCAGAGTCGATGATGGGCAGGTGTCGTAGGGCATTATGTCGATGCCTTCTCGCGTCTTGCTCTAGGGGAGGTGTTCTGGCATCCATACTGGACTGTCCAGCCTGGCCTGAGGCTGGGGAGTGGCTCCAGTGGGTGCGTAGGGGGAGATGGTTGATCGGGTGGCATGGGACCGAGCAGGAGTATTTCTTGTACGTTCGGGTGACTCAACAGTTTGGGGTGCACCAGGGATTTCTTGGTGAACCTTTGATCTATCGACGTCGGGGTGATGAGAGGACTCTGGCCTGGCCGATCATTGAGCCATTGGGTGAGGAGTCGGATGCAGTGATTGATGTCCCTGATGTGGAAAATGTCGGGGTGACTATAGAGTATGACCAGTGGTGGACGATGCAGTGATGGCGGGGTGAGGGGCCTCTAGGAGGTCCGGATGCGACAACAATAGGTGGTGAGGATGCGGAGGCATCGGGGGAGGGTTGGGGAGCTCCGCTCGATGATGCGGATATGGTAGAGGTTGACGACTTGGCTGGGGATGACCTAGGGGTTTCGGAGCAGCCGGATATATAGGATGTTCCGGAGCAGTGGGTGTCGGAGCAGCCCACCGTCCCGGGGATGCCCATGCCTCAGGCAGTCCTAGGGGACATGGAGGCTAGGTATCATGTTGAGATAGCATGATTGGAGGAGCTACTATGGAGATGAGATGAGGAGCATGGGGAGGTTCTGCAGGAGAGGGATCTCCTGTGGACTCAGTTGGCGGAGCGGGAGAATGCATTGGCTGCGTACCATCGGTGGGATGGGGACACCGATGCTTTGCGAGAGAGGGATCTCCTACGGACTCAGTTGGCACAGCGTGATGATGCATTGGCTACGTACCATCGATGGGAGATGGATTTGGTCCGACATCGGATGGAGTTGGAGGCAGAGATTATCCACCTCGATGGGCGGTTACCTGAGCTCACTAGAGGTGGATCTTCGCACCGAATGAGAGATAGTGAGACTGAGCAGTCTGCTTCCTCTCGTCGTAGGTGGGTGGGTGAGGGTAGCGCTAGTGGGCATGATGTGGGGGCTGGCAGCAGCCATCCTGAGAGGTCCCATAGGACCCACACCACTGGGGGTAGTTCCAGTCGCACCGATCCTGCGTGATCATGGTGGCCGACGCCCTAGGCTTGGGGGTTTTTGAGTTTTTGATTTTGTTTGTGAGGTCAGAGGACCGTTTTATTGTAGCCTGAGGGCATTTTTGATGATATATATACATGAATTTCTTTGTGTTTATACACTTGTTATGGTTTAATTTTATGCACATTTTAGTTAGTTGATGTATGCATGTGTTATTATGAATGCGATGTTTCTAATTATATGATGTATGCATATGGAATGGATGGAATGATTTGTTGATAACTTGTCGGTGGCACCATAGACTGTACAGGATTCACTGGCTTTCTGTACTATGTGATGACTTTGTGGAATGACTTTGCATGTGTGAATTTTTTTGTTTGTTTTGTATTTTTTGATGGTGATGCAAGAATGGACATGTACAACATTTGTTTTAGAATGTAGTTAAGGTTTTTCTGAGACTCAGATGCTTTAACTAACTAGCCAAGACTGTACATTTATCTTACAAGACTTTTGAACAAGGTATGAATCAGACTTGAGTTTGACCAAGTTATTTCACATCCCTGTGTGTGCAATTGAGTTCGTTTATGTGGTATTTGTCAGGATACCGCCAGTGCCAGATAGGCTGTCCACCAAACCTGTATTGAGGATCACCTAATTAGCTCCACTAACTCCTTTGTTGTATTTAGTAAGATTAATCCATAGGACAATCTAAGGTACCATAAGCTAGCTCATCCACATGCAAACATTGGTCTGCTCACACGCAAAGCTAATGTGATAGACATATCGTCATGCGTTTAGGATACCACCATTGCCAGGTAGGTTGTCCACCAAACCCGTAATGAGGATCACCTAGATGGTTTTTTGAATGCTGAGAATTCTAGGGATTCAAGCTCAGGCGTCTTTCGGTTGCTCAACTTGTTGGGATACTTGCTTGCATACATAGTGATGAAAATCACTGTTTATTTTTCTCTTTTGTTTTTCTTTTTGAGCAAGGAGTTTGAATAGTGGTGATAACCACTGTTATTTGATTTTGCATTTTTAGGTTTCAAAGTTGAGCTCGTGGGTTTTTGGCTTGTGAATGGAATTGATCCCTTTTGGCTTTGGGGATGACTACCCATCCTGTTTAGGGATGTGTAGTATGAATCCTTATGACTTTGGGGACCAAAGGTGATTGGGGATGTTACTATGTAATGGCATTGATCTTTTAGGCCTTGGGGATGACTACCCATCCTTGTCAGGGGTGTGTAGTACGAATCCTTATGACTTTGGGGATCAAAGGTGATTGGGGATATGATTATGTAATGGCATTGATCTTTTAGGCCTTGGGGATGACTACCCATCCTTGTCAGGGGCATGTAGTACGAATCCTTACGACTTTGGGGATCAAAGGTGTTTGGGTTTTTTTGATAGTGGATTTAAGACCACTATTTATTATGGGGAATTGGATGGGGAAGAGCTTGTCCTTTTGTCAATTCTCAGCATTCTCGAACCATTCGCATAGGGGGATGAGCAGGCTAACCTTTCACCTATGGTACCCTAGACTGCTTTGTAGGTTTCTCTTGCATTCACACAACTTGGGAATTTTTATGTGTTTTAACTTGTGTGGGGATGCTACGTAACGAGGTGTGATCCAAGTAAAACTCTACCTTTGTAAAAATCTATCTGACTTTGTACAACTTTTGACTAGAAATCTAAAGACAGTTGAATGACGAAAAACCCTAAAGACATTAGGAGACAACTGACTATGATAAAAATGTGGATGGTGTTATTCTGGATGGATGTGTTTACAAAATGTATTGAATGTAGAAAATGATGGAATTGCCTAGCAATTACAGTCTATGGTGCTTATGACGTGTATGACCAGCAAATATGCCATGTATGGATGCGATGCCTAATGCAGTTTATTATATTTTTGTGTTTTGATTTTTAAGAGTATGCATGGAAGTGAGATGCAATTTTTTTATTTATTTTTTTATTTTTTATTATCTTTTGTTTTTGTTTGTTTTTGAATATTTGTTTTTGACCAAGCGATTGTGGGAACCCTTGGAGCATTTGGGGTTGACCAAGCGATTGCGGGAATCCTTGGAGCATTTGGGTTGACCAAAGGGATTATGGATACCTTTGGGGCGTTTTAGGTTGACCAAGCGATTGGGGGAATCCTTGGAGCTTTTGGAGGTGACCAAAGGGTTTATGGATACCTTTGGGGCATTTTGGGGTTGACCAAGCGATTGTGGGAATCCTTGGAGCTTTTTGGGGTTGACCAAGCGATTGGGGGAATCCTTGGAGCTTTTGGGTTGACCAAAGGGATTATAGATACCTTTGGGGCATTTTAGGGTTGACCAAGCGATTGTGGGAATCCTTGGAGCTTTTGGGGTGGGCTATGGCTCTCTAAATGTGGAATGGCCTCAAATGACTGATGTTCAAGGGTTCTAGTTCCTTGATTCCTTCAAGAGAGGTGAGCCGGTATGTTCCAGGTCCTATTTTACTATCAATTACATAGGGACCTAACCAATTTGCCGTGAACTTATCCCTTAAATGGGGCGGCAAGTTAGAGTTTTGTTGGTTCTCTTTTAAGACCAAGTCACCAACCTGAAAGTCCCTCAGGTGAACTTTCATGTTGTATGCTTTCTTAAGTCACTCTTGATAGATACGTAAATGCTCGAGAGCATTGATGCATCGTTCATCGAGCAATGTAAGCTGGTCTAATCGGGCCTACCATGCAGTGTCATCATCGATGAACTCTTGCATTGATATGCATAGGGAAGGTATTTCCAACTCTAGAGGCATGACTGCCTCAGAGCCATACACCAACAAAAATGGAGTTGCCCCAGTGGGCGTCCGAATGCTAGTGCGATAAGCCCAAAGAGCAAGTGGGATTTGAATGTGCCAATCCTTATGACTATCTGTGACCATATTTTTAAGGATGGCAACTAGCATTTTGTTTGACGCCTCTGCTTGCCCATTTGCCTACGGATAATAAGGTGTCAAAAAACTATGCTGAATTTTGTACTTTGTGGTCAAAGCACGCACATATTTGTTTTTAAATGACGTCCCATTATCCGAGATGATCTTGGATGGAATACCAAAATGACATATGATGTTATGTAAAATAAACTCCGCAATGCGGGTTCCAGTCGTAGAGGTAAGCGAAATTGCTTCCACCCACTTGGTGAAGTACTCTGTGGTCGTTATGATAAACGTGTGATGACTTGACAATGTAGGGGAGATCTTTTTGATTAGATCTAAGCCCCACTACGAAAATGGCCAAGCCGATTGGATCGACTGCAAGGCCTGAGAAGGTACGTGTGTCAAATTGGCATGGTGTTGACACTTCATGCACTTCCTTACATACGCGCAATAATCTCGCTCTAAATATGGCCAATAATAGCCCATGCAGAGAATGCACTTTGCGATGGCCATACCGCTGAAGTGGCCACCGCATGTACCATCGTGCGCTTGGGTGATCACCCAAGTGGACTCCTGCTGGTCCAAGCAATGGAGGAGGATCCCTTCGTAGCTTCGACAGTACAAAATGTCTCCTAGCAAGACATTTTTTGCCACTTTCTATTTAAATGATCTTTTCACGGCGTGTATCAATCCAAGTGGGAGGTTACCTAGCTTGAGGTAGTCTCTTATGGGTGTGTACCAATCCTGCTGATCAGAAACCTTGATGGTATGAACTGCCAATCCCTCTTGAAGTTCATCCCTAGCAAAAGCTGAGTGGGAACGGACCTGTAAGAATAGCGTTGTGTTGCTATTAAGAGGGGTCAGGGAGAACAAGGACCCCCAGTTGGTGTGATTCAGACTATCATGGATTCGAGAGAACTTATCCTGAGATGGTTCAATCTGGATCAGGTGGATTCTTGGCTTTAGGTCAGAGCTTGCACGCTCCATCATGGATTGTGATAGTGTTTTGACTTGAATGGTTGTCATCTCACCAGAAGGGTCTTGCAGGATTAGTGACCCCAAGGAGGCCATAGTGTCCGCAAAATGATTCGATGATCGAGGGAGTGCCTCGATGTCGTACCATTCAAGCTTTGCCAGGAATTTGTCCACAAGGGCTTTGTAGGCCTATAGAACTGGGCATTTACATTGGAATACCCCTTTTACTTGGTTGACAATTAATAACGAATCACCAAAGATGTTCAAGCATTTGATGTTCATGGTGATTGTTGTCTAAAGACCTATGAGCAAGGCTTCGTATTCGACATTGTTGTTGGTGCATGGGAAATATAGTTTAAATGATAGAGGCATTGGAGCCCCTTGCGGTGTGAAGAATACAATTCCCATGCCACCCCCTTGCTCACATTTAGAACCATCAAAAAATAGGGTTATGTCGGCCTGTGACTCAGGCTCATCAAAATCTGGCGATTCTGAGACATGGAAGACCCCATCATCGGGCAGCTCTACGGTCAGAGGCTGATCATCTTTGAGAGGAGCCTCACGTAAGTTGGGCTTTTGGGGCCCCAAAATCTTGGTCTCTATAGACTCTAAGTGCCCTAGCAGTGCTTTGTATGTATCGGAGGATTTGATCTCCTCCTCCTTGGTTTGTTCCCATTGTGGATTACGGGGAACTTGAGGCCTATGGAGGGGTAGCCGGATAGCACCCCCCTGCCTTGGTAGGGCATTTCAACCCGCTCTTCTTCGCGCTCAAATTCCTCAGAGGCTTCTTGAGGAATTTCTGGGTGTGGCCTATAAACATGGGTGGGTGCCCGAGGAAGGCACCCATCATTGGTTCTAGGAGTGGCCTCCCACTCAGGTCTAGGAGGTGTTGGGGGCAACGCTTGATAAGGTCATGGAGACCTGTCTCACACCAAGGGGTTGTGCCTCTCATAAAGTTTTGTCTTATGCATGTGAGGGGTTGGAGTCCTCGCCTGCATAGTGTCCTAGAGCAACTCATCCATCTGGCACTGAATGCGCTCTTTTTTAAGATGATACAGTTGCTCTAACTACTGTTGATCTTGCTCAAGCTACGTGAGTTGTGCTTGGTGGGCGACATGTTTGGCAAATGCCAAGTCAATTCGTTCCATCGTCCTAAGTCTAGGAGGCCCAGATGCCTCTCTTACATATCTATCCTGGTCATGGTGATCCGAGATCTCTATAGGTCGCTTCCCTCTATCGAGGTTAGCGGCATTCACCCGAGGCTCTAGCCTCAGTAGGTGATCCTGATAAATAGCAGGTGCAGAAGCGCATTGTTCCTATGCTGTGTATTGCTCTTGAGGAATTTAGTGGTCTTCCTCATGCTCCCTTTCGTATATGTGAAAGGGGCGGGTAGAGTTGGCTCGCCCTATCTGAAGAGCCTTGTGCTCTGGATTTGGCCTATTGTTTTTTATAGTAATAAGGGGTAGAGGAGGGATGATGTAATCATGTGGCCCCTCCTTATGGACCCTATGTTGTTCTAGCGCTTCATTGCATGGTGGCCACTCATAACGAGTGTCTAAGGGAGCCTTCCCATTTATGTTGAGTGCCACGTGTAAGGACTCCTCCTAAAAGGGTCTATGTTGAATGGGAGTGCCCCTCGAAGGGGTGCCTCTATAGTCCCATTCCGTCATGGTATGATGTGGACTATTTTGTGGGTCAGGCCACCAAGGTGGTATGACCAAGTCCTTGGGGCTATAGCGGAGGTGACTTGTGCCCCCTTGTACACTTTTCATAGCTTATGCCCGTGATTGGGCTTGGCTACGGGTGTACACCATGGTGGTGTCTCTCTACAAGATATGTATGTTTTTATCTTCTTTACAATTTTTTTTTATGCTACACTAAACAAATAGGAGCCACACAAACAAAGAAGTGATTATCTCGTTTATGGATTAAAAGTGTGCCCTAGATCTGGTTTAGTGTGTTTTGATTTTTGTTTTGAAATCCTTGTAAAGAAAATTTTGTTGTATATGCAATATGAGGGCTCTTATGTCTCCCAAAATGGTCGCCCCTTCAATATACCACTGCCATGCCATTATACCAAACCTCTCAATATACCCGCCCTTACGTGAGGGAAACTATTGGTACGCGAGAGCAGAATGGTACGTGGAACATAGGCGGTATGGAAGGGGAATCACCCTATTTTTGACACCTACCATAGAAGACTTATCCTCATGCATTGGGAATCACCCCAACTACACTTGGTCAGCTTTCATCAGGATTTACGTCTAGCAACAATAGCGATCGGGGTTATGTATGCAAAAATTCAAGCCAAGGTGGTGATGAAATCCACCGTTGGTCTTGATCAAGTGTTGGGGTTTTATGACCAACTCCTTGATGTTTAGATTACCTCGTGGTGTGTGGGGTTATTTTTACTTGTGAAAAGAAAGGAACATGCAGTAAAACTCTCCTATGCAAGCAAAGAAACAGAAAAATCATAGAAACAGAAACAGAAAATTATAGAGGGTGCTTAGAACAACCTACCTCTTCTCTACCCACACCAGATGCCCCTGAGTTTTTGCTCTAAAACTGCACAGAGAGCTAATCATCCCAGGGTGGGATGAATAGCAGATCTATATTCATCATAGGGTGGGATGAATGCCTTATTCGTCCCAAGGTGGCACGAATTCCAGCTCTATATTCATCACAGGGTGGAACGAGCAGCAGTCCAACGCTTGAAGGATTAACACCTGAAAGCAAAAACACACAAATTTTGATCAAAAATTTGATCCCAAAATCAAGGGATAGGGTCCCACCATGATTGCCACTCGAAAGCACGAGGATACAAAATGGTGGATGCAAACAAAAGCGAAATGTAACGCTAAGTCCTACGAACGAGAATGCATGAAAAGAGGGAAAACAAATGAACTGAAATGAGATTTAAAGAAAATGTAAAAGTGCAGCCCTTTATTTTATTAATTTTCTTGAGATCAGGTTACAATACGTCTCCTCCCTTTTTAGGGGCTAGGAGCGTTAGACATAGTTTTGTTACACCCGGATGGTACATTCCCCTCTGGGATCTTTCGCATGCCCACATTGAAAATGGGTGGGCCAAACGTCACCACCGCTTGCATGAATGCATCTATAGTTCCTTGCTGCCCCTCCGGTGTCGAGATCCTACATTCAAAGAAATAGCAAACGATTAGTAGCACCTGCGGATGGAGGGAAACATGCGATCCCCAAGGCCTACGGTTAATGCATGCATAAAATAATTAAAACGATAACCAAAACATATCAGAATAAGCTGAAAATTTGGATAGAAGCATGAAAAAATTACCAGGAACACACTACAAAAGGAACAATCAAGAAATCTGCCATATATTTCTAATCGCTCCGGGGTGGGACGATTAGGACTGTCATAAAATGTCAGAAGGTGACCTCCTAAATGTCCCATCCAGGGGCCTCCAAAACACCTACAAAGTTGGGGTTAGGCAAAATGGGGAATTTTGGAATGACCCAGAAGGTTGGATTTTGCAAATTTGGCCTCGATCACCCTGTATCCGATGATGCTCCCTGTATGTTAGTGAAAGCGAGAAACAATGAAAACATAGCCAAAACTCATCAGAATGACATGAAATTTGAATGGCAGCCATATGAAATGACCTAAAATGAAATGCAAAAGAAATAGTAGGGAAATATGCCATAGATTTCTAATCACTCTGGGGTGGGGCGATTAGGACTACAACAGTGCGGGGGGCACCCGGGGGTAGGACGCCCACCGTTTGGGGCTTGGTTTTGGCACCAATCCACTTGGGATGGGTCCAAAACCTCTTATGGGGTTGTGTCAGAAAATTGGGTGGGGTATTGTGGCCAAATGTTCAGGTTTTGGGTCCGGATTGCACTTCCAATAATCACCCAATAACCTCCCTTCCAAAAGAGAGATCAAGGATGTAAGAAGCACAAGCGATGGGTGAGGATGTAATTCGGCAGCACTCCATTGCTCCAAATGCTCCTGCTCTATCCTTTTTTTGGGGTGAGAAGACTCACCATTTTATAGACCTGAGGGTCTCTTGTGAATGAGCATGCAGAGGCGCCACTTGGCCATCATGCCTTGTCAGGGGAGAGAAGATTCCTCCCTGATTAAGGGCTCCATGACTGCCTCTATGACTTCCCCTTTGAGCTCAAAAATGCTCACTCACACTCCCATGCATTGAAGGTGGAGTTGAGTGGCGGATCTGAGTTGCCATTTGTCAAGGTTTGACCTTTTTCCCATCAAACCTGCTATTCGCCCCACCTTGGAGTGAATACTGCTAATCATCCTAGGGTGGGATGAATACTAGTTTGTAATCATCCCAGGGTGGAACGAGTAGGGAGCAGAGTGTCTAAAAGGTGCCAAATTGACCTCTGACCTTCCAAAACTACTGTGGGAGTGGTTAGGACCACTTTTTAACCTCTAGGGGCTGCCCTGGGGGCTGTGTATGTCAATTCGATCAGTGCTTGTCGCCACATAATCGGATTGGTGTTGTTTTGGTGTCTACATATACTTATATCCAACCTTAAAAATAATTCTTTCTCTAATATTTATAATGTACCAGGAACCTTATTGTAATAGATTCAACTAATTCATAAAACTAATCTATAAATTAGCTACAAAAATAAAGGATCTATTACAATCTATTTCAAAAATAAAATCAGGTTTGTTGCCATTCTATTAGGGGAGAAAAAACATCCTTTGTTGGTTTTTACTAACCAATAAAAGGTATGAGTTGTCCCAACTACTTCCTAACTAACTCCTAATTTCCTAAGTTGTTTGGTTGTTGTCAAATAGATTTTACCGTGTTGTAACTACTATTGCTAACAGGTTTTTCCTAGCTATCATTGGTGTGTCTTTCCATTTATAAATCATCCTTATTTTTAAGAGTGGCTTCCTAAAATTAAGAATATTTTAAGTCCTATTTTCTAGGAAACCCATCCTATGCTTCTAGTATGATTTCATGCATAACCATATTTATAGGAATTTTTCTATTTTTCTAGAATAGGCCTATGACTAGAAATCCTTCTACAGTATGTTTTGTAGTAATGAAAAATAACCTATGTATACAACAACACTACAATGTAAAAAAGCACATATAAATATAGCAAATGATAGCAATAATCATCACATTTATCTTCTACATCTATTCCATTAATCATTTAAGTGTAAACATTACATTTAAACAAAAACTAGTAAAGATGTCCATAAAGTTTTCAAGAATGATCAGTTTAGGTGTAAAAATAAGGCTAATAACTATGAAAAGTTGACCTATTTTCCCATCTCATCACTCAAGAAATAAAAAATACATATATTCTAGACAAAAAACCAAAGTGCATGTTAGGTGAAAATTTTGTTCAACAATTTGCCATAGACAGAAGAAATTGTCACCCTTACCAACTTATACCAACTAAAACAAGGAAATGAAGAAAGTCTCTCAAATTTCTTGAAAATATGAAGATCATTGGTAGAAAAACTAGAATACAAACCTCCTCTAAATGAATTCCTTAGTATTTTCAATAAAAAAATTGATGAAAATCTCTCCCATCCTCTCAAAATAACCATAGTACCCTCCTTTTAATATGCCATTCTATTAGCCAAACAAGTAGAGTCCACTCTCATTAGAAATGGATAGTTAATACAATATTATAATAAAAAAGGATAATATAAGAATAAACATGTCATATGTAATAGAGTCATTGATTCTACACAAAATAAGAATCGTGGAGGTACTTGGGAAGCACTCCAAAAACTTATTTTGAATAAATAAGAAATTTCTAGAAGACAGTACACTAAGTTAGACCTACCTTATTTGGTCATTTTAGAATAGTTTTTAGAAGCAAAAAATATCAAAATACCACCTGTAAAACCTTTGAATATGAAAAGGAAAAAGAAGCCTAGATTTAAGGCCATCAAACAATGTGAAGAGTTATACCCAAACTTATTCCAGAATAATAATTCAAAAGAAAATAACAACTCACAAAATACATGTACTTAGAACACGAGATTTATCCTGGTTCACCCGATATGGGCTACTCTAGCAAAAAAGAGTCACACCTCCTTTTCTATTATTATTTTACACTCCACCTGTAATGGGACATTATAATCAATATAAAGGAAACTCTTACAATCCTAAAACACAACGTGGTATTAGAATACCATGAGCACAATACCATGGGTTAAAACCACCCATACCCACCAATCATGGGAATCCCACCAATGCCTCCAAAAATAGCTTCGAGAATATATCCAAAAAAAGGGGCCCAAAAAATTTTCCCACTTGTTGAATACTTTGTATAAAGGTTGTATCAATGTTAGTTCCAACACTTGGTCTAGGTAGACCCATTTCAACTTTACAAAACATGAACTTTTTTGTGAGAACTGCCTTGGTTAAAGCTTCTACAACATTTAACTTGGTATCTACTTTTTCCAATAACACTCTCTTCTGTTCAATCATGTCCCTACTGAAGTGGTACTTTGTATCAATGTGCCTTATTCTTGAATGGTAAGCAAGGTTCTTTACCAAAAATATAGCACTTTGGCTATCATAATTTATCTTCATAGCTCCTTGAAAGAACTTAGTATTAGCACATAGTCTTTGTAGCCATACTGCTTCCTTAATTGCATCAATGGCTACCATGTACTTAGCTTCAATGGTTGAAAGAGAAAAAATAGTTTACCTTTTTCTCATCCAGCTAATAGCCCCTCCAAACAAGTTGAATACATATGCACTAGTATATCTTCTATTGTCAATATCTCCAACCCAATATGCATCAAAAAAACCTTCTATATCTAAGGATTTGTTTTTATTACATTTACCTTTATAATAGATTGAAAATAATATGTACAACGCAAATATCTGAAAACCCTTTTTACAAAGAGTCCAATGATCTTTACCAAGTTTAGACATATATCTACTCAAAACTCCCACTACATGGGCAATATATGGTCTAGTACACACCATGGCATACATTAAACTCCCTACATCATTTGCATAAGGAACATGGGACATTTCTTCTACCTCTTATTCTATTTTTGGAAATTGTTCAACATACAAATTTTCACCCAAAAAAATAGGTACCTTCACTGGTTTGCAATCCTGCATACTGAATCTCTTCAATACTTTCTCAACCTACTTTTTTTGATTAAACCACAACTTTCTATTTGAATGATCTCTATTTATTTTCATACCCAAAATAAAACTTGTAGGGCCAAGATATTTCATGTCAAACTATTATGTTAACTGAGACTTCACTTCCTTGATCATTTCCTTACTATTTCCAATTAGTAATATATCATCAACATACCAAATTATAATTACAAGTTCATTACCAATTTGCTTTGAGTTTACACAATGATCAGCATTGCTACGAACAAAATCAAGTCCTAAAACATAAGTATCAAATTTTTGATACCACATTCTAGGTGACTGTTTCAGTTCGTACAAATATTTCTTTAACTTACATACAAAATCCTCCTTTCCTTCAACAATGAATCCTTCAGGCTGTATCATATAGATTTCTTCCTCCAAATATCCATGAAGGAATGCATTTTTTACATCCATTTGCACTATTTCAAGATCAAATGCAACAACCACAGATAAAATAAATCTTATTGAGGTTAGCTTTACAACAGGAGAAAATACTTCACTATAATTCCTTCTACTTAGGAATAGCCTTTAGCAACCAAACAAGATTTATATTTCTCCACTTTACCTTTAATATTCTACTTCTTCTTGAATATCCATTTGCAACCTATTGCTTTTCTTCCACCAGGTAATTTTACTAGATCCCATGTCTTGTTCTTTTTTAGAGCCATCATTTTCTCATTCATGGCTTCTTCCCAAAGGTTTGCCTCTTTAGAATTAACAACTTCTCTAATTGTTCTAGGTTATTCATTAGTAACAAATAAAACAAATAAAGAAGGAAAATAAGATGGACTATACCTTTCAGGTTGCCTTCTTTCTTGTGTTGATCTCCTTACCACAGGTGTATGAACCTCTGGTTCATCCTCTTATTTTAAGTAGGATTCTTCTTCCATGAGATCAAATTGCATATTTTCAGGTTCTTCTATTACTTCCTTCTTGTGATCACATTTCATTTCTCTACCACATCTCTACTGTAAATTGAACTTTTAGTTTCTGGATTTTAAATTTTATATCCTTTAACACCATGTTTATACCTAATAAAGATACATTTAACAACCTTATTATCAATCTTACTCTTTTTCTCCTTTGGAATATCACAGCCAAAAACTCTAAGATGTGAAAGAGAGGGTTTCTTACCAAACCATGCTTCAAATGGATTTTGATCTAGAAATTCTGGTGTAGGAGATTTATTTCATAACTTGCCACATTCACTACCTCTGCCCATAATTCCTGTGCCAAACCAACACCATTAAGCATACTTCTAGTATTTTTCCATCAGTGATATGTTTAATCTCTCAACAACTCTATTTTGTTGAGGTGTATATGGATTAGTCTTATGTCTTGCAATACCACATTGCTTACAAAAATACTCAAATTTATTTAAACATTATTCTCTTCCATTATCAGACCTCAACACCTTAATATTTTTCCTAGTTTGATTTTCAATGAGTGCTTTAAATTATTTAAACTTATCAAACACTTTAGATTTACTTTTAAGAAAAAAAATCCATGCATATCTTAAAAATTCATCAACAAAATAAGCATAGTATCGTGATTCTCCAAGGGATGGAATAGGAATAAGACCAAATATATCACTATGAATTAGATCTAATAGCCCTTTTGATATTATAGCACCATATGGGAAACTCACATGATTCTGCTTGCCATAAATACAATGTTCACAGAAATAAAAAATCATTGAGAAATAAGGGATACCTTGGACCATACCTTTTGTGCACAAGGTACGCAATCCCTTTTCTCCAATATATCCCATTCTTTGATGCTAGAGCATTGAACTTTTATCTGATTTAGCCTCAAGAATAGTTGAGTTATTGCACTCATTTGTCATAGTGCTTCCCAATAGCTTATACAAGGTTCCAATCTGAAATCCTCTTGCTAACACCATAGATCCATGAACTATTTTGCATGAATCCTTGCTAAAAATTCTGTTCACTGCTACATCAACCATTTTGCTTACAAAAATTAAATTTAAAGTAAGGCCATGAATATGCATCAAACCTGAGAGGGTTTTAACCCTACCATCCTGCAATAATATTTTCACTCTTCCATGACCAATGATTATAAGTGGTGAATCATCTCCCAAAAGTACCTTCCCTCCATCATATATTTCATATTCACTAAACCACCCCCTATGAGGGGTCATATGAAAATAGACACCAATATTGATCAACCAATCATTACTATATGAACGTGTGGAGCAAGATGCCAAATATACATCCCCTCCTTCATCAGTGGATTTATTTATCTTTGTGGAAGTAGATTAATCAGATCTCTTTCCAAAATCAACATTATTTGATCTACAATCCTTCTTCATGTGTTCAAGCTTACCACATTTCCAACATTTTATCTCAAACCTTCCTCGATACTTGGATCTACCTCTAGACTTAGATCTATCACCATATATCATTTTATCTTTTTTATTGGCATGTCCTCTCACTATTAGGGCATCCTTTGATGTACCCTCCATGGCTTTTCTCCTCATATCCTTTGATAACAGAGATGTGATAACATCTTCAAACTTCAATGTGGATGAAGTTGTACTACCAATTGCTACAACCAGGTTATCCCATGAATCTGCTAAAGAGAATAGAAAAGTAATACATTTATCTTCCTCACTCAAATTAATTTCAATAGATATAAGTTTACTTACCACCGTATTGAATGCATTAAGATGATCTATTACTAAATACCCTTCATTCATCCTGATATTATACAATTTATTTCATAGGAATAATTTATTCACCAGGGACTTAGATTGATATAAAAATCCTAACTTCTCCTAGATATCCTTTGTAATAGCTTCTCTAGAAACATTTATTAAGACTGAATCTGCAAGACACGGTTGAATTAGACTCCTCGCTTTCTAATTCAACTTTTTCCAATCTTTATCAAATATACTAGTAGGTTTTTGTTTAGAGATAACAAACCACTAATATCTATCCATGAGCAGATCCTCCATATTTAACTTTCAAAGCTCAAAATTTTTTCCATCAAATTTATCAATCTCTATCCTTGATTGATTTAACGTCATTTTACTTCAAGCTCCTTCTGCATAAAAATCCCATTCTAAAATAGGTTTTCTATAACTCCTAGAAACCCTATATCTTCTTCAAATCAATTGAAACCCTAGCAATAAATGTGTCCCTCCATGGCTAACAACTTGGCTCTGATACCAAAAGAAGAGTTATACCTAGAATTATTTCAGAATAATAATTCAAAATTAAATAATTCAAAAGAAAATAATAACTCATAAAATACATGCACATAGAACATAAGAGATTTATCCTAGTTCACTTGATATGGGCTACTCCAAAAAATAAGAGCCACACATCCTTTTATATTATTCTTTTACACTCCACTCGTAATGGGACATTACAATAAATATAAATGAAATTCTTACAACCCTAAACCATAATGTGGTATTAGAATACCGTGGGCACAATACCATGGACTAAAACCACCCATACACACCAATCATGAGAATCCCACCAACGCCTCCAAAAATAGCTTCGAGAATATCTTCAAAAAAGGAGACCACCGAAACAAGGGCCCCCACTCTCATTATAAAGGGATAGTTAATAAAATATTCTAATAAAAAATGATAATATAATAATAAAAATGACATATGTAATAGAGTCACTAACTCTACACAAAATAAGAAAAGTGGAGGTACTTTGGAAGTACTCCAAAAACTTATTTTTAATAAACAAGAAAGTTCTAGAAGATAGTACACCAAGTTAGACCTACCTTCTTTGGTCATTTTAGAATAGTTTTTAGAAGCAAAAAAGATCAAACTACCACCTGTAAAACCTTTGAATATGAAAATTAAAAATCAGCCTAGATTTAAGGCCATCAGATAATATGTTTGTCATCACTTTGAATAACATTCAACTACTAGATGTAAAATCCTTAGGGGCCTCATTCAATATCTTATTGACCAAGGATGAGTCACCTTTAGTGACTCTCAACCATTTCCTCCCTCCAACCAAGATTTAGGATTTTTCCAAAACCCTTTGCCCAACCATGAGAAAAAGGTTACAAATGGTCCACCACCTTACTAAAACATAGTCAGTAAGATCCACATAGTCATAATACAACAATATAAATATACTAACCCTATCCAAATCTATAGTATTAATTAAACAACCCTCCTAAAAAATCAAATTTGGTTTTAAAAACTTAGAAGAAAGGAAAAGGAACCTTCAACATTTAGAAAAAACTTGAAGACATAACTACAACAATTTACTTACTTAATTTATTTAAAAATTCTCTAGTTTATAGGAAAATATTTTTCAAACTTTTGAATGAGCAAGTAGCTCACTGAAACCTAAGTCCATTATATTTAACCCATGTAGTAGGCACTATGATCATTAATCATGCAACCATTGCCTTTTATGAAGAAGAAGGTCCACAACCATTCATGTTTGGGCAATGTCCTTTGTATATTATCTATGAGATTGGAAATAGTTGCATTAAAAGAATGCTATTAGACAATGGGTCTTCTCTTAATATTTATAGCCTTAAATTCCTTAGTAATATTTGACTAAATAAATAAGACTTGGAAATTTTTGATGTATTTATTAAGACATACAACAATGAAGAGTGAGGAGTTTCGAGAACTCTAGTCCTCCCTATAAATATAGGATCCTACATCCTCAACACTTGAGTCCATGTTCTAACATGTGATCTAAAATATAATATTATTTTAGGATGACCATGGATTCATTCCATGCAATAGGTCCCTTCTACATATCATAAATGTTTAAAATTTAATTACAAAGGTCAACTTTACACTATTCCAAAAAATCTTAATCCTATTGCGTATTGTTAATACTTAGAAAAGGATAACCTAAACATGTGCCTTTGCCCCTATTTAAGTGTCTCCCCTACCATAAATAATGAAACTTCACAATATCCACCTCTCACTTTAGGTAATAATTATTAGGAAGCTAGCAATAGTAATCACGTTAAAAACTTAAAATATCCCATTAAGGAATCACCAAACATTAATCCTCAAAATGAGTTATTAACATTAGACTTAGGCAGGCTATCCTTATCACCCTAAACTTTAGAAATATATTTTTGAAAATGCATGGTAGTAGAAATAGGTAGCTACACTTTTACTTATGTTGAGGTGGCAAATAAAGAGGCTATTCATGAATATAACCCTTGCCCAAGAAAATAACATTATGATTCTTGCTATATATCCAAATTGTATTAGATACCCAAAAAATCCTTGCACAACATTAGATACAATTGAAAAGGATTAGGAAAATTTGGGTAAGGTATTAAATAACCCTTATAAATCAAACCATGGATAGAGTAATGGGGATTAGGATATAAACCTCATTGCAATAAGTGCAAATATTTCTCATCATTCTATGAAAGTGATGATGAAAACAACTTCCTTGAACCTTATGAGAACACGTTAGTCATTGATAAACTAATATTAGAGGATAAATAAGTATATGGCCACTTATTTCTTAACATAAATAGTATATACATAATCCATCCTAAACATGATAATATCCTATAATCATCATCTCATGTAAATAATATTGTGATACATGAACCTCAATTACTCACTGATGAAAGTAAGGTAGAGGTATTTGACAATCATTCTACTTTAGATGATTTTGAATCACTTACCCCAATAGGTATCACTAATACCTCACAATATCTTGGCCAATCTAGATTCAATATATTTAAGCTCAAATGACCTCAAATATCTAGGGTTTCTTACTACACCCCTACAATTCAAATATGAGTCCCAAATCCTTATAGAAGAAACAATTGATATTGTAGAGGAGGGAAAATTGCACTACCATGTATGATTCTCGGTTGGATCCATTGGTAGCTAAGGTGGCCATGGGGTATGTTATATTCCTCTACATATAGGGGTTGGGGTATCAAATGGTTCACCAAGAATGGTTTAAGGACGTGCTCCATGTCTCGAGTGGAAATGTTTGATGTGTTTATTTGACAAACACCTATGTTTGGCCTTACCAAGATCCAAGATATGAAGGATAAAAGAATGATGCAGGATCAATAATAATGCAATCAAACAAAGAACTACCCTAGAATTATTTTTATTTTTTATGAGAACTTAAACCCTACTTTGCAAATGAGTAAATAATTTTGTTTTCAAAAAGGGTTCAAGAGAATGCACAAACAAATTTAACCTAAGAATGCAAACTATATGCTTTTTTTTATGTCTAGGAATAAAATTAAATATTTTTAAACTTTTTATTTATGATATAAATATGGAATAGAAATGGATAGAAAAAAAATAGCAAATATACAAAGGAGTCTATTTAGAGAACTTACTTTATATGATGGTTGATTCTAGATTTTAAATTTCATCTCGAATATCAAACAACTTCAAAACCTACAAAACAAGTTCAAAACCCTTCAAAAAATTGATCAGTGTTTGGGGGTATCCTTAGGCCACTATGTGACTGATCTTGGAGGCATAGTAATCAAACTCCCTTGGTCCTTTTATTTGACCATTTGAAAAAAATATGATTATTAACCTTTGGAAAAAAAAAAATGAATTGGAATAGATGTAAACATGAAAATAAAATGTAAATAAAATGAACCTAACAAAAAGAGAGTGCATAAAAATGTAAATTAGAATTTTGGGAGGTAAAATTTATCCCCAATATCTAATTAACCAAATTTTCATCCTATAAATTGGGGAAGCGAATGTGGCTTACCAAATTCACACCTTGTATGAACTAGGTGTGCATTTGGTCTGAAGTAGATTTTAACCTACAAAATACTAAAAATACAATGCAAAACAAGAAATAACAATGTAAAACAAACTAATGATGCAAAAAACATTATTAGCTAATGGAGAAAGAAAAGATCATTGAGGGAGTGAATATAGTGATAAAAATGGTAGACCTCTCCTATCATCAAGACTCCATTGTTTCACCAAGGGTAGCTAATCACAAGAAGTAGAAGCACAATAATCCAAAGTAGAGATTCATCAAGAGCACTTAGAAATCACACATTTCCACATTAATATCACTTAGGAACTTGCTAGGAGAAAAAGAGGATATAATAACTCTATTTATAAGAGGTTTGGATAGCTAAAAGGTGAGAAAATGAAAGTTAACCCTAGGTAAGGGTCAACATCACAAAGAGTCAATGCTAAAAAGGGTTTTTGAGAGAAAAAACCCTAAATTACAAAATTCACACCCAGACCTTATAGGGTGATAATTTGGAAAGAATAAGGAAAAAAAGAAAAAAAATAGGACAAGGGAATCAAATTTGCACTTAGAAAATTTGTGAAAATGACTAATCTTGATGGGTTAATTTTTCATGTCAACATTTCCCCCCCTCTTTGATGCATTTATGGCTGAATAAATGTGTCAAAGAAATATGTAGACACATATAGGTGAAAAATAGTGAACATAAAAAGGGGTGGCCAATTTAGAAGAAGGGATGGTGTAAAAATGGTGTCATTTGGGACACTACAAATTTGCATGCAAAATGAGACATTAATGAAAATTAATGTCGCTATGGTTGGGGTGCCCCTTGAGTTTTAGAAGGAATGCAAACTTCTTGAAGAAACTAAAAATGGAAAATAGAGATAAAATGAGAAAGAAAACAGAGAAGAAGAGAAAAAAGGAGGGAAAATCAAAAAGGAAGGAGAGAGAAAAAATGGAAGGAAAAGAGGAATAAAAGAAAAAAGTGAAAATAAATTCATTTTCACAGCAAGAAGAAAAGTGCTCTAGAGAAAAGAGAAGAATGGAATTTCCTAAACACTGTGCAACTATTACGATGGGAAAATCCAACATTGCAATAGAGAAAGCATGAGTAAAAACCTAAACCTGACCCTAGACTAGGTTAGATTAAATTTTATGCATTAAATTTTGAATTTTTTGTGATTTCTTTTATTTTTTGATCATTTTCACGACCAAGTGCAAATTTAGCAATTGAGTGCAAATTCGACTACATGGTAGTTCCAAATTCACACCTTATATATACTGGGCTCAAATTTGGTTAGCCAAATTTACACCTTGTATAGACTAGGTGTGAATTTGGTAAAAATACGAAAAAAAAGTCAAATATTTTATATTTGAAATATGTTATTTTTAATGTGTGAAACTGATGAAATTTTATTAAATTTTTATTGTTACAACATGATGTACTCTTGAGTAGAGAGTGGTTATTGATAAATCTAGAGGAGGTTGTGAGGGAGATCATAGTGATAGACTAGGATACCCTATGAGATGTGGGGCTACTGCATCTGGTAGAGATGCCCCGAGTCAAGGCTAACAAAGCACTACTAATGGCACTAGTAGAGAGGTGGTATCCAAAGTCATCCACATTCTAGCTATCGATAGAAAATATGACCATCACATTAGAGGATGTGTGGCACATATTGAGGATCCCCACAAGGGTGATGATTATTTACACGATACATATTCCATAGGCAACATCAGAGAGGTTATCAGGGAACCCAACACATGATATCCAATAGATAAAATTATATATATATGGGATGTTGTGATAATATGGAGTTGAGGCACTGGTATCCATACATTGTGAGGTAGTTGTGGGGTTGCTAATATGTAATACAAGTAGGTGAAATATACCATGGGTACTAGAAATATTAGTGAGATATATATGAGACCATTTGGTTAGGTTTGCATGGGGACCATATGTGTTGGCCCGTTTATACAAGATTTTGCATGGCATTGTGTATAAGTGGTATACATGATTAGTTTGTATAAAATTACTCCAAGTGTGGTGTTGGGAGCACATAGCGATTCAAATATCGAATGCACTTCCAGGGCCATTGCCTAATCTAAAGTAGCCAACATCATATAGGTGGAGCTAACACTATGAGCATGGGAACAAATTATATGCAAGTATTCTACCATTCGAGAGGTGGATAATAGATGAGTTATGTGAACATTAGATAATATAGAAACCATCGTGTCTATGCCTTGTATGGATTGAGTATGCAAAGAATTTGGCTCAGGTTTAAATGATTTGATGGATCACCAATAATAAGGGTAAGCAAGAGCTATACTAGTTTGATCACATACATCGCTAGTTTGATATTCTCCAAGATATTCTATATCTTGATGACTACTAGTTTAGGTGGGTGTGGAGGGACCAATCAAGAGTCATAGGGTATTCTGATGTGAGGTAGTTTGTATAGGACTAATATGATCCTATCTATGTCAACCCAAGAGTTGATGATGTCAAGGTAGCTCTCAAGTATAGGAGATGGTATAATGGTATTATGCCCTTGAGGATATATCCACTAGTGCTAGTGTAGAGACACTAGGTCATGGATCAGCAAGTGTAGTTGGAACTTCAAGAGGCTAAGTTATGGGTAGTAGAGTGATGCTAGAGGGTTCTAGACCCTCATAGGTAGGCATAGGTGTAGATCTAGTTAGAGATGGTGATGGCTATGAGGATGACCATCACCCTATTTGGCTTAAGGGTATGGGGAGCATCCATAGGTACCCGCATCATGACATAGGTAGGATCTAAAAGGGTCATGGATCTGGAAGACCCAACTAGGGAGGTTAAGGTACTATGGACTAGGATGGAAACTATGTAGGTGGAGATGGATTCCATTCATACATATAGACTTGAGTAGAGTGAGTTATAGTGAGGGATGAGGAAGTAACGTAGAGGGGATATGGGTTGACTAGAGTAAGAATGACAATAGGTATATATGGTTGGGATGCTTGTTATCACAAGAAACCAATAGTATGAGGTTGATTTACTATTTTAGGATTATATATATAGAGAGAGAGAGGCATATGAGGTAATGACATGGAGTTAGTCCTTATACTAGGTGTTGTAATTCTAGGAGGTTCTAACAAAGCAAAGGATCCAACCACCATCATATCTATGATCATAGAGTTGGTCATAACCATAGACATGATCTATATCATGATACATAAACATGCCCTCATCGATACCATGTCGATTAGGTAGAGGAAATGATATAGGCTCACATGGCTAGGATGGGGATCAAGATGACATGTCAATTTTGATTGTGACATGCATACTTGGGAATGGTTGAGTGTGCTAAGATTTTCATTGTGGCATACCAACCCATTGACATGCACACTATACTTTGTGATTAATACATGTTACTTTTATTATTTATGGTGTAAATATGTGCGCATTTTATGTGCTCTTGTTTATTTATTTTATTTATGCATGATGATCATAAATATAATGAATAAAATGTATGATGATATTATCTAAATGAAATTTAGGATGAAAGTAAATTTAACTTAATGGAATGCATGTATGAAATCTAGATAAAATGAATTCAAATGAAAAAAGTTGATGAGTGAATGGAAAGAAGAAGGGGATGGAATAAAGAGAAGGAAATAAATAAATAATGATGTGAGGAAGAAAATGAAAGAAAGAATGAAGAAGGGAGAAGCAAATTTCCAAAGAGATCAAAAAGGAAAAATTAAAACAAATAAAAATAAAAAAGAGTGAAACCCTATAAGGATGTATGCTTGCAAATGGTTGGATGTGGAGGCTACCCCTCACTAGTGGTCATGAATTTATCCCATAAGAGTGTAATGATTAGAAAGTGATCAAGTGTGGAGTGAAACCAGCTATAGGTGTGGTGCTCACTAATGGTCATAGTTGAAGATATATCCACTAGGATGTAAGCTCATAAATTGTTGAATGGAGGTTTCTCCTCATTTGTGACCATGAAGCTATCATGTATGGGATGAAATGAAATTATTGGTTTCCAAAAGGAGTGTGACCCAATAGAGGTGTAGTATGTGCAAAATTATGTGATCCAAACATGAGCATATGTGTGTGTGCATGTGTTAGAAGAAATATAGAAATAGGAAAGAGAAAGCAAATAATGGTGTGTGTGTGTTACTTTTTGAAATTCCAATAGATAAGATATATGTGTAAGATAGTCAGTGGATATATGAGAACCATAGGTATCTATCCTATCCCATAAGGATACCTTAACATGTGAAATATCAAGAAGAAAAAAATGTGAACAAAAATAAGTTTCACAAATAGAAAAAGGAATGTATATCCTTTATCTTGGAGAAAAGAAAAAATGGTTGATAATTTTCAAATGACATACAAGAGATGAATAACTATATCCCTTAACTTGGAAATATTTTAAAATTATTGAAACTTTCAAGGTCAAGGAATATGTGAGAAGAGAAAACAAGTAAAAAAATGATCAAATGCAATTATGAGAATGCATGAAGATGTGCCCTAGGTTGGGGATTCGCTAAGCATCAATGACCTAATATAAGAATAATGCATATGAGATAGAACCTAACTAGGTTTCATCACTTGCCATCCTCATGAAGTACCCTAGAATTTATATGATAAAGCAAGTATGCAAGTATGATAAAGCAACAATGCAACTATATGACAAGCAAATATGCAAATGGAATAGAATGTCATACAATTTATGGAATATATGTCAATAAATCATAAACTATGAGCAAGAAAACCAAATGCAAGATGAAGAATAAAAATATGAAACCATGCATAATATCATTTTGGGTGCATTATGTTCATTGGTTCTTTCAGTTATTTACCATCTAACATTGCTAAATGATAGGATCCTAATCCAATATTGGTTGTTATGACAAAGGGACCTACCCAATTGGGATGAAACTTGCCTTCATCATTTGATCGAGCATTAGTGTTTTTTGGTTTTCTTTGAGGATAAGATTCCCACCTCAAAATAATGATTGTAAAATTTCTTAGAGTAAGCTCACTTAAGCCTGTTATGATACTCAAATATTCTCTAAGGTATGAATGTATTTTTCATCTAGTAGCTCCCATTGGTTTAAATAATCTAAATAATACTCATCATAGACCAAGGAATATTTCAACAAGATACAAAAGGATGATACTTCTAACTCAAATGGAAAAACTACCTTAGTTTCCTAGACCAATATATACGAGAATACACCTATAGGAGTATGCATGCTAGTACGATAGACCCACAGGGCAGGATACAACTAGATATATCGATCATGACTAGTATTACTTATCAAATTATTAAAGTTCTTGACTAAATACTTGTATGATTTGACTTGACCATTACCTTGGGGGTAATATTTATTTGACCACTTATGCTAAATCTTGTACTAAGCACAAATCTTATGGATATCCTTGTTCTTTAAAGGAGTGTCATTGTCAAAAATAATCATTGAAGGAATATTATACCTACAAAGGATCTGGTTGAAAATGATCTTGGAGACTTGAGCTCTAGTCACCATAGCTAGGGGTATGGCTTTGATCCATTTAGTGAAGTACTTTATTTTCATGATGATAAAATTATGACCATATAATGATTTTGGGTTAATCTTATCAATAATGTCTAATACGCACATGGGGAATGGCCAATGAGAAGAAATAACCTCAAGGTTTTAAGGACCATGAAAATGGTTATCATGGTGTTGACACTTTTCATAGCATCGAACATAGTCACATGCATATTTATCCATGGAAGAACAATAATAATTTATTCAAAAGAGCTTCTTAGCAATAGTATTGCCAATAATATGGCCTTCACACGATCCTTCATGAGCTTCACTTAGAGCTAGCTAGGATTCATTAGATTTAACGCATCACAAGAGGATACCTTCATAATAAAATCAATATAAAGTATTTCCAGTTATCATGAATTGACATGCTATTTTTCACAAAATGCTTCCAATGATTGTGATCTAAACCATAAAGTACTAAACCATCCTTAAGAAATTTAAATATGTCAGTGTACCAAGGCTTCGATTGAGAAATTTCAATATTTAGGACATCTAATAGAATGATACTAGAACTAAGTGACACAGGATCTTAGAGTTTCTAGATAATAATCATTGCTTTATCACATTTTAACTCCAAGGGGATCAAGGATGTTGTAGTAGCCATGACATTTGCATGGTGGTTGGAAGACCTAGGAACAGACTCTATGGTTACCCTATTGAAAGTGGATAAAAGCTTGGTGACAATATCCATGTAAGGTTTTAGCTTATAATATTTGATTTGATAAATATTATTGTTATGATTAACCTTCAAGGCTAAGGCAACTTTAAGACCTAGTATCAAGGCTTCATACTCTAGCATTATTAGTGCAAGAGAAATAGAGCTTGAATGAAAGGGGGATTGCAAGCAGTAAATCCACCTCCCTAAAAGAAGAGAAAGTGATCAAAAAGGATTTGCTCAATTTTTATAGTTTTGACATAATTGATAGTTTGCCAAGTTTTGGAAACCGTACAGTTGGAATGGAAAACCATACAACTGGATTGAAAAACCATACAAGGTAGTGGAAAATCGTACAGGGTGCATTGAAATTCATCCAAATGCATGGGAAATGTAATTTCATGGTAAAATGGCGCATAGATTTGCTAACTAAGGTGTTAGACTTAGTAAAAGGCTAATTTAATGAATTCAGTTGTGCATGGGTAGTTGTAAATAACTAATTGCCTCAGGAACCACTTGGAATGGCCTGGGCAATGTTATATAAGGCCCCATTTTCAATTTTATAGGTCTGGCTACCTATGTAAGGATTACTGGTTATATTGTGATACATAGATTGATTATTCTAAGTTATTGCAAGTATAGTGATAGATTATCCACACTGTAATTGAATCCATGATACATAAATGAGCATAATTATATTTTTGGACTACTGTGTACGATCCTGGCATTGATGGATGGTGATTTATGGATGAATCTTGTTGTATGTGTTTTCTATTGAATGTTACAGGTTAGTTTTATGCATTGTTGCAACCTTTTGATAGAATCTGACACTGGTGAACCCTGAGGAATGATCTAGAAGCATGGAAGTATCAAAGGAGATGTATTGAACACTATTGTATGATTTTTGGATGTAATCAGTTGCATAGAATCTCTCATCAGCCGGTTAAGATGTTTTGCATGTTATGGAGAATGGATTGATTAGGCATATCAATCCATTACAAAACCTTCATGAGAGAGATTGAGGCATTAGAGTATCTAAAATAGCATCTGATTGTACCTTTAGTTCATACAAATCGTACACCATCGTTCGTACAAATCGTACAAAGTAAACTTACCCGATTTGGTAAAATAGGCGATTGAGAGAAATTTACCCGATTTGGTAGTTTTGGGAAATCGACTTGAGCGATTACAAAACTATGTACGAAAGCCTCCAAAACTGAATCTATCAGTTTTGCTGAGTGTGAAATCATACAATCTATGACATTGTATGATTTGAGATCGTACAGTGTATGCATTTGACTTCCGTACAAGTTGATCATTGGGCATAAAAGGGTAGTTTGAAGGATCTTACGGTTGTACGATTTGGTAACTAAGTTGGGATTAGTATATTGATCATCCTCAACCTTGGAATATACCTCCCTAATGGGAATACTCCACCCCTATGCTACATTTGGCATCGTTGCCTTATCGAATCTGGCATTTTTGTTAAAATGGGTCAAATTGACGAAGTGTGAATACTACAAAGCTGGAGGTGAATGATGGACACCAGTGCATGAAGCCATGGGAGATAGGAACTAAGAGAAAACATTCTAGTAAGAAGGAGCATGAGGATTTCTCAGAGAGAAAACACAAGTAACTCAGACCGTAGTACTCAAGAACCAAAAATAGAGCAAGTTTGGACATCCGAAGAAGGAGACTTTGAGGTATTGTTGATAGAGACAGAAGATGAGGAAATAGAACCACCAAGCGTAGAGGCAAGGGTTGACAAAGGAAAAGTGCAAGAGGATGGAGAGTGGATGGTGACACCTAAGAAAGTGATAGAAGGGTTGCAAGGGAGTGCAGAGGATGGGAGTCAGGCACCAGAGCAATAGGATGTGAGGTCTCAGGAGGAAAGACCAAGACCATCTCCCTCACATCAGTGAAGGAGGTCGTGAAGTGAAGATGCATGAGAGTTTGGTCATCGAGTGGTGGGACAAAATAAGATACCTCGAATTGACACTTCTGATGACAATGGGAGTAAGACACCCCCAAGGAGGAATCAGTTAGAGATTCCATGAGATACCTCAAGTGATAGTGATGACTCTCCTAAGATGGCTAACAAGGCAGCCAAATAGAGATGTCCACCATTTTTAGGTGAGGGTAAGGAAGACCCCACATGGCATATAGGGACTTGCATAACCATTTGGAGAGAAAATGGTGTGGATAGACCAGAGGATTGGGTAATTCTATTTCCTGCTACTTTGAGAGGATTGGCAATTGATTGGTATTTGAAGAGAGAAAATACCATAGATTTTTAGACTTGGAATCAGATAAAGGAGAAGTTCATTGAAGAATTTTGACCTTTGAAGGATGATGGAGACATTGTTATGGAACTTTGCATGACAAAGCAAAAATTTGATGAGGATGTGAAATCCTATAACCGTAGACTAAAGCAATTAGTCGATAAGATGCAGATGCCTTTGGCAGATGTTCTAGTAAAGTGGTGGTTTGTAGATGGATTGCTCCCAAAGTATAAGAAAAATATGAAGGTAGTACCATCAAAAACATATGAAGAAGTGCTAAAGCATGCAAAGAATTTTGAGAGTGAATCAAAACAAATGTATACAAGAATTTTATCTCATCCCAAGTCGAATGATTCAGATAGTGGAGAAGATGACACTATACAAAGGATAGTAGCATCATTTCACAAGGAGTTTGATAAGTTGATAAAATAACAAAATATCAAACCTAACAGAAATGACATGTGGTGCACGAAATGCAAAATGGAAGGCCATACAAATGTGAAGTGTTCGAGGAATGACTATTGCCACATTTGTAATGTGATGGGGCATGAAGTAATGCTATGTTTGTATAATGCAAGAGTACATCCACAAGTATTGTCAATCCAAGAGCATGAAGAGAAATTGAAGGCCCAAGGAAGCGAGCAACAAGCAACGAGTGGTGGTTATAGAAATAGTAGATGAGGTGGAAGACCAAACCAAGGCAATCGACAAGGAGGGCAAAGTCATTTGCAGTATGATTCAGAAGGAAGGCCGATCATACAGTGTCACAATTTCCAGGAATGGGGGCATTTTGTGAAAAATTATCCTTCACCTCAGAGGTAGGAAACATCGCAAATAGGCACTACACACATGTGTAGATGGTGTGGTCCAAGAAACCACAAAGAAGAGAATTACCCAAAATAGGTGAGTTCAAGTAACCCATAGAATGTTAGTTATCTAGACATCAAAGTTCCTCAAGTTAAGGAGGAAACCCAAGAAGTTTTAGCCATGATGAGAAATCAGGCTAAGAAGGATAAGTATCCAGAGCCAACAAAGGAAAAGCAACACTGGCAAGTAGCAAAGAAAATATTGCAAGAGGAAGCTGAAAAGACTAAGCAAGTAGAGTCGACAACTGATAAGGAACTAAGAAAACCATCAGATCAAGAAATAGTTGTGCAAAATCTGGCAGCACAGGTTTTGGATACCATAGTGGAAATTAAAGTATCAAACCTATTGGAAGCTATTCCAACATTGCAGAAAGCAATGGTGGAAGAAATACAACCGTAGAAGGTGATGGAAGTGCAGAGCCAACCGATTCAGGAGAAGGAGCGAAAGGATCAGTTTATGGATCCAACTATATTAATGATTGATGTAGGAAAGAAACCCGCATTAGTTCATATGGAGATCCTAGGGCACAAATTGACACAAGTTATTATGGATGGAGGATCCAACATCAATGTACTACCTGAAAGGACTTGGCTAGAACTAGGTACTCCATCTCTATGGGCACTGAGCTTTTGGTTATATGGTGCTGACTAGAATGGCATTGAGATAAAGGGAGTCTTAACAGCACAATAAGTGGTGATAGTTGAACAAGAATTTGTCTTGGATTTTATTGTGATTACAATGTAGAAACCTACATACGATGCTCTCTTGGGGAGAGGTTGGCTATGAGTAGCTAAAGTTAATCACAACTAGGGAAAGAATCAGATCACTTTTAAGAAGGGATAACACAAATATATGATTAATCTAGCTAATCAAAGAGTTAGTGAGGATGTAGCTATGATAGATGAATCAAAAAATTCCTCAGGGGATGAAGGGCATGAACTTGATGGAGAAGGAATGTTGTACCTAGAAGAATGTAGCGAAGATGAAGCTCGATATGATAGTGGACTTCTTCATTGGAAAATGGAGGAGTACAAAATGTTTCAGCCCAACTACCTCTGTATTGAGTTAGAGGAGATCAAGGAAAAACAAGACAAACCAAAAGTTAGCCAAGAACTTAAGAAGGAAGTAGAAGAGAAATGGATATTTCTAAAAAGTTTTGTAGAGTATACAGTAGGAGATGTGGAGATTGATACAAGGTCGACACACCTAGAGAATGTAGAGAAAGCTACAAGTGAACTAAAAAATATCAAATATGAAGGACCTCGGATAGTGGACATCAATCTAGGAATGGAGGAGGAACCTAGGATGATTCACTACGGTGATGATTGGAATCCTGTATTGAAGGCGGTAACTTTTAAGATATTCTTAGAATATAAGGATGTCTTTGCATGGACATATAAGGACCTGAAAGGAGTACCACTAGAATTGTGTGTCCACAAGATTACACTAATGCCTGGAGCTCAACCGGTAAGAAGGAGACCATATAGAATGAATCCAAAGTATGTTGCATTAGTGAATGCAGAGATAGAAAAGATGTTGGAAGCAGGAATCATCTTCAGGGTGACAAACAGTGAATGGGTCTCACCTATAGTGATCACCTTGAAGAAGGAAGTAGACAAGATCAGAATATGCATGGACTTTAGGAGTCTAAATATTGTAACTATTAAGGATCCCTTCCCTATTCCCTTCACAGATTCTATCTTGGAAGAAGTCGCAGGACATGAGATCTATTCATTTTTGGATGGGTTCTCGGGATACAATCAAATCAGTATAGCCGAGGAGGATAAGTTGAAGACCACATTTATTGTGGAGAATGGCATTTATGCATACAATCGAATGCCATTCAGGCTCTATAATGCCCCAACTACATTTCAGCGTATCATACTGTATATATTCGATCAGTTAGCAATAGGGAACTTTAAAGCATTTTTGGATGATTGGTCCATTTATGGGAAGATCAAGGAGCATCTTCCTACCCTCAGTGAATGTATGAGTAGGTGCAAAAATGCACAGATATCATTAAATCCAAGGAAATGCTTTCTGATGGTACCATATGGGAAATTGTTAGGACACATTGTGTGTAATGAAGGATTGAAGATAGATCTTGATAAGATCCATGTGATATTACACATGGAAGAACCATTTGATGTGAGTTCACTTAAAACCTTCCTTGGTTCGATAGGGTACTACCAAAGGTTTATCAAGAATTATGCACATGTATCCTACCCATTAGATTCTTTGATAAAAAAGAATGTTCCTTTCATATGGATAGAGGAGCACCAAGGAGCCTTCGAGGAGCTAAAGGCTAAGCTTGTGAGTAGTCCAATTTTGGTGTTCCCAAATTGGGATAAGGAATTCCATGTCCATATTGATGCTTCAAATTTTGCAATTGGATGTGCTTTAGCACAAGAAGGGTAGTTTAGGCTAGACCAACCTATTTTCTTTGCTAGTCACCTTTTTTCAAGGCTAGAGAGAAATTATAGTACAATAGAAAGAGAAGCTTTGGGAATGGTATATGCAGTTCAAAAGTTTAGGCATTACCTATTGGTGAATCCCTTTGCCTTCTATGTTGATCATCAAGCCTTGTTGTACTTGATAAACAAGCTGGTGATACAAGGATGAGTTAGTAGGTGGCTCATCACCCTTCAGGAGTTCGTATTTCGAGTAGTGGTGAGACCTGGTAAGAAGCATGTGATTGCAGACTAGTTGTCTCGGATACGATCAGGGGAACCTATAGGAATAGGAGTTCTTGATGAATTTCTAGATGCACAATTATTCACCATCAATGTTGTTCCATCATGGTACAAGTTGGTTGGCCAATATCTATCCATAGGAGAGTTGCCACAAGAGATGATGACAACCGAGAAGAAGAAAGTAATAATGAAGTCAACACCTTTCCAGATAATAGCAGGATTATTGTATAAAATGGGAAGTGATGGTATCTTATGAAGATGTGTGATGGATGAAGAAGTCAAAGTGGCATTGAAAGAAGCTCATGCAGGCTTAGCAGGAGGACATATGGGACTAGATGCGACTACTAGAAAGGTATTTCTAGCAGGACTATGGTGGCCCACATTGTATAATGATGCAAAGGAGCATGTGAAAGCATGCGACACTTGCCAAAGAGCAGGAAAGCTAGTAAAGAGGGACTTTATGCCCTTACACCCATCACAACCACAAGAGTTATTTGAATGGTGGGGATTGGACTTCGTAGGACCATTGAAGACATCTCAGATATGGAAGTGTAGATACATCATAGTAGCAATAGAATACCTAACAAAATGGGTTGAAGCAAGAGCATTACCTGATAACTCGATAAAAAGTATAATGAGATTCTTGTATGAACAGGTAATCACAAGGTTTGGTATTCCGCTACAAATAACAAGTGATCGAGGAGGACACTTTGTTAATGATATTATCAAGATGCTGACAATAGAGTTCAAGATTTTACACTCATTTTCTAGTTCGTACTATCCTAGAGCGAATGGGCAGGCGAAGGCAACAAATAAAGTCTTAGTATCTACTCTGTATAAAACCTGTGGAATAGAGGGAGCATATTGGGAGGAAAGGTTACCATCCATGTTGTGGGTATATAGAACAACTTTTAAACCTACAATGGAACATACACCTTTCCAATTAATGTATGGATAGGAAGCAGTGGTGCCAGTTGAATTCTTGATACCAAGTTTGAGAGTCACGGTAGAGCATCGCTTGGGTGATCAAGAAAGTTTGAAAGAGCGACTGATGACACTGATCAAGTTAGATGAAATAAGATTCATGGTGCAATGGGCGATTGAGGTAGCTCAAAAAATATGGAAGGTGTGGCATGACAAACATTTGAGGAAGTTAGAACTTAGTCCGGGTGACTTGGTTCTAAAGTTTAATGAGAAACAGGAAATCAAGCCGGGTAAGCTGAAGATGTTATGGCTTGGTCCTTATAAAGTAGTTGAAGTAATGAATAATGGAGCAGTCAAGCTGTAGAACTTGAATGGGATAGAAGTGCCTAATACTATAAATGGCTCAAAGTTGAAGCCTTACAAGGTACAATGCTTATTCATTGCTTCAAAAGAAATTGAATGATGAAGATGAGCGAAAGCTCAAGATGAAGCTCACAGTGAGCCAGGTCCATCACAAGAGGAACCTGACATAGGACTCACACACTTATTTTTAGAAGGGGAGGAACCATGACCAACCATAGAATAACAAGAGTTGGTACCTCGACATGGAGAGAGAAGAAGACTACGAGTACATGTCATATTTGATGGGACCGAGTGAATTGAAGAAGAAGATGAAGAATGGATTCCTCCAAATGAAAGAGAACATCAGGAGATAGTACTGTTACCCAAAAATAGGGGAAGGTAGGAAGAAGCAACCCTAGTAAATAGGAATAGGATGTATCCTTAGGTAGAATGAAGAGAACTACCCTAAAAAATGGAAGGACGAAGAAGGATACGACTAATAGTACGATATGAAGATAGAGTGGACACATTTGAAATGGAAGTTCTGGAGGAAGATAGGGATGAGACCATTGATCAAGAATTGGTTAGACTTACTCCATTGGCTTAGATAGGGCTATTACAGTAGAGAATGTGGTTACAAACTCAACAATTGCAAGAAGAGTATCAAATGTTGAGAGGTCATAATGCAATGTTGAGAGAGCAAATTATCCAGGAATTGGATGGCACAATACGAAGGTTGGAGGAACAAAGGGTAGCTAGGCTACAAGAACTTGAAAGGGAACTTGAGGAGGTTGAGGGATTAACTCTGAGAAGTGGTGGAGGAAATGATGGTGCAAGCACAAGCTCATAGGTACCACCAAGTGACCCACCTATGACAAATGAAGATGCAGAGATGTTGTGGTGAGACATCGAAGAGGCAACTACATCACCCGAATCACAAGGTAATGTACGACTAGAATTGAGTGACTCTAGTAATGAAGGAATGCCTTGGCTAGTAATGGAACCAAGTACAAAAAGTAGTGATGAAGATGATTGGCCACAAAACCCTCAGAACCCTTGAGGTAACCATGATCCCCCAACATGTACAACAATGCAATGACAAATAGGGAGATCACAGGGACATCAAACCAACCTTGAACTACAAGATTATATAATAGCCTATCGACAATTGAGAAGACAAAGGAGAGAAGTATGAATATTGGAGAGAATGATGAATTTACCAATAGATTGGGTAGAATAGAGAGAAGAGAATCAGAATCACTCAAGTTCTGAGATAGACTTTTCTGATGCATATAGAGAAGTTTTGGCAACATCATCCCCACAAAGAAACTTCGAGGAAAGAATATGGAGACGTCACCTAGCACGTGCGGATCATAGAATCAGAGCACTACGACAATTATCACCAAGTACAAGAAGAAGTAGAAGTCCACTAGCCAACATTGAGTTGGTAGAGATAACTCTTGATACCCAAACAAGGGGAGGAAGAAATAGAGAAAGACCCCTAAGACTTCAACCAGGAAGGGGGGAGGTATTCAACTACAAAATGAACAAAGATGAGGTGATGTTACAATTAGAGGAGGAAGAGGGCAAGGAAGATTCTGACCCCCTACTCCTATATGGCCAGGAGATACACCCTTGGCTTGTATGAACTGGATAAGGAATCTATGAGGATTACCAAGAATGAGGGGAATCTTACCAAATCCTGCAAGGCGACGCACATGGGTAAAACCAACATTAATACAAAAAGGACCCCAATGAGTAATGGGTGGTAGAGGCTTACTCCAGGAAAGGGAGGAATCACCATTAGCATAGAGAAACTCACCATCAAGAGGAATAGGATGGGGGAGACACTCACGTGGTAGAGGCCTTGTTGGTAGAGGAAGAGTGCATTTTGTAGATGAAAGAAACTAGGGATAACTAAGGATCTGATCACCAAGTCTGGATCCAGAATTGATCCGAGGGGATAGGTAGAGAAGTCACTCAAATGATAGTAGAGTAGTAAGGACACCGCTACCAAGGGACCAATCACCTATGTAGCAAGGGGAAAGGACACTAGGTGAGGATACTCCAGCTTGCAATTGTACAATTCCAAATTGTACACATGGAGGAGGAAGGCTAGGGAATTTGGTAACATCACAAGTGGAGATGAATCAGCCTAGGGAACAAATACCGATAGGTGACACAACCACTCAGAATGTTATAGTTGAACCTCCAAGAGAAGAATTTGATGGGATCGTACAAGTGAATGTCACTGTACGATTACCAAGATGGTAAGTGTAAATAGATTAGGATTGAAAAAAAAGAAAAAAGAAAAATAAAGTGCCTTAATTGTGAAAATCCCTCGGGACGCAATTAAGAAGGAAGTGGGTTGAAAACCGGAAATGACGACCTCTTCAAAGAGAGAGAAAATTGAAAATTTCTCTAAGTATAAGATCGTACAAGTAAAGCAAAGTTATGAGATCGTACAAGAAAAATTGACATAAAGACATGAGAAATCATACAAAATGACATGTTGTACGATTTGGATCATACACTATATGGTTTTAAGCATGTTGTACGATTTCCAACTACCCATTTAATGCGGCATGCATGGGAAAAAGTAGCGGTTGGAGGAAAAAGTGGGAGAAAAAGATAAATTTTTCAAAAATATGCTGAGTTGTCAATCATCCATGCAAGATGGAAGGAAAATGTGCAAAGTGGCACAATTTAGGATAAATTGGATTAGGGTTTAGTTAGGGTTTCCAAGTTCTTTAAATAAGAAAGAAAACTGCAATTTCATTAAATTGTACAAAGTGAATTTGAATTTTCTAGGAGGACGAAGGTGGAAAGCATGCAAATTGAATGGAGAAGACCATATGGGCAGCCAAATTTCATCAATAATCTGAATTTAGAAGGACCCATTTTTATTAGCACCAAGGAGTACTTTTCATTTTTAGAGAAATTAACCCCAGTGAAGGAATGAAAGAGGGAAATTAGGGTTTTACTCCATTGAAGAGAAAAATTCAAATTTTAGTAAGAAATATGAAGAATATATAGTAGAAAATATCCAAGTATGAACTCAAAGGTGAGAAATGGTAGATTAGGGTTCGGAGAAGTGAGAAATTGGAGTTGGACGATGGAAATTGTAAGGAAAGTGAAGATTTAAACCCTAAAAATAGAAGAATCAGGAAAAAGGAGAGCTAGAAAAAGCAAATAATGGAAGGAGAAGTCTGTACAACCATCAAAGTATAGCCAAAAATTTATCAATTGAAGATAAATTGTGCTAGAGGTGGAGGAGTTGGAAAATTGCTCCCGAAAAACATTGAAACGGAGGAACGGGGCAATCTGACAAATGGGTTGGTGAAAGATTCGGCAAAGGAGGTCAAAATTTTGAATTTTTCACAACCTAGGGTTTGAAAAATTGTACTATATGATTTTGGAGGGGAAATGTATGATTTCAAAGAAAGATAGCATAGTTTTGAGTGATTTTAGGCCATTTTTGGTAGTTTTTAGCAAATCATATGGATTCGTATGAAATCATATGGATTCCAAAGGGGAAGGTAGTTCAAAAGCAACATCGTATGGAGTACTATTATATTGTATGATTTTATATTGTGGATGTATGATTTGGAGGAGTTATGATGGTTTGAAGACTGATGGGCTGAAAATCAAACTATGGGGAAAGAGAGTAGTGTACGATCTAGAAGCGGCTGGTGAAAGTAAGAACCATACAAGGGTACAAAGAAGAGACATTGTATGATTTACAACAAGTCGTATAATTTTAGGTACACTTTCGATTGAGGAAATGGTGATGTTCGGGTACTAAGTTAATCGACGAGATGGTGGAGGAATGATCTCAATAGAAGAGTTTGGATGTCGGTTAAGGTGGATTGCAGCCAATAGGGTGGAGAGGTCACCAGGTCCCCTGCATGAGAGAGAAGCATACCCATGGCAACACCAAGGGTGGTAGTTTTAGTCCCATGATTGGCATGGTAATCATCCTTGGAGGAGAAGAGGATATAGGTCATGGAGGGGGCAGAGACATTGGTGGGCTAATCTGAGAAGAACACCACCAAGGCATCGAGAGGAGAGAATGGCACAAGAAAGGACCTCAAGGAGGGAAATGAGAAGTGAAGTACACCTACCAGATCAGGAGGAGAATCTGAGCAGTGGACAGGAAGAGGGTCAGGTTGAAGTTACAAATATCACATTTGTACAACATGGAGCAGATACATGCAGGAAGTGGTGGAGTGATAGGAAAAATAAGAATCATCCTTGGAGGAAGATGTTCGAGGATGCTTGTGTAGTAGTAATTGCACAAGTCCCACCATTCCACAAATCCTTCTTCCATAACTATCTATTACAGATAGTTCAGGCGTATAACCCTACAACCAGAATAGCCTATGTCAATGTGGGCAAGAGGTCGGTGAAAGTAGATATTTTGGTAGAGACATTTTGGAAGACATTTGGCTTGCTAGAAGATGGTATGGAGGTAGTAAAGATATTGGTAGATCCAATAGAGGTATATCACCTCATCACTACACTTACCACTATCACATCATTGACTGAGGTAAAGATCTCAGGTGCAGGAACACGTGGAATCAAACAGAGCTAGTTGAAAGGGGAACATTGGTCGTGTGCTATGAATACAGTCATGGCTCGACTGATAGGAGATATAAGGGCCATAAAAATGCCAATGTGGATAGCACAGTATGTAGAAGGTATCACCAAGGGAATTCAGTATGATTGGGGTACCTTTCTAGAAAGAAAAATGCATGAGGTACTGACAAAGAGGTCAAAGAACTTTGGAATGACTTTCCATGCTATTGGATTGTTATTAAATGTGGTCACAGAAGTAGAGATCCAATTTCTAGGTTTGACACCACCTCGAGAAATTAGGGAAGGACAACCAATGATATTGAGATGGGCTAAGTCAGTACCAATACCAAAAGAGACCCTGGAGAGATCTCGAACGAGGAGCGAGCAATGGACCAGTAGAGCTCAAGAGGATACTACTCCAGAGGAAGATGAAGATGTACATCATCGGAGAAAAAGCCTAGATAGTTGGAATAGGATCTAGAACAACAAGCACCTAGGCAATGATAGCAGGAGTAGCCACCCATTCAAGAAAGGGAGGAGAGGCAAGGAAGCCCAATACAGATAAAGACAAGGAGACAACATGAAAGAATGGTGAGCAAACCAATTCCAGAAGTATGAGAAGAGCCTACACCATAGGAACACCAACAAGAAAAATAATAGTCAAACTCGAAAGAGATGGAACTGGATGAGTTGTGTTGGGCAGAGGTAGAAAGAATAGTGACATCTCCACAAATCTTCCAATAATTTGAGCAGATGGACGCTTTCAAATTTTTTAAAGGATTCGAGGTAGGGCAAGAAGAAATAGCCACTACTCAGGAGGGAATGGAAGTAAGAATAGATACCATGGAGGAAGAGTCCAAGAAAAAGCCTCATTACAGGTTTGTGAGAGGAGGCTCAAGTAAGAGAGATGCACCAAAAAATATGGAGGCATCACAGGAAAAAGAAGAACTTGTTGTTGAGAAGGTCACAACAATGGATATTCAACAGGATCAAGAGGAAGAAGTGATAAAAGAACAATAGGTGGGCAGTATAGAACAAGAATTAGCCCAGGAGAATACATAAGAACAACAGGTGGGGCTTACAAAATAGAAAGAAGCCCAAGAACAAGTTGAGCAACAACAATCTCAATAGGAGATTGTGAAAGTATAGGAGAAGGTGGAGATGGAGAAGATGGAAGAATAGGCTCCACCACGAGAAAATATAGATACTCAGAGAGCACTTCAGGAGCTTGGGGGAAGCTCTAGCCACCACATGGAAGAGGAAGATGAATGGACTCCTACAGAGGAAGAACTATGAGGGATCCAATCCAGTTATCTTCTGGAAGTACCACGGTTCGATAGAATTGAAACTGAGGAGGAGGCACATGGAATAGATGATAAGGTGGAACACTTATTTTCTCAGTTAGGCCATGTCATTAATAGTGCCATATTGGAATTTTATGTTGGCCATGTGGGAGAATTGAAGTTGTGGGAAGAACAAGTGTCTCTCAAGTTAGAAAAGATAATAGAATGGGTGAGTAGTGCAGAGCGTACAAGGAGAATTGTAGACATTCATGCACAACATCCATGGAGGTTACCCAGGGAAGAGGTAACAACAATGTTGGGAAGAGAGGACTTGCTAGAAGGGGTGATAACAAATTATAGGAAAAATCCAAGGATGTACTTGGATAAAGCCAATTATCCGACCTATCCCACAAACATGGTAGAGTTGGAGTATAAGAGGGTTACTACAGGTATGGCTATCACCCTGAGGAAGTTTAACTTCCTAACACATTGGATAGAGTGGTTGAGCATAGGATTAGAACAAATCTATCAGCTCAAGGAGGCTCAGAAGGAGGAGACTACAACCACTCAAAATAAATTGGCCGTAATGGAAGAAGAACTATAGAAAAGTAGAGCTATGATAGAAGAGAAAATAAAGAAATTAGAGGAAGATCTGTCAGGCATCAGAACTGAGTCTGAAGCTAGAATTAACATGCTTGAAGAGGAAAAGTGACAGATCTCACAGATGGTAGAAGACAGGATTAAGGAGTTGGAGGCACAACTCAAAGCAAAGGAGGAACAAATGATAGCTCAGTTGGCTGAGAAGAGTGAGCAAATGGTAACACAAGCCAAGTAGATAGAGGAGCTGACAAAGGACAATAAAATATTGAATGAGATGGTCCTAGAAAAGCAAGCTCAATTGAAAATTAAGGAAGATAGTGTTCGAGCTATGGAGGCTGATATTAATCACCACCTATAGACCATTACTAAAAATAATGAAGAACTTTAGGTGGCAGCTCGAGCAGAAGCTCACTGGAAGGAGAAGTTGAAAAAGAGTGCCTCGAATCATGAAAAGTAGATGATGGAGTTCCTGAAGACTACCGAGGAAAAGGCTAACTTCCATGGGGTGAAAGTAGTAGAGATGGGAAGCTACGCAGCCAAGTTGAGGAATGAATGAGAAATGTATAAGTCACAAGTCAAGGACTTAGAGGCTGTAGTGGCAGAATACGAGGCACAGTGGAAGAAGCAGAATGAGTCGGTGAGGACACCGACCAAAGTAAAGGGGAGGGCAGATGTAGGCAGCAAATCCACCTCCCAGAAGAAGAGAAAGTGATCAAAAAGGATTTGCTCAATTTTGATAGTTTTGACATAATTGATAGTTTGCCAAGTTTTGGAAACCATACATTTGGAATGGAAAACCATACAACTGGATTGACAAACCATACAAGGTAGTAGCAAATCATACAAGGTGCATTGAAATTCATCCAAATGCATGGGAAATGTAATTTCATAGTGAAATGGCGCATAGATTTGCTAACTAAGGTGTTAGACTTAGTAAAAGGCTAAATTAATGAATTCAGTTGTGCATGGGTAGTTGTAAGTAACTAATTGCCTCAGGAACCACTTGGAATGGCCTGGGAAATGTTATATAAGGCCCCATTTTCAATTTTGTAGGTCTGGCTACCTATGTTAAGGATTACTGGTTATACTCTGAGATATAGATTGATTGTTCTGAGTTATTGCAAGTATAGTGATAGATTATCCATATTGTAATTGAATCCATGATAGAATAATATCCAAATGAGCATAATGACATTTGTGGACTACTATGTATGATCCTGGCATTGATGGATGGTGATTTGTGGATGAATCTTGTTGTATGTGTTTTCTATTGAATGTTACAGGTTAGTTTTATGCATTGTTGCAACCTTTTGATAGAATCTGACACTGGTGAACCTTGAGGAATGATCTGGAAGCATGGCAGCATCAAAGGAGATGTATTGAACACTGTTGTATGATTTTTGGACGTAATCAGTTGCATAGAATCTCTCATCAGCCGGTTAAGATGTTTTGCATGTTATGGAGAATGGATTGATTAGCATATCAAATCATTACAAAACCTTCCAGAGAGAGATTGAGGCATTAGAGTATCTAATATAGCATCTGATTGTACCTTCATTTCATACAAATCGTACACCAGAGTTCGTACACATCGTACAAAGTAGACTTACCCGATTTGGTAAAACAGGCGATTGAGAGACATTTACCCGATTTGGCAGTTTTGGGAAATCGACTTGAACGATTACAAAACTGTGTACGACAGCCTCCAAAACTGAATCTGTCAGTTTGGCTGAGTGTGAAATCATACAAGCTATGACACTGTATGATTTGAGATCATACAGTGTACGCATTTGACTTCCGTACAAGTTGGTCATTGGGCGTAAAAGGGTAGTTTGAAGGATCGTACGGTTGTACGATTTGGAAACTAAGTTGGGACTAGTATATTGATCATCCTCAGCCTTAGAACATACCTCCCCAATGGGAATACTCCACCCCTGTGCTATAGATATGAGTTATTTTTTTGGGGTAACTAGATTAATTCTAGCACCAGTGCCCTTCAAGAATCAATCTCCATTAGAAAATAAAGTCTAAGACTCTTTCTTTTCTATTTTTAAGCTAAAACACTCATTGGGAAAATTGATTAATAAGGGATGGGAAGACTCTAAGGGAGAAACATCTAGCTAGTTAGAAATCACCTAATCATTTATAACCTTATAACCTATAAATATGAGGTTTATCTAGTTAGGATCCTTTTCCAGTGAAGACATGATAGAAAAGCCCAACATGTATTTTAGGAAGCTAACAAAGTTGCTGATAAGCTGGCAAATTTGGGTGTCAATGGTTACATAATTTTCAAATGGGGACACGGTGTACCGAGCGAAGTATACGAGATTATTCAACAAGAATGCCAAGAATGATAGTCAAATTTACCAACAAGGAAGACACTATAAGTTCAAAGGCTATGAGTATTCCCATATCTTTTTTGAAATGACTCACAATAAAAATTATCCGAGCTGTTAGTCTTGGTGGATGTTGCTTGGAAATACCACAAAGACTAATGGGTACAATCACATGTCAGATAACATGGCTCCTAGTCATATTAGTAATTTGAGGTTGGTTGATAATCATAGGGTAGGAAAGAAATTACAATATAAGACTTCGAACCAGAGACACATGGACCACCAGATAGCCACCACCATAAATATAGAGAGTAGGTTCACTTATCCAAGGCTGATTGTCCAAGATAGGATGTGGTCCCAAAACATGTCATATATGGAAGAAAGCAATTAACAAAGAATTATTAAGAGTAACTATCAATACAGAGCTTGTGGGAGTTTTTTTCAGTACTCTACATGTGTGTCTGTAGATTTTTGTTTCTCTACTATTTCAAGGAAGGGATATTTGTCTATTTTTTTTTTTGTAATTATGATGCAGGTGTGTTTTCTCGGGGTATACCCAAAATGTTGTATGGGAAGTTTCTTTTTGATAATAGGCTATGTGCCTTACCGGATGTAATGGCTTTGGCGACATGTAGATTTTATATATATAGGATCCTTAGTAAGGACATGTTCATCAATAGCCCTAGGTTGATTTTTGTAAAATATTTTGGGTCAACCTATAAAACCCGGTATTAATGCTATAGTATCTTATCTACCAAAAAAAAAACTCACTAAGGGCTAGAAACCACTTAGTAGCTTGGCCTAAAAGGTGGGGCTTTGACATTAAGTAGCAGAGAGGATCAAACTTTGCCATTACCAATATATTATGGCTAAGCATGTGGTGTCTTATATTTTTATAAACAAACACTATAGCACGGTAAAGCTTCTCTAAGGGGGTGTACCAGATTTCATAGTTAACCAAAGTTCTACTTATATAGTAGATAACTTGCTCTTAGTTTTGATCATCATGCTAATACAACATGGCTTCCAAAGCATGAGGTGTGGCTACTATGTACAACATCATATGCTTATTGGGTATAGAGGGAACCAAAGCATGTAGTAAAGTGAAATAATTTTTGAGTCTATTAAAGGCTTTTTAACACTCAAAATCCCACTTGAACACATCTTTCTTAGAAGCTTAAGAAAGGGCTAACACTTATCAGTTAACTGAGTTATGAAATGATAAATAGACTGAAGTTTACCTTGCAATCTATGTAACTCAATTGGGTTACAAGGAGGAGGTATATCAGTAATAGTTGTTATATTAGTAGGATCCACTTCAATACCTTACCTAGACACTATGAAGCCTAAAAGCTTGCCAAATGTCACTATGATACATACTTTGATTATCCCTTACTTCTTAGCTACAGGAACAATGTTGGAGATCCAATAAAAATAGTTGATATCTTGAGAAATCCAACATCAAGGAGTTTTTGGAGCTCCTCCTTGACTAAAAGGGTGTTATAAATAGAGTATATTCCATAATTTGGGTCATGTAAATGTATCTTCCAAGCTGTATTATTAGGAAATTATATTACTTTAGGGGAAATTTATCTAGTTACTTCATATAATGTAATAAATGCACAAGTGTCAATGTGCAAGTTGTATATGTGCAAGTTGTCCCTTGCACATCTAGATAGAGTTTTGGCCAAGGAACCTATCTTCCTATATAAGAAAGGCCTCATTTTTAGATAGATATGAGAAGGGGGACATAGATAGATAGAGTTTCTTATAGCATAGTCATAGGTAGTAGTATAGTGTTGTGTGGATCACCATATAATGGTGATGGGTGCAATGTAGTTCAGTAGCTTTATTAATGGAGTGTTTATTTTCTCCATAGCTACATTGTATTCATTTATGTTATTTCTATTTATAACATGCTTCAATCATCTCGTAGATTTAATTTCTTTTATATTATTATACATCTTGTGATTTATATCTCCCATTTCTAATTACATAAAAATATAACAGTGGTATTAGATCCACGGTAGATCTATTATATCAATAAGAAAACCACCATTATCATTTAGCCTAATTTTTTTGACAACCTAATACACTGCTAGACCAACCACTTTCAAAAACTCTCAAAATATTCTAGGTGGTAGAATTATGTAGAGTCACAAAGTTAGGATTGAAATAAATCTCAACTCTAGAAATATTGAGATTACACTTGACTGGAGTCTTTCCATAGATTTGTAGGAAAAACTCATGAAGACTAGGACTCAACATTCAATCCACTAGATTGACAAATCATCTAGTGAAGATCATTTAGGATATTTGGATTCTATTAACTATTGCCAATAATTTCTTTTTTTGTAGAAAATTAAATCTTAGAGGATTGGGAATCCTCTTACAATAGAAATTTAGGAGACTCCAACTTCATTGCTCGAAGGTCGACATGCCTTCATAGTGCAAAGATTAGTTCCTTGTGCAATAGAAGAATACTATGAAATAAGACTTTTGGTGAAGATTTGTGGTGAATTCAAGATACTAAATATCTCTATTGTTGGATTGAATAACTTCACTATTGAAGAATAGGCTATAGAATCATTGAAGAAAGGGCCATAGAAGACTTGAAGAAGAAGCCACATAAGTCTTGATACTAAAAATGTCATAGAAGCCTTGATACTAAAAATGCCATGAAATAATTGATACTAAAAATGCCATAGAAGCCTTGATCTTGAAGAAGAATTCAAATAGAATATTTGATTCAAAATCAAATTAAGATTTTAGTACCTATTTTTTTGCAAGGAAATAAAATTCAGTGAGTTGGGAAACTTCCTAAAATAAATATAGGAAGAGTATCTTATTTAGAATCAATTTAGAACCTGAAGAAAAATGGAATATATTAGGATAATATCTTATTGAAGAAATTCCAGTATTGGAAGAAGAAGAAGAAGAAGAAGAAGAAGTACTAGGAGAGTCCTACTCAAATCCAAAAGTAGCAAAATTAGATATCCACAAGATATCACCACCAACATTTCTAGGAGTAGAAGGTTGAAGAGAAGGTCTCAAGGAAGACCAATAGAAGTTACAAGATCAAAAACCTTGGGAAGGTCTCATCGAGCATCCAAAAAAAGGCTACGAGAGCCTTATTAAAGAAATTCTTAAAGGAGAACTCATTGGAGAAATCCACCATCAAGGAGAAGTCCCTAATAGTTAAGTACTTGGGAAAATTATCACCATCCAAAAAAAATCCCAACATAAGAGGAATTTGACAAGGAGTACCAAATATGTGAAGAAAAATTTGGTGAGTGCCAAATATGTGAAGAAGAATTTGGCAAGGAGTGCCAAATCTGAGAAGAAGAATTTGGCAAGGTGTGTCAAATACTAGAATAATATCCTGCTTAAAGTTAGAATTCAACAAGAATACTTGAAGATAGAATAAGCTCACCAAATATTGGATATTTTAAGATTACCTCTCAGAGCAAGAAGGCATCACTTTAGAGACAAATAATTCTCCAAATATATAGTAGAAGGAGAAAACAAGAGGAGAACAATACACCAAATCCTAGGCTCATGAAATAAAGTTTGAGATCATATTTTGGTGAAGAATGAGTTGTTTAGATTAGTTTACAAAAGAGTTGCAAGATCCTACTCAAATAAACAACTTGGTGATCCTAGACACCAAGATCTACATCCTCTACAGAAGTGACAAAAGAGCTACAAAATTTTTCAAAAAGGTAATAAAATTTTGGTGCAAGTATATTATTAAAATGGATTACTTATCATATTTATTAAAGCACCTTAATTGGGAGTAAATTTGCAAGAAGAAAATTGGGTTACATTCTTTAAAAGTGCAAAAAAGAGAATAGTTATTTTTAAGGTTCATTTGCACATTAATTAGGATTTGATTAGATTTTATAATTACTTCTATCAACTACCTATCATCTACTTTGGAAAAGGAAAAATAATACTAAGTCCTACAATATTAATTGTAGTGAAATTACATAATAAATATTGAAGATTCATTACAAAATATTATTGATTAGTTGTATTAAATTTTTTAAGTGCGTTAGTTTGAGAGTTGATTAGAGTGATAAGTTGAAATTGTTAGTGCATTAAAAGAAATTCTATTAGGGAACTTCAAAAAATCTAGGGCATCAGCTGGATTGCAGAAGTGCTTTCGGGGTACGGTGGATCTGAAGGCTAGATTGGTGCCCCAAGAGGGTCCAATGGGGACTTCTCCGGCTCCTTTTCTAGGGAGTAGCAGCTCATACGCAGATTTGTTTAAAGAAAAATCTCCTCCAAAGAACGACGAAGCTCAAAAAATAGCATATAAAATGCTCTTCACGGTTGCTAGGAATAGGTCGACAGCACATCGTGTGAATGGATGTTTGCCGCAGGCCGAAACCAGGCCAAAAATTGTCATTGAGCCAAGTATGGTTGAAGAATCAGTCATTTACAGAGCTAATCATGATTTAATCTGCAAGTTCATGGGTATACGTCCTTCCCTAAATTTTTTGCACTCTTGGATCCACCAAAACTGGGAGCCTCATGGTGAGTATTCATTGTGGTTTATTAGCAATGGATATTTTATTGTTAGCTTTTCATCTTTGGCCGATAGAAATAGGGCTTTCGAGTCAGAGAAGAAAAATCATGGCCCGGTAGGGCTATTTGTTCAACCATGGAGAGTGGGATTCGATCCCTGAGTTGAACCTACTGCTGTCCCAGTATGGATCCGACTATATGCTCTTCCAATGGAATTCTAGAGTGAGCAAGTGTTGGCAAGGATTGGCAATTCTATTGGAAGACATCTGGGTGTTTCCAGAGACACAATTGAAGGGAGCATGGCGGTGTATGCAAGAATATGTGTGGAGATGGATCTCAGCCAGCCTTTGTCGATAGAGATGGAAATTGAATTGGTAGGACTCTCTTGGATTCAACAACTAGACTATGAGGCCCTACCCTTTAGATGTAGGGTTTGTCACAAACATGGACATTTGGCCCATTTTTGCCCTAATAATATGAATGCTAAAATGGAGGCCCCTTTATGAATGCCAAACCTTCCTAAAGAGGATAATGCAACACCTAATAAAGATCCTAATAGCACCGTTCAGGGCTAGGAAGCTCAGAGAGAGGGTTTTGAACAACCCAAAAGAAAAAGACGAACAAAGAAAAAAGAGGGAAAGGAGCAATCCCATCTCAGACCTGCCAATAGGTATGAGATATTTAAGTCACTGGTTGATGAAGAGGAACAATTTATGGAGGGCATGGAGGGTAATAAGGAAAATTCTAATATTCTCGTGCAACTCCCCCTCTCATCTCCTCCCGTCATACAATAGGTAGTTGAACTCTGTGAGGTATCACAACCAGTGTGTTCAGGGGCTTTAGTAGTGCATAACCAAAAGCAGACAGTATCTCAAGATGTCAGCATGGGAATAGTAGAGAAGAATAGGGAAAGGCCAACTTTGGGGATTACCCAGGTAGAAAAAATATCAAAAAATAGCAATTCTCAGGGAGTAGGTAGAAGATCCAATAAGGAGTTGCTAGCAGTCCAAGGAGACAAACTGATCATGGGAGGATCGGTGAGGCCAATAGACTCTTATTGCTCCTAGGGTAACCAATGATTATACAATCATGGAATGTGAGGGGTTTAAATAGCAGAACCCATCAATCTGTTGTTCGAAGACTTTTAGAGAATCATAATACTAATTTTTTGCTTTTAGAGGAGACTAAGATGTCATTAGATCTTATGTCCAAAATAATCAACATAATTTGGAGGGGTGCTGGTCATATGGATGTGGCTGCCCAAGGTGCCTTAGGGGGGATTGTTACTCTGTGGAACTCTCTTGAATGGTCTGCAATAGAACATATTGCCTGGAGGGGTGTTCTCACTTCTCTTTTTAGGAATAATGTCACTGCGAAACACGTTCTAATCACAAACTTTTATGGGTCTCAAAACCTAGATGGTCAGAGGTAGCAGTGGAAGGTTGTGCATAACATGTGAACCTCAAGGGAAGATCTAGACTGGATTATAGTGGGGGACTTTAATGCTAAATTATCTTCTAGAGATCAGGAAGGGGGAACACCATTTTTGGACCCAAGGGACCGTTTCATGATTGCCCAAGTCCAGGCTTTGCACTTAGTGGACATTAAATGTCCTGGCATTAACTACACTTGGACTAATAAAAGGCGGGAGCCACATAGCAGGAAGGTTAAGCTAGATCATTTTATGGTTTCATAGGAGGTGTTTGTAAAATGGAATATAAATTTTTAGATTTTAGAAGGCCCAGTTTCATATCACTGTCCCATTCTGTTGGAAGGCGGGACTAGGATGGGGCAGCATCACAAACCTTTTAGATTTGAGAATTTTTGGCTTCAAAAAGAAGAACTTCGGGAGAAAATTCCATAGTGGTGGGAAGAAGGCCACCCAGCTTATGGGAGAGCAATGTTTAGAATCCACAAACAACTACAATATGTCAAAACTCAGTTGAAGTATTGGAGGCGTGCTAATAAAATAGACTTCCAGGCCCAAAGAGCTCCATTGGTGGCCAGATGGGATGAGGTCCAAAAATAGTTCAGAGAAGGAGTAATTATAGACCAGCTCAAAGCTGAGGATGATGCCCTGCGTACAGTGGTTGAGGACATTGACAACTAGGAGGAGACCTATTGGAAGCAGAGAGCAAGGACCACCTAGTTATTAGAAGGGGACAGAAATACAAAATTCTTTCATCGGACTGCTTGTGCTCGAAGACATATGAACAAGATGGAGGCCCTTCAAGATGAGAACAATCATTCCTTTGATACACTTCTAGGTATGCATTCCCATGCTATGGATTATTTTTCTAATATTTTTAAGGAAAGTGTGGTACAAGATGTAGAGGCCCAAAATGAAGTTATTTCTGTCATACCTGTTGTTATTTTTGAGGATGAAAATCAGGCCCTCCTCAAACCCATTGATAGATATGAATTGAAAACTGTGGTCTTTGGAATGAGCACTGGTAAAACTCCAGGTCCAAACGACTTCCCAATTGAGTTTTTTTAGGCTTTCTGGGACTACTTAGAGGAAGATGTAATGGTTGTTGTAGAAGAGTCCAGAGAAAATAAGAGAATGCTTAAAGCTATAAACCACACTTTCATTACCTTAATTCCAAAATGGGAGGAGGGGGTTCATATTTCAGATTATAGGCCTATTGCCTTATGTAATGTGTTGTACAAAATAATCACAAAGGTAATGGCTGAGTGCCTAAAACCTCTTCTTCACAACATTGTCTCCTCTGAGCAAGGGGGTTTTGTTGAGGGACGACAGATTCTGGATGGGGTGGTTGTGGCCTAGGAAGCAATCCATTCAATGCACACTTCTGGTAATAAAGGGATGTTCATAAAACTGGACATGTCAAAGGCTTATGACAGGGTTGAATGGAGCTTCCTGGCTAAAATGATGGCAGCCTTTGGTTTCTCTCAGGACTGGATAGAGTGGGTCATGAGCTGTGTCTCTACCCCAAATTACTCTATGCTAATCAAGGGCCTTCCTTTGCAACCATTTGGAGCTACTCGGGGACTGTGCCAGGGGGATCCATGTTCTTATATTTTTCTCATTTTGGCTAAAGGTCTTGGCAAAATTTTCTTGAGGAGAAGATAGCAAGGTAGATTATTGGGTATCAGGGTGGGTGATGAAGTTTTAACGCACCTGCAGTTTGTGGATGACACTGGTTTTGTGGGAGTGGCTAGCTTTAGGGAAGCAAGAATGATTAGGGATACTCTTAATGTCTATCTCAAGGCTACTCAATAGGTCATTAATGACAAGAAATCCAAAGTGGTTTTTTTTAATCTGGAGCAAAGGCTTCAGAACAAAATTTTAGAAATCCTAGGATTCACAAGGACTTCTCTCCCAGTGGTTTACTTGGGGGTCCCCTTGCACTTTAAGAAGCTGAAATTAGACACATGGAGGAATCTGCTAGAGTGTATCAAGGACAGAATTAATCACTAGTCTCACAAGTGGTTAATTTATGGTGGCAGATTAACATTCTTACATTCAGTCATTCAAGCCATGCCAATTTACAAATTCTCTATCTTGGCTGCCCCGATTACAATATGGAAAGAGTTGGACAGGATGGCTAGAATGTTTTTATGGGAAGGAGCAAAGGGAGAGAGAAAGTGGGCCTTAGTGGGATGGGACAAAGTTACCTAGCCCAAGGTTAAAGGAGGTCTGGGTTTGAGAAAATCTAAGCTAAATAATAAAGCTTTGGCTGGAAAGCTGTACTGGAGATGGATCTCCCAACCCACCTCCCTTTTTAGTAGAATCCTAACTAGCAAATACCTGGGACAGGCCAACCCAAATGATGTAGCTCACATCCCCTTGGATGGTACTGGGTCCCTAGTTTGGTAGGATCTCAAGTTAGGGTCTCAGGTTGTTAAAGACCGCTTATTTTGGAAAGTGGGAAGAGGGGAGAAGGCTCGTTTTTGGATAGATTCTTGGGATCAGTTCCCACCCATCATTGCTGAATTTCCAGAATTACAGCCAATAAAAGCAGCCATTGAATCCAAGGGATGGATCCATATTGAAAGTTATTTCACAACTACTCAGCTGGGGAGTGTAAGTTTAAGCAGTTCAAGAAGTTGGATGAGTGGCCCATTTCAATCCCTCCGGATTTGACTCCCATCATGACTAAAATTTTGATAGAAAGATTTCTTACAGGGGGAGACATGGAGGATGAATTAGCTTGGGGCTTTGGGAGTCTTGGCATCTATACAATAAAGGATGGATATGACAACATTCTCCCAGAGCCCCCCCTCATACTTTTTAGGTTGAGGACTGGAGGAAAATCTGGCACTCTAAAGGCTGGCCGAAAGTTAACTTTTTTGCCTGGCAGTGCATGCACAATGGAATCCTCACTTTTGATAATCTCAGATCAAAAGGTATCATCGGCCCTTCTCAATGTGTACTATGCTACAAGAGTGAGGAAACTGCTGACCATTTGTTGTTTGGTTGCCCTTTCACCCGACATATTTGGATGCATTGGTTTGCATACTTTAAAATTCAAGTAAGTGGTGACCTAAACCGGATGAATATCTGGGAAAAATGGTAGAAAGGTAGATTCAAATCTAAAGCTCTTCGTATTGGCTGGGAGCTCGGTTTAAGCTTTATCTAGTGGCAAGTATGGCTGGAAAGAAATGCCAAAATTTTTAGAGAAACTTTCACTGCTCTAGATGGGGTTTGGCAGACCATTTGGAGCAAGGTTACCGAAATTGTGGCTATTCATGCTGAGGAGGAAGCTCAAATTGACATTGGAGCTATGGAAGAATGCATTGAACTACAAGAGGGACAAGACATAAATTGTTGGAAACCTCCCCCTGAAGGTTGGATTAAAATCAATACTGATGGAGCTGCAAAAGGCAATCCGGGTAGAGCCAAAATTGGAGTGGTGTGCCAAAACCATGCTAGGATTGTGCTCTATTGGGAATTGCAAGGCCTGGGAAGAACCACTAACAATGAAGCCGAAGCCATTGCCATCAAGTCTGCTTCTATTTGGGCAATGAAACATGGCCATCGTAGGATTATTCTTGAATCAGACTCGCAAATAATGGTTGGAGCTCTAGACTGCATGAGGAACTTTGATCTGAAAGCTTGGAGGTTGAGGGCTCTTGTTACCCAAATTAAAGAATTATGGAAGGAATTGGAGGATGTGATCCCAGTTTATGTGAGTAGATATTTGAACAAAGTGGCTGACTTTCTGGCTAAGATGGGTGTGGAAAAGGAGGTTGGAGTTCAATTGCACAGTGACATGGATATTGAGGATGAGGTGATTAGACAGGGGTCTTGAAAGGTCCTTGAGCTAATGACCTTCGAAAAATAGAGTACGATGGGGGACCCCTTGGCAGCTAGTTTTTGGTTCACAAAAATTGGCTCCGGTGCTGTTCTTCATTTACTATTGTATGACTGTGTCCTCTCGAACTTCAGCTAGGAAGAGGCTCTTCCCACATTGTAATTGTTCTATGTCTTAATATAAGTGTTTTTCAAAATTTTCAAAAAAAGTAATTCTATTAGATTTATTTGCACTATTCTATTGCTTTCAAAAGGATTATTGTTTGTGTTCTTGAGAAGGGCACAAAATAAAAAAAAAATTCAAAGTGTCTAAATATACTATTAGTGCATAAAAATATGCAACACATAGTAGCCAAGTGATGCCATAAAAATAGGTTATAATCCTCTAAAAATTGGAGAAGAAGACGCCAACAAAAATCAGAAATAAAATCTTCAAATATTGAGACTTGGTGAGTATCAATCCAAAGCATTACAGGGTTAGTTGCAAGGAGAAAAGTGCAAAAAATTGCATCTTATAAAGAGCTTATATCTACTTCTATCTAATATTGGATTTGTTAGTATAATATCCATGCAAAAAGGAGAAGGTGTCTAAGCAAAGAGATAACCTCAAAACCCCTACACTGCATTTGAAATTCTACCATATCAGAATATTGGACCTGCAAACAGGAGTGCAAGAAAGGGTACAAAAGGCATATTATTTATAAAAAAAATTATATTGAATTGCACTTATCTAACCCATTCTACATATTAAAAAAGGTATATTGGAAATTATATCAAAGGAACAATATAATTAGGTTGAACCAGCCAAAGGTGACTGAATGCTAGTGTTCTCCCAAGCATAGAAATAGACACTTATTTAGGTTCATATTTTACGTATCTTGGACGACAGAACCTGCAAAAGATAAGGCACAAATCCAGGGGAAATCAAGCAGTGTATAAGTTAAGGAAATAAAAGAAAGCATACATCAAATCAAGAAGAATTCCTACCATAAGTGTAGCATCACAAAGTCTTCATAAAAATGCTACCACATCTCCACCAAAGCTCCACTATAATCTTTGCTTGGTTAGAAATATATCAGCACCAACGAAGTACAACAAATAACAAGGTGGAAGAATAGGTTGAAAGGCTTGAAAGAAGGTGTTTATAAGACAAGGGTATGCAAAGGAAAGAGGAAACCCCTTGTCATTCTCCAAAATAACCCTATAAAATGCCCACAAAGGAGATGTTGCAACATCATCTTGGTCATAGAGGAGTTACGTACAACAAGGAACGTTACATGAAGGTATAAACTGAAGAATAAACATATTTTTTAGATAGTGCATGAAGAGGGAGTGAATAATAACATCTTAGGAAGCTATGAAACTTGTCATAAGTGTTGAGAAAATATTGGTGTATCCACTAAACACCTAAAGCACTCTTAAAATACTTTAAAAATGGCTATGACACTTGTCGCTTTATTGACCACCTATTAAACATGACTTGGATGCAACAATGGTAGCAAGAAATTTGGTAGAAACAACATCAAGAAAGTCTAAATCACCTCAGTAGTAACGATAGCAACTTGAAGAGAAATCAAAGAGCAATTTGGAGCATCCAAAAACTAGAAAAGAACATTACTCCTAGTCAAACGGGTCAAGGAAGCATTAAAGTGAGTGTTGAAGCAAATAGCAAGTGGGAGAATCTTCCATTACTCACAACACCCAAGAAGGACAAACTACCACTGATTTCATAAAGGTACAATTTCCATCTAATTTGATTTCCTTAAAAAAGGGAGTTATAAGGTTATATTATAAGGTTGAAGTATTGAAAGAAATCAATCTTTATTTGAAAGAAAAACTTAGGGAAATTAAATATCAAAGTTGATTAATATTTGCAAAACACAACCTAGGATAAATAAGGAATACTACTTGGAATTAATCCATTTAAATTTTGTAAATATTTATGTGTTTTAAATCTCAAAATTTGGGAGTTATAAGGGCTACAACACCAAACTAGGTTATTGGAAATTATAAACACTTAAATAAAATCCTAAGGGATATAAAAAGAGGTTATTAAGTTTTTTACTAAGGTTGGAAAATTATAATATTATTGTCTCAAAAACTTCTCAAAAGGGACAAAATAAATCCAACATTAAAACCTCTTCAAAAAATTTAAATGTGCTTAGTTCAATAGGATTAATAAGGTGTTAAGAAGTTGATTTTTTATCTTTACAAAAATTGTACAAAATCAACCAAAATTGAACTATATTTTACAAAAGAACTATATCATATTTTGAAAATATCTAGGGAGTCATAAGGCATTATAAAAAACTTGATAATAATAATATCCATCAAATATTATCAAGCTATGAAGATATAAGCTTTCTACAAAATCTAAAATTAGGTATTCATACTCTCATTACTAGGGAGACATAAGGAAGTCTACAAACTTAAGGTTTAATAAATATTTCATCAAATCAAGCTTATATACTTCAATAAATGTTCATATATCCTAATATTAGGAGCTATAAGGTAGATTACTAAATATTCTATCAAGTTTCAAATAAATAGCAAGAATCACTATTTCAAAGGTCTATCATGGATGAAATTTTAAGAAAAGCTTTCAATAATGAATAACTATTCCATGAAGTAGAATTTGACTCTTAAAACTTAATAGATACTCTAGAAGGATATGAGTATCTACTCTCTAGCTACAAAGAGAAATTCTCCTTGTTTATTAAAGAAACCAAAGAAGGTAACTTTACAACATTTATTAACTATACTAATGAAATCCTCTTCACAGTATGGTGGAACTCACAAACTAAAAGAATGTCTTATATGATAATGTATCTATCATTAATTGTGTTTGTACTTACTCAACACAAGAAACAAGCTGGCAATAAAGAAAAATACTATTGTGATGATAGACTAACTTGTCGTGAAGAAGAAATTTCACCAACACCAATGCATAATCATAGGAAGAGAAGGAGAAAAAGGAAGAAAAGACCTACTAGAAAGAAACATGGCATCATGAAGATAAAAATAACTGAAAACATACAAAAAGCATAAGAAATTTTAGCTACAACTTACTTTGCATAATATGAAGACACAAATTACTTGTTGAACCTGAACACAGTAAGCAATGAAGGAGAATAAAAATTCCATTATCCAATGAAAGAAGATCTATATTGAAGACTAAAATATTCAATACCCAAATATTGTAATACAGGGGGGTTTTAGAAATAGATAATATTCTATAATTTGGATCATGTAAATGTATCTTCCAAGGTACATACTTAGGACATTAGATTACTTTAGGGGAAAATTATCTAGTTACTTCATGCAATGTAATAAATGCACAAGTGTCAATGTGCAAGTTGTCCCTTGCACAACTAGGTAGAGTGTTGGCCAAGGAACCTATCTTCCTATATAATAAAGGCCTAATTATCATATAGATATGAGAAGGGGGACATAGGTAGATAGATATTATAGCATAGTCATACGTAGTAGTACAATACTGTGTGGATCATCATATAATTGTAATGGGTGTAATGTAGTTCAATAGCTTCGTTAGTGGAGTGTTCATTTCCTCTATAGCTACATTGTATTAATTTATGTTATTTGTATTTATAGCATTCTTTAGTCATCTCATAAATTTACTTTCTTTTATATTATTTTGCATCTTGTGATTGCTATCTCCCATTGCTCATTACATCAAAAGATAACAAAGGGTGACCTTAGGATGCATATTCTTAATTTTCTAATTAATAGGTTTGTTATTAGGTCTAACTACCAAATGATGCATAAAAAGGGAGGGATCAAGCCCTAGCATATCAGCATATGACCAAGCAAAAATATCTTGAAAATATTTTAAAAAATTGGTCAACTACTACTACTTATCCATGGACAAGGCTTTACCTAGCTTAAGGATATTAGGGATTTCCTTAGAACCTATATTAAAATCTATAGTATCCTCTATGAGGATGTGATATTCATTATCACAATGAAGAGGGGTGGGGATGACATCTAGTTGCTCAAGGTATTCAGTAGACATAGGAACAGACTCCACTTGAGAACTAGAAGACTTGACATGGGTGACACAAGGGACTGAGCTATCAAAGAAAAAGTTATTTTGGAGGATATCTTTGTGATCCATATCATAAATAGTATCCCCTTTAGCATATTCCCCTAGGGTTGTAACTAACTTAGTGTGCACCAAATTTATCACATTGAAAAATAGAATGTTAGAGGGAGAAGGTGGTCCCTCATTCTTATTATCTCACTCTAAGCCATGATGATCTAAAACTTTAGTATAAGTGACAAGTTGATCATCATCAATTGGTAAGGGTTGGTTTTATTGGGAATGTATCTTATGCCACACATCCCAGGCCAAATATCACCTTCCAAAGGATATTTAATACCTTTTTATTGTGGCATCAAACCCTTACCTACATATCCCAAACTAGACAAGATTTACTTAGGAAGTGGGTAATCATTAGATAGATAATAATGGGCAAAGGCTCACTCTATAGGAAAGGTTTTTCTACCATGGATATTCTCATAGAAGGAAATAATTGCATAGATAAAGGTACACATATTTATGTGCACTACTTCATCCTTTTTATGGGGTAAAACCATAGTTCAAGGTGAAGGTGGTATATTTGCTAGATCTAGAAGAGGACTTTCATCAAGTAGATTGATTTGATCTAGTGATGAAATTATGGTTGGTGGTTTCTCATTTATTTTAAAATTTTTGAACTCCTTGATGATGTTAGAAGAAGTAGAAGAAATTTTATGGAGAGAAATAGATGGATAGAAATTGAGACTAGATTGAGCTTGCTCAACCATCAAACAATATTGGAATGGATGAGGACCACCTTGAATGGTGACAAGTTGATTTTTGAATTCATACATTAAACATTGATGAAGAGTAGAAGGGAGAACCTCCATTGCATGAATCCAAGGGCATCCAAGGAGAATATTGAAAGATGTTGGGCAAGATACCACATAAAATAAGGTATCTAAGATCTTGGGTCCTGCCTTAAGGGAAAAGGATAAAATATTGTAAGCCTCTTAGGATAAATTTTTGAAATATTTAATGGTGACATCAGATTTGGTCAGGTCTTCCTCTTTTAATCCAATATTTAAAAAAATATATAAGTGCATAGATGGAGTGGGGAACCATTGTCCACCAATATTGCCTTGATAAAATTATTACCAATATATGCAATGACGTAAAGGGGAGAATCCCCTTGTAAATTTGAGGAGGTAAGATCATAATTATAAAAATATACATGATTAATCCCAAAATAACCTACAACATTAGCTAGATTACTAGGAGGGATATCTTATGGGATAGATTGTTGACTTAGAAGCTTCAACAAGGCTTCCCTATGAATAGGAGAAGTTTACAAAAGCTCTAAGATGGAAATCATGTTCAATGTGTTACTTAGCTATTATTGAATTTCGAATTAGACTTTTGGTTGTGGCTTCAACACTAAGGTTGAGTTTTTTACACTTGCACTCCTTTTTTGGGTACTCTTTAAAACTAAAGGTCGTCTAGAATGTTGGTTGGATATAGAAGTCATATTCTACTAAGATTGTTGAGTCAGTTAAGCTTGATATTGTTGCCTAGTCATAGTATCTATCATACCCACCATTTTGTTGTAGGAAGGTGGCATATTATGATAAGACACCTGGTTAGTCATCTATTTTTGATGATTAGGTAGGGGGTTTTGAAATATCTCCATATCTTTAGTCATAGGTGCATGTTGAGTAGGATGTTGATTAGTTGGAGGTTTGTGGTTATGAGTAGGTTGATATTCCTCTATGACAAAACAACCCTCATCTATTAAGTCTTAAATCACATGTTTCAACCTCTTACATGAATGTGTCATGTGTCCATCCACTCTATGATACTCACAATGTTGATCAGGCTTATACCAATTTGTTATGGTATCGGGTTGCCTTATGGGAGGAAACTCAATCATGTTAGCTTCCAATTATTACTTGATAACCATAATCATAGACATGTTGAATCTAGTAAAATTCCTTGGTGGGGGTTTTTAAGGTCTACTAAGTACTATTTTCTACAAGGTACTCGCATCAGTAACAATGTTGGTTTATCTATTATCTATGACCCCATCACTAACTACATGCTTATTATTATATTAACTTTTCATGGTACTTTATTATTTTCTTGATTTAAGTTGACCTATTTAAATGAGAGACTTCTCTACTCTCCTTTCTAAATCTATTTTCTTTCTTGAAAGAGGTGATGGTTACTATTTCCAATTCGTATGAGATCTACTCTTGCAAATTTCCAATAAAAATATCTAGCATGTCTCAAGGAGGTAAGGTATATCTAATCATCTAACTAAGCTTCTCCATAAGTCCAAAAAAATTGATAAAATTTCATCTTTACCTTGTTTTAAAAGGTATAAATATTGTATAGTCATATTTTTCTCAATACAAGTTTCAAATTTTTGAACAAAAAACTTAGTTGTCTCTTCAAAATTCCTTAAAGAATGATGAGGTAGTTGATAATACCATTCTAATGCCATACCTCTAAGTATCTTAGGGAATGTTTTTAGTAAAAATATATCATCATATATAATATCATGACATGATTTTCTAAACATCCTTAAATATTCAATTGGATCCTCTATTCCCTTATAAATAGGTAAGACCAGATTTAAAAAATGCTTAGGGTAGGACCTAATGGCTACCACAGGGTCTAGAGGTTGATCGCAAATTTTTGTATAGTCATAAGTGAAACTTAGAGGTTGAAGCATATTCATTATTTATAGCAATTGTTTCACTACACTTGTTAAAATTTGCATCTCAAGATTGTTGTTGTGCAATACCCCTAGATTCCCTAGAGGGTTATAGGTGGATTATTGAAAAGGGGTTTGGTTAATGTTAGAAACATTAAAAATATTATTATATGGGTTATGATATGGGATGTTTTGTGTGATAAGTTTTTGTGGAGGATAATTGACATCTAATGGAATAGAATAAATGCTATAAGAAGTAGAAATAGAATGAGGAGCAAATCAAACATGATTTTAAGGTGCACGACTAGCTAGAAGAAATTGAAAAATTCCCCTAGCATTGGTGATTACATTAGTGGTATATATTGGTTTATGAAATGGATTAATATCATGAAAATATTCAAACAAATAATTGACTCAAATATTTTTAGAAGGAATGGTTTGATGATGAGATGTCCTAGCCTCTTCAATTTGGGCTTCTTCATCCACAAATTTAATCAAAGCATCCATATAATGTTTTATAAAACCCTAGATATGATCATATGATTTAAAGGTGAGGTATCCATTAGACCCCTCTATAAGATCAAGGTCATTACTAGTCTCTATGTCCTCTTTTGCATCTAGATTGGGATTATCCCTATCAATATGGTCATCTTCTTAGGGAATTTGATCAGATTCTAAGAGATTTTATTACTCCTAATGTTGAGATCCATTATGATTAATGGAAATGATAGGAGAGACAAAGAGAGATTTAAAACTAATGAAATACACAAAATATTTTATTAAGATTTTTTTTTCTAATCTACAAAATTAGATTTTAATGGTCTTATTTATGGTTTAAAAAAAAAAAAAAAAAGAGCAAAAATAAAAAGGCTTCCTAGATGGCCACTAAGGATGTGTTTCACATTACGTTCGCCAAAGATGTAGGTGGGGGAAATTGCCCTACCTCTTACATTTTTTGACTGGATCCTATTGGGAGCTGAGGTGATCACGAGGGTATTTTACCTCCACACTCAAGGGTTAGGGGATCAAAGGGCTCACTATAAATGGTTTTATAGACTCACTCCAATTTTGGGGGTGGAAATGTTTGATGTGCTTATTTTACAAGCACCTATGTTTGGCCTTACTAAATTCTAAGTTGTGAAGGATAAAAGAATGATGCAAGATAAATAATAACACAATAAAATAAAGAACTACCCTAGAATTATTTTAATTTTTAATGAGAACTAAAACCCTAGTTTGTAAATGAGTAAATATTTTCCTTTTTACAAGGGTTCAATAGAATGCATAAACAAATTTAACCTAAGAATGTAAACTATATGTTTTTTCAAATGCCTAGGAATAAAATCATATATATATATATATTTTTATGTATGATTTTATATTTGGAATAGAAATGGATGAAAATTAATTATAAAATAGGCTGAATTTATTTAGATCACGTACTTGATCCAGTGGTTTATCCTAGATTTTAATTTTAATCCCAAATATTTAACAACTTCAAAACCTATAAAATAGCTTCAAAACCCTTGGAAATTTTGATCAATGTTTGGGTGTCTACTTAGGTCGCTATGTGACTAAGCTTGAAGGTGTAGTAGTCAATCCCCCTTGGTCCTTTTATCTAACTACTCAAAAAAGAGATGATTATTGACCTTTGGGATAAACAAAATTGTAGCGACCCCGGGGAAGCGGTGCACCGTCCACTTACTCTATTTGTGATTATTATTGAATATTTTAACGTTTAACATGCATTAAATGAAAAAGCATAAAAGAGAGGCATAGCCGAAGTACGAAGAAATAAATGAATGAATGCTTTGTATTGATATTTCCAAGATCCGGTTACATATAAATCCCTCTACGGGATACCCTTCATTTGATACATGATTTTACACAAAGAGGGTAGCGGATGTATAAAATATCCCCTTGCAAAGGGAGATGCACTTTTCTAGGCTTCTCGATGATGCACACGAAACTGTATGAGGGCTTACAGATGCCTCCTTCTCTAGGTCTGATTCCTAGAGGGATCCTCTTGCTTTCGTATGTTGTGGATTTGTCCGATGAACCTATAGCCCTGCAAGCAATGAAACAACAACACACGCTTAGATGTCCGAGATTGCCTCCCTGGATGAGGCTATTAGCAATAAAAACAAATGCAATGAAACTAGTACTATGAATGCAAATAAATGAAGTAGATCTTATGCTAATGATATGAAAACATGGAGAAAGCAGAATAAAAGAAACTAACACCTAAACCCTAGACTAGGTTGCGGGCCACTATCTAGGACAATGATCGCTAAGATGAAATCTATCTCTATTGATCCAAAGGCTATGGGCTTAAGTTTGCTACTAATGTTAAATGATTATTGTATGTGCATGGATGATCACCTCTCAGTTGGCTAGCACTTCGTTGCTCCTCAAGGGTGCTCAGATTTGCTCTCCAATCCGATAGGGCTTCGCTATAAAATGATCTCCAAGGGAAGCTCTCCAAGTCTCCAAAAGCTCTCCTCAATGATCCAACCTATTCAAAATTCTGATATATGATATGTGATGATCCCTTGGTGCTCTTAGGTTTGCACCTTATAAAGTGTTTGAAGCCCTAGGTCAACGTTCAAACCCTAGGATTGAATCCCTCATGCACACTGGATGTTAGCATGAGAATTTGAGCTTTTGTCTACCCTTGAGGGGTAGTTAACTGATGTCTAAATCTAGACTTGAGTCTTTCATGTAGACTTGCTATGAGGAGGAATGCAAAGTTGTCCCCGCTCGGCCTTATTGCATGCATACTACCACTTCCACCCGAGATTAGGCTAGATTGATGGCAAAATGCATTTTAGGTTTAGCCATTGTCATCTACAATGGCTAAGGTTTGGCCACTCTAAGCTACAGTGGCCAGGATCCAGCCGCTCTGGTCCATAGCGGCCAGGCTTGGATGGGCTAAGAATGCCCCAAATGAGTGGTGAAAACCACTTTTGATACTTGGAAGGTCCCAAGGTTTAGTCACATGATCTATGAATGTGCCCATGTGAGTAGTCTCCCTAAACATGACATGTTTTAGGTGTCTATAGATGCCCCTTTTTGTGATGCGCTGAGTGGAAAACATAGTGCAGAGCAAAAACGTAGACTACTATGTTTGTAGGGTGTATGATGATCATTGATCTGATCAACGTTGGATGGCCCAATCATGCAAGATGACACGCATCCTTGAATCATTGCTTCAACCTGATTGAAGGCTTAATTTAGCATAGGGCTTGCACATGTCCACTTGCACTCATTCCTCAAATGCAATCGGGTAGCTTATGTTGCTACAACAGAACCGACCAGAGGAGAGCTACAAATTGAAGATGTCATATTTGCTTATGAACCCAACAAACGGGGAAAGTTTTGTAAGAGTTGTATGCAATGATTCATAGGATGAACACTATTTTGATATGATCGAGTGATCTTTGGTTGACTTTGATTATGATTATTTGAATATTTGAACTACCCCCTCACACAATGAATTGGTGAGGGAAGGGCAATGAATGAAGCGACAAGTCACTTGACCAATTTGACTAGTTTTGGTTCCTTTCTAGTGTTTGTTCTTTTAATGGGCAAACCCCCATCCAAGTGTGATTCCAATTGTTTATGATGATCATTCATCCCTATCCCGGGAGCGGTCCAACCACAAATAGCCTTCTTAGGGAGTTAGGATGAGTGATTCTATTTATACTTGTATTGCATCACTTGGTTCAGTATTTTTGGTGTCATAAGAGAATTAGGATGATTCCATCGTACCCATGGAGCAGTCCGACCATCTTGATCTTCTTCGGGGTTGAGGTGATACATCATAATTCCAAAATGAATAATTTACCCCAAGTAGCTCTATGGTAACTTACTCATCTCACCGAGTTGCATGGAGTGCAAATCGCTGCAACCGTTGAGTTGATAGAGTAAGTAACTGAATACGAAGCTTACTCGAGATTTGTTTTTATGTGATTTTTTTGTTATTTTGATCATTATGATGATCAAGGACCATCAAAATGTGTTTATTTGATTTTTTTGATATTCCTCCTGGAAGGAATATTCCTAATTTAACCTGTGCATCCAATCACTGTCAGATCCAATGATCGCTAATTGCCTGCCTGTGGCCGCTCTCACCCTGAGCGACCAAGAAGTTCAGGCTATTGATATCAGTAGTGATCGAGGCATAACTTGAGGAGTATAAAAAGGGATCTAGGGTTTTGACTTTTCATTCTTCTAGCTAGCGATTTTCTTTCTAGAGCTCTAATGAGAAAGCAATAGTTGTGACTTCAAGTGCGTTTGCATTTAGGATTATGAATACGTAGGGCAAGACATCGATGAGTAGACAAGCCGGAGCTTCTCAGGTATTCTCTCAAACCTTAACCCTGCTTTCCTTTTTGGTAAAATTGAACCTCACTAAGTAACCGGTAAATGAATCTCATTAAACTCATTGACAATGAACCGAACATGTAGATAGGTTTAGCTTAGGTTTTGTTTTGGTGGGCTTGCCCCCATTTTGCAAATTTTTCAATTTTTTTGGTATTTTTGGCCTAGGGCATACATGTCTGTCATGTCGCCCATTAGATGCTACCGCTTAGAGTGGTCGTTTTGGCCTGCAGTTTGGCCGCTTGTCACTCAGAGTGGCTAGTTTTGAATCCCAATGGTCAAAAATTTGACCATTGGGGTTTGGCCGCTGCTAGCCTCAGTGACCAGTTTTTGGTCATTGTAGGTGACAATGGCCAGGATCCTTAGGCAAATTTTGTAATTTTTTTGATTTTGTGAGATGATTAATTGATTTTTTTGAATTTTTGAGCTATTTTTTTTGTACTATGTTGCATGATTAGGTGCATTTATTCCTCTTTCACTCAGACTTAGGATAGTTTATCATTATTTGCACCATTTTTCATGTTTTATTATGATTTATGCCTTAGATGCATTGTAGTTATACCTTTGATTTCTGCTCTTAGATTCTCACTGCTCGGGCTCGGGACCCAAAGCTCCTAAATGACCTCCTTCCACTCATGGATGATATGGACTGGGCCTGGTTTAAGGCCCATGGACTACAATATGTGACCAGGCTACCACAGATTATGTCGGATCAGGCCTACCTCATGACCCTGGTTCACCGATGGGACCCTAGGATGAACACCTTCCATCTTCCTATCGGTGAGATGACTATCACACCGGAGGATGTGTACAAGATTTTTTGGATCCCTTTTGATGGAGTGGCCATCGTCTCTTCGGCTACTAATGATCGTAATGCAGTCTTTCTTTGGGTGTTTGGGAGGCATGTTGCGGCTACCTTCAAGGACACCAAGTCTGGAGGTGTATCTATTATACACTGGTATAGGGAGCATGTCTTCTCAGAGAGGCATGCGGTGTTGCTGATGGTCATCAACAACATTCTGATCTCGGATTGCTCAGGCTTGAGGTTCTCATGGAACCTCCTTGCGATGGTTCAGGACTTGATGGATAGCGTGGAGCCTATCATCTATGCATGGGGGAGGTCTCTGCTAGCATAGTGCTATGATGAGTTGTATCACATCCATCGATGGGGTCACATCAGCATTGGTTGCAGCTTGCTCCTTCAGGTATGGGGATGGGAGCATATCAGCATGGATCATCCTAGAGGGCTCCCTACTAAGATTATAGTTATTGATGCTAGGATGCAGTGCTATGCTGCCATGTGGGCTCGAGAGCATGAGGAGCATAAGAGCCACCCTAATGCGGGGAGCTCCCTCATTATATTGCTACTTTCACTAGGCTGCAGGCAGCATCATGTGGCACCCATATTATGAGTGCCCAGCTTGGGATGATCCACCTAGTTTATAGCTAGGACGTGGTACGAGCGGTGGCTCATTGGCCACAAGGTCGACATCAGGGAGTATTTCTTCTACTCCCGAGTTCTTTGTTAGTATGGATTATAGCAGGATGTGCCACTTGTCCCATTCTTGTATAGGTACATTGAAGTAGAGAGACCTCCCTCCCCCACATATCATAGAGTTGGTTGATGAGGAGGATGCCCCAGCAGTTGACCCACGAGTCATTAGGGGAGTCATAGATGCATTTGTATAGTGGTGGGGTGATCTGATGTGGCATGGTGATGGTAGTCTGGGTTGTGAGGATGATGGTAGAGATGGTGGTGCAGATCTAGTAGGGCATAGAGTTCAAGCTAGGACTGAGGTATGGGGCTAGCTAGAGTAGGTGGCAGGAGGAGTAGGAGGCTCCTAAGGAGGAGGAGGAGGAGTTGGATCTTGAGGAGAGATATTCTCCTCTGAGAGCATAGCTGCATGATGTAGAGGCTAAGCTCTAGTCGGCCAAGATCTAGGTACAACAGTGTGATGCTATTATAGCCCAGTGGGATGCTACTATAGTACAATGAGATGCTACTATAGAGTAGCTCACGACTCAGATACAGGCTTTGTAGGCTGCTATCGGGGGTGCTACCAGGATGTAGGTTGTTGTTGATCCTTCCACACCTCAGGGTTCTACAGGGATAGATCTAGGGGTAGAGATCAGGTGGATGTAGACTTTGCTAGATGAGTATGAGGTAGAGATTGTTGGTCATGTAGGCCATATTGCTTCTCTCGAGATGTAGATCAGGAGGCTAGGAGCCACTCCTAGGGAGAGGATAGGTGCAGGTGGATCACAAGCTAGTGGGCGCTCCACCTCAGGGTAGTCTTCCATCTGGCCTAGTCAGAGGACCTGGACTCTCATAGAGAGGCCAGTGGGCTCACATCGCTCCACCCGAGATCCATCCATAGGGGGTGGTGCTATAGGGGGTATAGGCCTAGTGTTTGATTGATGATGCATTAGGCTTTTATTTTTGAGGTCAGCTGACCTATATGACTGTAGCCTTCGGGTATTTTTGTATATCCATGCACTTGAGATACACATTTTGAGACACTTTTTGAGACACACATTTATATGAGATATTTGCATTATGCTTCATTATGTGTGTCATTTATTGCTTATGTTTTTGTTTTACTTATGTGATGTGATGATGGCATTATGATGAGTTGATATATGTGTTAGATGATAGGTGATATTTATGATGATATGGATATTGAGATGGATGCTTATGTAGATGTTTATGTAGATGCTTATATGATTTGATTATTGTGACATGATGTGATGTATCATGAGTTGATTTGATGATGGATTTATGATTCTATGTATGGGTGGATGCAATGATGTGATCTTAGATGTGGATGGATGATTTATGAAATTATGTATTTATGGATGCAATGTTTTCGTTAGATGCATGTTTAATTTTGATTTAATTGTATGCATCTAACTTATGTTATGATATGGTAAATGCAATGTGTCATGCACTATTTAATCTAATGTGAATGAACCTGTATGCTTTAATCACTTAAAACATAAGGAATGCATATGATATGATTTCAACAATCTAAATGGGTGATACCACAGAAAGTATAACAATCATGAATGTAAATAATCATTCTTATCATAAGAACTAATTATTTGGGCATTCATATGTGAAATGTACTGGCATAGAATGTATGTAATTTCTTGATAAAGCTTATGTTATTTAAAAGGTTCAAAATAGTCAGTGGTCATGTAGATATTATTTCTGACATCTATCCGGTATCTAGCCTACTTTGTTAATACCCCTTAATTTACAAACTTCATAAAGAAAATTGATGATGTGATGAATGATATGATTTGTTGCTATGTAGGAATTTTTGAGGCTCTTCCTGAGACTCAAACACTCTAGTTACCCTATCAACAATTACGTACTGACCATACAAGACTTTTGAAAAGCAAGGCTTTCATCATGGACCTAGAGATTCATTATCCCTATGTGTGCAAATGAATATATTTAGATAGAACTCAAGCATTTCCTCCGATGTCAGGCGGGATTCTTTCAGCCCATTTCTAAGATCATGGATCCTCAATTGTTCATCTTATCCTATGTTGGACTTAGTTGGACTATACCACTAGGTAGCGTTGGGTTACCTAAAGCTAGCTCATCCACATGCAAACATTGGTCTACACAAATGCAAGATGCTATTGTGATAGACATATCATCATGCGTAAGGGTATCACCATTGCCAGGCATGGTTGTACACCAACCTGTAATGGGGATCACCTTCCGGTTTTGTGCAATGCTGAGAATTCCAGGGATTCAAGTTCCATTCCCTTCTTTTCTTCATTTCATTTGGGATACTTGCTCATGCTTAGTGATGAAAATCACTATTTATTTTTTATTGATTTTTTTCTCTTGAGCAAGGGATTTATGTAAGGATGAAAATCACTTGTTTGTTTTTTTTTGTTGCTTTTTGGTACTTTGAACTATGACTTTGGAAACTGGGATTTTGAATTTGTGCTTTGTTTCAAGATTTTTGCTTGTTTTAATGAAAGCAAGGGATTTATGTAGTGATGATAATCACTCATTTTTAGGTAGGGTGGAACTTGTCCTTTTGCCAATTCTCAGCACCTTTGAACCGGTCGCACAAGGGGATAAGCAAGGAAGACCCTTTTTGCTTAAGGTAACCTAGACCACTTTTGTAGCTTTCATATTTCCCTTGTACCAACTAGGATTTTAGTGTTTTTAATTAGTGATAGGATCCTGAATATCTGAGGCATTCATGACTAGACCTTACTCTCTACTAATCAATATGGCTTCCCACAAAAATTGATAAGACCACTAGATATGGTTGAATGACCAGAAAATCTTAGCCTATTCCTTATAGCAACATGATATGGTTGTGTTGAAAAACATAGTTACACACATGGATGAATGGATGAAGGTGGACTTGTGTATTTGTGGTTGTGATACAAACTGTGGCATCATTTGCAAGAGTGTGATCATAACATATGCAAATGCAATGGATATGCATGTTTGATGTAATGCAACTATATGGATGCAGATGTAAGATGCAACTATTTTTGTATTTTTGATTTTTGCATTGTTTTTGTATTTTTTATTGTATTTTGACCAAAGGGCTTATTGTGCCTTTGGGGCTTTTAGAGTTTGACCAAGTGGCGTGAAGCCACCCTTGGAGCATTTTTGATTGAATTTGACCAAGCGGTGTGAAGATACCCTTGGAGCATTTTTGATTGAATTTGACCAAGCGGTGTGAAGATACCCTTGGAGCATTTTTGATTGATTTTGACCAAGCGGTGTGAAGATACCCTTGGAGCATTTTTGATTGAAATTTGACCAAGCGGTGTGAAGATACCCTTGGAGCATTTTTTATTGAACTTTGACCAAGCGGTGTGAAGATACCCTTGGAGCATTTTTGATTGAACTTTGAATTTTTATGTTTTATATTTGATTTGTATTTTATGTATATTTGAATGTTTTTGTATTTTATGTATATTTGAATGTTTTTGTATTTTATGTATATTTGAATGTTTTTGTATTTTATGTATAAAATATCTTCAAATGAATGATATTGAGAGGCTCAGGCTCTTCAACACCATCCAATGATGTGAGGTGATATGCTCTAGGCCCAACCCTTTCTGAAATCATGTAGGGGCCTATCTAGTTTACCATAAATTTGTCTCGTAGGTGCGGTGACAGATTTGAGTTTTGTTGGTTTTCTTTGAGCACAAGATCTCCAACTTTGAATTCTCTTAAGTGGACTTTACTATTGTAAGCTCATGCAAGGTGATCCTGATAAATATGGAGATGCTCCAAGGCATTGACTCGCGTTCATCAAGAAGCGTTAATTGATCAAGGTGGCCTTGTCATGCGGTGTCATCATCTATGAAGTCCTTCAATGCTATGCGTAGGGTTGGAATTTCCAACTCTAGGGGCATGATGGCTTCAGTGCCATATACAAGTGAAAATGGTGTTGCCCTAGTGGGCATCCGCACACTAGTCCTGTATGCCCATAATGCCAAAGGCAATTGCAAATGCCAGTCCTTATGATTATCTTTCACTATTTTCCTCAAGATGGAGACTATTATTTTGTTTGAGGCTTCTGCTTGCCCATTTGCTTGTGGATAATAGGGTGTTGAAAAATTATGTTGAATATGGTATTTTTTCATTAAAGCATGCACATTTTTGTTCTTGAAATATGGCCCATTATCCGATATTATCTTCGAAGGGACCCCAAAATGACTTATGATATTATGGAGTATAAACTCCACAATCCTTGGTCCAGTTGTCGATGTCAAGGGGATCACTTCGACCCATTTGGTGAAATACTCAATGGCCGTTATGATGAACGTGTGTCAGCCTGAGGATGGGGGTGAGATCTTCCCCACTAAGTCTAGTCCCCACTATGAGAAGGGCCATGCTTCCTGGATGGGTTGCAAGGCTTGTGATGGCAAGTGAGTGAGGTTTGCATGATGTTGGCACTTAACGCATTTCTTGACATACTCACAATAGTATTTTTCCATAGTGGGCCAATAGTAACCCATTCTCAAGATGCGCTTAATGATGGCCATGCCACTGAAGTGACCACCACACGTACCATCATGAGCTTGCAAAATTGCCCAGGATGCTTCCTGGGGCTCAAGACAATGAAGGAGCATTCCATCATAGCCTCGTCTATAAAGGATCTCTCCTAGCAAGATATACCTCATCACATTCTATTTAAATGCTCATATTTTGGCATGCGATAGGCCTTGTGGTACCATTCCAAGTTTTAGGAAATCTCATAATTGGGAAAGCCAATCCTGATAAGCCATAACTTCTATGGATAAAATGACATGCTCCTCCTGTGATCCAAAATTTGTGAACACAGATTGAGAAATAACCCTATGGTGAATGGTCGTACCACACTCCATAGGACCTTGAGAGATCAAAGATTCCCAAGGTGTCATTTGCAAGAAAGCTCTAGCTCTGAAGGACCAATCTTGATTTGGTTCGGTCTGGATCATGTTGATTGACTCTTGATTGTCAATAGCCTCACATTGTATTGTTGAGTGCATGAGCACTTTAACGTGAATGGTTGTGAAATCAGTAGATGGATTCTGAGGGATTAAGGATCCCAAAGATGCCATGGTGTCTACAAATCTATTTGACATGCGAGGGATTGCCTCGATGTCATACCATTCTAGTCGGGCTAGGTAAGTGTCAACAAGCTCCTTGTAAGCTTTTAGGAGTGGGCACCTACATTGGAACAATCCTTTGACTTGATTAACTATGAGCAAAGAGTCACCAAAGATATTCAATATTTTAATGCCCATTGCAATGGTTGTTTGGAGTCCCAAGATCAGGGCCTCATACTCTATGTTATTGTTTGTGCAAGGGAAGTCTAGCTTGAATGATAAGGGCAATGGAGCACCCTATGGTGTGATAAAGACTATCCCTACTCTGCCCCCTTGCTCGCACTTCGAACCATCAAAGAACAATGCCATGTCTCTTTCTTTTTTAGGCTCTTCGGGTTTGGGTGGATCTGATAATGTGAAGACCGCATCATCAGGCAATTCTATGGTGAGAGGCTTGCTATCTTGAAGAGGTGCCTCTACTAATTGATCTGCTATGACTTGTCCCTTGATGGACTTCTGGCTTATGAACTCTAGATCAAATTCTATCAATAGCATGATCCACTTTGTAGTACATGTATTGTGATAGGTCTTGTTCATCATATACTACAAAGGATTTTGTTTTGATATAACGTAGGTCGTATGGCTCAACATGTAGTGTCACAACTTTCTAGTTGCAAAGACCACTGCTAAACACAACTTTTCTACATACGCATATCCTAGCTCATAACTCACCAAGGTGCGACTGATGTAATATACGACTTGCTCTTTATCTTGTGCATTCTTTTGGGCCAACATGGTGCCTAAAGCAAAATCAGTAGCCGATATGTATAGTAAAAATGGTACGTCTGGCCTTGGTGGAGCCAATACCGATGGTGTTTCTAGGTAAGTTTTGATCTCTACAAAGGCTTGTTGGCACTCTTCATCCCAATGAAATGGGACATCCTTGCATAGCAACCGATTCATGGGTCGACACTTATCTGATAATTGAGCAATGAACCATTTGATGGATGCTACCTTGCCTTGTAGGCTTCTTAACTCCCTAATGTTGGTAGGGGCGGCCATTTCCATTATAGCCTTTACCTTTGTAGGATCGACTTCAATGCCTCTCTTAGAAATGATGAAACCTAAGAGCTTACTAGAAGTCATGCCAAACATGCACTTCTTAGGGTTCAATCTGACGTTGTGCTCAATGAGGTGATCAAAGACTTTCTTAAGGATTTCAGCGTGCTCTTGCCACACTAAAGACTTGGCCAGCAAGTCATCCATGTAGTCTTCTAATATTGTGTGCATGTAGTCATGAAAGATGTATGTCATGGCCCATTGATACGTGGCACCAACATTCTTTAGGCCAAATGGCATCACCTTGTAATAGAATGTCCCCCATGGAGTAATGAAAGTGGTCTTATGTTGGTCTTCGGGTTTGATTCAGATTTGATTGTATCCAGAAAACCCATCCATTAGGGAGAGCATCTCATGACCTGTAGTGGCATCAACAAGAGCATCTATGTTTGGCAATGGGAATGAATCCTTTGGAGTTGCCCTATTCAAGTCTCTAAAATCTATGCAAATGTGGACTCTTCCATCTGGCTTTCCCATGGGCACCATGTTCGAAACCCATTCGGGATAGTCGATGGGAACTATGAAAATCACATCCAATAGTTTTTGTAACTCATTCTTCACCATCAAAGTGATGGTTGGATGCATTTTCCTCAACTTTTTCTTGACTGGCTTCTTCATGGGATCCAATGAAAGGTTGTGAACAACTAACTTTGGATCAATCCTTGGCATGTCTTTGTAAGTCCAAGAAAAAATATTTGGCCTCTCTTTAAGGAGAGGAATTATGATGGCTTGTTCCTCTAGAGATAGACTTTCTCTGAACTTGACTTTCTTTGGTTGAGTAGGATCATCACTGATGTCCATATCGAAAGTCACTTCTATAGCCATATGTGACCCATCCTCCAACTGGTGAGGCATGGGTATCAAATGAATGTCATCGATGGGATTTATAGGTCCTACTGACTCAGGATCCAAATTGGTATGGAATACGTCATATGCACATCCTGATGCAAAATGAAATGGTTGTAACACCTCTTCGCTAGGGAAAAGGTCTTCAGGCTCTATGGGTGAATCAATGTGATCCCAATCAATAGCCTCTGTATCAAGACATAATGGTTTAATAGGATCTATTGGGTTATGAAGTGGAGTGGCCAAATCAATGGAGATTGTATTGATGGATGGAATGAAATCTCTAGGACCACATGGGTGAAACATTGTCTCAGAGGTTTCCCCTCCATACTCATGATGAGGCTCTAGAGGAAAAGGAATCTCTGGATCTAGCCCATGAGTAGGCTAGATAATAGGATCATTGGGTTCTAAGAGCTCCCTGAATGTAGGTGGAGGGGGATTGACCACATGGTGAATGGCATTTAAGTCGATAGGTCTCCCCAAAAATTGTAAGCTAGGGTCTATGGCATGAAGTGCCACTTCTCTTCCTACCAGCATGTTGACTTGTCATAAGTGGTGAGGCCCAAGATAAGCCATCTCAGTCTCATCATCAAAGTCATCATCACTTATCCAAAAACCATTAGCATTGGTATGTGGTCCCAAGATAAGGGGTACGTGTCTTGGCCCTAAGTAGGCCATCTCTATTTCATCCTCATATTCTTCATCACTTATGAAGATGCCATTTGCATTAGTATGTTGCCCCAAGTTATGGGGCCATTGCCTTGCCCCTAGGTAGGCTCTCTCTATTGAGTCCTCTGACTCATAGCCACTTTCATCTGATATGTACCCACTCTCATTATGGCTGGACCAGGCAAGGCTTTGTAAATAGTGAGGCCCATGATAGGCTAAGCTTGCTTATGCTTCATCATCGCTTGCCTCGTATCCATTTTCTTCTCGCTCTTCATCCCACAAGTTGCAACCTATTGGGATGGCATCAATTGTGAAGCTTGGATGATAAGTCTCGGGTGGTGGTATGTTTACCACAACCACTTGTCTATTGATCGGATATCTTGTACTTGGTGGGTGATAAGGAATAAAATTGATGTCTTCTCCTAACCCCAAGCTTAATCTATCCAAGGCTACTGCTAGAGAGTCATCTCGACCTCTGATGTGATAGCCTAACCCAAACCTATCAGAGGGAAGCTGGTATTATGGCTCGAATGGCCACCTACGCCCCTGCTCATATATACCAAGACCGTAGCCATGCCAATGGCAATGTTCAAAGTAACTTAGAGCATACTCAAGATTAGAGAGGTAATAAACATTAATAGTGAATAGTTCATCATTGTCCTCTTCTATGTCTGTAGACTTATGGGTGTAGTCCAGGCCAACATAGACAAAGTTGGTTTGGTTGGGAGGGATTCCAAGCGGAACCACTATTCCCACTGGTGGTCTTAGGTCTTTTGGTCATCCCATGTCCTATGCAGACTCTATGATGGGCATGAATGTTATGTTCTACACAAGATACTCTCCTATCCCTGTACTTGCCAAGTGTATTGTCGCATGTGATGTGGATGATCCTACAGACGACACTGGCGAAGCGGGTTCTAGTATCTCCTCAACTTGATCTTGGAGATCTTCTTCTTCCATGGGACTTGGACTTTTCTCAATGGCTATGGTTAGCACTTCCTTGGGCTTTCCTTCCTCAACTAAAGGTACCTTTAGCTTCTGATTATCTTTTGGTTTAGACGTTGATGGTCTCTTAGAAGCATTAGTCATTTTGGGTGCAAGATGAGGTGTTGATGTGTCTGGGTCTTTACGTACCCCTTTGTCTCTGTCATCTAGTTGCGTAGTTGGAGATGAAGGTCCTACATACAAGTGGGTAGAAGGAATCACAAATTCTCCTAGAAAATCCACCTGATGGACATATTTGAATGGCTCTTCATCAGCCAACACCACATAGACTTTGTCATCATGCACGTACTTGACACATTGGTGTAAAATCGAAGGAACACACTTCATATCTCTTATCCAAGGGTGCCCTAGGAGGATGTTGTATTGCATGGCCCCTTCCAAGACATGACACATCATAGGGATGGTCTTATGCCCCACCTTGATGGGTAGGACTATCATTCCCATAGTATTGCATAAAGCATCATTGAAAGCTCTTAATGTGTAGGCTCTCGAAATGATATTTGACTTGGGGATCTTAAGGTGTTCTATTGTTGTTGTTGTGATGATGTTGATTGAAGAACCTATATCGATCAAGACCCACTTAAAAGGTAAATCATTGACTGATGCCACAATGTGCAGTGGAGGGTCTGGTAAGGCAGTAGGCACTGTCTTAATCTCATGATCATAAAATCGGATTATAGGTTCTTGGCATTCTTGTACTTGTCCTACAAAATAAGTGAATGCATTTGGATCTTGTGGTTGGAGCTCAATTGATCTCAAAATCTCCATCAAAGTCTCCCTGTGCTTTGGGGATTGTTGTATGAGCTCATAGATAGATAGCTTAGCCAGAGTCATTTGTAAGTTTTGCTCTAGTCTACTCCGAACAGTTACCACAGGTCGGGTTGGTGGACCTGGAAGGTTGTTCTACCCTTGCCTCTACCTAGGTGTAGCTAGGACATTAATGGGAGCCGTAGGAGGCTATGGTTGACCATATCATCTAGTCCTGGTAGCTATATTGATAATTTCAACCATCCCAATGCACCCATGGGTAGGCGTATCAATTCGGACCTGATTGACTTGGGCACCTTGCCCTCTAGGGACCTCATGGTTGGGCAGTGGGTTTTTGTATATGCCCATATCTCTGTTATCAGGAGCCAATGGGTTGTCAACTTTAAGTTCTCCCACCTCAATCATGTTTTGCACCTGATGTTTGAAACCAATGCAAACTTCAATGTTATGCCCTAGTATCCTATGATAAGGGTAAAATTGATCTTCCCTATATCCTTTTGGCTTAGGATGGTTGGGATCTATAAGAGGTACATCTAGAAATCTGATCTTCCTAGCCTCACTCAATTGGTTGAAAATTGATTGCATTGACTCTGATAGAGGTGTAAAATAGCGAGGTGGCTTGCATTCTCTATTTCACCCTTGATTGTTCTTTTGATCATAATTGGCTGGTGGGGGTTGTGCTTGATAATTCTGGGGTTGTTGCGCAGCCCCATACTTAGGTGTAACCAATACTACTTGATTAACTAGAGCAGGGCTTGCCTGCTTCTGCTTGTATTTGTCATTCTTGCCATTTTTGTTCCACTCCTTGTTTTGGAGCTTGATGGTTCCCTCATCTACTTTTATGTCCTCAATGAGTTTGGCCTGTGCCAAGGCTTCCTCAAATGAAGGATATTTTTGAAGTTGTAGCAAGAGGGAGATGTGTTTAGAACAACTCTTGGTGAACATGCGGACAATTTCTTCTGTGGGGACAGAGAATGATAACTTTACCATGACTTTTCTCCATCTATCCCCATACTCCATTACTGGCTCATCATCATAATGTTTTAGGTTGGCTAAGTCTAAAAGGTTCACCTTTATTTTAGCACCAAAGGAGAAATACTTCAGGAATGCATTTACTAGTTGTTCAAAACTGGATATGTTGTGCTTGGGTAGTTGGTTGAACCATTGAGTGGCAGCACCCAAAAATGTCATAATGAAAGTCCTTAGCATAAGAGCATCATTGTCTTCAAGATGAAAACATGCATTGATGAAATTGGTAACATGCTCTTGTGCATCCTCTTCACCCTTAAAATTTTCTAACCTAGGCATCTCAAAATGCTTAGGATATGCAGGGCTAGGGACTGATGGGCATAATGGTTGGTTGTGTATTTTACTCAATGTTGGTTGGTTCCCTACCATCTCTTGTTTCTCAAAGGACTTCATATTTTTAGTGAGTTCCTAGAATGCCTTTGAGGTGAGGAGTTCCTCTTCTTGGAGGCCCCCTCATGGTGGTAATGGAGGTAACCCTATGTGCATTTGACTTGTTCTATTCTCTTCCCTCCTACGAGGGGATTCAGGATGTGTTTGATCCTGATTTATCATGTTTACCCTTTCTCCACTAGTTTGATATTGTTCATGATTTGAGTGGTGGTTTCATTGTGGGATTTCTTCTTGTCTTGTGCACCCTTCTCTTGGTGAGTCAATGCATTTATCTCTTTGATGATCATTGCCATTGGCTTGTAAATTGATATGAGCTAGTTGCTCAGCTTGTTCTCTTAGATGTTGCTCATGTTGGTGCAAAAGCCTTTCTCTTTGTTTGTCATGCTCGAGAGCTTCCACTAGCTCTCACTCTTTGTGCAATGCATTTTCTAACCATCGCATGTGGTCATATTGCACTATTGAAGAGGACTCATGTTTGTCTAATTCTGTTCTTGTGGTTTTGATTCATAGATTCCTCGAAGAGGTCTCTGCTATTTCTTTGCTCTTGCTAGCTACTGTAATCTATTCTATGTGTTGATAAGTGTCTCTATGGTCAGACTCTATATGAGACTTGTGGAGTCACTCTGAAGCATCCCCAGGTTGAGAGGTGCACTTAGAAGTAATAGTTCATGAACTTCCAGATGCAAAATTTTCTGTGGCTATGGTTCTGGGAGGTGGCCTCGGATGCAACCGATCCAACTCATCTAACTATCTTGTTTTCCATGGCTGATCCCTTGGGGTGCCATTTACTCCAATGAGGTCATAATATATTGGAATCCTTCCTCTTGTGTGAAGGGTATCTTCTATTTGATGTCTATGACTGGATGTAGCTCTAGTTTCTTGCCCTTCAGTGGGTAGACCTATTCTCAATGTCTCATGTGAAGTTTGAGATGTTGTGACTCTTGTGTGTCTTTTTGGTGATGAGGGCTTTGTGGCCCTATCTACCCTCCATGAGGATGGATATGGGGAAACCTCATCATCCCTATGTGAAGAATGGGGTCTAGAACCCTGCTTATGTCCATGTGGGGAGGAAGCTCTTGAAGCCTCCTCATGTCTTTGAGAAGTTTCTGTGTGTTTAGAGGAAGGCCTTGAGGCTTCCTCGTGTCTCCTTGATGATGATGGTCATGAAGCCTCTTTGTGTTTTTGTGATTTAGTTCCATGATTTGACTCTCTATTTGGGGTTTCTCGAGGAGAGCCCCCAAGGGTTGAATTATCACCCCTTAGACTCATGGAACTACGTCTCACGGTCTTATGAGCATGTGGTTCAATGTTACTATGACTTCACCTATGGGTATGTGTTGCTTTAGATTCTCCCTCGGTATTGGACCGAGGATGTTTACTTCTAGTTTTGACCATTGTGTTTATGAATTAGTCTTTTGGATTGCAATTTAGAGATAGCCAAACAATATCAAGCAAGTGTTTATCTTGATTACCAATTTATGTGTGCCCTAAACTATTTGATGTGTCTTTGATATGTTGTTGTTCTTGTTTCTTGCTCTTGTTTTGGATTTAGAATAAGGAGACTCATCCATAGTGGGAATCAAGAACACCCATGCCAAACATGATTTTCTCAAAAAGAGACTAGGGTACACCATTGAAGTCCTAATGGGGGGTTCACCTAGCTCTTCCACTCTGAACCAATTGTTCCAATAGTGGGAGATAGTTTGAACATGAGTAACTTAGTACCACTATAAAGAAGTTCCCAATTCCATTCTAAGAAGATCTAGGGGGCAAGCCGGTGGAAGGAGATGAATGCCAATGTCACCGGACTGAATTGAAGGTTGGTGATGAAATCCAACTCCCCAATGTTTAAAACATGTGTGTGTGTGTGGGGTTCATTTTAAGTTTGCATAAAGTAAAATGCATCATACAACATAAATGTATCCTTCCTATATGCCTGATATGAATGACGTTTCACTTTTCAGAAATATGCATAACTAGTATGAGATTCATGGATGCACTCTATTTTGTGCAAATATGGCCTCTAGCAGGGCCTCAAAGCAAGCAAACCAACACACGATTTCTAGCACGCTGGATTCTAGGGTGGACTTTACAAGCATAAGCCGTTGTTCCTAGCAACGCCTAGTGGAAATCTAAAAAACTCTAAGATGCACAAGATGCAAGTTCTTTCCTTTCCATTCCTTGATTTTCCAAATTAAAATGTGTCTTAATGTTCACTATTTTAGGAAAATAGAAGCAGATAAAAGAACATAAATCATCAGAAAAGTTGTACCAACCTCTAATCCAGCTCAGAGAACCAATATTTTGACCTCTGCTGCACTCCAGTTCTGGCCGCTGTCGACCAGAGTGGCTGATTCCTGGCCACTGTAGACCAGAGCGGCTGACTCCTGGCCATTGTAGACCAGAGTGGCTGATTCCTGGCCACTGTAGACCAGAGCGGCTAAACCTGCACACAAAAACATGGATCAGTAAAGCGGTAGAAAATAAAAACTAGGTGGGGGTCCCACCGTGATCGCCATCTGTAGCGACCCCGAGGAAGCGACGCACCATCCACTCACTCTATTTGTGATTATTATTGAATATTTTAACGTTTAACATGCATTAAATGAAAAAGCATAAAAGAGAGGCGTAGCCAAAGTACGAAGAAATAAATGAATGAATGCTTTGTATTGATATTTCCAAGATCCGGTTACATATAAATCCCTCTACGGGATACCCTTCATTTGATACATGATTTTACACAAAGAGGGTAGCAGATGTATAAAATATCCCCTTGCAAAGGGAGATGCACTTTTACAGGCTTCCCGGTGATGCACACAAAACTGTATGAGGGCTTACTATTAGGATCTCATCCTAACCCTTAATGTAATAACTCCCCTTTTGTAATAATTCCTAGTGAACATGGGTAGTACCCATGATTAATATTTTGTAATGTTCTAAGTTTTAGCTTAGGTAGTGCCTATGACAAATGGCACCCTTTTTATGTAACACATGGTAGATAGGTAGCATTGTGCATGTAATTCGTGTGGCATTGTGCATATAATTCGAGTGGCATTGTGCATGTAATTCAAAGTGGCACTATGCATGTAATTCGGGTGGCATTATGCATGTAATCCAGGTGGCATTTTGCATGTAAGCCAACCTTGGAAGGAAACTCCTTAAATACCCGAAAAGGCACCAATGTAACCATATTTTGCAAAATTAATGAAGTATTGAAGGAGGTTGCCCCCTCGAAGAGGCCTGCGATTTTGTCTTATTGTGAGATTGTTCTTTATGCAAATTTCTGTTATATTAATGTGAGTTTATTTCCAAGCAATTGTGTGAGAGTGTGTTATTTGAGTTTATTTTATAGCAGGATCTTAACAAGTGGTATCAGAGCGCTTTCTAGGGCCAAGTTCTGCTGCAACTGCAACGATTCTTGCCATCCAATCCGCTTGTTAGGTATAAATTCCGTGTGTTTTTCCCATTTCTGTTTTTCCTTATTAAAAAAAAAATCCAAAAAAAATACAGTGTTTTTTTTCTAGACCAAAAAAAAAAAAATATATTGTTAGTTGAGTAGGTAGAAACCCTGTACCGGGGGTTTTAAAATATCGTGAAGGATCTGTCGTTATTGGCTAAGCTAGATAGCCCATAAAGCGTCTAGTGAAGTGAGGGGCGATCAGGCTCCAATACCCAGGCCTCAGACAAAACTCGCGCACGGACTTGAGCTCCCACGTATCTTCGGGCATATCGGGAGACCATCTAGGATTAAACAAACTTTTAGCCATTAGGAAGCTCTTCGGCCTTGTATTACTCATAGTCTACGGGACACAACATCCTGGACGATTACCCTCCCGTATTGTTAGAGAGGCATGTAGTGTGCTCAAGGGTATGTGTGGAATCCTCCTTGAGTAGTGGCCTGAAATATTGGTCCGAGCACTATTGTTCGTCACTGTCGGTATATTAGAGGGCCTATGGGTGGTACATACTCCTATACTTAGCATTCCCTGGTTTTGTTAAAACTTCAACCTGTAAAAAACACCAAAAAAAAAAAAAAATAACAATAAAAATCCAAACCTCCCTGTTCGTAAACCTGCATTTCAAAAGTGAGCATATGAGAAAGGAGTCCTCTACTAAAAAAATAATAGAAGGAACATGCATTCGGGATAAGCCATGAGGGTGACACTTAAGTTGACGATCCGGAGAATAACGATCAAATTTACGATGGCGATCACGATTAGGTCGATCGAGTCAGAGAGGTCAGCACAGTCAGGGCAGAATTCACAGTCTTCAGGGTCAGAACAGAACTGTCATATCAGTCACCTGCAAAATATAGAGAATATTGAGTGTGAAACATGGCCAGTTATAGATAGTGCTCCAGTACCCAACTTTTGCTCAGTAGCTCAGAATTAAAAACTGTAAACACCGTTAGACTCAGCAAAACAGGAGATAAAAAAAAAAAGTATGGGGTGCCAAAAAGTAGTGTTGAGAGATATAGCTCATTGTGACCACCTCCTTGAGCTGATCATTTTTATATATAGCACCCAAGCACTTTTTTGGGCACTTACTAAAAATAGTAAGTCCAAAAAAATTCAATTCTATTTTTAGTAACTAGTCACAAAGGTCTAAAAAATGGCCCAGGGTACCCGTGGACACCAAAAAGAACTAGAACACTTGGAATCCCTCACAAAATCCATTGAGAACTTGAACTCGGCTTTTCACTCCATAAGGGAAGAAGTCCAAGGTCTTCGCCTAGAGCATGAGGCCACTAGCAACCGCCTAGAAGAAGCACTGACAGAAGTGGACAAGAAGCGAGAATAGAACCACCCAAATCAGAATACCAAGCTGAGAGTTCTACAAGGAATCATGACCATGATCCATCCTTTAGAATGCCCAAATTGGACTTTCCCAAATTTAGTGGGAAGGATGTTGATGGGTGGCTATGTCGGGTTGACCAATTCTTTCGACTTCATAATGTACCCATATTTCATCGAGTCTAGATGGCTTCCTTTAACTTGGAATCTGAGGCTCTACACTGGTTTCAATGGTTGCATCTTGCCTACCCAAATCTCTCTTGGGAGGATTTTGAATCCCAACTACTCACTCGATTTGGTCCTAGTGAGTTTGAGGACTTTACAAGAGCCTTGACCAAACTGCAACAAACAGGGTCAGTCCGAGAGTACCAAGCCCAATTTGAAAAATTGGCCAATAGGACAAGAGGATTGAGTGAAGGGTTCTTCCAGAGTTGTTATATCAGTGGGTTGAAGATGGAACTCCAAGCGGAGGTAAAAATGTTGAAACCACGAACTATGATGGAAGCTATCAGTTTGGCCCGTTTGGCCGAATCTAAACTCTCTGCCCAAAGACACCCATCAAAGTTTCCTCAAAATAGACCTTCATTTCCTCCTAGAGGCCAACACCTAGATGATAATAAACCGGCTGCACCCAAGCGCCTCACCACCGAAGATATGGATGCACGTCGTGCCCAAGGATTATGCTACAATTGTGATGAAAAGTTTTTCAAAGGGCATAAGTGTGCACACAAAAAATTGTTCTTGATAGATGTTGAAGAACCTGATACCGCTGACGAGAGTGATGAGGATGAGGACCCTCCAGAACCACCTCCTCCACAAGCAGAAGTGAAACAGGAACCTAAGACAACAATTACAATCCATGCCCTTGCAGACATTACTACTCCTCAAACCATGAAGGTTACAGGATTTTTCAAGGGCCAACGTCTTTCCATCCTGTTGGATTCGGGAAGCATGCACAACTTCATTGACCCTAGAGTTGCTCAACGGGAAAATTGCTATATCCACACTTGTAATTCCTTTGAGGTCATGGTAGCCAATGGGGGAACCTTACCTTGTAAAGGAAAGTGTCACAATGTTAAAATCAAGATAGGGGACTATGAACTCAAGCAGGACATGTTTGCCCTCCAGTTGGGTGGATGTGATATTGTTTTGGGATCCCAATGGTTGAGTACGTTGGGCACTATCAGTTGGAACTTTGCTGAACTCTGGATGCAGTTCTTCCAGAATGGACAAACACACATCATCAAGGGCTCCCCGATAAGAACACCTCAAATTATCAGTTCAAATGGCATGGAGAAATTGCTAAAAAAATCATCACATGGGGTCATTGCACAACTATTCTCTATCCAACCATCCACATCCCCAATGGGTGAAATCCCACAAGACATGCAATAGATTCTCCACAAACAAGAGGCCATATTTTCAGAACCAACCACACTACCACCGCATCGCTCTCATGACCATGCCATTCCATTATTGCCGGATAGTACACCTCCCAATGCCAGACCACCTTATGAGCGACTCAAGCGCACCTTATTTTGGAAAGGTAGGAAATAGGACATTCGCTCTTTGGTGGCAGACTGCGACACAGGTCAAAGGATGAAAGGAGAAACAGTGCGCTCTCTGGGCACTCTTCCACCATTGCCGATACCGGATCAGGTGTGGACTGACATCTCTATGGACTTCATAGAAGGGCTACCTAAATCTGGAGGCAAGTCTGTTATTTTCATGGTAGTGGACCGCCTTTCAAAGTATGCTCACTTTTGTGCCCTAACCCATCCTTACACAACATTCACTATTGCCCAAATTTTTCTTGACTCCATATTTCGCCTTCATGGCATGCCAACCTCCATTGTATCTGATCGTGATCCCACCTTTACTAGCAATTTATGGCAAGAGTTGTTTAAGTTGCAGGGGACTCAGCTCAAAATGAGTTCAGCCTACCATCTACAAATGGATGGTCAAGCAGAGGTTGTTAATAAATGCTTGGAAACCTACCTTCGCTGCTTTGCCTCCGATCATCCTACTCATTGGGAAAAATGGCTTTCTTTGGCTGAATGGTGGTACAACACTTCCTATCATACCGCCTCCAAACTCACACCGTTTGAGGCAGTTTACGGGCACCCTCCACTCATGCCTTCCTCCTACATTTCGAGAAGCTCCAAGGTCCGGGCCGTTGACAATGCTCTGAGTCAACACACCGAGGTCCTCCGCCAACTCAAGCAAAATTTGAACATGGCCCAGAATCGGATGCGCCAACAAGCTGATCAGCATCGTTCTGAGCACAATTTTGATGTGGGTGATATGGTCTTCCTTTGCTTGCAGCCATACAAACAATCATCCCTACAACTCCGCAGGTGTCAGAAGCTCGCTCCAAAATTCTATGGTCCTTATTAGGTTCTACAACGGATTGGTCCAACAACTTACAAATTGGCTCTTCCCCCCACTTCCAAGATCCACCCTATTTTTCATGTTTCCCTTCTCAAGAAAGTTGTGGGCACAAAGGTACAGGTTCAATCAACACTCCCCGAATTGGATGAAGAAGGCTCCATCTTACTTGCACCGAAATAGCTACTGGATCTTCGAACTTGCACTCTGCGCAACCGTACCATCACAGAGGTCCTGGTTCAGTGGCGTGGACTTCAACCTGAGGATGCTACATGGGAGTCTCTCCATCAACTCCAGCAACAGTTTCCTCATTTTTAGCTTTGAGGACAAAGCTCCTTTAAGGAGAAGGGCATGTTAGGATCTCATCCTAACCCTTAATGTAATAACTCCCCTTTTGTAATAATTCCTAGTGAACGTGGGTAGTACCCATGATTAATATTTTGTAATGTTCTAAGTTTTAGCTTAGGTAGTGCCTATGACAAATGGCACCCTTTTTATGTAACACATGGTAGATAGGTGTCATTGTGCATGTAATTCGTGTGGCATTGTGCATGTAATTCGAGTGGCATTGTGCATGTAATTCGAGTGGCATTGTGCATGTAATTCAAAGTGGCACTATGCATGTAATTCGGGTGGCATTATGCATGTAATCCAGGTGGCATTTTGCATGTAAGCCAACCTTGGAAGGAAACTCCTTAAATACCCGAAAAGGCACCAATGTAACCATCTTTTGCAAAATTAATGAAGTATTGAAGGAGGTTGCCCCCTCGAAGAAGCCTATGATTCTGTCTTATTGTGAGATTGTTCTTTATGCAAATTTTTGTTATATTAATGTGATGTTTATGTGAGTTTATTTCCAAGCAATTGTGTGAGAGTGTGTTATTTGAGTTTATTTTATAGCAGGATCTTAAAACTTACAGATTCCTTCTTCTCCAAGTCTGATTTATAGATGGATCCTCTTGCTTTCGTATGTTGTGGATTTATCTGATGAACCTGTAGCCCTCAAAGCAATGAAATAACAATACACGCTTAGATGTATGAGATTGCCTCCCTGGATGAGGTTGTTAGTAATAAAAACAAATGCAATGAAACTAGCACTATGAATGCAAATAAATGAAGTAAATATTATACCAATGATATGAAAGTACAAAGAAATCTAAATGAAATAAACTAACACCTAAACCCTAGACTAGGTTGTGGGCCACTATCCAGGACAATGCCAAATAAGGTGAAATCTATCTTTATTGATCCAAAGTCTTGGGGCTTAAGTTTGCTACTAATGTTAAATGATTACTATATGTGCATGGATGATTACCTCTCAGTTGGCTAGCACTTCATTGATCCTCAAGGGTGCTCATATTTATTCCCCAATCTGATAGGGCTTCTCTATGAAATGATCTCCAAGGGAAGCTCTCCAAGTCTTCAAAATATCTCCTCAATGATCCAACCTATTCAAAATTTTGATATATGATATGTGATGATCCTCTTGGTGCTTTTAGGTTTGCACCTTATAAATTGTTTGAAACCCTAGGTCAATGTTCAAACCCTAGGACTGAATCCCTCATGTGCACTAGATGTTAGCATGAGAATTTTAGCTTTTATCTACCCTTGAGGGGCAGTTAACTGATGTCTACATCCAGACTTGAGTCTTTCATGTAGATTGGCTGTAATGAGGAATGCAAAGTTGTCCTCACTCGGCCTTATTACAAGCAAACTACCACTTTCACTTGTTTAGGTTTAGTCATGATCATCTGCAATAGCTAATATTTGGTCGCTCTGACCTACAACGACTAGGCTTGGATGGGCTAAGAATGCTCTAGATGAGTGGTAAAACCACTTTTGATACTTGGAATATCCCAAGGTTTAGTCACATGACCTATGAATGTGCCCATGTGAGTAGTCTTCCTAAGCATGACATGTTTTAGGTGTCTACAAAAATAAAGTGGAAGAGATGTAAATAGTGAAATAAAGTTTAGATAGAATGAACATAATAGAAAGATAATGCACAAAAATGTAAATTAGGGTTTTGGGAGGTAAAATTTTCCCCAAATAAACCAAGTTTACACCTTGTAAAGGGAAGGTGTGAATCTATATTTCCAAATTTGCACCTTGTATGAATTGGGTGCATATTTGGTTTAGAGCAGATTTTAACCTACAAAATACCAGAAATGTAGTGCAAAATAGGAAATAACAGCTTAAAATATGCTAACGATGCACAAAAACCTGATTAGTTGATGGGGAAAGTAAGGAGCAATGAGGAAGTGAAGGTAGACACCAAAATGGTAAACCTCTCCTATCATCAAGACTTCACTTGTTCACCAAGGACAACTAATCACAAGAAGTAGAAGCACAATAATCTAAAGCATATATTCATCAAGAGCACTCAGAAATCACAACTTGTCACATTAATATCACTTAGGAAATTTCTAGGATAAAAAGAGGATCCAATCCCTCTATTTATAAGAGGTTTGGAGGGCTAAAATATGGAGAAATAAAAGATAACCCCAAGCAAGGGCCAACATCACAAAGATTCGACATTAAAAAGGGTTTTTGAGAGAAAAATCCTAAATTTCCAAATTCATACCCAATTCTTATAGGGTGTGAATTTTTCATGCCAAATTCACACTCTATAAGAATTGGGTACGAATTTGGAAAGGCTAAGGAAAAAAAAGTAAAACAAATGGGAAAAGAGGGTCAAAATTGCACTTGGTAAATTTGAGGGGAAAAGTAAGTAAAATGACTCATATTTATGGATCACTTTTCCATATCTATATGTATAAATATCAAAACTCAATATTACCCTAAAATTCTAAAAATAAAAATGCAATGACTCTTGAAGAGCATGAATCCTACACAAACCTATTAAAAAAATTTGACAACATATTTGCATGGTATTATATGGAAATGCCTAGGATATATCCTTTGCTCATTGTGCATCATCTATATGCTCTCTATAATGCAAAACCTATGAAAATAAAATAAAATAAGATGCATCCAAAAGTAGCATTACTAGTTAAAGAGGAGCTTCAAAAATATCCTTGAGGTTAAGTTTATTAGATCCATTGATTACTCCAACTAGATAGCTATCATAGTGCTCACTACTAAAAGGGAAGGGACTATTTGTATTTGTATCAATTTTAGAGATATTAATAAGACTTACCTAAAATATGAATTTTCTCTCTCCATCATTGAAATGATTATTTATTTTTCTGTCAAGTCTAGGATGCTATCTCTCATGGATGGATTCTCAAGATACAACCAAATTCAAATAGCACAAGAGGATCAATCTAAAATAACTTTCACCACCCCATGGGGAATTTTTTATTGGTAAGTCATGCATTTCAATCTTCATAATTTTGGATCAACTTACTAATGCACTAACATGTATCTTCCATGATATAATGCATAGCATGGTAGAAACCTATGTCAATGATCTACTTAGTCATTCACAAAAATGATATCATGTTACAGATTTGAGACTAATATTTGACCATTTAAGATATTATAAAGTTTTTCTTAACCCCTCCAAATGTGTCTTTGAAGTTTCATTAGGAAAACTATTTTTATCATTTCCTATATAGGAATAAAAGTAGATCCAAGTAAGATTTTTTATATTATAGAAATGCTTCCCCTAAATACATGCTTACCCTAACTACATTAATATAACTCAAAATGCTCCAAGGGAAACTATAGGCTATATTATGATTCATCACCCAATTGGAAGACAAATTCCAATCCTTTTCCAAACTTCTAATAAAGGGTGTTGAGTTAAAATGAGTTGATGATTATCAAAAAGCTTTTTATGTTATCAAAATATAGCTCTTATCACCTTCAATTCTTAGCCCACCAAAACCCATAAAACCTCTATGGTTGTTTATTGTAATGACGATGCATACTTTAGGAGCCATGCTAGCTCAATATGATGATCAACACAAAGAAAGAGCAATCTACTACATTAGTATAACTCTAGTAATCTACAAGACTCACTATACACCCTTGGAAAAACTTTATTTAGGGGTATTTTTTGCCTCCCAAAAGTTAGGGCATTACATGCTTAACAAAAATAGCAAAATGATAGCTCAAGCATATCCACTAAGATATCTTATGTCAAGACCACATCTCTCAAGTCACACTACCAAATGGTTAATGGCCCTTATTACATTTGATCTCAATTTTTTTAATAAAAAATCCTTAAAGGAACAATTTATAGTTGACCTCTTGTCAAACACTCCATTAGAATACCATCAACCCATAAAGGTTCATTTTCCTAATTATATATCTATTGTATACAATATGAACAATCTACCTCATGGTCCCTTTACTTTTATGGGGCTAGAAGTGCCAAGGGATCAGGAGTAGTAATATTTTTAGTGTCCCCATAGAAGTTTATTATTATTTTATCATTTAAGCTTCAATTTTCATGCACTAACAATACCATAGAATATGAAGCCTTAATTCTTGAGATTTGTGCTACTTAAGATCTAAAGTCCATGACCTTATCCATATCTAGATACTCATAAATATTCATTAATAAAATCAAAGTGGCTTATCAAACTAAAGATAATAAACTAAAATGCTATAGAGAAATATCCAATCATTTAATGGCGACCTTTGACAAGATTACTATAGATATTATACCTAGGTCTAATAATCAACATGCTAATTCAATTGTGGTCATTGCATCCCTTGTTCCCATAGAACTAGAGGATGAGCAAACCACCATAATCATTCATCAAAATAGACAACCAACAACTCTTGCATCTAGTCAAGTACTCCTATCAATATTTGCTATTGCATTAAAAATCTCTTTAGATCTTTGGTACAAAGACATTTATGACTTTACTAAAAATGGTGTGATACTTGAGGGTTTTAATCATCATGAACATAAAAATATTGAACGTGCTTTTCATTTATCATTATTGGTGATGTCCTATATAAATGATCCTTTAATTGTATTATCCTCTATTTCCTCAATTTAGAAGAGGCTAATCAAGCAATACAAAAAGTCCATGATGGAATAAATGGAGGTGATTTTAATGAAAATGCCATGGCCAAAAAATCCTTATATTAGGATACTATTGACCCTACATGGAAAATACTCTTGTGACTATGTGCATAAATGTGACAAGTGTTAAAAATATAATAATCTTGTACATGCTCCTTCATAAGAACTATAGTCCCTAGCTTCTCCTTGACCTTTATCTACATGGGACCTAGATATCATAGGTAAAATAAAACATACCTCATCAGATGGTCATAATTTAATCATTATAATAACTAAATATTTTCCTAAATGGGTCAAGGTAATGCCTCTATCTTCTTGCATGGGAGAATAGGTGTCTAAATTCATTCTTAACTAGATCCCATCCCACTACAACATACCTTCAGTCATAATTTTAAACAATGGTGCTTATTTTGAAAATAAGGTTATAGCCAAAATTTATCATAAATTTAAAATCTAACATGAATGGTCTACACCTTACTATCCTCAAGGAAATGACCAAGTTGTGGCTTCAAACAAAACCCTTATTTGCATACTCAAGAAACTTGTGAACAAAAATGGATGGGATGAGCACCTCTAGCTATACCCCACATTTCGGGTCTATCAAAATAGTGGTTTTTCTCTAATAGGATCTACATATTATGCCTTGGTTTATATAACTAAGGTTATATTTAATTTTAAAATTGAAGTTACCTCTGTTAGAATATTGCTAAAATATGGAACCATAAGCGATGAACATCATCACAATCATTTGAACAAGCTATAACTCCTTGAAAAAAAGAGGATAAGTGCCTTAAAACACCTCCAAGTATATCATAAAATAATTAAATGAGCCTACAAAAATAAAATTTGGTCATGCACATTTGATATTGGGGATCTAGTCAAAGAAAACTAAAAAAAACATTTTTCCAAAACCAATTAAAAGATAAATTCAAACCTAATTGGTTAGGGTCATTCATAATAACTATCAAATATGATTCAATTTCTTAACACTTGGCCACTTTATATGGATATGAATTAAAGGAACCTATGAACATAATGCATATTAAAAGATAATACATCTAGTTTTGGATTGATTTCCTTAACATATGCATGTCTACATCGATTTCCTACTTAATGACTAATTCATTTGCATGTGTTCTTATGCTTGTTGCTTGGATGTATTTGTTTTTAATAGGTGATGGAAGGGGTTTTGAAAGGCTCACTAAACCCTTTAAAACCTATAAGCAAAATCTTCCAAGGAGAAACCAAAGAGAAATAAAAAGGAGTTGTCCCACATAGGGGGCCCACAATCCAAGTACTATCCAACACCAAGAAAAAAATAACTAAGTAGAGAAAAATAGGAACCAAGAGAATATAGAGAAGTAGGACAACTAGGATAAGTGGTTCCCACCAAATATATCACCTAGAGTACAGACTGAGAAATTTAAAATTGTTGGGTTTGGAGCTAGAAACAACCAAAATCCTCCTACCCAATCTACTACTTAGAGAATGGGATGGGAAATTAGAAAAATAAACTTGCACCCATGATAAAAAGGTCCAATTCACCAAAAATTTACCACCCATATGGTAAGATTCAAATTTGAAAAATATGTCAAAAAGAACCCATCCAATTTCTAAAGAGATGGGTCCTAGAGGAGAATATTTTGATATTTTTACTTCTAGAAGAGAAAATTCATTTATGAGACTTGAAATTGAGTTTCTTTCCCCTAACAAAGTATGGGTGTGGTTGATATATGAAGGAAGCAACACTTATTTTTTATTTAAAAATATCTTTCCCTCCCTCTATTTTTTGGACCAATTGTGATCCATTGGCTATCTATGTTTTGTTTTCCCTTTTTTTGATATCTTTATTGGAAGGCTTACCAAATTTATGTTCTATACCCACATCAACTCTTCCTATTTTTTCTTATTATTTTTGGGCCTAGGGAAGCCTTGTTGCTTGGCTACTTATTGCATACAAATTCAACTACTTATTGCACATATTATGAATAAGAAGTATTTAGAGAGATTTGCTACCTCAACTACCTAGCTAAATGCAACACATTATCCTAACTAGGATCATCATGGGTTCTCACAAATACCTTTACTTTGCTTGGCTACTTTTTGCATAAAATGTCGAGGGATTTTTCAAAACCCGTGATGATCCTATTTAGAATATTACATTGCATTTAGCTAGGTAGTTGAGGTAGGAAATCCCTCTAAATACTTATTGTTCATAATAAGTGCACATCTCATCACTTTCTCATCCTAAATATATCTATCATATATTTTTTATTATCTCTGCCCACAACTTGCTAGCACTATTATGATGATTATGACCTGATATCACAAGTTTTCTCTTGAATATTTCTCTTCCACTTCAAATATTCTACTTTTTTAATCTTCCTTTTTATCTTACAAACAATTGAGAGGTGACCATAATTTTGTCTAATGATTGGCAGTTATGCAAAAATTTATGGATGAGCCAAACATTGGACTAAAATGTGGCACATATATTGGCTATTTATAGGTTAACTAGAATAAGCATCATATTCCACTACCTTCACAATCCACCATAAATTCTTACATACGATATAATTAATCTCTATACCTAAGAAAAGTAGAAGGTAGAATTCTTCAACAACTAATAAGCGCTTAAAATTATTAGGTATCCAATAACATTGGATTATTCTATCAACCACTTTTCCTTGATGTAGGGATCTATTAGGAATATCAACTTCATCAACCTTCCTTTTTTTCTCACAAAAACTTGAGATATGATCATGTTGATATCCACTAGTTGGCATTTGTGTAAACAAGTATGTGCTCATCAATGGATGGAAATGGGACACATGTCCTGGTTTTTTGTGATATAGTCAAGATAAACCAAATTATATCAAGATCAGTCATACATATTATAATAATTTGATTCATCTGTATACTATATAAAGATGAGTGATATGTTTATTCAATGCTTGAAAACTACCTAATACCCTTATGCATCCAACAAGGGGGATAATGCTATGAAACACCCTTCCTCGGTATAGGGATCTATCAAAAAACTTAAATCAATATCCTCTTTTGATATATCAAATCTAGTTAATCCATATACCTAAGAAGGGTGGATGATAGAATTATTCAACACTTTGAAAGTGCATAAAATACTTACACACCCAACAATGAAGGGTAATTCTATTAAACATCCTTCCTTGGCATATGGGTTTATCAAAAATATCAACTACCAAACTAGAAAGTTCTTTCTCATTTCATAAATCCTCCCTCAATATCTTATAAATAATTGGGATATGTTTTTAGTCATGTTCAATGTTGTGAAAGATGGACAATCATATATATACTTGATATTAAATAGGATTCGAATTCATCTCTTAAATATTTACAGGTTGGTCGAGGTAAATAATTATTCTTTTTATCAACCTTCCTAAAATAAATAATTTATATTTACAATTGACTACTTGTTCACAATAATCTATGGCCTTAAAACAAGAGCTTTAAAATGTCATTGAATTATCCTCTTTTATGAAATAATTTTCATAAAGAGAGGTAATTTAATACTTTTTAATAACGACCTTTTAATATAACATGTAAAATTGCCCTCTTCAATAAAATCAAAATTTTCATGAAGAAAGGTGCATTTATTGCACCAAATATGGTAACTTGTGAAACACTATAAATATAACCCCTTCAATGACATTGAAGTTTTCATGAAGAAAATGTCATCATAGGCTTATGAATGAACATGCAGAATTTAGAAATCTGATTTGCCTCCAAAACTAAAAAAAATGAATTTCCGAAATTATAAAACCCTTGAAAAACAACAGTTTTCAAAAATTAATATAAAATCGAAATGACATCAAAATGAGCCCGAATCTGTTGTGTATTGAAGATTGATGATCATTCTAGGCAGCCATGCAATTATTTTAAAATTAAAAAAAAAATTGAAAATAAAAGTTCAAAAACTAAAAAATAAAAATTTGCAACAAACTAAATGCTGAAAACTCAGAAATGCAAAGCTCCATTAGTTTGATAGCACCCCGTCCTGCAAAACCGAAGATGTGAGAAACTCATGCATGCAACCCAATCTATTCAACCTGCATATTGCACAACAGAAATAGTGCTAGCTTCTAGGGACTCAAAAATTAATTCCAAATATTCGCCTAATGTAACCCAAAATGACATCAACATCATCTACAAATTCAAAAACTGAAAAGAAAAGATATACAATTAAAATCTAGCATGCAAAAATTTTCCCTTTATTTCTTGCTAACAAAGTCTAAATTTATGAAAGACAGCTTTAACATTAAAAATATTTCATGTTTTACACAGTCATTTTGGCAGCGCTTGGCCTTGCCAAAAAAAATCCAGCCCTTCTTCCTGTTTCGATCCAGAATATAAGGTTTTCAAAATCAGACCTTTCGTTTTCCATTTCTTAGTCTTTGATTTTCCTCCACTAACTTTACATCTTCATCTCCCTTTGGTTTCTGTATATTTTAATTTCAAACGTAGCTCCTGCGTTTCATTTTCGTGACTATAGTAGATAGCCCCAATGGGCATGCTGCGGTCAAAACCCTCGGGCCCATATTTTCCCTTTTTTTATAACAGTAGCCTTACATAATTAATGTTTTACTATTGTTGGCCCTTCCTTTGGTAACGACCAATGGATTCATAACGTTCTTGTTACAGGCTTTAATAGTGTCAGTTGGCGTGGCCCATGATGTTTCAAACATGACATTGTTTAGCTTTTGACACACGCACTACAATATAATGCCATGTTGGAACTAAATAGATTCTCCTTTAAAACCTTTACTCAATGCTTGCATGTTTCTTAATACCATATGTGGATCATATTGTAAAACGTGGCCCTTTTGGTCTGCCACGTCCTCCTATGTAGATGCCCATTCTATTGTGCTCGACACGTTGCTCGTCTTACCCAGCGTATTGCATGCAATCATTGCCATCAACCATCCCTAGTAAAACTACCGTGTTGTCAATATCTTCCATGGTCCAAGCATTCCTTCCACTACAATGAAAACGTAGGAAGTCTGTGTCGTCGATCTGCGATGTGTTGTCCAAATCGACGTAAAACAAATCCACGTCAGTATTGCCACATGGGTCAATTGGTTCACCATTTAGATTCCCCACTTCTAGTTTTCGTTTACTTCATTTTCCTCTCTGGGAAATGTTTTCTCTTGAAGATGTGCGATATTCTCCATATGGTTGGACATATGTCCCACCTTATTTACCTATTTAATTCTCCAACGAGGCACGCTGTGCTCTGCCCAACTGCCCTTCACAGTCATCATTTGTATTGAGTTAAACCATGGTATGATGACCATTTGTCACATCGAATTCTGCTACTACTATTGTCTAGTTCTGTATTGTCCTCGCGTTTCAGAAACCCTGACCCTTATCACCATAGTCAACATCCTCGCGTTTGGTCTTGCTGGTGATTTCATCGTTACGTAAGTCCTGTGATAGGTATGCTGTCGAATCCGCTACCAAATTAGCGCACGGTCCTCCAGTTAGACCACCTCCCGAAGCTAATCGCTTCCTCTGTACACCGCATCATGGTCAAGAATACCCAGTCTTCCCTGCGCTCTGCCATTAAACTACAATATTAAAATCCGTCATTTAGTCTGCTTTGGGAATGCCTACTGTCGACTGTTTGTCGTAAATCCTACATTTCAATCCCATACCATGCCAGGTTCTCATCACACAAACTGGTTCTTCGTCGAATTTGCTTGCACCTGGTAGCCCAAACACACCCGTGGCATCTTCTGCTGCTGCACACATTCACTCTGGCATCACTGTAGCTGTGTCCCGAATATCTCCAATTCCTGTGCCATGGTCGTCTTAGGAACATAGGTTATAGATTTACCCTTTTATCCACTGTTCTCTAGCGCTATTCATAATTCAACATGCGTTAGCCCCTCATATCGGTAGTTATTGTTCATCTACGTAGTCCAGGTCATGGTTGTCCATGTCAGCATTGTTTCGATGGGAAACTTGACCATGTGGTAGCCTAATCACCTACATTAGGTATTTTCCTACATATGTTACATCTTTTGGTGCCAATCGACCCCCGTCCACTTTCGTTTGCCTAAGAACCAACATCAGGTTCGAAATATTTGGCCAAGGCTTGCCGTGCCAGGATGCTACGATGTTTGGCCATGGTAGCAGTAGACCTCCGGTGCACCCATTAACGGTGACATAACTCCCACTCTATAACCTAGGGAAGTCGACTTCTACGTTATGCTCTGCGTCATACCGCGACTGGCCCGATGTGATCCTACTGTCGAAGAGAACGACACACCTCTGCCTTGGTGATCTTCCATTCATCTTATTGTTCATGCTGTGAATGCTCTGTAAACATATAACCTTTGCTGGCTTTAATTGGATGGCTTCAAACTGCCATTCATCTCAACCACCAACGTCTATCACACCTACGATCCACATCGTCCCCTTACTGCTGACTGGACGCCGCATTCTCCCTTCATCTAGTTCATGCCTCTCCATCTGCCGCATTTTGATTTCTTTGTCGCAATCTGCCAAAACATATGGCAATCATTAGTCTATAAAACAAAATGGCCCTATCTAAGATACCAAGAGCCTTTATTTTAGCTTATGTATATATATAATGCAAAATCTTACTTGATTATAAATTTTAAAGAGATCACCTTCTATTTTCAAAAGGGAAAAGATTTTTCAAATAATTTTTTATTATTTATTAAATCTTTTTATTTTTTTTTATTTTTTTTTTCATATATATATGATTTTTTATTATTTCAAACATACACAAGAACGAAAACACAAAAAACAACAATAAAATAACTAATAGCAAACTTGACAAAAAACTCAACAATATCAAAGTGACGGTAAAAAGTCATCGACAGAAAAGAAATCGTCGACAAGAAAAGTCATCGACAGGAAAATATCGTTGACAATAAAATATCGTCGACAATAAAAATCATCGACAAGAAAATATTGTCGATAACAAATTGACGATAAAAAATCATCGACAACAAAATGGTGAAAACTGCAAACCCAACTACAAAGCAAATCATTAGAAGTTTAAAATAATACACACACCCAAAGACCAAGCAAACAAAGAGAAATCACTCCACCCATGACCTCGGGAAATATGGAGTGCGCCCATGGGTAGGGGCGCATCAAAATGATCGCCCAAAAGACACAAAACGCATCAAATCTCATCATCGGTTTTATAAGAAAATGAAGAAGGCATTGATCAACCATGCAAACTTTAATCCCTTTATTGCACCTTTATGGAAAATACCCTTCAAAGGTAAAGGAAACTCCCAAACACCAAAATCAAAAATTGGATCCCCAATTTGGTTTATGATTCAATGCCTTACAAGTTTACAATTGCTTATATATTTTCAAGTGATAAATCTATAAGGTTAGGCCTTGCTCTAAGTCTATTAGACAAGTTTGATTATCATATATACTCTAGCTTCTCTATCAGACCACTCAGGAGGATTAGTCTTATAGATCTAATAATTTACTATTTTGTAATTATTTGCATGCATTCCAATCAATGGATCTATAGGATTAATTTATCCCACTTGATCTATTAGAAAAGCATAAAATAAATTAAATCTCATCAAATAAACTTTTTTCTTAAATCAAAACTTATGAGTCAATTAAGACAATTTAATTTTGTACACCTCAAGCCAAGTCAACAATCATGTGATCACTCTTCATCATCTTCAAAGACTTGATAATTGTATTCATCCTTATACCTAAGAAGGATAAGTGGTAGAAATATTCAATGCATGGAAAGTGTCTGACATACCTACACACCTAATAGTATGGGATAATTCTTTCAAGCATGCTTCCTTGGTATAAGGGTCTCTAAAAAATCCCATGTCATGGCACAACATCCTATCACTTTTTGTTTTCTCCAATATTTTTCAATAAAATGTATCCTTATATCTAAGAAATATGAATTGGAGGGTTACCTAATACCTGGAAAGTATCTTGTACACTTGACAATACTAGATAGTTAGATCAAACATCCTACCTTGGTATAATAACCTATCAAAAATACCAAAATTATCATACAACATTATATTTTTACTAAATTAGGATAATATGATGGTCATTACTATTAAAAACCCTATAGTATCAATAGATTTAGTAAAGGACATTTCATTATATCAAGAACTAAACTCTTTTCCTCAATGTAGATCAGTTACCTAGTTACTTTGCTTTGGCAAATTTATGAAACTTTTTAGACTTACCAAGCAAGGTGGCCAAATAATTTTGCTCTCTTTTATGATTAGAAAAGTTCCATATAAACGAAATTACCTACAATTGATATCAATCAAAACTTATCCTACCATATCTATATTGTTTATCCATAATCTAATGACTGAACAGGGTATCAATAGTTGATCATTTGATTGTTACTACCATATTTGGTGAAATTTTAATACCACTTTTCCTCATTGGCTTGTGAGTCAACTAAGACATAATCTTTGCATACACCTCAAGTCAATATCTAATGGTTATTATAACATCTTTAGTATCTATCAATAACATATCTACTAAATATCTTGTCTTATCAATCTCTATCAATGAACAATTCATCATATGATCAAAAACCTTTTGCAAAGTGCTAAACTCATCTCCTCAAATTAGAGTGGTTATCTAGCCATGTTGCTTTGCAAACATATAAAGCATTGTACAAGAACCTAGTAGGATGGTTGGGTATCTCCATTATCTTTGAAAATTAAAAATTATTTTATAAATTATCTTTCTCTTATTCCCTAATAAGCGAAAAATGTTTATTAATAAGACCTCTTATCTAAAAATATCCTAATGAAAGACACCCATCATAACACACTATTTATATCAACTGATTATTTTCACTCATATGACTAATTACTTGAATAATTTCATGAATTCATGATGCATTTTTTCTTGATACATATAGAATTAGGGAATTTCAGAAGGATGTTGTGATGACAACTATTCAATATAGCTTACACTTGCATTGCATTTGCACTAGGTCTCTGATGCTAGTGAATCCATACCCATAGAACATTAGCTCTCTTAATGCATGATCACACCTACCAAGATGCAATTATGGCCCATTTTATCATAGGAGAATCAATTTATAGTGGACTTTAATAGAAATCATGTTTTAGTATGTATTTCTCATATTCACTTTTCATCACTTAAAATAGATCCTTGATATTGAGTTATCAATTAGGGTTCCATCCCATTGGTCTTGCCCCCTACAATAGCTTTAATAAATCCAACAAAATATTTTCAAATAAATATGACTAAATAATAATAACAACCATGTATCATCAGTAGAATTTTGCATAATGATGTTTCTTTCATTATGTTATTGATGGAGACAAGATCATGGTTCTAATTGTAACCCGAATAATTTCAAAGTTAGAATAATATAAATCTTACACCAATCTAATATATGTGTTAGCTTCCTCTCTTTAAAGAGAGTGGAATCTTGGCCATGTTTCTTCATGATCACATAGAGCATTGTAAAGGCACTTAGTAAGATGGCCAAGGATTTCCACTCCATCTAAAGGTTGGAAAGGTTTCTTAAAAATTATTTTTTCAAATAAGCATAAAAATTGTTTTGGAATATCACAAAAGAACACAAGACTCCCTACTAACTATGGGCATATATCACAAATTTATTCTTAATACAACAATATTATGTTTCAAGTCCTTTGAGTCTATAATGATATAGACACACATTATGTTTAAATATCTTTGGATCTACAATGATCTAGACACATCCTGTTTAAAGGTCTTTGGATCTACAATGATCTAGGCATACATCATATTTAAAGTCCTTTGAATCTATAATGGTCCATGCACATTTCATGTTTAAAGTATAGTCCTTTGGATCTATAATTATCCATGCATGTATCATCATGTTTAAAGTTCTTTCGATCTACAATGATTCACGCACACATTGTGTTTAAAGTCCTTCAGATCTAGCATGATATTAGAACACAAAATACAAATATTGAATTCCTTTAAGCATTTTAAATATTATCATATGCAAATAAAATTCCTAACAATCCTAGGTACAATGATTTCATAAGGGCAACAATGGTCAAGTTTTGAAGGTCTAGAAAAATAAAAGCCCTAGAAAATCTAGTCACTTGTCCATAATATTTCAAAATATCATATGATCAAATCCCTAGAAACCCTGGGTACCTAAATAGATCTTTTAAAATATCTTGATTAAATTCCTTTAGACATTTTTGGTCCAGGAAAGTCTCAAAACATCATGAATACCTTATATTAAGGTAAAACTATTTGTGTCATTCAAACAACAAGTTTACAAAAATAATAAACATCAAAATATAATTGTCAAAATAACTTTCAACTAACATATTGTTACATCGTTATCCAGACAAAAGCATAGGTCATAAAAGAATAATCACTTCATATAAACATCAATGAATCATATACATCATTTAGGAGTTCCAACATATCACAATAATAAAATTGATATGTTCTTCCATATACAAATCATGATAACGGGTGCACCACAATCACAATATTAAGGCACTTAGCTATCCAAAAAACTAGCTAAAAGGCCTATAAAAATCTCACCGAAATTAACTTTTAGAACCCATGTCCTACATCGACCCATGCATCAACTACTAGGAAGCTTGAGTTGTAGACCTTAACCTAGAATACGATCTAGAAGGAGCATAAGATAGGGAAAGCTATCTATATTCTAGAGGAATCACCTAATGATACAATTCCCTATAGTGGGAAACCCTTATCTCCTATACCTATAGTTCATCCTAGGTTGCATCTAAGTGATCAAACATTGCTAGAGTATCTAGGGCCATAATGGAAACTCTAGCATAATCTCTCTCTTGGACTAGTTGCCTTACCTGATATAGTGCTACATTCCTTTGAGCTATCACTACATATCTTTGTAATATCATTGTATCCCTTTAATATGTCAATTAGTTCATCCCAAAATACCTCTTTGCTTTGGTAGTATTCACTCTAAGGTAACATGAGCCACCCATATCATTTCTCTCTAATAAAAATTAAGATACCTATAAATCTACCTGATTTCACTCACTCTAAAGAAAAGCAATCTATATAGTCATGGCATTGATTTTCTATTGCATAGATATCTTAGAATCATCCATATTTGTTAGTGTCCCATTGGTTCCTAATCCTGTATCACCTCCTTGAGTTAGAGGAATGGATATCATGGTAAAACATTGAGGACTCCTTGAGCTCTCTTCTATTTTTGCCTCTACACTCCTCTAACATGCTTTGTATAAATGATCTAGGTCTCTACCTAGGTGGAACTGGTGTTTGCTTCTAAGGACAAATGCATCTACACTTATACACAATATAATCCCCCACATGATCAACACTAGGATCAATCACCAAGGGGTCATCTATGTCCTCATATTGGAACAAGGTAAAATTAGGCTAAATCCCCACATATCCGTCATCTCTCTCTCCTCTCCTATACTAGTACTCTCCCATATCTAGAAGGTCCTAATATAAGACAAACTACCTCAAAACTCAATCTGGTCAATAATATTCTTTGGTATTGCTAGGACTTGTAATCCATAAAATTTTCTAAATCTAAATAAGCTCAAAACCATCATTTATCCATTATGGATACTCTCTCCAAGGTCTTCACACAATTTAGTTAGGTCCCAAGTCATCATGGCTCATCATGCCACCATCAACATACCTCTAGAAGGGTGAATATGAATATAAAAAATATGATCCCATTTGTATGTAGTTGGATCCCCTACATCTACCACCTAGACTATTAAACTAAATGGGTGTTGGATAGCAATGTGCTTTCAACACTAGATCTAGAGGAGAGTATATCAAACTAGACTCTTCTCCTTCATATACACAATCTAGTGCAAAATCCTATATAACTGATCCAAAACAAAAGGATCTAAGGCATATCTCACATGCTTATCTCTCATCCCCATAATCATACCATACCATCCCCATGGTAGAATATTATCACTCATATCTACTAGTACCAAATCCAACATAATAGTACTCAATAATTTTGTCAACCTCTCAATGTACCCATTGACAAACACCTATTCATATGGATTCCATGGCTCATAACTTTCTAATCAACATGGACATGATATCTCTCAAGGGTAGATCTCTGATCCACACTCATACAAATAAGGATTCCTCATATAAGGATCCACAAAATATTCTAGACATCCTCCAAGAGGATTTTCATCTCATCCATCAACAAACATAATGTGCCATACTCTAACCACCATCTCTTAGGCAATGTTGTCAACAAAATAGATCAAACTCAACCTTGGGCATTGTTGGTAGATATATAAATACCACTATATACAAAATATTCCTTTTAGTTGAGGTCATCATACTGAGAGTGGATGAAAGAGTATGAGAATGTTGCTCTTTATGCTCTAAAATACCAACCTACAATTAAAAGCCATTCGTCATCCAATTATACATTAAAAGTTTTCAATTTTTTAGATTCTTGGAAAAATCACCACCCACATGCAAAATCATCATCTAGAAAATTTTCCACCTCTAAAAAAAATTATCGCTTGATAAAAAAATTTAAAAACCTATGAATTTGTCACCCAAAAAAAAATTTGTCATCAATAACTTTGCCATCCACAAGGTAAAATCACTGCCCAAAACTTAAAATTGAATTTCAAAAGCTGAAATGATGAAAAGGGGCATGATTTTCTGTGGACCTATAGGCGCACTCCCTATACACCTCTTTTCCCTTCAATCATGTCCATACGATGAATAGGATATTGTTATTGAGCCATATAAAAACCTATAAAAATAACCTTAGAGATTTTGTTTTTTAAATTGTGAAGTAAAAATGATTTTTTTTTACCCCCTTCTCACCTAATATAACCTCCTATGGCTACCAAATTTTTTTTTTCAAAAATCGCACAATCCTATGGCTCCCAAAATTAATTTTTAAAAAATTGCACAATTTCCTTCATCACAAAGTGTAGATACCAAATGCTTCTTCCTTTCACAAAATTAATATCATAAAGAGACAAGGAAATAAATGCCTGAAAAGGGGGAAAATATAGACACACAATTTTTCTCACCCCATTTCATATGAGGATTCTAAAAAAGAATTGGAACTTACCCAAGAATTATTTTGGCCTTCACTACAAAATTTGAGCCTCTAAAATATTTGTCACCCACATGACAAAATCACTGACAACAAACTTTTTAGTTTGGCAACAAAGCTTTTTCAAAGGTTAAATTTTAAATATTCCTCCTCCAACAGTAAAAAAATATGATTTTTCCACCCAGACAAGTTCACAACAATGAACTTGCTTGGGTGACAATATTTTCCTTGCACATGCAAAATGATAAGTTTCCTATCTAGGAAACCATGCTTATCCATGCCAACAAGGATAAGATAGTCATGGCTCAAGAATCTTGCCAACCTTGCATAGTTTTTACTTTTTACAATATGATCTTATCTTTCCAACCCCATTCCTATTTTATTTCTAATTTTAACTTGTTTTTCTAATTCAAACTCCTTCACATGAACTTGACAACTTTGCTTTATCCCTCCCTTCTCCAAATCTATAAATTTAACCCCTCATTCTCAAATTAGGAATTATGATTTTATGATGATGATAATGATTCCTTATGATTGATCTCCTTACATGATGCATGATTATTGATATGATTTTGAAGCTTTCCTGATACTCTTTTGTGATGAATTGAAGGCTCCTAGTGAAGTTTTTCCTTTTTTCCAATATAAGCTCTTGGATCCTTTGATTGAAGGTGCCTTTTCAATGTCACATACATTGATACCTTACATGTAAGAGTGTCAATTGCATGGCATAAAGGGTATTTCTCCCATCATGATTAATTTCTATTGATTTAATTTATTATATCAAATATATACATTCTTTTAAGGAAATTTTTTCCCTAACCCCCTTTATTTCATCATTAGCAAGTTTATTTTCAAAATATTTTTGTAGATACTATAGGAATTATTTAGGGCTTATTATCTTCACCTTTGTACTATAACCTATAAAATTTAATATCGTTTTAACCTTTGTAGGGACTCCCTATGAATTTGTGACCCACAAGATTGGAGATGATGAACTTGATATTCTCACTCTCTGTTTACAAGATCATCAAAAAATTTACGTCTTTTGCGTCTCTTACATTAGGAGAACCCATCCATATTATTTTTGTGAGAACCCATCCATATTATTTTTGTGACTTGACTCTCATTGTACACCTTTGCAATTAAAATCATCAGTCATAGATTCTATAGGTTGTGAACTTTCTCTGAGGGTAGTGGACCTACCTTGTAAGTAGTATATTTGATTTAGCTAGTCAAGTAATCAGTTTTTAACCCAATAGTTTCTTTCTCAAGCTCAAATTAGTCATTAGCATTTTTCTCATTGGTGAATCTTAGATTTTATATCAATTTGAAATTAGTATATTCTGTAAAGATCAGAATTAGTATATTCTATAAAGATCATATTCCAAGGTGCATATTCACTTTTTATTAAAAGAATGAGGGTTATAAATACTAATAAGGAAGTTCAATACCTTCTCTAGTATCATATAAAAACCCCTAAAACCAACTAATATTTTATTTTTCCCATTTCAATCACTTTTTGTAGATTTATCAGCTATAGGAAAAAAGTACCAACAATAATTTTGGTTCATTTGCAGTGAAGTCATAGAGTGGTGAGTCAAATTCCATATTTCAAGAATAAAAAATTTTCTACAAGCTCATAGGTTGTGGGGTTTATTAGCACTAATCTTGATCTGTAAGCAACACTTTCAAGGAGGTGTAAAATCTAATTTCTAATTTTAGATCCATTAGTTGTAGATCTTAGATATTCTTGTTTCTTTTGTTTCTTTATTCTAAATCTAAAAACATATTGTTTGTTACTTGTTTTCTAGTTTTCATTACTCATTTAAAAATAAATAAAGGAATCTTGATTTTCTTTTGTTGAAAAATCTAACACAACATATAAAAGAGATTGAAAGTAAAATAATTTGAGCTTTTATACTTTCCTTAGGAATCAAAATTGAGAAAGCATTTAGTATTTATCATATATATATTTTTTGCATTACTTTCTTGAGCCCTTACTAAAATATAACATTTTACTTCTTGTAAATCAAAAGACTAACCTAGTTCTCAAGAAATCAAAAGTGCATATAGTCTAGAATTTATTTGTTACATATTGATTTGAATTGCATATTACATCATATTTTCATTCTTAGATCTCAAAACCTTGGTGATTGTCGAATCAATTCATCAAATATAGATTTAAGGTAAATATCTAAAATACCCTTAGGGAACCTTGATTTACACCAAAGATAAAAACTCTCATAACAATATTTAGGCATGAATTTTTATCTTTATGTGAATCATGGGCTTATGGGCCAACATTCTCAAATCTTAGTCCACATGAACATACAATTATATAACTTTAAGGTGACATTGCATAGTTAAGACAACCATTAACCACCTAGGGTAATATTTGCACTTCAAAAATTTATCAAATATAGGCTCCCCATCTAAGTATGGATGCCAATCATAAGTATGACATTAAAAATTTTTACAACACAAGAAATGATACCCTCATTCATAATAATTAAATTGAATCTATTCAAATCTTTAACATTTAACCCTATTTCTTTTACAATATCAGAAATAATAAACTCATGAGTGCTAACAAAGTAATGCAAAATTCAAAAAAAATAAAAAAGTAATAAAAAATATTGATATCATGATTTTTATAAAACTATTAACCTCAATTGTATGATTTTTTTTGTATCCCCTTGAGTTCAAAGAGTGAGTCCAATTTATTCCTCCCCTTACTTGACCTCATTTTTTCATTTATATCATTATAGTGTGGAATTTGAAGAATGTTCTCTTTAATTGTATTAATTTCTAGGTTCGAGGTGTAGACCAATTGGTTCAACCAAACCCCGTAAAGGGGATAAAGTTCCAAGTTTCAAATATTGGGCATCACTAGACTGAACACTTGTCCCTTTCTTGGTGCTTTTCATGGTGTAAAAGTTTTAAAATTATTGTGATGTGGTGGTTATAGGGATAGACTACGTGAAGAATTATGTGGCATCTTCTAATGTGGATTGTGTAGAATACTATGGAGGCTATAAAAGTTGTACAACCTACTCGAATTCGTGGTGGCTACCAATTCCACCATATAAATTCAAAAAATATTGGATTAGTTGCCTCTGGTTTCATGTGTAAATTATTTCTTTCTTTGCATGTTTAGCTTTTGAATGTCTAGATTTACGTACCAAATGGAACAATTCTTGAGGATATAATTATATCATCATTATGTGTGTTGAAGTAAGGCCATGAGTATTGAAATCTTGCCTAGACTAGAACTTAAACACCTTGAGCTTACTTTCTACTACTTTGCTAGTCACTCCATATTGTGAAGGGCACTAATATTATGCATATAAACTTCTAGCTATATTTATTTCTTGAACCCATATCTATATGGCCAAACTACCATAATTTTGATCCAAATCATAGGCATAGGTGAGAAGCATCATATATTTAATGTAATATTTTTCAACCAAACTTGTCTACTTAGTTTAAAGTAATCCAATGGAAGAAGAAGACAAAGATCAATTATTAAACATTTTCAAGGACAACTTAATTTTTTCTCAAATGATGTTATGTTCTTTACACCTCAAATACCATAAGATCCAATGGATGGAATACGTATCAATATGGGAAATAATGAAAGGGATATTCCCAATTGTATATGTCTCATGTAAACATATAAGACATTCCATTTTATACATCTATATTCTAGGGTTCTCTTTAAATATTTATAGAAGATTAATTTTTGGTATAGTAATATTAGGAGGTCATTCTAGAAGATGAGTTGCTCCTCTAGTTGTTACATCTAAATTAGATTTCATAAATAACTTATTAATTGTATACATGGGGTGTTCTATTACAAAGGGTTATTTAGTTATCTTGTTGAGGTTTTTATATTATAGGACCTACTTAGAAGATAGACACTGAAAACTAGTTTCGAGAGCACACTCACCTTTAGGATCCTTGCACTTTATTTTTGTCCTACTATCATATAGAAAAGCTACTTTAATTGAATTTACAAATTTTTGACACCTTGTTACATACCTTTAAAACTACTTTATATAGTAATATTCATTCTATTTGAATTAGTAATCATGTTATAAAATTATAACCTCAAGTTATCAATGTGCATTGAGCATTCTTCTTAATATGGGTGCTTTCGGAGGAGGGACTTGCTCCCTCTCCCTATTCCCCCTCCCCTAGTTTTTGCTCAGCTCCTGACTCATCTTGGGTCATCCCACTCTAGGAAAATTTTGTAGCAGATGATCTCCTTGGGGGGAGATCCTTGCCCACTTTAAGCTCCTTTACCAATAGTTTCAGGGTTTCCCTGCTCGAGTCCTAGGCCTGGTGCATCCCAGGGTTCTTCTAGGATTTTTTACATGTTTCTAGGATCCTTTCCCTGATCTCCCTGAAGCTTTCCCCTAAGGTTTTGTGTAGGTTTTATACTTGGATCTAGTTCCCAGGGCTTTCTTGATCTATGGTGGTTGCAGGTTGGGTTTTTGACTGCTTCCTAGTGCGTCCTGTGAGGTCCTCACTTCATCGGGGTTGGTTTGGCGGGCTATTTTCCTCTTTTCTAGTGACTCCTCTCTGGTATTCCTTTGGTTTCTGGTGGTCCCATTCCTTTGGGTGGGACCCTTTTTTATTTCCTTTTTGGAGGATTCTTACTGTTGGATCTGTTACTTGGTGGACACTCATAGTATTTGCATGGCCTTGGGGGAGCCTCTTCTTGTTCTTGAGTTATTCCCAATCCCAGTCCTAGTTCCATGAAGTTGTTTGTGAGCAATGATGAGAGGATTCCTAGTCCTTTCTACTGGGGTGCTTAGGGTTATCTACTACATATCTCGATATTGGTGAGGGGACCTATAATATATGCATGCATACCCTTAGCTCCCTCAGTTTAGGCTTCCATGGATCCCATATTTGTGCATGTTACCACTTTCCACCTGGGTTCCATAGGTTTTTCATTTCAGTTTCTTATTCGGTGGCTTCTACTTTGTGGTCCTGATTCTCGATGGACTCTCATAGCATATTATTGGCCTTGGGTTTGGGACTCATCCTATTCCTGAGTTGTTCCTAGTCCCAATTCAAGTTCCCTAGAACTATTCATGAGCAAGGATGGTGGGTTCTGGTCCTTTATGTTAGAATTCTTGGGGTTTTCTTCTACATTTTTTGGTCTTGGGGTGGAGATCGGTGTGCTTGTAATTGTGTCACTCCTTCCTCCTTCAGTTTTGGATTTTAGGGATCCTTTATTTGTGCCTACTATTGTTGTCCCTGGCTCCTTTCGGCTTCCTCATAGTTCAACTTGGTTTACATGGGGATATCTTTTCTTGTAGATAACCCCAGTAGTGTTTTTCTATTTCACAGGCTCAAGCGGAGGCTTCCCGTTGTTGTTTCTTTGAGGGTCTTGATACCATTTCTTAGGCTATCCCGTTGATGCACCTTGGATTATATCTCACTACTGTTGTTTACTTAGCTCATGTGGCTGCTTTCTGCTCTACTAAACCCTAGGGTGCATCCTAGGCCATCCCTGGGCAAGGATCCTCTCCAAATTTCTAAAGTTAAAATTACTACTTCTAGTTTTTAGGTAGGATTTCTGGTTTTAGGCTATTCTTGGCCTTCCCGCTCTCCCTACTCGGGTCTAGACAAGAATGCTTTTTGACTTTTCCCATTGTAGGTTGAGTGGGACTCAACCTTCCATATGGCTTGCTCATGTGTTGTCGTGGTCTTCTGGGGGAGTTTTTGTTGGCAATTTTGGGTACCTTGGGTACATTGCCTTTGCTCAAGTGTAGAAGTTGTCATTGATGTCAAGAAGCTCTTGAAGGAATTTGATTTAATGTCAGATTATTCAGAGCATGGACAGTGGGTTTCCAAAAAGATCATAGTAGCCCATTTGCAAAAGATCAAAGAAAAAAAGACAAGTTAGAAAAAGTTTGCAGTAGGCTAGAAAAACTATCGCGATTTCGCGACATGTTGGAAGAGAGAGAAGAAGCTGGCAAAACTGTCGCGATTTCGTGACATGTTGGAAGAGAGAGAAGAAGCTGGAAAAACTGTCACGATTTCGCGACATGTTGGCAGAGAAGGAGAGCAAGGTGGAAAGTGTCACGATTTCGCGACATGTCGCATTTTCGCGACTCGAAAAGTGCAGGAAGGCAGAAAAGGAAAAGTGTCACGATTTCGTGACATATTGCAAAGAAGATTGTACGGACCGAAAAGTGTCACGATTTCATGACATGTTGCAGGAGAGGGAGTCCGAAAGGAAAAATGTCATGATTTCATGACATAATGCTGAAAGGAGAGTCCACAGTGTGAACTGTCACGATTTCGCGACAAGTTCGAAGAGAGAGAAAGTTACTCGAAAGGTGTCACGATTTCACGACATGCTAAAGAGTTCGAAGTGAGAACAGTCATGATTTTGTGACATGCTAAAAAGCTCGAAGTGAGAACTGTCATGATTTCGTGACATGCAACAAAGGGAAGAGTCTGAAATGAGAAGCGTCATGATTTCGCGACGGGCTACAAAGAAAGCGTACGAAAGCTGAAAGCATCACGATTTCATGATAGGATGAAAGAAAAGCGTACGGATGCAGAAAGTGTCATGATTTCATGATAGGTAGAAGTGAAGAAGCCAACGGATGAAGATGTAGCGATTTCATGACAGGATGAAAGAAAAGCGTACGGATGGAGAAAGTGTCACGATTTCATGACAAAAACTGGAAGCAGGTCTTCTATAGGAGAAGTGTCACGATTTCATGATAGAAGCAGAAAGGAAGGCTATGAAGACAAAAGCATCACGATTTCGTGACATGTTCCAATTTCATGGGAGTAAGGCAGAGAGAAGCTCAAGGCAGCGAAAGTGTCACGATTTCGTGACATGTTCCATTTTTGCTAGTGCAAGCCGAGAAAAGGTTGAGAAAGCGAGAAGGGTCACGATTTCATGATAGGAGTGAAGATGACATCAGCAAAGGTAGTAGTGTCATGATTTCATGACAAAAGCAGAGAAGAAGGCCATGAAGTCAGAAGGGTCACGATTTCATGATAGAAGAGAAGATGACGTCAGCAGAAGCAAAAAGTGTCGCGATATCATGACAAAAGCCATAAGATAGTGTTCGGTTGCAAAGGTGTCATGATATCATGACATGTTGTAGTTTCACGAGAAAAGCTATAGAACCACAGAGGCGGTTGAAGCCGACAGAGTTGAATTTGAGCCGATGTAGTTTAGGGTTTTGCAGTCGATGAAGTTAAGGGTAGCAGTCGACTAAGATCAAGGTTTTGATCTTGAAAGTTTTAGTATAAAAGCAGGGCTGCTTGGAGAGAAAATGATATCGATCGAAGTGTGCGTTCGAAGAGCGGCGTTCGTAGACTGTGCGAAGTGAAGAAGTTCGATCATCGAGAGCAGAGTGCATTCTGTCGAATCTTCCAAGTGAGAGAGATTGCAAGGAAGCAGAGTGCGCGAAGACTATGCAGCTGTAATTGTGCAGAGGTGCAAAGGTCAAGGGCAGCTGTGATTGCACAAAAAGAGCGAAGGACTATGTTTTTGTGCAGACCAAAAAAAGAGGACAAAAGACATCTGTGCCAGACCGAAGGACTGTGTTCGGTGCAGATCAAAGAAAGAGAAATCGAGGACATTTGTGCTAGACCGAAGGACTGTGTTTAGTGCAATTTCGAGGACCAGCTTTGGAGGTGATAGAGTTGAGGACAGAGGTCTCCAACCAGAGCAGGGAAGACAGGTGTCTTCTGTGGATAGAGTTCCATTTGCTAAGGGCAGAGGAGGTAGAGGTCTTCTAGAGGATCACCAGCTAGAACAGAGCTAGGGGATTGGTGTCTCCTTTGGGTTGATGCCCATAAATATTGTAATCGGGAAAGGTATTCCCAGATTTTGAGTTGATAAAATTTAGTGAGAGATTTTATCCGTGGAGTAGCCCGCTTTGGGTGAACCACGTAAATTGTTGTGTCTCTTTTGTGGATGGTGTTTTGTGCATTGTTTTAATTATTGCTGTTGATATTGCTTTCTATACTCTGCATAATATTGATTTGAAAGTTGATTTGGAGAAAAAAGGTAAAAAGCGGTCTTATACTGTTCACCCCCCCTCTCAGTATAAGCTTGTGTTCTTCAATTGGTATCAGAGCAGGTGCCTTCGAAAAGTTTAACAACTTGAAGGAAAAGCTAGCAAAGAACACAATGGATTATTCAAGTGGCAATGCAACACCTATTCTTGATGGATCAGATTTTGGTCTTTGGAGTGCAAGGATGAAGGTTCATCTAATGGCTCTTGGGAATGAGGTTTGGGAAGTGATTGAAGATGGGTACACTATTCCTGTAAATGGTCCATATACTAAAGAAGATAGGCTCCTACATCACAGCAATTCAAAAGCAATGAATGCAATCCTGAAAGGTTTATAGAAAGCAGATCTCACCAAAGTAATTCACTGCAAGACAGCTAGTGAAATGTGGAAACAACTACAGGTGGTTCACACAGGTGATGTAAATGTCCGAAAGGCCAAGTTGAGACACTTCAAAGGTATGTTTGAACAACTCAAGATGAATGATGATGAAAATATTAGTGACTACATGCTTCGTATGGATGAGGTTGTTAACTCCATGAAAGACTTAGGTCTTGAGCTTGCTGAAAATGATGTTTGTGATAAGATTTTAAGATCTCTTCCTAATAGATTTAGTGAAAATATTTTTGCTATTGAGGAAGCTAAAGATTTGGATAAGTTGAAAAAGGATGAGCTCCATAGTATACTTGCAGCATTTGAGTTGAGAACTCAAGTGAAGGTTGATGTCAAGAAAGAGGCAGCTTTCAAGGCTACCAAGAAATCCAAAGGTAAACAGATTCAAGAGAGTGATGAGTCTTCTAGTGATGAAGAGGCATATTACAGCAAGAAAGGCAAGTTCTCTAGAAAGCACAAAAGCATGAAGAATATAAGATGTTTCAATTGTGGAAAGTTTGGCCATTATGCTACTGATTGTACTATTTCCAAGTATGAAAGTGATGAAGATAAACAGGATTCTAAGAGCAAGGATTCTAAAAAATTCAAACATCACAGGAAGAACAAAGATGAGCACAACAATCACGGAAAGAGGTATTCTCACAAGCACAAGAAGAGTTTCTACCTAGACAAAGCAAGTAAGTGTTCTAGTAGTGATAGTGAAAGTTCTTCAAGTGATAGTGAAAATGAGATGTTGTTCATATCAAAAAAAGAGGAAGAACCGAAACATAGATTCATTATCATGAAATGTTTTAGATGTGGAAATTTTGGTCACCTTGAGGATGATTGCACAAATAATGAATTGGTTACTAGTATGTATGAGGATGCTTCAAAAAACTATAAGGAAGATGCTTGTATGGTTTTTGAAAAGGGTAGCACCTCTAGTGATAAGAAATCTGTAAAAGACTCTGATGATTCAGAAAGCAAACAAATAAAGGATCTTGAAAGTGAACTTACCAATGCTCTTAGTGTTTTGAAAAAGGAAAGAAAGAAGAATGCCAGACTCAAGGATAAGTTAGATGAATGTTGTATGGAGAGAGATGATCTTACAGAAAGTCTTGACTTCTCTATGGCTAAGACACAAGAACTCAAGGACGAGTTAGAGTCTAAGATTCTTCAGTATAATGAGTTGGAACAGAAAATGGCTTCTTTGGAAGTGGAAACTAAAGAGTACAAGGATAAACTATACAGGTTTCAAGATAGCTCCAAAAGGGTTAAGTCTCTCATCAAAGGTCAAAGAAAACCAACAGATAAAACAGGTCTCGATTTTGTTGAGCCGCACAAGGAACAGGTTGGGGAATCTAGCAAGAGATTTCAAAAGGAAGAGAATTCTGATGAAGAAAGTACTTCAGATCATGAGTCCGTGAGTGATAGATGCACAGAAATAGAAAACGAAATTCAGATTGCGAAGAAGAAGTTTTCGGGACCCAAGAGGTCGAATAAAAGAAAATTTCACGGCAGATGTTTTGCGTGTCACAGGTTTGGTCACATGGCTGTGCATTGCATGACTCAAGTAAGGAAGGTAAATGACAGTTTTAGAGGTAGCAATTTCTTTCAAGGGTATTGCTACTCTTGTAATCAGTTTGGGCATAAGGCATTTTTTTGCAAGGCTAATAACAGGAACTCGGTTAGTCAGAACAGGCGGATTCGAAGAACAGGTATGCCTAAAAGAAATAACATTATTACCTGTTATAAGTGCAACAATGATGGTCACACAGCTAGACAGTGTAGAGCTGATCTTCCAAGGTACAAGAACAGGAACAGTGGTATGAACAGGTCCAAGGATCAGAACAGTGACAGGAACAAGAACAGGAATATTGACAAAAAATTCAAAAGAAGGCCCGACAAGGAAATTGTAGATGCTGATGATGATCAGTGCCTAATGGGAGTTTTACTCCCACCCCTATTTTAATCACCTCATCGGGAGGTGGGGGAGGGACTAAGCTAAGAGGCTCATTCTTAGTCCCAAGCCCCAAAGGTGACCCTTTGCCATTGATGACAAAGGGGGAGAGATATGAGTAAGGGGGAGAGCATCAAGTGAAGAGAAGAGCTTCAAGTCAGGGGAGCAAAACTTCAAAGGCAGATTCTCGATTTGTTAGCACAGCTGGTTTCAGTTTTGGCTCTTGAGTTGTGTTTTCGATAAAGGTTTGCCATCAATGACAAAGGGGGAGATTGTTGGCAATTTTGGGTACCTTGGGTACATTGCCTTTGCTCAAGTGTAGAAGTTGTCATTGATGTCAAGAAGCTCTTGAAGGAATTTGATTTAATGTCAGATTATTCAGAGCATGGACAGTGGGTTTCCAAAAATATCATAGTAGCCCATTTGCAAAAGATCAAAGAAAAAAAGACAAGTTAGAAAAAGTTTGCAACAAGTTGGAAAAACTGTCGCGATTTCGCGACATGTTGGAAGAGAGAGAAGAAGTTGGCAAAACTGTCACGATTTCGTGACATGTTGGAAGAGAGAGAAGAAGCTGGAAAAACTGTCACGATTTCGTGACATGTTGGCAGAGAAGGAGAGCAAGGTGGAAAGTGTCACGATTTCGCGACATGTCGCATTTTCGCGACTCGAAAAGTGCAGGAAGGCAAAAAAGGAAAAGTGTCACGATTTCGCGACATATTGCAAAGAAGATTGTACGGACCAAAAAGTGTCACGATTTCATGACATGTTGCAGGAGAGGGAGTCCGAAAGGAAAAATGTCATGATTTCATGACATAATGCTGAAAGGAGAGTCCACAGTGTGAACTGTCACGATTTCGTGACAAGTTCGAAGAGAGAGAAAGTTACTCGAAAGGTGTCACGATTTCATGACATGCTGAAGAGTTCAAAGTGAGAATAGTCATGATTTCTTGACATGCTAAAAAGCTCAAAGTGAGAACTGTCACGATTTCATGACATGCAAAAAAGGGAAGAGTCTGAAATGAGAAGCATCACGATTTCACGACGGGCTACAAAGAAAGCGTATGGAAGCTGAAAGCGTCACGATTTCGTGACAGGATGAAAGAAAAGCGTACGGATGCAGAAAGTGTCATGATTTCATGATAGGCAGAAGTGAAGAAGCCAATGGATGAAGATGTAGCGATTTCGTGATAGGATGAAAGAAAAGCGTACGGATGGAGAAAGTGTCACGATTTCATGACAAAAACTGGAAGCAGGTCTTCTATAGGAGAAGTGTCACGATTTCATGATAGAAGCAGAAAGGAAGGCTATGAAGACAAAAGCGTCATGATTTCGTGACATGTTCCAGTTTCATGGGAGTAAGGCAGAGAGAAGCTCAAGGCAGCGAAAGTGTCACGATTTCGTGACATGTTTCATTTTTGCTAGTGCAAGCCGAGAAAAGGTTGAGAAAGCGAGAAGGGTCACGATTTCATGACAGGAGTGAAGATGACGTCAGCAAAGGCAGTAGTGTCATGATTTCATGACAAAAGCAGAGAAGAAGGCCATGAAGTCAGAAGGGTCACGATTTCATGACAGAAGAGAAGATGACGTCAGCAGAAGCAGAAAGTGTCACGATATCGTGACAAAAGCCATAAGATAGTGTTCGGTTGCAAAGGTGTCATGATATCATGACATGTTGTAGTTTCACGAGAAAAGCTACAGAACCACAGAGGCGGTTGAAGCCGACAGAGTTGAATTTGAGCCGACGTAGTTTAGGGTTTTGCAGCCGATGAAGTTAAGGGTAGCAGCCGACTAAGATCAAGGTTTTGATCTTGAAAGTTTTAGTATAAAAGCAGGGCTGCTTGGAGAGAAAATGATATCGATCGAAGTGTGCGTTCGAAGAGCGGCGTTCGTAGACTGTGCGAAGTGAAGAAGTTCGATCGTCGAGAGCAGAGTGCATTCTGTCGAATCTTCCAAGTGAGAGAGATTGCAAGGAAGCAGAGTGCGTGAAGACTATGCAGCTATAATTGCGCAGAGGTGCAAAGGTCAAGGGCAGCTGTGATTGCGCAAAAAGAGTGAAGGACTGTGTTTTTGTGCAGACCAAAAAAAGAGGACAAAAGACGTCTGTGCCAGACCGAAGGACTGTGTTCGGTGCAGATCAGAGAAAGAGAAATCGAGGACATTTGTGCTAGACCGAAGGACTGTGTTTAGTGCAATTTCGAGGACCAGCTTTGGAGGTGATAGAGTTGAGGACAGAGGTCTCCAGCCAGAGTAGGGAAGACAGGTGTCTTCTATGGATAGAGTTCCATTTGCTAAGGGCAGAGGAGGCAGAGGTCTTCTAGAGGATCACCGACCAAAACAAAGCTAGGGTATTGGTGTCTCCTTTGGGTTGATGCCCATAAATATTGTAATCGCGAAAGGTATTCCCAGATTTTGAGTTGATAAAATTTAGTGAGAGATTTTATCCATGGAGTAGCCCGCTTTGGGTGAACCACGTAAATTGTTGTGTCTCTTTTGTGGATGGTGTTTTGTGCATTGTTTTAATTACTGCTGTTGATATTGCTTTCTATACTCTGCATAATATTGATTTGAAAGTTGATTTGGAGAAAAAAGGTAAAAAGCGGTCTTATACTGTTCACCCCCCCTCTCAGTATAAGCTTGTGTTCTTCATTTTTTGAAGATCTAAGGTGCATTATTTCCACACTTGGGTGGATCCCAGACTAACATCAATGAGAGGATGGAAATTTTTGATGAAGTGGGTCTCACTAGTTGATACTAGAATCTGGTCTCTCTGTTGGATCAAGGGTTTTTTCTAGTTTTTTCCCTTTCTATTTATGTTTATTTCCATGTACTAAGGCAATGCCTAAGAACTTGGTGCTACGACCCTTTTTTTTATAAGGTTTTGGGATCCTCTTAAAAAACCTAGTTTGTATATAAAATTAACTTACCAAAAAAAATATGGGGGCTTTCATTAGGGATTTATTATGGCATAAGATAGAATACAGTGAGGATTGACACTATTGATACGTTTTGGAAAATTGGTTGCTTGACTTAATTTCTTTGTGTATTTTTTAGAGCTCAAAATATTAATCAAACTGAGTTGACCTTCTCATATGCTTGTGGATCACCAATATTTTCAAGCAAGGAGGTCCAACATGGACTATGAATTGATATTACTAGCCCAAATTGGAGAAATATTTGTCCAAAGAATGTTTATTAGATATAATCCTATTTATTAGAATAGGATTAGAGTCTATATATTAGGAGTGTGATTTATATTTCCCTTTTATATAAGTGTCTATGTGTAGTATATATACAAGTTTCATGTAAGTAAGAGTGCATGTTTGTAATGAGAGAAAGTGCATGTGTCATGTAGTTAAGTGTGCAAATATGTAATGTGAGGATATACACAAGTGTCATGTATTATGTGTGCATGTAGAAATTTAAGTATCATATAAAATAGTGAAAGTATCATAGAGTTAAGTATGCATGTAAGTAGAGAGTCAAGATTCATGTATACAAGTGGTAATATGAGAAGCCAAAGGACATGAGAGTTGTCATATGGAGAGCAATAGTCAAGTACTTGAAGAGTCATCTTGTATGGCTATATTATGGAGACAAAGCTCCATGTATTGTATCTAAGAAAAATATTAAGATATATAAATATTGTATGATCCATTCAAGCTCTAATAATATTGCAGTTTGTAAGCATATTTTAAGGAATTCTAGTATAAGTTTCTTCATGTTATTTTCATGAATTATTTTGGCCATTTTACATTCATTTTTGATATTATTTTGAATGTTATAATTATTGATTACTCTTATATTTGAGTCTACTTAAGATCCAAGATATTGGTACCTATGATATTTTGGCTTAAAATTCAACAATGGTATTAGAGCTATTGTCATATTAAAAGCTACTTCAAGTAGTATCTATTTCTACCATAGAAGGAAATATTTGATGTGATTACTGTAGATTTCAAATTTATAGATTGATTAGATCCTTAACTGGAGTCTTTCCAATTTAAAGGAAGTGAAGAGTTGGAATCCATTCAAAGGATAGTTAAGTAGATATTGAGGGAACAAACAAAAGTCACCCTCAATTGGATGCTAGGGTCTATCCACTTAGTTCAAGAAAACTGAGTGAAGACAAGGGCTCAACCAAAGAAGAAGAATAGAAAGGCCAACTTTAAAGAAATTTGGACATGAGAGGACATTAAAAGTCACCCTAATATTATTTAGACTCTATATAAAATATGAGTATCACATAAGAAAAATCAGTATACTCAAGTTTGACCTAATATAGAAGAAAGAAAGTAAAAATATTATAGTACTTAACTTCGACCAGGATAAAAGAAAGAAAGTAAGAAGATTATTGTACTCAAGTTCAACCTAAGATAGAAGAAATATAGTAAGAAGATTATTTTACTTAGTTTTGACCTAAGATAAAAGAAATAAAGAATATTATTATACTCAAGTTAGACCTAATATAGAAGAAATAGAAAAATACTCAAGTTAGACCTGAGATAGAAGAAGAAGAATTGAACTCAAGGTAGAACCTAAGTAGAATATTGAAAAAACTATCAAAAATTTTAAGAAAATAAATTAAAGAGTAGGTATTTATATTCAAAGTAATCCATTGAGGTGTCATTCCTTGTGATACAATCTAGTCTATTTGAAGGGAAACTATAAGGATTGATCTAGTCGATGTTAAGAGAACTATTCAACCAGTGGATATTAAAATAATATTATCTATAAGGTGGATATTTAAATAGCACTATCTAGATGGAATATGTAGTGGGTTATTCTCTTATAAAAAACTATCTAGCTAGAAAATTAAAAGAGTGCTATCCAACATGTGGATATTAAAATAGCACTATCCAACCAATGGACATAGTGTGTTATTCTTTGATAAGCACTATCTAGCTAGTGAACATAGTGTGTTATTCCTCAAAGCACATAGACAAATAGACATGGTGTGCTATTTTTTGAAGTGCTCAAGCTAGTGGACGTAGTGTGCTATTCCTTGAAGTACTCAGGTAAGCAAACATAGTGTGCTATTCCCTAAATAACTCAAGCTAATAGACATAGAGAGAGTGTTATTCATTGAAACACTCAAGTCAATCAAAGTAGAGAGAGTGTGCTATTCACTAAAGCACTTGAGCTAGCCAAGGATTGTTGAATTAAATCCAAATGTAGTGAACCAGTCCCTAAGAACATTAAAAGGTTCAAGAAAAGTACCATCTGGATAATATAGGTATTGAAAAGGCAGTATAAGTGAATTATTAAAATATTTTCTTACATTACATTTTTTTGTAACATTATATTCCAATTTATGCAAGTTATAATACTTGTGTGAGTGTTGTAATAACATCTATAGTAGTAGATAATCAATGCATTATAGACACAAAAATTAGAGTGTATATTTAAAAGCTAAGAAGCTTTAAGTGTATGGTCAACTTGACCTAATCCACCAAAAGGAAATAAGGTTAGCAATATTATATTTTTTGATTTATTAGTATTTTATGCTAAAGTCATAAGTTAAGTTTTTAATTTGGTGAATTGGAAACTTAGGAATTTTATTTAAGTGGGAGTTAAAAGGAATTCAACTTTGTAAACAAATTAATATAAAGGTGGGAGTTATAAGGACTCTTGCTTTATTTTGGAATATTGAAAACATTACATATTTTATTATTGCAATATATTTCAAATATTTTATTTTTGAAAATTTGAGATATTTATTAATTTCTAAAGAGAAGGATTTCTGCTCCAAATTGAAAATTTTAAAATTTTGAAATTTGAAAAATATTTTGAAATTAAAAAAAAAAATTGAAAAGTTTGAATATTTCAAAAAATTGATATGTGAATAATTTGATAGTTTTAAAAATTGAATTTGCAAATTTAATAAAGTAGGGGGATAAAAGGTTTTCTATGTAAATAAATTTGAAAAAGTTAAATTTGCAAATTTATTTTGGAAAGTTTTTTAATTTTTATTTTTTAAAAGAAAATTGAAATTATTAACTTTGGAGTAAAAAGGATTTCAACTTCAAAGGAATTAATATATTTGAAAATTGATAAATAGCAAAGTAAAATTGGAGCATTACATCATAGTAGATATTCTCAAAGTACAAAACTATATTTTATGAGAGGATGATTTCAAAATCAATCTTTTGAATTCAAAGGGCCAAATCATAGAAGAAATTTTTAAAAATTCTATCAAATATATGAAATAAAATAATTTGAAACCCATAAAAACATGAGGAATAAAAAATACATATGGTATATAGACTCAGGGGTCAGTTATCATATGACTAGAAATTTACATTGGTTTGAATCATTATATGTTAGACCAAATGATCCATTAATATTTATAGATAATATGGTTTATTATGTTCAAGGATCTAGAAAAAATATACCAAATATGCCTTATTCATATTTTGTATTAGATGATGTAAGGTTATCTATTAATTTTATATTTGTTGCTCAATTAATTGAAAAAGGAAGAGTAGTGGAATTAAAATTCATAATTGGAAGAAGTAAATGTATAATAAGAAAATAAAACAAGATTGAAGCTATGGGATAAATCAATGATGGAATATTTTTTCTTGACACTATTGGTTTCTCAAAAGGAATATTAGTTGATCTTTGTCATCAAAATAAATTTAAATTGATTTTTTTAATTTTCTCAAAAGATAGAAAATAAGAAAATGGATCAGGTATAGTCCAAGATTATCTTGCAAGGAAAACAATAGGGAAATGGATGAACACAAGATTGAATATGAAGATAAATATTGAATACTTAAGTATTCAATAACCAAATATTGTAATATAGGGGTTTGTTGGATAATAATACACTATTTGGTACATGTCAATGTACCCCTATGGTACCTATGGTACAATATAAATATTATAATAAGGTTTGAGTCTATAGTTTAGGAGTGTGATTTATATTTCCTCTTTATATAAGTATCTATGTGTAAGATATGCACAAGTGTCATTTAAGTAATAGTACATGTGTATAATGAGATAAAGTGCACAAGTGTCATGTAATTAAGTGTGCAAATATGTAATATGAGGATGTGCACAAGTTTCATATATTAGGTGTGCATGTAGAAGTGTAAGTGTCATGTAAAAGAGTGCAAGTGTCATAGAGTTAAGTGTGCATGTAAGTAGAGAGTCAAGAGTCATGTATACAAGTGACAATATGAGAAGCCAAAGGACATGAGATTTGTCATATGGAGAGCAATAGTCAAGTACTTGAAGAGTCATCTTGTATGACTATATTATGGAGATAAAGTTCCATGTATTGTATTGAATAAAAAGATTGAAATATTTGAATATTGTATGATCCATTCAAGATTTAATAATATTGCAGCTTGTATACATATTTTGAGCAATTCTACTGTAAGTTTCTTCATGTTATTTTCATGAATATTTTTTTCCATTTTACATTTATATTTTATATTATTTTTAATATTATAATTATTTATATTTTCTGATTTATTTATTGATTGCTCTTATATTCGTGTCTACTTAAGATCCAAGACATTGGGACCTATGATAGTTTATCTTAAAATCCAACATGTTCAAGTTGATATGAATTCGACATGAATTAGAGCCATTGGTATGGCCTACTTTGAGTATTTTATTTAATATCTTATATTCTCAGTTATCACCTTCCATTTATTTTCCTTTGATAAGTCTTCCTAATATTATTGCCTATAATTTATATTCTCCACCTTGTAAATACCATTATTGTGGACCTTGTCATTTTAACAATAACTATGAATTATGGTAGAAGGTAATTTAAGAAATGAAGCATGATGATTCATGATTGAGGAACAAAAGGGATATTACTTCCATGCATTACCTTATTTATTAAGTGTCTACTCCTAATCTCATATAGATCTAATCCTATAGTTAAACACTTTTCAAAATTTCATTCAAAATTTCTAATTTTCTTGTATGTAGGACACTATCATATCATTCTTACAAAGCATGCTAGATGTTGGTTATTGATTGAAGAACCTAAATTCAATATTTTTGATTCGTTTATCTTATTAAAATTATAATTTTTCTAAAAAGTATGAAATTATCAAGTCAATGCATCTATTGCTTTCCCTTTATAACCCCATGGTCCACCAAGGAGTTTGAGTCAATCATGAAATGTGTTAACTACTAGTTGAGAATATTTACTTTTTATATTGACTATGCTCTTCTTACAGTAATAAGTGCCTACCATTGATTTCCATCCTTGATGATGCCTAGCTATCATCCAACAAATACTCTTATCAGTATTTCACACATCATTTTCCATAATTGAAACCATCAGGGTGCTCATATTATATATACCATTTATTAGCTACTAATTCAAGAAATTATCTTAAATAACTTTACCTATTTTTATTATATCAATTAATTCTAATTATTAATATTACTTCTAGTCAAAAATCACATAGTATATTTGTATTTAAATCTCTTATAAGGTCATTAACCTATTTTCATAAAGGAATCACATTAGATAATTTAAGCCAAGTGTAACATATTTTGACCACTTATTTGAGTGAATAGATTTGGTATTTCATGTCATAATCTCTTATCTTAAGAATCTATTATTCTATTCTCAATCCAAATAATTAGACTATAGCCAATTTTTTCCTTCATCTTATTTTGTTTATAATTGAGTTCAATATTTTCTTGTTGAAAATATATTCAAATATCACATCTATCTATAATTTATATTGATATCTCATAATTCCATTCCTAATTTTTTACTCTCTAAGACATTATATAAATTTTAATCTAGCTTACTATTTTTTCATTCAAGAGGCATTAAATAGATGTACACAATCAAAATAGAAGAATCTTGTAGCTATAACAAACCATGTACAGACAAGCAAGTAATATCCAAAATATATAGAATTATATTGAACTACCCATGTGGGCATAACAACTTTCCCAAGTGGACATAACAAACTAAAATTTTCTAAGAAAGTATGACAAACTAAACTAGTATACTCTTATTTCTTATCATCCCTACCAATAATAGGAGCATTAAACTCTAATTATTGTAGAAGATAAGAGAGTAGATAAGACATATTATCTAATAAAAAAATCAAGTATGATGAGAAATCTATCTTTTATATATATATAATGGAACCACATCAATTTGATAAGTGTATGTATCAAAAATTCTACCTACATCAAGTAAAAGCTAGAAGCTAGAAGCAACATCTACAAGATGGTTTATGGGAAGTTTGGAATCCAATGTTGACTCATCATATAGTTTAAGGGGATATATTAAGAACATTATGAATCTTCAATTGAGCTAGAAGATCAATATAGAAAGTATTATTGAGAACTTGTGGAAGTATAGTATAAGATCCATAGTGAAGAGGCTTGACCTTACTATGTACCTTATACTAGAAGTAAAATTTGTCCAAGTATAACCAAACTTTATCTCCAACTTAAAAATGAAAAGGAATGAAATAATAATCCATGAATTATTTTTATATTTATTGAGTCTTATGAAGAACATGACCTTGGCTTAAATGGTCTTAAATTATGAAAAATGATATGGCATTTCTTATTATTTTTGAATATGTGTTATGTAAGGACAAGGCAAAGATAAAGGTAACTCAAAAGGAGACAAGGACTGAAAACCAATACATACCTCAAAAAGGTGAGTGTCTTATGGATGATTTGATAACTCCTTTGTAAGTATGATCAATGTTTACTATAATCAAATCCTATTTTTTGGAGAAGTGTAGTGATATATCTAAGAATCTACACAAGTGTATGATTTACCACCTTTGTATGACCATATAAATATGGATGAAAAGTTATGGAAAAGTTGAGAGAGACACTAAAGTTTTGCACAAACAATGCCAAAGTTTTTCTATAAACATGATTATGGTTGGATACAATGCTAGGAGGAAGAAAAAATATTCACCAAACTGAATCGAATAAATAATAGGCTAATTTTCTCATAAAACTAGAGTTTCAACAAGCAATGAACAATTTTGAACTATCATTTAAAAACCACTCACCAAGTGCATAGAGATTCTTTCCCAAGGAAAATTAGGAATAGACAAAGGATACATTAGACCTAACTTTCAATTTGTGGGTTCTGAGTGACAATATACTACACATTAGTGTAGGAAGTAAAGGATATTATGTTGTATGTGAGGAAAATAGAAGAAATTTTACAAATTATGGAGTATTTTTTCCTTCCAAGCATAGAAATTGGAGTGCACCTCCTTGAGAAGATAAGTGAAATTATCATGGGGAACACATAGCGTATGAATTTTAAAGAGGATACTTTCCTTGTTATGAAAATTTTAGGCTTATAATTATATTAGAATAATAATTAAATAGTATACCTAAGAATATGGTGGGAGTAGAAGCGGGAGAAGCAGCGACAGCAGGGACATCAACAGGGATTTTAGTAGGGTTTGCAATGGGATATGGTCCAGTAGGGAGTGCTTCAATGGGATCTAGAGCAGGGGTTGATCCAAGGATGGACACGGGCTAGGGGGTACTTGGCACTAGGACCCATACACCTATAGGACCAGGTTACGATGGGGCCAATGGCACCCCCAAGATCCCCTCCCATAAGAAGCCCCCCACAAGGATCCCATAAGGTCCAAAAAACACTCGTATATGTAGATCCTTATGGGAGAATCCAACTACCCCTGAGCCCCATTCTCAAGGTTCTCCTTAGCATGGATGCACATCTCCATCAAGGATGATATGTTTTCATCCTTTGTATTAGCTTCATCCTTCTCCCTGGTAGGAAAATTTATCGAAGGAGACCCATACATGGAAACCATTCATTGGTGGGCTTTCTCCAAGTGGAAGACCTCAGGTATCATGTAGATCATTACCCTATCAAAGGGCTTCTTCCTAATCAAGATAAAAAATAAAGAGGACACTAGTAAGATTCTCATGGGCAGGCCCTAGCTCTTGGGCCATCGAAGCCTCTTCCTTCGATGTTAGGTCATCAAATTTAACCCCAATACTCAAAGCATAAATGTTGCCCCGATCTGGGTCAGACTTCCCGACCTCCCCTTCCATATCTGGTAGGAGGGGGTGATCAGACTCATTGCTTAGGCCATAGGTGAACTCGTTGCTTTTGATTTGGCCACCAAGGCAGGATCCTGCATGGTCCATGCTAGGATATGCGTTGTTGCTAACCTAGAGATAGAGCTCCCCTCCTCAGTCACCATCTCATTGGGGCCCTATTTTTGGTATCAAACCTTTGTTTACAAAAACAAGCCAGCATTCTGTACCCTCTACAACTCCCAAGGTCACCTCCCCAATCAATGCCCCCTATCCAAGAAGCTAGAAGCTCCTGCCATCGAGGATCCTCCCTTGAAGGCATCATATCATGAAAGGGGCCCTTCCCATGGGTCCCATAAGGAGGGCAACCCACCCATGGCTACCCATCCCAAGGGTGGTGTGACCATCCAGCAGACAAAGGAAAGTAGAAGGCGGACACCGTCCCAATGGATTATCAATACTAGGTATGCACCACCCTTGACCCCATCCTAGAAGCTCCTTCTACATCTCCATAAGGTCTCGATCCTTCCCACAAGAAGCCTAAATGTTCTCCCAATCCTCCTATATCCCATAGGACCTCCCTAGTAGATGCACCCATCCCATCCCCATGATGAGGTTCCCCCAGCCTTAGCCTCTGGCTCAAATAGCCTCCTGGTTCTCCCCATGGCCCCCCCTCTATTGACCTCCCACCTCCTGGTCAACCCTATCCTCCCTAACCCTACATCTACCTATCTAGTCCCACTTCTAGGTGTCGAAGGGAGATGACGATGGAAACCCAAACTTCTCCCAGTTTGTTCCTAAGGGTTTCAGCCCCAAACAAACCTGTAGCAAAAAATTTACAACAAATTTTGGATGCAATAAGAAGAGAGGCTAGCCCACTCTTTATGAATAGTGGAATAAGCAAGTAGAGGACAAGATCACTAATGGCCTCCAGTCAACCCTCCTAGGTGATACCCTCAACTTATTGCCATAAGAATCCCTCAGACCCAAACCTCCCACCCAATAGTGGAAGGGAGGAAAGCGACCCCCCAAGGGTGTCAAATGAAGATCATCACCTGGAATGTGAGAGGGCTCAATGGAGACCCCAAAAGATGTTCCATAGACCAGTTGCATAGGGATCATAAATCCTTGATTCTATTTCTTCAAGAAACTAAGTTGGATGAAACTTCATCCCCCAAGATCGCCAGAGCAATATAGAACAATGGTGAATCCCTCTCCACCTCGACCCTCAAATCCATTGGGGGGCTAATGTGCCTATGGGATCTTGGCATGTTTGAAGGTAGATTGATTTTGTCCTCCCCCAAAATCATCAACATCATGTTCCATAGTCTGGAGTCTAGGTAAACTTAGATCCTCTCCAACATCTATGCACCTAACAGTCCAGTTGATAGGGCCTCTCTGTGGAATGAAGTTAGCCTCATGAGAGAAGCTTTTTTCCCCCTCCCTTGGATCCTGGCAGGCAACTTCAACATGCCCCTCTTCCCCTTACATAAACATGGAGGATTAGTACTGATCTCTAGAAGTATGAAGGATTTCAACGAATTCATTGAGGACAATGAGCTCATGGACGTCCCCCTAAAAGGTGCCAAGTTCACTTGGAGTAATAGATGAGTAGGGGCCAACCTCATCCAGGTCAAACTTGATAGGATATTCCTTTCCAAGGAGGACATTCCCCTATTTTTGTATGCCATCATCTTGGACCTCCCTCGCATTAAATCATATCATAACCCCCTTCTCTTTGAAGCTGGTAGGAACCCCCCCATAAACAACCTTTCTAGTTTGATTCCATGTGGTTCCACCACCCCGACTTCAAGGAACAAGTGAGCAGATGGTGGAGCCTTCCCATATTGGGATTCCCTACCTCCCTAATCCACCAGAAGTTAAGGATTTTGAAGGACAACCTTAAGTCCTAGAATAGAGAGGTATTCGAAAACATTTTCGAGAGTAAGGAAATCCTGAAGAAAAAGTTGGAATACTTGTAGGCCAATGTCCAGCAGGGAAGAGCTAATCCTATTTGGAGGGAAGAGGAACAAAGGCTCCTAGATGAATACCATAATGTTTTAGCCAGAGAAAAGACATTTTGGAGGTAAAATTTGAGAGCCCTATGGCTCAAATAGGGAGACACCAACACCAAATTATTTCACACCTCCACCCTCAAAAACCATAGCACCAATCGCATCCATGAGCTCATTTGTAGTGATGACAGGTCAATAAGGGATGAGGAAAAAATTAGTCTAGAGGCAACTAGTTTCTATCAGGAGCTCCTTGGCATTGATCCCCACACTGCCCCCCAAGCTACCATGGCCCTCCTTGACCACATCCCCCATTCCATATCCCCCTAGGACAACGAGGCACTCCTTACCCCTCTCACTAATAAGAAGTTCAGATCAACCCTCTTCTTTATGAATGTGGATGAGGTCCCAGGCACTGATGGCTTCCCCCCACTTCTTCCAAACCTTTTGGGACCTTGTTGGCCAAGAGGTGTGTGCTATCGTTTGTGACCTCCAGAGTTCTAGATCCATCCCCAGAGGTATCAACTCCACTTTTATCCCTCTTATCCCAAGTCCCCAGTAGCCAAATCCCTTTCTAACTTCTACCCCATCAGTATTTGCAGTGTCCTCTATAAGGCCCTCACCAAATCCCTAGATAATAGGCTCAAATACATCCTCCCTCTTATCATTGCCCCCTCCCAGGGAAGCTCTATCAAAGGGAGAGTGATCACAGATGGGATAGTCCTAATTCATGAGGTCCTCCACTCTGCCACCCTGGCCAAAAAACCAGCCTTCCTACTCAAGTTGGACATGAACAAAGCCTTTGATCAAGTCATTTGGAATTTCCTTATTAAAGTCCTCATCAAGTTTGGCTTTCATCCCTCTTATATTGGTCTCATCCATAGATGTGTGTCATCCCTATTGTTCTTCGTCTTGGTCAATGGATCCCCGACCGATTTTTTCCCTAGTGCCAGAGGGCTCCGGTAGGGCAACCCCCTATCCTCTTCATCATCCTGGAATAGGTCTTAGGCCACATCATTTTGAACACAACCAGAAGCAAACTCATCTCTAGAATTAAACCTACTTCAAGCATGGCCTCAGTGTCCCATAACCAATTTATGGATGACACTATCCTAACCACCTCCACTTCAGTAGCCCAATTCAAAGTCATCAATTAGATCCTTCATCTTTATGAGGAAGCAGTAGGGCAAAAAATCAACCTTCAAAGACCAAATTATTTTTCATCCACACTCCCCCAGCAAGATAGGCATTGATAACCTAGATTTTGGGATGCTCCCCCGACACCCTCCCCACCACCTACCAAGGGCCCCCCTATTTTTTGGTTTCCCCTCTAAGGCCCTATGGAGCTCCCTGGTCGAGAGAATTCAGAAAAAGCTAGCCTCCTGGAAAGATCACCTCCTCTCCTACGTAGGCAAATCCACTCTTACTTTTGCCTACCTCCAAAGCATCTCGATGTACTTCATGTTTGTCTTTAGAATCCTAGCCTCGATCTATGCTCACATCGAGTAGATACATTAGCATTTCCTATGGTTCGATAATTAAGAGAAGACAAGAATCCCTCTAGTTGCTTGGCCACTGGTGTGCCACCCTAGAGCCGAGGGTGGAATTGGCCTTTGTCAGGTATCCCTAATGAATAAGGCCCTTTTGGCCAAGCATGCCTAGAAATTTTTCTCTAATTTCTTGACTGAATGGGTGACCATCATTAAAAGGAAATATCTCCAGCACCACCCTTTCCTTAATCACCACCAAACCTGAGATGGATCTACATTTTGGAAATCCTTGATCCTCAAAAAGGACGTCATTTGAAAAGGGACTAGGTAGTTCCTTGATGATGGGACCAGCATTGACTTTTGGAATGATAGATGGCTTCAGGATGAGGCCCTGAGCTCAGATTCTAACTTCCTAGACCCGATACATCACTTGGAGCTTCCTTATGGGCCCAAGGTGGTAGATTACATCATAAAGGGATAGGGAAAAGTAGGTTGGGAGCCCATTGAAGCCCCTTGGTTTCATAGCCAAGCTAAGAGCCTCTCGAACTTGCTTCACATGACTATCATTCCCTCATAGGTAAGAGAGGATAGATGTGTCTGGCAAGGTACCAATAGTAGTTCCTTCATGGTCAAATCTACCTATGCCCTCCTAAGGGATCCCCATGTAGGCAATTTCCTGGTCAAGCAGGTGTGGCTCAAAAAACTGATCCACAATATCATATTCTTCATATGGACGACCACCCAATACAATATTCTCACCATCAAAAACCTGGTGAAGAGATGCTTCCTTATTTCAAATAGATGCTACCTATGCTACAAATATTGAGAATCAATCTCCCACATTTTTTTTAGGTGCCCTTTCTCCTCTGAGGCCCTTGAGCATCTCCTTACCTAGTTCTCCATCCAGTGGGCCCCTCCTGGATCCACCCTAGACCTCCTCATCCAATGGCCCAATCCCTTTTCCCACCCCACCGTCCACTCCCTTTGGGCCTTCTGCTTCCCCCATATGCTTTGGCAGCTCTAGCTTGAGCACAATAGTAGATCCTTTTCTTCCCCGCCTCGGGACCCCTGGGCAGTGGTAGCCAAAGTGCTCACATTTTCATCTAAGAATTCATGCACCCTCCCCCTATCTCCTCCCCCACTGTAAGCTAGCAAGCTAACCCTCCTCAACTCCCTTAGAGTGTAGGCGCTCCCCCCTACGCCTCTCCCCCCCATACTAGAGCCTCGGCTAGATGGTTGGCCCCCCGGGTGGCTTAAATTGAACTTTGATGGGGAGTTTAAGGGGAATACTAACCCCTTAGGCATGGGTGGGGTCATCCAGGATCACTCTGGTCACTTGATTCTTGCTTATGTAGAGCCCTTGGAATTCCAAACCAATAATTTTATGGAAGCTTCGGCCCTCCTCTGTGGGCTTAGAGTTCTCCAAGATTACCCATGAAGGGTGATCATTTAGGGTGACTCCCTCAACATAATTAATGTTGTGACCAAGCAAGGAAAGTTGTCGTGGCATATTTCCAATATTGTCTAAGAAGCCTATGCCATCATTTAGGAGTTCCCTCAAGCATCCATTTGCCACATCTAATGAGAAGGTAATAATCTCATGGATCTCATGGCCATCTTAGAGGTGACGTCAGCATACCTTCATATCTGGCATGATAAATTTCTTGATACCCTTCGAGATGCTGCATCCCAAGATTGCCTCCTGATCCATGATGTTGGTACTAAAGTCTAAATTTATCGATCATAGAACCACACAAACCTGGAGCCATAAGGACCCTTCTAGGTTTTTGGTGGGCATTGACTTGTGCTTGAGGATTCTCGAGATCACTACTTTAGTAGCCCTTTTTAGAGTAGCCACCTAAGTGCCACATAAAAACCTGTCAGACCCCTTTATCTCTATGTTGTCCTTCCTAATGCTGCTCAGTCTAACCAACCGCCACCTAAGAACTCCAATATCATCACCCATTTCCTTTATGTGGTCCTTCTTGTCAATTTGGGTACCCTATGCATACCACCCACCTAGCCCAATCTAGCCATGCCTCATCTACTTCACCTTACTTGTCACCCTGTCACCCTTTTCTCCATATTTGCCACCCTTTGCATGTGCCATCAGTACCCTCAATTTTTGAGTCCCAATGCATGCAGCTCTTTAGTGTCCTTTCAACTCCCCTTCTGCCTATTTCTTCCCCCTTAAGCATACTAGACCACTCCCTCTCTGCTCCATTTTCTATTGTTCATCTCCTACTAGAGTACTCCTTAGTGGTCCATGGCTTTCTCTGCCTCATCCCTCCGTCGTTGGACTTTTCCCCCACCATGTATTTAGGTAAACTCCCCTACATTGATCCCTCATCTCCCGTTCTCACAAATTTGGCTAGAGTATTCATGAAAACTAGGTCCCTCACTCAATTCCTCCAAAATTTTGTAGGTCTAGATGAAGATATTATGCAGGCATTCATCGACACCTAGGATAGTGGTGAGGTGTTCATGAAAGGGGTTCACTTCAAAGTGACCAAGGAGTTCATGTTCGATGTCACTAGGTTCCACCATGAAAAGAAAGGGAAATACATCCATCGTGATAGACATAATTTGGAGGAGGAGCTCGCTCATTTATTGGACCACACCTAGGACAAGACCACCATGTATAGGAAACATATGCCTAAACCCTATGATGAGGCCCTCATATCCATCATGCAGTTTGTGACCTATGATGATACCGATCAAAATCTCTACAACTTCCACCTTAGTTTTATCAATTACTTGCATAGAGCTATCCTCCTGTGCACCCCCCACTACCTGCTTTACTCCTTGACCATCTCGATCAAGAAAGCATAGAAAGCTTACACCCATCCCTCTCACTAAGGACTCATAGCTATTCTCTACCACCACACCCTTGCAAACTAGCCCCCTACCCAGTGCATCTCTCTCCTCTCATCCAATCCCCCCACCACATCCCTAATCGCTTCCAATTCCAAGCATAATCCAAGGAGGACAGTCCTAGAGATGCTGACATCTCCCCCCATCCCAAGAAGCGTAGGCCCACCCTGAAGAGGTGGGTGTCAGCTCGAGCCCTTGGTGATAGCAGTTCCCCTAGCACTCCAACTCCCAGTGGCTCCCCTACCCCAGGTGTCCTGACCCCTAGTGCCCCTAGTAGGAACAGATCATCCAATAACCTCAAGAAGCCAAAGACAAAACCCATCACGAAGGTAATTTTTTACTCTGGAGATGATCTGGGGATCTTCCCCATTTGTATCCTTCTAGACATGGCGATCAATTCCCTTACATCAGTAGCTAATGCAACGTCAACCTCAATGTGTATCTTCAAGGCAATTCGATGCAAAATCAAGGATGAGTTTGATGGGGATAACTAGTCATCCCAGTCCTGGCCCAGGGGGGCTCTCCTCCCTTGGATGTTGGTGGTGGTGTTCTGTTAACGAGGAGCCTAGTCTGTGCAATAGTTTTGCAGGTGCTTTTTCTTCCCATTCCTGGCTTTGGGGGTTCTATCATGTCTCACCCCCTAGGTTTTTTTTTGGTTGGATTTCCCCTATCATTGGGACATGAGGTTTACGTGGTGTCTGTAGGATCCTAGATCCCATTGTTCATAGTAATTTCCACCCCTGGTCTAGAGTAATAGGGTTTTTGCCTTGCTATTGTCTACTTCCTTTACTGTAATAAGGTTTTGGATCCCTTTAAAAACACCCCTTGTATATAAAATGTTACTTATTTAAAAAAGTGTTAGGCTTAAATATGGCAGATATTGAATATATTTATAAACCTTCCCAAAAATGTGTCTTCTACATATAAATAAGCTTAAGTCTCAAATCCAAGGTTCAAAGTGATGACCACTATCAAGCCATAAATTGAATAAGGTTATAAAAATATCCACTATATTATTTGTATTCCTCTTCGTATACATAATTATCAAACAAAATTTTTGTAAATATGTCAATCATTTTATATTCTATACGTATTCATTCTTAGTTTGATATTGAACAAATTGAAAAGGCATTTAATTATATTCCATAACTATTTTATGACCTAAAATGTAATATCTCCAATATGTGATGGCTTGTACTAGTGCATATAATTATCTATCATATGTGGATTAGTTACACTTTACTAAAGAGAATATATCTGAATGATAGGACACTAAATGGATATTCTACTTTAAAATTTCTCCTAATATAGACTAATATACAATTTTCTCAATTTTAAAAGTTTGTGAGAGATTTGGAAATACAAGTATATGTTGAACACAAATTTTATTTTAATATGTTGAATTCATGAGAGTGAGCCTCTATACATAAAAAATCAACATTGGATTTTTCAAACTAGTTTAAAGGTACAACAAACTCTAGATAGCAAAGAATTAATTTTTAGCAGAGTTTTACAAGACTGAGAAAAAACTTAAATTAGGGATGATGGAAGGATTTGGAAACTTGTGCAAAAATTCCCATTTGAGAGAATCTACCTAAATACCTTGTGTATTAATGACAAATCCAAAGTATGATATTGATGTTTGTGCAAATGAATACTTGGATAAGTCAGCTTAAATTTTATTTTTTGGAGTATACAAATAAATTATTCCAAGTTTTGAATATGTCTTCCATATTTTATAGAATACAATAATATCATCTAAATAGATTATAATAAAGTGTTCAATACATTTTCTAAAACATCATCCAATATCATGAATGTGGCATGTGTATTTGTAATCCCAAAATGCATTACAATGTTTGAGGTATTACATTATTTGGTACCTTTGTAAATAGTTTAGATTAGGATGTGTTTGATATTTGAGTCTATAGTATATTAAAGTTATTATGTGAGAGTATGTGCCATGTAAATAAGCATGTGAGGTGTCTTGTTAGTAAGTGTGATTTTTGTGAGTTATGTGTCATGTTTAGTAGTAGGGAGTTATGAGCAATCATGAGAGACCTTATCTTTATGTAAATATGTGAGATTTATTATGTAAGAGGAAAATATAAAGAGTTGGATCTCATGTGAGTTTGAGGAGAGAAAATACCAAGAGTAATGTAATATGAAGCCTATCATGTATGTATATTGAAGATAAAGCATTGTATTATGTATCAAAATAGCATTACATTTATGCATTGCTTTAGTAATCTTTTCAATAAAATATTCTAAGTTTTATGTGCATTACTTTGTGAGATTTATATTTGAATTATTGTGAGACCATATGATATATTATCATTAAAATTACTAATAGTGGTACGAGAGCCACATTAGGTGGACTGCATGAAATCCATGGTGAGAATTGGAGTGAGAAAGATTACAACATTTGGAAGAGATAGTAGTGATAAGACCCTGTTATAAAAAGCCACATTGACTATACCTAGTAAGAGCCAAGTCTAGGTTTAAGAAGATATTTTTTATAGGAATCCTAGAGAAGAAGATATATATTTAATAGAATAATAATAAAGAATAATAAGAATAAAAAATAATTAAATAAAGAAGAAGAAGCATCCAAATTGAATATAAGGGTTGAGATTGCCTAAAGTTGAAGATAACTGGCTGAAAAGAGTTCTAGAAATTGTAGAAGAGGAGAAGAAAAGGCAAGGTAAGGCAAAGTTATATATTTTAATAAAGTGATTTTATTGAAAAGAAGATTCAATTATATTCAAGAAGAAAATAATTATTGGGAAGTAAAATTACTGGGACCAAGAACAATGAATAATTTTCCTTGCACTTTAAGGTTTCAAGAGCATAATAATATAGAAATGAGGTTGGAGAAAACCCATAACAATTTAGGGTTTTTAGGAAAAAATAATAAGGTAATTCCTATAGAAGAGCATCCTTGCACTTTAGGAAATACAAGGAAATATAAATAAGATTATGTTTTTGAGGTTATTCCTTGCACTTTAGATCCTTCAGAACAAGACAAACCTAAAGATGATAAGTCTTACTATGAGCAAGTGTGAGAATATTTAAGAGAATGATGAAGATGCAAATATTGTTAGGAATGAAAAAAAGAGAGGAAGACCCAAGAAGCAAAAACAAAGAGAAAAATAAACACAAAGGGATATTGATATGAGAAAACAAAAGCAAATATCACGAGTGTTAACAATAAGAGGGGCTAAAACCCTCAAATAAAATTAAAAAAATAACAACGAAAATAATATCTTGAAATATTAGGGGAATGAATAACCCTAAAAAAAGGTATTAATAAATTGTGAGGTGGTTATAGACAATATATTTTTAGACATAGAAGCTAGGAAACAAATACTTTAGCCATTCGTAGTGGTGAATTTCATTTTGACAAAATTTAAATTTTTGAAGGCATTTGATATAGGAGTTTATTGTAGATACTTAGTAGTTTGAGGAAGATGGAGAATATATTTGATAGAAAGGTAAACAAAGAATATCTCCAATATAAATACAAAGTTGGATATGCTTTAATCAACTTGTTAGTTATGTAATGAGAGCAATGTAATGTTTTGTTTTCGTAATGGGAGTGGCCTCCAATAGAAGCCACACATAGCTTATTAAAAAATATATCTAAAGGAAGAATTAATATTGTTGTTGAGAGATATAAGAAGAATTTTGGAGGAATAAAATTGATCAAGTTATAAGAAGAATTTTTGAAGAATTAAAAAAAATTAAAATAAAAATAAATTAAATAATTGAAGAAAAAATAAAAAATAAGAGGAAGAATTAAAATGGAAAAAGAAGATTTAAGGAGAAAGAATTTAAAGAAAATAATTCAAAGAGGATAAGGAATAAATAAAGAAGAAATTTTGAAAAATAAAAAAATAGGAAAGAGAGAATGACGTAGGAAGAGTATTTTTGAAGCAAAGTACTAAAGGATAATGTTGCTTGTTAGAAAGAATATATTAACACTAGAGTTAAGCTAGAAGGAAGAAGACCTTGTAATCAGATTGAGATTTTCTTTGGTCTAGACAGAATGTTTGAGAGTGTAGAATTTGAACATCTAAAACATCTAAGCTAAAATGTTTAAATTCCTGAGGGATAACCATAAGTAGTGCAAAAAAGAAATTATAATACATATTTTAGAACACATCAGAACAGATAAAATAGAAATGTTAAATGTAACATACGTATTTTTATATTTTGTCAACAACTTTATTGTTATTAAAATTAGAGGATATAATTAGTAAATTTGGAAGGATTAAAATTTTAAGAAAAAAAAGGTTGCACTAGAAATAGACATTGAGAAAGCATTTAAATAAATTATAAGGCTTTAGAAGGCCCTTGGTAGAATTAAATTGGGAAAAATAAATATGGGGGTGTTTTTTGACAAGGCATTTAGCTTTTCACAACATGCCATAGTGCCTATTTTTAAGATCATAGGTACACTAAAACTATCCATGACAATATTCATGGAAATATATATTTGGATATGCTTAGTTTCAGATTCATAGATATTGAATAATTTTAGAGGCTTCAATATGTAAAACAACTAGATATTTGTTATCAAGTTTACCCAAGAGTAGTGCACTCTCATTATAAGCATTCCTTAGAAGCCATGCAATGACATAAATAATATTAGGATACTAAAAATATGGGGGAAGATATGTGGAGAAATATTAATATTAATGAGGAGATCTTTGGAAATTTTGAAAATAGAAACCACAAAAAACAAGCACAAACCTATCATAGAGGAAAAATAACATTTAAAACATTATCAAAATTATGTGTGAAAGAGGAAAACAACTGATGTAGCTGGTTTCTCCAGTCTATCAAGGAAATCAATCTTTGGAGGTGTCACTGATGTGAAATACTAAAAATATATATATATTTTTAGAAGAGATATTACAAGATAAAGTGGTATCTAATTACTCATGGTTAACCAAGAAATATGTACACTAAGTCTTGTTGAATCCAAAAGGTATTTTTATTGGTTTTATGCCAGATGTAAATGCAATAGTCCAAAACTTACTGTTTGGAATTAGTTGGATATCATTTGATAAATAATATGTCTCATTTGAAAGATTATGTTGCACTTCAGTGAGTTCATTTATTAGTTAGACACACAATAATCAAAATATGAATTATTTGGAGAGATCACTTATGCAAAATATCAACGTAGCACGTGGAAAATTGATTGCAATGCTAAAAGAAACTTCTTCCACAAATATGATAAAATATGCTAGAAATATTGGATTGCCACCTAAATTAATATAAAATATATGAAATATAAGGATTTGGACAAAGGTTTTTGAGTGGGAGTTGGTTCATAAAATAAGTTAACTAGATTAATAAAGGGTTTACTAGAGTATGGTAAGCAAATAGCACATACATTTAAATGCATGGAAAATGGTATGACTAAGGTATATATTGAAAAGTTAAGTGTTAAGCCTTTTAAAAAAAATAGAGTGACGAAGTGGTAAAGTTATCTCATAAAGAATTATCAAGAAGAAAAACACAATATCTATATATTCAAAAGTATGTGTCGGCAAGAAAAATAAATGTGCCTTGAAATACAATTCTTCAAATACAAATATTCACAACATACCAAATAATGTATAAGGGGGTGTTATGTATTACATTATTTGGTATCCTTTGTAAATAATTTATATTAGGGCGTGTTTAATAGTTGAGTCTATAGTATATGTCAAGTTATTAAATGAGAGTACATTTCATGTAAACAAGTGTTTGAGGTGTCTTGTTAGCAAGTGAGAGTTATGTGAGTGATGTGTCAAGTTTAGTAGTAGGGAGTTATGAACAATCATAAGAGATTTTATATTTATGTAAATATGTGATATTTACTATATAATATGGAAATATGAATAGTTGGATCTCCCATGAGTTTGAGTAGAACAAAGGTCAAGAGTCATGTAATATGAAGTCTCATATATGTATGTATTGAATACAAAGTATTGTATTGTGTATTAAATTAGCATTGCATTTATACATTGTTATAGTAGGTTTTTCAATAAAATATTTGAGTTTTATGTGCATTATTGTGTGATATTTATATTTGAATTATTTTGAGATTCTGTGAATTCATATTATGATATATTATTGTTAAATTTGCTAACATACAAGTAATTCAAAGAGACCCATTTTAGTTTTAAGAGTTGTATTTCATGTGTCTTCTACATAAACTCTAACTTGGTGATACCCACTTTTTAGATCAATTTTATAAAAAAAATTATGCACCTTGAATTTTGTCTAACAAGTCATCAATATTAGGAAGTGAATACTAATTTTTATTGTAATTTTTTTAATGCTTGAAAACATGTGCAAAGATGTTAATTCCTATATTTATTAGACAAATAAAATTTAAAATATGCAATGTTATATATTTGTATTAATGAATCCTTTGTTTTACAAGTATTGAATCTATCATTTAAGCTCTTAACTTTGTACTATTGATGTTGGGTACAATGGGACAATAGGAAGAGAAACTCCAAGAAGTAGATCAATTGAGTGTGATAAGCACAAAAAATGCTTATATTTTTGTATGATTTAATAATATACTATGTGGTATTATTTTTATAGAATGTACTTTTTAATGAAGATTTTATATATATTTAATAGGAAATTGTGTATATTATCTCATATGTGTTTTAAGTATGATTTATGTGTAGATTTGGTGATTTTGCTACATTTTCTACATATTTACGTCAAGGTCCTAGGCAGACCTGACACTTCATATTTTATGGTGGAAATACAAGGACAATAGTGACTACAACAAAGAATATATATGTTAAGTTAAGGTTCCTAACTTCCAGCTTTGAGGTCGACGGTGCCTGACTCTCAACTTTAGGATCAAAGGTGCTTGACTCCTAGCTTTAGAATCGATGGTGCCTAACTCTTGACTTCAGGGTCAAAGGTTCCTAACTCCTAGCTTTACGACTTTAGGGTCAAAGTCCCATGACTCCCAACTTTAGGGTTGACAACGCCTGACTCCCAGCTTTGGGGTCAAAGGTGCCTAACTCTTGACTTCAAAGTCAACAATGCTTGATTTATAGCAATAGATTGAACGATGCTTGACTCCCATTGAGTAGAAGTATAACAAGAACTATATTTTTATAGAAACAGAATGATAGTTTCCAACGATATATGTGGATAAAAGACAACAGTATGAATTGAGAAAATTATCCATTTTTCATTAATGGCTAAACAAATATGTAAATTAGGTAAACACACAAATTGATCATATGAAACTGATTGCTACCGATTTGTTATATAATTTTAGATAGATTCTATTCTATAAATAGAACACACCTAATTTATCCTATGAAGGATAAAATTAGCACATGTCCTATGTTTGTAATTATTTTTCACATATTTGTTATAATGAAAAGTCTGAAGTAGAATTTCTTGAGCTTGTAAATAGGGATGGTTGTGCACTATATAAATTCACAGGCCACCCCTGAAAAGGAATATTGGACATTTTTACATGTAATATATTTTGTAAGCTACAATTAATTTATTCAAGTGTTCATATGAAGATTTCTCAACATCAGTATGCATGATTTGATCTGGGTGAAATATGCTAGAAGCTTGGGCCCACTCTCAATAGTATTCCACCCCTTTTCCTTGTTTTCTATAATTAATTTATGCATTATTTATTTACTATTTTCATTCTTTTCTATAATCATTTAGTTTTTGCACTTCCCCTATTTTCTCTATATTTTTTTGGCAAGTTTATATTTTCTTTCTATAGTTTATTTCTAGTCATGTGTTTGATAATATAGATTAATCCAATGATTTAGACAAGGAAAAAAGCTACACCAAAACCACCCCCCCAAATCTTAAGATATATTAGACTCATATCACTTGTGTTACAGGCATAAAATATGCATGATACTTCATATGTTTACGAGCTTCCCAGGTTTGACAATTTAAATGGAGACAATAAATCAACTATAGAATAACCAATGTTTTGTCCAATATTTTGGCACCATTGCGAGGGAATTACCAACTATAAAAAATAGTTCTGTAGCAAGTCAATCTAAAAATTTTAGGTTAACTTATCTACAAAATATTTCCACCTAACTTTGTATGAGTCCACCAAGAATCAGAGGACCAGACGATCATTTTCTTAAGGGTAAAAATATTGTTTCACAAGAAGCCCCTGAGTCAGTTGCACCAAATTTTGGAAGTGAAATTTCTTCACCCCCATTACCTCCACTTGTGATTTAGATTCAACATCCTATTTTTGCACAGAGTCCTCTACCAAAATAGCCAAATCTTGAGGACCTGGTAGGATAAAATAGAATAATTAGAAGAACCCAATCTAAGGAGGAATTGTTGTACAACCAACATTGGAAGGTAGTAGAGGATGAAACCATATCAATATATGAGTTGGAGATTCTTGTACAAAATACAATAAATGACACAAGATATTTATATATTGATTTAGAAGCAGTAGGTGTAGAGATCCTATTTTTTGAAAATATGGCTGACAATAAAGAGACATCCACCAGTTTTAATTTTCCAATAGGAAAGACAACATGAGACACAATAATGAAATAAATTTCCCTTGCCCATATTCCTATTTTTAGAGGATTTTAGACTAAATATCCTAAACTATTCCTTTTCAAGTTTAATATCCTATGTAGGTCAGTAGATTATAAGATAGATGCCTAGAAACTAAAGTCATTTCCCTCAACCTTAGATTATTCATCCCTATGTTGGTTTATTAGTTTATGAAACAAACAGATTACTGCTTGGGAAGATATGAAAAGACTCTTCCTAGAATAATACCAAGACTTTGGTAGGGAACAAGATTATAGAGAAGAAATATTTGATATAACTCAGAGAGAAGATGAGTTATTAGAAGAATGTTGGGATAGATTTAGCTTTAACCTGCAAAGATATCCCCATACAAGACTGAGTGATAGGTCCTTGAGAGGTATATTCTTAAAAGGACTCACTAATGAGTCTCTTGAAGCACTCAACATGATTTATATATGAGATATTTACCAACAAAAAATGGTAGATATTTGATGATTATATCAAAATTATTCAAGAAGGAAAGATAAACCAACCTCTATAAATATCAAACCAATAGCCAGAACCACAAAAAATAAGTAGGCACCATATTATAAGACTTGAAAAGTGAGATGTTGTCATCTCTTGCAATTCAAATGGATACTCTTCTACTTTAGAAAAAGTAGGATAATGAGGCAACATTAGCCTATTTTTATCCCAAATGTAGAGGGAAATACCCCAAAAATGTATGTCCAGAAAACAAGGTTGGAGTATGTGTTATTTATTAGAGACATTAGAAGCCAAAGTTGTGTCCAAAATTTCCAAAATCTAGGGAAAATCCTGAAGTAGAGGAAGTATGTTTCATGGGAAATAGGAGAAATTGGCAACAATATCCTATGGGAAACAACATGCCAACTGGAATGCCACCTTATGGAGGAGGTAATTACATGAATCAAGGTCAAGCTTAGCCATCCAATATGGGTTGGTGGGGACAACCACCTTGGACAAACACTCCCCAAGGAAACACTCCTTATAATTCATACCCATGGATGCCATATTAGTAACTTGCACCCCAATGGATAAACTATAATGCCTAGAGTCCAAATCCATAGAATGCATCACAAGCTCCACTACAACAGAGTTTTCTAGATCCCTCTACTTTGAGACTTGCATAATTTTCTACACAATCTACATAAAATTCCAACAACATAACCAATCAACCATCATACCAAGTGGAAAATGAGATGTTTCCAATGTACAATATTAGAGTAGGATGTAATCCTGTACAATTAATATCAGGTATACAAGTAGGAGTAGACATCGCTTCTTTGGTAGAAGATGAGGAAAATGTAGAAATAAATAGTGAGAAATCACCTAGTGTAGAAGAAGTAAAAAAATAACCTGTTACTAAAAATGATGAAGGAGTTCCACTGTTTCCTCAAAGGTTATAGGAACCAAGAAAGCTAGTACAACCAAAGTTTGACATATTATCCAATATGAAAAACTTAATAGTCACAATTCTTATTTTTTAGGCCATAAGATATGCTTCCATTTACACAAAAGCCATACAATAATTATGTCTAAGAAAACCAGGCTGAAAACCAGCAAAAGCAATTAATATGGTAGGTCAATTAGCTAATATCATGCTAGGAAACACCTACCACCAGAAATATTCAAACCTAGGAAGTTCGGTTTTAACTGTTAAAATTGAAGGTTATCCATTACCCAACACACTAGTAGATCTATAGGTAGCCATTATTGTCATACCCAAGGATACTATGCTAAAATTTAAACTCACAAACCTGAAACCAATAAAAACTATTATTCAGTTGGTTGACAAGTCTACAGTACTCTCTGAAGGAATGCTGGAAGATATTGTAGTTATAGTAGATGCATGGTAATATCCAAAATATTTCCTAGTTTTGCAATCAAAGTCAATATTGGGTGTTTATCCACTCATCTTAGGTGGGTCTTGACTAGAAATAGTTTATGCTTATATAAGCTCAAAAAATGGAAAAATGATCATTTATAATGGTCAGAATGTTAAAATATGATTATTTCTCCACCTGCCCAATCCATTGATTTATTGGGAGAACTTGACTATTTAAATTAGAATGCAAGTGATTAATTTATGATTCTATCCATAATGGCATTATATGAGCTTGAGGATGAAAATGATGAGTAAAGAGTTATGACAAGGTTTTTCCAAGGAAAAATCCCCTAGCCTCCTCCAGAATCACCACTTTTTGGAAATAAATATCACCACATTAAACAAATTGAGGTTGAACCTAGGAGAATATTGAATGTAAATAGTGAGTTGACACTTGTTCAATGAGACACCCTTAAAGAGATACTAGTCAAACATGAAAATATTTTTTCTTGGTATTATTTAGACATGAGGGGAATTACTCCTAAATTTTGTACTCATCGTATATATCTGGAAGAACAAGTAACACCGTTAAGACAACCACAACCTAGAATGAACCCAGCCATGAAGGATATTGTTAAAACTTAATTACAAAAACTCCTAACAATTGGATTTATCCACCCCATATCTAATAGTGAGTTGGTATCACCTTTGGTGGTGGTACCCAAGAAAAATAGAAAGTGGCATATTTGTGTTGATTACAGAATGCTCAACATAACAACAAAGAAATATCACTTCCCCTTACCCTTTATATATCATGTCCTTGAAACCTTAGTAGGAAGAAAGTATTTTTCTTTCCTGGATGAGTTTAGTGGATACAATTAGATTCAGATTGGAAAAGGGGATCAGGATAAAACCATGTTCACTTATCCATGGGGAACTTTTGCTTACCAAGTCTTACCCTTTGGTTTATGCAATGCACTTGCCACTTTTCAAAGGGTAGTATTGAACATATTTTTTGATATGATTGGAGAAACTATGGAATTATATATGGACGACTTCATCATTTATGGTGAGACTTTTGAGGAAGCCACAACAAATTTGGAAAAGGTATTTTAGCAGTGTGAAGAAAGTAATATGTCCCTGAGTAATGAGAAATATTTTATGCTAATGCAGGAGGGGATAGTATTAGGACATCATATTTTTGTAGATGGGATAAAGGTAGATAAAAATAAAATTAAGGTAATTATAAATCTGCCCACTCCTAAAAATTAGAGAGATGTCCAAATTTTCCTTGGTTCTACTAGAAACTACAGGATATTTATACCAAATTTCAACAATGTTGATAAACCTTTGAACATAGTGTTATCAAAATATATAGAATTTATCTATACAAATGAATGTGAATAAGAATTTCAAACTTTGAAAGAAAGACTAACCACTGCTCCAATATTGAGAGGTCCAAATTGGACCATTCCCTTTCACATATATGCGGATGCATCCAATAATATGATAGGAAAAGTACTGGAAGAAAAATATGGTGAAGAATTCTATGAAATTTATTATGTAGATAAACATCTTATAGGTGCTGAGTTTAATTACACTGTCATTGAGAAATAATTTCTTGCAGTTGTTCATGTTATTAACAAATTCTACCATTATATTATAGGTTATAAGATTTTTGTGCATATTGATCATGCAGCCATCAGATAATTGATGAAAAAATATAAAATTAGTGGTAGAATTATTAGATGGATTTTACTTTTGCAAGAATTTGATATTACAATCACTGATAAACCAAGTAAATACAATGTGGTTGTAGATTTTATTTCTATATTAATACCTCCAAACCATACGGTCTTGGAAGATCAATTTATAGATGAGCATCTGTTTAATATTTATGAACAAATACCATGGTATGTAGATATGGTTAACTACTTAGCCACTGGTAGAGTATCCCCTACACTCTCACCATGTGAAAAACATACATTAATAGAGAAGAGTGTAGCTTTTTCATGGATTGATGATTACCTATTTAAAATTAGGCATGATAAAATAATGAGGTGCGTTGTTGAAAATGACATTGCAACAATTATTAAAGCTTTCCATGATGAACCCTATGGTGGTCATTTTGTAGGTAAAAGGACTACATTTAAAGTATTGTAGGATAGTTATTTTTAGCCTGTACTATTCAATTGTGCAGCCAAACATGTGAATCAATGTGACCAGTGTTAGGGGATGGGCAGACCAACTCTTTGATATGAAATGCCTCTTTAGCCACATGCACATTGAGCCATTTAAAAAATGGGGAATGGATTTTATAGGACCCATTAATCCATAGTAAATAGGTAAGAGATATATCTTAGTTTACACTAGCTATGTGACTAAATGGGTTGAAGTGCAGGCATTGCATGATTCTAGGGAGAAAACTATAGCAGAGTTCTTATTTGCATCCATATTCATGTGATTTGGTGTTCCAAGAGAGATCACTACTGATTAGGGACCCCAATTCACTTCGAAGTTGATCCAGGAAATAATACAACACTACAAAATCAAGCACAATAAGACCACCCCTTACCATTCTCAAGTAAATGGGTAATTAGAAGTCACTAACTATGATTTGGAAAATATTTTGACAAAAATGATGTAGAAACACAAGAAAGACTATGCTATGAGATTTTCAAAAGTAGTCTAGGCTTATATAACTACCGAGAAAACTACCATTGGTTTTACATCATTACATTTGGTATATTGGAAGAATGTAATGATGCCTATAGAGTTTGAAATCATAACTCTTAGAACCATAGTAGAACTAAATTTGATTCTGGATAAAGCACAAAAAGAATAGATTCAACAACTTAACCAACTAGATGAGTACCTATGTAATACTTTGTATCAAACAAATTCATTTAGAAGTATATAACTCGATGGCATGATCATCGCATTAGACCAAAATAGTTCAATGTGGGAGAATGTATTTTATTGTATGATTCCCAGTTCCAGGAGAGAAATAGAAATCTCATGCAAAATTGTATGGGGCCATATGAGGTTATTGAACTAATCAACAATGGTGTTGTTCATGTCAGAACTATAGATGGGAGCAACACTATGTTGATAGTCAATGGCCATAGATTGTGGCCATATCATGCATCTAAAACTTAGGCGATTGAGACCAAAATTGGCATGGTAAAAATCCCATTTGATTGATTTTTTTTAAACCTTTTTAGTAATATGTGGACACATGTTTGTCCACATGACCCAAAAATAATTTTTTCTTTTAGGTTCTACATTTTTATTTCTTTAGTTGTTTTTTTTTTGCAAGAATGATGCCCTGAATGCAATCTATAGGTAGCCTGGGAAACCTAGGCCTATCAGGCATAGGATCCATGAATCTTTGCATTTTCAATTATCTAGGAGGTTAATTCTAGTAGAAGTACATTCATCCCTATCTATATGGGGATAACCATGCTTGGATGGGTATGCAAATATTTTTGTCTTAGTGGAGAAAAATACCCAAATGCTAGTTCACATAGTGGATGATGATAATGTCCTTTAATGATGAACACTAATAGTCTGATCAACTGAAAGCACTCAACTATGGACACAACAACAAACATTAACTTTTCAAATTATGGGGAGGGATGTAACTCCTAAATATCATAAAGGTGCCTGACTCACGTTATTGAAGAGTTCCATAAAAATAAGGTGCTTGATTTCTAAGCAATAAGAAACTTGTATTCTATTTCAAAAGGCACCTGATTTCTAAGCGAGAAGACATTTGTATTATATTATGAAAGACACATGATTTATACTGACTAGGTGCTTGTATTCAGTTCAATAAGTTGCCTATTTTCTACTTTGGCAGGAACTTGATTTCCAATGAAAATGCTCTTGACTTTAGTTATAATAGGTGCTTGCATCCTATATGGGAGTAAGGCATCTGATTTCTAGCAAAAATGTGCCTGACTCTCATTCTAATGGGTGCCTGTATTTTGTGTATTTAAGTAAGGCACCTGATTTCCACCAAAAATGTGCCTAACTTTCATTATAATAAGCGTTTTATTTCCAGTATACAAAATAAACTATTGGTAGTAGGAAGTGGCTAAAGCCACATCAGTATTTTATCCATGTGATCAAAAGTTAAAACTTCTCATGAATAAAAAAAAAAATTTAGTTGGAGATTTGTGCATGTTCCAAGGCAACCAAAAACATGACTTCCAAGGAGGGATGTGTGTCATCCCACGAAAAAATATTAATTTAATATTTTTCTTGCATTTTTTTAAGCAGAGAACCTCGAATGAAATAAATTGCAGCACCCAAGAATGAATTGTTCTAAAAATATTTTCTCACATGGGAAATACACACACCATTTTTTGATCTGGTAATAACAGTCATCATGCGACAACTAATCCATATGCACCACATGTGTCTACATATCATGCATGCAAAAAATACTAATTACGTATGTACTCAATTTTCTCTTTTATGTATATATATATAATTTTCATTAGAAATGAATTATTATCAAATGTGCCATCACATTATTTAAAAAATATCCATCCAATTGTCATACCCAACTCTGCATTTGTCCATTTTCAAGCATGTAGTTGGGTAAAAAGTTATAACAATCACCCATTGAAAATCTAGAACATGATTTTATGATGTTTGCACCAATCACCATAATTATTTCTAATTATAGTGCAAGGGTACCTAATTTCATAGATATGTTTGCATTGAAACAATATGTTAAAGAACCTATGAAACTAGGGTAAGTTGCAAAGAAAAACTAAAAAAATCAGAAGAAATTACAGACAAAAACAGAGAGTAATTTTCCATGGGAGGAAAATCTACAAATCATCTACTTAAAAAGAATGAGCCTCAAGATATCTTAGGGATTACTGAAAATGTTCAAAGGTAAGTTTAAGTGGTTGGTTAGATGGATTACTACTATCTAGTTAGTTAGAACCAGGATGTTGAGGTAGCCAAGGAATTCACAAAGTTTTTGAAGGATGGGATTGCCCGAATGTGTGGACTATAAATTCTTTTCATGGAGATCCATATTATAGTAGTTATCGATATTCCTCAGATAAGGTACTATGTATACAAATATGACAAACCTACATATTGTGCAGAGAAGTTTTTTGGGTGATCCACAATGTATCTAACATGCTATGGATTGCCAAGGTAGAACCTCTCAGATATCTGAAGCAAAGTTTTCGAGTAGATAGCCAGATTATTCACCTACATTGGTAGGTACTCATGGCTCAATGTAAACCATTTATATTTTTTGAATCATATGTTACATGGGGATAAAATCAATATCCCCTATTACCTATCATGTGCCCCAAAGGATGAGGCCAGGTAGTACTAGGTAGGGACAATTACTACCTTGGAGCACCATGGGTTGATTTCAACCCTAATCAGTCATGTAGAGGCACATAAGGAGGCACCAATTGAAGAAGGTATTGCTATTACAAAACAAAAGGATATGGTAGATGTGCCTAACTCCTATGGTAAATCAAAATTAGGGGCATCAGGGCCAATAGAGTCGGTGTCTACCTTCCATTATGATCAACCAATAGGGGAGGTAGGGCAAATTATATCCCCTATATTTAAGGAAGTAGAAAAGAGCATGCCAAGCATTGTTCATATGCCAAATTACCCAAGGATTAGAATTAGGATTAAAAAATCATCCTTGTTCATCCCCAATTCATCCAATGATGAATATGTTATCAACATAACTAGGGATAACTTTGCTACCCAAGTGCTACAGAACATGGATGACGGTGAGCCTTCTACCCCAGTAGTCCAAGAAGAGGATCTAAAAAAAATAGGTGCAAACATTAAAATAGCAAGCTTTCATTTGGGAAAGCAAATACAAGGTAGAGCAGACCCTCTTTGAGGTGTCAAGAAAGGTGGCTATAGATAAACAATTGGAAATGTACATTACCATCCACTAGCTATAGAACATTGTACAATAATTGAAATTATAGGTTTAGTGAATGGAGGTTGGTCATCCAACAAAGGTAGATCTTGCAGTTTAGAAATATTAGGCAATGGAGATACCTTTGACTTCTATAGATTCAAAGGAGAAGATTTCTTCTTCTGGCCAGTTTTGATCTAATGCTAAAAAAGAAGCCAATTTAACAATTGAATCATGAAACCTTTTTTGAAACATCTACTAAAATTATTGGTGAAGAATAAGGGATCCATGCTATGCAATAGGAGCCTCTTGTAGTGGATATTGAATATAGTGATGCTAAGGAGTTAGCTATAATGTCTAAAGATATTTAGTTATATGGTCAACTACTAGAAAAACAACTAGGAGTAGCACAGTTATCTGGAGAAGCTAAAGCACCATTGGGTGCCACTCGACCAGCTAATGACACACAAGAATTTGATATTATTGTCCATATAGAAGTAGGACAAGGGTAGGACTCTAAAAATATTCACTCAAAAGGGTCAACTAGTCCCACAGGGATGCACAATCAACTGGTGAGCAATTGGTTGACCAAACCAAGGCTGAACAGTTGGATGAATAGACTATAGTTAAACCAACTGGAGACACACCATGGGACAAAGAAGAGAAATATAAAGAGTCCTTTAAAGCCCAAGAAATTCCACCTCCATAGAAAGAAGAGAAAGGTGGATTTCTAGAATTCACAATTAAGGCAATAGTACTAGGGCCATAAAAGAAATTATGGCCCAAGATGAAAACAAAAAGGGCACCACATAAGAGATAGAATACAAAGGCCAAAGCAACAAAATAACCAAAGAATAAGGTCACACAACACAAATTGAAGGTGCGGCTAGACCCAAACTCAAATGAATAATGTGTTGCATCCATGGAAGCCTTTGTTATCTATAAGGATCAGTTCCAAGAGCTCCAAAAGAACCTAAATGAGGAAAAAAAGAGTGGAAGGCTTACACAAAAATGGCTCGTGAGCCAGGTATTTATGTTAACCCTACTTGGCCAAAATACTTTTGGAACCTGTATGGTTCAAAATATGACAATCCCTCAAGGATGAGGGAATATCTGGACAAAATATATATATGGTAAAGAGCCCATGATGCAACCACTGGTTAGAATGTTTGAGTCTTTGCCCCTGAATATGTAGAGGATAATTCTACAAAGGGAAATAATGAAGAGAAGAATGTTGCAGAAGATGCAATGCTTGACCCTGAGGTGGAAAATTTTACAAAGGCTCAAGTACATGACACATCCCATTACTGACCTTGGAAAAAGCTTAATTTTCTAGTAGCATTCCAATTACCTTTAAACCATCAATACTAGAAGTAGGTTGAGCCTACATTCTAGAAGAATGCCACTACATTTACTGGCTTTTACATAAATGAAATAGTTAGAAAAAAGAGGTGGATTAGAAGAAGGCTGCATAGAAGTAGGACCTAGTCAACCCCTAAGGTACAATCCATGAAAGAAAAAACCAAAAATAAAAGTAGGTTCTACTCAGTCAAAAAATAGAGGCAAGCAAAAATGTGGTAAGGAATAGGATAAAGCCACCACTCAGAAAAGGAAAAAAAGAAACATGGAATACTAGAAGGCTATAAATAGAATAGGGGATTACCAACAGAAGGTGACATGAGGGTGTGGCAGCATCTAAGCATGGGGGAATTATGAGCACAAAAAATGCTCATATTTTTATGAGTTAATAACATACCGTGCAACATTATTTTGATAGAATATACTTTTTAATGAAGATTTTATATATTTAATAGGAAATTATGTATATTCTCTAATATGTGTTTTAAGTGTGATTTGTGTGTATATTCAGTTATTTTGTTACATTTTCTATATATTTACATCTAGGTCCTATGTGGATCTGGTACTTTATATTTTATGGTGGAAATACAAGGACAATGGTGACTGCAACAAATAATATGTACGCTAAGTTAAGGCACCTAAATCCTAGCTTTGGGGTTGATGGTGCCTAACTCCTAACTTCAGGATCAAAGGAATCTGACTCCTAGCTTCAGGGTCGATGGTGCCTGACTCCTGACTTCATGGTTAAAGTTATCTGACTCCCAGCTTTAGGGTCGATGGTGCCTAACTCTCAACTTCAGGGTTAAAGGTACCTGACTCCCGAGTTTGGATTCAACAGTGTCTGATTTCTAGCAACAAGTTGGAAAATGTCTACCTCTCATCGAGTAGAAGTATAACAAGAACCCTATTTTTAGAGAAATAGAATGGTAGTTTCTATAGACACCTAAATTATGTCATGCTTAGGGGAGCTACTTACATAGACACACTCATAAGATCATAAGACATAATCTTGGACTTTCCAAGCATCAATAGTGGTTCTCACCACTCATTTGGGGCCTTTTTAAGCCATCCAAGCTTGGCCACTCAAGCCAAGAGTGACTAGATCCTAGCAACTCAAGCCTAGAGAGGACAGACCTTAGCCACTATAGATGATAACGGCCAAATCTTAGCCACTGCAGATGACAACAGCTAAGCCATAAGAAGCGGTTTGCTGACAAACATGCCCAATCTCAGGTGGAAGTGGCAGTCTGCATGCAATAAATGTGAGTGGAAATGAATTTGCATTTATTTTCATGACCAGTTCACATGGGAGGTTTGAGTTTGCATTTAGACTTAAGTTAACTGATCTCCAAGCATAAAAAAAGGACAAAATATTCTCATGCTAATGACTTGTTCGGATAGAAGACTCAAGTGGGTAGTTAGATTTCAATTAATTAGCCTTCAAATATAGACAGTGGACAAAAGCTTCTCATGCTAACTTGCACTACACATGAGAAATTCATTTCTAGGGTTTGTACATGGACCTAGGGTTTCACACTATAAAAGATGTAAGCTTGAGAGCACCATGAGAGATTGATAATATCCAGATATCAAATACAGGAAATATTTTATCACATTAGGGAGAGATACATCTTCTTGAGGAGAGCTTTCAAGACTTGGAGAGTTCTCTTTGAGATCATGTGTGCAGCAGAGTTTTGATGAATCAAAGAACATAATACCTACTTCCTTCAATATCAGATCATATTATTTGATCCATAGCTTTGGGGCAAAGAGGGTAAGGTTTACTTTAGCGGTCCTTGTCCTGGATAGTGGCCTGTAGGCTTAGATTAGATAGACATAGCATCTTTATTTTGTTTTCTTATATCATTAGTATAGATTTACATGATTTCATGGTATTTTTTTTATCATATTTCTATTACATTCTTTGATTACTAACAACCTCATCTGGGGAGGCAATATCGAACACCTAAAAGTGTGTTGTTGTTTCATTGCTTGTAGGGCCATAGGTACATCAGATGAAGATTACAACATACGAGAGTAGAAGGTATCCCTCTAGGAAAAAAACCTGTAGAAGGAGGCATCTATAAGCCCTCATACATTTCTATGTGCAAAATCGGGAAGCTTTTATAAGTGCACCACCTCGTTGTGGAAGGGGCACTCCTTGCCCACTTGTAATTTATAGTATCAAAAAAATGGGTATCCCTAAGAGGTACCAACATGTAACCAAGATTCAATATCAATAAAGAGATCTGTATTTTGTTATTTCATGTTATATGCTTTTTCCTTTTCTTTCCATTTCATATTTGGTAGTTTAAATAAGCATTGCAAGTAGGGTTTTTAGAAAAGGGACCAGTGTGCGTGTTCTTGGGGTCGCTACAAATGGTGATCATGGTGGGATGACCAATAATTTTTTATTTTTTGCTATACAACTAACTTAATTTCATGTGCAGGTCTAGCCACTCTGATCTATAGTGGCCAGAAACTAGCCACTCTGAGCTACAACAACCATAAACTAGCCGCTCTCAGCTACAGCGACCAAGAACCAATCGCTCTAGTCAATAGCGGCCAGAGCTAGAGTGCAGTAGAGGTCAAAACACAGAATATTTGAGCTGGATTAAAGGTTAGTATAGCTTCTCTGATATTTTTATAGCTTTATATCTTCTTCTGTGTGTTTAAAATAGAGAAATTAAAGCACATTTATGTTTGGAAATTGAAGTAATAAAGAAGAAATAATTAAGCATTTCGCATATCTTAGATCTTCTTTTAAATTTTCCACTAGGTGTTTCTAGGAACAGTGGCTTATGCCTAAAAAGTTTACCCTAGAATCCAACGTGCTAGACATTGTATGTTGTTTGCTTGCTTTGAGGCCCTGCTAGAGGCCATAGTTGCATGAGATAAAGTGCACTCATACAAATCATAGTAGTTCATGCATCTTTCTAAATATTGAAACGTATTTTTGCACTTAGGCATATAGGAAAAATTCATTGCTGCTATATGATGCACTTTATGTTACACAAGATTAAAATGAACACCACACAAGCACGTCTCATTTAAACATTAGAGAGTTGGATTTCATCACCAACCTTCAATTAAGTCTAGTGATGTTTGAATTCATCTTCTTCCACTAGTTTACCCCCTAGAGCTTCCTAGAAATAGATTGGGAAAACTTACTTATAGTGACACTATGTTATTTGTGTTCAAATTGTCTCCCACTGCTGGAAAAATTATTGGTTCAGAGTGGAAGAGCTAGGCAAACCCCCCATTGGGTCTTCAATGGTGTACCCTAGCTTATTTTGAGAAAATCATGTTTGGCACAAGTGTACTTGATTGTCACTATGGATGAGTCTTCTCATTCTTAATCCAAGAGCAAAGAAATCAAGAGAACAACACATCAAATAGTTTAGAACACACTCAAATCAGTAATCAAGATAAATATTTGTTTGGAATTATGTGGTCATTCCTAATTTGCAACTCAAAGGATCAAGTCATAAACCAACATGGTCAAAACAAGAAGTAAACACCCAAGGTCTGATGTCGAGGGAGAGATAGAAGCAATTCATACCTATAGGCAGAGTCATAGTAATGTTGAATGACCTACCCATAAGACTATGAGACATAGCTCCACGAGCCTAAGGGGCGATAACTCAACTCTTGGGGGATATCCTCGAGAAACCCCAAGTAAGGAACCACATCATAGAACAAAGTCACATAAACAAAAATAGGCTTCACAACCATCCTCATCAAGGAGACATGAGGAGACCTCAAGGGCCTCCTCTAAACACACAAAAACATCTCAAAGACATGAGGAAGCTTCAAGGGCTTCCTCCTCACATGGACATAAATAAGGTTATAAAACCCATTCTTCACATAGGGATGACGATACCACCACATCTCCATCTACATGGATGAATCATGTTACCACCAAGCCCTCTTCATCAAGAAGGCAAATAAGAATTGCAAAACATCAAGACTCACATGAAACATATGAAATAGGTCTACCCACTGAAGGGTAGGAAACTAGAGCTACATCTAGTCATGGGAATCATATAGAAGAAATCCTTCACACAAAAGGAAATATTCCCATAGACTATGACCTCATAGGAGTAAATGGCACCCCATGGGACCAGCCATGGAAAATGAGATAGCTAGATAGGTTGGATCGATTTCCTACTCAACCAACCCAAAGAAATATAGCTAATGAGAACTCTACATATGGAAGCTCATGAACCATGACATAAATATACCTCCCAGTCTAGGGGTTCCTAAAAGTGACCTCATAGAAGATGCATGGAGTCTAATCATAGGGATATTCGAAAGTACACTAAACAAGTCACATTAACTAGCAAGAGTATAGATACAACAAAAACCTCCTTGAGGAATCTACGGGTCAAGATAACAAGAACAAAGTCATATAAGCATGATTCTTCTATGATAGCGTAAAATAACCGAATGAGGTGGTTAGAAAATTTATTACGTAAAGAGCGAGAACTAGTGGGAGCTATCAAACAAGAAAAATAAAGAGAAAGACTCTTATGCCAACATGAGTAGTGTTTAAGAGATCAAGCTGAGCAGCTAGCTCTTCACAATTTATAGATAAATGGTGGTGACCACCAAAGAACAAGATATGCTGACTCACCTAAGGAAAGGCACACTATACAAGATAGCCCATAAAAAAATCCCCACCAAATCATGAACAAAATCCAACTAGTGGGGGGAGGGCAAATATAACAAACCAACATCACAATCCTGAGTCCCCTCATAGGAGGGAGGAAAATGAAATAAATCAAATGGATAGAGAGTTACCTCCATTTCCAATGCGAATAGGCTTACACTAGGAGGCAATTCATGCATCAAAGGTATTTCAATAGCTTCCTGAAAAGATGAAAACTTTTGAGAAACAAGAGACAGCTGGGAAATCACCAACATTGAGCAAGATACACAATAAACCATTGTGCCCATCAATCCCTAGCCCTCCATATTTTGAGCACTTTAAGATGCCTAGGTTATAAAATTTTAAAGGTGAAGAGGATGCACAAGAGCATGTCACCAATTTTATCAACACCTATTTTCATATTGAAGACAATGATGCTCTCATGCTAAGAACATTCATAATAATTTTTTCATGTGCTACCACTCAATGGTTCAATCAACTACCTAGGCATAGCATAAACAATTTTAAACAACTAGTAAACATATTCTTGAAGTGTTTCTCCTTTGGTGCTAAGAATAAGGTGAACCTTTCAAACCTGGTTAAATTGAAACAGTATGATGATGAGCCAGTAATGGATTATGGGAATATATGGAGAAAATCATTGTAAAATTATCATTCTCTATTCCCACAGAAGAGATCATTTGTATGTTTACCAAAAGTTTTTCTAAACACATCCCTCTTGCTAAAAACTCCAAAAATATATCCTTCGTTTGAGGAAGCTTTGGCACAGGCTAAGCTCATCGAAGAAATAAAAGTATATGAGGGAACCATTAAGCTCCGAAACAAAAAGGAGTGGAACAAGAATGGTAAAAATGACAAGTACAAAAAGAAGCAAGCCAATCCTACTCTAGTAAATCAAGTTGTATTGGCTACACCCAAGGATGGGGGTGCACAACAACCATATAACTATCAAGAACATCCCTCGCAAACCAACTATGACCAAAAGAAAAATTAGGGAAGAAACCGAGAATGCAAGTCGCCTCGTTATTTTATGCCTCTAAAAAAATCAATGCAATCAATCTTTAATCAACTGAGTGAGGCCAGGAGGATCAAATTTCTTGATATACCTCTTATAGATCCTAACCATCCTAAGCCAAAAGGATATAGGGAAGATCAATTTTACCCTTATCACAGGACACCGGGGTATGACATTGAGGCTTGCATCGGGTTTAAGCACCAAGTGCAAAATATGATTGAGGTAGGAGAACTCAAAATTGACAATCCACTAGCTCCCTATAACAAATACATGGGCATATACAGAAACCCATTACCCAATCATGAGGCCCCTCAAGAGCAAGGGGCCCAAGTCAATCAGATTTGAGCTGACATACCTACCCATGGATGCATTAGGATGGTTGATATTTTTAACATAGAAACTAGGACTAGGTTGTATGGTCAACAACAACCGCTTACAGCTCCCATGAACATCCCAACTGCTCCTAGGCAAAGGCAAGGCAACCTTATAGGTCCACCAACAAGACCTGTGGTAGCTATTCAGAGTAGATTGGAGCAAAACCTATAGATAACTCCAACTAAGTTATCCATCTATGAGCTCATACAATAGTCCCCAAAGCATAGGGAGACTCCAATGGAGATTTTAAGAACAATTTAGCTTCAACTGCAAGATGTGAATGCATTCACTCACTTTTTGGGACAAGTGCAAGAGTTCCAGGAACCTGTAATCCGATTCTATGATCATGAGATTAAGACAGTTTCTACTGACTTGCTAGAACCTCTGCTAAACATTGTAGCAACCATCAATGACTTACCTTTCAAGAGGGTTTTGGTCGATATAGGTTCATTGATAAACATCATCATAACAACTGCAATAGAGCACCTCAAGATACCCAAGACCAATATCATTCTAGGAACTTACACATTGAGAGCTTTTAATGATTCTTTATGCAATACTATGGGAATGATAGTCCTACCCATAAAGGTGGGGCACAAGACCATCCTCGTGATGTGTCATGTCTTGGAAGGATTTATGTAGTATAACATCCTCTTAGGGCACCCTTGGATAAGGGCCATGAAGTGTGTGCCTTTGATCTTGCACCAGTGTGTCAAGTATGTGCACGAAAACAAAGTCTATGTGGTTTTGGCCGATGAAGAGCCTTTTAAATACTTTAATCAGGTGGACATTTTGAGATAATTCGTTATCCCTTCTACTAACCTATACATGGCACCTTCATCCCGAACCATACAAGTGGATAACAAAGACAAGGGGCTAATAAAATACCAATGCACATCAACACCTCCTAGTGCACTCAAGACAATCAATGCTTCTAAAGTACCATCAACATCAAAACCAAAAGATAATCAGAAGCTAAAGGTACCCTTAGTTAAGGAATAAAGGCCCAAAGAAGTGCCAACTATAGCCATTGCTGAAATTCCAAGTCCTATGGAAGAGGAAGATCCTCAAGATCAAGATGAAGATAGTTATTATCACCCTACTTCACCAGTATCATCCGTAGGTTCATCCATATCGCATGCATCAATACACTTGGCAAGCATAGGCATAGGGGAGTACCTTGTGCAAAACATCACCTTCACACCTATCATTGAGTCTGCACAATACATAGGGAGGTCTAAAGACTTGAGGCCACCAGTAGGAATAGTGGTTCCACTTGGAATCCCTCCCAACCAAACCAATTTTGTCTATGGCAGCCTGGACTGCGTTTATAAATCTTTAGATATAGAAGAGGATGGTGATAAATTATTCATAGTTAATTTTTGCTACCTCTCTAATATTGAGTTTGCTCTAAGCTACTTTGAGCATTGCCATTGGCATGGCTATGGCCTTAGCGTATATGAGTAGGGGCGCAGGAGGCCTTACGAGACACTATATCAGCTTCCCTATGACAAATTTGGCCTAGGATATTATAGTAGAGGTCAAGATGACTCGCTTGTAGTAGCATTGGAAAGATTAAACATAGGGTTAGGAGAAGACATTTATTTCATTCTTTATCACCCCCTAAGAATAGAAAATTTGAGCAACAAACAAGTGGCCACGGTAAACATACCGTCTCTAGAAACTTATCATCCAAACACCTCAATTGATTCCACCCCAATAAGGTACAACTCGTGGGATGAGGAGAATGGATATGAAGCAAGTGATGATGAGGCACAACTTGGCTTAGCCTATCAAGGGCCTCACTATTTACAAAGATTCACATGGTCCATCCATGATGAGAGTGGATATACATCATATGAAAGTGACTATGAATCAGAAGACTCAATAGAAAGAGCTTACATAGGACTAAGCCATAAACCCCTAACTTTGGAGAGAGAAACAAATGCAAATGGATTCTTTATAAGTGATGAAGAATATGAATATGAAATAGAGACGACCTACTTCGGACCAAGACATGAGCCCCTTGTCTTAGGGTCGTATACCAATGCTAATAGTTTCTAGATAAGTGATTATGACTTTGAGGATGAGATCGAGGTGGCTTATCTTGGCCCTCACCACTTGCGACAAGTCAACAAGCAAGTAGAGAGAGAGGCGACACTTCATGCCATAGACCCTCATCTCTAATTTTTGGGAAGACCTGTTGACCTAGCTGCCATTCATCGGATGGCCATTCCCCCTCTGCCTACATTTAGAGAGCTTTTAGAGCCCAATGATCCTATTTTTTGCCCTGCTCATGGGCCAAATTTAGAAATTATCATTCCTCTAGAACCTCATCGCGAGTATGGAAGGGAAACCCCTGAGACAATATTACACCCATGTGGTCTTGGAGATTTCATCCCATCTTTCAACATGATCTTCATAAATTTAACCACTCCATTTCATAATATAGTAGATCCTACCAAATCATTGCATCTTGATGTATACGCTATCGATTGGGATCATGCTAGTTCACCCATAGGGCCAAAAGACCTCTTCCCCAATGAAGAGATGTTACATCCATTCCATTTTGCATAATGTTGTGCGTATGACGTCTTCCATGTTGGTTTGGAACCTAAGTCAGTAGATCCTATGAATCCCATCGATGACATTCATTTGGTACCCATGCCTCATCATCTAGAGGATGGGTTACATATGGCTATAGAAGCAACTTTCAATGTGGACATCAATGATGATCCTACCCAACCAAGGAAAGTCAAGTTCAAAGAAAGTTTATCTCCACAGGAACAAGCTAGATTGATTCCTATCCTCAAGGAGAGGCCAAATATTTTTTCTTGGACTTACAAAGACATGCCAGGGATAGATCCAAAGTTAGTCATTCACAACATTTCAATGGATCCCATGAAGAATCCAGTCAAGCAAAAACTGAGGAAAATACATCTAACCATCTCTTTGATGGTAAATAATGAATTGCAGAAACTATTGGATGTAGTATTCATAGTTCTTATCGACTACCCTGAGTGGGTGTCAAACATGGTACCCATACAAAAAATTGATGGAAGATTCTGTATCTGCATGGACTTCAAATATTTAAATAAGGCAACACCAAAGGATTCATTCCCATTTCCAAACATAGATGCTCTTGTAGATGCAACCGCAGGTCATGAAATGCTCTCCTTAATGGATGGTTTTTCTGGATACAACCAAATATGGATTAATCTTGAAGATCAACATAAAACTACTTTCATTACTCCATGGGGAACATTCTATTACAAAGTAATGTCATTCGGTATCAAAAATGCTGGCACCACATATCAGTGGGCCATGGCATACATATTCCATGACTATATGCATAATATCTTGGAAGATTACATGGATGACTTACTAGCCAAGTCCTTATTGCGGCAAGAGAATGCCGAAGTCCTTAGATAAGTCTTTGATCACCTCATAGAACATAATGTCCAATTGAATCCTAAGAAGTGCATATTTAGCATAACTTCTGGCAAGTTTTTAGGATTCATAATATCCAAGAGAGGCATCAAAGTAGATCTTGCAAAGGTAAAATCTATACTGGAGATGGTCACCCCTACCAACATTAGGGAGTTGAGTAGCCTACAAGGCAAGATAGCATCCATCAAAATATTCATCATGTAATTATCAGATAAATGCAGACCTATGAATAGGTTGCTATGCAAGGAAGTCCCCTTTCATTGTGATGAAGAATGCCATCAATCCTTTGCAGAGATCAAAACTTATCTGACAACATTGCCAGTATTGGCTCCACCAAGGCCAGACATATCATTTTTACTATATATCGGTTACTGATTTCACATTGGACACCATGTTAGCCCAAAAGAATGCACAAGACAAAGATCAAGCCATAAATTACATTAGTTGCACCTTGGTGAGTTATGAGCTAGGATATGCGTATGTTGAAAAGTTGTGTTTAGCAGTGGTCTTTATAACTCGAAAGTTGTGACACTACATGTTGAGCCATACAACCTACATCATATCAAAACAAAATCCTTTGTAGTACATGATGAACAAGACATATCACAATACACATATCGCAAAGTGGATCATGCTATTGACATAATTTTATTTAGAGTTCATAAGCCAAAAGTCCATAAAGGGACAAGTCATAGCAGATTAATTAGTAGAGGTGGCTCTTCAGGATAACAAGTCTCTCACCATAGAATTACCTAATGATGCAGTCTTTGCATTATTAGATCCACAAGAACTTGAAGAACCTAAGAGAGAAATATACATATCATTGTTCTTCGATAGTTCAAAGTGTGAACAAGGAGGCAAAGCAAGGATTGTCTTTATCACACCACAGGGAGCTCCATTGCCCTTATCATTCAAACTAGACTTCCCGTGCACAAACAACATAATAGAATATGAAGCATTGATCATGGAACTCCAAATAGCCATAGCAATTGGTATTAAAAAATTGAATATCTTTGGTGACTCCTTGCTCATAGTAAACCATGTCAAAGGACTCTTTCAATGTAGGTGCCCACTCTTGAAGACTTACAAGGAACTTGTTGACAATTACTTAGCCCAGCTGGAATGGTACGACATCGAGACAATCCCTCATTCGTCAAATAGATTTACAAAAACCATGGCCTCTTTGGGATCCTTAATCCCTTAGAATCCATCTGATGATTTTACAACCATTCATGTGAAGGTGCTTTCGCACTCAACAATACATCGTGAGGCTTTTGAAAATCAAGAATCAGTCAACATGATCAACATCGAACCAGATTAGGACTAGTCCTTCATAGCTAGAGGTTTCTTACAAACAACACCTTGGGTTTCTTTGATCTCCCAAGGACCTGTAGAGTGTGGTGTGACCATATACCATAGATTTATTCCTCAATCTGTGTTTACTACCTCAAAAATGCATGAAGAGCAAGTTTTCTATTCTATAGAAGTTGTGGCCTATAAATATTGGCTTTCCCAACTATGGGACTTCCTGAAGCTTGGAATAATACCTCAAGTTTTTTCACATACTGAAAGGTGAATGTTCAAAAAAAAACAAATAAGGTACATTTTTCTATGAGAAATCCTCTACAGAAAAGGATATGATATAGTATTACTCCATTGTCTTGAGCTCCAGGAAGCATCTTGGGCAATTTCTCAAGCTCACGATGGAACATGTGGAGGCTATTTCAATGGTATGGCCATCGTTAAGTGCATCTTGAGAATGGTTTACTATTGTACCATAATGGAAAAGGACTGCTACAAGTATGTCAAAAAATGTAATAAGTGCCAGCATCATGCAACCTAACGCAATTACCATCGCAAGCTTTGCAGCCCATCCAGGTAGCATGGCCATTCTCGCAATGAGGACTAGACTTGATTGGGAAGATCTCACCCCCATCCTCAGGCTAACATACATTTATCATAACGGCCACATAATACTTCACTAAGTGGTTAGAAGCAATCCCCTTAACATCAACTACTAGACCAAGGATTGCGAAGTTTATACTCCACTATATCATAAGTCATTTTGGGTCCCTTCTAATGTAATATCGGATAATGGGCCATCTTTCAAAAACAAAAATGTGTGGGCTTTAATGAAAAAATACCATATTCAACATATTTTTTCAATGTCTTATTATCCACAAGCAAACGGGCAAGTAGAAGCCTCAAACAAAACAATAGTCTCCATTTTAAGGAAGACAATGCAAGAAAATCACAAGGATTGGCACATGCAATTGCCTCTTGCACTATGGGCATACAGGACTAGTATACAGATGCCCACTGGGGCAACACCGTTTTCAATAGTATATGGCACTGAAGCCATCATGCCTCTAGATTTGGAAATCCCAACTCTATGCATAGCATTAAAGGACTTCATAGATTATGAAGTTGCGTGACAAGGCCGCCTTGATCAATTGGTGCTTCTTGATGAACGCCAAGTCAATGTTTTAGAGCATATCCATTTTTACCAAGATTGCCTTGTGTGAGCTTACAATAGTAAAATCCACCTAAGGGAATTCAAATTTGGAGATCTAGTGCTCAAAGAAAACCAACAAAATTCAAATATGTTACCGCATCTACGAGATAAGTTTGTGGCAAACTGGATAGGTCCATATATGATTTCACAGAGAGTTGGGCCTGGAGCATATCACCTTATATAATTAGATGTTGTTGAAGAACCTGAACCTCTCAATATCATTCATTTAAAGGTATTTTATACATAAAAACAAAAATATTCAAAAAATTCAAAAAACAAAAACATTCAAATATGTCAAAATTTCAAAAACATTCAAATATGTCAAAAATACAAACAAATCATAAAAACATAAAATTCAAAAAATTCAAATCAAAGGATTCAAGGGTAATTCATACTGCTTGGTCAAAATCAAATCAAAGGATCCAAGGGTAATCCATACCGCTTGGTCAAAAATTAATCAAAAGGCTCCAAGGGTATTTAAAAAAACACGTCGCTTGGTCAAACATCAATCAAAAAGGCTCCAAGGGTAATTCATATCGCTTGGTCAAAAATCAATTCAAAGGCTCCAAGGGTAAATCATGCCACTTGGTCAAACATCAATCAAAAAGGCTCCAAGGGTAATTCTACCACTTGGTCAAATCCCATCAAATTAAAGGTTCCAAGGGTAATTCAAACTACTTGGTCAAAATCAATAACAAAAGCTCCAAAGGCATAATAAGCCCTTTGGTCAAATTAATCAAAAATACAAAAACAACATAAAAATCAAAAATACAAAAATAATTGCACTTCACATTTTGCATCCACATCATTGCATTGCATTTTAACATACATTACAATTATATATGTCATGAGAGCCTTAAATTTGATACCACAATTTGTCACACAAGTCATTCATATCCATACCTCCATCCACATGTGTGTAATTGTGTTTTTAACACAACCATTATTTGTTGCTATACATAATATACTAAATTTTTTCAGTTAGTCAACCACACCTAGTATTCTTATCAACTTTTGAGGAAAACAACTTTTATTAGTAGAAGGTAAGGCCTAACTATAAAACCTTGGATATTCAATATCCCATCACTAATTGAAACACTAAAATCCTAGCTGGTACAAGGAAAAGATGAAAGCTGCAAAGCGGTCTAGGTTACCTTAAGCGAAAAGGATTATCCTTGCTTATCCCCCTGTGCAACCGGTTTAAAGGTGCTGAGAATTGGCAAAAGGAAAAGTTCTATCCTATCAAAATCCCTTGCTTAAATCAAAATAAGCAAAAATAACAAAGCAAAGTACAAATTCAAAAGGCCAAGAATACAGTCCAGATTTCAAAGCAAAAATCCGATACACAAAGCATAAATTCAGAAATTACAAAAAAATCAAGCTCAAAAAAATCAATCAAAATAAACAGTGATTTTCATCACTACGTATGAGAAAAATAAATAGTGATTATCCCTGCTCAAAAAAATCAATAAAAATAAACAGTGATTTTCATCACTACGTATGAGAAAAATAAATAGTGATTATCATCACTACAAAAAAATCCCTGCTCAAGGAAAAAAATCAAAATAAATAGTGATTTTCATCACTACATATGAGAAAAATCCAAAGCCAAAAAGAAGCCAAAAATAAGGGAATAAAGCTTGAATCCCTAGAATTCTTAGCATTGTACAAAACTAAAAGAATAAATCCTTACGCAAGACGATATGTCTATTACAATTTCTTCATGCATTTGTGTAGACCAATGTTTGAATGTGGATGAACTAGCTTAGGTAACCAAATATAGGCTAGTGGTATAGTCCAACTAAGTCCAACATAAGGATGAGATGAACACTTGAGGATCCCTGATATTAGCAATGGGCTGAAATAATCCCACTTAACATCGAAGGAAATGCTTGAGTTCTACCTCAAAATATACAATCACATGCACACACAAAGATCATGAAAAATTAGATCCATGGTAAAAGCCTTACCTTTCAAAATTCTAAGTGGTAAGAAGACAACTGTTGATAGGGGAACTACAGTGTTTGTGTAGACACCTAAAATGCGTCATGTCGAGGGTGACTACTCATATGGACATGCTACAAGACCATATGGAGGATCTTGGATAGACTCCAAGATAGAGCAGTGGTTCTAACCACTCAATTTAGGCATTTTGGCCTAAGCAGTCTGAACCATAGCCCAGACTCGTGGTCTCCAGTCTAAACCATGGTTGACACCTATGGTCTATAGTTTGGACCACAACTGTGACCTGCGGTCTTAACTAAAGTTCAGTTAGGCCTTCCATCCGAGCCAAATCGGTTGGAACGACCAAAATATCTAGAAGGAGGTAGTTGAAGGATGAAAGATTCTAGAGGCTTCCATCCCAACTATCCTAACCACCCTTCTTGGTCTTGGCTTCTCCATGAAGCCACCCCTAGCCCTAGGGGCATGCTATAAATACCCCCTCCAAATGGGGAGAAAAAAGAGAGCAAGCATTGGATATTTGAGCAGTGAAGCCCTGGTGAATTGTACACTCAAACTGAGTATACTAAGAGATAGAGCTATTGCACTTAATCCCCGACCCTTTTGCCACCATTCATGATGAATTGCATTATGGATGCCCTAGGTGCTTAGGAGGATCAAGAAACACAAATCCAGGCAAACGAAGGCCCTTCACATCGAATTGACCACCAAATCAGTCTGAGGACAACGAAGGCGACCCTTGAACATCAATTTGGACAAGGAGATTGAGCCCACTACCCTTGGAATTTTGAGGGTAAACCTATCAGAGTGCTAACCATGTACTGTCGACCACGGTTCATAGTGCGAGACCACGCACCGGAGCTACGGTTTGCATTAGAGGTGATAGATCACCTTCCTATTTCTATTTTTGTCCGGCTAGTTAGGTTAGATTAGCTATTTTGTTTATTTAATAGCATTTTAGAAGACTTCTGACCGTAGAACTAGGCTAGATTCACATTTTATGCTTATGTTTTAATTAGGACTAAAATGCTTTCTTTATGCATGTTTATGCTTCATTTTCTATATTTGATCCATGCATAGTGTAGTTGCTATTTTACTTTATGCTATTACATGAATCTTGATTCAATTTGCATAGTTTAGTAGCTTTCTTTATGCTTTCTTGATTATGCATGTTAATGGTGTCATTATGCATTTTACCTAAAAGGGCCTCATCATGAGAGGCTGCCTATATTTTTGACATTCTTGTTGTTTCTTGATCGTAGGGAACAGGATTTGAAGGAGAGATAAAGCATCCAATTCCTTCCTCAATGTGAAGAAGAGGGTCATCGACACCCTAGAGCAGTTCATGTCACCTTGAGGGGCATTTTGATCACACCTACCCTTGATAGGGATTAAACACTATTGTAATTGATGTATCAAATGGGTATCCCTAAGAGGGATGAATCTGTAATTTGACTCCATTGAAATTAATAAAGGATTCCTTGTATTCATGTTATTTCTTGTTATCAAATTATGCATGCCTATTTGTGTATCTTTCTTCAATTGCAATAGTTAGATCGGGTGTGAGCCTTTTTGGTGGTTATAGATGGCGATCACGGTGGAACTCCATATTTCTAGCCCTTGAGTGCTGACATTCTTGTTTGTTTTATCTCAGGTGCTAATCGTAGCTAACAACTATGGTTATTTTTTGGCCCATGGCTATCACCTACGGTTCACACTACAGCCCATAGACTAGAGCTACGGTTTATAGTAGAAGCAACAGATAGTAGAGAAACCACTTGGCATCAGATCAGGAGCTGAGGTAGGCTCTATTTTCATTCTCTGTTCTACATTTTCTCCTCTGTATTTTTATAGTAAGCGGAAAATCGATGGAAAATTAGGTACATTAAAGGAAAAGGATGAATGAATAAGTCCTAATTTGCTTTCGCATTCTTTCCATTAGAAAGGCGTTGCTAGGAACAATGGACCTCTGATTGCAGTCCACCCTAGAATACAGTGACCTTGATAAAAATTGTGTGGTCGTTTGCATGCTTGAGGCCCAATTAGAGGCCATGTCATCGTAATTGCATTGTCATAACGTCATGTAGGGCATAGCATGCATACCTTTGTGAATTTGAAATGTTCCTTCTTATGCATATCATGTAGGAATGATCATATGAATGCTCTTTTATGCATTTGTCTTTATGAAAAGTAAAATGAACCACACACACCACATTTCATTTTAAACATCAGTGGCATTGGGCTCTCACATCCAACCCATTTTATTGAGACCAATAGTGGATGTCATTACCACTTGGTTGGCTCATTTGAAATTGTATTATCGGGACCCGCTCATTGCCAAGGCCAACCCAAGAACTATCCTATCCATGCAAAATAGCATGCACTCATCTTCGGAAGAGTGTATCGCTACACACGGTGTGTTGGGTGAGGGTTGGTAGTACCTATGCTACTTCATTGAGTATGGACTTCATTACCATATTCATCTTGTGCGAGTATATAGGTGAAAGCCAATTAAACTGAGAATAAAATCCAATGATTTTGCAAAACATGTGAGAGTTTCTCATACTGATACAACACATTTTGAAACAACATCAAATAGTTTAGGGCTCATTTTAAAATTTAAAAATAAGATAAGCATCATTGTATACCTTGTTTGATAATAAAAGATACATCTAGATGTTAGGTACACTATGGTGGATACACGGGGTGGTCAACAAAGGTGCAAGCCTGAAGCCAATGACCAAGCCCCAACCGATTCACAAATACACGTGTCTAGTCCTCAACCACATGAGCAAACCGAATGACGTTCGATGAGCATTAGAGGAGACAACTCGACATGAGGGGATCCCATTGAGCATACCCTTGATAGACTAGCATCAGTGCATTCTATTAGACATAGATTAGAGCATGGGGCTTCTCAGCCTGAGGGTGCTCCACTCGAAAGCCATTATCGAGACCATAGTGCACGCGCATCCATGGGATCGACCAAAGAGTATGTCATGTAGGGGACCAGATTGGTACCCATCTACACTAAGTCTATAGGGTGTACTATACCCCCACCTTCTGAGTATAGAAGGAATAGAGATCCACCCATTCAAGGGCAAGTAGATGGGCTCCCTATTGAGCGCAAGTCTACCCATACTCCCATGCGTACTATAGCATGCAAGATCACCATCGATATGTCAAAGGTGGGAGCTAATGGAACACCACCCCATGAGAGGTGGAGGTCTAGATAGCTAGATGGTCTAGGTAGTGTGTTAGAGCAGCTAGGCTGCAAGCCTTTGGCTCCACCCACTCGTGCTCCGAGTGAGCATAGCAGGAGCACCATTAGAACTACTAGAGAGCATGGAGAGGCTTCTAAGCACCCTCATGTCTCACATCCACCATCCATGCATGGTGGCATGTAGCATAGGACACAACATGATGTCGATGTCATCTTCATAGATAGAGGCAAAAGCATAACACATCAGTTTGATGGGTATAGAACCCACAAGGTCGCTCATACAGAGCAAGCATATCAAAGGCCTCCGATGGCTGACTAGGTCGAAATATCATATCGACTGGCCTCTGAATAGAAATGCCAACTCCTCCAAGATCAATTGGAGGATGCTCACCTAGAGAGGCAGCACATTGAATATGAAGATCTTCAGGCATAGAGGCTCATTAGACAAAGGTTGTATGAGCAGCGCTTGCGCGAGGAGCGCATCCTCATCTAGAAGGAGCATGTAGAGTAGGAAGATAGGTTGGCTAGGGCTGGCCTATATTCTCAGGATGAGCATAGAGAGTAGGTGCATAGGAAGGCTTTTTCACAAGCCGACATGCACCATGAGCGCGTAAGCATTCACACTCATATCACTTCCCATCATAGAGAGCGACCACCCTCGATCGACAATCAGAGGCAACAACATTATGAGGAACAAGAGGGGAATAGATGCAACCAAGAATATCTCGAGAGTTCTCGAGCTGAGGAGGAGGAAGAGCAATGCCCTCCACCTCGATAGAAGAGGAGTGTACCTCCTAAACCACCTCCATGCCGACTTAGGGAGGAGGACTTTCTGTCTTCTGAGGCTTACAAAGCTTTGGCTGAGAAGGTCAAAGCAATTGAGAAACAAGGCATGACTGTCCAAAAGCCAACATTGAGGAAAATTCACAATGAACCTTTAGATCCCTCGGTGCCTATGCCCCCATACCCTGAGCATTTTGAGATGCCCAGGTTAGAAAAATTCAAGGGTGATGAAGAGGCGCAAGAACATGTCATGAGCTTTCTGGATGCTTGCTTTCAGATAGAAAATAATGATGCACTATTGTTGCGTACATTTGTCATGACACTCTCTAGGCCAGCCCGAGAGTGGTTTAATCAGCTAAAGAAACACAACATAACAAATTTTGAGCAATTAGCTGATGCCTTTCTTGAATGCTATTCCTTCGACATCAAGAAATAGGCCAACCTTTCTGATTTGGCTACGCTAGCTCAGCATGACGATGAGCCAATAGAACAGTATGGGAAGAGGTGGAGGAGATTAATGGTAAAGTTGCCATTCTTGATTCCTACCATAGAATTAACTCGAATGTTTACAAAGAGTTGTGCCAAGCACATCTCGCTACTATTGTAGCTGTAGTAGTATGCCACATTCGAAGAAGCTTTGGCGCAAGCCAAGGTAATTGAGGACATCAAGTTGCAGGAAGGCAACTTGAAGCTAAAAACCAGGAAAGAGGGATATAAGAAGAGTACCTCAAAGCAATAGGGCAAGCAGGCCCATGTGAATCAGGTGGTACTAAATCTCCAAAATGAGGATAAGGGGCAAAAGAAATAGAATTATCAAGCCCATCCTCCTCCTGTGCAATATGACCAATGCAAAAATAACTACAAGGGCAAGAACAAGGAGCAATGCCCACCTCGCATATTTATGCCATTGATGGAATCATTGACATCAATTTTTTATTAGCTCTATGAGGCCAAGGCAATAAGATTACTCAAAGTCAAGATGGTTGATCCAAATCAGCCCAAGCCCAAAGATTATCAGGAAGATCTATTTTGCATATTTCATAGAGCGAAAGGCCATGACATCGAGGTATGTTGGTATTTCAAACATATTATGCAAAATATGATAGAAAAGGGAGAGCTTGTAGTACCAAGAAATCCCCAGGTACCAGACAACCAAAACATGGGGATTTTTAAAAATCCATTACCAAACCATGAGGCACCCCATAACCACGTTGGCCACGTCAATCAAGTGCGAGTCGAACCACCTACCCAGGGGTTCATCGACATGGTCAATGTTGTTACCAGACATGGGAGGTACGAATGACCGAATCAACCTCATGCTCCCATTCAAATACAAGCCATGCCCTAGTAGTGGTAGGCACAAAATATTCTAGGCCCACCAACGAGACCGATGGTGACCATTAGGAGCAGGCTGGTTCAAAACCTGTAGATGACTCCTATGAAGTTGTCAATATATGAGCTTATACAATAGTCCCCTAGGCATAGGGAGACTCTTATGGACATTCTGAGGTCCATTGAGGTACAGTCCCAGGATGCACATGCATTCACAAACTTCGTGGGGCACGTACAATAGTGCCAGGAACCAATGATCCAATTCTATGATCATGAAGTGAAAATGGTTTCTGCAAGCATGGCTGACCCACCACTACATATCATTGCATGTGTTAACCATGTGCCATTCAAAAGGGTCTTGATTGACACTGGTTCATCGATCAATATAATCATGACTAAGGCACTACACCATTTGAAATTGCCTAAATCACTCATCGTACCAACCACCTTTACATTGAGAGCGTTTAACGATGCACTATGCTCTATGGTTGGCATGATTGTCCTACCTATTTAGGTGGGACTAAAGACCATTCTTGTAATGTGTCACATGATAGAGGGTGCCTTGTAGTATAACATCCTACTGGGGAGGCCTTGGATTCATGAAATGCATTGTGTTCCCTCGATATTGCATCAGTGTGTCAAGTATATACATGAGGGACAAGTTCACATGGTTTCATCAGATGAAGAACCATTCAAGTTTGTGAACTTAGCAGATTTTCTAGGGGTTTCGTAATCCCATCAATGCACTTGGACATACGGCCCACGTCATCGGTAAGGGTTCCAAGAGGTAAACAGGTGGTGCATGTTCAACCATCGGTATCTGTATCAAATAGATCTGAACATACCACTACAACTTCTCTGAGACCGAGTGCATCAACAATGCATCGGGATGACAAGAAATTAAAGGTAAAATTGGGTAGGAAAGAAGCAAAGAACATGCCCAAACCAGTCATCATTGAGGCTGCCACTCCCATGGAGGTGGAGGAAGCCTAGGATCAAGTCGAGGAGGCACCTCAGCCTACTTCTCCTGCATCATCAGTAGGGTCATCCGCACCGTAGGTGACTGTTCACCTAGCCAACATAGGTCTGGGTGAATATCTTGTGCAAAATGTGACCTTCGGTCCTATTTTAGAGAGTGCACGAGATATGGGCCGACCGATAGCCCATCGATATCTAGTTGGATCCATAGTACCATTGGGTGAGCCACCCAACCAAACAAACTTCATCTATGTCGGGTTGGATCAAGTTCCAATGCGGGCACCCATGGAGGTGGATGATGACGAACAGTTCATGGTGAACGTTCGGTACTTGTCCAACCTAGAGTATGCCATGCACATTTTTGAGCTCTATCATTGGCATGGATACGACCTTGGTATTTTTGAACAAGGATGAAGAACCCCTCTTGAACCACGTTATCAGTTGGCAACTGATAGGTTCGGATTGGGATTGCAGATTCAGGGACATGATGATTTACTCATTGCATCATTGGATCATTTATACCTGAGTCTGGGGGATGATGTGGATTTTAATCCGTATCATCCTAACATGTCTAGCCTTCGGGGCAACAACCCAATGGTGTCAGTCATCACCATTGAGAGACCGAAGCTTGAACATGAAGAGTTCTCAGAGTAGAACCCCAGAGGCAACCTGGGTCATCAAAACCGTATCACAACCGATGATACTGGCATGCAGGGGCACAACCCCACCATTCTAGGTGATCTCGAGTTAGGAGATCTTTGTAGTGAATATGGAGAGGAGTCCACCTCCAAAATAAGTGGACCAAGTTATGATGCAGATGGCGAGTCCTCAAATAATGATCAATCCGAAGAGGAAATTGATCGAGCCTTCGTGGTTCCGGTATTTCTATGCCATTTGCTGCCTAGAGAGCAATTAGATGAGATACAAGAGCATTTCATGGTCGATAGTGATTATGAAGATGAGATAGAGTAGGCCTACTTAAGGCCTCATCCAGCTAATCTCCCAATATTTGTGGACATGATAGAGTGGCCTGCTCATAGTAGCAATCATAGCGATGAGGTTGAGATGACCGATCCGAGGCTAGTATATCCACTACATCTATTGCCTGTAGAGTCAGAGTATGTTATAGAAGAAGTGCCTCTTAACACTGATCACTCTAAAGAGGAAGTAGAGCCAATTTTTGCATCGATGTCGTATATACGATCATTTTATCCAGTTTATCTGGATAGTGATGATAGCGATCGTAGAATCAGATACATGGGACCACATCTGGCAGAGCGCCCCTTGCATATGGGGGAAGTGAAGGATTATATCTATATAGTGATGATGAGGATTCATTGGAGATGGCCTATTTGGGGCCTCATCACCTACGTAATCAGAATCCACCTCGGGGTCTACCACCTATTACAGCTATGGGTTTGCATCGAGAGATTAATCTCCAACGCCGCCTCAGGGAAAGAATAAATCTGGAAGAGGAATATCAAAGACTCTTTCCCCATCCACCTACTTATGCCGAGCTACTTGAGCTGAGAGATCCCATTTTGTAGTTAGTGCATAGAGAGGATCCAGTTGTCCGGGCATCCCATAGGGAGGACCCATTCATCCCCATACCATCCGAGCCAGATCTTGGGTACGAAAGCTACATAGATGATGTAGAGTTTAGTCCATGTGGTCTTGGAGATCAATACCATTCCATCAACATGGTCTCCATTGATTTGACCACTCCACTCTACAATCCAATAGATCCATCCAAACCATTGCATCTAAACATGGATGCTATCGATTGGGATCATGTTGATTCACTAGTAGAGCTTGAAGACTTCTTCCCAAATGAAGAGATGCTGCAACCATTTCATTTTGGACCAGGTTGTGCTTATGATGTCTATCACGCTGAACATGCTTCCAATGAAGAACATATAAATCTAGTTGATGACATCCATTTGATCCCTACGCCTCATCAGCTTGAGGAGGGATCCCATATGTCAGTAGAGGAAACCTTCGAAGTGGATATCGGTAATGACCCCACCAATCCAATGAAGGTTAAATTTGGAATGAGTCTCACTCCAGATGAGCGTGCTAGCATCATCCCTCTACTGAAAGAGAGACTTGACCTTTTTTCTTGGACATACAAAGATATGCCCGGTCTAGACCCAAATTTGGTTACTCATAACCTTTCGCTAGACCCATCCAAGAAGCCCATCAAGCAGAAGCTCAGAAAGATGCATCCAACAGTAGCCTTAATGGTGAAAGATGAATTGCAAAAATTGTTGGATGTAGAATTTGTCATTTCCATCGACTATCCAGAATGGGTATCCAATATGGTGCCTATAGGAAAACCAGATGGAAGGATCCGTATTTGTACGGATTTTAGAGATCTCAACAAGGCAACACCCAAAGATTCATTTCCATTGCCCAATATCGATGCTCTAGTAGACTCTACTACCGGTCATGAAATGCTCTCCTTAATGGATGGTTTTTTTGGTTACAATCAAATTCAGATTAAGCCCAAAGACCAACACAAAACCATGTTTATAATGCCATGGGGAACATTTTGCTACAAAGTTATGCCATTTGGTCTCAAAAATGCTGGTGCTACATACCAATGGGCCATGACATACATTTTTCATGACTATATGCACAAAATTTTGGAAGATTATATCGATGATTTTCTAGCCAAGTCATTGCTACGAGAAGAGCATGCGGAGGTCTTGAGAAAAGTCTTCGATCGCCTGATAGAGCACAACGTCAGGCTGAATCCTAAGAAGTGCGTATTTGGCGTAACTTCTAGAAAATTGCTAGGGTTCATTGTCTCCAAGAGAGGCATCGAAGTAGACCCAACGAAGGTCAAGGCCATTTTGGAAATGCGTCCTCCCACCAATATTAAGGAATTAAGGAGCCTTCAAGGCAAGGTAGCCTCGATAAAGTGATTTATCACCCAACTATCGGATAAATGTCGACCCATGAATCGACTGCTACATAAGGGTGTCCCATTCAACTGGGATGAGGACTGCAAGGTAGCCTTCATTGAGATAAAGCAATACCTGGTAATGCCACTAGTGTTAGCTCCACCAAGGCTAGAAGAGCCTTTTTTGCTATATATATCGACAATAAACTTTGCGTTAGGGACCATGTTGGCCCAAAAGAATGTACAAGGCAAAGAGCAAGCCATATATTACATTAGCCGAACCTTGGTGAGTTACGAGCTAGGATATGCATATGTGGAAAAACTATGTTTAGCAGTAGTGTTCGCTACCAAGAAATTGTGGCACTACATGTTAAGTCACATGACATATGTGATATCAAAACAAAATCCTTTGTAGTATATGATGAGCAAGACATATCATAATACATGTACTGCAAAGTGGATCATGCTATTGATAGAATTTGATCTAGAATTCATAAGCCAAAAGTCCATTAAGGGATAAGTCATAGCAGATCAGTTAGCTGAGGTGCCACTATCCAATAGTAGGCCTCTAACAATCGAGCTTCTGGATGATGCAGTGTTTGTAGTATCCAAAGCTCCCGAACCCGAAGAACTAGAGAACAATGCTGATATGACTCTGTTCTTTGATGGTTCGAAGTGCGAGCAAGGAGCTGGCATAGGGATAGTGTTTTTCATGCCGCAAGGAGCTCCAATGCCCTTGTCATTCAAACTAGACTTCCCATGCACCAACAATAATGTTGAATATGAAGCCCTACTTTTGGGCCTCCATACAACCGTCACCATGAATATCAAGAGATTAAACATCTTTGGTGATTCCTTGCTCATAATTAACCAAGTGAAGGGATTATTTTAGTGTCGATGTCTGGTACTGAAAGCCTACAAAGATCTTGTTGCCACATATCTAGCTAAACTAGAATGGTACGACATCGAGGCAATCCCTCGTTCATCAAATAGGTTCATAGACACCATGGCTTCTTTGGGATCCTTAATCCCTCAAAATCTATCTGTCGACTTCACTACCATCCATGTCAAGATGCTCTCACATCCTACAGCAGAGCGTGCAACCTTTGATAATAAAGAATTAGTCAACATGATTAGTGTGGAACCAAAAGCTGATTGGTTCTACAAAGTTGAAGACTTTCTCAAGAAAGCACCCTGGGGGTCTTTAACCTCCTAGAGTCCTATGGGGAGTGGCACCACCATTCACCACCAGGTTGTTTCCTAGTCTACATTTGCAAAAGTAAATACGTAGGGGGTACAGGTTGTCTTAGCAGTCGAAGTTGAGGCTCATCAGAATTGGATGTCATAGATTCAAGACTTCCTAAGACTTGGTTTTGTCTCGGAGGGACTATCGCATGCTACAAGATGCACATTTAAATAAAAAGTGACTAAATATGTCTTGATAGGAGATATTTTGTACCATCAAAGTTATGATGGAGTTCTCCTTCATTGTCTTGAGCCCCAAGAGTCATCTTGGGCAATTTTAGAAGCTCATGATGGTACGTGCGGTGGCCATTTCAGTGGCATGGCCATCATCAAGCGCATCCTTCGAATGGGTTATTATTGGCCCACTATGGAGAAGGATTGCAATGTGTATGTCAGGAAATGCATCAAATGTCAGCATCATGCTAATCTTATGCACCTGCCATCATAGGCCTTACAGCCCATCCAAGCGGCTTGGCCATTTGCTCAGTGGGGGTTTGATCTAATTGGCAAGATCTCTCCTCCGTCATCAAGCCGACATACATTCATCATTATGGCTACTGAGTATTTTACAAAGTGGGTGGAAGCCATTCCCTTAACAATGACCACTGGAGCTCGCATAGCAGAGTTCATAATGGAGCATATCATAAGTCATTTTGGGGTACCATCCAAAATAGTTTTGGATAATGGAACTTCTTTTAAGAACAAAATTGTGCGAGCTTTAACATCTAAGTACCACATCAAACATAGTTTTGCAACTCCATATTATCCATAGGAAAATGGGCAAGCTGAGGCCTCAAACAAGACTGTGGTAGCCATCTTGAAAAAGATAGTGCAAGAACACCACAAGGATTGGCATATACAGCTGCCCCTTGCATTATGGGCTTATAGGACTAGCATTCGGACTCCCACTAGGGCAACTCCATTTTCACTAGTATATGGCACTGAGGCCATTATGCCCTTAGAGTTGGAAATTCCAATGCTGTGCATCGCATTGAAAGAGTTCATCGATGATGACACCGCATGACAAGCTCACCTAGATCAATTGACGTTGCTCGATGAACATCGCGTGAATGCCCTTGAGCATCTCCACGTTTATTAGGAGTGACTCAAATGAGCTTACAATATCAAAGTCCACCAGAGAGACTTTGAATTTGGGGATCTTGTGCTAAAAGAAAACCAATAGAACTCGAATTTTTCGCCCGATATGCGAGACAAATTTATGACTAATTGGCTAGGACCCTATATCATATCTAAAAATATTGGTCTAGGTACCTATCGCTTGACGTCGCTAGGGGGTGTTGAAGAGCCTGAACCTCTCAACATCATCCATCTTAAGGCATTCTATGCTTAGAGAGTATAGCAAAAAAGCTCCAAAGGCATCTGTAAGCCCTTTGGTCAGTCAAAAGGCACCAAGGATTTCTAAAAATTGCTTGGTCAACCCAAAGGCTCTGAGAGTTCCTATAACTACTCGGTCATCCCAAAAGGCTCCAAGCTCTCATTCGAGTGATTTGGTCATGACAAAAAAGCTCCAAAGGCATCTGTAAGCCCTTTGGTCAGTCAAAAAGGCACCAAGGATTTCTAAAAATTGCTTGGTCAACCCAAAGGCTTCGAGGGTTGCTTAAAGCCACTTGGTCATCCCAAAAAGGCACCAAGGATTTCTAAAAATTGCTTGGTCAACCCAAAGGCTTCGAGAGTTCCTATAGCTTCTCGGTCATCCTAAAAGGCTCCATGCCCTCTTGCTGAGAGTTTGGTCAACTAAAAGGTTCCAAAGGCATCTGTAAGACCTTTGGTCAATCCAAAAAGCTCCAAGGATTTCTAAAAATCGCTTGGTCAACCCCAAAAAGCTCCAAAGGCATATATACTCATCGTTTGGTCAAATATGAAAGCTCAAAAATGCATAAAAATTTGAAAATATATAAAATTCCAAAAAAAAATTGGTAAAGCATAAAATCCAAAAACATTTGCTTTTGCAGTTTGCATTTTCATACATGCATTCACATCATCATATTGCATTTAGGCATTTTTCATTCATTGCATTCCATAGTAGAGTGTAATATGTCTATCAAAATCTTACAAATGGTCACACATTTGTGTTTCAATCATGCACCCTTGCATTTATCATAATTCATTGCATTCATACATGATACTTATTGCGGAGAAATATGTATGTATATTAAGTTTTCCAGTCACTCAAACATACCTAGTGGGTTCTTCAGATATTGTAGAAAGCTTGCTTTGCTGTTATAGATGAGGTCATTAGTTGGGATAGTGCTTCAACATATCAGAATCCCGTCACTAAGCAAAACAATATAAAATCCTGCTAAGACAAGAGATGATGAAAGCTGTGAAAGCAGTCTTAGGTATCTAGAGAGATGGGTTTCATGACCTGCTTATCTTGCAAATAGTTGGTTTAGAAAGGTGAACTTTGGCAAAAGGACAAGAATTTCCCCTATAAATCCCAAAGTTACAAAGTTTAAATCCCAAGTTACAAAGTGCAAATTTCAAAGTACAAAGTTCAAATCAAATGTAAAGTGACATAGTGAATCAAAAGCACTATAAAAATCCCTTGCTCAAAGAAAATGGTAACACATGGACTAACAATGATTTTTATCACTACATATGAGCAAGTAAGAAGGGTGAGAACTTGAATCCCTAGATTGTCCACCTTTTGAAAGCCATAGAGTGATCCCCGATCGCAGCAATGGGTTGGAAGAGTCCCACCTGCAATCGGAGGGGTAGTTCTATTGGGTGATCCCCAAATGTAGCAATGGGTTGAAAGAGTCCCGCCTGCATTTGGAGGGGTAGCCCTGATCAATTTGCAAGATGAGCTAGCTCTAGGTACCTAGGATTGTCTAGTTGTATAAGTCTAATCAAAGCTGAAACAAGGATGGTACGATCGTATGAGGAACCCTATCTCACATATGGGTTGAAAGAGTCCCGACTGACATACGGGGTATGCTTATGATCTATCTAAAAATACTCACATGCACACACAGGGATAATGAATAGTTGGGTCTGTCATGGCAAAAGCCTTGTCCAATAAAAGCCTTGTACAGTTAGTATGTGATTTTTGGAGAAGTCTACTAGGGTGTTTGAGTCTCATGGAAAACCTCAAAAAGTTCTCTAATAGCAACAAGATACCAAATATCATTAGACATCAAAAATATGAGTCATTCATTCATCAGAATGCATTTTACAAAGCACAATCAAACATATAGGATAGATACCGCATGAATATCAGAAATGATGTTTAGACGACCACTGACTATATAGTGCAACAAAGAAGAAATATACGTAATGACATATTCATTCATTAGCATTATACCAATCCATTTCACTGCATTTCATATATGGGTGATTAATTGATTAAGTTCTTGTAATGAGAATTATCAATTATTTTGCATGATTGTCATACATTCTGTGGTGTCACATTTTAAAATTGATATACATAGTTTACATTCATTCTTTATGTTTTAAGTGATTAAAGCATACAGGTTCATTCCCATTAGATTACGATTATGTACATAATGCATTACCATACATTGCATAGCATACCATAACTTCATAAAAATAAATGCATGCCCACAAAGCAAAAATAAATATGCATTCAAAATAAATAGTGCATCCATATGCATACATTATATATGGCACATCTAATCATCTAGATCACTGCATCTCATCAACATCATCATAAATAAGATAGCTATCTAGTGCATGTCATCCATACATTGCATCATATAAACATAGCATCATATAAGCATTGCATCCATGTGCATCAAATAAACATAAAATCAAAATTAAACATCAGATACACATAATGAGCCATAAATACCAAGTCATATATATATTTTTTTTTTTTTTTTTTTTTGTGCAAAAAGAGTACATATGAGGAGTATCAAAATGCTCATAGGCTACAAAGTGTGTAGGTCCTCGACCTTACACTCAAAATGAATACAACATAGCAAAAGTATAGTCTGCATCTAGCAGAGCCCAGGTCTAGTCTGCTCCCCCTGTATCGGAGCTCTCATCGCCTCCCTCAACACCATGCTCTAGAGCCTACTCTCCTGTCTACTCTGGCACCCATGGTGGGTCCTATTGTGGGTCCTGCCTACCTCCAAATCCTAAGGTGCCCAACACATGAGAAACTGGTAACTACAGTAGGCTAGTCCCTTGACTGGCGGTCCCTAAAGTCTGCCCTGCATCTCTAGGCCTAGCACGTGATGTCACCCCATGTGTGCTAGAGGACCTATGCATCCTCTCAGTCCTATGAGTCCTATGACCTGAGCTCACCATAGACTATCCTGAGGTCCTAGACCTGGTCTATTGAGACTCTAAGGAGAAAGGATCCTCAAGAACCTGTAACCCGTGCATCTCAATATAATCGACTAGCTGATCAATGTGAGCAAGTTGGGCTGCATGCATCTCATTGGTCCTCATGACCATACTACACAATCACTCTACCTCGGCCATCGGATCCTGTACAACTATTGGTGCTATCATTGGTGCTATCGAAGGCCCCATAGTAGCTTGAGGAGGTGGCATAGCCCCCTCGATACCCGAAGGAGATCCCTCTCCACCTCTGCTATAGTCCATTGTGCCTACGCTAACTCTAGAGTAGTCTATAATATCTGAACTTAGGCCTCTACATCTATGGCCCATGTAGTAAGATCCTGTATCTGATCTTGCACCTCAATCAGGCACCTATCCCTGTCAGATACCTTCACCTCTAGAGTGGCGATCGTAGTATCTCGCTCTAGCTGTTGTGTGTGGAATCATCCTAGCTGACTCTACAAGTCAGCCACCTGAGCTAAGAGCTGACCCTCTACACTATCGAGAGGGACCTCACCCTCCTCTAGAGCCTCCTCATCTGGGTCAACCTTGGGAGCCTCCTCGATGGTGGCCACTGCGCCCCAACCACCCTCTATCCATGGTGCACCTTGCCCATCGGGATCCACCTCTACCTCTACCTGATCTGGCTCTCGGCCTAGAGGCCCTATGTCATACCATCTAAACATGGACCACCACCCATCATACTCTGGAGTGGTCCCAGTAGTCTCGACTCTAGTCTCCTGGTAGTCATCAGTAGCATCTCCTAGAGGCTCAAGAATGATCCACTATAGATCATGCTCCATGACCAAGCATCGGTATCTAAGGGGGATATCTAGAATATCCTGCATGAGCCCAAACTATCGTAGGACCTAAGAGTAGAACTGGTACTCTCGAATCTTGACCTTACGATCGATCAACCATCTATCATGGTATGCCTATCTCAGCCACTGGCCCTCCTCTGGCCATGTTGGGCAATCCATATAGGGTCACCACTGAACATCATTCGGGCCAAGTGCCATGAACTGAGTGATATAATGTTGGACATCACCAGCATGGATCCTACTATGGGTACCCTCCTCCTCATGAGGCTAGCAGGTGGTATAACACTGATGATCATCAGCAATAGTAGTGATCCATAGTGGAAGATCTATAGGATGCTCGATCCGGATGTGCTGCCACCCCTAGATCTATAATAGAAGACTATAGTTGAGGCCCTTATGACTATGCTCAGTAATCTGGTATAGCTCCTTATAGAGCTGACATAGTAGGGTGCTCCCCCAAGCTAGAAGTAAAGGCTCCTCTGTAGAGCTCTACAGCACCCTCCAAGCGGTGGATAGGAGGTTCTAGGGAATCCTCATGCTCGAGGAGTCTAGAAGGACAATCTATACTATGAGGTGCATGAAGAGGGCTTCTCATGTAGAGAAGACATCCTCATGGTACCACTCACCAATGTGCACCCCTCCATGGTCAATCGCATCCTGAGCATCCTCGCTCTGGTCATCGAAGATAGAATCAAAGATAACCTCCTTTACCCTGGAGGTAGAGGAGACGATGGCCTCACCATCAATGGGGATCCTGAAGATCCTGTAGATGTCCTCTAAAGTAATAGTCATTTCACTTGTAGGTAGGTGAAATGTGTTGGTCCATGCATTCTAGCATTGGGCCAATGTAGTCAGGTAGGATTGATCTACCCTAATAGTGGGTAGATCCATGACGTATCTGAACCCGACAACTCGAAACCAATCTCGATCATCATCAGATAAAGCCTCATGGAGAGTCTTCAGAATATCTAGCTCTCGGGCTCTAGAAGTCAATATCTGGAATAAAAAGCATAATTTAAGACAAAATCTAGCTAACTAGAGCTAAAAACAATGCTAAAAATGACATTAAAAAAACAACAACAACAAACTATAGTTGAAACCTGCGGTCCCCAATTTGCAAATTGGGAACCATAGCTGAAACCTACGGTCCCCAATTTGCCAATTGGGAACCATAGCTACCAGCTATGGTTTAGGAGCGACACCCATTTTGGGTACCCTCCTAGACCATTAAGACATCAAATTAAATTCCTAAAGCTAGCCTAGACTAGTGGGGTTCATTACCAATAGTTTAGTGAGGTTCATTATCCGCATTACTTAATGTGGTTCATTTTACTAGTATTGAGTGTGCGGTCTCAGTTTTGAGTTACCTTGCCCGCACCCTGGCCTCGGCTAGTAGATGGCTGATCAGGATCCACCATCGAGGTAGAGGAGTGTAATCATGGTAGAGTGTGGTAGCATTTTGGATCAGGAAAGGTTTTCTCACTCTCAGAGCTCTCAAATTGCTAATGCTTGCCAAAAAATAATGAAAAATTTCAAATGGGAATTCAATTTATAGGTTTTCCTAGTCTCGGTGAACCATAGCTGACACCTGCGATTTCGGAACTAGGGTTTTCTGCCCATAGGTCTGACCCATGGTTCCCAAAATTTGGAAATGTAAATCGTAGACCGTACCTACGGTCTGCAACTAGCATTAAATGCACTCAAAACCCACCGTGGGAAGGTCTAAAAGAGCAAATTAATGACTTCCATCGGATAAAAATTCAAAATCAATGATTAAAATTGCAAATTTGGTGATGTTAAAAGCACCAGGACCAATCAAATACATGCAAAATTAAAACAAAAAAAATCAAATAATTAAAAACCAAATGCGCCTCGTATTCAGTGATTTATCCTATACACTTGGCGGTTGCAACGAGTTGCGATCCATGCAATCCGACAAGATGAGTAAATCACCATAAGGACATTTGGGGTAAAATTATCATTTCTTTTATGACATCTTTCAGCAAATCATCGACAAATATGATTCAACACAAGTCTAATTGCATTTGTATCATTTTGATTCCTTAAGATGACTATTGTAGCTTGACTTCTCCATGGGATAGAAATGTGCCAATACTACTAAGAGTTGCAATCATAAGCTGAACTAGGCCTAGCCAAGGCATTAAAAGGCTCGAATCTTAATTTGTTTAGGATCATTCATTATGGTCAAGCGATTTCATCGCTTCATACATTGTCATTACCCTCATCGACTCGTCGCTTGAGGGGGTAGTCATAATTTCATAATCATAATCAAAGTCAGTAGAAGATCCCTGAGATCGTAGATCCCCTGATCTTGTCAAAATTGTGTTCGTTCTTGCGAATCATTGTCAACAACTATCATAAGCTTCCCCCTTTGCTTGGGGTAAACAACAAATATGATAATTGGTTTGTAACTCTCATCCTTCAGATTTATGGGTCAGAAGATACCCATACTTGGCATTGATGCTATCCGAACGTCTGATGACGAGGGCAGACTTGTCAAAATGTAAGCCTTTCACAAGTTGGAAGCAATGATTCCAAGATGCGCATCCTTTTGCTGGACCTAGGGCATCTAATGTTGATCTGACTAATGATCATCATAGAACCTTAGACATCATTTTAGGATGTATATTTTTGCTCAGCATTGTTCAATCTCACAATGCATCTCAAAAGGGGCATCTGTAGACACCTAAAACGCGTCATGTCGAGGGTGACTACTCATATGGACATGCTACAAGACCATATGGAGGATCTTGGATAGACTCCAAGATAGAGCAGTGGTTCTAACCACTCAATTTAGGCATTTTGGCCTAAGCAGTCTGAACCACAGCCCAGACCTGTGGTCTCCAGTCTAAACCATGGTTGACACCTGCGGTCTGCAGTCTGGACCGCAACTGTGACCTACGGTCTTAACTGAAGTTTAGTTAGGCCTTCCATCCGAGCCAAATCGGTTGGAATGGCCAAAAGATCTAGAAGGAGGTAGTTGAAGGATGGAAGATTCCAGAGGCTTCCATCCCAACTATCCTAACCACCCTTCTTGGTCTTGGCTTCTCCATGAAGCCACCCCTAGCCCTAGGGGCATGCTATAAATACCCCCTCCAAATGGGGAGAAAAAAGAGAGCAAGCATTGGAGATTTGAGCAACGAAGCCCTGGCGAATTGTACACTCAAACTGAGTATACTAAGAGATAGAGCTATTGCACTTAATCCTCGACCCTTTTGCCACCATTCATGATGAATTGCATTATGGATGCCCTAGGTGCTTAGGAGGATCAAGAAATGCAAATCCGAGCAAACGAAGGCCCTTCACATCGAATTGACCACCAAATCAGTCTGAGGACAATGAAGGTGACCCTTGAACATCAATTTGGACAAGGAGGTTGAGCCCACTACCCTTGGAATTGAGGGTAAACTTATCAGAGTGCTAACCATGGCTGTCGACCATGGTTCATAGTGTAGACCACTCACTAGAGCTGTGGTTTGCAATAAGAGGTGATAGATCACCTTACTCTTTCTATTTTTGTCTAGCTAGTTAGGTTAGATTAGCTATTTTGTTGATTTAATAGCATTTTAGAAGACTTCTGACCGTAGAACTAGGCTAGATTCACTTTTTATGCTTATGTTTTAATTAGGACTAAAATGTTTTCTTTATGCATGTTTATGCTTCATTTTCTATATTTGATCCATGCATAGTGTAGCTGCTATTTTACTTTATGCTATTACATGAATCTTGATTCAATTTGCATAGTTTAGCAACTTTCTTTATGCTTTCTTGATTATGCATGTTAATGGTGTCATTATGCATTTTACCTAAAAGGGCCTCATCATGAGAGGCTGCCTATATTTTTGACATTCTTGTTGTTTCTTGACCATAGGGAACATGATTTGAAGGAGAGATAAAGCATCCAATTCCTTCCTCAATGCGAAGAAGAGGGTCATCGACACCCTAGAGCAGTTCGTGTCACCCTGAGGGGCATTTTGATCACACCTACCCTTGATAGGGATTAGACACTATTGTAATTGATGTATCAAATGGGTATCCCTAAGAGGGACGAATCTGTAATTTGACTCCATTGAAATTAATAAAGGATTCCTTGTATTCATGTTATTTCTTGTTATCAAATTATGCATGCCTATTTGTGTATCTTTCTTCAATTGCGATAGTTAGATCGGGTGTGAGCCTTTTTGGTGGTTATAGTTTGAATCTCCAAAAAGCCTCATTTTTTTTTACATAGCAAAAAATCATAGCATTCACACCATCATATTATTTATAAGATTATATAAATTAGGGGGTATCAGCATAGTAGGACATATACCGCATATATATTAGAAATAATATATAGACAGCCACTGACTACTTTATATATTTTAATTTATAGAAACTTATTAAGAAGATACATTACACACCATTACATCTCATATATGAGTACTTAATCAATTCTTATGATAGGAGTGATTATTTAAATTTATGATTATTTCTTTACTTTTTGTGGTATCACCCATTAAGATTGTCAATGTCATATGCATTTAGTATGTTTTAAGTGATTAGAGCATACAAGTTCATTTATACCATTCCACCATATAAGTTATATGCATATAATTAAAGCAAAAATTAAACATGCATTTAACAATAACATTTGCATCCACAAAAACAAGTCATTAATCATCCATAAACCACATCATAAAACATATAGGCAATATCCATTTGCATACCAAATCATAAATTCATCATTCATCATCAAAATACATCACATCATATCATCAAATCATAAAAACATCTACACATCCATCTAAGCATCTTCAAAATATCATCTATCATATCCATCAAATTATCATAATATCATCATCACATCATATCATAAAACAAAAAATAACAAAAACATAAGCAATAAATGATACACATAATGAGGCATAAGGCAAATCTATCATAAAAGTATGTGTGTCAAGTCCAATGGATATACAAAAATGCCCACGAGCTATAGTCATGTAGGTTAGTTGACCTCAAAAATGGATCAAGAACCAAGTAGAGCATCAATAAAATGTCGAGCCTGAGCCCTCTACATCACCTCCTCCAGTGCCACCTCTCCCTGTGGTGGTATTATGAGTCGAGTGATGTGAGCCTGCAGGTCTCTTTATCCGATTCTAGGTCTACTAGCTAGAATGGGTGGAAGACTACCTTGAGGTGGAGCACCCGTTGACCTAAAAACCACCTGCATCTGTTGGATCCTTAGGGACAATCCCATGCCTCCTGAGCTGCATCTGAAGGAGGATAACATGATCCATAAGACCCTGATATGAGCCTCATGCTCATCCAAAAAGGACTAAAATCATCCCACATCTACCCCTGAGCCTGCTGCTAGAACCTCCTGTGGTGTAGAATTAGGAAAAATAAACTACATCCTGACATCGCCACCCCCAATAGTAGCTTGTAGATCATGTATCTATGTTGTGAGCTACTCAATCATAGCATCTCACCACTATACCTAGATATTAGTAGCTTGGAGCTTAGCCTTGACCTCCTACAACTATGATCTCAGATGAGAATCTCTCTCCTCAGGCTCTAACTCCTCCTCCTCCTTAGGAACATCAAGATCCTCTCCTACCACCTGCTCTACCAGCTAGCCCCATACCTCAGTCCTGGCTCAAACCCTACAGCCTATCAGATCTATGCCATCACCCCTACCATCATACTTATGCCCTAGACTACCAACACCATGCCACATTCGATCACCCCACCATTGAGAGTAGGCCTTTGTAACTCCCCCAGCCACTATAGGATCTACAACTGGGGCATCCTCCTCATATGTAAGCTCTATGACCTATCATGGAGGTATATCCCTCTTTGTTATGAGGCACCTATACAATAATGGTACCAAGGGCACATCCTACTATAATTTGTACTGATGAAGAACTCGAGAGTGGAATAAATACTCTCGGATGGCAATATTATGACCAATGAGCCATCGCTCACATCGTGTCCTAGTAGTAAAACTAGTTGGATCATCCCAAACTAAACACTCATAGTAAGGCCACCACATGACATCTTTGGCCAATAGTCTGGTGAAAGCATCAGTGTAGTGGGACAACTCCCCTACAAAAGTGTGGCTCTTACACTCCTCATGCTCCTGAGTCCATCTGATAGCATAGCACAGTGTATGAGCCTCAATAGATGTAATCTTAGCTGGGAGCCCCTTATGGCGATCTACATTAATGTGCTCCCATCCCCAAACCAATAAGAGCAAACGACAAGCAATTTTGATGCATCCCCATCGATGGATGTGGTACAACTCATCATAGCACTAAGACAATAGTGATCTACCCCATGCATAGATGATAGGCTTCTTGTTGTCTAGTATATCCTGCACCATCGCCAAGAGGTTCCAAGGGAACCTCAAACTTGAGTAGTCTAGGATAAGAATGTTGTTGATCACCATCAGCAACACAACATGCCTCACTGTGAAAACACGAGCATCATACCAAGTCTTGATAGATACTCCCCTAAACCTAGTCTCCCAGAGGGCCTGTGTAGAGCATGCTCCAAACACCCAAGCATAGACAACCACCTGATCAGCAGTCGCTGATGAAACATTGGGCACCCCATTGAATGGGATCCAAAAAATCTTGTAAACATCCTTCGGTGTGATAGTCATCTCATCGGGAGAAAGGTGGAAGGTGTTGGTCCGCGGGTCCCAACGATGGGCTAAGGCCGTAAGATAATCCTGGTTGACCATAATGTGTGGCAACCTGATAATGTACTATAGCCCATGGGCCTTAAACCACTATTAGTCAATTTCATGAAATCCAGGAAGTAAGTCAAGCATCAGCTTCAGGTCTCGAGCCCGAGCAGTGAAGATCTAAACAAAGCAGAAGAAGAACAAAATATAACTATAGTGCATCTAAGGCATAATTCACAATAAATATTAAAATGGTGCAAAAGAGTATGAGTTACTCTAAATATAAGCAAAATAAGAATAAATTATACCTAATCAAGAAAATTCAAAAATAAAAAAAAAATCATAAAAATAAATACACAATGCAAAAACAAGGATTAAGCTTTAACCGATGTCACTTACAGTGGCTGAAACCTGACCGCTGAAGGTAGTAGTAGCCAAGGCCCAATGGTTAATTTGTTTACCGTTGGATTCAAGCTTGGCCACTCTGAGCAACAGTGGCTCAGAGATGACCACTCTAAGCAACAGTGACCAAGAGGCATCACGACAAACCCATAAACCCTTGGCCATAAAATTAAAAAAATTTACAATTTTGACAAAATAACTTAAGAAAAATTACAAAGGGAGGGAAAGAAAAAAATTGGAAAGCAAATCCCCTATCCAAGCATCAAAACTAAGCTAAGTTTGAGAACACCCAAATGGCGACAGTAGGTGAATAATTAAAAAAATTCAAAAAACCCTAGGTTGAAGCCATTGATAAATTATGAAATTGGGGACTAACCTATCGTAGAAAAAGGGAACCTAAGCCTAATTACGGATTCTGTTCATTTCCAACAGGTTTAATGATGTTAATTTTGGTCATTTCTTAGTGAAGTTCAATTTTACTTATGCAAAGAAAATACAGCTAGGGTTTTGAAGAGAGAAATACCCGAGAAGCTCCGGCTCCTCCAGAAGCTGATGTCTCACCCTGCGTAGCTATATCCTCAGCACCAAAAATTTTCAAAGTCACAACCGTCACCACTGCACCAAAGATCTAAAAATGGAATCTTCAACGATGAAAATGACAGGCCAAAACCCTAGAATTGCAAATTTTATATTTCCTTAATTATGCCTTGGCTGCTGCTAACATCAGTAGCCTGAGCTTCTTGGCTGATCAAGGCAATGACAACCACAAGAGAGAAATCAGAGGCCACTGGAACTGATAGTGGCTAGGCCCATAGATCAAAATAAAATAGTTCCTTCAATGATGGAATAACAAAAATAGCAAATAATCACACTTTGATGGTTTAGGATCATCAAAATGTTCAAAATAACAAAAAAATCACATAAAATCACAATATCAAGCAAACCTTGTATCTAGTTACCTACTCTATCCACTTGACAATTATAGCGATTTGCACTCCATGTATTTCTATGAGATGAGTAGATAACCATAAGGCCACTTGGGGCAAAAAAAACTCAATTTTGGAATTACGATATGTCACCATTCAAACCCGAAGAATATCAAGATGGTCGGACTGCTCCACGGGTGCGAAGGGGTCATTCCAATTCCCCTATGACATAAAAAAATAAGTCAAAGTGATACAATCTAGGCATGAATAGAATCACTCGTCCTAACTCCCTAAGAAGGCTATTGATAGCTGAATCGCTCCTCAAGATAGGGATGGATGATTATCATAAGCAATTGGAATCACACTTGGATGTGGGATTGCCCATTAAAAGAAACAAATGCTAGAAAGGAACCAGATTAGTCATATTGATCAAGCGACTTGTCACTTCATTCATTGTCATTTCTTCACCAAATTCATTGTGTGCAGAGGTAGTTCAAAAATTCAAATTAATCATAATCAAAATCAACAAAATATCACTTGATCATAGCAAAATCATGTTCGTCCTTTGAATAATTGCATACAACAATCACAAATTTCTCTTGTTTGTTGGGAACGTAAGTAGACCTGACATCTTCAATTGTAGCTCTCCTACCGGTTGAAATTGTTGTAGCAACTGAAGCTACCCGATTGAGTTTGAGAAATAAGTGCAATTTAACATGCAAAAGCCATTGGGCTAAGTCCTATGAATGTTGGAGCAATGATTCAAGGGATGCACACCATCTTGCATGATTTGGCCATCCAACATTGAACGTTGATTAGACCATTGATCACCATACACCCTACAAACATATTAGTCTACATTTTTGCTCAGTGTTGTGTTTTCCACACAACGCATATTAAAAAGTGGTATCTGTAGACACCTAAATCATGTTATTCTTAGGGGAGCTACTTACATAGACACACTCATAAGATCATAAGACATAATCTTGGACTTTCCAAGCATCAACAATGGTTCTCACCACTCATTTAGGGCCTTTTTAAGCCATACAAGCTTGGGCGCTTAAGACAAGAGTGACCAGATCTTAACTGCTCAAACCTAGAGCAACCAGAACTTAGCCACTGTAGATGATAGTGGCCATATCTTAGCCACTACAGATGATAGCAGCTAAGCCATAAGAAGCGGTTTGCTGACAAACAGGCCCAATCTTGGGTGGAAGTGGCAATTTGCATGCAATAAAGGTGAGTGGGAGTGACTGTGTATTTATTTTCATGACCAATTCACATGGGAGCTTTGAGTTTGCATTTAGACTTAAGTTAACTGATCTCCAAGCATAAATAAAGGACAAAATCTTCTCATGCTAATGACCAGTTCGCATAGAAGACTCAAGTTGGCAGTTAGATTTCTATTAACTAGCCTTCAAATATAGATAGTGGACAAAATCTTCTCATGCTAACTTGCACTACGCATGTGAAATTCATTTCTAGGGCTTGGACATAGACCTAGGGTTTCACACTATAAAAGGTGAAAGCCCAAGAGCACCAGGAGAGCCTGATAATATCTAGATATCATATACAAGAAATCTTTGATCACATTAGGGAGAGAGACATCTTCTTTAGGAGAGCTTTCAAGACTTGGAGAGTTCTCTTTGAGATCATGTGTGCGGTGGAGCTTTGATGAATCAAAGAGAATAATACCTACTTCCTTCAATATCAGATCATAGTCCTTTAGTGGACGTTGTCCTGGACAGTGGCCCACAGGCTTAGCTTAGATAGACATAGCATATTTAATTTGTTTGTCTTATATCATTAGTATAGATTTACATTTTTTCATGGCATTGTTTTATCATATTTCTGTCACATTCTTTGATTACTAACAACCTCATCTGGGGAGGCCATCTCTGATACCTAAAAGTGTGTTGTTTCATTGCTTGCAGGGCCACAAGAACATCGAACAAATATTACAACATACGAGAGCAGAAGGTATCCCTATAGGAAACAGACCTGGAGAAGGAGGCATTTGTAAGCCCTCATACATTTCTGTGTGTAGAACTGGGAAGCTTTTATGAGCGCACCACCTCTTTGCAAAAGTGGCACTCCTTGCCCACTTGTACTTTATAGTATAAAAAATGGATATCCCTAAGAGGGACCGACATGTAATAGAGCTTCAGTATCAATAAAGAGATCTGTATTTTATTATTTTGTGTTATATGATTTTTCCTCTTGTATTTCCATTTCATATTTGGTAGTTTAAATAAGCATTGCAAGTAGGGTATTCTGGAAAAGGGACTGGTGCGCGCGTTCCCAGGGTTGCTATAGTTTCCAGCGATATATGCAAATGAAATACAATAGTATGAACTAGGAAAGTTATCCATTTTTCATTAATGACTAAACAAATATGTAAATTAATTATATATGCAAATTTATCATATGAAACTAATTGCTATCGATTTGCGATGTAATTATAGATAGATTTTGTTTGATAGATAGAACACACCTAATTTATCCTACAAAGGATAAAATTAGCACGTATTTGATGTCTATAATTATTTTTCACATGTTTGTTATAATGACAAGTATGAAATAGACTCACCTGAGCTTGTAAAAAGGTATGGTTTTGCACTATGTAAATGCACAGGCCACCCCTAAAAAGGGATCCTAGATATTTTTACATGTATATAATTTTTAAGTTGCAATTAATTTATTCGAGTGTTCATATCAAGTTTTTTTAGCGTCCAGTGTGTGTGATTTGATTTGGGAAAAATTTATTGAAAGCCTGAGCCCACTCTCAACACTATTCCAACTCTTTCCACTATTTTTTGTAATAAATTTTTACATTATTTATTTACTATTTTAATTCTTTGCTACAGTCATTTAGTTTATGCACTTCCCCTATTTTCTTTGTATTTTTCCAGCAAGTTTATTTTTTGCTTTTTGTAGTTTACTTCCAGTCATGTGTTTGATAATATATATTAAACTAATGGTTTTGACAAGAAAAAAAGCTACACCACAATCACCCCCCTAAACCTTAAGATGTATTGTACTCATATCATTGGTGTTACAGGCATAACATATGAATGATACTTCATAAGTTTACAAGCTTTCTAGGTTTGACAATTTAAATAGAGGCAATAAATAAATTGTAGAATAACCAATGTTTTGCCCAACATAATGATTCATTGATTAATTCAATGGAAGTACCTTGGGATATTGAAATAAATCATTACATGATTCCAACAATTATCAAACATTTCCATGCTATGTAGAAAATTTTATGCTTGATTTGGATTACCTTATGGCTTCACAAAAATTAGTACTAGTGTTGTGGATTAATTGATAGTTTTCCATGCTTGCTTATAGGTGGATACCAAATTTATTATTTTTGTAGCGATATTTATTACATATATATATTTTTTTTGGTAGATAAGATACTATAGCATTAATACCGGGTTTTACAGGTTGACCCAAAACCTTTTACAAAAATCAGCCCAAGGTTGTTGATGAACATGTCCTTACTAAGGATCCTATATATGTAAAATCTACATGCCGCCAAAGCCATTACATCCGGTAAGGCACATAGCCTATTATAAAAAAGAAAATTCCCATACAAAATTTTGGGTATACCCCAAGAAAACACACCTGCATCATAATTACAAAAAAAGAAACAAGCATGGATCCCTTCCTTGAAACAATGGAGAAACAAAAAGCTGCAGACACACATAGCAAAGTACTAAAAAAAACTCTCATAAGCTCTGTATTTATAGTTGCTCTTAATAATTCTTTGGTAATTGCTTTCTTTCGTATATGACATGCTTTGGTACCACATATCGTCTTGGCCAATCAGCCTTGGAGAAGTGAACCTACTGGCTAGATTTATGGTGGTGGCTATCTGGTGGTCCATGTGGCTCTGGTTCAAAGTGTATCGCTCCAAATTTTTCGCATCCCTACCTTCAGGCTATAGGATCCGCGCCCGAAAGGAGGATGGGAAAAGGATGGCACGGTACCTCGGACTGAGAGGACTTTGCGAAGGTCCCGCCTCTCAAGGGAGGTGTATTTTGATGATTTTTCGATGGATGGTGGGTTCACCAGGAAACATTTAGTGGCAGTTTCCACGCCTAGGTTTTGGAATGTGTTTAGATGTGTTCGTTTTAACCTTAAGCATTCATATCCTAGGTTTGGCCGAATGAATCTAGATTAATCTATATGAAAATGCAAGTTCAATGAATACAAGAAACAGATTTAAAGATAGAAAAATAGAGAGATTACAGAATGCAAATGAGGAATACCTGATCCGGATGTCTGAAGAAGATTCTGATGTTGAAGCAGTCCAGATCGTCTGAGATTCGACAAAATCATCTGCAATCAGACAATATCGTCTGAGATCTGACGAATTCGTCAGACGAATTCGTCAGAGACCTGCAAAACCAAAAATAGATGCAAAATACAAAAAGCACTACAGTGCTAACAGAGGCAAATCACACCAAATAATAGTATGAATACTGAGCAATAGTTAAGAATAGCAATCCAAGCAAATTATTGTATTTTAATGGAAAATTATGATCTTGATATGCAATCTAAGCTAAATGGGTGAACTCCAAATGCAAAGTAACATAAAAACTGAATAAAATATCTAATTTGCAGAATAAAATAGCAGAAAAAAGGTTGAGAATTGCAAACTTCAGGCACTGATTGCCTTAATATGGACTGCAGTCGAGATCGTCTCGCATCAGTATGAAATCGTCTCGAATTTGCCAGGTTCACCTCCGATCTGAACAGGTTCGTCGGCGACGATGGGTGCTGGCTCCGACTGAAAAATAGTGATGTACCTACAATAAAATTGGTATAGATCTAGTGCAAATGCAAGATTGGGATGCTTTAACGTAGAGGGAATCAATTTGCAGAGAATTTCAGCCAGGGGTTGGGAAGGGAAAATCCTAGAGATTAAATAGGCTTAGGGGGAGTAGTTAGGAGGTTGGAGATCATCCCAATTTGGGAGATCTCCAATGGGGGAAGGGTCCCAACGGTGCAGACACGCTTCTGCCCGGATTGGAGACCCGTTGGAACAGATTCCAACTTTGCAAATTTAGTTTTGCGACAAGATCGTCTAGACGTCCTAGTCCAGACGAAATCATCAAATCTGGGCGATATCGTCTGATCGGCGATGATATCGTCAAATGGTCAAAACAACCTCTAAAAATGGCACGAAAAAGGGGGAAACGGATTTCCGATGGTTAACGGGCGGTTTGGGAGGTTAAATTTGAATTTTAAATTATTTACTAAGGTGAATGTAATTATTGCAATTTTACTGCGCCAATTTTAGGGTGCTACATTTTGCCCCCTCTTTAGCGAATTTTTTGAAGAAAATGCGTTAAAGATGAGTTCTTCTCGATCTACGAGAAAGCAAAAATTATTCCCATTTTTAGGCGACGATTCTTGGTCGAATCGTACGACAGCTTACTATGGTGCCCCCTCCGTGTTTTTACCCAAATCGAACGTTTGAGGTAAAAACGCGGAAAAGCAAAAAATTATTTTTGAATAAAATTAAGAAAAATAGGGTAAAACCCTAATTCATTTTTACTGTTCATTTTCTAGTTTTAGAGCTCTGGAAGCAAAAATGGTGGAGACGACGCACAGATCAACAGAGGTCCGACGCGGTCTACGGGTAAGAGTCTAGACTTAGTTTAGAATGCTTTAATTTTAATTTTACATGCTTTGTAGGTGAATTTTAGGTGATTTTTGAGCATCGCGGCCGTTTTTGGGCCGTCGACGTCATCGGGACGAAATCGTCTCGATTTCGACGAAATCATCTCAATTTCGGCAATTTCGCTCGAGGGCGAAATCGTCGAAAGGGGGACGATTTCGTCAAATTAGAGATGATTTCGAACTACGAAATCGGAGACGATTATGCTCAAATTTGGGACGATATCGTCCAATAGTGGGCGATATCATCAATTGCACAAAATTGAATTTTTAACTTGCATTATTGATTACTTGAATTGTTGATTAATGATTGTTTATTGTTTTGTTGTTTATGTTTGCAGAGAGGATTACTAAAGAGCAGAGGAGTGGAAATATGGAGGGTTGAGAGACGACTTGGCTGCTCTGACACAGGCAGAGCGAGATCAACTGGCATAGGCCGGCTTACTGCATGTGGCAGAAATGCCACAAGTATCTACAGACATGGGGCTACTGACGGCCCTAGCAGAGAGGTGGTATCCAGGGTCTTCATGTTTCTAGCTACCGATAGGGGAGATGACTCCCACACTAGAGGACGTATGGAGGATTCTGAGAATCCCCATACAAGGACGGCTGATTACTCCTACGGCCAACCAGGGCCGCGCTATGGGACGGTTATGTGGTGACCCGAGCTTCACCCTGGAGAAGGGCGGAGTTAACATCGAGGCACTACGCCAGATGCCTGGGGCATCTACACTCACACGGGTACTAGCTGGGGTGGTTGGTGGACTTCTGCTGTGCCACCAGAGCGGGTGCAGGGTGCCATGGATGCTGGCAGATGTGGTCTACGATATGCGAGACCATGGCTACAGGTTTGCTTGGGGCAGCTTTGTTCTATGCCGATTGTACAGGATCCTATATGGGGTCGTGTACAAGGGCGGTCGATGTCTGGTTATGACATCGCTACTATAGGTTTGGTGCTGGGAGCACATTGCAGTGTGGAGGCCGATAGGGCTTCCTCTGATAGGGATTGACGGGGAGAGGCCCCGAGTCTTCTACTGGTGGCTCCGGAGAGGGGCACAACGACGGATCGACCTACCGATGTCCCGAAGACTACTGGATGACCTAGTCCCGGACCAGATCACCTGGAGGCCATGGAGGGAGCATCCAGGGTGGCCAGAGGATGGACAGGAGTTGGCTCGCATCAGGCGAGTTTGCTGGTTGAGGATGGAGAGGGGAGAGGTGGAGCTCCACAGGTACGACCGAGTTTTGAGGCAGTTCGGTCTACAGCAGGGGATCCCATCCCTCAAAGACTACGAGTTTTCTCGGACTGTCCGGGATAACACTACGGTTAGCGGGGCTCCGGACATGCAGCGATTCTGGAGCCAGGACACGGATGATGCCCCCATCCAACCAGTGGATGGGGACGATGCAGGAGTAGCCGATGGCTACGATGCCTGGTACGTAGGCATCCGCCCTCCTTGGATGACGAGGGCATAGGGTCCGATCCATGCGGTTGTGCATCGGATAGGGAGGCGATGCCAGGCGGTGATAGAGGCAGCCCAGGGTCACGATGAGAGAGAGGCGAGGAGGCCACAGGCACAGGAGCGGCCACGATAGAGAGAGAGGGAGAGGAGGGAGGCGAGACCCCCATCTCCACAGAGGCCACCATCGCCCGATAAGGGCAAGGGTGTGGATACAGGAGAGAGTAGCGAGATGGCTACTCTTCGGGTGGAGAGAGATCATCTGCAGGCTCAGGTGCAGACGCTACAGGATGCGGCCGCACAACACCGGGCTGAGGTGTCACAGCTACGAGATGAGATTGCACGCCTCAGGGCACGGGGCGGAGGGGCGAGCACACAGGAGCTGGCGCGATCGATTGCTCAGATCACGTTCTACCAGGGCATCTACTTCCAGATGGTGCCAGAGGGTCGACAGACTACCCCTTCTAGCTAACATCGTCGACCCTATCAGGATTGGGTCCTCGAGGACCACGTCCCGATCGAGGACGAGGACTACACAGACTGCGATGGGGCCACCTCGTCCACCTCAAGGCGGGGGAGGAGATGAGGCAGAGAGCTCGAGGGGCTCTCGAGGCTAGAGGGTGGGATTGACATTTGTATTATATGATTATTTTTGATAGAGGATTGAGTATGCCGAGGTATAGATTGTGGCATACCAATCTAGTTTTGATGATGTACATATGTTGTTGATATATATAGATGAGATATTTTTGATCATATGACTTGTGTTTTGTGATTTTTATGATGCTTTTAGATGTTTTAATTGATTGATTTGAGAATTGGATGTAATTATGTCGTTGGAGATATTATAATTTGAATGTCATGCTTGTAATATTTTAAATGAAATAATCTGATGTAACAAATTGATTGTTTATGATGAAATGTGATAAAAATAAAAAATAAAAAGAGACTTCTAACAATAATTTCAAAGGACATTGTCGCTATTATAGACCATTTCATGGAGTCGCTGCTCACTCGGTCGTCAAGCTAGTCCCATTTATAGAAATATTGTTAAAAGTAAAAGAGTGCTTAAGAGACTGTCTTAAGACTTTGTTGTGATAGTGCAAATGATAATGATGATGATGGTTTGTTTTCAGATTTTCATAAAAATGTTTGTGCATGAAATGATGTTTTAAAATGATTTTTGCTAGGCATAAATTCCTAAGTGTGATAAATTTTTTGGATAATTCTTTAGGAATTATACCATCATTGCAAAATTAAAGGTTGACATAATGACATGAAATAATGAAAATGTGTTTGCTTTGGAAAAGCATAATTTGTGTAACATAATGAATTAAGTCATATGGTTTTCATGATTTTGAATAAATGGGGAATAAAAATTGTTACAATGGTTTGCGCTAGGCATAGAATATGTAGGTATAGACTTATACCATCATCGCGAAAATCAAAAAAAAGATAGTTTTATTGCATGATTGATTTTTGATGAACAGAAAAATATGAAAATGAGGACTTGCGCTAGGCATAAAATTCCAATTTTGGTTTTGAAACTATACCATCGTCGCGAAAGTCAATCATATATATATGTATATGTTTTGTGTATTTTGAAAGAAATTTTTGATTTTTCTATTATATAGTTGTCTTTGTGGTAAACAATTGTACTTGATTTATTCCAAACAAGTTGCAAAAATAATATTTCAAATTATTTTGAAGACAAAAGTTAGATTTATAAGGAATCCCATGTGCATATGTGAATTCATTTCCGATCTTGATTTATCATAATGATACACAAAATCTCTCAAATACAAATGTGTGTGCAATTGCATTGTTCATTTACCACTTTTGAGCAAGATACTATGATACAAGTGATTTGAAGAAACCAAATAAGTGTTCATTAACCATGATGTAGATGCATATAACCATACTAGGCTACTATGTAGGTCGGATTATCAAGAGCTAGCTAATCCATAAGCAGACATAGGTCTGTACAAAAGAAGGTCGCTAATGTGACAGACATATCGCCACGCTAGGAGTTACCCAAGGCCAAGCAGGTTGGGCACAAACCACCTGTTATGGGGCTTACCTCATAGTTTTCGAATAATTGAGAATTCCAGGGATTCAAGCTCATCAACCCTTCTTTTCTTTTCAAAGGGTAGGGAAAGGGATTTTATTGCTTTCTTGCTTTCTTTTGAACTTTGCTTATTTTTCTTTTGTATTTCTTTTGCTTGATAATGCTTGTAACATTGCTGTAATGATATAAGAACATTTTTCTTTTCTCTTTTTTCTTGAATTTTTCTTTTCTTTTTCTTTTTCTTTGCTAGGGATACTTGCTCAGATTAGCTGTAGAGCAAGGGATTTTTATTCTGGGTAGGGGTGAGCTTGTCCTTTTGCCAATTCTCAAAGATTCTAGACCATGTGCATGATAGGATAGCAGGGAAACTTTTCGCTCAAGAAATCAGTTCTACTATGTAGCAAAACATGGAAATTACAAATATAATCATTTTATTGTGAAAAGATGTGCTTGGTTTAAGTAAATAACAAGATCAATTCTCTATGCTCAAACTTTATTTAATTGAATTTTGTGGACTTTGATATAAGAGAGATTAGTAATCATGCCAGATAAAATCAAGATATTTATTGTTGTGAGTGTGTAAGTGAGGGATTCCAAATAAATGCTAATTTATCCAAAATAAGTTGAAACATACAACTGCAATAATTGTAAGAAAATATATATAAATGATTTTTTGAAAAGTTTTGAGAATGTTGACTCTCTCTTTCTTCTTTATTTTATTTTGGTTTCAAAAGAGTCAAGCATATAGCTATTTTTATATTTTTATTTTGATTTTTGTTTTTGAGTAAAAAATTTAACAAGTGCCTTAAATAAATGCAATAGATAGTTTTTGAAGATTTTTCTGAGAGATTTATGAATGTTTTTGATGTTTTTGAATAAATTGAAAGAAATACAAGATAGTAATTTTGAACAAATATATACATGGATGAAATGACCAAATTTATGCATAGTAACGTTTAAGATGCAAAATATTCATGGGTTCTTTAAGTTCTTTACCATCTAAGGTAGATAATTTATATGCTCCCGATTCAAATTTAGTAGTAATAATGTATGGTCCGAGCCAGTTGGGCTCAAATTTACCTTTAAGTTCCTTAGTTGCATTTGTATTTTTTTGATTTTCTTTTAGAACAAGGTCGCCAATCTCAAAGGATCGATGACGAAATTTCTTAGCATATGATCTTTTAAGCTTGTTTTGGTAAGCACGGAGATGCTCCAAAGCATTGATGCATTTTTCATCTAGGAGTTCCAACTGACTGAGTCTACCAGCATGATATTCATCTCCTACTTCGGTATCTTGAAGTAGCAGAGCCAAAGAAGGAACTTCCAATTCAAATGGAAAAACTGCTTCAGCACCATACACCAAAACAAATGGTGAAGTTCCAGTGGGGGTTCGAACACTAGTTCGATAGGCCCACAAGGTTGGATATAATTGAATGTGCCAGTCACGACCAGTTTTATTGACTAATATTTTGAGAATTTTGATTAGGGTTTTGTTAGATGCTTCTGCTTGACCATTACCCTGAGGATAATAGGGGGTGGACCAGCGATGTTGAATCTTATATTTTTGACATAATTTTTTAACATCTTTATTTTTGAAGCAAGTTCCATTGTCAGAGATGAGATTGGCAGGAATTCCGAACCTGCAAATGATTTGATTAAAAATAAATTTAGAAACTTGTGTGCCAGTGCAGGAAGCTAAAGGCATAGCTTCGACCCACTTCGTGAAATACTTAGTGGCAGTTATGATAAACTTGTGTCCATCAGAAGACACAGGATTGATTTTACCAATAATATCCAAGCCCCATTTAGAAAAGGGCCATGGAGATGAAATAGCCTGTAGCTCTTGTGCAGGCGCATGGACAAGGTCAGCATGTTTTTGACACTTGTCGCAATGGCGCACATACTCATGTGCATCCGTTTCCATGGTAGGCCAAAAGTATCCTATCCGAAGGAGCTTTTTAGCAATAACACTACCACTAAAGTGTCCTCCACAAGATCCATCGTGGGCTTCACTCAAGGCTGATTTAGACTCTTCTAAGTTTAAACATCTTAATAGGATACCTTCAAAAGATCTCCTATATAAAGTATTGCCAATTATTACGAATCGACTTGCTCGTCGACGTAATAACCGACGCTGGTTTCTATTAGAATTGGCGAGGAAAGTCCCATTTTGGAGAAAATCAAATATGTCCGTATACCAAGGTTCAGGAGTAGTTTCATTGATTAGAAACACATCCAAAGGCTCTAAGCATGACTTATTTGAGGCGGGTTCTTGGAGTCGACGAATAATGATAGTGGCATATTCGTCGTCTAACTCCAAGGGCAGGAGAGATGCAGCGGTGGCCATAGCATCAGCTGCACGATTGCTAGTTCGAGGAATGGCTTCCAAGGTGACTTGATCAAATAAAGACATTAATTGTAAAACATAGGCCTTATATGGGCGTAGTTTATCATCTCTGGTTTGATAAACTTCATTAATTTGGTTTATAACCAATTGGGAATCACCAAAAACTAAAAGATGTTTAATTTTTAGTGCTAGAGCAGCTCGTAATCCAAGGATTAGAGCTTCATACTCAGCAGATATTGTTGGTGCAAGCAAAGGTCAGTTTGAAGGATAGAGGAATAAGATGTTTTTGCGGAGATATTAAAATAATACCCGCACCAGCCCCACTCATGCATCGGGCTCCATCAAAGTATAAGGACCATTGTTCAGGATGGTCTCGCCTCTAATTGAAGGCATTCATCCTGGAAACTCGATGATGAGGGGATGGGTAGACTCTAAGGGTGCAGCAGACTAATTGATCTCGCTATGATTTGACCCTTAACAGACTTCTGTCCTATGAATGTGAGATCAAACTCGCTTAGAGCAAGAACCCACTTGGTTGTGCGACCCGATAAATAAGGTCGACTCATGAGATACCTTAAGGGATCATATTTAGCAATGACATAAGTTTTTTGGCTAAGCATATAATGTCATAATTTTTGCGTAGCAAACACGACTGCTAGACATAGTTTTTCCAATGCTGTGTAGCGGGTTTCATAACTGATGAAGGTTCGGCTAATATAATAATTAGCACGTTCTCGCTTTTCATCATCAAGTTGGGCTAACATAGCCCCTAAGGCAGAATCTGAAGCTGAAATATATAGGAGAAATGGGCGATCGGATTTAGGTGGTGAAAGCATAGGTGGATTAAGGAGGTATTGTTTGAGAAGTTCAAAAGCTTCTCTACATTCTGTATCCCAATTAAAAGGGACATCCTTCTTAAGCAGTTTAAGAAAGGGACCGGTTTTGTCCGCCAGCTTATCAATGAAGCGACGGATGGCTTGAAGCTTACCTTGTAAACTTCGTAACTCAGATATATTAGTCGGTGCGGGCATATCAGTGATGGCCACAATCTTGAGAGGGTCGATTTCAATACCACGTAAAGAAACTAAAACCCCTAATAGTTTGTCCGGATTTAACTCCGAATATGCATTTTGTCGGATTTAATCGAATGAGATATTCTCGTAATCGATTAAAAACTTTTCTTAAATCATCTAAATGATGATCTTCAATAAGAGAGCGAGCTATAATATCATCTACATAATCATGTAGGATATCATGCATCATATCATGAAAAATGTAGGTCATAGCTCGTTGATAAGTTGCACCGGCGTTCTTTAAGCCAAATGGCATCACTTTCCAGCAAAAGGTACCCCAGGGGGTAATAAAGGCTATTTTAGCCTGGTCTTCAGGAGCTATCCTGATCTGATTATAACCGGAGAATCCATCCATTAAGGACATCATCCCACTTTCGGCAGTGAAGTCAATGATTTGATCCATATTTGGAAGAGGAAAGTCATCTTTAGGGCATGCAGCATTAATATCTCTAAAATATGTGCAAACCCTAACTTTGGTAGCTTCTTTCTTGGTGACTGGAACTACATTTGAGATCCATTCAGCATAATCAATAGCTTGTATAAAGATAACATTCAGGAGTTTTTCTAACTCCCCTTTGACTAGCAGAGCCACTTTGGGATGCATTTTTCTAAGTTTTTGTTTAACAGGTTTAGCATCCGGATGGACCACTAGATGGTGCATGACGACAGAAGGGTCTAGACCTGGCATATCTTCGTATGTCCAAGCGAAGACATCTTCATACTCTTTAAGGAATGCGATGTATTGTTCTTGTTTTTCTTGACTTAATTCTGATCCAATATTGATTATGTGAGGATTGTCCTCAGTTCCAATGTTAATTTTAATGACATTTTCTACCTCCATGTGTAGATCTCTTTCAAAATTAGGTGGGGCGGGTGAAACGCCCAACTCTTGTAATTCTTGTAAGGTTAATTTAGATAATTCATCTTGAGGATTAGTGGCCTCAAGTTGGGCTATAGTTGGTATAGAACCATCAAAATAAAACCCATTGTGCAACATCTCTTCAACAGAGACATCATGGAAGATATCTCCTTCCAACTCTTCATCGGGGTCAGCAATCATTTCAGGGTATGCTATGGATAGCATGTTGCATGAAAACGACTGATTTTTAAGAGGCAAATCAACATGCCTATCCAAATAATCTTGATAGCATATGAGATGATCATCATCCTCAAAAGGAAAGGGTTGACCCTTACTAGGAAATAGGCCCACACCACAGCAGGCAGGCCACGGTTCTACCTCGAAAGGTTCTTTCATGCCATTTTGGAAAGGTCCCAAGCCTTTCCCTTCATATCCCATTTTAAGCATCATGGGTTTAGCTTTAATATAATCATTGGTAAAATAACACCGAGCATATCCTTCATGGTGAGTTTTGATATTTCGAGGGATTCTTCCCCAGTCATATCCTTTATAAATGAAGGCACAACTCCCGACTTGGTAAGTACTTCCCATAGGTTGTGGGAGGCCCAAAGTACGAGGAGATGGCGGCAAGTTATTTAAAAGGTTTGAATCTTGCATGAAAGCATTCATTTTTTCTGATATTAAGGTTGTAGATAAATCTGGTAAAAGGTCATCAGAAAGGGCATAAGATGTAGAAGGTTTATTACTTATGTCTTGAGATGTGGAAGGTATGATAGATGTGTCTATAGGTTTTGAATTTATAGGGATAGAACTTGAAGGATTGGTTGTAGATTTAAGGTCCTTTTGAGATTCTAAAATAATTTGTTTAGAGGGTTGTTGATCTATATAGGAGGATGAAGTTAATGGAGGGGGAATAGGGGAAGTTATGGGTTTATGTTTCACAGTTTTAGATGAAAGATAAGAACTAGGATGTGTGGATGACAGAGCAGGGCAAAATTGCACTCCAACGGGTTCTGCCAAAGCACACATATCAAAAGGTCTAGGGTCACCATGAATAGTGACCAACTGATTTTTAAATTCAAATTTAACACATTGGTGTAAAGTTGATGGGACCGCTCGCATGGCGTTGATCCAAGGGCGACCCAAAAGTATATTGTACGATGTTGGGCAATGTACAATAAACACGGTTGTTTCTAGGGTTCTAGGACCAACTTGCAATGGGAGGGTAATAACTCCACACGTTTCTTGTGTTTCGTCATTAAAAGCTTTGATAATCATATCTGTTTTCTTCATTTCATCACTTCTAAAGCCAAATCGTTGGTAGAAGTCAAAGGTGCAAATGTTTAGAGATGAGCCATTATCAATCAAAACTCTTTTGATAGCTACATCTCCAATTAAAGCAGTAATGTATAAGGGATTGTCCTTATGTAAACTGTGTTGTGGGATGTCTTTATCCCGAAAGTCAATACAATCAATCTCTCGAGTGATGATAGTATTGGCCATAGCTTCAGGTTGAATGTTTTGAGGTACCATCATTTGGCTCAATGTAAGCATCAACTCATCCCTATGGGTGGGAGAGGATCTTAATAAATCTAAGAGGGAAATTCTGGCCGTAGTGTTAGACAATTGCTCATTAATGCTGTAAGGGGGTTTAGATTGGATATTAGGAGCATGATTCCCTTTATTAGGGTTTTTCAAAACGAATGGAGCTGATCCATCATTCTGGTTTGGTTCTTGTTGAGAGTTTTGAGCTTGTTGTCGAGTAACGACTCCAATGGTACCTACGATGTTATAGTGAAGACGTTGAACTGGTCTCGGTTGAGCATTAATGGCTTCTTCATTAGAAAGAAATATATTGGAAGAAGGTCGAGTAGTGACTCTTCTAGGGAATGGTTCTTCTGGAACATTAGCATCTGTGATGGGTTGAATAGGATCTGATTCATTTTTAGAACTATTCGATTGGTTTGAAGTAATGTCTAGTTCACTTTCACTATCTGACTCTATATCACTAGAATCGAAGTTTGAAAATTATGTAAGGGCCTGGTCGTAACTAGGGATAAGGTCATGTCAAATATTTGAGGATCCTGAATAGGTAATTGTCCGCTAATGGTTCCTACATATCGGGTAGGAGGGGGAACATTATGATGTTCGATTTGATTGGCTACCTCTTTACCATGTCTTGGTAAAGGGTGTTGAAATATGTCTAGAGTTTGATTGGCATTTTGATTTTGATTTTGGGGAATGGTCTTTTGAGTATTATTAGGAGGGTTTTGTTTAGGTTGGAAGGCTTGTACTTCCATTTCATTATTGTCAATCAAATCTTGTATTTTATGTTTCAACCTTTTACAAGCGTTGGTAGAATGTCCAGGTCCTCTATGGAAATCACAGTGCAAATCAGCTCTATATCCGGGTATAGTCGGATCTCGTTCCCGGATAGCTGGTAATTGGATTAAACCTCTTTCGAGTAATTGAGGTAAAATAGTTGATAAGGGTTGGTTTAATCTAGTGAATTCTCGAGGAGGCTTGTCAGGAGGTTTCAATATGAATTTTTTTGTTGTCTTCGTTGCATTGACATTAGCAACATTCCTGCTATCAGTGACTCCGTCACCGACAACTTGTTTGTTTTTATATTGATTTCTGGATGTTTTCTCATCATCCTTCTTCCTAAGTTGGCCTCTCCTAATGAGGGCATCTTCTACTCTTCGAGCTAAATCTATAGCTTGATCGAAGGTAGTTAAAGTAGCAGTCGATAGCTCATAAGATATCTAGTTCTTGTAAATTGTTGATGAAAATGTCCAACATTTCCCTATAAGGCAATACAAAGTGCAGTTTTCCCGTCAATTGCCTCCATCTAGCTAAGAAATCGGCAAAGCATTCATCCTTATCTTGTTTTAAATTGTATAGGTCTTTAATAGTTACATGCCTCTCGATGTAGGCACTAAATTGATGGACAAATGATTCAACTGTTTCTTCGAAGTTTCTCAAAGAATGAGTGGGCAATTGATAGTACCACTCTAATGCCATTCCACCTAAACTTTTGGGGAACATTTTTAGTAATAGCAAGTCATCATGCGATATGTCGTGACATGCTATCCTAAACATGCGAAGATGCTCTATGGGATCTTCGGTTCCTTTATATATAGGCAGGATAGGCATGGGAAAATGCTTAGGGTATGGTTGAGCTACAACTATGGGATCCAAAGGTTGACTACAGATCTCTCGATAATTATACGAGGGATGGTAGGGATCTATCTGGTCCATACGTGAAGCTAATTGTTTCACCATGGCTTCCAGATTACTAGTTTGCCCCCCATATTGGTTTGGTAGGGCATTGACATGGGTTTTATGGGCGTAGGATGGAGGAACATGCAGATTAGATGCCATGTTACTATTGTGTAAAGTATTGGTAGGAAAAGTATTATGGAGGAATTTTGAAGTTGGATTATGTTGTATTCCGGATTGTTGAAAGTTTGTATTTGGCTTTGTTTTAGGTTTTTGTTTACTTGAAGCATGTTGCTCAATAGTTTGGCGAAACAAAGTAGCGAAGGAAGGTTTCTTTTGTGTGGGAGTGATTTTAGGTTGAATAACAGGTTCCTTAGGAGGTTGGGTAACCTATTGTTTTGACATGTTTTGAGCCATAGTGACCATATCCGTATTGGATGGCCCAGCCTTGTCACTTTCTTGATCAACGAAAGATAAAGGATTAGTGCGTATATTAAACGCCTGTTCTATAGCTGCTTGAGCGTCACTAATTTCCCCTTTATCAATACGAACTGCCACATTAAGGATGTCAATGTTCTCATTGAGAAATTTTTGAAAATGTTCTGCATTGTCAAAAGCAATAGTTCCATTAGGAGCTACTCTAGGGGATGAGGATCCATCCTCTTTAACACTTCCTTCTTGTTCCTTATCTTCACCTAAGTCTTCATCTGATTGACCTAGAGTTTCTCCTTCCGGATTTGTATCTCCAAGAAGGACATTTGGGTTTTCAGTTGTATCTTGTAACCAATCTTCTCCTTCTCCTAAAGTTTCTTTACCATTCCTAAGTTTAGGCATGGTGCTAAGTTTTGATTTCAGCAAATATATATATATATATATATATATATATGCAACAAATTAAGAGGTATATATTTACTATATACCTACTACAATATTTAAAAATGAAATGTTTAAGTTTTTGCTAAGTTTTTGATTTTTTAGTTTTTCTTTAATTTTTTGAAACAATACAATAAAGACAGCAAATAACACAATAAATGCTAGAAATAATACTGAAGTAATAATTTAATTTTCTATAAACAACTTATGAATATCATTGATAGGTTCGAGTTGTTCAGGAGTCATGAAGTGTTCTTCTTCAAATTGAAAGTTTTCTTTTAAAAATTTGATGAAAAGAGCTATAGAGATACCATGTATTTCAGATTCTGGTTTATAATAATAATTCTCACGACAATATTCGCGATACAACATAGCTCTAGGAATTTTGTTCCATCTTCTTCTAATCATAAGATCAGTTTCTAGGGAATCTACATGAACTAGAAATGGGTGTACCACAATTGTGTCGTTGAGATATTCCTCGAGAGTTAAAATTTTTGAAGATACAAGAGCTCTCCTATAGGCTAACCATCTATGGCAGGCTCTCTGAAGTTCATGATAAAAAACTAATTGATGAGGATCCAGGATTCTATCTAGGACTAGCCTCTTGATTTGCTTAAGTTGTGTGGACCTAGATGAAATGAGACTAAGTCTCCTATCAAGTTCGTTCCACAGGAATTGATTTCTGCTTGTTTCAGGCACACTAAGGATAGAATTAACTTCTATAGCTGCCAATTGATTTTCTACGTTTATAGTAACTGCTAACCTTTTCTTAGGAGCTACCATCTAAACATGTTTTCAAACTTAAATGTTTAAAATGCATCTATGTTTCAGTTGTTCTATATATGTTTTTGTTTTTGTTTTTCAAAAGGTTATGATGCATTCACGTCGGGTTCACCAAAATGTATCGCTCCAAATTTTTCGCATCCCTACCTTCAGGCTATAGGATCCACGCCCGAAAGGAGGATGGGAAAAGGATGGCACGGTACCTCGGACTGAGAGGACTTTGCGAAGGTCCCGCCTCTCAAGGGAGGTGTATTTTGATGATTTTTCGATGGATGGTGGGTTCACCAGGAAACATTTAGTGGCGCTTCCACGCCTAGGTTTTGGAATGTGTTTAGATGTGTTCGTTTTAACCTTAAGCATTCATATCCTAGGTTTGGCCGAATGAATCTAGATTAATCTATATGAAAATGCAAGTTCAATGAATACAAGAAATAGATTTAAAGATAGAAAAATAGAGAAATTACAGAATGCAAATGAGGAATACCTGATCCGGATGTCTGAAGAAGATTCTAATGTTTGAAGCAGTCTGGATCGTCTGAGATTCGACAAAATCGTCTACAATCAGACAAGATCATCTGAGATCTGACGAATTCATTAGACGAATTCATCAAAGACCTGCAAAACTGAAAATAGATGCAAAATACGAAAAGCACTACAGTGCTAACAGAGGAAAATCACACCAAATAATAGTATGAATACTGAACAATAGTTAAGAACAGCAATCCAAGCAAATTACTATATTTTAATGACAAATCATGATCTTAGTATGCAATCTAAGCTAAATGGGTGAACTCCAAATGCAAGATAACATAAACACTGAATAAATTATCTAATTTGCAGAATAAAATGACAGAAAAAAGGTTGAGAAAAGCAAACTTCAGGCACTGATTGCCTTAATGCAGACTGCAGTCGAGATCATCCCGCATCAGTATGAAATCATCTCGAATTCACCAGGTTCGCCTCCGATCTGAACAAGTTCGTCGACGACGATAGGTGCTGGCTCCGGCTGAAAAATAGTGATGTACCTACAATAAAATTGGTATAGATCTAGTGCAAATGCAATATTGGGATGCTTTAACGTAGAGGGAATCAATTTGCAGAGAATTTCAGCCAGGGGTTGGGAAGGGAAAATCCTAGAGATTAAATAGGCTTAGGGGGAGTAGTTAGGAGGTTGGAGATCATCCCAATTTGGGAGATCTCCAATGGGGGAGGGTCCCAACGGCGCAGACACGCTTCCGCCTGGATTGGAGACCCGTTGGAACAGATTCCAACTTTGCAAATTCAGTTTTGCGACAAGATCGTCTGGACGTCCTAGTCCAGACGAAATCGTCAAATCTGGGGCGATATCGTCTGATCGACGACGATATCGTCAAACGGTCAAAACAACCTCTAAAAATGGTGCAAAAAAGGGGGAAACGGATTTCTCGATGGTTAACGGGCGGTTTGGGAGGTTAAATTTGAATTTTAAATTATTTACTAAGGTGAATGTAATTATTGCAATTTTACTGCGCCAATTTTAGGGTGCTACACAAAGTCTTATATTGTCATTTCTTTCTTGCCCTATGATTATCAACCAACCTGAAATTACTAAGACAACTAGGATCCATATTATCTAACATGTGACTGTCCCCATTAATATTTGTGGTATTTCCAAGTAGCATCCATGAAGACTGATAACTCGAATAATTTTTATTGTGAGTCCATTTCAAAAAATATGCAAGAATACTCCTAGCCTTCGAACTTACAGTGCCTTTCCTATTGGTAAATTTGACTATCATTCTTGGCATTCTTGTTGAATAATATCCTCTACTTCACTTGGGACATTGTGTTCCCATTTGAAAAGTCCATCACCATCGACACCCAAATTGTCTAGCTTATTAGCAATTTTGTTAGCTTCCTAAAAGACATGTTGGTATTTTATGTCCTGTCTTCTCTGGAAAAGGATCCTAGCCTCTTCAACAATTATTTTAATCCTCCAAGGAGGTGTTTTCAAATTATTGGGGAGATTTATAACATGCATAGAGTCTCCTTCTATGATAAAATTGCCTTCTAAGTATTGAGTCATTTGAAGGCCTCTCCACATAGCTCTAGCTTTAGCTTCATTGTTTGTCCTTGTTACCAAATATTTAGAAAATACAAGCATCATATTCCCATTATGATCTCACACAATATCATCAGTGCCTACTCTTCTAGGATTGTCCTTATTTGCTCCATCAAAATTAATCTTAAACCAACCCATAGGAGGTGGTGACCACTTAACATTAGATCTGGGGTTGACTACCATAGGCACAAACCCATCTAACAAGGTTAAGCTTAAATATTGAACAATCATGGTCTCCTACATATGAGGTTTATGGCTATCAAAAGGGATAAGGTTCACATTATTATTGGAAAAGGATAGGATCCTAGAAATGATAGTTTGATGATCATGGATAGACTCATTAAAGACTCTATGGTTCCTTTCTAACCACACCTGCCAAAGATAGTGATTGAGACAAATTTTCCACATGTATATAAGTCTTTGGTTTGAAAAGTGGTAAGGCCACTAGACAAAAAAATCAAGTATGATGGTTGGTTTAACCCAAGAAATATTGAAGGCTTGAAAAACCCCACTTAGGACAGTCAAGGAAAAAGGGCACTCAGGGAAAATGTGATAAATGGTCTCCCAATTAGCCCTGCACAGATAACAATGATTAGTGATACAAATACCTTTATGCATCATATTATCAATGGTTAGAATTCTTCCTTGGATAACTAGCCATGAAAAGACTACAATTTTTTGAATTAATTTTTTTATCCAAACTAAGTCCTTTTGGAGGACAAAATCCTCGTCATCAAGTAGAAGCTTGTAAGCTAATTTAATAGTGAACTGACCATTTTTCGTAGGAGCCCAGGTCACTTGATCTTCCTTGGGTCTCATGGGATAAACTATTTCTCAAGAATGTTACAAATATCATTTGATTCCGCTTGAAATTCTTGAATCCTTATTTGTTTCCACTTCATTCTGCTCTGTCCTCAACCATATAATCAGAGACTTTTCTGCCAATGAGTTCTTCGATGATATCTCTGATTCAGGCTAAGTTAGGATATTGCGTTAGTGGTTCATCATTAGCCCACCTATCATTCCACAAATTTATCCTCTCACCATTGCCTAAAACCCATCTTAAACATTTTTTGATGATTTCCTTACAATTGAGAATTACTTTCCAAAAATCAAAACCTCTTATTGGAACTGAGTCACTTAGGAATTCCATATTTTGAAGATACTTTCATTTGATGATAGTTGTCCATTCATTTTCTTCAACAAAAATGAGATGCCATGCCTGCTTAGCTAGTAAAGCTAAATTCATATGAGCAATTCTCCTTAGACCTAAGCCCCCATTTTTCTTGGGTCTACACACTTTGGTCCATCCTACAAGGTGTATTATTTTTTCTCCTCTGATCCAGTCCATAAAAATTCTTTTTGGAGTTTCTCAATTTTTTGGAAAACCTTCACAGGGGATTTTAAAATGGAGAGGAAATAGACAAGAATGCTTTGAAGAGAGGCCTTAGTGAGGGTCAGCTTTCCTACTTGAGATAGAATATGACCTTTCCATACAACAAGTTTTTTTTGAATTCTTTCAATAACCCTGTCCCACATTGACTCTCTCGAAGAACCAATGAAAATAGGGAGACCAAGATATGAAGTGGGGAGGTTTGCTATATCACACCCTAAAATTTTTGCAATTCTTCCTTGCCTATGAATGGGGGTGTTCAAGAAATATAACTTGCTTTTACTAAAATTAACTTTTTGACCAGCAGCATCCTCGTAGATGTATTTAATTCTTTTGGTCTCAACCACCGATGCCTTAGTCAATAGAAGGGTATCATCAATGAATTGTTGGTGAGAAATAGCCCTAGTGAGATATGTTGCCTTGATTCTTGAAATTAGCCTTGAACTGCAAGCATTTTTTATGGTTATACCTAAAGCTTCTGCCACAATGATGAATAACATGGGGCTGATAGGGTCCCCCTACCAAATTCCTCTGTGACTTTGAAAGTAACCAATAGTTGTTCCATTAACCAAAATTGAGAACCATGCTTTAGAAATGAATTCTTTGATAAAATTAACCCATTGGTGGTAAAAACCAAACTTAAGGAGGACAACAATCATAAAGTCCCAATTTAGCCTATCTAATGCTTTGTTCATGTCAAGCTTAAGGGCAAAAACAAACTTGTTAGTCTTATGAGCAGAGTGCAGAGCTTCATGAACTATGATAACTCCATCCAATATTGACCTAGCCCTAGACAGAGCTTCCTTAGCATGGATATATGATGCAGGGTAGAACATATCTCATTCTATTTGCAATGGTTTTAGTTAGGATCTTGTAAGAAACATTGCACAAACTGATTGGCCTGAAGTCAGCCATAGATTCAGGGGTTTGCTTCTTAGGAATTAGAGAAATAAAAGTAGAGTTGAGACCTTTTGGGATATGATTTCTTGCTTTGAATTCTCTAACAGCAGAAACTACATCCTCACTTATGATGTCCCAAAAGTCTTTATAGAAACGAGGGGGAAAGCCATCGGGTCCCAAGGCTTTGTTTGGCTCCATGCTAAACAAGGCTTCCTTAATTTCCTCATCAAAAAAGGGAGCTAGAAGCTTAAGGTTTATATCCTCATTTATTATGCTATGAATGGATTACAAGAGAATATCTTTAGCCTCCTCATTGCACTGCAATTCCTTACCAAGTATAGAATTGAAATAAATTACTGCTTCCTTTCTGATTTATGTTAAGTCCTGAGTAATAGAACCATCTGTTTTTTTTTTTTTAAATTATCTTGTTATTGCTTATGTTTCTAAGCGTGGTGACGTGAAAAAACTTAGAATTTGAATCTCCATATTTCAACCAAAGAGCCCTTGATTTTTGCCTCCAATATATTTCCTCATAGGCCAAAATGTTATGAAACTATGCTAGTCTTATCTATTCCTCCTGCATAGTAGTATCATCAGCATCACCATGTTGAATCCTCTGATTAATTATCTTCAAAATTTCAACAACCTATTTTTTATTTTCAAAGAGGTTCCCAAAGACCTCTTTGTTCCAAGTTCGAAGCTTTTCCTTAACAAACTTTAATTTGCTAGCAATTTTAAAAGTTGCACTACCCTGACAGGTTGCTGCCACCATTGAATTAAGTTATATATGAAACTGGAATGTTTGATCCACATAGATTGAAATATGAAAGGCTTATTGAAGGGCATAGAGTTAGGGATCTCCAAAAAATGGGATTATGATCAAAGGCAATTTTAGGAAGGGCTTGTAGGGTAGAATAACTGAACAGATTTGTAGCCTCCTTTGATAGAAAAACCTGTAAAGAATTTCTTGAATGAGATGACACCCTATCCGCCAATTGCTCCAAGTATAATTCACTCCTCTAAGTTTTACATCCATCAACATGTTGAAGTTCACAAAGTCATTGAACCCATCCATGCTCCTGATAGGTGGTCCATTTCCACCCATTTTGTCTGAAGGGTAAATAGGAGTGTTAAAATCCCCAACCAAAATCTAGGGGACATTATGGAAAATTTCAATCAGATTGCCTAAGTACTCCCACAGTAGAGATTTCCCTTGAATTGAAGTCGGGGTATAAATATTTGAAAGGATCCATGACCTATTGTTGTTTATTTCCTTAAATAAAACACTAATAACCATGTCATATTTCTGAATAATGGTTCCTTCTACTATCCGAGGATCCCACAAAGTCATAAGGCCTCCAAACGCTCCTCTGGCTGATTTACAAACCATATCCCCTTGATTCCAAATTTTTTTTGCTACTTTTTTTGACTGAATCTCATCAGTTTTTGTTTCTTGCAACATAATAATAGTTGGATTCACTTGATTTCTTATTGCACTGACTTCCTTGTGTTTGGGCAGGCCATTGAGGCCTCTCACGTTCCGTGACAGGAACTTCATTTAGATTTTTTGGGATTTTTTCCTCTCTCCCTCCCTTGAGGGGGTTTTCCTAATTTGTTGTCTTCAGAACCTGGAATAACCTGTTGAAACAAGGTTCTCTATTTTACATTGGAAATGTCATTATCAGTTTTAATTTTTTGATGCTCAACATTTGATATTCTCCCTCTTTTTTTTCATTGCCAAAATCTATAGGAGACTTCACATTGCTCCTAGTTTGTTTAGGACTAAACTGGGGGGAGGCAATTTGTTGTAGAACCGGACTACCATATTCCTCAGTCTAAAGAGTTTCACATATCTCTAGCCCTACATCCAAATCTTCTCCTTTTTTCCTGTATTCCCTTGGTCTACGGGATTGCCCCTCAGTAGGATTCACCCGGCTCCTAGTGATGATGTTAGGGAGATGAGATTTTTTATTTTCCAATGCCTCAAATTTCTTCCTAAGTTCTTCAAAGATTAGGGTTTGGCTTTGGGATGCCCACTAGGCTTGAAGTATTTTTAGTATTAGGGTTTAAGTATCCTAACTTGGATGGGGATTCTAGAGATTGGGCATTAGGGTTTGGCTTTGTGATGCCCATGGGGCTTACAATAATTTTAGCATTAGGGTTTGAGGATCTTGACTTGGATGGAGATTCTAGAGAGTCAGAAAGGTTAGCTTGAAGTTTCTATGCTTCCATGTCTTTCGATAATCCTCCTACTCCCATATTGGATAGAATTGAAAATTTATTTAAAACTAGAGGATTGGAACTTACCTGAGTATTTTGGTTGCCAAAAACCTATTTTTTTCCTTTGTATTTTTGGGACCCTGCACCCTCTCTTTTCTTTTTTGGTAGACATAGTTTTCCTGATTAAAATCGCCTCTACCAAGGAAACTCCTCAAATTTCCTCTATCTAGAATTCCTTGCTTCTACTTTTCTCTATTCATTGTTAGGTTAGGGCACTGATTGCATAAATGTCATTGATTTTAGCATTCTGCACAAAATTATGGTCTATTCTCGTATTATACCGACTATTTTTGATAGTATTCTCCATAGTCTAGCTCCACAAACTTTGGAAATTCATTATCCAAATTAGCATTTATATAGATTCGTGTATGAGTCATTCTTGTCCTGGCCAAGGTTGCATGGTCAATGGAGATCAGGTTCCCTATAGTTCTGGCTATGCCCTGCAACCAATATTCATTGAAGAACTAGGCAGGTAGACTTGGGAGATGAACCCAAATAGGGGAAATATTAATATTTTGCTTTTTTAGAGTTGAAATCTTCACCCCATCATTTGATAAAAAGGATCCTTTTGCCAAGAAACCAAGGACCTCCTATTAAAATGTGGTTAGCATCCTTCATATTGTTAAAATGGATAATGAAGAACCCTCGAGTGAGAGCTACCAACTCCAAGTTGCCTACTGGTCACCATTTACCCTTCGTCCAAGCCCTGATAGTCTCCATGTCTGACCTATCTCCCAAAAACTTGCCTACCAAGGAGAATTCTTCCATTGAAATAAAATGGCTCATGGAACTTACCGGGGCCAAAATTTTATTATTTACTGGAACTAGGGGCGAAAGAGAGAGAACCTTCTTTCTTTTTCCTCTAATAGTCTCAAAAAAATATAACCACTTCTTGGGACCCACATTGTCCTTCGTATCTTTTTTGTCAGGGTCTTTTTGAGGAGGGTAGGTCCCCCACATGATGCCCACCTCCAAATTTGTCGTATCCTGATCACCTTCCTCTAGATCCTTGCTTGATCCATGCTCGAGGTTCCCACCCACTCCTGTACCTGCTCTACCTTTGCTACCTTGTCTGATATTCCTACCTAGAAAATTCAAACCCTCACTCCCACCGCACCCGCTAAACCTCAGCTCACACATTCCTCTTACTGGAAATTATCTCTTATATAAAATTGTCGACAACCATTGACTATGCGCAACCGAAATAAAATAAGTGCTAGCTCATTTCAAATCCAATAGCATTTGGCCTTCAAAAGGTCCAGCTATTACATTTTTTTATTATCTTGTTTAGTGTATATGTGTTGTTGTGTCCATATTAATAGGATTTCCTATCATGTTGATAAGGTTTTCCAAGCAACAATCTAGATCGGTCACATCATAAAAGACCTTATCCATGTGCTAGGATCAAAAGAAAAGGATATATTGCATGTGTGTAATTAGTGTGTTTAAACCAAGTTTATTCGATATAATATAATATGTATAAATATGATGGTATATAAGGAAATGTAATTTTTTAACTATGTATCTCATAATTATGTTCTTTTACTAGCCATTGTCAATGATATAATCCATGGAGAAGTCATGTATGAGGTGGACATGAGTTAAAAATAAACTATATTAGACCACTAATTAGAATTGTGATCTATCAAAATGATCATATTGAGTTGACCTTTCAATTTCTCATGGTTTCTATCTTAACTATGTGTCTCAATAGGAATGCAACTCTTTTTCATTATGATATGATACCATCAAGGTCTTCCTTTTCAACTTGAAACACATAGGATTTATATATCTTGGGTTGTTACAATGGTTACAAAACTTATTAGATTTATTAGCATCAAAATAATAATAATGATAAGTAGAATAAGGAGGAGGAGGAAGAGGGGAAAATTAATATCCTAGATGACAACAATATTGTCGTCTTAGTGAAGAGAAATATGGCTTCGTTAAAGATAAAAAAATTGTCTTTTTAGAGAATAAATGACTATTTTTTTATTGTTATAAGGCTTGAAAATTATAATCTAAACATGTCATATGGAAAAGAAGAACATGGGGCTCTATACTTAATAGAAAAATTCTCTTCTTCCTAATGTGCTTGGCTGAATGTTGCATAAAGTGTGTTGATGACCACTTATTTGAGCTATTGACATAGGTGTTCCTACAAACCCCTCTTGAACTTAATAAAAAAAGTTGTTTCATCATACATTACATTAAACACGACTTATAAATGTTTAAATTGGTAGATGTAGTTTGTATCCTTGTCACAACAAAGCCATTTTATGCCCAAATACTCTAAGTAGTATTATGGAAAGAATATAACCTTAAGAGCTATAAAAATATCATACTATTTATTTATGGGATTCTAATATTATTGATAATATTTTATTAGGAATTTCTTCATTCCACTGAGCTTCAATTTTGTGAATGAATCCTTGTCCTCTTCTATAACATTGTTGTACTTGAACCATGTCTCCATGTCCAAATTCCAACTAGCAAAACTCATAGGATCATAAGAGCCATTTTACAACTTAACCTTATATTTTCTATAAGGCAACTTGGGGGTGGATGCTAATATTTCATTAACTCTATTGATCAATCCATCCACCACATTGGCGAGCTCACCTATATTTTTGAAAAGTATAATAGTATACATATTGTTTATTGTGGCTATTTGGGGTGATGTTTCCTTCAAACAATAAAATTTAGACTACCTAAAATAATTCTAAGCCCATAGACATGTATAAACTATTGGATAAATCACTAGAATGATTAGTTTTATAACAAGTTTGGCCACCATATGACAAAGTTATAAAAATTTAAAGTTTTTAACTCTTGTTAGGGTGAAATTCATTATCATCAATTACAATCTAAATCACTGACTATTTTTAACAATTCAAATATTCTATTGCTTTCAAATAAATAGGTCATGCAATATATCATTCGCAATTACTACGAGTCTACTTCTTAAGGTATTAAAATTATGATAAAATATTTTAACATCTAATAGATAAATTATTAAATGTCTATAGATGTAGAAGTAAACCTTATTTTAGAAATTTTTTCTTGGTGATATGACTAGAATGTCATATAACCATCAATATGCCTCACAACCAGCTCAAATTCCTCCTTAAAATTCAAAACCTTTACAACCCACCAAGGGAGAATCCAAATTGCTGAAGTAACTATCTCAATGCATTATTTTATTTCTAGAAGCCAATGTCTCATCAAACTTAATTGCAATACCAAAAAAAATTATTTTATTAAAATCTTCATATACTTCATGTATTGCCATAATATGGCAATAATATTGATATATCCATAGGAGGGTTTGCTTCATATCCAAAATAAAATAATTTGACTTCTCCCTCATGTATGTTTATGGAAAATTCTAACCCTTCTATGTCATCAACTATAATATCTTATAGTGGTTTAGTTGGATTCAAGAAAACTACAGGAAAAAGAGCTAAACAAAAGGTGATGTGGTTGTGGTATAGAGTACTAGGAATAGGGGATGTAAAATAAGTATAAAGGGATTTAGCCTCTAATTTAAAGTAGTGTATCTATGGTATACCCTTATACCAACACTTGATGCTTCTATTCACAATGTCTTAACCCAGTAACACTTCAATTTTAGCATGTCTTAGTAACTATAATAATAGACACCATTCTAATATTTTTGATCTAAAAATTAATCTAGAAACCCAAAAGCTAGAATATTATCCTCTTGAGCCTGATTTAGACAAAGTTTTTAGAGAAGGTCACAATGAGAAGTCCCTTTACTAGATTTATGTATGGTCAATGGACAATGAGATGGTAATTCAACTTCAATATTATGTTAACATGTCTTTTATTATGATGGAATCCATCCCACTATCACCATGAACTCTATTTGAATTGCCTTGATTGATTATTATTGGGACATTTCATTAATATATTAAATATTTTGGTAGAGATATCAGATCATAAGAGCATCACTATTGTAGCACCCTAAAATTGGCACAGTGAAATCTTAATAATTACATTTACTCTAGTAAATAATTCAAATTCAAATTTTAACCTCCCAAACCGCCCGTTAACCGTCGTGTAATCCGTTTCCCCCTTTCCCGTGCCATTTTTAGAGGTTGTTTTGACCGTTTGACGATATCGTCGCCGATCAGACGATATCGCCCCAGATCTGACGATTTCGTCTGGGCTAGGACGTCCAGACGATCTTGTCCCAAAACTAATTTTTCACAATTAGCCTCTGTTCCAACGGGTCTCTAATCCGGGCAGAAGCGTGTCTGCGCCGTTAGAGACCCTCCCCCATTGGAGATCTCCCAAATAGGGATGATCTCCAACCTCCTAACCTCCCTCCTAAGCCTATTTAATCCTAAGCCCTCCCCTTAGCACCCCCTGGCTGAAATTCCCTGTAACTCGACTTCATACGCATTAAGACATCCTAAATTTCTATTTGCATTAGTTCTATCCAATTTTGTTGTAGGTACCTTAGTGTTTTTCAGCCGAAGCAAGCTTACATCATCGCAGACGATCCTGTTCAGATCGGAGGTGATCCTGTCGAATCAGAGACGATTTCGTACCAATGCGAGACGATTTCGACTATAGTCAACATTGAGGCAATCAGTGCCTAAAGTTTGCATTTCTTCATCTTTCAATCTGCTGTTTTATGCTGTAATTAGCTAGTTTATTTATTATTTTATGCTATCTTGCATTTTGGAGTTCACCCATCTAGATTTAAATGCATAATTAAGTCATAATTGTCATTAAATTATCATAATGCATTCATGTTTCTGTTCATAATCCTCAGTTTGATATTGTTACTGTCATTTTACATTGTTTCCCTCTGTTAGAATAGTTGCATTTTCTGTGTTTTGCACCTATTTCTCTATTTGTAGGTCTCTGACGAATTCGTCTGACGAATTCGTCAGATCTCAGACGATCTTGTCTGATCTCAGACGATTCTGTCAAATTCCAGACGATCCTGACTGCTTCAAGAATCAGAATCTTCATCAGACATCCGGATCAGGTATTTTCTTTTAATATTGCTTAATTTCTCTATTTTTTGTCTTAATTTTGTTTTCTGTATTCATTTAATCTGCATCTTCATATAGAATAGCTTAGACGCATTTTGGCCAAACCTAGGACTTGAATGCTTAAGGCTAAAAATGAACACATAAAACACATTCCCAACCTAGGCGTGGAAACTGCCATTAAATGTTTCCTGGTGAACCCACCATCCGTCGAAAAATCACCATAATACACCTCCCTCGAGAGGCGGGACCTTCGCAAGGCCTCTCAGTCCGAGGTACCATGCCATCCTTTTCACATCCCCCTTTCGGGCACGGATCCTATAGCCTGAAGGTAAGGGTGTGAAAAATTTGGAGCGATACATTTTGGTGAACCCGACGTGAATGCATTTTAAACCTTTTGAAAACAAAAAAAATAAAAATAAAACAACTAAAACATAGATGCATTTCAAATCATTTAAAATTAATAAGTTGCATATCATGTTTAGATGGTAGCTCCTAAGAAAATATTAGCAGTTACTATAAATGTTGAAAACCAATTGGCAGCCATAGAAATCAATTCTGTGCTTAGTGTGCTTGAAACAGATAGAAATCAACTCTTGTGGGACGAACTTGATAGAAGACTTAGTGTCATTTCATCTAGGTCAACAAAACTTAAACAAATCAAGAGGCTTGTCCTAGATAGAATCCTGGATCCTCATCAACTTGTCTTTTATCATGAACTTCAGAGAGCCTGCCATAGATGGTTAGCTTATAGGAGAGCTCTTGTATCTTCAGAATTGTTCACCTTCGAGGAATACCTCGAGAACGCAGCCATTGTACACCAGTTCCTAGGTCATGTAGAAGACCAAGAGGTTGTTCTTATGGATAGGGAAATATGGAATAGAGTTCCTCGAGCTGTGTTATATCGAGAGTATTGCCACGAGCTTTACTTCTATCAACCAAAATCTGAGACAGATAATATCACTATAGCTCTTTTCATTAAATTTTTGAAAGAAAACTTTCAATTTGAAGAAGAACACTTCATGACTCCTGAAGAACTCGAGCCCATTAATGATATTTATAAATTGTTTATAGAAAACTAGATCATTACTTTCAGTATTATTTCTTGCATTTATTGTGTTGTTTGTTATCTTTACAATATTATTACAAAAACAAAGAAAAACTAAAAAACATAACAAAAACCAAAACATTTCATTTTAAATATTGTAGTAGGTATATAATTAATATATACCTCTTAAGCTTGTTGCATATATATATATATATATATATATATATATATATATATATATATATATATATATATATATATATATATATATATTTGCTGAAATCTAAAATTAAGCACAATGCCTAAACTTAGGAATGGTAAACAAACTGAAGGAGAAGAAGAAGATTGGTTACAAGATAAAACTAGAGACCCAAATGTCCTTCCTGAAGATCCAATTCCGGAAGGAGAAACTCTAGATCAACCAGAAGATGACCTAGGTGAAGACAATGAACAAGAAGAAAGTGTTAAAGAGGATGGACCCTCATCCCCTAGAGTAGCTCCAGATGGAACTATTGCTTTTGACAACGTAGATCATTTCTGGAAATTTCTCAATGATAACATTGACGCCCTTAATGTGGCAGTTCGTATTGATAAAGGGCAAATTAGTGACACTCAAGCAGCCATGGAACATATGTTTGATGTGCGCACTAATCCCTTGTCTTTCATTGATCAAGAAAGTGATAAGGCTGGACCATCCAATACAGATATGGTCACTATGATTCAAAACATGTCAAAACAACAGGTTACCCAACCTCCTAAGGAACTTGTTATTCAACCTAAAATCATTCCCACACAAAAGAAAACTTCCTTCACTACTTTACTTCGCCAAACTATTGATCAATATGCTTCAAGTAAACAAAAACCTAAAATGAAGCCAAACACCAATTTTCAACAATCTGGAATACAACATAATACAACTTCAAAATTCCTTCATAACACTTTTCCTACCAACAATTTACACAATAGCAACATAGCATCTAATCTTCATGTCCCTCCATCATATGCTCACAAATCCCATATCAATGCCCTACCGAACCAATATGGTGGGCAAACTAGTAATCTGGAAGCCATGGTGAAACAGTTAGCTTCGCGTATGGACCAGATAGATCCTTATCGTCCCTCGTACAATTATCGAGAGATATGTAGTCAACCTTTGGATCCCATAGTTGTAGCTCAACCATACCCTAAGCATTTTCCCATGCCCATCTTGCCTATATATAAAGGAACCGAAGATCCCATAGAGCATCTTCGCATGTTTAGGATAGCATGTCATGATATATCACATGATGACTTGCTATTACTAAAAATGTTCCCAAAAAGTTTAGGTGGAATGGCATTAGAGTGGTACTATCAATTGCCCACTCATTCTTTGAGAAACTTTGAAGAAACAACTGAATCTTTTGTCCATCAATTTAGTGCCTACATCGAGAGGCATGTAACCATTAAAGATTTATACAACTTAAAACAAGACAAGGATGAATGTTTTGCCGATTTCTTAGCTAGATGGAGGCAATTGATAGGAAAACCGCACTTTGTGCTACCTTATAGGGAAATGTTGGACATTTTTATCAATAATTTACAAGAACAAATATCTTATGAGCTATCAACTGCTACTTTAACTACCTTCGATCAAGCTATAGATTTAGCTCGAAGAGTAGAAGATGCCCTCATTAGGAGAGGCCAACTTAGGAAGAAGGATGATGAGAAAACATCCAGAAATCAATATAAAAACAAACAAGTTGTTGGTGACGGAGTCACTGACAGTAGAAATGTTGCTAATATCAATGCAACGAAGACAACAAAAAAATTTATATTGAAACCTCCTGATAAGCCTCCTCGAGAATTTACTAGATTGAATCAACCCTTATCAACTATTTTACCTCAATTACTCGAAAGAGGTTTGATCCAATTACCAGCTATCCGGGAACTTGATCCAACTATACCCGGATACAGAGCTGACTTACACTGTGATTTCCATAGAGGACCTGGACACTCTACCAATGCTTGTAAAAGGTTGAAACATAAAATACAGGATCTGATTGATAATAATGAAATGGAGGTGCAAGCCTTCCAACCTAAACAAAATGCTCCTAATAATCCTCAAAAGACCATTCCCCAAAATCAAAATCAAAATGCTAATCAATCATTAGACATATTTCAACACCCTTTACCAAGACATGGTAAAGAGGTGGCCAATCAAATCGAACATCATAATGTTCCTCCTCCTACCCGATATGTAGGAACTATTAGCGGACAATTACCTATTCAGGATCCTCAAATATTTGACACAACCTTATCCCTGGTTACGACCAGGCCCCTACATAATATTCAAACTCCTGATTCTAGTGATATAGAATCAGATACTGAAAGTGAACTAGACATCACTTCAAACCAATCGAATAGTTCTAAAAATGAATCAGATCCTATTCAACCCATCACAGATGCTATGGTTCCAGAAGAACCATTTCCTAGAAGAGTTACTACTCGACCCTCTTCTAATCAATTCCTCCCTAATGAACAAGCCATAAATGCTCGACCGAGACCAGTTCAAGCATCCTCAATATAACATTGTAGGTACCATTGGAGTCGTTACCCGACAACAGGCTCAAAATTCTCAACAAGAACCAAACCCGAATGATGGATCAGCTCCATTTGTTTTGAAAAATCCCAATAAAGGGAATCATGCTTCCAATGTTCAACCTAAACCCCCTTACAATATTAATGAGCAATTATCCAATACTACAGCCAAAATTTCCCTTTTGGATTTATTAAGATCTTCTCCCACCCATAGGGATGAGTTGATGCTTACATTAAGCCAAATGATGGTACCTCAAAACATTCAACCTGAAGCCATGGCCAATACTATCATCACTCGAGAGGTTGATTGTATTGACTTTCGAGATAAAGATATCCCACAACACAGTTTACATAAGGATAATCCCTTATATATTATCGCTCTAATTGGAGATGTAGTCATCAAACGAGTCTCGATTGATAATGGCTCATCTCTAAACATTTGCACTTTTGACTTCTACCAACGATTTGGCTTTAGAAGTGATGAAATGAAGAAAACTGATATGATTATCAAAGCTTTCAATGACGAAACACAAGAAACGTGTGGAGTTATTACCATCCCATTGCAAGTTGGTCCTAGAACTCTAGATACCACCGTGTTTATTGTACATTGCCCCGCATCGTACAATATACTCTTGGGTCATCCTTGGATCAATGCAATGCGGGTTGTCCCATCAACTTTACACCAATGTGTTAAATTCGAATTTAAAAATCAGTTGGTCACTATCCATGGTGACCCTAGACCCTTTGATATGTGTGCTTTGGCAGAACCTCGTTGGAGTGCAATTTTGCCCCGCTCTGTCATCCACACATCCTAATTCTTATTTTTCATCTAAAACTGTGAAACACACACCCATAACTTCACCTATTTCCCCTCCATTAATTTCATCCTCCTATATAGATCAACAATCTTCTAAACAAATCACTCTAGAACCTCAAAAAGATCTTCAATCTACAACCAATCCTTCATGTTCTATCCCTATAATTTCAAAACCTATAGACCCATCTATTAACACTTCCACATTATCAACATCTATCATACCTTCCACATCTAAAGATATAGGGAATGATCCTTCTACATCTTATGCTCTTTCTGATGAACTTTTACCAGATTTATCCACAATCTTAATATCAGAAAAAACAAATGCTTTCATGCAAGATTCAATTCTTTTAAATAACTTGCCGCCATCTCCTCGTACTTTGGGCCTCCCACAACCTATGGGAAGTACTTACCAAGTCGGGAGTTGTGCCTTCATTTATAAAGGATATGACTGGGGAAGAATCCCTCGGAATATCAAAACTCATCATGAGGGATATGCTCGGTGTTATTTTACCAATGAATATATTAAAGCTAAACCCATAATGCTTAAAATGGGATATAAAGGGAAAGGCTTGGGACCTTTCCAAAATGGCATGAAAGAACCTTTCGAGGTAGAACCGTGGCCTGCCCGCTGTGGTGTGGGCCTATTTCCTAGTAAGGGTCAACCCTTTCCTTTTGAAGATGATGATCACCTCATATGTTATCAAGATTATTTGGATAGGCATGATGATTTGCCTCTAAAAAATCAGCCATTTACATGTAACATGCTATCCATAGCTTACCCTGAAATGATTGTTGACCCCGATGAAGAGTTGGAAGGAGATATCTTCCATGATGTCTCCGTTGAAGAGATGTTACACAATGGATTTTATTTTGATGGTTCTATACCAACTATAGCCCAACTTGAGACCACTAATCCTCAAGATGAATTATCCAAATTAACCTTACAAGAATTACAAGAATTGGGCGTTTCACCCGCCCCACCTAATTTTGAAAGAGATCTACACATGGAGGTAGAAAACGTCATTAAAATTAATATTGGAACTGAGGATAATCCTCACATAATCAATATTGGATCAGAATTAAGTCAAGAAAAACAAGAGCAATACATTGCATTCCTTAAAGAGTATGAAGATGTCTTCGCTTGGACATATGAAGATATGCCAGGTCTAGACCCTTCGTAGTCATGCATCATCTAGTGGTCCATCCGGATGCTAAACCTGTTAAACAAAAACTTAGAAAAATGCATCCCAAAGTGGCTCTGCTAGTCAAAGGGGAGTTAGAAAAACTCTTGAATGTTGTTTTTATACAAGCTATTGATTATGTTGAATGGATCTCAAATGTAGTTCCAGTCACCAAGAAAGAAGCTACCAAAGTTAGGGTTTGCACAGATTTTAGAGATATTAACGCTGCATGCCCTAAAGATGATTTTCCTCTTCCAAACATGGATCAAATCATTGACTTTACTGTCGGGAGTGGGATGATGTCCTTAATGGATGGATTCTCCGGTTATAATCAGATCAGGATAGCTCCTGAAGATCAGGCTAAAATAACCTTTATTACCCCCTGGGGTACTTTTTGTTGGAAAGTGATGCCATTTGGCTTAAAGAACGTAGGTGCAACCTATCAACGAGCTATGACTTATATTTTTCATGATATGATGCATGATATCCTACATGATTATGTAGATGATATTATAGCTCACTCTATTAATGAAGATAATCATTTAGATGATTTGAGAAAAGTTTTTAATCGATTACGAGAATATCTTATTCGATTAAATCCGAACAAATGCATATTCGAAGTTAAGTCCGGTAAACTATTAGGGGTTTTAGTTTCTTTACGTGGTATCGAAATTGACCCTCTCAAGATTGTGGCTATCACTGATATGCCCGCACCTACTAATATATCTGAGTTACGAAGTTTACAAGGTAAGCTTCAAGCCATCCGTCGCTTCATCGATAAGCTGGGGGACAAAATCGGTCCCTTTCTTAAACTTCTTAAGAAGGATGTCCCTTTTAATTGGGACGACAAATGTAGGGAAGATTTTGAACTTCTCAAACAATACCTTCTTAATCCACGTTTCATCCCTAACCGATCGCCCATTTCTCCTATATTTTGATTCTCCTTAGGAGCTATGTTAGCTCAGCTTGATGATGACAAGAGAGAACGTGCTAATTATTATATTAGTAACCTTCTATTCTATTATCCTAATGGTCAGCTCTAACAAAACCTTAATCAAAATTCTCAAAATATTGGTCAATAAAACGTGGGCACATTGCAATTATGATCTGCCTTGTGGGCCTATCGAACTAGTGTTCGAACTCCCATAGAACTTCACCTTTGTTTTGGTTTATGGTGTAGCCCTTTGAATTAGAAGTTTCTTCTTTGGCTCTACTACTTCAAGATACCAAAGTAGGAGATGAATATCATAGCTCGGCGCTGGAACTCCTAGATGAAAAATGCATCAATGCTTTGGAGCATCTCCGTGCCTACCAAAACAAGCTTAAAAGATCATATGCTAAAAAAGTTCATCATCGATCCTTTGAGATCGGCGACCTTGTTTTAAAAGAAAATAAAAAAATACTAATGCAACTAAGGACCTTAAAGGTAAATTTGAGCCCAACTGGCTTGGACCATACATTATCACTGCTAAATTTGAATCAGGAGCATACAAATTATCTACCTTAGATGGTAAAGAACTTAAAGAACCCATGAATATTTTGCATCTTAAACGTTACTATGTATAAATTTGGTCATTTCATCCTTGTATATATTTGTTTAAAATATTTCAAAATCACTATCTTGTATTTCTTTCAATTTATAAATTCAAAAACACCAAAAACATTCATAATCATCAAAATCTTCAAAACTATTTGTTGTATTTATTTATGGCACTTGTTAATTTTTTCAAAAACAAAAATAATGATAAAAATAAAAACAACAATATTCTTGACTCTTTCGAAACCAAAACAATATAAAGAAGAAAGAGAGAGTCAACATTCTCAAAACTTCTCAAAAAGTATTTATATATATCTTCTTACAAATATTGCAGTTATATGTTTCAAATTATTTTGGATAAATTAGCATTTATTTGGAATCCCTCACTTTCACACTCACAAAAATAAATATCTTGATTTTATCTGGCATGATTACTAATCTCTCTTATATCAAAGTCCACAAAATTCAATTAAATAAAGTTTGAGCATAGAGAATTGATCTTGTTATTTACTTAAACCAAGCACATCTTTTCACAATAAAATGATTATATTTGTAATTTCCATGCTTTGCTACATAGTAGAAGTGGTTTCTTGAGCGAAAAGTTTCCCCTGCTATCCTATCATGCACATGGTCTAGAATCTTTGAGAATTGGCAAAAGGACAAGCTCACCCCTACCCAGAATAAAAATCCCTTGCTCTACAGCTAATCCGAGCAAGTATCCCTAGCATAGAACAAAAAGCAAAGTTCAAGAAAAAGAGAAAAAGAAAAAATGTTATTTTATATCATTACAACAATGTTTCAAGCATTATCAAGCAAAAAGAAAAGCAAAAGAAAAGCAAAAGAAAGCAAAAGCAAAAGCAATAAAATCCCTTTCCCTACCCTTTGAAAAGAAAAGAAGGGTTGATGAGCTTGAATCCCTGGAATTCTCAATTATTCGAAAACTGTGAGGTAAGCCCCATAACAGGTGGTTTGTGCCCAACCCGCTTGGCCTTGGGTAACTCCTAGCGTGGCGATATGTCCGTCACATTAGCGACCTTCTTTTGTACAGACCTATGTCTGCTTATGGATTAGCTAGCTCTTGATAATCCGACTTACATAGTAGTCTAGTATGGTTATATGCATCTACATCATGGTTAATGAACACTTATTTGGTTCATTCAAATCACTTGTATCATATTATCTTGCTCAAAACTGGTAAATGAACATAGCAATTGCACACACATTTGTATTTGAGAGATTTTGTGTATCATTATGATAAATCAAGATTGGAAATGAATTCACATATGCACATGGGATTCCTTATAAATCTAACTTTTGTCTTTAAGATACTTTGAAATATTTTTTGCAAATTGTTTGGAATAATTCATTTTCTTCTTTCAAGTACAGTTGTTTAGTATAAAGACAACTACATGCATAATAGAAAAATCAAAATTTCTTTCAAAACCATACAATCAAAACATACATACACATATATATATATATATATATATTATTGACTTTCGCGACGATGGTATAGTTCCAAAACCAAAATTGGAATTTTATGCCTAGCGCAAGTCCTCATCTTCATATTTTCTGTTTATTAAAAATCAACCATGCAATAAAACTATCTATTTTCTTTTGATTTTCGCGATGATGGTATAAGTCTATACCTACATATTCTATGCCTAGCGCAAACCATTGTAACAATTTTTATTCCCCATTTATTTAAAAATCATGAAAACCATATGACTTAAATCATTCTGTTATACAATTATGCTTTTACAAACAAAGCATGCACATTATCATTATTTCATGTCATTATGTCAACCTTCAATTTTGCAATGATGGTATAATTCCTAGGGAATTATCCAAAAAATTTATCACACTTAGGAATTTATGCCTAGCAAAAATCATTTTAACATTATTTCATGCATACTATTTTTATGAAAATCTGAAAACAAACCATCATCATCATCATTTGCACCATTGCACCAAAGTCTTAAGACAGTCTCTTAAGCACTCTTTTACTTTTAACAATATTTCTATATCTGGGATTAGCTTGACGACCGAGTGAGCGGCGACTCCATGAAATGGTCTATAATAGCGACAATGTCCTTTGAAATTATTGTTAGAAGTCTCTTTTTATCTTTTATCACATCACATCACAAACAACCAATTTGTTACATCAGATTATTTCATTTAAAATATTACAGCATGACATCAAAATTATAATATTTCCAACGACATAATTACATGAATCATCAAATCAATCAATCAAACATTAAAAGCATCATAAAAATACATAAGACACAAGTCATATGATCAAAAAATATCTCATCTCATATATATATATCAACAATATATACATCATCTCAAAACTGGATTGGTATGCCACAATCTGTACCTCGGCATACTCAATCCTCTATCAAAAATAATAAATACTATATATCAATCTGTACAATGTCATGCAGTAGTCTAGCCTCGAGAACCCCTCGAGCTCTCAGCCTCATCTCCTCCCCCACCCTGAGGTGGACGAGGTGGCCCCATCGTAGTATGTGTGGTACTACGAGTCCTAGTCGTCGATCGGGACGAAGTCCTCGATGACCCAATCTGGATCGGATCTACGATGTTAGCTGGCAGTGGTAGTCTATCCTCCTCTGGCACCATCTGATAGTATAATGTCTGGTAGAAAGTGATTTGGGCAATAGCCCATGCCAGCTCCCCAGTGCTCGCCCCTCCACCCCGTGCTCTAAGGCATGCAATCTCATCTCTGAGCTGTGTCACCTCAGCTCGATGTCGTGCAACCTCCTCCTGTAGGGTCTGCACCTGTGCCTGGAGACGGATTGTCTCCACTCGGAGAGTCGCTGTCTCGCTACTCTCCCCAGTGTCAACACCCTTGCCCTTATCGAGCGATGGTGGCCTCTCTCTCTATGGAGAAGGGGGTCTCTCCTCCCTCCTCTCCCATTGTCGTGGCCTCTCCTATGCCTGTGGCCTCCTCTGCTCTCTCCCGCCATGACCCTGGGCTACCTCCATAGCCGCCTGGTGTCGCCTCCCTATCCGATGCACAACTGCATGAATCGGACCCTAAGCCCTCGTCATCCGAGGAGGGCGGATGCCTACGTACCAGGCATCGTAGCCATCGGCTACCCCTACGTCATCCCCATCCACTGGCTGAATGGGGGCATCATCCGAGTCCTGACTCTAGAAGCGCTGCATGTCTGGAGCCCCGCTCACTATGGTGTTATCCCGGATAGTCCAAGAAAACTCGTAATCCCTGAGAGATGGGATCCCCTACTGTAGACCGAACTATCACAAAACTCGATCGTAGCGGTGGAGCTCCACCTCTCCCCTCTCCATCCATAGCTAGCAAACTCGCCTGATGTGAGCTAACTCCTGTCCATCCTCGGCCCACCCTGGGTGCTCTCTCCATGGCCTCCAGGTGATCTGGTCCAGGACAAGGTCATCCAGTAGTCTCCGAGACATCGACAGATCAATCCGTCATTGTGACCCTCTCCGGAGCCACTAGTAGAAAACTCGGGGCCTCTCCCCATCAATCCCTATCAAAGGAAGCCCTATCGGCCTCCGCACTGCAATGTGCTCCCAGCACCAAACTTGTAGGAGCGATGTCATAACTAGACATCGGCCGCCCTTGTACACGACCCCATGCAGGATCCTGTACAACCGGCATAGAACAAAGCTGCCCCAAGAAAACCTGTAACCATGGTCTCGCATGTCGCAGATCACATCTGCTAGCATCCATGGTACCCTGCACCCGCTCTGGTGGCACAGCAGAAGTCCACCTACCACTCCGGCCAAAACCCGTGTGAGTCTCGATGCCCCAGGCATCTGACGTAGCGCCTCGATGTTCACTCCGCCCTTCTCCAGGGCGAAGCTCGGGTCACCACACAACCGCCTCATAGCATGGCCCTGATTGGCCATAGGAGTGATCAACCGTCCTTGTATGGGGATCCTCAGAATCCTCCATACATCCTCCAATGTGGGAGTCATCTCCCCTATCGGTAGCCAAAAACAGGAAGAACCCGGATACCACCTCTCTGCTAGGGCTGTCAGTAGCCCCATGTCTGTAGACACTTGTGGCATTTCTGCCACATGTCGTAAGCCGGCCTATGTCGCCTGATCCCGCTCTGCCTGTGATAGAGCGGCCAAGTCATCTCTCAACCCTCCATATTTCCATTCTCTGCTCTTTAGCAAACCTCTCTGCAACATAAACAACAAAACAATAACAATCATTAATAACAACTCAAGTGATTAAAAATGCAAGTTAAAATAAGTTCAATTTTATACAAATGATGATATCGTCCACTATTGGACGATATCGTCCCAAATTTGAGCATAATCGTCTTCGATTTCGCAAGCCGAAATCGTCCCTAATTTGACGAAATCGTCCCCCTTTCGCCGATTTCGCCCTTAGACGAAATCGGCGAACTTGAGACGATTTCGTCGAAATCGGGACGATTTCGTCCCGACGACGTCGACGGCCCAAAAATGGCCGCGATGCTCAAAAATTAATCAAAATTCACCTAAAAAGCATGTAAATTCAAATTAAAGCATTCTAAACTAAGTTTAGACTCTTACCCGTAGCCCGCGTCGGACCTCTGTCGATCTGTGCGTCGTCTCCACCATTTTTGCTTGCAGAGCTCTAAAAACCGAAAAAATGAACAGTAAAAATGAATTAGGGTTTTACCCTATTTTTCTTAATTTTATTCAAAACACAATTAAAAACATTTTAAAATTTTGCTTTTCCGCGTTTTTACCTCAAACGTTCGATTTGGGTAAAAACACGGAGGGGGCACCATAGTAAGTTGTCGTACGATTCGACCAAGAATCGTCGCCTAAAAATGGGAATAATTTTTGCTTTCTCGTAGATCGAGAAGAACTCATCTTTAACGCATTTTCTTCGAAAAATTTGCTAAAGAGGGGGCAAAATGTAGCACCCTAAAATTGGCACAGTGAAATCTTAATAATTACATTTACTCTAGTAAATAATTCAAATTCAAATTTTAACCTCCCAAACCGCCCGTTAACCGTCGTGTAATCCGTTTCCTCCTTTCCCGTGCCATTTTTAGAGTTTGTTTTGACCGTTTGACGATATCGTCGCCGATCAGACGATATCGCCCCAGATCGGACGATTTCGTCTGGGCTAGGACGTCCAGACGATCTTGTCCCAAAACTAATTTTTCACAATTAGTCTCTGTTCCAACGGGTCTCTAATCCGGGTAGAAGCGTGTCTGCGTCGTTAGAGACCCTCCCCCATTGGAGATCTCCCAAATAGGGATGATCTCCAACCTCCTAACCTCCCTCCTAAGCCTATTTAATCCTAAGCCCTCCCCTTAGCACCCCCTGGCTGAAATTCCCTGTAACTCGACTTCATACGCATTAAGACATCCCAAATTGCTATTTGCATTAGTTCTATACAAATTTTGTTGCAGGTACCTTAGTGTTTTTCAGCCGGAGCAAGCTTACATCGTCGCCGACGATCCTGTTCAGATCGGAGGCGATCCTGTCGAATCGAGACGATTTCGTACCAATGCGAGACGATTTCGACTGCAGATCAACATTGAGGCAATCAGTGCCTAAAGTTTGCATTTCTTCATCTCTTTCTCTGTTGTTTTATTCTGCAATTAGCTAGTTTATTCATTATTTTATGCTATCTTGCATTTTGGAGTTCACCCATATAGATTTAAATGCATAATTAAGTCATTAATTGTCATTAAATCATCATAATACATTCATATTTTGTTCATTATTATCATGTTAATGTTATTGCTATCATTTTACATTGTTTCCCTCTGTTAGGATAGTTGCATTTTCTGTATTTTGCACCTATTTCTCTGTTTGCAGGTCTCTGACGAATTCGTCTAAGAATTCGTCAGATCTCAGACGATCTTGTCAGATCTCAGACGATCCTGTCAAATTCGAGGCGATCCTGACTGCTTCAAGAATCATAATCTTCATCGGACATCCGGATCAGGTATTTTCTTTTAATATTGCTTAATTTCTCTATTTTTTGTCTTAATTCTGTTTTCTGTATTCATTTAATCTGCATCTTCATATAGAATAGCTTAGACGCATTTTGGCCAAACCTAGGACTTGAATGCTTAAGGCTAAAACTGAACACATAAAACACATTCCCAACCTAGGCGTGGAAACTGCCATTAAATGTTTCCTGGTGAACCCACCATCCGTCGAAAAATCACCATAATACACCTCCCTCGAGAGGCGGGACCTTCGCAAGGCCTCTCAGTCCGAGGTACCGCGCCATCCTTTTCACATCCCCCTTTCGGGCACGGATCCTATAGCCTGAAGGTAAGGGTGTGAAAAATTTGGAGCGATACAACTATAACCAAATCACCAACAATACTTTTTTTAATTATCACAATAATATTTTATTTGATTAAGCACTATAATTAACTAAATATATTCTAACATAGGTTGAGTCACCTCTATTTCTTCTTCCACATTGCTACTCATGCAATGAGAAAAAGTGTCACATAAAATGGATCTTCCTCCTCCTCACATAGAATTTTATGTCTTCTCAAGCTAGAATTTCATGCTATAAATATGATATAAAGTATTAGAAATTTATCTTGAGGGACTTGAGCTAGATACAACACCACGGTGAATGGATGATGACTTTTTGCATCTAGTCACATCCCAAGTATTAGTCACATGTAAGTGTGTATGACTTTTAAGTCATGTTAGAGTGAGGAAGTGGTAGACATGTAGCAATAACAAAAATGTGTTGTGTGTAATAAATATCCAATGAGCTTCACATTCATGATATCTTTACGAAATTTTGTGGTGTAATTTTATGCATCAAGTCTAGAAGAAAAATAATTGTGTTGTATTTCTTTTATTTCACATTCCTAGAAGCATAACTACTTTAATTTCAGTCATATGGGTTTTAATTTGAATTACTCTTTACTAGATACAAGAGGCCTTAAATAGGTATACATACTCATAATAAAATAATTCCATGGTTGTAACATACCACATATATACAAGCAAGGAACAACCAAAATATATAAAACATTGAACAACCCAAGAAAGAATAATTGTTTGCCCAAGATAGAATAATAAACTAAACTTGCCTAAGTGGGCTCAACAAACTAAACTAGTAGGGATATTATTATTCCTTATCAAAAAACTCAGCAAATTAAAAATATGGCTTAGGACATTGCTTTTCATTATCTCCATCCTCTAACCATTGAGAGGATATTTATTGAACTACATCCAAACATTACATGCTACCATCAAATATCAACTTATCATGAAAATACTCTTTTTTAATGATCTATAGTATCCCTATGAAAGTGATAGTTTACCACTTACCCACACCAAAATATAAATCTCTAATAATCAATGGATTTGGTGATGCATATTATATTTTTATTTAAATGTTTTAGCATAGGACTTACATCCTATTAAAAACTTGTTTTCACCCTTCAATTTCAATATATGTTCTATATATGTTAAATCTTCTTCGACATTTACCTACAAGTTATGTGGTACATAAATTTTATTATATAGGAATTGAGATTTTATTCTAATTCACTTAGGAAAACATTATTTGTAATATCCATTGTTAAAAGTGGATTTCTTGGTAGAATGATAAATATGCATGTGATATTCCCTTGTCAGGCATGTTGCTTGGTGATATTAGGGATGTTGAAAAACATGATGTATCATTTATTGGTTAGGAGGAATGGTCATAAATTTTTAACACCTTCAAATTCACTTTTATATTCAATCAATATTTATATTCTAGTTTATAATATTTTTCTATAGGATATACCTTCATAGAAACCAAATTCCTTAGGCTTAATTAATTTCATGGGATTTTCCAACAATAGATTTGACCATTTAGGGATAAACCGATAATGGATAAATTGATATAAATCTGACCATATGACACATTATTTACCTATTAAATCAAATAGATTTTTACAAATAATTTTTTATTAAACTTAGGTTCACAAGGTGGATTTTCAAAATTTCAAAGTGAAAATATCCTTAAATAATACCACAAGATAAGAATATTATGTTTTATTTCAAAATATCAGAAATGACAAACTAGACTACTTTATTTAGGTAAATTTTAGTGCCAACATGGATTCACAAGGGACTTGCTCCCCATAAAAGATTTAAAATAACCCACTTACCTTTAATATATAGATCCAAAAATGTGATCATTTTTATAAGCACTTTAACTTCATTTGTACTATAACTCTTCATATATGTTTATTCATTTGATTCACTCTTAAATTATTGCATCTATTTTTTAATAAGAATAACTAGGAATAAATACAAAAATGAATGGAATCAATACATACCAAGTATTGCTAATACATAGAAATCAATACATGCAATATAAGAGGGTGTCTCACTAAAGAAAAATAGAATGCACCCCAACTATTCATCAAATAGTTAGTATGATAGGATGTTTTTACCCAATTATGAGTTACCTTTAAGTCAAGTTTTAAGGAATTGACCTTTAGGTTAAATAATAAAATATTACTAAAAAAATAACTTTTACAAGGTTTACAAGGGCCTAGATGGATTATACATACAATACAATGCAAAGTTATTGTTACCTAAAGTTAGGTTTAACTATCATATATTTCAACATATCATTTTAATATTAATGGAGGATGTGGGGAGAGAATTCATAAACCCTTAAGGGACACTCTCCCACACCAAGTAGCTCTTGCATGCATACAAAATAAACCTTGGGTGTAAATTTGGTAATGTTATCTACTACCTACTCTATCGAGATCAAAAATATTACATCAAGCATCCTATAATCATAAAGCTATCTTGCATAGTACATCCAAATATAAATGTGCTTGGTCCACTAAATAAACACTAAATTATAAAGAAGCTAGATGGTGATTTGATTATCATACCAAATACTGACAAGGTGTGTTTGAGGAATGACTATCTACCTCAAAATCATAAGCATCCATAAAAGGTTTTTAGCTACCTCATTGAAATAAGAATACTTAGCTTCCATAGAGTATTAAGAAATAGTAAATTATCATATAGAGCACCATGAAATGGGCTGGGTACTATATAGATGAAAAAAATATGGTGGAAAATTTATCATCCAAATCATTGAACCAATATACATATAAAATCTTATAAAATTTAAGGTGAATAAACTGAATAATAAATACCTAATAAATATGTGCATTTGATGTATTTGAGGATCCTCTTGTTCATAGTTTAGTGAGTGATGCAGGAGCATCCGGAGGTGGCAGAGCAATCTTGCATCATCCAAAAATATTTTCTTCTCTAAGTGCTGGCATGGGGCAAGCTGTCGCGATATCGTGACACTTTTTGAGAAAATGCACCAAGGGGCAAAGTTGTCGCGATATCGTGACACTTTTTGAGAAAATGTGCCAAGGGGCAAAACTATCGTGATATCGCGACACTTTTTGAGAAAAGGCACCAAGGGGCGAAACTGTCACGATATCGTGACACTTTTTGAGAAAAGGCGCAAAGGGGCAAAGTTGTCGCGATATCGCGACACTTTTGAAGAATGGGCGCCAAGGAGAAAATTTGTCACGATTTCGTGACACATTTTGAGCAAAGGCACCAGGGAGAAAAGTTGTCGCGATTTCGTGACACATTTTGAGGAAAGGCACAGAGGAGAAAAGTTGTCACGATTTCGTGACACATTTTGAGCAAAGGCACCAGGGAGAAAAGTTGTCACGATTTCGCGACACATTTTGAGCAAAGGCGCCAGAGGAGAAAAGTTGTCATGATTTCGTGACACATTTTGAGCAAAGGCACCAGGGAGAAAAGTTGTCACGATTTCGTGACACATTTTGAGCAAAGGCGCCAGGGAGAAAAGTTGTCACGATTTCGCGACACATTTTGAGCAAAGGCGCCAGGGAGAAAAGTTGTCGCGATTTCGCGACACATTTTGAGCAAAGGCGCCAGGGAGAAAAGTTGTCACGATTTCGTGACACATTTTGAGCAAAGGCGCCGGGGAGAAAAGTTGTCACGATTTCGTGACACATTTTGTAGATAAGCGCCGAGGAGACAAGTTGTCGCGATTTCGTGACACATTTTGCAAAGGCGCACCAAGGGGAAAAGTTGTCGCGATTTCGCGACACATTTTGCGAAGGAGCACCGAGGGGAAAAGTTGTCACGATTTCATGACACATTTTGAGCGAAGGCGCCGAGGAGAAAAGTTGTCACGATTTCGTGACACATTTTGCGGAGGAGCGCCAAGGGGAAGAGTTGTCGCAATTTTGCGACACATTTTGCGGAGGAGCGCCGAGGGGAAAGTTGTCGCGATTTCGTGACACATTTTGCGGATAAGCACCGAGGAGAAAAGTTGTCACGATTTCGTGACACATTTTGTGGATGGGCGCCAAGGGGAAAGGACGTCATGATTTCATGACCTGTCACGGTTTCGCGACCCGAAGGCGAAAAATGAATGCTAAAGGCAGAGACGTCGCGATTTCGTGACATGTCACGTTTTTGCGGCCCAAAGACAGAAGGAGAGTGCGGAGGGCCAGGATGTCATGATTTCATGACATGTCACATTTTCATGGCCCGAAGGAGAGAATACGATAGGCCATTCATGACTCCACTCGGACAGGCGGCTGTAGAGGTCGTTGCAGAAGGGCACGTGGCAGCAAAGCGCAGGTGGCTACAGAGCACTCCTGGGAATGATGACTCAGTGGGTCGATGGATAGGTGGCCGCAGAGCACTCCACCATTCCATCCCATGATGATTGAAGACACCTGGCAGCAATATGCAGGCGATGACAGAACATTCGTGCGAGCGGTTACAGGAAACCCGTAGTCTATGTAATGATGTTGAAAGGGGATCGGGTCCATGATAAAAAGGCAGTGCATACATTGTAAAGAGGGTTGGCCATTTTGACTTCTGTAATTCAGATATTTGAAAACTGTTAATGAAAATTGGGTGATTTTTTTGCATGTTATTCCAGTCCTGCGTCAAGTGGTATCAGAGCCAGAAGGTTCTGAGTGCGTGAATAGATCGCCGGCTGTGAGGCAGTTTTGTGCCAGGACTTGTGGTTGTGGGTTGTGAGAAAGTGAGCAGGATGCCTCCATGTAGGAACCATGGTGGTGCAAGGAATAGGGGAGCAGAGGTCGATCTCAGGGCCTTGCAGAGGCAAGTGCAAGCCCTACAGGAGGAAATGAGAAGAGGAGTTGAGCCAAGAAGAGAGGAACCCAGTGAAGATGAAGTTTGGGAAGACGAGGGTCCATCTGATGAGGAAGAAGCATTGGATCCAACAGAAGCTAGGCTGTATAGGGCCATATCCCAGATCAGGAAGAAGCCAAAGTTTGACGTCTCCACCTATTCTGGGAATCTCAATCCCGAGGAGTTGATAGATTGGATCAACGACATGGAGGAATATTTCGAGTATGAGGAGATCTCAGATCCAAATCGGATCAGGTTCACAAAAACAAAGTTGAAGGGACATGCTAGCATCTGGTGGAAAGGAGTACAGCTGGAAAGGAACAGGAGGGGAAAGGAAAAGATCACCAGGTGGGATCGGATGGTAGAGAAATTGAAGAGGCAATTCATCCCCACGGATTATGAGTTGGATCTGTTGAGGAAGATGCAGAGTCTTAGATAGGCAAGTAAATCTTTCAAGGAGTACATGAAGGAGTTCTATCAGATCTCAATTCGAACCGGACCATTCTGAGGCAAATAAGGAGAAGGTTGCCCGCTACATCAATGGATTGAGAACCAGCATCCAAGAAGAGCTGAGTCTGGTTTGGATGAGCACGGTTGAGGATGCATACCAGTTTGCATTAAAAGTGGAAGAGAAACTGAATAGGAGATTTGATGGTAAGCAGAGAGGAAAGGATCATGGTGGAAGAGCTGGTGGAAGGACCAGTGGAGGAAGATACAGAGATCTAGGGAAGACTGGTGAAGCAAGCAGTAGCCAAAACTAGAAAGAAGAGAAAGAGGAGAATACCCAACGCCCACGCAATCAGAACAACAACTACCCGAGAGGAAGAGGTAGGCCTGGGCATGGGTATGGGAGAGGTGCATTTCGTGGAACCTGCTTCAACTGCAGGGAAGAAGGACATCGGGCATACAACTGCCCGCAACACCAAGAAAGGCCAAATCGAAGACCTGAGGGTCAGGCCCGAGCTGCTGTAGTAGACGAAGGTGTCGAATCTGAGCACTCTGAGGAGGCAGAACGAGGGGAAGCGATGGTCATCAAGAGAGTCTTGTTGAATGAGGAAAAGAAGGCAGACCAGAGGAACAACCTATTTCACACAAGATGCAAGTGCTCGGGCAAGGTCTGTAACATCATAATCGACAATGGCAGCACTGATAACCTGGTCTCTGAGGAGATGGTTGCCAAGTTGCAGCTGGAGAGAAGAAGACACCCGCATCCATATCGGATTGCGTGGTTACAAAAGGACCATAGGGTGCTGGTCAGTGAGCAATGCCTAGTGAAGTTCAACATTGGAACTTACCGAGATGAGGTCCTGTGTGACATCCTGCCTATGGATGCATGTCACATGTTGCTTGGGAGACCATGGCAGTTTGATCGGAGTGTAGTACATGATGGTCGAGCCAATACATATTCCTTGTCGAAGGATGGAGTTCGCCATAAGTTGAAACCCCTGAAGGAGGCGGATGAGAAGGTATGTAGCAGTGCTCGAGTCTGTCTAGTTGATGGAAGAAGATTTTTAGATGGCCTGAAGCCAGATCATATGTGCTATGCAATAATCCCTAGGGTTAGGGAAGAAGAATGCAAGGAAACCCCAGTGGAAGTCATGGGTCTATTGGAGGAGTTCCCAGATATCATTTCTGATAATGTTCCTGAGGGTTTACCACCTGTAAGGAAGATCAGTCACCACATAGACTTGGTGCCAGGGTCTAGCTTGCCCAATAAGGCCGCACATAGAATGACTCCTATGGAAATCGAGGAGCTGAATAGGCAAGTTCAAGAGCTGCTAAAGAAGGGGTTGATTAGGGAGAGTCTTAGCCCATGTGCAGTACTACATAGTACTAGCACCCAAGAAGGATGGAGAGTGGAGAATGTGCACAGACTCTCGGGCAATTAACAAGATCACTATCAAATACAGATTCCCATTGCCAAGGATGGATGATATCATGGACTGTTTGAGTGGAGCTGAGTACTTCACGAAGATTGACCTAAAAAGTGGTTATCATCAGATCCGTATCCGAGAAGGGGATGAGTGGAAGACAGCCTTCAAAACTAGAGAGGGTTTGTATGAGTGGTTGGTCATGCCATTTGGGCTAACCAACGCACCGAGTACATTCATGCGGTTGATGAATGAAGTCCTGAAGGAATTCCTAGGCAAATTTGTCATTGTCTACTTAGATGACATCTTGATATTTAGCAGAACCCTGGAGGAACACCTGATGCATATCAGGAGGGTTTTTGAGAAACTGCGGGAGGAGCAGTTGCTGATAAATCTGAAGAAGTGTAACTTCGTGAAGAGGGAGTTAGTATACCTGGGATTTGTCATCTCAGTAGATGGTCTCAAAATGGACCCAAAAAAGGTGAGGGCTATCATAGAATGGCCTGCTCCAAGAAGCGTGACTGAGGTAAGATCGTTTCATGGTCTAGCCAGTTTTTATCGAAAGTTCATCAAAAATTTTAGCAGTATTTGCGCATCCCTTACGGAGACAATGAGGGGGAACAAGAAGGAATTCAAGTGGACAATCAGAGCAGACAAAAGCTTTGCTATGTTGAAGAAGAAGGTCACAGAGCAACCTGTCTTAGCACTTCCAGATTTTAACAAGGTGTTTCGGTAGACTGTGATGCGAGTGGTAGTGCCATAGGGGCCGTATTGAGTCAAGAGGGTAAGCCTGTTGCTTATTTTAGTGAGAAGCTCAATGATGCCAAGAAGAAGTATTCGATGTATGATCAGGAGTTCTATGCCATAGTTCAGGCTCTGAAGAAATGGAGGCATTATTTGTTGCCAAAGGAGTTTGTCCTGTATACTGATCATCAGGCACTACAGTATATCAACAGTCAAGGAAAGCTAAATCAGCGGCACCTGAAATGGGTTGAGTTCCTACAGAGCTACACCTTTGTGCTGAAGCATCGGAGCGGAAGGTCCAATAGAGTGGCGGATGCCTTGAGTAGGAGGCAATGTCTATTGATGGAAATGAAGGTGGAAGTTGTAGGGTTTGCTGAGCTCAAGGGTTTATACCCTGCAGATCCCGACTTCGCAGAAGCTTGGAAGGCCTGCACCGCGCTTGTTACTTTAGACAGGACTAAGTGGTTAAATTTTTTGATTCAAGATGGAATGCTGTTCAGGGGGAACCAATTATGCATTCCGAGGAGCTCAATGAGGGAGAATCTGATCAAGGAAAAGCACAGTGGAGGTTTGGTTGGACACTTTGGTCGAGACAAGACCATTTCCCTTGTTAATGAAAACTACTACTGGCCGCAATTGCAACAAGATGTGGCAAAATTTATGCAAAGTTGTAGGATATGCCAGATGGCAAAAGGTGTGAGGCAGCCTACTAGTTTATATCAACCACTACCTGTACCCGAAAGGCCATGGGAGGATATTAGTATGGATTTTGTTCTTGGTTTACCCAGGACACAGAGGGGACACGACTCCATATTTGTGGTAGTGGACAGGTTTTCAAAAATGGCTCATTTTATTCCCTGCCAGAAGACTAGCGATGCGGTCCATGTGGCTGGTTTATTCTTCAAGGAAGTGGTACGACTTCATGGTCTTCCAAGGAGCATTGTGTCGGATAGGGATACCAAGTTTGTAGGGTATTTTTGGAGAACCCTATGGAAGAAACTGAAGACGGATTTAAAATTCAGTTCTGCATACCACCCCCAAACAGATGGCCAAACAGAGGTGGTAAATAGGAGTTTGGGCAATCTACTGAGATGCTTGGTTGGAGACAAGCCCAAGGGATGGGATTTAGTTTTGTCGTAGGCAGAATTTGCTTACAACAACTCTGTCAACAGGAGTACCAATAAATCGCCATTCCAGATAATCTATGGGAGCAGCCCAAGAAATGCTTCAGAGTTGAGAAGGATGGATACAAGAGAAAAATGCAATGCTGAGGCTGAAGACTTTGCTGAACACCTGAAGGGCATGCATGAGGAGGTGACAAGGCACATCGCTAAGATGAATACTCAGTATAAGGCCAGGAAGGCACAGAAGCGCTCGGGCTAAGGAGTTTGAAGTAGGAGATTTCGTCATGGTCCATCTAAGAAAAGAAAGGTTTCCTACCAAGACCTATAACAAGCTGAAGATGAAGAAGTTTGGGCCATGCAGAATCATTGGAAAATGGGATTCGGGTAATGCATACGAGGTGGAGTTGCCGAGTGAACTTAACATCTCACCGATTTTTAACATTTCAGATTTGGTTGAGTATCATGAAGGAGATAGCAGTGCAACACCAAGCCCAAATTTGTGGAGCATTCCAGCAGCCACTCCAGTCGCAGACGAGATAGAAGAAGTCCTTGATACGCGTGAGGGCCGAAGTACTCGAAATAGGTGTTATTCTGAATATTTGATCAAGTGGAAGGGCAGGCCCATAGAAGATGCGACTTGGTTGTCGAAGGCCGAGGTTGACCGCCTGGGTCTACCTCACACAGAATAGAAGTGAAGGTCACTTCTCAATTCACCCCGGGTGTCTGATGCAGGAGCATCCGGAGGTGGCAGAGCAATCTTGCATCATCCAAAAATATTATTTTTCTCTAAGTGCCAAAGCTATCGCGATATCGTGACACTTTTGGAGAAAAGGCGCCAAGGGGCAAAGTTGTCGCGATATCGTGACACTTTTTGAGAAAAGGCGCCAAGGGGCAAAGTTGTCGTGATATCGCGACACTTTTTGAGAAAAGGCACCAAGGGGCAAAGTCGTCACGATTTCGCGACACTTTTTGAGCAAAGGCGCAAAGGGGCAAAGTTGTCGCGATTTCGTGACACTTTTGAGCAAAGGCACCAAGGAGAAAAGTTGTCGCGATTTTGTGACACATTTTGAGCAAAGGCACTAGGGAGAAAAGTTGTCACGATTTCGTGACACATTTTGAGCAAAGGCGCAGAGGAGAAAAGTTGTCGCGATTTCATGACACATTTTGGGCAAAGGCACCGGGGAGAAAAGTTGTCGCGATTTCACGACACATTTTGAGGAAAGGCGCAGAGGAGAAAAGTTGTCACGATTTCGTGACACATTTTGAGCAAAGGCGCCGAGGAGAAAAGTTGTCACGATTTCGTGACACATTTTGGGCAAAGGCGCAGAGGAGAAAAGTTGTCGCGATTTCATGACACATTTTGAGCGAAGGCACCAGGGAGAAAAGTTGTCACGATTTCGTGACACATTTTGAGCAAAGGCACCGGGGAGAAAAGTTGTCACGATTTCGTGACACATTTTGAGCAAAGGCGCCGAGGAGAAAAGTTGTCGCGATTTCGTGACACATTTTGAGCGAAGGCGCCAGGGAGAAAAGTTGTCACGATTTCATGACACATTTTGAGCGAAGGCGCCAGGGAGAAAGGTTGTCACGATTTCGTGACACATTTTGCAGATAAGCGCCGAGGAGAAAAGTTGTCGCGATTTCGCGACACATTTTGTGGAGGAGCGCCGAGGGGAAAAGTTGTCACGATTTCGTGACACATTTTGAGGAGGAGCACCGAGGGGAAAAGTTGTCACGATTTCGTGACACATTTTATAGCTAAGCGCGAGGAGAAAAGTTGTCACGATTTCGCGACACATTTTACGGAGGAGCACCAAGGGGAAGAGTTGTCACGATTTCGTGACACATTTTGCGGAGGAGCGCCGAGGGGAAAAGTTGTCATGATTTTGTGACACATTTTGTGGATAGGCGCCGAGGGGAAAATTTGTCACGATTTCATGACACATTTTGCGGATGGGCGCCGAGGGGAAAGGACGTCGCGATTTCGCGACATGTCATGGTTTCGCGACCCGAAGGCGGAAAACGAATGCTGAAGGCAGAGACGTCACGATTTTGTGACATGTCACGTTTTCATGGCCCGAAGATAGAAGGAGAGTACGGAGGGCCAGGATGTCATGATTTCATGACATGTCATGTTTTTGCAGCCCGAAGGAGAGAAAACGACAGGCCATTCACGACTCCACTCGGATAGGCGACTGCAGAGGTCGTTGCAGAAGGGCACGTGGCAGCAAAGCACAGGTGGCTACAGAGCACTCCTGGGAATGATGACTCAGGGGGTCGATGGATAGGTGGCCGTAGAGCACTCCACCATTCCATCCCATGATGATTGAAGACACCTGGCAGCAATATGCAGGCGGTGACAGAACATTCGTGCGAGCGGTTACAGGAAACCCGCAGTCTGTGTAATGATGTCGAAAGGGATCGGGTCCGTTATAAAAGGTAGTGCATACATTGTAAAGGGGTTGGCCATTTTAACTTTTGTAATTCGGATATTTGAAAACTATTAATGAAAATTGGGTGATTTTTTGCATGTTATTCCAGTCCTGCGTCAGTGAGTCTTGAGGTTCTTGCATGTACCTAAAATAATAGATAATAATAAAGATAATATTGAGTCACATATGGTTAAGATACATAATACCTCCCATAGGGGACAAATATAAAGTGGCATCTATGAAAGTAGCTATATAGTCAGCTCCAAGATTCAATCCTGAAGCAAAATAATTCCAAGTAGACATACAATCCTTCATCCTAAAGAACTGAAGGACATCCAAAGAAAACATAGACTATGAAATAGTTATCTCAAAATTATTCTATTTAATATAAATATCCAATGCATACAATACAATATTCCATTCTTCTAGGATCACTATTACACCCAACCACATTATTTTCTTCTAAAAGAGCAATAAGCTCCCATGTTTGATTCTTCATCAAGGGCTCATACTACATGTAAATTGAAATCGAACAACATTGATACAAAATATAAAGTAACAAAAACACAGTAACAAAAAAATATTTCACAAGATGAATAGGCTTTTTATTTATGTGAGTGGATCCCAAAATGATACAATAAATGTGCCTCAATATGGGGTTTTACAATGCTTTTGTGATACAAATTTACAAATACTAGGGTTCTTCGAAACCTTAGGTCAATACATTGTTGGTGTCTTCATGTTTGTCTTCGATACAAATGAGGTTGTAGGTGAGTTTTTATATCCTTAGTGGGCCACCCTAAATTCAATATCTTCTAGATAGATGAATCCTAAACCTGCAAATAGATACAACAACAAAAATAGATTAAAAGAACCATAGAGGGCTTCACTATCTGAGGCTCTCAAAAATATAAAACAACTAAAACCCTAGATGCTGCAATGTATAACTAAAAACAATAATGTAAAATAAATGCACAAAATATTATTACCTTATTAAAATGCTAATTTCTATATCTGCTTCTGTCGATGATGGTCACGAGGATGCCCAAACAACACCCAAGGGTTGGAGGACTACAGATCTATTGTGGGAAATTCCTAGAGGAATTTTGTGAAGGCTACAGATGCACTAGAGAGTTCTAGAAATACCCAGAGGTACTCAGCTAGCTCTGGGGGATGTTTAAGGGTTGAGAAAAGTGTCATCGAACTAGATCTAGTTTTGCATGGGATTGGAAATGGTGAAAAAGAGGTTATGCAAAGGCAATGATGAGTGACAAAATTGATGGTGAAGTGGCTAGGGCAGAAGGGATTGAGGATTTATTAGTCACTTTAGATTCTAATGGATTAAGGAATTAAGGTAAATATTAAAGTTCTTAAGGATTTAAGGATTCTCAAAGACTAAGGATTAAGGGTTTGATTCATCAAAATGACTCATCTTTTTGAAAATATTTCCTTGAACATGTTAGGGTTTTGATGACACAACATGATTGGTCGAGATTAAAATATGAGGGAGGGTGGATATTAAGTTTGGGTGAATATCTAGGATTAATTTATATAAATACATATATATTTATTAAATATATATAAATATAATATATAAAATATTAATATTTAAATATATATTAAAAAAATACATACATACATATATATAATGGATGGTTGTGATTGGAGGACACATATGGATGACAAGTGGCTAGATTTTGGTGTCTATAGATGCCCCTTTTTGTATCGTGTTGCATGAAACACAATGCGATGCAAAAATACTAGACACCTGGTTTGGCATGATGAAGAAGGAGTTTTTAATCCTTGGATTGCAAAGACGATTTTGAAGATAAAATAATTTGTATGTTTAGATTACCCCCTCAATTGGTGAATGAGTGAAGAATAAATCTCACTAGCCAGTTGACAGAATTATGCGGTGAAAAATGCAGGTGAATGTTGTAAGTGCAAGTGTATGATGTAAATGTGGATGAATGAATGATGTAAAGTGATTTCATTTTTCCCTAATGAAGAAAGGTGTTGTTGGAAAATGCAATTGGTTGAATCTATTTTTGTCCCAATATAGAAAGAGTTTTTTCCAAGTGTAGATGCCATGATCATGTATGATTTATCCCATTTTGGGAATCAGAATCAAATTTGGTTACCCCATGTTTGGAGTGATTCCATGCTATTGAAGAAAGTGTATTTTGGCGTCATTGAAATGTAAAGTGATGAAAATGTAAAATATTAGAAACCAATCATCCTAAGATTGGGTGATTTCTAGGAGGCCCCTCCTAGTGACTATGTGCAATTTTTGAATGTAAATGAGAATGATGTAGTATAAATTATCCATGTTTCAAGCCCCACGGACAAGGCCATCAATGATAGCTTTTGAGAAAATTGGTCATGGCATAGTCTCACTTAAAATATGAGAGATCAAAAGTGATTTTGTTTTTGAATAGGGAGATATTGTATGATGAATATGGCCAAGTGTCCTTATTGTGATTTACTCATATTACTGAATTGCATGGACAACCAATCGTAGCAATCACCAAGGAGATAGAATAAACTACAAGATATGAGGTTCACTTGAAATGGTATGTGAAATTGGAAAATGTGCAAATGCAATGATTGATGGATGAAAATGGTTTTGAAATGAATATGTGATATGATAAAAGCATTGATGAATTAATTGCATGATTTCATGAAATTTTGTATTGGTTTGGAGCATTTTGAAAAATAATTTTGGAAAATTTTGTGACCTTTGGTCGCAGATAAAAGTTAACCACCCAAATCAATCCTTTTTATCACCAAGATGAATGGAATGATGAATATGGTAGTTTTGTGAAAATTTGGACCATTTTGGTGCATTTTGAAGGTTGTTAAGACTTTTGGTCACAAGCAAAAATTAAGCATCCAAATCGATTTTTATTTTCACAAAATATGATATGATGATGAAATGAATGTATGGATGCAATTTGGAGTGATTTTATGGAGGTAAGCTACATTTTTGTATCATTGTTGTTTTCTACAAATTTTGAGACCAAACATCATCTTACATCTATAGCATTATCAAACATCGATGGACATATGGTAATCTGCAAACTCTAGTGTGTGTTTCAATGCACTTGTGAATGCCCATGGGCATTCTAGTGCACCAAAAACAACTATAAATATTCTATAGAAGTAAAATCCTATTCATTATTTGCATTTGCACATTTTAAAAGTTGCATCTAAAGAAGTGAGTGAGGAGGTTATGTGGAGTGAAGTAGTTTAGTGTTGTGGAAGCTATGGATATGGAGGGTGCAGATATAGAGGCAAGATCAGAGGTGCATGTTACTAAGGTAAGTGCCTTTAGCACTTCTTATTTGGACTCATGCAATTATTTTTTAGATATACAAATAAATGTGGCATTAATATATGTGCATTGTACATGTGTTGTGTTGCAGCTAAACATCTTGGAGGCTTGACATCGGTTCTTACCTCTCATCACAAGGGTGAGAAAGGTATTGTAGGATGAGTAGTGGAAGTGGTTGGAGGAAACAAAACATAATAGAATGGAATAGCTCCACAAGGTCTGGCACAATACATATATCGCAATAAACAAAATATATTTTTATTTATTTTAAACTGCTTACAAAGTGAAATAGAACAACTTAAACAACTTAGTACATTGGATTAAACAATGTATTGAATAAGCTAAGTATTATAATTTTGATGTGGAACATTATGCTACATAGCTAAGATTGATGTGGTGAGGTAAGATGAGGGGTATATCTCTACCTTGGTAGAGATATGGGATCCAAATAGGGGTACCTTTTAGCTCCCTACTAGAGGTGATAGTTACACTTGAGGATGAATAATGCATCCTCAAAGTACTAGTGGAGGGGTTACATGTCAAGATTAGACACGATAAGGGGTATGAAATGAGTTGGATCTTTGGAGATCGATGGTGGGGTGAGAGTGTAAATGGTGGAGGGATAAGGTATTTTTATATGTACCTGTATAAGAATTTGGGTGCCTTTCCTACCTTAGTCATGTTCATGTTGGCAAACATAGTGACCCCTAACAATCACTGGTTATCAATTCCCATGGAATATTATCAGTTTGGTGTATGATATGATTGATACACCTTATGTGTATGCATGCGCACTTGCTCTACTAGATAATATATACTAATAGATTTATGAGGTGAGGAGATAGATATGAAAGGGGTTGTGTTGCAATTTGTTACTACATTGTTGGGGCTAGGAGCACTTTAGTGTGGCTTGGCTTGTAGTCTTGCCTACTAAGACATGGGATAGGGAGCAACCCTATGCTATGAGATGGTCGATAGCAGAGGAGGTGTAGCCAAGTCATCATATTTGAACTAGCCTAGAGTATAGGGATCTATGGGTAGGGCTAGCACTTGCTTAGGTACTTTGGTGACCATGGTAAGGTGCCACTTGGATTGGTAATGGGGAGCAACTACGAAGGATATGGCAGGCTAGATGGGTGGTTGGATGGCATAGGAGTGAGGTGGAGTGTTGGATCCTCAAAATATAACTTGTTTTGCCCCTCAATTTTTTAATATTTTGGCATCTTATGAGTCCCTTGCATTTTTTCCCTAGTCTACCTTCGTTCAATAAATTTTTGAGTCCTTGGGTCTTTTCCAGGCCTGTCTCATCTTTCGAAAGTGTCTTTAAAAATCTTTATATCATCGAATTTAGGTCATAATTTTGGTCTTTTGTCATCATTTGTGGACTTTAATAAAATTTAATTAATCATTTTTGACCTCTAGGGTCTTAAATATTTAATTATTATTTTTTTAAATTTCCATTATATGTTTTATTAGGTATTTAATTAAATTTAATTAAATATTTATTTAAATGTCTAATTTAACTTTATATAAAAATAAATAGATATATATATATATATGTTAAATATTTATTTAAAAAATTTTGTCCAACCATGAGAGGGCGTCGATCGACGCCCATTGGCAGACCAAAAAAAAAAGGTAAAAGTAAAAATAAATCCCTTTTAGAGGGAATTTTTGGTCGATGGCCATTGCCATCGACCGATTCCCTCTAAAAGGGAATTTTGGCCTTATTAGAAGGCCCACGTGGGCCATTCTCTTTGATGGCCCACGTGGCCTTTTTATATAATATTATATTTAAATATTATTATATATTTATATATTATATATTATATTTAATAAATAAACCATGTAATTAAATAAATATAATAATATTGTCGTTATCAATACTTTTGGTAATGATAAATTATTATTATTTAATTTTTGATAATGAAAATTAAAAATGGCTAAAGTTAGCCTTATAAAAAATAAAAAATAAAAAATTATAACCAGCCTCATTTTTGCGGCCAAGTTTCAGCAGCTAGAAGTTAATTTTCTGAAGCCATTTTTGGGTCATTTTCAAGAGGAATGGAGGCATTTTGACCACTACCAAAACCATTTAATGCAAGCAATATGGTGGATCAATTTCGGAGGCAGTTACAATTTTTATGGGCCATCACCCAATTTTTAGTAACAATTACAGTTATGAGCCATCACTGGAGCAGTTGCAGTTTTGGAAATTATGGGCCATCATCAAGCTTTGAATGAGAACCAATCTATAGGCTATATGAGAGAGTGGCTGCAACAACTTTCATCATCAAGTTTTTGTGCAGTAATTCTGCAAGAGGTATACCAGAGTGCCATCCTTGTCAGTTGTATTTTCTTTTGTGTCTTGTCTAGTCACCCCATTTTCTTCCCTATCACTGTGCAGGTTTTGTTGAGGAGGTGTCTAGTTTACTGAGATTATTTCCAGTGACTGAGGCCGAAAGTTGGGAGGCTCTTTGTTACATCATTTGAATGAAGAGTTGCAGTTCTCTATTACATTATTTGAATGAAGAATTTGTTTGTACTTGCTTAGTGAGATCTGGTTACACTGACCAGACTCCATTGTAATGATCCATTGATCAATGCTATCCTGCTTCCTCCTTTTAGCAATTTCATGTACAGTTTTGCTTGTTGTCCCATTTATATGTTACATTATTTGAATGTATAAGTGGTATCTTCTTTCATTGACATGTTTAATCATCTCTGTTACATTATTTGAATGGATGTGATTGGCTCAATTTTATCTCCTCCCCTTCTTTCTTCATCATCCTTTAAGTCTAGCTACAATTGCCCAATGGATAAGGCACCAGTCTATAGCTTGAAGCATTAGCTAGGAGTTACTCTAAAGCTTGGTCATTTTTAATATTGTAGTTTTACTTCATTTTTTTTAATCTGGATGAGCATGAGCATATGAGAAGTAATATAGGCTCACCTCCAGGGTATCCTTACCTTACTCGGTCTGTCTAGAGTCTTTGTGATAATATTTTCCCGAGTTAAAGAGGTGGATCCACCAGAGTCCACAGTGTTGTTTGTGAACCAGTGATTTTCTTGTGGCATGACAACCCCAAATATTTAAGGACATAAAAAATCACCACAATAATTTTTGGCATCATTGCCGAGGATGATTCTAGAACTTTTTGTGTGGCAGCAATCAACCAATAATTTTTGGTGGCTTAGTATTATTGTGTGTTTTGTTTTTCTTAGTCTCTCCTAGAGTGGAATTTGTGAGAGTTGAGTGAATATCAGGCTGAGCAATCTTAGCCCAAGTATTGTTGAAGATCTTGCTCTTTCTTTGCACATTTGTGTTGGTGACTCTGAATGAACTCAAAATTTTTAAAAATCAAAGAAGGAGGAGTTGGATCTAGCATCTACAAGAAGAAGTGGCAAAGAAGTGCTTGCTGGAGTGCCAAATCCTGAGGTATTTTTCAAGTCTCATAGAAAATATTCAATTCCAATTTTAGTTTCTAGCCCAAATCTTGGTTTGAATCAGTCTTCTCCTATTGTAAACCAAGTACCTATAGTGAATCAACCTATAGTGAGTATGGCAACTCCTAATGCAAATCAAAATATCAATGTAAATCAAAATATCAATCAAAATGCCAATGCTAATGTCAATCAGTGGAGGACCAATAGATATAGAGCTTTTGTTTTACCTACAAATCTGAATCCTCTCCCTGGTAAAGCTCATAAGTACTTGCCTAAGTTCCAAGGAAACAATGTTGTGATCGGTGAAGATCATATTAGAGATTTTCTATATGCCATGGATAGTCTTGAGGTGGATGATGAAGATGTTGTCCTTAGATTGTTCTTTCAAACTTTAGAGAAGGATGCTCGAGAATGGTTTAACAACCTTGGAGCTGGTACTATCCATAATTTTCAAGAGCTAGAGAACACTTTCCTTAGGAAATATGGAGAGAGGAAGAATGAATAGTCTTTGTTGATAGAGTTGGCCACCATGAAGAAGAAGGAAAATGAAATAGTAGAAGATTTCAATAGGAGGTTCTTCAAGACTAAAAATAATATTCCTGTAGCATTAAGGCCAAATGATGATCAGTCCATTTGTTTCTACAAAAATGCTTTCCCTAGAGATTTTAGTTATGAGCTAAGGCAACAAGCAACAACCACCATTGATATATGTATGGAAAGAGCTATTGAAATAGAGAGACATATGATTGATAGTGGTAAGATGAAAGCATACTCTCTGGAGCCCAATCAACCTGAAAGAAAGCCTAAGAAGGTTGAGTTCTCTGTCCCTAAGAAAATAGATCAAGATCCAATGAACAAAATAGCTAATCAATTGAGTGAGATGTTTACTACTTTGAATAACAGGTTGGCTAGACTTGAAAAAGGGAAGGACAACACTATAAAAACTTCACAGGGAAATAATAGACAACAGGAAGATAACAGGCCTCCTTTCAGGAGGAATTTCAATAGAAACTGGAATAATAATGGAAATGAGGAAGGAAACAAGAATCGGAATGGAAATTGGAAAAATAAATAAGTAGAGAGAGATCTAAATTCTATTCCAAATCCCATGCCATCAAATAATATAGCATCAGATTATCCCTTTTATTGCTCTTCTTGTGATGCACCACATAACCCTGTTGATTGTGGCATTTATCTAAGTATGCATTCTAATGTTGATTTGAATGTTGAATCTGAAGATGAAGATATTAGAATTAATGTATGTTGGACTCAAGAGGATGAAACCAGAGAATAAAAATTTGAAAGGGACATGGACATATGTGCTAGTGATCTTGAGCAAAGAGCCTTAGTCTTTGGAGAGGCATCAACCTCAAGTGAGCCTCCTAGTACCATATTTGATAGAATGAAGTAAGGGAAGCTTGTACCTACAATAGAAGAGGTTGAATCTTTAGAAAAGATACATGCTATCAATCTCAAGAATAGAATAGTGGAAGATAAAGTTGATGAAGGGCCTACACAAAAGGAGAAAGCTACTAGAGTGATTTCACAAAAAAAGGTAAATCAGATGAAGCTACAAATGATTCCTGAAGAGCCTGATGTAGAAGAAATTATCTAGAAGTAGCAAAGTGACTTGGCTAATCAAAAAACTAAAAAAGGAATTGATGATAAGAAAGATCAGTTTGATCTGGGTATAGAGGTTTCCAAGCAGAAGGTCAACATCACTTTTGGGGAATTAATGACTATTCCAAAGTACCAATATCAGGTATGTAAAGCCTTCAAATTAATTTATCAATCAGGAGGAAAGCCTCAAAACCCCATAGGCCTTGTGAATAATGCAGTTAGAGCCCCATATTCAGTTAAGCCATTTTACATCTCACTAAGGTATACATCAGGCTATGGGGATCAATATGTTATTCATAATTGCATGCTTGATAGTGGTGCTTCCATGAATGTAATGTCAAAACAAGTAGTTGATCAGTTAGGCTTGATTTGTCAGAAAGAGCACCCTCTTATTTCTATCATGGATAATAGGAGAGTACCTTGTGTAGGCATTATAACTGGACTTCTTGTCCATATTGAACAATATCCTAAGAAAGGAGTGGTGATGGATGTTGCAGTTGTAGATGTGGACCCTTTATTTTCTATCTTACTCTCTAGGCATTGGGCAAAGCAGTTAGGTGGTACTATTCAGTTAGATTGGTCATATGCCACTATTCCAATGCAGGGTAAGGAGAAAGTGATATTGAAAAGAGAACCCTTCAATAGGTATTCAGTTGAATTCAGAGATCCTAATGATAACATGGTTAATGTCATGAATTCTATTGAGGAAAAAGACATGGGGGTTTACTCTATCTAGCATTCTCCTTTCTTGTTGGAAGTACCTGATGCTGAGAACATGGATCCAAAATTGAAGGCTAAAGCAGATGCAGAAACTGATAGAATTCTGACTTCTGAGATTATGGACTATGACCTTTGATGGGGCAAAATCTAAAGTAGGAGTAGGAGTTGGAGTATTATTGATAGACATCAATGGCAACTATCTTGGCATACCATACAGGTTAGAATTTTCTTGTACAAATAATGTTGCAGAATATGAAGCTTTATTGCTAGGGCTAAGGAAGGCCAAAGAATTGGGTATTAATTACCTCAGAGTTAGTGGGGATGTTGAACTAATAATCCAACAAATAAAAGGAAAATATCAAACAAAGCACCCTAGACTAAAGCAATATAAGCAGGCAGTGTTGGATGAAATAGATAGATTCTTGGCTTTTGATCTGCAATTTATTCCTAGAGCACAAAATCACAATGCTAATTTGTTGGCCATTAATGCTTCTGGAGCAAAAAATCTTGAGATAGACACTTGGTTTATGGAAAGGTTCCCAACCATATCTGTTTATAAGCCATCTGTTCCTGATAATGTGGTATATTTACAAGTTTTTCATGATGATATACACATTAATGATTTTATGACTATGCAGAATGAATTTTTTGATGTTATTTGTGATGAAAGTGATGAAGAAAAATTGAAGGATGTTATTGGAGAGCCTGCAGAAGTCATACAACTAAAGACCAACAGGATCCCTAGGGGGTTGGTATCTTTAGAGAGCTTGTTTGATGACTTTGATAGAGCATATAAACCTTTGGTCCAAGAATCTGAGATTGATGAAGTTAATATTGGAACAGAGGAAGAGCCCAAGATTGTTAGGATCAATAAGGCCCTATCAGGAAAAGAGAAGCAACAGTATATCAAGTTCTTGAAAAAGAACATGGATGCTTTTTCTTGGAGTTATGAAGATCTGAAGACCTTCAATACAAAGGTAATGACTCACATAATACCTCTTCAAAAATATACTAAGCCTTTCAGGCAGAAACAAAGGAAGTTCAATCCCACTTTGCATCCAATTATGCAGAAAGAAGTGCAAAAGTTACTGGATACCAAGATAATCAGGAAGGTGAGATTTTCTACTTGGTTGGAAAACCTAGTTCTAGTTAGAAAAAATAATGGTGAGATCAGGCTTTGTGTAGATTTCAAAAATTTGAATAAGAGCTCTCTCAAAGATAACTATCCACTTCCAAATATGGAGCAGTTGCTTCAAGTAGTGGTTGGGTCATCAAGAATATCTTTGTTGGATGGCTTTTCAGGTTACAATCAGATTGCAGTGAATCCAGAAGACAAGCACAAAACAACTTTCACTACACCATGGGGAACATTTGAATATCTCAGGATGCCCTTTGGATTGATGAATGCAGGGGCAACATTTCAGAGAGCAATGGATGTTGCTTTTAAAGGATTGATGTTCAAGATAGTGGTAGTATATCTTGATGACATTACAGTTTTTCAAAGAATCTTGAAGATCACTTTGCACATCTAACTCAAGTGTTTGATAGGTGCAAGGAGTTTGGCATATCTTTAAATCCTAGAAAATGTGTGTTTGGGGCCACACAAGGTAAACTACTTGGGCATATTGTTTCAAAATATGGAATTAGCATTGATCCACAAAGAGTAGAAGCCATTGCTAAAATTCCCCCTCCTAAGAATCTTAAGGGAGTTAGATCATTCTTTGGAAATATTAACTTTATTAGGAGGTTTGTCCCTAATTTTGCTCATATTGCCAAGCCAATAAATGACATGATCAAGAAAAATGGAGAAATAAGGTGGATAGAGGAAATTACTACAACTTTTCAGAAAATCAAAGATGCAATTACTAAGGCTCCAGTATTGATCTGCCCTAATTACTCCAAAGATTTTAAAATCTACTCATTTGCTTCAGAACACACTATTGTTGCAGTTCTAGCTCAACAAGATGAAGAGAAAAATGAAAGGCCCATAGCCTTTATGAGTACAGGATTGAAGGGTGCTCAACTAAAATTTTCCATTTTGGAAAAATAGGCTTATGCATTAATCAGAGCACTGGATCATTTCAAGTATATATTTGGGTCCAATAAGGTAATAGCTTGTATCCCCTACATTGCTATTAAATATGTTTTCACTCAGCCTAAACCCTTAGGTAGTCCTACAAGGTGGATGGCCAAATTACTGCAGTATGATGTGGAGTTCAAGGTAGTGCAAATTATCAAAGGACAAGGACTGGCAAAGTACTTGGCCAACAAAGAAGGAGAAGATATGAATAACACTATTGTAGTAGATGAGCAGCAAGAAGCTAGAGCAATTGATAATTCTGATTGTAGATGGTATGATGGCATAATATTCTACCTCAAAAACTTGTCATTTCTAGGAGACATGTCCCAAAATAAAATAAGGTCTATCAAGAAATTGGCTCAAAGGTATTACATTCAGGAAGGTAGACTGTATTGGAGGCATCCAGATGGAGTGTTGCTTCTCTGTTTGTTTGAGAAAGAAGTGCCTCAAGTGTTGAAAGAATATCATTCTAGTTTTTGTGGAGGCCACTTTGCTCCAAAGACCACCACTCACAAAATCATGAGAGCTGGTTATTATTGGCCCTCATTGTTTAAATATGTCTACCATTTTGTTAGAAGTTGTCATAACTATCAAATTTTTGTAGGGAAGAAGAATTTTCCAGCCATGCCCTTGAAGCCAGTGATTGTTGAAGCTCCTTTTGCTCAATGGGGAATAGATCTCATAGGTGAGATTAACCCCAATTATTTTGGAGGTCATAGGTGGATCATCACAACAATAGACTATTTTACCAAGTGGGTAGAAGTAGCACCTCTCAAGAAATCTACTACAGGGGTGGTCATCAAGTTTTTGGAAGAGCAAATATTGACAAGATTTGGGGTCCCTAAGAAGTTAGTTACAGACAATGGTAACTACTTCACTTCTTTTGAAATGATTGGATTTTGTGCTAGGTACAACATAGAGATTTCTCATTCTGCAAACTACTATCCTCAAGGGAATGGATTAGTAGAATCCTCAAACAAAAATTTGATCACAAGAATCAAAAGAGCATTGGGCAAGAACAAGAGAATTCGATACCTCTATCATGAAAATCAGCAAAAAATCACCAAAATCATGAGTTAATCGTGATTCATTTGCAAAACGAGTGAATCAAAAAATTATCATGAGTCCGACGATTTTTTGAAAAAATCGTAAAAAAATCAGAATTAGTGATTTTTTCAAAAAATCAGCTATAGCTGCACGAGTAGAGGCTACAATCGATAAAAGGAAAACATAAATTTATTTTCACTCTTTCTTCTAAGCACTTGCAAACAGAAAAAAACCTCCCATCGTTTGAATGAATCTTACAGCCAACAAAATCTAGCCAAAAGATTCATTCAAGGTCATAATTTTTTTAAAACTCTTTTTTAAACAAAAATAGACTAGGGCTATTTGAAATTAGGCTAGGGCTTAGTTTTTTTTCTCCTCCTTTATTTTTTAGGGTTTTTTATTTTTTCTCCTCCTTTTCCGTTTAGGGTTTTTTTCTTTTTTTCTCCTCATTTTCCATTAGGGAACATGCAAAGAGCACTACCCCTCGAACCTGCAAGGGACACTATCCCTTGACCTTGCAAAGGGGCTCTTGCTCCCTTGAACCTTGACATAGGTTTAAACCTCAAAATAGGGATTCTTAAGTTTTGGGGACTAAAAACATCCCAGGGTTTTCTATCAATATGAAAGAGTTATTAAATTTATATTATCATCATATTTAAAAATTAAAAATTAAAAATCATTCAACTTTTCACAGGGTATATCACATTGAGACTTCAAAGTCAAGGACATTGTTTAAAATCATCCAAATGAAATGAAACTCTCACATAAAAGAATCAGTAGCACCCAACCTATACCACATATCATTTTGTTACAAAAAAAAATCTAAGAAACACCTAAATCGAAGACCAATTGAAGAGAATCCATCTCAATGAACAACTTAGGGTGTCGAAAAGGCACAAGAATCCCTTAACAGATCTTGAAAAATAAAATTTTCTCTGGATAATGGAATGAATTAGACCTTGAAACATTTTAATATTTTCTTTCTGATATGGCATGTTGTTGTTTTTGGATCAAAGGTAGAATAATAAACATATAGGTTCCACATCATGATATCCAATGGCAACTCCACTCCTGCTAACATAGGTACATAATAAAGGAGAAAAAATAAATATATATCATAAAATTGGATCAATCAAGAACAAATTCAATGTAATTTGTAATCACAAAAGAGACTGTGTATAGAGACTTACATATGGACCATGAAAAAAGTGAACACCCAACTAAATAACAAAAAATGCAAAACAACAACCCAATAGACATCAAATTCAAAGTTGATTTGCAATTGCAATCTCTAGATTCTCAAGGGCAATTCAACATGGTTTTATTTTATTTTTGTTTTTAAATAATATTTTTGAATGGTATAGATTAAGGAAAAAAATTATTAATTTTTTTATTTAAATGACAAGCTACATATTGTCTAATTAACCTTTATGATAAATATAATGTTTTGGTATTTTAATAAAAACCAACCAATTAAAATCACATATAATTTTTTAAAAATAGTCTAAAAGTTAGCAATAGAATGCTACTATCTACCATTGTTGTTGATATTGCCATTATTGCTTCTATTGTTGTTATTGTTGTTATTGTTGTTAGTCTGTTAACAATGTTGTTACTATATACCATTGTTGTTGTTATTGCCATTGTTGCTTCTATTGTTGTTATTGCAATTTGTTGTTATTGTTGATGTTATTACTCAGTTTATCCATAGAGATGACTTGGGCTATTTAAGTTATACTTATTTTTTGAATGTTCAAAATTAAAAGCTAAATAATGTGATCGTAAATCCATAGAGATGACTTGGACTAACCCTAGCCTTTTGGTTTGGGGTTTAGTTTTTTTTTCCTTTTTTTTTCATGTGATTGTAACTTTATTGTTACTAACTTGTTTAAATGTGTAGGCATATAAAACATGAAATCATTAGATCCAGCATGGGCATATGCAATGCCACTAGGGCCATCAAAAAATAATTTTAAATGCAATTTTTGTGGCAATAGTTATAATGGACACCTCAAATTCCATTTGGCATGCTTACCAGGAAATAATATAGTAGCATGTACTAAGGTGCCAGAATATGTTAAGAATAAAGTAAACACCATGATCACTATGGTAGATGAAAATGCTAATAACAAAAGAAGTTATAGTGATGCCATTTCATCCCTTCCTCTCGAGATGTTCATACTAGTGGGCACGGTAGCTTTAAGCGGTTCTTTCCATAAAGTAGTTCGAGTCCTTCAAGTGCACAAGGAGCTAGTGGAATGGAAGAGTCCTATTTTGTAGATTGTTTTGTACCAGGGGTAGGGACACAATCCATGCTTGAGGGTATGGCTACATGGAACCAAGAGAAGCATAGTGCAGTGAGGAAAGCCATTGCCACTTTTTGGTAACATTCTAACATTCCCTTCAATGTAGTAAGGTCTCCATACTGGTAGTGCATGATAGATGTTATCTCATGTTGCGACACATGATTTAAGGTACCAAATTTTGATGATATTAGTGGCCCTCTCCTTCAAAAATCTATAGATGACATTCAGGTTGTGTCATTGTGCTTGACTAAATTATATATATATGGCATGAATAAATTTATATATATATGTATATATATTAATATGATAAAATCAATATGCAATGTGCATCACTAAATAATTTTTTTATACTTCAAGTTGTGCTTGATAACCAACGTCAGGTGTGGAAAACCAAGGGTTGCACTATCATGTCTAACGGTTGGACAGATAGGAGAGGAAGAATATTGATTATTTTTTTGGTTGCATCTATAGAAAAATCTGCATTCCTTAAGTCAGTAGATGCATTGGTACAAGTTAAGAGTGCCAAAATGTTTGCAGGGTTGTTGGAGGAGGTTGGGGAGGAGAATTTTATCCAAATCATCACAAAAAATACATCAGCATAAAGCATCCAGGAGGACTTTGGAGGAGATATTCCCCACCATTTTTTGGACCCCATGTGTAGCCCATTATCTTGATTTTCTTGAGAATATTTGAAAATTACGTTGGGTGATAGAAGTTGTAGGGAAGGCTAAGGCCATCACAAAATTCATTTACAACCATTCATGGATCCTTAGCCTCATGATACAATTTACCAATGGGAGGGATGTAGTGTGGTTTGGTATTACACGCTTTGCCATAAAAATTGTGATATTGTAGAGCATTTATGATGCAAGAGGGTCTCTGTTATAATCACAATGACACTGAGAGGGGGGGTGAATCAGTGTGTTCTTTAAAAACTTAAAAGCAATTTAGACTTTTAAATAAACTACAGCAGATTAAAATAGAAATAATAAAAGTACTAAGAGCATCACACATAACACGGCATTTTAACGAGGTTCACCGATGTGGCTACTCCTCAAAAATATTGCTTGGACTACCATCCAAATCTAGTCAAATGCAAAGCTACAACTTTACATAATCATTCACCAGCACCAACTGGTAAGAGGCACGAACCTCTAAATTTTATCTGCTACAACAAAATGGAGCACCAACTCCAATTTTTCCAGCTCCAACTGGAAAGAGGCACCAACCCCTTTTACCAAGCTACAACTTGGAGATAGTAATAAAAATTGCAGAATTAAACTGTCACCTCAATTTGCATGATCTACTATTTTTCTTGCGTTTTGCTGCTTGTCAGAATTTGACTGCTGCTATGAAAAATGATTTGCACTTTTTCAACCACTCCTCTATATCTCTCCATGTTCTCTGCTGCAACTTCACAGAAATATTACTTCTACAGCCAGCACACTGTCATTTCACACTCAGAACACGACTTCTGCATAGCGCGTTCTTATCTTCTCTTTGCACCACTCACTCTGCTGCACCTTCCATGAAATATCACTTCTACCATTTGCGTATTTTTTCCTCGGACTTTAAACACGTCGTCTGCATATCACTCTCTTTGTTCTTGATCAGTCGATACGCACTCACTCACTATCTCATCGCTGCGATCTCTTTTCTTTAACTCCAAAGAACTATCACCGACTTACACTCTGCTGCACACGAACTTCATTCACATATATCGCATCACACACACTCTTCAACCTTGCAACAGTCCCACCTTTTTATAAAAGAGAATATCCCATTAAAACATTCTCAAACACGTCGGCTGCAACCCTAATTAGGTCAACATGAAACCCTAGAATTTTTCGGTTGCTTAACCTTGCTTTGTCAGTATGAAACCCTAATTGATCCATTGCAAAACCCTAGCAACGTCGGCTTTGAAAACTAGCCAGTGAACAGCTTTAATTTAATTTTAAAATATTAATTTAAATTTTAAATAAATAAATAAAATTTAAACTGGATATTTAAAATTAAATATCTTCATCATCGGAGCACATTTTTCAACAAAACGAAGAGCTAACTTAGGTTTTAAGAAAAACCCATTTCAAAACTGTTGACCATGGATTTAAAAAAAAACCTATAATTTAGTCTGCCTTGGTTTTCACAAAAACCCTTCCGCTCTTTGACATCAATGACAACATCAACACTTGAGCAAGGGCAATGTACCCAAGGTACCCAAAATTGCCAACAATCTCCCCCTTTGTCATTGATGGCAACCCTTTACTAAAAACACATCTTCAAGAGACAAAACTAAAATCAATCTCTTTGAAGTTTTGCTCCCCCTGACTTGAAGCTTTCCTCTTCACTTGAAGCTCTCCCCCTTACTCATATCTCTCCCCCTTTGTCATCAATGGCAAAGGGCCACCTTTGGGGCTCGGAACTAAGAATGAGCCTCTTAGCTTAGTCCCTCCCCCACCTCCCGATGAGGTGATTAATTCCGGGGTGGGAGTAAAACTCCCATTAGGCACCGATCAACATCAACGTCTATAACTTCCTTGTCGGGTCTTCTCTTGAACTCTTTGACCATATTCTTGTTCCCCGTCATTGTTCCGATCCTTGGACCCGATCATGCCACTATTCCTCGTTCCTATATCCTAGAATTTCAACTCGCACCGTCTCGACAAGTGTGACTTTTATTTTTGCACTTATAACAAGTAATAGTGTTGTTTCTTTTAGGCATACCTGTTCTTTGAATCCACATGTTCTGACTAAGCCAGTTCTGACTAAACCTGTTTTGACCAAGCCTGTTAGTGTGATGTTCTTTTGTTTTAAACGAAACTCTGGTCTGTTTACCCTTTTGACATGAAGCACACATACTATTTGCAGGTTTTTTAATGATTGGAATATCTCTCACTGCTTGTTTAGCGCTAATTCTTACCAGATTATCAAAACTTAAAAGCAATTTAGACTTTTAAATAAATTGCAACAGATTAAAACATAAATAATAAAAGTACTAAGAGCATCACACATAACACGACATTTTAACAAGGTTCATCGATGTGGCTACTCCTCAAAAAGACTGCTTGGACTACCATCCAAATCCAGTCAAATGCAAAGCTACAACTTTACATAATCATTCACCAAAGACCAACTGGTAAGAGGCACCAACCTCTAAATTTTATCTTCTACAACAGAAAGGAGCACCAACTCCAATTTTTCCAGCTCCAACTGGAAAGAGGCACCAACCCCTTTTACCAAGCTACAACTTGGAGATAGTAATAAAAATTGCAAAATTAAACTGTCACCTCAATTTGCACGATCTGGTGTTTTTCTTGCGTTCGTCGCTTGTCGGCATTCGGCTACTGTTGTGAAAAATGATTCGCACTTTTTCAACCACTCCTCTATATCTCTCCGCGTTCTCTGCTGCAACTTCACAAAAATATTACTTCTACAGCCAGCACACTGTCATTTCACACTTGGAACATGACTTCTACATACCGCGTTCTTATCTTCTCTTTGCACCACTCACTCTGCTGCACCTTCCATGAAATCTCACTTCTACCATCTACGTATTTTTGCCTCGGACTTTAAACACGCCATCTGCATATCGCTCTCTTTGTTCTCGATCAGTCGATACGCACTCACTCACTATCTCATCGCTACGATCTCTTTTCTTTAACTCCAAAGAACTATCACCGACTTACACTCTGCTGCACATGAACTTCATTCGCATATATCGCATCACACCCACTCTTCAACCTTGCAACAGTCCCACATTTTTATAGAAGAGAATATCCCATCAAAACATTCTCAAACACGTCGGCTGCAACCCTAATTAGGTCAACATGAAACCCTAGAATTTTTCGGTTGCTTAACCTTGCTTTGTCAGTAGGAAACCCTAATTGATCCGTTGCAAAACCCTAGCAACGTCGGCTTTGAAAACAAGCCGGTGAACAACTTTAATTTAATTTTAAAATATTAATTTAAATTTTAAATAAATAAATAAAATTTAAACTGGATATTTAAAATTAAATATCTTCATCATCGGAGCACCTTTTTCAACAAAACGAAGAGCTAACTTGGGTTTTAAGAAAAACCCATTTCAAAACTCTCGACCATGGATTTAAACAAAACCTATAATTTAGTCTGCCTTGGTTTTCACAAAAACCCTTCCGCTCTTTGACATCAATGACAACATCAACACTTGAGCAAGGGCAATGTACCCAAGGTACCCAAAATTGCCAACAGTCTCTAAAATAAATTTTTGTGAGTGATGAGTGGAATTCTAGAGCAGATGCAAGATACCACACATCATCTAAGGGGAAAAATGGTTATACTCGTTTGTTTGAGGAGGACTTCTGGATGGCCATGGATGAGGCCATCAAGGTACAAGAATACACTTATTTATTTATTTTATTTTATTTATGTTGTAAAATATTTTTCTTTAAATTAATTTTTTTTTTTCAAGTCTCAAATCCATTGGTGAAGATTCTTTGCCTTGTTGATGGAGAACAATTTACAATGGGTTTTGTATATGAGGCTATGAATAGGGTAAAATAGGCCATTGTTGCATTTTGTGAACATAACCACAATAAATATGATGCCATTTGGACCATCATTGATAACACATGGACATCACAACTCCATAGCCTTCTTCATGTAGTGGGTTACTATTTAAACATCAAATTCTTTTATGAGCCCACATTCCATGTTGATTATGAGGTCAAGATTAACCTTCAATATTGCATTGACTGTGTGTTCTTCGAGAATCCACAATTATGCAATAAAATACATGCTAAGATACAATATTATAAGGCATTACATGGTCACAAATTCCCATCTAAGTAATGCAAAGATTCTATTGATTTTATGAGGCCAGGTAAACCATAAACCTCATCGAATTATTATTTATTATATTTTGATTTTGTTTTAAAATTTAAACTTTTTAGCTATTACATGTGAAATATTATTTTTATTATTTCTATATTTATGGTGGGATGGCTTTGGTGATTTTACACCCAATTTGCAGCACATGGCAGTTATAATCTTATCTCAACCATGTAGCCCTTTAGGTTGTGAGCACAATTGGAGTATATTTGAGCACATACACTCCAAGAAGTGCAATAGACTTACATAAGAAAGGTTAAATGATATTGTGTTTGTGCATTACAACCTTCGTCTCCACTAAAAATATTTTGAAAAAACAAATATTTAGTCTATTGACCTAACTGACATTGATCAATCATCTGAATGGATCACATATGTAGAAGCACAAGAGCAACAGGTAGTAGTTTAGATCTTGGTGGCACCTTTTTATCCTCTCCTCATATTTATTTAAAAGCATATATTATAGTATTTTTTCTTTATCTCTTTCCTCATCTAGTTGAACTTAAACTTCTAGTTATAGTAAGATCCTCTATTCAGCATGGAAGAATTGCAAAACTATGAGACCCTAGCGGAGAAGATGGTAGCAAGGGACCAAGAGAAGGCCTTAGCATGAGAAGCAGCACAAGCATCTACAAGCACAAATAAAGAAATAGAGACTAGGGCTGATTTTAGGACAAGGGGTAAAGGAAGACAATAGATAGTGGGCATATTGAGGCATTTTGAGTCTTGACATGTTTTGTAATTTTTACCTTTTCATATTATAAGCAATACAAGATGTTTTTTGTGAATTTTTATCACATTCATGTGTACTTAAATCTTGAGCCTTGTATGATGTCTTGAATTGAATTGTTGCTTTTATTCCAATATTTGATTTACATAATATTAATTCATCGTAATATGCATGAAAATTTTAAAATTATAAAAAAAAAAATTGTTTTCTTTGACTTTTTTTGCTGATTTTTTACTAATTTTTTCCTCGATTTTTTTCGATTATGATTTTTTGTCGATTTTATCCCTAGCCAACTACCCGATTCCTATTTTCTCTACTATGGTTGGGACAATGAACTAAATTTTGCTATGTGGGCTGATAGAATATCTATCAAAATAAGCATAGGAAAATCTCCTTATGAGCTAGTTTATGGTGATGATTTTGTATTGCCCCCTCGGGTAGAAAGTCATGCTTTGTCCTAGCTTCTACAGGATCATGAAAATCCAAATGTATTACAAAGAAGACTTAATAAAATGATGAATTTGCAGGAAGAAAAAAATATGCATTGAGGAAGATGACTGAGTAGGCTCATAAAACATCATAGTTGTTCAATAAGAAGACTAGAGATAAAAATTTTTAGGAAGGAGATATAGTGTTGTATTGGGATCCTAAGAATGACAAGCATGGGGAAAAAGGGAAGTGGGAACCAAAATGTCTTGGTCCCTATCAAATTATTCAAATGGTAGGCCAACATACTTACAAGTTGCAAACTCTAGATGGCAAGGAATTTTTAGTTCCTATCAATGGCTAGCATTTGAAATTATATTGTTATGTACAAAGGGTTTGAGAAGCCCCATAAAAAAAGAGAGTATTTTTTAGTATTTAGGTGATTAAGGAATCCTTTCTAGGTTATTGAGAAGTTCTTTTAGGTGATTAAGGAGTTTCTATAAGTGATTAAGCAGTCCTTTTAGGTGACTAAGGTGTTCCCTTGTAGGTGATTAAGGTGTTTTCTATAGGTTATTAAGCAAGTATTATATTTTTGGTCTGTTGAAGATTCTAGAGTTCTCAGGTGATTCATTTTCCAATAGTCTTTTTTATCACCTATTCTAGTTAGAGCTTGTGTTGGAACCTCAAAATCCAACTTTTTTGCCCCCCCAATTTTTGAAAATTTTGGTGTCCAATGAGTTCCCTGCATTTTTTCCCCAGTCTACCTCTGTTCAATAAATTTTCGAGTCCTTGGGTCTTTTCTAGGCTTGTTTCACCTTTCGAAAGTGTCTTTGAAAATATATGTATCATAGAAGTTAGGTCATTGTTTTGGTCTTTTGTCATCATTTTTGGACTTTAATAAAATTTAATTAATCATTTTTTACCTCTAGGGTCTTAAATGTTTAATTAAATATTTTCTTTTTTTTTTAAGTTCGATTATATGTTTAATTAGGTATTTAATTAAATTTAGTTAAATATTTATTTAAATATTTAATTTAAATTTATATTTGTATCGCTCCAAATTTTTTGCATCCCTACCTTCAGGCTATTGGATCCGCGCCCGGAAGGAGGATGGGAAAAGGATGTCACGGTACCTCGGACTGAGAGGACTTTGCGAAGGTCCCGCCTCTCAAGGGAGGTGTATTTTGATGATTTTTCGATGGATGGTGGGTTCACCAGGAAACATTTAGCGGCAGTTTCCACGCCTAGGTTTTGGAATGTGTTTAAATGTGTTCATTTTTAACCTTAAGCATTCATATCCTAGGTTTGGCCGAATGAATCTAGATTAATCTACATGAAAATGCAAGTTCAATGAATACAGGAAATAGATTTAAAAGCAAAAAATAGAGAATTTACAGAATGCAAATGAGGAATACCTGATCCGGATGTCTGAAGAAGATTCTGATGTTTGAAGCAGTCTAGATCGTCTGGAATTCGACAGAATCGTCTGCAATCGGACAAGATCGTCTGAGATCTAACGAATTCGTCAAACGAATTCGTCAGAGACCTGCAAAACCGAAAACATATGCAAAATACAAAAAGCACTATTGTGCTAACGAGAGGCAAATTATACCAAATAGTAGTATGAATACTGAACAATATTTAAGAATAGAAATTCAAGCAAATTACTATACTTTAATGGCAAATCATGATCTTAGTATGCAATCTAAGCTAAATGGGTGAACTCCAAATGCAAAATAACATAAAAACTGAATAGACTATCTAATTTGCAGAATAAAATGACAGAAACAAAGTTGAGAAAAGCAAACTTCAGGCACTGATTGCCTTAATATGGACTGCAGTCGAGATCGTCTCGCATCAGTACGAAATCATCTCGAATTCGCCAAGTTCGCCTCCGATCTGAACAGGTTCGTCGACGACGATGGGTGCTGGCTCCGACTGAAAAACAGTGATGTACCTACAACAAAATTGGTATAGAACTAGTGCAAATGCAAAATAGGGATGCTTTAACGTAGAGGGAATCAATTTGCAAAGAATTTCAGCCAGGGGTTGGGAAGGGAAAATCCTAGAGACTAAATAGGCTTAGGGGGAGTAGTTAGGAGGTTGGAGATCATCCCAATTTGGGAGATCTCCAACGGGGGAAGGGTCCCAACGGCGCAGACACGCTTCTACCCGGATTGGAGACCCGTTGGAACAGATTCCAACTTTGCAAATTTAGTTTTGCGACAAGATCGTCTGGACGTCCTAGTCCAGACGAAATCATCAAATCTGGGGCGATATCGTCTGATCGGCGACGATATCGTCAAACGGTCAAAACAACCTCTAAAAATGGCACGGAAAAGGGGGAAACGGATTTCTCGACGGTTAACGGGCGGTTTGGGAGGTTAAATTTGAATTTTAAATTATTTACTAAGGTGAATGTAATTATTGTAATTTTACTGCGCCAATTTTAGGGTGCTACATTTTGCCCCCTCTTTAGCGAATTTTTTGAAGAAAATGCGTTAAAGATGAGTTCTTCTCGATCTACGAGAAAGCAAAAATTATTCCCATTTTTAGGCGACGATTCTTGGTCGAATCGTACGACAGCTTACTATGGTGCCCCCTCCGTGTTTTTACCCAAATCGAACGTTTGAGGTAAAAACGCGAAAAAGCAAAAAATTATTTTTGAATAAAATTAAGAAAAATAGGGTAAAACCCTAATTCATTTTTACTGTTCATTTTCTGAATTTTAGAGCTCTGAAGCAAAAATGGTGGAGACGACGCACAGATCGACAGAGGTCCGGCGCGGTCTACGGGTAAGGGTCTAAACTTAGTTTAGAATGCTTTAATTTGATTTTACATGCTTTGTAGGTAATTTTTAGGTGAATTTTGAGCATCGCGGCCGTTTTTGGGCCGTCGACGTCGTCGGGACGAAATCGTCCCGATTTCGACGAAATCGTCTCAATTTCGGCAATTTCGCCCGAGGGCGAAATCGTCGAAAGGGGGACGATTTCATCAAATTAGAGACGATTTCGAACTACGAAATCGGAGACGATTATGCTCAAATTTGGGACGATATCGTCCAATAGTGGGCGATATCATCAATTGCACAAAATTGAATTTTTAAGTTGCATTATTATTTACTTGAATTGTTATTAATGATTGGTTATTGTTTTGTTGTTTATGTTTGCAGAGAGGATTACTAAAGAGCAGGGAGTGGAAATATGGAGGGTTGAGAGATGACTTGGCCGCTCTGACACAGGCAGAGCGAGATCAGCTGGCACAGGTCGGCTTACTGCATGTGGCAGAAATGCCACAAGTATCTATAGACATGGGGCTACTGACGGCCCTAGCAGAGAGGTGGTATCCGGGGTCTTCATGTTTTTGGCTACCGACAGGGGAGATGACTCCCACTTTGGAGGATGTATGGAGGATTCTGAGAATCCCCATACAAGGACGGCTGATTACACCTACGGCCAATCAGGGCCGCGCTATGGGACGGTTGTGCGGTGACCCGAGCTTCACCCTGGAGAAGGGCGGAGTTAACATCGAGGCACTACGCCAGATGCCTGGGGCATCTACACTCACACGGGTACTAGCTGGGGTAGTTGGTGGACTTCTGCTATGCCACCAGAGCGGGTGCAGGGTGCCATGGATGTTGGCAGATGTGGTCTGCGACATGAGAGACCATGGCTACAGGTTTGCTTGGGGCAGCTTTGTACTATGCCGATTGTACAGGATCCTATATGGGGTCGTGTACAAGGGCGGTCGATGTCTGGTTATGACATCGCTACTACAGAGTTTGGTGCTCGGGAGCACATTGCGGTGCGAAGGCCGGTAGGGCTTCCTCTCGATAGGGATTGATGGGGAGAGGCCCCGAGTCTTCTACCGGTGGCTCCGGAGAGGGGCACAACGGCGGATCGACCTACCGATGTCCCGGAGACTACTGGATGACCTAGTCCCGGACCAGATCACCTGGAGGCCATGGAGGGAGCATCCAGGGTGGCCAGAGGACGGACAGGAGTTGGCTCGCATCAGGCGAGTTTTTTGGTTGAGGATGGAGAGGGGAGAGGTGGAGCTCCATAGGTACGATCGAGTTTTGAGATAGTTCGGTCTACAGCAGGGGATCCCATCTCTCAGAGATTACGAGTTTTCTCGGATTGTCTGGGATAACACTATAGTTAGCGGGGCTCCGGACATGCAGCGGTTTTGGAGCCAGGACACGGATGATGCCCCCATCCAGCCAGTGGATGGGGACGACGCAGGAGTAGCCGATGGCTACGATGCCTGGTACGCAGGCATCCGCCCTCCTCGGATGACGAGGGCACAGGGTCCGATCCATGCGGTTGTGCGTCGGATAGGGAGGCGGCACCAGGTGGCGATGGAGGCAGCCCAGGGTCACGATGGGAGAGAGGCGAGGAGGCCACAGGCACAGGAGAGGCCACGATAGAGAGAGAGGGAGAGGAGGGAGGCGAGACCCCCATCTCCACAGAGGCCACCATCGCCCGATAAGGGCAAGGGTGTGGATACAGGAGAGAGTAGCGAGATGGCTACTCTTCGGGCGGAGAGAGATCATCTGCAGGCTCAGGTGCAGACGCTACAGGATGCGGTTGCACGACACCGAGCTGAGGTGTCACAGCTACGAGATGAGATTGCACGCCTCAGGGCATGGGGCGGAGGGGCGAGCTCAGGAGAGTTGACACGGGCTATCGCCCAGTTGACATTTTACCAGACTTTGTACTTCTAGCTGGTGCCAGAGGTGGATAGACTACCCCTGCCAGCTAACATCGCAGATCCGATCTGGATCGGATCGTCGAGGACCACGTCCCGATCGAGGACGAGGACTACACAGATGGCGATGGGGCCACCTCGTCCACCTCAGGGCGGGGGAGGAGATGAGGCAGAGAGCTCGAGGGGCTCTCGAGGCTAGAGGGCTGGACACTGACATTGTATTATATGTTTATTTTTGTTTGATAGAGGATTGAGTATGCCGAGGTACAGATTGTGGCATACCAATCCAGATTTGATGATGTACATATATTTGTGATATATATAGATGAGATATTTTTGATCATATGACTTGTCTTATGTGATGCTTATGATGCTTTTATGTTTGATTGATTGATTTGATAATTGGATGTAATTATGTCGTTGGAGATATTATAATTTGAATGTCATGCTTGTAATATTTTAAATGAAATAATCTGATGTAACAAATTGATTGTTTGTGATGAAATGTGATAAAAATAAAAAAAAAAGAGACTTCTAACAATAATTTCAAAGGACATTGTCGCTATTATAGACCATTTCATGGAGTCGCTGCTCACTCGGTCGTCAAGCTAGTCCCATTTATAGAAATATTGTTAAAAGTAAAAAGAGTGCTTAAGAGACTGTCTTAAGACTTTGGTGCAATAGTGCAAATGATGATGATGATGATGGTTTGTTTTCAGATTTTCATAAAAAATATTGTGCATGAAATAATGTTTTAAAATGATTTTTGCTAGGCATAAATTCCTAAGGGTGATAAAATTTTTTGGATAATTCCTTAGGAATTATACCATCATTGCAAAATTAAAGGTTGACATAATGACATGAAATAATGAAAATGTGTTTGCTTTTGAAAAGCATAATTTGTGTAACATAATGAATTAAGTCATATGGTTTTCATGATTTTTGAATAAATGGGGAATAAAAATTGTTACAATGGTTTGCGCTAGGCATAGAATATGTAGGTATAGACTTATACCATCATCGCGAAAATCCAAAAAAAAGATAGTTTTATTGCATGGTTGATTTTTGATGAACATAAAATATGAAAATGAGGACTTGCGCTAGGCATAAAATTCCAATTTTGGTTTTGAAACTATACCATCGTCGCGAAAGTCAACCAGATATATATGTATATGTTTTGATTGTATTTTTGAAAGAAATTTTTGATTTTTCTATTATATAGTTGTCTTTGTGGTAAACAATTGTACTTGATTTATTCCAAACAAGTTGCAAAAATAATATTTCAAATTATTTTGAAGACAAAAGTTAGATTTATAAGGAATCCCATGTGCATATGTGAATTCATTTCCGATCTTGATTTATCATAATGATACACAAAATCTCTCAAATACAAATGTGTGTGCAATTGCATTGTTCATTTACCAGTTTTGAGCAAGATACTATGATACAAGTGATTTGAAGAAACCAAATAAGTGTTCATTAACCATGATGTAGATGCATATAACCATACTAGGCTACTATGTAGGTCGGATTATCAAGAGCTAGCTAATCCATAAGCGGACATAGGTCTGTACAAAAGAAGGTCGCTAATGTGACAGACATATCGCCACGCTAGGAGTTACCCAAGGCCAAGCAGGTTGGGCACAAACCACCTGTTATGGGGCTTACCTCACAGCTTTCGAATAATTGAGAATTCCAGGGATTCAAGCTCATCAACCCTTCTTTTCTTTTCAAAGGGTAGGGAAAGGGATTTTATTGCTTTCTTGCTTTCTTTTGAACTTTGCTTATTTTTCTTTTTGTATTTCTTTTGCTTGATAATGCTTGGAACATTGCTGTAATGATATAAAAGAACATTTTTCTTTTCTCTTTTTCTTGAATTTTTCTTTTCTTTTTCTTTTTCTTTGCTAGGGATACTTGCTCGGATTAGCTGTAGAGCAAGGGATTTTTATTCTGGGTAGGGGTGAGCTTGTCCTTTTGCCAATTCTCAAAGATTCTAGACCATGTGCATGATAGGATAGCAGGGGAAACTTTTCACTCAAGAAATCACTTCTACTATGTAGCAAAACATGGAAATTACAAATATAATCATTTTATTGTGAAAAGATGTGCTTGGTTTAAGTAAATAACAAGATCAATTCTCTATGCTCAAACTTTATTTAATTGAATTTTGTGGACTTTGATATAAGAGAGATTAGTAATCATGCCAGATAAAATCAAGATATTTATTGTTGTGAGTGTGCAAGTGAGGGATTCCAAATAAATGCTAATTTTATCCAAAATAAGTTGAAACATATAACTGCAATAATTGTAAGAAAATATATATAAATGATTTTTTGAGAAGTTTGGAGAATGTTGACTCTCTCTTTCTTCTTTATTTTATTTTGGTTTCGAAAGAGTCAAGCATATAGCTGTTTTTATATTTTTATTTTGATTTTTGTTTTTGAGCAAAAAATTTAACAAGTGCCTTAAATAAATGCAATAGATAGTTTTTGAAGATTTTTGGAGATTTATGAATGTTTTTGGTGTTTTTTGAATAAATTGAAAGAAATACAAGATAGTAATTTTGAACAAATATATACATGGATGAAATGACCAAATTTATGCATAGTAACGTTTAAGATGCAAAATATTCATGGGTTCTTTAAGTTCTTTACCATCTAAGGTAGATAATTTATATGCTCCCGATTCAAATTTAGCAAGTAATAATGTATGGTCCAAGCCACTTGGGCTCAAATTTACCTTTAAGTTCCTTAGTTGCATTTGTATTTTTTTGATTTTCTTTTAAAACAAGGTCGCCAATCTCAAAGGATCGATGACGAACTTTCTTAGCATATGATCTTTTAAGCTTGTTTTGGTATGCACGGAGATGCTCCAAAGCATTGATGCATTTTTCATCTAGGAGTTCCAGCTGACTGAGTCTGCCAGCACGATATTCATCTCCTACTTCGGTATCTTGAAGTAGCAGAGCCAAAGAAGGAACTTCCAATTCAAATGGAAAAACTGCTTCAGCACCATATACCAAAACAAATGGTGAAGTTCCAGTGGGGGTTCGAACACTAGTTCGATAGGCCCACAAGGCTGGATATAATTGAATGTGCCAGTCACGGCCAGTTTTATTGACTAATATTTTGAGAATTTTGATTAGGGTTTTGTTAGATGCTTCTGCTTGACCATTACCCTGAGGATAATAGGGGGTGGACCAGCGATGTTGAATCTTATATTTTTGACATAATTTTTTAACATCTTTATTTTTGAAGCAAGTTCCATTGTCAGAGATGAGATTGGCAAGAATTTCGAACCTGCAAATGATTTGATTAAAAATAAATTTAGAAACTTGTGTGCCAGTGCAGGAAGCTAAAGGCATAGCTTCGACCCACTTCGTGAAATACTCAGTGGCAATTATGATGAACTTGTGTCCATCAGATGACACAGGATTGATTTTGCCAATAATATCCAAGCCCCATTTAGAAAAGGGCCATGGAGATGAAATAGCTTGTAGCTCTTGTGCAGGCGCATGGACAAGGTCAGCATGTTTTTGACACTTGTCGCAATGGCGCACATACTCATGTGCATCCGTTTCCATGGTAGGCCAAAAGTATCCTATCCGAAGGAGCTTTTTAGCAATAACACTACCACTAAAGTGTCCTCCACAAGATCCATCGTGGGCTTCACTCAAGGCTGATTTAGACTCTTCTAAGTTTAAACATCTTAATAGGATACCTTCAAAAGATCTCCTATATAAAGTATTGCCAATTATGACGAATCGACTTGCTCGTCGACGTAATAACCGACGCTGGTTTCTATTAGAATTGGCAGGGAAAGTCCCATTTTGGAGAAAATCAAATATGTCTGTATACCAAGGTTCAGGAGTAGTTTCATTGATTAGAAACACATCCAAAGGCTCTAAGCATGACTTATTTGAAGCGGGTTCCTGGAGTCGATGAATAATGATAGTGGCATATTCATCGTCTAACTCCAAGGGTAGGAGAGATGCAGCGGCGGCCATAGCATCAGCTGCACGGTTGCTAGTTCGAGGAATGGCTTCCAAGGTAACTTGATCAAATAAAGACATTAATTGTAAAACATAGGCCTTATATGGGCGCAGTTTATCATCTCTGGTTTGATAAACTTCATTAATTTGGTTTATAACCAATTGGGAATCACCAAAAACTAAAAGGTGTTTAATTTTTAGTGCTAGAGCAGCTCGTAATCCAAGGATTAGAGCTTCATACTCAGCAGTATTGTTGGTGCAAGCAAAGGTCAGTTTGAAGGACAGAGGAATAAGATGTTTTTGCGAAGATATTAAAATAATACCCGCACCAGCCCCACTCATGCATCGGGCTCCATCAAAGTATAAGGACCATTGTTCATTATGGTCTGCCTCTAATTGAAGGCATTCATCTGGAAACTCAATGATGAGGGGATGGGTAGACTCTAAGGGTGCAACAACTAATTGATCTGCTATGATTTGACCCTTAACAGACTTCTGTCCTATGAATGTGAGATCAAACTCACTTAGAGCAAGAACCCACTTGGCTGTGCGACCCGATAAATAAGGTCGACTCATGAGATACCTTAAGGGATCATATTTAGCAATGACATAAGTTTTTTGGCTAAGCATATAATGTCGTAATTTTTGCGTAGCAAACACGACTGCTAGACATAGTTTCTCTAATGTTGTGTAGCGGGTTTCATAACTGATGAAGGTTCGGCTAATGTAATAATTAGCACGTTCTCGCTTTTCATCATCAAGTTGAGCTAACATAGCCCCTAAGGCAGAATCTGAGGCGAAAATATATAAGAGAAATGGGCGATCGGATTTAGGTGGTGAAAGCACAGGTGGATTAAGGAGGTATTGTTTGAGAAGTTCAAAAGCTTCTCTACATTCCGTGTCCCAATTAAAAGGGACATCCTTCTTAAGGAGTTTAAGAAAGGGACCGGTTTTGTCCGCCAACTTATCGATGAAGCGACGGATGGCTTGAAGCTTACCTTGTAAACTTCGTAACTCAGATATATTAGTAGGTGCGGGCATATCAGTGATGGCCGCAATCTTGAGAGGGTCGATTTCAATACCACGTAAAGAAACTAAAACCCCTAATAGTTTGCCGGATTTAACTCCGAATATGCATTTTGTTGGATTTAATCGAATGAGATATTCTCGTAATCGATTAAAGACTTTCCTTAAATCATCTAAATGATTATTTTCAATAATAGAGCGAGCTATAATATCATCCACATAATCATGTAGGATATCATGCATCATATCATGAAAAATGTAGGTCATAGCTCGTTGATAAGTTGCACCGACGTTCTTTAAGCCAAATGGCATCACTTTCCAACAAAAGGTACCCTAGGGGGTAATAAAGGCTGTTTTAGCCTGGTCTTCAGGAGCTATCCTGATCTGATTATAACCGAAGAATCCATCCATTAAGGACATCATCCCACTTTCGACAGTGAAGTCAATGATTTGATCCATATTTGGAAGAGGAAAGTCATCTTTAGGGCATGCAACGTTAATATCTCTAAAATCTGTGCAAACCCTAACTTTGGTAGCTTCTTTCTTGGTGACTGGAACTACATTTGAGATCCATTCAGCATAATCAATAGCTTGTATAAAGATAACATTCAGGAGTTTTTCTAACTCCCCTTTGACTAGCAGAGCCACTTTGGGATGCATTTTTCTAAGTTTTTGTTTAACAAGTTTAGCATCCGGATGGACCACTAGATGGTGCATGACTACGTAAGGGTCTAGACCTGGCATATCTTCGTATGTCCAAGCGAAGACATCTTCATACTCTTTAAGGAATGCGATGTATTGTTCTTGTTTTTCTTGACTTAATTCTGACCCGATATTGATTATGTGAGGATTGTCCTCAGTTCCAATGTTAATTTTAATGACATTTTCTACCTCCATGTGTAGATCTCTTTCAAAATTAGGTGGGGCGGGTGAAACGCCTAACTCTTGTAATTCTTGTAAGGTTAATTTAGATAATTCATCTTGAGGATTAGTGGCCTCAAGTTGGGCTATAGTTGGTATAGAACCATCAAAATAAAACCCATTGTGCAACATCTCTTCAACAGAGACATCATGGAAGATATCTCCTTCCAACTCTTCATCGGGGTCAACAATCATTTCAGGGTATGCTATGGATAGCATGTTGCATGAAAATGACTGATTTTTAAGAGGCAAATCAACATGCCTATCCAAATAATCTTGATAGCATATGAGATGATCATCATCCTCAAAAGGAAAGGGTTGACCCTTACTAGGAAATAGGCCCACACCACAGCGGGCAGGCCACGGTTCTACCTCGAAAGGTTCTTTCATGCCATTTTGGAAAGGTCCCAAGCCTTTCCCTTTATATCCCATTTTAAGCATCATGGGTTTAGCTTTAATATAATCATTGGTAAAATAACACCGAGCATATCCTTCATGGTGAGTTTTGATATTCCGAGGGATTCTTCCCCAGTCATATCCTTTATAAATGAAGGCACAACTCCCGACTTGGTAAGTACTTCCCATAGGTTGTGGGAGGCCCAAAGTACGAGGAGATGGCGGCAAGTTATTTAAAAGGTTTGTATCTCGCATGAACGCATTCATTTTTTCTGATATTAAGGTTGTAGATAAATCTGGTAAGAGTTCATCAGAAAGGGCATAAGATGTAGAAGGCTTATTACCTATGTCTTGAGATGTGGAAGGTATGATAGATGTGTCTATAGGTTTTAAATTTATAGGGGTAGAATTTGAAGGATTAGTTGTAGATTTAAGATCCTTTTGAGGTTCTAAAATGATTTGTTTAGAGGGTTGTTGATCTATATAGGAGGATGAAGTTAATGGAGGGGAAATAGGTGAAGTTATGGGTTTATGTTTCACATTTTTAGATGAAAAAGAAGAACTAGGATGTGTGGATGACAGAGCAAGGCAAAATTGCACTCCAACGGGTTCTGCCAAAGCACACATATCAAAAGGTCTAGGGTCACCATGAATAGTGACCAACTGATTTTTAAACTCAAATTTAACACATTGGTGTAAAGTTGATGGGACCGCTCGCATGGCGTTGATCCAAGGGCGACCCAAAAGTATATTGTACGATGTTGGGCAATGTACAATAAACACGGTTGTTTCTAGGGTTCTAGGACCAACTTGCAATGGGAGGGTAATAACTCCACACGTTTCTTGTGTTTCGTCATTAAAAGCTTTGATAATCATATCAGTTTTCTTCATTTCATCACTTCTAAAACCAAATCGTTGGTAGAAGTCAAAGGTGCAAATGTTTAGAGATGAGCCATTATCAATCAAAACTCTTTTGACAGCTACATCTCCAATTAGAGCAGTAATGTATAAGGGATTGTCCTTATGTAAACTGTGTTGTGGGATATCTTTATCCCGAAAGTCAATACAATCAATCTCTCGAGTGATGATAGTATTGGCCATAGCTTCAGGTTGAATGTTTTGAGGTACCATCATTTGGCTCAATGTAAGCATCAACTCATCCCTATGGGTGGGAGAGGATCTTAATAAATCTAAGAGGGAAATTCTGGCCGTAGTATTAGACAATTGCTCATTAATGTTGTAAGGGGGTTTAGGTTGAATATTAGGAGCATGATTCCCTTTATTAGGGTTTTTCAAAACGAATGGAGCTGATCCATCATTCTGGTTTGGTTCTTGTTGAGAGTTTTGAGCTTGTTGTCGAGTAACGACTCCAATGGTACCTACAATGTTATAGTGAAGACGTTGAACTGGTCTCGGTTGAGCATTAATGGCTTGTTCATTAGAAAGGAATATATTAGAAGAAGGTCGAGTAGTGACTCTTCTAGGAAATGGTTCTTCTGGAACCATAGCATCTGTGATAGGTTGAATAGGATCTGATTCATTTTCAGAACTATTCGATTGATTTGAAGTAATGTCTACTTCACTTTCACTATCTGATTCTATATCACTAGAATCAGAAGTTTGAAAATTATGTAAGGGCCTGGTCGTAACCAGGGATAAGGTCGTGTCAAATATTTGAGGATCCTGAATAGGTAATTGTCCGCTAATGGTTCCTACATATCGGGTAGGAGGGGGAACATTATGATGTTCGATTTGATTAGCTACCTCTTTACCATGTCTTGGTAAAGGGTGTTGAAATATGTCTAGAGTTTGATTGGCATTTTGATTTTGATTTTGGGGAACGGTCTTTTGAGTATTATTAGGAGGGTTTTGTTTAGGTTGGAAGGCTTGCACTTCCATTTCATTATTGTCAATCAAATCTTGTATTTTATGTTTCAACCTTTTACAAGCGTTGGTAGAATGTCCAGGTCCTCTATGGAAATCACAGTGCAAATCAGCTCTATATCCGGGTATAGTCGGATCAGGTTCCCGGATGGCTGGTAATTGGATTAAACCTCTTTCGAGCAGTTGAGGTAAAATAGTTGACAAGGGTTGGTTTAATCTAGTGAATTCTCGAGGAGGCTTGTCAGGAGGTTTCAATATGAATTTTTTTGTTGTCTTCGTTGCATTGACATTTGCAACATTCCTGCTGTCAGTGACTCCGTCACCAACAACTTGTTTGTTTTTATATTGATTTCTGGATGTTTTCTCATCATCCTTCTTCCTAAGTTGGCCTCTCCTAATGAGGGCATCTTCTACTCTTCGAGCTAAATCTATAGCTTGATCGAAGGTAGTTAGGGTAGCAGTCGATAGCTCATAAGATATCTGTTCTTGTAAATTGTTGATGAAAATGTCCAACATTTCCCTATAAGGCAACACAAAGTGCAGTTTTCCTGTCAATTGCCTCCATCTAGCTAAGAAATCGGCAAAGCATTCATCCTTGTCTTGTTTTAAATTGTATAGGTCTTTAATAGTTACATGCCTCTCGATGTAGGCACTAAATTGATGGACAAATGATTCAATTGTTTCTTCGAAGTTTCTCAAAGAATGAGTGGGCAATTGATAGTACCACTCTAATGCCATTCCACCTAAACTTTTGGGGAACATTTTTAGTAATAGCAAGTCGTCATGCGATATGTCATGACATGCTATCCTAAACATGCGAAGATGCTCTATGGGATCTTCGGTTCCTTTATATATAGGCAGGACAGGCATGGGAAAATGCTTAGGGTATGGTTGAGCTACAACTATGGGATCCAAAGGTTGACTACAGATCTCTCGATAATTATACGAGGGACGGTAGGGATCTATTCGGTCCATACGTGAAGCCAATTGTTTCACCATGGCTTCCAGATTACTAGTTTGCCCCCCATATTGGTTTGGTAGGGCATTGACATGGGTTTTATGGGCGTAGGATGGAGGAACATGCAGATTAGATGCCATGTTACTATTGTGTAAAGTATTGGTAGGAAAAGTATTATGGAGGAATTTTGAAGTTGGATTATGTTGTATTCCGGATTGTTGAAAGTTTGTATTTGGCTTTGTTTTAGGTTTTTGTTTACTTGAAGCATATTGCTCAATAGTTTGGCGAAATAAAGTAGTGAAGGAAGGTTTCTTTTGTGTGGGAGTGATTTTAGGTTGAATAACAGGTTCCTTAGGAGGTTGGGTAACCTGTTGTTTTGACATGTTTTGAGCCATAGTGACCATATCCGTATTGGATGGCCCAACCTTGTCACTTTCTTGATCAATGAAAGACAAGGGATTAGTGCGCATATTACATATATATTCCATGGCTGCTTGAGTGTCACTAATTTGCCCTTTATCAATACGAATTGCCACATTAAGGTCATCAATGTTATCCATGAGAAATTTTTGAAAATGCTCTGCATTGTCAAAGGCAATAGTTCCATTTGGAGCTACTCTAGGGGATGAGGATCCATCCTCTTTAACACTTCCTTCTTGTTCCTTATCTTCACCTAAGTCTTCATCTGATTGACCTAGAGTTTCTCCTTCCGGATTTGTATCTCCAAGAAGGACATTTGGGTTTTCAGTTGTATCTTGTAACCAATCTTCTCCTTCTCCTAAAGTTTCTTTACCATTCCTAAGTTTAGGCATGGTGCTAAGTTTTGATTTCAGCAAATATATATATATATATATATATATATATATATATATATATATATATATATATATATATGCAACAAATTAAGAGGTATATATTTACTATATACCTACTACAATATTTGAAAATGAAATGTTTAAGTTTTTGCTAAGTTTTTGATTTTTTTAGTTTTTCTTTAATTTTTTGAAATAATATAATAAAGACAACAAATAACACAATAAATGCAAGAAATAATACTAAAATAATAATTTGCTAATTTTCTATAAACAATTTATGAATATCATTAATAGGTTCGAGTTGTTCAGGGGTCATGAAATGTTCTTCTTCAAATTGAAAGTTTTCTTTTAAAAATTTGATGAAAAGAGCTATAGAGATACCATGTATTTCAGATTCTGGTTTATAATAATAATTCTCACGACAATATTCGCGATACAACATAGCTCTAGGAATTTTGTTCCATCTTCTTCTAATCATAAGATCAGTTTCTAGGGAATCTACATGAACTAGAAATGGGTGTACCACAATTGTGTCGTTGAGATATTCCTCGAGAGTTAAAAATTTTGAAGATACAAGAGCTCTCCTATAGGCTAACCATCTATGGCAGGCTCTCTGAAGTTCATGATAAAAAACTAGTTGGTGAGGATCCAGGATTCTATCTAGGACTAGCCTCTTGATTTGCTTAAGTTGTGTGGACCTAGATGAGATGAGACTAAGTCTCCTATCAAGTTCGTTCCACAGGAATTGATTTCTGCTTGTTTCAAGCACACTAAGGACAGAATTAACTTCTATGGCTGCCAATTGATTTTCTACGTTTATAGTAACTGCTAACCTTTTCTTAGGAGCTACCATCTAACATGATTTTAAACTTTAAGTGCTTTAAAATGCATCTATGTTTTAGTTGTTCTATATATGTTTTTGTTTTTGTTTTTGTTTTTCAAAAGGTTATGATGCATTCACGTCGGGTTCACCAAAATGTATCGCTCCAAATTTTTCGCATCCCTACCTTCGAGCTATTGGATCCACGCCCGGAAGGAGGATGGGAAAAGGATGTCGCGGTACCTCGGACTGAGAGGACTTTGCGAAGGTCCCGCCTCTCAAGGGAGGTGTATTTTGATGATTTTTCGACGGATGGTGGGTTCACCAGGAAACATTTAGCGACAGTTTCCACGCCTAGGTTTTGGAATGTGTTTTGATGTGTTCGTTTTTACCTTAAGCATTCATATCCTAGGTTTGGCCGAATGAATCTAGATTAATCTATATGAAAATGCAAGTTCAATGAATACAAGAAATAGATTTAAAAACAGAAAAATAGAGAATTTACAGAATGCAAATGAGGAATACCTGATCCGGATGTCTGAAGAAGATTCTGATGTTTGAAGCAGTCTGGATCGTCTGGAATTCGACAAAATCGTCTGCAATCAGACAAGATCGTCTGAGATCTGACGAATTCGTCAGAGACCTGCAAAACCGAAAACAGATGCAAAATACGAAAAGCACTACAGTGCTAACAGAGGCAAATCACACCAAATAATAGTATGAATACTGAACAATAGTTAAGAACAGAAATCCAAGCAAATTACTATATTTTAATGGCAAATCATGATCTTAGTATGCAATCTAAGCTAAATGGGTGAACTCCAAATGCAAAATAACATAAAAACTGAATAAATTATCTAATTTGCAGAATAAAATGATAGAAACAAAGTTGAGAAAAGCAAACTTCAGGCACTGATTGCCTCAATACGGACTGCAGTCGAGATCGTCTCGCATCAGTACGAAATCGTCTCGAATTCGACAGGTTCGCCTCCGATCTGAACAGGTTCATCGACGACGATGGGTGCTGGCTCCGGCTGAAAAACAGTGATGTACCTGCAACAAAATTGGTGTAGAACTAGTGCAAATGCAAAATAGGGATGATTTAACATAGAGGGAATCAATTTGCAGAGAATTTCAGCCAGGGGTTGGGGAGGGAAAATCCTAGAGATTAAATAGGCTTAGGGGGAGTAGTTAGGAGGTTGGAGATCATCCCAATTTGGGAGATCTCCAATGGGGGAAGGGTCCCAATGGCGCAGACACGCTTCTGCCCGGATTGGAGACCCGTTGGAACAGATTCCAACTTTGCAAATTTAGTTTTGCGACAAGATCGTCTGGACGTCCTAGTCCAGACGAAATCGTCAAATCTGGGGCGATATCGTCTGATCGGCGATGATATCGTCAAACGGTCAAAACAACCTCTAAAAATGGCACGAAAAATGGGGAAACGGATTTCTCGGTGGTTAACGGGCGGTTTGGGAGGTTAAATTTGAATTTTAAATTATTTACTAAGGTGAATGTAATTATTGTAATTTTACTGTGCCAATTTTAGGGTGCTACAATATTTAACAATAAATATATATGTTAAATATTTATGTTAGAATTTTATTGAAAATTTTGAGCCGACCATGAGAGGGTGCCAACCGATGCTTGTCAACTGACCAAAAAAAAAATTTAGTCGACCTCCATCGATCGACCATGAGAGGGCGTCGATCAATGCTCATCGGCCAACCATGAGAGGGGGTTGACCAATGGTCCCCATCCATATTTTAAAAAAAATGTAAAAGTAAAAAACAAAACGATCAATGGCCATGGCCATCGACTAATTCTCTTTATAGAGGGAATTTTTGGCCGATGGCCATTGCCATTGATTGATTCCCTCTAAAGAAATTTTTAACCTTATTAGAAGGCCCACATGGGCCATTCTCTTTGATGACCCACATGGAATTTTTATATATTATTATATATTTATATATTATATATAATAAATAAACCATGTAATTAAATAAATATAATAATATTGTCGTTATCAATACTTTTCGTAATTGATAAATTATTATTATTTAATTTTTGATAATGAAAATTAAAAATTCTAACCAGCCTCATTTATGCGGCCAAGTTTCAGCAGCTAGAAGTGAATTTTCTAAAACCATTTTTTGGGTCATTTTCAAGAGATATAGAGGCATTTTGACCACTACCAAGCCATTTAATGCAAGTAATATGTTGGATAAATTTAAAATGTATTTACAATTTTTATGGGCCATCATCTAGATTTTGGTAACAATTACAGTTATGAGACATCACCAGAGTAGTTGCAGTTTTGGCAATTATGGGCCATCATCGACTTTGAATGAGAACTAATCTACCAGCTATATGAGAGAGTGGTTGCAACAACTTTCATCATCAATTTTTGTGTAGTAATTTTGGAAGAGGTATACCAAAGTGTCATCCTTGTCAGTTGTATTTTATTTTGTGTCTTGTCTAGTCACCCTATTTTATTTCCTATCACCATGTAGGTTTTACTGAGGAGGTGTCCAGTTTGCTAAGATTATTTCTAGTGATTGAGGCTAAAATTTGGGAGGTCCTTTGTTACATAATTTGAATGAATGGTTGTTCTCTGTTACATTATTTGAAAAAAAAATTGTTTGTACTTGCTTAGTGAGATCTGGTTACACTTACCATACTCCATTGTAATGATTCATTGATCAATGCTATCCTACTTCCTCTTAGAAATTTCATGTGTAGTTTTGCTTACTATCCCATTTATATGTTACATTATTTGAATATATAAGTGGCATATTATTTCACTGGAATATTTAATCATATTTGTTACATTATTTGAATGGATGGATTGATTCAATTTTATCTCCTCCCCCTTATTTCTTCATCATTATTTAAATCTAGCTACAATTACCCAATGGATAAGGCATTGGTCTACAACTTGAAGCATTAGCTGAGAGTTACTCTAAATCTTGGTAATTTTTTATGTTGTACTTTTACTTTGTTTTTGTTAATCTGAATGAGCATGAGAATATGAGAAGTAATATAGTATCACCTATAGTGTATTCTTACCTTACTCAATTTGTATAGAGTATTTGTGATAATATTTTCCTGAGTTAAAGAGGTGGATCCACCAGAGTCCATAGTGGTGTTCATGAGCCAATGATTTTATTTTGGAGTTGATCCAGTTCTCACAGGTGTTATGGTATTTTGGGATGAGATAAGGGGGTTATTGTGGCACTAGTGTTGTATATGCATCATCAATATCAGATGGGTTTACCTTATTCTAAGGCATGGAGGGTGACCTATGAAGATGATGAGGAGATACATATCCATGATGTGGATGATATAGGGACTACTACGAAGTATGATTCATGGTTTGCTACATAACCACCATGGGTACTAATTCTGATAGTGGATGAGAGGAATGGGTATGAGGATGAGTTATATACCAATATGGAGGAGGTAGATGATGCTCCTAGACATCGAATAAACTTTTGGTCTAGCAGTCGAGTGAGGTAGGTGAGGGATGCAGCAGAGTAGGCTCTAGATATTGGGGATGATGGAGGTGATGAAGGTGATGATGATGATGATGATATGGAGGAGGTTCTAGAGAGATATCTAGTTCAGAGTGAAGAGGATTGGGTGAGGCTTGAGAAGCTGGTAGCTGAGCAAGATGCAGTGATAGTGGCTTAGGATGTAGAGATAGCAACAAGATGTAGAGATAGCTCGACTATAGGTAGAGCTCGACTATAGGTAGGATGACTGTAGGTGGAGGTGAGGATATGATCATGAGGCTCCAATAAAATCTACTTTAGAGGTATCATCATCAGAGACATGATGTACAATACCTTCAGGTCTAATAGGGATATATCTAAGTTTTAGAGGATTGATTGATGGAGCACCATATTGGGCTGCCCTATCCACCCTCCTCATCCATAATTGGGTATGTTAAGCATATTGAGTCTAGGAATAGTGGCTATAGGTATATGGCTCCTTCAGGGTCATAAGGGTCCTATTATAGGCATTCGCTAGTGCTTAGATTCACTTTTTGCATATGAGCCTTGGCGCTTCATTGTATATAGCCTTTGGGTATTCATTATACATATGATATTTATATATACATGGCTTTTAATTTTGTTTTATACTTTTGTGTTGATGCTTTTATGTGATTACATGTGTATATGTGTGATGGATGATAATGAAATAAAAATTTGTATGAAAGCAAATGAATTAATGCTATAATGATCATTCATAGTTTAGATTTTAATTGACCATGTATAGCATTATTATTTAATCAAGGGCACAAAATTGGGGGTATGTGCAATGGAAGACTCGTTTAATGATATGGATGTTAATATGGAAGATATAGATGTTGATATGGAATACTGATATGTTTTGTAGAGATTCAGACCTACTAGTGATATCAAACAAACTCACTAAATATTGTCTAAGTTTATCTAAGACCAAATTTGTGTGCAATGAATTATTTTACCAAATCAATAGTATGGTAATGACTCAAGGTAATCAAGAACCAATATGTGTGTAAGTGAGTTCATTAACTAATCTTGAGTAAATTGATATGAAACCTATTATGGAGGAGACCAAGAAGCTAGCTTGTCTGTATGTGAGATCAAAGGTCTCTTCAAGAGAGATGTGTCACCATGCATGAATGTACTCCATTTCTAGACAAGCATCTATAGCTCAGGTGGAGATTAGATCCATAGTCCAATAATCTGATCTCTAAGATTTGGGTATTTGAACTACGTACCTGTCTGATTCAAAATTTAGTTGTATCCTTACAACTTGAGGATATGTGGTGTGTGATGTGTACAAGATTTAGAGCTTTGGGGAATTGGATTCTCAATCGAAGTGTGTGAAGAACACAAACTTATACTAAGAGGGGAGGTTAATAGTATAAGATAAAATTTTACTTTTCTTTCCCAAACAATACTATATAATGTTATCAATTACAATATCAATAGCAATAACAAAGTAAAATCATCACACACATGAGAGACACAAAAATTAATGTGGTTCATCCAATGTGGGTTACGTCCATAGAGAAAATATTTCTTCTAAATTTTCTTAATAAATCTCTTGGGAATCAATTACCTATTACAATATTTATGGATATCTATACAAAGGAAAATTAAATCCCCTTTACTATGGTTTGTGGATCTCTCTCCATAGGATAACTCTATCCCCTTTACTCTGGTTTGTGTATATCTCTCCATAGGATAACTCTATCCCATTTGATATGGTTTGTGGATATCTCTCCACAGGATAACTCTATCCCCTTTGCTCTAGTCTACTTCAAAGTCTTATCTCAACTCTTTCTCAAATATGCACTAAACCCCATCACAAGGCTAGCACAAATCTGCTCATAAATATCTACCTAAAATTTGCACCAAACCTCATTACAAGGCTAGCATAATTCTGCTCCAACTTTACTCACAAATATCTATCTCAAATCTACACCAAACCTCATTACAAGGTTAACACAAATTTGCTCTAACTATGCTCACAAATATCTACCTCAAATCTACACCAAACCTCATTACAAGGTTAGCACAAATCTATTCTAACTCAACTCACAAATTTATCCAAATCTACACATGTTACATGCACAAATATAATTCAAATATTTCCTCAAATTTTTTCAAATTTGTCCCTCGTCTTCTCACAAGACTTGCTCAAATTTACCTCAATGTTACTTCAAGACTTCTCACAAGACTTACTCAAGTCTACCTCAATGTTGCTTCAAGTATTCTCACAATACTTGCTCAAATCTACCTTCAAGCCTTATCAAAATACTTGTTCAAATTTACCTCAAACTTGTTTCAAGTATTCTCACAAGACTTGCTCAAATATTCCTTCAATCCTTCTCAAAAATATTTCTCAAATCTACCTCAAACTTGTTTCAAGTCTTCTCATAAGACTTGCTCAAAACACATGCTCAAAAACTGCTAAAAGTATATACTCAATTTTCTCATCAAAAAATCTTCTCCAAATCATGCATACAAAATAATGTTCATCTATTTCCAGATCTTGCATAATAGTGCTACCAAGTGCTTTGTCTAATCTTCAATGTGATTTCTTTAACTTGAAGCAGTTTAGACATATTCTACCCAGAATTCATTTAACCTCTGGAATATATAGAGAATGATATGCACTATCAAATACCTAATATATTCTTCATATTCACAAATATTCCTTTCATCTAATCCAATATCTACCTCTTGCAAAATTCCTTTCAAGTCAAATCAAACTGGTGTATAACTTTACTTCACAAATTTGGTCTATATTTCTTGCAAATTTGCTCTCAAGGACCAAACACAATAATGCACAAATTTTCTTCACAAGATTGATCTCAACCACTTCATAGTTACTTTCAATGTATTTCAAACCACTACTCAAAATGTTTCACAATGATGTACAAACTTGGTCTCAATCCTAGCACAAGTACTTCCACTCTCTTATAATGATGAAGCTCTAACTATGTAGCACAACTTGTTTTAAAAACCCTAGCTCAAGTGTATCCAATATCATTCAAAAATTATGTTCAAAAAATGAAGCACAAATCCTATCTCAAATATTTCTAAAATGCACATGAACTTAATCCTTATATCTCCTCCTTATAACATCAAAATATATGCCCAACTAAACACCTCAAATAAGGATTAATTTGCATACCTCTTAGTTTGCTTTGATGAAAGTGTGCCCTCAAAAACCTGTCTCAAAATAATTTCTTCTTCAAAGTGCCACTTCAAAATTTGTTAGTAGTTTTGCCTTTCAAACCATCATATTAACATTTCATCTCAAAATATGTGTTCAATGGAATCTAAAAATGATGTTCAGTAATTTTTCTTTTGTTCTCAAAAGATAAAGAATTAATACTCAACAAAACTTTTCATATTTTCCTTTCACCATGAAAGAATTACAATAAAACATAAGCCACTATCATACCTTATTACTCCTATTCTTGAAAAATAATATTCAACAGAAGGAACAAATTACACACATGAAATTGCCATATACACCTTATACCTCCTACTTGAAATAAAATATTTCAATCCACTTCAAAATTCTGACATGAATATTATAACATTACTTTATTTTATGCACCACACATAGCTTTAACAATATTAATTATAAAATCCATGTTGTCCCCATTTTTAATTCAAAAATAAAAAATAAAATTAGGGCCTTATGACTCCATAAGCAAGCGTATACCTTAGACGTTGGTAAATATTTATTTTAAAAAAATGTGCCCACTTTGTTGTCACTACCACGATTCAAACCTGCATCTCTTATTGGCCCACATCCTAATGCTTAGATAGGCCACATCATGGGCTAGCCATCCACACAAAAATCAAGGCACACACACTCTATATTATGCATGATTTCTGGTGTGAAAACCTTCACAAACAAAAACTCTATCACACTGCCTTCATTGTATCTCAAACTAGAGACCTCCCCTCTACCACTCCTTAGCACAAGGGGTTCTGCTATCTGGGCTAGCTACCCAAATGGAACCAATGTTCACTATCCCTTCTACTTTTCCATGTGCTCTACCTCAAAATACAAACTTGTGCCTTGTCTTCTTCTCCTACTCTACCGCAAACGAATGCATCATGAAGGCACACAATTTTCAAATTTCTTTTTCTTCACTCCTTAACATTGCAATTTACCTGCCTTATATATGCAAATGTCTATTTTGGACCTTGATGTCGGTGCATGAGAAATGTTTAATTTTCACCCTTAACCTTTGGTGCTACCATTTAATTTTTAATTATTATAATATTTTAAATCTAGATAGATTTAAATATTATCATTTATTGTTTCTTGTTTGGGCCTTTTTCTTAATATAAAGTCTTTAGCACCATGGTAAATCAATTAAATATTTTATTTTTCCTTTGCAAATACCACCATGAAGAATACCTTATATTTTTATTGCTCACACGTCCATGAAGAACCTTGTCTTTTTATTGCTCCCACATTGCCTCATATACCCTTTGAATATTATTCTCACCTATATTTCCTTCGACATCAATGACAACCAATGTCATCAAACTATGACATCAATGAAAACACAATATACTCAAAATTTCGTATAATATCTCCCTTTGTTATTGTTGGAAACCCTTTATAAAAATTCTTTTTACAACCACTGGATTCCATATCTGCTCCCCCTGAGAAACTGCTCACCTTGACTGAATGCTCTCCCCCTTACTCAAATCTCTCCCCCACTCCTTTGGGGCTAAATATAAGACTCTTAGCTCAGCCCCCTCATACCTCCTCTCCTTTAGGTGATTAATTTTGGGGTGGGAGTATCTCTACTCCCAACATAAAATAATCTTTTTCTTTGTGAACCTTCTTTTTTGACACCTTTGTAATCATACCATTTTGATCCTTTTGAGTGTCCCTGTTCTTGCTTGAATCTAGAAATTATGGAAACTATGTTCTACACAACTTAGCCTTATGCCTAAGATTATTGCACTTGTAACACCTAATTTTGTAGTTCTTGGAAGATGTAAATGATTTGAAGTTCCTCTTATTGAAGCCATAATCCTTTCTATCATGAACACTGAAGTGGATCACTTTATGATCAAAGTGATTACATGAGTAACAATACCCTTGAAATAAATATCTATATTTGAATGAGTTGACATTCCTTTTAGTGAGTGTTGGAAATTTGAGGTATTTTATGTTTTCATTGATGTCACATGGATCATTGATGTCACATGTATCACATTGAGTTTTGGTGGCCAAAGTATTTCATAAATAAGCATTTATGATATTTTGAAAAGCATGGATATATACAAGGTTTTTTTTTAAAACCAAGCCAAGCAAAATAAAAGGATTTATTTAAAACCATGGATGGCATATTTGAAATGGATTTTTCTTAAAACCCAGGTTGGCTTTTCATTTTGTTCAAAAAGGTGCCCTGGTGATGGAGATATTTAATTTTAAATATTTAAGTTTAAATTTTAATTATTTAAAATTTAAATTTAAAATTAAAAGTTAATTTATAGCGTCGACATCAAAAGAAAGGAGGAGGCACATAATATTAAAGTTTAATTTATAGCACCAACGTCAAAAGAAAGGAGGAAGGCATATATAAATATGCCACCTAATGTTTTGATTGATTTCCTATGTCCTCGATGATGGTGATGTGTTTGAATTTCTAAAGAAGCGAAAGGTGCCAACATGTTAAAGAGTGTGCAAAAGGTGTTCGTTCGAAGAAGAAGCAAAGGCCTCAAAGCTCATTCGAATCCAACGGAGAAAGGAGGCAATAAAAGTAAGGGAGGTCCCTTACCAAGCACTGTAGGCACTTGTGACCTAGCGGTAATAGGAAGGCGCATAAGGTGTTGAAGCACCAGTATATCCAAAGTTTGAATCCTGTTGGAACTGGTTTTACAAAGTGAAAGGGAGGACTCTTTTGGTGCAAATGGAAGGTTTTCACTCACTATTCTATGTGAGCAGTTGGATCATGTGGTTGTTGATTTCATGGTTAGATTGGTGTAGGGGCAGCGACCGGGGATCGAATCCCACTGAGGACAAAGGCAAGTTAATATTTTTTCCTAATATTTTATTTTTCTAAGGTTGCCCTAGAAGAGATAAGGGTTGTGATGCATGTTGAGAAAAAGAGAGATTTTTGGTGATTTTCCTTTATAAGTATATCATATTATATATCCTTGGAAAGCTTATTTCAAGGTCTATTTGATTAACTTGCTTAGAGGGAGAAATAAGGTGTATGTAAAGAGATATTTCTATTTTTGTAAAGGGGTTCAAAAGTGAAGGTTGTTTTGTTCTTTTTCAAAATTGATTAATTCTTTCATAAGGGGACATGATGCATTTTGTTGAGTAGGAGTGATAAGGTGTTATTTGGATATTGTTGTTGTGATATTAATCATGATATCTAACCCTTGTTGAAATTTGAAAAAGAAGTTTGTTGAGTGTGGCATATTTCCAAAGAGGTTTCTTCATCTTCATAAAAGGTATGGGCACATTCTCCTATTGATTGATTATGGTGGTTGATTTCTGAAATATCATTGGAGAGAAAAGGATTGATTGTGGTTTCCTTTTTGAAAGTGGTTGGTTGAATGCTTCAAGGTTTTCTAGTTTGAGAGTTGTGTTTAAACCTTTTTTATAAGCATAGTTGTTGAAGCCCATTGGTTATACAAAGAACTTTAAAAGAACATTAGTATCATTGTTATGTGAGATTTGTGGTTAAGCATTGTTGGAAACATTTGAGTTGGTTGATAATGCTTGGAGTAGGGTTTTGTGAGAAAGAGATATCTCTTGTGATGATTAATTGAGTTGAGTTGATTGAGCCTAGTCAAGTGATGTGTGAAGTGATTGTTCAAGTTCCATGAAACAAACTATTCTATAATTCTGATTTGAGTTGAGATTGAGCTAAGAACATATTGAGTCTCTAAAAATTCTCTTTATGCTTCTATGAGTTGACTTGACTTGAGTTGAGATAATTTTGGATTATTGTTGTCATCCATTGTAGAGTGTTTTACCATTCATTGTTGAGTTCATCATTGAGCCTTGCCTTTGTATATTTGTGGATGAGATTTGAATGCTACTTAAGCATGATTGGTTGACCCTTTGAGGTCTTTGGGATATATTTGTAGATAGATTTGTGGAAGATTTTGTGCATGATTGATTGAGCCTTGAGAAGGATTTTGGGACAAATTTGTGGATAGTTTTTGAATAGATTTTGAGCAAGTTCTTAGTGATCTTGTTGAGCAGATTCTAAGTAAGTTCTTAGTGAGATTGTTGAGAAAATTTGGACAAGTTCTATGTGAGCTTGTTGAGCATAATTGGACAAGTTCTGTGTGAGCTTGTTGAGCATATTTGGACAAGTTCTATGTGATATTTTTGAGTAGATTTGGACAAGTTCTGTGTGATCTTGTTGAGAATATTTGGACAAGTTTTATGTGAGCTTGTTGAGCATATTTGGACAAGTTCTATGTGAGCTTGTTGAGCAGATTTGGACAAGTTTTGTGTGAACTTGTTGAATAGATTTGGACAAGTTCTGTGTGAGCTTGTTGAGAAGATCAGTGTGTTGCCTAGCTGATCAGATCAATGGATTACCTACCTAATCATATTAGTGTGTTGCATAGCTAAGAAAATTAGTGGATTTCCTACCTGAGAAGATCAGTATGTTACCTAGCTGAGCAAATTAGTGGATTGCCTACCTGAGTAGATCAATGTGTTGCCTAGCTGAGTAGATCAGTGGATTTCCTACCTGAGTAGATCAGTGTGTTGCCTAGATGAGTAGATCAGTGGATTGCCTACCTAAGAAGATCAGTGTGTTGCCTAGATGAGCAGATTAGTGGATTACCTACCTAAGTAGATCAATGTGTTGCCTAGCTAATCATATCAGTGGATTACCTACCTGAGCAGATCAGTGTATTACCTAGCTTTGAACAGATCAAAGTAATCATTATATTGGATAAGGATCCTTATTTTTGTGTGAAATATTATAAGGATATTATCTTGTGGAGTACCCAACATTGGGGAAACCACGTTAAATCTTGTGTCTCAATTGTGTGTGGTGACTTGTGCTCTTGCTTACTATTGCTCTCTAAGTTATTAATGCACACTGCTATATTTGGTTATTATAATTAAGGACATTAATTGATATTGGTTTGGAAATAAAGTAAAAAGTGGGTGCTATATTGTTCACCCCCCCTCTCAGTATAATCTTGTGTTCTTTAGTGAGGCCATACTCCTTGTTTCCATGAATCCTACAATGCATAGTTTTATGACCAAAATGTTTACATGAAAAACAATGTCCTTTGAAGAAATATTGTTTTGAAACCTCTAGTCTCTTAATCCTTTCTTTGCCTTCTCTATGGTGATCCATATTTCTTGTTTGTGCATTGTTCTCTTTCTTAGTGAAACTTCCCCTATTCAACTTATCCGCATATTCTTAGTTTCTTATTCACTATCTTCCTCTGAAACTTCCTTTTCTATTGAGCTTAAGCTTGACCCTTATTCTTGTTTCCATTGTCCTTCTTCAAAACCAAGTCCTATTTTGATAAATGAAGATATTTGTGCATTGATAAATTTATCCAAAGTTTTTGAACTTTTCCCAAACCTATTCACCTTATCCTTAGAATATTTCACTTCCATCCTTAAAGAAACCACTTCATGTTCTAATATTTCACACTCTAACTCTTTTGCTTCTAATTTTTCAACCATGACCTATTTAAATCTCTTGCCTTAGCTTTTGAGTTTGTGAGGTCTTGTAGAAGCTTTTATTTTATTTTATCATGTTCTTTAACTTGAGCCTTCAATATTGAATTATACTTTCTAACTCTTTTAAACTCTCTAATATCAACAATAAGTTCTTCTTCTAGATCAACTATGCTTTCTTCTTATTTTTATGATTATTTCTCTAGGTTTTCATTTATAGGAGCATATTCTACTTGGTCTTCAATAGGATTGTTTTCACCCTCTTCTATTGCCAAGAATATAATCCCTTCTTCTTCACTATTTGAGATTATTTCACCACTATCACTTGAAATACTGCTTGTCTTTTTAACATAGAATCTCTTCTTGTACCTTTGAAAGAAATTATTTTTATGCTTACCTTGAACATACATGTTTTTCTTTTCATGCCTGAATTTTATTTTTTCCTTCTTATTATAATCATGTTTCTCTTCACTGCTACTGCTTCCAGCTTGTGGAAAATTATATGCATAGTGAACAAAGTCACCACAATTAAATCATTTCACAGTATTTATATCTTTGTGTTTTCTTGAGCCCTTCTTATTTCTTCTCGCATAGTTATCTTCTTCATTACTGCTTGACTCATCACTTGATTCTGGTTTCTTATCTTTTGTCTTCTTTGAATCTTGGAAATCTACCTCTTTATTAGATTTGTGATATTTTTCTATTCTCATATCATAAGTTGTGATAATTCCATGTAACTCATCCATAGTCAACTTATCAATATCCCTCATCCCTTCTATAGATGAAACCTTTGCATCATACCTCATAGGGAGTACTTTCTGAGCAACACTAGTCTTAAATTTTAAATCCAAGTCCATGCATGGTATTAACAACCTCATCAAAACAAAGTAAGTATCTAGCGATATCCCTATGAGGTATGATAGTTGATCTTAATACTTTCTGAGAAACACTAGAGTCTTCAATTTTGAATCCAAGTTCATGCATGGTATTAAAAACCTCATCAAAACAAAGTAAGTATTTAGCAATATCTTCTTCATATTCCATATTCAAATCTTAAAACCTTTTCTTGTGGTTTTGCAGTTTTGCTAACTTGCCTTGTTATATCCTTCATATGTTTGGTTCAATTTTTTTCATATCTCTTTTGCTAATTTTTAGTGCATAACTTTCACAAATTTTCATTCATGTAATCCACTTAATATTTCATTCATAGCCTTGAAATTATTCACATGTAACTTATTACCATCCTTATCTGTGGGAGGAGTAGATGTAGGTGTGAACCCATCCTCAATAGAGTACCATGTCTCATATTATTATGCCATCAAGTAATTCTTCATTCTCATACTCCAAAAATAATAATTGTTCCCATTGAACAATGGAGCCTTATTTTATGAAGATCCATTTTGAGATGCCATATGTGTTCCTGTAATATCTTTCATCAAGTTTTTAGACTTTTTTGAAGGAACCTGCTCTGATACAAATTGGAGAATATAAGCTTATACTAAGAGGGGGGTGAACAGTATAAGATCAACTTTTACTTTTATTTCCCAAATGATATTATCTAATGTTATCAATTGCAATATTAATAGCAATAACAAAGCGATGCACAAATTATCACACACATCAGAGACATAAATTTAATGTGGTTCACCCAATGTGGGTTACATCCATGAAGAAAATATTTCTTCTAAATTTTCTCAACAAATCTCTTGGGAATAAATTCCCTATTATAATTTTTATGGACCTCTATCCAACATAGAACTCAATCCCATTTACTCTAGTTTATGGATCTCTCTCCACAAGAGTACTCTATCCCCTTTGCTCTAGTTTGTGGATATCTCTCCATAAGAGAACTCTATCCCCTTTTATCTGGTTAATGGATCTCTATCCATAGGATAACTCTATCCCCTTTGCTCTATTCTACTCCAAATTATTCTCTCAACTCTATCTCAAATATGCACCAAATCCCATCACAATTCTAGCACAAATTTGGTCTAATTCTGCTCACAAATATTTGCCTCAAATATACACCAAACCTCATTACAAGCCTATCACAAATTTTCTCCAAATTTTCTCACAAATATTTATCTTAAATTTACACCAAACCTCATTACAAGGTTAACACAAATATTCTCTAACTCTACTCATAAATATCTACCTCAAATATTCACCAAACCATGTTACAAGGTTAGAACAACTTTTTTCTAACTATGCTCACAAATTTATCCAAATATGCACACGTTACATGCATAAATTTTCTTCAATTATTCTCTCAAATCTATTCAAATTTATCCCAAGTCTTCTCACAAGACTTCATAAAATCTACCTCAATTCTACTTTAAGTCTTCTCACAAGACTTTCTCAAGTCTGCCTCAATATTGCTTTAAGTCTTCTCAAAAAACTTGTTCAAATATGCCTTCAATCCTTCTCAAAATACTTGCTCAAATCTACCTCAAATCTGTTTCAATTCTTCTCACAAGACTTGCTCAAATATGCCTTCAAGCCTTCTCAAAAGACTTGCTCAAATCTACCTCAAACTTGTTTCAATTCTTCTCACAAGACTTGCTCAAAATACATGCTCAAAAACTGCTCAAAGTATATACTCAATTTTCTCATCAAAAACTCTTCTCCAAATCATACATATAAAATAATGTTCATCTATATCTAGATATCACATAATAGTACTACCAAGTGCTTTGTCTAATATTCAATGTGATTTATTTAACATGAATTAGTTTAGACATATTCTACCCAGAATTTGTTTAACCTCTAGAACATATAGAGAATGATATGCAATATCAAATACCCAATATGTTCTTCATATTCACAAATATTTCTTTCATATAATCCAATCTCTACCTCTTGAAAAATCCCTTTCATATAAAATCAAACTGGTGTATAACTTTTCTTCACAAAATTGGTCTATCTTTCTTGCAAATTTTCTCTCAAGGATAAAATACAATAATGCATAATTTTTCTTCACAAGATTGATCTCAAACACTTTATATTTACTTTCAATGTCTTTCTAACCACTGCTCAAAATGTTTCACAATGATGTACAAACTTGGTCTCAATCCTAGCACAAGTACTTCCACTCTCTTTCAATAATGAAGCACAAACCATGTAGCACAACTTGTTTCACAAACCCTAGCTCAAGTGTATCCAATATCATTCAACAATGAAGTTCAAACAATGAAGCACAAATCCTATCTCAAATATTTCCAACAATACACATGAAATTAATCCTTATATCTCCTCCTTATAACATCAAAAGATATGCCCAACTAAACACCTCAAATAATGAGTAGTATTCTCATACCTCTTAGTTTGCTTTGATGAAGGTGTGCCCTCAAAAAACTATCTCAAAAGAATTTCTTCTTCAAAGTGCCACTTCAAAATTTGTTAGTAGTTTTGTCTTTCAAACCATCATATTAACATTTCATCTCAAAATATGTGTTCAATGAAATCTAAAAATGATGTTCAATAATTCTTCTTTTGTTCTCAAAATATAAAGCATTAATACTCAACAAAACCTTTCATATTTTCCTTTCACCATGCAATAATTACAATAAAAAATAAGCCACTATCACACCTTTTTACTCCTATTCTTGAAAAATAATATCCAACACAACAAGGCATAAACTACACACATGAAATTTCCATATACACCTTATACCTCCTACTTGAAATAAAATATTTCAATCCACTTCAAACTTCCAACATGAATATTATAACATTACTTTATTTTATGCACCACACATAGCTCTAACAATATGAATTATAAAATCCATGTTGTCACCATTTTTAATTCAAAAATTAAAAATAAAATTATGGCCTTATGACTCCCTAAGCAAGCGCATACCTTAGAATTTAGAAAATATTTATTTAAAAAAAAATGTACCCACTTTGTTGTTGCCATCGTGATTCAAAATTGCATCCCTTTCTAGCCTACACCCTAGAACTTAGGTAGGTCACCATGTGGGCTAGCCATACACATAGAACTCAAGGCACATGCACTCCATCTTATGCATGATTTCCAACATGAAAACCTTCATGAATAAAAACTCTATCACACTACCTTTGTTGTGTCTCAAACTAGAGACCTCCCCTCTACCACTCAGCATAGAGGGTTCTACCATCTAGGGTAGCTGCCCATATGTAACCAACCTTCACTACCCTTCTACTTGTCCACGTGTTCTACTCGAAATATGAACTTTTCCCTTGTCTTATTCTCCTACTCTATTGTGAATGAATGAATCACGAAGGTGCACGATTTTCAAATTTCTTTTTCTTAACTCCTTAGCATTGCAATTTACCTACCTTATATATGCAAATGTCTACTTTGGACCTTGACGTTGGTGCATGAGAAATTTTTTATTTTCAACCTTAACCTTTGGCGCTCACCATTTAATTTTTAATTATTATAATATTTTAAATCTAGATAAATCTAAATAATATAATTTTTTTTCTTATGTGGACATTTTTCTTAATATAATGTCTCTACCACCATGAAACATTTTATTTTTTCTTTGTAAATATTATCATGGTATATCAATTAAATATTTTATTTTTCCTTTGCAAATACCACCACGAAGAATACCTTATCTTTTGTTTGCTCACACAACCATAAATAACCTTGTCTTTTTCTTGCTCCCACATTGCCTCATGTACCCTTTGAATATTATTCTCACCTATATTTCCTTTGACATAAATGACAACCAATATCATCAACCTATGACATAAATCCTTTGACATCAATGACAACACAATATACTCAAAATTTCTTGAATTTTGGGAAAAACAGTGCACCTAACAATGCTAAACAAGTTGCATTTATTGCTAGTGTTGAATAAGCATTACAAAAGGAGCATTCAAGTAAGCATGATAATACAATACAAATACATGAAATGGATTTATTATTTATTCATTTTATGGATCAAATAACATTTAATAAATGTCCCCTTGAGGGCTCTAGATTGATGCACTTGTTACAAAATGGGGCCCAAGTATCAAATCCTTTCAATAACTCTGGGTGCACTTCCAACATTATTCCTCGTACCCACAATTGAGGTGGTCGGGCCTACAATGCTGCCACTTTTTTATTTGATATTCTGATCCTAGGCTCCTTACTCATGCACTGTAATACCTACACCTGCACACAATAAAACCATATTTAATCAATAGCAAGTGTGGATTTTGAAACATGCAAAAGCAATACATGCAATGAAAGGCTAGAAAGTGTAAATATGCAATGTGACCATATAAAAAAAATCCAAATGATTCCAAATTTCAAAGGTATGCTTAAAATATTATTTTGGAAAGATATAATAAAAACTAGAACAAAAATTGCATCTAAATCTGTGTCACATTCACGGTGTACTTATGAAGCCTATAAAACCCAAAATGAGCAATTTATGGCCTTAAACATTCCAAATAAAACCAATCTTGGATGGAATATATACAATAAGGTTTAGAGAGAAACCCCATGAATATATTAGCAAAATTGATCACAAATTCAAGTGCACCTTCTAATGAGCCCCATAAGCCTATAACAAACTTAAATGTAATAACTCACTGAATATAACTCCAAATTGCATGAAATTTGAATAGTAGGTCCCCGATATATCCTATAATACACCTATTTAAAAATAGTAGAAAAGGCATGCTACAATATATCATAATATCTTATAGGGATGGTGGTGACTATCCAAGAATGGGAACCATCCTAGGGTTGGAGGACCACCAGTTCTACTGATTATTTACCACTAATTCCTCTATGAATTGGTCAAAAACCCTTTCAATAGTGTTGTAATAAATTTTGGTGGTGAAATTCACTCAATTGGTTTGGTTTTGCAAACAAATTACGCCTCTTGAATCACTCGTAAACCTTCGCTAGGTAGATATTTTGAGGGAAAAAGACACAAAAGGTTTAGGGGAAATCTTGGTAGCACTTCATTGCTATGTCTAAAAACTCCTCTCTATGTTTTGGGTGGAAAATGAATCCAATTTATAGCCAAAATAAGCCTATGGCCAAATGGGCATGCAAGAACATACTGGGAAGGAGGTGCCATTTGTCCAAAAGCTGGCATGCATTAGAAGGGGAAGATAATATCCCTTTTTGGCCTCTATTCTATAGCATGTCATAAGGATTTTGTACCCTCATGTATGCATGCTTGAATAGGTGGGATAAATGGTAGTTTTTGGGTGCCATTTGTCCAAAATTTGACTTTTTGGGAGTCAAAACCTATGGCCATCCCACCCAAAGGCATTGCTTGTGATCATCCCTGGGTGGGATGATCATGAAATGTGACCATCCCAGTGTGGGACGATCATACGTATGTGGCCCAAAACCTCCTAAAAGTGGGGTAGAACCTTTCAAGAGTGGTTAGGACCACTGTGTAACCTCTGAGATTTTCCCAAGGGGGCCATATGATCTCAATTAGCCAATTATTTTGATCTCCTGATCATATTGACATGATTTTAGTGTCTACAGATGCCCCTTTTTGATATATGTTGTGTGCAACACAACACTGAGAAAAAATATATGACTAAAATATTGAATTATTAGGGTTATTCAGTAACCTAACCAACTTTAGATTCCCCAATCATGAAAAGAGCATGCATTCTTGAATCCTTGCTTCTGACAAGCTAAGGAACTTGGTTCAAATATAACCTTTGCACTAAGGCTTACTTGATCTTGGAAATTTTTCATTCATGAAGTAGCAAAGCCTGAGTTACTTCATGATTCTATAATGCCAAGCATTTATTTCATTGAAATTTTTGCTTGTTTGCTGCCCCAAGCAAGGGCATGATTTTCTTTGTCAAAGATTCATTGGATGAACGTAATTTGCATGATTGAGTGTTTGATTATTGATTTTGATTATGAATTTGTTAAGTTTGACTACCCCCTCAAGCAACGATTCAATGAGGGAATGACTAGTTATAAAATAAATGAGTCACTTGACCCATTTGACTTGGTTAGGGTTTTCTTTAGTTTTATCCATTAAAAAATATAGCATTTTTAGAGCATTTTGATGATTTTGTTGATGTCTCATGGAAGGAAAGAGTCAAAAACCTTGTTCATATTGGGTGGTCTAGCAAAAATGGCCTTCTTAGGGGTTAAATTAAAGACTTTTCCATTCATATGAGAGAAATTTAGGTTCATATTGATTCAAAATGAATTTTGACCAAATTTAACATGTTTTTGGTAGGTTTTGGACCCTTTTTGGTGCATGTTATTAACTAGTTTATCTCTACCAGGAGGTTAAGAGTCGGTATCAAGTTTTGACTCTCTTTTAGACCATGAAAGACTTATTGATAGAGGTAGAATGGGAATGGCTTGAAGCTATTGGGCTCAAGCATGTGATACAGTTAAAGCATGTGGTGGGTGATCATGCTTATTTTATTGCTCTTATTGACTTGTGGGATCCGCATACCAATACCTTCCACCCACCAACATGGGAGATGATGGTGATACTTGAGGATTTCTATTAGATATTGTGCATTTATATAGAGGTGTGGTTGATCATATCTACTCACCACAACTTGAGAGATACAGTTATAGAGAGGTACTTTGGTAGGACGTGGGAGGAGGTAGTGCATGACTCACTGAGTGGAGGGATATTGGTGGGGTTTTGGTATGAGGCCAGTATGCTAACCACTAAGTATGTTTTATTGATGACACTAATCTCAAGCATACTACTACCAGACTCATAAAGAGCTAGGTTTACCTAGAAAATTTTGGAGTTAGTGTTTACTCTAGTAGCATGCATCATGGGGAAGCCGCTAGTGATGTCTTGGGGGATGACATTGTTGTTACAACTATACGATGAGTTGTACGAGATCCAATCCTAGGGGTAGAATGGCTTGGGATGTATTTTTCTACTATAGGTGTGGGGATGGTAGAACATAGTTGTGGATTAACCGTAGGTATTACCATGTATGACATAGGCATAGTTGGCAAACAGGGAGATAGACTATGGGATCTTATGGCAACGAGCCTAGGAGGTAGGACGGAGTTGTCACCTTACAAGCAAATTGGACCATTATGCACAGTTATTTTCATAACTTAGGGTAGTAGAGGTGATTTTGAGACCTTACAAGGATTGCCCAGCATGGGCCGAGGTTGAGGTACATCTTCGTAGGGTGAGGTGAGGGAGATGACTAGTCGGGAAGCATGGGACTAAGTGGTAGTACTTTCCATATGCTGATTCCTATGATATTTTGGGCTATGTCAGGGGTTTTCTAGTGAGCCAGTGGTATACCGACATTGCAGGTATGAGAGGATACTAAGATGATCAATAGTGGAGGTAGTATGAGAGGAGGTAGATCCTATAGTGGAAATTCTAGATTCATATTATGTTGAGACTACAAAGGAGTATGACTCATGATGGGTGAATCACCAGTGGTGGAGAGAGGGGTCACTAGGGAGTGATGCAGCTATGGTAATGATAGTAGAGGGGGGTCATAGGGGTACTCCTAATGAGGTTTAGGTTGATATAGGGGAGTGGCATGTGCATTATTAAGTGGCATATGAGTGGGTAGACCTTCTTGACTTAGGAGATCTAGGGGATGACTTGGATGAGGATGACTCTAAGGATTAAGGGGTGTTGACATAGTAGGTAGCATGAGGAGGTACAGGTACAAAGCTATGAGATGATATGGTTAGGGTTATGTAGGAGAGAGATCTCTTGTAGGCACAGGTACAGAGCACACAGGATGAGATTGATAGGAAGGCGATAGAGATAGTGGCTCTACAGGCATAGGTTAGATAACGAAGTCCTAGTTAGGAGGGATATAGTAGTGGGAAGACAGATAGGCTATGGGATGAGGTGGCATAGCTCCAAGCCTTAGTGGGAATCTTCCAAGCTTATTTTTAGGAGGAGTAGACCTATATGGAGGATTTGGAGGATGAGACTGTGCACCTTAGGGGGCGCTTACTAGCCCATCCATCTACTAGTGGGTCACACCAAAGTTGGAGGAGTGTACAAGGTAGTCTTTAGCAAGGATGGAGGCACTTGGTTCTACATAGAGGGTTGATAGGGTAGGGGGTAATAGGTATAGGAGTTCTCGGTGGGATCTGACTAAGGGTGGAGGTGAGAGTCATAGTACCAATCCTATGTGACCATGGTTGGTGAGAATCTAGTGGCTCTTTTTGTATTTTTGGATTTTGGGAGTGTGAGGTCTGAGGACCCACTTTATTGTAGCCTACAGGAAGTTTGAGGATTATGATGTATCTTTTTACCTCATACACACACACACACACACACACACACACACACACACCCACATATATATATATATATATGAGTTTTTCTATTGTTTATCATCATGTATTTCTATATTGCTTTATGAGATGTATGCAATGTATTTATTTTATTTATGATGTTGTGATGGATGTGTATCATGTATGCATATGTTGTAAATATGATTTGATTTGATGATATGTATATGTGTGGATGCATAATGAGATGGATTATTGATTGATCTAGATGATGAAATATGAATACTATGTGATATACTATGTTAGTACCATAGACTATATAGAATTCATTGATTTCTTTGTAATGTTATTATGTGATGGATTCATGGAAATGTAGACTAATAAAATATGATAAAATGGAATAAATGAAATGAATTTTATAGGATGTCTATGAGGTTTTCCTGAGACTCAAAAAATCTAGTTGATTGATTAAAAGTTATATACTAACCATGCAAGACTTTTTTATGAGGTATGAATCTACTAGGATGGCCAAGATACTCAATATCCCTATGTGTGCAAGTGAGTTCATTTGTAATACACATAAGATTACCCCAATGCCAAATAAAATTGATGCAAGCCATTTATACTGAATATCACCCTATGAGTATCATGATCCTAGGTTTTATACGTAGTTGGATTAGACCACTAGGTAGTATAGGCTACCAAAAGCTATCTCATCCACATGCAAAAATTGGTCTGTACACACACAAAATACTAATGTGACAAACATATTGTCATGCATAAGGATACCATCATTGCAAAGCAAGATTGATGCCACCTAACCTGTAATGAGGATCACCTTATGGTTTATCAAATGCTAAGAATTCTAGGGATTCAAGTTTAGGATTCCCTTCTTTTCTTTTATTTGATTTGGGATACTTGCTCATACTTAGTGATGGAAATCACTATTTATTTTGTATTTTATTTTCTTTGAGCAAGGGATTTGTTTAGTGATGAAAATCACTATTTATTTTGCTTTTTATTTTTGCTTTTTGGGATTTTTATCATTGATAGTGGTGAAAACCACTATTTATTTTGGGAAATTGGGTAAGGAGGAGCTTGTCCTTTTGTCAATTCTCAACATTTTTGAACCATTCAAACAAGAGGATGAGCAAGGTAAAATTTTCACTTGAGGTAACCTTGACCACTTCATAGGTTTCATATTTCCTTGTGCAAAAATTGGATATAGTAATGTGAAAATGTGTTGGTATTTTAAAATATACAAGGTACAATCCAAGCAAGACTCTACCTCCTAAAAATCAAGATAGCTTTCTACAAAATTTGAAAATAAAACTAGAGATGGTTGAGTGACCAAAAACCCTAATGACATTCTAGAACAAATGACTAGGTGAAGGGAAATGGATACAAATATGAAAAGTGGGAAATGCAGGTGGATATGATAAGTGGAATATGAAATGGTGTGAATGATGACTTTAACAACATTGATTTTGAATAATGACTAGTTTACAGTCTCAGTGCTAGAAATGTATGAGCAACTCTAAAATGTAAAGTGCAATTATGAGTATACCTAATGCAAGTGATTATAAAATGAAATGGTATGCAATGTGATGAAATGCAATATTTTTGTAATTTTTGATGTTTTGATGATGTTTTTGAGTTTTGATATATATGTATATATAGTTTGACCAATGGGCTTAACAAATTTCATTAGGGATTTTGGGGTGACTAAAAGGCTTATAGATACCTTTGGAGCATTTTGGAGAGACCTAGATGGTCATAGACACCTTTGGGGTATTTTAGGCTGACCTATATTGTCATAGATGACCTAGGAGCATTTTAGGGTGACCTAGATGATCTTAGACCACCTAGGAGAATTTTGGATGACCTAGATGGTCATAGACTACCTAGGAGGATTTTAGGGTGACCTAGATGGTTTTAGACCACCTAGGAGTATTTTAGGGTGACCCAGATGGTTGTAGACCACCTAGGAGAATTTTGGATTGACCAAGTGGTTTGTAGATACCCTTGGAGCATTTTGGGGTGACCTATATGGTCGTAGACCACCTAGGAGCATTTTGGGTTGACCAAGAAGTTTGTAAATACCCTTGGAGCATTTTTGGGTGACCTAGATGGTCATAGACCACCTAGGAGTGTTTTGGGTTTACCAAGCGGTTTGTAGATACCCTTGGAGAATTTTAGGGTGACCTAGATAGTCATAGACCACCTAGGAGCATTTTAGGATGATCTAGATGGTCATAGACCCCTAGGAGTATTTTGGGTTGACCAAGCGATTTTTAGATACCCTTGGAGAATTTTGGGGGGACCTAGATGGTGGTTCTAGGAGTAAGGTGTGGTACCTTTGTGTACCTCAATTTACCATATGTTTGATGTATTGTGATTAGCTTAGCTAAATGGAATGGTAAAAATTGATCCCCCGCACTATGAGGTGTAAGCTTGTGCAGTTTTGACATCCCTCTAGGGTGAGATGAGTGAAGGTGAAACATTGGATGATGCCACAGGTTTTATAGATCGACTATGGTATTCCTAGTGCTCTGTTATAGCATTGATCATACCCATAAAACCTTGGGAATGCAGATTAAAGTACACCTAATTAGGTTGTTTTAATTGATATCCAGGTGTTGTATTTACTTCATGGGAAGGCAAGGGGTCTTGCAAAAATCCTATCTAAATTCCTTGACTATCGATCATATCTTGGACTAAATTTCTAAAGATGTAATATCTTTGGGTATCATGACCCATTTTCTATGATAAATACAATATAGGTTTTTCCTGTGTGGCTTTTATCTATGCATATTAGGTTTCAACATACATATTGTAGGAAGCATGATTGCTTGTGCCTCATATAGTCAATTAAATATTGATGCTAAGTGCTCTAACAAATGGGTATATTATCACTGCGGTTGATGGCATTGGTACCTCTACTTCATGATATGTTGAGGTTGATAATGGAATTTAAAGAAGGGGGTTGATCCTAACAATCAAGGGGTTGAGGGTTTGAATGACTCAATAATAACTCGATGCTTGTGAGTCGATCCAAGATATGTTGTAAAGCATTGTGTTTTTGACTCACTTGTGACTCTAGGTTTTCTAGCCTATCCAAGATATATTGTATGGGTAGTGTAGGCGATGATGGGATGGCTATCAAGGAATCTAGATGGCAACTTATAGGTGGTGTATCCATGCCTAGCATGTCATCGTAGGACCATGCAAAATTTACCTTCTTCTTTGTGAGAAGAGCTATGTAATCGACTTGCTTGGTGGGGGACAATATTTACCCTAACTTGATATACTGAGGATTCTCAGGATCTAAGATAATATCTTTGTCAATCAGTTAAATTGATATATGTGACCTCTACTCTAGTTGATGGTGAGTAGGGATCAGATGAATGTCATCTACTAGGTTTAGGTCATCAATTGGAATTTTAGGTTCAACCTCAACTTGAAAGACATCTTGAGTAGGCCTTGGAGAGAAATGAAATAGTTGTAACATATCATCACAAGACCAATACTCAGAAGGTGATGGGGGAGAATCTCCTCGATCAAAGTCAATTGCCCCCAAGTCTAGGATTAGTGAATTTGATGGGTTATCTTAATCTTGCATGGGCACAAAAAGGTCTATATAAATCATGTTAATGGATGGATGGTTTCCCCTAGGTGGTTGATGGTGTCTATTGACATCTGGGTATCACAAGATTTGTGGAGGTGGTTGTGGTGGCAATAGGTGAGCTTGTGGTATCACCAGATAGGGTTGTGCAAGGGTAACATACACAAATAACCCTCATGCTCATCATCCAATGGGACAATCCATGCATACTCGACATGCAGACTAGAAGAGTCGATGGATGCCACTTCATAATCTAACTCATCATCAGATGTCCACTCATAGGGAGACCCCTAATATTATTCCTCACTATCATGGGGAAGGGTATGTGAAATTTCACCCCTCTCATAATATTGGTGGACCTCACAGGGTATCTCTTGATCACTCATGGGTGTAGGGAAGTAGTCTCCCAATGTATAGACTCGATTGGGGTTGGCATAGGGATCATGCACAAGCTCATCCCTAAAGTTTAGGGTCATGTGCTCTAAACTATCCACAAGTATGTTGAGGAGAATAGGCTTGTTGTGTCCCTAACCAGACTTGTTATAAGGCATTTGATATTGTGTTTGGTAATGAACATAGGTGCCTTGCTCATACAAATCCAACCCATAATAGTACCAATTGTAGAGATGAAGATATCTCATAGTGAAGGTAGTATTGGACATGTAGTTAATATCCTCAAAAAAGGGCTCTTCATCCTCTTCCTGCTACTGATAGGGTTCTATGCCATAGTTGAGACCCCCATAGATGAAATTATTTTAATTAGGAGGGAGGCCAAGAGGCATGATAGTGCCTATGGGAAGACGAGGTCGACCCATGTATTGCATCGACTCAATGGTAGGAGTAGTTGTAATATTCCTAACCAAGTATTATCCTATACCATTGGAAGCTAAATGCACTGTGACTTATAGTGATAGAGAAGGGGGGAAAAGGAGCAAGACTTGAGTTGATTCAATGTATTCCTCATAGGATGGCTCCTCATCTACTAGACTAGGAATCTCACTTGTGGAGATGGTGGATATGGTTGGAGGGGTCTCATCAATAGGCCTTTTCCCCATGTTCCTCAGTGGAGGATTCATCGATGATGAAGGTATGTATGGGGGTGTTGAATATGAGGATGGTATGGCATGAGATGATGATGGATTTATTGAATGCAATGGTGAAGGAGTTGAACCTTGGTAGGATGCATTCAATAGAATATCCATATGGGTTGACAGTAAGGTCAACTCAGGTATTTGTTGCACCAAGTTGCAATACTTAAAGGGCTCAAGGTATCCAGATATGACATGGAATTTCCTTTCATAGGTGTACTTGAGGCACTAGTGAGTGATGGAGGGTACACACTTCATGTCCCTAATCCAAGGTCTACCCAGAAAGATATTGTATGTTATATCACCCTCCAAGATGTGGTACAATGTTGGTATGGTCTTTTGTCCTACCTAGATAGGTAAGACTATCATACCAACTATGGAGCATATGGCATAATTAAATGCTTGAAGGGTGTAGGTAGACATGACAATATGAGATGCCAGGAGACCAAGATGTTTGAGAGCTATTGTAGTGATAATGTTTCTAGACAAACCAATATCAATCAAGAATCTCTTGTAGGGTGTTCAATTTACACATGTGATGATGTGCAAGGGGGGATCCACCATATCATTTGGAATCAGTTTGAGCTCATCCTATGGAAAGGTGATCATTGGTTTCTTCCATTATCAAACATGCCCCACAAAATTGTTAAATAATTTTGACTACTAGGGCTGTAGCTCTATCACCTTGAGGATCTCTATTAAAGCTTCTCAATGAGGTGGATATTTCTAGATAAGCTCATATATGGAGATCTAAGCAAATATTTTTCTTAGGCTCTAAGTGAGCTTGCTCTTGATCGTGACCATGGGCCAAGGTGGGAGGCTTAGGACTGGAGGCATTAAAGGCTATCACATTGGAGAAACATTGCTTGGAGCCATAGGTGGTGCGACTGGACTTGGGTACCGCCTGTTCCTCATCATAATGTTGATCATGTTGATGTACCCTTTCTTAGGAGGTGCATGATGGACCTCATTCACTTGTGGCACTAGCTTTGCCTATTCCACATGGGTAGGCAATGGGTCTTTAAAAATACCCATCTATTTATTCTTTGGCATGATAGGATTATTGACCTGAAGGTCATTCCTATCGATCATGTCTTGCACCAAATGTTTGAACTTATAGCACATCTACACATCATTCCCATTTTGCCTATGAAACTTATAGTATAGGTCTTCTCGATATCCTTTGGGCTTTGGTGTGTTGGGATCAATAGGTCGAATATTAGGTAGATTAATTGCCTTAGCTACACAGAGGTTCTTAAACAAAGAGTCCATGGACTCAACAATGGATGTAAACTATTGCTTAGGGTGACGTTGTTGATTCTACCCTTGGTTTGGTTGATTATCCTTGTTGTAGTTCCCAACCATGGACTATTAATTAGTATTTTGATATGGTGCTGGTTGCGCAGGCCCTGAGACACTAATGGCAACCTGATTAACCAATTCTAGATTAGGTTGCACGAGGTTTTTTTTGGCATTCTTGTTCCACTCCTTGTGAGGCTTCGCAATCTCTCCCTCTTGAATCTTGATGTCTTTGATTGTTCTAGCTTGCACTAGAGCATCTTCAAGAGTTGGATATTATTGGAGTTGCAGCAAAAAGGAGATCGACTTTAAGAAGCTCTTAACAAACATTTGAGTCAACTCCATCATGGGGAGTAAGTATGGCAGCTTGGCAAGCAATGCTCACCACTTATTGCCATAGTTTGAAATTAACTCATCATCAAATTATTTCAACCCTGCAAGGTTAGACTAGGGTCACCTTCCACTTGGTATTGAAGGTGAAGTATTCTAGTAACATGTCTATGAGTTGATCTAGATTATGGATGCTATTATTTGGGAGTTGGGTGTACCACTCCATGATTGGGATAGAGAGGGTAGTCAAGAATGTCCTCAAAAGTAAAGCATCATTATCTTGGATGCCAAAACATTGGTTTAGGAACTTGGTAACATGCTCCTATACATCTTCATCTCCCTTAAAGGTAGCTAGATGAGGCATCTTAAATTACTCTGGATAGGAAGGGGTAGGTGCTGAGGTTTGGAGTGATTGAATATGCAACTAGCACAAAGTAGGCTTCTGGATATCAGACCCAAGTATATTATTCTCCACTGATTCTAGGCATCTAGAAACACCCTATATGCATCAGAGGATTTGATCTCATCTTCTTTATTTTGATCCTATAGTAGAGGGTGAGGAACCTCAGGCCTATTACAGGGTGGTGGAACATCACCCCCTATATCGATAAGGCATCTCAAGATATCAAAATTCTAGCTCATGCTCATTGTAATCCCCATAAGGCATCTCCTGATCTAGCCTATAAAGAGGGGTATCTGCCTACGATGGGTGCCCTATGTTTGTCCTAGGATGCAAGTCCCTATTTAGCCTAGGAGGTCATGGAGGTAACATTGGATAAGGCCTAGGAGACCTATATTGAATGATAGTGGGTTACCTCTAATGGACTTCCTATATGTGGGTACTAGGGGTAGGAACCCTCTCATGTAAGCTTTTCTAGAATAGCTCATTTGTCTATTGTTCAATCCTTTATTTTTCTATATGATGCAAGTGATCCAAGAATTCTTTGTCTCATAAAATCTTCTTGAATTGTGCTTGGTTTTATTTATATATTGTGACTTCTTTATTGATCTATTCTATCATGCGAGGTCTAGGAATACTAGCAGCATCACCCTAAGGACTATCCCACTCAGGATGATCCATGATATCAATAGCGTATTTCCCTTGATAAAGGGTAGTTGCATTCACTTAAGGCATAAGTTTAAGCATGTGATATTTATACTATATTGGTGAAGAGGCACATCATGCCTATATAGTATACTATTCTTGAGGATAATTAAGGATCTCCTCATGCCTTCCTTCATTGATGAGGAAGGGAAGGGCTAAGTTGGCTCACCCTGAGCGATGAGTATCATACTCATCCTGGTACCTAGGCTAATGTAACCTATTAGGGTGGTGTAAGGGTGAAGTGTGATCAATTGGACCTACCCAATATGTGTACTCTTGCTCTTGCCTATAAGTAGGTGTGTTAGACCTATCAAGCACATGAATGTATGGTACTGCTCTATCTACTAGTGCCTCATTACATGATTTCATTTCATCAAAGAAGGCATGTGAAGTTTCTAGATATTGGGAATATGCTCTTGGATTAAGATAAAAACTTGTAGGGGTGTCCCGCATAGGGCTCCCTTGTAGGTGATGTTCTTGACTTGCTATTCTAGGACTTGGATGAGTAGAAGGCCATCAAGGAGGTATGACCAGGTCCTTGGGACTAAATAAAAGATGACTCATGTCTCCATGTCTACTCTCCATAGTGTCCACCCTTGAGTGGACTTGGGTGCGGGTACACACCATTTCTATTCCCTACCAAACCCTAAATGATTATCTCCTTTACAAATTTTTTAATAAAGCAACACACAAGAATGGAAACATGCAAATAAAATAAGTGTTTATATCTTTTAAGGATTATGTGTGTTCCCTAAGTTGTTTTGTGTGTTTAGATGTGTTGTTTGTAAAGAAGACCTTGTGTCACGTGTTTTGCTCTTGTTGGATGATAATCTTGTGTTTAATTGGATTTCACCTATATGCTCGTAGCTCGACAACCTACAATGAAATTCCAATCATGTACCCACCAAAGTATGGAGATGAAACCCATACTTGGTCAAGGAGTACAGGTCCTGCTAGTCCTCACCCAGTACTCACTTGGTTAGCGTTATACCCTTTGAAGAGAAGTACATGCAAATTTTCCCAAGCTACATTGGATCTTGGAGATGGTCTTGGCTAAAAGCAAGGGTTCATGGGATTTGAGACAATGGGTGGAGATGAAAGCCACCATCATTGATCTCTACTAGTGGTTGGTGATGAAATCCAACTCACTAGTGTTCAAGTGGAACATGATGTGTGTGGTTTTTTTAAGCTTAAATAAAGGAAACAATGAAACACCCCATGATATTTCACTAAATTCAAGGAAATGTACGTTTTACTTTTAGAAAAGCCATATAAAAAGCAACCTACAACATGCATATCCTAAATGATAACCTACTTATTAGGTAGGCTACAAACAAGAAAGCCATAGAAATGCATTTCTACTTAGTTCCTTTTTAGTTTTTCTTTTATTTTTTGTTGTTTTTGCAATTATATAAAAGTAAAACCTATATTTCTACCTTTGAATCAATAAAGGGGGGCAAGAAAAACAAATTTCAGCAATTTTGAATAGTAGAAATGAAAACTGAAGGTTCAAGCACTTACCTTGATGGCCTATAAGATTAATGTTTCTAGAATTTTGAGCAGAAAAAATTCTATTTTATGGCCATCCCAAGGTGGGACAATTGCTATTTTTATGGCCATCCTAGGTTGGGATGATTGTGTGGCCATCCCTGGGTGGGATAGTCAGCAGTCCAGAGGTCATTTTAGGCTAGAACGACCAATTCCTACAACAAAACAAAGGCAAAAATAAGGTCAAATATTTAACCAATTCAATAGGGATAGGTTCCCACCATGATCTCCACTGAAGTATGGGAAAAATGGTGCACCTAACGATGCTAAACAAGATGCATCTATCACTAGTGTTGAATAAGCATTACAAAAGAAGCATTCAAGTAAACATGATAAGATAAAGCAAATACACGAAATGGAGTTATTCTTTATTAATTTGATGGATCAAATAAGAGTTACATAAATGTCCCCTTGAGGGTTCTAGATTGATACACTTGTTACAAAATGGTGCCTAAGGATCAAATCCTTTCAATAACTTTGGGTGCACTTCCAATGTTCTTCCTCGTACCCACAATTGAAGTGGGTGGGCCTACAATACCACTAATTTTTTATTTAATGTTCTGATCCTATGCTCCATCATTCACTATAAAACCTGCACCTATACACAAGGAAACCATATTTTATCAATAGCAATGTGGAATTGTGAAACATGCCAAAGCAGTACATGCAATGAAAGGCTATAAAGTGTAAATGTGCAATATAACATCTAAAACAACTCCAAATGATTCCAAATTTTAGAGGTATGTATAAAATATTATTTTAGGAAGATATAATTAAAAATAGAACAGAAATTGCATCCGAATCCGTGTCACATTTGTGGTGTACCTATGAAGCCTACAAAACCCAAAATGAGCAATTTTTGGCCCTAAACATCTCCAAATAAAACTAAACTTGGAAAGTATGTATAAAATAATATTTAAAGAGAACCCATGTGAATAGATTAGTAAAATTGGTCATAGATTCAGGTGCACCCTCCGATGAGCCCCGTAAGCCTACAAAACACTAAAAATATAATAACTCACTCAATATAACTCCAAATTACATGAAATTTGAATAGTAGGTTCCTGATATTTCCTATAATATGATGATTTAAAAACAATAGAAAAATAATTCTCCAATATATCACCGTACCTTGCAGGGATGGTGGTGACTGTCACAGAATGGGGACCATCCTAGGGTGGGATGACCACCAGTTTTTTTTATTATTTACCACCAATTCCTTTGTGAATTGGTCAAAAACCCTCTCAATAGTGTTGTAATCAAATTTGGTGGTGAAATTCACTCGATTGGTTTAGTTTTACAAATAAATTGTGCCTCTTGAATCACTTGAGAACCTCCTTCTCTAGGTAGATATTTCGAGGGAAATATGTACAAAAGGTTGAGGGGAAATCTTGGCAGCACTTTGTTGCTATGTCTCAAAACTCCTATCTATATTTTGGGTGGAAAATTAATCCACTTTATATAAAAATGAAGCCTATGGCCAAATGGAGATGAAAGGACATGCCAAAAAGGAGGTGCCATTTGTCCAAAAGTTGGCATGTATTGGAAGGGGAAGACAATCTCCCTTTTTGGCCTCCATTCTGTAGCATGTCATAAGGATTATGCACCCTCAGGTCTGCATGCTTGAATAGGTTGGATAAATGGCAATTTTTGGGTGCCATTTGTCCAAAATTTGACTTTTTGGGATTCAAAACCTATGGTTGTCCCACCTAGGGATGGTCACTTACGACCATCCCTGGGTGGGATGGTCATGAACTATGACCATCCCAGGGTGGGATGGTCATGCCTATGTGGCCCAAAACCTCCCAAAAGTGGGGTAGAGCCTTCAAAGAGTGGTTAGGACCACTGTGTAACCTCTGAGGGTTGCCCAAGGTGGCCATATGATGTCAATTAGCCAATTCTTTTGGTCATCTTATCGGATTGACATGATTTTAGTATCTACATTTCCAACAGTGTGATGAGAATTGTACCCTATCCTTACTAATCTGCCTTTTATTAAAAAAAATTGTGATAGTGGTGAAACCACTATTTTTTTATTTTTGGACTATGTGCATAATGGGACAAGTAAGAACTACCATTTTCACTTTAAGATTCAACCTAATTATGTTGTTATCCCTCTTTGACACAAGATTATTTTAAGATGTGTGATTGTGTTTGGCTCAAGAGTGTTAGAGTCAATTCCTAGAACTCAATATTTTCTTAGTGAACATGTGTCTTGGTCCTAAAGAAAAATTGACATGTATTAGAGGTTTCTAGAAATATTAGGAGTGGTTGAGTGACCAAAAACACCTAGGAATTATGGAAATATGGTTTGCAAATGATAATTGGATTTTTTTTAGAATGGTGCAATGAAATGGATGATGATTTTGGAGATACCCCTGATTAAGGAAAAAAAATTGTATTGGACCAATTATTATCTATGATGAATAAATAACCCCTAAAATGAAATGAAATATGTGAAGGTGGTTGTGAATGCAATGTATGAAATGTAATTTTTGAAATAAAATGTATGCAGTGAAATGTATGAAATGCAAAGTGTAAAATGTAATGTGTGAAATGTAGTTTATTTTTGTGTATTAGCCATGTATATATATAAAAATCACATTAATCATAGAATTTTTTCAAGTGGATGATGTTAAGTGGTTCAGGCTCTTCAACACCCTCTAGACTAGCAAGCCTATAAGTTCCTTTACCCACTTTTTGAGTGACAATGTATGGACCTAACCAATTAGCCAATAATTTATCATGAAGATGCAACAATGCATTGGTGTTTTGTTGATTCTCTTTAATAATAAGATCTCCTACTTGGAATTCATGTAGATGAACTTTGGCATTGTAAGCACACTTTAGGTAATCTTGGTAAACTCATAAATTCTCTAAATCATTAACACAACATTTATCAATAAGCATGAGCTAATAAAAATATGTTTGTCTAGCAGTATCATCATCTATGAATTTTTGCAATGAAATTTGTAATGAGGGGATCTCAAGCTCAAGAGGTATGATTGCTTCAACTCCATAGACCATTTAAAATGGTGTTGCCCTAGTATGTGTGCATATGCTTATTTGATAAACCCATAATTCCAAGGGGATTTGTGTATGATAATCTCAATGATTTTCTTTGACTAATTTCTTAAAAATATCAATTAAGATCTTGTTGATAGCCTCAGCTTGTCCATTTGCTTATGGGTAGTAAGGAGTCAAGAAATTGTGTTGGATATTATATTTATCGCAAAGTGCTCAAACATCCTTGTTCTTGAAAGACTTGTCTGTTGGGATTTGAATTGACATCAAGGGAACCTTGAACTGCAACTATGAATCTATGACTTATGGTAGGTGCATACCCACTAATCATAGCTCAAACCCCAATAATGGATGGATCATATATATACTTCAATACAACCTCCAGAGTAGACTAGTTCCTTGTCAACTATTTTAGATGTTGACTCAATTAAACTCAATTAGAAAGTGTAAGTTTAGGGATAAAAATAGATTAAGGGTTAGAAAAAATTGAGAATTTAGGTGGTCGAATAGAGCTAACAACATTGACAAATAGAAAGAATTCGTTGATCAATCATATTTCCAATATGCCACACTTGAGACTAAAAACAATCAAAACTCAACATCCTCACCATTAGAATAAGGAAATGCTTAGAAAAATATTTCAAACACCTAAATGCTAATAATCCAAATAGCATAACTAAATCAACACTCAAGCTAACAAAAATAGAAGTCTTCTACAATATTTATTAAGGCATGAACCATTCCAAGGTGTTCTAAAGTAGCAATCCAATATAAATATAATTGACTAATCATAAAACAATAATAGAATTGCATTCACAAAATGAATCTATAGTTAGTAAATATGAACATCCAAGTAATGCTCCTTTTATTGATCTTTCAACAATTATAGTAATATATTAGGCAAAAACTCTAGAGTTGACCCTTAATCATGGGGGTTTGATCTCCTTATATATATTTTACAATGATTAACATGATAGAACATTACGAGGACTTTCTCTGTAAAAAACGTAAGGTGCTGAGGTGGTGGCTTCTCATGAATCTTGAAGAAGGGAGTTGAGTTATAATTCTATAAATACTCAGCTTCTCAATTGACTTACATAGTTGGAGACGTTACAGATCAATCTATACCACTCTTCATTCTTACAGGAATCCTATGTCGTTAATTTGTAACTAAAAATACAATTGGATCTTGATTTCGATGATGTTTGGTTTTTCCACATATTTTTCACTACCTTTGTTAGGTTTCGCTATATTTACTAGGTTTAGAATCTACTAGTTCATTTTATACTAGTCATAGCTTTCCCACATTGACTACAAAAAGTGGGTTCTTAAATCTTACAACCTTCCAAAGAATCTGCAACTTTGTATTCCGCCAAGTAATTTTTGATTGCACTAATCATGGAATTAGCTTCTGAGGTTGCCAATGGCTTTCTATAAACTTTGCTACTTTTATTATCACTAGGTTAGTTTGACCAGTTTGACTATGGAACTGGCTTCTGCTTTGGATATTAGAAGATGTTATCACTGCTTTCTAGAATCTATAAATCTATATTCCACCTTGCATCATTTGACCACATTGACTGTGGAATTTCTCTTTTAGTGGATTTTAAATTCTCACTTATTCAGATAAAACTTGTATGTTCATGAACCTACACTACGAAAACTTCCCATGTACCATCATGTTCCATTGTATTTCGCAACTTACAATTCCACTTAGCCAAATTTTATTGTGTTGACCATAGAATTTTTCTTGCATCGTCGATTATCATAAAATAACACAAAGCTTAACTTGGCTGGCCACTAGAGCATCTTCTCCCTCCCAAGCTCTGTTGTCTCACATTTTTTTAGTGTTACTTAGGCATATTAGCTCCTTCAAGTTCTACTAGACAAAAAATAAAATATTTAACTTTTTGTAGATCTTTACTCTATCATGAATACTCCTTTCCTTTTCTAGCCAGAACTTCATAAATTTGCTAAGTATGTGGTCCCCTTTGGGTCTATATTTGTGTACCTCTTTGGGAAATTTACTTGCAAAGGATAAGTTAGAGCCTTATCCTCTTAAAATTCTAGTAGAATTCGATGTAAGAAATCATGAAAAATTGAAATTAAATATGCAACTTAATAGGGAAAGCTTCAAACAAGGATGCCATAAAAACAAGAAGACAAAACAATGTAGGAACTAAGAAAAAACAGAGGAGGATTATATACATAATATACTAAATGAGGAAAACAATACCTCCTAATACACATGAAATGGTGGTGGTTGGACGATGCTAGGAATGAAATAAAATACAACAACCACATCTATATAACTAAGGGGGAAACAAAAGGTAAAGAGAATGAAAATTAATAAAGGGTATAGAGGAAACAACACTAGTGTACGTAAAAAAAGAAAAATGGGAAGGGGACACAGGGAATTGGAGTTACACAAAAATAAAAACCATGCACCACCAACAAATAGATATGTATACTCCATCATGGTGTAAATCCCATATGTATAATCCATCGAGGTGTGAGACCACTTCCAAGGTAGATAGATTACCAAACATGGTAATCCATATCTACTTTTCATTCACTCATGGTGTTTGACAAGGATGAATTGAAACTCTCTCATCTGAGCAACCTCTCCTTTGCCTTATAAAAATAATCAATTTTTACCCATCTCATACCTTCAACTATCCTACAAACAATTTTTTTACCTTTTATAAAGTTATGAAAATGATGTTTGCTGATGATGCAAAGATATTGACTAGATTTAGAAAGTACTAAAGCTAGACTATTTTATTTAGCATGTCTTGATCGAGCTTCTACTTTGACTGTCAAGTATCCAATTGGGCAACAGAGTCAGAAGCCTTCATTATGATTCACGCTGTCACTACACCAAAAATATTACAATACATATTTGCCATGGTTGTCACCCTTTGACCTCTATTTTATTACAATAGTTGTAGTCGGCCATTTATTTAAATGCCAATTATGTACATAAAAATGTGGCACACGTACCTGCACCTGGATCTAAATCTTTCATATGCTTCTAACATGTGAACCTGCAATGTTTGAACCAAATGGCTCTAAATTTGTACTTTTCCTTAAAAATTTCACCATGTGATAGTTAGATTACACTTGCTTGAGTGTAATAATTACTTGACCCTTTGTATCTCATGTCATGGGAATTAATATTCATTATTGCAAGCTCTTGTTCTTTGAAATGCTTCTCCCATTGGTAAGTCATGAATCTAGGGTTTTCCTCAAAACTCTCATAACTCAAACATCTAGAATCCTTTATCGCTCTTATTTTTTTGTTATGAAAATGATCCTTGACCTTTGCAGAATTTTCTTCTAATATCTATTAAATAATAAAAAGGGCCCCTCCAATCAATGCCTCATTTTTTCGGAAGCCCTCTAGTGAACCCTCCTAAAAAAATCTCTCTATCTCCACATTATTACGTATAATAATAGGAAAATTGATGCGTGGTCACTTATAGTATTAAATTAAAAAGGGGTGAATATCTTGGCCGATGACCTCAACAATGCTCTTTTATCCAAAAATATGGATACCATTAACTTTCTCCTCAAGGCAAAGCCCAAAATATCGAACTGATGCTTCATAAAGACAAATGAACGGAGGAATATATATGACCATGATATCTTGTACCATGACTAAATCGAGTAAACCCCATAATAATATTACAATTCTTCTAATAATTCCAAGGACCTTGATGGTTCTCCCTCTAAACTGTAGATACCTAGGTTCGAATATTTCTATAGCCATCTCCAAATATTCATATACTCTGAAATGTACTATTGGTACTTTCACCCCTGGTCTTATTAGACAATTGTGTATCATTCCCTTTTCAATGGCAATTGACAAGTAGCATGGGTCACGTTGTTTCTTACAAAAACCTAAGGTATTATTCTGATAGCCTTTTTTACTCTCACAAGACATAGATTTAAAGGAGAGATTAGCCAAATCCATTCTAGGTCTTGCTAGCAAATCTCATCCCAACTCTTGCTCTATTTGATGTGATCCATTGGTCAGGTCCTGCAATCGGTTGACCTTTTTTATTTTTTGCTCCAATGTTACTAGAGGTAGGTATAAATCATTCTAGACCTCAATATTCCTTTCTTCAAGAGATTTATTCACTAAAACCTCTTCCATTTTTGGCACTTGTTCTCCTTTATCATGAGTGAGGGCTTGAAATGTAGTGCATAAACTATTGATGTTGTCCATTAGAGAACATACCTGATTATTGCAAACCTTTATGCTACTTAAATGATCATGTCCTTAATCTATCATCTGCCATGGACTGTGTGGGGGAAATTTGTTCTATAATGGACATGCATTGTTAAAAATCTCCTTTGTTTATAGATCTTGTTGCATTTTAGTCTTCTCCCTAGATAGAAATTCAACTTACCTTGAATCAAAGTAGAGATATGAGATTAGGTATTGTGATATCACTTTATTCGATGGTAAATCATTCCCTCAACCATAATGCTGGGTATATGGCATAACTTCTTCTAGCTCTTATTTCAACCTCTGTGGGCTGATCCCTTGATTTACCCCTAGTCTACAACTAGGATCCTTTTCAGTTCGCAATTGTGCTTCTTTAATAACTTTGCAACCATATGGAATATTTTGGGGATTAGAGAAAGGGGGATAAACCTCTCTATGAGGGAGTTTATCCACAATGATCAACATATTTTTCACCTTTATAGCTTCTTGAAATACTTGTGGGGATATATTGACCTTTGAATATTGTATCAAGAGGTTTAGCTTAGGATACAGGGCATGAATATAGTATAAGTATGCCTAAGAGTGGGAGGGTTGGTATTCTTGAGAATTCTAGTCCACATTATTTTGAAGTGAATGTTGAATTCAAAGATATTTTTATGAATGGATTTCTTGATGAGTGAAACTGGGTGAGGAGTTTGTAGGGATGTCTAGGGTCATTGAAATAATCTATAAGGGCCTTGTCTAGGTCTTACCATATCTTGATACTTCTGAACTCTAAGGAATGATACCACTACAACACCTTTCCTTTCAAATATAGGGATAACAATCTCAACATAACATCCTCAAACTTGATATTGTGTATTGATGACAAGGAAGCTATATCTTGGCAATGCTCCTTTGCAGTATTTTATTTTCCTTGATATCTTGGAAAGTTTTTAAGAGCCATTTTGAGAATTTCACGTAAAAATAGAATTTTTAAAGGCTTAAAGTCATACCATGAGGGATAATGGTGATTAGCCATTGTGGCTAAAGACTTAAAAACTCAAAATAGGGACCAACATGTATTCATAAGAACTATTTAGGATGAGTAGTCATGAAATCTAACTTCACTCCCCAACATAGTCACCAAGTGAATTTACTCTCTCCATAGAATAAGATCAAGTCAATTCACTAAATCTTGATTCCTTTGAGATATTTTAATAAATAAATGGGTAAAGAGACCTATAATAAGTCCTACTAGGCATGCCAAAATTGTTGGGGTTTGAATTGATATCAAGGGAACCTTGAAATACAACTATGAATATATGACTTTTGGTAGGCGCATACCCGCTAATCACAACTCAAACCCTAACAATGGATGTATAAGATATATACTTCAATATAACCTCTAGATTTTATTGGTTCCTTGTCAACTATTTTAGATGTTGACTCAATTAATCTCAATTAGAAAGTGTAAGCTTAGGGATAGAAATAGAGTAAGGGTTAAATTTTTTTGAGAATTTATGTAGTCGGATAGAGCTAAAAGCATTGATAAATATCAAGAATCTACTGATCAATCACATTTCCAGTATACCAAACTTGATAACAACAATCAAAACCCAACATCTTCACAATTAGAATAAGGAAATGCTCTAAAAACTATTTCAAACACCTAAATGCTAATAATCCAAATAACATAATTATATCAACACTCAGGCTAATAGAAATAGAAGTCTTCTACAACATTTATTCAGACATGAACCATTCCAAGATGTTCTAAATTAGAAATCCAATATCAGCAGAATTGACTAATTATAAAACAGTAAAAGAAATGCATTCACAAAATGAATCTATAGTTAGTAAAGATGAATAATTAGAGGTGAACATCCAAGTAATTCTCCTTCTATTGATATTTTAGCAATTACAGTAATATATCAAGAAAAAACTCCAGAGCCAACTCTTAATCATGGGGGTTTGATCTCCTTATATAAATTTTACAATGATTAACATGATAGAACATTATGAGGACTTTATCTATCAAAATAGTAAGGTGTTGAGGTGGCAGCTTCTCATGAATCTTGAAGAAGGAAGTTGAGCTATCCTTTGGAAAATACTCGGCTCCTCAATTAAACTACATGGTTGAAGAGGTTATAGATCAATTTATTTTGCTCTTCATTCTTATAGGAATCCTACGCCATTAATTTACAACTAAAAATACAATTAGATCTTGATTCCGATGATGTTTGGTCTTCCCACATATTTTTTGCCACCATTACCAGTTTCACTACCTTTATCAATTTTAGAATCTATTGGTTCATTTTTCACTAGTCCTGGCTTGCCCACATTGACTGAAAAAAGTGGGTTCTCAAATATTGCAACCTTCAAAAAAATCTGCAACTTTGTATTCCGTCGAGTAAGTTTTGACTGCGTTGATCACGAAATTAGATTTTGAGGTTGCCAATGAATTTCTACAAACTCTGCTACTTTGATTTCTACTAGGTCAGGTTTGACTAGTTTGACTACAAAACTAGCTTCTACTTCATATTTTGGAAGATTTTATCACTGCTTTCTAGAATTTGCAACTCTATAGTCTACCTTGCATCATTTGACAATGCTGACTATGGAATTTCTCTTTTAGTGGATTTTAAATTCTTACTTATTTGGATAAAACTTGTATGTTCATGGAACTTCGCTATGGAAACTTCCTATGGACCATCATGTTCCATTGTATTTTGCAACTCAAAATTTTTCTCAACCAAATTTGACTATGCTAACCATGGAATTTTCCTTGCATTGTTGATTAGCGAAAAATAACATAGAGCTTAACTTGGCTAACCACTAGAGCATCTTCTCCCTCCCAAGATCTATTGTCTCACATTTTGTCAGTGTTACTTAGGCATATTAGCTCCTTCAGGTTCTTCTAGACAACAAATACAAAATTTATACTTTCTACAAAGCTCTACTCTGTCATGAATACTCCTTTCCTTTTCTATCTAGAACTTCATAATTCTTCTAAGTATGTGGTTCCTTTTGGGTCTACACTGTCATTGTTAGAAATTATTTTCAAGGAAATACCAAAATTATATATGATATGGTGATGTATAACTTCTATAATTCAAGGTCTTGTCATACTAGTTAGAGGAATTGCCTCAACCCACATTGTGAAGTATTCAGTAGCTAAATTGATGAGTGTATGTTGTCCTAAGGAAGGAGGTGAGATTTTGCAAATCAAATCTAGGCCCCATTGTGAAAAAGGCCGAAGCCTTTTAATAGGCTATAATTCTTGTGATGGCACATGAGTTAAATTATCATGATGTTGACATTAATGACAATGCTTGACATAAGTGCAATAGTCTCGTTCCATGGTGGTCCAATAGTAACCCATGGGTAGAATATGCTTTGTTATGGCCATTCCACTAAAATAACCACCATAAGTACCATCATGAGCTTCAAATATGGCTCTTTGTGCCTCTGCAAACTTGATGAGCAATTTCATTGCTACTTCATGTTAAAGCTTTATAGTAGGTTCTTTGCATTGGTATTCTTTGTTGATTTGTCAAATGACAAGTTGAGAATCACCAAATATTCTGATATGCTTTATGCCCATAGCTATGGTTTCTTGAAGATCTAAGATTAAGGCTTCATACTCTATATTATTATTTATGCATTGGAATTTAAGTTTGAATGATAATGGAATAGGTATCCCCTGTGGTGTATGAAACATGACTCCAATACCTTGACCTTTTTTACACTTAGAACCATAAAAGAATAGTGTGATATCAACGTCTTACTCTAGAATGACATCTTCTTCTTGTTCAATGATAGTAAATACCAAATCATATGGGAGGTCAATAATCAAGGGTTGATCACTAGGAATTGGAGCTTTCACAAGCTGATTGACTATGACCTAACCTTTAATGGATTTTTTGTTGATGAACTCAAGATCAAATTCAATGAGAAGCATTATCCATTGTATAGTGTGGGTGTTATTGTAAGTGCAAGACATTATATAATGTAGAGGATTTTTGTGAGCTATGACATATGTGGTGTGACTAAGCATGTAATGACTAGGTTTCTTAGTGGTAAATACCACTTCTAAGCATAATTTTTTCATGTAATCGTATCTAGTTTCATAGCTTACCAATGTTCAACTATTATAATAGATAAATTTCTCTCAATTGTTTACATTATTTTGTGCAAGCATTGTCCCTAATGCAAAGTCCATTGTTGAAACATAAATATGGAATGGGACCTCATATGAGGAGGAGTTAAGACTGTTGGAGAAGCTAGGTATTTATTTATGTCATCAAAAGCTCTTTAACATTTATCTATCCATGAAAATGGCACCCCCTTTGTAATAGGTGATTGAATGGCATGCATTTAACAGAAATTTATGCAATAAAATGATGGTTCGATTGAATTTTTATTTGTAAACTATGCAATTCCTTCAAGTTTTTTAGGGGAGACATCTCCATGATGGCCTTGAATTTGTTTGGATCCACCTCAATGCCTCTTTTGGAGATGATGAATCCTAATAGTTTATCTGAGGTGACACCAAAGACACACTTTTGGGGGTTCAACCTTACATTATGCTCTAGAAGTTGATCAAAGACTCTTTCCAAGACACCAATGTGCCCTTGTCGAGTTTTAGATTTTTCCAAGATATCATCCACATAATATTCAATTATCTTATGTGTGTAATCATGGAAGATGTATGTCATAGCACGTTGATAAGTGGCACGTACATTTTTGAGGCCAAAGGGCATCACCTTGTAACCAAAATTCTCCCAATGTATAGTGAATGTTGTTTTGTGTTGGTCATAAGGATTGATTCAAATATTATTGTATCCTAAAAAACCATCCACGAGAGAAAGAATTTCAAAGCCAACACAAGTGTCAACAAGAGTATCGATGTGTGCTAGAGGAAAGTCATCCTTAGGACATGCTTTTTTAAGGTCTCAAAGTTAGTACAAATGTGTATCACACTGTTAGGATTACGAATGGGTACCATGTTTGAAAGCCACTAAAGATATTTAATGGGTACAATGAAACCCATATATAATAGCTTTTGAATCTCTTATTTGACCATGAGTGCAATGGTAGGATGTATATTTTTATATTTTGTTTGATTGGATTAGCATCAGGATGCAAGGTGAGATTATGGACAACCAAGTTAGGGTCAAGACCAGGTATATCTTTGTAATACCATGCAAAAATGCCCTTATTTTTCATTAGGAGAGAAATTAATTGCTCTTATTCATCTTTAGATAAAATTTTATCAAGTTTGAAAATTTGGGATTATCTACATCTAAAATAGGGTTCACATCGATGGTATCTTCAATGGACATATGAGAACCTTCCTCAAGTTTATGGGGCTTGGGATAAGATGAATGTCATAAATGATATTATCAAACTCTTTTGACTCAACATCTTCTATGTCTACATGGAAACCCTCAGGATCTAGAGGTGAAGGTGAAGGTGAAGGTGGAGGTAATGGAGGAATGTAGTTGGCTAAAGCCCTTAACAATTCCTCAAAAAGGATGAATTCAAAAAGGGATGAAGGTGAGGAAATATAATCCATATCAATAACGTTCATGTCAATTGGAATTAGTTTTGCCAAATTGTATGGATTACGGAGTGGGGTGAATAAGCCAATAGGATTCATATTGACTTACATGAGAAAATGATGGTTGGCAATGTGGATGATGGATGGATCTTATCTGCTAGAACCGGTGCTATAACTCTTAGAACCTGAACAATAATGAGCAACACAAACAAATGCAATAGGAAAAAATCCATGTTCATGCAATGCAATGATTTTTGTGTTTTTTTTTTTTTTGTGTGTTTTTTTTTTATGTACATATATTACAAGAAAAATGTCTAGTGAGGTGGACTAATGAAATAGAGGTGGTTCACCAGTTGGTTCATTTAGATCTTATGGAAGAAGCAAGTTAAATATAGGCTAATGGATGAGAAATATTCAAAGGTAAAACTCATATTACTCGGTGAATGGAATAATGAGTGATGATTCCTCATCAGATTCATTAGAAGCTATAGATATAATGTCATATTCTTCATAGATTTTATCTTCAAAGTCATTGGGGTGATGGATTTCATATTATAAATTCAAATTAAGAATTTGGAAATATTGTTCAAAATAAGAGGTGAAATAATAAGGGTGATAGCCTAAACTTGAATGATCATATGCTTCTCAATACAAAGTATCAATGAGTTCGTGCATTCATTGTTCATGTCACCTTAGACCATAACCTTACCAATTGACTTGATGAAAATACCAGGATGTAAAACTCAACATGCGTTTTATGTTGGTAGGTGTTGGTTACTTAGGTTTATCTTGGTAATATGGATTGTATGATGAATCAATCCCCCCATACATAAAATTTATGCTATTATGCATTGAACCCATGTTATACACCACTCCTATGGATAAATATGAGTTATGTGGGTGACCATAATCCCTAGCAATTTGGATTTTAAGTGGTGTGATAGTAATGTCTTGGACCACATATTCACCAATACCAGGATTATTGAGTTGGATCATGACTTGGTATGATTTGGGTGTGGAAGTGGATGACTTGTGATTGGCTTAGGGCTCTGACAATGAGAGAGATATGGATTGGAATGATATCTCACAATCTATAAATTTGACTCATGAGACATCATATGGAGGTGGATTTGGTTGAGGCATTTTTTGAATGGGTGATGATTTGGAAGAAGTTATGATGGAGGATGTTGATGATGATAATGGGTTTGATGTAGATTGTGCTTGACCACATTACATGTTATCAATGATGATTAAGATGAGAGTATGGAAGTGGAGGCTTGATGTGTGGTGGTGATGGGGAGTTCCTCAGGAATAGAAACTTTGGATGAAGAAGTGGATGGTGTGGTTGATGATTTGGTTGATGATGTAAGGAAAATATGGGTGGATGGAAGCATGGATTAATAGGGATTTGAAATGAAATTCCAATACATAAACAGTTCAATGTTTGTTGGTATGCAATGAATTTGTCCCTCATGTATATATATCAAGCATTTATAAAGTATAGAAGGGACACATCTCATTTTCCTAATCCAAGAATGTCCAAGGAGTAAATTATATGCCATGGATCCTTCCAATGTATGAAACATGGTGTGCAAAATTTTTACCTCCACTTCAATGGGTAAAACTATAGTGCCAACTGTGGAACATGGAGCATCATTAAATACTTTTAGGGTGAATGTGGACTTGGTGATGTGATATGGTGAGATATTAAGATGTTGAAGAGTGTATGTGGTAATGATATTTATGGATGAGCTGGTGTTAATAAGAACTTGTTTGAACGGCTTCCTATCAATTTAATCCATGATATGCAATGGAGGGTCCATCGATCCTGACGATATTGGTTTTATTTCAAAATCGTAGAATGTAATTGTGGGTTCCACACATGTTTTGATGCTTCCCATAAAATTTATAAAGGTATTAGCATCTTCATATTGGAGTTCAATGGAGTTTAAAATATCCATTAATTTCTCATGATGTGGGGAGATGTTTGAATTATGTCATAGATAGATAATTTAGTTAAAGCTATTTTAAGGCTAGTGGTTAACCAGCTACTCAAAGATATAATTGGCATTGATGGATGATTGGGAGGATGAATGGGTGGATATGGATGAATTGGAATATAAATGGGATGGGAAGGATTAATAAATATTTGGATGGAAGATGATGAAGTGGTAGGTTGAGGAAACACACTTTCCTGTGGTGCTATGAGAGATTGAATAAGTTTTTATTTGGCATCTTTTTTATTTGTGCATTGTTGACCTTGAGTGACTACATGAATAGAACCATAAAACCTTGTTACTATTAAACATGGTTAACTTGATTAGGATGATTATTGGTATTTGATCATCTTGTTGTTGGTTGCGCTTCCTCGTGATGGGGAAGTGGTGTTTGATAGATGCCAAGGTTTTGTTTTTTTGAGTTAAGGAAATATCAAGCTTGATGGCCCCTAAGTCAATTAGGTCTTGCACCATATCTTTAAATTTATAGCAGCCATTGATATCATACCCATTTTATCGGTGATAAGGACAAAATAGATGCTCTCGATAGTTTTTGCTATGTTTAGTGGGATCATCTAGTTTGACCTCAGGCAAGGCAAGTTGGTTGGTGTTATACAAACTATGAAATATATAGGAATACGATTTGACTGAGGGGGTGTATTGGTGATTTTATCAAATAGATTATTGATGTTGATGATTTTTCATAGTTGGCATTGTTTTTTGAACTTGTTATGGTGAAGGAACCGCATGATATGCAATTTTTTATGGTGGTTGTTTCACAGGATTATGTTGTTGATCCATTATTGACTGGCTCATGATCACTTCATTTACTTGATTTGCTTGATTAGCCTAACTTGGCTTGGATTGGCCAGAATAATTTCCTTTGGATTGGCCCTTGTTCTTCCATTATTTCTTTTTACACCTGATCACACCTTCTTGGATTTTGATTTCCTTAATTATGCTAACTTGGGAAAAATCCTCTTCAAATGATCTATACTATTATAGTTGCAATACCCAAGAGATGGGTTTTAAATAACTCTTGGTAAACAATCGAGTTAGCTCTTCCATTGGTAGGGAGAATGGTAGTTTTGTAATAACAATCCTCCAAAAGTTTCCAAATTCATAGATTGACTCATCATCAAATTATTTTAGATTATATAATTCAATCAGTGAAATTTTATTTTGAAAATTGAGGTAAAATATCTCAAGGAATTGGTTCACCAACTTCTCAAAAGTATAAATGCTATGATGAGGCGAGTGGTTATACCACTCCACAACATCTCCCCCCATTGTTCGAGGAAAACTTCTAAGCATTAGGGAATCTTGATTTTGAATTCTAAAACATGAGTGAATGAATGTGCTCACATGCTCTCTAGGATCCTTAATCCCTTTGAATTTATCAAATTTTGATACTATAAAATCTATTAGATATGACGATGACGGTATTGAAAAGTGAATTGGTTGATTGATAAGATATCTTAAATTTGGCTTCTAGTTCATCATACCAAGAGTATGTTGTATCAAGCTATCAATATATTGTTTCAAAAATTGAATTCTAGGGTCTTTCCTAGGTATGCAAAATCCATGAATCACTTGATTATTGTGTGAAGGTGAAGTGGTGAAATGCTAAGGTATGATGAGGTTTTGATGATTTTATGGACTGGATTGAATTTTATGATGCTGATGATTGAATGATTGCAACTTATTGAATGGAGATAATGTTTGAGGACTATGAGTAGGTTGACTTGTTGGAATTAAAGGGGTGTGGATTGATGGAGGTGTAGGAATGGAAACCATAGAATGTTGTGATGTCCATGATGGATTTGATGAAAAGAATGTAGGTTGAGTGAAAGTGGGTTGAGGCTTAATATTTTCCACCTATAGTTTCTGCTAGGAACAAGAATGAGCATTATGTCACTCCTTAAGCAATTTATTAAGGTTTTTCCATGCATCTTGTATTGCCATATCTAAAGTAGATGGTGTGGATGTGGTTGGAACGGATGACGTAGGTGGAGGATAATTTGCAATAAGGATTATAATTGAATGTGGGGTAGTGGATGCAATGGAAGTAGGTATTCGTAAAGCAACATTGACATGTGCTTTGTATAATGGATTGCCATAGGTGGTGGTGTATGAAGATAGAATGGAAGTTCTTTGGACATATGACTATTGTGGAATGGACCAATGCTAGAAAGGTGCATATGATGCCTCAAAAAGAGGGTTAGTGTACACTTGTGTGAAATGGGAAAGCTATGAATGGGTAAGTTCCTACTAAAAAGAAGGATCATGCCTAGGGGGGCTATGGATTTTCTCTAGAACAAGGTCAATAGATCTTATAAAAGATCTAATTTTACCCATGTCTATGTGGGTGATGTGAGGATTTGTGGGTGATGATGGCTCAAATTTTAGGATGGTGATGTTGGAGGCTTTTTGTAACACATCAGTGTTTGAAGTGTACATAGTGTGTTATGGATCCATAGATAAACCATAATAGCTTATCTGTATTACACTAATAGGGTTGGCCATGGAAGTGGCAGGTGAAGAAGTGGAACACTACATGGATGAAGTGATTTGGCTAGAAAGGGCTTAAATCAAAATATTTTCTTGTATTTGAGTTGAAACCATACACTAATGATTTAGATGAAGGTGGTGGAGTGTGTGAAATGTGTAAAAAAAAATTAAATGGAGAACACACAAAATCAAACAAGCAATTTTAATCCTATGCTTTGCAACATATATTTTTTTTCTGGAGTTTGTGTGTTGTAAATGTACTAATATGAATTAGTATGCAAGGTAAAATATTAGTTTGGATGGCAAATTATATTCTTCCTGGTGATGAAGTCTAAAAAATTTGCTCATGGGTGACTATGGTTGCTATGGCCAGAGATTGATGGAGGGAAATGAAGCCCACCATCACCAAATCTCAAATAATGGTTGGTTATGAAATCCAACTCATTATTGTTTATTATGAAACATGAAATGTGTGTGATTCATTTTAAAATATATGTTATCTATTGTGTTAACTCAATGTTGAAAACACACCTATTTCACAAGTTTAAACTAGAAGCCAAGAATAGTAACACCAAGTTCCTCAGGTACACTACTTAAGTCCCACTCTAAATCATCACATGATTCCAATAGTGGAGGTTTCACCTAGTTATTTTACCTTGAATCACCAAATGTGGGAGTATAGTTAGGTATTATTATCTTGTTCCAGTTTAAACAAGTAAAAAATGAAATTTTCAACCCTATTATGCAACTATTTTATGCTTTTGTAATTTCAAATGCAAACAACATACATAAATAGTGAATGAATACACCAAAAAGCAACAAAAATCTAAAATAAATGTGATTTACAGTGAATGCATGAATGCAATGATGTAAATGCCTAAAATTCAAAATAAAAAATGTAAATTCTTTAAAAAAAAAAAAAATTATTTTCTTTTTGTTCATTTTATTAGTAAAAAACATGAAAATGAAGATAGAAATGGGTTAGGGTTTGAATAAGTCTTACCATGAAGCCTACATATTTCTTCCCCAAACTATGAAATACACCCTATAGTGTCTATAATGTTGTAGGGCATTCCCAAAATGTAGCAGGGCATCCCTCGAGCACTGCAGGGCATCTGTGCAACCTCCAATCGAATTCTACAACCTCTAGAAACCCTAGTTTTTTGTGAAAATTGTGCAATTAAATTTTTGGAACCTACAAAATGAAAATAGAAACAAAAATTAATGACAAGATAAATTAGCATGAACAACCCTTTGGGGGTTCCACTGTGATCACCATTCTATAAATTGAAATCAAATAACACCGATACAAAATATAAAGTAATAAAAATACAGTAATAACACAAGGTCACACAAGATGAATAAGTTTTTTATTAATGCAAGCAGATCTCAAAATGATACAACCAATGTGCCCCAATATGGGTTTTTACAATGCTTTTGTGATACAAATTTACAAATACTAGGGTTCTCTAAAATCCTAGGTTAATGCACTATTGGTGTCTTCACATTTGCCTTTGATCCAAATGAGGTTGTGGGTGGGCTTGTATATCCTTATAGGTTTGCCCTAACTTCAATAGCTTCTAGATAGATGATTCATATACCTAAAAATAGAGACAACAACAAAAGGATATTAGAAGCACCTATGAGGGCTCCACTGTGTGAGGCCCTCATAAAGATAAAACAACTAAAACCCTAGATGCTACAATGTATAACTAAAAACAAAAGTGCAGGAATATAAAATAAATGCATAATATTATTACCTTGTCAAAATGCTAATTTCTATCTCTACTTATATTGATGATGGTCATGAGGATGCTCGAACGGTGCTCGAGGGTTGAAGGACTACAAATATACTACAAGAAATAGCTAGAGACATTCTATGAAGGCTGCAGATGCACAAAAGAGTTCCAAAAATATCCAAAGATGCTCAGCTAGCTTTGGGGGGCATTTGGGGGCTGAGGAAAGTGTTGCAAAACTAGATCTAGTTCTATGTGGGATTGGCAACGATGAGCGATGAAAGTGATAGTGAAGTGGCTATGGAAAAAGGGCTTGAGGATTTCTTAGGTGCTTCAGATTCTAACAAATTAAGGGATTAATGGAAATATTAAGTTGCTTAAGGATTTAAGGATTATCAAAGACTAAGTATTAAGGGTTTGATTCATAAAAAAGACTCATATTTTATAATCTTCCCTTGAACATGTTAGGGTTTTGATGACACAAAATGAGTGGCTGAGATTAAAACATGAGGAAGGGTGGAGATTAAGTTTGGGCAAGTGGCATAGATTGAGATGGATGGATGGATGATATTAAAAAATGGTGGATGGCTAGGATTAATTTATATAAATACATATATTTATTAAATATATAAATATAATATAGAAAATATTAATATTTAAATATATATTAAACAAATACATACATACATACATATATATATATTATATATAATGGATGGTTGTGATTGGAGGACACGTATGGATGACAAGTGGCTAGATTTTGGTGTCTACACTACATAAGCATGAAACACTCCCACTTCAATCATCCCTTAGCCTGAGAATATGTGAGAGGATATCTAGAATAATCAACCTTCAATATCAATGCTTAAGATGGGGCCTTCCCATATTTCTTCATATAAATAATAGGTTGAGCATACTATAGAAGTTTTTAAACCCACTTGGGTGTTGAAAAAACTTTGGATGTACTAAGCACATCTTGTGGTAAATCAAAATCAGAAGATAAACATAAAAAATCCAAATCAAAATTACCACTCACCTCATCATCTAATACTATAGCATAATCAACTAGTGTTTTAACCCCATCGTTCCCTAAATCTAATATTGAAGGTTTTGAAGTTGGTGCTACCCAAGAAGGGATTAAATTTATAGGTGTAGGGCCTTCACTAGAAGATGGAGATAAATACCTAATAGGAATGGATGCCATAAGAATATATAAGTTATATGTTGGATCCATAAAATAAAAAAGAGTATCTTATTTTAAAATATTAGGTGGAATACTAGATATATCCCTTAGAAAAATCTCATCAAAAATCACATCTGTCCAAAAAGGATATCACACCTCTAAGGATCATATTGATGGTATGTCTTAGAGGTATCTTAATATCCCACAATTATTTATTTATGACTCTTAGGTGCCTCATTTTTTAATATCTTTAGGTATGTGAAGCCATGTTGAAGACCCAAAAATACAAAATAGATACACATTAGGATTATCTCCTATTAACCTCTCAAGAGGTATCATAACCTAAATTGCTATAGTGCTAATCTTGTTGATGATGTATATGATAGAGGTGATGAACTCATCCAAAAATATATGCTCCATCCTCATGGTATGAATCATACAATGATCCATATCCATAATTACCCCATATTTTTCTTAGCTACCCTATTTGGATCTAGGTTATAGTGAATAATCCTCTAGAATACTATTCCATAAAGAATAAAATTTCATGAAAGGAATTGTTTATGTATTCATATCCCCTTATAAGTTGATACACTTGATATTCCTCTCTAGCTAGTTCTCTACAAGTCTTTTAAATGTCTTGAATTTATCAAAGACCTCATCCTTTGTATAATTTGTATATAACCACACATATCTAAAAAATGTATCATTAAAATGATAAATTACCTATTCATAAATGGAGGGTGTACCCATAGGTCCATACATATCATTATGTATGATTCCTAATTTTTGGGAAGCATGCCTTATCCCTTTTAAAAAGGCCCTCCTATGATGTTTTTCTATAATGTATACCTCACATACACCACTTGGGGAGCGGATATGAGGAAGCCTAGATGTCATATTTAAAATCTCTCTATTATTATATATGTCATCTTATAACTTCTTGAACTACACAATGTACTCAACAACAATATAAAAATTATCAACAATAAAAAAAATAAGCTAAATCTCCAATGTAGTAATGTCTATGGAATCAATATGATCACAAAATACCTAAAGTTTTCCAACCAATTATTTAGGGTTAGTAGTTATGCTAACATGAGTGACATTGATCTTTTAACATGAAGAGATATCACACCAAGACCTAATCCTTATTATCTCAGTATTTTCTATTTACTCTCTTCATAAATAGTCTCTCAAGATTCCTCCTTCACATATTTGAGCACTTCTTTATTCAAATAAAAACTCTAATATAAATGTTCTAAGTGGTATAGTTTGGACCATTCAATATAGGCACATTTTGATTCATAAATTTCCTACTGGAATACAAAATACTATGTGTATTTATAACTGAAAACAACACTACCAATGTAGATATCTTAAAATCCATGTGATTTGTAAAAAAATGGATCAAAATACTTTCATATGCAAAATGTATGTACTTTATAAGGTATATAATTGGTTTTTTTAATGATTTTATAGGATCTATGACAAGTCATCAAGTAGAATCTATAGTAACTTTTGTTGGAGCAAAACTAGCAAGGCAATTGGGAGTAAGAAAGTTGATAATAGAGGGAGATTTTATCAATAAGAGGACTACAAATAGCTAGTGGGTGTAAATTATAATTGAAAGAAACACAGAAAAGTAGCGTACCAATATGATGCAAACAAAAATGGATACAGATGCTAAGTCCTACAAATGCGACAAGAAATTCATGAAGGGAATGACGCATAAACGAGATGTGAGCAAAACAAAAGTGGGGCCTCCTTTATTGATATTACTTTTAATCCAATTACAATACATCCCCCCTCTAGGTCTCAGAACATTTGATACAATTTGTTACATTAATGGATGCCCGAAAGAACAAGATCGGACGATACGCTTCCAGGGTCTTCCGTGTGCCCACATTCGAAGTGGGTGGGCCAAAAGTTGCCGCTGCATGTGTTCATGTGTTAGTCATTCCTTATTTCCCCTCTAGTATTCCTAGTGGTGAGATCCTATGCACAAAAAGAAAAAAAATCATTAATAGCATATGCGTATCCAGAAAAACATGCAATCCCCAAGGCCCCAAGCGGGTGCTTGTGGGATATCAGTGATGAGGTTGATAAATCGATTACAAAATGACATATGAATGTAAAGGACAACTTATAGAATTGGTATCACCTAATTTTATGTCGAAACAGCATCAGACGACCCCATTATGCGCGTTTTCCTGTTGGGGGCCTCTCCAAGGCGAGCTCTCCAATGTCCCACCTACGCTCATCAAAATCACCTAAAACTCATGAGTTAGGAATTATATGTGATATTAAAACTATCCAGATGCTCAAAATCTACCTATCCTACCTAAATTTTCCTGTATGTGACAGGGGCGCCCTGCGAGCTAGTTAACACATAAGATGATAAAACTACAGTTAAATCATGTCAGAATGCAATGAAAATTTAACAAAGGCATTAGGATATCATATGGTACATATTGCAAAAATAATAGTAAGAAAATAATGCATAGATTTCTAATCGATTCGGGGTGGGACACTGGGGACTGTCACAAAACTTGCAAAAATTGACGTTGCAAATGTCTTGCCTAGAGGCCTCCAACACTCCTACAAACTTGGGGTTAGAATAAAAACAACATTTTGAGATGACCTAGAAGGTTAGATTTGGCAGATTCTACCCAGGTCATCTTGTATCCGAAGGCGCTCCCTGTAGGTTAGTAAATGCATAAAAATGAAAGAAACCAGGTCAAATCATGTCAGAAAGCAATGAAACTTGAACAACAGCATAAGTACATTAAATAAGAGAGAATGCAAAAATAAAAGTAAAGAAATCATGATCATATTTCTAATCACTCCGGGGTGGGGTGATTAGGACTGTAGCAGTTCAGGGGGGCGCCCAGGGATTGGACGTCCATTGTTTAGGTTCTAGTTTTGACACCAATCCAAGTAGGATGGGTCCAAAACCTCCTAGGGGGTTGTTTCAATGAGTTTGGGGTGGGATTATGGCTGATTTATTGGGTGTTGGGTCTGGATTGGGTTCCTAGTGTTCACCCGATAACCTCTCTTCCAAAAGAGAAATTAAGGATGTAGGAAGCACAAAGAGGAATGGGAGTATAGTTCGGCAGCACTTCGTTGCTCCAAATGCTCCAGCTCTGTTCTCATTTTGGGTTGAGGAGGCTCACATTTTTATAGACCTAAGGGTATCCTTTGAATGTGCATGCGATGGCGTCACTTGGCTCACCATGCCTTTTTGGGGGAGAGAAGATTCCTCCCTGATTTAGGGCCTCCTTGAATGAGGCTTCCATGATTAGGGTAGGCTTGACCGAAGTCTCTCTAATTTTAAACCATCCCTCACAATTGCATGCCTTTAAGGCAGAGCTATGTGGTGGATCCGGGCTGTCATTTGTCAAGGTTTGACTTTTTACTAGTCAAACCTGCTAATCGTCTTGGGGTGGGATGAATAGGATTCTAATCGTCCCAGGGTGGGATGAATAGGGAGGAAAATGCTTAAAAGGTGCAAAATTGACCTTTGACCTTCCAAAACTGATTTGGGAGTGGTTAGGACCACTGTTTAACCTCTGGAGGCTGCCCTAGGGTGTATGTATGCCAATTCAGTCAGTGCTTGTAGTCACATAATCGAATTGATGATGTTTTGGTGTCTATAGATGCCCCTTTTTGGGATGCATTGTGTGTGGCACAGTGTTGAGCAAAAATAGATGACCAAAGCACTTAATTATTAGGTTTTATTAGTAACCTAACCAAATTTTGATGCCCCAAGTATGGAAAGGGCACGCATTCTTGAATCCTTGCTTTTGACGATCTAAGGAGCTTAACTCAAGTGTAACATTTTTCAGTGAGGTGTACTTGATCTTGGACATTGTTCAGTCATGAATAGGCAAAGGGTGCAACCTTTTGTCCAAGGAACCTTTTCTTCATGCTTCCATAATGCCAAGTGTTTGTTTAGCTTTGTGATTATTTCTTGTTTGCTGCCCCAAGTAGGAGCGTGATTGTCTTTGTCAATGATTCTTTGAATGCATGCCATTTCCTTGATTGGGTGTATATTTGTTGATTGGTGACTAAGTGTGACTACCCCCTCAAGCGATGAATCGATGAGGGAATGACCAAAAATGAGAAAAGTGATGAGTTGCTTGACCCAAGATGACGTTTGTAAGGGTTCCTTTAGTTGTTTTCGTTGAACACTTATTGTCGTTTCCCAAGCATCGAACCTATTTTTGGTGGGTTTTGACCCTTTTTTAAACGCCTATTGGGGTAGAAATTATCAAAAATCCTCCTTCCCATGGAGTGGTTTGGCTATGCTAGCCTTCTTAGGGAGTAGGATAGTGAGTATTTGTGACCCCGACGATAGTTTTTCATGCCATGAATGTCAGGTGCAAAGGCACCTTTGTTCGGCAGATTTATTACTATTTTTGGTGCATTTTTTTGGATGCAGATTTTGTTGTTTTATTTCTTGCTCTGTATTCGTCCCAGGGTGGGATGAATAGCAATGCTCTAATTTTCCCAGGGTGGGACGAGTTCTAGTTGGAGTGCTCATCCCAAGGTGGAAAAATTACAGGCCTAATAGCCTATATAAGGACCAAAACTAGGTTTTGGGCTCATTTACAATATTTTTTTCTTGGTGATTTGGAGCAGGAAGGAGGAGGAGTGCGAGTGTGCATAGCGGAGCGATGCTAAAATTTTGTGGACATCATGTGTGAGGACCGGATCTTCGATTGGAGGAGCCGAGGTGAGACCGGTATGATGTTCCTTCTCTCTACCCATTATTCATTTTTGTTTTATATGAAGTTTAAAACTCACATATAGAATGTTTGTTTGCTTTATTTTTTTTGTTTATTTTCGTATATTAAGGTCAAAACCCTAGTACACAATTGTTATCTGTAATTTGTTTGTGTTTGTATTTAGGTTTAAAACCCAAAACATTTTCATTTTATTTTGTTGTTTTTGTTTATATTAAGGTTGGAACCCTAATATGTTTTTTTTTTTTGTTTGCGTTCCCATTAAGGTGGAAACCCTAATATGATTTTTGTTGTTTTTTGTTGACTGTACAGTTATTTTCATGTATGTTGTCATTGTTGTACAATTTTATTTTTTTATTTTTTTTATATTAAGTATGTACTTAATATCTTTTTTTTAATTTAATTTTGTTGTTTCAGGTTGTGAAGAGTTGGTACTGCTAGTCGACTGTTTTCTCTGATGCTCGAGATGCCTTGACAGTTGTGGATTGGGAGTGGCTTGATGCCCTTGGGCTCAAGCACATGATGCGTCTAGAGCCTGTGGTGGGGGATTAGGCATATTTGACTACCCTGGTCAATCAGTGGGATCCCCGCACCAACACTTTTCATCTCCCAATAGGGGAGATGACTGTTACTCTCAAGGATGTGTATTGGATTCTACAAATTCTGATAGATGGACTGCCTATCTAGATGACCCATCGTGACCAACGAACGGTGGTATTGACATGATGTTTTGGTCTGACGATGGATAGGGAGGTGGAGAGGGCTGTGGAGAGGGCAGAGGCTGACTGCCATATAGGTGATATTCTGGTGTAGAGGTGGCTAGATAAGGGCATATTAGGGGTGAGTCATCCTTTGATCATGACCCTCATCTCCAATATGTTACTTCCTAACTCCTCGGGTGGGAGGTTCCCTTGGAACCTACTGGAGTTGGTTTTCACATTGGTGGATAGTGCATTGGCTATGTATCACCGACAAGATATGGAGTGGGGTTGGTACCAGATAGAGTTAGAGATAGAGGTTGTCTGCCTTAGCAGACAGTTGCCTGTGCTTGATGGAGGTGGGTCATCGCACTGTACGAGAGGCAGTGAAATTGAGTAGTCTATATCATCTCATCGTAGGTGGCTATGTGAGGGTAGTTTTGGTGGGCATGGTGCGAGGGCTGGTAGCAACTACCCTGATAGGTCCCATAGGACCCATACTACTAGGGGTAGTTCCAATCGCACCGATCCTCCGTGATCATGGTGGCCGACTCCCTAGGATTTAGGGATTTTGAGTTTTTGGTTTTTTTGTGAGGTCAGAGGACCTTCTTATTGAAGCCTGAGGGAATTTTGGCTTGATATATATACATGAATCTTTTTTTGGTTTTATTATATACTTGTTGTGGTTTATTATTCTTTATGCACATTTATTTATGTTGATGTATGCATATGCAATTATGACTGTGAATGATTTTAACTATATGATATAGATGTATGCATATGGAATGGATGGAATGATTTGTTGGTATATAGGCGGTGGTACCATAGACTATATAGGATTTATTGGCTTTCTGTACTATGTGATTGCTTTATGAAATAACTTTGCATTTGTAATTTTTTGTTTTGTATTTTTTGATGGTGATGTAAGTAATGAAATATACAACAATTGTTTTAGAATGTAGTTAAGGTTTTTGCGAGACTTAGATGCTTTAACTAACTAGTCAAGACTGTACATTATCTTACAAGACTTTCAAACAAGGTACGAGTTAGACTTGAGTTTGACCAAGTTATTTCACATCCCTGTGTGTGCGATTGAGTTCGTTGATATGGTATTCGTAAAACCTGTACTGAGGATCACCTAATTAGCTCCACTAACTCCTTTGTTGCACTTAGTAAGATTAATCTATGGTGCAATCTAGGATACCATAAGCTAGCTCATCCACATGCAAACATTGATCTATACATATGCCCAATGGCTAATGCGATAGATATATCTTCATGCGGGAGGTTTGTCACTAGTGACCAGTAGGCTATCCACCAAACCGGGACTGAGGATCACCTCATGACCTTTTGAATGCTGAGAGTTCCAAGAATTCAAGTTTGACTCCCTTCTTTTCTTCAATTTGATTGGGATACTTGCTCTTATATATAGTGATAAAAATCACTATTTATTTTTCTTTCCTTCTTTTTTTTTTTGAGCAAGGGATTTGAATTTTGAGTGATGGGGATCACTATTTCTTGTGCTTTTTGATGTGTGCACTTTGAGGCTTTTGATGTCAAACTTTGGAGTTTGTACTTTGAATTTTGCAGTTTTTTGATGTTTGAAACTTTTTGACAATTTGGAATTTCTGATAGTGGTAAAAACCACTGTTTATTTTGGGGGAATTGGGTAGGGAAGATGCTTGTCCTTTTGCCAACTCTCAGCATTCTTGGGGTCATTCGCATAGTGGGATGACCAAGATAATTGTTTTGCTTATGGTAACTTAGTCCGCTATGTAGGTTTCATCTTTCGTTCACACAACTTGGGAATTTTTATGTGTTTTAAGCTTGTGTTGGGATGCTATGTAACAAGGCGTGACCCAAGTAAAACTCTAACTTGTAAAAATTGGTTTGACTTTGTACATCATTTGGCTAGAAATCTAAAGACAGCTAAGTGACGAAAACCCTAAAGACATTAGAAGACAACTGACTATGATATGATGAAAAATGTGAATGGTGTTATTCTTGTTGGATCATTTACAAAATGGACAAATGTGGAAAATGATGGAATTGTCGAGTAATTACAGTCTATGGTGTGTTTGACATGTATGACCATAAAATATGCAATGTATGTATGCGATGCCTAATGCAACTTTTTTTTTTGTATTTTGATTTTTAATATTATGCATGAAAGTGAGATGCAAATTTTTTGTTATTTTTGATTATCTGTTGTTTTTGAATATTCGTTATGGTGGTTTTAACCCGAATGGGTGTGGACCAAGTGATTCTTATAGATCCTTGGAGGTTTTGACCAAAGGGATTATAGATACCTTTGGGGCATTTTGGGTGACCAAGCGATGGCGGGAACCCTTGGAGATTTTGGTTTGACCAAAGGGATTATAGATACCTTTGGGGCATTTGGATGACCAAGCAATTGCGGGAATCCTTGGAGCTTTTGGTTTGACCAAAGGGATTATAGATACCTTTGGGGAATTTTTGGTTGACCAAGCGATTGTGGGAACCCTTGGAGCTTTTGGTTTGACCAAAGGGATTATAGATACCTTTGGGGTGTTTTTGGTTGACCAAGTGATTGTGGGAACCCTTGGAGCTTTTGGTTTGACCAAAGGGATTATGGATACCTTTGGGGCATTTTGGGTGACCAAGCGACGGGAACCCTTGGAGCTTTTGGTTTGACCAAAGGGATTATGGATACCTTTGGGGCATTTTGGGTTGACCAAGTAATTGTGGGAATCCTTGGAGCTTTTGGAGGGGCCATGGCTCTATAAATGTTGAATGGCCTCAGATGATTGATGTTCAAGGGTTCTAATTCCTTGATTCCTTTAAGAGAGGTGAGACGGTATGTTACAGGTCCTATTTTACTGTCGATTACATATGGACCTAACCAATTTGCCATGAACTTGTCCCTTAAATGGGGTGACAAGTTATAATTTTATTGGTTCTCTTTTAATACCAGGTCATCGACCTGAAAGTCCCTCAGGTGAACTTTCATGTTGTATGCTTTCTTAAGTCGCTCTTGATAGATGCATAAATTCTCGAGAGCATTGATGCGTTATTCGTTGAGTAATGTAATCTGGTCTAACTAGACCTACCGTGCAGTGTCATCATAGATGAACTCTTGCATTGATATGCACAGGGAGGGTATTTCCAACTCGAGAGGCATGACTACCTCGGAGCCATACACTAGCAAAAATGGAGTTGCCCCAGTGGGCATCCGAATGCTAATGTGATAAGCCCATAGGGCAAGTGGTATTTGGATGTGCCAATCCTTATGATTATCTATGACCATATTTTTAAGGATGGAAACTAGCATTTTGTTTGATGCCTCTGCTTGCCCATTTGCCTACGGATAATAAGGTATCAAAAAACTGTGCTAAATTTTGTACTTTATTGTCAAAGCATGCACATATTTGTTCTTAAATGACGTCCCATTATCCGAGATGATCTTGGATGGAATACCAAAATGACATATGATGTTATGTAAAATGAACTCCGCAATGCGGGACCCAGTCATAGAGGTAAGCAGAATTGCTTCCACCCACATAGTGAAGTACTCTATGGCCATTATAATGAACGTGTGATGACCTAACAACGCAAGGGAGATCTTTTAGATGAGATCTAAGTCCCACTATGAAAATAGCCAAGCTGATTGGATCGACTGCAAGGCCTAAGAAGGTACGTGTGTCAAGTTAGCATGGTGTTGACACTTCATGCACTTTCGCACATATGCACAACAATCTCACTCTAAATATGGCCAATAATAGCCCATGCAAAGAATGCACTTTGCGATGGCCATACCACTGAAGTGGCCACCGCATGTACCATCGTGCACTTGGGTGATCACCCAAGTGGATTCCTGCTGGTCCAAGCAACGGAGGAGGATTCCTTCTTAACTTCAATGGTATAAAATGTCTCCTAGCAAGACATGTTTGCCGCTTTCTATTTGAATGATCTTTTCATGGCATGTGACAATCCAAGTGGGAGGCTACCTAACTTGAGATAGTATCTAATGGGTGTGTACCAATCTTGCTGATCAAAAACCTCGATGGTATAAATGGTTGATCCCTCTTGAATTTCATCCCTAGCAAAAGTTGAACAGGAAAGAACTTGTAAAAATAGCATTGTGTTGCTATTAAGAGGGGTTGGGGAGAACAAAGACCCCTAGTTGGCATGATTCATACTATCATGGATTCGAGAGAACCTATCCTGAGATGGTTCAATCTAGATCAGGTGGATTCCTGGTGCTATGTCAGAGCTTGCATGCTCCATCATGAATTGCGATAACATTTTGACTTGAATGGTTGTCATCTCACCAAAAATGTCTTACAATATTAGTGACCCCAAGGAGGCCATAGTGTCCACAAAATGATTCGATGATTGAGGGAGTGCCTTGATGTCGTACCATTTAATATTTTCTAGGAATTTATCCACAAGGGCTTTGTAGGCGTACAGAATTGGGCATTTGCATTGGAATACCCCTTTCACTTGGTTGAAAATTAACAATGAATCCCCAAATATATTCAAGCATTTGATGTTCATGGTGATGGTTTTCTGAAGACCTATGAGCGGGGCTTCATATTCAGCATTGTTATTGGTGCACAAGAAATCAAGTTTAAATGATAAAGGCATTGGAGCCCCTTGCGGTGTGAAAAACATGATTCCTACACCACCCCCTTGCTCACATTTAGAACCATCAAAAAATAAGGTTATGTCGGCCTGTGACTCAGGCTCATCAGAATATGGCAATTTTGAGACATGGAAGACCCCATCATCGGGTAGATCTACGGTCAAAGGCTGATTGTCTTCAAGAGGAGCCTCTACTAGTTGATCGACGATGACTTGACCTTTGATGGACTTTTGTCCAATGAATTTTATGTCAAACTCTGTCAACAACATGATCCATTTTGTCGTGCAACTACTATGATAAGTATGACTCATCATGTACCGCAATGGATTCTCCTTAGACACCACATATGTCATATTGCTCAGCATGTAATGGCATAGCTTTTTGGTGGCAAATACCACCACCAAGCATAGCTTCTCAACGTATGCATAGTTAAGTTCATAACTGACCAGGGTGCGACTAAGATAATAATTAGCCTGTTCTTTATGTAGTTCATTTTTCTGGGCTAGCATGGTGCCCAGTGCCACCTTAGTAGCTGAGATGTATAAATAGAATGACACTCTTGGTCTAAGTGGTGCCAATATTAGTGGTGAAGCCAAGTATTTTTTGATGTCATCGAAGGTTGACTGGCATTTGTCATCCCAATGAAATGCTACCCCTTTGTGTAATAATTTATTCATGGGTCGACACTTGTTAGATAACTGTGCTATGAAGTGCTTGATCGATGCAACCTTACCCTACAAACTTCTAAGCTGCCTGATGGTGGTTGGAGGAAGCATTTCAAGGATTACCTTGACTTTGTTTGGATCTACCTCAATGCCTTGTTTTGAGACTATGAAACCCAAGAGTTTTCCAGATGTGATGCCAAATATGCACTTCTTGGGGTTTAGCCTAACCTTGTGTTCGATGAGGTGATCAAGGATCTTGCGTAAGTCATCGAGATGATTTTGGTGCAAAAGATATTTGGCCAACAAATCATCCATATAATCTTCCAAAGTTTTATGCATGTGATTGTGGAAGATGTATGTCATAGCGCGTTGGTAAGTGGCACCAACATTTTTAAGGCCAAATGGCATGACGTTATAACAAAATGTCCCCCAAGGTGTCATGAACGCTATTTTTTGTTGATCATTGATATTGATACAAATCTGGTTATATCCTGAGAAACCATCCATGAGGAAAAGTATTTCGTGGCCTATTGTAGCGTCTACCAATGCGTCGATGCTAGGCAAGGGGAAATCGTCCTTGGGACTCTCTTTGTTTAAATCTAGAAAATTGGTGCATATGTGAATCCTCCCGTCAGGATTTTTGATGGGTACCATGTTGGACAACCATGGTGGGTAATCTATGCAAATGACAAACTATGCATCCAACAGCTTTTATATCTCATATTTGACCATTAAGGCCACTTTTGGGTGCATCTTACGTAGCTTTTACTTGACTGTCTTGACTATTGGATCAAGCATTAGATTATACGTGAATAGCTGTGGGTCTAGCCCCGACATGTCTTTGTAAGACCATGCAAAAACCTCCTTCTTCTCTTTGAGAATGGCAATGTAATTGTCTTGCTCTTTGGGGGATAAAATCACCCCCATATTGATGATTTGTAGATTTATTGGATTAGAACTGATGTCTACGTCAACCGTATCTTCGACTAACATGTGGGATCTGTCCTCCAACTGGTGTGGAGTTGGGATCAGGTGGATATCATTTGCTAAATTTATATCTACGTTGGGAATGTTGGGCTCATTTTGTTCGAGCATGTTGATTTGGTCCCTTCTGGGTTGTTCCACTCTCTACGGGAGGGCTGGATTCTCTAGAGGTAGTAGTTTTCTAATTGGAACATTAAAGGGGAACATTGCCACAAAATTCTCCTAATAGTCGTCAATGGGTGTCACCTATGAGTGATTGCTATCAGAATCAAAAGGGTCCCAAGGTGCTACCTCATAATCTGACTCATCTTCAAAATACCCCCATTGATCTTGTTCATATCCCCTTTGGAGGTTACTTCTTGAAATTTCTTCTTCCTCGATAAAAGGGGAGGTTGTGTAGGGTGTTGCAGAGTTGTGACATTGACAGAACATCTTCGATAGCTACAACAAGTGCAGCCGTGTTTGGGTACATTTTGTTCCACATCACGATGCTTATCATCCCTACGTATCCTTGCATGGGGTAGTTTTGTGTTATTTCGTTCACTTGTAAAGTATTTGCCTATGTATCATGGGCAGGGAGGGGGTATTTTAAGATCTCCATCTATTGGTTGCTCAGTGCTACGGGATTATCTACCATGAGCGTTTTGTTGTCTATCAAGTCCTGCACTAAGGGTTTGAATTTCCAACAAGTGGAGATTTTGTGTCCTTTCTACCGATGAAATCTGCAATATAAGTCTTCCCTATAGCCCTTGGGTTTTGGATTTTTGGGGTCTATGGTTCGACTTTATAGCAAGTTTATCAGGTTTACCATGAACAAGCGGTCAAACAAGGAGTCTCTAGACTCTGTGAATTGTGTGAATTATCACCTAGAGTGACGCTGTTGATTTTGCTCTTGTTTATAATTTTCCTTTTCATAGTTATTAAGAGGAACTACCTAATAATTAGCCTTTGGGGGCTGTGTTGTTTATGCAGGCTTTGGTATAGTTATGGCAACCTGATTGACCGCGATGGGTTTTGGTTGCATGGGCCCAGTTTTAGCATTTTTGGTCCACTCTTTCTTGCATGGCTTGGCAATCTCATTGTCTTGTATTTTGATCTCCTCAATTATCCTGGCTTGCACCAAGGCTTCTTCGATGGTGGCATATTGTTGTAGCTGCAATAGCATGGAGATCGACCTTAAGCAACTCTTTGAAAATATTTGAGTCATATCGGCCATGGGAGGGAGGTAAGGTAGCTTTGAAAGAAATGTCATCCACCAATTCCCATAAGCGGCTATGGTCTCATCATCATACTTCTTAAGGCTAGCTAGGTAACTTAAGGATGCCTTCTTCTTGGTGTTGAAAGTAAAACATTCAAGGAATGTGTTCACTAGTTGGTCTAGATTATTGATGCTATGCTTCGGCAACTAGGTAAACCAATCTGAGGTAGGGCCTGCAAACATGGTTATAAACGTTCTCAGAAGAAATGCATCATTGTCCTAAATGCCAAAGCATTGACTTAGGAACCTTGTTACGTGCTCTTGGGCATCCTCATCCCATATAAAAATTGCCAATTGAGGCATTTTGAAGTGGTCGGGGTATGGGGGTGCCGAAATTGAAGGATGCACAGGGTGACTGCAGAGTTGGCATAAGGTGGGCTTTTGGGGCCCTGAAGTCTTGGTCTCCATAGACTCTAAGCACTCTAGCAGTGCTTTGTATGTATCAGAGGATTTGATTTCCTCTTCTTTGGTTTGTTCCCATTGTGAATTGCGAGGAACTTGATGCCTATGGAGGGGTAGCCAGATAGCGCCCCCTGTCTTGGTAGGGCATTTCAGCCCACTCTTCTTCTCACTCAAATTCATCATAGGCCTCTTGAGGAGTTCCTGGGTGTGACCTAGAAACAAGTATGGATGCCTGAGGAAGACGCCCATCATTGGTTCTAGGAGTGGCCTCCCACTCAGGTCTATGAGGTCTCGGAGGCAATGCTTGATAAGGTTATGGAGACCTGTCTCGTACTAAGGGGTTGTGCCTCTCATAATTTTTTCTCCTATGCATGCGAGGGGTTGGAATCATCTCATGTATAGTGTTCTGGAGAAACTCATCTATCTGGCATTGAATGTGCTCTTTGTTAAGATGATATAGTTGTTCTAACTACTATTGATCTTGCCTAAGCTACATGATTTGCGCTTGGTGGGTGACATGTTTGGCAAATGCCAAATCGATTTGTTTTGTCGTCCTAGGTCTAGGAGGCCTAGATGCCTCCCCTAAACATATATCTTAGTCATGGTGATCCAAGATCTCTATGGGTCGCTTTCCTCTATCGAGGTTAGCAGCATTCACCCGAGGCTCTAGATTCAATAGGTGATCTTGATAATCAACAGGTGTGGAGGTGCATTGCTCCCGTGTGGTGTATTGCTCTTGAGTAATATACTGGTTTTCCTCATGCTCCATTTCGTACATGTTAAATGGATGGGCGGAGTTGGCTCGCCCTATCTAAAGAGCCTTGCACTCTAGATTTGGCCTATTAGTTCTAACAGTAATGGGGGATGGATGAGGAATGATATAATCATGTGGGCCCTCCTTATGAACCCTATGCTGCTCTAGCATTTCATCGTGCAGTGGCCACTCATAATGAGTGTCTAAGGGGGCCTTCCCATGTGTGTACTCCTCCTGAGAGGGTCTGTGTTGAACGGGAGTGCCCCTCAAAGGGGTGCCTCTATAGTCTTGTCCTGCAGTGGGATAGTGTGGACTATGTTGTGGGTCAGGCTGCCAAGGTGGTATAACCAAGTCCTTGGGGCTATAATGGAGGTGACTTGTGCCTCCTTGTATACTTTTTGTAGCTTCTACCTATGATTGGGCTTGGCTACGGGTATACACCATGGTGGTGGTTTTTCTAAAAAGATACGTATATTTTTATCTCCTTTACAATTTTTATGCTATACCAAACAAAATGGGACCACACAAACAAAGAAATGATTATCTTGTTTATAGATTAAATGTGTGCCCTAGATCTAGTTTAGTGTGTTTGATTTTTGTTGTGTAAATCTTGTAAAGAAAACTTTGTTATACATGCATAATGAGGGCTCTTGTATCTCCAAAATGGTCACCCCTTCAATATACCATTGCCAGGCCATTATATCGAACCTCTCAATATACCCGCCCTTACGTGAGGGAAACTATTGGTATGCGAGAGAAAAATAGTAAGTGGAACATAGGAGGTACAGAAGGGGGATCGCTCTATTTTTGACATCTACCATAGAAGACTTATCCTCATGCATGGGGAATCACCCCCGCTACACTTGGTCAGCTTTCATCAGGATTTATGTCTAGCAACAGTCGCGATCAGGGTATATGTATGCAAAATCCAAGCCAAGGTGGTGATGAAATCCACCAAGTGTTGGGGTATTAAGACCAACTCCTTGATGTTAACTTTATTAGGTGGTGTGTGTAGTTCCTTTTAACTGTGTAAAGAAAGAAAACATACAAAAAATTATTATTTTCACTAATGCAATACTTTAACGTACGTTTTATATTTTAGATACAAATAGTAGCAAAAAGGAAATCACAAAACCTAACTAGAAATGAAACCTATAATGAGGACTTTCCATTTGGGCAAGTATCATGCATGCCAACCAGAGAAAATGCATTCTCAATCAAGTTATTTCCATTTAATTTACTCTATGTTTTTATTTTTTATTTTTATTGCAAGAAAGGAAAATAAACTACTTAACCTTTCTATGCAAGTGTCTAAAAATAAAGCAAAGAAAACAAAAAAATGCAGAAACAAAAAGTTGAAAAACACTGAGGATGTTTAGAAGGCCTACCTCCTCTCTATCTAAACCAACTGCCTCTGAGTTTCTACTCAAAAAATGCATAGAGCTCTAATCATCCTGGGGTGGGATGAATAGCAGGTCTGCATTCATGATAGGGTAAGACGAATACATATTCATCCCAGGGTGGCATGAGTAGCAGTCCAATGCCCGAATACGTAACACCTACAAAGAAAAACCATAAAATTTACATTAGAAACTTGATCCTAATAGTAGGGGATAGGGTCCAATCATGATCGCCACTGAAATCAATGTAGAAAAGTGGTGTACCGATATGATGCAAACAAAAATGGATACAAATGCTAAGTCCTATGAATGCGACAAACAATGCATGAAGGGAATGACGCATAAATGAGATGTGAGAAAAACAAAAGTGGGGTATCCTTTATTGAAATTTATTTTAATCTTATTACAATATGTCCCCCCTATAGGGCTCAAAACATTTGATACAATTTGTTACATTAATGGATTCTCGAAATAACAATATCGGATGGTACACTTTTAGGGTCTTTCGCATGCCCACATTCGAAATGGGCAGGCCAAAAGTTGTCACCGCTTGTGTTTGTGTGTTATTCATTCCTTGCTACACCTCTAGTATTCTTGGCAGTGAGATCTTGCACATAGAAAGACAACAAATTGTTAATAGCATATGCGTATCCAAAAAAAACATGCAATCCCCAAGACCCCCAACAGGCACTTGTGGGATATCAGTTATGAGGTTGATAAATCAATTATAGAATGAAATATGAATGCAAATTACAACTTCTAGAATTGGTATCACCTGATTTTGCGTCGAAGCAATGTCGAATGGCCCTGTTATGTGCGTTTGCCCGTCTGGGAGGCAAGCGCTCCAATGTCCCACCTACGCTCATCCAAATCACCTAAAACTCATAGGTTAGGCATTATATGTGATTTTAAGACTATCCAAATGCTTAGAATCTGCCTATCCTACCCAGATTTTCTTGTATGTGACAAGGGCACCCTACGAGCTAGTTAACACATAAGATGATAAAACTACAGTCAAATCATGTCAGAATGCAATGAAACTTTAACATAGGCATTAGGATATCATCTGGGACATATTGTAAAAATAATAGTAAGGAAATCATGCACAAATTTCTAATCACTCTGGGGTGGGACGCTGGGGACTATCACAAAGCTTGCAAAAAGTGACCTTGCAAATATCCTACCCAGAGGCCTCCAACACTCCTACAAACTTGGCGTTAGACTAAAAACAGCATTTTGAGATAACCCAGAAGGTCATATTTGGCTTATTCTTCTCAGGTCATCTTGTATCTGAAGGTGCTCCCTGTAGGTTAGTAAACACATAAAAATTATAGAAACCAGGTCAAACCATGAAACTTGAACAACAGCATAAGTACATTAAATAAGAGAGAATGCAAAAATAATAGTAAATAAATCATGCACAAATTTCTAATCACTCTAGGGTGGGGCAATTAGGACTATAGCAGTTTGGGGGGTTCCTGGGGGTGGGACGCCCACCGTTTAGGGCCTAGTTTTGACACCAATCCAAGTAGGATGGGTCCAAGACCTCATAGGGGGTTGTGTCGATGATTTTGGGGTGGGATTATGGCTGATTGCTTGGGTTTGGGGTCTGTATTGTGTTCCTAGTGTTCACCCGATAACCTTTCTTCCAACATAAAAATTAGGGATGTAGGAAGCACAAAGAGGAAAGGGGATATAGTTCAATAGCACTTCGTTGCTCCAAATGCTCCAACTCTATTCTCCTTTTGGGGTGAGGAGGATCACATTTTTATAGACCTAAGGGTATCCTTTGAATGTGCATGTGAGGGCGCCACTTGGGTCACCATGCATTTTTGGGGGAGAGAAGATTCCTCCCTGATTTAGGGCCTCCTTGAATGAGGTCTCCATGATCAGGGTAGGCTTGACTGAAGTCTCTCTAATTTGAAACCATCCCTCACAATTGCATGCCTTGAAGGTAGAGTTATGTGGCAGATCTAGGCTGCCATTTGTCAAGGTTTGAATTTTTGCCAGTCAAAACTGCTAATCGTCCCACCCTGAAGCGATTACTGCTAATCATCCCGGGGTGGGATGAATAGGATTCTCATCGTCCTAGGGTGGGATGAATAGGGAGAAAAGTGCTTAAAACATGCAAAATTGACCTTTGACCTTCCAAAACTGATTTGGGAGTGGTTAGGACCACTGTTTAACCTCTGGAGGCTACCCTAGGGGGTATGTATGCCAATTCGGTCAGTTCTTGTAGTCACATAATAGGATTGGTGTTGTTTTGGTGTCTACAATAATAATGGAAACTCTAAGGATCCTTCACTCACTGAAGTAAGTGGAGATAAATCATGTTTTTAGAGAAGGCAATAGGGTGATAGATTGGCTAGCTAACTGGGGGGTTATTTATGAAGAGGACCAAAGGTAGATTCCCTTAGATAATGTTCACCCAAATATAAAAGAGTTAGTAGAAAATGAATAGGCATAAATAGGTAATTGAATGGCCTATACTTTTTCACAAGTCAAAGGAGTAAACTCCTAAAAGTAAGCCTCACCATTGGAAAATATGGGCTCATGTGGAAATTTGTAAGGACTTATTTTTTGATCTTGTTGATATTTGGCCTTCACAACTATGAAATCCTACTGATAAATTTTCCAATAGAAAGTTTCATAATTGGTAGTCATTTGCAATATGAAAACTTTTATGGTAGTTTACTTAAGATTTTCCTCGATGGACAATAGGCCTATGGACAATTCCATCTAGATATGTGGTTACCACATCAAAGACTTGAGTAGATAGTTTGAGTGTAATGATCAATAGTTTGGGATAATAAGGGAAATATTTCAAGTGCATAAAGCTTCTAATGATTAACCGGTCGAGGGAAGTCCCTATAAATAGTTAAACTCAGGGACAATATTAAGGGTTGGTAGGTGATGTGGTTTAATGGTAATTTTGATTTAGGGGAAGACCAATGGTCTATGGAAGAGGGTTGTAATCCTTTTTACCTTTAGATAAGGCCCAAATTCTATCTTAGATATGTTTCTGGAATTAGTATGGTAATTTAGAATAAGTTGAAAATGGTTGAAAATTAATGGAAATTACCCTAAAATTTTAGTCCTATCAAAATATATTTTTTGTAATAGGACTAGTGATGCCAGTTGAAAGTATAAAAGGGTTTGAGCCCTTTCAAAAACCCATTTTTCACCCTAATAAAAAAATACAAAAAAAATCCTCCAAAACCTTTGAATTTTTTAAAATATTTTCTTATACCTATAGTGAATGGGAGGTTACCTATTATAAAAATTTAATTTCATTAATAGAAATCATTCATCAATATGCAAAAATATCAATTTATTCATCCATAAACAATTATATACAATAAAAATTGATGCAATGAGATAGATATTGATAATACCCTTAAGGTAGGGCAACACCAATACTACTCCTTATGGAAGTAATACCTCCATAAGATCTTCCAATATGAGAGCACCACTTAGAGAGGGAAAAGTCCCATAATCCACTTTATGGGAAAAAATGATTACATATGATTTATATCCATGATGATTACAATGATAATATTTCTTCTTTATATACCCTTCTTCTAATTTTACTTTAAGGATCCAACAACTAAACCCTTATCCCACTCATTATTTTAATATAATAAACCTTAGGTTACGTAGCCCATGCCAACATTTATATAACATAATATCATATCCCCTATACCTATTCCTAGGTACCATAGCATTCCACCCTCCTTACAAATATTTCATCCTTGAAACATGAGAACAAACTAAATAATATGATTTTCTAAGTAATTTTAATAATTGATACCAATCTTGATCATCCATCCATCTTAGTTAAACCTTGATTGATGGTGGTCTACATTTATTTTGGTATACCATTTTCCCACTTGAGTATCCAAAATTACTTTTTTGGCTCCACACTTATACTACTCTATTATGATAATTCGAATGATGGGTCCATTTATTCCTTGATGTTGTTGCACCACTCTAAAAACTAGGATCACTATTATTTCTCTACCAAACAATGCCATTCTTGGTGCCCTTCTAATTCCATGTAGAACCATAATATTTTTTTCCTAATTTATGCTCCCAAAATTATTTCCACTCCTAATGGTGTGGATGGTGATATGCTACAACCCTAATCAGATGCTATACCTTCTTTGACTCCTCAATATTTGGCTCCACTATTTTAATTTTTCTACTTCTTGTTCTTTCATGTACCCTTTGTTTGGTGTGTCCTTATACTCTTCTATCAAAGCTTCCTTGGACTCCGCTATTGATTCTTCCATGGACTCCATTGCTACTACTTCCTCCTTGGATTCTATTTTGGGTCCTATTTGTTTTTTAATTTTTTTCTCTACAACTTATTTTTTCATTGAATACTTGGTCCTTAAGCTAATAAATATCCTAGATGAAACTCTCTAGAGAAACTCTCTCCTAGATGAAGACCCTCTCCCAAATGGATTTGCATTTTAGAACTCAGTTACAAAACCAGACACATTCTCAAAAAATACCTTAGATGACACCTTGGAAATGGAAGAAATATTCACTTTTGGGAAGACCCCTAGTTAATGGACCAACCTATGACTGTTGATCCCAATTTTAATGTTTTAAAGCCTATCATAGATCACCTTGTTGGGAACTTTGTTTTCAATTTCATCACCCTTGGGCCATATAGTAGTCTTGTCTGGAAGAACCTTCCTTCTAATGGTTTAGGCTCTAATAAAGAGGATGCTACTAAAGTCCTCTATAATCTGATAAAAACCTATAACATCTCAAGTGATCCCTTGTAGGATTCCATCTTTTGGAGTGCCAATGAAAATGGTTAATTCTCAGTTAGATCTCCTTACCACATTCAGGAAGATCCTAGCTTAATTTGGCTTCCTATTAGTCTCATTTGGATAAAATATATTATATTGTGTTCTTTTATTGGTTGGTTGTCCAAGCACTACTATATTTACCAATTTGGATGGGATTCAGTCCTCCATCTATTCCTAGAGTGCCCCTTTTCCTATAAGGTGTTTCTCTTCCTTTTCTTAATTTTTTTATCAAGTGGATCCAACCCAATTCCATTCTTAATCTGTGTGTGTAGTGGTCTAACCCTTTATTTCATCATCACATCATCTCTCTTTGATATTTTTGTTTGCCCTATTTTCTTTGGTAAGTCTAGTAACAAAGGAATAACAAAGCCTTTAGTTATGCTTCCAAAGACCCCACCTCTAATTTTTGTAGGGTTTTGTCGATGGTGATTGAAAATGTGAATGTTATCCCTTGCTTCCAAGCCCCTTGTCCCAGGTTATAGTTTAGGCTTGTTACTTATTTCAATCTCTCTTCCATCCCTCATAGTCTACCAGTGCCTAGTGTGGATAGATCCTCTGTCATATGGTCTTATCCCATTTTAGGCTGGTACAAGTCTTTTATGGAGCTAATAAAGGTAATATGGGTAAATTAAATAGTGGGGGCATTGTCAAATATGATCCATCTAGGATTATCCTGGCATTTGATGAGAAAATCGACATTCCAACCAATAATATGGTCAAAGACAAAGCTCTATATTAGGGATTATCCACTTTGGAAGGCATCCATATCAATAACCTTATTATTAAAGGAATTCTATGAATATCATCAATTACCTCAAGGGAACTCTGTATCTAGCTTGGGGTATCTTCAACTTGATAGAAGATTCAAGAAGATTTATTTGCAAGTATGACAATGTTATTATCCAACATGTTTACAGATAGGGTAACAAGGTTGCTAACATCATGGTCAATCTTAGATTGGTTGAGGATTCTCTATGAATCTAGTTTGAAAGTTATCTACATGATATTCTTAGTACTAAAAGCACCAATGAAGCATCAATCTATCTTTAGCTAAATTAGACCATGTAGACTTCACAGTCCTGCTAACATCTTCCATCTAATGAGGCCTTGTCTTGCTCAACATTATCAAAAGTCTAAGGTGTCTCTCTCAAATTACCCAATTTTCACTTCACAGTGGTCCACCTTAAGACATGATTGCTTTGATAGCTAGAATCCTCGTGCTAGAGGCTCTTTCTAAAGTACCCTACTCCAAAATCATTATTGAGAGTGCAAACAAGCCTATCTTACCTTCTCTTTGAGTACTAAGACTATAATTGCAAGAAATTTTTTCATATTGATGAGCACTAGAAATGCTCATTTTATATATATAATTTTAAGGATCATAATTCCTAGTTTAATTAGCATGTGAGATGTATTTTTATATAACTTATGCATATAATTGATAGAAAATCCAGTATTTTGTTTGACGAGTGTTTTTAGTGAAAACTGTGTATAAATTTAGGTTTTGCTACTAATATGGTATTTTCCAATCTACATACCACTTGGACCTGGCATGCTTCTACTTCAATGAGTCTAAGGTATATTGGTAATGTGCCTTACTCTTTAGGAAAATGCCTTACTCTTGACGCAGGCACCTTACTCAAGCAGGTGCCTTACTCTGATCAAGTCAACATGCACCTTACTCAAGCAAGCACCTTACTCAAGCCGGTGCCTTACTCAAGTAGGTACCTTACTTAAGTAGGCACCTTACTCAAGTAGGTGCCTTACTATGACCAATTCAACAAGCGCCTTACTCTAGAACCTTACTCTGGTGCCTTACTTTGGTGCCTTACTCTAGTGCCTTACTTCGGTGCCTTACTCCGGTGCCTTACTTTGGTGCCTTACTCTAACCTAGTCAATAGGTAGGCATCATGATGAGGAAGTAGGTGCCTTAATACCATACATTGGAGATGCTTAATATGACCAAGCCAGCTTTGACCAGTTTACCAAGGGGCTAAGGAGGTTGTTGCACGTGAAGACAAAGGGAATATATTTTAATTATGCAGTATTATTAAAATAGAATAAAGCATCTATTATTTTATGATTGGGCGGTTAAATTTGTAAGGTGAGCATTATTTTCACATGCTCATAGATAAATCATAACAATAATTTTCTAGTGATCAATATGGATAACCATAAAAAGTGATGATTCAGGAAAATAATCTATTTCTCATTAGCGACTAAGATGGATAACCATGCAATTAGATTTATTACTACCAGCTTGATTATAATTTTATTTTGATAAAATAGAACACGCCTGATTTATCCTACGAAGGGGTAAAATTAGTGCATGGTTGTTATAATTAATGCATGACTATTATAATTGAATGGTTATAATATTCACTACATATCTATTGTAACCACAAGTCTAAAATAGGCTTACCTAAAATTGTAACAGAGAAGGTTGTGCATTGTATAAATGCACAGGTCTTCCCTAAAGGAGAATATGATTAATTTTTACACAAAAATTATTTTTGTTTCATTCTTTATTAAAATTATTAAGAGTACAAATACTCTTATTTGAGCAAGCTCTACATAGCTAGTCGGGTGGACTATCTATGGGATCTTGGGCCCACTCCTTGCAATAGTCCTCCCCTATTTTATTTTAGTTTTATTATTTGCTTTCAGTAGATTAGATTTATTGCTTTGTGTTAATTCATTTCTATGTGCTTATTTTCTTGTATTTTATTTTTGCACTTTATTTCTAGCACTTTAATTTTAGTTTGTAATTTATTTATTTAATTTTTTGCACTTTGTTTATTTTGTTTGGGTAAAATCAAAATGCACAAACATCCCCCACCAAACTAAATAAGGTACACAAGGATTAATTCCCCCACATTGCAAGCATATACTATGCATGACACTTGTAAGTTTATGAAATTATCGGATTGATAATTTATGGAAGAGAAATGATTATTTTTTGAGATATAATTTTTTCTCACCATTTTGGTGCCATTGCCGGGGAGTGTCAAAATTGTAGTGTTATGATTTACAGGTCAGATAAAAATCCCATTTAAAATTACCTGTAGATATTCTACTTGAGAGGCATGAGTCCACCAAGGGCCTTTTTACAAGGCCAAAAATAGTTTGTGAAATAGTCAGAGCCAAATCCCATAGGTAACAATTTACATTTTCTAGCTTCTCAGGTAAACGTGGGAATGAACCTGATGTACCATATTAAGTGTAAAATAAATTGTGTTGTTGAAAAATAAAAAAATAAAGTAATTAAAAATTTCCATAATATTATGAATGGTTTCAAGAGATAAAAGAAATATCACAATCCAGGTATGATAGTTGAAAATATTTAGGGAGGTGTTTTTATACAGAAACCATTGTGGAATTATACCTCCAAAAGCTTATTCTTAATGATTAAAAAAATATTACAGGATTCACACTTTGCAACATATTAACGATGACATTAGCAACTGAAAAAATGATAGAGTAAAATTTGAAAAGAACATCTTGTTATGGAGTATGCTCTTCACTTGCACTTAAGGTGACCTGGTGAATCAAAAACCAACATGTATTTTTAAAATACTGCTATGCCATGTTTTCTCGAAATTGGTAGTCATAGATAGTCATTTCCCATATTTCACATTTTACCATTACATTGAAAAAGTTTGGTTTTTGAGGCCATGGGATAAAATGTTCTTCTCATGCTATGACATATCAAACTAATTGGTAATAAAATGGATGATTTTTAGAAGACTAGTTCGTATGTAGGCATGGGGGGGACCCCATATTCATCATTACCACCAAAAACACAATGAACGTTGTTTATAGTGTTCATGAAAAAAAAGAAAAAATATCTTCTGCTAAAAAGGCTCCAAGTTAAAATGCAGATTAAAAAAAAATAGAGTTTTATTTTCTACTACCTATTGGAAGAGAGTATCCTCTTTCCCTAGAACCAGCTTGGTCTAGAAGGAAAATGAGAAATTTCCTATCGATCACTAATATAGTAGGGGAGGATCCTGGAAGTAATCAAAATATGAAAAAAAAAGAAAAATATTAATTAAAAAAAATAGTTAGAATTTAATTTTAATGACTTTAGTTTAGATTTTTATTTTATGTTTTGTACGACAACATGAAGTGCAATGTAGACAAATAAGGAGTTGTCTGTGAAGATTTTATGAATTGAGATTCATATATGGAGTTTGTAATAGCACTTTACAAACTATCTTGTGCACCTCAATCATATAGCATCCAGTCCAAAATAGGTGAAAGCAAGCAGAGTTTTTTATTGGCAACATAAGCACCGGAAGGTAGGCTAAGTAACCCTAATCAAGTGAAAGGCTTCCAACCCAAGGTGGTTGTGGAAATTGAAGGAAAATTTTGTTGCAAGGTGTGTGACTATTACAGCCTGAATGATAAACAAAGTCAGAGATGCTACACCAAGAGCAGAATAAAATGCCAAGGTAATGTTCGATAAATAGTCGATGAGCTCCATTTACAATATCTCATATTTGCAAGACTCGATTAGACATCGACATGGGGGAAACCCCATAGCATACCAATAGTTATGATGAATGTTCACACATTTTTTGAAAAAAAGAGAAATGAGGACACACACAAAAACAATTATGAGAGGCATCTTACTCCTATAATAAGGCGCCTTACTCTCAGTGCCTTAGTCCAAAAAATAAATTACGGGAGGCACCTTACTCCCATAGTAAGGTTCCACTCTTAAAAAAAAAAAAAAAAATAATTATGGGGGAGCCTTAATCCCATACTCTCGGTGCCTTACTCTTAAAAAAATAAAAAAACCTGCATGGAACATGTCCTGCTTAGCATAAAATTTCTTTTTATTTTTGCTTTGCAGGAAATCATGAACCACATGCAAGCTACAGGTATCCTGAGAGCCAGGGCCTAACAGGCATGGAGTCATGACTCCTATTTTCTTGCTTTTGTATGTTTTGCTCTGTAGGTCATCGTGTCCTCCGAATACAATCTGAAGGTATCCTAAGAGCTAGGGCCTTAGGCACAAGCATGATTCTTGTTTTCTTGCTTTTGTGTATTTAGTTTCATAGGACATGACCATGATTACAATCTATAGACAAAGCCATATTAAACGAGGCCTAACAGATGTGACATATCATGCCCTACAATTAGGAGTGCAGCAAAGCATAAAAAAGCACTTACATCTCACTAGGAAAAAAGTACCTACAATCAACCTAGTATAGTTGTAACTTTTTGCACCTAGAGGAAGGCACCAATAAACAGTGTCAATATCCCACCAAGAAGAGTGGTGCCCATATATTTAAAAAAATTTTGTGGAGAATCTGATGGTTGGGTGCTAAAAATAAGTTGCAGCTCTTCCTCGATAAGAGAGTTGTAGATTCACTTTATACCTAGTAGTGCTCAAACTTCTTCTCCCTAGATTGGTGATATTTATTATTTAGTGTAGGACCTAATGTTCATAGGGCTACAAACTTATTGCTTAGAGGGACCTGTTACTGGTGATGAGGGCATCACCAACTTAAGTGGGGGAGGATATGGGTGAACCTAAATCTCTAGAAAGTTAAAAAAAAAGTGGTAAATTATGGCTAGGATGCTGGACTTGTTAAAATCCACACTTACATAAGAATACCTCAATGGGTAATATTGAATAATATGCCTTTTGGAAGCTACATAGGAAGGATCGGTCAGTGGAAATTTAAAATTGCATCATTTTCTATATTTTCATGCTCAGGGAAAATGACATCTTCATTGACTATTGAGGGTCATTGATGGTTGATCATGATGTGTTCAAATTATTGGTTTCACTACTGGAGTAGCAAAACTCAGAGGACGAACACCGACGATTAGTAGTGTGGATGAAGAACGTAGCCAAAAAAAGAAAAAAATAATAAAATAAAAATTCTCTAGGAGCACCAACATCACAAAAATTCTAGAGCACCATGATTATAGGTAGCATGAAGATGTTTTCACACCACCAGCATTATACAAATCAAAATCTATGAAATTCACCCAAGTATGTACTGAGTTTTCTATTAATTATGTGCAAAGTTATTTTAAAAATCATTTTGATGTTAATACTAGTAGATGCCTCCATAATATTTCAAAATCTCCCATTATAATTCAAGTGCATGACATGCCTCGGATATGAAAAAAATTATTACCCCAAGAACAATTGAAAAAAAAACTATGGCATTCATGTGAATAGATTTGGCATTGTTTCATTGTTGCATCATGAGAAATCTATAAGGTGGAGTGCCAAAGAAAACAATGGATTGAAAAATATTTCAAGAGGCTGACTTCAACACTTGGACTTCAGTGGGTTTGCAATCTACTAGTTTTAACAATTACTTGGTATCATGTATCCAAATCAGTGCAATGCAATGCTCAATGGAAGAAAAACAATAGTGCTCAATGAAAAAAAAAATAACAGCGCTTAATGAAAGAAAAAAGTAGTGCTCAATGGAGGAAAAATAGTAGTGCTCAATGGAAAAAAAACAATAGTGCTCAATGGAAGAAAAATAGTAGTGCTTAATGAAAAAAAAATAGTAGTGTTTAATGAAAGAAAAATAGCAGCGCTCAATGAAAAAAACAGTAGTGCTCAATGGAAGAAAAATAGCAATGCTCGATGAAAAAACAATAATGCTTAATGAAGAAAAATAGAAATGTTGAAGGCCATTATATATATATATATATTATTATTTTGGGGGCTATTTTCATGAGGATGTGACAATATTTAGGCATGGTGGGATGATGAGCACCAAAAATTCTCATTTTATATATACTTTTAAGGGGCATCATTCCTGGTTTAATTAGCATGTGAGATGTATTTTTATATAACTTATGCATATAATTGATAGAAAATCTAGTATTATGCTTGACTGGTGTTTTTAGTGGAAACTATGTATAAATGTAGGTTTTGCTACTAATCTGGTGTATTCCAGTCTACATCCCACTTGGACCTAGAATGCTTCTACTTCAATGAGTCTAAGGCATATTGGAAAGGTGCCTTACTCTTCACACAGATGTCTTACTCTTCATACAAGCACCTTACTCAAGCAGGTGCCTTACTCTGACCAAGTCAACAGGCGCGCCTTACTCAAGCAAACACCTTACTCAAGTAGGTGCCTTACTCAAGTAGGAACCTTACTCAAGCAAGCACCTTACTCTGACCAAGTCAATAGGCACCTTACTCTAGTGCCTTACTCCAGTGCCTTACTCTGGCACCTTACTCTGGCACCTTACTCTGGTGCCTTACTCTGATGCCTTACTCTGGTGCCTTACTCTAGCCTATTCAATAGGTAGGTGTCGTGATGAGGAAGTAGGTGTCTTATTGCCATACATTGGAGATGCTTAATATGACCAAGCTAGATTTGACTGGTTTACCAAGGGGCTAAGGAGGTTGTTGCATATGAATACAAAGGGAAATTTTAAATTATGTAGTATTATTAAAATAGAATAAAGCATCTATTATTTCCTGATTGGGTGGTTAACTTTGTAAGGTGAACATTATTTTCTCATGCTCATGGATAAATTATAACAATGATTTTCTAGTGATCGATATGGATAACCAGACAATGTGATGAACCAAAAAAATAACCCATTTCTCATTAGTGACTAAGATGGACAACCATGCAATTAGATTTATTACTACCAGCCTAACTATAATTTTATTCTAATAAAATATAACACGTCTAGTTTATCCTACGAAGGGGTAAAATTAGTGCATGGTTGTTATAATTAATGCATGACTATTATAATTGAATGGTTGTAATATTCACTGCATATCTATTGTAACCGCAAGTTTGAAATAGACTTGCCTAAAATTGTAATAGAGGAAGGTTTTCCATTGTATAAATGCATAGGTCTTCCTTGAAGGAGAAGATGATTAATTTTTACATAGAAATTATTTTTGTTTCATTCTTTGTTTAAATTATTAAGAGTGCAAATACTCTTATTTGAACAAACTCTACGTAGCTAGCGAAGAGGACTATTTATGGGAGCTTGGGCCCACTCCCTGCAATAGTCCTCCTCTATTTTATTTTAGTTTTATTATTTTATTTCAGTAGATTAGATTTACTACTTTGTGTTAATTTAGTTTTGTGTGCTTATTTTCCTGCATTTTATTTCCACACTTTATTTCCAACACTTTAATTTTAGTTTGTAATTTATTTATTTATTTTTTCGTACTTAGTTTATTTGGTTTGGTTGAAATCAAAATGCACAAACATCCCCCACCAAAATAAATAAGGTACATAAGGATTCATTCCCCCACATTGCAGGCATATACTATGCATGATACTTGTAAGTTTATGGACTTACCGGATTGATAATTTATGGAAGAGAAATGATTGTTTTTTAGACATAATTTTTTCTCACCACATATCATGCATTGATATCATTTGTTGTGGTAGTATTAATATGGATTGGAAACTTGCACCTAGTCTTTATTATCTTGAAGTACTCCATAAATGGTCCTAGAGGAGAGAAGCCTCCAAAATAGGTGACATGCAAATCTGAGATGGCCTTGTTGATTCAGCTTCTTGAACAGTTTTACATTGTAGGCCAAGAGGCTGCTATCCCCATCTAATTTTGGTTGCATTTGAGCCTTAGAGGTGGTTTATTTTTTTGTGCTCTGGTGGATTATCTAGTTCATGCTCTGATGGACCATTTGGATTGTGCCTACTATTGGTTTTTAGTGGTGGGTTTCTAGGATTCATGAGGTCAAGATGGTGCTACTCAAGCTAGAGACTTTGCAAGTTGATGCTACTATTGAGGAGATTCTAGGTAACCATGGTTTCCTACCATTTCTATGCAAATTTGGTGGAAGTGATATTGACTTATCCATGGAATTCACAAAATATTGGAACAATGGTTAGATGACACTTCAAGAAATATCCTTCACAATTACCATTCACTTTTTGGTTGAGGTAACAAAGTTGGTCAATGATGATGACCTCATTATTCATGATAAACACTCCCTAGCGGTAGAGCTTGGACACTTCAGAGACAAAGGAAAGCATCTAGTGAAAGATAAAAGTGGCATCATTAGATAAGGCCTTCCAACACCTTGGAATAGGGTCTTAATCCCTATTATGCAATATTTCACCATTGACAAGCCCAGTTCACCTCTCAAGAGTTTCCACTTGGTATTTTTAAACCACCTACATGACATAAAGAGTATCAATGTTCTTGAGTACCTTTTTAGATCTATGGAACTTTTGGTTGTAAGTATCAAGGAGGTAAATTCAACCCACCTGAAGCATCAAGGTCTTCACTTTCTTATTTACAAGCATGCACTAAAAATGCAAACCCAAAGGACCATCATTTCTATTTTTAGTAGACCTACAAATCATACTTTTACATCAATCCCCAGTCAAGGGACATCCCTAGAAGGAGGCCCTAAGAAATAATAAAATGAAATATGACAATGTTGCTCTAACAATATGAAAAAAAAAATTGGCTCTTCTTTAGACACTCTACCTTACACCTATCATCGCTCGACCAAAAGCAAGGCTTCCAGGGAAAAGCACAAAAATATCATTGTTATCGACCAAGATAAGGAGGCTCCTAGAGAGTCTCCCATGACTCACAAGAAATAGTCTAAAGATATCCCTAGGCATTTTTTCTCCCTCAAGGATGGTCTTTATCCTTGCAAAAATTCTACTTGGTCGTAAATGAGAGGTAATCCTGATCTCCTAAACAATTTTGATAACCTGGTAAATCTGGCCTCAAATCTCCTCCAAGTTTTTAAGAAGATAAAAAACATCAAGAATCAATAATAATGTGAACACTTAGGCCTTGTATGATGATCAAACCACCAATTATGAAGAGTATGATCCTCCTAAGACTTTTTAGTAGCTACGGTGTTTTTGGTTGCTCTTCCTTTTTAGTGTGTGGGTTCCTCACTTTCTGTATGTGCCTTGAGGATTTGATCCTCGTCTCTCATACCTTATTTGTTCTTTATGTTAGCCTCTCTTTTCTATAATTATGTTGAGGTCATCCCTTTTTTGGATGCCTCATTTTGGTTTTCCCTATTGTAAAAGGTTTGGGGTCTCTTTCAAAATGTCTTTTTATCAATAAAAAAACTGAGAAATATCCTACAATGGTATCTAATTTTTCTTGTACCATAACTTCATAAAATTATTTTGAACATTAATGTTAACAGTATGCAAATAATCCAACAAAGGATAACCAAGAAAAATATCCACATCATCCATCTTAATAGCATGAAAATATGAATGTAAAATATATTTATCCATGGTGGTCTTCAAACATTCAAAAATATTAACGCTCTTACCCTTAAGTTGTATGTCCTTAATTTTTTTTCCTGAACATGTAACCTCTTAGCCAAAAAACTATTAAGGAAATTATATTTACTACTAGGATTAATGGAAATAGTATCCTTTTCCTTTTAAATGCAACCATGAACATGCAAAATAATTTTAAGATTCAAACAAATCCCTTCATTCATTTTTAAAATTTTTGCCATCAAAGGTGTGGTTTCCTTTGTTTGCACACTAACATATTTTTTACCTTCTAATACTTCTTTAAAATTTTATATCTTTCTTTTTAATTCCTTTTGTTATTTTTGAAGCACGTTTGTTTCTTCTTCATATTCCTCGAGGGTGACCTTCAAACTATATATATTTTTATGTGGGTCCCACTGACTCAAGAATGTATTCTCTATTGCATCCCAAGTATATAAACCATTACTTTGATTATAAAAATTTACCTACCAAGAAAAAGTTTCCTCTTTAAATATTCTACTAAGGATGAATTGCCAAAAAGGGCTATAAATATATAGAGACCTGAATTTTTTCCACCATTATCTAGCATCAATATCATCCTATCTAAACAAATTTAAAACTCCATAAGTTTATGCCCCAAGATAAATATAATTAAAACTAGGGTTTTATGAACTAGGGTTTCATAAAAATATATATCTCCTTACTAATTTGAAGCTAAAATTCCACATAAACAATGAGATCTATAATTTTTATTCAAAGAAAAATAAATTGTAATTGATATCTTTACCCCAATTGACAAAATTTATTTTCCAAAAAAGTCATGATTTAAAAATTTATCACTACCCTTGTTCCAAATGGTTGACTTCATAGGATCTCCCTCAATACTTCTTAGATTCCTTCATATGACCACTCATTTTAAAGCTATTCAAATTCCACATAAAATGGTCCAAGAATTGTCTAAACTGGACAAACTTTTGTAGAGGTATTTTTTTGAAAAAAACAAATTTCCCTAATTCTACAATCTAAAAAAACACAATCCCCACTTTTCCATAATCATTGCTCTGATACCATTTGTTACAAAAATTTAATCTCAATAATAGAAATCATTCATCAATATATAGAAATATCAAATCATGAATACATAAATAATTATCCATAATAACAATCTACACAATGAGATAAAGATAGATAATACCCTTAAGGTAAATCAACACTAATAATACTCTTTAAGGAAGGAATAACTCCACAAGATCTACCAAGATATGAGTTCCACTTAGAGAGTTAAAAGTTCCATAAGCCACTTCATGGTAAACTATGATTACATATGATTGATCTCCATGATGATTACAATGACAATATCTCTTCTTTATATGTGCTTCTTCTAATTTTTCTTTGGGAAGCCAATTACTAAACCCTCACCTAACTAATTCTTATAATATAATCAACCTTGGGTTATGTGGCCCATGCTAACATTTATACAATATAATATCATATACCCATATACCTATCCTTAGGTACCATAATATTAGCACATGTTGCTACATAAGTGGCTTAGGGGCTTCAAACTATGCACTAACTAGATAATATATTGGAAAATTATGATACCACTTGTCACAATATAGAATGAGGGGTTAGAAATTAGGTACTAACTTTATAGGTCATTTATCATTATATTAGAAAATGGGACTATACCACTTGTTATGTTCTTATTTTCTATATAAAATACAAACCACACTATATCACTTTTCACACTTTGATTTGCTCTAAATTCCATGCTTTACTATGGACCAATATTTGTGAAAATTGGCCCCTAAGTTTGTGATTCATACTTAAACAAGGACTCAAGCCACAATATTTTCATTATGAATTTTTTTATCTTTGGTGGAAGCTAGGGTTAACCAAGGGTACTTTAGATAAATACCCTAAAGATTTGTTTTATGAATAGGTTTAGCAAGCACTTAGGTTTTGAGATATAGAAGAGAATGAAATATATGATTCTAAATTCAATGCACAAACAAAACCAATATACAAAAAATTGGTTCTATCCTATATGCACCTCTAATTTTTTGATAACTAGACTAGTACATTAATTTACAAAAATAAATTATTTATCCATTAGAGAGTAATGCAAAAAAAAACCAAAAAAAACAACTTAGCCTAGATGCAATCTATATGTCTTTCTAGATTTGATTCCTGAAAGAAAAGCTTAAAATCCTAGTTTATTTTAATTTTTATATCTTTTATTATGTTATACCAAAGCAAACTTCAATTACTTGATCTCCTTTTAAATGTGTGAAGGATAAAAAAACAAGCAATAAACATGTTTTTCTAAATTTAAAATTTAGAAACAGAAAGAAATGAGAATACCTAGGATATTATTATTAATGGGTCTGAAAATAGGGATAAAACTTTCTTTATCCTTGAAATTATCACCTATATACCAATATCACTACTAGAAAACCCTCTAACCTATGAACTTGTAGATATTGTTTAATGTTTGAAATATAGAATCTAAATTATCACTCTAAAACTTCATTGCCTACAAACAAGAATCGATCCTAGCAGTTTTGCATTGTAGCTGATGAACCTATAAAAGGAGAATTAAATGGGTAAAATAAAAATATAATTTAGTTTTAGAGGATCTACTATGACTCTAGGGAAGGCATTGTTCTTCCTTACTAGCAATCAGACCTCGTGTTCTATTGACAAAAGTGAATATGAACCTTGGAATATGATCTTTGTTGAAAATACTAAAACTAAAATGCTATGAAATCTAAGATTCACTTATAAGAAGATGATAATGATTAATTTGTACTTTAAATAATAAATTTTGAATTGAAAAATATTTTTTTTTATAATTTTAACTAAAATCAATGCTTATAAGATGGGTTTTCCACCCTCAAAATAGATTCAAAGCCTATAGAACCTATGATTGATGATTTTACTTACATAGGTGTAAAAAGAGGGTTAAGTCATAAAAATTAGACTAATGGGTTACCTTAAAGTTATATATATAGATGGATTATAACTTTATTGATCCTACAACTAGAGAATGAGAAAATCAAGTTCATCACCTGCCACTCTTGTAGGCGATAATATTATAAGGAGTGCCTACAGTGATGAAAACAATGCAAAAGTTGATAGATGATAGTCCAAAGATAAAGATGACAAGATATAATTATTTCTTGCAAGTATTATAATTAAATTTATAAAAACAATTGCGAATTATGAAAAGCAGAAGATTAAGATGACAAAATTCATGAAAACAATGCAAACTAAATATAATTGCAACGGGAGAACTTCCCTTTCTACTCTATAGCCAAAACTCTTACATGCAAGGCATTGGAATATGTGATAACAAAAATACACATTCAATAAAGGGAGCCAAAATATTATAGAGAGAAATGGATATGGTTTCGCTATTATACTTACAATGTGTCTAAAAAATGAAGTGTCAAAATCATGTAGCAAGGAAATCTTATGTTGTATAAAAACAAATTATTGCATAGAAAATACATGATGATTTGAGATTAAAAGATTGAATTTATATATATTGAGAGGATAATTTATGATATAAGGTTTCTAAGTTCATGTGGAGGAGTTTGAATTAGAAAAGTGAATTCAAATTTACAAGAAAATAGAATTGAAGAGGTTGGCAAGATAATATTACACTACCAAAAGCAAAAATCACATAATATTGGAAAGATTCTTGAGGTATGGATATTTTTTCCTAAGGAAATTTTTAGAAATTTTTAGAAATCAATCATATTTAGAGGTATGGTAGTGAAATTTTGGATGAGAGCTCTAAGGAAATTTTTAGAAATTTTTTGATGGTCCAATAGCAATGCTCTATTCACCTCATGGACATGATTCAAGATAAATGAGGTGCTTAGAGATTGCCCCTACAAGTATGCTTTAAAAAATGTGCCTCTTTTGATAGTTTTAGCTCTTAAAAAATGATTTTAAGTTTTGGACAGTGATTTCACCTTTTGGCGGTGAATTACCAATGGAAATTTACTTTTGGACGGTGAGTTTGTGATTTTGTAAAAATTTTATCAGGTGATAAATTTTTTCATAGGTAGCAAATTCATTAGATGGCAATTTTACAAGTGGGTGATGATTTTATCAAAAACCCATAAAATTAAAAAATTTAATGGATAACTAATTGATATGTGATTATTAAATATAGTTGAGCATTTTAAAGCATAGAGAGAAAATTTATTGTGCTCTCATGTCTATAATTGATATGATTACCCAAGTTAACAATGTCATTTTAGGTATAGTGGGAATTGGGTATCTAGCAATGATTCCCAAGGTAGAGTTTGATCAAGCCTTACTGATAGCATTGGCTACAAGATAGCACTCATAGCATGGAACCTTATTTATATTGATAGGTAAGATGATAAACATCCTAGAGGATGTGTGGAGGATTCTTATGATTCTTATCTACTAAATCTCAATTTGTATGAGTGTAGATTAGAGATCATACCTCTAGAGCTATTATGGTCATTTTGATAAGTAGCTTATGGTCCATAGGATCTACATAAGAAAGTTAATTGTAAATGGGTGTATTTATGGTATGATAGTGTTATTGAGTACCATTGTATTTGGTTTTCTTCTAGGAGATATGAGTGGTTGGATTCTACCATGGATGGTGTGGTGTGATTGTGGGGATGAGGGATAAGAATTTAAGATATGCCTAAGGTCCTTTTATTTTGGATTAGTTGTATAGGCTGCTACATAGAATTGCATATAGGGAGGTGAAGAGCCTTGTATTTGTACTCTCCTCCAGATATGGTGTTGGGAGCACATCACCATTCAACACTCTTTTAGTTTACTAAGCCATGTGGTAGATTCAGGTGCTCCAACTACATATAGATGGGCTCACATTTTTCAGATTCATTATCATCCATCCAGGGGTATGTTGATTATGGAACGATAAGTAGTAGATTATCTAAGCCTTGACTAGATTATATTTAGACCCTAGAGAGAGCATCTAGGGTGGGAAAAGGATAGTTTTGATCTTGCTCAAGTTTAATATATTAGATGGATTTCTGGTCCTACTGGTACCAAATTTTTATATCAATTGGACTAAGTTTTAAGGTAGTTTGGCCTATATCAAGATATTTTAGATATGGTAGAATACTAGTATAGGAGGGTAGAGAGTGATGAGGGGGATGTAGGGGCATGGCCTAATATTACTTTTTTCTAGATGAGTATGTAGATGATCCTTAGCTATTGATCCCAGTGTTAATTATGTTGGAGACTCTATTGCATATAGGCAGTGGTACCAGGTCATTTATCCTTAGAGACTAACACTAGCTCCACCTAGATGAGGGCCTAAGTCATTTGTAAGAAGGTATGTTAGGATGATCTAGAGATAAAAATAAGAGAGGGATCAGGGATTACTCAATTTTTCTCCATTGATATTTATGTCCCCATATTAGAGAAGTAATAAAGTGTTGGCAATTTTGGGTACCTTGGGTACATTGCATTTGCTCAAGTGAATAAGTTGTCATTGATGTCAAGAAGCTTTGGAATTTGATGAAGGAATTTGATTTGATGTCGAATAATTTGTTTTGATGTAGGTTCCGGCATGACAGTTTCAAAGGTCTGGAAACCCAGGGGTTCGAAAGAAAAGTGTAAGTTGGAAAAATGAGTAAGTTTGAAAAAGTGTCGCGATATCGCGACATGTCGCATTTTCACGACTTAGGCAGGAGAGAGAAAGCTTTTTGGAAAAGTGTCGCGATATCGTGACATGTCACAGTTTCGTGACTCATAGAGGAGAGAGAATGTTCGGAGTCAGAAATGTCACGATTTCGTGACATATTGCAAAGAAGATTGTACGGACGAAAAAGTGTCACGATTTCACGACATGTTGCAGGAGAGGAAGTCCGAAAGAAAAAGTGTCATGATTTCGTGACATGTTGCCGGAGAGGGAGTCCGAAAGAAAAAGTGTCACGATTTCACGACATGTTGCAGGAGAGGGAGTCCGAAAGAAAAAGTGTCACGATTTCGCAACATGTTGCAGGAGGAGTCTAAAAGGAAAAGTGTCATGATTTCATGACATAATGCAGAAGAGAGAGTCCGAAATGTGAGTTGTCACGATTTCACGACAAGTTCGAAGAGAGAGAAAGTAGCAAGATAAAGTGTCACGATTTCGTGACATGCTACAGAATTCAAAGTGAGAACTATCACGATTTCATGACATGCTGCAAAACTCGAAGTGAGAACTATCACGATTTCGTGACATGCGAAAGGGAAGAGTCAGAAATGAGAACTGTCACGATTTCGTGATAGGTTGCAAAGAAGACGTATGGAAGCTGAAAGTGTCACGATTTCATGATAGGCTGCAAAGAAATTATACGGATGCAGGAAGTGTCACGATTTCATGATAGGTTGAGATGGCAACATTCAGTTGGAGAAAGTGTCACGATTTCATGACAGAAACTGGAAGCAGGTCTTTTATAGGAGAAGTGTCACGATTTCACGACAAAAGCAGAGAAGAAGGCCATGAAGACAGAAGGGTCACGATTTCGTGACAGAATTGAAGATGACATCAGCAGAGGCAGAAGTGTCACGATTTCATGACAAAAGCAGAGAAGGCCATGAAGACAAAAGGGTCACGATTTCATGATAGAAGTGAAGATGACATCAGCAAAAGTAGAAAGTGTCACGATATCATGACAAAAGCCATAAGATAGTGTATGGTTGCAAAGGTGTCATGATATCACGACATGTTGTAGTTTTACGAGAAAAGCTACAGAACCATAGAGGCGGTTGAAGCCGACAGAGTTAAATTTGAGCCGACGCAGTTTAGGGTTTTGCAGCCGACGTAGTTTAAGGGTAACAACCGACTAAGACCAAGGTTTAAATCTTGAATGTGTTAGTATAAAAGGAGGGCTATTTGGAGAGTTAAGGCATCGATTTTTGTGTGCGTTCGAAGTGCGACATTCATGATAGAGTGCGGAGTGCGAACGAGAAGAAGTTCGATCGTCAAGAGCAAGAGTGCATTTCATCGAATCTTCTAAGTGAGAGAGATTGCAAGGAAGCAGAGTGCACGAAGACTATGCGGCTGTGATTGCGTAGAGGTGCAAAGGTCGAAGTTTGATCAAGTGCAGCTGTGATTGCGCAAAAAGAGTGAAGGACTATGTTTTTGTGCAGACCAAAGAAAGAGGACAAGGATATTTGTGCCAGACCGAAGGACTGTGTTTGGTGCAGATCAAAGAAAGAGATCGAGGACATTTGTGCTAGACCGAAGGACTGTGTTTAGTGCAATTTCGAGGACCAGCTTTGGAGGTGATAGAGTTGAGGACAGAGGTCTCCAACCAGAGCAGGGAAGACAGGTGTCTTCTGTGGATAGAGTTCCATTTGCTAAGGGCAGAGGAGGCAGAGGTCTTCTAGAGGATCACCAGCCAGAACAGAGCTAGGGGATTGGTGTCTCCTTTGGGTTGGTGCCCATAAACATTGTAATCGGGAAAGATATTCCCAGATTTTGAATTGATAATTTTTAGTGAAAGCTTTTGTGGATGTAGCCCAACCATTTTGGGTGAACCACGTTAAAAATGGGTCTTCAATATGTGATGCTTTCTGTCTTGATTAATGTTGTATTGATGCCACTGCTATCTAGAATTAAAATTACTAATTGGTTAAGTCTTATACTGTTCACCCCCCCTCTCAGTATAAACTTGTGTTCTTCAATTGGTATCAGAGCGGGTTTCTCCAAAAAGAGCCTAACAGCTTGGAGAAGGATCTATCAGAGGAACATACAGATTCAGAAAGAGATAAAGAGGTTGAGTTCGATCTCAAAGGTGAATTCTTCTTGGCTTTAAGAAAGCTTGAGAAATTCAGGGAAGAGAATTCTGTTCTCAAGCATCAATGTCAGGAAGAAGAGATAGCAAGATCAGAATTGTCTCAAAAGGTTATAGATTTCAAAATTCTAGCTGAAGAAGGAAAGAAGATTGAACAGGTTCTGACAGAGGCTTTAAAAGGAAAGGAAGCTGATTGCGAGAAACTAGAAGAAGAGGTTATGACTCTTAGAGTGAAATTGGAACAGTTGGCTCTCAGACAGAATACTCCGTGTGAAAAGAAAGAGAAGGATGGTTTCACCATTCATGAAATAGGGTCTTCGAGCAAGATCAATCTTCATCCTGAAGAGCGGTGGATTCCAGTCGGTCACAAGAAGAACAATCATCCAAAGCATCAAAACAGGTTACATAATACTTTCCATGGCTATTGTTTATCCTGCAAGAATTTTGGTCACAAAGCTATGCATTGCAATAAATCCTTGAATAGCCATAGTAAGGAAAATGTTAACTCTTTTGCTCCTCTTATGAATAAAAATGTCATGTGTTACAAATGCAAGAATTTTGGGCATATAGCAAGGATGTGCAGTTTAAATAGATCTAGCCTTGAGTTCACTAAAAAGAGAAATGAGATCAAATCTAAGTCAATGATAGTTCAAACTGCTTTTCATGCTCAAGACAAAGTAGAAAAATGGTATCTTGATAGTGGCTGTTCAAAACATATGACTGGTGAAAAGGAAAAGTTCTTGGTCTTTAAAGAAACAAATAGAGGAACAGTAAGTTTTGGAGATAACAGGTCAGCTAAAATCTGTGGTAAAGGAACTCTTAGTTTGGATGGGAAATCCAAAATAGAAAATGTGCTTTATGTAGAAGGCTTAAGACATAATCTTCTAAGCGTGAGTCAACTTTGCGATCAAGGGCACATAGTATCCTTTTTTTTAGATAGATGTGAGATAAGTAAAGAAAAAAATGGAAAACTCATTGCGAGTGCTACAAGGACTCCAAACAATCTTTACATGCTAAGTGAGATAAAAAGGGAAAAATGTTTTCTAACTCAAGAAGATGAGAGTTGGCTATGGCATAAAATACTGGGGCATTTGAGCTTTGATAATCTTGTCAATATTAGTAACAAGGAAGCAGTAAGAGACTTGCCCAAAATAAAAAGGCCCCATAACATCGTTTGCGGTCCCTGTCAGCATGGAAAATAGACCAGAACCAGTTTCAAATCAAAAGGGTATACTTCTTCAAAACCATTGGATCTTATTCATACTGATTTATGTGGCCCCACCAGAACTCAGAGCATTCAGGGAGAAAGCTACTTCATGCTGTTTATAGATGATTATTCTAGAATGACTTGGGTTACTTTTCTCAAAGAAAAATCTGAAGCGTTTGAAAAATTTAAAGCTTTCAAAGAAATGATTGAAAATGAGACTGACAAGAGAATCAAATGCTTAAGATCAGATAGAGGAGGAGAGTTCACTTCAAATGAATTTGTGGAATACTATGAGCAACACGAAATCAAAAGAGAATATTCAGCAGCAAGAACTCCTCAACAAAATGGAGTAGTTGAAAGGAAAAATAGAACTATTGAAAATATGGCCAGAGCTATGTTAAATGAGTCAAAACTTTTAGATGGTTTTTGGAAAGAGGCAGTCAGTACAATAGTCTACATTATCACCAGGGCCCAACTTAGAGTCAATCATCATAAAACTCCTTATGAGTTGTGGAAAGGAAGACCAGCTACAGTAAAACACTTCAAAGTGTTTGGGAGTAAGTGCTTCATCAGAAGGGAAGATCAGAATTTGGGTAAGTTTGATCCTAGGTGTGATGAAGGAATATTTCTTGGATATTCCAGCAGGAGCAAGGCCTACAGATGCTTCAACAAAAGAACGCATACAGTCATAGAGAGCATAAATGTAACAGTTGATGAAAAGACAGGGATAAGAGAACCAGTCAAGGAACTCAGTGATGAAATTTGTCAAGAAGAATTCAGAGAGGTTTCAGATGAAGAAGAGGAAAGACAACAAATGCTTCCCAAAACTCCTTCACGCTATGTTCAGAAACATCATCCCAAATATTTGATCATTGGTGATCCAAACAGTAGGCAAACAAGAAGAAGAGTCATTCCTTCACACGATTCTACAAATGTGTCATTATTATCCCAGATCGAGCCAAAAGATTTCAGTGAAGCATGTACAGATAAATTTTGGGTAAAAGCAATGGATGAAGAGCTAAATCAAATAGAGAAAAGTGAAACTTGGGATTTGGTTCCAAGACCTAAGGACAAGAACGTCATTGGCACAAAATGGATATTCAAAAATAAACTCAATGAGGATGGAAAGATTGTCAGAAACAAAGCTAGGTTAGTCTGCAAAGGTTATGCTCAAGTAGAAGGTGTTGATTTCGAAGAGACGTTCGCTCCTGTTGCTCGTCTTGAAGCTATCGGAATGTTTTTGGCCCTTTCAAGCTTCAAATCATTCAAGGTATATCAAATGGATGTAAAGTCAGCTTTTCTAAATGGGGTGTTGGTAGAAGAAGTCTACATAGAACAGCCAGAAGGAGTGTCTCTCACAAAACAGTCAGACTATGTGTGTAAACTGAAAAAGGCTTTATATGGGTTAAAGCAAGCACCAAGGGCGTGGTACTCAAGACTTGACAGTTATCTTCATGAGCAAGGCTTCAGGAAAGGCATGGCAGATAGCAATCTGTATATTAAGAATGAAGGTGATGATATGTTGATTATGGTTGTCTATGTTGATGATATTATCTTTGGGGGGAATAATACTCAGATGTGCAAAGTTTTTGCTAACACCATGCAGAAGGAATTTGAGATGTCTATGATTGGAGAGCTGTCATTCTTTTTAGGTCTTCAGATTGCTCAATCAAAATACGGTGTATTTCTCTCTCAAGGAAAGTATATCAAAGAAATGTTGAAGAAATTTGGGATGATGGACAGCAAACCAGTATGTACTCCAATGATTACAGGGTGCAAGATGAGTAAAGATGATGAATCTCCAGTGGTAGATCAAAGGTTGTACAGATCAATGATTGGCAGTCTATTATATGTTACGGCTACCAGACCAGATATCATGCAGGCAGTTGGGTTAGTAGCAAGATTTCAGGCAGCTCCAAAAGATTCTCATGTTACAGCAGTTAAGAGGATATTCAGATATCTGAAGGGCACTATGGATTTTGGGCTTTGGTATCCCAAAGGTGATGATTTCACCCTCACGGCCTATTCAGATGCAGATTGGGCAGGCAATACTGATGATAGGAAGAGCACTAGTGGTGGAGCATTCTTTCTAGGAAAGAGTTTGGTTTCTTGGCTAAGTAAGAAACAACCTTCAGTTTCCTTATCTACAATAGAGGCTGAATACATAGCAACAGTGGCTGGGTGTACACAGGTTTTATGGATGAAAACCACCTTGGAGGATTTCAAAGTCAAGCATGAACAACCCATCTCCATATTTTGCGATAATACGAGTGCCATAAGTATTTCCAAAAATCTGGTAATGCACTCAAGGACAAAGCATATTTCCATCAAGTATCACTTTCTAAGGGAGAAAGTGCAAGACAAGCAGGTCAAGCTAGAGTATGTGCCTACTAAAGAGCAGATTGCAGATATCTTCACCAAACCTCTTCCAAGAGATACGTTTGAGTATCTAAGGGAGAAATTGGGAGTTGTACTCCCACCCCAAAATTAATCACCTCATCAGGAGGTGGGGGAGGGACCAAGCTAAGAGGCTCATTCTTAGTCCCGAGCCCCAAAGGTGACCCTTTGCCATTGATGACAAAGGGGGAGAGATATGAGTAAGGGGGAGAGCTTCAAGTGAAGAGGAAAGCTTCAAGTCAGGGGGAGCAAAACTTCATAGACAGTTTCTCAGTTGTTAGCACAGTTGGTTTCAGTTTTGGCTCTTAAGACGTGTTTTTAGTAAAGGTTTGCCATCAATGACAAAGGGGGAGATTGTTGGCAATTTTGGGTACCTTGGGTACATTGCATATGCTCAAGTGAATAAGTTGTCATTGATGTCAAGAAGCTGTTTGAAGGAATTTGATTTGATGTAGAATAATTTGTTTTGATGTAGTTTCGGCTTGATAGGTTCGAAAGAAAAGTGTAAGTTGGAAAAATGAGTAAGTTTGAAAAAGTGTCACGATATCGCGACATGTCGCATTTTCGTGACTTAGGTAGGAGAGAAAAGATTTTTGGAAAAGTGTCACGATATCGCGACATGTCGCAGTTTTGCGACTCATAGAGGAGAGAGAATGTTCGGAGTCAGAAATGTCACGATTTCGTGACATATTGCAAAGAAGATTGAACGGATGAAAAAGTGTCACGATTTCGTGACATAGAGAGGAAAGAAAAGTGTCACGATTTTGCGACATGTTGCAGGAGAGGGAGTCCGAAAGAAAAAGTGTCACGATTTCGCGACATGTTGCAGGAGAGGGAGTCCGAAAGGAAAAGTGTCACGATTTCATGACATGTTGTAGGAGAAGGAGTCCAAAAGGAAAAGTGTCACGATTTCGTGACATAATGCAGAAGAGAGAGTCCAAATGTGAGTTGTCACGATTTCGCGACAAGTTCGAAGAGAGAGAAAGTAGCAAGATAAAGTGTCACGATTTCGTGACATGCTATAGAAGTCAAAGTGAGAACTGTCATGATTTTGTGACATGCTACAAAACTCGAAGTGAGAACTATCATGATTTCGTGACATGCAGCAAAGGGAAGAGTCAAAAATGAGAATTGTCACGATTTCATGATAGGGTGCAAAGAAGACGCATGAAAGCTGAAAGCGTCACGATTTCGTGATAGGCTTGAAAGAAATCGTACGGATGCAGGAAGTGTCATGATTTCGTGACAGGTTGAGATGGCAACATTCAGTTGGAGAAAGTGTCATGATTTCATGACAGAAATTGAAAGCAAGTATTTTATAGAAGTGTTGCATTTTCACGACAAAAGCAGAGAAGAAGGCCATGAAGACAAAAGTGTCATGATTTCGTGACAGAATTGAAGATGACGTCAGCATAGGCATAAGTGTCACGATTTCATGACAAAAGCAGAGAAGAAGGCCATGAAGACATAAGGGTCACGATTTCGTGACAAGAGTGAAGATGACATCAGCAGAAGCAAAAAGTGTCGCGATATCGTGACAAAAGCCATAAGATAGTGTATGGTTGCAAAGGTGTCGTGATATCATGACATGTTGTAGTTTCATGAGAAAAGCTACAGAACCACAAAGGCGGTTGAAGCCGACAGAGTTAAATTTGAGCCGACACAGTTTAGGGTTTTGCAACCGACGTAGTTTAAGGGTAACAGCCGACTAAGACCAAGGTTTAAATCTTGAATGTGTTAGTATAAAAGGAGGGCTGTTTGGAGAGTTAAGGCATCGATTTTTGTGTGCGTTCGAAGTGCGACATTCGTAGATGTGCAAAGAGAAAAAGTTTTATCATTGAGAATAGAGTGCATTTCATCGAATCTTCTAAGTGAGAGAGATTGCAAGGAAGCAGAGTGCGCGAAGACTATGCGGCTGTGATTGCGCAGAGGTGCAATGGTCAAAGTTTGATCAAGTGCAGCTGTGATTGTGCAAAAAGAGTGAAGGACTGTGTTTTTGTGCAGACTAAAGAAAGAGGACAAGGATATTTGTGCCAGATCGAAGGACTGTGTTTGGTGCAGATCAGAGAAAGAGATCGAGGACATTTGTGCTAGATCGAAGGACTGTGTTTAGTGCAATTTCGAGGACCAGCTTTGGAGGTGATAGAGTTGAGGACAGAGGTCTCCAGCCAGAGCAGGGAAGACAGGTGTCTTCTATGGATAGAGTTCCATTTGCTAAGGGCAGAGGAGGCAGAGGTCTTCTAGAGGATCACCAACCGAACAGAGCTAGGGGATTGGTGTCTCCTTTGGGTTGGTGCCCATAAACATTGTAATCGGGAAAGATATTCCCAGATTTTGAATTGATAATTTTTAGTGAAAGCTTTTGTGGATGTAGCCCAACCATTTTGGGTGAACCACGTTAAAAATGGGTCTTCAATATGTGATGCTTTCTGTCTTGATTAATGTTGTATTGATGCCACTGCTATCTAGAATTAAAATTACTAATTGGTTAAGTCTTATACTGTTCACCCCCTCCTCTCAGTATAAGCTTGTGTTCTTCATAAAGGAGCAAGTCCTAGTAGGATATCAATAGATATGAATGACTATAAGAGATCCATTATGTAGTGAAAGCTTTATGTTATGGTTATAGAGATTTCTTATATTCAGGGTGAGCATGATTAAGCCAAATTTTTAAACTTCTTAGTTTGATACAGAGAGGGATGTGGTTGTGGCATAGGTGGCATAAGTGACCTTAGAGTGAAACATTACCAAAGCAGAGAGGGATTCTAGGATAGCCTAGTTGACATCTCAAAGAGATATTTAAATAGAATAGAGGGATGCAACATTGGCATAGGTGGTCCAACTAATGTGAGATAGGGATGATACAATGGAAATGTGAGATCCTCATATGTACTAGTGATGTTTGACTAGTTCGATGCTTCTAAGATTGAGCTAAAGGTAGATTGAATGAGGGTTACTCATTATAGAACATTGTACCATCAAGTAGTTCCTCCATAGTAGAGGTAATATTTCCCACCTTGTGCACTTTCTAGGTCCTATTCTATGTAAATATCGTCCACTCAAGCTTCTCAATGGTTAGTATAGGGGTCAATGTAGGATATGGGTTGCCAATGTTAGATATTGTGTAGACCTTTTGGTTGGTTTTAAAATATTGAGTGCATCAATTTTATGATTGTGATGCACCAATCCTTATGATTTGTTTATGGCCAAGCATAGACTTTTTCATTGTGAAATATAAAACCTTGTTAGTGATGTATATATGATTCTTTAATATATAGATGATTGTTTTATTATTTGATGACCTATATTTTTGTCTTGATATTTTTTTGATGATATGAGGATGTAGTAATATGTTAGTTGAGAGCTACTTTTGTTATTATGTTTTGATACTTATTATTTTCATAATGATTTTTTGACTAGCAATGGTAGTTTTTCCTTGAGGTAAAGCATTAATGATGTTTTGAAACCTTTTTTTACCTATACCAAGATGGTTTAAATGAATTTAGAACATGATAATTTATAAGATTTTGTACAGGTTCCTAGGGTTTCTAGGGATTTTATCATAATATTTTGAAATATAATGTACAAATTACTAGGGTTTATTGGGCTTTTAATTTATTAATACCTCTAATACTTTACCATTGTTGGCCTTGTATAATTTTTATACCTAGGATTTCTAGGAATTTGATAAATATTATGTATAAGCACCTAGGGTTGCTAGGGATTTGATTTAACTAGACATATAGGGCTTGACCATTATTGGTATTGTATAATTGTTATGCCCAAGGTTGCTAGGACTTTGATAGATATTATGTACAAGAACCTAAGGTTTCTAGGGATTTGAGTTCTGTATGATAATATTTTTATTTTCCAAAGGACTTTAATTCTTGTATTTGAAGTATGCCAAATCATGGTATATTCAAAGGAATTTAAACATGTTATGTGCCTATATTGAAGAACACAACCTTATACTAAGAGGGAGAGTGAATATTATAAGATATAACTTTTTACTTTTTAATCCAAATGATAATAGCAATAATATCAATATAGTAAATGAAATAATGCACAAATAATCACACATATGAGAGACACATATTTAACATGGTTCACCCAATGTGGGCTACATCCATAGAGAAATATTTCTTATAAATTTCTCAACAAATTTCATGGAAACTAATTCCCTATTACAATGTTTGTGAAACTCTATCCATAGGAGACACATGTCCCCTCTCACAATTTTGTGGACACCAATCCATAGGAGGCACCAATCCCCTCTACTCTGGTTCATGGATATCAATACATAGGATACTTAAATCCTCTCTACTCTAGTTCATGGACCTTTATCCATAGGATACTCCAATCCCTTCTGCTCCATTTTGTTGACCTCAATCCATAGGAGACTTTAATACCCTCTACTCTGGTTTGTGGAACTTTATCCATAGGAGACTCCAATAACCTATGCTCTAGTTTATGGATATCTATCCATAAGAGACACCAATATCCTATGCTCTAATATACCATAAAATTTCCTCATAATTTTTCTCAAATCTACTCCATAACAAGCTCACAAATCCTTCTCATAATTCTTCTCAAATCAGCTCCATAACTTGCTCATTTATCTTGCTCACATATACTCTAAAACCTACTCAAATATGCTCATATAACCTTCGAAAATATTCTCTCAAATATACTCATAACATATACTCAAATATTATTATAAAACCTACTTAAATTTACTAACATCTACTCACATATGCTCATAAAAACCTACTCAAATTTACTCACAAAACTTGCTCAAATCATCTCACAAAACCTGCTCAAATATGCTCACAAAACTTGCTCAAATATACTCATATATTTTCCAAATATTGCATAAAAAAATTCTCATATCTTTCCCAAATATAACATGCAAACAATGCTCATAACTTTCCCAAACATGACTTAAAGTAATTCAGACACATTCTACCCAGAGTTCTTTTATCTTCAAGAACATATAAATAATGATATGCACTAACAAATTCCCAATATGTTCTTCTTCTCAATTACACTATTTCACTCTATTCTTACCCTTGTGTTACCCCTTGACTTATCTTAAAGCAGTGTATGAGGTTATACTATTTCACATGTACTTCAAAAACACTAAACTCTCCTTTTCAACTTATCATCAAAGTTTACCTAATGATTCCTTATTACTCCACTATATAAGGCCAAAAAACATTCTTCTTCAGATAAAAAACTCAACAATTTCTTTTCTAACTCATCTTTAATGCAATGTATTTAATAGTTCCTTATACCTCCCAAAATCAAATAATTTTCCTCAAATAATAAACTATGGAAATCACAATGTAAATCAGCTCTATATCCGGGTATAGTTGGATCAGGTTCCCGGATATTTGGTAATTGAATCAAACCTCGTGCTAATAGTTGTGGGAGAATGGTTGATAAAGGTTGATTTAACCTAGTAAATTCTCGGGGTGGTTTATCAGGAGGTTTCAATATGAACTTCTCTGTTGTTTTTGTAGTATTAACATTGGCAATGTTTCTACTATCAGTGACTCCATCACCCACAACTTGTTTATTTTTATATTGATTTTTGGATGTTTTCTCATCATCTTTCTTTTTAAGTTGACCTCTCCTAATAAGAGCATCTTCCACTCTTCGAGCTAAGTCTATAGCTTGATCGAAGGTGGTCAAGGTAGAAGTTGATAATTCATAGGATAGTTGTTCTTGTAAATTATTGATAAAGATATCCAACATTTCTCGATAAGGTAACACAAAGTGTAATTTTCCTATCAACTACCTCCATCGAGCTAAGAAGTCAGCAAAACACTCATCTTTGTCTTGTTTTAGGTTGTATAAATCTTTAATGGTTACATGCCTTTCGATATAGGCACTAAATTGATGCACAAAAGACTCGGCGGTTTCTTCGAAATTCCTCAAAGAATGAGTGGGTAGTTGATAATACCACTCCAATGCCATCCCTCCTAAACTTTTTGGGAACATCTTTAGTAATAACAAGTCATCATGTGATATATCATGACATGCTATCCTAAACATATGAAGATGCTCTATGGGATCTTCGGTTCCTTTGTATATAGGTAGGACAGGCATAGGAAAGTGTTTGGGATATGGTTGTGCTACAACTATAGGATCTAGAGGTTGACTACACATCTCTCGATAATTGTACGAGGGACGGTAGGGATCTATCTGGTCCATGCGGGAGACTAACTGTTTCACCATGGCTTCCAGATTACCAGTTTGTCCACCATATTGGTTCGGTGGTACATGAGCATGGGATTTGTGAGCGTAGGAAGGCGTGACATAAGGATTAGATGCTATATTGTTGTTATGCAAATGGTTGGTAGGAAGAGTATTATGAAGAAGATTTGTTGTAGCATTATGTTGTATCCCAGATTGTTGGAAATTGGTATTTGGTTTTGTTTTAGGCTTTTGTTGATTTGAGGTATATTGATCAATAGCTTGGCGAAATAGAGCAGTGAATGAAGGTTTCTTTTGTGTGGGAATAACCCTAGGCTTGGTAATAGGCACTCTAGGTGGTTGGGTAACCTGTTGTTGTTGCGTGTTCTGGATTATAGCGGCCATATCCAAATTGGATGGTCCAGCTTGATCACTTTCTTGATCAACGAAGGACAAGGGATTAGTGCGTGTGTGATATATGTCTTCTAGGGTTGCTTGAGTGTCACTAATTTGATCTTTGTCCATATGGACTGCTCTATTAAGAGTGCCAATATTAGTATTGAGGAACTTCCAGAAATGTTCCATGTTCTCAAAAGTAATAGCTCCTTCTGGAGATATTTTAGGGGATGAGGATCCTTCCTCTCTATCATTTTCTTTTTGTTCATTTCCTACAACAAATTCTTCTTCTTGTTGGTCAAAGGTTCCTTCTTCCTAAATTGGGTCTTCAGGAAGGACATCTGGGTTATTTCTTGGTTTTCTTAACCAATCTTCTTCTACTTCAGTCTGTTTTCCATTCTTGAGTCTAGTCATTATGTCTAAATTTAGATTTTAGCAAATATATATTAATATATTTGCAACAAATTTGGGAGGTATATATTTTAATTATATACCTACTATAATGCTTAAAAGAAAATGTTTTGATTTTTGTTATGATTTTGTTTTGTTTTTATTTTATTTTTTATTTGTTTATTTTTTTTTTTTTTATGCTTATAAAGACAAAAAACAACACACTAAATGCAAGAAATAACAATAATAAAATAATAGCTTAGTTTTCTATAAATAGTTTATAGATGTCATTGATAGGATCAAGTTCATCAGGAGTCATGAAATGCTCCTCTTCAAATTGGAAATGGTTTTTCAAGAACTTGATAAAGTGTGCTATAGTGATATTATCTGTTTCTGACTCTAACTTGTAAAAATAGATTTCATGGCAATACTCTCGATATAACATAGCTCTAGGAACTCTATTCCATCTTTGTCTATCCGTAAGAATGACCTCTTGGTCCTCTATATGAGATAGAAATTTATGTACTACAACTACATTATCGAGGTATTCCTCAAAGGTGTACAACTTAGAAGACACAAGGGCTCTTTTATCTGCTAACCACCTATGGCAAGCTCTCTGAAGCTCATGATACAAGGTCACTTGATCAGGATCCAGGATTCTATCTAGGACAAACCTCTTGATTTGCCTAAGTTCGGTTGCTCTAGATGAAATGAGATTCAATCTCCTATTAAGCTCATCCCATAAAGGTGGGACTCTATATGTTTGAGATACTCTAAGCAAAGAATTAATCTCTATAGTTGCTAATTGATTCTCAACATTAATGGTGACATCTCGTCTTTTATTATAATCTACCATCTAAATATGATATGCAATCTTTGATTCTAAATGCATTTATGTTTTTGTTTTTTTTTTTATTGTTTTCAAAAGGTTTTTAGTTTTTCATGTCGGGTTCACCAAAATGTATCGCTCCAAATTTTTTGCATCCTTACCTTTAGGCTATAGGATCCACGCCCGAAAGGGGGATGCGAGAAGGATGGGACAATACCTCGGACTGAGAGGCCCTTTGAAGGTCCCGCCTCTCGGGGGAGGGGTATAAGGGTGAATTTTTGATGGATGGTGGGTTCACCAGGAAAATTTTGAGTGGCAGTTTCCACACCTAGGTTGATAGTGGGTTTGATGTGTTCATTTTGTACTTTAATCATTCAATTCCTAGGTTTGGCCAAGATGAATCTAAACTATTCTATATGCCAATGCTGATTTTTATGGATACAAAAAATATGAATAAATGCTAAACACAGAGAATATGCTAAAGGGGACAGAACATACCTGATTTCGGATGTCTGATGAAGATTCTGAGTTTTGTAGCAGTCCAGATCGTCTCAACTCGTACGTAATCATCTGAAATTACACCGAATCGTCTCAAATATGAGATCATCTGAGATCGACGAGATCATCGTCAATCTGACGAATTCGTCAAAAACCTGCAATCACAGGAATAGATACAAAATACCAAAGATGCAACTGCAAAAGCAAAGGAGAATGATAGAAATAATAGCAAACATGCCTAAATAATAGATTCAAATAACAAATAAGAGAAATGCAGTAGATTTAATGATTGATTTTAACTTTATCATGCGGTTATGCTAAATGAGGTGAACTCCAAGATGCATAAATATAATAACTAAGATAATGTATAAAGAAATGCAGAAAACAATAAAGAGATGCAAACTCTAGGCTCTGATTGCCCCCAATCTGGACTACAATCGGGATCACCTCCAATCGTACGAGATCATCTACGCTCCTCGACAGGATCGTCCGAAATCGCCTGGAATCGCTTGCGATGATCCGAGCTAGCTTCGACTGAAAAATAGTAAAGTTCCTGCAAGAAAACATGAAATACAGAATGCAAATGATGGTGTGAGGATGCTCTGAGGTGCGTGGAAGTTCAGGGGGTTTAAGCAGAGTTTCAGGAGAGAGTCAAGGGGATAAACTAAGAAAATCTCAGTTTATATAGGATTAGGGAGAGGTTAGGAGGTTGGAGATCATCCCAATTTGGGAGATCTCCAACGGGGGAGACTCTAACTGTGCAGACACGCTTTCTGCCTAGGTTAGAGAGGTTGTTGGAATAGAAGCTAAGTATGAAAATTTGGTTTTGGGATGAAATCGTCTGGACGTTCTGTTCCAGATGAATTCATCAGATCTGGGATGATTTCATCTAATCTGCGATGATATCGTCCAACGGTCAAAACAAATCCTAAAAATGGCATGAAAAACAAGGGGAGCGGGTAACGAGGGTTAACGGGCGGTTTGAGGTTAAAATTTGAATTTTTATCTTTTTACTAAGGTTTAACCATGCCAATTTTAGGGTGCTACATTTTGCCCCCTCTTTAGCAAATTTTTTGAAGAAAATGCGTTAAAGACGAGTTCTTCCCATTTTACGAGAAAGCAAAAATGTACTCAATTTTCTAGACGATGATTCTTGGTCGAATCGTACGACTGTTGACTATGGTGCCCCCTCCGTGTTTTTACCCAAATCGAACGTTTGAGGTAAAAGCACGAAAAAGCAAAAATAAATAAAAATAAAGTTGTTGTTTTTAAATAAAATTAAGAAAAATAGGGTAAAACCCTAATTCATTTTTACTATTCATTTTTATTGGTTTTTAGAGCTCTGCAGGAAAAAATGGTGGAGACAGCACACCGATCGATAGAGGTCCGATGCGGGCTACGGGTAAGGATCTAATCCTAGTAAATTAGGTTTGAATTTAATTTGTGCAATTTTTTGTTTTAAATTTTGATTGTTTGGGGCATCGCGGCCATTTTTAGGCCATCGACGACGTCGGGATGAAATCGTCCCTATTTCATCGAAATCGTCCCTAGATCATCGATTTCGTTGGAGGGCAAAATCGATGAACTAGGGGCGATCCCGTTCAACAAGGGGCGATCCCCAAGTTGTGAAATCGGAGATGATTTCATCCTACAAAGGATGATTTTATCCAATTTGGGATGATATCATCCAATGGTGGACGATATCATCATATTTATGAAATTTAGCTTTGTTTGAAATGTATTTAATTTGATTTTAATAATTGGTTTATTAATGAATTTTGTTGTTTTATTGTTTGTTTTGTAGAGGGGATTACTAAAGAGTCGAGAATGGAAATACGAGGGACTAAGAGATGACATAGCCATGCTCGACTAGGCAGAGCATGACCGACTAGCACAGGTTAGGCTACAACATGTGGCAGAGATGCCACAAGTATCGATGGACATGGGGCTACTGACAGCCCTAGCAGAGAGGTGGTATCCGGGGTCATCCTGCTTCGGTTATCGATAGGGAGATGGCTCCCACACTAGAGGATGTATGGAGGATCATGAGGATCCCCATACAAGGATGGTTGATGACTCCTATGGCCAATCAAGGCCAGGCTATGATGAGATTGAGCGGAGACCCGAGCTTCACCCTGGAGAAGGGTGGAGTGAACATCGAGTCTCTAAGGCAGATGCCTGGGGCATCTAGGCTGACTCAGGTTTTGGTAGGGGTGGTAGGTGGCTTACTGCTGTGCCACCAGAGTGGGTGCAGATTACCATGGCTCCTATCAGATGTGGTCTATGACATGAGAGACCATGGGTATAGGTTTGCATGGGGCAGCTTTGTACTATGCCGCTTGTATAGGATCCTACATGGGGTCGTATACAAGGGAGGCCGATGTCTGGTCTTGACATCGCTACTACAGGTTTGGTGTTGGGAGCACATCATGGTGCAGAGGCCGATAGGGCTCCCATTGATAGGGGTTGATCGAGAGAGGCCCTAAGTTTTCTATTGGTGGCTATAGAGGGGGTCATAATGGGATAGATCTATCGATGTCACGGAGGTTGCTAGATGACCTCATCCCAGACTAGATCACCTGGAGGCCATGGCGAGAGCACCCAGGGTGGGCAGAGGATGGGCAGGAGCTGGCTCGCATCAGGCGAGTCTACTGGCTGAGGATGGAGCAGGGAGAGGTAGAGCTCCACCGCTATGATCGAGTTCTATGATAGTTCGGTCTACAGTAGGGGATCCCTTCTCTCAGGGATTATGAGTACTCTTGAACTATCTGAGATAGTACCACACTGAGCGGGGCTCCAGACATGCAACGGTTCTAGAGTCAAGACATGGATGATGCCCCCATCCAGCCAGTGGATGGTGATGATGTTAGGGTTATCGATGGATACGATGCCTGGTACGTAGGCATCCACCCTCCTCGGATGATGAGGGCATAGGGTCCGATGCATGCTGTTGTGCAATGGATGGGGAGGCGATGTCAGGCTACTATTGAGGTAGCATGGGGTCACGATAGGAGAGAGCAACGATGGTCTCCATAGGAGAGATGCCAGAGGATGGCACGGGCTCCACAGAGACCATAATAGATAGGGAGGAGGGAGGAGGGAGTCCCTTCTTAGTAGGGGGAGAGACCACCATCGCTCGATAAGGGCAAGGGTGTCGAGGTAGGGGAGAGCAATGAGACGATGGCTCTCCAGGCTGAGGTTGCCCGCCTTCGGGCTCAGGTGTAGACACTACAGGATGAGGCTACACGGCTCAGAGCTCGGGGTGGAGGAGCGAGCATGTAGGAGTTGGCATGGTCTATGGCTCAGACTGCATTCTATCGGGGAGCATACTACCAGATGGTTCTAGAGAGCTAGAGGTTACAACTGCCAGCTGACATTGCGGGCCGATTAGGATGGGGTCATCGAGGACATCATCACGATCGATGTCGAGGACCCATGACATAGGGCGGACTCTGATGGGGCCTCCTCCTCCACCTCAGGGTGGGAGAGGAGATGAGGCTGAGAGCTCGAGGGCTTCTCGAGGCTAGACGCTCACTGCACAGAGATTGTATTTATTATTATATATTTTTTGAGAGGATTGAGTATGCCAGGCTATTGATTGTGGCATACCAGTCTAGTTTTGATATGATGTACATAATTTGTTGATATATATATGGTATTTTTGATGATATGACTTGTGTATATGTTGTATGATGCTTTAATGTTGAATTTTGCAATTGATTATTGATGATTCATGTAATTATGTCATTTTTAGAAATATTATAATTTTATGTCATGTTGTAAAATTTAAATGAAATAATCTGATGTAAACAATTGGTTGTTTTGGTGTGATTTGATGAAAAATAAAAGGGACTTCTAACAATAATTTCAAAGGACATTGTCATTGTTATAGACCATTTCATGGAGTCACCGCTCGCTCGGTCGTCAAGCTAATCCCAGTATAGAAATATTGCTAAAAGTAAAAGAATGCTTAAGAGACTGTCTTAAGACTTTGTGTTGTGATGGTGATGATTTGTTTTCAGATTTTCATAAAAATATTATGCGTGAGATACTAAAAGAAATATGATTTTGCTAGGCATAAATTCCTAAGTGTGATAAAATTTTGAACAATTCCTTAGAAATTATACCATGGTTGCAAAATTGAATGTTGACATAATGACATGAAATAGAATAAGTGTTCGTTCATTTTAAAGCACAATTGTGTAACATAATGATGTAAGCCATATGTTTGTATATTTATTTAAATGAATGGGAAAATAAAATTAGGACAATGGTTTGCGCTAGGCATAGAATTATAGGTATAGACTTATACCATCATCATGAAATCCAAAGAAGAAATTGATATTTTAGTTTTATTGCATGATTGATTTTTGATTTTTGATAAACAGAAAATAATAATATACAAACTTGACTTTATTTGCTAGATTTTGTAATAGGTTGTTTAAAATAATTTTGGATTTTTGAAAACAATGTATGTAATTGTTTTTATACTAAATAGATGTTCTGAAATAAGAATAAAATTTATTCCAAAAGAGTTGCAGAAATATTTTAAATTATCTCAAAGACAAATGTAGATTTGTAAGGAACCCTCATGTGCATATGTGAGTTCATTGCCGATCTTGATTTATCATAATGATAGAGAATCTCTCAAATACAAATGTGTGTGCAATTGTATTGTTCATTCACCAATTTTGAGCAAGATAATTTGATACAAGTAATTTGAATTAACCAAATGAATGTTCATTGACCATGATTTATATGCATGTAACCGTACCATACTACTATGTAAGTTAGGTTATCAAGAGCTAGCTAATCCATAAGCCGACATAGGTCTATACAAAATAAGGTCGCTAATGTGACAGACATATCACCATGCTAGGGATTACCCAAGGCCAAGCGGGTTGGGCACAAACCACCTGTTATGGGGCTTACCTCACAGTTTTGAATAATTGAGAATTCCAGGGATTCAAGCTCATTCACCCTTCTTTTCTTTTCAAGGGGTAGGGAAAGGGATTTATTGCATTTTGCTTTTGCCTTTTATTTTTCTCTTCTTTTCTTCTCTCTTTTTTTTTTTTTTGTATTTTGCTTGGAACTTGAGATAATGCTGAAATATTGTTGCGATGGTACAAAATGATATTTTTCTTTTTCTCATTTTCTTTGACTTTTCTTTTTCTTCCTATGCTAGGGATACTTGCTCGGATTATCTGTAGAGCAAGGGATTTTTATTCTGGGTAGGGGTGAGCTTGTCCTTTTGTCAATTCTCAAAGATTCTAGACCATGTGCATGATAGGATAGCAGGGGAAACTTTTCGCTCAAGAAACCACTTTTACTATGTAGCATCATATTGAATTTGCAATGAAATCATTTTAATGTGAAAAGATATATTTGGTTCAAGTAAATAACAAGATCAGTTCTCTATGCTCAAAACTTTATTTAATTCAACTGTGGACTTTGATATAAGAGAGATTAATAATCATACAAAATAAAATCAAGATATTTATTCATGTGAATGTGAAAGTGCGGGATTCCAAATAAATGCTAATTTATCCAAAATAATTGAAAATATAACTGCAATACTTCAAGAATTGACAGGTATGAAAATAAAATATGTTTTTGAAGATTTTGACGATTTTGATGTTTTTATATTTTGATTTTGATTGATGAATTGCAAGAAGAAATACTATTACTATTTTTTTGAAATTTTACTAAAATGAAACAATATGCAAAATACACAATATATATAAATGATGAAAAAGGACCAAATGTTATGCATAATAACGCTTAAGATGCATAATGTTCATAGGTTCTTTAAGATCTTTACCATCTAAGGTAGCTAATCGATATGCTCCCGATCCAAATTTAGCAGTGATGACATATGGTCCGAGCCAATTGGGCTCAAATTTACCTTTAAGGTCTTTAGTTGCATTAGTATTTTTCTGATTTTCTTTTAAGACAAGGTCATCGATCTCAAAGGATCGCTGATGAACTTTCTTGAGGTATGCTCGTTTAAGCTTGTTTTGGTAGGCACGAAGATGCTCCAAAGCATTGATGCACTTCTCATCTAGGAGTTCCAGCTGACTAAGTCTGCCAGCATGATATTCATCTCCTACTTCAGTATCTTGAAGTAGCAGAGCCAAAGAAGGAACTTCTAATTCAAAGGGAAAAACTGCTTCAGTGCCATAGACCAAAACAAAGGGGGAAGTGCCTATGGGAGTATGAACGCTAGTTCGATAAGCCCACAAAGTAGGATATAATTGAATATGCCAATCTCGGCCAGATTTGTTGACCAGTATTTTAAGGATTTTGATTAATGTTTTATTAGATGCTTCTGCTTGGCCATTACCCTGAGGATAATAGGGAGTGGACCAACGATGTTGAATTTTATACTTTTGACATAATTTCTTAACATATTTATTTTTAAAACAAGTTCCATTATCTGAGATGAGATTTGCAGGGATTCCGAACCTACAAATAATTTGATTAAAAATAAACTTGGAAACTTGGGTTCCAGTGCAAGAAGCTAATGGCATAGCTTCAACCCACTTCGTGAAATACTCAGTGGCGGTTATGATAAATTTGTGTCCATCAGATGACACAGGGTTGATTTTTCCAATGATGTCTAAGCCCCATTTTGAAAAGGGCCAAGGAGATGAAATAGCCTATAGCTCTTGTGCAGGCGCATGGACAAGGTCAGCATGTTTCTGGCACTTGTCACAATGACGCACATAAGCATGTGCATCATTCTCCATGGTAGGCCAAAAATATCCTATCCTAAGGAGCTTCTTAGCAATGGCGCTACCACTAAAATGCCCCCACAAGATCCATTGTGGGCTTCACTCAAAGCTGATCTAGATTCTACTAGATTCAAACATCTCAGTAAGATGCCTTCAAAATATCTCCTATACAAGGTATTACCAATAATCATGAAGCGACTTGCTCGTCTACGTAATAACCTGTGTTGGTTACTATTACAACCTTCAGGAAAGGTCCCATTTTGAAGAAAATTAAATAGATCAGTGTACCAATGTTCAGGAGTAGTTTCATTGATTAGAAACACATCCAAAGGTTCTAAGCATGATTTGCTTGAAGCGGGTTCCTGGAGTCGATGAATAATGATGGTAGCATATTCGTCATCTAACTCCAAGGGCAAAAGAGATGCAGCTACAGCCATAGCGTCAGCCGCACGGTTGTTAGTTCGAGGAATAGCTTCCAAGGTAACTTGATCAAATAAAGATAATAATTGTAAGACATATGCTTTGTATGGATGCAATTTATCATCTCGGGTTTGATAAACATCATTGATTTGATTTATGACAAGTTGAGAGTCACCAAAAACCAATAGATTTTTAATTTGTAGCGCTAAAGCAGCTCGTAATCCAAGGATAAGAGCTTCATATTCAGCAGTGTTATTAGTACAAGCAAATGTTAGTTTGAAGGACAGAGGTATAAGATGTTTCTATGGAGATATTAAAATAATACCTGCACCAGCCCCACTCATACATCGGGCTCCATCAAAGTATAGGGACCATTGCTCTGGATGGTCTGCCTCTAGTTTAAGGCATTCATCAGAAACTCAATGATGAGGGGATGGGTAGACTCTAAGGGTGCAGCGACTAATTGATCTGCTATGATTTGACCTTTAACAGACTTCTGTCCTATAAACATGAGTTCAAACTCGCTTAGCGCAAGAACCCACTTTGTTGTGCGACCAGATAAGTACGGTCGACTCATGAGATATCGCAAAGGGTCGAATTTAGCAATAACATACGTTTTCTGGCTGAGCATATAATGTCATAGTTTTTATGTAGAAAATATGACTGCTAGACATAACTTCTCTAATATGGTATAGCGAGTTTCATAACTGATTAAGGTTCTGCTAATGTAATAATTAGCACGTTCTTTCTTCTCATCGTCAAGTTGAGCTAACATAGCTCCTAAGGCAAAATCGAAAGCAAAAATGTACAAAATAAATGGACGATCAGATCTAGGTGGTGAAAGCACCGATGGTTTAAGGAGATATTGTTTGAGGAGTTCGAATGCTTCCTGACATTCGTCATCCCAATGAAAAGAGACATCTTTCTTAAGAAGCTTAAGAAAAGGTCCGGTTTTGTCTGCCAACTTATCAATAAAGCGACGAATAGCTTGAAGCTTACCTTGTAGACTTCGTAATTCTGATATATTTGTGGGTGCGGGCATATCAGTGATAGCCATGATCTTGAGAGGGTCAATTTCAATGCCACGTAAAGAAACTATAACCCCTAATAATTTATCGGACTTAACTCCGAATATACATTTAGCTGGATTCAATCGGATAAGATACTCCCTTAACCGATCAAATACTTTTCTCAAGTCATCTAAATGATCATCTTCTTTGATGGAACGAGCTATAATATCATCTACATAATCATGTAGAATATTATGCATCATATCATGAAAGATATAAGTCATAGCTCATTGATAAGTTGCACCTGCATTCTTTAAACCGAATGGCATCACTTTCCAACAAAAGGTCCCCCAAGGGGTAATAAAGGTTGTTTTAGCCTGATCTTCAGGAGCTATCCTGATCTGATTATAACCAGAAAATCCATCCATTAGGGATATCATTCCACTCCCAGCAGTAAATTCAATGATCTGATCCATGTTGGGAAGAGGAAAATCATCTTTAGGGCATGCAACATTAATATCTCTGAAGTCTATGCAAACCCTAACTTTAGTGGCTTCTTTCTTAGTTACTGGAACTACATTCGAGATCCATTCAGCATAATCAATGGCTTGTATAAAAATAACATTTAAGAGTTTTTCTAATTCTCCTTTGACTAGTAAGGCCACTTTAGGATGCATTTTTCTAAGTTTCTGTTTAACAAGTTTAGCATCCGGATGGACTACTAGGTGATGCATAACTACAGAAGGGTCTAATCTTGGCATATCTTCATATGTCCAAGCAAAGACGTCTTCATATTGTTTAAGGAATGCAATGTATTTATCTTGTTTTTCTTGACTCAATTCTGATCCAATGTTGATTATGTGAGGGTTATCTTTGGTTCCAATGTTAATTTTTATGATGTTTTCTACTTCCATGTGTAGATCTCTCTCAAAATTAGGTGGGGCGGGTGAAACGCCTAATTCTTGTAATTCTTCCAAGGTTAGCTTGGATAATTCGTCTTGAGGAGTCGTGGCCTCAAGCTGGGCTATACTAGGTATAGAGCCATCGAAATAAAATCCGTTATGTAACAATTCCTCAATGGAGACATCATGAAAGATATCCCCTCCAACTCATCATCGGATTCGACAATCATCTCAGGGTAAGCTATGGATAACATATTACATGTAAGAGGCTTATTCATTAAATGCAAGACATCCCGTTTATCCAGATAATCTTGGTAACATATGAGGTGGTCATCATCCTCGAATGGGAAGGGCTGACCTTTACTAGGAAATAGGCCCACACCACATCGGGCAGGCCACGGTTCTACCTCAAAAGGTTCTTTCATACCATTCTGGAAAGGTCCCAAACCTTTCCCTTTATATCCCAATTTAAGCATTATAGGCTTAGCTTTAATATACTCATTAGCAAAATAGCATCTAGCATATCCATCACAATGTGTCTTGATGTTTCTAGGTATTCTTCCCTAGTCATATCCCTTATAAATAAAAGCACAACTCCCGACTTGGTAAATACTTCCCATAGGCTGTGGGAGGCCCAAGGTACGAGGAGAGGGTGGGAGTTTATTTAAAATAAGGGAATCTTGCATGGCAATGTTTGTTTTTTCTGATATAAGAATTTTAGATAAATCGGGTAAGAGCTCATCAGTAAGAGCATAAGAGGTAGAAGGAACATTTCCTACATCGTCGGATGTGGAAAGTATGCTTGTAGTGGATGTAGATGTTATAGAGATATCGATGGATGAGTCTATAGGTATGGAAGTTATAGGAGTAAAACAAGAAGCATTGGTTGTAGTTTTAGGATCTTTTCGAGGTCCTAATGTGGTTTGTTCGGAATATGGTTGAGCTATATGTAGAGGTGTAGTTGATGGGGAAAAAGTAGATGATGTTATGGGTGTGTGTTTCACACGTTTAGATGGTTGATGAGAATTAGGATGTGTGGATGACAGAGCAGGGCAAAATTGAACTCCAACAGGTTCTGCCAAAGCACACATATCAAAGGGTCTAGGATCACCATGAATGGTAACCAACTGATTTTTAAATTTGAATTTAACACACTGATGTAAAGTTGAGGGAATAGCTCACATCGCGTTGATCCAAGGGTGACCCAAAAGTATATTGTACGATGCAGGGCAATGTACAATAAACACGGTCATGTCTAAGGTTCTCGGACCAACTTGCAAGGGGATAGTAATAACTCCACATGTTTCTTGTGTTTCGTCATTGAAGGCTTTTATGATCATATCAGTTCTTTTCATTTCATCACTTCTAAACCCAAATATTTGGTAGAAGTCAAAAGTGCATATGTTTAAAGATGAACCATTATCAATCAAGACTCGTTTAACCGCTACATCCCCAATTAGGGCAGTAATATATAAGGGGTTATCATTATGTAAACTATGTTGTGGTATATCTCTATCCTGGAAATCAATACAATCGACTTCTCGAGTTATGATAGTATTGGACATGGCTTCAGAGTTGAATATTTTGTGGTACCATCATTTGGCTTAATGTGAGCATTAATTCATCCCTATGGGTAGGAGAAGATCTTAAAAGGTCCAAAAGGGAAATTCTAGTTGTAGTATTTGATAATTGTTCATTAATATTATAAGGAGGCTTAGGTTGAACATTAGGCGCATGATTCCCTTTATTGGGATTTTTCAAAACAAATGGAGCTGATCCATCGTTCTGAGTTTGATCTTGTTGAGAGTTTTGAGCCTGTTGTCTGGTAACGGCTCCGATGGTACCTACAATATTATTTTGTGGATGATGAATGGGCCTTGGTCTAGCGTTTATGGCTTGTTCATTAGAAAGTAATTGGTGAGAAGATGGTCTAGTAGTGACTCTTCTAGGAAATGGTTCTTCTGGAACCATAGAACTTGTGATAGGTTGAATAGGATCTGATTCATCTTCAGAACTATTCGATTGATTTGAGGTGATTTCCATGTCACTTTCAGTCTCATATTCGGTATCACTAAGATCAGGGGTCCGAATATTATATAGAGGTCTGGTCGTAACCATGGATAAAGTTGTGTCAAATACTTCCACATCATGAGTAGGTGAATGTCCACTAATAGTTCCTACATATCGGGTAGGAGGGGGAACATTATGATGCTCAATTTGATTAGCCACCTCTTTACCATGCTTTGGTAAAGGATGTTGAAATATGTCCAATGATTGATTGGCATTCTGATTCTGATTTTGGGGGATGTTCTTTTGAGCATTATTAGAAGGATTTTGTTTAGGTTGAAAGGCTTGCACCTCCATCTCATTGTTATCAATCAGGTCTTGTATTTTATGTTTTAATATTTTACAAGAGTTGGTAGCATGTCCAGGCCCTCTATGGAAATCACAATGTAAATCAGCTCTGTATCCGGGTATAGTTGGATCAGGTTCTCGGATATTTGGTAATTGAATCAAACCTCGTGCTAATAGTTGTGGGAGAATGGTTGATAAAGGTTGATTTAACCTAGTAAATTCTCGAGGTGGTTTATCAGGAGGTTTCAATATGAACTTCTCTATTGTTTTCACAGTATTAACATTGGCAATGTTTCTGCTATCAGTGACTCCATCACCCACAACTTGTTTATTTTTATATTGATTTCTGGATGTTTTCTCATCATCTTTCTTTTTAAGCTGACCTCTCCTAATAAGAGCATCTTCCACTCTTCGGGCTAAGTCTATAGCTTGATCGAAGGTGGTCAAGGTAGCAGTTGATAATTCATAGGATAGTTGTTCTTGTAAATTATTGATAAAGATATCCAACATTTCTCGATAAGGTAACACAAAGTGTAATTTTCCTATCAACTGCCTCCATCGAGCTAAGAAGTCAGCAAAACACTCATCTTTGTCTTGTTTTAGGTTGTACAAATCTTTAATAGTTACATGCCTTTCAATATAGGCACTAAATTGATGCACAAAAGACTCGACGGTCTCTTCGAAATTTCTCAAAGAATGAGTGGGTAATTGATAATACCATTCCAATGCCATCCCTCCTAAACTTTTTGGGAACATCTTTAGTAATAACAAGTCATCATGTGATATATCATGACATGCTATCCTAAACATACGAAGATGCTCTATGGGATCTTCAGTTCCTTTGTATATAGGTAGGACAGGCATAGGAAAGTGTTTGGGATATGGTTGTGCTACAACTATAGGATCTAGAGGCTGACTACACATCTCTCGATAATTGTACGAGGGATGGTAGGGATCTATCTGGTCCATGCGGGAGACTAACTGTTTCACCATGGCTTCCAGATTACCATTTTGCCCACCATATTGGTTTGGTGGTACATGAGTATGGGATTTGTGAGCGTATGATGGCGTGACATAAGGATTAGATGCTATATTGTTGTTATGCAAATGGTTGGTAGGAAGAGTATTATGAAGAAGATTTGTTGTAGCATTATGTTGTATCCCAGATTGTTGGAAATTGGTATTTGGTTTTGTTTTAGGCTTTTGTTGATTTGAGGTATATTGATCAATAGCTTGGCGAAATAGAGCAGTGAATGAAGGTTTCTTTTGTGTGGGAATAACCCTAGGCTTGGTAACAGGCACTCTAGGTGGTTGGGTAACCTGTTGTTGTTGCATGTTCTGGATTATAGCGGCCATATCCAAATTGGATGGTCCAGCTTGATCACTTTCTTGATCAACGAAGGACAAGGGATTAGTGCGTGTGTGATATATGTCTTCTAGGGTTGCTTGAGTGTCACTAATTTGATCTTTGTCCATATGGACTGCTCTATTAAGAGTGCCAATATTAGTATTGAGGAACTTCCAGAAATGTTCCATGTTCTCAAAAGTAATAGCTCCTTCTGGAGATATTTTAGGGGATGAGGATCCTTCCTCTCTATCATTTTCTTTTTGTTCATTTCCTACAACAAATTCTTCTTCTTGTTGGTCAAAGGTTCCTTCTTCCTGAATTGGGTCTTCAGGAAGGACATCTCGGGTTATTTCCTGGTTTTCTTAACCAATCTTCTTCTACTTCAGTCTGTTTTCCATTCCCGAGTCTAGTCATTATGTCTAAATTTAGATTTTAGCAAATATATATTAATATATTTGCAACAAATTTAGGAGGTAGATATATTTTAATTATATACCTACTATAATACTTAAAAGAAAATGTTTTGATTTTTGTTATGATTTTGTTTTGTTTTTATTTTATTTATTTATTTTTTGTTTTTTTTTATGCTTATAAAGACAACAAACAACACACTAAATGCAAGAAATAACAATAATAAAAGAATAGCTTAGTTTTCTATAAATAGTTTATAGATGTCATTGATAGGATCAAGTTCATCAGGAGTCATGAAATGCTCCTCTTCAAATTGGAAATGGTTTTTCAAGAACTTGATAAAGTGTGCTATAGTGATATTATCTGTTTCAGACTCTGACTGGTAGAAATAAATTTCATGGCAATACTCTCGATATAACACAGCTCTAGGAACTCTATTCCATATTTTTCTATCCGTAAGAACGACCTCTTGATCCTCTATATGAGATAGAAATTTATGTACTACAACTGCATTCTCAAGGTATTCCTCAAAGGTGTACAACTCTGAAGACACATGGGCTCTTTTATCTGCTAACCACCTATGGCAAGCTCTCTGAAGTTCATGATATAAGGTCACTTGATCAGGATCCAGGATTCTATCTAGGACAAACCTCTTAATTTGCCTAAGTTCTGTTGCCCTAGATCCAATGATACCCAATCTCCTATCAAGTTCATCCCACAAAGGTTGAACCCTATTTGTTTGAGGTACTCTAAGCACAGAAGTAATCTCTATAGCTGCTAATTGATTCTCAACATTAATGGTGACAACTCGTCTTTTATTATAATCTACCATCTAAATATGATATGCAATCTTTGATTCTAAATGCATTTATGTTTTGTTTTTTTGATTGTTTTCAAAAGGTTTTTAGTTTTTCACGTCGGGTTCACCAAAATGTATCGCTCCAAATTTTTTGCATCCTTACCTTCAGGCTATAGGATCCATGCCCGTAAGGGGGATGCGAGAAGGATGGGACAATACCTCGGACTGAGAGGCCCTTTGAAGGTCCCGCCTCTCGGGGAGGGGTATAAGGGTGAATTTTTGATGGATGGTGGGTTCACCAGGAAACTTTTGAGTGGCAGTTTCCACACCTAGGTTGATAGTAGGTTTGATGTGTTCATTTTGTACTTTAATCATTCAATTCCTAGGTTTGGCCAAGATGAATCTAAACTATTCTATATGCCAATGCTGATTTTTATGGATACAAAAATATGAATAAATGCTAAACACAGAGAATATGCTGAATGGGACAGAACATACCTGATTTCGGATGTCTGATGAAGATTCTAAGTTTTGTAGTAGTCCAGATCATCTCAACTCGTACGTAATCATCTGAGATCAGACGAGATCATCGTCAATCTGACGAATTCGTCAGACGAATTCGTCAGAAACCTGCAATCATAGGAATAGATACAAAATACCAAATATGCAACTGCAAAAGCAAAGGAGAATGATAGAAATAATAGCAAACATGCCTAAATAATAGATTCAAATAACAAATAAGAGAAATGCAGTAGATTTAATGATTGATTTTAACTTTATCATGCGGTTATGCTAAATGAGGTGAACTCCAAGATGCATAAATATAATAACTAAGATAATGTATAAAGAAATGCAAAAAATAATAAAGAGATGCAAACTCTAGGCTCTGATTGCCCCCAATCTGGACTATAGTCGGGATCACCTCCAATCGTACGAGATCATCTGCGCTCCTCGACAGGATCGTCCGAAATCACCTGGAATCGCTTGCGATGATCCGAGCTAGCTTCGACTGAAAAATAGTAAAGTTCCTACAAGAAAACATGAAATACATAATGCAAATGATGGTGTGAGGATGCTCTGAGGTGTGTGGAAGTTCAAGGGGTTTAAGCAGAGTTTTAGGCAGAGAGTCAGGGGGATAAACTAAGAAAATCTCAGTTTATATAGGATTAGGGAGAGGTTAGGAGGTTGGAGATCATCCCAATTTGGGAGATCTCCAATGGGGGAGACTCTAACTATGCAGACACGCTTTCTGCCCAGGTTAGAGAGGTTGTTGAAATAGAAGCTAAGTATGAAAATTTGGTTTTGGGATGAAATCGTCTGGACGTTCTGTTCCAGATGAATTCGTCAGATCTGGGATGATTTCATCTAATCTACGATGATATCGTCCAACGGTCAAAACAAATCCTAAAAATGGCACGAAAAACAAGGGGAGCGGGTAAGGTGGTTAAGGTTAAGGGGGTTTGAGGTTAAAATTTGAATTTTTATCTTTTTACTAAGGTTTAACTATGCCAATTTTAGGGTGCTACAGGAGGTGTTTAAGCCAATTTAAACATGATTAAAGAAATATCTCAACAAACCCTAATCTCACACATGTGGGAGGATTTGATTAAGGCTAATCAAGATTAAAGGTTCTTTTAATCAAATTTACCCTAAAAAGTGACTTAAGTGAAGTCAACATTAAATTAGAATTTGATAATTGACTTATTAATTAATTTGGCCAACTAATACCCCGTGGGGGCCTTAATTGCATGTGAATAGACCATCGAATGATATTTTGATGTGTCGGATGTAATTTGGAAGGCTTATGAGGGTTTAGGACCTGAAATCCGATGAAGTAGTATATGGGAGTCTACACGATGCTATGACAATCTATGGTGATCTATGCATGACTACAACCATCTACATATGACTACGCATGACTACAATAATCTATGCATGTCTAGGATGATCTACAATAGTCTACGCTGGTCTACGATAGCCTAGGGGTACCTAGGATGGCCTATGTAAACCTACAAGTGTCCATAAGGATCTACAAGTACGTAGGTATAGCAGTGTGCAACTTTTGGGTGTCTACATTTTCCCCTTTTTGTACTATATTGTGTAGAACACAGTTTAATACAAAAATATGAAGGGTTTGTGTAGAAGGAAAAGGGATAGAAGGGGAATGGAATCCAATCAAAGGGTATGTAGCCACTCGAAGCATGACCATACAAATCAATCGGGTATCCAAGGAAAAGAAGAGAAAGAATGGAATCTAATCGAAGGTATGTAGCCACTCAAAGCGTGACCATACAACATCAACTTGATGTCCACAGGGGAAGAAGAGAGGAAGGAAAGAAGGAAAAGAGGAAAGAGATAAAAACAATGCTAGTAAGGGAAAATGAATGATTATGAATGCAATGATGTGATTTTTTTGAGTCCGTATGACATTTACGATGCCATACCAGTTGCTTGAGAATGACAACTTTTGATTGCTTTGCTTTTGCGACCAGATCAGCGTGGTCCAAAAGTATGATTAGGACAAAATCCTAACTAAATATTTGTTGTTGATTGATTGATGAGAACATGGTGACAAGTGTCAAACCATTTGAGTTAGTTTAACATTTGGATCATCAACTCGTGACCATATCAGCGTGGTCGCAAAGTCCATTTCCAAATGTTGCGCTAGGATTGATCAAACGTATCATCCATTGTGTACTCAATTTACATGAATGCTAGATTGACTTCTCCATGGTGACGCGTAACTCTCCTGATGTAACCCATGTCTGTTTGGGATTGAGATTATAATCGTATGATAATATTTAACAAAAAAATTTGTAGACAAATGTGCTAACCACGCTTTTGGATTTTTGATGTTGTGGTTGCATGCAAAGCTGACTTTGGATATGAATACCCCCTCAAACGAGGAATCAACAATGAGGTGAATGGAATGTGGTGAATTGATGATGCAACGATTGATAAAGATACCAATGCATGATGAATATGATTGCTAGTAAGAAGAGAAAAGAATGGGATCTAATCAAAGGTATGTAGCCACTCGAAGCGTGACCATACAACATTGACTTGGATAGCCAAGAAGGAGAAGGAAAAATAATGGGATCTAATCAAAGGTATGTAGCCGCTCGAAGCATGACCATACAACATTGAATGGATAGCCTAGGGGGAGAAGAGAAGGAAAGAAGTAGAAGAAGAGGAAAGAAATAAAAAGCAATGTTGGTAAAATGAAATGGATGATTGCGGATGCAATGTTATGATTTTTTTGAGTTCGTATGACATTTACGATGCCATACTAGTTGCTTGAGAATGACAACTTTTGACTGCTTTGCTTTTGTGACCAGATCAGCGTGGTCCAAAAGTATGAATAGGACAAGTTTATCGGTAAAATGAAATGTGTGTTTGCAAATGGTGTTAAAAGGTAAGTTTTGGAGGCTCCTAGGGTTTTAGAGGGTATTTCCCTACTTTCCTAGGGTTTTGGGGATGTTTTGGGGTGTTCTGGGTCAATTCGTGACCTGGGTAGTGATTTTGACCTAACTCGCGACCTGGGTCGTGAGTCAGGGTTTAAAGCATATTTAAGCCCAAATTTGCATGGGGGAGCTCATTTGAATGACGTGCAACTTTGGAAAGCGGTTTGGGAGAGCATTTGATAGCACGAAAGGAGCGCGTTGATGATTGTGAGAGTGACAATGATGAAAGGATGTAGATCAGCTGGCATCAGGTGCGGGAACCCATTGGTAAGTGATCGTCTGCCTTGTTTTATTTGTTTTTTTTTATTTTTCTGGGAAAATGTGAATGAGGGGGGGGAGGTTTTCATCTCGATTTAAAAAAAATTGTAACTTTTAAGTAAAATTTGAACACATAGTGATAAACGGGCCAAATGGGTACCCAAAAGTGTGGTCGGTTTTTCAATTGGGTTTGTTTTGTCACCAATTTGACCGGGTAATGGGTAGAGTAGGTGTGAAGTTTGACTATCAATTTTTGAGGTAACGGTGTACTGACATTGATATGTTTTTGCACTTTGTTCGCTAAAGTAGGAAATGGGTATTCCGTTATGTGACTATTTTATTTTTTTTATTTCGTTTGATGTGATTTCAGAATTTGATGCTTTTAGGAGTAATATATCAAACCTAGGCTGTTAGATTTGACATGTTAGGCGTAAGATTTTGGAAAACCAATGAAAATTTCACCACAGAAGGGCAAAATGGGTGTCCAAAAATGTTGGTTGTTTTGGTAGCTGACTTCATTTGATATGCCTTTGATTTGCGTGCCATGGTGTAGATAGTATTAAACTAAAAATGAGCTATAGGGAGCCCGATGTAGACTGTACTCGATGTCAGTTTGAACTTCCACCACTAAATGGGAAAATGGGTATCTAAAAATGTGACTGTTATTTTTAGATTGTGTGCCTGGATGTGTGTTCGATTTTGGTGTTTTTAGGACAGATTTGATTGTTAGATCTGTGTTGATTGGTGCTTTGTTTCTGAATTTTGTCGACACATTTACCATTAAGTGGGCAAATGGGTATCCAAAAATGTGATTTGTTTTTGTATGTCATATTAATTGATCAAGTTTTGGATTGCGTGCCATAGTAGTTGTACAGTTGAGTTTGTTATTGGTTGTTGGGTGACCAATGTGTACTGTTTGTCGTATGTGCTTGGAATTTTGCCATGAAATGACAAAATGGGTATCCAAATATGTGATTGTGTTGTTGATGTGTTTTGTCATTTTGTTTGTACATTATTTTGTCTCGGGATGTGTGCCAAATTAAATGTTTTCAATTTGTAAATTCTGCGTGATGAAGTTGAATTTGATTGATTTGTTATGTGGGTTACTGATGCATGTTGTGTTATGTGTTGAACAGGTGAAGGCGCTTGAGCCCCATCATCGGGTGAGGAAGTTTAAGAAGGGTTTTGAGAAGCTGATGAAGACTGAGGAGGAGCTACAGTGGTTGGATGACATACACTTTCACGGTGTGTGGGAGTGTAAGAGCATCTTCACTAATAGGGCATATGTGTCTGCCTTATGTGAGCGGTGGGATGCAGATAGGAACACATTTCATTTTCCTATGGGGGAAATGACCGTGACATTGGAAGACGTTTATCGTATCTACCGACTGTCGATTGAGGGTGTTCCTATGAGGGCAGCCAAATATGGGAGGAAGGACATAGTTTTGGAGAGATTCTTTGGGGTTGGGTGGAGAGAGATCGATATCTCTAAGATGGATTATGAGTGGTTGTGGCTACAAAAGAAGATCTCGGATAGGCAGTGTGTGGTGATGATGATGATCTCTACATATGCCCTTCTTGATAGTTTCGGGGTGTTGTTTACCTGGAACATGTTGGATATAGTTAGTGATCTAGTGGAGCACAAGGTTGTGTTTGCATGGGCACCTACACTATTGGCCCAAGTATACCATGAGTTGCATGATGTGGTTTGGGGTAGGCGGACAGGATTGAGTGTGATTCCCTTGCTGCAGGTATGGGCATGGGAGCACATAGCCATTGAGAGGCCCTCTTTGTTACCTCACCCTATACATGTGGAGGGTAAGGAGTATCCTTACGCCTTGAGGTGGAGTACGGAGGCTGAGCAGGGTATGAAGAGGCCTCATGAGGGTGACCTAGTTTTGTGGAGGATTAAGTTTGGGGAGCTGACGTCGGATGACATAAAGTGGAGACCATGGTTGGGTGGGGTGAGTTGGAAGGAGGATGATGAGCAGCTATGGGCCATACGATGGGGTAGATGGTTGGTGGGGAGATATACTCGATAGACTAAGTACTTTTAGTTTGATCGAGTAAAGCGCCAGTTCGGTTTATGGTAGGATGTTCCAGGGACTCCTGTTATTTATTTTAGGTGATAGGGAGATAGAGGAGAGTGCCTTATTGTACCACCTTGGGTTGGGGAGAGGGACCCTCCTATGGATATCTTGGATGTAGGGGATGCAGGGATGACACCGAAGTTTGATGCATGGTGGGCACTATAGTCTTGGGAGCTTGGGAGAGGTGTGGTGGATCGATGGGTGGCACCTGCTGCTAGGGCACCTCCGCTAGAGAGGAGAGTGAGCAGGAGGACTCGGGCTAGGGCAGTGAGTATGGCTACTATTGAGGAGGAGGTTCCTCCATGATGGTCATGATGTCGCGTAGGTGCTTCGATGAGTACCCAGGATGTGAGGGTAGAGGAGGTGGATGTGGGTGTAGATGTTGGGATAGAGCAGACCATTGGAGCCCAGGTTGAGGGAGGCAGGGTGGCCGGTATGGGTGGTATCGATGATACCATTGATATTGGGGTATTTTTTGATATAGCATAGCAGATTCTTGGTGACATTTTGGAGAGGCCAGCTATGGAGGATGTACAGGGATTACATGATCGGATTCAGTAGTTGGAGGCAGACATGGTGGAGATGAGGGCTGCTATGTCTAGGCAGGAGCAGATGATCGATACTTTGACTAGTCAGTTGGTGGTTGAGGCCACCAAGAAGATGATGTGCGAGACTACTTTGTTGGTGTACGAGATTCCTCTACCTGATTATGGTCAAGTTGTGGTGTAGTCTGGATCTCAGTCATAGGTGCGGGTACCCTCATATCAGAGTCAGCATAGTGTTGCTATGGTGGGATAGAGAGGTGCTAGGGCTGAGGTGCAGGATCAACCTACTGTGGATCCTGTTCCAGGATTTAGGGTGGAGTCGAGCTAGGCTGTAGGGATGCGAGTGAGCCATGAGGGCCGTAGGGAGACTCCTAGTGGGGGTTAGGATATTTACTACTTATTGTAGCCTACGGGCATTTTTGTTTTGATGCTAGATGATGATGGGCATGATCCCAGGTTGTAGCCTTCGGGCATTTTGTATGGATGATATATATACATATACCTTGTTGATTTTGGCTATTATATATACATGTGTTATTTTTATGGTTTGAAATGTGTTCTTGTTTATGTTTGCATGGATTAGCATAACATAATTTGTAGATATGTCTGATGAATAGATATACATGTATGACATGGTTTAGATCTATTATCGTGTTGTGGTATAAATGGATTGTAGAATAGTGTTATGATTGTATTTCCAATGCGACATGATGTGATATCAAATGTGATTTCGTAATGAATGTATGTAGAGTAAGTGCGATACTATGACTCGATTTTGAAATGCATATGGGATGAATGCAATAAATGTAATTTGATATGAAATGCATGTAGGATGAATGCATAACTATAATGTGTATCAAATGTATCTGACATAGATGCATGTATGCATGTATGGACTTACTAAAATGCGCCAAGGAAGCACTTGTATGGTGGCATTGACCTGTATGGATGCTATCCATTCCATGATTTTAGGGTTAGTGGATAATGTAAGGCATGTGTAATGGTTTTGACTAACATAGTTATGACAATCAAATCTCAAACCCTTAGCTATACAAGTTTTGTGGCAACTTATAACATGATCGGGCTGGTTCAAAATCTATCTTGGACCTATGTGTGTGAATGTGTAAGGTTCATTTATCCATTTTGAGGGAGGTAGGATTAACCCGTTGTAGATGCTACCATACTAGCTAGCTCATCCATCCACAATAGTGATCTCTACAAAAGTGAGATGCTAATGTAAGAGATGTGTTGTCACCTGTAAGATTATTCCATTGGTAGGCAAGTTTTTGGAATTATCCCATAGTGTTATGTTGAACCTAAGGACCAAAGGCGATAAGCATAACATGTGTGATATCAAGAGGTATTTCCTTTTGTTTTTTGCCCCTGTTCTAGTGTTAACCTATCTGATTGTGGTAGTGCTCTTTTCATTTTTTCTTTTTTTTTTTTTGTATGGGCGATGAAGTTTGTTTTCTACCCAGTTATTTAATTTTTCTTATGCTTGATCCCTTTGTTTATCCCCAGGTCGTATGTTGACCATGTAGGCGATAGGATGAGCAGGGGATACCGTTCGCTAGATGGCGATATCTACTCAAGATGTCCTCTTTCCTAGGCTCAAAATTGTTAATGTGTAACCTGTTGTGAGTGATTCATGAGAGAAGTTGAACCAGCCTAAAAGACCATAAGAAGAATGTACAAGACTCAGTAGCTATGGGTGACACTTGATTGCCTAAACTACAGAGTAGTCAAAATTAAACATGACACCTATGTATACCCTGATCCTAAAAAGGGGGAATGGACATCCAGGTGGTGATGCTAACAAGTGCATGTATTATTCTTGCTGAGGCGCATTTTGGGGAAGAATGTACAAACATGAATTAAAATTTTAACTATAAAGCATATGAATATGTGCAATGAATGTAACTGTAAGTGATGCAAGTGGAGGAATGCGATATTTACAAGAAGAAAGTTATGTTGTGTAGAAGGAGAATTTTAGAAGAACCTATTTACAGATGAGTAAAGTGTGTAATGATGATAAAAAGCGTGATGCTATGATCATGGTTGCCCTAGCATGTGGGGTGTGTGTGTAGTAGATGTATAAGCTATGAGTTGTATAAGTGTATGTAATAGTCACCAAGAAGAAGGAAGATGTGAGAGTGGAATGTACAGGTGGAAGAAGTGAGAAGAAATAGGCTTTGGTGACCAATCAAGAAAAGGGGATCACCAACAGCCGACAATGATAGAAGAGAAGAAACAAATCAACATATGTAAGAAGTAGAAGAATGAGATAGAAGAAGACGAGTAACTAACACTACTATCGGGTGAAATGGCATAGATCTAGGTGGGAGTGGGATGGTGAAGTGATGACATGGCTAGAATTGTGGCTAGAGCCATAGTTGGAAATGTTATGAATATAGTGGGTGGGCGCTATTAGGGTACTACGGGGTGGTAAAGTCCTAGGAGTGGTGTGGTGCATGGAGGACTAAAAAGTTGGCTAAATGGAAAAGAATACTCTGGTGATGGGGTACGCTCACCATGCAACATGTTGTGCACCAGGGTTTCGAATGATCTACACTCTTTGATATCGTGACTTGGCTGGCGATGGTAGATGTAAAATTGATTCTCATTGTAATTGTATGGTTTAGGACGTGAGGGATCAGTAGGTTGAATCTCAAGTAGGTCAATAAGACCTTGATGCATGAGATGATGGAACATTTTGGAAAGGGGTATGTATGGAATAGGCATAGGATAGATGTATGGCTCTTCTAGAGGTGAGCGAGGTCTAGGTGAAAGATGATCTGGTAATGGAGGAATGGGTCTGGGTTTTAGGCATGGGTCAAGTCTGGGCTCAAGGAAGGGATCTACGTGGTGGTGAGGATGGACGGGTCGTGGGAGACTATCGTGGGTGGACATGGCAACGGTAGTGGCTCATCTGCAACTCTAGAGCTTCGATACAGGAGATGAGATGTTGTATCTCATGGTGTGGTGATGATGGTATTGGGGAAGGGGGTGAGCGAGATTCCAAGGTGAATGGAATGGCTCGATGCGTGGTAGAAAAAGGATAGGTCTACGATGAGGAAGAAGCAAAGTGAAATGACTATGGTGATTGTAAAATTGGCTGGGGCGATAAGCATCACAGTGGTGAAGGTGGTGTTTTGAGAATCAATGGCATAGGCGATTGTCTTGGGTGATGATACAAATGAGGAGGGATGTTTGCATAATCGGTTTGAGTAGCTTGGGTCATGCAAGATTGCAAATCCTGGGTATAGGTAGACTCACCATTGGTAAGGGGAGCGGCTAGAAATGTAGGGTGAGGTTGATGAGGTGTGTATTCCCTATTAGGTGGGTGGTAGGATCCTATGGGATGCTATGGATGACTTGGAGGTGAATAGTGATGTCTGAGATCATCAGACGGATGGGAGGATGATCCCTGTGCTTGCAGTTGGGTGGATTTCTCTTTATCATCAAAAGAGGATATGGTGATCTGGTTATCTCTAGAGTGTGGTGAACCTCACTAGCAAGGGGAATGATGTCGAGGTGAGGTGTGGTGATCTTAAAGAGATGAATGTGAGAAGTTCCTAGTATGAAGGACGGTGGTTGGGTGAGATCATTCGATTTAATGGGTTTTTTCTACGACTACAGATGGTCCTACATGGTGGTAGGTGAGGCCACTGTAGAGCTCTCCTACTGATGACATGAGCTCTCCTACTGATGACATGAGTCTTGAAAAAGAAAAAATAAATAGCCCAAGCATAAAAATGGCAGAAATATGCAATGTACATGTATAGAGAAATAATAAAGAAGAAATAACAGATTTGTATGGTGATGTGCTTGGTGATTTACTTCTAATACTATGTGACACTTGTGATGGTGATTGTGTTTATGAATCATGCATTGAAAGCACGAAGGTGCAAGATGTTTATGGTCACCAATATGGTATTCATGCTGGTGTACCTTACTATTTTAGGTATTGTATCGCTCCAAATTTTTCGCATCCCTACCTTCAGGCTATTGGATCCGTGCCCGGAAGGAGGATGGGAAAAGGATGATGCGGTACCTCGGACGAGAGGACTTTACGAAGGTCCCGCCTCTCAAGGGAGGTGTATTTTGGTGATTTTTCGATGGATGGTGGGTTCACCAGGAAACATTTAATGGCAGTTTCCACGCCTAGGTTTTGGAATGTGTTTAGATGAGTTCGTTTTGATCTTAAACATTCATCCTAGGTTTGGCCGAATGAATCTAAATTAAACTACATGAAAATGCAATTTTCATGAATACAACAAACAAATTTGAAAGCAAAAAATAGAGAATTTACAGGAGGAAAACGGGGAATACCTGATCCGGATGTCTGAAGAAGATTCTGACGTTTGAGGCAGTCTGGATCGTCTGGAATTCGACAGAATCGCCTGCAATCTGACAGAATCATCCGAAAACTGACAGATTCATCTGGAATCTGACAGAATCGTCTGAGACTGACAGAATCGTCCGAGATCTGACGAATTCGTCAGACGAATTCGTCAGAAACCTGCAAAACAGAAAATAGATGCAAAATACAAGAAATCCTACTGTGCAAACAGAGGCAAATTACACCAAATAGCAATATGAATACCGAACAATATTTAAGAACAGAAATTAAAGCAAATTACCGTACTTAAATGACAAAACATGATCTTAATATGCAATCTAGGCTAAATGGGTGAACTCCGGATGCAAAATAATGTAAAAACCGAATAAATTGTCTAATTTGCAGGATAAGATGACAGAGAAAAAGGTGAGAAAAACAAACTCCGTGCACCGATTGCCTCGATGTGGATTGCGCAGAGATCGTCTCGCATCAGCACGAAATCGTCTCGTATTTGACAGATCGCCTCCGATCTGGACAGGTTCGTTGGCGACGATGGGCGCCAGCTCCGATTGAAAAATAATGTTGTACCTGCAACAAAATAATATGAAACTAATGCAAATGCAAAGTAGGGATGTTTCAACGTAGGGGGAATCAATTTACCAAGAATTTCAGCCAGGGGTTGGGGAGGGAAAATCCTAGAGGTTAAATAGGCTTAGAGGGAGTAGGTAGGAGGTTGGAGATCATCCCAATTTGGGAGATCTCCAACGGGGAGGGTCCCAACGGCGCGTACACGCTTCTGCCCATATTGGAGACCCGTTGGAACAGATTCCAACTATGCAAATTCAGTTTTGCGACAAGATCGTCTGGACGTCCTAGTCCAGACGAAATCGTCAAATCTGGGGCGATATCGTCTGATCGGCGACGATATCGTCAAACGGTCAAAACAACCTCTAAAATTGGCACGAAAAAGGGGGAAACGGAATACCCGACGGTTAACCGGCGGTTTGGGAGGTTAAATTTGATTTTAAAATTATTTACTAAGGTGAATGTAAATTTTATAATTTTACTGCGCCAATTTTAGGGTGCTACATTTTGCCCCCTCTTTAGCGAATTTTTCGAAGAAAATGCGTTAAAGATGAGTTCTTCTCGATCTACGAGAAAGCAAAAAATTATACCCATTTTTAGGCGACGATTCTTGGTCGAATCGTACGACAACTTACTATGGTGCCCCCTCCGTGTTTTTACCCAAATCGAACGTTTGAGGTAAAAACGCAGAAAAGCACAAAATTATTGTTGAATAAAATTAAGAAAAATAGGGTAAAACCCTAATTCATTGTTACTGTTCATTTTTCTGGTTTTAGAGCTCTGAAGCAAAAAATGGTCGAGACAACGCACATATCTGCAGAGGTCCGACGCGGTCTACGGGTAAGGGTCTAAACTTAGTTTAGAACTGATTTAATTTGAATTGACATGCTTTTTAGATAATTTTTAGGTGAATTTTGAGCATCGCGGCCGTTTTTGGGCCGTCGACGTCGTCGGGACGAAATCGTCCCGATTTCGACGAAATCGTCTCAATTTCGGCAATTTCGCCCGAGGGCGAAATCGTCGAAAGGGGGACGATTTCATCAAATTAGAGACGATTTCGAACTACGAAATCGGAGACGATTATGCTCAAATTTGGGACGATATCGTCCAATAGTGGGCGATATCATCAATTGCAAAAAATTGAATTTTTAACTTGCATTATTGATTACTTGAATTATTGATTAATGATTTGTTTATTGTTTTTTTGTTTATGTTTGGAGAGAGGATTACTAAAGAGCAGGAAGTGGAAATATGGAGGGTTGAGAGATGACTTGGCCGTCTCACACAGGCAGAGAGCGAGATCAGCGGCACAGGCCGGCTTACAGCATGTGGCGGAGATGCCACAAGTATCCACGGACATGGGGCTTCTAATAGCCCTAGCAGAGAGGTGGTATCCGGGTTCTTCCTATTTTTGGCTACCGACAGGGGAGATGGCTCCCACACTAGAGGATGTATGGAGGATTCTGAGAATCCCCATACAAAGACGGCTCATCACTCCTACGGCCAATCAGGGCCGCGCTATGGGACGGTTATGCGGTGACCCGAGCTTCACCCTGGAGAAGGGCGAAGTTAACATCGAGGCACTGCGCTAGATGCCTGGGGCATCTACACTCACACGAGTTCTGGCCGGGGTAGTTGGTGGACTTCTGCTGTGCCACCAGAGCGGGTGCAGGGTACCATGGATGCTCGTAGATGTGATCTACGATATGCGGGACCATGGGTACAGGTTTGCTTGGGGCAGCTTTGTACTATGCCGATTGTACAGGATCCTGTATGGGGTCGTGTACAAGGGCGGGCGATGTCTGGTCATGACATCGCTCCTACAGGTTTGGTGCTGGGAGCACATTGCAGTGCGGAGGCCGGTAGGGCTTCCACTGATAGGGGTGGACGGGGAGAGGCCCCGAGTCTTCTACTGGTGGCTCCGGAGAGGGTCACAGCGACGGATCGACCTACCGATGTCCCGGAGGCTACTGGATGACCTAGTCCCGGATCAGATCACCTGGAGGCCGTGGAGAGGAGCATCCAGGGTGGGCCGAGGATGGACAGGAGCTGGCTCGCATCAGGCGAGTCTGCTGGCTGAGGATGGAGAGGGGAGAGGTGGAGCTCCACCGCTACGACCGAGTTTTGAGGCAGTTCGGTCTACAGCAGGGGATCCCATCTCTCAGGGATTACGAGTTTTCCCGGACTGTCCGGGATAACACCACTGTTAGCGGGGCTCCTGACATGCAGCGGTTCTGGAGTCAGGACGTAGACGATGCCCCCATCCAGCCAGTGGATGGGGACGACGCAGGGGTAGCCGACGGCTACGATGCCTGGTACGCAGGCATCCGCCCTCCTCGGATGACGAGGGCTCAGGGTCCGATTCATGCGGTTGTGCATCGGATAGGGAGGCGGCGCCAGGCAGCGATAGAGGCGGCCCAGGGTCACGACGGGAGAGAGCAGAGGAGGCCACAGGCACAGGAGAGGCCACGGCAGTAGGAGAGGAGGGAGGAGAGACCCCCATCTCCATAGAGGCCACCATCGCCCGATAAGGGCAAGGGTGTGGACACAGGAGAGAGTAGCGAGATGGCTACTCTCCGGGCGGAGAGAGATCATCTACAGGCTCAGGTGCAGACGCTACAGGATGCGGCTGCACGACACCATGCTGAGGTGTCACAGCTACGGGATGAGATTGCACGCCTCAGGGCACGGGGCGAAGGGGCGAGCTCAGGAGAGTTGACACGGGCTATCGCCCAGTTGACATTCTATCATACACTGTACTTCCAGGTGGTGCCGAGGTAGATAGACTACCCCCACCAGCCTAACATCGCAGATCCGATCAGATCGGGTCATCGAGGACCACGTCCCGATCGAGGACTAGGACTACACAGACCGCGATGGGGCCACCTCGTCCACCTCAGGGCGGGGGAGGAGATGAGGCAGAGAGCTCGAGGGGCTCTCGAGGCTAGAGGGCTGCACATTGATGTTGTATTATATATATTTTTTTGTTTGATAGAGGATTGAGTATGCCGAGGTACGATTGTGGCATACCAATCCAGCTTTTGATGATGTACATATATTTGTGACATATATAGATGAGATATTTTTGATCATATGACTTGTCTTATGTGATGCTTATGATGCTTTTATGTTTGATTGATTGATTTCATGTGATTATGTCGGTGGATATATTATAATTGGAATGTCATGCTTGTAATATTTGAAATGAAATAATCTGATGTAACAATTTGGTTGTTTGTAATGAAAATGTGATAAAAATAAAAAGAGACTTCTAACAATAATTTCAAAGGACATTGTCGCTATTATAGACCATTTCATGGAGTCGCCGCTCACTCGGTCGTCAAGCTAGTCCCATTTATAGAAATATTGTTAAAAGTAAAAAGAGTGCTTAAGAGACTGTCTTAAGACTTTGGTGCAATAGTGCAAATGATGATGATGATGATGATTTGTTTTCAGATTTCCATGAAAATATTATGCATGAAATATTTTAAAATGATTTTCGCTAGGCATAAATTCCTAAGTGTGATAAAATTTTTGGATAATTCCCTAGGAATTATACCATCATTGCAAAATTTAAAGGTTGACATAATGATATGAAATAATGAAAATGTGTTTGCCGTTGAAAAGCATAATTTGTGTAACATAATGAATTAAGTCATATGGTTTTCATGATTTTTGAATAAATGGAAAATAAAATTGGTACAATGGTTTGCGCTAGGCATAGAATATGTAGGTATAGACTTATACCATCATCGCGAAAATCAAAGAAAAATAGATAGTTTTATTGCATGGTTGATTTTTTGATGAACAGAAAAGATGAAAATGAGGACTTGCGCTAGGCATACAATTCCAATTTTGGTTTTGGAACTATACCATCGTCGCGAAAGTCGACACGATATATATGATATGTTTTGAAAGAAATTTTTGATTTTTCTATTATATAGTTGTCTTTGTGGTAAACAACTGTACTTGATTTATTCCAAACAAGTTGCAAAAAAATAATATTTCAAAGTATTTTGAAGACAAAAGTTAGATTTATAAGGAATCCCATGTGCATATGTGCATTCATTTCCGATCTTGATTTATCCTAATGATAAACAAAATCTCTCAAATACAAATGTGTGTGCAATTGCATTGTTCATTTACCAGTTTTGAGCAAGATACTATGATACAAGTGATTTGAAGAAACCAAATAAATGTTCATTAACCATGATGTAGATGCATATAACCATATTAGACTACTATGTAGATCGGATTATCAAGAGCTAGCTAATCCATAAGCAGACATAGGTCTGTACAAAAGAAGGTCGCTAATGTGATAGACATATCGCCACGCTAGGAGTTACCCAAGGCCAAGCAGGTTGGGCACAAACCACCTGTTATGGGGCTTACCTCATGCTTTTCGAATAATTGAGAATTCCAGGGATTCAAGCTCATCAACCCTTCTTTTCTTTTCAAAGGGTAGGGAAAGGGATTTTATTGCTTTCTTGCTTTCTTTTGAACTTTGCATATTTTTCTTTTGTATTTCTTTTGCTTGATAATGCTTGGAACATTGCTATAATGATATAAAAGAACATTTCTCTTTCTCTTTTTCTTGAATTTTTCTTTTCTTTTTCTTTTTCTTTTTCTTTGCTAGGGATACTTGCTCAGATTAGTCGTAGAGCAAGGGATTTTTATTCTGGGTAGGGGTGAGCTTGTCCTTTTGCCAATTCTCAAAGATTCTAGACCATGTGCATGATAGGATAGCAGGGGAAACTTTTCGCTCAAGAAATCAGTTCTACTATGTAGCAAAACATGGAAATTACAAATATAATCATTTTATTGTGAAAAGATGTGCTTGGTTTAAGTAAATAACAAGATCAATTCTCTCGTGCTCAAACTTTATTTAATTGACTTTTGTGGACTTTGATATAAGAGAGATTAGTAATCATGCCGTATAAAATCAAGATATTTATTGTTTGTGAGTGTGCTAGTGAGGGATTCAAAATAAATGCTAATTTTATCCAAAATAAGTTGAAACATATAACTGCAATAATTGTAAGAAAATATATATAAACATTTTTGAGAAGTTTTGAGAATGTTGACTCTCTCTTTCTTCTGTATATTGTTTTATTTTGGTTTCGAAAGAGTCAAGCATATAGCTGTTTTTAGATTTAGATTTTTTTTTTGAGCAAAAAGAATTTAACAAGTGCTTTAAATAAATGCAATAGATAGTTTTTGAAGATTTTTAGAGATTTATGAATGTTTTTTTTTTTTTTGGTGTTTTTGAATAAATTTTTTTTTGAAAGAAATACAAAATAGTAATTTTGAACAAATATATACATGGATGAAATGACCAAATTTATGCATAATAACGTTTAAGATGCAAAATATTCATGGGTTCTTTAAGTTCTTTACCATCTAAGGTAGATAATTTATATGCTCCTGATTCAAATTTAGCAATAATGATGTATGGTCCGAGCCAGTTGGGCTCAAATTTACCTTTAAGTTCTTTGGTTGCATTTGTATTTTTTTGATTTTCTTTTAAAACAAGGTCGCCAATCTCAAAGGATCGATGACGAACTCTCTTAGCATATGATCTTTTAAGCTTGTTTTGGTAAGCACGGAGATGCTCCAAAGCATTGATGCATTTTTCATCGAGGAGTTCCAACTGACCGAGTCTGCCAAAGACGATATTCATCTCCTACTTCGGTATCTTGAAGTAGCAGAGCCAAAGAAGGAACTTCCAATTCAAATGGAAAACCGCTTCAAGCACCATATACCAAAACAAATGGTGAAGTGCCCGTGGGGGTTCGAACACTAGTTCGATAAGCCCACAAGGCCGGATATAATTGAATATGCCACTCACGGCCGCTTTATTGACTAATATTTTGAGAATTTTGATTAAAGTTTTGTTAGATGCTTCTCGCTTGACCATTACCCCTGAGGATAATAGGGGGTGGACCAACGATGTTGAATCTTATATTTTTGACATAATTTTTTAACATCTTTATTTTTGAAAGGAGTTCCATTGTCAGAGATGAGGTTGGCAGGAATTCCGAACCTGCAAATAATTTGATTAAAAATAAATTTAGAAACTTGTGTGCCAAGGCAAGAAGCTAAAGGCATAGCTTCAACCCACTTCGTGAAATACTCAATGGCGCTTATGATGAACTTGTGTCCATCGATGACACAGGATTGATTTTGCCAATAATATCCAAGCCCCATTTAGAAAAGGGCCAAGGAGATGAAATAGCCTGCAACTCTTGTGCAGGCGCATGGACAAGGTCAGCATGTTTTTGACACTTGTCGCAATGGCGCACATACTCATGTGCATCCGTTTCCATGGTAGGCCAAAAGTATCCTATCCGAAGGAGCTTTTTAGCAATGACACTACCACTAAAGTGTCCTCCACAAGATCCATCGTGGGCTTCACTCAAGGCTGATTTAGACTCATCTGAATTTAAACATCTTAATAGGATACCTTCAAAAGATCTCCTATATAAAGTATTGCCAATTATTACAAATCGACTTGCTCGTCGACGTAATAACCGACGCTGGTTTCGATTAGAATTAGCAGGGAAAGTCCCATTTTGGAGAAAATCAAATATGTCGGTATACCAAGGTTCAGGAGTAGTTTCATTGATTAGAAACACATCCAAAGGCTCTAAGCATGACTTATTTGAAGCGGGTTCCTGGAGTCGATGAATAATGATAGTGGCATATTCGTCTGCCTAACTCCAAGGGCAAGAGAGATGCAGCAGCGGCCATAGCGTCAGCTGCACGGTTGCTAGTCCGAGGAATGGCTTCCAAGGTAACTTGATCAAACAAGGACATTAGTTGTAAAACATAGGCCTTATATGGGCAAAGTTTATCATCTCTGGTTTGATAAACTTCATTAATTTGGTTTATAACCAATTGGGAATCCCCAAAAACTAAGAGGTTTTTAATTTTTAGTGCTAAAGCAGCTCGTAATCCAAGGATTAGAGCTTCATACTCAGCAGTATTGTTGGTGCAAGCAAAGGTCAGTTTGAAGGATAGAGGAATAAGATGTTTTTGTGGAGATATTAAAATAATACCCGCACCAGCCCCACTCATGCATCGGGCTCCATCAAAGTATAAGGACCATTGTTCAACAAGGTCTGCCTCTAATTGAAGGCATTCATCAGGGAACTCGATAATGAGGGGATGAGTAGACTCTAAGGGTGCAACAGCTAATTGATATGCTATGATTTGACCCTTAACATACTTCTGTCCTATGAATGTGAGATCAAACTCTCTTAGAGGAAGAACCCATTTGGCTGTGCGACCCGATAAATAAGGTTCGACTCATGAGATATCTTAAGGGATCATATTTGGCAATGACATACGTTTTTTGACTAAGCATATAATGTCGTAATTTTTGCGTAGCAAAAATGACTCGCTAGACATAGCTTCTCTAACGCCCGTATAGCGGGTTTCATAGTCGACGAAGGTTCGGCTAATGTAATAATTAGCACGTTCTCATTTTTCATCATCGAGTTGAGCTAACATAGCTCCTAAGGCAGAATCTAAGCAAAAATATAGAGGAGAAATGGGCGATCAGATTTAGGCGGTGAAAGCACCGATGGGTTAAGGAGATATTGTTTGAGAAGTTCAAAAGCTTCTCTACATTCTGTGTCCCAATTGAAAGGGACATCCTTCTTAAGAAGTTTGAGAAAAGGACCAGTTTTGTCCGCCAGCTTATCAATGAAGCGACGGATAGCTTGAAGTTTACCTTGTAAACTTCGTAATTCAGATATATTAGTAGGTGCGGGCATATCGGTGATAGCCGCAATTTTGAGAGGGTCAATTTCGATACCACGTAAAGAAACTAAAACCCCCAATAGTTTGCCGGACTTAACTCCGAATATACATTTTGCTGGATTTAATCGAATGAGATATTCTCGTAATCGATTAAAGACTTTTCGCAAATCATCCAAATGATGATCTTCAATAAGAGAGCGAGCTATAATATCATCTACATAATCATGTAGGATATCATGCATCATATCATGAAAAATGTAGGTCATAGCTCGTTGATAAGTTGCACCCGCGTTCTTTAAGCCAAATGGCATCACTTTCCAAAGAAAAGGTACCCTAGGGGGTAATAAAGGCTGTTTTAGCCTGGTCTTCAGGAGCTATCCGAATTTGATTATAACCGGAGAATCCGTCCATTAAGGACATCATCCCACTTCCGGCAATAAAGTCAATAATTTGATCCATGTTTGGAAGAGGAAAGTCGTCTTTAGGGCATGCAACGTTGATATCTCTAAAATCGGTGCAAACCCTAACTTTGGTAGCTTCTTTCTTGGTGACTGGAACTACATTTGAGATCCATTCAAGCATAATCAATAGCTTGTATAAAGATAACATTCAGGAGTTTTTCTAACTCCCCTTTGACTAGCAAAGCCACTTTGGGATGCATTTTTCTAAGTTTTTGTTTAACCGGTTTAGCATCCGGATGGACCACTAGATGATGCATGACTACAGAAGGGTCTAGACTTGGCATATCTTCATATGTCCAAGCGAAGACATCTTCATACTCTTTAAGGAATGCAATGTATTGTTCTTGTTTTTCTTGACTTAGTTCTGCTCCAATATTGATTATGTGAGGATTGTCCTCAGCTCCAATATTAATTTTAATGACATTTTCTACCTCCATGTGTAGATCTCTTTCAAAATTAGGTGGGGCGGGTGAAACGCCCAACTCTTGTAATTCTTGTAAGGTTAATTTAGATAATTCATTCTTGAGGATCAGTGGCCTCAAGTTGGGCTATAGTTGGTATAGAACCATCAAAATAAAATCCATTATGCAACATCTCTTCAACAGAGACATCATGGAAGATATCTCCTTCCAACTCTTCATCGTGGTCAAGAATCATTTCAGTGGTATGCTATGGATAGCATGTTGCATGAAAATGACTGATTTTTAAGAGGCAAATCAACATGCCTATCCAAATAATCTTGATAGCATATGAGGTGATCATCATCCTCAAAAGGAAAGGGTTGTCCCTTACTAGGAAATAGGCCCACACCACAATGGGCAGGCCACGGTTCTACCTCGAAAGGTTCTTTCATGCCATTTTGGAAAGGTCCTAAGCCTTTCCCTTCATATCCCATTTTAAGCATCATGGGTTTAGCTTTAATATAATCATTGGTAAAATAACACCGAGCGTATCCTTCATGATGAGTTTTGATATTCCGAGGGATTCTTCCCCAATCATATCCTTTATAAATGAAGGCACAACTCCCGACTTGGTAAGTACTTCCCATAGGTTGTGGGAGGCCCAAAGTACGAGGAGATGGCGGCAAATTATTTAAAAGGTTTGAATCTTGCATGAAAGCATTCATTTTTTCTGATATTAAGGTTGTAGATAAATCTGGTAAAAGTTCATCGTAAAGGGCATAAGATGTAGAAGGTTTATTACCTATGTCTTGAGATGTGGAAGGGATGATAGATGTGTCTAGAGGTTTTGAATTTGTAGGGGTAGTAGTTGAAGAATTGGTTGTAGATTTGAAATCTTTTTGAGGTTCTAAAGTAATTTGTTTAGAGGGTTGTTGATCTATATAGGAGGATGAAGTTAATGGAGGGGAACTCGGTGAAGTTATGGGTTTATGTTTCACAGATTTAGATGAAAAAGAAGAACTAGGATGTGTGGATGACAGAGCTGGGCAAAATTGCACTCCAACCGGTTCTGCCAAAGCACACATATCAAAAGGTCTAGGGTCACCGTGAATAGTGACCAACTGATTTTTAAACTCAAATTTAACACATTGGTGTAAAGTTGATGGGACCGCTCGCATGGCATTGATCCAAGGGCGACCCAAAAGTATATTGTACGATGTCGGGCAATGTACAATGAACACGGTTGTTTCTAGGGTTCTAGGACCAACTTGCAATGGGAGGGTGATAACTCCACACGTTTCTTGTGTTTCATCATTAAAAGCTTTGATAATCATATCAGTTTTCTTCATTTCATCACTTCTAAAACCAAATCGTTGGTAGAAGTCAAAGGTGCAGATGTTTAGAGATGAGCCATTATCAATCAAAACTCGTTTGACAGCTACATCCCCGATTAAAGCAATAATGTATAAGGGATTGTCCTTATGTAAACTGTGTTGTGGGATATCTTTATCCCGAAAATCAATACAATCAATCTCTCGAGTGATGATAGTATTGGCCATAGCTTCAAGTTGAATGTTTTGAGGCACCATCATTTGGCTCAATGTAAGCATCAACTCATCCCTATGGGTGGGAGAGGATCTTAATAAATCTAAGAGGGAAATTCTGGCCGTGGTATTAGACAATTGCTCATTAATGTTGTAAGGGGGTTTAGGTTGAACAATAGGAGCATGATTCCCTTTATTTGGGTTTTTCAAAATGAATGGAGCTGATCCATCGTTCTGGTTTGGTTCTTGTTGGGAATTTTGAGCTTGTTGTCGGGTGACGACTCCGATGGTACCTACAATGTTATAGTGACGACGTTGAAACGGTCTCGGTTGAGAATTTATGGCTTGTTCATAGGGAAGGACTACATTAGAAGAAGGTCGAGTAGTGACTCTTCTGGGAAATGGTTCTTCCGGAACATTAGCATCTCGTGACAGGTTGAATAGGATCTGATTCATTTTCAGAACTATTCGATTGAATAGTGTCTACTTCACTTTCACTATCTGACTCTATATCACTAGAATCAGAAGTTTGAAAATTATGTAAGGGCTTGGTTGTAACTAGGGATAAGGTCGTGTCAAATATTTGAGAATCCTGAATAGGTAATTGTCCGCTAATGGTTCCTACATATCGGGTAGGAGGGGGAACATTATGATGTTCGATTTGATTGGCCACCTCTTTACCATGTCTTGGTAAAGGGTGTTGAAATATGTCTAGAGTTTGATTGGCGTTTTGATTTTGATTTTGGGGAATGGTCTTTTGAGTATTATTAGGAGGGTTTTGTTTGGGTTGGAAGGCTTGCACTTCCATTTCATTATTGTCAATCAAATCTTGTATTTTATGTTTCAACCTCTTACAAGCGTTGGTAGAATGTCCAGGTCCTCTATGGAAATCACAGTGCAAATCAGCTCTATATCCGGGTATACTTGGGTCAGGTTCCTGGATAGCGGGTAATTGGATTAAACCTCTTTCAAGCAATTGAGGTAAAATAGTTGACAAAGGTTGGTTTAATCTAGTGAACTCTCGAGGAGGCTTATCAGAGGTTTCAATATGAATTTTTCTGTTGTCTTTGTTGCATTGATATTAGCAACATTTCTGCTGTCGCTGACTCCATCACCGACAACCTCGTTTGTTTTTATATTGATTTCTAGATGTTTTCTCATCATCCTTCTTCCTAAGTTGGCCTCTCCTAATGAGGGCATCTTCTACTCTTCGAGCTAAATCTATAGCTTGGTCGAAGGTAGTCAAAGTAGCTATTGATAGCTCATAAGAAAGTTGTTCTTGTAAATTGTTGATGAAAATGTCTAACATTTCCCTATAGGGTAGCACAAAGTGCAGTTTTCCTGTCAATTGCCTCCATCTAGCTAAGAAATCGGCAAAGCACTCATCCTTATCTTGTTTTAGATTGTATAGGTCTTTAATAGTTACATGCCTCTCGATGTAGGCACTAAATTGATGGACAAATGATTCAGCTGTTTCTTCGAAGTTTCTCAAAGAATGAGTGGGCAATTGATAGTACCACTCTAATGCCATTCCACCTAAACTTTTAGGGAACATTTTTAGTAATAGCAAGTCGTCATGCGATATGTCATGACATGCTATCCTAAACATGCGAAGATGTTCTATGGGATCTTCGGTTCCTTTATATATAGGCAGAACAGGCATGGGAAAATGTTTAGGATATGGTTGAGCTACAACTATGGGATCCAAAGGTTGACTACAGATCTCTCGATAATTATACGAGGGACGGTAGGGATCTATCTGGTCCATACGTGAAGCTAATTGTTTCACCATGGCTTCCAGATTACTAGTTTGCCCCCCATATTGGTTTGGTAGGGCATTGACATGAGTGTTATGGGCGTAGGATGGAGGAACATGCAGATTAGATGCCATGTTACTGTTGTGTAAATTATTGGTAGGAAAAGTATTATGGAGGAATTTTGAAGTCGTATTATGTTGTATTCCAGATTGTTGAAAGTTTGTATTTGGCTTAGTTTTAGGTTTCTGTTTATTTAAAGCATTTTGCTCAATAGTTTGGCGGAATAAAGTAGTGAAGGGAATTTTCTTTTGTGCGGGAGTGATTTTAGGTTGAGTAACATGTTCCTTAGGAGGTTGGGTAACCTATTGTTTTGACATGCTTTGGGCTATAGTGACCATATCCGCATTGGATGGTCCACCCTTGTCACTTTCTTGATCAATGAAAGACAAGGGATTAGTCTGCATATTGCACATATATTCCATGGTTGCTTGAGTTTTACTAATTTGCCCTTTATCAAGGCGAATGGCCACATTAAGGTCATCAATGTTTTCCATGAGAAATCTCTTGAAATGCTCTGCATTGTCAAAGGCAATATTTCCATTTGGAGCTACTCTAGGGGATGAGGATCCATCCTCTTTAACATTTGCTTCTTGTTCTTTATCTTCCCCTAAGTCTTCATCTGATTGACCTAGAGTTTCTCCTTCCGGATTTGAATCTCCAAGAAGGACATTTGGGTTTTCAGTTGTATCTTGTAACCAATCTTCTCCTTCCCCTAAAGTTTCTTTGCCATTCCTAAGTTTAGGCATGGTGCTAAGTTTTGATTTCAGCAAATATATATATATTTATATATATATATATATATGCAACAAATTAAAAGGTATATATTTACTATATACCTACTATAATATTTGAAATATGAAATGTTTAAGTTTTTGCTAAGTTTTTTGATTTTTTTAGTTTTTCTTTGAAACAATATAATAAAGACAGCAAATGAAACAATAAATGCACGCAATAACAAGACTGAAAGTAAATGAGCTAGTCTTCTATGAATAACTTATGAATATCATTAATAGGTTCGAGTTGTTCAGGGGTCATGAAATGTTCTTCTTCAAATTGAAAGTTTTCTTTTAGAAATTTGATGAAAAGGGCTATGGTAATATTATCTGTTTCAGATGCTGGTTGATAGAAGTAAAGCTCGTGGCAATACTCTCGATATAACACAACACGAGGAACTCTATTCCATCTTTCCCTATCTGTAAGAACAACCTCTTGGTCTTCTACAAGGCCTAGGAATTGGTGCACAATAGCTACGTTCTCGAGGTATTCCTCGAAGGTGAACAACTCTGAAGATACTAAGGCTCTCCTATAGGCTAACCATCTATGGCAGGCTCTCTGAAGTTCATGATAAAAAACTAATTGATGAGGATCCAGGATTCTATCCAAGACTAGCCTCTTAATCTGCTTAAGTTGTGTGGACCTAGATGAGATGATACTAAGTCTCCTGTCAAGTTCGTCCCACAAGGATTGATTTCTACTTGTTTCAGGGATACTAAGGACAGAATTAACTTCTATAGCCGCCAATTGATTTTCTACGTTTATAGTAACTGCTAACCTCTTTTTAGGAGCTACCATCTAAACATGACTTTAAACCTTAAATGTTTTAAAATGCATCTAAGTTTTAGTTGTTCTAATTTTTTTTTGTTTTTGTTTTTGTTTTCAAAAGGTTATGATGCATTCACGTCGGGTTCACCAAAATGTATCGCTCCAAATTTTTCGCATCCCTACCTTCAGGCTATTGGATCCGTGCCCGAAAGGAGGATGGGAAAAGGATGATGCGGTACCTCGGACGAGAGGACTTTACGAAGGTCCCGCCTCTCAAGGGAGGTGTATTTTGGTGATTTTTCGACGGATGGTGGGTTCACCAGGAAACATTTAATGGCAGTTTCCACGCCTAGGTTTTGGAATGTGTTTAGATGAGTTCGTTTTGATCTTAAACATTCATCCTAGGTTTGGCCGAATGAATCTAAATTAAACTACATGAAAATGCAATTTTCATGAATACAACAAACAAATTTGAAAGCAAAAAATAGAGAATTTACAGGAGGAAAACGGGGAATACCTGATCCGGATGTCTCAAGAAGATTTTGACGTTTGAGGAGTCTGGATCATCTGGAATTCGACAGAATCGCCTACAATCTGACATAATCATTCGAAAACTGATAGATTCATCTGGAATCTGACAGAATCATCTGAGACTGACAGAATCATCCGAGATCTGACGAATTCGTACGAATTCGTCGAAACCCGCAAAACAAAAAATAGATGCAAAATACAAGAAATCCTACCGTGCAAACAGAGGCAAATTACACCAAATAGCAATATGAATACCGAACAATATTTAAGAACAGAAATTAAAGCAAATTACCGTACTTAAATGACAAAACATGATCTTAATATGCAATCTAGGCTAAATGGGTGAACTCCGATGCAAAATAATGTAAAAACTGAATAAATTGTCTAATTTGCAGCATAAGATGACAGAGAAAAAGGTGAGAAAAACAAACTCCAGTGCACTCGATTGCCTCGATGTGGATTGCAACGAGATTGTCTCGCATCAGCACGAAATCGTCTCGCATTTGACAGGATTTCCTCCGATCTGGACAGGTTCGTTGGCGACGATGGGTGCTGGCTCCGGTTGAAAAATAATGTTGTACCTGCAACAAAATAATATGAAACTAATGCAAATGCAAAGTAGGGATGTTTCAACGTAGGGGGAATCAATTTACCAAGAATTTCAGCCAGGGGTTGGGGAGGGAAAATCCTAGAGGTTAAATAGGCTTAGAGGGAGTAGGTAGGAGGTTGGAGATCATCCCAATTTGGGAGATCTCCAACGGGGGAGGGTCCCAACGGTGCAGACACGCTTCTGCCCGGATTGGAGACCCGTTGGAACAGATTCCAACTATGCAAATTCAGTTTTGCGACAAGATCGTCTGGACGTCCTAGTCCAGACGAAATCGTCAAATCTGGGGCGATATCGTCTGATCGGCGACGATATCGTCAAACGGTCAAAACAACCTCTAAAATTGGCACGGAAAAGGGGGAAACGGAATACCCGATGGTTAACGGGCGGTTTGGGAGGTTAAATTTGATTTTAAAATTATTTACTAAGGTGAATGTAAATTTTATAATTTTACTGCACCAATTTTAGGGTGCTACAGGTATGGTAAAGGTGATCTTGATATACTCATGTGTGCTCGATGGCACAGATGCGACGTTCATCGAGGAGTGTTAGTTGATCTAGATGAGCTTGGTGAGCAGTGCCATCATCAATGAAATCTTTTATGGATATCTGTAAAGAGGGTATCTCTAGCTCAAGGGGCATGATAGCTTCTGCCCCATATACAAGTGAAAAAGGTGTTGCCCTAGTAGGAGTATGAATTATCATACGATATGCCCATAAGGCTAGGGGTATTTTATTATGCCGGTCCCGATGAGATTTCGCTATAGTTTTACGAAGAATAGAAAAAATGGTTTTGTTAGTGGCTTTGGCTTGGCCATTTCCTTGAGGGTAATATGGGGTTAAAAAGCTATGATGTATGTGAAATATGTGGTACAAGGCTTAGACAATTTTATTTTTGAAATATTTCCCATTATCTGATATAATTTGGGAGGGAATTCCAAAGCGGCATAGCATATGCTCCATGATGAATGTTGCAATTTTGGCTCCTATAGTTTGGACCAGTAGGATGGCTTCAACCCACTTTGTAAAATATTCTATTACTATAATGATAAATTTATTATTTCTAGAATATGCAGGTGTAATTTGTCCAGTTAGATCCAGGCTTCATTGGGAAAAGGGCCAGATAGACTACTACTAGGCATAGCTTCTCCATATATCTATATCTCATTTCATAACTAACTAGTGTGTGGCTAATGTAGTAGATAGTTTGCTATTTGTTGAGAGTGTTCTTTTGAGCTAAGAGTGTACCTAGTGCAAGCTCTGTGGCTGAGATGTATAGAGTCAGTGGTAATTGTGGGTGCAATGGTGACATGATCGACAGTGACGTAAGGTAAGTTTTGATAGCATTGAATGTGGCTTGACAATTATCATCCCATTTAAAGTGTACTCATTTTTGTAGGAGATGATTGAATGGTTGAAATTTATTTGACAATTGCGCTATAAATCTATGAATGGAGGTAATCTTGCCCTGGAGGCTACGTAATTGCTTTAGGGTGGTATGAGGAGGCATCTCGATGATGGCTTTCACTTTACTAGAATCTAATTCAATGCCCCATTGGGAGACAATGAATCCTAGTATTTTTCTTGATGTAACACCGAACGCACACTTTTTTGGATTGAAGTGCACATTGTGTTCTAGTAGTAGATCAAAAATATGACAAAGATCTTCGAGATGGTCAACATATTTCTTTGATTTGGCTATGAGGTCATCTACATAGTCTTCCACATTTTTGTGTATTAGGTCATAAAAAATGTAGGTCATGGCTCGTTGATAGGTTGCCACAGCATTTTTAAGGTCAAAGGGCATGACCTTGTAGAAAAAGGTCCCCTAGGGTGTTGTGAAGGAGGTTTTATGTTGATCAGCTAGGTTGATCCGAATTTGATTATATCCAAAAAATCCATCCATGAGGGAAATCATCTCGTGACATGCGATGGAGTCAAAAAGGGAATCAATGTTAGGTAAAGGGAAGTTGTCTTTGGGACAAGCTTTGTTTAGGTCATGAAAGTCTGTGCAAACGCGAACGTCACCGGATGGTTTGGGGATAGGGACCATGCTAGATACCCACTCGGGATAGTTGATGGATATTATGAAATCAATGTCTAGGAGATTTTGGAGCTTGGATTTTACTATGAATGCAACAGTTGGATGCATGCATCGCAACTTTTGTCTTACTAGTTTGGCATTGGAATCTAGTATAATATTATGCACTACTACGACAAGGTAAAGTCTTGGCATGTCTTTGTAATACCATGAAAACAATTTTTTATACTTGCATAGGAAGTTCATGAATGCGATGCACTCCTAGGGTGAGAGGCTAGTGGCTAATTTGAGGATGCATGGATTTTTTGGATCATCACCAATGTCTACATTGATCGTGTCCTCTATGAGCATGCGAGATCCATCATGCAACTGTTCAGGGACAAGAATGAGATTGAAGTCATCAATGGCCTCACTGAACATGAATTCATCATCTATGTAAATGCCTATGTAATGGACTTGAGGGGTTTAGGGTGACGTGGATGAGGAAGGGGTATTTTCTATCTGTAGGACATGAGGAGAGAGAAGAAAGTCTCTATGTGCTGGTATGTGTGAGATGTGTGCAAGATCGATAAAGTTTGGTTTTGGGGTATCGTCTCAAATCTACTGGTGGTTGTAATGGAGGGGAGAACATAAATCTACCTCAACCATGTTAATCAATGTTGTAGGTGAAGTAGGTGGGGTAGAATCCAGTGATGGAGGTTGGATAGGTTGTGTGTGTCCTAAGAGGCTCAAGGGAGGTCGCAGGACAACTGGTGGTGAACGAGGATGCGAGGCTGCTCTCTGTAACTGTCTATGTAAATATGGGAATACTAGCAAGCATATAAATGGTGGGTCAGGTAGCACCATGTCTAGATATATAGGCTATGGATCATATGGGAGTGCATTCGAATCTATTGGTGGTCTATGCAAGGATAAGGTAGCAAAATGCTCTGCCAATATCTAAACATCATAGAAAAATATGGTATTGAGTGTAGGAGATTCTTGAAATAAATCATAGGGGACAATGATGGTTGATGTGGGCAAAGGTGTATCTTATAACATGTCCATGTCAATGTATTATTCCAAGGTATGTGTTGGGCATGGAGGACGATGCAAGGATAGATCTTGGATCTCATTTTCTAATGTATAGACAGTGGTTGGGCAATAACCTAGACTATTTTTATTGGTAGGTGAGCGTACACGAGGGTTAATCGGTGTACACAACCTTTGCTCATAATGACCTAACCGAAAACCATACCAATGAAAGTGTTGTAGGTAGTGCAAGTCAAATTGAGGGTTGGCTAGGTGTGTAATTGCATCACCAGAGCTATATTATGGTGGTGAAGAAGTTTGTGAGGGGATTTAAGAGTCTACTCTTGCATACACAAAGTTGGTGTGATTTTCAGGACTTCCTAACTGTATGACGGTTCCAATAGTCAACACCGAGGCTGAGGGATGGCTAAAATCTTGGGTAGATTGGATAGGGGCATCACATACGTGGGTGTCATGTAATTTATAGTCTCCTAAGCCATTATTTGTCATGAAGATGGATATCCATGGTGTGGCACACTCTAGCGACTAGAGTGGCATATCCGAGTTAGATGAGGAAGGAGAAAATTGGGATTCCTTTATGGTGGCAGTTGAAGGGTGTGAAGGTTCATCCAAGCTGGGTGTTGGTTGTTTGGGTTTATGATGTTTGGTTGTTGTGGCTTGAATAGGCTATTTTTTCTATGTAGGGTATGGAATCAGTGTAGGTGCAGGGATGCATGGAGACGTGAATGTATTAGGTTTTGGTCGAAAGGGAAGAGGTGGTGTCTATGGTATAGGAAGGATAGGGATTTCCATATTTGAGGGTGGAGGACATAATGTGGTCAATTGTGTGATGGGTGGCAATGGTGGTTGCAATACCGTGGGTAGAAATTAGAATGGTAGAGCTTGGGAGGATTGTGGATGCCATGAGAATGGCAGTGAGGAAGGCATGGTATCAGTATTAGGTCCTCCAGAATATGATGATAATGGTGCATATATCGAGGCTTGTGTTTTTTATGAATACTAGGACATTGGAGTGGAAATTGGGAAGGATGTCGATGCTTCTACTGACTAGTGAGAAGATACAAGGAATAGTTGTGAAGATGAGAACGAAGCCATAGGGGGAAGGTCTATGACATTAAAAAACTTAAAAGGGTCTCCATCGGCTGGTACACAGTGAACAAGTCTATTGTGGACATACTTGAGGCAATGATGCAATATTGTTGGGACACGCTACATGTATCTAATCCAAGGGTGATTGAGGAGAATATTGTATTGCATTTATCCTTAAATTATGTGAAAGAGTATGGGGATCATACAGATGCCTATGCAAATGGGTAGAACTACAGATCCTACGCTAGGTCTCAAGGAACCATCAAAAGCATGTAGGTCTAGGGAAGGTGTGATGAAGTGTACTGGAGGTAGGTGTAGGTGATGTAGGGCTATTATTGATATGATACTGATAGATGAGCCCGTGTCAATGAGTACCTACTTGTAGGTGATATCATTGATATTAGCTTGTATGTGGATGGGAGGGTTAGCTCCTTCAACAAAGAGTTTCATTATCTCATGGTCGTGGAAGCTAATTGAAGGTTGAAGGCATCATGGGATGTTTCCTATAAAATTGACAAAAGCATTTGTGTCATGTATATCTAAGTCAATGAAACGTAGGATGTCATTCAATGTCTCACGATGGGATCGAGACTACTATAAGAGGTCGAATATGGATATCTAAGTGGGGGCATTACATAGTTGATGGGTTAGACTATCATGGATGGTAATCACATTTTGAGGTGGTGGTGGTACAATGTTAGGCATTTGGGGTGTTTTTAGGGATGTAAACTGGATAGGGGGAGAAACAATAGGTGTTGTCTAGTGCGATGGGTACCGTTGGTTTCTTGTAGTAAGGTTGATCATGCCTACTACTCCACATGATGGAGGATCATGCTAGACATTGTTGACTTGGTGAGGGGGCACTGGAGGATTTTTTGGAGGTCTAGGGGGATTGGATCCTCTATGATCCGATAGAGGGTTGTGGAAAATTCCTAGGTTTTGGTTCTATAGGGGTAAATGGTTTGTTACCTGAATAGTGTCCCTATCGATTAGGTATTGAACTTACCCCCAAAAGGAATGACACAAATTGATACTGTGGCCATGTTGCCTATGAAGGGATAAAAGATCTATTCATTGTAGTCATAATATTTAGGTGCATTTGGATCTAATGGGTGGATATCTGATAGAACGTGATGGTTACCCTCATACAATCTATGGAACAGGGCTGGTAATGGTTCAGATAAGGGTGTAAATTTGTGTGGTGGGCCCTATGGGCATATGCCATGGTATTGCTATGGTTGATATGGGGCAGGTGCATTAGCTTGGAGTGCTTGTGGTTGCGGTGTATAGGGTAGAGGAGTCAGTACTAGTGCTAGGGTAGCAACTATGACTTGGTTGGTTTGTTGTGGTCATGGGTAAGGTTGATTTGGTGTGGGTCTATTGAACTAGAAGTTGGATTTATAGTTGGTTTTACATCTCAACTTAATCTTCCCAAACTAGACCTTAATATCTTTGATCACTTTTTCTTACAAGATAGCATCTTCAGAAGTGTGACTTTGGTGAAGTTGGAGGGATGTGAAAATGTGTTTGTGGAAGCTTTTGGAAAATATTTTCACAAGCTCCGAGGTGGGGATTCTATGGGTGATATCATGAATAATCACTCTCCATATGGAAATAAACTTAGTAATGGGTTCATCACCCACCTATCATAAGGCTTAGACATAAAAAAAAGTGGTATTTTTCTTGATGTTGATGGAAAAGTGCTCTAAGAAGGAATTGGCCAGTTATTCAAAGGTGTACAGGCTATGGTGTGGTAGCATGTTGTACCAATTTAATGTTGGTATAGTGAGGTATAGGGAGAAGGCATGCATCATAAGAGGGTTACTACTTTGAAGTTGGTAACATGATAAGTGGTAGTTTCTCACATGTTCTTTGGCATCTTCCTTACCTCTATACTTGTCAAATTTTGGTATTTTGAAGTGATAGGGATAAGGAGGGATAGAGACTGATGGATGCACTAGCTCATTACACAATTCATCATACCAAGGATTTTGTGGCCTGTAGCTAGAGGTGCATAGGTTCAAAATTTTGACTTCATCTCACAATAGTTGAAGTTCAGGTGTCATAGGAATCGAGGGTTGGGCTATGATAGGCTAACCCTGTGGATGTGGTGGATATTGGTATTATTGTTCTTCACAATATTATGGAGAATATTTTTGCACCTGATCATGATAAGGCAAGTATTGATATACGTGTGCTATCATATCTATGGGTACACTAGGTTGTGGGGTAGGTGTCTATTGAGGATAATAGTACTGTGACTATTAAACATGCGGTTGTGGCATGGGTACATGTTGGTTTGGAGCTTGTTGTACTGGTTGGACTATGGGTGGCAATGACCAAATTGGAGGAGGCATAAAGAAGTTAGGTGTAGCTGGTGGTAGTGTAGGTGTTGATGCTACTGGTGCTAGGGATGGTCGAGATGAGGTATCAAAAGATGGGATCTATATCTACCCTGAAGGGTAGGAAGTAGGGAATCTAAATTGTGTGGAATAATTTGGTTGAGTGGGTGCATAAGCCGCTGGTGTCGGTCCATAGGTAGGATGGAGATGGGTAGTGGGAGCCTAAAAAGGAATAGTTGGTAGTATCCTAAAGGTCATTGTAGGCAATGGTGGTTCCAAGGGTTGGGCATGAAGCACTCCAGATACCTGGGAGATAGGCAGGAAAGCTACTAAAAATGTGGGATAAGATATTGAGGTAGGAGCTTGGGTTGAGGGAAAAGTTTAATTGTACACTTCCACTTGGGTTTGCATCTCTTGCTCCTAAAGAGGCTATTGGGAGGTACCCTCAGATAAGATTAAGAATGGCTCTTGGGAAGAGGATGGTTGGTACTCTTGTGAAGAGTATGAGCATGAGGTTTAAGGGAATGATTGTGATTCCTATTTGGTAGGGATCTATTGTACAGTTTGGAAGGATGGATTATGGCTTCCTATAGTGGATGAGGATGGGTCCGACACCATTCCTACGATAGGGGCAAATGATGTGACCTTAGGAAGGGTATGGTTTAGAAGGGAGGAATCATTCTCAAATAGGGATTGAGATAGGTTTTGGAAGAAGGGATGTGCAAAGGTGGGTGAAGTAGGCATGACATCCTCATATACGATAAGGGATGGAGGATATTATCTTGGTTCTATGTAGATCATATGGTCACAAAATGTGGTCGGCAGATTAGGTGAGGATGGGGCTGAAAAGAGTGGGTAATCTTCTACGAGTGAAGTAGCGAGAATTTTACTCAAAGTTGACGTCTTCTCATGAGACATCCTGTGTGTGAATTGTGTATTGAATTCTATGCATGAATCAGATGTGTATATAATCCTCTTCTTCATGATCAAAGGAGCAAGAGTGGATTGACTAGAGAAAGGGGAGGCCATTCCTTCATAGAGCATGATTTCTCATGCACCCTACTATGGGTGACCACAAGCATAGTGGCATGTGAAAAAGGGATTTTTAGGAGTAAACCCTGTGTGATGTAGACTCAACTATGTCTACTATGAGTGTAAAGTAAGTGACATGCCATGTGCAGCAAAATAATATATAGTGTAGTGTGTTGAGACCGATCTATGATCACGCAAACAATGGTAGACCAAAATCAATTCTAAATGCTAAGAAAATAAAAGAGTCGTGTTCATTTTGTTTTGTAATGTTGATACTCCCTATGTAAAATCATGGGTAATGGAGTGAATACTCTAGAAAATCAGGAATTTCATCAATAAAAAACCTCCTGCAACACCCAAATATGCATAGGATAGAATGGTACCGCAACGTGTGAATGGTGACCTATATGGAAGGTGCAAGAAATGGTATCCTGAAGGGATGGAACTCACTATGCTAAATTAAGTTCACAATATGATCTCACAAGAATAAGTGGCACTATTTGAGACCTACTACCGACATACCCATGCTTTCACTTCACCCTCGAGTAGGCTTAGTCAAGAACGATAGTTACCAATTCCATAAATTATACAAGCCTTGTGTATGAAGGTGCTAATCCTGTCCCACTTCGTAGGTAACTGCTGGTGATGAAATATAGGACCCAATAACAAAAGTGGGGGATTTTTCGGTGATGAAATCTAGAAAACCACTCATGTGGGGCTACTAGGTGTCTAGGGGGTGAGCTTATGGAGAGTGAAACTTGATCCACACCAGTCTCGAGTGATGGATTGGGGATGAATTCTAATCTCACCACTTGTTTAAGGTACCATGTGAGTGTGTGTGGGTTTGCATTTTTCTAATGGTGTATGCAATATAAGAAACTAACTACTTAAATTTTCAAAAGAAAACTAATCCTAATTCCTTTTTGAAAGTAAATGATTAGATAGCTTACAATATTTGTAAAGAAATGAGCTAGCCTAAATGCCTTTATGAAGAAAACTAATCTACTTTGCAAAACATAGAAACATGCAATCCAAATGTGTGTGGAGTAAAGGGGATTATGAAACTCTAAATTCAACATTCATAATGTAAAATTATTTTATAAATGTAAGAGGGTATTAGAAACCCTTATTTCACTTTAGAATGTAAAGTTCCTTTTAGCAATGGAAGATATGAACGAAGGAAGAACAACTTAGGCTTATGCCACATGTAAAAATAAAAGACAAATGCAACTTTATTTGAGAAATAAATTTTATACACTTTCTGGAAATTTGCAGGTCCTAAAAATTTTAGAAACCCTAATGCTTTAACCACTCAGTAATGAACCCAAAACTAGGCCTAGTAATGGTCCTTCAACTAGTAAATGTATTTCTACTTTCCAAAACTTGTAACAGAGGTAGAAAAAATGAAAATACCTGCATTATGATGCTAAGGGGGGTTTTATTGGCCCCTAAAAATATCACCCCAACTAATTTGGGGGTTTTTGAGGTTTTTGTGCTCAACTCATGACCTGGGTCATGAATTTGACCTAAATCATAGGGTGGGTTACGAATCAGGTTCAGAGGCTTCAAATCAGAGATATGATGGCCTAGGACAACTCCTAGGGATTTTGAGGCTTTAGTGAAACATATTTTTGGTACCTAAAAGACACATAAATAGAGGATAATGTCATATTTACAAGAAAAATGAATCTAGCACTATCCGTTGTGGGGGTCCCACCAGGCGTGCCAGAATGAAACGACTAGAAGTTGAAATTTGATCTAACAACAAGTAATAACACAAGTCATTCAAAAACATATGCTTTATTCATTATAAATTTTGTATAGGTTACAAATAGGGAGAGTTTCCCCTTTTATTGTTATGAATAAGCAATATAGGCCTGATGCCTCCTTCTAATGTCCCTTAGGATAGGTGGGCTTCTTTTTATGCGGGCCATCGCTAGCTTACTATTTTTTGGTGTTTCTCTCCTTAAAATATGCTTAATAACATAAAATAAACTTGCAAGAAAGGGTCAATACATTGGGGGGCTTGCCTTAGTCAGGCCCCATATTTAAGAAGATGAAATGACTATAAAACTATAACAAAAACTAAAATGAAATGTGCAAAAGGTAATAATATGGTAAAATAGAGCTTACCACCCAAATATGGAATGATTTGGGGCTTGTAGATACACTTCATGACCTAGGTCACTAATTGGGGCCAGATTCATAGGGCAGGTTGCAAATTGAGCGGTGATGCTCCTTTGGTAAAATTTCTTCGATAGATCAATCCTAATGCATCTAGGGTGCCTTTGTATGCTATCAAAATCCATCTATGTGTGTTGGGAATAGACTGTGTACTATTGGATTTCCATTTCTATAGAGTAACTATACTTTTTTGAATATGGGAATCAAAATTAATTAGGGGTTTAGGACCCATTATTTATAGGCAAATGCAAGGTGCAGGGGGGGAGTTAGATAGACTAAACCTAGGTTTGATTCTGACTAGGGTTAGGTTAAGAAATTCTATGTGTGAATATCACATTCCTTATGAGAAATATCTCATCCTCACACATGTGTGAGGATGAATTAGGGCTAATCCTAATTAGGAGGTGTTTAAGCCAATTTAAACATGATTAAATAAATATCTCAACAAACCCTAATCTCACACATGTGGGAGGATTTGATTAAGGCTAATCAATATTAAAGGTTCTTTTAATCAAATTTACCCTAAAAAGTGACTTAAGTGAAGTCAACATTAAATTAGAATTTTATAATTGAATTATTAATTAATTTGGCCAACTAATACCCCATCGGGGCCTTAATTACATGTGAATAGATCATGGAATGATATTTTGATGTGCCAAATGTAATTTGTAAGGCTTATGAGGGTTTAGGACCTGAAATCCTATGAAGTAGTATATGGAAATCTACACGATGCTATGAAAATCTATGGTGATCCACGTGTGACTATGGCCATCTACATATGACTATGCATGAATACAACAATCTATGCAAGTCTAGGATGATCTACAATAGTCTATGCTGGTCTACGATAGCCTAGGGGTACCTAGGATGGCCTATGTAAACCTACAAGTGTCCAGAAGGATCTACAAGTATGTAGGTATAGTAGTGTGCAAATTTTGGGTGTCTACAGTGTGCATTGATTTTTGTAGATTTGAAGGACTTTAAATATGATGTATACATGGATTATTGTAGATCTAAAGTATTTTAAACATGATATGTATTTGATTCATTGTATATATAAAGGACTTTTAACATGATGTGTCTTTATCATTGTAGACTCAAAGGACTTTAAACTATTTGAGTATATTATTTTATTTGGTACATGTTAATGTACCCCATGGTACCTTCATGGTACATCTTGTAAATATTATATTAGGGTGAATATTATTTGTACCATAAAAAATTCTAACACCTAATGCTATAATCATTTAACATTATATATAATTGGGTATGCACATATGAATTGACAAGAAATGACACAAAAGTAAAATAAATGTTTCTCTTATTGATATTTCGAATCAATCTAGATTACATATCCATCCCTCGTAGGGATACCCTTTTGATACAACAATTATAACATGATAATTTCCCTTCTAGGGTAGGTGTAATCCAAATTTCTTCCACAAAGACACAAACTACTCCAAGGTGTCTATGAACTTCTTCTCCATGATTAGAGGTATTTGTTGCCTTGCATCCCAAAACCCTATTGATCCTGCATGCAATAAACAACAAGAAACATTAGATACAAAGGAGACATATCTTGATCAAGATTTTAATAAAATATTGCATAAAGGATGATGTATTTAACATGAAATCAAGAAAGTGCAAGAAACATATTAAACCTATGATAAACATGAAATAACACCATATAACATGTAAAGTAAAAGCATATGCATCTATCTAATGGTCTAATTACGGAATTGAAAGCATGGAAGAATTAAAAGATCCATTAGTAGCATAATTGTAATAATAAAAGAAAATAACTAAAAACCCTAATTGCATCAGTCAAAGTCTCTAATAAAGCTAATTAAAATGAGATATAACTAATCTAGTAACAATAAGAAAATTCTATGGCTAAAGAATAGAGAAATCAGTGATACTACCATGATCGTGGCTCTGAAGCACGGTGAGCACTATTAGCCGTGGCTGACAGCCACATCGAAGCTTGAAGTGAATTTGTACTCAAATTTAGGGGTTGAATCTCTGAATCTCTTTGTCAAATTGATGGTCAAGGGTCACCTTTGTGTCCTCTGATAGATTATATGGTTGAATTGCTCATTTTGGTGATGGACGAGCTCAATTGGTTTTCTTAATTATTACTAGTCCTCCATAGCCTCCTTGACTCCAAATGTCATGTGATCTCCAATTGGGCAGCCAAAGTATTCCTCTCAATGCACCTAGGTGAGTATGCAATTTGATAAGGCTTCACTGCATTTCAATTTGAGATTCACCTATCTCTTTCCCCAATTTGATGGGGGGTTAAATTACATTTGCCAAGGGCTAGATGTGGATTCATGAGGAATCCAAGAACAAGATTGGGTAGTTCTATTTTGTTGAATAGAAGGATCAAAAAACTTCCTTACTCAAACCACTCCAATCTGCAACCAATTTGCCGTTGCAACCTATTTTGAGTCATATGAAGGCCAATTTATTCTGAGTACTGATCACGGCTAATAGGTGCGGTCAACTCTGTTAATTGTGGGTGTCAGCAGTGGCTAGCACTAACTAGGAAAATATACCCAAATTGATTGGTAAAAATCACTATTATACCTTGGAATATGTCCAAGGTCTTCCATATGGTCTTCTAGCATGTTCCATATGAGTAGTCACCTCGACATGACGTGTTTTAGGTGTTTATAGATGCCCATTTTGAGATGCATTGTGAGATCGAACAACGTTGAGCAAAAATAGATCTCTTAAAATGATGGCGTAGGTTGCATGATGATCATTAGTATGATCAACATTAGATGCCTGAATCTTGCAAAGAGGACGTGCATCCTAGAAACATTGCTTCTGACTAGATGTAAGGCTTAAATTTAAAAGAGTTTGCACTCATCATCAAACATTCGAGTAGCTTTGGTGCTACAATAGGAGTTAGGCCTATATAACTAAAAGGAATAGAACTACAAACTAACCGTCATATTTGCTTTTTTTCCCAGCAAAAGGGTAAGCTTATGATAGTCTTTGACAATGATTCATAAAATGAATGTAATTTTGATAAGATCAAGGGATCTACAATCAAGGGATCTTCTGTTGACTTTGATTATGATTTGATATTATGACTACCCCCTCAAGTGATGAGGCATTGAGGGTAATGGAAATTAAATGAAGCGATGAGGTCGCTTGACCACTATGAAATATTTGAACAAATTAAGATTTAGCATTTGAATATTGGCATGGCCTAATCAGCTATGATTGCAACTATTAATAGTAATTGCCTATTTCTATCCCATGGAGCGGTCCAGCCATGAAGGCCTTCTTAGGGAATCAAAATGAAAGCAATTCCAATTAGGCATGTGTTGAATCATATTTTCGATGATCTGATGAGAAGATAATAGAAGAATTGATATGAATACTTAATTATCATGGAGTAGTCCGATCGTCTAGGCCTTCTTAGGGATTGAACAAAAGCATGTTAATTCCATGATGATGAATTTTACCCCAAATGTCCTTATGGTAATTTACTCATCTTTTCGGATTGCATGGAGTGAAGTCATTGCAAACTCAAAGTGTATAGGGTAAATAATTAGATACAATGTGCATTTGGCTTTTAATGTTATCTGATTTTTTTTGTTATTTTTTAAATTTTTTGTTTTTTTGCATTTTTTGATCTAGTTGGTACTTAGAATTTACCATTTTGGAACTCCACACTGTGGGATTTAAGAGCATTTATTGCAAATATTTAACCGTGTTTGAAAACATTAGCTAAAAATATCAAATTTCTTAGCCAGGGGTGATAATAGCAGTTAACAAACCCTAATTATGTGCCCACGGTTGTCAGCCATGGTCAGGAAGAAAATAGGAAATATTTAAAAAATTTCCTGTCACTTTCGATGTCATTGTCACCTGACAACTTTTGCAACTTGAGAGCTCTGAGAGGGAAGAGGAAAAAATCTGATATGGAACGCTACCACATTTTCATCTTACCCTCATCCATACCGATGGTGGATCAACCTGGAGGAGCCGGTGCTACGAAGGTAACATGCAAACTCTTGACCTTTGTTATTTTACCGGTTTAAAAATTAACCACATTAATTAATGAGGCAAATTAACCTAATTAAACTATCGATAATGAACCTCACCTTAGTTAGATTTAGCTTAGGTTAGCATAGAGGGGAGGACTTTAAATTTTGGGTGCCCTGGGATAAGGAATGATCCTGAAAAGGTCATCATTGCTAGCTGCAACTAGCAGACACGGTCTCCAATTGGCAAATTGGGGGCCGCAACTATTAGCCATGGTGGGATTTAAATTCCAATGATAAAATTGTTGACCACCATCCCGACCACGGGTTTGAACTACAGTTCGACCATGTCTGAACTACAATTCGACCACCTTAGAAAAAAATTTAATTTTTCAATTTTTTTGTTTTTTTGGACATAATTAATTGATTTTTTTATTTTAGAAATGTTGTTTTTAATTTTTTGATGCTTTTGAAATTTTTTTTTCTATGAAATTGTTTTTAAATGTTTTTTCTCATTTTTATTATTTTGATTAATTTTTTGGCCTCATTTTGCTTTATTTTAGACCCTTCTTGTGAGGGCGAGGGAGTCTGAGATCCTTAGCAACCTGTATGGTACCCTTGATCTTGTTGATTAGGATTGATTTGATGTCATGGGTTTTGGCTATGTACTACACCTCCCCACCATTAGGGTAGATGATGGCGGACAAAAAACGCATACCCACAATTCCAAAATTTTTCTTCTATTAATCTAGAAATTCTACAGAAATAGCCCGCAGGCTTACAATAACCAATGCTCGGCTTGGTTTTCTCTAACTACACTCTAACTGTGTTCTCCAATCCACCACCCTGCCTATTATAGAAAACTAGGTTTTTATAGAGGCCCCAACCCTCTAAATTTTTTTTCCCAAACATTGGATCACCAACCCGATTAATGGCTCCACTCTACACGGCCCCTGTCATCATCGCTTTCTGTCAGATCACTCTGACTGCCGCTCCCTATCAGATTACTCTGCATGATCCATCCTCTTTGTTTCCTACGCTTCTAGGTAATCGCCCAATTTAACTGCACCTTGGTGCCACGTGTCATCCTTACCCTGCAACCACCGCCTGACCTCTGTCGTCTTCTTCCTCCAGCTGCACTGTAGCAAGGGTTGCGATATCACAACATTTTTCTTTCTCGCTGTCCGCTTCTCCTTCGGGTCACGAAATCATGACATGTCATGATTTTGTGACAGCTTTGCCTTTTGCCTTCGCTTTCTTGCTTTGGGTCTCGATTTCATGACATGTCATGAAATCACAACAATTTCCCTTCTTGGATTCTTTTTGCTCCTTCGATCGTGATTTCGTGACATGTCACGAAATCACGACATTTTCTCCTCCTTCCCTTCCAGTCTCCTTTTAGTCGTGATTTTGTGACATGTCACGAAATCATGACATTTTCTCCTTTGTCCCTTCCTTGTCTACTTCTATCGTGATTTCATGACATGTCATGAAATAGTGACATCTTTGGCTTTCTTTATCTCTTTTTCGCTTCGATCACGAAATTGCAACATGTCACGTTTTCATGACATATTTTCTTCTTGCCTCCTCTCGCTCCTTCGGGTCGTGAAATCATGACACGTCACAAACAACGTTCTTCCTCCTTAGGCAATTTTTCAAATGCCTCTCCATCTGGTGCTACTAGATGCTCTTGCATTAGACACCCGGGGTTGGTGGAGAAGTGATCTTCACTTCTGCACTATCTGGTTACTACTGTCTGTAGCACCTCCAGACATTCATCTACCTTTGTAGCCTATTCCAACCCTTTCTTCTGGCCCAAACAACTTCTATCTTCCTCCAGAGAGATTATCCCACTGCTGCACACTTCCTCATCTGTAGCCTGCTCATACTCCTCTTTGCCAGTTAAATTTTTGCCTTCTTCCAGGCATATCCTGGCACTGCTGCACACCTCTTTGTCTGTAGAATTTAATGGCTTCAGCTTCTAAAGCACTCCATTATATCTCTTCTTTTGTTTGTCTTCATGCTATCTGCACTCCCTTTGTAGGGCTTTCACTTGCCTCTGCAAATCTCTTCTGAGCAGCTCCTCTTGCAGGGCTTGCACTTGCCTCTGCAACGCCTTGAACTCTTTCATTGTCATCATATCTCCCATAGATCCTGGTGTAACTACCTCACGTCCGACGATCTGTTACACACTCAGGAACCCTAACTCACTCTTCTCTCACAGAACCCTACCACATATCCTGGTGCAAACTGCCTCACGACCGGTGATCTTCTTACACACTCAGGAACTTCTGGCTCTAATACCACTGATGGCGAACAAAAAATGCACACCCATAATTTCCAAATTTTTCTTCTATTAATCTAGAAATTCTATAGAAACAGCCTACAGGCTTACAATAACCAGCGCTCGGCTTGGTTTTCTCTAACTACACTCTAAGCGCATTCTCCAATCCACCACCCCGCCTATTACAAAAAACTAGGTTTTTATAGAGGCCCCGACCCTCTGAAATGTTTTTCCCAAAAATCGGATCACCAACCCGATTAATGGCTCCACTTTGCATGGCCCCTATCATCATCGCTTCCTATCAGATCACTCTGACCATCGCTCCCTGTCATATTACTCTACGTGATCCATCCTCTTTGTTTCCCATGCTTTTGGGTAATCGCCCACTTTAACTACACCTTGGTGCCACGTGTCATCCTTGCCCTGCAACCGCCGCCTGACCTCTATCGTCTTCTTCCTCAGCTGCACTGTAGCAGGGGTCATGATATCGTAACATTTTTATTTCTCATTTTTTGCTTCTCCTTCAGGTCACGAAATCATGACATGTCACGATTTCACGACAGCTTTGCCTTTTGCCTTCGCTTTCTTGCTTTGGGTCGCGATTTCATGACATGTTGCAAAATTGCGACAATTTCCCTCCTTGGCTTCTTTTTGCTCCTTCGGTCGCGATTTCGTGACATGTCACGAAATCATGACATTTTCTCCTCCTTCCCTTCCAGTCTCCTTTCGGTCGTGATTTCGTGACATGTCACAAAATTGCCGCATTTTCTCCTTTGTCCCTTCCTTGTCTGCTTCTGTCACGATTTCGTGACATGTCACGAAATCATGACATCTTTGGCATTCACTCTCTTTTTTGCTTCGGTTGCAAAATTACGACATGTCACATTTTTGTGACATCTTTTCTTCTTGCCTCCTCTTGCTCCTTTGGGTCGCAAATTCGTGATACGTCGCAAAATCGCGACGTTATTACTCCTTAGGCAATTTTTCAAATGCCTCTCTGTCGGGTGCTGCTGGATGCTCCTGCATCAGTCAACCAAGCCTACATGACTACATTAGCCCACCGCTGGGATGCGCAGACCAATACCTTTCACCTACTCACAGGTGAGATGATAGTGACCTTGGAGGATGTCTACCGCATCTTCTACATTCCTCTAGATGGTGATACTATCACATATTCACTAACTAGGGTGAAGTAGGTTGTATTTGCATAGATTTTTGGTCGACATAATGCAAAGGCAGAGCATGACTTGGACCACAGAGGGGTCCACATTGAGGACTGGTACACAATGAGGGTCTTCGATGAGTGCACAATCGTATTCATGCACTTGATCATGTAGGTTGTCCTCCCTGATTCTTCTAGAGTGAGGTTCCCTTGGAACCTCCTAGCTAGGACTAGGGATGTCCTCATGAGTCCTACTACTCATCCACTGCTCCTGTCTTGGGGTAGTGCACTATTGGCGCAGCTCTATAATGAGTTGTATCAGATCACCTGTAGGAGCAAAGTCGGTATTGGGTGCAGCCTACTACTACAGATCTGGGGGTGGTAGCATATCAAGATCGAGCATCCCATTGAGTTACCTTTGAGTATTGAGACTATTGTGGTGGCATGCCAGTGCTACGCTGCATGCTGGCCTCATGATCAGGAGGGCTTCAGGAGTAGGTCTCACGTAGGAGATCTAGAGCATTACATTGCATGGTTCTTAGGGCTACAACTGACTCATATTGATTGGCACCCCTACCTAGACTACCCTCCATGGGTAGAGGCTACTGATAGGCTACGTCGGGCATGCAGAGATAGATGGCTCCTCGGATGGAAGTCCATGGTATGAGAGTTATTTTACTTCTCTCGTATCACCTGATAGTTTAGGATTAGGTAGGACATTCTAGAGCTACCTACCATCTACCATCACCTCGCTTTAGAGAGGGACTTGACTTGGCCTAGGGTGACTCCACTGGGTGAGGAGGATGATGAATTTCAGGAGTCATGGTTGACTAATGTAGGGACCACCACTGATTATGATACCTGGTGGACACTCAAGGTATGGCAGGGCTTTGAGGGTCCCTTGGGTAGGGTCCCAAATGATGCAATAGAGGGCAATGAGGGTGTAGAGGTAGATCCTCATGGTCATCGAGTCCATCAGAGGACTAAGGGTGGATGGGGTGAGGTAGTTGCAGAGGAGGCACCACCAGTTGATGAGGAGGGTGACACTCTTGAGGAGGGCAAGGCACCACCAGACAGTGAGATTGGAGAGCTTAGGGCTTAGGTTGCCAGCCTACAGACTTAGGTAGGCTCTCTATAGACATAGATGCTACAATGAGATACCACCATTGCCACTTTGGAGGTAAAGGTGAAGGATATCCAATCTAGACTGACATTAGGGTAGGACCAATGGTGAGACTATGAGGAGGAGAAGACTACTTTGCAAGCATTAATCATTACAACTGGCATAGAGATACAAAAGCTCATAGGGCAGTGCACTCTATTACAATCCTATCTAGATGCTTCGATAGTACTACTCATCGCCTACTAGGCTGGGGTATCAGCTCCCTCCTCTTCATAGGTTGCTCTAGCACCCCCAGCTATTCTATTAGTACCAATAGTGCCATTAGAATAGGGAGTAGTAGGCTTGGATCAAGGGGCAGAGATCAAGAGACTTCAGGCTCTAGTTGAGCAGCACATTGAGGAGGCCTCACTCAGATCTACCTACATTACCACTCTAAGAGGGTGGATTGGACTACTCGAGGGTGAGATTCCAAAGATACCCATGGCTTCAGGGTCTTAGAGGACTTGCACTCGGGAGACAGGTCAGTCATCAGCTAGCTCTAGCCACAGGACTCATAGGTTTGAGAGGACTTCTAGTTCTAGCTCACGGAGGACCCATAAGGAGGGTGGAGGCGATGGTGGTGCCTCATAGACTAGGGGTGTAGGCCCTGGCTAGTACAGATATTAGAGATGTCATTGTACCATTTTTTAGTGTAAGGTCAAGGACCTACACATATGTAGCCTACGGGCATTTTTGACCATGTCGATGTACTATTGCATATATATATATATATATATGATCTGAAATTTGAGACTCATTATATGTGTAGATTTTATGATTTTTTATTGTTTATGTTTTATGAGATGCACATGGATGCAATGCTTATATGTTATGTTGATTTAATGTTATATGATGTGATGTATGGATGACATGCACTAGCTATATTATGGATGTATGATTTATATGCGATGATATACATGTGTATATGGACTACTTATGATGAATGTATATGAATGCCATATTTTATGTTAAATGCATGTATAATTTGCTTCACTTGTATGCATTTAATTTGTGCTGCTATGACATAATCTATGCCATGTATGTATTGCATATTTTTTCTATGATGATATATGGAAATGAACATGTATGCTTTAATCATTAAAACATAATGTATGCAATATGAGTTTTAACAATCTAATGGATGACACCACCGAATGTATAACAATCATGGATTGTATTTGCTTTATCTTCTTGTGAAAGATAGTACACCCATATGTGAGATGCAATTATATATGGTTTCTATTCATGGGATTTTGTAAATTAAAATAATATGGATAACATAGTCAGTGGCCATCTAAACATCATTTTTGACATCCATCCGGTATCTAACATATATTACAAATAGTTCTAATAAACAAACTCTCATAAAAGAAATTGATGTTTTGATGATTGCATTGAAAATTGGTTGTTGCTATTTGGGAATTTTTGAGGTTTTCCATGAGACTCAAACACCCTAGTTGACTTATCAAAAGTTGTATACTAACCATACTAGACTTCTAAAACATAAGGCTTTCACTAGGATAGGCCCTAATTGTTCATTATCCCTGTGTGTGCAAATGAGTATATTTAGATAAGGCATAAGCATACCCCGATGTCAGGCGGGATTCTTTCAGCCCATTTCTAATATTGGGGATCCTCAAATGTCTATCCAATCCTAGGTTTAGATTTTAGTTGGACTAGACTACTAAGCGATACAGGACACCTGAAGCTAGCTCTTCCACATTCAAACATTGGTCTGCACACAAGAAAAATGCTATTGTATCAGACATATCGTCATGCGTAAGGTATAGTAGTGCTGACAATTCCAGGGATTCAAGTTTGCTCCCTTATTTTCTTCAATTTTATTGGGATACTTGCTCATATATAGTGACAAAAATCACTGTTTATTTTGTATATACTTTCTTTTTTCTTTTTTTTTCTTTTTTTTTTTATTTTCCTTGAGCAAGGGATTTGATACTGATTTGATTTTACTTTGAAAACTTGATCTTGATTTGACTTGACTTTCTGGGATTTACATTTTGTAATTTGATTCAGAAACTTCCTTTGGGGATTTTTCTTTGGGGAACTGTTTCTGGGATATCGATCTTAGGGTATCAATATGAAGGATTGATCTGGGATATTGCTCATTTTAATGTAAGCAAGGGATTCTGGGTAGGGAATAAACCTATCCTTTTTCCAATTGCCAAAATTTCCCATACCGTCTGCATAGGGGGATAAGCAAGAATAAACCTTTCACCTCAGGATACCTGGTCCTGCTTCGTAGCTTTCATCTTCCCCTAGTCCTTATTAGGATTGTTTAATTTGTTGATTAGTGATAGAATTCTGATATGCTAAGGGCTATACACACTAGACCTCATCTACAAAAGCAAAGCAAGCTTTCTATCAACTCTTGAGAAGACCTCTAGGTATGGTTGAATGACCATAAAACCCTAGTATATTCTTCATAGCAACAATTGGGGTTGTGTTGAAAAACACAATTACTCACAAGGGTGATGAATGATGAAAATGTAATGATGCATGATTGAAACACAAATGTGGTGTAGTTTTTAATATTGAAAACATCATACATTCTAATGCAAGTGTGATGGATGGATATGCCTAATGCAATGCAAAATGAAATGTATGTGCAAAAATGAAATGCATGCGGCAATGGAATGCAAAATACAAATGAGATGCAAAAATTCAAAATGAAATGCAAATGTTTTTGGATTTTGATATTTTTCCAAAAAATTTTTATGGATTTTACATTTTGACCAAGGGATTTTAAAAACCATTGGAGCATTTTGTGCTTTGACCAAAGGGATTATAGATGCCTTTGGAGCCTTTTCTGAATGACCAAAGGGCTTACAGATACCTTTGGAGCCTTTTTTGAATGACCAAAGGGCTTACAGATGCCTTTGGAGCCTTTTTTGAATGACCAAAGGGCTTACAGATGCCTTTGGAGCCTTTTTATGGTTTAGGCATAAAACGCTTTAAGATGAAGGATATTGAGAGGTTCAAGATCTTCAACTCCTTCGAGTGATGTCAAGTGATATGTCCCAGGTCCAATCTTCTCTGAGATCATATAAGGACCTAACTAGTTAGCCGTAAATTTATCTCACAGTTATGGCGGTAAATTTGAGTTCTGTTGGTTCTCTTTCAGCACAAGATCACCAACCTCAAAGTCTCTCAGATGGAATTTGTTATTGTAAGCTTATTTTAAGCGCTCTTGATAAACATGAAGGTGCTCAAGGGCATTCACATGATGTTCATCAAGTAGCATAAGTTGATCTAGGTGAGCTTGTCATGTAGTGTCATCATCAATGAACTCTTTCAATGTGATGCACAGTGTTGGAATATCCAACTCTAAGGGCATAATGGCCTCAATGCCATATACTAATGAAAATGGAGTTGCCCCAATGGGTGTCCGAATACTAGTCCTATAAGCCCATAATGCAAGGGGTAGTTGGATGTGCCAATCTTTGTGGTGCTCTTGTACCATATTTTTCAATATGGAGACCACTATCTTATTTGAAGCTTCAGCTTGCTCGTTTGCCTACGGATAATATGGAGTCATAAAACTATGTTTGATTCTATACTTAGACGTCAAATCTCTCACAGTTTTATTCTTAAATGATGTTCCATTATCCAAAATTATCTTGGATGGTATCCCAAAATGACTTATGATATTGGTGAGTATAAACTCAACAATACATGCTCTAGTTGTCATTGTTAAGGGAATGAATTCCACCCATTTAGTAAAATACTTAGTAGCCGTAATAATGAATGTATGTCGGCCCAATGATGGAGGAGAGATCTTACCAATGAGATCAAATCCCCACTGAGAAAATGGCCAAGCTACTTGAATGGGTTGTAAGGCCTATGATGGTAGGTGCATAATATTAGCATGATGTTGGCATTTAATACATTTCTTGACATACACATTGCAATCCTTATCCATAGTGGGCCAATAATAACCCATATAAAGGATGTGCTTGATGATAGCCATACCACTAAAATGGCCACTACATGTACCATCGTGAGCTTGTAAAATTGCCCAAGATGACTCTTGGGGCTCAAGACAATGAAGGAGAACTCCATCGTAGCTTCTACGGTATAGGATGTCTACTAACAAGACATAATTTGTCACTTTCTATTTAAATGTGTGCTTCACGACATGTGATAATCCCTGAGGGATTACACCAAGTCTAAGGAATTCATGTATCTATGATGTCTAGTTATGATAAGCTTCAGATTCGACTAACAAGACAACATGTTCCCCCTGCAATTCTACATTTGTAAATGTAGACTGCAAAACAGCCTTCTGGTGAATGGTAGTACCACTCCTTGTTAGATCCTACGAGATCTAAGACCCCCAAGATGCTCTCTTGAGAAATTATTTGACTTTGTAGAACCATTCATGGTTTTATTCTACATGAATCATGTTGATTGACTCTTTGTTATCCAATGCTTTGTACTACACAGTAGAGTGTGACAATATTTTTACATGGATGGTAGTGAAATTAGTAGATAGATTTATAAGGGATTAGAGATCCCAAAGATGCCATTGTGTCTACAAATCTATTGGACGAACGAGGGATTGCCTCAATGTCATACCATTCTAGTTGAGCTAGATAAATGTCAACAAGATCCTTGTAAGCTTTCAATACCGAACATCGACATTGAAATAATCCCTTAACTTGGTTCACAATGAGAAGGGAATCACCAAATATATTTAGCCTTTTTATCTTCATGGTGATAGTTGTTTGGAGACCCAAAATTAGGGCTTCGTATTCAACATTATTGTTAGTGCAAGGAAAGTCCAACTTGAATGACAAGGGCATTGGAGCTCCTTGTGGCATGAACAACACTATTCCTACACCACCCCCTTGCTCACACTTTGAACCGTCGAAGAAAAAGGTCATATAGGCTTTGTTATCCAGTTCCTCGAGTTTGGGTGCTTCTGATAAGGCAAAGACTACATCATCAGGAAGCTCTATGGTGAGGGGCCTACTATTTTTGAGAGGTACCTCAGCCAGTTTATCAGCTATGACTTATCCCTTAATGGAATTTTAGCTTATGAATTCTAGATCAAATTCTATTAATAGCATGATCCACTTTGTAGTACGTGTATTATGATATGTCTTGCTCATCATATACTGCAAAGGATTTTGTTTTGATATGACATACGTCGTATGACTCAACATATAGTATCGTAATTTCTTGGTAGCAAACACTACTGCTAAACACAACTTTTCAACGTATGCATATCCTAGCTCATAACTCACCAAGGTTCGGCTAATATAATATATGGCTTGTTCTTTGTCTTGCACATTATTTTGGGCTAACATAGTTCCCAATGCAAAGTTAGTCACCGATATATATAGTAATAATGGTACATCTGGCCTTGGTGGAGCTAGTACTGGTGACATCTCCATGTATTGCTTAATATCAGAAAAGGTTGCTTGACAGTCCTCATCCCAGTTGAATGGGACCCCCTTGTGTAGAAGTTGATTCATGGGTCAATATTTATCCGATAATTATGTGATAAATCACTTTATGGATGCTACTTTGCCATGTAGGCTTCTTAATTCCTTGATATTTATGGGGGGATGCATTTCTAAAATAGCCTTGACCTTTGTTGGGTCAACTTAAATGCCTCATTTTGAAACGATGAATCCTAAGATCTTTCCTAAAGTTACACCAAATACGCACTTCTTAGGATTCAACCTAACATTATGCTCTATCAGGTGATCGAAGACCTTCCTCAAGACCTCAGCATGCTCTGAACGTAGCAATGACTTTGCCAATAATTCATCGATATAATATTCTAAGATCTTATGCATGTAGTCATGAAATATATATGTCATAGCCTGCTGATATGTAGCACCAAATTCTTCAGGCCAAATGGCATAACCTTGTAATAGAATATCCCCCATGGCATTATGAATGTGGTTTTATGCTGGTCTTCGATCTTAATACAAATTTTATTGTAACCAAAAAAACCATCCATTAAGGAGAGCATCTCATGACCCATAGTTGCGTCTATGAGAGCATCTATGTTTGGAAATGAAAATGAATCCTTTGGTGTTGCCCTATTTAGGTCTCTAAAATCCGTATAGATACGGATCCTTCCATCAGGTTTTCCTACATGCACCATGTTTGATACCCATTCTGGATAGTCGATGGAAATGACAAACTCTACATCCAATAGCTTTTGCAATTCATCCTTAACCATTAAGGCTACTATTGGATGCATCTTCCTGAGTTTTTTCTTGACTATATTCTTTGATAGATCTAGAGAAAGGTTATGAGTAACCAATTTTAGATCTAGACCCGACATATCCTTATAAGTCCAAGCAAAGAGATTAGGTCTCTCTCTCAGTAGAGGGATGAGGTTGGCACGCTCATCAAGAGTTAAAATTTCTCCAAATTTAACCTTCTTAGGATTAGTGGGATCATTACTGATATCCACTTCAAAGGTTTTCTCTACTAACATATGGGATCCCTCCTCAAGATGGTGAGGCGTAGGAATCAAGTGGATGTCATCTGTTGGGTTTATAGGTTCCTCATTGGAAGCATACTTAGTATGATAGACATCATGTGCATAGCCTAGCACAAAATGGAAAGGTTGCAACATTTCTTCATTAAGGAAAAAATATTCAGGCTCTAGAGGTGAATCAGTGCAATCCCAATCAATAACGTCTACATTAAGACACAATGGCTTGGAAGGATCTAACTGGATTATGAAGTGGAGTGGTCAAATAAATGGAGATCATATTGATGGAATGGATCATGTCTCCAGGACCACGTGCACGTGACTCAACATTAGCAAAACTTCCATCCCCAAGATGTGGTTCTGGGGGTATGGGGATCTCCAGATCCGGTCCATGAATAGACTATCAAATGGGATCATTGGGCTCAAGGAGCTCCATGTACATTGGTAGATCAAGAAACACCATGTGATAAATCACATTAAGATTTGGTGGCCTTCCCCTAAGGTGAGGATGGATATTGATCTCTTTGTACATCTCCTCAGTAGTATAAGGTGCATTACGATGGTGCAAGTAGGGAGGTCCTAAATAGGCTCTCTCCATTTCATCTTCATCATCATCATCATAATAAATACCCTCACCTCTACCTAATGGAATCGAGTGATGCTCCACATGAGGCCCCATGTAGGCTATGTATTGATAGCCATCATCGTTATTGAAGGGCTCTTCACTCGTATTCATTGATTCCAAAGGTAAAAGATGATGCAAGAGCATAGGGCCCAAGAAGACCAACTCAATTTTATCCTCGGATCACTTGTTTTTTGTGGATAACTCAACTTCATCTATTCCAAAATTATAGTCTGGTCCATCACTTTCGATGATGGATACTTCATGAACGTCCTCAAAAGCAACTTTTGATTTGATTTCTATAGTTTTGTCTAGACTCTGGATGTGCATACCAATATCATCGGTAGCTCCACGGCTTTGATTGTCCAAGTTGGCTCTTGCAATGGGTTCTGGACTGGTCTCCACCAAGATGTTCACATGATATCTCTTGGGTGGCTCCACAGTGACATAAGTCACTAGCCGGTTATCCCTCTGAAACATGGAAGGATTAGGGTGATAAGGATTGAATTCAAATCCACCCCCCAGACTGAGGTATAGGTGGTCTAAATATGTCATGATAAGTTCATCCTGACCTTGAATATAGTATCCTAACCCAAACCTATCAGTTGGCAACTAATACTATGGTTCATATGGCTTTCTACACCCCTGCTCAAATAGTTCCTAGACCATAACCATGCCAATGGTAATGATTGAAGTATCATATGGCATATTCTAGGTTAGAGAGATAATGAAGAACACAAGCTTATACTAAGAGGGGGGTGAACAGTATAAGACCACTTTTAACTTATTCTTTAAAAATAGATTTCAAATCAATATTATGCAGTAAAAAGATAGCATTATCAAGAGTAGCAATTAAAGCAATGCACAACACATCATCAAAAAAGAGACACAACAATTTACGTGGTTCACCCAAAGCGGGCTACTCCACGGATAAAATTTCTCACTAAATTTTATCACCTCAAATTCTGGGAAACCTTTCCCGATTACAAAGTTTATGGGCACAAACCCAAAGGAGATACCTTCCCCTAGCTCTACTTCTTTAATGGTGATCTTCTAGAAGACCTCTACCTCCTCTGCCCTTAGCAAGTGGAACACTATCCACAAAAGACACATGTCTTCCCTGCTCTGGTTGGAGATCTTTGTCCTCAACTCTATCACCTCAAAGCTGGTCCTCGAATTTGCACTAAATGCAGTCATTCGGTCTAGCACAAATGTCCTCTTCTACCTCAATATCTGTCCTCAATCTGGTCCTCAAAAATGGTTCATAAAAAATGGTTCACAAGCTTTCAAGATAGCTTGCTTGATCTTTGCCCAAGTCTTCACTAAGACTTGCCTTAGATCTGCTTTGCAAGTTCTTAGAAGAACCTGCACAAAACTTCCCACAAGCTTCAACAATAATTTGCTCAATGTTGTCTAGCTATTCTCTCTATTCTATCATAGCTGCACTTGGTCAAAACCAACTTTTACATAGTTCTATGCAGTCACAGCTGTACACAGCACTTCGGCTGTTGAACTCCTCACTTCTGTGCATTGTCTCCGAATATCACAACTCCTATAGCTTTTGCTCCTTTGCGTATCCACCGCAGTACAGTCTTTGCACACTCTGCACAACCATAGTAGCATAGACTTTGCACACTCTGCTTCTCAATGATCAAAATTTTCACTCACACTTTATTTGCACAGATCGCACTTCGAACGCACACTTCGATCAATTCAAAACACTTCAACCAGCCCTCCTTTTATACTCACAAACTCAAGATTAGAACCTTGATCTTAGTCGACTGTTTTACCCTACAACCACATCGGCTACAAAACCTTGCACTGCGTTGGTCCAGATTTAACTCTGTCGGCTTCACTACCTCCCTGTTGCTTCTGGCGCGAAACTTCAACATGTTGCGATATCACGACATCTTTGCCTGCCGTACACCTTCTATGCTTGTTGTCATGAAATCATGAAACCTTGGCCTTTGATGATTTCTTTTGTGCTTCTGTCATGAAATCATGACATCTTTGCCTTTTTCTAATATCATCTCACTTCTATCACGAAATTGTGACACTTTAGTCTTCCTGACCTTCCTCTCTGCTTTTGTCTTGAATTCATGACACTCCTTCCTTTTGTTGAAGTCATCATCATTCCTGTCATGAAATCGTGACACTTCTGTCTTCATGGCCTTCTTCGAGGCTTGCACTAGTGAAAACAAAACATATCACAAAATCGTGACACTTTTGCCTTCAAGCTCTTCCTTCTCGAATTTCTCATGAAATCACGACACTTCTTCTGAAGAAGACTTGCTATCAGTTTCTGTCGTGAAATCGTGACACCATCTCCAACTACAAGCTACCAACTCAACCTGTCATGAAATCATGACACTTCCTGTAATTGCAAGATTTCTCTCCAACCTGTCACGAAATCATGACGCTTTTGGCTTTTGAACACTTTATCCACTACCTGTCACAAAATCATGACACTTCTGGATTCCGTACGCTTTCTCCACTGCCTATTGCAAAATCATGACGCTTCTCCTTTCAGGCTATTTTCTTTGCTACATGTCACAAAATCATGATAGCCCTTCCTTAGAACTTTGCATCATGTTGTGAAATCGTGACAATTCCTGAAACACTTTCTCTCTCTTCAATCTTATCGTGAAATCATGACAGATCATACTACGGACTTCCTCTTCGGAAACATGTCATGAAATCACGACACTTTCTTGTCCGTACAGCCTCCTTTGCAGAATTTCATGAAATCATTACACTTTTTGTTCTCTGCCTTCCTGCACTTTTCGAGTCATGAAAATGTGACATGTCATGAAATTGAGACACTTTCCATCTGCTCTTCTTCCTTGCCAACATGTCGTGAAATCGTGAAAGTTTTGCTTGCTTTGCCTTTGCCTTCTAGCATGTAACGAAATCGTGACACTTTCTCTCTCTCCTCAAACATGTCATGAAATCGTGACAATTTTGCCAGCATTTTATCTCTCCTCAAACATGTCGTGAAATCGTGACAATTTTTCCAGTCGCCTGCATACTTTTTCTTACTTATCTTTTTCTTGAAATTTTTGCAATTGGGCTACCCTAATCTTCTTGGCAACTCACTTTCCATGCTGAACCCTTCATCAAGACACATTCTTTGACATCAAACAAGATTGCTTCAAGACCTTCTTGTCATCAATGACAACAACTGCACTTAGAGCAAGAGCAATGTACCCAAGGTACCCAAAATTGCCAACAATATCCCCCTTTGTCATTGATGGCAACCCTTAACTAAAAAACACTACTCAAGAGCAAAAACTGAAAACAACTGAGAATCTGCCTTTGAATTTTTTGCTCCCCCTAACTTGAAGCTTTCCTCTTCACTTGAAGCTTTCCTCCTTACTCATATCTCTCCCCCTTACTCAAATTTGATGGTTTTCTTTGTCCTTTGATGAGAAATTTAACCTTCTTAGAGCTATCTTGAAATCTGTAGAGCTTATCCTTGTACTCTTTATTTTCTTCTTTCAAAGAAGCCATTTTCTACTCTAACTCATTATACTCAAGAATATTAGACTCTAACTCATCCTTGAGTTCCTGTGTTTTAGCTATAGAGAAGTCAAGACTTTCTATAAGGTTGTCTCTCTCCATACAACATTCATCTAACTTCATCTTGAGTCTATCATTCTTCTTTCTTTCCTTTTTCAAAACACTAAGAGCATTATTGAGTTCACATTCAAGATCCTCTATTTGATTGCTTTTTGAAATATCAAGGCCTTTTTTAGATTTCTTATCACTAGAGGTGCTACCCTTTTCAAAAACCATACAAGCATCTTCCTTATCATTTTATGAAGCATCCTCATACATACTAGCAACCAATTCATTATTTATGCAATCATCCTCAAGGTGCCCAAAATTTCCACATCTAAAACATTTCATGACAATGAATTTATGTTTCGGTTCTTCTTCTTTTTTTGAAATGAACAACATCTCATTTTTATCATCACTAGAAGAATTTTCACTATCACTGCTAGAACACTTACTTGCTTTGTCCAGATAAAATCTCTTCTTGTTCTTGTGTGAATACCTCTTTCCTTGATTGCTGTGCTCATATTTGTTCTTTCTGTAATACCTGTGCTTTTCAAAATCCTTGCTCTTAACATCCTGTATATCTTCATCACTTTCATTCTTGGAAACAATACATTCTGTAGCATAATGACCAAATTTTCCACAGTTGAAACATCTTATATTTTTCTTGCTTTTGTGATTTCTAGAGAACTTGCCTTTCTTGTTGTAATATGTCTCTTCCTCACTAGAAGATTCATCACTCTCTTGAATCTGTTTGCTTTTTGATTTCTTGGTAGCTTTGAAAGCTGCCTCTTTCTTTACATCAACTTTCACTTGAGTTCTCAGCTCAAATGCTGCAAGAATACTATGGAGCTCATATTTTTTCAACTTATCTAAATCTTTGGCTTCCTCAATGGCAGAAATATTTTCACTAAATCTATTAGGAAGAGATCTTAAAATCTTATCACACACATCATTTTCAACAAGTTCAAGACCTAAGTCTTTCATAGAATTAACAACTTCATCCATACGGAGCATATAGTCACTAATATTTTCATCATAATTCATCTTGAGTTGTTCAAACATACCTTTGAAGTGTCTCAACTTGGCCTTTAAGACATTTGCATCACCTGTATGAACAACCTACAATTGTTTCCACATTTCAGTAGCTGTCTTATAGTGAATAACTTTGGTAATATCAGCCTTCTATGAACCCTTCAAGATTGCATTCATGGCTTTTGAGTTGCTGTGATGTAGAAGTCTATCTTCTTTAGTATACGGACCATTTGCAGGAATGGTGTACCCATCTTCAATAACTTCTCATACCTCATTACCAAGTGCCATTAGATAGACTTTCATTCTTGCACTCCACAGACCAAAATCTGATCCATCAAGAATAGGTGCTGCATTGCCACTTGAATAATCCATTGTGTTATTTGCAAGCTTTTCCTTCAAGCTATTAAACTTTCTGAAGGTACTAGCTCTGATACCAATTGAAGAACACAAGCTTATACTGAGAGGGGGGGTGAAAAGTATAAGACCACTTTTAACTTATTCTTTCAAAACAACTTTCAAATCAATATTATGCAATAAAAAAATAGCAGTATCAAGAGCAACAATTAAAGCAATGCACAACACATCATCAACAAAGAGACAACAATTTATGTGGTTCACCCAAAGTGGGCTACTCCATGGATAAAATTTCTCACTAAATTTTATCACCTCAAATTCTGGGAAACCTTTCCCAATAACAAAGTTTATGGGCACAAACCCAAAGGAGATACCTTCCCCTAGCTCTACTTCTTTAATGGTGATCTTCTAGAAGACCTCTACCTCCTCTGCCCTTAGCAAGTGGAACACTATCCATAGAAGACACCTGTCTTCCCTGCTCTAGCTGGATATCTCTGTCCTCAACTCTATCACCTCAAAGCTGGTCCTCAAATTTGCACTAAACATAGTCCTTCGGTCTAGCACAAATGTCCTCTTCTACCTCAATCTCTGTCCTCAATCTGGTCCTCAAAACTGGTTCATAAAAAATGGTTCATAAGCTTTCAAGATAGCTTGCTTGATCTTTGCCCAAGTCTTCACTAAGACTTGCCTTAGATCTGCTTTGCAAGTTCTTAGAAGAACCTGCACAAAACTTCCCACAAGCTTCAACAACAACTTGCTCAATGCTGTCTAGCTATTCTCTCTATTCTATCATAGCTGCACTTGGTCAAAACCAACTTTCACATAGTTCTGCGCAGTCACAGCTGTACACAACACTTTGGCTATTGAACTCCTCACTTCTATGCATTGTCTTCGAATGTCACAACTCCTATAGCTTTTTCTCCTTTGCGCATCCACCGCAGTACAGTCTTCGCATACTTTGCACAACCACAGTAGCATAGACTTTGCACACTCTGCTTCTCGACGATCAAAATTTTCACTTGCACTTTATTTGCATAGATCGCACTTCGAACGCACACTTCGATCAATTCAAAACACTTCAACCAACCCTCCTTTTATACTCACAAAATCAAGATTAGAATCTTTATATTAGTCAGCTATTTTACCCTACAACCATGTCGGTTGCAAAACCCTATGTTGCGTTAGCCTAGATTTAACTCTGTCGGCTTCACTACCTCCCTGTTGCTTCTGGCGGGAAACTTCAACATGTCACGATATCACGAAATCTTTGCCTGTCGTACACCTTCTATGCTTGCTGTCATGAAATAATGACACCTTGGCCTTTGATGACTTCTTTTGTGCTTCTATCACAAAATCATGACATCTTTGCCTTTTGCTGATGTCATCTCACTTCTATCGCGAAATCGTGACACTTTAGTCTTCTTGACCTTCCTATCCACTTTTGTCACAAATTCGCAACACTCTTTCCTTTTACTGATGTCATCATCATTCCTGTCATGAAATTGTGACACTTCTGTCTTCATGGCCTTCTTCAAGGCTTGCACTAGCAAAAATGGAACATGTCACGAAATCATGATGCTTTCACCTTCAAGCTCTTCCTTCTTGACTTCATCGTGAAATCATGACGCTTCTTCTGATGAAGACTTGCTATCAGTTTCTATCACAAAATTGTGACACCATCTCCAACTGCAAGCTACCAACTCAACCTATCATGAAATCATGACACTTCTTGCAATCGCAAGCTTTCTCTCCAACCTGTCGTGAAATCGTGAGGCTTCTGGATTTCGAACACTTTCTCCACTACCTGTCGTGAAATCATGACACTTCTGGCTTTCTCCACTACCTGTCATGAAATCATGATGCTTCTCCTTTCAGGCTCTTTTCTTTGCTGCATGTCACAAAATCGTGATAGCCCTTCCTTAGAACTTTGCATCATGTCGCAAAATCGTGACAGTTCCTGAAACACTTTCTCTCTCTTCAATCTTATCACGAAATCACGACAGATCATACTGTGGACTTCCTCTTCTGCAACATGTCATGAAATCATGACACTTTCTTGTCCATACAGCCTCCTTTGTAGAATGTCACAAAATCATGACACTTTTCCTTCTCTGCCTTCTTGCACTTTTCGAGTCACAAAAATGCGACATGTCATGAAATCGCGACACTTTCCATCTGCTCTTCTTCCCTGCCAGCATGTCACAAAATCATGATAGTTTTGTTTGCTTTGCCTCTACCTTCCAGCATGTCATGAAATTGTGACACTTTTTCTCTCTCCTCAAACATGTCATGAAATCATGACAGTTTTGCCAGCATTTTCTCTCTCCTCAAACATGTCGTGAAATCACGACAATTTTTCTAGCCGCCTGCATACTTTTTCTTACTTGTATTTTTCTTGAACTTTTTGCAACTGGGCTACCCTGATCTTCTTGGCAACTCATTGTCCATGCTGAACCCTTCATCAAGACACATTCTTTGACATCAAACCAAATTGCTTCAAGACCTTCTTGTCATCAATGACAACAACTACACTTAGAGCAAGAGCAATGTACCCAAGGTACCCAAAATTGCCAACAAGATAATTAAAATTTATGGTGAATGATTCATTATCATCCTCATCCATGGGTGTGGGAGATACAAACTGGTCTAACCCTCCATATATGAAGTTGGTTTGGTTAGGTGGTACCCCCAATGGTTCCACCATCCCTACGAGAAGGTGATGGGCTCGCGTTCAACCCATGTTCTATGTAGTCTCGATAATTAGTGTGAACGTCACATTCTACATAATATATTCCCCTAATATAGGATTAACCAAATGGATGATCACCTGTGATGCAGATGACCCTGCTAAAGATGCAAGTGAAGCAGACTAAGGTACCTCTTCGACTTCTCCTTGAATTTCCTCTACTTCCATGGGGTTAGGGGTTTCAATGATAATTATCTTGGGCATTTTCTTTATCTCTCTTTTTCTCATCTTTTCTTTCAACTTCCTATCATATCGATGCATCATAGATGTAGAGGGTCTAGTAGAAGCATCTTTCATGTTCTATGATCATTGAGATGCGGATATTGTAGGCTTAGCACACACATTTTTTATTTTTCCTCCTAAATATTTCATTGGTGATGCTATCTGCACATCCAGGTGCATTTAGGGGAGCATAAATTCCCTTGGAAAATCTACTAGATTCACATATTTAAAAGGTTATTTATCTAAAGGCACCACATGAACCTGTCCCTCATGAACGTATTTGATACATTAATTTAGAATAGAAGGGATGCAACACATTTCTCTGATCCAAGGCTTCCTTATAAGTATGTTATATTACATAGCACCTTAGATTATGTGACACATATATGGGATGGTCTTCAGTCCTACCTAGATAGGTAAAACTATAGTAACAATAGTTGAGCATAATGCATCATTGAAAGCTCTCAACGTGAGAGTAGAAGGGATGATATGTGTCTTTGGAAAATTGAAGTGAATTAACACCTTAGAAGTTATTATATTTATTGATGACCTCGTGTCAATAAAAACCCACTTAAATGGTTTGTGGTTCACACACGCAATGATATGCAATGATGGGTCTACTATAACAATGGAGACCATCTTGACTTCATGATCATGGAATTGTATGATCAGTTCCTGATACTATTGCACGTGCCCCAAAAAGTGTGTAAAAACTTTAGGATCCTGAGGATGCACTTCTATAGACCTTAAGATATCCATAAGCATCTCCCTATGGTTGGGAGACTACTATATTAGCTCATAAATCGACAACTTTGCTAGAGTCATCTATAGGTTTTGGACCAACCTACTTCTAATGGTCACCATCAATCTAGTTGGTGGGCCTGGCACATGCTAGGCTAGCCTTGGAGGAGGCATAGATTAGACTCTAATGGGTGTTGGAGGTTGATTTGGTCATTCATACCTTGTATTCCTTGTGACAACGTTGACCATTCCGATGAACCCCTAGGTTGGTGGTTCGATGTGTACTTGGTTGACTTGGCCAACATTATTCTTTGGTGACTCATGATTTGGTAGAGGATTTTTGTAAATCCTCATATTTTGATCATCAGGAACTTGTGGGTTGTAAAAAATAAGCATACCTCTTTCAATAATATTTTACACAAGATGTTTGAAATACCAACATACCTCTATGTTGTGGCCTTTCGATCAATGAAATATGAAATATTGATCGCCCTTGTAGCCCTTAGGTTTAGGTTGATTAGGGTCCATTAACTTGACTTTGGGTAAGTATATAGCCTTCACCTTGCATAACTAATGAAAAATCAAAGCCAATGACTTTGATAACTAAATAAATACGCAAGGTGGATGATGTTCCTTATTTTTACCCTTATAATTGTTGTTGCATTGCTCATATTACATAGGAGGGTGTTGGGCTTGATAGTTTTGTTGTTGTTACCCCTTATCCCATTTTTGGAGGTTCAACACCACCTGATTAACATGGGTTGACTTGGCCTATTGTCTCTCAGTGCTTTTCTTATGCCACTCCTTAGTTTTGAGCTTCAAGTTACCTTCCTATAACTTGATTTCCTCTATCACCTTGTATTGCACCCAAGCCCCTTCGAATTTCTAGTATTGCTACAACTGTAGCAACAACAAAATGTGCTTGGCACAACTCTTCATGAGCATTTGGGTTAGTTTAGAGGATGGGATGGAGAATGGCACCATTGCCATCAATTTCCTCCATAATTTGCTATAATCCATAACTAGATCTTTGTCATATTGTGTTAAAGCATCAAGATTAGATAAGTTTACCTTTTCCTTGATGTCGAAGGAAAAGCATTCAAGAAATACATTGGCTAGTTGTTTGAAACTAGTGATGTTGTGCCTCTTTAATTGGTTGAACCACTCTAGAGCTGGGCCTGATAGGGTGGTAATAAAGGTGCACAGGATAAAAGTATCATTGCTCTCAATCTAAAAGCACATATCTAGGAAACTCGTTACATGCTCTTGTGCGTCCTCCTCTCCTTGAAACTTTTCCAGTCTAGGCATATTGAAATGCTCAGGATAGGCTAGAATGGGCTCTGACATGCATAAATGTTCATTATATATTTTGTTCAAAGTAGGCTTTTTATAAGTCATTCCTTGCTTCTCTATGGATTGGACATTCTCTTCTAAGTTCTTATAGGCTTACGAGGAAAGGAAATCCTCTTCTCGAGATTGCATTGGAGGCACCTTTGAAGGTAGATTCTTCCTTTGTCGAGGTGGCAGACTAGGCTCACCCTCCTCGAATTGGAAGATTTCTAGATATTCTTGTTCTAATTCCTCTCCCACTTCTTCCTCATATTACCTATGCTCATGTTGTTCTAATGCTGTATTTCGATCTCTGTACTGAGTCGTACGATGAGTATTTGTGTCTATGTACCCAGGGTATAACTTATCCTATGAAGCCACTCGCCTATTGACACACCCCATGGTATCACTGCGAGGAGGTAAACCGGTTCTATCTAATCGATCCTCTCTCTACATGCTCCTTTTTATTGAGGATGCATTGTTCATGCATATGATGTTCATATAATTATTGTCTTATGAAACTTTACCTCTTAGAGTTCTCATTTTTGAGGTGCTCTTTCTCTATTTGAACATCCTCCAATTGGTCTTGGAGAATATATTGTCTTTCCTTTGACACTAGTCTATGAGATCTATCAACATGATCGACCATCTGAGGCCTCTGGTGAGTGCTTTATGTTCGAACGACTTTATGGGTATGTCCTCCAATGTACTGATCTACCACACTCTTACCTTTGTTTGTAAAGACAACATTTGTGTCAGGCTATCTCCTATACTATGTGCTTGCATGGGATGCAGGAGCAGGTATGTCACAAGAATTCTTGGAGCACTCTCCAGGTTCTTGGGCGATCCTAATGGTGCTTTCGCTACACTCAATCATAGGTCAAGAGGGTGCAGGTGTAGGCTTATATTCTAGGTGCACTAGGATTCTATCTAGATCGTCTAACTATTTACTATGCCATGGCTCATGAGGTGGCGTACCATTAGCTGCCACTTTGGATATATCTATGGTGAAATTAGAAGGTTCACCCCTATAGGGAGTCTGCATGGGCCTACACTTGAAAGCAGTCCCATATACTTGCCCTTGAATGGGTAGATCTTGAGCCTGTCTATACTCGGATGGCGGAGGTTATGAGCCTCCCTTAGATATAGATCAAAGGGGTACCAATATGGACCTCTCAATTACATATTCTTTGGTAGAACATATGGATTCCCGTGGAATGAGGTCACGATAAATGCTACCATGTGTAGAACCCCCATGTTGGGAAGTTTCATGCTCTGATCTATGTCTAGATGGATGTCTAGTACTTCCTCTAATTGGGGTATTCTCAACAGAATCATACTCATTGAATAATATCTAGGAGGATTCTATTATTGAGGGTATTCTACATCGTATTATGTGTTAGGTGGAGCTTCGGCTTTGATCTCAGGTCTATGCCTAGATCAGTCTCTCCGTGTTTGCACAATTATGTATCCTATGTCTATATTTAACTTTTATTAACACGTAAAGAATACAATGATGATTATCTCTTTTTACAGTTTTAAAATGGGCCCTAAAATGTTTGATGTGTTTTCAATTTGTTGTATTAGTAAAGTAACTATTGTCATGTTTTGCAATATGTTGGTGATTTTCTCAATTGTTTAAAAGGCTTTCACCTATATGCTCATAGCTCGACAACCTGACAATGAACTCCAGGTCATGTAATCCCCCCAAAATGTGGTGATGAGGTCCACACTGAGGTAGGGAGTACAGGTCCTACCAGACCCTTACCCAATCTCACCCAGTCAACATTATACCCTTCGAAGAGAAATACATGTAAATTTTTTGGGCTACATATGGTTCTTGGGTCCGATATTAGTTTAAAACATAAGGTACAAGGGAGTTGGGCCAATGGATAGAAATCATTGCCATCATCATTGAACCCTACTAGTGGTTGGATGTGACTTCCAACTCACTAGCATTTACAATGTGTCATTGTGTGTGTGGTTCCTTTTACTTTACATGAAATAAAAATACATAAAACAACACTCAAATGATTCTACATGTTTTTCAAAATAATGTTTCACTTTAAAAGAATGCACAAATATGCTAAATGAATTTTAAGATAATGTAACTATCTATGACACAAATGGCCACTTATTGGGCCTCATGCATGAAAAATCTAAACAAGCAATGTCGTAGATCATTGGAGACTAGGGTGAACTGCAATCAGAGATCCACTATTCCTAGTAGTGACTAGTAGAAAACTAAGAAACTATCTTGAATTTTCCTTTTTTACTTTTTGCTATGTTTTCCTAATTAGCATCCATATATTGCATTTTTCTTCTGTAAAAACACATAAATAAAAATATAGAGGGGGAAGATGATCCTACCTTATATCCAATTCTGATGATGGTGTCTGATGTTTTATTTTTTTTATTTTTTGCTGATCATGTCTGTTAAGCATGGATGTGACTATTTCCCGTGGGTGTCAGCCACTGTGATAACTATTAACTATGGTTGTCAACCATGGTTAGAACCTACATTAAAAACATAGAGAATAAACATTAGTGATCGCTAGATTTTTGGGGTTTCCACCATGATCGCCTTTTGTACCATGTAAAATACTAACACCTAATGCTATAATCATTGAAAATTATATATAATTGGGCATGCACATATGAATTGACAAGAAATGATAAAAAATTAAAATAAATGCTTCTCTTACTAATATTTCGAATCAATCCAGATTACATATCCATCCCTCTTAGGGATACCCTTTTGATACAACAATTACAACATGATAAATTCCCTTCCAGAGTAAGTGTAATCCAAATGTCTTCCACAAAGACATGAACTACTCCAAGGTGTCGATGACATTCTTCTCCATGATTAGAGGTATTTTTTGCCTTGCATCCCAAAACCCTGTTGATCTTGCGTGCAATAAACAACAAGAAACATTAGATACAAAGGAGGCCTCTCTTGATGAGGCTTTTAAGAGAATCTTGCATAAAGGATGATGTAATTAATACGAAATCAAGAAAGTATAAGAAACATATTAAACCTATGCTAAACATGAAATAGCACCATAGAACATGTAAAGGAAAAGCAAATGTATCTATCTAATGGTCTAATTATGGAATTAAAAGCGTGCAAGCATAAAAAAATCCATTAGTAGCATAATTACAATAATAAAAGGAAATGACTAAAAACACTAATTGCACTGGTCAAAGTATCTAATAAAACTAATTAACATGATATATAACTAATCTAGTAACTATAATAAAATATTATGGGTAAATAATAGATAAATCAGTGATACTGCCCTGATCGCAACTCTGAAGCATGGTGAGCACTGTTAGCCGTAACTAAAAATCATGGCAAATATTGAAGTGAATTTGTACTCTAATTCAAGGGTTGAATCTTTGAATATCTCCATAAAATTGATGGTCAAGGGTCGCCTTTGTGTCCTTTAATAGATTTGGTGGTTGAATTGCTCAGTTTGGTGATGGAACGGGCTCAATTGGTTTTCTTTATTCTTAATAGTCCTCCATAGCCTCCTTGACTCCAAATTCCATGTGATATCCAATTGGGCAGCCAAAGTATTCCTCTTAATGCACCTAGGTGAGTATGTATTTTGACAGGGCTTCATTGCATTTCAATTCAAGATTCATCTATATCTTTACCTAATTTTATGGGGGATTAAATAGCATTTGCCAAGGGCTAGGGTTGGCTTCATGAGGAAGCCAAGAAAATATTGGGCAGTTTGAGTTTGTTGAATGGAAGGATCCAGAACCTTCCTCGCTCAAACCACTCCAATTCATAACCAATTGGCTGTTGCAACTGATTTTGGGTTGGATGAAGGCCAACTTATTCTAAGCACTGATCGCGACTGCCATGCATGATCAACTCTGCTAACTATGGGTGTTAGTAGTGGCTAGCACTCACTAGGCAAAGGTGTCCAAATTGAGTGGTAAAAATCATTGCTATACCTTGGAATCTAAAGAACACAAGCTTATATTGAGAGGGGGGGGTGAACAGTATAGCGCCCACTTTTTACTTTCTTTCCAAACCAATATCAATTAGTGTCCTTAATTGCAATAACCAAATATAGCAGTGTGCATTAATGACATAGATAGCAATAGTAAGCAAGTGCACAAATCACCACACACAATTGAGACACAAGATTTAACGTGGTTCCCCCAATGTGGGGTAGTCCACAAGATAATATCCTTATAATATTTCACAAAGAAATAGGGATCCTTATCCCAATACAAATGATTACTTTGATCTGCTCAAAGCTAGGCTATCCTGATCTGCTCAGGTGGGCTCCACTGATCTTCTCAGCTAGGCTATCCACTGATCTACTCAGCTAGGCTATCCACTGATCTGCTCAGCTAGGCTATCCACTGATCTGCTCAGCTAGGCTATCCACTGATCTGCTCAGCTAGGCAATCCTGATCTGCTCAGGTGGGCTCTTCACTGATCTGCTCAGCTAGGCAATTGGTGTTGGTATGTTTTTCTATTTTTGTTCTATCTCTTTCACTACTCATAAATCTACCTCAATGCCTTCTCACAAGGCTCAAACAATCCTGCTCAAATGTTGTCCCAAATATGTACTCAAGGCCTTCACAAAAAGGCTCAAACAATCCTGCTCAAATGCTGTCCCAAATTTGTCCAAAAAAGGCTCAAACTCAAATCCTCAAATCTGTCCAAAAATCTATCCCAAAAGCCTTCTCAAAGGCTCACTCAATCATGCACAAAATCTGCCTCAAATCTGTCCAGAAATTCTATCCCAAAAGCCTTCTCAAAGGCTCAATCAATCATGCTCAAGTAGCACTCAAATCTCATCCACAAATCAATGAAGGCAAGGCTCAATGATGAACTCAACAATGAATGGCAATGTACTCTTCAATGGATGACAACAATGATCCACAATGATCTCAACAATGTATGACAAATACTCTCTCAAATGGATGATAACAATGCTCAACAATGAACTCAACCATGTATGACAAATACTCTCTCAAATGGATGATAACAATGCTCAACAATGAACTCAACCATGTATGACAAATACTCTCTCAAATGGATGATAACAATGCTCAACAATGAACTCTCAAATATATGGCAAATGAGCTCTCTAATGAAAACCTCTCCAAGCAATAACAATGAGGACTTTAACCAACCAAGGACAATCTCCACAAGTGATAGCAATAGGTTCTCAATAATATCTTCCTCATGCAATGTCAATAAGCTCTCAAGAAACAAGCACAACTCCCTCAAGCAAAGAGCTCTCAAATAGCCAACAATGATCTCCTCAAATGAAAGATAAATGTATCCACAAGTGACTAGAAAATGATCTCCTCAATGGTCTCAAATAGTGGCAATGTACTCAACAAGTAACCAACAATAATCTCCTCAAGCAATGGCAAAAACCTCCTCAATAATGGCAATACTCTCAATGAACTCCACTAAAGCAATAATGAACTCAAGCATCAATTTTATCCACAAAATTGATTTTCTAATCCATCCACTTCTTCTTAATAGCCAAGGCACATAATCAAGCAATTTGTCTTCAACTTCAAACCCTAACTCATGTGCATGTCTTCTAACTCAAGGTGGCAATTAACTAGGTCTCAAGTTCCTAGTTTAATTTCATAATTAAATCATGCACTAGAACATATAACAAGTTCAACACTTTTCAACCTTATGACTCCCTAATTTTTATTAATACATACAACAAACACCTATGCTTTTTATTTTTAATTCCACACCTTATAACTCCACATACAACAATCACAAATATTTAACTTCAAACCTTATAACTCCCTAAGCACATACAACAATCATTTATTTTTACTAAATACCTTATAACTCCCTAGTTATAATAGAAATGATTTTCAATGCACCAAAACTTTGGCAATATCAAATATTACCATGCGCTAGAGATAAATACCTTTTTACGAAATGCCTTTGCCAAAATTAATGTGCCTTCACCATCTTCGAAATCGTTAATGCCTTGCCAAAAATAATGCGCCTTCACACCTTTGCGGGAGTCGAACTCTGTTCCTCTCACTTAGCACTGTGAAGCGCTTACCACGTGGGCATCAGCCCACGTTGGGATTTAATCCCAAACACCCAACTTTGCCTGTGCTCAAATCTGAAAACTCAAATTGCCTTCCTTAGCAAAACACTTTGCCCCTGGCGGGATTCGAACAATGAACCTGCCTTGTGCAAAGTTCGTGCGCTACCAACTACGCTATAGGCTCCTGCGTGACGTCACTTTCCCATGCTGTCTCCTTGACCTTGCTCTCAAACAAAAATTATTTTTCTTTATTTCTTCGCTGCTCCCCTTTCGACGATTCTCACTCATGCGCAATTATTCCCAATCTCTTATAAACAAAGGTTTTACCTTTTATTTATATGCACCTCCATGCCTTCGAATGACGTCGGTGGATTTTATTAATCTCCCCAACCATTGCACGTCGATGAATAATAAAATTCAACTTTAGACCTTAGAATTATTAAATAAGAATTTAATAATTCACCTCTTAACTTTGAATTGGGATATCTCCTTCATTCTTTTGAATTTTTCCATGAAACTTTTTGCACCTAGGTTTTATTTGAAAAACCTTTTCATCCATCATTATTTGGAGAAGTCTTAGCATAGTGGTTTTAATGAAAAACCCTTTCCAATGGTTTTAATAAAAACCCTTTCCATTGGTTTAAATAAAAACCTTTACCATTGGTTTTAATAAAAACCCTTGCCATTGGTTTTAATAAAAACCTTTACCATTGGTTTTAATAAAAACCATTAATATAATATTTAAAAATTAAATATTATATGCCTCTTGTGCCACAAAACCCTGTATACATCCATGCTCTCCAAAATATCATAAATGATTATTTATGAAGTGCTTTTGCCACCAAAACTCAATGTGATCCATGTGACATCAATGACAACACAAAATAACTCAAATTGCCAACAATCTCCCCCTTTGTCATTGATGGCAACACCTCTAATGCAAATCACCACAATCACTACAAAAACCATCTCTCGAGAATCAAAGGTGCTCCCCCTGACTCAATACTCTCTATGGAGGCTGCTCCCCCTATCTCAATGCTCTCTTTGGAGGCTGCTCCCCCTAACTCAATGCTCTCCCCCTTACTCAAATCTCTCCCCCTTTGACATCAATGGCAAAAGGGACACCTATGGGGCTAAAATATATGACTCTTAAGCTTAGCCCCCCACCACCTTCTCTCTTGAGGTGATTAATTTTGGGGTGGGAGTACATTTACTCCCATATTACATTGTTCCTTTCCTTTGTCAACTTCCTTCCACATATTTCTGATATCCTTTTCTTGATGAGTTACTTGATCTTCTTGTCTTGAACCTGTTTGGAATTGAGTCCTACACCATTTTGCAATATGTCCAAAATTATTGCAATTAAAACACTTGATATTGTAGCCTTTGGATGGTGCCCATATCCTGAATTCTTTCTTGAAATAATTTCCATATCCATTCCTTTCCTGAACCCTGTATTGTGAAGTTCTGTTTTCATAATCATTATGACCATGACTTCTGAATTGTGTAGCTCTAAAACCAAAACCATGTTGCTCATTTTCTTTGCACTGAGAAGCTCTATGACCAATCCTGTTGCATAAGAAGCAATGTCCTTGAAAACCATACCTTCTTCCTTTGAAGTTCCTTCTAGCAAAATCAAACTTCTTTGATCCATAGACCCTACAGTGTATAGCCCTATGTCCAAATCCATTACAAGAAAAATAATGTCCTTGAAAAGCCCTTTGTTCATGCCTTGGTTCCTCATATCTTTCTTGACCATTATCCTTGTGATCATTTTTGACTTGTGCATTGTATCCTTGAACCTTATTTGTAGTATCTAACTCCTCTTCCTTAATTTCTTCCTTGCTTTCCTTTTCAAGAATTTCTTTTCCTCTTGAACTTGATTCACCTATCTCAAAACAAGATCCAAACTGGATGTTTGGAGCCATAGGAACTTTGGAACTTTCTTCATGAATCTTATGTGCTTCCTTACTTTCATTTTTTAGAACTTCCTTTCCTTTTGAGTGTGATTCCCCAAACCTGAAATATGAGACCTTTGGTGCTTTGGAACCTTCCTCTTCTTTCTCTTCATTTGTGTCAAATAGCAAATTGGCATCCATCTCTATTGTCTCTGAAATACATGTTTCCTTCTCAGTGAAAATATCTTGACCTTTTGAGTCATGTGATGGATCAAACTTCTCAAGTATAGAACATCTCAATTCTTTTAGATTCTCCTTAACCACTTGTAGTTGCTCATGGATATCATTGAAGTCTTCTTTTAGATCAATTGAGACATCTATCTTTCTTACAATATTCTCTTGTTTAACTTCTTCTGTTTGGAGTGAGTGTTCTTCTTCTACTTATTTTATCCCATAGAAAAACCCTTCTTCATCTTCACTATCACTAAGATCATTATAATCTTCTATAGCAAACAAACTCTCATGATTTCTTTGACCATGCCTGTTTCCTTGATGTGTCATCTCATCTTCACTATCACTGAAGCCATTGCAATATCCTGATCTGTGATCTCTTTGACCACACACAAAGCACTATTCTCTTTCACCTTCTATTCCTAGGAATAGATGTTCTTCCTTTTCATCATCTGACTTGTCTCTATCATTGTGATCTGAGCTATCACTTGCTTCTTCAATGTAGAAAGTTTTCTTTGTCTTACGAAAACTTTTCTTCTTCTCATACTTGCTTTGCTTGTACCTGTCATCTTTGTCATGCTTATGCTTTCCATATTCTTTTCTTCTGTGACCCTATTTTTCATCATCACTATTTTCTTCATGTGGACACTTGTTTGCATAGTGACCATAATCACCACACTTGTAGCATTTGACTTTCTTCATATCCCTGTAATTTCTTAAGTCCTTTTTCCTTTTGATGAAGTTAGCTTCCTCATCATTATCTGAATCTCTATCTGTCTCTGAAACTTTCCCTTTATTTTTCTCTGAAGCCTTGAATGCAATTTCTTTTATTGGAACTTGATGCTTACTTATCCTCATCTCATAAGTTGTGAGAGTTCCTTGTAGTTCTTCCATTGTTAGCTTGTCGATATCCATTATTTCTTCTATTGCTGAAACCTTTGCATCATACTTCATGGGAAGTGATCTCAAAACCTTTTGAGTAACATCTGATTCTTTCATCTCAAATCCTAGACCTCTCATGGTGTTAGCAATCTCATCAACTCGAAGTAAAAACTTTGCAATATCTTCAGAATCTTCCATTTTCAATTCCTCGAATATTTTTCTATGAGTTTGTAGTTTTGCCAACTTTACCTTGGAATCTCCTTCATAGGTATTCCGCAACTTGGTCCACATTTCATTAGCTGAATTACATACCATGACTTTTGCAAAATTTGTCTCACGTAGCCCACTCAGAATGCAATTCATTGCCTTTGCATTGATCTCAACCAATTTCCTGATAGTCTTATCTATCTCGGGATCACCTTCAACCTTATACTCTTTTGCAACCATCTGCCATACCTCATATCCTTGTGATATCAAGTAGTTCTTCATTCTCATGCTCTAGAAAGCATAATTGTTACCATCAAATAGTGGAGCCTTACTTGTAGATGATCCATTCTATGAAGCCATCTGTGTTCTTGTAGAATCTACCCTCAAGTTGTTAGCCTTTCAGAAGGAACCCACTCTGATACCAATTGAAGAACACAAGCTTATACTGAGAGGGGGTGAACAGTATAGCACCCACTTTTTACTTTCTTTCCAAACCAATATCAATTAGTGTCCTTAATTGCAATAACCAAATATAGCAGTGTGCATTAATGACATAGATAGCAATAGTAAGCAAGTGCACAAATCACCACACATAATTGAGACACAAGATTTAACGTGGTTCCCCCAATGTGGGGTAGTCCACAAGATAATCTCCTTATAATATTTCATAAATAAATAGGGATCCTTATCCCAATACAAATGATTACTTTGATCTGCTCAAAGCTAGGCTATCCTGATCTGCTCAGGTGGGCTCCACTGATCTGCTCAACTAGGCTATCCATTGATCTGCTCAGCTAGGCTATCCATTGATCTGCTCATCTAGGCTATCCATTGATCTGCTCAGCTAGGCAATCCACTAATCTACTCAGCTAGGCAATCCTGATCTGCTCAGGTGGGCTCTTCATTGATCTGCTCAGCTAGGCAACTAGTGTTGGTATATTTTTCTATTTTTGTTCTATCTCTTTCACTGCTCACAAATCTACCTCAATGCCTTCTCACAAGGCTCAAACAATCCTGCTCAAATGTTGTCCCAAATCTGTACTCAAGGCCTTCACAAAAAGGCTCAAACAATTATGCTCAAATGTTGTCCCAAATATGTTCCAAAAGCCTTCTCAAAGGCTCACTCAATCATACACAAAAGCTACCTCAAATCTGTCCAAAATTCTATCCCAAAAGCCTTCTCAAAGGCTCAATCAATCATGCTCAAGTAGCACTCAAATCTCATCCACAAATCAATGAAGGCAAGGCTCAATGATGAACTCAACAATGAATGGCAATGTACTCTTCAATGGATGACAACAATGATCCACAATGATCTCAACAATGTATGACAAATACTCTCTGAAATGGATGATAACAATGCTCAACAATGAACTCAACCATGTATGACAAATACTCTCTCAAATGGATGATAACAATGCTCAAAAATGAACTCAACCATGTATGACAAATACTCTCTCAAATGGATGATAACAATGCTCAACAATGAACTCTCAAATATATGGCAAATGAGCTCTCTAATGAAAACCTCTCCAAGCAATAACAATGAGGACTTCAACCAACCAAGGACAATCTCCACAAGTGATAGCAATAGGTTCTCAATAATATCTTCCTCATGCAATGTCAATAAGCTCTCAAGAAACAAGCACAACTCCCTCAAGCAAAAGAGCTCTCAAATAGCCAACAATGATCTCCTCAAATGAAAGATAAATGTATCCACAAGTGACTAGCAAATGATCTCCTCAATGGTCTCAAATAGTGGCAATGTACTCAACAAGTAACCAACAATAATCTCCTCAAGCAATGGCAAAAACCTCCTCAATAATGGCAATACTCTCAATGAACTCCACTAAAGCAATAATGAACTCAAGCATCAATTTTATCCACAAAATTGATTTTCTAATCCATCCACTTCTTCTTAATAGCCAAGGCACATAATCAAGCAATTTGTCTTCAACTTCAAACCCTAACTCATGTGCATGTCTTCTAATTCAAGGTGGCAATTAACTAGGTCTCAAGTTCCTAGTTTAATTTCATAATTAAATCATGCACTAGAACATATAACAAGTTCAACACTTTCCAACCTTATGACTCCCTAATTTTTATTAATACATACAACAAACACCTATGCTTTTTATTTTTAATTCCACACCTTATAACTCCACATACAACAATCACAAATATTTAACTTCAAACCTTATAACTCCCTAAGCACATACAACAATCATTTATTTTTACTAAATACCTTATAACTCCCTAGTTATAATAGAAATGATTTTCAATGCACCAAAACTTTGGCAATATCAAATATTACCATGCGCTAGAGATAAATACCTTTTTACGAAATGCCTTTGCCAAAATTAATGTGCCTTCACCATCTTCGAAATCGTTAATGCCTTGCCAAAAACAATGCGCCTTCACACCTTTGCGGGAGTCGAACTCTGTTCCTCTCACTTAGCGTTGTGAAGCGCTTACCACGTGGGCGTCAGCCCACATTGGGATTTAATCCCAAACACCCAACTTTGCCTGCGCTCAAATATGAAAACTCAAATTGCCTTCCTTAGCAAAACACTTTGCCCCTGGCGGGATTCGAACAGTGAACCTACCTTGTGCAAAGTTCGTGCGCTACCAACTACGCTATAGGCTCTGTTGGAATATGTAATGCAACATTGTGTAAATTATTCTTAGACTAAAATATAAAGTCTAAAGAATAATATTTGAATTAGAATATAATTCTATCTTATGTAAAATATTCCCACCCAATTAATAAATAAATTAAGGGTGCTAGGAATATTTAATTTCTTGGGAAAAAGTTATTTCCCTTTTCTAGCAAATATTAGAAAGTAACTAATCACTTTCTAATATTTGATAGATGCCACTTATCACATATCTCAAAGATTAGATTGTGATAAAATTAGAAAGTAACTAAAGCACTTTCTAATATTTGATAGATTGTGATAAGATTTAGGGTTGTAGTAGAAAAGCTTCTCTTTAAATAGGGGTGTTTTCTACTACATATGATCATATCTTGTCATATTGACTTGTGTTGTAGTTTATGTTGATGCATATTGTTGCATAACATTGAAGCATTCTTGTACTGTTGAATCATTGAGTAATATAGTGAGCTTCATAGTGGATGTTTCCCTTCTTCATTTGAAGTAGGGTTTTACCACTCAATATTTGTGTTGTGGGTTTACCTCTTTTATGTGTGATTGATCTTGTGGAGCATTCTTCGATCTTGGGGAGACTTTGCTTGTCTCACATTTGGTATCAGAGCGGTTGGGATCTCCATCAAGTGTCTTCAATCCTTTGAGGTGAAAAACCCATTAAGGTATATATTTTTTTTGCATGCATTTGATATTTGGGTATTTTATGTAAACTTATTTTGCAAATCTGCCATTAGGGTTTATAGATTTATTATGTTTTTAGATCTAGTTGTTAGATCTTTTGCAAACAGTATTTTCATTTTAAATCTATAATTTTTTTTTGGCATTAAGCTTTTTCTGGAAAGGTTTTTGGAGCCAAACGGACCCCATGGTTGCATCCGAAAGACCCAAAAACCCCTATTTCCATATATAGTCATTTTTTTATTTATTTAAAAAAAAATCATATATATATATATATATATAAAAAAATAGTTTTGCTTTATAAAAAAAAAAATAGTTTTGTTTTTTTTGAAAAAGTTTTGCTTTATAAAAATCTTTAAACTTTTTCATGCCATTTTTTTTATTAATAAAATAAATTTTATTAATTTAATTGCATTTTTTTAAGCAATTTTTTGTATTAAAAATTATTATTATTCTCCTTAAAATGCAATATTTTTTTTGTCTCACATTAACAATGGTTGTTTGTGAGTTTGCTTGTTTTGCAAGGTTATCCAAGTATGTTTTGGAGTATACAAGGCAATTTCGGATCAACTTTTTCACTCTCTTCCCCTATTTTTATTAATTTCTTCTAATCTCTCTCCAGTATTTGCTTGAAGCATACTGTAAATTAATGTAACTTGTATCTCTCATTATGAAAGTAAAAGAGAATGAAAGTGAGAGTGAGAGAGAGAGAGAGAGAGAGAGAGTGTGTATTTGTGTTTTGCTTTGTGTCTCCACTATCTCTTGTTCATCTTTCTTACATTTTGCATCTCAACTAATCTAACTACTAACTTGCTACTAAACAATCTACTAACCAACTAACTTGCAATTTACTAATTTTCATATTAATCAAGAAGGTTAAAAATGAATCAACTTCCTAACCACAACTTTAGTATTTGATTAAAATTTACTTAATCTTGCAACACAGTTTATATTTTCTAAACACCTATTGAATCCAAAAGAATCTGCTCTATCGGTAGCAAGTCCTTTTTGGGTCCTCGTACTCATACCCTTTTGGGTAGCTTGGTTGACCTTGGGTGAGATGAATTGGCAATTCATTAGGCTATAGCAAAACCTTAAAATGAACACTAACTTACTAACTTATTGACTATCTAACATTTAACAAATGTTTTATGGTTCAATTCAAGTTAGTTTATTTTGTTGCAAGATGATTGTTATGGTTAGTTACCTTCTTATTGCAAGTTAATCTATTGCAAGTTGATCTTGGTTTATTTCATTTATTCAATTGCAATATGGTTATAGTTGTTTATTGCAAGATGGTTATAGTAGTTCATGATGATGCTTATCTCTCTTAATGATGCTTAACTTTGATTATCTTTCATGATGTTTTATCTTTGATGATTGAAAAGTAGATTACTTGACAGTTATGTTTTTTTATATATTCAAGTATGTTTATCTACTTTCTTATTGCATCATTTATTTACTTTGTCAATGCATCTTATGTTTTGATTATGTTCACTTTCTAGAATGGTTGATCATGGAATCTCCTTCACACCTAAGCACATCCTTGATGGATCAAATTTTGGAATATGGGAACCAAGGATGAGGGCTGAATTTCAAGCAAGAAAGTTATGGCCCATTGTGAATGGAGATGAAGCAATCCCAACCCAGGCAAGGGCACTTGAGACATACAACAACAGGAGTCACCTTGCACTTTCCATGATTATCAATAGTGTGAGTGATGAGATATTGCTCACTATAAGCCATTGTGAGCATGCTAAAGATGCATGGGATTTGCTAAAACAAGTCCATCTAGGGTCCAACACATCAAGGAAATTCACTTTATTGTCCAAAATTCTTAGCACTATGCAAGGTGAAGAAGAAAGTGCCTTGATCTTCCTCTCAAAGATGAAAGACATGAGAACTCAACTATTGGCTTGTAATTGTGATTGGATAAGTGAGAAGCTCTTAAGATTTATCATTTTGAGGAACTTGTCAAGCAAGTTCAAGAATTTTGTCACCATTATTGAGACTAGGCTAGAGCAAGAAGAGGATGGCATTCCTCTCAACACTCTTTCACAATTATTGATTCAACATGAAGAGTCTCTTAATCGAGACAAAGTGAATGGTCAAGTTGTCAAGGAGAAGAATGTTGCCTTGAGTGCCACTAAAGCTTCCTTCAAGAAGAAATACAAGGGAAGGAAAAATCAAAATTTCCAACCCAACAAGCCTAGAGTTGATTTCACTTGCAACTTTTGTGGCAAGAAAGGCCACAAGGAACAAAATTGTTTCAAGAAGAAGAAGATTGCAGAAAAGGAAGAGCAAGAAAAGGCTAAGGGACAAGGACCTAAGAAATGGTTTGGCAAGGGAAAGAAAAAGAACAACAATGTAAAGCAAAATTCTAATAAAAATGCCTTTGTTTGTGCCCTCTACTCCATTGACTCATCTACTTCTAATGAATGGGTGTTAGATTCTGGATGCACTAACCATATGTGTTTTGAAAAGGATAAGTTTGTGGACTTTCATAAGCACTCTTCAGATTCAGTTGTCATTGGTGATAATACTAGACTTCAAGTAGAAGGTGTTGGCAATGTTGTAATTGAAGGGAAATTACTTGATAATGTCCTATATGTGCCTAACCTTAGGAGAAATTTAATTTCAGTTTTGCAAGTTGCTAGAAGTGGTCACACTATTGAGTTCAATGCAACTTCATGGAGCATTAGGAAAGGCATGTTACCAATCATTACAGGTTATGTGAAGAATAATATTTATGTGTTAGGTGATGCTCCTCCTAAAGTGTGTTTAGCAACTAATGTTTCTCCTAGTAGCAAGCTTTGGCACTTACGGTTAGGCCATACCAACTATCAAAATATTCAAATGATGAAGTCCAAAAATTTGGTTGAAGGCTTGCCTAACATTTCACCTATTCATGGTTTGTGTGAAACATGCATCTTAGGCAAGATGAGCAAACAAAAGTTTGCAAAGGACAAGTCAACAAGGGCCACACAAATTCTTCAACTCATTCATACAGATATTATGGGTCCATTACATGTTAGATCACTTGGTGGTGCATCCTATATTCTCACCTTTATAGATGATTATTCAAGAATGATCTTTGGGTATCTACTTAAGAATAAATCAGACTGTTTTGAGACATTCAAGGAGTTCAAAGCTTTGGTAGAAAATCAAAAGGGAGCAAAGATCAAAATTATTAGAAGTGACAATGGAGGGGAGTACAATAGCAATGATTTCAATGAGTTTTGTTCTTCTCATGGGATCAAAAGGCAGTTTACTTGTCCATACACTCCTCAACAAAATGGTGTTGCAGAGAGGAAAAATAGGACAATAATGGAGATGGTAAGATGCATGCTTGGTGACCACTTACCTCAATTTCTTTGGGGTGAAGCAGCAAGTACAACAATCTACATTCTTAACAGGTGTCCTTCAAAATCAGTTGAGGGGAAGACTCCTTATGAGGTTTGGAATGGTAAGAAGCCAAATTTGTCACACTTAAGAGTGTTTGGATGTGATGCATTTTCATATATTCCTTCAGAAAAGAGGAAGAAATTGGACAAAAAGTCTCAAAAATGCATCTTTGTTGGCTATGATGCAGAACATAGGGGCTACAGGTTATACTCACCTTCTTCACGCATTGTATTTGTTTCAAGAGATGTCAAATTCAATGAAGACCTTCTTGAGTTAGAAAAGGGTGGGCCTTGTGTCAAAAGGACCAAGTGGTTGGATCATTCTAGGGGTCCTAAAGAGCAGAATTCAGTTAGCCAAAGGATAACTAGAAGTATGACCCTTAACATGTCTCTTCTAGCTAAGATAGAGAATGATCATGAGCCTACTTCTTACCAAGAAGCTTCACAACACTCTTGTTGGGTTGATGCCATGAAGGTTGAGATGGATTCTCTTCTAAAGAATAAAACTTGGGATCTAGTGCCTTATCCTAATAAGAGAAATGTTATTGGGAACAAGTGGGTCTATAGAATCAAGTACAATTCTAATGGAGAGATAGAAAAGTATAAGGCTAGATTGGTTGCTAAGGGTTATGCTCAAAAACATGGCATTGACTATGATGAAACCTTTGCACCAGTTGCCAAAATGCCCACCATTCGGCTTCTCATTGCTATTGTTGTTGCTCAAGGTTGGCAGATTTTTCAGCTTGATGTGAAAAGTGCCTTTCTAAATGGTGATTTGGATGTGGATATCTACATGAGTCAACCACAAGGATTTGTTGTACAAGGTAAGGAAACACTTGTGTGTAAACTAAAGAAAACCTTGTACGGTCTGAAGCAAGCACCTAGAGCATGGTACATGAAGATTTTAGGTTACTTCTTGTCTCTTGGTTTTGATAAATGCTATTCAGATACAGATCTCTATGTGCTTAGGAAGGATAACTTGGTCATTTTAATTGCTCTATTTGTTGATGACCTTGTTGTGACTGGAAATGAGAATGAGGCCATTTTTTATTTCATCTCCAAATTAAAGTCAGAGTATGAAATGACTGACCTTGGTCTTCTACACTACTATCTTGGCATGCAAGTTTATCAGCATGAGGATTGTACCTTTTTGAGTCAATCCAAGTATATTGGAGATCTTCTTAAAAGGTTTGATTTGGAGGATGGCAATCCTACTTCCATTCCTATTTCTATAGGGGTTAAGTTGGAAGTAAGTACAAAATCTCAGTTGGTTGATGCTACATTGTATAGGCAGCTCATTGGTAGTCTTCTTTATGTTACCATCACAAGGCCAGATATTGCTTTTGCAGTTGGTATGATGGCTAGGTTCATGCAAAAACCTTATATTGAGCACTTACAAGCTACCAAGAAGATTCTGAAGTACCTTGCAGGTACTAGAGATTTGGCACTCAAGTATTCTAGGCTTCCTTCCTTTGCTCTTTTTGGCTATGCTGATTCTGATTTTGGAGGGGATAGAATAGACAGAAAGTCTACCACAACATATGTTTTTAGTATTGGGTCTACAGCTATCTCTTGGTCTTCCAAGAAGCAAGATACAATTGCTCTTTCTACAATGGAAGCAGAGTATAAGGCTATGACAATAGTTGCACAAGAAGCGGTTTGGCTTCGTACCCTCATGAAGGAAATTGGCTTTGAGCAATTTGGTCCTTCACGTTTGCTCTCCGATAATCAATCAGCTATTGCCTTGGCTAAAAATCTTGTAATGCATCAAAGGACAAAGCATGTTGAAATCCAAGCCCATTTTATCAGAGAGAAGGTATTGGATGGGACTATTCAGTTGGAGTATTGCCCATCATCTTCTAATTCTGTTGATTTGTTCACCAAACCTCTTCCCAAGGAGCAGTTTTGTAAGCTGAGGGACTCACTTGGTTTGGTGAAGTTGTCCTCAAGGGGGAATGAAGTGTAGTTACACTTGTGTGATGACAACTTCATCCTTATGAGGTGTTTTGTGCTATATATATGAGTTGATATTTGGTGGTATAATTGCTTTTTGCATCTCTTTTGAACATGGTACTTTCTTGTTTGCCTTGTGCAACTTTTGTACATGTTACTTTGTAGATGGCATTGTGCAATTATGGTATATGATGCAATTGCTTTATGCGACTCTTTTACATGGTACTTTCTTGTTGCCTTGTGCAACTTTGTACATGTTTTTTTATGTAGTTGGCATTATGCAATTGGTTTATCATGGTACTTTCTTGTTAGCATTTATGCTACTTTTGTACATGATATTTTATGGTTGGCTTTATGCAACCGGTGTGCACACTTTATTATTTTCATATACCTTATGCAACTCTTGTACATGGTACTTTTTTGTTAGCCTTGTGCTACTTTTGTACATGGTACTTTAGAGTTTGCATTATCATGGTACTCCTTGTTTGCTTTATGCAACTTTGTACATGATATTTTTTGATCAACTATATAGCACGTGACTATAAGTATGGCTTGGCATATTTTTGTGATGACTTATAGTTCACTATTTGTTAGATCAGTTTTGTTATCATCTTTGGATATTCATATATGTTATGGTGAATATATTTATGATGATGTATCTAACTGATCTTATGTTGAGCTGCTTGTAGCTTGCAGGTACTTCCATTTGGGATTTTGCAGGCTTATTGAAGACACCCTTGTGATGTTTTCTTCTTGTCATTTGCAACCACTTGTGGTTGATGGATGGCTTTGTAAGCTGCTTGTATCTGAAGCTACTCCGTTGGGGGCTTGCAGTCTCATTTTGGCCCATTTTGTATTGGTGCCTTATTGTAGACCATTCTTGGTCATAGAAGCTCATTGTAACTATATTACTCATTTGATTCTCATCCCCATTTGTATCTTTAGGGGGAGAATGTTTCTTTGTCTCATAATTCCTTTCCCCAATATTGCATTAAGGGGGAGTGTTGGAATATGTAATGCAACATTGTGTAAATTATTCTTAGACTAAAATATAAAGTCTAAAGAATAATATTTGAATTAGAATATAATTCTATCTTATGTAAAATATTCCCACCCAATTAATAAATAAATTAAGGGTGCTAGGAATATTTAATTTCTTGGGAAAAAGTTATTTCCCTTTTCTAGCAAATATTAGAAAGTAACTAATCACTTTCTAATATTTGATAGATGCCACTTATCACATATCTCAAAGATTAGATTGTGATAAAATTAGAAAGTAACTAAAGCACTTTCTAATATTTGATAGATTGTGATAAGATTAGATTGTGATAAGATTTAGGGTTGTAGTAGAAAAGCTTCTCTTTAAATAGGGGTGTTTTCTACTACATATGATCATATCTTGTCATATTGACTTGTGTTGTAGTTTATGTTGATGCATATTGTTGCATAACATTGAAGCATTCTTGTACTGTTGAATCATTGAGTAATATAGTGAGCTTCATAGTGGATGTTTCCCTTCTTCATTTGAAGTAGGGTTTTACCACTCAATATTTGTGTTGTGGGTTTACCTCTTTTATGTGTGATTGATCTTGTGGAGCATTCTTCGATCTTGGGGAGACTTTGCTTGTCTCACAGGCTCCTACGTGACATCACTTTCCCATGTTGTCTCATTGACCTTTCTCTCAAAAAAAAATTATTTTTCTCTATTTCTTCGCTGCTCCCCTTCCGACAATTCTCACTCATGTGAAATATTCCCAATATTTTATAAACAAAGGTTTTACCTTTTATTTATATGCACCTCCATGCCTTTGAATGACATCAACGGATTTTCTTAATCTCCCCAACCATTTCACATCGGTGAATAATAAAATTCAACTTTAGACCTTATAATTATTAAATAAGAATTTAATAATTCACCTCTTAACTTTGAATTCATATATCTCCTTCATTCTTTTGAATTTTACCATGAAATTTTTTGCACCTAGGTTTTATTTGAAAAACCTTTTCATCCTTCATTATTTGGAGAAGTCTTAGCATAGTGGTTTTAATGAAAAACCCTTTCCAATGGTTTTAATAAAAAACCTTTCCATTGGTTTAAATAAAAACCTTTACCATTGGTTTTAATAAAAACCCTTGCTGTTGTTTTTAATAAAAACCTTTACCATTGGTTTTAATAAAAACCATTAATATAATATTTAAAAATTAAATATTATATGCCTCTTGTGCCACAAAACCCTGTATACATCCATGCTCTCCAAAATATCATAAATTATTATTTATGAAGTGCTTTTGCCACCAAAACTCAATGTGATCCATGTGACATCAATGATCCATGTGACATCAATGACAACACAAAATAACTCAAATTGCCAATATAATATATCCAAGGTCTTCCATATGATCTTCTAGCATGTCCCATATGAGCAGTCGCCTCGACATGATGCGTTTTAGGTGTCTATATTAGTTTAGAGTGTGAGTAAAATTTTCTATAATGTAATAATGTACAAGAAATGCATGTGTCATGTGAGTAAGTGTGCAAGTGTAATGTGAGTCTATGTGCACAAGTGTCTTATATGTAAGTGTTCACAAGTGTCTTTATATTAGAGTATGCTAAGTGAAGAGTCATGTCTAAGTGTGCATACAAGATAGATTCATGTGTATGCAAGTGTCAAGTAGAGAAGCCAAGAGTCATGAGAATTGGCATATGAAAAGGAATAGTCAAGTATACAAAGAGTCACTCTACGATGGCTATATAGTACTCCATAGAGAATCATCTATGATTCATATATCTAACATAAATCATAATTTATCATGTGTAGAAATGCAAGTGCTATATTGTAAGGGAAAGAGGAGTAATAAATTTTATATACATTTAATAAACTAATATTGTAAGTTGTGTTACATTCATAATTGTTGCTCATTAATGAATGTTAGTTGATATATTATAAGCCTTGATATACATATTAGTTTTCTCATATTATTTTGCTTATATCATTATCTTGATCTTCTTGTTTCTTGGTTATATTATATTTGATCCTATGAATTTATATTAATATTAAGGCTTCAAAAGCCATCAATGGTATCAGAGCTACTACAAGTAATTTCTTGCATAGGTTGAATTTATTTAGCTGCATATAAAATTGATTTTGTCCAGTTTGATAAAATTGGTTTAGAGTCTATCTACTTTAAAGGGAGATAGACCTAGAATCTATTGTAATATCAAAGTAAAAAAAAGGCTATAGCCTTTCCATAGTTGCAAGAATAGCTAGCAAAGACTAAGACTCAGCTATAGAGTCTTTCTACGGTTGCAGAATAACTATTGAATATTAATGCTATTTATAAGGCTTGCCATGGTTATAACCAATGAAGACAATGACTCAATTGGAGGGAGAATCAACTTTAAGATAGTTGATCATTACAAGGAAATAGACAACCCTTAACATCAAAAGAAATTTAAGGACATAGATCCTTGACATTGATTTCTATCAACTTAGGAGGAAGTTGAAGAATTCAATACAATCAATTCATTCTAATTTTGATTGAGGCATCAGGGAAATTTGAGTCCCTTGACATTATTTGAGCTCCTATGTGTGACCTAAGTATTTGTAGTAGATATTGATCATCAAAAGTGTGAGAATATTCCAACAATAGATAAATAAGACGTTCATCTTTGAGTGCAAAAAAAAGCATAAAAAAATGATATATCAAGGACTAATATATCTATCTTATAGTCAAATTTCATCAAGCAGAGGTTAATTGAAATTAGAATAACAATAAAAAAGAAAATATGAATCGGAATGGAAATTAGAAAATGAAAAAATTTAGCATCAGATCATCCCTTTTATTGCTCTTCCTGTGATGCACCACATAACCCTATTTATTGTGGTATTTATCTAAGTCTATATTCTAATGTTGATTTAAATGTTGAATCTAAATCTGAATATATTAGAATTAATGTGTGCTAGAATTAGGAGGATAAAACTAGAGAATAGGAATTTGAAAGGGGTATGGAAATGTGTTCTAGTAATCTTGATCAAAGAGCCTTATTATTTGAAGAGGCATCACCTTCAAGTGAGCCTTCTAATACCATATTTGATAGAATGAAGCAGAGGAAGCTTATACCTATAGTAGAAGAGGTTGATTCAATAGAGAAAATACATTCTATCGATCTCAAAAATAGAATAGTGAAGGATAAAATTAATTAAAATCTTGCACAAAAGGAGAAAGCTCCAAGAGTGATACTACAAAGAAAGGTTAATTAGATGAAGCTACAAATGATTCCTCAAGATCATGATGTAGAGGAAATTATCCAAAAGAAAAAAAATGACTTGGTTAATCAGAGATCTAGAAAAGCAATTAATGATAAGAAATATTAGTTTGATCTAGGTGTAGAGGTTGCCAAGAAAAAATTCATCATTACTTTTGGAGAGTTAATTACTATTCCAAAGTATCAGTATTAGGTATGTAGAGCCTTCAAATTAATTGATCAATCAGGAGGAAAGAATTAAAACCTCATATGCCATAAGAATAATGTGGTCAGAGCCCCATATTCAATTAAATAATTTTATATATCACTAAGGTATACATCAGGTTATGAGGACCAATATGTTATTCATAACTGATGCTTAGTAGTGGTGCTTCCATGATTGTGATGTCAAAGCAAGTAGATGATATTAGATGATTTGTTAGAAAGAGCACCCCTATATTTATGTAATGGATAATAAGAGAGTACCTTGTGTAGGCATTATCATCAAGCTTCTTGTCCATCTTGAATAATATCCTAAGAAATATTTGATAATAGATGTTGCAGTAGATGTGGACTCTTTATTTTTTATCTTACTCTCTAGGCATTGGGTAAAGTAGCCAGGTGGTACTATTTAATTAGATTGGTCATATGCCACTATCCCAATGCAGGTTAAGGAAAAAGTGATATTGAAAAGATAACCCTTCAATAGGTATTTAGTTGAATTCAGATATCCCAATGATAATATGATTAATGTCATTAATTCTATTGAATAAAATATATGGGGGTATACTCTATTTGGTATTCTCATTTCTTGTTAGAAGTGCTTGATGCTGATAATATGGATTCAAAACTAAAGGCTGAAGTGGATGTAGAAACTAATAAAATTTTGACTTATGATTTATGGACTATGAACATTGATGGAACAAAATATAAAGTAGGAGCAAGATCTATAGTACTATTGATAGATATCAATGGAAGCTATCTTGGCATACCATATAGATTAGAATTTTTTATACAAATAATGTTTTAGAGTATGAAGATTTATTTCTATGGCTAAGGAAAGACAAGGAATTGGGTATTAATTATCTCAAAGTTAGTTGGGATTTTGAGATAATAATTCAATAGGTCAAAGGGAAATATCAAAAAAATTACCCTAGATTAAATCAATATAAACAAGCAGTGTTGGATGAAATAGATATATTCTTGGCTTTGGATCTATAATTTATTCATAGAGCACATAATCACAATGTTAATCTGCTAGAAACTAATGCTTCTGGAGTAGATATCCCTGAGATAGACACTTGGATTATGGATAGGTTCCCAACCATATCTATTTATAAGCCATCTGTCCTTGATATTGTGGCATATTTACAAGTTTTTCATGATGTAGAATGAATTTTTTGATGTTATTTATGATGAAAGTGATGAAGAGAAACTGAAGGATGTTATTGAAGAATCCATAAAATTCATACAACTTGTAGACACAAAAACCTAGCCACTTGTCCTCCATCTATGCTTTCTCACCATTTTTGCCCACTATTCATATATATTTATATATTTATTATATATATTTAAATATTAATATTTTATATATTATATTTTATATATATTTAATAAATATATATTTATATAAGTGAATTAATCCCATCCATTTGATTTCACTTAATCTTATCCATTCATCTACATCAATCCATGCCACACCCTAGATTTAATATCCACCCTCCGATATGCTTTTATCTCAACCACATGATTAGTTTCGTTGAAACCCTAGCATGCCCTAGGTTGGATTATTAATAGGAGTCATTTATATGGCTCAACCCCTGAATCTAAACCTAAGTATTTTCATGAAGTGTTTGCCACTGATTTCCCTATAGTACTCAAGTGTTCTTCTCTTCCATCCTTACTCACCATAGCCCTCGTATCCATCATATCCTCCATTTCTTAGCTAGATCTACTTTTGTAGACCTCCACATTAGCTATTGAACACCTTTGGGTGCTTCATGTTACTCTCAAGCACCTTTGGGTGCTTCCTTCCTCGCTACCAAGTGCCTCTGGGTACCCTATGCTATTACTGAGAACCCATGGGCATTTCCTACTACCACCAAGCACTCGTAGGTGTTTTATGCTAGAAGTTCTTAAGTCTCCCTAGCCTTCGAATGATGCTAGGGTATTACCGCACCAACTCACTATAATAGATTTTACCAGATCAAAAGATAGTAGACAAGAAAGACCAAACTCATATTTGGTATTTCATTTATGCACTTTCAAATTTTTTTATTTATTCATATTGCATAGCTAGGGTTTTTATCTACTTTATGAGGGCCTCACACTGTAGAGCCCTCATAATTGCTACTAACTCATTTGCTATTTTATTGTGTGTAGATCTAGAAGTGTTACATCAACATTGGAAAACTACTTAAGCTAGAGTGACTTGGCATCGGATAACTAGAATCCCAATCACTTTTGTTGGGAGTAGAGATGCGTTTTGAGACACCACCAGCATTGGTTTGCTAGGGTTTTGGATAACCCTAGATATTGTAAAATTTGTATCAAAGGATTCAAAGATCCTCATTGTAACAATGGAGTTTTGAGGCTCCTCCATTAATAAAAATTATTCATTGTGCAATACTCTTCTTTGAGTTCTACTTTATATTTATGTTATTTGGTGTTGCATTTTTGTCTCTTCAAATGGTGATCACAATGGGACCCATTAAGGGTTTCTTATTATGATTTTATTTGCTAATTTATTTGCTATTTTTTGTCTTATTTTGTAGGATTTTCAAAGGCACAAATTGAGCATTTTTCGTTGGTTAGGGTTTTTGAATACTTGTAGTAAGTTGCAGAAGGTGCACAAATGTTTGATGATGCTCTAGGGCCATCCAAAAACACCCAGGTGCATTTCAAAAATTCCCAAGGGTGTTTTAAAAGGAGGTGGAGTAGAAACATAGGTTGTTTTGTAAGACTACTATTGAAACCCTAGCTTTTATGTTTATGTATTCTGGCAATATTATGTTTTTTTTAGGTTTTTAAGCTAAAAATATCATTAATTAATATAGAAAAATATTTCATATTATCTTGCATCGTAGGTTTCATATTACTCATTTTATTTCATCCACACTTTCTATTTGAAGATTCTAGTTTCTGTTGTATGCATGAATTAAAAAATATTACATTCTAATTTAATGTGAATTGAAAATTTACATAATTAGTTTGCATTATAGGGTTAGGGATTCCTACTTTTGTAGGTCTAAGTAGGAACATTATTCATATACCAAGAGTATTCATGTAATCGGTTTATTCTATATGGAGGAGTAGACAAACCCCCTAGTTGTCTAGAGTGGTTTTTAAGCGGTGTACTCTACATCCTTTAGAAAAACTGGTATTGTGAGTAGTGGCTTATAATTTATACTATCAAAAGTGGTTATCTTTATAACATTGTATGAACACCATAGCAAATAAAAAAAATTTAAAAATAATCACACACTACACAATTCACATTTAACAACAGTGGTTGGATTTCATCACTAGCCATTGCATGATATTTGGTGACGATGGCTTTCATCTCCATTCACCAATATCTATTCTTAGAAATATTAGGTCATCCCCAAGAAAAATTGTTGGATTTCATCACCAAAAAGAATCTCATTGCCCCAGATTAGCCATAGTTTTTACCTTTCTTTGGATTAATTCAGATTAGTACATTTGAAACACACAAGATTGAAACCTAAGGAAATGAACTCATATTAAAAGGAGATAATCAATGAATGAGGTAAGATACACATGTTAAACAAAATTAGCATTGATTGTGTATTTTTCTTGTGAAAATTTAAATTTTGTGTTTCATTTTATTGCATAATCTGTATTTTGGTTTATTTGCTTTATGGTTTTAAAAAGAAAACAAAAGAAAACATTAAATCAAGATAATTCAATGGAACCTTCATCCATATTCTCCATCACTTTTGTGGTAGATTCTATAAATGTGACACATACATATTTATCTGTAGGTCCTACACATTCCTTACCATCCACAGCCTTTCATATAGCTATGCCTCAAGAAGAGTCAACCTCACCAACCATTGATCATCATATTAACCACATAGACATGGAATGAGTAGAAGCTCTTATGAAGTCTTATAACTATGCCTTATAGTTAGTCTCCAATTCACCTAGATAGGATTGTTGGGAAAAATATTGGTTAGTTTTTCTATAGTTAAATTAATTACCTCCATTTAATTATTAACTCGGGATAGCTTGTAGTCTTGTGAACATTCATGCAAAATCTATGCTTGTAATTTATTCTTCAAAGATGATTCCCTTAGATTATGGTTTTGGGGGTATTTGGTATTCATTGGAGTTTGTATTTAAACCAATAATCTCATGGTACGTCTAAGAAAATAGGACTGAAAAATGTTAAAAATATAAATGACTACCTTGCTGAAAATCATAGAAAACATGGGAAATAAATGGAAATAAATTAATCTATGAAAATAAATGTAGAAAATAGGGGAAATAGGGAAGAACTTTGTTGTAAGTGGGACCATGCTTCCAGCAGCTTCTACCCATGGTAAAATGATCACCGAACACTTTTAGAAGATGTTTTATAGGAAAATATGCAAATATTTTATTAACAGTTGCAGTAGAAGAAAATTACAAAAAAGTCTAGGGGATCTTCTTCACGGGTGGTCTGCATATTTATAAGGTATGCGGCTAGCCTATTATAATTTTTGGGACAAATCAGAAAATGATTCGTTGTTACAACTGGTTACTTGATTAGAGGGATTGGGTAAAATATCATGATATTTTAGCGTATTCTATTTCCAAAATACGCTAATATTTATTTGCCTAATTTATAAAAATTATTTATGTATCAGTTGGAAGATGGGTGATGAGTCACCTTTGATATTTTCCCATGTCCAGTATCAATGCTGGAAATATTTTCATGCCGATTATCAAAGTTTCACTCTATTCTATCGACCACAGAGCCATGCTAAGCTTGGCATTAATGGAAATCAGGCACCATGATTGAATAAGTTGGGAAGCAAGCACCTTGTATGTAGAATTTGGGATGCAAGCATCTCTATCATATAATTGGAAGTAGGCACCTTCTACCGTATAATGGGAAGCATGTGCCTTCCACCGTACAACAAAAAGCAGACACCTTCTGTCATATAATGAGAATAGTTAAGTATCGAATAGAAGTCAAGCGCTTCAAAGGAATTTGGGTGCCTGACTTCGTATCTCTTCACTGATATTCCGTAGATGTTTTTCCTTCATTAAATTGCAAGTGCTAGGTCCAAGTGGGACCTTGACAAAAACATGCCAAAATGCAACAATTTCCACTAAATATACACAAATTACACTTAAAGACAAATATTAGAAAACATGCAAAATAAACTGTTAATTATATATATAATTTCCATAAAACATTTATATCTACAAGAATATATGCCACACATTATGGATAAAATAGTATAATAAATGAGTAATTTTATGGCTCATCATTCTCCCATGCTTAAGGGGTAGCACATCCCTGTACCACTTTGAACTGGTAATTACCAGTTCTATTCACTTCATCCCAGTAAGACTTGTTGGTCTATGTCCTCTGCTTCTTAGTAGCCTTGAATTTCTCTTTGTCCTAGGGATTTCACCCCTTTTATTCCTTGGAATTGGTTGCCCCATGACCCTGCTACTTCTAGTGTTTTTTGCACTGAAGTGGTTCACTTGGCCCTACTCTCTTCTTGGGTGGTTCTCTAGTCCAAGACACCTTGCCTTTATCAATGTTTAGGTATTAACTAGAGAAACTGGTGGTATCCTTCTAGAATGCAGGCTCAACCATTTTCCAGTACTCATGGTGAGGTGATAAATTTCATCCATAGACACTAATTCTTTATAATCAAATGAGATGCTTGATCCCTTAGCAACCTTGGCTATGGGAAAATCTACCCCTATTGAGTCAAGCTCAGGTTCATCTTGGACATCTTTCTTTTCCATAGGGGGAGTTATGTTTCTTGATGCCAGATATTCCTATTCCATAGGGCCTAGAAATCACATCCTTTTAAAATATGCTTGCATCCTTGAATTATTTCCATACTTTGACACATACAAGTACCAAAACTACTCAGGTTGGGCAACTAGAATTTTCATGTGAGGCCTACTAGATTGTTCCCTGACCTCCTTCTCTAATTTCTTGAGGGATTTCTTGGAGGCATTCTTCTAGTTTTTCTTGTTTGCCTTAATTTCCTCCTTAAGATCCTTAAATTTCTATTTTGGGCAGAAAACAAATTATTTGTTGCCTCCCATTATTCATCATAATCTAGCTCTGATTCCTTATTAGAGTTGATGCCTAGTGCCTTCAACTCAGAAAATATTGCTCCAGTTTTGGGCCATCACTAAGATGGCATTATGGCTTTCTATTTTGATCTCAGCTTGATTTGTTGTACCCTAGAGTGTATTGGTGCAACCTCTATTTACTTGGGCATAGGGGATTTAGGCTACTGAGCCTCCTATGGTACAAGGGATTTAGGCTATTGAGCCTCTTTTTCCTCTATAGCAACTTGCTACATAATAGGAACTGCTTCTTCCTCTTGAGGTTTTGCAGTCCCTGCATCAATTGGAGAGTGCTCTACCTCTCTCTCTTTACCTAAAATTTGAGTCTCTTCAACATCCATATCCTTATCCACCTCATCTCCCTACTTTATAGGTTGTTCTACATTTTGAAGTTCCTCAACTTCAACCTCATCCTCCTGAGTTACCTATTCTGTAGAGGGGGACATAGAATAGGGCTGCTCTACTTCCATTGCAACAACATCTCCCTATTCTATTTCTATACTAGTAGGGGGCACCTATGTTGCCCCATCGGTATGCACTACTATATCAAATCTGGTCAACTACTTGACTCCTCTTGGTCCACCCTACAACTATAATTGTCTATGCAATTGCTAAATTATTTTATACAATTCATGTATTTTTAATATAGCTTCCTTGCAGGACTCCTCAAACATAGTTCATTCTTCTTTGAATTTGGCTTCCCAAGTGGAATCCTACTCTCTTAAAACTGACAGCTATTACTACAAATCCTTCGCATGGCCTCCTGGTGGTACATCTTCCATGGTCACCTCCTACTAAAGAGTTGGCCCACTGGAAATATCCTATAAAATGTGGGCCATGTACTCCTCTTTGTTGAGCTCATCGATTGGTATCTCCTCGTAAGATGAGATCAAAACCACCCTCAATGCCTTCATTATTTTACTTTGCATCTTGGTGGAGATAGGCATAAAATATTGCTTTGCCTCATCTTCGAATTGAGGTACAAAAGGAGATAGATCCTACCCTGCTTCCTCCTCAAATTAGGGAAAATCAAGGGATGAGGCCTGTCTTGCTTCCCTTATAGTTCCTACAAGTTGAAATGCAGGTACATTTTATGCACGTTCTATTACACCTTGGGTTTATTGTTCATTCTAAATTAGCACCTCCCCCTCTTCTTGTGCCCCTACTACTACACTAGTACCCACAACTTCCTCAATTGTCACATTTTTATGTGACTCTGCATATCGTACCAAGGCCAAAATCAAGTCAGACTACACTAGTATTCCCCATTTGAGGGATGAGCTATTCCTATTATTAGAAAGCTAAAAATGCACAGGTTCATGGATCCTATACCCATTAGGACTAGGTTTCCCAAGTTTTCTAAGGATTGCACAAAGCACATTGTTCCTACAAAACAAAAACACAACTAAAAAAAGAAAAACTTTGAAAAAGTAATTGTCTTTGGGACTATGTAGATATTAGGACCCTCCTAACATGTCCTAATACTTATATTATTTATTAATTATATTCTAGGGTCACAAACCTTCACTCTTACAACTATTAGACTAGGTATTTAAATGCAATCAAAATATTATAATAAGGCATCATCGAACAAATATATTAATTAAGTCTATTGTGGGTTTTTCTACCTTACAATCAAAAAGCGATTCAATATAAAAATGATTCCTCCTTTCACACTATTTAGTTTCATACCATATGGATCAGAGCTAGATCAAGGAGCAAATTCACCATTAATTTTTTTTTCCACCTGTCGCCCTGCCAGTCTGCCTTCCTGCCTGCTGCCCTGTCAGTCTGCCTTCCACCTGCCGCCCTATCAACTGTCGCGCACTCTTGACCCTGACACCTCTATAAGCTACCTATTAAATAACAGAGAGAAAAAAAATCAAAAATTTGATAGGGCATTGCCCACCAAATTTTTGACAAATTTTGAAAAAAAAAATTGCTAAAACAACTTATAAAGTTGTTAAACAAAAAAATTTTGCTCACCTGTACCAAGTCATATTGATCGTTACCTACACCAACCACAATGGCTGAAGGATGCCTATCACTAGATTCCATTCATGAGAAACATGAAAGGCTCACTGAAGAAGTTCAACAGGAAATATTGGAGAATACCCGTAACACAAGAGAACTCTTCGAGAAAATATTTACAATGGATGTTAAACTTGATGCCATCAGTCAAAATCAGGCAACAACACATGCAAATTCAACCAAAAATAGGTCATCAAACCAAGAAATTGTAGGAGGTCCACAAACTTCCATTCTACCTTGGATGACCAAATTAGACTTTCCAAAATTTGAAGGAGGAGACCCTATAAACTGGATCTACCGAGCAGAGCAATACTTCTCAATACTTCTCACTAAATCAAATTCTAGAAATGCAAAAAGTGCATATCGCCTCCTTCCACTTGGAAAATGATGCCATCCAATGGTACCAATGGTTCGAGAAAACTAACAGCACTTCGACATGGTCAACCTTTACACATAATCTATTAGTGTGATTCGGCCTTAGCAAGTTTCAAATATTTATAGGGGCCCTCACTAAATTATGCCAAACCACTTCGGTAAGGGAATACCAAGCAGAATTTGAAAGTCTAGCTAATCGAACATCTGGATTAGATGCTACCTTATTTCAAGAATGTTTTGTCAATAGATTAAAAGAAGAAATTCGAATAGATGTGCAAATGTATAACCCTACAAACATGTTAGAGACCACTGGCTTGGTGAAATTAGCGGAAGATAAAATCAAGGCATGAGATCGATTCACAAAACAAACTTGGGGGAAACCATCAAAAACTGATACCAACCCCAAACCAATGCAAAATGGATGAACCCAAAACTCCTACATAGTCACCAAAATTAACCCCACTCTACCAATTAAGCGTCTGAGTTTCGAGGAAATGAAGGAAAGACAAGCTAAGGGTCTTTACTACCATTGCGATGAGAAATTTGACAAAAATCATAAATGTGCCTCATGGAAATTATATATTCTAGATGCCACAGAGGAATGGAATTCTACTGAAGAGGAACCTAAACTTGAAGAAGAGGTATTATCCAAAACACTTGAAAGTGACGAAGAAAATGCACTAAAGGTTTCCTTCAATGCCCTTGCCAGATTTTCTGCCCCTCAAACAATGCGAGTAAAAGGGTATTTTAAGAAACAAAACCTTATCGTGCTCCTAGATTTTGGTAGCATGCACAATTTTATCGATCCAAAGGTGGCTAAACAAGAAAATTTTTTTATATACCCTTGCAATAACTTCGAAGTGATGATTGGAAACGGTAGAAAAATTGCATGCAAAGGAAAATGTAGAAATATAAAACTATGGGGTTTATAACATGAAAGGTGACATGTACGTCCTACCCCTAGGTGGGTGCGACATTGTACTAGGCATACAATGGTTATGAACCTTGGGCATAGTCCAATGGGAATTTGATGAACTATGGATGAAATTCACAGCAAAGAACCAAACCTATATTATCCAAGGCCTGAAATCAGGACCTTCCCAAATCGTCAGCGTGCATAGAATGGAGAAAATTATCTGAAAAGGAAACAAAGGAATGGTCACCCAATTATTTTCAATTCAACCTAGTCATAAATAAGATGAGACACTAGAGTTAAAAAATATTTTAGAACACCATAATGCGGTATTCAATGACCCAAAAGGACCACCTCCACAACGAAGTCATGATCACACTATTCCACTATTTCCAGGGCATCAACCTCCTAATATTAGACCTTATCGTTATCCATACCTCCAAAAGATAAAAATAGAGAAATTAGTATAAGAGCTTATTAAGGCAGGAGTCATTAGACCTAGCAAAAGCCCTTACTCCTCTCCAATTATTTTAGTTAGAAAAAAGGATGGCTCATGGTGTTTATGTGTCAATTTTTGAGTGCTTAATAAAATGACCATCAAAGATAAATTTCCTATTTCGGTCATAGACGAGCTATTAGATGAACTCCACGGGGAAGCTTATTTTTCCAAGTTAGACTTATGATCAGGCTACCACCAAATACGAGTCAATGAAAAATATATTCCTAAGATGGCCTTTCGCAATCACGAAGGGCACTACGAATTCTTGGTGATGCCATTTGGCCTGACCAATGCTCCTTCTACCTTTCAAAGTCTAATGAATAAGGTATTTCACACTTTTCTTCGTAAATTTATATTATTTTTCTTTGATGACATTTTTATTTATAGCAAAACATGGGAAGAATATTTGGACCATGTTAGACAAGCGTTCCGAATCTTGCAAAAAGATCAAAGTGTTCCTTTGGAAAATAATAAATTGAATACTTAGGGCATATTGTCTCAAAGGAAGGAGTTATGGTAGATCCTTCCAAAATCGAGGAGGTGAAAAATTGGCCTATTCCAAAAACCTTAAAAGCTCTATGTGGGTTTCTTGGACTAACGGGATATTATAGAAAATTTGTCCAAAATTATGGTAAAATTATTGCTCCTCTAACAACATTACTTAAGAAAAATGCTTTCAAATGGTCGTCTAAAGTGGATGAGGCCTTTATCACCTTGAAAACTGCAATGTGTACCACCCCTATTCTAGCCATGCCCAAATTTTCTAAATCATTCATTATTGAAAGTGACGCTTTAGGAATAGGAATGGGAGCTGTACTCATGCAGGATGAAAGGCCAATAGCTTTTATAAGCAAAGCATTTTCTCCTAATAATTTAGCTCGCTCTACATATGAAAAATGTATGTTGGCGATTGTCCATGCTATTCAACATTGGAGGCCTTACCTTATTGGCCAACATTTCATTATACGCACTGACCATCATAGCTTGAAGTATTTTTTGGAACAAAGGACTAATACCTCGAAACAAAAAAAATGGGTTACTAAACTTCTTGGCTATGATTATGAAATTACATATAAAAAGGAAAGGACAACATGGCAGTCGATGCACTTTCTAGAAAATTTGAAGATATGCCACAAGTCCATGCTCTTTCCTCCCTTATTCCTAAATCGGTAGATGAGGTGCATGAAGAATGGATAAATGATCCTACTATCCATGCCTTAATTCAACAACTTCAACATAATCCTAGTAGAAAACCTCCATACACTTGGAAGGACAATATATTAAGACACAAAGGTAGGATGGTCCTCACCCCCAATTAAACTTATCATGAAAAACTTCTTCATGAGTTACATACTTCACCCACTGCAGGCCACTCAAGGTTCTTAAAAACCTATAAAAGAGCCACTACCTCCTTATATTGGGTAGGAATGAAAAATTACATCAAAAACTTTGTAAAAGAATGTGAAGTTTGCCAAAGACAAAAGGGGGAGACCCTCGCTATTCCAGGATTACTTCAACCTCTTCCTATACCCACCAAAACATGGGTAGATATTTCTATGGAATTTATTGAAGGATTACCAAAATCAGGAGGAAAAAAAACCATTTTCATAGTCATTGATCATTTATCTAAATATGCCCATTTTTGCTTTGTGGCTCATCCTTATACTGCTAGCACTATAGCCCACCTATTCCTAGATAACATCTTTAAATTACATGGTATGCCCTCCATAATTTTTAGTGACCGCAACCCAACTTTCACTAGCACCTTTTGGAAGGAATTGTTCAAATTACAAGGTACTCAACTTCGTATGAGCTCCGCTTACCATCCTCAAACCGATGGCCAAACAAAAGTTGTAAATAAATGCTTGGAAACATACCTTCGATGTTTTTTTCTACTCAACCACTCCATTGGGTAAAGTGGATTTCACTAGCAGAATGGTGGTATAACACTTCATACCATACGTCCATCAAAATGACTCCTTATGAAGCACTATATGGTCAAACACCACCATCCCTCACTTCCTATATTCTAGGGACTACAAAAGTCCATGCGATGGAAATGAAACTTGCTAATAGATATGACATACTACAGATCCTAAAAGAGAACCTACACACTGTCTAGCATCGCATGAAGTAGCAGGCCGATCAACATAGAAGTGAATGTAGTTTCCACGAGGGTGATATGGTTTTCTTACGTCTCCAACCTTACCGTCAATCCTCTCTTAAACAAAAAGGTTCTCAGAAGTTAGCACCAAAATTTTACGGGCCGTATAAAGTTCTCCAATGTATTGGGACCATTGCTTACAAACTAGAGCTTCCTCCCTCTTCCAAACTTCACCCCGTATTTCATGTATCTTGCCTTAAGCTCGTAGTTGGATCCCATATCACCACACAAACCACTCTCCTTGAATTCTTCGATATTGGAGTACTTCTAGTCGAGCCAGAAGCTATCTTGGATTGCTTCTCGCATCATATTCATACTCATGATATCATGAAAGTTTTAATCCATTAGAAAGGTCTACCTTTAGAAGACGCAACATGGAAAAAATTTCAAGATATACAGCAGCAATTTCCAAATTTCCAGCTTTGAGGACAAAGCTCCTTTAAGGGGGGTGGCATGTTAGGACCCTCCTAACATGTCCTAATACTTATATTATTTATTAATTATATTCTAGGGTCACAACCCTTCACTCTTACAACTATTAGACTAGGTATTTAAATGCAATCCAAATATGATAATAAGGCATCATCGAACAAATATATTAATTAAGTCTATTGTGGGTTTTTCTACCTTACAATCAAAAAGTGATTCAATATAAAAATGATTCCTCCTTCCGCACTATTTAGTTGCATACCAGTAGACTAGGTCCACATATTACCGAATTAAGATAAAATTAGAATCAACTAGTTTTTCCCCCGTAAATAAAGTAGAATCAATTATATATGCCTCAAATACATGATATGGATGTAGGTGGTGGCCATTGACTATTAAGGTAATGTTGCTACCATATATTGTTCCTATCCTTACAACCCCATTATTGATGACTTCAATCATTTTATATGGCCCCATCCAATGCTACATGAGCTTGTCCTTCCTTTCCTAGAATCGATAATCATAGAGTAATTTCCATTCTCCCACTTTAAGCTACTTTGTCCTAGTGTGGTGGTCATGCCACTTGGCCCTTTGTTTTTGAATGATATCTATTTTTTGTAGAGCCTCGATGTGGTATTTATGCAGTTGATTAAGCTACTAAATTCCATATTTTTGTGCATCATCTAGGTTGATATTCAATTCTACAGTAGTCCTAAATGTTTTTACCTCAAAATTTATAGGCATCATGGCAGTTTTCCCATAGACTAACTGAAATGGTGTGAAACCAGTAGTAGTCTTCCAAGTGGTCCTATAGGCCCACATTATTTTTGGTAATCTAGTAGCCTAGTCCTTACTATGTTGTACTATCTTTTTCATGATATTTTCCAACTCTTTGTTGGTCACCTCAACTTTCCCATTCACTTGTGGATGGTAGGAATTGGTTTTTTTACACCTGATTTTGTATTGTTGTATGAGTTCTTGGATCATCCTTGAAGTAAAATGAGGTCCTTGATCTATTGTGATCTCCCTTGGGACCCCAAATCTTGTAAAAATTTATGAATACAATAAATTTTCTATAGTTTTATCCTTTGAATCATGCAAAGCCTGTACTTCAACCCACTTTGTCACATAGTTAGTACAAACTAGGATATACCTCTTACCTCCTAACTATGGATTAATAGGTCCTATGAAGTCCATCCCCCATTTATCAAATGGTTCAATGTGAAAATGTGGTTGGAGTGGCATCTCATATCTGAGAGTAGGTCTACCCATCCTCTGACATTGATCACACTAGCTCACATGCTTGGCTACATCCTTGAATAGTGAAGGCCAGTAATAACCAACCTATAACACTTTATATGTAGTCTTTCTTCTTGAAAAATGACCACAACAAGGTTCATCATGGCAAGCCTTTAGTATTTCAATTATTTCATTCCTAAAAATACATATTCTCATGATTTGATCAGGTCCTATTTTAAATAGGCACCCATAAATCCATGAAAAAATTGCACTTTTCTCAATTAAAGTCTATTTTTCTTGAGATAAAAGTACAGGGGATACTTTACCAGTGGCTAAATAATTAGCCATATCTCTGTACCAAGGTATCTGATCATTTAGAGAAAACAAATGCTCATCTAGAAATTGGTCTTCTATAGCTGCATAGTCTGGAGGTGTCAACCTCGAGAAGAAATTAGCTATCATATTGTCCTTTCCTATATTGTCCACTATTGTCACATCAAATTCTTGCAAGAGCAACAATCGTCTGATAATTCTACCACTAATCTTAGGTTTTTTTGTCAAGTATCTAATTGTTGAGTGGTTAGTGTGTACAAATACCTGGTAACCTATAATATAATGACAAAATTTGTTAATATTATGTATTACCATAAGAAACTCCTTCTCTATGATAGTATAATTGAGTTCAATACTTATAAGGTTTTTACTAACATAATAGATGGCATAAAATCATCACCATATTTCTATCCTAGTACTGAACCTATTGCATTGTTAGATGCATGAGCATATATGTGAAAAGGTATGGTCCAATTTGGACCTCTTAGTACTAGAGCAGTAATTAGTTTTTCCTTTAAAGTGTTGAATGCTTTTTCACATTCTTCAATCCATATAAACTCTACATATTTAGTTAACAATGTGGTAAGAGGTTTAACAGTTTTTCTAAATTTTTATATAAACCTCCTATAGTAACCGGTTGTTCCTAGGAAACTGTGGATATCCTTTTATGTTTTAGAAGTAGGTAGGGTTTTGATGACTTATATTTTATTTTTGTCTACTTTGATCTCATCTGTAGAGAGGTGATTTCCTAAAACTATACCTTCCTGCATCAACATATAGCATTTCTCATTGCTTAAGGATAGGTTAGTTTCCTCACAACATTTAAGTGTCTTTTCCATATTTTATGTGGAAATTTAAAAAGTTTCACCATATACAGTGAAATCATCCATATATACCTCCATAGTCTCTCCAATCATATCTAAAAAAATGCTAATAATTTCCTTCTAAAAGGTGGCAAGTGCATTGCATAGGCCAAATGGTAAAACTCAGTGTAGACATGAAAAATTGACTCATTTTCCTTAGTTTTTATCCTATAAAAGTAATGTCATATTCAAAAGAATTTTTACCCTATCAAATCATATCAATTTTTATCAAATTATATACCATTGGATAGGGCTTGAAAAGAGCTTTCCAACGGTATATAATATGTCCAATTTTGATACTAACCTCCTCATTTTTTGTGCCAAAAAACCAAAATTTCTTGACCATTGGGTAAAATCACCCACTAATCAACAAAATCATCCGACGATCGATGAAATCGCCAGGCAATTTTGTCCCAAAATAGATTTTTGCCAAATTTTATAAAAGAAAAATATGGTTTAAAATGTCTTACCTAGTTTAGCCACCATTTGGATCAGGGATGTTGGTGAGTATATTGAATGTGACAAACATAAGAGGGATAAAAACCTCCTCCATGTTTAGCCTAACCTCCCAAATTCCTCAAACCCCTCCTTGGCCTATTTAATCTAGGCCCTTTTCCCTTTTTCTCCCTAGCTGGCAGGTTGAATTATGATTCCTTGAGATAGCTTCTAAACTCCATTAAATATCCCTCACATCAGTTTGCTATGCAATTCCATCTCTTGAAATCCCCATTTGTTTAATTTTATCATTGCAGGTCCTAGTTACAATCGCCCACATATCAGTATAATCGTGAGGTGATCGATAGAAATTCTAGGTGATTTCATTTGATCGGAGGTGATTTTGTCAGAAGATAGGCGATCCTATTTGTAGATCAAGAGGGGGGCAAGGATTCAAACTACTATTTGCATATCTTTCCTTGTTTCCTTTTTGTTCATGCATTGTTCAATATTTATTTAGTTTACTACTTAAATTTACATATTGCATCTTGGTGTTCACCATCATTTCAATTAACTGCATTGTAAAATCAGGATCATAATCACATAAATCCATGGCATACTAGGTTGAATTTTCATCATAGTGTTCTCATGTCATTTCATATCCATTTACATATAGAAAATTAAAACATATTTGTTATTTGTAATACAAGAAAACGGCCATATTTTACAAGAAACCTTGTTTTCTATCAATTATTTTACTGTAGGATTACGACATAATCACCTATGATTTTGTCAAATTGGAGGTGATTTTATCTAGAATATAGGTGATTCTGTCTGGAAAAGAGGTGATTATTTCAAAAAAAAATGTGATTCTGTCCTGCTACAATGCTTAGAATCTTCATCAAACATTTGGCTCAAGTAAGGCTTATAATTTATTATAATCCCAATCTTAGGCATTGTATTTCATTTTGTATCCAGTGTCTATTGTCCTCATTAAATAAAAATTGCATATAGATATTTTAGTTGCATAAAGTCCAAAATTATATGTATGAGAATTATTTATAAAAATAACACATCAAACATCTTCCAAGCCTAGGTACGGAAACAACCACTAAAAGTTTCTCAGTGAACCCTTAATTCGTCAAAAATCACCAAAAGAAGAAAAAATTAAGTGCCCCTCTTTCGAGGTGTAGCTCTACTATTTTCCCATTATCCTCTGAGGTATGGATCCATAATCCTAGAGGAAAGGAGTGCGAAAATTTTATGCCTACATTCTTTGGTGAACCCGACATGAATACATAGGCATTTCTTCTTATTTCAAAAACAAACAAAATATACATATATATATATACAAGAAAAACAACAAAAAAATCATCATTTTTAATTTTTGTATTTTATATTCAATTCTAAAATTCAGATACTAAATATTACTTTTAGAAGTACTAAAGAAACCATGAGTCTTAACTCAAATTAATAAGAGCCCATCAGTAATGTTGGGAAAATTCTCCCAAATGCATTTGTTGATTATGACCAACCTCATCCATATTCAACATCACCTTCATCACATTTTTCTCATTTTCATCCTTATCCCAACAAGACAATCCATTTTCCAATCCTCTTCATAATGATATTATCTTTTCTCCCACATATCCATATTATGTCTATCGATCCACATACAATTTTTCTCCACCATTTCAATATTCTTCTTTCAACACAACACATCCATTTCAACAAGTCCAATTCTACCACACACTCACATCATACTTCACAATATTCCTATCATCATTCTACCCATAATAAAGAAAAAAAAGTAATAAACCATTAAGTCCTTTTATGGCTGAAGTCCTAAGAAAATTATCAAAAACCTCTCGAAAACCTTCACCACGTAAATTTACTAAGCTCAATTAACCAATGGATATAATTCTCAAAAATTTACTTGATACAAATAGGATTGAGTTACCTCCCATAAGACAACCTGATTCCACAATAGATTGGTATAAACCTGAGCTATATTATGAATATCATAGAGTGGATGGACATATGACACAAAAATGTAGAGATTTAAGATGTGCAATTCAATATTTGATTGATGAAGGTCTTTTCCCTATAAAGGAATTACAATCTACAATTGATTATAAAACTTCAATAAACAATCAAACTCCTACACAAAAAATACCCATAATAAATAAAGACATGGGGATCTCTCAAGAATCCCTATTCATTTATCAACAATAGGAAACCAATCGAATATTGCATATTAATGAGTCCCATCATGATGATATTACTAATATTGTAATAGAAACTACAAATGAGCAACCTCAAGTTCAATCAACTCAATTTGATATTCAAGAGATGTATTCCTCATTTGAACAACCTTCAAAACTATATTTGGCTCTAGAGAATGATCCAAAATGGAATGTAAGCATAGAAAGCCCATATTTAGCATCAAAATCTCAATCTGAAATCCACTTTGATTGCCAAAAACAAGTGATTAATCCTCAAGAAAAAATATCCCTTTTAGAAGTATTACAAAGTTCTCATGTTCATAGGGAAACTTTGTTCAAGATACTTAGCCAAAAATTTGTTCCTCATGATATTTTCCCTAAGAACACAATTAATGGTGTAAGCCCTCTTGAGGTTAACCATATTTCATTCTATGATGAGGATATTCCTTCCTCTACTCCACAAGAATAATCCTCTCTTTACATTACAAGATTTATTAAAGAAACATCTATTAAAAATATCATGGTAGATAATGGCTCCTCTCTTAATTTATGCACTTATAAATTATTCCAAAAACTTGAATTAAAGGAAGAAGATCTCAATGAATCAAATGTTATTATAAAATATTTTAACAATGAAATTCAAGAAACTCGAGGCACTATAATTCTTCCCCTTAAGAGTGGACCCAAGATCCTGGATACTTTGTTTTATGTAGCATCTTGCCCTTCACCTTACAACCTACTTCTCACAAGTCCTTGGATTCATACGATGAGGGTTATCCCTTCCATTCTTCATCAATGTTTGAAGTTTAAACTTGCAAATAAAATCATTACCATACATGATGACCCAACACCATTTTAAGAATCTTTAACAATTGAAACATCAAGTTCTATACATTCTCCATTGTCACAATTACCTCCTATAAATCACTTTTCTTCATCCATACCTGATCATCCTTGTTTACCAAATAACACCCATGCATATCTTTCACATATGCTCCCTCCATCTTATCAATACTTGGAATGTAGTGATAATAATGAAGAACCTTCTTATCCTTCTAACATTTTGTTTTGTAACATGATCAATTTTACACCTAAAAGTCAAATCTTTTGCTACATTATTCTACATTATAACAAAGCTTTTGTTATCCCTACCTTTTATTCATCACCTTTTGTTCTTCATTTTCTCTTTCATTATTATTATCACATCAAGTTCTCTATTCTTTTCTTCTATCATTATCATCTTCTATCCATCACTTTTCTTCATCTACATCTCATTATTTATCACAACAATCTCAACTATCAACCAAACAACTTCACATACACCACAACCAAATTATCCTTCAAAACCTCCTTTGATTTTGAAGCCACCTTAGACATGCTATATTCAAATTACCTTGTATAATGTATATAGATAATCTTGTAAACACCACCAATTCCATCATTAAAAGTAAAAAATCAAAAAAATAAAAATCAAATAAAACAACTATAAAATAAAAAAGTATCAAAAATCTCAAAAATATTTCAAATCATTTTGCATTGTTATTTATTATTGTATTTCAAAATTTTGAATCTATATTTTCTTTTATTTCAGATTAATTCATAAGTTATCTTGAACCATACACTTAATTTCACAAATTAATTATTTTTATTTTATCACTATGATTATAAATCTCTCTTGTATCAAAGATCACTATTTCACTAAATAAAATTTTGAGTTTTGGGAAATGATCTTGCTACTTCTTGAACCAAGTACACACTTTCAAATATTAAAATGATTTGTTGCAAATTCAAAAAATGATACTACATAGTAGTTTAGTCTCTTGAGAAAAAAATTTCCCCTGCTATCCTATCGTTCATATGGTCTAAATTTTTTTAGAATTGGCAAAAGGACAAGCTCACCCCTTCCCGAATAAAAATCCCTTGCTCTACAGCCAATCCGAGCAAGTATCCAAAAAAAAAATCAAGGAAAGAAAAGTCAAAAATCAAAAGAAAAAGAAAGAGAAAAAAATCAAAAAGAGAATGAAAAGAAAAAGAAAAGCAATTAAATCCCCTTGTTCAAAACAAAATGAATAAATCCCTACCCCTTGAAAGTGAATAAAAGAAGGGTGAATGATCTTGAATCCCTAGAATTCTCAATTATTCAAAAATCATGAGGTAAACCCCATAACAGGCGATTTGTGCTCAACTTGCTTGACATTGTGTAATTCCTTTTCATGTGGCAACATGTCTATCACATTTGCGACCTTCTTTTGTACAGACCTATGTCCACTTGTGGATTAGCTAGCTTTTGATGACTTAACTTACATAGTAGTCTGGTACAATTTTATGCATAAAAATCATGGTTAATGAACCCATAACTTGCACACACATTGGTTCATTCAAGTTTTCTTGCATCACTACCTTACTCAAAATTGGTAAATGAACATTACAAAGCACACACATTTGATCCTTGAGAGATTTTGTATCATCATGACAATCAAGATGGATATTGAACTCACTTATAACACACTGGTTTTTGATAAATTTGAATTTGTCTTAGAAATAAGTTAAAATATTTCTTTGAAATTTTTTAGACAACATTAGTTCATCATTACTTTCATATTAACACATTATATAGATATTTCCAAAATTTTAAAAATCTTAAAAACAACTTATTACAAAAATAACAATCTACCTTAATATTATACATAGGGTACATCTCATTTTCCATTTGATAGGTTGATTGTTGCTTGTTTTTTGGGTTTGTTGTTTGTTGTGCTAGTAATTGAGGAGTCCTTGGAGCAGGAAGAGTAGGCAGGCTTGGGTATGGTGGATCTAGAGTAGTATGTTGTGGATAGTGATTCCAAGAATTTTTATTTCTCCAATACTACCCAGGTTGTTGGTATTGGTTCCAAGGGTAAGTTTTGTAAGGATTAGCTCCTTGGGGAAATGGATTCCAAGGTTGTTGACCATACCAACCCATGTTGGGTGGCTAGGCTTGACCTTGGTTTTGGTAATTGCTACCCCCATAGGATGATATTCCTGATTGCATATTGTTACCCATAGGATACTGTTTCCAGTTCCTCCTATTCTCCATGAAGTATGCCTCTGCTACTTTAGGTTCCTCTTTAGATTTCATTAATTATGGACACAGTTTTATTTTATGATCCTTCTTACAAACAACACACACAAATTTTATTTTTTGGGCACTCATTTTTGGGGTGTTTGCCTTTGCATTTAGGATAGAAGTATGCCAATGCTGCCTCATTATCTTGCTTCTTTCTCTGAAGTAGAAGGGTATCCATTTAAAGAGCTATATATGATAACATCTCACTCTTAAGGTCCTCTAGCATGTTTCCTATTTCTATTTTAGTGATAGTGGTTGACTGCTTCACATTTCTAGGGGTTAACTTACCCTTTCTTCTTTAAAATTTTTGACACAACTATTGAATATCATCCATTTGGTGTTGGTAAATGTCTCCCCTAGAGATCATGTTTAAAGCTTCCAAAGATTTATTTTTCAGTCCTTTCATAAAAATACTTCTTAGGGATCTATCTCCTAGTTTTTAATGGAGTGATCTTTGCAAATTGAAGCTAAACCTATCCCAGTATTCTTCCACAAATTTCCCTTCCTTTTGGGTCATATCTAGAACTTTTTCTCTTGAATCTCTTGCTCTACCAAAATCTTGATACTGATCCAAGAAAATTTTCTTCAACTGTTCCCAAGTAGTTATCCGTTTATCCCCTAAGTCGATGAACCAATGCAACGCTGAATCATCAAGGATGGAAAATAATAATTTCAATTTCTAAGCATCCATGGTGTAATCCAAAGATCTACATAAAACATCAAATTTAAATAGGAATAGGTCTAGATCTTTCATTGGTAGTCCTCTAAAGGTTGGAAAGTGGATAGCAGAGATGTGTTTCATATTGTGATCTCCCTCTTGCCTCTCCTATTAGAAAACTAAAACTAGTGGATGTTTCCTCTAGATTTTCTACCATTCTATCCACTATTGGAGTTTCTACCCCTGCTACTTTTAAAGTAGCTATTAATTCTTCAAGTTTATTTATTTTATCCTTTAGAAGGAGGGATAAGTCAACATTTGAGATGGTTCCATCTAATACTGCTTTCCAATGTTCAACATTTAGTAGATCTTCCTTAGATTGAACTCTACTTATCTCCGACCCTAATATAAGATTTTGTTGGATCATTTCAGAAGGATCTTGTGAAAATAGTGGGTGTTCCCACCAATGCACACATGGATATTTTCATTATGAGAGTTCAATATCAGGTTCAATTTCTACTGAAGAAGGATTATGAGAAATAAATTCTTTATTTTTGACAAAATTACCATTTAGTCCCTTGTTCTTATGTGGACTCATCCAAAGTTTTAGATGAAAATTTCTGAATAAAACACTCTAAAATACTATAACTATGCTTCATTTAGAACAAGAAATTATAATGGCTACTCCATAACAAAAACACCAAAATGTTGAGAAAAACATTGGTTAGTTTTTCAATGATTCAATTAATTACCTCCATTTAATTTTCAACCCAGGGTAGCTCATAGTCTTGTGAGCAGCCGTGCAAAATATATGCTTGTAATTTCTCCTTCAGAAATGAGTCCTTTGGATTATGGTTTTGGAGGTATTTGGTATTCATTGAATTTTATATTTAAACCAATAATATTATGCTAATTCTAAGAAAATAGGACTGAAAAACATTTAAAATCTAAATTACTACCTTGCTAAAAATCACAGAAAATAGGGGAAATAATTAGAAATAAATTAATCTATGAAAATAAATGTAAAAAATAGGAGAAATAGGGAATAACTCTATTGTAAGTGGGCCCACACTTCTAGCAGGTTCTTCTCATGGTAAAATTATCACCAGACGCTTCTAGAAGATATTTTACAGGAAAATATGCAGAGATTTTATTAATAGTTGCAGCAAAAGAAAAATACAAGAAAGTTTGGAGGATATTATTTAGGGGTTGCCTACATATTTATAAGATATGCAGCCAACCCTATTAAAATTTTCAAGATGAATTAGAAAATGATTCATTGTTACAATTGTTTGCTTAATTAGAGGGATCGGGTAAAATATCATGATATTTTAACGTATTCTATTTCCAGAATATGCTGATATTTATTTACCCGATTTACAAAAATTATTTACGTATCAGCTAGAATATGGGTGATGAGTCACCTTTGACATTGTCCCATGTCTGGTATCAATGTTGGAAATCCTTTCACATATATTGCCAAAGTTTTGCTATGTTCTGCTGACCATAGAGCCATGCTAAAGTTTGGTGTTAATGGAAATCAGGTGCCACGGTTGAAGAAATCAAGAAGCAGGCACCTTGTATGCAGAAGTCAAGAAGCAAGTTCCTTCTATCATATAATGGGAAGCAAGTGCCTTATGCCATACAACAATAAGTAGATGCCTTCCACCATATAATAGGAAGCAGGCACCTAATGAAAAGGAGGTGTCTTCCATCGTATAATGGGAACAGTTAAGTGTCGAACAAAAGTCAGGTGCTTCAAAGGAATTTGGGCACCAAAATTCGTACCTCTTCACCAATATTTTTTAGATGTTTTTCCTTCATTTTGCAAGTGCTAGGTTTGAGTGGGACCTTGATGAAAACATGCCAAAATGCAATAATTTCCACTAAATCTACACAAATTACACTTAAAGACAAATATTAGAAAACATGCAAAATAAACTGTTAATTATATATATATAATTTCCATAAAATATTTATATCTACAAGAATATATGTCGCACATTATGGGAAAAATAGTACAAAAAATAAGCAATTATGTGGCTCATCAAGGATCCTACTTTATAGTAGGAGCTTATTTATTCCCAACCACAATCTAGCTTTACCCCAGTGTACACCAACCCTCTTTTCAATGTATCAGTTACACCATCCTCCCACATGTCCATTATCCAACCCTCATGTGCTCCTAGCACTTCATACGCATCCACATATACCAACCCCTTATATGAAGCACATGAAAATTATACTTCACACTTTTTAGCCTCATAAGTTACCATACCCAGTGTAACTTGTCCCCAAGCTACATATTCCATACCATCTACTTCCATGCCTTCTATTTTTGATAGAGATATTAATGAGGCATGGGAAAACTTGAACAAATTTCTTATACATCATCAAAATTCTCAACAAAAATTACAAGGGAACCCTAGCATTTACTAAAATCTACTTAGACTATCCTCATTAACCAGGGTCCATCATGGATACCGTAGTCTTATGTGGTTTCTATTCTTATCCCTCCACCAAGTCATACCGCTACCCATCCTATTACCATTGGCCAACCTAGCCATAACACTCATACATAAATCTCATTCCATAATTTTCCATATTTTCACCATCAATATCCCATTCATCAATTTCCATTAAATTCATCTAATCATCATTACCAATCTCAACATCATTTAGTAACTCCATAGTATTTTTCCACCCACCTCAAAATAATCAAGTAATTAAGGGCTTCCACATTCCTAAATAAGACCCTCGAGTTAAGGCCATGCAAAAATAGATAGATCAATTGATACAACATACTTCTGGTCTAACAAACCAGAAACTAACCTTACGATAATTGATCAATCAACCCATTCATCCTTCGGTACTATCACCACCATATTCAGTATATTTTATGGTGCCTAAGTTTGATCAATTCAAGGGAACTAAGGATCCCAAAGAACATGTGAGCACATTTGTGCATGTTTGTTTTAGAATTTAAAATGACAATACTCTCATGCTCAAAAATTTTCCTTAAACATTAGGAGGAGATACCATAGAGTGGTATAATCAATTACCCAGTTATATTATTTATACTTTTGAGCAATTGATTGACCAATTATTTGAATGTTTCATCCTAAACGTTAGAAATAAAGTCTCATTATCTGATGTCTATGCTTTAAGATAACATGATGATGAGTCTATTTATGATTTTGGAAACTGTTAGAGGGTTGTCATCACCAAGTTTCCATTAACCCTACCAATAGATGAGCTAATCAAGATATTCATGGAGAGTTGTTTAAAACTGATCTCTTAGATTCTACAACTACAAACTTATTATTCATTTGAAGAAGCTTTAGCTCAGGCTAATGTCATCAAGGAAATAAAAATCCAATAAGGTATACTTAAGCCTAAGAATAAGGAATGGAAAAATAAGGGCCAATATAAAAGCAACTATTTTGGCCAACCAAAATCAACATAGGTTACCCCAACCAGTCAACCCAATCACATTAATCAAGTGGTCATGATCTAACTAGTAATGACTCAACAACAATCATTGCAATAGTCACCACAACAAATTACTTATCATGTGGTACCCTTGACAACTCAAGCCATGCAGAACATAGTGCCAACTATAGAAAATAGTCCCCAGTGATAGTCTGTCTGACAAAATTACCAATACACCCCCTTAGCAAAGTCATATGCTTCCCCTTTTCAAAGTTTTTATAACACAAACAAACTTGATTTTCCAAAAATTAAACCAGATGATCCCACCAAACATAGTAAATACTATAGAGAACATCTATTTTGTCCTTATCATAGGAAAAATGGGTATGATATTAACAATTTCCATACATTTAAAGACAGTACAAGACCTTATTGACTTGGGGTCAGTCAAGCTTGACAACCCACTGGCTCAACAAAGGCTCAACAAAATCAAAACCTTGGTATTTTCAAAAACCACTTCCTCACAATGAGAAGGTGCAAACATATGAGGGGCTAATACCAAAACTCCTCATAATCAATTCAATCACATCCAACAATACCAATGGTTTGTAGGGGAAATCCATGTGGTCAATAGAGGTCAAAGAAATAATCAACAAAATGTAAGCCAACCACCTCAAGAAAGTGAGTCACAACCTCCCATATTACCATCCATTCAAATTTCCCCTAATCCTTCATCACCTATCCATATCCCTAGCCAATAAAATCCTCTAAATCCCCCAATCAATCATCCACCATGACTAGTCATCTCGTTGAGTAGTCAATTAACCACAAACCTAAAAATGGCTTTCGCAAAATTATAAATTTATGAGTTAACTCAACAATATCCCCCACATCATGAGGTATTAATGAATATTTTGAAATCTATTGAATTGCAATATTAATATCCTAATGCCTTTAAAAATTTTGAACAGAGCATTCAAACATACATGGAGCCTTCCATCACATTCTATGACTTTGAGACTAAACCAATCTCATCGGAATTAGTAGACACTCCATTGCATATCATGGATCTAATTCATAAGAATATTTTTAAAAGAGTTATAATTGACACTGATTCCTTTATCAATATCACCACCACATATGCTCTTCATAATATTAACCTTCCTCCATATCATATCACCAAGTCAACATTCACCCTAAAAGTATTCAATTATCCTTTGTGTTCCATAGTTGGCACTATTGTTTTGCGCATTGAAGTAGGGGTCAAAATATTGCACACCATGTTTCACATCTTCGAATGATCCATGGCATACCATGTACTCCTTGGAATACCTTGTATGAGGGAAATGAGATGTGTTCCTTCAATACCACACCAATGTTTAAAGTACATTCTTGAAATACAGGTGCATTACATATTGGTGGACGTTGAGCAATTTAAGTATTACAATTTCATCTCGAATCCCTATGAGTCCATGCTTCATTCCATTCACCTTTTCCTTTCATCGTCAGCCCATCCATATACCACTTCACCAATTTCTTCATGAAAATCTACCAATCCTAAGGAGCTCCCTATCACCAATCCCCATCAATTTTTTGTGACCCCATCATCTTCATCATTGACTACATGTACATGTGGTCACAATCAATCCACATCATCAACATCATTGCCATCCACTTTATCATCATCATCCATTCAGAAGCCTTCCCAAACCAATCCATTGCCATCACCTAATTGTAGGCCCAAAATGGCCACATACTTAGGAAAATTTTCAAAATTTTGGCTAAGACATGAAGATCTCGTTCTACACACGTTGTAGTGTATTTTGGAGCGGATCCACAAAAAAGGCTACAAATCCACCTACACTTAGTGAATTTTTGCACTTGTAGAAATTATGCATAATTTCCTATGTTTTTGGCTCCAGACTGGAAACACATCCTGAATCCACAAAAGTATTTGAGGAAATATGATGTTAGCATAAAATAAGTGCAGATTGGTGACCGCTAGATATTTTTGATATCTTTTGAGCGGGTAAGTGTTGGAGAGCCTGATTTTGGGAGGTGCATAGAAATTTTTTTCCTAGAATGGTGATAGAAGGTAGAAGGTAAAGTATAAGAGATACAGACTCATGATGAAGGGCATTTTTTGACTAACTTTCTTTTGAAATGGTGACAAGCAGCGTTTTACTCTGAAGCCAGTGTGAAATGGAGGAAGAATCACTATACATTGCAATGGGTATGGAATGGTGTTCTCAGACCAAGACACTTGCTTAGATCCAGAATGGAATCCACAAAAGTTTCAAATGAGATATGATGTCATCAACCTTTTTTGGTGGATTGGTGAATGCTTCATTGCCAAAGAAGAAAAAATGAAGGATAAAGAGCAAATTTCATCCCACTTCACTTTCAAGGCATTTTAGTGTCAGATTGATGTTCCGTAATTTTTGAAGCATGAAAGGTGATGTCATTAATTTTAAAATTGGAATGGTGTTGTGTTCTCCCCTACCATTATATCAAGCTTATGTCATATTAAATTGTATTCATACAATGGGAGAGATCAATGGTTGAGAGTTTTTCCAAGAATTTTGAAGCATATAAAAGGTATCTCTCACCAGAATTAAGGTACATTCAATTAGAGGAGGAAGTTGAAGCATCGATGGTTTCAAGAACACAAGAACTAGAGATAGTTGTAGATCAATGATGGAATAAGGTTTTCAAGATTGATCAATGATGCTATGTTGTCTCCAATGGCCATAACTTCAGTTAGCGCCAAACAACCAACAAGTTACAAATATTTTGAGTTGCCATAATGGTCCACTTGTAGCAGATTTCTCGAAGGTTGAACCAGTAAGAGAATGCCAACAAGAATTATCTGTTGAGCTGTTAAAATTTAATCTTTATGATGTTCCTTATTATTTTAATTTTTGAAACTATAAATAGAGGTTGAACCCTCATTTTTAAGGATCAGCTCTAGTGTGTTTTCCTTTGCTACTGTAAATATTTCCAAGGGCTAATGAAAGGAGCATTACATTGTTTTTCACCTCAAATTTTATGTCTTCATAATTTGATATCAGAGGTTCGAATCCTTAAGTTGTTTTTCTATAAATACTTTAATGGTTAGTTTGTGTCAGATTAATGGATTACTAACTTCTAGGGTAATTGAAATCTGCTTTTGAATTAGATATTTATTGTTAGGGAGTGCATTTCTTTAATATCTAGATATTGATTAATTCTATTATTTGGATTATCATTTTTAAGATATTGAAAGTGCTATCTACAATATTTCTCTGCTATTCTTTAATGAATGAAAGTGCTTTTAATTTGAGATAATATTGATTTGAGTAATGTGCATTCAAATTGGTTTATGGGATTTTTTTGTTGTAGTAATAATTCTTTTAGCCTATCCGTCCACTATTATTCACATTTTCCAACCCTAATATTTTATTACCTTGATCTCTAAAACCCTAAGTGAGCATAATTGTGTCAACACCCTATTAAAGTTGACAAGGAACCAACCTACTCTGGAGGTTAGATTTAAAATCCCTATTTTAGTCCATTCAATGTTGAGTGTTTAGCTATCAAATGCAAGCCTAGATAGAAATGAGGAATATAGATAGCCACAATATTGAGTAAAGCTTGATGTGATTTAGTGCCCAATAGTTTTTGGCATGCTCTGTGGGACCAATTCATAAGGAACACAAAAACCCATCATATGAGTTATTGTTTATCTTAACCCTAAGGAATTAATATTTGGCAAGTTGTCTTGACCTTGTAAGTGGAGAATAACAAATTCACTTAGTGACTCCCTGGTCCTTGAAACCAAAAAAGAATTACCCCTGTAGACTAGTGTACTTTCATGTATACTAGGTCTTTCAAAAGAAATAACCCTAACTCCTATTTCTATTGTGAATTACATTATAGAGGGTCTATTGTTGTCTAAAGTTTGAATAAATATTTCCTCTTAGAAGAAGATCTTCCTAAGGAAAATCCTACATTTAATCCAACAGTACCTCCAAAAAGACCTACACCCAAAAATATGGCATAAAATGTGGCTCCTAATCAGCCATTACAAAAGTATCCCAGCTGGAACACAGGTGGTCCCCTGATATTAGCCCAAATGAATGCCATCCCCTAGGCTGTATCCAAGGCTATCCCCACTTATGATGGATTATGGAAGATAGCTTAAGATAACTATCATGATATTTTAAATTTGAAAGCAATTCAAAACATAAAAGAGGAGGATATTATTGTAATGTCCTTCAGATGAAATATTTTCCATTGGTTTAGAAATCTGGAATATAACACCATCACTTCATGGAAAGCATTAGCTAAGATATTTGTGGAATATTTTAATGAATCTGATGATCCTTTCTCTTTGCTCAATCAGCTTACATCCATGCAGAAGTCTCAGCAAGAAACTGTCTCAGATTTTAATTTGAGATTTAGTAGAACATGGAAAATAATACCTCCTACAGCTAGACCAGCTGTATGTTTGACCTGTATGTATTATGTCAGAGCTCTTGGATCAGAGTTAGATTTGTAGACACAAAAATATATAGTAGAAACCTTCCCCCAAGCTTATAATGCAACAGTTCATGCTGAGAATATATTAATCAATGTGGGGAGATTACCCCCCAAAACTATGCTACCTTATAACTAAGGAACTACTAATGGCCAAATCCAAGCTGTAAACTCATATTACATGGATCCCATTTCTTTATCATCCCCATATCCACAAATGAATGCAATCCCTCAACCGAATCCATCACCCTCTATAGTTCCTTTCCCTCCTCTTCTATCTCAACCATCTCAATAATTTTTTGCTATTATTGATATAAAAATTACTCTAAAAGCTTCGAGTAATAGAATTAATTCAATGGAAAATATAGACCAAGAAAGATCACAACAAAGGAGATTTACATATATGAATAAATATTAGATACCTGGTCCTAGTAACAATACTAGGGTTAGGGTGAATGCAGAATATGAAGATCTAGAGTGTTCTTCAGATACTACTCTTACAAATATTTGGTGTCTGGTATGCAATGATACTCATGACTCATAGTCTTGTGTTATGTACCAACACCATGTCCAACAAGCTATGGATCAAGCTGAAAGAAATAAAAAATGGAGAGTAAACATGTTATGGCAGCCTGATCAAATCATGGTTGGGAAAGAGTTGGATGAGGACAACCCAATTATTGTTATGAAAATTTCTGGAAAGAAAACCTTGCAAGAAGACCCCCAAAATATGGGGTGATTCCAAGTCCCTTCTCAAGAAAGAACTGACCCCCTTCCTCAAAGTGATAATACTTTCCCCATTCCCCAAGCTAAAGGGAAATAAAAGACATATATTCTTCCTAAGAGGTTCAAAAAAGAAACCAAAGGAGACAAAATGAGATCTAAATATGAGGCTCAGGAAAGGCTTAGATTCCCCTCTATTACAAAAGTTAAATAATAGAAGCCACTCAGTAGTATAAAATAAAATATGGTGAGTCAGAAAGAAGTTCTAAAAGACCTACCCTAGCTAGGTCTAAGTATAATATTGTTGGAGAAATGAAAAATATTCCATCAAAGGCTAGTTTATATAACACTCTATTTATTCGAGGTCAGATAGACCTGCTTAAGGCTTCTCTCAACAAGTACCAACAAAACAAGTAGGCCACCATAATCCTTAGTATGCCACCAGAAAATAAAGAGATGTCCCCTATGTTTTTAAATAATAAGCCCTCACCTTTATATATCTCTCTAAGGATGGAGGGTTGGATAGTCCAAAATTGTATGATAGATTCAAGAGCATCAACCACAGTTATGCCTAAAGAAGTCTGTGAAGAAATGGGTATGAAGTATACCCGATCTTGTCCTGGAGTATTACAATTGGATGGGACACCTATCAAGACAATTGGAGTCATAAAGGATGTTTCAATGAGGCTACATAGAGCCCCTAAGGTGACAATAGTACAATAAATAGTGGTAGAAGACCTATAACCCTACTTTGGTTTATGCCTTTCAAGGGAGTTTATTGCAAAATTGGGTGGATGTATGTACATGGATTATTCTAGTATGGTGATTCCTTTTAAAGGAAAGTAAATAAGGATAACACCTAAAAAGCTAGTAGCTTATCATATTGAAAATATTGAGGAAGACATGTACAATATTAGCCCCTAGAAGAATTTGAACTGGTTGAAAACTTTAGGAAGTTGGATATTGAGTATGAGTTGCCTTTCATAGAGGATTACAGTCAATTTAGAATTGGTAAGGGGACATATAGTATCTCAGATAAATTAGAGAAAAAAACCTTGCTATATCTAATCAAACTCTGAGAGGAAAAGAAATATGGATCATGCACTTTCATGGTGCTAAATGTAGAAATTATGTAGTATCTAGTGTGGTTTTACACTCCCAATAAAAGGGGACCAAGAATTTTACCTATATATAAACATGGTCATGTACAAATAATACTATAGAATACGAGGCTTTATACCTTGGACTGATATAGGCAGAAAGCATGGGCATTAAAATTTTGAATATATATGGTGACTCTAAGTTAATCAATCATCAGGTAAGAAATAGGATCAATAGTAAGCACCATTACTTAAAAGCTTACAAAAATAGGGTATGGGATTTGATGGAATCATTTGATGCCCTAAATCTAAATTTTATTTCTAGAGAGAAGAATAATCTAGAAAATTCCTTAGAAAAAAATGGGGCTAACTTCAACCCTTCTGTAGACTTTGGAATCAAGAAATCCAAGGAAATCAAAATGATTTTTAGACCTACAATACCAAACAAGCAAATTTTTTGGTAGGTTTTTGAAAGTGATGAGCAGATAATTGACTTTCTGATAAGAGAAGCATGTATCTCCACTATCCAAGAAGATAATCCAAAAGAAATTTATCACAATACGTTATTCAACTGAGAAATAATCACATTCCTAGAGGGTGGGTCACCTTAGAAAGCTTATTTGACAATGAGGACAGAAAAAAACCAGAGCTATGAAAGTCAATGAAAAATCTATAAAGAAGTTGAAGTTGGTACTAAAAAGAGGCTCAATGTTGGAGTTTGATTTTCACTAGATGAAGTAGAAGATAACAAAGCCCTATGCCTAAAATACCAAGATATTATGGTTTGGTCTAATGAAGACCTCAAGGTATATGACAAGAAATTTATCAAACATACTGTTGAGCTAGAGCCTAATGCAAAGCCTTTTAGGAAAAAGTAAATGCCTGTAAATCCAAGAATCGAAGCCATTATGAGAGAGGAGATCTTAAAGTTATTAAAGGCTAAGATCATATATCCAATAAGACATTCAACCTGGATAGCCAACTTGGTACCTATGAGAAAAAAAATGGGGATATTCGTTTATGTGTAGACTTTAGAAATCTTAACCAAGAATCCCTTAAGGATCACTACCCCCTCTCACATATTGATAAAATTTTACAGATAGTAGTAGGGGTAGAGAGTTTCTCATTATTGGATGGCTACTCTAGATACAATCATATTTGGGTGAAATATGAAGACCAATATAAAACGGTATTCACCATAAAATGGGACACATTTTTCTACCATAGAATACCTTTTGGGCTATCCAATATGGGAACCACATTTTAGAAATCCATGGATTATGCCTTTGGGGTACTGATCAATAAAGTAATTCTAATTTATTTGGATGACATGACTATGTTTTCCCATAATAAGCAAGATCACCTATCACACCTAGAGCAGGTTTTTCAAAAGTGCAGATAATTTGGCATTTCACTCAATACTGAGAAATCATTCTTTGTAGTTCATGAAGGAAATCTTCTAGGTCATGTGGTCTCAAAATAGGGTATGGTCATAGATATAGTTATAATTAATTCCATTCTTTCCCTTCCATTGCCTACAAACAAGAAGGCCTTACAGACCTTTTTGGGTCAAATAAACTTTGTCAAAAAATTCATTTCTAACTTTACATAGAAAGTAAGGTCGATATTTGAGTTACTCAAGAAGAATGTTGAGTTTAAGTGGACTAAGGTCAGAAAGTAAGATTTTGATATTATCAAGTAGTCCATTGCAATGGCCCCAGTATTGGTAAATTCATATTTTAGTAACTATTTTATCCTTTATGCTTATGGAGTTGAAGAAAGTTATGCCTCAGTGCTCACTCAAAAAGATGATCAAGGTGAAGAACATCCTGTATTATTTTGGAGCCAAAAACTCCATGACTACCAGGTCAAATATAAATTTATTTAAAGATAAGTATTTGTTGTGATGAAGTCACTGAAGAAGTTCAGGTAGTAATTGGTACAGAGTAATATCTTGGTATATGTAGTTCATCTAGATGTAAGAAGTTTTATCCTTCAGGGTGAACTAGGAGATAAAAGAGCCAGTTGGATTACCAAAATCCAAGAGTATGATGTGGATATACATCCCACTAAGTTGGTAATAGGAAGGGCCTTATGCCAAGTTCTGACAGAGACTGCAACATAAGCATAAGTGATAGCTTTCCAGATAGCAGAAGAGGATCAGGTTGAAGGATTACAGACATTAGACTCTGATTGGGTTGATCAGATGATCAAATACTTTCAAATTGGAGTATGCCCTCCTAATATAAATTCATTCCAAGGAGGAGATACAGGATTTATGCTTTGAAATGTGTTACTACTAGAAGGCTTGTACAAAAGAAATTTGTATGGAATCTTAAAATGCTTAAAATATGATTAGCAAAAGAGGGTCATTGAAGAAATACAAGGAGGACCAGCTGGTGGATATAGCTTAGACAAAGTTATAGCTTTGAAAATAATAAGAGTAGGCTATTATTGACCTACTATGTTTGTTGATAATTTTAGGGTTACTAGGACCTATGATAAATATTAGAGATATGTTGGAAGGATAAGGAATGCTTCATTCCCCCTCGAGCCGATACAAGTTGAAGAATCTTTTCAATAATGGGGGCTAGACTTCATAGGGGTCATCAACCCTAATTTCTTAACAAAGAATAATTTTATCCTAAATACAACATATTACCTTACTAGGTGGGTAGAGGCCATTCCTACAAAGAAATCAGATCAAGAAGTTGTGATCAATTTTATGGAGAATTTGATTTCAAGTTTTGGAGTTCCAGAAGCCTTGGTGAGTGACAACAGCCTAGCTTTCATAGGAGCTAAGTATATTGATTTTTCTAGAAAGTATGACATCACTCTTAATAATACTTAAAATTATTATGAATAGGGTAATGGACTTGTTGAATCTACCAACAAAAACTTGTTAAGGATTCTAAGGAGATCGCTTGAAAGGAATAAAAGAAGCTAGAACCTACTGTTGGACCAAGCTTTGTGGGCAAAAAATATTACTATCAAAAAATCCATTAAAACTTCTCCTTATTCTCTTGTGTATGGAAAAGATACAGTATTACTGGTCCACTTAGAAATTCCAGTACTTAAGCTTGTCAATACAGAGGAAGAGTTAGAGGAAGATCCGGTAAAAACTAGGTTGACCAACTTACTGTAACTTGAAGAAAATAGATCTCAGGAATATGATAATTTTCAAAAAAAATTCTTAGATATCAAGGTATGGTTTGATAAGAAGGCCATATTCAAAAAATTCCATGTTGGATATGCAGTTCTCAAGTGGAATGTAGACAGAGAAAAACCGAAAAAACATGAGAAGTTTGATTATTTTTGGGATGGCCCTTTCAAAATTGTAGAGGCCAAGGAGTACAATATGTTCTAGATTGAAGATCCAGAAGGGAAAATACAACCGATTCTAGTAAATGGTTTCCATATCAAACTCTACTATGATTGAAATCATAAGCTCATTGTAACATATGTATATACACTATATTATATTTCCCTTTATTTCTACACTTTGTATTCAGTTTCTTTTGACATTTTGTATAAGCTAATTGAAAATATTTGCAAAAAAATGGCTAAGTGTTGGAAAAGTATTCAACCAGGTTCCATTCTACACGTGAATACACGTGAAGTATAGTGGAATAATTCTCATCTCCAATACACATCAAAATACACAAAGAGCTTAGCAAACTAGAACCAATGCAATCCTCTACACTTGAAATGAAGCAATGGTCATTGGAATCAAATACATCATTAGTCCACCAGTTTTAGGACTAAAGTGGAGCAAAGTGGTGATTTTGTGATAGTGCCATGTGGATAGAAGGGAAAATATTGCATTCAATTCTAACAAACTTGCACTCGAACCAAAGAGTAGCTGAAGAGACGTCACGAGGTGGTAGCTAGATTTGAATTTTTAGCCAATGAGAAACAAGAATGCCACCTTTGAGCTACCAAAATGAATGAGTGGGAATTTAAAGCATGCCAGTGGGTATATTGTGCAACAACCATATTAATGGTGGAAGATATGCATGTGCCAAGAAATAAAAGCATAAAAATAATGAGCAAAATTCATTCAATGGCAAATCACGTTCATAGAGGAGAAGAGAGTGAGACATTACTTAGAAACATTCACTATAAATTTTAGAAAGAACACGAGATTGTTGCTAGAAAAATAGCTCCAAATAAAGTGCTCATGGAAGCACAAAAAACAATAATAGATTTGCAAGCTCATGTGCATCAAACTAGACAAATTGCAGATACAGTAATGACAAGAGTAAGGAGGACCCTTCTAAGGACAAGTTTCAAATTCATATACTTCTAGAGAAATACAATGCAACAACAAGGTACTATAGCTATAAAATATTTCTTGTTCTCCTATATCTATGATTCTACACATCATTACCCTAAGTTAGTCTCTGCCATGATCCAGTTCTATGATTTTGAAAATAGAACAATAAAAACCTTTGAAGGCATTATTCTATTCACAATTACCAAAGAATTTTGTCATGAATTATTCACCGTAGGAGTAGGTCCACCTTCAGAACCCAAACCATTTGACATAGTAGAGTAAGAAATGGATTATACCACATTGATAACATCAAAAAAGAAGGTGGACCTACTTTTTGGAAGATTTGTCTCCATAATTTTCTTTGGCAGGTGTGGCTAGAAAGAAACCATAGTGCATTCCATGAGTCGAGCCATGATGTCACATCCATTACCAATAAGATTCTTACCTTTGCCCATGAAAACATCAGCCTTATACCTTATGAAGATTGAAATACTTCCCCCTGGGAGAGGCGTATCACTCAATCCTTAAATATTACTCTGGGTGAGAAACCTGTTTCTATCAAGGTCAATCCTAGACTAGATGTCAAGTGGAAACTGCCCTCGGTAGGTTGGTTCAAGCTCAACTTTTATGGGGCCTCTAAAGGTAACCCTAGCAATGCAGGGGCTGGAGGAGCAGTGAGAGATCATCAAGGTAAGTTGGTGATGGCATTTTCTAAACAGTTGGGAACTAGGACTAACAATGAGGCGAAAGCAAGAGTGTTATGAAGGGGTCTTCAGTTGGCTCAAGAAATTGAAGGTAAACTAATTATCAAAGGAGATTCGATGCAGGTCATAAACCTTCTCAGCAATGGGAAAAATCCTTCATGGTGGATTAAGACTATAATCAAAGAGGCTAGGATCATTTACCATGCCAAGAATGATCGGAAGGCCCAGCACGTTTTTAGGGAAGCAAATAAAACAGCTGATATCTTGGCCAATTTAGGGGTGGAAGCTATTGGGTTGATCACTTGGGAACATGGGGTCCCAAGTGAAGTGGATAAAATAATTCAAAATGATTGCCAATGATGGTGAAGCTATGGGGATCAGAAAAAGGGAGAGCAATTTCAATGTGGTTTTTTCAGTATTGCTTCGGTCCTTATTATGACGGCTTTAGTTTTAGGAAAAACAATTTTCAGCAAGAAAGGAAAAGTGTAACGATTTCACGATAGGTTGTGCAAGAAAGAATAAGTGTCCTGATATCACGACATGTTGAGCAAGAAGGAAAAAGGGTCACGATATTGTGACATGTTGAAAGGAAAAATTTCATGATTTCATGACAAGTAGAGCAAGAAAGGAATAGTGTTGCGATGTCGCGACATGCTAGAAAGAGTTTCGTGATTTCACGATATGTTGAGCAAGAAGGAAAAAGTGTCGTGATATCGTGACATGTTGAGCAAGAAAGAAAAAGTGTCGCGATATAACAACATGTCGCATTGTCACGATCAAAAGAGAAGAGAAAAAGCAAGAGGGAAAAAGTGTCGCGATATCACGACATGATGAGCAAGAATGAAAGAGTGTCGCAATATCGATCCATATTGAGCAAGAAGGAAAAAGTGTCACTTTTTGGCGATATGGTGAGCATGAAGGAAGAAGTGTCGTGATATCGTGACATGTCACATTTTTACAACCAAAAAAGAAGAGAAAGAGCAAGTGGGTAAAAGTGTCATGACATCAAGACATGTTGTTTTTTTGTGACGAAAATAGAAGAGAAAGAGCAAGAAGGAAAAAGTGTCGCAATATCGTGACATGTTGCATTGTCGTGATCAAAAGAGAAGAGAAAAAGCAAGAGGGAAAAAGTGTCACGATATCGCGACATGATGAGCAAGAATGAAAGAGTGTCACGATATCACGACATGTTGAGCAAGAAGGAAAATGTGTCGCTTTTTGGCGATATGTTGAGCATGAAGGAAGAAGTGTCACGATATCATGACATGTCGCATTTTCGTGACCAAAAAAGAAGAGAAAGAGCAAGCGGGAAAAAGTGTCGTGATATCATGACATGTCATTTTTTCGTGACTAAAAGAGAAGAGAAAGAGCATGAAATAAAAAAATTTGTGATTTCATGACATGTCATATTTTCACAATCAAAAGAGAAGACTAAGAGAAAGAAGGAAAATTGGTGTGATATCGTGACATGTTGCATTCTCATGACTAAAAAATAAGTGAAATAGGAGGAAGGAAAAAGTGTCACGATGCCATGACATGTTGAGCATGAAAGAAAGAGTGTCGCAATATCATGACATGTCACATTTTTGCGACCAAAAGAAAAGAGAAAGAGCAAGAAAGAAAAAGTATCGCGATATCATGACATGTTAGAAAGAGTGTCACGATATCGCGACATGGTGAGCAAGAAGGAATTAGTGTCGCTTTTTGGCGATGTGTTGAGCATGAATGAAAAAGTGTCACGATTTCATGACATGTCAGATTTTCGCATCCAAAAGAGAAGAGAAAGAGCAAGAAGGAAAAAGTGTCGTGATATCGTGACATGTCGGTTTATCGCGACCAAAAGAGAAGAGAAAGAGCAAGATGGAAAAAGTGTCATGATTTCGCGACATGTCATCCTTTCGTGACCAAAAGAGAAGAGAAAGAGCAAGAAGGAAAAGTGTCGTGATATCACTACATGTTGCATTATCATGACCAAAAGAGAAGAGAAAGATGAGGAAAGAAAAAGTGTCACGATTTCGCAACATGTTCAGAATGAAATAAAGGGTGTAGTGATATCGCGACATGTCGCTTTTTCGTGACCAAAAGTGAAGAGAATAAGCAAGAGGGAAAAAGTGTCGTGATATCATGACATGTCGTATTTTTACGACCAAAAGATAAGAGAAATATCGGGAAGGAAAAGTGTCACGATTTCGCGACATGTCGCTTTTTCACGACCAAAAGAGAAAAGAAAGAGGAGGAAGGACAAGTGTCGCGATATCGCGACATGTCACAGTTTCATGACCAAAAGAGAAGAGAAAGAGGAGGAAATAAAAAGTGTCATGATTTTGCGACATGTTCAAAATGAAATAAAGGGTGTAGCGATATCGCGACATGTCACTTTTTCATGACCAAAAGTGAAGAGAATAAGCAAGAAGGAAAAAGTGTCGCGATATCGCGACATGTCGTATTTTCACAACCAAAAGAGAAGAGAAAGAGCGGGAAGGAAAAGTGTCATGATTTCATGACATGTCATTTTTTTGCAACCAAAAGAGAAAAGAAATAGGAGGAAGGACAAGTGTCACGATATCGCGACATGTCGCAGTTTCACGACCAAAAGAGAAGAGAAAGTGTTAGGAGGCGAAAGTGTCGACTGCCTGTGTTCTAAGGTGTGTGTCATCTTTTGTAAGGGTGTTGCTCTTTGTTGGCTGTGTGGCCCTAGTAGGGGGCTAAGGATAGATTGTCCCTATTGAGGTCTTGTTCCGTTTCAGCTTTGTGCTAATTTTGTAATAGGTTTTGGGTTAACCTATAAAACCCGGTTGTAATGATTTTGTACCTTAATTACCAAAAAAAAAAAACATCAAAAAATAAGGGACCTGTATAAAAATGGCTTCATCTCAATTTTAATAGAATAAGAGAGGAAGATGAAATACCTAAAGTTCCTATTCACATTGATGAATTTGTAAATCTCGAATTGTTCTCTATGTTGGCATGTATGGAAGGTTTAGACTCAAACAGAATGGTGTATGGATGGAAAATTTTGTAGCCTATTGTATTAAAATAAAATAACGTATGAAGAAGGCATAGAGTAAAAAGGGACTAGGGTTATCAATTTTTACTGGCCAACCTTTCTTGCTGAAAGGATTTACGAACAATTAGTAATAATGAAAAAGGGCTCTTATGCTCCTAGTTTCAAGCATTGCTCAAGCCTGGTTTGGATGTTTTAAGTTTTTTTTAAGGATAATATGCCTTCGAATCCAGTTAAGGACAAAACTAGTGATGGGGAGCCCTTGCCAATTTATTATTGGACAAGTCATTTGAGGAGTTGTGAGTCTTTTTATAGATTCAATTTGGAATTCCTAGGACCTACTTTAAAAATAATGTATGGAGAGTGCCCTAGATTTCTGCCCTTGGACAAGAAAATTTTGATAGCAAAGGATGTCAAAGAAGGATATTGCTATCTTTTGACTGAGGGTACAGTAATCAGACTATACGGTTTCATGGGTAAACCTTTGCTCTTGCCCCATTTTGTCATAGACAGACTCTTTGCCTTGGAATATTTGAGGCGAGTAGAGTACATTGATTTGAATTATGGTTAAGGAAGGAAGAGAAAATCTCTATTGACCTACCACACTGTGGATGATATTAATATCATGAAGAAGGGGTAGAGTGACAAAATTAACCAATACCTTGATAGGTTAGGTCTATTTTATGTTCCACAAGATGGAGTTATGACCTTGATGATATTTTCACCAAAAGGAATGTAGCCTTAAATGGAAACAAAGCTTACAAATTTGAAAATATGCCTAGGGCTCATTTCAAACATGATAGGAACAATGATGAGACCACTCTTTTGAAGTGGAATGTTTCAAAATGGTTCAATTGCATCCATGGTTATATTTTTATCAATAGATTATGGATTTTGATCTAGACAAAAAGAAAAGTCATCAGCTGATAGAGGCCATCAGGAGTGATATTAAGGAGAAAACTAGGAAGAAAAAGGAACCTCAACCTAATGAGGATACTATTGAAGAAGTAGAAGAGGTAGAGAATTGGAATGTAGTGAATATATCATATTGGTGGAGAATGAGAATCAAAATTGGGAAACCTAAGTCTAGGTTTGGAATGAAGATTGATAATGAGTTTTCTAAAAAATATGATAAAAATATCAATACTTGGAGGCCTAACATCATTCTTATCTCTCTCCACACATAGACCAAGAAGATACAACAGAAGAGCATGTGACTCTTTTGATGGTTGTTGAGGTCCAAAAGACATTCCAGTCTACCACTGAACATGTAGAGAATTTTCCTAAGGGAGCACAACTTTTGAGAAAAATGCAATATTTAAGTAAAAAAGTTGTCAGTACTCCAGTCATAGAGGCAATGACTAGGCCTAAACACTTAGATATTGATGGAAAGCCTTCAGATACAAATATTGACTTAAAATATAAGAATGAAAGATTCAGATTTACTCCCCCCACTTTCACTACTGCAACATCAGTAGAATTGCATCCCATTTTTTAGCAAGTCTTTCTTACAGAAGCAACACAAGGAGAAGTATTTGAGGAAGATTCAGAGAGTGAATTGGCTTCTTTTCAATTTATTCATAGAATAGCTAAAATATCTCCAGAAAGAATGGAAAGAGAGGTTTCAAATAAATAGAGATTGGATATGGAGGATATTGCTAAAGAGGTAGCTATTCCAGTTGTAGAAGAATTGACTCATCATGAGCAGTAGTGGGATACAGAGGTAGAAAAATAAAACCCTACATATGTAGGTGAAGGTATAGTTTCTAATCCCTATTCTCCTCTTCATCCTCTTGAATTCCCAAGGAAGTCTCCCTCCATTTTTGTTCAAGAAAATATGACAAAGGTACCTTCTCCCTCTCGTAGTTCACCCCTTATTTCATTGGTCACCATTGAAGTACAAGTCATCCCTTCTTATTTGAAGTCACCCCAAATCCCACTTTCATCATCTGAGGTTCCCTATTCATAATATACCATAATTTCATCTTCACCATTGCAATCACCACCATCAGAGGGAAAAATTGTTCCAAGTACCCCCATTCATCCAATTGTTAGTCTTGCTTCAATTTATATGAGTTTACCAGTAGCTACCACAACAGTAGTTATAGAGTCCATTATTGTTATATAAATTGTCGTAGTTACTACCACACCACCATTTTTAGTGGTTGAATCTACCCTTACATTCCTAGTGTATTCATCTCCTCTAGATTCTAGTTATTCAATTCCTATAATTTTTTCAAAGGAGTAGGCAACCACACAAAAAATAAATGATTTCTGGGCATAGAAGCTATCAAAGCCTTCCATTAGGATGGTTGTAAGAAGAAGGACCATGTATGTTGATCTGGTCTCAAGGAAGAGGATATCTAGTTCCATGGCCCCCCTTGTAAGCAAGCCTGATATCGAGATGACTATCCAAGATTATCGAGTTGAAGAAATAACATAGGACATTGAGAAGATTCTTGAAGAAGATGAGCTAGTAATGGCTAGAGCCCACTTAGATACATTCTATGTGAACAATGATATATCCAAAGAGAAGGTGTGTAAACTAGAGAAATAGATTGAAAAGATTTAGAAGACTATGAGTAATCAGAAGTAAGTGGAAAAGGCTTTAAAAAAAAGGCCAATAGCTAGAAAGAAAAGTTCCAAGAAGCCAATAAGCTCAAAGACCAACTAGGAGAGAAAAAGAAGCTGAATGAAGAACAAGAAAAAGAAATTCAAAGTTTGAAACAGTAGCTTCAACTTGAGAAAGCTAAGTCTTTTGGATTTTATAAAGTTGTATTAAATAAGATTAGAAAATAATTGCTTTCTTAGGTCCAAGAGAAATTTTTAGGGCTTCAGCTTATGATTGACTACCTAGATGATGCCAGCCGCTTACTCCCCAATGTTCAAAAATATTTAGATCAAATCACTAGAGAGTTGCAGCCTATGGTGATTCTATCATAATAGATGTACAAGTTGGTAGATAGCAAACTCAGTGATTCTGCTAAACCAATTTCCAATAAATAATGGAATATCACCAGAGTTTTTGCTAGAACCGTGGTCAAGAAGTATAGGGTACTTCAAAAATCTTGGCTATTTTTTGATAGGATTTAAGGAATGATTAAATATGTGGTGGATGTAAACAAATAAATGATTTAAGTTGGTTTCAAAGTTCTGTGGATGGAGGATCATAGCTTGCTATCTATGGAAGAGATCTAGAAAAGCATTGATTAAAATTTACAGGATGAATCTGGAATTGATTCTCTTTAAGATCCACTAAACCAAGAGCAAGCTGCTCAACTGATCATTGATTTTACCAGGCTGAGATATCTCATGGAATATTTGGTTAGCATAGGGAATGCTGCTAATCATGAATATATTGAAGAATTATATTATATTTATAAGTAGCTGAAGGAGACATCTAACCTCTCTGGAGAAGCCTAGAATCAAGCTTTACATTATTTAAAGTTGATGATTCAATTGTTTGGTGACTATTCTAGAGGAAGAAATAAAAAACAATCTTCTCTAGAAGAAGAAAATGAAGAAGAAGAACAAGAAGAAGAGAATAAAGAGGAGGTTGAGGAAGAGGCCCACCAAGAAGAGTAGGATGGAACTGTCATAGGCCCGAAAGGGGCCCACACTTAGTTCATTTTTGTTTTTGTACATATACATAAATTTTGTATTTTTTTTTGCTCTAACATGGTCAGAAATAAACAATAAATACATGAAGCCTACAGAGGCACAGAGAGTAGTAGTTTTTGTGTGAAGGTATAAGGCCTTATAATAGGAGTAGATCTATGCCTAATTTTTGAAGACAGTGGCAACAAGCCTCTATTTTTTTCATGGTCTCCATATGAACCTTTACTCTCTAAATAGACTATTAGATTTTTTAGAGGGTAGTTTTTATATAGAAATCATTATTTTAAGCATATTTTTAAATATGAACATTTTTTGACTCATGAGGCCAAATGGATAAGACTCTACGTTCTATATCTTTGCAAGCAAACCCACTCAGGAGGCACCATAATGTAGGCCCAAAATGGCCACATACTTAGAAAAAAATTGAAAATTTTTCCTAAGACGTGAAGATCTCATTCCACAAATGTTGCAGTGTATTTTGGAGTAGATCCACAACAAAGGCTACAAATCCACCTACACTTAGTGAATTTTTGCAGTTGAAGCAATACCGCATAATTTTCTATGTTTTTGGCTCTGGACTGGCGACACATCCTGAATCCACAAAAGTTTTTGGGGAAATATGACATCAGCCTAAAATAAATGCGGATTGATGACCACTTTATATTTTTGATATCTTCTGAGTGGCTAAGTGTTGGAGAGCCTTATTCTGGGAGGTGCATAGAACATTTTTACCTGAAATGGTGACAGAAGGTGGAATGTAAAGTATAAGATATGCGGACTCATGACGAAGAGAATTTTTTGACTAAATTTCTTTCAGAATGGTGATAAGTAGTGTTTTACTCTAAAGTGAGTGCAGAATGGAGGAAGAGTCATTTTACATTGCCATAGGTCTGGAATGGTGTTCTCAAACCAATACACTTGCTTAGGTCTGAAATGGAATCCGCATAAGTTTTGAAGAAGATATGACATCATCGACTTTTTTTGTGTGGATTGGTGAATGCTTCATCACCAAATAAGAAAAAATGAGGGATAAGACGTGGATTTCATTCAGCTTCACTTTCAAGGCATTTTAGTGTCAAACTAGCATTCGATAGTTTTTGAAGCATGAAAGATGACATAATTAATTCTAAAAGCAGAATGTTGTTGTGTTCTCCCCTACCATTATATCAAGCTTATGTCAGATTAAATTGTAACCATACAATGGGGGAGATCGACGGTTGAGATTTTTGCCAAGAATTCTAAAGCATATAAAAGGGATCTCTCATTGGAATTGAAGGTACAGTCAGTTGGAGGAGGAAGCCAAAACATCAAGAATTTTAAGAAGACAAGAACCAGAGATGGTTGCAAATCAATGGTGGTAGAATATTTTCAAGATTGATCGACAATGCATATGCAGTCTCTAAAGGCCAAAACTTTAGTTAGAAATAAACAACCAGTAAGTTGTAGAAGTTTCAAGATACCATGGTGGTCCACTTGTAGTGGATTTCCTAGAGGTTGAACCAGTAAGAGAATTCCAGCAAGAACTCTTTGTTGAGACGTTAAAATTTAATATTTGTAATGTTCCTTATTATTTTAATTTTCAAACTATAAATAGAGGTCAAACCCTCATTTTTAAGGGTCGAATCTAGTGTGTTTGCTTGTGCTATTATAAATATTCCCAAGGGCTAATGAAAGGAGCATTACATTGATTTTTGCATCAAATTTTGCATCTTCATAATTTGATATTAGAGGTTTGAATTCTTAAGTTGTATTTCTATAAATAATTGAAGGACTAGTTTTTGCCATATTAATGGATTACTAATTGCTAGGGTAATTGAAATCTGCTTCTGAATTAGATCTTTTTTGTTAGGGAGTGCATTTATTTAAAATCTAGATATTGATTAATTTTTGTATTTGGATTATCATTGTTTAGATATTGAAATTGTTTTCTATAATATTTCTCTACTATTCTTTAATGAATGAAAGTGTGTTTAATTTGAGATAATATTGATCTGAGTAATGTGCATTCAAATTGGTTTATGGGAGTTTTTTGTTGTAGTAACAATGTTGTTAGCCTATTCGTCCACTATTGTTCACATTTTCTAATCCTAATATTTTCTTACCCTAATATTTAAAACCCTAAGTGAGCATAATTGTGTCAACACCCTATTAAATTTGACAAGGAACCAACCTACTCTAGAGGTTGGATTTGAAACCCCTATTTTAGTCCATCCAATTTTGAGTGTTGAGTTATAGCTATCATGTGCAAGCCTGGATAGAAAATAGGAAGATAGATAGTCATAGTATTGAGTAAAGCTTGATGCAATTTAGTGCCCAACATGAATATTTCACAAGTCAAGTTGATAGATTATGAAACATCTCAATTTTTACCATCCCCTGAGCTATCATCCACCCAAGGCCCTTCCATATCTTCCTAAGTCGAGGTCCACATCACTAATCTTGGTGAATACCTGGTCACCATTCCTAAGGCTAAGGATTTCAATTGCCCACATGAACCACCTTTAGCCATAGGAGCAGTATATAACATGGTTTTAGCTCCAAATAGCATAAATATTGTGTATGGGAGAATTGATTCTTCATAAAGTCCAACATCCATAGAAGAAACCAAAGAACCAACACTTTTCAACATTCCAAACATGTCAAGATTTCCATATCGCTATTTTCACATAGTCAATTAACAAGGTCATTGTGTAGGATTGCATGAACAGGGAGTTTCATAGCCTATTGATGTTCCATATCAAGAAGTGCACAATCGGTCAGGCCTAGGTTTCCACTCACTTTCCACCACATATTATCTTGAACAAGCCTTCCAAAGGCTTAATCTCAATTCAAGAGAAGAAGCCCTCCATCCCAATAATTTTGATGATGAAATTTATGAAGAATTCAAACTTATGTTGATAATTTTGGATGAATCTAAATAAGAATCAAAACCCATTATTCCCCATACCAAACAAGATGAGTTTTATCTCAACATGTTCCCCATCCATGAGATCATCTTCCACTTACTTATTCTATAAGAGTGATCCACCCCTACTGGTGAGCCACCACCTCCATTCCATTAAGATATTTTATAAGCCAAACTTTTAACATATGTACATAATGCAAAAATAGTGGTTTTCACCACTACCAAAAAATCAAAAAATAAAACATGTTTTATTTTTTAGCATTACATATTATATATTTAAATACATTTAATTGTTGCTTGATGTTATTCAGGTTTACCAAGCTCTTAGCACCAGTTCCTAGGTCCCATCCATTACATTTGACCTTATCCACTTTTCCCATAAGTCAACATGAATCCTATTGATTTATTCACCTTACTTCGTAATCCATACGATCCTGCTAAACCAATTCCAATTAACATAAGCCTTATCGATATGGACAAGATTTCCTTACCTCCATCCTTTTTTAAATTTGTCTTGTTTGAGGAATGGTTAAAGGCTTCTGCCAACTACATTCCTCCATCTCCTCTGCCTTTGCCTTCACCTTTGAATATTGAGGTTTTCCAAGAAAAAATAAATGAGGATAATCCAGAAGAGTTTGATGACATCTTATATGGCATTCATTTGATCCCTACACCCCATAAACTTGAGTAAGGTTCCCACATGTCTATTGAAGATACCATTTATGTGGACCATAGTTCAGAAAAATAAAATCCTCAAATAGTCAAGCTTGGCAAAATTTTATCACTTGATGAATAATAGTAATTAATTACTCTCCTCAAGAGGAAGAAGGGTATATTTGCATGGTTCTATAAGGATATTCCCAATATTGACCCTAGTTTGATTATCCATAATCTCACCTTATAGCCTGATGCTAAGTTGGTCAAACAAAAACTTAGGAGAATGCATCCTACCATGGCCCTCTTGGTAAAAATAGAGCTTCAAAAACTCTTATACATGAACTTCATAGTTCCTATCGACTATCCTAAGTGGCTTTCAAACATGGTACCCATTTTAAAACCTAATGAGGTGATACACATTTACACTGACTTTTGAGATCTTAACAAAGCATGTCCTAAGGATGATTTCCTTCTTCCAAACATCGATACTATATTGACACCTGCACTGGCCATGAAATGCTTTCACTTATGGATAGATTTTCAGGATACAACCAAATATGAATAAATTTTGATGACCAACACAAAACAACATTCACTACACCTTGGGGAAGTTTTTTTTACAGGGTGATGTCCTTTGGCCTCAAAAATGCAGGTATCACTTATCAACATACCATGACATACATTTTCCATGACTACATGTATAAGATTATTGAATATTATATGGATGATCTATTGGATAAATATAAAACTCGACAAGAACACATTGATGTATTAGAGAAATTTTTTGATCAACTTCTAGATCATAATGTAAGGTTTAACCCCAAGAAATATGTCTTTGGTGTTACCTTAGGAAAACTTCTAGGATTAATTATCTCCAAAAGAGGTATTGAGGTGGACCCTAACAAGGTCAAGGCCATCATGGAGATGCCTCCTCCAACTAACTTAAAAGAATTGTGTAGTTTACAAGGAAATATTCAATCAATCCATCATTTTACTATGCAACTTTTTGAGAAATGTAGGCCATTCAATGACCTACTACAAAAGGGGGTGTCATTTTCTTGGATAGATTAATTTTAAAAATCCTTCGATGAAATTAAGCAATAACTAGCTTCTCTACCAGTCTTAGCTCCTCCTCATTCAGGGGTCCCTTTATATATTTATATCTCAGTAATGGACTTTGCATTAGGGACAATGCTTGCACAAAAGAATAAGAAAAATTGAGAGCAAGTTTTCTATTGTATTAGTCAAACATTGGTAAGCTATGAAACTATATACGCTTAATTATAAAAACTGTGCTTAGCAATGATTTTTGCCACTAAGAAACATTAAAATTACATGCTTAGTCACACAACATATGTCATAGCAAGATAAAATCCTCTGCATTATGTGATGTCTCACACTTACAATAACACTTGCACCGCTAAATGGATAATGCTCCTTACTAAATTCAACTTGGAATTCATTAGCCAAAAATCCATTAAAGGTTAGGTAATAGCTGATCAACTTATGAAAGCTCCACTACCTAGTGATTATCCTTTGATTATTGAGCTCCTAGATGATTTGGTATTTGATATCATCGATCAAGAAGAAGATGTCATTTTAGAGGAAGGCATTGATATCACACTATTCTTTGATGGCTCTAAGTGCACAAAAGTTCAATGTGTTGGAGTCATGTTTCTTACACCCTAGGGAGTACCTATCTCCTTATCATTCAAACTTGACTTCCAATGCACAAACAACACTATAGATTATGAAACCTTAATCTTAGGTCTTCAGTCAGCCATAGCTATGAGCATTAATCATATTAGGATATTTTGTGATTCTCAACTTATCATCAAGCAAATCAATGGAGAATACCAATGCAAAGAACCTACCATTAAGCTTTATCATGAAGTAGTAATGAAATTGCTCTCTAATTTTTATTGGTATGAAATCAATAGTTTACCACGTTCTATTAATAGGTTTACAGATGCGATGGCCTCCCTTGAATCATTGATTCCAAAATATTCCCTTGGATAGATACAACCCATTATAATTTTAATGGTCTCTAAATATACAATTATCCATGCTAAGTCTAAAGATGAAAAGGATGTTTGTTTTATTCATTTGGATCCATATGAGACTTGGTCAAGCCAAATAGTAATATTTCTCAAGTTTGGAACACTCCCATATGACATATCTTAGACTACCAAATGCACTTTCAAGCAAAATGTAGCTCATTTTGTTATCTTGGAAAATGTGTTGTATAAACAAGGTTATGATGGATTCCTCCATTGTCTCAAGTCTAGTGAGTCACAAAGAGCCATAGCTGAATCCCATGATGGTACATGTAGTGGTAATTTTAGTGGAATGGCCATTACAAAGGATATTTTATGCATGGGTTATTATTGGCCCACAATGGAACATGATTGTTGCACATATGTTAAACATTGCAAAAAGTACCAAGAACATGCTAATTTAACTCATATACCTATAGACACCTAAATCATGTCATGCTTAGGGGAGCTACTTACATAGACACACTCATAAGATCATAAGACATAATATTGGACTTTCCAAGCATCAACAGTGGTTCTCACCACTCATTTGGGGCCTTTTCAAGCCATCCAAGCTTGGCCGCTCAAGCCAAGAGCGACCAGATTCTAGCCACTCAAGCCTAGAGCGGCCAGACCTTAGCCACTGTAGATGATAGCGACCAGATCTTAGCCACTATAGATGATAGCGGCTAAGCCATAAGAAGTGGTTTGCCGACAAACAGGCCCAATCTCGGGTGGAAGTGGTAGTCTGCATGCAATAAAGGTGAGCGGGAGTGACTTTGCATTCCTTTTCATGACCAGTTCACATAGGAGACTTGAGTTTGCATTTAGACTTAAGTTAACTGACCTCCAAGCATAAACAAAGGACAAAAGCTTCTCATGCTAATGACCAGTTCGCATAGAAGACTCAAGTGGGCAGTTAGATTTCTAGTTAACTGGCCTTCAAATATAGACAATGGACAAGAGCTTCTCATGCTAACTTGCACTACGCATGAGAAATTCATTTCTAGGGCTTGGACATAGACCTAGGGTTTCACACTATAAAAGGTGCAAGCCTAAGAGCACCAAGAGAGTATCATATATGAGATCTAGATAATTTATCATATCAGAGAAAGAGACAATCACATATGAGGAGATATTTCGAGACTTGGAGAGTTCTCTTTGAGATCACGTGTGCGGTGGAGCTTTGACAAATCAAAGGGCATAACACCTACTTTATTCAACATCAGATCATAGTCTTTGACCCATAGCTTTGGGGCAAAGAGGGCAAGGTTTACTTTAGCGGCCATTGTCTTGGACAGTGGCCCGCAAGCTTAGCTTAGATAGACATAGCATATTTTATCTTGTTTTCTTATATCATTAGCATAGATTTACTTGATTCCATGGTATTGTTTTATCATATTTCTATTACATTCTTTGATTACTAACAACCTCATCCGGGGAGGCAATCTCGGACACCTAAAAGTGTGTTGTTGTTTCATTGCTTGCAGGGCCACAGGTACATCGGATGAAGATTACAACATACGAGAGCAAAAGGGATCCCTCTAGGAAATAGACCTAGAGAAGGAGGCATCTGTAAGCCCTCATACATTTCCATGTGCGAAACTAGGAAGCTTTTATAAGCGCACCACCTCTTCATGGAAGGGGCACTCCTTGCCCACTTGTAATTTATAGTATCAAAATGGGTATCCCTAAGAGGGACCGACATGTAACCGAGCTTCAATATCAATAAAGAGATCCATATTTTGTTATTTCATGTTATATGCTTTCTTTTTCCTCTTGTCTTTCCATTTTATCTTTGGTATTTTAAATAAGCATTGCAAGTAGGGTTTTTAGAAAAGGGACCGGTGCGTGCATTCTCGAGGTCACTACAGATGGCGATCACGGTGGGACCACCACTAATTTTTCATTTTCTGCTAGAATACTAACTTAATTTTGTGTGCAGGTCTAGCCGCTCTGAGCTACAACAGCCAAAAACTAGCCACTCTGAGCTACAATGGATAGAAATTAGTCGCTCTGAGCTACAATGGCCAAGAACCAGCCACTCTGGTCAACAGCGGCTAGGACTAGAGTGCAGCAGAGGTCAAAACATCGACTCTCTGAGCTGGATCAAAGGTTGGTATAGCTTTTCTGATATTTTACAGCTTTCTGTCTGCTTCTATGTGTTCAAAATAGAGAACTTAAAGCACATTTATGTTTGGAAATTGAAAGAATAAAAGAAGAAAGAATTAAGCATTTCACATATCTTAGATCTTCTTTTAAATTTTCCACTAGGCATTGCTAGGAACAATGGCTTATGCCTAAAATGTTTGCCCTAGAATCCAACGTGCTAGACATTGTATGTTGTTTGCTTGCTTTGAGGCCCTACTAGAGGCCATAGTTGCACGAGATAAAGTGCGCTCATACAAATCATAGTAGTTCATGCATATTTTTGAATATTGAAATGTATTTTTGCACTTAGGCATATAGGAAAGACTCATTGCTGCTATATGATGCACTTTATGTTACGCAAGCTTAAAATGAACACCACACACGCACGTCTCATTTAAACATTGGAGAGTTGGATTTCATCACCAACCTTCAATTCAGTCTAGTGACATTGGAATTCATCTCCTTCCACTGGTTTTCCCCCTAGAGCTTCCTAGAAATGGATTGGGAAACTTACTTATAGTGACACTAAGTTACTTGTGTTCAAATTGTCTCCCACTATTGGAACAATCATTGGTTCAGAGTGGAAGAGCTAGGCGAACCCCCCATTGGGTCTTCAGTGGTGTACCCTAGCTTCTTTTGAGAAAATCATGTTTGGCATGGGTGTACTTGATTGTCACTATGGATGAGTCTTCTCATTCTTAATCCAAGAACAAGAGCAAAGAAATCAAGAGAACAACACATCAAAACACACCAAATAGTTTAGGGCACACTCAAATTGGTAATCAAGATAAACATTTGTTTGGAATTGTGTGGTCATTCCTAAATTGCAAACTCAAAAGATCAAGTCATAAAACAACATGGTCAAAACAAGAAGTAAACACCCTCGGTCTGATATCGAGGGAGAGACAAAAGCAATTCATACCCATAGGCGGAGTCATAGTAATATTGAATGACCTACCCATAAGACCGTGAGACGTAGCTCCATGAGCCTAAGGGGTGATAACTCAACTCTTGGGGGATCTCCTCGAGAAACCCCAAGTAAGGAACCACATCATGGAACAAAGTCACATAAACAAAAAGAGGCTTCACAACCATCCTCATCAAGGAGACATGAGGAGACCTCAAGGGCCTCCTCTAAACACACAGAAACATCTCAAAGACATGAGGAAACTTCAAGGGCTTCCTCCTCACATGGACATAAAGAAGGTTCTAAGACTCATTCTTCACATAGGGATGATGAGACTACCACATCTCCATCCACATGGAGAAAACATGTCACCACAAAGCCCTCTTCATCAAGAAGGCAAACAAGAATTGCAACACCTCAAGACTCACAAGAAACATATGAAATAGGTCTACCCACTGAAGGGCAGGAAACTAGAGCTACATCTAGTCATGGGAATCATATAGAAGAAACCCTTCACACAAAAGGAAATATTCCCATAGACTATGACCTCATAGGAGTAAATGGCACCCCATGGGACTAGCCATGGAGAACAAGACAACTAGACGGGTTGGATCGATTTCCTACTCAACCAACTCAAAGAACTATAGCTACTGAGAACTCTGCATCTGGAAGCTCACGAACTATGACTTCTAAACATACCTCCCAGTCTGGGGGTACCTCAGAGCGACCCCATAGAAGACATGTGGAGTCTGATCATAGGGATACTCAATAGTACACTAAACAAGTCACATTAACTAGCAAGAGTATAGATACAACAGAAACCCCCTCGAGGAATCTACGAGTCAAGACAACAAGAACAGAGTCAGATAAACATGAGTCTTCTACAATAGCACAAACTGACCGAATGAGGTGGTTAGAAAATGCATTACGTAAAGAGCGAGAGTTAGTGGAAGCTCTCGAACAAGAGAAACAAAGAGAAAGACTCTTGCGCCAACATGAGCAACATTTAAGAGAGCAAGCTGAGCAGCTAGCTCTTAACAATTTATAGATAAATGGTGGTGACCACCAAAGAACAAGACACGCTGACTCACCTAAGGAGAGGCGCACTAGACAAGATAGCCCACAATGAAACCCCCCACCAAATCATGAACAAAATCCAACTAATGGGGGGAGGGCAAACATAACAAACCAAGATCACAATCCTGAGTCCCCTCGTAGGAGGGAGGAAAATGGAACAAATCAAATGGATAGAGAGTTACCTCCATTGCCAATGCGAATAGGCTTGCAAGAGGAGGAAATCCATGCATCAAAGGCATTTCAAGAGCTTGCTAAAAATATGAAAACCTTTGAGAAACAAGAGGCAGCTGGGAACTCACCAACATTGAGCAAGATACACAATCAACCATTGTGCCCATCAATCCCTAGCCCTCCATATCCTAAGCACTTTGAGATGCCTAGGTTAGAGAAGTTTAAAGGTGAAGAGGATGCACAAGAGCATGTCACCAATTTTATCAATGACTTGTTTTCATCTTGAAGACAATGACGCTCTCATGCTAAGAACATTCATAATGACATTTTTAGGTGCTGCCACTCAATGGTTCAACCAACTACCTAAGCATAGCATAACCAACTTTGAACAACTAGTAAACGCATTCTTGAAGCGTTTCTCCTTTGGTGCTAAGAAGAAGGTGAACCTTTCAGACCTGGTGAACCTGAAATAGTATGATGATGAGCCAGTAATGGATTATGGGAATAGATGGAGAAAAATCATGGCAAAATTATCATTCTCCATTCCCATAGAAGAGATCATTCGTATGTTTACCAAAATTTGTTCTAAACATATCTCCCTCTTGCTACAACTCCAATAGTATCCTTCATTTGAGGAAGCTTTGGCACAGGCCAAGCTCATCGAAGAGATAAAAGTAGATGAGGGAACCATTAAGCTCCAAAACAAAAAGGAGTGGAACAAGAATGGTAAGAATGATAAGTACAAGCAAAAGTAGGGCAACCCTACTCTAGTCAATCAAGTCGTATTGGCTACACCCAAGGATGGGGGTGCACAACAACCATAGAACTATCAAGCACATCCCCCACCAACCAACTATGACCAAAAGAACAATCAAGGAAGAAATCGAGAATGCAAGCCACCTCGTTATTTCATGCCTCTAACAGAATCAATGCAATCAATCTTTAATCAGTTGAGCGAGGCCAGGAGGATCAGATTTCTTGATATACCTCTTATAGATCCCAACCATCCTAAGCCAAAAGGATATAGGGAAGATCAATTTTGTCCTTATCATAGGATACCGAGGCATGACATTGAGGCTTGCATCGGGTTTAAGCATCAAGTGCAAAACATGATTGAGGCGGGAGAGCTCAAAGTTGACAACCCACTGGCTCCTGATAATAGAGACATGGGCATATACAGAAACCCATTGCCCAATCATGAGGCCCCTCGAGAGCAAGGGGCCCAAGTCAATCAGGTTCGAGCTGACATACCTACCCATGGATGCATTGGGATGGTTGAGATCGTTAACATAGCAACAAGGACTAGGCGGTATGGTCAACCGCAACCACCTATAGCTCCCATGAACATCCCAGCCACTCCTAGGCAAAGGCAAGACAACCTTCCAGGTCCACCAACGAGACCTATGGTAACTATTCGGAGTAGATTGGAGCAAAACCTACAGATGACTCCAGCTAAGTTATCCATCTATGAGCTCATACAATAGTCCCCAAAGCATAGGGAGACTCTAATGGAGATTTTAAGAACAATTGAGCTTCAACCGCAAGATGTGAATGCATTCACTCACTTTGTGGGACAAGTGCAAGAATGCTAGGAACCTGTAATCCGATTCTATGATCATGAGATTAAGATAGTTTCTGCTGCCTTACCAGACCCTCCGCTAAACATTGTAGTGGCCATCAATGACTTACCTTTCAAGAGGGTTTTGGTCGATATAGGTTCATCGATAAACATCATCACAACAACTACAATAGAGCACCTCAAGATACCCAAGACCAATATCGTTCTAGGAGCTTACACATTGAGAGCTTTTAATGATGCTTTATGCAATACTATGGGAATGATAGTCCTACCCATCAAGGTGGGGCACAAGACCATCCCCATGATGTGTCATGTCTTGGAAGGTGCTATGCAGTACAACATCCTCTTAGGGCACCCTTGGATAAGGGCCATGAAGTGTGTGCCTTCGATCTTGCACCAGTGTGTCAAGTATGTGCACGAAAGCAAAGTCTATGTGGTTCTGGCCGATGAAGAATCTTTTAAATACGTTAATCAGGTGGATATTCTAGGAGAATTTGTGATCCCTTCTACTCACCTATACGTGGCACCTTCATCCCCAACCACACAAGTTGATAACAAAGACAAAGGGGTAAGAAAAGACCCATGCACATCAACACCTCCTGGTGCACTCAAGATAGTCAATGCTTCTAAAGTACCATCAACATCAAAACCAAAAGACAATCAGAAGCTAAAGGCCCCCTTAGTTAAGGAAGAGAGGCCCAAAGAAGTGCCAACTATAGCCATTTCTAAAATGCCAAGTCCTATGGAAGAGGAAGATCCTCAAGATCAAGATGAAGATAGTGATTATCACCCTGCTTCACCAGTATCATCCATGGGGTCATCCACGTCGCATGCATCAATACACTTGGCAAGCACATGCATAGGGGAATACCTTGTGCAGAACATCACCTTTACACCTATCATTGAGTCTGCACAGGACATAGGGAGGCCTAAAGACTTGAGGCTGCTAGTAGGAATAGTGGTTCCACTTGGAATCCCTCCCAACCAAACCAATTTTGTCTATGCCGGCTTGGACTGCGCTCATAAGTCTTCAGATATAGAAGAGGATGGTGATGAATTATTCATAGTCAATGTTCGTTACCTCTCTAATCCCGAGTTTTCTCTAAGCTACTTTGAGCATTGCCATTGGCATGGCTATGGCCTTGGCGTATATGAGCAGGGGCATAGGAGGCCTTACGAGCCACTATATCAGCTTCCTTCCGATAGATTTGGCTTAGGCTATTATAGCAGAGGTCGAGATGACTCACTTGCAGCGGCATTGGAAATATTAAGCATAGGGTTGGGAGAAGACATTGATTTCATTCCTTATCACCCCCTAAGAATAGCAAATTTGAGCAATAGACAAGTGGCCACGGTAAACATACCACCTCCAAAAACTTATCATCCAAACACCTCAATTGATTCCACCCCAATAGGGTACAACTCATGGGATGAGGAGAATGGATATGAAGCAAGTGATGATGAGGCACAACTTGGCTTAGCCTATCAAGGGCCTCACTATTTACAAAGGTTCACATGGTCCATCCATGATGAGATTGGATATACATCAGATGAAAGTGACTATGAATCAGAAGACTCAATAGAAAGAGCTTACTTAGGCTTAAGCCATCAACCCCTGACTTTGGGGTAAGAGACAAATGCAAATGGATTCTTCATAAGTGATGAAGAATATGAAGATGAAATAGAGATGGCCTACTTAGGGCCAAGACATGAGCCCCTTGTCTTAGGGCCACATACCAATGCTAATAGTTTTTGGATAAGTGATGATGACTTTGAGGATGAGACCGAGATGGCTTATCTTGGACCTCACCACTTGCGACAAGTCAATGAGCTAGTAGAGAGAGAGGTGACACTTCATGCCATAGACCCTCAACTCTAATTTTTGGGGAGACCTATTGACCTAGCTACCATTCATCGGATGGTTAATCCCCCTCCACCTACATTCAGAGAGTAGTTAGAGCCCAATGATCCTATTGTCCACCCTACTCATGGGCTAGATCTAGAAATTCCCATTCCTCTATAACCTCATCGTGAGTATGGAAGGGAAACCCTTGAGACAAGATTGCACCCATGTGGTCTTGGAGATTTCATCCCATCCATCAACATGATCTCCATTGATTTGACCACTCCACTTCATAATCCAGTAGATCCTACCAAATCATTGCATCTTGATATAGATGCTATTGATTGGGATCATGCTAGTTCACCCATAGAGCCATAAGACCTCTTCCCCAATGAAGAGATGTTATAGCCATTCCATTTTGCATCAAGTTGTGCATATGACGTCTTCCATGTTGGTTTGGAACCTGAGTCAATAGGTCCTGTGAATCTCATTGATGACATTCATTTGATACCCATGCCTCATCAGCTAGAGGATGGATCACATATGGCTATAGAAGTAACTTTTGAGGTGGACATCAGTGATGATCCTACCCAACCAAGGAAATTCAAGTTTGGAGAAAGTCTATCTCCAGAGGAACAAGCCATCTTGATTCCTCTCCTCAAGGAGAGGCCAAATATTTTGCTTGGACTTACAAATACATGCCATGGATAGATCCAAAGTTAGTCATTCACAACCTTTCATTGGATCCCATGAAGAATCCAATCAAGTAAAAAGAAAATGTATCCAATTGTTCTTTGATGGTGAATAACAATTGAAAAATTGTTTATGTTAGTTAGAAAGTTTATCACACGGTCCATTGCCCTTATCATTCAAACTAGACTTAATATGAAGCATTGATCTTGGGACTCCAAATAGCCATAGCAATGGGCATTAAAAGATTGAATATCTTTGGTGACTCCTTGCTCATAGTAAACTAGGTCAAAGGACTCTTCCAATGTAGGTACCCACTCCTAAAGACTTATAAGGAACTTTTTGACAATTACTTAGCTTGAATGGTATGACATCGAAGGCAATCCCTCATATGAATAGATTTGTAGACACTATGGCCCCTTTGGGATCCTTAATCCTTCAAAATCTTTTTGTTGATTTTACAACCATTCATGTGAAAGTGCTTTCACACTCAATAATATATCGTGAAGCTTTTGACAATCAAGAATCAGTCAACATGATCAACATCGAACCAAATTAGGATTGGTCCTTCGTAGCCAAAAATTTCTTGCAAATAACACCTTGGGGGTCTTTGATCTCCCAAGGACCCATAGAGTGTGGTGCGACCATATACCATAGAGTTGTTCCTCAATCCGTGTTCACTACCTCAAAAATGCAGGAAGAGCAAGTTGTCTATTCTATAGAGGTTGTGGCCTATCAGGATTGGCTTTCCCAACTATGGGACTTCCTGAAGCTTGGAATAATACCTCAAGGTTTGTCACATACTGAAAGGTGAACATTCAAATAGAGAGCAACAAGATACATTTTTCTAGGAGAAATCCTCTACAGACGAGGATATGATGGAGTATTGCTCCGTTGTCTTGAGCCCCAGGAAGCATCTTGGGTAGTTTCACAAGCTCACGATGGAACATGTGGAGGCCATTTCAGTGGCATGGCCATCGTTAAGTGCATCTTGAGAATGGGTTACTATTGGCCCATAATGGAAAAGGACTACTATGAGTATGTCAAGAAATGTAGTAAGTGCCAACATCATGCAAATCTAACGCACTTACCATCGTAAGCTTTGCAGCCCATCCAGGAAGCATGGCCATTCTCGTAATGGGGACTAGACTTGATTGGGAAGATCTCACCCCCATCCTCATGCCGACATACATTCATCATAACGACCATAGAATACTTCACTAAATGGGTAGAAGCGATCCCCTTAACATCAACAACTGGACCAAGGATTGCGGAGTTTATACTCCACAATATCATAAGTCATTTTGGGGTCCCTTCTAAGGTAATATCGGATAATGGGCCATATTTCAAGAATAAAATTGTGCATGCTTTAATGAACAAATATCATATTCAACATAGTTTTTCAATGCCTTATTATCCACAAGCAAACGGGCAAGCAGAAGCCTCAAACAAAACAATAGTCTCCATTTTGAGGAAGACAGTGCAAGAAAATCACAAGGATTGGCACATGCAATTGCCTCTTGCACTATGGGCATACAAGACTAGTATACGGATGCCCACTAGGGCAACACCGTTTTCACTAGTATATGGCACTGAAGCCATCATGCCTCTAGAGTTGGAAATCCCGACTCTACGCATAGCACTAAAAGACTTCATAGATGATGAAGCTGCACGGCAAGGCCACCTTGATCAATTGATGCTTCTTGATGAACATCGAGTCAATGCTTTAGAGCATCTCCATGTTTACCAAGATCACCTTGCATGAGCTTACAATAGTAAAGTCCACCTAAGGGAATTCAAGGTTGGAGATCTAGTGCTCAAAGAAAACCAACAGAATTCAAATCTACCATCGCATCTACGAGATAAGTTCACGGTAAACTGGATAGGTCCATACATGATTTCATAGAGAGTTGGGCTTGGAGCATATCACCTTATATCATTAGATGGTGTTGAAGAGCCTGAACCTCTCAATATCATTCACTTAAAGGCATTTTACACATAAAAACACAAAAACATTCAAATATTTCATAAAACACAAAAACATTCAAATATTTCATAAAACACAAAAACATTCAAATATTTCATAAAACACAAAAACATTCAAATATGTCAAAAATAAAAAACATTCAAATATGTCAAAAATAAAAAATTAAATAAAAAATAAAAAATTAAATATGTCAAAAATACAAACAAATCATAAAAGGTCATAAAATTGGTCAAAAATACAATCAAAGGCTCCAAGGGTAATTCATACCGCTTGGTCAAAAATCAAATCAAAGGCTCCAAGGGTAATTCATACCGCTTGGTCAAAATCAATTCAAAATGCTCCAAGGGTAATTCATACCGCTTGGTCAAAAATCAATTCAAAAGGCTCCAAGGGTAATTCATACCGCTTGGTCAAAAATCAAATAAAAAGGCTCCAAGGGTAATTCATACCGCTTGGTCAAAATCAATAACAAAATCCCCAAAGGCATAATAAGCCCTTTGGTCAAATTAATCAAAAATACAAAAACAACATAAAATCAAAAATACAAAAACAATTGCACTTCACATTTTGCATCCACATCATTGCATTGCATTTTCACATACATTACAATGATATGTCATGAGAGTCTTAAAAGTGATACCACAGTTTGTCGCACAAGTCATTCATATCCATACCTCCCTCCACATGTGTGTAATTGTGTTTTTCAACACAACCATTATTTGTTGCTATACATAATATACTAAGGCTTTTCGGTTAGTCAACCAAATCTAGTAATCTTATCAACTTTTGAGGAAAACAACTTTGATTAGTAGAAAATAAGGCCTAGCTATGATAAAGCCTTGGATATTCAAGATCTCGTCACTAATTGAAACACTAAAATCCTAGCTGGTACAAGGAAAATATGAAAGTTGCAAAGCGGTCTAGGTTACCTTAAGTGAAAAGGATTATCCTTGCTTATCCCCTTATGCAACCGGTTTAAAGGTGTTGAGAATTGGCAAAAGGACAAGCTTTACCCTATCAAAATCCCTTGCTTAAATCAAAATAAGAAAAATCCCAAAGCAAAGTACATATTCAAAAGGCCAAGCATACAGTCCAGATTTCAAAGCAAAAATCCGATACACAAATCATATATTCAAAATACAAAAAAATCAAGCTCAAGAAAAAATCAATAAAAAATAAACAGTGATTTTCATCACTCAGAATGAGCAAAATAAATAGTGATTATCATCACTACAAAAAAATCCCCGCTCAAAGAAAAAAATCAATAAAAAATAAACAGTGATTTTCATCACTACATATGAGCAAAAATCCAAAGCCAAAAAGAAGCAAAAAGAAGGGAATAAAGCTTGAATCCTTGGAATTCTCAGCATTGTACAAAACTGGAAGGAGAAATCCTTACGCATGATGATATGTCTATTACAATTGCTTCATGCATTTGTGTAGACCAATGTTTGAATGTGGATGAGCTAGCTTAGGTAACCAAATATTGCCTAGTGGTATAGTCCAACTAAGTCCAACATAAGGATGAGATGAACACTTGAGAATCCCTGATCTTAGCAATGGGCTGAAAGAATCCCGCTTGACATCGAAGGAAATGCTTGAGTTCTACCTCAAAATATACAATCACATGCACACACAGAGATCATGAAAAACTAGGTCCATGGTAAAAGCATTACTTTTCAAAATTCTAAGTGGTAAGTAGACAGTTGTTGATAGGGGAACTAGAGTGTTTGAATCTCCGAAAAGCCCCAAAATTTTTTACATAGCAACAAATCATAACATCATTCACACCATCATATTCTTTATAAGATTCTATAAATTAGGGGGTATCAACATAGTAGGACAGATACCGCATATATATTAGAAATAGTATATAGACGACCATTGACTACTTTATATCTTTTAATTTACAGAAACTTATTAAGAAAATACATTACACACCATTACATCTCATATATGAATACTTAATCAATTCTTATGATAGAAGTGATTATTTAAATTCATGATTATTTTTAAAACTTTCTGTGGTATCACCCATTAAGATTGTCAATGTCATATGCATTTCGTATGTTTTAAGTGATTAGAGCATACAGGTTCATTTATACCATTCCATCACATGAGTTAGATGCATATAATTAAAGCAAAATTAAAACATGCATTTAACAATAACATTTGCATCCACAAAAACAAGTCATTAATCATCCATAAACCACATCATAAAACATATAGGCAATATCCATTTGCATACAATCATAAATTCATCATTCATCATCAAAATACATTGCATCATATCATCAAATCATATAAGCATCTACACATCCATCTAAGCATCTTCAAATATCATCTATCATCTAACATATTCATCAAATCATCATAATATCATCATCGCATCATATCATAAAATAAAATAATAACAAAAACATAAGCAATAAATGATACACATAATGAGTCATAAAAGGTAAATCTATCATAAAAATATGTGTGTCAAGTCCAATGGATATACAAAAATGCCCGTGGGCTATAGTCATGTAGGTCAGTCAACCTCAAAAATGGATCAAGAACCAAGTAGAACATCAATCAAGTGTCGGGCCTGAGCCCCCTACACCATCTCCTCTAGTGCCACCTCCCCCTATGGTGGTGTCATGAGTCGAGTGATGTGAGCCTGTAGGTCTCTCTGTTCGAGTTCGGGTCTACTGGCTAGGATGGGTGGAAGACTACCCCGAGGTAGAGCACCCATTGACCTACGAACCACCTGCACCTATTGGATCCTTAGGGACAATCCCATGCCTCCTGAGCTGCATCTGAAGGAGGGTAACATGATCCATAAGTCCCTAGATCCGATCCTCATGCTCATCCAACAAGGACTGAAGTCATCCCACCTCTACCCCTGAGCCTACCATTGGAACCTCCTATGGTGTAGAAGTAGGAACAACAAACTGCATCCTGACATCACCACCCCCAATAGTAGCCTATAGAGCCTGTATCTATGTTGTGAGCTGCTCAATCGTAGCATCTCATCGCTGTACCTAGATCTTAGTAGCCTGGAGCTCAACCTCGACCTCATGCAACTATGCTCTTAGAGGAGAGTCTCTCTCCTCGGGCTCTAACTCCTCCTCCTCCTTAGGAACATCAGGATCCTCTACTACCACCTGCTCTATCGGCTGGCCCCATACCTCGGTCCTGGCTCGAACCCTACATCCTATCGGATCTATGCCATCACCCTTGCCATCATCCTCGTGCCCTAGACTATCGATGCCATGCCACATCTGATCACCCCACCACTGAGAGTAGGCCTCTGTAACTCCCCCAACCACTGTAGGGTCTATGACTGGGGCATCCTCCTCATCTGCAAGCTCTATGACCTATCATGGAGGTAGGTCCCTCTCTGCTGTGAGGCACCTATACAAGAATGGTACCAAGGGCACATCCTACTACAATCCATATTGACGAAGAACTCGAGAGTAGAAGAAATACTCTCGGATGGCAATCTTACGGCCAATGAGCCATCACTCGTGTCGTGTCCTAGCAGTAAAACTAGCTGGATCATCCCAAATCGGACACTCATAGTACGGCCACCACACGACATCTCCGACCAATAGTCTGGTAAAAGCATCAGTATAGTGGGATAACTCCCCTACAAAAGTGTGGCTCTTACGCTCCTCATGCTCTCGAGCCCATCTGGCAGCATAGCACTATGTACGAGCCTCAATAGATGTAATCTCAGCTAGGAGCCCCTTAGGGTGATCTACCTTAATGTGCTCCCATCCCCAAACCTGTAAGAGCAAACTGCAAGCAATGTTGATGCATCTCCATCGATGGATGTGGTACAACTCATCGTAGCACTGAGCCAATAGTGATCTACCCCATGCATAGATGATAGGCTCCTCGCTATCTAGTAGGTCCTGCACCATCGCCAGGAGGTTCCAAGGGAACCTCAAACCCGAGCAATCTAGGACAAGAACATTGTTGATCACCATCAGCAACATGACATGTCTCACTATGAAAACCTGAGCATCATACCAAGTCTTGATAGATACTCCCCTGGACCCAGTCTCCTAGAGGGCCTATGCAGAGCGTGCTCCAAACACCCAAGCATAGATGACCACCTGATCAGTAGTGGTCGATGAAATAATGGGCACCCCATCGAATGGGATCCAAAAAATCTTGTAAACGTCCTCCGACGTGATAGTCATCTCGTCGGGCGGAATATGGAAGGTGTTGGTCCATGGGTCCCAACGATGGGCTAAGGCCGTAAGATATGCCTGATCGGCCATAATGTGGGGCAACTTGATAATGTACTATAGCCCATGGGCCTTAAACCACTCCTAGTCAGTGTCATCAAATCTAGGAAGCAAGTCAAGTAGGAGCTTCGGGTCCCGAGCTCGAGCAGTGAGGATCTAAACAAAGCAGAAGAAAAATAAAACATAACTACAATGCATCTAAGGCATAATTCACAATAAACATGAAAATGGTGCAAAAGAGTATGAGTTACTCTAAATCTAAGCAAGAAAAGAATAAATTGCACCTAAGCAAAGCAAAAATTCAAAAAAAAATCATAAAAATCAATACATAAAATGCAAAAACAAGGCTTAAGCTTTAGCCATTGTCGCCTACAATGATCGAAACCTGGCCATTGGAGGTAGCAGTGGCCAAGGCCCAATGGTCAAATTTTTGACCGTTGGGATTCAAGCTTGGCCGCTCTGAGTGATAATGGCTCAGAGCCGACCGCTCTAAGTGATAGTGACCAAGGGGCAGCATGGCAAACCCATGAACCCTTGGCTAGAAAATAAAAAAATTTACAATTTTGACAAGATAGCTTCAAAAAAACAACAAAGGGAGGGAAAGCAAACAAATTGGAAAACAAATCCCCTACCCAAGCATCAAAACTAAGCTAAGTTTGAGAATGCCCAAAATGGTGACAGCAGGGGAATAATGGAAAATTTTCAAAAACCCTAGGCTAAAGCCACTGAGAGATTGCAAAATTGGGGACCAACCCACCATGGCAAAAAGGAACCTAAGCCTAGTTACGGAGTTTGTTCGTTGCCAGCAGGTTTAGTGATGTTCATTTTGCTCATTTCTTAGTGGAGTTCAATTTTACTTAAGCAAAGAAAAGAGAGCTAGGGTTTTGAAGAGAGATACCCGAGAAGCTCCGGCTCCTCCAGCAGCTGATGTCTCACCTCGTGCAGCCATGTCCTCAGCACCAACAAGTTTCAAAGTCACAACCATCACCGCTGCACCAGAGCTCTAAAAATGGAATCTTCAATAGTGAAAATGATAGGTCAAAACCCTAGAATTGCAAATTTTATATTTCCTTAATTATGCCTTGGCCGCTACTGACGTCAGCGGCCCGAGCTTCTTGGCCACTCAAGGCGATAACGACCACAGGCAGGAAATCAGAAGCCGCTAGACCTGACAGCGGCCAAGCTCACAGATCAAAGTAAAGTAGTTCCTTCAATGAGGGAATAACAAAAATAACAAATAATCACACTTTGATGGTTTAGGATCATCAGAATGTTCAAAATAACAAAAAAATTCACATAAAATCACAATCTCAAGCAGGCCTCGTATCCAGTTACCTACTCTATCCACTCGGCGATTGCAACGATTTGCACTCCATGTATTTTGGTGAGATGAGTAGGCAACCATAAGGCCACTTGGGGCAAAAGCAACTCATTTTGGAATTACGATATGTCACCCTTCAAACCCGAAGAAGATCAAGATGGTCGAACTGCTCCATGGGTGCGAAGGGGTCATTCTAATTCCCCTATGACATCAAAAACATTAAGTCAAAGTGATACAATCTAGGCATGAACAGAATCACTCATCCTAACTCCCTAAGAAGGCTATTGATAGCCGGACCGCTCCTCGGGATAGGGATGGATGATTATCATAAGCAATTGGAGTCACACTTGGATGTGGGATTGCCCATTAAAAGCAGAAAATGCTAGAAAGGAACCAGATTAGTCATATTGGTCAAGCGACTTGTCGCTTCAATCATTGTCATTTCTTCACCAATTCATTGTGTGAAGAGGTAGTTCAAAACTTCAACATAATCATAATCAAAATCAACAAAAGATCACTCGATCATAGCAAAATCATGTTTGTCCTTTGAATCATTGCATACAACAATCACAAATTTCCCTTGTTTGCTGGGAACGTAAGTAGACATGACATCTTCAATTGTAGCTCTCCTACCGGTCAGAATTGTTGTAGCAGCTGAAGCTACCCGATTGAGTTTGAGGAATGAGTGCAATTTAACATGCAAAAGCCACTGAGCTAAGTCCTCCGAACGTTGAGGCAATGATTCAAGGGATGCACGCCATCTTGCATGATTGGGCCATCCAACATTGATCAGACCATTGATCACCATACACCCTACAAATGGATCAGTCTACATTTTTGCTCAACATTGTGTTTTCCACACAGCGCATCACAAAAAGGGGCATCTATAGACACCTAAATCATGTCATGCTTAGGGGAGCTACTTACATAGACACACTCATAAGATCATAAGACATAATATTGGACTTTCCAAGCATCAACAGTGGTTCTCACCACTCATTTGGGGCCTTTTCAAGCCATCCAAGCTTGGCCGCTCAAGCCAAGAGCGACCAGATTCTAGCCGCTCAAGCCTAGAGCGGCCAGACCTTAGCCACTGTAGATGATAGCGGCCAGATCATAGCCACTACAGACGATAGCGGCTAAGCCATAAGAAGTGGTTTGCCGACAAACAGGCCCAATCTCGGGTGGAAGTGGTAGTCTGCATGCAATAAAGGTGAGCGGGAGTGACTTTGCATTCCTTTTCACGACCAGTTCACATAGGAGACTTGAGTTTGCATTTAGACTTAAGTTAACTAACCTCCAAGCATAAACAAAGGACAAAAGCTTCTCATGCTAACGACCAGTTCGCATAGAAGACTCAAGTGGGCAGTTAGATTTCAGTTAACTGGCCTTCAAATATAGACAATGGACAAGAGCTTCTCATGCTAACTTGCACTACGCATGAGAAATTCATTTCTAGGGCTTGGACATAGACCTAGGGTTTCACACTATAAAAGGTGCAAGCCTAAGAGCACCAAGAGAGCCTTATCATATCTAGAGATCCTTTAATATTTTATCATACAGAGAATAGAGACCCGAATCACATACAGGAGATCATTTCAGAGAGAGAGTTCTCTTTGAGATCACGTGTGCGGCGGAGCTTTGACAAATCAAAGGGCATAACACCTACTTTCTTCAACATCAGATCATAGTCTTTGACCCATAGCTTTGGGGCAAGGAGAGCAAGGTTTTCTTTAGCGGTCGCTGTCTTGGACAGTGGCCCGTAGGCTTGGCTTAGATAGACATAGCATCTTTTATCTTGTTTTCTTATATCATTAGCATAGATTTACTTGATTCCATGGTATTGTTTTATCATATTTCTGTTACATTCTTTGATTACTAACAACCTCATCCGAGGAGGCAATCTCGGACACCTAAAAGTGTGTTGTTGTTTCATTGCTTGCAGGGCCATAGGTACATCGGACGAAGGTTACAACATACGAGAGCAAAAGGGATCCCTCTAGGAGACAGACCTAGAGAAGGAGGCATCTGTAAGCCCTCATACATTTCCGTGTGCGGAACCAGGAAGCTTTTATAAGCGCACCACCTCTTCGTGGAAGGGGCACTCCTTGCCCACTTGTAATTTATAGTATCAAAATGGGTATCCCTAAGAGGGACCGACATGTAACCGAGCTTCAATATCAATAAAGAGATCCATATTTTGTTATTTCATGTTATATGCTTTTTTTTCCTCTTGTCTTTCCATTTTATCTTTGGTATTTTAAATAAGCATTGCAAGTAGGGTTTTTAGAAAAGGGACCGGTGCGTGCGTTCTCGGGGTCACTACAATACCATCATAATATTTACAGCCTATTCAAATACTTTGTCCCTTTTCACAATGGGATCTAGATCTAATTGGAAAAATTTCACCTCCTTCCTCGGGATAACATACATTCATCATCACAGCAACCGAATACTTCACAAAGTGGGTTAAGGGAATTCCTCTAACCAGTATGATAAGACCTAGAATTGTGGACACTTTGCAAGAAATATAACATTCAGCATAGTTTCTTGACTCCTTATTACCCACAATAAAATGGACAAGCTGAAGCTTCCAACAAGACCTTAATTGCTATTCTCAATAAAATTGTTAAATAAAATTATAGAGATTGCCATACACAAATTCCCTTGGCATTATGGGCTTATCGAACAAGCATTTGCATGGCTACAAAGGCAACACCATTTTCATTGGTCTATGGAGTCGAAGCAATCATACATCTAGATACCGATATCACCTCCAAAATTTCTTTGTTGGAATTCATAGATGATGACACTACTAGACAATCAGGTCTTGACCAACTCACACTTCTTGATGAAATGTGAGTCAATACTTTAGAGCATTTACGAGTTTATCAAGACCATCTAAAACATGCTTACAACACCAAATTTCATCTACGTTAATTCTAAGTATGAGATCTTATCCTTAAAGAGAACCAACAAAACACCAATGCATTACTACATATTCCTGATAAATTCATGGCTAATTGGTTAGGTACATACATTGTTACTCAGAGAGTGGGTAATGGTACTTACAGGCTCTCCAGTCCAGAGGGAGAGGAAGAACCTGAACCACTTAATTGAAGAACACAAGCTTATACTGAGAGGGGGGTGAACAGTATAAGACCACTTTTTACTTTTCTTATCCCAATCAAAATTATACAATATATCAATGGCAATATCAATAGCAAAAACCAAAGCAATGTACAAATCATCACACACACATGAGACACCAATTTACGTGATTCGCTCAATGTGAGCTACATCCACGGATAAAATCTTTCACTAAATTTTATCAATCCAAATTTTGGGAATACCTTTCCCGATTACAATGTTTATGGGCACCAACCCAAAGGAGACACCAATCCCCTAATCTCGAGTTCGTGGGCACCAACCCACAGGAGACACCAATCCCCTAGCTCTGCTCTGGTTGGTGATCCTCTAGAAGACCTCTGCCTCCGCTGCCCTTAGCAAATGGAACTCTATCCATAGAAGACACCTGTCCTCCCTGCTCTGGTTGGAGACCTCTGTCCTCAACTCTATCACCTCCAAAGCTGGTCCTCGAATTTGCACTAAACATAGTCCTTCGGTCTAGCACAAATGTCCTCATTCGTCTTTGCCTGTCTGCTCTCTATGCCCTCTTCTCTCTCTGCACAAACACACCCACACTTGGTCGAACTTCAACCCTTGCACTGTCTATGCACACTCTTCTTCCTTTGTGATCTTTCACACTCAGAATGATTCGACGAAATGCACTCTGCACACTACAATCGAATTCACACTCTGCTCACAACGATCGAACTTCTTGCACTGCGCACTATCTCCGAACGTCGCACATCAACTACACATCCAATCGCCCAAACAACCCTCCTTTTATATCAGAATTTTCAAGATGAAAACTTTAATCTTAGTCGACTGTTATACCAAAAACAAACCCTAATCTACGTCGACTGCAAGCCCTAATTTTCATTGGCTAAAATTTAACTTTGTCGGCTTCACTGCCTCTGGAACTCTTCTGTAGCTTCTGCCGCGAAACTACAACATGTCGCGATATCGTGACACCTTTGCAACCGTATACTTTCTTTTGGCTTTTGTCGTGATATCGCGACACTTCAGCCTTTGTCGACTTCAACTAAGCTCTTGTCGCGATATCGCGACACTTCTGACTTAGTCAGCATCAACTTTGCTTTTGTCATGATATCGCGACATTTCTCCCTTCGTCGACCTCCTTTCTGCTTTTGTCGTGAAATCGTGACACTTCTATCTTCATAGCCTTCCTCTCTGCTTTTGTCGTGAAATCGTGACACTTCTCCTATAGAAGACCTGCATTCTGTTTCTGTCGTGAAATCGTGACACTTTCTCCAACCGAACGCTGCCATCTCAATCTATCGTGAAATCGTGACACTTTCTCTTCCTTGCACTCTTGTCTGCTTGCACTAGCGAAAATGGAACATGTCGCGAAATCGTGACACTTTCGCTGCCTTGTGTTTTTCTCTGCCTTACGCCCACGAAAACGGAACATGTCACGAAATCACGACGCTTTCACCTTTGAGCTCTTCCTCCTTGAATTTGTCATGAAATCATGACACTTCTAGCTTCCGTACGTTTTCTTTGCAACCTATCGCGAAATCGTGACGCTTTCAGCTTTCGTACGACTTCTCTGCAACCTGTCGCGAAATCGTGACGCTTCTCATTTCAGACTCTTCCCTTTGCTTCATGTCACGAAATCGTGATAGTTCTTACTTGGAACATTTTCATCTGCAGCATGTCGCGAAATCGTGACACTTTATCTTGCTTCCACTTTGTCTTCTCACTTGTCACGAAATCGTGACACTTTTTCTCCTTAGCGCTTTTCTTTTCTTCGGGTCGCGAAAACCCGACATGTCGCGATATCGTGACACTTTTTCTCCCGGACTCTCTCTCCTGCATTATGTCATGAAATCATGACATTTTTTCTTTCGGACTCTCTCTCCTACAACATGTCACGAAATCGTGACACTTTTTCGTCCGTTCAACCTTCCTTGCAATATGTCACGAAATCGTGACATTTCTGACTCCAAACATTCTCTCTCCTCTTTGAGTCACGAAATTACGACATGTCGCGATATCGCGACACTTTTCTAAAAATCTTTCTCTCCTGCTTAAGTCGCGAAAATGCGACATGTCGCGATATCGCGACATTTTTCCAACTTACTTTCTTTCGAACCTGTCATGCCGTAACCTTCATCAAAACAAATTATTTTACATCAAATCAAATTCCTTCAAAAGCTTCTTGACATCAATGACAACTTATACACTTGAGCAAAGGCAATGTACCCAAGGTACCCAAAATTGCCAACAATCTCCCCCTTTGTCATTGATGGCAAACCTTTACTGAAAACACGTCTCACGAGCCAAAACTAAAACCAACTATGCTAACAACTGAGAACCTATGCCCACAACTGAGAATCTTCCTTTGAAGTTTTGCTCCCCCTGACTTGAAGCTCTCCTCTTCACTTTGAAGCTCTCCCCCTTACTCATATCTCTCCCCCTTTGTCATCAATGGCAAAGGGTCACCTTTGGGGCTCGGGACTAAGAATGAGCCTCTTAGCTTAGTCCCTTCCCCACCTCCTGATGAGGTGATTAATTCTTGGGTGGGAGTAAAACTCCCATTAGGCACTGATCATCATCAGCATCTATCACTTCCTTGTCGGGCCTTCTCTTGAACTCTTTGTCCATATTCCTGTTCCTGTTCCTGTTATCATTCCTGTTCTTATCCATGCCTTGATCCTTGGACCTGTTCATACCACTGTTCCTATTCCTGTACCTTGAAAGTTTAGCTCTACATTGTCTAGTTGTGTGACCTTCATTGTTGCACTTATAACAAGTAACAATGTTATTTCTTTTAGGCATACCTGTTCTTTGAATCCGCCTGTTCTGACTAACCCTGTTCTGACCAAACCTGTTCTGGCCGAACCTATTTTGATCAAACCTGTTCCTGTTATTTACCTCGCAATAAACTGCCTTGTGCCCAAACTGATGACAAGAGTAGCAATACCCTTGAAAGTAACTAGCACTTCTGAAACTGTCATTTACCTCCTTCACTTGAGCCATGCAATGTGAAGCCATGTGGCCAAACCTGTGACACGCAAAACATCTGTCGTGAAATTTTCCTTTATTCGACCTCTTGGGTCCCGAAAACTTCTTCTTCTTATTCTGAATTCTGTTTTCTATTTCTGCGCATCTATCATTCAAGGACTCATGATCTGAAATACTTTCCTCATCGGAACTCTCTTCCTTTTGGAGTCTCTTACTAGACTCTCCAACTTGTTCCTTGTGTGGCTTAACAAAACCAAGGCCTATTTTATCTGTTGTCTTTCTTTGACCTTTGATGAGTGACTTAACCTTTTTGGAGCTATCTTGAAACCTGTAAAGCTTATCCTTGTACTCTTTAGTTTCCTCTTTCAAAGAAGCCATTTTCTGTTCTAACTCACTATACTCAAGAACCTTAGACTCTAACTCATCCTTGAGTTCTTGTGTCTTAGCCATAGAGAAGTCAAGACTTTCTATAAGATCATCTCTCTCCATACAACATTCATCTAACTTATCCTTGAGTCTAGCATTCTTCTTTCTTTCCTTTTTCAAAACACTAAGAGCGTTAGTAAGTTCACTTTCAAGATCCTTTATTTGTTTGCTTTCTGAATCATCAAAGCCTTTTTCAGATTTCTTATCACTAGAGGTGCTACCTTTTTCAAAAACCATACACGCATCTTCCTTATAGTTTTCTGAAGCATCCTCATACATACTAGAAACCAAATCATTATTTGTGCAATCATCCTCAAGGTGACCAAAATTTCCACATCTAAGACATTTCATGATAATGAATCTATGTTTCGGTTCTTCCTCTTTTTCTGAAATGAACATCTCATTTTCATCATCACTCGAAGAACTTTCACTATCACTACTCGAACACTTACTTGCTTTGTCTAGGTAGAAACTCTTCTTGTGCTTGTGAGAATACCTCTTTCCTTGATTGTTGTGCTCATCTTTGTTCTTTCTGTGATGCTTGTGCTTTTCAAAATCCTTGCTCTTAGAATCCTATTTTTCTTCATCACTTTCATTCTTGGAAACAGTACAGTCAGTAGCATAATGACCAAACTTTCCACAATTGAAACATCTTATATTTTTCATGCTTTTGTGCTTTCTAGAGAACTTGCCCTTTTTGCTGTAATATGCCTCTTCATCACTAGAAGACTCATCACTCTCTTGAAGCTGTTTACCCTTGGATTTCTTGGTAGCCTTGAAAGTTGCCTCTTTCTTGACGTCAACCTTCACTTGAGTTCTCAACTCAAATGCTGCAAGTATACTATGGAGCTCATCCTTTTTCAACTTATCCAAATCTTTAGCTTCCTCAATAGCAAAAATATTTTCACTAAATCTATTAGGAAGAGATCTTAAAATCTTATCACAAACATCATTTTCAGCAAGCTCAAGACCTAAGTCTTTCATGGAGTTAACAACCTCATCCATACGAAGCATGTAGTCACTAATATTTTCATCATCATTCATCTTGAGTTGTTCAAACATACCTTTGAAGTGTCTCAACTTGGCCTTTCTGACATTTGTATCACCTGTATGAACCACCTGCAATTGTTTCCACATTTCACTAGTTGTCTTGCAGTGAATCACTTTGGTGAGATCTAGCTTTCCGTAAGCCTTTCAGGATTGCATTCATTGCTTTTGAATTGTTGTGATGTAGGAGCCTTTCTTCTTTAGTAAATGGACCATGTACAGGAATAGTGTACTCATCTTCAATTACTTCCCATACCTCATTACCAAGTGCCATTAGATGAACCTTCATCCTTGCACTCCAAAGACCAAAATCTGACCCATCAAGAATAGGTGTTGCATTGCCACTTGAATAATCCATTGTGTTCTTTATTAGCTTTTCCTTCAAGCTGTTAAACTTTTCAAAGGCACCCGCTCTGATACCAATTGAAGAACACAAGCTTATACTGAGAGGGGGGGGTGAACAGTATAAGACCACTTTTTACTTTTCTTATCCCAATCAAAATTATACAATATATCAATGGCAATATCAATAGCAGAAACCAAAGCAATGTACAAATCATCACACACACATGAGACACCAATTTACGTGATTCGCTCAATGTGAGCTACATCCATGGATAAAATATTTCACTAAATTTTATCAATCCAAATTCTAGGAATACCTTTCCCGATTACAATGTTTATGGGCACCAACCCAAAGGAGACACCAATCCCCTAATCTCGAGTTCATGGGCACCAACCCATAGGAGACACCAATCCCCTAGCTCTGCTCTGGTCGGTGATCCTCTAGAAGACCTCTACCTTCGCTCCCTTAGCAAATGGAACTCTATCCATAGAAGACACCTATCCTCCCTGCTCTGGCTGGAGACCTCTATCCTCAACTCTATCACCTCCAAAGCTGGTCCTCGAATTTGCACTAAACACAGTCCTTCGGTCTAGCACAAATGTCCTCGTTCGTCTTTTCCTGTCTGCTCTCTACGCCCTCTTCTCTCTCTACGCAAACACACCCGCACTTGGTCGAACTTCAACCCTTGCACTGTCTATGCACACTCTTCTTCCTTTGCGATCTTTCACACTCAGAATGATTCGATGAAATGCACTCTGCACACTACAATCGAATTTGCACTCTGCTCACAGCGATCGAACTTCTTGCACTATGCACTATCTCCGAACGTCGCACATCAACTACACATCCAATCACCCAAACAGCCCTCCTTTTATATCAAAATTTTCAAGATGAAAACTTTAATCTTAGTCGGCTATTATACCAAAAACAAACCCTAATCTACGTCGGCTGCAAGCCCTAATTTTTGTCGACTAAAATTTAACTTTGTCGGCTTCACTGCCTCTGGAACTCTTCTATAGCTTCTATCGCGAAACTACAACATGTCACGATATCGTGACACCTTTGCAACCGTATACTTTCTTTTGGCTTTTGTCATGATATCGTGACACTTCAGCCTTTGTCGACTTCAACTAAGCTCTTGTCGCGATATCGCGACACTTCTGACTTAGTCAGCATCAACTTTGCTTTTGTCATGATATCGTGACATTTCTCCCTTCGTCGACCTCCTTTCTGCTTTTGTCATGAAATCGTGACACTTCTATCTTCATAGCCTTCCTCTCTACTTTTGTCACGAAATCATGACACTTCTCCTATAGAAGACCTGCATTCTGTTTCTATCATGAAATCGTGACACTTTCTCCAACCGAACGCTGCCATCTCAATCTATCGTGAAATCGTGACACTTTCTCTTCCTTGCACTCTTGTCTGCTTGCACTAGCGAAAACGAAACATGTCACGAAATCGTGACACTTTCGTTGCCTTGTGTTTTTCTCTGCCTTACGCCCATGAAAATGGAACATGTCATGAAATCATGACGCTTTCGCCTTTGAGCTCTTCCTCCTTGAATTTGTCATGAAATCGCGACACTTCTAGCTTCCGTATGTTTTCTTTGGAGCTTGTCACGAAATCGTGACGCTTTCAACTTCCGTACGACTTCTCTAAAACCTGTCGTGAAATCGCGATGCTTCTCATTTCAGACTCTTCCCTTTGCTGCATGTCGTGAAATCGTGACAGTTCTTACTTGGAACATTTTCATCTACAGCATGTCACGAAATCGTGACACTTTATCTTGCTTCCACTTTGTCTTCTGACTTGTCGCGAAATCGCGACACTTTTTCTCCTTAGCGCTTTTCTTTTCTTCGGGTCGTGAAAACCCGACATGTCACGATATCGTGACACTTTTTCTCCCGACTCTCTCTCCTGCATTATGTCGCGAAATCGTGACATTTTTTCTTTCGGACTCTCTCTCCTGCAACATGTCACGAAATCATGACACTTTTTCGTCCGTTCAACCTTCCTTGCAATATGTCATGAAATCGTGACATTTCTGACTCCAAACATTCTCTCTCCTCTTTGAGTCGTGAAACTGCGACATGTCGCGATATCGCGACACTTTTCTAAAAAGATTTCTCTCGCTTGCTTAAGTCGCGAAAATGCGACATGTCGCGATATCGCGACATTTTTCCAACTTACTTTCTTTCGAACCTGTCATGTCGTAACCTTCATCAAAACAAATTATTTTACATCAAATCAAATTCCTTCAAAAGCTTCTTGACATCAATGACAACTTATACACTTGAGCAAAGGCAATGTACCCAAGGTACCCAAAATTTCCAACATTAATGTCATACACTTGAGAGCATTCTATGTATGATTTGATTTCTATATATGTATATATACATGGCTAATACACAAAAACATTTATATACATTTCATTCACAAAATTGCATTTCCTTTGCATATACACTTCATTCCAAAAACAATGCATTAACACACATTTCATATTGCATTTCAAATTTCACAAAATTGCATGTCATACATTGCATTTACATCCACATTTCACATGTCATATTAGGAATTGTTTATTAAGTTCAAGGTTTTAATTGGTCCAAAAAAAGTCATATTACCTTAATATGGGGCACCTTTACAACATCCTCCATACAATTCCACCAAGTCAAATTTCCATGCACACAAACCATTATTCATAAAATTCCTAGGTGTTTTCGGTCACTTAGCCACTCCTAGTGTTTTAAGCAAACTTTAAAATATACATCAAATTATTTTTAGGACCATTACACATATTCACTAAGAAAATCTTGATTTTTGGGAATTGACTCCAAAACATTCTTGAACCAAACACAATTTCACATCTTAAAAACATCTTGTGTCAAAGAGGGATAACACCATACTTGGTATGAACCTCGAAGTGAAAAGGGTCATCCTTGCTAGTCCCATCATGAAACATAGTCCAAAAAAATAGTGGTTCTCATCACTATCACAATTCAAAAAATAAAAGAAAGAGTAGGGGAAAATCCTTAGCAAAAAATCTAAATGTTTTATATCACACACCACTGATCATTGGGTTGTAAGGATTGTACTACATTTCCTATCAGACGGTTAAGTAGTCATCCCAAAAACTTAAAATATCAAAAATCCAAAATCATGGACTATGGAGTCAGCATCCCCCAGAGCTATAGATGCTTTACTAGTAGTGGAGTATGCTCATACATGGAAACACATCTATTTTAAAGAGACCTCTAACCACACATAAGGATAAGCTAGCTTCTTGGTTTCATCCATAACAAGTTTACCCAATTTACTCAAGATGAGTTAATGAACTCAATTGCACACACAATGGTTCTTGATTGCCTTGATTCATTACCATACTCTTGATTTAGTAAATGAATGCATTGATGAGACCCGAAAATGCTCATATTTTGTATGGATTGTATTGATTATTATGCAACAATATAATAGGAACTGTGTACTTTCATGAATTATTAAGTAATTATTTAATATAATTGTGTATGTTATCTAATTTATGTGTTTTAGTGTGTTTGTATGGAAATTTAGTTGGTTTTGACATATTTGGATTAGTCGAGGTCCTTCATGGACCTAGAACTCTATTTCTCCCAGGATCAAGGCATGGTGGTTAGGCACCTTCCTCTTCAAGGAAGGCACCAAGAGAAGGTAGGTGCCTTTTGTATAAATAAGGCACCTGACATACCTAGGCACCTTCCTCATAAGGAAGGTGCCCCCATAAGGCAAGGTGCCTTCCGCATGAAGAAGGGACTCAACACCAGTAGGTGCCTTCCACATAAAGAAGGCACTCAACATTAGTATGCACCTTTCACATAAAGAAGGCACCTACCAAAGCATTTGAGGAAGGCACCTTCCTCATAGAGAAGGTGCCTCCATATTTCACCAGTTGACCAAATGAGTGGTGTGGGCAATGTTGACCGGTGTAGTTCCAGTTCCACATCACACGAGAAAATCTTGGGGAGCTACACCAATGGACGAGGATGTCTTACCTACACTAGGTGAAGCATGATCTAGCTCAAGGAACTCAAACCAATTAGCGAACATACCACTGTTAGGAATGATGACTATTTTTAGCAGATGCCGATTACGGTTACTAGACTATCCTAGTTTAGTTTAGACTAAACTATTATTATAACTTCATTATAATAGAAGATCTGTGTGTGTGCTATATAAACACACACAGACCTCTCTAATAGACATCCAAAATTTATTGATTATTCTAAAGAGATAGAAGTATTGTAATTATCTTGTAATTATAATAAAGTTTGATAGTTCCTAATCGTGTGTTCAGTTGGAAGGGAGCTGCTGGAGCTTGGGCCTACTCCAAGCTAGTATTCATTCCCTTTTACTTATGCTTTCCTAGATCAGTTTCCTTCTTTAATAGGTTTTATTTTTGTATTATCATTTTAATTGTTGTAGTAGAATTATTTTTATGTCTATTTAATTATGCACGTATGAATATTTAATTTCCAAATATTTGATTATTTATACGTAAATTATTGTGGTGTGGATGAATGAATGATGTTATTTTAAACCACCTAATGATAGAATTATATAGACTCATCTCAGAAGTGGTTATTGTAAACGATATTGTTTGAGACACTTCTAAAGTTTATGAATATCCCTAGTCTGACAATTTAAATGAACGAGCAGTGACAAAATAGGATCAAATTTAACATGTGTTTGGCTCGCAATATTTTTGCATTTTTGATGGGGAAGCGCCTCTACTAGATTAATTTTAATACCCAAAAAAATTCCATTTGACTTTGTATGAGTCCCTTGAGGAAGAGAAGACATAACAGTATTTCATAAAACAAAGTCCACAGCAATCTAAGTCAGCCAAACACTCCGAATTTGAATTAGATTCACCCAACTCATCACCAGTAGTCCATTGGAGTGATAATCCTCACCTTGTGCAGAGTGCCTCCTCATCCCACCAACCTAGGGAAGAATAAACCATTGTAAACCCATTGTTTAAGAGGACAACCTCAAAGGAAGCCCTATTATGGAAAGTTGTAGAGGATCGAACGATAATGTCAGCCGACTTCAAAGCCCTGACATAGAAAGTTTTGAATGAATGTAAGAACATAGAAACTACATTAGAGACCACATATCATGAAATAATGGCCGAATAACATACTTCATTTGGATTTAGTTTCCCAATAGAGGAAGGAGTAGGAGAACCAAAATGAAGAACATATCCCCTGCTCACCTTCCTACCTTCATAGGATACCCAAATGAATACCTTGACCTATTTCTATTTAATTTTGATGTTCTATGTAGGTCTGTGGATTACAAATATGATACACAGAAGCTAAAGATCTTTCCTTCCACATTAGATAATGCATCTCTATGATGTTTCATCAGTCTGAGAGATAAGCACATTGCTACATGGGATAAAATGAAGAGGATATTTTTAGAGCAATATCAAGACTTTGGGAGAGCAAGAGACTCTAGAGAAGATGTCCTAAATATGACATAGAAGGAAGATGAATATTTTGAGGAATACTAGGAGATATTCAATATCAACCTTCAACAATATCCTCACGCGAAGCTAGCTGACAAGTCTCTCAAAAGCATATTTTTGAGAGGACTTAACAATGAATCATTAGAGGCTCTCAATATGATTTTTGAAGGTGATGTCTACCAACATGCTATGGAAGATATATGACAATTATGTCGAAACTACTCAATAAGGAGAGGCAAGACCATTTATAGAACCATGAAAGAAACTACTCCAATCACAAAAATAGGGACAAGAAACATGCTAGAAGATTTGAAAAGTGAAATGCTTTCGTATCTAGCATTGCAAATGGACACGCTACTGTTGGAGAAAAAAAGCAATAAAATAAAGTAGCATTGGCCTATTTCTACCTGAAATGAAGAGGGAAGCATGCAAAGAATGCATGCCTAGAGAACAAAGTCAGAGTATGCATGGTCTATAAACTAAATTATAAGACTCGATTGTGCCCATAATTACCCAGTATCAAAGAGGATTCTAATGTCACTGAAGCCTATTTTGTAGGGAATCGAAGGAATTGGCCACAACCCCCTATGGGGAATATGCCAATAGGAATACCATCATATGGGGAGGACCATACATGCCACAAGGCCAGCTTCAACCACCTAACATGGGGTGGTGGGGGTCATCACCTTGGTCCAACGTGCCCCCAGGAGCAACATTCCTGAACTAGCAGCCCTGGATGTCATATCAATATTCTAGGTAGCAATGGAGGAGCCATACTCCATGGAATATAGCTCCATAGAGCATAGTTCCAACTCACCCCTAGAAAAACCTACCAGCCTTGCCTACTATGAGACCTGAACAATTACCTACACAACCAACAGTGAATCCAAACAATAAAGTAAACCAACCAGTATACAATGTAGAAGGTGAGATGTATCCAATGTACCATATTAGTTGTAATCCTATTTATCTTAGATCAGGTAGACAACTAGGATTAGGGACACCTCCACTAATAGAAGAGGAGGAAAATGTAGGAGAAACACCTCTTATAGAAGAGGTGGAAGAAGAAGTGGTTGAGAGAACAAAGGCTCCATTTCCTAATCGGATGCAAGAATAGAAGAAACTAATGCAGCCAAAGTTTGATATTCTTTCCAGCTTGAAAATATTACAGTAACAATTCCACTCTTTCAAGCTATTCAAGACATCCCAATATATACCAAGGTGATAAATGAGATGTGCTTAAGAAATCCAAGATGAAAAGTAACCCAGACTATCAATATCATGGGTAAGTTGGTAGATTTAATGATGGGAAATGCATGACATCCTAAATATGCAAACCCAGGCAACTCAGTGTTGATTATAAAAATTGAGGGACATTCCTTGGCAAAAACGTTAGTTAATCTCGATGTAGCCATCAACGTGATGTCACAGGAGACCATGCAAAAGCTATAACTCACAAACCTAAGATCCACCACAACGATGCTGCAACTGGTCGATTGATAAACTATAGCACTAGAAAGAATGCTCAAAGATATAATAGTGACGGTTGACACATGGGAATATCCGATCGACTTCCTAGTTTTACAATCCAAAACAAAGTTGGGTGGCTACCTGATTATCTTGGGGAGGCCATGGCTAGCAATAGCTGATACTTACATTAACTACCATGATGGGCTAATGACAATCTCCAATGGAAAAAATGTCAAAATATTAATGATTTCACCCCCCACATAGTCTGTGTATTCATTGGGAGAGCCCACAGTGACCAAGCATGGATACAATGAGCTATCCATAATCCATCCAGTGATGGCATTATATGAATTGGTGGATGATGAGGATGAATATGGTGCTATCACAAGATTCCTCCAAGGAGAATATTCCATAACAATGCCTGAGTCACCATTGGTCAGTGCCCAAGACCACCATATTCAGCAGATAAACGTTGGGCTTGGAAGGACATTAAATGTTAGCAATGGGTTGACCCCCACACAACTAATAAAAGTAAAATAGCTCCTGGTAAAACACCAACAGGTATTTGCATGGTACTACTCAGATATGAAAGGTATCAGCCCAAAAATTTGTAACCATCAAATATACCTCAAAGAATAGGTGACTCCAAGAAGATAACCACAAAGAAGAATAAATCTAGCAATGAAATACATTGTCAAGGTGGAGCTACAAAAACTCTTGTATTTCAGATTCATCTATCCAAATTTTGACAATGAATGGGTGTCATAGCTTGTGGTGGTATCCAAGAAGAATGAGAAGTGGTGGATTTGTGTGGACTATAATATGTTGAACAAATCAACCAAAAAGGATCACTTTTCACTCCCATTCATTGATCAGGTCTTGGATATGCTTTCTATGTGAAAGTACTTCTCCTTCCTAGATGGATTTAGTGGATACAACTAGATCCAAATTAGAGAAGAAGATCATGATAAAACAACGTTCACCTACCCATGGGGGATGATTGCTTATTGGGTGTTGCCTTTCAAGTTATGCAACACACCAGCCACCTTTCAAAGGGCAGTGCTTAGCATATTTTTAGACATGATAGGGGAAGCAGTCAAAGTGTACATGGACAACTTCACTGTTTATGGAGAAACATTTAATGAAGCAATGACGAACTTAGAAATAGTGCTCAAAAGAAGTGAGGAAACTAATTTATCCCTCAGTAATGAAAATTTCTTTATGATGATGCGATAAGGTATCGTATTGGGACACCATATCTCCGTGGAAGGAATAAAATTTGACAAAAGAAATATTGAGGTCATTAAGGATCTACCCAACCCTAGAACACAGTGAGAGGTAAGAAGTTTTCTCAGATTTTTTAGGTATTACCAGTGATTTATCGCCAAATTTAGTAAGATTGCAAAACCACTGCATACTTTATTATCTAAATATGTGAATTTTAACTAGACGAAAGACTACGAAAGAGTGTTTCAGTAGCTCAAAGAAAAGTTGATATCTGCACCTGACCAAATTGGGCCATACCATTCCATATCTATTGTGATGCATCCAATAATACGATTAGAGCAGTCCTCAGGTAAAAGGATGGCGAGGAATTTTATGCTATCTACTACGTCAGCAAAAACTTAGTAGGGGCCAAGGTCAACTATACAATGATAGATAAATAATTTCTTGTAGTTGTACATGACAAAAATAAATTCTGCCACTATATCACTAGATACCAGGTGTTTGTCCATATGGACCACATATCCATTAGGTATTTAATGATAAAATTGGCTATTGGTGGAAGGGTTATCAGATGGCTTCTACTACTATAGGAATTCGATATAAAAATAGTTGAAAAACCTGGCAAAGACAACGTAGTAGCAAATTTCCTATCTAGATTAATACTAGAAGACCATGCAATAGTGGAAGACCAATTTTTGGATGAACATCTATTCACCATAAGTGAACAAATATCATGGTATGCAAACATAGCCAACTATTTAGCCACTGGAAGAACTTGCCTACTCTTTCTTCACAAGAAAAGCAAGCAGTGATAGAGAAGAGTGCCTCATTTCTATGGGTTGATGACCTCCTATTTAAAATAGGAGGTGATCATATTATGAGGAGGTGTGCTGTAAAATAGGAGTTTTTAGAGATACTCAAAGCTTATCATGAAGAACCATGTGGAGGACACTTTGCAAGGAAAATGACTGCATATAAAATCCTATAGACTGGGTACTTTTAGTCCACTCTATTTAAAGATGTAGCCACCTACACCAGCAAGTGTGACGAATACCAAAGAATGGGCAAACCAACTCATCAAGATGAAATTTCCCTTCAACCTCAAGTACACCTAGAGCCCTTCAATAAGTAGGGAAAATATTTTGTGGGGCCAATCAATCCACCTTCATTGGGGAGAAAATTCATTTTAATTTGTATAGACTATGTCACCAAGTGGGTTGAAGTTCAAGCATTGAGGGATTCGAAGGAGGGAATAGTCATTGAATTCTTATTTGCTTATATTTTTACACAATTTGGGGTCCCTAGAGAGATTACAATATAGTAGGGACCTCAATTCACCTCCAAGTTGATCGAATAACTGATGAAGCAATATAGAATTTGGCATAATAAGACTACACCCTACCATCCACGAGAAAATAGGCAAGTGAAAGTGATGAACAGGTAGATTGAAAACATCCTAAAAAAAACCATGCAACAAGACAGAAAAGATTGGGTTGCATGATTACCGGAGGTAGTATGTGATGAGGCACATAAATACCTCATTATTGCGCAATGTTTTACTACCATATGATAAGTTAATTACCAAATAGTTGACTAAAATATACTATTTGTTAAGTGTTTGCATGATTTTATGTTAGGAATACTATATCTCTATTTTTGACTATTTTCAGCATTTTGTGACTAATTTTGCTTGATTAAGTAGCAAGTAAAAACATGCATTTAAATTAAAAAAATGTGGTATTCTCATATCAATTAACTTCTCAAATATTTTTGAATGTTTTCCTACCCTTCAACTTGTTTCAAATCCACATTGAAGCTAAAATTTTAGGACTGTCATAAATCTAAAAATCTCAAAAAATAGCCATATAAAAATCAGCAAGATGTCACTTTATAGGAACACCTTGAAGTTGTCAAACAAAGCATGAGGATATGGATGGAATGAGTTCAAAATGACTATAGAATACATTTTACCTATTTAGAAGCATTCCCACATGGCCTAAATAGGCAACAACAGGGTATAACAAAGGAGGGACAATTGTGCAGCATTGTTGCACTATTTCAGCATGGTTACTTGGTGAATTAAGTGTATAAATTTAGTAGCAATTTGATGTACTCCTTCATGTTGATATTTGAATAATTTTTCAATGTTCTAATTTGTTTAAATTTACAAGAAATGCCAATATTTTACAACTGTGCAGCAAAGCTAGAAAATGTAGTAATTTACCATGTAAATTCTAGCAAGCTACCAATGAATGTCAAGGCATGGAATTCACACATGGAGAGGAATGAAGGCTATTGCAATCTGATCCTAAGGGCTAATACACCTAAGAAATATAGCTAAAATCACTTTAAGAGCACACAATTATTCATTATAAAGATCTTTGGAATAAGCGGACATCTTCGGAATGAGAAATACAGTCTCTTCGGAATGAGCCACTTATCTTCGGAATGAGAACAAAAAGTGTTTTTTTACTTATTGAATGATTTTTGATGATGGAAAAAGAGAAAGAAGGTTGAAAATTTTAAATAAAAATATCTCCCATCTGACTGTTCCGTCCTTGCCATCCAAAGCCACCATTCATGGAAAAGATCAATTTTGATCCTCTTCTAGGATAAATTGGAAAATAAATGCAGCATAATAGGAAGCTATTTCCAAGATAGAAATGACGTATTCTGAAGTGGATAAATATGTGTGAGATATTTATAGACTCCTCCCATGTACTCCCACAACTAAATATGCTTTCTAAGGGCCAATGACTACTACTGCAACACAAACTATCCAGATTTGCATTTATTTTAGATCTAGAATTATTGGCAAATCACTGTAAAGTAGCACATAGGCTGATTTGATCATGGTATATGTTGTAAATATTTATATAAATAACATAGCTCCCTCCTTGGTTGAGCCAGTTAGGAATTAGAATAGACAAGAGTTTTCAATAGCAGTAATTAGGATTGTACAACAATTTTTTGTAACAGTTTTCAACATGTTTTGTCATCAATAAAAATGCAATTATTTTATCATTTTTTGTTCTGAGTGTTAATTAGTTAAGGAGTGATTTTTATCTCCTTCTATATCAAGAATTATGGGCCCACTTTTAGATCTAAAAGGAGGGATTTTATGGTAGGTTTTAATCTATAATTTTGTTGTAGTAGAATTAATAGATTGCTTTCCAGATTTCATTTTCTTGTTTTTATTTTGTATTATGTGATTGATGTTTTCTATTATGTTTGTGTACAATATTTATGTGTGTGTCAGCTGAAAAATTAGATTAAACATTTATTTCTTGTTTCCTTTGCTTTCCATGTTCTGTTATTTTTATGTTTCAGCATCTTTCAATTTTCAACAGATTTCATTTTGCTATCAATTCCTATAGCAGAAGCTTGACGACCTTTTGTGGTAGGGCATTGACAGGTGTTTTATTTCCAAGCATCACTTCCATTATACAAGAGTAAAATAGGTTTCAATTTTGCAAGTGTAATTTAGGATTTCATTTCAGCAACATTTTAATTTAGCAATTTCAATTTTGTTATTTCAATTCTGCAAAAGTAGATTAGATTTCAATTCAACAATTTCAATTCATGCAATTGTAGTTAACTTTAATTTTCTAAAATTAGAATTAGTTTTTATTTCTTATAAGTTTCCATTCTGCATATTAGGTTTAGTGTGACACCAAAATGCTAAACCAAATCTATCTCACCCAATAAATATTTGAAATTTGAATGCCTGAATTGTACTCTACCCTAGCCTTCTATCATAGAAAGCCTTGGACACCACCCCGAATTGATAAGATCTTTGAGATTTAATGATGTGCTTAACGAAAATGCATAATTTTGGCATCTTTTTTGGGGATCATGGTGTTGTTAGAGGGTAAAAGTATTCAAATAATTATTATTGTGCTAAGTTATGAAGTTCAGAGTAAAATCTGAATGTAATAGCTGGTATAAATAATAATTATTGATAGTTGCATTTTAGTCCATTTAGAAAACAAGCAACCACAGGGAGGTGATCTTCACACTTGGGGGTCAAATTTTCTATGTTTGAAATTCTTGATAAAAATTGAAATAATTCATCATCCTCATTATCAAGAAACATAAGATCTCTTAAAAAATTTTAGAAGAGCCATCTGTTAGCACTGCCCTTTTTATATCCATATCATTAGGGTAGTATAAACAAATTTATACTAGGTGTTGGAAAGATATCATGGTAGATATACAAGACTATCCCTTGAACAAAATAGCCATATCAACTACCTGTAGCATTTTTTCACAGGGACATATCATTGATGAATGCCATTTACTTCCATAACTCAGAGATACAAAATTTGTTGCCTAATCTGAATTCTTCTCAAAGAGAGATCCCAACAACAACAAACAGGGTAAGTAAATCAACCACCACCTTCAGCCCAACCTATGGTCAATCTAAATAATACAGGACAGGTAACCCCTGTCTATGTAAGCTGAGTCAGTTAAAAAAAAAAAATCACAAAACTTTTTACACAATCAAAATAGAAGTTTATAGCTTAACAGTGATCCTATAGTTTTGCCATTATTGCTTAAATATTGTTAGGGTTTTACCATGCTAAACTGCAACCTAATAATTCTTAGCCTACATCAACAATAGTTGATCTCATTAGAGGTGATCCTTCCTAACAAGTAGTTGATCTGCTAAAGTTGTACACTTCTTGTCTTATTGTGCAAACCAAAAATATGTCTTTTTCAGGCCAACCTGTGATCAATTTGAATAATACAGGATAGGCAACCCCTATCTATGTAGCTGAATCTGGTAAAAAAAAAAAAAACTTGCAGGAAATGTTATTGACTACAGCAACATCCAACTATGCTCAAACAAGAACTTACTTGATCTTGAAGAAACAAAAATCAATGGAGATACACAAAAAACCTTTAGTCCGAACACACAAAAATTAGCTTTGGATAAAGGAGAAAAATTTAAAAAATTGCACATAAGAAAATTTACTTCCATTGAACTCTTTAGTAAGAAATTACAAAGGGGTAAATTATGTCCTCCTAGGAATGAAACAAATTGAAGTGCAGCCAAGAAAATTCTTGAACATTATTAGCTGGCTGACTTATAAACAAAAAGCAAAATTGATGCTATTTTGAAACAATATTTCAATCCCTTTACATGGAATTACAAGGATATATCAATATTTTATCTTGATGTAAGCACTTAACATATTTTAGGAATTGGTATTTAATTGTTTTAAGTACAGATTGACAAGATTTTGCAGACTAGGAGGCATGGACAACACTTGATTGAAGAAGTTTTTAGATATGAAGCAATGCTTCTTTCTCCCATTGGTAATTCATGGAGGATTTTAGTGGTGAATGGGCATTGCCTTCGGGTATACCATGAACCATTAACTAAGGAGGAGTTATTGAAGGAGATTCCATTGGATGTACACATAATGGAAGATAATTTCTCTTCAAATTCAGAGTCTAAGTGATGATAAAAAGTTTGACAAAAAGAAAAAAAATACAAGAAAAGCAAAAAGAAGAATAGTTTTTTTTGTGAACTTCCTTCTTGGGTACAAGCAAGACAATAAAAATTGAAAAAAAAAAAAAGAGAGAGAGAGAAAATTGCAGCAAAGGCATGTCCCACAAAATGGGGATACATGAGGACAAGTATCAATTTCAGTAAGGAAGAGGAACAATGGAGCCAATACTTAATTTACAACAATAAGGAGGTAATTATGATGTAAGAAGATTCTTATTGCTCATCTAGAAAGGAAGGTTGCATCAATGTTGCAGGTTTCAATAGAAAGAGATGGTGTTTTCATACAACAATTGACATGTTTTTGCAGAATAAGGATTGGTCTTATCCAAATAAGAGTGAGAGATGTTCTCTCTCATTGAAGTACTTAAAAAAAAAAGGGACAGAAGTTGGTTGAAAACCATAAATGGTAGCCTCTTATGATGAAAAAAATGAAAAAAATGAAAAAAAAAAGAGATGAAAAAAAAAATGAATAATTTAGTAGTGAAAACCTTCTTGGAGGGCTACTGAGTTGGCTTGCATGAAAAATGATTTTTCGGCATGCATTGCATTTTTTATCTACCCATCATTGTTCCACCATTGTACAAATATCACACTATACATGTGTTATGTTTATGTTTTCAGATAGTCTGCTAACAATCATCAAAAGTAGCTTGTAAAGTGCATGACCAATTTTCAGGACAGTAAGGTATGTGTTTCTTGCATTTAATTCATAGTAAACTTTTAGCATTTAGTGTATGATAATCGGTATTTGGCATAAACTATTCATACAATATTGGCAATTTGAAAATGGAACATGTTCAAGATGTCAAAAAACGCCCCCTTATGCCCTTAATTGCATGGAAATTCCAAAACTGTGCATAAACCTAATTTTGGGACAGACATGACAATAATTCTATTTCAATTTGTAGGGCAAGTTTCAGAAGGAGAACTACAAGTTTATATCTCACAATTTTCTGATAAATTGAAGGAGGACAATCAAAAAAATGCACCTGAAGGTTCTATTTTAGTACTACTGAAATAAAATAGCAACATACAAAAAAAAGAATAGCATTTAAACAAAAGGATGAAGAAAGGATTTTTGATGTTATGGAAGGCTTATACACTCTAGAGATGGGCCCACAATAGAATCTGTAGCTAACTTTTGCATAGGAGGTCATTTTTGCATTTTTTGATGCATCTTCGAAATGAACAGTCATATCTTCGGAATGAACAGGTATATCTTCAGAATGAGTAGGATATCTTTGAAATGAGTAGAAACTGTACCTGAATTGCTAAAAATACTAAAGAATAGCACAAAGAGTATGGTACATCAAATATTGAGGTTTAGAAGGGTCTACCATAAGTAAGTACATCCCTCAAGTATTTCAAATCCAAAAATTTTATCAATTTTGTTCAAAAGGTGCAAATAACAAAAATAAGCATTTAGGCTGAAATATTGTTAAGAACAAAAAAATTCCATCAGTAGTAGTGCATCTACCAAATACGATTCCATAATAATACTATTGCAAGATGAATCACATGATATCAAGCCTTTAAGAGGTACCTTGCAGCACTAAAACCTGTAGAAAGACAAAAAAAGAGTCATACATGTGCTTAATTACAAAATACTTGATATAGTGCAACAAGGAGGAATTTCTCAGTTAGCAGGTAGCAAAGGATGTTGTTCACAAGAATAAAACCTGCATATTACTATGGCCTACTAAGATTCATGAGGGCATGCATCAATTCAATTTGGGGGGGGATGATGAGGCCCAAAAATATCTCATTATTGCACAATGTTTGACTACCATATGATAAGTTAATTGCCAAATAGTTGACTAAAATATACTATTTGTTAAGTGTTTGTATGATTTTATGTTAGGAATACTATATCTCTATTTTTGACTATTTTCAGCATTTTGTGACTAATTTTGCTTGATTAAGTAGCAAGTAAAAATATGCATTTCAATTAACCAAATTTGGTATGCTGATATCCATTAACTAATCAATGGTTTTTGAATGTTTTTCTGCCCTTAAACTTGTTTCAAATCCACATTAAAGCTAAAATTTTAGGATTGTCATAAATCTAAAAATCTGAAAAAAATAGCCATATAAAAATCAGCAAGCTATCACTTTATAGGAACACCTTGAAGTTGTCAAGCAAAGCATGAGGATATGGATGGAATGAGTTTAGAAGGACTATAGAAGACATCTGACCTATTTAGAAGCATTTCCACATGGTCTAAATAGGCAGCAACAAGGTATAACAGAGGAGGGACAATTGTGTAGCACTATTGCATTATTTCAGCATGGTTACTTGGTGAATGAAGTGTATAAATTCAATAGCAACTTGATGTACTTCTTCATGTTGATATTTGAATAATTTTTCCATGTTCTAATTTTTTTGAATTTGCAAGAAATACCAATATTTTACAACTATGCAGTAGAGCTGGAAAATGCAGTAATTTACCATGTAAATTCCAGCAAGCTACCAATGAATGGCAAGACATGGAATTCACATATGGAGAGGAATGAAGGCTATTGCAATATGATCTTGAGGGCTAATCCACCTTAAAAATGTAGCTAAAATCACTTGAAGAGCACACAATTGTTCATTATGAATATCTTCAGAATGAACAAACATCTTCAAAATGAGAAATACAGTCTCTTCAGAATGAGCGGACATCTCTGAAATGAGAAATACAATCTCTTCGAAATGAGCCACTTATCTTCAGAAGGAGAACATAAAGTGCTTTTTGACTTTTTGACTGATTTTTGATGATGAAAAAAGAGAAAGAAGGTTGAAAAGGTTAAAGAAAAATATCTCCCATCTGACTTTGCTGTACTTATCGTCCAAAGCCACCATTCATGGAAAATATCAATTTTGATCCTCTTCTAGGATAAACCGAGAAATAATTGCAGCATAATAGGAATCTGTTTGCAAGATATAAATGGCATATTATGAAGTGGAGAAAGATGTGTGAGATATTTCTAGAATCCTACCACATAATCCCACCACTGAAGATGCTTTCTAAGGACCAATGACTGCTACTGCAACACAAACTGTCCATATTTGTATTTATTTCAAATCTAGAATTATTGGCAAATCACTATAAAGTAGCACATAGGATGATTTGAGCATGGTATATGTTATAAATATTTATATAAATAACACAAGTCCCTCCTTGGTTGAGCTAGTTAGGAATTAGAATAGAGGAGAGTTTTCAATAGCAGCAATTAGGATTGTACAACAATTTTTTGTAACAGTTTTCAGCATGTTTTGTCATCAATAAAAGTGCGGTTATTTTATCATTTTCTGTTTTGAGTGTTAATTATTTAAGGAGTGCTTTTCACTTCCTTCTAGATCAGGAAGTATGGGCCCACTTTCATATCTAGAAGGAGGCATTTTATGGCAGGTTTTAATCTATAATTTTGCTACAGTAGAATTAATAGATTGCTTTCCAAATTTCATTTTCTTGTTTTTATTTTGCATTATGTTATTGATGTTTTCTATTATGTTTGTGTACAATATTTATGTGTGTATCAGCTAAAAAATTAGATTAAACATTTATTTTTTGTTTCCTTTGCTTTCCATGTTCTGTTATTTTTATGTTTCAGTAGCTTTCAATTTCCAGTAGATTTCATTTTGCTGTCAATTCCTATAGCAAAAGCTTGACAACCTTTTGTGGTAGGGTATTGACAAGTGTTTTATTTCCAAGCATCACTTCCATTCTGCAAGAGTAAAATAGGTTTCAATTTTGCAAGTGTAATTTAGGATTTCATTTTAGCAACATTTCAATTTAGTAATTTCAATTCTGCAAAAGTAGATTAGATTTCAATTTAGCAATTTCAATTCATGCAATTGTAGTTAATTTTAATTTTTTGAAAATAGAATTAGTTTTTATTTCTTATAAGTTTCCATTCTATAGATTAGGTTTAGTGTGACACCAAAATTCTAAACCAAATCTGTCTCACCCAATAAATGTTTGAAATCTAAATGCCTGAATTATACTTTGCCCTAGCCTTCTATCATAGACAGCCTTGTACACCACCCTGGATTGATAAGATATTTGAGATTAAATGATGTGCTTAATGACAATGCATCAATATGGGTGTATAACACCACATGTAAATTGACCATAAGCTTCACACCCTTCCAGTTGGTCTATGGGAAGAATAGAATGATGTCCATAGAGTTTGAAATCAAGATGTTGATAACTGCTTTAGAATTAAATCTAAGCTTGGAAGAAGCCAAAAATGAAATAGTTCGATAGTTGAATCAACTAGAAAAAATTTGAATGGATGATTTACAAAGAATGGATATCATAAAAAAGCAAAGAAAGCAGTGGCACAATCATCACATTAAACTGAAGCAGTTCCAGGAGGGAGAATGGGTGTTGTTGTATGATTCTAGGTTCCAATAATGGAAGGGAAAATTAATGTAGATATTGATGGGACTATATGAGGTGGTAGAACTTATCAAAAATGGTGATGTATGCATCAGGACCATTGATGGTAGCAACACTATGTTGACAATTAATGGCCACAGACTGCAGCCCTACAACACGTCCAAGAATTTACTAGTGGAATCTAGAGAAAACATGGGGGAGACCCCATCCCTGTAAGTTTGGACAAAAATCTTGGCAATAATACGGTGGATACGGAGGTGTCCACAAATATCAGTTAGTTTAGTTTTATTTATTTATTATGGTGTGTTTTTTAAGGATGATGCCCACATGCAAGCTACAAGTATCCTAAGGCCAGGGCCTAACAAGCACAGATTGCATCTAACTACCTATATTTTCTTTTCTTTTTGTAGGTGAAGGGTTTGCTAGCACAAAAAATAGGTATTTGGGAAACCAGGCCTAAACCAGCTCAGCATCCTGACACCTATGCATGTATTTTAGAAGTAGCATCTATCCAAGCAAAAACAAAGGCAAAAAAATCTTCTCCAGGGAAAAAAATCATGTTCCAAGCCTAACAGGAAGATGCTACGGTAGCATGAAGTAATTCTAAGGAGGCTTGATCACCCTTGCACATATGATCATGACATGGGTGCTAAAATAAATTCCTTACAAAATGCATTCATATTCAAAGAAGACTCTCCACTTAAGGAACAATTCCTCCCTCCTCGAATAAGGTTCCTAACTAAGGTGGACGTTTTTCGTCATGAAAAATGTACCATGCAGAGGCAAGGCACCTTTTGCATGAAGAAGGCACATAGATGAAATAAGGCACCTTCATTATAAATAAGGCACCCAAACAAAAAGGAGGTGCCTTCCTTATGAATAAGGTGCCCAATGGAAGTAAGCACCTTCCTCATAAAGAAGGCACCCATCGTTCTTCCTAAAAAAAAATAGAAAGACACCTTCCACATCAAGAAGGTGCCATAAAAAAAATGAAGGTGCCTTCTACATCAAGAAGGCACAATCCATTTAAAGCACCTTCTGCATCATGAAGGCACCATTCATTCAAAGAACTTTCTACATCAAGAAGGTACCATTCATTCAAGGTGCCTTCCGCATCAGGATGGTGCTATCCATTGAAAGCGCCTTCCACGTATAGTCGATGCTTTGGTATAACGTGCACCTTGATTCAAGTGAGATCAAAACATAAGTGGGTATCATCAGATTACCACAATCATCTCATGTGATGGAAATCCACCCCAATCAAAAATATCATGGAAATACAAGGCATGATCTTCTCACACACCCCAAGGATGATGGATCGACATTATTTAAGCCAATCCACAACTCTATCTTTGGCATCAAACCTTGAATAATGCAAAAACGAGTCCAACGTAATCAACACATGCAAAAAACACATACTCCATGTCACAGACCGATGAGTCACTATTTTTTGTGACGCGCAAAGCATCCAATCAGGTATGCACATAATTCAAATTAATTTTATATATAATTTTTCATAAACTATGCAGTTTCAAAAAAAAAATTTGCCAATAAAAATCATGTCCAAAATATCGTGCCTCAAGAGGCGTACGCTATCAACCCCCAAGATTAAATTCTATAGGTAGGTTCATTTTGTATAATAATATGCCTTCCTAAGGAAACTAGGGCAAAAAAATAGTGGACACAGTTGCGGTAGGAACCATGGTAGGATGCTCGAAGAACCATGTAATCAAGAATAACGAGCCAAGTGACATGAAAAGGATCAGGGGGGCAGTCAAAACCCAGTTCAAATCTGAAGGGTGGCTTTATTACTACATCTTGGTCAACCAGAACTAGGATATGGAAGTAGCCTAGGAATTTACTGCCTCCTTGAGAGGTGACACAACCCAAGTGCGCAAAAGAGAGATTTCGGTCACACCAAAATACATCTCCCAGGTGACTGACCTGCCTCTCATGGGCAAGAGCACATACAAGGGTGACATGTTGAAATATTGCAATAAACTACCATTGGAGGGGAATAATATATAGATAGAGAAGGAAGGGCTGCCAAAAAGTGGACTTCCAATGAATTTGTGGAATATGTTCAAGAAGATTGCTTGATTCTTCACATGCACAGGGAAATATTCCCACATGCACACCAATCATGTGTAGTTTTTAGACCACTTGGTGCATTGGAGGAAAATTAATGTGCCTTTCTACCTAGCGAGTTCCCTAAAGGATGATATGAATTGATATCAGAGAGGTGCGCCTTTCGCTTTGGCCCACCATGGGTTGATAACAACACCGGTTCGCCATGCAAAAGCACAAAAGGGAGGCTCGAGTGTAGAGGGAGATGGTAGCCAGGGAGAAAAAATAGATTCTACCACTGAGTCAAGGCAATGTAGTGAATACCCCATGAAGGAGGTTGAAGAGAGAGGGCAATCACCATTACCTAATTTTTTGGAGGAAGAGGCACAGTTTGCCAATGGTGAAACCAAATTGTAGTAGATTGAATCGGTTCTCAGGAGGAGGCACTTGGGACATCTACTCCTATCGTTAGATGAGGAAGAGGAAGACATGGAGGTTAGTCTCACATCCCAGACCCTCCAATAATTAATATGCTAAAGCTTGCAAGGTGCAGGGACCTCTAAGGACATTAACCAGCATGTTGGCAAAGCCCTAGAAGAAGCCCTGGAATGGCAAAATGATTGTTAGATGGCCCAAAAAAATTTTTAGGATTACCAGGCGATGAATAGGGAAGAATTGGAGCAGAAAGAAAAAATGATAGCTCAGCTTGAGCAGCTAGTCCAGTAGTTGCAAGATGAAAATCAACAATTTCGAGCCAAGGAGACGGAGAAGAGGGATGCGTCCACCCAAACTGACTAGGCGATGGAGGTCCCAATGAATTCTCCCACTTCATTAGAGCGAGTATTCTCTTCAAGGGAATTTTGTTTGGATGCTCAGCAAGGTAGCCCGAAGGTAGGGGATAATTCCTTTTTTTTCAAAATTTATGGGAGAGGGAGCCCAACGGAGCCCCCTATTATCGAGCTAAGTGACACAGAACCAAGTATAGACCAGTATATACAACTAGAATGAGGGATTAAGGAATAATCCCCAAAACCTAAGGAAGGAGGGGCCGAGGGACCTACTGGGTCAACATTTGAGCAATCAGAGAAAGGAGGGACAACTCTGAGGTCAATATAGCAAGCCCCTCATGATGAAAAGACACCCACCAGTAAGGAGGAGAAACCCCCTATTTAAGCCGTTACACTTTCTATTGGTACCAAGGCAAAAGGGGCCAAGATGCCTCGAAATAAGGCTAAGGTGACCTTCACTAAGCCAATCAAGGATGAATGGGATGAGGATATGCAGTCGTTCATAGAAATACAAAAGAGGTTCAAATAGTTGAGTGAAGAAATAGCAGTAGAAAATGAGGCTAGGAAATCTGCTATGAAGGTCAAGGGAGAACCTAGTATCCATGTCAATCCAGTGGATGATGATCAATTTTGGTAAATTTACGGATCATCACGAGGATAGCCCTCTAAAATGCAAAAATACTTGGATAGGTGGGGGGTGTTCGGGCCTGAATTAGAGGCCACTACCATTACAAAAGAAAATTTAGGGCTTACCCCTAAAGTATCCTAGTTGCATAAGGCCTAGGTGGTTCATCATAGAAGGGACAATTCTGACATCCCTCTTGCAGTTGTCAGACCCTCGGATGCTGAACTATGGTAGGATACGGAGGCTGCATTCTAGGCAGTAGGAGCCATATTAGCTATGCCACCTCTAATGACAGTTAGGATGGGAAACCCAAACAAGAAAAGTCAACGGATTGATCAGAGGTAGACAATAGAAGCTAATCGCCTCAACACCACAGTTCCACATCAGAAAAAAAGACCATACCTCATTGATGTCGGTCCATAGAAAAAGCGATTATAGGCCACAAGTATAGCGAAGACTACTGGAAAACAATGATAATGAGGAGTATGAAGGGCTACTTGCAATTTTTATGCCATGTGAGTGTGGCATATTTTAGGCATGGGGGGATGATGAGCCCCATAAATGCTCATATTTTGTATGGGTTTTATTGATTATTATGTGGCAATATAATAGGAACTTTGTACTTTCATGAATTATTATGTAATTATTTAATAGAATTATGTGGGTTGTCTAATTTGTGTTTTTTAGTGTGTTTTTGTGGAAATTTAGTTGGTTTTAACAGATTTGGATCAGTCGAGGATCGGTCGAAGTCCTTCATGGACCTGAAACTCTATTTATCCTAGGATCAAGGCATGGTGGTTAGGCATATTTCTCTTCAAGGAAGGCACCAAGAGAAGGTAGGCATATTTCGTATAAATAAGGCTCTCGACATACCTAGGTGCCTTCCTCATAAGGAAGGCACCCCCATAAGGAAAGGTGCCTTCCACATGAAGAAGGTGCTCAACACCAGTAGGCACCTTCCACATGAAGAAGGTGCTCAACATCGGTATGTGCCTTCCACATAAAGAAAGCACCTGCCAAATAATTTTAGGAAGACACCTTACTCATAGATAAGGTGCCTCCATATTTCACCAATTGACCAAATGAGCGATGTGGGTTGTGTTGACCAGTACAGTTCTAGTTACACATCACATGAGACAATACTAGGGAGTTGCACCAACGGACGAGGACGTCTTACCTACGTCGAGGGAAGCATAATCCAACTCAAGCAACTCAAACCAATCAGTGAACACACCACCATTAGGAATGATGACTATTTTTAGCAGATGTTTATTACGGTTACCAGAATGTCCCAGTTTAGTCTGGAATAAACTACTATTGTAACTTCATTGTAACAAAAGATCTGTGTGTGCTATATAAACACACACATACCTCTCTGATAGACATCCAAAATTTATTGATTATTTTGAGGAGATAGAAGTATTGTAATTATCTTGCAATTATACTAAATTTTGAGAGTTATTAATCATGTTTTCAGCTAAAAGGGAGATGTTGGAGCTTGGGCCCACTCTAAGCTAGTATTCCTTCCCTTTTACTTGTGCTTTCCTAGATCAATTTCCTGATTTAATAGGTTTGATTTTTGTACTATTATTTTCATTGTTGTAGTAGAATTATTTTTATGTCTATTTAATTATGCACATATGAATATTTAATTTCCAAATATCTTATTATTCATACGTAAATTATTGTGGTGTGGATGAATGAATGATGTTCTTTTAAACCCCCCAATGATAGAATTAGCCGGACTCATCTCAGAAGTGGGTATTGTAAACGATCTTGTTTGAGACACTTCTAAAGTTTATGAATCTACCTTTTTTGACAATTCAAATTAATGGGTAGTGATAAAATATGATCAAATTTAACCTGTGTTTGGGCCGCAACATGCAATGCACACACATTTAGTCCTAGAGGGATTAGGCAATTTTAGTGAGTTTTTTTATGCCACTAGTATGTCTGAGTCTTTGTAAAATAGTCAGTTTTCCATATCCACATCCATATCTTCTTCCATATCAACATCCATATATTCTTCCATATTACCATCCATATCTTCTTCCATGTCAACATCCATGTCAGCACATGGGCCATTCATCCCATATGCCACCAAGTTTGGTGCCCCTGATTAAATAATAATACTAGAAATTGTCCAAGAAAGACCTAAACTATAAATGATCATTAGCACATTTGCATTCCATACCTTGCATTAATCATTCATAACATATCATATGCATTCATCATCCATATAAATATGCATTCCACAAAAATAATTCACACAAATATATACAACACAAAATATAAAAGCTATGTATATATATGTATAAATATCACATGTACAATGAGTGCCAAAAGGCTACATACAATGGAGCACCAAGGCTCATATATAAGAACTAAGCTACGCCCTCCAAGAGGACTCCTATGACCTAGTAGGAGCCTTATACCTAGATCTATGCCTAGAATCACTACACCTAGAACCCTTTCATATAGATAATGTGGGATGATCTGGAATTGGAATATGATGTTCCATCAACCAATACTCCAATACCCCAATATATCTATTTTGAGACCAAATATGTACTATTTTAACATTATGTTGATGCTCCCTCTCTACTAGCTCTACCTAGAGCCTCATGATCCTCACATCCTGCTCCACAACCTACTACTCCAATCGTGCCCAATCCTCCTCGCTATTATCTAGAGATATATCTGAAGCCTCCTCCGCATCCTCTCCATACCCATCGTCTCTCCCACTCTTAGGCACCTACCTCATTTTACCCTTAGTCCTCATCCTTTGATTATCTGATCAAAGGCATCACCATTGCTTGGGGGTCTCATGGGTCCTCTCACCATCATCCTTAGCCACACCTTCATCTCCACTAGCCACTACTCGATGTGGTCCCCATGGTGGTTGTGTAGTGAACCATACCTCATACTCTTTAGTAGTCTCCATATTATCTACATCTAGGAGATATATCTACTCATCATCCTTATAGGCCACCCTCCACGGATCTGCACATGGTATCCCTATCTCCTCCTGATGCCTTCTATACTACACTGGCCCATTGGGATATCCTACCTCAATCTAAACTATCAAAGTACTCATGATAACTAAAAGTACTCAGTCTCACTATTATATTGACCAACCACCCACCTAGCCTATCATAATAATTGTAAGTGCTCTCCATCCCTAGTCCACCTGCAAGTCCACCATAACCTCCATATCACTTGGGTGGATGTCAATCCATCCCATAGATCATGTAACCACTAACTCATCTACACTGGATGACTTGGCTGTACCTCCTTGGCCATTGCCCATATCATAGTGTAGGGCTTAACCCTACCCAAGCCTACTATTGGTAAGTCCTTTATTTGAGCCACACTGAAGTTCTCCCATACCCAACACTATAATATAAATCTGTACCCAAATTCTTTCCTCCCCCACCTCATCACCTCATAAATCTCCCAATATACCTGTGCCAACAAGACATGAACCCATGCATACACTTACCACCTAGTGAGCTTATCACTCACTACTCCTATTAGGTTCCAAGGGAACCTACACCTAGTGTTTTTTGGGGCCACGATGTTGGCCAATACAAACATTACAAGGTATAGATGGCATCCAAATCCTTGTCCACGTACATGGACAAGTAAGGTATACATCCACTCTCCATCCTAACACCCTGCCAGCCATAACCAAAAATATTTATCATATCTATCTTTCAACCATACCCAACCTCAACTCGGATCCCCTCCATCGGCACATTGATGATGTGATAAATCCTCCAAGGTCATGATCACCTCCCTTGTGGGGAGCTAAAAAATCCCCCTATCCACATCCCACCTCTCCAAAAAGGTAGAGAGGTACCCCTCATTATCCCTCACCACATCAACTTGAGATACCTTCGCTAGCCCCACATCCTCCAACAACTTCCACTCCTCATCCACTACGACATTCCTCATTCCAAGAATCTGAGGTGAGAACCGATGTCGAGCCTCCAAAACCTTAAGTTGTAGTATAGCACAAAAACACTTGTCATTTTTCACATTAAAAAAAATCACAAAAACACTTTGTACAAATACACAAAAAAGAGAATTACCTCAATAACTTGCACTCCAGCATCATCCTTGACCTCTACACCCACTCCCTTCACTGCCATAGCTTCTACATCCAAGTCACTTCACCTCACTTCACTCCACTCTCCCAAATAGAGCTTCACAAACTCTCAAACATAGCTTCACAAACTCTCAAATGCACAAATGACATTGGTTTCTTGTCTTGGTAGCTATTTATAGCTGCTTCATGTGCCTTGAGATGCCCATGGGCATTTACAAAATGCCCAAACATCGATAAACATTTCTTCAAGCTAAAATCGCCAATAGGCATTTGGCATCAAATTTGACAAAAGGAAAAAAATTTACAAAATAGTGGTTGTTCCTTACAAAATCATTTCATCTTGCATTTATGCATATATTTTATAATTTTATCAAGTTTTGTGAATATTCCAATTGATTTGGATGCATAATTCTTGTTTGTGACCATAAATTGCAAATCCACCTAACAAGTTACAAAAACACTCCAAAATGGTCCAAAACTTCACAAAACAACCATAATCATCATTCTCATCATTCATACATCATCATCAAAATCATTCCATATCATCATTTGCATACTTTCCAAGTTCAAACAACATTCGAGTGAACCTTGTATCTAGTGGGTTATTCTATATAATTGGCAATTGTAGCTATTTGCATCCATGCAATTTGATAATATGAAGATCCTATTGTAAGGACACTTGGTCATTTTCATCATTTCATATCTTGTTGTTTGAAATCACAATCATATTTGGTACTTCACATTTTGAGTGAAACCTTGCCAAGAACAATTTGCACAAAAGCTATCATTGATGGCCTAGTTCATGGGGCTTAACACATGGACAAAAATCAAACTTCATCATTACACATTTCCTCGATAGTCATCATGGTGACTAGCTTTAGCTAGGATGATTGATTTTACTCATAGGAATAATTTACAGTCACTAGTTGACCCTCCAAAGTTGACTATTTTTATCTTTGTATTTTCATATTTGTATATCAATGACACAAGAAGGCATATTCTTCAACAACATCGAATCACCCCAAATTTGGGGTAACCACATTTGGTTTTGACTTTCCCACAATGGGATACATATTACATGATCATGGCATCTATACTTGGAAATAATCCCTTCATCTATTGGGGTAAAAATAGACACATTCTTCATCATATTTTTCACAAAATCCTTCATCTATTGGGAAAAAAAAAGACACATCTTACATGTCATATTTTTCACCAATCTCCTTCCCACCGTTGGGGCAAAAATAGTATTACATTTGCATCATTCATTTGCACAGATTTTTCAATTGACTTGTGAGATTCATCCATAAATTCATTCACCAATTGAGGGAGTAAGCTACACAAAATTTAAATTATTTTATTCTTTTGTCTCCAAGCTCATGTTTCACATCCCAAGAGAAATATGCTTTTGTACCTAATCCAAACAGGTGTCTCGTATTTTTGCACTGCATTGTGTTTTACATAACGCAGTAAAAAAATGGGCATCTGTAGACACCAAAACCTAGCCACTTGTCCTCCATATATGCTTTCCCATCATTTTCACCCACTATTCATATATATTTATATATTTATTATATATATATTTAAATATTAATATTTTATATATTATATTTTATATATTTAATAAATATAAATTTATATAAGCGAATTAATCCCAACCATACGATTTCACTTAATTTTATCCATTCATATACATCAATCCATGCCACACCCTAGATTTAATATCTACCCTTTGATATGCTTTTATCTCAGCCACACAATTAGTGTCGTTGAAACCCTAACATGTCCTAGGTTGGATTATTAATAGGATTCATTTTTATGGCTCAACCCCTGAATCTAAACCTAAGCATTTTTATGAAGTGTTTGCCACTAAGTTCCCTAGAGTACTCAAGTGATTCCCTTCCATCCTTGATCTCCATAGCCCCCACATCCATCACCGCCTCCCTCGCTCAGCTAGATATGCTTCTGTAGACTTCCCCCTTAGCCATTGAATGCCTTCAAGGACTTTCTATCATTCTCAAGTACCTCTAGGTGCTTCCTATAAACACCTAAAACATGTCATGTTTAGGAGAACTACTCACATGGGCACATTCATAGATCATGTGACTAAAAATTAGAACCATCCAAGTACCAAAAGTGATTTTCACCACTCATCTAAGGAAGTTTTGACCCATCCAAGCCTAGATGCTATGAACCAGAGTGGCTGAATCTTGGTCACTGAATCTCAAAGTGGCCAATCCCTAGCCACTGTAGATGATAGCAGCTAGACCCTAAAATGCAATTTGTTGTTAAACCAACATAATCTTGGGTGGAAGTGACAGTGTACATGCAATAAGGCCGAGCGAAGATAACTTTGCATTTCTACTCACAGCCAATCTACATGAAAGACTCAATTATGGATTTAGACATCAGTTAACTGGAGATCAAGGGTATACAAAGACTCAAATTCTCATGCAAAAAAATTGTTTGTATGTAGGATTTAGTCCTAGGGTTTTTAGACCTAAACCTAGGACCTCAACACAATATAAGGTGCAAACCTAAGAGCACCAAGGGATCGACTAGAATCAATTGAGGACTTTCTTTTATCATCTTGGAGAGATTTTGAGACTTGAAGAGCTTCTCTTGCATCAAAGACTTGTTATATTAGAGAGCAAATTGGAGTACCCTTTAGGAACAACGAAGTGCTAGCCAACTGAGGGGTTATCACCTACAAGATATTCAATACATCAAACAAAAGTTACAATCATTTCAACATCAGAAACAAGCATAGATCTATAGCCTTGGATAAATAGAGACATATTTTCATCTTAGCGACCACTGTCTTGGACAGTGGCCTACAAGCTTAGTCTAGGGTTCTTAGCATTATGTCTCTTCATTTAGCTTATTACTTGTTTTTACACCATTAGCATAGATCTGATTTATTTCATGTACTTAAATTCATATCATTAGTTTCTATTGGAATTGGGTATATCTCTATTTATCATTAGGGTTATCACTAACAACCTTATTCAGGGAGGCAATCTCAGACATTTGAGCATTTTTTGTTATTTTTATGCTTGCAGGACTACAGGTTCACTAGATAGGTTATAAATATACAAAAGCAAGAGGATACCTTTAGGAACTAGACCTATAGAAGAAGGCATCTTTAAGTCCTCATACAATTTTATGTGTGTCACCGAGAAGCCTATGAGAGCACATCTCCCCTTACGAGGGGGATATCACACACTTGCTACCATATTTTATGAAATATATATCAAAATGAAGGGAATCACTCAGAGGGATCTATATGTAACTGAACCTAAGAAAAAGCAATAAAAAGCATTACCTATTCATTTCTTTGTATTTTGGTTGTATCCTTCATTTAATGCATGGTTAAATAAATAATATGTGTAAATAGAGTGGTGGACAGTGCACCGCTTCCCCAGGGTCACTGTAGATTGTGATCATGGTGGTACTCTTATGTTAGGATTTCCTACGGGTACCATGTTTGAGACCCATTCAGGATAGTCAATAGGAACTATGAAAACCACATCCAACAACTTGTGTAACTCATTATTCACCATCAAAGTGACGGTTGGATGCATTTTCCTCATATTTTGCTTGACCGACTTCTTCATGGGATCCAATGAAAGGTTGTGTATGAATGAATTTGGATCAAGCCCCGGCATGTCTTTGTAAGTCCAAGAAAAAATATTTAGCCTCTCCTTGAGAAGATGAATCATGATGGCTTATTCCTCTGCATATAGAATTTATCTTAACTTGAATTTCTTTGGTTGAGTAGGATCATCACTAATGTCCACCTTCAAAGTCACTTCTATAGCCATATGTAACCCATCCTCTAGCTGGTGACATGTGGGTATCAAATGAATGTCATTGGCAAGATTTATAGGTCCTACTAACACAGGATCCAAACCAGCATGGAACACATCATATGCACAACCTATTGCAAAATGAAATGGTTGTAACACCTTTTTGTTAGGGAAAATATCCTCAAGCTCTATAAGTGAATCAGCACAATCCCAGTCAATAGCATCCATATCAAGATACAATGGTTTGGTATAATCTGTTGGGCTATGAAGTGGAGTGGTCAAATTAATGGATATTGTATTGATGGATAGAATGAAATATCCAGGACCACATGGGTGAAATCTTATCTCAAAGGTTTCCCTTCCATACTCGCATTGAGGCTCTGGTGGAAAAGGAATCTTTGGATCTTGTCCATGAGTAGGATAGATAATAGGATCATTGGGTTCCAAGAGATCTCTAAACATAGGTGTAGGGGGATTGATTACATGATAAATAGCATTTAAGTTGATAGGTCTCCCCAAAAACTGCAAGTTGGGGTCTATGGCATGAAGTGATGCAAATATTCCTACCAACATGTTAACTTACTACAAGTGGTGAGGCCCAAGATAAGCCATCTCAGTCTCATCTTAAAAGTCATCATAACTTATCCAAAAACCATTGGCATTGGTATACGGTCCTAAGACAAGGAGCACGTGTATTAGCTCCAAATAGGCCATCTCTGTTTCATCCTAATATTATTTGTCACTTATGAAGATGTCATTTGCATTAGTGTGTGGCCCTAAGACAAGGGGTATGTGTCTTGGATCCAAATAGGCCATATTTATTCCATCCTCATATTCTTCATCACTTATGAAGATGCCATTTACATTAGTGTATGCCCCTAAGACAAGGGGCATGTGGCTTGGCTCCAAGTAGGCCATCTTTGTTTCGTCCTCATATTCTTCATCACTTATGAAGATGCCATTTGCATTAGTTTCTTTCCCTAAGCTATGGGACCACTACCTTAGCCCTAGGTAGGCTCTGTCTCATCATGATCACCATTTGTAGTGACCTCGGGGAAGCGGCACACCATCCACCACTCTATTTGTGAATATTATTTACTTAACCATGCATTAAATGAAAGATACAACCAAAATATGAAGAAATGAATAGGTAATGCTTTTTATTGCTTTTTATCAAGTTTGGTTACATATAGATCCCTTTGAGGAATTACCTTAATTTTGATACAAATTTTACAAAATACGATAGCAGGTCTCTGATACCCCCCTCGCAAGGGGAGATGCACTCTTGTAGGCTTCCTAGTGATGCACACAGAACTGTATGAGGGCTTACAGATGCCTCCTTCTCCAGGTCTGGTTCCTAGAGGGATCCTCTTGCTTTCATATTTTGATGACCTGTCTAGTGAACCTGTAGTCTTGCAAGCATGAAAACAATAGCAAACACTTAGTTTTTCGAGATTGCCTGCCCAGATAAGGTTGTTAGTGATAACCCTAATGATAAATAGAAATATACCTATTGCCAATAGAAACTAATGCTATGAATGCAATTACATGGAATAATCAGATCTATGCTAATGGTCTAAAAACAAGTAATAAGCTAAATGAAGAGACCTAATGCTAAGAACCCTATACTAAGCCTACAAGCCATTTTTCAAGATAGTGGTCGATATGTTGAAAATTTGTCTCTATTTCTCCAAGGCTATAGATCTATGCATGTTGCTTATGTTGAAATTATTATCACTTTTATCTGATGTACTGAAGATCCTGTAGGTGATAACCCCTCAGCTGGCTAGCACTTCATTGCTCCTAAAGGGCACTCCAATTTGCTCTCCAATCCGACAAGGCTTCACTACAAGAGAAGCTCTTCAAGTCTCAAAAATCTCTCCAAGATGATAAAATAAAGTCCTCAATTGATTCTAGCCGATCCCTTGGTAATATTAGGAGTGCACCTTATATTATGTTGAGGTCCTAGTTTTAGGTATAAAAACCCTAGGACTGAATATTGCATACAAACTATTTGTTAGCATGAGAATTTGACTCTTTGTCTACCCTTGAGGGCCAGTTAATTGATGTCTAAATCTAGACTTCAGTCTTTCATGTAGACTAGCTATGAGTAGGAATGCAAAGTTGTCCCCGCTTGGCCTTATTGCATGTAAACTATCACTTCCGCCCAAGATTAGGCTGGTTTGATGGAAAATTGCATTTTAGGTCCTAGCTATTGTTGTCTGTAGTAGCTAGGGGTTGGCCACTCTGAGCTTCAACGATCAAGATTCAGCTGCTCTGATTCATAGCGGCTAGGCTTGGATGGGTCAAAACTACCCCAGATGAGTGGTGAAAACCACTTTTGGCACTTGGATGGTTCCAAGGTTTAGTCACATGATCTATGAATGTGCCCATGTGAGTAGTTCTCCTAAACACGACATGTTTTAGGTGTCTACAGATGCCCATTTTTTGGATGTACTATGTGGAAAAAACATGATGCTGAGCAAAAAATATAGACTACCATTTTTATAGGGTGTATGATTATCATTGCTCTAATAAACGTTGGATGGCCCAATCACATAAGTAGGCACGCACCCTTGAATCATTGCTTCAATGTATTGGAAGGCTTAATTTAGAACAGGGCTTGCACATATTCACTTGCACTTATTCCTCAAACACAATCGGGTAGCTTATGTCACTACAATGATATCCAACCAGAGGAGAGCTACAAATTAAAAATATCATATTTTGCTTATGAACCCAGCAAAAAAGGGAAATTTTGTAATAGTTATATGCAATAATTTGTAGGACGAATGCCATTTTGATATGATTGAGTGATCTTTGGTTGACTTTGATTATGATTGTTTTAATATTTGAACTACCCCCTCACACAATGAATTGATGAGGGAAGGGCAACTAATGAAGCAAGAAGCCACTTAACAAATATGACTAGTTTTGTTCCTTTCTAGTGCTTGTTCTTTATAATGGGCAAACCTCCATCCAAGTGATGATCATGCATCCCTATCCCGTAGAGTGGTCTAGCCATAAAATGGTCTTCTTAGGGCATTAGGATGAATGATTCTATTTAGGCTTTGTGTTGAATCACTCAACTTAGTGCTTTTACATTATAATGGAATTAGGATGATTCCATCATACCCATGGAGAAGTCTGACCATATTAGTCTTCTTTGGTATTTGAGGGGATTCATCATTGTTCTAAAATTATTAATTTACCCCAAGTAACCCTATGGTAGCTTACTCATCTCATTGAATTGCATGGAGTGCAAATCATTGCAACCGCTGAGTTTATAGAGTAAGTAACTGTATATGAGGCTTACTTGAGATTTGTATTTATGTGATTTCTTTTGTTATTTTTGAGCATTATGATGATTATGAACCATAAAAATGTGTTTATTTGACCTTTTTTTGTTATTTCTCATAGGAGGAATTCCTCTATTTTTGGCTATGCTTCTAGTCGATGTCAGCTCCAGTGGCTATCAAATGCCTACTTGTGGCCACTTTCGATTGTAGCGGCCAAGAAGTGCAAGCCACTAATGATAAGAGCAGCTGAGGCATAATTTGGAAATATAAAAATTAGCCTAGATTTCTGACTTTTCATTATTCTAGCTGGTGATTCAATTTTTAGAGCTCTGGAGAGAAAGTGATAGTTTGCAACTTGGATCATTTTTTTCGAGGATAATGGCTGCACAGGGTGAGGCATCCGTGAGTGGAGGAGCCAGAGCTTCTCGGGTATGCTTCAAAATCCTTAACCTTACTTGTATTTTTTTTTGGTAAAAGTGAACCTCACTAAGTAACCACTAAATGAACCTCACTAAACTCATTGGCAATGAACCGAATCCGTAGCTAGGCTTAGTTTAGGTTTTAATTTGGTGGGCTTGTCCCTATTTTATGTTTTTTTTCAATTTTTTTTGTTTTATTGGCCTAGGGTGCACGCATCTATCGTGTTGACCATCGGCCACTGTCACTCAGAGTGACCATTTTGGCTTGTGGCTTGGTCACTATCAATGGTAGCGGTCAGTTAAAAATTCCAATAGTAAAAAATCTAACTATTAGAACCTGGCCACTACCAGCTTCAGCGATTGATTCATAGACGCTATAAATGATAGTATCCAGGAAGCCTTAGGTTGTTTTTGGATTATTTTTTTGAATTTTTTGAAGTGATTAATTGGTTCTTGATGCATGACTAGGTGCATTTATTGCTCTTTTCACTTAGACTTAGGATAGTCTATCATTATTTGCACTATTTTCCATGTTTTATTATGTTGTATGCCTTATATACACTATAATTATGTCTTTTATTGCTTTCCTTAGATTCTTACTGCTCGAGCTTGGGACTCGAAGCTCTTGCTTGACCTCTTGTCTCATATGATTGCTAAGGACTAGGCCTAGTTCAAGGCCTACAAACTATAATTTGTGACTAAGATTCCTCATATTATGGTGGATCAAACCTACCTCATTACCTTGGCTCACTGATGGGACCCTCAAACTAATACCTTCCACCTCCCCACCAAAGAGATGACTATCATGCTAGAGGATGTGTATAGGATATTTTGACTTCCCTTTGATGGAGTGACCATCGTCTCCGTAGCCACTAATGACTGTGATGCAATTTTTTCTAGGATGTTTAGGAGGTATGCTATGGCTACCTTCTAGGACAAAAAATTTGGTGGCGTATCTATTCTATAGTGGTACAGGGAGAGGGTCTTATTTGTGATGCATGAGGTGTTTCTGATGGTTGTCAGTAATGTTCTCATCCTAGACTGATCAGGCTTGAGGTTCCCGTGGAACCTCCTTGTGATGTTTTAGGACTTTATGTATGGCATGAATTCTATCATCTATGCGTGGGGTAGGTCTTTATTAGTGTAATTATATAATGAGTTGTATCACATTCATTGGTGGTGTTGTGTCAGCATCACATGTAGCTTTCTACTACAGATATGGGGATGGGAGAATATCTGTATAGATCGTCCCAAAGTGCTCCTCATAGAGATTGTTGATATCAATGGTTTGATGCAGTGTTATTCCATTAGATGGGCTTGAGAGAATGAGAAGGGCAAGAGCCACCCTCATGTTGGGGAGATCCTCCATTATATTGCTACTTTCACTGGGTTGTAGGCTAGAGATATCATATGGTGCCCATATCATGAGTGCCCAACATGGGACGATCCAACCAGATTCACAGCTAGGATGTGATGCAAACGATGGATTATTGGTTGCAAGGTTGACATCGGAGAGTATTTATTCTACAATCGTGTCCATCAATATGGGTTATAGTAGGATGTGCCATTTATCCCATTCATGTACAGGCATATTATAGTAGAGAAAGACCTTCATCCACCACATATTACAAAGATATCTGATGAGGAGGATGCCCTAGAAGTTGATGTAGGTGTCGACAGGGGAGTGATAGACACATGATCCACCATTATCTAAGGAATCTTGGTCGCATATTGTAGTGCATAGGCCTTGAACCAGGCCTAGTATATAGTAGTCATACGAGGCACAAGATCAAGAAAGAGCTTTGGGTCCTGAGCTCGAGTAATAAGAATCTAAGGAAATCAATCAAATACATAACTATAGTGCATCTAAGGCATAAAACATAATAAAATATGGAAAAGGGTGCAAATAACGATAGACTATCCTAAGTCTAAGTGAAAATAGCAATAAATGCACCTAGTCATGCAACAAGAACCAATTAATCACATCAAAAAAATAAAAAAAGAATCCAAAAACAACCTAAGGCTTCTTGGCCACTCTCATTTATAATGACCAGGAATCGGCCACTGAATTTGGCAACGACCAGGTTCCAACGGTTATATTTGTGACCGTTGGAATTTTGAACCAATCGCTGCCATCGATAGTGGCCAATTCATGGGTTGAAATGGCCACTCTAAGTGACAGTGGCTTATGGGAAACATGGAAGATGTGTGTGCCCTAGGCCAATAAAACCAAAACAAAATTGAAAAAAACATAAAATGGAAACAAGCCCACCAAATCAAAACCAAACTAAGCCTAGCTATGAATTTGTTTCATTGCCAATGAGTTTAGTGAGGTTCACTTATCGATTACTTAGTGAGGTTCACTTTCACCAATAAAAATACAAGAAATATTAAGGGTTTCAAAGCATACCCAAGAAGCTCTGTCTCCTCCACTCATGGATACCTCACCCTATGTAGCTATTATCCTTGATGAAAATGCTCCAAGTTGCAAACTGTCACCTTCTCTCCAAAGCTCTAGAAAGCAAATCGCTAGTTGGATGAATGAAAAGTAAAAACCTTAGGCTAATTTTTATATTTTCAAACTATGCCTTAGCTACTCCTATCATCAGTGGCCCACACTTCTTGGATGATGTGGTCGAGAGAAGCCATAAGAAGGCATCTAATAGCCATTGGAGCTGATAGCATCCATAAGCATAGCCAAAAACAAAGGAATTCCTACCATGAGAAATAAAAAAAGGTCAAATAAACACATTTTGATGGTTCATACTCATAATAATGCTCAAAAATAACAAAAGAAATCACATAAATACAAATCTCAAGTAAGCTTCGTATCCAGTTACTTACTCTATCAACTTAGCGGTTGCAACGATTTGCACTCCATGCAATTCGGTGAGATGAGTAAGCTACCATAGGGCTACTTGGGGTAAATTAATCATTTCAAAACTATGATGAATCCCCTCAAATCTTGAAGAAGACCAATATGGTCGGACTGCTTCGTGGGTACGATGGAATCATCCTAATTCCCTTATAACATAAAAGCACTGAGTTGAGTGATTCAACACAAAGCCTAAATAGAATCATTCATCCTAATGCCTTAAGAAGGCTATTTTATGACTAGACCACTCCACGGGATAGGGATGAATGATCATCATAAATAGTTGAGATCACACTTTGATGGGGTTTGGCCCATTATAAAGAACGCGCACTAGAAAGGAACAAAACTAGTCATATTGGTTAAGTGGCTTGTCGCTTCATTAGTTGCCCTTCCCTCATCAATTCATTGTGTGAGGGGGTAGTTCAAATCTTCAAACAATCATAATCAAAGTCAACCAAATAATACTCAATCATATCAAAATGGCATTCATCCTATGAATCATTACAGAAAAATATTACAAAATTTCCCTCGTTTGTTGGGTTCATAACCAAAATATGACATTTTCAATTCGTAGCTCTCCTCCGGTCGGATCTCATTATAGTAACATAAGCTACCCAATTTTGTTTGAGGAATGAGTGCAAGTGAATATGTGCAAGCCCTGTGCTAAATTAAGACTTCCAATATGTTGAAGAAATTATTCAAGGATGCACACCGTCTTGCGTGATTGGCCCATCCAGCGTTGATCAGACCAATGATCATCATACACCCTACAAACATGGTAGTCTACATTTTTGCTCAGTTTCATGTTTTTCCCACACAATGCATCCCAAAGAGGGGTATCTATAGACACTTAAAACACATCGTATTTAGGAGAACTACTCACATGCATAAATTCATAGATCATGTGACCAAACCTTAGAATCATCCAAGTGCCAAAAGTGGTTTTCACCACTCATTTGGGGTAGTTTTGACCCATCCAAGCCTGGCCGCTATGAACCAGAGTGGCTAAATATTGGCTGCTGAAGCTCAGAGTGGCCAATCCCTAGCTGCTATAGATGATAGTGGCTAGACCCTAAAATGTAATTGGCCATCAAACAAGCCTAATATTAGGTAGAAGTGGGAATTTGCATGCAATAAGGTTGAGTGGGGACAACTTTGCATTCCTAATATCAGCCAGTCTACATGAAAGACTCAAGTTTAAATTTAGACATCAGTTAACTGGCCCTCAAGGGTAGAGAAAGACTCAAATTCTCATGCTAAAAAATAGTTTGTATGCAGGATTTAGTCCTAGGGTTTTTAGACCTAAATATAGGACCTCAACACAATATAAGGTGCATTCTTAAGAGCACCAAGGGATCGACTAGAATCAATTGAAAACTTTCTTTTATCATCTTTGAGATATTTTTGAGACTTGAATAACTTCTCTTGTAGTGAAGCCCTATCGGATTGGAGAGAAAATTGGAGCACCCTTTAGGAGTAACGAAGTGCTATCCAAATGAGGGGTTATCACCTGCAGAATCTTCAATACATCAGACAAAAGAGAAAATCATTTCAACATCAGTAACAAGCATAGATCTATATCCTTGGATCAGTAGAGATAGGTTTTTATCTTAGTGGCCACTATCTCAAATAGTGGCCTATAGGATTAGTCTAGGTTTCTTAGCATTAGATCTCTTAATTTAGCTTATTACTTATTTTTACACCATTAGCATAGATCTAATTTATTTCATGTAATTGCATTCATAGCATTAGTTTCTATTGGCATTGGGTATATTTCTATTTATCATTAATGTTATCACTAACAACCTTATCCAAGGAGGCAATCTCGAACAGATGAGTGTTTGTTGTTGTTTTCATGCTTGTAGGACTACAGGTTCACTAGATAGGTTATCAACATACAAAAGCAAGAGGATACCTCTAGGAACCAAACCTGAATAAGGAGGTATCTGTAAGCCCTCATACATTTCTATGTGCATCACCAGGAATCCTACGAGAGTGCATCTCCTCTTGTGAGGGAGATATCACACACCTGCTACCCTATTTTGTAAAATCTATATCAAAATTAAGGAAATCTGTCAGAGGGATATATATGTAACCGAACTTGAGAAAAATAAATAAAAAGCATTACCTATTCATTTCGTCATATTTTGGTAGTATTCACAAATAGAGTGGTGGATGATGTGTCACTTCCCTAAGGTAACTACATATGGTGATCACGGTTAATTGGGCATATTTCTATTTATCATTAGGGTTATCACTAACAAAATTAACTAAGGAGGCAATCTCAGACAGTCGAGTGTTTGATATTATTTTCATGCTTGCAGGACTACAAGTTTACTAGACAGGTATCAATATACGAAAGTAAGACGATCCCTTTAGGAACCAAACCTGGATAAGAAGGCATCTATAAGACCTCATACAGTTTTGTATGCATCATCAGGAATCTTTCAAGAGTGCATCTCCCCTTGCGAGGGGGATATCACACACCTGATGAAAACCTGTCACTATTGCTCCATGGCTATAGATCTATGATTGTTGTTGATGTTGAAATTATTGTCACTTTTGTATGATGTATTGAAGATCCTATAGGTGATAATCCCTCAATTGGCTAGCACTTTGTTGCTCCTAAAGGATGCTCCAATTTTCTCTCCAATCCTATAGAGCTTCACTACAAGAGAAGCTCTTCAAGTCTCAAAAGCTCTCCAAGATGATAAAAGAAAGTCCTTAGTTGATTCTAGCCAATCCTTTGGGGCTTTTAGGAATGCACCTTATATTGTTTTGAGGTCCTAGGTTTAGGTCTAAAAACCCTAGGATTTAATCCTGCATACAAATTTATGTTAGCATGAGAATTTGAGTCTTTGTATACCCTTGACGGCCAGTTAACTGATGTCTAAATCTAGACTTGAGTCTTTCATGTAGACTGGTTATGAGGATGAATGCAAAGTTGTCCCTGCTCGGCCTTATTGCATGTAAATTTCCACTTCCACATGATATTAGGTTGTTTTGATGGAAATTTGCATTTTAGGGTCTAGCCACTATCATCTGCAGCGGTTAAGGATTGGCCACTCTGAGCTTTAGTGGCCAAAATTCAACCACTCTAGTTTACAGCGGTCAGGATTGGATGGGTCAAAACTAAACCAAATGAGTGGTGAAAACCACTTTTGGCACTTGTATGGTTCCAAGGTTTAGTCACATGATCTATGAATGTGTCCATGTGAGTAGTTATCCTAAACATGACGTATTTTAGGTGTTTACAAATGCCTCTTTTTGGGATGTGTTGTGCGGGAAAAACATAGTGTTGAGAAAAAATGTAGACTTCCATGTTTGTATGGTGTATTATGATCATTGGTCTGATCAATGCTAGATGGCCCAGTCATGCAATATGGTGTGCACCCTTGAATCATTGCTTCAAACAATCATAATCAAAGTCAACCAAATATCACTCAATCATATCAAAATTGCATTCATCCTATGAATCATTGCATAAAACTATTACAAATTTTCCCTCATTTACTGGGATCATAAGAAAAATATGACATTTTTAGTTCATAGCTCTCCTCCGATTGGATCTCATTGTAGTGACATAAGCTACCCGATTGTGTTTGAGGAATGAGTGCAAGTGAATATGTGCAAGCCATGTGCTAAATTAAGCCTTCCAATATGTTTAAGCAATGATTTAAGGGTGCACATCATCTTGCATGATTGGGCCATCCAGCATTGATCAAACCAATGATCATCATACACCCTACAAACATGGTAGTCTACATTTTTGCTCAGCATCGTATTTTTCCCACACAACACATACCAAAAAGGGGCATTTGTAGACACCTAAAATATGTTGTTATTAGGAAAAATACTCACATGGGCACATTAATAGATCATGTGACTAAACCTTAGAACCATCCAAGTGATAAAAGTAGTTTTCACCACTCATTTGGGGTAGTTTTGACCCATCCAAGCCTGGCCGCTATGAACCAGAGTGGCTGAATCTTGGCTATTAAAGCTCAGAGCAGCCAATCCCTAGCTACTGCACACGACAGTGGCTAGACCCTAAAATGTAATTTGCCATCAACCCAGCCTAATATTGGGTGGAAGTGGCAGTTCGTATGCAATAAGTAGGGACAAATTTACATTCCTACTCATAGCTAGTCTACATGAAAGACTCAATTCTAGATTTAGACATCAATTAACTGGCCCTCGAGGGTAGACAAAGACTCAAATTCTCATTCTAACAAATAGTTTGTATGCAGGATTCAATCCTAGGGTTTTTATACCTAAACCTAGGACCTCAACATAATATAAGGTGCATTCCTAAGAACACCAAGGGATCGGCTAGAATCAATTAATGACTTTATTTTATCATCTTGGAGAGCTTTTTGAGACTTGAAGAGCTTCTCTTGCAATGAAGCCATGTCGGATTGGAGAGAAAATTGGAGTTCCCTTTAGGAGCAATGAAATGCTAGCCAACTAAGGGGTTATCACCTACAAGATCTTCAATACATCATACAAAAGTGACAATCATTTCAAAATCAGTAACAAGCATAAATCTATAGCCTTGGAGCAATAGAGACATGTTTTCATCTTAGCGACCACTTTCTTAGAAAGTGGCCTGGAGGCTTAGTCTAAGAAAAATTAATAAAAAGCATTACGTATTTATTTCTTCGTATTTTGGTTGTATCTTTAATTTAATGCATGGTTAAGTAAATATTATTTGCAAATAGATTTGTGGAGGTAGCGACCCTAGGGAAGCAGCGCACCATCCACCACTCTATTTGCAAATATTATTTACATAACCATGCATTAAATGAAATATACAACCAAAATATGAATAAATGAATATGTAATATGTTTTATTTTATTTTCTCAAGTTCGGTTGCCTCTGATTATTGAGTGGTGATGGCTGCTACCTCTGTTTGGCACTAGCATGAGTACGAGCATCTCTTTACTCTTGATGTATATCAGATTGATATAAAGCCTTCCTATATACATGCTATCTATGCTCATATTTAGGATATAGGCCAGCCCTAGCTAACTTATCCTCCTGATCCACGTGTTCCTTCTAGGTAAGGATACACTCTTTGTGCATGCACTACTCATATAGCCTCTATCTAATGAGCCTTTGTGCTTGAAGATTTTCATATTCAATGCACTGCCTCTCTAGGTGAGTGTCCTACAATTAATCTTGAAGGAGTTGGCATTTTTGCTCTAATACCAGTCAATGTGACATATCGATCAAATCGGCCATGGGAGGCCTCTAGTATCCCTGCTCTGTAAGAGCGACCTTATGGGTTCTATACCCATCGGACTGATGTGCTATGCCTTTGACTCTTTTTGTGAAGATGGCATTGGCCTCCTACTATATCCTATACTATGAACCACCATGCACATATAGTGGATATGTGACATGAGGGTGCTTAGAAGCCTCTTCATGTTCCTTAGTAGTGCAGACAACACTCATTCGACGCTCACTCAGGGCATGAGTGGGTGGAGTGGAAGGCTTGTAGCCTAGCTACTCTAAAACACTACCTAGACACTCTATCGGCCTAGACCACCATCACTCATCTGGTGGTGTGCCATTATCTCCCACCTTTGATATATCAATGGTGATATTGCATGGTGGACCATGCATGGGAGTATGGTTAGACCTATGCTCGATAGCGAGTCTATCTACCTACCCTGAATGGGTGGATATCTAGTACTTCTATACTTAGAAGGTGGATCCATGTATTCTCTAGTGGACTTAGTATGTAGGGGCACCAACCTGGTCCCCTGCACAACAAACTCTTTGGCCGATCCGATGGATGCATGTGCATTGAGGTCTCGGTAAGGGCTCTCGAGTGGAACACCCTCATGCTAGAAGGATTTCTATCCTATCCTGTGCCTAGAGGAGTGTACTAAAGCTTCTCTATCTAGGGTTTGCTCTACAAGCTCCCCTAGTGTCGAGTTATCTCCTCTAATGCTAGCCAAACGACATTCAGTTATCTCATGTGGTTGAGGAATTGACACGTATTATTGTGAATTGGTTAGGGGTTGGTCATCGATGTTGGCTTTGGACCTTTGTCGACCACCCCATGTATCCACCATTATGTACCTAGCATCTAGATGTATTATTATTTAGCAAATAAGGTATACAATAATGATTATCTCATTTTAAATTATAAAATTGAGTCCTAAACTATTTGATGTGTTTTCAAGATTTGTTGTATCAGTGTAGAAACTCTTATCGTGTTTTGCAAAACATGTTAGATTTTATTCTCATTTTAATGTCTTTCACCTGTATGCTCGCAACTCAACAACTTGGCTATGAACTCCAAGTCATGTAATCCAACCTATAATGTGTGGTAATGAAGCCCACACATGCTCAAGGAGCATAGGTCCTCCCATATCCTCACTCATTTTTCCCTACTCAGCATTATACCCTCAAAAGAGAATACATGCAAATTTTCCAAGGTATGAAAGGTTCTCGGATCCAGTATTGGTCTAGTATCCAAAAGGTTCATGGGATTTGGGCCAACAGATGGAAGTTACACCCATCGTTGTTGAACCCTACTAGTGGTTGGATGTCAAGCCCAACTCACTAGCGTTTAAGTTCCAAGTGGTGTGTGTGGTTCCTTTTAATGTAAATAAAATAAATGCATCATATAGCATACATGCTCATTTTATAAATACTTGTAAATGAAAGAATGTTTCAAATCTAGAAAATGCAAGCTATTCTAGATTCTCTTTAAGACTATGCACATTACAATTATAATTGGTCACTAATTGGGCCTCACAAATGCAAACCATCCACACAAATTATATCAAGCACGCTGAATTATAGGGCAGATTATAATCAGACATCCGCTATTCCTAGCAGCGCCTTTCTAATGACACGAAATATAAATGCAACTAAGACCTAATTCATTTCCATTTTCTTTCTTATTTTCTTAATTGCATTCAAAATTTAGCTTTCTAGAAAACACAGAGATAGAAAAAATGATAGAGAGTAATAAGTAGGTCGTACCTCAAATCCTCATATAATTTAGCTTTATCCCTCTGCTGTCTACTATGTCCGTTGGAAACTGTAGGTCTAGGTTGTGGTTCTGATTGTGGCCTGTAGGTTGAACCTGTGGTTCAATTTTTGGCCCATAGCTGTTAGCTACGGTCTATACCTGCAAGTCACAAAAACCAAAAAACATAGTCAGAAGCTATAATTGTAGAGTTCTACCATGATCACCTTCTAATCCAACCAAAAAGCATGCACCCATATATTGTACTATGTTGTATTCATCCATTCAAAGCATAAATTGACAAGATTGCATAGATTCAATGAAATAGAATTTCTTGTATTGATATTTATAAAGAATATTTATTACAATAATGCCCCTCTTAGGGTCACCCAAATTATGATACGATTAATACAATGCCAAAGCCCTCAATAGGGTAGGCACACTAATAATGCTTTTCACTTGGTCACAAACTACTCTAGGGTGGATTTTCCCTCTTCTTCGCGTTGAGGAAGGAATTTGATGGTTGGTTCTCATTTGAAACTATTCGCTGTGGTCAAGAAACAATATAGAAGTGTCAAAAATATAGGCAACCTCTCATGATGAGGCCATTTTAGGTAAATTTCATAAAGACACCATTAAACATGCATAATCAAGAAAACATGAAAATTGCTTCTAAACTATGTTAATTGCATCAAGATTCATATAATAGCATAAAGAAAGATAGTAGCTACACTATGCATGGATCAAATATGTAAATTAAGGCATGAAAGTGCATAAAGAACCCATTAATGTCCTAATTGAAGCATAACATAAAGAAACTAATCTAACCTAATTCTATTGGTCAGAAGTCTACTAAACTGTAATTAAACCATGAAAATAGCTAATCTAAGCTAATTAACCATATAGAAATAAAAATGGGAAGGTGGTGATACCTCTACTGCAAACCACAGCTCTAGTGAGAAATTTGCACTATAAACCGTAGCTGAAAGCCATGATTAGCAATTTGATAGGTTTACCCTCAATTCCAAGGGTAGTGGGCTTGACCTCCTTGTCCAAATTGATGTTCAATGGTCGCCTTCTATGTCCTCGGACTAATTTGGTGGTTGATTCATTATGAAGGACCTTCATTTTCCCAAATTTGTGTTTCTTGGCTCTTCTAGGCTCCTAGAATTTCCATGGCAAATTGATCTTTGGGTGAATAGCAAAGTGGCCTTCTCCAATGCATGAATTTAGTATGCAATTTGATAGGGCTTCACTGCTTGCTTGATAAATCAACTCTCTATATTATCTCCCCACTTGGAGGGGGTATTTATAGGATGCCCTAGGGCTTGGGAGTGGCTTCTTGGAGAAGCCAAGATCAAGAAGAGGTGGTTAGAACAGTTTTAATAGAAGCCTCTAGAATATTTTGTCCATTAACCACCTTCTTCTAGATCAAATAGTCGTTCAAATCGATTTGGATTGGATTAAAGGCCAAATGAACTTCATTTAAGACCATAGGTCACAAATGCAGTCTTAACTGTAAATCATAGGTATGGGTTGCGGTTCAGACTTATTAGGCCAAGGAGCCCAAATTGAGTGGTTAGAACCACTACTCTATCTTGGAGTTTGTCCAAGATCCTCCATATGGTATTGTAGCATGTCCATATGAGTATTCGTCCTCGACATGACATGTTTTAGGTGTCTACACTAGAATTTTTACATCAGCATTGGACAACTGCTTTAGCTGGAGTGTCCCAACATTAGATAAATAGAAGCCCACTCACTTATATTAGGAGCAGAGACACATTTTGAGACACCACCAACATTATTTTTCTAGGGTTTTGAAGAACCCTAGCTATTGTAAAATTTGTATCAAAGGATTCAAAGATCCTCATTGTAACAATGGAGTTTTTAGGCTCCCCCATTAATAAAAATCATTCATTGTGCAATACTGTTCTTTGATTTCTACTTTATATTTTTGTTATTTGGTGTTGCATTTTTGTCTTTTCACAACTAAATACCAATAAGATCCCCAAGGGGTTGGTATTTTTAGAGAGGTTGTTTGATGACTTTGACAAAGCATATAAACCTCTAATTTAGGATTCTAAGGTATATGAAGTTAATATCAAAACAAATTAAGATCCCAATATTGTTTTGATCAATGAAGATCTATGAGGAAAATATAAACAAAAGTATATCAACTACCTAAAAAAGAAGATTGATTATTTTGCTTGGAGTTATGAGGATCTGAAGACCTTCAATACAAAGGTAATGACTCACATAATACCTCTTCAAAAATATACCAAGCCTTTCAAGAAGAAGCAAATAAAGTTTAATCCTACTTTGTATCCAATAATGCAGAAAGAAGTGTGGAAGTTACTGGATGCTAAGATAATTAGGAAGGTGAGATTTTCTTCTTGGTTGGCAAACTTGGTTCCAGTTAGAAGAAAGAATGGTGAGATCAGGATTTGTGTAGATTTCAATAATTTGAATAAGATTTCTCTTAAATAAAACTATCCCCTTCTGAATATGGAATAGTTGCTTCAGACAGTGGTTGGCTCATCAAGAATGTCTTTATTAAATGGCTTTTTAGGTTACAATGAGATTACAGTGAATCCAGAAGATAAACACAAAACAACTTTCACCACTCCATGGGGAACATTTGAATATATCAGGATGCCATTTGGGTTGATGAATGTAGTGGCAACATTTTAGAGAGTCATCGATTTTGCATTTAAGGGGCTGATGTTAAAGGTAATGGTAGTATATCTTGGTGACATTAAATTTTTTTCCAAAAATCCTGAAGATCATTTTGAATATGTAACTCAAGTATTTGACATGTGCAAGGAGTTTGGCATATCCTTGAATCCTAGTAAAATATGTGTTTGGGGCCACATAAGGTAAACTGCTTGGGCATATTGTTTCAAAGGATGGTATTAGCTCCATAAATAATAGAAGAAATTGCTAAAATTATCCCTCCTAAAAATTTTAAAGGAGTTAGATCATTCTTTGGGAAGATTAACTTTGTTAGGAGGTTTGTCCCTAATTTTGCTTAGATTGTCAAGTCAATAAATGACATGATCAAGAAAAATGGGGAAATAAGGTGGATAGAGAAAAATATTGTAGCTTTTTAGAAGATCAAAGATGCAATTACTCAAGCTCCAATATTAAATTACCCTTATTACTCTAAATATTTCAAAATCTACTCATTTCCTTTAGAAAAATCTATTGCTACAGTTCTAGCTCAAAAGGATGAAGATAAAATTGAAATACCTATAGCCTTTATGAGTACAACATTGAAGGGTGCTCAACTGAAATACTCTTTGCTAGAAAAATAGGCTTATGCATTAATCAGAGCATTGGATCATTTCAAGTGTATTTTTGGGTCCAATAAGGTAATAGCCTATATCCCCTACATTGTTGTGAAAGATATTTTCACTCATATTGAACATTTTAGGCAGTATTGCAAGATATATGGCTAAGTTATTATAGTATGATGTAAAATTCAAAGTAGTGTAGATTGTCCAAGGATAAGGATTGGTAAAGTATCTAGCTAACAAATAAGGAGAGGCTATGAATAACACTATCATAGTAGATAAGTAGAAAGAAGCTAGAACAGTTGATAATTTTGATTGTAGGTGGTATGATGGTATTTTGTATTATCTTCAAAACTTATCATTTCTAGAATACATACTCCAAAATAAAAGTTCTATCAAGCAATTGGTCCAAAAATACTACATTCACGAAGGTAGATTGTGTTAGAGGCATTCAGATGGTGTGTTGCTTCTCTATTTATTTTAGAAAGAGGACCCTCAAGTGTTTAAATAATATCATTCTAGTTTTATGGGGGTCACTTTATTACAAAGTCCACTGCTCACAAGATCATAAGAGGTTGTTATTATTGGTCCTCCCTATTTAAGGATGTTTACCAGTTTGTTAGAATTTGTCATAATTATTAGATTTTTGTAGGAAAGAAAAATTTTCTAGCCATACCCTAATTATTTTGGAGGTCACAAGTGGATCATCACAACAATAGACTATTTTACTAAGTGGATAGAAGCAACATCTCTCAAGAAATCCACTACAAAAGTGGTCATAAAATTTTTAGAAGATAACACGTTGACAAGATTTGGGGTTCCTAGGAAGATAGTAATAGACAATGGAAACTATTTCACTTCTTTTGAGATGACTGAATTTTGTGCTAGGTATAATATAGAGATTTCTCATTTTGTAAATTACTATCCTCGAGGGAATGGTTTAGCATAATCCTCAAATAAGAATTTAATAATAAGAATCAGAAGAGTATTATGCAGAAACAAAATAAGTTGGAACAGCAAGCTAAAGTTTGCTTTATGGGTTGATAGAATATCTCTTAAAAGAAGCATAGTAAAATCTCCTTATGAACTAGTTTATGGTGAGAATGCTCTATTATCACCTTAGGTGGAAAGCCATTCTTTATCTTTGCTTCTTCAAGACCATAAAAATCCAAATGTCCTACAAAAAAGAATTGATCAAATTGTGAATTTGCAAGAAGATAGAAAGGATTCATTAATGAATATTACAGAGTAGGCTCAAAAAATAGTGTCGTTGTTTAATAATAAATCCAGAGGTAAACCTTTTTAAGGAGGAGATATAGTGTTGTACTTGGATCTCAAAAATGACAAGCATGGTGAAAAAGGGAAGTGGGAATCCAAATGGCTTGGCCTCTATCAAATCCTTCAAAATGTAGGCCAACATCCTTACAAATTGCAGACTCTGTATGGTGCATAATTTTTAATTCCTATCAATGGCCAGCATCTAAAATTATATCATTCAGCACTAAGGGATTGAGAAGCCTCGCAAAAAATATCTTTAGTTTCTAGGAGATTGAGTCCTTTCTAGGTGATTAAGGAGTCCTTTCTAGATGATTAAGGTGTTCTCTATAGGTGATTAAGGTGTTATCTAAGGTGATTAGGCAATTTTTGATTCCTTGTGGTCTACTAGATATTTTGGAGTTCTTAGGTGACTTTTTATCAAAGTATATTTTCATTACCTATCCCAGTCAAAGCCTATGTTGGATCCTCAAAATACAACTTGATTTTGCCCCAAAGTTTTCAAATTTTTGGTGTCCTGTGAGTCCTTTAAACTTTTGCAATAAAACCATGGTTGGCCTCATTTTAATAAATTTATGGGTCCTTGGGTCTTTTTGTGTCATATCTCACCCTCCGAGAGCATTTTTGAAAATTTTATGTCGCCAAAGTCGGGTCTTTATTTTGGTTTTATGTTAATATTTTTGGCTTAAATAAGATTTTATTATTTATTTTTAACCTTCAATGGTCTTAAATATTTAATTAAAATTTTCTCTTTTTTATAAAGTTTGATTATATATTTAATTAAGTATTTAATTAAATTTATTTAAATATTAAATTAAATTTTATATATAAAAATAAATAAAAAATAAGAGGGAACCCCATTCCCCCTTATTATTTTCTCTCCACTCCCTAGACTAACACATTCCCCCTCATCCCACCTCATCCTCACCTTCTCCCTACCTAACCCATCCCCTTCCATGTCCCTCCATCCACATTTTCCCTAAAAAATAATAAAAAAATGAAAAATAAAAAGGGGGCCCCTTTCCCCTCACGTCACTCCCCCCCCCCATTTTTTCCCCTTTTATAAATCCATCCGCATGCATGAAAATATTTCAAAAAAAAAAAATCAAAATATAAAAAAATCATCCCATGGGGAACAACATAATGGTTTAGGCTTTGGCTCTTCTTCAGGAGGTCCATGGTTCAAATCACAGTGTGGGCGAGTGTGTGAGGGGTTGGGTGTGTGGTGGTTGTGTGTTCTATTCCCTATTGATAAGCATAGCTCTTAGATTTAGGAGGGGTTATGGTTGGGGGAGGTCTGCCCAGCCCTGTTCATTGGTCGTAGGGGTTTCTCACACTAACCAAATTTAAATATATATATATATAATAAAATAAAAAATAAAGAAAAGGCATGAGGAAAATCAATTTCACACATTAATTCTTGTAGATCCAAGGGCACGCATTGAGAAGAGTGCATGTAAAATGAAGAAAATATCTAACGACATGCATTCACCTGGAAAAAAGATTTGATGGTATGCACTTTGAAAAACAGTAAAAAAATCCAATAGTACACATTAATAGGAGAATATATGAGGGCTCGCACGAGATATGCATGAAAATTGAGGTGGTCAAAGTCCAAATAAAAGGATCCAACGGTACAAGGAAAATCAATTTCACACATTAATTCTTGTAGATCCAAGGGCATGCATTGAGAAGAGTGCATGCAAAATGAAGGAAATATATGATGGTATGAATTCACCTGGAAAAATGATTTTATGGTATGCACTTCAAAAAATAGTAAAAATCCAACAGTACACATTAATAAGAGAATATCTAAGGGCTCGCATGGGATATGCATGAAAACTAAGGTGGTCAAAGTCCAACTAAAAGGATCCAACGATACACATATGATACGCTACATCTAATGAATCATGTGCACAAAAATTGAGGTAAGAATGAACAATCTTGGGCTCAACGTAGAAGAAAGGATTTTTTTCATTTTTTATTCTCCATGTGGGGATGTGGGTGTCCATTTGGGCCCATGTGTATTGTGGACCCCCCATGAAGACGTGGATAGGGGGGTTTATATAAAAAAATTTATATGCCTCCCACGCATTCATGGGGGAAATTTTTTATAAATATTATAAAAATATCCCTAAGGTCCATTTTTACATTTCCCACAAGGCCACCTTTATAATAAAAAATTACCCCCCCCCGCGCATACATGGGGGCTTTAAATTTCAATATTAAAATATTGTCGCCCCATGCAGACGCAGGGGGCCTTATTATATATATAAGGGCCCATGGGCCCATTTTCCATGGTGGCCCATGAAGCCAAGATTGTAATATTTTTTATTATTATATGTAGAATATACATGCATACATACATATATATAGGCCAAAAAAAAGAGAGAAAAAGGTCATAAAAAATTTAGAAAAAAAAAGAGGAAAAGACCATATTAGAAAAAAGGGGAATTTTTTTTTTTAAAGGAGAAAATAATATTAATAATATTATTATTATTATTATAATTTTTGCAATCAAAGTTGTAATTTTTTATATTGGCTAAGGTTAGCCTTATAAAAAAAAGAGAAAGGAGCTGAAAATCAATAAATTTTTTGAAGCCATTTTGGGCCAACTTCTAAAGAAATTGTAATAGGTAAATATGGAGGTATTTTTGAGAGCACTACCAGGCCACAAACGAGAGCCACTATAAATGTAATTAATTTTATGGATTGAGTATGGACGTAGTTACATTTTTTATGCACCATCACCTATTTTTAATAAATGATAGTTGCAATTATGATCCATCATCGAAACAGTTGCAATTTTTGCAATTATGGACCATCATCAATCTTTGAGTGAGAACCAATTCATAGGCTATATGAGAGAGTTGTTGCAATAGAAAAAGGGATCAATTTTTTGCATAGTAAAATTTTGCAAGAGGTATACTAGAGTACCCATCCTTGTCAGTCGTATTTTCCCATGTGTCTTGTCTAGTTATCCCTTTTTCTTCCCCATTATTGTGTAGGTTTTATTGAGGAGGTTCCCAATTTACTGAGATCATTTCTAATGGCTGAGATTGAAATCCAAAAGGCTCTTTGGTACATCATTTGAATGAATATTTACAATTCTCTATTGCATTATTTGAATGGAGAATTTGTTTATACTTGCTTAGTGAGATCTGGTTATTCTGATCATAATCTCATTGTAATGATCAATTATTTAATATAAATCTTTCTTCCTACTTTGAGTAATTTTATGTGCATTTTTTTTTCCTATTTACATGTTACATCATTTTAATGTGTAAATAGCATCTTCTTTCATTGGCATGTTCAATCAATTATGTTACATTATTTGAATGGATGTGATTGGCTCAGTTGTCTTCTCCACCTTATTTATTCATCATATTTTAAAGTCTGGCTATAATTACCCAATGGATAAGGCACTGGTATACTTCTTGAAGCATTAGCTAGGAGTTAATTTGAATCTTAGAAAACTTTTATGTTGCAGTTTTATTTTATTTTGTAAATCTAGATGAGCATTAGCATATAATAAATATTGTAGGCTCACCTTTAGGGTGTACCTACCTTAATCAGTATATCTAGAGTTTTGTGATAATATTTTTCCAAGTTAAATACATGGATAACCAGAGTCCACAGTGTTGATTGGATCAAGGAAGTCTTACAACATGATAAATATCTTAAGGGTGCAATAACTTTCCCCAATAGTTTTTGGTACCATTATCGAGGACTAGAATTCTTGTTGTTGAGAGTTCTAAGACCTGTGTATTTTCTTTATGAACCATATTTGAATTTATATCTCTCATAGTATTTCTTAGAGTAATATTTGTGAGAGTTGAGTGAATATTAGGCTAAGCAATATTGGCCTAGGTATTATTGAAGATCTTGCTCTTTCTTTACACATCTGTGTTGGTGATTATGAATGTTAAAAATCAAGAAAGGAGGAGCTGAATCTAGCGTATATAATAAGAAGTGGTAAATAGGTGCTTGCTGGAGTGCAAAATCTTGATGTATTCTTCAAATATCAAGGAAAATTTTAATTCCTATTCTTGTTATTCCTATTTTTAATCCAAATCCTAGTTTAAATCAGTCTTCTATTGTAAACCAAGTACCTATAGTGAATCAACCTGTAGTGAGTATGAAAGCTCCTAATGCAAATCAAAATATCAATGTTAATAAAAATATCAATGCCAACCAAAATTTCAATCAATGGAGAACCAATAGATATAGAGCTTTTGTTTTACTTCCAAATCTAAATCCTCTCCCTAGGAAAGCTCATAAGTACTTGCCTAAATTCCAAGGAAACAATTTTGTTACTAGTAGAGATCATATTAAATATTTTATTTATGTCATGGATAGTCCTTAGGTATATGATGAAGATGTTATCCTTAGATTTTTCTTTCAAACTTTAGAGAAATATGCTCGAGAATGGTACAATAGCCTTGTATCTGGTACTATCTGTAATTTTCAAGAGCTAGAGCACACTTTCCTTAGGATATACAAAGAGAGGAAGAATGAACAGTCCTTGTTAATATATTTGGATACCATGAAAAAGAAAGAATATAAATTAGTAGAATATTTCAATAGAATATTTTGTAAGACCAAAAATAAGATTCATGTAGCATTAAGGCCAAATTATGATCAGTCCATTTGTTTCTACAAAAATGCTTTCCCTAGATATTTTAGTTATGAGTTAAGGCAACAAGCAATATCCACCATTGATATATGTATGGAAAGAGCTATTAAAATAAAGAGATATGATTGATAGTGGTAATATGAAAGCATACTCTCTGGATCCCAATCAACCTAAAAAAAATCCTAAGGTTGAGTTCTCTATCCCTAAGAAAATATATCAGGATCTTATGAAAAAATAGCCAACCAGTTGAGTGAGATATTTACTACTTTAAATAATAGGTTTGTGAGGATAAAAAAATAAAAATAAAGCATTACAAAAACTTCATAGGGTAATAATAGATAGCAAGAAGATAATAGGCCTCCTTTCAGAAGGAATTTCAATATAAATTAGAATAACAATGAAAAGAGAAATATGAATAAGAATGGAAATAAAAAAAAAAAAAAAAATTGAGAGATATATAGATTCTATTCCAAATCCCATACCATCTAACAATATAGCATCACATCATCCCTTTTATTTCTCTGCCTATGATGCACCACATAACCCTGTTGATTGTGGTATTTATCTAAGTCTACATTCTAATGTTGATTTAAATGTTGAATCTAAATATGAATATATTAAATTAATGTCTATTAGACTCAAGAGTATGAAACCACAGAACAAGAATTTGAAAGGGACATGGATATATGTGCCAGTAATATTGAGAAAAGAGCCTTAGTATTTGGATAGGCATCAACCTCAAGTGAACCTCCTAATACCATATTTGATAGAATGAAGCAGAGGAAGCTTATACCTATAGCAAAAGAGGTTGAGTCTTTAGAGATAATACATGTTATCAATATCAAAAATAGAATAGTGGAGGATAAAATTGATGAAGGGCCTACACAAAAGAATAAATCTACATGAGTGATTTCATAGAAAAAGGTAAATCATATGAAGCTACAAATGATTCTTGAAGATATTGATGTAAATGAAATTATCCAAAAGCCACAAAATAATTTTGTTAATCAGATATCTAAAAAATAAATTAATGATAAGAAATATCAATTTGATCTAGGTGTAGAGGTTTCCAATCATAAGGTCAACATCACTTTTGAAGAGTTAATGACTATTCTAAAGTATCGATATCAAGTATGTAAAGCCTTCAAATTAATTGATCAATCAGGAGGAAAGCCTCAAAATCTCATAAGCCATGAGAATAATATTGTCAGAGCCTAATATTTAGTTAAACCATTTTGTATATCACTAAGGTATACATTAGATTATGGGGACCAATATGTTATTCATAACTACATGCTTGATAGTGGTGCTTCCATGAATATTATGTCAAAGCATGTAGCTGATCAGTTAGGCTTGATTTGTGAGAAAAAGCATCTCCCTATTTTTGTAATGGATAACATGAGAGTACCTTATGTAGGTATTTTCACTAAGATTCTTGTCCATATTGAATAATATCCTAAGAAATGTGTGGTAATAGATGTTACAGTTGTAGATGTGGACCCTTTCTTTTTCATCTTACTCTCTAGGCATTGAGCAAAGCGTCTAGGTGATACTATTTAGTTAGATTGGTCATATGCCACTATCCCAATATAGGGTAAGGAAAAAGTGATATTGAAAAGAGAACCCTTAAATAAGTATTCAATTGAATTTAGATATCCTAATGATAATATGGTTAATATTATAATTTCTATTAAAGAAAAAGATATGGGGGTCTACTCTATTTGGCATTCTCCTTTATTTTTAGAAGTGCTTGACGTTGAGAATATGGATCCAAAAAAAAAGGCTAAAGTGGATGCAAAAATTAACAAAATTTTGAATTTTGAATTATGGACTATGACCGTTGATGGGGCAAAATTTAAAGCAGGGTTAGGAGTTGGAGTATTGTTGATAGACATCAATGGAATTTATCTTGGCATACCATACAAGTTAGAATTTTCTTGTACAAATAATGATGTATAGTATGAAGCTTTATTGCTAGAGATAAGGAAAGCCAAGGAATTGGGTATTAATTATCTTAAAGTTAGTGTGGATGTTGATCTAATAATTCAATAGGTAAAAGGAAAATATCAAACAAAGAAACCTAGATTAAAGTAATATAAGCAATTAGTGTTGGATGAAATAGATAGATTCTTGGCTTTTGATCTGCAATTATTCCTAAAGCACATAATCATAATGCTATTTTTTTGGCAATTAATGCTCTTGGATTATATAGCCTTGATATAGATACTTGGTTTATGGATAGGTTCTGAACCATATCTGTTTATAAGCCATTTGTCCCTGATAATATGGTATATTTACAAGTTTTTAGTGATGATATACACATTAATAATTTTATGACTATGATGATTTTTTTTTTGATTTTTTTTCTGATCAAAGTGATGAAGAAAAAATAAAGGATGTTATTGGAGAACCCACAAAATTCATACAATTGAAGACCAATAGGATCCTCATGGGGTTGGTATCTTTAGAGAGCTTGTTTGATGAATTTGATAGAACATATAAACCTCTGGTTTAGTAGTATGAGGTAGATAAATCTAATATTGGAACAGAGGAAGAGCTTAAGATTTTTAGGATCAATAAATATTTGTTAAGAAAAGAGAAGCAACAATATATCAACTACCTAAATAAGAAGATTGATTCTTTTTCTTGGATTTATGAGGATCTGAAGACCTTCAACACAAATGTAATGACTCACATATGTTAAAGTATATTATATAATTTGGGTTATGTAAGTTTACCACATTTGGTACATAACTAGGGTAGGAGTTTTCTTTAGAGTAGATTTAGTTGGTTACTTCAAATATTGTAATAAGTGCACAAGTGTGAATGTACAAGTAGTAAATGTGCATGTAGTCCACATGCACATAAGTATTAGGTAGAGTCGAGCCCAATAAAACTATCTATCTATATAATGGACTTTAAACTCCATTTTGATGTACATGCTTTCATTTTATGTAATACAAAGTCATATTTATTTTCTTCATCCATAATAGTTCTAAAACTATCGTTGGTATCAAATATAGAAAGGGACCTAAAGAAAAGATATTGAAAGAGCAGTTTTTGATAGATCAAAATTTGGGATAATTATCACCATCTGACAACAAGTCCGAAATAAAGAGAATTATATTTCTCTACTACAACTTAAATATAACAAGTTAGAGAGCTATTTTTTGGATAGTCAAGGAGAGCTACAAGTTCATCCAGTCGAGGGTAGCAACTTGGTAAATCAAATCACCAAGACATCCACCATACTTAGGGATTATTAAAGAGTAATAAGGTGTATCGCTCCAAATTTTTCACACCCTTACCTTCAGGCTATAGGATCCGTGCCCGAAAGGGGGATGGGAAAAGGATGGCGCGGTACCTCGGACTGAGAGGCCTTGCGAAGGTCCCGCCTCTCGAGGGAGGTGTATTATGGTGATTTTTTGATGGATGGTGGGTTCACCAGGAAACGTTTGAATGGCAGTTTCCACGCCTAGGTTGGGAATGTGTTTGATGTGTTCAGTTTTAGCTTTAATCATCCAAGTCCTAGGTTTGGCCAAAATGCGTCTAAGCTATTCTATATGAAATGCAGATTTAAATGAATACAAAAAACAAATTAGGACAGAAAATAGAGAAAGTAAGCAAGATTAAAAAGCCATACCTGATCCGGATGTCTGATGAAGATTCTAATTTTTGAAGCAGTCAGGATCACCTCTGATTTGACAGGATCGTCTGCTATCAGACAAGATCATCTGAGATCTGACGAATTCGTCAGAGACCTGCAATCAGAGAAATAGATACAAAATACAAAAAATGCAACTATGCTAATAGAGGGTAATGATGTAAAATGACAATAACATTAAAATGATAATAATAAACAGAAACATGAGTGCATTATAATGATTTAATGACAATTATGACTTAATTATGCATTTAAGCTACATGGGTGAACTCCAAGATGCAATGTAATAAGAAATAAACTTAGATTTAACTAAATGCAGAACAATGTATAAAATAAAAGGATGAAGAAATGCAAACTCTGGGCACTGATTGCCCCCAATGTGGACTATAGTCGAAATCGTCTCGCATTGGTACGAGATCGTCTCGAGATTGAACAAGATCATCCCAGACGAATTGAGCTTGCTCTGGCTGAAAAATACTAAGGTACCTGCAACAAAATTTGGATAGGACAAGTATGAATAGTAATTTAGGATGTTTTAATGCGTGTACCATCAAGTTACAGGAAATTTCAGCCAGGGGGATGCTAAGGGGAGGGCCTAGGATTAAATAGGCTTAGGAGGGAGGTTAGGAGGTTGGAGATCATCCCTATTTGGGAGATCTCCAACGGGGAGGGTCTCTAACGGTGCAGACACGCTTCTACCCGGATTAGAGACGCCGTTGGAACAGAGGCTAATTGTGAAAAATCAGTTTTGGGACAAGATCGTCTGGACGTCCTAGCCCAGACGAAATCGTCCGATCTGAGGCGATATCGTCTGATCGGCGATGATATCGTCAAACGGTCAAAACAAACTCTAAAAATGGCACGGGAAAGGAGGAAACGGGTTAAGCGACGGTTTGGGAGCGGTTTTGGAGGTTAAAATTTGAATTTGAATTATTTACTAGAGTAAGTGTAATTATTAAGGTTTTACTGCGCCAATTTTAGGGTGCTACATTTTGCCCCCTCTTTAGCGAATTTTTTGAAGAAAATGCGTTAAAGATGAGTTCTTCTCGATCTACGAGAAAGCAAAAATTATTCCCATTTTTAGGCGACGATTCTTGGTCGAATCGTACGACAACTTACTATGGTGCCCCCTCCGTGTTTTTACCCAAATCGAACGTTTGAGGTAAAAATGCGAAAAAGCAAAATTTTAAAATGTTTTTAATTGTGTTTTGAATAAAATTAAGAAAAATAGGGTAAAACCCTAATTCATTTTTACTGTTCATTTTTCTGGTTTTAGAGCTCTGCAAGCAAAAATGGTGGAGACAGTGCACAGATCGACAGAGGTCCAGCGCGGGCTACGGGTAAGAGTCTAAACTTAGTTTAGAATGCTTTAAGTTGAATTTACATGCTTTTTAGGTGAATTTTAAATAAATTTTGAGCATCGCGGCCATTTTTGGGCCGTCGACGTCGTCAGGACGAAATCGTCCGATTTCGACGAAATCGTCTCAAGTTCGCCGATTTCGTCTAAGGGCGAAATCGACGAAAGGGGGACGATTTCATCAAATAAGGGACGATTTCGGCTTGCGAAATCGGAGACGATTTTGCTCAAATTTGGGACGATATCGTCCAATAGTGGACGATATCATCATTTGTATAAAATTGAACTTGATTTTACTTGCATTATTAATCACTTGAGTTTTTATTAATGATTTTTTATTGTTGTTGTTGTTTATGTTGCAGAGAGGATTACTAAAGAGCAGAGAATGGAAATACGGCAGGTTGAGAGATGACTTGGCCGCTCTATCACAGGCAAAGCGGGATCAGCTAGCTCAAGCCGGCTTACAGCATGTGGCAGAGATGCCACAAGTTTCTACAGACATGGGGCTACTGACAGCCCTAGCAGAGAGGTGGTATCCGGGTTCTTCCTATTTTTGGTTACCCATAGGGGAGATGACTCCCACATTGGAGGATGTATGGAGGATTTTGAGGATCCCCATACAAGGATGGTTGATCACTCCTATGGCCAATCAGGGCCACGCTATGATGCGGTTGTGTGGCGATCCGAGCTTCACCCTGGAGAAGGGCGGAGTGAACATCGAGGCATTGCGTCAGATGCCTGGGGCATCGAGACTCACACGGGTTTTGGCCGGAGTGGTAGGTGGACTTCTGTTGTGCCACCAGAGCGGGTGCAGGGTACCATGGGTGCTAGCAGATGTGATCTACGACATGCGAGACCATGGTTACAGGTTCTCTTGGGGCAGCTTTGTTCTATGCCGATTGTATAGGATCCTGCATGGGGTCGTGTACAAGGGCGGCCGATGTCTGGTTATGACATCGCTACTACAGGTTTGGTGTTGGGAGCACATTGCAGTGCGAAGGCCGGTAGGGCTTCCTTTGACAGGGATTGATGGGGAGAGGCCCCGAGTTTTCTACTGGTGGCTCCGAAGAGGGGCACAATGGCGGATTGATCTACCGATGTCCCGGAGACTACTGGATGACCTTGTCTTAGACCAGATCACCTGGAGGCCTTGGAGGGATCATCCAAGGTGGGCCGAGGATGGACAGGAGCTGGCTCGCATCAGGCGAGTTTGCTGGCTGAGGATGGAGAGGGGAGAGGTGGAGCTCCACCGCTATGACCGAGTTTTGTGACAGTTCGGTCTACAGCAGGGGATCCCATCTCTCAGGGATTACGAGTTTTCTCGGACTATCCGGGATAACACTACGGTTAGCGGGGCTCCAGATATGCAGCGCTTTTGGAGTCAGGACGTGGATGATGCCCCCATTCAGCCAGTGGATGGGGACGATGTTGGGGTAGCCGACGGCTATGATGCCTGGTACATAGGCATCCGCCCTCCTCGGATGACGAGGGCTCAGGGTCCGATTCATGCAGTTGTGCGTCGGATGGGGAGGCGATGCCAGGCGGCCATTGAGGCGGCCCAGGGTCACGGCGAGAGAGAGCAGAGGAGACCACAGGCATAGCAGAGGCCACGACAGTGGGAGAGGAGGGAGGAGAGACCCCCTTCTCCACAGAGAGAGAGGCCACCATCGCCCGATAAGGGCAAGGGTGTTGACACTAGGGAGAGCAGCGAGACAGCGACTCTCCGAGCGGAGACAGTCCGTCTCCAGGCACAGGTGCAGACCCTACAGGAGGAGGCTGCACGCCATCGAGCTGAGGTGACACAGCTCAGAGATGAGATTGCATGCCTCAGAGCACGGGGTGGAGGGGCGAGCACTCGGGAGCTAGCACGGGCTATTGCCCAGATCACATTCTATCAGACACTATACCACCAGATGGTGCCGGGAGGAGGAGAGATTACCACCGCCAGCTACCATCGCGGATCCGATCAGGATTGGGTCATCGAGGACTTCATCCCGATCCACGACTAGGACTCGCAGTACCACACATACTGCGATGGGGCCACCTCGTCCACCTCAGGGCGGGGGAGGAGATGAGGCTAAGAGCTCGAGGGGTTCTCGAGGCTAGGCTACTACAGATTGCACTGCACAGATTGAGATATAGTATTTATTATTTTTGATAGAGGATTGAGTATGCCGAGGTATAGATTGTGGCATACCGATCCAGTTTTGATATGATGTATATATATTGTTGATATATATAGATGAGATATTTTTTGATCATATGACTTGTCTTATGTATTTTTATGATGCTTTTAATGTTTTGATTGATTGATTTGATGATTCATGTAATTATGTCATTGGAAATATTATGGTTGAAATGTCATGCTTGAAAAATTTAAATGAAATAATCTGATGTAACAAATTGGTTGTTTGTGATGTGATGATTTGATAAAAAATAAAAAGGGACTTTTAACAATAATTTCAAAGGACATTGTCGCTATTATAGACCATTTCATGGAGTCGCCGCTCACTCGGTCGTCAAGCTAATCCCAGTATAGAAATATTGTTAAAAAGTAAAAGAGTGCTTAAGAGACTGTCTTAAGACTTTGGTGCAATGGTGCAAATGATGATGATGATGGTTTGTTTTCAGATTTTCATAAAAATAGTATGCATGAAATAATGTTAAAATGATTTTTGCTAGGCATAAATTCCTAAGTGTGATAAAATTTTTGGATAATTCCCTAGGAATTATACCATCATTGCAAAATTGAAGGTTGACATAATGACATGAAATAGTGATAATGTGCATGCTTTTTGTTTAAAAACATAATTGTATAACATAATGATTTAAGTCATATGGTTTTCATGATTTTTAAATAAATGGGGAATAAAAATTGGTACAATGGTTTGCGCTAGGCATAGAATATGTAGGTATAGACTTATACCATCATCGCGAAAATCAAAGAAGAAAAGATAGTTTTATTGCATGGTTGATTTTTAATAAACAGAAAATATGAAGATGAGGACTTGCGCTAGGCATAAAATTCCAATTTTGGTTTTGGAACTATACCATCGTCGCGAAAGTCGACAATATATATATATATATATGTGTGTGTATGTGTGTTTTGATTGTATGGTTTTGAAAGAAATTTTGATTTTTTTTATTATGCATGTAGTTGTCTTTATACTAAACAACCGTACTTTAAAGAAGAAAATGAATTATTCCAAACAATTTGCAAAAAAATATTTCAAAGTATCTTAAAGACAAAAGTTAGATTTATAAGGAATCCCATGTGCATATGTGAGTTCATTTCCAATCTTGATTTATCATAATGATACACAAAATCTCTCAAATACAAAATGTGTGTGCAATTGCTATGTTCATTTACCAGTTTTGAGCAAGATAATATGATACAAGTGATTTGAATGAACCAAATAAGTGTTCATTAACCATGATGTAGATGCATATAACCATACTAGACTACTATGTAAGTCGGATTATCAAGAGCTAGCTAATCCATAAGTAGACATAGGTCTGTACAAAAGAAGGTCGCTAATGTGACAGACATATCGCCACGCTAGGAGTTACCCAAGGCCAAGCAGGTTGGGCACAAACCACTTGTTATGGGGCTTACCTCACAGTTTTCGAATAATTGAGAATTCCAGGGATTCAAGCTCATCAACCCTTCTTTTCTTTTCAAAGGGTAGGGAAAGGGATTTTATTGCTTTTGCTTTTGCTTTCTTTTGCTTTCTTTTGTATTTTTGCTTGATAATGCTTGGAACATTGCTGTAATGATATAAAATAACATTTTTCTTTTTCTCTTTTTCTTGAACTTTGCTTTTTCTTTTTTTCTATGCTAGGGATACTTGCTCGGATTAGCTGTAGAGCAAGGGATTTTTATTCTGGGTAGGGGTGAGCTTGTCCTTTTGCCAATTCTCAAAGATTCTAGACCATGTGCATGATAGGATAGCAGGGGAAACTTTTCGCTCAAGAAACCACTTCTACTATGTAGCATAGCATGGACATTACAAATATAATCATTTTATTGTGAAAGGATGTGCTTGGTTTAAGTAAATAACAAGATCAATTCTCTATGCTCAAACTTTATTTAATTGAATTTTGTGGACTTTGATATAAGAGAGATTAGTAATCATGCCAGATAAAATCAAGATATTTATTTTTTTGTGTGTGAAAGTGAGGGATTCCAAATAAATGCTAATTTATCCAAAATAATTTGAAACATATAACTGCAACATTTGTAAGAAGATATATATATAATAAATACTTTTTGAGAAGTTTTGAGAATGTTGACTCTCTCTTTCTTCTTTATGTTGTTTTGGTTTCGAAAGAGTCAAGAATATTGTTGTTTTTATTTTTATTATTATTTTTTTGTTTTTGAAAGAATTAACAAGTGCCATAAATAAATACAACAAATAGTTTTGAAGATTTTGATGATTATGAATGTTTTTGGTGTTTTTGAATTTATAAATTGAAAGAAATACAAGATAGTGATTTTGAAATATTTTAAACAAATATATACAAGGATGAAATGACCAAATTTATACATAGTAACGTTTAAGATGCAAAATGTTCATGGGTTCTTTAAGTTCTTTACCATCTAAGGTAGATAATTTGTATGCTCCCGATTCAAATTTAGCAGTGATAATGTATGGTCCAAGCCAGTTGGGCTCAAATTTACCTTTAAGGTCCTTAGTTGCATTAGTATTTTTTTATTTTCTTTTAAAACAAGGTCGCCGATCTCAAAGGATCGATGACGAACTTTTTAGCATATGATCTTTTAAGCTTGTTTTGGTAGGCACGGAGATGCTCCAAAGCATTGATGCATTTTTCATCTAGGAGTTCCAGCCGACTGAGTCTACCAACTCGATATTCATCTCCTACTTTGGTATCTTGAAGTAGTAGAGCCAAAGAAGGAACTTCTAATTCAAAGGGAAAAACGGCTTCAACACCATAAACCAAAACAAAAGGTGAAGTTCCAATGGGGGTTCGAACACTAGTTCGATAGGCCCACAAGGCTGGATATAATTGAATGTGCCAGTCACGGCTAGATTTATTGACCAATATTTTGAGAATTTTGATTAAGGTTTTGTTAGATGCTTCTGCTTGACCATTACCCTGAGGATAATAGGGAGTGGACCAGCGATGTTGAATCTTATATTTTTGGCATAATTTTTTAACATCTTTATTTTTGAAACAAGTTCCATTATCAGAGATGAGATTTGCAGGAATTCTGAACCTACAAATGATTTGATTAAAAATAAATTTAGAGACTTGTGTGCCAGTGCAGGAAGCTAAAGGCATAGCTTCAACCCACTTCGTGAAATACTCAATGGTGGTTATGATGAATTTGTGTCCATCAGATGACACAGGATTGATTTTGCCAATAATATCTAAACCCCATTTTGAAAAGGGCCAAGGAGATGAAATAGCCTGTAGTTCTTGTGCAGGTGCATGGACAAGGTCAGCATGTTTCTGGCACTTGTCGCAATGGCACACATAATCATGTGCATCATTCTCCATGGTAGGCCAAAAGTATCCTATCCTAAGGAGCTTTTTAGCAATGACACTACAAGATCCATCGTGGGCTTCACTCAAGGCTGATTTGGATTCTTTAAATTAAAATATTAATAGGATACTTAAAAGATTTATATAAGTATTGCCAATTATTAAATGACTTGTGTTGTAATAAGGTGGTTTTATTTGAATTGGGGGAAAGTCCCATTTTGGAGAAAATAAATATATGTATACCAAGGTAGGAGTAGTTTCATTGATTAGAAACACATCCAAAGGTTCTAAGATGACTTATTTGAAGTGGTTTTGAGTGACGAATAATGATAGTGGCATATTTGTCATTAACTAAGGAGGAGATATGATGCTAGACATAGTTTTTCTAATGTTGTGTAGTGGGTTTCATAATTGATGAAGGTTTGGCTAATATAATAATTAGCACGTTCTCTTCGCATCATCAAGTTGAGCTAACATAGCTCCTAAGGTAGAATCTGAAGCTAAAATATATAGGAGAAATGGGCGATCAGGTTTAGGTGGTGAAAGCATAGGTGGGTTAAGGAGGTATTGTTTGAGAAGTTCAAAAGCTTCTTTACATTCGTCGTCCCAATTAAAAGGGACATCCTTCTTAAGAAGTTTAAGAAAGGGACCGGTTTTGTCCGCCTTATCGATGAAGCGATGGATGGCTTGAAGCTTACCTTGTAAACTTCGTAACTCAGATATATTAGTAGGTGCGGGCATATCAGTGATAGCCGCAATCTTGAGAGGGTCGATTTTGATACCACGTAAAGAAACTAAAACCCCTAATAGTTTACCGGACTTAACTCCGAATATGCATTTTTTTGGATTTAATCGAATAAGATATTCTCGTAATCGATTAAAAACTTTTCTCAAATCATCTAAATGATTATCTTCATTAATAGAGCGAGCTATAATATCATCTACATAATCATGTAGGATATCATGCATCATATCATGAAAAATATAAGTCATAGCTCGTTGATAGGTTGCACCTGCATTCTTTAAGCCAAATGGCATCACTTTCCAACAAAAGGTACCCCAGGGGGTAATAAAGGCTATTTTAGCCTGATCTTCAGGAGCTATCCTGATCTGATTATAACCAGAGAATCCATCCATTAAGGACATCATCCCACTCCCGGTAGTAAAGTCAATGATTTGATCCATGTTTGGAAGAGGAAAATCATCTTTAGGGCATGCAACGTTAATATCTCTAAAATCTGTGCAAACCCTAACTTTGGTGGCTTCTTTCTTGGTGACTGGAACTACATTTGAGATCCATTCAGCATAATCAATAGCTTGTATAAAAACAACATTCAGGAGTTTTTCTAACTCCCCTTTGACTAGCAAAGCCACTTTGGGATGCATTTTTCTAAGTTTTTGTTTAACAGGTTTAGCATCCGGATGGACCACTAGGTGATGCATGACTACGGAAGGGTCTAGACCTGGCATATCTTCATATGTCCAAGCGAAGACATCTTCATATTCTTTAAGGAATGCAATGTATTGCTCTTGTTTTTCTTGACTTAATTCTGATCCAATATTGATTATGTGAGGATTATCCTCGGTTCCAATATTAATTTTAATGACGTTTTCTACCTCCATGTGTAGATCTCTTTCAAAATTAGGTGGGGCGGGTGAAACGCCCAATTCTTGTAATTCTTGTAAGGTTAAGTTGGATAATTCATCTTGAGGATTAGTGGTCTCAAGTTGGGCTATAGTTGGTATAGAACCATCAAAATAAAATCCATTGTGTAACATCTCTTCAACGGAGACATCGTGGAAGATATCTCCTTCCAACTCCTCATCGGAGTCAACAATCATTTCAGGGTAAGCTATGGATAGCATGTTACATGTAAATGGCTGATTTTTTAGAGGCAAATCATCATGCCTATCCAAATAATCTTGATAACATATGAGTTGATCATCATCTTCAAAAGGAAAGGGTTGACCCTTACTAGGAAATAGGCCCACACCACAGCGGGCAGGCCACGGTTCTACCTCGAAAGGTTCTTTCATGCCATTTTGGAAAGGTCCCAAGCCTTTCCCTTTATATCCCATTTTAAGCATTATGGGTTTAGCTTTAATATATTCATTGGTAAAATAACATCGAGCATATCCCTCATGATGAGTTTTGATATTCCGAGGGATTCTTCCCCAGTCATATCCTTTATAAATGAAGGCACAACTCCCGACTTGGTAAGTACTTCCCATAGGTTGTGGGAGGCCCAAAGTACGAGGAGATGGCGGCAAGTTATTTAAAAGAATTGAATCTTGCATGAAAGCATTTGTTTTTTCTGATATTAAGATTGTGGATAAATCTAGTAAAAGTTCATCAGAAAGAGCATAAGATGTAGAAGGATCATTCCCTATATCTTTAGATGTGGAAGGTATGATAGATGTTGATAATGTGGAAGTGTTAAGAGATGGGTCTATAGGTTTTGAAATTATAGGGATAGAACATGAAGGATTGGTTGTAGATTGAAGATCTTTTTGAGGTTCTAGAGTGGTTTGTTTAGAAGATTGTTGATCTATATATGAGGATGAAATTAATGGAGGGGAAATAGGTGAAGCTATGGGTGTGTGTTTCATAGTTTTAGATGAAAAATAAGAATTAGGATGTGTGGATGACAGAGCAGGGCAAAATTGCACTCCAACAGGTTCTGCCAAAGCACACATATCAAAGGGTCTAGGATCACCGTGGATAGTGACCAACTGATTTTTAAATTCGAATTTAACACATTGGTGTAAAGTTGATGGGACAGCCCGCATTGCATTGATCCAAGGATGACCCAAGAGTATATTGTACGATGCGGGGCAATGTACAATAAACATGGTGGTATCTAGAGTTCGAGGACCAACTTGCAATGGGATGGTAATAACTCCACACGTTTCTTGTGTTTCGTCATTGAAAGCTTTGATAATCATGTCAGTTTTCTTCATTTCATCACTTCTAAAGCCAAATCATTGGTAGAAGTCAAAAGTGCAAATGTTTAGAGATGAACCATTATCAATCAGGACTCGTTTAACAACTACATCTCCAATTAGAGCAGTAATATATAAGGGATTATCCTTATGTAAACTGTGTTGTGGGATATCTTTATCCCGAAAGTCAATACAATCAACTTCTCGAGTGATGATAGTATTGGCCATGGCTTCAGGTTGAATATTTTGAGGTACCATCATTTGGCTTAATGTAAGCATCAACTCATCCCTATGGGTAGGAGAAGATCTTAATAAATCCAAAAGGGAAATTTTGGCTGTAGTATTGGATAATTGCTCATTAATATTGTAAGGGGGTTTAGGTTGAACATTGGAAGCATGATTCCCTTTATTGGGATTTTTCAAAACAAATGGAGCTGATCCATCATTCTGGTTTGGTTCTTGTTGAGAATTTTGAGCCTGTTGTCGGGTAACGACTCCAATGGTACCTACAATGTTATATTGAAGACGTTGAACTGGTCTCGGTTGAGCATTTATGGCTTGTTCATTTGGGAGGAATTGATTAGAAGAGGGTCGAGTAGTAACTCTTCTAGGAAATGGTTCTTCTGGAACCATAGCATCTGTGATGGGTTGAATAGGATCTGATTCATTTTCAGAACTATTCGATTGGTTTGAAGTGATGTCTATTTCACTTTCAGTATCTGATTCTATATCACTAGGATCTGGAGTTTGAATATTATGTAGGGGCCTGGTTGTGACCATGGATAAAGTTGTGTCAAATATTTGAGGATCATGATTAGGTAAATGTCCACTAATAGTTCCTACATATCGGGTAGGAGGAGGAACATTATGATGTTCGATTTGATTGGCCACCTCTTTACCATGTCTTGGTAAAGGGTGTTGAAATATGTCTAATGATTGATTAGCATTTTGATTTTGATTTTGGGGAATGGTCTTTTGAGGATTATTAGGAGCATTTTGTTTAGGTTGGAAGGCTTGCACCTCCATTTCATTATTATCAATCAGATCCTGTATTTTATGTTTCAACCTTTTACAAGCGTTGGTAGAGTGTCCAGGTCCTCTATGGAAATCACAGTGTAAGTCAGCTCTGTATCCGGGTATAGTTGGATCAGGTTCTCGGATAGCTGGTAATTGGATCAAACCTCTTTCGAGTAATTGAGGTAAAATAGTTGATAATGGTTGATTCAATCTAGTAAATTCTCGAGGAGGCTTATCAGGAGGTTTCAATATAAATTTTTTTGTTGTTTTCGTTGCATTGATATTAGCAACATTTTTGCTGTCAGTGACTCCGTCACCTACAACTTGTTTGTTTTTATATTGATTTCTGGATGTTTTCTCATCATCCTTCTTCCTAAGTTGGCCTCTCCTAATGAGGGCATCTTCTACTCTTCGAGCTAAATCTATAGCTTGATCGAAGGTAGTTAAAGTAGCAGTTGATAGCTCATAAGATATTTGTTCTTGTAAATTATTGATAAAAATGTCCAACATTTCCCTATAAGGTAGCACAAAGTGCAGTTTTCCTGTCAACTGCCTCCATCTAGCTAAGAAATCGGCAAAACATTCATCCTTGTCTTGTTTTAAGTTGTATAAATCTTTAATGGTTACATGCCTCTCGATGTAGGCACTAAATTGATGGACAAAATATTCAGTTGTTTCTTCAAAGTTTCTCAAAGAATGAGTGGGCAATTGATAGTACCACTCTAATGCCATTCCACCTAAACTTTTTGGGAACATTTTTAGTAATAGCAAGTCATCATGTGATATATCATGACATGCTATCCTAAACATGCGAAGATGCTCTATGGGATCTTCGGTTCCTTTATATATAGGCAGGATGGGCATGGGAAAATGCTTAGGGTACGGTTGTGCTACAACTATGGGATCCAAAGGTTGACTACATATCTCTCGATAATTGTATGAGGGACGGTAAGGATCTATCTGGTCCATACGCGAAGCTAACTGTTTCACCATGGCTTCCAGATTACTAGTTTGCCCACCATATTGGTTCGGTAGGGCATTGATATGGGATTTGTGAGCATATGATGGAGGGACATGAAGATTAGATGCTATGTTGCTATTGTGTAAATTGTTGGTAGGAAAGGTGTTATGAAGGAATTTTGAAGTTGTATTATGTTGTATTCCAGATTGTTGAAAATTGGTGTTTGGCTTCATTTTAGGTTTTTGTTTACTTGAAGCATATTGATCAATAGTTTGGCGAAGTAAAGCAGTGAAGGAAGTTTTCTTTTGTGTGGGAATGATTTTAGGCTCAATAACGGGTTCCTTAGGAGGTTGGGTAACCTGTTGTTTTGGCATGTTCTGAATCATAGTGACCATATCTCTATTGGATGGTCCAGCCTTATCACTTTCTTGATCAATGAAAGACAAGGGATTAGTGTGCACATCAAACATATGTTCCATGGCTGCTTGAGTGTCACTAATTTGCCCTTTATCAATACGAACTGCCATATTAAGAGCGCCAATGTTATTATTGAAAAATTTCTAGAAATGATCTAAGTTGTCAAAAGCAATAGTTCCATCTGGAGCTACTCTAGGGGATGAGGATCCATCCTCTTTAACATTTTCTTCTTGTTCATTGTCTTCACCTAGGTCATCTTCTAGTTGATCTAGAGTTTCTCCTTCCGGAATTGGATCTTCAGGAAGGACATTTGGGTTTCTAGTTTTATCTTCTAACCAATCTTCTTCTTCTCCTTCAGTTTGTTTACCATTCCTAAGTTTAGGCATTGTGCTTAATTTAGATTTCAGCAAATATATATATATATATATATATATATATATATATATATATGCAACAAGCTTAAGAGGTATATATTAATTATATACCTACTACAATATTTAAAATGAAATGTTTTGGTTTTTGTTATGTTTTTTTAGTTTTTCTTGTTTTTGTAATAATATTGTAAAGATAACAAACAACACAATAAATGCAAGAACTAATACTGAAAGTAATGATCTAGTTTTCTATAAACAATTTATAAATATCATTAATGGGCTCGAGTTCTTCAGGAGTCATGAAGTGTTCTTCTTCAAATTGAAAATTTTCTTTCAAAAATTTAATGAAAAGAGCTATAGTGATATTATCTGTCTCAGATTCTGGTTGATAGAAGTAAAGCTCGTGGCAATACTCTCGATATAACACAGCTCGAGGAACTCTATTCCATCTTTCCCTATCCGTAAGAACAACCTCTTGGTCTTCTACATGACCTAGGAACTGGTGTATAATGGCTGCGTTCTCGAGGTATTCCTCGAAGGTGAACAATTCTGAAGACACAAGAGCTCTCCTATAAGCTAACCATCTATGGCAGGCTCTCTGAAGTTCATGATAAAAGACGAGTTGATGAGGATCCAGGATTCTATCTAGGACAAGCCTCTTGATTTGTTTAAGTTTTGTTGACCTAGATGAAATGACACTTAGTCTTCTATCAAGTTCGTCCCACAAAAGTTGATTTCTATCCGTTTCAGTGCACACTAAGCACATAATTGATTTCTATGGCTGCCAATTGGTTTTCAACATTTATAGTAACTGCTAATATTTTCTTAGGAGCTACCATCTAAACATGATATGCAACTTATTAGTTTTAAATGATTTGAAATGCATCTATGTTTTGGTTGTTTTATTTTATTTTTTGTTTTTTTTTTCAAAAGGTTTTAAATGCATTCACGTCGGGTTCACCAAAATGTATCGCTCCAAATTTTTCACACCCTTACCTTCAGGCTATAGGATCCGTGCCCGAAAGGAGGATGGGAAAAGGATGGCACGGTACCTCGGACTGAGAGGCCTTGCGAAGGTCCCGCCTCTCGAGGGAGGTGTATTATGGTGATTTTTTGACGGATGGTGGGTTCACCAGGAAACGTTTGAATGGCAGTTTCCACGCCTAGGTTGGGAATGTGTTTGATGTGTTCAGTTTTAGCTTTAATCATCCAAGTCCTAGGTTTGGCCAAAATGCGTCTAAGCTATTCTATATGAAATGCAGATTTAAATGAATACAAAAAAACAAATTAGAATAGAAAATAGAGAAAGTAAGCAAGATTAAAAAGCCATACCTGATCCGGATGTCTGATGAAGATTCTAATTTTTGAAGTAGTCAGGATCACCTCTGATTTGATAGGATCATCTGCTATCAGACAAGATCGTCTGAGATCTGACGAATTCGTCAGACGAATTCGTCAGAGACCTACAAACAGAGAAATAGATGCAAAATACAGAAAATGCAACTATGCTAATAGAGGGAAATGATGTAAAATGATAGCAATAACATTAAAATGATGATAATAAACAGAAATATGAGTGCATTATACTGATTTAATGACAATTATGACTTAATTATGCATTTAAGCTAGATGGGTGAACTCCAAGATGCAAAATAATAAGAAATAAACTTAGATTTAACTAAATGCAAAACAATGTATAAAATAAAAGGATGAAGAAATGCAAACTCTAGGCACTGATTGCCCCAATGTTGACTGCAGTCGAAATCGTCTCGCATTGGTACGAAATCATCTCAAATCGAACAGGATCGTCCGTAACGAACTGAGCTTGCTCTGGCTGAAAAATACTAAGGTTCCTACAACAAAATTTGGATAGGACAAGTATGAATAGTAATTTAGGATGTTTTAATGTGTGTGAAGTCAAGTTATAGGGAATTTCAGCTAGGGGGATGCTAAGGGGAGGGCCTAGGATTAAATAGGCTTAGGAGGGAGGTTAGGAGGTTGGAGATCATCCCTATTTGGGAGATCTCCAATGGGGAGGGTCTCTAACGGCGTAGACACGCTTCTACCCAGATTAGAGACACCGTTGGAACAGAGGCTAATTGTGAAAAATCAGTTTTGGGACAAGATCGTTTGGACGTCCTAGCCCAGACGAAATCGTCCGATCTGAGGCGATATCGTCTGATCGACGACGATATCGTCAAACGGTCAAAACAAACTCTAAAAATGGCACGGGAAACGAGGAAACGGATTAAGCGGCGGTTTGGGAGCGGTTTTGGAGGTTAAAATTTGAATTTGAATTATTTACTAGAGTAAGTGTAATTATTAAGGTTTTACTGCACCAATTTTAGGGTGCTACAATAAGGTAAGATAAATATTGCACTATTCTAGTTGTTATATATATGCACTAAGTACTTTTAGATTGCAATGAAAATGAAAGCATACTTTCAGTTATTTTGAGGATTCATTTATAGGAGCAATAAGGTGAAATTGCTACACTCTAGTTATTGTTAAGAGCATCAAATATATATATATATTATTGATGCATTAATACCAGTTACCCTTAATTTTAAATTGCATTAAGAGGTTATCACAAAAGGAATATTTAATGCACAAAGTAGGGTAAGAGTAAAGTGTATAAAGACACTATTAAGCATCCTGAATCTACTATGTATCTTGGTGAAAGTAAGTCACCAAAAGAAGATAGCATAATAGTAGTATTTTTATTTTACTAGATAATAAGAGGTTATAATAGAGTCCTCCACCTTTGAAAAATTACATCTCTCTTATTTAGAGCTTGATAGTTTAAAAATATATACACTTTTCATCTCAATTGAGATGCTATAGCTAGAAACCTACATCGTTTTACATAAAATGTTTGAATTCTTGATTTTCATTTTCTAGATATTTTCAACTTTCCATATGAATACAATTAATCCATAACTTATCATCTTTCTTGATATTTTCCTATATAAGCCTTCATAATTCCAAAACTTCACCTCTACTATCTATGTCTTACATCTTAGTAGAGTAATATTTCTAAAACATTGCACTATCATAGTCTACTTTACCAAATCTGGATTGCTAGTTTCCTTCCTAAAACACAAGTGCAACCACAAAAATTATAATAAATATTCTAAATAAAAATACGGTAATGTTACAAAATAAAGCTAATATTACTAATGGAAAACATTAATCAGCGGTATTACTCTCAAGAAACTGCCTCATGAAGAAGTTTAAAGGTTATAAAAAGAAAGGATTATATTCGGCCTATTATCCTAGTGTAAGTTAAGGTACTAAATATTAACTATTACAAAAAAAAATTACATGCATGAGAAGAATCACTTTTGTCCCTTCAAACTCAAATAAGAAGCACAAAATATTTATCTTTACAAGGGCATGTAAATATTGTTACACAACAGTCATTTTGGCAAGGTAGAAGGGTAAAGTTCAAGCAAGATAAGAGAGCCATCAAAGGGCTCACATTACTTAATATTTAAGGTGCCCAAATGACACTCTATTCATCATCAAATAGAATACCTATATCAAGCATATACCTTACAATATCAACCCAATACAAGGAGGTAATTATCGATTATTATCCAAGCAGACAAAGAACATCACTAAATACAAGCACAAATAGGAAAGGTACAAGGAGCTTTACCCACGATAAAGGAACCACCAGCTAAAACAAAGCCCCCTTACCCACCATTGGAGTGCCGTAGAACCTCTATTGAAGCATTCCTCATCTCCCTAGCTAGATCCATCCATACAACATCTACATTGGCTTGGAATGAAGGCATTGGTAATAAGTTATCAAGAGCATTTGCTGACAAGATATGTACAAGATATAATATGTTGGATGGAAGGTCTACATTAATAAAATCTAAGTGCCACTTGTCACAATAATTCTATATTCCCTCACATTCCTCAATGTATGTCTCGGAGAAGAACGCTGAAGGGATAATCTAATGTCTATCTTTGAGCGATTACCAACACCTCTAGGAGGTTACTTACCACAATTATCATTACAAGGAGGAATGAGCATTGGTCTCAAATGCTAATATTTAATGTAACTCTCAAGTGAAATTTGTCTAAAGTTAAAATATATTCATTATATCTAAAGCACCCAAATTTGAAGTAGGAGAGAGAAAAATCAAGGTACACAATCAATCTTGAAGAGAGGAGTCAAAACAGTATTACAATAGGAGTGAAACACGCTCATTTGTATTTAAGAGCCTCTATCATTCACAAAAGTGCACGGTAATTGAGAAAAACTTTTGACACCAATCAACATGGCCAAAATACACATCAAGGAGGATAGTCTAAGGTTTCCAATGTTGGAGTGGAAGCATATCCGAGAGCATGTTGAATCAAGGTGTATTAAAGACCCTCATAAGAGGATGTTTGCCATACTTGTTATAAAATAGTTAAGAGATATGATGGAGATCGAGGAGGTTGAAGTCCAATATAGCAACCATCGATATTATTAAGGTATTTTATATTATTTTATTATTCTGCTTTCATAATAAATAATAAGGGATAGCATAAGGTTGAAATCAATATCATCATTTGTAAATGCAAAATTAACCTTAATCAATTGAAAGCATATAAAGGAATTCATAGTATTTAAAATTATTTAGTTGAAATACTTTAATATTTTACAATTAAACACCATAGGAGAAATAAGTATTACCACTTAGAAAAAAATATTATTAATGCAAATATTATTATCATTAATTTTTCCAAGTTTGGAGTTATAAGGTATACCACATCAAGTATATATTATTGGAATTATTTACTTGTCTCATACTCATACTAAAGAGACAAAAGAAACTCAACCATAGAGAACTTCAAATTGATAAGTGCTAAGGTAATACATTAAGGTTGAACACTAGGGATTCAAAAGGGATTCTACTAAGAAATATTAGCAAGGTTGATTATGTCCTCATACTAGAAGATTTGAAACTCCACCATGAAACATTGGTACATAGATTTAGGATCAAGCAAACACATGATTGGAAACATATATTTTTTTGATTTCATACAAAATAAAAATGAGAAACCAGCTACTATAGAAAATAGTAAGACTTATGAAGTAAAGGGGATAGCAAATATCCCAGTAGATCTAGTAAATGGAAATGGGATAATTAAAAATATTTTATATGTCCTAGGATTGAATAATAATCTCCTCTCAGTTTCTCAACTTATGTATCAAATATGACTATTGAGTTCAAGGTTTCCAATGGAAGAAAATAGTGTCATATTCTTAAACATGAAAAAAAGGTAGCATCAAGTACCTATATAAATGGTCTATTTACTTTAGACATTACTACACATTCAAATTTATCAATCAAGACTTTATATCTATGGCACAAACGTCTAGGACATACCGGTGTATCTTCTTTGAATGAAATATTCAAATATCAAATGGTTGACAAAATACCAAATCAATATCTAGAATCTATTGTTTATCCAGAATGTTTAGTTGCAAACAACACAAAATTCTCTTAGAACTAATATATATATATATATATATATATATATATATATATATATATATATATATGGTCCAATGAATGTCACTAGCATTGGAGGACATAAGTACTTTCAATTATTTTTTGATGATCACACCAAAAAATGTGGGTATTCTTCATGAAGTATAAATTAGATTCATGAGGTATAGTCGACCTGACTTAGCCTTTGCTATTTCATGCAAGAACCAAGAGAAATCCATTGGAAAGATACAAATAAAATATTTCAATATATTAAGAAGACTATTTATTTTGGCCTAAATTACATGAAGAATGTTGAGAATTTTTTTCTATAGGGTTATTAAAATTTAGACCATGTCGGTTCTAATGATGATACAAAGTGTACTTCAAGGTATGTATTTTGTCTTGGTTCAGGACCTATATCCTAGTATAGTAAGAAAAAGCATAAAATGGCATAGTCATCTACTGAAGAAAAATATCATGCAGAAAGAGATACAAAATGTGAAGCTTATGTCTACAATATATATTAACTAACATGGGGATCAAAAGAACCCCAACGATGATATATTGTGATAACCAAGTGGTACTCAATTTGGTTAAAAACCTGATTGTATAGGAAATAACTAAGCATATTGAAGCACATTGTCATTTCATCAGAGATCACTTTCAAAACCATCATATCATCTTGAAGCATATTCCTACAAAAGAACAACTAGCAAATATCTTTACAAAAGATCTTGGAAGAAACAAGTTTCAGATGTTCAAAGATCAGTTATGCAATTCAAAGGAACTTCATACCAAATAATGTAATACAGGGGGGTGTTAGAGTATATTACATCATTTGGGTTATGTAAGTGTACCACCTTTGGTACATAACTAGAGTAGGAGTTTTCTCTAGAGTAAATCTAGTTGGTTACTTCAAATATTGTAATAAACACACAAGTTTTAATGTGCAAGTTATAAATGTGCATGTAGTCCACGTACATAAGTCTTAGGTAGAGTAGATCCCAAGAAAATTATCTATATAAATGGAATCTAAGCTCCATTCTGATGTACATCCTTTCATTCAATGTAATACAAAGTCATAATTTCTTTCTTAAGTCATATTAGTTCTAAAATTATTAGTATAATACCTCTCCAAAAATATACCAAGCATTTCAGGTAGAAGCGAAGAAATTTTAATCCTACTTTGCATCCAATTATGCAGAAAAAAGTATGGAAATTACTAGATGCTAAGATAATCAAGAAGGTGATATTTTCTTCTTGGTTGGAAAACCTAGTTCCATATAGAAAAAATAATGGTGAGATCTGGCTTTGTGTATATTTAAGGAATCTAAATAAGATCTCTCTTAAAGATAGCTATCCTCTTTTGAATATGGAATAGTTGCTTCAAGCAGTGGTTGGGTCATCAAGAATATCTTTATTAGATGGTTTTTCAGGTTACAATCATATTGTAGTAAATCTAGAAGAGAGACACAAAAAATATTTCACCACACCATGGGGAACATTTGAATATCTCAAGAAACCCTTTGGGTTGATGAATGCAGGGACAACATTTCACAGAACCATGGATGTTGCATTTAAGGGGTTTATGTTCAAGATAGTGGTAGTATATCTTAATGCCATTACTTTTTTCTAAAAATATTGAAGATCAATTTACACATCCAACTCAAGTGTTTCACAAGTGCAAGGAGTTTGCAATATCCTTGAATCCTATAAAATGTGTGTTTAAGCACACAAGATCAAATGCTCAGTCATATTGTTTCAAAGGATGGGATTAGAATTAATCTACAGAGAATAGAAGCAATTGCTACAATTCCCCCTACTAAAATATTAAGAGTTAGATCATTCTTTGGGAATATTAACTTTATTAGGAGGCTTATCTCTGATTTCACTCAGATTGCCAAGACAATAAATGATATGATCAATAAAAGTGGGGAAATAAGATGGATAGAGGAAAATATTGTAGTTTTTCAAAAGATCAAATATGCAATTACTCAAGATCTAGTATTAACTTTCCATGATTAGTCTAGATATTTCAAAATATACTCATTTGCCTCATAATACACTATTGTTGTAGTTCTAGCTCATAAAGATGAAGAGAAAAATGAAAGACCTATAGCCTTTATGAGTACAACATTGAAGGGTGCTCAATTGAAATACTCTTTGCTAGAAAAATAAGATTATGAATTAATTAGAGCATTATATCATTTCAAGTGTATTTTTGGGTCCAATAAGGTAATAGCCTATATCCCCTACATTGTTGTTAAATATGTTTTCACTCAGCCTAAACCTTTAGGTAGTCCTGCAAGATGGATGGATAAGTTATTACAGTATGATGTAAAATTCAAAGTAATGCAAATTGTCCAAGGACAAGGACTGGTAAAGTATATGGCTAACAAATAAGAGGAGACTATGAATAACACTATCACAATAGATAAGAATCTAGAAAAATTTATAATTTTGATTACAGGTGGTATGATGGTGTTTTGTTTTATCTTATAAACTTGTCATTTCTAGAAGACATGCCCTAAAATGAAAGGTCTATCAAGCAATTGGCCCAAAAATACTACATTCAAGAAGGTAGACTATATTGGAGGCATCTAGATGGTGTGTTGCTCCTTTGTTTGTTTGAAAAATAGGTCCCTCAAGTGTTGAAAGAATATCATTCTAGTTTTTGTGGGGGTCACTTTTCTCCAAAGGCCACTGCTCACAAGATCATGAGAGTTGGTTATTATTGGTTCTCCCTATTTAAGAATGTTTACCAGGTTGTTAGAAGTTATCATAATTATCATGTTTTTGTAGAAAGAAGAATTTTCTAGTCATGCCCTTGAGGTCAGTAATTTTTGAAGCTCCTTTTACTCAATGGATAATAGATCTCATAGGTGATATTAACCCCAATTCTTCTAAAGGTCATAGGTGGATCATCACAACAATGAACTATTTTACCAAGTGGGTAAAATAGTACAAAAGTGGTCATAAAAATACTAGAACACATATTGACAATATTTGGGGTCCCAAGAATATAGTCACAGACAATGGTAATGATTTCACTTCTTTTGAGATGATTAAATTTTGTGCTAGGTATAGCATAGAGCTTTCTCATTCTATGAATTACTATCCTCAAGGGAATGGTTTAGAAATTATCAAATAAGAATTTGATCACAAGAATCAAAAGAGCATTAAGCAAAAACAAAATAAGTTGGGATAGCAAGCCGAAGTTTTCTTTATGGGTTGATAGAATATCTATCAAAAGAAGCACAAGAAAATATCTTTATGAACTAGTTTATGGTGAGAATGCTCTATTACCCCCTTAGGTGGAAAGTCATGCTTTATCTTTGCTTCTTCATGATCATGAAAATCCAAATGTATTACAGAGAAGACTTGATCAAATTGTGAAGTTGCAGGAAGATAGAAAAGATTCATTAATGAAGATAATGGTGGAGGCTAAAAAAATAGTGTAGTTGTTCAATAAGAAAGCCAAAGGTAAACCTTTTCAAGGAGGAGATATAGTGCTATAGTAAGATCCCAAAAATGACAAGTATGGTGAAAAAGGGAAGTGGGAACCCAAATGGCTTGGTCCCTATCAAATCCTTCAAAATGTAGGCCAACATACTTACAAATTGCAAACTTTGGATGGTATGGAATTTTCAATTCCTATCAATGGCTAGAATTTGAAATTGTATCATTCAAAATTGAGGGTTTGAGAAGCCTCACCAAAAAAAAGTGCTTTACTTTATAGGTGATTAAGGATCTATGTGATTGAGTATAGGTTATTAAGGTGTTCTCTATAGGTGATTAAGGTTTTATTTTAGGTTATTAGGCAAGTTTTTGAGTCCTTGTGGTCTGTTGAAGATTCTATAGTTCTCAGGTGATTTTATCAAAGAGTCTTTTCATCACCTATCCCAATCGAAGCCTATGTTGGATCCTCAAATCCAACCTAAGTTTACCCCCAAATTTTTCAAATTTTTGGTTTCCTGTAAGTCCTTTCAAATTTTGCAATAATCCCCTGGTCAGTCTCCTTTTAATAAATTTTTGGATCCTTGGCATTTTTTGTGTCCTATCTCACCCTCCGAGAGCATTTTTTAAAATTTTATGTTTCCAAAGTCGGGTCTTTGTTTTGGTCTTATGTCAACATTTTTGGGCCTAAATAAGATTTGATTAATTATTTTTGACCTCCAAGGGTCTTAAATATTTAATTAAATTTTTCTTTTTTTATAAATTTTGATTATATATTTAATTAAGTATTTAATTAAATTTAATTAAATTTATTTAAATATTTAATTTATATTTAATTAAATATTATTTATAATAAAAAAATAAAATAAAAAAATAATAATGGGGGCACCCCATCCCCCCTTATTATTTTCTCTCCACTCCCTAGCCTAACCTGTTCCCCCTCATCCTCACATTCTCCCTACCTAACCCATCCCCTTCCACGTCCCTCCATCCCCTCTTTCCCTACAAAATAATAAAAATTAAAAAAATAATAAAAAAGAAAAAGGGGGGTCCCTTTCCCCTCACATCATCTCCCCCTCTTTTTTACTCTTTAATAAATCCATTCATCCGCATGAAAACCTTAAAAAAAAAAAAATCAATATTAAAAAAAATCAAATGCATGAGGAAAATTAGTGGCACGCGTGAAGTTTGATAGATCCAAGGGCACACATGGATAAGCATACACGAAAAAATTAAGAAATTATCTGACATCATGCATTCACCTAGAAAATAAGATCTGATAGCACACACTTCAGGAAATAGCAAGAAAATTCAATGGAACGCATTAATAGGAGAATATTTGAGGGCCTACATAGGATGTGGATGGAAACAAATGTGGTCAAAATCCAATTGAAAGAATTTTATGGTACGTATTTGATGCACTAGATATGACAAACTACATGCATAAAAAATGAGGCAAGAATGAACATTATTGGGTTCAACGCAGAAGAAAGAATTTGTTTTTATTTTTTATTTCCCATGTGGGGATGTGGGTGCCCCTTTCGGTCCATGTGTATGGTATACCCCCCCATGCAAACATGGAGGGAGAGTTTTTATATCAATTTTTTTATATGCCCCTATGCATTCTTGGGGGGACTTTTCTCATAAATATTAAAAAGAAGCCCTATGGGTCATTTTTACATGGCCCACGGAGCCACCTTTATATAAACCCCCCCCCACGCATATGTGGGGGGTTTAAATTTAAATATTAAGACATTTCCCCTCGCATAGACACGGGGGGCATTATTTTATGTATGTGTGTGTGTTGCTTCCCATGGGGATTTTTCGCTCTTGTTCAAAAATTTGTTGGGGTTCATCTAGATCTATATGCTATTGAAAATTGGGATCAGTTAAAATGGCATCCTAAGTGTTCTTTGGAGATTTTTGCATTACCTAAGATTTTTTCCTAGTTAGGCTCAGTTGTTTGGAGGACTACGATAATATTCTTCAAGGTGATCCATGGTTATTTAGGGTTTAGAGATTTATTCCTAAGGAAGTGGGCACCTGATTTCAACCCTAATTCCCAATGCATTGACCAAGATCCTATGTGGATTTGCCTTCCTGGCCTTCCCTTATATCTTTGGTATGAGGAGATCCTAGCTGAAATCATAAGTAAAATAGGAGATATGGTAGCAATAAATCTTATTACTATTTCTAGATCTAGGTTTTTGTACGCTAGATTCTATGCTAATGTTATGCTTGATAAGGAACTTCCAAAGTCAATTAAAATCGAGTCTAAACTTGGGATCTAAACCCAACCTTTGGAATATGAGAACATAGTTTTCATATTGAGATGTTTGGGGTCTAAGCTCCTATTGAGATGTTTTCATGAGAAATTATCCCTATTTTGTATAATAAGAGGGTTGACACCCCTCTTGATAAGGAAAAATATGAAGCTATCATGAAGTCTCCTTGGGATGTAGAAGGAGAGATTTCTACAAATTATTTTGATACAGAATCAAATGAGGTCTTGTCTTCCTTTGAGAAATATGGATTTCAAGAAGTTTTAAATAATAAAAATATGAAACTAAATATGATAGCTTAGCAACAGCAACTCCTTCCTCAATCAGTAGAAGAAAGCAAGAATAGATCCATAAAAAACACCCAAAAAACAATGAATCTAAGTAGTGGGAAGGGTCTAGGAAGACCAAACATATTTGAGGTGCTCTTAAAGAAAACAAATAAAGATGTGGCTAATGGCTCCCAACCTACATTACCTTTGAACAAAGGGAAGGCATGAGAAGAATCACTTTTACCTTAACTATTACAGCAATTTTTATATGCATGATAAGCATCAATTTTGTCCCCTTAAACTTGGATAAGAAGTACAAAAGATTCACTTTGCAAGGGTGTGTAAATATGGTTACACAATAGTCATTTTGTCAAGGTAGAAGAGCAATGTTCAATCAAGAGAAGAGAGCCATCAAAGGTCTCACATTACTCAAGAGTTAAGGTGCCCAAAGGACACTTTATTCATCGTCAAATTGAATTCCTACAACAAGCATCTACCCTTCAACATCAATACAATACAATGAGGTCATTACCAACTGTTTTCTACACGAACATCACTAAATACAAGCACAAATAGGAAAGGTACAAGGAGCTTTACCCATGATAGAGGAACCTCCAGCTGAAATAAAGATCCCTTAGCCACAATTGGAGTTCCATAGAACTTCCATTGAAGCATTCATCATCGCCCTAGCTAGAGCCACCCACACAAAATCTATGTTGGATTGGAAATAAGGTATTGATAATAATTTATCAAGAGCATTTGCTGACAAGAGATATACAAGATATAATATGTTGGAGGGAAGGTCTACATGCAAAAAATCTAAGCACCACTTGTCACAATCATTTTAGATACCCTCACGTTCCTCAATGTGTGTCTAAGAGAAGAACATTCAAGGAATAATATAATGTCTATCTTTGAGTTGTTACCAACACCTCTAGGAGGTTACTTACCATAGTCATCATTACAAGGAGGAATGAGCATTGGTCTCAAATGCTCATCTTTAATGTAACTCTTAAGTGCTATTTTTACAAAGTTAAAAGGCATTCATGATATCTAAAGTATCCATATTTGAAGGAGGAGAGAGCAAAATCAAGGTACACGGTCAAGCATTGAAGAGAGGAGTCAAAAATCTATTACAAGAGGAGTGGAAGATGCTAATTTGTATTTAAGAGCCTCTGCCATTCATAGAAGCATGCAGGAATTTTAAACAAATTTCAAACACCAATCAATGTGGGTGAAATACACATCAAGGAGGATAGTCTAAGGTTTCCAACATTGGAGTGGAAGCATATTCGAGAGGACGTTGAATCAAGATGCATTAAATACCCTCGTAAGAGGATATCTACCATACCTGTTATAAACCAGTGAAGAGATAGGATGCAGATCGATGAGGTTGAAGTCCAATATAGTGACCATCAATCTTATTAAGGTATTTTATATGGTTTTATTATTTTACTTTCATGAGTAATAAGGGATATCATAAAGTTTTAATCAATAATATCATTTGCATATGCAAAATTAACCTTAATCAATTGAAAGCATATAAAGGAATTCATAGTATTTCAAATTAGTTAAAATACTTTAATATTTGCAATCAAACACCATAGAAGAAATAATTATTACCACTTAGAAAACAATATTATTAATGCAAATATTATTATCCTTAAGTTCTAATATTCCAATTTTGGAGTTATAAGGTATATCACTCCAGGCCAATCAGTCTGTGCAATGTTTCTTACAAGATCCTAACTAAAGCCATTGCAAATAGAATGAGAGATATTCTACCCCGCATCATAGATCCATGCCAGTGAAGCTCTATCCAAGGCAAGTCAATCTTGGATGGAGTTATCACAGTTCATGAAGGTCTACACTCTGCTCATAAGACTAACAGGTCTATTTTTGCCCTCAAGCTTGATATGAACAAAGCATTTGATAGGCTAAATTAGTACTTTATGATTGTTGTCCTCCTTAAGTTTGGTTTTCACCACCAATGGGTTAATTTTATCAAAGAATGTATTTCTAAAGCATGGTTCTCGATTCTAGTTAATGGAACAGCTACTGGTTACTTTGAAATTCACAGTGGAATTCAGTAGGGGAACCCTATCAGCCCCATGTTATTCATCATTGTGGTAGAAGCTTTAGGCAAAACCATAAAAAATTCTTGCACTTCAAGGCTAATATCGAGAATCAAGGAAACATCTCACTAGGGCTATTTCTCACCAAAAATTCATTGATGATACCCTTCTATTGACTAAGGCATCATTGGTTGAGGCCAAAATAATTAAATACATCCTGCAACTCTACGAGTATGCTACTGGTCAGAAAGTTAGTTTTAGTAAAATCAAGTTATATTTCTTGAACACCCCCATTCAAATGCAAGGAAGGATTGCAAAAATTTGAGGGTGTGATATAGAAAACCTCCCCACTTCGTATCTTGGTCTCCTTATTTGGTTCTCCAAGAGAATCAATGTGGGACAGGGTTATTGAAAGAATTCAAAAAATACTTGTTAGATGGAAAGGTAATATTCTATCTCAAGAAGGAAATTTGACCCTCACTAAGGCCTCTCTTCAAAGTATTCCATTCTATTTCCTCTCCATTTTCAAAGTCCTTGTGAAGATTTTCCAGAAAATTGAGAAACTCCAAAAAGAATTTTTATGGACTAGATTAGAGGAGAAAAAAAGGATACACCTTGTAGGATGGACCAAAGTGTGTAGACCCAGGGAAAATGGGGGCTTAGGTCTGAGGAGAATTGCTCATATAAATTTAGCTTTACTAGCTAAGCAGGCATGGCACCTCATTTTTGGTGAAGAAAATGAATGGACAATTATCATCAAATGAAAGTATCTTCAAAATATGGAATTTCTAAGTGACTCAGTTCCAATCAGAGGTTATGCTTTTTGGAAAGCAATTCTCAATTGTAAGGAAATCATCAAAAAAATTTAAGATAGGTTTTAGGCAATGGTGAGAGGATAAATTACTAGAATGATAGGTAGGCTAAGGATGAACCACTGATGCAATATCCTAACATAGCCCAAATTAGAGATATCACAGAAAAACTCATTGGCAAAAAGTCTCTGATTATATGGTTGAGGACAGAGGTAGAATGAAGTGGAAACAAATAAGGATTCAGGTATTTCAAGTGGAATCAAATCATCTTTGTAACATTATCGGGCAATATTTTATCCCCATGAGACCCAAGGAAGATCAAATGACCTGGGATCCTACGGAAAATTGGCAGTTCATTGTTAAATTAGCTTAAAAGCTTCTGCTTGATGACGAGGATTTTGTCCTCCAAAAGGACTTAGTTTGGATAAAAAAATTAATTCCAAAAATTATAGTCTTTTCATGGTTGGTTATCCAAGGAAGAATTCTAACCATTGATAATATGATGTGTAAAGGCATTTGTATCACTAATCATTGTTATCTGTGCAGGGCTAATTGGGAGACCATTTATCACATTTTTCTTGAGTTCCCTTTTTCCTTGACTGTCCTAACTGGGGTTTTTTAGGCCTTCAATATTTCATGGGTTAAACCAGCCATTGTAATTGATTTGTTCATCCATTTGCCTTAATCCTTTTCAATCCAAAGACTTAGATACATGTGGAAAATTTGTCTCAATCACTATCTTTGGCAGGTGTGGTTATAAAGGAACCATAGAATCTTTAATGAGTCTATACATGATAATAAAACTATCATTTTAGGATCATGTCCTTTGCCAATGATAATGTGAACCTTATCCCTTTTGATGGTTGTAAACCTCATCTACAGGAGATCATGATTGCTCAATATTTGAGCTTAACCTTGTTAGATGAGTCTGTGCCTAGGGTAGTCAACCCAAGAGCCAATGTTAAGTGGTCTCCACCTCCTATGGGTTGGTTTAATATTAATTTTTATGGAGTAGCTAAGGACAATCCTGGTAGAGCAGGCACTGGTGGCATTGTGCAAGATCATAATGATAATATGATGCTTGCATTTTTTGAATATTTGGGAATAAGGACGAACAACGAAGCTGAAGCTAGAGCTATGTGGAGAGGCCTTCAAATGACTCAAGACTTAGAAGGAAATTTGATCATAGAAGGAGACTCTATGCATGTTATAAATCTCCTCAATAATTTGAAAACACCTCCTTTGAGGATTAAAACAATTGTTGAAGAGGCTAGGATCCTTTTCTAGGGAAGATAGGATAGAAAAGCCCAACATGTCTTTCGAGAAGCTAACAAAATTTCTAATAAGCTGGCCAATTTGGGTGTCAATGGTGACAGACTTTTCAAATGGAAACACAATGTCCCAAGTGAAGTAGAGGAGCTTATTCAACAAGAATTCTAAGAATGCTAGTCAAATTTACCAATATGGAAGGCACTGTAAGTTTGAAGGCTAGGAGTATTCCTGTCTCTTTTTGAGTTGGACTCACAATAAAAATTATCTGAGATGTCAGTCTTCGTGGATGCTGCTTGGAAATACCACAAAGACTAATGGGGATAGTCACATGTCATATAACATGGCTCCTAGTCATATTAGTAATTTGAGGTTGGTTGATAATCACAGGGAAGGAAAGAAACAACAATATAAGACTTCAAACCAAAGCCACGTGGACCACCAGATAGCCATCGCCATAAATCTAGCCAGCAGGTTCACTTATCCAAGGCTGATTGGCCAAGACAGTATGTGGTACCAAAGCATGTCATATACGGAAGAAATCAATTACCAAATAATTATTAAGAGTAACTTCAATATAGAGCTTGTGGGAGTTTTTTTCAGTACTTTGTTGTGTTTCTGTAGCTTTTTTTTGTCTATTATCTCAAGGAAGGGATCCGTGTCTGTTTCTTTTTTGTAATTATGATGCATGTGTGTTTTCTTGGGGTATACCCAAAATTTTGTATGGGAAGATTCTTTTTGATAATAGGCTATGTGCCTTACCGAATGTAATGGCTTTGGCGGCATGTAGATTTTACATATATAGGATCCTTAGTAAGGATATGTTCATCAACAGCCCTGGGATGATTTTTGTAAAAGGTTTTGGGTCAACCTGTAAAACCCGGTATTAATGCTATAGTATCTTATCTACAAAAAAAAATAAGGTATACCACATCAAGTATAGATTTTTGTAATTATTTACTTGTCTCATAGTCATACTAAAAAGATAAAAGAAACTCAACCATAAAGAACTTCAAATTGATAAATTCTAAGGTAATGCATTAAGGTTGAACATTAGGGAGTCAAAAGGTATTCTACTAATATATATTAGCAAGGTTGATATTTCCTCATAGTAGAATATTTAAAACTTTACCATGAAACATTGGTACATAGATTCAGGAGCAAACAAACACATGATTGGAAATAGATATTTGTTTGATTCCCTACAAAATAAAAATGAGAAACCAGTTATTTTAGACATAGAAAATTGATTCACTTCAGTGGGAAATCTTCCTTGATCCCCTCTAGGGGACCCCTTAAAATTTCCTAAGGCAAGGTCAAGGCCTTCCCCCCTTTGTTTTACATGTTTTTCCTCTTTATGTGAAATCACACCCAGTCCTTGATGAGGCATGACTTAGCATTGCGATATCATGGTTGGACTAAACGAGGCATGATTCCACATTTTTAGGTTTTGATTAATTAAAACCCTAATTTTTTGGGGTTGGCATTTTTTACATTGGCCCTCCTTGGTTTTCTTGCTCTTTTCACCTTCAAATATGCTATATAAGGAGGGTTTGAATTCACTTTTCACACACGATAACACACAAGTTAACACGTGCTCATTTTATTTGACACTTGATGATTTTACTACTCACATTTGATTTCTCACAAAGTGTTTTTTTGTACATCCTTCTTCTTATTCTCTCGCAAGAAACTTTGAAGTTTGGAGTTTTATTATCTGTTGCATTGTTCCTCCTCGATCTTGGTGGATTGTTGTTGGAGCTCTACAGAGAGATTGACCATATGGGAGATCTAAAACCCTTATTTTTTGCTTATGTACTCTTTTCTAGGTGAATTTTATCTTCTACATGTACATTTAGATTTTTGAGTGACGTTATTGAGCTTCTATATTCATATTTCATTTTTTGCATAGTGTATGCGAAATTGCTTTCGATTTGCTACGGGGTGTGGCTTCTTTTGGAATTACCATGGTCACCCATTACGGGGTGTGATTTCACTTGAGATCAAACTAGGGGTAATATACTATCCCTATTTTCTCCATCACATACTAAATTTCATCTAGAGTGTAGTGGCATATTTTATTCTGTGATTTCTACATTCTGTTATGTTGTATTGCATTAATGTTTATTTTCCTCTAAAGATCAATTTCTACTTTTAATTATCAAAGGTCAGCTAAAATGACCTAGATGGCTTTACTATTGTGCCTCCAAGCATTGTTGTACAATGGCCTAAGTAGGCCTCCTCATGCTAATTTCATTTTCAAGTGTTTGTTGAGTTATCTTGTAGGAATAGGTATTATTGATAGCATTGGACAAAGAGATAAAAGTGAGAATAAAACATCGAATAAGCTAAGTATTCTGATTAGTCTTCTAGGATGATTTTTGAGTGCTTTTATTTCTATTATAAACCTTAGATTTTATTTTATAGAAATATATTTAATTAATTTCTAAGCATTTGAAATATAAACAACATATAGTGTGTGCTTAGGATTAATTATGTTTGTGCATCTCTTCTTGAACCCTTGCTTAACGGTTTTTTGTTTAAAACCCTAGGTTAGAAAATCATTCAAAGAAATAATTATACTAGGGTTATCTCTTGTATTGTTTCATCCTATATTTTTTGCATTGTTCTTTATCTATTATAGCATAGATCTAGAAGGGACAAATCTATGTATTTGTTTGGAAATTGAATACATCAAACATTCCAAAAAAAATTGTGGATTTGGAGTGAGTCCTTAAAGTCATTCCTGGTGAACCCTTCCCCCTAGCACCAAGTGTGTAGAGAGAAACATAGCCCCTACGGTTCACCCCATAAGGTTTATCTTCTATATTTTTGGATCCAGCCTTGTTTGGGAATTGTACGCGGTATGGCGGTTTTCCTCCTCTACATATTTGGTGAACCCGACATGAACACCTACTTTTATTTTAAAAAATTTAATCAATATCACTAATTATGTGTGTAATATATTCAAAGGAACATTAAAAACATAATTTTTGGTGCTTGCGGGTCTTAGTTCCTTCCTTTGCTTTGATATTTTATCTTTTCCCAATGGCTTCCAACCTTGGGAATGGGAGAAGGTTTTTAATTTTTGATGATATTTTCAAGAGAATGATAAAATTGATAGAGAAAATCCTAAACTTAAGGAATAATATTTTAATAATTATCTTTATCTTGTTAGGGGACCCAATGGGAACCCTCCATTCAAATATTTTTAAGATATGTGGACCTTTTATAAGCATCACAAGCATGCCTTGGATGCAGCTTTAGAGGAATAAGCCCTACTTGAGGAAGTTATACCATCTCATGATAACTCCTTGAGTGAATATTTGAATCATAGTAATCTTGTTCATAATCCAACTTATTCTACTATTATGACAACCAACATTGGAAGGAATTTACAAATCCCTCGAACTAATAGTGTCATTCAAAATTTTCAATTTCCTCTTTGATCTGCTTATCTCAACACTGTTGCCTTCATTCCACCAAATTTTAGTCATCCTCTTCAACATGATGCCACATAGTTCAACAATATTAATATGTCCAACACTTCTCCTTTAGGGAATCTGGGTACAATGCATAACACTAATTCAAAAGTGTATAAATTAACAAATATGGTGAAGCAGTTGGTTTCAAAAGTTGAGATGATTTAGCCTTCAAGTTTTACTTATAGTTATAATAAAATATGTAATCAGCAATTGGATCCTACTATTTATAATAGGCCTTATCCTAAGAATTTTCCTATGCCATTTTTGCCTATCTATAAGGGTGCAAAATATCCAATAGAGCATTTAATAAGATTTATAGCATCTTACCATGATCTCATCTATGATGATATGTTGTTGCTTAAAACATTTCCTAAAATCCTTGGTGGCATGGCATTAGAGTGGTATTATCGATTGCCTAATTATTCTTTAAATATTTTTTAGGAAACAACAAAATTATTTGTTTAAAAATTTGGTGCTTACATTGAGAAAGAAGTGACAATGAAAGATGTGTATAATTTAAAACAAAGCAAAGAAGAAAGCTTTTCAAAAAATTTGGCTCGTTGGAGAATTTTAGTTGGATGTTTGAGATATACTTTACCTCCTAAGGATATGCTTGAGATATTTATTGTTAATTTATAAGAACAATTATCTTATGCATTAGATATTACTACTATCACATATTTTGATCAAGCAATTAACTTAGCAAGAAAAGTAGAACATGCTCTCATCAGGAGAGGTCAACTCAAAGTTAAGGAAGAAAAACCTACTAAGTCTCAACATAAAAATAGACATATAGAAGGTGATAATTGAATGGGTATCAGGCCTATTAACAATGTTACTAACAACCTACAAAATATAGTACTTTAGAAACCTCTACAAAGGAATTTTACAAGGCTTAATATGTCTATGGAAGTATTTTTAAAATAACTTTTAGAAGGTAAGGCAATTGAGTTACCTCATATTATACAACCATATACTATAGCTCATTAGTATAATGTAGTTCAACATTGTGCATACCATAGAGTGGAAGGACATTGGATGAGTTCTTCCAAGAAGTTAAAACATGTAGTGTGGGATTTAATTGATGCAAAACGTATCAATGTTGGACATTCACAAAAAAATCCACCTCTTAATAAGAATAAAGTTAGGTAGGAAACTAATCAAATATCCTATATAAGTGTACCACATTATTATAAAAATAATATGGTTGGTATGATAACAACTACTTCAGAGAAGATAGTGAAGAGTCAGCAGGTTTAGCGATCTCAACTGGAGATCAATATCTCAGCTAATATTTCTCTTTTGGAGATTTTACAGAGTTATACCACTCATGGGGTAGCCTTGATGAATTTATTAAAATGTCAATACATACCTCTAGATATTTCCCCTAGTGAGATGGCCAATATTATAATACCTCTTGGGATACATCATCTCACATTCTCGGATGCTAATATTTCTTTCTCATAATTGCAAAAATATCATTCTCTTTATGTCACTACATTTATTGGGGATAATTTTATCAAAATAATTATTATTGATAATGGTTTTTCCCTTAATTTATGCACATATCATTTTTTTCAAAAATTTAGATTAAAATAGGAAGATATAACTAAATATGATGACATCATTAAAACTTTCAACAGTTAGTCCCAAAAATCTTATGATACCATATCACTTCCCCTAAAAGTTGGACCAAAAGTTTTAGATACATTATTTTATGTGGTATCTTGTCCCACATATTTTAATCTTCTTCTTGGAAATCCCTAGATCCACACAATGGAGGACATACCTTCTACCTTTCATCAATGTGTAAAGTTTAAATTTAAAAATAAACCTATTTCTATCATGGCTGATCCTCATCCATTTTAATTTTGCTCACTTGAATACTTAGATCAAATTTACTCATAAAATTCCTCATCTAGCAAAGCTAAGAAACCTCAAAATATTGATGAGAAATCATCAATTCATATCTCATATCAAAATCAAGACAAGTATTATTATCAAGGTTCTCTCTTAGATAAATATCATCATGGTTTAGAGTGGTGTGTTGAATATGAAGGGCCATCCTATCCTTCTATGTTGGTCTTTTCCTCAAATAAATTTATCAACAATGAGGATCCTCCATAGAATGATATTTGCTTTGATGGTGTAGACACCTAAAACATGTCATGTCGATGACGACTACTCATATGGACATGCTACAAGACCATATGGAAGATCTTGGATAGACTCCAAGATAGAGCAGTGGTTCTAACCACTCAATTTGGGCTCCTTGGCCTAATTAGTATGAACTATAGCCCAGACCTACAATCTATAGGCTGAACCATGGATGAGACCTATAGTTTACAATTTGGACCATAGTTATAACCTACAGTCTTAACTAAAGTTCAATTGGCCTTCATCCGAGCCAAATCGGTTTGAACGACCATTGTTTTTAGAAGAAGGTGGTTAGAGGACAGAAGCTTTCAATCCAACTATCCTAACCACCCCTTCCTAATCTTGGTTTCTCCATGAAGCCACCCCTAGCCTTGGGACATCCTATAAGTACCCCTTCAAAAGAGATAAAGGATATAGAGCATTTTGATAGCAAAACGCTATCGAAATATTGATTAATGAAGCATTGGATTTTAGAGCAACGAAGCCCTATCGAATTGTGGACTCACTTGTGTGCATAGATAGAGCTTTGTTGTCATCACCATTGTCAATTTGTCAAGCATCATGATGAATTAGGCCATGGATGCCCTAAGGATGTAGGAGAGCCAAGAAATGCTAATTCGGGTAAACATAGGCCCTATTCAACGATTCAACTGCTAAACCTATCAGAGGACACCGAAGGTGACCCTTGAACATCAATTGGACAAGGAGGTCAAGCCCAAAACCCTTAAATTTGGAGGGCAAATCACTTGGTTGCTCACCATGACTTTAAACCACGGTTTACAATGCACACCGCTCATCAGAGTTGTGGTTTGCAACAGAGGTAAATTTTCCTTACTGTTTCTTTTCCAGTAGGTTTAGATAGGATAGATTAATAATTTTACTACTTTATTTAGTAGATTAAAGAATTTGACTAACCAGGATAAATATTTGATTAGTTTATTTCCATATTGGCAAGTAGAACTTAATTAGATTCTTTTTATGCTTTAATGCTTCATTTTGTATAATGTATGTCATAGATTGATAGTTGTATTTCTTGTTCATATGTTTCCATAAATATTTATAGGAATTGCATATGTTTAGCATAGTTTATGCACTTTCTTGATTTTATGTCATTATGCAATTCTTATGCCATTGTCTTTAAAGGGCCTCATCATGAGAGGCTTCCTATGCTTTTGATATTCTTGTGTTGTTTCATAGGAGATAGGTTTTTAAAGGATCTACAACCATCTATTTCCTTCCTCAACACGAATAAGAGGGTCTAATCCACCCTATATCAGTCCGTGTCACCCTGAAGGGCACTTTGAAATCACACCTACCCTTGAGAAGGAAATAAATACATGCTATTGTAACAATTGTATCAATATAATTATCCCTAAGAGGGATGTACTTGTAATTTGATTTTGGCATAAAAATATAATGGAATAAAGCATATTTTATTGATCATTTCATTTTCAATTTCTTGTTCTTGTATGCATTTTGTATTGTTTTTATCAATTCTTGCAATAGAATACATTAGGTGTGAGCCTTTTTGGTGGTTACAGAAGGCAATCATGGTGGCACCCCACAAAAATAGACATCTGACGATGTTTTTGTGTTTTTAGAATTGTAGGTACAGATCGTAGCTATCAGTTATGGGCCAACAACTAAATTGTAGGTAAAACACGTGGTTTATAGTATAAACCATAGATCAGACATGCAATTTATATTTGATAGAGTAGACAATAAAAAATATAGTGCAGATCAGATGAGGACCTGAGTTAGGCCCCATTTTCACCCTCTATGTTTTTTTATTTCTGTTGTGTTTTCTAGAGAATAGAAATTGAAACATAAATATACTAAGGCTAAAATGAACTAAAAATGGATTAGGTCCTTAGGTTTAACTTTCTTAGTTTTCTATAAGCGCTTCGAGGAACATCGGATCTCTGAATGCAGTCTGCCCTAGACTCCAGCATGCTTGATAGCATTATATGTTTGGTGTGCATGTGTGAGGCCCAATTAGTGGCCATTATCATCATAATATACATTGTCTAAAGGAGCATCTAGAATAGCTTGCATTTTCTAAATTTGAAACGTTCTTTCATTTGCATAGCATATATAAAATGAGCATGAGTGCTATATGATGCATTTATTTTATGTACATTAAAATGAACCACACACACCACATTTCATTTAAACATCAGTGGCATTGGGCTCTCACATCCAACCCATTTTATTGAAACCAATAGTGGATGTCATTACCACTTGGTTGGATCATTTTAAATTGTATTATTGGGACCCGCTCGTGGCCAAGGCCAACCCAAGAACTGTCCTATCCATGTAAAATAGCACACACTCATCTTCGGAAGAGTGTATCACTATGCACGGTGTGCTAGGTGAGGGTTGGTAGTACCTATGCTACCTTTTTGAGTATGGACTTCACTCCCATATTCGGCTTGTGTGAGTATATAGGTGAAAACCTTTTAAAAAATTGAGTATAACATCAACTTTTCAAAACACGATAAGGAGTTCTATACTGATACAAAAACTCATTGAAATAACATCAAATAGTCTAGGGCTAATTTTTAAAAATTAATATGAGATAAACACCATTGTATATCTTATTTGATTAAAAAATAACAAATATAGATATTAGGTGTACCATGGTGGAGACACGGGGCGATCGGTAAAGGCACAAGACTAAAGCCCATGGCCAAGCCCCAATAGATTCATATCAGCATATTTTGAATCCTCACCCACATGCGCTCCCTGAATGTCATTCGGCGAGCATTAATTCAACAAAATAGGAACCTATTGAGCATATCCCCAATAAATGAGCTTCTGTGCATTCCTCTAGACATATAATATAGCAGGGAGCCTCTCAACATGAGGGCGTTCCACTCAGAAGCCATTACCAGGATCGCATTGCACGTGCATACATAGGATCGACTAAAGAGTATGTTATACAGGGATCCAATTTGGTACCCCTATGTCATAGGTTTTCAAGAGGATCAGTGGCTCCATATTCAAATTACAGACATGATCGAGACCCACCCATTCAAGGGTATGCAAATAGGGCTACCACTAAGCATAGGCTTGTGCATAATCCCACACATGGTGAACAGTGAAAGATCACTATTGATATGGTTAAAGTGGGAGCCAATTGCACACCACCACACAATAGGTATAGATCTAGACAGTTAAATGGCTTAGGTAGCATCCTTCAGTAGCTAGGCTATAAGCCTTTGACTCCACCCACCCATGCTCTTGCATTTCCTAGTGGCTTAGTCCAACTAAAATCTAAACTTGGGATTGGATAAGACATTTGTGGAACCCCTATCTTAGCAATGGGCTGAAAGAATCCCACCTAACATCGGGGAACGCTCGTGTCTTATATTAATATACTCATGTGCACACATAGGGATAGTGAATAGTTAGGGCCTATCCTAGCAAAGGCCTTGTATTTCATAAGCCTAGTATGGTCAGTATGCAACTCTTGATAAGTCTACTAGGGTTTTTAAGTCTCATGGAAAATCTTAAAATATCTCTAATATAAACAAAATACCAAGTATCGCAAACCATATAAAATCATCAAACTGCAAAGTATCGAGTCCATGATACATCATTATATAAAGCACAATCAAGATGTAGGATAGATACCGGATGGATATTAGAAATAATATTTAGATGGCCATTGACTATATTGTGCATATTTTTCAAACTTGCAAAAGAAAATAGAATGACACATTATATCATTCGCATCATACAACTTCATACCATTGCATTTCATATATGGGTGATTAATTGATTAAATTCTTATTATGAGGATCTTTCAATTACATTCATGATTTTTATAAATTCTATGGTGTCATCCATTATGTTGATAAACACATATTACATTCATTCCTTATGTTTTAAGTGATTAAAGCATACAGGTTCATTTACATTATATTACCATCATGTAAATAATGCATTACATACATTGCATTAGCATATTGTGACATCGTCATAAATTAAATGCATGCAATAAAGCAAAATCAAATATGCATTTAAGTAAACATTGAATCCATATGCATCCATCATACATCGTACATCTAAGCATCTAGATCATTGCATATCATCATAATCATAAATTAAATAGATATCTAGTGCATGTCATCCATACATCACATCATATAGCATCAAATTAACATAAGAGTGCATAACATAAACATAAAATTAAAAATGAAATACACAAAGACACATAATGAGCCATAAATGATCAAATCATATATATATATATATATGTGTGTGTGTGTGCGTGTGTGTTTGTGTGTGTCCAAAAGAGTACATCAGGAGTACAAAATTCCCGTAGGCTAAAATCATATAGGTCCTAGACCTTGCACCAAAAATGATACATATACAAAAATGTAGCCTGGATCTGGTAGAGCCCTAGCTCTAGCCTTCTCCTAAGCTAGAGCTCTCATCACCTCCCTCAGCCTTATGCTCTAGATCCTACTCGATAGTAGGATCTGGTGCCTATTGTGTGTCCTAATGAGGGTCCTGTGTGCCACCTAATCCAAAGAGGCCTAGTACATAGGATATTGGTATGTCTATGCAACGAGACAGGTCTCTCTGGCCCTAGTATGGGAGCTGCCTCCATGTGTGCTAGAGGACCTATGTGTCCTATCGGTCTTGTGATTCTATTGACTGGAGCTCATTATGGACTACCCTGTAGTCCTGTATGTAGTCCTATGATATATTGTAGTGTATGAATCCTCTAGGACCTCCCCACATATCAACCTTATGTGACCCTCCAGCTGGTCTACACAAGCTACCCTGGATGTGTGCCTAGAATTAGCATCTACCAACTGGTCCTATAAGTACCAAATATCTAACATCGGGTCATAGTTGCCTGGTAACAATGATAATGGTGCAGATGGAGGTCCCATAATAGCCTAGGAGGATTAAGGATCCCCCTCTGTGCCCTGATAAAATCTTGCTCTAAAATAGCTTCAGCCTACTGTGCCAGTGCCACATCACGTGCACTAGTGAAATCACGGACCTGAGTCTCTATCGCTATAGCCCATGTTGTAAGACCTGTGATCTACTCCTAAACCTTAGCTAGCTTCCTATACCTATGAGCTAGCTTCACCTCTAGAAGAGTGATAGAAGTATCCCATTGCAACTGTTGAGTTTGCAACCTCCCAACCTAACTCTACAAGTAAGTGATCTGAGCTAGGAGTTGTCCTACATCACAGTCAGGAGGTTCCTTGCCCTCCTTGGATCCCTTAACCTCCTCCTTAGCCTCTACCTATGAAGCCTCCTCTATAGTGGCCTTTATGCCCCATCCATCCTTAGTTTTTTGGTGCACCCTACACCTATCTGGATCAACCTCTACCTCTGCCTGGTTATCTACCCTACCTAGAGGTCCTGATCCCTGCCACTGTAGTAGGGACCACCATGTGTCATATGCTAGGGTGGTCCTAGCGCTGTCATCCCCAAAATATTGGAAATCATCAGCCTCATCTCTAAGTGTCATAGGCTGAATCCACGGGAGGTGCATCTCCAAGACTAGATGCCTATAGACAAAAGGAATCTCTGGGATGTCCTACACCAGGCAAAACTACCATAGGATGTGAGAGTAGAACTGGTACTCCCTAACCTTGACCTTACAACCGAGTAGCCACCTATATTGGTGAGCCTATCATAGTCACTCACCTACCTTTGGCCAATCTAGGCAATCCATCTAGGAACGCCACTCAATGTCATTTGGCCCGAGCACTACAAATCGTGCAATGTAATGATCGACATTTCTAACATGGGTCCTACTCTGGAATCCCTCCTCCTCCCAAGGCCAGCATGTGTTGTAGCATTGATGTTGATCGTTGATGGTAGAAATGTGAAGGGGTAGCTCTATGGGATGCTCTATCTTAATATGCTACCAACCCCAGATCTATAGTAGCAGGATGCAACTGATACCATGATAAATTTGGCTAGTGATATGGTACAACTCCCAATAAATTTGGCATAGTAAAGTGCTTCCCTAGACTAGGAGTAGCGGCTGAGCAGTGGAGCTTTGAGTAACTCTCCTAACACTGGCCAGGAGGTTACAAGTAATCCTATGCCTAAGGATTCTAGAAGAATAATCTACACCACCAGATGCATGAATATCACCTCTCTCATAGAGAAGATGCACTGACCATGCCAATATCCGATGTGGACTCCTTTGTGATGAATCATACCCTGAGCCACCTAGCTTCAGTCACTGAATATTGCATCAAACACGGGTCCCTTGCTCTAGGATGAGGAAGAGGTGATGGCCTCACCATCAGTAGGGATCCTAAATATCCGATAGATGTTCTCAATAGTGATGGTCATTTCACCCATGGGTAGGAGAAAGGTGTTGGTACGTGCATTCCAGCGCCATACCAACATAATCAAATAGGCTTGATCTACCCTAATAGTGGGTATCTAGAATGTAGTCGAAGTCAACAGCTCCAAACCACATCTGCTCTCCAAGAGTGAACTGTATGCGGAGATTCTTTATAATTTTTGTCTCGCTAGATCTAGAGGTCAATATCTGAAATAAAAGCATTGTATAAGAGAAAATCTAACTAACAAACAAGCAAAATTAGATAAAAAATTACCTTAAAAACATCAAAAACATTTAAAAACTGATAAAAAGACAAAAACATGTCATAAAGCATTCAAAAAAATCAAAAAAATCAATTAGGCAAGTCATAATTGCATTAAATGTTATTAATTGCTTATTAAACCTTAGAAAATTTAAAAATTTGATTAAAAAAAATTCCAAAGTCCGCGAACTGTGGGTCAACCCTGCGGTCCGCATGCGGTCAAAATTTGACCATTGGAATTTGAATTCCAACCGCAACTAATAGTTGCTGTCTCCAATATGACAATTGGGAACCGTAGCTACCAGTTGTATTCTAGGAAGGATACCCATTTTAGACCACTTCCTAGCCTCGCTAACCAAAAAAAATTAAAAAACTAATCTAACCTAATCTAGTGTGGGGTTCATTACCAACTGTTTAATGAAATTCATTTACTAAATTACTTAATGTGGTTCATTTTAAATTAGTATTTATTGTGAAGACTCGGTTTTTAGTTACCTTGCTCGCTTTGCATCCTCCCCTAGTCGATGGTTGTCCAGGATACGCCATCGAGGTATAGGTGTGAGGTATGGTCGATTTTTCGGCAGCGTTCTAGATTAGGGATGTCTTCTACCTCTCAAAGCTCTCATAAATGTAGTTGCTTTCAAATAAAATAATAAAAATTTCAAATGGTAAAGGCTACTTATAGGTCCTCCTAATTTTGATGGATCGCAGCTGACACCTATAGTCTCGATATTAGGGTTTTTCGCCCGTAGGTCCAACCTGCGGTTCCCAAAATTTACAAAATTCAATCGTAGAACGTAGTTGCAATTTGCAACTAGCATTAAATGCACTCAAACCCCACCATGGGATGGTCTAAAATGATAATTTAATGACTCCTAATTGATCAAATTTCAAAAAGAGCAATCAATATTACACATTTGGTGATGTTCAAAGCACTAAGATCGATCAATAAATCAAAATTAACAAAAAAATTAAATAACTAAATACAAAATGCACCTCGTATTCAGTAATTTACCCTATACACTTGGTGGTTGCAATGACTTGTGATCCATACAATATGCCAAGATGAGTAAATTACCATAAGGACATTTGGGGTAAAAATTGTCATCGTTGATCTGATATGCTTCTTTTCAATCCCTCAGAAGGCCTTTGATGCCAGACTATTCCACGGGAATGAGGTGTTTCATGTCATTTCTCCTATGACATATTTTCATAAAATCATAGATAACTTGAGTCAACACAAATCTAATTGGATTTGTATCATTTTGATTCTCTAAGACGGCTATTGCAGCCCGATTGCTCCATGGGATAGAAATGTGCAAATACTATTAACAGTTGCAATCAAAGTTGAACTAGGCCTAGCCAAGGCATTAAAATGCTCAAATCTAATTTTTTTAGATCATTCATTGTGTTCAAGCGACCTCGTCACTTCATACATTATCATTACCCTCATTGACTCGTCACTTGAGGGGGTAGTCATAATATCAAATCATAATCAAAATCAGTAGAAGATATTTGAAATTGTAGATCCCTTGATCTTCTCAAAATTGTGTTCATCCTTGTGAATCATTGTCAACAACTATCATAAGCTTACCCCTTTGCTTGGGAAAAATAGCAAATATGATAATTAGTTTGTAACTCTCATCCTTTCGATTATATAGGCCTAAATCCTATTGTAGCGCCAAAACTACTCAAATGTCTTATGATGAGTGCAAAATCTTTAAAGTTTAAGCCTCCAAAGAGTTGGAAGCAATGATTCTAAGATGCATGCCCTTTTATAGGACCTGGGGCATCTAATGTTGATCCAACTAATGATCATCATAGAACCTTTGACATCACTTTAGGAGGTCTATTTTTGCTCAGCATTGTTTGATCTCACAACGCATCTCAAAATGGGAATCTGTAGACACCTAAACATGTCATGTCGATGGTAACTACTCATATGGACATTCTACAAGACCATATGGAAGATATTGGACATACTCCAAGATAGAGTAGTGGTTATAACCACTCAATTTGGGCTCCTTGGCCTAATCAGTCTGAACCGTAGCCCAGACCTATGGTCTACATGTTGAACCATGGCTGAGGCCTTTATTTTATAGTCTAGACCACAGTTGTAACCTATGATCTTAACTGAAGTTCAGTTGGCCTTCATCCAAGCCAAATTGGTTTGAACGACCATTTTTTCTAGAAGGTGGTTAGAGGATGGAAGCTTCCAATCCAACTGTACTAACCACCCCTTCTTTATCTTGGCTTCTCCATGAATCCATCCCTAGCCCTAGGACATCCTATAATTACCCATTCAAAAGAGATAGATGATATAGAGCATTTTGATAGCGAAGTGCTACTAAAATATTGATCAATGAAGCATTGGAGTTTAGAGCAGTGAAGCCCTATCGAATTGTGGACTCACTTGAGTGCATAGAGAGAGCTTTTTTGTCATCACCATTGTCAATTTGTCAAGCATCATGATGAATTAGGCCATGGATACCCTAAGGACCTAGGAGAGCCAAGAAACGCTAATTCGGGCAAACAGAGGCCCTATTCAACGATTCAACCACCAAACCTATCAGAGGACACTGAAGGTAACCCTTGAACATAAATTGGACAAGGAGGTCAAGCCCACAACCCTTGAATTTGGAGGGCAAATCACTTGGTTGCTCATTGCGGCTTTCATCCATGGTTTACAGTGTAGACTGCTCATCAGAGCTATGGTTTGCAACAGAGGTGACTTTTCCTTACTGTTTCTTTTCTAGTAGTTTTAGAAAGGATAGATTAATAATTTTACTACTTTATTTGGTAGATTAAAGACTTTGACTGATCGAGATAAAAATTTTATTAGTTTATTTCCATCTTGGCAAGTAGAACTTAATTAGATTATTTTTATGCTTTAATGCTTCATTTTGTATAATGTATGTCATAGATTGATAGTTGTATTTATTGTTCATATGTTTCCATTAATCTTGATAGGATTTGCATATGTTTATCATAGTTTATGCACTTTCTTTATTTTATGTCATTATGCAATTCTCATGCCATTTTCCTTTAAAGGGCCTCATCATTAGAGGCTTCCTATGCTTTTAACATTCTTGTGTTATTTCTTGATCATAGGATACAGGTTTTAAAGGAGCTACAACCATCCATTTCCTTCCTCAATGTGAAGAAGAGGGTCTACTCCATCCTAGAGCAGTTCGTGTCACCCTAAAGGGCACTTTGAAATCACACCTACCCTTGAGAGGGAAATAAATACATCCTATTGTAACAATTGTATCAAGATGATTATCCCTAAGAGGGATGTACTTGTAATTTGAGTTTGGCATAGAAATATAATGGAATAAAGCATCTTTTATTGATCTTTTTGTTGTCAATTTCTTGTTCTTGTATGCATTTTGTATTTTTTTTGTCAATTATTGCAATAGGATATGTTAGGTGTGAGCCTTTTTTGTGGTTACATATGGGTCTGTCCCTTGTGTTGCATAGGTGGAATATTCTAATTCTCAAGAAGACTTTGGTTCTATGTCTCTTGAGGACCTTGAGAAATTAGGAGTAACTCCTACCTTACCTCATCTTGAGGATGACTTATCCATCCTTCTTGAGGAGACCATATATGTGAATATAGGTTTTGAGGAAGCTCCTAGAATCCTTAAGTTAGGTAAAGCCCTATCCATGGATGACCAGGAGCAATTGACCAATTTGTTAAGAGAATATCAAGATATTTTTACTTGGTCATATGCCAACATGTCAAGACTTGATCCCTCTCTTATCATGCATCATTTGGTAGTTAAACCTGGTGCTAAGCCTGTTAAGCAAAACTTAGGAAGATGAATCCTAAGGTCACCCTTTCGATCAAGGAAGAGCTCCAAAAACTCATTTATTATTGGATCTCCAATATAGTTTTGTGTCTAAAAAGGAAGGAAAAATCAAAATATGTACCGAATTTTGGGGCATTAACTTAGCATGTCCCAAGGATGATTTTCCCTTTCCCAACATAAATTAGATTGTAGATTTCATTTCCAAATGTGGAATGATTTCTCTTATGGATGGTTTCTTAGGCTACAATAAGATTATGATTACTCCTAAGAATCAGGCTAAGACAACATTCACTACACCATGGGGCACCTTTTGATGGAAGGTCATACTTTTTGGCCTGAATAATGTAGGAGCTATCTATCAATAGGCCATGACTTATATTTCCCATGACATGATGCATGATATTCTCTAGGACTATGTGGAAGATCTTCTACCTCACTCTATAGAATGAAAGGATCATGCTCGTGATTTAATATGAATATTTGAAAGGCTTCAATAGTACAAGGTTCATCTTAAACCCACTAAATATGTGTTTGGGATAACATCTGGAAAGTTGCTAGGCTTCATAATGTCTAGGTGATGCATTGAAGTGGATATCACTAAGATAGTAGCTATCATTGGCATACCTCCTCCTTGTACCCTCACTTAATTACATAGCCTGTAAGGTAAATTTTAGTCTATCTATCGATTAGTTGATAAGTGTCAGCCCTTTAGTAAGCTTCTTAATAAATATGTGGTCTTATGATAGGATTATAAATGTCAAAAAACTTATGATGATCTCAAGTAGTATCTCACCTCCCCACCTATTTTGTTCCTCCTATACCTGGTAGGCATCTGATTCTTTACATAGCAGCCATTGCTCATGCTTTAGGAGCCATGTTGGCCCAACATGATGATCAAAATAAAGAACAAGCTATCTACTATATTAGTAGAACTTTGTTTAGCTATGAAACTAGGTACACCCCCTTAGAAAATATTTGCCTTGACATAGTGTTTGCTTCTCATAAGTTAAGACACTACATGTTTAGCCATAAGATGTTAGTGGTTGCAAAGTTTGACCCTTTGTGCAATTTAATGTCTAAGCCTCACCTTTTAGGTCGAGCTGCTAAATGGGTGTTGGCTCTTAGTGAGTTTGACTTAACTTTCATAGGTCATAAGGATATTAAGGGTCAAGTGATTGTTGATCAATTAGCCTCCACTCCCCTAGAAGCTACCCATCCTATAGTTTTCAAGTTCCTCGATGAGTGCTTCAATGTTAAAAATATTATTATTTTTGGAATTTGTTTTTTTATGGAGACTGATGCATGAAGGGCGCTAGTGCTAGAGTTATTCTAATCAACCCACAAAAGCAACTCATCCCCATATCCTTCAAGCTTCATTTCTCTTGCATGAATAACACTATAGAATACAAAGCTTTGATCCTTGGTATTAGAGTTGCTTTAGATTTATAGGTTATATTCCTTTCAGTCTTTGGTTACTCTCAACTCATGGTTAATCATATTAATAATATTTATCAGACTCAAGATGATAAACATAAACATTACAAGGAGATTATCACTAAGTTGTTGTCCTTGTTTGATCGAGTAACCATAAAGTCTATCCCTAGATCCTCAAAATACCATGTGGATGCCATGGCTACTACCACATCCTTGTTCCCTCTAAAGTTATAAGATGATCAAGCATCGATTATCATTAGATAACTCAAGGAACCAACATCGCTTGGTTCTTGTCTAGTCCTGTTAGATTTTCTAACCATTAAATATTCCCATCTAAGCCATGGTATAACAATATATTTAACTTCCTTAAGGATGGTTTGATACCTAATGGTTTAGATTGCAATCAATGTAATATTTTTTACAAGAGAGCATGTCGATTCGTAATAATTGACAATACATTATATTGAATTTCTTTTGAAGGTATTCTTTTACAATGCCTTAACTTTGATGAAGCTCGACTTGCTCTTGGTGATGCCCAAGAAGGTTCATGTGGAGGCCATTTTATCAGCAATATTATTATCAATAAAATCCTTTGGATGGGGTATTATTGGTCTTCTATGGAGAAATATGCATGTGATTATGTTCAATCCTATGACAAGTATCAATGCCATGATCATCTTGTTCATGCTTCCTCTCAATACATTCAAGCTATCTCTTCCACTTGGCCATTCTCCATGTAGAGATAGGACATTATTGAGAAATTTAACCTGGTGTTATATTATAATCACAATTTTATCATTATTGTGACCAAGTATTTCACCAAATGGGTTGAATTCATACCTCTGGATATGGTGATGGGAACTCAAATTTCTAAGTTCATATTCAATCAAATTCTTTGTAGGTTTAGGATTCCTTTGGTGATTTTTTTTGACAATGAAACTCCTTTTAAGAATAAGTATGTTCGTAACCTTTGTAATAAGTAAAATATTCAACACAAGTCATCAATTCATTATTACCCTTAGGGTAATGGATAAGCCAAAGCATCCAACAAGTCCTTGATCAATATTTTTAAGAATTTGGTTAATAAGATTGGTTGTGACTGGCATATCCATATTTATCCTACCTTGTGGGTCTATCGTACTAGTGTGCATACTCCCATAGGGACCTCACCATATATTTTGGTATATGGATCTAAGGTAGTTTTTTCCTTTTGAGCTTGAGGTTCCTTCATTGTGCATCTTGTTGCAAGATATCGAGGTCGACGATGATTATCATGCAGACCGTTTGCACTAGTTGGAACTGCTATATGAAAAGTGCATCCATGCCTTAGAGCATTTGAGAGCCTATTAGGATAGTCTCCAATGATATAATAAAGTTTACAATAATTCTTTTGATGTTGGGGACCTTTTCCTCAAATAAAATAGAAGAATACCAATTCTTGTACTGATATTCGAGGTAAATTTTAGCCTAATTGGTTAGGACCCTTTGTCATAACGGCCAAGTTTGGCTCAGGTTCCTACCATTTGGATTCTATGGATGGTGAAGAACTTAAAGAACCTATGAATATAATGAATTTAAAAACTATTATGCCTAATCTATTGTCTGCATTCACATTTTACATTTATCTTAGATCATATTGCATTTTTGCTTGATCAAATTGCATGACTACTTGATATTCTATTTTATTGCACTTTTTCTTGTCATAATGCATTGCTATTTGATCATGACTACTTTTTCATATAGCTTTTTGAGGATTTGCAGCAATGATGTTTGATGATACCTAGTTAGGTCATAACTCACATGCATTGCACTTCCACTAGGGTTTTGATGCCTAGCAAAGCCCAAACCTAGGGCCCATGCATTTTCATCCCTTCTTCTCTTCTTGTGTCCCTTGAATTTGAAATTTTTTACAATGATCATCATTTCTCTCCAAAGTTAAGGAATGCAATCCTCTTTTTGTATGTCCTTATATTTTTGCATGATTCTTATTTTTCCTTTGTATTATTTTTTCAAACAAGGCTATACATTTTTATCTCCTTTATTTGAAAATTTCCTCCCTCGTGATTTTTCAATAATTGAAATTTCAAGTTAGGGCAGGGTTATGCATAAGGGGTTAGCCCCAAAATATATTTATTAAATCAAGGCGAAATGTCTAGGAATCCTAGAAAAATTTGTAGAAGTATACATGGCGAATTGCATTTATTTGTCTCCAAAAATTTTCAAACCGTGGTGAATTTCATTAATTTCTCTCAAAAAAAATTCAAACCATGGCAAATTTTCCTATGTTGGGGGCTATGAATATCGGTTGCAAAATATAAAAATATATGGTATACTTAAAAGCTTTAGGTCGATATGAAATACTTTAGGTTGACATGACAATCAATGGCATGTCGATCGGTTGTAGTCATGATGGTCGGTTGTAGCCATGATGATCGGTTATAGCCATGATGATCAGTTTCAACCATGATGATTAGTTGTAGCCATGACTATCTGTTGGGACCATGCTGATTGGTTGTAGCTATGACTATCTATTGGGGCCATGATGATCAGTTGCAACAATGACAATTGGTTGTAGCCATGATGATCAGTTGTAGCCATGATGATCGATTATAGCCATGATTATTGGTTGTAGCCATGACTATTTATTGGGGCCATGTCAATCAGTTGTAGCCATGACTATCTATTAGATACATGATGATTGGTTGTAGACATTATGATCGGTTGTAGTCATGATGATCAATTGTAACCATGGTGATTGGTTGTAGCCATGATGATCGATTGCAACCATGATGATCGATTGCAACCATGATGATCAGTTGTAGCCATGACTATCTATTGAGGCCATACCGATAGGTTGTAGCCATGAATATCTATTGTGTCCATGTTGATAGACACAGCTCTACAACTAATTGACTTACATTGATAGACACAACTTTGCAACCGATCAGCTTATGCTAATAGAAATGACTCTGCAATCGATTGGCTTATGCTGATAGACATGACTCTATAATCAATTATCTTACACCAACTGATATGGCTCTACAACCGATCAGCTTATATCGATAGACATGTCTATGCAATCGATCATCTTATGCCAACATACATGGCCCTACAACCGATCATCTTACACTAATCGACACTCCTCTACAATCGATCAGTTTATTTTGAGAGTCACTCTGCTGCAACCTTCTCATGTTTTTTGTTGTTTTAGAGCTATTTTTGAGTTAGAGTATTTTTTATGTATGTTTATCGGTACACAGTATAGTATATATACGGGTATTATATGAGGTGATTTGGTATGGAAAAAAAAAATTATTTATAATTTGAAGGCAATTTGGGTGGAAAATATAAAATCATTTATAATTTGAAGGTAAATTGGGTGCAAAAATCAAAATCATATGTAATTTGAGGTCGATGAATTAAAATAAATTTAGGTTCATGATTATCAACGATGAGTGAATTTACCCCAAAAAACTTCCACCCCGTAAATTTTGGGCGAATGGGCCCTAGTGAAAAGATCCAAAATTAGCCTTTTCAAAATTTTAAAAATCCTAAATAGAGCCAATTTATGATATTTCGTGCTTGTGCATAACCCTAAGTTGGGGTCACACATGCACAATTCTTTTCTCATTATGTTCTTCCTCTTATTTCTTCTAGTACATGCACACACTCACATTATGTTGTACTCATATTGATTGGTGTACATATATTTTACACATCCCTATCAGATATTACTTGCTAATTCATCATTCATATTAGCAACAACGTATTCCTCTATTGGGTTACGCTTCTTATGACTCAGTAGGCTCAACATCCCATTACAATATAACCTCCTTGGCTATTTCAACAGGCCTCAACATATGTCCTAGCAAGTAATCATCCCATAGCAGTGACTAGTGAGCAATCATCCATAACAGGTTATGCTCCATCATTTAATCATTTGAGAAATCACCCATAGCCATTTACATGTCATATTTTTTCCATATATCCATTAGTGAGTACTAAATCTATAGTGGGGTTTCACTTCACATTTGGGCCATCCTTTGGGTATAACATCCTTCATTCAGGGTTCTTGATCAGCATTTCTCGCATTCCATGGTTGACCTTTGGATTCTTGCCTCATCTTCTTATTATTCTTCTTTTTCTCTTTCTCTTTCCATATTATTTCTTTCTATTTCTTATAGTTATTCATCCATTTCATGCTAACTATATTAGACTCATTTTGTGTCCAATAATATTTGCTCTATTGTTTGCTTACTTATTTTGTGTTTCTATGTCTTGCTTTTATTCCTTGTATTTTTTAAGTTTTGTTTTTATTTGTGGAAAACATCCCAAAAGGGATGCCACTTTCGGGTAAGACCCAAGGAGGCATGGGTATCCATTCCACTAAAAATTCCCAGGACTCGGACCTGGCATACCACCTTTGACATACTCAAGGAGCAAACAAACACACAAAACCAATTTAAAAATAAGTAAATAACAACAAAAATAATAAAATAAAATAAAAAACATGCTCCTTGAGTGTGTCAAAAACAAAATCACAACCAAACACACACAAATAAGATAAAAGAAACCACAACACAAACCACATAGAAAAACACAAGAACCACATAACAAAACACAAACAAGACAAAAACAACAGAACACTACAAAGACATAACCCAAAAAAAACATGAAAAATAAACACAACCAAAACCTAAAATATTAAAAAATAAAATAAAAATAAAAATAAAAAACAACCAACAACATACAATAAACAAAAACAAAAAACATAGAAAACACTCACATAAAAAAATCACGAATTAACACAAACAAAGAGAAACACAAGAACAAGAATGACAAAAACACAAGAACAATAACAAAAAACATAAAAAAAACACAAAACAACAAAAACAAAAGAACAAAAAAAACAACACAAAGAACAAAACAAAACAAAAGAACACACACACCTTAAAAAACTAAACAAAAAAAACAAAAAGAAAAAAGAAAAAAAATTGAACATAACAATGACCTATCTAGACTAGAAGACTATTAAGGCAAGAAACAACAAAGGAAACAAAATAAATAAAAGAGTGAGCTAGGGAACTAAAAAAACCTGAATGAACCAAAGAGAAGCAAAAAAAAACAAGAAGAAACTAGGTACCTTCAGAACTGGAGCCATCCAAAGAAATGATAGAAAGAAGAGCTTCCCTAATTTGCGAAGCCCACCATCTAGGAGGGTGGCCATAACAAGTAAGATCACCTTTGTCCAAAGCCCAATTAGATAAAGCATAAACACTCTTGTTTTGATCTCTGACCACATGATTGTAATCAACTTTCAAAAATCCCATCTAGATTAATTGAATCTTCTCAATAATTATTTTTATTCTCCAATCAACCTTATGATTCTTGGAAGGAGTCTTCAAAATATTAATCATAAGTTGAGAGTCAGACTCAACTAACACCTTTTCCCATCCAAAATTAGTAGCCTCCTAAAGGCCTCTAAGGATACCATACCCCTCAGCAAGGTTATTGGAAAGAATACCCAAATTCTCAGCAAAAGTAAAAACCAGGGAGCCATATGAAATTCTACCAATTCCTCCCACACTGGCTTTTCTAGGGTTCCCTCTAGAGGCTCCATCAATATTGAATTTTCCAAAATCCTTAGGATGAGGTTGCCAATTTCTTTTCCTATCCATATTACTAATACTCACATTCCCTTTAAGTTGGTTGCCCTTAGAAGATTTAATATTCAATCTTTGCATCACTTGATCCCATCTTTGGTGGGAGTTTTGGGGGTGATTAAGGAGTTGATGGACCGATTCAACTAAGTTGGCTATGGTATTTTTCCAAATATAGTGAATATCCTTCCTATTGTGATTAAAAATTTGGCTATTCCTTTCAATCCAAATATTCCAAAGAAGAATGGTAGAACCCATCCAAACTAACTGCCTAATAAAATGATCAACACCCTCTTGATTTGGCCAATCCCTCCAAAGTTGTTCAAAAGTAAAAAAATTGGACCACTGTAAGCCAAGTAAAGTGGTCATTCTCCTCCATAGCTCAGAGGCTAAAGTACACTCAATAAAAATATGGTTGAGAGTTTCTACATTCTCTTCACACATCTCACATCTAAAAGGGCCATGAAAACCACACTTCATAAGTTGCTCACCAGTAAGCACCCTACGATGCAATAAAAGTCAATTAAAGAACCTCACCTTAGGCCAAAGATTTTGAGCCCACAATTGAGAAAATATGTCAGAAGAATGGTTGGTATTATTATGGCATAAGGTCAAATAACCTTGAGAAACTGAATACTCACCCTTAGTAGTGTTGTTCCATCCAAAATAATCTTTTTCATGGGACCAAGAGAGAGATCTCATATGAAGGATGCCTTGGATATCTTGTCTTTTCCTTTCTAGGATTTGAATAGTCCAGTCCTCAATAGGGATCCAATATCTACCAACATTTTAATTACCAATATGGTATTGACAGTAATTAGCCACCTTTATCCAGTTAGCTCGGTGAAGCTCCTCCATCCAAGGCCTCCAATCGAGAAATTGAGTTATCAAAGGCTTGTGACCATCCCAAGAATCTATCCAAAAATTTACCTGTTGACCATTATGAATGATCCAAAATAAATTTTTCTTTATCAAATCCTCACTAGTCTTAAGAACTGCTAAAATGGGAGAACCTTTGGTAGGAAGTTGATAGCGAACAAGGTCTTCAAGACTTTTGTTCTCAGCATATTTAGCATGGAGATTATTGGCCCAAAGAGCATTGGGGTTATGCAACATCCTCCAATATAATTTAGCAGCTAAATATTTGTTGTTATTAATAGAATACCGGAATCCTAACCCCCCTTTATTCTTAGGAAGACATAAAGTATCCCATTTCACCAAGGCCCATTTTCTTTTCTCCTTAGTACCACTCCAAAGGAAACGATGACTGATTTGATCCAGTTCTTGAAGAACAACCTTTGGAATATTCAACACGGAAGATACATAAATAGGAATAGCTTGAAGGACTGATTTTACCAAGGTGATTCTACCCCTAGAAGAAAGCCACATGTTGGTCCACTTTCCAATTTTCTTCTTGACTTTGTCCAACAACCAATTCCAATATTTATTTTTCTGCCTTTGAATATTTATGGGAATATCTAAATAAGTGATTGGAAGGGAGGTCTTCTTATATCTTAATTTATCCAATACCATGGATTCTTTTCTAGCAAATCAGTGAAAGAAAATAACTTTAGATTTATCTTCATTGATCAACTGCTCAATAGCCTTAGAAAAATAGCTAATGATTTGCTTAATATTAGAATCTTCCTTAATTGTAGATTTACCTAAAAGAGTAGAGTCATCCACAAATTGAATATGAGAGATAGGTATAGCTCCATGAGCAATGGTAACTCCCTCAAGGGTTTTATTTTCCCTCTTTTGGTTATAGTCCTACCCAAGAATTCAGCAAGAATAATAAATAAATAAGGGGATAGTGGGTTGCCTTGCCAAATACCTCTAGAATCTAGGAATGACTGAGAAGGCCTACTATTGATAAGAACTAAGTAGGAAACTGAAGAAATACATCCCATAATCCAATCCATACAATCCTTAGAGAAACCAAATTGCCTCAAAACTTTGATAAGGAAGTGCCAATCCACTCTATCATAAGCTTTGGATAAGTCTAACCGAATGAACATGGAAGGATATTTTTGCATATCCATGGAATGGATGGCTTCCTAAGCAAGAACTATCTCATCTACTATTTGACACCCTTCCACATAACCCCCTTGCTCTGGAGAAATAATCTTATGTAAAAGAGGCTTCAACCTTTCTGCCATGATTTTAGTAATGATTTTGAGAAGAATATTACATAAAGAAATAGGTCTAAAAGCTAAGATATGATCAACCTCTTGAGCTTTTGGAACAAGAGTAATATAAGTTTTATTTATAACCTTCAAAATTTCTTTGGCTTTCCTGGCTTCTTCCACCACCTCTAATAAATCAACATGAAGGATATCCCATAACTCTTAGTAGAACTCAATGGGAAAACCATCAGGACCTCGGGTTTTTCCTTTTTGTATTTTAAAAACTACATGTTGAAGCTCATTGATAGTTACAGGAGCAGTCAAAATAGATTTCTCCTTAGAAGTGATTGTCTTTTTCAAGTTTCTCAAAGGATTTTTCATCCCTTTTCAAAAATCGAATGGGGCACCCTAGACATAAAGGCATTAATGGTAGAAATATCTCACCCTTTTACCTAAAATCTAGCCACTTTTTTTTTGTGCTTGCTATTTTCTGCCTATAGAGGTCTACATATTTCTTTAATGCATTTACTTGGCCTTAAATGATTCAAAGAGGGGATAAATGTAGACATATAAAATTGACCCACTTCAATGGGAAGTCTTCCCTAAGATATCTAGGGGACACCTTAAACTTACCTAAGGTAAGGGCAAGGCCTTCCCCCCTCTATTTTACCTATTTTTCCTCTTTATGTGAAATCACACCCAATCCTTGATGGGACACGACTTCGCATTGTGATATTACGATAAGCCCGAATAGGGCATGATTTCATATTTTTAGGGTTTGACATGTTAAAACCCTAATTTTTTGGAGTTGGCATATTTTACATTGGTCTGCCTTGGTTTTCCCACTGTTTTCACCTTCAAATCCACTATATAAGGAGGTTTTGAATTCACTTTTCACACACAATAACACACAAGTTAACACGCACTCAATTTATTCAACACTTGATTTTATTTCTCACATTTTATTTCTTGTAAAGTGTTTTTTTAGTATGCATCCTTATTCTTCTTCTCTCACACACAACTTTGAAGTTTGGAGTTTGATTGTCTACTGCATTGTTCCTCATCACTCTTGGTGGATTGTTGTTGGAACCCTAAGGAGAGATTGACCATCCAAGAGATCTAAAACCCTTCTATTTTGCTTCTACACTCTCTACCAGGTGAATTCACTCTTTTGCATGTACATTTAGATTTTTTGAGAGAGGTAATCAAGCTTCTACATTCATATTTCATTTTTTTCAAAATGTATGCGTAATCGTGCCCGATTTGCTATGGGGTACAACTTCACCTGGTGTTATTACAGTTGCCCATTACAGGGTATGATTTTCTTGAGATCAAAATCGGGGTAATCTACTATCCCTATTTTCTCCATTGCATTCTAAATTGTATCTAGAGCGTAGTGGCATATTCTATTCTATGGTTTTCGTATTATGTTCTATTGTATTGTATTAATGTTTGTTTTCCTCCAAAGGTCAATTTTTACTTTAAATTATCAAAGGTCAGCTAAAAGGACCTAGGGGGCTTGACTGTTATACCTCAAAGCACTATTGTACAGTGGCCTAAGTAGGCCCCCTAACGCTAATTCCATTTTAAAGTGTTTTTTGAGTTATCTTACAGGAATAGGTATTATTGATAGCATTGGACAAAGAGATAAAAGCAAGGATAAAATATCATATAAGCTAAGTATTCTGATTAGTCTTCTAGGCTAATTGTTGAGTGCTTTTATTTCTATTATAAACCCTAGATCTTATTTTATAGAAATATATTTAATTAAGTTCTAGGCATTTGAAATATAAACAACATATAGTGTGCACTTAGGGTTAATTATGTTTTTGCATCTTTTCTTGAACCCTTGCTTAAAGGTTTTATGTTTAAAATCCTAGGTTAGAAAATCATTCAAAGAAAGAATCATACTAGGGTTAGATCTTGTATTCTTGCATCATGTATTTCTACATTGTTCTTTATCTTTTATAGGATAGATCTAGAAGGTCCAAATCTAGGTGTTTGTCTGGAAACTGAATACATAAAACATTTCTAAAATTCATGTGGACTTGGATTAAGTCCTTTAAGCTATTCCTAATGAACCCTTCCCCCCTAGCACTTAGTGTAGAGAACAATGTAGCCCCAACGGTTCACCCCATAAGGATTCTCTTCTAGATTTACGGATCCAACATTGTTTGGGAATTGTATGCAGTAGGGCAATTTTCCCCCTCTACAGTATCTATAGCAAATAGTAAGACTTATGAAGTAAAGGGGATAGGAAATATCCCATTTTATCTAGTAAATGGAAATGGGATAGTTAAAAATATTTTATATATCCCAGGATTGACTAATAATATCCTCTCAATTTCTCAACTTATGGATCAAAATATGACTATTGAGTTTAAGGTTTCCAATGGAATAAAATAGTGTCATATTCTTAAACATGGAAAAAATATAGCATTAGGTACCTATATAAATGGTCTATTTGGTTTAGATATTATTACACATTCAACTTTCTTAATCAAGACTTTAGATCTATGGCACAAACATCTAGGACATACCAATGTATCTTTTTTGAGTGAAATGTTCAAATATTAAATGGTTTAAGGAATACCAAATATATCTCTAGAATCTATTATTTATCCAAAATGTTTATCTAGAAAAAACCATAATATTCCATTTAAATTTCATCAACATAGGACTCAACAACCATTAGAACTAATATATACAGATCTATGTGGTCCAATGAATGTCACTAGCATTGGAGGACATAAGTACTTTCAATTATTTGTTGATGATCACACCAAAAAAATGTGGGTATTCTTCATGAAGTATAAATAAAAAACATTCAACTATTTTAAACAATTCAAACTTCAAGTAGAGAAAGAATCAGGAAATACTATCAAATCACTTTGATCTGATAAAGGAGGTGAATTTTTCTCAAAAAATATGATTCATTTCTAAAGGAAAATGGAATTAAAAGATAACTTACTACAACATATTCACTACAAAAAAACATAATAGTAGAAATAAGAAATAGATCAATAATGGAAATGGTTAGGTGTATGTTAAAAGAATATCTTCTCAACCATAAATATTAGGTATAAGTAGTTAAAATAGTAGCATATCTACATAATAGAATACCTACAAGAATACTCAAACATGTTACACCGAAAGAAGTATGGTTAGGACAAAAACCAAATATAGTTAAACTAAGAAGTTTTGATTGCAAAGCTTATATGAATATTTCAAAATAAAAATGGACTAAATTAGATGATAAAACTATGGTAAGGATATGTGTTGGGTATTATGATGAATCCAAAGGGTACATAATATTGGATCCAAGTACAAAAAAGGTATATATAAGTAGAGATGTTATTTTTGATGAAAATACAAGGTCAATGATGAAAAACAAAGTGAGGATATAGAGGTCATATTAACCTTTCTAGAAGAAGACTCAGAAAGTATGGAAATAGAATCAAAATCACATGATGAATAAAATGAACATTTAGAATCATCTACGAATCCCCCAAACAAAGATTCTATATGGTATAGAGATACATTTAGAGGAGTAAACTTATAACAAGTGCTCGATCTTACCACCGCCATACCTCAAACTCATAGCCAAACTAGAATGAATGGAGTATTATTGAGTATATCAGAAGAACCAACATCAACATCTCAAGCACTAAGTCAATCTCATTATAAGGTAGACATGGAATCTAAATATGTATAACTATAAAAGAACAAAACATGGGATATATTAGAATTACCTCTAGGTAAGAAAATTATGGGTTGCAAATGGATTTACAAAAAAAAGTAGAAAGCATATGGTACACTTGATAAGTACAAATCTAGGTTAGTAGTAAAAGGATACACTCAGACTGAGAAAATTTATTATGAAGAAAATTTTACACCAACTCAGGGTTATGCATAAGGGGTTGGACTCAAAATGTACTTGTAAAAAATTTATGAATCCTAATCGAAATAAAGGTGAATCATAAGAAAATCAAATCAATCATCTTCACACCAAAATTTGGGGCATTTGAAGCCCTAAAAAGTAAGGTTATATTTGGGGTAAATTTTGACCTATTAAATCATCTTATAACTTCATAAAAACACCACCATTAGATTAGGCTCAAAAATATCTTTCCAACGAGTACAAATATGCCTATGTTTGGATATATATTGTAGCGAATTGACCCTAAGAAAAAATTGGTCCCAAAAAATTTAGGCAAATGGGCCGATGTCGAGGGTCCTCATATTCACCAATTTCTAATTTTTGAAATCCTAATATTCATCCAATTTATGAATATTCACCACTATGCATAACCCTGCACCAACTAGAATTACTACTATCAAAACTATTTGTGCTCTAGTAGGACATCAAGGTTTGAAACTTCATCAAATGGATGTTAAAAGTGCTTTTATTAATGGTGACTTAGAAGAGGAAGTTTACATGTCACAACCAGAAGTATTTGTTGCTAGAGGTCAAGAAAATAAGGTTTGCAAATTAAAAAAATCTTTATATGGACTAAAGCAAGCCCCCAAAGCATGGAATATAAAAATTAATAATTACTTATTGCAACATAGCTTTAAATGGAGTACTTCTGATTCTAGTATATATACAACAAGAATTGAAAACGATATATTAATTCTTATAGTATACGTTGATGATATAGTTATCACCAAAATCTCAAAAAAACTAATAAGTGGCAGTAAAAGGGATATTCAAAAGGCATTTGAGATGACAGGTTTAGGTTTGATGAATTATTGCCTCAGCCTATAAATTCATCAAAATGAAGACAACATTACAATCACTCAATAAAATATGCAAAAGTCTTACATGAAATATATAGGATGAATAATTGTAAGCCAAAGGATACACATATGGAACTAGAGATTCAACTATTCAAAAATGATGAAACACTTTTTGTTTCAGCAACCATGTATCACCAACCAATTGGAAGTCTTCTATACTTAACAAATAGTCAACCTAACTTAGCCTTTGTTATAAATTATTTTTTATGATTTATGCAAGAACCAAGATAAATCCATTGGAAAGCTACAAAGAAAATATTGAAATATATTACTAAGACTATTGATTTTGTCCTAACTTACATGAAGAATGTTGAGAATTTTTGTCTATAGGGTTATTCAAATTCAGACTATATTGGTTCTAATGATGATACAAAGTGTGCTTCAGGGTATGTATTTTATCTTGTTTTAGGACCTGTATCCTAGTATAGTAAGATACAAAATACAATGGCAAAATCATCTACTAAAGCATAATATCATGCAGCAAGAGATACAACATGTGAAGCATTATGGTTACAATATATATTATCTAACATGGGGATCAAATGAACCCCAACCATGATATATTGTGATAACCAAGGAGTACTCAATTTGGTTAAAACCCAAATTATACATGAAATAACTAAGCATATTGAATCACAATATCATATCATTAGAGATCACTTTCAAAACCATCATATCATCTTGAAGCATATCCCTACAAAATAATAGCTAGCAGATATATTTACAAAAGCTCTTGGAAGAAATAAGTTTTAGATGTTCAAATATTTGTTATGCAATTCAAAGGAACTTCATACGTAATATAGGGAGGTGTTAGAGTATATTACATCGTTTGGGTTATGTAAGTGTATTACCTTTTGTACATAACTAGAGTAGGAGTTTTCTTTAGAGTAAATATAGTTGGTTACTTCAAATATTATAATAAACACACAAGTGTTAATGTGCAAGTTATAAATGTGCATGCAGTCCACATGTACATAAGTCTTAGGTAGATTAGAGACCAAGAAAATTTTCTATATAAATGGACTATAAGCTCCATTCTGATGTACATCCTTTCATTCGATGTCATACAAATTCATACTTTCTTTCTTAAGTCATAATACTTCTAAAACTATCAATATATTATCTCTTTATAAATATACCAAGCCTTTTAGGTAAAAATGAAGAAATTTTAATCCTACTTTGCATCGTGTGGAAGTTACTGGATGCTAAGATAATCAAGAAGGTGATATTTTCTTCTTGGTTGGAAAACCTGGTTCCAGTTAGCAAAAGAATGGTGAGATCAGGCTTTGTGTATATTTTAGGAATATGAATAAGATCTCTCTTAAAGATAACTATCTCCTTTTGAATATGGAACAATTACTTCAAAAAATGGTTGGGTCATCAAGAATGTCTTTATTAGATGGATTTTCATGTTAGAATTAGATTTTAGTGAATATAGAAGAGAGACACAAAATAGCTTTCACCACACCATGGGGAACATTTGAATATCTCAAGATATCATTTGGGTTGATGAATATAGGGACAACATTTCAGAGAACCATGGATGTTGCATTTAAGGGGTTGATGTTCAAGATAGTGGTAGTATATATTGATGCCATTGTACTTTTTCTAAAAATATTGAAGATCAATTTACATATCTAACTCAAGTTTTTGACAAGTGCAAGGAGTTTGGCATATCCTTGAATCCTATAAAATGTGTGTTTAGGGCCACACAAGGTAAACTGCTTAGGCATATTGTTTCAAAGGATGGAATTAGCATTAATCCACAAAGAATAGAAGTAATTGCTACTAAAAATATTAAGGAAGTTAGGTCATTATTTTTCAATATTAACTTTTTTAAGAGGTTTGTCTCTGATTTCGCTTAGATTGCCACACCAATAAATAACATGATCAATAAAAGTGGGGAATTAAGGTGGATAGAGTAAAATATTATAGCTTTTTAAAAGATCAAATATGCTATTACTCAAGATCTAGTATTAAATTACCCTTATTAGTCTAAAGATTTTGAAATTTACTCATTTGCCTCAAAAAACACTATTGTTGCAGTTCTAGCTCAGAGGGATGAAGAGAAAAATGAAAGGACTATAGCCTTTATGAGTACAACATTGAAGGGTGCTCAACTGAAATACTATTTTCTATAAAAATAAGCTTATGCATTAATCAGAGCATTAGATCATTTCAAGTGTTTTTTTGGGTCTGATAAGGTAATAGACTATATCCCCTACATTGTTGTTAAAGATATTTTCACTCAACCTAAAATTTTAGGTAGTCCTGCAAGATGGATGACTAAGTTATTATAGTATGATGTAGAATTTAAAGCAGTGTATATTATCCAAGGACAAGGACTGATAAAATATCTAGCTAACAAAGAAGGGAAGGCTATGAATAACACTATCACAGTAGATGAGTAGCAATAATATAGAGCAATTGATAATTATGATTGTAGGTGGTATGATGTCATTTTGTTTTATCTTCAGAACTTGTCATTTCCAGAAGACATACTCCAAAAAAAAAGTTCTATCAAGCAATTGGTCAAAAATTACTACATTCAAGAAGGTAGACTATTTTGGATGCATCTAGATGGTGTGTTACTTCTTTGTTTTTTTGAGAAAGAGGTCCTTCAAGTGTTGAAATAATATCATTATGGTTTTTGTGGGGGTCACTTTTCTCCAAAGGCCACTACTCACAAGATCATGAGAGTTGATTATTATAGGTCCTCCCTATTTAAGGATGTTTACTAGGTTGTTATAAGTTGGCATAACTATCAAATTTTTGTAGGAAAGAAGAATTTGATAGCCTTGCCCTTGAGGTCAATAATTGTTGAAGCTCCTTTTACTCAATGGGGAATGGATCTCATAGGTGATATTAACCCCAATTCTTCTATAGGTCATAGGTGGATCATCATAGTAGCAAACTATTTTACCAAGTGGGTAGAAGAAAAACCTATTAATAAATCCACTACAGAAGTGGTCATCAAATTTTTAGAACACATATTTACAAGATTTGGGGTTCCCAAGGAGATAGTCATGAACAATGGTAACTATTTCACTTATTTTGAGATTATTGAATTTTGTGCTAGTACAACATAGAGTTTTCTCATTCTATGAATAACTATCCTCAAGGGAATTATTTAATAAAATCCAAATTATAATTTGATCACAAGAATCAAAAGAGCACAAGGAAAAAACAAAATAAGTTGGTACAATGAGCTGAAGTTTCCTTTATGGGTTGATAGAATATCTATTAAAAGAAACTCAAGAAATTTTTTTTATGAACTAGTTTATGGTGAGAATGCTCTATTACCCCATTAGGTGGAAAGCCATGTTTTATATTTGCTTCTTTAGGAACATGAAAATACAAATGTCTTGCAGAGATAACTTGATAAAATTGTGAAGTTGCAGGAAGATAGAAAGGATTCATTAATGAAGATAATGGATCAGGCTCACAAAATAGTGTAGTTGTCCAATAAGAAAGCTAGAGGTAAACCTTTTCAAGGAGGAGATATAGTGTTATACTGGGATCCCAAAAGTTACAATTATGGTGAAAAGGGAAGTGGGAACCCAAATGGCTTGGACCCTATCAAATCATTCAAAATGTAGGCAAACATACTTAAAAATTACAGACTTCATATGGTGTGGAATTTTCAATTTCTATCAATGGCCAACATTTGAAATTTTATCATTTAAAAATGAGGGTCCAAGCCATTTGGGAACCCAAATGGCTTGGACCCTATCAAATCATTCAGAATGTAGGCAAACATACTTAAAAATTACAAACTTCATATGGTGTGGAATTTTCAATTTCTATCAATGGCTAACATTTGAAATTGTATCATTCAAAAATGAGGGTTTGAGAAGCCTCACAAAAAAAAAGTGCTTTAGTTTCTCCTTTCTAAGTGATTGAGGTATCCTTTCTAGGTGATTAAGGTATTATCTATAGGTAATTAAGGTTTTATTTTAGGTTATTAGGCAAGTTTTTAAGTCCTTATGGTCTGTTGAAGATTCTGAAGTTCTCAAGTAATTTTTTATCAAAGAGTCTTTTCATCACCTATCCCAACTGAAGCCAATGTTGGATCCTCAAAATCAAACTTGAGATTACCCCCAAAGTTTTCAAATTTTTGGTGTCTTGTGAGTCCTTTCAAAATTTGCAATAATCCCCTGGTCAATCTCCTTTTAATAAATTTTTGGGTCCTTGGGTCTTTTTGTGTCCTATCTCACCCTCTAAGAGCATTTTTTAAAATTTTATATCGCCAAAGTCAGGTCTTTGTTTTGGTCTTATGTCAACATTGTTTTGGCCTAATTAAGATTTGATTAATTATTTTTGGCCTTCAACAATATTAAATATTTAATTAAATTTTCTCTTTTTTTATAAAGTTTGATTATATGTTTAATTGAGTATTTAATTAAATTATATATATAATAAAAATAATAATAATGGGGGCACCCCATCCCCCCTTATTATTTTATCTCCACACCCTAGCCTAACCCATTATCCCTCATCCTCACCTTCTCCCTACCTAACCCATCCCCTTCCATGTCCCTCCATCCCCCCTTTCCATACAAAATAATAAAAAATTAAAAAATTAAAAAAGAAAAAGGGGAGCCTCTTTCCCCTCATGCCATGCCCACCTTTTTTCCCCTTTAATAAAACCATCCACCCGCATGAAAACCTTTAATATATATATATATATATATATATATATATATATATATATATATATATATATATATATATATATATATATAAAAATCAAACGCATGAGGAAAATTAGTGGCATGCATGAAGTCTAATCGATCCAAGGGCACACATAGAGAAGCATACATGTAAAATTAAGGAAAGATCTAACGACATGCATTCAAGTAGAAAAAAAGATCTGACAACACACACTTTAGGAAATAGCAAAAAAATATGATGGCATTCATTAATAGGAGAATATTTGAGGGCCTGCATAGGATGTGCATGAAAACTGAGGTTGTCAAAGTCCAATTGAAAGGATATAATGGTACTCATCCAACGCACTAGATCTGACAGACTGCATGCATGAAAATAGAGGTAAGAATGAACAATCTTGGGCTAAGGATGAAAGAAAGGAATTTTTTTGTTATTTATTAACCATCTGGGGATGTGGGCGTCCCTTTGGTCCCATGTGTATGGCCGACCCCATGTAGACGTGGAGGGTTTTTATATTAATTTTTATTTTATATGCCACCCACACATTCATAGAGGGACTTTTGTATGTGTCATTTTTACATGGCCCATGGGGCCACCTTTATAATAAAAAATCCCCCCACACATACATGGGGGGTTTAAATTTAAATATTAAAACATTGCCCCTGACATAGACATGGGTGGCCTTATTTTATTTATGTGTGGGTGTATGTGCGTGTGTGTTTGTGTGTGTGCATGCGTGCACGCATGCATGTGTGTGTGTGCACATGCATGCGCACATGTGTGTGTGTGTGCATGCGCACACGCACATGCGTGTGTGTTGCTTCCCATGGGGAATTTTTGCTCTTATTGAAAAATAATTTGGGTTTCATCCATATCTAGATGCTATTCTAAAGTGGGCTCATTTAAAATGGTATCCTAAGTGTTCTTTGGAGATTACTACATTACCTAAGGTTTTTTCCTAGATAGGCTCTATTTTTTAGAGGACAACAATAAGATTCTTCAAGGTGTTCCATGGTTCTTTGGGCATAGAGGTTTGTTATTAAGGAAGTGGGTACCTGATTTCAACCCTAATTTCCAATGCATTGACCAAGCTCTTATGCAATTTTACCTTCTTGGCTTTCCCTTATATCTTTGACATGAGGAGATCTTAGCTAAAATCATAAGTGAAATAGGAGAGATGGTGGTAATAGATCCTATTACCATTGCTAGATCTAGGTTTTTGTATGCTAGATTTTGTGTTAATGTTATGCTTGATAAGGACCTTCCCAAGTCAATTGAAATCAAGTCTAATTTTGGGGTCTAAACCCAACCTTTGGAATATGAGAACATAGTTGGGAAATGATCAATATGCAAGAAGTTTGATCATCCTAGCTTCACTTGCACTTTGTCTCAAAAAGCTGATAAAGAAAAAAGGCTTGGGAAAGGAAGCAGACCCCAAATCCAAGTTTTCTAGCATTTGAGTTAGGGGTAGATAGAAAGGGTGTTCATGGTGCTCCTAAGGAGTTTATTCCTACATAAATCTTGATTGTTGGTGCAATTGAAGGCCTTGTCATAAAAAAAATTGATGAAAAGTGCTTAGAGAAAAAAATACTACTCTAAAGTTGTCAGGGCTTTTCTAGAAGTTGGTGGGCATTCCAAGGGTGTAGAGGTGAATACAAATAAATTTGTTATATTGGGAGAGTTTTTGCATTCTGGTCTAGAGGCTGGGTTGGATGTTATTCCAGATAAAGGAGTGGAAATCTTGGATCATCAAGAGGATAAATTTCCTTCTGCTTAAGCTCATATCGAGATGTTTTTAGGAGCAATTGCCCATATTTTGTATAATAAGAGGGTTTATGCCCCTCTTGATAAGGAAAAATATGAAGATATCATAAATTCTCCTTGGGATTTAGAAGGAGATATTTCTACAAATTATTTGGATAGAGAATCAAGGGAGGTGTTGTCTTCCTTATAGGAAGATGGCTTTCAAGAAGTTCTAAATAAGAAAAAGATAAAACTAAAGAAGATAACTCAGCAATAGTAACTCCTTCCTGAATCAGTAGAAGCAACCAAGAAGGTAACAATTGGATCTATGCGGTCCATTAAAAATACCCAAAAAATTATGAATCTAAGTAGTGGTAAGGGGCCAAGAAGACCAAAAAAATTTGAGGTGCTCTTAAAGAAAACAACTCAAGATGTGGATAATGGCTTCTAGCCTACATTACCTTTGAGTTGAGGGAAGGCATGAGAAACATCACTTTTACCTTAACTATTCTAACAATTTTTGCATTTATGAGAAGCATCAATTTTGTCCCTTCAAAATTAGATAAGAAGGACAAAAGATTTAACAACAATGGTGTGTAAAGATAGTTACACAGTAGTCATTTTGGCAAGGCAGAAGGGAAAAGTTAAAGCAAGAGAAGAGAGTCATCAAAGGGCTCACATTACTCAAGATTTAAGTTGCCTAAATTACACTATACTCATCATCAAATCGAATGCCTATAGCAAGCATGTACCCTAAAACATCAAGTCAATACAAGGTCATTACCGATTTTTATCTAAGAAAACAAGGAACATCACTAAATACAAGCATGAATAGGAAAGGTACAAGAAGCTTTACCCATGATAGAGGAACCACCAGCTAAAATAAATATCTCTTAGCCACCATTGGAGTGCCATAGAACCTCCATTGAAGTATTCCTCATTGCCCTAGCTAGAGCCACCCACACAACATCTACGATGGCTTGGAAAGAAGGCGTTGATAACAAGTTATCAAGAGCATTTGCTAACAAGAAATATACAAGATGTAATATTTTGGAGGGAAGGTCTACATGAAAAAAACCTAAGCACAACTTGTCACAATAATTATAGATACCCTCACACTCCTCAATGTGTGTCTAGAAGAAGAACGCTCAAGGAATAATCTAATATCTATCTTTGAGTGGTTACCAGCACCTCTAGGAGGTTACTTATCATAGTAAAAATTACAAGGAGGAATGAGCATTGGTCTCAAATGCTCATATTTAATGTAACTCTCAAGTGCCATTTGCCCAAAGTTAAAAGGTATTCCTGATATCTAAAGCACCCAAATTTTATGGATAGAGTGATATCAAGGAATACGATCAAGCTTTGAAGAGAGTCAAAATGCTTTTCCAAGAGGAGTGAAAGATGCTCGTTTGTATTTAAGAGCCTCTGTCATTAATAGAAGTGCACAGGAATTCATAATAAACTTTGGACACCAATCAGTGTAGGTAAAATACATGTCAAGGAGGATAGTCTAAGGTTTTCAAAGTTGGAGTGGAAGCATATCTGAGAGCAAGTTGAATAAAGGTGTATTAAATATCCTCATAAGAGGATGTTTGCCATACCTGTTATAAACCAGTGAAGAGATATGATGAATATCAAGGAGGTTGAAGTCTAATATAGCGACCATCGATCTTATTAAGTTATTTTATATGGTTTTATTATTTTGGTTTCATAAGGAATACTAAGGGATAGCATAATATTGAAATCAATATTATCATTTGCATATGCAAAATTAACCTTAATCAATTGAAAGCATATAAATGAATTCATAGTATTTCAAATAATTTAGTTGAAATACTTTAATATTTGCAATTAAACACCATAGGATAAATAAGGATTACCACTTAGAAAAGAAAACAATATTATTAATGCAAATATTATTATCATTAAGTTCTAATATTCCAAGTTTGGAGTTACAAGGTATACCACACCAAGTATAGACTATTGGAATTATTTACTTGTCTCATACTCATACTAAAGAGATAAAATAAACTCAACCATAGAGAACTTTAAATTGATAAGTGCTAATGTAATACATTAAGGTTAAAAACTAAGGAGTCAAAAGGAATTCTACTAAGAAATATTAGCAAGGTTGATTATGTCCTCATACTAGAAGATTTGAAGCTTCTCCATGGAACATTGGTACATATATTAAGGATCAAGCAAACAAAATATTGGAAACAGATATTTGTTTGATTCTCTACAAAAGAAAAATAAGAAACCAGTTACTATAGAAAATAGTAAGACTTATGAAGTAAAGGGAATAGAAAATATCCTAGTTGATCTAGTAAATGGAAATGGGATAGATGATCTAGGTGATTAAGGTGTTCTCTATAGGTTATTAAGGCTTTATTTTAGGTGATTAGGCAATTTTTTGAGTCCTTGTGGTATCTTAATATTTTATAGTTCTCAAGTGATTTTTTATCAAAGAGTTTTTTCATCACCTATCCCAATCGAAGCCTATGTTGGATCCTCAAAATAAAATTTGAGTTTACCCCCAAATTTTTCAAATTTTTGGTGTCGTGTGAGTCCTTTCAAATTTTGCAATAATCCCCTTGTCAGTCTCCTTTTAATAAAATTTTGGATCCTTGGGAATTTTTGTGTCATATCTCACCCTCCAAGAGCATTTTTGAAAATTTTATGTTGCCAAAGTCAGGTCTTTGTTTTGGTCTTATGTAAAAAAAAATTGGCTTAAATAAGATTTGATTAATTATTTTTGACCTTCAAAAGTCTTTAATATTTAATTAAATTTATTTAAATATTTAATTTTATATTTAATTAAATTATATATATATATATATATAAATAAATAAAAAATAAATAAAATAACAATAATTGGGGTACCTCATCCCCCCTTATTATTTTCTCTCCACTCCCTAGCCTAACCAATTCCCCCTCATCCTCACCTTCTCCCTACCTAACCCATCCCTTTCCACATCCCTCCATCCCCCCTTTCCTTATAAAATAATAAAAAAATAAAAAATAAAAAGCAGGGGCCTCTTTCCCCTAACATCATTCCCCCCCTTTTTTCCTCTTTAATAAACTCATCTGCCCGTATGAAAACCTTTAAAATTAAAAAAAAAAATCAAACACATGACGAAAATCAGTGGCATGCATGAAGTTTGATAGATCCAAGGGCACACATGGATAAGTGTACACATAAAATGAAGGAAATATTTGATGGCATGCACTCCCATAGAAAAATAGATCTGATAACACACACTTTAGGAAATAGCAAAAATTCCAATGGCATGCATTAATAGGATAAGATTTGAGGGCCTGCATAGGATGTGCATGGAAACCAAGGTTGTCAAAGTACAATTTAAAGGATCTGATGGCACATATGATGCACTCGATCTAATAGACCATATGCATGAAAATCAAGGCAAGAATGAATAATATTGGGTTCAGCATGAAAGAAAATAATTTTTTTCTTATTTATTCCCCATGTGGGGATGTGGGCGTCCCATTGGGCCCATGTGTATGACAAACCCCCCCACGCAGACGTGGAGGGTTTTTATATTAATTTTTTTATATGCCACCAACGCATTCGTGGGGGGACTTATTTTTATAAATATTAAAAAAAAAAACATGGGTCATTTTTCCATTGCCCAAGGGGCCACCTTTATAATAAAACCCCCCCACGCATATGTGGGGGGGTTTAAATTTAAATATTAAAACATTACCCCCTGCATAGACATGGGGGAATTTATTTTATTTATATGTGTGTGTGTGTGCACATGCTCGCATGTGTGTGTGTGTGCGTGCACACGCACATGCGCATGTGTGTGTGTTGCTTCCAATGGGGATTTTTTGCTCTTATTGAAAAATTTGTTGGGGTTCATCTAGATCTAGATGCTATTCAAAAGTGGGCTCAGTTAAAATAGCATCCTAAGTGTTCTTTGGAGATTGCTGCATTACCTAAGGTTTTTTCCTAGTTAGGCTCAGTTTTTTGGAGGACTGCAATAAGATTATTCAAGGTGGTCCATGGTTCTTTGTGTGTAGAGGTTTGTTCCTAAGGAAGTGGGCACCTAATTTCAACCCTAATTTCCAATGCATTGACCAAGATCCTATGTGATTTTATCTTCCTAGTCTTCCCTTATATCTTTGGCATGAGGATATCCTAGCCAAAATCATAAGTGAAATAGGAGAAATGGTGGCAATAGATCCCATTACTATTGTTAGATCTAGGTTTTTGTACACTAGGTTCTGTGTTACTTTATGCTTGATAAGGACCTTCCAAAGTCAATTGAAATAAAGTCTATGTTTGGGGTCTAAACCCAAACTTTGGAATATGAGAACATAGTTGGAAAATGATCGATATGGAAGAAGTTCAATCATCCTAGCTTCACTTGCACTTTATCTAAAAAATATGATAAAGTAAAAAGGCTTGGGAAAGGAAGCATATCTCAAATCTATTTTTTCTGGAATTTGAGTCAAGGGTAGATAGAAAGGGTGTTCATGGTGCTCCTAAGGAGTTTATTCCCACATAAATCTTGGTTGTTATTGCAGTTGAAGGCCTTGTCATAGATGAAATTGATGAAAAGTGCTTAGAGAAAAAAATACTACTCTAAAGTTGCCAAGGCTTTTCTAGGAGTTGGTGGGCATTCCAAGGGTGCAGAGATGAATACAAATAATTTTGATATATTGGGAGAGTTGTTGCATTCTAGTTTGGATGTTTTATTGGACATTATTCTAGATAAATGAGTAGATATCTTTGATTGTCAAGAGGATCAATTACCTTCTGCTTAAGCTCCTATTGAGATTTTTTCAGGAACAACTACCCCTATTTTGTATAATAAGAGGGTTGATGCCCCTCTTGAAAAGGAAAAATATGAAGCTATCATAAAGTCTCCTTGGGATGTAGAATTAGATATTTCTACAAATGCTTTATATAGAGAATCAAATGAGGTGTTTTCTTCCTTAGAGGAAGATGGCTTTCAATAAGTTCTAAACAAGAAAAAGATAAAACTAAATAAGATAGCTCAACAACAGTAACTCCTTCCTCAATCAATAAAAGCAAGCAATAAAGGAATGATTGGATCTATGCAGTCCATCAAAAATACCTAAAAAATGATGAATATAAGTAGTGGAAATGGGCTAGAAAGACACAAAAAAATTTGAGGTGCTCTTAAAGAAAACAACTCAAGATGTGGATAATGGCTCCCAACCTACATTACCTTTGAGCGGAGGGAAGGCATGAGAAGCATCACTTTTACCTTCACTATTATAGCAATTTTTACATGCATGAGAATCATCAAAGCATGAGAAGCATCACTTTTACCTTCACTTTTACCTTCTTTAAACTCAGATAAGAAGGAAAAAATATTTAACTTTACAAGGGCATGTAAAGACAGTTACACAACAGTCATTTTGGCAAGGTAGAAGGAAAAAGTTCAAGCAAGATAAGGGAGTCATCAAAGGGCTCACATTACTCAAGATTTAAGTTTCCTAAAGGACACTATATTCATCATTAAATTGAATAACTATAGCAAGCATCTACCTATAGCAAGCATCTACCCTACAACATCAAGCCAATACAAGGAGTTCATTACCGATTGTTATCTAAGCAAAAAAGGAACATCTTTAAATACAAGCACAAATAGAAAAGGTACAAGAAGCTTTATCCATAATAGAGGAACCACCAGCTAAAACAAATTTCCCTTAGCCACCATTGGAGTGCCATAGAACATCCATTGAAGTATTTCTCATTGCCCTAGCTAGAGCCACCCAAACAACATCTATGTTGGCTTGGAAAGAAGGTATTGGTAACAAGTTATCAAGAGCATTTGCTGACAAGAGATATACAAGATGAAATATGTTGGAGGGAAGGTATACATGCAAAAAACCTAAGTGCCACTTGTCACAATCATTATAGATGCCCTCACGTTCCTCAACGTATGTCTAGGAGAAGAACGCTCAAGGAATATTCTAATATCTATCTTTGAGTTGTTACCAGCACCTCTACGAGGTTACTTACCATAGTTATCATTACAAGGAGGAATGAGCATTGGTCTCAAATGCTCATATTTAATGTAACTCTCAAGTGCTATTTGTCCAAATTTAAAAAGTATTCATGATATCTAAAGCACCCAAATTTTAAGGAGAGAGCAACATCAAGGCACACAAAGAGAGGAGTCAAAACTCTATTCCAAGAGGATTTAAAGATGCTCATTTGTATTTAAGAGCCTGTGTCATTAATAGAAGTGTAAAGGAATTCAGAAAAAACTTTGGACACCAATGAACATGGGTAAAATACACATCAAGGAGTATAGTATAAGGTTTCCAACGTTAGAGTGGAAGCATATCCGAGAGCAAGTTGAATCAAGATGTATTAAAGACCCTCATAAGAGGATTTCTACCATACCTATTATAAACCAGTTAAGAGATATGATGGAGATCAAGGAGGTTGAAGTCAAATATAGCGACCATCGATCTTATTAAGGTATTTTATATGGTTTAATTATTCTACTTTCATAAGGAGTAATAAGGGATAGCATAAGGTTGAAATCAATATTATCATTTGCATATGCAAAATCAACCTTAATAAATTGAAAGCATATAAAGGAATTCATAGTATTTCAAATTATTTAGTTGAAATACTTTAATATTTTCAATTAAACACCATAGGAGAAATAAGGGTTGCTACTTAGAAAATAATATTATTATTGCAAATATTATTATCATTAATTTCTAATATTCCAAATTTGGGAGTTATAAGGTATACTACATCAAACATATAGGGGGAAGGTTATTTTTTTAGAAGTTGGAATTATTTACTTGTATCATACTCATACTAAAGAGACAAAATAAACTCAACCATAGAGAACTTCAAATTGATAAGTGCTAAGGTAATACATTAAGGTTGAACATTAGGGAGTCAAAAGGGATTCTACTAAATCCAAGAAATATTAGCAAGGTTGATTATGTCCTCATACTAGAAGATTTGAAACTTCATCACCATGGAACATTGGTACATAGATTCAGGAGCAAGCAAACACATGACTAGAAATAGATATTTGTTTGATTCCCTACAAAAGAAAAATGAGAAACTAGTTACTATAGCAAATAGTAAGACTTATGAAGTAAAGGGGATAGGAAATATTCTAGTTGATCTAGTAAATGGAAAAGGGATAATTAAAAATATTTTATATATCCCAGGATTGACTAATAATATCCTCTCAGTTTCTCAACTTATGGATCAAAATATGACTATTGAGTTCAAGGTTTCCAATGGAAGAAAACAATGTCATATTCTTAAACATGGAAAAAAGGTAGCATCAGGTACCTATATAAATGGTCTATTTTCTTTAGACATTACTACACATTCAAATTTCTTAATCAAGACTTTAGATCTATGGCATAAATTTCTAGGACATGCCAGTGTATCTTCTTTGAATGAAATGTTCAAATATAAAATGGTTGAAGGAATACCAAATCTATCTCTAGAATCTATTATTTGTCCATAATGTTTAGCTAGAAAACAACACAAAATTCCCTTTGAACTTCATCAACACAAGACTCAACAACCATTAGAACTAATATATATAGATCTATGTGGTCCAATGAATATCACTAGCATTGGAGGACATAAGTACTTTTAATTATTTTTTGATGATCACACCAAAAAAATGTGGGTATTCTTCATGAAGTATAAATCAAAAGCATTCAATTGTTTTAAACAATTCAAACTTCAAGTAGAGAAAGAATCAGGAAACACTATCAAATCTCTTTGGTCTGATAGAGGAGGTGAATTTATCTCAAAATAATTTGATTCCTTTCTAAGAGAAAATGGAATTAAAAGATAACTTACTACAACATATTCACCACAACAAAATGGAATTACAAAAAGAAGAAATAGATCTATAATGGAAATGGTTAGGTGTATGTTAAAATAATCTCTTCTCGACCATCAATATTGGGTAGAAGTAGTTAAAATAGTAGTATATTTGCAGAATAGACTACCTACAAGAATACTCAGACATGTTACACTAGAAGAAGCATGGTCAGGACAAAAACCAAATATAGAAAAACTAAGAATTTTTGGTTGCAAAGCTTATATGCATATTCCAAAACAAAAAAGGACTAAATTAGATGACAAAACTATAGTAGGGATATTTGTTGGGTATGATGATGAATCCATAGGGTACAAAATACTGGATCCAAGTACAAAAAAGGTATATATAAGCAAAGATGTGATTTTTGATGAAAAATACAAGGTCAATGATGAAAAACAAAGTGAGGATACAGAGGTCATATTAACCTTTCTAGAAGAAGACTCAGAAAGTATGGAAATAGAATCAAAATCACATGATGAAGAAAATAAACATTCAGAATCATCTACAAATCCCCAAAAGAAGGATACTATATGGTATAGAGATACACTTAGAGGAGTAAACTTAGAATAAATGCTAGATATTACCACCACCATACCTCAAATTCACATCCAAACTAGAGTGAATGGAGGATTACTGAGTATATCAAAAGAACCAACATCAACATCTCAAGCACTAAGTCAATCTCATTGGAAGGCAGCCATGGAATCTGAATATGCATCACTACAAAAGAATAAAACATGGGATCTAGTAGAATTACCTCTAGGTAAGAAAATAGTGGGTTGCAAATGGATTTACAAAATCAAGTATAAAGTAGATGGAACACTTGACAAATACAAATATTGGTTAGTAGCCAAAGGATATACTCAGATTGAGGGAATTTATTATGAAGAAACATTTTCACCAACAACTAGAATGACTACTATCAAAACTATTTGTGCTCTAGCAACACATCAAGGTTGGAAACTTCATCAAATGGATGTTAAAAGTGATTTTCTTAATGGTGACTTAGAAGAGGAAGTTTACATGTCACAACTAGAAGGATTTGTTGCTAAAGGTCAAGAAAATAAGGTTTGCAAATTAAAAAAATATTTATATGGTCTAAAGCAAGCACCTAGAGCATGGAATATAAAAATCAATAATCACTTATTGCAACATAACTTCAAATGAAGTACTTTTGATCCCAGTCTATATACAAAAAGAATTGAAAATGATATATTAATTCTTATAGTATACATTGATGATATAGTTATCATTGGAAGCTCAGAAAAAACTAATAAGTGATATTAAAAGGGATCTTGAAAAGGTATTTGAGATGATAGATTTAGGACTGATGAATTATTGCCTCGGCCTAGAAATTCATCAAAATAAAGACAACATTACAATTACTCAATCAAAATATGCAAAAGTCTTACTTGAAAGATATAGGATGAAGAATTGTAAGCCAAAGGATACACCTATGGAACTAGGGATTCAACTATCCAAAAATGATGAAACACCTTTGGTTTTAGCAACCATGTATCACCAATTAATTGGAAGTCTTCTATACTTAACAAATAGTTGACCTAACTTAGTCTTTGCTATAAATTATCTTTCATGATTCATGCAAGAACCAAGAGAAAGTCATTGGAAAGCTACAAAGAGAATATTACAATATATTAATAATACTATTGATTATGGCCTAACTTACATGAAGAATGTTAAGAATTTTTGTCTATAGGGTTACTCAAATTTAGACTATGTTGGTTCTATTGATGATAGAAAGTCTACTTCAAGGTATGTATTTTATCTTGGTTCAGGACCTATATCTTGGCATAGTAAGAAACAACATATAATGGCACAATCATCTATTGAAGTAGAATATCATGCAGTAAGAGATACAACATGTGAAGCATTATGGCTACAATATATATTATCTGACATGAACCCCAACCATGATATATTGTGATAACCAAGGAGTACTCAATTTGGTTAAAAATCTAATTGTACATGAAATAACTAAGCATATTGAAGCACATTATCATTTCATCAGATATCACTTTCACAACCATCATATCATCTTGAAGCATATCCCTACAGAAGAACAACTAGCAGATATCTTTACAAAAGCTCTTGGAAGAAACAAGTTTCAGATTTTCAGAGATCAGTTATGCAATTCAAAGGAATTTCATACCAAATAATGTAATACATGGGGTTGTTAGAGTATATTACATCATTTGGGTTATGTAAGTGTACCACCTTTGGTACATAACTAGAGTAGGAGTTTTCTTTAGAGTAAAGCTAGTTGGTTACTTCAAATATTGTAATAAATGCACAATTGTTAATGTGTGAGCTATAAATGTGCATGTAGTCCACATGAACATAATTATTAGGTAGAGTAGAGCCCAAGAAAACTTTCTATTTAAATGGAATCTAAGCTCCATTTTGATGTACATCCTTTTATTCGATGTAATACAAAGTCATACTTTCTTTATTAAGTCATAATAGTTTTAAAACTATCAATATAATACCTCTTTAGAAAGATACCAAGCCTTTTAGGTAGAAGCGAAGAAATTTTAATCCTACTTTACATCCAATTATGCCAAAATAAATGTGGAAGTTATTGGATGCTAATATAACCAGGAAGGTGAGATTTTCTTCTTGGTTGGGAAACTTGGTTCCAGTTAGAAAAAGAATGGTGAGATAAGACTTTGTGTATATTTTAGGAATCTGAATAAGAGCTATCTTAAAGACAACTATCCCCTTTCGAATATGGAATAGTTGCTTCAATAAGTGGTTGGGTCATCAAGAATATCTTTATTATATGGCTTTTTAGGTTACAATCATATTGTAGTGAATCTAGAAGAGAGACAAAAAACAACTTTCACCATACCATGGGAAACATTTGAATATCTCAAGATAGCCTTTGTATTGATGAATGTAGGAACAACATTTTAGAGAACCATGTTGCATTTAAGGGGTCGATTATCAATATAGTGGTAGTATATCTTGATGTCGTTATATTTTTTTAAATCTCAAAAATTAATTTATACATCTAACTCAATTATTTGATAGGTGCAAGGAGTTTGGCATATCTTTGAATCCTAGGAAATATGTGTTTGGGGACACACAATGTAAACTGCTCAGGAATATTGTTTCAAAGGATGGGATTAGCATTAATTCATAGATAATAGGAGCAATTACTAAAATTCCCCCTCCTAAAAATATTAGGGGAGTTAGATCATTCTTTGGGAATATTAACTTTGTTAGGAGGTTTATCTCTGATTTCAATCAGATTGCCATGCTAATAAATAATATGATCAAGAAAAGTGGTGAAATACGATCAAAAAAAAATATTGTAGCTTTTCAAAAGATCAAATATGCAATTACTCAAGCTCTAGTATTAAATTGTCTTGATTAGTCTAGAGATTTTAAAATCTACTCATTTACCTCAGAATACACTATTGTTGCAGTTCTAGCTCAAAAGGATGAAGAGAAAAATGAAATACCTATAGCCTTTATGAGTACAACATTGAATGGTGCTCAACTAAAATACTCTTTGCTGTAAAAATAACCTTATGCATTAATCAAAGCATTAGATAATTTCAAGTGTATTTTTGGGTCCGATAAGGTAATAGCCTATATCCCCTACATTGTTGTTAAAGATGTTTTTACTCAACCTAAACCTTTAGGTAGTCCTACGATATTGATCGCTAAGTTATTAGAGTATGATGTAGAATTCTAAGCAGTGCAAATTGTCCAAGGAAAAGGACTAGTAAAATATCTAGCTAACAAAGAAGGGTAGGCTATGAATAACACTATCATAGTAGATGAGCAGCAAGAAGCTAGAGCAATTGATAATTTTTATTGCAGGTGGTATGATGGCATTCTTTTTATCTTCAGAACTTTTCATTTCTAGAATGCATACCCCAAAACAAAAGGTCTATCAAGCAATTGGTCAAAAAATACTATATTCAAGAAGGTAGACTATTTTGGAGGCATATAGATGATGTGTTGCTTCTTTGTTTGTTTAAGAAAGAGGTCCCTCAAGTATTGAAAGAATATCATTCTAGTTTTTTTGGGGGTCACTTTGCTCCAAAGGCCACTACTCATAAGATCATGAGAGCTGGTTATTATTGGTCCTCCCTGTTTAAGGATGTTTACTAGGTTTTTATAAGTTGTCATAATTGTCAGATTTTTGTAGGAAAAAAGAATTTGCTATCCATGCCCTTGAGGCCAGTAATTGTTGAAGTTAATTTTACTAAATGGGGATTAGATCTCATAGGTGAGATTAACCCAAATTCTTCTAAAGATAATAGGTGGATCATCTTAGCAGCAGACTATTTTACCAAGTGGGTAGAAGTAGCACCTCTCAAGAAATCTACTACAAAAGTGGTCATCAAATTTTTAGAACACATATTGAGAAGATTTGGGGTTCCAAAGAAGATAGTCACGGACAATGGTAACTATTTCACTTCTTTTGAGATGATTGAATTCTATTCTAGGTACAACATTTAGCTTTCTCATTCTACGAATTACTATCCTCAAGGGAATGGTTTACAAAAATCCTCAAATTGGAATTTTATCACAAGAATCAAAAGAGTATTAGGCTAAAACAAAAGAAGTTGGGACAACGAGTAGAAGTTTGCTTTATGGGTTGATAGAATATCTATCAAAAGAAGCACAAGAAAATCTCCTTATGAACTAGTTTATGGTGAGAATGCTCTATTACCCCCTTATGTAGAAAGCCATGTTTTATATTTGCTTCTTCAGGATCATGAAAATCCAAATGTCTTACAAAGAAGACTTGATCAAATTGTGAAGTTGGAGGAAGATAGAAAATATTCATTAATGAAGATAATGGTGGAGGCTAAAAAAATAGTGTAGTTGTTCAATAAGAAAGCCAGAGGTAAACCTTTTCAAGGAGGAGATATAGTGTTATAGTAGGATCCCAAAAGTGACAAGTATGGTGAAAAATGGAAGTGGGAACCCAAATGGCTTGGCCTCTATAAAATCCTTCAAAATGTAGGCTAACATACTTACAAATTAGAGATTTTGGATGGTGTGGAATTTTCAATTCCTATCAATGGCCAGCAACTAAAATTGTATCATTCAAAAACTGAGGGTTTGAGAAGCCTCACAAAAAAAAGTGCTTTAATTTCTAGGTTATTAAGGAGTCCTTTATAGGTGATTGAGGTGTCCTTTCTAGGTGATTAAGGTGTTCTCTATAGGTGATTAAGGTTTTAATTTAGGTGATTAGGCATATTTTTGAGTCCTTGTGGTCTATTGAATATTTTGTAGTTCTCAGGTGATTGTTTATCAAAGAATATTTTCATCACCTATCCCAATCAAAGCCTATGTTGGATCCTCAAAATCCAACTTGAGTTTGCCCCCAAAATTTTCAAATTTTTGGTGTCTTGTGAGTCCTTTTAAATTTTGCAATAATCCCTTGGCCAGTTTCCTTTTAATAAAGTTTTGGGTCCTTGGGTCTTTTTGTGTCCTATCTCACCCTTCAAGAGCATTTTTGAAATTTTATGTCGCCAAAGTCAGGTCTTTGTTTTGGTCTTATGTCAACATTTTTTTGGCCTAAAAAATATTTGATTAATTATTTTTTACCTTCAACAATTTTAAATATTTAATTAAATTTTTCTCTTTTTATAAATTTTGATTATATAATTTTTATTTAAATTTAGCAAAAAACCCTTTGCGAGGCCACCTTGGTCTGAGAAACCACGACCAGAGAGTTATACACCATCAAAATCACCCGAGAATCATGCTTGTTCCTGATCGCACCAACATTATCAACTAGATTTTAGGTACCCGATGTATTTTTGGTAGGGTGGAGATTCGAACCAAGGACATCCCTTGGAGGATTGCCCTACCCTCTCCAACTCACCTACAACACGTGGGTGTTTGATTATATATTTAATTAAATTTATTTAAATATTAAATTTTATATTTAATTAAATTAATATATATAAAAATAATAAAAATAAAAATTAATAATGGGGGCACTCCATACCCTCTTATTATTTTTTATCCAGTCCCTAGCCTAACCTATTCTCCCTCATCCTCACCTTCTCCCTACATAACCCATCCCCTTCCACATCCCTCCATTCCCCCTTTCCCTACAAAATAATAAAAAAATAAAAAATAAAAATGGGGGCCCCTTTACCTTGACGTCATTCCCCCCCCCTTTTCTCCTTTAATAAATCCATCCGGTCGCATGAAAATTTTTAAAATAAAAAAAATCAAAATATAAAAAAATCAAAATTAAACAAAATCAAATGCATGAGGAAAATCAAAAGGATGCATGAAGTTTGATAGATCCAAGGGCACGCATGGAGAAGTGTACATGCAAAATGAAGGAAATATATGATGGTATGCATTCACCTAGAAAAATATTTGACAGCACACACTTTAGAAAATAGCAAAAAATCCAATGGCACACATTACCAGGAGAAGATTTGAGGGCTTGCACAGGATGTGCATAGATTCTGAGGTGGTCAAATTGCAATTGAAATGATCTAATAGTACTCATCTAATACATTAGATATGATAGACTGCATGCATGAAAATCGAGGTAAGAATGAACATTCTTGGGCTCAGCACGGAAAAATGAATTTTTTTTGTTCTTTATTCCCCATGTGGGGATGTGGGCACCCCGTTGGGCCCATGTGTATGGTATACCCCCCACGCAGATGTGGAGGAGGGGTTTTATTTTAACTTTTGTTCTATATGCCCCCCACGCATACATGGGAGGAGTTTTTTTATAAATATTATAAAAAATATATCCATGGACCATTTTTACATAGCCCGCGGGGCCACCTTTATAATAAAAAATCCCCTCCCATGCACATGTGGGGGGGTATAAATTTAAATATTAAAACAATACCCCCCACATAGACATGGGGGGTCTTCTTTTATTTATGTGTGTGTGTGTGTGTGTTTCTTCCCATGGGGAATTTTTGCTGTTGTTGGGAAATTTGTTGGTGTTCATCTAGATCTAGATGCTATTCAAAAGTTGGCTTAATAAAAATGGCATCCTAAGTGTTCTTTGGAGATTGCTACATTACCTAAGATTTTTTTCCTAGTTAGGCTCAGTTGTTTGGAGTATTGTGATAAGATTATTTAAGGTGCTCCATGGTTCTTTGGGTGTAGAGGTTTTTTCCTAAGGAAGTAAGCACTTGATTTCAACCCTAATTCCCAATGCATTGATCAAGCTCCTATGTGGGTTTACCTTTCAGAACTTCCCTTATATATTTGGCATGAGGATATCCTAGCTAGAATTGCAAGTGAAATATGAGATATGGTGGTAATAGATCCTATTATTATTTCTAGATCTAGTTTTTTGTATGCTAGATTTTGTGCTAATGTTATGATTGATAAGGACTTTTCTAAAGTCAATTAAAATATAGTCAAAGTTTGGGGTCTGGACCCAACCTTTGGAATAAGAGAACATAGTTGGGAAATGATCGATATGCAAGAAGTTTGACCATCCTAGCTTCACTTACACTTTGTCTCAAAAAGTTGATAAAGGAAAACGGGCTTGGGAAAGAAAGCAAACCCCAAATCCAAGTTTTCTAGCATTTGAGTTAGGGCTAGATAGAAAGGGTGTTTATGGCACTCCTAAGTAGTTTATTTCCACATAAATTTGGGGTCAAATTCAATCTAGGATTGATAGGTCCCTTGCTTCGATGAGTTGGCTTACCATTTTTCAATATTGCTCTGATGACTTTATCGAGAATTGCTTCTAACCACAATCCATTACTATTAGAATTCATGGAGGAGAAACACTCGAAAGGTTATCCTTTCAGGTTTGAGATAATGTGTATTTCTCATCTAGATCTTGAAGGCTTGATTTAGGCTTGGAATATGAATTTCTATGGCACTAAGATGTTCCAAGTGGCCAAAAAGCTAAAAATCATAAAATCTAACTTGAAGAAGTGGAATCAAGAGATTTTTTTAAACCTATTTCATAGGAAGCAAAAAATATTTCAAGAATTGCAATAAATTGAGGAAAAGGCCAAAGTGAAGGTTGGTTAGAGGAGCTAGCCAAAAAAGAGCAAATTACTCTTGCAAAATTCCATAATATTCTTGCAAGCAAGGAGTATTTATGGAGGTAAAAATCTTGAGCTACATGGTTGAAGGAGGGGGATAGGAATACCATGTTTTTCCACCTCTCATCCTTGAAACATAGGAGTGCTAATAAAATAAGAGATATTACATTGGAATTCGATGAATGTCTTAAAGATAAGGAAAAAAATAATACTACCACATTATCCTTCTTTCAAGATTTATTTTCTAGAGACAGAGAGGAATATGGGGATGCTTCTGAGGAACTTCTTAGGAACATTCCCTAGGTGGTGACAACTGATATCAATAATAATTTGAATGCCCCCTTTTCTAATTATGAGATCAAGACCAACCTATTTAGTATGAATAAGGATAAAGCACTTGGGCTGGATGGGTTCCCTACTATTTTTTTTAGAGGTTTTAGCACCTTATTGGTATGGATATTTTAGAATCCTTAAGAGAGTTCCAATATTCTTCCTCATTGTTGCAAGTATGGAATACTACCTTTATTGTTTTGATTGCAAAGAAACATGGCCCCTCTTCTCTAAGGGATTTTAGACCTATCATCTTATGCAATACCCTATATAAGTTACTTTCTAATAGGTTGAAAAGGCTTCTCCCCATCTTGATTTCTCCTCTTCAAGGTGATTTTGTTCATGGTAGGTATATTGTGGATGGGATCATTATAGTTCATGAGACTTTACATTTTATGTCCAAAAGTAGGTTGGTTGGAATGCTTCTTAAACTTGATATGCAAAAGACTTATGATAGGGTCTCCTAGAAGTTCCTTGACAAGGTGTTGTAAAAATTTGGCTTTGGGGATATATGGAGGAAGTGGATTAGAGTTTGTATTTCCTCTACAAAATTTTTAATCATGATAAATGGGATTTCGAGTGGTTTTTTGGGGTCAAAGAGGTATTAGGCAAGGTGATCCCTTGTCTCCATATATTTTTATTTTTATGGTTAAAGCTTTATGAAGATCGATTCTTGCTTCTAACTTGTCCTCTAATATTAAGGGCATTAGACCTATGGGTATTGCAAAGGTATTTTCTTATCAATAGTTTGTAGATGATATTGTAATTCTTGGGGGGGCTACTATAACAAAGGCTAAGGAATTCCTGAATATTTTGTAGTTGTATGAGAAAGCTTCTAGCCAACAAATTAACTTCCATAATAGTCAAATATTTTTGTGACTAGGGGACAACTTCAGCATAGAATTTCAAGGACTTTTGGTTGTGGAATTGCTAACCTTCCTTCTTTATATCTAGGTATACCAATGTTTACTGGGAGGATAAGGTGGAGTTGTGGTATCTTATGTTGGATAGGATTTAACGTAAGTTAGTTGGGTGGAAAGGTAATATCCTAAGCCAAGTAGGTAAGTTGCAATTGCTTCAAGCTACCCTCCAAAGGATTCCCATCTATTACATGTCTCTTTTCAGAATGGCCTTCAAAGTTGGGAGGTGGATTGACCAGATATTTAGAATATTTCTTTGGCTTGGGGTGAATGATAAACAAAGGGTGTCCCTTGTCTCTTGGGATAGGGTTTTTTCTTCTAGAAAATAAGGTGGTCTTGGGATCAAAAATTTATTGTTTTTCAATAAGGCATTGATTGTAAAAATAGCCTAGAGATTATGTGTTGAGGAGGACCATCTGTGGAAAGATATTATGAGAGGTAAGCATCTAGAAAATCACATTATTTTTTTAGAAGTGTTGCTCCTCCTAGGGGCTCTGTGATCTAGAATGGTTTACATGGGGTCAAAATTTTGGTTACAAAGGGTATGCAGTGGTATATTGGGAATGGTAAGGATGTGTTCTTTTGGAAGGATACTTGGATTCTTCTTGAACCCATATTTCTTAGTCCTGAGTTTTATGAGTTGAAGGCTCCTTTGTCACTAAAATATGGAGAAAAATTAATTGATTACATAATCATCACTAATGGCAAGAGGATTTAGAAGCATCTAACTTTACATACAACTGATCTTTAGATCCTTCAAATTTTGGCAAGTTTGAACATGTTGTTGCAATAGTACATTCTTTCTCAATAGAATGATAGGGACTTCCTTCTATGGACTCATTATCCTAAAGTCATTTTTCTATCAAGACTACATATGAGGCCCAATAATTTTCCAAGGGATGATCTTTTCCAGTAGAAAGGGTTTTGTATCCTCATTTGATCCTCAAGATTACATTTTTTTGTGGTTGTGTTTGCAAAAAAAAAATTTAACTATTGTAATTTATGTAAGAAATGATTCCATATTCCCAATATTTTTCTCTTATGTTCTAAGGATGCTAAATCTATGGATCATATTTTCATCCATTGTGATTTCTCAAAAAATATGCTCAATGATTTATTGGATTCTTTTTCTATCAAATGGACATTACCTCAAAATTTCAAGGAACTTTCACTCAATGGAAATCCCCCTTCATCAATCACATCCTAACTAGGGTGTGCGATTGGATTCTTCCTCATTTTTAATGTGGTATTTTGTGGGAGAGGAACAAAAAAAATTTAAGGATATTTCTAGGAATGAATCCTTTGTCTTTATAAGTATTAAAGTTGCTATTAATAATAACCTAGTTGTCTTTGATGTTGGAAATGATAGGGAGGAAGGTATGGAGGAAGGGGTTGTTATTATTTGGAATTTGAATCTAGGGAATTATGATTTTGTATCCACTATTAAAAAATATTGGCTACTAGATGGTATAAACCAACTAAATGGTGGATCATTCTAAACTTTAATGGGACTACCAAAGGTAACCCTAGGAGGGTGGTGGAGGGGGTGTTGTTAGAAATTATAATTGTGAGGTCATTTGGGCTTTCACTAAATATTATGGTATTCAAACCAACCACCTAGCTAAAGCTAAGGCACTTTTCTAGGGTGTTCATCAAGTTTTTTATAGGGACTTCAGAAGACTTCTTGTTCAATATGACTCCTTGAATATTATTTGGGATCTGCAGGTTGGAAATACTAACAATTGTTTCATCCTGAATATTATTAAGGATACCTCAAAGATTCTATAAGGCATGTTAGAAGTTAAAATTGAGCATATATATATAGGTCAGGTAACTATATTACTGATGTTATGACCAATTTGGGGGTGGATAGTGGCCAATTTAAAATTGAAAAGACAATTTCCCTTCATGGTTAATGACAATTATTGCTTTGGAAGCATTGGGCCTACATATCCAATAGACTTTTTTTTGTCTTTCTACTTGGATGAGATATCATTTGTGTTGTAGTGATCCTCTCTTTGAGGGATATTTTTTGGGGGGCTGGCCCTTTTACTCCATGGTGGTTACCATTGTTAAGGAATATGCTTGGTATTTTGCCTTCACCCTTGCTCTTTGAGTTTGAAGTTTTTATATCTACATCTTGATGTATTTATTGCCCTTTTAGTCTTATACAAAAATAGAGCAGGATCATTGGTGTCTCCAAAAAGAAAGTTGAATAAAAAATTTCTTGTATGCCCTATTAGGTGGTGGGTTGGTCTTTGCTTTTGGATGACTATTTTGGTTTAATTTCTATTTCTTTTGGCTTGGGATACTGGCCTATGCTTAATTGGCCTTATCTTTCTCTGCCTCCTCTAATGTAAAAGGTTATGGGACCTTTCAAAACCCTATTTTTTCACCATTAATAAAAAATAAAAAAAATGTCCCATGGGCCCATTTTACATGGTGGTACATCAGGCCAGGAGTGTAACATTTTTATCATTAAATGTAAAAAATGATATATATATATATATATATAAAGGCCAAAAAAAAATAGAAACAAACCATGAAAAAAATATAGAAAAAAAAAGAAAAAGACCATATTAGAATAAAGGAGAAAATATTTTTTCGAAAAAGGAGAAAATAATAATAATATTACTATTATTTTTATAATAATAATAATTAGGTCCAAGGTGTAGACCAATTGGTTTGACCAAACCCCGTAAGGGGGTGGAGGTCCAAGGTTTAAATCTTGGGCATTTTCGGACTGAACGCTTGTTCCTTTCCTGGTGCTCGTAGTGGCATAAAAGGTTTAAAATGATTGTGGCATGGTGGTTATAGGGGCATACTATGAAAATATATGTGTGGTGGCTTCTAGGGCAAACAATGTAGAATACTATGGCAACCATAAAATATGGACAACCTACTTGGATTCATGGCAGCTACCAATTCCACCAAGTAAATTCAAAAAATATAATAATAATAATAATAATTATTATTATTATTAATAGTTTTATTATTATTATTAAAAAATTTGAAATAAAAGTTGTAATTTTTTATATTGGCTAAGGTTAGCCATATAAAAAAAAAGAGAAAGGAGCTAAAAATTAATTAATTTTCTAAAGTCATTTTTGGCCAACTTTGAGAGAAATTATAACAGGTAAATATGGAGGTATTTTTGAGACCACTACGAATGAGAGCCACTATAAATGCAATCAATATTGTGGATCAAATATGGAGGCAGTTGTAGTTTTTATGGGCCATCACCCAGTTTTAATAAATGATAGTTGCAATTATGAGCCATCATCGAAATAGTTGCAATTTTGCAATTATGGACCATCATCGAGCTTTGAATGTTAAGCTATATGAAAGAGTTGTTGCAATAGAAAAAGGGATCAAGTTTTTGCATAGTAAAATTCTGCAAGAGGTATACCAGAGTGCCCATCCTTGTCAGTTGTATTTTTCTTTTTGTGTCTTGTCTAGTCACCCTTTTTCTTCCCCATTATTGTGCAGGTTTTTCTGAGGAGGTGCCCAGTTTACTAAGATCATTTCTAGTGGTTGAGGCCGAAAGCCAAGAGGCTCTTTGTTACATCATTTGAATGAAGAGTTGTAGTTCTCTATTGCATCATTTGAATGGAGAACTTATTTGTATTTTCTTAGTGAGATCTGGTTATCTTGATCAGACTCCCATTGTAATGATATATTGATTAATACAATCCTGCTTCCTCCTTTTAAATTTATGTGTAGTTTTGTTTGTTGTCCTATTTACATGTTACATCATTTGAATGTGTAAATGGCATCTTCTTTCACTAGCATGTTTAATCACTTTTGTTACATTATTTGAATGAATGTGATTGGCTTAGTTTTATCTTCTCCCCTTCTCTCTTCATCATATTTTAAGTTTGGCTACAATTACCCAATGGATAAGGCATCGGTCTACTATTGAAGCATTAGTTAGGAGTTACTTTAAAGCTTGGTCAACTTTTATGTTGTAGTTTTATTTCATTTTTGTAAATCTGGATGAGCATGAGCATATGAGAAATATTATAGGCTCACCTCTAGGGTTTCCTTACCTTACTCGGTCTGTCTAGAGTCTTATGATAATATTTTCTTGAGTCAAAGAGGTGGATCCACTAGAGTCCATAGTGTTGATTGGATCAAGGAAGTCTTGTAGTGTGACAAATCTCTTAAGGGTGCAATAATTTTCCCAATAGTTTTTGGTATCGTTGTTGAGGATAGAGTGCTATTTTGTTAAATTTTGTGAGAGTTGAGTGAATATCAAGCTAAGCAATCTTGGCCTAAGTATTGTTGAAGATCTTGCTCTTTCTTTGCACATCTGTGTTGGTGACTCTAAATGAACTTAAAATTTTAAAAATCAAGAAAGGAGGATTTGGATCTGGCATCTACAAGAAGAAGTGGTAAATAAGTGCTTGTTGGAGTGCCAAATCTTGAGGTATTCTTCAAATCTCATGAAAAAACTTTAATTCCAATTCTTGTTATTTCTATTTCTAGTCCAAATCTTGGTTTAAATCAGTCTTCTCCTATTGTAAATCAAATACCTATAGTAAATCAACCTGTAGTGAGTATGGTAGCTCCTAATGTAAATCAAAATATCAATGCTAACCAAAATTTCAATTAGTGGAGAACCAATAGATATAGAGCTTTTGTTTTACCTCTAAATTTGAATCCTCTCCCTAGTAAAGCTCATAAGTACTTGCCTAAATTTCAAGGAAATAATGTTGTCATTGGTGAAGATCATATTAGAGATTTTTTGTATGCCATGGATAGTCTTGAGGTAGATGATGAAGATGTTGTCCTTAGATTATTCTTTCAAACTTTAGAGAAAGATGCTTGAGAATGGTTTAATAACCTTGGAGCTGGTACTATCCATAATTTTCAAGAGCTAGAGCAAACTTTCCTTAGGAAATATGGAGAGAGGAAGAATGAATAGTCCTTGCTGATAGAGTTGGCTACCATGAAAAAGAAGGAAAATGAATTAGTGGAATATTTCAATAGAATATTATTTAAGACCAAAAATAATATTTTAGTAGCATTAAGGCCAAATGATGAGCAATCCATTTGTTTCTACAAGAATGCTTTCCTTAGAGATTTTAGTTATGAGCTAAGACAACAAGCAACAACCACCATTGATATATGTATGGAAAGGGCTATTGAAATAGAGAGAAATATGATTGATAGTGGTAATATGAAAGCATACTCTTTAGAGCCCAATCAACCTAAAAGAAAGCCCAAGAAGGTTGAGTTCTCTATCCCTAAGAAAATAGATCAGGATCCTATGAACAAAATAGCTAATCAGTTGAGTGAGATGTTTACTACTTTGAATAACAGGTTGGCTAGGATTTAAAAAGGTAAAGATAACATTGCAAAAACTTCACAGGGTGATAATAGACAATAAGTAGATAACAGGCCTCCTTTCAGGAGGAATTTCAATAGAAACTAGAATAACAATGGAAATGAAGAGGGAAACAGGAATCGAAATGGAAATTGGAAAAAGAAATAAATAGAGAGAGATCTAGATTCTATTCCAAACCCAATACCATCTAACAATATAGCATCAGATCATCCTTTTTATTGCTCTACTTGTGATGCACCACATAACCCTATTGATTGTGGTATTTATCTAAGTCTGCATTCTAATGTTGATTTAAATGTTGAATCTGAAGATGAAGATATTAGAATTAATGTATGTTGGACTCAGGAGGATGAGGTTAGAGAAAAATAATTTGAGAGAGATATGGACTTATGTGCCAATAATCTTGAACAAAGAGCCTTAGTATTTGGAGAGGCATCAACCTCAAGTGAGCCTCCTAATACCAGATTTGATAGAATGAAGCAGGGGAAGCTTATACCTACAGTAGAAGAGGTTGAGTCTTTAGAGAGAATACATGCTATTAATATTAGGAATAGAATAGTGGAGGATAAAATTGATGAAGGGCCTACACAAAAGGAGAAAACTATAGGAGTGATTTCATAGAAAAAGGTAAATCAGATGAAGCTACAAATGATTCTTGAAGAGCCTGATGTAGAGGAAATTATCCAAAAGCAACAAAATGACTTGGTTAATCAGAGATCTAGAAAAGGAATTGATGATAAGAAAGATCAGTTTGATCTAGGTGTAGAGGTTGCCAAGCAGAATGTCAACATCACTTTTGGAGAATTAATGACTATTCCAAAGTACCGGTATCAGGTATGTAGAGCCTTCAAATTAACTGATCAGTCAGGAGGACAGCCTAAAACCCCCATAGGCCTTGAAAATAATGCAGTCAGAGCCCCATATTTAGTTAAACCATTTTATATATCACTAAGGTATACATCAGGCTATGGAGACCAATATGTTATTCATAATTACATGCTTGATAGTGGTGCTTCCATGAATGTGATGTCAAAATAGGTAGTTGATCAGTTAGGCTTGATTTATCAGAAAGAGCACCCCCTATTTCTGTAATGGATAATAGGAGAGTACCTTGTGTAGGTATTATCATCGGGCTTCTTGTCCATATTGAACAATATCCTAAGAAAGGTGTGGTAATGGATGTTGTAGTTGTAGATGTGGACCCTTTCTTTTCCATATTACTCTCTAGGCATTGGGTAGAGCAACTAGGTGGTACTATTTAGTTGGATTGGTCATATGCCACTATCCCGATGTAGGGTAAGGAAAAAGTCATCTTGAAAAGAGAACCCTTCAATAGGTATTTAGTTGAATTTAGAGATCCTAATGATAATATGGTTAATATCATGAATTCTATTGAGGAAAAATATATGGGGGTTTACTCTATTTGGCATTCTCCTTTCTTGTTAGAAGTGCTTGATGCTGAGAATATGGATCCAAAATTGAAGGCTAAAGTGGATGTAAAAATTGATAGAATTCTGACTTTAGAGTTATGGACTATGACCTTTGATGGGGTAAAATCTCAAGTAGGAGCAGGAGTTAGGGTAATGTTGATAGATATTAATGGAAGCTATCTTGGCATACCATATAGGTTAGAATTTTCTTGTACAAATAATGTTGTAGAGTATGAAGCTTTATTGCTAGGGCTAAGGAAAGCCAAGGAATTGGGTATTAATTACCTCAAAGTTAGTGGGGATGTTGAGCTAATAATTCAATAGATCAAAGGGAAATATCAAACAAAGCACCCTAGATTAAAGCAATATAAGCAAGCAGTGTTGGATGAAATAGATAGATTCTTGGCTTTTGATCTACAATATATTCCTAGAGCATATAATCATAATGCAAATCTATTGGTAATTAATGCTTCTAGAGTAGATAGCCCTGAGATAGACACTTGGTTTATGGATAGGTTCCCAACCATATCTGTTTATAAGCCATCTATCCCTGATAATGTGGTATATTTACAAGTTTTTCATGATGATATACACATTAATGATTTTATGACTATGCAAAATGAATTTTTTGATATTATTTGTGATGAAAGTGATGAAGAAAAATTGAAGGATGTTATTGGAGAACCCATAGAAGTCATACAACTGAATACCAATAGGATCCCTAGGGGTTGGTATCTTTAGAGAGCTTGTTTGATGACTTTGATAGAGCATATAAACCTCTGGTTTAGGAGTCTAAGGTAGATGAAGTTAATATTAGAATAGAGGAAGAGCCCAAGATTGTTAAGATCAATAAAGCTCTATCAGGAAAAGAGAAGCAATAGTATATCAACTTCCTAAAAATAAAATTGATACTTTTGCTTGGAGTTATGAGGATCTGAAGACCTTCAACACAAAGGTGATGACTCACATAATACCCCTTCAGAAGGATACCAAGCCTTTCAGTAGAAAAAGAAATTTCAATCCCACTTTGCATCCAATTATGCAGAAAGAAGTGCAGAAGTTACTGGATACTAAGATAATTAGGAAGGTGAGATTTTCTTCTTGGTTAGCAAACCTGGTTCTAGTTAGAAAAAAGAATGGTGAGATCAGGCTTTGTGTAGATTTTAGAAATCTGAATAAGATCTCTCTTAAAGATAACTATCCACTTCCAAATATGGAGTAGTTGCTTCAAGTAGTGGTTGGGTCATCAAGAATATCTTTATTGGATGGCTTTTCAGGTTACAATCAAATTGTAGTGAATCTAGAGGATAGACACAAAAAACTTTCACCACACCATGGGGAACATTTGAATATCTCAGGATGCCCTTTGGGTTGATGAATGCAGGGGCAACATTTTAGAGAGCCATGGATGTTGCATTTAAGGGGTTGATGTTCAAGATAGTAGTAGTGTATCTTGATGACATTACATTTTTTTCAAAAATCTTGAAGATCATTTTGCACATCTAACTCAAGTGTTTGATAGGTGCAAGGAGTTTGGCATATCTTTGAATCCTAGAAAATGTGTGTTTGGGGCCACACAAGGTAAACTACTTGGGCATATTGTTTCAAAGGATGGGATTAGCATTGATCCACAAAGAATAGAAGCAATTGCTAAAATTCCCCCTCCTAAAAATCTTAAGGGAGTTAGATCATTCTTTGGGAAGATTAACTTTGTTAGGAGGTTTGTCCCTGATTTTGCTCAGATTGCCAAGCCAATAAATGACATGATCAAGAAAAATGGGGAAATAAGGTGGATAGAGGAAAATATTATAACTTTTTAGAAGATCAAAGATGCAATTACTCAAGCTCTAGTATTAAATTGCCCTGATTACTCTAAAGATTTCAAAATCTACTCATTTGCCTCAGAATACACTATTGTTGTAGTTCTAGCTCAAAAGGATGAAGAGAAAAATGAAAGGCCTATAGCCTTTATGAGTACAAGATTGAAGGGTGCTAAACTAAAATACTCTATGCTAGAAAAATAGGCTTATGCATTAATCAGAGCATTAGATCATTTCAAATGTATCTTTGGATCCAACAAGGTAATAGCTTGTATCCCCTACATTGTTGTTAAAGATATTTTCACTCAGCCTAAACCTTTAGGTAGTCCTACAAGATGGATGGCTAAGTTATTATAGTATGATGTAGAGTTCAAAGTAGTTTAGATTGTCAGAGGATAGGGACTGGCAAAGTATATGGCTAACAAAGAAGGGGAGGCTATGAATAACACTATCATAGTAGATGAGCAACAAGAAGCTAGAGTAGTTGATAATTTTGATTGCAAGTGGTATGATGGCATTATGTTTTATCTTCAAAACTTATCATTTCTAGAAGATATACCCAAAAAAAAAGGAGATCTATCAAGCAATTGGCTCAAAAATACTACATTTAGGAAGGTAGATTGTATTGGAGGTATCTAGATGGTGTGTTGCTTCTCTGCTTGTTTGAGAAAGAGGTCCCTCAAGTGCTGAAAGAATATCATTCTAGCTTTTGTGGAGGTCACTTTGCTCCAAAGGCTACTACTCACAAAATCATGAGAGTTGGTTATTATTGGCCCTCCTTGTTTAAGGATGTCTATCATTTTGTTAGAAGTTGTCATAACTATCAAATTTTTGTAGGGAAAAAGAATTTTCTAGCCATGCCCCTAAGGCTAGTAATTGTGGAAGCTCCTTTTACTCAATGGGGAATAGATCTCATAGGTGAGATTAACCCCAATTATTCTGGAGGTCATAGGTGGATCATCACAACAACAAACTATTTTACCAAGTGGGTAGAAGCAACACCTCTCAAGAAATCCACTACAGAAGTGGTCATCAAGTTTTTAGAAGAGCACATATTGACAAGATTTGGGGTTCCTAGGAAGATAGTCATAGATAATGGTAACTATTTCACTTCTTTTGAGATGATTGAATTTTGTGCTAGGTACAACATAGAGCTTTCTCATTCTATGAATTATTATCCTCAAGGGAATGGTTTAGCAGAATCCTTAAATAAGAATTTGATCACAAGAATCAAAAGAGCATTAGGTAAAAACAAAAGAAGTTGGGATAGTGAGCTAAAGTTTGCTTTATGGGCTGATAGAATATCTATCAAAAGAAGCATAGGAAAATCTCCTTATGAACTAGTATATGGTGAGAATGCTCTGTTACCCCCTTAGGTGGAAAGTCATGCTTTATCTTTGCTTCTTCAGGATCATGAAAATCCAAATGTCTTGTAGAGAAGACTTGATCAAATTGTGAAGTTGTAGGAAGATAGAAAGGATTCATTAATGAAGATAATTGAGTAGGCTCACAAAATAGTGTAGTTGTTCAATAAGAAAGCCAAAGGTAAACCTTTTTAAGGAGGAGATATAGTGTTGTACTAGGATCCCAAAAATGAGAAGCATGGTGAAAAGGGAAGTGGGAACCCAAATGGCTTGGCCCCTATCAAATCCTTCAGAATGTAGGCCAACATACTTACAAATTGTAAACTTTAGATGGTATAGAATTTTCAATTCCTATCAATGGCCAACATTTGAAATTGTATCATTCTACACTAAGGGCTTGAGAAGCCTCACAAAAAAAAGTGTTTTAGTTTTTAGGTGATTAAGGTGTTTTAGGTGATTAAGGTGTTTTTTCTAGGTGATTAAGGTGTGTTTTTTAGGTGATTAAGGTGTTCTTTTAGGTGATTAGGCAAGTTTTTGAGTCCTTGTGGTCTATTGGAGATTCTGGAGTTCTCAGGTGATTCATTGTCAAAGAGTCTTTTCATCACCTATCCTAGTCGGAGCTTGTGTTGGATCCTCAAAATCCAACTTGAGTTTACCCCTAATTTTTAAATTTTGGTGTCCTATGAGTCCTTTCAAAATTTGCAATAATCCCCTAGTCAGTCTCCTTTTAATAAATTTTTGGGTCCTTGGATATTTTTGTGTCCTATCTCACCCTCCAAGAGCATTTTTGAAAATTTTATGTCACCAAGGTCGAGTCTTTGTTTTAAGGTCTTATGTCAATATTTTTTGGCCTAAATAAGGTTTAATTAATTATTTTTGACCTCCAAGGGTCTTAAATATTTAATTAAATTTTCTCTTTTTATATAAAGTTTAATTAAATATTTAATTAAATTTAATTAAATATTTAATTATATATATTTAATTTTTATTTTATAAATTAATTTAAAATTATTTAAATATTTAATTTTATATATGCATAAAAAATAAAAATAAAATAATAAGGGGGCACCCCATCCCCCCTCATCCTCACATTCTCCCTATTTAACCTATCCCATTCCACGTCTCTTCATCCCCTCGTTCCCTAAAAAATAAAAAAATGAAAAATAAAAAGGGTGCCCTCTTTCCCCTCATGTAACTTCCCCCAAATTTTTCTCTTTTAATAAACCCATCCACCTATATGAAAACCTTTAAAATCAAAAAAATCAAATTATTAAAAATTAAAAATTAAAAAAAAATAAAACAGATAAGGAAAATCAATGGCACACATGAAGTCTGGCAGATCCAAAGGCATGCATGAGATATATATAAAATATCTGGTGGTACACATTCACCTAGAAAAAAATATCTGATGACACGTACTTTAGAAAACAACAAAAAATCTAACAACACACATTAATATGAGAATATCTTAGGGCCCACACGTGACGTACATAGAAATAAGGCGGTTAAAGTCCAACTGAAAGGATCCAACGATACACATCTGATGTGTTGGATTTGATGGACCGCATGCACGAAATTCAAGGTAAGAATAAACAATCTTGGGCTCAGCATGGAAGAAAGAAATTTTTTTTGTTTTTATTCCCCACTTCAGAATGTGGGCGCCCCTTTGGACCCATGTGTATGGTGGACCCACATGCAAACGTGGAGGGGGGGTTTTATATAAATTTTTGTTTTATATGCCCCCCACGCATTCATGGGGGGAATTTTTTATAAATATTAAAATAAAAAGCCCCATAGACCATTTTTACATGGCTCACAGGGCCACCTTTATAATAAAAAAATTCCCGTTGCACATACGTCAAGGTTTAAATTTAAATATTAAAACATTGCCCCCCATGTAAATTTGGGAGGCCTTATTTTATTTATATATATATATATATATATATATATATATATCAATACAAGGACCCCATAGGCTCATTTTCGAGGATAGCCCACAGGGCCAAGATTGTAATATTTTTTATTTTATATATATATATATATATATATATATATATAATATATAGATAAAGAAAAGGCCAAAAAAAGAGAGAAACAAGCCATGAAAAAAATAAAAAAGAGAGAAAAATGCCATATTAAAAGAAGGGGAAAAATATTATTAATAATAATATATTATTATTATTTGTATTAATAATAATAATAATATTATTATTATTATTATTATTAGTTTTTTTTTTATTATTATTATTAAATTTTTTGCAATCAAAGTTGTAATTTTTTATTTTGGCTAAGGTTAGCCTTATTAAAAAAAGAGAAAGGAGCTGAAAATTAATTAATTTTCCGAAGCCATTTTTGGCCAACTTCCAGAGAAATTGTAACAAACAAATATGGAGGCATTTTTGAGACCACTACCAAGCCACGAACGAGAGCCACTATAAATGCAATTAATGTTGTGGATGGAGTATGGAGGGAGTTACAGTTTTTATGCACCATCACCCATTTTTTATAAATGATAATTGCAGTTATGAGTCATCAACAAAACAATTGTAACTTTTGCAATAATGGACCATCATCGAGCTTTGAATGAGAACCAATTTGTAGGCTATATTAGATATTTGTAGTAGAAAAAGTGATCAATTTTTTGCATAGTAAAATTCTGCAAGAGGTATACCAAAGTACCCATCCTTGTCAGTTGTATTTTCCTTTGTGTGTCTTGTCTAGTCACCCATTTTTCTTCCTCATTATTGTGCAGGTTTTGCTCAGGAGGTGTCCAATTTACTGAGATCATTTCCAGTGGTTGAGGTTGGAAGCTAGGAGGCTCTTTGTTACATCATTTGAATGAAGAGTTGTAGTTCTTTTTTACATTATTTAAATGGAGAACTTGTTTGTACTTGATTAGTGAGATATGGTTATTTTGATCAAACTCTCATTGTAATGATCTATTATTTAATATAAATTATGCTTCCTCCTTTTAGTAGTTCTATTTGTAATTTTATTTGTTATCCTATTTACATGTTACATCATTTGAATGTGTAAATGGCATCTTCTTTCGTTGGCATGTTCAATAATTTTTATTATGTTATTTGAATGGATGTGATTGGCTCAATTGTCTTATCCCCCTTCTTTATTCATCATATTTTAAAGTTTGGATACAATTTCCAATGGATAAGGTACCAATCTACTGCTTGAAGCATTAGTCAGGAGTTACTTTAAATCTTGGTCAACTTTTATGTTGTAGTTTTATTTCTTTTTTGTAAATCTAGATGAGCATAAGCATATAAGAATATTGTAGGCTCTCCTCTAGGGTATATTTACCTTATTCAATCCATCTAGAGTCTTGTGATAATATTTTCTTGAGTTAAATATGTGGATCCACCAGAGTCCACAGTTTTGATTGGATTAGGGAAGTCTTGCAACGTGAAAAATCTCTTAAGGGTGCAAGAATTTCCCCCAACAGTTACCTATTTTGAAATACTATTTAGAATAGAGGTAGTCTATCAAAAGTTTTATGTCTTTAAGTGAGACCTTGACAAAAAGAAAATATTTAGGTCTTGAAGATAGACTTTGACATAGAAAATTTTTAGGTTATAGACCTTAACATAGTGGCTTGATAAGAGAAACCATCAAATAGAAGTCATATTGAAGAAAGAAGACCTACAACAATTATTAAGAAAAAAAGTTTGATCAAGAAGAGGCTTTATATTGTGGTAAGTACAACAATAGTCCATAAGAAACCATTAGAAGAAAGAGTGGAAGCTTAAGGTACTAGGTTGGAAAATATGCTCAAGGTATAATGTATAAAGTATTAACCTGTAAAAAGGGTAGTATTACTCCTTTTTAGGGTAGTATTACTCTACCTACATCAATGTTAAAGAGTGAGCAAAATAGTTTCAAGTTAAATAGTAAGAAGAATGTAGAGCATCCACAACCAAACGAAGAGCTAACATGACCATGAGCATAGTCTAACCTATAAAAAGGAGTAACATATTAAGAACAAGTAGAAGCAGCAATATACAAGTGAGATATAGTGCATCAACCAAACATGAGAATAAGAAACGCAGTAAGAAGAGAGTAGTGACATAGTCTCCGTGATCTGAGCCATTGTTGGAAGAGGAAAAGTCATAGTCGATCCAACATAGAAAAATAAAACATCATAGTCAATCTCCAAGAAAAATCATTGTAAGAGGAAAAAATGCAGTTGAGTCAATGCAAGAAGAGGAAATTCCAAGAGCTAAAGCAAGAAGAAGAAATGCTAAGAGTTGAGTAAATTCCTTCTACACAATGCCAAAATGATATTGAAAAAACAAAAGTAAAATGTTGGTAAGGAAAGTCCAATCGATAAAGACACATAATTAGTAGATAAGAAAGTGTAAAACTCATAGACTACTCAAGGAGATAGAAGCATAAACAAGAAAGGCTCCTTATGTAACCACCTAGATATGTAACATTCTCAATGCAATGGAATGTTAATAAATCCTAATTTAATTTTCTACCTACCTAAAGTGAAACATTCATCTAAAGGCACATAACATTCGAGTGAGTTAAATAAATTCATTCTGCATGAGTGTGGAAAAACAATTCAAAGCATTCAAAGGTGATAAGGCATGCTATGCAAAATTTAGAAGGTAATTTTTTGATTTTAGGGTTTTCTAAGTTTTTTAAAGGAGTGATAAGGTAGGAGTAAATATTTTTTTATTAATTTCTTTTAAAAAGGTAGAATTTAATTGAGTGATAAGGTTTAATTTAATATTTTTTAATGTGGACTGATAAGTAGGATGATAATTTAAAATTGGAGTTATAAGTTTTTTTTAGATAAATTTGAATTTGATTTGCTTTATTAATTTTTGAAATAATATATTATTGAATTTTTGCAAATTAATTAATTTGGGAGTCAAAAGGAGTTCAACATCAAACTTAGGAAAATTAAATTTGCAAAATTATTATTTTCTTAGTTTCTAACAATTAGGGAGACATAAGGATTTCTACTTCATAGGTTTTTTAATTTAGAAACTTTGAATTATTTAAACCTAGGGATTTATAAGGTAGTCTACATTAAAAAATTTAATGAGTGCTACTATGTCTAACAACAAAATTTTCCTCTCTAAATCTCAACTTCTATTGGAAATAATATCTATTCCATCATTTGGGTTATGTAAATGTATCCTCCAAGATACATACCTAGATTACTTCTTGTGCAAGTTATCTAGTGACTTCATGCAATGTAATAAATGGACAAGTGTCAATGTGCAAGTTGTACATGTGCAAGGTATCCTATGCATAGCTAGATAGAGTGTTGGGCAAGCATCCTATTTTGCATATATAAGGATGGCCTCTTAGATAGATAGATAGGACAGTCGGGGGACATCATCAGATAGTGTAGGTTAGTGGATTGTGTTGTTTTGTGTTCCACACCATTTATTGGTGATGGATATGATGTAGATCTATAGCTTTTTTAATGGAGTGCTCACTTCCTCCATAGCTACATTGTAATATTTTATATGTTTTATATTTTAGCATACTTCAATCATCTAGAAGATTTACTTTCTTGCATGTTATTCTGCATCTTGTGATTTTTATCTCTCATGGCTCATTCATCAAAAGCTAACAATGGTATCAGAGCCATGGTAGATCTAGTCTATGTAGGTCAATAGGGAAACCACCATTGTTGGTTTTCCTAAGAGTTTTGTCAAACTAATGCACCATTGGACCAGCCACTAGCAAAATATCTCAAGAGTATCTAGGTGGTAGATTTTGGGAGAGTCACAAATATAGGACTGAAAGGAATCTCAGTTTCAAAAAATATTGAGATCATTTTTTTCTAGAGTCTTTTCCATAGAGTTGTTATGAAAACTTGTGAAGACTAGGACTCAGCATTTCAATCCACTAGATTGACAAATCATCTAGTGAAGATCATCCAGGTCATCTAGAATTTGCTAACTGGTGCCTAAAGTTTCTTTTGTTGCAAGAAATTAATCCTTAGAGGATTGGGACTCCTCCTATGATAGAAAGCTAGGAGACTCCAACTTCATTACCCGACGATCGATGTACCCTCATAGTGTAGAGGTTAGTTCATCGTGCAAGAGAAGAATACTGTGAAAGAAGACTTCTAAGTGAAGGATCATGGTGAAGATAGGAGACTGAATATCTCCATTACTGGATTGTAAAATTCCACAGTTGAAGAATAAGCCATAAGAGCCTTGATACAGAAAGGCCATAGAATCCTTGAAGAAGAAGCCACAAAAGTCTTGATACTAAAAAGGCCATAGAAGCCTTGATACTGAAAAGGCCATAGAAGCCTTGATACTAAAAAATACCATAGGAGCCTTGGTATTGAAAAAGGCCATAGAAGCCTTGACATTGAAATAGGCCACAAAAGCCTTGATCCTAAAGAATAATTTGAGAAGAATATCTGATTCAGAAGTAGACTAAATATTTTAGTACTAATATCTTTGTTGTAGGAATAAAATATTCAATGAGTTGGGAGACTTCCTACAAGAAAGTTAGGAAGAGCATCTTCTTCAGAATAATCTTATCCTGAAGCAAAAGAGAAGAGATCAGGAGAATATCTCATTGAAGAACTTCCAGTATTGGAAGAAGAAGAAGGACTAGGAGAGTCCTGCTCGAATCTAGAAGTAGTAGAATAAAAATATCCAGGAGAAGATCTCACCACCAACACTTCCAAAAGTAGAAGGTTGAAGAAAATGTCTCAAGGAGGACCATCAGAAGCTACCAGATCAAAGACCTTGTGAAGGTCTCATCGAGCATCCAAGAAAGGCTAGGAGAGCCTTGCTGAAGATCAAGAGAGTTCTTTGAGAACTCATTGGAGAAATCCACTACCTAGGTGAAGTCCTTGATAGTGAAGGACTTGGGACAATTATCACCATCCGAAAACAAGCCCAAGAGAATAATTTGGCAAGGAGTGCCAAACCCTAGAAGAAGATCCTGCTTGAAGTCATAATTTGATAAGAAGACTTGAAGACAGAAGAAGCTCACCAAATATTGGAGATTTGAAGATTACCTCTCAAAGTAAGAAGGCACCACCCTAGAGACATAGACTTCTCCAAATCTATAGCAGAAGGAGGAGAATACATGAGGAGAAAAAGCCATCAAATCCTAGGCTCATAAAAGAAAGTTTGATACCATCATTTGGTGAAGAAGGATTTGTGCAGGACATCCTACTTGAAGCAGCAACTTGGTGTTTTTAGACACCAAGGTCTACATCCTCTACAAATGTGGGAGAAGAGCTATAGAAAAAGGTATGCAACTTATGGTGCAAAAATATTCATTAAATTGAACTATTTATCAAATTTATTAGAGCACCTATATATTGGATTAAAGTTGCAAAAAGTAAATTAGATTACAATCTTCTAAAGTGCAAAGGAAAATAGATTCTTTTTAAGGATTCAATTGCACATTTATTAGGAGTTGATTATATTTCATATTAGTTTCTATCAACTACCTATTATCTATTTTTGAAAAAATAAGACTAAGTCCTACAACATTGATTGTAGTGAAATTGCAAAATAACTCCTAAAGATTCATTTTAGGTTATTCTTGATTAGTTGTAGTAGATTATTAGTGCATGACTTTGAGAGTTGATTGGAGTGATAAGGTGTAATATTAGTGCATTAAAAGTAAAAAACTTGTACTATTATACCACTCTCAAAAAGAAAATTAGTTTTGTGTTTCCTAAAAGGCACAAAGTCTGATTTGTATCAAGTGTCTAAAGACACTATTGAAGCACAAAAATCTGCAACTTGAAGTGGCCAATAGAAGCCACCAAAAGGGTTAGAATCCTCCAGTATATTGGAGAAGAATTTAACTAACCAAAAATAGAAATAGAAGCTTATGAAAGTGAGACTTGGTGAGTCTCAAAATCAAAAGCATTACAAGTTGAATGCAAGGAAAAAGAATGCAGAAAATTTGCATCAATTAAAAAAGCTTCTATCTACTATTATTGAAGCTTGGACTTGTTATCAAAAGTGTCCAAGTAAAAAGGGAAAGGTGTGTCTATTTTTAAAGACAACCTCAAACCCTTGTATTGCAAGAAATCTGCCACAAAACCAGAATTTAAGATCTGGAAATAGAGTGCAAAAGAAGGTATATTAAAAAGCCTTATTGTACAAAATATAATACATTATCTTGCACTACTCTAATCTGGTTTTTGATAGCATAAAAGCATATTTGGAAGTGCCACATTAGGGCACATTTTTCTACAAGGAAAAGAACAGCCAACAAAGGTTGGACATCAGCACTCTTCCTCCCAAGCTATAAGGAGCCATTCAAGGGCTCATATTGGATGTATGTACCTACAGAATCAAAGCTCATTTTAGATCATCCATGAGCCACATTTATGTAGACAAGCGAGTGCATATCAATCTCAAAAAAATACATCAAAATATCAATAGGAAAATCAATATGTTTGGAGGTATAAAAGAAAGAGGAAAAGGTGTTACATTCGTGGTCTCTATCTTGGAGAAGACCACTCACCAAAGGAAGCATCAAACTGCCATCCAAGCTCCATAGCGCATCGCCCATCCACCTACGAAGAAGAAATCTTGCTTGCTACCCAAGCAATGTTGCAAAGCAAAGGGGTTATGGAGTTATAATATCCATATTCAAAGGTGTTACAAGAATGGTCTCCATGCAAAAATGACACTTGGCATTTTGGTCATCATTCCTCTCAATATTCTAGAGACTTCTATGAAGGAGTTACAAGCAAATATGTGCCACTTGGTATTCTCCACCAGCTTCACACAAAGCACCCATATGTTATCAAATTTATCCAAGAAGTGTTGAACAAAGGTTTTGGAGCGTTACGTGAAGAAAGGAGTGCTCACTTGTAACAAATGTGACACTTGTCACAATGCCTATGATCAATAGTGCTTAAAAGACATCTTAAGTCCAAGATCAGCATGCAAGAGTGAAGCACAATCAAATATGTTCGAAGGAGGAACGTAGCACAATCAAGGCATGAGAGAAATAGCAAAAATATTCAAAGTGCAGCATGGAAGATAATGGGAAGGAGCATTAAAATCTCCCTATTTTGGAAGGTCAACATTCAACGCCATATGTACAAAATTCACGTCAAGCCATTCCATAGAATCTCCATTAAATTGAGCACTCAAGGTACCTCTTATATGTTGTTATACTCAGCCATAGAAAGCACCGAATATTGAGGAGATATTGCATCCATAAGGTAAGGTCTAAATCCCATTTATTATTGCTTTCATAAGTTGGAGTTATAAGGATTATAAACTAAGGTTAAAACTTAGGTTTTGAAAGCTAAAGGGGTGAAAGGGTTGACTTATCTTATTATTTTAATATTTGCAATCTTACTTAGGAGGAATAAGGAATTCAACTTGGATTAAACTATATTGCAAATATTATTATCATTTCTCTAATTTTCCAAACTTGGGAGTCATAAGGATTACTCCATCAAATTTATTTTATTTGGAAATTAGAAATAATCCAAGGGATATGAAAGAGGTTATTAAGGGATTTTATTAAGGTTGGATAAATTTATTTTTACTTGTCTCAAATTTCTAAAAAGGGGACAAAATAATTCCAACATCAAAACCTCTTCAAAACTGAAATAGTGCTTAGTTCAATTAGGAGTAATAAGGTGTTGAAAAGTTGATTTTTGATTCTTGCAAAACTTGTACAAAATCAACCAAAATTGAACTATATTTTTACAAAAAGCACTACATCATACTCTTATCACTAGGGAGCCATAAGATAAGACTATTAAGGTCCTATCAAATTTCAATTCCAAAGAAGCATTATGGATGAGATTTTGAGGAAAGCTTTCAATAATGAAGAACTATTCCATGAAGTGGAATTCTACTCCCAAAACCTAATAGATACTTTAGAAGGATACAAGTATCTATCTTCTAATGATAAGATGAAATTCTCCTTATTTCTTAAGGAAGCCAAAGAAGGCAGATTTACTGCCTTGATTAACTATCTTCATGAAATTCTCTTCATAGCATGGTGGAACTCACAAAAATTGGTTATTTTTTCTCCAAAAGAATGTTTGATGATTTATCTATCATTAATTGTGTTCATACTTACTCAACACAAGAAACAAGTTGATGTTAAAGAAAAATACTTTTGTGATGATAGACTAACTTGTTTTAAAGCTAAGGTTTCACCTACATCAAAGCAGAATCATAGGAAGAGAAGAAGGAAAAATAAGAAGAGACATACAAAATGGAATCAAGACATGAAGATTAAATCAACAGAGGAAAAACTAGCACACCAAAAAGGTAAGCATAGAATAATGAGAGGACAATTGCATCATGCCCTACTTATTCATCAACAATCAGAATCAAATGAAGATACTTGCAAGGAGGACTACAAAGGTGGTTGGATAGAATATGAATCTGAACATGTCAAATATTATCCAATGAGAATAGAAGGCCTAGCTGCAACTTACTCTGCATCATATGAAGACACAAATTACCTGTTGAACCTAAATACAAAGAATGCATAAGAATAAGACTACGAAGATCAAGTAGAAGAAGATGAAGAAAATCCATATTGAATACTAAAGCCTTCAATACCCAAATAATGTAATACAGGGGGGTGTTGGAAATAATATCTATTCCATCATTTGGGTTATGTAAATTTATCCTCTAAGATACATACCTAGATTACTTCTTGTGCAAGTTATCTAGTGACTTCATGCAATGTAATAAATGGACAAGTGTCAATGTGCAAGTTGTACATGTGCAAGGTGTCCTATGCACAGCTAGATAGAGTGTTGGGCAAGCATCCTATTTTGCATATATAAGGATGGCCTCTTAGATAGATAGATAGGATAGTCGGGGGACATCATCATATAGCGTAGGTTAGTGGATTATGTTATTTTACGTTCCACACCATTTACTGGTGATGGATATGATGTAGATATGTAGCTTTGTTAATGGAGTGCTCACTTCCTCCATAGCTACATTGTAATATTTTATATGTTTTATATTTCATCATACTTGAGTCATCTAGCAGATTTACTTTCTTGCATGTTATTCTGCATCTTGTGATTGTTATCTCTCATGGCTCATTCATCAAAATCTAACAAATTCTAAAAGAACCAAATTATGCTCCATGGAAAAATAAATAAATCAATTTTAATAGTGGAGAAAATTTGGTATATAGTTAGTGGAGCAAAAACAAAACCCACTGAATATGTTAGAGAAATTCAAAGATATGAATATAGTGAAGCAAAGGCACTTATGATAATAACTTTTGCAATTACTAATGAAATACAACCTTATATAAGTATAGTAGAAACTTCTACAGAAGCTTGGAATACTTTAGCTAAAATATTTGAAGGGAAAAACAAAGCTACTATCTTCAATTTTCAATCTCAATTGTATTCATTAAAATTTAATAGTGGTAAAAGTATTTAACTATTCCTTAGAAAGGTAGAAGATATAAAATCTAAACTATTAACTCTAGGAGAAAAATTAGAGGATAAAATTCTTGTTCAAGATACTTTGAGAGCTCTTCCAAAATATTATAAGCATCTAGTTGCAAATTTTAAGCAAAGATACTTCATTTGATGAGTTAGTCAACATTCTGCAAGAGTATGAAGTAGAAAATTATGCCAAATATGAAATGACTAAAAATACCTTAGTATCAAAAGATAATTCACAAGTCAACATTACTTCAATACCAAGAGATAGATCTAAATGGAATAATAGATATTATCAAATATGTAAGAAAATATGTCATAGCACAATTTTTTGTAGATACAATCCAAGGAATCAGTCTCAAGAAAATCAAATGAACCAAAGGGGTCAAGATAAGTTTGTTTAGAAAAGACAATATCAAAATCAATACAATCCACAATTATAACAATAATTTTAATGTCAATATACTTCTCAATATCAATATAGGCAACCTCAGTTACCATATATAGAGGGAAATCAAAAAGGACATTTAGCTCAAAAAATCATGAAATTTAAGAGTTAGAAGAAACTACTAAAGAAAATGAATTCAAATGGCTTTTAGATTGATAATAAATGAATATTAATTTCTCTCAAATATTTTGAAATATACTAACCCTTCATTTGATCAAGATATATGAAGGCAACATGCTATGAAAAAGTTAGAAAAAAATAGAATAAAAAAGTAGAAAAAGAAGATAAAAAAATAGAAAAAAGCAAAAACAGAACAAAGAAAGGATAGGTTTCAAGATCATTTAAAGAATGAGGATGATGATTGAAGACTAAAGTCTTAAATAAACAAATAATGTAATACAAGGGGGTGTTGGAGTATCTTACATTATTCGGTACATGCTAATATACCTCCATAGCACCTTCATGGTACATCTTTTAAATATTATATTAGGATTGAGTCTTAGTTTAGAGTGTGAGTAATATTTTATGTAATGTAGTAATGTGCAATAAATGCATGAGTTTCATGTGATTAAGTATGCAAGTGTAATGTGAGTCTATATGCACAAGTCTCTTATATTTAAGTGTGCACAAGTGTATTTAGATTAGAGTATGCTAAGTGAAGAGTCATGCCTAGATGTGCATACAAGATATAGTCATGTGTATGCAAGTGACAAGTACATAAACCAAGATTCATAAGAATTGGCATATTGAAAGGAATAGTCAGGTATACAAATATTCATTCTACTATAGCTATATAATACTCCATAGAGAATCATATATAATCCATCTATCCAACATCAATCATCATTCATCAAATGTAGTGTAGACACCTAAAACATGTCATGTCAATGGTGACTACTCATATGGACATGCTAAAAGACCATATAGAAGATCTTGGATAGAATCCAATATAGAGCAATGGTTCTAACCACTCAACTTGGGCTCCTTGGCCTAATAAGTCTAAACCATAGCCCAGACCTACGGTCTACAGTATGAACTATGGCTGACACCTACGATTTATATTCTGGACCATGTAACACAGTGGTGGAGTATTCCCGATGGGGAGGTGCTTTCCAAAGGTCAGAATGATCCCTAGATAGAGCTTTGTTCCAACTACCAAATCGAACAATCTTCCAATTACCCGAACTACCCTTGTATGAACTGTCAATCTCTTGTACGATCTTTAACACATACACTGTACGATCTCAGATCATACAGTGACCAATATGGTATGATATTGCACTCAAAAAAATTGACAGATGCTATTTTGGAGGCTGTCGTACATAGTTTTGTAATCGTTCAAGCCGATTACCAAAACTACCAAATCGGGTAAGTTTCTATCGATCACCTATTTTACCAAATCGGGTAATAACTCTGTGTACGATTTGTACGATGTACGATGTACGATATGTATGATCCAAAAGTATAACAAGGTAGTAATTGCAATGCTCTTCTACTCCAATCTCTCTTCGGGATGTTTTGTAGAGGTTTTAACAACCTAACAAGATGGTTCCATTCACAGACAAAACTCCCAATCCGGGTTAGTGAGAGATTCCATTCAAGCAATTACATCCAAAAATCATACAGTCAGTCTCAATACATCCTTGTCCACATTCTCATGCTTCTAGATCATTCCCCATGATTCCACCAGTAACAATATTCTCACAAAGCTACAACAAAGCCTAGAACTAACATATAATAGTAAGAAAGGAAATTCATTCACACAATGATAATCCACAATGCATCAACCATACACAACAGGACCATACACTATCATCCACAACATCTATTATTATCATTAATGGTTGTCAACTCAGTTACAATGTGGAAACTCTATCAATATCATAGCAATAACTCATAAATATTACTATCTCTATACTCTAGCAACTAAGAACCAGTAAGCTAGTAGCCAGACCTACAAATTCAAAAATGGGGCCTTATATAACGTTGTCCAGGCCATTCCAAAGTGGTTCCTGAGACAATCCATTATTCACAACTGCCCAATTACAACTGAATACAATATTTTGGCATTTTCCTAAGTTTACACCTTAGGTTAGCAAATCCATGTGACCTTTCATCCCGAAATTACATTTCCTTTGCATCTCATTGAATTTCGGTGTGCCCTATATGATTTGCCACTACTCTATATGGTTTGCCACTTCAGTTGTATGGTCTCTTGTATGATTTGCTCCCACTGTACGGTTTCACAAAACTAGAGCAAATCATCCCCAAAACTATCCAAAACTTAGCAAATCACTTCTTTTTTTGGGAGGTGGATTTGCTGCCTACATCTGCCCTCCCCTTTACTTTAGTCGACGTCCTCGATGACTCATTCTATTTCTTTTGAAGTGCTTCTAATCGAGCTACCTCAGCCTCCAAGTCCTTGACTTGGGTCTTGTACATTTCCCTTTCATTCCTCAACTTGGTTGCATAGCTCCCCATCTCGACGGCTTTGGCTCCGTGAAGGTTAGCCTTTTCCTCGATAGCTTTCATGAAGTCCATCATTTGCTTTTCTCGGTCGGAGGCACTCTTAGTCAACTTATCCTTCCAATGAGCTTCTGCTCGAGCAGCTACTTGGAGTTCCTCATTCTTTTCATCGATGGTCTCCAAGTGATGTTTGATGTCAGCTTCTAGAGCTCGAACCTGGTCTTCTTTGATCCTTACTTGAGCTTGCTTCTCAATGACCATCTCATTGAGCTTCTTGCTATCCCTCATCAGCTCCTCTATCTTCTTGGCCTATGTAGTCATTTGTTCATTCTTTTTAGCCAACTGAGCTGACATCTGCTCATCCTTTGCTTTAAGTTGTGCCTCCAACTCCTTGATCCTATCTTCTACCATCTGGGAAATCTATCACTTCTCCTCTTCGAGCATTGTAATCTTGGCTTCAGACTCTACTCTAAGGCCCGATAGATCCTCCTCCAATTTCTTTATTTTCTCTTCTACCATTGTTCTACTTTTCTGTAGTTCTTCTTCCATTACGGCCAATTCCTTTTGAGTGGTTGTGGTCTCTTCTACCTGTGCCTCCTTGAGCCGATGGATTTCTGCCAACCCAATGCTCAACCACTCTATCCAATGTGTTAGGAAGTTCAACTTCCTCAGGGTAATGGACACTCCTGTAGCGACCCTTCTATACTCCACTTCTATCGTATTTATTGGGCAGGTTGGATGACTTACTCGATCCAAATAAATCCTCGGGTCCTTCCTGTAGTTTGTGACCATCCCTTCTGGCAAGTCTTCTCTTCCCAACATTGTTGTTACCTCTTCCCTGGGTAACCTCCATGGATACTGTGCATGGATATCAGCTATCTTCTTTGTTCACTCTGCACTATTCACCCATTCTATTATGCGCTCCAACTCGAGAGACACTTGTTGTTCCCATAACTTCAGTTCTCCTACATGGCCAATGTCGAATTCCATTCTTGCACTATTCATCACATGGCCTAACTGAGCAAAAAAGTGGTCCACCTTATCCTCTATTCCCCGTGCCTCCTCTTCCATTATAACTCTCTCGAACTATGGTATCTCCAAGAGATAACTAGATTGCATTCCCCATCGTTCTTCTTCTGTAGGAGTCCTTAGTTCTTCTTCTTCTCTAAGGTGGCTAGAGCTTCCTCCAAGCTCTCTAAGTGCTCTCTCGATGTCTATATTTTCTTGAGGTGGAGATTGTTTCTCTCTTTTCTCCTCCCCCTCGCTATCCAAAATATTTATGATCTCCTTCTGAGATCGCTGCTCAACTTGCTCCTGAGCCTTTTCTATTTTAGATGAGCCTCCCTGTGGCTCCTCTATCTTTTCTCGAACTTCTTCTTGTTCCTTGCCATCCACTTGTTGTTCCTCTATCACATTCTCTTCTTGGATCTATTGTGCATCCCCTACTATGACCTACTGAGCAACAAGTGCTTCACTTTCTTGTGGCACTTCTACATCCTTCGAAACTTCTTGTCGGCTAGAGCCTCCTGATACAATCCTATATCGAATCTTCTTCTTGGGCTCTACCACTATGGTACTCGGTCCCACTCCTACTTCATCCTGGGTAGTGGCTACTCCATCATGCCCTACCTCAATTCCTCTAAAGAAATCAGAGGCATCCATCTTATCAAAATGAGAAAAAATCTTTGATGAGCATACTATTTTCTCTGCCTCTGCCCAACACAACTCATCCAACTCCGTCGCTTCTGAATCTGACTCTTCCATTCTCTATACTTCTAGAGCTGGTTTACCTACCATTCTCTCTCACTGCCTTCTCATCCTTATTTGTATAGGGCTACTCTCCCTTTCTTTCTCGAGAGGCTGCTCCTACTGCCTTCTTGTAGGTACTTGTTGTTCTAGTTTTGGCTCCAACCATCTAGAATATTTTCTTCGATGGTGTACATCGACATCCTCCTCTAGAGAAGTGTCTTCCTAAGCTTCACTCCTATGTCGCTCACTCCTTGTGCATGGTTTCTCTAGAGTAACCTTACCTATGGGTACAACTTTTTCCCATCTCAATATTGTTGGTTGATCTGGCCTAATTTCTCTAGGCGGTGTCAACCCTAGGAACTACATTCCCACTTCTGTAACTACATTCAAAAGCAATCCTATAGCCTAAAAGGCCATCCCAAAGTTCTTTGGTCACTTCATCAATGCTTCATGCATCCGTCTCTCTAGATAGGTACCCCAATCATATGGGATCCCCTTGGTAATACCTTCTACATACTGGGCCATCCACATCGGCATCTTCGTTGCCCTTATATCACTTGATAGTCGAGCCATGATTGTGTTCATTGCACAAGCCTAATGTTCATCTTGCAATTGGCTCTATTTTATTTCATGTTCCTACACCAAAAATATTTGCCTCTATCAGTGATTTGATAGTGGTCAAGGTAGTCACTAGGTGGTGTGCTTCAATTGGGTCTACCAATTTCTTTACTATCTCCATGCCTTCCATTGGTAGCCCAAATGTTCTCCTGAATGCCTCCATCGACACTTCCACCTTCACTGACCTCTTGCCCACATTGACGTAGGTTGTCCTTGTCACTGCATTATATGCCTGAACTATCTGTAGAAGATAGTTCTAAAAAAATATCTTATGAAATAGTGGAATCTATGCAATGACTAACACTTGCACACTCTCAAATGTCTTCCTCCAAGGATGAGACTTATTCTTCTCATCTGTCCACCATTTCCTGCATGCTTCCGCTCCATGTTGTACAAATATCATATTGGACAATTCCACCTAGCATTCCTCCTGTCCACTGCTCAGGTGTTCCTCCTACTATGGTACATGCACTTCACTCCTCAATTCCCTCCGTGAGGTAGTGTCTTGGGCCATCCTTACCACTCTGTACCTCGGTGGTGTTCTATCCAGGTGTGCCCTCCAATGGCCTTGTCTCCTCCATGACCTATATCCTCCTCTCCTCCATGGATGATTACCATGCCTATCATGGGACTAAAACTGACATCCAAAGTGCTACCATGAGTACACCTCTCTCTCGTGAAGTGGACCTGGTGATCTCTCCACCCTATTTGCTGCAATCCACCTCAATCGACATCCAAACTCCTCTGTTGATATCATTCCTTCAACATCTCACCGATTGCACAACTCTCTCCTCCTTAATTAAAAATGTACCAAAAATCGTACAACCCTCTGTGAAAGTGTACAATGTATGATTCTGAGTACTATGTATGGTTTTACCTTCCTCTGCTTCCTCTCAGATCGTACACCCTTTAGCAGTTTTTCCCTTTTGACTCCGTTAATACTCTAACGGTTTTACAACGATGACTTGAAATTGTACAAGGTGCTAGTACTCCATACGTTGCTTCCTTCTGGCTGCCCTCCCCTTTAAAACTTGTATGATTTCATATGTTTCCATACGATCTACTGAAAAACTACCAAAAATGGCAAAAAGAATCACCCAACTTGTGCCCTTTCACCTGAAAATCATACAATCTACCTCAAAATCATACAATACATCTTTGCTAACCCTCACTGCTAAAAAATCTCAATATTTTGGCCTCCTTTCTCAAATCTGACATCGACCCAGTTGCTGGAATGGCCCGATCTACCTTTCCCTGAGTTTTCTCAACAAATCATTCACTCCTCTCCTAGCGTAATTTCCCTAACTTTGATGAATTTTTGGCTGTATGGTATGGTTGTACGGTCTTTATTTCATGCTTCCCATGTCTCCCAACTCATATTTTCTATATTCTTAGCTATTTAGGGTTTCAATCTTCTCTTTTCTTGCAAATCCACCAATTTCTACCATAAATCGTAGCTTCCTCCGACTTTTATCTACAATTTCTCTACTCAAAATCTGTACAATGATGTATTCTGGCATCTTTGGCTGCAATATCTCATAAAATTTTGAATTTCCCCCTTTCTCTAGAGAAAAACCCCCAATTTCTCTCTTCTCGGGTTAATTTCGAAGTGAAAAAGAACTCCCTGGTACAAATTCGTAATGGGTCTGCAATATTCAGAATACCGGTGAAAAATTCTCGCCCATGCAGTTTTTTGTTATCAATTGTACGCTTTTCCCCTTCAATCTCCTAAAAAAATTTGATTTCTTGCTTGCTTGGTGAAAAAATTGGTTAAGTCTCCTTCCTTTTAAAGCAAGTTTTCAAAAAACCTAATAAAACCCTAAAATTTAAAAACAGGTACCAATTTGCATGCTTTTTCCATCTCCACTGCTAGATGACTGACAACTCAGCAATTGATTTAAAATTTTGTCTTTTTCCCCTTCTTTTCCTCCAACCGTTACTTTTCTGCATGCCGCATTAAATGAGTTAGTTGGAAAATCGTACATCGTACGATCTAGATCGTACCGTACGATTTGCATGACATTCCTATCATGTACGATTATCTGTTGTACGATTTCCCTCTTTTACTGTATGATTTCATCACTTAGAGGAATTTTTGCTTTCTTTTCCTCTAGAGAGGTCATCGTTTCTGGTTTTCAACCTCGCCCTTCTTAATTGCGTCTCGAGGGATTTTCACAACCAAGGCACAACTTTTTTTTTCATTTTTCATTTTTTTCTTTTTTTTTTTCAATCCTAGTCTAATTATACTTACCTCCTGGGTAATCGTACAATGACATTCACCTGTATGACCCCATCCCAATATTGGCCTCGAGGTTCGACCATCACATTTTGATTAGTGGTATCCTCTTGTACCTCTGCTTGACTGGTCCCTACCTGTGATGTTGTTGCCCATTCATTTGCCCTCCTGCAATGTGTACAGTTCAATATTGTACATCGACAATTTGGAGTCTCGTCCCCTGGTAGGCCTTTTTCTAGTCGGCCAGGTGATTGATCCCGAGGTGGTGGTGTCCTTACCACTCTACTATCATTTGAGCGACTTCTTCGCCTATCTCCATGGATCATTTTTGGCTCCAAACTTGGTGATCGGGTCCTTTGTTGGCCTGGGTTTCCACCCTCTATGAATTGTACCCTTCCTCTACCAGCAAAGCTTTGACCGCGTGGGTATCTCCCCCTTCCACTTCTTCTAGGCATGAAACCTCCCCGTACTATCGATGACTCTTCTCTTACTTAGGGTAACTACTAGTTACCTACTTCCCATTGGGGTCCTTGTCGGTTCAGGGGTGGTCGCCCTCCTCTGCGTCTACCAACCACATTTCGTAACATGCCTCTTAGTCGAAGTATATCCTGTGGGTTCCTTACCCAATTCAAACATGCTAGCGGGTTATCACCTGGCCATCTAGGAGTAGGGGGTCAGAATATTCCTCATCCTCTACCTCCTCTAATTGCAACATCACTCAGATTCCCATCATTTTTTGGTCGTCTACCTCATCCTCTTTGTCCAATTCTTCCTCTTATTCCTCGGTCATCAGGAGTAATCTCTACAAACTCAATATTAGCTAGTGGATTTCGGTTTGGTGACAATTATCATAAGGTTCTGACTCTTCTATCAGCTCGTACCAAATGACGTCTCCATATTCTTTCCTCAAAGGATCTCTGGGGGGATGAAGATGCCAATACTGCTCTATAATCATCTAAAAAGTCTATTTCAGAGCTAGAGTCAGTCTGACCCTCTTCCCTCTGTTCTACCCAGTCGATTGGAAAATTCATCACTCTTTCCAGTCATTGAACTTCCCTCCTTTGTCTTCTCAGCTATTGGTGAGCTATTGTATATGCCTGTGTATCATTCTCAGGTCTGTCCTCAACCTGTCTCGGTCTCAATGTGTTGATTGGAATACTTCGATCCCTCTGAGGATTATGAGGATTCTTCGGTTCATCCTCATCTATACTAGGCTCTCTTACCAACCATGACATTCCATCATCACTAGAATCTACCATACCTACTACATTGTGATGCAATTCAGGTGATGTGGTGGTCTCCTCTATATCTCACCAAAGTACTCCTACATCCTCATTTATCGTAGGTTGCCTGCTTGGTGGAGGTGGTGAACTTGTACTTGTGCCTTCATTTCCTCCACCATTTCTTGGAGTTAAATCTTCAACCTCCTCAGGTTCACTTCCAATCTCTTACAATCTAACTACCCTTTGTTCATCCAATATTTGTATGGTACCATCCAATTCTTGGATTACTTGCACTCTCAGTCTCGCATTGTGACCCCGTAGTGTTTGATACTCTTCCTACAATTGTTGAGTTTGCATTCTCATTCTCTATTGTAATAGCCCTATCTGAGCCAATGGGGAAAGTTCCGCTAGCTCTTCTTCTAGCCTATCCTCCCTAGCATCCTCTAGCATTTCCATCTCAAATGTGTCCACTCTATATTCATTGCGCACTATCAACCTTACCCTTCTTCATCCTTCTGGTTGTCTAGGTAGTTCCCTATGTTCTATCTATGGGTACCTCCTATTCAAAGCTCTTGGTAATAGTGCTCTCTCCTGATAGCCTTCTATTGTTGGAGGGATCCACTCTTCTCCCTCTCTTATGGTCCCATCAGTCCATCTGATATGTACTCGCACTCTTCTTCTTTCACCAGGTCTAGGTGCCAACTCCTGTTGTTCAATTATTGGCTGCCTCTCCTCCATTTCGGTGAAAAGTCCTACAAGTCCAAAATCTGGCTCTTCTTGTGGTAGACCTAGCTCATGATGAGCCTCATTTTGAGCATCTGCTCATCTTCTTCATTCGATCTCTTTCAAAGCAATGAATAAACATTGTACTTTATAAGGCTTCAACTTTGAGCCATTTATAGTGTTGGGTACTTCTATCCCATTCAGGTTCTACAACCTGACCACTCCATTATCCAATACTTCAATTACTTTATAAGGGCCAAGCCATAACATCTTCAGTTTACCTGGCTTGATCTCCCTCTTCCCGTTAAACTTGAGAACCAAGTCCCCTGGACTAAGTTCCAACTTCCTCAAATGCTTGTCATGCCACACCTTTCATCTCTTCTAGGCTACCTCAATTGCCCACTATGCCATGACTCTTCTTTCATCTAGTTTGATCAGCATCATCAGTCATTCCTCCAAAATTTCTTGATCTCCCAAGCGATGCTCTACCGCAACTCTCAAGCTTGGTATCAAGAACTCGACTGGCACCACCGCTTCCTGACCATACATCAATTGGAAAGGGGTATGTTCCATTGTTGGTTTAAAAGTTGTTCTATATGCCCACAAAATGGATGGTAACCTTTCCTCCCAGTCTGCTCCTTCTATCCCATAGGTTTTATACAGAGTTGATACTAAGACTTTATTAGTCGCTTCTGCCTGCCCGTTCGCTCTCGGGTAGTATGGACTAGATAATGAATGTAAAATCCTAAACTCTATTGTCAGCATCTTGATAATCTCATTAATGAAGTGTCCTCCTCGATCACTCATTATTCATAGTGGAATACCGAATCTTGTGATTACCTACTCGTACAAAAATCATGTTGTACTTTTAGCAGAATTATCAGGTAATGCTCTTGCTTCTACCCATTTTGTGAGGTATTCCATTGCCACTATGATATATCTACATTTCCATCTTTGAGATGTCTTAAATGGTCCTACGAAGTCTAAGCCCCAACGTTCGAACAACTCTTGTGGTTGCGATGGGTGTAAGGGCATAAAATCCCTCCTAACCAGTTTTCTTGCTCTCTGGCAAGTATCGCAAGCTTTCACGTGTTCTTTTGCATCATTGTACAATGTGGGCCACCATAGACCTGCTAACAATATTTTCCTTGTAGTCGCATCTGGTCCCATATGTCCCCCTGCTAAGCCTACGTGGGCTTCTTTTAATGTCATCTTAACTTCTTCCTCCATTACACATCTCCTCAAGATACCATCACTTCCTATCTTGTATAGCAATCCTGCTATTATCTGGAAAGGTGTTGACTTCATGATTATTTTCTTCTTCTCAGTTGTCATCATCTCCTGTGGCAACTCCCCTGTGGATAGATACTGGCCAACCAACTTGTACCATGATGGCACAACATTGATGGCAAATAACTATGCATCTAGAAATTCATCAGGAACCCCTGTTCCTGTTGGCTCTCCTGATCGTATTCGAGACAACTGGTCTGCAATCACATGCTTCTTGCTAGGTCTCACCACAACTCGGAATATGAACTCTTGGAGCATCACGAGCCACCTACTAACTCATCCTTGAATTACTGGTTTGTTTATTAAGTACAACAATGCTTGATGATCGACATAAAATGCAAAGGGGTTTGCCAATAGGTAATGCCTAAAATTTTGAACTGCATATACCATCCCCAAGGCTTCCCTTTCTGTTGTACTATAATTTCTTTCTGGCCTTGACAAAAGGTGACTAGCAAAGAAAATTGGTTGATCCAACTTAAACTGTCCTTCTTGTGCCAATGCACATCCAATTGCAAAGTTTGAGGCATCGACGTGGATGTGGAATTCCTTATCCCAACTAGGAAACACCAAAATCGGGCTACTTACCAACTTAGCCTTTAACTCCTCAAAGGCTCCCTGGTGCTCCTCTATCCATCTGAAAGGGATATTATTTTTCATCAAAGAATCTAATGGGTAGGCTACATGTGCATAATTTTGGATAAACCTTCGGTAATATCCTGTTGACCCAAGGAAGGTTTTGAGTGAACTCACATCAAAAGGTTCTTCCATGTGTAATATTACCCAAATTTTATCTGGATCCGTCTTCAATCCTTCACTGCACACAATGTGTCCTAACAATTTTCCATATGGTACCATCAGAAAACACTTTGCTGGGTTTAATGATATCTGTGCATTTATGCACCTCCTCATGCATTCACTAAGAGCTGGAAGATGCTCCTTGATCTTCCCATAAATGGACCAATCATCCAAAAATGCTTTGAAATTCCCCATCGCCAATTGGTCGAATATATACAGTATGATGCGTTGGAATGTAGCTGGGGCATTACAGAGTCCAAATGGCATTCGATTGTATGCATAGATGCCATTCTCCACAATGAATGTGGTCTTCAACTTATCCTCCTCGATGATGTTGATCTGATTGTATCCTGAGAATCCATCCAAAAATGAATAGATCTCATGTCCTGCAACTTCTTCCAAGATAGAATCCATGAATGGAATAGGAAATGGATCCTTAATGGTCACTGCGTTTAGACTCCTGAAGTCTATGCATATCCTTATCTTATCAACTTCTTTCTTCAAGGTGATTACTATAGGTGAAACCCATTCACTATTCATCACCCTGAATATAATTCCTGCTTCCAACATCTTTTCTATTTTTGCATTCACCAATGCCGCATACTTTGGATTCATTCTATATGGTCTCCTTCTCATAGGTTGGGTGCCAGGCATTAGTGTAATCTTATGGACACATAACTCAGGTGGGATTCCTTTCAAATCCTTATATGTCCATGCAAAGACATCCTTGTACTCCAAGAATATCTTGAAAGTTGTTGCCTTCAATACAGGATTCCAATCATCACCACAGTGGACTATCCTAGGTTCTTTCTCCATTCCTAGATTAATATCCACTATCTTAGGTCCTTCATACTTGATACTTTCTGGCTCGCTTGTAGCTTTCATTACATTCTCAGGGTGCACCGGTCTTGTATCAATCTCTGCATCTCCTACTGTATACTCCACAAAGCTTTTTGGAAACGTCCACTTCTCTTCTGTTTCCTTCTTAGTCTCTTTGCTTACTTTTGGTTTGTCTTGCTTTTCCTTGATCTCTTCTGACTCAATACAGAGGCAGTTGGGCTGAAACATCTCATAATCCTCCATTTTCCAATGAAGAAGTCCACTATCAGATCGAGCTTCATCCTCACTACATTCATTTATGTACAACATCCCTTCTCCATCAGGTTCATGTTCTTCATCCCCTGATGAGTTTTTTGATTCGTCAGTTGTAGCTACATCCTCACTAACTCTTTGATTAGCTAAATTGATCATGTATTTATGTTGTCCCTTTTTGAAGGTGATCTGATTCTTTCCCCAATTATGATTAACCTTGGCCATTCGTAGCCATCCTCTCCCTAAGAGAGCATCATATGCAGGTTTCTGCATTGAAATCACAACAAAGTCCAAGACAAATTCTTGCTCAGCTATCATTACTTGTTGTGTAGTCAAAACTCCTTTGATGTTAATATCATTCTGGTCAGCCCCATACAGTCGAAAGCTCGGTGCCCATAGTGATGGAGCGCCTAGTTCTAGCCAAGTCCTTTCGGGTAGCACATTAACACTGGAACCTCCATCCACAATCACTTGTGTCAATTTGTGCCCCAAAATCTCCATATGCATTAATGCAGGCTTCTTTCCCACATCAATCATTAATATGGTAGGATCCATAAATTGGTCTTTTCATTCTTCCCCTACAATTGGTTGGCTCTCTACTTCCATCACCTTCTGTGGTTGCATCTCCTCCACCATTGCTTTTGGCAATTCTGGGATCACTTCGAATAAATCAGATACTTTAAGTTCTACTATGGTATCTAATACCTGTGCTGCCAGATGTTGCACAACTGTCTCCTATTCTGATGGTTTTCGTACTTCCTTTCGAGTGCTCGATTCTCCTTGCTTAACTTTCTCAGTTTCTTCTTGCAGTATTTTCTTTGTTGCTTGCCAGCATTGCTTCTCTTTTGTTGGCTCTGGATACTTATCCTTTTTAGCCTGATTCCTCATCATGGCTAACACTTCCTAAGTTTCCTCTTTAACTTGAGGAACTTCAATGTCCAAATAGCTCACATTCTATGGGTTACTCGAACTCGCCTGCTTTGGACAATTCTCCTCCTTGTGGTTCCCTGGACCACACCATCTACACATATGTGTAGTGCTTGCTTGTGGTGCTCCTTGCATCTGAGGTGTAGGACAATTCTTCACAAAATGCCCCCACTCTTGGCAATTGTGACATTGTATGATCGGTCTACCCTCCGAGTCATACTGTAAGTGACTTTGTCCTCCTTGTCGATTACCCTGATTCTGTCTGCCACCTCTTCTGCTATTTCTGTAATCGCCACTCATTGCTTGTTGGCCACTCCCTTGGGCCTGTGGTTTTTGTTCCTGCTCTTGGATTGATAGTACCTGTGGATGGGTTCTTGCATTGTAGGGACAGAGCACTACGTCATGCCCCATCACATTACAAATATGGCAATAGTCATTTTTTGGACACTTCATATTTGTATGTCCCTCACTTTTGCATTCTGTGCACCACAACTCATTCCTATCTGGTTTGATCTTTTGCTCTTTAACCATTTTATCAAACTCCTTGTGAAATGATGCTACCATCCTCTGAATAGTGTCTTCTTCTTCACTATCTGAATATTTCAATTTGGGATGAGATAAGATTCTCGTATATGTCTATTTTGATTCACTCTCAAAGGTCTTTGCATGTTTCAAAGCTTCCTCATATGTGTTCGATGGTACTCCCTTCATATTTTTCTTATATTTTGGTAGTAACCCATCTATGAACCATCATTTTATTAACACATCTGCTAGTGGCATCTGCATCTTATCGACTAACTACTTTAGTCGATGATTGTAGGATTTTATATCCTCATCTGCTTTCTATTTTGTTATGCAAAGCTCAGTGACTATGTCTCCATCATCCTTCAAAGGTCAAAATTCCTCAATGAATTTCTCCTTTATCTGATTCCAAGTCTAAAAATCAACATTATTCTCTCTCTTTAGGTACCAGTCTATGGCCAATCCTCTCAAGGTGGTAGGAAAGAGGACTACCCAATCCTCCGGGCTATCTACACCATTTTCTCTCCAAATAGTTATGCAAGTTCCTACGTGTCATGTGGGGTCTTCCTTACCCTCACCTAAAAATGGTGGACATCTTTGTTTGGCTGCTCTGTTAGCCATCTTAGGAGAGTCATCACTCTCACTCGAGGTGTCCCATGGGATCTCTATCGGATTCCTCCTCGGGGGTGTCTTACTTCCATTGTCATCAGAAGAATCAATTCGAGGTATCTTATTCTATCCCATCACTCGATGACCAAATTCTCGTGCATCCTCACTCTACGACCTTCTTCGCTGATGTGATGGAGATTGTCGTGGTCTATCCTCCTGAGTCCCCGCATCCTGTTGCCTTGGTGTCTGACTCCCATCCTCTGCACCCTCTCACAACCTCATTGCCACTTCCTCAGGTCTTACCATCCACTCTCCATCATCATGCACTTTCTCTTTGTCACCCATCTCTATGATCGGTGGGTCTTCCTCCTCGTCTTCTATCTCAATCAACAACGTCTCCAAGTCTCCTTCTTCGGATGTCCAAACTTGCTCTATCTCTGGTTCATGCGTACTCTGATCTGAGTTACTCATGTTTCCTCTTTGAGAAATCCTTATGCTCCTTCTTATTGGAATGTTCTCTCATGGTTCTCTTCTCCCACGGCTTCGTGTACCGGTGTCCATCATAAAAAATCACCTCCAGTTGTTAGTCAAATTCGACCCATTTTAACAAAAATGCCAAATTCGATAAGGCAATGATGCCAAATGTAACATAGTGGTGGAGTATTCCCTATGGGGAGGTGTTTTCCAAAGGTCAGAATGATCCCTAGATAGAGCTTTGTTCCAACTACCAAATCGAACAATCTTCCAGTTACCCAAACTACCCTTGTATGAACTGTCAATCTCTTGTACGATCTTTAACACATACACTGTACGATCTCAGATCGTACAGTGACCAATATGGTATGATATTGCACTCAAAAAAATTGACAGATGCTATTTTGGAGGCTGTCATACATATTTTTGTAATCGTTCAAGCCGATTACCAAAACTGCCAAATCGGGTAAGTTTCTATCGATCACCTGTTTTACCAAATCGGGTAATAACTCTGTGTACGATTTGTACGATGTACGATATGTATGATCCAAAAGTACAGCAAGGTAGTAATTGCAATGCTCTTCTGCTCCAATCTCTCTCTGGGATGTTTTGTAGAGGTTTTAACAGCCTAACAAGATGGTTCCATTCACAGACAAAACTCCCAATCCGGGTTAGTGAGAGATTCCATTCAAGCAATTACGTCCAAAAATCATACAGTCGGTCTCAATACATCCTTGTCCACATTCTCATGCTTCTATATCATTCCCCATGATTCCACCAGTAACAATCTTCTCACAAAGCTGCAACAAAGCCTAGAACTAACATATAACAATAAGAAAGGAAATTCATTCACACAATGATAATCCACAATGCATCAACCATACACAATAGGACCATACACTATCATCCACAATGTCTGTTATTATCATTAATGGTTGTCAACTCAGTTACAATGTGGAAACTCTATCAATATCATAGCAATAACTCAGAAATATTACTATCTCTATACTCTAGCAACTAAGAACCAGTAAGCTAGTAGCCAGACCTACAAATTCAAAAATGGGGCCTTATATAACATTGTCCAGGCCGTTCCAAAGTGGTTCCTGAGACAATCCATTATTCACAACTGCCCAATTACAACTGAATACAATATTTTGGCATTTTCCTAAGTTTACACCTTAGGTTAGCAAATCCATGCGACCTTTCATCCCGAAATTACATTTCCTTTGCATCTCATTGAATTTCGGTGCACCCTGTATGATTTGCCACTGCTCTGTATGGTTTGCCACTTCAGTTGTATGGTCTCCTGTATGATTTTCTCCCACTGTATGGTTTCACAAAACTGGAGCAAATCATCCCCAAAACTGTCCAAAACTTAGCAAATCACTTCTTTTTTTTGGGAGGTGGATTTGCTTGCCTACAGATCACAGCTATAATCTGGACTCTTAACTGAAGTTTAGTTGGCCTTCATACAAGCTAAATCGATTTGAACGGCCATTTTTTCTAGAATAAGGTGGTTAAAGTATGGAAGTTTTTAATCCAACTATCCTAACCATCCCTTATTGATCTTGGATTCTCCATGAAGCCACCCCTAGCCCTTGGGTAATCCTATAAGTACCCCTCAAAAATAGGGCAAAATATAGGGAGATGAGATAGCAAACTTGAGCAGTGAAGCCCTACCAAATTGAGAGATATTTTTTGCCAACCCGTTTGCTAATTCATCAACCATCATGAAAATCATGCCATGGATTCCCTAAGGAGTTAGAGAGCCAAGAAACATTAATTCAGGCAAATGGAGACCTAATTCAATGATTCAACCACTGAACCTATCATAGGACACTAAATGTGACCTTTGAACATCAATTGGACAAGGATTTCAATCCCACAACCCTTGAATTTGGAGGGCAAACCACTTGGTTTATCACCGTAGCTTTCAGCCACAGTTTACAATGCAGACCGCTAATCAGAGTTGTAGTTTACAACAGAGGTGACTTATCCTTACTATTTCACTTCCAGTGTGCTTAATTAGATTACATTTAGCATTTTAATGGTTTAGTTAGTAATTTGGAGACTTCTGACTGGTATAATTAGTGTTTTTACTAACTTGTTTCCATCATGGTAGTTTAGACATTAATGGCTTATTTTTATGTTATAATGCTTCATTTCCAGTAATTGATGACATAGATTGATAACTGCATTTCTTGTTCACATATTCCATCAATCTTGATAATATTTGTGCATGTTTAGCATAGTTTACGCATTTTCTTGAATTCATGTCATTATGCTATTTTCATGCTATTTGTCTTTAAAGGGCCTCATCATGAGAGGCTTCCTATGCTTTTGACATTCTTGTGTTGTTTCTTGATCATAGGAAATAGGTTTTAAAGGAGATACAATCATTCAATTACTTCCTCAATATGAAGAAGAAGGTCTAATCCACCCTAGATTAGTTCGTGTCATCCCAAAGGGCACTTTGAAATCACACATACCCTTGAGAAGGAAATAAAACACCTCCTAATATAATAATTATATCAAGATGATTATCCCTAAGAGGGATGTACTTGTAATATGAGTTTGGCATTGAAATATAATGGAATAAAGTGTCTTTTATTTATCATTTCATTGTCAATTTCTTTTTCTTGTATGCATCTTGTATTTTGTTTATCAATTATTGCAATAGGACCCATTAGGTGTGAGCCTTTTTGGTGGTTACAAAAGGCAATCATGGTGGTACCCTACAAAAATAAACATTTGACTGTGTTTCTTGTGCTTTTGGAATTGTAGGTATAGATCATAGCTATCAACTATGGGCCAATAGCTAAACCACAGGTTCAACATGCAATTTACAGTCTTAACCACTGACCAGACCTATGTTTTACACCTGACAACACAAACAATAGAAAATAGAGTGTAGATCAACTCAGGACCTGAGGTAGGCCCTATTTTCCACTCTCTTTTCTTTTTTTACTCTTTGTGTTTTTACAAAATGCATAAAAGTGAATGAAATTGGGAAAATCAAACTAAGAAAAGGGAAATTAATCATGTCCTAGTTAATTTAGCATTTGCATATATATAAAGATGTTGTTGGGAACAATAGATATATGATTGCAGTCTGCCCTAGGCTACAACATGCTTGATAGAAGTGTCTATTTGGTTTGCATGTGTGAGGCCCAATTAGTGGTCATTTTCATCATAATGTGCATTGTCTCAAAGAGAATCTAGAATAGCTTGCATTTTCTAAATTTGAAACATTTTTTTATTTGCATAGCATATAGAAAATGAGCATGAGTGTTATATGATGCATTTATTTTATGTATATTAAAACGAACCACACACACCACTTGGCACTTAAACACTAGTGAGTTGGGCTTGACATCCAACCAATAGTAGGGTTCAACGATGGTGGGCATCATTTCCATCCGCTGGCCCAAATCCTACGTACCCTTTGTTATTAGACCAATACTAGATCCAAGAACCTTTCGTACCCTAGAAAATTTGTATGTATTCTCTTCGGAGGGTATAACACTGACTGGAGGAAAATGGGTGAGGATCTGGGAGGACCTGTGCTCCCTGATCACGTGTGGACTTCATTACCACACATTATAGGTTGGATTACGCAATTTGGAGTTCAAATCCAAGTTGTCGAGCTATGAGTATATAGGTGAAAGCTAATTTAAACTAAGAATATCATCCAATGCTTTTCAAAACATGATAAGGATTTCTATACTGATACAACAAATCATTGAAACAATATCAAATTGTTTAGCGCTCACTTTCAAAATTAATATGAGATAAACACTATTGTATATCTTGTTTGTGTAATAAATAATAAATTTAGACACTAGGTACACTATGGTGGAGACATGGGGTGGTCGACAAAGGCATAAGCCTGAAGCCAATGACCAAGCCCCAACTGACTCACATCAGTAGCACATGTCAAGTCCTCGCCCACGTGTGCTTCCTGAACATGGTTCGACAAGCATTAGAGGAGATAACTCGGCATGGGGGGAACTTATTGAGCATACCCCTACTAGAGGAGTTTCTATCCATTCTTCTAGGCACAAGATAGATCAGGAAGCCTCTCAGCATGAGAGTGTTCCACTCTAAAGCCATTAACGAGACCACATTGCATGCACATCCATGGGATTGGCCAAAGAGTACATTATAAATGGGTCTAAGCTAATACCCCTATGACATAGGTCTATAGGAGGATCCATGGCTCCACCTTTGAAGTACATACGAGATTGAGGTCCACCCATTTAGGGGCATTCAGATAGGGCTGCCACTGAGCATAGGCCTGTGTAGACTCCCACATGTAAAGAACATAGAAATATCACCATTTACATGGCTAAGGTGGGAGCCAATGGCACACCTTCGCATGAGCGATGGAGATCTAGATAGTTGGACAGCTTGGGTAGTGTCCTCAAGCAGCTATGCTATAAGCCTACAACTCCACCCACTCACACCTTGAGTGAGCATAGTAGGGGTTCCATAAGAACTACTAGAGAACATGGAGAGGCTTCTAAGCACCCTCATGTGATCCATACACCATCCATGTATGGTTGCATAGAGCATAGAGTTTAGTAGGATGCCAATGTCATATTTACAAACAAAGGCAAAAGTGTTGCAAATCAGTCATATGAGTACAAAACCCATAAGATCGCTTGCACAAAGCATACATACCAGAGGTCTATCATGGCCAATGACCTTGATAGATCACACAGGTTGGTATCTGAGTAGTGGTGATAGCTTCTCCAAGATCAATTGGAGGATGCTCGCTTGGAAAGATAGTGCATTGAATATGGTAATCTTCAATTGCAAAGGCTCATTCGATAGAGACTATATGAGCAGTGCATGCACAAAAAATACATACTTACCCAAAAGAAACACATAGAGCAAGAAGATAGGCTAGCCAGGGCTGGTCTATATACTCATATCGATAATAGAGAGTGCATCCAAAGAAAGGCTTTCTTACAATATGATGCACAACAGGAGTACAGGGATGCTCATACTCATATTAGTACCCAACAAATGGAACGACCACCATCATTCGAACATGAGGGGCAACAACAATATGAAGAAGAAGAGGGAGTAGGAAATAATTAAGAATATCTTGAAGAATCCCTAGTCGAGGAGGAGCAATAACCCCTACCTTTATAGAGGAAGAATGTACCTCTGAGACCACCCTCACATCAGCTTAGGGAGGAGTACTTCTTATCCTCAAAGGTTTATAAAGCCCTAACGGCTAAAGTGAAGGTGATTGAGAGGCAAGGCATAGCTATTCAAAATCTAACCTTGAGAAATATTCACAATGAGACTCTAGACCCCTCGATAATTGCTCCTGCCTATCCTGAGCATTTCATTATGCCTAGGCTAGACAAGTTTAAAGGTGACAAAGATGCACAGGAGCATGCCATGGGTTTTTTGGATGCCTATTTCTAATTAGTTAGCAATAATGCCTTACTTTTGCATACATTTGTCACAACACTATCAGGCCCAGCCCAAGAGTGGTTCAACCAGCAGAAGAGGCATAGTATTACCATTTTTGAGCAACTGGCAGATGCTTTCCTTGAATGCTTTTATTTTGACATAAAGAAATAGGTAAACCTTTTCGATTTGGTTGTGTTAGCTTAGTGCGATGATGATCCAATTGAGAAATACATAAAGAGATGGAGGAGGTTAATGGTGAAGCTATCATTCCCTATTCCTACCATGGAATTAACCTGAATATTCACTAATATTTGTGCCAATAACATCTTGCTATTGTTGTAGCTACAACAATATTCAATATTCAAGGAGGCTTTGGCGCAATCCAAGGTGATTGAAGACATCAAGTTGCATGAAGTCAACTTGAAGCTCAAAAGAAGGAAAGAGGGGCCAAAGAAGATCTCCATAATGCATAAGAGCAAGAAAGACCACATTAATCAAGTAGTGATGAACCTCCAAAGAGAGGACAAAAGGTAGTAAAAGAAAAATTATCAGGCCCAACCTCCTCCTATGCAGTACAAAAAGTGCAACAATAACTATAAGTGCAAGAACAAAGAACAACGCCCACCTCATCAATTCACATCTTTTATGAAATTGCTAACGTCGATATTCCACCAATTGTGTGAGGACAAGGCAATAAGGTTACCCAAAATCAAGATGGTCGATCCAAATCAACCCAAGGCAAAGGGGTACCAGGATGACCTATTTTGCATCTTTCATCGAGAGAAGGGTCATGACATCGAAGTATGTTGGTCCTTCAAGCATATTGTGCAAAACATGATTGATAAAGGAGATCTTGTAGTTCCAAGTAATCCACTAGTGCTTGACAACCAGAACATGGGGATCTACAAGAATCCACTTCCAAACCATGAGGCACCATGCAACAATGCTGGTCATGTCAACCAGGTCCACGTCAAATCACCTACGCAGGGGTTAGTTGGTATGGTTAGCTGAATCAACTATGTGCTCCCATAATAATACAAGGCACAAAGCATGGGAGGTATGATTAGCTGAATCAACTATGTTCTCCCATAATAATACAATCCATGTTGAATAAACAACTGGCACATAATATTCTAGGCCCATCAACTACACTGGTGGTGACCATATGGAGCAGGCTAGTCCGAAACCTGCAAATAGCTCCTGCGAAGCTGTCCATATATGAATTAATATAGTAGTCCCCTAGGCATAGGGAGACTCTTATGGATATTTTGAGATCTATTGAGGTACAATCCTAGGATGCTCAGGCACTCACAAATTTTGTGGGACATGTACAATAGTTCCAGGAACCAATGATCCAATTTTATGTTCATGAGATCAAGACAGTTCCCACTGAGATGGTTGACTCGTCATTGCATATAATTGCATGTGTCAACCACATGCCATTTAAAGGATTTTGGTCGACACTGGTTCATAGATAAACATCATAACAACAAAGGCTTGGAGTCCCTTGAAGCTGCTAAAATCACACATCGTACCAACAACATTCATGTTGAGAGCGTTTAACGATGCGTTATGTTCAACGATTGCCATGATTGTCCTACCCATCCAAGTAGACCTAAATACCATCTCTGTGATGTGTCATGTGATAGAAATAGCCATGCAGTACAACATCTTGCTAGGAAGGCCTTGGATTCATGAGATGCATTGGGTTCCCTCGATATTATATCAGTGCATGAAGTACATTCACAAGGGCCAAGTTCACATGGTACCATTAGATGAAGAACCATTCAAATTTGTGAACATGGCAGATCTACCAGGGAGTTTCATACTCCTATCAATGGACTTGGATGTCTGACTAGCATCATCGCCTAAGATTCCAAAAAGAAAGCAAAGGATAGATGCTCAACCATCGATATCTATTTCACACATATATGAGCATACTACTACTATTTCTTTAAGACTGACTGCATCAGTGATGCTTCGGGATGAGAGGAAGCAAAAGGTAAAAATGGGCAAGAGAGAAGAAAATCATATGCCTGATCTATTTTTTGAAGAGGCTCCCACCCCTATGGAAATGGAGGGAGCCCAAGATATAGCCGAGGAGGTACCTCAGCCTACCTCACCTGCATTATTAGCAGGGTCATCCACATCATGGGTGACTATTCATATAGCCACTGCAGGGCTTGGAGAGTACATTGTGCAAAATGTTACCTTTGGAACAATTCTGGAGATAGCACAAGATATGGGCCACCCCCATGCTCACTAGTTTTTGATTTGATTCATGGTTGCATTCCACCAAACCAGACAAACTTCATCTATGCGGGGCTAGATCAACTTCCCACGCACATGCCCATGAACAAAGATGATGACGAACCATTCACCATAAATGTTTATTATCTATCAAACCCCGACTATGCCAGACATATTTTTGATTTATATCATTGGCACAAGTACAACCTTGGTCTCTTTGAACAAGGACATAGGACTTTGCTCAAGCCATGTTATCAGTTAGAAACTGATAGGTTCAGCTTGGTATTCTAGATACAAGGACAAGATGACTTGCTCGTAGCATCCTTATATCGCTTGTACCTTATCCTAGGGGATGACATGGATTTTAATCCATATCATCCTAATATCTCTAGATTCTATAGGACTTACCCAATGGTATATGTCATCACCGCTAATCCACTTGAAAGAAATCATGAAGAGCTCCTGGAGCGTATTGGTATAGAGTGGAACCCTAGAGACAACCTGGATCACCAAATCCATAATGCTACCAATGAAATAGGTGTGTAGGGACATAGCCCCACAATTTTAGATGATATCAAGTCAAGATATCTATACAGTGATGATGGAGAGGAGTCCACCTCCAAGATAAGTGGACCGAGTTATGATGCTAACAGTGAATCCTCAAATAATTCTCAATCTAGGGATGAAGCCGAGGTGACCTATCTAGGGTCTTTGCATGTGTATCACATACTTCTTGTAGGGTCGGTATATGTTACCGAAGAGATTCTTCCCAACATTGATTACCTAGGGTAAGAAGTAGAGCTAGATTTCTTGGCAGTGTCACACTTATGGTATAATTATCTGGTTTATCTGGATAGTGATGACAACAATCAAGAGGTTAGATGCATGGGGCTGCACCTGCCAAATTTCCCCATAGGAGTAGGAGAAAATTATGGGTTTTGGTTGTCGGATAGTGACAAAGAAGATGAGTTAGAGAGGGCCTATCTTGGTCCTCCTTATTTGTGTCACCATCATCAACCCATTGACATAGATGAGGTCTATCGTTAGTTGCGTGTTAGTCCTCGTCTAAGAGCAGGATAGTTAAACCTGGAGCAAATTTATCGATTGGTTAATCCTCTTCTACCGACCTACATGGAGCTTATTGAGCCAAATTATCTTATTTTACAATTAGTGCATAGGGAGGATCCAGTTGTCTGTAGTCCTCACAGAGAAGACCACTTTTTTCCTATGCCATTAGAGCCAAATCATGGGTATGAGGGCTACATCGATTCTATAGAAGTTTGTCTATGTGGTTCTAGAGGCCAATACCATTCCATCAATATGGTCTCCATTGATTTGACCACACCACTCCGCAATCTAGTAGATCCATCTAAACCATTGTATCTTAACAAAGATGCTATCGACTGGGATCATGTTGATTCACCTATAGAGCCTAAAAATTTCTTCCCTAACAAATAAATGTTGCAAACTTTCTATTTTGCACCAGGATATGCATACGATGTCTATCATGCCAAAAATACTTCCAATGCAGAACCTATCAACCCATATGATGACATCCATTTGATTCCTATGCCTCATCATCTTGAGGAGGGATCACATATGTTAGTAGAGAAAATATTCTATGTGGATATTAGTAATGATCCCACCAATTCAAATAAGGTTAAACTTAGAGTCTCACTCCAGATGAGTGGGCCACACTCATCCCTCTACTAAATGAGAGACCAAATATGTTTTCTTGGATGTACAAGGATATGCCAGGTCTAGACCCAAAATTGGTTACACATAACCTTTCGCTAGATCTGATGAAGAAGTCGATCAAGCAAAAGCTTAGAAAGATGCATCCGATAGTAGCCTTAATGATGAAATATGAGCTACAAAATTTGTTGAATGTAGAATTTGTAATTTCCATTGACTATCCAGAATGGGTGTCCAATATGGTACCCGTGGGAAAACTTGATGGAAGAATCTATATTTGCATGAATTTTAAAGACCTCAATAAGGCAACACCCAAAGATTAATTATTTTTGCCTAATGTAGATGCTCTTGTGGACACAAATGCAGGTCATGAAATGCTCTCCTTAATGGATGGTTTTTTTGGTTACAATCAAATTTAGATTAAACCCAAAAACGAGCACAAAATTGTGTTTATAACATCATGGGGAACATTTTGCTACAAATTTATGCCATTCGGCCTCAAAAATACTGGTGTAACATACCAGTGGGCCATGACATACATTTTTTATTACTATATGGATAAAATCTTAGAATATTACATGGATGAATTGTTAGCCAAGTCATTACTACGTATTGAGCATGTGGAGGTCTTAAGGAAGGTCTTCAATCGCCTAATAGAATATAATGTTAGGTTGAATCCTAAGAAGTGCATATTTAGTGTAACTTCTGGTAAGCTATTAGGATTCATCATATCAAAGAGAGGAATCAAATTTGACCTAGTGAAGGTCAAGGTTATCTTAGAAATATATCCTCCCTCTAATATTAAAGAGTTAAGAAGGCTTCAGGGTATAATAGCATCGATAAAGTGACTCATTGCTCAGTTATCAAATAAATGTCAACCCATGAATCTACTGCTACATAAGGGAGCCCAATTAAATTGGGATGAGGATTATCAAGTAGATTTCTCTAAAATAAAGCAATGCCTAGCAACGCCGCCAGTGCTAGCTCCACCAAGGCCATATGTGCCTTTTTTGCTATATATCGGTCATGTTAGCCCAAAAGAATGTGCAATATAAGGAGCAAGCCATATATTATATTAGCCGAACCTTGGTGAGTTATGAGCTAGGGTATGCATATGTGTTTATCAGTAGTGTTTGCTACAAAGAAACTATGGCACTATATGTTGAGTCATACAACATATGTTATATAAAAACAAAACCCTTTACAGTACATGATGAGTAAGACGTATCACAATATGCGTACTATGAAGTGGATCATGCTATTGTCAGCATTTGATCTAGAATTTATAAGCCAAAATTCAATTAAGGGACAGGTCATAGCTGATCAATTAGCTGAGGTATCGCTATCAAACAGCAGGCCTCTAACCATAGAGCTTTTGGATAATGCAGTCTTTGTCATATCTGAAGCTCCAAAATCCAAAGAACCAGAGAATAATGTTGATATGACTATGTTCTTTTATGTTTCAAAGTACGATCAAGGAGGTGGTGCAAAAATAGTGTTTTTACACCGCAAGGAGCTCCAATACCCTTGTCATTTAAATTAGATTTTTCATGCACCAACAATAACGTTGAGTATGAAGCCCTACTGCGTGCTCCACACAGCCGTCACCATTAATATTAAAATATTAAACATCTTTGGTGACTCCTTTATTGTAGTAAATCAAGTCAAGGGGCTCTTTCAGTGTTGATGTCATGTATAAAAGGCCTATAAAGATCTTGTAATCACGTATTTAGCTAAATTGAAATGGTATGACATTGAGGCAATCCCTCGTTCGTCAAAAAGGTTTGTAGATACCATGGCATATTTGGGATCCTTAATCCCTTAGAATTCATGTGCTGATTTCACTACCATTCATGTTAAAATTCTCTCGTATCCCATAGTGGAGTGAGAAGCCTTTGACAATAAAATGTTAGTCAATATGATTAGCACAAAACCAAAATTTGAATGGTTCTGCAGAGCTAAAGACTTTTTAAAGAAGACACCCTGGGGGTCATTAACCTCTTAGAGTCTGATGAGGAGTGGTACTACCATTCACCATAAGGTTGTTTCCCAGTCTGCATTTGCAAAATTAAATACACAGGGGGAGCAAGTCATATTAGCAGTCGAACCTAAGAGTTGTCAAAACTGGATGTCACAAATTAAAGACTTCCTGGAACTTAGTATGATCCCAAAGGGATTTTCGTGTGCTGCAAGATGCACATTTAAGAAAAAAGTGACAAAATATGTCTTAATAGGAGACATATTGTACCGAAAAAGTTATTATGGAGTTCTCCTTTGTTTCTTAGAGCCCCAAGAGGCATCATGGACAATTTTGCAAGCTCATAATGGTACGTGTGGTGGCCATTTCAATGACATGTCCATCATCAAATGCATCCTTTGAATGGGCTACTATTGACCCACTATGCAGAAGGAGTGCAATGTGTATGTCAAGAAATGGATCAAATATCAACATCATGCTAATCTTATGCACTTGCCATCATAGGCCTTATAGTCCATTCAATCGGCTTGGCCATTTTCTCAATGGAGATTAGATCTTATAGGCAAGATATTTCCCCCGTCATCGAGCTAGAATACATTCATAATCATGACTATTGAGTATTTCACAAAGTGGATGGAAAAAATACCCTTAACGATGACAACTGGCGCTTGTATAACAGAGTTTATACTGGAGCATATCATAAGTCATTTTGAGATTCAATCTAAAATAATATCAGATAATGAAACGTCATTCAAGAACAAAATTGTGAGAGCTTTGACATCTAAATATAGAATCAAATATAGTTTTGTGACTCCATACTATCCGCAAACAAACGGATAAGCTAAAGCTTCAAATAAGATAGTGGTAGCCATCTTGAAAAATATAGTACAAGAAAACCACAAGGATTGGCATATCCAGCTACCCCTTGCATTATGTTCTTACAGGACTAGGATTCGAATGCCCACTAGGGCAACGTCATTCTCACTAGTATATGGTTTTGAGGCCATTATGCCCTTGGAATTGAAAATTCCAACGCTACGTATCACATTGAAAGAGTTCATTGATGATGAAACCGCGTAGCAAGCTCGACTGGATCAACTAACACTGCTTGAAAAACATCACATGAATGCTTTAGAGAATCTTTGCATTTATCAGGAGCAACTAAAATGAGCTTACAATATCAAAGTCCACCTGAGATACTTTGAAGTTGGGGATTGTTGGGCACTGAATTGCACCAAGTTTACTTGATACTATGGTTGTCTATCTTCCTACTTTCTACTTAGGCTTGCACCCGATAGCTGCAGCTCAACACTCAACATTGGATGGACTAAAATAGGGGTTTCAGATCCAACCTCCAGAGTAGGTTGGTTCCTTGTCAACTTAGCAGATTGTTGACACAATTATGCTCAATTAGGGCTTGGAGTTTAGGGTAAGAAAAGGGTAAGGTTAGAGAAATGTAGATATCAGTGGATGGATAGGTTAACAACATTGCATTACCATAAAAAGCTTCCAAAAAACCATATTAAAGATATACATCCAGATCAACTTTTATCCCAAGATAGCTCGTTTTAGATATTTAAAGCATAACAGAGAAATGTTACAGTAAGCAATTTCAATATCTAGGAAATGATAATCCAAATAGCAGAATTCACCAAAACCCAGATTTTATAGAAATGCACCTTCTAATAACAAAGAACAAACTTCAAAACAGATTTCAATTACTCATAACAGCTAGTAATCCATGATCGGCACAAACTAACCATCTAAGCATTTACAGAAATACAACTATGAAATCCGAACCTCTAACATCCAGCACAGAAACGCAACCTTGAGGCGAAGATCAATGTATTGCTCCTTGCATTCAGTCCTTCAAAAATATTTATAGTAGCACAGGAAAACACGCTAGAGCCGACCCTTTAAATCGAGGGTTCGATCTCTCTTTATAGTTTTCATATTATAATATTCAAGAAACAATACATTCAATCTTGTTACAACAACTCAACAAAGAGTTTAGCTGGCGTTAGCTGATTCGTTCAAACTCTAGGAAATCCATTGGAAGAACATCCACCATGGCCATTCGGGATCTCTACAACTTGATGGTCGACCAGAAGAACTGAAGTTCAGAACCTTCTGGATCATGCGTCCCATCGATATTTCTTGAGAACAACTTGACACCATCGATCTGTAACTACTTCTGGTTAGCTCTTCTTGAAAGTATTTGACGTTCCATCTTCCAGTTGCACGCCATAGTTCTGATGCAAAAATATTTTAAACAACAAAAATATGATAGGTCAACCTCCACCGTTGATTCTCCCTTTTGGATGACTTAGATTAAGTCCGACATGAGCTGAAAGCCATCCCGCTCTTTTCCTCAACATCAGAATCTTCAATTCGGATCCACAACATCAAAACCTTGAATCCACTCTAGGATATTTTATCTTCCACCTTGTCTTCGTTAATCCACACTTTTTCATCGCTGACATCATCATCTCCTCATGAATTTTATAGATTTTAAAGATAATGCAAATCCGGGCCCGGAGTCAAACACTTAGATTATTTCCCCTTTTCACCTTATCTTCATTCCGAAAAGAGAATCCTTGTTCATTTCTCGGATCATGAATCCACACATTTTTTCCACTGACATCATCATCTCTTACAAACTTTTGTGGATTTTGGAACTTTCATCAATCCAGAGTGGAAAGCAAGAAGGCTCTTCCAGAGCGGGAAGCAAAAAGACTTTCCAGAATCGGACATACGACAAGAACCAAATCCACACTTTTTATTGCTGACATCACCATCTCTTACAAAATTTTGCGGATTTGAAACCCATCATTATTCCAGACCCAGAATGGAGTTTTCTGGAATGTCTTCAAACCTTCAAAATTGAATATCTCCCAGCGGACTCATACCATCAACCTGATTCCAGAGTGGAATAACAATATTATCACTTAGTCAAATTTTACTAAGTATGTGGCCATTTTTGGCCTACATTCTGGTGCCTCCCGGGTGGATTTTCTCGCAAAGCCAATCGAATCCAGAGTCTTATCCATTGGGCTTCAGGAGTCAAAACAAGAATTATCTTTGAGATTATGTTTTAAAGAATGATTTCCATGCAAACCCTACCCTCTGAAAACACAAATTTTGTCTAGAGGGTAGAGGGTCACATAGAAACCATGCCAAGAACATCATAAAACCTTCCTTTTTAACCAGAGACTGTGTCTACAATATCAGTATTATTACTACCTTTGTAAGCTATATACAACTCTTCTTCCTTTATAAGGCTTTATTTCAAAGAATATCTTCACACAAAAATTATTGTTCTGTAGGCTTCATACCTTTATTGCTTATTTTTGACAACTGTCAGAGTAAAAATAGACATACAAAAAAATGATGTATTTGTACAAACAAAAATAGAAATGACTTGAGTGTGAGGCTCTCCTGGGCATGTGAGTGCTCAATATTATCCTTACTCTTCCACACCTTCTTCATCTTCATCTTCTTCTTCTTCTTCCTCTGGAGTTTGTACATTCTGATTATCTCCACCAGAGGTGTTCCCCAACAATTTAATCATTGATTCTAAATATTGGAGGGCATGTCTCCAAACTTCCTCGAAAGGGTTTGACATTTCTTTAAGCTACTTATAAACATATTGTAGCTCTCCAACATCCTCATAATTAGCAGCCCTCCCCTTAATCACCAAATCTTCCATCAAATCTCTGAAATGGGTATAGTCCACAATCAATTTGGTAGCTTGTTCTTGTAATAATGGTTCTGGTAATGAATCAATCTCAGCTTCATCCTACAAAATATCTTTGATGCTCTGCTGAACTTCTTCCATAGATAACAAGCTATGATCTTCCTTCCAGAGTCCTTTGAAACCAAGATGAATCATCTCCTTATTTATGTCAATGATCTCTTTGACTCTTCTATCCATCCTATTACATAACAACCAAGCTTTCTGTGTTGCTTTGTGCCTTTTCAACACTATCTTTGAAGCTATCTTGGCTAGATTCCACTCTTTATTAGAAATTTGTTTAGCAGCGTCATCAAACCTACTACTAACCAACCGGTCTATTTGTTCTACCAGAATCACCATAGACTGTAATTCCCTTATGATTCGATCTGTATCTACCTGAATGGTGGAGAGCAGCTGGCTGGCATCTTTCAGGTAGTCGATTATAAGTTGAAGACCAGAACATTTTCCTTGGATTTCAGAAAGCAACTCTTGCTTTATTCTTTTCAAATCATCCTTGGAAAACCTCGAGGATTTGGCCTTCTCAACCTGAAGCTGATGTTTCAGATTTTGAATTTCTCTGGCCTGCTTTTTATGCAGCTTCTTCTGTTCTTCTAAATGATCTTTCAACTTACTAGCTTTTTGAAATTTTTCTTGCCAACCCTTCACCTCTTCTCTTAAAGCCTTTTCCACTTCCTTTTTATCATTGAAATTATTTTTAAGCCTTTCAATCTGTTGTTCTAATTTATTCACCTTATCTTTGGCTATATCTGTCTTCACACAAAAAGTTTCTAAGTGGGCCTTGGCCATCCCCAATTCATCTTCAGCATGTAGTTTGTCAATATCTTCTATAATTTCTTCTGCTCTATAATCTTGAGCAGTCATCTCATTCTCAGGATTGCTTACTTATGGAATTAAGGACCTTGAAATCCTCTGCCTGGTGATAGGATTGACATACATACTTTTCCTGGTCACAACCATCCGGCTAGAAGGCTTGATAAGATTTTCTGCCCAGTAATCACTTATGCTCTGAACATTCTCCTGCTCTTGGGGTTTAGCAATAGACCTTGAAACATCAGCCACCAAAGGAGATAATGGCATCAAAAACATAAGGGTGGACTGACCCTTTGTTGGTAGTGATGAAAAAATTACACCCCCCCCCCTTTTAAAAGGGGGGGCCGCGGGCCTTTTTTTTCCTTTGATATAGGTAAATTAAAAGAAACAGAGACCAAATTGCTAGTGGATGGAATGGATGAATTTGGAACATAGTGTCCCATTGATGATGATAATGAAAGAGGTGAAGATGTGACAATGGTGGACATGGGAGTGGAGACCTGAGAGGTTGAGAGTGGGTTTGGAGGAGGTTGTGACAATATAGAACTGACTGGTACCTCTAAGGTTATTGATGGATTGGGAGAAGAACTGAAAGGTGGAGGAGGTAACTTTACCATATCTTGAATAGAAAAGGAGGGAAATCCTTCTAGGGATTCATGAATATGAGAAGGAGAAGAGAGTTTAGAAACTATACCTTTGCTTGTAGATGCAGGGTTTTCCTGTTCAGCTTCTATTACCAGTTGTTGTTCTCGGTCAACCAACCCTTCTGTAGTAACAACAACTACTTCTCCATTCATTCCTTTTAGACCTATTTTTTGCTTCTTAGAGATTTCTTTCTCCTCTATTTCTAGGGCCCTCTTAGTCCTTCTATACACTATTTGATAAGTGGCACTTTCTCCTTCAGAATCTTCCCCTCCTTCATTTCCCTGTTCTACCCTTGAATGTAAAGACTGCTCAGCTATGGGTCGTAACTCATATGAAGCTATAGGGACAATAGAAGAAAGTGGGGATCTTACTTCAATTAATGGGATATTAACCGCTACTTCCTCAGAACATGGTGTCTCATTTATTAATTTAGCATTCTCGGGAAGCTTTTCCACCTGCTCAGAGAGGGGTTCAAAAATATTTGGTATTTCAGAGTGGTCGAAGGAACCTCTCGTGCTTCTACCAGAATCCTCTGTCGCATTAGAGAAAGTAATGATTCAGAATATTTCTGAGGCCTTTCACTTATCAAAACTATTTTCCTGACATCTTTCGGCTTCCAGGTTTCAAAATTTTTATTATAAATTCCAAAAAATTCCTTATCCATCTTCATTCCAAACTTTGATTTGGGAAAAGGTTTTCCATTTTCAATCCTCATATGCCACCAATCCACAATCTTCTCCACCTTCCATGGTCCCTTTTCTACCGGTTTTCCTCTCTATGATATATCTTCTTCAGAAGGGAGGTCTTTTAAATTGATAGATTCAATTGTCACTTTATCAATAATATCTTTGGTAAGCTGATGACTGGTCTCATTCTCTGGATCAAAATCTACTACTTGTTCATAGAAATCCAACCATGGAGGCAATTGACCCATATTTGAAACATTCCACTCCACAAGAGAAGTTTCATCATTATTCCTCCCCTATTCAAAAATAGCCCTAGGCCTTTTTTCAAATTTATAGGCTTTATCTCCATTGAGGGCTTTATTCCTTATGGTAAAAATATCATCGGGATCATAACTCCACCTTTGAGGAATATAAAGCAGACGTAATCTATCAAGATATCGCTCAATTAGTTGTCCCTGCCATTCGGATACAAGAATACTATTTTTAGGGTGGTAAGTAATTAGAGACTTCTTCTTTCTTGTAGAACCGAAGCTTGCATCAATGTATACCACCTGTCTCAGATACTCTAGGGCGAATAGTCTTTCTGTAACAAAGTGAGGTAAAAGAAAGGGTTTACCTAAGAAACCATACAACCTGATTACTATGCCCTCTGTTAGCAGATACCAATCTCCCTCCTCAGCGTATTCTCTCCTCAGAATCTGCTTAGCTAAAGCAGGTAACCTAGGGCACTCATTGTACATTATTTTGAGGGCAGGTTCCAAAAATTTCAAATTGAACCTGTAATGGGACCTGCTACTTTTCAAAATATCTATCCAATAATAGACTGGCAATGGTTCTCCATCATCAGTCTTATCCTTAGCTGTAATCCATGGCATTTTGTTCCTGATAGCTACATAAAACATCCATACCAGACTCGAGCAGTGTCTGAAGCTGGGAGTACCAACACCTCTCTTCATGTCTACCATCTGCTCATGAATATTTTGAGCAAGAAAAGTCGACCAGTCAAAGTAAATTACTCTAATGCCCCTCTTTTTTGCCCCCTTTTTGTACATCCTTTCATCAGACATACAATATGCCATGATGATTTGCCAACCATGCACCATTTTTTCAGAGTCCAAACCCTCCATCAAGGCCAACATAGAAAATAACTCTGGGTATGCAATTTCATCAATATGAATCGGGACCTCAGGCATCTCAGCTTCATTCCTTATCCTTATGAAATTAAGCCGAAGCCACTTTTCTAGTGCCTCTCTTTTTTCTTCTATAGCCATCATGTTATTGTAAGCCCTATCTAGCTCTGCTACACTAAATGGTCTGGGTTTTGATGGTGGACCTACTCCTATGGCAAATAATTCATAACATGTCTCCCTTGTGATAGAAAATAGGGGAGTGCCCTCATGGGTTCTAACTGTCCTATTTTTTGGGTCATAGAACTGAATCATAGCAGAGACTAGTTCGGGATAGTGATGTACATAATCACAAATGTAAGAGAACAAAAAGGATTTTATGGCTATCATACCTCATCGTTGCATTGGCTTTCCTTCAAAATATGGGAATTCAAAATCGGTCCTGAGGTGAGTCCTTTCCACTCTAGCCATCACTGTGTCTACGATTCGACTGGTGCGATGTGCATGCACCTACAATCTTGTCGCTATCCTCATTGATTTAGTGGATGATTTTTTGGATGCCATTCTGATAGTAGCAAGCTTCATTTTCCCAATTTTTTGTAGTGAATTCTTCCAAGTATGGTTGTACTTCTTTTACTTTTCTGTAGAAGCAAGGGACCTCAAAGTGAATTTGGCAAATGCTTTTCATTACTTCCCCTTTCTGGAACCCATGTATCTTTTGCCATTAATGTAGCTATTGTGCGATATCTTTGTGGGCACACTTTCCAATCCATTTCATTATTCAATTTGGTGGCACAAAGGTGGCATTGTACCTCTTCATTGGTCAAATTTTGAAATTGTGCTGCCAGCTCATCACATCCCTTCGGCTACTCTTCGTTTCATGCATGAGTTCATTAGGATTAAATGCACGAGCAATATTTAGTCTCCACGCATCATTTTAGAACTTGTCATTTGATTTTGAATTGATTCCGCTCCGGCTTATTCCAAGCTTTGAGGGATTTCTAGATTATTACCATTCTCATCTTTCTTCTAGTGGATCATCCTATGGAATTGTCCATCTAGATCCAATCATGCGGATTCAAAGGCAAAACATCATTCCGGAGAACTTTAGGTGGTACCGTATGCGGAATGGAACCTTAACACACCCTTCTCAACACTTAGTCATTTTTTGAAACAATTTTTTTTTTTTTTTTTTTTTTTAAAGAATCCCTTTTGAAAAAGGACCAATTACAAAGTGCAAAAAAAACAAGTACAAAGTGCAGAAAGGAAGGGAAATATTTATGTACATATGTTACAATGAGATAACAACTTACATATAGTAAAGCTTGAGGTGGAAACCATTCACCGAAATTGGTTGAATGTTCCCTTCTGGATCCTTCAGCTGAAATACATTAGATTCTTTAGCTTCCACTATTTCAAAAGGACCATCCCAAAAGGAATCAAATTTCTCATGTTTTCCCGACTTTGCTCTATCCACATTCCACCTGAGAACTGAGTCTCCGACTTGAAGTTTTCTGAACCTAGACTTTTTATCAAACCATGCTTTAATGTCTGATGAATGCTTCTAAAAATGATCATATGCTTGAGTCTGGTTTTCTTCCAGTTGCAGCAAGTGTGTCAATCTAGTTTTTACTGGATCTTCCTCCAGCTCTTCCTCTTCTGAACTGACAAATTTAAGTGTCGGGATCTCCAAGTGGATTGGCAATACTGCTTCTTTTCCATATACCAGTGCATAAGGGGAATTTTTGATAGATTTCTTAATGGTAATCATGTCTGCCCATAGAGCATGGTCAAGCAATAGATGCCAACTCCTCTTGTTACCTTCCAGGGACTTTCTCAAAATCCTCAATAGGTTCTTGTTAGTAGATTCTGCAAGTCCATTACCTTGAGGATAATAATTTGAAGTATTTTTGAGAGTGATGCCATACTTACTAGCAAACTCAATATACTTGGCCCCTATAAAAGCAGGACCATTATCACTCACCAAAGCTTTCGGGATTCCAAATCTGGAAATTAAACTCTCCATAAAGTTGATCACAACATCTTGATCTACCCTTTTTGTAGGAATAGCCTCTACCCATCTGGTTAGATAATCAGTAGCTGTCAAGATGAACTTATGTTCTACTGAAGAATTAGGATTTATAACTCCTATGAAATCTAATCCCCATTGCTGAAAAGGTTCTTCAACTTGAATAGGCTTTAGAGGAGATGCAACATTTCTAGTTCTTCCAACATACCTCTGACATTTATCACAAACCTGAGTAACTTTGAAAGCATCCTTGAAGATAGTAGGCCAATAATAGCCTACTCTTATTATCTTCAAAGTTGTAACTCTGCCTGAGCCATGACCACCGGATGATCCTCCATGAAATTCTTCTAGGACTCTCTTTTGTTGGTCCTCCCTCAAACATTTTAGGAGAACACCATCCAAGTTTATTTTGAATAACCCTTCTGGTAATAATGCATATTTCAAAGCATGAAGTCTATACCTCCTTCTTTGAGAAGAATTCAGATCAGGTGGGCATACACCAGTTTGAAAATACCTGGTCATTTGTTCGATCCAATCAGAATCTGAAGTGTGAACAATCTCTACTTGATCTTCTTCTATCATCTGACAATTTGTTACTCTGGCTAGAGCTAAAATATCTATCAATCCTTGGCACAAGGCTCTACCTCTTACCAGCTTGGTAGGTCATATTTCCACATCATATTCCTGGATCTTAGTAATCCAACCAACCCTTTTATCTCCAAGGTCACCTTGTAAAATAAAACTTCTCACATCTGGATGAACTACATACACCAGAGTTTTGCTCTGCACTAGATATTGTCTGAACTTCTTAAGTGACTTCATCACAACAAACACTTGTTTTTCAATAAAATTATATTTTACTTGATAGTCATGCAAATTTTGACTCCAAAATAATACAGGGTGTTCATCCCCTTGATCATCCCTTTGAGTGAGTACTGAAGCATAACTTTGTTCAGCTCCATAAGCATATAGGATAAAATATTTGCTGAAATCAAGATTTATCAAAACTGGGGCTATAGAAATGGATTGCTTGATGATTTCAAAAGCTTGCTTCCTAACCTCAGTCCACTTGAACTCTACCTTCTTCTTGAGTAGTTCAGATATAGGCCTCACCTTCTATGCAAAATCAGAAATGAACTTTCTAACAAAATTGATCTGGCCTAAGAAATACTGCAACATCTTCTGATTAGTAGGTAAAGGAATAGCTAGGATTGCTTTAATCCTATCTGGTTCTATGGCCATACCTTCTTTTGAGACTACATGTCCTAACAGTTTTCCCTCATGTACCACAAAGAATGACTTCTTAGGATTTAGAGAAATACCAAACTCTCTGCATTTTTGAAAAACTTGTTCCAAATGATATAGATGATCATTTTTATCATGAGAAAACATAGTCATGTCATCTAGGTAAATCAGAATGACTTTGTTTATAAGTGTACCAAAGGCATAATCCATGGCCCTCTGAAATGTAGCTCCTACATTAGATAGCCCAAAAGGCATCCTCTGATAGGCAAATGTTCCCCACTTTGTAGTAAATGTTGTCTTATATTGATCTTGATCTTTTACCCAAATTTGGTTATATCCAGAATAACCATCTAATAGTGAGAACCTCTCTGCTCCAGCTACTACTTGTAGAATCTGATCAATCTGAGGGAGGGGATAGTGATCCTTGAGGGAAGCTTGATTCAGATTCCTAAAATCTACACATAGGCGTATGTCCCCATTCTTCTTTCTTACGGGTACCAAATTAGCTACCCAAGTGGAGTGTTTTATCGGATATATTATCTTAGCCTTTAACAGCTTCAAAAGTTCTTCTCTCATAATGACTTCTATCCTTGGATTGATAGGCCTCTATTTTTGTCGGAATGGTTTAGCATCAGGCTCTAACTCAATAGTATGTTGAATAATCCTTTTTTCATAAACCTTAAGGTCCTCATATGACCAAGCTACAGTATCTTGGTATTTTAAACATAAAGCTTTAATATCTTCTGCTTCCTCAGTAGAACATTGGACCCCAATATTTAACTTCTTTCTGATTCTGACTTCTATCTCTTTATAGATATTCTCACCAACCTTCATAACTCCCACTTTCTTTCTATCTTCATTATCAAATAAACTTTCAAGGGTAACCAACCCCTTTGGGATGTGATTGTTTCTCAGTTGGATGAAGTCTTGTTGATCTATCTCCTCCAAGTCTTCTTCTTGGATAGTTGTGAAGCATGCTTCTTTTATCATAAAGTCTAGAATCTGTTCATCACTCTCAAAAACCTACCAGAATATTTGCTTATCTGATACTGTAGGTCTGAAAACCATTTTAATCCCCTTGGTCTTCTTAGTTCCAAAATCTATAGGAGGATTGAAATTAGCTCCCTTAGTTGCCAATGCATCTGCTAGGTGATTCTCTTCTCTAGGCACAAAATTTAGGTTCAGGGCATCAAATGAATCCATTAGGTCCCAAACTCTATTTCGGTAAGCTTTTAAGTAATGATGCTTACTGCTACACTTATTTCTTACCTGATGTACTATTAACTCAGAATCACCATATATGTTCAAAATATTGATGCCCATGCTTTCAGCTTGCATTAATCCAAGGCACAAAGCCTCATATTCTACAACATTATTGGTGCATGACCATGTCAGTCTATAAGAAAAATTCTTCACCCCTTCTGACTGTGATTGCAGAACTACACCAGCCCCTGCACCATTTCTGCATTTAGCACCATCAAAGTGCATAACCCATGTTTCATTATTTCTTAGGGATTTATTAGAAATAGTAGGGAGTTTCTTTTCCAATTCATTTGTGATGTTGTATGTACCCATACCAGTTCCAAATTGACTGTAATCCTCTTTGAAAGGCAACTCATCTTCAATATCTAGTTCTTCAATGTTTTCTACTAGCTCAAATTCCTCCACAGGATTAAGGTTACACATGTCTTCTTCAATTTTCTCAATATGATAAGCAACTGGTTTCTCAGGAGTTATCCTTATCCTCTTTCCCTTGAAAGGTATTACCATGCTAGAATAATCCATATACATACATCCTCCAAGATTTGCAGTAAATTCTCTTGAGAGACATAATCCAAAATAGGGTTCTAAATCCACCACCACTATTTCTTGCACTATTGTCACCTCAGGGGCTCTGTGCAACCTCATCAGTACATCTTTAATAACTCCAACCATCTTTATAGGTGTCCCATCTAGTTGCAATACTCCAAGACAAGACCGGGTATATTCCATCCCCATCTCTTCATAGACCGCTTTAGGCATAACCATGGTTGATGCTCCTGAATCAATCATGCAATTCCGGACTACCCATCCCTCCATTCTTAAGGATATATAAAATGGGGGAGGTTTGTTCTTTAGGATAATAGGTGTCATTTCTTTCTTTTCTGAGGGTATACTGAGGATGGTGGTAGCAAATATGTTCTAGGGACTTTTATTGAGGGAAGCTTTAAGTAAGTCAATTTGGCCCGGAATGAAAAGGGTATCATACAGGCTAGCTTTTGATGGAATATTTTTCATCTCTTCCACAATGTTATACTCAGACTTGGTTAGGGATAGTCTTTCCAGTTCTCTTTCTGGCTCACCATACCTCCTTTTGTATTGTTGGGTTACCTCTAACCTTTGTATTTTAGTAATAGAGGGGAACCTAAGCCTTTCTTGCTCTTCATTCTTGGATTTCATCCTATCTCCTTCCGTTACTCTTTCCGGAATCTTAGGGAAATTGTCAGTCTTCTCCTTTCCCTTAGCTCGGGGAATGGGAAAAGTGTCATTGTTCTGAGGGGGAAATCAGCCTTCTTTTGAGAAGGGACCTGGAATTGTCCCATTTTCTGAGGGTCTACTTGTAAAGCTTTGTTTCTAGACCTCGTCATAACAACAATTGGGCCTTCTTCCTCTAAGTCTTTTCCAACCATGATCTGATCAGGGTGCCATAACATATTAACTCTTCCCTTCTGATTTATTTTAGCTTGATCCATGGCTTGTTGAACATGGTGTTGATACATCACACAAGACTATGAATCATGGGGGTCATTGCATACTAAACACCAGATATTTGCAAGAGTGGAATCTACAGAACATTTCGGATCCTCATATGTTGCATTCACTCTAACCCCGATACTATTGCTAGGACCAGGCCTTTGATATTTGTTCACATATGGAAATCTCCTCTGTTGTGACCTTTCTTGATCTCTCTTCTCCATTGAATTCATTCTGTTACTCAGAGTTTTCATGGTATTTTGTATGTCTAGGATAGCAGATAATTCTTGAGAAGGTTGGGAAGGAAGAGGGGGAAAGAAGGTGTGGAGGACACAACTTTAGATCTAGGAATAGGATTCATCTTAGGAAATGTATATGGTATAGAGGGAGGATCCATGTGGGAGGCTTTTGTAGATTGCTCATGGCTCCCACTATTTTTTGAGTTGTAGGGCAACACGGTCTTGGCAGGAATTCTTCCTACATTGATCAAGATATTTTTAGCATGGACGACAACATTATAGACTTGGGGAAAGGTTTCAATTCTATATTGTTGTGTCTATAAACCTAGCTCTGATCCTAGGGCACGAATGTAATACATATAAGCCAAACAAGTAGCTGGTCTAGCTTCAGGGGGAATTCTCTTCCAAGTTCTGCTAAATCTCAAATTAAAGTCAGAGACAGTTTCTTGCTGTGTTTTTTGCATAGTTGTAAACTGATTCAGCAGGGAAAAGGGATCAGCAGATTCATTAAATTCTTCTATGAATGGCTCAGCCAATGACTGCCATGAATCAATAGACTTATCTTCCAGGGTTCTGAACCAGTGTAATATCTTTCCACGAAATGACAGGGCTAGAATCCTGACAATAATATTTTCCTCTTTTATATTATGGATTGCTGCCAGATTCAAGATATCTTGGCAGTGCTCGTAAGCTGTCTTTCCAAATCCATCATATGTGGGTGTTGCCTTAGATACAACTTGAGGAATGGCATCCATTTGGGCTAAACTAAGGGGCCCAGTTGAGTCCCAGTTTGGGTACTTCTGTAGTGGCACATTTGGGGCCACATTGTGTGCCATGTTTCTGGCTATAGGTCTTCTTGGGGGAACTACTGGGTTTTCTTCCAGAAGCTCTTCTTCTTCAATAAAATCTTGATCCAAACTTCTGATAACAGTAGACCCTCTCAGGGGTAACTGTTAGAACAAAATTTGCCTTCGATTAATAGTGTTGTGCCTTAGACTTTGCTAACATTGAATAGACAGATCTTGCTTGAGATCATCTATCTAGTCTCCAAAGAAGGCTGGTTCCTTTGAATATTTTTAGAGAAAATGGGAAACAAGAGATAAGGGAAATATATCCTAAAATAGAAATTTTAAATGGTGCAGGTTAGACAACATCAAAGACAAATTTACTTACTTCTATCCAAAGCATTTAAAAACACATTCCAATGCAGAAATTATATAATTCCAGATATGATTTCTGATATTTCATTTAGCATGCGTATATATTAGATTCTTATTCCAGCAATATGATTTATGTATTGCGAAAGTTTAGATACAAGAACAGACTCAATTTACAATTCAATATTGTGAGCAGAAATAAAGAACATTAATACATACACTTGCATGCTATCAACCAGAAGCCAATGGGAGATATGATTTTATTGCTTGTATTCAAAGTACGTACACACAGTCTTATAAATGTCCAAGAGCCGACCCTTTTTCTGGAGTCACTCACCCCTATATATACCCTAAAAGAGTATCTTTTCCTAAGTACATCTTACTTATTTTACAAGCAATAATCTATAGTTTCTAACAATACACCAGATTTCCCATAGATTGGATAGATTGGCAATCATCCAGTGGACCTGCTAGGTTATAATCAATAGACCATTCTTTAGAAATCAGCACCTGATGTCAGTGCATGTTCCCAGTTGCCAAAAATATACTTTATTCCTTTACAGCTGGCATGTCGTAAAATTGCAACATCCGTCTCTTGCTTTGCTCCTTTGCTGCTTCTAGCCACGAAACTGAGACATGTTTCAAAATCATGATATTCGTCTCTTCCTTTGCTCCTTTGCTGCCTCCAACCGTGAAAATGAGACATGTCACGAAATCATGACATTCGTCTCTTCCTTTGCTCCTTTGCTGCCTCCCATTGCAAAAATGAGACATGTCGTGAAATCACGACATTCTTTCCTTGCTTTGCTTTTTGGCCGCTTCCAGCCATGAAAATGAGACATGTCATGAAATCATGACATTATTTCCTTGCTTTGCTCTTCTGCCGCTTCCAGCCACAAAAATGAGACATGTCACGAAATCACGACATTCTTTCCTTGCTTTGCTCTTTTGCCGCTTCCAGCCGCAAAAATGAGACATGTCGTGAAATCGTGACATTCGTCTCTTCCTTTGCTCCTTTGCTGCTTCCCGTCGTGAAAATGAGACATGTCACAAAATCATGACATTCTTTCCTTGCTTTTCTTTTCAGTCACTTCCAGTCGCAAAAATGAGACATGTCACGAAATCATGACATTCTTTCCTTGCTTTGCTCTTTTGCTGCTTCCAGCCGCGAAAATGAGACATCTCGCAAAATCGTGACATTCTTTCCTTGCTTTGCTTTTCGGCCGCTTCCAGCTACAAAAATGAGACATGTCGCAAAATTGTGACTTCATCTCTTCCTTTGCTCCTTAACTGCCTCCCACCGCAAAAATGAGACATGTCACGAAATCATGACATTCTTTCCTTGCTTTGCTTTTCGGCCGCTTCTAGCCGCGAAAATGAGACATGTCACGATATCATGACACTTTTTCCTCTTGGCTCTTTCTCTTTGCTTTGGACCGCGAAAAAGCAACATGTCGCGATATCGCGACACTTTTTCCTCCTTGCTCTTTCTCTTGTTCTTAGCCACAAAAATGCAACATGTCACGATATTGCGACACTCTTTGCCCTTTGCTCTTTCTCTTTCTCTTCAGCTATGAAAATGCAACATGTCATGATATCGTGACACTTTTTCCTCTTGGCTCTTTCTCTTTGCTTTGGACTGCGAAAAAGCAACATGTCATGATATCGCGACACTTTTTCCTCCTTGGCCGTGACTAAGCAACATGTCGCGATATCGTGACACTTTTTCTCATTTGGCCATGACAATGCAACATGTCACGATATCGCGACACTTTTGCCCTTTTGGCCGTGACAAAGCAACATGTCGCGATATCGCGACACTTTTTCTATTTTGGCTACGGCATAGCAACATGTCGCGATATCGCAACACTTTTGCCACCTTGCTCCCTTTTGTTGCTCTTAGCCGTGAAAATGCAACATGTCACGATATCGTGACACTTTTGCCTCCTTGCGGTATTTTGCTTTTTCTTTGATCTTTAGCATGTGGGCCACTTCGATCTTCTTGGAAAATATGCAAAAAGGTGCATCAGCTATTTTTCTGTAGTTAATCACTTTTTGACTAACATTCTTGGCACCTTTCGGGGGATTTTTTGCTTGCAAAAATTTTGAACCAGGCCTTTATCCATTGGGTAACGGAGTCAACAATGCAGTTGTAAAAAGTATCTCTATTCAAAAAAAATGTTTGACTTTTGATTGGCTATGACTGAATTTTTTTTTTGTGTTAAGGCCGAAAAAATGGTAATATTTACAAACTTGTCTGAATATACTTATACTATACTATACATATAATTCCTTCTCTATTTACTCAACAAAAATATAACTTTAGGTGAAATGCATTCACCGTGATAGGAAAAACCAATCCATATTGATCTTTCAACTCAAAAGTATTGAACTTTTTCTCTGAAACAATTTCAAATGGTCCCTCCCAGAAAGCATCGAATTTATCATGGTTACCTGGCTTAGCTTTTTTTACATTCCATTTCAAAACCAAGTCTCCCACTCTAAATCTTCTGGCAGCTATCTCTTTGTTGAACCATCCTTTAGTATCTGCCATATGCTTCTGATTGTGATTGTATGATTGCTCTCTTTGTTCTTCTAACTGTAAGAGCTTTTGCCTAAAAGGCTTAACTCTTTCTTTTGATTCTATGGTATGTTGAATAACATCTTTATTGTACACTTTTGGATCACTATACACCCAAGCTATGATGTCAGGGAATTTTTTACACAATTCTCTGATCTGGTTCACTTCCTCTTCTGTACAATTGATTCCAACCTTAATCATTTTTCTTGGCTCCAACTCTACATCTTTGTATCTTCATTTATCGACCTTGATTTTTTGGCCAACTGCTCTATCATTGTTATCAAACAGGCCTTCAAGGGTGATGATACCCTTAGGAATATGATTGTTTTTTAACTGAATAATATCCTCTTCTAGGGAGGGTATCAATTTTCTTTTTGGTTTCTCAATAGAATAGTTTCCTATTTTTGTTTCCATCATGGCATTAAAATTTTGTAGAGAAAACTCATCTTCAGCTTGGAGCTCTTCTAATGTTTCTTCCATCAAATATTCTTCTATTGTTTCTTCAGTCATCATATTTATACGGTCAGTTTCACCAACCTTTTCTACATGAAACGTAGATTTTTTCTCATTAAAAATCTTGACCCTTCTACCTTTGAAAGGTATCTCCAAATGAGAATAATCTAAGGATAAGTATCCTCCCATATTTGCTGTGAACTCTCTGGATAGACACATACCAAAATAGGGCTCCAAGTCTACGACTACTACCTCTTGTATGACTATCATCTGAGGCATTTTATGTAGCCGTATGGGAATATCCTTTATCACTCCTATAGTTTTTACTGGAGTACCATCTAACTGTAGGATGCCTGCACTGCTCCTAGTGTACTCCATTCCCATAATATCACATATTTCTTTGGGTATCACAGTGGTAGCAGAGCCTGAATCTATCATGCAGTTGTGGACAACCCATCCTTCCATTTTAAGGGACAAATAGAAGGGTGGTGGCATGTTCTTACCAGTGGCAGATGTCAAGTTCGTTAGAACCATTTTTGAAGATGATGCAGTCCCATCTCCATTTTCCACTGTTCTTAGGGATTCCTGTAGGAGATCGATTTGACCTGGGATTTGAAGAGCATCATACATACTTGCCTTAGAAGGAGTATTTTTAATTTCCTCTACTATATTGAATGTAGGTGAATCAACTATTCTTTCTTTCTTTGGCAAAAGTTTCATATTTATTTTTGTATCCCTGGGTAGCTTCAGTTCTTTGCCTTTTTGTCAGCGAGGGGAATCTCAACCTTTCCCTAGCCTATTCTTGGGTTTCATTTTCCCCCCGAGGAATAAATTCTTTGTGTGTTTCTTGCCCTTGAATTTTGGATGGAAACTAATATTTTCTTTCCTGGGGGAGACTTCCCTTAGGAGTTTCTTTGGGAACTTCCTTGGGAGCAGGGGAAACATTTAATGGCTGAAGCTCTTTAGGGTCTACTTGCAGTGGTTTCTTACCTGATCTTGTCAAAAATGAAACCTATTCTACTATAGGCATCATGAATTTGTGGTCCTTCTCTCTAATTATATTTATATGGTCTTTCATTCTTTCTCTACTCTTTTCAACTGCTATACTTTGTACATAATGCTGGTGTATCATACACGAACTTTCCCCATGTAGATCGTTACATGTAGTACACCAAAAGTTAGAATTAGTGGGAGGCTCTTCGACCTCCACTATCTCATTTGTATATACCGTGCTCGGTCTCTCTTGTCCCCTATTGCTTTTCGAAGCAGCTTCCTTTTGTATCTATGGAAATCTTCTTGCTTGAATATTCCTTTCCGCCTCTCTTTTTCATGGACACCATTTTATTTGACAACGTCTTCATGGTATCAATTATGGTTGTGTATTGATCATTGGGGGGAGCTGATGCAAGGGGTGTGTCTGGTAATGCATGGAATGCTGGAGGTGCAGCTATAGCTAGGAGGGCCTGCATTGATGGGAGTGTAGGCAGTTTAGAGATTAACGCTTGGGAAAACTTTGGTAAAATTGGCAATAGAGTTTTTGATGGATATATTTTTGTAGCGATGAGATCAGATTCGCCCTTTTTTGCCTCCACATAGATCCTAAGAAAATTTGTTACATAGGATTGCCTTATTATCATACTAAGTTATGAATCAAAAGCCCTTAGATAATAGCATATAGCTTGTTCTTTCGTGGGCTTTAGGCCTTGCAGTACTCTATCATGAGTCCTGGTAAACCTGATGTTGAAATATTAGATTTCTTCTTTTGGATGCCTCTCAATGATAGTGAATTTATTTAGCAATGTGAAAGGATCCGCATGTATATTGAATTCATCGACCAGACGATCGGCCAGTGCTACCCAAGAAGTAATGGATCCATCGGGAAGCACTCTGTACCAATAGAGCATCTTTCCTTTCAAAGATATGATCAACAATCTGACCATTACATCTTCCTCAATGATGTTGTAAATAGATGCTAGATCTGATACATCCAAACAGTGCTCATATGTTATTTTACCTATTCTGTCAAAGTTCGGTAAGGCTTTTAACATAACTTGTGGAATTTGGTGGTGTGTTCCCAAGTTCAAAGTGCTAGTTTGATTCCATAAAAGATGTGCTGGGGTAGGGGTGGCTACCATGATTGCTAAAGGAGTTACAACCGCTATGGGATTGATTGCATATGCTCCTACAGTGGGTTGTAAAGAGGTGCTAATGGTTTCGGAAGGATTTCATCATGCGGCTAGCATAGGGTGTGCTTTTAGGCTTCTGAGATGTAGTTCAAAAAACTCGATAGGTTCTTCAGAGTTTCTAGCTCAGGATCTGGTTATCAAATGGCTATACAACCAGAAGGTTTCTAGACAAGGTCTTTCTTTTATGGTCTAAATGCAACGGAGTCGCCAAGTGATTTTTCTTAAGATTTTGCAAACAAAAGGCTCTAAAGGTAAAACACCAAAACTTATACAATATTGTGGGATTGTTGGTCCCACCGAGCGTGCCAAAAACTATTGGAACAAAATTTGCCTTCGGTTAATAGTGTTGCGCCTTAGACTTTGCCAACATTGAATAGACAGATCTTGCTTGAGATCATCTATCTAGTCTCTAGAGAAGGTTGGTTCCTTTGAAGTTTTTTAGAGAAAAGAAGAAACAAGAGATAAGGTAAATATAGCCTAAGCTAGAAATTTTATATGGTGCAGGTTAGAAAACATCAAAGACAGATTTACTTACTTCTATCCAAAGCATTTAAAAACACATTCCAATGCAGAAATTATATAATTCCAGATATGATTTCTGATATTTCGTTTAGCATGCGTATATATTAGATTCTTATTCTAGCAATATGATTTATGTATTGCAAAAGTTCAGATACAAGAATAGACTTAATTTACAATTCAAAATTGTGAGAAAAAATAAAGAACATTAATACATACACTTGCACGATATGAACCAGAAGCCAATGGGAGATGTGATTTTATTGCTTGTATTCGAAGTATGTACACACAGTCTTGTAAACATCCAAGAGCCGACCCTTTTTCTAGAGTTGCTCACCCCTATATATACCCTAAAAGAGTATTTTTTCCTAAGTACATCTTACTTATTTTACAAGCAATAATCTACAGTTTCTAACAATACACAACGGATTTCCCATAGATTGGATAGATTGGCAATCATCCAACGGACCTGCCAGGTTATAATCAACAAACCATTCTTTAGAAATTAGCACCTGATGTCAGTGCATGTTCCCAGTTGCCAAAAATATACTTTATTCCTTTATAGCTAGCATGTCACGAAATCACAACATCCATATCCTGCTTTGCTCCTCTGTCACTTCCAACTACAAAAATGAGACATGTCATGAAATCACGACATTCATCTCTTCCTTTGCTCCTTTGCTGCCTCTAGCCGTTAAAATGAGACATGTCATGAAATCGTGACATTCGTCTCTTCCTTTGCTCCTTTGCTACCTCCCGTCGTGAAAATGAGACATGTCACGAAATCACGATATTCTTTCCTTGCTTTGCTTTTTAGCCGCTTCCAACCGCAAAAATGAGACATGTCACGAAATCGTGACATTCTTTCCTTGCTTTGCTCTTCTGTCGCTTCTAGCCACAAAAATGAGACATGTTGCAAAATCGTGATATTCATCTTTTCCTTTTCTCCTTTTCTGCTTCCCGTCATGAAAATGAGACATGTCACAAAATCATGACATTCTTTCCTTGCTTTGCTTTTCGGCCACTTCCAGCCACAAAAATGAGACATGTCATGAAATCACGACATTCTTTCCTTGCTTTTCTCTTTTGCTGCTTCCAACCATGAAAATGAGACATGTCGCAAAATTGCGACATTCTTTCCTTGCTTTGCTTTTCGGCCGCTTCCAGCTGTGAAAATGAGACATGTCACAAAATTGCGACATTCGTCTCTTCCTTTGCTCCTTTGTTGCCTCCCGCCATGAAAATGAGACATGTCACGAAATAGTGACATTGTTTCCTTGCTTTGCTTTTCGACCGCTTCCAACCGTGAAAATGAGACATGTCGCGATATCGCGACACTTTTTCCTCTTGGCTCTTTCTCTTTGCTTTGGACCACAAAAAAGCAACATGTCGTGATATCGTGACACTTTTTTCTCCTTGCTCTTTCTCTTGCTCTTAGCCACAAAAATGCAACATGTTGCGATATCGCGACACTCTTTGCCTAATGCTCTTTCTATTGCTCTTCAGTCATGAAAATGCAACATGTCGCGATATCATGACACTTTTTCCTCTTGGCTCTTTCTCTTTGCTTTAGACTGCGAAAAAGCAACATGTCGTAATATCACGACACTTTTTCCTCCCTGGCCGTGACTAAGCAACATATCGCAATATCGTGAAACTTTTTCTCATTTGGTCGCGACAATGCAACATGTCGCGATATCGCGACACTTTTGCCCTTTTGGCCGCGACAAAGCAACATGTGATATTGTGACACTTTTTCTCTTTAGGCCATGACACAACAACATGTCACGATATCGTGACACTTTTGCCACCTTGCTCCCTTTTGTTACTCTTAGCCACAAAAATGCAATATGTCGCGATATCGCGACACTTTTGCCTCCTTGCGGTATTTTGTTTTTTTTTTATCTTTAGCATGTGGGCAACTTCGGTCTTCTTGGAAAATATGCAAAAAGGTGAATCAACTATTTTTCTATAGTTAGTCACTTTTTGACTAATAGTAACTCATAGTGAAAGAAATAATAAGGGTTGTTCCTCTTTAAGGACCTGGTATACATGAAATCGCACTGGTCTAAAATACTTTTTTAGGGTCTTCTGACCAAGGAGTCGCCAGATAAACTTTCTTTTCTCCACTAACAAGGTCAAGACAATTCACCAAATATTGATTCCTTCGAGTAGAGATAAAAATAATTGTTAATATGGATTTCGTGTTCCTTGTGAATTGTCCCATCGAGCGTGCCAAAAACTATTAGGAACTGAATTACACCAAGTTCACTTGATACTGCAGCTATCTATCTTCCTACTTTCTACTTAGGCTTGCACCTGATAGTTGCAGCTTAGCACTCAACATTGGATGGACTAAAATAAGGGTTTCAGATCCAACCTCTAGAGTAGGTTGGTTCCTTGTCAACTTAGCATATTATTGACACAATTATGCTCAATTAGGGCTTGGATTTTAGGGTAATAAAAGGGTAATGTTAGAGAAATGTAGATATCAGTGGACGGATAGGTTAACAACATTACATTACCATAAAAATCTTCCAAAAAAACATATTAAATATATACATCCAGATCAAATTTTATCCCAAGATAGCTCATTTCAGATATTAAAGCATAACAGAGAAATTTTACAGTAAGCAATTTCAATATCTAGGAAATGATAATCCAAATAGCAAAATTCACCAAAACCGAAATTTTATAGAAATGCACCTTCTAATAACAAAGAACAAACTTCAAAGCAGATTTCAATTACTCATACTAGCTAGTAATCCATGATCAGCATAGACTAGCCATCTAAGTATTTATAGAAATACAACTATGAAATCCGAACCTCTAACATCCAGCATAGAAATGTAGCCTTGAGGCGAAGATCAATGTATTGCTCCTTGCATTCAGTCCTTCAGAAATATTTATAATAGTACAATCACTTGTTTATTAACTAGTAAAATGAACCACACTAATTAATCGATAAATGAACCTCATTAAGCATGTTGGTAATGCATAGAACTAGTAGATAGGTCTATATTTTTTCTAATTTAGGTGGGTTTCATTTTGTTTTTGCATTTGTCAATTTTTTTGGCTTTTTTGGGTGAGGTCGGATGCCATTGGCATACCGCCTAGTAGTCGTTGTCGCTCAAACTAGCCCTTAATTTGCAAAGAGGGGCCGCTGATGCTGACATTGGATAGTTTGAATTCCAATGGTGGTTAGCTATTTTTGGCCTTAGCCGCCACTGTTGTGGCCGATGTCAACTTAAGTGATCACATAAATTTAGGAGATTTATTTAAAAAAAATTGATTTTCTTTGATTTTTAATGAAATTAATTGATTTTTTTGAATTTTTTAAGTGCAAATTTTGATTTTGTTTCATGTTATGGTGTATTTTGTCCTTGTGTTTGTAGCATTGCATAATTAGGTTTAATGTACACCATATTTTAAATTTTGATTATGTTTTTTAGTTTTAGTGCATTTAATTAAGCATTTATTTTGCACTTTTAACTCTTGTCTATGCAGGCTCGAGAGCCTGATTTACTTGGAGTGTTTCTATCACTCATGATATAGGCATATTGGGACTAGTTCGATGCCTGAAGCTTAATTTACACTTCTAGGTTGCTGATCATGATGTAGGACCAAGCTTACCTTACAACGTTGGCTCATAGATGCGACTGCAAGACCAACACCTTCCATCTCTTGACTAGTGAGTGTTGTACTTACAGTGACACTGAGAGGGGGGGTGAATCAGTGTGATCTTTGAAAATTTTAAACTGGCAATACTTAATGCAAAAATGAAGCAAATTTAAATCAGATATAACAAGAGAGCATCACACACAACACAGATTTAACGAGGTTCACCAATGTGGCTACTCCTCAAAAATGACTTGCTTGGACTACCATCCAAATCCAGCCTTTGCAAAGCAACTACTTTACAACTCATTTACCAGCACCAACTGGAAGGAGCACCAACCCCTCAATTTTTTTGCACCAACAGAAAGGAGCACCAACCCCTAATTCACCAGCACCTACTGGAAGGAGCACCAACCCCTTATGCCAAGCTGCAACTTGGACTTCAAAGAAAATAATAGAAAGATACCTTCAACCTTTTGCAAACTGTCTGCTATTTTTGCACACTCTGTTGCTTCTACGCAATTTCTTCGCACCAATAGTTTGCCTCTACGCAACAGTCCCGCGCACCAACAACTGATCGCCTCTACTCCTTTGGACGTTTCTGCACTCAGTTCGCTCTCACTTCGCACTTAGATCGACACATCTCGCTCGCTGCTCAACGCGGACTTTACTTGCGCAAATTCGATACGCATTCGATACACTCAAATCTTGAAAACTGCCCTCCTTTTATAGCATAAATTCATGAGCAAAGATCTAAACTTAGTCGGCTGAAAAACCCTAATTTTAGTCGACTGCAAACCCTAAAAATTGTCGGCTGCAAAACCCTAATCTCTGTCGGCCCAGATTCAACTTTGTCGGCTTCAACCGCCTCTCCTCTGTCATTTTTCCTGTAGCTTCTCCTATGAAATTACAACATGTCACGATATCGCTACACCTTTTGCGGTCGTACGCTTTCTTTACCCTGCTATCGCGAAAATGCGACACTTTTGGCCTTTGTCTGCTTTGCCACCGTTCTTGTCATGAAATCGTGACACTTCTAACTTTCGTTGACGTCATCCTCACTCTTGTCATGAAATCGTGACCCTTTTTGCTTCTAGGCCTTCTTCTCCATTTTTGTCATGAAATCATGACATTTTTGGCATCGTACAGTCTCTCTCCTCCTAGAGTCATGAAATCGTGACATGTCACAAAAATGTGACATCTTCATCCTGCTAGCTTCTTCACTGCTGCCTATCGTGAAATCGTGACACTTTTTCCATCCGTACATCTTTCTTTCATCCTGTCGTGAAATCATGACGCTTTCAGCTTCGAGGCTTTTCTTGCAACTTGTCGCGAAATCGTGACACTTTTCGCCTCTTTGTCCTTTTCTCGGCTTGCACCCATGAAAACATGACATGTCGTGAAATCGTGACACTTTTCTGCCTTAAGCCTTTTTCTCCAAACATGTCATGAAATCGTGAAGTTTCTCCTTAGCGCTTTTCTCCAAACATGTCATGAAATCGCGACAGTTTTCTTCCTTAGCGCTTTTTCTCCAAACATGTCATGAAATCGCGACAGTTTTCTGCCTTAGCGCTTTTTCTCCAAACATGTCACGAAATCGCGATAGTTTTCTGCCTTAGCGCTTTTCTCCAAACATGTCATGAAATCATGATAGTTTTTCCTTAGCGCTTTTCTTCCAAACATGTCACGAAATCGTGAAGTTTTCTTTCTTAGCCTTCTTTTCCAACATGTCACGAAATCGTGACAGTTTTCCTTCCTTCTCTCTCCTACATGTCATGAAATCATGACAATTTTGTTTGCACTTTCTCTCTCCTCGTCCATGTCATGAAATCATGACAATTTTCTTTGTGCCTTCTCTCTCCTCCGACATGTCATGAAATCGTGACAGAAAACATGTCGCGATATCGCGACAGTTTTCTTACTTGTCTTTTTCTTTGATTTTTTGAATCAGGGTTACTTTTGTTTTCTGGAAATTCATTGTACATGATCTGACTAACCTTTGAACTTCTGTCCTCTACATCTGAATGACTTCTGAACTGTCTATCCACTGCATCATTAGATCTAACTGCCTGTGTTGACAACAATGACAAACCTCTTGCAACACCTTGCTCAACAATCTCCCCCTTTGGAATTGTTGGCAACACCTGTGTACATTCCTGTAACTCTTCTCCCCCTTTGTCAATAATACCAAAGGGCTGCTGCAGACTCCCCCTGAGTCTATACACACAATTCTCAGGCACAATTTGTTGCACTTAGCACAAATTATGATCATGAGCAAAAGAATAGGCAAATACTCAAATGCTCCCCCTGAGAAAGTGATCCCTGTAGCTAGTCACTTCTTGGGAAGTGTGACTACTCCCAATTTGTTTTGAAGGTACTCAAACACTTCCTTGGGCAATGGTTTTGTAAAAATATCTGCTACTTGTTCTGTGGTTGGGACAAAATCCAATTTAACTTCTCCTTCTGCAACTTTCTCCTTCAAGAAATGATACCTGATGGCAATGTGTTTTGTCCGTGAGTGCATTACTGGATTCTTGGAGATGTTAATTGCACTGGTGTTATCACACTTAACTGATATTGGTTCACTAAAATTAATACCAAGATCTTTCAAAGTTTGTTTCATCCACAAAACTTGTGTACAACAAGTTGTTGCTGCAATATATTCTGCCTCAGCTGTTGATAAAGAAACTGACTCTTGTTTCTTGTTGTGCCAAGCAACCAACTTGTCATCGAGATAAAAAGCACCTCCACTTGTACTTTTCCTATCATCAACACATCCTGCCCAATCTGCATCTGAATAAGATATAAGGGTGAAGTCTTTACCTTTCGGATACCATAACCCATACTCCATAGTACCCTTGAGATATCTGAGAATCCTTTTTACTGCTGTCACATGAGTCTCTTTGGGACTGGCCTAAAATCTTGCTACCATGCAAACTACCTATAGAATATCTGGTCTGGTAGCTGTTAAATAAAGTAAGCTTCCAATCATTGATCTGTACATGGTTTGATCTACAGGTGGAGATTTGTCATCTTTACTCAACTTGCAACCTGTCACCATAGGAGTGCTAACTGGCTTATAGTCCTCCATTGTAAATATTTTTAGCATCTCTTTCACATATTTGACTTGAGAAATAAATATGCCTTTCTCATTTTGATTAACTTGTAACCCAAGAAAGTAAGACAGTTCACCAATCATAGACATTTCAAATTCTTTCTGCATTTTATTTGCTAAGTCTTTACATGATTCATCCTTGCTGCCAAATATGATATCATCTACATAAACAACTAGAACAATGAGATGCCCATTTTCTGTTTTGACATACAGATTACTATCCACCATACCTTTCTTAAACCCCTGTTGAGAGAGATAGTTATCTAGCCGTGCATACCATGCTCGGGGTGCCTGTTTTAAGCCATATAAAGCTTTCTTTAATTTGCAGACAAGATTGGGATCTTCACCAATTTGGAAACCATCTGGTTGTTCAATGTACACTTCTTCTTCAAGTTTCCCATTTAAGAAAGCTGATTTTACATCCATCTGGTAAACTCTGAAATTCTTATGAACTGCTAAGGCCAGAAACATTCTGATTGCTTCTAATCTGGCCACAGGTGCAAAAGTCTCTTCAAAATCAATGCCTTCAACTTGTGCATACCCTTTACAGACCAATCTCGCTTTATTTCTAACTACCTGTCCGTCTTCATTCAATTTATTTCGAAATATCCATTTGGTGCCGATTACATTCTTATCTGCTGGTCTAGGAACTAATTCCCAAGTTCTGTTCTTTTCAATCTGATCTAACTCTTCATTTATTGCCTTCATCCAACTATCATCTTTGCTTGCCTCAGCTATACTTTTGGGCTCAATGCAGGATAAAAGAGAATAATTGCTTACTACTTTCTTTCTTGTCTGAACACCAGTTGTGGGATCTCCAATTATTTGATCTCTGGGATGATTCTTCTGCCAGCTGCCTGTTTTGAATTTCTTGTTTTCTTCCACCTCCGAGTCATCAAATAAGTCATCTGAGTCAAGTGTTGATTTCTTTTCTGTTTCATTTTCCTCATCACCTTCAATGGCTTCTTCATAAATTGGGTAATTTTCTTCATAGTTAACTGTTCTTTCCCTTCCTTCATCAAATTTAACATCAACATTGTCCACAATTTTCTTGAGTCTCTTGTTGTAGCATTTATAAGCTTTGCTTTTTATCGAATACCCAACAAAGACACCTTCATCTGCTCTATTTTCAAACTTCCCAAGATTGTCATCAGTGTTTCTGATGTAACACTTACAGCCAAAAACTTTGAGATGTTTTGTTGTTGCCTTTCTTCCAAACCACAGCTCATAAGGAGTTTTACTTTCATGAGTTCTCAGCATGTACCTGTTTTGAATGTATACTGCAGTGTGGACTGCTTCTTTCCAAAATCTATGTTTGTGATTTTGTTCTCAGCCAGCATAGTACGTGCCATTTCTTGTACTGTTCTATTCTTTCTTTCTACTACACCATTCTACTGGGGAGTTCTAGCTGCTGAATATTGTCTCCTGATCCCATGTTTTTCATAGTATTCTTTAAATTCATCTGAAATGAATTCTCCTCCTCTATCTGATCGTAAGCATTTGATCCTTTTTCCTGTTTCATTCTCAACTAGATGTTTGAAAGATCTGAACATTTCAAAAGCTTCTGTTTTATTCTTTAAGAAAAATATCCATGTCATTCTGGAATAATCATCAATACACAGCATGAAGTATTTATCGCCATTTATGCTTTGAGTTCTCATCGGTCCACATAAGTCTGTATGTATAAGATCCAGAGGTTTGCTGGTGTAGTACTCTTTTGTTTTGAATGAGGTTCTGGTTTGCTTTCCTTTTTGACACGAAGCACAAATGCTATTTGAAGGTTTTCTAATGGTTGGAATGTCTCTTACCGCCTGATTCGAGCTGATTTTCACTAGATTATCAAAACTAATGTGACCAAGTCTCTTGTGCCATAGCCAGTTTTCTTCTTCCTGTCCAATGAAACAATTACCTTCTAAGGTTTCTGAGAGTGTGTACAGGTTTCCAGATGTCCTTGATCCAGTAGCTATCAATTTTTTGTTGTTTGATTTCCTGACTTCACAACCCTGCTTCTTGAAAACAACTTCATGTCCTTTATCACAGATCTGACTGACACTCAACAGGTTGTGCTTCAAACCATCGACAAACAAAACTTCTTCTGACTTGATCTTCCCATCACTAATTTTAACTGATCCTTTTTCGATTATCTTAGCTCCATCATTATTTCCAAATTTTACAGAACCACCCTCATATTTCTGCAATTTTTCAAACTTCTGTTTATCACCTGTCATATGACTTGAGCATCCACTGTCAAGTATCCATGGTACCCTTTTGCTCTGTGCCTTGAAAGTTGTTTGAACTATTAAGGATTCCTTTTCTTCCCTAAGTTGTTCTTTCTGCTTCCATTCTGATTTGACTGCGATATCGGGTTCTAGTTTGGACTTCCCTTTTTCAATATCTTTTGCATATCTTTCAAAAAAATTTCCATTTTGTCTTGGCCTCTGTGGTTGAAATTTTCTTTTCTGAAATTGATTTGAAACAGAGGTACTACGACAATTTCTTGCAATATGCCCATAGTTGTGACAGTTAAAACATTCTACTGCATAATTTGTTAGAGGAGCAAAAGCATTTCTACTAGTAAAGCTTCTTGGTCCTACAATATACTTGCAGTCTACAATTTTATGCCCATAACCGTTACATTTGAAACAGAAACCAGAAAAGTGATGATTGAACCTGAAAGATGGTCTTTGCCAGGTTGTAGTAGGAACCATAGATCTTCTTTTTCTTTGATTTGTGACCTTGGTAAAACCATCATTGTCAGTTCTCCTTTCGGGCCTGGCATTACTGCTTTTATTTGCCTGAGTTGTTTTTCTTTCATCAGTCTGTTTCTTCTCTTCATTCCTCATAGTTTCTACATTTTTGGCTTTTGGTCCATTTGACGATTCTCCTTCCATGAAGCCTAGACCAAATTTGATGCCAGCAGGTCTTTGGTCACTTAAAATTTTATCCAACTTCATCGAACTTTCTTCACGCTTTTGATGACAGCTGATTTTTTGATCCAGTTCTTGCATCTGCATTCGTAGACTGACATTCTCTTCTTCTAGTTTACAGCAGTAATCTATCTTCATGGTTATCTGAACTTCGAGATCCTCAGATATTTTCTTGTATTCCTCTGTCTATATTTTCAAACTGGTTATGATGTCATTTGCATCCTCAAGCTTCCTTGAAAGTTTATAATTTTTTCTTTTCTCAGATTTCCATTCTACAAGAGCAGAGACCAGTTCACCTTCTAGATCAACTTCTGCCTCAGGTTTTTCAACACATGCTTTAGAGTTCATTCCTTCTCTCTTCTCTGATTTTTCTACCTCTTCTAATTTTTCTACTTCAAATGCCATGAATAGAGCTTCACCCGTTCCTTCTTCAGAATCCTCACTAGAGCTGTCCTCTGAAGAGTTTGTATTCCTGGAGATGAAGCTTTTCTTTTTGAAGTTGCCTTTCCTGAAGTTTGATTTCTTCTTCCAGTCACTTCTTTCTTGGTGCGAAGTTTCCTCACCCTGGTTCTTTTCATTGAGTGGACATTTTGTCGCAAAGTGCCCAATGCCTCCACAGTTAAAGCATTTAAATGGTAGCTTTCCTCTGTATTTTCCTTTTCCCTTTCTTAGTTTTTTGACAAAATTTGCTTCCATTTCATCTGATACATCCTCTTCTTCAGACTCTTGTTTTGTGTCTTTGCCTTTTAGGGCTTTGAAAGCTGCTTCTCTATCTGTGGGATTAGACCTTCCTATTCTCATTTCAAAAGCAGTCAAAGAACCATGCATCTCATCCATACTAAAGCGATTTAGATCTTTAGCTTCTTCTATGGCTGAGACTTTCGAATCAAACCTTGGAGGGAGAGATCTTAATACCTTTTTCACGATCGTAGCATCATCCATATCTTTGTCGAGACCTCTGATAGAATTAGTGATTCCGTTGACTCTTAGCATGAAAGCCTCTATGTTCTCATCATTGTCCATATTTAAGGATTCGAATTGAGCTCGATGTGTTTGAAGCTTGGCCTCCTTGATCCTATCGTCTCCTTCATGAATGTTCTCTAGTTTATCCCATACATCTTTTGCGGATTCACAGTTTATGATTTTGACTAGCTCACTGTCCACTAATCCACACATGATGGCATTTTTTGCTTTCGAATCATTTTCAAATGCCTTTTTACCGGTAGTGTCTGTTGGAGCAGTGGCGGGAGCTTTGTAACCATTAACTACTGCACCCCAGATGTCAAAACCCAAAGCACGGAGATATGTCTGCATCCTTATTTTCCAGAAAGCATAGTTAGTTCCATCAAACAATGGTGCTTTGTTTGAGGAGAAACCTTCACCACTTGCCATTGCATCACTTCCAAGATCACCCTAGCTGATTGAGCCTATTCAGGAACTTGGCTCTGATACCAATTGTTGCACTTACAGTGACACTAAGAGGGGGGGTGAATCAGTGTGATCTTTTAAAATTTTAAACTAGCAATACTTAATGCAAAAATGAAGCAAATTTAAATCAGATATAACAAGAGAGCATCACACACAACACAGATTTAACGAGGTTCACCAATGTGGCTACTCCTCAAAAATGACTGCTTGGACTACCATCCAAATCCAGCCTTTGCAAAGCAACTACTTTACAACTCATTTACCAGCACCAACTGGAAGGAGCACCAACCCCTCAATTTTTTTGCACCAATAGAAAGGAGCACCAACCCCTAATTCACTAGCACCTACTGGAAGGAGCACCAACCCCTTATGCCAAGCTGCAACTTGGACTTCAAAGAAAATAATAAAAAGATACCTTCAACCTTTTGCAAACTGTCTGCTATTTCTATACACTCTGCTGCTTCTGCAATTTCTTCGCACCAACAGTTTGCCTCTGCGCAACAGTCCCGCGCACCAACAACTGATCGCCTCTGCTCCTTTGGACTTTTCTGCACTCAGTTCACTCTCACTTCGCACTTAGATCGACACATCTCGCTCTCTGCTCAATGTGGACTTTACTTGCACAAATTCGATACACATTCGATACACTCAAATCTTAAAACTGTCCTCCTTTTATAGCGTAAAATTATGAGCAAAGATCTAAACTTAGTCGGCTGAAAAACCCTAATTTTAGTCGGCTACAAACCCTAAAAATTATCGGCTACAAAACCCTAATCTCTGTCGGCCTAGATTCAACTTTGTCGGCTTCAACTGCCTCTGCCGCCTCTGTCATTTTTCCTGTAGCTTCTCCCATGAAATTACAACATGTCACGATATCGCTACACCTTTTGTGGTCGTACGCTTTCTTTACCCTGCTATCATGAAAATGTGACACTTTTGGCCTTTGTCTGCTTTGCCACCGTTCTTGTCATGAAATCGTGACACTTCTAACTTTCGCTGACGTCATCCTCACTCTTGTCATGAAATCATGACCCTTTTTGCTTCTAGGCCTTCTTCTCTTTTTGTCATGAAATCATGACATTTCTGCGTCGTATAGTCTCTCTCCTCCTAGAGTCATGAAACCGTGACATGTCACGAAAATGCGACATCTTCATCCTGCTAGCTTCTTCACTGCTGCCTATCGTGAAATCGTGACACTTTTTCCATCCGTACATCTTTCTTTCATCCTGTCGTGAAATCGTGACGCTTTCAGCTTTCGGAGGCTTTTCTTGCAACCTGTCGTGAAATCGTGACACTTTTCGCCTCTTTGTCCTTTTCTCGGCTTGCACCCGCGAAAACATGACATGTCACGAAATCGTGACACTTTTCTGCCTTAAGCTCTTTTTCTCCAAATATGTCATGAAATCCTCAACATGTCGCGAAATCGCGATAGTTTTCTTCCTTAGCGCTTTTCTCCAAACATGTCACGAAATCGCGACAGTTTTCTGCCTTAGCGCTTTTTCTCCAAACATGTCATGAAATCGTGACAGTTTTCTGCCTTAGCGCTTTTTCTCCAAACATGTCGCGAAATCGCGACAGTTTTTTGCCTTAGCGCTTTTTCTCCAAACATGTCATGAAATCGTGACAGTTTTTTCCTTAGTGCTTTTTCTCCAAACATGTCATGAAATCGTGACAGTTTTCCTTGCCTTCTCTCTCCTCAACCATGTCATGAAATCATGACAATTTTGTTTGTGCACTTTCTCTCTCCTCGTCCATGTCACGAAATCATGACAATTTTCTTTGTGCCTTCTCTCTCCTCCGACATGTCACGAAATCGCGACAGAAAACATGTCGCGATATCGCGACAGTTTTCTTACTTGTCTTTTTCTTTGATTTTTTGAATCAGGCTACTATGTCTTCTGGAATTGCACTGTACATGATCCGACTAACCTTTGAACTTCTGTCCTCTGCATCTGAATGACTTCTGAACTGCCTGTCCACTACATCATTAGATCTAACTAACTGTGTTGACAACAATGACAAACCTCTTGCAACACCTTGCTCAATAGTGAGATGATTGTTACCCCTGAGGATGTTTAAAGGATATTTAGGATCCCATTTTATGGATGGGCCATTGTTTCATCCCCTAATGAATAGAGGTAAAAAAAAATTTATAGGGTCTTTAGTGCTTGAGCATGGGCAGCATTGGGGGACATTCAGCACAGAGGAGTCCTTATTGCTTTTTGGTATCATGAGTGGGTTTTCTCATGATGACAGGTCGTTTTGATGTATATTATCTACAATGTGATCCTTCCTGATACATCAAGAGTGAGGTTCCCCTAGAACCTCCTAGTGATGGTGTAGGACCTTTTGGATAGCCATGAGCTGATCATTATGGCTTGGGGTAGTTCATTACTAGTGCATTTGTATGATGAGTTGTATAGGATTCAGCGACAAGGCCAAGCTGGAGTTGGCTATAGTTTCCTCCTACTAATTTGGGGCTAGGAGTATATTAGGATAGATCACCCAGTGATATTTACCTTGGCTATTACTGATATTTTTGATGATACACAATGTTATAGGTCCAGGTGGCCATGAGTTGTAGAGAAGCGATAGAGTCATTGTCATGTAGGGGATTTAGCCTACTATGTAGGCTCTCTAATTGGGCTATAGGATTGGGACATCATCTAGAGACCTTATGCATATTACCCAACATGTCCTAAGGTAGATAGGTTTCTAGCTCGTACCTAATGTGATCAATAGATCATCGATCATAAGGTGGGTATCAGAGAGTACTTTTATTTTTCTTGTGTGACCAGACAGTATGGGATACAGTAGGACATCCTACTAGATCTAGTTTTGTACTAGTAGATTCAGGTAGAGAGTGACCTTCCTATACCTTGTGTTATAGTTGTTTCAAAGAAGGTAGATCCTCCTATGGTTTATGTCGGTGTAGTGGATGCTAGGATGACTGGGGTATGTATACCTAGTGGTGGGTTATATGGCTATGGTAGGGTGGCAGTAGCTTGGGTCAAGCCAAGGATGAGGAAGTTCTTGAGGAGGATCCTGATGGACATCAAGTGCAATCCCACAAAAATAAGTGGGGTCAAGCTACTGAGGAGCAGGTAGCACTAGAGGAGGAAGAGGAGTTAGCTCCATAGGAGTAGGAGTCTCCTCTTAGGGCTCAGCTACACAGTGTGGAAATCTAGCATCAAACAACTTGATGATAGATTCTAGAGTGGGACTCCTTCATTGCTACACTCCAGTATCAAATTAAGGGTTTTGAGGAGGATAGGACCACCCTCTAGGCATATATTGACTCAATGTAGTGTAGGATAGAGCAACTCACTATCGAGAGAGATGTTGCATGAGGAAATATTGAGGAGAGATATGCTCCAGCTACTCAGGGACCAGTAGTTTTGGATCCAAGAGTAAATACTAGATGCTTACAGGGCCTTCTAAAGGAGTATAAGGTATAGATAGTGATAGATGCTAGATATATTACCTCTCTATGACTCTAGATTAGGTAGTTAGGTGATACTTCTTGGGAGAGGTCTACAATAGGGGGCTCACAACGTAGTAGGCAGAGTGAATCAGGGCAGTCATCATTGCGGCCTAACCACAGGTCAGAGAGGGGAGCGGGCACTGGCTCTAGGCCTCCTCGTAGAGAGGGTGGCAAGGGTGGAGGTAATACCAGTGGTTCAGGCCACTCATGATCATGCCTTTAGCCTATTGTATTATTTTTTAGTGTAATGTCAGATGACCTACACAGTTGTAGTCTACAGGTAACTTTTATACCTCTATGTACATTGTGACAGACACATAAATATTATATTTTTGTTTAAGGCTTATTATGTGTTTCATGTGTTTGATTTTATTGTTATGTGATGCAAATTGGATGTAATGCTTATGATCTTGAGCTATATAACGTGATGTATACATGACATGCACTAGCTAATTGATAGTTGTATGCTTAGATGTTATGATCTAGATATGTGGATGCACTACTATGCATGCTTATATAGATGCAATGTGTTGATGATATGTACTAGTTAGATGATAGATGTATGATTAGATGTTGTGATCTATATGTATGGATGCATTTATTTTTATTAAATGTATGATTAATTTATTTGAATTTTTTTTCATTTATTTTTTGTGATATGATATGATGTATGATGTGTAGTTTAGTGTATTAATTATATGAGGAATGAACTAATGCAAATGAACCTGTATTCTTTAATCACTTAAAACATGAGGAATAAAATTTAATATGTGTTTACAAACTAATGAATGACACCATAGAACGTATAAAAACCATGAATGTAAATAATAACTCTTATCATAATAATTAATCATTTAAGCATCCAAATGTGAGATGAAATGATGCGATATGTATGTGCTTTCTTTATTAGCTGATGTAAATTAAATGATATGCACAAAATGGTCATTGGCTATCTATATATCATTGTTGATATTTATCCAGTATCTATCATATTTCCTAAACACATTTTAATTAACAAAACTTCATAATTAAAGTTAATGAGTTGTTATACTGGGGTTTTTGAGATTTTCCATGAGACTCAAACACCCTAGTTGATTAATCAAAAGTAGTATAATGACCATACTAAACTTTTGAAAGATAAAGTTTTTGTAATGAAAGACCAAGATATTTATTATCCCTATGTGTGCAATTGAATATATTAGATGAAACATAAGTCTACCCCAATGCCATGCAGGATTCATTCAACCCATTTTTGTATTTAGAATCACCAAATGCTCATCATGATCCTAAGTTGAACTCAGTCGGATTAGACCACTAGGCGATACAAGAAACCTAAAGCTAGCTCTTTTTGCAAGTTGCTTAGAACTAGCCCAATGCTAGGTGGGATTCATTCAGCCCATTGCTATATTGGGGATCACTCTATGGTTTTCAAGTAGTGACCATTCTAGGGATTCAATCTCTTCACCCCCTTATTTTCTTCACTTTTATTGGGATACTTGCTCAACCATAGTGATGAAAATCATTGTTTATTTTGTATTTTTGTTTTTCTTTATTTTTGAGCAAGGGATTTGGTTTAATTTTAGAATTTTGCTCCTTTTGATGTAATCAAGGGATTTATTAGGTAAGGGGAGCTTATGGTAAGGTACAGGTATCCCTATAACCTTAACCTTCTAGAAACCCAACTATTCCAAAAATAACAATTCAATAAATGCAACAGAAGAAATTTAACCAGATAGCAAGTTTATCGAATGCGATGCAAAATTAAAGTAAATAAGAAATGAGTGTGCCGCTCAAGGAGGGCAGATCCCTGCCATGTTGGGCACAATTGCGAATACACAGATTATTGGAATGTAAAAATATGATCATTCATTTAGAAAATCAAATCCTATAAATATCTAAAAAATTATCTTCCCAGAGCATAGCCGACAATGGCTATATTTGGATTGTAGCATGACTCCCCTCCTCGGAAATCTTTGTCCTCAAATATGGAAATGACTGGAAGATACTTTCAGTTTCCCATGTAGCATCTTCTTCGGGTAAGTCCTACCATTTTATGATAAATTCTTGTATGTGATGAGATCTCAGTGTGTGAGTTCTGGTTTGTAAAATCACTTTTGGCTGGAGATGTATGCGCCTTTCTTCATCTAATACTGGTAATTCTGACTGAGAGTGTACTTTTTTACCGATCACCTTCTTGAGACAAGAGACATGAAATACTATATGTATTTGTGATGGAGGCAACTCCAATTGATATGCCACTTCTGTGATGCGACATACAATTTTGTAAGGACCATAAAATAAAGGATCCAACTTCTAACTAGATTTGATATTCAATGACAACTGTTTGTAAGGTTGAAGACGTAGGAACACCATCTCACCAATATTGAATTCTCTTTTTGAATGATGCATGTCTTGTTGCTGCTTCATACAATTTTGTGCTTGGCCCAAATTGTCTTTCAGGATAGTGAGCATTGCCTATCACTGCTACAACCAATTGTCTACTTGGGCCACTTTGGAATATCCTGGTACATAATTTGCTACTTTCAATGGTTTAGTTCCATACAATGCTTCAAAAGAAGACATATTGGTGGAATAATGGTAAGAAGTATTGTACCACCATTTTGCCAATGATAGCCACTAACTCCACTGATATTTTTTATATTGTACAAAACATCTCAGATAAGTGCCCAAACATTTATTAACTACCTTCATTTGACCATCTGTTTGTGGATGGTATGCAGAAGATATATTTATTTTGGTACCACTAAGGCGAAACAATTCTCTCCAAAAATTGCTAGTAAATATGGGATCCCGATCACTTACAATTTTTTGGGTATTTTATGTAATTTAAAAATTGAATCCATAAATACCTTGGCCACTTTGCTTACTAAAAATGGATGTTGTAAAGCCTGAAATTGAGCATATTTGGAAATATGATCAACTACCACAAAAATTATTGTTTTACCCTCCGACTTAAGAAGACCTTCAATAAAATCCATGGAAATATGTTCCCACTAGTGATCTCGAATAGGTAATGGTTGAAGCAACTCTTGTGATTTGACTGTTTCTCCCTTATTGCATTGGCACACTTCACACTCAGCTACCTATTGCTTGGCCTCTGCTTTTAACCCTTTCCAACAAAAGGATTGTTTAACCCGCATATAAGTTTTCAAAAAACCTGAATGACCTAAAGATGGAGAAGCATGTGGCTCATCTAGGATCCGTTATTTGATTGTAGAATTGTGTGGAATGTAAATGCAATTATTCTTGCATAATATTTTGTCATCATATGAGAAAAGAGGGTGCTTAGATGAACCCATAGACAATTCTTGAATTATTTGAGTTGTTTCACCGTTGGACAACCATTCTTCTTGTAACTGAGACACCCATTGAGAACATGGTCCTGAAATGGCATTAATGACTACTTCATCTTTGTATTTTTTGGATAATGCATCCACTGCCACATTTTCTTTTCCTTTCTTATATTCAATCACAAAATCATATCCCAATAGTTTAGCCAACCACTTGTTTTGTTTAGGATAATAAAACCTTTGTTCTAGAAAATTCTTGAGACTATTGTGATTTGTTTTTATAATAAAATGGTTATTTATTAGGTAGTGCCTCCATTTCTCCACAGCGTGTAGAATAGCCAACATTTCTTTTTCATATGTGGATCTACCCAAATTCTTCCTTAAAATTTGTTTACTTTCAAATGCCAAGGGGTGACCCTCCTGCATTAATACTCCCCCAATACTTGTTCCTAAGGCATCACATTCAATGACAAATGGTTTTTGAAAATCTAGAGTGGCCAAAACTAGAGTCATACACATTACTTCCTTGAGAGCTTTGAAGGCTTGAGTAGCTTCCACGAACCAATGAAAAGCATCCTTCTTGGTGAGCGTTGTGAGAGGACCCATAATTTTACCATAGTTACGCACAAATTTGTGATAATACCTAGTGAGACCAAAAAACTATGAAGTTTCTTGATGGTTTTAGGTAAAGTCCAATCCTAAATTGTATTAATCTTATTGGGATCCACTTTAACACCTTCTTAAGATACTATATGATCGAGGTACTCAACTTCTTTAACACTAAATGATCATTTAGATCGGTTGACAAATAACTTTTCCTTGTGTAGTATATGAAGAACTCTTCCCACATGTGATAAATGATCCTTCCATGATTTACTGTAGATGAGTATGTCATCAAAGAATACTAGGACAAATTTGTGAAGGAATGGATGAAACACCTGGTTCATGAGACTTTGGAATGTAGATGGGGCATTAGTGAGACCAAAGGGCATGACCAAGAATTCATAATGACCTTGATGAGTTCGAAAAGTTGTCTTGGGAATATCCTCTTCCCTAACTCGGATTTGGTGAAATCCTGAACGTAAGTCTAATTTGGTAAAGAATTTGGCACCATGTAGCTCATCTAGTAACTCATCAATGACAGGGATAGGAAATTTATCTTTGATCATGATTTTGTTGAGAGGACAAAAATTTGGACACATACGCCAAGAATTGTCTTTTCGACAAGCTAAAACTACTGGTGAGGAATAAGGGCTAGTACTATGATGGATAATACCATGTTCTAATAGTTCTTGTACAATATTCTCAATTTCTATTTTTTGGGATTGGGGATATCGATAAGGATGACCATTAAGTGGGAGACTTCCTGGGACCAGGTGTATGGCATGGTCATGGGATCTTTGGGATGGTAGTCCTTTTGTTTCTTGAAAAACCTCCTCATAGTTAGCCATAATGTTTTGCAGATCTTCTATTTGGATTTATGGCATATCTTGTTCTAGATTTTTAATGCAATTGATTTGGGCTATGTGTTGGCAATTTTGGGTACCTTGGGTACATTGCCTTTGCTCAAGTGTAGAAGTTGTCATTGATGTCAAGAAGCTCTTGAAGGAATTTGATTTAATGTCAGATTATTCAGAGCATGGACAGTGAGTTTCCAGGAAGATCATAGTAGCCCATTTGCAAAAGATCAAAGAAAAAGACAAGTAAGAAAAGGTATGCAGCAGGCAAGAAAAACTGTCGTGATTTCGTGACATGTTAGAGGAGAGAGAAAGTGCTGGAAAAACTGTTGCGATTTCGCGACATGTTTGAGGAGAGAGAAAGAGTTGGCAAAACTGTCACGATTTCGTGACATGTTGGCAGAAAAGAAGAGCAAGGTGGAAAGTGTCGCGATTTCGTGACATGTCGCATTTTCGCGACTCGAAAAGTGCAGGAAGGCAGAGAAGGAAAAGTGTCACGATTTCGTGACATATTGCAAAGAAGATTGTACGGATGGAAAAGTGTCACGATTTCACGACATGTTGCAGGAGAGGGAGTCCGAAAGAAAAAGTGTCACGATTTCATGACATGTTGCAGAAGAGAGAGTCCAAAAGAAAAAGTGTCACGATTTCATGACATAATGCTGAAAAGAGAGTCCGTAGTGTGAATTGTCATGATTTCATGACAAGTTTGAAGAGAGAGAAAGTAGCAAGACAAAGTGTCACGATTTCGCGACATGCTACAGAAGTCGAAGTGAGAACTGTCACGATTTCGTGACATGCTACAGAACTCAAAGTGAGAACTATCATGATTTCATGACATGCAGCAAAGGGAAGAGTAAAAAATGAGAACTGTCACGATTTCGTGACAGGCTACAAAGAAATCGTATGGATGCAGAAAGTGTCATGATTTCACGATAGGTTGAGATGGCAGGATTCAACAGGTTGAGATGGCAGCATTCAGTTGGAGAAAGTGTCACGATTTCATGACAGAGATAGTAAACAAGTCTTCAATAGAAGAAGCGTCATGATTTTATGATGAATTCAAGAAGGAAGAGCTCGAAGGCGAAAGCATCACGATTTCGTGACATGTTCCAGTTTTGTAGGTGTAAGGTAGTGAAAGTGTCACGATTTCATGACATGTTCCATTTTCGCTAGTGCAAGCCGAGAAGAGTGCAAGGAAGCGAAAGTGTCACGATTTCATGACATGTTCTGCTTTCGCTGGTGCAAGCCGAGAAGAGGGTAAGAAAGCGAGAAGTGTCACGATATCGCGACAAGAGCTTAGTCAAAGTCGTCAAAGGCTAAAGTGTCATGATATCATGACAAAAGCCATAAGATAGTGTACGGTTGCAAAGGTGTCGTGATATCGTGACATGTTGTAGTTTCACGGCAGAAGCTACAGAAGAGTTGCAGAGGCAGTGAAGCCGACAAAGTTAAATTTGGGCCGACAAAGATTAGGGTTTGCAGCCGACGTAGTTTAGGGTGTGCAACCGACTAAGATCAAGGTTTTAATCTTGAAAGTGTTAGTATAAAAGGAGGGCTGCTTGGAGAGTTAAGTATCGATCTGGAGTGTGTGTTCGAAGTGCGACGTTCGTAGATAGAGTGCAAAATTTGATAGCAAGGTACAGAGTGCATTTTGTCGAATCGTCTAAGTGAGAGAGATCGCAAGGAATCAGAGTGCACGAAGATGGTGCTACTGTGTTTGCGAAAAGGAGCAGAAGTTGTTGGCGTTGCAATATTCGTAGATAGAGCGCAGGGGGAGAAGTTCGATCATCGACAGCTGAGTACCACTGTGATTGCATAGATAGTGCAAAGACTGGAGTTAGACAAAGTGCGGCTGTAAAAGCACAAGAAGTTGTGTATGTTGTGAAGCAGTCTGGGCAGGTTCTAGTGAGAACTTGCAAAGCAGATCTGAGACAAGTCTTGGTGAAGACTTGGGTGAAGATCAAGCAAGCTTTAGTGAAAGCTTGTGAACCACTTTTGTGAACCAGATTTGAGGACCAGTTGAGGACAGATATTGGTGCAGATTCGAGGACATTTGTGCCAGACCGAAGGACTGTGTTTGGTGCAGATCAGAGATAGAGAACGAGGACATTTGTGCTAGACCGAAGGACTGTGTCTAGTGCAAATTCGAGGACCAGCTTGGTGATGATAGAGTTGAGGATAGAGGTCTCCACCCAGAGCAGGGAAGATAGGTTTCTTCTGTGGATAGAGTTCCATTTGCTAAGGGCAGTGGAGGCATAGGTCTTCTAGAGGATCACCACCTGTAACAGAGCTAGGGGATTGGTGTCTCCTTTGGGTTGGTGCCCATAAACTTTGTAATCGGGAAAGGTATTCCCAGAATTATGATTTGATAAAATTTAGTGAAAGATTTTATCCGTGGAGTAGCCCACATTGGGTGAACCACGTAAATTGTTGTGTCTCTTTGTTGATGGTGTTTTGTGCATTGCTTTGATTACGGCTTTTGAATCTGCTATCTATACACTGCATATTTTTGAATTGAAAGTTGAATTGAAGGAAAAAGTAAAAAGTGGTCTTATACTGTTCACCCCCCCCTCTCAGTATAAGCTTGTGTTCTTCAATTGGTATCAGAGCGGGTTCCTTCGAAAAGTTTAACAGCTTGAAGGAAAAGCTAGCAAAGAACACAATGGATTATTCAAGTGGCAATGCAAGCACCTATTCTTGATGGATCAGATTTTGGTCTGTGGAGTGCAAGAATGAAGGTTCATCTAATGGCACTTGGTAATGAGGTATGGGAAGTGATTGAAGATGGGTACACTATTCCTGAACATGGTCCTTATACTAAAGAAGACAGGCTCCTACATCACAGCAATTCAAAAGCAATGAATGCAATCCTGAAAGGCTTACAGAAAGCAGATCTCACCAAAGTGATTCACTGCAAGACAGCTAGTGAAATGTGGAATCAGCTGAAAGTGGTTCATACAGGTGATGCAAATGTCCGAAAGGCCAAGTTGAGACACTTCAAAGGTATGTTCGAACAACTCCAGATGAATGATGATGAAAATATTAGTGACTACATGCTTCGTATGGATGAGGTTGTTAACTCCATGAAAGACTTAGGTCTTGAGCTTGCTGAAAATGATGTTTGTGATAAGATTTTAAGATCTCTTCCTAATAGATTTAGTGAAAATATTTTTGCTATTGAGGAAGCTAAAGATTTGGATAAGTTGAAAAAGGATGAGCTCCATAGTATACTTGCAGCATTTGAGTTGAGAACTCAAGTGAAGGTTGATGTCAAGAAAGAGGCAGCTTTCAAGGCTACCAAGAAATCAAAAGGCAAACAACTTAAAGAGAGTGATGAGTCTTCTAGTGATGAAGAAGCATATTACAGCAAGAAAGACAAGTTCTCTAGAAAGAGCAAAAGCGTGAAAAATATAAGATGTTTTAATTGTGGAAAGTTTGGTCATTATGCTACTGACTGTACTGTTTCCAAGAATGAAAGTGATGAAGATAAACAGGATTCTAAGAGCAAGGAATCTGAAAAGCACAAGCATCACAGGAAATACAAAGATGAGCACAACAATCAAGGAAAGAGGTATTCTCGCAAGCACAAGAAGAGTTTCTACCTAGACAAAGCAAGTAAGTGTTCGAGTAGTGATAGTGAAAGTTCTTCGAGTGATGATGAAAATGAGATGTTGTTTATTTCAGAAAAAGAGGAAGAACCGAAACATAGATTCATTATCATGAAATGTCTTAGATGTGGAAATTTTGGTCACCTTGAGGATGATTGTACAAATAATGATTTGGTTTCTAGTATGTATGAGGATGCTTCAAAAAACTATAAGGAAGATGCATGTATGGTTTTTGAAGAGGGTAGCACCTCTAGCGATAAGAAAACTGAAAAAGGCTTTGATGATCCAGAAAGCAATCAAATAAAGGATCTTGAAAGTGAACTTTCTAATGCTCTAAGTGCTTTGAAAAAGGAAAGAAAGAAGAATGCTAGACTCAAGGATAAGTTAGATGAATGTTGTATGGAGAGAGATGATCTTACAGAAAGTCTTGACTTCTCTATGGCTAAGACACAAGAACTCAAGGACGAGTTAGAGTCTAAGATTCTTGAGTATAGTGAGTTAGAAAAGAAAATGGCTTCTTTGAAAGAGGAAACTAAAGAGTACAAGGATAAGCTTTACAGGTTTCAAGATAGCTCCAAAAAGGTTAAGTCACTCATCAAAGGTCAAAGAAAGACAACAGATAAAATAGGCCTTGGCTTTGTTAAGCCGCGCAAGGAACAGGTTGGGGAATCTAGTAAGAGATTTCAAAAAGAAGAGAGTTCTGATGAGGAGAGTATTTCAGAGAAAGAGTCCGTGGATGATAGATGCACAGAAATAGAAAATAGAATTCAATATAATAAGAAGAAGTTTTTGGGACCCATGAGGTCAAATAAAGGAAAATTTCACGATAGATGTTTTGCATGTTACAGGTTTGGTCACATGGCTGCACATTGCATGGCTCAAATGAAGAAGGTAAACAACAATTTCAGAAGTGCTAGTTTCTTTCAAGGATATTGCTACTCTTGTCAATAGTTTGGGCACAAGGCAGTTTATTGCAAGGCAAATAACAGGAACAGGTTTGGTCGAAACTGGTGGATTCAAAAAGCATGTATGCCTAAAAGAAATAACTTTGTTACTTGTTATAAGTGCAACAATGAAGGTCACACAACTAGACAATGTAGAGCTGAACTTCCAAGGTACAAGAACAGAAATAGTAGTATGAACAGGTCCAAGGATCAAGGCATGGATAAGAACAATGACAGGAACAAGAACAGGAATATTGACAAAGAGTTCAAGAGAAGGCCCGGCAAGGAAATTGTAGACGCTGATGATGATCAGTGCCTAATGGGAGTTTTACTCCCACCCCTATTTTAATCACCTCATCAGGAGGTGGGGGAGGGACTAAGCTAAGATGCTCATTCTTAGTCCCGAGCCCCAAAGGTGACCCTTTGCCATTGATGACAAAGGGGGAGAGATATGAGTAAGGGGGAGAGCTTCAAGTGAAGAGAAGAGCTTCAAGTCAGGGGGAGCAAAACTTCAAAGGCAGATTCTCAGTTGTGAGCACAGTTGGTTTCAGTTTTGGCTTTTGAGATGTGTTTTCAGTAAAGGTTTGCCATCAATGACAAAGGGGGAGATTGTTGGCAATTTTGGGTACCTTGGGTACATTGCCTTTGCTCAAGTGTAGAAGTTGTCATTGATGTCAAGAAGCTCTTGAAGGAATTTGATTTAATGTCAGATTATTCAGAGCATGGACAGTGAGTTTCCAGGAAGATCATAGTAGCCCATTTGCAAAAGATCAAAGAAAAATACAAGTAAGAAAAGGTATGCAGCAGGCAAGAAAAACTGTCATGATTTCACGACATGTTAGAGGAGAGAGAAAGTGCTGGAAAAACTATCATGATTTCGCGACATGTTTGAGGAGAGAGAAAGAGCTAGAAAAACTGTCACGATTTCATGACATGTTGGCAGAAAAGAAGAGCAAGGTGGAAAGTGTCACGATTTCACGACATGTCGCATTTTCGTGACTCGAAAAGTGCAGGAAGGCAGAGAAGGAAAAGTGTCACGATTTCGTGACATATTGCAAAGAAGATTGTACAGACGAAAAAGTGTCATGATTTCATGACATGTTGCAGGAGAGGGAGTCTGAAAGAAAAAGTGTCACGATTTCGTGACATGTTGCAAAAGAGAGAGTCCAAAAGAAAAAGTGTCATGATTTCATGACATAATGCTGAAAAGAGAGTCCATAGTGTGAATTGTCATGATTTCATGACAAGTTCAAAGAGAGAGAAAGTAGCAAGACAAAGTGTCATGATTTCACGACATGCTACAGAAGTCGAAGTGAGAACTGTCATGATTTCATGACATGCTACAGAACTCAAAGTGAGAACTATCATGATTTCGTGACATGCAACAAAGGGAAGAGTCGAAAATGAGAACTGTCATGATTTCATGATAGGTTGCAAAGAAGTCGTACGGATGCAGAAAGTGTCACGATTTCATGATAGGTTGAGATGGAAGCATTTAGTTGGAGAAAGTGTCATGATTTCATGATAGGTTGAGATGGTAGCATTCAGTTGGAGAAAGTGTCACGATTTCATGATAGGTTGAGATGGGGGCATTCAGTTGGAGAAAGTGTCACGATTTCATGACAGAGACAGTAAACAAGTCTTCAACAGAAGAAGCGTCATGATTTCACGATGAATTCAAGAAGGAAGAGCTCGAAGGTGAAAGCGTCACGATTTCATGACATGTTCCAGTTTCACGGGCGTAAGGCAGAGAAAAGCATAAGGTAGCGAAAGTGTCACGATTTCGTGACATGTTCCATTTTCGCTAGTGCAAGCCGAGAAGAGTGCAAGGAAGCGAAAGTGTCACGATTTCGCGACATGTTCTGCTTTCACTGGTGCAAGCCGAGAAGAGGGTAAGAAAGCGAGAAGTGTCATGATATCACGACAAGAGCTTAGTCAAAGTCGTCAAAGGCTAAAGTGTCGCGATATCATGACAAAAGCCATAAGATAGTGTACGGTTGCAAAGGTGTCACGATATCGCGACATGTTGTAGTTTCACGATAGAAGCTACAGAAGAGTTGCAGAGGCAGTGAAGCCGACAAAGTTAAATTTGGGCCGACAAAGATTAGGGTTTGTAGTCGACGTAGTTTAGGGTGTGCAGCCGACTAAGATCAAGGTTTTAATCTTGAAAGTGTTAGTATAAAAGGAGGGCTGCTTGGAGAGTTAAGTATCGATTGGAGTGTGCGTTCGAAGTGCGACGTTCGTAGATAGAGTGCGAAATTCGATAGCAGGGTACAGAGTGCATTTTGTCGAATCTTCTAAGTGAGAGAGATCGCAAGGAATCAGAGTGCACGAAGACGGTGCTGTTGTGTTTGCAAAAAGGAGCAGAAGCTGTTGGCATTGCAATATTCATAGATAGAGCGTAGGGGGAGAAGTTCGATCGCCGACAGCTGAGTACCACTGTGATTGCATAGACAGTGCAAAGACTGGAGTTAGACAAAGTGCGGCTATAAAAGCACAAGAAGTTGTGTATGTTGTGAAGCAGTCTTGGTAGGTTCTAGTGAGAACTTGCAAAGCAGATCTGAGACAAGTCTTGGTGAAGACTTGGGTGAAGATCAAGCAAGCTTTAGTGAAAGCTTGTGAACCACTTTTTGTGAACCATATTTGAGGACCAGTTGAGGACAGAGATTGGTGCAGATTCAAGGACATTTGTGCCAGACCGAAGGACTGTGTTTGGTGCAGATCAGAGATAGAGAACGAGGACATTTGTGCTAGACCGAAGGACTATGTCTAGTGCAAATTCGAGGACCAGCTTGGTGATGATAGAGTTGAGGACAGAGGTCTCCAGCCAGAGCAGGGAAGACAGGTGTCTTCTATGGATAGAGTTCCATTTGCTAAGGGCAGCGGAGGCAGAGGTCTTCTAGAGGATCACCAACCATAACAGAGCTAGGGGATTGGTGTCTCCTTTGGGTTGGTGCCCATAAACTTTGTAATCGGGAAAGGTATTCCCAAAATTATGATTTGATAAAATTTAGTGAAATATTTTATCCGTGGAGTAGCCCACATTGGGTGAACCACGTAAATTGTTGTGTCTCTTTGTTGATGGTGTTTTGTGCATTGCTTTGATTATGGCTTTTGAATCTGCTATCTATACACTGCATATTTTTGAATTGAAAGTTGAATTGAAGGAAAAAGTAAAAAGTGGTCTTATACTGTTCACCCCCCCTCTCAGTATAAGCTTGTGTTCTTCACTATGAATCCCCTACCATATTTTCTTAATATATTTTCCATGCTATGTGAACTTACTATTTTTTATGGAGGTGTGGGCAATCCTTGAAGATGAATGGTCTTCCCATTTTCTTGCCATTCCACAAAGTAGTGCTTGTGATTAAAACCAACTGTGGTTTCTAATTGTTCCATCCATGCAACGCCCAAAATAACTTCTAAATTTCCTAATTCCATAACAAAGAGAGGACCTTGTTAAATATAAGTACCCATTTATAATGATATTGAAGATGTCTTACCTAGGCATTGAGAAGTTTTCCTGCTTTTCGTTCTAACTTGAAATATGTATCGACTAGATGAGTAGACATGCAAATTTAATGCCCTAGCAAGTTTTGCATCAATAAAGTTGTGAGTACTTCCTCAATCAATTATTACTATTACCTTATTTTTTCGAATTAACCCTACCACCTTGATTTTATGGTGAGAGGATAACCCTATAAGAGCATGTACTAAAATATTCATGGTATCTTCTTCAGCTAAAACTTCCTCATGTTCACTTTGGTCATCGACTGTAGGATCCTCAAGTGCATTGTATTCCTTTGTTTCCTCATCTTCCTTGTCTGCATATTCAATTTAAAATTTTTGACGTGGTATACACGCTTGATATTTTGGATGATTATTACAAAATTTGTAGCAGAAGTATCCAGATGGTTGATCATTTCTACCAAAAGAGTTGTTACGAAATTGAGGTCAACCATATGAATCATGTCATGTAAATGGACCTAGTTGCACCTTCGTCTCTACCAAATTGGCCACCCTTATACACTCATATAGCTTGGATGGATTTCTTAGGTCCACTTTGACTTTAATATTCACTTTCAACCCATTTTGAAAAGCTGCTACCACGACGTCTGGTTGTAGGTCTTGTGCATAGTGAAGCATACTGGTGAATTTCGAGATATAGTCCCCTACTAATCTTTTCTACTTAAGTGAAAACAAACGTACTGTGTATGAACCTATGGGACATTTTTCAAATCTATGAATAAATGCGTCTTTGAAATTATCTCAAAAGAGAGCCGGGTGGTCATTCTCACGTTTGTACCATGTAAACCATTGATAAGCTTCAATGCCTAATTTGGTTGTCGTAAAAGGAACTTTTTCCTCCTACCGAAATTGGTAGAAGTCTAATATGCCTTCCATTTTGGCTATCCACCCATGTGGATCATGACCTTCAAAGGTGGGCATGTCAATGCATGGATAATTGACTCTAGTAGGACCTCTTGGTTGGTGGTGAATAGTGTTCCTATCTTGTTCCACATTATTCCTTTGTCAATGGATGTGATTTTGGTAAGGTCTATCAGAACCCCTTTGTTGCTCAAAAACTTCTTCATTACCCATATCCACATTATTTCCATGGTCTTTGAGATTTGAGGAATGATTATTATGATCTCTATGGTGTGTATGGTCTTCAGAGTGAATGCTAGTACTCCAATGGTTGGGACTAGGAAGATTTGGTTGGGGTTGTTTGTGGACTACTTGGTTGAAACTGGTAGTCATAATCTTAATGCTTTCTATTAATTGGACTAAAAATTCCACAGTGACTTTGGAACGACCATTTTCTACTTGAGTGAGGTTCTCTTGTGAGTTGTTTGAAGAGGTATTGGATGTCATTTTGTTGATCAAGGGATGACCCAGGTTATAGCTACCAATTCTTAAAGGAGAAGGATAATTTTGTGTACCTTTGTTATACCGAGGTCTTCTTTGTGATTCAAAACTCCTCTCGGTTGGATCCTCAAAATTGGATAGTCACCCGTCTGGTCATTTTTGCCACTTTTCGCTCATGTGCTAGTATAATAATTGCCTTTGATTCTGCAAATTGTTGATGTTTGGGACAAAAAAATTGGTTTAATTTATGCTTTCCAATGTCACTCCAACTATGACACGGATTTGATTTTAGGCTCTCCTCCTTGTGGCTTTTAGAACCACTTTTGAATTGGTAACTTTCTGACAACAACATTCTAGCAATTTCTTGACAGCAATCCAATTTCTTGACAATAATAACTTTTTAGCAATTTCTTGATAGCAACTTTTTTTTGACACTTATGTTAGCAATTTTTTTTCACGACAATTGGGACTAACACACAGGATGACACCTGACATGACAGAGAAACTAAAACTGAATGACAGGCCTGACCTAACACACAAGAAAGTTGGGACTAACATACAGGATAGAACCTGACACGATGGTGAAACTAAAACCGAATGATAGACCCGACCTGAACTAAAATTGATAGTGAGGACACAGAAGGGAATGGTGACCCAAAACTGATAGCACTGACTCAGAAGGATTGGCGATGCATGGAGGGACTAGCGACCCAAAATTGATAGCATGACTTTAAAATGACTGGCGACGCATATAGGGACTAGTGACATGGACATGAATGTAGAAGGAAAATGAACATGAAATATTTGATGACTACGGACTACACTATAGAATTGAGACTAACCAATGAAAGACGCAAATGAGAATGACACGTTGCATGATAGGTGGAATAACAAGATACAAAGATGAAGGAGTTAATGCACGAGGATATAGGATATGAAGGTGAAGGATCTGAGCCTATGACTGAAGTCATGAATAACAAGAGGTGATTTATTCTAAATAAAGCCTTTCTCGCCCTCCACATGGACAATGTGGGATAATAGCCCACAAAAATAAAAATAATTTTATATTTTTTTAAACATTAGTTGATCTTTTAAATACCTGCTCCTAATTGGTTGACGATGGCATATTTTAGAAGCACTATTTTGGGTGAGTTTCCTCATTCATTCGACTGGTACACGATGTTTCTGAAGGTGGTATCCCAATGAGTTCCCTTCAACCATCCTGTACCTAATTTGTATCTTGTATTTTCATAATCAATAGTGTCTACGACTATGGATTTCCCCCCTGGCTATCGACTATATGTGAGTTTCTTGCTTATACGAATGTGGTATCGCAACTTGGAGAAATGGTGACTATAAATTGCTTTTCACCATTTTGTAAATAATTAGTTGATATGTGTTGTTTTATTGTGGCTATCTAAAATTAAGCATCTAGGGTGCAACGCCCAAGAGCAATGGGTTGTCTAGTGCGAAAACTACTACCATAGGCCAAGTAATCAATGATCTTGATATCACTTGGTAAGGTACAGGTATCCCTATAACCTTAACCTTCCAAAAACCTAGCTATTCCAAAAATAACAATTCAATAAATGCAGCAAAAATAAATTTAACTAGATAGAAAGTTTATCGAATGCGATGTAGAATTAAATTAAATAAAAAATGAGTGTTCTTCCCAATGAGGGTAGATCTCTACCATGTTGGGCATAGTTGCAAATACGCATATTATTGGAATGTAAAATATGATCATTCATTTAGAAAATTAAATCCTTTAAATATCTAAAAAATTATCTTCCTAGAGCATAGCCGACAATGGCTATATTTGGATGTCCTTTTTCCAATGATCAACACTTTAGACCATGCGCATCACAATATGAGCAAGTAAAAACCTTTCACTTAGGATGCCTAGTACCACTTTGTAGTGTTCATCTTTCCCTTGTTCCAACTAAGATTTTAGTGTTTTGATTAGTGATGGGATTTTGATATATGCTAGATGTTATCAAATCTATACCTCATCTACAAAAGTAGAGATAGCTTTCTATAAAATTTAATAAGATCACTAGGTATGATTGAATGAGAGGAAAACCCTAGTATATTCCTTATAGAAATAGGGAGTGTTGTGTTGAAAAACACAGTTACTCACATGGGTTATGGATGAATGATGATTTTAAAAGGTGCATGATTGGCATACAAATATGGTGTCATTTGTATGATTATAAACATAGCCTATTCTAATGTGAATGCAATGGATGAAACATGCCTAATACAATGCAGTTATATGAATGCAAATACAAAATGTAAGATGCAAATATTTTTGTATTTTTATATTTTTAATTATTTTTGTATTCTAATGTTTTCAATTATTTTTGTATTTTTGTGTTTTTTTCTTGACCAAAGGGCTTAAATGCCTTTGGAGCCTTTTGTGAGTTGACCAAAGGGCTTATGATGCCTTTCGGGTGTTTTATGAGTTGACCAAAGGGCTTAATGTGCCTTTGGAGCTTTTTTTGAGTTGACAAAAGGGTTTAATGTGCCTTTGGGGATTTTTGTGCTTTGACCAAAGGGCGTATGATGCCTTTCAGGATTTTTGTGAGTTGACCAAAGGGCTTAATGTACCTTTGGGGATTTTTGTAATTTAACCAAAGTGCGTATGATGCCTTTGGGGCTTTTTGTGAGTTGACCAAAGGGCTTATTATGCCTTTGGAACTTTTTGTGAGGTGACCAAAGGGCTTAATGTGCCTTTAGGGATTTTTGTGATTTGACCAAAGGGCATATGATACCTTTGGGTCTTTTTATGAATTGACCAAAGGGCTTATGATGCCTTTGGAGGTTTTTTTGAGGTGACCAAAGGACTTAATGTGTCTTTGAAACTTTTGTGAGTTGGAAAAATGGCTTATGATACCTTTGGATATTTTTGTGAGGTGACCAAAGGGCTTATGCTGCATTTGGGGCTTTTTGTGAGATGACCAAAGGGCTTATGTTGCCTTTGGAACCTCTTGATTTTGATGCTTTCTGATTTTTTTGGAATTTTATGATTTTCAAATGTTTTTGGAATTTTGATTATTTTAAATATTTTTTAGTTTTGTTGGTTTTATATGTAAAACGCCTTCAGATGAAGAATGTTGAGAGGTTTAGGCTCTTCAACATCTTCTAACAATGTTAAGTGATATGTCCCTGGTCCAATATTCTCTGAGATGATATAAGGACCTATCCAATTGGACATAAATTTGTCTTGTAGGTGCAGTGGCAGGTTTGAATTCTATTGGTTCTCTTTGAGCACGAGATCCCCAACCTTAAAGTCTCTCAGGTGGACTTTATTGTTATAAGCTCATGTTAAATGATCTTGGTAAACATGAAGATGCTTAAGAGCATTGATGCGATGTTCATCAAGAAGATTCAATTGATCAAGGTGAGCTTGCTACATATTTTCATCATCGATAAATTATTTCAATGCAATGCATAATATTGGAATTTCTAACTCCAAGGGAATAATGGCCTTAGCACCATATGCAAGAGAAAATATTTTTTCCCCAGTGGGCATCTACATGCTGGTTCTATAATCCCATAATGTAAGAGGCAACTACAGATACCAATACTTATGATTTTCTTTCATCATCTTCTTTAAGATAGCTACGATCATTTTGTTTGAGGCTTATGCTTACCCATTTACTTGTGGATAATATGGTGTTGCAAAACTATGTTGAATATTATATTTGGACATTAAAGCCTACACATTTTTATTTTTAAATGAAGGACCATTATCTAAAATTATCTTGAATGGGATCCCAAAGTGACAGATTATATTGTGAAGTATGAACTCCACAATTCATTGTCCTATCATTGATGTTAAGGGGACCACTTCCACCCATTTAGTGAAATAGTCAGTGGCCATTAAAATAAGCATGTTTCAACCCGAAGACAGGGGGAAATCTTTCCAATTAAATTGAAACCCCACTGATAAAATGGTCAAGTTGCCTAAATGGGTTGTAAGACCTACGATAGCATGTGCATCATATTTACATGGTACTAACACTTAACACACTTCTTGATATACTCACAGAAATCATTTTCCATGGTGGGCCAATAATAACCCATTCAAAGGATGCACTTGATGATAGCCATGCTGCTGAAATGACCATCGCAGGTTCCATCATGAGATTGTGAAATCATCCAAGCTGATTCTTGGGGTTCAAGACATCAAAGGAGGACTCCATTAAAGCTTCAATGGTACAATATATCTCCTAGAAAGACATATCTGGTCACTGTTTGTTTAAATGCTCATTTTGTATCCTACAAAAATCCCTGCAAGATGATTCCAAGCTTAAGGAATTCTTGTAATTTGTGTAACCAATCCTGATAAGCTATGGCCTCAATAGACAAGATGACTTGTTCTCCTTACAATTTAATGTGTACAAATGCATATTGAGAAATAAGCTTGTGGTGAATGATGGTACCATTCCCTATAGGACCCTGCAAGATCAAATATATCCAAGGTGTTTTCTTTAGAAATTCTTTGGCTTTATAGAACCACTCATGGTTTGGTTTTATGTGAATCATTTTGATTGATTCTTTGTTGTCAAAATCCTCACATTGCATCGTTGATTGTGAGAGCATAGTCACATGAATGGTAGTGAAATCAACAGATAAATTTTAAGGGATCAAGGATCACAAATATGCCATTGTATCTATAATTTTTTTAGATGTGTGAGGGATTGCCTTGATGTTGTACCATTCTATTTGGGCTAGATAAGTGTCAACAAGCTCTTTGTAAGCTTTCAAAATTGGACACCTACATTAAAATAATACCTTGACTTGGTTAATGATGACAAGGGAGTCACCAAAGATATTTAGATTTTTAATATTCATAGTGATTGTTGTTTGGAGACCCAATATTAGGGCCTCGTATTTAGTGTTGTTATTTGTGCAAGTGAATTCTAGCTTAAATGACAAGGGAATCAGAGAATCTTATGGTGTAACAAACACAATACCTGCACCACCCCCTTGCTCACACTTTGAATCATCAAAGAACAATGTCATGTTAGCTTTATTTTTTGGTTCTTTAAGTTTGGGTGCTTTTGATAATGCAAATACTGCATCATCAAGAAGTTCAATGGTGAGAGGTCTATTTTTTTGAAGTGGCACCTCTGCCAGTTGATCAGCTATGACTTTCCCCTTGATGGAATTTTGGCTTATAAATTCTAAATCAAATTCTTACAGTAGCATGATCCACTTTGCAATACGTGTATTATGATATGTCTTGTGCATCATATACTACAAAGGATTTTGTTTTGATATCACATACATTGTATTTCTTAGCATGTAGTGGTGTAACTTCTTGGTTGCAAAGACCACTGCTAAGCATAGCTTCTCTAAGTATGTGTATCCTAGCTCGTAGCTCACCAAGGTGTGGTTGATATTGGATATCGCTTATTCTTTGTCTTGCATATTCTTTTGAGCCAACATGGTATCCAAAGCAAAATTGGTAGCCAATATATAAAGCAAAAATGGCATGTCTAGCCTTGGTGGGACTAGTACTAGCGGTGTTTCTATGAATTTCTTGATATCAATAAAGGCTTGCTAACATTCTTCATCCCAATGGAATGGGATCCCCTTGTGTAGTAGTCGATTCATGGATCGATATTTATCTGATAGTTGTGCAATGAAACACTTTATGGATGCTACTTTTCCCTATAGGATTCTTAGCTCTTTGATGTTAGTGGGTGGGGCCATTTCTAGGATAGCCTTTACCTTTTTTGGGTCGATTTTAATCCCCTATTTAGAAATGATGAATCCCAAGATTTTTCTTGAAGTGATTCCAAATACATATTTCTTTGGATTCAACCTGATGTTGTGCTCTATCCAGTGATTTAAGACCTTTCTGTTGAGAAGCAACACACCCCCGTTGAAAAAATGAAATTCCATCCTTAGAAAAACTTTGAACTTCCATTTTTGCAGTAGGGACCCTCTTGATATGTTTCAGGTTTTAAGTCCAAATTTGCTTGCCTCCTTTTTAAAGTTGTGCTTTTCCTTGCATTCTAGCTGTGTTATCCAAGAATTCACTTTTTACATGCTAGAATCATTCATGCTTAAACAAAATCTTGCACCAGTATGAGAAAATCCAGAAAACAGTCAGATAAATGCATGAAAAATCAAAACTTTCCCTTTTAGGCAGTGTCGCGAAATCGTGACACTTCCATTTATGGAAATGTCACGAAATCGCGACAAGAAAATAGAAAATCGGCTAAGTCGCAAATGTATAGCGAAATCGCGACACTTTCCATTTTTGGAAGTGTCGCGATATCGCGACATTTCCATTTTTGGAAAGTGTCGCAAAATCGCTGTCGGTCGAAGGAGAGAGAATAAAGTTGTACGAAGGGGCGCAATTTGGCGACATGTCGCGATATCACGACATGTCGCATTTTCGCTGAGAAAAGGAGAAAAGTGGCTAAGTCCCAAAGTTGCAGCGATTCGCTGACACGTCACGAAATCATGGTCAACGCGGTCAACGCATGCAGCTTTGGCGGAACCGTCACGATTTCGTGACGTGTTCCATTTTCACGGGTTCGAGGAAGCAAAGGAGGAACAGTAGAAAATGTCAACGAATCGCGACCAGAAGCTCAGTCGACGACTTAACCCAAAAGATGCAGCGATGCGCTGCACGTCTCAGAATCGCGGCTGTTAACGAAGAAGAGAGTCCGAAATGAAAGTGCAGCGATTCGCTGCACACTCGTTGAGAAGGGGGTCTAAAGAGGAAGTTGCATCGATGCACTGCAAGTTCCAAAGTTGCAAAGGCGCGGGGCATCGAATATAAAAGGGAGCAAAGTAAGAGCTGTAGCGATTCGCTACTATTTTTGGGATGAGGCTCGACAAACCAAAAGTGCATCGATGCGCTGCACGCCTCAAAATCGCGGAGTGATAGTTTCAAAGAGTCCAAAGTGTAAAATTTGTAGCGACTCACTGCACGTTTTCTAAGAGGTAAGATTTGCAGCGATGCGCTACACCCTTCTGTGAAAAGTGAAACCAGAGGAAGAAGCATGTCGCATTTTCGCGACATGCTTGAAGAAGCCTGTGCGGTCGCCAGGGAAGGTCGCGATTTCGTGACATGCCACGAAATCACGACATGTCGCATTTTCGTGACCTACGAGGAAGAAGTTGTCGATGAGCCAGGGACGTCACGATTTCGTGACATGTCGCGAAATCGCGACATGTCGCAGAATCGCGATAAGAGAGAGAAGGTCCTCAAAAGGCCTGAAAGTGCATTCCAACGGTAAACAGAAGGCATCCTAGGATAGCGACACGTGTCAAAGCATGAGGCAGACAAGCGGGGCCGACATGCAAGCTTATTTTTGTGGTTTTTAGTCTGATTTTAATGTTTTAAGCTTGGATTTGATAATTTTATTAAAGTACTAATGCATCTTTTCTCTTTCATACAGGATTCCACCTGTCACCTGCGGGACAACTGAAAAAGACCATAAAGGCAAAGTTAAAGTGCAGATTTAATCAAGCATCGCCATGCTAGAGGAGAAGAGGTAGGTAAAAGCATTCAATGGCAAATTTATGACAGAATTAATAGCATGAAGACAATTTCAACTCAGGGATGGGTCTGCGGATCAAATTGATGGAGAAGTGGTGACTCATCCGGCTCACCAACAGGAATTGATGAGAGCATTCATTTGCAGTTGTGGATGAATGCAAGTGGCATTCAACTCTATCTTCTCTATTTATGGTAGCTAACTGCACAGATTTATATAATGGTTAAGTTCTATCCATAGCTTTGTTTTAATGGCTTTATATTGTAAAACCCGGGTCCTAGGGTTTAAAAAAGATAAGATTTGCAGTTTGGGGAAGAAGATATTTCTGAAAAGATCAGGGTCTATCCTGAGTCTATAAATACTTCTCCTCAATGTAATTGCGGGAGGCGGAGACTTAGAAATAAAAGGCTTATAAGCAATTTCTTGCAAATTTTGTGAAATCCTTTGTTTTCTGGACTGGGAGTTGATGTGCTTTTGCTGTTTTCTATGGTAGCATGGCCAGGAGCCTAATATTTTACTGATCTGTGATAAGTGTATCTTCTTCTATTATCCGTTCCATTTAATTTTGTTAGATATATGCTATAAATCTGCCATTATCAAGTTTAAATATGCTGTTAGGCTTCAGTTGTTCCATTGTCTGCTAGGGGAAATTATAGATTTGAGGTGTAAGTTTGTTCTAATTGCTCTGTCTTCACTGTGTGAGCTAGGCTACCGGTGAAAGATACCAGTTTTAACCAGCTTCTCTTTGGTTTATAATTTTTTGCTAGACCTGTTCCACTTTGCCTTGTGCTCTTGGTTGAAAGTGATCTTAGAAATCTGGACACTTTCTTCTTTGATTTGTTCTATTGTGAAGCTAGTAGCATAGATGAAATTGGTAGTTTTAAGTTTTACAGTTTAAAGTTTGATAAACTTCTCTTTCTACCCTACCCTACCCTCTCTTTGTTTTTCGGTGAAATGATCCATTTTTATTTTCTTTATTTGTCTTTTATTTGAATCTGCTGACCCATGAGAGCTAGATCAAAGAATCAAGTTAAATCTGATTGTCAACAACTTCTGCAACTACTGAACAAGTTCAAGAACCCCCTGTAAGGTAACAGACAGTCCATATTGAAATCTATTCCAGAAGCGAAAAAGAGTGAATAGACATTCGACCCGACTCTGTAACTCGCACCTTGGATAACCAGCTAGATCCTAAAGTGAGTGGGATTCATCCCGTGGGTGTCTCCGGAGCTTCCTGCTCATCCTTCGTAGGGTGCGTATGAAAGCCGGACCAACATCTAATTGGCGCTAGAAGGAGGGCCGAGAACATCTGTTCTTAGTGCACTTGAGTTGGGGAATCCGACTGTATGTGGTGCTTGACAAATACTATATTTTATCCAGAGTCTGGCATTTTGACATTTAAAAGTGGCACAGTTTTTGTAAGTTGTCAGTACAGTTTTTGTAAGTTGTCAGTGCAGTGTTTTAAATTGCTAAATACAGAACCTGTTGAGAACTGCAAAGTTATAAGTGTTTGTGAAAGCTGGATTCTACATACAGGGTAACAAGGTCCCACCCCAGAGCTGGAGAGCTCCTTGTCCCTGAATTAGAAACTCCGAGAAGAACTAGCCTCAGAAGGGCCAAGTCTCTGTCAGAAATAGTTTTATCACCATTGATAGTTACTCCAACCAGAGCTCAGAATATCCCTGTCAATCCATTAGCTATGGCAAATTGGTTGGGCTCCACAGCTTTGAACATTCCGGGTATAGCCCATGACTTGCCCAGAAATCCAGAAAGATATCTCCCCAGATATAAACATGATGGGACAAGAACTGCAGAAGAACACTTGGTTGCATTCAAGAATGCACTGAAGTTATTAAATGTACAGCATGAGGATGTTGCCTGTAGACTCTTCCCGTTCACTCTCCAGGAGGGAGCTTATGATTGGTTTCTAAATCTTACCAATGATTCTATCACCAGTTGGAATGATTTAGAAAAAGTTTTTGTGTCACAGTTCGGGGAAGTGATAGACCCCAGTATTTTATATCAGCAGTTTTCTAGCATCAAGAGAGAATTGAATGAATCTATCAGATCCTATAATGTCAGATTCCAGAAAGCCTATGGTAGACTTACTGGGTATTATGTACCTAATGCTGACTTGGCATTAGAGATTTTTAGAAATTCCCTGGATCCCATGACCTCTGTCTTCTTGAAGAGAGATGCCACTGTTACCAATTTGACCGAAGCCTACAAAGAAGCTTTGATTCTGGAAAGACAATTGGGACCCTAGCCTTTAAATGCTCAGCAAGTTCCTCTGATCACACAAGCTGCTCCTGTGTTTAATCCCATTCCACATCAGATGATGTTGCCAGTCTGTCAGACTCTACCATCAGCAAGTCCATCAACTGCTGCACCTGTTGAGAATGTACAGAACCCAGTGAAAGAGGCTGACAATGCAAGGATTGAAGAAGTCTCAAAGATTGTTCAGAAGCTGGCCAATGATTTTTTGAGTTTTAAAAGGCAAACTTCTACTGGTGACAATCCCAACAGATACTCATATCAGCCAAATAGATTTAACAGGCCCCCATATGAACCTAATAAATATTACAAGGGTAAAACTCATGATGTGAACATCTGTGATTTAGCTCTGCCCAATTGGTGCAGAATCCATGCCACTTCTCAGCATGGGGAGTTGGACTGTCTGGAATTTTGCAATGCATTTGAAGCCTTGTCTGGTGATCTGATCTCCCCTAAAAATCAAAGAACTGCTGATGGCCCAAGTTCATCTGGCCACAGTGCAGCCATGGTCCTGGATGCCTTTTCTTTCCCGGATGAATCTGAGAATGTAGTTGAAATGCCTATGGATGAGGTACAGGCCTTCCAGCAGTACAGAAGAGATAACTACAACCTGAGAAATAGGAATCTTGAGCCAAATACCACATCAACTCCTCCTGACAATTCTCACAATATTCCTCCGGACCCTTCTCCAAGCAATAATCCACCTCCACCAAAAGGAGGAGCTCAGAGAGTACCATATGTTGATGTTCCTCCACTTAACAAAGGATATAACATAGTGGAGGATATGAAAAATATTAAGGCCAACATTACTCTGCATGAGTCGGCACGGATTTCGGAGCAGAGAGACAACCTCGATAAAGACATACTCCGGCCCCGTCGCTAAACCTCGTAGACAAGGGAAAGAAAATAGCAAATGCCAATCTAGCCATGTACAAAGAAAAAACTGAAGTTCCCCCCTTTTTACTGACCGTCAGAATTTTTGGGAAGAACTTACATAATTGTTTGGTAGATTCAGGTGCATCTGCTAATGTTATGCCACTGGCCATTTGTCAGCAGTTGGGACTGACCCCAATGAAGTCTGAAAGGAGAGTTGTCCAATTGGACAAGTCAGAAGTTAAAGTTGTTGGAGAGCTTCAAAATATTCATATACAATTGGCATCTGAGCCAAGGGCTCAACATAAAATTGAAATCCAGGTTGTGGATATCCCAGTGGGATATGGGATGTTGTTGAGTAGGGATTGGTCTAAGTCCTTGAATGGATATCTGGCAACAGATTTTTCACACATGTGGTTGCCATGGAAAGGAGTGGCAAATCAATTACGGGTTGACAGAGAACCTAGGTACAAGCACACCATCACAGAGTACAATGCAGCAAATGAGACTGTCAATGTTGCAGAGGTAGACATTGGAGTCTACAATTTAACAGCTGGGCAGAGTAACCAGTTTAACAAAGCTCATCCTGTACATACTAATGAAGTTTGGACACTTCATGTGGATGGAGCAAGATGTAAGTAGGGTTCTGGAATAGGGGCAGTCCTCAAAGGGCCTCAAAGCCAGACATTTTTTATGTCTTACCGCCTGCACTTCCCATGTACTAATAATTTAGCAGAGTATGAAGCTCTGATTTTAGGTTTAAAATTTGCATTGGATAAAAATGTGAAAAACATTCAAGTTTTCACTGATTCAGAATTAGTGGCAAGTCAAGTCAGGGGTAAGTTTCAGTGTAAAGCCTCTTATCTGAAGGGATACAAACATAGGGCCTGGGATCTTGTAGAAGGCTTTGATGCATTCAATCTGACACACATACCCAGGGAACAAAATTCACATGTTGATGTCCTGGCATCTTCGGCTGCAAGTTTAAAGCCATTGGAAGATTTTAAGTGGGATAAGTTCTCAATTGAGTTAGTCCCCTGTCCTTCAGTTCCAAACAATATAGACAACTTTCAAGTTTTCTCAGATGATCAGCAGATTGTAAACTTTTTGCAGAATACTAACACCTTTGAGAATGCTATAATTGATGAAGGCCAAAGAGACACCCTGCTGGAACAGTTGGATGATGACAGAGGAATAATGAGGTTGAAGGACAACAGGATCCCAAAAGGAATGGTGGAGTTAGAAAGGCTATTTGATGTTGACAAGATCAGGCAAAGGGTGAATTCTGAGGATTTTGTAGCTGCCACAGACAATGGGACTGAAGACCTGAACCTAGGCACTGAGGAGGATCCAAAGAACATCAAGTTGGCAAAGGACTGTGATCCAAAAATAAAGAAAAGTCTGGTTGATTTTCTGCACAGGTCCAAGGATGTAATGGCTTGGTCATACAAATATTTAAAGGTATTTGACCCAAAAGTTTACACTCACATCATACCTTTGAAAGAATTTTGCAAGCCTTTCAGACAGAAACAGAGGCATGTTAATGCTCTGTTAGAACCCCTTATCCTGAAAGAGGTAGAAAATCTCTTGAGTGCAGCAATTATTTTTCCCATCAGGCACTCTACCTGGGTGGCCAATCTGGTGCCAGTCAGGAAGAAAAATGGGGAGATCCGCCTGTGTGTGGATTTCAAGAATTTAAATAAGGCATCAAAAAAGGACAACTATCCCCTGCCTTCTATGGATGAAGTCCTGCAAATTGTTAATGGATCAGAGATGATGTCTTTCTTGGATGGCTTCTCAGGCTATAACCAGATATTGGTGGAGAAAGAAGACAGAATGAAGACTGCTTTTACAACCAAGTGGGGGACTTTTGCTTACAAAAGGATGCCATTTGGGTTAATAAATGCTGGAGCAACATTTCAAAGAGCAATGGATCATGCCTTCAAGGGGCTTATGGGCAAATGTATTGTTGTATACATGGATGATTTAACAGTCTTCTCCAAATCTAGATTTGACCATGTAAAGCACTTAGAGTCTGTGTTTAACAAGTGCAAGGAGTTTGGCATTTCTCTGAATCCAAAGAAATGCATTTTTGGTGTAACAGAAGGGAAGCTCCTGGGGCACTTAGTCACAAAGGATGGCATTTCTATGGATCCAGGTAGAGTTGAAGCCATATCTAGCATACCATTTCCCAACTCCAAGAAAGAGTTGAGGTCATTCTTTGGAAAGATTAACTTTGTCAGGAAGTTTATCTCAGGCTTTGCAGAGATAGTTAAGCCAATGAATGACATGTTAAAGCAGACTGCCCAGATTGTCTGGACCCCAGAAGCTAAGGCTGCCTTCCAAGAAATTAAGACATCCATTAAACAAGCACCAGTCCTGGTAAGCCCAGACTTCAATGCAGATTTTTATCTGTACACCTTCTCTTCTGAACATACACTTGCTGTAGTTCTGACCCAACGGAGAGAAACTGGGGAACATCCAATTGCTTTTAAGAGCACTAATTTGAAGGGAGCTGAACTGAAATATTCTAGATTAGACAAACAAGCTTACGCTTTAGTAAGAGCAGTGAAGCAGTTCAGACACTATATACTCAAAAGCAAAACTCATGCCATAGTGCCAGACCCAGTCGTGAAATACCTCCTAAGTCAGAATGAGTTGGGTGAACTGAGAGGCAATTGGGTCACCAGGTTGCAAGAGTATGACTTGGAGATTAGGCCTACTAAACTGATCAGAGGACTTGGCTTGTCCAGACACATTGCTGAAGTGCCTCCACAACAAGAAGCTAATCAGTTGAATTCTGAATCTGATGATTGGTATGGAGATATCATTCATCTACTACAGTTTGGAATTTGCCCATCCCATTTGAACAGAACTCAAAGGAGAGCATTAAAGTTAAAAGTTGCTCACTATCTCCTCAAGGCAGGTACTCTGTACAGGGAGAATTATGCTGGCATCTTTCTAAGGTGCATTTCTCCCAGTGAAGTCAGTGAAGTCATGGCTAGTTTTCATGAAAAACTAGGGGCAGGGCATTCATCAGGATCTGCTACAGCACATAAAATATTAAGAGCAGGTTATTACTGGCCTACACTTTTTAAGGATGCACATCAGCATGTCAGGACCTGCCATCAGTGCCAGACTTTTGCAGCCAAACAGGCTAACCGGGCTCTGCCATTGCAACCAGTTGTGATAAACAAACCTTTCATGCAGTGGGGACTTGATTTTGTGGGGGTGATCAATCCAAATTCCTCAGCAGGACATAAATATGTGCTGACAGCTACTGACTATTGCACAAGGTGGGTTGAAGCAACAGCCACCACAAGAAGTACAACCCAGGAAGTGATTGATTTTCTTGAATCAAATGTCATAACTAGATTTGGGGTTCCCCTAAATTTGGTCTGTGATAATGGGCCAACCTTCCAATCATTGGAGTTTGCAGATTGGGCATACCATATGGGGATAGTTATCAGATTCTCATCCAACTATTATCCCCAAGGCAATGGATTGGCTGAGTCAACAAACAAGAACTTAATGAATGCCATCAAAAAGTCTGCAGCAGATAAACCCAGGCAGTGGCATACATTGTTGAAATATGCACTATGGGCTGACCGGATAACACACAAAGTCGCTCTTAAGACCTCTCCCTTTGTTTTGCTGTATGGTACCCATCCAATTGTTCCCATCTCCTTGAAGTTGCCCACCTACCAATTTGCCTTAGATTATTTTGAGGATCATGATGATGCTGAAGCCCGTGTTTTAGATCTCACTAACTTGTAGGATGAAAGACTCCAAGCCCTGGAGCACTTCAGTAGGCACCAAGAAACTGTCAAGCGATGGTTTGACAAGAGAGCCAAAGTGAAGGCTTTCAGACTGGCTGACTTGGTGCTTCTGTGGGACAAGGCCCATGAGAAGAAGGGTAAGCATACAAAGTTGCAGCCATTGTGGATAGGCCCCTATCAGATTGCTGAAATATTGGGTAACAATGCATTCCGCTTACAAGACCTGGATGGTAATTTTTTGGACCTCCCTGTTAATGGTCAATACTTGAAACATTATTTCTCCGTTGTTCCATCCAATGTATCATTTGAATGAAATGATCAAAGAAGTTGTAACATATGTATACATTGTAAGTAAGCTTTGAAGTTTTTTAGTTTTATTTCTTTGTCAGTTGCAGTTTAGTTTATTTCAGTGCTGTTGCAGTTCAGCAGTTTTAGTTGCTTTGCTTCAGTTCTTTTAGTTTATTTCTTTTATTGCCTGTATAGTTTTTATTTTCTTCCCTGCAATCCCTTTTCTTTGCTGTCTGTACAGTCTTTTGTTTCAGTTTTAGTTGCTTTGCTTCTTTTTCTTTGCTGCCTGTACAGTTCAGTGTTTTAGTCTGTACAATTTTATTTTGTTTTGCTTTAAGGCCTGTGTCTGTCCTTGGAAGTCCATGCAAAGTCCTTTGGCTCCTAAAAATTTCTGTTCTTTGCCTTTGCCTGAGCATCAATGAAAAGTCAGCCTTCAAAATTATTTTATTCTGAGCTGATCAGTCTAGTGCCCCATTCTGTTCATTGTTCCAATTGAGATGGTCTGCTTAAACTAAACTGTAGAACTATTTTGTTATTCAGAACAAAGGTAGAGAGATGATTGGATTTTGTGTCTTGCTTGCCACAGTTGTTTTAATTATAGAGAAACTGCTATGCTGTTTGGTTGGAGAAACTCCCGGGGAATCCAAGAAAAGTTGGTTATAAGAGGGGACTATGATTCATGTAATTATTTGGGTGTCACCAGAGGCTATTAATGCCTAGACTGAAACAGTTCCGGATTGATCAAATGATAAAAGAAAATTGTGATTTCTTTAAAGCCTTTCAGATATTGATATATTTCTTGTAAAAAAAAAAAAAGAGAAAAGGGTTGTTCGATCAAAAGAGACGGCCAATACTCCATTCTACCCTACAGTTGTAAAATTGGGTCGTGTAAATCTAAAGGGTAACTCTGTCTAGGCTGTAAAAGGCTAAACTAGTAAACAGAGCTCTACTCGGTTTCCCCTTTTTATGATCTAAGAAAAGTTGATCAATCCAGAGTTCATCAATCAATCCAGTCATCCTTGGAGAAATTTTATACCCTTTGTAATTACACCTCAGAAATCTTCCTTGAAGTAATTCAGCTTAGTATGTCCTTGGGAAATTTTAACAGCTAGCAGTTAGTGGTCAATTTATTGTGAAGAATGTCTGTGGCAAGGCATGATGCATGGTCTTTTTGTTTTGAAGCCAGAGTCCTGGGTTCTAAAATAGTGCTACTATTTTACCCATAGATATCGCCATTTGTTGAGAAGCAACACACCCCCACTGAAAAAATGAAATTCCATCCTTAGAAAAACTTTGAACTTCCATTTTTGCAGTAGGGACCCTCTTGATATGTTTCAGGTTTTAAGTCCAAATTTGCTTGCCTCCTTTTTAAAGTTGTGCTTTTCCTTGCATTCTAGCTGTGTTATCCAAGAATTCACTTTTTACATGCTAGAATCATTCATGCTTAAACAAAATCTTGCACCGGTATGAGAAAATCCAGAAAACAGTCAGATAAATGCATGAAAAATCAAAACTTTCCATTTTAGGCAGTGTCAGTGTCATGAAATCGTGACACTTCCATTTATGGAAATGTCATGAAATCGCGACAGGAAAATAGAAAATCGGCTAAGTCGCAAATGTATAGCGAAATCGCGACACTTTCCATTTTTGGAAGTGTCACGATATCGCGACATTTCCATTTTTGGAAAGTGTCGCAAAATCGCTGTCGGCCGAAGGAGAGAGAAGAAAGTTGTACGGAGGGGCGCGATTTGGCGACATGTCACGATATCGCGACATGTCGCATTTTCACTGAGAAAAGGAGAAAAGTGGCTAAGTCCCAAAGTTGTAGCGATTCGCTGACACGTCACGAAATCACGGTCAACGCGGTCAACGCATGCAGCTTTGGCGGAACCGTCGTGATTTCGCGACGTGTTCCATTTTCACGGGTTCGAGGAAGCAAAGGAGGAACAGTAGAAAATGTCAGCGAATCGCGACCAGAAGCTCAGTCGACGACTTAACCCAAAAGATGCAGCGATGCGTTGCACGTCTCAGAATCGTGACTGTTAACGAAGAAGAGAGTCCGAAATGAAAGTGCAGCGATTCGCTGCACACTCGTTGAGAAGGGGGTCTAAAGAGGAAGTTGCAGCGATGCGCTGCAAGTTCCAAAGTTGCAAAGGTGCAAGGCATCGAATATAAAAGGGAGCAAAGTAAGAGCTGTAGTGATTCGCTACTATTTTTGGGATGAGGCTCGACAAACCAAAAGTGCATCGATGCGCTGCACGCCTCAAAATCGCGGAGCGATAGTTTCAAAGAGTCCAAAGTGTAAAATTTGCAGCGACTCGCTGCACGTTTTCTAAGAGGTAAGATTTGCAGCGATGCGCTACACCCTTCTGTGAAAAGTGAAACCAGAGGAAGAAGCTTAAGGAAGAAGCATGTCGCATTTTCGCGACATGCTTGAAGAAGCCTGTGCGGTCGCCAGGGAAGGTCACAAAATCGCGACATGCCACGAAATCGTGACATGTCGCATTTTCGTGACCTACGAGGAAGAAGTTGTCGATGAGCCAGGGACGTCGTGATTTTGCGACATGTCGCGAAATCGCGACATGTCGTAGAATCACGGCAGGAGAGAGAAGGTCCTCAAAAGGCCTGAAAGTGCATTCCAGCGTTAAACAAAAGGCATCCTGGGATAGCGACACGTGTCAAAGCATGAGGCAGACAAGCGGGGCCAACATGCAAGCTTATTTTTATGGTTTTTAGTCTAATTTTAATGTTTTAAGCTTGGATTTAATAATTTTATTAAAGTACTAATGCATCTTTTCTCTTTCATACAGGATTCCACCTGTCACCTACGGGACAACTGAAAAAGACCATAAAGGCAAAGTTAAAGTGCAGATTTAATCAAGCACCGCCATGCTAGAGGAGAAGAGGCCGGTAAAAGCATTCAATGGCAAATTTATGACAGAATTAATAGCATGAAGACAATTTCAACTCAGGGATGGGTCTTCGGATCAAATTGATGGAGAAGTGGTGACTCATCCGGCTCACCAACAAGAATTGATGAGAGCATTCATTTGTAGTTGCGGATGAATGCAAGTGGCATTCAACTCTATCTTCTCTATTTATGGCAGCTAACTACACAGATTTATAGAATGGTTAAGTTCTATCCATAGCTTTGTTTTAATGGCTTTATATTGTAAAACCCGGGTCCTAGGGTTTAAAAAAGATAAGATTTGCAGTTTGGGGAAGAAGATATTTCTGAAAAGATCAGGGTCTGTCCTGAGTCTATAAATACTTCTTCTCAATGTAATTGCGGGAGGCGGAGACTTAGAAATAAAAGGCTTATAAGCAATTTCTTGCAAATTTTGTGAAATCCTTTATTTCTGGACTGGGAGTTGATGTGCTTTTGCTGTTTTCTGTGGTAGCATGGCCAGGAGCCTAATATTTTATAGATCTGTGATAAGTGTATCTTCTTCTGTTATCCATTCCATTAAAGTTTGTTAGATATATGCTGTAAATCTGCCATTATCAAGATTAAATATGTTGTTAGGCTTCAGTTGTTCTATTGTCTGCTAGGGGAAATTATAGATTTGAGGTGTAAGCTTGTTCTAATTGCTTTGTCTTCACTGTGTGAGCTAGGCTACCGATGAAAGATATCAGTTTTAACCAACTTCTCTTCGGTTTATAATTTTCTGCTAGACCTGTTCCATTTTGCCTTGTGCTCTTGGTTGAAAGTGATCTTAGAAATCTGGACGCTTTCTTCTTTGATTTGTTCTGTTGTGAAGCTGATAGTATAGATGAAATTGGTAGTTTTAAGTTTTACAGTTTAAAGTCTGATAAACTTCTCTTTCTGCCCTACCCTACCCTCTCTTTGTTTTCGGTGAAATGATCCATTTTTACTTTCTTTATTTGTCTTTTATTTGAATCTGCTGACCCATGAGAGCTAGATCAAAGAATCAAGTTAAATCTGATTGTCAACAACTTCTGCAACTACTGAACAAGTTCAAGAACCCCCTGTAAGGTAACAAACAGTCCATATTGAAATCTATTCCAGAAGCGAAAAAGAGTGAATAGACATTCAACCCGACTCTGTAACTCGCACCTTGGATAACCAGTCAGATCCTAAAGTGAGTGGGATTCATCCTGTGGGTGTCTCCGGAGCTTCCTGCTCATCCTTCACGGGGTGCGTATGAAAGCCGGACCAACACTTTCTTAGAACCTTTGCATGCTCTTCATGCAGTAATGACTTGGCCAATAAGTCATCAATATAATATTCTAAGATATTATACATGTAGTCATAGAAAATATGTCATGGCCTGTTGATATGTGGCACCAGCATTTTTAAGACCAAATGGCATTACTTTGTAACAAAATGTCTCCCATGAAGTGGTGAATGCATTTTTGTGTTGGTATTTAGGTTTAATCCAAATCCAATTGTAACCAAAAAAATCATCCATGAAAGATAGCATCTCATGACCTATAGTTGCATCTACAAAAGCATCTATGTTGGGTAATGAGAATGAATCCTTTGGTGTTGCTTTATTGAGGTCTCTAAAATTTATGCAAATATGGATCCTTCCATCAGGTTTTCCTACAAGTACCATGTTTGATACTCATTTTGGATAGTCAATGGGTATAATAAAGACTACATCCAATAGATTTTACAACTCATTTTTACCATCAATGCAATGGTTGGATGCATCTTCCTGAGCTTTTGCTTGACCATTTTATTTGTGAGATCTAGTGAAAGGTTGTGGACAACCAATTTTAGATCTAAACCTGGCATATACTTGTAGGTCCAAGCAAATATATTAGGTCTCTCTTTCAATAGAGGTATGATGGTGGCATGTTCTTCTAGAGATAAGCTTTCTCCAGACTTAAATTTATTTGGATAAGAAGGATCATCGTTGATGTCCACTTAAAAAGTTTCCTCTATAGACATATGTGATCCCTCCTCAAGCTAGTGAGGAGTGGGGATCAAGTGGATGTCATCTATTGGGTTTAAAGGTTCAACTAAATCTTTATTGAAATTAGCATGATAAACATCATGTGCACAGCCTGGTGCAAAATGAAATGGTTGTAGCATTTTTTATTTGGGAAATAAATATTTAGGCTCTATGGGTGAATCAACATGATCTCAATCAATAGTATCTAATTTAAGACACAATGGTTTAGAAATTAGAAGGATCAGCTAGATTTTAGAGTGAAGTGGTTAAATCAATGGAGATCATGTTGATGGATAGAATGGAATCTTTAGGACCATGTCGATGCAATTCTGTATTGTTGACTTACCTTCCATACTTAAGATGTGGCTCTGTGGTATAGGTATCATAGGATACGATCTACATATAGATAGGATTATGATATCATTAGGCGAAAGCAACTCTCTAAATATAGGAGGATAAGGAAAGAATACACGATGGATTACATCTGAATTGGTCGGTATTCCCATGAGATGAGGCCCAAGATATACTTTGTGGTACATCTCATCTATGTCAAAAGGATCATTATGATGATGTAAGTAGTGAGGTCCAAGGTAATCCTTCTTAATATCATCCTCATAAACACTATCATCTATGAAGAATCCATCATTCATGCCCATTGGCATTTTGAGATGACATAAATGTCTAGGCCCAAGGTAGGCCATCTCCATCAAATATTCTGACTCATATTCACTCTCATATATTATGTGAAGTAGGGAAAAATGGTGCACCAAATGATAATAAACAATATGTGTATCTATGTCCTCTTGCGCATGGACATCAAACGGAAGCATCCAAGTGAAGTGGAAAGATAACGAATAACAAGAAGTAAAGCAAAGAAAATAGATTTCTTATTAATCAAACTGATAAAATTCTAGGTTACAATGTGTCCCCTTGAGGGCTCAAAATGGGTGATACAAATTTTTACAACTCGGGTGCCCAAGGATCAAAATCCTTCAAGAAATTTGGGTGCACATCCAATGTCTTTCCTCGTACCCACAATCGAGGTAGATGGTCCAAGGTCACTGCCACTTGCATATTTGATCTATATGTCTTATGCTCCTTCCCAATGTACTATAATAACCTACATCTGCACACAAGGAAACCAGAAACATCAAATAGCAAGTGCATGTGATAAAAAGCATGCAATCCTTATAGGGGCCAAACAGCTAATGATGAGAAAACATATCAAATCAACTCCAAATGATATGAAATTTCAAAAGGATGTAAAACAAAATATTTTGGGAAGATATCACTATAAATTACACCAATATTGCATCTAATGAGGCTTCAAAATTTGAATGACCATGCGCAAACTACAAAACCTAAAGCAAACAATTTATGACCCTACGCATATCCAAAATGAGTGAAAATTGGAAAGAATATATAAAATACTATTCTAAGAAAACACATTTGATCATATTTTCAATATCAATCACATTTTGGATGTTCTCTCAAATTACCTCTGAATACCTGCAAGAGACCCTACAAAACACTAAAAATTCAATATCTCGACCAATATAGCTCAAAAAGACCTGAAATTTGAAGTGCAGCATAGTAATAGCATGTATAAAATTACTAATTAAAAAATTAACAAAATTGTGCATATATTTCTATTCGTAATGGTTTAGGATGAATAGGACTATCACAAATTGGGGGGCACCCGGGGGTGGGACTCCCACCATTTTTGCCTAAATTTTTCCACCAATTCCACTGGTAAATGGTGTGAAACACTCTAAGGGGTATTATAATCAAATTTTTTGTGGTAATTCACTCAAAACCAACAAATTGTGTCTCTTAGTTCACTCACAAACCTCCTTCAGTAGGTAGATATTCTGAGGGAAAATGGGCACAAAAGGGTAGAAGGAAATCTTGGTAGCACTCCGTTGCTTTGTACTCAAAATATCCTCTCTCATTGTGTGGAAAATTAATCCACTTTATGTGGTTTGTGAGAGAAAAATTAGGATCAAATAGAAAATAATATATATTGAACCTTAGAAAATTGAGATTACAATGGTATTTATAATGGTAACTCCAAACGACTTTAGGGAATATAGAAAAGTTAGGAAAATAGAAGAAATAGGGAGGAAAATAGAAAGGGAAATAGAATTGGTTCATCTTGCCACCCTTTCCATCCAATCTGCCCAGTCAGTTGTCGTCCAAATGCACCTACCTGCCCAGTCAGCTATCTTCCAAGGAGGTAAAAGGGGTAAGATCCAAAGCTTGTAGTTGAAACAAATTTTTACACCTTTTTACTCTTTTTACTCCTTATACTAGCTTTATTTCCAACATTCTTCCCCTTAAAGTTGAGATGACTGACCATACAGTCTCTCAACTTTATATATTGAGCTTTAGCTATATCTTTGGTGAATATGTATGCAATATTATCCAAAGTGTTACAATATTGAAGCTCAACTATCTGTTGTTCCACCATATCTCGAATGAAGTATACTTCATATTGAAATTCTTTGATCTTCTATGGTGGACTGGATTGTATGCCAACTGAATGGCACTTATGTTATCACAATACAATCGAGTTGGACCACTCTGACTTTCTCCAATATCTTCAATAACTTTTCTTAACCATAGGTCCTGAGTACTAGCATGAGTGATGGCTATATACTCAACCTCAATTGAAGAACTTACTGATCTTTGTGGAGGACTTGGATTGTTTGTTGAAGTACTTAATGTAGTAATCTTGTATGGGCTTGGAGGGGGTAGTGTGCCTTTGCTTTTCTTTGGAGACACCTTTTGTACCTGTGAATAACTTACATCTTGGGACTCGTCATCAACAAAAATTCTTTGATGACCCCATTCTCCACCTTCATAAAAAATTACATCCCTAGATATTACAACTTTATGAGTCTTGGGATTGTAGAGTCTATATCCTTTTGTAGACTCACAATACCCTACAAATATATAAGCTTGAATTTTTGGATCAAGATTCTTCCTTTTCTCGTTAGGAATGTGTACATATGCTAAAGAACCAAACACTTTGAAATGCTTTACATTAGGTTTATTTTCATACCATGCCTCATAAGGAGTGACACCATCTAAACTAGAAGTTGGACTTCTATTTAGAATATATACACTGGTTCTTACAGCCTCTACCCAATACATATGAGTTAGATGCTTAGACTGTATCATCGATCTTGCCATCTCAATTATGGTGCAGTTTTTTCTTTCTGCCACACCGTTCTATTGTGGGGTATAGGCAGTGTTAAATTGCCTTTTGATCCCACTTGCTTTAAAATATTTCAAAAAAGCTTTTAAGGAGTATTCACCTCCTCGATCTGTCTTAAGACATTTTACATAATTCCCACTTTGATTATCTACATTGTTTCTAAAATCTATGAAGCAATCAAAAGCTTCATCTTTGTGTTTTAGAAGGTAAATCCAACACATTCTAGAGAAGTCATCTATGAAAGTGAGAAAATAAGAACTATTTTCAAGACTCTGTTTTTGCATTGGACCACATATGTCTGAATGTACTAACTGTAGTGGATAGTTGGCTCTCCATGATGTCCTATCAAAAAATTTGACCTTGAGTGCTTTCCCAAAGCACTCCTTCACAAACCTCTTTTTTTTATTGATTTTGGGAAGTCCTGTCACCATAGCTTGAGAAGTTAGAAGTTTCAAGCTAGCGGAATTAAGGTAACCATATCGCAAGTGCCAAAGGACACTTGTATTTGTTATAGATACATTTGCAATTTGAGCTCCCCTTGGCTCATCAAACTTGAGAGGGAATAACCTATTCTTGGTCATGGGGACCTGTGTGATGACACAATTACAATTATTCTTTTAAAAAATAATACATTGTCCTTCATCAAATACAAGCTTGTAATTGTTCTCCATCATTTGTCCAACTCTTAGCAGATAGTGTTGGAGCTTTGGAGTGTAATAGATGTCATGCACTTTCTTTAGTCATTCTTTGGTTGGAACCTCCATGGCTCCAATACCCTCTACTTACAATGTCTTATCATCCCCTAATTTGATTTGGGATTTATAAGTGGAATCGAGAGTAGCAAATAAATGTTCTTTACCACTCATATGGTTGGAACAACTAGTATCCAGAATCCATGTGTCATTTAGATTATGTTTTTATTGGCCATATGACAAAAAAATATTAGAAATATCATCTTCTTCTCCATAATTACCATATTGACTATTGTTGCCTTGTGAAGATTTCAACCAGCAGTCACGAGCGAAGTGACCCGGCTTGCCACAGTTAAAACATGCTGATTTGGACTTGTCACTTCCTCGCCCTTGATTGTGACTTTGTCCTTGATTTCCACCTTGATTTTGATTTCCACCTCTTTGTTGGTTGCCTCCCCTGTATGATTTGCCTCCTCTATTGGAATTGCCTCCTCTGTTCTGGTTGCCTCATCTATTGGAATTGCCTCCTTTGTAGTTGCCTTTGCCTCTACCTCTTTGCTTGAATCTACCTTGACCTCTTCCCTATCCTCTTCTATTATTTTCATTTGAATTGAAGGCCTTATCATCGCCTTCATAGCTTATTGAAGGAGTTTCAGGAAACCTCTCTTCATGTGACATTAACGATCCGATCAATGCATCGAATGTTAAAAGGGAAATATCTTTGGATTCTTCTATTATTATGGCAATATGGTTCCATTTCTGTGTAAGTTTTCTCAACACTTGTTACAATTGTCTCAGGATTTATTTCTTCGCCTACTGTAACCATTTTATCTACAATTGCTTTTACTCTAACACAATAATCACCGACTTTTTCATCATCTTTCATTCAGATATTTTCAAAATATCGCTTCAATGTTTGAAGCCTTACCTACTTCACTTGATTACTACCCTAGAATCCATCACTCAATGCTTTCCATGCAGCTTGTGCAGTCGTACAAGAAGTGATTTTGGGAAATATGTTTTTCTCCAATGTAGCTTGGATATGAGAAAGAGCATATGAGTTGCTATTTTTCTCTTCTTTTCATGTTTTTTTTCTACAGCACTAAGTGTTGTCCACTCTGAGGGTTCTGTGTAGCCCTATTCTATGATGTCCCACAAACCTCTACCTATGAGCAAGGTCTTCATATTTATATACAAATACTTATAGTCATAACCGTTAAATTTTGGTATAGGTAAGCTATTGTGTGAGGCCATAGTTACCAAAAAACTCTCTTTATTTCACGATTACAATAAAGTACTTTTACTATTTGAAAGAAGGAAATAAGAAGAAGAAAGAAGGAAGAGCTTCCAAATTTAATTCAAATATGACTTGTTCTACCCTATCATTTACTTCTTGTTCCTCTTGATGTGGGGATGCTATCTCTTGATTTACAAAGTTATCTACCACTTCTTCTTCATCGTCACTTATCTGTATGATTTTTGGTGATTCTAGTTCTAGGATTTCTATTGAAATATTGTAGTGTTTGTACTCTGATTCTTGTGGTGTAGCTTGTATGGATTCTGATTCTTCAAATTGACTCTTGAATGAGTTATCTTCAAAATCCACTTCGTAACCTGATTCAGGATACTTTTGATGTGCGATTACTGCGTTTTGGAGTTGACTAAACATAATGTTGAGTCCATAACATCTTACCTTTTCATCAAACCTTTCTACACCTTCTCTTACTAGAATTGCACATAAGGCATGATAACAACCATTTGGTCTTATCATCAATGCCCTTTACAAAAAAAACTAAGCCTCTTAGGCTTATTACACACTCTTTCCTCTAAGGAAAGTTTTAACCTCTTTTACAATCTCTGAAATTTTCACAAAATGTGAAATTTACAAGGCTCCAATAATTGACAATATCAAGCCTCTAGGGCTTTTACAATAAAATTTTTAAAATTTAAACTTAATAAAAAAATAACTTTATAATTATTAAAAACCTAAGTTTTAAAATAATTATAAATTAATTTTAATTTTATTAAATTAATATTTAATAATTTTAAATATTCTAAAGTTTAAATGATAAAAAAAAATTAATAAAATTTATCCTCTAGCCCATTCGAACCCGTGACCTCTTGACTATCACAAAACTTTTGACCAGTGATCCATGGTGTCTATTTGAAACAAAAAGGATCCGCAAACCTTTTCTAGCTTGTGCTTCCCGGAGATTAAAAAATAAATAAACTAAAAATGTGCCTACCGAGATTCGAACCCGAGACACCCTACTCACAAGCGCTCCTCCTTAGCTACTCGAGCTACGCCCACGGTTGGGTATGAAGGAGGAAGATTTTCTATTTTAAATGTAGTGGACAGCGATTTTAATAAAAAAATTTGAAATTCTTTTGTCCCACATTGAGCAAGACGGGGGCAAAAATAGGGTTTATAACCCTGGGCAGGCGAGTAATGAAGCAATTGCCTTCAAGAAATAAATGATCACCCCTTTTGCCTCCTTTCAACCAACCGCTCCTTGCCACGTTGCTCCATTTTCTACCATGTTGCTCCTCCTCCTCGTGCCACGTGTTTTTTTGCATCAAATCTTGAGTCGTCCTTCTCTCACCATGTGTTGCTTTATGATAGGTCCTCCTGCGTTGCTCCTATATCCATGTGCTTTTGTGCTAGCCTGCTCCAAACTTCACCTTGATCTACGTGCTTTGGGCTTCTCTCACCTTGAGCTACGTGTTGTGAGTCCCATATCGATCTCGCTTTAGGCTATGTGCTATGATATTCTCTCACCTTGGTCCTTAGGCCTCTCTCGCCTCGATCCTCATGCCATCTCAGCTTTGACTTTGATACTAGATGTGGTTTGTGAGAGAAAAATTAGGAGTGAATAGAAAATAATATATATTGAACCTTAGAAAATTGATATTACAATGGTATTTATAATGGTAACTCCAAACGACTTTAGGGAATATAGGGAAGTTAGGAAAATAGCAAAAATAGGGAGGAAAAGAGAAAGGGAAATAGAATTGGTTCACCTTGCTACCCTTGCCATCCAATCCACCCAGTCAGTTGTCGTCTAAGTCAACCTACGTACCCAGTCAGTTGTTGTCCAAGGAGGTAAAAGGGGTAAGATCAAAATCTTATGGTTGAAACAAATTTTTACACCTTTTTACTCCTTTTACTAGCTTTATTTCCAACACTTTATAGCCCAAGGAAGCTTCATGGGTCAAAAGGCATGCGAGGGCATGTGAGGCACGAGGCACCACTTGGCCACTAGGGTGACATGCATTGGAGGGGGAAGATAATCTCCTTATTTGACCTCCCTCATGGGTTGTATCATTAAGATGTTGCATGCCCTGACTTCCTAGGAGTTAGCAAATAGAAACCTAATCATTTCTAGGCACCATTTGTCCAGATTTGACTTTTTTCTAGTCAAACCTGCTATTCACTCCCCCATGGGACGAATACTAATATTCATCCTAGGGTAGGATGAATAGGTTATGTATTCATCCCAGGGTGGAATGAATAGCAACAAGGTGTCCAAAATGTGCCAAAAGTGGCCTAGAACCTTTCAAAACCTTGTACAAAGTGGTTAGAACCATTGTATTCCTCCTGAGGGCTGCCCTAGGGGCCTTGGTGTGTCATGAAGTCGTTGCTTATGGTAGCATAATTAGATTGACCAGATTTTAGTGTCTACATATACCCCTTTTTGGGACGAGTTATGTGCAGCATAGTGCCAAGCAAAAAAATAGATGACTAAAATGTTCAATGATTAAGGTTACTCAATACCCTAACCAACTTTAGATGCCCCAATACTGGAAAGAGCATGCGTTCTTGAATCCTTGCTTTTGATGAGCTAAGGAACTTGCTTTATCTTAGATGTTGTTTGCTCATGATGTAGGGATTCTCGATGTTACACATGCTTACTAAATGCCAATAATTTTAATTGGGTGCTTTGTGCTTGTTTGCTACCCCAAGCAGGAGTGTGATTGTCTCTATCAATGATTCATTGAACGAACGCAATTTGCCTGATTGAGTGTGTGCTTGTTGATTATGATATTGAGTATAAATACCCCCTCAAGCAATGATTCGATGATGGAATGACTCATGAGAAAAGTGATGAGTAGCTTGACCCAAATTACTTGTGGTGAGGTTGCCCTAAGTTTTATGCATTAAAAAATAGCATAGTTTTGAAAGGATTTGAATGATGTTATGGGGGTTTCCTGGAAGTAAGGATTTGAAAACTTCATTCTCGTTGGGCAGTCCGGCCACAATGGCCTTCTTAGGGAGTAACATAGTAACTTTTCTATGCATCCATGAGAAATTTGTGTTCCATCTTAACCCTAAGTGAATTCCATCAGATTTGACATGTTTTTGGTGGGTTTTGAACCCTTTTCAGTGTTATTTCCTTGAGGAAAGGAATGAAAAACCTCGTTATCGTGGAGTGGTCTGACCATAGTGGCCTTATTAGGGATTAAATTAAGGTTCTTTCTAAGAATCCAAGAGTGCTATTATTTACCTCTTGACTGATACAAAAATTTTTGACAAAAATATAGTTGTTTTTGTGGGCTTTTGAACCCTTTTAGTGCATTTGAAGGTGTTTTGACCTATGAATCTTGCATTCATCCCAGGGTGGAATGAATACAAATTTGGTATTTTTCCTAGGGTGGGATGAATGACCAAAAGTATGTTCGTCCCACCCTAGGACGAATAGGACTGTTGTAGGCCTATATAAACCCCAAATACGAGTTTTGGGCTCATTATTGCATGTTTTCTTTTGTGATTTGAGAGGTGAGGAGGAGGAGAGTGATTTTGTGCAGTGAAGCACTGTCAAAATCATCCTGCTATTATTATTATTCAATAGGTGGAGGTATCCAGTGAAGGGACCGGTGCATGATGGGTAAATACTAACTCCAATGACCTCGTTTATTGAATATTATGCTACCTGTTTATTTATTATTTCTTTATTGTGGTTTGTGTTTTTGACAATTTTATTTATTTTTGTTATTTTGTTAGGTGGTGACTATTCGGTATTGAAATTTGAAGCTCTTTGGGGCCACGCAAGATGGATTTGTTGAGGTTTAATGGGAGTGGCTTAATGCCCTGGGGCTCAAGCAAGTTACTCGGTTGGAGCCTGTGGTAGGCGATCAGGCTTATCTGATGGATTTCATTAGCTTATGAGACCCATGAACCAACACCTTCCATATATCGATAGGGGAGATTATGGTGATGCTGTAGGACATCTATCAGATTTTGAGGATTCCTATAGAGGGGTGACCTATCTGGTCATCGCACTATGACCATAGGGATGAAATGCTGATGAGGTACTTTGGGGAAGATGCAAAGGTAGCAGAGATGGACTTTTGGAATGGAGGTATATTGGTGGGGTATTGCAATGAGGAGGGAGTGTTGGATGTGAGGCATACACTGATGATGACTCTCATCTCCAATATGCTCCTCCTCGACTCATCAGGATCAAAGTTCCCCTAGAACCTATTAGAGCTAGTGTACGACCTAGAGGGGTGCACCAAGGAGGAGCTACTGGTGATGGCATGGGGGACTACCTATCTGGCACAACTCTATGATGAGCTATACGAGATCCACTACTATAAGTAGAAGGGCTTAGGCTACAACTTCTTACTATAGTGTTGGAGGTGGCAACACATAACTATGGGGTGACCCCAAGGCTTACCCTAGATGACCCAGGTTTAGCTAGAAAATAGGGATATAGTATATGGCATCCTATGGAATATTGCATAGGATATAGGGTAGAGTTAGTGGTTTTTAAGCGATGTGTATCACTACACCAATCTCTTCTCTCGCTTGGCACCAGGGTAGGTATTATGGCGACTATACATGGATTGTCCGATTTGGGAAAATTTTGGGGAGTAGCTCTAGTGGGTGAGGTGAGGTAGTTGGTTGATTTCCTAACATGGGACCAAGTGGGATTTCTTCCCATTTGGTTGTGTCTATGGTATTTTGGCCTACAGTAGGGGTTACTCGGGGAGCCAGTGGTGTATCGATATCACGGGGATGAGAGGACGTTGTTATGGCCTACTATGGAGGAGGTGGGTGAGAAGTCAAATCTTGTAGTAGTTGTTCCTAATGTGGATGATGTAAGTACTATAGGGGCATATGAATCTTGGTGGATGTTGTGTCAGTGGTGAGGTGCAGGGGCACTAGGGGGTGAGGTAGCTGGGGTGGTGGATGAGATGATATCATATGCTCTAGAGGAGGACCAAGCAGAGGGCAGTGAGCAGAGAGATCTCCTAGATTTGTTAGATCATGGTGATGACATGGGTGTGGAGGATCCTTGGGAATAGGTACCATAGGGTGCACAGGGTGACCAATATGCAGAGTTACAAGTCAAGTTGGCTAGGGGTTAGGTAGGAGAGAGATCTTCTACAGATATAAACTTGGGAGGACCAGGCCGAGATATCCTCCCTACAAGCATAGTTGAGATCTCAAGATCTAAGGTAGGAGGGATCTAGCACAAAGGATATGGAGAAGTTGTAGGTATAGGTATTATGATTGCATTTAGTGGTGGATACCTATTAGGCATGGGGATAGTGGAGGTAGGCATATGTGGATCATTAGATATGGAGGTGGTGCATCTTAAGGGGCAGCTACCGGATGATGGGGAGAGTAGTAGATCACACTGATCTTAGAAGAGCGATATGGTACACTCTGCTACTAGGCAGAGGGAGGACAGGGCTGGTGGCAGCAGGAATGGGGGGTCTCAACAGACCTGGACTACTAGGGGTAGTGTGAGTCGTAGCACCGATCTTGCGTGATCATGGTGATGGAGACTCATGGGATTATTTTTGGGTTTTTTGGATGTTTAGCATTGTGAGGTCTGAGGACCCACTTTATTGTAGCCTACGAGTAATTTTGGAAACTCTGATGTACATGCTTTTTCCCATATATATATGAGATTTTTCTTGTGGTCATCATGTGTTTCGTTTATTGCTTTATTGTATGAATGCAATGTGTGTATGGATTTATGATTATGTGTTAAATGCTTAGTATCTTATGCATATGGATGCAATGAAATGATGATAGGTAGATATCATATATGTGTGTGTATTTTGATTTTGATTTTATGTTATCTATATGCGTGGATGCACAGTGAGATGGAATATGTGATTGATTGATAAAAATAAATTGTGGCTAATGATTTGACATACTATGTTAGCACCATAGACTGTACAAAACACATTAACACTCTTTTTTGTTCCTTTGTTTTTTTTGTATTGTTTTTGGGTAATGAAAATGTGGAAATATATTATTGCAATGTGGTAGAAATGGAATAATGGACATGAGATGTTAAAGAATGTAGATGAGGTTTTTGTAAGACTCAAACACTCTAGCTAACTTGATAAAAGGTTGTTTACTGACTATGCAAGACTTTGTGACAAGGTATGAATATGCTAGGATGACCAAGGTACTTTATATCCTTGTGTGTTCAAGTGAGTTCATTCTTGTGAAATGCATAAAGATACCACCATTGCCAGATAGGCTATCCACCAAACCTAGAATGAGGATCACTTTATGAATGTCACGATCTTGGGTTCTGTACTTAGTAATACTAGACCACTAGGAAATCTAGGTTACAAAAGCTAGCTCATCCACATGTAAATATTGGTCTACACACACAAAAAAGCTGATGTGATAGACATATAATCATGTGGGAGGCTACCGCCATTGAAAAGTAGGCTATCCACCAAACCTGTAATGAGGATCACCTAGTGGTTTTCCAAATGCTGAGAGTTCTAGGGATTCAAGTTTAAATCCCTTCTTTTCTTCGATTTTATTGGGATACTTGCTCATATGTAGTGATGATAATCATTGTTTATTTTATATATTTTTCTTTCTTTGAGCAAGGGATTTGGGATTCGGGATTTGATATTAGTGGTGAAAACCACTATTTATTTATTTTTATTTTTTTTCGTTTTCAGGATTTTGATATTGAACTTTTGGGATTTTGATTTTTGACTTTTGATTTCTTTGATTTTTTTGAGGGATTAGGATTTGTGGGAATTGGGGTTTTTATAGTGGTGAAAACCATTGTTTATTTTTGGGGATTGGTTAAGGAAGAGCTTTTTCTTTTACCAAATCTCAGTACTCTTGAACCATTCGCATAGGGGGATGAGCAGGATGACCTTTTCTCTGAAGGTAACTTAGATCACTTCATGGATTTCATCTTTCTTTGTGAAAATTTTGAATTTATTAATGTTAAAAATGTGTTTGGGATATGATGTACACAAAGCATAATCTAATAAAGACTGTACCTCCTAAAAATCAAGATAGCTTTCTACAAAACATGAAAAGAAGCTAGAAATGGTTGAGTGACCAAAAACCCTAATGACATTTTAAAACAAATTACTAGGTGAATGAAGAACACAAGCTTATACTAAGAGGGGGGTGAACAGTATAGTGCCCACTTTTTACTTTCTTTCCAAACCAATATCAATTAGTGTCCTTAATTGCAATAACCAAATATAGCAGTGTGCATTAATGACATAGATAGCAATAGTAAGCAAGTGCACAAATCACCACACACAATTGAGACACAAGATTTAACGTGGTTCCCCCAATGTGGGGTAGTCCACAAGATAATCTCCTTATAATATTTCACAAATAAATAGGGATCCTTATCCCAATACAAATGATTACTTTGATCTGCTCAAAGCTAGGCTATCCTGATCTGCTCAAGTGGGCTCCACTGATCTGCTCAGCTAGGCTATCCATTGATCTACTCAGCTAGGCTATCCATTGATCTACTCAGCTAGGCTATCCATTGATCTGCTCAGCTAGGCTATCCACTAATCTGCTCAACTAGGCTATCCATTGATCTGCTCAGCTAGGCTATCCACTGATCTGCTCAGCTAGGCAATCCTGATATGCTCAGGTGGGCTCTCCATTGATCTTCTCAGCTAGGCAACTGGTGTTGGTATATTTTTTTGTTTCTATTCTATCTCTTTTACTGCTCATAAATCTACCTCAATGCCTTCTCACAAGGCTCAAACAATCCTGCTCAAATGTTGTCCCAAATCTGTACTCAAGGCCTTCACAAAAAGGCTCAAACAATCCTGCTCAAATGCTGTCCCAAATCTATACTCAAGGCCTTCACAAAAGGCTCAAAATCCTACTCAAATATCTGTCCAAAATTTATCCCAAAAGCCTTCTCAAAGGCTCACTCAATCATGCACAAAAGTTGCCTCAAATCTGTCCAAAAATTCTATCCCAAAAGCCTTCTCAAAGGCTCAATCAATCATGCTCAAGTAGCACTCAAATCTCATCCACAAATCAATGAAGGCAAGGCTCAATGATGAACTCAACAATGAATGACAATGTACTCTTCAATGGATGACAACAATGATCCACAATGATCTCAACAATGTATGACAAATACTCTCTCAAATGGATGACAACAATGCTCAACAATGGAAAAATGCTCAACAATGATCTCAAATGTATGGCAAATGAGCTCTCTAATGAAAACCTCTCCAAGCAATAACAATGAGGACTTCAACCAACCAAGGACAATCTCCACAAGTGATAGCAATAGGTTCTCAATAATATCTTCCTCATGCAATGTCAATAAGCTCTCAAGAAACAAGCACAACTCCCTCAAGCAAAGAGCTCTCAAATAGCCAACAATGATCTCCTCAAATGAAAGACAAATGTATCCACAAGTGACTAGCAAATGATCTCCTCAATGGTCTCAAATAGAGGCAATGTACTCAACAAGTAACCAACAATACTCTCCTCAAAACAATAGCAAAAACCTCCTCAATAGTGGCAATACTCTCAATGAACTCCACTAAAGAAATTATGAACTCAAGCATCAATTTTATCCATAAAATTGATTTTCTAATCCATCCACTTCCTCTCAATAGTCAAGGCACATAATCAAGCAATTTGTCTTCAACTTCAAACCCTAACTCATGTGCATGTCTTCTAACTCAAGGTAGCAATTAACTAGGTCTCAAGTTCCTAGTTTAATTTCATAATCAAACCATGCACTAGGACATATACATGTTCAACACTTTACAACCTTATAACTCCCTAAATTCATTAACATAAACAACAAGCACCTATGCTTTTATTTATTTGTTTTCACACCTTATAACTCCACAAGTACACACAATAATTTTCAATTATTTAATTCAACACCTTATAACTCCCTAAATACACATAGCAATAACAAATAATATCTCAACACCTTATATCTCCCTAAGCACACACAACAATCATTTATTTCCAACAAATACCTTATGACTCCCTAATTTTGGTAGAAATGATTTTAATGCACCACAACTTTGGCAATATCAACTATTACCATGTGCTAGAGATAAATACCTTTTTATGAAGTTTGTAGCCTCCGCAACCTTCGAAAATGTTAATGTCTTTGCCAAAAATCAATGCGCCTTTACCACCTTCAAAATCATCAATGTTTTGCCCAAAAATCAATGCGCCTTCACACCTTCACGGGAGTCGAACTCTGTTCCTCCTTGCTTGCATTGTGAAGCGCTTACCACGTGAGTGCTGGCCCACATTGGGATTCAATCCCAAACACTTCCTTTAATCTTTATGCTCAGCTGTCAAAATGAAATCAATCTCTCACAAAAAACTTTTGCTCCTAGTGGGATTCGAACACAGACCTCTCCTGTGCAAAGATGATGCCTTGCCAACTGCGCTACGCTGTCCAGTGTGACGTCAGTTCTGGAAGCTTTCGATTTTGTCTTTGCCCTTGAATTCAATATTTCATTTTACCTCTACGTTGCCTCCCTTCGATGACTCTCTCTCATGCATTGATTATTCTCCTATCTCCACAACGAAATAGCCAAAGTCTTCTTTGATTTATATGCCTTTCAATGCCTTCGAATGACGTCGACAAACTTTGATTTGCCATCCTAACCTTTGCACGTCGGTGGATAATTTAATTAAAATTTAGACCTTAGAATTATTAAATAAATATTTAATAATTCATCTCTTATCTTTGAATTGGGATATCTCCTTCGTTCTTTTGAATTTTGCCATGAAACTTTTTGCACCTAGGTTTTATTGAAAAAACCTTTTCATCCATCATCATTTGGAGATGTCTTAGCACATTGGTTTTAATGAAAAACCCTTTCCAATGGTTTTAATAAAAACCCTTTCATTGGTCTAATTAAAAAACCTTTCGTCGGTTTTAATAAAAACCCTTGCCATTGGTTTTAATAAAAACCTTTACCATTGGTTTTAATAAAAACCATTAATATAATATTTAAAAATTAAATATTATATGCCTCTTGTGCCACAAAACCCTGTATATATCCATGCTCTCCAAAATGTCATAAATGAATATTTATGAAGTGCTTTTGCCACCAAAACTCAATGTGATCCATGTGACATCAATGACAACACAAAATAACTCAAATTGCCAACAATCTCCCCCTTTGTCATTGATGGCAACACCTCTAATACAAAACACCACAATCACTACAAAAACCATCTCTGAGAATCAAAGTTGCTCCCCCTGACTCAATACTCTCTATGGAGGCTGCTCCCCCTATCTCAATGCTCTCTTTGGAGGCTTCTCCCCCTAACTCAATGCTCTCCCCCTTACTCAAATCTCTCCCCCTTTGACATCAATGGCAAAAAGGGACACCTATGGGGCTAAAAGATATGACTCTTAAGCTTAGCCCCCCCACCACCTTCTCTCTTGAGGTGATTAATTTTGGGGTGGGAGTATTTTTACTCCCATATTACATTGTTCCTTTCCTTTGTCAACTTCCTTCCACTTCTTTCTGATATCCTTTTCTTGATGAGTTACTTGATCTTCTTGTCTTGAACCTGTTTGACCTTCTTGCCTTGATATTGCTTGAACTTCTTGCCTTGAACCTATTTGGAATTGAGTCCTACACCATTTTACAATATGTCCAAAGTTATTGCAATTAAAACACTTGATGTTGTAGCCTTTGGATGGTGCCCATGTTCTGAATTCTTTCTTGAAATCATTTCCATATCCATTCCTTTCTTGAACCCTATATTGTGAGGTTCTATTTTCATAATCATTATGACCATGACCTCTGAATTGTGTAGCTCTAAGACCAAAACCATGTTGCTCATTTTCTTTGCACTGAGAAGCTCTATGACCAATCTTGTTGCATAAGAAGCAATGTCCTTGAAAAACATACCTTCTTCCTTTGAAGTTCCTTCTAGCAAAATCAAACTTCTTTGATCCATAGACCCTGCAGTGTATAGCCCTGTGTCCAAATCCATTACAAGAAAAACAATGTCCTTGGAAAGCCCTTTGTTCATGCCTTGGTTCCTCATACCTTTCTTGACCATTATCCTTGTGATCATATTTGACTTGTGCATTGTATCCTTGATCCTTCCTTGTAGTATCTAAATCCTCTTCCTTAACTTCTTCCTTGCTTTCCTCTTCAATAATTTCTTTGCCTCTTGAACTTGATTCACCTATCTCAAAACAAGATCCAAACTGGATATTTGGAGCCATAGGAGCTTTGGAACTTTCTTCATGAATCTTAGGTGCTTCCTTGCTTTCATATTTTACAACTTCCTTTCCTTTTGAGTGTGATTCCCCAAACCTGAAATATGAGACCTTTGGTGCTTTGGAACCTTCCTCTTCTTTTTCTTTATTTGTGTCAAATAGCAAATTGGCATACATCTCTATAGCCTCTAAAATGCAAGTATCCATTTATGCTACTTCCCTTTCTTTGGAAACCGGTTCTTCCTTATAAATTTCTGAAACAAAACCTCCTGATACAAATAGAGGTCCTTGTGTGTTTATTTTTTATTTCCCTTCTTCATAACCAAGCCCTGTCTTTATAAATGGATCTCGCTGTAAATCCAAAAAGTTATCCAAAGTTTTTGAATTCCTTTGAAATCGTGCTAACTCATTTATGTAGGTCCCCAAACATTTTTGATCTTCTTCTTCTAACTGATTACATCTTTCTTTCTTCTTCTTCAATTGCTCAAAAATAGTGATGCCAAGCTCTTTTGTTTCTTGAAGCTCTTTTTCCAAATCTTGAATGTGTCGATTAAGCATTACTTTGACCTTTTCATTTTCATGAACCTTATTTTCAAGCCTTTTGATTTTCCTTTTCAATCTCTTGATTTTATTTTCTTGTTTTGTGGATTCCTCTTCTTCATCATCACTGCTATTGGAATTGTCACTAGAACTGCTGCTAGAACTATTACTGGAACTGCTGCTTTCTTTTTCCACAAATAAAATTTCCTTGTTGCAATTGTTGTAGTACGTGCAATCATCATCTAAATGCCCAAAGTCTCTGCATATGAAGCATTTTAGTATTCTTAGACCCTTCTTGTACCTGTTTGCTTGCTCAATGGCTATAGCAAGCTCTTCATGTCGTTCTTCGATAGATATATCCTCTTCTTTATCTTCAATACCTAGGAATAGGTGTTCTTGCCTTTCTTCACTTATTCCAAAGAATGTACATTCTTCTTCATCTGACTGGTCTTCATTGTTGTGATCTGAGCTATCATTTGCTTCTTCAATGTAGAAATTTTTCTTTGTCTTACAAAAACTTTTCTTCTTCTCATGCTTGCTTTGCTTGTACCTATCATCTTTGTCATGCTTATGCTTTCCTTCTTCTTTTCTTCTGTGACCCTATTTTTCATCATCATTGTTTTCTTCATGTGGACACTTGTTTGCATAGTGACCATAATCACCACACTTGTAGCATCTGACTTTCTTCATATCCTTGTAATTCCTTGAGTCCTTTTTCTTTTTGATGAAGTTAGCTTCCTCATCATTATCTGAATCTCTATCTGTCTCTGGATATTTCCCTTTATTTTTCTCTGAAGCCTTGAATGCAATTCCTTTCATTGGAGCTTGATGCTTATCTATCCTCATCTCATAAGCTGTGAGAGTTCCTTGTAGTTCTTCCATTGTTAGCTTGTCAATATCCATTGTTTCTTCTATCGCTGAAACCTTTGCATCATACTTCATGGGAAGTGATCTCAAAACCTTTTGAGTAACATCTGATTCTTTCATCTCAAATCCTAGGCCTCTCATGGTGTTAGCAATCTCATCAACTCGAAGTAAAAACTTTGCAATATCTTCAGAATCTTCCATTTTCAATTCCTCAAATATTCTTCTATGAGTTTGTAGTTTTGCCAACTTTACCTTGGAATCTCCTTCATAGGTATTCCGCAACTTGGTCCACATTTCATTAGCTGAATTACATACCATGAATTTTGTAAAATCTATCTCACGTAGCCCACTCAAAATACAATTCATTGCCTTTGCATTGATCTCAACTAATTTCTTGATAGTTTCATCTGTCTCGGGATCACCTTCAACCTTGTACTCTTTTGCAACCATCTACCATACCTCATATCCTTGTGATATCAAGTAGTTCTTCATTCTCATGCTCCAGAAAGCATAATTGTTACCATCAAATAGTGGAGCCTTACTTGTAGATGATCCATTCTATGAAGCCATATGTGTTCTTGTAGAATCTACCCTCAAGTTGTTAGCCTTTTCGAAGGAACCCGCTCTGATACCAATTGAAGAACACAAGCTTATACTGAGAGGGGGTGAATAGTATAGCACCCACTTTTTACTTTCTTTCCAAACCAATATCAATTAGTGTCCTCAATTGCAATAACCAAATATAGCAGTGTGCATTAATGACATAGATAGCAATAGTAAGCAAGTGCACAAATCACCACACACAATTGAGACACAAGATTTAACATGGTTCCCCCAATGTGGGGTAGTCCACAAGATAATATCCTTATAATATTTCATAAAGAAATAGGGATCCTTATCCCAATACAAATGATTACTTTGATCTGCTCAAAGCTAGGCTATCCTTATCTACTCAGGTGGGCTCCATCGATCTACTCAGCTAGGCTATCCACTGATCTACTCAGCTAGGCTATCCATTGATTTACTCAGCTAGGCAATCCACTTATTTGCTCAACTAGGCTATCCACTAATCTACTCAGCTAGGCTATCCACTAATCTACTTATCTAGGTTATCCACTGATCTGCTCAGCTAGGCAATCCACTGATCTGCTCAGCTGGGCTCTTCACTGATCTACTCAGCTAGGTAATTGGTGTTGGTATCTTTTTCTATTTTTATTCTATCTCTTTCACTACTCACAAATCTACCTCAATACCTTCTCACAAGGCTCAAACAATCTTGCTCAAATGCTGTCCCAAATCTATACTCAAAGCCTTCACAAAAGGCTCAAACAATCCTGCTCAAATGTTGTCCCAAATCTATACTTAAGGTATTCACAAAAGGCTCAAACAATGATGCAACTAAACTGTCCAGAAATTCTATCCCAAAAGCCTTCTCAAAGGCTCACTCAATCATGCACAAAAGCTGCCTCAAATCTATCCAGAAATTCTATCCCAAAAGCCTTCTCAAAGGCTCAATCAATCATGCTCAAGTAGCACTCAAATCTCATCCACAAATCAATGAAGGCAAGGCTCAATGATGAACTCAACAATGAATGGCAATGTACTCTTCAAAGGATGACAACAATGATCCACAATGATCTCAACAATGTATGACAAATACTCTCTCAAATGGATGATAACAATGCTCAACAAATGAACTCAACAATGTATGACAAATACTCTCTCAAATGGATGATAACAATGCTCAACAATGAACTCTCAAATATGGCAAATGAGCTCTCTAATGAAAACCTCTCCAAGCAATAACAATGAGGACTTCAACCAACCAAGGACAATCTCCACAAGTGATAGCAATAGGTTCTCAATAATATCTTCCTCATGCAATGTCAATAAGCTCTCAAGAAACAAGCACAACTCCCTCAAGCAAAGAGCTCTCAAATAGCCAACAATGATCTCCTCAAATGAAAGACAAATGTATCCACAAGTGACTAGCAAATGATCTCCTCAATGGTCTCAAATAGAGGCAATGTACTCAACAAGTAACCAACAATACTCTCCTCAAAACAATAGCAAAAACCTCCTCAATAGTGGCAATACTCTCAATGAACTCCACTAAAGCAATTATGAACTCAAGCATCAATTTTATCCATAAAATTGATTTTCTAATCCATCCACTTCCTCTCAATAGTCAAGGCACATAATCAAGCAATTTGTCTTCAACTTCAAACCCTAACTCATGTGCATGTCTTCTAACTCAAGGTAGCAATTAACTAGGTCTCAAGTTCCTAGTTTAATTTCATAATCAAACCATGCACTAGGACATATACATGTTCAACACTTTACAACCTTATAACTCCCTAAATTCATTAACATAAACAACAAGCACCTATGCTTTTATTTATTTGTTTTCACACCTTATAACTCCACAAGTACACACAATAATTTTCAATTATTTAATTCAACACCTTATAACTCCCTAAATACACATAGCAATAACAAATAATATCTCAACACCTTATATCTCCCTAAGCACACACAACAATCATTTATTTCCAACAAATACCTTATGACTCCCTAATTTTGGCAGAAATTATTTTAATGCACCACAACTTTGGCAATATCAACTATTACCATGCGCTAGAGATAAATACCTTTTTATGAAGTTCGTAGCCTCCGCAACCTTTGAAAATGTTAATGTCTTTGCCAAAAATCAATGCGCCTTTACCACCTTCAAAATCGTCAAGGAGGAAGGAGGAGGGGCTCTGCAGGTGACTTCCTATGGAAGTCTTGTTCCACTTTCCTGCATCCCTTCCTCGGCCCTGTCCTAGGTCCCTGATCCTTTTCCAGTTTCCCTGGCACCTCCTTTTCCCATCCTTTTAGGCTAGAAGGTGTTGCATACGATCTCCTTTTGGGGGGGAAGATCACTGTTCCATTTTTCTGTCCCTTTCCTTGCCCTACTATGGGAGAACTTGTATTCCACCTTTGCTCCACTGTCCTACCTTTTCCTCTGGTGTCTGGGTTTTGGGTTGGGGTTAGGATTTTTTTCCTGGGACTCTTCTTGGGTTTTCTTAAGTTGTTTTTGGAAGTCTTCTTGACATCTGCTCATTGAGGATCTTCAGTGGTGAATGGCTAGGTCTGAGGAATTCTGGCTTCTTGAGTAGTTTTGCACAACATATTTTTGGTCATAGGAGGGACCACATGCTTGATACTATGACTCTTATCTTTGGATTCGAGGTGGTGGGTCTTGTAGGATTTTAGTTTCTTTCATGGATTTGCAGCCTCTAGTATTTTTTTTGTTGAATCCTTGCAGGTTCTCCTCCTTGTTTCCTTGAAGCTGCTTTTGGTGGGTCTGAGGAATTTTGGCTTCATGAGCAGTTTTTTTTAGCATTGTTTTGGGTTTTGATGGTTGCCCATGTGCTTACTGTGACTCTACTCTTTGGGTTTGATGTGGTGGTTCCTACAGGATTTCAGTTCCTTTCGTGGCTGGCAGGGGCCTCTATTTTTCTTGTCATTGATTCCTTGTGGGACCTCCTCTTCTGTGGCCCTGAAGCTGTTGAAGGTTGTATAGGATGCATAATTGCTATTTTTTATTTTGTGCTTTAACGCCTATAGTCATGCATCTTCGGGACTCCTTTATCTTGAATTCCTATGGCACTTTCCCATCCTTTCCTTCAGAAGTGTTGTTCTACTGCTACTACTTCCTTTGCTAGGTAGGTGTTCTCGAAGGCTTCCTTTTCTGCTAAAGGACCCTATGGCCTGGGGTGTTCCTTTGCTGCTGAACCACTATAGTTCCATTTTATAGGATTTTGTTCCTTCTATGTTTCTACTAGGGCTCCCCTACATGGGATTCTTTTTTTCCTTCAGTTCTCTATTTTCCAAGGGTGGTTTCTGGTTTTCCCACCCTTGGGTTGTTTCAATTTTTAAATTTATGGCTTTGTTTCTTTTCTCGCATTTGGGAAAGGTTCAAATTATTATTTAGTGGTTGGGGTGGTCTAGCACTTTCTCCCACCCTTTATGAGCTTCAAAATCTTGTTTGGAACCTTTTGATTCAAATTTGGTTTCTGGCGGGCCTTCCCTTCCTGCCCATTTTTCCTTTGGTGCAATGGAAGATGTTTTCCTTTGGCGAAAAGGAAATTGCCTTCCTATGGTGCAAAGGATGGAACCTTCCTTTTTGGTCCTATTGTGTGTTCCTTATTTGTTACTTTTGGATATCCTTGCCTTGATTTAATCTGATGTAATTTGATGCAATTTGTTCCATTGTAATTAGGTTTTGGGATCCTTGAAAAAAACCCACTTTTAATCTACCAAAAAAAAAATCATCAATGTTTTGCCCAAAACTCAATGCGCCTTCACACCTTCATGGGAGTCAAACTCTATTCCTCCTTTCTTGTGCTATGAAGCACTTACCACATGGGTGCTGGCCCACATAGGGATTCAATCCCAAACACTTCCTTTAATATCTTTTCTCGGTTGTCAAAACAAAATCAATCTCTCACAAAAAACTTTTGCTCCTGGTGGGATTCAAACACAGACCTCTCCTATGCAAAGATGATGTCCTACCAACTACGCTACGTTGTCTAGTGTGAGGTCAGTTCTGATGGCTTCTAATTTTGTCTTTTCCCTTGAATTAAATATTTTATTTTACCTCTATGTTGCCTCCCTTCAACGACTCTCTCTCATGCACTATTTATTCTCCTATCTCTACAACTAAATAGCCAAAGTCTGCTTTGATTTATATGCCTTTCAATACCTTCGAATGACGTCAAAAAAATTTGATTTGCCATCCTAACCTTTGCACGTCGTAAAATAATTCAATTAAACTTTAGACCTTAGAATTATTAAATAAATATTTAATAATCCATATCTTATCTTTGAATTGGGATATCTCCTTCATTCTTTTGAATTTTGCCATGAAACTTTTTGCACCTAGGTTTTATTAAAAGAACCTTTTCATCCATCATCATTTGGAGATGTCTTAGCACATTAGTTTTAATGAAAAAGCCTTTCCAATGGTTTTAATAAAAAACTTTACCATTGTTCTTAATAAAAACCATTAATATAAAATTAAAAAATTAAATATTATATGCCTCTTGTGCCACAAAATCTTGTATATATCCATGCTCTCCAAAATATCATAATTGAATATTTATGAAGTTCTTTTGCCATAAAACTCAATGTGATCCATGTGACATCAATGACAACACAAAATAACTCAAATTTCCAATAGTGAAGGGGTGGACACAAATGTGGAAAATGGAAAATGTGGGTGAAAATGGTAAGTGAAACTTTGAACTATGATTACTTTCACAACATTGATATAAGTAGTGTACCATCATGGTGCTAGACATGTATGAGCAACTCTAAAATGTAAAGTGCTAATGATGAGTATGCCTAAATGCAAGCGATGATAAAATGCAATGGGATGCAATGTGATGCGATGCTATATTTTTGTATTTTTGATATTTTGATGATGTTTTTGAAATGCAATGTAATGCAATGTTTTTGTATTTTTTATATCTTGATGATGTTTTTTGGATTTTTTATTGATATATATGGATGTACAAGTGACCAATGGGCTTATTGGAGGTCATTGGGCTTTTTGGAATGACTAAAGAGCTTGTGTATGCCTTTGGGGCTTTTTGGATGACCTAGATGGTTATAGGCCACCTAGGAGCATTTTAGGTTGGCCAAGTGGGTTGTAGGCACCCTTGGAACATTTTGGGGTGATCTAGATGGTTCTAGATCACCTATGAGAATTTTAGTTTGACAAAGTGGGATTTAGACACCCTTGGAGCATTTTGGGGTGACCTAGATGGTTCTAGACCACCTAGGAGCATTTTAGGTTGACCAAGCAAGATGTAGGCACCCTTGGAGCATTTTGGGGTGACCTAGACGGTTCTAGACTACCTAGGAGCATTTTAGGTTGACCAAGCAGGTTATAGGCACCCTTGGAGAATTTTGGGATGACCTATATGGTTCTAGAACACCTAGGAGCATTTTAGGTTGACTAAGAGGTATGTAGACACCCTTGGAGCCTTTTGGGGTGACCTAGATGGTTCTAGACCGCCTAGGAGTATTTTAGGCTGACCATCATGCCTTAGGCATGGAATGGCTGCAAATGAAGTATGTTCAAGGGTTTAGGATCCTCAACACCTTCAAGGGAGGCTAGGTGATAAGTTTCAGGTCCTATATGACTAGTAATGACATAGGTACCTAACTAGTTTTCCATGAACTTATCCCTCAAATGGGGCGACAAATTAGAATTTTATTGGTTTTTCTTCAGAATGAGATCACCAACCTGAAAGTCCCTTAGGTGGACTTTCATATTGTAGGCTCTCTTAAGTTGCTCTTGGTAAATGCATAGGTGCTTGAGAGCATTAATACGACATTCATCAAGCAACATAAATTGATCTAGGTGAGCCTGTTGTGCAGTGTCATCGTCAATGAACTCTTGCATGAATATGCACAATGATGGTATTTTGAGCTCTAGAGGCATGATTGCCTCGATGCCATATACTAGAAAAAATGGAGTAGCCCCAATGGGGTATTTGAATACTAGTGTAGTAGGCCCATAGAGTAAGGGGTATTTGTGTATGCCAATCTGTGTGATTCTCTCTGACAGTTTTCTTGAGAATGGAAATCAATATTTTGTTGGAAGCCTCTGCTTGCCCATTTTCTTGTGGATAGTAGGGCATTGAAAAACTATGCTAGATATTATACTTTTCTATCAAGTCCCACACATATTTGTTTTTAAATGATATCCCATTATCCAAAATGATCTTGCATTGAATACCAAAACAACAAATGATATTATGTAATAGGAACTCCGTTATGCGGGGTCCTATCATAGTGGTAAGGGGAATTGCTTCCATCCATTTAGTGAAATAATTAATAGTCATTATAATAAATGTGTGGTAGCCTGAGGATGTGGGAGATATTTTCTTGATTAAATCCATTCTCCATTATGAAAATAGCCACACCAATTGAATCGGTTGTAAGGCTTGATAAGGCACGTGTGTCAAATTAGCATGGTGATGAAACTTCATGCACTTCCTTATGTACGCATAGCAATCTCGCTCTAAAGTTGGCTAATAATAGCCCATGTGAATAATGCACTTAACAATGGCCATGCCACTAAATTGCCACCACATGTACCATCGTATGCTTGGATGATTGACCAAGATGATTCTTGGTGTTCTAAGCAATGAAGGAGGATCTCTTCGTAGCTCTGATGATACAAAATATCTCTTGGAAAGACATAGTTTGTCACCTTACATCGAAATGTTCTTTTAGTAGCATGCGACAACCTAGGAGGGAGGTTACCAAGCTTTAGGTATTCCCTAATCTATGTGGACCAGTCCTATTGTGAGTAATCCTCGAGCGCATGAATGACCTGTCCCTCTTAAATTTCATCTTGAGCAAAAGCTAATTGGGAGAGAACCTGTAAGAACAGCATTGCACTGCTATCAAAAGGTGCTTGAGGGAACAAATTCCCCCAATTAGATTGGTTCAAGAGTTCATGAATGTGTGAGAATCTCTCTTGATGAGGTTCAATTTGAATCAAGTGGACTCTAGCATGACTTGAGCATTCTTGCGCTCAATCGTAGATTGTGAGAGTTTTGACCTGAATGGTAGTCATTTGATTCACAAGGTCTTGCGGTATCAAGGACCCTAGAGAGGCCATTGTATCCACAAAATGATTAGACAATCAATGGAGTGCCTCGATGTTATACCATTTGAATTTTTATAGGAACTTATCCACAAGGGCTTTGTAGGCTTGTAGAACTGGGCATTTGCATTGGTATATCCCTTTGACCTGGTTAACAATGAGCAAAGAGTCACCAAAAATGTTAAGCTTTGTTATCTTCATGGTGATAATCGTCTGAAGGCCTATGAGCAAGGCTTCATACTCGACATTATTGTTGGTGCATGAGAAATCAAGTTTAAATGATAGGGGTATGGGAGCCCCATGCGGTGTGAAAAACATGATTCCCATGCCACCCCCTTGCTCGCATTTGGAGCCATCGAAGAATAGGGTCATATCTGCCTGCATCTCAAGCTCATCAAAATCTAGCGATTCTGATATTTGGAAGACCCCCTCATCGGGAAGCTCCATACTAAGAGGTTGATCATCCTGGAGAGGAGCCTCTACGAGTTGATCGACGATGACCTAGCCCTTAATTGATTTTTTTCCAATGAAATCCAAGTCGAACTCCATTAACAACATGATCCATTTCGCCGTGCGACTACTATGATAAGTGTAGCTCATCATGTAACGCAATGGATTCTCTTTAGATACAACATACGTGGTATTGCTAAGCATGTAATGTCATAGCTTCTTGGTGGTGAAAACCACCGCTAGGCATAATTTCTCAATGTATGCGTACTTGATCTCATAATTGACCAAGGTGCGGCTGAGATAGTAAGTGGCCTGCTCCTTATGAAATTCATTGTTCTGGGCTAACATGGCACCCAGTGCCATCTCAGTGGCTGAGATGTATAAGCGAAACGACACTCCTAGTCTAGGTGGTGCCAACACTGGTGGTGAAGCCAAGTATTATTTTATTGTGTCGAAGGCCTCCTAACACTCATCATCCCAATGGAATGTGACCCCCTTGTGCAATAACTTGTTCATGGGGTGACACTTGTCCGAAAATTGTGCTATAAAGCATTTGATGGACATGATCTTGCCCTGTAGACTTTGAAGTTGCTTGATCGTGGTTGGGGGAGGCATCTCGAGGATGGCCTTGACCTTATTGGGGTCCACTTCAATGCCTCACTTAGAGATGATAAATCCCAAGAGCTTTCTAGATGTGATGCCGAAGATGCACTTCTTGGGGTTCAGTCTCACGTTGTGCTCGATGAGGCGATCTAGAACTTTGCTCAAAACATCAAGATGCTCATGGCGTAATAAATATTTAGCTAGCAATTCATCCATGTAATCTTCCAATATCTTATGCATGTAGTCATGGAATATGTACGTCATGGCATGCTGGTAGGTGGCGCCGACATTTTTAAGGCCAAAAGGCATGACCTTATAGCAAAATATCCCCCAGGGCATTGTGAATGCCATTTTGAGCTGGTCCTCTGGATTGATATGAATTTGATTGTATCCAAAGAAACCATCCATAAGGGATAAAATTTTATGGCCCGCTGTGGCATCTACCAAGGCGTCGATGCTTGGCAAAGGGAAATAATCCTTAGGACTCATTTTGTTTAGGTCTCAAAAATTGGTGCAAATGTGAATCCTCCCATCAAGCTTCTTGATGGGAACCATGTTGGACAACCATGGTGGATAGTCTATAGAAATGACAAACTGGGCATCCAACAACTTCTATAGCTCGTATTTGACCATCAAGGCCACCGTTGGATGCATATTTCTTAGATTTTTCTTGATAGGCTTGGCCTTGGGGTCAAGCATTAGATTGTGGGTGACTAGATTTGGATCCAGTCCCGGCATGTCTTTATAGGACCATGCAAAAGATTCCTTCTTCCTAGTGAGAAGGGCTATGTAATCAGCTTGCTCTTCGGGGGATAGGCTTTCCCCTAGCTTGATACATTATGGATTCTTTGGATCTGAGCCAATATCTTTGTCAATCGTAGGCTCGATTGACATATGTGATCCCTCCTCCAGCTGGTGGGGGGTAGGGATCAAATGGATGTCATATATTAGATTTAGATCATCAATGGGAACCTCGGGTTCCTCCTTAGTAAGGAAGACATCATGAGCTGGCCCTAGGGAGAAGTGAAATGGCTGTAGCATCTCGTCACAAGGCCAATACTCAGAAGGTGATGGGGGTGAATCTCCTCAATCAAATTTGATTACCTCCAAGTCGAGGTGCAATGGATTTAACGAGTTATTCGGATCTTGTAGGGGCTCAAAAATATCTATGGAAATCATATTTATGGATGGATGATTTTCCCTAGGTGGTTGGTGGTGACCATGGACCTTCGGATGCAGCATGACCTGAGGAGGTGGCTATGGAGGTGGTGGAATGACAGGTGGTGGTTGGTGTGGTTGCAGGTGAGCTTGCTCCTCTAAAGGTAGAATTTATCGCTAGATGGGATGATGCAATGGGAACATGCATAGATAGAACTCATCCTCATCATCTATGGGGATGACCCGAGGGCCTTCTCCATATGAGCTACCAAAATCGATGGGTGTGACTCCATAATATGACTCATCATCTATCGTCCACTCATAAGGGGACCTTGGATCCTCTTCCTCATCATCATGGGGAAGAGTATGCGAACCTTCACCTCTCTTATAGGATTGGATACCAATGTGAGGTGGTTCATCGTCTCCCTAGGGCATAGGGAAATAGTCCCCTAATGAGTAGACGTGATTAGGGTTGGCAAAGGGATCTCGGGCCAACTCATCTCTATAGTTGAGGCACAGGCACTCCAGACCATCTATGAGAACATCCAAGGGCAAGGGGTGATTATGTCCCAATCCCAATTTATCATATGGCATCTGGTACTGGGGTTGAAACGGAACCCACGTGCCTTTCTCATACAAGCCTAACCCGTAACCATGCCAATTGCAAAGGTCAAGGTACTTCAGGGTGAATTTAGGGTTAGACAAGTAGTTGATGTCTTCTCCGAAGGGCTCCTCATCCTCCTCCTATTGTTGGTAGGGTTTGATGTCGTAGTCCAGTCCCCCATAGATGAAATTTATTTTATTAGGGGGGATGCCTAGGGGTACAATAGTACCTATGGGAAGACAGGGTCGACCCATGTCTTGCACCGACTCTATAGCAGGGGTAGTTGTGACATTCCTAACCATGTATTCTCCTAATCTGATGGAAGCCAAGTGCACTGTCACCTGAGGCTATGGATAGAAGAGTGATGAGAGTGAGACCTGATCTGATTCATCATCCATCTCCTATGGTAGCTCTTCATCATCTGGGCTAGGTATCTCCTCTGTGGAGATGGTGGATATGGTCGGTTGGACCTCATCAATAGGCTTCTTCCCTAGGTTCCTCAACAAAGGATCCGTTGGCCCGATGGGCATCGAAGGAGGTGTCGATGATGAGGAAGGTATGTCATGCGATGATGAGGGGGTCAAACCTTGGCTGGATTTATTCGGTTGGAAATCTAGGTGTGTTGATGGTAAGGTTGACTCGGGGAGCTGTTGCACCATGTTACAGTACTTGTAGGGCTCTAGGTCCACAGGGACGACATGAACTTGCCCTTCATGAGTGTACTTGAGGCACTAGTGAGCAATGGAAGGGATGCACTTCATGTCCCTAATCCATGGTCTACCTAACAAGATATTGTATGCCATCTCACCCTCCAGTATGTGGCATAGCATCGAGATGGTCTTTTCTCCTACCTAAATCGGTAGGACGATCGTACCAACTATTGAGCATATGGCATCATTAAATGCTCGGAGGGTGTATGTAGATGCGACAATATGGGATGTTAGGAGCTTCAAGTGCTTGAGAGCTATCATGGTGATGATATTGCTAGAAGACCCGATGTCTATCAACACTCTCTTGTATGGTGTCCTATTTACACATGCGATGATGTGCAAGGGAGGGTCCACCATATCATTTGGAACTGGTTTAAGCTCATCCTCTCGAAAGGTGATTACCAATTTTGTGCACTATCTTACATGCCCCACAAAATTATTGAAGGAGTTAGACTCCTAGGGTAGAAGCTCTATGGCCTTAAGGATATCCATCAAAGCCTCTCTGTGAGGTTGCGATTGTTGAATCAGCTCGTAGATGGAGAGTCGGGAAGATGTTGTTCTTAAGCTCTAAGCAAGCTTACTCTTAATGGTGGCCATGGGCCTAGGTGGAAGGCTCAGCAGAGGAGGCGGTGGTTGTTGTGACGTCGAAGGGACATCACTCTAAGTCGTAGGTGGTGCGGCTAGACTTGGGTACCACCTATTCCTCATGACAATGTTGATCATGCCGACATACCCCTACTGAGGAGGGGCATGGTGAACCTCATTCACCTGGGGCACTGGCTTGGCCTGCTCCACATGGGCAGGTAGGGGATCTTTAAAGACCTCCATTTGTTGGTTGTTTGGCGTGATAGGGTTGTCTACTTGAAGGTCCTTCCTATCGATCATGTCTTGTACCAAGTTTTTAAACTTGTAACACATGTTCACATCATGCCCGTTTTGCCTATGAAATTTGCAATATAGGTCTTCTCTATACCCTTTGGGCTTGGGTGCATTCGGGTCGATAGGTTGACTCTCAGGTAGATGAATCGCATTGGCTGCTAGGAGGTGCTCAAATAATGAGTCCATGGACTCTGCAAGGGGCGTGAACTACCACTTGGGGCAGCGCTATTGATTCTGCCCTTGACCACTCTGATTGTCTTTAGCATAGTCCCGAGGTGTGGCCTGATAATTGGGCTTTTGATGTGTCATAGCTTGCACTACCCTCGGGATGCTAATGGCAACTTGATTCACTACTACTAGCTTAGACTGCATTGGGGTGCTCTTAGTGTTCTTGTTCCACTCCTTGTGAGGTTTCACAATTTTCCCCTCTTGAATCTTGATTTCTTCGATGGTCCTAGCCTATGCTAGGGCATCTTCAAGAGTCGGATACTGTTGTAGTTGCAACAATAAGGAGATCGACTTCAGGAAGCTCTTGGAGAACATCTGAGTCAGCTCTAACATGGGGAGGAGATAAGGCAGTTTGGCGAGCAAGGCCCACCACCTATTGTCATAATTTGTTATTGACTCATCATCATATTGTTTTAACCCAGCTACGTCGACCAGTGTCACCTTCCTCTTGGTATTGAAGGTGAAGCATTCTAGAAACACCTCTGCAAGTTGATCCAAAGTGCGGATGCTATGCTTAGGGAGTTGGTAAAACCACTTTGAGGTGGGGCCCAAAAGGGTAGTCACAAATATCCACAAAAGCAAAGCATCATCATCATGAATGTCGAAGCATTGGCCCAGAAATCTGGTGACATGCTCTTGCATCCTCTTCTCCCTTAAACATAGCCAACTGAGGCAACTTGAATTGCTCTGGATAGGGAGGCATAGACACTAAAGGATGGATGGGCTGACTATGTAGTGCATAGTGGGATTTTGAGATCCAGACCCAGAGGTCTTGTGCTCCATCGACTCTAGGTGCTCTAGCAACTCTTTGTATGGGTTTGAGGACTTGATTTCCTCATTCTTACTCACATCCTATGATGGAGGTCTAGGATCCTCCAACCTATTGTGGGGTGGTGGCCTATCACCCCCCTACCTTGATAAGGCATCTCCAAATACTCTACTTCTGGCTCATGCTCGTTGTAGGCCCCATAGGGCGTCTCTCAAGCTGGTCTATAAAGAGGGGTATCCGCCCACTATGGGCACCCTATATCTGGCCTATGAGGTAAGTCTCGATCCAGCCTAGGAGGCCACGGAGGCAATGCTAGATAAGGTCTAGGAGACCTATCTCGAATGAGTGTGGGTTGCCTCAAGGGGACTTCCTGCCTATGGGTCTTAGGGGTAGGGACCCTCTCCCATAGAGTCTGCTAGAACAACTCGTTGGTCTGCCATTCAATCCTCTCTTTCTCAAGTTGATGCAAGCGGTCTAGTTGTTCTTTGTCCTGCTGAAGCTGCTTGAACTGAGCTTGGCATTCCATATACTTTGCAACTGCTTGCTTGATTTTTTCCATTGTGTGAGGCCTAGGGGGTCTAGGGGCCTCACCTTGGGGCTGACCTCATTCAAGATAATATGTGATATCTATCGGGTGCTTGCCTCTTTCGAGGTTCATCGCATTGACTTGAGGTTTGGGCTAGAACATCTGCTCATTATACTCAATAGGTGCAGAGGCACATCGAGCATGCGCAAAATACTACTCCTAAGGAAATTCTAGGATTTCCTCATGCCTTCCTTCCTGGATGAGGAAGGGTAGGGTAGAATTGGCTCACCCCGAGTGATGAGTGTCATACCCATTAGGTTGCCTAAGCTACTATACTCTATCAAGGTGATGGGTAGGCAAGGTCATACCGACTTGCCCTACCTAGTGTGTGAAGTCATGCTCTTGCCTATGAATAGGCGTGTCAGCCCTGATGGGTATGCGGATGCATGGCACCGCTCTGTCTATTAGCACCTCAGCGCGTTGTTTCCTTTCATCAAGGAAGACTTGTGATGCATCTACATACCGGGAACACTCTCCCAAGTAATGTCCATCATCCCTCGGAGTGTCCCATAGAGGGTCCCCTCGGAGGTGTGGCTTGTGCCCTGCTATCTTGGGGCTAGGTGGAGTGGAGGCTCACCAGGGAGGTATAACCAAGTCCCTAGGGCTAAAGTAGAGATGACTCATGTCTCCTAACCCACTCTCCATAGCTTCCACCCATGATTGGGCTTGGATGCAGGTGTATACCATCGTGCCTCTCTATCAAACCCCAAGTGATTATCTTCTTTACAAATTTTTAATGAAACAACAAACAAGAAAGGAAAACACTCAATAAGATAGATGATTATCTCCTTTAAGTTTTAGATGTGAATCCCTAAACTATTTTGTGTGTTTTAGATGTGTTGCTTGTAAAGAATGACCTTGTGTCACATGTTTGAAATATTGTTGGATGATGTACTCAAAATTTTAAAGGATTTCACCTATATTCTCATACAAGCTAAATATGGTGATGAAATCCATATCCAATGAGGTACCATAGGTACTACCACCCCTTACCCAGCACCTCATGCACAGTGATACACTCCTATGAAGAGGAATGTGTGCTATTTTGTATAGTTAATACGGTTCTTTGGTCAGCCTTGGCCACGGATGGGTCTTGATGACACTCTTTCACATGAGCCAATCGAATGGTAATTACATCCACTATTGGTCTCGATCGATGGGTTGGATGTGAGAGCCCAACGTCGTCGATGTTAAAATGAAACGTGATGTGTGAGGTTCCTTTTAACTTTAAATAAAGTAAGCAAAGAAGCATTCAATGATCATTCACTAAATGCATGCATAAGGTGCATTTTACTTTCAAAAAGGTTAGTATGTAAAAAAGAACTCACGAATGTATCTAGAAATGCGGAAGCCCTAAATGCTAGCCTACCCATTGGGTAGGCTACAAGCAAGCAATCCAAAGAGATGCATTCCTACTTTAAATTTGTTTTGATTTTTCTCCTTTTATGTGTTTTTGTTATTTTGCATTTAAGAAAAGGAAACTAGCTTCTAACCTTTCTAAGCAAGCAAAAATGCAAGAAAAACCAGATAATATGAAAAATAAACAGTTTTTGTAAATGCAAAACAGAGATGGAAGACTCAGGAACCTACCTCATCACTGCCAAAACTTGCTATTTCTGGAATTCTACTCAAAAATCTCTCTGGTTCCTATTCTCTCTAGGGTGGGATGAATAGCAGGTTTGTATTCATTCTAGGGTGGGATGAATTCACATTCGTCCTAGGGTGGCATGAATAGCAGGTCAAAGTTCATTTTAGGCCAGAACGAATAGCACCTGCAACATAAAAAGATGAAAAATGAGATCCAAACTTCACCTAAAGCAAAAGGGACTAGGTCCCACCATGATCACCACTGAAGTAGGAAAAAATGGTGCACCAAATGATAATAAAAAATATGTGTATCTATGTCCTATTGCGCATGAGCATCAAACGGAAGCATGCAAGTAAAGTGGAAAGATAACGAATAACAAGAAGTAAAGCAAAGAAAATAGATTTATTATTAATAGAACTGATCAAATTCTAGGTTACAATGCATCCCCTTGAGGGCTAAAAATGGGTGATACAAATTTTTACAACTCGGGTGCCCAAGGATCGAAATCCTTCAAGAAATTTGGGTGCACATCCAATGTCTTTCCTCGTACCCACAATTAAGGTGGGCGGGCCAAGGTTGTTGTCACTTGTGTCTTTGATCTAGATGTCTTATGCTCCTTCCAAATGCATTGTAATGACCTACACCTACACACAAGGAAACCAAAAACATCAAATAGCGAGTGCGTGTGATAAAAAGCATGCAATCCCCACAGGGGCCAAATGGCTAATAATGAGAAAACATATCAAATAAACTCCAAATGACATGAAATTGTAGAGGTATGTAAAACAGAAGTTTTTGGGAAGATATCACTAGAAATTACACCAATATTGCATCCTATGGGGCTTCAAAATTTTAATGATCATGTGCAACATGCAAAACCCAAAGTAAACAATTTCTAGCCCTACGCATATCCAAAATGCATGAAAATTGGAAAGAATACATAAAATAATATTATAAGAAAACCCATTTGATAATATTTGCAATATCAATCACAGTTTGGGTGTTCTCTCAAATGATCGCTGGATACCTGCAAGAGACCCTACAAAACACTAAAAATGCAATATCTCGGCCAATATAGCTCATAAATACCTAAAATTTGAACTTAGACATAGTAATAGCATGTAGAAAATAAATAATTAAAAATAGTAACAAAATCATGCACATATTTCTATTCATCATAGGGTGGGACGAATAGGACTGTCACAAATTGGGGGGCGCTCGAGGGTGGGATGCCCACCATTTTTGCCTAAATTTTACCACCAATTCCACTATGAAATGGTCCAAAATACTCTAAGGGGTATTTTCATAAAATTTGGTGTGGTAATTCACTTAGATAGTTCAGTTTTGTAACAAATTACGCCTCCTAGTTCACTCGCAAACCTCCTTCGCTAGGTAGAGATTTTGAGGGAAAATGGGCACAAAAGGGTGGAAGGAAATCTTGGTAGCACTCCATTGCTTTGTACTCAAAATATCCTCTCTCATTGTGTGGAAAATACATCCACTTTATAGCCCAAGGAGGCTTCATGGGTCAAAATGCATGCGAGGGCATGCGAGGCACGAGGCGCCACTTGGCCACCAGGGTGACATGCGTTGGAGGGAGAAGAGAATCTCCCAATTTGGCCTCCCTCATGGGCTAGAGCATTAATATGATGCGTGCTCTGACTTTCTAGGCATTGGAAAATAGAAAATTAACCGTTGTTAGGTGCCATTTGTCCAAATTTGACTTTTTGCTAGTCAAACCTACTATTCGCTCCCCCTTGGGATGAATATTGCTATTCATCCCAGGGTGGGATGAATAGGTTTTGTATTCATCCCAGGGTGGAACGAATAGCATAAGGGTGTCCAAAATGTGCCAAAAGTGGCCTAGAACCTTTCAAAACCTTGTACAAAGTGGTTAGAACCACTGTATGCCTCCTGAGGGCTGCCCTAGGGGCCTTGGTGTGTCATGAAGCCGTTGCTTATGGTAGCATAATTGGATTGACCAGATTTTAGTGTCTATATTATGTATCCATCCTCTATATTAATTAGCTTTGTGAGGTGATGTAGATATCAAGGCCCATTATGTGCCAATCCGGTTTCATCCTTGGAGTCACTTGTGATGTATTCATTCTCTTCTCACTCATAACCATAGCTTGGTTCATCCTCCCATAGGATTATTATTGATGGGATTACTTCGAGAGAGAAATTTAGATGATACTCAGTAGGTGGTCCTATATTGACTAAGCCACCCATATATCACTCAAGTAGCTTATGTTCAATTGATAAGGATTCCATTCGATGTCTTCCCTAAACCCTAGGCTCAATCTACCTAGAGATTCTACCAATGAATCATCATAGCTTTGAATCTGATATCCTAGGCTAGACCTGTCAATTGGTAACTGATATCATGGTTCAAGCAGGTTCTATCACCCCTGCACATATAGACCTAAACCATAGCCATGCCAATGGTTGCATTCAAATTATCTTAGAGCAAACTCAAGATTGGACAAGTAATGAACATTCATGGTGAATGGCTCATCCTCGTCCTCTTCAATGTTTGAAGCATCATAGGAATAATCTAAACCAACATAGATGAATTTGGTTTGGTTAGGGGAATCCCCAATGGAACCACTATCCCAATTGGTAGGTTTAGGATTCTTGGCCATCCCAATTCTTGCACAAACTTGATAATGGGTGTGAAAGTCACATTCTACACAAGATATTCACCTAATCCTATGTTAGCTAGGTGAACTATCACTTGTAGTGTAGACAATGTTGATGATGATGTAGGTGAGGTAGGTTGAGGTACCTCCTCAACTATGTCCTAGGGATTTTTTTCTATTGCTATGGTAGGGACTTCCTTAGGTCTTTCCTTCACCAAGGGTGATTTTAGTTTCTGAGAGTCTTTTGACTTAGACATTGTTGGTTTCTTAGAAGTTCCAGTAGCTTTAGAAGTTGGAGGTGGCACTGATGTGGATGGGTCACCTTGCACTAATTTGGATTTACTTTCTGGCTATGTGGTCAGGTATGATAGCCTAATGTACATATGCATGGAAAAAAGGACAAAATCCCTTGGTAAGTCAACCTGATGCACATATTTGAATGGCTCTTCATCCAATGGAACCATATGTACTTATCCCTCATGCACATATTTAATGCATTGGTTTAATATCTATGGAACACACTACATGTCCCTTATCCAGGGATGACCTAGGAGGATATTGTACTACATGACCCCCTCCAATACATGACACATCATAGGGATGGTATTATGCCCTACCTTTATGGTCAAGATGACTATACCCACTATGGAGAATAGTGCATCATTAAAAGCACTCAATGTGTAGGAGGTAGGGATGATGTTTGACCTAGGAATTTTCAAGTGCCCTATAGCTTTTGTTGTGATTATGTTAATTGATGAGCCTGTATCGATTAAAACCTATTTAAAAGGTATATCATTTATAGAAGCAATGATGTGCAGAGGTGGTTTTGATATGGTAGTAGGGACTACCTTTATTTCATGATCGTAAAAATGAATCACAAGCTCTTGACAATGTTGTACTTGCCCTATAAAGTTTGTAAATGCATCAGGGTTCTAGGGTTGTAGCTCAATTGATCTCAAGATTTCCATTAGAGTCTCCCTATGTCTAGAAAACTGTTGAATGAGCTCATATATTGATAACTTGGCCTGTGTAATTTGTATATTTTGTACAAGTCTACTCCGAACAGTTATCACAGGTTGCACTAATAGACCTGGAGGATTATTCTACACCTACCTCTATCAAGGCACAGTCGAGATATGAATAGGAGTTGTTGGAGGCTCTGGTTGGTTGTATCACTGGATTCTTATCACCATGTTGATTATTTCAACCATTCCAATGAATCCTTGAGTGGAAGGTTCAACTTGGACTTGGTTTACTTGAGCACCCTAATTTCTAGGGGCTTCATGGTTTGGCAATGGGTTTCTAAAAATGTCCATGTATCTATCATTGGTTGCTAGTGGATTATCAACTTTTGGCTCACACTTCTTGATCATGTTTTGTACCACATTCTTGAAATTGATACATGCTTTTATATCACGCCCATGTTGTCTATGGTATGGGCAATACTTATCTTCCCTATATCCCCTGGGCTTGGAATGGTTAGGTTCAAAAAGTTGTACCTTAGGTAACCTGAGTCTCTATGCCTCACTTAGTTGATTGAATATCGATTGCATTAATTTTGACAAAGGCGTGTAATAGCGAGGCAGCCAACATTGCTTGTTTTAACCTTGGTTGTTATTCTAGTTGTAATTGGTCGATGGGGGTTGAGCTTTATAGTTCTACAATTATTGGCTATTTTCTTCCTTTGGCACATTTAATACAACCTGATTGACTATATTAGACTTGGCATGCTTTTGTTGATTTATATTATTGTGGTTGTTATTCTAGTCCTTTTTGTTTTGGAGCTTAAGATCTCCTTCTTCAACCTTGAAGTCTTCTATCATCTTGGGTTGAGCCAAGGCTTCCTCGAATGTTTCATACTATTTTAGTTGCAAGAGCAATGATATGTGCTTAGCATAACTCTTATTAAACATTCAAGTGAGCTTAGCATTAGTAATAGAAAATGGTAGTTTTACCATTACTTTTCTTCATCTGTTCCCATAGTACATGACTGGTTCATCATCGTATTGCTTTAGGTTTGCCAAGTCATACAAGTTTATTTTCTTCTTGATGCAAAAAGAAAAGCATTCAAGAAATGCATTCACCATTTGCTCAAAATTGATGATGTTGTTCTTAGGTAGTTGATTGAACCATTTAGTTGTTGTGCCTGATAATGTCATTATAAATGTTCTTAGCATCAAGGCATCATTATTTTCAAGTTGGAAGCACACGTTCAAGAAATTTATGACACATTCTTGCACATCTTCCTCTCCTTTGAATTTATCTAACCTAGGCATCTCGAAGTACCTAGGGTAAGCAAGACTCGATACCGAAGGGCACAAAGGCTAATTGTGTATCTTGCTCAGGGTTGGCTTATACCCAACCACATCCTATTTCTTGAGATACTTGACTCTCTTAGTGAGTAATTTGTATACCTTCAAAGAAATGATCTCTTGTTCCTAAATTTTTACTCTTGGTGGTCAGGGAGGTAACCCTACATCTACCTAGTCTGGGTATCTATATTTATCTCCCATGACTACGGATGAAGGTTTAGGATATGTCTACTCCTGATCCTCCATCTCTGCATGTACTTGATCATGTTGTGCCTGTTCTAGATCTAAGAATTTTTTATGCTTTGAATCATGATGTGATGTGTGGGAAGTGTGCTCATATCCTTGTTTAGTACATCTCTCATGCTAAGAAATGGCATATCTATCAGGTTGATAGTTCTCACTACCCATATGTAAGTTGGCTCGAGCTAACCTATTTGCTTGTTCTTCATGCTCTATTTGTTCCTCTCTCAAGCACTGCTCACTTATATGTAAATGCCTTTTTCTCCACACTTCCTCCTATTCTAGGATGTCTAAGCGCTCTTGCTCTATGCACAGTGTTTCATATAACTACGTACATGGTTATATTGATCTGCCATTGAATTTCTATGACTCTATAATTGTGTACAAGGAGTCCTACTAGAGAAGCCCCTTGGAGATTCTCTTGCTGTGCTTTTGCCCTTGTCTATCAGGGTGACCTAGTCTATGTAAACTAACCTATGTTCCATACCCCCATGATTGGAGTTAGTGTGCATGCTATGGGGATGCTTTGAAGCTTCACCCAGCTCATTAGTGTGCCTAGTTGTTTGATGGCTATGTGAACTTCCCAAAATGGAATGTGCAATAGCATTGCTTCTCTAAGTTGGTCTCAAGAAAACTCGATCCAACTCATAAAGTTGTCTATATATCCATGGTTGATCTCATGGGGTTCCATTTGCACCAATGATATTATGATCTATGGCTATCCTCCCATATTTAGTGAGGCTAGGATTTACTACGATTTTATGACTAGATGTAGCCCTTGTGTCTTATCCCTTAGTGGGTTGATATAATCCAAGTCTATCATGTGAAGATTGGGGCCTTGAAGCCCCCACATGCCTATCACAAGAGGAACCTGGATATGGTTCTCTAGCTGGGATTTCCTGAGGAGTACCCCCACGGGTTGAGTTATCACCCCTAAGGCTCACTGAACTTCATTCAGTGGTATTGTGTATGGGTAGCTCAACATCCTTGTGATTGTGATTGTGATTGTGATTGTGATTGTGATTGTGATTGTGTGGAGTGTCAATTTCCACCTTGATGTTGGACTGAGGATGGTTGCTCCATGTGAAGACCATGAAAATTGTGAATTATCTTTTATGTAGATTTTACAACACACAAACAAAGTAGACAAGTGTTTATCTCTTTTAAATATTCTTATTGTTCCTAAAATTGATCTTATGTGTTTTGGATTTATTGATAACTTAAACTACTCTCATCGTGTTCTGCATTTTATTAATGATATACTCAAATTTTTTAAGTGGATTTCACCTGTATGCTCGTAGCTCGACAATAATCAATGAAGTTCATGGCCATGTAAACCCACCAAAGTGTGGAGATGAAGCCCACACCTGATCAAGGAGCATAGGTCCTACCAGATCCTAACACAGTCTCACCTAGTCATCCTCATACCCTCTGAAGAGAAGTACATGCAAATTTTCTAGGCTACATCAGTTCTTGGATCTGGTATTGGCCAATATAAAGGGCTCATAGGATTTGAGCCAACGGGTGGAGATGAAATCCATCGTCATTTAACTCTACCAGTGGTTGGTGATGAATTCCAACTAACTAGTGTTTAGATGATGCATGGTGTGTTATTTTTTCTTTCAAATTTTTGCACAAGAAAAATGTGCATCATGAAGCACTCATGCTCTTTCCTATATGCCTAAAAATAAATGTTTCGTCTTCAAAAAATACACATCTAAATTATTACATGATTTTTAGAGAATGCATTGTTATTTTATGAAGTAATGGCCTCTATTTAGGCCCAAAGCGAGCAATATCGACAAGAAAACCTAGACCATTGGATACTAGGGTAGATTTGAAATCAAAATTTCGTTGTTCCTAGTAGTGGCTAGTAGAAAACTTAAGAAAACTATGCATGTTTTATTTAAGTTTCTCTATGTTTTCTAATTAAAATGAATTTTCCCTATTTTATTCTAGAAATAAAACATAGACAAAAGAGATAAAAAATTACAAATAACTCCACCAACCTAGAATCCAAGTCTGTTGAAGCATATATTATCCTCTATTGCAATTTTTATTTTGATCGTTGTCACTCAGAGTGGCTGTGATAGGCCACTATCTTCAAAAGTGGCTAAGCCCTGCTAGCTACTGTCGACCAGATTGGTTGAGCCTATACACAAAAAACATGTAAAATATCAATAAATAAGCTAAAAAAAAAGAAAACCAGGTGGGATTCCCACCATGATCACCATCTGTATGACCTTAAAAAGCATACACCTGAGCTATTTGCATCATTACATCAAGCATAAAATCACAAAATCATGAAATACAATGAATTAACAAAACATAAGATCTCTTTTCATTAATTCATGTTGAAATTTGGTTACAGATAGGTCCCTCTTAGGGATACCAAATGCTTGATACAATGATTACAATTTATGAAATAGCCCTTAAAAAAGCATGGTGCACTCCGCAAGATTATTAGATTCGAAACAAATTTGCTCAAGGGCTTACGGATACCTTCTTCTCACTTTCTTGGAGGGATATGATGCCAAAAATACTTTGAATTAGTCCAGGACCTATGATCTACATACAAGAAACAACATAGCATGATCAATAGCATATGCGGCCTCTTATGATGAGGCTCTTTTTGAAGATTTGCATAAAATGACATAGAAGCATGATGAAAGTATAAAAATGTAAAGATAAGCAAAAATGCATCAATAACTTGGAAATCACCATAAAAATATAGTGTAAAATATATATCTATATTAATATAATCTATTAAAGTAAAAACAATAAGAAATCAATGCTAAAAATTAGGAAATGATGACTCAAACTCTAGGTTGTGTCTGTAGGCCACTGTCGAGGACAGAAATCATGAATTGAAACTTTACACCTCATAAACCAAGGGCTACAACACTTAATCCTTCATCTAAATTAATGTTCAAGGTTTGCTTTCATGTCCAAATATGGATTGGTGATGAAACTCATGTGGAACTGAATGCTTGAATAGTGTGTGGTCATTGTGTAATCGGACAACACTTCATTCTTGGGAGGATGCATATGTAGGCCTCTAAAATTCTATATCTTGACTTCCTAGAGAAGCCAAGATCCAGATTGGAGAGAAAGGTCTAGTTACATATTTGCATGGAAGGGGCAGTCAGGAGGACCTTTGGGAGATTCATGCCAAAAATAACTTGAATCCAATGCAAGTGTAGTCATCCTATGTGATTCTAGCCTACATTCATAGTCGGTTTGTGTTTCAATGCTAGTCAATGTCCATATCAGTGGCTAGTCACAATGAGCTTTAGTGGCCTATGTTGGTGATCGTTGTAGTTGATAGTGATCATGCCTGAATGGGCCAAAACTGCTCCTTGTGAGTGGTTAGGACCACTGCTAGCTCTTGGAAAGGTTCAACATCAGTCATATGGTCTTTGGATGTGCCCATATGAGTAGTCTCCTAAACATGACATATTTTAGGTGTCTACAAATCCACCAGCATCCTAAGTGTTGTTTGGATCAAGGAAGAATTATGGTGTGATAAATCTATTAAGGGTGCAATAATTTTCCCTAATTTTTACCTATTCTAAAATACTATTTAGAATAGAGGTAGTCTATGAGAATTTTTAGGTCTTGAAGTGAGACCTTGAAATAAAAAAATATTCAGGTCTTGAAGAGAGACCTTGACATAGAAAAATTTTAGGTTATAGACCATGATATAGTGGCTTGATAAGAGTAGCCATCAAATAGAAGTCTTATTGAAGAAATAATACCTAAAACAACTATTAATAAAATAATTTTTATCAAGAAGAGGCTCTAGATTGTGGTAAGTACAACAATAGTCAGTAAGAAACCAATAGAAGAAAGAGTGGAAGCTCAAAGCACTAGCTTGGAAAATATGCTCAAGGTATAAGGGATAAATTTTATGGATGTCCAAGGATAGAGTTTTAGGGTAGCATTATCCTACCTATATCAATTTTAAAGGGCGAGTAAAATACTTTCAAGTTAACTAGTAAGGAAAATGTAGAGCATCCACCACCAAACAAAGAGCTAACATGACCATGAGCATAGTTTAACCTGCAAAAAGGAGTAATATATTAAGAATAAGTAGAAGCAACAATATACAAGTGAGATACAATGCATCAACCAAACATGAGAATAAGAAATGCAGTAAGAAGAGAGTAGTGACATAGTCTCCATTAGCCAAGCCATTGTTGGAAGAGGAAAATTCAATCAATCCAACATAGGAAGAGAAAACATCATAGTTGGTCTTCAAAAGCAATCATTGCAAGAGGAAAAGATGCAGTTAAGCCAATGCAATAAGAGAAAATTCCAATATCCAAAGCAAGAAGAAGAAAAACAAAGTGCTAAGTAAATGCCTTCTACATGATGCCAAAAGTAGAGTGAACAAACAGAAGCAAAATATTGGTAAGGAAAGTCCAATCGATAAAAACACATCATTCATAAATAAAAAAGTGTAACACCTGTAGACTACTCAGGGAGATAGAAGCATCAACAAGAAACACTCCTTTCATAACCACCTAGAGATTTAACATTATCAATGCAATGGAATGTTAATAAATCCTTATTTAATTTTCTACCTTCCTAAAGTGAAACATCCATCTGCAGGCACATAGCATTCTAGTGAGTTAAATAAAGTCATTTTGAATGAGTGTGGAAAAGCAGTTCAAAGCATTCAAAGGTGATAATGCATGTTATGCAAAATTTAGAAGGTAATTTTCTAATTTTAGGTTTTTCTAATTTTTTTAAAGGAGTGATAAGGTAGGAGAATTTTTTATTAAGTTATTTTGAAAAGGTAGAATTTAATGGAAGAGTGATAAGGTTTAATTTAATATTTTTTTTATGTGGAATGGTAAGTAGGATGATAATTTAAGATTGGAGTTGTAAATTTTTTTTAGTTAGATAAATTTGAATTTGATTTGCTTTATTAATTTTTTAAATAATAGATTATTGAATTTTTGCAAATTAATTAGTTTGGAAGTCAAAATGAGTTCAACATCAAACTTAAGAAAATTAAATTTGCAAAATTATTATTTTCTTAGTTTCTAACAATTAGGAAGACGAGTGCTTTCAGCGGCGTAAAATTTTTAAAATGATTGTGGCATGGTGGTTATAGGGACAGACTGCATGAAGATCTGTGTGGCGGCTTTCAGGGCGGACAATGCAGAATACTATGACGGCCATAAAAGCTGGACAGCCTGCCCAGTTTCGTGGCGGCCACCGATTTCGCCATGTAAATACAAAAAAAAAACAATTAGGAAGACAAGGATTTCTACTTCATAGGTTTTTTTATTTAGAAACTTTGAATTAATTAAACCTATGGAGTTATAAGGCAATCCACATTAAAAATTTTAATGAGTGTTACTATGTCTAACAACAAAATATTCCTCTCTAAATATCAATTTCTAAAAGAACCAAAATATGCTTCATGGAAATATAAATAGCTCAATTTTAATAGTGGAAAAACTTTGGTCTATAGTTATTGGAGCAAAAACAAAACCCATTGAAGTTGTTAGAGAAATTCAAATATATGAATATAGTGAAGCAAAGTCACTTATGATAATAACTTTTGCAATTACTAATGAAATACAACCTTATATAAGTACAACAAAAACTTCTACAAAATCTTGGAATACTTTAGCTAAAATATTTGAAGGGAAAAATAAAGCTACTATCTTCAATCTTCAATCTCAATTGTATTCCTTAAAATTTAATAGTGGTGAAAGTATTGAACTATTTCTTAGAAAGATAGCAGATATAAAAGCAAAACTATTAACTCTAGGAGAAAAAGTAGAGGATAAACTTCTTGTTCAAGTGAATTTGAGAGCTCTTCCCAAAACATATAAGCATATAGTTACATATTTGCAAATTTTAAGCAAAGATACTTCATTTGATGAGTTAGTCAACATTCTACAAGAGTATGAAGTAGAAGATTATACCAAAGATGAAATGACTAACAATGCCTTAGTCTCAAAATATAATTCATAATTAAACCTTGATTCAACACCAATAGATAGATCTAAATGGAATAATAGATATTGTCAAATATGTAAGAAAATATGTCATAGAACATTTTTTTGTAGATACAATCCAAGGAATCAGTCTCAAGAAAATCAGATGAACCAAAGTGGTCAAAATATGTCAGTGCAACAAATATAATATCAAACTCAATACAATCCATAATGACGAAAAAAAATTTAATATCTATATCCTTCTCAATATCAATATAGGAAAACTCAGTTACCATATAGAGAGGGAAATCAAAAAGAACATTTAGCTCAAGGAATTCATGAAATATAAGTTAGAATAAAATACTAAAGAAAATAAATTCAGATCCCTTTAAGCAAAATTGATAATCAATGAAGATGAATTTCTCTCAAAGAGTTTGAAATATACTAACCCTTCATTTGATAAAAATACAAGAAGGCAGCATGCTATGAACAAGTCAAAAAAGAACAAATTAAAAAAGTAGAAAAAGAAAATCAGAAAATTTTAGAAAAAAACAAAAAGAGAACAAAGCAAGGATAGGTTCCATGATCACTAAAAGAATGAAGACTATGATTGAAGACTAAATTCTTCAATAACCAAATAATGTAATACAAGGGTGTGTTGGAGTATATAAAATTATTTGGTACATGCTAATGTATGCCCATAGCACCTTCATGGTACATCTTGTAAATATTATACTAGGACTGATTTTTAGTTTAGAGTGTGAGTAATACTTTATGTAATGTAATAATGTGCAGGAAATGCACGAGTGTCATGTGAGTAAGTGTGCAAGTTTAATGTGAGTCTATATATACAATTATACTATATTTAAGTGTGCACAAGTATCTTTAGATTAGAGTTTTCTAAGTGAAAAGTCATGTCTAGGTGTGCATACAAGATATAGTCATGTGTATGCAAGTGACAAGTAGAGAATCCAAGAGTCATGAGACTTGAAATATGAAAAGGAATAGTCAGGTATATAAATAATAGTTCTATTATAGCTATATAGTACTCCATAGAGAAGCATCTATGATCCATCTATCCAACATCAATCATCATTCATCAAGTGTAGAAAAGCAAGTGCTATATTGTAAGAGAAAGAGGAGTAATAAAGTTTACATACATTTGAGCAACTAATATTGTAAGTTGTACTACATGCTTTGTACATGTATGATTCAGGCTATTTACATTCATAATTGTTGCTCATTAATAAATTTTAGTTGATATATTATAAGCCTTGATATACATATTAGTTTGCTCATATTATTTTTCTTACATCATTATACTGATCTCATTGTTTTATGTCTATCTTATATTTGATCATGTAAAATTTATCCTATGATTTTATATTAATATTAAGGCCTCAAAATAGATCATAAATATTATGTGTGCCTAGATAATTGTATATTCAAAGGACTTTAAACATGATGTGTTTTTTAGAATAAATTTATGATAGATGCCTTCCCTATTTAGTAGGAATTCTTATGATTTATTTGTGTAGTTCAAAATTAATAATAATTTAATAAAATTGTTTGTTAAGGTACTTTTTTTATCCTTAGATGGAGCTAAAATCCCCGAACATCCTGTTAGGTGCCTTTACAATGCTCTATGTAATTGCAAGGCAACATGTCCAGCCTTCAACTATCTCTAAAGAAAGGAATTTGATGTCTATTTTAGATAAATATAAGATCTATATTTCTCAAAATTTTAGATTGTTTGGGTTGCAATTAGAACCATGATAATATCTCCCATGAATAGCCTAATGAAGGAAACATCATTATGCTAATTTTTGTTGATGATCCATGGTTGTTTTTGCTTTATAGTTAGAGTTAAATGTTTGTTTCCTTTGTTAAAGTTATTGTAAGGGGAAATATGAAAATTAAGAAACCTAAGTGCAATGTATATTCAATATTTAAAGCAAGGGACTAGGGTTAAGCACTCAAGGGAAAAATATCTAGGCAGAATTAATCATTTTATAAGTTGGTATCTACTATATTAAACATATATATGTTGAACCTTCCCTTAACATAATTATCATCAAGTTTCATGATTTGTATAGACAATAAAATTTAATAAGTGATGGTTATTTTATATATTTTTAAGAAAAAAAATTTACACATGTTAAGGGAAAGAAACAAATGTGCAAATAGGATAGCTAATAGAGTGATTTTAGTAGAGGATCCTAAAGTTAAATTTTTCTTTTTTATGGTTACAAGAAGTAATTAGTTGAAGTTGACAGGAAAAAATGACAAATTCAAAATAGTTCCATAGGATTAAAAAATATTTCAGGGGATCCCTTTATAGATCAATGCATTGGAGGAAACTAATAGTCTATATTTAGTAAAGTATACTATGATTTAATGAAGCAAGTATAATTTTTTTATGTTAAAGTAGAAGATGATATTATATAGACTTCATAGTTGAATGGATTTTTTGATTTTTTGGTTGTTGGTTGAATTATGGGATAGAGAAGGAAACTAATAGTCCAAAGTTGGTAAAATGGACTATGATAATGCAAAGTTTTAGAAATATTACTCTACTAGGATGTAATGTATAGATAGTAGAGGTTGATTTTTGGTATTGTAAAGGCTGCTACAAGGAAAATTCAAGAAGAATGATGCTAAATTCTAGAATATTTATATTTACAAATAAAATTGAATATCTAGAAAATGAAAATCTAGAATTCAAACTTTTTTATGAAAAAAGATGTAGGTGTCTAGCTGTAGAAACTTAATAGAGTTGAGAATTGAATCTATTTATAAAATCCCATACTCTAAAGGAGATATTTGTTATTTTTCAAGGGTGGGAGACCCAAGTATAATCTCTTTTTATCAATAAGAAAAAAAGTGATAGTTTTTTGCTTCAAAATAATATAGCTCAAAATTTATCCATTCATATGCTTTTACAAAATACCTCCATCTACATCTATGAAATTTCTTAGTGCATAATATCCTATATATATATCTAATGTAACATTTCATGTGCAAGCCTCCCTACAAACTATTTATAAGGTGATGCCTCCGTACCAAGGATAATAATATCAAGGCATGATGACTATGTTGGAAATTTCAGTAATTATGTTGTCATTGATGTCCAAAGTTAGTTCATCTTAGTGTAATGGAATTGATAAAAAAAGGGTTAAAATATTTATATTTTAAGCCCAAGATATTTGGTATAAATCTCCACATGGTTGGTCAAAAGTTTGTCTAAATACCCCGAAGGAAGGAAATAGCTAGGCCCAAAGGAAATAATATTATAATATTTTTTATTATAATATTAAAGTTGTTAAGATAAATCCTAAGTTTAAGGAAGAAAATACCTAGGCCCAAAGGGAATAATATTATAATATTTATTATTATAATATAAAATTTATTAAGAGAAAGCCTAATATTAGTTATAAAATAATTATAATATTTATATTATAATATTTTATAACCCTAAGTGGGTTTAGTGCCAAGAATAAAGTTTAATTTATTAAACTCCACTGACGTTCGAGCATGGAGGAAAATGAAGAACACAAGCTTATACTGAGAGGGGGGTGAACAGTATAAGACCACTTTTTACTTTTCTTTCCCAAATAGTATTAATCAATATAATCAATGGCAGTATTAATAGCAATAACCAAAGCAATGCACAAATCATCACACACAATAGAGACACCAATTTTAACGTGGTTCACCCAATGTGGGCTACCTCCACAGAGAAAATATTTCTTCTAAATATTTCTCAAATAATCTCATGGGAATCCTTCCCAATTACAATGTTTATGGACCTCTGTCCAAAGGAGATGTTGATCCCCTAAATCTCAAGTTCATGGATCTCTTCCATAGGAGAACTCTTTCCCCTTCTGCTCTGGCTAGTGATCTTCTAGAAGACTCTGTCTCTCTACTGCACTAATTGGTGGATCTCTCTCCACTTGAAGACTCCTCACTCAGATCTATCTTCAATTGTCCTAGTTATTGGATCTCTATCCACTGAGACTCTATCCTCTATACTCTGTCACCTCCAAATATCTATCTCAATACTATACTAAATATAGTCCAATCGGTCTAGCACAACTCTGCTCAATATCTTGTACTAAACATAGTTCATTCGGTCTAGCACAACTCTCAATCTCTTGCACTAAACATAGTTCATTCGGTCTAGCACAAATTTCATATTTCACTAAACATAGTTCATTCGTCTAGCACAAGTCCTCAATGGTCACTAAACAGTCATTTTAAATCTGCTCAATAGGTCCACATAGAACCTTCTCAAATCTGCTCAATAGGTCCACATAGAACCTGCTCAAATCTTCTCAATAGGTCCACATAGAACCTACTCAAATATGCTCAACAAGGTCCACATAGAACTGCTCAAATCTGCTCAATAGGTCCTTTAGACTTGTCCAAATCTGCTCAATAAGTCTCTCTAGGACTTGTCCAAATCTGCTCAATAAGTCCTCTCTAGGACTTGTCCAAATCTTCAATAAGTCCTCTCAGGACTTTTTTTCTCTAGGACTTCCTCAAATCTGCATAGCAAGCTTACACAAAATTAGTCCACAAGCCTTCTCAAAGACTTACCTCAAATCAGTTTAACAAGCTCACACAGAACTTGTCCAATCTCATAGAATCATAAAGAGAATTGTTAGAGACTCAATATGTTCTATACTCAATGCTCAATCAATATCTCAATTCAATCTCATAGAAGCATAAAGAGAATTGTTAGAGACTCAATATGTTCTATACTCAAATCCCAATCTCAACTCAATCTCAATCTCATAGAAGCATAAAGAGAATTGTTAGAGACTCAATATGTTCTATACTCAAATCCCAATCTCAACTCAAATCAATCTCATAGAAGCATAAAGAGAATTGTTAGAGACTCTATATGTTCTATTCTCAAATCTCAATCTCAACTCAAATCAGAATATAGAATAGTTTGTTTCATGGAACTTGAACAACCACTTCACACAATTACTTGACTAGGCTCAATCAACTCTACTCAACCAATCACCTCAAGGAACAATCCTTTCCTCAAACCCTAGTCCAAGCATGTATCAACCAACTCAAAATATTTCCAATAATGCTCAACAACAAATCTCACATAACAATGATACTCATGTTCTTAACTCAAGTTCAAGTTCTTTGCATGACCAATTGGCTTCAACAACAATGCTTATAAAACAAGGTTTAATCACAACTCTCAAACTAGAAAACCTTGAAGCATTAAACCAACAACTCCTCAAAAAGGAAACCACAATCAATCCTTTTCTCTCCAAATATATTTTCAGAAATCAATCACCCAAATAAGTCAATGAAGAATATTGCCCATACCTTTTTGATGCCTTATGAGTTGTCCACTAAATCTGCCACACTCAACACATTTTATTTTTCCAATCTCAACAAGGGTTAGAGGTCTTGAGTAATAACACAATAATAAAAATAATATCTCAATAACACCTTATTACTCCTACTCAATAAAATGCACCATACCCTCTTATGCAAGAAATAAACCCTCAAAAGAATGAATCAAACTTACTTTTGAAACTCCTTGACAAAACCAGAAATATCTCCTTGCACACACCTTATTTCTCCCTCTAAGCAATCTAAACAAATAGCTCTCGAAAAGAGCTTTCCAATGATATATAATATGATATACTTCCAAAAATAAAATCAGCAGAAATCTCTATCTTTCCTAGGGCATACCATATCCTTATTTCTCCTTAGGCAACCTTGGCAAAAATTAAAATATTAAACAACATCAAAAATTAAATCCACTTGCCTTGCCCTCGATGGGATTCGATCCCTCGACGTCCTCCTTCCCAATGCCTTAGCCACAGCCAAGCCATCATTGGGCCACGCGCCCTGACATGTCTAAAATGGCACGTCCACCATAAAGTTTTCGTGAACAACGCTCCTCCGAAAAACAACAAGCGCTTCAAGCGCTTCTTCCTTGCAATCCAAAAGGCCTCACGCGAATCGAACGTGGGACCTCCTCCTTAGTACCAAGCCAACATACCACTAGGCCATGCTGGCCTTTGCGCTTAGAGCCTCCGAACCTTCACACCTTTAGCCTTTACGTAAATCGTAAGGCCTTCGAAAAACAAAACCTTTTCGCATGCGCTTCGAATAATAATTGCAAGGGATGCCTTGGTAAATGTTTTTGATGGCATTTATATAATGCCTTTGTCCTCTTTTGCAATCATGTCGACGCTTCGAATAATTTCGACGTCGACATGATTTTTAATTTATAATTAATTTAAATTTAAATTTAAATATTATAAATTAAAAAGAACCAACCTTAGGTTTAATTTAATTAAACCTTAGAACCTTGTCTTAATGCCCAATCTTGGTATAATTAAATATTATTTATAAAATTTAAATTCCTTGTGAATTTAAATAATTTATAAATAATTATTAAACCTCCTTTTTAACCTTTGCAATAACCCATCTTGGGTTTTTATAAACCAATCACTTAACCTGTGCTCCCAATAATATTAAAATATTATGGAGCCTTTTTCCTTTCACTTTTGTACTGATGAAGCTTTTTCTTGGATGACTTGGGTGACTTTATTTCTTTTCGAATTCCTTTATAAGAGTGATAACTCTATCAGGTGACATCAATGACAACTTTGACTTAGAGGACTCAAAATGTCCAACAATCTCCCCCTTTGTCATTGATGGCAACCCTTATCCTTTTACTGAAACCTGACCTTCTTTTCTGCTCCCCCTAGGACTTTGCTCCCCCTGGCTCAATGCTCTCTCAAATATCAAATCTCTCCCCATATCAAATCTCTCCCCAATATACACAAATCTCTCCCCCTTTGACATCAATGGCAAAGGGTCACCTTTGGGGCTCGGGGCTAAGAATGAGCCTCTTAGCTTAGCCCCTCCCCCACCTCCACATGAGGTGGTTAATTCTTGGGTGGGAGTATTTCTACTCCTCGAAAGCACTATTCTCTACCTTCATCTTTCTCTCTTCTTTTCTGAGTTCTCTGAATCCTCTCACTATTTCTTTCCAAGTCATCATCCCTGTTCCTATCATCACTTTTGTTCCTGTTCCTGTTCTTGTTCTCATCCATGTTCCTGTTCTTGTTCTTATTCTTGTTCTTATTCTTGTTCTTATCCTTGTTCTTGTTCTTGTTTTTTGAGTCTCTATTCTTTTCTGAGTCTCTATTCCTATTCATCTTCTTGCTTCTATTCATGTTCCTATTTCTGTTCATATTCTTGTTCTTGTTCATATTCTTGTTCTTATTCATGCCTATTTCTGGAATATTTTCTCTACACCATCTTGCTATGTGACCATAATTATTGCACTTATAACACTTAATGTTGTTATTCCTTGGAGGTGCAACTATCTTAGGACTTTTCTTAGTGAAGCCATATCCTCTTCTGTCATGAACCCTGCAATTCATTGCCTTGTGACCAAACTCATTACATGAGTAGCAATACCCATGGAAAAGTTATCCTTTCCCATATTCATGTCTTTCATGTGTCCTGCACTGTGAAGCCATGTGCCCAAACCTGTGACATGAAAAACATCTTCCATTGAAGAAACCTTGCCTAGACCCCATTGGTCTCTTAGTCTCTTCTACCTGTTTCCTGTTCCATCTGTTCCTAACTTGTGCATTGTTCCTTTCCTTGTTTAACTCTTTTTTCTTTGTGTCTTTCTTTTGTTCCGTTTTTTCACCTTTCCTTCCCCCCTTAGACTTCCCCTAATATTTCCACTCTAGATTTTTTTTTTTAATTTTTTGGCCATACCTTCTTCAATTTTTCTTGTCTCTTCAACTTTGATTTTGAAGTTAGTGAGTTCTTGTAGACACCTTGCTTTTTCTTTCTCATCTTCTTGAGCTTGAACCCTTAATCTTGAGTTCTCCCTTTTTAGTTCTTCAAGAGTAATCATAAGCCTTTCACATTCTATCTCTTTTGCCTTTGACTATTTAATCATACCTTCTTCAACTCTTCTTGCTTTTTCAACCTTATCTCTCAAGTCAGAGATATCTTGTAGAAGCTTTGTCTTACATTTCTCATCTTCTTGTATTTGAGCCTTCAATTCTAAATTCTCTCTTTTCAATTCAATAAGCTCCTTAAGAGTGGCTTTCTCCTTTTCTTTTTCTGAAGCATCTTCTTTTTCTTCTATTATCAAAGTAGAGTTTCTTCTTCATACCTATTTTGATTGTCCCTGTTATCCTTTCTTGAACCAATCTCTAGGATTTCATTTCTGAGAATATCATCTTCATCTTCACTACTACTAAACCCATTACAATATCTTGCATCATGGCCAAGTTGACCACAAACAAAACATTCTTGTGGACAATAAGTTGCATGGTGACCTGTGTTCCCACATCTGGTACAAAACTTTATCAGTCTAGATATTTCTCCATTACTTGATTCATCTCTTGAATCTATTTCCATGTGTCCTCCCAACACAACAATATTAAACTCATCTTCCTTTTCTTTCATGACCATAGGTGTTATTTTCTTCTTGTGTCTCATGCTTCTACTCTTGCCTTTCTTTGCCATTTGTGTTCTTGTAGGATCTTCCTTCAAGTTGTTAAACTTCTTTCGAAGGAACCTGCTCTGATACCAATTGAAGAACACAAGCTTATATTGAGAGGGGGGTGAATAGTATAAGACCACTTTTTACTTTTCTTTCCCAAATAGTATTAATCAATATAATCAATGGCAGTATTAATAGCAATAACCAAATCAATGCACAAATCATCACACACAATAGAGACACCAATTTTAACGTGGTTCACCCAATGTGGGCTACCTCCATAGAGAAAATATTTCTTCTAAATATTTCTCAAATAATCTCATGGGAATCCTTCCCAATTACAATGTTTATGGACCTCTATCCAAAGGAGATGTTGATCCCCTAAATCTCAAGTTCATGGATCTCTTCCATAGGAGAACTCTTTCCCCTTCTACTCTAGCTAGTGATCTTCTAGAAGACTCTGTCTCTCTACTGCATTGATTGGTGGATCTCTCTCCACTTGAAGACTCCTCACTCAGATCTATCTTCAATTGTCCTGGCTATTGGATCTCTATCCACTGAGACTCTATCCTCTATACTCTATCACCTCCAAAGATCTATCTCAATACTGTACTAAACATAGTCCAGTCGGTCTAGCACAACTCTACTCAATATCTTGTACTAAACATAGTTCATTCGGTCTAGCACAACTCTGCTCAATATCTTGCACTAAACATAGTTCATTCGATCTAGCACAACTAAAACTTGCACTAAACATAGTTCATTCGGTCTAGCACAAGTCTACTCAAATCTGCACTAAACATAGTTCATTCGGTCTAGCACAAATCTTCTCAATAGGTCCACATAAAACCTTCTCAAATCTGCTCAATAGGTCCACATAGAACCTGCTCAAATCTGCTCAATAGGTCCAATTCTCAAATCTAATATCTCAATAGGTCCACACTTTAAATCTGCTCAATAAGTCCTCTCTAGGACTTGTCCAAATCTCTCAATAAGTCCTCTCTAGGACTTGTCCAAATCTGCTCAATAAGTCCTCTCTAGGACTTGTCCAAATCTGCTCAATAAGTCCTCTCTAGGACTTCCTCAAATCTGCATAGCAAGCTTCCACAAAAGCTTACACAAAATCAGTCCACAAGCCTTCTCAAAGACTTACCTCAAATCAGTTTAACAAGCTCACACAGAACTTGTCCAATCTCATAGAATCATAAAGAGAATTGTTAGAGACTCAATATGTTCTATACTCAATGCTCAATCAATATCTCAATTCAATCTCATAGAAGCATAAAGAGAATTGTTAGAGACTCAATATGTTCTATACTCAAATCCCAATCTCAACTCAATCTCAATCTCATAGAAGCATAAAGAGAATTGTTAGAGACTCAATATGTTCTATACTCAAATCCCAATCTCAACTCAAATCAATCTCATAGAAGCATAAAGAGAATTGTTAGAGACTCTATATGTTCTATTCTCAAATCTCAATCTCAACTCAAATCAGAATATAGAATAGTTTGTTTCATGGAACTTGAACAACCACTTCACACAATTACTTGACTAGGCTCAATCAACTCTACTCAACCAATCACCTCAAGGAACAATCCTTTCCACAAACCCTAGTCCAAGCATGTATCAACCAACTCAAAATATTTCCAACAATGCTCAACAACAAATCTCACATAACAATGATACTCATGTTCTTAACTCAAGTTCAAGTTCTTTGCATGACCAATTGGCTTCAACAACAATGCTTATAAAACAAGGTTTAATCACAACTCTCAAACTAGAAAACCTTGAAGCATTAAACCAACAACTCCTCAAAAAGGAAACCACAATCAATCCTTTTCTCTCCAAATATATTTTCAGAAATCAATCACCCAAATAAGTCAATGAAGAATATTGCCCATACCTTTTTGATGCCTTATGAGTTGTCCACTAAATCTGCCACACTCAACACATTTTCTTTTTCCAATATCAACAAGGGTTAGAGGTCTTGAGTAATAACACAATAATAAAAATAATATCTCAATAACACCTTATTACTCCTACTCAATAAAATGCACCATACCCTCTTATGCAAGAAATAAACCCTCAAAAGAATGAATCAAACTTACTTTTGAAACTCCTTGACAAAAACAGAAATATCTCCTTGCACACACCTTATTTCTCCCTCTAAGCAATCTAAACAAATATCTCTCGAAAAGAGCTTTCCAATGATATATAATATGATATACTTCCAAAAATAAAATCAGTAGAAATCTCTATCTTTCCTAGGGCATACCATATCCTTATTTCTCCTTAGGCAACCTTGGCAAAAATTAAAATATTAAACAACATCAAAAATTAAATCCACTTGCCTTGCCCTCAGTGGGATTCGATCCCCCGACGTCCTCCTTCCCAATGCCTTAGCCACAACCAAGCCATCGTTGGGCCACGTGCCCTGACGTGTCTAAAATGGCACGTCCACCATAAAGTTTCCGCGAACAACGCTCCTCCGAAAAACAACAAGCGCTTCAAGCGCTTCTTCCTTGCAATCCAAAAGGCCTCACGTGAATCGAACGTGGGACCTCCTCCTTAGTACCAAGCCAACATACCACTAGGCCATGCTGGCCTTTATGCTTAGAGCCTCCGAACCTTCACACCTTTAGCCTTTACGTAAATCGTAAGGCCTTCGAAAAACAAAACCTTTTCGCATGCGCTTCGAATAATAATTGCAAGGGATGCCTTGGTAAATGTTTTTGATGGCATTTATATAATACCTTTGTCCTCTTTTGCAATCACGTCGACGCTTCGAATAATTTCGACGTCGACGTGATTTTTAATTTATAATTAATTTTAATTAAATTTAAATATTATAAATTAAAAAGAACCAACCTTAGGTTTAATTTAATTAAACCTTAGAACCTTGTCTTAATGCCCAATCTTGGTATAATTAAATATTATTTATAAAATTTAAATTCCTTGTGAATTTAAATAATTTATAAATAATTATTAAACCTCCTTTTTAACCTTTGCAATAACCCATCTTGGGTTTTTATAAACCAATCACTTAACTTGTGCTCCCAATAATATTAAAATATTATGGAGCCTTTTTCCTTTCACTTTTGCACTGATGAAGCTTTTTCCTGGATGACTTGGGCGACTTTATTTCTTGCCGAATTCCTTTAGATGAGTGATAACTCTATCAGGTGACATCAATGACAACTTTGACTTAGAGGACTCAAAATGTCCAACAAAAAATCTATATTTATATGATAAAATTTGGAGGCCAAAAGATAAGTCTCTCAATGCATGTTGCAAATGATTGAATATAATTGTTGATGCGAATTTTGTGAGCAAGGAGGAAGAAATATTTTAATTTTAAAATCAAATAGGAAAACATGGATGAATAAGGAGGTAAGGTTGTATGCCCCTAACACCAACCATGTGGTTGACCTAGTGGTAGACTTAGTAGTGTTAAGACACTAGTGGATGATAGATCCTGCATTCAATTCCTAGTGGTAGCAGTTTCTTTGTTTTGTTAGTGAGAAGGGTGAACAGTGGTTAGATAGCACATGGTGGTAATTGATCCTTGTGTGGATAGTTGGTCTAGTGGTAGCCCATAGCACGCTAAGGTGCTGGCGGATATTTGGTTGAATTAAGTCATGTGGGACCTAGTCATGTGGGAATTGCTCAAAGATCTTCATCAAATCATTTATGTGTATGAGTATCAAACTCGGTTTGATGATATCACCAAACACAACACAAGATTATATGAATCAATTCTCATCAATGGCTTCATTAGGGGATTAAAAGAGGAAATTAGAATGGAGGTGACAAGGTTCAATCCCTATACCATGATGCAGACCTATGGATTGGTAAAATTAGCTAAAGATAAAATCAATGCACAACAACAATTAGGGAACCAATTATAGAAAAATTGACGACCACTTACATCGCTCCCAAACCTATGCATAATGTAAGGGCACAAAGAACTTACACAACCCCCAAATCTAACCAAACTTTATGAATTAAACATCTTAGCTTTGAGGAGATGAAGGAACGACGAGCAAAAGGACTCTGTGATAATTGTGATGAACAATTTGGACCCCACCATAAATGTGCTACACTAACATTGTATTTATTGAAGGAAGTTGATCCCTGTCTCTCCATAGAGCAAGCAGATGAGGTAGTTGTGTCTGAAGTGACCAGTGCACCTACTCACCGTAATGAAGACAATGAGATTGATGTGCAAGAAGTGATTGATGTACCAATCAAGGATGAGGTAGACATACCCAAAGTGATAAATGCTAGACAAACATGCACTCTACAATACCTACACATACCTTCCTCACCAATAGTGAGTTCTTACCATATTACCAAACCTATTCGGAACCAACGTAGAGTGAATACACACTCCTTCTCCATTGGCTCTACCAAGGAACCAAAAAAGGATATGAAATAATTACCATCACTTTTGATGCATCATTCTAAAGTATTTGAGGAACCCCAAGGGTTGCCCTCCCATCATCATCATGATTTTCCTAAGGAAGATTCTACTATTGTTCTTGGAAACCCCCCACTAATGCTTCATCCTTCTCGATATCCCTACCTACGAGAGGATACCAATAAAAAAGTCCAAGAACTTATGCAAATTCTTATTGGAAAACAAAATATAAAGCTCCTCACCTTGAGATTTGAGGACAAAGCTCTTTTTAAGGAGGGTGGCATGTTAGGATCCTCAATCCTAACATTATTAGTTAGTATTAGTTAGTATTATTAATCATTTAATTATTATATTATTAACTTATAAAGTGAACCATCACAACCCTTCATAACATGAACCATCATGTCTCTTCATACGTGAACCATCATGTCTCTTCACCAATGTAGCTTTAGGGTAGATATGTATATTAGGTTGGTCATCCATATCAAATAATCCAAGAAGAAGAATAATAAGCATAGATTCTAAGGAGGTAACCCCCTATAGTGGCAAAGTGATTACAAGGGATCCCCCTTTGAGTGGCCTGCGATTACATTTGCATTAATTTGTTAATAATTTTATAGTAAGACCTTGGGGTCTTACCAATTTCCTTCAAACATAAATTCATGAGATAATAATAAAAAAAATATTTCCCTTAGATCTCCCAAGGCTAACGACGCTCACAATAATCAATTAAACCACATGTGCCTACCTTCAACCTTAGAAAATACCAAAATCAATTTGTGCTTACCAAAAATGCTACCATGAATATTCAAACAAAGTGCCTACCACCTGCCAGTGCACTAGCTTCTCTTGGGCTGCTGCTAGGCCAACCACCAACACAAGGACCTAATTCCATGATGCCTTCTTTAACCACTACTATGGCGCTGGCAGATATCATCCCTTATTTGAGATATTTTGTTGAATGAATAATTATGAAACATAAGGTGGAGTGAAAAGGTTTATTTGATAAGCATTGTTAGAAATACTTGAATTATGTGTTGAGACCTATTTTGTGCTCCTTGTTGAAAGAAGTTGGAATAACATTTATCTAGGGTTTGTAAAATGATTATGCTTCATTGGTTGAATGTATGGGTGAAGTTTTGGGCATTGGTCTTGAGTGATATTGAAAGTGAATGTGCAAACATTATAAATCATATTTGTGAAAGTGATAGACTTAATGATTGAGTAGAACATATTGAGCTATTTGCAAGTACATATTATTCTCTATATGTTCTAGAGGTTAAAAAAAATTGATAGAATATGTCTAAACTGCTTCAAGTTAAAAATTAATTAATTTGAATACTAGACAAAGTATTTTATAACTTTGTGTGCAAGATTTGAGATTATTTAGGCATATCTAGTGAGCTATTTTGAGCATGTGGTAGAGCAAGTTTGAGCATTTGTTTGAGCTAGTTTTTGTGATAAGAATTGAAGGTAAATTTGAGCAAGTCTTGAGAAGACTTGAAGGGATATTTGAGCAAGTCTTGAAAATACTTGTAATGTCCCTTTTTTAGGAACAGCAAACCCTTACTAAAAAAATGCAGAAATTAAGTATAGCAAGGAAATAACTCAGAAATTGCTCATAAAATAACACAAGTATGAGGAGAAATCAGCCAGTATCATATATTAAATATTGCCAAACCAATATAACAGCTAGAATGGACAAATGGGTCCTCAAGGAACTCAAAATGTAGATACAAACTCCCACAAGTGGGACGAACTAACCCCAAGGCTGAACAGATGCAAAAACTCCTCAAAAATGATCCCAAATACATGCGTAGGGTTTGGGGCTGCCAACAGATCTGAAACACATGACACAAATGCTCCCAAAAATGCCACGAACTCCTCAAAGATGCCTCTTTTTGTATTTTTGATATTTTAGGGAAATAACACCTGCAATGATATTGCCAAGACCCCAACCATGCACCTCCAATGCACTACGGGAATGAGTAAGACCTGTAATCTCAACTCATGGAACCTCTAGGGTTTCAATATTCAATTTTGATATCAACATAACATGCCCAAAATGGGACGTCTCACTCCCTTATATAGGGTGAGGTTCTAATTTGGAGTTGACATCTCCCAACCCTAAAATCACTTAAAGTGCCTTATTACAACATAAAAACATAAAACATAAATAAACACAACTTAAATTATGTCTCCTAGTCACATGAACCCCTTTTTCACTTTTATAATTAAGTGTAGGAGACATTTACAAAAAATATTTATTTTTGGGACATTACAAGTCCACCCTCCTCAAATTGCTTGTCCTCTAGCAAAATCAAAGCTGGAGCATCTAAAATTTCTGCACCTTCCCAAGTAGCATCATCCATAGGCAATTCCTTCCACTTCACAAGATATTCTTTGACAGTTCTACTCCTAATATTTCTCTCCCTTGTCTCAAGGATCAATTCAGGTTCAATAATAAGCTTTCCTTCATCATCAAGGGGTGGCAAATCTGAAGATGGCTGAATATGTTGGCCCAAGGCCTTCTTCAAACAAGAAACATGGAAGACATTATGTATTTTACTTCCACTTGGAATTTCCAAAGCATATGCAACCTTTCCAACCTTACTCAACACATTGTAAGGTCTATAAAATTTGGGTTTGAGTTTTTCTGCTCCACTTCTTTTCAATGTAGACTGTTTGTAGGGCTGCAACCTAACATAAACCAAGTTTCCCACCTCAAATGAGTGCTCACTATGCTTCTGATATGCATACTTATTCTAATGATTTTGTGCCATAATAATATTGTCCTTCAAAGCATTAAGAATATCTTGATTTTTTGATTCAAAGTCTCTAGCTTTTTGGACCCTTGAATCACCAAAAATCAGATCTGAAAAGTGTGGGGCATCATAACCATAAAGTGCCTTGAATGGAGACATTTTTATGGACATATGATAAGTAGAATTGTAGCAATATTCACCAAGGTGTAGCCATTTAACCCATGCCTTTTGTTGACCTAAAACATAATTTCTCAAATATCCTTCAAGCCATTTGTTAACAATTTCAGTTTGCCCATCAGTTTGGGGATGGTAGCTAGTACTAGGAGTCAATTTAGTACCACATAGCTTAAACAAATCTTGCCAAAACATGCTCAAAAATTTGTTGTCCCTATCACTCACAATGGATTTAGGCAAACCATGCAATCTAAAAACTTTTTTAAAAAACAAATCAGAAACTTGTATGGTTGTACAAGTTGTTAAAATGGCATAGAAATGAGCAAATTTTTTCAATCTATCAACAACAACAAATATGCAATCCTTCATGTATACCTTGGGCAAACCAGTAATGAAGTCCATGGAGATACTTTCCCATTTCTGATTGGGAATAGGAAGTGGCTGAAGTAAACCAGCTACAAATTCATGTTCCCCCTTGTTTTCTTGGCAAATAACACATTCCTAAACATGCAAGAAGACATCCCTTTTCAAACCCTTCCAATAGAATATTTCTCTAACCTATTTGTAAGTCTTGTAGAAACCTAGATGGCCTACAAGTGGAGCATCATGCATGGTTGTAATTAAAGCTTAGTTTAGCTTTGATTCAGGTACTAAAAACACTCTTCCCTTGCAAAAAATCAGTCCTTATTTATGGTTGAACCTGTCATCTTCAATTTGCCCATTTATTAGTTTAGAACAAAAATCATTCTTTGCATATTTAGCCATAATTTTCACCTTCCAATCAGCAGAAATAATGGAAAGAGAATGAAAAGTAGGGTGCCTAGAAAATGCATCAGTAGCTGAATTCTTCTTACCCTTTACAAACTCAATTTCAAAATCATAAGATTAGAAATTTTTTACCCATTTCTATTGTCTTTCATTCAGTTCAACTTGCCCCAAGAAGTATTTCAAACTGTTATGATCAGTTTTGACCACAAACTTGCCACACACTAAGTATTGCTTGAATTTGGTCGAGGCATGCATGATAGCTAGCATATCTTTATCATAGATGCTAAAAATTTTCTCCACATTTAAGAGTTTTATACTCTCATAAGCAATGGGGAATCCTTGTTGCATAAGTACAGCTCCAACTCCAACACCTGAAGCATCACAAGCAATATTAAAAGCAACAGAAAAATCATGAATAGCAAGTAAAGGAGTGGAATTCATTACATATTTCAGCTTTAGAAAAGCTAAAATAGCCTCATTGGACCATGAAAAGATCCCTTTCTTAGTTAATTCAGTAAGGGGGGCAGCCAAAGAATAAAACCCCTTAATGAACCTCCTATAGTAACTGCATAAACCCATAAAACCCCTCAATTCCATTAGGTTGGATGGTATAGGCCATATTTGTACAACTGAAACTTTAGTTTGATCAACCTTCACCCCATATTTGCAAATAATGTGCCCACTCTCAAGTAAATCAGCAATGGTCTTTTCAATCTCATCTTTGAAAACCTTAGGATGCCTATAAGGTTTAATTATGACAGGTTTACTATTTGCTTCCAATTCAATAACATGCTGAAAACCTCTACTAGGTGGCAAACCTTTAGGTAGGTCAGAAAATACCTTAAGATGTTTTTGTAGTAAACCTTGAATTTGAGGATGATAGGTGGCTGATTTTTTCCCTTCTAAACTAAAAATTACAGCTGCCCACTCAACGTCCTTATGCCTTATCATCTTCTCCATTATTTTGTATGAAACCTCCAAAATTTTGCAAGAATATTTTGACCCATTTTCCTTGATTCCTTGCAACACCACATATTTCCCTTCAAGCACAAATTTTAGTTCTAATTTTTGATAATTAGTAACATAATCACCAAGTGAATACAACCATTGCACACCCAAAACCATATGTGGAATACCTCCTAAGGGAAAAACAAATAATTGCTCATCTACTTCCATGTTGCCAAAATTAATTTTTATGTTTCTTACCACTTTGTTGCATGTGATAAGATCACCATTGCCAATAGCAACACTAAAACTAGGAATGATAGCTATAGGAAGATTATTTCTAGTGGCAAACTTCTCATCAACAGAATTGTTAGCACCACCATCTATTAAAACAATAACCTTTTCATCAAAAGATCTACCTGGTACCTTAATAGTGTGAAACTGATTCAGCCCACTTAAAGTGGCTAGGGAACCTTCAAGAACTTCCTCATACTCCCTTTGTGCTTCCTCTTCCAAGGGTGTCTCATCTGCCTCATAAAAATCAGGATTATCAAAATCAGAATCATAATGTAATTCAATGATTTTCATACCTCCTTCTCTGCATTTATGACCTCTTTGCCAAGGAGACTTGCAAATGAAACACTTTTTTTGTTTCCTTAGCTCATATTTCTCTTCTTGTGTCAAGCGTGGGCCATTTGGGGGCTTATTAGGTGGCTGAAAACTAGATCTGAAACCTTCTCCATGCATGGGATTCCTACCATAAAAATTTCTCTCATTTCCACCTTGCTGTGTGAGGTTTCCTTGCTGCCCATACTGCTGTCCAAAAACTATTTTTTTGGATGCAAAAGATGGTCTAGAAGGTGGATTATGTGCAAAATATTTTTGTCTAGGAGGTAAAACATATTCTAAGCTTAAAGCTCTCTTAATGGCATCTTCAAGAGTGGATGGTTCAAAATCTTTAACTAATCCCTTCACAGGTTCCAACAAACCATCCATAAAAAGAAAAATTACCCTCTTGGGTGAAATATTTTGTACCTAAACTAAAATTTGTTCAAACTCCTCCACATAGGCATGAATGGATGAATTTTTCTTCAAAGTGGCAATCTCCTTGAAATACTCTTCCACATTCCTCCTTTCAAACCTTTTCAAAACCCTAGTAAAAAATTCATCAAATGTATCAATATCACCATGCCCTTGGGTTACTAACCCATGATGCCACCATGAGTAAGCACTACCCTCAAGGTGGAGTGTAGCAATCTGAACTGCATCAGCTTCAGAAATAGGCTCTAAGGTAAAATAAGTTTGTAATTTTTGAAGCCATGCCCTAGCTGTAAGACCATCTTGACCATTAAACGAGGGAATGGTCACCTTTTGATGCAAAAAGAGCTTCTTTTTCTCTTTTTTTGCCTCAACAATAGATTTACCCATAATCTTCAAATATTTATCAAAAGAAACTACTACCCTAAAACCCTTAGATTTATTACTATAAGTAGCAAACCATTCATCTAATTCATCAGTTACCTCATTTTCCTCTGGTGGAGGTGGTGGAACAAGGAACATAGGCTTAGACGGCCTAGGCAAGGGAGGGTGTGAGTTAGATGATGACTCATGCTCATTGTTGTTGCCTCCCCTTTCTCCTTCCCTCCTTGTGCCATTTGGGTTGCCCAAAGTTGCCCTCAATTCTTTTTTATTTGTCTCTTGTAAGGACACCATTCTTTGCAGCATGTCAAGTAGGGCATTGAATTTTTGCTCGGTCCTATCAACTGGCCTTTGGGGCTCCTCAACCTCTTCCCTGTTTGACATTTCCAAAGTGAGTCTGTTTCTCCTAGTAAAATACTGATGAATAGGAGGACAATGCATAAAACCCTATCAAACCCTAAAAATATGGAAATCTAAAATTCTAAAAATTTTGACCACCAAATTTTTTTTTTGAAACCATAGAACTGCAAATTGGTCAAAAGGGTATCCAAATCTGCAATTTTTATTTTCTAAAAAAAATCCCTAAAAATCCGCAAATCCCCTAAAAATCCATGATTTTCACTAGGGCACAACTTTTCACCACAGAAACACACTTATCACCACGAATCACAGGCTGGCAAGATTCCAGCTCTGATACCACTTGTAATGTCCCTTTTTTAGGAACATCAAACCTTTACTACGAAAATGCAAAAATTAAGTACAGCAAGGAAATAACTCAGAAATTGCTCATAAAATAACACAAGTATGAGGAGAAATCAGCTAATATCATATATTAAATATTGCCAAACCAATATAACAGCTGTAATGGACAAATGGGTCCTCAAGGAACTCAAAATGCAGATACAAACTCCCACAAGTGGGATGAACTAACCCCAAGGCTGAACAGATGCAAAAACTCCTCAAAAATGACCCCAAATACAAGTGTAGGGTTTGGGGCTGCCAACAGATCTGAAACACATGACACAAATGCTCCCAAAAATGCCATGAAATCCTCAAAGATGCCTCTTTTTGTATTTTTGATATTTTAGGGAAATAACACCTACAATGATATTGCCAAGACCCCAACCATGCACATCCAATGCACTATGGGAATGAGCAAGACCTGCAATCTCAATTCATGGAACCTCTAGGGTTTCAATATTCAATTCTGATATCAACATAACATGCCCAAAATGGGACGTCTCACTCCCTTATATAGGGTGAGGTTCTAATTTGGAGTTGACATCTTCCAACCCTAAAATCACTTAAAGTGCCTTATTACAACATAAAAACATAAAACATAAATAAACACAACTTAAGTTATGTCTCCTAGTCACATGAACCCCTTTTTCACTTTTATAATTAAGTGTAGGAGACATTTACAAAAAATATTTATTTTTGGGACATTACAATACTTGTAGGCAGATTTGAGCAAGTCTTGAGAAGACTTGAAGGTATATTTGAGTAAGTCTATTGAGAAGGCTGAGAAGGCTTGAGGGCAGATCTAAGAAGATTTGAGAGCAAGTTTGATTGATGATTTTTTCAAGCTTTGTGTTTAGGCTTGTGGTAGATCTAAGCAGAGTTGATTGATTATTTGTTCAAAGCTTTGTGTTAAGGATTGGGGCAGATCTAAGAAAAGTTGATTGGTTATTTTTTCAAAGCTTTGTGTTAAGTCTTAGGGCAGATCTAAGCAAAGTTGATCAAGATTTATGTTAAGGCTTGGGGATATATTTGTGATCATATTTTTTAGCATATTTTTGAGTGGAGTTAGAGCCGATTTATGCTAGACTTGGGATAGAGTTTGGTGTAGATTTGAGATAGATTTGAGAGTAAGCTTTGGAGGTTATAGAGTAAATAGGATAACAGTCTCTAGTGGATAGAGATCCATTAGCCAGGGTAGTTAATACATAGGTCTTATATGGAGAGAGATCCACAAGATAGAGTAGTGGGGGCAGGAGTCTTCTATAATATCACCAACCATATTAGAATGGGAAATATTTCTCATGTGGATAAGAGAGATCCACAAAACCAAAATAGAGTGGAGTGGTGTCCATATAACCAAAGAAAGGGGAAATATTTCTCCTGTGGAGTGTGATCTATGAACCATATGGGAATATAGAGTTCTTATATGGAGAGGTATCCACAAACCAATTGAGGATATAGATTTCTTCTTGATCAAGTTCCACGAACCAAAGAAAAGGGGAAAGAGTTATCCTATGGAGAGAGATCCATAAATATAAGCATAGGGGATTGGTGTCTCCTTTGGACAAAGGTCCATAAACATTGTAATAGGGAATTGATTCCCAAGAGATTTGTTGAGAAAATTTAGTGGAAATATTTTCTCCGTGGAGTAGCCCATAGTGGGTGAACCATGTTAAATTGGTGTCTCTCTTGTGTGTGATTATGTGTACATTGCTTGATTACTGCTATTGATATTGTCATTGATAATATTGAATAATATTGTTTGAGAAAGAAAAGTAAAAGTTGATCTTATACTGTTCACCCCATCTTAGTATAAGCTTATGTTCTTCAGACTAAGACATGCGCCTTGGTTGATAATATGATTTATATCATGTTATCCAACATATTTCTCTAGTCTATGTGATTATATTATCATGTTCTATTTTAATATATGAGATTAGCTTTAGCTTACATCTATGATATATTCCATAGATTAGACTACATTTCCATTTCAATATGAGCATCACATGATCCTCAAGCATTAATGAACTCCATTTTAAAACCACCTCATGTGGTCTTTACTTGGAAAAACACCTTTTTGATCCTTAACCTAGCATCAAAATATCAATATCTTATTAGCATGATTTATTTCATTTTATTACATGTGACATTGTTTGTAGCTCTAGACATACTATTGACCTTGCCATTTAGATGGTAGGGATCACATGTGGCATAACATTATGTTAGTAGGACCTAAGCCACATGGAATTTTGTGAATAGTGTAGTCTAATATAGTATATTGTTTTATTTTATTTATCTTGCATAAATCCAATGATCTCAAAAGACCTTATACCAAATTCCTTTAATAATTTAGGTGTAGGTGCCTACCAAATCATAGTTTCAAACCACTCCATGTGTTTATTGTTAATTGAAGCATATATTAGAATCTATTGATTTATTTTTTTTAAGCATCTATTAGAATCTATTGATTTATTTTTTATGTTAATTGAAGCATCTATTAGAATCTATTGATTTATTTTTTTTATGATGATGAGCATCATCTATTAATTTTATTTTGATACTAATTGTTATAGTTATGTATATATTTTGTTATCTTATTCATTTCTCTTTGCAATATCGAGACATAAAAACAACTAAGCAAAATAATCTAAATCTATCAATTATTAATTGGTGATCATGGCATCATATTATATTTATTCATATTAGATTTTTCCATGGAAATTTTCTAGTTTTGATCTCATTTTTGATTGGTTACTTTCAACTACCATCCACTAAGGTCTTTTTTGGGATTTTGAGATTTTATTTATTCAATATCAGGCATGTCATGTATTGGCCAATGATTATAATTGAATATGTAGTGCTATGGTTCACTTGAGGTCATAGTTAACTTTTGTATTATATTTATTACATATCCCTTAGGTCCTTGTACACCTTGTGTAGGTGGGATTATTATAAATTTTACAAATAACCTTAAGGTTATATCATTAACATTGAAATGAATGTCACTAGTAGGGTATTTATACCACTCAAGCCTAACCATTTTATCACATGTTGTAATGTTATTATTTTCTTTAATGATATTATTTTGGTGTCTACACACATCCTACATAATTTCAATTAGTTGCATAGGATTGAAACAGGTCCCATCTATATTACATCATGACCACATACTAGAACTACAACAGCATAGAAATTTTGTATCATTTATTAAACGTGGGTCTTCTCTTTGAAATTTAAGGAATTTAACTGGTTAAGCACATGTAATTTGATACCAACACAATTCATATTGCTTATGTTCTTTCCATGATATATTTCTATTTTTGGGTGATGTGTCGATTAAATTCATTTCTAGAAAGTATTGTGAAACCCAATATGGTATCAAAGAAAAATTTTCTTCTATGGCCTTTCTAGCAATAGTATGATTCTTGGAAATATTTTATAAAAGTATTATGTGTTGTTGATTTTTTCTTAGGGTTTTTTTCAAAACCCTAGGTGGATTTAATCCCAATAATCTCACATTTCTGCAACAAGATTTTTGATTTAGGATAAATAATCATTGACAGGTTCTTCCTCCCTTAACATTCAATCCAATTATTTGATTAACTAGATGGATGTCTTAGTTGTTGGAATGAATATTTTGAGTGAGTTGGAAACTTTAGTTATTTTTAAAAAAAAAAAAATTTAAATGCATTTTATTTTTTGTTTTAGCTTTTATGGTATTTAAGCAACATAGATGAGAGGATAGTTTACATGTTTATTAAAGGAGAAAAAAAAGGCTAAATAATATTTGGTATCCTTTGCATGCCAAAGAAATATTTGGTAGACTTATGACTAGAAAATACCTTTTATCCACTTAAAAAAAAAATTCAAATGGTTTGACAAAATTCTTGTTGCATTGGTCAAAGAGGATGGCTTGATTGGTTATGTTTCAAAATAAAGTTATGTAGGAAAATTATGGTAGGTATGGATGAATTGTTAGAATTTTTTATTCTTTGTGAAATTTTAAAGGCATACTAGTTCAAAACTTTTTGTCTCTTTACCTTCAAGTATTCTAAATATATTTTTTTCTCAAAATTTTAAAACTTTGAATTTTAAAAATGGAATATTTTATTGAATATATCACAATTGGGAGGGAAATTTGAGGTGGGCATATTCAATTTGGAGGGATTTTTTTTAGTTGGTGATATATTCCATTATGTACTCCAATGGTGAATGCATAACAAGACATGATCCAATGTCTATTTTGCAAATAGAAAAGACTTAGCTTCTAGGTGGTTATGTGTTCAAATCCTTACATAGATTATGTGGAGCATGTACAATTGGTGATTATACCATGGAAAAACTATTTTTAGTCCTCTCCCTCACCTTTATTCTTTATGAATAATGCAATATGGTGGCTAGGTAGTGTATTTCTAAGGATTTCAATCTATTTGTCCATGTGTTTCAACCCCATTATGCAATTTTTGGTGATAATGGTAGTTTTCATCAAGTGGATAGTAAGAATTTGAATGGAGAGAGAGATTTAGTATGAAGGAAAATTGGTGGCACCTTGTCTATCCCATAAGTTACTAAGGCTTTAGACTCAAAAGGACGATAATTCAAATCACTTTCCTTTTTTTTTATATGAATAGTGTTGACCAAGAATCCAACATGGCATTGATGTCTATTTCAAAACTTTATTCTCATTAATAAAAATCATTCAACACTATATAGAAATATCAAATCATTCATCAATAAATAGTTATCCACAGTAACAATCCATACATTGAAAAAAATATAGATAATATACTTAAGGTAGGGAAACAACAATAATACTCCTTAAGGAAGGAATAACTCCACAAGATCTCCCAATATGAGAGGTCACTCTATAGGCAAATATGACTATATGAGAATACTTTATATGATTGATGATGATTACAATGATAATATCCCTTCCTTATACACCCATCTTCTAATTCTAATTTTGGGATTTGATTACTAGTCACCCATCCCACTCAAAATTATAATAAAACATAATAATATAATTATAGTATGCAAAAATCATACACCTAAATAATTATATGAAATCAAATTGACAATATAATCATGTAACCATCAAAAGATAAAGAAATACAAAAAATGGTATCCTTCTCATTAATATTTAAATATTTTTTCATAAGGTAGTTACAAAGATATCCCTCTTAGGGATTTATACCAATTTGATACAAATTACAATATAGAACCCAAAATTAGGTGTATCCCATAGAGTCTTTGCACCCTCAAAACTGATTTTGGGAGGGTTTCTTGTGACCTCCACATGGTGAGATAAATATTGATGAATCTTTGTGTTGAATAGCTCCTACTGAGATCTAAAAACTGCACACAAACACTTACAAGATGTTAATAATAAATGAGGAACCTCTCATGATGAGGTACTTGTCCATGATAAGAAATTAAAATAAAGATGTTGAATATGATAAAAATATGCATGAGATCTGAATAAGACTTATGCTAGAAAATAAATGAAATATTATTAAATCTATTGTAACTAAGAAAAATAGTAAAAGCAGTTGTCAATGAGATACCATTCTAAGATAGAGCAGACATGCCTATTGACCATTATAGGGTATTACAGTGGTGTCTACAGGCCACTTCGGAGTGAAGCAGTTATTGAATAGTAAACTATTTCTTCGTGACCGATGCGGTAAATACCTAGATTAGTCTATAAAATTTATGTTCAAGGATCATTCTCTTTGAAGCACAGTTAAATAGTAGAAATTAGATCAAAATTACATTTTTTTATGATGGAAGAGGAGTTGGAATTGGTATTCAAGATCCAAGGGACTCCATTGATGCAATTGAGAATTTCATTACTGGATTTGGGTAGCACTTCGTCACTTATGAGAGGATGTTCTCTCTAGTAAATAAATCGATAGCACTTCATTGTAAAAATCGCTAGATACTTTGAATGAAGGTAAGGCACCTTTTTATAAATTTTCCAAATGGGAATCTTGGCTTCCTTGAGAAGACAAGAAATTCTTAGAATCAATAAGGGCAAAAAACCATTCTAGAATCTTCTCGTAACTGATTGCAAATATCGTTGGGCTTTGTTGGCCGTTGAGACCATTTTTGCCCATGGTGCTAGTTTTGATTTTGTTATAGGCATGATCATAATAGGGTAGAGCGGCCATGACTACTAGCCATCATAGGGTACAACGACCTCTAGAGGCCATCCCTAGGTATGATGATCTAGGTTGTAAAGGAGGAATCCTTCTTGCTGAAGTGATAAAAATTACTATTAAGCCCTAAGGCTAACCAGAGGGGTCATATGGCTTAAAAAGATGTCCATATAGGCAGTATTCTCAAAATAGCATGCTTTAGGTGTCTACATATACCCCTTTTTGGGATATCTATAGACACCTAAAATCAAATTAAAATTTGATGTTGATCATTGATTTAGTCAATGTTAAATACCCTACTCATGAAAGAGCATGCATCTTTGAGTCATTGCTTCAAAAAAAATTAAAGAACTTAATTCAAGTAAACCTTTTGACGAGGCATACTTGATCTTGGTACATTGTTCAGTCATGAAGAGGTGAGGCCTATGAAACCTTCATGCTTCAAGAATGCCAAGCATTTGTTTAATTAAAATTTTTACTTTTTATCTACCCCAAGCAAGGGCATGATTGTATTTGGAAATTATTTATGGATGAACACATTTTACATGATTGAGTGTTGATTATTGACTTCGATTTTGAATGTTGTGATTATGACTACCCCCTCAAGCAATGCATCGATGAGGATATGAAAAATGATGACAACAAGTGAGTCGCTTGACCAATATGACTTGATTGAATTGACCAAAGGTATAGGCTTCTTTGGAGATTTTTGAGATGTGACTAAAGGAAATGGGCATCTTTGGAGCCATTAAAATTTAACCAAATAAAACTAGGTATCTTTGATGAATTTTGAAATTTGACCAAAGGAAACTAGGTGTCTTTGGAGCCTTTAAAATTTGACCAAAGTAAAATAGGCATCTTTGGAGTATTTTGAAATTTAACCAAATGAAACTAGGCATCTTTAGAATATTTAAATTTAACCAAAGGAAACTAGGCTTCTTTGGCGCATTTTGAAATTTCATCAAAGGAAACTATGTGTCTTTGGAGCCTTTAAAATTTGACCAAATGAAACTAGGCATCTTTGGAGCCTTTTAAATTTTGACCAAAGGAAACTAGGCATCTTTGGAAAATTTTTATATTTGACCAAATGAAACTAGGTATCTTTGGAGCATTTTGAGAACTGACAAAAGGAAACTAGGCATCTTTGGAGCATTTTGATATTTGACCAAAGGAAACTAGGCATCTTTGGAAAAAATTTATATTTGACCAAATGAAATTAGGTATCTTTGGAGCATTTTGAGAACTGACCAAAGGAAACTAGGCATCTTTGGAGCATTTTGATATTTGACCAAAGGAAACTAGGCATCTTTGGAGCATTTTGAAATTTGACCAAAGAAAACTAGGCATCTTTGGAAAATTTTGAGATTGATATAACGAGGCAAAGGGTGCAACCTTTTAAGCCTAGTCATTGATTTGTTATAATTGATTGAATGCAAGGCAAAGGATGCACCCTTTTGGAAACTTATCAATTGATTGATTGATTTGATTAAATGAGAGGCAAAGGGTGCAACATTTTGAAACCTGGAAACTGATTGATTTATTGGTGACTAAATTGAATTAGACCTTTAATCAGGAAGGTGCACTACCTTAATTTTCCATGTGTTGCTTTATTGGTTAGTTGTTGATTGGAGGAAGTATGATACTGATAATACCCTAGTTGATGTGTGAAAATGTTTGTGTGATTACGATTTTGATATTTTATACCATTAGATGTGGTTAAATGTCCAAATTGATGTTAATTATGCTTACAAAATACTTGCAACTTGTGCCATTTTGAGGTCATCCTAGGGTACAATGATGGCATTTTGTAAATTTTAGGGCCATCCCAGGGTAGGATGGTCACACTGAAATGCAACCACTCCACCCCAGGGTGGTTAGGAAATTTGAAAAATATAAACTAAAATTTTTTAAATTTAAAATGTCATTATTACAGTCAACAGTGAGAGAAAAAGTTGAGGTGAGGTGGAGGAGAGAGATTTTGAAGTGAAGCACTGCCAAGAACTTGACTAAAATTGATTATGGACCAACCCGAGGCTTTGACTAGCGAAGGATACAGAGCTACAAAGGTAGAAATATCATTCGCTCTTGTTAATCTTGCAAGTAAAATGAACCTCATTAAGTAATGGGAAAATGAACCTCACTAAAATACTGGTAACAAACCTCACACTAGATTAGGAATGTCTAGATTAGGCTAGTTTAGGGGTAGTTTTTAATTTTTTAGCATTTTTGGCATGGGGTCGTACCCCTCTATAGGTGCCACTACGGAGGAATATTGGGTAGAAGCAGCTCCCCTTTGGCTAGTAGGGGGTCATCCTAGGGTAGGGTAGACATATTTGAAAACCAATGATCAAATATTTGGGTGTTGAGATGGTCGTCCCAGGGTCCGACAATCATGCCTACCGGTCATCCTGGCCTATAATGACTGCAATTTTTTTTTTGGATTTTTCATTTTTTAGTTTTTTTTCTATCGGGATTTATATTTTGATGGCTCATTATAGATAGCCCCTCTTGCTTGGTTAATAGTGATATCATATTAGTTATGATGATTGGGTGTGGTTTGAGGCGCTTGACCTCAAACAAGTGGTGTGCATTCCCATAGTCATGTCAGAGCATGCATATCTAATGGGCCTGGCTCACTAATGGGATAGTAGGACCAACACTTTTCATATCCCTACTGGAAAGATGATTGTGACATTGGAGGATTTATATAGAATTTTTTGCATACCTATCAAGGGATGTGCTATCGTCTCCACTTTGCTTCTACAGCATCCAAGAGTGATGCAAAAGATATTTGGAGTGCAGGTACATGTTGCACTGGCATGGATGGTACATGATAGAAAACTGATCAGAGCATAGTATGATGCCCATGTGTTCACTCAATGTTAGGTAGTAGCAATGTACATTATCTCAATCATCCTACTATTAAACTCTTCAAGAGCAAGTTTCCCCTAGAACCTTCTTGACATGGTATATTATTTGATTGAGTGTGACCTTGAGGAGCCGATCATCATGGCATGGGGGAGCATCCTACTAGAACATTTATATGATGAGTTGTATGAGATAAACATCAAAGGCACACATGATTGGGTTGCAGTATGCTCCTCTAGATATGGGAATGGGAGCACATTTGAGTAGACCAGCTAGTAGGACTTCTAGTGCCATGATCTGAGTTAGGTGATAAAGATATTGGCTACACGACTTGGTGGTGATGATATAAGTAGATAGGCCATAGTCAGCCATAGGTAGGCAGATTGACACACTACATGGAATCTTTGTATAGATTACAATGGGAGTAGACAGTGTGGAGGTCTTACTTGGATTACTCTCATTGTCCATAGGCTACTAATTATCTAGGGTGCATGAGGTATGAATGGTGGCTCATTGGATACCATGATACTGAGCTGGAGTAATTTTATTATTCTTGTATCATGCATTAGTTCAATATCTATCAAGATGTCTTAAAGGATCTCATAATATAAGGATGGTGGAGATGAGGCTAAGTTATGAGTGCAACAATGAAGGAGGGTGGAGATGAGGCTAAGTTATGAGTGCATTACAAGATAGAGGGGGAGTGGTGCCATACTGAAGATGAGGAAAAGGAGCCGCGGGTAGGGGGTTAGGGTGATGAGGATGATCTATGGATGATATAGTCCAATTGAGAGCTCAATTGTAGACCACATAGGGGTGATTGGTATAGTGGGATATCACTCATATTATAGTTTAGAGCCAGTTCAACAGTGAGTAGAAGTAGTGGAGAGGGTTTTCTAAGGAGATAGATCTCTTCAAGGCCAAGATAGCCATGGCATAGATAGATATGGATATGGTTACTGTAGAGAGGGATACTTTGTAGATACATATGGATATTAGAATAGTAGAGAGAGATGTTAGGATAGCAAAGTGAGATGCTCTACAAGCTCAATTGGTTGCCATGGCTATAGGTCAGGTTACACCCTCCACTTCAATGATTTAGGGGTAGACAACATCCGGTGGAGATGAAGAGATTAGAAAACTGTAGATCCTCCTAGAGGAGTGCATGGCCTAGCTTAGATCTGATGCAGCCTATATAGTTGATCTAGAGATTCAAGTCAGGCGACATGGTGGCAGTCTACTTGAGAGATCTACAATAGGGGTTCTCATTGAAGCTAACATAATGATTTTGGGTAGTCATTAGTGTAGCCTAGCCATAGTTCATCAACTCATCTAGAGAGATCAGTGGCTAGTGGCTCTAGGTAGTCTCATCAGGATGAGGTTGAGGGTGGAGGCGACATTGGGGTTGGAGGCCCCGCTTGATGTATTGCTATGTATTTAGCATTTTTGGGTGTAAGATTTGAGGACCTACATAGTTGTAGCCTACGAGCAATTTTTGCACCACTATGTACTTTGGCATTACCATATATATATATATATATATATATATATATATATATATATATATATATATATATATATATATATATATATATATATAAGTCTCATTTCTCTTTTTATGGCTCATCATGTGGTTATGATTTTGATTTATGTGTTATGAGTTATGGATGCATTGATGGATGTGATGATGTATTGATTTATACATGTGATGTACTAATGATATGCAATGATTAGATGATGGATGTATGATTAGATTTTGTGATCTATATGTATGTATGTGTTATTATGTGTGTATATGGATGTAATGTTTAATGTTAATGGATGTTTTTAATTTTATTTAATTGATTATACATTTAATTCTTTTTATTTGATATTGTGGATGTAATGTGTATGTAATGCATTAATTTTATATGGATGTTCTAATTCAAATTTTACATGTATGCTTTAATTTAATTTAAAACATAATGAATGGATCTAATTTATGTTTAAAAAATTATGGAAGACACTATAGGATGTATAAAAATCATGAATTAAAAAGTTAACCCTTGTCTTAAGAGTTATCCATTTGTATGTGAAATGGAATATGTGAGATGTAGGGGTTTTCTCTATAAGATTTTGCAAACTAAAAGATGTGCATAAAATAGTCAGTGGTCATCTAAATATCATTGATGATATTCATATGATATCTATCCTATATTATGAGGACCCCTTAATAAGAAAAATCTCATAAGTAAAACTGTGACTATTGATGAGATGATTTGGTGCTATGAGGATATTTTTGAGGTTTTTCATGAGACTCAAACACCCTAGTTGATTGATCAAAAATTTGTATACTGACTATGCAAGGCTTCTAAAATATAGCAGCCTATTAAGAAGACCTAGATATTCAATATCGTTGTGTATGTAAGTGAATATATTAGATGAGGCATTAGACTACCTCATTGCCAAGGGGTTTCATGCAACCCATTGTTGTAATAAGGATCATTGTATGGTCATCATAATCCTAAGTTTGAACATAGTTAGACTAGACTACTAGGCAATACAAGCCATCAAAATCTAGCTCAACTATAAGTTGAAATTGATATGTACAAAAGAAGGTTGCTAATATGATAGACATATCACCATGCATAAGGCTACTCCATTGCCAGGCAAGTTTCTTTCAACCCATTACTATAATGGAGATTACCCCATGGCTTGTGAATAATTGAGGATTCCAGGGATTCAAGCTCGTTACCCCATTATTTTTTTTTGATTTCTTGGGATACTTACTCATACTTAGTGGTGAAAATCACTATTTGTTTTGAGAAAGGGATTTGCTTAGTGATGAAAACCATTGTTTATTTTGTTCTTGTTTTGGGAATTTGCTTGTTTTGTGAAAAAGCAAGGGGATTATTTGGGTAGGGAGGAGCTTGTCCTTTTGTCAATTCTTAGCATTCTATACCATGTGTGTAATAATATGAACAAGTAAAACTTTTCGCTTAAGGTGACAAGGACCACTTTGTAGTGTCATCTTTCCTTTTTTAGACTTGGATTGTTAATGTGTTAAATTATTTTAGGATTTTGACATATGCAAGGTACTATCAAAACTAGACCTTACCTTTTAAAAGTTGAGATAGCTTTCTACAAAATATAAAAATATAACTAGGGATGGTTGAATAAAAAAAAACCCTAGTATATACCCTATAGCAACTCATTAGTTGTGTTGAAAAATATTGTTACTCACAACAGAATTATGAATGATAATGATATGTGGGTTCATGATTAGCATACAAACATGGTGTCATTCGTAAGAATGTAAACACGACTTGTCCTAGTGCAAATGCAATGGATAAATATACCTAATGCAATGCAACTAATAAGTGCATACAATGAAATGCATGATAACATAATGTAAATGTTTTTGTATTTTGATATTTTGTATTGTTTTTGTGATTTTATGCTTTATGATTTGTTTGGTATTTTTGATGATTTTTGTTGTTTTTGTAATTTTGATTATTTTATAATTTTTTTAGAGGTAAGTTACAATACCTTAAGCACCCCTAATGTGTTTGGTAATCAACGAAAGCTAGGAATGTGCGATACCTTCAAAATCCTCAAATTTCTTCCACAAATGTGAAGTGGATGTTATGGAAGGTGTGACACCTTGAAGACCCCTAATGTGCATTTTGTTTGTTGCAATGTGATTGGTCTAGATAGGAGTGGTAGAAATTGATACCCTTGTTATGGCATGGAATTTCATGAAATACTCATGACATACTGATGTGAAATGAGTGATCCATATGTACAAAGCTCATTTTATTATATCATCTCTTCAACTAGACTCTTGAACAAGTAGCAATTGCAAATTTCATACCCATTTATATAGTTATAGAGGCTTTCATTTTTTGACCCAAGTTTAGGTATTCTTGGTTTTATTTTCAATAATGTGATTGCATGTGCCTCATAGAGTTTTTGAAATAGGTCTGAAGTTGTCATCAAAAATCTTACATACTGGTAATGTAGCTTATCAGGTTTGTGAGGCTTTGGTTGACCTTGGGATCACAAATGGGATGATGTGGCCTAAATTATGATAGTTTGAGGTGAGGTAGACAAATTTTCTATGGGTGAATCCTCTTTGTCAATAAGGTCTTGGACTACATTTTTAAAATCATAACAACTATTAATTTCATGACCCTCTATTTAATGATAAAGATAGAAGTGACCCTCCCTGTAACCCTTAGGTTTAGTCTTATTTGGGTCTAATGGGCATACGTCAGGTAAGATGATTTTTTTAGCTTCTTGTAGGTTTCGTAAAATTATTGACATGGACTCGAATAACGAATTCTAGGTATAAATTTGGTATTTTAAATGAGGTAGATGTGATAAACCAGTTTGATAAGGTGGTTGGGTTGTATGTATATTAGTCACCTACTTATATTGCTCTTTTTTTTCTAGCATAGGTAATAATTCATCTCCCATGCCTACTTGTTGATCCTCAGTAGTGAGAGGATTATCTATTTGAAGTTGATTCTTATCGATCATGTCTTGTACTATGTTTTTGAAAGTGTAGCATGCTTGTATATCATGACCATTTTGTCTATGATATAAATAGTATAAATCCTCTCAATACTATTTAGGCTTTGGTTTGCTAGGATCTGAAAGGGGAATATTTGGTAAGGTAATAACCTTTACTTCGCACAATCAATTAAATATTGATGCCAAATATTCAAACAAAGGTGTGTAAGTACGATCTAAACTGCAATGTTGATTTAGCGTTCAATTTTTTAGGGGACCATTTTGTGTTTGCAAAGGAGGCGGTTTAGTCGTGAGTGCAACTTTCTATAGTAGCTCCATGTTTGTGATTTGATGAATTATTTACTACAAAGCATCATTTTTATGATCCATTTGTGTCTCAACTTTGGCTAAACGATCTATAGTGTGTTGTAAGACTAATGGGGATGATGATTGCATAGTTCACAAGTCTTTGTTATCTGAGGACATGTAAATATGTCATAATGATCCTATGTAGTGAGTGTGTCCACATGCTCTTTTTTTTACTCAACACATGTTTTTTTTCCACCTTATGGGATTTAGATGTGACAGCTTGATTACCCCCATTTCAACTTAAATAATACTTATGTTCTTGCTCTTGTGAATATGTCGTGTGAAATGAACTAGGTGTGACTAGTTTCGGTGGTGGTAGCACTTTTGATGTAGAGGTAATGTTTAATGGAGCTACCAGTTGTGTTGATTGATTTAGAGAAACCTGGTTTCCTATCATAACATTGACCACTCCTACAAACTCATGAGAAGATGTATTGGCATTTGGACAAGTCATAGATGTCTCATCACCTTGTATAGGGTGATCTGATTGTCCCACATGTATATGTGAAGAGTCTAGGATGGTATTGATGGGTGGTAACTTGACAAGAAGTCAACCTAAATATTTGATGGACTCAATGATAGGCATAAACCTAATTTTTTCTACTATGTACTAACTAAGGTTAGTATTGGTCGAGTAAACCATGACCTACGATGTGGTGGATGCAGATGGCATGATATGATCTAATTCATCTATAACCATAATGGGTTCTTCCTTTTTAGTAGAATTGAGGATGTCTTTTGCTAACATGTTTGATATGGTTATGGGCATCTCTGTGATTAGCTTTGTCAATTTATCCTTGCTTGGAAAAATAAAGGATGAAGGAAGAGTAGCATGAGATATGGATGGTAATGATGGTGGTGGAGGTAGTTCCATGATGAACCATGAGGTTGAATCTAGACTTTGGATAAAATCATTGGGTTTAGTGTCTAGGTGCATGGGTGATAGAGTAGGATCGTATTGATGCTCAACCTTATTGTAATACTTAAAAGAGTTTGGGTCGGCATGAACCACATGGACCTTACCTTCGTGAATGTATTTGAGGCATTGATGAAATATGGATGGAACGCACTCCATGGCTCTCATCCAAGTTTGTCCAAGCAATATGTTGTACTATCTTGAGCCCTCTAATATATAGCATAGCATAGGCATAGTCTTTTTTCCAACCTAAATTGGGAGGACTATCATGCCAACCGTGGGAGATACAACATCTTAAGGGATTGTAGGTTGAATTTGGATGTTGTAATGTGGGAAGGTAGAATGTTAAGATGCTTCAGTATGTTTGTGGTAATAATGTTTAGTGTGGAGCCCATATCGATCAATACCCATTTATAAGGGATCATTTTGATGCATGCGATGATGTGCAAAGGAGGGTCGTATATTTGTGGGCACGGGTTTGATCTCGTGATCCTAAAAAAGTGATAATAGGATCTTTGTACGTTTGTATATGTCCCATAAATTTAGTGAAAGCATCAAGGTTGTGGGGTGGTAACTCAATCAAGCTCAAAATTTTCATGAGAGTTTCTTGATACTTGGGGGACTATTGTATTAACTCACTCATGGTCATGTTGGTTGATGGTGCATGCAGACTTTGCACCGACCTACTTTTTATTGTGACCACCAATTGAGTTGGTGGGCTTTGGATGGGATTTTAGGGTAGTGAAAACCTCAACATAAAGGGAATATAGACTTCCCTACTAGACCCCTCAATATATCAGTTATGTCTGGTAGTGGTTTGGGGTTGACATTGACTAACAAAATCATCCACTTGATCATGTGAATAACCCATTGGTGCTCTCCTAGTAGAGGTATTCTGGTGGTATGATCCTCTATGTGAGGAATTAGCTTCATGATGACTATCAGGGTGTCATGTGGAAATAAGGAGATCCTCAAGAATATAACGAATGTATTCAAGGTCTCTCTATAAGTTTTTTGTTCTACCAGCTCATGGTTGAACTCGACTATGTGTAGTTGTCATGATGTGTCGATTAAGGAAACAATGATCAGTGCGACAAGCTTATCACAATTCTAACTTCCAAAAACAATTATGGGTGTTGTGTATTAAAATTATAAATGTGAATAGTTTATCATAATATGCTAGGACTCAAAAAGTATTTTTGGGATCAAAATTTGTATTTGTGGAATATTTTGCCAAGAAGGGCTAGTGGAAAAATGATAAATTTGAGGAATTTTGAGAAAATAAAGATTTAGGACTCAAAAATTCTGTGAAAGGTGTAGAAGGGGATAACTAATATAAAAATAAATAAATATGAGAATTTTTTGGGTTGTCTAGGGTTTTTTATGACTTTTTTTCCCTATTTTGGTTTAAAAATTACTCAAAATAGAGTAATGATAAAACCACTACAACTTCTTCATTATAGCTCCAATTTGCATGATATTTTTTTAAATCAGGTCCTAGATCAAATGGTAGGATTTTATGTTGATTAAATAAATAGTAAAAAATAAACAAATAATACAAAATGATTATCTCATTTAAAAAATTGTTTGTGAGTCCTAGACTATCTTGTGTGTTTTGATTTGTTGTTGTGATTGCTTTCTTATTCGTGTTTTTGATTTTATTGATGAAATTCCTAGTCTAAGGGATTTCACCTATATCCTCTCACACACAAACCTGGTGATAAATTTTGGGTCATGAAACCCACAAATATTTGGTTATGAAGTCCAAATATGATGAGGGCTTCCAGATCCTACCAGTCACCCAGTTCACCTCGATCAATGATATACCTCTTAGAAGAGAGATATCTACTATATTCCTTAGGTATGATGGTTCTTGGATTGGCCTTTGCCAAAATAAGGTATGAAATAATCACAATCAATCCAATGATATGATGATGAAGTCCACCATTGTTAGTCTTGATCAACGGTTGGTTGTGAATTCCAACTCGTTGATGTTTAATATGATTCATGGTGTGTGTGGGTTTATTTTATTTTATGCAAAAATAAAAATGTAAACATAGAGCAATAAATAACTTTTTTCTAATGCATGAAATAACATTTTAAATTTTCAAATTCCTAGGTAAGAATATTTCAATTTTAGAAAATTTAAAATTGCAAACCCTAATATGATGCCAGCCTTTGCACACGTAGCAAGCATACAATCCACACAATAAGAAAATAGAGTTTGTCTATGTGTAATATGTTTTGTAGTAGAGGATTTTTGACAAAAAAGTGGTCAGGAATAGGGGTTTCTTAACCCAGTAGCAGCTAGCAATAGAGGTCATTGGAGCTAGGAGCGGTCACAAGTAGAATGCTTCAAATTTAATAATTCTTCTATATTTTTTATTAAAACATGAAATTCTAACTTTTCTATGAAAAGAAATAAAATTAAGCATAGAAGAACTCATAGGGGAATCCCACATTTGATGAAGTTATTGCTTCTCTAATTTCTATGATATTACTTTGAGACCATCATGGGGCAAAGCGATGGGGTCTGCTGGCCATCACAGGGTATGACATCGGCTCCTCCAAGCCGTTCCAGCCCAAAGCGACGATACCTGCAATTCAAGAAAATTAAGAAAATATGTAATTGGTAATACATTTGTGAAAAAAATTAGAGGTCCCACCATGATCTCCATTGTAGTATGCAAACATCATACACCTAAATAATTATATGAAATCAAATTGATAATATAATCATGTAACCATCAAAAGATAAAGAAATATAGAAAATGGTGTCCTTATTAATATTGAAATATTCCTTCATAAGGTGGTTACAAAGATATCCCTCTTAGGGATTTATAAAAATTTGATACAAAATACAATATAGAACCCAAAATTAGGTGTATCCCACAGAGTCTTTTCACCCTCAAAATTGATTTTGGGAAGGTTTCTTGTGACCTCTGCATGGTGAGATAAATATTGATGAATCTTTGTGTTGAATAGCTCCTAGTGAGATCTGAAACCTACACACAAGAACACTTACAAGAAGTTAATAGTAAATTAGGAACATCTCATGACGAGGTCCTTGTCCATGATAATAAATTGAAAGAAATATGCTAAAAATGATAAAAAAAATGCATGAAAACTGAATACAACTTATGCTAGAAAACAAATGAAATATTGTTAAAACTATAGTAACTAAGAAAAATAGTAAAAGTAGATGTCACCGAGAGGCCATTATGGGGTAGAGTGGTCAAGCCTGTTGATCATCACGGGGTATGATGGAGGTGCTTATGGGCCACTTCAAGGCAAATTGGTTGTTGAATAGTATTATTTCTTCATTATCAATGCAGGAAATGCCTGGATTAGTCTATCAAATTGATGTTCAAGGATCATGCTCTTTGAAGCATAGTTAAATCATGTAAATTTGCTTAAAATTAGAATATTTGATGATGGAAGAGGAGTTGGAATTGGTCTTCAAGCTCCAAGGGACTCCATTGATGCAATTAAGAATTTTATGACTAGATTTGGGTAACACTTTGTTGCTTATGAGAGGATGTTCTCACTAGTAAAAAAATCGATAGCACTTCATTGTAGAAAATAGCTAGATCCTTTGAATGAAGGCAATGTGCCTTCTTATAGCTTTTCCAAATGGGAATATTAGCTTCCTTGAGAAGCCAATAAATTATTAGGATCAAGAAGAGCAATAGATCATTATAGAAGCTTCCCGTAAGTGATTGCAAATGTTTTTGAGCTTGGTTGGTCATTGAAACTATTTTTTCCCATGGCACTGGTTTTTATTTTGTTACAGGTACAATCATCATAGGGTAGAGAAGTCATGACTACTGGTCATCACAGGGTATAACAACCTCTAGAGGCCATCCCTGGGTATGACGATCAAGTCTATAAATGAGGAATCCTTCTTGTTGAAGTGATAATTTCACTGTTAAGCCCTAAGGCTACCCCAAGGGGGTCATATGGCCTAAAATGCTATCCATATAGGTAGTATTCTCAAAATGATATGTTTTAGGTGTCTATAATAATCAAAATTGGATTATGTGTGGCCCATGCCAACTATGCATAGTACACTTATACAATATAATATCATATCCCCATATACCTATTTCTAGGTATAGGTGCCATAGCTTCCACCCTCCTTACAAATGTTTCATTATTCAATCATGAGAACAAACTAAATAATATGATATTTTAAGCAATGTTGAAAACCAGTACCAATCTTGATCATCCATCCATTCAAGTGAAATATTGATTGGTGGTAGTATTCAATGATGTCAATTTGCCATTGTGACACTTGAATATTTATAACTAATCTATTGACTCTATTATTTACTACTTTAATCTAATATTTTAATTTATTGGCCCTATTGTTCCATGATGTTGTTGCACTGATCTAAAATCTTTTCACTATGCTTTTCTTGCTAAACATGACCATACTTGATGCCTTTCTAACTCCATGTAGATCCATAGTAATATTGATGCTCTAAGTCATACCTCTAATATTATTGTTTCTCATGGTGGTGTAGGTGGTGATATTCTAAACCTTAACCTGACATTCTATTTCCTTTGATTCTTTAGCATTTTTCCTTTATTTTAAATTCTTTCTCATGCTCTTCTCTATTATGCCCTTATTTTGGTGTGTTCTTATGCACTTATAATAGATATTCCTTGTACTTTGTTGCTTCTTCTATGGACTCTGCTACTACCTCTACTATTGACTCACCTTTTGATACCTCTATCGGTTCCTTAATTTGCTCCCCTATCATAACTACTTCTAGCTTCTCCTTGTATATTTGTTCCTTAAACTAAGAAATATCTTGCAATGTTATCTTATTTTTCCTATATTATAACTTTTTGAACTTATTTTGCACATTAATGTTAACAATACCCAAATAATCCAACCAACGATAACCAAGAACAATATCTACATTATCCATCTCAATAGAATTGAAATTTGAATTTAAAATATAGTTATCTATGGTGATCTTCAAGTATCCAAAAATATGAACATTTTGACTCTCAAGTTGTATGTTCTTCATTTTGTTACCTTAACCTACAACATCTTAGCCAAAAAAAATATTATTGAAATTAAATATGTTGCTAGGGCTTATGAAAATAATAACCGTTTCCTTCTAAATGCAACCATGAACCTTCAAAAATATAATTTTTATATTGAAACAAATCCCTCTGACCACTCTTTGGCTTATCTGACACTAAGGGTGTGGTTCCTTCAACCTACACATTGTCATCAATTTTGTTTTCTTCTATCATTTCCTCTTTATTTATTTTTTTATGTTCCTCCAAAATCCTTTTTAACTCTTTTTTACATCCCTTAATGGTGACATTCAAACTAGCTATCTTTTTATATGGGTACCATTGACTCAAGAATGAATGTTCCATTTCATTCCAAGAGTAATTATGATTTTTTTCCTTCAAAAAACATACCCACCAAAAATAAGCTTTCTCTTTTAAAATTTTACAAGGTGGAATTTCCAAAAATGATTACTAAAATATAGAGGTCTAAACTTTATCTACCATTCTCAAACATCATTATTATCCTCTCTAGAAAAATTTATAACTCCATGATTTTACAACCACAATAAGTAAAAGATAATGCAAACTAGGGTTTTACAAAAATATATATCTCCCCATAGATTTGAAGCTAAAATTCCACATAAACAATTAGACCCAAAAAATAATAGATGATTTGCTTATCCTAACTAACAAATATCTCAAATTTTCTCTTTTGGAGAAAAATATGGTTTTAAAAAGTGTCACTACCCTTGTTGATGGATGACTTCACAAGGTCATATCTCCCTCAATACTAATCAGATTCCTTTATATAACCACTCATTTTAAAGATATTTAAATATTTAAAAAAATGGCATAAGAATCATATGAATCAAACAATTTTACACAAATATATGACTCCCAAAAATGAGATATTTTTTGAAAATTTTATCAAAATTTTGCAATCCAAAAAATAATTCCCACTTTGCCAAAATTGTTGCTCTGATGCCACTTGTTATGAAAATTTATTCTCATTAAGATAAACCATTTAGAAAAATATAGAAATATTAAATCATTCATCAACAAATATTTAATCCACAATAAGAATCCACACAATAAGAGAAAGATAGATAATACTTTTTATGTAGGGCAACACCAATAATTCTCCTTAAGGAAGCAATAACTCCACAAGATTTCCTATGATAAGAGGCCACTCCATGGTAAAATATGATTATAATAGAATATTCAATATGAGTATGATGATTATTATCCCTTTTTTGTATACCCATCTTCTAATAATATTTTATGGAACCAACTACTAAACCCTCATCCCACTCATTAATATAATATAATATATAATTATATAATCAACCTCGGGTTATATGTGGCCCATGCCAACTATCCATAATACCATTATAAAATATAATATCATAACCTCATATATCTATTCCTAGGTACCACAACAATGTCATGTGTAGCAATGATGATATGGTACCAAACACTCAATTTTTACTATAATATTAAGTTCAAATAATTAGAAGACATCAGCTCATCAAACAAATCGTCTGACTTGCAACTGTCTTTATAAATTTAGCAGTAGACATGGAAAACAAATATTTTCTCTTGGATCTAGAAGGTGATGTGGTAGTTTTTAGTTCATAAATACCTTATCTAGTGGCCTGCATAGTTAGAATATTAGTGGCACCCCCTTGTATAGATCAACACTTTATGGTAATTGGTTTGCTAAAGTAATATACTAGAGGAAAACCAATTAGTGCATAGTTAACATGTCCCATCCACCTAGTCAGTCACACATTGTAACTCTCTTTCATTTTGGTTTGGCCTTTTATGTTATTGTAGTGAATTCTCACTACACTTAAATGTTGCCTCAAAAATATTAAGTAGAGGAGAAATAAGTAGGAAGCAAAAATTGAAGTGTCAATCATGTTAAGAAAAAATTTTCAATCAGGAAGTTTTAAGAATCAAAAAAACAAAAAAGTTCCAAAAGGCACAAAAAGTCGAAGTGTCCAAAAATTGGAAGTTTATAAAAGTTTTGACTAAATACAAAAATAAAGTTTTGATGTTTAAAATTTTGAGGTCAAACGGTGAGAAAAGTTCCAAGGTTGGAATATAATAAAATCCTTGATGTTGGATGGTGATAAAAGTTTTGAAGGCTAAAACCACCCATGATTTGAAATCTTAGGGGACTAAAATTTGTATTTGGAGCTCCTTCCCTTGAAACCCCATATGGAGGGTAATTGTCCCCCTATACCCGCTAATAGGGGTTGCAACCCTAGACCCCACACATTTTTCTAAGGTGTACAGTCTTCCAAGGAGTATAATCCATTCCTACAAAAATATCATGGCATATCTCTAAAAAAGGTCAAATTGAATTTATAAAAGTAGCATCATGAGAGCCACAACAAAAGCAACCCCTAAATCTAGTGGATTAATTGTAAAAAAATCCCACGCATGGACTATAGAAATCCCTAGAAGAATTTGATGGCAATAATAATGGTATATGCTCATCCAAAGACTTAGAACCATTTGGAATTTATGATTCTAGATCCAGACATCATAAAGAAACCAGTGACTTCAATGAAGATGTGACTTGATTCATAAAGGAACAGTCATCTTGAAATCTCTGCAACAAATTTTAGAGGGATAATCCCATTTGTAATCTATAAATAGGATTAGTTAAGGATTTGTAAATGATTTGCAATTTATACATTTCATAAATTTTTCCCTTCATTTTTCTCTATATAATAATACTCGTATTCTTGAGTGGTCTTGTAGGCACACCCTTGAGCCCCCACTTTTGGCATAATATTGTAATAATTTTATATTCATATATACATACTAAATGCCTATGACTATTTGGTTCTAAGTAATTGGTTCTTCATATCCCATTTCCTTTATGTATGTGTATCTATTTATGCTTATATATGTCAATTAGAGTAAGTTTTTATTGTATCGACACATTACACTCAAGGCTATTGTGCAGGGGGATATTATCTTATTCTTGGCACATCGCCTTAGCTAGCTTAGGTTTTACTTTTTTTGTTATTTTATATTTGCATTTCTCTAACCTTTTTCCCCTTGAATTTGTTATATTAGGCTATAATAGGACAAGTGCACTCAAGTTCAAATATTAAAAGGAGTTGGCCTTGTAAAAAATATCGAAGACCCTTAATAAATTCAAATCCCATGCTCTCAATATTGTCCTTTGTGTCACTCCACACAAGGTGTGATAGTTTTGAGCATTCAGTCCAACCCATATTACATCATGGACAATTAGAGAGGATAGTATTTATATTGGAAGAAACGTTTGAGGGTTGTAAATTTTTCATACGAAACCATTTTGAGCTATTTTTTAAATCACATAGTTTTTGGAGGATGCTTACATAAGAAGTATTATTTTTTGTCAAAACTTCATGTAAGAGACTATATTTTAGCATGGATAAAATGAATGAACATGTACCCTTACTCAATGCACCATAACTATGTTATCTAGAAAAATAAAATTAAGACTCTACTCCAAATTAAGGGACTCCTCAAACATGTGAATGAGGTCCCTCTAACCACTAAATATAATGAGAGAAATCAATTGTTTAAGGATCAAAATGAGGATCAAGATTTTTTCCTCTTGATGTTGATAACATCTATGAAACCCATATTAGTGTAGCACAGGGATGTAGTATTCTTGATGGGGAGGTTATTTCTAATGCTTAATATGGTCAATTTACTAATCCCAACTTGTTTACCAAATCGTACAATCATACGATCTCTAAAACTACTAGTTTGCACCCAATGAACAACTTCTATGGAAGCCAAATCGACGCACTGTATAATATAAAATCATACAGTGATGGATCTTTTCTGATTTCACACTCAACCAATCCTTCATATTCATTTTGGAAGTTTTTATACACAGTTTTGTAACCCAACAAGTCAAATTCTCAAAACTGCTAAATACGGTAAGTTCCTTCCAATCGCATAAACTGTCGAATTGGTTAACTGTCTTATGTATGATTTGTACAAATTTTGTTGTACGTTTTATACAAAAAAAAGGTACATACAAGTGCCAAATTGGATACTCTACTGGACCAACCTCTCTTAGATAGGTTTTGTAAGGGTTAAATGTGGTAATTAATCCTTTTCCAATAACATACAAAACATATCAACGGGGATTGAGAGAGTTTCACCAATGGCGATGCCAAGAAATCGTACAGTAGGGTTCAATAAATTTTCCTTGAAAATACTATCATTCTAGATAATTCCACAAAGCTACACTAGTTTCAGTTTAATCCATTAATCCACATCATTGCATAAACTAGCCAAAACACTCAAACAGAAGTACATGCAACAGAACTAAACCATCATTGCTCTTCAACCATTCCAGAATCGTACACATGTGAGAGAAACTATAATTTTTTATTATTAATCATTCCTATTCAGTAATGACATATAATCATTCTCTCAGATCATAGTCTAATTGCTAACACTTGCTATATTAACCAGAAGAATCCAACTCTATCATATTATAACCAATATATATCCAAACCATAAAATTTGAAAATGGGGCCTTATATAACATTGCCCAAGCTGTTCCAAATTTATTCATGAGGTAATTAGTTATTTACAATTGCCCATGCATAACAAAATACATTAATTAATACTTTTACTAAGTCTAATACCTTAATAATCAAAATCATGCGCAATTACAACTTCAAATTATATTTTCCATGTATTTCATGTCATTTCATTGTGTCTTGTATGATTTACCTCTACCTTGTATAATTTACCCTCCTGGATGTATGGTTTACTCCTACCTGTACAATTTACAAATCTATCAAAATTAGGCAAATCCATTTATCACTTCTTCTAGGAGGAGGATTTGTTGCCTCCATCTTCCCTCCCCTTTACTTTGGTCGATGTCCTCATTGACTCGCCCTTTTTTTTTAGTCGTGCTTCATAATATGTGACCACAAAATTTTAAGTCATCCACTTGGGATTGAAGAATTACATATTTTTTCTTTAGCCTAGCTGCATAGTTCTCCATTTCCACTACTTTCAAACCATGGTAATTGGCTTTTTCTTCGGTAGTCTTTAGGAGTTCCCTAATTTGCTTTTCATGATCACTAGCACTCTTCTTCAACTTCTCTTACAAATTAGATTCTATTTATGTTATCTCCTAGAGATCCTCATTCTTTTCTGCAATGGTATCATTCCTTTTTCCCTCTAGAACTTCCATTTCAAAGGTGTCCACTCTATCCTCGTATCGTACTGTTAACTATATCCTTCTTCGTCCTTCCACTTGTTGGGGTAGTTCTCTATGCTCCACCTGAGGATACATCCTATTTTTATTCACTTGGGGTGCTTCTTCTTACCTTACCCTATTTTTGAGTAATAGTACTATCTCTTTATATCCTCTTTTGTTTTGAGAAATTCATTCTTCATTTTCCTCTTCTACTCGTTTGGTCCCATCTACAAATCTGACATGCACTCGCAATCTTCTAATTTCTTTGGGTCGAGGTGCCAACTCTTGCTATTCTATGGTTGGTTGTGTCTCCTTCCCTTCTATGAATAAGTGTGCAAGCCCCATGTCAAGCTCCTCTTTTTATGGGTCTGGCTTATTTTGAGTCCTCCGTTGAGCTTCTACTCATCTTCTTCATTCGATCTCTTCTAAAGAAATGAATAAGCATTATACCTTGTAGGGCTTCAACTTTGAGTTTTTTACAGTATCAGATACCTTCATCCCATTCAAGTTATTTAACCTAACTTCTCTATTATTCATTACTTCAACCACTTTATAAGGACCAAGCCATAAATTTTTCAACTTACCAAGCTTTATTTCCCTCTTTCCATTAAGCTTTAGAACCAAGTCACCTGGACTAAGTTCTAACTTTCTCAAATGTTTGTCATACCATGCCTTCCTTCTTTTATAAGCTACCTTAATCGTCTATTGTGCCATGAATCTTCTTTCATATAATTTTATCAGTGTTGTCAGTCGCTATTTCAAACTTTCTTGATCACCCAAGCGATGCTCTACCATGACTCTCAAGATTGGTATCAATAATTCAACTGGCACCACTACCTCCTATTCATACATTAACTAGAAAGGTATATGCTCTATTGTAGGTTTAAAATTTGTTCTATATACCCACAAAATAGATGGTAGCCTTTACTCCCAATATTCTCTCTCTATTCCATAGGTTTTATACAAATTAGACACCAGGACTTTGTTTGTTGCTTCCGCATTCCCATTTGCTCTGGGATAGTATGGACTAGACAATGAGTATAAAATCTTGAACACTATCATCAGTGTTTTGATGATTTCATTAACAAAGTGTCATCCTCAATCACTCATTATCTATAGTGGAATACCAAATCTTGTGATTACCTACTCGTACAAGAATCTCACTATACTTTTTGCTGAGTTATCAAGTAATGCTCTTGCTTCAACCCATTTTGTCAAGTATTTTGTTGCTACTACAATGTATCTACACTTCCTTCTCTGAGATATCTTCAATGGTACGATGAATTCTAATCCACACCTTTCAAATAGTTCTTTGGGTTGTGATGGATGTAATGGCATAAAGTCCCTCTTTACCAACTTTTCTACCCTTTTATAAGTATCACATGCTTTTACATACTCATTTGCATCATTATACAGTGTGGGCCACCATAATCCACCTAGTAATATTTTTCGAGCTGTCACATCTAGTCTCATGTGCCCTTCTGCTAAGCCTTCATGAGCTTCTTTCAATGTTGCTTGAACTTATTCTTCCATCACACATCTTCGTAAGATACCATAAATTCCCATCTTATACAGCAATCCTGCTATCAACTGGAAGGGTGCTGACTTCATGATCACTTTCTTTTTCTTGGTTGCCATTATTTCTTGTGGAAACTCACATATGGATAGGTACTGACCAATAAAATTGTACTACAATGGAAAAATATTGATGGTGCATAATCATGCATCTGGGAATTCATTTGGAACTCTTGTTCCTACAGGCTCTCTTGATTGTATCCAAGACAACTAGTCTACAATGGCATGCTTCTTACCAGGTCTCACTACTACTCAAAATACGAACTCTTATAGGGTGGCAATCCATCTACTGACCCATACTTGTATCATTGGTTTATTTATCAAGTACAATAGAGCTTGGTGATCTACGTAGAAAGCAAATTGATTCACCAATAGGTAATGCCTAAATTTTTGGACTGCATATACCATTTCCAAAGCTTCTATTTCTATTGTATTGTAATTTCTCTCTAGCCTTAACAATAGGTGACTAGAAAATAAAATAGGTTGATCTAGCTTGAACTATCCTTATGCTAAAGCACAACCAAACACAAAATTTGAAGTATCAATATGGACATGTAATTCCTTATCCTAGTTCGGGAACACCAAAATTGGGCTACTCACAAGCTTAGCCTTCAGCTCCTCAAAGGCTCCTTGGTGCTCCTCTGTCCATCTGAAAGGAACATTCTTCTTCGTAAAGGAATCTAATGGATATTATACATGTGCATAGTTCCTGATAAACCTTTGATAATATCCCATCAATACCAAGAAGGTTTTAAGTGAACTCACATTGTATGGTTCTTCCAAGTGTAATATCATGTGGATCTTATTAGGGTCTATTTTTAATCAATCATTACATGCTATGTGTTCTAATAATTTCCCATATGGTACCATCATGTAGCATTTCCCAGGATTTAAAGATATATGTGCATTTCTACACCTGCTCATGCATTCACTAAGGGTAGGAAGATGCTCCTTGATCTTCCCATAAATGGACCAATCATCTAAAAATGCTTTAAAGTTCCTTGTTGCCAATTGGTCAAATATATACAGTATGATGCACTGAAATGTAGTTGGGGCATTACAGAGCCTAAATGGTATTCGATTGTATGCATATATGCCATTCTCCACAATAGATGTGGTCTTCATCTTATCCTCCTTGGCTATACTTATCTGATTGTAATCCAAAAACCCATAAAAAAATAAATAGATCTCATGTCCTATGACTTCTTCCAAGATAGAATATGTGAAGAGAATAGGTAAGGGATCCTTAATAGTTATTGCATTTAGACTTCTAAATTCCACATATATTCTGATCTTGTCCACTTCCTTCCTCAAGATAATCACTATAGGTGATACCCATTCACTGGTCATCACCCTGAAGATGATTCCTGCCTCCAGCATCTATTCTATCTTTGCATTCACTAATGTTGCATACTTTGGATTCATTCTGTAGGATCTCTTCCTTACAGGTTGTTCTCTAGGCATTAGTGTAATCTTGTGGACACATAAATTAGGTGGTACTCCCTTCAGGTCCTTATATTCCAATAATATCTTAAAATTTACTGCTTTCAGTATAGGTTTCCAATCATCACCATAGTGAATCATCCTAGGTTCCTTCTCCATTCCTAGATTGATATCCACTATTCAAGGTCCTTCACATTTGATATTCTTCAGCTCACTTGCTTCTTTCTTAATATTCTTTGGGTGTGTCGGTCTTGTATCAATCTCTAGATCTCCTACTGTATACTCCATAAAAAATTTTGGAAATTTCCATTTCTCTTCCACCTCCTTCTTGGGTTCCTGTCTAACTTTTGGTTCGTATTGTTTTTCCTTGATCTCCTCTGAATCAATACAGAGGTAGTTGGGCTGAAATATTTTTTACTCCTCCATTTTCCAATAAATAAGCTTGCTATGAGATCTAGCTTCATATTCACTACATTCATCCAGATACAGCATTCCTTCTCCATCAGGTTCATACCCTTCATCTCCTAAGGAATTTTTTTATTCACTCGGTCATAGCTACATCCTCATTGACTTTCTAATTAGCTAGATTAATCATATATTTATGATATCCCTTCATGAAAGTGATCTAATTATTTCCCTAATTATTATTAACTTTGGCTACTTGTAGCCACCCTCTTCCTAATAGAGCATTGTATGCAGGCTTCTACATTGTAATCACAATGAAATCCAAGACAAACTTTTGGTCAGCTATCACCACTTGTGTTGTTAAGACTCCCTTTGTCTTGAAACCATATTGGTCAACACCATATAATCAAAATCTTAGAGCCCATATATATGGAGTGCCTAATTCTAGCTAGGTTTTTCAGTTAGCACATGGACATTGGATCCTCCGTGCATAATAACTTGTGTCAATTTGTGCCCTAGGATCTCCATATAAACTAATATGGGTTTCTTTCCCATATAAATCATCAATATAGTTGGATCTATAAACTGATATTTTCTTTCCTTCTCCTAAATCGTTTGGCTTTGCACTTCCATCAACTTATGCGGTTGTATTTCTTCCACCATTACTTTCTACAATGTTGGAATAGCTTCCAATAGGTTCGACACTTTGATCTCTATTGTGGTGTCCAAAACCTATGTTGCCAGATTATACACAATTACCTTCTCTTCTCATGGACTTTTTAGTTCCTTTCCTTTAGCTAACTTCAATTGCTTAGCTTTTTGTGCCTCATTCTGTAGTATTTTTTTTGGTACTTGCCAACACTACTTTTCCTTTGCTAGCTCTGGATACTTATCCTTTTTAGCCTGATTTCTTGTCACGGCTAAAACTTCTTGGGTTTCCTCCTTAACTTGAGGAACCTTGATGTCTAAATAATTAACATTCTGTGGGTTACTCAAACTCACCTATTTTGGGTAATTTTCTTCCTTGTGATTCCCCATACCAGACCACTTATGCATATGTGTAGTGCTTGCTTGTGATGTTTCTTGCCTCTGAGGTGAAGGATATTTTTTTACAAAATACCCCCACTCTTGGAAATTCTGACACTATATGATCAGCCTCCCTTCTGAGTCATATTATAAATGGCTTTGTCCTCCTTGTTGATTGCCCTAGTTTGGCCTTCCACCTCACTGGCTATTTATATAACCATCACTCATTACCTATTTCTTGCCTCCTAGGGTCTTCTATTTCTATTCCTACTCCTAGATCATTAGGACCTATGGACTTACTCTTGCATTATACAAACATATAATTACCTCGTGTTCACATTACAGATGTGATAATAGTCATTTCTTAGACACTTTACATTTGTTTGCCCTTTAGTCTTACATTTTGTGCACCAAATGTCATTCCTATCAGGTTTGTTCTTTTTTCTTTCATGGTCTTGTCAAACTCTTGATGAAATGATGCTACTATCCTCTGTATAGTATCATCTTCTCCACTATCTAAATTATTAGACTTTGGGTGAGATAAAATTCCTGTATATGCCTATTTCAATTCACTTTCAAAATTCTTTGCATGCTTTACAACTTCTTCACATATTTTTGATGGTACTACCTTTATCTTTTCCTTATATTTTGATAGTAATCCATCTACAAACCACCGCTTTACCAAGATATCTACCAGAGGCATCTGCATATTATCTACTAACTTCTTTAGTCGGTAATTGTATGATTTTACATATTCATCCAACTTTTTCTTTGTCATGCAAATTTTAGTAACAATGTCTCCATCATCCTTCAATGTTTAGTAACAATGTCTCCTTCACTTGAGTCCAAGTCTTAAAATCTATAGTATTTTCCCTTTTCAAATCTCAATCAATCGCAAATCCTATCAAGGTAGTAGGAAATGAGATTACCCAATCCTCTGGTTGATCTACACCATTCATCCTCCAAATGGTTATACAAGTTTTGATATGTCTTGTGGGGTCTTCCTTACCCTCACCTGTAAAAGGTGGACATCTCTCCTTGGTTGCCTTATTAGCCATATTTGGAGAATCATCCTCATCACTTGAGGTCTCCCGTGGAATCTCTGTCTGATTCCTCTTTGGGGGTGTCTTTCTACAGTCATTATCAAAATTTTATATCTGAGGTATCTTATTTTTTCCCACAAATTCTTGACCAAACTCACGTGCATATTCACTCTGCGACCTCCTTCACTAATGTGAGGGAGATGGTCCTAGTCCTTCCTGCTAAGACCTCACACCTTGTTGCTATAGTGCCTGACTCCCATCCTTTGCACTCCTTTGGAACTCTTTCATCCCCTTCTTAGGTGTAACCATCCACTCTCCTTCATCCTAAACTACCTCTTTGTCAACTCATGCCTCTATGCTAGGTGGTTCTATTTCCTCATCTTTTATCTCTATTAGTAGCGTTTCAAAATATCCTTCTTCAAATGCCCAAACTTGCTCTATTTCTGGTTCATGTGTACTATGGTTTGAGTTACTTGCATTCTATCTTTGATAAATCCTCATGCTCCTTCTTACTAGAATTTTTTCTTGTACTTCCTATATCCTATGCCTTTGTACACTGGTGTCTATCATTCACCTCCAAATTTGTAGTATTCTTTCTTTGTCAATTTGATCCATTTTAATAAAAATTCCAGATTTGATAAGGCAATGGTGCCAAATTTAGGATAGGGGTGAATTATTTCTGGTTGTGAGGTGATTTATAATGCTTAATATTATCAATTTACTAATCCCAACATGTTTACCAAATCATACGACCATACGGTCTCTAAAACTACTAGTTTGTGCCCAATGAACAGCTTGTATGAAAACCAAATTGACACACTGTACGATTAAAAATTGTACAATGATATATATTTTATGATTTCACACTCAAACAATCCTTAATATTTAGTTTTTCAAGCTGTTGTACATAGTTTTGTAACCCAATAAGTCGAATTCCCAAAACTGCCAAATCGGGTAAGTTTCATTCCAATCGCATAAACTACCAAATCGAGTAACTATCTTATGTATGATTTGTACAAATTATGGTGTATAGTTTGTACAAAAAAATGGTACAACCAAGTGCCAAATTAGATACTCTACTAGACCAACCTATCTTAGATAGATTTTGTAAGGGTTAAATGTGGTAATTAATCATTTTCCAATAACATGCAAAACATATCAATGGGGCTTGAGAGAGTTGCAAATCCAATGGCGATGCCCAAAAATCATACAGTAGGGTTTAATACATTTCCTTGAGAAAAACATCATTCCATATCATTCCAAAAAGCTACACCAATGTCATTTTAATCCATTAATCCATAAAATTGCATAAACTAGCCAAAACACTCAAACAGCAGTACATGCAACAAAACTAAACCATCATTGCTCTTCAACCATTCTAGAATCATACACACATGAGAGAAACTATGATTTTTTATTATTATTCATTCCTATTCAATAATTACATACAATCATTATTTCATAGCATAGTTTAATTCCTAACACTTGCTAGATTAACCAGAAGAATCCAACTCTATCAGATTATAAGCAATATATGTCCAGACCATCAAAAATGAAAATGGGGCCTTATATAACATTTCCCAGGCTGTTCCAAAGTGGTTCCTAATGAAATTAGTTATTTACAACTAACATAATGCATTAATTAATACTTTTACTAAGTATAATACCTTAATAATCAAAATCATGCACAATTACAACTTCAAATTACATTTCCCATGCATTTCATGTCATTTCATTATGCCTTGTATGATTTACCTTTGCCTTGTATGGTTTGCCCTCTTGGTTGTATGGTTTAATCCTACCTGTATGATTTACAAAACTTGTCAAAACTATCAAAATTGGGTAAATCCATTTATCATTTCTTCTGGAAGGGGGATTTGCTGCCTACATCTGCCCTCCCCTTTACTTTGGACAGTTTCCTCGTTGACTCACCCTTTTGTTTTAGTTTTACTTCGTAATATGTGACCACAAATTTTAATTCATCCACTTGGAACTAAATAATTGTGTGTTCATTCTTCAGCATGGCTGCATAGTTCCCCATTTCTACTGCTTTCACCCTATGGTAATTGGTTTTTCTTTGGTATTCTTCAAGAGTTCCCTTATTTGCTTTTCATGATCAATGGCACTCTTCTTAAAATTTTCCGACAAATGATCTTCTCTTAATTTTACCACATAGATCTTCTCTTTCTTCTCTACAAAGGTCTCATTCATGTTTCCCTCTGGAACTTCCATTTCAAAGGTGTCCACACTATCCTCGTATCGTATTGTTAACTATGTCCTTCTTCATAATTCTACTTGTTGGGATAGTTCTCTACACTCCACCTAAGGATACATCATATTTCTATTTACTTAGGGTGCTTCTTCTTGTGTTCCCCTATTTTTGGGTAATAGTACTATCTCTTGATGTCCTCTTTCATTTGGAGGAATTCATTCTTCATTTTCCTCTTCTACTTGTTTGATCCTATTTGCAAATCTAAAATGCACTCATAATATTCTTCTTTCTTTGGGTTGAGGTGCCAACTCTTATTGTTCTATGGTTGGTCATGTCTCCTCTCCTTCTATGAATAAGTGTGCAAGCCCCATATCAGGCTCCTCCTATGATGGGCCTACATAATTTTGAGCCCTCCGTTGAGCTTCTGCTCATCTTATTTGTTCAATCTCTTCTGAAGAAATGAATAAGCATTGTACCTTGTAGAGCTTCAACTTTGAGTTATTTACAGTGTTGAGTACCTCCATCCCATTCAAGTTCTATAACCTAACTGCTCCATTATTTATTACTTCAACCACTTTATAAGGACCAAGCCATAAAGTTTTTAACTTACCGGGTTTGATTTCCCTCATTTTGTTAAACATTAGAACCAAGTCACCTGGACTAAGTTCTAACTTTCTCAAATATTTTTCATGCCATGCCTTCCTTATTTTCTAAGCTACCTCAATCACCCATTATGCCATGACTCTTCTTTCATCTAATTTGATTAGTGTTATCAATCGCTCTTCCAAACTTTCTTGATAACCCAAGCCATGCTCTACCACAACTCTCAAGCTTGGTATCAAGAATTCAACTTGCATCACTGCCTCCTATCCATACATTAAATGGAAATGTGTATACTCTGTTGTAAGTTTAAAATATTTTCTATATGGCCACAAAATAGATGGTAGCCTTTCCTCCCAATCTACTCCTTCTATTCCATAGGTTTTATACAAAGTAGACACCAGGACCTTGTTGCTTCTACTTGTCCATTTGCTCTAGGATAGTACAGACTAGACAATGAGTGTAAATTTATTAACTCTATCATCAACATTTTTATTATTTCATTAATAAAGTGTCCTCCTCAGTCACTCATTATCTGTAGTGGAATATGAAATCTTGTGATTACCTGCTCATACAAGAATCTTGTTATACTTTTTTTTGAGTTATCAGGTAATGCTCTTGCTTCAACCCATTTTATCAAGTATTCCATTGTTACTATGATGTATCTACACTTCCTTCTTTGAGATGTCTTCAATGTTCCAACGAAGTCTAATCCCCACCTTTCAAATAGTTATTGGGGTTGTGATGGATGTAATGGCATAAAGTCCCTCTTTACCAGCTTTCCTACCCTTTGACAAGTGTTGCATGCTTTCATATACTCCTTTGCATCATTATACAGTGCAGGCCACCATAATCCAGCTAGTAATATTTCTCTAGTTATCGTATTTGGTCCCATGTGCCCTCCTACTAAGCCTTCATGAGATTCTTTCAATACTGCTTTAACTTCTTCTTCCATCACACATATTAGTAAGATATCATCGCTTCCCATATTATACAACAATCTTGATATCAACTGGAAGGATGTTGATTTCATGATCACTTTATTTTTCTTGGTTTCTATCATTTCTTATGGCAACTCACTAGTGGATAGGTATTGGCCAATAAACTTGTACCATGATGGAACAACATTGATGGTGAATAATTATGCATCTAAGAATTCATCCAGAAATCATGTTATTTTAGGATCTCCTGATTGTATCTGAGATAACTAGTCTACAATTACATGCTTTTTACCAAGTCTCACTACTACTCAGAATATGAACTCTTGTAGGGTGACAATCCATCTATTGACCCATCCTTGTATCACTAGTTTATTTATTAAGTACAATAGAGCTTGGTGATCTACGTAGAAAGCAAAGGGATTCGCAAATAGGTAATACCTAAATTTTTGAACTGCATATACCATTCCCAAAGCTTCTCTTTTTGTTGTATTGTAATTTCTCTCTGGCCTTGATAATAGGTAACAAGAAAATAAAATAGGTTGATCTAGCCTGAACTATCCTTCTTTTGCTAAAGCATAGCCAATTACAAAATTTTAAGCATAAATATGGACATGGAATTCCTTATCCTAGTTTGAGAAAACCAAAATTGGGCTACTTACAAGCTTAACCTTCAGATCCTCAAAGGCTCCTTGGTGCTCCTCTGTCCATCTGAAAGGAACATTCTTCTTCATCAAGGAATCCAATGGATAGGATATATGTGCATAGTTCCTAATAAACCTTTGATAATATACCATTTATACCAAGAAGGTTTTAAGTGAAATCACATCGTATGGTTCTTCCATGTGTAATATCACACGGATCTTATCAAGGTTTGTTTTTAATCCTTCACTGCACACTATGTGTCCTAAAAATTTTCCATATGGTACCATCAAGTAGTATTTCCCAGGATTTAAATATATTTGTGCATTTCTACACCTACTCATGCATTCACTGAGGGTAGGAATATGCTCCTTGATCTTCCCATAAATGGACCAATCATCCAAAAATGCTTTGAAGTTCCTTGTTGTCAATTGGTCAAATATATATAGTATGATGCACTAAAATGTAGTTGGTGCATTACAGAGCCCAAATAGCATTTTATTATACATGTATATACCATTATCCATAGTAAATGTGGTCTTCATAGTATCCTCCTTGACTATACTTATCTGATTGTAACTCAAAAACCCATCCAAAAATTAATAGATCTCGTGTCCTGCGACTTCTTCTAGGATAGAATATGTGAAGGGAATAGGGAAGGGATCCTTAATTTTTACTACATTTAGACTCCTAAAATCCACACATATTTTGATATTGTCCACTTCCTTCTTCAATGTAATCACTATAGGTGATACTCATTCACTGTTCATCATCCTAAATATGATTCCTACCTCCAGCATATCTTCTATCTCTGCATTCACTAATGTGGCATACTTTGGATTCATTTTGTAGTGTCTCCTCCTTATGGGTTGTGCTTCAGTAATTACTATAATCTTTTGGACACATAACTCAGGTGCTACTTCCTTCATTTCCTTATATTTCCATGTAAATACATCCTTATATTCCAATAATATCTTAAAATATGTCGCTTTCAGTACAAGGTTCCAATCATCAGCACAGTGAATCATCCTAGGTTCCTCCTCCATTCCTAGATTGATGTCCACTATCTGAGGTCCTTCATATTTGATATTTTTTAGCTCACATGCTTGTTTCTTGGAATTCTTTGGTTGTGTTAGTCTTGTATCAATCTCTGCATCTCCTACTATATACTCCATAAAACTTTTTGGAAATATCCATTTCTCTTCTGCCTACTTCTTGGCTTCCTGTCTGACTTTTGGTTCGTAATTTTTTTCCTTGATCTCCTCTGACTCAATACAGATGCAGTTGGGCTAAAAAAAATTGTACTCCTCTATTTTCCAATGAATAATTCCACTATCATATCTAGCTTCATATTCACTACATTCATCTAGGTACAACATTCCTTCTCCATCAAGTTCATACCCTTCATCTCCTAAGGAATTTTTTGATTCGTCTATCATAGCTACATCCTCACTAACTTTATTATTAGCTATATTAATCATATATTTAAGATGTCCCTTCTTAAAAGTGATCTAATTATTTCCCCAGTTGTGATTAAATTTCTCTACTCATAGCCACCCTCTTCCTAATAAAGCATCGTATGCAGGCTTCTACATTGTAATCACAATGAAATCCAAGACAAACTCTTGGTTATATATGACCACTTCTTGTGTTGTTAAGACTCCCTTTGTCTTAATACCATACTGGTCAGCACCATATAATTGAAAGCTCAGAGCCCATAGATATGGAGTCCCTAATTCTAGCTAGGTTCTTTCAGTTAGCACATTGATGTTGGATCCTCCGTCCATAATGACTTGTGTCAATTTGTGCCTTAGAATCTCCATATGAACTAATACAGGTTTCTTTCCCACATCAATTATCAATATAGTTAGATCCATGAACTGATATTTTCTTTTCTTCTCCTAGACTGGTTGGCTCTGCACTTACATCACCTTATGTGGTTGTATTTATTCCACCATTGTTTTCTATAATGCTAGAATAGCTTTGAACAGGTTTGACACTTTGATCTCTATTGTGGTATCTAAAACTTGTGTTGTTAGATTCTGCATAATTACCTTCTCTTCTGATGACTTTTTTAGTTCCTTTCCTTCAGCTAACTTCACTTCCTTAGATTTTTGTGCCTCATCCTGTAGTATTTTCTTTGCTACTTATCAGCACTGATTTTCCTTTTTTGGCTCTGGATCCTTATCCTTTTTAGCCTAATTTCTTGTCACGGCTAAAACTTCTTGGGTTTCCTCCTTAACTTGAGGAACCTCAATGTCTAAATAATTTACATTTTATGGGTTACTCGAACTCACCTGTTTTAGATAATTTACTTCCTTGTGGTTCCTTAGACCACACCACCTATGCATATGTGTAGTTCTTGCTTGTAATGTTTCCTACCTCTGAGGTGAAGGAAATTTTTCAAAAAATTCCCCCACTCCTAGAAATTTCAACACTGTATGATCGGCCTCCCTTTCGAGTCATACTAAAAATGGCTTTGTCCTCCTTATTGATTGCCCTAGTTTGGCCTTCCACCTCACCAACTATTTCTATAACCACCACTCATTGCATGTTTCCTACCTCCTAGGGTCTTATGTTTCTCTTCTTTGTCCTATATTGTCAGGACCTATGGATGTACTCTCGCATTATACGAACATAGCATTACCTCATGTTCCATCACATTACAAATGTGACAATAGTCATTTCTTGGACACTTTACATTTGTATGCCCTTCAGTATTACATTTTGTGTACTAAATATCATTTCTATCAAGTTTGTTCTTTTGTTCTTTCATGATCTTATTGAACTCTTGACAAAATGATGTTATTATCCTCTGTATAGTTCATCTTCTCCACTATATAAATCATTAGACTTGGGGTGAGACAAAATTCCTATATACACCTATTTTGATTCACTTTAGAAATTATTTGCATGCTTTACAACTTCTTCATATATTTTTTATGGTACTATCTTTATATTTTTCTTATATTTTGATAGTAATCCATATACAAACCATCGCTTTACCAAGACATCTGCCAGAGGCATCTGCATCTAATCTACTTACTTCTTTAGTCTACGGTTGTATGCTTTTACATATTCATCTAGCTTTTGCTTCATAATGCAAATTTTAGTAACAATATCTCCATCATCCTTCAAAAGACAAAATTCTTTAATGAATTTCTCCTTCACTTGAGTCCAAGTCTTAAAATTTGTAGTGTTTTCCCTTTTCAGATACCAATCGATCACCAATCCTCTCATGGTAGTATAAAATAAGGTTACCCAATCCTCTAGTTGATCTACACCATTTGCCCTCCAATTTGTTATACAAGTTCTGATATGTCTTGTGGGATATTCCTTACCATCACCTGTAAAAGGTGGACATATCTACTTGGCTACCTTATTAGCCATATTTGGAGAATCATCCTTGTCACTTGAGGTCTCCCATGGAATCTCTGTCTGATTCCTCCTTGTATGTGTCTTGCTACAGTCATCATTAGAAGTTTCTATCTAAGGTATCTTCTTTTATTCCACCAATCATTAACCAAACTCATGTGCATCTTCACTCCATGACCTCCTTCATTGATGTGAGGGATATGGTCCTAGTCCTTCCTCCTAAGACCTCACACCTTGTTGCTCTAGTGCCTAACTCCCATCCTTTGCACTCTCTTGCAACCCTTATGTTTCTTTCTCAGGTGTCACCATCCACTCTCCTTCCTCTTGCACTACATTTTTTTTAACTCATGCCTCTATACTAGGTGGTTCTATTTCCTCATCTTCGATCTCTATCAGTAGTGTTTCAAAATCTCCTTCTTCAAATGCCCAAACTTGCTCTATTTCTATTTCATGTGTACTATGTTCTGAGTTACTTAATTCTCTCTTCAAGCAATCCTTGTGCTCCTTATTAGTAGAATTTTTTCTTGTACTTCCCATCTCCTATGCCTTTGTAGACTGGTGTCTGTCATTCACCTCCAAATTTATAGTATTCTTTCTTTGTCAATTTGACTTGTTTTAACAAAAATGCCATATTCGATAAGGCAATGGTGCCAAATATAGCATAAGGGTGCAATATTCCTAGAGAGGAGGTGATTTATAATGCTTAATATGGTTAATTTATTAATCCCAACTTGTTTACCAAATCGTATGATTGTACAGTCTCTAAAACTACTAGTTTATGCCCAATTAATAGCTTGTACGAAAGCCAAATTGACACACTGTACGATCCAAAATCATACAGTGATAAATCTTATATGATTCCATAGTCAAAAAATCCTTCAGATTTGGTTTTGCAAGTTGATGTACACAATTTTGTAACCCAACAAGTCAAATTCCCAAAACTGCCAAATCGGTAAGTTCCTTCTAATCGCATAAACTACCAAATCGGGTAACTATCTTATGTATGATTTGTATGAATTTTGGTGTACGGTTTGTAAAAAATGAAGGTACATACAAGTGTGAAATTTGATATTCTACTGTACCAACCTCTCTTAGATATATTTTGTAAGGTTTAAATGTGATAATTAATCCTTTTAAAATAACATGCAAAACATATCAATGGGGCTTGAGAGAGTTGCAAATCCAATGGCAATGCCTAAAAATCATACAAAAGGGTTCAATACATTTTCTTTGATAGTACCATAATTCTAAATCATTCCACAAAGCTACACTAGTGTCAGCTTAATCCATTAATCCACAACAGTGCATAAACTAGCCAAAACACTCAAACAGAAGTACATGCAACAGAACTAAACCATCATTGCTCTTCAACCATTATAGAATCACACACACATGAGAGAAACTATAATTTCTGATTATTATTCATTCATATTCAGTAATTACATACAATCATTCTCTTAGAGCATAGTCTAATTCCTAACACTTGCTAGATTAACTAGAAGAATCCAACTCTATCAGATTATAACTAGTATATGTCCAGACCATCAAAATTGAAAATGTGGCCTTATATAATATTTCCTAGGTAGTTCCAAAATGGTTCCTGAGGCAATTAGTTATTTACAATTTCCTATGCATAACAGAATGCATTAATTATTACTTTTACTAAGTCTAATACCTTAATAATAAAAATCATGCGCATTTACAACTTCAAAATTATATTTTCCATGCATTTTATGTCATTTCATTGTGCCTTGTACGATTTGACCTCCTGGTTTTATGGTTTAATCCTACCTGTATGATTTACAAAACTTGTTAAAACTATCAATATTAGGCAAATCCATTTATCTCTTCTTCTTTTGGGAGGAGGATATGTTGCCTACAATTAGCAGTACCTTGAATTCAAAGAAACTATTGTAGAAATTCTAGAGCATGTGTGACTCTATTTACCCTACATGGGTTAGTATATTTGAGGTAAAGCTTTCTGATTTAAACATGGTTAAATATTGAGACAATACATGAGTACATCAGTTAGTTCAGAAAAATTTTAATACATTTGTATTACCAAAGGTAATAGTGGAAATGAGATAATTGCTATTGTATTTGGGATACTTCAAGTGTAATTTCTCAATGCTACTACTCCTATTGATGGTGTTTTCAATTACCTTATTCATAATTAGGCTCAATTATAGAGGTATAAGATTCATTCTCTCATTATTTAGGATCGTGTAAAGGATATGGTTAAATAAAAAATTGACAAGAAGCTGAAGAAAATAGAGAAGAAAACAACGAAGCATATTTATACTTTTATAAGAAAGAGAAACATGAGATAAATTTTAATCAATTGTGGATTAAGAATCTTGAAGATGCAATAAAAATGATATTGATAATGTCGCTTTATTTTATACTTAGTTTGAGGATGACTAGGATTGTGAGACCTCAAAGGTACATTTAGATTTAGGATTGTAGATTTAGGGGTGACTTGGCACATAAATAAGCATCACCATCTATTGCATAACTATAGCATGCAACACTCTATAGAGCATATGGTCATTGGGAACTATTCATATTTATAGTTGGTTATATGTGGTGAGGTGATAAATGGTTCATCATTAGTTGAATAAGTTTTTCATGTTCCTATTGCAGGGCCCAACCCTCTTTCCATTTATCATGTCACTCATACAAATTAGAAGGTTATATTTTGGTTGAATTGATGTATGTGTAAGGATATTTATAATGGTTTCAAGATAGTTACCTCAAGATATTGTGATGAGTCAGATAAAATATATAAACTTGGTGAGTATTTTTCTTCTTCCTCTTCTTCCTAGAGGACTCTATGGATATAGTGGATTATGTTGATAATTGCATCTAGGTTATGGATCGTTGAGATATATGAGTTGGTGTAAATTGGCTATTGGTATTCCTTCATCTCTCTCCCTGATGGTTTTTATGAGTGGATGCATATTATGGAAGCATCAAAGAGATTCCTTTCCAAAATGGAAAACTAGGCATTCTACACAACCCTTAGTGCTTATTTATAGTAATATTTTTGAATCCATAGGCCACCATATCATTTTAGGGATAAGTAATATCTCACCTGTATTGATGATTTCTCTAGGTATAACTAGTTACATGCAATTCATACAAAAGCTAAAGCCTTTCAGAATTTCAAGAACTTCAATGATCTTATGAAGAATAAATTTGAGAGGAAGATCAAGTGCTTATGAATATCTAGAGGAGTTAAGTATGTTAGTTATGCCTTTGCTATTTTTTACTCTTCAAGGTATTTCCTTTTAGATAATTATATCTTATACCCTAGAATAGAATGGGGTATTGAGATAAATAACAAGATTAGTATGGATATGGTTAGATGTATTTTGCATGCCAAGTAGATAGATATCAAGTTTTATAACAAAATAATGATTTGTGTAGAACATATCATCAATCAAACTTTAACTTGATTTTTTTAAGGTATTACTTCTCTAGATAAATTGACTAATGATAAGTCTAATATATCTACTTTTTATACCTTTGGATTCATTACATAGGCCCATATTCAAAAATATACATAGAAGAAGATGGATGTGAAGAGTCATCACTAAAAGTTTATGGGGTATTTAGACAATGTTGGAGGTATTACATTATTTGGTACCTTGCAATACTAATACAATGACATTGTAAGTGGTTTATTCTAGGGTGTATTTAATAATTGAGTCTATAGTAGGTATCTTGTTATTAAGTGTGAGTTATGTGTCATGTAAATTATTGGATTTTTAGCTAGATTGTCATAGGTCCCAATGATCTTGAGTAGTCCCAAATATAATAGCAATCACTATATTAAATTGACCAAAATAAATAACATGACAATAGCAATATTATGATTAATATGGCCAATATCATTCATGCAATAACATGAAGAAAGAATTATAGTATATTGCTCAAATTGTATACAATATTCTTTGTATGATGATTGAAATCCATATATTCCTTAAATATCATACATTACATGGAGCTTTCTATCCATAATATAGCCTTACAAAGATGACTCTTTCGTACTTGACTGTTGCTCTCCTCACATATCTGAGAGATGCATCTTTTATTTCATGCATAATATAAATCCTCTCATGTATTTTGGCTTCTCATATTTCTACTTGTATACATGAATCTTGGCTCTCTATTTTCACATTTTATTCTATGACACTTGCACACTCTTATTTGCACACTTGCACACTTTACTATATGATACATTGCACACTCCTACACACTCTATTACATGACACTTGTACACATCCTACACATGAACACTTACATAAGGGGAAATATAAATCACACTCTCAAACTATAGACTCATACCCTAATATATTACATATTTACATTTACACCATAAATGTCCCATGGAGGTACATTAGCATGTACTAAATAATGTAATATTCTCCAACATAAATAAGTGTGGAGTTATGTGTGTGAGGTGTTATGTTAGTAAGTGTGAGTTGTGTGAGTGAAGTTTCATGTTTATAAGTGAGGATTTATGAGTTATGAGCAATCATGAGATACTTTATCTTTATATTATATGTGATATTTATTATTATTTAAGAGAGAAATATGAATAGTTAGATCTCCCGTGAGTTTGAGGAGATGGATATTTTATGTAAGTGTAAATGTTAAGAGTCTTGAGAATATGAAGAGTCTCATGTATGTATATATTTAAGATAAATCTTTGTAATAAGTATTGAATAAGCATTGCATTTTATGAACTGTTTAAAGTAGATGTATTTTCAATAATATTTGATGATTTTATCATTCATTGTTATGTGTAAATTTTATCATGAGAATATTTGATATTGATATCCTATGGAAATATTATTGGTTATTTTCTAATAGTGGTATCATAGCTATGATGAAAATAAGACTATGATATGGTGAATAAAACAATGAGCTACATAAAAGGGAAGGCATAGATTTGGTGAGAGATTTTTCAATGAAGACGTGAGAATTTTTTGGAGAAGAGCCATGGCTAGTATGGTGAAAAGAAGTTAGATATTTGAGAGATTTTAACATCTAGAGAGAGACATGGTTGGTAAGAGTCTTTTAGGTATAGATAAGTGCCAAGCCTAATGAGAGTAAAATTTTAGAGAGCAATGTTGAAATCCTGGTATGAGTAACATTGATGTGAGAGCAACCTTAAGATCTTGGAGTGAGTAAATATTGCAATGAGAGAAATGTTGAAATCCTAGAGAGAGAGCCACAGTACAAAGTTATGTTGGAAAATATACTTATTAGAATGATGCATTTGGATAAGTAAACATCCTTATAGAGAATTAGTTCAGTTGATGAACCCACCCTCCCATAAATATTTATCTATAGTTTGGGGTATTACTATATAGAGCATGTGTTCCATCTGTAGTAAGCGCTGGTCTGTTGTAGTAATCACTTGCCCTGTAGCATGCTTTGTGTGAGTGAGTGGAGTGTGATTAATAGGATTAGTTGCCTTAGGGGTGTGGATAATAGTCTAAGTTTTCTATCAACCCTTATATAGTGGGGGGCATAGATAATAGGGAGTGTGTTTATTTTACTTTGTTGGATCAGTTCCTTTATGAGTAAGCAAAGTTGGTATATCCAATTAGGGTAGGTTTTCCACCTTGTCCTTCCTCTAGAATGTTTCAAAGTTTTGTAAATAATTGTGAGGGTGGCAGCTACAAAATTCTATAGATGGATGCTTGGCCAAGATCACTCTTAAAAGCTATTTTTTATTCATTCATTTATTTATATCTCAAGATGTCCTCCACCCCACTATTATAAGCAAGCAAGCACTCTTCAAAGCAAAATATCCTTAGAGAAAAAATGAGACATCAAAGCATGTAGAAAGCAAGCAAGAGATCATTGAAGGGTGATAGCACTCAAAGGAGAGTAGACCATTCCAAGGAGAGTAGAAATAAGAGATATCATGCAACCCAAATTTGTAACTATGGGAAAGTGTAGTAACACATCTACTATAGTTTGTAACATCCAGCCATAAATCATTTTACCAAAGGAAATAGACCAAAGTGGTGTAATTTGCATAGACTAGAGTTTTTGGAGGAAATTGATGCCAAATAAGATAAGGTTTTAATCTATCTCATAAAGTCGGGTGACTACAATTTTAACGAAAATAAGAGTGATTTATTGAATGATTTAAGAGGCATTAGAATAAATAATATAGAATAGTTTTTATTTTATTTTTTGAATAGGTTTAAAATTTAGGGATATATCGAAGCCACCCTTCCTTTGAATTGAACTTGGGTCTCGATTAGGAAAGTCCAATACCTTTTATCATTATGGTGTCCTTATCGGGACTATTCTAAACATGGTGGAATCATTAGCCACCATAGTTATCCATGTTTTCTACCCCTTTAACCACCATGTTGCTTCATTTTAAATATTTAATGTTGTTGAAAGCACCAAGAATACAGACAAGTATTTAGTTCAGCGAGACCAAAGATTCGAACCTTGGACGTTCATCCCCCTTATGGGATTTTGACAAACCAATTGGCCTACACCTCAAACCAATAAGTTTTTTAATTGTTAAAGTTAAAAATAGTGGTTGTACGATGGGTCCCAATACCCTCGTACTAATTGGAGTTTGAATCTTAAACCTCCCCAAAGAGAGGCCAAAACCCTTACCACAAAGCTTGCAGCTTATAAAATAATAGTATTTTATTTTCAAATAAAATAATATCTAATAATTGAGGGAGTCATAAAAATATAATTGATTAAAGGATGAAAATTGAAGAAGATTATTGAGAAATAAATTAATTAAATAAGGAAAATTGAAAGGATATTGAATTGAAGATTGAAAGAAAATAATTTAAGTAAAGAAGAAGATTGAAGATAGAAGAAGATTAAATTTTGAAGATTAAAGAATGAAAGAATGAAAATTGAAATTGAAGAAGAGAAAAAATATTTGAAGAAAAATAAATTGAAAGAAGAAGAAAATGAATATTGAAGATTAAATAAAAATTAGAATGAAATATAGAAGGAAGAAAGAAATTGAAAACTAAAATTTGAATTGAAGAAAGGAATTAATTATTGAATAAAATAATTAAAATGAAAAATAAAATTATTGAAGAAAGAATAAATAAAAATTGAATTGAATAGAAGATTGAGAAAAAAATATTTAAAGAAAATATTAAATTTGGAGATAAATGTATTTTAACAGTAAAGGAAATTATGGAAAATACAAATATTTTCCTTTTTGAATCTCAACTAATAAAAGGACCTAAATTTACCCCATGGAAAAACAAAATGAGATCAATACTTATTGGTGAGAAAGTTTAGGAAGTTTTTCAATGGAGAGACAATCATCCCAAAATATACAATTGGGATAAAAAAATTTAAATAAGATGTAAAGGCTCTTATGTTAACAACATTTGGTATATCATATGAGACTCAAGCACACATTAGTGAGGCTAAAACTTCAAAAACTGCTTGGGAAAAGTTATGCACAATATTTGAAGGAAAAAATAAAGCTACTATTTTACACTTGCAATCACAACTATATTCACTAAAATTCCATGATGGAGAAAACATAGAACATTTTCTTGAAAGGTGGTATAATTGAAATCTAAAATACAAAATATGGGAGAGAAAGTGGAAAAAATTTTACTTTTTCAAGTTACACTAAGAGCACTTCTAGAAACATTTGAGACATTATTCACTTCTCTTCAAGTGTTAAATGAAAAGGTATCATTTGATGAATTATTAAATGTACTTCAAGAATATATTATAGAAAAACAAATCAGATATGAAATAACAAACAATAATCCTATTTCAAAGAAAAAGGTGTCAAATAACACTGCTTCATCTTCACAGCATCAATCTAAATGGAGAAAATATATTTTCACATATGTAACAAGGAAGGTAATAACATCAGTTATTATAGATACAAATATTTAAATCAATAAAAACAAGTGTGTATATATTTCCAAAGATACCAATAGAGACATTATTTGCCTAATCAATAGTGATACACATTAGCACAACAAAATCCAAATGAAAAAATCAAAGAGAAAATATGGTCCAAGAAGTATATAAAATAGATAACATCAATTAGGAAGAAAATAAAACAATCCATAAATCCCTTATGGGAATAATTATAGATCTCTCCATCCTTGACAATGAAGATTAAAAATGATTTTGTTATGGATAAAATTGAGAAGCAATGTGATAAATATAGTAATGAAACATGTCACTCATAAAATCTCAATATTGGTAAAACAAAAAATATGCAAGAAATGGATTTGGATATAGACAAATAATGTATATGTGTTGATTTTAAATCTTCAAATAATAAATAAGAATGTGATAACAAAAATGATGAACTATTATATCCTACATTTGCGAGCATTGGTATCAAAGATAATATTATCAATGATGGACTATATTATTGTGATAATCTAATCAAAAGTATAATAGGTGCAATGAAAATTTAACAATATGGATACAGTGCTCAAACATAAAGAAGTGTTAAAGACATAATCGAAGACCAAGACAAGAATAAAATATTGAAAGCACATGAAGGAAAAATGTCCTCATACCAAATAATGTAATACAAAGGGGTTGGAGGTATTACATTATTTGGTACCTTGCAATATTAATGTAAGGACCTTGTAAATAGTTCTTTCTAGGGTTGGTTTAATATTTGAGTCTATAGTAGGTGTCATGTTATTAAGTGTGATATATATGTCATTTAAATAAGTGTGGAGTTATTTGTGTGAGGTGTCATATAAGTACGATTTATATGACTGAATGTTCATTTTTATAAGTGAGGAGTTATGAGTATTGAGGAATCATGAGATACTTTGTCTTTATGTAATATGTGAAATTTATTATTATGTAAGAGATAAATATGAAGAGTTAGTATCCCATGAGTATGCAAATATGAATAATTTATGTAAGTGTAAATGTCAAGAGTCTTGAGAATATGAAGAGTCTCATGTATGTATATATTGAATACAAAACTTTGTAATATGTATCAAATAAGCATTGCATTTTATGCATTACTTAAAGTAGATAATTTTTTAATAATATTCAATGAGATTATTATTCATAGTTTTGTGCAAATTTTATCTTGAGAATATGTAATATTGAGATCCTATGGAAATATTATTGGTGATTTGCTAACAAACACATCCAAGGATTATCATTTGTATGATCCTGCTAATCAAAATATTCTCATTCAAAAATATGTGGTATTTTATGAGGTACTTCCATCTACTTAGTTTATGCCTCTCCCTACTCTTTTATCCAATGAATATCCATTCATAATACCTCTAGTGGTTCATGTTCCCCTTTAGATATTCTCATTAGGATAAATTTTAGTTGTTCTAATTTCTTCATATTCCAATGAACATTCTTTAGCATGACCTTTTGATTTGACTACTCTTTCATATTATTCTGTAACACTTACATTTTTACATCCTAGAGTGGATGATATTTATACCTCTATGTATTATGTAATGAAGTTAGATGTTGAGGTGGATGATGAATTTGAATTTAATACTTCAATATAGGCTTTGTATGTTGCTACTCCATAAGACATACCATTATTTTTCATGGTTCATCTGAAATCCAAGTTGGTTCGAGATCTGCTTCATGTTGTTCAACCCATTATATCACAAAGTGTCTTTGTAAATCCCTCTTAGATATTCATGTCACATCATAATTATTTTAGAGATCCAACCACTTATTCACAATCCAAGGGTAGTTCAAAGTGAGAAGATATCATGCTTACCAAGTATAAGTTATTGATGAAGAATCAAACATGAGGTCTTATTTCTTTTCCAAAACAAAATAATATTATTGGTTGAAAATGAGTGTATGAGACCAAGTGTACTTTTGATGGTTGGTAGAATCACAAACTAAGGGATTCTCTTAGAAGGAGGAAATTGACTATTCGAAGACCTTTGCTCCATTTTCCAGGATAGACTCTATTCAAATAATTCTTTCTATAGTTGTTTATTATAGTTGGGAGCTAACATCAAATGGATGTGAAGAGTGCCTTTATTCATGGAGGTCTTCATGAGGGTATTTATATGTTTTGATATTGATGGACCTACTCCCTTGGTATGTCAACTAAATAGATCCATGTATGGTATTAAGCAAGTGTCTCATGCTTGGTATGAGAATATTCATTCCTTCCATCTGAATTGTGGGTTGAGGTGATGTGATGTAGAGCATTGTGTCTATAAAAAGTATTAATATGATCAATATTTTATGATTGTGTTGTATGTTGATGATATTTTCATCATGATAATATCAATATCCTTGGTCCAAAAAATGAAGCCATGGCTTCTTGACATTTTTAAGATGATAGATATAGATCTTTATTATTTTTTTGGGAATCAAATTGATTGATCATCCTATAGGAACATCATTCATCAAACCAAACATGTCTTAGATATTATATAGTGGTTCAACATAAAGGATTGTAAACCTAATTAGATTCCCCTTGATTTTAGTTTGAAGCTACAAGCAAATTGCACTACTCCTTTGGTGGATACTACTTAGAACTATTATCTTGTTAAGAGCCTTCTCCATCTTACTCACACTTAGTTGAATATTGTATTTTTTTGTTAGATATTGTTCTAAGTATATATGGGAACCCCATGAGAGTCATTGGACAATGGCCAAGTAGATTCTTTGGTACATTAGAGGTATATTCCATATGGATATTCACTACTTAGTTGGAGCACCTCTAGTTTTGATAGGATATTTTGATGCAAATTGGGTGAATATTTTATACTAATGGTATTCCATTATGAGGTTTGAATTTTTAATATTATCTCTAGATTGGCCTCTTGAGGTTGTAGACAATAGTCCACTATATCTCAACCTTCTACAAAAGTTTAATATTTTACTACTAATGAGGCCATCAAACACCTTTTATGGATACTCATAATTTTAGAGCAAGTGAATATACCTTAGTAGTTTATAGTCACTCTTCATTGTGATAATTAGAGTTCATAAAGATTATTCACAACCTAGTGTTTCATGAGTGGATCAAGAACATTGAGGTTTGGATGCACTTTGTACAATGGCTTTATTCCCATTGGATGCTTGATTAATTCTATATATCCCAATGGAGTAGATAGTGGGTATTGTTGGTGCAAAATCTGCCTTTGGTTACGTTTGCACCCAAGACTTTGCCAACATTGAAAGATCGGGTTAAAATAGGGTTTTACCCGGTTCAATCTCCAGAGGAGGTTGGTTCCTTGCTTCTTTTAGGAAAAGGGAGAGAGAGGTAAATGCATAAAGAGAGGGAAATATAGCTAGTGCTAGAAGCATTTAAAGGTACAGATTAGATAACAACAAAGCAACCTCAACAACACTTTTTAGAGAAGCATATATTTGAATCATCAAATAGAACAACTAATCCTCCGATGTAAATCTATTCAAGCATAAGATTAATGGAATGGTTGATTTCAGAGTTAACAGAACTTTACCGTAGAAATTCAGAATAAGAATTAGAGCAAGCAAGATTCAATCTAACCTTAATTAGCAATCAACAATCCATACATACTTGATAATACACCAGTGGGCCAAAAACCAGAATGAATGATCTTTTATTAGCTTTCAGAAGTCTGTGTACATCGCCTTGTAAACATCTAAGAGCCGACCTTTTGTTTAGGTCGCTCATCCTATATATAATAGTTTTACATAACAGAAAAACTGAAATTTGTTACAACAATATGCCCGTAGGCTCATTCTGGTAAAGAGGTAGTTAGGAGAGCATGGAGTCTTCAACTGGAAATGGTTAAGATCTTCTTGTTACAATGATCCTCCTTGATCTCTTTAGAGGCATCGTGGTCCAACTATCTTTTACTCAAAAATATCGCGCCATCACAACTTTTGGTCTTTGCTTGGCCCTTGGCCTTCAAAATGTCATGCTATCGTGACTATTTGGCCCTTAGCTCTGCCTTCATCTTCAAAATGTCATGCTATCATGACTTTTGGTCTTTGTTCGGCCCTTGGTCTTCAAAATGTCATGCTATCATGACTATTTGCTCTTAGCTCTACCTTCATCTTCAAAATGTCATGTCATGACATTTTGGTCTTTGCTTGGCCCTTGGTCTTCAAAATGTCACATCATGACTTTTTTCCCTTAGCTCTACCTTCATCTTCAAAATGTCATGCCATCATGACTTTTGGTCTTTTTTGGCCCTTGGCCTTCAAAATGTTATGTCATGACTATTTGCCCTTAGCTTACCTTCATCTTCAAAATGTCATGTTATCATGACTTTTGGTCTTTGCTCGGCCTTGGTCTTCAAAATGTCGTGCTATCATGACTTTTGGCCCTTAGCTCTGCCTTCATCTTCAAAATGTTGTGTTGTCATGACTTTTGTTATTTTTTGGTCCTGTAGGTCTCAAAATGTCATGCTATCATGACTATTTACCCTTAGTTCTACCTTGATCTTCAAAATGTCGTGCCATCATGACTTTTGCCCTTAGCTCTACCTTGATCTTCAAAATGTCATTGTCATGACTTTTGGTCTTTTGGCCCTTGGTCTCAAAATGTTGTGTTGTCATGACTTTTGCCTTAGCTCCACCTTTATCTTCAAAATGTCATGTTGTCATGACTACTTTCTATACTTAGTGAAATCTTGAGAAGACTTACTCCTTACTCCCCTGGATGTGGTCATTTTGACCAACATTATTGGTGCCTCCTAGGGTAATTCTGCCAGTAGAATGTTAGAATCTAGAGCCTTTATCCATTGGGGAATGGAGTAAAAAGAACAACTAAGAAAAATAAGGGGAAGAAGGGGAATGATACCAAGCAAAAATATGCTTCTTGCTCTTTGCGGTTATTCCTCTAGAGTGTCTTCTTTAGTGGATTTCTCTGTTTCACCTTGGCCTGGAGCTGTTGCTTTTCTTGATGAGGCTTTCTTAGCTTTATCTTGCTTATCCTTTTCTTGGATGACCTCATTATAGGTGGTGCAAGCTTTTCTCCAAGTCTCTTCATCCATATCTGAAGTCTCTTTGAAGGTTAAGTGTAGATATTCCAGCTCTTCAACCTTGTCATATGATAATATTTTTGACTTCATGTATAGTTCATGTAGGCAGGAGTTGATCTAGGTAATATCTTGAGCCATACTGAATATTTGTTCCTCCTGAATTGGCTCTTCCCAACTATCAATCTCTGACTCATCTTCCACAAAATATTTCCATGTGGCCTTCAATTCATCTTTCGATAGAAAATTTGAATCTTTGTCCCAGAAGCTAGGCATTCCATAGTTTTCTGCTATGCTCACATGTTTCAAAATTACCTTAGCTTCTACCTTGAGCTCCTGCATAAGCTTAGCACTTTCAGTTACCATCTTGTGTCTTTTGAAAAATTTCCTGGTGGCTAGCTTGGCCTGGGACCATTTTTCATCTCGTGCTCTAAATCCAAGTATTGCTTGTGTGCTTTCGACCAAGATTTGAATTTTTGTAGTTGCTGATAACCTTGCTTTCAGGAGCTTGATTGATGTCTCAAATTCATCTTCCACTTGGCCCAACGTGTCTTTAACCTTGACCAGGTATGACAGTGTAGGCCTTGCCTTCATGATCATCTTTTGGATGCTTCCAATCATTTCTTTTCTGATCATCCTTACCTTTTCCTTAGACAACCCATTGGTCTTGTCAGTACTATCTAAAAGTTGCTTCTTGAGGTCTTCAACTTGTTGGTTCAATAGTTGGATTTGTTCTTCGACCTTTTCAACTTTCTCCTTATAGGGGGTGCTTCATTGAACATCAGCTCCCACTTTTTTCCTCATTCTTCAAAGCCTTCTCGATTGTCTTTTGTTGGTTTAAGGCTTCTTCTAAACGCTTTCTCGCTTGCTCAGCTCTGAGGTACTTTTCTTTGTAGTATTCAATGTTTAGGTATATGGTTCCCATGTGAGCTTGGGCCTTTCCCCACTCATCCTCCATTGGTAGTTGAGTGATGTCTTCTATAATTATCTCAGCTTGGTAGTCTTCTAGGGTCATTTCTCCCTCTAGCTTCTGGATGAGTGGTGTCATTTTTATAGTGGAACATTGCATGCTGATGGGATCTAATGCTATCCCTTCCCTGGTGTGGGCTATATCTTTAGAACTCTGAGTGTTGCATGATTTCAACCAGGTAGCAACGTTCAAGGTTACCTTTTTTAACTTTTTCAACTTGGCAATGGTAGGGTTGCTCTCAGAAGAAGAGGTAGGAATGGTTTGGAAGTTTGAGAGATTGGTTGTATAAGGAAAGGGAATAGTGGCTAGAGAGGCATCCACATTTGTTTTTTTAGTGAGAGAATCTGTGGGAATAGTTGAGGATGCTTTTGGATCATTTTGGGTAGATGGTGGTGATGATGGAGGCTGGTGAGTGGAGGTAGGAGAGGCATCACCCCGACCTTCAGAATGGGAGGGGGAATTCCTCTAGGGGTGTGAAGAAGAAGAAGTTAAGTTTATAGGAGACATACCTGGATCCTTTGATGGATTGGTGTCTTCAGTTTCTGGTGCCTTCTCAAGAGCTTCTGTATAAGTTTCTGCTATCTGCTTCAAGCTTGAATCACCAGTATCAGTTGCAACCTTTGCTAGGACCTATTCTTTTCTAGGGGCTTCTTCTATGGGAGTAGGTTTTTTGGTCATCTCGACCACTTCTTGTTCATCTATCCCTTAGTGCTTAGAATTTTGCTTGAAGCTTTCCCCTATTTTCTCCTGGTCCCCTATTTCTTCTTGTTCCCCTATCTCTTCTTGTTCCTCTATTTTTTCTTGTTCCCCTATTTTCTTCATAGGGTATCTCTTCTTGCTTTATTTTCTTTTGTTCTCCTCCTTTTGTTGATTCTGCTTTCTACTTCCTATGGATGAGAAGAGTATCATCATCAGACTCTGTGTCTGATGTGGAAGGGGAAATGAATTTTTGAGACACCTTTTTAGGAGCTTTTATTTGCTCAGTGGCAATCTCCTTTCCTTTGCCTTTGTTAGTGTCTACCTTTGTTGCAATGGGCTTAATGGGGATGCCATTGATGCCTAGAGGGACTTTATCTATAAGAGTGTTGGACCATGTGTCATGGTGATTGTCATATCTTTCAAAAAATCCTTGTCAATATTTGTTCCATACCTGGTATACGTTTGTATATGACACCTCATCTGCCACCATGCTAAGATTTTGGTATGATCCCAATATTCCCTTTTTTCTTCATCCTCTCGATGACCTTTTCATCTAGCTTGTGGGTTGGGTTCACATCAGGGCTCTAGTCTACTAGGTGTTCATAGAAATCATGCCATGGAGGTAATGGTTGCATCTATTCAATGTGCCACTCCAATGGTTGATCCTCCTCATTGTTCCTGCCCTGTTTATCAATTTGCCTATCTGATGCATGAAATTTCTTGAAGGGGGCTCGATTAAGGGTGGCCTACTTTTGAGAAAATTTTTCTGTAGGGTCATATTTCCACTTTTGTGGTAACTCAACTAATTTCAAATTTTTCAAAGTTTGAGCGATTCGCTCGTGGTCCCCTTTCTTTGATACTGATACACCTAAAAATTGAAAGGGCATGAGGTAGGTACCTATCTTACCAGCGCTTGTGCCAAATTTGCTATTGATGAACTCAGTTTACCTCATGTATTCTAGAGTGAACAATCACTCAGTGACGTAATAAGGTAGCAAAAAAGGCTTCCTTGTGAAGCCATATAGCCTGACGACCACTCCCTGGGTCAAAATAAACCAATCCCCTTCTTCTGTGTGGATGTGTTGCAAAGTATCCTACATATTTTGGGGAATCCTTGGCATGGCGCCATACATGATTTTCAATGCAAGACCCAAGAATTCCATATTAAAATGGTAATACGATTCAGCTTTTGAAAGGAGCGGTGTCCACTCATACACGGGTAGGTTGTTTCCATCTTGGTCCTTTGTTGTAGTAGAGATAAAACTTAAATTCTTTGCCTAAAAAAAAAAGAAAAGCCATACTAGGTAAGAAGAAAACCTGAAGGTATCAGGGAGGTCTCTCTGGAGCTTGAAGAGGCCTACATGCAGTTGTTGGGCCAAGTACGTTGGCCAGTCGAAGTAGAGTGGCACTATTTTTTGGTCCATGCATGCAGCATCATAGAATTTGGGGTTTGATATACAGTGTGCCACCACAACCTACCATCCGTAGACCTGTGAATCAGTTTCTAACCCTACCACCATGGCTAGCATGGAAAAAACTCCTTGTTCTTGAATTTGGATAAGGGAATTGGAGACTTTGGCAGGGTTCCCTTAGGAGGAGAATCTATCAAATGCTCTTGCAGAAATAATCTGATGTTGAGGGTGTTGGTATAAAACTTTATTGAATTGATGGGGTCAAAAGGGATAGGGTTTACTGTAGGATTTCTACCATAGCTGAAGGTGGCCCTAATTGCATCAACGTCGAGAGTAAATATGACCCCTCCCTTAGAATTTCTTATAATTATATGCTTGACATCATAGAACTCAGCCATGGCTCTGATTAACTCAGGGTAGGGGTGGACCTAGGTGCAGATGTACCAAGAGAGTAGGGCATGGTAGGAAAATATGCTTGGGCATGATGGAGTGACACCCTTGGTGACCCTGGCCTCTACATCCTTTCGAATTCATTCTGGGTCTTTCCATGTTAACTTGGTGTCAGTGATGTGGATATCTGGGTCCATGAAACCACTCTCACTCTTAGTCGACTTGTGTTTCCCTTTAGTAGTAGCTGGTGGAGAAGCCATCATGGTTGCCTACTATGATTTGGACATGGAATAAGCTTGGAATGTGCTTAGTAGAGTTTTGAAGGATTTTTTGAGAAAGTAGGGAGCGCAATGAGCAGAAGGAAAATAATGTAGAGGATAAAGAAGTGATAAAAAACTTCTATGGTATAAGTGGATGTGCATGCATGTGCCAAGGTGACATGCAATAACTATGGTTGGTGGCACACACCCCACTACTAATTTTGAATATTTCTTGATGCTTTGGTTCATGTGCCACCTTCAAGAAACCAACTGCCATGCATTACCATTTTTCTAGGGCCAATGGCATCACTTTGCTGCTATCCTAGGCTAATAAATTGGCATCACCTCTACTCTAGGCCAATAAGCTAGTATGGTGGTACCTTAAAAAGCAAGGTTTTTAAAATTTTAAGAAAACTATTTTTTGCTAAAAGGTGTGGTCATTTTGAGGTGGGTTTTTGAGGTGGCCTTTGGGTGAAAATGTCATGCCATCATGATAAATTTCCTTGGAGTGGCCATCATCTGAAATATCATGAAATCATGACAATTTGCATTGAGGTGGCCTTTGGGCTGAAATGTTGTGCCATCATGAAAAATTTCCTTGGAGTGGCCATCGATCGAAATGTCATGAAATCATGATAATTTGCATTGAGGTGGCCTTTGGGAATGTTTGTTATTTTTTGGGGTTTTTATGATATTCATTGAGGTGGCCTTTGGGCACCGAAATATCATGCCATCATGACAAATTTCCTTGGAGTGGCCATCGATCATTAAAATATCATGAAATCATGACAATTTGCATTGAGGTGGCCTTTGGGCATCGAAATATCATGCCATCACGACAAATTTCCTTGGAGTGGCCATCGATCGTCTAAATGTTGCAAAATCATGATAATTTGCTTGAGTTGTTGACTTTGGGTGGTATGAATGTTGAGGTGATTTGGTTTTGGGGTGGCTTTGGAGGTGGTTTGATGAATTTTGGAGTGGCTTTGAAAGAAAATAGAATATATTTACATAAAATACATACAAAGTAGAGGGAAACCTTTTACTTATAGTACAACTTTAGATGGAAGCCATTGACGGGGATGGGTTGAACTTGACCCTGTTTATTTCTCAACTGGAAGGAGTTTTGCTATTTTTCTTCAATCACTTTGAAGGGGCCTTCCTAGAATGCATCAAATTTTTGATGATTTCCGGGTTTCACCTTCTTTTCATTCCACCTCAGGACCAAGTCTCCCACTTTGAAATTTCTCAGAGTGGCCTTTTTGTCGAACCATTTCTTCGTGGTGACCATATATTTTTGATAGTGGTCATAGGCTTGTTCCTTCTATTCTTCTAATTGGAGGAGTTGGATCAACCTGTTCTCCATTGGTTCTGCCTCTTCTGTGCCAGTTTGATTGAGCAGTTTTAAAGTTGGCATTTCTATGTGTATTGGAAGAACTGCTTCTTTGTCGTAGACCAAAGAGTAGGGAGATGTGTTGATAGACTTCTTGATAGTTATTCTATCAGCCCATAATGCTTGGTTTATCAGAGAGTGCCAACTTCTCTTATTGTCCTTCAGAGTTCGCTTCAAGATCTTGAGCAAGTTTTTGTTTGTTGATTCAGCTAATCCATTTCCCTATGGATAATAGTTCGAGGATGTTTTCAAGTAAATCCCATATTTACATGCAAATTCAATCATCTTGGTACCTATAAAATATGAGTCATTTTCTATGACCAATGCATCTAGGATGCCAAATCTTGTGATCAAACTTTCCATGAATTCCATCACAACTTCCTGGTCTACCTTTTTAGTGGGTATTGCTTCGGCCCACTTAGTGAAATAATCAGTAGCTATCAGGATGTATTTATGCCCAATGGATGAGTTGGGCTCTATTATTCCAATGAAATCCAATCCCCATTGTTGAAAAGGTTCTTCAACCTGAATGGATTTTAGAGGTATAGAAGCATTTCTGTTTCTCCCAATGTATCTCTGGCACTTCTCATAGTTTCTTGTTACTCTGAAAGTGTCTATAAAGATGGTTGGCCAATAACATCTAGTCTTGATGATATTTAAAGTAGTGGTCCTTCCTGAGTAGTGTCCTCTTGATGAGCCTCCATGGAATTCCTCCAAGATCTTCTATTTCTGATCTTCCTTTATGCACCAAAGCAATACTCCATCCAAATTTTTTTTGTACAACCCTTCAGGTAGCAAGGTGTACTTCAAAGCTTGGATCCTGTATCTTCTTCTCTATGAAGCATTCAAACTTGCTGGACACTTTCCAGTCTGGAAGTATCTGATTAGTTCATCGGCCCAATCAAGCTGCTCTAAGGGTTGATCATCGTCTGAGGCTGCTTCTTGAGTTTGGCAAGCTATGTATTCTGATGAGGCTTGCCTGGTGAGTTCTTGGCATAGTGCTCTACCTCTTACCAGCTTGGTTGGATGTATTTCAATATCATATTCTTGTATCTTTGACACCCAACCAACTCTTTTATCACCAAGTTCCCCTTGTATGATGAAATTTCTGACGTCGGGGTGGACCACATAAACTATAGTCCTGCTCTGTGAAAGGAAATGCCTAAAATTTTTCAAAGACTTCATTATTGCATAAATATATTTTTCTATGAAGTTATACTTCTCTTCATGTTCTTGCATAGTCTGACTTAGAAAAGCTATAGGCCTTTCTTCATTGTCAGGCCCTTTCTGAGTGAGTACTATGGTGTAGCTCTCTTGTTCACCTACAACATATAAGATGAAACCCCTAGAGTAGTCTGGGTTTACCAAGATGGGGGCTTGGGCTATTTGCTCCTTAATTTTCTGGAAAGCCTATTTCCTTGAGTCTGTCCACTTGAACTCAACATCCTTCTTCAACAATTCGGTCATGGGTTTGACAATTTGTGCAAAATCGGCTATGAATTTGTACATGAAGTTGATTTGGTCAAAGAAGGATTGTAAACCCTTTTTGTTAGGGGGTAGGGAAGTTCTAATAGTGCTTTCACCCTGTTAGGGTCTATAGCTAGCCCGGTCTTAGAAATGACATGGCCTAGTAAGAGTCCTTCCTCTATAATGAAGATGGATTTCTTTGGATTTAGAGAGATGCCAAACTCTCTATATTTTTTGAATACATCTCCTTTCGATGGGAGAATATTGTCATATCATCTAGATATATCACTATAATCTTGTTGACAAGTTCTCTGAAAGCTACATCCATCGCTCTTTGAAAAGTTACCCCAACATTAGATAATCTAAAGGGCATCCTCTGGATAGGAAAATGTCCCCCACTTGGTTGTGAATGTAGTCTTGAATTGATCTTCATCCTTAACCCATACCTGATTGTACCCAGAGAAGCCATCCAGGAGTGAAAATATTTTTGCTCCTACTACTGTATGTAGGATCTGGTCGATCTGTGGGAGGGGGTAATGGTATTTTAATGAAGCCTTATTCAAGTTATGAAATTTGATGCACAACTTGATATCTCCATTCTTTTTTCTAACCGGGACTAGGTTGGCTACCCAAGTTGAATGCTTGATAGGGTAAACAATCTTAGCTTCAAGTAATTTTAGTAGTTCTTGCTTCATCAAAGCCTCGATCTTAGGATTCATCGATCTTTGCTTTTTTCTGAATGGCTTTGCACCTTCTTCAAGTTCAATCGTATGTTGGATCATCTCTTTGGAGTAGACCTTAAGATCACCATAAGTCTAGGCTATGATGTCTAGGAATTCCTTGCATAATCCCCTGATTTGGTCTAGTTCTTCTTCTATAGTGTTTACTCCCACTTTGATGGATTTATCAGGTCCCATTTGAGCTTCTCTGTATCTATGCTTGTCAACTTTCATTTTATGGCCAGTTGACCTATCATTGTTATCAAATAAGCTTTCAAGGGTGATCAACCCTTTTGGGATGTGGTTGTTTTTTAATTGGATCATGCCTGTATCTTCTTCATATTCGATTCTATTACTTGAGCAGTTCATTTCGTGAATGAGGAAGTCCACTATCTGTTGATCATTTTTGAATACCTACCAAAAGGTATCCCTATCTAGTATGAAAGGCCTATAAATTAGCCTAACTATCTTGGACTTCTGGATGACATTGTTGATAGGGCAAAAATTTACCCCTATCAAAGCTAACAAATCTGCATGAGTGTTCTTTTCCCTTGGGATTGCTTTGAGATTTAAAGATTCAAAATATTCTAGCAAGTCCCAAACCTTATTCCTGTAAGCTTTAAGGTAATGTTGCTTGCTTACACATTTCTCAATGACTTGATTCACTATCAATTCAGAGTCTCCAAATATCTGTAGCTGTTTGATACCCATATTTTTTACTTTCTTAAGGCCTAAGCAGAGTGCTTCATACTCTACTGCATTATTAGTGCAACTCTAGGTTAATCGATAAGAAAAAACTTTCTCTTCGCCTATTGGAGAGATTAGAACAATACCTGCTCCTGCTCCATTTTTACATCTAGCACCATCGAAGAAAAGTTTCCATAGTTGATTAGTAGGTTGGTCTACCTGAGGGAGAGGAGTAGGGTTACTCTTCTCGGGCTTTACAATTGTGTAGTTCCCCATATCTGTTTCGATCATGGCATTGAAGTCTTGGAGAGAGAACTGGTCTTCCTCCTGCAATATATTTAGAGCTTCTTCCATTAAGTTCAAATCTCCTAGTTCTTCTATCATCATATTCACTATAGTGGTTGATTTACCCTCTTCTTCAAGCTTTTCAATGTGGAAATTTGAAGGTTTCTCATTGAATATTTTCACTCTTTTTCCTTTGAATAAGATTTCTAAGTGTGAGAAATCTAATGATAAATATCCTCCTATTTTAGCAGTGAACTCTCTGGAGAGGCACATACCAAAATAAGGCTCTAAATCCACTACCACTACCTCTTGTATAACTGTGAGTTGAGGTAGTCTGTGAAGAAGTATTGGGATATCCTTAATTACCCCTACAATTTTTATAGGGGTTCCATCTAATTGTAAGACACCAGGACTACTCCTTGTGTATTCCATTCCCATGATATCACATACTACCTTGGGCATCACAGTGGTTGCAGCTCCAGAATCTATCATACAGTTGTGAACTACCCATCCTTCCATCTGAAGAGATAGATAGAAGGGAGGGGGGCTATTTTTTCCTAAAGTGGATGTTAGACTAGCTTGTGCAGAATCTAACTGAGTTGGTGTTCTATTCTTATTTTTCATAGATCTCAAAGATTCTTGCAACAAGTCGATCTACCCTAGAAGTTGCAAAGCTTCATACATAGTCGCTTTGGAAGGAGTTTTCTTCATTTCTTCGACTATGTTGAATGGGAGGGGTTCGACACTTTTCTCTTTTACAATTGTGTCATACTTATTTCTGTACCCCTAAGTAGCATCTATCCTTTGATGCTTAGTTAGTGAGGGGTATCTCAGTTTATCTCTAGCTTGTTCTTGTGTCTCTGCTTCCTTCTATCGAGGTGCTTCTTTATGAGTTTCTGCTCCTTTTTGACTTGAATTTTGGGGAGATTTCTCATAGGAGGTTCTTTTCTCAATAGGGTCTCTTATAGGTGAAGGCACTTTCAAGGGGTTAAGCTCTTGGGGATCAACCTGCAAGGGTTTCTTTCTTGATCTGGTTAGAATAACTACTTGTTCAATAGAAGGCATCATGAAATTTTGATTCTCTTCTCTGATCATATTAACCTGACCCTTGAGGGTTCTCTCAGCCTTTTTGATAGCTACCTTCTGGACATGGTGTTGATGAATCATGCAAGAAGTTTCATCATGTGGATCATTACATGTGGAACACCAGAAGTTTGATTCTGTCGAAGTGTTAGTGGGTTCACTATCTTCATTGGTGTAAACCATGTTAGATTTATCATAGCTTCTACCACTTGTGGAGGCTTGATATTTTGTTACTTGAGGAAACCTCCTTGGTTGGAAATTCCTTTCTTCTTCTCTTCTTTCCATTGAGGTCATTTTATTTGTCAGAGTTTTCATGGATGCTTGCAAATCTTGTAAAGCTGCAAGTGGAAGATCTGGAGTCGATGGAACTATCGCTATTGGAAGTGTAGGAATGGTGGGAAGCATTGGAGGGGTGAGAGGTGCTTGTATCACTAGGATATTAGGCTACCCGATCCATTTAGGGAGACTTGTATTAGGAGTGGGAGCAAGAGTTGGGAAAGTAGTATTTGATGCTTGTGGTAGATCTAGGAAAATAGGCATTATCATTTTTGTAGGGAACCTTCCAATAGCAATCATATCTCTTTCTACCTTTTGTGCTTCTTGGTAAATCTTTGGGAAGGTAAATATTTGGGATTGCTTTATGGCCATACTTATATCTGAGTTGAAAGCTCTCATATAGTAATACATTGATTGTTCATCTGTCTGTCTCAATCCATCAGGTACTCTCTGCCAAGTTTGACTAAATCTGATGTTAAAGTCGACTATCTCTTCCTTAGTAGGGAGAATGGGTCTGCATGCTCATTGAATTCTTCTACTAGTTTACTAGCAAGTTGGGCCCAAGTAGATATAGTTTGGTTGTCAAGGGCTCTATACCAATAGAGCATTTTTCCTTTCAAGGAAATGACTAGCAATCTTATCATAACATCTTCTTAGGTGATGTTATGTATCGGGGTGAGTGTTACTACATCTTGGTAGTGTTCATAGGTCATCTTTCTAGTACCATCATACTAGGGTAATGCTTTCAGGGCCACTACTAGAATCGGGTGTTGAGCTGCCAGGTTCAAGGGGCCTGTATGGTTCCATAAAGGGTAGGGTAGAATTGGCTGATTTGCAGCCATTGCAATTATGGTTCTACTAGATATTATGGGTATATGGGTAGCTGGAGTTAAAGTTCCACTAGCAATAGTACTAGGGAAGGCTGTAGGGGAAAGATTTGTGTATCTTGTATTGACAGTATATGAAGAAGTTGTTCTAGCAACTAAAATAGGATTAGCTCTGAGGCTACCAAGGTGCAGTTCGAAGAACTCGATGGGTTCTTCTAAATTTTTTGCTTTAGATCTGGTTATCATAAAAGATGGTATATAACCAAAAATTAGGTAAAGGCTTTCTTAGGGTTCCTTTCTTGGGTGGAGTCTCTAGGTGATTCATAAAAAATAAATAGGGCAAAGGTAATCACTGGAACTTTGATCTATATACTGCATGGGATTGTGTCCCACCGGGTATGCCAAAAATTATTGGTGCAAAATCTGCCTTTGGTTACATTTGCACCCAAGACTTTGCCAACATTGAAATATTAGGTTAAAATAGAGTTTTACTCGGTTCAATCTCTAGAGGAGGTTGGTTCCTTGCTTCTTTTAGGAAAATGGAGAGAGAGGTAAATGTGTAAAGAGAGGGAAATATAGCTAGTTCTAGAAGCGTTTAAAGGTATATATTAGATAACAACAAAGCAACCTCAACAACACTTTTCAGAGAAGCATATATTTGAATCATCAAATAGAACAACTAATCCTCCGATGTAAATCTATTCAAGCATAAGATTAATGGAATGGTTAATTTCAGAGTTAACAAAACTTTACCGTAGAAATTTAGAATAAGAATTAGAGCAAGCAAGATTCAATCTAACCTTAATTAGCAATCAACAATCCATACATACTTGATTATACACCAATGGGCCAAAAACCAGAATGAATGATCTTTTATTAGCTTTCAGAAGTCTGTGTACATCACCTTGTAAACATCTAAGAGCCGACCATTTGTTTAGGTCACTCATCCTATATATAATAGTTTTACATAATAGAAAAATTGAAAGTTGTTACAACAATATGCTCGTAGGCTCATTCTGGTAAAGAGGCAGTTAGGAGAGCATGGAGTCTTCAACTAGAAATGGTTAAGATCTTCTTGTTACAATGATCCTCCTTGATCTCTTTAGAGGCATCATGGTCCAGCCATCGTGACTTTTGGTCTTTGCTCGGCCCTTGGTCTTCAAAATGTCGTGCTATTGTGACTTTTTGCCCTTAGCTCCGCCTTCATCTTCAAAATGTCGTGCCATCATGACTTTTGGTCTTTGTTGGGCCCTTGGCCTTCAAAATGTCATGCATTGTGACTATTTGCCCTTAGCTCCACCTTCATCTTCAAAATGTCATGTCATCATGACTTTTGGTCTTTGCTCGGCCCTTGGTCTTCAAAATGTCATGTTGTCATGACTTTTGGCCCTTAGCTCTACCTTCATCTTCAAAATGTTGTGCCATCATGACTTTTGGTCTTTGTTGGGCCCTTGGTCTTCAAAATGTTGTGCCATCGTGACTATTTGCCCTTAGCTCCGCCTTCATCTTCAAAATGTCACACCATCATGACTTTTGGCCTTAGCTCCGCCTTCATCTTCAAAATGTTGCATTGTCATGACTTTTGGTCTTTGTTGGACCCTTGGGTCTTCAAAATGTCATGCTATCATGACTATTTGCCCTTAGCTCCACCTTTTATCTTCAAAATATCGTATTGTCGTGACTACTTTCTATACTTAGTGAAATCTTGAGAAGACTTACTCCTTATTTCCCTGGATGTGGTCAATTTGGCCAATAGGTATCTTGATGAAGATGCCTTTTGTGTGATTTTGGGAGCCTCTTGGAATGGGAGAATTCCCCTTAAGATGGGATGAATAATTAGGGTCTCTCTATATATATCCTATTTAGTTTAATGGGGGTGTTCAAATATATGCTTTTAAACTTCACTTGATACCATAGTCGATTTTGGTATTATATTTATTTTATCACACTTTCGACCCTTGTACACATTATATAGGTAGGTTTTATGTAATATTTTATTAATAAACCTTAAAGTGGGTTCTTTAACATTGACCTAAAGGTCACGTATAATTGGTTATTAATACCCCTTGATACCATCCATTTTATCATTGATTGGAGTGTTTTTTTTTCCTTTAGTGAGATTTTTTTGGTGTTTGCAGACGCCCTCCATATAGCTTATTTTATTTTTGTGAGTTATTGTTGTTTATAGTTAATTTGTTGATATCGTTCATTTTTTAATGTATTATGAAATCCAACATGTATCATAGTGAATGAGAATCTTCTTTACTCGATTTTCAACTTTTGGCCATTTTTTTTCTATGATGTTTCCAACAATGTGTTTGGAAGTTTAGTTTATGAAAGCTTTGTATGTTTCAAGTGATTGGATTTATGGATATAGATTACTTACTTTCATAATAGTAAATCCCTATATCCAACCATTATTTTATCTAATATTAGAGATTCACTAATATGTTTATCGATAATAGGTCACAAAATAAGAATTCCTATTAAGGCTTTACATGCACCACACATCATATTTCTATTAACATAGACCAATACAAACATGTTTCCTTTTCTTTACATCCTAGAGGAGTGTCATTCATAAAAAAATATTTTAAGGTACAATCTAATAAATTTATACCACAAATGATGCGGGGATTAAGCGATATCAGATTATCCATCACCTTACTTATTTTTTATGGCCTTATCCTAAGCCATATGGGGATGCCTCCTATCAAAGGGATACCAACCCTTGAAATCTTATGGAGTAGATGGGAGTTTGATCTCTACAAAAATAGGATAATAACCACCCACCATATTTTGGTTCAATTGTATAATGTGATAGAAAGATGTGCATATTTATTTAAATTTCAAATGCATGTTTAATGTTTTCTTAATGCGAAAAGTAGTTTAGCAAGGTAACATTATAATGTAATTATCCTAGTAATAAGCTAAAAGCATTATGCTATTCCCATTAAAAAAAACCATTCCAATCAATGTATTATTTCAAAGTGGTGTTGTTCAATAAAATCTCATTCAACAAATCTCAAGGATTGTTGTTTATTGAAAATAACAAAACTAAGACAAGAAAAACCTATTATAAACATTACTTGTTGATAGATATGTTAGCACAATAAAAACAGATTCATTGATAAATTAATAAATGCAATTATTCTTACCAATCTAATACATATGTTAAAAACTTCAAACATTAATATGAATTAAAACATGATAAATATAAGTAGCACAAATGCTTTGAGATAAACAATTCTCAATATAGAAAGGTAATTACTCTCAAGAAAATGTTATGACCATCCTAACAAAATTGCTCTAAAATCTGATATTTCTAATCAACAAAAACTCCAAACAAAGTTTTAAATAGATGTTCCAAGATTTTGGAACATGAAAGTAGTTACAACACATACTCTTTATATATTATATAAAAAAATAAAATATGGACTTTCATAAAGTTGAAAGTCCTTGTAGCAAAAGCAAATGACTAGCTTTCAATTAGAATCTTATCAATCTCAGCTAGTATACCAAATACAGGAATTTTTTTTTCAAAATAAATTGCTTCTTAACAATGTGATAAATGTATCATGGGTTTCAATTACTAGTTGGCATTTTACCACTACACTCAAATCTTCCACATAAATGCATTGAAATCGATTTATGTGACAAATATGACACCCTTACTTTTTTGGTTGTATATAGATCTAAATGTTATCTTTCAAAAACTAGACCTCCATAGTAGGAGTGAAACATGTACCCTCATCCAAAATTAGCTAAAACATTATCATTATAAGAGAATTAAAATTTATCATAGCCTAGTATGCAAGAACAATTCTCAACAAATTTTAATGGAGAATGTTACAATTTAATTCTTCTAGTATTACTACTTATTTTTTTCAACAATTCTCATTAACTTGGTGTTTATGTTATCCTTGGCTCGTGAGATTGTATATTTCACTATATAAAGAATCAAATGCTTCTCTTGAAATAATAAAAGCTTATAGTTTCCAAATATTTTGAAGCTTTTTCAATTTATAGAAACCTTAACTGCTTATATTCTTTATTATAGGCATCAAGTTATGTATGCACTCTTTCATCAAGAAGAGTAGGATAATGTTGAAATGATATTTCTTTCTTCTCATTTAAGGATGCATAATGGTAAATAAAAGAGCAGTCATCTATGCATAATAAATATTTATTTCTTAATCTTAAGATAAAAACTATTTTAGGAAAATCAACTACTTATCAAATAACACATAATCATTAACATCAATTTGCTTAAATAGTGTATTATAATAAATTTTACAACCAAACTTTTCATGAAAAGCAATGAGTTACAACATTAGCACATGTCACTTTCTTTTTTAAAAAATTGTTTGATGCTTTGTCCTAATTTTGAAGATTCTTCATGATGCTCAAATATGTTATTAATGGATTTCACCATGATACCCTAATCTCTATTATCAATATAAGGTTATTGCATGTGCATTGTCTTCTATAATATTTGTTTGAATGATTAGCATTTATCCTACACCAAACCTTTGCATATGTTTTCATAACATTAACAATCTACCTTTAGATGAGAGGATCTTATTTAAAATTATTTATAAATCATGTCTGATTTGACATTTTCAAAAGAATTTCATCTCTATAAAGAATTATTCTAGCCAGTGTTAGCTTACCTCTAAATTTGGAAATATTCAATATGAATTTTGACTAAACTTATGAAATCTACAATTGTTTCCTCTTGTTGGACCACTTGAGTTAATGCAAGACTTGAATAACTTATTCTTTTACATGTTTCAACTTTAATAAAATCTAAATTAGAATATCTTGTACACCTTTCATGCATGTTGACTAAGGTGTTATTTCAAGTATGTCAACAAACATGCCCTTGATAAACATTATTTTTTCACATGATTTATAGTCATAATTATTTGTACGCCACTCTTCCTTTCTAGAATTTAATTCAACTTCTTTGAGTTAGAATCATCATTGTTGTAATACTCTATTTTAGTGCATGTGTATTTGGGTTACCTTTGAGATAAGGTCACTTTATTCACCTTGATTAAGGAAGAATTCATATGTTCTACCATTTTACTTGGATTTTAATTTTAAATTCCTTCCTCCTCCAACTTTGCATATTTACCTCAAACATGGAACTAAATTCTCCTTATTCTTCCTCATCAAAACCAACTTCACAAATTTTCTAGAAACTTTTTGTTTGTTATAGATTTAATAACCATTGGTCATGTAGAAAGACAAGCAACATTGCAAAATATTCTATGTATGACAACAAGTCTATAGAAAGAGTTGAGGTAAAAGGACTATATATAAGGTAGTTTACATATATCACATCATCACCTCATTAATTCAACAATAGAGATGACTCTTTTAATAGCAAAGGAGAAAGGTAAATATTTTCTATAAGGATGTCAATCTTTGCAAATTTAGTAAAGTGCATGAATGCACCCAAAATCCAAATGAAATTGCTTATATACATGACAATACCTTCAAATACTAGCCCATAATTTATTGACAACAATAAATCTTAACATATTTTTGTCTCATTAATAAATTTGAAAATTTCTAAATCCATTTTCATTCTTTCTTTAGATTCAATCAAATTATAGTTACATCAAATTTACTTCTACAAATATCCAAAGTCACACCACCATCATTTTTCTTTTTAACAATTAAAGTCAAAAACAAAGATGTTAGAAATATTACACATCTTATATAAAAACCAAAAGGACCTAGTAGGAAATAATTATACATTGTTCATACCAATGAATCAAATTATAATGATTGCACTTCAAGAGAACTAATAATAAATTAAGCCTAGAAAACACAAACTCCACAAACTCATATGAATACTTCGAAAATTTATAAATACATTGTTTCCATTAATCCATCCAAAAAAATAAATTGGATTTTAACAAAATACTACAAGAACAACAAATATCAGCAAGGACTTGAAGATGAAAGGAATAATTAGTTATGGTTAAAACTACTTTTTAATAGAGTATCCTATATCAAAGGAATAATTAGTTAAACACACCATACACAATATAACTTTTCATATATATATATATATATATATAAACAACTATTTTGAAAAATATAGTTCAAATGTAACTATGTTATGTAACAATCCATGATTGAGGCACATCAACATAATCTAACTTTTACCCATCCCTTTCATGAGCGAGCTACTCCTACTAATCTCACCCAAATTTAACAGCACAAAGAAAATCCTTTACATAAACTCAATAGCCTAGAGAAATTCCTTTTGCCATAAACCCATCCAAATTTTCTAGTCCACCACTTGTATGCAACACCCCAACACATCATTCTTGCAAAGCATGTCACATGTTTGTCATTGATTGAGGCACTTGCCTCCAATACTTAGGGTTGCTCTCTACCATTATAATGAGCATGTTGATTTCATTTTGGATCTAATAACTAGAGCACACTCAAATCGAGTCATCTATTACATTCTCGTTGTAACATCATAGCTTGTGAAGGCATTTGGATCTATTGTACCATCCGTCTAATTGTTTGTTAAGAAACCTCCCTTTTTACATTTAGCTTGGAAAATGTGTTACTTATTCTTATCTTAGATTAGATTATGCACAACTTTGTATGCACTAAACCTTCTAACCAAGATTTTGTAAATTGTTTGCTAAAAAGCGACCCTACCAAAATGCTCATGGTAAACACACCACATGTCAATTGTTGATTTAAGCACTTGACTTAGGGGCATTGGTTCACCATTTCTTAGTACCAACCATCAATCTCACTCTTAATCAATCAAAATATAACATATTCATACAAAAAACTTTTGTTAGGCTTTTAACACTTCTATATTAGAGGATCTACAAAAGTATGTACTAAATGCATCACATGTTGGTTGTTGATATGATGCATGACTTCATAACTTGGCCTATATGTTTTGACCTCAATGACCATCAACCATTGATCTCTCTTCAACCAAACAACTTAAACCACCTAATTCTTAATAATCGAAACCTATTTGTCATATGTATTTATCATCCCCATGTTTGTGCCACTTGAGACCATTCAATCTACACCACCACTTCCATCCTAGTTGCTTATATTTAAAGTTGAATTCAATCTCCCTTTGTCACAAAGCTTTGCCATATAATACATGTAATTCATACTAATCTCCAAGGATTCTAACCCTCATTTTTAAATTGCTTGTAATCATACTCAACAAGATTGAGTGGCATAACCTAAAATCTCACTTCACATTAACATCAATCTTATACATAGTGAAGGACTTCATTGCATTACACCCCAACATTACAAGGTGCCATCAATATATATGTCAATTTTTTTATTAAATATTTTAGTCTATAATTAAAATGCTACTATCAATGCACAACTTTTATCCACCAAAGCCTCTAAAGGGACCCTACCAAAGTGCCCATAGTAAACACATCACATGGTAATTGTTAATTTGAGCACTCGGCTTTGGGGACCTTGGCTCACCAATGCTTGAGTGCTAAAACATCAATCTCACTCCTAACCAACAATGTACAACTTACTCATATCAAAAACCTTTACTAGACCTTTAACATTTACATTAGAGGACCTAACAAATTATTTATACCAAGCACATCATGTCTTGGTTGTTGATTTGACGCTTGACCTTAAAATTTGGCTTATAATTTCTCACCTCAATGAGCACCAACAAACAATTCGTGGAACCCACTCAACATATATATTTATCTTATCATATTTATCATCCCATGCTTAGTGCCACTTGATACCAATCAATCTACATGATTAATTCTATCCTTCTAGAATTTGAATTTTATCTTACCTTCTCATAAAGATTTGTCAAATAAAACATATAGTTGATACCAATCTCCAAGGCTTCTAACCCACTTTTTTTCTTGCTCTTAATCATAAATTATATTGCCTATCCTACAAAATATCAAGCTCTAAACATTAACAAGGATATATCAAATATAACAAATCAAAGATATACAGCATTTAACAAGCAAAATGAACAATTTATTATAAATAAATATTAATCTCATTTACACAAATATTCCCTTTCTTAAAGAGAAATGAAAACAAAGTATTAAAAACCACCCTAACATTATGGAAAACTACCTACCCCTTAAGATACGAGTAAAAAAATAAGGGAAAAACTACTTTATTTGACACAAATATATTTGAAGAAATTCACCATATGCATTTAACATACTTGCAAATCGAAATGTCTATAAATAAAACAAAATAAAAACAAGAAAAATACCCCAAGTTTAGCCAGCCATATCTTCAAAATTAATGGTTTACATGCTTTTAGTGGTCGAAGAAAGGAAACCGCTATGAGCTACAAATTAATAAGCTGAAGGCATAAATTATAGGCAGTATAAGATATGGGGCACAACGTTTGAAGTGTAAGACATTCTGAGCGTGAGACTTTGGGGTTGTCTGTTGAATCCTCCGATACAACTGATTAAAGCCTCCAAACCAATTACAAGTCCACGTCGACTTGTTTTTTTGCCTCCAATTGTTGGGAATTGATATTTACTTCACTAGCATTCAATTTTTGAATTAGCTTTGTTTTTTTCTCTCTTCCACAATACACGTCATACACATCACATATACAATATACAATTTAATAGCATCGACCATGAGGAAGCACTCGTTAAAACACACTAAGACAACTAAAACTCTAATTTAAAAATTCCCGGAAATAAAGTTAGCAATGCCTTCTATTTGTATAGTAATACCCTTCATTTAAGACTTTCCAATAAAAATATATGTAAAATAAAATTATAACAGACATCTTACCTTAATTTCAATTTTACAAAAGTGAAAGAATTCTTACTGTAATACAAGAACGCGAATCAGGAAAGTGAGACAGAAATAAAAGGTCTTCCATAATCAACATAGAGCAGCAGATCATATCAATAACACGAAGTATGAATTAAAGCTTTTTTATATATATATATATATATATATATATATATATATATATATATATATATATATATATATATTTGTCTATTCCAATAAAAAATAAAAAGAATTTAAAAAAACGGATGAGGAGCAAACTTTGTCAATAATACAAAAAGGTTAATCAAAACATAAACATATAATTTTTTATTTTTAGCACGTGTCTTGAAATGGGGAGTCGAAACATGGAACCGTACCAACAGCAGCCCGGTTCCATCTGTTAGGTACTAATTATTCAATATGAGCTGTGGCCAATGCTATAACAAACACCAGTAGTTGGTAGCACATAATGTGACTGTTGCACATCAGTGTCAAGGCTACTTTTGATTGTTTCCAGAACTTTGTTCGAAACTCTTAAAATGCTATAATAAGGGAAGTAAATTTTTCCAACCTTGCCAAATTTCTGAAAGAATGTTTTGCTAGCAATGATGTGGCTTTTGGGATGTAGATGCTTTGGGGCTCAAGGTTTTGAGATCTACGATTAATTCCGTTATTTTTCCATCCCATTCCGTCCCTAGTAATTTTGGTAATGTAACCCTGTTACCGTCTTACAAGTGTAGGCTTCATTTCAGACATGATAGTCAACGGAATGGTATTTGCTATTTCATAGTTTCCATATGTTCTATAACTGCAATCTGCTGCTAGCCGCTTTTGGTGTTGGGTTTTACATTGCCGCCACATTCTGATATTCTCAAGGCCATGTGTCTTGGGTTTTTACTGACAAAAAGACGTTGTAGTTTATTCAATATCCCTGTATACAAATACCCTAAATTGAGAGAATGTTCACATCAATATAAAGAAGCCACCGAAGATATTTTCATTGACTAGGAAAATAAAATAGCACTCTACTGTTCAGCCAAAATTATCAATTTGAAAACAACACAGCATACATACGCTCTACTCATTTCTGGTCACAGTCACCACGTAGTAAAATAATCCAAGCCACAGGAATTGAGTTATAAACCAAGATTTCCACAGGCCCTATAGTTCAGAGACGTACTCTTAAATTTAAATGCTAACATGAAGTACATAAAAAAGTTAACCATAACTAATGCCTAAATCTATCTCCAAGATCTCACCATAAGCTGCAAGGGTAGAGCAAACAATTCAACAATAGGAGCTTAAAAAATAAAGAATGGTCATTATCCTTGTAAATGCCCCTCACCTCAAACACAATATGAGCGGCTTCTCACAGAGGTAAGCCAAAAAGAATACTAAAAACAGACAGTACTAGAAATGAATCAAGTCTAGACGAGTCTTGTATCACATCATCTATTGCTGATTAACCACTAAAAGAGAATTTGCATTTAACATGCAACACAAGACACAAGCCTTAAAATCACCCCGCATACCACCAACCTCATTCCTACAAAAATCAGGATCCCAAGTACGAGCCTTCCCCGAATCAAGATCCTTTCTGTATCACCCTCAACGAATCTAAGTTTACAACCCGGTAAGCATTACCAGGGACCCTGACTGCTACAGAATGAATTGATTTATACATGGGATGAACTTTGAACTTCCCAAAATGAATCAAATCCCATCGTCTTCCATTTGTTTGCTGACTCAAACTACATGGATGGGATTGCTGGCAGAGCTCAAACTGTTACTGTTGATTGATGGATTTGTGTGAAATGCAGATTGTCTAGAAGGTCTATCTAGAAGCTTCAATGACAAGGATGAAGGTTCAATAGACCCTGATGGTTCACCAAGACTTAACTGTGAAATGCCTGTAAGCTCATCAATGTTCACTGGGGCCTTAGGAACTTTAGCCATCGGTTTAAAGATGTTGGAATTTGGTGGCAGCTCACTTGGGTTGGGTCTGAAAACAGGCCAAAATGGGATCGGAATAGGAAACGATGGTCCAACAAAACCTGGAAACGTTGGTGGAACATTGCAAGCCATTGGTACCGAACCTTGATGGAACTGAGTTTCTGCTTCTCCAGAATTTGCTGAATCAACCGTTTCACATTCTTGATCTGATGCTGATCGTGATGATAATAGGCCCTTATTGGTAGGTTCAACAATAGGATCCTGATTGAGCATAGGATTTAAGCCTGAAGACAATATTTGGTTTTGTGCAATGCTGTCACAAGCAGGATCAGCAGAAGCAACATTTGAATAATCTTCCAATACATTATTATGATCCTGTGAAGTAACATGCGAATGCTTAGTCAGGGCAAATGACTCCCCTGTCCAACCTAAAAACAGACAAGTCTATTTCTAATACCATAATTGATTTTACATTCTTCGATAATTTATAAGTTGCAGAACAGGTCCTTTAGAGGAAAAGTATGTCGAAGTATACTCCCTTTTTGCAGTTATTTTCTTCTCGTCATGTAAGTGCGATTTTCAAATCAATGTTTGTCTTCATATTCTACATTTGTATTACTTGCCCGAAAAGCCTTCTCAAATATTTGCCAAGAAACTCTAGAATGAAGAACAGGAAAACTCACCACTTCTGCAATCATGTCAAAAAGGCTCGAGCGCCTCTTCCTCCTGGTAATATTGCTCTGTCGAATAAAGTACTTCTGTGCATGACTTGCTACCTGCGTAGGTGTTCTTGTAATCACAAAGTTCCGTGATATTCCCCTCCAATCGCCTTTGCCAAGTTTCCGCAAACCTAACAAAAACATTCTGTGTTCCTCTTCTGTCCATGGCACACCTGCATAAATTACAAAAGCAATAATAAATATCAAGATCACTAACCAGTATATACTGAATCAATTAGATACATCTAGATCCAAACAAAAACTCCGGAGTTTTCACCACGAATGATCCAAAACAGGTTCCAAATGTAACGACTACAAGAAGCCCCTATCTTGAAGAACACGAATTATGCTTCATTTTGTTACTAGTCCTGGAAAAGCGATGTGATCATCGAGGGGGAGGAAGATGTCAACATCCAAGCAAAACTAATACATGCGACTAGTAATACATCTACAAGGAACAGAGCAATGGCTCAGTACAAAATTTCGAAGCCAGATTTCAAAAAAGAAAGCATAAATATGAACTTTTAAAATTTAAAAGAAAAATTATTTTTTTTCAAATCCGAATGCAAAAAGTAAACCATAATTTCTACTTTCAAACCAAGAAAATCTCAAATCTCAGCAATTGAGGAAAAATTCAATAACAAAGCGTATCCTCTTCCCTAATCTGGCAGGCATTCCAATAAATGGCAATATCCCAAAGACATAAATTGACCACGGACCATGATCAGATTTTCCGTTTGGAGGCAAGACTTCATAGCTAAAACGCCAGAAAAAAAAGGAGGGGTGTCCTTTGTAGAAATTTTCAAGAATAAGGAAGCCCAACAAATAATCTAAATATAACATATTTTTCGACAAAAAGCCTATTTGAAAGCCGAACAGGGCTCCATGCCATAAAATACAAATCTACAAAGACCGATTTAGAAAATACACCTAAAAAAAGGAGAATGTGAGGCAATTTCCGGCCATGTCATCACATTCAGCAAGCGAAAAACGCTACCTTTCGCCAAGAAAGTAAACATTTTCATTAACTCACGAAAAACGACAACTTTGAAAAATCCGCTAAGGATCCACAAACTTAAAATCCAACCCCAGCATTCAATCCAGACACAAATCTAAGCCCGATTCGCACAACAAAGATGCGAACAACAACGCACTCATCGAAAAAACAGACGAAACAACAAAGCTAAACAATATAACCCAAAATTTAAACCAAAAATACAGGGGACGCGGCCGACCTTTCTTGCGTTCGCGAGAATTCGAAGACGTGGAGGCCTGCACGAGGCCGTCTGAGAGATAACCGCCGTCAGCGGCCGCGACGGACTCCACAGGATCCCCGGGCGAGGGCGAACTAGGGTTATAATTATTATTATTACTGTTATTCCCGTTGTTGCTGCTGTTCATCATCAGGAGATTGCCCATGCTCGCGCTCTTCCTGATCGGGCCGTCCGTGAGCCGCACGCCGAACAATTTCACGCCCCCACGGTTAGGGCAAGTCCTCGAGTTGTGGCCATTCTGGCCGCAGTGCGAACATTTTCTCGTCATCCTTACAACCGAATCGCCTCTCTCTGCTCTCTACAGCGGATCGATCGCCTGATCGATCCGCAAACAAACGATAAAAACTAAAATACTGACGCAAACGCTCTCTTTTTCCTCTCTGTAATTACTTACAGCGCCTCCGTGGGAAATAGTAGCGTTTCAATTACCCAACCAGAAGGAGGAGGAGAAGGAGAAGGAGGAGGAGGAGCAGTAGCGGCACCAAACCGCTGAATGTTTAGATAAATTCTTGGGAACTCTTTAAAACGAGAAAAAATTAAAAAAAATTAAAACGAGTGGTTATTTTAATTTAGGTCGGCGAAGCGTTTGACGGTGCTCCGTTGCCCACGCGCAAAACAAAACCATCTAAATTACTCAACCATGCTATGCCCATCTATATCCATACACATGCCGACCACTACCGCATACATGCATGTCTGAGTACGCGTGTCCTGTGGTGGGGGCAGGTAACTGTGGATTACGATTATTATTATTTTTTTAAAATGTTTGGGGTGTTTGAATTGCTTGGCTTAACTTTTTTTTCGTAGAGCACATGCGACGGTGCGTGCGGGCTTTAATTTTGGTTCCTCCTTTCCAGGCGAAGGATAAGTTGCACTAACCATGGCGTGTGGTGTGAGGTGGTCCCTCAAGAATCTTAGGGCTTCACACTATTGCGACTTTTTTTCTTTTTTAGTGGTGGATATTTTGTTTTGGTAGCTAAGGAACTGTAAAAATCTTTTCAAAGGTAAAGTCATTAGAACCCTAATTTTTAGGGAAATATAAATATAATGGATGAAGATTTTAGGATATTTGTTTTTTTTTTTACATGGACGAAACTGGGCAAGCTATCCACCAAGCTATCTAGTTCTTATAATCATCATGGGCCACACAGATCTCCGTGAAATCAGTCCTATAACTATCATGCCACGATCATTTTAAATTTTTACGCCACGCATCAGAACGACAAACGTTCAGTCTGACGAGACCAGAGATTTGAACCTTGGCTAAATGGATATTGTTTTTTTGAGTAATCCACTATGGAGATTGAACCCCGAGACACATTACCACTAATACAAGTGACATCCTTACCGATAAACCAGGGATCTAAATGGATATTGTTGTTGAGAGCTTGTTTTGGCGTTGATGGGCTCCATCGAGAATCACACGTATCCTTTCTTATCCTGCCCACATTATTTTTTTTAATAAATCTATGTCTAGATATTTTTTCTAGAGGACGAACTTTCTGCCTATGTTCGTTTCTACTTAAAATCTCAAATAAATTAAAATTTTAAAATTTATTAAATTTATAATGAAAAAATAAAAATTTATTATAATTTTAAAAATATTTTTTAATTAAAAAGATCTACCAAAATCTAATCTAAAGATGTTATTTGCTACCATAATAGACTACAACAATCCCTCAGCATCCCGCAAGAAACTGCGTGGAAGATTGTTTTGTTTTTTCCATTACGAGGGTGTAGACTTGTAGTGTATTATGTGGTGCTAATAAAGAAATGTTTTGAAAATAGAGGGATCAGGTGAAGTGGTGCTTCAGAGAAGGTCCCGTCGTCTTAAATTACTGAAGTTGTGGGATAAGTCAAAATCTCATATCTCCTCGTGATTAAATTCTAACTAAACAAGCATGTCGTTATCTGGTGGAATACGAGGTGGATGTCATTATCTCGTGTAGGATGGAAATTAGGTTAAGTATTATGTTTTGTTCAGATAAGTTTACACACTTTTTATAAAAAGATTGGTTTTTTCGAGTTGGAGTTTGAATTTTGGATTTTTAGATTTGAATCGCATCTGCAGAAATAATATGATGAAGATTGTTACCAATTTTTGTGTATAAAAAAAAAAAAAAAATTATATTATCTTTTTCAAATAATACGAAATATAGCGGGTAACATATTTGAATATTTTTTTCGAGCAATATGAATCTTTTCTTGCATGATTCAATCTGAAATAATAAAAATAGCGTAGAAAACATAGATTTTTTTTAAGGTGAAAATTGTATTAGAAAGATAGATTCGAAGTTATAATAATTGACATGTCACTTTTGGCTAATCCTTAGATTTTAGTAAAACTAACTCTAATATCTTTTTGGACCACAAATTTCTTGGCCAATTCTAGGATTCTAATAAAACCAACTCTAATATATTTTTGGGACACAAATTTTTTAGTGCGATCCAAAGAGAAGAAACTTCTATTGTGATTATATTTTTTATTAATACTATTTTAGCGGACTTGGAATTGCTTCCCTCTCTTACCATGGTTTCAGGGACTATCCCAAATTGGGACTAAGAACACTACAAGTAGTAATGTTATGCCAGACCAAAGGCTAATCATCATAAACATCTATCCTAGTCCCATATACTTCATTGCCTAAATCATTATTAGCTAGTAATAAAACTTGTTTGTTCACCTCCATCCAATCTACAATATCCTTGTTTTGATCATATTTCAATCGGTATCTAGTAAGATGCTCACTTCTCTTTTTAGCCAAAAATTCAGCCGCAACATTCTTTCCTCTGCCTACATAAACCGGAATGGCATCCTCTAACTAGTGCTAAATGGCTTTAATCTGACTCACCATGTTCTTGATCCACCATGCACTCAGTCTAAAATTCCTAATCTCATCTAACAACCCCACCAAAATTTGAGAGTTGGACTCCACTATGATCTTCCAAACTCCATTCTCCCAAGCATTGAGAGAGCCTTGTTTGATTGCTAAAGCCTCTGCTTCATTATTTGTTGCTACTCCTAGGCCTTTAAATTCCCACTAAAGAACCTTCCTCTTGTAGTCTCTTCTAAGGAAACCAATACCATTGCCCATGGGTTATTCTTGGTTGTTCGATCTATGTTGATTTTTTCCTAGACTAAGGGTGGGGTTTGCCAAGCCCATAAGTCTGTCTCATGGCAACGTTCTCTCCTTATTGATTTTCTTGCTCCCCACATGAGCTTTTACTATTTCTATCACCTTGTTTAATATTTTTTGTCAAACTAGCTCTATTAGAGTGTATTCCTCTATAAAAATTCTAGCATTTCTTTCCAACCATATGTGCCACCAGATAAAGCTTAGACCCAAAGACCAACCCAATTGAACTGATTTATTTTTAACCTTCTTCATTTCTAGACCTCTCATATATTAGTATGTGTTAACTATTGATTGAGACAGGCCTTGAAGAGATCAACCCATTGGTTCCATAACTTCAGGGCAAAGTCACACTAGAAGAGCAAATGATCTATTGTCTCCTCTTAGGTATTGCATATGATACATTTAGAGGGGCCATGAAAACCCTTCTTTTGTAAGTTATCATAAGGAAGCTCTAATGCATAACCTGTCATGCAAAGAAATTGATTTTTGGCCAACCCTTTGTCAATCATACTCTATCCCATGGAACATCCAGCCACACCGAAGGGGGAGGAAGCACTTTATTATAACCATCCCAGATTGTGTAGATGCCTAAATTCCTATGACCCTAAGCTATCTTATCCTCTTCCTCCTATCCTATAAGGTGGTGTTGTTTTAATATCCTCTCTAAAAGCAACAACACATTCCAAAATATTGAGACTGGCCACTCTTCTCACTGCTTTAGTTGCATAAGAGAGAAGATCACAATTTGCCTTGTATGTAGATAGCATGTTGTCTTAATCCAACCTCTAGCCTCCAAGCTCTGTTGAAGGGGTTGCAACTCTAGAAATTATAAAATTAAGGGGGGTATTGGTTCGAAGAATCGATCCAAAATTTTACTTTATATCCTCTACCCACTTTCTAAATTAGTCTTGGTTTTACCACTTTCTCTCATAATTTCAACACTTTCCAAACAATAGAACGGGGAATGTTACCCAAATACTTACTAGTAAAAAATTTGCTAAACAACATTTCCTTATTAGAGATTCATCTCTCATAAAGCTTACCTACTAGAGCTTGGCTATAAAGTGTTGCTTTTTGAATTCCTAATCCTCTGCTTGCTTTAGGTTGGAAAATTTTGTCCCAACTTACTAGAGCCCATTGCTTACCCATCCTTGGGCCATCCCAAAGAATTTTCGCATAAGAAAGTCCCACTCCCTCAAGATTCCAATCAAAGCTGCAAAGATAGAGAACTTATAAATTGGCATTGCTTGAATTACTAATTGAAGAAGAGTTGCTCTTCCTCCAAAAGAAATCCAAAAATGCATCCAATGACTTATTTGCCCACCAGTTATGTCCACTAGTGTTTTCCACCACCTTCAACTTCTTATAATGGAGTGGAATCCCTAGGTAGTCTAATGGTTGGGAGCCCTGAGAGAAACCTAAGATGTTTATAATATGATCTTGGATCCCCCTTTTAGTATTAAAGAACACTACCTTGGACTTGATTGCATTCACTTCCTAGCCTATGGCTTCTAAATAAGTATTTAAGATAGATTTAAGCACTCTTGCCTCCTTGACATTGGCCACCCCAAGCAACCATGTATCATCCACAAATTGTAAATGAGACATATTCACCACTCCCACTTGCACTCCTGAGATAACTCCTTGTTGCTTGTTCCTTTGAAGAAATCTACCCAATCCTTCAACAAGAATAATAAATAGGTACAGGGATATAGGATCTCCTTACCAAATTTCCCTAGAGGCCTATAAGGGAACCGAAGGAATACCATTGATGAAGAGTGAGAAGGAGTTCGAAGAGACATAACTCACGATCCACTCTCTCTAGCCTTGAGAGAAACCAAATTTCTCTAGCATTTGATCCAAAAACTACTAAGGGACTCTATCATAGGCCTTAGACATGTCTAATTTGATAAGCATACCTCTTCAACCTTTTTGATGCAATGTGTGAATTGCTCTTGTGCCAAGATTACTCCATCCAAAATATGTTGGTCCTCCACAAATCCTCCTTACTATGGAGAGATAATACTATCTAGTACATTCTTAAGCCTTTTAGCCATCAGTTTGGTAATGATCTTGTAGACTACATTGCAAAGTGCAATAAGACAAAAGTCTCCAAGGTTGGAAGCCTCTCCCACTTTAGAAATCAAAGTAAGGAAAGTACGGTTCGTAGCTTGTAATATGCTTTTATTTGCATGAGATCTTTATACTACCCTAGTTACATCCTCTCTTATGTCATCCCAAAAAGTCTAGAAAAACTCAATCGAGAACCCATTAGGGTCTAGGTACTTAGTATTTCTCATGTTGAAAACCATGTGTCTCACCTCTTCTAGATCCATACTTCTAAAGACAGCCTCGTTTTGTTCAACTGTTATAATCTATGGGATACAATTAAGTATCTCTTGTTGCACTGCAATATTAGGATGGGCAGAAGCAGAGAAAATATTTTCAAAGTAGAAATTTGCAGCTTGCTACATACCTGGGATAGTGTCCATCACATTACCATGAAGGTCTTTTAGGCTAGGTAGTGTGTTGGAGTGTCTTCTTGTTGAGGCCGAGTGATGGAAGAACTTAGTATTTTGGTCTCCCTCCAACAACCAAGAAGTTTTGGCTCTTTGTTTCCAATAGATCTCCTCTTATTTGTCTATACTCTCTAACTTTTTTTGACCAATTCATCTTCCTATTTCAAATCTTCTATGTTTGTTTTAGTTTGAAAGAGTGTGGCTAGCTCCTCCATCCTTGCAACTAGTGGAACTCTCTAAATCTAAAAGTTTGATTTATTATTTCTTTTCCATATTTTTAGTTGAGCTTTGACATGCTATAGTTATTTAAAGACTCCAAACAATGTTGTCCCATGAGCAGGGCACCCCTCCTCCCACCAATTTGGTATTTTATTCCTAATCTCCTCCTTTTCTAGCCAAAAATTTTCAAACCAAAATGGTTTAGAGAAAGATTTATGGTCCATATCCCATTCCAAGAGAATTGGAAAGTGGTCTAATTATGTATGATTGAGAATTTCTAGCTTGAGTGACCATCTTAGAAAAGCCTCTTTGGACACCAAGAATCTATCCAACTTTACCTTCCTTTTTTCCAACCCCACATGTTTGTTTGCCCTTGTGTGAGAAGGCCCTGCACACTGGACATCATTTAAATTGAGCCGATTTACTTAAAGATCATAAATATGTCCCTTTAATTAAAAAATGAGATGTCCTCTTCTTGATACCTAGCTAAAATATTAGCATTAAAGTCACCAACCACTATCTAATTCACCTCTTCCTTTCCTATCCTACTTGCTTGTAAAACTCCCCAATAGAGGTGTTGCTCCCAAAAACATTGAACCATAAAATTTTGAAATCAACAAAAGTTATCTTGGTACTCTTAAGAGAGATGTAAGAACCCCCCTTCCTGCAACATGATTAATAGCTATCTAGTTTAGAGGATTGCACAAAGTCACTATACCCCCTAAAGCACCCTAGGATGCTACAACCATATGCTCTGTCTGTCTCCATATTTTCTTGGCTATTCTATCCATCACTTGTATTGAAGATTTTATCTCTTGAAGGAGAATAAAATTTGAATTATGACTTTCAATTAACCTATGAACAACAATTTGATGAGACTTGTTCCTTAAGCCTCTAATATTTCATGATTGTACAATCATTGGGAATTTAGAACCCAATAAGTATCAATCTACTTTACTCTTCCCTAGTTTACTAGTTGGTCACCCTCCATTGCCAATTGCTCCTGGTTTGATTTTCATCCCACACTCTTGGCTTGGGAGTTTTTTAATCATTTCTCTACTTGTTGAATTCCAAGAGTAGGCTTCCCTCTATCTTTAATTAAAACATCCATATCAACCAAGACCATAGCAAGGTTGAGGTTCTTGGAAGTTGTTATGGAAATATGGTTTGGGATGGGTTGAATATTGGTTTCCAACATTGGTTGAGTTATCATCTATTGGACTACTTCTACATTTTCAAAGGGTGGATTTCCCCTTGTGGTTCCTCATTATAGTTATCTCATTCTCCATGTCCATTAGGATATTAAGAATTTCATACTTGTTTAGGTTTCTCTCTTCTATCTAGTTTGATTGTGCCACCTTCTTCTTTTATTTTTTCTTTCTCTTAGGTGCTTCAAAACCCTCTTTTGGTGTATTTAGGCTTGAGGTTATGGGCTAAGCTTATGCCTTCTTCTCAAGCATCTTCTCATCATTGCCATTAGCCTTTGATGGGATGGGCTCCTTTTGGATATTCTTAGGGCACAATCGGGCAAGATGTTCATGCTTATGACAAATCCTACATCGAAAGGGGATCACTTCATAGTCTATTTGTTGGACCCAAGTTAAATCCCCCATATCTATTTCTATTTCAGTTGGTAGCGGGTGATTAAGATCCATCTCAACACAGATCTAAGCATAAATGGTTGAAGCTCCCATCATTGTATCTTTGGCTACTCCAAGATAGTGTCCCAAGAAATTACCCAATCTTTCAAAAATTGGTTTGCACCAATATGTTAATGTGTATGCAAATATTTACTTGATCCTTCGATTTGGTAATCAAACTATATAAAATTCGTCATGTTTGGATTTTTTTTTATGAAGTTTTTTTTTCTTTCTTTTTAATTTAATTTTTTTATATAGATAAAAAATATATTATGAATAGTTTAATATATTTTATTTACTTATATATATTTTAAAATTAATTTATATTGTTATAAGAATATAATAAAAGGTTTTTAACATTTACAATATCAAAAATAATATATAGTACAAGAACTTTATAAAGAATAGTGGCTCTCAATCTTAAAATATGAGCTAATCACATTTTTTTGCAATTTGATCTTCTAATACTGATTTTGATGATGAATTATTTTACTTTATTTTTTCCTCCTATTCAAATAATTTTTCAATAATTCGATTATTAAAATATCGACAAAGCTAGCTCAAACATCCTTGCATTCCAAAATAAGATGCTTTTATATCTTGGCTACCCTTGGTGTACAAAGGGTACAAATCCTCTTCTCCCATTCCTCTTTTGGTCTTTAGAAAGATAATGTTCTCTCTTTTTTCCAAGCTTCTTTTCCCACATAGTTGTTTTGAATGTTTCCTTAACAAATAGATTTACATATTTGTTATTATTTGGACACTTATCCAAGTGGGTATTCCATTCATTCATCCACTTGTTGGTTTATTTCATCCATGTTTTTTTTTTTTTGTCAAGATCTTCTTTAGTTAAAACTTTAGGTTATCTTTTTGCATCCATCTATTTGATTTTTTTAGATATCCTAAAAGATAAATCATAGTAGTTACTTCTAAAGGAAAGGTATACATTTATGCTAGAAGAATCTCATATGGAACTAACTCTTGTATTTTAATTTTTTTTTGTAACTAGACATTTCTAAATCCTCTCCATTTACCTCCATTTTGAATCTAATGTGCTATTAGTCTACACTTCATGCCCATACTACATCACTAGTACCATTAATAGTTAGAATTAAACTTGTATAGTCTTTTCTCGGGAGGGATATTGTAGTTGATGAAGACATAACTCTCTTGCTTGTTTGGTGATCAAGACATTGTTGAATGATGCTAGTGTGAAAGACAGTAATGATTTTGAATATTGAAGATGTTGATATAGCCTACAAATATAAGCTAAATAATACCAAACTAAATCTAAATAGGTCCATAAGAATGTATAGTAATTTGACTTTGAAATGATTCTCAATGCTTGAAAAAAGATAAATATGACTTTGCTGATTAAACTAATGTCTTTAAATAAAGAAAAATAAATTTAGATGTTGTTATTGAATAACAAATTGTTCATAGACAAAAGTGTCATATTAAGTCAAAGCTAACATATTCATGGCCTGATTAATAAATTTGTCACTTACTAGTGGCACTAATTTCTATTACAATTAATTTCTAAAATCTTCCTAATCTAAAGGAATCTAAAAATAGATTTGGCAATCCTACAAATGCAACAAAACACTCTAATTTATGCAAAAATCGATTTTGATAGTTTTGTTTCTAAAAGATATAAAACAACAATTATAATCATTTTAATCTAAAAAGACAATAAGTTTGATGCAAATAGCTAAACAAAAACTGAATTTATAGGTAATGATAATAGTAAGGATAAGGATAACAAAATATGCACTATTATTTAAACAAGAGAGATATTTTGATAGGATTTAAGATATAAGTATTGAGTATGGCTAGTGCCAACAAATCACAACCTTGCTAATAGAAGTGTTACTTGTAATTGGTATTATTATAATTGAGAATAATTTTGAGTTGAATTCTATAATTTATAAAAGCCAAAGATAAGTAACTTATTGTAGTATTTTATAATGTAAGCCCTATGGGTTGTGGTTAACTTTACTATGGTTTAACCCACATTCTATCTTGTAATTAACCTTAAAGCCTTCTTGCTATGTCAACCTAGGTTAAATTAATTGATGTAATTATGGGGATTAAGTATTGGTATAAATATACCCCCACAACTCCATCCATTGTATCAAAGTATTTTTATTCTTGTCCATGGTAAATACAATGATTATTATGGTGCTTCTGAGCACCCACCAATTTATCTGTCTCTTTTTCTTTCTTTTGATATTTTATGCTTTCTATATAATATTTAAGTGGATGGATTTCTTCTATTTATTTTTGAAAAATATTGTGAATTCTAATATGGTATTAGAGCATGTATAAAGAAGCATTGCTTGGTAAGAAAACATTTTATTCAGAGCCTTCAATCCTTCTTCTAAAAACAAGGATGACTTACTCCTCAAAACATCACAAGCATATTTAGTATAAGAAGTAGAGAGAAAATTTTACTCCACAAACCACCATTTATTCCTTTAATTCTACCTGATATTTTTTCTTTCTCCACCATTGCTTCATTATCATTGAGGTATTCTAAAAAATTTAAATTAAATATTTTTTTATTTTTTTCAGGGTGTTATGGCATCAATGTAGTAAGTGAGTTGGCTAGGAAAATTTTAAATTCAAATTTCTCCCTCTTCTTGAATGCACTCTCTATAGCATTATGCTATTAATATAGGATGTCCTTATTCAAGGAGAGGATGCCTACTTGAGTGAAACTATTGAGGGCATCAATTTGGTTAGAAGGTGGTAGTATTAGGTGCTTTCTCTCTAAAGCAATGTGGATTCAAATTTGTAAGTTTTCTTTTTCTCTTCGGATTGAGGTTAACGAAAACAAAAGGCATATGTGCTAGCACTTTGATCATGGTCTCAAAAACTAGCAAACTGGATAGAGGAATGGGTATTAGAGCATTGAATGTGGATGGGATAGTGATAAATCCTATAAATTCCTTTTTTCTCTACTTTATGATGGTATAAATAAATATAGTCTATGTGCATTGAATCAAATTCATTAAAAAGCATTATGGATAGTTGGTTACAATAAAATGACTAAGACACTTATGGATAGGATGATCTACATTCAAATCCTTTTGATGATCCTTTTTGTGCTCTCTTTTGGTTCATAAGCAATGACATCGATATCATTGGAAGGGAAGTCATTTAAAAGTCTTAAGCAATATCACATTATCCTAGATAGTGCATTATTTTTTTATCAATGGAGACTAGGGATCAAATACCTCTAACACAAAAAATGAAGAAAATTAAAATTTGTTCAATGTGATGCTCCTTTGTACCATTTAAATAATAAAAATAACATATATAAGCCCAGTCAACCCATCAAAGGACAAAAAGTGTTAATGATCTACTGAATTAGAGAAAGTAAAGTGACGAAATAAGATTGGAGTGTAGTAGCAAATCAGAATTTTCCAAGCAACAAGTTGAGATTGACTCTTGCATCTCTAAGGTGTAGGTATTTATTTTTTTATTTTTTGAGGTCCATTAGGGTAAAATTTCCAAAAGCCATAACCTTTGTACATAAAAGCATTTGACCATTTTTTTAATTACATGATTTTTGAGCTCAATGCTTGGATAGCGTTAGTTTAAGGGCCTACTATAGTGTTAGGATTCGAATTGTGTAAGATGGATCAACAAACCCGAGTTACTCATTTCAATGGAAGAAATTATTGTTTTTAATCAATCCAAATGATTAGCCTATTCCATAGTAAGAAACTATGGTGTATATTTCAAGAAGATAAAGTAGTAGCCCTTGATGAAGAAACATGCTAGCATAAGTAAGAAGAAGAAGCTCTTGGCCTATTGTCCTTGTTGATTGAACCAGAATTGCTTTTTCATATCAAAAAAGAAATTGAGCCTATCAAGATATAGTAAAAAAATAAGTCCTAAAGACTTGATTCTCTTCAATTTCTTTGAATGTCTTGTTGTGGGAGAGCTAATGGTTCAACAAATTTTGCAATCAGAAGCCAAACTGTCTCCCCCCAAGCCTATGATGGATAAAGGTACTCCTGGCCCCAAAACTAGGAGTCACCATAGGGGTTGCATTGATGTTGGCATAGAAAGGAAAGTGGGTAAACCCACAAAAAAATCCCTGAAAAATAAGGAAGCTAACTTCAAAATTGCTAATGGATCTCGTGCCCTTTTGAAGGTGGGTGATAATAAAGAAGTAGGTGGCAAGCAATTGAAACTAGAAGCCTTCAGACATTTTTCCCAATCAATGGTGGGTGAAAAGAAACCAGGCCCCAAAATCCATAAATTAAATTCCTCTCTTGGAATATTAGACGTTTGAATGGATCTTCCAAAATAAGGTTGATTTCCTCTTTCAGGAAAGATTTATCTCCAAATATCATCTTCATTCAGGAGTTCAAAATTGAGGCTAGTAATATTGAAACTGTTGAATATTCTATTTAAAAGAATATTGGTTTTGCTGCTAGCCCTACTAATGGCTTGTCTAGAGGATTGTTTTGTTTCTGGGATCGCTTAAAAGTGGACAAATACATTCTCTCCCTGTCATATAGAGTCATTAATATATTATTTTTTTGTAAAGACACCAATCACATATGGGTCATGTCCAATGTATACACCCCAAATTCTACTCCCTACAGAAACACTTTTTGGTCTTCCCTTATCTATATGAAAGAGGTCTTTAAAGAGGAACCCTAGGTTCTAGCTAGAGATTTCAATTCCCCTCTCTACCCTTTTGATAAAAAATGTGGCAATTATTCTTGTGAAATAAGCATGGGAGATTTTGCTGATTTTGTTTGTCAAGGTGGGTTGATGGACTTGGATTTGAAAGGGTCTAGATTCACCTGGACCAACAAGCATTTAGGGGATCAACTCATTATTATTATACTAGATAGGATTTTTATATCCAAGCAAAGTATTCTTTTTTTGGTGATGATTCTTTAAGTGTGTTTCCTAAAGCAGGGTTAGACCACAACTTGCTTTGGCTTGAAACTCTCTAGCAATTAATATTTTTTCCTAGACCATTCCACTTTGAGGCTATGTGGTGCACTCATCTAGATTTGGAAGCAAGGATCAAGGAATGGTAGGAAACATTTGTTTTAGGTGGTGGTATGGTGATAAATTCTAACAAACTTAAATGGGTAAAAGGTAGACTAAAGCTCTAGAATAAGAGGTCTTTGGGAACATTTTTAAAAAGAAAGAGAACCTTAAAAATAAAATACTAGACCTGAATCTAAGGTGGAAGTTGAGGGTCTATCAATCGACTCTAGGAACTGGAAGAAGGTCCTACTCTCTGAGCTCCACAATAATTTAGCGAAGAAGGAAATTCTATGGAAGAAAAAATATAGAGCCTTGTGGCTCAAAGAAGGTGATAAAAATAATAAAGTTTTTCATGCCTCAATGTTGAGATATAGAATCTCCAATTGGATAAAAGAAATTTTCAGAGAGGATGGATACAATGTTGTGGATATTCAAGATATCAGGGATGAAGTTGTGTCATTTTTTGGTTCCCTTTTGGATTCAAGATATGGCAAGGATATAGAAGCTAAAAATACTCTTCTAAGAGCTATTCATTCATTGGTCTCGAGAGATATGAATCTGAATCTTGAAGTCCCTTTCCAAGATGAAGATATCAAGTATGCTACTTTTGACATGGGTGCTCTAAAAGTGCCAAGCCCAGATGGCTTTCCCCCATTATTTTTTTTTTAATTTTGGAACATTGTAGGCAAGGAGGTTTGTAATGTTGTGAGAGAGGTTCAAAGTTCCAATTTGATTTCCTATGGTGTGAACTTGACGTTCCTCGTGCTTATCCCAAAATCCCCAAGGGCCAATAGATTCAACGACTTTCGGTCGATTAGCTTGTGCAACACTGTTTCCAACATTCTTTCAAAAACTTTGGCTAATAGATTGAAATTTCTTATGCCCTTGTTGTTCGATAAAAAATAGAGTGGATTTGTGGCAGGGAGGCAAATCATAAATGGTGTTCTCATAGTTCATGAAATATTACATTCAGTTTAGAGAAGTGGAATACCAAGCATATTACTTAAATTGGATATGAACAAATCCTATGATAGGGTGTCCTAGGATTTTATCTTTAATGTGCTGGGGAAATTTAGATTCAACCAAAATTGGATTAAGATAATTAGTACCTATTTTACCAAAGCTAAGTTCTCAATCCTGATGAATGGGACTCTTGTTGGTTTTTTCCAAAGCCTCAGAGGTCTCCACCAAGGAGACCCATTATCACCTTATCTCTTCATTCTTATGGTTGAGGCTTTGGGAAGATCTATTCATTTAGAACCTATTATTGAAGGTCTCAAGCCAACTCTCTCAAATAACCCTATCTCTCACCACCAATTTTTGGATGACATGCTTCTTTCCTTCGTAGCTTCGATGGTGCAGGATAGAGCGGTGAAGAAAATTCTAGATGCCTTCGAGAATGCAGCTAGACAAAATATTAATTATTTAAAAAATATGATTTACTTTTTAAATACTCCTCAAGCTAGATAGAGGAATATTGCTGATATTCTTGTCTATGGTATAACAGACTTCCCGACTACTTATTTGGGTCTTCCATTGTTTACTAGTAGAATGCAGACTATTTATTGGGATCCAATGGTGGAAAGGCTCTAGAGGAGATTGGCCGCTTGGAAAGGGACCTTATTAAGTCAAGAAGGCAAGATTCTTATGGTCAAATTTGTTCTCCTAAGCATTCCTATTTATTTTATATCTATTTTTAAACTCCTTATTAACTTTTTATCCAAACTAGAGAATATTTAGAAGGCTTTTCATTAGGCTGGTTCTAAAGACCAAAATAAGTTTCACCTTGTTTTACAAAACCAAGCTTGTACCTGAAAGGTGGATGGTGGTTTGGATCTCCAAAATTTGCAACTTATGAATGAAGCTTTGGTTATGAAGCAGGGTTGAAAATTTCTAGAAATAAAGGGGATGAAGTGGATCAAAATAGTTACAAAAAAATATATGAACTAAACTGGAGACTTTCTAGTGGATTCTCTCCCTTTGGAGGGCTCTAATTTTTGGCACAGTGTTTGCAAAAGCAAATCAGAGTTAGTGAAAGGATCTCGCTGGATCATGGAAATTGGGAGAACTATAGACTTTTGGAATAAACCATGGATTTTGGAATATCCCTTGCTGCAGGAGGCCAACATAGTGCCAATAGAACATCTTACCAGAAGGCTTGGCTAGAAAAATGTGGTGGACTTTATTACTCAAATCAAGGGAAGGAGAGTGTCGAAGCTTGTGCCTACCACCAAATGTAGTAGAGAAGAAGTTGTTTCAAACTCTATCTCCAATTTACTCAAGCTTCAGGTCTTGAAGGTGAAAGAATTGATGGATTCTTTAATATGGATAGGAGAGAGTGATGGCTCATTTTTTGTCAAGTCTACATAAAACCTTATCGATTCCAAGCATCCATTGTGGACCCCTCCTTCTAAAATCTGGATTAAACATTTAACACCAAAAATTTATATCTTTTATTGGTTGGCCATCCAGAATAAATATTTGTCCTTAGAGAATATTAGTAAGATGGGGATGATTCTTTCTAATATATGCTACCTTTGTGAATCCATTGAGGAATCGGGCTTGCACCTTTTCTTCCATTGTCCATTCTCTTTTGTGGTTCTAAATCATATTGTTATTTCTTTAGGGATTAACTAGATATTTTTGAATTCAATTATTGATGCTTACTCTCAGTGGTCAACTCCATTCAAGTCCCCATGCTTGGTTTGGTTCTATAATTTCCTGCTTCCACATACTTTTTGGGGTATTTGGTGGGAAAGGAACCAGAGAGTGTTTAAAAATTCTAAAAGAGACCCATAATCTATTGGCTCTAAGGTTATCGAGAGAACTATGGAAAATGTTTTTTCCTTCTTGCCATATCTAGATGGTGGATCATGTGAAGAAGTAAGTTTGGAACTTTAGCTTGGTTTTCCTCCAAAAGTTGTGCCTATTGGACCTCCAATTTCAAACTGAAGAAACTTAGTTAGATGGTCCCCACCTCCACTGGGTGAGTTAAGCTTAACTTTGAAAGACCTTCAAAAGGGAACCCAGGTCTTGTTGGAGTTGGTGGAACAATCAGAGATGAAAATGGTGTTTTATCTGAAGCCTATGCCGAATCCCTTTCAATCCAATATTCCCACTTTGCTGAAGCTAGAGACTTATTCCAAGGCTTAGTGTTTATTGAATCTTGGGTATTACAAAGAGTAGTGGTGAAGGGTGACTCTCTAAATATCATCAATTTAATTAGATATTCTAGCCCTCCAAGTTGGGTGATTTCCAACCTGATTGCTAAAGCCAAAAACATTATCCAATCCAGAGTCGAAGTGTGAATTCAACATATCCTTAGGTAAGGGAACAAAGTGATGGATCTCATGGCTAATCTTGATATTTCTCAACTTGGAATTTTTATGTGGTTGTCCAACTTCCCTTAGACCCTTATTTGTTTAGTTTATGATGATAATGGTTGATCGCTGGTGTTTGGGAGCAGGGGTCCTGTTGGGAATTACAACTTTGTTGTTTTGTTTTTAGAGTTCTTTACCTGATCTGGTATTCAAGAGGAATGGGAGGTGTTTTTCCAATGGGGATTAGAAGGTTTTTTCATGCCATTATATTTTTCCAATTTAAAATCCCTTTATTCCTCTTTGGCACTTGCGCTCTTCATCTTAACCCAATGTTTCACATTTTGGTCTTCAAGTTATGTCGAGCTAGTAGGTGGGACCCAACCATGGACATGGATCCTAGAAGATGACATAACTAGATTTTATGGCCTTTTTCTATTTTGGCCACCTAGACTTTGACGAGCCTCCTATTTACTCATATTTTTTGCATGATTGTCAACCATAACTTATAATCATGGCTCAACCTAGCTGCACATCGAGTTTTAAGATTGCATTTCTCTAGTAGAATCAGTGATAGTGATGCAACTTTAGCTCCTTTTGGAAAATTTCATATATTCCTGTGGCATCTACGTGGGAAAGGACATCTCAATTATGATTGGATAATGGGCATTGGTGTCAAGCTCGAGATCCTCTAGTGGTTTTGGGAAGTATGGACTAAGCTTTTTCATCAAATTTGTCCTAAGATTCAGTATTATTTTTTGTGGCATTGCAGCCCTTGGTATTCTTTTCAATATCCCATTGAAGTTCATTGCTTGGGATTCTACGGTTCCTCTTTCCTCTAGGATGATCTTCTATTTTAAAAGAATAATTCTCAAATCTAGGTTTTTTGAGTATGTGGTCCTGCTTTCATATGCGTTGGGTGTAAGGTAGTATCTCATGGGCTAGAGGTCTACACATAAGGAAGTGCAAATCCTCTTAGATCCAAGCAAGTTAGAGGTGGATGAGGAAGTGAATAAAATATTGCATAAGGGGAGTCTCTTGGAATACCTACAGTCCTTTCATGGGCATAATAGAACCCTCTCAAGAACATTGGTGCATTCATGGAGGAAAGGGTGGGTTCAAGCTAGAGGGATCAAGTTCCTCTTATCGATGGCTCTTATTGGTGAAAAACTGGGCTTCCTGGTCAATGACGGTTGCCACAATGGGTCAAAGCACTCCCTTAAGAGAGAATGCAAGTTTTTCCTTAATGGTAGGAGTATCTATAGAAGTTGCAAAATAGGTATGATGCTAAGGCTCTTATGGTCCCATGGAATTGAGTTATTTTGGTAATTATGGACTATTTCACCTTAGACATAAATAGAGAAGTGATACACAACTATCACATGATGTTTCTAAACCAACTTAGGAGAAAAATACTTATGAACATCCCATATTTTCTTTATCACTCCTTAGTGAAGTCCCTAAAATATGTTAGAGGAGGAAGAGGTATAGACCCAATTCATCAAGGTATAATTCTAATTGTGCTTGAGTATGTGGCTAAATATAGAGGTATAGCGGTGGAAGAGACACTGGAGAAAATTGAATTTCAAAAAATCCCCTACAATCCAGTCGTTCCTGGATAAACTTGATGAAAAACACCAAGCACTATTGGGGTCACTCCAGGTGGTGATCTCATTCATCAATGAGATCCGAGAAATGGCATAGCAGCAGAAGGATGCATCAACTTCTTAGTTTTTGGTGGGGCTTGGTTCTTCTCTTTGGTTTTGTTTGGTAGTGTTTTATATCTGGGTGCTGTTTTATTTGTTTGGTCATATTGCAAGGTTGGGTGTCCCCTTTGGCATGTTGCTGTGGGGCAACCTCTGTTAGAAAATTTTAAAGTGTGTTTGGTTGGTCTTTTTGAGTGAGTTTCAGGACTGGACCCAAATCTCCCTCATCTCCATATGTAAAAAGGTTTGGGGAACCTTTCTCAAAAAACCCCTTCCTTTATCTAATCAAAACAAAATTGCATGAGTTATTTAGGAAAATAAATAGAAATAAAGTAATTCACTTGGAATTAGAATTTTCTTCTCTCAATTTGGTTGAGTTTGATAATATTGAGGACTATATTATCATATTTAAGGCATTGAGAGTAGATATTGCATATTTTCAAGGCAAAAAATATTTTGCATAATGTTTGAAAATTGTCCTTGCTAACATCTCTCCTTTTTAGATGTTGAAACTCATGGTTCATATTATTCCTATATTCTTAAAATCTCAAAAAACTCTTACTCTTAATTAATGTTTCTCTCTCCTAGTTCATTTTTAAGTAGCAATGAGGAACTGTGGTGGTAATTCACAAATATAGAATCATAAAAAGGGATTCAAACCTAAGGAGGATAAGACCTAAGGACACAAGGGCTTGGATAAGTATTAAAAAAATTGAATACCATTTGTGGATACTACAAGAGGAAAGGACATCCAACAAAGAATTGCTTATTGAAATTACAAAGGATTGAAGTTGTGGTTATGAAGATAGGTGGATGTCTTCTAGATAATGAGAGGTATTCAAATAGATCTACCTCAAATACTGAGGTTCACTTAAGGCATCCATTATGGGGGAATATATTATTGTTACTAACTTCTTCTCTTCTTGGACCCTTAGTTCAAAGGGGGTGTTGAAAGTGTAATCTAATTCATGGCCAAGGCTAACATTGTATGACATTCTTGGGTGGGCCTAAGGGAAATCATTGTACAATGTATTTATTTTATTATAATATTATTTTATGTAAGGTATTTGGGTCATGGTGAGCCTTTGTATGGTTAAACTTATATTATCACTTTTAGTTAACCTTAAATCCTTCTTGTTATGTCAACTTAGGTTAAATTAATTAATGTAACTTTACGAATTAGAATATTGGTATGAACACCTCCACCACTCCATCCATTGTATCAGAGTGTTGTGATTCTTCTCCACATTTAATACAATTATTATTTATGATGTTTATAGAAAACCAATTTTTTTTGTCTCGTTTTCTTTCTTTCACCCTTTTATGCTTTGTGTATAAGATTTGAGTGCATGGATTGCTTCTATTCATTTTTGGAAAATATTGTGAATTCCAACACACAAAATCTATATAATAACATCAAGATTTGTAAAATAATTATATCCAATGCAAGATAAATAAAAGCTCACAAGAAATTCTAATTCCCTAGAACTATTGAAAGACTACAATATTTAAATAAAAAATCCTTATGCTAAATGCTACAATGCTACAAATGATGGTTAAAATAAAAATCAGAGATAAATAAAGCTAAATTAACATAGATTATGTTATGGCTATAAATAAACTAAGACTAGAGATCAAAGAAAAGGACAAAATAAAAGAGGGCTCTATTAGTCTAAAATTTGCCTATGGTTAATTATTGCAGCCAAGACATGGCTAATATTGAAAGACTGAGCAAGCTACAGAGCTTCGTCGGTTCAATCTCCAAAGAAGGCCGGTTCCTGTGAGGTTCTAAATTGCTAAAACTAAGATGGGGGGAGTAAAGAGTGCTAAAAGAGATGTAAATATAGCTAATGCTAGAACTTGATGTGGTATAGATTAGACAACAACAATACGATGAACAAAGATTATGAATTAAACAACCTTCAAGACCTCCTAACAGACCAACCAATTTTACCATATGCAAATTAATCTTTAATCAATAACCATATCCACATATTACTAACTCTAAAACTATTGAATATACGTATACAATAATCCATAAAATAAAATTAATGCCATGCATCTTCAAGTAGCTAAATAGAAGAATTCATCTATTCATACATACATTTGATTGCAAAATATTAAACTAGAGTTCAAAAAAAAGTTTCTTATTGTATTGCTCCTTCAAAAGTATTTATACATTCAGCTTGTAAATGCCGAAGAACCAACCCTTTAACAAGAGTCTGTTGATCTTATTTATAATACCTCTATGGTTCAAATATACAAAATACAAAAATAAATTTAATTAAAATAGTTACAATGGCATGTCAGGATGATAGAAACATCGTGTGGCATCTTCAACCCATAAATGGAACATCGTTCTTGGATTCTGATTATGGGCTAGATATTATGCACATGCAGGGAAGGTGGTAGAGATGAGATTGAATCTAAACCATATTTGATTCTTGAAAAACATCCACCATCATTTATCTATAATAGACACTATTAGAGCATCTTTTCTCATGAATTCTACCACCTGTAACTGCCATGATCACGTCATACAAGCATACCAAAAAGTAGCCACCCATTATTCCTTTAAAAATTTCAAGCATTGGTGTGATGTAGCGACTTGTCATGATGTCACAATATTTATGGGTTCTCTTGAACTCTCCAACTGTAGCACCAATGATGTGTGATATGTCATGCTATTGTGACTTTGCTTTTATCATCGACCTCATAAAAATTAAGTCACTGCGATGTGGGAATATCTAGATATTTCTCTCGATTTTTATTTTAGCAACTCTAGAATCGAATGATCACGACAAAGATACAGGTCATGAAATCATGACCATTTGTAATGCCTTGGTTACTTTTATTCTTATGATAACAATGAAGGCACATATCATGAAATCACGATGTTTTTCCCTTTTGTGGCTCTCTTCACTTTAGAACCTGTGACACCAATACATATCACAAAATCATGACTCCAACACTATTCTAAAGTTCATTCATGATGTCATGATTTCATGCCTATCTAATAAACTCAGGCACTTCGAATCATTCTCCCTTTCTATTCTACAAATTTTCAAATACTTCCTCTTGGTTATCAAGATAAAAAGACACTTGGCTTTCGTAGTACTCATCTCTACCATCTTGCTTATAGCTATCTAACATGAAAAGTTAGATGAATGGGGTGTAGCACACAAATTAACCACATTTTTTGTGACTCATAGGGAAACTTTTCTTGTAGAGTTGTGGGACTCAAACTGTCTTATCATAGGTAAACACTTTCTAAAGTTTGAGAAAGGCTATTAGAGAAAAATGACAAAAAGGTAAGTTGAGAGAAGGTGAAGCTTTAAAGGGAGAGCAATCTGTTTGCTCTTACAAAACTGGACAACCGAGCAGGAAAGAAAGGATATACAAAAAATAAAGCGGGAAGCTTCAAATAATATTTGAAAAACTACAAAATGAAGGTGAGGATGGCGGGTGCATATTACAAATAAATGGAGGTATATAAAATTGTGGTGATTGGATAAGGATAGGGATAAAACATAATATGACATTCCACTAAAAATAATGGAGGATGCCTGAAAAAATTAGGAATACCATGAATTTATAGATAAGGCAAAATGGCCAACACTAGGGTGCTGGAGAAAAGAAAAAGGAAGAAACAAAAAGAGGAAATTAGAGTTACACAAATCACGGGTAATCCAAACAACAAAAAACCTTCTTATGCATATTCCAACATGGCACAGGACCACTTCCAAGGTAGAAAAATTGTCAAAGTTTTAGGTAATTGTCCATATTTTCTGCATCTTTTCTATGGCTAAACATAGGTGAAAAGGAAACTCCCTATTTGCGTCTACCTTCTCTTGCAACCTTCTGCTCTCTCAACCATACCCATTCTCTTTATCAAGAACTTCATCCTTTGATTTTTGGTTCCAATATCCTCTTTATATAGAGCTAAACCTAGAGGGAGTGTCCCGTCAGGTGATGATGGGAGGATCCTACTTTGTAAATTTTTAGTGATTTTAGCATACTTGAGTTGGAGTTCATGTGTAAACCAATATTTCACCCATTCTACTTTGTTTACTCTAAATCAATGAATTCCTTCCTGCATGCTCCTTTTTTATTTAATCTAACATCATATTTGTGTGAGGTGCATCACCACTCCTTGTTGTGCATGTTTGAATGACATTTCAGTACCATTTCATACCCCTAGGTGTACTCTCATGTTATTTTAGATGTAACTTGTTTTCATACATCGAGATATAGATTTAGAGAATGTATTTAGAAAATAAAAATGGGAAAGGAGCGGTATCATGTCTCATATTTTGAAGGTTGTGTTAGATAATACTTCTATCCTTATTACAATGCTAAAATTTTTGAAGCAAGACCCACCCGACCAACTTGCTATTTATTTGATGTATATTTACCGACTATTGCAAGGATTAAACCTCCTCATGAGGGAGTTTTACTTATTCATAATGACTATCATCAGTCACCTCGTATATATGTTGCTTATGTACATAAAAATGACGTGTATGCTCACACCCAGCCTTCAAAACCATCTGTAAACCTACCCTATTAACCTACAATTCCCAGACCACATGATACCAAATTTGAGCTATTCTCTGTGATCTTCTTGCCATGGTATTTGGTTGTCATCAACTTCGGTAGAATCCCTTTCAGCTTCAGATTCTTGTTCTGAGATGATTGCATTCTAAGTATGAGTGGTAAGTCAAGTGCATGGTTCTATTTTACTTACTTCGTGCATCAACCTTTTGTATGATGCTACATATTTTTACCTCTCTAGGATCTCTTGTTATCTATTGCCTACATTATATGATCCTCAACCAACTTTGCACTATGGGTTGTCTCCTCCTAATAGATACAATTGTGGTCCTTTTATATTCTTTGATTATGAAATCTTGTTACCGAATCACAATGAGCTATTTGATCAAAAAACAAAAATTAGATTCAGGTTTGAAAAAGGGAGTTCTTGATGAGCCCTCAGGATCTTTGTCTTGCTTCATACATATGGGCCTTTTAATTGGATACATCCCCTGCCTCTCGTATTTTTCAACACAGAAAGTGTGTAAACCCTGATTAGACAATGTAATGGTATTTTTACCCTAGGAAATAAGTATTTGATTCTGCACTCGAGTTGTCATCCTTTCAGATGACTCAAAAAATCTTGGGATGGACACATTTCTAAAAATGGAGGTACATCAACCACTTCTACGTATTGAAATATGGCTAAATTAGGATGTCCACATATCAATACTAGTATTTTGTGCAATATTACCACCCTCTTCAATTGTTTCCCATTGAATTGCAATATGTCTAGCCCTTGCACATTTAGATTTATACCTAGGTCCCTGCAAATTTCTATTGGCATGATTGAGACTTGAGATTTTGAGTCCACTACATAGTTATGGAGTATCCCCTTTTATAGAAAAAGAGATAGGTAGAAAGGGGGGAGACAACTCTTTTGGGGAGTGAAGAAAGGTACTTGTGGAACCATGTTACTACTGTCTAGGAGATTTTCAATGGCAATATTGACCAAGTATACATGGTCTAATGCCAACAACTCTTCTTTTAAACTTGTGGATGTTGTGGTCGATTTTCTAAAAATATTATGGAATTGGCTTGTTGCTTTTACCCTACGCTTCATTGCTATATCAAGGAAATATAATCTCCTATATGAATCAAACCTCTTTCGGTTCATTGTTCAATTATCTAAGGATGTGTCATGATTAGGTGCTTTATTACTCAAGACACTGACTTGTGGTTGTGGAGGTATAATATTTATCTCTCCAAGATATTTGAGTTGGGGTACTGTAGGGGATACATAATACCAATGTTGGTAGTCTTGTATTGTATTGCATGCCATCATATCATCATGTTGGTGCAAAAATGGAAACCAAAAAGGAGAGAACATGTCCAATGGTCCTCAACTAGCATTGAAAGACCATCTAGCCTGGGAGAGGCAGGATGGTCGATCTCCGTAGAAGACCAGCTCCTTTGGTTCCAACTACCTAAGCTATAAAGTGTGAAATGGGGAAAGGGAACCAGAGAGAAAGCAAAGGGAGGCCATAGCCAGAATTGATAAGGATGAGATATGGTTGCATTAGTATACACATATTTGACATCACCAATAGAAACAATGATACACCACCTAACAAATCAACTCATCTCATCCTCACTTATAGTTTGGTGCAACAGGCAAGGGCAAATTCTAGAACCATCGGGAGGGTGCATAAAATATAAAATGTAAAATTAGAGCACTCCCACCTGATCAGATTTAGAAAAAATAAAACCCTGACACCTAGAGGTGGATGTGAATTCTAGAACCACTAAATGAGACCCATGAAATCTAGATTACAGAGTTAAATCAACAAGCTTAATTGACCACCCTGATTCCTAGCTTTGTAGTTTTCATTTAGCATTCGTCAACCATTTTTGTGAGGCCAAAACAATGAACATACCTACTTCTCTCTACTGGTCCATGGACTATGCTATAACTTCAACTTGAGGTAGGAAGGATGAGGGTTGGCCTTGTCATTAGGGGTTATTCAAAATTCTCTATAGGTTTTTAATCCTTAAGTTTTCCAAAGGTAATATCCCTGACCCTGATTCTTCTAAAGAAAACTCTTCCTCTACCCCTAGCCCTAAGGGCTCTAGGTCCAAGAGAAAGAACAAGATTGAGAAGTCTCAGGCTGTGTCCAACATTAAGAAAAAAGTCAAAATTAAAAAAAATGCCTATTCGTTGTTCCTAGAGGCTTAAATTTAAGGAGATTGCTAAAATGCCCACTCCTTCCTCTGAAAGGGCCAAGAAAGAACTTTCTAGTTCTCCTAACATTGTGGAAAAATACCTTCATAGGCTTACTTTCCAGGCCACATCTGCTACTATCAATCACCTGGAAACTGCTCATGTTACCATTGGGAAAGCTATCACGTAGCTTAAGGAGCAGCATCAAGCACTTAGCCTGCTATTCTTCTATGACTCTTTCAAGTATGTTCAGGTTACTTCTACTCTAGGGGGACTTTTTGATATAAAATATAGTGCCAAGGATGAGGAGGTTGTGGAGATCACCAAGGAAGCTTGCAAGGAAGCCCCAAAGGATACGCCAAAGGATGATGTTAAGGACACTAATCTAGAGATTGTGGTTATGTCACCAATGCATACTGATATTACCATGTAGCATTTCTACTGTCTCTACTATTGAAATCTTATTCTTAGCTTTCACTTGTTTGTTTTGCTCCATTTTGTGGTGACTCAGGTCCTTTTTGGTTCTATTGGCTGAATGCCTTTTTTTCCTCTGGTGTTTCCTTTTGCATCCTATTTTGATCCCTCTATTCTATTCTTGATTTTGCTAATGTACAAGGCATTGGGGCACCTTTCAAATTCCATTTTTTAATGAATTTTATTAACTTACCAAAAAACAAATAAGCTTAAATGGCCATCGCAAAAATAAACATCCAAATTTAAGCAAAAGGAAGTGAAGACAAATTGAGAGATCAAACAGTGATATACTTTATATTTACAAGGTGAGAAGAATTACATATGAATTGTAATGGCCACAGAGCTGCCCTTTGGAATGGTGAGCATTCCACTATTTATAGAAGATTTTACAACAAATTCAAATTCAGGCATTAATGACATTCGGTGGGAAGAATCACACTGGAATGGTCATAAGATGTACTGATGTTCTACTTCACAAAAGAATGGCGGTTGTTTGAAAGAAGTTAGGTTATTCTACACAAATATATATCCTTGATTATCCTACCAGATTTTTCAAGCAATAAATTTCAATTTACTTTACCCCTTAAAGCAATCAAAAAGTCTATATTTTTAGGCTTCGTGTACTTCAAACTACCCTTCATCAGTTTGTACCGAGGTAGTTATGATCATTAATAATCTTATTTGAGTTTTTTTATGTTTCTCTTTTGATGTCAGCTATAAAAGGTATTCAAGTATGCTCCTTCATGTGCCAACTTCCTAGTCTTCCGCCCATCATCGTATTTTCATGAGGACGGATGATTGAACCCAGACCTTTGATGCTGCTTTCCCAAAGTTTCGTCCAACTTTGGAGATGAAAAATTGAGACTTATAGCCACTATGTCGTGGTCCAATTATTTTTCTAGGGGATTTGGGATCCCTATTTTTCATCCAAAATTAAGGTGGGTATTTGGGATCTTCTTTGAGAATGCCCCTACCCAAATTTTCGTTCGATCCTAGACTTGAAGATTTGTTCTTTCATCGGTATTTGAAATCCACATCAACCATCAAAGCCCTAAAAATTGGTTGGCCTTAAGATATCATCATCATCAAAAAAGAAGAGTGGGTGAGGAGGTGTAAAATTTCACCCACACTCTTGGTGACTTATAAGGAATTTTCCCTTTGTGGGAAAGAAGAACCCAGGCTATCATCTTAGGATGCATAACATTTTGAACTTGAGGAAGAGAAAGAGGTGAAGGATAGAAAAGGAAATAACCAATTTCAACCGTTTGAGACTACGATATAATGGAAAGGAATGGATGATATGGAACAATTAACAAGGTGAAAATTGTGGTGAGAAGTGGAAACAACAAATAAAACTAGGGAATAAGAATAGGAATACACGAGGTAGAAAAGAGAATACCAAGAAACAATTGAGACATAAGGAGGGATGCCAACAATTTGCAAAGTTGTAGGCAATAAGCATCAAAAGAAAATGAGGGAAGGGAAGAAAGGAAAATGGGAGGAGAGACGAAAGAAAAATAATTTAGGGATTATCATATGCAATTAACAAGGTGAATGCCAAACTTCACAAGATGAATCAATAAATTGTAATCTCCTAAACATACCCCACCAGGTACCCAATAAATTCCAAGAGCAGATATATTGCCAATGGTATTTTCCTTTTCTGCTATAACTCTTCTTCTTGACACAATCCAGTAAGGGCCTTATTTTACTAACTGCAATCCACTAGGAGGCCATTCTACTTTAGCTGCACCTTTCGACTTAGGCTTTTGGCCATGTCTATGACTACCGACAAGGCACTATTTATAACATGTTTGCCCTACTTTGTACTCACAATTTTCTATCTATACTAGGGTGGAGGTGCAATTTACAAGGGTATGATTTGGAGCCTTTGTAATTGCTAGGTGTATCCATTGGACCACGAGGTTGCAATAAAAGAACAAGGAGGAAAGAAAACTAGGCAGACAATGAAGAAATAGAAGAATTTTACATTTCCAAGATATGCCCTGAGGAACCTTATTTTGCTCCCTTATTCAAAGCCTTTGGTATCCCAAGCTAGTTGGCTACCTATTACTGGAGCAAATTCCCTATAAGTCTTGAATAACATGATGACACCTCACAAGCAACTATCCATAGGACAAAACTTTATTTACTTGCTACATTATTTATACAAAAATGCGATGTGTTAGGCACGCTTGAGCCTAGGATATCTGTGCCATTCATCATTTGAATCTGCAATGGCCAGACCAAAGTATGCCAAATTTGAGCCTTTGCTTGTATTGTATTTGGCACCATCTACGCAGGCTCAAAATTACAATAAAATCACAATTATTATTGCTTTTCCTGAGATCCTCGGTACTCAGGTCCTCAAAATTTAGAGTGGCCTTATTCTGCCTTTCGGGTAGAGACTTGTTAGGGGATAGGTTTTTGAGAGTAACCTTCTGCACCAATCCCATGACTAGCTTGTTCTCCTACAGTGACCCCACTTTTTGATATGGCATGAGATCTTTGGTGGAGTTGCTTGTGCTGAGCTATGATGGCCACTGCTCCCCTACTAACACCCACTCAACTCTAATGGCTTCCTCATAAATTTGGGAAATTCTATTTTCCCCATATTGACATAGGAGGATTGCCATGCTAGGGCTGAAGACCCAGATGTAGAATATATATGCTTGGGTAGAGGACGAAAGGAGTAGACTTGGAATTTTATTCCAACCGCTACTGAAAAATATGTTGAAGTTCACCACACTTTCAAGAGGGTTCCTATTGATAAATATGAACTAAGTTGGTAGTTGGAAGATGACCTCGAGTTCGCCAAACTTATCCAAGAGTGATTCAGCCAAATCTGCCCATGTGGAGATGCTCCCATGCTGCAAGGTTTTATACCAAAGCCATGCTCTACCTTTGAGAGAAGCAACAAGTAGCCTGATCATCACATATTTATGCATGATATTGTGAAGGGTGGCCAAGGAAGCCATATTTTCTAGGTGCTCCTTCACACATCCACCGATGCCATCATAACTTGGTATAAATTCTAGCGTAGTTTCAAGGATATCATGCAAATGGGGAATACTGATGGGGCTATGATCATTTCAATCGAAATAACTTGGTTGGGCTATTAAAGCATTGGTTCGTTAGAACCTATGGAATATACCACTAGGTTGGAGTCACCAGATGAGCATACTTGATACCTTACCAAGGTCAATGCTACTCATAAAACCTTGATTCATTCAAAAAATGGATCTATTTCAGCACAAAAAGGTAACTGATCTTGACATTTGGATCTACTTCATAGAGGAATCGCCAGGTGATTTGCAAGGATATGGGTAAATCAGAGTATCACCAAACTCTAACTCGTTGAAACACATAAAGTTAATGAGTTCCCTAGTAGAGTCGCTAAAAACTATTGGTGCAAAAATAGGTACGAGATGGGCAGGGGTGCACCTAGCGATCCTCGAACAGCATTGAATGACCACTCAGCTCAAGAGAGGTAGGATGATAAATATTTGAAGAAGGCTGACTCCTTTGGTTCCATATACCTATGCCGCAAAGTGTGAAAGGGGAAAAGGGAATGAGAGAGAAAGCAAAGGGAGGTCATAGCTAGAACAAACAAGGATATGATATGGCCATGTAAAGACACACATTTGATGTCACTAGTGGAAATATAGGCACAAAACCTAATAGATCGGCTCATCTCATCCTCACATATAGTTCGATGCAACAAGCAAGGGCAAATTCCAGAACCAACTAGAGGGTGCATGAAATATAGATTGTAGAATTAGAGCACTCCCACCCAATCGAATTTAGTAAAAATAAAATCCTAAAACCCAGAGGTGGATGTGAATTCTAAAACCACTCAGTGAGACCCATGAAATCTAGATTGTAGAATTAAGTGAACAAGCTTAAATGGCCATAGCAAAAATAAACATCCACACTTAAGCAAAAGGAAGTGAAGATAAATTGAGAGACCAAACAGTGATATGCTTTATATTTACAAGGTGAGAAGAATTGTATATGAATTATAATGGCCATAGAGACACCCTTCAGAATGGTGAGCATTCCACTACTTATAGAATATTTTACAAAAAATACAAATTTAGGCATTAATGGCTTTCAACAGGAAGAATTACAGTGGAACGGTCAAAAGATCTGCTAATGTTCTACTTCATGGAATAATGGTAGTTGTATGGAAGAAGTTAGGTTATTTTGCACAGATTTGGACCCTTTATTATCCTACAAGATCTGTCAAGTAATAAATTTCCATCCACTTTACTCCTTCAAGCAATCAAAATTTTTGGATTTTTAGGCTCCGTGTACTTCAAACTGCCCTTCATCAGTTCGTACCGAAGTAGTTGTGATAATTAATAATCCAAGTTGAGTTTTTTGATGTTTCACTTTTGATGTTATCTATGAACAGGTATTTAGGTATGTGAATTCATGTACCAATTTCCTAGTCTTCTGCCCATCATCATATTTTTAGGAAGATGAATGATTGGACTCAAACCTTTGATTTTGCTTTCCCAAAGTTTCATCCAACTTTGGGGATGAAAAATTGGGACTTATAGCCACTATACCGTGGTTCAATGCTTCCACTCAGGGATTTGGAATCCCAATTTTCCATCCAAAATTGGGGTGGGGATTTAGGATCTTCTTTGAGCATACCCCTGCCCAAATTTTCGTTCGATCCTAGACTTGGAGATTTGTTCTTTCATCCATACAATTGGTATTTGAAATCCACCTCAACCATAAAAGCCTCAAAAATTAGTTATCCTTAAGATGTCATCATCTTCAAAAAATAAGAGTGGGTAAGGAGGTGTAAAATTTCACCCATACTCTTGGCGACTAACAAGGGTTTGCCTTTGTGGGAAAGAAAAACCCAGGCTATCATCTTAGGATGCGTAACATTTCTAACTTGATGAAGAGGAAGAGGAGAAGTATAGGAAAGGAAATAACCAATTGTGGCCATATGAGACTACGACATAATGGAAAGGAATGGATGAGATGAGACAATTAACAAGGTGAACATCATGATGAGAAGTGGAAACAACAAGAAAAACTATGGAGTAAGAATAGGAAGACATGAGGGAGAAAAAAGAATGTCAAGAAATAGTTGAGACATAAGAAGGGGTACAAACAATATGCAGAATTGTAGACAACAAGCATCAGAAGAAAATGAGGGAACGAAAGAAAGGGGAATGGGAGGAGAGACAAAAGGAAAAACAATTTAGGGATTATCATATGTAATTAATAGGGTGAATGCCCAACTTCACAAGGCAGCTCCATGAATTGCAATCTCCTAAATATACCCCATTAGGTACCCAATAAATTCCAAGAGCAGATGGATTTCCAAGGGTCTTTTAATTTTTTTCTATAGCTCTTCTTCTTGGCACAATCCAACAAGAACCCTCTTTTACTAACTGCAATCCACTAGGAGGCCATTCCACTTCAGCTACACCTTGTAGCTCAGGCTTTTTGGCCAAGTTTGCAACTACCGGTAGGGCGCTATTTATAACATGTTTGCCCTACTCTGTACTAAAAATTTTTCTATCTATACCAGGGTGGAGGTGCAATTTCCAAGGGTATTATTTGGAGCCTTTGTAATTTTTAGTTGTATCCATTGGGCCACAGGGTCACAACAAAATAACAGGGGGAAATAAAACTAGGTAGACAACAAAGAAACAAAAGAATATTACATTTTTAAGATACACCTTGAGGAGACTTCTTTTCCTTCCTTCTTCAAAACCTTTGGTATCGTAGGCTAGTTGGCAACCTATTATTGGAGTAAATTCCCTTTAAGTCTCGAATAACATGATGACACCTCACAAGAAACTATGCATAGGGAATTACTTATCACATTATTTACACAAAAATACGATGTGCCAGGCATGCCTGAGCCTAGGATGTTTGTGCCATTCATCCTTTGAATCTACAATGGCCAAACCAATGTATGCTAAATTTGAGCCTCTTCTTGTATTGCATCTAGCACCATCTATGAGGACTCAGAATTGTGATAAAATCATAATTCTTTTTTCATTGCTTGAGTTCCTTGATACTCAGGCCCTCAAATTTTACGGTGGAAATTACTTTTGCCACCTTATTCTTCCTTTCAGGTGGATATCTATCAGGGGATAGGTTTTTGAGACTATCTTACTATGCCAATCCTATGGTTGGCTCCTTTTTATGACCACACTTTTTGATCTGGCACAAGATCTTTGGTGAAGTTGCTCGTTCTAAGCTACGATGGTCGTCACTCCCCTACTAACAAACACTCATCTCTAATGGCTTCCTCATTAAGTTGAGGAAATCTATTTTCCCCAGATTGACACCAGAGGATTACCATGTTAGGGCTGAAGACACGGATGTAGAATAGATACACTTGGGTAGAGGATGAAAAGAGTAGACTTGGAATTTTATTTCAACTGCTACTAAAATGAATATTGAAGTCCACCACACTTTTAAGAGGGTTCCTCTTGATAAATGTGAACTGAGTTAGTAGTTAGAAGATGTCCTCGAGTTCACCAAATGCATCCAGGAGTGAATCAACCAAATATACCCATGTGGAGATGCTTCCATGCTACAAGGTTTTATACCAAAGCCATGCTCTACCTTTGAGAGAAGCAACAAGCAACCTTATCATCACATATTCATGCATGATATTGTGAAGGATGGCCAAGGAAGCCACATTCTCTAAGTGCTCCTTCAAACATCCACTAATGCCATCATAACTTGGTAGAAATTCTAGCATAGTTTCAAGGATATCATGCAGATGGGAAGACTGAGGGAGCATGATCATTCCAATTGAGATAACCTGGTTGGACCATTAAAGAACTGGTCCCTTAAAAATCTAGATTATACCTCTAGGTTGGAGTCGCCAGATGAGCATACTTTCTCCACTAGCAAGGTTAGGATTGCTCATCAAACCTTGAGTCCTTTGGGAAATGGAGATCTCTTTCAACACAAAAAGATAACTAATCTTAAAATCTACATCTATTGCACAAAAGTCACCAGGTGATTTGTAAGTATATGGGAAAATTAGAGTATCACCAAATTCTAAATTCCTGAAACATGAAAACTCAATGAGTTCCCCAGTAGAGTTACCAAAAATTTTTGGTGTGAAAACAAGCATCAGATGAGCAAGGGCACACCCAAAGGTCCTCAACCAGTATTGAATGATCACCTAGCCCAAGAGAGGTAGGGCGATTGATATTTGAAGAAGGTCAACTCCTTTGGTTCAAGCTACCTACATTGCAAAGCATGAAAGGAGAAAAGGGAATGAGAGAGAAAGCAAAGGGAGGTTGTATCCAAAACTAACAAGGATGGTATATGGCTGCATCAAGACACACACGTTTGATGTCAGTAGTAGAAACAATGAAACACCTCCTAACAGATCAACTCATCTCATTTTCACTTATAGTTTGACATAATGAGAAAGGGTAAATTCAAAAAATAGTGAGAGGGTGCATGAAATCTAGATTGTAGAATTAGAGCGCTCCCACCTGATTGAATTTAGAAAAAATAAAAAATCGACACCCAGAGGCATATGTGAATTCTAAAACCACTCAATGAGACCCACAAAATATAGAATGCATAATTAAGTGAACAATATTAAATGGCCATCATAGAAATAAACATCTAGACTTAAGCAAAAGGAAGTGAAGATAGATTGAGAGACCAAACAGTGATATGCTTTATATTTACAAGGCGATAAGAATTACATATGAGTTCTAATGGCCATAGATCCCCCTTTGGAATGGTGACCATTCCAAAACTTATAGAATATTTTACAACAAATTCAAATTCAGGCATTAATGGCATTTGACACGAAGAATAACACTAGAACAGTCAGAAGATTTATTGATGTTATACTTCATGGAAGAATGGTCATTTTTTGGAAGAAGTTAGGATCTTCTGCATAGATCTGGACCCTTGATTATTCTACCATATCTATCAAGTAATAAATTTCCATCTACTATACCCCTTAAAGCAATCGAAAAGTCTAGATTTTCAAGCTTTGTGTACTTCAAAATGCCTTTCATCAGTTCATACCGAGGTAGCTGTGATCATTAATAATTTGACTTGAGTTTTTTGATGTTTCCATTTTGATATCAGCTACAAAAAAGTATTTAGGTATGCTCCTTCATGTGCCAACTTCCTAGTATTTCACCCATCATCATATTTTTAGGAGGATGGATGATTGGACCCAGAACTTTGATGGTGCTTTCCCAAAGTTCCATTCAACTTTGGGGACAAAAACTTGAGATTTATAGCCACTATGTCGTGGTTCGATTCTTTTTCTCAAGGATTTGGGATCCTAATTTTCCATTCAAAATTGGGGTGAGGATTTGGGATCTTCTTTGAGCATGCCCATGCCCAAATTTTTGTCTAATCCAAGACTTGAATATTTGTTCTTTCGTTTGTCTAATTGGTCATTGAAATCCACCTCAACCATAAAAGCCTCAAAAATTGGTCGGCCTTAAGATGTCATCATCTTCAAAAAAGAAGAGTGGGTGAGGAGATGTAAAATTTCACCCTCACTCTTGGTGACTTAAAGGGGTTTTCCATTTGTGGGAAATAAGAACCCAGGCTATCATCTTAGGATGAGTAACATTTCGAACTTGAGGAAGAAGAAGAGGAGAAGGACAGGAAAGAAAATAAATAATTATGGTTGTATGAGACTATAACATAATGGAAAGGAATGGACGATATGGGACAATTAACAAGGTGAACATTGTAGTGATAAGTGGAAACAACAAGAAAAACTGAGTAAGAATAGGAAGACCCAAGGGGGAAAAGAGAATACCAGGAAATAGTTGAGACATAAGGAGGGGTGCCAACAATCTGCAGAGTTGTAGATAACAAGGATCAAAAGAAAATGAGGTAAGGGAAGAAAGGGGAATGGGAGGAGAGATAAAAGGAAAATCAATTAAGGGATTATCATATGCAATTAATAGGAGGAATGCCAAAATTCACAATGTGGCTCCATGAATTGCAATATCCTAAACATACCCCACCAGGTACCCAATAAATTCCAAGAGTAGATAGACTGCCAAGGGTATTTTTATTTTTTGCTATAGCTCTTCTTCTTGACACAATCCAGCAAGGACCCTCTTTTACTAACTACAATCCACCATTAGGCCATTCTACTTCAGTTTCACCTTGTGGCTTAGGCTTTTTTGCCATGTCTGCGGCTACCGACAGAGTGCTATTTATAACATGATTGTGCTACTTTGAACTCATAATTTCTTATCTATACCAAGGTGGAGGTGCAATTTCCAAGGGAATGATTTGGAGCCTTTGTAATTGCTGGTTGTATCCATTGGGCCACAGGGTCGCAACAAAAGAACAAGGAGAAAATAAAACTAGGCAAAAATGAAGAAACAAAAGAATGTTACATTTCCAAGATACACCTTGAGGAACCTTCTTTTTCTCCCTTCTTCAAAGCCTTTGGCATCGCAGGCCAGTTGGCAACCTATTATTGGAGCAATTTCCCTTTAAGTCTTGAATAGCATGATGATACCTCATAAGAAACTGTGCATAGGGTACTACTTTATTTACTTATTACATTATTTACATAAAATACGATGTGCCAGGCACACCTGAGCCTAGTATGTCTGTGCCATTCATCCTTTGAATATACAATGGCCAAACCAACGTATGTCAAATTTGAGCCTCTTCTTGTATTGTATCTAGCACCATCTGTACGGGTTCACAATTGCAATAAAATCATAATTCTTCTTGCTTTGCTTGATCTCCTCGATACTCAGGCCCTCAAAATTTTGGGTGGTAATTACTTTTTCCACCTTATTTTACATTTCAAGTGGAGACCTATCAGGGGATAGGTTTTCAAGACTGGCCTGTTGTTCCAATCCCATGATCGTCTGCTTCTCCTGCGATGATACCACTTTATGACCTGCACAAGATCTTCGATGGAGCTACTCATGCTGAGATGTGATGGCTACCACTCCTCTACTAACACCCACTCAGCTCTAATGGCTTCCTCGTAAAGTTGAGAAAATCTATTTTCCCTAGATTGACACAGGAGGATTACCATGTTAGGGTTGAAGGCTCAAATGTAGAATAGATAAACTTGGGTGAAGGACGAAAGGAGTAGACTTGGAATTTTCTTCTAGCTGCTACTGAAATGGATGTTGAAATATGCCACACTTTCAAGAGGGTTCCTATTGATAAATGTGAACTGAGTTAGTAGCTGAAAGATGTCCTCAAGTTCACCAAATGCATCCAAAAGTGATTCAACCAAATCTACCCATGTGGAGATGCTCCCATGCTGCAAGGTTTTATACCAAAGCCATGTTTTTCCTTTGAGATAAGCAACAAGCAGCCTAATAATCACGTATTCATGCATTATATTTTGAAGGGTGTCCAAGGAAACGACATTCTCTAGGTGCTCTTTCACACATCCAATGATGCCATCATAACTTTGTAGAAATTCTAGTACAATTTCAAGGATATCATGTAGATGGGGAAGATTGAGGGGGCCATGATAATTCTAGCTAGGACAACTTGGTTGGGCCATTAAATCACTGGTCCCTTAGAACCTATGGATTATGTCTCTAGGTTGGAGTCATCATATGAGCATACTTCTCTAGGTTGGAGTCATCATATGAGCATACTTTATTTGCTATCAAGGTCATGGTTGTTCATCAAACCCTGAGTTCTTAGAGATATTAAGATCTCTTTCAACATAAGAAGGTAATTGATCTTAAAATATGGAGCTACTACATAGAGGAGTCACCATATGATTTGTAAGGATATGAATAAATTAGATAATCACCAAAATTTGACTTCTTGAAACATGGAAACTCAATGAGTTCCCTAGTAGAGTCACTAAAAACTATTGGTGCAAAAACAGACACTGAATGGGTGGGGGTATTCCTAGCATTCCTTGACTAGCATTGAATAGTTGTCTAGTATAGGAGAGGTAGGGCAATCGATCTTCAGATAAGACCAAATCCTTTGGTTCCAGCTACCTATGTTGCAAAGTGTGAAAAGGGAAAATGGAACGAGAGAGAAAGCAAAGGGAGGCCGTAGCCAGAACTGACAAGGATGGGATATGGTCACAGCAAAACACACGCATTCAACATTGCCAATATAAACAACATCACATCACCTAACATATTAGATCATCTCATCCTCACTTATAGTTTGGCGTAGCAGGCAAGTACGAATTCCATAACTAGTAGAAGGGTGCATGAAATCTAGATTGTATAATTAGAGCACTCCCACCCGACTAAATTTAGCAAAAATAAAACCCTGACATCCGAAGGCTGATGAAAATTCTAGAACCACTTAGTGAGACCCAAAAAATCCATATTAGATATTTAAGTGAACAAGTTTAAATGGTCATCGTAGAAATAAACATCAAGACTTAAGCAAAGGGAAGTGAAGATAAAATTAAGAGACCAAATAGTGATATGCTTTTGTGGATGCAAAGACACGACACTTGAAAATAAAATGGTAGAATCAAATAAAGCAATGAGACAAAACAGATTGCACAAAAGAAATATGTATTCAATGGGGGGGCCAATAGACTCCTTTGTTACAATCAGTATCCAATGCGGATATTTGATACAATAATTTACAGTGGAACTAGGGTTCTCCGAAACCCTAGTTAGATATAACAGAAGTGTCTTCAGATCTGAGTGTGTCCTTGATCCCAACAGGTTGAGTGGGCTTTGAATATCCAATGTGGGGCCACTCCAGCTTCAACAACCATCAAAGAATATGTTGAATTCGTAGATCTGCATGCAAAACAAAACACAAGAGCATCAGTAATACCTGTGAGGGCTCCACAGTGTGAGACCCTCAGACATTAACAAAACCCTAGCTTAAGAATCAATTTAAAATGCATGCCAAACCAACGAATAAATGAAATAAAACAATACTAAATATACCTTGCTTCGTTGTTGCAGATTTCATGGTGTAGCAGATTCAGATCTTCATTTCAGTGTCACAACAAGCTCTGACGCGAGCTTCGCAAGCTCTGGTTCACACTTGGGACTCGCTGGCAGGTGCTCGCTAGTGAGCTTGGCAAGCTCTGGTGTGCACTTGCAGACAGGGCAAGCTCTGGTGGGCACTTGGCAAGCTCTACAGTGAGCTTCACAAGCTCGACACAACGCTCGTAGGGTAGGGCAGATCTACAAAAATAGATCAGGAAGGATGGCGACGGAGGCGACGGATGGAATACGGCTATGGCGGCGAGCGAGGATGGATGGACGATGGCTGGAATGGTAGAAGTATTGTTGGCTTAGCTAGGGCATCAGATCTTCAATTCTCTCTATCTCCGCTTCACTAGGGCATCAACAAATGCTTCTCCAAGTATATCTCTTAATCTCTAGGTTCCAGGGTTTGGGCATTTGCAAAATACCCTATTTATAATCCAACCTAGGGTTTTCTTAGGGTTTTAGCCTTGCACTTTTGATCGTGTGGCTAAGATTAAGTCATATCCTAGGGTTGAGATTACTTTTTGAATGTGACATGGATTAATGAAAATGGATGGTGGAGATTAAATGAAATCGGATGGCTAAGGTTAATTGAGTTTATTTATATATATTTTATAATAAATATATTAAAATAATAAAATATAATATAAAATATAAAATATTATAAAATAATATTAAAATAACCCCAATTAGGCTAGGAAATGGTGGGAAGGTGGATTTGGGCCAAATAATTGGCTGGAAGGTGGAATGGAAGACAAGTGGGTGGTGGGATGGTTAGGATGGAGGTTTAGTGGCTACGATTTGGTGTCTATAGATGCCCCTTTTTGTACCATGTTGTGTGAAACACAATGTGGTGCAAAAATATGAGACACCTGCTTGGGCTATGGGCACAGAAGCAACTTCTCTCTGTTGTTGGATTTGCGCACTGATGTTGAAGACAAAAGAATAAAGAAATTTTTTGGAGTTTTTGTAGCTTACCCCCTCAATTGGCGAATGAGTTACGAATGTATCTCACAAGCCAATTGAAAATGAATGATGTAGTGAATTTGTGCAATTGATGAATGAATGATGTGAAATGCAAATGATTGTGGATGATATGAATGATGTAAAATGTGATACCATTTTTGCCCCAACGGTGGGAAGGGGTTGGTGTATGATACCATGTGAATGTAGACGATATGAATGATGTAAAATGTGATACCATTTTTGCCCCAACGGTTGAGAGGGGTATTTGTCTAGTGTAGATGTTATGATCACGTGAGATGTATCCCATCATGGGAAAATCATAATGTAACGTGGTTGCCCCAAATTTTGGGATGATTCGATGCTTGTTGAATAAGCTGCCACAATGGCATCATTGAGTATGCAATGTATGAAAGATGCATGATGACTAAGTCAATCGTAGGGGTGGGGTAGTGACTGTAGAAATTTCTTCATCAATTCCATCATGGAACCAATCAACCTACCGACATGTCCTATACTTTGACTGTTGTCGAATGAATGAGTGTTTGAGATTTTGATTTATCTGTGTTTTCTTGCCCCACAGACAAGGACATCAATGATTGATTACGAGCAAATTGTTCTTGGCAAGGTTGCATTCAAAATGTGAGGTGCCAAATGTGATTGTGATTTTTGATGACGAGATAATTGATTATGATCATGAGCAAGTGTCCTTATTGTACATTATTCATCTTACCGAATTGCATGGATTATCATCACTGCAATCACCAAGTTTATAGAATAACATACTAGATACGAGGTTCGCTTGGATGGCCTGGACAAAATAAAAATGATGAATGATATATGCATAATGATGATGGAAGAATGTGATGACGTAGATGATGAAGAATTGTGGGATGTTGATTTTGCGAAAATGTGACCTTGGTTGGCATGTTTCTGCAATGCAATATGTATTTGTGAAGAATTTTGCTTTTTCTCAAAAAATATGCATGCAAAACTATTTGTAATTTCACAAAATCAACTTTTATGATGTACATGATGTATGGATGAATTTTGGTTCAGATTTGATGATGGGAGCTACCATTTTAGGAGTTTTTGTCCTCATTCTCTTTTGTCTGTCAGTGCGCGCTCATGCTCGGCATGTTCTGTGAGCACCCACGTGCGCTCGCATGCGCCCGTAATGTTCGAGCGCAGCTCTACGCTCGAATGCGCTAGTTAAAGCTATAAAAAGCTTTTTGAGGAATTTTTAGGCTCATTTGTGCATTGTAAACTTTGAGAAGCTACGTCTGAGGAGGGAAGTGACTTAGTGAGCTAAGTGAGGCTTGCGAGTGTGCGGAGGTGATGGCGGCGGAGGGCCTTGGTGCTGCTGGTGGAGCGGAGGCGACATTTGTCCCGGTAATACCCTTTGTTTCCTTTGTGCAAAAAATTATTTTTAGTTTGTTTTTGAATTTTTTTTTTGAATTTTTAAAACTAACAAAGTGTTTTTGTTTGTTGCAGCTGAGGGATATTGAGCCTCGACATCACTTCTCTCCTCTCATTTTGGGGATGAGGAAGAAGCTTTCAGAGGAGGATTGGGGGCTGCTGAGTAGGGTAGGCCTAGATGGTGTGGCCCGATTGGATGTGGTGAGGGCTAATGAGGGCTACCTCTCGGCTTTGATCGAGAGGTGGGACCCGGATAGAGGGACTTTCCAGCTATCGACTGGAGAGGTTACTATCACTCTTGAGGATGTTTATCACATTCTCAAGGTGCTAGTAGAGGGAGAGAAGGTGATGGTGGGGAGGGATAAGAATGTGAATATGGAGAAGATGTTTGGGGATCAGTGGCGGGAGGCTCGGATAGGGGATGGAGGGATACTGTACCTAAGCATGTACAAGGTGAAGGAGTTAGATGCACTCCCCACCTTGATCATGTTCATGTTGGCCAACATAGTGCTACCTAATAGCACTGGGTGTAGGTTCCCTTGGAACCTATTGGGCTTAGTGAGTGATCTACTGATGGATCCTTGAGAGTATGCATGGGCACCTACTTTATTGGTGTAGCTATATCGAGAGCTATATGAGGTGGCATAGAGGGGAGAAAGGGGATTGGGTGCAACTTTCTCCTTCGCTAGGCTTGGGAGCATTTTGTGATAGCTCGGCCCGAGGGGTTGCCATGTGAGTCATGGCGGATGGATGAGTCGTATGCGAGGTGATGGGCTGTGGCTGAGGAGGTTCAGCCTAGTCGAGAGGTACACATTGGGTAGTGGTACCGAGACATGTGGTCAGGCTTGGCTCGGGTGGACGTGCGATGGAGGCCATGGCGAGGAGCTAGGTGGGATGGAGATGGGAGACAACTATGGTGGGTGTGGTAGGGTCGATGGATAGTTGGGTGGAGGGATGAGGAGGTGGAGTACTTCTAGTACTCGCGGGTGCTGAGGTAGTTTGGTTTACCTCAAGGAGTTCTTGATGAGCCGATGTTGTATCGATGGGTGAAGGATGAGGTGACACTACCTTGTCCCAAACCATGGTGGGTGCCATTGGAGGATGATGAGCAGTTGGAGGTGGCTGATGTGGATGATGTCGGTGTGACTCTGGAGTATGTAGAGTGGTTTGGTGCCCAACTAGTATGGGTACCAAAGGTGGTAGGTGAGGATGCGACAGGGGGTCGAGGTCGACTCTAAAGAGGATGAGGCCTCAATGGTCGATGGGATGGAGACGGTCGAGGGTAGCGGCCCAGTAGGCTTTGAAGGTGGGTTTGGTGGTAGGGGAGAGGGAGGATGATGAGGATATGGGTGAGATCTCCGAGGTGGCTAGGCTATGGGCTGAGCTTGAGTAGCTATGGGAGGAGCGAGAGACTATGCTAGAGTCTCAGAGGGAGGCCAGGGTGACTATAGCTTGGGAGTAGGAGATAGTTACGAGGCTATAGGTAGAGATTTTGGTGAAGGAGCGATGACATCAGAAGGACTTGCGATGACTTCGAGCTAGTGAGGCATACGCACATTCCTTGGAGGATGTGTGTATGCAACATCACATCACCTTGCTAGATCCTCCTTCTTCATCTATGGTTGAGCCATCGAGGCAGATGGAGTCGAGGTAGAGTACTAGGTCGAGGGCTCCTATCGGGTCTCAAGGGTCTTCTCATGGATAGTTGATGTAGTGCTTATATGCACTCTTTTGTACATGTGAGCCTTGGTGCTCCCTTTTGTAGCCTTCTTGGCACTCTATTGTATATTGGACGCTTATATATACATGGCCTTTTCATATATGCATGTTGTCTTTTTGTGTGGATGTTTTTATGTGTTATGCAATGCTTTATTTAATGTTTATGATGATGTATGCAAGCTAATGACTATGATGTATATGCCTAATGTTTATTTGATTTGATGTATGCAAGCTAATGATGAGTTATTATTGTAAGTAAATGCATGATGATTGTAAACTATATGCAATCTTATGAGAATTTGATATGATTAATGCAAGTTAATGCTAAATGAATGCAGACTTACATGATAGGAATGCATGTTGTTCATATGATCTATTATAGTTCAGAAATACTATTGGCCATTTTTGTTGTCCATTGTTTGACAATCGGGAGTACCCAATTTTGTTATGTTTTGCAACTCGACTTACCATGAAGACATGAATGTGGACATGTCAAAAAATATGGACGTTGATGTGGAAGAAAATATGGAATTTGACATGGAAGAAGATATGGATGTTGATATGGAATGAGTACGACAGAATTTTCAAAGACTCAAACATACTAGTGTTATCAACCAAACTCACTTGGGTTGTCTAACTTTCTTTAGGACCAATGTGTGTGCAAGTGAGGTTCAATTACCAAATATTTGAGTGTGACAATGACCCTATCAATCAAGAACCAGTGTGTGTGAATGTGAAGTTCATTGACCCACTATGAGTAAATTGGGCATGACCTGTTATGAAGATTACCTAAAGCTAGCTTGCCCTTATGTGCGGTCAGAGGTCTTCTTGTTTGCCAAGGAGACATGTCACCCCGCATGAGCTTACTCCACTGCTAGTCAGGCGTCTATAGCCCCGATGAAGATTCACTCCATAGTCCAATGGGATTTGATCTTTTAGGCCTTGGGGATGACTACCCATCCTTGTCAGGGGTGTGTAGTATGAATCCTTACGACTTTAGGGATCAAGGGTATTTGGGAGTTTTATTTGTTAATTTTGTATAGAGCTTTGGGGAATCGGATTCTCAACCGAAGTGTGATGAGAATTGTGACCCTATCCTTACTACTCTATGTTTTTATGCTTATATTTGAAGAGTAATTGAGGTAGTGGTGAAAACCACTATTTTTGCTTTGGACTATGTTGCATGATGGGACAAGCGAGGATTATCCCTTTTCACTTCAAGGTACTACCCAAGTATGGCACTAACCCTCCTTGACTCATAATGTTTTTAAGATGTGATGGAATGTGATTGGTTCAAGATTGCATTTGGAATCAATTGACATCGCTCAAGACTTTCTTAGTGTGTAAATTGTGCTTTTGGTCCTAAAGAAAATTGGACATCCACTTGGAGGTTGCTTTCGACACTAGTAATGGCTGAGTGACTAAAAATTTTAGGCTTTTGTGATTTTGACATGTGATGTTGTTGGCTTATGAAAGTTGCATGATTGTTTCAAACTAGGTACCCCCAATTTCTATAACTTTGACTTTTTGTTTGTGGCCATATCATCATTACTATGCCAGATCATTGAGCATGGGATGGGATGAATGCAAATGTGTATGCCTAGTGTAATGACTGTTAATATGCAAATGGAAATTGTACAATGTAACGGAATATGTATGATTGAATGTAAATGCCTAAATGCAAATGAAATGTATGCAATGTGGAAATGCCTATGTAAGAGCATGCAATTTGTTTGTTTTTTTTTTTTTAGCCATGTATATATACATATAGTGTGTCACGTTTAACAATGGAATGCTTTTAAATGAAGAACATTAAGTGGTTCAGGATCCTCTTTACCCTCTAAATCGGCAAGCCTATAAGTACCATTACCCACTTTTTGAGTGATCACATATGGACCTAACCAATTTACCATGAATTTGTCATGAAGATGTGGCAACGCATTGGTGTTTTGTTGGTTCTCTTTGAGGACGAGATCCCCTACTTGAAATTCTTGAAGATGGACTTTAGCATTGTAAGCACGCTTGAGGCGGTCTTGATAAACTCGTAAATGTTCTAATGCATTGACACGCCTTTCATCTAAGAGTGTGAGTTGGTCAAGTCGTGCTTGTCTAGTTGTATCATCATCTATGAATTCTTGCAAGGAAATTCGTAAGGAAGGAATCTCGAGCTCAAGAGGCATAATAGCTTCCGCTCCATAGACCAGAGAAAATGGTGTTGCTCCCATCGACGTTCGGATGCTTGTTCGATAAGCCCAAAGTGCCAAAGGGATTTGTGTATGCCAATATTTATGATTTTCTTTGACAAGTTTCTTAAGAATGGCAATTAAGGTCTTGTTGGTAGCTTCAACTTGTCCATTTGCTTGTGGGTAATAAGGAGTTGAGAAACTATGTTGGATATTATATTTCTCGCAAAGTGTTCTAACATCCTTGTTCTTAAAAGACTTACCATTATCCAAAATGATTTTAGAGGGGATACCAAAATGACAAATGATGTGATGGAGTATGAAATCCACAATTCTAGGTCTTGTCGTACTGGTTAGAGGGATTGCCTCAACCCACTTTGTGAAGTATTCTGTGGCAGTTATGATGAAAGTATGTTGTCCTGAAGAGGAGGGTAAAATTTTATCGATTAGATCGAGGCCCCATTGTGAAAAGGGCTAGAGACTCTGTATAGGCTGTAAAGCTTGTGATGGTACATGTGTTAAATTGGCATGTGATTGACATTGTTTGCAATTTTTGACATATGTGCAATAGTCACGTTCCATGGTGGGCCAATAATAACCCATGCATAAAAGATGCTTTGCAATGGCCATTCCACTAAAATGACCACCACAAGTACCATCATGGGCTTCCTCTATAGCCCTTTGGGCCTCTTCTGGTTTGAGGCATCAAAGCAAGATTCCATCATAACCTCGTTTATACAACACGTCACCCAAGAGAATGAAATGGGCTACCCTTTGCTTGAAGGCACGTTTGGTAGACCGAGACATGTCATATGGGAGTGTTCCAAATTTTAAAAAGGCAATTATGGGGTTTGACCAAGGCTCACATGATTCCGCATGGATAAAGCAAACATCTTTTCCATCTTGTGGGTTAGCACGCTTCACGATTGCTTTAGAGATTGTTGAGATTATTAGGGGTTGTACCTCTCCTAAGTCATTCTTTGGAATCAAGGATCCAAGAGAGGCCATTGCATCTACAAATATGTTAGTCGAACGAGGCAAGTTATTGATTTCATACCATTCGAATGTTGATAGCAATTTCATTGCTATTTCATGATAAAGCTTAATGGTAGGTTCTTTGCATTGGTATTCTCTTGTTACTTGTTTTACAACAAGTTGAGAATCTCCAAATATTTGGATACGCTTAATACCCATAGCTATAGCTGATTGAAGACCTAAGATTAAGGCTTCGTACTCTGTTGTGTTGTTTGTGCATGAGAAGTCTAACTTGAATGATAAAGGGATGGGAATCCCCTGTGGTGTGTGAAAGACAACTCCTGCACCTTGACCTTTTTTGCACTTAGATCCATCAAAGAATAATGTGATGTCGACATCCTCCTCGGGAATGATATATTTTCCTTCTTCAGTGACTAAAAATACCGAATCATCTGGGAGCTCAATAATCAAAGGATGATCACTAGGTAGTGGAGCTTCTGCAAGGTGATCGACAATGACCTGACCTTTAATGGATTTTTGGCTAATGAATTTGAGATCAAATTCTGTAAGCAACATTATCCATTTAGTGGTATGGGTATTGTTATAAGTGTGAGACATCATGTAATGTAGAGGATTTTCTCTAGCTATGACATAGGTTGTTTGGCTTAGCATATAATGTCAAAGTTTCTTAGTGGCTAAAACCACCGCTAAGCATAAATTTTCTACATAAGTGTATCTTGTTTCATAACTTACCAACGTTCGACTCATGTAATAGATTGCTTGCTCTCGATTTTGTTCATTTTTCTGTGCAAGCATCATCCCTAAAGCAGCCTCTATGGCTGAGACATATAGATGGAAAGGGACCCCCGACTTAGGAGGAGTTAAAACTGGTGGTGAAGTTAGATAACGCTTGACATCATCAAATGCTTTTTGACATTCATCTGTCCATATGAATGCTACCCCCTTTTGTAGCAGGTGGTTAAATGGCCTGCATTTATCAGAAAGTTGCGCAATGAAGCATTTGATCGATTGAATTTTACCTTGCAAGCTACGCAATTCCTTGATGTTAGTTGGGGGTGGCATTTCCATGATGGCCTTAACCTTATTTGGGTCCACTTCAATGCCTCACCTGGAGACAATGAATCCTAAAAGTTTACCAGAGGTAACACCAAAGACACACTTTTTGGGATTTAACCTCACCTTGAATTCTAACAGCCGATCAAAAATCTTGTCCAAAACATCAATATGTTCTTGTCGGGTTTTAGATTTAGCCAAGAGATCATCTACATAGTCTTCAATGATTTTATGCATGTAATCATGAAAGATGTAAGTCATGGCTCTTTGATAAGTAGCTCCTACATTTTTGAGGCCAAAGGGCATAACCCTAAAACAAAATGTTCCCCATGGTGTTGTAAATGTTGTTTTATGTTGATCATCAGGATTTATTCGAATTTGGTTGTATCCTGAGAAACCATCCATGAAGGAAAGCATTTCGTGGCCTGCACAGGTGTCGACAAGAGTATCAATGTTTGGTAGAGGGAAATCATCCTTAGGACACACTTTATTTAGGTCTCGAAAGTCATTGCAAATGCGTATCCCCCATTGGGCTTGTGAATGGGTACCATATTTGAAAGCCACTCAGGATAGTCAATAGGGATGATAAAGTGAACATCTAGCAATTTTTGTATTTCCTCTTTGACTATGAGTGCTATGGTAGGATGCATTCTTCTAAGCTTTTGTTTGATCGGCTTGGCATCAGGTCGCAAGGTGAGATTATGGACAACAAGGTCAGGATCAAGGCCAGGCATATCCTTGTAGGACCATGCAAACACCTCTTTCTTCTTCTTGAGGAGAGCAATGAATTGCTCTTGTTCATTGGGTGTTAAAATTTTTCCAAGCTTGACAATTTGGGGATTGTCAGGATCTGAACTAAGGTTCACGTCAATGGTTTCTTCAATGGACATATGTGAACCTTCCTCAAGTTGATGTGGTGTTGGAATCAGATTGAAGTCATCTAAGATGTCATCTAGCCTCTCTTGCTTATCGTTGTCTAACTCTGCTTGGAAAACCTTGGGACTGCTAGTTGAATATGGTGAGGGTGAAGGTGGGGGTGAAGGAGGAATGTAATAGGTTGAAGCCCTTAACAATTCCTCGGATAGGATGAACTCTGAGAGGGAGGGTGGGGAGGAAATCCGGTCCAAGTCAATGAGGCTACTGTCAATTGGAATTGGCTTAGCCAAATCGTATGGATTGCGGAGCGGGGTGAATAAGTCAATAGGATTCATATTGACTTAGGGGAATGGAAGGTGGTTGGGATGGATGCACGGATGGAACAATTGAATCGGAACCGATGTCGAGGCATGGTATCCCTATAATAGTGAACGTGAAACATCAGAGCAACATTTTTCTCTCTTTTTTTTTTTTGTATGTTTTTGTTTTTTGTTTTTTTGTATGTACATATGTTACAATTCTTGGCTTATGTGGGGCTCAAGGTGGATTTCCAGGTGGATCATCTTGCTCTTGTGGAAGAAGCAAGCAGAAAATGGGATGTTGGATGGGAAACATTCGGAGGTAAAACTCTTCCTGTTGGGTGATGGGGACAATGGGGAGTGATTCCTCTTCAGAATCGTCAGAAGCATTTGACATGACTTCAAATTCTTCATAACTTTCATCATCGAAATCAAATACTGGATAGGAGAAATTGATGGGATCATCCTCGTCTACTTCATCAATGCGAAGTTCTTGAAGGGCCTGTTCAAGAGAGGATGTTGATGGCAATGGATGCATGGAGGGCTCTTCATCATTGAGGCTAAGATTTTTGAAGGCTTGCTCAAGAGAAGCGGTGGAGGACAATGGGGTATAACCTAATCCAGAATGATCATGAGCACCTCTATATGGGACATCTAGGATATCATGCATTCCTTGTTCATGGGAACCTAAACCTTGACCTTGCCAATGGAACATGTTGAAGTATCTGGCTGGAAACTCTTCCACGTGGGGTATATTGGCGTGCCTAGGCTCTTTTAGTTCTTCGGGTGGGTTTGCCCCAGTTGAGCAATCCAACCCTCCATAAACAAATTTAATGCTATTTGGAGTGGTACTCATGTCGTAGACAGAACCTATGGATAGAGAACGGTCTTTGGGACATCCAAAATCCTTGGTTGTTGGAATGGCTAAGGGGGTGATGGTGACGTCTTGGACCACATACTCACCTATACCAGGATTGGTGATGTGGACTTTGACTTGGGTTGATGAGGTGGATGGTGAAGGCTCGGATGGCTCTGGATTGGTTGTGGATGGCGGGGAATTAAATATGTCACAATCAAAAAGTTTGACTTGTGACACATCGGCTGATGGAGTTGGATTGGATGGTGGTGGGGCATGATGAGATGGTGGTGTGGAATGATGAGATGGCCTAGAAGAAGTGGTTGTAGTGGAAGAAGTTTTTGCGATGTACGATGTGCTAATGGAAGCTTGTCCACAATTACATGTACAAGAAGAAATGGATGATTGAGAAGATGATGTGATGGGTAGCTCCTCTATGATGGGAGCCTTAGAAGAAGATGAAGGTGGATTAGAGGAAGAAGATAGATTGGAAGATGACGTTGATGGATCTGATGATGGCGCCAAGAACAAATGTGTGGAAGGTAACATGGATTCATAGGGATTTGAAATGAAGTTACAATACTTAAAGGGTTCAACATCCACGGGGATGCAATGGACTTGTCCATCATGAACATATTTTAAGCATTGATGAAGAATTGATGGGACACATTTCATTTCCCTCATCCAAGGTCTACCAAGGAGTATATTATATGCCATGGCACCTTCCAAGATGTGAAACATGGTGTGCAACATTTTGGCCCCTACTTCTATAGGTAAAATGATAGTGCCAACTATGGTACACAAAGCATCGTTAAATGCTTTGAGGGTGAGTGATGACTTGGTAATATGGGATGGCGGTAAGTTGATATGGATAAGGGCAGTGGTAGTAATGATGTTGATTGATGAGCCGGTATCGATTAACACTCTTTTGAAGGGCTTTCTGTCTATTAAGGCCATTATATGCAATGGAGGGTCCACCGATTCTGAACTCATTGGTTTTATCTCAAAGTCATAAAAGGTGATTGATGGGTCCATGCATGTTCTAACACTCCCTACAAAATTGTTGAAGGCATTGGAGTCTTGGGATTCTAACTCAATTGACTTGAGTATTTCCATAAAAGCTTCTCTATGCCTAGGGGATTGTTGAATGAGCTCATAGACAGAAAGTTTGGCCGATGCCATCTTCAAACTAGTGGTTAACCGGTTGGTTAAGGTTACCGCTGGCCTAATCGGATGAAGGATAGGTGGATGGGATGGGTTGGACAGATTGATGGGAGGAGATGGATTTGGTGATGTTTGGATGGGTGGTCTATTTGAAGGTTGTTGATCATGTTGTTGATTTTGCCTTTGCCCTCTAGTGACCACATTGACTGCTCCAACAAAGTTTTGATATTGTTGGACATGATTTACTTGATTAGGAGGTTGTTGTTGATTGTTACCTCCTTCATTGTGTTGAACCTCCCCATGGTTAGGTAGAGGTGTCTGATATATGCCCAAATTTTGATTTTGTGGAGCTAAGGGGTTATCCACGTTGATGGCCCCTAAGTCTATGAGGTCTTGCACTACATTTTTGAACACATTACATGAATTGATATCATGCCCATTTTGTCGATGGTATGGACAAAACAAGTGCTCTCTATAAGTCCTAGGCCTTTTGGTGGGATCAAGGGGCCTAATGTCTGGCAAGGCTAATTTGTTGGTTTCATACAACCTTCTAAACAGGGATGAATACGACTCGTTTAATGGAGTGTATTGTCTTTGGGGGTGATTGAATTGGTGGTGGATAGGTTGTTCCATAGTTGGCATTGTGTTTTGAACCATTGGTGCTTGGGTAACTGATGGGACCGCATGATATGAAATTTGTTGTTGCACCAGTTTTTGAGCCACTACGGGTTGGCTCATCACCACTTGATTAACTTGGTTTGTTGTGTTAGCCGTTGAGGCTTGTGTGGATTTGTTTTGGCCAGATTGGTTATTTCGGTATTGGCCCTTATTTTTCCATTCTTTCCTTTTAGGCTTAATGACACCCTCTTGGATTTTGATCTCCTCAATGACACTAGCCTATGCTAAAGCTTCTTCAAATGTTCTATAAGTGTTTAGTTGTAGCATCCAAGAGATGGGTTTTAAGCAACTCTTGGTAAAAAGCTTTATAATCTCTTCCATTGGTAGGGAGAATGGCAATTTAGTTATGACTGCCCTCCAATGGTTTCCAAAGTCATAGATAGGTTCCTCATCCCATTGTTTCAAATAATAAATATCTGATAAGGATACCTTCTTTTTAATATTTAGGGTGAAGCGCTCTAAGAATAGATCTATCAATTGATCAAAAGTGTATATACTATGTGTGGTCAATTGATTGTACCATTCTATGGCATCCCCCTAGCATTTGAGGAAATGTTCGGAGCATGAGAGCGTTATCATCGCTAATCCAAAAATATACATGGACAAATGAGCTCACATGCTCTTTGGGATCCTCAGTTCCCCTGAACTTGTCAAATTTTGGTATCGTAAAATCTATCGGATATGGCGGTGATGGTACCGATGGATGAATTGGTTGATGGATCAGTTGGCTTAATGTGAGCTTTTGGCTCATTGTTCCTGATGAATTTTGCATCAACTGATCGATTTGCTTTTGCATTGCTTGAAGTCTAAGGTCTTCTGTTGGAATGTGAGGACCCTGGATTAGGTGGTGGTTGGTTGATGGGCTTGATGATGGATGTTGGGGTGTGACCAACATGGTGTTGTGGAATGGATTGGGTTGGGTGTGTGGAGAAGATGGATGATTGAAGGATGGGGATGATTGATGAGGATGATGGAGGAAAGGATTGGATTGTTGATTGGTGGCAATGTTGATTGGTATGGTGGATGTGTGGAGTGGTGGTGGGTTAGGGATGGTCACTATGGAGGATTGAGGGACCCATGAGGAATTTTGATTGATGAGTGGAGGTTGAGTTGGAACTCCTTGAGTCATAGGGTTTGTGTTAACCGGTTGCTTTCCTTTTGTTCATTGTGAAAGCAATCTATTGATGAGCCCTAATGTATTCGTGAGTTCCTGATTTGACCATGTGTCGAATGATGGGGTTGAGGTTGGATGAGATGATGGTTGGGCTGATGATGATGGAAGATTAGGCATGGTCATGTTGGCTAAGTGAGATGATGGAGGGATGGATGACATGGTCATGTTGGCTAAATGAGATGATGGAGGTGTGGATGACATGGTCATGTTGGCTAAATGTGATGATGGAGGTGTGGATGACATGGTCATGTTGGCTAAATGTGATGATGGAGGTGTGGATGATAGATGAGAGGTCATGGGTATGGTGCAAGTTGCATTTGATGTTACAACTTGAAGGTTGGGGACTTGCGAGGTGGCATTGACATGCTCCTCATACAAGGGGTTGGTGTAGGTGGATGTGAAGTAAGTGTTTTGAACACTTGGGCTTTGTGGTGGTTGGCTTGTGGTGGAAGGCATACCATATTCATATCTTGAATTAGGATATCCTTGGGTAAGGTAGGTGGTAGCCAATTCAGGTTCTTCAAAATCATCTTGGCTAAGGGGCTCCATGACATAGTTAGAGGCCTTGTAGATGGCCTGCACTCTATCCATGTCTATGTAGGTGGTGGCGGCTTCCACATTAAGTGGATGGGACTCCTCTTGAGAGCGGGATGGATGGGCTGATCCAAACAAAGTAGTCTGAATCATAGTGGATGGGGCTACCGAAGTAGCAGGCTCATGGGAATTATTTTCCATTAAATTATTTTGGTTCATTACCTTCTTTTGTTGACGTGTTAACACCATAAAGCAATTAAACCAAAAATTCAAGATTAATCTAGATCACACAAATTAACAATTTCCTTTCTAAAGAAATAAAGCAAAGAAAACAACCAATCCTAGGTTTCACCTTGTGTGGCTTACCTCAGGTTCATTAATTATTTTCTTCCTTTAATGTGAAGTTCCTTTTAAAATTGTTGGGTTTGTGTGTTTCGGTGTAGCCTAATCTTGTTTAATGAAAAACAAAGGTAAAAACTATGGTTGGCCAAGGCAACGAGATTCTTGTTGGTAATGACCTCCAACAAGTTTGCTCGGGGGTATTCCTATGGTGTCTAGGGGCAGATATTTGATGGATGGAGATGAAAGCCACCGTCACCAAACCTCAAGCAATAGTTGGTGATGAAATCCAACTATTATTGTTAAAAAGTGCAGCGTGCAAGTGTGTGATTGATTAATTTTATGTTCCTTGTTCTTTATAGTGTGCAAAAAATATTAAAAATTACCAACCTCACTAATCTAAATTAGAATCCAACATAAAGATGCAAATTTCATCGATAGAGCGTAGAGTACACCCTTAAAACCCCTGCCTACAAGTGATAAAAATCACAAGAGCACCGGAGGGTTCGTCCACCTCTCTACCAAAGGGGCCAGCCTAGGGCAGGATTACTTTATGCTTCTAAATGTTGTTCCTATTTAGATATGCAAGTTTGAAATAATTTTTAACCCTAAAATGCAACTCTAAGATGCTTTTGCATTTTATATGCACTCAAAAATGCAGACAAATCACCTAGACTTGCAATTTCAGAACAAGAAGTATATTTTATATCCTAAATCACACAAAAACCCTAGATGTAACTTACTACTAATTCTTTCCCCGATTTCTTAATGTGAACACAGAAATAGTGAAAAAAATAGCAACAAGAAACAAAATACGTAAATTGTTGAATGGCAAACTAGGGTTACGTAACTCACTTGGAAGCCTCAGCTCTACTTCAAATTAATGCCATGCATAGTTGTGCACCTGCTCAGGCATAGGAGAGCACCTACAAAGCATGGAAGGGCACCTGCGCGATCCCTGGAACTACTGTAGAATGCTTCAGAAACCCTAGCAATGAATGCGATAGTTTTTACGCTTTCTAAAAAACCTGCAACAATAGCAACAACAAAAAATTAGCAAGGTAGATCTATCAAATTATGAAACCCTTGTGGGGTCCCACCATGATCACCATTTGTGGATGCAAAGACACGACACTTGAAAATAAAATGGTAGAATCAAATAAAGCAATGAGACAAAATAGATTGCACAAAAGAAATATGTATTCAATGGGGGGCCAATAGACTCCTTTGTTACAATCAGTATCCAATGTGGATATTTGATACAATAATTTATAGTGGAACTAGGGTTCTCTGAAACCCTAGTTAGATATAATAGAAGTGTCTTCAGATCTGAGTGTGTCCTTGATCCCAACAGGTTGAGTGGGCTTTGAATATCCAATGTGGGGCCACTCCAACTTCAACAACCATCAAAGAATATGTTGAATTCATAGATCTGCATGCAAAACAAAACACAAGAGCATCAGTAATACCTATGAGGGCTCCACAGTGTGAGACCCTCAGACATTAACAAAACCCTAGCTTAAGAATCAATTTAAAATGCATGCCAAACCAATGAATAAATGAAATAAAATAATACTAAATATACCTTGCTTCATTGTTGTAGATTTTATGGTGTAGCAGATTCAGATCTTCATTTCAGTGTCGCAGCAAGCTCTGACGTGAGCTTCACAAGCTCTGGTTCACACCTGGGACTATCATAGGCTCTGGAAGGTGCTAGGCAGGCTCTATAGCGAGCTTGGCAAGCTCTGGTGTGCACTTGCAGATAGGGCAAGCTCTGGTGGGTGCTTGGCAAGCTCTGTAGTGAGCTTCACAAGCTCGACACAATGCTCGTAGGGTAGGGCAGATCTACAGAAATAGATCAGGAAGGATGGCGACGGAGGCGACGGATGGAATATGGCTATGGCGGTGAGCGAGGATGGATGGACGATGGCTGGAATGGTAGAAGTATTGTTGGCTTAGCTAGGGCATCAGATCTTCAATTCTCTCTATCTCCGCTTCACTAGGGCATCAACAAATGCTTCTCCAAGTATATCTCTTAATCTCCAGGTTCCAGGGTTTGGGCATTTGCAAAATACCCTATTTATAATCCAACCTAGGGTTTTCTTAGGGTTTTAGCCTTGCACTTTTGATCGTGTGGCTAAGATTAAGTCATATCCTAGGGTTGAGATTACTTTTTGAATGTGACATGGATTAATGAAAATGGATGGTGGAGATTAAATGAAATCGGACGGCTAAGGTTAATTGAGTTTATTTATATATATTTTATAATAAATATATTAAAATATAATAAAATATTATATAAAATATAAAATATTATAAAATAATATTAAAATAACCCCAATTAGGCTAGGAAATGGCGGGAAGGTGGATTTGGGCCAAATAATTGGTGGGAAGGTGGAATGGAAGACAAGTGGGTGGTGGGATGGTTAGGATGGAGGTTTAGTGGCTGCGATTTGGTGTCTATAGCTTTATATTTACAGGGTGAGAAGAATTACATATGAATTTTAATGGCCACAGAGCCCTCCTTTGGAATGGCAAGCATTCCACTACTTATAGAAAATTTTACAACAAATTCAAATTTAGGCATTAATGGCATTCGATGGGAAGAATCACATTGGAACGGTCGTAAGATGTGCTGAAGTTCTACTTAATGAAAGAATGGTGATTTTTCAGAAGAAGTTAGGTTCTTCTACATAGATCTAGACCCTTGATTATCCTACCAAATATATCAAGCAATAAATTTCCATCTACTTTTCCCCTTCAAGCAATCAAAAAGTTTGGATTTTTAGGCTTTGTGTACTTCAAACTTCCCTTCATTATTTCATACCAAGGTATCTATGATCATTAATAATCCAACTTGAGTTTTTCGATGTTTCCCTTTTGATGTCAGCTACGGATAGGTATTCAAGTATGCTCCTTCATGTGCCAACTTCCCAGTATTTCGCCCATCATCATAGTTTTAGGAGGATGTATGATTGGGCTCGAAACATTGATGCTTCTTTCCCAAAGTTTCATCCAACTTTGGGGATAGAAAATTAAGACTTATAGGCACTATGTTGTGGTTTGATTCTTTCTCTCAGGGATTTGGGATCCCAATTTTCCATCTAAAATTGGGGTGGGGATTTGGGATCTTCTTTGAGCATGCCCCTGCCCAACTTTCTATTCGATCCCAGACTTGGAGATTTGTTCTTTCATCCATCCAATTGGTATTTGAAATCTACCTCAACCATAAAAGCCTCAAAAATTGATCGGCATTAATATGTCATCAAATTAAAAAAAGAAGAGTGGGTGAGGAGGTGTAAAATTTCACCCACACTCTTGGTGACTTACAAGGATTTCCCCTTTGTGGGAAATAAGAACCCATCCTATCGTCTTAAGATGTATAACAATTTGAACTTGAGGAAGAGGAAGAGAAGAAGGATAGGAAAGGAAATAACCAATTGCGGCCGTATGAGACTAGAACATAATGGAAAGAAATGGATGATATGGGGCAATTAATGAGGTGAACATCATGGTGAGAAGTGGAAACAACAAGCAAAACTAGAGAGTAAGAATAGGAAGACATGAGGGGAAAAATAGAATGCTAGGAAATAGTTGAGACGTAAGGAGGGGTGCCAACAATCCGTAGAGTTGAAGCCATCAAGCATTTAAAAAAAATGAGGGAAGGGAAGAAAGGGGAATGGGAGGAGAGACGAAAGTAAAAGCAATTTAGGGATTATCATATGCAATTAATAGGGCGAATGCCAAACTTCACAAGGCGGCTCCATGAGTTGCAATCTCTTAAACATACCCCATAAGGTACCCAATAAATTCCAAGAGCAGATAGATTACCAATGGTATTTTCCTTTTATGCTATAGTTCTTCTTCTTGACATAATCTAGCAAGGATCCTATTTTACTAACTGCAACCCACCAAGAGGCCATTTTGCTTCAACTGCACCTTGTGGCTTAGGATTTTTGGCCATGTCTACGACTACCGGTAGGGTGCTATTTATAACATGTTTGCTCTACTCTGTACTTGCAATTTTCTATCTATACTAGGGTGGAGGTGCAATTTCTAAGGGTATGATTTGGAGCCTTTGTAATAGCTGGTTGTATTCATTGGGCCATGGGGTTGTAAGAAAAGAATTGGGGGGAAAGAAAACTAGGTAGACAATGAAAAATAGAAAAATGTTACATTTCCAAGATGTGCCCTGAGGAACCTTCTTTTGCTCCCTTCTTCAAATCCTTTGGAATCCTAGGCCAGTTGGCAACTTATTACTGGAGCAAATTCTTTGTAAGTATCGAATAGCATGATGACACCTTACAAGCAGCTATGCATAGGGCAAAAATTTATTTACTTGCCATATTATTTACATAAAAATATGGTGTGCCAGGCATACCTGAGCTTAAGATGTTTGTGCCATTCATCCTATGAATTTGCAATGGCTAGAAAAAAGTACACCAAATTTGAACCTCTACTTGTATTGTATCTGGCACCATCTATGCGGGCTAAGAATTGCGATAAAATCATAATTATTTTTGCTTTTCCTGAGCTCCTCGGTACTCAGGCCCTCAAAATTTAGGGTGGTAATTACTTTTGCCATCTTATTCCACCTTTTGGTCAGAGACCTATTAGGGGATAGGTTTTTGAGACTGGATTACTGCACCAATCCCATAGTTGGCTTATTTTCCTGTGGTGAACCCACTTTATGATCTAGCACATTCTCTTTGGTTGAGCTGTTTATGCTGAGTTGTTATGGCCGTCACTCCCCTACTATCACCCACTCAGCTCTAATGGCTTCCTCATAAATTTAGGAAAATACAATTTCCCTATATTGACATAGAAGGATTACCATATCAAGGATGAAGGCCTAGATGTAGAATAGATACACTTGGATGGAGGATGAAAGGAGTAAACTTAGAATATTCTTACAACTGCTACTAAAACAGATGTTGAAGTCCACCATACTTTCAATAGGGTTACTCTTGATAAATATGAATTGAGTTAGTAGCTGGAAGATATCCTCAAGTTTACCAAACATATCTAGGAGTGATTTAGCCAAATATGCCCATGTGGAAATGCTCCCATGCTACAAGGTTTTATACCAGAGCCATGCTCTACCTTTGATAAAAGCAACAAGTAGTTTGATCATCACATCTTCATGCATGATATTATGAAGGGTGGCTAGGGAAACCACATTCTCTAGGTGCTCCTTCACACATCCACTAATGCCATCATAACTTGGTAGAAATTCTAGCACAGTTTCAAGGATATCAGGTAGATGGGGAAGATTGAGGGGGTCATGATCATTTCAGTCAAGACAACTTGGCTGGGCTATTAAAGCACTGGTCCCTTAGAATCTCTGGATTATGCTGCTAGGTTGGAGTCGCTAGATGAACATACTTTCTCTGCTAGCAAGGTCAGGGCTACTCATAAAAACTTGAGTCCTTTGAGAAATGGAGATCTATTTTAGCATAAAAAACAACTAATCTTAAAATATGGATCTATCATAGAGGATTCACTAGATGATTTGCAAGAATATGGGAAAATCAAAGTATCGCCAAACTCTGACTTCCTAAAATAGGAAAACTCAAAGAGTTCCCCAGTAGAGTCACCAAAAAATATTGGTATAAAAATGGGCATCGAATGGGCAGGGGTACACCCAGTGGTCCTCGACCAACATTGAATGACCTCCTAGCCTAGGAGAGGTAGGGCGATTGATATATAGAGAAGGATTTCTCCTTTGGTTCTAGCTACTTACATAGTAAAGTGTGAAAGGAGAAAAGGGAATGAGAGAGAAAGCAAAGGGAAGCCTTAGACAGAACTGACAAGGACAGGATATGGCCACATCAAGACACACATGTTTGACATCGCCAATGAAAATAGTGGCACACCACCTAAAAAATTAGCTTATATAATATTCACTTATTTTTCAGTGCAGCAAGCAAGGTTGAATTCCAGAACCAGTGGGAGGGTGCATGAAATCTAGATTATAGAATTAGAGCTCTCTCACCCCATTGAATTTTGTAGAAATAAAACCCCAACACCCAGAGGTGGATGAAAATTCTAGAACCACTCAATGAGACCCATGAAATCTAATTGTAGAATTAAGTGAACAAGCTTAAATGGCCATCGCATAAATAAACATCTAGACTTGAGAAAAAGGAAGTGAAGATAAATTGAGATACCAACTAGTAATATGCTTTATATTTACAAGGCGAGAAGAATAACATATGAATTGTAATGGCCACAAAGTTGCTCTTTGGAATGGTGAGCATTTCACTACTTATAGAAGATTTTACAATAAATTCAAATTAAGGCATTAATGGCTTTCGACGAGAAGAATCACAATGGAACAGTCAAAAGATATAACAATTTTCTACTCCATGAAAGAATGGTGGTTGTCTGGAAGAAGTTAAGTTCTTCTGCATAGATCTAGACCCTTTATTATCCTACCAGATCTGTCAAGCAATAGATTTCCATCTACTTTACCCCTTCAAGCAATCAAAAAGTCTAGCTTTTTAGGCTTCATATACTTCAAACTGCCTTTCATCAGTTCGTATTAAGGTAGCTATGATCATTAATAATCTGAATTGAGTTTTTTGATGTTTCCCTTTTGATGTTAGCTATGGAAAGGTGTTCATGTATGCTCCTTCATTTACCAAATTCCTAGTCTTCTACCCATCATCATATTTTCAGGAGGACGAATTATTGGACCTGGACCTTTGATGCTGCTTTCCAAAGTTTTTTCCAACTTTGGGGATGAAAACTTGAGACTTATAACCACTATGTTGTGGTCTGATTCTTCTTCTCAGGGATTTGAGATCCCAATTTTCTATCCAAAATTAGGGTGAGGATTTGGGATCTTCTTTGAGCATACCCCTGTCCAACTTTTTATTTGATCCTAGACTTGGAGATTTGTTCTTTCATCCATCCAATTGGTCTTTGAAATCCACCTCAACCATCAAAGCCTCAAAAATTGGCCAACATTAAGATGTCATCATCTTCAAAAAAGAAGAGTGGGTGAGGAGGTGTAAAATTTCACCCACACATCCATCAGAGATAAACTCTTTATCTGTTTTAAGTGTTATTCCTACTTCTCACAATTAACTTCATTATGGTTATGAGGCTCATCAAGAGTTTTATTATTTTCCTATTTTTCATCATCACCATATTATACTTCTTTTTTAGAGATTTTTTTTTAGTCTATCATTAACTGCAACTAGTGGGATTGATAGAGTTGATTTGTTATGTGTCCATATTCATCTAGATCTTGTCTTCTAATTTTTGGGGTTTGTCTTTCCATGATGCTCAGTTCTTTAGTTAACCTTTGAATCTCTATCTTCAAATCCTACTCTGCTTGGTGCCTTTGCCCTTGATGCTCAACATAATAATCATTTCCTATGACTTAGTATGTGTGCAGTACAATCTCTTTAGGGGATGGTATGATGACTAAAATTTGGGGAGATAGAGATTTTATCTAGAGGGTATCTTTCCTACTTGAATTAGTATTATTTCAACACGGATGACTTATTTAAAAATTTATAGGAAGTTCCTTTCTCTATATTGTTGAATAAGGATGCTTATATTAGGGTGGAAAGTACGAATATAATATGGATATTCTTGATTAGGGGATGCTTGAAACTCATGAGGAATCCTCCTCCACATCCTCTTGAATTGGATGTTAAATTCAAAAACACTTTCAAGGAGTGCTCGTTTAACAAATGAGAGTTGAGTGAGCAACAAGAAGGGGTGCTTGAAGTCATTAAAGGCATTAATGAGAGCTTCTACTAGATCAACCCAAGTGCAAATACTCAAATATTTCAATGTTCTATACCACATCACTGCTTTCCCCTTAAGAGAAAGAAAAAGTATTTTAAGCATCACATCCTCAAATGTGATATTACACATAGTAGCTAAAGAAGCTACATCCTAACAATGTTTGAAGGCAATATTACCAATATCATCAACGCTGGGTAAAGTCTTGAAGGTAGCTTTGGGGATATTGTGCATGTACTGGATATTGAGGGGGCTTGTATCATACCATCTAGGATAATGATGTTGATCCATAGATAATTTAATGTGACACTAAACTTGTCAACATCCTAAGGAGGTTTCTAGAGGAAGTAGTGGCTATAAGGTTATGGTTCCTATTACCACTCATCAGATATCAGGTCCTTAGGAAGAATGGAAAATAATTAAGATTTAAGGAAAAATATGACCAATCATATGGTTGGATCTGTATTTCTTAGCAGAGTCGCTAGGTGATTCAAAACTTATGCTCTAAACAAGGTGTCACCTAACCCTGTTAGCTTGATAGTGGGACCTATGTCGCACTAGGCATGCCAAAAATTATTGGTACAAAATATGCTTATGGTTTATTATTGCACCCAAGAAATGACCAACATTGAGATATCGAGCAAGCTACAAAGCTTTTCCAGTTCAATATCCAGAGAAGGCTAGTTCCTCTAAGGTTTTAACTTGCTAAAACTAAGATGGGGAGAGTAAAGAGTGTTGAAAGAGATGTAAATATAGCTAATGATAGAACTTTATGTGGTACAAATTAGACAACAACAAGAAGATGAACAAATATTATGAATAGAACAACCTTCAAAACCTCCTAACAAACCAACCAATTTTACCATATGTAGACTAATATTTAATCAATAACCAAATCTACAAATTACTAACTCCAGAACTATTGAATATATGTATGTAAGAATACATAAAACATAATTAATGCCATGCATTTTCAAGTAGCTAAATAGAAGAATTCATCCATTCATACATACATTTAAATGCAAAATGTTGAACCAAAGGCCAAATAGAGGTTTCTTATTGTATTACTTCTTCAAAAGTCTTTATACATTCAACTTGTATAAAGATCCGGCCCTTTAATAAGAGTTTGTTGCTCTTATTAATAATACCTCTATGGTTCAAATATACAAAATACAAAAATAACTTTAACTAAAATAGTTACCATAGCACATTGAGATGATAGAAATATCGTGCAGTATCTTTGACCCATAAATGGAATATCGTGTTTGGATTCTGATTACATGCTAGATATTATGCGCATGCTAGGAAGGTGGTAGAGATGATATTGAATCCAGATCATCTCTGATTCTTGAAAAAAATTCACCACCATTGATCTGTAATAGACACTATTAAAGAATATTTTCTCATGAATTCTACCTCCTGTAACTACCATGATCACACCATATGAGCATACCAAAAAGTAGCCACCCATTATTCCTTCAAAAATTTCAAGCCTTGGTGTGACATAGCAACTTGTAATGATGTCACGATATTTTTAGGTCCTCTTGAACTCTTCGACTTTAGCACCAACAATGTGGTGACATGTCATGCTATTGCAACTTTGCTTTTCTCATCGGCCTCATAAAACTTAAGTCACCACAATGTGGGAATGTCTAGATATTGCTCTTGGTTTTTATTTTAGCAACTTTGGAATTGAATGGTTGTGACAAAGATATAAATCATGAAATCTTGACTGTTTTCAATGCCTTAGTTAACTTTTACCCTTACGATAGCGATGGAGGCATATATCATGAAATCATGATGTTTTTTCCTTCTACGGATCTATTCACTTTAGAACCTATGACACCGATACATGTCACAAAATCATGACTCCAACATTGCTAAAAAGTTATTCATTCATGATATTACAATTTTATGTCTACTTGAGAAACTCAAGCACTTTGAATCATTCTCCCTTTCTGTTCTAAAAATCTTCAGATAATTCCTCTTTGCTATTAAGATAAAAATGCACTTGGCTTTCATAGTACTCATCTTTTCCATCTTGCTTATGCTATCTAACTTGAAAAGTTAGATGAATGGGGGGTAGCATAGAAATTATCCATAGGCTTGTGCATTCATTGAGCAGTCTATAAATGAAATCCATGAATACTTTTTGATCTCTTCCTTATATTTTACCTTCCAAACTTTACAATATCAATAGATTGTGGTCATGAAATAGGAGAATGCAAAAATTTTAAGAGTTGCACATAGGTGGATGAGGTTTAATCAAGAAATTTAATTACAATAAGTATGATTTTGAAATATTAAAGCTTAAATATTTTCAAAGATTCAGTAATGCTAAAAAATACAAAACTTGTCATGAGGAGGAGTTTTATAACAAAAATATAACTTTTTAAAGTGTTTTACTAACATTCCTCTATCAATATCCAATCTATGCTACTAAGGTTTACCATAAATTCAAGTTTAGTTGCTTTGTTTCCAATTTTGGGGTATGCTTTGTAGGAAGGTATCTCTAAAGCAAGAAAAATAATAAGTTTTCAAGTTATTATTGCTTTTTTGGTTATAAAAAAAGTTGCATTTTGGAGGTTTTTGTTGAATAGATATATGGATAATTAAGGCTTAGTTGGTGTATACATTCAACAATAGTTGATTCCCTATTTTATCTTTTGTATCATTCCTTTTGAACAACAGTGTTACCCAATCAATAGTACCACAACACTAGTATAGAAGTAGTGCTCCTATTAAAAGGGATTGGGTGGAAGGCTAGTGATAGATGCTAGTTTTGATCAAATTGCCTTTGACTAAATTTATTTCAAGATCATGGATAAAGTTAATTTAAGATTCAAATATTTAGTAGGTACTTAACATAAATGATTTAATTTGTTATAATTTAATTAGCCTAATGTGATGATTGTTGATAAAAATATATTGAACTTGAAGGAATCAATCGTAGGTTTCTACATTTCTCTCTTTTTGATATATTTATTAAAAGAGGAATGTATCAAAACTAGCATAATAATTACATCAAAACCTACTTGAGGAGGTGAGTTTGGTTGAGAATTAATTTTTAGATTGTTGCTTGATTCAATTTTAATTTGATTTTGCTTTGATCTTTGCTATATGATGAAGATCATTAATGATGGTATATTACTAAATTAAATGCTAATAGGGTTATGTGTTGCCTCTTGATTTTTTGAGTAAAGGAGTCAAGGGAATGAGAAATTTCAATTGTTATAACGTACACATAGGAAGACATAAAGAGAAATAATTTTTTTATGATAAAGTGTGTGAAAAAGAGTAAAAGGGAAAATGAAAATAATTTCTAATCTAAGATATATAAAAATAAATATTTGGACCCCCTTATTTTCCTTGATTTACAATGGCTTATAACTAGTGCCTAAGGCATTAGAACAAGTAAATTTGACCACCCATTCTAGGAGGAGTTAAAGCTAGACAAACATGTAGTTTAAAACTTTATATTTTTTTTTAAACTTTAAGTTGCATTTATTAAGAAATATGAAAAGCTTACACTTTCATGTGCCAAAGGTGCTACTGTATGGTAATTTTATTTTGAAGTCATACTTTTGAAACAAAATCATGATGCTTTTATAAAAATGGTGGTTTTTTTTTGTAACAAGTTTATACAAGTTTTTATGAGGGGTCCTGGTACCCTCATACTGAGTGGGGTTTGAACCTTGGGCCTCTCAAAGAGAGGCCAAAGCCCTTACCACTATAGTAATATTGCAAATTAAAAATGGTGGCTCTTTTATCACTAATATAATTTTAATTTTTTTTAAGATGAGATATTAAGGATTTATATTGATAAAGTAGACTTGATAAATTAATTATAGATTGTCTAATAAGACTTTAGAGTTTGGTTGTTTGTATGATTTATTTAGAGATGATTATAAAAATTTTAAATTATTTGAATGAAAATGAGGCTAAAGAAATTAGATATGAAGAGGATATAACCGCATTGGATTCAATTTTGTTGATAAAAAGTGAGGATGATTACAACCTAGTAGAGATGATTGGGATTTACTATGTGGCAACTATGTCTAAGGTAGAGTTTATCCAAGCACTATTAATACATTTAACAAAGATATGGTGTTCAAAGTCAAATATCTTTAGGCTAATAACAATATATATCATAGTCAAATTCTAAATATAATCATGGTCCTATACTCACATGCAACAACCATAGAGGATTGTCATGATGCCTCATCTTAGAGAGATAACACAGATAGTCCTACACAAAATATTGTGACAGGGACTATGATGTATATAAATTCATTGGCAACAAAAAACACATGCTTATTTTGATTTTATTTTCTATTTATGTTTTTTTTTGGTAAATTAATTTTATTGAAAATAGGGCATTTGAAAGGCGCCCTAATGCCTTTTACATCTCTGAAGCAAGAGGAACCGAAGAACTTCTAAACAAATTCAGACATAGCACAACCGAGAGGCAAAAGCCAAAATTTACCAAAATGAGACGTCCTGAAGGACAAAGGACCAAAAAAGGAACTAAAAATAGATAGCAGCCAGCCTAGACCACAATGAGACCTACAATCCTTCAGACCAAAGGAACAAGAACTAGACAGTGAGGACGACAACAAAAATAGAGAGCAACAAACACGCTCAAAGAGGAGCGCCCATTTGCACTGGAGAAATAACAATAGTTTCCAGAATGGTGTCCTTTACGTCATCCTTCGAGATATCCTTCGGGTCTTCCTTCAGAACTTCGAGACAAGCATCCTTGGCAATTTCAACCACGTCTTCATCTTTGGCACCTCCTTTGGTATCGGATGGAACTTCGGTAGCAGAGAACATAGAAGTATCATTAAAATTATCACAAAATAATAGGAGGCTAAGAGCATGCCTCTATTCTTTGAGACTCACAATAGCTTTGCCAATGGTTGCGTGAGCCATCTCCAGATGATCAATAGTTGTAGAAGTAGCATGAACGACCAGTTTGTGGAGGTATTTTTCAACTAGGTCAGGCGAGCTGGATTGAGCCTTTGAAGGTTTGACCAAAGTGGAAGGAGGGGTTTCAGCCAACTCTTTGTGTTTGAGCCTTTGGGAACATCTGACAGGAGTGGCTTCGACTTTGACCTTCTTCCTAATATGGAATTCAGAATGGGGTTTATCATTTTTAGCTTTCCTTTTGGGTTTTGAAACTCTGGGGTTGGGCGTAGAGGAGGAATTCTCCTCCTCAGAGTCAGGGGCAGGAATGTTACCACTAGGGAATTTGAGAAGGAGATATTTGTACAGGACATTGAAAATCCCTTGGTGGCAAGGTAGACCATTCTCCTTATTGGACCGGGTAGAGATGTTATAGTCGATAGACCAAAAAATGGTGGTAGGGATATTCATCATCTTGGCATCATGAAAATGATTTACGTATGCCAAGTGGAAACAACAAAGTTGGGACTCGGGGTTATCACATGTTAGATACTGCATGATAGGAATTAGGATTTCTTGCCAAGGAGTGGAAATATGGCTGCGATACAGACCTTTTTTGTGATTTTTATGAACCTCCAAATTCTTCTCAAAGAAAGCCAGCTCTACCTCCCAGTTGTGCTTGTTTCATCGGATGACCTTGCCATCCAAAGGTTGCCCTATTAAGTCTACCAGTAGCTCAAAGGTGATATGGAATTCAACCCCATGAACTATAACAAAACCTTTATTCCAGGTTTCAGCAAAGGCCTTCATCACACCTTCATCAACGCCTGTGAATAGCTTGAAGAACTCGATCAGTGCACTTTTGGTTTTATCCTTCCACATATCTCTGACCATTGGGTTAAGTTCAAACATAGCAGGTTCAATGAAAATGGGTTTGCTTTCCTTCATGGTGATAGACAAGGAACGAAATAGAGGAAAGCTAGGCAAAAGGATTAGCAGGATAGGCAGAAAGGTAGAAGGTTAGATGAAATGATTAAAAGGAAGGCGCTATCATCTCTGGGACTTCTGTTAGGAAGCCAAAAAGGCAACATCAAAAAAGGAAAAAACCTTTTTACAAATGAGGATTGGCTAGGGCAAAGGTCAAAACAGATTTTTAGGAATTGGACGTTACACCAGATAATTGAGTGGATTAATGTCAAATGAGACAATTGGCCATTAAGGGTGCACAAAAAATGTAACCAGTAAGAGACCCTAGCCCGAAACACAAAAAGGATGGGGGTGATCACCACACAGAATCTCGGGAATGAAAAACAAGTAGGTTGTTTGAAAATGGTTCTCGATGGGGTAAGATTACGCATATCAATGCTCATGGGAAACAAATGATTAAAAATCATGCTCGAATTCATCTTGGAATAACAAAAGGATCCGATTACCAAAAATTGAGTATGACCATGGGTGTGGGCGGTGAGAATTTTGAAAATGAAACATAAAGGTTTATACGACCAATTTCCAATGTGAAGAATGGTGCAAGAAAAAGAACCTAACAAAAGGATTGAAATGTGAGCCATAGACTTCACATGGAAGAAAGAATGTTGGGGATTGAACATGGAAATATTTTTAGGACTCGACATGAGTGATATTACTTTGATCACATTTAATAAGTTCATCCACCTCAGGAGGTAGAGTATCCATCCAAGTCAATAACCCTTGGGCGTTAGCCCCAATACTAGCAAGTTTGTCAGCAACAATATTGGCCTCCCTGTATGCATGTTGGACAATAAAGTTGTGTTGTTGGCGAAGGATTTGCTTACTTTCTTCCATGATTGATCTTATCCTCTAGATGCTAGGCTTTGAATCCTTTAGATAATTGATAATATTTAAAGAGTCTCCTTATACTATAATGTTTCCAGGAATATTTTTGAGAAATTGGAGGCCTCTCCAAATTGCCCTGGCTTCAGCTGAATGATTAGTCATGATGCCCAAAGGTTCTGAATAAGAAAAAATGGAATTTCCCAAATGATCACGAAGAATTCCCCCAGCCCCAACATTTCTAGGGTTTCCTTTGGCAGCTCCATCAAAATTAAGTTTGGCCCACCCAACTGGAGGGGGAATCCATTTGACATTACTCCTAGGATTTGAAGGATTAGCAGACTTTGAATTATCTAGGAATATATTGCAAGAATTAAGGATGGCTTTCTCAAAAGGAGGACAAGGAAATGGATCAAAAGGAGCAGAGAGGACATTCTCTTTGGCATAGAGGATTATTTTATTAGCAATGTAATCAGCATGTAGGGCTTTTTTTATCAAAAATCCTTCTATTGCGTTCAAGCCAAATTTGCCAAAGATAATGTTGAAGACAAAATTTCCAAAATCCTTTGAGCACTGGATTTTTAAAAGGATTGGGCCATTGATGGAAAAGTTCAACAATGGAAGGAGGAAAATCCCAAACCAACTGAAAGCTCTGGAGAAGCTTGCTAATCACTAATCTTGAGTAAGGACAAAACAAGAAAATATGAGATGTAGACTCCCAGTCAGAAAGGCAAAGATAACATCTGTTAGGAAGTATAATGCCCCTTTTTATGAGGTTTTCAATAGTTAAGACATGGTCTTGAATACAAAGCCATGAAAAGGAAGCAATTTTGGGAGTCAGGTGTTTGGTCCAGACCAGCTTAAAAGGAATGGGATTTTCAAGATTGTTTAAGGAAAGCAAGTAAGCTGACTTGACAGAGAATTCACCGAAATCAGTGGGTTCCCAAATGGGTTGGTCCTTAAGATTTCCAATAGGGATTTTTATGGAAGACAATTGGGCATTCAAGCAAGAAGTTTCAACATCAAAGTCTAGGACATTAAGTCTTTTCCAGCTCATAATCCCGTTGGTGGATGATATGAAATTTGCCACTAAAGGACCAAACAAATGTTTGGTTATGTTGATGATTCTTTGAAACATAGGATTCTGGTTGAGAGGATTATCACCAACCCACTTATCCTCCCAAAAAAAATGGAATTGCCATCTCCAACTTGCCATCGAGTTCCTTTTTGCAATAAGGATCGAGCTTCACAAATGGATTTCTAGAAAACCGACCCATAAGAAGGTACTTGCCCATGTAAGAATTCAGAGGCTTGAAGATATTTCCTTCTGATGATTTTGACCCATTCAACCTTTTCATTAGAAATGAGTCTCCAGGCTTGTTTAGCGAGGAGGGAAAGGTTGAGAAGAGAGATCCTTCTGAGTCCTAAGCCTCCTTGGTCTTTAGGTTTGCAGACCTTGTCCCAAGCTACCAAATGGAATCTGTGTTTGTTCTCACATCCTGTCCAAAGAAAATGTTTTTGAATTTTTTCCATTTTTTTATAGACCGAGGCAGGAGCTTTGAACAAGGACATAAAATAGATAGGAATGCTTTGAAGGCAGGCCATGGTAAGAGTAATTTTTCCCGCTTGAGATAGAATATTACCTCTCCAGGTAGACAACTTTTTTTGGAGTCTTTCAATGACATTATCCCATAGGCTTTCTTTGGCATTTCCAATGAAAAGAGGTAATCCAAGGTATGTAGAAGGTAGATTGCTTATAGAACATTGAAGTATGTTGGCAATAAAATTCTGTCTTCTTAGAGGAGTATTGAGGAAATACAATTTGCTTTTCTAAAAATTGATCCGTTGGCCAGCTGCTTCTTCATACAAGAGAAGAACTCGTTTGATGATTTTGGCTTCGTTGACAGAAGCAAAGGTGGACAACAAAGTATCATCAACAAATTGTTGATGAGTAATAGGATCACATTGCGAAGTAACTTGAAGTCCAAAAATTAATCCTACCTCTTTTGCTGCCAAAATAGACCTTCCAAGAGCCTCAGCTGCAATGATGAAAAGGAGGGGGGATAAAGGATCTCCTTGCCTTAGACCTCTACTGCTCTGAAAGTAACCAGCAGGTGAACCATTGATAAGGATAGAGAACCAAGTAGAGGAGATACATCCTTTAATGAGGGAAATCCAATCAGAATGAAACCCAAACTTGTGGAGGATAGCAATTAAGAAATCCCAGCTCAATCTATCATAGGCTTTATTCATATCAAGCTTGAGAAGGAAGGCAACCTTTTTGTTGATGGAAATAGAATGAATAGCTTCATGAACAGAAATGATACCATCCAAGATAGATCTTCCTCTGACAGAGCTTCCTTGACATTGATTTATGATGAGAGGCATGACATCTCTCATACGGATGGTGATAGCCTTTGTTAAAATTTTGTAAATAACATTACAAAGACTAATTGGACGAAATTCACTGAAATTGGAAGCATTAGGAATTTTTGGTATGAGTGCAATAAACATGGAATTGAAGCCTCTAGGAATGACCTTGGACCTTTGAATTTCTCTAATGGCTTTGCACACGTCATTGCCAACAACATCCCAAAAGGTCTAAAAAAATCTAGGAGGAAACCCATCTGGTCCAGGAGCTTTATCTGGCTGCATTGAGAATAGGGCTTCCTTGATTTCATCATCAGAGAGGACTGCAGTTAATTTGGTGTTTATATCATCAAAAATGAGGTGAGGAATGAACTGAAGGAAGAAATATTTGGCAGCTAAGGAGTTAGGTCTGTGTTCCTCATGGAGTAAATGCATAAAATGAGTTATTCCTTCGGCCCTGATTTCTTTGATATCAGTAATAATTCTGCCATCCTGACTGTGAATTTCTTTGATCCTATTGTTGCTACGATGTCTCAATGTGGAAACATGAAAATTTTTGTGTTGGAGTCTCCTTTTTTGAGCCAGATATCATGAGACTTCTGTCTCCAAAAAATTTCTTCACATTGAAGGATGTTATGGTATTGAGCTAATAGGTTCCTTTCATCATCCCTAACTGCAGCAGAATAGTCTCCATTTTCCTGACTTTCTTTTTCAATGATGGCAAGCCTGTTCATGATATCCTATTTATTTTGAAAAAGGTTCCCGAATATGTCCCTATTCCATATTTTTATATTTTCCTTGGTCTGTTTGAGTTTTTGTGCCAACACAAATGAAGGAGTGCCTTGAATGTCAGTTTGCCACCATTGGTTGATTCTTTCTCTAAAATCAGGATGAAGCAACCACATAGCTTCAAATATGAAAGGGGTTTTGTAAATTTTTGGATTATTAGTGTCAAGGAGAATAGGACTATGATCAGACCCGATCTTGAGAAGGGATTGGAGATTTGCATCCCCCAAAATAGCAATAGCTTCCTGAGAGAAAAGAACTCTATCAAGTTTAACTTGGATTAATTGAGATCCACATCTTCTATTTGACCAAGTAAATTGGTTTCCTTTCAGATTAACATCCATTAGATTCTGATTACTTATAAACTCCTAAAAATCCTCCATGCTTTTGGAAAAGGAACCAATTCCACCTTTCTTGTCAGAGGGGAACAAAGGAGTATTGAAGTCTCCAACAAGAATCCAAGGAAGAGTTGGAAAAGTGCTTCGGATGGAAGCCAGGTTGTCCCATAAATGGCTCCTACCAGTAATGGAGTTGGGAGCATATATGTTAGTGAGGACCCAAGGAAAGTTACTGTCTTTGTCAAAGAAAAGGATGCTCATCATCTCATCACAGGAATGAATGAGATTTCCTTCCACATTATTTGGGTTCCATAAACAAAGAAGGCCACCAGAAGCCCCATTAGCTTTGCAAGCAAGAGATTCACAGTTCTTCCAAATATGATTGCAAATATTTTTATCAAGAGATTCTCTAATCTTGGTTTCTTGGATCACATAAATTGTAGGTCTAATTTCTTTCCTCAATGATTTAGCTAACCTCTACTTGGCTAAACCATTAAGGCCTCTCACATTCCATGAGAGGATCTTCATTTAGAAGATTTGGATACTTTTTTGCCTCCCTTTCCAGCTGGTTGGGGAGGTTTGGTGCACTTTGGTTCTTCCTTAGATAAAATACCAGTGGAAAAGAGGGTTTTTTGAACACCATTGGCAATATCATCATTTGTTCCTTGTCTTCCATTGATCAGAATTAGAAGGCCTTCCTCTTTTTTTCTCCAAGCCACAATCAATAGGGGATTTCTTATGGCTTCTAGTGACTTTGGGGCTAAAATTTTGCACAGTAGGGCTGGAGGGTTCAAGAAAGGAAGCAGGGATGGAGACATCATCAACCAGAGGTTGGTCTGGATTGAAGGCATCAGGAAGAGAAGAATTAGCAGCTAAAGGTTCAGATTCAAGTTGGGCTTCCAAAGGATTTGAGGATGGGTTTGGAAGAGAATCATTAAGGGTATCAACAACATCTACCACAGGGTCATCCTCAGGATTCAAATCACCAAGAATCTGAAATTGACTAGGAAGAGCAAAAAGACTAACCTCGTTGAGAGCAGCTATAGAATGGGCAATATTTTTCCCCTTGTCACTTGGAGTGAAGGAAGCATTACCAAGAGCATATTTTTGCCTTTGATCTTTGACGGGTTTGTAGATAACTCTTCTTGAAGGAGGAAAACACCTTTTTTCCTTTTTGAAAGGAGTCTGGAACTCCTTATATTTGCCTTGGTTGGAAGGATCAGGAATATCTTTCACAAAAATTATCTATTTCTTGAGCGAAGGACACTGAGCATGAAGATGACCTTGGGTCTGGCAATGAATGCAGAATGGAGGTTTGTTCTCATACTCAATAGCCTACTTTTGGAGGAAAGTTCCATGCTCCAGTTCAACGAAGGTTGGAAGGGCAGAATCAAGATTTGCATTGATGCAAAGATGAGCCACGTGCATCCTTGATCTAGACAAAGTGACTTTGTCAATGAGGAGCAAATCTCCAATAGTGGAGGCTCTCGATTTGAGGACAGATTCCCACCAGAGGTGCCAAGGAAGGTTTGGGAGTCTGACCCAAATGGGAGCAAAGTTGATACTTTGGGTTTCTGGGTCAAAATTAGGCATCCATTTCATCAAGAAAATGCTTTTGGTTCCAATGAACCAGGGTCCACCAGACATGATTTGATCTGCATATTCCTTGGTATTAAGCTGAATGCCAAAAAAGCCATTAGATAGGCCCATAATTTGAAGGGAACCTCAAAATTTCCACCTAGGGAAAGCCCAACACCTGATAATGTCGAGGCTGGGATTGCCACCCACAACTTTCCCAACCAGAGAGAGATTCTTTAGCAAGAAATTTATCAGCAATACTAGCAGGAATCTTGATTCTGTTACCCGAAACCTCAAAGGGAGGGGGGATGCACCAAGAGGACAAGAGGAAGTACCCAAAACCTTGGAAAAGGAAGGTTTGGGATCAGAAGGAACGTCACCACCCCAAAAGGAAGGAACACGCTCGAAAGCAAAATTTGTCAGATCCTCCCGCCTGGAGGAGACACCAACATCCACCACAGAGATAGAACCACTTAGAAAGGAAATGGAATTAGGTTTAGTCTCAGGATTTCCAAGATTTTGACCAATGTTAAGTCCACCAATAAGACCACTGCTGAGACAATCCTTCTGCTCAGAGGAGACAGATTTACCAAAAACCTCTATAGAGGCAATATCGAGCAAGGTAGAATAGTCTTCCCGCCTTCCAAAAATTCGAATTGAATCCTTCCCACCTTCAAAAATTTGAATTTCAGAGGTCCCACTTCCATAGTAATCAGCCATATTTTCTCACATATTTTCTATTTATGTTATGATGTATTGATGTTATAATGTTTTTTAATGAATTTAAATGTTTAAGTTAAGGTGAATGATATATATGTTTCTAGAAATAATCAATACTTACTACATAGGAATAAGTCCTTATTTAATCTATAATGAATGCAACTAGACAAATTAGGAAACAATGACAAAGTTAACATACTTAATGACAAAACAAAATATCCTCAATTGAAAGTTTTAAGAACATAAATATTTTGAGATACCTGATATTTAGATTTTGCTTGTGGAAAATAAGATGATAAGTTAGCCTTGACCAATCATCAAGGACTTATAGCTTCAAAAGGTAAAAGGATCTTGCCTTGGGTAAAAACTCGACTTCAAATGTTAGTGGTTTTACCCAAAAATAAACTTTTTATGTATAATATATAACTCTGGATATGGTTTTATGTACAAATATGTGTTTTCGTTATGGTAGAGGGGATTTTTTTAATTGGTTACATGGGATTGAAATGAGGCCCACTTGTATTACATCATGACCACTTAGTGGTATTACAATTTTTTTACAACTATGCATGTATCTCTTGGTAAGATTCAAACCTAGGTCTCCTCCTTGAAAGTTGAGGAATATAACCAGTTGAACTAATGCCATTTAATTAAATGTTAAGGTTAACCTATGAGATTTAAACCTTGGTTTAATATATGAGACTCTTTACTCCAACCAATTGATTTAAATGCCATAGGAAAATCTTAATTTTAATATTAATTAAGAACTCTTTACTCTCGACTAGTTTATCTAAGCCCCATGGGTATACCAAAAGGATTTTTAATATACAATAGATTTAAATTTAGCTATGACTAAGATGACTTTTAATATACAAATATTTTCATTTATTTGTGCCCAAAAATAATTTTACTTCACAAATATTTTTATTTAATTGTACCCACAAGAACTTTTAATATACAAAGATTTTGATTTAGGTGTGCATAGAAGGAATTTTAATATACAAAGATTTTGATTTAGTTGTTCCTAAAGGGAATTTAGATTTTTCTTAAAAATATGCTTAAGGACTTTTTTTGTATCATATAAAACTTCAGATTTTTTGTTTTGCCTTGAACATGTGTTCAATGAATTTTGTTGTAGGAGATTTTGATGTGCCTTAGATGGTTCCAAGGACTTTGATATGTCATATAGGACTTTGGATTTATCCCAAATAATTTCCCAAGGACTATATTGTGCCATGTATGACTTTTTGGATTTGTCTCATATATATTTGAGGAAACTATTGTGCCATAAACGAACTTTGATTTACCCTAGATGAACACCAAAGTACATTGTTGTGTCATGTAAGACTTTTAAGATTTACCCCATAAAAAGTATAAGGACTGTATTATGCCATGTAGGAATTTCTAGGTTTACACCAGATATATGTCTAAGGACTCTGTTGTTCCATAAAATACTTTAAGATTTGATTTATTTTTGTTTTAAAAAATTCAAATTGATATGTACAATAAATAATCAAAACAAAATTATGTTGTGTTGTAAAAAGATAAAAATATTTATATAAAAAATATCATTAAATGTGATTTTTTTATATGTAACTTTAGACAAGTGTGTACAAGTTTGCTTGGGTGTACAATTTGGATAATCCAAATATACATTTGATGGATTAAGCTATTACAAAATTTTGATAATAATAGATGATGATATGATGATATGCATTTTACCTATTCACATATGTATTTTAGATGGTTTTGATGATCCTACATAGGTGTTTAAATTCCACTTATTAAATCCACCTTTCATTTTAAATGGGTCCAAAATTAATTCAAATATGCGATGAGATTATATTACCCCTATGTTTGTATGTATTTTAGATGATTTTGATGATTCTACATAGGTGATTTAACACTTTTCTATTGAGTCCACTATATATTTTGCTTGGGTATGAAAGCAATAGTGATGAATATGATGATTAATATTAGTTTAATATATTTTCCCTAGCTAAAAGGGGTAAGTAAAATTGGATGAAGTGGAATAATAGCATGAAGTGGAATAATAACATGAAGAATTTTGAAGATAAACTAAGAACTATACATGGTGTGCCTTGTGATGAATTATCAAAGATAACTAATATGCTCATACACTATTTACTTTTGAAAGCTCATATTTAGATACAACATGAGATTCTTAATTAGTATTCTATCATATCTTATCACAAGGAAATAATTTATCCATATTCCTATCCTAGATGCAAATAAGTTATGAAAAAGCACAAAGAATCTAAGTAGACAATAGAATGAAGAAAATGAGGATGAGCTAAATATAGTGCATAAGGATAATGGTATACAAATATTGATGACCATCAACTAGCATTATATCCCTAGCAAAAAGGAAAATTGATTAATCCTAACTAGCATCATCCCATGTTCATTGTTTTTTTTGAAAAATTTGAAAAAACTTGTATTAAAACTGAGAACAATTACAAGAGGGAGAAAACACATCCCAGCCAAGAGCAAGAAGCAAGAAAACAACAAGGCGCAAAAACGTGACATGTCACGAAATCGTGACATGTCACGATATCGCGACAAACACCCAACCGAGGCCGCGCCAGAGAAACGAGCCGCAAAAACGTGACATGTCATGAAATCATGACATGTCACGAAATCGCGATAGCCAAGCCCCGAGGCACCTAACCACCACAAACGTCGCGAAATCGCGATGACACAACCTCAAGGCGCCCAATCACCAAAAGTGTCACGAAATCGTGACGAGATTTCCAAAAGGCGCCTGATCACCAGAAGTGTCGTGAAATCGCGACGAGTTCTCCCCTTGACACCAGTGCTGCAAAAGAGTCACGAAATCGCGACGAGTTTTCCCCATGGCACCAATTCTCCAAAAGTGTCACGAAATCGCGACGAGTTTTTCCCTTGGCGCCCAAACTGCAGAAGTGTCACGAAATCGCGACGGGTTCTCCCCTTGGCGCCCCTTCATTAAAGGTGTCACGAAATCGTGACAATTTTTCCCCACGATGCCAATTCCCCAAAACTGTCATGAAATCGCTACGAGTTTTCCCCTTGGCTCCCAACCTTCAAAATTGTCACGATATCGCGACGAGTTATCACCGTGGCGCCCAACCTTCAAAAGTGTCACGATATCACGACGGTTTTTCCCCTTGGTGCCAGCTTGCCAAAAATGCCACGATATCGCGACGATTTTTCCCCTTAGCGCCGATTCAGCAAAAGTGTCACGAAATCACGACGGCTTTTCGCCTCGGTGCCCAACCTTCAGAAGTGTCGCGATATCACGATGGTTTTTCCCCTTGGTGCCAGCTCGCCAAAAATGTCACGATATCACGACGATTTTTCTCCTGGGCGCCCTTTCAACAAAAGTGTCGCGATATCGTGACGGTTTTTCTCCAAGGCGGACAACCTTCAAAAGTGTCGTGATATCGCGACAGTTTTTCCCCTTGGTACCAGCTCTCCAAAACTGTCACGAAATCGCGATGATTTTTCCCTTGAGCAACCATTCAGCAAAAATGTCACGATATCGCGACGGATTTTCCCCTTGGCGCCTATACTCCAAAAGAGTCACGAAATCACGACGATTTTTCCCCTTAGCGCCAATTTTCCAAAAGCATCGCGAAATCGCTACAGCTTCCAGCCACAGGCCCCGACGATGCAACAGGTCACGAAATCATGACAGTCTCCCTCCAAAGGCCGCGACGGTGCAACAGGTCATGAAATCGCTACAACTTCTCGCCAAAGGCAGCGACGGTGCAACAGGCCACGAAATCGCTACAGCTTCTCTCCAACGGCCGCGACAGCGAAACATGTCATGATATCGCGACAGCTTGCCACCAAAGGCCGCGATGGCGCAACAGGTCACGATATCATGACAAAAACCACCCTTAGCATTTTCTTTGTGCATTATCTTAAGGATCGTTCTAGGCCCTGCCGAATCACTTCATCCTCCAAAGGCATGTCACTGTGCAGCTGCACCCCTACCTCTTTCTCAGCACCCATCTTAGCAAGGAAATCGACCGCTTTATTTAGATTTCTACTCGCATAAACAGGAATCACGTCATCTAGTTCTCTCCATAGTTCCTTGATTTGAGAGACCAAAATCCTCAACCTCCATGCTTTTAAAGCAAAGTTCCTCATGCAATCAAGATCTCCAACCAATATTTGAGAGTCAGATTCTAGAATTACCCTCCTATGGCCCTGATTAACTGCCCAAATAGAAGCTGCTCTGATAGCAATGGCTTCAGCTTCGTTATTTGTGGCTCGGCCCAAACCCTGTAGCTCCCAGTAGAGCACGGTGCCCTCATGATTCCGGCAGACCACACCAATGCCAGCATTACCCGGATTGCCCTTAGCAGCTCCGTCAGTATTGATTTTGATCCAACCGTCGGGAGGAGGTATCCAGCTGGCTCTGACCTGTTCCTCTTGCTTTTCCACTCCCTCGTCCATTGGCTCCGAATCAACCTGAGATTCCTCATTTGCATGGACGACAACTATTTTAGAGACTTTGCTCCGTATGACCTGCCAAACACCATCAAGTGTGGAAAACGTTTCTCGAAATATTCTTGCATTTCTCTCCAACCACACTTGCCACCAAATGAAATTTAAGCCGAGCTCCCAACCGATACGAAGAGCTTTAGATTTAAATCTACCCCTCTTCCATCTTTCCAGAATGTTAATCCGATTCAAATCACCATTAAGCTAGATTTTAAAGTGAGAGAACCAGCGCTTCCAAATCTGGCACGTGAAGGGGCATTCAAACATCATATGATCAGCTGTTTCCTCGTTCTTATGGCATAGAACACACTGAGAAGGACCGATGATACCTCTGCACTTGAGGTTGTCGAAAGTGAGAATTCCATTGTGCATAACCTGCCAAGCAAAAAAGTTCACTTTTGGCCAGCCCTTGGATTGCCAAATCTGTCTCCAGTCCTCAACCGGGAAAGCAGGGGGGAGGCTCAGGGAGGATGTTATCATATCCGTCTTTAATAGTGTAAACACCAAGGCTCCCAAAGCCCCAAGCTAATTCATCCTCCTCGTCCCTCCCAGTGAGAAATATTTCCTTCAAGATTCTGGACAAGATGGGTGCTAGCTCCGGAGGGATTGAAATTGGCCACTCCTCCAACTTCTTAAACTTCTTAAACTTATACCCCCCAACTGAGTAGTATTGAAATAACTCTCAATTTGGACCCAACCCTTGGATTCTATGGCAGCTTTGATTGGGAGTAACTCTGGGAATTCAACCATGATGGGAGGAAACTGATCCCAGGAATCAGACCAAAAATGGGCCTTATCCCCCCTCCCCACTTTCCAAAATAGCTGGTCTTTAATAACCTGCGATCCAAGCTTGAGAGCCTGCCAAACTAAGGATCCAACACCCTCCAAAGAGAAGCGGCCCACCTCACTGGGATTGACATGACCCAAGTACTTGCTAGTAAGAATTCTACTGAATAAGGAAGTAGGCTGGGAAATCCACCTCCAGTACAACTTTCCAGCCAAGGCTTTATTATTTAACCTGGATCCTCTCAGTCCCAGCCCACCTTTTACCTTGGGCTAGGTAACTTTATCCCAGCTCACTAAGGCCCACTTTCTCTCTCCCTTTGGTCCTTCCCACAAAAACTTTCTAGCCATCCTATCCAAATCTTTCCAGATTGTAAGCGGGGCAGCCAAGATAGAGAATTTGTAGATAGGCATGGCTTGAATGACTGACTGTAAGAAAGTTACTCTGCCACCATAGCTTAACCACTTGTGAGACCAGTGATTAATTCTTTCCTGGATGCCCTCAAGCAAGTGCCTCCAAGTGTCAAGTTTCAGCTTTTTGAAGTGCAAGGGAATCCCCAAGTAAACCACAGGAAGAGCAGTCCTAGTAAATCCCAAAATTTCTAAAATTTTGTTCTGAAGCCTGTGCTCCAGATTGAAAAAGACCACCTTGGATTTCTTGTCATTAATGACCTATTGAGTGGCCCTGAGATAAACATTAAGAGTGTCCCTAATCGATCTTGCTTCCCTGAGGCTGGCAACTCCCATCAGACCAGTGTCATCCACAAACTACAGATGCGATAGAACTTCGTCCCCCACCCTAACACCCAATAACCTCCCTTGCTGTCTTCTCCTCAAGAAAAGTCTGCCAAGACCTTCAACCATAATCAGAAATAGATAAGGAGAGCAAGGATCCCCCTGGCGGAGTCCCCGAGAGGCTCCAAAAGGCTGCGAAGGAAGGCCCTTGATAAGAACAGAGTAGGTCGGGGAAGAGACACAACTCATGACCCACTCAATCCAGTCCTGAGAGAAACCAAAAGTAGCCATCATTTTGGCCAAAAAACTCCATTCAACCCTATCATAAGCCTTGGACATGTCCAGTTTTAATGAACATCCCTTTATTCCCATAAGTGTGCATTGAATGAATAGCTTCCTGAGCCAGAACCACCCCATCCAAAATCTGTCGACCCTCAACAAAACCCCCTTGCTCGTAGGAGATAATGCTGTGAAGAAGGGGTTTTAGACGCTCACCCATTACCTTGGTGATTATTTTATACAACACATTACATAAGGCAATAGGCCTATAATCTGAAATCTGGCTCCCCTCCTCCCCTTTTGGAATCAAGGTAATGAAAGTGTGGTTTAGAGCTTTAAGCATTCTCTTGTTTTCTCTGGATTCTTCAACCACAACTCTAACATCTTCCTCTAAGCAATCCCGAAGGCCTGGAAAAACTCAATGGGGAAACCGTCAGGACTCGGAGTTTTACCAGTACTCATTCCAAAGACCACAATCGTCAGCTCATCTCTATCAATGGGTTTGAGGAGGGCCTGGTTTTCATCCTCAGAAATGAGAGCAGGAATGACAGAAAGAACTTCATTTTGGGCCGAAGCATCTTGAACCGGACTCTCCTTAAAAAGCTTTGAGAAATAATCCATAGCATGGGAGTGAATCTCTGGAAGAGTGTCAAAGGAATGACCATTCTCATATTGAAGGACCTCCATCTTGTTCATCTGTCTTCGGGCACAAGCAGTCCGATGAAAGAATTTTGTATTTCTGTCCCCTTCCACTAACCAGGTAGTTCTTGCTCTCTGCCTCCAATAAGTCTCCTCCTGGTTGTCAATGTCCTCCACCGCTCTACGCAAGGCATCATCCTCAACCTTGAGCTGATCTGTAATAACTCCTTCTCTGAACTCATTTCGTACCTCATCCCAACGGGCCACCAATGGAGCTCTTTGGGCCTGGAAGTCAGATTTATTAGAACGCCTCCAATATTTCAACCGAGTTTTGACATATTGAAGTTGTTTGTGAATTCTGAACATTGCTCTTCCATAAGCTGGACGACCTTCTTTCCACCATTGTGGGATTTTCTCCCAAAGTTCTTCTTTCTACAGCCAGAAATTCTCAAATCTGAAAGGTTTGTGATGATGTCTCCTCCCAGCACCACCTTCTAACAAAATAGGGCAGTGATCAGAAACAAGGCCTGCTAAAATCTAAAAATTAATGTTCCATTTTACAAACGTCTCTTCTGAGAGCAGAAAGCGATCTAGTTTCACCTTCCTACTATGTGGCTCCCTCCTTTTATTAGTCCAAGTGAAGTTATTTCCAGGACATTTGATGTCCACTAGGTGTAAATCCTGGACTTGAGCGATCATGAATCGGTCCCCTGGATCCAAAAAGGGTGTTCCCCCTTCCTGTTCTCTAGAAGATAATTTAGCATTAAAGTCCCCCGCTACAATCCAGTCTAGACCTTCCCTAGACACTCTCATGTCATGCACAGCCTTCCACTGCTGCCTCTGACCCTCCAGGGTTTGAGATCCATAAAAGTTAGTAATTAAAACGACTTTCGCCGAGACATTATTTTGAAAGAGAGAAGTGAGAACACCCCTCCAGGCAAGGTGATCTATTGCAGACCATTCCTGAGAGTTCCACAGAGTAACAATCCCCCCTGAGGCACCTTGGGCAGCCACATCCATGTGACCAACGCCCTTCCAGATTCTGTTGACTGTTTTAGACATAAGATCCAAAGACATCTTAGTCTCTTGTAAAAGCAAGAAATCAGTATTGCTATTTTCTAATAACCTTTGAACATCAGATTGATGGGTTCTGCTGTTTAAACCCCTCACATTCCAAGATTGTATAATCATGGGTTACCCTGAGAGCAATAAGAGTCAATTGTCCTCATTGATCCTCCCATGATCAATTTGTCTCCTTGAGCTTCTAGCAGCTCCTTATTAGATCTCCGACCTGCTCCCTGAGAATTGCTATTTTTTGGTCTTTTTTCTAGCCAGGTTATCCCCAAAGATGGCCTTTCTCTCGCTCTTCTCTCGTTGTCCCCATGTGGACATCCTGAGATACTGACTACTCAGGATTATGGACTACTAAGGCACTAGAAGACACTGGCTGTGATACTTCACAGGGATCAACTATCTGCTGTATGACAGGAGAAGGTGAGAGGGGGGGCTGCCCAAGAATATTAGAAGTTTCTTTGAAACCCTCCAAGCCCTCCATAGAGTGATCCTCTTCATCAACCAAAGATTTAAAAATCTCATACCTATTGGCAGGCCTGAGATTAGATTGCTCCTTTCCCTCCTTTTTCTTAGTCCGTCTTCTTCTTCTGGGTTGTTCAAAACCCTCTCTCGGAGCATTCTGGCTCTGACCAGAGCTATTAGGATCTATATTAGGAGCAGCCTTATCCTCCTTAGGCAGATGTGGCAAATCTAAAGGGGCCTCCATCTTGGCATTCATATTAATAGGACAAAAACGGGCTAGATGCCCATGCTTATGGCAAACCCGACATCTGAAGGGTAGGGCTTCGTAGTCAAGCTGCTGGATCCAGGTATGACCTGCCAGTTCAATATCCAACTCAACCGATAGAGGCTGGCTGAGATCCATCTCAACATAGATTCACGCGTAAACTGCCATGCTCCCTTCAATAGTGTCTCTGGCAACACCAATATGTCTACCAATCGTATTGCCAATCATGGCCAATACCTACTCCCCCCAGAACTCCATAGGAAGGGCGTATAATCTAATCCACACTGGTATAGCAGTGGGTTCAACACGAGGGTCGAAGACCACCCGCCATGGTTGAACAAAAAGGCCTATCGGGCCATGGTTCTTCTTTTCTGACTCAAAAGCCTTATTTCTGTCGGCCAGAGCCGAGAAGCTGACAATAAAATAACCATTACTAATAAACCACAATGAGTACTCACCGTGGGGTTCCCAGTTTTGACGGATCCATGAATGCAGGAAGTTCAGAGAGGGGCGAATGCCCATGAACTTGCAGATTAGGTCATGGTTCGCTCTGTAGAGAACTGATTCTTCAACCATGTTGGGTTCAATGACGATTTTTGGCCTGGAATCGGCCTGCGACAGACAACCATTCACCCGATGAGCTGACGGCCGATTCCCAACAGCCGTGAAGATCTTCTTGTATGCCATATTTTGCGCTTCAGCAGTCTTCGGGGAAGAGTCGCCTTTAAATAGATCAGCGTAAGAGCTGGTGTTTCCTGAATCAGGAGCCGGAGAAGTCCCCATTGGACCCTCCAGGGGCACCGAACGGATCTTCAGATCCCCCGTAACCTAAATGCACTTCAGCAAGACCGCAAAAACCAGAGAAAAATCGAGGATGCAGAAACTCTGGTTCAGAGGAGAAAATCGCCAGAGCTCATTTTCTCGCCTTTTTCCAACCCCCAGCCTCTTGCATATGTTAAATTTTTCCATCCCATGTTCATTGTTATGGATATAGATAATAAATTATTAAATTAGATATTAAGTAATTAGAGCTAAGCGATTAAAGAAAAATGATGTTTTGTGATGATGATAAAAGATAAGACTAGAAGTTATTATTCCTATTAACTTAGATGATTTGACTAAACAAAAGAAGATAAGACACATTTCTTCTCTTAAGTACAAATCAACTAGATTTACAAACAAAAGATATTTCTTAAATATGATGACAAAAAATTAGATAATGATATCCACTCACAATAGTATACATATGTTCTTATGTATAAGGGGATATTGTTGATAAAATATCAAGCAAACAAAATAAGGGGTTTCACTCTCATATATAGCTTTGACTAGTATATGCTTGTCCTTATGGATACAATTTCTAAAACAAGCAACAAAGATAATCAAGATAAGAATAATGATAATGGATAACCACTCACATAAACATTATTATAAAAATAGAAAATAATTAATCATAACTAGCATCATCATATGTATGTCCTTATGGGTTCCAATGTCATATTGGTGCTAATGAGCAATGCATCAAAAAATAAAATAAATATCATATAAGGTAACTAATAAAACAACTAAAGATATAAACTAAAAAGCTAAGGAATAAAATATGAAGAAGGATAAAAATTCAAAGGTAATATTTGTAGGATCTAGACTTTAGTGATCATCATTATGTCATGTTGCCATGCTCTTAACTTTAGATTATTTTTCCTTCATTCTTGTTTAAAGCATTTGACAAAATTATATCTTTTAAATAGTTGTAAATATATTAATACCATGGACCAGTAACAATATTAACTTCTAATGTAAAGGCCTATAAAGGATATACACTAGCATATATAGTCATAGACTGACTAAGTTGGTTGATTATTAAGGTAGATTTCTCATCATGAAGCTCCAATGGGATAAGGGATGTTTTAGAATCCATAACAACCACATCACAATTACTAGATCTAGGTGTGGGTATGCTCATGTGACCTTAATAAAAGTAATAAATTCTTGGGTACTTAGGACCAAACCATTGTTTATGAAAATAGGCTGACCCAGTGTTATTGCTATGGAAATTTGATCACCAGGTGAACCAATGTTCCCTCAAGGCATAGGTAGAGAAGGAAAAGAGACTTGCAAGAACAAAATGGATCCAAAAGGAGAACTTAGGATGAGTTCCCTTGAAGTATTTGGGTGGTAATTCATCAAAGGTGGGGGAAGGAGAAGCTCAACCCTAGATGGATGAGGTTTAGAAGTTGAAGGCTCTAGCAGAGGAGATTTTACAACCCTCAAAATTGATCCTAGCCAACCTGGTGGTGATTGAGAATATGTCTAAGGAGAATAACGTAGCCTTAAAGCTTGGTGTTGCTGAGGTATGTTAGTCAAATATTAATTTTAAAACCATTGTTTCCAAGGTTATGCATAAGGGGTTGGACTCAAAATTTACTTGTAAAAAAATGGTGAATCCTAATCAAAATCAAGGAGAATCAAGGGCAAATCCTAAGCAAATCAAATCAATCATTTTCACACCAAAATTTGGGGTATTTGAAGCCCTAAAAAGTAAGGTCATATTTGGGGAAAATTTTGATCTATTAAATCACCTTATAACTTCATAAAAACACCACCATTATATTAGGCTCGAAAATATCTTTCCAATGAGTACAAATATGCCTATGTTTGGATATATATTATGGCAAATTAACCCTAAGAAAAAATTGGTCTTGAAAATTTTAGGCGAATGGGCTGACGTCGAGGATCCTCATATTCATCAATTTCCAATTTTGGAAATCCTAATATTTGCCTAATTTGTGAATATTCGATATTGTGCATAACTCTAATTGTTTCTAAGGTTCTTCATAATTACCTTTATGGAATTTGTATTGGTTCTTCTCTTGAGGATGCTATGATTCAGTTGGCGACCCTTGAGGTAGGGTCTCCGATTAGATCCCCAAAGACCTATCTAGAGAAAGGTTATATACATATTAAAACCTAAAGATAAAGGAAGGGAAATGTGGATGTGGGTGTTGAGAAGAAGTTAGGAAAGCCCCCTAACAAGTCTGTGAGGAAGAGAGAAATATATTCTAAGATCGTGAATGGATCTCAAGCTTTGCTCAAACTTGAAAAAGGGAAGGTTGTAGGAGTAAGAGAACTAAAGCTAAAATATTTTTGTGATAGTAACCATGGGATATATTGGGGAAAGAAATATAATTAAAAATATTTTAAATGAACTACCTCTCTTGGAATGTTTGGGGTTTGAATGGGCTTTCTAAATAATAGGTGGTTGCTTCCCTACGTAAATAAATTTTGCTTGATATTATTTTCTTGCAAGAAACCAAGTTGGATGGTCAGGATATAGAAGCTGTTAGCAAAAGGATTTGGAAAAAATCCCATTTTGCTGCAAGCCCAACTAATGGTTCCTCTGGGGGACTCCTTTGTCTCTAGGATGATAACACGTTTGAGGGTTCTATAATTTCTTCCTTAGATAAGATTATTAATATTCTCTTCTATGATAGAGAAAGTAATAAAAAGTGGATTATGACCAATGTATATGCACCAAAATCTAGGCCTAGTAGAAACTTGTTGTGGAAAACTGAGTTCCATGAGAAGGATTTTTGCTTAAGAATCTGGTGTCTAGATAGGGATTTTAATTCCCCTCTATTGTTTTTGGATAAAAAAGGAGGGAACTCTCCAATATCAAAAAACATGGAAGATTTTGTAGATTTTGTGAATGACAATGAGCTATTAGATGTTGAGTTGAAGGATTCAAGGTATACTTGAAGCAACAAGAGAGTGGGTAACCAAATCATCCAAATCAAGTTGGATAGGGTTCTTGTATCCAAGGAGTGTCTTTTGTTGTTTGGGATTTTTTCTCTTTTTCTCTACCCAAAATTGGATCCAACCATAACCCCTTATGTTTTGAAATGAAATAGGAAGAAGACATTTAGGTTTGAGGCAATGTGGTGCCTTCATACTTACTTGGAAGTTGAAATAAAAAATTGTTGGTCGACAAGGGTCAAAGGATATAGCCTTTCCAAAATTATGGCGAAGCTTAGAGTTGTTAAAAGCAACCTTAAAGAATGGAATAAAAGGGCTTTGGGGAATATTTTTCAAAAGAAGAAAGACCTAAAAATTTAACTAAAAGCTATTTAATCTAAGATAGAACTTGGATATCAATCTCAAGAGATCAGATACAAAGAAAAGGAGGTGTTGGATTAATTTAATAACACTATTGCAAAGGAGAAAATTTTGTGGAAACATAAATCTAGGGCACTTTAGCTAAAGGAGGGAGAGAAAAATTCTAAGTTTTTTCACATTACAACCTTGAAGCACAAAAGCACCAATAGGATTAGAGAAATTCAAAAATATGATGTATCTATTGCTACTAACATTAAGTATATAAGAGCTGAGGCTATGCATTTTTTCAAAAGTCTCATTGGGGTGGAAGAGGTTTGTAATGAGGAATCCCAAAATAAGTTGCTTGGTAGTATTCCCAACCTTATCATGGATGATATGAACGAAACCCTTATCTTTCCCTTAGCGATGAGGAACTTAGAGCTACTATATTTGTGATGGAAGGAATGAAGGCTCCAGGTTCTGATGGTTTCATCTCTCTCTTTTCCAAAAGTATTGGCATACCATGGGAAATGATATTTTTGATGCCCTTCAAGAGGTCCAAACCACCAATCATATCCCATTCGAAGTGAATTCTAAATTTTTAACTCTAATCCCCAAGACTATTGGTGCAAAGGAATTTGGTGCCTTTAGACCCATCAAATTATGTAACACTATTTATAAAATTTTGACAAAGGTCTTTGTTAATAGATTAAAACCTTTTTTCTATCATTGATTGATTTAGCCTAAAGTGGATTTGTGCCAGGGAGATAAATCTTGAACAATATCATAGTTGTTTATGAAATCCTTCATTTAGCTTATAAAAGTGGCAGAGTTGGTCTCCTTCTCAAATTAGACATGAAAAAGGCTTATGGTAGGGTTTTGTGGGAGTTTTTATTAAAGGTTTTGGGAAAATTTGGTTTTTTCCAAAGTTGGGAAAACTTATCCATGGTTGTATCTCTTCTGCAAAGTTTTTAGTCTTAATAAACAGATCCCTAATAGGTTATTTTTCAAGTCTGAGAAGTATTTGCCAAGGAGATCCCTTGTTCCCTTACCTTTATATCTTAGTGGCAAAAGCTCTAGGTAGGGATAAGTTAGAACCATTTATTGAAGGTTTAAAGATAGCTTTACCGATGGATCCTATTTCTCATCACCAATTTGTAGATGATGTTTTACTCTCCCTCCTTGCTTTAGTTCCCCATGTAAGGGTACTAAAAGGAATGTTGGAGGCATTTGAAATTGTAGTTGGGTAAAAGATAAGTTATATAAAAAGTAAAATATTCTTCTGAATACCCCCTTAGCAAGGTAAATGATAATTTCTCACATCATAGGTTGTGAGGTGGCTGCCCTCCCATCTCTTTACCTTGGAATACCTTTGTTTAAAGGTAATATCCAAGATTCACTTTGGGAACTTGTGGTGAAAATATTATAGAGGAAGCTAATAAGGTGGAAAGGATCCCTCCTCAGTCAAGCCAAAAAGGCTACCCTAGTAAATTCTACTCTTCAAAGTATTCCAACCTTATTCTTATTTATATTAAGAATTCTTAACAAGATTTTATCAAAGATTGAACATATTCAAAAGTTGTTTCTTTGGTCTAGTTTTGATGAGAAGAAAATATTTCACTTAGTTGGTTGAAAGTAAGTTTACAAACCTAAAAAGGATGGTGGCTTAGGTCTATGTAACATCAGGTAGATGAATAAGGCTCTGGTTGCAAAATAGGGATGGAAGTTGGCAAATCAAACTAAAACTAGTTGTGTCAACATTGTGTTAGTCAAATACTTGAGACAAGATATTTTTTTGCTTGTTGATCCTCTACCAACTTCTAGTTCAACCTTTTAGTTGATTTTGTAAAAATTCGAGGGTGTCCAAAGGTTGTAGGTGGAGGTTAGGTGATGGACTCAAGATTAATTTTTGGAAAGATATTTGGCTGATGGACCAACCCCTTATGCAAATTCCAAATCTAGAGTGTTTGGAGCCTAGTACAAGATGGTATTTGGGTCTAAGGTGGCTGAATTTATCAAGGTGGTTAATGGGGGTTGAAGGTTTGAAAATCATTAGACCAGTCTATTCTCAACAATGCTAAACTTGAAGCTTGAATTCTAATTGCTAATAAGTTAAAGTTTCATGTCATTAAATAGAGAAATAAAGAGGATGAGATATTTTGGGTAGGGGAAAATAATGGATCCTTTTCAGTCAAGTCTACCTACAATCTATTGGCTATCAGGACTCCTTCGTGGGTCCCACATTTCAAAGTATGGCTTAAGGATCTAATGCCAAAGGTGAATATATTTTTTTGGTTGGAAACTCAAAATAATATTTTGACCATTGAAAATATTAAAAAAGAAGTTGGTTGATGCCGAACAGATGCTACCTCTGTGGTGCTAATGAGGAATAGACAAGCCATCTATTCTTTCAATGCTCATTATCTATGGAAGTTCTTAACTCTATTTTTAATTTTTTGGGACTGAGTTGGGTGGTGCCAAGTTTGCTTGTTGATGTTTGCACTCAATGGTCATCTCCTTTTTAATATCCAAGGCTAAAATATTTTTGGAACTTCTATTTGCCACATATTTTCTAGCAGGTGTTGAAGGAGAGGAATAGTATTATTTTTAAAAATTTCAAAAGAGATCCTACATTTGTTTGTGCTAGAGACTTGGCCTCCACATTGGATAATGTGTCCTCTCTAGCTTTGGAGGATGGAAAATTTTAGGAGGTTGAGCTTGAAATAAAAATTGGTTTTCAACAGAGTAATAGGGTTGTTGGTCTTCCTAGTCCTAATCCCTAGGCTCTTGTGAGGTGGGAAACTCCTCCTTTAGGTTGGATTAAACTACAATTCGATGGAGCTTCAAAGGGTAATCCTGATAATGCAAGTGCTTGTGGGGTGATTAGGGATGATAAAGGTGGGCTTCTATTGGTGTATGTTGAGCTATTAGATATCCAGACTTGCCATGTTGTAGAGACCAGAGCCCTTTACCAAGGTATCCTGCTTGTGGAGAATATATTTTTTTTTTGAATTTACATGGTGGAATCGGTAGCCGCCATGAATTCGAGCAGGCTGTCCAGCTTTTATGGCTGCCACAGTATTTTGTGTTGTCTGCCCCAAAAGCTACCACACAGATCTTCGTGTAGTCCGCCCCTATAACCACCATGCCACAATCATTTTAAACATTTTACGCCACTGAAAGAACCAGGAAAGGGACAAGCGTTCAGTCCGACGAGGCCCGAGATTTGAACCTTGGACCTCCGCCCCCCTTATGGGGTTTGGATGAACCAATTGGTATACAACTTGTGGAGAATATAGGGTACCAAAATTTTTGCATTGAAGGAGACTCGCTTAATATTATAAACTTGGTCAAAGGTGATTCAATACCCAATTGGAATAATGAGGCTGTGATTATGGAATCTAGTTGAATTATTTAGGCTAGACAAGATAGGGAGATAAAGCATATCTTCAAAGAAGGAAACTACCACACTGATTTTATGGTAAATCTGGGTATAAGTCTCAATGGTATTTTTGTTTGGAGAGATAATTTTCTTGAAGGTCTTCTTCAATTGGATTTAGTGATGCATACTTCTTAATGCTCTGTAAGCTTTTACTATTTATGAAGAAAGGTTTTGTGCACAACCATGTGGGAGTGTTGGTTGGCTAGGGGGCTCACTAGTGCTATTCTAATTTTGTTTCTTGTATCAAGTTGTAGTTGGTTCACTTGGTGATGAGTGGCTAGTTGTAGTGCTTTATAGTCATTCTTGTCCCTATATTTTTGGTCTTAGGCCAAGTTTTGTAGGGCTTATCCTATTGTAAAAGGTTTGGGTACTCTTCTAAAACCCCTTCTATATCTAATAAAAACCAAATTATTATAAGATTTGTATTTCTCATATTTAGTTTGATAGACTAAATTAAATTGATTAAAATCTAACTAGGATTAACCAAAGATGTTAAGAACATTGGTCCTTAGGGATCTAGTGGTCCTAAGTCCAAGGATGAGATATTCATACTCTATAATATTATTAGTACACTCAAACTTAAGCTTAAAGGGTAAAGGGATAAGTTGATAATGAGGAGTGATTAAGATTATGATGGAGAGATTTCAATGGCACTTGTGCTAATTTATTGACTATGACCCGACCTTCAATAGATTTTTGACTAATAATTTAAGTTTAAATTCACTAAGCAACACAATTCATTTAATGATACAAACTAAAATATGGGGTTTAATCATGAGATATCACCAAGGGTTCACTCATATAATGAAAAATGTGTTATGACCTAATATATAGTTCCTAATATTTTGAGGACACACTATAAAGACAATTTTTCTATAATATAATATAAGTGTCATAGCTAACTAATATTCTTATCAATGTGGATGTTTGAACTTTTCATGCCTTGATCATCACATTGGGATAGTAAATTTTCCAAGAAATAGTTGGTTAAAACTATGTAAAGAAGCAAATGCCTACTAGGATTAGGAGCGACAAGGACAAGAGGTGTCACTAAATATTTCTTAATAACATTGATAACTTATGGATAACTATCATCTCAATTTAATACTATATATTTCTTTAGTAGTTTACTGAATGGTTGGTTTTTATCATTGGGTTTGGAGGTAAAACTCCTAATAGAATGGATTTTATCTTGGAGTCTTCTAACTTGAGTTAGATTTTTGGGTAGTTGCATATTAATTATGACTTCTATATTTTTGAGATCCACCTCTATACCTCTTCTAGAAACTATAAACCCTAGAAGTCTTTCAGACATTATACCAAAAATGCATTCATAAAGTTTTAGATATACTTTATAGCTTCTCAATTTGTGAAAGATACATCTTAGGTCATGAATATGATCTTATCTTGACCAAGAAGATTGTCGGCATAGTCTTCCATGATATCAAGCATGAGATCATGGAATACATACATCATGGACCTAAGATAGGTTACCCTTGTATTTTTTATTTAAAATTGAGTAATTTGATAACAAAATATTCACTAAGGTGTGGTGAAGTTTATCTTATGTTGGTCTTGTAAATCTATTTGAATATGACTATATCAAGAGAAACCATCCATGAGATATAACATTTTACATCCTATTGTAAATTCAAAAATCATGTTTATACTAGGGAGAGAAAAGTTATTTTTGTCATATGGCTTATTAATGTCTTAAAAGTTAGTACATATTCTAATTCTTCCAATATTTTTGGTCATCGGTATAATGTTTGAAGTCTAAATGCAAATAGTCATAATTATATAAAAGCAATATCGAGGAGCTTTTAAAGCTCTTATTTAACCAAAATTACAACTTTTGGATGCATTGTAATAGCTTCTATTTAATAAGTTTACTTTAGGTGTGACAACTACATGATGAACAACTAAGAAGGGATCTAGATGAAATATATCATGACATGACTAATCAAATATGTATTTATATTTGAATAATATCTTGGTATAGTCTTCCTACTCATCTATGGTTAGGATTTTACTTAACTTAAGGACTTAAGGCTCTTCTAAAGTTCTCATGTTGTTTTTTATGGTTTACTCTAGTAAAATATGATACTCATATTCTAATTGAGGAGGTTCTTGCAAAACACATAATCCTTATAAATCTACACTATCTAGGTCTATGATTTGAGGATCTAAGCTAGAGTCCTAAGATTACACTATATTAGCTATTTGAGGGAAAGATCCTTCAAAAGAAAATTGATCTTAGATTAGATAATTGAACCTCTTAAAAAGTTATTGTGATGGATACACTGTCATGTTCCTCCCAACCACAAGAGGACTCATCAATAATGATCTTAGGATAAACTAGGATTAAGTAATTAATGCTACAATGGTGGGTGAAATCACTATAGTCACTACTAAATATAACATGGTCTAGACTAAGAAAATCTTCATAATTCCATTCTAAACCATTTATAAAGATAGTACTAAATATGGAGACTCATACATAATTAAATTATTGATTAGAATTATTTTTCTTATCAAAGATCATATTTGAGTATAGTTATATGTTGTCAAGGTTAAGCCTTATGCCTAATTTGCCTAGACAAGAGTATGCTTAAAGGGGTTATTTGATTCCTTACTGATAAAGATCTAAAATATTTTTGTGGTAATCCATATCGGACAACATTAGATTTAGGATGGGATAAGAGTTAGATAAATAACATGAGGCCTATTGTCCTTGAGTAGGATATCAACTACTACCATCGTCATTAGCAAATTTTATATATGAAAGAATAATTTCTAATTTTTACCTTTTACATTTGTTACTGATGCTTCCTAAGGATGGGAGACAAACATTTTAGGGAATGAGGAATTTTAGGAAGGTCCACCAAATGAAGGTTAGAGTTAGAATCTATTAGATTGGAAGGATTGGAATTAATAAATGGTTGAGCTATCTTATTTGATAAGGTTGAACTAAAATAATTAGAAACCTTAATAATATAAGGCTTATATTAGCTAGTACTTAGATGAAGGTTTTATAGAGTATCCATCTATAAAAGTGGTTTTAATCCATTAAGAGTCTCTCTATCAGAAGCAATGATTATAATCTTAGATTCTATTAGATAAGCATGAAGACTAGGTATTTGGGTATGAATTTCAACTACTTTGCATTGTTTGAAAGGTTTAAGAATAATATGGACATTATAATTCTAGTTTATATATTCATACTTTAGACATTGATGGAGAGTGGATGGATCTTCCTACATCTCACGGATCCAAAGTTATTCTAAAAGAATGTTGTAATATAGCTCACAAGGTATACCATAAAAAATAATATCTAGTGACCAAGGAACCACTATGAGAGGTAAGACTATTGTACCACTAGCCTCATGTTCCATATTGTTAAAGGATCAAATGGTGAGATTATATTTTCAACATTAGTTTTAGTTAGACCAAAATGACTAATAAATTTGAGACAGATATTTAGTTTAGAGCCACTCTTGAAAAATATTATTTTGAAAAATTTATCACTGATTTGAGCTAGAGAGAAGTATATCCACATAAGGATGTGTGATTAGGCATATCATCTTCATATAAAGATATATTTGTATGATCCATCCTTGTTGTTCAAATAATAAAGGTAAATATATTCAAGTTCTTGGGGAACAATTCATTCACTTAGTCCCTAAAAAAAATATCTTGATAGGTTGATGCAGTTCTAAGGAGATCTAAATAGATATTTTAACTATGGTTTTTGCAAGGTATTCTAATAGGTCATAAGCCCCTTTAAATTTATTTTTATATTGAGACTGAATGACAAGAGAGGGCCTATTTGGCTGACTTGATAAGGGTTGATTAGAATGAGATTTATTTTTTATTGTGTTAATAAATATATATGATAAGATATATGGTTTATGGAATGATATGGAATAATGTGATCAAATACTCTTTAATTAGAAGGGTAGATTGTTCTAACTAAGATCGTTGATAAAGGCTTTTTATTTTCTACCTTGTGATCAACTAATAGAATTTGGAAAATACCCAAATATTGGTTGGGTGAAGGTGTAATGAAACCTCTAGAAATAGTAATACAATAATAAATCATATAAATGCAGTAATAGAAAAGTATATACTAGTACTATGATTTAAATTCCACAACAAATTATGGACAAAGTAACAAATCCAAACTCTAAGTCTTATAAAAATCCTAGCCACCAGGAGAGAGTAAATTCTCTTATCCATTTAGAGAGGGTGAGGTCTATCATGCTCACTAGAGGCAAAAATGATTACAAGTATGGATGATGATCCAAATACAACATAAATTTATCTAATTATAGTCTAAAAAATTAACAAAACCTAACTCTAATGCTCAAAATTTGACTAACCTAGCTTAGGTATTAACCTAATAATAATAAAGATAGCCTATGTAGCTATATTAGAGTTATTACATGTCTCTCCCTTAAAAAAATTATCCTCAAATATGGAAATGAGTGGAGAATTCTTGTTGGATCCCACTTCACATCTTCATATAAAAGGTATTATCACTTGATGAAGAACTCCTACACTTAGCAAAACTATAGGTTATAAAATCAAGAATAAAAGACTACCTCTAGTTGCAGGTCAATCTATCCCTCTTCATCTAATTATGAAAGAATCATCTGGTTCTACACCTCCTAAAAAATAGCCTGCTTAAGACAAGAAACATGTAAAATAGAAGTGATTTTTTAAGTAGGAGGAAGTTCCAATTGGTATGCCACCTTCCCAGTTTGATATATCACCTTGTAAGAACCATAGAACTTGGGTTACAAACTTTGACTAGATTTGGTCTTCAAAGAGAGTTGCTTATACAATTAGATCTATAAAAAGACCATATCACCCACTTCAAATTGCCATTCTTAGAGGTGTTAATATTCTTGTTGCTTCATATGGTTTTGGGCCTAAAAAATATTATATTTGAATAATTAAATATTATATTTGAATAATTAAAGGAAAATTTGACACTATTTAAGGAAATAGTCTACCTAAGCCACCTAAGAGGAGACCAAAATATAATCTACATAGATGGTGGTTTCCATACATGCAATGCTTTAGATGGAACATCTTGAGAACAAAATGATAGGAAGTGTTATACCATTATTATAATAAAGGAAGCCACTTGACCCATTGATATTGCTTATCTTGGGTAGATCACCAAAGGTATGTACCAAGAAACTTGTTCACAATCTTAGTTTGGATATAAAAATAAAGGCAATAATTCTTATTCATTAGGGGATCTACAATCTTCCCATAATTCTTATGTTTTTTGTAATACCTTATAAAACCTAAACCCCCCTAAATGATCTTGTGAGATTTAGGCTATGTCCAGTCCTAAATGGCCTTGATATTTTTAGGGTACACTTTGACACTTTCATGAGATAAGTACTTCAATTTAGACATCCCAAAATAACATTTGCAAGATTTAACATACAAAATGTGGATCAATACTTGTTGACATGAAGCAAATACAATGTCTAAGTCTGACTATAAACTAGGATATCATCAATAAGACCACTACAAGTTTATGGAGAAGAGGATGAATGAAAAAATTCATCAAAATTTTGAAGATAAAAAGACATAACCAAGAACTTGTATCAACCACTATATGTATGGAAAGTAGTTTTGGTAATATCATCCTCTATAATACTAATTTTATGTGACCTATAATACAATTCAAGCTTGGTTGAAAACATTGCACCATGAAATTCATCCAATAAATTATCAATAATAGAAATAGGAAATTTATCTTTGACCATAATATTGTTGAGTAGGAATAAATTAGTATATATTTACCATAAATTGTCCTTGCATCAAACCATAACCACTAGAGATGAATAAGGACACATACTAGGATAAATAATAACCTACTCCAACATATCTTGAACAAATTTCTTAAATTTAGAATTCTAGGGATGGGGGAAGTGGTAGGGATAAGCATTGAGTAGATCAATTTATAGAATAAGATGAATGGCATGATCATGAGTCCAAATAGGTGGAATACCCTTAGGTTCATTGAATACTGAAGCATATTTAGCAATAAGATACTGAATGCTAGAAGGATGACTAAGAAGTTATTGTTGAGTGGCCATGGATTCCATACAACTAATTTGGGAAAAGTAGCCTTTTATACCCTTATTCAATACATATTTTTAATTTGGTTGGAGTTGATAACCTTGAAAGGTTGGGGATGCATACCTTAGAGACGTTGAACTTCCTTTTTTTCATCCAATATCTATACAATATCTATAGGTCTAAAGTAACATCCTCTAATTGGGACAACCATTGAGCTCCCAAGATAACATATATACCACCCAATTCCAATACAAAAAGGTTATCAATCCATGTATATGAATACATAAAGATGTATTTATTGTCAAAATAAATACACAACATATAAAAGAAACATAGTACATGATAGGGCATCCATAGACACCAAAATATCTTCGCTCAAAGAAAATAAAAGTTACACTCAAACTGATAATAAAATGATTGATGAGGAGGGGTATTAATATCCAAATACATATTACCTTTAGTTCAAATTTGTGAGATCGACCCTTTGGAATAAAGTATTAAAAAATTACAAAAGTACCTTTTTCATCGATTACGTGGACCCAAAGGTTAAACATAACAAAACATTGGTCATGATAGTTTAACCATCACATATTTTGACATCCCCTCTTAAGATGAATGGGGGACATGGAGAGAGGACCTTTCATTGGATCCCCTCTAGGGACACTCTCCTACTCAAGTAAGATCTTGCATGTGCATAAAGATGGCCTTGAGAATGATCTTGATCAAAATATCTATTACCTTCTCTGATGAAGGAACAAACACTAGATCTAACATCCTATGAGCATGAAGCATAAAATTATAGATAAGCTAAATATTACTATGATTGTCACATTGAATAGGAACTAGAGAACTCTGAAGGATGTCAATCTCCTCTAAAATCATTGGTAACCACCTAAGATTACTGGTTGTCTCATTGGTAGAACAATATTTAGCCTATGTAGAATATTGAGAAATGGTGGATTGCATTTGGAACACAATGAAATCAAGCTATATCCCAAGTAGGAAAAAGACTATGATGGACCATTTCTCATCAAAATCACTTACCCAATTAGCATCTAAAAAAATTATCAAAATTAGAGGAGAACCAACATAGTAGTGAATGCTCATTTGATATATCTCTTTGATGCATTTGAGAATTTTCTTGGCTATTATCTAGTGACTCTCTTAAGGAGCCTACTTATACCTAGAATAGTAGCTAATAGCAAAGGCTATATCTAGTCTAGTGTGAATGAGATAGAGAAGACCTCCTATAAGAGACCAATATAACATGACATCAACCAAAGATGTCGTACAATCATATAATAATTTCAAACTTGAATAAAAGGAGGTTTTATTAGGCTTAAAATCTATTATAAATTGCTAAATAAGATCCAAAGCATATTTGGGCTAAGAAATGGTAATGCCATTATCTAATTGATCAAACTAGATTCACAAAAAATAGTGTAAGAGCCCAAAATATAGCATCTCAAATTCCAAACAAAGCTATAAATTCATATCCTTAATCAAAGTAGTGGATTTTACCATGGTAATAAGGTCATAAACATGCAATACAATCACTAAAGTCTCCTCATCATGATATTTAATATCAACATCATGCTTAGACTCACATCAATGAAATCCACAACTAAGAAAAAAATAATAATTTTTTTTAGTCCAAGCCCAAGGAGCCTTCTTAAGACCATAAAAAAATTAGATAAAATGATATACAATGAAGTAGGGCCCTCTAGCTCAAACATAAGTGGCTATTGCATGTAGATATCCTCCTAAAGTTCTGCATGGAGAACGGTAATCTTCACATCCATTTAATACACTTTCCATCCATATGAAGCTATAATGGAAAGAATCATTCTAATGAAGTCCATCCTAGCTATAGGTGCAAAAGCCTCTAAATAATACACTTTATCATACTGATATAAGCTCTTGGAAAGAACGCAAACCTTATGCTTTTTAATTTGACCATCTATTGTGTACTTGGTCTTGTAGACCCACTTAAACCCCCCAAAAACTCTTCCCTATTGAAAGAGGAATCAATTCCCATGTTATATTCTTCACCAATACCTCATATTCCACTTCCATGGCATATTTTTATTTAGGCTTCCCCTAAGCCTTGGAGTAGGTGATAATATCCTATGAATGGGTTGCCTTCAAAGCTTGGTAAGGAGCCTTTCAATGCTACTTAAGAGACAATAGGTTATACATCCTATAAAAGTATCTTAACCCACTTGGGGGTGGGACGTTCAAAATAAGCATAAGTATCCTATACCATATCAAAATTAGAAATAGAAACAAATGAATCCAACTTATAACCACTCACTTCATCATACAAACTAGAGTATATTGAACTAAACCATCATGCTCATCTTATCTTACTCTAAAAAAATAGGAGATTACCTAAGAAACCATTCATGATGGAGTCAAATTGATAGGCAAAGAATAACTATTAGAATAAGATCTAACAGGGATGGAACCAACCAAGACATTTTAAAAAATCTATAAAATTTGGAATAGATAGAGAATCAGAGAAATAAAAAGCCAAAATATTAGGAGAGGTAGTGGAAGGAGTACCCAGAAGAACCTCACCAAATATTACATCTCTCCTAATCAACATGTCACACCTTTGAGGATCATAGAGATGATATGTCTTTGAGATATCAGAATATTCTATAAATATACACTTATGGCTCTTAGGTACCTCCTTTTTTTAAGGATCCTCAAGTATGTGATCCCATCTTGAAGACCTAAAAATTTAAAACTTAGACATGTCTGACATATTCCTTGTAAATTTCTCAAGAGGTTTCATTCCTTGAATAACCTAGTAGGCACCTTGTTGATTATACACCCTACACAAGTGGATACCTCATCCTAAAATCGAGCTATATAAACTCTTGAAATGAATCATATAATGAGCGATATTCATGATAACCCTATTTTTTATTTCTACTCCATAATTCCATTCAAAAGTGTGGTGAACAATCATCTAATTTGTTATTCCATGAGTGGCCAAGAAATCATGAAAAATATGACTAACATATTCACCATCCCCATTTGTCCTTAAACACTTGATCCTTATATCTAATTGATTTTCAAAAAAATCCTTGAAGGTTTTGAACTTTTCAAACACTTCATCCTTGGTATGAATGGTATATACCCACACATATCTAGAAAATTTATCAATGAAAATAAGAAAGTACCTATTTCCTAAAAGAGGTGTACCCATAGGTCCACATATGTCACTATGAATGATCTCTAAAGGGTGAGATGCCCTTTTTCCAACTCATTTTAATTTTTTTTTTCTAAAATACATCATTCACAAACACCACTTAGAGGAGATATGTGTGGAAGTGCAAAAGCCACCTCATTTTGACTCATGTAACTCAAGGAACCATAGTTGAGTTTCCCAAGCCTATGATGCCACTTTTGACTCCCATCATCGGCATGTGCTATCATTGTAATATAATTCTTATTGCTATAGGGGGAGGAAGAATGAGTGGGTTTTTCATCTAGCTTATACATATGATCAAATTCATTATAATATCTAGAAATATTTATCATAAATCCATTGTCTATATCCTTATTCACCTATCTATTAGGCCATAATTCTAATTTTTTTGTTTGTGTGAGTAATGTTATAAATAGACAAAATATTAGGACCAACATTGGGAACATGATTTACCTTACCAAATGACAAAGATCCAATTGTGATTCTCACTTCTAGGCACTTGAAGTGAAGATTTATCCCCAATAATAACATATTCTCCTACATGAATCCCGTTATAGCCTTGTAGAAGGTGCTTGTGCTTTGTCATATGTATAGTTACTCTTGAATCAACTATCCAATCATCCAAGAAGGTGGATTCCCAATATGTAGAATGGACTGCAGCATGAGCCTATGAGGTTTCTCCTTCAAATCCTTACCCATATTTAGCATAGAAGAGACTAGAACTAGCATCCCATTTTATTGTTGCTTCTTCTAACTTCTTAATCCAAAGCCTATAAATTTCTACATTGTGTCCTTTCAAAACTCACAAATAGGTTTCTTGAAGGGTTTCTTAGATTTTTCTCATTCTACTTGGCCTTTTTGTCATTATAATTTTTTACCATAGCTTGTTTTGGATGTTCATGATAAAGAATAAAATTGCCCTTACATCTCGTTTTCTAGCTTGATGATGCAATAAATACTTAAATACCTCATCAAAAGATAGTGAAGAATATTCTAAGAAGTACATGCACAAAATTTCAAAGACCTTAAAAACTATATCATATGTTTTTAACACATTGTTGAACATAATATTAAGTAGCTCTATGTTCCTCTCATCCTCTAATGTCTCATTTCCTTCACTTCTCTAATAGTTTCAAATATCCTCTTGTAATTTCTTGAACTGACTGATGTATTCATAAATGATGTCAAATAAGTCCATGAACAAGGTTGCAAGCTCTACCTCTAGCTTGATGATTTGAGTGGGATCAACTCGATCACATAGTCCCTAAAATTTCTTAAGCAAAATCTTAGGATTAGTGATGTTGTTTACATGGGTGTCATATACAATCTAGACAGAGAGCAATCATACCATAGGATTTATCCTTATTATCCATCTATATCCACTTTATCTCCTCAGAAAATGTATCTTTAGGTTTCTCATTCACATATTTGAGCAATCGCTTACTTTGGAGTAGAGCTTCAATCTTAATTTTCCATGTAACATAGTTTAGACCACTCAAAAAGGGCATATGATGATTTATATATTTTTCACTAAAAATTAAAAAAAATTGTAAGCAATTGTGACCAAAACAAACATTACCAATACATAGAGCTCAAAAAATGTACGATTTGAAAAAAAGGCTCAAAACACTTTTGTATGCAAAAGTTATGGCTCATAGAAGTTTATCCCTAAAAATGCAATAATTCCCTCTAAAATATTTGGAAAAAATCAGTATCTATAATGAACAAGAGATTGCCATGTATTGCAATATGAGTGGTTGAGAGGGTGCTTATTATGTGTTGACTGTGTAGGGTGCCAGTGAATCATACTATGCCACTTGTCACTGTCTAGCTCACTCTAAAATTTATGTGTCATCAAGTCTACTACTGACTATACAAACTGCTTGTGAAGTTTGATGAGATGGAAAAATGTAATTGTTCAATCCTACTTTTATAGGCTCAAAGTGACATATAGACTGCCACATCAGCTACTATATAGACAATCATGTTGGTCCAACCAGAACATGGCACATGTATCAAAGTGCATGCCACTCTAATGCCCTTAGAAATTACCATATGTTAGTCTGCATCACTATCCTTGACTACCACATTAGTTACCACATGTCACCTTAGGATTCATATACCACTTGCCATGTAGACTATCATGTCAATTATAAAAACTATCACATGTAACCTCAAGATGCATGCATCTACCAACTCAGCTATATAGACCACCATGTGTCACCTTAAGTTTCATGCCATATTAGTTATATGGATTAATATATAGGATCTGTATGACATTTCCATGTGGCATATGTACAACTCTATCCCATCATCAATCTTAAGAGAAAAAGGGTGCCATATCATTGGCCACATCACCAACTAGAGTATTTAAGAGTGCCATGTCACCACTCTAATATCATTATGCATATAGGTCTATAATTTTTGATGTTATCCTCAAAATGGAAGGAGAGTTCAAACTCATAATCTCCCATGGATAGAGGACTAGCACTCCATGTGCTACCTACCTTCCTAGGCACAAGCCTTGGGAAGAAAAGTCAAACCAAGCCAATTAGCATGCCAAATAGAATAGTGTGATCTCCTTTTCTGTGCATATGATGTGTGCTTTCATTAGCATGAAATAAGTGTGTCTAATCATGTAGCTTCCTACAAATAGCACAAAGTATTCCCTAGAATATTCCAAATTCACAATTTAAATTTTGGGGGGAAATGATTTTTTTTTAAATGTGATTTGTAGGTACCTAAAGGTAAAGTAAATACACAACATATCAAAGAAACAACTATATTATAGGGTGTTTATAGAAACTAAAATAGTTTCTCTCAATGAGAATCAAAATTACACTCAAATTGATAATAAAATAATCGGTGAGCAGGGGTCTTTATACCTAAATACATGTTGCCTTTATATCAAGGTTGTGAGATTGACCCTCAAGATTTAATTTTTTAAAATTACAAAAAACACATTTTTAAAGGTTTACATGGGCCCAAAGGGTAAACATAACAAAAAATTGATAGTTGCCTTAAGAGAAGCTTAACCACTACATATTTTAACAAATTTGTTATGCCCTAAATTGTTAATATATAACCCAAGGAATTTTGTCATCCTATTGTTAATGAAATTATGAGTACTACCAAAATAAATCAATATATTAACTTGTATTTCTATGAATATCTTAACCTTAATATTATGATACGCTTGCATTCCCATGACAAAAAATGCTAACAAGGCCATAGTATCCAAAATTTTCTTAGGCCCCTCAATTTCTATTAATGCCTCCTACTATGGTATGGTGGGGACTCCCTCATTTAAGACATACTCTTCTTCTACTTCAATGTGGAAGTTATTATCCTTCTCACATGCCCTATATTGAGGAAGGAATGATTGGCATTTAGTATAAGAACCTTTGTGGACACTTCTTATTGTAGTTATTGAAGTAAGGTTGATGGGAATTTAAATCACACCATTATTGGAATCAAGGAAACTAGAGCTTATTTTCAACCACATAGACCAAATTCTCAATATCATGGAGGGTATATGGGTCATGCATATCTACTTTCCATTTAATGTCATCCTTAAGGCCATTATTATTTTTTAAACTACACCAACTAGCTCCAAATAATATGTATATGTAAGGAGACTTATGAAATAAATACAATACTCATCCACTATATTAGTTTATTTTGTTTGCATTAACTAAGCCACATATAAGGTAGATAAACTTATCAAACTTAAAGAATATTTTCTTGAATTCTAGACAATAATGTTGATAGCTATTATACATCAGTTACCAAAGAAGCCACTCATGAACATGGGTACCCAAAGTAGAGGAAGCCAAAGTGACCTTTCTACATTTAGGAACTTAATGTAGATGTATGATGTAATCCATCATAGAAATTCAACCATGAGGATAATTTATCTCAAATATTTGGATATAAATTCTAGGAACTAAAATATTATGAGGCCAACCAAGCAAAAATTCAACACCCCTTATAGTAGAATCAATATCAATAGAAAACTCTAAATTAAACTCATCCATACTTGTAGGAGATTCCATCATAGGTTGAGTATACATTTGAGTTGTAAGGGAGTAGTCAATATCTTACCCAAAAGGCAACTACTATAATAATCATAGACCATGTACTAAGGTTGGGCATTGGTAATTCCATATATCTTAACATTTGTTGTGCCTTAGATATTTCCGTTAAGGTAGCCATAAAAAGTTCCTTGTATTGTGATACTAGAAATTATTAATAGGTGGAGGTCATCCAAGGGAAAAAAAGGTCCATTATACTTATATTTCTTCTACTCAAGGGATGCCCATTAATATTAAATCTTCAAAAGGAATTCACTATGAGGAAAGCCCTTGTCATGCTATTTGATAAACTTATTCAACATTATTATAATGTAGTTGAGAGACTCAAAGTAAAGAGTGAGAGGACTAATGCACTCATCCATTTAATGATACTCATCCAACAAATACTTATGTATCCCATCTAAAAGGTTTTAAGGAAGCATTATAGATTGAACATTTTTCTAGACTAAAAGTGGTAGGTGTACTCATGGTGTTCAGAGAAAAATAAGAATTGAAACTAAATTTTGAAGATGGGTGGCCATCTTCCAAATGATGACACAAATTTTGAAGGATTTACCTCAGCTATAGAGGCCCACTAGAGCATCCATTATAGGGAGGAAGATATTATTATCACCAATGTCTTCTCTCCTTGGCCCCTAATTTCATATTATGAGGGGGTGTTGAAAGTCTAATTTGATTCATGGCCAAGGATGCCATTGTATGATGTAATATTAGATAGGCCTAAGGGTACTCATTGTATAAAGTATTGAATTTATTGTAATATTTTATTATGTAAGCCCTATGGATCATGATTAACCTTGTTATGATTAAATTCACCTTATATACTTCTAATTAACCTTAAATTCTTTATTGTTATGTCATTTTAAGTCTAGGTTCATTTATGTGTTTGAGGTTTTGGTATTGATAATAGCCCCACCACTCCTGACCTCATTTCATCATCAAAGTGTTGACTCTTATCCACAAATAATATAGTTATTATTTATGGTGCTCAAGGATACTCCCAAATTTATGGTCTCTTGCCTTTTATTCCTTTTGTCTTTTTATGATTTCTATTTAATATTTGAGTGGATCGTTTGCTTTTATTAATTTATAGAAAATATTGTCAATTCTAACAAAGAATACCCTTCTATATGGATATATTAGGATGGGATTTATTTCCAATTAGATTTGACATAAATGAACATAATGTATTATATAGATTAAATAAGTCTTTTTATAGCTTGAATAAGTGTGGATCATTTCTTTAACACCTCCTCTTGATAAAAAATATTAGTCTCCAAGGTTCCTACCTACAACTTGGATTTGTACCATATTACAATATAGAACAATTAAGACATAATATAGGACTCCTCACATGTGCTAGATTTTATCTATCACTAAATTTTTTATATTTATTGGATTGTACTATAGTTTAGGAGTGGTTCATTTCTCCAACATAAGTTATAAAATGCTTATTTCATTGATTAAGTGACTATAGGGTACCTTTCCCTAAAAATCCCACTTCACTCAAAAGAAGATCCAATTGAAAGCAGGATAAACCAAGCATAGGATATAGTCAAAAGGTGTTTCCTACCTTTAGTCAAAAGGAAAGAGTTTTCAAGGAAATGTGGACAAGCCTAGAAGCCATATTGACCATTAGATCTTCCAACTATGCTCGATGCTCATATTTCACCCAAATGTCGCCACATCAAGGGCGTTAAGGCCCATGGGCCATACATTTTCAATATAATAATATGAGTGGTTCTTTTGATGGGGGAGAACATGGAAAAGAAGAGAATATCTTAATAAATCTTGAAGAAATACATGTGGTGACTAGTTGGGAGTCCAAGGAGAAAAGCACCAATACTCAAATGATGAAGGACCACCATTGGCTGAAGGAGGTTCCACCTCACATGATAATATATGGTAGTTGCACATCCAAGAAGGAAAGTAGGTGAAGGAGCATTTAAAAGGATCACCTTCCATTAACTACAAATATTAGCTTTTATGATAAAGCCTGCTAGACCCAACTACTTGTTAGTTGTAGCAACCACCTACCATATGCATAAACCTATCCTACTCACCTATGCCAATCAAGGAGTCCATGCTTATTACATCAACAAGGTGATGCATTCTAAGAGAAATGTGATAGATAATTAATGGCATAGCCACCCCAACATAGTAGCAAAGAGACGAGTTAGTGATGATTTATCATTCAAAGGGCTAAAACCTCTCAAGCATTAATGGTCCTGGATATAGATACCTCAAAGTTATTTTCAATTATAAAAGGATTTTGGCTATAGAGTAGAGGGTAATTTGTAGGCCTTCTATGCAAAAATTTAGAGGGAAGGAATCCTCCTCTTGGCTTAGAAAAATACCCAAAATTTATTGTAAAATTATTAAGAGCTATCTAATCATGTCTAGAACCTATTCTTGCGGGATCTTCCTTTCACCCTCTTTCCAATTGTAACAAGTGAAGATAAAACCTTGGCCCATTTCTTAAGGACAATTGAATCCTCTAGGCCTCATTATATTGTAATTGTTTTTGGCATGTTAATGGAAGCCATGAATAATTTTGCTTTGTCCTCCTTTCTTTAACATGGTTTTGATTCATGGTAGTGTGTTTACTAGGTTGTGTTTACTGTAGCCATGGGATGACAAAATTTATATTCATTTATGGCCATTTATTATAGTCAAAAGTAGGGGTTTTAATTCTTGTCACATATCCCCTCATATCTTAGGTTTTAATTTATGCAAAGTATTTACTTTTCCTATTTTTAACTTTTATTTGTAATTCCCTAAAAAACCCTGTCCTTAGCTCATGGAGGTCAGTGTGTGTCAAGTATTAATCCAAATGAGGATTTGACCTTGATTTGAAACCCTAAATATTGCCTTGTAGGTGGTATTTAATCATGCAATGCTTCCCATTATTCCACTCTACATGAGATGTGGGTGCCCTTGGCTAGTCATTCCTTTTTAACCAATATGAGGGAGTGAATTTAGAGATGACAATTTTGCTTGGCATGCTCTATAGGATGAGCTTCTACATTTTTCCCAAAAATATTGAAGAGCTCTTACTGTGGCTTTGGTGAAGGTCATAGTCCACTTGCTTGAAGTTAAGTATCAAGAAATTCACCCTGTGACTCTGTTTGAAGAGATAAAGACTTTGAAGAAGTTGTTTGATAAAATAAAGACTAAGATTCTAGTGGATCTCTTTGTCTCATAAGCTTGTTGAAGAAAAATCTCCCTAGTTGATGATTTCATTCTAAAAGGGTAGGCCCATAATTAAATGAGCAAAAGGTTCGTAATCAAAGTATTCACCAAAGATAATACAAGAGTTGGTGCCACCACTAAACCAAATATAAAGGAGGAATTAATGATGTAGCATGGTAGTTATAGTACATCCTCCTCCTAGAATATTTATAACATGGAAATATAGAGGTCATATAATTCATGTAGTTCCATTTGACATATGGGACCCAATTTTTGCTTCAACACCCAAGTCCTTACCTTACTTCTTGGAAGAAGATGTTGTCACTTTGGTAGAATACTTGTAACACCTAGGGAGCTTGTGCACTATACACTTTATTAAAATTCAAGATATAGCCTTGAGGCTATTGGTATTTTATTTTCAAGGGAGAGCTCATAAATAGTAACTCATACTCAGCCCATGACTAGTCGAAAGCTGGACCGATTGGTAGAGCCCTTGATAAAAAAATTTGGAGATAAGGAAAATGAAGCATCTCTCTTGGAATAACTCATGACCATTAAGAGGGTATCTATAGAGAAAATGAAATATTTTAACATCTGATTCCACAAGAGTTGGCAAAGGATACCTAATGAGACTTAACCACCTCTAGGTATGGTATTTATTTACTATCTAAAAGGTTTCAATTTTGATATTGCCATGATGATCAAGTTTAAGGGTGGAAATTTAGTACTAGAGGCCTATGAGATAGCTATTCAAGTTGAAAAGGACCTCATACAAATAGGAAGGTTGGATTCTATACCACCTCTACCATTGTTTCCTTCCATTCAACTCTCTTATCATTCCTCTCTGACCATACAACCTGTCACTAGTCTAACTTGTCCTACCACATACTCAGAGAAAAATCAAACTCCCTCTCCTATAGATCCAAAATGGATGAATTATTCATAAATACGAGGACCTTCTCTAATGATATCATAGTATTGAAGATATAGTATAATGTCCAAAGGTTACCCTACTAGAGTTATCCAAATCCTTATTTCCAACCAGGAACCCAAATGTTCGACCACCCCTAAATAGATTCCATAAGCCTCTATTTTTGACCAATAAGAATAATATTCATTCTCAGGCCCTAACTTAGTAGATAGTACCCATATCAATCCCAATTAAATAAATACATACAAGCTCAACTAGGGACTTGGTTGTCACCCATAACAACTATGTTGAAGACCCTAATGGCTAGTAATATCCTACTCCTGACTATTATGTCAAAATAGAATCTCAAGTTGTCAAGGCATCTCCTTTAAACCATAATATTGCACATTATATTTAGTCAAAAGTTCTAATGCTGATTTTAGGAGCTACCACTCAGTCTTCGACCACACCATTAGTTGCCAACTCCTTGACTCTAGAGCATACCTTTATTACCTGAAATGAAGTGAAAATATACACTATGTCAGATGAGGTAGGCCCCATAAATAGGAGACCACAAGTATGATAAGAGTATAATAATTAATCCAAAATGAGGGCTATTGAAGAGAAAGGGGTACCTATATCGATAGAGGCTAGTCCTCAGATGAGAGAAGCAAATGATAGAAGGACTCCCTCAACATAAGCCACATAAAATATCCAAGAATAAGTGGTCATGACAATAATAAGAGTTGACCCTAAGACTCCAAGGCAACTTATTGCAAATCCACCAAGGCCACCTTTGATAGGAGAATGGACCAAGCTCCCAATATTGTCAACTATTCCAAGAGCCATTTTTGTTGGATCCTTTAATGTGGTTGAGCAACTAAGGAAGTTGATTTTAGCCATGCCTCTTTGGAATGTCCTCTCTATTATAGAATATATGAAGAACATGGAAGAGGCCCTAAAGAAGTAGAAAGAGCTAAGTGGACAAGGGACACCCATTATGATATATAGTTTAGGCCCAAAACCCAACATGCCCAAGACTATGCCATTCTACTTGATCCTAATCTACAAAGACTAGCTGACACATAACTACATAGTTGACTCAGGGTCTAACACTTTGGTTATGCCAAAAAAGGTAGTAGAGGCACTTGAACTATCTATAGAGCACTCTAATAGTAGGGTGATGTAATTAGATGACCTTCTTATGATACTCCAAGCATGCCCCAACTTGATCATTCACCAAGATATAGTGGTAACTGATCTCTTGACCACATTTAGAATATACCTCTCAAGACACTTCACTATTAATATCAAAGGATATGTCATTGGACTACACTCACATGTTGCTTTGAACCAAGTACAATATCAAGTTCAAGATCCTATTGGATCCCCTCCAAATATACCACATAGAGAAAATCCATTTTAAAGGAAGTGGAGAGGAATAGGTCTACCTTGCATTAGAGGATTTGTTGGAATTTGACTGCTTCATGGACAAGATGCATCCATATATTCTCAATGATTGTCTGAAGTAATGAGCATCTAAAAAATGGGGAACATATCCTGACAAGACCTTTAAGCCAATTAGCATGGGGTGATTCCCCACCATGTATTCCTTTATACATATTGTAAAAATTGTATATAGAAAAATGAATAAAATAAATTAAAAAATAAAACAAAATTCTGAGAAGGATGATCAAGAAAGCCTTTTGATGCCAAGATACTGAAGACTTACAAAGCAAAATTACAATGGTCCTGACTATACATCCATTTGAAGGAAGGTAACTCCATGCAAGGAAATTTGGTAGGATACGACATCAAAAAATTTCATCTACCAAGTCAACTCTAATGATGCACCATGCCTAGAAATTGATGGTGGCACATGATCCAATATTTATAGGGAAGTGTGCCTTTACAACCAATAAAAGGTGGTGTCTCAAGGGTCATGATGATTGACACCTAGAAGGTGCTAGGGTGTGCTTAAGGAATGATCTATAGCATTGGCATGGGTGTCAAGCCTCTCATACCAAGTAAAAAATGCATGTTTTATGGAAACAATAACATGTTTAAAGGTAAATCAATATAGGAAAGGTTCCCGTGTGAATACAATCAATGACTAGAAAATTTATTGGTAGCCAACACCCTCATAGGGAATACCATTCACCACCAATGGACCAATAAAATAGAGAGATAACTACCATAATAAAATATGAGTAAGAAACAATGAATTATTGGGATTTTTCTACAAGATCTTCTCCCATAAGCTTGTTAGAAAAGTACCAATCACAAGAAATTGAATTGATGAAGAAGACTACTTTGATGATTTTACTAAGTGGAGAAGTATATAAAAGTATACAAATATTGTTGTAATGCCTCAAAGGTGCTAGTTACTGTCAAGAAGGGGTCTGTGGTTTGATATTTGATTTAACTATGAAAATGTTGTTGTTCATGAAATTAATTCCCAAATGTAATATTAATAATCAAATATTGCCAATAAGCTTTATAAAATGCAAATATTTGAATTTAACCTTAGACAAATGATTATAATTAAATTTATCCCAAATAATTAATGTTTGCACTTTAATTATTAGTATTTGAAAATTTTAATTAATCAAAACTTCAATGTTTATTTCAAACTACCGAGAGTTTAATAAAACGAAATAAGCATTTAACCTAATGTAAAATTTAAAACTTTGCATAAAAAACTTAGGGTTTTGATTTTCTCATAAATGAAATTAAATAAAATGAAAAAACTTAGGTTAGGAAAATAAATAAAATAAAATGCAGGTTACAGAAACTTCAAAACTCCATCCAGTAAACAAAAATATTTTGAAATAAAACCTAATTTAATTCAACCAAAATTAACACAATTCAAATTAAATTAGATGCAATCTTCAAGGAAATAATTTAATATATCCAATCATTATAAAGTGAAAATACCATCCACATGCATATTTTTCACTGTAACAAAATGAATATATCATAAATAAGATTTGACATTAATATTTTCTCCAGAATACCTTTGTCCATCCAAAATGAAGCCTTCTATGACAAGCAACCTAGGAGGAAACCTTTGGCAAAAATATTCCTTCTCTTTTTCTCCTTCCAAAATATTTTGAACCTCTTTCATGAGTCTCAATGACTTATTTATAATTTGAAAATTTTAGTTTGATTCAGTTTCAAAACAGTTTCGGGAACGAAGTAACTATTCATTCTCCTTGTATTTCTAAACTTTTGGAAATGTTATGAATATTATCATTAATATTTTTTTTCCTTCCCTTGTATTACCTGCATAATGACATATTCATCATAAGATTAAGACAAATCCAACCTTTATTTTATTTATTATTCATTTTCCTTCGTAACTTTCCTTTTGCCCAAAATTGAGTCAAAATTCAAAGTTCTCATATTTTAATGAAAATTTCCATGCATCTCAATAGGCCAAAAGGATACTCAAAATTTTTGAGATCATCCAAAAATTTATCATGGTTCATAAAATATAATATTTTAAAGTTCATAAGCTACTATAGTAAACTGCAATATTTGGGTGCAATTAACATTTGAAATACTATAAGTTTGGTACCATTAGAAAGAGTAAATCAATATATTTCTACCAAGTTTTGAAAGAGCTTAAACGAAATTGTCTAGACCAAGATATGTCCATTTCAATTTTGCATTAATTTTAGGGCAAAAGTGATAAAATTTGAATAACCCTAAAATGAAATTTAATTATTTAAACCTTTGAAAACCTTTGAAAATTATTTTAATTAAATTATTTGATTTGAGATAATGCAACTAAGATGCAAATAATAAAAAATATTCAATTCGAAGCATTGCAACTAAATTCAAACCTTCAAGATGCAAATATATCAACAATTTCAAGGTGAAAGCAAATTATCAAAGACCTTAATACGAGCAAAATTGGATAAAACAAAGAACAAAAAATTCTAAAATTTCGAGTGGGTCCCCAAATTGGGGTATGTTGTGTGGTGGCCACAACACCATGAGGTAATGATAACCACCACACCAAATGAGAAAAATGATATAACCTTTTTGATGGTATCAAATCCAACCCCCATTACAAATGAGAATCCCAAAATATTTTTAATGGTATCAAAATGGGTCCTATCATTGATTAGGCCCTATCCTACTTGACGATCTTGAATCTACCTCTCAACCGAAGGGGTAGGTTTGGAAATAAAACTATGCTTCCGACAATTGGATTTAAAAGAGACATGTGTCCCAAGGCTATTATAAAGGAAGACCTGAGAATTATGCTCGATAGAAAAAACCTAAAATTTGAATGGAGAAACAAGAAGAGGGACTTTGGATATAAGGATAAGTTTGGTAAGCTTGTCAAGTCTTGCCTAACCATATGAGAAATCCCTCTAAAATTTTGTAGCAAAAAAAAAAAGTGAAAAAATCTTGTATAGTAGCGACCCCAAAGCATAAAAAATAAAGTAGAGAGTAGGATCACCACAAAAATAGTCATGCATCAAAATTATATATAAACTAAGCCCCCATCGGTGTTTAGGGCTAAAGAATCAACTAGGATCATGAATCTACCAGGGATGTTTCCATCGATAGCTAAGGAAAGGTCCAAAACCCACGTAAACTCTCTCCACTTGCATGCACAATCATATGGAAACACATGCTTAGGAATATTTGAGCCTAAGGTGGCGACCTTTCTCATTTCCCTATCATTTTTTCTCTCTTTAATTTTGCATTTTGATTTTCAACATCCAGTTTTGACTTTGCATCCACAAAAAAGACAAGAAGAGTGGGTTCCCTCCATTTTTAGCAAGCTAAAAGGTCTTGGGATCCACCAAAGATATAGGGAACCTTTCCCTATAACTCTTGCTTCACTCAAAATAATATTAAATCAGAAGTAAGACAAACCAAGCACAAGGAAAGATTTTTGAAGGAAAGGCAAACTAGCCTAGATGTTGCACCAACTATTAGATCTTCCATCTATGGTCGATGCTTATATTCTACCCAAATTTAGCCACACCAAAGGTGCTAAGGCCTATGAGTTATTTATTTTCAATTCAATAGTCTTATGGTCCTTTCAATGGAGGAGAGCACAAAAAAGAAGAGAAGGATCTGGTATATCCTAGATCTGGACACATGGTGACCAGTCGAGATCCTAAGGAGGAAAGTTATAGTGCTCAAATGATGAAGGCCCACTATTAGCCGAAGGGGGTTCCACCTTAGCTAATAATATAAGACAATTGCATGCATAAGGAGGGAAGTAGGTGAAGGAGCATTTAAAAGGACCACCCTCCATTGGCAACAAAAAATAAATTTCATGACTTAGTCTATCAGATCCAATTGCTTATAGGTCACAACAACTACCTATCATATGCATAAGCCTATCCTATCAACCTATACCATTCAAGGAGGCCATACCCATTGCATCAACAAGGTTGATGCATTCTAGGAGAAACAAGATAGAGAATTAATGGGACAACCACCCCAACATAGTAGCAAAGATATGAGTCAATGAAAATTTATCATTTGGAGACCTAGAAGCTCTTAGACATTAATGGCCTTAGATATAGAGACCTCAAAGTTATTATTTCCAATTGTAGAAGGATTTTGGCTATAGAGCAGAGGATAATTTGTAGGTCTTCTATAAAAAACTTTGTAGGGAAGGAACCTTCCTCCTAACTTATAAATAGGCCCAAATTTTATTGTAAAGTTATTGGGAGTTATCTTCTTGTGCCTAGTACCTGGCATTGTGGGCTCTTCCATTCATCCTCTTTTCAATTATAACAAGTTAAGCTTGAACCTTGGCCTAATTATTAAGGAGCATTAAAATATCTAGTCCTCATTGTCTTGTCATAATTTCTACTATGTAAATGGAAGCCATGACTAATTTCACTCTATCCTCCTTTATTCAATGTATTTTCAATTTCTAGCAGTGTGTTTGCTTGGTTTTGTTCACTTTAGCTATGGGATGACATACTTTATGTTAATTTATGGATATTTATTGTAGTAAAAATTAGGGGTTTTAATTCTTGGCACATCTCTCCTTGTAGATTAGGTTTTAAATGCAAAGTATTTAATTTTCTTATTTTTTTTTCAGTGCAATTGCTTATAAAATCCCCTAGCCTCAGCTTGTAGAGGTCACTATGTGTCCAGGATTAATCCATACAAGGATCTAACTTCATTTAAAAACCCCAAATATTTCTTGGTAGGCGATCTTCCATCTACGATGCTTCCCACTATTCTACTCTATATGATGCATGAGCGTGCTTGGCTCATTGGGCTTTTCTGACCAAGATTGGTAGGTACGTTCAAAGATGACAATAGTGACTATGAAGGTCAAAAAATGTTACAATTTTATAATATGGTTATGAATATCATAATTGATATTATAATTTAAAATATTGATGTGGTAATCATCTATATATCTAAATTCTTTACTTGGTGGTTGATGAGGAATTAAATATTCACTAGATTTTGTTGAATACTAATTACCTGTTATCATAAGTTGTTCATTTACTTGATTTTTTTAAGTAATTTAATATGAAATACTTTTTGTAAATATTTTTGTTGTTGTGTAGTTTAACTCATCCTCATTATTTTCTTAATAAAATTCTATATGTTGTATATGTACATACATTTTGAAAAAATGTTATGAGAAGAGTCAGAGAAAAATAAATTTATGAAGCTATTATAAATGCCATGACACTTGATGGGGATGTTATATGTCCGTACTAAATTAGAATCTAAGAATATTAGTTTTATTTAAGTATGGGTTAAGGGATCTAGTAGACGCCTTAATAATTAACTAAAAAAAAAACTAAACTAATTCTAACTCATTTTAGTAGTGAACTCCTTTCATGAAATATATTTTTAGAATTGAGTTATATAAATTTATATAAATATATAACATCAATTTCATTCTACAATGATACATTTTAAATAATATTGTTATTATTTGAAAAGGCTTAGAATGAATTTGTTGCTCCTATTAAAATGAGATATTTATCATATATATATATATTGATGTTTATAAACTGATTATGGTAAAATTTTTGACTTGAAAGTTGTAAGTATTAAAAATATTTATGTCAAGTTTTTGTATTACCTTATTATTTATGGGTTTATATCTACAAGTCTAGCCTTTCCTTGTCCACCATGCATGATTATAATTTTTGTCCTTGTTTGTATGCTGTTGTAATTGAAGACTTTGATTATCTATTAGCTTTAAGGACCAATACGTGTCTAGTGGTCCCTATGGGACAACGTAGTGGTTAGGGCTCTCCTTCAGGAGACCCAGATTAAAACCATGATGGGATGTGTCTCAGTTAGTGAGTTTGTGACCAAAAAAAAAAACAAGTGTCTAGCTAAATATATTTAGATAAGGATCTCAAAGAAAAGTATGTTAATGGATAGCTTTCCAACCAAATAATTTTACATACTTTAAAAGTAAGAAAATATTATTTTGTAAGCCTTAATTTCCCTTAATTCTTTATTTTGAAAGCTTGTAGATATCTTCTTGTGAATTCTTAAATATAAAAGTATGTGAGCCATCTTTTATTATCTAGGTGAGATGTTCAATTTTTTGTGCATATATTCTACCTTTTAGAGCTCCCGTCTCAAATTTTTAAGTTATATAAATCTAGAAACTTTAAAATGGTTTTTATTTCCTGATTAGATTCCTATTATTTAATCACTAAATTTTATATTTGCATTGAATTGTTGGTGGTTGTGCATTTTGACTATTCCTAGTGTTAGGATTATTTTAATCATAGATAATTCTTGTGGGATAATTCTCATGGAGATAAACGATTTTTTCATGTGGTCTCATCCCTATATTTCTTCCATAAGAGTATGTGGCATGGATATAAATATTATTTGTAAGGTATCATGCTTCACAATAAATGCATTATTTAAGTTTGAAAGGAATTTGGGCTTGGATAAATCTTATCTATCATTGCACTTTAGAAGGAAGACTATAGATTAAAATTACTTGAAATTGCCTCGAATTGAAAATGCTTCTCATACTACTTAGGCTTGTTAAAATCAAAGTCACCTTGTTATAAAAGATATTTAGAAGACTTTTAATTGGTTTCCATGTGCTTTGGTGGTCTAAAATTATTAGCTTAAATATAATGTACCTCTTGTAGAGACCCTAATGGTTGAAATTTTGTTTTTTATTTGTAAAGAAATAGGTACTTGTTGGTAATTTTGACATCTTGCTACATTGTAATTTTTATTAAAATTTTATTGACAGTATTTATTGTAAAAGAAGCAAAGTATAATGAATGAATAATGCAAAATTTTTTGGCAGTATATTTTGTTATAATTAATTTTATTTTAATCCTATTTGTATAATTTTCATGGGCATTGCACCTAAAAATGATATGATTCTAAAGCAAAATTAATGGTATGTGTAAAATGGAACAATAGAAGGAGTATAGTTAACAATTTTTCAACACTGGAAAAATTGGTTCGAAAGGGGAACGTTTGTAATTAAAGAAAGTTAAAAATAAAATCGTCATGTTTTGGGAAAAATGTAGTAACGGATTTTAATGTATGCCCCCAAAACGGGTTTAAAGACATCGGAATTCATGGTGCTTGAAGTTCAAAAGTAAAAATACATGAAGTATTTTTACCCCAAAAGAAGGGTGAAAACCTTTGCTGCCTTTCCTTGCGGAAAAATGTCTTTATTTTATTATGAGCATGAGCTAAGAAAATAGTTGCAAGGTGAACACACGATAAAAGGTGAGTTCACTCCGAGGGTGGTGTGACAAACCCCATTCGCCCCATTCTGGGGTAAATGTTGTCTTGAAATAATGGAATAAGCGTCGAGTCAAGTCAAGAAAGACTTTCGCCCCAAGAGAGGGGTGAAAATCCCTTTCGCCCCTCCTTGGGGTGAAGTCATGTTTTAAAAGGTGTAATATTTATGGGTTCCATTTCAAATAACGAAGGCAAGCATACAAAGTGCATTCATCCCAAAGGTGGAGCGAAAACACCATTCACCCCACTCTGGGGTGAACATCATTAAAAAAGGGTAGAAAATCACCAAGTCAGCACGGTTGAAAAGTCAAAAGGGATTTTCCCCAAGTGAGGGGAAAAACTCCCTTTCGCCCCTCCTTGGGGTGAAAGCACAACACTGAGAAAGTTTAAATAAATTTGAACCGTGGGCCTCAAAAATAGTGTCACTTGGAATATGGGGCGACAATTCTTTTTGCCCCCACTTTAGGTAAAAGTGAATGATAAAAGGCACATATTAAAGCTAAAATTAAGTCGAATGAGATTTCACCCCAAGTGAGGGGTGAAACCCCCATTCACCCCTCCTTGGGGTGAAAGCGTATTATAAAGACGTCCAAAGCACAAGATGTGGGCCCCACATTAAAGAAATATTTAGAGAAAGAGTTTCACTCCAGAGGTGGGATGAAAATATTATGCACCTCTCTTCAAAGTGAATGGTATTTGGAATGAAAGGTGCACCACGATAATTAGAGCAAATAATAGTCAATGGGATGTTCACCCCAAGTGAGGGGTAAAAATCCCATTCGCCCCTCCTTTGGGCGAAGTGATATGAAAGGTGCAAAGCGTGATTTAAAGGTGAATGATAAGGGACATCCACTCATTTTGGAGGTAAAATGAAAATGGTAAGGCATCAAGTGTTGTGATGAGGAAAATGCGATTTCACCCTCATAGGGGGCGAAGCTCATTGTCGCTTTCTCTGAGGGGCGAAACTATTCAAATTGACAATTTTTATATTATAAGCATTATGTTTAAAATATGGGTGTGCACTCTAAATGAAAGGATGAAAGGAAGTTTTGATGGAAGAAGGAAAGTTGTTAAAACAGAACAAATGATAAAATGAGCTCAAAACAATTTTTACCAATTTGTCCCAAATTGAACAGGATTTTTTGGGAAAGACCAGAGAATAATGCAATGTAATTTTTGGAGCAAAATAAACAATTTTGGGCCCAAATTTCAATTGAAGATCTACAAGATTAAATTATAAGGGGTAATTTTAACTGTTTCCAAGAAATCACTCACCTACCTCACCTATTTTCAAAGCAAAATTTATATCTAGTTGACTCTCTTGGCAAGAATGAATTTCCAAGGCGCAATGGTGACACAGATTTAACGACCAAATTTCCTGTTTTCATGCACCGATGTCCAAGCTTGCTAATTTTCCAATAATTTTCCCTCTGAAGCAAGATCACTTCTCCCAAAGAAATATTTTGAGGAGGAAATTCCTCTTGCTAGTTCTTGATATATGGGCATTTTGTCTTCATATGTATTAAATAAAAGAGATGAAATCCTCTATAAGTACTAGACATTTGCATGTAAAAAAGGGAGGATGGACACTCTGTATAAAAACACTTTGAGTTTTTTGTATAAATAAAAGTACGCTCAACTTCTAACTCCTTGAATGGTTGTGTGATTTATTTCTGCTTATCATTTCTATTTACATTCATGCCTATTATTTGCTAAGTTTAAATTCTGCATTTGAATTTAAATATTGCTGGTTAGGGAATGAATATTGGAATGCACTTTTGGAAGCCATCTCTACAAATCGTAAGTGGTTTCTCTACATTTATTTTTATTATATGCTGCCTAATACTTGATTTAAATTTTTGCTGCTAGTCTATCCGCATCCTACATCATTTGACTTATAGCCATAATTTCCATCTCTCTCTACCATTTCCCATTTCTTTCCTATAACTCTAAAATTAAAAATGGTATAGGATTTAGTAAGGGAGCTAGCCCTCTCTAGAGATTGGTTCAGAAGACATTCCTTTCCTTCGACTTTTCAATGTTGGCCGTGTCTAGGGTGCACAAATGTATATTTTTTATTTTAGGTAGATATTTGACCAACTATTTTTGGCACGCCTGGTGGGACTCACGAGTCTCATATTGAGCAATATACGCAGTATTAAGGTCTTGAATTTCGAACATCTGGCAACTCAGCTACACCCGAAAGCGTTTGAATGTGAAGTTGGTGAAAGCTTTACTTCATGATCACAAGATCGAACACCAAAAAATATAAAAACCCCATTGAGTCCTTTGAGCTTGACATCAAAAAATCAAGATAACACCCTACATTAGTCACTCCAAATTATACATCAATCACGACATCTTTACAGATAGCTGGTGTGTTTTCCATCTCTTCAAGTCTAGCTAGTACTGTTACTAGTGTTCCTCCACCTAAATAAAATCCTCCAGTCAATGTGGCTTAGAATATGCCACCATAGCCACCAAGGTAGTTCCCATCATGGAATAGCTTAGGAGATTTAAATTTACAAGTTTAAAATCCAAGCCCTCAAGCAACAGTGAAGGCTTTGCCCTCCTATGATGGTACAGGTAAGACTGCTTACGAGCATGTACAGGATATGGCTTCTTTGGTGATGATACATGAAATCACATATGAAGACATTATAGTAATATTACTTGTGTTTTCGCTCAGATAAAATTTTCTCTATTGGTGTAGACACCTAAAAGTTGCACATTCTCAATCATAGGCCATCATAGACCATCATAGGCCATCTCAGTTGTCTGTAGGCACAAAATCCTACAAAACTACACCAATTACATCCAAAACACCTTCTATTCATAAAAGGGCTACCTACTAGCTCCCTAAGGCCACTTAAGCCCTTTCCTATGCCTAATTAGGGCTCCCATGGGACCATTCCCTCCAAAAACCCTAATTATGCTAATTACAATTCTAATTTGAAAGTCACTTTTCACTTAAGTGCACTTTATCATCTAAATAGGTTTAATTAGGGTTCTAAGCCAAATTAGCCCTAATTACATCCTCACACATGTGTGCACCAAATTAGTTAGGATATTTCCTAACTCAACCCTAACCTAACCTAGGAATCAATCAATCCTAGTTAATCCTAATCCCTCCTCACACATGTGTGAGGATAGGATATTTACCTTAGGGCATGTGAGAGGGTGACTATGCATGACACCTCACAAACCCTAACCTAACCACCTTAGGACTTGACCTTAGGGTTTAGTACACCTAACCACACCCCCTACACCTTGGTTTCTTCTATAAATAGAAGACCAAATCCTTCATTAAACATATCTCACTCTTTTGACTAACATACCCAGACTCTGCTAAAATTGCTCTAGAATACCTTCTACCAATTTTGCATCCATCACACATCAACAAGTACTACTTGGATCAACTTCACCATAGAAATCTTGCTTCAACAACATACAGCTAGTCTACAACTCCAGATCAGGTAAGTATACTTTGCTTGTGGTTTTACAACATTTTCTTCAGTTTTCAATACATTTTACATGTCATTTTATCTATATAAATATGGGGTCTGATCCATGACAGGCCCTGAAATGCACTAACACATTTGTGTAGGTTTATACAGGTATACTCAACATTCCAAAGCATCCAACCGGTGGCACACATATGCAATAAGTCCACCTTCACTGAGGAATTCAAGGAGACAATCAGATGCTATTTTCATGCACTTCATTCATGGCCTCCCTCCTCTAGTAGGTCACACATAGTGTGACCCACTCTCCCCAATTCCTCCTCAAACCCCACTCGCTCTCCCCATACCCCCTTCCTTCACTCAGCTCTATCGTGGACTCTTATCTGCCCCGTGTGGGCTGCATGCCATCGCGTGACCCACCTTCACCCTATGCGCCATGTGGCACATGCCACACGGTGCCTGTCTTCTCCTTTTCCTATCATGGTCATGCATGACTTGGCTTCCCATGGTCCAGAAGGCCTAACAGGGCCTGCCAAAACTGACAGGCCCTATCAGACTGACATAGTCTATCCAAACAAAAAACAAAAACAACCTTTTATTAAAAAAATCATGAAAAAAAAACAACAAATCAACATGTTTAAAAAATAATAATAATAATTTAAACATTCTCTTTTTCTTTTTCTTTCATTCTAAAAAAAAACCCACAAACATTAAACGAAAAAAATCAAAACAAAATAAAAACATTTTTCTTGAAAAAAAAAAAACATTCAACATTTGTTGACCAAAAAATAAATAAAATCAATCAAAAACATTAGGAAAATTTTGACAAATCAACAATAAAAAACATTGGCAAACTTCAACAAAATCAAACACAAAAATTTTCAAAAACACAATCAACCTTAGCAAAATTTCAAATTTCTTTACATCATCTATATTTGAAATTTTCTCGCTTCTTTCACAAACCCTTCGGGTAACTCACACTTTCCTTTCATGTCATTAGATTAGGGTTTCAAATTTTTCTAACACACATAGATAGATTTCAAATTCCTTTTCACACACCTCATCTTTGCTTGCTTTCATGCTTCATAGAGTAGATTTCTTTTTTCGAAAAGGCATCTAGGCTTAGTTTTATTTCAAAACACATCTTAATCTAGCTTTGCTTCCAAAAGTGCATCTAGGGCTAGATTTATATTTTCAAAAAGGTATCTAGTTAGATTCCTTGCTTTCACATCATCATTAAAAAAAATATAAACCCACACACATTCACGTGGTACATACAAGTGGTGAGATTGGATTTCATCCCCAATCCATCGCTTGAGATTGGTGTGGTAGGAGTTGTACCCTCCACCATCTCACCCCCCTAGACACCTAGCAACCCCACAAAAGTAGTTTTCTAGACTTCATCACTGAAAAATCCTCTAATTTTGAGATTGGGCTTCTGGATTTCATCACCAGAAGAAACCTTCAAAGTGGGATACGATTAGACACCTTCATTCACAAGGCTTACATAATTCATGAACACAGTAACTGTCGTTATTGACTAAGCCCACCCAAGGGTGAAGCGAAAGCATGGGTATGTCGGTAGCAGGTCTCAAATTGTACCACCTCTTCTCATGAGAGGATATATTGGACTCATTTGCACATATTGAGTCCCCTATAGGCTATCATTTTACTGCACCTTCCATACAGGTCACCATTAGCCCGTTGCGACACTGTTCTATTTTGTGTGCCTTTGGGTGTTGCAGGAGGTTTCGTGTCGGTGACACTCCTAATATTTCTAGAGTACTCACCCCACTGCCTATGATATTTTATAGAAAGCATATTTTCAACATCAAAACACACTCAAATGAACAAAACACTTTATTTTCTGCATTTAGAAATGATTCCAGTTATACGTTGTTTGCATGCTCACATAACTGGTTTCAACACATTCACTTGTTAGAAGCCCACTTGTTGGCTATTTATAGTATGTTACTGTCATTTTTCTATCATATTATCATAGTCTAGGTTTGCATAGCAGTGTGTGAACATGCTTCTCCTACACATACACACACCAAAACTCATAGATTTCCATCAAATATTGCACAAAACACACCCACAGGCTCATATTTACATATCTGAACAATTTTGAGCACTTCATCACACTCTACATCACCATGCATTTTGTTACTCATAGTCAGGTGCATGATAAAGCACCTCTCAAGGAGGAGGTCCCTCACACCACCTCCAGTCAGTCTACCACTCCCCCTTCATTCACAAGGGAAACATCCACTATCACACCTGATTTACTCACTAGTTTTGAGCCATATCGCATACACACCATGTCCCATGGTGAGACCTCTATTACCGATAATATATTTACCACATATTTTTATGAAGCTCATCCTATGCTTCCTAATTCATCCCCACCTAATCCACCATCTACATTTGGAAATCATGCTATCTATACCACTCCAGGTGATCCATCTCCATTCTTCACTATTGATGAGGAGATTCTACCTACCTCACCCACATATTCTCACCTGTTTCTTTAGGGTGCATCACATTCCCTTCTTAGGGATAATCCCTCTTCACTTTTTCATCCACATATTGGGATTACAACATCTACCCCCACAGTCAGGATAATTTCAAATCCTCAATCATCCACTCCTAGCACTCATACACCTTCATCACATTCAACCCTAAAATAGTCAATCTTGCAACAACAGTACACCTCAATTGCACCAACTCCTTCACAAACATCACAACCCCCATCCCAACAACCATAATTTATTTCCTCACAACATCAACAAATTCCCTCCTCACAATCCTTTGTGGATACATTCATCGATCCTTCACTTTAGTCTTTCACCTTTGACACCTACATCCCTTCTTCATCCCTTCCTCCACTTCCACTTTTCACCTTCCCCTTATATAACAATCCTTTTTGCTATGTTATGTTCACCATTCTTCCTTTATTCACATTTCATTATTCATCATTTTTTTGATCACATCTTCATCATTCCACCATTCATTTTATTACCCTTCTACAATGGTTTTGTCCATTTTTTCTACATCTTCTACAACTACGGATGTTTCTAATCTCCTTCCAATCCATCATTCATGATTTGGAGGAGTTTCTCTCTTTCCATCACACTCTCCACATCTAGCAGAGTTTCACTTCCTCCCAATCCATCATTCAATATTGGGGGGCAATTCCATCCCCTCCCATTTAAAATTGGAGAAATTTCATCTTCTCCCCATACATCATCCAATATTGGGGGTAATTTCATCCTCCCCAAATACATCATTCATACTGGGACAACTTCATATGCTCCTAATCCATCATTCATACTAGCAAAATTCCATCTACTCCATCCATAATTCAACACAGGGGGAGTTTCACCCTCTCCCCATACATCATTTAAAACTGGGACACCATTATTTGCTTCCAATCCATCATTCAAATTTGGGGTAATTTCATCTTCCCCCAATCCATGATTCACAATGGGGATAATTTTATTTTCCCCTAATCCATCATTCAAAACTAGGGCAACTTCATTTCATTCCCACAAAACATTTCAAAATTGGGGAAATTTCATTTTCTCCCCATACACCATTCAAAATTGGGAAAATATCATCTTCTTCCCGTACATCATTTCAACCGAGGGCAGCTTCACCCTCTCCCCATACATCATTCAACATAGGGGAAGCTTCACCCTCTCCCCATACATCATTCAAAATGGAGGTAGCTTCACCCTCTTCCAATCTACATCATTCAAACACTAGGGGTAAATTTCATCTTCTTCCAGGTCATCATTCATAATTGGGGTTTTATCTCATTTCCATAAAATATTTATGATCAGGGGATTTTTCTCCCCTCCATCTAAATTATTTTGCAATTCAGAGACCACATTCCCTTTTTCAAACCACTTCTATGCTTAGGAGAGGATTTTCCATCTTTCTAAGCATAGTTCCCTTTCACGGAGTTAATCCTCCTTGCACATTCACACTTCATCACCTCTCATCTACTCATGATAGTGCCACCCAACAAGGCACTCATAAATAAATCACTATCAATCACATCACATTGCTAGATCCTCCAAAGGAGTATCCCTTTGTTAAAAGGTTGCACCCTTTCATACATCAACAATTCATTCAACAAAAATAGGTTTTGCAATGAACCTGTTGAGTGGTGTTTTCACCCAATTGTGAAAGCACACTCTCCGGTAGGATCTGAGTCCCAAAATCCTCTGCTTGCAAAGAAAGTAGTTTCTCCAAGGTTCCTCTTATGTTGATTCTAAAACACCAATGATGTTGCTCACTTTGTAAATGCGGGGGAATACCTTAGGGTTGCAAGTGGATGTTAACAAGGGGCACTGTAGTTCACTTTAATTTGGATTTGCAATGGACTCTGAGCTTTGATGGGTTTTCAATTATTTATTTAAATGACTGTAATTAAAATACAAAAAATAAATACGGGTTTAAAAATAAAAATAAATGCAAATGAATATGCAACTAAGCTACGTCCAGAGTATTGCCATCTTGATTGATAAAACCGAAGACAATGAGGTTTCTGCATGCAACCCAACCTCATTGAACCTGCAAATTCGCACAATTCAGATAAGCCAGGTGCGGGTTTCTAGGGTTTCTACTGTAGTTTCAGATTTAGGCATTCGCATGAAGCAACCAAGAACACTTGCATTCAACTTCACCTATAAGCCTAGAAATCTGAAAGGGAAAGATAACACATTGAATCATGCATGCAAAAATGACTCCTTCTTTCTCATCAATGAAATGCCAACTCTCTGTATTTCTGCATTAAAATGATGTATCAATTACAATTACAGGAATGTTCCAGGTTTTACAAATCCGAGAACAAATGAAGGAAATTGCCCAAGTGCGAGCCCGAGAATGGCATGAAGCCCTTGTCTCTGCAACTCTGCAAGCAGCAATTTCCAACCCTCGTATCAATCCGTGCTTCGGATTTTATACTAGCTGAAACGTCTCTTCGGTTCTCCCTGTGTCGCTTCGTTTCACCTTCCAGCATGTGACCTTTCAAATTCTTGCCTTTTCGATGCTTTTGTTCCATGTTCGATTCTGAAACGTTCGAAATCCGCTACTGCATGTAACGCCTCTGTAGCTCTGACACCTGTATGCCACGTGTCTCATGTTTTCTGCGCCTTCTGTAACGTCTTCCCGTGCAAAACATGACAAAACAACATGCAGCCCGTTCACCTTCCTGGCCACGAAAATGAGACATGTCACGATATCGTGACGTTTTTGACCGACAACATCGCTTCTCCCCCTGCACAGCGAAAATGAGACATGTCACGATATCGCGACATTTTTCTACTTCGGGCCATCTCCTCACCACCTGTCATGAAATCGTGACACTTTTTCGTTTCGTACCCTCTCACTGTTACTTGTCACGAAATCGCGACGCCTTTTCGTTTCGAGCTGTAATGCTGCCTTCTGTCACGAAATCGTGACGTTTCTCTTCTCCGTACACCTTCGCTGCATGCTGTCGTGAAATCGTGACATTTTCTTACTTCGTGCCTTCGGTCAGCTTTTCGTCGTGAAATCGCGACGCCCTTTCTTTTCCGTACTGCTTTGCTTTGCTGCTGTCACGATTTCGCGACCATTTCGCGCTTCATGTCCTCCTGTCGATTCTGTCACGATTTCGCTACCATTTTACTCTTCCGTACATTTGCCAATTTTTCATCGTGAAATCGCTACGCTACCTCTGTCCGTACTACTTCGCTGCTTCGGAGCCGCGAAACCGCAACCTGTCACGATTTCGCTACGTCTTTCTTGCTCGCACTACCTTCTTGCTTTTTTGTCACGAAATCGCTACCATTTTTGTTCCGTACACCTTTGGCTACTTGGAGTCACGAAAATGCGACATGTCACGATATCGCGACGATTTCTCGTTTCATGCCTTCCACCTGCAATCTGTCACGATTTCGCGACGTTTTTCACTCGGCACCTCTTTGCTCAATGTTGTCACGATTTCGTGATGTTTCTCTTCTCCGTACGCCATGCTATTTTCCTGTCATGAAATCATGACCATTTTCTATTCCGTACACCTTCGGCTGCACCCTGTCGCGAAATCGCGACGTTTCTCTCGCTTCGGCGTGCTTTGTAGCTTTCTGTCGTGATATCGCGACGCTTTTCTCGCTTGGCACCTTCTTCCTGCTTCCTGTCATGAAATCGCTACCGTTTTCATTCCGTACACCTTTCGCAGCAACACGTCACGAAATCGTGACACTTCTCATTTCCAAGCAGTGGCAGCTCCATACGTCGCGAAATCGCGACGATTTTCATTCTTGCCTTTCTCTCTCCTGCCTGGGCCGCGACGGAGCAACATGTCACGATTTCGTGACACCTTTTCATTTTTTCCAGCGACATGTCGCGATATCGCGACAACTTTTCATTCTTGCCAGCGACATGTCGCGATATCGCGACAACCTTTCATTTTTGCCAGCGACATGTCGCGATATCGTGACACCTTTTCTTTTTTTTCAGCGACGGAGCGACATGTCGCGATATCGCGACGTTTTTCTATTTTTCGACAGCGATGGCGCGACAGGTCGCGATTTCGTGACATGTCACGATTTCGCGACACTTCCAACACTTAGGCATTTTTTTCTCTTTTCTTCATTTTTAGCATCTGGGTCACCGGGATTTCATCCGCAAGCCTGCAAAAAAGGTGGGTCCCCAATTTTGGGGTGTGTTGTGGATTAGCCACAACAAATGGCGACTCTGCTGTCAAATGCTCTTGAGCATTTTTAGTAAGAACCCAACCTGAAACATATCACAAACTCGAAAACATGTGTTAGCACATAAGCAATACAAACAAATGCCCAAAGATCAAAAGTACATGAATCATTAGAATCATCAAGTATTAGCTCAGTGTGTGCAATGAATTTCTTTCCCTATCGTTTGAAATTGATCCACACTCCATTATCAGTTTTGCATGAATGCATATGTGAGATGGTGAATGATTTGTGTACCCTAATGAATATGCTAGGAGATTTTGCTTTCATAAAAAGGCGTGGTCACTCTTCTAGTATTATGTACAAGCATTCAAGATTGCCAAACCCTCTTAGGATCCACTAATTAATTACCTTATTGTATCCCAAAGTTGGTTATGAGTCCCTACTATCTGGAACCCATGTGCAAGTGAATGTGAAATCAGAACTTTGGGGAATCAGACTCCCAACCAACCGAGATGAGAGTTTAACCCTATCCTTACTATTCCGATTTAAAGTTCATTACCTCACTTTGAGCAAAATAATTAAACCAATTATGGAAGAAATGGTCATGCTAGTCTAACCCTCTAGACAATCAGTGGTCTTGTTTTTGAGGCAAGACATGATGCCATGCATGGGCATATCTAACCCCACAATCCAAAACTTATCCTCATTTCTTTGGACCTTGGGGATGACTACCCATCCTTTGCAAGAGGACAAGTAGTACAATCCTTACAATCCAATATAAATATGAGATGGGAAAAATTTATTTTTTTACTTCTTGGACCTTGGGGATGACTACCCATCCTGGCTAGGGACATGTAGTACGATCCTTACAATCCAAACTTTAGATGAAAAATATTAATTTTGTTGCTTAGACCTTGGGGATGACTACCCATCCTTTGCAGAGGACAAGTAGTACGATCCTTACAATCCAAGATTTAGATGTAGATGGAAAATATTAATTTTGTTGCTTAGACCTTGGGGATGACTACCCATCCTTTGTAGAGGACAAATAGTACGATCCTTACAATCCAAGATTTATTGTGAAATGAGACATAAGAGCTTTGGGGAATTGGATCCTCAACCTAAGCGAGATGAGAATTTATGCCCTATCCTTACTACTCCATGTAGGTCAAATCAAAGCTTTGGGGAATTGGATCCTCAACCTAAGTTCGATGAGGATTTAACCCTATCCTTACTACTCCGATTTTAGGCTTTAAGCTCTATGGAAGTGGTCAAAACCACTGTTTTAAGGATCATGTTGCATAATAGGATAGACATGAAAAACCTCTTTCGCCCAACCTTTTCTTCCAAGTTAGGTCATGATCATTTTGCTCAAGATCCTTTTTAATGTATGAGACGTGCTTGGTTCTAGATATCTCAAGACTCAGTTCCCAACCTTAGGATGCCTCTTACATTTATGTTATAACACAACCCTAAGAGGGATTGACACACTTAAATGATATGTACCTAAGATGCATATGCAACTAAGATGAAATGTATGTAAAGTGAGATGGAACATGAATGCATTATCTCTTGAATTGCAAATGAAAATGATTTGTCATGCAAAACTGACTCTTTCATGCATCACAAAATCAAACAATACAACTTAAGATGCTTGTGGTACTTGTGGAGCTTTTACAGGATAATTCCAATATTTCATATTCTCCTAACCTTAAGCATAAGTTGACATCTCATTTTTTTTTATTATTATTATTATTTTTATTTTTATTTTTTATTTTTATCAGAATAAACAAAACATGTCAATTGAAATCAAATCCACAACCAAAATCCTAGCTAAACTAACAATCCTAAACAATAAAAACAAAAAACTGAAAACTCCCACCAAAACCGAAAGAATAATATCAAAAATCTCACAACCTAAGGGCTAAAATAATGCTTTAAAATCTGCCCATTAACCGGTAGCATAAAATCTCTCCCTTCTAAAGTTTTTAGCCTGAAGGTATTCTTCCCAAGAATCTCCGAAATCTGATATGGGCCTAACCAAAGACAATCAAACTTTTGATGATTCCCTTTTTCCTCATGTCTTTTGTCCCATAGTAATACCAAATCTGAAATTCTGAATGATTTAACTTTGGCCCTTCTGTCAAACCATCTTTTGATAACTTCCTGGTGTTTATTCATGTGATTCATGGCCTCTTCTCTCTTTTCATCAAGGTGCAGAAAATGACTTGACTTGGCTTCAACTTGATCATCTGTCCCCAAGTACTCTTGTATGAAATGTAAGGTCTGCAACTTCAAATTTGCAGGAAATATTGGGTCTTGCCCATAGACCAAATGATAGGGAGTATTCCCTATGGACTCTTTCACTCTGGTCCTATCTGCCCAAAGGGCAAACTTCAATTGGTTGTGCCGATCCCGAGGGTTCTTTTCCAAGCAACTTCTTAATGGTATTCAACAAATTCTTATTTGAAGATTCGGCCAACCCATTTCCTTGAGGATAATAATTGGATGCAAACTTTAAGCTCACTTTGTTATCATATGCCCAATCTGCAAATTGCGTAGAAATAAACGCTTTACCATTGTCACTGACAATAGAATTGGGCATTCCAAATCTTGTTATAATATGGTCCTCAAGGAATTTAATTACAACGTCTGTGGTGGCATGTTTAGTAGGAATCGCTTCTGTCCACCTTGTACGATGAGTCTCGTAGTCGTCAATATGAATTTATGAGAATCAAAAGAATTTGGGTTAATAACCTCAATGAAATCCAGTCCCCACTGTGCAAATGGTCTCATTTCAACTACGGGTTGTAACGGCATGGCTGCATTTCTTTCTCTACTGGTAGCCACTTGACAGATATGACAAGATCGTACATGGGCATGTGCATCTTTGAAAATATGGGGCCGGTAGTATCCTGCTCTCGGGATTTGATGTCTTGTAGCGTTGGCCGCACCGTGACCGAGTTCCATGTTTCCCGTGAAATTCTCGCAACACCCTGGCGGCTTCTTCTTTGTTCAAGCACCTCAGGTAGATACCTTCATGATTCTTCCTGTAAAGCACACCAGATTTCATCAGATAATTGACAGACTTAAGCCTTAAAGCTCTTCTCTGTGTTGAATTCAGATTAGAAGGACACTTACCAGTCAATAAAAATTGCACAATATCAACATACCAGTCATCCTTAGCAATGTATTCTGTATTCGAGCATTGGCCTGTTATTTGCGGATTATTTTCTGCGATCGCCTTCGCCAGTCCCTGTCCTCGAACTAGTTTCATAGGTTGGATTTCGAGATCAAATTCTTGGATGGTGGAAATCCATTTCCCTCTTTTCTCACCTAGTTCATTTTGTAAAAACATGGTCTTGACAGCAGAGTCGGGCACGATAGCAATAACTCTGTTGTGTACAATGTAGTGCCTAAATTTTTTCACCGTTTTAAAAAGTGCGTACATTTGCTTATCAAGGATCGAATACCTTAATTGAGCATCTTTCAGGGGGGCACTTAAAAATGCTATGGGTTTTTCGGCACTATCCTCGCCTTTTTGGGTTAAGACACTCGCGAAGGAGTGTTCCGATGCAAAAGCATAAATATAAAAAGGCTTGGAGTAGTCTGGGCTTATAAGGACAGGGGCTCTGGAAATGGCATCTTTGATGTTTTGGAAGGCCACTCTACTTTCCTCGTTCCATTTTACATCCACATCTTTCTTGAGCATCTTGTTCAGAGGCTTGGCTATCTCAGCAAAGCTAGAGATAAACTTCCTCACAAAATTAACCTGCCCAAAGAAAGATCTCAATTCTTTTTTACTACTCGGGAGAGGTAGGTTTTGGATAGCTTGTATCCTTTCTGGGTCGATGGATATGCCCTCTTTTGAAATAATGTGACCCAGCAATTTTCCTTCTGTTACTTCCGAAAATGCACTTTTTGGGATTTAAGGAAATTCCATGTTCTCTGCATCTTTGAAGCACTTTCTTTAAATCTTTGACATGGTCCTCTCTCTTCTTCGAGAAAACTGGGATATCATCCACATACACGATGATGCATTTGCCTATGAGCCCCTTGAATGCATAATCCATGGCGCGTTGAAAAGTTGCACCAACATTTAACAGTCCGAACGACATTCTCTTATATGCAAATGTCCCCCACTTGGTAGTGAAGGCTGTTTTCATCCTGTCATCTGGATGTATAAGAATCTGGTTGTACCCGAATACCCATCGAGAAAGGACATCATCTCAGATCCATTTACCATTTGTAGAATTTCATCGATTGATGGCGAGTGGATAATTATCTTTTTGAGAGGCTTTATTAAGATTTCGAAAATCTATGCACAGCCCTAATCTCTCCACTCTTTTTTCTCATCTGAACGAGGTTAGCCACCCGGGTTGAGTGCCTAACGGGAAAAATGATTTTCGCTTCCAATAATCTTTTAACCTCCTTTTCGATCAAAGGCTCCAATAGCGGGTTAACAACTCGTTGTCTTTGCCTAAAAGGCTTGGAGTCTGGCTTCAAAGGGATGGTATGTGTGATAATGTTTTGGTTGTATGTCTTCAGCTCATTGTAGTTCCAAGCAATACAATCTATGTAATGTTTCAATGCCTGCATTATATTGCTCCTTTCTTCCTCTGTACATGCCTTTGCTATGTACACCTCCTTTGGATTGTCTGCACTCCCTAGATTAATTGAATCACATGCATCTTTAGGGAGTGGGACTCTTTTTCCTTTCTTGGTCTTGCATCCCATGTCGAACATCTTTTCCAATGAAACCACGTCTTTAGGAATTTTGTTGGATTGATACGCAGTTTCAATTTCATTTTCTGTTTCATCCTGCCACCTTTGCTCCTCATCAATCACCTGATTTTCAAAAATACCCGAGTTCGTGACAAATTTGAAAATATGTCTGTCACTTTCAAAAACCTGGAAATTCTTTACATTATCGGGTATTGATGGACAAGGAACCAGTTCAATAGAAAACTTTTTACATCTTTTTATATCAACCGGGTTTAACATGCCCGCGGTGACTGCAAGAGAGTCTGCTATTCGATTTCCTTTCCTGGAAATAAGGGCTATATTGAATGCGTCGAATTCCTCAATGAGGTCCATAACCCTAGTTCTATAAAGGCTCAGTCTTACGTCATGGCATGTATATTGTCCTTTGATTTGCTTGACTACCAACTCAGAATCTCCCAAAACCTTCAAGCATTTAACATGTTTGCTCAATGCTAGACGTAAACCAAAGATCAATGCTTCGTATTCTGCCACATTGTTCGTGCAAGGAAATTGCAGTCTTGAAGCGACTAATAATGGTTTACCTCCGGGGCCGGTGAGCTCGACTCCGGCTCCTGCTCCCTGTCTAGATTTTGATCCATCGAACCTCGAGCAACCACGTGAAATCATTTTCATCGGAAGAGCTACCAGTGCTGCCTCCTCCTTAGGCTCTTCAGCGGCTTCCTCAACATCAAGTGCATAAACTCCTAGTTCTGGCTCAGAAAATTGAACTTCATTCGGCTTGTTAAAATATGTTATAATCTCCTTAAGCCTCGGTTCATTTTCCACTCTGATTTGGTTTGCAATTCCCTTCCATGGTAGCCACATATGTGAGCAGTCTGTTGAAAAATAGCCATTCAGAGTTTTCATCCAATCCCTCGCAAGTAACATTCCATACCTACTTGGGATATTAACCACCAGAATGTCCACAACCTGCTTGGACCCTGGGTTCAGAATTCAATTGAATCTTGACATCATATAAGGTCCCCACTACATTTACCTCTGATCGGTCCAATTGCAGGACTATACATTTGGATGAAACAGGTTGCAGGCCTAGCATCTTACATATTTCTGTAGGCATGAGGTTGCTCGTGGCACCTGTGTCCACCAAACAGTTATGCAAATTCTTACCCGCAATTCTCAGAGTCAGTAAGAATGGCGGGACATCCCTTCTCTCCTTTCGCAAAATGAGATGGGATTCAACTCCTTTTCCTTTCCACGTTTGATCAGGTGAGTTCAACGCTTTTATCAATGCCTCCTTTTGGCCTGGCAATCTAGCTGCGTCCAAGAACGAAAGGCTAGATTTGGACTTCTTTAGATCCTCCACTATGTCATAGTTTGGCTTTTCGAATTTGATTGTCTTCTGCACATCATTAGACATTTCTCTTCTGAGTGGAGGGGGAGGATTATTATTTGCCTTAGTATCGGGAGGAAGAATAGAGTTGTTTGGAGGTGTTGATGAAGTTTTAGGGGTTTTAGATTTACTTCTCAAATGGTATCCATGATTCCCCTTCCTAAAATCTCGAAAAGCTTGCACCTCCTGTTCCAAAATTTCGTCTTCTTCTTCCTCACTCTCACCTTCTTGATGATATACAGTTTCCATCACCATAATATTATCATCTTGATGTTGTGATGGACCCTCATTTGATACCAGTTCCAAATCATCAACTTGTGCCTGAAGACAATGAGTGTATCTCGCAATTTCAGGACAATTCCTCTCATTGTGCTCTTTCGTGTTGTGCAACCTGCACCCCCTTTCCCATGCCAAATCTGAAAGATTCAAAAGAGAATTGGATTGGCTAGGTCTCAGAAGTATCTAATTGATTAGCAATGGGAGCGGGTACTCCCCCATTGTTTGGCTTGGTGTTCCAGTGTCTCCCTCTATTGTTAAAATTTTGATTTGGGTGAGGGGCATGGGACTCATACTTCTGCTGTTGAACCCTGTCATTGCTCAGTTTATGAACTAATTTCTTGAGCTCTTCGACTTCTGAATAAATCTCCTTCGGTGGAATCACATTGTTGTTAACCCCCGTTGGATTCGCATAATTGATGGGGTCTTGATTCAACATTTGGGTCTTGATTCCCGTATGGATTGACACTTTGAATCGGGGTTGGATTTGGAAAAGGAACTATGGCTTGAGGATTGACTTGGCTAGTTCCTTGCATAGTTGATTGACTTGTTCTACAAAAATGCGGGGACAGGTGGAATGGATGTGATTGGTTGGATTGGAATGGGTGCATACGCGGGTGTTGGTGGATACGATCGTCGATATGGGAAGGTGTTCATGCTTGGCATTTGTGGTGCCATGAGTTGATTTTCCCAGGGAGCTTGACCATATGGAGCATACTGTCCCATCACAGGCATCTGGGTAAACCCGTAGCCCTGTGGTGTCATTTGCTTCTCGATAGTCATGGCTTCGTTATAGGCTAAAGCCAGCGTGGTGACTCGAGGATTACGTCTCGCAAACATGGCTGTCATGGGGTCCAATGCCCCAAAATATATCTGCAAAGCCACTACGGGATCGATGGCAAAGTGCCTAATTGCTCTATTATAGCACTTTTGGAATCTCTGATTAAACATTATGATCGGTTCCCCTTGGCCCCTTTTGCATGTAATAAACTGATTGTAAATAGTTGCGGGATCCAAGGGTGACCTAAATTGATTAACAAAGGCATTTTCCATTTGTGTCCAAGAGGTAATTGAACCAGTAGGCAAGCATATATACCATTCATATGCTATTGGATCTAAGCTCATGGGGAAAAGTCTGCAGGCCACATCTTCATATTGAACTTGCAGCCTAATTAAAACATCCCTATAGGCTTGGATATGTTCTTCTGCTGTTCTTAGGCCATCTGGTTTGTATTTAGGCAGAAATATTTCAATGTTCTTGGGGATTTCATGGATATCCCCAACAATGTTCAAAGGAGTATTATTAGCTCCATACCAAGGAGCTGCTGGAGCTTGAGCCATTTGACTCAAAATCGATGAAGACAAACCTACAATAGCAGTAGAGATATTATTGACAATAGGAACACTAGTGGCAAGCGATATTACGGGCGTAGATCCACTCGATGTTCCTGGAGAAAATAGGTCTTTTGTGATTGGTGAGCTTACGACTTGCTTGGTTTTATTCTTGGGAGTACCAGTAAGGTCATGAAAAATGGTTTCCCCGGTTGTTTGGGACCTGGTTGCAATACGACGCGGTGGGTCCAGCCTGCCTTGATGAAACCCTCGATTATTTCAACGAAAACCTGCAACAAAAGAAAGCAAAAGCTACAGTTTAGCCGTTTGTGAGCTTTAAGAAAATATTTCAAAATTAAATTAAATGATATTATTCATGTATGAAAACCAAAATAAAGTAAACCGATTCGGGCCCTCCTTCTAGCGCCAATCTGTTGAGTGGTGTTTTCACCCAATTGTGAAAGCACACTCTCCGGTAGGATCTGAGTCCCAAAATCCTCTGCTTGCAAAGAAAGTAATTTCTCCAAGGTTCCTCTTATGTTGATTCTAAAACACCAATGATGTTGCTCACTGTAAATGCAGGGAATACCTTAGGGTTGCAAGTGGATGTTAACAAGGGGCACTGTAGTTCACTTTAATTTGGATTTGCAATGGACTCTGAGCTTTGATGGGTTTTCAATTATTTATTTAAATGATTGTAATTAAAATACAAAAAATAAATACGGGTTTAAAAATAAAAATAAATGCAAATGAATATGCAACTAAGCTACGTCCAGAGTATTGCCATCTTGATTGATAAAACCGAAGACAATGAGGTTTTTGCATGCAACCCAACCTACTGAACCTCGCAAATTCGCACAATTCAGATAAGCCAGGTGCGGGTTTCTAGGGTTTCTACTGTAGTTTCAGATTTAGGCATTCGCATGAAGCAACCAAGAACACTTGCATTCAACTTCACCTATAAGCCTAGAAATCCGAAAGGGAAAGATAACACATTGAATCATGTATGCAAAAATGACTCCTTCTTTCTCATCAATGAAATGCCAACTCTCTGTATTTCTGCATTAAAATGATGTATCAATTACAATTACAGAATGTTCCAGGTTTTACAAATCCGGAACAAATGAAGGAAATTGCCCAAGTGCGAGCCCAGAATGGCATGAAGCCCTTGTCTCTGCAACTCGCAAGCGAGCAATTTCCAACCCTCGTATCAATCCGTGCTTCAGATTTTATACTAACTGAAACGTCTCTTCGGTTCTCCCTGTGTCGCTTCGTTTCACCTTCCAGCATGTGACCTTTCAAATTCTTGCCTTTTCGATGCTTTTGTTCCATGTTCGATTCTGAAACGTTCGAAATCTACCGCTGCATGTAACGCCTCTGTAGCTCTGACACCTGTATGCCACGTGTCTCATGTTTTTTGCGCCTTCTGTAACGTCTTCCCGTGCAAAATGTGACAAAACAGCATGCAGCCCGTTCACCTTCCTGGCCGCGAAAATGAGACATGTCGCGATATCACGACGTTTTCGACCGACAACATCGCTTCTCCCCCTGCACAGCGAAAATGAGACATGTCACGATATCGCGACGTTTTTCTGCTTCGGGCCATCTCCTCACCACCTGTCGTGAAATCGTGACACTTTTTCGTTTCGTACCCTCTCGCTGTTACTTGTCACGAAATCGCGACGCCTTTTCGTTTCGAGCTGTAATGCTGCCTTCTGTCATGAAATCACGACGTTTCTCTTCTCCGTACACCTTCGCTGCATGCTGTCACGAAATCGTGACATTTTCTTACTTCGTGCCTTCGGTCAGCTTTTCATCGCGAAATCGCGACGCCCTTTCTTTTTCGTACTGCTTTGCTGCTTGCTGTCGCGATTTCATGACCATTTCGCGCTTCATGTCCTCCTGTCGATTCTGTCGCGATTTCGCTACCATTTTACTCTTTCGTACATTTGCCAATTTTTCATCGCAAAATCGCTACGCTACCTCTGTCCGTACTACTTTGCTGCTTCGGAGCCACGAAACCGCAACCTGTCATGATTTCGCTACGTCTTTCTTGCTCGCACTACCTTCCTGCTTTCTGTCATGAAATCGCTACCATTTTTGTTCCGTACACCTTTGGCTACTTGGAGTCGCGAAAATGCGACATGTCGCGATATCGCGACGATTTCTCGTTTCATGCCTTCCACCTGCAATCTGTCATGATTTCGCGATGTTTTTCACTCGGCACCTCTTTGCTCAATGTTGTCACGATTTCATGACGTTTCTCTTCTCCGTACGCCATGCTATTTTCCTGTCATGAAATCGTGACCATTTTCTATTCCGTACACCTTCGGTGCACCTATCGTGAAATCGTGACGTTTCTCTCGCTTCGGCGTGCTTTGTAGCTTTCTATCGCGATATCGCGACGCTTTTCTCGCTTGGCACCTTCTTCCTGCTTCCTGTCACGAAATCGCTACCGTTTTCATTCCGTACACCTTTCGCAGCAACACGTCGCGAAATCGTGACACTTCTCATTTCCAAGCAGTGGCAGCTCCATATGTCACGAAATCATGACGATTTTCATTCTTGCCTTTCTCTCTCCTGCCTGGGCCGCGACGGAGCAACATGTCACGATTTCGCGACACCTTTTCATTTTTTCCAGCGACATGTCACGATATCGCGACAACTTTTCATTTTTGCCAGCGACATGTCACGATATCGCGACAACCTTTCATTTTTGCCAGCGACATGTCGCGATATCGCGACACCTTTTCTTTTTTTTCAGCGACGGAGCGACATGTCGCGATATCGCGACGTTTTTCTATTTTTTGGCAGCGATGGCGCGACAGGTCGCGATTTCGCGACACTTCAACACTTAGGCATTTTTTTCTCTTTTCTTCATTTTTAGCATCTGGGTCACCGGGATTTCATCCGCAAGCCTGCAAAAAGGTGGGTCCCCAATTTTGGGGTGTGTTGTGGATCAGCCACAATGAACCTCATGGTATTTGGCCATCATAATCAATCATCAGGTTCAAAAGTTTGCATCCTTTTCCTTATCTGTGCCAAATCAAATCAATCACCAAGTTCAAAAGGTTGCATCCTTTGCCTTACCCTCATCAAATCAAATCAATCGCCAAGTTCAAAAGGTTGCATCCTTTGCCTTACCCTCATCAAATCAAATCAATCGCTAGGGTCAAAGGTTGTGTCCTTTGCTTTGCCCTCATCAAATCAAATAAATTGTTAGGTTCAAAAGGTTGTATCCTTTGCCTCACCCCATAAAATTTGAACATTCTTTTTAGAACCTCTTAGTAAAATTAGGTTTCTCCAAAATCCTCAACAAAAATTTTGAAATATTCTTTTTAGAATCTCTTTTCAAAAATCAGGTTTCTCCAAAATCCTCAATAAAATTTTGGAACATTCTTTTTAGAATCTCTTAGCACACCAGGTTTCTCCAAAATCCTCAGTAAAATTTTGGAACATTCTTTTTTAGAATCTCTTAGCAAAAACAAAGGTTTCTCTAAAAACCTCAGCAAAAACAATCAACACAAAGGTTTTTCCAAAAACCTCAGCAAAAACAATCAACACAAAGGTTTTTTCCAAAAACCTCAGTAAAAATTTGGATAGGTTTCTCCAAAAACCTCAATAAAAATTTGGATAGGTTTCTCCAAAAACCTTAGTAAAAATTTGGATAGGTTTCTCCAAAAACCTTAGTAAAAATTTGGATAGGTTTCTCCAAAAACCTTAGTAAAAATTTGGATAGGTTTCTCCAAAAACCTCAATAAAAATTTGGATAGGTTTCTCCAAAAACCTCAGTAAAAATTTGGATAGGTTTCTCCAAAAACCTCAGTAAAAATTTGGATAGGTTTCTCCAAAAACCTCAATAAAAATTTGGATAGGTTTTTCCAAAAACCTCAGCAAAAACTTGGAACTAGGTTTCTCCATAGACATAGCCTAGCATAGCATAGCCTAGCATAGCATAGCCTAGCATAGCCTAGCATAGCATAGCCTAGCATATCCTAGCATAGCATAGCGTTAGCATAGCCTAGGATAGCATAGCCTGGCATAACATAGCCTAGCCTAGCATAGCCTAGCATAGCATAGCCTAGTCATAGGCATAGCATTAGCCTAGCTTAGCATACACATAGCCTAGTCATAGCCTAGCATAGCATAGCCTAGTCATAGGCGTAGCATTAGCCTAGAATAGCATAGCATAGCCTAGTCATAGGTGTAGCCTAGCATAGCCTAGCATAGCACAATAATTTTTCACTTCTTTGTCCTCACAAAGATTTTGCTTCCATGAACAACCTTCCTTGCTTGTACATTCTTGTACATGCGACATCGAACACAACAAACATCCACAAAATGAAAATAAAAATACAAACAAATCAAAACCATCCATTGGTGACGTATCTTGCATTTCATTTTTTTCTCTTCTACTTCTTATTCTTACTTCCTTATGTAGTTGTATGGTCACACTTCGAGCAACTACATACCTATGTTGATCTATTGTTCTTCTATCTTCCTTTGACTTTGGTGATCCCCTCATCTTGTTGGTTACCAATACCTATTTCTTCTCATCTCTTCCATCTGTGAATCCCACCTACTCACCCTTCTGCTTCTTGTGATTACTACATGCATTCTCACAAGTCACAGTTTATTCATCTATTATACACACACCCCACACGCTAGGGCAACCATTATCACAACATCTTGCTTTTGTCATGATGATACACCATACTCATTTGTAGATAAGTTTCCCAAACTTCTCCCTCTACACTTCATGAGATTCCTCTTGTAGATATTGCATTCCCCCACTTGCATCATTTACATTGCACCCATTGCATATATCCATATGTTTTTTTATCATAATTTCATCTCAAGTTTGTGCATTTTTCCTCCAAAAATACACCTTCAATAGGAGTAATACATGCACTTGTTAGCATCACCACCTGGATGTCCATTCCCCCTTTTCAGGATTAGGGTATACATAGGTGTCATTAAGATTTGATCACTCACTATTTTAGTCAATCAAACATCACCTCTAGCTAACAAGTTTTACAAAATCCTTATAGTTCTTTAGGTTGGTTCAACTTCTCTCACGAACCATTCACACAAGTTACACATTAAATAAATTTTGAGTCTAGGAAAGATGACACTTTGAGTAGATGATGTCATCTAGAGAATGGTTTCTCCTACTCATCCTATCACTTGCATGGTCAACATATGACCTAGGGATAAATAAAGGGATAAGCATAAAAAAAAAGTAAAATAATGGGGTAGAAAAAAAAAGCCAATGCCCATACAAAAAAAGAGAACAAAAAAGAAAAAGAGAAAAGAAAAAGAAAAAAAAGAGCACCACAATAAATAGGTCAACAATAGATGAGGGGTACAAAATAAAAGGAAAATCCTCATGATATCACCCATGTTATGCTTCATCACCTTTGGTCCTTAGGTTTAACATAACACCATGGGATGATTTCCATCGCTATAAATAGGCTCCAAGAGCCTAACTACCAGTGAAATAGTCTTACAAGTGGCAATATATCTATCACATTAGCTACTCACTTTTGTATAGATCATTGTTCATTTATGGATGAGCTAGCTAGTTCGGCCATGTCTACAATGGGTTAATCCTACCTCCCTCAAAATGGATAAATGAACCTCACTCATTTACACACACAAGTCCATGACAAAATCTGAACCAATCAAATTAGTTATGAGTTGCCATAAAAAACTTACACAATTTCAGGTCTGAGATTTGATTCCCAAAACTACATTGGTCAAAGTTATTACATATACCTTATACTATCCTACATCCCTAAGATTATGGAATGGATCACATTCACATAGGTACATGCAATGATACAAGTGCTTCCTTTACACATTTCAGTCCTCTCATACATGCATCATCGCATCTATGTTACATACATTTACTACAAAATTCATTCATATCAAACACATTTCACAACATGTACACATTACATACACATAAAATCACACACATTGTATGTAGACACAATGCAAAATCATCATGCACACCCTTCACAAGGCTTGAAATTTTACATTCATCACCTCTAAAAGTAGGGCCATATTTGGCTTAACTTTTCACCTATCAAATCACCTCCAAATTTCATCCAAAATCCTAGGAAATCACTCCAATTTGGTTCCAAACCCTAGGAAACCCCTTTTCTTTCCCATATGATTTTTCATCAATTTCATCATGCATTTTTTATTCTATCAACCATTTTATCACCACATCACCGAATTTCATTCACCTTATTGTTGATTCCTCGTTTGAGGGGGTATTCATATCCAAAGTCAGCTTTGCATGCAACCAACCAATTGAAGATCCAAAAACACGAATATTGCATCTGCCTACGAATTTTTTTTTTGAAGATTATCTTACGATTATAATCTCAATCTCAACCAAATATTTGTTATATCATGATATCTATGTGTTTCAATGGAGAAGTCAATCTAGCATTCATGTATGTCGAATATAGAATGAATGATACGTTTGATGTAATCCTAGCGCAACATTTGGAAAAGGATTTCTAGAATTCATGGTGCATAATGAATGACATGTTTGAATAATCCAAATGTCCCTTTAGCTCAAATGGTTTGAAACTTGTCACCATGTGCTCATAAATCAATCAATAGAAAATATTTGAATAGGCATTTGTTCTATTCGTAATTTTGGACCACGGTGAACTGGTCATAAAAGCAAAGTAGTCAAAAGTTGTCTCCCCCAGGAAAGTAGTATGACATTGAAAATATCATACAGGATCAGAAAAACCACTGCATTTATTTCACAATCATCCATCTCCATTCACTGGCATTGTTTCTATTTCATTTTATTTCTTTCTTCTTCTCTTCTTCTCCTTTCTCCTTGGCTATCGATCAATGTTGTATGGTCACGCTTCGAGTGGCTACATACCTTTGATTGGATTCCATTATTTTCCCTTCTTCTTCTTGGCTATCGATCAATTTTGGTTTTTTTTTCCCGATCAATGTTGTATGGTCACGCTTTGAGTAGCTACATACCTTTGATTGGATCCCATTATTTTCCCTTCTTCTCTTGGCTATCGATCAATGTTGTATGGTCATGCTTCGAGCGGCTACATACCTTTGATTAGATCCCATTCTTTTTCCTTCTTCATATTCTACTTTCTCCCATCACATTTTTGTATTAAACTATGTTCCACATAGTATAGTACAAAAAGGGGTAAAATGTAGACACCTAAAAGTTGCACATTCTCAATCATAGGCCATCATAGACCATCATAGGCCAACTTAGTTGTCTGTAGGCACAAAATCCTACAAAACTACACCAATTACATCCAAAACACTTTCTATTCATAAAAGGGCTACCTACTAGCTCCCTAAGGCCACTTAAGCCCTTTCCTATGCCTAATTAGGGCTCCCATGGGACCATTCCCTCCAAAAACCCTAATTATGCTAATTACAATTCTAATTTGAAAGTCACTTTTCACTTAAGTGCACTTTATTATCTAAATAGGTTTAATTAGGGTTCTAAGCCAAATTAGCCCACCTTCACTGAGGAACGTAAGGAGACAATCGAACGTTGTTTTCATGTGCTTTAGTTGGTACCAATATTGCTACCCGCTACTATCACCACGTGGGACAAATTGGTAGAACTACTAATTAAGAATTTCCATGAGCAAGTTGATATTTTTTCCTTAATGCACCAATTCACAAACATCCAAAGACATCTACAAGAGGAAATAGTGGATTTCAACATCAGGTTCACTCGAAGTTGGTAGAGAGTTCTTGTTGATCTTCGGCTGACTCCTGAACAAGCTAAATTTTACTATCTTCAAGCTTTCAACTCCGAAATTGGTATGGCTGTCCGACAGGCCAATGTCAATAAATTTCCAAATTTGTACACGCAAGAACAAAAGGCCGAAGTGGATCTGATTGCCATAGGTAAGATGACTCCAATGGTAACAATGTCTATTCTTCTCGCTCTTCCACAACATCTTTACTCTAGTGTATTTTTATATCCCATGTCTTCCATGTATCCTATTCCTTCATGGAGCTCGAGTCTACCTCAAATTACATTAGTTCCATTTCTACAATTACCCGCTCCAACTTTTCCACAACTACCTACTCCTCTTTCTATTCCAGTATTGCCTTCTTTGCCAGTACCTCTACCTTTACCAACACCTCCAGTGCCCTCAAATCCTTATCCCCACATGAAATTATTGCAGAAGATGCAATCACTTAATTCAACGATGAGGAAAATGTCAAACAAAATCACATCCATTAAGAAGAAGCAAGCTAAAGTTAACTTTCGATCAAGGAGATTTTAAATGCTACCATTTACTAGAGAGCAACTGGATTCAACTAGCAAAGGTCCTAAGAGAAATACAATCGTATTGGTAAATGAAGAAGCTAGTACATTAGAGCGAACATATTGGTGCTCCACCTGTAATGAACCTCATGGTGAAGATACATGCATGGTTCATTTGTACTATGTACAAATATTAGAAAAAGTTTCTATCGATGGAAAAATCAATATGATCACAAAATTTAATCATAATTTCATGGTCCCTTCCTTGGAACAAGTCTTAGTTCTTATGAGGACTGGGAAGAAATCGATAACTTGTCGATCTAGCAGAGATGGACTCGCTGAAGATCCCCGTTGAAAAAAATCTACAAGGTGAAAAGGCACAACTGTAAGAAAAAGCACCTAGAGCAATGCCTAAGTAGCAACATCCTATCTTGTTAAAATATCTCTTGCCTACATGAGCTCAAGAAAAGTTGTAATCAAAGACATCAACTTCACAACCTACAATCTCTCAAGTACAAACTAAGGCAAAAGAACAAGTCAAAGAATGCATCAAGTACCCATCATTGACCAAGCATCAAAGGGTAGAAGCCACTCAATAGTACCAAAACAAATATGAGCCAGCTAGTGAAGGGAAAGACTCTAGTGCCTCTGACTATAACATTATTGAAGAGATGAAGAGAATATCTGCTAAGGTGAGCTTGTATGATGCATTGCAACTCCTTGAATAGGTTGATCTATTGCAAGAGTCTCTTAAATATGTGAAGGATAAAAGTAAAAGCCCCACCCAGATAGTGTTAGCACAAACACTGATAACTTTTTCCACTGGTAAGAATAGACCACCTCCATTCTACCTGTCTCTCAAGATGGAGGGTTGGATTGTGCATAATTGCATGATCAATTCTGGTGTTGCAACTACTATCATTCCAAAGGTGGTATGTGAGGTCATGGGAATGGAGTACATGAGGAAAAATCTAGGCATATTACAGTTGGATAGGACCTTAGTCAAAATTGTGGGTGTGATTAAAGATATTCTCATTGTTCTACACAACATGTCGTAGATTACCGTTATTCAAGAAGTGGTGGTGGTTTATTTAGAATCATATTTTAGCATGTGCATTTTGAGGGAATTTACAAAAAATATCAGAGGATATCTTTCCCTAGACTATTCACACTTGGAGATTTCTTTCAAGGGAAGGAGAGTTTGGATCTATAATAAAAATCCTTCCACTTTTCATATAGAGAAACTTGAAGAAGAACAAAATTCCACAAGCTCGGATAGCATGATGAGAAAAGAGCTACAAAAAATGGACCTGATGGAGGAAGCTCTGATTGAACTTTGTTTGGAAGATAAATTTTTGTTGATATATTTTAATGCAATGGTAGAGATCGAGATTGGTTGCTACACCATAACCAAACTTGATAGGGTTGACACTAAAGCTTCTGACTTCCAGGACCTTATCTCCAACCAGTTATGGAAGTTATATTTTGATGGTGCAAGATGCAAGAATGACATAAGATCCAGGATTGTTCTTTTTTCTCATTTGGGAGTACAAAAAATAAACTCATACCAGTTAAGCTGGAGCTGTACAAATAATACCACCAAATACGAAGCACTGTGTCTTGGCCTGAAGAAAGCAAAGAAGCTTGGAATCAAATAATTGCAGATTTTTGGAGATTTCAAGCTTATTATCAATCATATTACAAAAAAATACGTGTCAAAGCAAAATTATTTGAAGGCCTACTGTAATAAGGTATGGGATTTTTTTGAGTCTTTTACGACACTAAATGTTCAAGCAATTTTGTGAGAATAGAATAAACATATAAACATATTGGCATCCCTTGGTGCTAACTTCTCTCATGTTGAGCAAGTGGTAAGAAGACCAAAGACCGTAAGGGTGATTTTTAGACCATTGGTCCTCGACAAAAACCTCTACTAGCAGGTACTCGATAGCAATGAGAAGATAGTAAATTTCTTGATTAAGGAAGCCAGTGGTGTAGAAGAAAGAATACTGGTTGAGGAGGAAATGGAAGGGATGATTCAGTTGAAGAATAATCACATTCCCAGGGGACTAATCACGCTTGAGATCCTATTTGACTAGAATGATAGAGCAGAGAAGCACAAGATTAAGATCGATGAGGAGTATAAATAATTACAACTAGAATTTGATAAGGTGATCAAATTTGAAATAGACTATACTCCAGATGAGATCAAGGAAATTAATAAGCTATGTTATCAATTCCCTGACACTGTTGCATGGAGTTATCATGGTTTGAAAGGGTATGACAAAAATGTGATTCAACACACCATTGAATTGCAGGAAGGGGTAAAACCCTTTAAAAAAAATAACAGCCTATTAATCCAAAAAATGAAGTACTGATGAAAGCAAAACTACTGAAGATGCTATAGATGAAAATCATTTACCCCATCAAGCACTCAACTTGGGTAGCAAATTTGGTTCTAGTACGAAAGAAGAATGGAGATATTTTCTTATGCATAGATTTTCGTAATCTAAACTAGGCATCTCTGAAGATATCTTAAAATTGCCACTGCCAACCAATAAGAAATACTTACAGTAATTTGGGTAAAGGATGAAGAGCAGCATAAAACAACATTTACTACCAAGTGGGGAAATTTTGCTTATCAAAGAATACCTTTCGGTCTTTCACATGCTGGTGCAACATTTCAAAGAGCAAGGAATGTCGTATTTGGTGAGTTGCTAAACCAAATAATTATGATATACCTTGATGATATGAATATTTTTTCACATCACAAGGAAGAGCATGGATCTCATATAAGACAAGTGTTTGAAAAATATTAGGAGTTCGGTATCTCCATCAACCTGAAGAAATCTATTTTTTTTATCAAGAAGGGAAAGATTTTGGGACATGTCATTTCAAAGGAAGTATTAGCCATTGACCCTACGAGAGCTGAAGATCTCTTAAAATTGCCACTGCCAGCCAATAAGAAAGACTTACAGTAATTTTTTTGCTAAATCAATTTTGTTTGAAAATTCATTGCTGATTTTGCTCAGGTAGTAAAGCTGATGACTAAACTCATGAAGAAAAATGTAGATTTAAAATGGATAGAGAAAAGAAGGCAAACATTCTAGGAGATTAAAGAGAGAACTATCCAAGCACCAGAATTGATAAATCCATATTAGTCTAAGGATTTTATCCTATACACAGTGGGTGAGAAGGAAATTTATGTTGTCATGCTTACATAAAAGTGAGATGATGGGAATGAACAACCAATCACTTTTCTAAGTCAATTCATTCAATAAAACTAGGAAAAATATAATTTATTGAAAAGTAGGTTTATGCAGTTATGAAATACCTAAAGAAATTTCAAAAATTCATCTCACAAAGCAAGATAATTGTCTATGTTATACATTTGGATGTCAAGAATTTTATCATTCAAGGGGAGCTTGGTGATAAAAGAGCAGGATGGGTCTCCAATATTCAGGAATACGATGTGGATATTTGACCAATCAAATTGGTTCATGGTCGAGAACTCTGTTAGGATTTAGCTAAAAGTGCAACGTCTCAATCACCAGTACTATCACAGGATGAGGTTATCAATGAGAGCAATATCACTAACCAATCAATAGGTAATCATGACTAGACAGAGGACCTAATTGAAATTTTTACATTGGGAAGTGTTCATCTCACCTTGATTCCTCATAGAGGTGAAGGTTTAGTCTACAAGACCTTAGATATGTCTTGCTTTCAATTGGATTATTCCCTAAGAAAATAGATGGAGTGCTCCTCAATTACGTTAAATAATCTAAAAAATAGAATATTTTGGAGGAGTTCCACTTTGAATTGTCTGGTGGACACTATGCAGGGAGGTCTATGGCTTTGAAAATCATCCGAGCTTGGATATTTCTAGCCCATCCTTTTTGCATATACACACAAAGTGAGTTAGAGCTATGATAACTATTAGAAATATGTGGGCAGGAATAAGAAGGTATTCTTACCTCTACATCTAATCTAGGTGGAAGCTTTGTTTCAACAGTGGGGTTTAATCTTTATCGGGGTTATTGATCCCCATTATTCTACTGAACATAAATACATTTTGATATAAATTGACTACTATAGCACAGGGGTGTAGTATTCCTGGTGGGGAGGTGATTTCTAAGGCTTAGGATGATCAATTTGCTATTCCTAGTCGGTGGACCAAATCGTACCACCGTACAGTCTCTACAACTAGCAATATGCGACAAGTAATTAACTTGTACGGACACCAAATCGTACCACTATACGATCCCAAATCATACAGTGATAGATCTTGTACGATTTCACACTTAGTCAATCTTTCATAATTGGTTTTTCAAGCTGCCATACATAGTTTTGTAACTAAACAAGTCGATCTCCCAAAACTGCCAAATCGGGTAAATTCCCTTCAATCGCATAAACTGCCAAATCGGGTAATTATCTTTTGTACGATTTGTACGAACTATGGTGTACGATTTGTATGAAAAGAAGGTACAACCAAGTGCTAAATTGGATACTCTACTGGACCAATCTCTCTTAGATAGGTTTTGTAAGGGTTTAATATGGCAATTAATCCTTTTCCAGTAACATGCAAAACATATCAACGGGGCTTGAGAGAGTTGTATATCCAATGGTGATGCCCAAAAATCATACAATAGGGTTCAACATGTCTTCCTTGATATTACCATCATCATATATCATTCCACAAAGCTACACCAATGCTGGTTCAATCCAATTCCTCCATAGCAATACATAAAATAGCCATAACAACAAGGAAGTACATGCAATAGAAGTAAACTATAAAATGCTATTCTACCATTCCAGGATCATACACTACATAAGAGAAACCATGAACTATGCCAAATTTATTATTATTCAACAATGTCACTCAACAATAGAGATATGCAATAACAATTCATAGCCAGGACTTATAGCATTCCCCAATAACCAGAATAACACTAGATCATAACCAGAAGCTAACCAGACTATCAAAATTGAAAATGGGGCCTTATATAATGTTGCCCAAGCCATTCCAAAGTGGTTCCTAAGGCAATTAGTTATTTACAACTACCCATGCATAATGAAATGCATTAATTAAGACTTTTACTAAGTCTAATACCTTAATAATCAAATACATGCACAATTACAACTTAAAATTACATTTCCCATGCATTTCATTTCATTTCATTGCACCTTGTACGATTTACCTTTACCTTGTATGGTTTGCCCTCCTGGATGTATGGTTTACTCCTACTTGTATGGTTTACAAAACTTGTCAAAACTATCAAAATTGGGCAAATCCATTTATCACTTCTTCTTCTGGGAGGTGGATTTGTTGCCTACATCTGCCCTCCCCTTTACTTTGGTCGGTGTCCTCATCGACTCATCCTTTTGTTTTAGTTGTACCTCATAATCTATGACCACAAATTTCAAGTCATCCACTTGGGATTGAAGAATTGCATGTTCGTTCTTCAACTTGGCTACGTAGTTCCCCATTTCCACTACTTTCACCCCATGGAAATTAGCTTTCTCTTTGGTAGTCTTCAGGAGTTCCCTCATTTGCTTTTCATGATCAGTGGCACTCTTCTTCAACTTCTCCTACAAATGTGCTTCTATTCGAGTTGCTACTTGAAATTCTTCATTCTTATCTATGATGGTCTACAGATGATGATTAATATCTACCTCCAAAGCATGAACAATATCTTCTTTGGCCTTCAATTGCACTTGCTTCTCTAGGACCATATCATTATATATTTTGTTGTCCTTTGTAAGCTCTTCTATCTTCTTGGCTTGTGCCACCATTTTCTCATATTTTTTACCAACTGCATGTTCATCTATTCATCCTTTGCTCTGAGTTGAGCCTCCAACTCCTTAATCTTATCTTCTACCATCTGCGAGACCTATCACTTCTCTTCTTCAAGTGAACTAAGTCTGGCCTCAAAATCAGCCCTGGTGCTTAGTAGTTCTTCTTCCAATTTCTTTATTTTCTCCTCTATCGTAGCCTTACACTTCTACAATTCTTCCTCCATTTCAATCATTTCTTTTTGAGTGGCTTCTATCTCCTCCTTCTGAGCTTCCTTGAGCTGATAGATCTTCTCCAATCCTATGCTCAACCACTCTATCCAATGTGTTAGGAAGTTCAACTTCCTTAGAGTGATAGCCAATCCTATAGTAACCCTCTTGTGTTCCATCATGGGATAAGTCGGATAGTTGGCTCTATCTAGGTACAACCTTGGATGCTGCCTATAATTGGTTCTCACTCCCTCTGGCAAGTCATCTCTTCCCAACATCGTGGTTACCTCTTCCCTGGGTAACTTCCATGGGTGTTGTACATGAATGTCTACAATTCTCCTTGTACGCTCCTCATTGCTCACCCATTCCATTATCTTCTCCAACTCGAGAGACACTTGTTCCTCCCACAACTTCAATTCTCCCACGCATCCAATACAAAACTGTAATTTGGTGCTAGCTATGGCATTGCCTATCTGAGAGAAGAAATGTTCCACTTCATCTTCTACTCCTTGCACCTCCTCCTCAGTTTCAATATTGTCGAACTATGGTACCTTCAGAAGGTAGCTTGTTTGCATTCTTCATAGTTCCTCATTTGTAGGAGTTTATTCTTCCTCCTCTTCCATGTGGTGGCTAGAGCTTCCCTCGAGCTCTAGTAGTGCTCTCTCTGTATTTATATTTTCTCTTGGTGGAGTCTATTCCATAGTCTTCTCCACCTCTACTTCTCTCTATATTCACAATCTCCTATTGATATTGTTGTTGCTCTATCGATTCTTGGGCTTCTTTCTATTCAGTGGAGCCCACTTGTTGCTCTTCGATCACCTGCTCTTCTTCCTGATTCTCTTGTGTCTCCATTATTGTGACTTTTTCAACAATAGGTTCTTCTTGTTCTTGTGATGCCTTCGTCTCTTCCTGTGCATCACTCTGATTTGAACTTCCCCCCATCATGAATTTGAAATGGGGCTTCTTCTTTTCTCTAGACTCTTCCTCTGAGGCTTCCACTCTCACTTCGGTTTTCTCCTTTTCCTCTTGAGTAGTGGCTGCTACTTCCTGTGCTATCTGCCTCACCTCTGTATCCTCCAATATTTTTGAAGAGTCTAAAATTTCAAATTCGTTATGCTAGAAAATCTATGGGGATTCTAACATCTTCTCTACTTCCAATTCCACTCATGCAGATCTAGCTTCTTCGAGTCTGATTGTCTCTTTTCCTCTTGTTGATCCTTCTGTATGATCTTGGCTTATTTTTTTGAGTGGTATTATTCACCATTATTTCCTGTTGCCTCATTCTTATTTGTATTGGGTTGGATTGCCTCCCCATAATTTCCTCCCTTTCTTGAACTGATGGTTGCTCCTATTTCATTGTTGAAAGTGCTTGTTGCTCTAGTTTAGGTTCCAACTTCCTAGGCCTTTTTCTTTGAGGGTGTACATCCTCATCATCCGAGGAAGTATCCTCCTATATTTCAGTGGCCTACTACTCCTTCTTTGTTTGAGACTTCTCTGGAGTCTCCTTCTGAATTGGTACTAACTTTGCCCACCTCAAAATGGTTGGCTGTCCTACCTTAACATTCCTAGGTTCTATCAAACCTAGAAAGTGGATTCCCTTCTCTGTAACAACATTTAACAACAATCCAATGGCATGGAATGTCATCCCAAAATTCTTTGGTCTCTTTGTCAGTACTTCATGCATATTTTTCTCTAAATAGGTACCCCAATCATACTTGATTCCTTTGGTGATACCTTCTACATATTGAGCCATCTATATTGGCATCTCTATAGCTCATGTATCTCTTGATAGTTGAGCCATCATAGTATTCATAGCACATGGCCAATCATTCCCTTTCAACTAGCTCTATTTAATTCCTCGAGTCCCTACACCCGAGATCTTTGCATCAGTCGATGACTTCACATTGGTAAGTGAAGTGATGATTCGATATGTCTCAATCGGAGATCAACCAACTTCTTAACTATCTCTGTGTCATATGTTGGAAATCCAAATATTTTCTTGAATGCCTCTATCATAATTTCTATTTTCATCGACCTCTTGCCCACATTGACATAGGTAATTCTGGTTGCAGGATTATATGCCTGAACCATCTACAATAGATAGTTGTAGAAGAAGGTCTTCTGGTGTGGACTTGTGCTATTATAGCTACACTAACCTCCTCAAACTATTTTCTCTAGGGGTGGTTCTTGTTCTGTTCATTACTCCACCACCTCCTGCATGTCTCTCCTCCATGTTGTATGAATGATATATTCATTATCCCAACCTGACCTTCCTCAGGTCTACTACTCAGATCCTCATGAGAAAACCCACTCCTCAATTAAAATATTTCTCTCAATCTCTCCTCGAGATCCTCTCTTGTGCCATCTCCTCCTCTCGATGTCTTGGTGGTGTTCTCCTTCGATAAACCCTCCAATACCTTTGTCCTCTTCATGGCTTATATCCTCATATCCTCCAAGGATGAGTACCATGCCAATCATGGGACTAAAACTATCACCCTTGGTACTACCATGGTCATGACTCTCTCTTGTGTAGAGGTCCTAGTGACCGTTCCACCCTATTGGCTACAATTCTTCTTAACTGGTATCTGAACTCTTTGGCTGAAATCATTTTCTCGCCATACCTCCGGTTATCTTGCTACTCGAACATCACCAATTCTATAATTATAAGTGTTCTAGAAATCATACAATCTATTGTAAATCATACAATATGCTTTCCCACTTGCTCTTGTATGGTTTCCTTATTAGCAACCACCTCTAGATCGTACACTATTCAATCACTTCAAACTATTTGATCTTCTACAAATCATACAACTATAGCATAAAATTATATAGGGTTATACTACTCTATATAATATCCCTCTCTAGCTACTTCCCTTCATCGAATCCATATAATTTCATATGATTTGCTCAAAATGGCTTAAAATAACCCAAAAATTACTCAAAATCGCACAATATTTTTCTTGAGATCGTACACTCTACCACCAAATCATATAGTACATCTTTTCAAACCCTTGTTCACCTAAAAATCATGTTTTCCACTTTTCTTCTATGATTTCTCTCTGACCTAGTTGCTGAAATACCCCGATCTATCTTTTCAATGCTTTTCGAGAGCAATTTCTCAATTCTTCCACACTTGGCACAATTTATCCCCAAAAAAAAAATTGGTTGTTAAATATGGTTGTACGGTCTTCTCCTTCCTTCCCTCTATCTTCTCTAGTTTTTTTTGGCTACTTTTGTCAAATTAGGGTTTGTAGCTTCCTTTTCCTTGTAATTTCTCTGCTCCGGCTCCAATCCACCACTTCTTCGAACCCTAATGTATGTTTTTCAATAACTTAGTTTGTATTTGGATGCCTTCTACTATAAACCCTCATTTCTTTCTGTTGAACTTGAATTATTCTTTCAATGGAGTCAAACCCTTGCTTTTTCTCCTTTTTCTTCTCTGGTTTGATTTCTTTGAATGTGAAAAGTCTCCCTGGTGTAAGTTTAAAAATGGGTCATGAATTATTGTAGCTTACTGATGATTTTTAATGCCCATGTAGTTGCCTCCATTCAGTTGCACGCTTTTCACCTTCGTCCTCCTAAAAAATTTGAATTCCTCTTTGTACGGTTTTAAAAATTGCTAGGGTGAGCCTTGTATTTAAACTATCTTCAAACCCTAACCACTCCAAATTTGAAATTGCACCACTTTGCATGTCTTTTCATCTTCCTTGCCTAGATGATTGACAACTCATCACTTTTCATGTGATTTTTAACTTTTTCCCATGCTTTTCTGACAACTCATCATTCCACACATGTGAACATTAAATGCGATGGTTGAAAATCATACAATTGCACCTAGAACCATACACTGTATGATCTAGATCATACAACATGCCTTCTTGTATGATTTTACATGTACTTTTTCAATTTTACTTGTACGATCTCTTACTTGTGCTTTTTAGTTTAATTTGACTTTGTACGATCTATCACTTAGAGAATTTTTCTATTTTTCTCTCTTTGAAGAGGTCATTTTTGGTTTTCAACCCACTTCCTTCTTAATTGCATCTCCGAGGGATTTTCACAATTAAGGCATTTTATTTTTTTTTTTTTTTTTTTTTATTTCCTAACCTATTTACACTTACCATCATGGAAATCGTATAGTGACATTCACTTGTACGATCCCATCGGATTCTTCTCTTGGAGGTTCGACTATGACATTCTGAGTGGTTGTGTCACCTGGTGCCACTTGCTCTCTAGGTTGATTCATCTCCACTTGTGATGTTACCGAGTTCCCTGGCCTTCCCATACCATGTGTACAATTTGGAATTGTACAATTGCAAGTTGGAGTATCTTCACCTGGTGTCCCTTCCTCTTGTCATGTAGGTGATTGATCCCTTGGTAGTGGTGTCCTTACTACTCTACTATCATTCGAGTGACTCCTTCATCTATCTCCTTGGATCAATTCTTGCTCCAGACTTGGTGATCGGATCCTTTGTTGTCCTTGGTTTCTTTCATCTACAAAATGCACTCTTCCTCTACTAGTAAGGCCTCTACCATGTGAGTGTCTTCCCCATCCTATTCCTCTTGACATCGGGCTTCTCTGTGCTAGTGGTGATTCCTCCCTTTCTTGGAGTAATCCTCTACCACCTACCACTCTTCGAGGTCCTCATCGGATTAGGGATGGTTATCCCAATGGATAATGCCTTGTAGGGTTTGGTAAGATCCCTCTCATCCTTGGTAAACCTTGTAGATTCCTTGTCCAGTTCCAACAAGCTAAGGGTGTATCTCCCGACCATCTAGGAGTAGGGGGTCAGAACCTTCCTCATCCTCTTCCTCCTCTAATTGTAACATCACCTTGTCCTTGCTCACTTCATAGTCGAATACCTCCTCCCCTTCTTGGCTGAAGCCTTAGGGGTCCTTCTCTATTCCTTCCTCCCATTGCTCGGTTATCAAGAGTTATCTCTACCAACTCAATGTTGGCTAGTGGACTTCTACTTCTTCTTGTACTTGGTGATAATTGTCGTAGTGCTCTGATTCTATGATCTACATGTGCTAAGTGATGTCTCCATATTATTTCCTCAAAGCATATTTGTGGAGATGAAGTTGCCAAGACCTCTCTATATGCATCGAAAAATCTATCTCAGAACTTGAGTCATTCTTATTCTCTTCTCTCTGTTCCACCCAATCTATTGGTAAATTCATCAGTCTCTCCAATATTTTTACTTCTCTCCTTTGTCTTCTCAATTATCGATGGGCTATTATATATGCTTGTGGATCAAGGTTGGTTTGATGCTCCTGAGATCTCCCTAGTTGTCATTGTGTTGTTGTACATGTTGGGGGATCATGATTATCTCAAGGATTCTAGGGATTCCTTGGCAATCATCCTCATCACTACTTTCTATGCTAGGTTCCCTTACTAGCCAAGGCATTCCTTCATTATTGGAGTCACTCAAATCTAGTCGTGCATTACCTTGTGATTCAGGTGATGTGGTTGCTTCCTCAATGTCTCACCATAACATCTCTGCATCTTCATTCATCATTGGTGGATCACTTGGTGGTACTTGTGAACTTGTGCTTGCACCATCATTTCTTACACCACTTCTTGGAGTTATCCCCTCATCATCCTTAGGTTCCCCTTCTATCTCCTGTAGCCTAGTTATTCTTTGTTCATCCAACCTTCGTATTGTACTATCCAATTCTTGGATGGTTTGTTCTCTCAACCTTGCATTATGACCTCACAATGTTTGATATTCTTCCTATAGTTGTTGAGTCTGTAGTCACATTCTCTACTGTAATAGCCCTATCTGAGCTAATGGAGTAAGTCCAACCAATTCTTCATCAATGGTCTCATTCCTATCCTCTTCTAGAACTTCCATTTCAAAGGTGTCCACTCTATCCTCGTATCGTACTGTTAATCGTATCCTTCTTCATCCTTCCACTTGTTGGGGTAGTTCTCTACGCTCCACCTAAGGATACATCATATTTATATTCACTTGGGGTGCTTCTTCTTGCCTTCCCCTATTTTTGGGTAATAGTACTATCTCTTGATGTCCTCTTTCATTTGGAGGAATCCATTCTTCATCTTCCTCTTCTACTCGTTCGGTCCCATCCATAAATATGACATGCACTCACAATATTCTTCTTTCTCTGGGTCGAGGTGCCAACTCTTGTTGTTCTATGGTTGGTCTTGTCTCCTCCCCTTCTACAAATAAATGTGTGAGTCCCATGTCAGGCTCTTCCTATGATGGACCTTGCTCACCTTGAGTCCTCCATTGAGCTTCTGCTCATCTTCTTCATTCAATCTCTTCTAAAGAAATGAATAAGCATTGTACTTTATAAGGCTTCAACTTTGAGCCATTTATAGTGTTGGGTACCTCCATCCCATTCAAGTTTTATAACTTGACTACTCCATTATTCATTACTTCTACCACTTTATAGGGACCAAGCCATAAAGTCTTCAACTTATCGGGCTTGATTTCCCTCTTTCCATTAAACTTTAGAACCAAGTCACCTGAACTAAGTTCTAACTTCCTCAAATGTTTGTCATGCCATGCCTTCCTTATTTTTTGAGCTACCTCAATCACCCATTGTGCCATGACTCTTCTTTCATCTAACTTGATCAGTGTTGTTAGTCACTCTTCCAAAATTTCTTGATCACCCAAGTGATGCTCTATCATGACTCTCAAACTTGGTATCAAGAATTCAACTGGCACCACTACCTCCTATCCATACATCAACTGGAAAGGTGTATGCTCTGTTGTTGGTTTAAAATTTGTTCTATATACCCACAAAATATATGGTAGCCTTTCCTCCCAATATGCTCCCTCTATTCCATAGGTTTTATACAGAGTAGATACTAGGACTTTGTTTGTTGCTTTGCCTACCCATTTGCTCTGGGATAGTATGGACTAGACAATGAGTGCAAAATCTTGAACTCTATCATCAGTATTTTGATGATTTCATTGACAAAGTGTCCTCCTCGATCACTTGTTATCTATAGTGGAATACCAAATCTTGTGATTACCTACTCATACAAGAATCTCATTGTACTTTTTGTTGAGTTATCAGGTAATGCTCTTGCTTCAACCCATTTTGTCAAGTATTCCATTGCTACTACAATGTATCTACACTTCCTTCTATGAGATGTCTTCAATGGTCTGATGAAGTCTAATCCCCACCTTTCAAATAGTTCTTGGGGTTGTGATGGATGCAATGGCATAAAGTCCCTCTTTACTGGCTTTCCTACCCTTTGACAAGTATCACATGCTTTCACATACTCTTTTGCATCATTATATAGTGTGGGCCACCATAGTCCTGCTAGTAATATTTTCCTAGCTATCACATCTGGTCCCATGTGCCCTCCTGCTAAGCCTTCATGAGCTTCTTTCAATGCTACTTTGACTTCTTCTTCCATCACACATCTTCGTAGGATACCATCACTTCCCATATTATACAACAATCTTGCTATCAACTGGAAGGGTGTTGACTTCATGATCACTTTCTTTTTCTTGGTTGCCATCATTTCCTATGGCAACTCTCCTGTGGAAAGGTATTGGCCAATCAACTTGTACCATGATGGAACAACATTGATGGTGAATAATTGTGCATCAGGGAATTCATCTAGAACTCCTATTCCTATAGGCTCTCCTGATCGTATCCAAGATAACTGGTCTGCAATGACATGCTTCTTACCAGGTCTCACTACTACTCAGAATACGAACTCCTGTAGGGTGATGAGCCACCTACTGACCCATCCTTGTATCACCAGTTTATTTATCAAGTACAATAGAGCTTGGTGATCTACGTAGAAAGCAAAGGGATTCACCAATAGGTAATGCCTAAACTTTTGGACTGCATATACCATTCCCAAAGCTTCTCTTTCTATTGTACTATAATTTCTCTCTGCCTTGACAATAGGTGACTAGCAAAGAAAATAGGTTGATCTAGCCTGAACTATCCTTCTTGTGCCAAAGCACATCCAATTACAAAATTTGAAGCATCAATATGGACATGGAATTCCTTATCCTAGTTCGGGAACACCAAAATTGGGCTACTCACAAGCTTAGCCTTCAACTCCTCAAAGGCTCCTTGGTGCTCCTCTATCCATCTGAAAGGAACATTCTTCTTCATCAATGAATCCAATGGATAGGATACATGTGCATAGTTCTTGATAAACCTTCGATAATATCCCATCGATCCCAAGAAGGTTTTAAGTGAACTCACATCGTATGGTTCTTCCATGTGCAATATCACACGGATCTTATCAGGATCTATTTTTAATCCTTCACTGCACACTATGTGTCCTAACAATTTTCCATATGGTACCATCAGGTAGCATTTCCTAGGATTTAATGATATCTGTGCATTTTTGCACCTACTCATGCATTCACTGAGGGTAGGAAGATGCTCCTTGATCTTCCCATAAATGGACCAATCATCCAAAAATGCTTTGAAGTTCCCTATTGCCAATTGATCAAATATATATAGTATGATGCACTAAAATGTAGTTGGGGCATTACAGAGCTCGAATGGCATTCGATTGTATGCATAGATGCCATTATCCATAATAAATATGGTCTTCAACTTATCCTCCTCGGCTATACTTATCTGATTGTAACCCAAAAATCCATCCAAAAATGAATAGATCTCGTGTCCTATGACTTCTTCCAGGATAGAATCTATGAAGGGAATAGGGAAGGGGTCCTTAATAGTTACTACATTTAGACTCCTAAAGTCCACACATATTCTGATCTTGTCCACTTCCTTCTTCAAGGTGATCACTATAGGTGATACCCATTCACTGGTTTTCACCCTGAAGATGATTCCTACCTCCAACATCTTCTCTATCTCTGCATTCACTAATGCAACATACTTTGGGTTCATTCTATATGGTCTCCTCCTTATGGGTTGTGCTCCAAGAATTAGTGTAATCTTGTGGACACATAACTCAGGTGGTACTCCCTTCAAGTCCTTATATGTCCATGCAAAGACATCCTTATATTCCAAGAATATCTTAAAAGTTATCACTTTCAGTACAGGGTTCCAATCATCACCATAGTGAATCATCCTAGGTTCCTCCTCCATTCCTAGATTGATGTCCACTATCCGAGGTCCTTCATATTTGATATTCTTTGGCTCACTTGTTGCTTTCTCTATATTCATTGGGTGTGTCGGTCTTGTATCAATTTCTGCATCTCCTACTGTATACTCTGCAAAACTTTTTGGGAATGTCCATTTCTCTTCCACCTCCTTCTTAGGTTCCTGGCTGACTTTTGGTTCATCTTGTTTTTCCTTGATCTCCTCTGAATCAATATAGAGGTAGTTGGGCTGAAAAATTTTGTACTCCTCCATTTTCCAATGAAGAAGTCCACTATCAGATCTAGCTTCATCTTCACTACATTCATCTAGGTACAACATTCCTTCTCCATCTGGTTCATACCCTTCATCTCCTAAGGAATTTTTTGATTCATCGATCGTAGCTACATCCTCACTAACATTTTGATTAGCTAGATTAATCATATATTTGTGTTGTCCCTTCTTGAAAGTGATCTGATTCTTTCCCTAGTTGTGATTAACTTTGGCTACTCATAGCCATCCTCTCCCCAAGAGAGCATCGTATGCAGGCTTCTGCATAGTAATCACAATGAAATCCAAGACAAACTCTTGGTCAGCTATCACCACTTGTTGTGCTATCAAGACTCCCTTTGTCTTGATACCATATTGGTCAGCACCATATAATCGAAAGCTCGGTGCCCATAGAGATGGAGCACCTAGTTCTAGCCAGGTCCTTTTAGGTAGCACATTGATGTTGGATCCTCCATCCATAATAACTTGTGTCAATTTGTGCCCTAGGATATCCATATGAACTAATGTAGGTTTATTTCCCACATCAATCATCAATATAGTTGGATCCATAAATTGGTATTTTCATTCTTTTTCTTGAATCGGTTGACTCTGCACTTCCATCACCTTATGTGGTTGTATCTCTTCCACCATCACTTTTTGTAATGATGGAATAGCTTCCAATAGGTTTACCACTTTGATCTCTACTATGGTGTCCAAAACCTGTGCTGCTAGACTCTGCACAATCACCTTCTCTTCTGATGGCTTTTTCAGTTCCTTTCCTTCAGCTAACTTCACTTGTTTAGCTTTTTGTGCTTCATCTTGTAGTATTTTCTTTGCTACTTGCTAGCATTACTTTTCCTTTGTTGGCTCTGGATACTTATCCTTTTTAGCTTGATTCCTTGTCATGGCTAAAACTTCTTGGGTTTCCTCCTTAACTTGAGGAACCTCAATGTCTAAATAATTTACATTCTATGGGTTACTTGAACTCGCCTACTTTGGGCAATTTGCTTCCTTGTGGTTCCTCGGACCACACCACCTACACATATGTGTAGTGCTTGCTTGTGGTGTTTCCTCTCTAAGGTGAAGGATAATTTTTTGCAAAATACCCCCATTCTTGGAAATTGTGACATTGTATGATCGACCTCCCTTTCGATTCATACTACAAATGACTTTGTCCTCCTTATCGATTGCCCTGGTTTGGCCTTCCACCTCATCGACTATTTCTATAACCACCACTTGTTGCTTGTTGCCCACTTCCTAGGGTCTTCTATTTCTCTTCCTACTCTTGGATTGTCAGGACCTATGGATGTACTCTTGCATTATATGAACATAGCATTACCTCATGTCCCATCACATTACAGATGTGACAATAGTCATTTCATGGACACTTTACATTTGTATGCCCTTCAGTCTTACATTTTGTGCACCAAATGTCATTCCTATCAGGTTTGTTTCTTTGTTCTTTCATGATCTTGTCGAACTCCTGATGAAATGATGCCACTATCCTTTGTATAGTATCATCTTCTCCACTATCTGAATCATTAGACTTGGGGTGAGATAAAATTCTTGTATATGTCTATTTCGATTCACTTTCAAAATTCTTTGCATGCTTTATAACTTCTTCATACATTTCTGATGGTACTACCTTCATATTTTTCTTATATTTTGGTAGTAATCCATCTACAAACCACCACTTTACCAATACATCTACCAAAGGCATCTGCATCTTATCTACTAACTACTTTAGTCTACGGTTGTATGATTTTACATCTTCATCCTACTTTTGCTTCATCATGCAAAGCTCAGTAACAATGTCTCCATCATCCTTCAAAGGGTGAAATTCTTCAATGAATTTCTCCTTCACTTGAGTCCAAGTCTAAAAATCTATAGTATTTTCCCTTTTTAGATACCAATCGATCACCAATCCTCTCAAGGTAGCAGGAAATAAGGTTACCCAATCATCTAGTCGATCTACACCATTTTCCCTCCAAATGGTTATACAAGTTCTGATATGTCTTGTGGGGTCTTCCTTACCCTCACCTGTAAAATGTGGACATCTCTACTTGGCTACCTTATTAGCCATCTTCGAAGAATCATCCTCATCACTTGAGGTCTCCCATGGAATCTCTATCTGATTCCTCCTTGGGGGTGTCTTACTATAGTCATCATCAAAAGTTTCTATCTGAGGTATCTTATTCTATCCCACCAATCATTGACCAAACTCACGTGCATCTTCACTCCATGACCTCCTTCATTGATGTGAGGGAGATGGTCTTGGTCCTTCCTCTTGAGACCTCACGCCTTGTTGCTCTGGTGCCTGACTCCCATCCTCTACACTCCCTTGCAACCCTTCTATCACTTTCTTAGGTGTCACCATCCACTCTCCTTCCTCTTGCACTACTTCTCTATCAACTCGTGCCTCTACGCTAGGTGGTTCTATTTCCTCCTCTTCTGTCTCTATCAATAGTATTTCAAAATCTCCTTCTTTAGATGCCCAAACTTGCTCTATTTTTGGTTCATGTGTACTATGGTATGAGTTACTTGCATTATCTCTTTGAGAAATCCTCATGCTCCTTCTTACTAGAATTTTCTCTCATACTTCCCATCTCCTATGCCTTTGTACACTGGTGTCTGTCATTCACCTCCAATTTTGTAGTATTCTTACTTTGTCAATTTGACCCATTTTAATAAAAATGCTAGATTTGATAAGGCAATGGTACCAAATGTAGCATAGGGATGTAGTATTCCTAGTGGGGAGGTGATTTCTAATGCTTAGGATGATCAATTTACTATTCCTAATTGATGGACCAAATCGTACAACCGTACAGTCTCTACAACTAGCAATATGTGACAAGTAAATAACTTGTACGAACACCAAATCGTACCATTGTATGATCCCAAATCATATAGTGATAGATATTGTATGATTTCACACTTATTAAATCCTTCATATTTGGTTTTGCAAGCTGTCGTACATAGTTTTGTAACTAAACAAGTCGATCTCCCAAAACTGCCAAATCGGGTAAATTCCCTTCAATCGCATAAACTACCAAATCGGGTAATTGTCTTTTGTACGATTTGTACGAACTCTGGTGTATGATTTGTATAAAATTAAGGTACATACAAGTGCTAAATTGGATACTCTACTAGACCAATCTCTCTTAGATAGGTTTTGTAAGGGTTTAATATGGTAATTAATCCTTTTCCAGTAACATGCAAAACATATCAATGGGGCTTGAGAGAGTTGTATATCCAATGGTGATACCCAAAAATCATACAATAGTGTTCAACACATCTTCCTTGATATTACCATCATCATATATCATTCCACAAAGCTACACCAATGTTGGTTCAATCCAATTCCTCCATAGCAATGCATAAAATAGCCATAACAACAAGGAAGTACATGCAATAGAAGTAAACTATAAAATGCTATTCTACCATTCTAGGATCATACATTGCATAAGAGAAACCATGAACTATGCCAATATTTATTATTATTCAACAATTTCACTCACAATAGAGATATGCAATAACAATTCATAACTAAGACTCATAGTATTTTCCAATAACTAGAATAACACTAGATCATAATTAGAATGTAACTAGACTATCAAAATTGAAAATGGGGCCTTATATAACATTTCCCAGGCCATTCCAAAGTGGTTCCTAAGGCAATTAGTTATTTACAACTGCCCATGCATAACAGAATGCATTAATTAAGACTTTTACTAAGTCTAACACCTTAATAATCAAATACATGCGCAATTACAACTTAAAATTACATTTCCCATGCATTTCATTTCATTTCATTGCACCTTGTACGATTTACCTTCACCTTGTATGGTTTGCCCTCCTGGATGTATGGTTTACTCCTACCTGTATGGTTTACAAAACTTGTCAAAACTGTCAAAATTGGGCAAATCCATTTATCACTTCTTCTTCTGGGAGGTGGATTTGCTGCCTACAACTACTTTACTCAATGGCTGGAGGCCATCCCAACAAAGAAAGAAGATAAAGTGATAGTTATTTATTTCCTCAAGGGGTTGATCACCCATTTTGGTGTACCATATGCCATTGTGAAAGATAATGAGACTCCCTTTATTGGAGCAAAGATTACTGAGTTTGCAAGCAGGTATGGAATTTATCTAAAATCTTCCTCTAATTATTACCCATAGGGAAATGGTCTAGCTGAGTCCATGAACAAGAACTTGCTTCAGATTTTAAAGAGAACACTCAGAAGCAACAAAAGGAGTTGATATTTTCTGCTAAATCAAGCTTTGTGGGTGGATCGCATATCAATCAAGAAGTCCATAAAAATTTTCCTTACTCTCTGGTGTATGGCAAGGAAATGGTTTTGCCTACCCACATTGAACTCCCAATCCTCCAAATATTGCAAATGCTCAATTATGAGGATGATGAATCTAACCCCATGAACGCAAGGTTAGCCCAACTTCTGCAGCTTGAGGAAGAAAATGAGAAGGTATATGTTGATTTCAATGAACATGCCAATATGACACAAAAGTGGTTCTACAAAAATACGACTAAAAGAAAGTTTAAAATTGAATATTTGGTGCTTAAGTGGAACGATAACAAAGAAAATCCAGGAAAGCACCATAAATTTGAGGTAATTTGGGAAGACCTGTTCCATGTTTCAGGGGTAAATTCATCTAATGCATACCACCTTCAGGACATGTATGGTCGTTGTCAATCCTAGTTAATGGTCTTCATCATAAGGTGTATTTTATGTGAAAAAATCAAGGACACAAGTATGTAAATATGTACAAAATTTATTACTTTTGTCAATACATGAAAAAATATATATAAGAAAAAAATATATAGAAAAAAATCATTTTCGCCCAGAAAAATGTTTCTTCTTCCTCAAAAATTAATTTCACCCCAAAAATTCTTTTTATGGATAATATTATGAATTTCAGGCAAAATTAAAATTAATTTATTTTTAAATCAAGGGGCAAGGAGAGGAAGAAATATATATATATTTCGCATGAAGTTTTTAAAAAAAGTGGAAGACAAAACTAAAATTGGAACAAAGGCAAAAAGTAAGGATTTAAATCTGCAACTCCAAGTTAAAAGGTATTTTCGGGAAAAGTGAGTTAATTGTTAGATGCTTTTTCTAAAATTGGGGAAAAGATTAAATCAAAGGATTTTTGTTAAAGGGTAGATCAAGCATGCGAAAGCATAAAATAGGTTGAGGGCAATTTTTGGGAGTCTAGGAGAAGAGAAGAAGTGCTTTCCAAAAGCTATTTTTCCCATAAAGCAACTTTTTTGGCAAGAGACGAATTTTAAAAGCATTGGTTTACGTCACTACATTTTCAAAACACCCAAAGTAAAGTAATTTCACTTGGATTCACCTTGGGAAATGTTTTGACGTCCCCAAGGAGCAAGATCTCTCAATTTCACTGCAAGAGCATTCATTGGTTCATACGTGGCGAATTTATTTTTTGGAAGTGACCTTTGAAAATATGGGGTGCACTTTTCGAGGGTTAATGCAAAAAAGCACAATTTCCAAAGAATATTTTAGGCAAAAGGAGGATTAACGACAATCTGAACATCCTTGATAATTGTGTCGATTGAGTGGAATGAGACCCATACTTACTCGTCTTCACCAAGAAGATATGCCACATTTACTCTGGTAGTTGAAGGCGCCATCTATAAATAAGAGACAAGTAAAATTGTTCAAAGAGGATTTTTTTTTAAGTTTTATCGGTGCATTTTCAATACTAGTAATTGTAGGATTTGTAGAGTGCTCTTCAAGTTGCTAGAATATCCATGATGGGTAAAAAATCTGTAGAAGCAAAAGGTGCCGCTGAACCAAAGCAGTAAAAAACAAAAGCAGAGGATGGAAAGAAGTCCAAGAAGGCCCAAAAAATGAAATTATTGATATGGACCCATACTTTGACACCATGGCAGAAATTAGATATTGCACCATCACCAACAAAGGCGTGGTTAAACTGTGCCAAGATGTGGAATTTTCCATCAAGTAGAGATTGATGTCGGGGAGTCCATTAAATGTGGCATATTATGCATAATTGTTTTGGTACCTATGTACGCCCGTACATTTTTTCCTAGAGTTGGTGAGGATAATTTCTAGATTTTAAAACCCGATTTCCAAGGCTGTTCGAAAAGCAAATGGGTAAATGTTTTTAACTATTTATTCCAACACAATTTCGAACGTATTTTCTTGTGGGTTGAAACCTCCCTCTGATGTAATATTTAAAATTGTATCTCAATGAACATGAGGAGAAGTAATTATCTACAGTATCAATGTGGCAGTTTATGGTGATGCAGTTAATGTTAGAGTAATATTCCATCATTTGGGATATTTAACTATTTCTCATTTAAGTAGAAATTATTTATTGTATGGTAAAAAGTAATTTATTACTTTTTACCACTAGGTTGTTTTTAACTATTCTACCTAGTTGGTTAGTAAGTTAGTAGTCGTAGTCAATTTGACTACATAGTTAGTTGTTAGTAGGTTAGGCGCTTATCACGTTAGTTGTTAGTGTAGATATTGGATCTATGGTTAAATTCCTATTTTGTAACCTACTTAAACCCTATAGCTATCCTATGCTATAGTTGAATAATTAATAATATTTTATTATTTGCCTCCACATTTTACTTCATTGGCATCAGAGCCACTGGTTGATCGAAACCTGTAGAGTTGGATCAAGGGGCACAAATCCCGAGATGGGACCCCCTTGACCTGCTGCTCGAAATGGATCTCGAGGTGGATCCTGAGTAGCAAGGCTAGCTTCAGCCATGGGAGAGGGCCCGTAGGCCCATTGACCTACGTGGGCAGTGAGTGGCCATGGGAGAGAGGGCCCCCAGGCCCACAAATCTGATAGCAGGTGGTTGTCAGACCTGTCTATCCAACAAGAGCACAGGAGCACCCTTCTCATAGGACTAGTACCGAAGACAAGTCGATAGTCAGCAATGCCCTTTGATCTACGATCGAACCCTTGTCTCAAACCTCCTGATAGGAGGGCAGGTGTGCCCTCCCCAATGAGGCTCAACCATGTGAAGGGTCGACATAGCCAACAGGAGGTCAGGTGTACCCTCCCAGGTGGAGGACCACCACGAGAGGGTAGGATCACCCTCCATGTGTTTGTCAACTGCATGCCTTCTGATGGGACATAGTCCCAAAAACCTACGCATATATGGAACCCCAATACCCCCCAAGGTTGGGAGAGTAGAGAGGGTAGGAGCACCCTCCCCTCCCAGCTAGAGACCTCAACCTCAAGATTCAAGAGGGTAGGAGCACCCTCTAATCCATGTCAACATTGGGATCCGCAAGGGTAGGAGGCCCTCTGATCATTTACAACCTTGGTATCCACGAGGGCAGTAGGCCCTTCGATCCTTGACACCAACAAATCATGACATAACAAGTGGTGAGATCTCATGATCTCTTAGCTTGCACAAATCTTGAGGTACAACCGCACAACCTAGAGGACTTACTAAGGGACACATGGTGATGCGTTGTCGTTAAGCACATCATTAAATTTCAAAGATCTTATCAATTCGGGGTGGTGTCTAAGGCTATCTACGATAGAAGGCTAGGGCAGAGTACAATTCAGGCATTTAGATTTCAAACATTTATTGGGTGAGACAGATTTGGTTTAGCCTTTTGGTGTCACACTAAACCTAATCTGCAAAATGGAAACTTATAAGAAATAAAAACTAATTCTAATTTTAAAAAATTAAAGTTAACTACAATTGCATGAATTGAAATTGCTGAATTGAAATCTAATCTACTTTTGTAGAATTGAAATAACATAATTGAAATTGCTAAATTGAAATGTTGTTGAAATGAAATCCTAAATTACACTTGCAAAATTGAAACCTATTTTACTCTTGTAGAATGAAAGTGATGCTTGGAAATAAAACACCTGTCAATGCCCTACCACAAAAGGTCATCAAGCTTCTGCTATAGGAATTGACAGCAAAATGAAATCTGCTAGAAATTGAAAGTTGTTGAAACATAAAAATAATAGAACATGGAAAGCAAAGGAAACAAGAAATAAATGTTTAATCTAATTTGTCAGCTGACACACACATAAATATTGTATACAAACATAATAGAAAACATCAATCACATAATACAAAATAAAAATAAGAAAATGAAATTTGGCAAGCAATCTATTAATTCTACTGCAGCAAAATTACATATTAAAACCTGCCATAAAATCCCTCCTAGATCTAAAAGTGGGCCCATACTTCCTGATCTAGAAGGAGGTGAAAAGCACTCCTTAACTAATTAACACTCAGAACATAAAATTATAAAATAACTGCACTTTTATTTATGACAAAACATGCTAAAAACCGTTACAAAAAATTGTTGTACAATCCTAATTGTTACTATTGAAAACTCTCCTCTATTCTAACTCCTAACTGGCTCAACCAAAGAGGGAGTTGTGTTATTTATATAAATATTTACAACATATCCCATGCTCAAATCAGCCTATGTGCTACTTTACAGTGATTTACCAATAATTTTGGATCTGAAATAAATGCAAATCTGGATAGTTTGTGTTGCAGTAGTAGTCATTGGCCCTTAAAAAGCATCTTCAATGGTGGGAGTATGTGGAAGGAGTATAGAAATATCTCACACATCTTTATCCACTTCAGAATATGCCATTTCTATCTTGCAAACAACTTTCTATTATGTTGTAGTTATTTCCCAGTTTATCCTAGAAGAGGATCAAAATTGATCTTTTCCATGAATGGTGGCTTTGGACGGCAAGGACGACAAAGTCAGATGGGAGATATTTTCCTTTAACATTTTCAACCTTATTTCCCTTTTTCCATCATTAGAAATCAATAAATAAGTCAAAAAGCACTTTATGTTCTCATTCCGAATATAAGTGGCTCATTTTGAAGAGACTGTATTTCTCATTCCAAAGATGTCCGCTCATTCCGAAGAGACTATATTTCTCATTTTGAAGATGTTTGTTAATTTTTAATATCTTCGAAATGAACAACTGTGTGCTCTTCAAGTGATTTTAGCTGCATTTCTCAGGTGGATTAGCCCTCAAGATCAGATTGCAATAGCCTTCATTCCTCTCCATGTGTGAATTCCATGCCTTGCCATTCATTGGTAGCTTGCTGGAATTTACATGGTAAATTACTGTATTTTCACATCTGCTGCATAGTTGTAAAATATTGGCATTTCTTGCAAATTCAAACAAATTAGAACATGGAAAAATTATTCAAATATCAACATGAAGGAGTACATCAAGTTTCTACTAAATTTATACACTTCATTCACCAAGTAACCATGTTGAAATAGTGCAACAGTGCTGCACAATTGTCCCTCCTCTTTTATACCCTGTTGCTGCCTATTTAGACCATGTGGGAATGCTTCTAAATAGGTCATATGTCTTCTGTAGTCCTTCTAAACTCATTCCATCCATATCCTCATGTTTTTATTAACAAATTCAAAGTGTTCCTATAAAGTGACAACTTGCTGATTTTTATATGGCTATTTTTTTTTAGATTTTCAGATTTATGATAGTCCTAAAATTTTAGCTTCAATGTGGATTTGAAACAAGTTGAAGGGCAGGAAAACATTCAAAAACCATTGAGAAGTTAATAGATATCAACATGCCACATTTGGTTATTTGAAATGCATGTTTTTACTCGCTACTTAATCAAGCAAAATCAGTCACAAAATGTTGAAAATAGTAAAAAATAGAGATATAGTATTCCTCATATAAAATCATGCAAACACTTAACAAATAGTATATTTTAGTCAACTATTTGGAAATTAACTTATCATTTGGTAGTCAAACATTGTGCAATATTGAGGTATTTTTGGGCCTCATCACCCCTCCCAACTTGAACTGATGCATGTCCTCATGCATATTAGTAGGCCATAGTAATATGCAGGTTTTATTCTTGTGAACAACATCCTTTGCTACCTGCTAACTGAGAAATTTCTCCTTGCTGCACTATATCAAGTATTTTGCAATTAAGCACATGTATGACTCTTTATCCTGTCTTTCTACAAGTTTTAGTGCTGCAAGGTACCTCTTAAAGGCTTGATATCATGTGATTCATCTTGCAATAGTATTATTGTGGAACCATATTTGGCAGATGCACTACTACTGATGGAATTTTTTGTTCTTAACAACATTTCAGCCTGAATGCTTATTTTTTTTGTTTGCACCTTTTGAACAAAATTGATAAGATTTTTTTATTTGAAATACTTGAGAGATATACTTACTTATGGTAGAGCCTTCTGAACCTCAATATTTGATGTACCCTACTCTTTTTGCTATTTTGTAGCATTTTCAGCAATTCAGGTACAGTTTCTACTCATTCCGAAGATATCCTGTTCATTCCGAAGATATGCCTATTCATTCCGAAGATATGACTGTTCATTCCGAAGATGCATCAAAAAATGCAGAAATGACCTCCTATGCAAAGGTTAGCTACAGATTCTATTGTGGGCCCATCTTTAGAGTGTATAAGCCTTCCATAACATCAAAAATCCCTTCTTCATCCTTTTGTTTAGATGTTATTCTTTGTTTTGTATGTTGCTATTTTATTCTAGTAGTACTAAAATAGAACCTTCAGGTGCATTTTGTTTATTATCCTCCTTCAATTTATCAGACAATTGTGAGATATAAACTTGTAGTTCTCCTTCTAAAACTTGCCCTACAAATTGAAATAGAATTGTTGCCATGTTTATCCCAAAATTAGGTTTTTGCACAGTTTTGGAATTTCCATGCAATTAAGGGCATAAGGGGGTTTTTCTTGACATATTGAACATGTTTCATTTTCAACTTGCCAATATTGTATGAATAGTTTATGCCAAATACCAATTATCATACACTAAATGCTAAAAGTTTACTATGAATTAAATGCAAGAAACACATACCTTAATGTCCTAAAAATTGGTCATGCACTTTACAAGCTGCTTTTGATGATTGTTAGTAGACTATCTGAAAACATAAACATAACACATGTGGAGTGTGAAATTTGTACAATTGTGGAATAATGATAAGTAGATCAACAAGGCAATGCATGCCGAAAAATCGGTTTTCATGCAAGCCAACTCAGTAGCGCCTCCAAGAAGGTTTTCACTACTGAATTATTCATTTTTATTTATTTATTTATTTATTTATCATTTTTTTCATCAGAAGAGGCTGCCATTTCTAGTTTTCAACCAAATTTTGTCCTTTTTTTTTTCAAGTGCTTCAATGAGAGAGAACATCTCTCACTCTTATTTGGATAAGACCAATCCTTATTCTACAAAAACATGTCAATTGTTGTATGAAAACACCATCTCTTTTTGTTGAAACCTGCAACATTGATGCAACCTTCCTTTCTAGATGAGCAGTAAGAATCTTCTTACATCATAATTACCTCCTTATTGCTGGAAATGAAGTATTGGCTCCATTGTTCCTCTTCCTTGCTAAAATTGATACTTGTCCTCATGTATCCCCATTTTGTGGGACATGCCTTTGCTGCAATTTTTTTTTTCTCTCTCTTTTTTTTTCTTTTTCTTTTTCAAATTTTCTTGTCTTGCTTGTACCCAAGAAGGAAGTTCACAAGAAAAACTATTCTTCTTTTTGCTTTTCTTGTATTTTTTTTTCTTTTTGTCAAACTTTTTATCATCACTCTGAATCTGAATTTGAAGAGAAATTCTCTTCCATTATGTGTACATCCAATGGAATCTCCTTCAATAACTCCTCCTTAGTTAATGGTGCATGGTATACCCAAATGCAATGTCCATTCACCACTAACATCCTCCATGAATTACCAATGGGAGAAATAAGCACTGCTCCATATCTAAAAACTTCTTCAATCAAGTGTTGCCCATGCCTCCTAGTCTGCAAAATCTTGTTAATATATACTTAAAATAATTAAATACCAATTCCCAAAATATGTTAAGTGCTTACATCAAGATAAAATTTTGATATACCCTTATAATTCCGTGTAAAGGGATTGAAATATTGTTTCAAAATAACAACAATTTTGCTTTTTGTTTATAAGTCAGCCAACTAATAATGTTCAAGAATTTTCTTGACTGCACTTCAATTTGTTTCATTCCTAGGAGGACATACTTTACCCCTTTGTAATTTCATACTAAAGAGTTGAATGGAAGTAAATTTTCTATGCAGTTTTTCTAGTTTTTCTCCTTTATCCAAAGCTAATTTCTGTGTGTTTGGACTAAAGGTTTTCTATGTATCTCCATTGATTTTTTTTTCTTCAAGCTTAGGTAAGTTCTTGTTTGAGCACAGTTGGCTGTTGTTCAAGTCAATAACATTTCCTGTAGGTTTTTTTTTTTTTTACCAGATTCAACTATATAAACAAGGGTTGCCTATCTTGTATTATTCAAATTGATCATAGGTTGGGCTGAAAAAGACATATTTTTGGTTTGCACAATAAGACAAGAAGTGTATAAATTTAGCAGATCAACTACTTGTCAGGTAGGATCACCTCTAATGAGATCAACTATTGTGGACGTAGGCTAAGAATTGTTAGGTTGTAGTTTAGCGCGATAAAACCCTAACAATCTTTAAGCAATAATGGCAAAAATCTAGCATCACTGTTAAGCTGTAAACTTCTATTTTGATTGTGCAAAAAATTTTGTGATTTTTTTTTTTTTTATAACTGACTCAGCTTACATAGACAAGGGTTACTTGTCCTGTATTATTCAGATTGACCACAAGTTGGGCTGAAGGTGGTGGTTGATTTACTTACCCTATTTTTTGTTGTTGGGATCTCTCTTTGAGAAGAATTTAGATTAGGCAACAAATTTTGTATCTCTGAGTTGTGGAAGTTAATGGCATTCATCAATGATATGTCCCTGTGAACAAATGCTATAGGTAGCTGATATGGCTATTTTTTTCAAGGGATAGTATTGTATATCTACCTTGATATCTTTCCAACACCTAGTACAAATTTGTTTATACTACCCTAATGATATGGATATAAAAAGAGCAGTACTAGCAGATGGTTCTTCTAAATTTTTTTAAGAGATATTGTTTCTTGATAATGAGGATGATGAATTCTTTCAATTTTTATCAAGAATTTCAAACATAGGCAATTTAACCCCCAAGTGTGAAGATCACCTCCCTGTGGTTGTTTGTTTTCTAAATGGACTAAAATGCAACTATCAATAATTATTATTTATACCAACTATTACATTCAGATTTTACTCTGAAATTCATAACTTAGCACAATAATAATTATTTGACTGCTTTTACCCTCTAACAACACCATAATCCCCGACAACGACACCAAAATGATGCATTTTTGTTAAGCACATCATTAAATCTCAAAGATCTTATCAATCCAGGGTGGTGTCCAAGGTTGTCTATAATAGAAGGCTAGGGTAGGGTACAATTCAAGAATTCAAATTTCAAACATTTATTAGGTGAGACAGATTTGGTTTAGCCTTTTGGTGTCATACTAAACCTAATCTACAGAATGGAAACTTATAAGAAATAAAAACTAATTCTAATTTTAGAAAATTAAAGTTAACTACAATTGCATGAATTGAAATTACAGAATTGAAATTTAATCTACTTTTGTAGAATTGAAATAGCATAATTGAAATTGCTAAATTGAAATGTTGTTGAAATGAAATCCTAAATTACACTTGCAAAATTGAAACCTATTTTACTCTTGTAGAATGGAAGTGATGCTTGGAAATAAAAAACCTATCAATGCCTTGCCACAAAAGGTCATCAAGCTTCTACTATAAGAATTGACAGCAAAATTAAATCTGCCAGAAATTGAAAGCTGTTGAAACATAAAAATAATAGAACATGGAAAGCAAAGGAAACAATAAATAAATGTTTAATATAATTTTTCAGCTGACACACACATAAATATTGTACACAAACATAATAGAAAATATCAATCACATAATACAAAATAAAAACAAGAAAATGAAATATGGCAAACAATCTATTAATTTTGCTGCAGCAAAATTATAGATTAAAACCTGCCATAAAATCCCTCCTTTTAGATCTAAAAGTGGGCCCATACTTCCTGATCTAGAAGGAGGTGAAAAAAACTCCTTAACTAATTAACCCTCAGAACATAAAATGATAAAATAACTGCACTTTTATTGATGACAAAACATACTGAAAACTGTTATAGAAAATTGTTGTATAGTCCTAATTGTTGCTATTGAAAACTCTCCTCTATTCTAATTTCTAACTGGCTCAACAAAGGAGGGAGCTGTGTTATTTATATAAATATTTACAACATATCCCATGCTCAAATTAGCCTATGTGCTACTTTACAGTGATTTACCAATAATTTTGGATCTGAAATAAATGTAAATCTGGACAGTTTGTGTTGCATTAGTAGTCATTGGCCCTTAGAAAACATATTTAGTGGTGGGAGTACGTGGGAGGAGTCTAGAAATATCTCACACATATTTCTCCAATTCATAATAAGTCATTTCTATCTTGTAAACAACTTCCTATTATGCTGCAGTTATTTCCCAGTTTATCTTAGAAGAGGATCAAAATTGATCTTTTTCATGAATGGTGGCTTTGGACGACAAGGATGACAAAGTCAAATGGGAGATATTTTCCTTTAACATTTTCAACCTTCTTTCCCTTTTTCCATCATCAAAAATCAGTCAACAAGTCAAAAAGCACTTTTTGTTCTCATTCCGAAGATAAGTGGCTCATTCCGAAGAGACTGTATTTCTCATTCCGAAGATGTCCGCTCATTCCGAAGAGACTGTATTTCTCATTTCGAAGATGTCTGTTCATTTTGAAGATATTCAAAATGAACAACTATGTGCTCTTCAAGTGATTTTAGCTGCATTTCTCAGGTGGATTAGCCCTCAGGATCAAATTGCAATAACCTTCATTCCTTTCCATGTGTGAATTCCATGCCTTGTCATTCATTGGTAGCTTGCTAGAATTTACATGGTAAATTACTGCATTTTCCAGCTCTGCTACACAGTTGTAAAATATTGGTATTTCTTGCAAATTCAAAAAAATTAGAACATGGAAAAATTATTCAAATATCAACATGAAGAAGTACATCAAGTTGCTACTGAAGTTATACACTTTATTCACCAAGTAACCATGTTGAAATAGTGCAACAGTGCTGCACAATTGTCCCTCCTCTGTTATACCCTGTTGCTGTCTATTTAGACCATGTGGGAATGCTTCTAAATAGGTCAGATGTCTTCTGTAGTCCTTCTAAACTCATTCCATCCATATCCTCATGCTTTGCTTAACAACTTCAAGGTGTTCCTATAAAGTGATAGCTTGCTGATTTTTATATGGCTGTTTTTTCAGATTTTCAGATTTATGACAGTCCTAAAATTTTAGCTTCAATGTGGATTTGAAACAAGTTGAAGGGTAGGAAAACATTCAAAAACCATTAATAAGTTAATGGATATCAGCATACCACATTTGGTTATTTGAAATGTATGTTTTTACTTGCTACTTAATCAAGCAAAATCAATCACAAAATGTTGAAAATAGTCAAAAACAGAGATATAGTATTCCTAACATAAAATCATGCAAACACTTAACAAATAGTATATTTTAGTCAACTATTTGGAAATTAACTTAGCATATGGTAGTCAAAAATTGTGCAATAATGAGGTATTTTTTGGCCTCATCATGTGGCACATCGACCACGTGCCACCTGGATGCTGACTGGACCAAAGGACTGACTCGGACTCGACACATGGTGGACAGCCACTGGACACGACTTGAATGATGTGGACTCGACCTAGCCCACCCCCTGGCGCCACGTGGTGACGTCCAAAAGGGTAGGCAAACTCGTCGATTGCCCGCAGGCAATCGATGACTAAGGTGCTTGTCGCGGCTTATTAAGCCTGTTGCATCCCATTTTGGGATGCATGTGGGATAAAACCCACAAAGGCTTTGCTTCATCACGACCTCCTTAAAGTGCAGCCGCGCCAAAGCCTTTTCAAACCGGTCGGTGGCTCGGTTGGCTAGCGCGGCCGCCTTACACAGTGGAGGCCCCGGATCCATTCCCAGCGCCTCCAAAATGCACAGGTTTTTTAAGATTTCTCAAATTTTTCAATAATTTTAAAGTTTCTAAAGTTTTTTTTAGCATTTTAAAATATTTTTTTTGATTTTTTTATAATTTATTTACAAATTGGCTTAAAATATTCAATTTTTAATCAAATTGGACCATTTTTTTTCCAAATTTTTCATAAATTATAGAATTTCATCTTAAATACATATTTTTTCTGCTTTATCAAACTTAGAAGACCTTGAAATCCAAAACAAAAATTTTGCCTTAAATATTCCAAAATTAAAATTGTGTTTTCTCTCACCTGGAGACAAAAGAAACATAGGAATTTTTCGCAAATTTTAAACAAAAAAAAAAAAAAACCTGCTTCAACATTTTTTTTGCAATAAACCTCCACCGAAGTTCTATAGTTTTCTTCATTTTTTTTGGAGATATAAGACATAGACTCACAATTCTATTGCAAAATACATAGCATGTCATGATTGAGGAAGCATAACGATTATCTCATTTTTCACAACCCTTCAACACTTTGCTTTTGTTCTCTCCTTCAAGTAAGGAGACATAAAACATAAAATAGCAATTTTTTTGTTGTAAAATTGAGAACAATTCACATGTTGCTCCTCATGCTCAATTGTTGAAAGATCAAAACCAAAGTCGTGTGTCGACTGGTCTGGAAGCCTTTCAAACGCGGGTCGTGTGTCGACTTGTCTTGAAAGGAGTGCTCAAATTGTTAATTTTGCAAAATAAAGGGGGGAAGACAACATTGTTCTTCTTTTGCAAAATTGTAAAACAAGGAGGAGACATAAAATATCAATTTTTTGCACAACACACATTCATATTTTGTTGCAAAAATTAAAAAGGTGCATTTTCGATTTTACTCGACACCTTCATTGGCAAATTAGGTGCATTTTCGGTTGCATCCGACACCTAGGTGATAAGAATTTTGAGGGCATTCTTGTTTGATTATTGCATTATTTCTTTTGAAATTATAAGTCATAGAATCAAGAACACTCCATACCCCAAAATTTCACAAATTTGTGTAAATCCATGCACAAATTTAAAGCCAATTTCACTTGATATTCTCTCCTAAATCAACAAATCCCCTAATTCACTCTTATTTGTTTGGCTTAAATTCCTCAAACTGATTATTCCTCTTCAAAAGGAGTTTCAGGCAGGTGCCATTAAATATCTGTTTGAGTGAATTATCTTTCATCTCTTATTTGTTTGGCTTAATTTCCTCCAACTGATTATCTCTCTTCAAGAGAGTTTTCAGGCAGGTGCCATTAAATACCTCTTGAGAGTGAAAGAAAGAACAAGTTTTTAAGGAACCTTGAAAGTAGCAATTCTTTTGCACTAAGGGGGATAATTCCTTTCTTCCTTCAAACACAGATTTTGACAAGAGGGAGATAAAACTTGTAAAGGCAATCAGAAAAGCAGATGTCATCATATCTTTTCTTTTAGACTTCATAATAGCAACCATGCTTGAAGTACTTGCAATAAGGAAGGATGATTTGGTGAATTTTTTGATAAAATTGCCTAGAAAACATAGTTTTGCACAACTTGTAAAAATGACAACCAAGACACCATTCAGTGTTGGTTTCAAAACAAGCAAAACTAAAATGGCAAAGGCACATCACAAAAGCCATGTTTCTAGTGAAGTGTCTCATTCTCATTCTGATTCTGATTCTGGTTCAAAGAGAGCACACAGAGTGCTCATTGCTAAAACAATATTGTAGAGGGAAAACACATGTGTCACCTTGGGCAAAGCACCATTTTCCTCTCTCTTTTTTAGGCTTCATAAATAGCATAAGTTTTTGTTTGAAGTACTTGCAATAAGGGGTGATTGTACCTCTTTTAGGCTTCATAAATAGCAAACTCTCAATGTTTGAAGTACTTGTAACAAAAGGAGGGAATTTTGTGGTGTAAAATTGCCTAGGAGGCAATATTTGTAAAATCCTTCACAACACTCTTGAGTTGCACATCTTTTTTGCAATTAAGGGGGGATATACATTTCTTTTCTTCACAAATTTTTGTAAAAAGGGAAGAAGACTTATAAGGGTGCATTTTTGGCAGCGACCGACGCCTTAGTCATACTTCTTTCAGAAATTAATTACAACATGTTTTGCAACGAGAAGGGGGGAACTTATAAGGGTGCATTTTCGGCAGCGACCGACACCTTAGCTACCTTATCTTTTGCAAACTCATATTGTAAATGAATGAACCTCGTATGAAGTGATCTACTCTACTACACCTAGCGATTGCAGTAGTTGGTTACCCATGCAATTCGGTTGGATGACTTGATTACTATAAGGACATTCGTTGGTGTGAAGACAAAGTGAGGAATGACCCACTTTTTGCTTAGGAGCAGCCAGAGTACTGTGACAGAGCAAGAACCAACAGATCGACATCTTTTTCACTGTATTGGGACAGTTATATACATTACCCAAATAATGCAATAAGGGAGGATGTTAGAGTAATATTCCATCATTTGGGATATTTACCTATTTCTCACTTAAGTAGAAATTATTTACTGTATGGTAAAAAGTAATTTATTACTTTTTACCACTAGGTTGTTTTTAACTATTCTACCTAGTTGGTTAGTAGGTTAGTAGTCGTAGTCAATTTGACTACGTAGTTAGCTGTTAGTAGGTTAGGCGCTTATCACGTTAGTTGTTAGCGTGGATATTGGATCTATGGTTAAATTCCTATTTTGTAACCTACTTAAACCCTATAGCTATCCTATGCTATAGTTGAATGATTAATAATATTTTATTATTTGCCTCCACATTTACTTCAGTTAATTAGGGAGCTGCAACTAGGGTAGTTGTCGAATCCATCGAAACCACTCTTGAATTTTAAGAGCTTGGATATGTTTTCAATGTTAGCATGGATTGTTGGCCTCTCTGCATATTTCATAATTTACAAGTGGAAGGCAGCGCTGGCGCAGTACATATCATAGGTTGAGTTCTATGTTTCAACAACAAGAACACGAGATAAAAATACAATTTATTTTGATTGGGAAGATTTTATAGCACGAAATATGCATATTCAGTTGGAAAATAGGAATACTGGAGATGCGATGATATTTAAGCACACATCATTTCTAGTATAGTATTTCTTTTTCCATATGCACCAACACTTTTCCTTTATAGCTATTAAATAGGTTGATGAGGCGAACAAGGATTTACCAGTTTACATGTGGACTCCTAGTCTATCAAGGAGGGAATCATTTTATAACTTTAACCGCTTGTTTTTGGGTCCTACTGTCAAGCTCATTTGCGATAAGTGTGAGAGAGTGCCGAGAGCAATGAGAGAAGTGATTGTCACTATGGAAAAGGATGATATTTTCTTGTTAATATAGGGTGTAGTTGTCCAAATATTTGGCTTCATTGGCAAGCCATTTCTTCTCTCGTATTTCACCACAAAGCATGTTTTTTTGATGGAGGTGGTGCACTAGAATGATTATATTAGTTATGTTTATGGAGCAGGATGAGGTAAGAGGACAACATGCATAATTCCCTTTAGATTCGATAGTATTGAGGTGAGCCAATTCGGTCAAAATAGTTTACTCAAAAAGGCTCTCTAGGGTCTTGGTTTAGTGGATTTTCCTCAGAGATGGAGGTATAACCCATTGGGTCATTTTATAGATTTAACTAAATCCAAACAGTTTCATTATTGCCCATGGTCTAATATTCAACAAAATCAAAATAATCCTAAGAGGTATTATTTGAAGTGGCATATTGAGACCATGATGTCACTTCCACCATGGCATGATTTTTATGAGCAAGAGGCTGAGTACAATCTTATAGTACATAAGCAACATATTCCTCCTTCAAGTTTATTCAGCCAGATGAAAATCCATCTGCCTACATGGTATGAGGAAAATATCATAAACTGATCGATTATGAGGGTCCATCGAGGAAAAATTACATAAATTTATGGTTTGAATATGGATGAAGCATTCTTCGATGCATATGATGAATTTTGCAATATTTATCAGCCCATTGCTTTCTCAAAGGTTGTACCTCGAAGTTTCTAAAATTCTAACAATGACGAAACAATGGCTGAAGAAGACCGCCCAATAGTCGAAGAAGTGACACATGTGGAAGAGGAACAACCATTGGTGTTTAAAAGAAGACCTCATCCAGGAAAGAGAAATGTAGAAGAGGCATTTCATTTTCCTAAGGTAGCAAAAAGACAATAATTGGTGTAGTTTCTTCATCTGTAACCAATCTCCCTTCCCCAGTATTAGTTGTTCAGACTAGTATTTCCCAGGATCCTCCATTGATTTAGGAGAAGCAACCAGATTAGTAGATGGAGGTCATAGATCTTGAAATAGAGATGGAGAAATAGGAAGCCCAAGAGGAGCCTATCTCATAGTCACCTCCATCACTATCTCACATGGTGCCCAACCCTGAAGGTATATTTCTTTTCTCTTCTTCCACTCATGAGCAGTTAGTGACTGTCACTTCTCTTCCCATATTTTCTACATCTATTGCTCCACCATTTGGCATACCATCTACTTCCATTTTTCCCCTCACTTCTCAGTCACCAATCACTACTAATCCATATTCTATTCCATTCTCCTCGATCTCCCTTTATTTTAGTTCATTTTCATCTATCCCAAATCCATTTTCACTCACCTCATATTTCATTCCTATCACTTCTACATCTACACAAGCTCCTCCATGAGTGATTATGACTGCAACTGAACCCAACACTTCCATCTCTTCTGTTGTTTTCATTTTGACTCTTATTTCCATTTCCACTTCTTATTTTGAGCCAAACCTTTCATAGGCTCTGTTTCCCTTCACCCCATTTTTTGAGCTACAAGTGTCGCCTGAGTTGGAGGTGAAGTTAATTATTGAATATCAAGTTGTAGCAAATATTAGTCAAGCTCATCTAAGTTTCTCACAATGGTTGAATATTCACAAGAGAAAAGAAGCACAAGATCTAGATAAGCCACTCAAAAAGGTCACCTTTGATTTAGTTGCGATGGAGGCCCATACCACCAAGATGATTCCCAAGGTCTGAAAGCCATGAGGAGAAATGACTCCAATCTATTACAGTTATGAAGTCATAACAGAGGATCTAATAGATATTAACACTACTAAGAAGATGGGGAACACTCAGGTTGACATGAGCTCATTCTACTTGCACAGTGAGCATTACAAGTAGAGATACTATGAGGTCGAGACGAAGATTGTTGAGCTTGAGGAAGATCTGGATGAAAGTAGAGTGCAACAAGAAAATATGGTAAAAGAGATAAAAAATTGGTGAAAACAAGTAGAAGCCTACCATAAAGAAAATAAAGTAGTGGAGTAGCAGGTATAGATAGTCACAACCCAGTTGGACTCCATACATAATCAGCTCATTGAGAAGGCTACACAAGCTATAGGTTTTTCCATAAATAAAATCAAGGAAGCGCACCACCGTTTGGTCAAAAATTGGGTGAAGATGGCAATGAAAGCATGCCTAGTTTTTAAATATCTCTATGAGGCCCAAATAAAAATCCAATTGAGTGGCAAGTTAGTGGAGACTATGATAGATTTTCTTGAGCCACATTTGGAGTTAGCAATAAGGATTCAAGATCTTTCCCAGTCCAATATGTGTACTCGCCCGATGAGTGAAATGGATCGAGTCTGGTCCAATGCTAAGGTCACTTTGCATAGTTATTTTCATATATTGGACCTGGTGAGGGAGGGCAGGAAACTGCTTACCATGATTGAACAAGAGTGCTCCATTGCACGTGTTCATTTTGATGCCCTTGCTGAAATGGGATTCCTAAGTTTTGCAAATGATTATGGTGAGCCCCTGCCAAAAGAATAGTTAGAGGAGGCCTAAAAGAGTTTTGTATAGGATATGTCAGATATTGATAGTTGGGTAGAGCTAATCACAAAAGTACAAGTTCTCCTGCTCATGAAGAGGCTCATTCACATGGAGTCATCATTGTTTGACTTGGCTCAGGGAATCTACGGTACACTTTTTATTCACTTAGTCTTCATTCCTTATTCACCATAGATTCTTGGACTAAACAGTTATAGTTTATGAGGCCACTTGTGCAAGTTTGGCATAGAAATAAGAGCAGGCAACAACGAAGCAGGTAGCAGCAGAGAAGGCACAGGAAAAATCATCTGAACCAAAAGCACATACTGATGTAGCTCTTAAGGAGGACCACTGAGAGCCCAATGGATAAAGACCTTGGATCGATTGCATCCACGTGAGTTGGATACCCCGAGAGCCACCAAAAATATTGGCAATTTTGACATTTTGCCACATTGTAATTTTTGTTGAAATTTTATTGACAGTTTTTATTGTAAAAGAAGCAAAGTATAATGAATGAAGAATGCAACAATTTTTGGCAATATATTTTGTTATAATTAATTTTTTTTAATCTTCTTCTTATAATTTGCATGGACATTGTACCTAAAAATGATAGGATTCTAAGGCAAAATTAATGGTATGTGTAAAATGGAACATCAGAAGGAGTATAGTTAACAGTTTTCCTACATTGGCAAAATTGATTCGAAATGGGAGCGCCTGTAATTAAAGAAAGTTGAAAATAATGTCGTCATGTTTTTGGGTAAAATGCAGTAATGGATTTTAATGTATGCCCCCAAAATAGGTTTAAAGACATCAAAATTCATGGTGCTTGAAGTTCAAAGGTAAAAATACATGAAGTATTTTTACCCCAAAAGAAGGGCGAAAACCTTTGTCGACCTTCCTTGGGGTGAAACATATTTATTTTATTATGAGTGCAGGCTAAGATAATAGTTGCAAGGTGAAGGAAATATCAAAGGTGATTTTGCCTTGAGGGTGAGGCAACAAACCCCATTCACCCCATTCTGGGGTGAATGTTGTCTTGAAATAATGGAATAAGTCCCGAGTCAAGTCAAGAAAGACTTTCACCCTAAAAGAGGGGAGAAAATATCTTTCACCCCTCCTTGGGGTGAAGTCATATTTTAAAAGGTGTAATATTTACAGGCCCTACGTCAAATAATGAAGGCAAGCATACAAAGTGCATTCGTCCCAAAGGTGGGGTGAAAACACCATTCACCCCACTTTGGTGCGAACGTAATTAAAAAAGGGTAGCAAATTGCTAAATCAACATGGTTGAAAATTCAAAAGGGGTTTCATCCCAAGTGAGGGGTGAAACTCCCTTTCACCCCTCCTTTGGACGAAAGTGCAACATTGAAAAAGTTTAAATAAAGTTGCACCACGGGCCTCAAAAAGAGTATCACTTGGAATATTGGGCAAAAATTCTTTTCGCCCCTACTTCAAGCGAAAGTGAATCATAAAAGGCATAGGTTAAATCTAAAATTAAGTCAAATGGGCTTTCACCCCAAGTGAGGGGTGAAACCCCATTCACCCCTCCTTGGGGCGAAAGCATATTATAAAGACGTCCAAAGCATAAGACGTGGGCCATGCATTAAAGAAATATTTAAAGAAAGAATTTTTCTCTAGAGGTGGGGCAAAAATCTCGTGTGCCTCTCTTCAAAGCGAATGGTATTTTGGATGATAGGCACACCATGTTGATTAGAGCAAAGAATAGTCAATGGGATGTTCACCCCAATTGAAGGGCAAAAATCCCATTCGCTCCTCCTTTAGGTGAAGTGATATGAAAGGTGCAAAGCATAATTTAAATATGAATGACAAGGGATGTCCACTCCTTTTGGAGGTAAAATGAAAATGGTAAGGCACGAAGTGTTGTGGTGAGAAAAAGGTGAGTTTTCCCTCAGAGGGAACGAAGCTCATTGTCACTTTCTCTAAGGGGAAAAACTATTCAAATTGACAATTTTTATATTCTAAACATTATGTTTTGTTGGGCACTGAATTGCACCAAGTTTTCACTCAGTACTATGACTGTCTATCTTCCTATTTTCTATCCAGGCTTGCACCCGATAGCTGCAGCTCAACACTCAACATTGGATGGACCAAAATAGGAGTTTTCGATCCAACCTCCAGAGTAGGTTGGTTCCTTGTCAACTTAGCAGGTTGTTGACACAATTATGCTCACTTAGGGTTTGGAGTTTTAGGGTAAGAGAAGGTTAGGGTTAGAGAGATGTAGATAACAATGGATGGATAGGTTAACAACATTGCACCATCATAAAAAGCTCCCAAAAAACTAGATTAAGGACATACACTCAGATCAACATTTATCTCATAATAGATCATTTCATATATTTAAAGCATAACAGAGAAATGTTATAGCAAGCAATTTCAATACCCAGGGAATGATAATCCAAATAACAGAATTCACCAAACACTTAGATTTTATAGAAATGTACTTTCAAATAACACAGAATGAACTCAAAGCAGATTTCAATTACTCACAACAGCTAGTAATCCAAAATAGGCACAAACTAACCATCTAAGTATTTACAGAAATGCAACTATGAAATCTGAACCTCTGACATCAAGCAAGAGAACGTGAACTTGAGGTGAAGATCAATGTATTGCTCCTTTCATTCAGCTCTTCAGGAATATTTACAATAGCACAGGCAAACACGCTAGAGCCGACCCTTCAAAATGAGGGTTCGACCTCTACTTATAGTTTTTCATATTACAAATCAAGAAACAATACACCAAATCTTGTTACAACAGCTCAACAAAGAGCTTAGCTGGCATTAGCTCATTGGTTCATCCTCCAGGAATTCTTCTGGAAGGGAGTCCACCATGACAGCACGGGGTCTCTACAACTTGTTGGTCGCTCAGTAGAACTATAGTTCAGAACATTCTAGATCATACATTTTCGTCGATCCTTCTTGGGAATAGATTGCCACCATCGATCTGTAACTGCCTCTAGTCTGATCTTCTTGGAAACCTTCGATGCTTCATATTTCAGTAACTATTATAGTTCTGATGCAGAAACATCTTTTAAACAACCAAAACTTAGAAGACTAACCTCCACCATCGATCTTCTTCATCACACGGTTCAGATTCAATCCGACACAAGCTAAATGCCATTCCGCTTATGACATCATCTTTCTTAGTAGCAGAATCTCCAATCCGGATCCAGAGTATCTGAACCTTGAATCCACTCTAGGATTTTATCTTCCGCCTCATCATTATTCAGCCATTCCGCTTTATCTTCATTCCAGAAAGAAAATACTTGTCCATTCCCCGGATCGCCATTCCGCACTTTTTCGCCACTGACGTCATCATTTCCTTGAGACTTTTATGGATTTGAAGATAGCACCAATCCGAAGTGGGAAACAAAAGACTTTTTAGAATCGGATATATGCAAGGAGGCTATTCCACACTTTTTTGTTGTTGACATCATCATCTCTCAAGAACTTTTATGGATTTGAGATCTGTCATCATTCCGAACCCGAAATGCAGTTACCCGAAATCACTTCAAACATTTCAAAATTGAATAACTATCGAGCGGACTCATATTATCAACCCGATTCTGGAGAGAAATGATAACTTTATGACTTAGTCAAAATTATACAAAATTTTACTAAGTATGTGGCCATTTTGGGCCTACATTCTAGTGCCTCCCGGGTGGATTTGCTTGCAAAGCCAATCGAATCCAGAGTCTTATCCATTGGGCCTTAGGAGTCAAAATAATACTTATTCTTGAATATATGTTTTAAGGAATGATTTCCATACAAATCCTACCCTCTGAAAACTTAATTCTTCCTAGAGGGTAGAGGTTCATATCGAAACTATGCCAAAAACATCATAGAACTCATTTTTTCAACTAGAGACTATGTCTATAATATCAGTATTACTACTACCTTCAGAAAATATACACAACTCTCCTCCTTTATAAGGCTTCCTTTCAAAAATGCCTTCACACAAAAATGTTGCGTTGTAGGCCTCATGCCTTTATTGCTTATTTCTGACAACTGTCAGAGTAAAAATAGAAATACAAAACTGATGTATAGGAATACAAAACTTATGCATATATACAAATAGAAAAATAATGGTTTAAGCATGAGCCCCTCCTGGGCCTGTAATTTCTCAATATTACTCTTATTCTTCTACAACCTCTTCCTCTTCATCTTCTCCAGGAGTCTGTACTCCTTGCTCATCTTTACCAGAAGTATCCCCAAACACTTGGACCATTGATTCCAAATATTGAAGAGCCTATTTCTAGGCTTGCTCAGAGGGATTTGATGTCTCTTTAAGCTGCTTATAAATGTATTGTAATTCTCCAACATCTTCATAATTAGCAACATTCCCTCTAATCACCAGATCTTCCATGAGATCTCTTAAGTGGGTGTAACTCATAATTAGCTTAGCAACTTGTTCTTGGGATAGTGGCTCTTCTAATGAATCAATTTCAGCTTCATCCTATAGATTCTCCTTGATGCTTTGTTGGGCTTCTTCCATAGATAACAAGTTGTGATCCTCCTTCCAGAGCCCTTTGAAACCAACATGAACCATCTCCTCATTTATTTCAATAATATCTTTAATTCCCCTGTCCATCCTATCAAACAACAACCAGGCTCTCTGAACTGCCCTATGCTTTTTCACCACTATTTTGGAGGCTACCCCGACTAGATTCCATTATTTATTAGAAATTGGTTTAGCAGCATCATTGAGCCTACTACCAACCAACCTGTACATTTGTTCTATCGAAATCACCATAGGCTGTAACTCTCTAGTGATTTGATCTAAATCCTTCTGAATGGTAGATAATAATTGGTTGGCATCCTTCAAGTAGTCAATTATGAGTTGAAGACCTGAACATTTTTCTTGAACTTCAGAAAACAACTCCTTCTTTATCTTTTTCAAATTATCTTTGGAAAAATTGGAGGACTTGGCTTTCTCAATCTGAAGTTGATGTTTCAAATTTTGAATCTCTTTTGCCTGATCCTCATTCAACTTCTTTTGATCTTCTAGCTGGTCTTTCAACTCATTAGCCTTCTGAAATATTTCCTGCCAACTCTTAGCCTCTTTCCTCAGAACTTTCTCTACTTATTTTTGATCATGGAGGCTCTTCTTAAGCTTTTCAACTTGTTGTTTCAACTTTTCTACCTTATATTTTGCTATATCAGTCTTCACATAAAAGGTATCCAAGTGAGCCTTGGCCATCCCTAACTCATCTTCAGTAGGAAGCTTGTCAATATCTTCTATGATTTCTTCCACTCTATAATCTTGAGCAGTCATCTCATTTTTAGGCTTGCTCACCTATGGAATCAAAGACCTTGAAACCCTTTGCCTAGTGATGGGATTAACATACATACTTTTTCTTGTCATAACCATCCAGCTAGAAGGCTTGGTAAGCTTCTCTACCCAATAATCATTTATGCTCTGAGTAGTTGCCTGCTCTTTGGATACAACAATAGACTTTGAAATATCAGCAACCAAAGGAGATAATGGCATCAAAAACATGAGGGTGGACTGACTTGTTGTTGGTGGGGGTGGAGACACATTGACAACAACCTCTATTACAATGGTAGATTCTGTGACTATTGTTACTGTTGATATAGGTAAATTCAGGGAAACAGGGACATAACTGATAGTAGAGGGGATGGATGAACTTGGAATGCATTGTCCCATGGATGGTGGTAAAAGAGATGAGGGTGCAATGATGGTGGATACTGAAGTGGATGCCTCAGAAGTGGAAGGTGGGTTTGAAGGAGGCTGTGATATAGCAGAATTGACTGATGCCTCCATAGCTATTGATGGGATGAGGGGAGGACTATGAGGTGAAGGAGGCAAATTCACCACATTTTCTTGACTAGAAAGGGAGGGAAATCCTTTTGGGGATTCATGGATATGAGAAGGAGAAGAGGGATTAGAAACCATACCTTCACCTACAGATGTAGGGTCTTCTTGCTCAACTTCTTTTTCAAGTTGTTGTTCTTGTTCAACTAACCCTTCTGTATTAAAAGTAGCTACCTCTTCAACAATTTCCTCCATACTCATCTTCTACCTTTTGGAAAGCTCTCTCCCTTCTGTATCTGGGGTTCTCTTAGCCCTTTTATGAACTAATCAAAAAGCATCCATCTCATCTCTAGAATATTCTTCTGATAATTCTCCTTGCACTCCCCCAAAAGGTAAATATTGCTCAGTAATGGATTGTGGTTTTGTTGATGTTGTAGGAGTAAAAGAAAGTGGCTTGATCCCAATGCTCTTACCCTTATTTTTTTGATAAAATCTTTATCCTGAGGCTGTCCTCCTAGAGCTAAATATTTAGGCCTAGATTTTGCTTCAATAACTGGGTACTAACAACCTTTTCTTTAGAACATCTCATTTTGCTCATCATCCTAGCTCCTTTAGGGAATATCTCCACCTGCTCAGAAGTAGGACTGAAAGTCCTCAATGCTTCAGTGTTTGTTAAAGAAGTATTTTGATCTGTAGAAGGTTGGAGAGATTCAGAATCACCCTAGGGCTTTTCAACCATCAATACAATGTGCCTCACATCCTTTAGTTCCCAAGTATCAATATTTTCATCATATCTTTTTGAAAACTCTTTATCAAATTTTATTCCAAATTTAGATTCAGCTTTCCCAATTTCAACTCTCATACACCACCAATCCATGATCTTGGCATCCTCCCATGGTCCCTTGAAATCCTCCTCTTCTACTTCTTCTGAAACTTCCTTTTTAGACGACATGTCTTTTTTCTTTGCCGACTTTGACTTGGAGGAGGGCCTGCTTTTCTTTGTAGTTTCGGCTTTAATCTTGTCAATCATCTCTTCAGTAATCTGATGATTGGGTTGGTGGTCGGGATCAAAATATTCAATCTGCTCATAAAAATCCAACCATGGAGGTAACTGATCCATCTTGGAAACATTCCACTCTAACAGAGTAGTCTCATCATTGTTTCTTCCCTGTTCAAAATGAGCCCTGGGCCTTTTCTCAAATTTGTAGGCCTTATCTCCATTCAGGGTTTTATTTTTTGTAGTGAAAATATCATCAGGATCATAACTCCACTTCTGAAGGATATAAAATAGACCTAACCCATCTAGGTATCGGTCAATTTTTTGACTTTACCCCTTTTTAGTAATGGTGATATCACTCAAAGTGCGGTGGGAAAGCAAAGACTTTCTTTTTCTCCCTGAACCATATTTTGAGTCAATGTACTCTGCCTGCCTCAAATATTCTAAGGCAAAGAGTCTCTCTATGACAAAGTGGGGCAAAATAAAAGGTTTACCCATGAAACCATATAATCTGATGATTGTTCCCTCAGTTAATAGATACCAGTCCCCTTCCTCTGCATCTTTATTCCTCAGAATCTCTTTGGCTAGGGGTGGTAATCTAGGGAAATTTTCATACATTATTTTGAGGGTTGGTCCAAGAAATTCCAAATTGAACCTATAGTGAGACTCACTACTTCTTAAATGGTTTGTCCAATAGTAGACTGGCATAGGTTCTCCTTTATCGGTCTTATCCTTGACTGGAATCCATGACATTCTATCTTTCATAGTGGCATAAAACATCCATACCAAGCTTGAGCAATGCCTAAAGCTAGGAGCGTCGGAGCCCCTCTTCAAGCTTACTAACTGTTCATGTATTCTTTGGGTGAGAAATACTGGCCAGTCAAAATAAATCACCCTTATCCCTCTCTTTGCCACCTCCTTTTCGTACATCCTTTCATTAGAGATACAATATGCAATGGCAATTTTCCAACCATGAACCTCTTCATCAGAGTCCAAACCCTCCATGCAGGCCAACATAGAGAATATAATGAGGGTTACAAATTTCTTGATAGAAATGGGGACCTCAGGCAACTCTTCCTGGGGTTTGGTATTCAGCTATTTATAAACCCAATTCCTAAATGACTCATCATCATTTGCCCATTTCTTAGTGGAATAAAACCTAGTTTGTTCAACAATTTTGAAGGGTTTTGGTGGTACTGGTGGGTCAGACCCTAAGGCAAAAATCTCATGATAGAAAGAGGTAGTGATGCTAAAAAGGGTCTCGCCCTCATAGGTTTTAACTGCCTTGGCTAGCGGGTCATAGAATTTAACTATTGCAGCTATCAACTCAGGACATGGGTGAACGGAATCACAAATGTAAAAGGATAAATAAGAAAGGATGGAGCATCTACCTTCCATCGATAGAGCAACATTATTTTTGTATCTATCATTCACACTCTTTCTTAGTCTCGTCCTTTCAGTGATGGTCATCACCATGTCCGCCATAACCTCGACTTTATCAAGGTATGACATCGACGTCCTGTCATCCAGAGTTTCAAATTCTAGAACGTCTTCTGAAGTCTCTATGGGTGATTTCTTAGGAGCCATCTTGTAGTAGTAGGACTTTGTGCACTGGAATAAGTGAGGAGAAATTTAGAATGTTGCTTATGTTCGCTATAGCCTCGTGGTCACTAAATGAATCCCATGCATAACTTCATCACTTTTATCTTCTGGAACTCATGTATCATCAACCATAAATGTAGTTATTGTATGATATCTTGTTGGCACACTTCACCATCCTTTCCATTATTTCTTTGGTGGCTCAAAAGTGACGTCCTATCTCCTTATTGGTCAAATTTTGAAATTGTGCTGCCAGCTCATCGCATCCCTTCGGCTACTCTTTGGCTCATGCGCGAGTTCGTTAGAATTGAATGCACGAGCAATATTTAGCCTCCATGTGTCAAATTGAAACTTGTTGTTTGGCTTTGGCCTGATTCCACTCTGGCATCTTAAGAACTTTTTGAGTCCGCTAAGCTTACACGCATGTCACTTTACCCTGATTCCACTCTGGCTATCTCCAGCTTTGAGAGGTTCCCAGATTGGCGCCATTCTTGTCCTTCCTTATGCGGGATAGAAAAATATAGACCACTCTATGGAATTGCCAATCCAGATTTAACCATGCGGACTTGAGGGTGGAATGCCACTCCAGGGAGTTTTGCACAACACAATGTGCGGAATGGAACATTACCATGAATTTGGCCAACACTTAGTCATTTCTTGCAAAATTTCTTCTCTCTCTTTTTTTTAGCATTTCTTCGAAAAAGAACTAATTACAAAGTGCAGAAAGAAAATGAAATAGAAAGTGCAGAAAGGAAGGGGAAATATTTGTACAATGTATATACATATGTTACAATGAGCTTATTTCTTACATATAGTAGAGCTTAAGGTGGAAACCATTCATCGGAATTGGTTGTATGTTTCCCTCTGGATCCTTCAACTGAAATACATTAGACTCTTTAGCTTCCACTATTTTGAAAGGACCATCCCAAAAGGAATCAAATTTTTCATGTTTACCTGGTTTTGCCCTGTCAACATTCCACCTGAGAACTGAATCTCCAACTTGAAGTTTCTTGAACCTGGCCTTTTTATCAAACCATGCTTTAATGTCTGATGAGTGCTTTTGAAAATGATCATATGCCTGAGTCCTGCTCTCTTCCAATCACAACAAGTGTGTCAATCTGGTTTTAACTGGATCATCCTCTAATTCTTCTTCTGTATTGACAAGCTTAAGTGTTGGGATCTCTAAGTGAATCGGCAATACCACCTCTTTTCCGTATACCAGTGCATAAGGCGAAGTTTTGATGGAATTTTTAATAGTAATCCTGTCTGCCCATAGAGCATGGTTGAGCAATAAGTGCCAACTCCTTTTGTTACCTTCCAAATATTTTCTCAAAATCCTTAATAGGTTTTTATTGGTAGATTCTGCAAGTCCATTACCTTGTGGATAATAGTTTGAAGTATTTTTAAGAGTGATGCCATACTTGCTGGCAAACTCAATGTACTTAGCTCCTATGAAAGCAGGGCCATTATCACTCACCAAAGCTTTCGGAACTCCAAATATGGAAATCAAACTCTCCATAAAGTTGATCACAACTTCTTGGTCCACCTTCTTTGTAGGAATGGCCTCTACCCATCTGGTAAGATAATCTGTAGCTGTCAAGATAAACTTGTGCTCTACTAAAGAATTAGGATTTATAACTCCTATAAAATCTAATCCCCATTGTTGGAAAGGCTCTTCGACTTGAATAGGCTTCAGGGGAGAGGCAACATTTCTTGTTCTTCCAACGTACCTCTGACACTTATCACAAGCTTGGGTAATTTTAAAAGCATCATTGAACATGGTAGGCCAATAATAGCCTACTCTTATTATCTTCAAAGTTGTAGTCCTATCGAAGCTATGACCTCCTACTGAGCCTCCATGAAATTCTTCAATGACTCTTTTTTGTTGGTCCTCCTTCAAACATTTCAGGAGAATACCATCCAAGTTTCTTTTGAACAACCCTTCAGGTAGTAATACATATTTTAGAGCATGAAGTCTATACCTCCTTCTTTGAGAAGAATTCAGATCAGGTGGGCAGATCCCAGTTTGGAAATACCTGGTAATTTTCTCAATCCAATCAGAATCTAGAGTGTGAACAATCTCTATTTGATCTTCTTCTGTCATCTGACAAGCTGTTATTTCGGCCAATGTTGAAGCATCTATCAATCCTTGGCACAAGGCTCTACCTCTTACCAATTTGGTGGGACGTATCTCCACATCATATTCCTGGATCTTAGTAATCCAACCAACCCTTTTATCTCCCAAGTCACCTTGTAAAATAAAACTCCTTACATCTGGATGAACCACATATACCAGGGTTTTGCTCTGTACCAGATATTGTCTAAACTTCTTTAGTGACTTCATTACAGCAAACACTTGTCTTTCAATAAAGTTATATTTTACCTGATAATCATGTAAATTCTGACTCCAAAAGAACACAGGGTGCTCATCCCCTTGACTATCTTTCTGGGTGAGTACCGAGGCATAACTTTCTTCAGCTCCATAAGCATAGAGAATAAAATCCTTAGTGAAATCAGGATTTATCAAGACTGGGGCTGTTGCAATGGATTGCTTGATGACCTCAAAAGCTTACTTCCTAACCTCAGTCCACTTGAACTCTACCTTTTTCTTGAGTAGTTCAGATATAGGCCTCACTTTTTGTGCAAAATCAGAAATGAATTTCTTGACGAAATTGATTTGACCTAAGAAATACTGCAAGGTCTTCTGATTAGTAGGCAAAGGAATAGCTAGAATTGCTCCAATTATTTCTGGATCTATGGCCATACCTTCCTTTGAGACCACATGGCCTAATAGTTTTCCCTCATGTACTACAAAGAATGACTTCTTAGGATTAAGTGAGATACCAAATTCTCTGCATTTTTGAAAAACCTGTTCCAAATGAGATAGATGATCATTTTTATCATGAGAAAAGACCGTCATGTCATCCAGGTAAATCAGAATAACTTTGTTTATAAGTGTACCAAAGGCATAGTCCATGGCCCTCTAAAATCTAGCTCCAACATTGGACAGCCCAAAGGGCATTCTCTGATAGGCAAATGTACCCCATTTTGTAGTAAATGTTGTCTTGTATTGGTCTTGATATTTTACCCAAATTTGGTTATATCCAGAGTAACCATCCAAGAGTGAGAATATTTCTGCTCCAGCTACCACTTGTAAGATCTGGTCAATCTGAGGGAGGGGATAGTGATCCTTGAGAGATGCTTGATTCAGATTTCTAAAATCTACACATAGGCGTATATCCCCATTCTTCTTTCTTACGGGTACCAAATTGGCTACCCAAGTGGAATGTTTTATTGGATATATTATCCTAGCCTTCAGTAGCTTTAAGAGTTCCTCCCTCATAATGGCTTCTATCCTCGGATTAACAGGCCTCTATTTTTTCCAGAATGGTTTAGCATCGGGTTCTAACTCGATAGTATGTTGGATAATATTTTTGTCATACACCTTAAGGTCTTCATATGACCAAGCCATAATGTCTTGGTATTTTAAGCATAAAGCTTTAATCTCCTCTGCTTCCTCAGGTGAACATTGGATCCCAACATTGAGCTTCTTTCCTATTTCGACCTCTACTTCTTTATAGATATTTTTACCGACCTTCATAGCTCCAACCTTCTTTCTATCTTCATTATCAAATAGACTTTCAAGGGTGACCAATCCCCTTGGGATATGATTGTTTCTTAGTTGGATAAAGTCTTGTTGATCTATTTCTTCCAAGTCTTCCTCTTGGACAGTTGAGAAGCATGCTTCTCTTATCATGAAATCTAGAATTTGTTCATCACTTTCAAAAACCTGCCAGAATATCTGCTTGTCTGGCACTGTAGGTCTGAAAACCATTTTAATTCCTTTGGTCTTCTTAGTTCCAAAATCTATAGGAGGATTGAAATTAGCTCCCTTTGTTGCCAAAGAATCTGCCAGGTGATTATCTTCTCTAGGCACAAAACTTAGATTCAGGGCATCAAATGAATCCATTAGGTCCCATACCCTATTTCTGTAAGCTTTCAAGTAATGGTGCTTACTGCTGCACTTATTCCTTACCTGATGGACTATCAACTCAGAATCACCATATATGTTCAAAATATTGATGCCCATACTTTCTGCTTGCATCAATCCGAGGCACAAAGCCTCGTATTCTATAGCATTGTTGGTACATGACCATGTCAGTCTATAAGCAAAATTCTTTATCCCTTCAGATTGTGATTGTAGAACCACACCAACCCCTGCACCATTTCTACATTTAGCACCATCAAAATGCATAACCCATGTTTCTTTGTTTCTTAGGGATTGATTAGAAATAGCAAGGAGTTTCTTTTCTAGTTTAGTTGTGATACTGTATGTACCCATACCAGTTCCAAATTGACTATAGTCTTCTCTGAAAGGCAACTCATCTTCAATGTCTAGCTCTTCAATGTTTTCCACTAGCTCAAATTCCTCCACAGGATTAAGATTGCATAGATCCTCTTCAATTTTTTCAATATGATAAGCAACTGGTTTCTCTGGTGTTATCCTTATCCTTTTTCCTTTGAAAGGGATTACCATGCTAGAATAATCCATGTACATACATCCTCCTAATTTTGTAGTAAATTCTCTTGAGAGGCATAACCTAAAATAAGGTTCCAAGTCCACCACCACTATTTCCTGCACCACTGTTACCTCGGGAGCTCTATGCAACCTCATCAGTACATCTTTAATAACCCCAACTATTTTGATAGGTGTCCCATCTAATTGCAACACTCCAGGACAAGACCGGGTATATTCCATACCCATCTCTTCATAGACCACCTTAGGCATAACTATGGTTGATGCTCCTGAATCAATCATACAATTTTGGACTACCCATCCTTCCATTCTTAAGGATATGTAGAAAGGGGAGGTTTGTTTTTTAGAACAATAGGTGTCATTTCTCTCTTTTTTGGTGGTATACTGAGGATGGTGGTGGTTGGTCTATTCTAGGGATTTTTGCTGAGGGAAGCTTTAAGTAGGTCAATCTGGCCCGAGATGAAAAGAGTATCATATAGACTAGCTTTTGATGGAATCCTTTTCATCTCCTCAATAATGTTATACTCATACTTGGTCAGGGATAGTCTTTCTAGGCCTCTGTCTGGCTCACCATATTTCCTTTTGTATTGTTGGGTTACCTCTAATATTTATCTTTTGGTAATAGAGGGGAACCTGAGCCTTTCTTGATCCTCACCCTTGGATCTCATTCTGTCTCCTTCTATTTCTCTTTCAATATTTTTAGGGAGACTATCTGTCTTCTCCTTCCCTCTAGCTTGAGGAATAGGAAAAGTGTCATTGCTTTGAGGGGGGAGTCAAATTTCTTTTGAGAAGGGACCTAGAATTGTCCCATATTCTAGGGGTCTACTTGTAAAGCTTTCTTTCCAGATCTTGTCATCACAACAATTGGGCTTTCTTCATCCAACTCTTTTTTGGCCATGATCTGATCAGGGTGCCATAACATATTAACCCTCCCTTTTTGATTTCTTTCAGCTTGATCCATAGCTTTTTGAACATGGTGTTGATACATCACACAAGATTGTGAGTCATGGGGGTCATTACATACCAAACACCAAATATTTGCAAGAGTGGTATCTGCAGAACACTTCGGCTCCTCATATGTTGCATTCACCCTAACCCTAGTACTATTGCTAGGACCAGGCCTTTGATATTTGTTCACATATGGGAATATCCTCTATTGTGACCTTTCTTGATCTCTCTTTTCCATTGAATTCATTCTGTTACTCAAAGTTTTCATGGTATTTTGTATATCCAGAATAGCAGACAATTCTTGAGAAGGTTGGGAAGGAAGGGGAGGAAAAGGAGGTGTAGAGGCTACCGGTTTAGACCAAGGAATCAGATTCATTTGTGGATATGGAGATGGTAAAGCAAGGGGGTCCATGTAGGAGGACTTTGTGGATTGTTCATGGCCACTATTGGTTTCTGAGTTATAGGGTAACACGGTTTTGGGGGGAATCCTTCCTACATTGATTAGGATATTTTTAGCATGGATGACTGCATTATAAACTTGGGGAAAGGTTTCTACTCTAGATTGTTGTGTCTGTAGACCTAGTTCTGATCCCAGGGCATGTATATAATACATATAATCCAAACATGCAGTTGGTCTAGCAGTGGGGGGAATTCTCTTCCATGTTCTACTAAATCTCAAATTGAAGTTTGAGATAGTTTCTTGTTGGGTTTTTTGCATGGTTGTAAACTGATTCAGTAGAGAAAAAGGATCAGCAGATTCATTAAATTCTTCTATGAATGGCTCAGCCAAAGATTGCCATGAAGTGATAGAATTATCTTCTAGAGTTCTGAACCAATGCAATATCTTTCCATGAAAGGATAGGGCTAGAATTCTGACAATAATATTTTCTTCTTTTATGTTGTGGATTGCTGCTAGATTCAGGATATCTTGGCAGTGCTCATAAGCTATTTTCCCAAATCCATCATATGTGGGGGTTGCCTTAGATACATCCTAGGGAATGACATCCATTTGTGCTAATCTAAGGGGCCTAGTTGAATCCTAGTTAGGGTACTTCTGAAGTGGTTGATTAGGAGCCACATTATGTGCCATGTTTCTGGTTGTAGGTCTTCTTGGGGGAACTATTGGGTTTTCTTCCAGAAGCTCTTCTTCTTCAATAAAATCTTGATCTAAAATTCTGATAATAGTAGCCCCTCTCTGAGGTAACTCACAATGAAAGAAAGAATCAGGGTTGTTCCTCTTGAAAGACCTGGTATACATGAAAGGGTACTGGTCTACAATACTTTTTTAGGGTCTTCTGACTAAGGAGTCACTAGGTGAACTTTCTTTTCTTCGCTTACAAGGTCAAGACAATTCACCCAATCTTGATTCCTTCGGGTTGAGATAACAATAACTCTTTTGATGGGTTTCGTGTTCCTTGTGAACTGGTCCCATCGGGCATGCCAAAAACTATTGGGCACTGAATTGCACCAAGTTTTCACTCAGTACTATGATTGTCTATCTTCCTATTTTCTATCCAGGCTTGCACCCGATAGCTACAGCTCAACACTCAACATTGGATGGACCAAAATAGGAGTTTTCGATCCAACCTCCAGAGTAGGTTGGTTCCTTGTCAACTTAGCAGGTTGTTGACACAATTATGCTCACTTAGGGTTTGGAGTTTAGGGTAAGAGAAGGTTAGGGTTAGAGAGATGTAGATAACAATGGATGGATAGGTTAACAACATTGCACCATCATAAAAAGCTCCCAAAAAACTAGATTAAGGACATACACTCAGATCAACATTTATCTCATAATAGATCATTTCATATATTTAAAGCATAATAGAGAAATGTTATAGCAAGCAATTTCAATACCCAAGGAATGATAATCCAAATAACATAATTCACCAAACACTTAGATTTTATAGAAATGTACTTTCAAATAACATAGAATGAATTCAAAGCAGATTTCAATTACTCACAATAGCTAGTAATCCAAAATAGGCACAAACTAACCATCTAAGTATTTACAAAAATGCAACTATGAAATCCGAACCTCTAACATCAAGCAAGAGAACATGAACTTGAGGTGAAGATCAATGTATTGCTCCTTTCATTCAGCTCTTCAAGAATATTTACAATAGCATAGGCAAACATGCTAGAGCCGACCCTTCAAAATGAGGGTTCGACCTCTACTTATAGTTTTTCATATTACAATAATCAAGAAACAATACACAAAATCTTGTTACAATAGCTCAACAAAGAGCTTAGCTAGCATTAGCTCATTGGTTCATCCTCTAGGAATTCTATTGGAAGGGAATCCACCATGATAGCATGGGGTCTCTACAACTTGCTTGGTCGCTCAATAGAACTACAGTTCAGAACATTCTAGATCATACATTTTCATCGATCCTTCTTGGGAATAGATTACCATCATCGATCTATAACTGCATCTAGTCTGATCTTCTTGGAAATCTTCGACGCTTCATCTTTCGGTTGACTATTATAGTTCTGATGCAGAAACATCTTTTAAACAACCAAAACTTAGAAGACTAACCTCCACCATCGATCTTCTTCATCACACGGTTCAGATTCAATCCGGCATAAGCTAAATGCCATTCCACTTATGACATCATCTTTCTTAGTAGCAGAATCTCCAATCTAGATCTAGAGTATCTGAACCTTGAATCCACTCTAGGATTTTATCTTCCACCTCATTATTATTCAGTCATTCCACTTTATCTTCATTCTAAAAATAAAATACTTGTCCATTCCCTGGATCACCATTCCACACTTTTTTGCCACTGACGTCATCATTTCCTTGAGACTTTTGTGGATTTGAAGATAGCACCAATCCAGAGCGGGAAACAAAAGACTTTTCTGGAATCGGATATATGCAAGGAGGCTATTCCACACTTTTTCACTGCTGACATCATCATCTCTCAAGAACTTTTGTGGATTTGAGACCTGTCGTCATTTCGGACCCGAAATGCAGTTACCCAGAATCGCTTCAAACATTTCAAAATTGAATAACTATCGAGCGGACTCATATTATCAACCCAGTTCCAGAGCGGAATGATAGCTTTATGACTTAGTCAAAATTATACAAAATTTTACTAAGTATGTGGCCATTTCGGGCCTACATGTTTAAAATATGGGTGTGCACTCTAAATGAAAGGATGAAAGGAAGTTTTTATGGAAGAAGAAAAGTTTTTAAAATAGAAAAAATGATAAAATGACCACAAAACAATTTCACCTAGTTTTGCTCCAAAAGGGCCGATCACCCCGTTTTAGGCGAAGTCAATTTTAACAACCAAGGAGATATTTCAAAGGCCCAAACTAAACAAGATTTTTTGGGAAAGACCAAGTAATAATGCAATTTAATTTTTGGAGCAACATAAAAAAATTTGGACTCGAATTTCAATTGAAGATCTGCAGGATTAAATGCTAAGGGGTGATTTTAAATGTTTCTAAGGCATCACTCACCTACCTCACCTCTTTTCAAAGCAACATTTATATCTGGTTGACTTTTTTGGCAAGAATGAATTTTCAAGGTGTAATGGTGACACATATTTAACGACCATATTTCCTGTTTTCATGCACCGATGTCCAAGCTTGCTACTTTCCCAAGAATTTTCCCTCCAAAGCAAGATCATTGCTCCCAAAGAAATATTTTCAAGGAAATTTCTCTTGTCGGTTCCTGATCTATGGATATTTTATCTTCATATGTATTAAATGAAAGAGGTGAAATCCTCTATAAATACTAGACATTTGCATGTAACAAAGGGAGGATGGACACTCTACAGAAAAACACTTTGAGTTTTCTGCTTAAATAAAAGGATGCTTGGCTTCTGACTCCTTGAATGGTTTTGTGTGTGATTTCTTTGTACTTATCATTTCTATTTACATTCATGCCTATTATTTGTTGAGTTTAAATTCTGCATTTGGATTTAAATACTGTTGGTGAGGGAATGAATACTGGAATGCACTTTTGGAAGCTATCTCTGCAAACTGTAAGTGGTTTCTCTGCCTTTCTTTCTGTTATATGCTGCCTCATACTTGATTTAAATTTCCACTACTAGTTTGTCCCCATCCTACATCATTCAACTTATAGCCATATTTCCCATATTTCTCTGCCATTTCCCATTTCTTTCCTATAAGTGTAAACTTAAAATAGGTGTAAAATTTAGTAAGGGAGCCAACCCTCTCTGGATATTGGTTTGGAGGACATTCCTTTCCTTCGGCCTTTCAATGTTGGTTGTGTCTAGGGTGCATAAACGTATGTTTTGTATTTTTGATAGATATTTGACAAACAATTTTATTTTTATTTTTATTTTGCGTCATACATGTAAAACAATTTCTATATAAATATTAATGTTTGTTTTACTTTTCCAATTCTTATTTTTAAACATATTTAAGAAATAAACTAAAATATTATCTTATACAATCTTAACACAATTTAGGGTTGTCAATCTTCAAATGTTAGTGGAGAGATTATAAATATAATTATTGTACTCGTATTTTCTTATAAGCTTCAAATAGCTGATAAGTAACTTACTCTTCAATTTTTGTATGAAAAACTTAATCAATATTCTACACAAATTGAAGAAGCTCTGGTTGAATTTAAATGAGTCCATTTAGTGTTTATCATATAAGGGCCTTCCATTTTGTAAGACACCATAGTATTTTAGATAATAATACCCACATAATTTAGGATGTCATAAATCAATGGATTTTTTTGTTTTCGTGGCATTGAATATTTTATTTTCCTTTTTCCTTTATATTTATATTATTTCTTAAAAATTGAAAATCTTAAATCTTGGAAAATTTTGTGATATTGATGAAAACACATTTGGCATGTAGTTAGACTTTATATTTTATTTTTATTATATAAAAATCTGTTGTTTTTAAAAATCTTAAGCAAATCTTATAGAAATATTTTAAGAATAATAAAGTGTTATGCCCACTTTGTTTTTACATACTCAATCAAAATAGCTAAGAGAGTGGCTATAAACTTTCAATATTTTGTTAATAAGTCCTAAGCTACTTGTAAATTGCTTTTAAAATTTTTACTTTATTGAGATTATAATACCTTGTAAAGAACCTATTACAACCTGAAAGATGATTCTCATTTTGTGGGATTACATTCATAATAATATCTTCTCCCATCATCTTCCAATCATTAGATAAAAGTATGGGGGTCTCTTAAAAATAATTATAAACAAAATTTTCAATTGAATGTGTGTAATTTTTTTATTTGAACAAAGTAAAGCTCTTCAACAATGGAGTACAAATATACTTACCCAAATATTGATCAAAATGAAATGTATGCTAAGATACACCTATGCTAGATTAAGAATCGCAAAATATTCTAGACTAAGAATATGAAGGAGAATCTCCTCTTCTTAGTAATATTATGTTTTTTAATGGGTTATATTGGATTGAAACAAGTCCCACCCATATACATCATGACCACATAATGATATTACGTTAACTTAGCAAAATTTCCTTGGTTGAATTTCACCATGTAAAACGTTTGGTCAATAATCCAATAAACTGGTTGGCCAATTGGGTCCTTGACAACATATTTCAAGCAGAACATATTTTTATTGGAGATGAGATCAAGCAAAGAAATAAATTGAAAAAATACTAGAGCTAATTCATAATGTTTTGGCTTAATTTAGCATATGACGCATATAAGAGTGGCGAGTGTAACACATGTAAAATATATGATTTACTTGATTTAACACTTATAGTATGTAGCAAAGTCTTATGCTTTGCATTTTGAGTATAAATTAAAGTTTTTTAAATTACCAAAAAGATACATTATAATAACTCGACAATTATGCTTTGGCAATATTAAAACTTGAGTTCCTCCTTTCCTTATTGAAATTCAAGAAACTTAACTAGGTTGAGCTATACTAGAGTGGAAGGAGAATATCCTCTTTTTCTTAGTAATATTGTATATTTTAATGGATTATATGGTATTAAAACATGCCCCATTTGTATTTGTATTACATGATGACCACATAGTGAAGTCACAATAACTTGGTAATAATGCCTTGGCAAGATTCAAACCTGGCTCTCCTCCTTTCCTTCTATATATTCAAGGTTCTTAACACCACTCAGCTAATTAAAACGTTAAGATTCTCCTTTCCTTCTATATATTAAAGGTTCTTAACACCACTCAACTAATTAAAATGTTAAGATTCGCCTCTGAGATTTAAACTTTGACTTTGATGTGAAACTCTTTAATTAATTACTTTAAAGTCTATGGACCTTAGGAATATTGTATTATCTTGTTTGAATGTGTCAACATTTTGAATGTTATTGTTGATGATTATAATTTTGTGCACTTTTCCCTATGTTTATCTAGATATTATTATTTTAATTAATAATATATTTAAAAATTTAAATAATATGTTTTGTGATTTCATTAAAAATTATATAAGAAGTTTATCAAATGGCATTAGCTCAACCAATTATATTCCTCAACTTTCAAGGAGATGATATAGGTTCGAATATTACCATGCTATACATGCCAAGGTGTTGTAATACCACTTTGATGTTATGATATAATATGAGTAAACCCATTACACCCATTCAAATATTACCTCCATTACTATCCTTGCATTAAGTTGCAGTTGTTAACTGTAGTTGCAGTTGTTACTCCCCCCACCCCCACTATCCTTGCATTAAGTTGTAGTTGTTACTCCCCCTATCCCAGTAACAATTGCAACTGCAATAGGTGAGAATATTATTTTTTTATTTTTAGGAACAATTGTAATGATAAGAACAAAAGAAATATTTGACTTTGGTTGAGTTTAACTTAGCTAGTAGGGGTTTGTAGTGGAAAAAAGATAAAATTATATGCCCCAACAATTAAATAAAGTGAAAGAAATATAAAATCAACTAGTAGGGAGTTGAATTCAAAAGAACCCAAGGATAAAAATATGGCAATCAACATGAAATTGACAACTACGTTTATAAAATTTGTTGGTAAAAATATTAATTATAAATAAGGAAAAATAGTGTACATTTTTTGAACCAAATAGAAAATGTTTTGTTTTAGTACCCTATTTATATTCTTGATATCTTATACACTTTCTTGATCCATGTGTCTCCATGCCATTCCTATTTCAACCATGAAAAAAAATTAAGTTATTGATGATGTCCAAAAACGGAATTGAACATGTATTAGGTAGATTATAATATGAAGCACTCCATTTTCCTTTTGTGAATTTTTATCTCTTGTTTTCTAAAAAATACATGTATATGTAGATGTGATAAGAAATTAAAAGCTAGCCTCAAATATCTCCCATATAAATTGCTAGCAACATATGCTAGTATCACATCTCTTTCATAGAGATTGCAAGTAACTCTCTATAAGCATTCTTATTTTTTAGTAAAAATAATAATTTCATTATTTCACTTTATAGAATATATGGTCCCTTTGTGGTCTTACTTTTAATGTCATTTATTTTCTATTGTGTACTATTTTATCTATCTATTTTTTTCTTCCTTTTGAATTTGAATTATTTGGTATTAAAGTAATCTATTTGCTAGTACATGCCCATACACATGAGTTTAAGATATTAGAATCTTGGTCTTGACACCCACGATATCTCAAATTATCTTCCTAGCCAATTTAGAAGACCTTGTATGGCTAACAACACTCAAAAAATAGATCTTGATCCTTTTAAGTTGTTTGTGGATGAGAACATGTTGTGGCTACTCCACAACTAGCCCCAAAATTGGGGACCCACCTTTTTGTTTGTGTTTTTGAGGATTTTGGTCTCATTGGAGTGATAATTTTGATAGGTCCCATCTTGGACATTTGTAATTCATTCCCAAGGTTCCTCTTTGTGTAGTATTTTTGTCTTCAGTGGTCTTCCTTTGGAGCATCTATAGGCTGGCGTATGTTCATGTCTCCTTTCAATGTGTTTTCAAGGGGTTGTCGTGTGTCCTCTTTGTCTTTGGTTGGAGGGTCTTTTGTTGGTTCCATCTTGTGGGGATTTTTAAGGTCTTGTTTTAGAGTATCTCTTTTGTTTGTATTTCAATGTTTGTAACTTTTTGATTTACATAGCATAATTAAAATAAAATCTATATATATTTATATGAATAAAATATATATATAGATTAAATAAAGATAATAAGAATAAAAAATAATATTATTATTATTATATTTCATATAATAATAATAATAATTAATATATATATAAGCTTATAAATAAAAAGAAAATATGAAATACAAAAAATTAAAAAATAAAATAATAATAATAATAAAAAGTAAAGTAAAGTAATGAAATAGGATTCCCAATATCCTAATTTCACCCTCATAAGGATTAAGGTCTAGAAAACTTGGTTCTATTTAAAACAAATCCTTAAGGCTTTATTTTCTAATAGGCAAAGTTTAATGTTTTTGAGAGCTAATGTAATTTGGTTTTCATTTGTTCTTGCAGGTTGATAGGTGGTATTACGAATGCGACTAGACCAATTAGCACAGCAACATGTAGGCTACGAGGTGGCGACGATGGTGACCGAGACGAACACTTAACGATGGCCTCAGGATGCATTTATACGATGTAAGAGTGCTAAACTCGGATACATCAGTCTGAAGACATAGGCAGGTATGCCAAATAGGCGGTGACATGGACACTTCCTACGTAGTGACATAGGGGACTGTGTTAGACGAGTTGGATGACCACGAGATGCAATGAACTGGATGGTAGTGCAATACGAATTACTCCTAAAGATGTGACTTGAAATATTTTGACATGATGACATGGCATTGCAAGTTAGAGATTTCAGGCATTATCGCAATGCAATTTTCTTCAAAGAGGCCAGAGGGTTCATCGACAAGAGTTAATAGGTAGTGCGTAGACGTTGTTACTTATTTTACCAATGATGGATATATTTCAATCCGACTAGGATTGGTTTATGGATACATGTGGCAATACAATGAGACTCGACATTTATGGGGATCCCTTAGAAAAGTAGACAACGTGGCATGACATCATGAAAACCCGATGATGATAATCAGTTAACATTGGAAACACAGGTCAAAGTTTGTGACAAGGCAGGACCAGCAAAGTTGCATCGACAGTTTGATGAAGGAGGAGATCCACATGGAATTAATCCCGAGGAATACGTGGGTGCCTCACTCCAATATGAAAAAATTTAAGGGGCATAAGAATATCCTGATAGATGTGGACAGAGCGATGAACAACAACCGACCATTGTTAAAATATCTCACAGATCAAATGTAGACGGATAAATCTTTGCAGCATAATTCACGGTGATGGGAGGCATTATTCTAAAATGTAAAAATATAGAACTATGTTATTTTGTGTTTCGAAGACTCCTATGGGAGGTTCTTTCATCCGAAGCATCTGGAGAGATATAGTACAAAGACGACCATGAATACAATCACAAAGAATGATGACATCCTGAGATGGATACCACTAATTAAAAAAATTGTAGAGCGCATTTAGAAAATTAGTGAGGTGCATTCACTCCTTTTAAAATCTAGAAAATAAGGCATAGTCCAAGACTTTTGATCACCTATATTTCATGGTGATTACATGATTGTTCACATGACACTCGAGGGAGCAGTAAATGGGTAACTAGGCGCAGGTTCGACGACATGCTATATGCATCGCACATAGATACGACATGGAGCGTGACAGTAAAGTCTTGGGAAACACTATGCGTAGATAGGCAATCTTCACAATGATGAGTGGTGATGAGTTCCATGACATTAACCACAAACAACATGGAGGTGCTAGTAGAAACCAAGGATGATAGTCACGATAGTGCATTGGGATGTCTGTAGTGTTCAACGATAGAGGTCATATGTTCATGATTTGAAGTCGAACGAGCAGGTGTGTTCATATATTTCAATCATATTATGATGCAAAAGAGGGCTTTCATGAAGCTTTAGGCCGATAAACGAGTTGAAGTCATGAACGTAGATGATGTTGCACATGGAGTAATCAACACAACGTAGAATACCAACGGCAGATAGAAGATCAAGGTAAGGATGTTAGAAATGAGAATGACCACGAAATGTAAAATCACACAGTTTTGAGCAGACATGGAACTAGTCATAGTTTTGATAGTTTTGAATGACCAGGAATGGTCATGTGCACAACAGATATCGTATCAGATTGGTGATAGATGGGCACGCAGAGTTAGTAGAGTATTGGATGGCATCTTTCATGATAATTCTAAGCTCAACATCTATCTATGTAGGTGCTACACGATGAATGACAAAGTTTAAAGTGCCAGACTCTATTCCAAAATAAGGGGTTGCCTGATATAATGACGATGGTTATGTGGACATCATAAGATTCAAAGACACAAAATGTGTAGAATTGATGAAAAGCATCTAATGAAATATGGACTATGATGACGGGGAGTAGATCGATTAGAATTAACTACCTCTCTGATGCAGAATAGAACAAGTTAGATAATCCCACAGCAAATGGGTATGTTGCATGAGGACATATGCATTATGAAATGCGTGATAGTGGAAGCATCGACGTGGGGTTAACTTTTTGGACAAAGTTCGAGAGCACAGTTGGCTAGGAGAAGAGAATTTCATGCATACCTTATTGTTATAGTAGCAATGTCCTTATTCTCAGGCATTAGATAATATGTGGCATGGCGTGTTGTGTTTGTTTTATTAAAGCCATGCACCAATCATGATAAAATACATTTCATAGGGTAAAGAGTAAAAAGTGTTATAATAAAAATATTGCCACTATAAAATGAGTCCATTACTTTAATAAAATTATCAAAGAAAAGCAAAAGAAAACTATGGGAAAGCCAATCGCCATAGGGAAACGAAAAAGGACTGTGAAGTTGAAACAGTGGAATGAGGGAAATGAAACAGAGAAGAGAAAAACATAAATGAAGAGCAAGAGGGAAATGAAGGGTTTCATAAATGACCTTAAAAACTCATGCAAACGGAGGCACAGGGGCTAGATTTTTTAGGAGTTGGTTGGACCATTGTGGAGGCCAGATTTCTTAATGTTTTGCTAAACCGCTGGACTGCATTTTCACAACATGATGTCTATCTTAGGGGTAAATTTTTTGCACACATTTTAAACATTGAATACTTTTTTATTGTTGCAATACAATGGAGATATAGCAAATTTCAATACATTTTTTATGATTAATGTGTTTTATTTCCAGTTTATTGCACCCTTTCCTTAGAAGCTTGCATCGCATTAGTTGTTTGACTACGTAAATTCGAGTAAAGCTAATATTGGTTTTTGTCAAAGATGACAATAGTGACTATGAAGGTCAACAAATATTACAATTTTATAATATGGTTATGAATAGCATAATTGATATTATAATTTAAAATATTGATGTGGTAATCATCTATATATCTAAATTCTTTGCTTGGTGGTTGATGAGGGATTAAATATTCACTAGATTTTGTTGAATACTAATTACCTATTATCATAAGTTGTTCATTTACTTGATCTTTTTAAGTCATTTAATATGAAATACTTTTTGTAAATATTTTTATTGTTGTGTTGTTGAACTCATCCTCATTATTTTTTTAATAAAATTCTATACTTTGTATATGTACATACATTTTGGAGAAATGTTATGAGAAGAGTTAGAGAAAAATAAATTTATGAAGTTATTATAAATGCCATGACACTTTATGGGGATGTTATATATCCGTACTAAATGATAATCTAAGAATATTAGTTTTATTTAAGTATGGGTTAAGGGATCTAATAGACGCCTTAATAATTAACTAAAAAAAAACTAAACTAATTCTAACTCATTTTAGTAGTGAACTCCTTTCATGATATATATTTTTATAATTGATTTATATAAATTTATATAAATATATAACATTAAATTCATTTCACAATAATACATTTTAAATAATATTGTTATTATTTGAAAAGGTTTAGAATGAATTTGTTGCTCTTATTAAAATGACATCTTTATCATATATATATATATATATATATATAATATAATATAATATAATAAATAACGGATTATGATAAAAATTTTGACTTGAAAGTTGCAAGTATTAAAAATCTCTATGTCAAGTTTTTGTATTACCTTATTATTTATGGGTTTAGATCTAACAAGTGTCTTTCCTTGTCCACCATGCATGATTATTATTTTGGGCTTTGTTTGTATGATGTTGTAATTGAATACTTTGACTATCTATTAGCTTTAAGGATCAATACATGTCTAGTGGTCCCTATGGGACAACGTAGTGGTTAGGGCTCTCTTTCAGGAGACCCAAGATTCAAACCATGATGGGGTGTGTCTTAGTTAGTGAGCTTGTGACCAAACAAAAAAAAACATGTGTCTAGCTAAAGATATTTAGATACCAAGGATCTCAAAGAAAAGTATGTTAATGGATTGTTTTCCAACCAAATCATTTCACATACTTTCAAAGTAAGAAAATATTCTTTTGTAAGCCTTACTTTCCTTTAATTAGTTATTCTGAAAGCTTGTAGATATCTTCTTGTGAATTCTTAAATATAAAAGTATGTGAGCGGGATTTTATTATCTAGGTGAGATGTTCAATTTTTTGTGCATATATTCTACCTTTTAGAGCTCCCATCTCAATTTCTCAAGTTATATAAATCTAGAAACTTTAAAATAAATTTTCTTTCCTAATTAGATTCTTGTTATTTAATAACTAAATTTCATATTTGCATTGAATTGCTGGTGGTTGTTCTTTTTTTATTATTCCTCTTGTTAGGATTATTTTAATCCTAGATAATTTTTGTGGGCTAATTCTCATGGAGATAAATGATTTTTTCATGTGGTTTCATCCCTATATTTCTTCCATAAGAGTATGTGGCATGGATATAAATATTATTTGTAAGGCATTATGCTTCACAATAAATGCATTATTTAAGTTTAAAAGGAATTTAGGCTTGGATGAATATTATCTATCATTGCACTTTATAAGAAAGACTATAGATTAAAATTACTTGAAAATACCTCAAATTGAAAATGCTTCTCATACTACTTAGGCTTGTTAAAATCAAAGTCACCTTGTTATAGAAGCTATTTAGAAGACTTTTAATTGGTTTCCATGTGCTTTGGTGGTCTACACTTAGTAGCTTAAATATAATGCACCTCTTGTAAAGACCCTAATGGTTGAAATTTTGCTTTTTATTTGTAAAGACATAGGCACTATTTTTATTTTTATTTTGCATCATATATGTAAAAAAAATTCTATATAGATATTAACGTTTTTTTTACTTTTTCGGTTCTTATTTTTAAACATATTTAATAAATAAACTAAAATATTATCTTATACACAATTTAGGGTTGCCAACCTTCAAATGTTAGTGGAGAGATTATAAATATAATTATTATACTCATATTTTCTTATAAGCTTCAAATAGCTTATAAGTGACTTACTTTTCAATTTTTGTATGAAAAACTTATAAGCCTCAAATAGTTTATAATGATTTTAATTTTGTGCACTTTTCCCTATGTTTATCCAGATATTATTATTTTTAATTGACAATATATTTACAAATTTAAATAATTATTATTTTTTATTTCATTAAAGAGTATATTATCAAATTGCATTAGGTCAACCAATTATATTCCTAACTTTTGAGGAGATGATGCAGGTTTGAATCTTGCCATGCTATACACCCAAGGTGTTGTAATACCACTTTGTCGTTAGTAAATCCATTTCAATCCCATATAACCATTTCAAATATTACATCCATTGCTATCCTTGCATTAGACAATTCTATCTTGGCCTATGTGAACCTCAAACAATTTTTTTTTTCAAATTAATGAAAAAATTTAAACAAGTTACATTTTATATTTTATTATAAAAATATTCCATCTAACAAAAAGTTAATCTTTCTCATTGTAGATTTGATATTATTATTTTTTTCAATTCATTATATAGGATTGAAACGGGTCCCACCCATATTACATCATCACCACATAGTGGTATTATATCAAAGCATGAATATTATCCATGTATCACTTGGCAATATTCGAACCTTGATCTCCTTCTTGAATGTTGAGAAATTTAACTAGTTGAACTAATACCACTTGATATTTTTGATATTATTATTAAGAGATAAACTTTTCTTTAATTAATTATTCTCTAAAATTTAAATTTTGTTATCCTTAACAATTAGTTTTTATTATTATTTTTTATTGAAACTAGTGTCTTTAGTGCTTGAAACTGGCCAAATTTCGCGGTTCGCCATTCATAGGATCCTGACTCCTCATGCGAGTCTTTTCGAAATCCAGCAAAGGGTTATCCATTTAGGGCCCATATCACCTGAACGGGGTATGCTTGCTCCCTTGTCCAAAATTAGAAGGACTTACAGTCCCTCGAGTATTCCACTCTTTTCTTTGGAACCAGTGTCGTATGCCGGTGCTAGTCAATGGCCTTCTGCTAAGGTTTTACTAGAGCCCACCATCTCATGGCATTTGGGCTAGACAATCATATTCTCTCCTGGTCTGACGGTAATGCTGCCCATAACCATCTATCATTGGATATGCCATGAGAAACCCACTGGTTGTACAATTTGTTGGCTTTTCCCTAGGCCGAGTGGAATAATGATTATCACCACCACTAACATACTGATCACCTAGAGTGACGTCCCATACCATCGCTCGTTACTCTCGATGGCTAGGATCCCCATCCCATAATAGCCAGAGAACAGTGACTCAGTCTCACACAGGTCACCTCGTGACTTAATGTGAATGGGTGGAAAAGGTCCTAATCTCGAATTTTCCAAAAACATTTCAACAGGTAGAAGGTGGGTTCAATGACTTTTCTAAAGAAAATACCCTTCCATTTAAAGAAATATCTTATATCTTTAAATCTCAATATACTTTATTTAAAATAAATATCAAGAGCATAACTTATATCATAAAAATATCTTTTATGATTCATTTAAACATATAAGGAAGAAGATATAACATAACTAAGAATTTATAATAAATCAAATGTCCATAAACTAGCAGAGTACCATAATTTAATTTAATAACTATAACACAACTAAACATATTATTATAATAAATCAAATGTCCATAGAACGAGAAAAGTAACCATAAATTAAACTAACAATTAGATTATATTAGCAAATCTCTTTTAAACCAGAAAGTAAGGCTCATGCCAACATTTCAAAATTCGTCCCATAAGGCACAACTCTCAACTTTTGTAAATATACTATTCCCTTAGTTCACTAAAATAATTCTAACCTATCATTTTTCTAGTACTCCCTTACCATAATATATGATGTTTCAACTTTCCAAAGATATCTATCACAACATTTTAATAATACTTAATTAAAAAAAAAATTAAGAACTAATCTTAATAACATAAAATGAGACTATTCATACTTAGCATACCTCGTAAAAACATATTCTCATGAGGACTAAATCTAGATAGTTCGCAAATTCCATCCAGCAAGTTTAATGATTGAAAGAAAGTATTTAACAAAGAGTATAACATGATATGTATTATTATTATTTTTTAAAAATAAAAGGCTAATAATAGCAATCCCAGAAAACCATTTCTAAGGTTTTTAAAGGTAAAGTCTTCAACATATCCATATCACAGAATTAACCAAACATTTACACTCATCGCATGTTGTTCACAGTATATTTATGGCAACAACAATTTAGTTAATTTTTCTCTATTCTCCCATCATGGATTTGCCTTAAAGCTCAGGCTCCATCCGCTGTTTGGAGTAAATATTCTCCACAATTTAGCCATGGCAGCAGAATTTGTGCTTTTAGTGCCCACCCAAGTTAACTGACAGGGAACAAAGACGGGGGATAAACAGGTTCATAATTGGCCCTCTAAAACTATATGACATACACGCCATGCATATGCAGTTTCAAACCACAGAGATGAAAAGGAAATCTCACAGATTTTTGAATGTATATACAATTTATTACAGCTTCAACCTCAGAGATGAAAAGGAAATCACATAGATTTTTGAATGCATATATAGTTTAGTGCAGTGCAGCAGACAAGGTTGCTATCCAAACCATACTATCAATACAAATATCACCCAACAAGTGCAAGCAGGCAGTTTCCATTGCTTTGGTAAATAATGCAGCATAAAAGTAAATTCATTACAACTTATTCTTTTGCTATCCTCTAATAACGAAGGTAACTACCTCAAGAAAGTACTTTATATAATTCTTAGACTGCTACGGCAATAAAAATCAAAATCCATTTTTTTTTCCAGAATATAAATTTATAAAAATATTACTCATACCCATCGCAGCATTACAATCAGAGCACCTAAAATTTTGGTATGACCATTTAATTAACAGACTGGAAATGGAGAAATAAGTAAATTTCACTTGGAATTATTTATCTGAACTATTAAACATTCTTAAAATAGAACGTTCACACAATAGCATATTAGAATTTATGACCTTCTTATCACAGAAGCACAGACCCTCCACACGTGTTATTCCTTCTACAAACTTCTTTTGGACTTCACTTGTTGAAAGAGAGAGAGCTTCCTCAATGCTTCACCCTGCCCTCTTCTTCCCGTATTATGTTTCTTTATATAAGGAAAGGTGATTAACGCGAGTAAGACACTTCATTAGTCTTGCCAGGTTAAATGTCCAAACATCTTCCACGTATGTTGTTGGCTTACGTAAGCTCCACTTTGTTTTAATCAGTCCACTTAAGTTCCTTCGAATTATATATATCATACTTTATAATTTACATAGGTTCTTAGTCATAGCTTAGGGTATGTAGGTTCCTTGGTCACTTTTGGGCTTAGACATCGTTGGTCCTTAATATGGATAAAGCTTTAGTTTATTTTCTTTTAAAATGAAAATATTCTTCGTTACTTTATATTTATAATATTTATTTTATTTTATTATTGTATTTATAATATTTATTTTATATTATTATTATATTATTTTATATATTTTTAATTAATTAATTTTAAATTTTTATCCCATTATCAATATCTATTATTTTTTGTTTTTCTCTTATAGATAATTCATGGTTACAATTTTTCTATGTTACTTTTAATGCTAGCATATATATATATATATATATATATATATATATATATATATATATATATATTATATTTAAAACGACAACAATCAAACAACAAACCGGTGAAAGCAAGTGTTAACATGCGAACATTCATTCAATCATGATAGGCAGAATGCAATGCAACCCTATAGTGGGCTTCCATGTACCCACGGGCCAAGGTGCCAAAGGCACAACATCATATCCACTTACCCGACGTATCCGATCTGCTGCCTCGGTCAATGGGGTGGGTGCTTTTCTTCAATATCGACCTCGATTCCTGCACCTGCACCACAAACACTATCCACAGTATCACATTCTTCTAATAAAATCAATCTCTAGTAGTGGGGATGTGACATACTTCCCCCCTTAGAATTAACACAGTCCTATGTTCACTATCATAAACATAATCTCATAGATTTAAGTATATATACCAAAAATAACACAAGACTTCTATTATCATTTTAGCACAATTGGTACATCAATCAAAAATTACATGCAACAACTCTATCATAAAGATAGTTCATTTTCAAATGCAATATTGTTTTTTTTTTCATTATCATGTTTCAAACAAGTAAGAGAATTGGTTTTTCATATTGGAGACAGTTTCCCAAGTAGCATTCCTTTCAGAATACTGATCCCACTAGACTTTGCACTGGTCCACGGTTCTTTTTTGAAGTTGCTTGGTCCTATATCCCAAGATTTTGACGGGTCGCACCTCAATGAGTTGTGGGTCCGATATCTGCAAATGAGTAGTATCCAAGATATGGGTTGGGTCAGCAACATATTTTTGAAGTAGGGATACATGAAAGACATTGTGGATTTTTGATAAATTCGACGGTAGTGCAAGCTTATAGGCAATGGGACTGATTTTAGCAGTTATTTCAAAAGGTCCGACAAACCTAGGGCTTATTTTGGAGGACTTAATTGAACTCTTAGTAGGCTTGACTCTAAGGAAGGATTTTTCTCCTACAACAAATTCTCGGGGTGACCTTTTTAAATCAACATAGCTTTTCTGTTGGTCAGTTGCCTCACGCAATCGTTGACGGATGTCTTTCAATTGATTTTCCATTTGCTTCACAACTTCAGGACCGATCGCCTCTCGATCATCCAGATTATCCCACGTTAACGGTGTCCTGCACCTTCGCCCATATAGAGCTTCAAATGGGGCCATGCCCAATGTGGTATGATAGCTGTTATTGTAAGCAAATTCTACCAGGAAGAGATAGTCTTCCCATTTGCTCTGATGATCCATGCAATACATACGTAGCATGTCTTCTAGCACTTGGTTGACTCTTTCGGTCTGTCCATCCATCTCAGGATGATAAGCAGTGCTGATATTGAGCCTCGTTCCCCAAGCTCGATGCAATGCTTGCCAAAATTTAGATGTAAATCGAGAGTCTCTGTCTGATATAATAACTTCAGGAAACCCGTGTAGTCTTATAATTTCTCGAACAAATTTCTGAGCAACTATTGTGGCATCATCATGAGTACTACCAGGTATGAAATGTGCTACCTTGGTCAACTTATCCACAACCACGAATATTGCATCATGCTGAAATCGGGTTTTTGGAAGTCCTACAATGAAATCCATGGTAATAGCTTGCCACTTATGCTCCAAAATTTCAAATAAATGTAATTTTCCACCAGGATGGTGATGTTCTGCTTTTACCTTCTGACATTCAAGACATTTTGTCACAAACTGCACAATGTCTTTTTTCATTCCAGGCTAGTAATAGTCCTTTTTCAAGTTTTCCCTCATCTTGATTATTCCTGGGTGTGTTGAATATGGTGCGTAATGAGCCTCTTGTAGGATAATTCTTCTAAGATTTTCTTTTTTGGTACAATGATTCGGTTGCAAAAATATACCAACTCATCTCTGACGCTATATTCTCTAGGAATTCCTTGTTTAATTTTCTCTAGGCAGGATTTACAAAATTCATCTATCTTTTGTAACTCTGTAATTTGCTTCTTAAGTCCATACTGACATCTTGTAATAGCAGTTATGTGTTTTCTTCTGCTAAGAGCATCTGCCAATTTATTCTCTTTACCCTTGATATATTCAATACCAAAATCATACTCAGCCAAAAATTCCATCCATCTTCGTTGCCGAGAATTCAACATTGGTTGAGTAAATATATACCGTAGACTCTGGTGGTCAGTTTTAAGATCAAAAGGCTTTCCCAACAAGTAATACCTCCAAATTTTGAGAGCATGGACTACAACTACTAGTTCCAGGTCATGTGTGGCATAATTTATCTCGTGCTTCTTGAGTTTCCTGGACTCATAAGCTATCACAACTTCACTTTGTAGTAGTACACCTCCCAATCCCTCTATTGATGCATCAGTGCATACTGTAAATGGTTGGTTTGGGTCAGGTATTCTTAGTATTGGTGTAGTTGTCAGCTTTTCTTTGAGAATTCTAAAGGCTGCTTCACACTGCTTTATCCACTTATATGCCTTCCCTTTCTTTTGTAAATTGGTTATAGGATAGGCTATTTTTGAAAAACCTTTGACAAACCATCGATAATAACCAGCCATTCCCATAAAACTCCGTACTTCCGACACATTAGTAGGAGCTGGCCAATCTATAATTGCTTCAATCTTCTTAGGATCTATTGCTATACCTTTAGCTGAGATGATATGCCCTAAATATTGCACCTGAGGTGTATAGAATTCACATTTGGATAGTTTTCCATACAACTGGTTCTTCCTAAGTACTCCCAACACAATTCTCATGTGCTCATCATGCTCTTCTTTATTTTGAGAGTAAATCAATATGTCATCCAAGAATATAAGCACAAATTGGTCTAACTGTTCTCGAAACACACTATGCATCAAGTTCATGAAGGTTGTTGGTGTGTTGGTTAAACCAAAAGGTAATATTGTGAACTCATAATGCCCATATCTTGTTCTGAAGGCAGTTTTGCAAGTATCTTCATCTTGGATCCTTAGTTGGTGATATCCCGACCTAAGGTCAATTTTAGAAAATATAGTAGCACCTCTGAGTTGGTCAAACAAATCATCAATCCTAGGCAGGGGATATCTGTTCTTGATTGTCATTTTGTTAAGCATTTTGTAGTCAATGCATAGTCTTAAGGTTCCATCCTTCTTTTTGACAAATAGAACTGGTGCTCCCCAAGGCGACACACTAGGTTTAATATGCCCTTTTTCTAAAAAATCTTGCAGTTGTGTTTTAAGTTCTTGTAACTCCAATGGTGTCATTCTATATGGTGTCCAGACTACTGGTGTTGCTCTAGGTACCAATTCAATGGAAAAATAAAATTCTCTTCTTGGTGGCAACCCAGGTAGATCTTTTGGAAACACATCTCTAAATTCTCCTATTATCGGGTGTTGTTGAAATAGTGCTGAGCTTGGATCTGATTCTTCTTTTTTATTCATCTTGATTACATATAATCTGCATCCCTTTTTCCAGGCCTTCTTAGCTTGCATACTACTTATCAAATGAGGTTCAAGGGAAGTTCTACTACAGTGGATGTGAATTCTTTGATTGGCTTCATTTGTATAATCCATCCATATCTCCTCAAAATTTAGTATAGCCTTATGTGCTTTCAGCCAATCAATTCCTAGAATCACATCAAATGCATGTAAAGGGGCTACATACAAATGCCAGTTGATTTTTCCTTGAGGTATTTCTACTGTTGAGTCAAATAGGCATTGGTTTACTAAGTAAGTTTGTCCCGAGCCATATTCTACTTGCCATCCATTTGCCATAATCCCAGGTCTAACAAATATATCCCTCAAGATATTATTTGAAATAAAACTGTTTGTAGCACCACTATCAATTAAAATTTTTACATCTCTTTTGCCTATTTTTCCATTAATAAAAAATGGAGTAGTTTGTCCTTCTAGTTTAGGATTACCTGTAGCAGCAAAAATTCTGTGTGATGCCTCATCAGAAGGATTCTTGGGGTCGGCTTTCTTGGGGCATTGTCTTGCGTAGTGATCTAATGCTCCACATACATAGCAGGCATTAGGTCCATCGTTCTTTGGCTTATCACTTATTTGATTACGGTTTCCAGACCTTATTTGGCTACTATTGTTGGATTTCTTATCTTGAAAATTTCTTCGATCAGACTGCCCTCTGTTTCCTTGGTTCCTATTCCTATTGTGGTTATCATATCTTTCACAACCCTTATCCTTATACCTATGGTTTTGGTCAATCCCGTGGTTTTGTTCAACATTATTTCTTTTTCTTGAATTGTCCTTTTCTTGCTGATAAAAATCTTTCACTTCCTTTTGACCAGACTCAAAGAATCAAGCAGCGTCATATGTTGTTGTCAGGGTTTGAGGGGTTTTTCCTCCTACATGCAGACTAAGTTTTGGGTGTAACCCCATAATGAACTTATGTGCCTTAAGTTTTTCCTGATTATCAAATTTGGGTGCATATTTTTGTAGTTGAACAAACTTCTGATAATACTCAATTACTGACATATTACCCTCATGCAAGTTGGTAAATTTAGCATGTTTTTCAATAAAGAATTGTTCAATGAGATAATGACTTTTGAACTCCTTGACAAATTCCTCCCATGGAATATCAACTGCTTCCTTTTGAACAAGCTTTCTTATATGTGGTCCACCATGTCTTGGCGGAACCTTCCAAGTGAGCAACTGCCCAAGTAGTTTTTCCTTCAAAACTGAGAGGGTTGATAGAAAAGTATCCCTCGGCCTCACTTAGCCAGTTGATAGTGGCTTCTCCATCATCGCTTCCATCAAACTTGGAAATATCTAGTTTCTTCAACTCTTTCTATAATTCTTCACCCACTGTTCTTCTAGTGGATCCTTCAGGTAATTGGCTAACATTACTATTTACTTTCTTTTTTGTTAGATTCTCAATAACCTTTTTCTGTTGTGCGATGAGTTCTTGTTGTTGGGCCATTTGTGCCCATTGTTTTTCCATGTGTTCATTCATTTGAGCTCTCTGGATTTCCATCAGCTCTCTTTGCTGACTAAGTTGTTCCTGCATGAGTTGAATCATGCGAGCCATGCTTCCATCATTGGAAGTAGCTCTTGCCATCACAGGCTCTTTATCTTTTCTAACCACTCGTCGTGGTGTTTCAGTAGTTTGTATTCTTTCTGACTCTCTTACGAGTCTTCTGGTTCCTTTTATCGAAACCTCTGCAATTCCCTCTTGCAGATTCAAGGTAGTCCTCCGTAAGGTACCTGCCATGATTGACATCATAATATTTTGTCAGAATAGCTATGTTGGCCAGGGTTTCACAAACCTAGGCTCTGATACCAACTGTCACAAACTAAAAAATTCACCACATAAAAAGAATTTTATATTCACCATTGTTTTGATTTCTTTCCCCATCATAGTGTTAGTATAGGCATACATATTATATGCACTTCAAGAATGGCCACCACTACAGCTGGTGTCTTAAGTGCTCAGAACTTGCCAAATTCCATGGTTTGCTATTCATAGGATCCTGACTACTTGCGCGAGTCTTTTTGAAATCCAGCGAAGTATTATCCGTTCAGGGCCTATATCACCTAAACGGGGTACGCTTCTCCGTCCAAAGTCAGAAGGACTCACAGTCCCTCGAGTATTCCACTCTTTTCTTTGGAACTAGCATCATATGCCAGTGCTAGTCAATGACCTTTTGCTAAGGTTTGACTAGAGCCCACCATCTAATGGTCTTTGGGCTAGACAATCATATTCTCTCCTGGTCTGACGATAATGCTGCCCATAACCATCTATCGCTGGATATGCCATGAGAAGCCCATTGGTTGTACAATATGTTGGCTTTTCCCTAGACTGAGTGGAATAATTATTATCACCACCACTAACAGACTGATCACCTAGAGCGACGTCCCATACCATCGCTCGTTACTCTCGACGGCTAGGATCCCCATCCCATAATAGCCAAAGAACAGTGACTCAGTCTCACATAGGTCACCTCGTGACTTAATGTGGATGGGTGGAAAAGGTCCTAATCTCAACTTTTCCAAAAACATTTCAACAGGTAGAAGGTGGGTTCAATGGCTTTTCTAAAGAAAATACCCTTCCATTTAAAGAAATATCTTATATCTTTAAATCTCAATATACTTCATTTAAAAGAAATATCGAGAGCAGAACTTATATCTTAAAATCTCATTATGCTTTATTTAAACATATAAGGAAGAAGATATAACACAACTAAGAATTTATAATAAATCAAATGTCCATAAACCAACAGAGTACCATAATTTAGTTTAATAACTATAACACAACTAAACATATTATTATAATAAATCAAATGTCCATAGAACCAGCAAAGTAACGATAAATTAAACTAACAATTGGATTATATTAGCAAATATCTTTTAAACCAGAAAGTAAGGCTCACGTTAACATTTCAAAATTTGTCCCATAAGGCACAACTCACAACTTCTGCACTTATAAATATACTATTCCCTTAGTTCACTAAAACAATTCTAACCTATCATTTTTCTAGTACTCCATTACCATAATATATGATGTTTCAACTTTCCAAAGATATCTATCACAAGATTTTAATAATACTTAATTGTTTTAAAAATAATTAAGAACTAATCTTAATAACATAAAACGAGACGATTCATACTTAGCATGCCTCACAAAAACATATTCTCATGAGGGCTGAATCCCGATAGTTCGTAAATTCCATCCAACAAGTTTAATGATAGAAAAAAGTATTTAACAAAGAGTATAACATCTGGCAATTTTTGAATCTGAACTAGGGTTTCTGGTTTTTCAAAAAAAAATTGGCTTCTACTGGCTTGCAGAGGTGTCTTTGGGGTACGGTGGTTCTGAAGGTTTGATCGGTGCCCCAAGAGGGTCCAATGGGGACTCCTCCAGGAAGTACTAGCTCTTATGCTGATTTGTTTAAAGAAGATTCTTCTCTGAAGAATGTCGAAGCCCAAAAGATGGCATATAGAAAGCTCTTCACGACTGCTAGGAATAGGTCTTCAGCACGACGTGTGAATGGTTGTTTACCGTAGGCCGATTCCAGGCCAAAAATCGTCATTGATCCCAGCATGGTGGAGGAGTCTGTCCTCTATAGAGCAAGACATGATTTAATCTGCAAGTTCATGGGTATTCGCCCTTCCCTGAGCTTTTTGTATTCTTGGATTCGCCAGAACTGGGAGCCCCATGGTGAGTTTTCATTGTGGTTTATTAGTAATGGTTATTTTATTGTTAGCTTCTCGGCTCTGGCCGATAGAAATAAGGCTTTTGAGTCGGAGAGGAAAAACCATGGCCCGACAGGGCTTTTTGTTCAACCCTGGAGGGTAGGTTTCGATCCTCGTGTTGAACCTACTACTGTCCCAGTGTGGATTCGATTATATGCTCTTCCAATGGAATTTTGGGGTGAGCAGGTACTGGCAATGATTGGCAATTCGATTGGTAGACATCTGGGTGTTGCCAGAGACACTATTGAAGGGAGCATGGCGGTGTATGCTCGCATATGTGTGGAGATGAATCTGAGCCAGCCTTTGTCGACAGAGTTGGAAATTGAACTGGCAGGTCTTTCCTAGATTCAACAGTTGGACTATGAGGCCCTACCCTTTAGATGTCGGGTTTGCCACAAGCATGGACATTTGGCCCGTTTCTGTCCTCTTAATATGAATGCCAATATGGAGGCCTCCTCAGGAGTGCCAAACTCGCCTAAAGAGGATAAGGCTGCACCCAATAAAGATCCTATTAGCACCAGTCAGGGCCAGGAAGTTCAGAGAGAGGGTTTTGAACAACCCAGAAGAAAAATACGGACAAAGAAAGAGAAGGGAAAGGAGCAATCTCATCTCAGGACTGCTAATAGGTATGAGATTTTTAAGTCATTGGTTGATGATGAGGATCACTCTATGGAGGGCTTGGAGGGTTTCAAAGAATCCTCTGTTGTTCCTGGGAAAATCCCCCTCTCATATTCTCCTGTCATTCAACAGATAGTTGATCCCTATGAGGTATCACAACCAGTGTGTTCTGGTGCCTTAGTAGTCCATAACCGGGAGTAGACAGTTTCTCAAGATGTTCGCATGGGGATGGCAGAGAAAAACAGGGAAAGGCCATCTTTGGGGATAACCCAGATAGAAAAAAGATCCAAAAATAGTAATTCTCGGGAGTTGGTAGAAGATCCAATAAGGAGTTGCTAGCAGCCCAGGGAGACAAATTGATCATGGGAGGATTGGTGAGGACAATTGACTCTTATTGCCCCAAGGGTAACCCATGATTATACAATCTTGGAATGTGAGGGGTTTAAATAGCAGAACCCATCAATCTACTGTTCAAATATTATTAGAGCATAGCAATACTGATTTTTTGCTTTTACAAGAGACCAAGATGTCTTTGGATCTTATGTCTAAAACAGTCAACAAAATTTGGAGGGGTGTTGGTCATATGGATGTGGCTGCCCAAGGTGCCTCGGGGGGATTGTTACTCTGTGGAACTCTCTGGAATGGTCTGCAATAGAACACCTTGCCTGGAGGGGTGTTCTCACTTCCCCGTTTAGGAATAATGTCTCTGTAGAATTCATTCTTGTCACTAACTTTTATGGTTCTCAAACTCTAGAGGGTCGACGGCGAAGAATGGAAGGCTGTGCATGACATGCGAGCATCAAGGGAAGATATAGACTGGATTATAGCGGGGGACTTTAACGCTAAATTATCTTCTAGAGACCAGGAAGGGGGATCACCTCTTTTGGATCCAGGGGACCGGTTCATGATTGCTCAAGTCCAGGCTTTGCACTTAGTGGACATTAAATGTCCTGGCAATAACTTCACTTGGACTAATAAAAGGAGGGAGCCCCATAGTAGGAAGGTGAAGCTTGATCACTTTTTGCTTTCAGAGGAGGTGTTTGTAAAATGGAATATCAATTTTTAGATTTTGGCAGGCCCTGTTTCTGATCACTGTCCTATTCTGTTGGAAAGCGGGACTAGGATGGGGATCCATCACAAACCGTTCAGATTTGAGAATTTTTGGCTTCAAAAGAAGAACTTCGGGAGAAAATTCCACGAGTGGTGGGAAGAGGGTCGCCCAACTTATGGGAGAGCTATGTTTAGAATCCACAAGCAACTTCAATATGTCAAATCTCGGTTGAAGTATTGGAGGCGTTCTAATAAATCCGACTTCCGGACCCAAAGAGCTCCGCTGGTGGCCCACCTGGGATGAGGTCCAAAAATAGTTTAGAGAAGGAGTAATAACTGATCAGCTCAAAGTTGAGGATGATGCCTTGCGTTCTGCAGTTGAGGACATTGACAACCAGGAGGAGATCTATTGGAAACAGAGAGCAAGAACTTCCTGGTTATTAGAAGGGGATAGAAATACAAAATTCTTTCATCGGACTGCTTGTGCTCGAAGACAAATGAATAAGATGGAGGCCCTTCAAGATGAGAACGGTCATTCCTTTGATACTCTTCCAGGTATTCACTCCCATGCTATGGATTATTTTTCAAAGCTTTTTAAGGAAAGTGTGGTTCAAGATGTAGAGGCCCAAAATGAAGTTATTTCTGTCATACCTGCTATTATTTCGGAGGATGAAAATCAGGCCCTCCTTAAACCCATTGATAGGGATGAATTGAAAACCGTGGTCTTTGGAATGAGCACTGGTAAAACTCCTGGTCCAGATGGCTTCCCAATTGAGTTCTTTCAGAGCTTTCTGGGACTGCTTAGGGGAAGATGTAAGGGTTGTTGAAGAATCCAAGAGAAAATAAGAGAATGCTTAAAGCTATCAACCACACGTTCATTACCTTGATTCCAAAATGGGAGGAGGGGGTTCATATTTCAGATTATAGGCCTATTGCCTTATGTAATGTGGTATACAAAATACTCACAAAGGTAATGGCCGAGCGCCTAAAACCTCTTCTTCACAACATTATCTCCTCTGAGCAAGGAGGCTTTGTTGAGGGACGACAGATTCTAGATGGGGTGGTTGTGGCCCAGGAAGCAATCCATTCAATGCACACTTCTGGTAATAAAGGGATGTTCATTAAATTGGATATGTCAAAGGCTTATGATAGGGTTGAATGGAGCCTCCTGGCTAAAATGATGGCAGCCTTCGGCTTCTCTCAGGGCTGGATTGAGTGGATTATGAGTTGTGTCTCTTCTCTCGACTTACTCTGTGCTTATCAAGGGCCTTCCTTCGCAACCTTTTGGAGCTTCTCGGGGTCTGCGCCAGGGGGATCCCTGTTCCCCTTATCTTTTTCTCATTCTGGCTGAAGGTCTTGGCAGACTTTTAACGAGGAGAAGACAACAAGGTAGATTAATGGGTATTAGGGTGGGGGATGAAGTTGTATCGCACTTGCAGTTTGTGGATGACACTGGTTTGATGGGAGTAGCCAGCATCAGGGAAGCTAGAACGATTAGAGATACTCTTAATGTCTATCTCAGGGCTACTCAACAGGTCATTAACGACAAGAAATCCAAAGTGGTCTTTTTTAATCTGGAGCACAGGCTTCAGAACAGAATTTTAGAAATCCTGGGATTCACTAGGACTTCTCTCCCTGTGGTTTACTTGGGTATCCCCTTGCACTTCAAGAGGCTAAAATTAGACACTTGGAGGAATATGCTAGAGTGTATCAAGGACAAAATTAATCATTGGTCTCACAAGTGGTTAAGTTATGGTGGCAGATTAACGTTCTTACAGTCTGTCATTCAAGCCATGCCAATCTACAAATTTTCTATCCTGGCTGCCCCGCTTACAATATGGAAAGAGTTGGACAGGATGGCTAGGAAGTTTTTGTGGGAAGGAGCTAACGGAAAAAGAAAGTGGGCCTTAGTGGGTTGGGATAAAGTCACTCAACCTTAAGGTAAAAGGTGGACTGGGACTGAGAGGATCCAAGTTAAATAATCAAGCCTTGGCTGGAAAGTTGTACTGGAGGTGGATTTCCCAACCAACTTCCTTATTCAGTAGAATTCTCACGAGTAAATATTTGGGTCAAGTTAACCCCAATGAGGTGGGCCATTTCCCTCTGGGTGGTACTGGATCCTTAGTGTGGCAGGATCTCAAGCTAGGATCTCAGGTTATTAAAGATCAGCTATTTTGGAAAGTGGGGAGAGGGGAGAAGGCCCGTTTCTGGACTGATTCTTGGGATCAGTATCCACCCATCATTGTTGAGTTCCCCGAGTTACTTCCAATAAAATCTTCCATAGAAATCATGGGTTGGGTCCAAATTGAAAGTTATTTCAACACTTCTCAGCTGGGGGAGTATAGGTTTAAGAAGTTTAAGAGGTTGGAGGAGTGGCCAATTCCTATCCCCCCGGAGTTGGCACCCATCTTATCCAAAATCTTGACAGAAAGGTTTCTCACAGGGAGAGACGAGGAGGATGAATTAGCTTGGGGCTATGGGAGCCTTGGTGTTTATACAGTGAAGGACGGGTATGACGAGATCCTCCCAGACCCTCCCCCCCATTCTTTTTCGGTTGAGGATTGGCAAAATATTTGGCACTCTAAGGGCTGGTCGAAAGTAAACTTTTTGCTTGGCAGTTTATGCACAATGGTATTCTCACTTTTGACAATCTCAGATGTAGAGGAATCATCGGCCCTTCTCAATGTGTTTTATGCCATAAGAACGAAGAAACAGCTGATCACCTGATGTTTGAGTGCCCTTTCACGCGTCAGATTTGGAAGCGCTGGTTCTCTCATTATAAAATCCGAGGTTCATGGTGACATGAATCGGACTAATATTTGGGAAAGATGGAAGCGGGGTAGATTTACATCCAAAGCTCTTCAAATTGGGTGGGAGCTTGGTTTAAACTTCATTTGGTGGCAAGTGTGGTTGGAGAGAAACGCTAGAATTTTTCGAGAAACCTTTTCCTCGCTAGATGGAGTTTGGCAGGTCATCTGGAGCAAAGTCACCGAAACTGTTGTTGTCTACGCTAAAGAGGAAACTCAGGTTGTTCCTGGGCCAATGGCAGAGGGAGTTGACCAGAGAGAGGGACAGAATAGAACCAGTTGGAAATCACCCCCAGAAGGCTGGATTAAAATCAATACTGATGGAGCTGCAAAGGGCAATCCGGGTAGAGCCGGTATTGGCGTGGTCTGTCAGAATCATGAGGGATCAGTGCTTTATTGGGAATTGCAGGGTTTGGGTAGAGCCACAAATAATGAAGCAAAAGCCATTGCTATCAAATCTGCCTCTATTTGGGCAATTACTCAAGGTCACAGGAGGATAATTCTTGAATCTGATTCTCAAATTCTGGTTGGAGCTCTAGACTGCATGAGGAACTTTTCATTGAACGCTTGGAGGTTGAGGATTCTGGTCTCTCAAATCAAGAAATTATGGAGGGAATTAGATGATGTGATTCCCGTATATGTGAGCAGAGATTTCAACAAAGCGGCCGATTTCCTGGCTAAGATGGGTGTCGCGAAAGAGGTAGGGGTGCAGCTGCACAGTGACATGCCTATTGCAGATGAGGTGATTAGGCAAGGCCTTGAAAGATCCTTGAGACAATGATCAATGAAAAATCTAAGTATGGTTTTTGTCACGATTTCGTGACCTATTGCGCCATCACGGCCATTGGCGAAAAAGTGTCGCGATATCGCGACATGTTGTGTCATCGCGGCTGCTGGAGAAATGTTGTCGCGATATCGCGACATGTTGCACCGTCGTTTCCGTCGAGGGAAAGTTGTCACGATATCGCGACATGTTTTTTCGTCCCTGCCGTCGAGGGGAAGTTGTCGTTGAAAGATCCTTAAGACAAATGATCAATGAAAAGCTAAGTATGATTTTTGTCGTGATTTCGCGACCTGTTGCGCCATCGCGGCCATTAGAGGAAAACTGTTGCGATATCGCGACATGTTGCACCGTCATGGCCAAGGGAGGAAAGTGGTCGCGATATCGCGACATGTTGCACCGTCGATGCCGTCGAGGGAAAGTTGTCGCGATATCGCGACATGTTGTGCTGTTGCGGCCGATGTGGGAAAGTTGTCGCGATTTCGCGACATGTTGCACCATCGCTGCCGTCGAGGGGAAGTTGTCGTTGAAAGATCCTTAAGACAAATGATCAATGAAAAAGCTAAGTATAATTTTTGTCGCGATTTCGCGACCTGTTGCGCCATCGCGGCCATTGGAGGAAAACTGTCACGATATCGCGACATGTTGCGCCATTGCTGCCAAGGGAGGAAAGTGGTCACGATATCGCGACATGTTGCACCGTCACTACCGTCGAGGGAAAGTTGTCGTGATATCGTGACATGTTGCGCTATTGCGGCCGATGTGGGAAAGTTGTCGCGATATCGCGACATGTTGCGCCGTCACTGCCGTCGAGGGGAAGTTGTCGTTGAAAGATCCTTAAGACAAATGATCAATGAAAAAGCTAAGTATAATTTTTGTCATGATTTCGCGACCTGTTGCGCCATCGCGGCCATTGGAGGAAAACTGTCACGATATCGCGACATGTTGCGTCGTCACGGCCAAGGGAGGAAAGTGGTCGCGATATCGCGACATGTTGCACCGTCGCTGTCGCCGAGGGAAAGTTGTCGCGATATCGCGACATGTTGTGCTATTGCGGCCGATGTGGGAAAGTTGTCGCGATATCGCGACATGTTGCACCGTTGCTGCCATCGAGGGGAAGTTGTCGTTGAAAGATCCTTAAGACAAATGATCAATGAAAAAGCTAAGTATGATTTTTGTCGTGATTTCGCGACCTGTTGCGCCATCGCGGCCATTGGAGGAAAACTGTCACGATATCGCGACATGTTGCGCCGTCGCTGCCGTCGAGGGGAAGTTGTCACGATTTCGTGACATGTTGCGCCATCGCGGCCAAGGATGGAAAGTTGTCGCGATTTCGCGACATGTTGCGCCATCGCTGCCGTCGAGGGAAAGTTGTCGCGATTTCGCGACATGTTGCGCCATCGCGGCCAAGGGAGGAAAATTGTCGCGATTTCGTGACATGTTGCGCCATCGCGGCCAAGGGAGGAAAGTTGTCACGATTTCGTGACATGTTACGCCATCACGGCCGTTGGAGGAAAGTTGTCGCGATTTCGCGACATGTTGCGTCGTTGTGGCTGCTGCTGGATTTTTGTCACGATTTCGCGCCAGGTTGACTTTTTTGCGGTCAGAGGTGTCTTGTGTCGCGATTTCACGACTTGTAGCTTTTTCGCGGACAGAGGTGAAGTTGGTGTTTGTTGCGTGTTTTTGCGATAAGTTGTTGTAATAGACCTATCAGCTCTCTCAACTAGCTTGGTATTGGTTCAAGAGATTTGGATCCAGTGCAAATCTTCCTCTTCTCTTGTAATCATGTGCTTTCATTGTTTTCGGCTGGGATGTATCTTATCCCAATTGTAACTGATCAATGTTTTAATACAAGTTTTTTCAAAATTTTCAAAAAAAACAAAGAGTATAACATGATATGTATTATTATTATTTTTAAATAAAAGGCTAATAATAACAATCCTAGAAAACCGTTTCTAAGGTTTTTAAAGGCAAAATCTTCAACATATCCATCTCACAGATGTTTACACTCATCGCATGCTGTTCATAGTATCTTTATGACAACAAGAGTTTAATTAATTTTTCTCTAGTCTCCCATCATGGATTCGCCATAAAGCTCAGGATCTATATGTTGTTTGGAGTAAATATTCTCCACACTTTAGCCACGACGACAGAATTTGTGCTTTCAACGCCCACCCAAGTTAATCGACAGAGAACAAATACGGGGGATAGATAGGTTCAGACTTGGCCCTCTAAAACTATATGACATACACGCCATGCATATGTAGTTTCAAACCACAGAGATGAAAAGGAAATCTCACAAATTTTTGAATGCATATACAATTTCTTACAGCTTCAACCTCGAAGATGAAAAGGAAATCACACAGATTTTCGAATGCATATATAGTTTAGTGCAGTGCAGCAGACAAGGTTGTTATCCAAACCATACTAGCAATACAAATATCACCCAACAAGTGCAAGCAGGCAGTTTCGATTGCTTTGGTAAATAATGCAGCATAAAAGTAAATCCATTACAACTTATTCTTTCGCTATCCTCTAATAACGAAGGAAACTACCTCAAGAAAGTACTTTATATAATTCTCATATTGCTACGACAATAAAAATCAGAATTTTTTTTTCCAGAATATAAATTTATAAAAATTAGTACTCATACCCGTCGCAGCATTACAATCAGAGCACCTTAAATTTCGGTATGACCATTTAATTAACAGACTAGAAATGAAGAAATAAGTAAATTTCACTTGGAATTATTATCTGAACTATTAAAAATTCTTAAAATCAAACGTTCACACAATAGCATATTAGAATTTCTAACCTTCTTCTTGCAGAAGCACAGACTCTCCACACGCGTTATTTCTTCTGCAAACTTCTTTTGGACTTCACTTGTTGAAAGAGAGAGCTTCCTCAATGCTTCACCCTGCCCTCTTCTTCCCGTATTATGTTTCTTTATATAAGGAAAGGTGATTAACGCGAGTAAGACACTTCATTAGTCTTGCCAGGTTAAATGTTCAAACATCTTCCATGTATGTTGCTGGCTTATATAAGCTCCACTTTGTTTTAATCAGTCCACTTAAGTTCCTTCAAATTATATATATATATCATACTTTATAATTTACATAGGTTCTTAGTCATAGCTTAGGGTATGTAGGTTCCTTGGTCACTTTTGGGCTTAGACATCGTTGGTCCTTAATATGGATAAAGCTTTAGTTTATTTTTTTTTAAAATGAAAATGTTCTTCGTTACTTTATATTTATAATATTTATTTTATTTTATTATTGTATTTATAATATTTATTTTATATTATTATTATTTTACTTTATATATTTTTAATTAATTAATTTTAAATTTTTATCCCATTATCAATATCTATTATTTTTTTGTTTTTCTTTTATAGATAATTCATGGTTACAATTTTTTTATGTTAGCTAGTATATATATATATAAATATAAATAAATTAAAACGACAACAATCAAACAACAAACTGGTGAAAGCAAGAGTTAACATGCGAACATTCATTCAATCATGACAGACAGAATGCAATGCAACCTTATAGTGGGCTTCCATGTACCTATGGGCCATGTACCCACGGGGGGCCAAGGTGTCAGAGGTAAAACATCATATCCACTTACTCAATGTATCCGATCTGCTGCTTCAGTCAACGGGGTGGATGCTTTTCTTAATATCGGCCTCGATTCGTGCACCTGCACCACAAACACTATCCGCAGTATCACATTCTTTTAAGAAAATCAATCTCTAGTGGAGATGTGACAATTTTTTATTAGTATTAATATTTTGTTTATTTACATTATTGCTTATGTTATCTTTTATTTTATTGCATATTTCATGATTAGAATTTCGTTCCAAGTTAATACCTGTTTGTCTATCTTAAATACCTTCAATCAAATTTAAAATTTGAAATCTATTTAGAAATACTTGACCTTTCAACTTATTTTAAAATCACTTATATACTTTCCTTTAAAATTATAAAATATTAAATTTACTTGTATATTTAGTTTTAGTCAAGTGACTTTTTGTCTTAAATACCTTCAATCATATCTGAAATTTGAGGTTCATATCTGAAATTTGAGGTTTATTCAGAAATACTTGGCCTTTCAATTTATTTTAAAATCACTTATATACTTTCTTTAAAATTATAAAATATTAATTTTACTAAATATTAATTTTACTTGTATATTTAGTTTTGATAGAAGTTACTTCTGCTTTTTTTTTTATATAGGAAAATTTTATTTATATATAGAAGAACGTGCAAGTTTTTTTCATTTTCTACTACCAAACCTGCATTTAAATTTATAGAGCTGCTTTTATAACCCCTACTTTCCTCGTTATTAGTAACTCGGCATGAGAGACCATTGATGGTTCAGGATTGGAACCCTGGTCACAATCTACTTTACCCCAAGAAAGGCTTGCCTCCAAGGTTTGAATCTAGGTCTTCTTTTAGTAAGCCCCAGAACCTACCAATCCCTCAACTGGGCATGAGGAAGACCACTGGTGACTCAGGATTGGAACAGTGGTCACAATCCTACTTTACCCAAGAAAGGCTTGCCTCCAAAATTTGAATCTAGATCTCCTTTTAGTAAACCCTAAAACTTACCAATCCACCACTGTAACTAAATTTAGAGGAATAGTATATAAATGTTCTCAACGATAGTACTCCCTAATCTTAAAAGGAAAATACAGTAATCAGATGATTGACAGTTAAAAACTCAACTTATTTTTCTTTGCTAACGTAATATGACAAAATCCAACGTTAGTGCAAGCAGTAACGTATCTCATATGCCTTTAAAGCTTCCACATTGATTTTGGCGGTTGACCCAATTCCACACCTAACCTAATCAAAAAAGGGAAATTTATCCACTTAGATTATCCATGCTTAGCATATACAGGCCAAATTCCACACGTTCACGTGACGATTTACAAAGACCACCTGAAAGAAACAAGCGGCATATATCTCTTTATCTACCAAAGTAAATAACAGACGGATGACAGCCCAGATTGTTAAAGCAAATTCAGTCGTGGAATACAACTACTACTACTACCGTACCCGCAACGAGTTATATCTGTCAGTTGAACCTGCCTTCACAGCTAAGATAACTCGGATCGCTTTTTAAATCTGATATTGCAAACAAACCCTACAACTCCAAGTCAAAGCTGTTTCTGTATGTCTTGCTTCGTAATTTCGAAGACCAAAAAAAAAATTTCCGAGAAGAGCGGCTCCATCAACGGTTACTTGATATAATTATAATTCCTTTTTTAATAGTTTAAAACCTGTCTGTGTCTTTTTTAAGGGGAACGAATGACGTATTCGATACGTCAGCCTAAGAAACTGCTAAAATGGTGCCAAACCAGGAGTCAAACAGAGGAGAGAAAGAGAGAAAGAGAATCGCCACTTTCCTCCACGGTCCACCGCTTAATTTAGCGGAATGTCAACAGCTGGCGGACTTTGTTTTAGACACGGAGCTGGTAGTGACATCACTTGGTGAAAAGGATATAATATAAGAAAAAATAAAAATAAAAAATTATTCTTTTGTTGTTCTACCAGTCGCCGCCGCCAGACTAAAGTTGAAGTGTTCGGCTTTCCTCGGACACATGTCCGCGTGGACAACATTTCTCGATATCTAACTTTGTTTTAAAATATTGGGATTCAGATTAGCCAGCTAAGGTGGCCGTCGCTTTTACGGCTCACCCAAGATTCAGACTTTTAAATGCATGCACCCATCCATCCATCATCATCATCATTATCATTCATGCATGAATGATGGCTATGGATCTGGGCCGTGCGATTGTTTGGTGTGGCGGAAGATCGTACGGATGAAACGAAATTACGGTGGCGTGGACAATAATCTTTTGTGTTATCGGAATTTGGATTTGCCAAGAAAGGTCTGCGATCTCAGACCAGTTGATGGGGACAGTTTACTGACTCTCCGGCTGGACCATTGGGAATGGTACACGTGTTCGGATGCAAGTTACGCCTTGCATAAAGCGTGTAGCCTCGTTTCCGCCCGCCCTCAGTTGGAGTCTTCACATTGGCCACACGCAGATATTTCGGATTTAAAAGAAAGACTAGTTGATAAGATCCTCTTCCAGATCGAAGTTTGTGATTGTAATGTTGATTAGGTATTGCGATGGATGGATGTCGTCTAGGGAGAATGTCATTGAAAAAAAAGAGAATATTCGGCTTCTATTTATATCTAGCTGTATCTTCAACAATAGAAATATATACATATTTTTTCGGGAAGGGATGTATCTTGTGCATATACAACACAAAGAGCAGGTAGCACATGTTTACACGTTTGTCTCTCTCTTTTATGAGTATACATTCAATTCACTAACATTATCTTTGGATGTGATAGATATCATCCCGTCTTTGACGGGCTCCTCACTAATCATTGACTCTCATTTAGGTTTAAGAGGAAGATATTTTGGAACACAAATTATTTATTATTATTATTATTAATTTTGTCTGATATTTTTTAATCACTATTTTAGTAATTGATAAGTACAGGTTCAAATAAGAGGCACTTTTTACAACAACTTATTCGTCTAGGTGTTGTTGACCCCGCGTGAGATGGAGACCATCTACTCAGAGGATTCAGCGCAAACTACTACCTTTGCTAAAGCTAGGAGCGTACCCCACATTTGAACCTAAATTCTTCTTGATAAGTACTTACTTGACGGATCAAACCTTTACCAATCTACTAACCAATAAAATTGTTAATCATACTTTATTTTTTATTAAAACTTTTAACCTAATAAATTATTTTAATTTTATAAATTTAAATAAAAAAAGTTAATATTATATTAAAAAGTTCAAAATATTAAAAAATTCAAACTTTTTTTTTTCTAACTCTCCACTTTTTTTTATTAAAACTTTTAACCTAGTAAATTATTTTAATTTTATAAATCTAATTAAATAAAGTTAATATTATAATAAAAAGTTTAAAAGATTCAAAAAAAAAATATATATATATATATATATATATATATATATATATATATATATATATATATATATTTTCCCTAACTCAGCACTTTCAGTTTCGTAAAAATCTCAATGATCGTTAATCACATGTTTAGATATTTTTACTAAAGTAGAGTAAAAATAAAGTTAATTTAATATTAATTTATTAAAAAAAGAAGATAAAGCTCAATCAGGTGTATGTTTGCCATTAATTTAGGACACTCACATGTTGGGGTAGACCATTTCTCTTCACGAATGATAAAAATACGTTTGTGAGAATGATGATGGCAAGTTTAATTTACTGTTGATTTGATGTGCAATAATGTTTATCCAGATTTTATTTTGATAAAACATTAGGCCACGCAACTTGAATATGGAAGATGAGATTATTTAGAAAACTTGAATTAATTTAAGATTGAAGGATAATGTACGTAAAATTGGATAGGGATTCAGTTTTGAAGCAATCTAAAATGAAAAGAAAATATAATTATTGATAAGATCGAATTGGATATCAGATTCTTAACGATACGGATAAGAAAAGAATATGTTCACAGTCGTAAGAAAAAAAACCAGCCATCAAACATATAATAAATTAAATAAATAAAAAGTAGAAATGGTTGCTTTCACGAAATATGCTACTTGGACAATGTTTAAATAATGTTTAAATGCTGTCTTCACGTTACATATGCGAACCGCATATTCTCTAATTGAACAACTGTAGTAAAATGAATATTTGCTTGGATAGTCTATATAAACCCAATTCCTCTTTCACACCATTTTAACTGGACTATGGGTGAGCTTAACTTGAACAAGATTTTAATAGATTTAAAAAAAAAAAAAACACAATGCTTTATCACACTGTCTTGTCTTCGTTTTAAATGTATACCAAATATTTTTCTTCAATTTTCATTGGAGTTGTACAATTTATGCCAAATATTTTTCTTCGATTTTCATTGGAGTTGTGCAAGCAAACGTAATAGTCCACTTTTAGAAATGTTGGTGCGGTTATAAAAAGGTAAAGTAATATTTAAGTTATATGCTATATAGAAAGATTTTTATAAAGGGTGTTGTTTATTTAATATAAAATATAGTTATTGAAATATGGTGTACAATCTTACTACACAAGATTTGAATTTTAGATTTTTATTCAAATTTTTAAAGTCTTTACTATTGTTATATGTTTACTATTAAAGGACATAACAATTAAATTTATTGTCATTATAACTAGTTACTTTGGTTTACTATGTATGTAGTTTTTGTACAAAGAAGATAAACCTGGCAGAGTGCATGTTTGAATTTTTATTTTTTATTTGAATATATATACTAAAATGGGTTTTATTTATGTTACATCACAATCACATAGTGATATTATAACAACTTGGTTATTATACATGTATTGCTTGATAAGATTTGAATTTAGGTCTTCTTGATAGTAGGAATTTAAGTGGTTGAGCCAATGTCATTTGATAAATTTCTATTCAATCCAACACCAAACATTTAAAGTCAATCCTATATATTTTTTTGACAAATAATAGTACAATGATATAATAAGTAATAACAAGCAATTATATTAATTTTCAATGAGGGTTATATCTATCTTTCTTTTTTTTTTGGTTACATACGAGAGTTGGTCACAACCACACTATTTCTAGTAACTGACAAGAACAGGATTCAAACCACATGGGCTGCTTCCACCAAACCTATTACTATCTATCTTGTCAACCTTTTTTATACTCATACCTAAACAATAGACAATGAATAAAACATATATATGCACGTACAATTTCCAAGGGATGGTGATTAATCCTAAACTTGGTAAAAGGGTTGTAACCACCCCTTTACATGCCTCTCACATACAATGACCAAATCCAAACCCATCAATCCAACTCCTTATATTTGGGCTATTCTCAAGGTGCAATTATAAGAATCCAAAACCTCCAATATCTTCACTCTCCCTCTTGGGTACCATTGTCCAAAAGCATGCATGACCCACATAGATGAGAAAATTACATAATGATAATATTTCATGAAAACATGGGTACAAATCCCATCAATATGGATATATTGGGATGTTGATCTATTGTTCATAGAGTACATAAGGAAAGGGGACCATATATCCCAACAATCCCAAATATGAACATGTAAGCATATCATATTGTTCCATGCTAGTTTTCACCCTCCATGGAGATGATTATCAACTATTTCAACTAATAAATATCATTTTTTATCATAATAATAGTAACTTACATTATTTTAGGATAAAACTTGACAATCATAAGATAGACAGAGATTACATGGAAACAAATTCCAATCATGGAATATGCCAATAACACATTGTATGAAAATATCAGCAAACTATGTTTGTTTTATTTAATATTGAATGTAATACCTAAGCATGGGAACAAAATAAAATCTCTTCACAACCCCTCTTGAAAGGTTGAATCAAGGGTGTCATAAGGGCTTCTTAACACAATATTAAGTTTAAACCCATATATTTTCTAAATTTGACAAATCCTTAATCTCTCTAAATATAGTCATGATACTAAATCTAATAGAATAAAAAATTTCAGTATCTAATAACAATTTGGTATACATTTTCCAACAAGGATATGATAACTAACAATAATTTATATTTTTAAATTTAGTTATGACTTATTCTCACAATATTTAGAGACATATCTATACTTAGCTCCAAATTGGATGAAAGGATTGATGCCTTTCTACTAGATGCTCTCTCTTTTCTCTCCCTATTTCCCTCTCTAATATTTTCTAAAATAGAATCAATAAAAACCTTTGTATGTTTTCCTTTTATATGATCTGTCATTGGAAGAAAGATGATCTTCAATTGAGGATTAACATGTGTCTTTCACTTGGAGGTTTTCTTTTTAGAGAGTCTTTGCATTCTTTGTTTAAATCAAACTAAATGATTGAAGATAATGTCTCATGAATCTATGTCAATCTACAAAAGAGAGACATCAAGAGCAAAAAAAACATGAAAAAACTGCTATTCTATCAAGTCCTTATTTAATGAACTACTTTCTTCTATTTTTTTAAACAAAACTAATGAAGAAGATTAATAATTTTTTTAATTTATTAGATGTTTTTCTTTTCTCCTAATCTATTTGATATACTAATGCTTTTCTACTATGAATGTTATATATACATCTATCTCTTTCTCTCTATATATATTTATGAAACTTAAGTGAGAATAAGTAATATATAGTTTTTTGTCTTGACTATTGGAATTGATTCTATTTCTATAGAGAATATTTTTTTCACTTTTCTTTTGCTAGAGGATGAAACTGGAAAGGTAAAAATGAATAATCTAATAAATTCAATATGGAAAACTATAATAGGCCAAAATAAATGATTAGGGTTTCAAAATCAATAGGTTGTGGATTTTTTATGGGTTATATGGGATTGAAATGGATCCCACTCGTATTACATCATCACCACATAGTGGTATTACAATCAAGCTTGGATATTATCCATGTATTGTTTGGAAAGATTCTCCTCCTTGAAATGTTGAGGAATCTAAGCTAATGCCACTTGATAATAGGTTGTGGATTAATTAAAACCATTATTATATTTATTGCAATAGGTGAGAATATTATTTTTTCATTTATAAGGATAATTGTAATGATAAGAACAAAAGTAATATGTGACTTTGGTTGAGTTTAACTTAGCTAGTAGGGGTTTGTACTATAAAAAAGATAAAAGTATATGCCCCAATAATTAAATCAAGTGAAAAAAATATAAAATCAACCAGTAGAGAGTTGAGTTCAAAAGAACCCAAGGATAAAAATATGACAATCAACATGAAATTGACTACTATGGTTATAAAATCTGTTAGTAAAAATATAAATTATAAAGAAGGAAAAATAGTTTACATTTTTTGAACCAAATAGAAAATGTTTTGTTTTAGTACCCTGTTTATATTCTTGATTTCTTATACACTTTCTTGATCCATGTGTCTCCATGCCATTCCTATTTCAACCATGAAAAAAAGTTAAGTTATTGATGATGTCCAAAAATGAAATTTAACATGTATTAGGTAGATTAGAATATGAAGCACTCCATTTTCCTTTTGTGAAGTTTTATCTCTTGTTTTAAAAAATATATATGTATGTGTAAATGTAATAAGAAATGAAAATCTAGCCTCAATTATCTCCCATATAAATTGCTAGAAACATATGCTAGTATCACATATCTTTCATAAATATTGCAAGTAACTCTCTATAAGCATTCTTATTTTTTAGTAACAATAATAATTTCATTATTTAACTTTATAGAATATATGGTCCCTTTGTGGTCTTGCTTTTAATGTCAATTATTTTCTATTGTGTACTATTTTATCTATCTATTTTTTCTTCCTTTTGAATTTGAATCATTTGGTATTAAAGTAATTCATTTGCTAGTACATGCCCATACACATGAGTTTAAGATATTGGAATCTTGGTCTTGACACTCATGATATCTCAAATTATCTTCCTAATCAATTTAGAAGACCTTTGATGGCTAACAACACTCAAAAAATAGATCTTGATCATTTTAAGTTGTTTGTGGATGAGGTCCTGTTGTGGCTGCTCCACAACTAGCCCCCCCTTTTTGTTTGTGTTTTTTGAGGATTTTGGTCTCATTGGAGTGATAATTTTGATAGGTCCCATCTTGGACATTTGTAATTCATTCCCAAGGTTCCTCTTTGTGTAGTATTTTTATCTTCAATGGTCATCCTTTGGAGCATCGATAGAGTGGCATATGTTCACGTCTCCTTCCAATGTGCTTTCAAGGTGTTGTCGTGTGTCCTCTTTGTTTTTGGTTGGAGGGTATTTTGTTGGTTCCATCTTGTGGGGATTTTTAAGGTCTTGTTTTAGAGTGTCTCTTTTATTTGTATTTCAATGTTTGTAACTTTTTGATTTACATAGCGGACTTAAAATAAAATCTATATATATTTATATGAATAAAATATATATAGATTGAAAATGACTTGACTGCTCTAGGAAATAAAATTGCTCTCGCTAGGGTTTGATGAGGAAAAACTACTCTGCTAGGGTTTGATGAGGAAAAACTGCTCTATGGGGATGGCAGCAGTTTCTGGAGGAGGTCTAAAAAATTGGAGGAATGTTGTGATGGCATCGGGCCCATCACAGAGAGTGCATGCTAGTGATGTTTTTTCATCTAAAAATGATTGGAAGGAACAAGATTTCCCAGTGCATGTCGGGAACCGCTTGTTAAAGAACAATGGATGTTTGGAACGATGTGAAGCCAGGCCGGTTCTAGTGGTTCAACCAGACTCGATGGTGGAAGATGTGGAGTATTTAACCAAACATGCACTTATTGGTAAATTTTTGGGCATCCAAATTTCTCTCCCCTTTGTGGAGGCTTGGGTCAGGAAGACTTGGAACCCTGAAGGTGACGTGGAGGTGATGTTGAGTGCGAACAACTATTTTATGGTGGTTTTCTCTTGTCTTGCGGATCGTAACAAAGCATTTGAAGGGGGTCCTTATTTCTATAACCAAGCGGGACTCTTTCTTAAACCCTGGCATGTGGGTTTCAACCCGTCAGAGGAGCGGTCATCGTGGGTTCCAGTATGGGTTCGGCTTCCGTGGCTCCCATTGGAATTCTGGAGAACTGATATCTTGCATAAGATTGCCCTTCTTCTTGGGAAGCCAGTTGGACCATCACAATAGATAATGGATAAAAAGGTAATCTTTGTTGCCCGTATCTATGTTGAAATTGATTTAAATAATCCTATTCTAGATTCTATTGAAATACAGTTTGGATCGACTACATGGGTTCAAAAACTTGACTATGAAGCTCTTCCATTTCGTTGTCGGATTTACCATGAATATGGCCACCTACAAAGAAAATGCCCTAAGTTTGTCCCCCATGGCTTCAAATCCTGGGCCCTCTCGATCTAGACAAAATTTGGATAAAGGAAAAGCCTCGATAAAGGAAGGGGAATGGGATAAGGAAGGCTTTGTTCTGGTAAAATCCCAAAATAGAGGAAGAAGGGCAAACAGAGACCTTAAGGATAGCCAGCCAGATGCTCTACTCAACCATTTTGAAATATTAGATGATCTTGATCAGTGCATGGAGATACCTGAAATGTCGCTACCTGATGCAAATATAACAGGGCCGAATCAGATGTCTCTTCTTGAGGTGGAACTTAAGGAATCAGATCTAGGGGGTTTAAATGAAGAACAAAGGGCTTTGGATCTGAGTATAGGTGATATGGTTGGATCTAGCCCTAGAAGGGAAACTATTTTGGAAAGTGGTACAGATTTAGTTATGCCCTCTCCTACTCAAGCACTGATGCAGTCATCCTTGGACTGCAAAACTCCTACGGTGTTGGGATTGCAGCAGAAAATAATTAAAAAAGGTGTTTCGGATAAGAATATGAAGGTGGGTCGAAAGAAGGACCAGGATAAAATTAAGTTAATGGGGGAGACTTTGGTGGAGTCAGGCTTGGTGAGAACATTGGACTCCCATTTTTCTAACCCCCAAAAATGATTATCCTTTCATGGAATGTAAGGGGGTTGAACAACATCCCCAGACAAAAAGTTGTTCGTGATTTGGTTCGTGTACATTCTTCGGATGTGGTGTTTATTCAGGAGACTAAATTGGCTACTGATAGTATGTTCAATATTACTCCCAAGTTGTGGAGAAGGGGTCAATGCCAGTGTATTGGTGCATGTGGATATGCTGGTGGCGTTGCTTGTTTATGGGATCCGGTTAAGATATCCCCTCTTACTTGGATTTCTAGCAGATGGTCTATTTCGATGATCGGGCATGATAATGAATCTGGTGAAACCATCCTACTTACAAATGTGTATGCTCCTATTGATTACAATGGTAAAGTGAATTTGTGGGAGCACATTTGCTTTGTGAGAAGTCTGGCTCCCCTGTACCCATGGATTTTGGCTGGAGACTTCAACTCTATCACTTGTCTGGAGGAGAAACATGGTGGGGTTGATCATCTCGAGCCTTTTTCTTCTATCTTCAGTGCTCATATCCAGGCCCTGAACTTGGTTGACATCAAGCTAGATAATGGGATATTTACTTGGCACAATAGAAGATGTGGGGAAGATTCCATCTCAGAGAGATTGGATAGGTTTTTGATCTCTAGTTTTTGGATGGGTAATAACAGAAGTGCTAGTTCTATGATTTTGGAGGGTAGGGGATCTGATCATTGGCCTATCAAACTCTCTGCTCTGGAGTTAGGGCTAAATAAGAATCCTTCCTTTAAGTTTCAACTTATGTGGCTTCATGATCCTAAGCTTCATGATTTCATGCGAGGTTGGTGGACCATTGGCAAACCTCCTCATGGCACCGCTATGTATTCCTTTATGAAGCGACTACAATTTGTTAAGCATAAATTGAAGAGATGGAATAGACTAAATTTTGGGAACCTTTCCTTGGCTAAGTTGGTAGCTCTTAGGAGGGTGGAAGAAGCTTCAAGGAAGATTAGAGATCAGGGACTCACGGAGGAGCTTCTCGTTGAGGAATCTGAGGCTGCGAAAGACCTTGTTGAATGGGAACTGAGGGAAGAAATTTTTTGGAAATAAAAAGCTCGAGTAGATTGGCTTCAGGAAGGGGATAGGAACACAACCTTCTTTTATAACTCAGTTAAGGCTCACCGTAATGGTAACCTGATTACCTCTCTTGTGAATTCTCAGGGTGCCCTGCTCTCTTCTTTTAAGGATATTTTAGAAGAGACTAAGAGGTATTTTTCCTCTCTCTTCAAGGAGGACTCCCTCTCAGATGATGAGGATGAAAAGCTTATTCTAAATTGTATTCCCTCGATTGTTTCTAGAGAGATGAATGAGCACTTGATGGGTCCAATTTCCCTTGAGGAGTTGGAAAATGTTGTATTCAAGATGAAAAAAGGAAAAGCCCTAGGCCCAGATGGATTCTCGATTGAGTTTTATCAGGAGTTTTGGGATTTAATCAAATTTGATCTTCTGGAGGTGGTCCATGAGTCCCAAAAGAACAAACAGATGCTAAGGGCCCTAAATGCTACCTTTGTGGTGCTTATTCCCAAAAAGAGGGAGCAAATTCCTTGGATATGTTCAGGCCTATTGCTCTCTGCAATGTTGTGTATAAGATCATCACAAAAATTATTGTTGAGAGGTTGAAGATATGGTTGAGAAAAATCATCTCTGAGGAGCAAGGAGGGTTTGTTGTTGGTCGAAAATCTTGGATGGGGTTGTTATTGCTACAGAAGCTATTCACTCGATGGAAATTTCTAAGGAGAAAACTATGTTCATTAAGTTGGACATGGCCAAAGCCTATGATCGGGTCAGATGGTCCTTTCTTCAGAAAGTTCTTGCTGCTTTTGGATTTGAGGAGGAATGGATTAGATGGGTGATGAGTTGTGTTTCTTCTTCCTCATTCTCTGTTCTTGTTAATAATGAGCCATCAGAGCTGTTTGAGGCCTCAAGGGGATTGAGGCAAGGAGATCCTTTATCTCCTTATTTGTTTATCATTATGGTGGAAGGGTTGGGAAGATTGCTCAAGTCTCAAGTCAGGCAGGGTCTCATTCAGGGGTGGAAGTGGGATAGTAGTTTGCCACCTCTTTCCCACCTTCAATTTGTTGATGATACTACTTTGTTGGGAGTTGCCACTATCAGGGAAGTTAGCAATATTAGACAGTCTCTTGACATATATCTTGGTGCTTCTAGATAGTTGATTAATGAGGACAAGTCTTCTATTTTCTTCTTCAATACCCCTCCTCTTATTCAAGCCAGGATTGCTCGTATTCTAAGATTCCAGGTTGGGACTCCCCCCTTCATTTATCTTGGTATTCCAATTTCATCTCATCCTCTACCTAGATCTTCTTGGCAGTCTATGCTTGATAAGTTTAGAAGGAAGGTGAATCACTGGACTTTCATATGGCTATCCACTGTAGGTAGAGTGTTGCTTTTAAAATCTGTTGTTCAAGCTTTACCCATTTATAGATGTTTTGTACAAATAGCTCCCTCTCATTTCATCAAGGACATGGATGCTTTGTCAAGATAGTTTTTATGGTCTAGAAAACTTGATCAATCTAAATGGAGTTTGGTTAGGTGGGATTCTATATGTAGGCCGGTTCAAGAGGGAGGCCTTGGGTTGCGATAGACAACTCTTTTTGGGTAGGCTTTGGCTGCAAAAATTTATTGGAGATGGTGTACCTCTCAAGATCAGATTTGGGCTAAAATATTATCTTGTAAATACTTGAGAGGTATTTCTGAGGTTGAGATCCCTAGAGTCAACTTGGTTGGGAAAGGTTCAGTTATCTGGGACACTCTAAAAAGAGGAGCTAATTTAATCAAGCAGGGTTTGTTCTGGATTTGCAATCGGGGATCAGATGCTCTTTTTTGGGAGGATTCTTGGGATGGCCACCCTCCTATCTTGAATCAATATCCCAGGTTACGTTCCCTAAGCATTTGTTTCTTGGAAGCGGGTTGGTCTCATGTGGAGGACTTTAAAAAATCTAGTCTTTTGGAAATATGGAGATGTACAGGTGGAAAGATCCATAGGAATGGCCCTAGGGGGACTGGCCAAGGATAGAGAGGTGCTTGCTCTTATTCTTATGGGGAGGCCCTATTCTTCATTGAGGGGTAAAGATATTCTGGCTTGGAACCCTGATCCCAAGGGAACCTACTCTGTAGCCTATGGTTATCAGGTTCTTGATAAGCAAAAGTATGGGAGTCTTCCTGTCACATGGTGGAAAAAGGTGTGGAACAAATTTGCTTGGCTGAAATGTAACTTCTTTCTCTGGCTGGTAGCTCGTAATAAATGCCTCACTTGGGATAACATGAGGAAGAGGGGATTTCAGGGTCCCTCTTTTTGTGTCCTTTACGGTAAGAATGAGGATGACTCTTCTCATTTATTTTTCCAATGCTCCTTTGCTAGAGACATTTGGCACCATTGGTGGAGCGCCTGGAACCATCCTTGTTTTCATGTGCTCTCCCTGGTGGAGTTTTGGAGTAGTCTAGGTAGACCTCCAGCCAAGGCCCCCTTCCTTCGGGTGGCTTGGAATTTGGGCCCTTCTTGCATCATCTGGAAGATTTGGCTCGAATGAAACCATCACATATTTTAGGGTAGTCATTTGGTTGTTCAACAGATCTGGCAAAGGATCCTGTGTATGGTTTAGGAAACCATCCATAGCAAATGTGATGTGGACCCTCTTTTGGATTCTAGGGAGGAGAAGGTACAATAGGCCCTTGGTCTCTTTGGGGATGGTGTGAACTCTTCTAGCCCTAGCAGGGTTCCTCAGCTCAGCAAGAAGGTTAGGAGAGATGGTAGGTGGAGGCCACCCCCTAGAGGAGTTTTAAAAATTAATACTGATGGGTCATCCAGGGGTAATCCTGGACATGCTGGCATTGGCGGTGTTGGGAGAGATTCTGCTGGTGGTGTCAGTTTTTTCTTTTCCATTTATAAAGGTGTTCACTCCAACAATTTTATGGAAGCTCTTGCAATTCTTGAGGCCTTGCAGAGGGGGTTTTCTCTTGGCTGGCGTAGGATTATCTACGAGTCTGACTCTCAAATTGTGGTTAATATTTTAAACAGTAAAAGGGTGGAGGAAGTTAATTGGCAGTTGGCCTCTGTAGCCATTCAGATTCTCAGAATGAGTGAAGAGTTCGAATTTATATCCTTTGTGCACATTCCAAGGGAATGGAATGGGGTTGTTGATTACCTGGCCAAAAGGGCTTCTGAGTTGTTGGATCCTTGGATTATCGATAACTGGGAGAGTCTCCCATCTGGGGACTCTCAACGCCTCTGGGAGTTGATCCACAAGGATGTTCGGACTTAATGTGGTTTGTTCTTGTTGTCTTCTTCGGGTGTCAATCTAGTCTAGTGGTTTTAGCCTGTTTGGCTGTTTATTTGAGTCCTGGTTGGAAGCTCAGTTGTACTCTGTAATCCAGACTTTTTATCAATAAATTTTTACCCCTTTATTTAAAAAATATATATAGATTAAATAAAAATAATAAGAATAAAAAAATATTTAATAATAATAATAATTAATATATATATATATATATATATATTTATATATAAAATCTTATAAAAGAAAAGAAAATATGAAATACAAAAAAATAAAAAATAAAATAATAATAATAATAAAAAAGTAAAGTAAAGTAATGAAATAGGATTCCCAAGATTCTAATTTCACCATCGTAAGGATTAAGGTCTAGGCAACTTGGTTCTATTTAAAACAAAGCCTTAAGGCTTTATTGTCTAATAGGCAAAGTTTAATGTTTTTGAGAGCTAATGTAATTTGGTTTTCATTTTCTCTTGTAGGTTGACAGGCGGTATTATGGATGTGACTAGACCACTTAGCACAACAGCAGGTCAGCTACAAGGTGGTGGCGATGGTGATCAATATGAACACTTAACGACGACCTCGGGATGCATTTATACAACGATGCAAGAGGGCTAAACCCAAATACGTTAGCCTGAAGACATGGACGAGTATGCCAGATAGGTGGTGACATGGACACTTCCTACGTAGTGACATGGGGGACCGCATTAGACGAGTTGGCTGACCACGAGATGCTATGAACTGGATGGTAGTGCAATATGAATTACTCCTGAAGATGTGACTTGGCATATTTTGACATGATGACATGGAATTGGGAGTTAGAGATGTCAAACATAACCGTGACACAATTTTTGTCAAAGAGGCCGAAGGGTTCATCGACAAGAGTTAATGGGTAGTGTGCAGATGTTGTTACTTATTTTGTCGACGATGGGCAGATTTCAATTTGACTAGGATTGGTTGATGGATACGTGTGGCAATACAGTGAGACTCAACATTTACGAGGATCCCTTCAAAAAGTAGACAACATGACACGACAACATGAAAACCAATGATGATAATCAGCTAACATTGGAAACATAGACCGAATTTTGTGATAACATAGGACTAGCAAAGATGCAATGACTATTTGATGAAGGAGGAGATCCACATGGAATTAAACCCAGGGAATACGTGGGTGCCTCAGTCCAATATGAATAACTTTAACGGGCAGAAGAAGCTCATGACGAACATTGACAGAGTGACGAACAACAATCGACCATTGTTCAAATATCTCACAGATCAAATGTAGATGAATAAATATTTACATCAAAATTCATAGTGATGGGAGGCATTATTCTAAACTATGCAAATATAGAACTATGGCATTTTGTGTTTCGAAGACTCTTGCGGGAGGTTCTTTCATCCAAAGCATCAAAAGAGATATAGTAGGAAGACGACCACGAATACAATAACGGAGAATGACGATGTCTCGAGATGGATGCCACTAATTCAAAAAATTGTAGAGCGCATTCAAAATATTAGCGAGGTGCATTCACTCCTTTTTGAAGCTGGAAAACAAGGCACTATTCGAGGCTTTTGATCACCTATATTTCATGGTGATTACATGATCGTTCATGTGGCACTCGATGGAGCAGTAAACGGGTAACTAGGTGCAGGTTCGATGACATGGTATACGAGTCGCATGCATATATGACATGGAGCATGATAGTAAAGTCTCAGGAAATACTGTGTGTAGATAGGTAGTCTTCACAATGATGAGTGGTGACGAGTTTCAAGACATTAACCACAAACAAAATGGATATGCATATAAAAACTAAGGATGACAGTCATGATAGTGCATCAGGATGTCTGAAGTGTTCAGTGATAGAGGTCGTATGTTCATGATTTGAAGTTGGACGAGTAGGTGTGTTCGTAGATTTCAATAGTATTATGATGCAGAAGAGGGCTTTCATGAAGCTTTAGACTGGTAAACAAGTTGAAGTCATGAATGTAGACAACGCTACGCATGGAGTAATCAACACAACGTAGAATCCTAACTACGGATAGAAGATCAAGGTAAGGATGTTAGAAACGAGAATGACTGTGAAATGCAAAATCACATAGTTTTGAGCAGACGTGGAACCAATGATAGTAGAACACTAGGATTCGAATGACCAGGAATGATCATGTGCACAATAGACATCATGGTAGATTGGTGGTAGATGGGCACACAGAGTTAGTAGAGTATTGGATGGCATATTTCATGACAATGCTAAGCCCATAATCTATCCATGTAGGTGCTACACAATGAACAACAAAGTTTAAAGGGCCAGACTCTATTCCAAAATAAGGGGTTACCCGAGATAATGACGATGATTACATGGACATCGCAAGAGCCGAAGACGCGACATATGTAGAATTGATAAAAAACATCTAGTGAAAGATGGACGATGATGACGGGGAGTAGACTGATTAGAATTAACTACCTCTCTGATGCAGACTGGGACAAGTCAGATAATCCCACAGTGAATGGGTATGTTGCATGAGGACAGATGTGTTATGAAACGTGTGACAATGGAAGCATTGACGTGGGGTTAACTGTTTGGATAAAGTTCAAGAGCATAGTTGGCTGGGAGAAGAGAAGTTCATGCATACCTTATTATTACAATAGCTATGTCCTTATTCTTAGGCATTAGATAAGACATGGCATGGCATGCTATGTTTGTTTTATTAAAACCATGCACCAATCATGATAAAATACATTTCATAGGGTAAAGAGTAAAAAGTGTTATAATAAAAACATTACCGCTATAAAGTGAGTGCATTATTTTAATAAAATAATCAAAGCAAAGCAAAAGAAAATCGTGGGAAAGCCAATTGCCATAGGGAAACGGAAAAGGACTGTGAAGTCAAAACAGTGAAATGAGGAAAATAAAACAGAGAAGGAAAAAACAGAAATGAAGAGCAAGAGGGAAACAAAGGGTTTCAGAAATGACCTTAAAAACTCATGCAAATGGAGGCACAGGGGCTAGATTTTTTAGGAGCTGGCTGGACCATTGTGGAGGCCAGATTTTTGAATATTTTTGTCAAACCACTGGACTGTATTTTCACCACATGATGCCTATTTTAGGGGTTGTAATTTTCTACACACATTGTAAACATTGAATACCTTTTTTGTTGCAATATAATGGAGATATAGCATATTTCAATGCATTTTTTTATGGTTAATGTGTTTTATTTCCAGTTTATTGCACCCTTTCATTAGAAGCTTGCATCGCATTAGTTGTTTGACTGAGTAAATTCGGGTAACGCTAATGCTGGTTTTTGTGCAGAATGTTCATGCTTGCAGGGTTTGTGGAGAAATTTTAGGTTGCAGCATTTCTGTTTTTTATTTTTTATTTTATTTTTTTTTCTAACTTTCTTTTTGCAGAGTTTTTTTATTTTTTATTTATTTTCAAAGATAAAAATAAAAATAAAAAAAATTTAAAATTTAAAATAAATGCATGGAGCTCTAGAATAAACTTCAATCTTGCGTATGCAAGAGATTCAGACTCATTCTGAGGTCAGTTCGATTTTATAATTATTTTTGAAAACTGTTGTTTTTAAGGGTTTTTTATAATTTCGGAATTTCATGTTTTTTTACATTTTCAAGGCAAATCAATTTTTTCTGCTTTATGTTTTTATTTGCAAGCACAAATGAGCTTTCCTTCATGAAAATTTCAATTTCATTGAAGGGGGTTAATTTTATGGCATTTCATAAGTTATTATTTTCTGAGCAATAAATGCACCTTTCTTCATAAAAATTTTGATTTCATTAAAGAGAGGTAATTTATACATTACATAAAAGCTATTGTTTTAAAGCATTAAATTATTTATTCTTTATGAAAATCAATTTAATTAAAGAGGGATAATTAATAATGACATTTCAGGACCATGCAATAAATTTGTCTCTTTATGAAAATTAATTTTATCAAAGAGGGATAATCTATTAATGACATCAAAGTCTACTAAAGCTACAAAGTTGGTCATCTAAGGTATTTCATATTGAGGGTTAGGAGGAATTCTTTCATCATGTAAAATTCACATTTAGAGATAGGTTTTAATCTTCTATTTCATGCTTAAAGTAGGATTTAATGCAAGATAAAAACTTGTTTAAAATCTACTTAATCCAAAGAAGATAAAATCTACCTTAAAATCCTCCAAGATAAAAGGAATTAAGGCACTACATCGTGGTCATATGAGGGCCAATTCACATTTGCTTTTATTTAAGTTTCATGAACAACCATTAATTTAGTAAGGTAAAATGAACCAACAAATGCCCCTTGTTAACAGTTACTTGCAATCACTAAGGTGTTCCTAGCATTAATTGATATATATTTATTGAGATTACTAATACATATGTGCAAATGCTAATATAGCGGAGACCTTAGAGAAGTTGTTTTGTTTGACTTCTTTGCAAGAGAGGGTTTTGGGATCAAAATCCTAAGGGAGAGTGTGATTTTACAATTGGTCAAAATTACCACTCAATATTTTGGTGCTAGGAGGGCCTGAATTGGTATTCATTGATCTAACACTTTTGGATTGTTCATAGTTACTCAACAGTTCTAATTGCTAAATATTTCAAGTTCATTTGATTAGCATATTTGGCATCCTTTAGCACTCAACACTTTGGGAGCTAGGAGAATTTGAATGGATTTATTTTATTGCTATTTAGATGCTAAAATTGTTCATGTTACTTGAAACATTTATTTAAAAACATCGGTCTTGACTAATGAGGTTTTGTTTCCATATGATTAATTTCATTGATTCTAACATTCTCTATTTGATGATGTGTTAATACTAACCTTTTTGCAAATTTGAGAATGTTCTTCAATGTCATGATTTAATGGATACATATTGTTTTTTGGTTGATGCTAACATGATGATTCATATGTTAAACATTTGAGATTGGTTAGTCATTTCATGCTTCTATGTAAGAAATCCTTATTTGAATAAAAAATTGGTTTTAAAGTTAGTCTTTGAGTTTCACTAATGGCATCGGTTTTTCCAACTAGGGAAAAAACTTCACTGTGGATAGCTGGCTATTATCGTCACTTGGATAGGCCTACTCATCAAATTCCTCAAGGGGTAGAAAATCATTTACCTATGTTTAAGCATGATGTGATCTCGGCTAAGGAACATATTCAAAGATACAAGGACACATTAAGGCAATTGCAAATATGGAAAGGAGGTGTTCCTTGTAGATTATTTTCATACACATTGGATGAGGTTGCATATGAGTGGTACCTACACCTACCTATAGATTCCATCACTTCTTGGGTTCAACTAGAAGCATCATTTACTAGCCATTTTGGAAAACAAGTTGACCTCATTTTGGTGTTAAATCAATTTGGCTCTATCTCTAAAGAACCTAATGAGTCCATGAGTGAATTCAATGATAGGTTTAATAAGTTGTATACCGAAGTGGTGCCCCATTTCTTCATTTTAGAAGAGAGAGCGATTAAAATATACATGGGATCTATACAACCTATAGTGGCTACTTTTTTAAGGGAAAATATTGATGACCTATCTTTACATAGAGTCTATGAGGCCATGATAGAATTAGAACAATGAGCTATTTCATAAAGATAAAAGATGGACCAACCATCATTGCTTAACCCTAGGGTGAACAATCAAGGGGACGAAGTAGAATGTCCAAATATTACAACCACCTTAGATTCCATACAAGAGGATGTGCAAGTCTCAAAGCCAGGGTCCATTAATGAGGATTGAGATGAACAAACCCATCAGGATATGATTTGGTCATGTTTACTCAAAAAAGAAGAGTTGGATGACTTTTGGGAGCGAGATACAAAAGTTGATCCTATTGAACCAACCCTTGAACCACCAAAGGCTATTGAGACTGAATTTGAGAAGTCAATATATGAATCTGAAGACATGGTGGAATCACATCACTTATTTTTGGAAGGTGATCATTGTAAATAGCAAGAAATACAACATGAGTCAAGTAGTGATGAGTTGGAGATGAGTGAATCAAAGTCTTGGTTTACAAGTGAGGATTGGTATGACCATATTGTAGAAAACCCTAATCCATCAAAAGTGGTTGAAATTAATATTGAAATAAAATCAATGAATGAATCCGAAGACATAATAGAGTTTCACCACTTGTTCTTAAAAGATACGTTGGATAATGTTGTTGAAACTGATGGCCAAGAAAACCCACCCCTTCCAAATTGTGATAAAATTGAATAATGGGTTACCAATGTGGATTATGATAGCCTTACAAACTTGGATACAAGAAATAACCCACTTTTGGAAATGATTGAACCATCTAAGGAAGGTGAAGGTGAGTTTGAGGATCAACCCATTGATGAATTTGAAGAATGTGAAGGTATAGTTGAGCATCACACCCCAATTTTGGACGATGATCATTTTTGGTGAAATAAATGGGAAAAATTTGCCACTCTTTCTAATGAAGCACTCACTTCACTTGAGTATTCCCGTCTCTTTTTTGAAATGGACTCACAATAAAAATTATCCGAGTTGTCAGTCTTGGTGAATGTTGCTTGGAAATACCACAAAGACTAATGGGGACAGTCACATGTCAGATAACATGGCTCCTAGTCATCTTAGTAATTTGAGGTTGGTTGATAATCACAAGGCAGGAAAGAAACGACAATATAAGACTTCAAACCAGAGCCACGTGGACCACCATATAGCCACCCCCATAAATCTAGACAACAAGTTCACTTCTCCAAGGCTGATTGGCCAAGACGGGATGTGGTCCCAAAGCATGTCATATACGAAAGAAAGTAATTACCAAATAATTATTAAGAGTAACTATCAATTCAGAGCTTGTGGGAGTTTTTTTCAGTACTCGACTATGTGTGTCTGCAACTTTTTTGTTTCTCCACTGTTTCAAGAAAGGGATTTGTGTCTGTTTCTTTTTTTGTAATTATGATGCAGGTGTGTTTTCTCGGGGTATACCCAAAATTTTGTATGGGAAGTTTTTTTGATAACAGGCTATGTACCTTACCGGATGTAATGGCTTTGGAGGCATGTAGATTTTACATATATAGGATCCTTAGTAAGGACATGTTCATCAACAACCCTAGGCTGATTTTTGTAAAAGGTTTTGGGTCAACCTGTAAAACCCAATATTAATGCTATAGTATCTTATCTACCAAAAAAAAAGAACTCACTTCACTTGATATGCAGGACAAGTTGTAAATGCTAGTTCTAAAAATTAAATGAAGCATCTCTCAACTACAAGAACAAAGGCCTCAAGATGCATATCTTGATGATGCTCTAAATCATTCTCATGAGACAAAGGTTGAAGATACTAAAAGTGATATGCTTTTGTACAATGGAGGGACTCCAGAGTGGACTGGTTTTGAAACATGTGATGAATCAAGACCTTCCATAAATTTAGATGAGATGATTAAATTTGGTGATCAAAGCCTTCAACATGCTAGAGATGATGACAAAGAAAAATGTGAAGAATAATTTCTTGAAGATTTTGAGGAAGAAATAGTATGGATGGTTAATAAAAAATGGGAAGAATATACTCATTCCAAACCTTCTAATGAATGTTTTGTGTTAATTGATATGCAGGATAATTCAATTGCTTCCTCACATGAGGTTATTACATATCCTATACAATTTGAGAAAGTTTCGAAAGAAGTGTTGGAATATAATCAAGTTTTGGAAAATGATAATACTATGGATAAAGAGGGAGGACCATTTACTTTGGTCCCCTTTGAGGGGGATGGAATTAAAAATTTGGATTCACATATTGGCTCTACAATGGCTATGCCATTTCAAAATGAGAATTTTTTTAGAACCTGAATGGTTTGGCTTTGATATCACTGATGATCCAATTGAAAATATCACGTTATCTGAAACAACCCAAGTGATTGATCATGGAGATGTTTTAGTTGATCCATCCCTAGATAGACAAGACTTGTGGTTTGAAAATGATGGAAATTTTTTTAATTGGGTGCCTAATTTTGGTGTCTTTGATAAACAGGTCATGGACAAAGAAGAAGTGCTACAAGAAGATGATGATAAAGATCATGAAGAAAAAGAAGAAATGACAAATTCTCTCCAAGCATTGGTAAATGGAAATACACCAAAGGTAAAATCTCACCTTTTGGGTTCCACCATTTGAAATCCAGGTGAAGGTTTGTCTAATGGTTTTTTGAATTCAAATACTATCAATGATGAAATTCCATGTGTGGTTGATGAAAAATTTGAATCAGTTTCTCCTCACACCACTAATAAGAATATTTTTTTGAATGAAAAAGAAATTGATGTGCTTAAAGTGTTAAATCAAGTTCATAATAAATTAGTTATTGAATCTAGGAGACAAACTTACAATGATACTCATTTAATAAATATCCTAAATGCTTGAAAGTGGTTGAATGAATTTGATTGGCCTAAAAACATGAAAAATGAATTGGCACTAAAATTTGTAGAAATAGGCTCCTATTTGCAAGATCTCATATTTAAAAGGGAAAGCTTATTTGTAAGTCATGAATGGAGTTGTGAAATTTACTTATTAAGGAATAGACAAAAAGTAATTGAAAGTCACTTATTGTCTAATCAATTTAAATATTTGAATCTCACTTATGGGATTGTTAATCAAACTAAATCAAATTGGTGGGGTGAGAGAGGCAAGTTGAAGATTGTTGTATTGTTTGGCTTAATCTTGTTTTCGTTGGATTCTTGTAAAATTTGGCATGCTTATCATGTTATATGCATTTCAAAGTGTGCTAATCATGTTTGGGATCCAGGGAAATGATAGCTCAAGCTTTGCACCATCTTGTACCATATTGTACATTTGTATATAGTTTTGGTTTTTGCTTTCTGTTTTGTGCTTTGTCCTTGATTTTTGGTTGGATATAGTTTTGGTTTGTGTTTTTAATTTTGTGTCATGGGTTGTTCCCTTTGCTTAGAGGAAATGTTTCATGGTCACTAACTTATTGTCTCTGGCCTGTTTGTGCGTTCCTTTGTTTAGTAGTTTGGAGTACCTAATTTGAAAATCGGTGAACCTGAGAAAAGGGGGATGAGTTGTTTGGTGATCATGCTCAGATTTTGGGACTAAGATGGTGGAAAGTAGAACAATGAAAGATTTTTCTAGAGCTCCACATGTAACTCACAAACATTAAATGGTATTTCTGGAATTAGGAAGGATGAAGTTATCTTGATTTGCAACCCTAGGCAAAAATCCAATACGCTCCACTTGTAGGCTGCCTAACCCCAGTGATGCTTGAAGTTTTTCTTGGTTTTTATTTTGAAAAAAAGAGAGAAGAATATATATATATGTATACAAAAAAAAATGAGCATTGGAAAGCTTGATCAAATCAGTCACAAGATCTAGATAAACTCTACTGGGATATGGATGCCTGACCAACAGTTGGGCTCTGTCTAAATATAAGCTTGGGTAAAAGGAAAGGCTTTGTAAAACATTGAGCAAACACAAGGGTAAGTTAGATAAACTCCATGGGGGCTATAGACGCTTGACTAGCAGTGGGACTCTGTCTATAGCCATTTCGTAATGAGCGATACTTCATAACCTAATGCAGAAAGAGATGATGGAATTTGGAGGATTTTAGAGATGCAAGAATGAATCACTTTTACACACATTGAGCAAAGGTAGAAGGATTAGTTGTTTTCATTCTGAAGCTATTTACCCCCACCTTCTCAAGATATTGTTAAATAATTATGTCTCACTGATCTTGTGTGTTTTCGTTTTAGGTTGGGTTCTTACCGAAATGCTTAGGAGTATTTCCCAGCAGAGTCACCATTTATTGTGGTTGCTCCACAACTAGCCCCAAAAATTGGGGACCCCCCTTTTTGTTTGTGTTTGTTGAGTATTTTTGTCTCATTGGAGCAATAATTTTGATAGGTCCCATCTTGGACATTTGTAATTCATTCCCAAGGTTCCTCTTTGTGTAGTATTTTTATCTTCAGTGGCCGTCCTTTGGAGCATCGATAGAGTGGCGTATGTTCATGTCTCCTTCCAATGTGCTTTCAAGGGGTTGTCGTGTGTCCTCTTTGTCTTTTGTTGGAGGGCCTTTTGTTGGTTCCAGCTTGTGGGGATTTTTAAGGTATTTTTTTAGAGTGTCTCTTTTGTTTGTATTTAATTGTTTGTAACTTTTTGATTTACATAGCATAATTAAAATAAAATCTATATATATTTATATGAATAAAATATATATAGATTAAATAAAAATAATAATAAAAAAATATTATTTATTATTATTATATTTCATAAAATAATAATAATAATTAATATATATATATATATATATATATATATAAGATATATATTTATATAAAAAAATCTTATAAAAGAAAAGAAAATATGAAATACAAAAAAATAAAAAATATAATAATAATAATAATAATAATAATAATAATAATAATAATAATAATAATAAAGTAAAGTAAAATAATGAAATAGGATTCCCAAGATCCTAATTTCACCCTCGTAGGGTTTAAGGTATATGCAACTTGGTTCTATTTAAAACAAATCCTTAAGGCTTTATTGTCTAATAGGTAAAGTTTAATATTTTTGAGAGCTAATGTAATTTGCTTTTCATTTGTTCTTGCAGGTTGATAGGCGGTATTATGGATGTGACTAGACCACTTAGCACATCAGCAAGTAGGCTACGAGGTGCCGGTGATGGTGACTAAAATGAACACTTAATGGTAGCCTCGAGATGCATTTATACAATGATGCAAGAGGGCTAAACCTGAATATGTTAGCCTGAAGATATGGATGGGTATGCCAAATAGGTGGTGACATGGACACTTCCTACGTAGCGATATGGGGGACCATATTAGATGAGTTGGATGACAATGAGATGTAATGAACTGGATGGTAGTGCAATACGAATTACTCCTGAAGACGTGACTTGGCACATTTCAACATGATGACATGGCATTGCGAGTTAGAGATGTCAGGCATAACCGCGACGTAAGTTTTGTCAAAGAGACTAGAGGGTTCATCGAAAAGAGTTAAAGGGTAGTGCACATACATTTTTACTTATTTTATGGATGATGGGCAGATTTCAGTCCGACTAGGATTAGTTGATGGATACGTGTAGCAATATAGTGAGACTCAAAATTTATGGGGATCCCTTCAAAAAATAGATAGCGTGGCATGACAACATAAAAACCTGATGATGATAACCGACTAACATTGGAAACACAAATTGGAGCTTGTGACAATGTAGGACCAAAAAAGATGCAATGATAGTTTGATGAAGGAGGATATCCATGTGGAATTAAACCTAGGGAATACGTGGGTGCCTCAGTCCAATATGAACAAATTTAACGCGTAGAAGAAGCTCCCGATGAATGTCGATGAAATGGTGAACAACAACCGAACATTGTTCAAAGATCTCAGAAATCGAATGCAGATAGATAAATCTTTGCAGTAAAATTTCACGGTGATGGGAGGCATTATTCTCAACTGTACAAATATAGAACTATGGGATTTTGTGTTTCGAAGACTCCTATGGGAGGTTCTTTCATCCGAAGCATCCAAAGAGATATAGTAGGAATATGACCACGAATACAATCATGAAGAATGATGACGTCCCAATATGAATACTACTAATTCAAAAAATTGTAGAGCACATTCAACATATTAGAGAGGTGCATTCACTTCTTTTCAAAGCTGGCAAACAAGGCACTATACAAGGCTTTTGATCACCTATATTTTACGGTGATTACATGATCGTTCATGCAGAACTCGAGGGAGTAGTAAAAAAGTAACTAGGTGTAGGTTCAATGATATGGTATATGCGTCACATGCAGATATGACGTGGAGTGCGACAATAAAGTCTCAGGAAACATTGCATGTAGATAGGAAGTCTTCACAATGATGAGTGGTGACGAGTTCCGTGACATTAACCATAAACAACATGGAGACACTAGTAGAAACCAAGGATGATAGTCACGATAGTGCGTAGGGATGTTTGAAGTGTTCAGCAGCAGAGGTCGTATGTTCATGATTCAAAGTCATATGAGCATGTGTGTTCGTAGCTTTCAATCATATTATTATGCAAAAGAGGGCTTTCACAAAGCTTTAGGTCGGTAAATGAGTTGAAGTCGTGGATGTAGATAACACTGCACATGGAGTAATCAATACAACCTAGAATCCTGAAGGTGGATAGAATATCAAGGTAAGGATGTTAGAAATGGGAACGACCATGAAATGCAAAATTACACAGTTTTGAGCAGATGTGGAACCAGTGATAGTAGAACATTGGGATTCGAATGACCAAGAATGGTAATGTGCACAACAGACATCATGGTAAATTGGCGGTAGATGGGCGTGCAGAGTTAGTAGAGTATTGGATGGCATCTTTCATGACAATGCTAAGTCTAACATCTGTATGTGTAGGTGCTACATGATGAATGATAAATTTTAAAGGACTAGACTCTATTCCAAAATAATGGGTTTCCTGAGATAATGATTATGGTTACATGGACATTGCAAGAGCCGAAGATGCAACATGTGTAGAATTGATGAAAAGCATCTAGTGAAAGATGGACGACGACGACGAGGAGTATACCGATTAGAATTAACTATCTCTCTGATGCAGACTGGGACAAGTTAGATAATCCTATAGCAAATGGGTATGTTGCATGAGGATAGATGCATTATGAAATGCGTGACAGTGGAAGCATCGACGTGGGGTTAACTGTTTGGACAAAGTTCGAGAGAACAGTTGGCTAGGAGTAGAGAAGTTCATGCATGCCTTATTGTTATTGTAGCTATGTCCTTATTCTTAGGCGTTAGATAAGATGTGGCATGACATGTTGTGTTTGTTTTATTAAAGCCATGCACCAATCATGATAAAATACATTTCATAGGGTAAAGAGTAAAAAGTGTTATAATGAAAATATTGCTGCTATAAACTGAGTGCATTTTTTTAATACAATGATCAAAGTAAAGAAAAATAAAACCATGGGAAATCCAATCGCCATAGGGAAATGAAAAAGGACTATGAAGTTGAAATAGTGGAATGAGGAAAATGAAACATAGAAGGAAACAACAAAAATGAAGAGTAAGAGGAAAATGAAGGGTTTCAGAAATGACCTTAAAAACTCATGCAAACGAAGGCACAGGAGCTGGCTGGACCATTGTGGAGGCCAGATTTCTGAATAACCGCTACACTACATTTTCACCACATGATGCCTATTTTAGGGGTAAATTTTTTGCACACATTGTAAACATTGAGTACTTTTTTTTGTTGTAATATAATGGAGATATAGCAGATTTCAATGCATTTTTTTATGGTTAATGTGTTTTATTTCTAGTTTATTGCACCCTTTCCTTATAAGCTTGCACCGTATTAGTTGTTTGACTGCATAAATTTAGGTAATATTAATTCTGGTTTTTATTCAAAATGTTCATGCTTACAGGGTTTGTGGATAAATTTGGGTTGTAGTATTTCTATTTTTTATTTTTTTCCTTTCTTTTTGCGGAGTTTTTTTTTTAATTTTCAGAGATTAAAAAAAAAATAAAAAAAATAAACTTTAAAATAAATGCATGGAGCTCTAGAATAAACTTCAATATTGCGTACACAACACATTCAGAATAATTCTGAAGCCAATTCAATTTTATAATTATTTTTGAAAACTGCTGTTTTTAAGGGTTTTTTTTATAATTTCGGAATTTCATGTTTTTTTACATTTTCAAGGTAAATCAGATTTTTCTGCTTTATGTTTTTATTTTCCGACACAAATGAGCTTTCCTTCATGAAAATTTCAATTTCATTTAAGGGGGGTTAATTTTATGGCATTTCATAAGTTATCATTTTTTGAGCAATAAATGCACCTTTCTTCATGAAAATTCTGATTTCATTAAAGAGAGGTAATTTATACATTACATCAAAAGCTATTGTTTTAAAGCATTAAATTATTTCTTCTTTATGAAAATCAATTTCATTAAAGAGGGATAATTAATAATGACATTTCAGGACCATGCAATAAATTGTTGTCTCTTTATGAAAATTAATTTCATCAAAGAGGGATAATTTATTAATGACATCAAAGGCTAATAAAGATACAAAGTTGGTCATCCAAGGTATTCCATCTTGAGGGTTAAAAGGAATTCTTTCATCATGTGAAGTTCACATTTAGAGACAGGTTTTAATCTTCTATTTCATGTTTAAAATATGATTTAATGCAAGATAAAAACTTGTTTAAAATCTACTTAATCCAAAGAAGATAAAATCTACCTTAAAATCCTCCAAGATAAAAGGAATTAAGGCACTACATCATGGTCATATGAGGGTCAATTCACATTTGCTTTTATTTAAGTTTCATGAACAACCATTAATTTAGAAAGGTAAAATGAACCAACACATGCCCCTTGTTAACATTTACTTGCAATCACTAAGGTGTTCCTAACATTAATTGATATATATTTATTGATATTACTAATACACATGTGCAAATGCTAATATAGCGAAGACCTTGGAGAAGTTTTTTTTTTTAACTTCTTTGCAAGAGAGGGTTTTGGGATCAAAATCCTAAGGGAGAGTGTGATTTTGCAATTGGGAAAAATTACCACGCAATAGGTCCTTAATAGGAAAAATGTTATGATGGTAGACGAGTTGGATTGAAATTCATTAAAATATTTTTAAGAAGGAAGCTCTATATTTATTTAACAACTTACACCCTTCTGATAACCATTTAAATGCTCTACTTTATTCAAGATGTACGTGAAATTATTATATTCTCATATTTGAAGGAAAATTAACATTGATGTGGTAGAGCAATGGATGGACTATTAACACAAACATTTTTTAATGAAGTTATTTGATCAAGAGAAAATTGCACTTGCCTTAATGAAGATAATCATAAATATGGAAAATTGTGTCATGACCCTCCCTAGCTGACTTTATGGCACAAGAAAACAATATATTAACCTATGATGTGGTGATACCTAGTTTGAACAATTGAACCAACTATATGATGTTTAGTTTATTTATAATGGTGTGATATCGCTAACATGTTGCCAAGTATGCAGGATCAGGTGCATTCATAGGTGGAACAGGTAGAATTTACCACCAGAAATGAGGGTCCCAAAGATCAAGGGAAATGATGGTTAAGGTACTCGAATGTAACATGGATAGATACCTTCATATAGGTATGCATTAACGAAAGGGATAATCATCAATGGCTGATCACCTTGAGCTTTAGTTGATAGCCTAGTAGCTATTGTAAAATATCTGGCTAAGATAGGTTATTGGGTTGATGGAAAGACTCCCTCTTTGTTGTTGTGTAAATTTGTTTGTTCTCTACTGCATCATGGCTTGAGTAGTTTAATGATTGGGGTTTCTATAGGAGAACAATCACAAGATGTATATAGATGCATAAATTAAACTGCCATGTTGAAGTGAAAATAACACATAACTCTTATGAAGGAAAGCATATTAAATTTATATGTCGGATAAAGATTTATTTAAATTAATTGATGAAGTTTTGATTAAATAATGTTTGGCTCATTGGAGCTCATTAGTAAACTTCAATGCAATTAACAAACAAATTTTCTTTTAAATTAATTAAAAGTGTTCTTTTTAATTATAATTGAGAATTCATTAAAAGACTTTAATTAATTGAAATAAATGAAAGATAATTAATTTTAAAATAATAATAATTATATATGTGTGTAATAATAGATATCTTTTATTAAAAAGAAAAAAAACACAATAATGAAATTGTGTAATTAAAAGATATATATATTTTAATGTTGGTAAATATCAAAAGAATGATATTTTAAATTAAAAGAGCCATCATTCATTTTTAAGAAGACGTCATTATCCCTTTCCCTATAGAGTAAAACCTATGAAGTAGCCTAAGGCTACTAATTTCCAAATATGGGAATTATGGGAGGAAATGCATAGAGGATAGGGGACGATGCATTGAAGGTAGGGTCTTGGGATTCGAGAGGATGGCAGATGGGCCACCTGGGCGAAGAGGCACGTAAGGTGCTAGGGAAAAGGAGAAGAAAAAAAGAAATAGAAGAACATAACACAAGAAATAAGGAGGACGCAGACCAGCGAAAGCAGAGGAAGGAAACACACCATAAGCAAGGGAGAGAGAGAATCAAGATGCCACCAAGTTCCAACTGTAGAAGGATTAAGGTTGGAATGTTTTTGCTTTAACCTATTTAATTGCATGCATTTTTTTGGTGGAAACTAAACGGTTATACTTCCTATAGCGTGAGAGGTATTTGGTAAGCATGGAAACCACCTGCATCTGGGTTTGTAGAGCACTGCAAGCTGTATGTTTTTAAGAAGCCACCATATGTTGGTAAGGCACTGTATGTTTTTAAGAAGCCACCATATGTTGGTAAGGCACTATGTGTTTTTAAGAAACTACCATATGTCTTAGTAAAATGTTGTGTGTTTTTAAGAAGCCACCATATGTTGGCAAGGCGCTGTATGTTTTTAAGAAGCCACCATATGTTGGTAAGGCACTGTATGTTTTTAAGATGCCACCATATTTTGGTAAGGCACCGTATGTTCTTAAGAAAACCCCCATACTTTTCAAAGTATGGCATTGTGTGTTTTTAAGAAGCCACCATATGTATTGGAAAGGCGCTATGTGTTTTAGAAAACCACCATACGTTTATAAGGTTGTGTGTTCTTAAGGAAACCACCATACTTTTCAAAGAAAGGCATTGTGTGTTTTTAGGAAACCACCATACGTTCCAAAGAAATGCACTGTGTGTTTTAGGAAACCACCATACATTCCAAAGAAAGGCGCTATGTGTTTTAGGAAACCACCATACATTTCAAAGAAAGGCATAGTGCATTTTAAGAAACCGCCATATGTTTTGAGGAGTGCTGGGTGTTTTAAGAAATCACTATATGTTTTGGTAAGTGTTGTGTGCAGTAAAACCAGAGGATTGCTTTAGTGAATCCTGAGTGTGTTTTAGTGAAGCCAAAGGATTGCTTTAGTGAAACCTAGGTGTGTTTTAGTGAAGCCAGAGGATGCTTTAGTGAAACCTGGGTGTGTTTTAGTGAAGCCAAAGTATGCTTTAGTGAAACCTGGGTGTGTTTTGGTGAAGCCAGAGTATGCTTAAGTGAAAACCAGAGTATGCTTGATAAATGAGCATTGAGCATGGTCGAAACTGTGACATGCTAAAGGAAGCGTTGTGGGGCTCAAGGGCAATGGGTGTCCGAGAGCATTATGGAGTCGATAGCGCTGAGTAACGGAGAGCGCTGTGCTCCAAGAGTGGGAACTCTATTAAGGCAGAGGTAAGAGCAATATCATCTTCTATACGCTTGAACACCAAGTATTCACAGAGGTTGTAGACTTTGTCTTGTGAAGGTGTTGTGTAAGGTTTTATTTAGAAAGGAACCTTAGTTTTATAAAGATTTCATTAAAGGCTTTTAATTAGAAAGAACCTTTAGTTTATATGAAATTTTATTAAAGGTTTTTAATTAGAAAGGACCTTTGATTTATATGAAATTTATTAAAGGCTTTTAATTAGAAAGAACCTTTAGTTAATATGAAATTTCTTTAAAGGTTTTTAATTAGAAAGGACCTTTGATTTATATGAAATTTTATTAAAGTTTTTAAATTAAAAATGATCTTTTTGATTTATATGAAATTTATTAAAGGCTTGTAATTAGAAAGAACCTTTAGTTAATATAAAATTTCTTTAAAGGTTTTTAATTAGAAAGGACCTTTGATTTATATGGATTTTATTAAAGGTTTATAATTAGAAAGGACCTTTGATTTATATGAAATTTATTGAAGGCTTTTAATTAGAAAGGAACCTTTGATTTATTTATATGGAATTTAAGGAAGGTTTTTAATTTAAAAAAGAAACTCCTTTGATTAAAGTTGATTATATTAGGAGTTTTAAATTAAAAAGGATGTGGATTTATTATTTGATTTGAAGTTATGGGGCTTCACTCTAGGGAATGTAGGGAATGATTATTTTAAAGGTTAAAGGTATGGGACTTTAATGCTTTAAAAAGTAATTGGTTGATTGAAAATTGTGGATTAAAAAGGATGTAGATTTATTCTTTGAATTGAAGTTATGGGGCTTTGATTTAGGGAATGATTGTTTTAAAGGTTAAGGGTATGGGACTTTAATTCTTTAAAACATGAATGAATTTGATTGAAGTTAAGCCTTGATCTAAGTAGCAAAATATGGATGACTCTCTAAGGGAACTTGAGAGGGAAAAATAAAAGTAAAAGTTCTTTTATGAAATTCATTATGCATTAGATGGTTATAAACTTAATTGAATTTTGTATAGTTGCAATTTGGTAAAATAAATGAGTAGATGCATTTAAAGGCATGCCTATCCTGAACCATGAGTATCCTGATCCCATACTACCCTCAAAGATCCAATGGGAAGCTTGGATAAGCGAGGAGTTCAATGGAAACAAGTATAGGTAATGGCATCTCATGTTGATTTATTTATGCTCAAATAGATTAGAATTGTGGGGAGATATCCCCAATGCGGTTATTGTATTATTCCTTAAATTAAGAAGGATTTACCATGCAAATTCTGATGCACTAACTGTTTATTGGTTTAAAGATGTTCCCTTTCATTTATTTTTGTATTTGGTTATGTTATGTAGTTGATTCTATTTTAGTGTTAAGTTTGATTTATTTTCTAGATGCTTGGTGATTGCTTTCTGATGTGGTGGTAACTTGATATAATACTTTTGGTTGTTTGATGATAGAAATATAAGTATAGAGTTCTAGGGTGAACTCAAAGGTGACCTAAGGGAATTAATAACCCCTTAGGGTGAACATAGGTAACCTAAGGGAATTGAGAACCCCTTAGGGTGAACATAGGAGACCTAAGGGAATTGAGACCCCCTTAGGGAGATAAAGGACTAAGTTGTGAAGAGATTACATCCGAGTTAAGATAGCTCATCATGGAGATGAGATAGATAGCTTAACTCATAATACTCGTAGCATACCTACATAGACTGATTTGTATATGGTATGGAGATGCGTGTATACCTTCAATAGACTGAGGGTGATAGGTCTAGCTCATCAAGAACGATGGGACACATGAGATTAGATATAGTGACACATTATACTCCTACATAGACGGATTTATGTTAGGATACTTCGTGAGATGTAACTTCCAAGAAAAATTAGGGGATTAAAACTTTAGGTAAATGTTAGTTGGGGTTAGGGTTTCATGAAGGGTTCATGTATCCCTCTCCTTAGAAAAAAAACTCTTTCTATTTTTGTATTTTTTGTTTGTGTGATTTTTGGGTCGTTACATTTGGTATCAGAGCTCTAGGTATGAGGGTATAGAGCTTCTGTGTGTGCTAAAAATGGAATTAGATGTATCTTGTATCGCTCCAAATTTTTTGCATCCTTACCTTCAGGCTATTGGATCCATGCTCGGAAGGAGGATGGGAAAAGGATGTCGTGGTACCTCGGACTGAGAGGACTTTGCGAAGGTCCCGCCTCTCAAGGGAGGTGTATTTTGATGATTTTTCGATGGATGGTGGGTTCACCAGGAAACATTTAAGGGCAATTTCCACGCCTAGGTTTGGAATGTGTTTTAATGTGTTCGTTTTTAACTTTAAGCATTCATATCCTAGGTTTGGCCAAATGAATCTAGATTAATCTACATGAAAATGCAAATTCAATGAGTACAAAAAATAGATTTAAAGACATAAAACAGAGAATTTACAGAATACAAATGAGGAATACCCGATCCGGATGTCTGGTGATGATTCTGATGTTTGAAGCAGTCAAGATCATCTGGAATTCGACAGAATCGTCTGAGATCTGACAGAATCATCTGAGATCTGACGAATTCGTCAGACAAATTCGTCAAAGACCTGCAAGCAAAAAAATAGATACAAAATACAACGAATACTACTGTGCTAACAGAGGGAAACAACACCAAATGACTGTATGAATACTGAATAATAGTTATGAACAGAAATTCAAGCAAATTACGATATTCTAATGACAAATCATGATCTTAGTATGCAATCTAAGCTAAATGGGTGAACTCCAAATGCAAAATAACATAAACACTGAATAAACTATCTAATTTGCAGAATAAAACAGTAGAGAAAAGGTTGAGAAATGCAAACTTTAGGCACTGATTGCCTCAATATGGACTGCAGTCGAGATCATCTCGCATCAGTACGAAATCACCTCGAATTTGACAGGTTCACCTCCGATCTGAACAGGTTCGTCGACGACGATGTGTGCTGGCTCCGGCTGAAAAACAGTGATGTACCTACAACAAAATTGGTATGGGACCAGTGCAAATGAAAAATTGGGATGGTTCAACGTAGATGGAGTTAAATTGCAGAGAATTTCAGCCAGGGGGGTGCTAAGGGGATAGCTTAGGATTAAATAGGCTTAGGGGAGTAGTTAGGAGGTTGGAGATCATCCCAATTTGGGAGATCTCCAACGGGAGAGGGTCCCTAACGGCGTAGACACGCTTCTGTCCAGATTGGAGACCCGTTGGAATAGAAGCTAATTGTGCAAAATCAGTTTTGCGACAAGATCGTCTGGACGTCCTAGCCCAGACGAAATCGTCAGATCTGGGGCGATATCGTCTGATCGGCGACGATATCGTCAAACGGTCAAAACAACCTCTAAAAATGGCACGCAAAAAGGGGGAAACGGATTACCCGACGGTTAACGGGCAATTTGGGAGGTTAAATTTGAATTTTAAATTATTTACTAAGGTGAATGTAATTATTATAATTTTACTGCGCCAATTTTAGGGTGCTACATTTTGCCCCCTCTTTAGCGAATTTTCCAAAGAAAATGCGTTAAAGATGAGTTCTTCTCGATCTACGAGAAAGCAAAAATTATTCCCATTTTTAGGCGACGATTCTTGGTCGAATCGTACGACAACTTACTATGGTGCCCCCTCCGTGTTTTTACCCAAATCGAACGTTTGAGGTAAAAACATGAAAAAGCAAAAAAATATTTTTGAATTATTTTTGAATAAAATTAAGAAAAATAGGGTAAAACCCTAATTCATTTTTACTGTTCATTTTTTGGTTTTTAGAGCTCTGAAGCAAAAATGGTGGAGACGACGCACAGATCGACAGAGGTCCGGTGCGGTCTACGGGTAAGAGTCTAGACTTAACTAGGATGCTTTAATTTGAATTTACATGCTTTGTAGGTAATTTTTAGATGATTTTTGAGCATCGCGGCCGTTTTTGGGCCGTCGACGTCGTCGGGACGAAATCGTCCCGATTTCGACGAAATCGTCTCAATTTCGGCAATTTCGCCCAAGGGCGAAATCGGGGAAAGGGGGACGATTTCGTCAAATTAGAGACGATTTCGGCTTGCAAAATCGGAGACGATTCTGCTCAAATTTGGGACGATATCGTCCAATAGTGGGCGATATCATCAATTGCAAAAAAATTGATTTTTAACTTGCATTATTAATTACTTGAATTGTTTATTAATGATTGTTTATTGTTTTGTTGTTTATGTTTGCAGAGAGGATTACTAAAGAGTAGGGAATGGAAGTATGGAGGGTTGAGAGATGACTTGGCCGCTCTCACACAGGCAGAGCGAGATCAGCTGGCACAGGCCGGCTTGCAGCATGTGGCAGAGATGCCACAAGTGTCTACAGATATGGGGCTTCTAACAGCCCTAGCAGAGAGATGGTATCCGGGTTCCTCATGTTTTTGGCTACCTACAGGGGAGATGACTCCCACACTAGAGGATGTATGGAGGATTCTGAGAATCCCCATACAAGGACGGTTGATTACTCCTATGGCCAATCAGGGCCATGCTATGGGATGACTGTGTGGTGACCCGAGCTTCGCCCTGGAGAAGGGCGGAGTTAATATCGAGGCACTATGCCAGATGCCTGGGGCATCTAGGCTCACACGGGTGCTAGCTGGAGTGGTTGGTGGACTTTTGCTGTGCCACCAGAGTGGGTGCAGGGTGTCGTGGATGCTCGTAGATGTGATCTGTGATATGCGGGACCACGGGTACAAGTTCTCTTGGGGCAGCTATGTACTATGCCGGTTGTACAGGATCCTGTATGGGGTCGTGTACAAGGGCGGCCGATGTCTGGTCATGACATCGCTCTTACAGGTTTGGTGCTGGGAGCACATTGCAGTGCGGAGGCCGGTAGGGCTTCCTCTGACAGGGGTAGACGGGGAGAGGCCCCGAGTCTTCTACTGGTGGCTCCGGAGAGGGTCACAGCGGTGGATCGACCTCCCTATGTCCCGGAGACTACTGGATGACCTAGTCCCAGACCAGATCACCTGGAGACCATGGAGGGAGCATCCAGGGTGGGCCGAGGACGGACAGGAGTTGGCTCGCATCAGGCGAGTCTGCTGGCTATGGATGGAGAGGGGGGAGGTGGAGCTCCACCGCTATGACCGAGTTTTGTGGCAGTTCGGTCTGCAGCAGGGGATCCCATCTCTGAGGGATTACGAGTTTTCTCGGACTGTCCGGGATAACACCACAGTTAGCGGGGCTCCAGACATGCAGCGGTTCTGGAGCCAGGATGCGGATGATGCCCCCATCCAGCCAGTGGATGGGGACGACATAGGGGTAGCCGATGGCTATGATGCCTGGTACGTAGGCATCCGCCCTCCTCGGATGACGAGGGCACAGGGTCCGATACACGCGGTTGTGCATCGGATAGGGAGGTGGCACCAAGTGGCTATGGAGGCGGCCCAGGGTCACGATGGGAGAGAGCTGAGGAGGCCACAAGCACAGGAGAGGCCGCGACAGAGGGAGAGGAGGGAGGCGAGACCCCCATCTCCATAGAGGGAGAGGCCACCATCGCCCGATAAGGGCAAGGGTGTCGACACAGGAGAGAGTAGCGAGATGGCTACTCTTCGGGCAGAGAGAGATCGTCTCCAGGCCTAGGTGCAGACTCTACAGGATGAGGCTGCACGCCATCGAGCTGAGGTGGCACAGCTGCGAGACGAGATTGCATGCCTCAGGGCACGGGGCGGAGGGGCGAGTTCTGGAGAGCTGACACGGGCTATCGCCCAACTTACATTCTATCAGACATTGTATTACCAGTTGGTGCCAGAGGCGGATAGACTACCCCTGCCAACCAACATTGCAGATCCGATCAGGATCGGGTCATCGAGGACCACGTCCCGATCGAGGACTAGGACTACGCAGACTGCGATGGGGCCACCTCGTCCACCTCAGGGCGGGGGAGGAGATGAGGCAGAGAGCTCGAGGGGCTCTCGAGGCTAGAGGGCTGGACTGACATTGTATTATATGATTATTTTTTTGATAGAGGATTGAGTATGCCGAGGTACAGATTGTGGCATACCAATCCAGTTTTGATGATGTACATATACGGTTGTTGATATATATATGATATGAGATATGTTTTTGATCACATGACTTGTATAATGTGTACGCTTATGATGCTTTTATGTTTGATTGATTAATTTGATAATTGGATTGATGATTCATGAAATTATGTCGTTGGAAATATTATAATTTTGATGTCATGCTATGATATTTTAAATGAAATAATCTGATGTAACAAATTGATTGGTTGTAATGTGATGTAAAAATAAAAAGAGACTTCTAACAATAATTTCAAAGGACATTGTCGCTATTATAGACCATTTCATGGAGTCGCTGCTCACTCGGCCGTCAAGCTAATCCCAGTTATAGAAATATTGTTAAAAGTAAAAGAGTGCTTAAGAGACTGTCTTAAGACTTTGGTGCAATGATGAAAATGAAGGTGATGATGGTTTGTTTTTCAGATTTTCATAAAAAATATTATGCATGAAATAATGTTTAAAATGATTTTTGCTAGGCATAAATTCCTAAGTGTGATAAAATTTTTGGATAATTCTTTAGGAATTATACCATCATTGCAAAATTGAAGGTTGACATAATGACATGAAATAATGAAAATGGGTTTGCTTTTTAAAAGCATAATTTGTGTAACATAATGAATTAAGTCATATGGTTTTCATGATTTTTAATAAATGGGGAATAAAAATTGTTACAATGGTTTGCGCTAGGCATAGAATATGTAGGTATAGACTTATACCATCATCGCGAAAATCCAAAAAAGATAGTTTTATTGCATGGTTGATTTTTGATGAACAAAAAATATGAAAATGAGGACTTGCGCTAGGCATAAAATTCCAATTTTGGTTTTGAAACTATACCATCGTCGCGAAAGTCAACCAGATATATATGTATATGTTTTGATTGTATAGTTTGAAAGAAATTTTTGATTTTTCTATTATATAGTTGTCTTTGTGGTAGACAACTGTACTTGATTTATTCCAAACAAGTTGCAAAAATAATATTTCAAATTATTTTGAAGACAAAAGTTAGATTTACAAGGAATCCCATGTGCATATGTGAATTCATTTCCAATCTTGATTTATCATAATGATACACAAAATCTCTCAAATACAAATGTGTGTGCAATTGCATTGTTCATTTACCAGTTTTGAGCAAGATAATATGATACAAGTGATTTGAAGAAACCAAATAAGTGTTCATTAACCATGATGTAGATGCATATAACCATACTAGACTACTATGTAGGTCGGATTATCAAGAGCTAGCTAATCCATAAGCAGACATAGGTCCGTACAAAAGAAGGTCGCTAATGTGACAGACATATCACCACGCTAGGAGTTACCCAAGGCCAAGCAGGTTGGGCACAAACCACCTGTTATGGGGCTTACCTCACAGTTTTCGAATAATTGAGAATTCCAGGGATTCAAGCTCATCAACCCTTCTTTTCTTTTCAAAGGGTAGGGAAAGGAATTTTATTGCTTTCTTGCTTTTGCTTTTCTTTTGTATTTTTTGCTTGATAATGCTTGGAACATTGCTGTAATGATATAAAAGAACATTTTTTTTTTCTTTGCTAGGGATACTTGCTCGGATTAGCTGTAGAGCAAGGGATTTTTATTCTGGGTAGGGGTGAGCTTGTCCTTTTGCCAATTCTCAAAGATTCTAGACCATGTGCATGATAGGATAGCGGGGAAACTTTTCGCTCAAGAAATCAGTTCTACTATGTAGCAAAACATGGAAATTACAAATATAATCATTTTATTGTGAAAAGATGTGCTTGGTTTAAGTAAATAACAAGATCAATTCTCTATGCTCAAACTTTATTTAATTGAATTTTGTGGACTTTGATATAAGAGAGATTAGTAATCATGCCAGATAAAATCAAGATATTTATTGTTGTGAGTGTGCAAGTGAGGGATTCCAAATAAATGGTAATTTATCCAAAATAATTTGAAACGTATAACTGCAATAATTGTAAGAAAATATATATAAATATTTTTGAGAAGTTTTGAGAATGTTGACTCTCTCTTTCTTCTTTATTTTATTTTGGTTTCGAAAGAGTCAAGCATATAGCTGTTTTTATATTTTTATTCTTTATTTTGATTTTTGGTTTGATTTTTGTTTTTGAGCAAAAAATTTAACAAGTGCCATAAATAAATGCAATAAATAGTTTTGAAGATTTTTGATGATTATGAATATTTTTGATGTTTTTGGATTTTTATAAATTTGAAAGAAATATAAGATAAAATTTTTGAAATATTATAAACAATTATATACAAGGATGAAATGACCAAATTTATGCATAGTAACGTTTAAGATGCAAAATATTCATGGGTTCTTTAAGTTCTTTACCATCTAAGGTAGACAATTTGTATGCTCTCGATGCAAATTTAGCAGTAATAATATATGGTCCAAGCCAGTTGGGCTCAAATTTACCTTTAAGGTCCTTAGTTGCATTTGTATTTTTTTGATTTTCTTTTAAAACAAGGTCGCCGATCTCAAAGGATCGATGACGAACTTTTTTAGCATATGATCTTTTAAGCTTGTTTTGGTAAGCACGGAGATGCTCCAAAGCATTGATGCATTTTTCATCTAGGAGTTCCAGTGGTCGAGTCTGCCGACTCGATATTCATCTCCTACTTCAGTATCTTGAAGTAGCAGAGCCAAAGAAGGAACTTCCAATTCAAATGGAAAAACTGCTTCAGCACCATAAACCAAAACAAATGGTGAAGTTCCCGTGGGGGTTCGAACACTAGTTCGATAAGCCCACAAGGCTGGATATAATTGAATGTGCCAGTCACGGCCAGTTTTATTGACTAATCTTTTGAGAATTTTGATTAAGGTTTTGTTAGATGCTTCTGCTTGACCATTACCCTGAGGATAATAGGGAGTGGACCAGCGATGTTGAATCTTATATTTTTGGCATAATTTTTTAACATCTTTATTTTTGAAGCAAGTTCCATTGTCAGAGATGAGATTGGCAGGAATTCCGAACCTACAAATGATTTGATTAAAAATAAATTTAGAAACTTGTGTGCCAGTGCAGGAAGCTAAAGGCATAGCTTCGACCCACTTCGTGAAATACTCAGTGGCGGTTATGATGAACTTGTGTCCATCAGATGACACAGGATTGATTTTGCCAATAATATCCAAGCCCCATTTAGAAAAGGGCCAAGGAGATGAAATAGCCTGCAGCTCTTGTGCAGGCGCATGGACAAGGTCAGCATGTTTTTGACACTTGTCGCAATGGCGCACATACTCATGTGCATCCGTTTCCATGGTAGGCCAAAAGTATCCTATCCGAAGGAGCTTTTTAGCAATGACACTACCACTAAAGTGTCCTCCACAAGATCCATCGTGGGCTTCACTCAAGGCTGATTTAGACTCTTCTAAGTTTAAACATCTTAATAGGATACCTTCAAAAGATCTCCTATATAAAGTATTGCCAATTATTACAAATCGACTTGCTCGTCGACGTAATAACCGACACTGGTTTCTATTAGAATTGGCAGGGAAAGTCCCATTTTGGAGAAAATCAAATATGTCTGTATACCAAGGTTTAGGAGTAGTTTCATTGATTAGAAACACATCCAAAGGCTCTAAGCATGACTTATTTGAAGCGGGTTCCTAGAGTCGACGAATAATGATAGTGGCATATTCGTCGTCTAACTCCAAGGGCAGGAGAGATGCAGCTGCGGCCATAGCATCAGCTGCACGGTTGCTAGTTCGAGGAATAGCTTCCAAGGTAACTTGATCAAATAAAGACATTAATTGTAAAACATAGGCCTTATATGGGCGCAGTTTATCATCTCTGGTTTGATAAACTTCATTAATTTGGTTTATAACCAGTTGAGAATCACCAAAAACTAAGAGATGTTTAATTTTTAGCGCTAGGGCAGCTCGTAATCCAAGGATTAGAGCTTCATACTCAGCAGTATTGTTGGTGCAAGCAAATGTCAATTTGAAGGACAGAGGAATAAGATGTTTTTGTGGAGATATTAAAATAATACCCGCACTAGCCCCACTCATGCATCGGGCTCCATCAAAGTATAAGGACCATTGTTCGGTATGGTCTACCTCTAATTGAAGGCATTCATCTAGAAATTCGATGATGAGGGGATGGGTAGACTCTAAGGGTGCAGCAACTAATTGATCTGCTATGATTTGACCCTTAACAGACTTTTGTCCTATGAATGTGAGATCAAACTCGCTTAGAGCAAGAACCCACTTGGTTGTGCGACCCGATAAATAAGGTCGACTCATGAGATACCTCAAGGGATCGTATTTAGCAATGACATAAGTTTTTTGACTAAGCATATAATGTCATAATTTTTGCGTAGCAAACACGACTGCTAGACATAGTTTTTCCAACGCTGTGTAGCGGGTTTCATAACTGATGAAGGTTCGGCTAATGTAATAATTAGCACGTTCTCTCTTTTCATCATCAAGTTGAGCTAACATAGCCCCTAAGGCAGAATCTGAAGCGGAAATATATAGGAGAAATGGGCGATCAGATTTAGGTGGTGAAAGCACAGGTGGATTAAGGAGGTATTGTTTGAGAAGTTCAAAAGCTTCTCTACATTCTGTGTCCCAATTAAAAGGGACATCCTTCTTAAGGAGTTTAAGAAAGGGACCGGTTTTGTCCGCCAGCTTATCGATGAAGCGACGGATGGCTTGAAGTTTACCTTGTAAACTTCGTAACTCAAATATATTAGTAGGTGCGGGCATATCAGTGATGGCCGCAATCTTGAGAGGGTCGATTTCAATACCACGTAAAGAAACTAAAACCCCTAATAGTTTGCCGGATTTAACTTCGAATATGCATTTTGTTGGATTTAATCGAATGAGATATTCTCGTAATCGATTAAAGACTTTCCTCAAATCATCTAAATGATTATTTTCAATAATAGAGTGAGCTATAATATCATCCACATAATCATGTAGGATATCATGCATCATATCATGAAAAATATAGGTCATAGCTCGTTGATAAGTTGCACCGACGTTCTTTAAGCCAAATGGCATCACTTTCCAGCAAAAGGTACCCCAGGGGGTAATAAAGGTTGTTTTAGCCTGATCTTCAGGAGCTATCCTGATCTGATTATAACCAGGAGAATCCATCCATTAAGGACATCATCCCACTCCCGGCAGTAAAGTCTATGATTTGATCCATGTTTGGAAGAGGAAAGTCATCTTTAGGGCATGCAGCGTTAATATCTCTAAAATCTATGCAAACCCTAACTTTGGTAGCTTCTTTCTTGGTGATTGGAACTACATTTGAGATCCATTCAACATAATCAATAGCTTGTATAAAGATAACATTCAGGAGTTTTTCTAACTCCCCTTTGACTAGCAGAGCCACTTTGGGATGCATTTTTCTAAGTTTTTGTTTCACAGGTTTAGCATCCGGATGGACCACTAGATGATGCATGACTACGGAAGGGTCTAGACCTGGCATATCTTCGTATGTCCAAGCGAAGACATCTTCATACTCTTTAAGGAATGCAATGTATTGTTCTTGTTTTTCTTGACTTAATTCTGATCCAATATTGATTATGTGAGGATTGTCCTCAGTTCCAATATTAATTTTAATGACGTTTTCTACCTTCATATGTAGATCTCTTTCAAAGTTAGGTGGGGCGGGTGAAACGCCCAATTCTTGTAATTCTTGTAAGGTTAATTTAGATAATTCATTCTGAGGATTAGTGGCCTCAAGTTGGGCTATAGTTGGTATAGAACCATCAAAATAAAATCCATTGTGTAACATCTCTTCAACAGAGACATCATGGAAGATATCTCCTTCCAACTCTTCATCGAGGTCGACAATCATTTCAGGGTAAGCTATGGATAGCATGTTGCATGAAAACGACTGATTTTTAAGAGGCAAATCAACATGCCTATCCAAATAATCTTGATAACATATGAGATGATCATCATCCTCAAAAGGAAAGGGTTGACCCTTATTAGGAAATAGGCCCACACCACAGCGGGCAGGCCACGGTTCTACCTCGAAAGGTTCTTTCATGCCATTTTGGGAAGGTCCCAAGCCTTTCCCTTTATATCCCATTTTAAGCATCATGGGTTTAGCTTTAATATAATCATTGGTAAAATAACACCGAGCGTATCCCTCATGATGAGTTTTGATATTCCGAGGGATTCTTCCCCAGTCATATCCTTTATAAATGAAGGCACAACTCCCGACTTGGTAAGTACTTCCCATAGGTTGTGGGAGGCCCAAAGTACGGGGAGATGGCGGTAAGTTATTTAAAAGGTTTGAATCTTGCATGAAAGCATTTGTTTTTTTTGATATTAAGGTTGTGGATAAATCTGGTAAAAGTTCATCAGAAAGGGCATAAGATGTAGAAGGCTTATTACCTATGTCTTGAGATGTGGAAGGTATGATAGTTGTTTCTAGAAGATTTGAATTTATAGGGGTAGAACTTGAAGGATTGGTTGTAGATTTAAGATCTTTTTGAGGTTCTAAAATGATTTGTTTAGAGGGTTGTTGATCTATATAGGAGGATGAAATTAAGGGAGGGGAAATAGGTGAAGTTATGGGTGTATGTTTCACAGTTTTAGATGAAAAATAAGAACTAGGATGTGTGGATGACGGAGCAGGGCAAAATTGCACTCCAACGGGTTCTGCCAAAGCACACATATCAAAAGGTCTAGGGTCACCATGGATAGTGACCAACTGATTTTTAAACTCAAATTTAACACATTGGTGTAAGGTTGATGGGACCGCTCGCATGGCATTGATCCAAGGGCGACCCAAAAGTATATTGTATGATGTTGGGCAATGTACAATAAACACGGTTGTTTCTAGGGTTCTAGGACCAACTTGCAATGGGAGGGTAATAACTCCACACGTTTCTTGTGTTTCGTCATTAAAAGCTTTGATAATCATATCAGTTTTCTTCATTTCATCACTTCTAAAGCCAAATCATTGGTAGAAGTCAAAAGTGCAAATGTTTAGAGATGAGCCATTATCAATCAAAACTCTTTTGACGACTACATCTCCAATTAGAGCAGTAATGTATAAGGGATTGTCCTTATGTAAACTGTGTTGTGGGATATCTTTATCCCGAAAGTCAATACAATCAATCTCTCGAGTGATGATAGTATTGGCCATAGCTTCGAGGTTGAATGTTTTGAGGTACCATCATTTGGCTCAATGTAAGCATCAACTCATCCCTATGGGTGGGAGAGGATCTTAATAAATCCAAAAGGGAAATTCTGGCCGTAGTATTGGACAATTGCTCATTAATATTGTAAGGGGGTTTAGGTTGAACAGTAGGAGCATGATTCCCTTTATTGGGGTTTTTCAAAATAAATGGAGCTGATCCATCGTTCTGGTTTGGTTCTTGTTGGGAATTTTGAGCTTGTTGTCGAGTAACGACTCCAATGGTACCTACAATGTTATAGTGAAGACGCTGAACTGGTCTCGGTTGAGCATTGATGGCTTGTTCATTAGAAAGGAATATATTAGAAGAAGGTCGAGTAGTAACTCTTCTAGGAAATGGTTCTTCTGGAACCATAGCATCTGTGATGAGGTTGAATAGGATCCGATTCATTTTCAGAACTATTCGATTGGTTTGAAGTAATGTCTAGTTCACTTTCACTATCCGATTCTATATCACTAGAATTCGAAGTTTGAAAATTATGTAAGGGCCTGGTCATAACCGAGGGATAAGGTCGTGTCAAATATTTGAGGATCCTGAACAGGTAATTGTCCGCTAATGGTTCCTACATATCGGGTAGGAGGGGGAACATTATGATGTTCGATTTGATTGGCTACCTCTTTACCATGTCTTGGTAAAGGGTGTTGAAATATGTCTAGAGTTTGATTAGCATTTTGATTTTGATTTTGAGGAATGGTCTTTTGAGTATTATTAGGAGGGTTTTGTTTAGGTTGGAAGGCTTGCACTTCCATTTCATTATTGTCAATCAAATCTTGTATTTTATGTTTCAACCTTTTACAAGCATTGGTAGAATGTCCAGGTCCTCTATGGAAATCACAGTGTAAGTCAGCTCTATATCCGGGTATAGTTGGATCAGGTTCCCGGATGGCTGGTAATTGGATCAAACCTCTTTCGAGCAATTGAGGTAAAATAGTTGATAAGGGTTGATTTAATCTAGTGAATTCTCGAGGAGGCTTATCAGGAGGTTTCAATATGAATTTTTTTGTTGTCTTCGTTGTATTGACATTAGCAATATTTCTGCTGTCGGTGACTCCATCACCGACAACTTGTTTGTTTTTATATTGATTTTTGGATGTTTTCTCATCATCCTTCTTCCTAAGTTGGCCTCTCCTAATGAGGGCATCTTCTACTCTTCGAGCTAAATCTATAGCTTGATCGAAGGTAGTTAAAGTAGCGATTGATAGCTCATAAGATATTTGTTCTTGTAAATTATTGATGAAAATGTCCAACATTTCCCTATAAGGCAGCACAAAGTGCAGTTTTCCTGTCAATTGCCTCCATCTAGCTAAGAAATCGGCAAAACATTCATCCTTGTCTTGTTTTAAATTGTATAGGTCTTTAATAGTTACATGCCTCTCGATGTAGGCACTAAATTGATGGACAAATGATTCAGTTGTTTCTTCAAAGTTTCTCAAAGAATGAGTGGGCAATTGATAGTACCACTCTAATGCCATTCCACCTAAACTTTTTGGGAACATTTTTAGTAATAGCAAGTCATCATGTGATATATCATGACATGCTATCCTAAACATGCGAAGATGCTCTATGGGATCTTCGGTTCCTTTATATATAGGTAGGATGGGCATGGGAAAATGCTTAGGGTATGGTTGAGCTACAACTATGGGATCCAAAGGTTGACTACGAGATCTCTCGATAATTATACGAGGGACGGTAGGGATCTATCTGGTCCATACGTGAAGCTAATTGTTTCACCATGGCTTCCAGATTACTAGTTTGCCCCCCATATTGGTTCGGTAGGGCATTGACATGGGTTTTATGGGCATATGATGGAGGAACATGCAGATTAGATGCCATGTTACTATTGTGTAAATTATTGGTAGGAAAAGTATTATGAAGGAATTTTGAAGTTGTATTATGTTGTATTCCGGATTGTTGAAAGTTTGTATTTGGCTTTGTTTTAGGTTTTTGTTTACTTGAAGCATATTGCTCAATAGTTTGGCGGAATAAAGTAGTGAAGGAAGGTTTCTTTTGTGTGGGAGTGATTTTAGGTTGAATAACGAGGTTCCTTAGGAGGTTGGGTAACCTGTTGTTTTGACATGTTTTGAGCCATAGTGACCATATCCGTATTGGATGGCCCAACCTTGTCACTTTCTTGATCAATGAAAGACAAGGGATTAGTGCGCATATTACACATATATTCCATGGCTGCTTGAGTGTTACTAATTTTCCCTTTATCAATACGAATTGCCACATTAAGGTCATCAATGTTATCAATGAGAAATTTTTGAAAATGCTCTGCATTGTCAAAAGCAATAGTTCCATTTGGAGCTACTCTAGGGGATGAGGATCCATCCTCTTTAACACTCCCTTCTTGTTCCTTATCTTCACCTAAGTCTTCTTCTGATTGACCTAGAGTTTCTCCTTCCGGATTTGGATCTCCAAGAAGGACATTTGGGTCTCTAGTTGTATCTTGTAACCAATCTTCTTCTTCTCCTAAAGTTTCTTTACCATTCCTAAGTTTAGGCATGGTGCTTTAATTTTGATTTCAGCAAATATATATATATATATATATATATATATATATATATATATATATATATATATATATGCAACAAATTAAGAGGTATATGTTTACTATATACCTACTACAATATTTGAAATGAAATTTTTAAGTTTTTGCTAAGTTTTTGGTTTTTTTTTTTTTTTTAGTTTTTGAAATAATATAATAAAGACAACAAATAACACAATAAAATGCAAGAAATAATACTGAAGTAATAATCTAGTTTTCTATAAACAATTTATAAATATCATTAATAGGCTCGAGTTGTTCAGGAGTCATGAAGTGTTCTTCTTCAAATTGAAAGTTTTCTTTTAAAAATTTGATGAAAAGAGCTATAGTGATATTATCTATCTCAGATGTTGGTTGATAAAAGTAAAGCTCGTGGCAATACTCTCGATATAACACAGCTCGCGGAACTCTATTCCATATTTCCCTATCTGTAAGAACAACCTCTTGGTCTTCTACACAACCTAGGAACTGGTGCACAATGGCTGCGTTCTCGAGGTATTCCTCGAAGGTGAACAATTCTAAAGATACTAGAGCTCTCCTATAAGCTAACCATCTATGGCAGGCTCTCTGAAGTTCATGATAAAAAACTAGTTGATGAGGATCCAGGATTCTATCTAGGACTAGCCTCTTGATTTGCTTAAGTTGTGTGGACCTAGATGAGATGAGACTAAGTCTTCTATCAAGTTCGTTCCACAGGAATTGATTCCTACTTGTTTCAGGCACATTAAGCATAGAATTGATTTCTACAGCTGCCAATTGGTTTTCTACATTTATAGTAACTGCTAATATTTTCTTAGGAGCTACCATCTAAACATGATTTCAAACTTAAAGGATTTAAAATGCATCTATGTTTTAGTTGTTCTATATATTTTTTTTTTTTGTTTTGTTTTGTTTTCAAAAGGTTATGATGCATTCACGTCGGGTTCACCAAAATGTATCGCTCCAAATTTTTTGCATCCTTACCTTCAGGCTATTGGATCCATGCCCGGAAGGAGGATGGGAAAAGGATGTCGTGGTACCTCGGATTGAGAGGACTTTGCGAAGGTCCCGCCTCTCAAGGGAGGTGTATTTTGATGATTTTTCGATGGATGGTGGGTTCACGAGGAAACATTTAAGGGCAGTTTCCACGCCTAGGTTTGGAATGTGTTTTAATGTGTTCATTTTTAACTTTAAGCATTCATATCCTAGGTTTGGCCAAATGAATCTAGATTAATCTACATGAAAATGCAAATTCAATGAGTACAGAAAATAGATTTAAAGACATAAAATAGAGAATTTACAGAATACAAATGAGGAATACCTGATCCGGATGTCTGGTGATGATTCTGATGTTTGAAGCAGTCAGGATCATCTGGAATTCGACAGAATCATCTGAGATCTGACAGAATCGTCTGAGATCTGACGAATTCATCAGACAAATTCGTCAGAGACCTACAAGCAGAAAAATAGATACAAAATACAACGAATACTACTGTGCTAACAGAGGGAAACAACACCAAATGACTGTATGAATACTGAATAATAGTTATGAACAGAAATTCAAGCAAATTACGATATTCTAATGACAAATCATGATCTTAGTATGCAATCTAAGCTAAATGGGTGAACTCCAAATGCAAAATAACATAAACACTGAATAAACTATCTAATTTGCAGAATAAAACAGCAGAGAAAAGGTTGAGAAATGCAAACTTCAGGCACTGATTGCCTCAATATGGACTGCAGTCGAGATCGTCTCGCATCAGTACGAAATTGCCTCGAATTCGATAGGTTCACCTCCGATCTGAATAGGTTCGTCGACGATGATGTGTGCTGGCTCCGGCTGAAAAATAGTGATGTACCTACAACAAAATTGGTATGGGACCAGTGCAAATGAAAAATTGGGATGGTTCAACGTAGATGGAGTTAAATTGCAGAGAATTTCAGCCAGGGGGGTGCTAAGGGGATAGCTTAGGATTAAATAGGCTTAGGGGAGTAGTTAGAAGGTTGGAGATCATCCCAATTTGGGAGATCTCCAACGGGGGAGGGTCCCTAACGGCGTAGACACGCTTTTCCCGGATTGGAGACCCGTTGGAACAGAAGCTAATTGTGCAAAATTAGTTTTGCGACAAGATCGTCTGGACGTCCTAGCCCAGACGAAATCGTCAGATCTGGGGCGATATCGTCTGATCGGCGACGATATCGTCAAACGGTCAAAACAACCTCTAAAAATGGCGCGAAAAAGGGGGAAACGGATTACCCGACGGTTAACGGGTGGTTTGGGAGGTTAAATTTGAATTTTAAATTATTTACTAAGGTGAATGTAATTATTACAATTTTACTGCGCCAATTTTAGGGTGCTACAGTATCCAATGAAGGCTTGCTTAAGAAAAGGGACTAAATATGGGATGATATAGAATACCCTATTTTCTAGTATCTTACGGGAATAAACCCCAAGGTAAAGTGGATGTTAGGATGAATTAGTAGGAAATTTGGTATCAATGACACATCCTAGCCTGGGATATCACCCTAGTTATATTCTTAGTGCATATAGCAAGAGAACTCTATATTATGGCTTGATTAGAGATACATCTTAAGATGAAACTATAATCTAATCTTCTTTCTTGGATGAAATCAGGTTAATATACCACCTAAGACCAAAAGAGGGAGGTCTACACCTAGAAAAACTTGGTAAAGTAATGTCAAAGAAGAAAACTAGGATGGGGAACCAACAAATCCCAATAGGGAGGTAGAATACCTCACCGCTATGGTCTTTGCTATGTAGGATCGGATAAGACAATTGCTAGAAATGGCTATGAATCAAAATTCACAAGTTCAAGGCTCAAAGACTAGCCTAGATAATGGACTAACTATAGAGAAAGTACAAGCCAAAGCCTTAGAATAAAAGGAAACAACTAGGTACATAAAAAACATTAGTATCTCCAAGTTTGATGGAGAGAGTGATGGGGATGCAGTGGAAGCATGGCTAAGAGAAGCAGAGGTTCACTTTACAGTAAAAGGCTAATAATCTGGAACCCGAACACTTTAGGCTACGATTAACCTGGAAGGGGATGCTTTGGAGTGGTGGGAAACCCACTATGAGGAAACTAAGATTGACCCCATTGATACTCCATGGGAAGAGTTTATCAACATATTTAAGAAGAGATTCCTAATAGATAATTTTTATACCTTAAAGTTTGAATAATTTACTAGTCTCAAACAAGGAACTAGCATAGTAGAGGTATACTACAAGAAGCTGGTAAGGTTGTTCAAATATGTACCTATTTATAATGAGAAGATGCAAGTTCATAAGTTCATAATTGGATTTGAATCTAGGTTAAAGCACGATGTGGATATGCAGGATCCCAAATCACTGCAAAAGTCATATAATATAGCAAAGAAAGCATAGTCACACTTCTATTATAAGTATGACACTCTACCCGAGCAAGTTCATAAAAAGCTAAAGAAGAAAAATAGTAATGGGTTTGTAAAATGAGAGGCTAAGCAAGAGCGAAAGGCAAAGAAACCTCAAAATCCTAAGAAGAAACCTTATGGTAATCAGAATAAGTTCAAGAATAAATTTCGTAAGAAGGATAACAAGCCCAACAACATGAAACCTCAACCATAAAATTCGTAAGCTCCAACTCCAGAATTTAAGAATGGGAATGAGAAACTAAAAAAACAACAAGGACCCAAGGAAGGGTGCTACAATTTTCAAGAATCTCATTACTATAATCAATGTCCCTATCAAGCAGGGACTAGCTCAGCCAATCCAAAATGGAAGGAACCAAAACATCAGATCTATACCACAACCAAGAAGCAAAAGCTAGAGGGACAAGCCACCCCATTACTTGTGAAAGGTAAGGTTTTCAATAAGCAAGTAAACATTTTGATAGATAGTGGAGCCATTGATAAATTTATTTCATCTAGTATAGCAAGGACTGTGTTGAAAATTCCTAGACATTTGGCTCATGGGTGGAAGGTTGAGTATGGTTCTGGGCAGATCTACTCGGTAAACCAGTGTTATCCTATGGCAAAATTTACTCTTCCTGAAGGGACTACAAAATGTTGTTTATATGTAGCTCCCCTACACGCCTTTGATGTGATACTAGGGATGGATTGGCTACAAGATCATAAAGGCTTAGTCAATTTCCAATACCGATGGATTGAGTATTCAGAGGAAGGTAGAGAGAGATTAAGAATTTATAGCAAACAAGGGGCGTTTGAACCCCAAATGTTGTCCACTATGCAATTGAAAAAGGCCCTAAATAGAGGTGGGATAGTGTATGTGGTAAAAATTAATGAAGTGGAGGACCATGAAAAGGAGGAATACTAAGACATCATCCAATTTTACAAGATGTTTAGGATGTATTTCCAGAGGACCTACCTAGATTACCTCCTATACAAGAATTTGACATCACGATTGAACTTATGATGGGATTCGAACCTATTCATAGATCCCCGTATTGGATGAATCCTACTAAAATGTGAGAACTAAAGGTTCAATTGCAAGGATTATTGGAGAAGGGTTTGATAAAACCAAGTGTGTCACCATGGGGTGTACTAGTTTTGTTCATGAAAAAGGATGGTTCACTGAGATTGTGTATTGATTATAGGATGCTAAATAAGGCTACAATCAAGAATTGATACCCTTTACCTAGGATTGAAGATTTATTTGATCAACTAAAGGATTCCAAGGTGTTTACTAAGATTGATATGAGGTCAGGGTATCACCAGTTAAGGATTTGTGAGGAAGACACTCACAAAACGATATTTAAGACTAGATATGGGCATTATGAGTTTACAGTTCTACCCTTTGGACTAATTAATGCCCCAAATACTTTCATGAACCTAATGAACAGTGTGTTCTAGAGACACTTGGACTAGTTTGTCCTGGTATTCCTAGATGATATCCTTATATACTCTCGAGATAAATAAGAGCACGATAAGCATCTTAGGATCGTGTTGGAATTGTTGAGGAAGAATCAACTTTATGGAAATTTGGCTAAGAGTGAATTCTATGTCCTAGAGGTACAATATCTCGGACATGTTATATCAACAAAAGGGATTGTTGTGGATCCAGAGAAGATAGAGGCTATCCTAAATTGTCCACCCCCTACTAATATCACTGAAGTGCAAAGTTTCATGGGGTTAATGAGCTATTATAGACGTTATATAAAGGATTACTCCAAGATTGTTGGACCCATAACAAAACTTCAGAAGAAGGGGAAAGAATTCAAGTGGTCAAAGAAGTGTGAGGCTGCATTTGGACTACTAAAGCATAAGCTTACTACTACACCGATACTAAAGGTTACCAATACTCAAGGGCACTTTTTAGTGTGCACTGATGCATCAATAGACGGGTTGGGTGGGGTGCTCTCACAAGAGGAGTTAGTGGTGGCATATACTTCAAGGAAGCTCAAAAAGCATGAAGTTAATTATGCTAAACATAATTTAGAGCTAGCTATAGTAGTGCATGCTTTAAAGGTTTGGCGCCACTACTTGGTGGGAAGGCCCTTCGAATTAAAGACAGACCATCAAATTCTATGGTATATATTCACCCAACCAATACTCAATGCAAGACAAAGAAGATGGGTGGAATTTATCGTTGAGTATGACTTCAAAATTGAATACATAAAAGGAAAGGAGAATAAAGTAGTTGATGCTTTAAGTAGAAGGAAATATATAGTAGCCATAACTAGAATTCACATGGACTTGATGGATCGAGTGAGACAGGAGCAATCTCAGGATGAGTATTGCCAAGGAATTCGAGTCAATATGGATAGAGATCCTGAATGAAATAAGGAATTTAGTGTGAAATATGAATTTCTGTGTTATAAGGGAAGAGTCATCATACCAAAGATAGGTGATTTGAGAAACTTGATAATGCAAGAGGCTCATAGATCTCCTTATTCTGCTCATTCAGGAGGAGCCAAAATGTGAGAAAACATGAAAAGAGCCTTCTTTTGGGTAGGTATGAAGAAGGACATCATAGATTTTGTTACTCGATGCCTCGAATGTCAGAAAGTTAAGGCATAACATCAACATCCTACAGGAAAACTTCATCTGCATGATATACCTATGCAAAAATGGTAGGTTATATCTATGGATTTTATTGTGGGTTTACCCAAGACTCAGTACCAACATGATGCCATATTTGTAGTGGTCGACAAATTGACTAAGGTTACCCACTTCATACCAGGAAATACCAAGGACGATGTTCAGGTAGTGGTGAATAGATTCATCAAAGAGGTATTTTGATTGCATGGATTTCCTGAGGTAATTATATCATATAGGGACTCTAAATTCACTTTTGAATTTTGGAAATCCCTTCATAGTGTAGTTGGTACGAAACTAAATATGAGTTCAGCATACCACCCAAAAATCGATGGTCAAACAAAGTGGGTAAACCAAGTTTTGGAAGACATGCTCCGCATGTACTGCATGGATCACAAATCTCAATGGGAAGATTGTCTACCTTTGGTAGAGTTTGCCTACAATAATGGACATCACTCCTCGCTAGGAATGGCACCTTTCGATGCCTTGTATGGGTAAAAGTGTAGAACACCATTGTCTTGGGATAACCTAGAGGATCGAGTTGTGATTGGGCTAGAAATGGTTAGGGTAATGGAAGAGCAACTAAAATAAATTAGGCAAAGGCTTAAAGAAGCTGTGGATAGGTAGAAGAGTTATGCAGATCTAAAAAGGACTCCAAGAGAGTATTCTATTGGAGATAAGGTGTTCTTAAGGGTTAAGCCAAAGAAAAGTGCTATCAAATCCATGAAGTTGGATCCATGTTTTGTGGGGCCCTTTGAGATCATGAAAAATATCAGTCCGGTTGCATACCAACTTGCATTACCACCTAATCTATCCAAAATCCATGACACCTTCCACATATCCTTGCTTAGGAAATATGTTGCTGACCTTGAACATGTGTGGGATGTTTCTAAATTGCATATGGTAAATCCGGAGGCCATTGAAGTACTACCGATGAAGATTCTTGAGTTTCATTCTAAATCTCTATGGAATCAAACTCTCGAATAGTGTAAGGTCCAGTGGGACCAGTTCTCTGAGAAGAATGCCACTTGGGAGAAAGTGGAGGTTATGCAAAAACATTTTCCCTTTTTGTTTGAAGCTATATGATGTAATAATTTTACTTTCTATTAAAAAAAAAAGGAAAACTAGAAACACCGAGGACAATGTTTAATTCTAGTGGGGGAGGATGTCATGACCCTCCCTAGCTGACTTTATGGCACAAGAAAACAATGTATTAACCTATGATGTGGTGATACCTAGTTTGAACAATTGAACCAACTATATGATGTTTAGTTGATTTATAATGGCGTGATATCACTAACATGTTGCCAAGTGTGTAGGATCAGGTGCACTCATAGGTGGAATAGGTAGAATCACCCACCAGAAATGAGGGTACCAAATATCAGGGGAAATTATGATTAAGGTACTCGAAGGTAACATGGATAGATACCTTCATATAGGCATGCATTGATGGAAGGGATAATCATCGATGACTGATCACCTTGAGCTTTAGTTGATAGCCTAGTAGCTATCATAAAATATCTAGCTAAGATAGGTGATTGGGTCGATGGAAAGACTCCCTCTTTGTTGTTGTGTAAATTTGTTTGCTCTCTACTGCATCATGGCTTGAGTAGTTTAATGATTGGGGTTTCTATAGGAGAACAATCACAAGATGTATATAGATGCATAAATTAAACTGCCATGTTGAAGTGAAAATAGCACATAACTCTTATGAAGGAAAGCAAATTAAATTTATATGTCGGATAAATATTTCTTTAAATTAATTGATGAAGTTTTAATTAAATAATGTTTGGCTCATTGGAGCTCATTAGTAAACTTCAATGCAATTAACAAATGAATTTTCTTTTAAATTAATTAAAAGTGTTCTTTTTAATGATAATTGAGAATTCATTAAAAGAGTTTAATTTAATTGAAATAAATGAAAGAGAATTCATTTTAAAAAAATAATAATTATATATGTGTGTAATAATAGATATATTTTATTAAAAAAAAAAAAACACAATAATGAAATTGTGTAATTAAAAGATATATATTTTAATGTTGGTAAATATCAAAAGAATGATATTTTAAATTAAAAGAGCCATCATTCATTTTTAAGAAGACGTCATTATCCCTTTCCCTATAGAGTAAAACCTATGAAGTAGCCTAAGGCTACTAATTTCCAAATATGGGAATTATGGGAGGAAATGCATAGAGGATAGGGGATGACGCATTGAAGGCAGGGGCTTAGGATTCGAGAGGACGAAAAATGGGCCACCTAGGTGGAGAGGCACATAAGGTGCTAGGGACAAGGAGAAGAAAAAAGAAAGAGAAGAACAAAACACAAGGAAGAAGGAGGACGCAGACCAACGGAAGCAGAGGAAGGAAACACACCACAAGCAAGGGAGAGAGAGAGAGAACCGAGATGCCACCAAGTTCTAGCCATAAAAGGATTAAGGTTGGAATGTTTATGCTTTAACTTGTTTAATTGCATGTATTTTTTTGGTGGAAACCGAATGGTTATACTCCCTGTAGCGTGAGAGGTCTTTGGTAAGGATGGAAACCACCTGCATCTGGGTTTGTAGAGCACTGCAAGTTGTATGTTTTTAAGAATCCACCATATGTTGGTAAGGCGTTGTATATTTTTAAGAAGCCACCATATGTTGGTAAGGCATTGTGTGTTTTTAAGAAGCTATCATATGTCTTGGTAAAGCACTGTGTGTTTTTAAGAAGCCACCATATGTTGGTAAGACACTGTATGTTTTAAGAAGACACCATATGTTGGTAAGGCACTGTATAGTTTTAAGAAGCCACCATATGTTGGTAAGGCACTGTATGTTCTTAAGGAAACCACCATACTTTTCAAAGTAAGGCACTGTGTGTTTTTAAGAAGCCACCATATGTTGGTAAGACACTATATGTTTTAAGAAGACACCATATGTTGGTAAGGCGTTGTATGTTTTAAGAAGCCACCATATGTTGGTAAGGCACTGTATGTTCTTAAGGAAACCACCATACTTTTCAAAGTAAGGCATTGTGTGTTTTTAAGAAGCCACCATATGTCTTGGAAAGGCATTGTGTGTTTTAGGAAACCACCATACGTTTATAAGGTTGTGTTCTTAAGGAAACCACCATACTTTTCAAAGAAAGACGTTGTGTATTTTAGGAAACCACCATACGTTCCAAAGAAAGGCACTATGTGTTTTAGGAAACCACCATACGTTCCAAAGAAAGGTGATGTGTGTTTTACAAAACCACCATACGTTTCAAAGGAAGGCGCTATGTGTTTTAAGAAACCGCCATATGTTTTGAGGAGCGTTGGGTGTTTTAAGAAATCACTATATGTTTTGGTAAGCGTTGTGCGTAGTAAAACCAGAGGATTGCTTTAGTGAATCCTGAGTGTGTTTTAGTGAAGCCAGAGGATTGCTTTAGTGAAACCTGGGTGTGTTTTAGTGAAGCCAGAGGATGCTTTAGTGAAACCTGGGTGTGTTTTAGTGAAGCTAGAGGATGCTTTAGTGAAACCTAGGTGTGTTTTGGTGAAGCCAGAGTATGCTTCAGTGAAAACCAGAGTGCACTTGATAAATGAGCGTTGAGCATGGTCAAAACCATGACATGCTGAAGGGAGCACTGTGGGGCTCGAGGGAAATGGGTGTTCGAGAGCATTGTGGAGTCGATAGCACTGAGTAATGAAGAACGCTATGCTCCAAGAGTGGGAACTCTATTAAGGCAGAGGTAAGAACAATACCGTCTTCTATCTGCTTGAATGCCAAGTATTCGTAGAGGTTGTAGACTTTATCTTGTGAAGGTGTTGTGTAAGGTTTTATTTAGAAAGGAACCTTAGTTTTATAAAGATTTCATTAAAGGCTTTTAATTAGAAATAACCTTTAGTTTATATGAAATTTTATTAAATGTTTTTAATTAGAAAGGACCTTTGATTTATATGAAATTTATTAAAGGCTTTTAATTAGAAAGAACCTTTAGTTAATATGAAATTTATTTAAAGGTTTTTAATTAGAAAGGACCTTTGATTTATATGAAATTTTATTAAAGGTTTTTAATTATAAAGGACCTTTGATTTATATGAAATTTATTAAAGGCTTTTAATTAGAAAGAACCTTTAGTTAATATGAAATTTCTTTAAAGGTTTTTAATTAGAAAGGACCTTTGATTTATATGGATTTTATTAAAGGTTTTTAATTAGAAAGGACCTTTGATTTATATGAAATTTATTGAAGGATTTTAATTAGAAAGGAACCTTTGATTTATTTATATGGAATTTAAGGAAGGTTTTTAATTTAAAAAAGAAACTCCTTTGATTAAAGTTGATTATATTAGGAGTTTTAAATTAAAAAGGATGTGGATTTATTATTTGATTTGAAGTTATGGGGCTTCACTTTAGGGAATGAAGGGAATGATTGTTTTAAAGGTTAAAGGTATGGGACTTTAATGCTTTAAAAAGTAATTGGTTGATTGGAAATTGTGGATTAAAAAGGATGTAGATTTATTCTTTGAATTGAAGTTATGGGGCTTTGATTTAGGGAATGATTGTTTTAAAGGTTAAGGGTATGGGACTTTAATGCTTTAAAACATGAATGAATTTGATTGAAGTTAAGCCTTGATCTAAGTAGCAAAATATGGATGACTCTCTAAGGGAACTTGAGAGGGGAAAATAAAAGTAAAGGTTCTTTTATGAAATTCATTATGCATTAGATGGTTAGAAACTTAATTGAATTTTGTATAGTTGCAATTTGGAAAAATAAATGAGTAGATGCATTTAAAGGCATGCCTATCCTGAACCATGAGTATCCTGATCCCCTACTACCCTCAAAGATCCAATGGGAAGCTTGGAGAAGCAAGGAGTTCAATGGAAACAAGTATAGGTAATGGCATCTCATGTTGATTTATTTATGCTCAAATAGATTAGAATTGTGGGGAGATATCTCCAATGCGGTTATTGTAATATTACTTAAAGTAAGAAGGATTTACCATGCAAATTCTGATGCACTAACTTTTTATTGGTTTAAAGATGTTACCTTTCCTTTATTTCTGTATTTGGTTATGTTATGTAGTTGATTCTCTTTTAGTGTTAAGTTTGATTTATTTTCTAGATGCTTGGTGATTGCTTTCTGATGTGGTGGTAACTTGATGTAATACTTTTGGTTGTTTGATGATAGAAATATAAGTGTAGAGTTCTAGGGTGAACTCAGAGGTGACCTAAGGGAATTAAGAACCCCTTAGGGTGAACATAGGTAACCTAAGGGAATTGAGAACCCCTTAGGGTGAACATAGGAGACTAAGTTGTGAAGAGATTACATCTGAGTTAAGATAGCTCATCGTGGAGACAAGATAGATAGCTTAACTCGTAATACTCGTAGCATACCTACATAGACTGATTTGTGTATGGTATGGAGATGCGTGTATACCTTCGATGGACTAAGGGTGATAGGTCTAGCTCATCAAGAATGATGGGACAGATGGGCTTATCTGTAGTGACACATTATACTCCTACACAGATGGATTTGTGTTAGGGTACTTCATGAGATGTAACTTCCAAGAAAACTTAGGGGATTAAAACTTTAGGTAAATGTTAGTTGGGGTTAGGGGTTCATGAAGGGTTCATGTATCCCTCTCCTTAGAAAAAAAAAACTCTTTCTATTTTTGTATTTTCTGTTTGTGTGATTTTTGGGTCGTTACAATTTAGTAGGATCCATGTGTTAATTATAATAAATTAAATGATCAAGTGGTATTAGCTCAACTGGTTAGATTCCTCAACATTTCAAGGAGGAGACCTAGGTTCTAATCTTGCCAAACATACATGGATAATATTCAAGCTTTTTTGTAATGCAACTATGTGGTGATAATGCAATACAAGTGGGGCTCCTTTCAATCCCATATAACCCATTGAATTTGTTTTTATAATAAATCAAATGACCCAAATGTAGAACCCCCATGGCAAGATTTTATTATGATAGCCAAATTTTGATATTATCTAAAGGATGCATATTATGATCAATATACACATTGCAAACAACTATGTCAAGGAAAATTTAAACAAGTCCAATAATATATTGATATATTTCATGATTTATCTAGAAAACTAGGTATTTAGGGTACTAATAAGCATTGTATTCTCACGTATCAAATCAATTTAAAGTGGTTTATTTGAAAGGATATAAATTTATAATATTTTGAGACCCTTGATAGAGATTACAAGCTTACAATTAAGCTTGAACAAAAGTTTAAAAACATGTACAAGAAAGAGGTTGACAAATAATAAAAACAATCTAAGAAGCCTCACAAAATTAGAGGCAATAAGCAACAAGAGGAGGAAGATCAAAAATAAAAGAAATAAGAGAAATCTATGTGTATAAAGAGGAAGAATTGTAGTTAGATACAAAAATCAAATTGGATATGGAAGAAAGTGTTTCATGAGAAGAAAGACCTAAGAGCCTTGTATATAATGTAACTACCAAAATACTAACTTGCATAATGAAGAGGACTATCAATCTAAAAAATCCATCGTATCCACAACCAAAATCTCCCCCACAACTTTAAAATATTGAACAAGAGTGGATAAAAGGAAAAGCTAACCCAAATATAGTCCTTCCCACTACTCAAGCTTCATTACTGATGTAGCTTAAAGTTTCACAAGATGAGAAGTGGATTGTTTACTCATGTACATGGGTGCAAGATAATACCATATATTTTTATTATTGATAGTGGAAATCAAATGAATTTGATCTCTATGGATGTTGTAAAGAATATGATTTTTTCCATGATTCCTAATCCACATACATATAGTATTGAATGAATTGCATGTGAAAAGGACATGTATGCAACTCAATATTACCTTCTATTTTATGCTATCAATCCCTTCAAGGATGATGCCTTATATGATATTTTTTTCATAATGTCAATGACCAATTGCTTGGGTAGCCTTGGATTTGGAAAATACATGACATCTATGAGATAAAGGCCTGTATCGCCCAAATTTTTTGCACCCTTACCTTCAAGTTAAAGGATCCGTGCCCTGGAAGGGGGATGCAAGAAGTATGGGAAAATACCTCGGACGGAGAGGCCCTTTGAATGTCATGCCTCTCGGGGGAGGGGTATAAGGGTGAATTTTTGACGGATGGTGGGGTTCACCAGGAAACTTTGAGTGGCAGTTTTCGTGCCTAGGTTGAGAATGGGTTTGATGTGTTCATTTTATATTCAATCATTCATATTCCTAGGTTGGACAAAATGAATCTAAGCTATTCTATATGAAATTTTAGGTTTATATGTAGACAACAAACATGAATGAATCTTAAATACAGAGACTATGTGAAATGGAAAGGAATACACCTGATTCCTGATGTCTGATGAAGATTTTGAAGCTTGTAGGAGTCAAGATCATCTCGGATATGATAGGATCATTTGTAATTGTACATAATCATCCCAAATCATAGGTGATCATCTGAGATCAGACGAGATCATCGACGACCTAACGAATTCATCAGATGAATTCATCAAAAAATTGTAATCATGGAAACCTGTAAAATGCAATTGCAAGAATGATGTAAAACGATAGAAATAACAGTATAGATGTTTAAATAATAAATCTAAATAACAAATAAAAATGGGATGCACTAATTTAATAACTTATTTTAAATTTTATCATGCAAATATGCTAAATGAGGTGAACTCCAAGATGCAAAACATAAATAAATCGATCTAATGCATAATTAAATAAGAAAAAAAGGTAGAAAATGTAAACTCAGGGCTCTGGTTGCCCCTAATTTGAACTGTAGTCAAAATTATTTATAATCGTACGAGATCGTCGCTGATATCGTCAAGATCGTTCAAAATTATGTTGGATCACCTGCAACGATCCGAGATTACTCCGACTGAAACACAATAAAATCCTGCAATAAAACCTGCAAATACAAATGCAAATGATAGGGGCGAGGATGTTCTAATGCAGTAAGAAAATAGAGTTGCAAGGAAATGATCAGCCAAGGGGATAAAATGGGAAAATCCCAAGTTTATATAGGATTAGGGGGAGGTTAGGAGGTTGGGGATCATCCCAATCTAGGAGATCTCCAACGTAGGAATCTCCAACCGTGCAGACATGCTTCTGCCCGAGTTGGAGAGGTTGTTGAAACATAAGCTAATTATAAAAAATTGGTTTTGGGATGAAATCATCTGGACATTCTGTTCTAGATGAATTCATCTGATTTGGGATGATATCGTTAGATCGATGACGATATTGTCCAACGATCAAAACAAATTCTAAAAATGGCATGAAAAATGAGGTGAGCAGTTAACGGGCGGTTTCGGTGTTAAAATTCAATTTTTTTTATCTTTTACTGATGGTTTAACTGCACCAATTTTAGGGTGCTACATTTTGCCCCCTCTTTAGTGAATTTTCCAAAGAAAATGCATTAAAGACGAGTTCTTCATGCTTTACAAGAAAGAAAAAATTTATTCAAATTTTTAGACGATGATTGTAGGTCGAATCGTACAACTGCTTGCTATGGTGCCCCCTTCGAGTTTTTACCCAAATCAAACATTTGAGGTAAAGACGTGGAAAAGAAAAATTAAAAAAATGTTATTTTTAAATAAAAATAAGAAAAATAGGGTAAAACCCTAATTCATTTTTACTGTTCACTTTCATTGTTTCAGAGCTCTATAGGCGAAATGGTGGAAACAACACACAGATCGACAAAGGTCCAATGCGGGTTGTGGGTAAGGATCTAAACCTGATACATTATGTTTTTAACTTGATTTGTTTAATTTTTTAGTTGAATTTTAATTTTTTTGGTCATCATAGCCATTTTTAGGCCGTCGACGACGTCGAGTCGAAATTGTCCCAATTTTGTCGAAATCGTCCCTATATTGTCGATTTCGTCGAAGGACAAAATCGAAGAAATAGGGGCGATTCTATCCAATAAAGGACGATCCCTAAATTGAACAAAAGGGAGATGATTTCGTCCTACCAAACGATGATTTTATCGAACTTAACTCCGAATATACATTTGGCTGGATTCAATTGGATAAGATATTCCCTTAGCCGATTAAATACTTTTCTCAAGTCTTCTAAATGATCATATTCTTCAATAGAATGAGCTATAATGTCATCTACATAATGATGTAGTATATCATGCATCATATCATGAAAGATATAAGTCATGGCACGTTGATAGGTTGCACCTACATTCTTTAAACCGAATGGCATCACTTTCCAACAAAAGGTCCCCCAAGGGGTAATAAAGGTTGTTTTAGCTTGATCTTTAGGAGCTATCCTGATCTGATTATAACCAGAAAACCCATCCATTAAGGATATCATTCCACTCCTAGTAGTAAAATCAATGATCTGATCCATGTTGGGAAGGGGAAAATCGTCTTTAGGGCATGCAACATTAATATCTCTAAAGTCTGTACAAATCCTAACATTAGTAGCTTCTTTCTTAGTTACTGGAACTACATTCAAGATCCATTCAACATAATCAATATCTTGTATAAAAACAACATTCAGGAGTTTTTCTAACTCTCCTTTGACCAGTAAGGCCACTTTAGGATGCATTTTTATAAGTTTATGTTTAATAGGTTTAGCATCCGGATGGAATACGAGGTGATGCATGACTACAGAAGGGTCTAAACCTGGCATATATTCATATGTCCAAGCAAAGACATCTTCACATTCTTTAAGAAATACAATGTATTTATCTTATTTTTCTTGACTCAATTCTGATCCGATGTTGATTATGTGAAGGTTATCCTCGGTTCCAATGTTAATTTTTATGATATTTTCTACTTCCTTGTGTAAATCTCTCTAAAAATTAGGTGGGGCGGGTGAGACACCCAATTCCTATAATTCTTCCAAGGTTAGCTTGGATAATTCGTCTTGAGGAGTCATGGCCTCAAGCTGGGCTATAGTAGGTATAGAGCCATCAAAATAAAATATGTTATGTAATAATTCCTCAACGAAGACATCATGGAAGATATATCCTTCCAAATCATCATCAGATTCAACGATCATCTCAGGATAGGCTATAGATAGCATATTACATGTGAATGGCTTATTCATTAAACGCAAAACATTGCGTTCATCTAAATAATCTTGGTAACTTATAATATGGTCATCATCCTCGAATGGCTGACCCTTACTAGAAAATAGGCCCACACCACATCGGGCGGGCCATGGCTCTACCTCAAAATGTTATTTCATACCATTCTAGAAAGGTCACAAAAATTTCCCTTTATATCCCAATTTAAGCATTATAGGTTTGGCTTTAGTATACTCATTAGTAAAATAACATTGAGCATATCCAACATAATGAGTTCTGATGTTTTTGGGTATTCTACCCTAGTCATATCCCTTATAAATAAAGGCACAACACTCGACTTGGTAAATACTTCCCATAGGCTGTGGGAGGATGGTGGCAAATTATTTAAAACAAGGGAATCTTGCATAGAAGCATTCGTTTCTTCTGATATAAGTATTTTAGATAGATCGGGTAAGAGCTTGTTAGTAAGATCATAAGAGGTAGAAGGAACATTTCCTATGTCTTCTGATGCAAAAAATATGACTTTGGTAGATGTAGACGGTGTAGAGGTGTCAATAGATGGGTCTATTATAGGTATAGAAGTTATAGGAGTAGAACAAGAGACACTGGTTGTAGGATTAGGATCTTTCTTAGGTCCTAATGTGGTTCGTTCAGAATATGGTTGAGCTATATGTGAAGGTGCATCTGGTGGAGAAGAGGTAGATAACATTGTGGGTGTGAGTTTCACATGTTTAGATGGATAATGAGAATTGGGATGTGTGGATGACAGCGCGGGGTAAAATTGAACTCCAATAGGTTCTGCCAAAGCACACATATCAAAGGATCTTGGATCACCATGAATGGTAACCAACTAATTCTTAAATTTGAATTTAACACATTGATGTAAAGTTGAGGGAACAGCTCACATCACGTTGATCCAAGGGCGACCCAAGAGTATATTGTACGATGCAGGGCAATGTACAATAAACACAGTCGTATCCAAGGTTCTTGGACCAACCTACAATGGAATGGTAATAACTCCACACATTTCTTGTGTTTCGTCATTGAAAGCTTTTATAATCATATCAGTTCTTTTCATTTCATCACTTCTAAACCCAAATCTTTGGTAGAAGTCAAAAGTGTAAATATTTAAAGATGAACCATTATCAATCAAAACTCATTTGACTGCTACATCTCCAATTAAGGCAGTAATATATAAGGGGTTATCTTTGTGTAAAATATGTTGCGGTATGTCTCTATCCCAGAAGTCAATACAATCAACTTCACGAGTTATTATAGTATTGGCCATGTCTTGAGGGTGAATGTCTTGTGGTACCATCATCTGGATTAATGTGAGCATTAATTCATCTCTATGTGTGGGAGAAGATCTTAAAAGGTCCAAAAGGCAAATCCTAGCTATAATATTTGATAATTTTTCATTAATATTATAAGGAAGTTTAGGTTGAATATTAGGTGCATGATTCTCTTTATTAGGAACCTTCAAAACAAATGGAGTTGATCCACCATTCTGAATTTTATCTTGTTGAGAATTTTGAGCCTGTTGTCTAGTAACAGCTCCGATGGTACCCACAATATTATTCTGCAGATGATGAATAGGTCTTGGTCTAGAATTTATAGCTAACTCATTAGAAAGTAATTAATGGGATGATGGTCTAGTAGTGAATCTTCTTGGAAATGGTTCTTTTGGAACCATATGACTTGTGATAGGGTGAATAGGATCTGATTCATTTTCAGAGCTATTCGATTGATTTGATATGGTTTCCATATCACTCTCAGTCTCATATTATGTATCACTAAGATCAAGTATCTGCATATTATATAGAGGCCTAGTTGTAACCATGGATAAAGTTGTGTCAAAGGTTTCCAGATCATGAATAGGTAAATGCCCACTAATAGTTCCTACATATCGGGCAGGAGGAGGAACATTATGATGTTCAATTTGATTAGCCACCTCCTTACCATGTTTTGGTAAAGGATGTTGAAATATGTCTACTGACTGATTGGTGTTCTTATTCTGGTTTTGTGTGATGTTTTGTTGAGTGTTATTAGGAGGATTTTGCCTAGGTTGAAAGGCTTGTACCTCCATCTCATTATTATCAATCAAGTCCTGTATTTTATGTTTTAATATTTTACAAGAGTTGGTAGTGTTTCCAAGTCCTCTATGGAAGTCACAATGTAAATCTGCTATGTATCCGGGTATAGTTGGATCAGGTTCCCTGATATTTGGTAATTGAATCAAGCCTTGTTCTAATAATTGCGATAGAATAGTTGATAAAGGTTGATTTAACCTAGTAAATTCTCGAGGAGGTCTATCAGGAGGTTTTAGTACAAACTTCTCTGCTATCTTTGCGACATTAACATTAGCAATATTTCTGCTATCGGTGACTCCATCACCCACAACTTGTTTATTCTTATATTGATTTCTGGATGTTTTCTCATCCTCTTTTTTTTTTAAGCTGACCTCTCCTAATGAGAGCATCTTCCACTCTTCGGGCTAAGTCTATAGCCTGATCGAAGGTGGTCAAGGTAGCAGTTGATAATTCATAAGATAGTTGCTCTTGCAAATTATTAATAAAGATGTCCAAAATCTCCTTATAAGGTAACACAAAGTGCAATTTCCCTATCAAATTTCTCCACCTAGCTAGGAAATCAGTGAAGCATTCATCTTTGTCTTGTTTTAAGTTATACAAATCTTTAATAGTCACATGTCTTTCGATATAGGCACTAAACTGATGAATAAAAGACTCGACAGTATCTTCAAAATTCCTCAAAGAATTAGTGGGTAATTGATAATACCACTCTAATGCCATTCCTCCCAAGATTTTCAGGAACATTTTTAGTAATAACAAGTCATCATGTGATATATCATGACATGCTATCCTAAACATATGAAGATGCTCTATGGGATATTCTGTTACTTTATATATGGGAAGGACAGGCATAGGAAAATTTTTAGGATATGGCTGTGCTACAACTATAGGATCTAAAGGCTGACTACACATCTCTCGATAATTGTACAAGGGTCGGTAGGGATCTATTTGGTCCATGCAGGAAACTAACTATTTTACCACGACTTCAAGATTACTAGTTTGTCCACCATATTGGTTTGGTGGGATATAGGTATGGGATTTATGAGTGTATGATGGTGTAACATAAGGATTAGATGCTATATTGCTATTATGCAAAGTGTTGGTAGGAAGAGTATTATGAAGGGGATTTATAATAGTATTATGTTGTACCCCAGCTTGTTGGTAATTGGTGTTTGATTTTGTTTTAGGTTTTTTTTGATTTGAGGTATGTTGCTCAATAACTTGGCAAAATAGAGCAGTAAATGATGGTTTCTTTTGTGCGAGAATGACCCTAGGCTTGCTAAAAGGCACTTTAGGTGGTTGGGTAACCTGTTGTTGTTGCATGTTCTGGATCATGGCTGCCATATCCAAATTGGATGGTCTAGCTTGATCACTCTCTTGTTCAATAAAGGACAAGGGATTAGTGCGTGTGTGAAATATGTCTTCTAGAGTTGCTTGAGTGTCACTAATTCTATCCTTGTCCATATGGACTGCTCTATTAAGAACACCAATATTAATATTAATAAACTTCCAAAATTGTTCCATATTATCATAAGTGACAGCTCCTCCCGAAGACATTTTAGGGGATGAGGATCCTTCCTCTCTAACATTTTCTTCTTGTTCATTTCTTACAGCAAGCTCTTCTTCTTGCTGGTCTAGGATTTCTTCTTCCTAAACTTGGTCCTCAGGAGGGACATTTTGGTCAATTAATGGTCTTCCTAACCAATCTTCTTCTTCTTTGGTTTATTTTCCATTCCTAAGTCTAGGAATTGTGCTAAAATTAGGCTTTAGCAAATATATATACTTATATATATATGCGATGGGGTTGAGAGGTATATATTTTAACTATATACATAGTATAATACTTAAAAGGAAATGTTTGTTTTTTTTTTGCTTTTATTTTTGTTTTGTATTATTATTTCACGAGTATAAAAATAACAAACAATATGCTAGTTGCAAGAAATAACAATAGTAAAAATAATGACTTAGTTTTCTATAAATAGTTTATGGATATCGTTGATAGGATCAAGTTCATTAGGAGTCATGAAATGCTTCTCTTCAAATTGGAAGTGGTTTTTCAAGAACTTGACAAAGTGTGCTATGGTAATATGATCTACTTCGGACTCTGACTTATAAAAATAAAGTTCATGGCAATATTATCTATACAAAACAACTCTAGGAACTCTATTATATATTTTTCTATCCGTAAGAACAACTTCTTGATCCTCTATATGAGATAGAAAATTATGTACTACAACTACGTTCTCAAGGTATTCCTCAAAGGTGTACAATTTTGAAGACACAAGTGCTCTTTTATCTGTTAACCACCTATGACAAGCTCTCTGAAGTTCATGGTACAAAGTTACCTGATGGGGATCCAAGATTCTATCTAGGACAACCTCTTAATTTGCCTAAGTTCTGCAAATCTAGATTCAATAATACCCAATCTCCTATCAAGTTCGTCCCACAAAGGTTGGACTCTATTTGTTTGAGGTACTCTAAGTACAAAAGTAATCTCTATAGTCGTTAATTGATTTTCAACATTTATGGTGACAACTCATCTTTTATTATAATCTACCATCTAAATATGATATGCAATTTTAATAGTTGTCTAATGATTCTAGATGTTCTTAATAATGTGTTTTTTTTTTGGATTATTTTCAAAAGGTGTTATAGTTTCACGTCGAGTTCACAAAAAATGTATCGCCCAAATTTTTTGCACCCTTACCTTTGGGTTAAAGGATCCGTGCCCTGGAAGGGGGATGCGAGAAGTATGGGACAATACCTCAGACGAAGAGGCCCTTTTAAGGTCGCACCTCTTGAGGAGGGGTTTAAGGGTGAATTTTCAATGGATGGTGGGGTTCACCAGGAAACTTTGAGTGGTAATTTTTGGGCCTAGGTTGAGAATGGGTTTGATGTGTTCATTTTATATTCAATCATTCATATTCCTAGGTTGGCCAAAATGAATCTAAGCTATTCTATATGAAATTTTGGGTTTATATGCAGACAATGAACATGAATGAATCTTAAATACAAAGACTATGTGAAATGGAAAGGAATACACCTGATTCCTGATGTCTGATGAAGATTCTGGAGCTTGTAGGAGTCTAGATCATCTCAGATATGACAAGATCATCTGTAAGTGTACAGAATCACCCCAAATCATAGGCGATCGTATGAGATCAGATGAGATCATCGGTGACCTGACGAATTTGTCAAAAGAATTCATCAAAAACCTGCAATCAGAGAAACAAACACCAAAAACCAAAAATGCAATTGCAAGAATGATGCAAAATGATAGAAATAATAGTATAGATGCTTAAATAATAAATCCAAATAACAAATCAAAATGGGATGCACTACTTTAATAACTTATTTTAAATTTTATCATGCAAATATGCTAAATGAGGTGAACTCCAGGATGCAGAACAAAAATATTTTGATCTAATGCATAATTAAATAAGAGAAAAAGGTAGAAAATGCAAACTCAGGGCTCTAGTTGCCCCCAATCTGAACTGCAGTCGAAATCATTTGTAATCGTACTAGATCATCGTCGATCTCGTTAGGATCATCTGAAATCATGTTGGATCACCTGTGATGATCCAAGCTTCCTCCAGTTGAAACATAGTAAAATCATGCAATAAAACCTGCAAATACAAATGCAAATGATAGGGGCGAGGATGTTCTAATACAGTAAGAAAATAGAGTTGCCGAGAAATGATCAGCCAGGGGGATAAAATGGAAAAATCCTATAGGATTAGGGGGAGGTTAGGAGGTTGGGGATCATCCCAATCTGCGAGATATCCAACGTAGAAATCTCCAACCACACAGACACGCTTCTGGAGTTGGAGAGGTTATTGAAACATAAGTTAATTATAAAAATTTGGTTTTGGGATGAAATCGTCTGGACATGTTCCAGACGAATTCGTTCGATTTGGGACGATATCATCAGATCGGCGATGATATCGTCCAACGGTAAAAAAAAATTCTAAAAATGATACAAAAAATGAGGTGAGCGGTTAACAAGCAGTTTCGGGGTTAAAATTCAATTTTTTTATCTTTTACTGATGGTTTAACTGTGCCAATTTTGGGGTGCTATAGGGCCCATAGTATTCTAGTCAATTTTTATGAACAATAATATAGGATACTAGAGGTAATTACTTCTATCTTTAATAAACACCAAACCATACAAGAATTTTAATAAAAACACAAAAAGTATTCTCCTAGTTAGTAGAACTAAATACAAAAGAAGAATATTACCATTATTAGACATGATAAAGAGGATACCCAATGAAAGTAATTGGAACAAACCATAATTTTTTTGGTGATTTATTCAATCATCCATTTGAGTATGAACTCACTTATTATTGAAGCATCTCATTGAATTGGTTCTAGGATCTCCCTTATCAAACACCTTGTATATCATACGTTGATACTAGAAAATGAAGAACTTAGAAGGTAAATACAAGAAATGATTTAGAAAGGGCATAACTAAGCAAATTTTCAACATGTCATAGTCCCATTATGTTGCCTTTAAAAAAAATTGGGATATGGAGGTCTTGCATTAGATATTAGACTTTAAACAAGATCATCATAAATAATAGTTATACTCTTTCTCATATAGATGATTTATTGGACCCTCTATATAGTGAAAGGTACTTCACAAAAATAGACCTTAATTTAGGGTACCCTAACTTAAATTAGTTAATATATATTTTAAAATTAAATTTTAACTTAAACCTTGTCTAAAAATGCAAAGGAATTGACTCTTAGTAAAGTTTTAATTGGGTATTGAATTTTCCTTTGTGAATTATCATCTTGGCTGATTTATGAATCTTACTTGTTGTAATACATAGAAATACCTTTAGCTTGGAAATTTTGGACCGCTTACTAACTTTAAACATTAAAACTAGTTATTTTTAGTTTGTTAAATATATCTAAGTTTAGTCATTGACCTAACCCTAACCAAAATATAGGAACACTTGATTATTTTAGTGCCTTAGACTTTAATATTGAACTTTCACTTTATATTTTCCTCTCTTAGTCTTGATATTAAATTATTATAATTATAAATTGTTTGTTGTGTGACCTAAATCATGCCTAAGTTTAAAATTTTGAAACATGGGCTACCTTTGAACAAACTAGTTCATTAAGAACCTTAACCTTAAACTTTACTTGTGAACTTAGGCCTTTGAAAATTAGAGTGGGATGAGTACATATTCTTTATTTGTGTCATCCAAATACTCACATTTCATAATTATAAAAACCAACTATTAGTATCAGGTGTACAACATCTCAAGATCTAATGTATCCATGTGAGATTGCCAATATTGATAGATCTTGTTTTTTATTACTTAAGTAGCATTAATGCATTCCTATATGATTTATTAATTGAGTAAATAATTAAAATTAGGATATATATTTAGATATATTTTCTTCAAGACTATGTTCCATTAGTTTAGTTGATTGAAGTTTTAACTTTGGACCTTGTAAGTTGGAATCTTGGACTTGGAAAATTAGAACTTTAGAGCTTTAAACTATTGATTTTAGGCTTTGATATTAAAGCCTTGACACATGATATTTGAATGTCATTTTATTTAATAACATGCCTAAAAAATGGATCTTTATAATTCTATGCTCTAGGGTATGAGCTTTGGAAATTGAACCTTTGGATTTTCACCTTGTGAGTACTAAAATGCCAAGTTGTTAAGTTGTAGTCATATGAGTTCAAGTATCTACATAAGGAACTTGGGTAGTAATGAAACTTACACATGTTTATTCTCTTTCTTAAATGTGTTCTAATCCTCAATGTCCACCTAAGTAACTAGAATGACATCACCCAAATTTTAAACTTGATAAGTCCTTTGGTAATGACAGGAGGTAGAACCTTGTCTAGAGTGAAATTTTGTTGACTATGAAGTGGAAATTAAGATAATTTTATATACCTATGATTATATTAATTTTATGATTAAACCTTGTCACTCTGGTCATGTACAATAGTCTGAATAAAGTATTCATTAAGCATGCTTGACTCCAACGGATAATATATCATTGGGTAAGTTTAGGATCACATGAGTCATCATAATGATATTATAGCTATTAAAGACCAAGTTTAAAACTTGGGTAAGAGAACAAATTATGACTTTATTTTGTAAGCCCAACTTTAGAAATTGGGTAGGATCAACAATTTTATTTCATTGAAAAAGTCTAACTTGATCAAAGAGAACCTTAGACCATCATAAATTTAGCCTCATCAAGTCATAGACTTAGTAATTTTACTTTTGCTTCATGTGTTTTGTTCTTTAGACACACAAATGAAATTATTGTTAGGATAGACTTAAGACTTACCATAGTGGATTATTTGATTGATTTTTTGAATGTAGGTCTTTAGATAGTTCTAGACCCAAATTACTAATATGCCAATGTTTATAAGAAAAAGGGGATATCTCATATAATTACATGAATTTCTATAAGATATACCAAAATACTTAAACCAAGATATCAAAATAATAATCATACAATTATTATCTAAGTAGAAATTAAGAGATGATAATCAAGAACACACTACACTAAAATCCTCCACAAAAAGCGTAAGCCAGGCTAAATTTTAATCTAGTACATACATTACTTGATAACCTAGGGAATACAAGGCTATACTATCTAGAAATAATCATAATAATTATATTACTTCTATTCCATCCTCCTTGCAATGTCACCAAAAAATAAAGCTGAGATAAAACCTAGGATAGGTGGAAGAGACTTGAAATGCCTTGGAAATAGGTCCTCTAGGAATAACTTTGATCTTTAACTACAAGTTATGGTCAAGGTATCTCATCCTCCTCTATGGAAGAAAGCAAACTAGTAGTTAATGTATTTGTTTATACCTACAAAGAAAAAATATAGAGAAAGAGAGCAAGAATGTTAAATGATACTATAGCAACAAAAACAACAAAATATAATTTGAAAGTAATATTAGTAATAACAATGATTGATCAAGTGTATGTTAAGGTAACTAGATGTATTATAAGTAAATAAGAAGATGAAATAAGTATTTATAATATATGAAAAGGATAAATTTTACTTTTGATATAGACTATCTTACACTCTTATTAGAGCTATTAAATAACAATTGTTGGTCCAAGCAACATGTCATCTTAACCAAACGTAAAAAACATACTAGAATCATGATCACATATAGAAAACTCTTAAAATTGATCAATTACTATTATGTCCACTTAAAGTGGTGACCATAACACTATTGGTATTTAGAACATTTGCTTTGGGGGACATGTGTAAACATATCCATTAATCATGCTTTTATCCTTATCTTAGACTTTTGGGAAAGTTAACAAGTGGATACAATTAGAAAATATCGTAGAAAGGTGATAATCAGAAATAAAGAGAACCAAAACCATTGGCCAATATGGACTTACCATAATCCTATCCAAGGACTAATAAATTTAGTCCATCCATATTCAATTTGTAGGGGGATGATATTCTCCACCACTTACAAAACAATCATTAGTGATTTTTTTACAAATACAACTATTAACATGAATATGAAGTTCTTTATAGATAAAACAACATTAGGATTAAATTGACTCTTTATTTTACTTTGCTCAAAAAATTATTACAAGTGCATTCTCAAATCCTCCATATTCATGCAAACCGAGTTAAATGGTTGAATATAACTATTTATAACAATTTTTTTTGTAGTGCATTTGAATGCCCATGGATGGAAATTACATTTTTGTATCAAAACCTATTTTTTATTGGTTATATAGGATTGAATGAGCCCCATCCATATTACATAATGACTACATAGTGGTATTACAATAGTTTAGAAATTATGCATGAAGAACACATCTTATTCTGAGAGGGGTGTGAACAATATAAGACCAATTTTTAATTTTATTTCCCAATCAATATTATGCAATGTATCAATAGAAATATCACCAACAGTAATCAAAGCAATGCAAAAATAACCACACATAATAGAGACACCAATTTAATGTGGTTCACCTAATGTGGGCTACTCCACGAAGAAAATATTTCACTAAAATTTTCTCAACAAATATCTTGGGAATCCTTTCCCTATTACAATGTTTATGGACCTTTGTCCAAAGGAGACACCAATCCCCTAATCAAGTTCATATATCTCTATCCATAGGAGAACTCTTTCTCCTTAGCTCTGGATGGTGATATTCTAGAAGAACTGCTGCCTCCACTGCATTGGCTTATGGATCTCTATCCACTTAAGACTCTTGCCCTTAAACAGAAGACTTGTCTTCACTGCCTTAGCTAATGGACCTCTATCCACTAGAGATTATTATCCTCTATACTCTATCACCTCCAAATATTGCTCTCAACTCTATCATAAATTTGTACTAAACAAAGTCCTTCGGTCTAGCACAAATTTTGCTCAATCTATGTCCTCAAATATGCACTAAACACAGTCCTTCGGTCTAGCACAAATATTCTCAATCTCTATCCTAAAATTTGCACTAAACACAGTCCTTCGGTCTAGCACAAATATGCTCAATATCTGTCCTCAAATCTGCACTAAACATAGTCCTTTGATCTAGCACAAATCTACTCAATCCATGTCCTCAAATCTACACTAAACACATTCCTTCAGTCTAGCAAAAAAATGTTCAATATTTGTGCTTAAGCCTTAAAACTAAGCTTGAATCAATCACAAATCAAATATGCTAGATCTACCCCAAACCTTAACCCAAGGTTTGAAAAAATTAATCAATCAACTATGCTCACAAGTCTTCTCAAAGACTTACCTCAAATCTGCCTTGTAAGCTTCCACAAAATATCACACTCATCTGTCCACAAGTTCTCTCTAGAAATTTTCCAATCTACTCGCAATATCTATCTTAAAAATTGTATTTGAAGCTTCCACAAAAGCTCACACCAATCTGTCCACAAGTATTCTTAAAGACTTGCCTCAAATATGCTCAACAAGTCTTCACCAAGACTTACCACAAATCTACTCAACAAGTTCTCACTAGAACTTATCTAATCTCATAGAAACATATAGAGAATTTTTAGAGACTAAATATGCTTCATACTCACAACAATGCTCAATCAATTTCAATCTCTTTTTACCACAAAAACATATAGAGAATTGTTAGAGACTCAATATGCTTCTTACTCACAATAATGCTCAATCACTTTTAAACTCTTTTTCAAATCAATTTAGAATATAGAACAATTTGTTTCATATAAATAGAACTATCAATTCAATAGTTCCACTTGACTACGCTCAATCAACTCCACTCAATAAATCACTCAATGAAATACTCTTTGCTCACAAACCCTAGTCCAAGCATATGAACACTCACTCAATTATTTTGAACAATAATTATCAACCAATCTCAAATAACAATGATACTCATGTTCTTTCACAAAACCTAGTTCAAGATAGTTTACAACTTCACATAACAATGATACTCATGTTCTTGGACAACTCTAATCATGTATATGAAGGTTCATTCAATATTTCCAACAATGCTTATCAAACAAGGTTTTTGTTATCAACTTTCACTCAGAAAAACCTTTAAGCATTAATACAAAACCAAACTCAACAATGCTTACCAAACAACCCTTTTCACTCCAACTTAGCATTCACAACATCCAACAATCACTCACAAGGAATATGTGCCCATACCTTTTTGTTTGATGATGAAGTACCCTTAAAAACCTATCTCAATCACAATTATTCTCTTTGCCAATTTTAAGGGTTAGGTAGTAAAAACCTTCTTAGATTTTAATCAATAATTTCCTCACAAATTATTTTCACCATTCACAACATGAGAACTAAACCTTATTACTCCTTTAAATTATTAAACAAAATAAGACTTTATTTTGAAATAATATTCAACACCATCTAATGTCTTATCACTCCATTCAATATTCTAATCACCAAAAATCACAATATAAAAATCAACTTTCACAGCCCTTATATCTCCCTAAAAACCTTATGCCAAACAACCTTAGGACAAAAATTAAATTTGAAAAATTTAAATAACTTTTTCCCTTGGTGGGAATCGAACCCACGTTGCGCTTCCACCAGTGCCATAGCCATGGCTCCAACCACTGCGTGAGCTAGGCGCACACCTTGGGAGAAAAGAGCACCGCATTCTCTATATTATTCCTTCTTGCCGCTTAAACCAAAAAGTGTGCTGCTTCATTTGGCACCCAAACAAAACTCTCACGAAAACTACCATCGAGATTCGATCGCAGGTCCTCCCACTTTCTAAAGCCCTAATTCACAACCATTTTCCACAAAGCCAACTCCCCAGATGGATATGAGGCTTAGAGCCTCACCAAACTTATTCCTTCATTGATGCACACAAGACAAAAAATGTTTGTCTTCTTCCTCGCACGAAATCACATTAATCGCAGGCTTTAGTAATTCGAACGAAGGGTAAGGTTTTTGCCACTAAGGCATATGGTATTTATACCATTATGCCACCATTGTTTTTAGACGTCGGCGGAGGGATTTTATTCATGATGTCGACATAATTCTTTCTCGCCTTGCAACCCTAACTTTAGGGTTAATTAAATTATATTATAATTTAATTAATAATAAAATTATTATAATTAACTTATAATTAATTTAATAACCATAGGGTTAATTAAATTAAATTACAAATTAATTTATAATGAAATTATTATAATTAATTTATAATTAATTTAATTACTTTGGGTCTTTCCATTAGACCTTTATATTATATTAAAATATTAAAATATTATTTTTCTTGGGCCTTCTAACTTCTCCTTTAGACCTTATCTGATCACCTTCTTATTTCTGAAACTGACTCTTGAAATACTTCCTCTTACACTACTCATTGAAATTGACTTTTGACATCAATGACAACAAATATTGCTCATATTTCCAATAGTCTCTCCCTTTGTCATTGATGGCAACCCATTTTCCTTTTACCATTCCTTTTACCTTTTTCTATTTTGCTCCCCCTGAGAAACTGCTCCCCCTGACTGAATTCTCTCCCCCTAACTCAAATCTCTCCCCCTTTGTCATCAATTGCAAAAGGTCACCTTTGGGGTTCGGGGCTAAGAATGAGACTCTTAGCTTAGACCCTCCCCCACATCCTCTTGAGGTGGTTAATTCTAGGGTGGGAGTATTTATACTCCCAACATGCACTGATATTTACCTTTTTCCACTTTCCTTCTTATCTGATCCTTCTGATTCCTCTGATTATTCATGTTCCTACTTGTCTTTGAAATTTTTGCTCTACACCATTTTTTTGTATGTCCATAATTATTGCACTTATAACACTTAATTTTATTATTACTTGGAGGTGCAAATGTCTTGGGATTTCTCTTGGTGAAGCCATATCTATTCCTGTCATGAACCCTGCAATTCATTGCCTTGTGACCAAAATGATTACAAGAGTAGTAGTACCCTTGAAATAGTTGCCTATTTATGAAGTTCCCATATTCCTATCTTCCATGTGTCCTGCACTAAGAAGATTTGTGCCCAAACCTATGACATGAGAAGCATCATCCATTGAAATTACCTTGCCTTGACCCCATGGGTCTATTAGTCTCTTTTACCCTGTTCTGGTTCCTGCTCCATTTGTTTCTCTTTTATGCATTGTTACTTTCCTTGTTGAACTTTTTGTTGTCCAACTCATCCTCAAAAGTATCACTTTATCTTACACTCTCTTCTTCTAAAGTTTCTTCTTCTTCAGAACTTGAGGTTGATTCCTTTCCTTGTTTATTTTGTACTTGTTCAAAACCAAGTCTTGTTTTAATTGTTGTATGTTTTTGTGTCTTGATAATCTTATCCAAATTATTTGAGCTTCTCCTAAACCTATGTAACTAGTACTTAGAATATTTTACTTCCTTCCTTAGTGAATCTACTTCATACTCCAACCTTTCACATTCTAAGACCTTTGCTTCTAACCTATCTTTGAACTTTCTTGTCTTAGCCATTGACTTATTTAGATCCTCTATAAGCTTTCCTTTCTCTTCATCACATTCTTGAAACTGAAGCTTAAGTTGGGAGTTTTTCTTTCTTACCTTCTTTAATGCATAAAGAGCATGAATAAGATCTCCCTCTAGATCAACTTCTCCCTTATTTGATTCTTCCTCTATTTGTTTACCTTTGAAAACATCTTCATTATTTTCTAACTTGTCTACTATAGGATCACCTCCTTATTCTTCTAGTGCCATAAGAAGATTCTCTTCTAGTCCTTCAAATATATCTTCATATTCATCATTACAAAAATTGAATTCATTCTTTTTACACCTATCCTCAAGATGACCAAAGTTACCACATCTAAAACATTTGAGGATTATTGGTGTTCTTTTCCTAACCACTTCTTTTTCTTTTACCAAAAATAGAAATTCATCTTTATCATTATTTGAGGAACTATAATCACTATCAATTGAGTAATTACTTGCCTTATCTGCATAGAAAATCTTCTTGTGCCTCTAGAAAAACTTCTTCCCTTGTGTACCTTGTCCATCCCTATTTTTATTTTGGTACTTGTGCCTTCCTACATTCCTATTCTTATGATCTTGTTTCTCATCACCACTACTATTTCTAGCTTCTAGACAATCAGATGCATAGTGACCATATTTTCCACATTTAAAACATCTAATTGATTTGTACCTTTGTACTTTCTTGAGTCTTTGTTCTTTCTACCATAATTGGCTTCTTCATCACTGGATAGCACATTTATTGAGTCTGACTTCTTATCCTTAGAATTTTTAGTGTCTTTGAATGTTGCTTCTTTCTGGGGAATAGGTTACTCTTTTATTCTTATCTCAAATTCTGTGATAATGCCATGTAATTCATCTCTTGTCAAAATATCAATGTATTTCGACTCTTCTCTAGCTAAAATATTTTCACTAAACCTTTTTGGAAGTGACCTTATAATATTATCACACACATCAAGTTATGAAACTTCAAGCCCAAGTACTTACATGGAGCTTACAAATTCATCCACACGAAGTAAATAAGTAGAAATTTTTTCCTCATCCTTCATTTTTAGATCTACAAATGCTCTTTTGAAGTTTTTCAACTTGGCTCTTTTGACATTTTTATCTCCTTCATATATGCCTTGCAACTTATCCCAAATTTTCTTTGCTGATTTACAATGCATAATATTTATAAACTTTGTTTCATGCAATTCCTTTTGAATTGCATTCATTACTCTTGAATTATAATGATGTAGAAGCTTACCATATTTATCTGTAGGTGGAGTTCTTGGTGGTGTGTATCCATTTTCAACTGCTTCCCACACTTCATTTCCAAGTGCCATTAGATAAAACTTCATCCTTGTGCTCCATAGTGTATAATTGTTCCCATAGAATAATGGTGCTAAATTTCTTGAGGATCCACTATGATAATCCATCTGTATTCTTGTAAGATTTTCCTTCAAGCTGTTAAACTCTTCCAAAGGAACCCGTTCTGATACCAATTGAAGAACACAAGCTTATACTGAGAGGGGGTGGTGAACAGTATAAGACCACTTTTTATTTTTCTTTCCCAATAAATATTATGCAATGTATCAATAGCAATATCAACAACAATAATCAAAGCAATGCACAAATCACCACACACAATAGAGACACCAATTTAATGTGGTTCACCTAATGTGGGCTACTCCACGGAGAAAATATTTCACTAAAATTTTCTCAACAAATATATTGGGAATCCTTTCCCTATTACAATGTTTATGGACCTCTGTACAAAGGAGACACCAATCTCCTAATCAAGTTCATGGATATCTATCCACATGAGAGCTCTTTCTCCTTAGCTCTGGCTAGTGATCTTCTAGAAGAATTGCTACCTCCATCTCTATCCATTGAAGACTCTTGCCCTAACATAGAAGATCTATCTTCAATACCTTAGGTAATGGACCTCTATCCACTAGAGATTGTTGTCCTCCATAATCTATTACCTCCAAAGCTTGCTCTCAGCTCTGTCACAAATATATACTAAACATAGTCCTTCGATATAGCACAAATATGTTCAATATATTTCCTCAAATTTGTAATAAACATAGTCCTTCTGTCTAGCACAAATCTGCTCAATATCTATCCTCAAATCTACACTAAACATAGTCCTTCGATCTAGCATAAATATGCTCAATCTCTGTCCTCAAATCTGCACTAAACACAGTCCTTCGATCTAGCACAAATCTTCTCAATATCTATCCTCAAATATGCACTAAACATAGTCCTTTGGTCTAGCATAAATTTTCTCAATATCTATCCTCAAGCCTTAACACTAAGCTTGAATTAATCACAAATCAACTCTTATAGATCTACCCCAAACCTTAACCCAATATTTGAATAAATCAATCAATCAACTCTGCTCATAATTCTTCTCAAAGACTTACCTCAAATCTACCTTGTAAGCTTCCATAAAATCTCACACTCATTTGTCCACAAGTCCTCTCTAGAACTTGTCCAATATACTCTCAATCTCTATCTTCAAATTTGTATTGTAATCTTCCACAAAATCTCACACCAATCTATCCACAAGTCTTCTCAAAGACTTACCTCAAATCTTCTCAACAAGTTCTCACTAGAACTTGTCCAATCTGCTCAACAAGTCTTCACCAAGACTTACCACAAATCTACTCAACAAGTCCTCACTAGAACTTATCCAATATCATAGAAACATATAGAGAATTTTGAGAGACTCAATATGCTTCATACTCATAACAATGCTCAATCACTTTCAACCTCTTTTTATCACATAAACATATAGAGAATTGTTAGAGACTCAATATGATTCTTACTCACAATAATGCTCAATCACTTTTAAACTCCTTCTCAAATCAATTTAGAATATAGAAAAATTTGTTTCACAGAACTAGAACTATCACTTCAACACTTCTACTTGAATAGGCTCAATCAACTCCAAACGTTTGTCTTATTCCTCGCACACAAGACAAAAAACGTTTATCTTCTTCCTCGCACGAAATCGCATAAATCACATTAATCATAGGCTTTAGTAATTTGAACGAAGGGTAAGGTTTTTTCCACTAAGGCATATGGTATTTATACCATTATGCCACCATAGTTTTTAGATGTCGGTGGAGGGATTTTATTCATGACATCGACACATTTCTTTTTGCCTTGCAACCCTAACTTTAGGGTTAATTAAATTTTATTATAATTTAATTAATAATAAAATTATTATAATTAACTTATAAATAATTTAATAACCATAGAGTTAATTAAATTAAATTACAAATTAATTGATAATTAAATTATTATAATTAATTTATAAATAATTTAATTACTTTGGGTCTTTCCATTAGACCTTTAATATTATAATAAAATATTATAATATTATTTTTCTTGGGCCTTCTAACTTCTCATATAGACCTTATATGATCACCTTCTTATTTATGAAACTGACTCTTGAAGTGCTTCCTCTTGCACTGCTCACTAAAACTAACTTTTGACACCAATGACAACAAATATTGCTCATATTTCCAACAATGCATGTATCACTTGGAAAGATTCAAACCAGAGTCTCCTCCTTGAAAGTTGAGGAATATATCTAGTTGAGCTAATGCTATTTAATCTATCAAATCCTAGCTTACAACACTTAGACCTTACATTAAATAGGTTTATCTTCAATTAAGTGCTTAACTTATGACACTCTAATAAGAGAAGATGTTCTCTTATCTTAATAAAGGTTATAAATTCAAGTTGTGAATTCTACTATTGGAATAAAATATTTTGAACAATAAAGCTTAATGGTTTTAATAGTGCACTTATTGTAGGTGCTACTTGTGCTTGCTTATATGTATTAATGATTGAACCTCTATATTCACATAAAAATTAGACTTTATTTGGATATTGCAGGTCATCTAGATTGAAAATATCAAACCTTTAGTGGTTGTTGTGGTTGAATGTAATTTATCCAGTTTGGTTTTATGGCTAATTTCACAAGCATGGTGTTAGAACTATCTTACTTCCTCTAAAGTTTCCTTAGTTCTTATACAACAAATATTTGGGTAGCATCAAAATTATTAAAATATTATATGTCTATCCGTGTGGTAAAATTCTTATGAACATAAGTGCATCCTTTCTAAATTTGAGTATAACATGCGATTACCAAGTTTCTTGTGATACTAATGTTGGGTTTTAAGTTAACTATCTCAAGCTATCTAAGGTCCCAATATAATTAAGTTACAATATCTTAGGTCTCAATATTAATAATCAAGAGTAGAATTAAATATATGAGCAATCAAATATATATCCAAGCCAATATAAATAAAATAGCATTCACTATAATATCAAATATGAATGTAAATAGCCAAAATTATTCATGTACAAGCATGAAGAATACTTACAATAAAATTGCTCAAAATTTGTATACAAGCTTTATTATGAATGCTTGTTATGGTGATCATTACAGACCATTTTTCCACTTCCAATATATGGAGCTTTGTCTCCATAATATAGATATACAAAGGTGACTCTTCAATACTTAACTATTGCACTTCTCACATATCAGAGAGTTGCAACATTTATAATTATGTACCTTTGGATTCTCATCTTACTAGTTGTATACAAGACTCTTCACTCTCTACTTGCATGCACACTTAACTCTATGACACTTGCACACTTCTACATAACTCTTACTCTCCTAAATGTGGTCCTAATACAAGACACTTGTGCACATCCTCACATTACATATTTGCACACTTACATACATGACACTTGTGCATATTCTCTCATTACAATCTTACATGATACTTGTGAATATCTTGCACATTAACATTAGAAAGTGATGATAAAATTAATCACCTATTAAAGTAAGTGTTTTGATTGTAATACTTGCTTTTAAGGTATCAATGGAATGATAATTGTAATTATCAAAGTTACCTTATATTAATAATCAGATAAATAATTAATTAGCTTATGCATGACCATAAGTTGGAATTTAAGTTGAAATAATATTTCATTCAAGTTGGCTGGAGCATGCCAAAGGAAGCTGAGTGAGACTGTCCACCTAGCAAATGTAGGTAGCTTATGTTACTGGCATGGTGGAACTCTTTTTTCTTAGTACCTTGGTTTATGGGGAGATGAGGAGAAGAGGGAGATTTGTTATAGAGCAGAAGAAGGCCATGGAGGAGGGAGACAATCGACAGTGGAGCTTGGACCAGAAGTGGAAAAGAAGTAAGAAGGACCTCAAAGTTTTGGAAACAAAAGTAAAGCTTCAAAAGTGTTGTTGGATAAGGCAAACTTCTTATAGTTTGAGTTGATGTTGTTGTTTTTCTTGGAATCATTTCTTTCAATAGTGTTCCTTCATGACTATTATTTATTTACGTTGTGGTTCTTTCTTTTTAAGCTTTGAATAGGGGTTAAACTTGTTCCAAACCCATGTAGTAGTGGTGTTTAGATGCCTAGGAATAGATTTTGATTGGCTTGTTTAGGGTCAAAATCCTTTAATTGCTTTGTAAGCATTACTAGAGTGCTTCTTTCAAGTCTCTTTTATATTAGAGGTGTGCTCCTATTTTATTTTAAGTAAAATATTGTGATAAATAGCAGTGTGTTGGGCATCAAATAATGAGTTGCTTTTTGGTGCTTGGCGACCTTGGTAGAGTTGCTAGCCCTATTGTTAGGTGATTAGGATTGAAGTTATTTTTCTTGATGTTTTCTATTTGCAATCTTGTTGAATGAAGAGTGTCCTTGTATTTGAAGCTCATTCTTGTTAGAAAAGGTAGATTAGCTGCATTTTCTACAACTATATGGTACCAAGGTACTACACACTCTAGTAATCCTTTGAAACTGAACATTATGTAGATCCTACATTGTGCACATTAATGTAAGTGTAGTAGCATTACGTTGATCTATTACCATTCCATTAGTGCATAGAAGAGGACTATTTTGGAGGTTGGTATTGGATCACCTTCTTTGGATATTTTATTTTGTTGTTTAAACTTTGCTCTTTAAGGAAGGATGTATTTAAGAATGTACCTCTTGTATGTTTGGATCTTGGTTGTTGCTTACCTTGGGGTGGGAGTAAATTATGGAATTCAATATTAAAATTTTTGGGTAACAATTTCTTATTGATAATTGACTTTATTTTTAATATTAAGCATCATAATGAGTTGTTGCCAATATTGAGCATGCTAGGTTGCATTTATATTTCTTAGGAATAAAATTAGAGCTATGGATGTTAATGGTTTTAGATTATTTGAAAAGATGTTAGTTAGTATATTAAACAAAATTATATCATAGGAAGAAAATTTCAGATTATATAAAATATTGGATTTAAGTTTCTTTTATATATAAAAAAATATGCATTGAGTTTTAAATTTCTTGTTGCTTTGATTGGTTACCTGAGGCTTGAGTAGATAAGGAACCATTATTAGGAAAAGTATGGGATTCCCTCATTATCATTGAATGGGTTGTTTGTGTATTTTCATCTTGTATGTTCTTTGCATAGTGCATGTAGGCTTGCATATGCATATAAGAGTTGTCATGATCCCTAAGCTTCTTCTCAAGTTAATGGAAGATTCCCCTTCATGAATAGGATCATGGAAAGATGATGATGCTAGGGATATCTAAAGTGGAAATGTATTAATGTATTTGAGGATGAAAAGAAAAATGATGTTTATGTCAAGTTAATGTATAGTTGGTAGTGAAGTGATTTAGAGTAGGATGTTTACCTATTACTGTTGTTATATTTGAAACTTGAACATGAATGGAAGAATCAAATGTTATTGATTTCTTATATGTGGTTATTTGAATATGAGCAAATGGGAAAGAATGAGTTAGATTTTAATTCATGGTTGATGGATTATAATGCTTCTAGATGTTGTTCATTATTTCTTTCTAAAATAAAGGAATTGCTAAAAGTTAGTCGTATGTTATGAAATTTTTTTTCTTAAAATTTCTTGTTTAGTAATGTGCTATTTTTTAATTTTATAGATAGCACTTCAATTTTTTTTTTTGGGAGAGATTTTATTTGATTTTATTTATAAATATTGGGTTTGGTGGGGGTTATTGTATATGGATGTAGAGCCATATTAGAACCCTTGAGTCAAGAAGGTAACACAATCATGGGAGGAGTTCTGGTGATGTAATAACCAGGTATAAATTTGGAAGGAGTTACAATGATGCAATAACCAAATATTTCTAAATGTTACACCTTGAACGGTGATGTTTGGGTGTACCCAAAGTGGTGAGGCTTTTGAAAATTCCTAGGTAGTAAGACCTAGATATCATTTACAAATATAATAGTGGTGGTACCTTGAACGATGAGGATTGGGTGACGATGCACATTACTAGGTGAGTGGTAATGGCCTTAGTTAGCTCACAAAGGTATGGTAAATAAGAACTAAGGTATTACACCAGAGTAGACCTATATATAAGGATATATGTAGGGTTAGATAAAAGGTATTCTCCTTCAAGTATTATGGGATTGGAAGGATAATCCATATGTTATGGTCAATTTCTCTTATATCGATGAGGGTATAGGAAAAGTGGGGGGACCATTGTTAGCATCATTTATAAATGGTGAGGTTTAGAAAGGTGAACCCCAAAAATATAGGATGTTGACCACTCCTATCCACTTGAGTGTCGTTTGCAGTAGCATTGAACTCAAAATGTGGTTATGCCTTACAATGCTAAAAACTATTGGGACTTCCTTTGTGAACCTTTCTTGTGATAAATAAAATTATCCCTGTCTTAGGTTGGTTTTGGTGGGTTGTTACAATATTTTTCATGAACTTCTTAAGCTTCTTCATTATATTTTACCTCTAGTTCATGTGCATATTTGCTATGCACTTTTGACCTTTGTTCATCAATGACTTGAAATTCTTCTTCATATTTAATTTTTGATTCATGTGCTTATTTTATTTATGCTTTCCTATGATCTTGATATTGTATCATAACCTCTAAAAATTCACTTAGAGCATCATAATAATTTCTTGAATTTGATGTGCTTGGAATGTCAATATTGCATGAAGAATGAAACACTATTTTTAGAGATGATTCACTTGAATCACTTGTATGATCAATCACTATTTTTCTTTTTAGAGTTTCAATCAACTCTTTTTGCTTTTGATTTTCATCCTTATGAAGTTGAAGTGAAAGTAATGCCATATACATTATACTACATATATCAATAGGTATTAAGATATCATCTTTTGAATTATCAATTGCTCCAACAAGCTTTGAATGTAAATAATATTTAAATGTGTCCAAGTATTCATTCATTGCTTCTCTATAGATGAATTGCATTACCATATATAGTTTACCATTAGATTAAATAAATCTGCCTATGCCATATTTTATAACTCTTAGTATTTTATTTTTTATCATGAATTCCAAATCATTTTCTTCCATGATAAACAAAATTTGTAATTCAATGATTCAATTCCTTTTAATTTGAAAACCTTTTATCTCCAAAGTTAATAATTACAATTTCAAAAACTTCAAATAATCACTCAAACAATAAATTTTAAAATTTTAAAAAATTTCAATCTTTTTATAAGCCTTTAAAGTAACAATCCTTTTAACTCCCTACCTTATTGAATTTGTAAAATTTCAAAAATCTACTTTCAAAAATTTAAAAACTTCAAATCTTCAAACTTTCAGAAATCTTCAAATTTTAAATTTTCCATAGATTTTAAATCTGTAGAAATTTAAAAATCTTCAAATCTTCTAAAAACTCAAACTTCAAATTTTAACCTTCTAACCCTTCAAATATTAAAAACCAAATTAAAAAAAAAAACTTAAAGCCTATTTGAAGTAGAAAACCTTATCACTCCAGAATTTAATTAATATTAAAAAAATTTCATAAGTAAAAAATAAAATTCAATATAGTGTAGACAACCTTATAACTCCCACTCTATATTAAATTTCCAAAATTCTAGTCTAATAATAATTTGATGTAATTTATATTACTTTTCCTCATGATGCATTGATTAAAAAATCTACCTGCTACAACGTCCTTTAATATCACTTTATCTAAATATAACACTTAGATACTAGTAATAAATTTCCAACTATCTTTCTTCTTGCCTACTCTATGTAACACTTCAATGTTCTGCATGATTTAGCTAAGGTGTTTGTATTTTTACTACAAAGGAATATTTTGATATAGCTCTCTAGTTAATGAAGATCTTCTTGTTCAACAAAGATGTCCATGTTCCTCTAGATAAAGGCACTCATCTTCTCTACTATAGCTCTATGGAAGATAGGACTCAAGTGGTTGTCTATCCTCCTAAAGCACTCTAGAATATGGTGCTATATGTTCATTTGCTTTCATATAACATTATAGATGATGATGCTTAGGTGCTCGACTATACTAAAGAAGGTGCTCTGGTATACACCAGCTTTGAAGATGGTGTTATGGTGTTTGGTAGCACTTGTATAACACTCGGGTTACTAATGTATTGATAGCACTTGAAATTATTGCTTTCCTTTATGTCTTTATGGCACTCTATTAGCACTTGAATTTATTTCTTTCCTTTATGTTTTGATGACACTCTTATAGATCTTGAACTATTGCTATCCTTTATATTTTGATGGTATTTTATAGTGCTTATACTACTACTTTTTTTATATCTATATAGTACTTTTATAGCACTTGTGTTCCCTACTTTCTTTTATGTCTAGATAGTGCTTTGATAGCACTTGTGTTCACCACTTTCTGTTATGACTAGAAAATGCTTTTATTGGCTATATGAAGGTGCTCTTTGAAGATCTTAAAAATACACTTCAAATGATTCACAACCAAGACTGAAATGCTATGAAGAGTTTCTAGCCAACTTGATCCTTCTAGTCTATATCTAAGATTGACCAAATAATTCTAAATATTTATACCTCTATAATATTTTTAATCTAGATACTTGTGATATTCTCTTCTTCTTCTCTGATCTATGAAAGTTTATACTGCTTCTCTGTATTTCTTCTATCCTCTAGAAGGTTTGATGCTTCTCTTATCTATTGGAAGCTTTGATGCTTATCTATTCCTTGGAAGCTTAGATACTTCTCTATTCTCTAGAAGATATGATGCTTCTCTATCTCTATAAGATATGATGCTTCTCTATCTCTAGAAGCTATAATGATTCTATATTCCTCTTATATCTTAGATCAAAACTAAGAACAATATTATTCTCCTCTTTTCTAGAGAATCCAACTATTATCAGGGTGAATTTGAATGTCCCCTCACATCCAATTTTCTTCTGAGTTGATCCTTAATCTATTTTGGCTGAGTTCTTGTATTCAATATTTTTATTTTAACCAAGTGGTTAGACCCTAAAATCCAAATTAGGGTGACTTTTATCTATCCTCTTAATATATACTTAGTCTAAAATTTAAAAAATAGAGTCCAAGTCTTTCGTTCTTTTAAAGTGGATAGACTCCAAATACGATGGTGGTTCTGAAATATAACTCTATAAAAATTTGATAGAGTTAAGTAGTAGCATTGATGGTGGGTTTTAAGCCAAACTATCTCAAACTATCTTAAGTACCAATATAATTAAGCCACAATATCTTAGGTCTCAATATCAATAATAAAGAGTAGAATTAAATATATGAGCAATCAAATATATATCTTGACTAATATAAATAAAATAACATTCACTATAATATTGAATATGAATGTAAATGGCCAAAATCATTCATGTACAAGCATGAAGAATACTTACAATAAAATTGCTCAAGATATGTATAAAAGATTTATTATCAAAAGATTGTTATGGTGATAGTTACAAACTATTTTTCCACTTCCATTGTATGGAGCTTTATCTCCATAATATAGACATACAAAGGTGACTCTTTAATACTTTACTACTACACTTCTCACATATTCAAGAGTTGCAACCTTTCCTATTCTTGAACTTTGGCTTCTCATCTTGCCACTTGTATACAAGATTCTTCACTCTCTACTTGCTTGCACACTTAACTCTATGACACTTGCACACTTCTTCTAACAACCCAAATTCCAACCCAAATCGAGAGAGAAATTATTATTATTGATTATAACATGTCTATCATCAATGTAAAGTTCACAATCAAATATGTTTAAACCAACATCAATCAAGGTAGTAAGTAACCAAGAGAATTATGACATGGTTAGTGTCAACTCTTGTGATAGGAGTGACCAACTCCTATCTAACCTTACGTTCCTTCATGATGTTTATTAATTAATTTATTTAATTTTTTATTTCTCTCTTTTAATTAGAAAGTTTTATTACTTAATTAATTAATAGCACATCAATTATAAACCTACTTCTTGATTGAATAAGTAATCATATCTATTGTAGTGGAAACCATACATTCATTATTAATCAATGCATAAATATTGTTTCATTAATTTCAAGACTATTACTTGAACCATTGCATAAAAGCATAAACCTTTGCATCATACTCAATAACCATTCCTTGGAAAGTAAATGTAACATCCATAATTAATTTTAATAAACTTCAAATGCAAATATCAATCAATATTAAATATAGAACATTTCTTGTTAACAAAAATCATTGCATCATATAACATCTTGTAAACACAACATATATATTGGACGTTCATAGCAAGATCACATGATAAGAATACATAACACCACATATATCGTGGGGAAAATACCGATGGGGAAAAACCTAGCCTCAAAATATGCATCCTCATATTTCATTAATCTTTTTGTCTCAATTTACAATGATATAAAGAATCCTAAAGATTCTTTTTGAACCATCATTAAATACATGGCTATAGGAGAATCCCATACATTCCTATTTTTAGGTCATCATTACAATTGAAGCACATAAATGAAATGTTCACTGGATACATATAAATTGAGAATGAAGGAACCTCATAGTCCCCTCAAGAATGAATCTCACATTCATTCTTCAAAATATTCAATCCATCATGGAATGAAAGTCATTTAAAAGTCATATAATACCAAAAGAGACCCCATAATCTCTTCAAGAATAGATTCCACATCTATACTTTCAAGATTCATTCAGGTTTTCATAAAATGATTTCTCTAATGCATTCATCATCGATGACATTCCAAATCAACTATATAACAAGAGGAAGCCCACATAATTCCCTTAAGAATGGATTTCCTATCCATTCTTCCCATATAATTGATTTAAAAACTCTTCTTAGAATTTATTTGTAGTTTGTTTATAGTTTCTCCCCAAAATTGCTCTTGAGACTCTTCACAATTTCTTCACAAAAGTGCTCCATAGCTCATCTATGATTTTGCTATAAATTGTTTCATAGTCTATGAAACACTGTAGTTCTTACAAATTTTCCAAATTTGTACCATAATATTTACACAAGATTACATTATAGTTCTTACAAATTTTCCAATTTTGTACCATAATCTTCACCCAATATTCTACTTACAAATTTTCCCAATTTGTACCATAGTTATCTAAAGTCTTTCCACATGATTATTAGACCATTGTACTGCTCCAAATTTTTCATGCCCTTACCTTCAGGCTATAGGATCCATGCCCGAAAGGGGGATGCGAGAAGGATGGGACAATACCTCGGACTGAGAGGCCCTTTGAAGGTCACGCCTCTCGGGGGAGGGGTATAAGGGTGAATTTTTGACGGATGGTGGGGTTCACCAGGAAACTTTGAGTGGCAGTTTCCATGCCTAGGTTGAGAATGGGTTTGATGTGTTCATTTTATACTCAATCATTCATATTCCTAGGTTGGCCAAAATGAATCTAAGCTATTCTATATGAAAATGCCGATTTATATGAATACAGAAAGCATGAATGAATCCTAAATACAAGGAATATGCTAAATGAGAAAGAATGCACCTGATTTCGGATGTCTGATGAAGATTCTGAAGCTTGTAGGAGTCCAGATCATCCCGAATATGATAGGATCATCTACAATTGTACAGAATCATCCCAGATCATAGGCGATCATCTAAAATCAGACAAGATCATCGTCGATCTGATGAATTCGTCAGAAACCTGCAATCACAGAAACAGACACCAAAAACCAAAAATGCAACTGCAAGAATAATGCAAAATGATAGAAATGAGAGTATAAATGCTTAACTGATAAATCTAGATACCAGATTTAAAGGAAATGCATTATTTTAATAATTTATTTTAACTTTATCATGCATTTATGCTAAATGAGGTGAACTCCAGGATGCAGAATGAAAATAATCAAGCTAATGCATAGTAAAATAAGGAAGGAAGATGAGAAATGCAAACTCAGGGCTCTAGTTGCCCCCAATATGAACTGTAGTCGAGATCACCTCCAATCGTACGAGATCATCGCCGATCTACGACAGGATCATCCAAAATCGTGTGGAATCGCCTGTGACGATCCGAGCTTCCTCCAACCGAAGCACAGTGAAAACCTGCAATGAAAACTTAAAACTACGAGTGCAAACAATGGTGGATAGGACGTCTTAACACAACAAAACTAAATGGCAGGGAAAATCAACTAGGGAATCATGGGATCAACCAAGGGGATCAGAGGGGGATAAACTGAGAAAATCCCAGTTTATATAGGATTAGGGGGAGGTTAGGAGGTTGGGGATCATCCCAATCTGGGAGATCTCCAATGGAGGAATCTCCAACTATGCAGACACGCTTCTACCCAAGTTGGAGAGGCTATTGAAACAAAAGCTAATTATGAAAATTTGGTTTTGGGACGAAATCGTCTGGACGTTCTGTTCCAGATGAATTCATCCGATCTGGGACGATTTCGTCTGATCGGCGACGATATCATCCAACGGTCAAAACAACTCCTAAAAATGGCACAAAAAATGGGGGGAGCGGTTAACGAGGCGGTTTCGGGGTTAAAATTCAAATTTTTATCTTTTTACTAAGGGTTTAACTGTGCCAATTTTAGGGTGCTACATTTTGCCCCCTCTTTAGCGAATTTTTTGAAGAAAATGCGTTAAAGACGAGTTCTTCCCGCTTTACGAGAAAGCAAAAATTTATTCCATTTTTTAGACGATGATTCTAGGTCGAATCGTACAACTGCTTACTATGGTGCCCCCTCCGTGTTTTTACCCAAATCGAACGTTTGAGGTAAAAGCGCGAAAAAGCAAAATTAAAATAAAAAATGTTGTTTTTAAATAAAATTAAAAAAATAGGGTAAAACCCTAATTCATTGTTACTGTTCACTTTTGCTATTTTTAGAGCTCTACAGGCAAAATGGTGGAAACGACACACAGATCGACAGAGGTCCGACGCGGGTTGCGGGTAAGGATCTAAACTTAGCTTATTATGTTTTTAACTTGATTTGTGTGATTTTTAATTTGAATTTTGACTATTTTTGGGGCATCGCGGCCATTTTTAGGCCGTCGACGACGTCGGGATGAAATCGTCCCAATTTCATCGAAATCGTCCCTAGATCGCCGATTTCGTCTAGGGGCAAAATCGACGAAATAGGGGCGATCCCGTCCAACAAGGGGCGATCCCCAAGTTGAGAAATCGGAGACGATTTCATCCTACCAAGGATGATTTGACTCAATTTAGTACGATATCGTCCAATAATGGACGATATCATTTTTTTTATAAGATGAAATTGATTTAACTGATTTTAATGATTATCTATTAATGATTTTTGTTGTTTTATTGTTTATTTTGCAGAGGGGATTACTAAAAAGTCAGGAATGGAAATACGGGGGGCTAAGAGATGATGTAGCCACACTCGATCAGGCGAAGCGAGACCGACTATCGGAGGTTGGGCTACAACATGTGGCAGAGATGCCACAAATACCTATAGACATGGGGCTACTGACAGCCCTAGCAGAGAGGTGGTATCCGGGGTCGTCCTGCTTTTGGCTATCGATAGGGGAGATGGCTCCCACTCTAGAGGATGTATGGAGGATCTTGAGGATCCCCATACATGGGCGGTTGATGACTCCTATGGCCAATCAGGGCCATGCCATGATGCGACTGTGCGGAGACCCTAGCTTCACCCTGGAGAAGGGCGGAGTGAACATCGAGACATTGAGGCAGATGCCTGGGGCATCTCGATTGACTCAGGTTTTGGCAGGGGTAGTGGGTGGCCTATTGCTATGCCACCAGAGCGGATGCAGGTTACCATGGCTGCTCTCAGATGTGGTCTACGATATGAGAGACCACGGCTATAGGTTTTCTTGGGGCAGCTTTGTACTATGCCGCTTGTATAGGATCCTATACGGGGTCGTATACAAGGGAGGTCGATGTCTGGTTTTGACATCATTGCTACAGGTTTGGTGCTGGGAGCACATTGCGATGCGGAGGCCGGTAGGGCTTCCACTGATAGGGGTTGATCGGGAGAGACCCCGGGTTTTCTATTGGTGGCTCCAGAGAGGGTCACAATGGTGGATAGATCTGTCGATGTCCCGAAGGTTGCTAGATGACCTCATCCCTGACCAGATCACCTGGAGGCCATGGAGAGAGCATCCAGGGTGGGGAGAGGATGGACAGGAGTTGGCTCGCATCAGGTGAGTCTTCTGGCTGAGGATGGAGTGGGGAGAGGTAGAGCTCCATCGCTATGACCAAGTTTTGAGGTAGTTCGGTCTACAATAGGGGATCCCTTCTCTCAGAGACTACGAGTACTCCCGGACTATCCGGGATAATACTACACTGAGCGGGGCTCCAGATATGCAATGATTCTAGAGTCAGGATGTTGATGATGCCCCCATTCAGCCAGTGGATGGGGATGATGCTGGGGTCATAGATGGGTATGATGCCTGGTACGTAGGCATCCACCCTCCTCGGATGACGAGGGCACAGGGTCCGATGCACGCTATGGTGTGATGGATGGGGAGGCGGTGCCAGGCTGCCATCGATGCAACGAGGGGTCATGGAGGGAGGGAGCAATGATGGTCTCCTCAGGAGAGACGTCGGAGAGTGCCACAGGCTCTAGAGAGACCATAGCAGCTAGAGAGGAGGGAGGAGGGACTCCCTTCTCAGTAGAGGGATAGGCCACCATCACTCGATAAGGGCAAGGGTGTCGAGGTGGGGGAGAGCAATGAGATGGCGACTCTCTGGGTGGAGAATGCCCGCCTTCGGGCTCAGGTGCAGACACTGCAGGATGAGGCTACATGACTCAGGGCTCGGAGTGGAGGGGCGAGCACTCGGGATCTAGCATGGGCTATTGCTCAGACCATGTTCTACCAGGGATTGTACTATCATGTGGTTCCAGAGGGCTAGAGGATACCATTGCCAGCCCCCATTGCGGAGCCGATCATGATGGGATCATCGAGGACATCCTCATGATCGACGTTGAGGACCCACGATACAGCATGAACCTCTATGGGACCACCTCCTCCATGCCAGGGTGGGAGAGGAGATGAGGCTGAGAGCTCGAGGGCTTCTCGAGACTAGCTGCTCTTTGACTATAGACTATATATTTTTGAGAGGATTGAGTATGCCAGGGTATAGATTGTGGCATACCAATCCAGTTTTGATATGATGTACATATATTTTTGATATATATATATATATATATATATATATATATATGATCTTTTGTGATATGACTTGTCCATATGTTTTATGATGCTTTAAATTTTGAATTGTTGATTGATTATTCATGTAATTATGTCATTGGAAATAGTATAATTTTATGTCATGCTGTAAAATTTAAATGAAATAATCTGATGTAAACAAATTGGTTGTTTGTGGTGTGATTTGATGAAAAATAAAGGGACTTCTAACAATAATTTCAAAGGACATTGTCACTGTTATATGACCATTTCATGGAGTCACCGCTCGCTAGGTCGTCAAGCTAATCCCAGTATAGAAATATTGCTAAAAGTAAAAGAGTGCTTAAGAGACTGTCTTAAGACTTTGTGTTGTGATGATGAAAAATGATGATGGTGATGATTTGTTTTCAGATTTTCATGAAAATATTATGCATGAAATATTAAAAAATATGATTTTTGCTAGGCATAAAATTCCTAAGTGTGATAAAATTTTGAACAATTCCTTAGGAATTATACCATCGTTGCAAAATTGAATGTTGACATAATGAAATGAAATAGAAAAAAGTGTTCATTCTTTTTAAAGCACAATTGTGTAACATAATGATGTAAGCCATATGTTTTTATGAATTAAAATGAATGGGAAATAAAATTAGAACAATGGTTTGCGCTAGGCATAGAATTATAGGTATAGACTTATACCATCATCGCGAAATCCAAAAATAATTTTATTGCATAATTGATTTTTGATTTTGAGATAAACAGAAAATATATAAGATGAGGACTTGCGCTAGGCATAAAATTCTAGTTTAGGTTTTAGGAACTATACCATCGTTGCGAAAGTCGAAAGTATATATAAACGTGACTTTATTGCTAGATTTTTGAATATGTTTTGAAAGAAAATTTTGGATTTTTGAAAAAAATGTATGTAATTGTTTTTATACTAAACAGATGTTCTCAAATAAGAAGATGAAATTATTCCAAAATATTTGCATAAATATTTTAAATTATCTCAAAGACAAAATGTAGATTTATAAGGAACCCTCATGTGCATATGTGAGTTCATTGCCGATCTTGATTTATCATAATGATACAAAATCTCTCAAATACAAATGTGTGTGCAATTGTATTGTTCATTTACCAATTTTGAGCAAGATAATTTGATACAAGTAATTTGAATTAACCAAATAAGTGTTCGTTGACCATGATTTATATGCATGTAACCGTACCAAACTACTATGTAAGTCGGGTCATCAAGAGCTAGTTGATCCATAAGCAGACATAGGTCTATACAAAAGAAGGTCGCTAATGTGACAGACATATCACCACGCTAGGAGTTACCCAAGGCCAAGCGGGTTGGGCACAAACCACTTGTTATGGGGCTTACCTCACGGTTTTTGAATAATTGAGAATTCCAGGGATTCAAGCTCATTCACCCTTCTTTTCTTTTCAAGGGGTAGGGAAAGGGATTTTATTGCATTTTGCTTTTTCTTTTCTTTCTCTTCTTTTCTTTTTTTTTTTTTGTATTTTTTGCTTGGAACTGAGATAATGCTGAAATATTGTTGCGATGGTACAAAATGATATTTTTCTTTTTCTCATTTTCTTTGACTTTTCTTTTTCTTCCTATACTAGGGATACTTGCTCGGATTGGTTGTAGAGCAAGGGATTTTTATTCTGGGCAGGGGTGAGCTTGTCCTTTTGTCAATTCTCAAATATTCTAGACCATGTGCATGATAGGATAGCAGGGGAAACTTTTCGCTCAAGAAACCACTTCTACTATGTAGCATCATATTGAATTTGCAATGAAATCATTTTAATGTGAAGAGATATACTTGGTTCAAGTAAATAACAAGATCAATTCTCTATGCTCAAAACTTTATTTAATTCAACTGTGGACTTTGATATAAGAGAGATTAATAATCATACCAAATAAAATCAAGATATTTATTCATGTGAGTGTGAAAGTGCGGGATTCCAAATAAATGCTAATTTATCCAAAATAATTGAAAATATAACTGCAATACTTCAAGAATTGACATGTGCAAAAATAAAAGATGTTTTTTTTTTTTATATTTTGATTTTGATTCATGAATTGAGAAGATACACAATATGATTGTTTTTGTTTTGAAATTTTTATATGAATGACTAAAATGAGACAATATGCAAAATAACAATATATACAATGATGAAATGACCAGATTTATGCATAATAGCGCTTAAGATGCATAATGTTCATAGGTTCTTTAAGATCTTTACCATCTAAGGTAGCTAATCTGTATGCTCCCGATCCAAATTTAGCAGTGATGATATATGGTCCAAGCCAGTTGGGCTCAAATTTACCTTTAAGGTCTTTAGTTGCATTAGTATTTTTTTTATTTTCTTTTAAGACAAGGTCACCGATCTCAAAGGATCGATGATGAACTTTCTTGAGGTATGCTCGTTTAAGCTTGTTCTGGTAGGCTCGAAGATGTTCCAAAGCATTGATGCGCTTCTCATCTAGGAGTTCCAGCTGACTAAATCTGCCAGCACGATATTCATCTCCTACTTCAGTATCTTGAAGTAGTAGAGCCAAAGAAGGAACTTCTAATTCAAAGGGAAAAATAGCTTCAGCGCCATAAACCAAAACAAAAGGTGAAGTGCCCATGGGAGTACGAACGCTAGTTCGATAAGCCCACAAAGTAGGATATAATTGAATGTGCCAATCTCGGCCAGATTTATTGACCAGTATTTTGAGGATTTTAATTAATGTTTTATTAGATGCTTCTGCTTGGCCATTACCCTGAGGATAATAGGGAGTGGACCAACGATGTTGAATTTTATATTTTTGACATAATTTCTTGACATCTTTATTTTTGAAACAAGTTCCATTATCCGAGATGAGATTTGCAGGAATTCCGAACCTACAAATAATTTGATTAAAAATAAATTTGGAAACTTGGGTTCCAGTGCAAGAAGCTAAGGGCATAGCTTCAACCCACTTCGTGAAATACTCGGTGGTGGTTATGATGAATTTGTGTCCATCAGATGACACAGGATTGATTTTTCCAATGATGTCTAAGCCCCATTTTGAAAAGGGCCAAGGAGATGAAATAGCTTGCAGTTCTTGTGCAGGCGCATGGACAAGGTCAGCATGTTTCTGGCACTTGTCGCAATGGCGCATGTAATCATGTGCATCATTCTCCATGGTAGGCCAAAAATATCCTATCCTAAGGAGCTTCTTAGCAATGGCGCTACCACTAAAGTGTCCCCCACAAGATCCATCGTGGGCTTCACTCAAAGCTGATCTAGATTCTTCTAGATTCAAACATCTCAGTAGGATACCTTCAAAAGATCTCCTATATAACGTATTGCCAATTATTACGAAGTGACTTGCTCGTCTACGTAATAACCGATGCTGGTTTCTATTAAAACCTTCAGGGAAGGTCCCATTTTGAAGAAAATTGAATATATTAGTGTACCAAAGTTTAGGAGTAGTTTCGTTGATTAGAAACACATCCAAAGGTTCTAAGCATGATTTATTTGAAGTGGGTTCCTAGAGTCGATGAATAATGATGGTAGCATATTCGTCATCTAACTCCAAGGGTAAAAGAGATGCAGCTACGGCCATAGCGTCAACCGCACGATTGCTAGTTCTAGGAATAGCTTCCAAGGTAACTTGATCAAATAAAGATATTAATTGTAATACATATGCTTTATATGGGCGCAATTTATCATCTCTGGTCTGATAAACATCATTAATTTGATTTATAACAAGTTGAGAATCATCGAAAACTAATAGATTTTTAATTTTTAGTGCCAAGGCAGCTCGTAAGCCAAGGATTAGAGCTTCATATTCAACAGTATTATTAGTACAAGCAAACGTTAATTTAAAGGATAGAGGTATAAGATGTTTCTATGGAGATATTAGAATAATACCTGCACCAGCCCCACTCATGCATCGGGCTCCGTCAAAGTATAAGGACCATTGCTCTGGATGGTCTAGCTCTAGTTTAAGGCATTCGTCAGGAAACTCAATGATGAGGGGATGGGTAGACTCTAAGGGTGCAGCAGCTAATTGATCTGCTATGATTTGACCCTTAACAGACTTTTGTCCTATAAACGTGAGTTCAAACTCGCTTAGAGCAAGAACCCACTTTGTTGTGCGACCAGATAAATAAGGTCGACTCATGAGATACCGCAAAGGATCGGATTTAGCAATAACATATGTTTTTTGACTGAGCATATAGTGGCGTAGTTTTGTGTGGAAAATATGATGCTAGACATAACTTTTCTAATGTTGTGTTAGATTGAGTTATTAGTAATTAATTGTTCTAACATAACTCCTAAGTAGATAGATAAAGAAGGTATGATAACAAGTTAACGTATCTTCATATGTCAAGAAAGACATCTTCATATTCTTTAAGAAATGCAATGTATTTATCTTTTTCTTGACTTAAATAATGTTGATTATGTGAGGATTATCCTTGTTCCAATGTTAATTTTTATGACATTTCTACTTCCATGTGTAGATCTTTCTCAAAATTAGGTGGGGGTGAAAGCAATTCTTGTAATTATTCCAAGGTTAGTTTGGATAATTCGTCTTGAGGAGTCGTGGCCTCAAGCTGGGCTATACTAGGTATAGAGCCATCAAAATAAAATTCATGATGTAATAATTCCTCAATGGAGACATCATGGAAGATATCTCCCTCCAACTCATCGTCGGATTCAATGATCATCTCAGGGTAAGCTATAGATAGCATATTACATGTAAATGGCTTATTCATTAAATGTAAAGCATCACGTTCATCCAAATAATCTTGGTAACATATGAGATGGTCATCATCCTCAAATGGGAAGGGCTGACCCTTACTAGGAAATAGGCCCACACCACATCGGGCGGGCCATGGTTCTACCTCAAAGGGTTCTTTCATACCATTTTGGAAAGGTCCTAAACCTTTCCCTTTATATCCCAATTTAAGCATTATAGATTTGGCTTTAATATACTCATTAGTAAAATAACATCGAGCATATCCATCATAATGAGTCTTGATGTTTCTGGGTATTCTACCCTAGTCATATCCCTTATAAATAAAAGCACAACTCCCGACTTGGTAAATACTTCCCATAGGTTGTGGGAGGCCCAAGGTATGAGGAGATGGTGGCAAATTATTTAAAATAAGGGAATCTTGCATAGAAGCATTCGTTTTCTCTGATATAAGAATTTTAGATAAATCGGGTAAGAGCTCGTCAGTAAGAGCATAAGAGGTAGAAGGAACATTTCCTACATCTTCTGATGCGGAAACTATGCCTTTGGTGGATGTAGATGTTGTAGAGATGTCGATGGATGGGTCTATTATAGGTATAGAAGTTATAGGAGTAGAACAAGAGGCATTGGTTGTGGGATTAGGATCTTTCTGAGGTCCTAATGTGGTTTGTTTAGAGGATGGTTGAGCTGTATGTAGAGGTGGAACTGATGGAGAAGAAGTAGATGGCATTGTGGGTGTGTGTTTCACATGTTTAGATGGATAATGAGAATTAGGATGTGTGGATGATAGAGCAGGGCAAAATTGAACTCCAACAGGTTCTGCCAAAGCACACATATCAAAGGGTCTAGGATCACCATGAATGGTAACCAACTGATTCTTAAATTCGAATTTAACACATTGATGTAAATTTGAGGGAATGGCTCGCATCGCGTTGATCCAAGGGTGACCCAAGAGTATATTGTATGATGCAGGGCAATGTACAATAAACATGGTCGTATCCAAGGTTCTCGGACCAACCTGCAATGGGATGGTAATAACTCCACACGTTTCTTGTGTTTCGTCATTGAAGGCTTTTATGATCATATCGGTTCTTTTCATTTCATCACTTCTAAACCCAAATATTTGGTAGAAGTCAAAAGTGCAGATGTTTAAAGATGAACCATTATCAATCAAGACTCGTTTAACTGCTACATCTCCAATTAAGGCAGTAATATATAAGGGGTTATCCTTATGTAAACTATGTTGAGGTATGTCTCTATCCCAGAAGTCAATACAATCAACTTCATGAGTTATTATAGTATTAGCCATGGCTTCAGGTTGAATGTCTTGTGGTACCATCATCTGGCTTAATGTGAGCATTAATTCATCTCTATGTGTAGGAGAAGATCTTAAAAGGTCCAAAAGAGAAATTCTAGCTGTAATATTTGATAGTTGCTCATTAATATTATAAGGAGGTTTAGGTTGAACATTAGGTGCCTGATTCCCTTTATTAGGAACTTTCAAAACAAATGGAGTTGATCCATCATTTTGCATTTGATCTTGTTGAGAGTTTTGAGCCTAGTTGTCTAGTAACAACTCCGATGGTACCCACAATATTATTCTATGGATGATGAATGGGTCTTGGTCTAGCATTTATGGCTTGCTCATTAGAAAGTAATTGGTGAGACGATGGTCTAGTAGTGACTCTTCTTGGAAATGGTTCTTCTGGAACCATATAACTTGTGATAGGGAGAATAGGATCTGATTCATCTTCAGAGCTATTCGATTGATTTGATGTGATTTCCATATCACTCTCAGTCTCATATTCTGTATCACTAAGATCAGGTGTCCGGATATTATATAGAGGCCTGGTTGTAACCATGGATAAGGTTGTGTCAAATATTTCTAGCTCATGAGCGGGTAAATGCCCACTAATAGTCCCTACATATCGGGTAGGAGGGGGAACATTATGATGTTCAATTTGATTAGCCACTTCCTTGCCATGTTTTGGTAAAGGATGTTGAAATATGTCCAATGACTGATTGGCATTCTGATTCTAGTTTTGGGGGATGTTCTTTTGAGCATTATTAGGAGGATTTTGCTTAGGTTGAAAGGCTTGCACCTCCATCTCATTGTTATCAATCAAGTCCTGTATTTTATGTTTTAATATTTTACAAGAGTTGGTAGTGTGTCCAGGTCCTCTATGGAAGTCACAGTGTAAATCAGCTCTGTATCCGGGTATAGTTGGATCAGGTTCTCGGATATTTGGTAATTGAATCAAACCTCATTCTAATAATTGTGGGAGAATGGTTGATAAAGGTTGATTTAACCTAGTAAATTCTCGAGGAGGTTTATCGGGAGGTTTCAGTATAAACTTCTCCGTTGTCTTCACAGCATTAACAGTAGCAATATTTCTACTATCAGTGACTCCATCACCCACAACTTGTTTATTTTTATATTGATTTCTGGATGTTTTCTCATCATCTTTCTTTTTAAGCTGACCTCTCCTAATGAGAGCATCTTCCACTCTTCTGGCTAAGTCTATAGCCTGATCGAAGGTGGTCAAGGTAGCAATTGATAATTCGTAGGATAGTTGGTCTTGTAAATTATTAATAAAGATGTCCAACATCTCCCTATAAGGTAACACAAAGTGCAATTTTCCTATCAATTGTCTCCACCTAGCTAGGAAATCAGCAAAGCATTCATCTTTGTCTTGTTTTAAGTTGTACAAGTCTTTAATGGTCACATGCCTTTCGATGTAGGCACTAAATTGATGAACAAAAGACTCGGTTGTTTCTTCGAAATTCCTCAAAGAATTAGTGGGTAATTGATAATACCACTCTAATGCCATTCCTCCTAAACTTTTTGGGAACATTTTTAGCAATAATAAGTCATCATGTGATATATCATGACATGCTATCCTAAACATACGAAGATGCTCTATGGGATCTTCGGTTCCTTTATATATGGGCAGGACAGGCATAGGAAAATGTTTAGGATACGGTTGTGCTACAACTATAGGATCTAAAGGCTGACTACACATCTCTCGATAATTGTACGAGGGATGGTAGGGATCTATCTGGTCCATGCGGGAAACTAACTGTTTCACCATGGTTTCAAGATTACTAGTTTGTCCACCATATTGGTTCGGTGGGACATAAGTATGGGATTTATGAGTGTATGACGGTGTGACATAAGGATTAGATGCTATATTGCTATTATGCAAAGTGTTGGTAGGAAGAGTATTATGAAGGGGATTTGTAGTAGTATTATGTTGTATCCCAGATTGTTGGTAATTGGTGTTTGGTTTTGTTTTGGGTTTTTGTTGATTTGAGGTATATTGCTCAATAGCTTGGCAAAATAGAGCAGTAAATGATGGTTTCTTTTGTGCGGGAATAACCCTAGGCTTGCTAACAGGCACTTTAGATGGTTGGGTAACCTGTTGTTGTTGCATGTTCTGGATTATAGCGGCCATATCCAAATTGGATGGTCCAGCTTGATCACTCTCTTGATCAATAAAGGACAAGGGATTAGTGCGTGTGTGAAATACATCTTCTAGAGTTGCTTGAGTGTCACTAATTTGATCCTTGTCCATATGGACTGCTCTATTAAGAACACCAATATTAGTATTAATGAACTTCCAGAATTGTTCCATGTTTTCAAAAGTGACAGCTCCTCCCGGAGACATTTTAGGGGATGAGGATCCTTCCTCTCTAACATTTTCTTCTTGTTCATTTCTTACAACAAGCTCTTCTTCTTGCTGGTCTAGGATTTCTTCTTCCTGAACTTGATCTTCGGGAAGGACATCTCGGGTTATTTAATGGTTTTCCTAACCAATCTTCTTCTTCTTCCATCTGTTTTCCATTCCTAAGTCTAGGCATTGTGCTTAAACTTAGATTTCAGCAAATATATATATATATATATATATATATATATATATATATATATATATATATATATATATATATATATATGTGATAGGTTTGAGAGGTATATATTTTAATTATATACCTACTATAATAAAAAGGGAAATGTTTTGATTTTTGTTTTTTGTTTTTTGTTTTTTTTGTGTTTTATAATATTATTATAAAGATAACAAATAGCATTCTAGTTGCAAAAAGAATAACAATAGTAAAAAGAATGACTTAGTTTTCTATAAATAGTTTATGGATATCATTAATAGGATCAAGTTCATCAGGAGTCATGAAATGCTCCTCTTCAAATTGGAAATGGTTTTTCAAGAATTTGACAAAGTGTGCTATAGTAATATGATCTGCTTTGGATTCTGACTTGTAGAAATAAAGTTCATGGCAATACTCTCGATATAACACAGCTCTAGGAACTCTATTCCATATTTTTCTATCCGTAAGAATGACTTCTTGATCCTCTATACGAGATAGAAACTTATGTACTACAACTGCATTCTCAAGGTATTCCTCAAAGGTGTACAATTCTGAAGACACAAGTGCTCTTTTATCTGCTAACCACCTATGGCAAGCTCTCTAAAGTTCATGGTACAAGGTTACCTGATCAGGATCCAGGATTCTATCTAGGACAAACCTCTTAATTTGCCTAAGTTCGGTTGATCTAGATTCAATAATACCCAATCTCCTATCAAGTTCGTCCCACAAAGGTTGGACCCTATTTGTTTGAGGTACTCTAAGCACAAAAGTAATCTCTATGGTCGTTAATTGATTTTCAACATTTATGGTGACAACTCATCTTTTATTATAATCTACCATCTAAATATGATATGCAACTTTAATTGTTTGTCTAATGATTCTAGATGTTCTTAATAATGCATTTATATTTATATTTTTATTTTTTTGTTTTCAAAAGGCTTTTAGTTTCACGTCGGGTTCACCAAAATGTACTGACCCAAATTTTTTGCACCCTTACCTTCAGGCTATAGGATCCATGCCCGGAAGGGGGATGCGAGAAGGATGGGACAATACCTCGGACTGAGAGGCCCTTTGAAGGTTGCGCCTCTCGGGGGAGGGGTATAAGGGTGAATTTTTGATGGATGGTGGGGTTCACCAGGAAACTTTGAGTGGCAGTTTCCACGCCTAGGTTGAGAATGGGTTTGATGTGTTCATTTTATACTCAATCATTCATATCCCTAGGTTGGCCAAAATGAATCTAAGCTATTCTATATGAAAATGCCGATTTATATGAATACAGAAAGCATGAATGAATCCTAAATACCAGGAATATGTTAAATGAGAAAGAATGCACCTGATTCCGGATGTCTGATGAAGATTCTGAAGCTTGTAGGAGTCCAGATCATCTCGAATATGATAGGATCATCTGCAATTGTACAGAATCATCCCAGATCACAGGCGATCATCTGAGATCAGACAAGATCATCGTCGATCTGACGAATTCATCAAACAATTCGTCAGAAACCTGCAATCACAGAAACAGACACCAAAAACCAAAAATGCTACTGCAAGAATAATGCAAAATGATAGAAATGATAGTATAAATGCTTAACTGATAAATCTAGATAGCAGATTAAAGGAAATGCATTGTTTTAATAACTTATTTTAACTTTATCATGCATTTATGCTAAATGAGGTGAACTCCAGGATGCAGAATGAAAATAAATCAAGCTAATGCATAGTAAAATAAAGAAGGAAGATGAGAAATGCAAACTCAGGGCTCTGATTGCCCCCAATCTGAACTACAGTCGAGATCGCCTCCAATCGTATGAGATCATCGCCGATCTACGACAGGATCGTCCGAAATCATCTGGAATCGCCTGCGACGATCCGAGCTTCCTCCAACTGAAGCACAGTGAAAACCTGCAATGAAAACTTAAAACTACGAGTGCAAACAATGGTGGATAGGACATCTTAACACAACAAAACTAAATGGTAGGGAAAATCAACCAGGGAATTAGGGGGATCAGCCAACCAGGGGGATAAACTGAGAAAATCCTAGTTTATATAGGATTAGGGGGAGGTTAGGAGGTTGGGGATCATCCCAATCTGGGAGATCTCCAATGGAGGAATCTCCAACTACGCAGACACGCTTCTGCCCAAGTTGGAGAGGCTGTTGAAACAGAAGCTAATTATGAAAATTTGGTTTTGGGACGAAATCGTCTGGACGTTCTGTTCCAGACGAATTCGTCCGATCTGGGACGATTTCGTCTGATCGGCGACGATATCGTCCAACGGTCAAAACAACTCCTAAAAATGGCATGAAAAATGGGGGGAGCGGTTAACGGGCGGTTTCGAGGTTAAAATTCAAATTTTTATCTTTTTACTAAGGGTTTAACTGCGCCAATTTTAGGGTGCTACAACCATTAGATATCAAACCTTCATTAAATTTAAGCTTGTAGATGAATTTTTAATTTCCTTTCCAAAGAGGAAATAATAACTATATTCATGTAATTTCCTTTCTCAAAAATTAGACCATGCAATTATTGGTCATGGGATATCTATACCTTAGTGGTCTATTAAATTGGGGTATCTATGCCTCCATCAACTTAAAAACTTTCCAAAATAGATATTGTGATGTGGGATCTTCTAAAATCACTGTATCTTAGGTCCGAGGTGTAGACCAATTGGTTCATCCAAACCCCATAAGGGGGGCAGAGGTCCAAGGTTCAAATCTCGGGCCTCATCAAACTGAATGCTTGTCCCTTTCTTGGTGCTTTTAGCAGCGTAAAAGGTTTAAAATGATTGTGGCATGGTGGTTATAGGGGTGGAATGCATGAAGATTTGTGTGGCGGCTTTTGGGGTGGACAATGCAGAATACTGTGGTGGCCATAAAAGCGAGATAGCTTGCCCGGATTTGTGGTGGCTATCGATTCCACCATGTAAATTAAAAAAAAAAATCACTGTATCTCCAAAGTTTATAATGATTACATATTGTAATAGCAAAATGCCAATAATTAATCATCATTTGTTTAGTCAAATGGTCATCATATTGATAAATAACCTCATTAGTTGGCTCCAAAAGGGATGTCATTTATTTTATTTCAAAATGGTGGTTTATTATCCATTCAAACCCTATACAAATAGTCAATCAACCTTATGGTAATGTATGAGTTGAAATTATCCCAATGGACATGTGGCGGTTACTGCTCAAACCATCAAATAGGTCATTATTATAAGAGGTTGAAGGATCATGAGTGAATCTTAGCCAAGCGACTAGTCACTTGGCTATTAAGTCCTACATGTTTTGGTAGTTAAATAGGCATCACTAGGTATCCACATAGTTCATGTGGGATAAATATCCTATTAAAAAATTGTTAAGTGATACGAAGGTGCAACTATACTTTGCATTAGCCAATGCAAATATCCATGTGGAGAGACAATATAAGGTACATTGATTTTATGAAAAGATCCAAGTTTCAAACCCTATAGTACCTCCAACTAGCAATGGTTGACCACTGATGATTTGATCCTTGACCACCACCATGTGGTCGATTATATAAGGGAGCCTTTCTCCCTTTAGAGGCTATCAAGCCCTGGGAATATTCCATGTAGGATAAATTCGGGGTTGCCTTTGTACTTGATTCTACCTGAGCAGCCGAGAGTGGATCAAGGCACCCCAACCGTTCAAAAAATGGTTTCTTAACATCCCAATCCATGTAGGATATTCCTAGGTAGTCATTTAAAACCCTCTTCTGATAGATCTCAGGTTTTAAGATAATATCTAACAGTCACCAAACCGCCACTGCTCAGAGAATGATATATGTAACAGGTAAGGTGCTTCAGGTTTGGTTCTATGCGGCTCCTAGAAGACTGAGACCTTTAGAGAATGCAATTTGGTGTCACATGATGTAGACCAATGCATATCCTTATAAAGACCCAACCATTGCTTTGTTTAAGGGTTTTTCATATGCAAGATCTTTATAATAAAGCTAAATATAACCAGTTATCATAGACCGAGAATTAAATCTCATAATCTAGGAAAATCACATATATATTAAGCTATCAAAACTTGTGGACAAGGCTGTGGTGAAACTAATAGGGTTTAAATCTATGATTCGATCTATAGAAGATGAGATCACAAACATGGTTCTTAGACAAGTTTTAGTTGGAAAAAATTGAAATTTACAAAAATCAAAGTATCATCTATACCATTAAAATCACATAAAATACTTCCTATTTTGATCCCTTTTAGATTACTGCACATATAGGTCAGATGGTGCCGAGAGAAAAAATTGTAAGACGTCATCTAAGCATTCAAAATTAGATAGGTAATATATCATATATAGACTCGTAAATAGATCTGAATGAGAAATTGCAACATGGTGTATTTTAAATATCTGTTACAGGGCATACCATGGAGGAGTATATCCAAAGGGGTGGATCAAATTGAGCATAAAGAACTTTAATCTAAAATAACTATCCATATTTGATCTATATTCAACTCTCTACACATATATCCCACATATACCATGCTAAAGTGTTAGTAATGTATAACAAGACTTCCATGCCTTAAAGGATATAACTACCAATCAGTGGTCAAAGATCCTCCATTGATGGTGGTGTCACCGGTGGTGGTTTGACTAATTCGATGGTCAATACTTGATTACTAAGAGTCTGACTTAATATTAGGTCCTCTAAGACTGAATCAACCCCATTTTTCATAGGCATTGAAATTGATCTACAAATTTGTAACTTTAACAGAGAAGTCATATAAGGTTCAACCTAAAGGTTCAGCTCAATATTAGAAATAGCCATGGTAATAATATAATAAATCAAAGAACATATTTATTAAATACCAAAGGGTTCTCAACCCGATTTAAATATAACAATGGCAACAATATAATAACTCAAAGCGTATTTTTATTACAGATCAATGTAAAGGTAGGGTCCAACTTGTGTGTAATTGACTCTATTCGAAGTCTCCTTCAAGAATTGGCTTCAATCACCATGGAATCCCTCTAAACATTCCCTCCTTGTGTCTCATACCTACTAAGCTTCTCCTAGACTCCTTCCCAGATGCTAGCCTTCCCTCTCCCATTGTTAGCTTCCTTCAGAAGCCAAAGCCTTTTTTTATAAAATATTCCTCTCAATTCATAGGCCCAATAGTGGCCTTAATATTTTAATATTATAAGATGCCATTTAATTGAATAAGATATTTCAACCCATGTGGAGGGGAATTATTTTATAATTAATAAATTAAAAATAGGTTAAGAGGAGATAAGGTGAATGATCTTATCCTATTTTTTGGTTTCCCCTTGTCTCAAGTCCTTCCAAACTTTACACTATTAGGGATTATGGAGAATATAAAACTAGAGCTATTTAAGATAAGTAAGAGAATATCTTCCCAATTTTAACCATCATGGAGCAACCATGTGGAAGGAAGAATAGTTCATTAACTAATAAAATAATATTTTATCATTAAATAATGATATTGCTCTTTTGGGTCCAATTAAAATTGGATAGGTGTGATAAGGGCATATGCACCTAACTACCTTTCTAATTAGTTGTAGTTGGACTAAGTAAACATGTTAAATTTAGTCTCTTTTTGTAAAATATAAATTCTTAAATTAATCTTTCACAAAAGCCCTATTTAGCTTCTCCAAACTATTCAAAATCCCCTAATTGCCCTCCAAAACTCTCCAAATCAGTTTTTTAGAGTGCAATTAGTTTAATTAAGGGTTTTTTTAGGAAGGATTAGGGTCTACAACCCTTGAGTTAGGTATTAATTTATCCCCCAGATCAATTAATAAAATTTTTAAAAATACTAATGGGGCGGACTATGACATACTACCCCCTTTGATTAGACGTAGTCCTCTATGTTTCTCATCAATTCCTAGCTTAGTTAATGTAAAAAATTAATAAAAGCAACCTTAGTTCTGTATGAAATAGATAGAACCATTATCCTTTTCCTTATTTCTAGTGTCTCGTTCCTGATGGTAAGCAACATATTCCATCCATGAGAGTACCTGAACGTACACAAATACAAAACACCAGTAGTACCATATTCTTCAAAGCAATATAACATCATATATATTTTAAAATATTAATCATGAAACTACAATAAATACATGTGTAATATCATCATTGCAAATCATTTCCATAAACAAGGAAAATGAAATATCAAATGCATCTAACATAGCATTGAGTAACATAAGTGTGTCCTCCACAATATCCTAGTGGTACAAAAATTAGCTTAAGGAGAGGATCCTATATTCCCCTCTAGAATAGATTCCCTATCTATTCTACTTCATTAAGAATATTTTATACTTATATTTTCATTAAGTATACTCTTAACATATCTAAGAATAAATTTACTTAGATGTTCATGGATGATTCCCAAATTTAATTCCAAAGTATCATCATCTACTGATGACATCAATGGTCACCCTTATAATAAAGGTGTCAATCCACAAGTGTTATCATCCCTTGATAACAATGGCTACACTTACTTCCCGTAAGGTGCCATTACAAAAGTGTTGTCACCTACTAACAACAACGGTCACACTTACTACCTGTGAGGTGCCATTCCAAACATATTATCATCCACTGATAATACTTGACGATCACACTTACTCCTCGTGAGGTGTCATACCATAGAACATGATCTCTTCAATTTTAAGAGAGGATCCCACACTCTTCTTTAAGGATAGATTCCCTATCTATACCTCCTAAGAGTGTTCCAATATTAACTATGAATAGAACTCTCATGTCTAATATTTCCCATTAAGGTTAATTTTAAATCTTAACTAAGAATAATATTTTCATATTTCTTTCATTAAGTTTATTGGACTCACACATAGATGCATCCTGAATTACCCCTTCTTACCTTCCAAGGCATTCCTCACTTGAGAACTGGTCGTTGCAGATGACACTCAAGTGGTCAACATGCCTTTGTAGATAGGATATTTAGTCCAAGCTTACCTACTTAGGACCTTCCAAAAGCTACCTACTATTTGAAACCTTTTGAGCCACCACTTAGAATAAGAAAAACAAGAAGACTCAAGTATTGGGATCATTCAATATAACTCTTAATAAATGCAATCAAGAATAAATTTCCATGTTTTAAATAGATTATTATAATAATCTAAATCACTCATTGTTCACACATTTCTTTATATTACATATAAAAATACATGTTTATGGGCTACATGAGTGTAGTCTACTAGATTATACAACATGTATCCTTATAATACACAAAGATTGGATTTTCAACCATACAATATGATAGGCTTCACAACTGTTGTCTTTCGGTCCTTTCACCATTCTAGGTTAGACCTAATTCTTGCAAAGAAGCGGTTTGAGGTCTAACTTGCCTAGTAATACTCCTACACCCATGTGGAATATTAACTGTGAGTAGTCCATGAATTACTAATGCATCAAGGTAGGATGCTAAGTAGGTAGATATGTACTCATCCCTTGCCTATTGAAGTTGTGAATTCTCATCCTAGATGGCTATCATTGATCCTTCACCATTCCTTTGAGTTAGCTCCTATTGGAGTACATCTCGTTTGGCTCTAGCAATATCTCTTTTTACCTCCAACTATTAGATTTTTTGCCTCAAGGACTCTATCTCAAGTGGTCCACATATCTTGGAGTGCTCACTATCATTTCCTTGATAGTTGGAAGGACCTGCTTTAGCCTCTGGTTGATGGTGTACTTGAACCCTAGGAAGTTCTCCTACTTCCCTTGGACTTTCCTCATCTTGTCCTTGCTGGGTAGACCACCATTGATCATATTCTAGGGTTGTACATGCATCATCCATATTTGGAACCCATATGACCTCATCTATTTCTAAGGTTAATGGTTCCATTTGTGGTGGTACAACTTCTTTCCTCCCTTTTCTTGTGTAAACCACAGGGGGATCTAATATTCCTTGCCTGATACCGAACTATCGTAATACTCGAGTATATTGAAAATACTCGTATTGTGTGCTTACTCACCCAATCATCCACCTTGCTCTTTGCACATGAGCTAGATGATATCTATATTTTGCCCATATTGGACCTATCCTCCATGGTCTCCAGATCACATCTTGGGGCTTCAAATTTTTCCATATAGAGTGATAGAGCTCCCAATTATCCTCTCATGGCCTTCTTAACCACAACTCCTTCTCCTTTTACCACATTAATGCATAAGAAACTTATGTATCTACCAAGTTGTGTGCCTCATAGGGCAATCCTTGAGGTCTTCTTATAGCCACATGCTCCCAAGCCCATACCTGCAACAAAAGGCCACAACTTATCCTTGACCACTTTGTCATTCAAAACTCGAATAACTCTCTATAGGCCTGAGCCAACAAGGTTGGTGCCCAAGAAAACACAATTGAGTACTCCACTAGGTCCTGCACAACCCCTAGCATATTCCAAGGGAATCATGCACCTAGTGAGTCAGGTAGAATGATGTTCGCTATGAGCGCCATTACCATAGCTTGCCTAGGTGACAATTTACCGAACATGAAAAGTAGTTCATACAATATACCACTATTATCGGTAGTAACATCTCTCCACTCAAATTTTAACACTCTCTCTAGATCTAGTCCTTTTTCTACTTAATTTGCAGCTATTACTATACACTCTTCAACTAGTAACCAATAGATCTAATACACATCATCTAGGGTAATAGTCATTTCTCTACTAGGTAACTATAAATTTCCTTGATTAGGATCCCATATTTCAATTAGTATTGATAGATATTTTCTATCAATCTACATTGGTTCCACGCAGGAAACTCCTGCTAAAACTATCTCACTTAACCAATACCAATAATTGGTGTCCAACACACTCCTAGATCATTGAAAGATCAACCTAAGGGCAGCGTGGGATATGATAACCTTCAATGGTTCTATTTCTATTGACCCAACTTCATGACTCACTCTGGTATTGCTAGAGGCAATATTCTTATAGAGTGTGTAATAGTAGATCAGTGAGTAAAAATAGCAGAATCAAGAAGCACACTATGGGGTTTACCTTGAGCATGATTACTATAAATAGTGCAAACCCTAAAACTAGTATAACTATGTTGAACTCCATAGGTTGATTCTCCTTGCTGTAAAATTCATCCAAGATCACTTGTTTTTCGAAACTTACGATGTGCCCAACAATTGGTTTGCTCAACCATCTAATCGATCATAACTCAATTTTCTTGAGTCTAATCAATCATCCTTCATGGATCATGTTTTGATTGACTCTTAAGTCATTCATTATCAATCTTGTCATAATTATTTAAGGATTCATTGTACTTCTTCATACTTGAAACCCTCTTATTTCTTCATGCGTCTAACACCTTACCCACTTAGTGTCTTGTCAATGCATTTTTTGATGATTCACCACATTCTTAGGCATCATTTCCAATTCCAACCATTACTTCTTTGTTGACAATGATGTTTACCTCAAGCCAAGCACCATCCCTTCTTTACACCTATCACTTTTGGAAATCATGTATCGGGATTCTCCTAGCTTAGGTTTCCTTCTTAAAAATTTTTTTTACTATTTTTAATGTGTTTGAAATAACACCGAATACTCCTATGTAGGTATTAATACCACATGCATCATGTAGTGGTGCCATCCCACATTTAAATAGTGCATAATGCTCTATTAAACTTAACCACCACCCAGGTGGTCGGGTGGCATACTATATAACTGTTTGGTGGTATCTCAGGTGTAATTCTCCACCAAAATATCATTTCAAGAAGTGTTTCAGGTGGATCTGGTATGGTGATCCCGACTCCATTCTGGTGGTCTTCCATTGGCTCTATCCTTGCCTTCTTTCACCATTGTTGGGATATTTAGCTCCTTGCTCTGGCCAAAGGCCATGACTGTATTGTAACATTGATCAAGAATATAAATGAAAGAAAATATTCTTTTGATGATCCCCTAATTTTATCCACATACTTACCTCTTTGCAAGGTGTTATCACAATTTTAATTCTGAATGGGATCTATCTTCTTACTTTCCAAAACTTACCCTATGGATTATCTTTCCATAGATATCATCCAATACCAAATATTCTTAGAGAATTTTATAACTCACATAGTTAAGTTTATGATCAAGGGGTTACTTTAGAAAAATCTCCATGTGGTTCTCTTAATATGAATTTTCAAGTAATTCCAAGGCTTGCACTTCACAAGAATCAACGTGGTTAATGTCTATCTTGTGGCATCAGAGTGGCCAACCCTCCTGTAATAAAACCAATGGTAAATATTTATACCACACTTTGGGAATTCTCCTATCTTAACCCAGTTAAGATCAAGAACACCATTTTCCCTTACTAACTTAAATCAAACATTAAGCTAGCTCCATAGGTCCAATTGACCAAGGAGTAGGTGTATGCCTTGAATATTAAGTATTCTTCCATGAGGATAGAATACCAATCAAATGCAATGCTTAACCCATCCCAACTTTTGCATAATGGTTCTTTAAGGTGATCATAAAATAAATCCACATAGACACCCAATGTCTATCATATACCTTACTTACTCAATTCATCCTTAACCTCCACGATAAGAGATAGGATCTAAGTTTTCCCCACTTGATCATTCTTAAATTTGTTCATATTTAGGTATGCTTATAACCCTATTCCTAGAGTTTGTTCCATATATTATACTGATAACTCTTATTGTTCATCATACAATACTTAAGTAAGGAAGTAACCTAGCTTAGAGTCACATATGCCAAGTACAATTCTCAAAAGAGTTTTGGATATCCCACTTAAGATCCATAAATTATGGAGGGTTTCCTTAATTATTCTAATCAAACATGGAAGGATGATACTTTCACATCAATGAACTCCAAGTCCTTACTATTTCCTTACCATGTCTGTATTACTTAAGACATTTAAAGTCTTACCACTTAGAATGTTAAAAATACCCAAAACGTTTTGCTAGACTATACCTAACATTAGAGTCCATTAGCTAGCCCGGGATTTGATACCAACTGTAACAACCTAAATTCCAATCCAACTCAAGAGATAATTTTTTTTTTTGACTATAACATGTCTATCGTCAATGTAAAGTTCACAATCAAATATGTTTAAAACCAACATCAATCAAGGTAGTAAGTAACCAAGAGAATTACGACATGGTCAATGTCAACTCTTGTGATAGGAGTGACCAACTCCTATCTAACCTTACATTCCTTTATGATGAATTTTAAAATTCTTTATTTTAATTGTTTCTTTCTCTCTTTTAATTAGGAAATTTTATTACTTAATTAATGATAGCAAATCAATTATAAACTTACTTCTTGATTGAATAAGCAATCATATCTATTGTAGTGGAAACCATACATTCATTATTAATCAATGCATAAATATTTCTTCATTCATTTCAAGAATCTTACTTGAACCATTGCATAAAATCATAAACCTTTGCATCATACTCAATAACCATTCCTTGGAAAGTAAATGTAACATCCATCATTAATTTTAATAAACCTCAAATGCAAATATCAACCAATCTTAAATATAGAACATTGCTTGTTAACAAAAATCATTGCATCATATAACATCTTCTAAATACAACATCTATATTAAATGTCCATAGCAAGATCACATGATAAGAACACATAACACCACATATATCCTGGGAAAACCCCAATGGGGAAAAACCCAACCTCAAAATATGCATCCTCATATTTCATTAATATTTTTGTCTCAATTTACAATGATATAAAGAATCCTAAATATTCTTTTTGAACCATCATTAAATACATGGCTATAGGATAATCCCATACATTCCTATTTTTAGGTCATCATTACAATTGAAGCACATAAATGAAATATTCACTGGATACATATAAATTGAGAATGAAGGAACCTCATGATTTCCTCAAGAATGAATCTCACATTTATTCTTCAAAATATTCAATCCATCATAGAGTGAAAGTTATCTAGAAGTTATATAATACTAGAAGAGACCCCATAATCTCTTCAAGAATAGATTCCCCATCTATTCTTTCTAGATTTATTCAGATTTTCATAAAATGATTTCTCTAATGCATTCATCGTCAATGGTATTCCAAATCAACTATATAAAAAGAGGAAGTCTCCATAATTTTCTTAAGAATGGATTCCCTATCCATTCTTCCTATATATTTTATTTACAATTTATTTTTAGAATTGATTTGTAGTTTATTTTCAATTTCTCCTCAAAATTGCTCTTGAGACTCTTCACAATTTCTTCACGAAATTGCTCCATAGCTCATCTATGATTTTGCTATAAATTGTTTCAGAATCTATGAAACACTGTAGTTCTTTAAAATTTTCCAAAATTTGTACCATAATATTTACCCAAGATTACATTATAGTTCTTACAAATTTCTAAATTTATACCATAATATTCACCCAAGATTCCACTTACAAATTTACCCAATTTGTACCATAGTTATCTAAAGTCTTTCCAAATGATTATTAGTCCATTAGATATCAAAGCTTCCTTAAATTTGAGCTTGTAGATGCATTTTTAATTCCATTTCCAAAGAGGAAATATTAACTATATTCATGTAATTTCCTTACTCAAAAATTAGACCATACAATTATTGGTCATGGGATATCTATACCTTAGTGGTCTATTAAGTTGGGCTATCTATTCATCCATTAAATTAAAAAAATTCCTTAATAGATATAGTGATGTGGGCTATTCTAAAATCATTGTACCTATAAATTTTATAATAATTACATTTTGTAATAGCCAAATATCAATAATTGATCATCATTTGTTTAGTCAAACGATCATCATATTGATAAATAACCTCATCAATCGGCTCCAAAAGGGATGTCATTTATTTTATTTCAAAATTGTGGTTTATTATCTAGTCAAACCCTATACAAACAGTCAAGAAAACTTAAGGTAATGTATGAGTTGAAAGTGTCCCATGGACATGTGGTGGTTACCGCTCAAACCATCAAATAGGTCATTATTATAAGTGGTTGAAGGATCACGAGTGAAGCTTAAGCCCTACGTGTTTTGGTGGTTGAATAGACATAACTAGATATCCACATAATTCATGTGGGATAAATATCCTATTAAAAAATTTTAAGTGATACGAAGGTGCAACCACACTTGTGATGGCCAACACAAATATCCACATGGAGAGACAATGAAAGGTACGTTTATTTCATGATAAGAGCCAAGTTTCAAACCTAACGGTGCCTCCATCTAGCAATGGATGATGGTCGATGATATGATCCATGAAAACCACCATGTGGTAAATTATCTAAGGGATCCTTTCTCCCTTTAAAGGCTATCAAGCCCTAGGCACATCCCATGTGGGATAATGCTTGGGGTTGCCTTTGTACTTTCTTCCACTTGAGCGATCAAGAGTGGATCAAGGCACCCCAAATGCTCAAAAATTAGTTTCTTAACATCCCAATCCATGCAAATATTCCTAGAAAGTCGTTTAAAACCCTTTTATGATATATCTCGAGACTTAATATAATATCTAATAGTTGCCAAACCGCCACTACTCAAAGAATGACGTCTATAATGGGAAAGGTGCTTCGAGTTTGATTCTAGGTGGCTCCAAAAATACTGAGGCTTTTATAGAATGTAATTTGGTGTCACATGATACAATACCACTGCATATTCTTCCAAAGACCCAACCATTACTTCGTTTAAGGTTTTATCATATGCAAGGTCTTTAGAACCAAGCTAAATATAATCAGTTATCATAGACCAAGAATTAAACCTCATAATCCTAGAAAATCACATATAGATTAAGCTATAAAAACTTGTGGACAAAGCTATGGTGAAACTGATAGGGTTCAAATTCATGATTTGATCTATAGAATATGAGATCACAAATAGGGTTCTTCGACTGATTTCAGTTGGAAAACATTAAAATTTGCATAAATTAAAGTATCATCTATACCATTAAACTCACATCAAATACTTCCTATTTTGATCCTTATTTTATTACTCCACGTATAGGTTAGTTGGTGCCTAGAGGAAAATATATAAGATGTCATATAAGCTTTTAAAATTAGATAGGTAATATATCATATACAAACTTGCAAATAGATGTGAATGAGAAACTACAACATGGTGGATCTTAAACATGTATTATAGGGTGGCCCATGGAGGAGTATATCCAAAGGGGTGGATCAAATCGAGCATAGAGAACTCTAACCTGAAATCACTATCCAGATTTGATCTATATTTAGCTCTCAATGTATATATCCCACATATTATGTGCTAAAGGATTACTAACATGTATCAAGGCTTCCATACCTTAAAGGAGATAACCACCAATCGATGGTCAAAGAGCCTCCATCGGTGGTGGTTTGAATAATTTTGTGGTCAATACTTGATTACTCAGAGCCTAACCTAATATTAGGTCCTATGATACTGAATCAACCCTCTTTTTCATAGGCATTGAAATTGATCTACAAATTTATAACTTTAACATAAAAGTCCTATAAGGTTCAACCTAAAGGTTTAGTTCAATATTAGAAATAGCCATGGTAACAATCTATTAAATCAAAGCACATATTTATTAAAGAGCAAAGGGTTATCAACCCAAATTAAATATAATGATAACAACCCAATATTAAATATAACGATGACAACAATCTAATAACTCAAAGCACATCTTTATTACATATCAATGTAAAGGTAGGGTCAAACCTGTGTGTAAATGACTCTGTTTTAAGTCTCCTTTAAGAATTGGCTTCAATAACCATGGAATCCCTCTAAAGCTCCCCTCCTTGTGTCTCATACCTACCAAGATTCTCCCATAACCCTTTCCAGATGTTAGTCTTCCCTCTCCTATTGCTTAGCTTCCTTCAGAAGCCAAGGCCTATTTTTATAAAGTATTCCTTCCAATTCACAACCCAATAGTGGAATTAATATTTTAATATTATAAGATGTCATTTAATTGAAATAAGACATTTCAACGCATGTGGAGGGGAATCATTTTATAATTAAAAAATTAGAAATAGGTCAAGAGAAGATAAGGTGAATGATATTATCCTATTTTGTGGTTTCCCCTTGTCTCAATTCCTTCCAAAATTTGCACTATTAGGGATTATGGAGAATACAAAACTAGAGCTATTTAAGATAAGGAAGAGAATATCTTCCCAATTTTAACCATCATGGAGCAACCATGTGGAAGGAAGAATAGTTCATTAACTAATAAAATAATCTTTTTATCATTAAATAATGATATTGCTCTTTTGGGTCCAATTAAAATTGGACAGGTGTGATAAGGGCATATGCACCTAACTACCTTTCTAATTAGTTGTAGTTGGACTAAGTAAACATGTTAAATTTAATCTCTTTTTGCAGAAGATAAATACTCAAATTAATATTTCACAAAAGCCCTATTTAGCTTCTCCAAACTATTCAAAATCCCCTAATTGCCCTCCAAAACTCTCCAAATTAGTTTTGTAGAGTGCAATTAGTTTAATTAAGGGTTTTTGTAGGAAGGATTAGGGTCTACAACCCTCGAGTTAGGTATTAATTGATCCCTTATATCAATTAATAACCTTTTTGAAAGTCCTAATGGTGCGGACTGTGACATTTCTACATGAATCTTACTCTCCTACATGAACTCCTAATACAAGACACTTGTGCACATACTCACATTACATATTTGCACACTGACATACATGACACTTGTGCACATTCTCTCATTATACTCTTACATGACACTTGTGCATATCTTGAACATAGACAGTTACATAAAAATGAAATATAAATCACTCATCTAAACTATACACTCAAACCCTAATATATTACATAATTACATTTATACCATAAAGGTACCATGGGGGTACATTAGCATATACCAAATAATATAATATTTCCAACAAATAATATATTCCTTAAAATAGAAAAATAAGGATAGACTAAGTTGATAAGATTGTTGCTAATTTGAAGATCAACAAGATGAGTCAATCAATGAGCTTGTAATTATATATTTTATTATTTAGTATAAACATCTTGGATGTAAGACAATAGACCTATGTGACAAAATCTAAACTATGGTTGTATGTTGAGCTAGTTGAAACAATTGATCTCACAATCAAAATATGAGTTGCATTGGAGACTTGATGACCATAATTCCTTGTTTTGGATTAAATACTAGAATATGACTTCTATATATATAGGAAGGTTGTGGATGTTAATATAGTATATTGTCGATGCCTGAGTCAATTATAGTGAGAGCATTTTAATGCAAGAAAACTAGAAATATGACTTTTAACTACATGGCTTAACTTACAAACAAAGTTGGTTTTTGCAAATCATAGCATAAGTGTTTTTTACTAAGAAAAATTAGACAATTTAAAATAAGGATAACTGCAATAACTAAATAGATCTAATTCAGACCTTGAAGCATTAAGATTTTACCATTCAATTTATATAAATACATAAAATAACAATATTGATCTATAAATTGACATAATTTTAGAATAGACAATCATCAATGTATAGTTTAGATGATAGGTTACATGGTTTGGGTGGATATAATCAACATTCCATATATTTTTTTTATTTTAAAAGATGAAATATCTATTTATTCTCTTAAATGAGAAAGAAATTTCAATATATCCAAGCACAAGGAATACTTTCTCAAATTAAAATAATTCATATTAATGAATTTTATTCCTTTTGAACGTAAGTAAATAAATCCTTGGTGGTTTATACAGGTGCATATTTAGAAGTATAATGTGGTATATTGACTCAATATAGATAAGCAATAGCATATGAGACATAAAAGTTGGCAGTTCATGAGATACATTACTCAAGGTATGGTTTAGAAATAGCTAAGGTTTTTGAAACTTTAAAAATATCAAGATATGTTTCCTTTGAAAGATTAATTTTTATTTGATTAAGACACACCCTTAGAGATAAATATTGTTTTTATATAGATCCTCATAAATGCTCACCAAACTTGATAGACAATATCCTTATGTGGTTGTAACTACATACTACAACATGAAAGACAAGATGAATCACATGGTGTATTGGAATTTGTAGTATTTTCCAAAAATATTCTGAAGCATAGCATTCACCATAATCAAATTCAAAAGAGTATATAAGTGAATAAAAGAGCACATAGATAAAAAAGAATAACATAGATGAGAAAAATATGAGAATGGGTGGATGCTTGTAGGAACCCACATGATCTCATATTACATTAAACTAATTCAACCTATTAATGATTGGGGGTATTTATAGTTGATATCCAATGCCCAATTATTACAAACATCAAGTCGATGTAACATGGATTAAATATTAAATTGTAATATATTGAACCATTAAATAAGGTTAACCCTACAACTCATTCAACCAATTTTGCTAAGGATGAATACATCAAATTTCCCAAAGGCTTACATAGATAATGATAGGAGGCTTACATTTTATATGTCTATAGTCTTATATCATGAATACCACTATGATTACATAAAAACTATTAGCCATGTCCAATAAGGTAAGATATATAATATTCCAACATGGTGGGTGCATTAAGCAAGTAAAAGATACTAAAACTCTTAATAGGATTTTAATCAACATCATAGAAATTTATTGTAGAGTCCAATTAGAAAATTATACCCTCTATTTATAGGGGAAAAAAATGTACTTTTAAAGCTTATGTACTACAATAGCTACTACTCTTTGGCCAAATTGTATAATTGGAAGTATTGTATAATTTAAGGTATTGTGTACCATTAAATCTAGATCAGCTAGAAGATAGAATTTTGATAGTATTAGAATGGTTACAAGAGTGTGAACAATAAGAAACATTCTCAAGTAATAATTAGAGAGGATGTTAATTGAAGGAAGGGTTTTTTATTGGTCTAATTTATACTCTAAATGAACTTGAAATTGGAAAAAATATCAAACCTCTCATCTTGCTATATTATCCTATTCCCAATAGTAAGAGAAATATTGTTTGAAAAAGAGGACAATATTACACAATTTGTTTCTCATATATGTTGACTTGAAAAAGTTAATCCTTTATCCTGATATGAAAAAGAATGTGGCAAAGTATGTAATTAGATGCTTCAAATGTCAGTAAGTAATGGTGGAGCATAAATATATTATAGGATTGTTATATCACGTGAAATAACATACTAGAAGTGTAGTATCTATATTGGATGTGGTTGATCAAATAATTAGAATTGACCACTTTTTACCTACAAAGAACACATTTGGAGATAAGGGTTATACTCAATATCATGTCAATAAAATATATGGAGTACTCAAAAGGATTATCTTAGATCTTGATTCATGTCCACAACATGATTTTGGAAAAGTTTTCAAAAGGTGATGGAAAAACTTAATTGAGCATAGAATATTATCAAAAAAATAATAAATAAATCATTAAAATAAATTTAGTTTTGAAGAAATATTATGGATGTATGTAACAAAAACCTAAATATTATGAGAATTTTCTAGATTTGGTTGAAAATGTTTAGAATAATAGCTATCATAATCTCATTATAATGAAACCATATGAAGAAATATATGGAAGAACACCTCTAAGTAGGGGTTAACCTAAGAATAAATATACTATTGGACCACATATGTTGTAGGATATTGAAAAATCAAGTGACCTTAAGCAAGTAAAGAATTAAACAATCCCAAGATAGATAATGAGCCATGCTGATGTACATAATTTGGAGAGTTGTCAAGTGGATGATAAGATCTTATTAGAGTTTAAATGTTTAACAACTCTATCAAATGTAGGAAATGGATAAAAATTACATTTTTATTTGTTGGTATTAGTTTGATCTATTGCCTTGTCTATATCACATATACAATATAATCCATATATCGATGATTAAAAAACAATACCTGATACTCTCATGTGCTCAATATTCACGAAAAAAGAACTAAATAAAGTAAGAATAAAATTGTAGCTTAAATTTTGGTTTAATGGGATAACTATAGTGAAAATTATATCATTGTAAGGCCTTTGTGAAGTGATATAAAATTATTTCCACCTTTTGAATAATTTATATGAAGAATTTATTATAAGAGGATGAGGATGTAATACCTACCTCATTGACCCCTTGGTAAACTTAGATCAATGTATGATCTTTGAGATAACATAGTTAGTAGTGCACCATATATTAGGTTAAATTTTGAAAAGAAAAAGGAGTATGTTAATGTTATGCACATTGCTTTGTGATATCATGTTAGATTGATTATGAAGGTATTCCTTAATACAAATTCATGCAATAGTTTTAATGTATGATATCGATAAATTAAATTAGAGTACATTTTAATGATATTATGGAATATATTTATCATGTGGAAAAAGCAAAGTGTTAATGTGTTTTTCAATTGACAAAGACCATAATTGAGAGAGGAGAAAATAATTCAAAACTATATGGCTTGTGAATTATCACTATCTTGTTATGTCATGAATTACAACCTATAAAATATAATGTGTTGTGAAACTTATTTGTTTTTAAGGTCAAGTTAGGAGTGTATCAATATCATAAAAATAAAATCAAATTACCACATTATTAACTTGGGTTATAAAATAATATGCATCTCCCAATTCCTAAATAATCTCAAATAAATAACAAAGATAGTGAAAAACACAACCAACTCTATACTGACACCCATATAATATGAATTAATTCCAAGCATTAAAAAAATGAAAATCAACTTTGATATTTATATCTATCCTTGACTAAAACTCTTTGTATCATATTTACAAGTGATTCAATTGGTCTATGTTGTTCTTAGAACCCATAATTGTATGTATTATGGTCTATGTTGATAATTTGACTGAGAATTATTATATGGCGGTTCATGCCTGTATTATGAGATGGTAGGTTATTGTATGCTTGGTCTAGTCTTAATTTGAGAAATGGTTATGTTGTAGTTTTTTCCAAAAAGTTATGTGTGTTATAAGGTTTGGGGTTTCAAACAAGGGTTTAAGTTGAAAGGTATCCTCGAGCTACTAGATGTTGACATGGATTAATGAGTGATAGATTCTCCATGTTAGATATCATATAAAAGGTGTTAGGGGAGCCTACTGTAAAATAATGGTAGAGTAAACTAGGCTCCTCTGAGGTGAATAATAAGGGGTTAGTACCAAAGCATATTTTACTATGTCAACCTAAATCAGTGAGGGTGTTAAGAGATTAAATTCCAATGCAATTACATTGTATGCATCCTTATTTCTATTCAACACTCATTTTGTGTATTATACTAGAGTAAGTGTGAGTTCGCTAAAGAGGTATGCGATCACTAGGTTTGTATGTACCAAAGTAAGTGGATATTATTTGAACATGTATGTGGTCAATATATACATAAATATAACTATGAGGATGACTATGATGTAAATGAAATTTCATTTATTTGTATATGATTATGTCACAACTACATTATTATTATTATGTGCTTACATTGGTATGTCATGGACTTTATGTATTGTGTGTCATCCTATTAAGATGATGATTCACACAAGCCTATCCCTTTGTGAGGATGGTTACATATGGATTTCCATGTTTATGAGTATCTATGTTACCATGTTATGGTTTTCACGTGTTTATATTGTTTCCTTCTGACCTTTATATGTTGTAATTTAATTAGGTAAGATGGTAAATATAAGATTTATGCTATGGAATTTTTGAATGCTTATAGTAATTAGGAGGCATGGTGATTAATACTTACTCTCAGGGTTATGCATAAGCATGAAATATCGTAAATTAGCTCTATTTACATTTTTTAAAATTTGAAAAGGCTTATTTTGTATCCTTTCACTAGGGTCCATTTGCCCGAAATTTACGGGGTGGAAATTTTTTTGGGGTAAATTTACTTGTCGTTGATAATCATGAACCTAAATTTATTTAAATTCGTCGACCTAAAATTACATATGATTTTGATTTTCCTGCCTAATTCGCCTTCAAATTATAAATGATTTTATATTTTCTGCCTAAATCACATTCAAATTATAAATTATTTTATTTTTCTTGCCCAAATCGCCTCATATACTACCCGTATATATACTGTACTAGATACTGATAAAAATACATTGAAAATACTCTAAGTCAAAAATAGCTCTGAAACAATGAAATACTTGAGAGGGTTGCAGAGGAGTGACTGTCGATATAAACTGATCAATTGTAGAGGAGTCTTCATCAATGCAAGATGATTGGTTACAAAGCCGTCTATTGGTATAAGTTGATTGATTATAAAGCTGTGTCTGTCGATGTAAGCTGATCGGTTGTAGAGCCGTGTCTATCATTGTAAGTCGATCGATTATAAAGCTGTGTCTATCGACATAAGCCAATCAATTGCAGAGCCATGTCTATCAGCATAAGCTAATTGGTTGCAGAGTTGTTTCTATCGACATAAGCTAATCAGTTGTAGAGCCGTGTCTATCGATATAAGTCGATTGTTATACCTACACTCGCTTGTCATACTTGTAGTTGATCGGTATAACTGTAGTCTATCATCATACTTGTAGCTAATCATCATGCCTATAGCCAATCAACAAGCCTGCAACGTATCGTCATACCTACAACTGATCGACATGCCTAAGCCAATGGGAATTCCTATAGCTAATCATCATGCTTGCAGTCGATCATCATACCTATAGCCGATCGTAATTCTTGCAACTGATCGATATGTCTAAGCCGATCGACATTCTTATAGCCAATCATCATACCTGAAACCTATCGTCATACCTGCAGCCTCTTGTCATGACTGTAGCCGATCGATATGCCTATAGCCAATTAGTATTCCTACAAAAAATCATCATGCCTTCAGCTGATCGGCATACCTACAGCTGATCGACATGCTTTCAGTCAATCGAAATTCTTGCAGTCGATCAGTATGCCTATGACCGATCGTCATGCCTGTAGCTGATCGACATTCCTACATCCAATTGGCATGCCTGCAGTCGATTGACATTTGTACAATCGATCATCATGCTATCAGTCGTCATTTTGGCCTAAAGTCTTTCATATCGACCTAACACTTTTAAGTATGTTGTACATTTTTTAGATTTTGCAAAACAATATTCATATTCCCCAACACAAAAAAATTTGCCATGATTTAAAATTTTTTGGAGATAAATTAATGAAAATCACCACGATTTGAAAACTTTTGGAAACAAATAAATGTAATTCACCATGTATACTTCTAAAAGTATCATCGGGATTCCAAGATAATTCACCTTGATTTTATAAATAGATTTCGGGGATGACCCCTTATGCATAACCCTGCTTACTCTCAATTATGGTATCCCAAGAATGATGAAGATATTAGATAAGTCATTCCATATTGCAACCAAAAATGGGAAGGATATGTTATGATGTGACAAAGGGATTGAGTGTATTTAGTGAAGAAGACATAGATAAGATAAAAGTTTTGTAGAACAAATTTTTATAGTCCCATGAATGTAAATTGTATTTATATGAAATGAATACTAATACCTCATATCAAAATTGTTACGTGTACCATTATTAAAAATTTGTGTAGTGTATCCTTTATAAGCTCTATAAAGGATCAAGTAGTTATAAATTCATTTTATAATATTTATTAATTCAATGCATAGTAAATAGAATGAATTAAACAATTACTTGGAACATCTATTACACATTTTAGCAGTTTATTTAGAACTTTCTTTGCAAAACTAAGCATATTTACATGCATTAACTTATTGAATGCATAGCTTAAATCAATTAATATTTTCTTTAAAATAAAAAATTTACTTAAAAAATTGTCTTTGAATGCAAAGGACTTGCCACTTTGTAAATTTCTAACCATCCATTGACTATTCCTTTAAAAATTATCCTCCTAACCAAATTTTAAAGATCATATGTTGTAAAGCTTGGAAATATCTGTATGTTGGCAAGTTAGGACCCCTTACCAACTTCAAACCTTGTAACTTTTAATTGTTAGGCTATGAAATATATTTAGGTTTAGCCATTAACCTAATCCTAAGTAAAATCTAGGAACACTTGCATAACTCACCACCTCAAATTTTGAGACCAAAACTTCAATTTAAATTTTTATCTCTTTTTCTTGAGCTTAAATTATGACAACTATACATGTTTGTTGTGTGGCCTAAATCATGCCCAAGTTAAGAACTTAGGATACCTTTGAACAACTAGTTATTTATAACCTCAAACCTTAAATTTTAATTATGATATTTATCCTTTAGAATTTAGATATAGAAAACCATACATGATTTAGTAATGTTATCCAAGTACCCATCTTACATAATTATAAAAACTAGCTATTAGGCATAGTTGTATAATACCTTGATATTTGATGTATTTGTGTCAGGTTGTTAATGTTGATAGATCTTTTCTATTCATTAATAATATAGAACTAATCAATTCCTAAAATAATTTGACTAATTCATGGGATGCCCTTAGAACCATATATGAGGGGAAGAATGAATCCACCATTCTTCATCTTCAACAACAACTTCATAACCTGAGTTTGAGACAGGGTGAAACAGTTGAACTCTTTCTGTGCAGAGTGTCTGAGTTGAAAGAGAAATTGAGTTCTCTCGGAGATACTGTGGATGAAAAGCTGATCATTTCACTTGTGATGAGAGATTTACCTTCTTCATTTGACATGTTGATAACCTCCATCCAGGTGTCCCAACGACAAATTACCTACATTGAGTTGGTCAATCTGCTTCAACAATAGGAGGCACGCCAACTTCACAAGGATGATTCTTCCAATACAGCCCTATACACCAACAGGCAGGGTTCTAGGAAGAAAGGTAATGGGCAAAAAGGAGGCAACTTTCAAAAAGGAGGAAATTCTCAACAGGATACGAAAGGAAAAGGCAAACAACCTCAATAGAAGAAGAGGTGGTGCAAGATCTATGAGAAAGACAACCATGACACCAACAGGTGTTGGCATAAGAACAAGAAGAAAGGCCAAAACAAACCACAAAATAAGAACAAGCAACCCTAGGTGAATGTTGTTGTTGAAGAATCTAACTCAGATTCTGAATGGGCACACAAGGTGCTCATGACTACCACAGATTCCACTCAGAGGGATCCTATTTGGTATGTCGATTCTGGAGCTAGCAAACATATGACTGGTGACAGATCATGGTTTGAATCATTTGAGGCCAAAGAGGGCAAACCTGTCACCATTGTTGATGATAAAACCTACAGGTTTTAGGGAGAGGGTACAGTTTCAGTCACTCTTCCTAATGGCAAGTGTCATATTGACAAAGTCCTCTATGTTTCGGGATTGGCTAACAATTTGCTATCAGTGACACAAATCCTGGATAGAAATATGGTTGTCAACTTTCGTGTTGAGAATGGAAAGAAGTGTTGTACTATTACCAGGAAGGGTAAGCAGATTGCAACAACTTCATATAAGCATGGCTTATTTGCACTAGATGCTATCTCTACTCCACATGTTGCCATGACTGTCTCTACCAAGGAGGCAACTTCCCTATGGCACAAGAGATATGGGCATCTTAGTTCTGGCTACTTACTTGAGCTCAGCAAGTATGAGATGGTAAAGGGTCTTCCTTCCCTTTCTGCCACATTGCCAGTGTGCTCTGACTGCTTGGCAGGAAAGCAGCATAGAGTACCATTTGAGAAGAGCTCTACAAGAGCACAAAAACCTCTAGAGCTAATTCACACTGATCTATGCGGTCCTTTCACACCCAACAGTGTTGGAGGGAAGAGGTACTTTCAGTTATTCGTAGATGACTACTCACAAAATATGTGGGTTTTCTTTCTCAAACTGAAATTTGAAGCTTTTGCATTCTTCCAGCAGTTCAAGAAATCCGTTGAGAAGGAGTCAGGGGCTTCTATCAAAACCCTCTGCTCAGATCGAGGGGGAGAGTTTACCTCTAATGAATTTTTTGCATTCCTAGATAAGCATGGGATCAAGAGACAGTTAACAACTGCCTATACTCCTCAGCAAAATGGAGTTGCTGAGAGAAGGAACCGTTCTATCATGGAAATGGTTCGTTGTATGCTCACAGGAGCTACTCTTGGGCAACAATATTGGGCAGAAGTCTGTCACCACTGCAGTGTATCTATTGAATAGGTCACCCACAAAGGCCCTAAAAGGAATGACTCCACAGGAAGCATGGAGTGGTCGAAAACCCTCCATATCTCATCTACGTATTTTCGGATGTCAAGCTTTCATGCACATACCGAAAGAGAAAAGGAAGAAACTAGATGAGAAAACACTGAGATGTATTTTTCTTGGATATTCTGAGCACTCTAAAGGATATCGGTTGATAGATCCTTTGACCAAGAAAATTCATATCAGCAGAGATGTTGTCTTTGATGAAGCTTTCACATCACAGAGCACATCTACAGTACACCAGGATATTGTGGAAACTAAGGAAGAGATGATTCCTTCGTCAGCACAGACAGGAGGTCCTTCTACATCTTCTTCACCACCACCGAAGAAGAATCCAAAATGGTGTACAAATACAATCAGAGACGCAAATTTATCCACTCCTCCCAATTTGAATTTGGATAGACCTCGTACACGTAGTATGGCTCAAAAGGAAAGAGAAGCCAGAGAAACTGGTGAGGTTGATGATATTTGTCAATCTTTTGAGGAACTTTCTAACTCCAAGTACAAAAGTAGAGGATATGGATATTTATGATGATAGGGCATTCATGTATACCATAGATAGTCTTGAACCTGCATCAGTGCAAGATGCTCTTAGTGAGCCTCAGTGGAAGGCTGCTATGGATACAAAGTATGAGTCTCTGATGAAGAATAAAACTTGGAAGCTTGTTGATCTGTCGCATGGAAAGAAGCCCATTGGCTGCAAATGGGTATATAAAGTCAAGTACAATGTAGACGGAAAAATTGATAAGCATAAGGCCCATATTGTTGCAAAGGGCTATGCTCAAAAGGAAGGCATCGACTATGAGGAAACTTTTGCACCTACTGCTTGGATGACCACAATTTGGGTTATGTGTGCTATGGCAACACAATATGGGTGGAAATTTCACCAGATGGATGTCAAAAGTGCCTTTCTAAATTGTGATCTCCAAGAAGAAGTCTATATGACTCAGCCTGAAGGATTTGAAGTGGAAGGCCAACAGCAGAAAATTTGCAAATTGGTCAAATCCTTGTATGGTCTGAAACAAGCTCCTCGAGCTTGGTATATAAAAATGGACAATCACCTTATGCAGCATGGATTTAAGAGATGTCCGTCAGATGCAAACCTCTATTTCAAGAAACAGTGGTTCCGAGATAGTGTTGCTTGTACTCTATGTGGATGATCTCGCTCATTACAGGGAGTTCAGAAACTATGATCTCTACTGTCAAAAGAAACTTGTGCAAATATTTTGAGATGTCAGATCTCAGACTTCTCCATTACTGTCTTGGTCTAGAATTCAGCCAGAAGGAGCACACCATCAAAGTGTCTCAGAAAAAGTATGCCAAGACATTGCTGGATAAATATCACATGACTGATTGCAAGCCAATGGCAACTCCAATGGAGAATGGACTTCAGTTATCGTGATATGATGACTCACCTCAGGTAGATGGTACTCTCTATCGACAGTTGATTGGGAGTCTCATATACTTGACCAATACTAGGCCAGATCTCATATTTGTTGTCAACTATCTTTCGAGGTTCATGCGGGGAGCCTAAGACCACTCATTGGAAAGCAACAAAATGTGTTCTTCACTATGTCCGTGGTACTATGGAATATGGCCTAGAATACAAGAGGAACAACAAATTCTTCTTGCAAGGGTACACGGACTCCGACTATTCCGGATCATTTGATGATCGCAAGTCAACTTCTGGATACATTTTTCATCTGGGATCCGGTCCTGTCTCTTGGCACAACAAGAAGCAACAGGTGGTTGCTATTTCATCAACAAAGACAGAATATCGTGCCGCACGTGAAGCTGTGTGCGAAGTGATATGGTTACGTCACATTCTGACAAGTATGGGCCATCCATCAAAATCTCCAATACGCTTGTTTTGCGACAATCAGGGTGTTCTGAACCTCGTTAAGAATCTAGTCCATCATGAAAGAACAAAGCACATTGACACACAATGTCATTTCATTCGAGATGAAGTTCCAAAGCACCGAATTTAGCTTCAACACATTCCCACCGATGCTCAAGTTGCAGACATTTTCACTAAGGCACTTGGACGTGTCAAATTTGAATTGTTTCACAACTCACTTTGTATTGCAAAATGATGTAAGGGGATGTTAGTAGTCTAGTATAGCTATTAGTTATTACATTACCCAAATAATGTAATAAAGGGGGATGTTAGCGTACTTATATTTAGTTTTGTCTTTATTCATTGTTAGCGTACTGTTACGCTTACTGTTACACTGTTGTAACAGAGTTCAGTTGCCTGTGTCTATTCACGGCACTGTTCAATGTATTTATTCAATGCTGAAATAATACAATATGTTCGCTGGTTTGACAAAATTTATATATCATTTATTTATTATGTGCCTCAAAAATTAAGTTTTAAGATTTCATGCTCTTATGTATAAGATTTGGAAATTGAACCATCAAACTTTCTGATAGTACTAAAATGTCTAGTTGCTAAGTTTCATTAAATTGGGTTCATTCATTTACTTAAGGAACTTGGGTAGTATACAAACCTTACACATGTCTACTCTCTTGCTTCCATGTGGCTTGATCCTACATGTCACCTCAATAACTTTCATGATGTCACTTGAAGTCTAAAATTGAGAAGTCCTTTGGCAATGACATGAGATAGACCCTTGTATAGAGTTAATTTTTGTTAACTATAAAATATCGAATTAGTATACTTCCATATTTATGGGATCATATTAATGCCAACCTAATAAATTCCTTTTAATAAGCACATGCCATTTAACCTTCTAACTCTTGGCTAGCTATTATAGTATAAATAATATATTATTAAGCATGTTTGACTTTGATTGATATTATTCTATTGGGCTACTTGGAGCTTGCATAATGTTTTAATAATTATCTTAGAGTAGTGCCCATATTCAAAATTTGAGTAAGAAATAGAATTATGACTTTCTTTTGTAAGACCATTATTGACAATTAGGTTCGATAGAAAAATTCCTTTCAATGAAAATATTTACTCAACTAAGGAGAACCTTAGACCATCATAAAATTGGCCTCATCAAGTCATAAACCTATTGCTCTCACTATCACATTGTATGTTTGGTTCTTTAGGTACTGTAGTAGCTCAATCACTACCTTTGGATTTCCAACACTTATGAAGTTTGAAAAAGCAAGAAAATATTTGATTAAAGTCTCTAGGGAACAAATTTTACAAATTGAAGTCCATTATCTAGAGATGCAATTGGCTCAACTTGAGTAAATCACTATTATAGAAGGAGCGAATTGCTCCTTTTTTTGGGGTGAATATCTCATTATTGAACTAAGTAGAAAAGGTATGAATGGATGTTGAGGAAGATCTCTTAGAAAGAAACTTTTTTGTATTTTTGAAGCACCATAAGTCATTTAGAAGTATTCTAAGCTAGTTAGTGATAAATTTATAGGTTGTAATATTTAGAGGTGCATCATTTTGCTAAAGATGCTCCCAACTTAGTAGAATTACTAGGAGTAGCAATTTTTCACCTTAGGTAACTTCTAGGTTAATTATTCCTATAAATATGATCTATGGTACCCATTGTAAATATATTTTAGCCTTGATAAAATTATAGTTACACTCTATGAAATCCACATTGTAATTACTCTATTATTGATAATAATAAAGAGACTATTCAAACGCAGAAGATGAGGAGCGATGGAGGAAGCAAAGGAAGCAGAGGAGGAGAAAAAATGGCAAGTAGGAATTTTGAACCAACGGAAGGAGAAGATCTAGAGGTAGGGCAGAATGTTGTAGCTAGAAAGGAAAAGGATTCCCTGTCAGCTCAGTTCGAAAAGGCTAAAGGTACAGATCCTCCAGATAAACCCTCAGACAAAGGGTCCCACTGGGGTTCGGGAGCTGGAAACAAGGGCCCAACCTTTTTGGAAATGCTGAAAGGGAAAAAGAAGGAGCCAGTCAGTGAACTACCACCCCTAATACCAAAAAATAATAGGTTAACTGTGCCAGTGGATATTATGGAAATATTCTTGGATATGGAGGCATCATCCTTAGTTGGCAAGTTTTTGGGAGGAAGGCCGAACATTGAGACTATTCGCTCATGGGCCGCGACAAAGTGGAAAACTTCAGGAAGCTTAGAAATCATAGCCATGTCAAGAGGTTTTTTTATGATAAGACTCAACAACAAATATGATGCAGAGCGCATCTTGACAGGAGGACCCTGGTTTCTAGGAAGGCGTAGCCTCTTTCTAAGGAAGTGGGGGGAGGATTTCAACCCTGAGAAGCAAAACATTAATATAGCACCCATTTGGGTCCGCTTACCAAACCTCCCAGCCTAGTTTGTTAATGAGTACTGGCTTAGTGGCATAGCAAAGATGATAGGAGAGCTCATGGCAATAGACCATTCAACCCGAGCAAGGACTAGACTGATGCATGCCAGGATCTGTGTAAATGCAAACTTGGATTCTGATCTACCTTCTCAGGTGGAACTAGCATATGGAGAGTTTCTAAGGATTTAGCCTGTGGAGTATGAGAACAAGTCGACATTTTGTAGCGTGTGCAAAACCTAGGGCCACCTTCAAGCCCAATGTCTGACAATAACTGCAAACAAGGAAGCCACGAGCGAAGGTTTTCTGGGGAAAGCTAATGGGAGAGGGATCCCAAAGTTTCAAGGACCGCATCTTAACTTGGAAGGATACATACAAGTTAAGAATAACCAGGCTGACCAAGCCAACACAGAACTAGCAAAAATCTAGGAGAAAGGAAAGCAACATAATGAGGGAGGCAAAAATCATAAGGTATGTAATAAAGATCCCAGCTTGAACATGTTTGATATCCTAGAAAATCTAGAAGTTGAAAAAGAAAATAGTAAGGATGATACCATCAGTGTCAAGTTTCTTTAAACCCTAGACTCCCCATCCAAATCGGGACCATCCACAACTATGACAAAAAGCCCCAAAAGCTATGCTCAAAATGAAGAAAAATTGCCAGGTCATTTCAGTTTAAACATGGAAAAAATAGAGTCAAGAGTCGAAGTTGTGGAAACAAGAGCTAGGAATGTAGCTCCTAATCCGGTAGTGGAGCAAATTATCCCTTATCAGATGAGCCCAACGGTAAAAGGTTCCTTGAAGGAAAGCCCCCTGTTTAGGAACCAGATAGGAGAGGTGAACCAAAACAAGGCTGAGGATGAAGAGGGAATTGAAAACCCCCAAAATGAGGAAGAAGGTTCAAGCCCTAGACTATCACAGTATATGCCCCCTCATTTCAGTCCAAAATAGACTAGAAGCACTACCAAGCCTCCGATAGATTATGGAAGTGAAAGAAATAAAGGGAGAATATCTACAGTAGAGCACTATAGAATGAGAATCAATGAAGAAATTGCAAACGAAAAGCAAAGAACATTGTTACAGCAAGCTATTCCTGGCCAGGATAATAGAAAAATTGACAAACCCCCTTTGGATCAGGGAAGGGGGCGGGGAAAAAATATCAAACAGTCTAAATGAAGGTTCTCTCATGGAATGTGAGAGGCCTAAACGGCCCACCAAAACAAAGGATGGTGAAGTCTATAAGGAAGGATTGGAATCCTACTATCATTTTTCTTCAAGAAACCAAAAAAGATGCGGCACAATCAGCACTTATAGCTAGAAGGATTTGGAAGCAAGGGGAAGTGGCCTTTCAATAGGCGAGAGGAGCATCTGGGGGCCTCATGATCTTATGGGATCCTATTAAAATAGAAGGAAGTATTATTCAGGCAAATGAAAGAGTCTTAAGTGTATTATTTCATGATTTTGATACTAATAAGAATTGGATTATGTCAAATGTTTATGCCCCCACCTCTGTCCAAGGGCGGTCTGAACTATGGGAGTTTTTGGGGCATTTGAGCCAAGATTTTAAAGACATTCCTTGGGTGATTGGGGGAGATTTCAATACCCCCATTTACCCATCTGATAAGAAGGGAGGATCCGGGTTACCCTCAAGGAGCATGGAGGACTTCAATGAATTCATTAACACAAATGAATTGATGGATGTAAGACTAAAAGGAGCCAAATTTACATGGAGTAACAAGAGGATAGGAAGTCAGCTGATTCAAGAAAGGTTGGACAGGTTTTTTATCCAAGGAAGCTACAACAATGTTTGGTGATTCAACGTTACAAGCCCTTCCTAAATGCGCTTCAGACCATAATCTTATTCTATGGGAGGCATTTCAGGCTAACTCCTTTAAAAAGCCATTCAAATTTCTATCAATGTGGGTTAAACATCCGGACTTCAAGAAACGAATAGAGGAATGGTGATCACAGCCTATCCAGGGAAGTGCTTCCTTCAAACTATCTCAAAAACTTAAGATGGTGAAAAACAACCTTAGAATATGGAATAAAGAAGTCTTTGGAAATATTTTTGAGAATAAGAGAGCAGTGGGGGAAAAACTGAGAATAATAGAAAGCAAAATCCAAAATGGAACCTATGATGAGGCGACAAGGATTGAAGAGAAGGAAACCCTTTGTGAGTTTTATAATATTTTAGCTTGTGAAGAGATGTATTGGAGGCAAAAATCAAGGGCATTATGGCTAAAGGAAGGGGACTCTAATTCAAAAATTTTCCATGTTACCACATTGAGCAATAGAAGCAACAATAATATTAGAAATTTAACTAAGGTGGATGGATCCTCAACTCAAAACATTCAGGAGATCAGGGACGAGGCTGTTAATTTTTTCAATTCATTATTGGGTGAAGAACGGGCCTGTAATGCCCAAGCAAAGGACTCTCTCCTTCAATTCATTCCACAACTCATTGATGAAATGATTAACGAGTCTCTTACAATAGCTTTTTCAGATGAAGAGATCAAGGAGGCTTTGTTTAACATGGATCCTGACAAAGCTCCTGGGCCGGATGGGTTTTCACCGTGGTTTTTCCAAGTTTGTTGGGATATTGTTGGAGCAGAAGTTATTGCTGCAATCAAGGAGTTCCAAAGTTCAAATCATATTCCAAGGGGTTTCAATTCAACTTTCATTGCTTTGATCCCTAAAGGCCCCAACCCCAAGACTATGGCTGACTTTAGGCCAGTTAGCCTGTGTAATATATCCTATAAAATTCTGTCCAAAGTTTTAGCCAACCGTTTGAAGAAAGTTCTACCGGTTATCATTGATCCAAGTCAAGGAAGTTCTATACAAGGAAGATCAATCTTAGATGGAGTTATTACTATTCATGAGGCTCTTCATACAGCTGCTCAGACCAAAAAAGTAGTCATGGCTTTAAAGTTAGACATGAACAAAGCTTATGACAGGATAAATTGGGAATTCCTAGAGGCAGTTTTATTAAAATTTGGCTTCAACATGAAATGGGTCAAGTTAATAAGAGAGTGTATTTCTAAGCCTTGTTTTTTAGTTTTGGTTAATGGGTCTACTACAGGTTTTTTTCAAAGCAAATGTGGTCTAAGACAAGGAGATCCCATAAGTCCTATGTTGTTCATCATTGTAGCTGAGGCCTTGGGAAGAACCATTAAGGCAGCAGCGGTAGCTGGACTCATATCAGGTATCAAGGCCACGTCGCTAACTACCTCGATGACACATCAACAATTTGTTGATGATACATTGCTACTGACTTTGGCTTCTGTGGTTGAGGCAAGAAGGATTAAAAATATTCTCATAATGTATGAAGAAGCGGCTGGACAGAAAGTGAATTTTGATAAGAGCAAACTTTATTTCATCAATACCCCCATTCCTAGGCAAAACAGCATAGCAAGGATCATGGAATGTCAGATTGCATCCCTTCCCACCTCCTATTTAGGTCTTCCCCTGTTTACGGGGAAACCTAAAGGATCAATGTGGAACATAGTTCTAGAGAGGATCCAAAAAAAGCTAGCAGGTTGGAAAGGACATCTATTATCTCAAGCAGGCAAAGCAGTTTTAACTATGGCTTCACTTCAAAGTATACCCATTTACTTCCTATCAGTCTTCAGAGCTCCCAACAAGGTGTATCACAAAATTGAGCATCTTAAAAAAATTTCTTTGGTCAGGGACTGAGGATAAGAAAATGATCCATTTAGTAGGTTGGAACAAGGTTTGCAAACCTAAAGCTAATGGGGGGTTAGGATTGAGGAGAGTTGCTCATCTCAATACAGCTTTGTTAGCCAAACAAGCGTGGCGGTTATTGACTAAGGTCGATAATGAATGGACTACCATAGTCAGAAGGAAATACCTCCAAGAAGTGAACTTCCTTAATGACAACTTTGTTTTGGAAGGCAATCCTCACGAGTTGGTCTTGGTCAAAGGCTTATTCCTAAAATCATACCTTTTGAATCTTCAACTTTTGGGAGAAGGGTGAATTATATAGGAAAAATCCTCACTAGTGGACAATATGTTAGTCCAAAGGTATGGTTATTGCTAACCGTTGCTACATGTGCAGGGCAAGATGGGAGACAACCCAACACTTGTTTCTGGAGTGTCCGATAGCGGAGTCCATCCTGGATGAACTTTTCCAAGCCTTTAGGATCTCATGGGTTAAGCCTGCTCTTATATCCGAAGTGTTCCATCAATGGCCTCAACCCTTTGTTAGCCTAAAACTTAAGTACCTATGGAAAATATGTTGGCATCATTTTCTTTGGAAGATTTGGCTAGAAAGGAACCATAGAGCCTTTAAGGATACCATTCACAACCCAAAAACCATCCTCAACAGGATTATTGTCTTTGCGAAAGAAAACCTTAGCACCTTAGTGGATGAGAACCACTCAATTCTTCCCCAAGAAAAAAAATTAGCTCGGGCCTTAGGTATTGAGGACAAACCTTCCATTCCTTTGCCCAATCCCAAAAATGGGATTTCTTGGGAGCCACCCCCCCAGGGTTGGTTTAAACTAAATTTTGATGGTGCAACCAAGGAGAACCCGGGAAGAGCTGGAGCTGGAGGAATAATCAAGGATCATCAAGGAAATCTGGTCAAGGCCTTCGCTGAACCATTGGGAATCAGAACTAATAACGAAGCAGAAGCTAGAGCCCTTTGGAGAGGGTTGCAAGTAGCCCAAGCAACTCAAGGTAACTTGATGATTGAAGGTGATTCTATGAACATCATCAACCTGTTAACCAATGGCAAAAAACCTCCATGGAGAATCGAGGGAGTCATCCATGAAGTGAGGATCCTTTTTGTGGCAAGACAGAACAGGAGGGCTCGTCACATGTACCGTGAGGCCAACAGGTCAGCTGACAAATTAGCCAACATAGGTGTTGATGTTGGTAGTTTGGTGACATGGACACAAGGTGTGCCACGTGAAGTGGAAAACATTATTAGTCATGAAAAGAAACCTACCCGTTAAGGAGAAAGATGAATGGGTGTTCTTTCCCCATGGAGCTGGTAATAACTATGGGGTTTCCCTCTAAATCATACCAAATTGGAAATGAAGGTAACAGGGTGTAAGCCTTGGAAGATTCCGACAGAGAATAGGAAATGGGCAAGCAACAGGTTTCACAAGTGCAAAGTTCCAAACTTCAATTCCTGTCAATGTAAGTAATGTTTACAGTTATGTTTAGGTATGGGTGTGCTTTGTTAGTAAGGTGTTGTAGGGGATTCAACACAATTTATGGTAAGAAAGTTTCAAGGATGACTAGGATCTACAATCTCAGTAGAAGGTTGGATATTGTAATAGGTTTTGGGTTAACCTACAAAACCCGGTAATTAATGAAGACTTTTATTTACCAAAAAATAATAATAAAGAGACTATGCAAGATATTTTGCTTTCTAGTTGTGGTACTACTCTTTTGGATTATGGAAGCCATGTGATTATAGCACTATCCTTTTTCCTCCTTTCCATTCCTTGGTATTTTTGTTCCATACATATGGGAGCACATTGTTATTATTTAGTTTTCTCATACATTGATTGATCACACATTCTCCTTGTTATAGATATAATTGTATTTTATTTTATGTAATCTACTTTAATATTTCACACCTTACTTTCCATGCATTTGTATTTACACATTTAATTTAATGCATTTAATTTCTCTACTTAAACTATATTAATTTAGATTAATAAGGATAGTGGGAAATTTAAATTCATAGATTGAAAGGGGCATAATCTTGCTTCTTCCAAATCTATTGATGGATTTGTAAGGCACATAAGAATTTTTACAATTTACCAATCAATAGATATTTTTGGCATGTCGAGTGGGACCAAGGGATTGATTTCCATATGAGATTGAGGCTAGTCCTATTTTAAACCTAACTTTTATATCATTTAAAATTTTGCATGCGACTTTATAGGTGCTTTGTAAATGGTGAATTCATTTTAAAATTCATGCAATCTATAAAATTTTCATGAATTAACATCAAATTTCATCATGTTTTCTCAATTTTGGTGCCAGATTACATTTAACCACTAGTAAGAAGTGATTTTGCAAAGTTTTGGATAGTTATTTGTTTGCAAGAGGAATTTTTTTCTATCTTCGAAGAACAAATCACCTAGCTTTATAGAACGAATTTCTAGATGATAGAGATGGTAGAAATTAGAAATATTTTTAAATATTGGAAGAGTGATTTGCTTGAAAATAATAGGCAAATCACTCCACATTTTTTCATATTTTTTATAAGTGTTTGGGAAGTCATTTGGTCCTTTAATAAAAAAATATTTTCTAGTCTAAAAAAGTTGTCTATGTAGGTACACACATGGGATGATTAAGGCTTATAAATACATGCTCAAAGATATAGAATCAAGAAAAGAATTTCATCAAGTTGAATTCATCCCATATCAAAGGAAGAACATGAAAAAGGGAAATAAGTAACTTGCTACATGGATACGTGAGAAGGAGGATATTAAAATTACTATAAATCCAACTCTATCAAAGGGAAAGGGTCAAATGGCCAATATAATCAATCAATATGGGAATAAGTTTTCTACATCCCTCTTTGTGTTAGAAGAGCTAAAATTTCTTTAATGAAATCCTAGTTTTTTACTATACTTTCTTAGTTCCAATGAAATTTGTGCTCCTAGTAGACCTGCCATTACTATTATAGTTATGAATCCTTGTATAGCATTCATCAATCTTCTAAAAGCATGTCAAATATTTTACAATATTTTGATCATATATGATCCTTAGATAGTATACCTAATTATCCAAATAGCCAATCCTTCCAACCACAAACATCTTCTAGTAATTATGTTAGAATGAGTCAACCTCTAACATCTTTCAATCCTCAAAATAACACTATAATGAGTTATCTCAATCCATACATTGACTAGATTAAGAAACCAAGCCAATTTTTCAAATATGGTGACTATTCTAATTTACAATTCACCTTTGGATTAAACAAATCTATTCAACACTAATACTAGAATTTTTTTGGGTAAATAAACATTCCAATATCAAACCAACACATTTCTTAAACTTTGCAAGCACCACCTAGTCAAATGAGGACACAAGAAATTTTAGGTACAACCTCAAATTAAATATTTCCCATAATTAGTCAACCTACACATAATCTACAACAATATATACCTCCTTCCAATTAAAAAATCCCATAATACAATTTGAAAAATCCTCTAATTATATAAAACATACAAGATGTATTGAACCAAAATCAAGGTTATCTAAACCTACCTCTAGTATAAAATTTTAATCCTTAGTTTCCACCATAGTATTATGTTCGCCTCCAAAATTTGTAGGGTTTTCCACAAAAAAAAATTTACCTCATATATTCCAAATCCTTAGGCAATACACAACCCTACATTATGGATTGATGATGTATCCTCTACTAATGTAGTATGAACAATTTCCTTAGCATAACCAAGTATTTGTGCTAGTTAGGAATTAAAACCAAATTCTTGATTGTACTCATTAGATGCCTTTGAACCTAATGTTTATTCCCTAATTCTAGTTATCATGATGAAATAATTATCTACCTTTTATAGAAATGGAACTAAAATGACTATATTTCAGGTTAATGAGCTATCTACATTGAAGTTAGTGTATCGAATCTAGGAAGAAGACATTGTGATAAATTTACCTATTTACACACTAAGGGATAAAGTTGATTTTGGTATAGATACATGTAATAATTTAGTTATTAATTAGGCATCAATTATAGAACATTTTAGGAAAATATTTGGTAATATAAGCAATGGATATGCAATCCTTTTACAATTATATGGAATGCAAAGACATATTGAAGAAAACATTCATGATTATATCACTAGGTTTGTGAAGAATTTATATTTGATTCTACTAAATGTGAATCTTAATAAATAATAATATTTACCATATTACATAAAAGGTTTATAGTACAATTTAGTGGTAATAGTTTGTAGTGGTAATCAAGTCAACATTAAGTATATCTTTTGATGATGTTGCCCATGCAGAAGATGTCCTTATTAGAGTAGGGAAATTACCTCCCATCCTACCTATGGCTTATGCTTCCCATATAACTTAGAACCCAAAATTTCGAGGACCTCCCCTACAATCATGTAAATTATAAATTGTTAATCATCTTCTAATACAACCACATATCCACAAACTGATTTTTTTTACATGGTGAGTATCCTAGGGGAAAACATTCATTCCTCCATTTATTTTCATTCCCAATAGATTGAGTGGCACAATCAATAATCCTAATTCATCCTAATTTTGAGATAAAGATGATATATATAAATATCAGAGATGGAGATGATGAAAATGATAAAAATAATGGTAAATCACACCAATATGGAGAAAATATAAAGTGTGTGGAAACTAAAATATGCATGGAAATAGTAGATATGGTAGCAAAGGAAAATCCTATACCTCATGAAAGATTAGGTCCCCCAATAAAATGTTCACCATCCAAGTAATTAGTTGTAAAATAACATGGTTAAAATGAATTTCAAGGTTAATACCTTATGGTGTTTTTCCTGTAATGCTAGACAATACCCTATCAAATGCACCATGACTATGAGATATGCATAGACTAAGTAGTATAATTGGAAATGCCAAGTGCAACATGATGTAACATTATAATAGCTAGTACCAATAGTAAACCTACAACTTATGGTAAATTAACCTATTTACTACTCATTGAACCCTTTCCAATAATCAATTCTAACTTTTCCAAACCCAACTAGCATAGTCTTTGTGAATTTTGGCATGATTGATGATGGTGAAAAATTTACTGTTGAAGATAGTTTCATTTGCATTAATCAACAATGAAGAACACAAGCTTATACTGAGAGGGGGGGTGAACAATATAAGATCAACTTTTAATTTTCTTTCCCAAATTATATTATCCAATATAATCAATGGAAATATAAACAACAGTAATCAAAGCAATTGATAAATCATCACACACAATAGAGACACCAATTTAACGTGGTTCATCCAATGTGGGCTACTCCATTGAGAAAATATTTCTACAAATTTTTTTGAATAAATCTCTTGGGAATCACTTCTCTATTACAATGTTTATGGACCTTTGTCCAAAGGAGACACCAATTCCCTAATGCTCTGATTTGTGGATCTCCCTCCATAGGAGAACTCTTTCCCTTTTCTCTGGTTCATGGAACTTGACCCAAGAGAACTCTTTATCCTCAACTGGTTTTGTATCTCTCTCCATAGAAGAACTCTATCTTCCTAGCTACTTCGTGAATCACACTCCATAGGAGAACTCTTTCCCCTTGCTCTAGTTCATGGATCTCTATCCACAAGAGAAATCTTTCCCTTTTTCTTTGGCTGATGATCTTCTAGAAGACTACTGCCCCACTGCACTAGCTTGTGGATCTCTCTCCATAAAATACCTCTATCCTCACTCAGAAGACCTTTGTCCTCACTATCTTGGCTAATGGATATCTATCCACTGGATACTACTATACTCTACTATGTCACCTCCAAAGCTTACTCTCAACTCTATCTCAGATCTAAACCAAATACTATTCTTGGTCTAGTACAAAACTCCTCTAACTCTATCTTAGGTCTAGCACAAATCTACTCTCAAATAAACTTTATCCTCAAATCTGTCTTCAAGCCTTAACACAAAGCTTGATAAAATAACAAATCAACTCTACTTAGATTTACTCCAAGCCTTAACACAAAGCTTGAAAAAATCATAAATCAACTCTGCTTAGATTTACCCCAAGCCTTAACACAAATCTTGAAAAAATCAATCAATCAACTCTGCTCTCAAGTCTCCACAAAGACTTACCTCAAATATACCCTCAAGTCCTCTCAAGAACTTACTCAATCTGCTCTCAAGTCTTCACAAAGACTTGCCTCAAATCTTCCTACAAGTCCTCTAAAGAACTTGCACAATATGATTTCAAGTCTTCACCAAGACTTACCTCAAATCTACCTACAAGTCCTCTCAAGAACATTCTCAATATGCTCTCAAGTCTTCACCAAGACTTGTCTCAAATCTGCCTACAATTCCTCTTGAGAACTTGCTCAATCTGCTCTCAAGTCTTCACTAAGACTTATCTCAAATCTTCCTACAAGCTTTCACAAAAGCTTGCTCAAATTTGTCCTTAAGATTTGATTAAAGCTTACTCAAATTTATCCTTAAGCTTTAAAAAAAGCTTACTCAAATTTTTCCTTAAGCTTTAACAAAAGCTTACTCAAATATTCTCAAACATATGCTCAATACAACTCACAAGATATGCTCAATCAATCTCAAATATTGCACACAATGCTATCAATTGCTTTGTCTAATCTTCAAAGTAATTCCTTTAACTTGAAGCAGTTTAGACATATTCTATTCAAAATTTGTTTAACCTCTGGAACATATATAGAATGATGTACTCTATAAAAAATTCAATATGTTCTACTCAATCATTAAGTCTGTTGCTTTCACAAATCTGATTTCTAATGTTGCACATTCACTTTCAATATCACTCAAAACCAATGCTCAAGAACTTTCACTCAATCATTCAATTGTTGGACATTTTGAGTGATAAGTTGTCATTGATGTCAAAAGTAAGTGGTCATTGATGTCGAACTAACAACACCAATCAGTGGCAATTTTAGTTAGCAACATCCATTTCGGTTTCAGTTTCAAGACCGGTTCTAGGAAGTCAAATGAGGTCCAAAGTGCAAGAAAAAGCCCAAATAAATAATATTATAATATTATACAAAGGAAGTTTAAAATTAATTATAAATTAATTTATTAGTTAATTTATTTAACTTATAAAGTTATTTAAGTTAATTATTAATTATAAATTAATTTAAGCTAAGGTTAAAAACCCTAAGGTGGGTTATTGAAAATAAAATTTGAAATTAGATTTCGAATGAAATAGCACCGACGTGAGGAGAAGTTCAAAAACATGTATAAAAGGAGGAATTATCACACCACCAAAAATTACCATGCCTTGAAATATATTGCGAGCTTTGTAATTTGTGTTGCGTCCAAGGAAGAGAGAAAGCATGCAAAATTCATGAGAAACAAGATGACGACGGAGGCATAAGAGGAAGGACCTTATCCTTCCTTCATGTGGGCCTTAGTAGCCCATGCGGTGGGCTCCCAAGCACTAAGGCGCTTAGGATAGAGGATACGGCGGATCGAATCTCGTCGAATCCCCTTTTGGGGAAGAAAGAGGTATGCTTTGATAATTGGTCGCCAAAAATTTTGGAATATAGTTTGGGCATTTAAAAATTAATTTTTGCATATTTTTATTTGGTTCTAAGGTTGCAAGGGAGTTATAAGGGTTTTGCAAAATTAAATTTTTAATGTTATTTGCTCAAAGGTTTTGAAAGGGTTGTAAGGTGTTTGGTTGATATTTTATGGTGTTGGATATTATTTTAAGTTGGAGTTTATAAGGTGTATCAAAGAAATTATTTTTTATGTATGTTATGATGAGTGTTATTTTTAAAGGGAGAAATAAGGCATAAATTGAGTTGTGATTATTTTGTGTCTAAGGGAATATTTTTGAGAAAGTATTGAAGTGATATTGTTGTGTTTAACCATTGAAATTGGAAAGAAGGAAATTGTGATTAAGACAGGTTTTTCCAAAGGCACTTTGACATCCAACAAAAGGTATGGGCATATTCTTCCTAGTGAGTGATTGTTGAAAATTGTGAATGGAAATTTGGAGTGAAAAGGATTGTTTGGTTAGCATTGTTGAGAGTGTTTTGATTTATTGCTTCAAGGTTTTTTGGAATTAAGAGTTGTTGATAAAACCTTGTTTATAAGCATTGTTGTTGAAGTGAGTTGTTGAGTGAAGAACTTGAACTAGGGTTTGGAAAGAACATGAGTATCATTATTATGTGAGATTGGTTGATAAAGCATTGTTGGAAATATTTGAGTGAGTATTCATATGCTTGGACTAGGGTTTGTGAGCAAGGATCATTTCATTGAGTAATTGGTTGAGTAAAGTTGGTTAAGCCTAGTCAAGTGAATGTGTGAAGTGATTGTTCAAGTTCTATGAAACAAATTATTCTATATTCTGAATTGTTTTGAGAAAGAGTTTGAGTATTGATGAGTGTGAAGCATATTGAGTCTCTAACAATTCTCTATATGTTTATGTGATAAAAGAGTGATTGAAAGTGATTGAGTATTGAGGTGAATGTGAAGCATATTGAGTCTCTAACAATTCTCTATATGTTTCTAAGAGAGTGATTGTAAGTGATTGAGTATTGAGGTGAATGTGAAGCATATTGAGTCTCTAACAATTCTCTATATGTTTCTAAGAGAGTGATTGAAAGTGATTGAGCATTGTGATGAGTGTAGAGCATATTGAGTCTCTAACAATTCTATTTATGTTTCTATGAGATTGGACAAGTTCTAGTGTGGACTTGTTGAGCAGATTTGAGGTAAGTCTTTGAGAAGACTTGTGGACAGATTTGGGTAAGCTTTTGTGGAAGCTTACAATAAATATTGAGAGCAGATTTGGATAAGTTCTTGAGAGGAATTATTGAGCAGATTGGACAAGTTCTAGAGAGGACTTGAGGACATATTGGTGTGAGCTTTTGTGGAAGCTTACAAGGAATATTTGAGATAAGTCTTTGAGAAGACTTGTGAGCAGAGTTGATTTGAGATTGAGTCAAGCTTTGAGTTAAGGCTTGAGGATAGATATTGAGGATATATTTGTGCTAGACCGAAGGACTATGTTTAGTACAGATTCGAGGATAGAGTTTGGTGCAGATTTGAGGATAGGTTTGTGCCAGACTAGAGACAGAGATTGAGGATAGATTTGTGCTAGACCAAAGGATTGTGTTTAGTGTAGATTTGAGATAGAGCTTTGGAGGTGATAGAGTTGAGGATAGAGGTCTCTAGCCAGAGTAGGGAGGATAGGTGTCTTATGTGGATAGAGTTCCATTTTCTAAGGGTAGTGGAGGCAGAGGTCTTCTAGAGGATCACCAACCAGAGTAGAGTTAGGAGATTGGTGTCTCCTATGGATAGAGATCCACGAAATTGATTAGGGGATTGGTGTCTCCTTTGGACAGAGGTCCATAAACATTGTAATAGGGAAAGGATTCCCAAGATATTGATTGAGAAAATTTTAGTGAAATATTTTCTTCGTGGAGTAGCCCACATTGGGTGAACCACGTAAGTTTGGTGTCTCTATTGTGTGTGGTTATTTATGCATTACTTTGATTACTGTTTTTGATATTGCTATCTATACATTGCATAATATTTATTGGGAAAGAAAAGTAAAAAGTGGTCTTATACTGTTCACCCCCCTCTTAGTATAAGCTTGTGTTCTTCAATTGGTATAAGAGTGGGTTCCTTCGGAAGAGTTTAACATATTGAAGTAAAATATTTCAAGAACATAATGGATTCTAAGAATGTGTCCTCAAATAATCCTACACCAATATTTTATGGAAGTGATTATATATATTGGAGTATGAGAATGAAGATTCACTTGATGGCACTTGGCAATGAAATTTGGGAAGTAGTGGAAAATGGATACATACCCCTAGTTGATCCACCTACAGATAAGGAAGGTAATATTCTACAACATTACAATTCAAAAGTAATGAATGCAATTTTGAGAGGTTTGCATAGAACAAAGTCCATAAAAGTTATGCACTGTCAAGATGCAAAAGGAATTTGGGATAAGTTGCAAAGTATATATGAAGGAGATAAAGGTTTCAAGAAAGCAAAGATACAAAATCTCAAAGGACAATTTGAAGAGTTAAGAATGAAGGATGAGGAAAATATTAGTACTTATATACTTCGAGTTGATGAAGTTTTTAATGCTATGCAAGGAATTGGACTTAGATAGAAGAATCAAATGTTTGTGATAAGGTCTTAAGATCTCTTCCAAAAATATTTAGTAAAAATATTTATGCTATAGAAGAATCAAAGGATGGTGATTCTTTGAAAAGAGATATGTTGCTTGGTATTCTTACATATTTTGAGTTAAGAACAAAATAACCTAATCTCCAGAAGGAAGCAACATTCAAAGCTACTAAGAAGATAAAGGGTAAAAAGTTAGAATCAAGCAATGAGTCATCCAGTGATGAAGAAGCTAATTATGGTAGAAGGAATAAGGATTCAAGAAGATTTAAAGATACAAAATTAGTTAGATTTTTCAATTGTGGAAAGTATGGTCACTATGCAATTGATTGTCAAGAAGCTAAAAATAACAATGATGAAGAAAAATAGGATCATAGGAATAGGGAATCAGAAAGATATAGGTACCAAAAGAAAGGTAAGGATGGACAAAGCAGACAAGGGAAGAAGTTCTTCCAAATATAAAAGAGGAGCTACTATGCAGACAAGGCAAGTAAGTACTCAAGTGATAGTGATGCTAGTTTTTTAGATAATGATAGAGATGAAGTCTTATTTATGATTGAAGAAAAGGAAGAAGTCAAGAAAAGGTCACCAATAATTCTCAAGTGTTTTAGATGTGGTAACTTTGGACATCTTGAAGATAGTTGTACAAGGAATGGTTATAGTTTCAGTGATGATGAATATGAGGATGCACTTGAAGGACTAGAAGAAAATATTCTAATGGCACTAGAAGAAGAAGAAGGTGATCCTATAGAATACAAGTCAAAAGAAAATGAAGATATAGATAAAGGTAAACAAATAGAGGAGGAATCAAATAAATAAAGATATGATCTTAAGGAAGAACTTATTTATGCTCTTGACACAGTAAAGAAGGTAAGAAAGCAAAACTATAAACTTGAGTTTCAATTTCAAGAATGTGATGAAGAGAGAAGAAAGCTTATAGAGGATCTAAATAAGTCAATGGCTAAGAAAAAGAAGTTCAAGGATAAGTTAGAAGCAAAGGTATTAGAATGTGAAAGGTTAGAACAAGAAGTAGCTCTACTAAGGGAAGATTTAGAAAAATCCAAGAGTAAGCTACACAATTTTGGAAAGAGTTCAAATATTATGGATAAGATGATCAAGGTACAAAGAAGGTCAACAAACAAAACATGTATTGGTTTTGAACATGCTCAAAAGAAACAAGAAGAAGAGTCAACCTCAAGTTCTAAAGTAGAAGAAACTTTAGAAGAAGATAGTGTAAGAGAAAGTGAGACATTTGAGGATGAGTTGGATAACAGAAAGTTCAACAAGGAAAGGAATAATGCACAAAGAAGAAACAGATGGAACAACAATCATAATAGGTTAAGAGAGACTAAGAGACCAATGAGGTCAAGACAAGGAAATTTCAATGGAAGGTGTTTCTCATGACACAGGTTTGGACACATGGCCTCACAATGTAGGACACATGAAAGACAAGAAAATGGAAATTTTAGAAATAGACTACGTTTTCCATGGGTATTTCTACTCATGTAATCAGTTTGGTCACAAGGCAATGAATTGTAGGGTTCATGATAGAAAAGGATATGGCTTCACTAAGAAAAATCCTAAAACATTTGCACCTCCAAGGAATAATGACATTAAGTGTTATAAGTGCAATAATGATGGATATACAATAAAATGGTGTAGAGCAGACATTCTAGAATCAAGCATGAATAGGAACAAGAATAGGAATAGGAATATGGGCATGGACAGGAACATGAATAGGAATATGTGCATAGACGGGAATAGGAACAAGAATATGGGTATGGATAGGAACAAGAATAGTAATGTGGGTATGGAAATGAATAGTAATAGGAATAGTCAAAGAAATCATAAGGATCATATGAGAAGGAAAGAAGATAAAGGTAAAGACCAATGCTTGCTAGGAGTAGAAATACTCCCACCCTAGAATTAACCACCTCAAGAGGAGGTGGGGGAGGGGCTAAGCTAAGAGATTAATTCTTAGACCTAAGCCCCAAAGGTAACCATTTGAAATTGATGTCAAAGGGGGAGATATTTTAGTAAGGGGGAGAGATTTGGTTTAAGGAGAGAGCATTGAGTTAGGCGAAGAAGTTTCCCAGGGGAAGCAGAGCATAAAAAGGTCAAGATTTGGTAAAACGAATTTGGGTTGCCATCAATGAAAAAGGGGAAGATTGTTGGAAATTTTGAGTGATAAGTTGTCATTGATGTCAAAAGTAAGTGGTCATTGATGTTGAACTAACAACACCAGTCAGTGGCAGTTTCAGTTAGCAGCATCCGTTTCGGTTTCAGTTTCAATACCAATTCTAGGAAGTTAGATGAGGTCCAAAGTGAAAGAAAAAAGCCCAAATAAATAATATTATAATATTATTTTATAATATTATACAAAGGAAGTTTAAAATTAATTATAAATTAATTTATTAGTTAATTTATTTAACTTATAAAGTTATTTAAGTTAATTATTAATTAATTTAATTATTAATTATAAATTAATTTAAGCTAAGGTTAAAAATCCTAAGGTGGGTTATTGACAATAAATTTCAAAATTAGATTTTGAATGAAATAATGCCGACATGAGGAGAAGTTCAAAAACCTGTATAAAAGGAGGAATTCTCACACCACCAAAAATTACCATATCTTGAAATATATTGCGAGCTTTGTAATCTACATTGCGTCCAAGGAAGAGAGGCAACATGTGAAATTCATGAGAAACAAGATGATGGTGGAGGCATAAGAGGAAGGACCTTATCCTTCCTTCACATAGGTCTTAGTAGCCCATGCGGTGGGATCCCAAGCACTAAGGTGCTTAGGATAGAGGAGCTGGTAGATCGAATCTCGCTGAATCCCCTTTTGGGAAAGAAAGAGGTATGCTTTGATAATTGGTCGTCAAAAATTTTGGAATATAGTTTGGGCATTTAAAAATTAATTTTTACATATTTTTATTTTGTTCTAAGGTTACAAGAGAGTTATAAGGGTTTTGCAGAATTAAATTTTTAATGTTATTTTCTCAAAGGTTTTGAAAGGTTTTTAAGGTGTTTGGTTGATATTTTATGGTGTTGGATATTATTTTAAGTTGGAGTTTATAAGGTGTATCAAAGAAATTATTTTTTATGTATGTTATGATGAGTGTTATTTTTAAAGGGATTGGTGTCTCCTTTTGATAGAGGTCCATAAATATTGTAATAGGGAAAGGATTCCCAAGATATTTATTGAGAAAATTTTAGTAAAATATTTTCTCCGTGGAGTAGCCCACATTGGATGAACCATGTAAATTTGGTGTCTCTATTGTGTGTGGTTATTTGTGCATTGATTTGATTACTGTTGTTGATATTGCTATCTATACATTTCATAATATTTATTGGGAAATAAAAGTAAAAAGTGGTCTTATACTGTTCACCCCGCCTCTCAGTATAAGCTTGTGTTCTTCATCAATCAATAAAACACAACTTGATCACAAACCCTAAACAAGTGTTTTCATACTTCTTCAAAAAAATAGCACAATGTGGGTCTCAAACCCTAACTCAAATAATCCTCAATATCTAACTCAAATGTTCTCTTAAATATTCACCAATCATGCATATGAAAACTCACTCAATCATTTCCAACAATGCTTATCAGACATTCCTTTTCACTCCACCTTGCATTTCACAATATTCAATTCAACATTTATTCAAAGGTTTATGTGCCCATACCTTTTTGTTTTGATGGAGATATGTCTTCAAAACTTGTTTTAATCACATCCAAATCCTTTTGCCAACTCTTGGTTAGATAGCAACAGTCTATCTCAAAATATCCACAGGAATATTTATCTCAACAAATATTTCACCATACAAGAAATACAATTAAAATGTTAAGTCACAAACACACCTTATTACTCCTTCCTTAAAAATAAATCTTCAATCAATAGATGATTCACTCACTCAAGCAAAATGACAATATTCCTATGACTCCTTTTAACTCCAACTCAACATAAAATATTTCAATCCAATTTCAACCTTCCAAATATTTTAATATTCTAACTAAAAAAAAATTCAAATTACAATAATAAAGTCCTTTGAATACACCTTATACTCTCCAAATATTAACCCAAAATTCACTCCAAAATACACAAATGATAATCCTTGCACACACCTTATAATATCCAACATATGGAAAAAATAAAATATTAAATCATACCTTAGCCACTTTAATAAAAAATAATTTCGTGCACCGTAAACACCATCATGCACTCCATGCAAATAGAACTCGCGTTCATCGCCCACGTAGCACCTTAGCCATGGCTAGGCTACCACTTGGGCTATGTACCCACACAAACACCATAACACACTTTTGACCTTTCATAACCTGCACAAGCACCAAAAACATTTGAATCAAAACAAAACTCTTCCCTTCGCTACCATTGAGAATTGAACTTGAGACCTCTGTTTCGCCAAACTCTTACACGCAAAACCTTACCACTAGGTCATCCGTGTGGATGGTGATAGAAGTGCGCACTCTCTTCCCTTTATAAATTCATAGTCCACTTTAAGTTTTTAAAAATAAAAAGCTTCTTCTATTGCCTTGCTCACAAAAATCACATCGATTATTTTGTTAGCCCTTCGCATATATATTTCGAAGACTTACCTTATGCCATCCAAAAATTATGGTATAAATACCATATCCTTCCTTGCTTCAATGTCGGAGGGAAAAATATTAAGTTTAATATTTTGTGCCCAACCCTTACTTAGGGTTTATATTATGAATTAATTATAATATAAATATTATAATTAATTTACAAGTAACCTTAGGATTTATTTTTAACACTTAATATTATAATAATAAATATTATAATATTGTTTCCTTTGGACCTAGGTGTTTTTCATTTTTAACCTTAGGCTTTATCTTAAAACCTTTAATATTATTATAATAAATATTATAATATTATTTCCTTTAGGCCTAGATATCTCCTTCCTTTAGGGTATTTAGCCAATATTTTGACCAATCATGTGAAGATTTAAACCAAATATCTTGGGCTTAAAATATAAATATTTTAATCCTTCTTTTATCAATTCCTTGCACTGATTTTTGACATCATTGACACCGACTCTTGACATCAATGACAACACAACTACTCAAAATTTTTAACAAATAAGGATATGGAACTAGGAGCAATAGGAAGGCAATCAAAGAACATAAATAATCTAAAAATCAAGTAAAATCTATAATTAATATTATAGTATTAAGAAAAGGAAGACCACTATTCCATGTAAAGGATAAGGATATGATCACAAGTGGAAAACATGATCCATAGAAAATATTGAAGAGATTCCAATTATGACACAATCAACTAGTGATCCAACTGAAAAAGGAAAGGAAAGCAAAAGGAGAAGGAATCTAAGAAATAAAAAATGATTCAAGAGGGAATGATAGTGGAATACAAATAGAAGGATAAGTTAAATGAAAAGAAAGGTATAATTTGAATAAGAAATCTAAAAATAATCGAAATTACCCTTGTATGACTAGTGAAGGATGTGCGATTATGACAAGATATTATAAAAAGTTTACATCATGCAACACAAGTAGTAGCACAAAATTTAGATTCAACATCACCTGAGAAATAAGAAATACTACATCAAAATTTAATTTGATAGAATCCCCAGCCTTGTTGGGATAAACATATCTACTCCAAAAAGCTATCAAGGAGTAGAAAAGAAGTAATGCTAAGGATGAAAAGTGGGCCATCACAGTAAACACAACCTATCCTTGTAGAATAATATAATTTGATATTGTAAGATACATCATATATCTAAGTCAATATGATTGATATTCTAAACATACCAAAGCCAAAAAATCTAAATCTACCACCATTCTATTTATCTCTAGTAATTGATATTAATGTAAGAGCTATATAGTAGACTTAGGAGTAGTTTTAATAGTGATGAAAAAGGTCATGTGTGAAAATAGGTCTACTATATACCAGAACCATGAGAAATTCTATACAAATGGGTGGGACCAAGGTGAATGCTATAATATTATTGAAATATCTATGCATGATAGTGGTAAAGCATCCAAACCTAGTAATCATGCAAGAAGTCATTTTGGTTGGCCTCCCTTTTGACTTTGGAATGCTGCTATAAAGATATAGGACTAGGAAGCCATCCAAAAATGGATACCTAGTGATAGACTATACACACATGAAGTTGCCCATGGATGGAAAAATAATTAGGATAAAAATGATCCTCCATGCAAAAATATAAACTTGATAATTACGGTGTGATAAAATCAAATGAACTACCCAAATTTATGGATGAAGAAATTAATGAAGAATAACCTATTTTAGTTATGAGCATGATCATAAATATCCTTTAAAAATATGAGCTAGAAGTTATTTTTATAGAAATTAATATTGGTAATTACATGATATTTGAAGAGCCTACCAATGTTCTAACATTGAGGAGAAAATAGACCCATGGATCAAATGACATATGGATCATGCATTTTAATGATACAAGAATAAAAAATAGATTTAATATTAGTATTAAATTAATCAATCCTCTAGCCCCTGTCCTATGACCCGGGAAGGGCGTATCCTCACTTCTCTTAATATTTTTGATTGTCCCCCCCTGGGGAACCCTCTACCTCACCCCCGTACCCTTGCTAAGTGGAGTCCTCCCCCTCCGGGATGGATTAAGCTTAACTTTGATGGGGCTTCCAAAGGGAACCCAGGAGCAGCGGGGGCTGGTGGCACTGTTAGGGACCATCATGGTATGGTTATCCTCGCCTTCTCTGAAGATCTTGGAGTTCAGAACAACCATGTCACGGAAGCCAGAGCCCTTTGGAGAGGTTTAGCCCTCATTTCGAAGGATTCTCGAGCTATCATCATAGAAGGTGACTCCATGAATATCATAAACTACTTGAACAAGGATAAGACCCCTGCCTGGAGGGTCCACAACACCATCGGAGAAATTCAGAGGATTCTCTGCAGCAGGACCCATAGATGCCAGCACATCTTCAGGGAAGGAAATTCTTTGGCTGACCTCCTAGCCAACAGAGGATCCTCCTCCGACAAACTCACCACGTGGGATCTCAAAATCCCTCAAGATGTTGCTGACGTGGCTACGTCAGAGTTCCAAAAAGCTCAATGATTCTCACCAGATCAGCTAGATGGGACACGTCAGGCGTTCTTGGGAAGGAGGATAGTTGGTGGTTGGGTTTCTTGCGACATCCAATTACTGCTCATGGTGAGACGACTGGCGTACCTGTCAGCACCCTTGACGTGGGTGACAGTCCCAAGTCGGCAAGCAGCTCTTTTCCCGTTCATAACGCTTTACTAGGCATGACTTCCTTTTGTCATCAAGATCGAGCGAGCCTATATTCTTCCAATTCGATGGCTCCCCTAATTTCGCCTATTTCCCATGCATGTGGCTTCCACGATCCATCGTCCTTTAGATGCAAGCTTCCTTTATTTTTATTCCAGGGTGATGAAACAGGTGATTTCATTCTTCTTTGTCCTCATATTAGAATTGTGTGCAGTCATCCCTGTACCGCAGCGTATTCCTGCCTTCAGGCCCTCTTCCACAGATCCCCTACCCCTCCCATGGCTATTCCCTAAATTGAGCCAAAATTCTCTTCCCTGTCTAAGGAGGAGAAAATCTTCATGAAAGCCCTCAGGTTAATCCCTTTCCTCAGCAAGTTTCAGGGCCCGGATGATGAAATCACGTCCGATTTCATGGAGACCTGGCAAGATGGGGAGGTCTGGGTGAAAGGAGTCCACCTGAAGGTCACCTTTGATCTCTTGCTCAAGATTACTAGAATACCAGCCACTGGGCGTTTCATTCAACGGGACAAGCACAACTGGCAGGAGGAATTGGACTAGTTTTCGAACAAAGGGAAAGGTTTGGGCTGGGACAAGTCTGCCCTCTTCAAAGAGGAACTGGATGAACCGTGGAGCTGGGCTTTGAAACTGTTGATGCAGTTCATTTGCTGTGATGATCTGGATAAGCCTATTCGTAGCTACCACATTAGTCTCATGAACCACATGCAGGCGTCCAAGAAGCTGTGCTTCTCGGACTTCCTCAACTACTCCCTCGGGTGTTCTATCGAGGTTGCTCGAAAGAACAAGTTCAGGTCACAACACCAGGGGCTAATGGGCATTATATTCCACCATTGTCTAACTAACAGGGCCCCCCTCAGATTGTCCCTCCCCTCTCTTCCAACCCGCCTACTTCCTCGGGCACCAACGCTCCCAAGACCGAGTCTCCCATTCCTCCCGACCAGGCCACCTCTAGTCGCAATCACTGTTGCAGAAGGGCCTAGGCAACTCCTCCGAGGGGTAGATATTCCAGGTGGCTCAAGAAATCTAAGGCCAAAGTTGAGAATTATTCTCCTCTCCACCTGAGCTCGGATTATGATTCAGTGCAGAAGGAGCAGGAGAAGGTTCCCCTGAGCTTGCTCATCGATCTGGCCATCGACGCTATGGGGAACATCTCTAGGGCTGCTGAGTCGGCAATCCTGTGCCTTCGTAATCTCAAGATGCTTGTTGAAGGATCCTCTGGGACCCTGGAGAATCCTACTGCCAATTAAGGGTGCTGGCACTCCCTGGACGGTTGGGTTTTTGAGCCTCCTGGAGGCTTGCTTATCCTTTTTTCTTCAATGCTATGGTAGCTTCAATTTCCTTTTTTTTTTTTTTTGTTCAGGTCTGAGGCTCACTTTGAGACCTCAACCTCGCAGCTGTAATGGGTTCATCCCGTTTTTGTAATAAGGTTTTTGGGATCCTCTAGAAAAACCCACTTTTGTATATAAATTTTACTTATCAAAAAAAAAAAAAATTAATCAATCCTCAAGGTAATCATCTAAAATTTTCTTATAGCTTATTATTTGATTGAACATATAATGAATATGAAGCACTTTGTATGAGCTTGAAAAAATCCAAGAAAATGGACATTAAAAACATTAGGATTTTTTGTGACTATAAGCTAGTCATAAACTAGGTTAAAGTTAGAATGTGCTACTCCTAAAGTCTTATAAAAATAGAGTTTAGAATTATCTAGAAATGTGTAATAGTTATGAAATTAAGAACATTCCATGGAAATTAAATGTTAAAGTAGACGAATTAGCTTCCATGATGGCTAAATTTGACCCTACCATAGATATATGGGATAAGTTGAAGGAGCTTGAGGTGGTATTTAGACATGCTATAATTTATGATTCTAATTGCTTATAGGCATTCAACAATGATGATTAGATTATAAATTTATCAAGGAATTATCAACATGTCAAATATAAAAATGAGTACACATATGAAATATAATATGGGGTAATTCAACTACAAACCAACTAGATACCTCAAAGGTTGTTGATACTAAAGAGCCTATTAAACCTAGATGATTTATCCAATAAGTAAAAAAATAAGATAAAAGTATTCTCATACCATAGGGTTGAAGTTGTCAAAGGTAAAATATTGCTTGTAGGGAAGGAATATACTAAAGAGGAAATAAGCCTATTTGAAGAAATATATGAGAAGTGTAGTGATATTATTGTCCGGTCATATGAAGATATAAAGTCCTATCATAGAAGTATCATTAAAAAATACACAATTAGAGTCTAGATAAAATACCTTCCATAAATAGTAGAAATATATCAACCCTACTATTGAAGCTATAATGAAGAAATATCTCCTTAATATTTTGCAAGCTTAGATCATATTTCTTATCAAATAATTTATATGGGTAATAAAACTAGTTTCCATAATAAAAATAGTAAGAATATTAGGCTATGCATTAACTTAAACAAATTTAATAAAACATCATTGAGAGATAATTATCCACTACTGGAATTTGACCATATTTTATAAAGGATGTCAAGGTCTCAAATGTTATCACTACTTGATAGTTTTTTAGGGTATAACCGACTATGGGTAAAAGATGATGACCAATAAAAATCAAAATTCACAAAAAAATGGAGGATTTTTTTATACCAAATAATTTCTTTTGGCATATCTAATATAGGAGCCACATACCATATATTTATGGATATCACCTTCACAAGATTGATAGACAAGATCTTGCTCAATTACCTGGATGAGGAACAAACACATTGAACACTTGGAGTTAATTTTAGGTGGATGTAGAGAGTGTGTAATATATCTAAATCTAAATAAGTCTCTCTTCATAGTTTAATAAGGAAAATTTCTAATTCATGTGGTTTCCAAAGAAGGCCTTGGTAATCGATCTATATAGGATTAAGGCAATCCAAGAGTTAACTTTTTAACCATAAATAAAATTGATAAGGATATTTTATGGGTAGATACAATTTATGGACATATTTATATCTAAATTTGTATATCTAGTCATATCCATGGCCATAATTCTAAAAAATCATGCCACGCTTATTTGGACTAAAGAGGTTGAAAAAAGCCTTTCGAAACATAAAAGATACAATCACAGAGGCCCCAATCCTTATGAACTTGGAATTTTGTAAGGATTTTAGATTATATGTGTTTGGTACTAATGAAAGAATTACTATTTTTGCAACTCAAAATAATGAAAAAAAGAACATACAATATCCTTCATGAGTCAAGTACTCCATAATTATGAAGAAATATACACTTTCATGGTGAAACATGTGTCCACTACGATAAAAGATCTAAGAAAGTTAAGTACTATTTATCCCAAAGAAAAACCATAGTTTTTGTAGTACATTTTGATGTTAGTTATGTAGTATTATATGTTGAATTAGGATAAAAGAGAGCAGGATAGATAAATCAAACCTAAGAAATTGATATTGAAATCAAGCCAAAAAAACTAGTTAGAGGTAGAGTCTTATATGAAAACCTAGATCTCAACTCCTAAGAAACAAGTAGCATTAGTTAAAGAGATCAATATACATGATCAATCTAGATGGATAGGAGACATTAAGAGATATATGATATACCAAAAACTTCCAAAATATTTAACTTCAAAAGAAAGAGCTAGATTTAGAAAAATGATAATGCACTACACCTGGTTGGACAATGTGCTATATTCTAATGGATATGATCGAGCACTAGTACAATGTGTGATAGAATCATATATAAATTTTTTAATAAATTAATACCAAAATTAAGTAGGACACTATTCTACATAAATCATAACTCATAAGATCCTAAGGGTAGGATATTACTAGCCTACCATCTTCTTTGATTGCTTCCAATGGGTTAAGGAGTGTAAAGCTTGTTGTAATTTCCTAGGTAAGGGAAGAAAAATATTGATGTCATTGAGACCCATAATCAGAACTAAACCTTTTTAGCATAGCAATAGTTATTACATTGGTAAACTCAAACCTCTATCAAGTATCAAGCATGGATAGGTTCTAACTACCACCAATTACTTCACTAGATGGACTAAAGTAGCACTAGTCAATTCTAAAAACTAAGATACCTTTATATAACTATTAGAACACATCAACACTAGGTTTGATAGTCCTTTGATAGTGATAATAGATAATATCACCATATTCATAAGGTTTAATCTGATAAAGTTTGTGCTAAGGTATGGATTTGTTTTTAATATTACGTCCAATTATTGCCCTAAAGGAAATAGTTTTGTAGAGTCCAAAAATAGGACATTGTAAGAATCTTGAAAAAGATGATAGGTGAGTCATAGTGGTATGGGAAAACAAAGTTAAAAATTCCTACAACTTTCATGAGATTTTTCATAACTTCTCTCTATAAAAGAGGCATCATTGCATATCAACTTAGAGATCCCTTATCTTCAAATGTATTAATAATTGGATCTAAAAGAAATAGATAATGATCATAAACAAGTTTTATTAAATTATTTATTATTCATGTAAGTGTTGACACTTGATATCATTAATATAACTAAGAACTCACAAATATAATTACTAAAACTAATGAATTACTGAATCAAAAGAAACACATGAGAGAAACAAATACAATAATCATTATTGTTATAAAAACTTGTACAATGAAATATGGAGCTAGGATTCCATAATATAGATTTACAAATGACCCTTGGTCTACCTCAAATGACTCTTGGTCTTCCTCATATGACACTTGGACTTTTACATATCAAATAATGGAATATATTCTAACACCCCCTTGTATTACATTATTTGAGATGATATTTTCTTGAGCTGCATAACTTATCTTTGAATATTTGAATTGTTTTGACCTAGTGCTTTTATGAATATATCTACCTTTTGTTATTTTGTAGAAATATGCTTTAAACTAATGTGGCAATTCTAGAAATGATCTCTGATGAAATGATTAAATGGCCTCAATATGTTTTGTTCGTTCATGTATGATTGGATTTTTTCTCAGATCAAGTACTCCTTGATTGTCACAATGAATTAGAGTTGTAGTTATTTGTATTCCCATATCATATAATATATATTGTAACCATAAGGCTTCACAAGTTGTATCTCTAACTGCACTATATTCTACTTCTTTGGATGATTGTGCGATTGCATGTTGTTTCTTACTATGCCATGAAATTGATCCCGATCCAAGTTAAAAAAATATATCCAAAAGTAGATTTTCTATCATCAATAGATCCTGCATAATCTAAATCTAAATACCCTTGTAGACAAAAATATTTATCATGCTTCATATAAACTAGTCCATAATCTATAGTTTTCTTGACATATTGCAATATTATTTTTGTAGCTTTTCAATGACTCTCTCTAGGCTCTTGCATGAATCTTGAAAGATAATTTACAATAAAAACTAATCAAGTTGAGTGTTTGTTAGATATAAAAGACTTCCAATCAACTAACGATAATTTGTAGCTGAAACTAAAGGTGTACCATCAATTTTGGATAATTGAAGTCCTTGTTCCATAGGTGTATCTTTAGATTTACAATTATCCATTTTATATTTCTCCAGTAGAGCTTTTGCATACTTTGTCTATGTAATTGTAATAGTGTCTTCATTCTAATGAATTTCTAGACCAAGATAGTAATTTATAAGTCCTAAATCAGTTATTCCAAATGCCCTCTCAAGATCCATATTTATTTCATTTATTAGCTTTTCAAAGCTTCCTATAATTACTATATCATCAACATATACAATGAGAACTAATATATCATTCCCAACATTTTTTGTATACAAACTTGGATTTTATGTACTTTTTTTGAAGCTATGTTGTAGCAAATGATTGTTAAACTTTATGTTCCATGCTCTAGGATCTTGCTTTAGACCATATAAGGACTTTTTTAATTTGCAAACCTTATGTTCTTGAACTTTGATAACAAATCCTTCTGGTTGAGACATAAAAACTTCCTCTTCGAAATTACAATTAAGAAATGTACTTTTGACATCCTTTTGATGAAGTTATCAACCATTATAATATGCTAAGGCACACACTATTTTGATAGTAGTCATTCTGGTTGTTGGTGCAAATGTCTCTTCATAGTCAATTCCATCTATTTATGTATATCCTTTTGTCACTAGTCAAGCTTTGTATTTATCAAGAGTTACATCTACTTTATACTTAATCCTATAGATCCATTTGCAACCTACTACTTTCTTTCCTGGAGGTAACTCTACTATATTCCACGTTTTTTTCTTTTTTAGTGATGAGTAGTCTGATTCTATAGTTGCTTTCCATTATGAATGATTTAGAGCCTGAAGTAGTGTTGTTGGCTCTTTGACTATGAGTTTGAGGTCTTGTAGTAGTAATATCAAGCATTTGTTCTAAATTTGATTCTTTGAGTGTATTCCTAAGCCATATTGGTTCTTTTATTGAAGGAATTGTAGAAGTTTTTATATATTCTAACTCTAACTCTATTTCTTATTTATATTGTGTCTCTCTTTCTTCTTGATATTCTAACTCTGTTTCTTTTGAAAAATCTAGAAGAACTTTTGAATTACTATTTTCTTGTTCAGTTTCCACTTTGATTCCTTCATCAAAAACTACACATCTACTTATATATAATTTCTTTGTACTTGGATCAATTATTTTGTACCCTGTTGATTCATCATCATAACCAAAAAATATACTAGCCATACTTTTTTCATCTAATTTTGTTCTCTTCTTTTTTGGAATATGCATATAAGCTTTGCATCAAAAAATCCTTAGCTTTGCAACACTTGGTTTATGTCTTGACCATACTTCTTCTGGAGTAATATTCTTGAGTATTTTTGTAGGTAATATATTCTGTAAATATACTGTTATTTTAACTGCTTCTACCCAATATTTATTGTCAAGATGAGCCTCTTTTATCATACATATTACCATTTCCATTATAGATCTATTCCTTCTTTCTGTGATGCCATTTTTCTATGGGGAATATGTTGTAGTAATTTGTCTCTTTATTCCATTACATTTTGGAAATATATTCAATTTTTGTGACGTAAAATCTCCACCTCTGTTTGATCTAAGTGTTTTGATAGTCTTTCCTGATACTTTTTCTATTGGAAATTTAAAATGTTTGAAACAGCTGAAGGCTTTTGATTTGTATTTCATGAAGTATACCCACATTTTTATGGTATGATCATCAAAAAATAGTTAAAAATACTTATGTCCTCAAATAATTGTAGTATTCATTGGACCACATATATCTATGTATATCAATTCTAGTGGTTGTTGAGATTGTTATTGACGTATTTTGAAGGGCATTGTATGTTGTTTTCTTGCTAAACACTCTAGAAAAACTATTGATTCACAGTAAAGACTTTGTATTCCTTCAACCATTTGATATTTGACTACCTAATTTAAGAATGATGCACTAGTATGCCCCAAACATTTATGCCATAATTATTTTTCCCTTGATGTTTGAAATGATAGAGCCAGATTGGTAGTAATATATAAAATAAATAGATTTTCCCTATAGGATCCTGTAGCTATTATTTTTCCCTATTTGATAATATAATACTATTTTATTCCTTTAATGGTATTGAATTCTACTATCATATTTTTATTAATGGGTTGTGAAACTAAGAGAATATTGATAGTCAACCTAGGAACATATAAAATATTGCTAATTAATTTTTTATTATTTATTATATTGACTATAACATCTCCTATTACTTTTACTTTATAGATCTTACTGTAAGCTATTGTAATTGGTTTCTCATGTTTTTCTCGTAGAGACTCATAATTTTTTGTTTCCAGTCATATGTCTACTTGCTTATGAGTCTATATACCAACAATCCATAGTCTTTGATTTCTAAAAATTGACTACCTTATGTCTTCTAACTTTCAAAATAACTCTTCAATTCTATGTTTTGTAGAATACCTTATATCTCCCAAATTCAAGTATATATTTCTTAATTCTAAATTTCATATAACTATGTTGATGTTGAATTCCTTATAACTCCAACTCTAGAAATTTATAAATTCTATAAAAATAATATTTGCAAGTTTTGCATTCCTAGTTTGATGTAGGATACCTTATTTCTCCAAACTTATCAAATTGCAAATATTTTAATTTGTTTTGTAAATTCAAATGTGCAAATTACAAAACTTCAGAAATAAAGACTTCAATATTTAAATCAATCTTCAATATTTTGTAGAAGCTTTTAAATTGCAATATTTAGATTTCTAAGGTTTAAATAATACTTCAAAAAACTTATCTCTCCAATAAAATACTTTCAACCTTAGATAATAATTCTCCTTTAATATTTATAACTCCTACTTAGCATAAATCAATTCCAAAAGTAATAAAATACCTTTAAATATTTGAGGCACTCCCTACTTGATGCCAAATTTGGACTTTCTTTGAAAAATGGGTGCTCCAATTAGGCTAGTCAACTTCCTTCAGCTTAGTTAAGGCATTTCAACTCCAACGTATTTCTTTTTGCTGTAGTAAATGATACTATGCCAAAGTATTTCCCTCTCATGCAATAAATGGTGCTCCAAAAATGTTTGGTATTCCTTGGTAATGTTTGGAATATTGTAAGATAAGTGATAAGTGTCACCAAAACACTTCCATAACCTATGACTTTTCAAGGACTTGTAGCACTCCTCCTTCCTTGTGCCAAGTGGTAAATACAATATTATAACTCTCTTGAACCTTATGGATGAATTTTGAGCACTCTTTGATGTTTTGACTCCCTTGCCTATGTTATTTTATTTCTCTTGATACTTGGTTGTGCATGTAATATACTCAACAAACTAGTGCAATATTGCAAGGAACATTATGCATGCTTTCTTTACACTTCCTTTCTTGGTGGTTACAAACCCTAAAAATTTGGTTTCCCTTAATGCCTTTTCACTATCCAAAACTTTATCTCATTTGTTTTATATATTTATAGGCTTGCAAATGGTGCTTCAATTTCTTCAATGGTGGCTCTTCCACTTAGGTTCTCCTCTACAGGTGGCTCTTCTCCACTTAGATGCTCCTTTATAGGTGGCTCTTCTACGATGGATTTCCTTCACTTAGGTGCTCCTTTTTGGTGGCTCTTCCATGGTGGATTTTCTCCTTTGGTGGTAGCTCATATTATATATGGAGTTTGTTCTCCTAGGCAATGTTTGGGTGCTTTCCTCTTATGCTTTGATGTCACCTTTGCACTTTTCTATGTTGCTCAACCTATGCAACTCGATGGTGATTTAATTTGTGGATTTACCACTCTTTTTGGTGGTTTCCTTCACCAACGCATTCTACATGTTTGATGCTACTTTTGGTTTCTTTAGACACCTTAAATTTACCTTTGTTTTGATGACTATTTAGCCTCAACAAAACTTATAATAAATCTACACTTTTGTTATATAAAAAAATAGAATATAATAATTTCCTTATCACTCCTTTTTAGAAATTTTTAGCTTTAACTCTTGCTATTATATTTTGCAAATTTTATAATGATAATGGTGTCTCTTTCCTTGAATTTGAGAAGCTTTATTAAAACTTCTTTTTTCTAGCTTTTAAAAACTCTAAAAATTATTTGTTGCTCCATATTCCAGAACCTGTGCGGGATGTTGTTCTAGTTTTGATTTTTAGGGTCCTTGTGTGCTTCCCAGGGTGGGATGATCCTTTTTGGTGGTTTCTATGCTCCTTCAAACTTCTCAAGAAAGTTTGTTTTTGGCGTTTTTAGGCCTTGTGATGTAGCGTCCTTGGGTTCTTGCTGTGTTTTAGACTGTGTCCTACTGCTACATCCTTTGATGATACTTCCTAGTCTGCTTCCTTCAGCTACGTCCAAGGACATCCTTAGGCGGGAATGTTTTTTCAAAATTCCTTCTTTTACATTTGCCACCTTAATTTTTATTTTAAATTTTAAATTTTAGTGGTGGGTGGGATGGCCCTGATTCAAAATTTCTATCCTTTTAGGCAGGATTGATTTTTTCAATTTTCAAACTCTTGGTTTTCCCGCTTTTAGTGCTATCTTCTTTTTTAATCACATGTTATAATTTGCGAGGATGTTGGGTGGGATAGACCTATTTTAATATTTCCATTCATGTGCTTTTTGGGTAGGATGGCCCTAATTTACTTTCCATCTATTTTGCACGTATTATGACCTGTAAGGATGCTTTGGGTGGGATGGCCCTGTTTTAAATTTTTAATACATGTGTTGTGTTCTTAGAGGATGGATTTGGGTAGGATGACCCTATTTTATTCCTTATACATGTGGTATTTTATAAGGATTTTTTCATCCCACTTTAAATTCATAAGATCTTACTGGCCCCACTTGCTGTGTGGGCGGTTTGTTTACCTCCTTCGAGGAAGGATTTCCTATTGTCTCCTTAAGGATTTGAAATGTTTTTTGTTGTTGTTGTATTTAGGTTTTGGGTCCCTTGATAAAAACCCAATTAAATTTAAACTATAAAAAAAAACAACTCTAAAAATGATGCTTTCAAAAACTTAAAATAACTACTTTCAAAAAGTTGTAAAAGAATACTTCTTATAACATCAATTTTACACACCTTTTATGGCCTCCTTTGTGGATTTTCTTCTTGATATCTTGCTGTCTTGAATTTATATAATTTTGTAGCTATAATACCTTTTATTTTGCTTCTCTAGAATATTTAAATTATAGCTCTATTTGCTGCCCAAAAATTAGCTTTCTTGTTGTAGCTTTTCCTTATTATTTTCCTTCGAATGTATGCTATCAACTTCTAAAATTTACAACTATAAAGGATGCTCTCTTGTTGTCCAAATATACAGTAATTATCCTCCTTTAGATGTTGCTAAATCCTCTTGTATGTTGTTGTTCAAATCTCTTTCAAAAACTATCCCAAAACATAGTTCTATGCTTTCTTTAATTTGATGTCTAGTGATCTTTCAACTTCTCCTTCAAAAATCAGCAAACTTCTTCTACAAAACAACCTTCAATTTCTCAAAACTGTGGTTTGTTCAATCCTTCTTCCTTATTTGAACTTATTTCTAAATTCTGACTTTAAATATGAACTCATTCGATGTCTTCTTCCTCAAGAATATGAATATCTTGAGATCCTCAAAAAACTTCTCAAAGTCTGATAAACTTCTTGTCAAATCCTTCTTTATTTTGGGATTGTTATCGGATGGTGATAATTGTCCCAAATTCCTCTTAATTAGCTTCTCCTTCTTGAAATATTCTATTGTGAAATTTTCTTTAAATATCCTCCAATGGCCACTACTTCAACTCCATAATGAGGCTTTCCTAGCCTTATTTTTCTTCAAAATATTTTTGAGACCTCTTCTCTTGGGTATTTTAATCCTACAGCTCCTCAAATATATAATAGAGCTTCTAAAAAAATCCCTTGTGGCTCTGATACCACTGTTGACACTTGAGCTCTTTAATATAACTAAGAACTCACAAATATAATTACTAAAACTAATGAATTACTGAATCAAAAGAAACACATGAGAGAAACAAATACAATAATCATTATTGTTGTAAAAATTTATTTAATGATATATGGAGCTAGAAGTCCATAATATAGATTTACAAATGATCCTTGGTCTACATAAAATGACTCTTTATCTTACTCATATGACACTTATATTTTTACATATCAAATAATGGAATATATTCTAACAAGAAGAAGAGAGCAAAATATTCAAAAAATTCATGCAACATCAAATGGAAGTCAAGAGTTGGTTAGGCAAAAAGGCAACCAATATGGAGTACAAGGAAGATGACTTAATGCTCAAGTGGGATGAAAATAGAAGCAAAATTGGATGTCATGAGAAGTTTTATTTTATTTAGAGTGCATTATATCAAATCAATAGGATCATGGATCCAAATCCTTATAGAATTATAACACTCAATGGAAGGTCATTGCTTATTTTAGTCATAGGGAAACCCTTAAGTCCCATATAAAGGAGTATAAATATGAAGACAACTATAAATATGCATGTTAGCACTTTTTATTTTTCTTGAATTTTATTCTTGATTATAGTCCCTTTTTCCAAAATAAAAAGACGAAAAAACTAATAAGTGGAAAATACAAAAAAATTGAGAAACTAATAAAAGATTTTTTTTTGAGTTTGAGTGAAAACCTTGGAAAAGGTTCTCAAACATACCATTTATTTTTTTTCTCCCCTTAGAATAGATAAATACCTCTAGTTCTTAAAGTTAATCACTTCATTTATAAAGGGTTGAAAAGATTCATTACAAAGGGAAAAGACCTAAAAGGACAAGTGAATCACTCATAGATGATAATAAGTGAATACAAAGGGATTGGATATATGAGCAAGGGTTTTAAAACCCTAGTTTTATATTTTCATTGAATTTATCTTCTATTAGTGCTATGAAACACTTGCAATATCTATAAAGCATAACCCAACTATAAAATGGTTCTTAGCTATTGTTATAATCTTATGTCATCTATGACACCACCTCCATTGCTATCTAGAGATTATCATCATCATTGGTTTTATTGAATGTCTCAAACTTCTATATCATAGGACATAACCTTACCCATGTCCTAGCCTATGCTATATTGTGCTATCCACTAGCAAAAGTTATGCCTTCATTTTCTATCAAATCATTCCCTACTACCTCCTTATACAAACATCCTCTTGTAATATCCAAAGCACATATGCTCAAGTTATATTTGATTAGAGCCCAAATTATTACAGGTTCCAACATTGGGTAGTGAATCGCTCCATAGAGGGAGAATTACACTATCTCAATTAGGAATATTGAGATAAGTTCTCAAGGAATTATTCACTAACCAAGGATAAGATATTTGATCACTTATCAGAAATTAAAATAAAAGTAGGTGATTTAATTTGATACCCAAATATAGTTACTCCTCTAGTCGAAGCAAATAGATTTGTTATCAAAAACTTGGAAAATATCCCCTTAAAAATCATAATTCTATAATGGATACTAGTGTAGCTATAGTAAGCACCTTGATGGTCAAGAAGAACCTAATAATCCCACTAGCTACTATTGCCAGAATACCTACTAGCACACTTACCAATATAATGTAAGTTTAAACATCGGTCACATAGGTAAGTACACCAAAGGGCAAGGGAAGAAAACAATAAGGTCTTCTTTCCCACCTAAAAATTCTAAATATATGTTTGATGAGACATGAAAATATGGTAAAAAAAATAATAACAGTCCCTAGCTAAGTTAAAGAAAGAAGCACATAGGAGATGATTGATGTGGGAGCATCTAGATGGTTACAAATGAGGTAATCATTGCCCATCCAGTAAGTGCTTCCTAGGTGTATAAATTAAAAATTTATTAGCTAGAAAGAGATTGGCAAGAGATGGAAAATTTGAGGAGTTAAAGGGGAAGAAAAATATAATCAATTCAAAATGGTTTCTTTCTTCTTGATAAGGACTACGATTATCCATTTTGGGGGGTTGGCTAAAATAGAAAAATGAATCAGAGAGAAAAATCAATATTGTAATCAAATAATTTTCTTGAAATAAGATTTTTCCAATCAATTCTGAGCATTCCTTGTTGAATGATTGAAATTCTATCTTTATCATTTGTTTATGCTATTGTGAATGCTTAATTATTTCTTTGGAAGACCTTATATGTGGTTGTCTCCTTATGTGTAGTTTATACGAAAAACAATGAAACATTACCAAATGGACAAATTAAGGCTCAATGAGTGACTTACAAATGAATGAAATTTTACTGTCTAATAGAAGAGATGAGGATAATGATGAAGTGTCTTGGATTTACATAAGACAAATTCATATACAAAATAAAGTTCCATAGGACCCCATAAATTCAATGAATACTATGAGAGTTGTTTTAATTCCACTCCTATGTAGGCATAATATTGTTTAACTTGATATATTGGGATAAACAAGACTAGCCAAGAGAAAGGAAATCCAATCAATATTAAATTAAATTTAATCATCAATAATTTGAGCTATTATTTGAATGAATAATTAAGCAACCATTCTATGGGAATTGTGACTATACACTAAGGAAACACTATTGTATGATGAAGGAATATCATACAATTGTACGATAAGATGTTTGAAGCCATACAAGGAAAAGCAGTGGCTTCAAACAGAGAATAATGATTCTATGTAGGTTTTTAAAAAATCTTTGTATTAAACTAGAATATGAGTTAAGAACATGAGAGTTTGGGTATGAGGAATGATGAAAGAGTTTGTATATGAGCAATGCCCTGGTAAATTCAAAATCTAATTCTTAGATTATCATTGCATGTTGGAAGCATCACAAAGGTAGATAAATAAATTGGAGCACAACAAAATCTATCATACAAAAGTGAAACCATACAATTCCATGAAAGATAAATCATGCAATTAGGGTTAGGTTTGGAATCATATAATTGTATGATAAAAAATATAGCAATTAAGAAGTGATTGTGCAAGTGAATGGGTTCCTAGATTGTATAGTTGCCAAGATATTATACGATTCCCTAGATTTTATGATTGCTTGGATTGTATGATTGCTAATATATTATATGACTGCCTAGATTGTATGATTGGTTGGGTTATGTAGTTGCCAATATATTGTATAGTTTTTGAGATATTGTATAGTTGCTAATATATTATATGTTTGAAAGAAGACTGTACAATAAGAAGAGGCTATACGATTTCAAGGAAATAAAATCAATCATCCAATTTGATAACTTGTACATTGGACAAGGTTCAATTTTTGTTATTACATAATTTGGTATTAGAGCAAGAATATCTCTATGAAATGGGGAATGATACATGCTTAAGTAGATATGGCATAATGAGGAAGAGAGAGACCGCAAGGAACTCAAACCATAGATGTACCTGAGGTGATGAGAGGAATTATTGCTTGGTTGGATGCTCTTGAGAATACCTAGAGGAAGCGTGTTCAAGTCAAAGATGTAAGTAAGAGTGAAGAGGAGGAAGTAAAAGTTCATAATGAAGAACAATAAGGAGAAGCTAGTACTTCTCCAAGTAATTCCAATCCAAGTACCTAGGAAAAGGGTGAATCATCAAGAGAACAAGGTCGATTTGGTAGAGGTAGAGGTTGTGGTTTTTTTGGGAAGTGTTATAGATGTGAAGAATTTGGACATTGCGCATTTGAATACCTTAAAGTATAACAAACTAGTGGGTATGGAAAGGAAGCCCATAGTAAAGTTGTACAAGTAGATGAAGACAATATTACTTCATCAAAGCATATGGAAGAACCAAAACAAGGAGAATTTATTATGATAGATAGGGTGTTGTTGAAACCATCAAAGGAGGTGCATGAACCTAAGCAAAGAAGGAACCTATTTAGGATGATTTAAAAATAAAGGGGTAAATGTTGCAATATGATTATGGATAGTAGAAGCATACATAACTTGGTGTCAACATAGATGGTGGAGAAACTTGGGTTGAAGAGATTGAAATACCTAAATCCATATAAGGTGTCATGGTTGGAAAGGGACATAAAATTTTGGTAATAGAACAATGTATGCTAGATCTCCAAATTGGTTCTTTTAAGAATGAGATACTATGTGATGTTATGCCAATGGATGCTTGTCATGTAAACCATGACACTTTGATAAAAAGGTAATGCATGAAGGTAGGGAGAACACCTACACTAATGAGAAGGATGATAAGAGTTACACATTAAGTCCATTGAAGGACGAAGGGAAAGAAGTGGACAATAGTTCTATAGTATGCTAGGGTAAAAAAAATGAATCCTTGAAGGGAAAGAAGAAGAAGGAAGCTTATTTTGATTTCATTGCTGAACCTACACAAAAATGGACAATGGAAAAGATGAATGAAATGCTACATGATGTGAAGATTTTTTTGGAAGAATATGCAAATATTCTTTCAAAATATGGGTTACCATCGATAAAGAGTATTGGTTATCACATAGATTGTAGTATTGTATTGAGCTTAAATGATAAACCGACAACAATGAAGAATGAGGAAAGGATAGAGGTAAGCAAAAGGAAAAGCACAAGGAAGAGGTAAATAATCCAAGTCACTAGTAGTAAGGGTTATGAAACCAAGTTGAAGGGAGAAGAGCTAGTGTTGAAAGAGGTTGTGAAACAAGTAGAGGAAAAGGTGGACACATGTAAGAGGCTAGGCATGGAAAAGAGGTTGATGGTCTAGGTCACCAATAGTAGTGATGACAAAGAAGATAATGCAACGACTCCTACAATAGATAAGGGGAAAGAGAAGGAGAAAAGAAGTGGTAAAGAGATAGTGAAGGAATATGAACCTCATCAAGTCATTATTGGCCATGACAAAGGCCATGCTATTAGATTTAATAGTGACAATGGTAGTTCAAAGTGGGGTGAAGGACATTGTGTTGATGATTGAGGTTGGAGTGGTGATAAAGATTTTGGATACTTTGTAAGATACACCATAGGAATTGGCTCCAAGTTGATGAGAAGAATGGGGTACAATATTGAAGGATTGAGAAGATGTAGCAAGGTGTGAAAATACCTATAATTCTAGAGATAAGGCCAAATAATGAAGGCCTTGGGTATGCAGGTCCAACAAGAAGCAATGGGACTACATTTGTGAGAGGAGAGAGTAGTATAGGGAATGAAGGTTCAAGAATGGGTTATTGCAATTAGTGTGGAATATCTAGATATGTAGCAACTAGGTGTTGGAACCTACATCCTTGTGGGAGTTATGGAGGACATAATAACTCCATACACAAGTGTTAGCATTGAGAGGAAGTCATAAAAAAAGTGCATGTTGATTATGGTTGGATGGATGTGTCACAATAGAGTAAGATGAGACAAATGCTAAGTACAATTTGTAGGAGGAGATTTAGTTCTTAGAGGAAGTCTAGGATAAGATGATAGAGTTGGCCTTGTAGATATAGCTAAGCTAAAATGGTAATAGCTTGGAAGAAAAATTCATATTCATAAGTTGGATCTCATAGAATATTTTCTCTTACCCAATGAGTATGATGTGGGAGCATCCAGGTTACAAGTGAGGTAATCATCACCCATCTAGTAATTGCTTCCTAGGTGTATAAATTAAAAATTTATTAGCTATAAAGGGATTGTCAAGAGATTGAACATCTAAGGAGTTAAAGGGGAATCGAAATACCAACCGTTCAAAATGGTTTATTTCTTCTGTATAAGGACTATGATTATCCATTTTGGAGGGTTGGCTGAAATGGAAAATAAAGTTGGAGAGAAAACTCAATATTGTAATATGATAAATTTTTTAAAACAAGATTTTTCCAATCAATTACGAGCATTCCTTATTGAATTATTGAAACCCTATCCATTCCATTTTGTTATGGTATTGTGAATGCTTAATTATTTCTTTGGAAGACCATATATATGGTTGTCTCATTATGTGCAGGTTATAGGAAAAATAATGAAACATTGGTGAATGAATGAAATGAAGCTCAATGAATGACTTATGAATGAAAGGAAATTTACCTATCCAATAGAAGAGATGAGGAAATTTATGAAGTATCCTAGGTTTGCATAAGAGCGAGTCATAAACACAAGGAAGTTTCATAGGACCCCATAAATCTAATAAGTGCTACTAGAGTTGTTTTAATTCTAGTCCTATGCAAGTATAAGACTTTTCAACCTGATATGTTGGGAGAAATAAGACCGGCCAAGAGAAAGGAAATTCAATCAAAATTAATCATCAATGATTTGAGATATAATTCGAATGAATGAATAAGCAATCAATTTATGGGAACTATAACTATGCAACAAAGGGAAACAATTGTACAATCAAGGAATATCTTACAATTGTATGACAATATGTTCAATACCATATGAGGATAAGCGGTGGCTTCAAACAAATAATAATGATTCCATGCAGGTTACTAATAAATATTTGTATTGGACCAAAATATGAGTTGAGAACATGAGTGTTTGGGTATGAGGAATGATGAAAGAGTTTACTTGTGAGTAGTGCCTTGGTAAATTCAAAACCTAATTTCTAGATTATCATTGCATGTTGTAAGCATTGCATAAAGATAGACATATAAATTGGAGTACAACAAAATCTATCATACAAAGTGAAACCATACAATTGCATGAAAGAGAAATCTGAAGAACACAAGCTTATACTGAGAGGGGGGTGAACAGTATAAGATCACTTTTTACTTTTCTTTCAAAATAATATTATGCAATTTATAGATAGCAGTATCAATAGCAATAATTAAAGCAATGCACAAATCACCACACAAAATAGAGACACCACAATTTACGTGGTTCACCCAATGTGGGCTACTCCACGAAGAAAATATTTTACTAAAATTTTCTCAATCAATATCTTGGGAATCCTTTCCCTATTACAATGTTTATGGACCTCTATCCAATGGAGATACCAATCCCCTAAATTAAGTTCATGGATCTCTATCCACATGAGAATTCCTTCTCCTCTACTCTGGCTGGTGAACCTCTAGAAGACTACTGCATCCACTACACTGGCTTGTGGATCTCTCTCCATTGAAGACTCTTGTTACCACCTAGAATACTTGTCTTCACTGCCCTGGTTGATGGATCTCTATCAAATAGAGGCTATTTTCCTCTCTACTCTATCACCTCCAAAGCTCTATCTCAAATCTACACTAAATTTAGTCATTCGATCTAACACAAATCTTCTCAATCTCTATCTATGGTCTGGAACAAACCTATCCTCAAATCTACACCAAACACTGCTCCACAAGTCCACACAAAACTTGTTGAAGTCTGCTCAATAAGTCCACTCAGAACTTTCTTAAATATGCTCAACAAGTCTAATTAGAACTTGCTGAAATTTGGTCAACAAGTCCACTCAAAACTTGCTCAATTCTGCTCAACAAGTCCACTCAGAACTTGCTCAAATATGCTCAACAAGTCCAAACAAAACTTGCTCAAATATTCTCAACAAGTCCACTCAGAACTTGCTCAAATATGCTCAACAAGTCCACTTAGAACTTACTTCAAATCTGCTCAACAAGTCCACTCAGAACTTGCTCAAATCTGTATTGTGAGATTCCACAAAAGCTTACCCAAAATTGTTCACAAGTCCTCTCAAATACTTACCTCAAATTTTCTCAAATACTTTCAATCACTCTCTTAGAAGCATAAGGATAATTTTTAGAGACTCAATATGCTTCAACTCAATGCTCAATAACTTTCTCAACTCAATTCATAATATGGAATAATTTATTTTATGGAAATTAAAAAATCACTTCACACATCCACTTGACTAGGATCAAACAACTCTAATCAACCAATCACTCAATGAAACACCCCTTTCTCACAAACCCTAGTCCAATCATGTAAACATCAACTCAAAATATTTCCAACAATGCTCAACAACAAATCTCACATAACAATTATACTCATGTTCTTTTCAAATCCTAGTTCAAGTTCTTTGCTCAACAACTCACTTCAACAACAATGCATATAAAACAATCCTCTCAAAGAAATTATACTCAAACCCTAGTTCGAGTTCTTTACACAACCAATGTTTTCAACAATAGTGCTTATTAAAAAGGGTTTTAATCACAACTCTTTATTCTAGAAAACCTTGATGCATTAACTCAAACACACAAAAGGAAACCCTAATCAAGTCCTTTTCACTCCAAACTTATTTTCCAGAAAACCAACCAATCAAATTAAACTTTGGAAAATGTGCTCATACCTTTTTCTTGATGATGAAGGAATCTTCTAAATATGTCAAAAATCTCAAAAAATTATTGCCAAGCTCAAAGAAATTATAAGATGATTAATTTCCTCAAAATACAATGTAAACATCAAAACACACATACACCTTATCACTCCATCTTTAAGAAAATATTCATCAACATTTACAAAAAGTAAATTACCACTTACACCTTATAATCTCCCAATAATATTCAATGCACTCTTCTTTTCAAAATAACCTAAGACAAGAAGCTCCCTCTATCCTTTTAATATTTCAATAAATCAATATGACAAATCACTTTATTAAAATAAACCTTAACACCTTATTCCTCCAACTTATCAAAAATCATTTCCAAATAACAATCCTTTCATGCACCCTTTAAGCTCCAAAATTTAGGCAACAAACAGAAATTAAAATGAAAATTTATTACATTGCCTTGGAGGGGATTAAAACACACCGCACAACCTCAATCGGTGCTCTAGCCATGGCTCCCAATGCTGCATAAGCTAGGCTCTAGCTTGGGGACTAACGAGCACAACGTGCTCCAAAAACCTTCCTTGGTCACCTTGCACAAAACATGCGCCTTTCCTTTGGTGCTCTCCAACACCAATGCAACTGCCAAAACTATTGCCGATGCATTTCTAACGCAGGTCTCCTTGCATCTCAATCACCCTAACGCTACCCTTTTTGCCACTAGGCCACCTACCCAGATGGCGCTTGGTCTTTTGGTGCAAATCCCCTTAAACTCTATTCACTAGTGCTGAAACAGAATGGTCATTTATTTCTTCCTCACGAATTCAAACACAATTGTACACATTCGATTACCAAGAAAAAGGATGATTTTAAATACCACTAAGGAATTAGCATATATATACTAATTTCCTTCCTCCATGCATGACGTCGACACTCAAATTACCTTCAACGATTTTAGACGTTGGTGCGTATTTCCTTTAGAGCTGATTAATTTATAAAATATTTAAACTCATTTGAATTTAAATTTTATAAATTAATTATTTAAACTTGAATTTATTTATACTCTCTTTCACTTTGCACCTTGGTATAAATAATATTTATTTATAAAATTTAAATTCATTTTGAATTTAAATATTTTATCAAATAAATATTAAACCTTCCTTTATCTTTGCAATAAACTTTCTTGGGTTTTTATGAAAACCTTTTAACTTATGCTTCCACATAATATTTAAAAATATTATGGAGCCCTTTGCCTTTAACCTTTGCATTGTTCCTCTTGACCTTTGACTTTATTAGAAGCTTCTTCCTGGATATCAATGAAAACTTTGACAACTTGTTTCTTGACGAATTTCTTGACATTAATGATGACTTCATTTCTTGACATCAATGACAACTTTGACTTAAGGACTCAAAATGTCCAACAAAATCATGCATTTTGGGTTAGGATTGGAATCATACAATCATACAATAAAAACTATAGCAATTAAGAAGTGATCATACAAGTGAATGGTTGTCTATATTGTATGGTTACAGAGATATTATATAGTTGCCTGGATAGTATGGTTGCCTAGATTGTACATTTGCCAAGATATTGTACAATTACCTAGATTATATGATTAGCTAGGTTATATGGTTACCAACATATTATACGATTGTTGAGATATTATACAATTGCTAATAGATTGTATGACAAGAAAAATCTATATAATTTCAAGGAAATAGAATCAATCATCCAGTTTGAGAGGTTTTATTTTTTGTTATTGCATCGGTGAAAAAAATATGATGTCTAATGTTTCACTCCTCATGTGTGTCACTTAGCATTGATAATTGTAGTTTGTGATTATCTCTCTCCCTCTCTCTCTTTGTGTGTGTGTGTATATATATATATATATATATATATATATATATATATATATATATATATATATATATATATATATATATATATATATATATATATATATATATATATATATATATATATATATAAACTACACACTTCTTGTGGAATTGCTTTACTGCTAAGTTTTTTTGAAAAGAAAAAATGATTTTGTAACTTAAGTAAGAAAAAGGGGTGATTTCTAATTTTATCCAGATTACATTTCTAGACAGATTGAAATATTTCATTTGAATATACTTTTAATTGGATTGTAATTTTTATAAAATTTTATCCATATTGCAATGCATGTAAAAGAAAAATAATATAATACCATGATCTAATTTTATCCTCACCAATTTAGGAAAATTAAATTGTTATAAAGAGGATCTTGTAACCAATTGAGATGTATCTCTTTAGGGTCTCCAGAGGATCTGTAAGCATATTGCATTTCAACTATATTTATTAATAAAATATTTACTATTGGTGAAGCATGGTTTTATTTTTATCTTATTGGGTTTTACTTGGTGATGTTCTCAACCCTTGTTAGCTGAATTTAATGCTGCATTTTTAAAATATTTATGCCATTATTACCGTTGTTTTTTTACTATAGTTTATGTTAAATTTCTAGCTAGTATTAATGTAAAAAAAAATTCAGACATTATAGGTTTTTTGGTAGCTTGTTGTAGTTCTTTGATTTTATTCAATAACACTTAAATTATTCAATTGATATCATGGCATGATGATCTATTTAGGTTAAAGGTTTTTTTATGATGACATAAAATGGAGCTAATATTGCCCCACTTCAAATTCCTATGATTAGTGGATAAAATTTGTATATTAGAGTATTTGAATGAAAACATTTTTAATGGAGAATTGCTTTATTGCTAAATTTAGTTTAAAATAAAAGATTTTGCAATTGAATAAAGAAAAAGGGGTATTTCTAATTTTATCCAGAACTAATTTTATTGGATTGTATTTTTAGCTAGATTGGAATATTTTGTCCAGATCTAATTTTACTAAGATTGTATTTTTAGTTGAATTGGAATTTTTATCTAGATTGAAATTTTTATAATATTTTATCCCAATTTATTTTTTATCCAGATTGCAATGCATGTAAATATCTAGATTTGCTTTTATAATTTATCCAAGTCTAATTTTATCCTCACTAGTGTTGGGAACATAGTGTAGCATTCGAAATTTTATTCATCTTTCATTTCAACAATATCAACTTGCATGTACATTACATGAGAATCCCATAGAATTCATTAAAGTAATACGATAATAAGAAATTATAACTACAAACCTCCTGACATATTGAAACTATACCCTAACATCCCCCCTTATTACATTATTTGAGAGAGAAAATAGTGAAATAACTACCCCCCTAACTCTGGAGATATGAATTGTGAAGAATGAAGGTAGATCTATCATTGGTTCTATTGTATAAATATAATATATTTGTGTTCTCTATGTTGTTTCCACGAATTACCTCTAAATAAACAAAACACTATGTTTTATTTTATAGCATCCATTAAATATCTATTTTATTTGATTTCATTTCGTAATATCCATCCAACTACAATTTAACTAGAATTTTGTGTAGTTTCTTTGAGTAGTGTTCCAACATTTCTCAAATATATGTCATTTTTAATCACAATATATACAATTGTTTCTCAGGGTAGACATATATTGTGTTGTTAGATCAACCTATAGTTCTTTTCTTTCTGATTGTTTATTACTTCTTAGACCTATTCCATTATAGTCAATTCCTATTGTATCATAATATCTATCATCAATCTATATAATATATATTTTTTATTAATTTTATGACTATCTATACACAATTTTTTCCTTCTTGAACAACCTCCATATCCTTAGTATCACAACTAAAATCCTTCTTTCGGATAGTGCTTGTATTACAACCAATTTATTTCTATTTGATAAGATTACTTGTATCACACATGATATTTTTTAAGTTATTTGTAGTATGATCAATTTCTTTGTTTCATAAGATTAGTTGTATCACATGATATTTTTTGTTAAAGGTGTATATTTTTATTTGTGCAATTATTTATTCTTGTTTTGTATACTTATATTTGTATATGGGATGATTTTTGTAAAAGGTTTTGGTTCAACCTGTAAAACCCGGTATTAATGCTATAGTATCTTATCTACCAAAAAAAAAATTTGTATATATCAAGAGTGAGAAGTGATACATATATGATCTTGACTAAATAAGTAAGTATTGTAACAACTTTCTCACCATAGTCAATTGTTTTGTCAAGATGAATAATTATATAAGTCTTAATTGTAGTGAAATTATCATTATTAACTTTTTTAAATAGTGATTGTATATGTTTTGGACAATCAATTCTGTTGGTAATAATTTGTATCTAAGTCTTAAGAAATTTATATTCATTTAAAGAATCATCTAGTGTAGCAAGTGCTAAATCTTCATCTTGTTTCTCCAAAATATTTTGATTCAATATTTTCTTTCTTTCCTTTTTGGCCATCAAATATTTATATACCATTTCATATACTCTATCCTTCTTCATGTTTTTCTTCCTTTATGTATAATTGAGATTTTGAGATGGCGACTATAATTTTTTAAGTAGATATGGAGGTGTAGTGATATCTAAAGTAAATAGTCCATTTTTGTAATATGTAGTACTTTCCATTTTTCTTTATATTGAGATAAAAATACCCTTTATATCCATCAACAACTTGAAAATCAATAGTAACTCCTTTATCCATAATTTGATCAACAAAAAGTAAGTTATTGGTAGATCCTAAAACATATAACATGTTTTCTATAGTTCATTCTACTAAAGGTAATTTTAGGAAAATAGTTCCTATTCCTTTAATTTAATACCTTGTGTTATCTGCCATTATCACTGGCCACCATGTATTATTTGAAAAGTGTTAAATTGATGTATATTACTTGTCATATGGTTAATAGCTCTAGAATCTATATATAGGTTATTATCCTTGATTTTTTCTATATTGTGAGTCATTAGTACCTTGTATGCTATTTTTTGTTCTTCATAATGATTTGGCTTATGTTCTTCCTATGCTACATGTCCTTATTGTGATGGACAAGTTGATCTATACCCATGATTTGTTTGTGATGCCTTATTATGATTTCTAGATTAGTATTGATATTGTTGCCTTGTTTGAGAAGAAATTCATGATTGATTCCACTTATTCAAAGCATTATATTTGTAGAATATAGTATCATGACTTCTTTCTTTCTCACATATATGATAATATCTTCTTCTCCATTTAGGTTAGTTTTGTGAAGAATATGAGGATGGATTAGTAGGAGCGTTAGTATTTATTTGGTATATTTTTTTAGAAATTAGAGCATTGTTTGAAGAATCATCTCTTAATTGAATTTCTAGCTCATGTTGCTATAGGATATTGATTAGCTCTTCAAATGATACTCTATAGTTAGAAACTTACAAATAAGTTACCAATACATTGTAGAGCATGCAATACAATTTATACTAATAGATTATTATTAATTCTTTCTCCCAAGGTGTTTAATTTTATCTTTAGTTTTACAATATTTCAAGAAAAATGTTCTAAAGTTTCATTGTCTTGCATTTGTAATGTTTATAGTTGATATTGTAAATAATGAACAATTGCTTGATATCTACCTTTAAAAATAGTATATAGGATATCCCAAACCTATTTTGATGTATTCACTTCACTAATATGAGATTAAATTTTATTTGTTATACCTAATAAGATGATTTATTTTACCTTTTTATCTTTTTCGTCATAGTCTATTTGTTCAACTAGTTCTTTACGACACAATTCATCTCCTAATACAATATCCCATTATCTTTCTGTAGATTAAAAATACACGCCAAACAGAAATAAAATCACAATGACAGAGTACAGAATAGTTGCACAAAAACAAACGATTTCTATTAATCGATGGAGTTTAAAAACTCCTTTTTGAATACAACTGGGCCTGTAACCCTTTATTTGTGATACACAGTTACAAGTTATGCTAGGGTTCTCCGAAACCCTAGCTGGCACAAATGGTGGCGCTTCCGAAGAATGTATCTTCAATCCCAACAGAGTGAGTGGGCTTTGTCGTATCCCTTGCTTGGACCACTCCAGATTAATCAGCTGCCATCAATAAACTGGATCTGTTATAAAAACCTGCACACATTAACACTATCAAGGAGTTAGAAATTAATGAGAGGGCTCCACTGTGTGAGCCCTCAGAAACAATCTAAAACCCTATAAAAATGGAATGCAGGAAATCAATAACAGATTAATACATAAAATACGGATACTTGCTTTAAACTAATTTATACATGTTCCCTGTTAACGTAGCTAGACCAGGAGACACCTGGAAGTAATGTTGTTGTCAGAATAGGCTGTGGAAGGCGCCCTGGTGCACTCGCCGAACGCCCGCGTGCTTCTGGATCTGGATTACAGACGCCGGTCTGAGTCTGTGGCTGTAGGTAAACGCCCGCGGGCACTTGTTAAATGCCCATGGGCACTTGGTAAATGCCCGTGGGCACTTGGTGAAGGGGTAAACACCCGTGGGCACTTGCGATAGGAATGGGAGATTCTGCAGAATGCTGCAGAAGGAATGGCGGCGAAAGCGACGATGGAAGCGACGATGGATGCAACGAAAGGGTAGCGGAAGAGGGGAGATAACGGTAGAAGAATTAGAATCAGAGATAGAAGTAGCAAAAGACATAGGGTTTGAGCCATCAAAGTGACTCGATTTATAATCCACTCTTAGGGCACACTTTAGGGTTTTAACGACACTTTGAACGTGTGGCTAAGATTAAAGTGGATCCAAGGGTAGAGAATAAATCTTGGTTGTGGAATGGATTAAGATGGATGGACGGATGAGATTAAATGAAGGATGGACGACTCAGATTAAATCACTTAAACTATTATTTAAATATATATATTAAAATATTAAAATATTAAAATATATATATAAATAAATATTAATTTAAATAAATTTGGGGATGAAAAATGGCGGGAAAGGTGAAATTGGGCCAAATAATGGCGGGAAAGTGTGGATTTGGGCCAAATAATGGCGGGAAGGTGGATGACCGACACGTGGCTGACAGGAAGGTATAGATGACTTGCAAGTGGCTGGATTTTGGTGTCTACAGATGCCCCTTTTTGAGCTGCTTTGTGTGAAGACACAATGCAGCACAAAAACTTAGGACACCTAAAAAGCTGGATCAGACGCAACTCTCTCTCAAGACTAAAGCACAACTTTGAAGACCAAAGAATAAAAGAATATTTAAAATTTATCAGCTTACCCCCTCAATTGGCGAGCGAGAATGGTTCTCACGAGCCAATTGGAAGAAATTCGAAAGAAAATGAACCGTTTTTGCCCCAACGGTGAAAAAAGGGGTTGGTGTATGAACCATCTGTTTATGTCCCAACAGAAAAGGGGTTGGTGTACAAACCAGAAAAGAATATGATTGAAGACGATATGAGTGATGTGAAAGATGAACCGTTTTCTGCCCCAACGGTTAGAAAGGGATTTTTGCCAAATTTTAAATTCCATGATCATGTAAGATGAATTCCACTATAGGGAAGTTAGAAATTGATAACGGATGCCCCAACTCCTATGGGTGAATCCATACTCGTTGATGAAATTGCCTTGTTGGCGCCATTGATATGCAGAGATGCAATATGAAAGAGTCCAAAACTTCAGAGATGCTCCTAGTGACTGTATGGATAATTCCTCGGGTCGGAACCAATCAACCTAGGTAGCCTTAATCTCTAGCAAGACTCAAAATAATGATGATATTGAAGATTGTCCACGTTTAAGGCCCCATGAACTAGGCCATCAATGACAACTATTGAGCAAATTGATCTTGGTATGAGGTCACTTGAAAAGTAGGATACCCAAAATTGATTTCCAATTTTCAAACAGTGAAATAATTGATGATGATAAATGGTAAGTGTCCTTATGGTGGTTTAATCCTCTTACCGAATTGCATGGATGCAAATCGCTGCAATCGCCAAGGTGATAGAATATACCACTAGATACGAGGTTTACTTTAATTTAATTTGGCAAAAATATGCATGATGAAAGAAGAATGAATGAAATTGACGATAGATCAGAAGAATTGATGAATGTGGTTAATTTTGTGAAGGTTTTGAACATTTTTAACCCAATTTGTAAATCAATGATGAATGATGCGCTTTTTGAGCAAAATGACAAAATTTGTTTCCAAAACTATTGTAACCTTCACAAAATGTTTTATTATGATAAGAAGAATGGATGGATGCAATTTGATGAAATTTGGAGGAGGTAAGCTTCAATTTTGTAAGTTTTGTTCTTTTATTCAATACTGACACCAAACGCCGGTATGCATTTGGAGGTGGCAGAAATGCCCGCCGGTGTTTGAATGCATCATGAAATGCCCCATTGCGTCTGAATGCACCATGAAATGCCCCACTGCATTTCAGGGTGCCAAAACCAGCTATTTAAACAATTTCAACGAGAATTTCGCTCATTTGTGCGTTCGAGCTTGAGAGAAGTGCGTCTGAGGGAGTGGAATGAAGTGAAGTGAAGTGAAAGGTTGTGTGGGAGAGTGAAGCACGCGGGAGCTATGGCGGAGATGGGAGCGGATGCGCCAGTGGCGATCACTGAGGTATTTGTTTATTTAAGCAAGTACTTTTATTTGTTTTTTTTTTTTTTTTTTTTTGTTTTTTTTTTTTTTTTTTTTTTGGAAAAAAATTTGTAACCAATTTTTGTTTTGTTGTTTTGCAGCTTAGGGTGTTAGAGGCACGACACCGATTCTCCCCTATCATTCCGGGGATGAGGAGGTCATTGTCCCAGGAAGACTGGGAGATATTGGAGGCAGTGGGGCTAGCGAGGGCGAGGGAACCGCGGAGGTTCCCAAGCGCAGGGAGGGTCCCCGCCTTCGATCTGACAGTCGAAGGCGAAAGGGGAAAATGGCACGGCAGGCTTCGGGGAGCGAAGATGATGGAGATGATGGTGGAGAGGGCCTAGGAGAGGCCACAGGAGAGGCTAGGGAGGTACCCCCTAGCGGGCTCGAGGACGAGCTGGCACAGCTGCAACAGCAGATAGCAGAGCGCGATGCTATGCTAGCTGCTCGGGACGAGAGGATAGCTCGACTGGAGCAGCAGGCAGCAGAGCGGGATGCCCTGTTAGCTGCTCAGAAGGAGAGGATGGCCCAGCTGCAGGCGGACTTGGATGGAGCGACTAGGGTGCCCCAGGATGACAGGGTGACGAGACTCCAGGCAGAGCTAGCAGAGCGGGAGCGACGACACGGGATAGACATAGCTAGGCTTAGGTCTAGGACTCGTTACATTGAGGCTCTGGAGGACACATTGTTTAGGCATCACATTGTGTTGCCTGATCCTCCATCCTCTTCTGTCTCTAGGCGTAGTGAGTCTAGGCACACCACTAGGTCTAGGGCTCCTACTAGGTCACAGGGGTCCTCTTTTGATGGTTAGCTTAGTGCTTAGATGCACTCTTTATGAGCCTTGGTGCTCTATTGTATATTGTAGCCTTTTGGCATTCATTGTACGTTTTGACCTTTATACATATATATATATACATGGCTTTTATTTTTGGTGTTTTACTCTCTTTTGTGTGAATGCCTATGTTTTTGTGATGCATGTTTTTATATGTTTTAATGTTTTTGATGCATATGTGATGGAATGGAATGCAAACTTATAGATGATTAATGCGAGACTAAGTAAATGAAATATGCACTAAGAAGCACTCATACTTTTAGATAGTTAGATTTAGCCAACTGTTATCATAATTGTTTAATCAGGGGCACCGAACTTGGTAGCTTGTGAATGGATGACGTATGGAATGACATGAATATGGAAGAAGATATGGAGGTTGATATGGAAGAAAATATGGAGGAAGACTGTTTTACAAAGACTCAAACATGCTAGTGGTATCAAACAAACTTACTAATACTGCCTAATTCAACTAGGACCAAATGTGTGTGCATGTGAGTTCATTAACCAAATCAGAAGCATGGTAGTGACTCTAGGCAATCAAAAACCTGTGTGTGTGCAAGTGTGTTCATTAACCTCATCTTGCATAAATTAGGTAACCCTGTTATGGAGAAGACCCCGAAGCTAGTTTGTCCGTATGAGCATTCAGAGGTCTCTCTTTGAGGAGAGACATGTCGCCACGCAATGAGTATACTCCACTGCCAATCAAGCGTCTATAGCCCCGGTGAAGGTTAACTCCATAGTCCATGTTGTTTTTGACCTTTGTAAGCCTTGGGGATGACTACCTATCCGTCTGATCGGACAAGTAGTACGATCCTTACAACTTATTTGGGATCGGTGGTGTGTGAAAAATGTTCATTTCCTTAGAGCTTTGGGGAATCGGATTCTCAACCGAAGTATGATGAGAATTTTACCCTATCCTTACTACTCTGTTTATATTTATATTTTGTGATTGCTTGTGATAGTGGTAAGAACCACTGTTTTATGGACTATGTTTGCATGATAGGACATACGAGGATTACCCTGTTCACTTCAAGGCACAACCCAAGGATGGTGTTATCTCTCTTTGACACAAGATGTTTTTAAGATGTGAAAATGTGATAGGTTCAAGACCGCTTTTGAAATCATTTCCCAATACTCAAGATTTTATTTAGTGTAATTTGTGATATGGCCCTAGAGAACTTTGACATGCATTTCAAAGTTTGCTTAAAACACTAGAAATGGCTGAGTGATCGAAAACATTTTGGCAATGTAAATATGTGCAAATGGAAAATGGGTGTACGAATGACAATTCGGTTTGATGGATTTTATGAAGGTGCCCCCGATTAAGGCAACATGACTTTTGCTTGACCAAATTTTATATCCAAAAGATAGAATGGTCTCTAACATGATATGCAACTATGGCTGAAAATGAAATGTTATGGTTTTCAATGAGATGTATGCACATGAAATGCAATGTTTTTGAATGAGATGTATGCAACTAACAATGAAATGCAAATTCTTTTTATTTTATTTGTTTTTTTTTTTTTTTTTGTACAAGCCATGTATATATGTACATATAAAATTCAAACTATGCGTAGAATGCCCTCAAGTGTATAACATTAAGTGGTTCGGGTTCTTCCTCTCCCTCTAAACTGGCAAGTCTATAAGTTCCATTACCCACTCTTTCAGTGACCATATATGGACCTAACCAATTAGCCACGAATTTATCTCGAAGATGCGGCAATGCATTGGTGTTTTGTTGATTCTCTTTAAGGACAAGATCCCCTACTTGAAATTCTCTTAGATGAACTTTGGCATTGTAAGCACGTTTCAATCGGTCTTGATAAACTCGCAAATGCTCTAAAGCATTGATTCATTTTTCATCTATGAGTGTGAGTTGATCAAGACGTGCTTGTCTAGCAATATCATCATCGATAAATTCCTGCAAAGAAATTCGCAAGGAAGGGATCTCGAGCTCAAGAGGCATGATTGCTTCAGCTCCATAGACCAAAGAAAATGGCGTTGCCCCAATGGGAGTTCTGATGCTTGTTCTGTAAGCCCATAATGCCAAGGGGATTTGTGTATGCCAATCTTTATGATTTTCTTTAACAAGTTTCTTAAGAATAGCAATTATGGTCTTATTGGAAGCTTCAACTTGTCCATTGGCTTGTGGGTAGTAAGGAGTTGAGAAACTATGTTGGATATTATACTTTTCGCAAAGAGCTCGAACATCCTTATTCTTAAAAGACTTGCCGTTATCAAAAATGATTTTAGAGGGAATACCAAAACGACAAATGATATGGTGAAGTATAAACTCCACAATTCTAGGACCTGTCGTACTGGTTAGAGGAATAGCTTCAACCCACTTTGTGAAGTATTCAGTGGCTGTAATGATGAAAGTATGTTGTCCTGAAGAGGCAGGTGAAATCTTGCCAATTAAATCGAGACCCCATTGTGAGAAGGGCCAAAGGCTTTGGATGGGTTGTAAAGCTTGTGATGGTATATGGATTAAATTAGCGTGTTCTTGACACTTTTTACATTGTTTAACATATTTGCAACAATCTTGTTCCATAGTGGGCCAATAATACCCCATACGTAAAATACGCTTCGCAATGGCCATTCCACTAAAATGACCACCACAAGTACCATCATGGGCTTCAGCAATAGCTCTATGTGTTTCACCTGCTTCTAGACAGTGGAGGAGTACTCCATCATATCCACGTTTATACAACACATCCCCCAAAAGAACAAAACGAGCTGCCTTTTGCTTAAAATAGCGGCGAGCAGTTCGAGACAAATCAGATGGGAGTGTTCCAAACTTGAGGAAGGCTACTATCTCACTAGACCAAGGCTCATATGGATCCGAATGGATAAAGCAAACATCTTTTTCATCTTTAGACTCAGCACGGACAATTGCAGACTTAGAGATTGTGGAAATGATTAGGGGTCGTACCTCTCCAAGGGAGTCCTTTGGAATCAATGATCCAAGAGAGGCCATGGCATCCGCAAATCTATTAGTCGAACGAGGCAAACTAGTGATCTCATACCAATCAAACTTAGAGAGCAACTTCATTGCTACATCATGATAAAGCTTAATGGTAGGTTCTTTGGCTTGGTATTCTCCTATAATTTGTTTAACCACGAGTTGAGAATCCCCAAATATTCGAATACGCTTAATGCTCATAGCTATGGCTGATTGAAGACCTAAAATTAAGGCTTCATACTCTGCTGTATTATTGGTGCATTGGAAGTCTAGTTTGAATGATAAAGGGATGGGAATCCCTTGAGGTGTATGAAACACAACTCCAACACCCTGACCTTTCGCGCACTTAGAGCCATCAAAGAATAGCGTGATGTCAACATCTTCCTCCGGAATGATGTCCTCTTCTTGTTCGAAGGATAGCAAATACCGAATCATCCGGGAGCTCAATAATCAAAGGATGATCACTAGGTAGCGGAGCTTCCGCAAGTTGATCGGCTATAACTTGACCTTTAACGGATTTTTGGCTAATGAATTCAAGATCGAATTCGGTAAGCAACATTATCCATTTAGCGGTACGAGTGTTATTATAAGTGCGAGACATCATATAACGCAGAGGGTTTTCTCTAGCTATGACATATGTTGTATGGCTAAGCATATAATGACGAAGTTTCTTAGTGGCAAAAACCACTGCTAAGCACAACTTTTCCACATAAGCATATCGGGTTTCATAGCTTACCAATGTTCGACTAATATAATAGATAGCTTGCTCACGATTTTGTTCATTCTTTTGTGCAAGCATTGTCCCTAAGGCAAAGTCCGTTGCTGAGATATAAAGGTTGAAAGGGACCCCTGGACGAGGCGGAGCTAAGACTGGCGGAGATGCTAAGTACTGCTTGATGTCATCAAAGGCTTTCTGACATTCATCTGTCCATGAAAATTGTACCCCCTTTTGTAGTAGGTGGCAAAATGGCCTACATTTATCGTAAAGTTGTGCAATAAAGCGACGGATTGAATTAATCTTTCCTTGTAAACTACGCAACTCCTTCAAATTAGTTGGGGGACACATTTCCATAATGGCTTTGACCTTGTTTGGGTCCACCTCAATACCTCGTTTAGAGATAATAAAACCTAGGAGTTTGCCCGAGGTAACACCAAAGACACATTTCTTAGGGTTCAACCTTACTTTATGCTCTAGAAGTCTATCAAAAACTTTTTCCAATACATCAAAATGCTCTTGTCGAGTTTTAGATTTTGCCAATAAATCATCCACATAATCTTCGATAATCTTATGCATATAATCGTGGAAAATATAAGTCATGGCTCGTTGATAGGTTGCACCTGCGTTCTTAAGGCCAAAGGGCATCACCCTGTAACAAAAAGTTCCCCAAGGTGTAGTAAATGTTGTTTTGTGTTGATCTTCAGGGTTTATTCGAATCTGGTTGTATCCTGAAAATCCATCCATGAACGAAAGCATTTCATGACCGATGCAAGTGTCGACAAGAGTATCAATGTTTGGAAGAGGAAAGTCATCCTTAGGACACGCTTTATTTAGATCTCGAAAATCGGTGCAAACACGTATCCCCCCGTTAGGCTTGCGAACGGGTACCATGTTAGAAAGCCACTCAGGATAATCAATCGGGACGACAAATTTAACATCCAGAAGTTTCTAAATCTCCGATTTAACTATGAGGGCCACGGTAGGATGCATTTTCCTAAGTTTCTGTTTGACGAGTTTAGCATCTTTTTGTAAGGTGAGGTTATGGACAACCAAATTAGGGTCTAGGCCTGGCATGTCTTTGTAAGACCATGCAAATATCTCCTTCTTCCGCTTGAGTAGAGCAATCATTTGCTCTTGTTCCTCTGATGATAGACTTTTAGCCAGTTTCACAATTTGGGTGCCATCTTGGTCTGGACTAAGGTCTACATCGATAGTTTCTTCAATAGACATGTGGGAACCTTCCTCAAGCTGATGGGGAGTAGGGATCGGATTTATGTCATCTAAAATGTCATCAAGCTCCCGTGCCTTGCTCTCATCTATGTCTGCCTAGGAAACCTCTGGCTTAGAAGATGAAGGTGAATGTGGAGGTGAAGGAGGAATGTAGTTGGCGGAAGCCCTTAACAATTCCTCGGAAAGGATGAACTCTGAAATAGATGGAGGGGATGAAATCCGATCCATGTCAATCAGGCTTGGATTGATCGGGATTGGCTTATCCGGATCATATGGATTATGGAGCGGGGTGAATAAGTCTTCAAAATTCATTGTCAACTTATGAAAGAAAGAATAGGCGAAATGGAAGGGAAAACCGGTGAAGACCTCGGAAGACCTGAAGTGCAAAACAACATAGTTTTTCAGTTTTTTTTTTTTTTTTGTGTATTTTGAGTTTTTTTTTTTTTTTTTTTTGTAGTGGTGAAAACCACTATTACACACATACATACAACAATAAAGTATATATTTTTTTTTTTTTTTTTTTTTTTTTTTTTTTTTTTTTTTTGGAATTTTCAATTTTTTTTTTTTTTTGGTAGTGGTGAAAACCACTATTTTAGTATATACATATAATACAAGTTTGGATTATGGCTTATGGATGTGGCGGAGGGGGTGGTTCACCTCGTTCTTGTGGAAGAAGCAAGCGAAAGATGGCCTCTTGGAGAGGAAACAATTGGAGATAAAACTCGTCTTGTTTAGTGAGGGGAACAATGGGCGCCGACTCTTCTTCAAATTCATCACCATTTGACATGACGTCAAATTCTTCATAGACTTCATCTTCGGATTCATCGGGGTGGAGGATTTCTTCTTTTGAATTAAGATTAATGCTTTGAAAAGCTTGCTCAAAAGAAGAAAGGGATGAAAGTGGTTGGGAAGACACTACATTTGTCTCCAAAGGAGGACAATTGAGCATCTGGGAAGATGTTGGAGTTGAAACCGGCCGAGCAGATACAGCATTAGCCTCAAAGATGGGGCTAGTGTAGACCTGAGTGAAACCAACGGGTAGGGTTGATGCAATATCCTGCTGAAAAATAGAATCTTGCATAGGGGAATCTTGGATTGGCTCAAGGACATAGCCAGTGCCATCTCTTAAGTGAGTTTGCACTTGGGCCATATCAATGTGGATAATATGAGAGGAATTGTCTTCCTCCATGGGCATGGCCATGTGGTAGATGGTAGAAGGACGTGAAAGACCTGCAGGCGAACCTGCCTGAAATTCACTAGGATAAGTGGCTATGTTGGTGGTGGGGATGTTCTGTGAATTACCCATTTGATTATTTAGATTTAACATTTTAGATTGATTCCTTGTTAAGACCATAGAGCAATAAATCTAAACAAATTCAGAAAAGAAGAATGCAAAACTGGAATGATAAATTTACACTACAAAAATTATCAGAAAATAGTCACAACCTAGGTTTCAACCAATGTGTCTTACCTGCGGTTAATTAATTATTTTCTGATCTTAATCTGTAGTAAATTTTAAGTGTCCGGTTTATGAGTTTTGCATGTGATCTAATCTTGAATTATTCACAAAAAAAAAGGTAAAAACTATGGCTAGGAAAGGACAACGAGATTCTTACTGGTGATGAAATCCAACAAGTTTGCTCGGGGGTGACCTATGGTGTCTAAGGCAGAATTTTAATGGATGGAGATGAATTCCACCGTCACTAAACTTCAAGCAATACCTGGTGATGAAATCCAGATATCACTGTTTTAAATGCAATATGAAAATGCAATGAATTTTTTTTTTTAAATGTTTTAGTTATCTAATGTGTACATACAAGGCTATAAATCAAAAGTTCTAATGATCTAAGCAAGAGGCTACTGAAAACATGTCATTTCCTCTGAAGAAGTGGAGTACACCGTTTAAAACCCCCTGCCTACCAATGATATCGGATATCAAAGGAGCAACCGGAAGGTTCGTCCACTTCTCTCGCTCGGAATCACCCAATGGCATGAGTACTATTGACATCCAATCAATAGTCCTACTTAGATAATTAAAACAAATAATTCGTAGCTATTCTAATATGCAGCTAGGTATGCAAATTTTTTTTTTTTTTAAATGCAAGCAACAATCAATAATGCAATGCAAAGAAAAATGTAATTAAAAATAACTGTTCTTTTCCATATTACTTAGTTTTTGTTCATTTTAAAGTAATGATCTGAAAAAGAAACAAAATATGGCAGAAAAACCAAAAACGTAAAAAGTACAGCACTTACTTGGAAGCCTACGCTTTTCTGTAAAACTGACTTCAAACGCCCACGGGAGTCTGCACAGGCTGAAACGCACCTCTGCGTTTCGTATTGGACTTCCAGATGCCCCTCTGTGTCTGCTGCGTTTTCTGCAAGCTCAGAAACCCTAGTTCGCTGGAACAGCAAATTTCACGATTTCTGGAACCTGCAAAATGAAACAGAAAACAAGAACAGATTAGTAAAGCAAGTATTAAAAATATGAAACCCTAGGGGGTCCCACCGTGATCGCCATTTGTAGATTAAAAATACACGCCAAACAAAAATAAAATCACAATGACAGAGTACATAATAGTTGCACAAAAACAAACGATTTCTATTAATCGATGGAGTTTAAAAACTCCTTTTTAAATACAACTGGGTCTGTAACCCTTTATTTGTGATACACAGTTACAAATTATGCTAGGGTTCTCCGAAACCCTAGCTGGCACAAATGGTGGCGCTTCTAAAGAATGTATCTTCAATCCCAACAGAGTGAGTGGGCTTTGTTGTATCCCTTGCTTGGACCACTCCATCTTAATCAGATGCCATCAATAAACCGGATCTCGTTATCAAAAACCCGCACACATTAACACTATCAAGGAGTTAGAAATTAATGAGAGGGCTCCACTGCGTGAGCCCTCAGAAACAATCTAAAACCCTATAAAAATGGAATGCAGGAAATCAATAACAGATTAATACATAAAATACGGCTACTTGCTTTAAACTAATTTATACCTGTTCCCTATTAACGCAGCTAGACAAGGTGACACCTAGAAGTAATGTTGTTGTCAGAATAGGCTGTGGAAGGCACCCTGGTGCACTCGCCGAACGCCCGCGTGCTTCTGGATCTGGATTACAGACGCCGGTCTGAGTCTGTGGCTGTAGGTAAACGCTCGCGGGCACTTGTTAAACGCTCGTGGGCACTTGGTAAATGCCCGTGGGCACTTGGTGAAGGGGTAAATGCCCATGGGCACTTGCGACAGGAATGGGAGATTCTGCAGAATGCTGTAGAAGGAATGGCGGCGAAAGCGGCGACGGAAGCGGCGATGGATGCGGCGAAAGGGTAGCAGAAGAGAGGAGATAATGGTAGAAGAATTAGAATTAGAGATAGAAGTAGCAAAAGACATAGGGTTTGAGCCATCAAAGTGACTCAATTTATAATCCACTCTTAGGGCACACTTTAGGGTTTTAACGACACTTTGAACGTGTGGCTAAGATTAAAGTGGATCCAAGGGTAGAGAATAAATCTTGGTTGTGGAATGGATTAAGATGGATGGACGGATGAGATTAAATGAAGGATGGACGGCTCAGATTAAATCACTTAAACTATTATTTAAATATATATATTAAAATATTAAAATATTAAAATATATATATAAATATTAATTTAAATAAATTTGGGGATGAAAAATGGCGGGAAAGGTGAAATTGGGCCAAATAATGGCGGGAAGGTGGATGACCGACACGTGGCTGACAGGAAGGTATAGATGACTTGCAAGTGGCTGGATTTTGGTGTCTACACTTTCTACCTCAAGTATAGTTCTCTTTTTATTTTTCTATGGAATGAAGTTTGGACATCTTAATTGTTGTGACGTTGAGAGGAATAGTTTAGGAGTTGTTATTTTTTAGTTTTCCTTACAACTCCTTATTTAATGCAAATATGATATTTAAATCACAATAATAGAAGTATTATTTTAAATACACTTTCTATAATTTTAAAACTTTCAAAAATATCAACTATAGAAATTTTCCTTTTCAATATTTTTCTATAGGTTTATACCTTTCAACTTCAACTATAGAATATTTTCCTTTCAATATATTTTCTATAGTTTTAAATATTTTAACTATAGAGAGATGTTTTAATTTTTCACAAATATACTTTAAAATTAAATATATATATATATATATATATATATATATATATATATATATATATATCAAGAAATTTGAATTTGGATGGTTATTTTTGATGACATACAAGTTATTTTACTTAAACTAGATGAAAAATCGGGTGACTATATGCTTAAATCATATGACTGTACACAAAATGGTTTATTGTCTGCTTAAAATGGATGACTGCACACAAATTGGGTGGCTATTTGCTTTGGTTATGGTATGATCATAGATAGTATCAAGGTGTTTCCATGTTCTAGTGTGATCATAGATATAATCCAAGCATATTTTATCCACCTTTTGCAAGTATTTCTTAAAGCTAGCACATTATTTTGGTGCCTTTTGCAAAACTTTAATGCAAACAAATCACACACAATGACTTTTCCACTTAATATTATATTATATATGTTTCAAAAATGCATCCATAGCATTCAAATTTAGCATTTCCATTGCATTCTATAAAATCTCAATGCATAATCTATTGCATATATTTCAAAATTACATTAATGGAATTCATAATTAGAATTTTTATTCTTCAAATTTCCATTGTATTATACCCTCAATAAAAAACCTTTCCAACCACTATGTAATGCTTGTAGTTGAGCCTAAGTAACAAAAGAAGTATGTATAGAATTTTGGAACAACATGCAAGACAGTATAGTAGGAAGAAATTTCAAAATTTAGGAGAGCAAGAAACCTATAGAGGATGATCCTAGTGATGGTGGAGGGTCATAAAATGCAAACAATGTAGATTTTGGGTCCCATGAACCCCTCGACACCATTTTTGATGCCTCAAGTGTTGGAGGGCCCCATGAAACTCTTGATAAAAACTATGGATGTTCGTGAACTATCAGGGTTGCCCCTAATGGATGTACCCAACCCAAGATAGCTTCCTTTGCTAGAATAGTCCAAAATGATCTCGGGCCCAACCATTCTCAAGGTGATGCCTTGGTTCTTGAAGTTAATGATATTATCATTCCTGATAGTCTCATGGCTAATTTCATCTCCATGGAATCCATGTCTTTGATTGGCAAATTTATTGGTGGGAGACCAAACATGGAATCCATTTAGAAATGAGCCAATTCCAAATGGTGCCCCTTGGGTAGCATGAACCTGATTTCCTTCCCTAGATGGTTCTTCCAAATTTGTCTTAACAACTTGAAGGATACCAATCGTATCCTGATTGATGACTCCTAACTATTAGGGTAAAATAGCTTATTTATGAGAAAATAGGTTGATGGGTTTGACCTTGTTGAGTGGTATTTTCACCCGATTGTGAAAACACACTCTCCAATAGGATTCGAGTTCCAAATCCTCTCTTGCAAAGAAATTTAATAAATAATTTCTCCAAGGTCTCCGCTATGTTAGCATTTTGTATGAATAATAATGTTCAGTTTGAATGCTCGGAATACCTTAGTGGTTGCAAGTAACTGTAAACAAGGGGCACTATGGTTTATTTTATTTTGAAATTGTAATGATTGTTCATTTAATCAGAATGAACTCAATGTGAATTAATCTTAATGATGAAATTATTTTATTTTCGATTTCGGTAGATTTTCAAGTATTTTATTTGACTAAAGTTAGATTTTCGGGAAAATAAAAATGCAGAGAATAAAAGAAGTGAAAATAAAATACAAAGAAACTAAAACTAAAGTACATTCGAAGTGCTACGATCCTATTTGACAAAACCGAAGATAATGAGGTTTTCTGCATACAACCTAACCTATTGAACCTGCAAAACTCGCACAATCTAGATAAGCTAGGTGCTGGTTTCGGGGTTTTAACTATGGTTTTCAGATTTAGACATTCGCATGAAGCAACCAAGAGAACTTGCATTAAACTTCACCTATAAGCCTAAAAATCTGAAAGGGGAAAAATAAACATTAAATCTTGCATGCAGAAAATAACTCCTTCTTTCTTGCCAATGAGATGCAACTCTCTATAATTTTTGTATTAAAGATATGTCAGTTTACAACAACAGAAGCTTCCAGTTTATCAAAACCAGAACAAATGAAGGAAAATGCTCCTAAGCAGGCCCAGAATGGCCTATCGCCTTCAGCTCTGCAACTCGTCGCTAGCGATTTTCGACCATGTCCATGAAGAAGAAAAACTCCGTCCAATGTGGAAGAAAATATCCAGAGAAACCCAGTGCTAAGGCCTTGCCTTCATTACTGCAATCTTCTCTGAATAGTTTTGCCCCCTCTCTGGCCTCTTTGAATGGCGTATTTAAACTATCTGAAAGAATTGTTTCTCCTTCCATGACGGTTCGTTTCTTTTTCGATGGCTGTTCGTTTCACCTTCCCTACACTGTTCGTTTCACCTTCCCTGCATGCGTGTGCTTCGGTTTCCATTTTGTGGCCCTTCGCTGCGTTTTCTCCACATAGGCTTGCATTCATTTCCTTCCCTGTGTAACGACCATCTTAAATGATTTCCAATCATTAAATATTTCTTATGTAACGCTTGGTCTTATTTACTGGATTTTGTCATTATGTCCACGTCACTATGCAGGTCCGTTACCTTGGCAAAAATGGAACATGTCACGATATCGCGACACTTTTTCCTGTACGGTTGCAAAAATGCAACATGTCACGATATCGCGACACTTTTCTCCTCTGATTCTTTCTTTCCTCGTTTGGCCGTGATGGAGCAACATGTCGCGATATCGCGACACTTTTTCACTTTAGCCGCGATGGAGCAACATGTCGCGATATCGCGACACTTTTTATTTTTAGCCACGATGGAGCAACATGTCGCGATATCGCGACACTTTTTATTTTTAGTCGCGATGGAGCAACATGTCGCGATATCGCGACACTTTTTCTTTTTCTGTCGCGATGGAGCAACATGTCGCGATATCGCGACACTTTTTCATTTTTGGCTTTTCCTTTGCTTTTGGCCGCGATGGAGCAACATGTAGCGATATCGTGACACTTTTTCATTTTTTGTCGCGATGGAGCAACATGTCGCGATATCGCGACATTTTTTCATTTTTGGCCACGATGGAGCAACATGTCGCGATATCGCGACATTTTTCCTCATGATATTTTGCTTTTTTTCTTGATCTTTAGCCTATGGGCCACTTCGGTCTTCTTGGAAAGCATGTAAAAAAGGTGGGTCCCCAATTTTGGGGTGTGTTGTGGAGCAGCCACAACAAATGGCGACTCTGTTGTCAAATGCTCCTGAGCATTTTGGTGAGAACCTAACCTGGAAGTATACAAACTCGAAAACAGGCGTTAGCACATAAGAAATATAAACAAATGCCAATAGATCAAAAATACATGAATCATCAGAATCATTAAGTATCAGCTCGGTGTGTGCAATGTGTTCCATTTTTATTGTTTGAAATTGATCCACATTCCATTGTCAGTTTTACATGAATGCATATGTGAGGTTGTGAAAGATTTGAGCAGCCTAATAAATGGGCTAGAGATATAACTATCTGCTTTATAAAAGCTTTAAACCTTTTAATATCATATACAAACATTTAAAATTATCAAACCCTCTTAGGATCAACTATATGTATAATGAATTGATTTATTAGATCCCAAAGTTGGTTATGAGTCACTACTATCTTGAACCCATGTGCAAGTGAAAGTGAAATCAGAGTTTTGGGGAATTGGATTCCCAACCTAAGCGAGATGGGAATTTAACCCTATCCTTACTACTCTGATCTGGAATTCATTACCTCACTTTGAGCAAAATGATTTAACCAGTTATGGATGAAATTGTCAGGCTAGTCTATCCGTTTGAGCAGTCAGTGGTCTTGCTTTTAGACAAGACATGCTGCCACGCATGAGCATACTTAACCCCATAATCCATGATTTGGCTTCATTTTTTTATTTCTTGGACCTTTGGGATGACTACCCATCCTTGCGAGGGACATGTAGTACGATCCTTCCAATCCAATATTAAGATGAAATGGAAAATATTATCTTTTATTTCTTGGACCTTGGGGATGACTACCCATCCTTACTAGGGACATGTAGTACGATCCTTCCAATCCAAAATTTATGATGAAATGAAAACATAGAAGCTTTGGGGAATCGGATTCTCAACCTAAGCGAGATGAGAATTATGCCCTATCCTTACTACTCCATGTAGGTCAAATCAGAGCTTTGGGGAGTTGGATCCTCAACCTAAGTTCGATGAGGATTTAACCCTATCCTTACTACTCTATTTTAGGCTTTAAGCTTTATGGGAGTGGTAAAAACCACTGTTTTAAGGATTATGTTGCATGATAGGATAGACACGAAATACTCCTTTCGCCTCGACCTTTTCTTCCAAGTATGGTTTTGATCATTTTGCTCAAGATCCTCTTTAATGTGCATAGAACGTGCTTGGTTCAAGATAGTTCGGGCATCAGTTCCCAACCTTAGGATTTTTTTTTTTTTTATGTTTTATGTTATAGAATAACCCTAAGAGGATTTGACATATTTTTAATGATTTGTATTTGAAATGCATATGCAACTAAGATGGCATGTATATGGAAAGTGGGATGTAATATGAATGCATTGCTTTTTTGAATTGCGGATGGAGTATTGCCATAATTTGTAAAACTGACAACTTCATGCATCACAAGATTCAAACGATATTATTTAAAATGTTTGTGTTACTTGTGGAGCTTTCTACAACACAATTCCAATGTTTCATATTCTCCTGATCTTAGGCATAAGTTGACATCTCAATTTTTTCTTTTTTTTTTTTTATAGACAAACCAAACATGTCCAAAGGACCAACACACAACTTAAATCCAAACCCAAATAGCAATCCCAAAAATGAAAACTTGAAAACCCACACCAAAACCAAAAACCAAAATTTATATAGTACATTATTGTACAAGATGGTGCAAAACTTGGGCTATCACTTTCCCGGATCCCAAATATGATTAGAACATTTCAACAAACATATAACATGATACGCATGCCAAAGGTTGTAGGAATGCAAGCAACACAAGATTAGACCACACCATACACCAACTTCCAACTTATGCCTTGCTCACCCCGCCAACTTGATTATAATTCTATTAGTATTCTCATTTTGAAATTCAAATTCACTGAATTGATAAGACAATAAATGGTATTCAATCTCTTCTTGTCTATTCATGAAAGTATCCACTTCATAATTCGATTCATGATTTAAAATTAGGCCTTCCTTTTCAAATGTGAGATGTTGCAAACAAGAGCCTATTTCTAAAAGTCTTGAGTTCAAATCATTTTTCAGGATTTTAAAGCAATCAAAATAATTCAAGACTTGACAAGCATCAACAAAATTTGACATTTCCCCATTAATGATATTAGCATCCAAAGGGACATCATGTAACCTATCACTTAAAATTTTTGTAGCTACTACCAAAGGTAAAGATTTCACCTTGTCATCCATACTCAACCCATCATGATTAAAATTTACCATAACTTGATGAGTGTTAGTAGCCTTTTCTTTTTCTCATTGTCTTCTTCATCATCCAACACCTGTTCAAAAACACCAAAGTTAGGCACCCAATCAAACATGCGTCCATCCTTTTCAAAACAAGAGCCTAGTTTTTCAAGATATGTGTCGCGTGACACCTTTCCATGATCAATGGCTTGAGTTGCCTCGAAATCCATATTTTCATTAGGATCATCAATAGTATCAAACCCACACCACTTAGGTTTTGTAATTTCATCATTTTGAGATGGCATAGACATTGTAGAAGCAATAGGTGGATCAAGATTTTCGATTTCTTGCCCCTCAAGGGGAACAAAATCAATTGATTCTCCTTCTTCATCCCTGGTAGTAGAATCATTATCCTTCTCCAACCTTTGATGAGATTCCAACCCTTCTTCCAAAACATTCTCAGATTGCACAGGACTTGTAATATCCTCATATGAAAAGGCAATTGTATTATCCTGTATATCAATAGGCACACAAAATTCATCCGAAGGTTTGGAGTGAGCATACTCTTCCCAAGAATCATAATGATCATCTTTCAAAATCAAATTGTGATGCTCAACTATTTCTTCATCATCTTTTAATTCATCAACATGTTTCTCATCAAATTTATCTTCACCTTCCTTAGATGGTTCAATTACTTCCAAAATTGGGTTATTGCTTGTATTCAAATTGATAAGGCTATCATAATCCACATGTGTAACCCATGATTCACGTTTAACATAATTTGGAAGGTGTGAATTTTCTGGGCCATTACTTTCAACAATGTCATCCAATGTGTCATCCGAAACAGATTCATCCTCATAGAATTCATCTTTTGGTGAGTCAAGGGTTTCCAATCTATCACATGTTTCAATACTAGTTGGATCTAGTACTCCTCCCTTGCCTAAAATCATATTCTTATGAAAATCATTGAAATTGATTTTAGAAACATCTTTTGAATCAAGATGAGTATTTTGAAGTTGATTCATACTTAAGAAATATGGTTGATCTTGCATAGTAGGTTGAGGATTTTGAAATTGATTGAAGCTTGGGAATGATTGTTGATTCTGAAATTGATTCACACTTGAACTTGGTTGAGGTGGATAAATCATTGGGTGGGTAAGGGAGGTATTAAATGATTGAAAATTATATGATCCAAAACCCACACCATAATATTGACAACTTAATTGTTGCTCAATTGCCATTGCTTGAGTATAGGCTTGTGACAAAGATGTGATTTGAGGCATCCCTCGCAAATATGTGGAAGTGAGTGGGTCAAGAGCATTGACGTATATTTGGAGAGCCACTTCTTCTGAAAGAGCATAAAATGTCACTAATTGAGTATATAATCCAAAGAACCTTTCAGAAAATGACTTCACATTTTCACTTGGTCCTTTTTTAATAGTGAAAAACTGCTCATACATGCGGATTGGGTCAACTTGCTCTTTGTTGAATTGATTAAGAAATGTTGCCTCTAGTTGAGCCCAAGAAGTGATAGACCCTAAAGGTAGACTTGTAAACCAATCATATGCCACTTTGTCCAAGGTGTAAAGGAACATTTTACAAGCAACATCATCATACCAAATTGTTAAGTGATTCACAACAAATTTGAATGCTTGAATATGTTCTTCTGCAGTATTTGTCCCATTAGACAAAAATCGAGGAAGACATCTCTCAAAACCAACGGGAAAATAATGTTGAACTCCCGGTATGTTCAATGGGCTACCTGTCATCCACGGTGTAAACATAGCCATTAGTGAATCTTAAAGAATATAACTTTAATACCCAAAATTCTTTTTTTTTATTTTTATTTTTATTTTTAAAATCAAATCAAATCACATTATTCCTGTATGAACAATCAAAGCGTTAGAAAAGTGCATAGCAATTCATGTCCTCCTTTTAACAGTACAAAGTTGTATTGTTAAAAGGGGGCTAAAGATAATAACCAATAGGGCATGAAATATTCAAAATTGAAATCCCTGTAGCACTTAAATCACACTGAAATAAACCAATTCAGGCCCTCCTTCTAGCGCCAATCTGTTGAGTGGTATTTTCACCCGATTGTGAAAACACACTCTCCAATAGGATTTGGGTTCCAAATCCCCTCTTGCAAAGAAATTAAACAAATAACTTCTCCAAGGTCTCCGCTATGTTAGCATTTTGTATGAATAATAATGTTCAGTTTGAATGCTTGGAATACCTTAGTGGTTGCAAGTAACTGTAAACAAGGGGCACAGCTGGTTTATTTTATTTTGAAATTGTAATGATTGTTCATTTAATCCGAATGAACTCGATGTGAATTAATCTTAATGATGAATTTATTTTCGATTTTGGTAGATTTTCAAGTATTTTATTTCAATGACTGTAAATTAGACTAAAGTTAGATTTTCGGGAAAATAAAAATGCAGAGAATAAAAGAAGTGAAAATAAAATACAAAGAAACTAAAACTAAAGTACATTCAGAGTGCTACGATCCTATTTGACAAAACCGAAGATAATGAGGTTTTCTGCATACAACCTAACCTATTGAACCTACAAAACTCGCACAATCCAGATAAGCTAGGTGCTGGTTTTTGGGGTTTTAACTATGGTTTTCAGATTTAGACATTCGCATGAAGCAACCAAGAGAACTTGCATTAAACTTCACCTATAAGCCTAAAAATCTGAAAGGGGAAAAATAAACATTAAATCTTGCATGCAGAAAATAACTCCTTCTTTCTTGCCAATGAGATGCAACTCTCTGTAATTTTTGTATTAAAGATATGTCAGTTTACAACAACAAAAGCTTCCAGTTTATCAAAACCAGAACAAATGAAGGAAAACGCTCCAAAAGCAGGCCCAGAATGGCCTATCGCCTTCAGCTCTACAACTCTGCTCGCAACGGTTTCTAACCCATGTCCATGAAGAAGAAAAACCAGTCCAATGTGGAAGAAAATATCCAGAGAAACCCAGTGCTAAGGCCTTGCCTTCATTACTGCAATCTTCTCTGAACAGTTCCGCCCCCTCTCTGGCCTCTTTGAATGGCGTATTTAAACTATCCGAAAGAATTGTTTCTCCTTCCATGACGGTTCGTTTCTTTTTCGATGGTTGTTCGTTTCACCTTCCCTGCACTGTTCGTTTCACCTTCCCTGCATGCGTGTGCTTCGCTTTCCATTTTGTGGCCCTTCGCTGCGTTTTCTCCACATAGGCTTGCATTCATTTCCTTCCCTGTGTAACGACCATCTTAAATGATTTCCAATCATTAAATATTTCTTATGTAACGCTTGGTCTTATTTACTGGATTTTGTCATTATGTCCGCGTCACTATGCAGGTCCGTTACCTTGGCGAAAATGGAACATGTCGCGATATCGCGACACTTTTGCCTCTTCCGTATTTTGTTGCTTTTAGCCGCAAAATGTAACATGTCGCGATATCGCGACACTTTTTCTTTCTCTACTTGTCTGCCCATTTTGAATCGCGAAAATGCAACATGTCGCGATATCGCGACACTTTTTCCTGTATGGTCGCGAAAATGCAACATGTCGCGATATCGCGACACTTTTTCCTGTACGGTCGCGAAAATGCAACATGTCACGATATCGCGACACTTTTCTCCTCTGATTCTTTCTTTCCTCGTTTGGCCACGATGGAGCAACATGTAGCGATATCGCGACACTTTTTCACTTTAGCCGCGATGGAGCAACATGTCGCGATATCGCGACACTTTTTATTTTTAGCCGCGATGGAGCAACATGTCGCGATATCGCGACACTTTTTATTTTTGGCCGCGATGGAGCAACATGTCGCGATATCGCGACACTTTTTCTTTTTCTGCCGCGATGGAGCAACATGTCGCGATATCGCGACACTTTTTCATTTTTGGCTTTTCCTTTGCTTTTGGCCACGATGGAGCAACATGTCGCGATATCGCGACACTTTTTCATTTTTGGCCACGATGGAGCAACATGTCGCGATATCGCGACACTTTTTCATTTTTGGCCGCGATGGAGCAACATGTCGCGATATCGCGACACTTTTCCTCCTTGTGATATTTTGCTTTTTTTCTTGATCTTTAGCCTATGGGCCACTTCGGTCTTCTTGGAAAGCATGTAAAAAAGGTGGGTCCCCAATTTTGGGGTGTGTTGTGGAGCAGCCACAACAGACCTCAAGATCCAAAGGATAAATTTTCCCTTATCTAGATTTTTCTTCCAGGACTCCCAAGTTAGTTCTGGTATGAATTTATTTTTGAAGGATTGCAATAACTATTGGCAAAATTGTTGTCATTGACCCAGCTACTAGAGCCATAAGTCGAATGGTCCATGCCCGTATTTGCATCAATGTCAACCTTGACTCTGAGCTCCCTATATTTGTTAACCTGATCTATGGATCTTATTGTAGACATCAAGCATGGAGTATGAAAACAAACTAATATTTTGTATTGAATTCCATTCTCAAGGGCACCTAAGGTATGAGTGCCCTTCTCTCAAGCCTCCTAAAGAGATCAATAAAAAGGAGATAGGTCATCCAAAGAAGCAAGTTGATGACCCTTAAAATTCCTCTCCCACTCCTCCTAAGCGTTCTTAGCATGGTACAAGTCTCATCCAAAAACCTTCAACTACTCATAAACATCCTTCTTCTCTACGCACCTTGGAGAAAGATAAGCAAGTCTTGAACCAATCCCAAGAAAACTCTTAGGACCAAGTATGTTCCCTCTTTGCCTTATTTAACTAATTTAACATTTTAATTAACTCCCATGACCTTGACCCCTTTGACCATGATATGGAAGCCAGGCCCCCCCTCTCTATCTATATTTGAACCTCCTTCCACTCTCCTTCATCACTCCCTTCCAGTTGGTCATAAATTTGCCTTCAATCCTGACCTCCCCAGTCCTTCTAAGCCCTCAAACTTTCCAAGTCCCTCTAAACATTTAGATATACCTAGCCCCTCTAATCCCTCAAGCTTTCATAGCCTCCTTATTTTCTCAATATTTCCAAGCCCCTCTAAACACCTAAGCTTCCCAAACCCTCTTATCCATGGAGCCTTCCAAACCCTTCTAAGCCTTCGGGTCCCATTAGACCTTCTAAGCTCTCAGGATTTCACCCCCTTGATGCTCTCAGTACTAAGCATACCAGAAGCGTCAAAAAAGCCCCTATTGATGTTGAAAGTGATAAATTAATTATCAAATGGGAAAAGAGGTTGAAGATGATATTGCCAATGGCACACAATCAATTTTATTCCTATCCTTGTATGAATAGTTCAAGGATGAAGCAAAAGAACCAAACTCCCCTCACAACATGGTAGAGTGGAGAAAAAATATTCCAAAAAGAACCAAAAATGAAAATACTCTCATGGAATGTGAGAGGTCTCAATGGTCCAACCAAACAAATACTTGTAACAACCATGAGGAAAGAAAACACGCCCACCATTATCATCCTTCAAGAAACTAAAATTGAAGAAATCAACTCTAAGAAGATAGTAAAAATCATGTAGAAGAATAGTGAGTTCATTAAAAGCCCATTCCATGTGTCTTATGGAGGACTCTTATGCTTGTGGTACCCCACTAAGGTTGAAGGGAGACTCCTATAATCATCAAAAAGGATCATAAAATTTATGTATGACAACAAATATTCCAACATCAGTTGGGTCTTATCCAACATTTATGCTCCAAAATCACCCTAGGGAAGGAGTAGACTTTGGAACACCCTTAGCTAGATGAGAAACATCTTTTCGAACCAGTCGTGGATCCTGGCCAGAGACTTCAATTCCCCTCTCTACCCATATGATAAGAGTGGAGGAACTGTCATCTCCCCTAAGAACTATGAAGAGTTCAATGAATTTGTGGATTCTATTGAACTTTTGGACGTCCACCTTAAAGGATCCAAATTTACCTAGAGCAATAAAAGGATTGAAGCTATGCACATTCAATTAAGGATGGATAGATTTATGTTATCCAAGGAAGCTATCCACTTGTTTGGGGATGCAACCCTTAATCCCTCCCTAATGTTGGATCAGACCATAACCCCTTGGTATTTGAAGGTCTTAACCAAACTTTAGTCTACAAAAAACCTTTCATATTTGAGGCAATGTGGACCCATCATCCAGACCTTGGATATCGTATTATTGAATGGTGTTGTAAAGCTACAAAAATCGTACATCTAATATATTGCAATATTGTAATAAATTAAAAACATGAAATTATGTAACATTTGAGAAAGTGAGATAGCAAAATGAGTTTCTCTCTTTTTATTAATCAAATAATCTTTGGTTACAATATGCCCCTCTTAGGGATACCCAATTCGATATAAAATTACAAAAAGGGGAAAGATACACTTCGCAAGGTCTTTGCATCTCCACTAATCTGATTATAGAGGGTTTATTTGCAACCTCTACTTATGATGTCAAGAACATGGATCTTGATGATCTTTAGCCTTTGAACTTCCCCTGTATCCTACACACAAGAAACTACAAGAAATGTCAATAGCATATGAGGCCTCTCAAGATGAGGCTAGTTTCTCCATAAGTGCAAATTATAAAGCAAATGCATAAAGATATGTAAAGATACATGAAGTACTGGAATAAAAGCATAAATATTGAAAGTAAAGCAACTAGTCTATGTTAGAAAACTGAATGAAAGCATCTAATGACTAAACTACTAACTAAAACAAAGGAAAAGATACATCATCCCATGATTGCTATTGATCAGGGTGATAGAATCTGTTAGCCTCTGTCGATGTCGATCGCAGTGCCTATGGTCCACTATTAAAAATAGCAATAATGAGATAGAGGCTTTGTTCTCCATATTCTTGGCCTGATGATGATCAATTCCTCTATTGAATTGATGTGCAAGGGTCGGTCGTATCTCAAGATACAATTTGGTTATATAATTTGGCTCAAATTGTAGGTAATTTGATGTTTAATAGCAAGATAATTGGTCTTCAAGCTTTGATTATATTCATTGGTACATATGCAGATGTCATGGTACAATTGGATAGCACTTCATTGCACCTCAAAGAGATGTAAAATCTCTCCTCAGTTCAGCAACACTCTGCTATGCAAATTGCTCATAAATTCTTCTGTCTTTTTCTCTTATTTTGGGATACCTTAAACAAACTTCCCGAATCTGAGTCCTAGCTTCTCCATGAAGCCAAGATCAAGAATATGTTATGCTAGGGAAGTTGGATGGATGCTTCTATAAGCTTCACAGGTGCAACCGCTCAAGAAATAATTATTGGAAATGGATTTTTCTTAGCTTAGGTAGCCCAAGTTTGTTATAGACTTGGTTGTTATTGATCAATATGACTATGGCCATGGTCACTATCGACAAGCATGACCAACCCACAACTGCTACGAGTGTCAATAATGATTATGGCCATTATTGATGATATCAAAAAAAAATGTTGAATAGGACTAGGTTGCCTTGATTGAGTGGTTATAACCACCTCTAAGTCTTGTAAAGGTCCAAGGTGAGTCACATGGCCTAAAAAGGTGTCCATATGAGTAGCCTCTTAAACATGATACATTTTAGGTGTCTACATATGCCCCTTTTTGAGATGAATTGTGAAAAACACAACATTGAGAAAAAATATACAACCTAATGCCATATTGTAGGTTGATTGATGTTCATTTATCTGGTCAAATTTAGATGCCCCAATCATGTAAAGGGCACGCATCTCTAAATCATTGCTTCAAAAAAGTTAAAGAACTTGGTTCAAGTACAACCTTTCATCTCAGGCTTACTTGATCTTGGACATTGTCCAGTCATGAAGAGGCAAGGACCTACCTTCATGCTTCAAAAATACCAAGCATTTATTTAATTAATTTGCTTGTTTTTTACCCCAAGCAGGGGCATGATTATTTTTGGTAATGATTCATGGACGAACACAATTAACATGATTAAGTGTATAATTTTTGATTTTTATTATGAATGTTATGTTTATGACTACCCCCTCAAGCGATGAGTCGATGAGGAAAATGGCAAGTGATGAAAGTAACGAGTCACTTGACCAAGATGATTTATTTGAACAATGTAAGATTATTACTGTTGTTTTAAGGCTAGTCCTATTATAGTTGTGATTTCAACCATTAATAGTAATTGTACATATCTATCTCATGGAGCATTTCAGCCACAATGGCCTTCTTAGAGAATCAAGATGATAGCAATTTAGTTTAATCATGTGATGAATCACTATGTTTTATGATTTGATGAAATTTCATAGAAGAATGAAATGTACGTCTCGTTCCCGTGGAGTAGTCTGACCACAATGACCTTATTGGGAATTGAAGTGAAAACATTTCAATTATTCAATGAATAATTTGGTTCAAATTATCTTATGGTAATTTACTTATCCTTCTTGATTGCATGGAGCACAAGTTGCTGCAATCTCCAAGTGTATAGGGCAAATAGCTGGATACAAGGCACACTTGAAATTTTATTTTATTTGATTTTTTGTAATTTTTGTGATTTATGATGATTATGGATTGGTAGATATGTATTTATGTCCAATATGAAAATCCTTATGGTGAGTAAATGGGTGCATTTATGACCATTTATCAACCATCATTGAATACAGTGGTAGATATTTGCAAATCCTATAATTTCTATTGACGTCGGTGGTCGGGCCTAGCCAAATCTACTTTTTAGGGATTTGACCAAAGGAAACTAGGCTTCTTTGGAGAATTTTGAGATTGACCAAAGGAAACTAGGCTTCTTTGGAGCCTTTGGGTATTTGACCAAAGGAAATTGGATTTTTTGGAGCCTTTTGGGATTTGACCAAAGGAAACTAGGCTTCTTTGGAGCCTTTTGGGATTGACCAAAGGAAACTAGGCTTCTTTGGAATGTTTTGAGATTTGACCAAAGGAAACTGAGCTTATTTGGAGCATTTTAGGATTTGACCAAAGGAAATTGGGCTTCTTTGGAGTCTTTTGGGATTTGACCAAAGGAAATTGGGCTTCTTTGGAGCCTTTTGGGATTTGACCAAAGGAAACTAGGCTTCTTTGGAGTGTTTTGGGATTTGACCAAAGGAAACTGGGCTTCTTTGGAGCATTTTGAGATTTGACCAAAGGAAATTGGGCTTCTTTGGAGCATTTTGAGATTTGACCAAAGGAAACTAGGCTTCTTTGGAGCATTTTGGGATTTGACCAAAGGAAACTGGGCTTCTTTGGAGCCTTTTGGGATTTAACCAAAGGAAAATGGGCTTCTTTGGAGCTTTTTGGGATTTGACCAAAGGAAACTAGGCTTCTTTGGAGCATTTTGGGATTTGACCAAAGGAAACTGGGCTTCTTTGGAGCCTTTTGGGACTTGACCAAAGGAAACTGGGCTTCTTTGGAGCTTTTTGGGATTTGACCAAAGGAAAATAGGCTTATTTGGAGCTTTTTTGGATTTGACCAAAGGAAACTGGGCTTCTTTGAAGCCTTTTGGGATTTTACCAAAGGAAACTGGGCTTCTTTGGAGTATTTTGGAATTTGACCAAAGGAAACTGCACTTCTTTAGAGCTTTTTGAGATTGATACAGCGAGGTAAAGGGCACAACATTTTGAAACCTAGCAATTGATTGATGATATGCAAGGCAAAGGGTGTAACCTTTTGGAAACCAAGCAATTGATTGATGATATGCAAGGAAAATGGCACAACCTTTTGAAACCTAGCAATTGATTGATTGATATACAAGGCAAAGGGCACAACCTTTTGAAACCTAGCAATTGATTTGGTTGATTAGAAATTGGATTGAAATAGACCTTTGATTAGGAAGATGTGCTACCTTGATTTATCCCATGTTGCTTGATTGGTTGATTGTTGATTAGGGGAAGTATGATACTGATAATGCCCTAGTTGATGTGTGCAAATGTTTGTGTAATTTACAAGTGTAAGATTTTGGACCATTAGATGTGTTATGTGTTATGATTTATGGATGCATTAATGGATGTAATGCCTATGATGATAAATGTATGGATGCATAGATGTATGATTAGATGTTGTGATCTAGATGTGTATATGGATGATTTAGATTTGTTTATCTAATTATGAATGTGAATTCATGTTGTTGTTATGACTATAATCATGATATGTATGTTATGCATTAATTTCATGTGGATGGTCTAATGCAAATGAACCTATATGCTTTAATCACTTAAAACATAAGGAATGAATCTAATATGTGTTTAACAAACTAATGGTAGACACCACATAATGTATGAAAATCATGAATAAAAATGGTAACTCTTATCATAAGAATTAATCATTTAAACATCCATATGTGAGATGAGATGAATGTGAGATGTAGGGGCTTTTCCTATAAGCTTTTGTAAATTAAAATATATGCATAAAATAGTCAGTGGCCATCTAAATATCATTGTTGATATCCATCTGGTATCTATCCTATTCTATACACATCCCTTAATAAATAAAAGTTCATAAGGAAAACTATGCATGATTGATGATATGATTTGTTGCTATAAGGGAATTTTTGAGGTTTTCCATGAGACTCAAACACCCTAGTTGATTGATTCAAAAGTTGTATAATGACTACACAAGACTCCTGAAAGATACAAGCCTATTAAGAAGACCAAGATATTCACTATCCCTGTGTGTGCAAAGTGAATATATTAGATGAGGCATAAGACTACCTCATTGCTAGGTGGGTTTCATTCAACCCATTGTTGTAATGAGGATCACCATATGGTCATCATGATCCTAAGTTTGGATGCAGTTAGACTAGACTACTAGGCAATACAAGCCACCTAAAGCTAGCTCATCCATAAGCTAACATTGGTCTGTACAAAAGAAGGTCGCTAATGTGACAGACATATCACCATGCATAAGGATACTCCATTGCCATGCGGGTTTCATTCAACCCATTTTTGTAATGGAGATCACCCCATGGCGGTTGAATACTGAAGATTCCAAGGATTCAAGCTCGTTACCCCCTTCTTTTCTTTTGATTGCTTGGGATACTTGCTCATGCTTAGTGATGATAATCACTATTTATTTTACATATTGTTTTCTTTTGGAGCAAGGGATTTGCTTAGTGATGAAAATCACTATTTATTTTTCTTTGTTGCTTTGGGAATTTTCTCATTTTGTATAAAAATCAAGGGATTTATTTGGTAGGGGGGAGCTTGTCCTTTTGCCAATAATCAACACTCTAGACCATGCGCATAATAATATGAGCAAGGAAAACCTTTTTCTTAAGGTGACCAGGACCACTTTGTAGTGTCATCCTTCCTTGTTCAAACTAGGATTATTAATGTTTAAAATTGTGATGGGATTTTGAGATATACAAGGTACTATCAAAACTAGACCTCATCTTCGAAAGCCAAGATAGATTTCTACAAAATCTGAAAAGATAACTAGGAATGGCTGAATGACCGAAAAACCCTAGTATACACCTGATAGAAACTCATAAGTTGTGTTGAAAAACATATTTACTCACAAGGAATATGAATGATGATGATTTTGAGGATGCATGATTGGCATACAAACATGGTGTCATCTATAAGAATGTAAACACAACCTATCCTAATGCAAGTGCAATGGATGAAGATGCCTAATGCAATGCAACTAATGGATGCATATAATGAAATGCAAAATGTAAATGTTTTTATGTTTTTAATGTTTTGAATTGTTTTTGTGATTTTATATTTTTTTGATTTTTTTGAATTTTTGATGATTTTTAGGGAGAAGGTGCGATACCTTATGTACCCCCAGTGTGTGTGCTACTTGATGAAAGTGAGGAAGGTGTGATACCTTTAGAATCCCCAATGTGCTTCATTGATTGTGATGTGGATGGTAGGGAAGGTGTGCTACCTTGAAGACCCCCATTGTGCATGTCATTCACTGCAATGTAATTGGCCCGCTTAGGAAGAGTGACAAAAATCAAATCTCCCTATTGGGGCATAAAACTTTGTGAGGTGATAATATTTTTATGGGGTAAAACAAGCAAACTGTCTATGCAAAGCTTATTTTATCCTACCATTTCTTTGACAAAATTATTGAATGAATAGCAGTTGTAGATGTAGTGCCTATTTATATGGTGATAGGTATAATAGAGGCTTTCATTATGTGACCCAGACTTAGGTGTTCTTGGTTTAACTTCTAGTAATGTGATTGCATTTGCCTCATATAGTTTTTAAAATAGAACCGAAGTAGTCATAAAAATGTGACTACTCGGTGAGGTGGCTTGTTAGGCTAATGAGGCGACAGTTGACCTTGGGGTCACAAATGGGATGATGAGGCATGACCTATGGTAGGTTGAGCTGAGGTGGATGAACCATCTATGAGTGAGGCCTCCTTGTCAATAAGGTCTTGGATGATATTTTTAAACCCATAACAATTGTGAATGTCATGGCCCTCTATTCGATGATAAAGGTAGAAGTGATCCTCCCTATAACCCTTAGGTTTAGCTCTTTTTGGGTCTAAAGGGTGTATGTAAAGTAAAATGATAGCCTTAGCTTCTTGTAACTTCTAAAAAATGGTTGACATGGACTCATTTAATGGAGTCCAAATACACTGCTGGTGTTTCAAGCATGCAAAACACACTGGCTAATTTTGGGAAAGTGGTTAAGTTATAGGTATCTTGATTGTTTGCTTAGGTGGCTCTTCCTACTTTTATAGCATAAGGGATGGATCACTGACTATGCTTATTTTTTGGCTATCAATTTGAATTTGATCCCTCTCAAGCATATTCTGTATTATGGTCTTGAAACTATAACATGACTAAATGTCATGACCATTTTGTCTATGATATAGATAATATACCTCCTCCTTATATCCATGGGGTTTTAGATGATTCGGATCTAAGGGGTGAACCTCAGGTAAAGTAATGGCTTTTATGGCACATAATCGATTGAAAATTGATATCATAGGTTTAGGTAATGGTGTATAAATATGTGGTAATTGGTGTGGCCGACTCGGTGCTTATTCTTGTTAAGGCCTTTCTTATGGCTGTGTAGGAGGTGGTTTGACCTCAAATGTAGTTTTCTTTTGTAGCTCCATGCTTGTGAGCTGGTACATGATTAGTTGCAATGCATTATTTTGTTGATCCATTTATATATCCATATCTTATCTAGATGATCTAGAATGTGCTGCAAGAGTAATGGAGTAACAGTTGAATCATTATTAGTGGATATGGATGATAATTTTTAATTTATGGAGGCAAATTGACAATGGATGCTAAGGAACCCTTAAGTAAATGTGAGTCATAAGTTTCCTTTGTCTGAGATGATGTGGATGTCTCTTAATGATCCTATCTAATGATTGCCTCCACATGCTTATGTTTGTGACTCAATTCATGTTTTTGTTCCACTTTTTAGTGTTTATCTATGATATCTTGAGTACCCTAGTTTGACATGAGGGAGACACCCATTCTTGATTTTCTAAAGGTGTTATGAGAAATGAACTAGGTGTGACTAATTTAAATAGTGGTGGTACTTTTGATGTGGAAACATTATTTTATGGAACTACCCATTGTGTTGATTGATTTAGAGATACTTGGTTCTCTATCTTGATATTGACCATTCCCACAAACTCGTGAGAAGGTATTTTATCATTTGGACAAGTTGTGGATGGCTCCTCAACTTATTGTGGTTGTTCTATTTCAATTGTAACAACTGTTGTTTTCTCCTCATCCTTAGGTATGATGATGTCTTACATTGTGCTGATGAGAATATGTGGAGGAATCTCCTTGATTGGCCCCTTCAAATTTTCTCCTTTAGGGAATTTCAATGCTAAAAAAGGGGAATAAGGAGGAATCACTAATGATGGTGGATATGCAATTGGTAATGATGGTTTAATGCATGCTATGGTTGAATGTTTTATTATTTTGTTTGCATGGGTATCATGGCGCTTGCATGGTGCAAGAGGCTCATGTGGTTCATTGATAATTTTGTAATACTTGAAGGGATATGGATCAGTATGCACCACATATACTTGACCTTGGTGTATAAATTTGAGGTATTGATGGACTATATATGGAACACATTCTATATCTCTCATCCAAGGTCTACCTAACAATATATTGTATTATCTTTCACCCTCTAAAATGTGGCACAATGTAGGCATAATATTTATCCCAACTTGAATAGGTAGGACTATTGTACCAACTATAGGGGATATAGCATCGTTAAAGGCTCTTAATGTGAATGTGGATTCTATGATGTATAACAGTGAAATGTTGAGGTGTTTTAGAGAAACTATAGTGATGATATTAATGGACAAACTAGTGTCTTTCAAAACCTGCTTATATAGAATTTGATTGATGCTTGCCAGGATATGTAAAGGTGGATCAGGTTCATCATTAGGGGTTGGCCTAATCTCTTGCTTGTAGAATGTTATCACAAGATCCTTGTATGATTGAATGGGATTCAATGGTTGTAAGGACTATGACACATGATCAAATTTGATTGGATTTTTTAGTGATGTATACTGATCAAGGTGTTTCTTGCTCCCTATTGTGATATTAATCATGTTGATAAAACCCTCATTGGGTGGGGCTACATGTACCTCATTCACATGTTCTATTTGATCTTCTCTGACCTCATGCTTGGGTAAAATATTTTTGAATATGCTAATTTGTTGATTATCGATAGCCACTAGGATATCTATTTGAAATTGGTTTTTTTCTAACATATTTTGCACCACATTTTTGAATGAGATGCAATCCTGGATGTCATGGATGTTCTGTCAATGATAAATGCAATATAAATCTTCCCTATACCCTTTAGGTTTGTATGATTAGGATCAAGGGTACATATGTCAAGCAAGATCATAGACTTATCCTTGCATAGGTGATTGAAAAGTGATGCCAAAGATTAAGGTAATGGTTTTTAGGTGCGAGGTGTTCAACATTGTCATTTTTGTGCCTGGTTTTCATTACATTGATTGAGTGCATTGGGGGAGGTTGAGCCTAATAATTTGGCTATTGTTTGTTATTTTCCACTTTAGGAATATTTAACACAACTTGATTCATAGGTGAAAGTTTGGCTTGATGAGGTTGGTTGCATGTGTTCTTATTCCAATATTTCTTATGGAGTTTCAACTCTCCCTCTTGGACCTTAATGTCTTCTATAACTTTGGCTTGCACCAAAGCCTCCTCAAATTTTGGATACTATTGCAACTAAAGTAGCAATGATATGTATTTAGCACAACTCTTTGTGAACATCCGAGTTAGTTTAGATACAAGAATAACAAATGGAAGTTTTGACATGACTTTTCACCATCTATTCCCATAATCCATAATTGACTCATCATCATATTGACATAAGTTTGATAAGTCAGAAAGGTTAGCTTTCTTCTTGATGCCAAAAGAAAAGCGTTCAAGGAAAGCATTTGCTAGCTGTTCAAAGCTAGTTATATAGTACCTCGGGAGTTGATTGTACCACTCAAGGGCAGCACCCAAAAGTGTGATCACAAAAGTTCACAACAATAAGGTATCATTGTTTTGCAAGTAGAAACATAAGTTCATAGAACCTATCACATGTTCTTGTGCATCTTCGTCCCCTTGAATTTTTCCAACTTAGGAATTTCAAAGTGTTTAGGATACGCTAGACTAGGTACCGATGGACTAAGGGGCTAATTATGAATTTTGCTCAGAGTAGGCTTTTGATAAGCCACACCTTGTTTCTCGAGGGTTTGAAGCCTCTCGATGAGAACTTTGTACGCTTGAGATGAGGTGATCTCATCCTCCCAAAGAGGTCTTCAGGGAGTAAGCGGTGGTAAATTTATATGTGATCGAGTTGGCTGATTGTAGTCATTAGCCAAGTCCACTGACGATGGTTCAGGGTACAATTACTCCTATTCATCTTGTTATGTTTCCTCATACTGTTCATGTTCTGGTGGATTTGGTGCTAAGCACTATTGTTTTCGAGAAGCATGTTGTGAAGTACGATGAGGATGAGTGTTTGTTTTCCTACTAGGAAGATCTTGGTGAAACGTATTATGTCTCTCATTATGCTACCACCTATATGCACTAGGTGAGGGTAATTCTTCTTGAGCTAACCTATTTGATCATTCTTCATGTTCCTTTTTCTCAAGGATTATTTGTTCTCTCAAACGATGTTCATACAAACATTGGTGATGCAGCCTTTGTCATTTCGTGTGTTCTTGCTCTAGGTGTTCACGCTCATGGTGCAAGTCCTCCAATTGGGCTTGAAGTATTTGTTCTCTCTGGTTTGCATCATACCTAGGCAACTGATTTAATTGATCTACTGTGTAGGGCCATCAAATTATTGCCTCGATGCAAGGGGTTTTATTTATCTCAAAATGTGCAACAAGGTTGGCAACCCTCTTCCCTCGATCAATCAAGGTTGCATTGATACCATGCTCAACCCTATGTTTGGTACCATCATGAGTGGATGGGGCAGTTGTATTATGTGGGTGCTTGGAGCACTCACCTTGGGCATACGTATGCCACACTACATATTTGCTATACACACTCTCTGAATGAGAATGGGTAGTCAAAGTGGCCCTATGGGTTGACCTTCCACCATCCTGATCTAAGAAATCAAGTTGATGGGTTTTCCATGGTTGGTTAGGAGGCATACCTCTTTCACCAATGCTACAAAATGATATGAGATCTACTCCATGCTCAGAGTGATTTGAAGCTCTGGTGGGTATGCAAGTGTTCGTAACCCCTCTAGTTTACCCCTCATTGGGTGGATTTTGTCTATCAACATCATGTGATGATTGAGGTCTGGAAATACCCTCGTCTTGATCATGAGAAGTCCTTGTATTAGTCCTCCTAGGTGGGGTTTCTCGATGAGATCCCCCATGAGTAGAATTGTCTCCATAGAGACTACTTGAACGTCATTCAGGTATGGCTTGGATAACTAGATTGACTCTAGGGTGGTTTACGCCCTCTTGTGTATTGGTTGCCACCTCAGTCGTAGACTGAATGCGGCTCCATGTGGTGACCATTCATTTTGAAATTATCTCGTATGTGATTTTAAGAAACAAATAAAGTAGACAAAATGATTATCTCTTTTAAGGATTACTTTGTGTTTCCTAAGAACTAGATTGTGTGTTTTTGATGTGTTGTATATAGTTCCACTTTCTCATATGTGTTTGAATATGGTTGATGTAACTCTCAATTTGTTAAAATGTTTTCACCTGTACGCCCGCACACACATATCTGATGATGAAGTTTGGATTGTGAATCCCATCAGACTATGGAGATGAAACCCATAATCGATAGGGGACACAGGTCCTATCGATCCTCACCCAATCCATCGGGGGTAGCGATATACCTTTTAAAGAAGAGTATGTGCTATTTTCCCAAGCTTCGATGGTTCTTGGAGTCGGCCTTGGCCACGAACGGGTTTGAAAAACTCTCAATATGCAAGCCAACCAAGTGGTAATGACATCCACTATTGGTCTTGATCAATTGGTTGGATGTGAGAGCCCAACTCAACTGATGTTTAACTTTAAAATGTGAGGTGTGTGTGTGTGTGTTCATTTTACTTTAAATAAAAGAAAAGATGCATCAAACAACATGCCATGATTTTTTTTCTACATGCATAAAAATAACATTTAAATTTTAGAAATGATGCATGTAAAATATGTTTTACATTCAAAAAATGCAATGCAAAACTAAAATGAATCAGCCTTTAAGTAGGCTCCAAGCATGCAAACCTAACACTCAGCCTAATAGAGGTTGTCTCTATGAAATTCAATGCATGGTCATGGCCTCTAGACATAGAGGCAATCATATTTTTTGCTACTAGTTTCTATTGTGGCTAATAGTAGAGGCCACTGTTCCCAGTAGCAATGAACAGTAAACACAACAAAACCAAAATTTTCCTTCTAATTTTCTCTATGTGCTATAATTATCTGCTATTCTAGAAAATTTCAAGAAAAAATATTAGAAAGCAGATTAAGGTGACTTAAAGGTGAAGCCTTAGTTTGAATAAGTTGTTGCACTTTTAAGTCTCTATGTTTTTCCCAAGACCACTAATGATCAGGGCAGTGACGATGTTGGCTGCTGGAGTAGGTGGCAGCGATGACTATTAGCCATGATTTTTCAAAGTAGTGGTACTTGTAATAAAAAAAATCAAATAGAAACTCATCTAGCATCCAAAATTGGAGGTTCCCGCAAGTGATCACCACTTGTAAAGCTATAAAAACCATACATCTAATCTATTGCAATATTGTAACGAATTGAAAACATGAAATTATGTAACCATTTGAGAAAATGAGATAAAAAAATGGGGTGCTCTCTTTTTATTAATCAAATAAGCTTTAGTTACAATACATCCCTCTTAGGGATACCCAATTCGATACAAAATTACAAATAATGTGGCCCCAAAAAGGGGAAAGATGCACTCCACAAGGTCTTTGCATCTCCACTAATTTGATTATAGAGGGTTTACTTGCAACCTCTACTTATGATGTCAAGAACATGGATCTTGATGATATTTAGCCTTTGAACTACCCTGTATCCTGCACACAAGAAACTACAAGAAATATCAATAGCATATGAGGCCTCTCAAGATGAGGCTAGTTTCTCCATAAGTGCAAATTATAAAGCAAATGCATAAAGATATGTAAAGATACATGAAATACTAGAATAAAAGCATAAATATTGAAAGTAAAGTAGCTATTCTATGTTAGAAAACTAAATTAAAGCATCTAATGACTAAACTAATGACTAAAAAAAAGGAAAGATACATCATCCCATGACTGTTGTTGATCAGGGTGATAGACTCTATTAGCCACTATTGATGTCGGTGGCAGCATGTGCAGGCTGCTGTTAAAAATAGTGGTCATAGAATAGAGGCTCTATTATTTGTATTCTTTGCATGATGTCAATGAATTACTTCATTGAATTGATGTGCAAGGGTCAATCGTGTCTCAAGATACAGTTTGGTTGCATAATTTGGCTTGAATTGCAAGTAATTTGATGTTTAACAACAAGATGATTGGTCTTCAAGCTTTGATGATCTCCATTGGTACATATGCAGATGTCATGGTACAATTGGATAACACTTCATTGCACCTCAAAGGGATGTGAAATCTCTCCTTAGTTTGGTAGCACTCCGCTATGGAAATTGCTCATGAATTCTTCTCTCTTTTTCTTTTGTTTTGGGACGTGTTGACCCCAAAAGGGCAGTCTCCCTTTTGAGGTCTATTTTCCCTTCCCCTTAAGGGTGCACAAGGTGGTGTGCCCTTATTTAGCCTGTGCACTCCACTTAAGAGTGGAGCACACAAAAAACCCCCTGAGGTACACAAGTTGTGCATCCCAAGCTGAGCCCGTGCTCTCCATTAGTGGAGCACGTGAAGTCCTTGACAAACATATGAGTCTATGTGCCCGGTCCAAGATCGTGCACTCCATTAGTGAATGGGGCACAAAAATTACCCAAAGGGTGCATGAACCCGTGTGCCCCATGCTGAGTCCACACACTCCATAGGGAGGTGGAGTATATGAAGGTTCTAAGGGTTGCATAAGCTATTCACCCCAAAGAGAGTCATGTGCGCTCCATTCCCTTGGATTGCATGAAGCCCCCTTGGGTGCATGTTGTCACATGTCTACTTCCACCTCATGCGATCCACTTTGAAGTGGAGCACACCAAGTCCCATGAGGAGCATGAATATTAGCACGCTCCCCAAACCCTATCATGTGCTTCTCTTTGAATAGAGCACACAAAGACCATTGTAGTGCACAAGTCGTGCGATCACTCCCCAGCCTGTGCACTCCACTAACCAGTGGAGCACACAATGTCCCATAGGGTGCACAAGCTCATGTACCCCAAAAAGCATCTACATGCTCCACTTCATTAGAGTGTGCGATGGTCTAGCCAGATGCACGAATGTGTGCACCTACCTCTAGGCACATGCGCTCCACTATGGAGTGCACCTAGGTTCTTTAGGGCACATAGCCTATGCGCCCCATTGGGTCTCATGTGCCCCACTCCATTGGTATGAATGAAGTGTAAGTGAGTGCATGAATTCATGCGCTCACCTCGAGGGCCACATGCTCCAATCCCCTAATGGAGCACATGAGCCCATGGCCCCCACCTTGCCAAAGTGCATGAGAAATAAATAAGGCATAGACCTTGCGCACACTTCCATCAAGGCCACCCTGCCCTGACCAACCTAAAATCACCACATGTCTTACAAGTTGCCTCCCAGCCGCATTTCCATTCCACGAGTACAATGAGCTACCAAAATAACAAGTGATGTGGCATGCTTGACCAATTAGCATGCCCCATCAGACAAAAAGTGCATGAACTCCACCTACCCCAAATTTAATGCATGCACTTTATTAAGAAGGTGGAAAACTCCTCCCTACATCATTCATACATGTAGAACTATTCTCGATGAGGTTGACCATAGAGGAGAAAGAGATAATCCTTCACTATTCTGCCTTATTCATTCCCATGGCTTCCAGAATCTCGGCCATGTCCGGAGCACCAAATGTTAAGGGGAAAATTGCAAAAATTACCGTGGATGGCCTATTGCATGGAGGACAGGTAGAGTGCAAGATCCCAAAACCTTAGAAAATTTTCTAGATACCAGCAGATAAATTACCATTGAGGAACAAAATGAGGTGGAGGGGGTGATGATATACAATTTTGATCCCACAGAGGAGGACAGTCAGTGCCACCCAATGCTATTAAGAAGCTTGTTTATGAGTGCGCAAAGAGATAGAACTGAGCCAACCCCTGTCTAAAACAAATAGAATACCAATTTGGGGTGCTTGACCTGTCCGAATGTCTACCACTCCTCGGACCTCCTAGATTTGCTGGCGATGGCCTATGATCCTAGAAGTCACACCATCTATGACCATAAAAACCAGGCGATGGCCATATTGACAACAGACAACATTGTGAAGGTGTTCAAACTCACCACAACATCGTGAGTCATGGATTTCAAGACCTTGATCCTCTAGGAAAATTATATGCTTAACACCTCATTCCTAGGAATGCTCCTAAAGAGGGAAAAATGTAAGCCCTTAGATTTCCCCATTAAAAAATTCTTTCTTTGGCCCTGGGCGCAAGATTACATAGACATGATCAACCTAGTATTGGGCATTAAAAATTTGGAGTTGATTACAAAAGAGGTTATGTTTTTAATTATTTAGTGCAATAAGATAGATAAGACACCTCTCTACCAGTGGGAGGACGTAATCAGTGATAACATGGACCAAGAATTACAGGAGTTGCAGAAGGCCATATTGGTAGATAAAGAAGAGCTCCCCCATTTTTCTTACTATTCCTTCTTGATTCATTTATTCATGGCACAATTAGATAAGTCCCTAGTAGCTCATATGGGAGGGGTGACTACTCCCACTCTTCAATATTAGTTACTGTGCATCCAAGAAGGGTGCTCCAGCTACAAGAGCTTCTTTAAAAATATCCTCCCCATGGTGCACCTCTGATTATGTGGAGAAGAGTCAAACATATTTGGGGCTGGGGTAAGAAAGTTTCTACATAAGGCTCAAGTGGGATATTTCTTCTACATAGAATATTTCTCCTATATCAGACTGTATGGCTCTAAGTTACCTCCAAAGGCATTGTCGAAGTATTTCCCGACCTTAATTGCCATCTTGGAGATAACCCGACAAATTGCCAAGGAGGTTAAAATCAAATATATAAGAAATAAAGGCTTTATGTCATGGTTGCTCATTCCTTGCTCTATGGGCCCTTATACGTACCTTGGCCATTTTTCCATGCTGTAGGCCATATGGAACATGGACACATATTGCTTCCAAGAGGTTACTTGGAGACCGTATGACCCCGATGGCCACCCCAGGAAAAGCATCGCTAGAAAACTCGCTCTTCTATAGGTCACCCACAATGAAGATGATTTCAAGGACTAGATATAGAAGGCTTTAAAAAATAACCAAATGCTAGATTTAGTTTGGAATATGGAGAAGAGACCTTATAGTAGGTTGGAAGCGATTGGTGACTATGGCTCCCAGTTGAGATTACATAGGGGATTATTGGTGGATAAGGTGGTCCCATTGGTCTTGATCGCTCCTCCAAAAGAATTTGAGGACCCCACCTTCCAGGTTGTCTAGCAATACACTGACCTTTTTGAGTTTATTATAAAAATTGTCGATGAGGTGCAATAGGAGCAAGCAAAACTCCCTTCTTCTAGTTCTCCCACCGCCACCTCGAAAGGAAAGGAATTGGTCTCCTCCTCATCCCAAAGTACAACGTCATCAACTTTGATGCTAATGTGTCCTTCAAAAAATACTAACGTGGTAGTAGACTAGCCTTCCTTATTCTTTGCCACCCTGGTTGTCAATCAAGAAAAACATCCTGTTCCCCGCAAGGTTTTAAGGAAAATAACAAAATTTGGGGGGCTTTATAATATACTAAGAGAGTATGAGGTGCAGGAAAGAAGCCCCTCACGGTCTCCTACCTAGCAAAAGGGCTAGAATAGAACCTTCTACAGAGGACATCGAGAGCCTTACACTAACAAGGGTGAGAGACACCTTTCAATTTACTACCGATGAGGAGGACCAGATACAAGATATTGAAGAACAAAGGTCCTTGAGCAAAGGAATATGTAGGACTTGGAGTACGGTAGGACAAGAGATAGGTGATGTCTCTATAACCACATTTGATATTCCTTTGCCACCAAGTCTAAATGAGGCCACCATTGATGTAAGTAGAGGTGTCATGCGGGCTAAAGTTGCACCAGTTGAGATGATGAAGTCCTAAGTGGCCACCCAGGCACAAGTGGCAGCTGCTATGGAAAAGGAGATAGAAATTTTAAAGGCTAAGGCTGTAGAAGCAGGGTAGTTATAGCTCAAGGTGCATCAGCTTCAAAGTGAAGTTGATAAACTTAAGATGCCTTCTCCTTCTACTACACAGGCCAATATTCAACTTGGATCAGTAGAGGAGCTCAAACAAGAAATAAAAGAGAAAATAACAGAAAATATGAAAGACCTGGAGTCCATTTTTGTGGATATCTATGCCACCAAGCATACTTTTGGCATTTTACGGGATCGTCTGCAACAAGGAGATCAAAGGATGAATGCCATATTTTCCATGTATAAAATGTTTAGAGAGAATTATGTATCGATCACTGGGATTATGGTTACATTATCAGATGACTCCCATTGTTTCTTCATTGAGGAATATGCCAAGGTCTTCATATTCTTGTAGAATATGCCAAGGTCTTCAAGAGATAGCCAACGTCGAATAAGAGATCAATGATGAGCTAGAGGATTGTAGCTTAAATATCGATGAGTTTATGCAGGCCCCCAACATCAAGGAGTTAGTGCTCCAAAAAGTCCAATATTTTGACTTGGACTCCGATGGCAAGCTATCCAAATGGTTTACAGCCCTAGTGCAAATGGTAGACCACCTATATCTCTTTGCTAAGAACACCTTGGAATGGGTAAGAGAGAGGGTGAACAAGGCCATGCAAGACCTAAATTTGTTGTTGTTTTCATTAAAATTCCATGATGAAGCATGGGAGTTCATCAATCAGGCCATTCAAAACCTTGGAGAGGGAGTGGGGCCTAGTTCACCCATAACACACACACCAGGTGATACGCAGCCACCACCCTAGGGCAGTACAGGATAGGATACATAACCACCACCTACGTGAAAAAAGGTATGGGCTACGTGCCCATTTTTTATTACATCTAGTTTTTGAGGACAACATGATTAATCCAACTGGAGTAGATAGTTACAACGTTTAGGCGAGCCTACACTATAAGAAGGATATTGCTACAATAGATGTTTTTTATCAAACCTCTAAGAGAGAAAAGCCTAGGTATAAGCCTTGTCTAGTGTTTTAGTCGTATTCTCCTTGTGTTCTCTATTTGTGTTTCTTACCACCCTTCCTTCTGCCATTTCTAGGGATTACCAAAGAGCATTGTTCACCGAGATCATTTCCTATGGAATGCGCTAGAGTTGGAAACCCTTACGTCACTGCAATCAGGACGGAGGGAGATCACCCCTTGTTATGAATATTCAAAATGAGGGTTTATTGTAATACAATGGCATATAAGGATCAAGCATTCTTCTGATATTTCCATATGTAAAAAATTTTTATATAAATGAAAATTCCAACTCTTCCCTTGGCATATTCTGTGTTTATGGTCTATGTTATGCTCATTTATGTGTTCTTGCAATCAAAACATGTGGATGATGCTTTCTTTTCACTAGTTTAATAATTTTATTGCATTACGTTATTCGAATGAATTAAAACGAGCTAGTTTCCCTCTCTTTTTCTACTCTAGTCATAAATATTAACCTGCTACGAATGCCCAATGGATAAGACACCGGTCTGGTCTTGTTATGCTCCATTATTGCTTGGTTTGATCACTAATATCTAAACAACAAAAAATCATTTTTTCTAGCATAAGTGGGTGTTTGCACCATTAAAATAGAATAGATGAACCCACCACTTGGGGTTTCCTTACCCAACCTAGTCTATCTAGAGCTTTCAAAGTAATTTGTTCCTAGGTTAAAGAGGTGGATCAACCAGAATCCACAATACTGGTTGTGATTCCTTGAGTTTCCTATGACGTGACAAAGCTTTAAGGGGTAAGCAGGAAAACTCCACAACAATTTTTGGCACTGTTGCTGGGGAGGACATATTCTTTATATTTTTATCATTTTACTCCCCATACTACATATATTTTTATTTTCCCTGTGAGGTTTTTGGGCTGAGCAATCTTAGCTAGAGAGCACCTTCCCCCACTCTTTGCACCCTATGCTGGTGATTCTAAACACATTCAAAGCAAGGAGTTGATCTGGTGGCCACGAGGCAAAGTGACGAGGAGCTCTACCCTAAACTACTAGACCCATAGGTACTTTTTAGAATGCATAAAAGTAAAAATCAAACTTTATTTTCTATTCCACCTAGTATTCAGAGTAGTACTATGTATAATCCTCAAAGTCCTCAAAAAAGTACTACCCCACCTACTGCATCCACTGTCCCGAGGGGCCCAACCACACAAATGGCCAATCCACCCTTAAAAAATTGGTATCTCAATAGGTATAGGCCCTTTGTATTACCACAGGCTCTAAATCCCTTATCCCAAAAAGCCCACAAGTACCTACCTAAGTTCCTAGGGGACAACATCGTGACTGGGGAGGACCACGTAAAAGACTTTATGTATGCTATGGATAGCCTGGAGGTGGAGCATGAGGATTTCATCCTTAGGTTATTCCTTTAGACCCTAGAAAAGGACACCAGAGAATGGTTCAACAATTTGACGATAGACCCTATTGGTACTTTCCAAGAGTTAGAAGCTACCTTCCTTAGAAAGTATGGGGAGAAAAATAATGTACAATCATTGTTAATTGAACTGGACACAATGAAGAAGAGGGATAATGAAATAGTATATGACTTCAACACGCAATTTACTAAACTAAGGAACCTAATGCCTGTGGCCTTGAGGCCCAATGACCACCATTCCATATGCTTCTATAAAAATGCCTTCCCTGGTGATTTTAACTATGAGCTGAGACAACAATACACACTCACCATTAATACCTATATGGAGAGAGCCACTGTGATAGAAAGAGACATGATATACAGTGGTAAAATGAAACCTACATCAGTAGATCCTAGCCCCAACCAAACAGAAAGAAGAACTAAGAAAGTGCGGTTTGGTATCCTAAATAAATCAGAGCCTAACCCTATCAAGAAATTATCATCACAAATGATAGAAATATTCTTGTCCATGAATAACTAACTGTTCAAAATTGAAAGATACAAAATTGAGGGTGGGGAACCCTCTCAACACCAAAATGAAAGCAGACCTCCTTTTAGGAAAAATTTCAACAAGAACTAGAACAGTGAGGGGGGAATAAACCCAAATAATAACTGGATGAGGAAGGAGGTCCAAAAAGACCAGGACACTGTCTCAAACTCTATGGCCTCTATTAATGTAGCTTCTAATTTTCCCTTATTTTGCCTAGCATGTGATGCTCCCCATAACCCTATCGATTGTGGTGTATATCATGGCCTCCATTCAGGTGTTAACCTTGAAGAGGAATCTGAGGATGAAATTAGGATTAATTCCTTATGGGACATGGGAAGAAACTTTTGATATCCCACTGATCTAGGAGGAAGTCACCCAGCATACCAGTTTTGATAATCAACCTATGGTATTTTCCCATGATAATGTAAAAATATTAAAAAGCCCTCAAAATAATCGCTTTGAGCAGATAAGGTAGGGTAAATTGATCCCAATAGCTGAAGAGGTTGAGACATTAGAAAGAGTCCATGCCACTAGGCTTTGCAATAGGACAATTCCTAACATATATAATAAGAAGAGTACAATTGAGGAAAAGGAGCAGGATAATACAAAGAAAAACAATGATGGCCATCAGCCTCCTCCTCTCGAGAGTTTTGAACCTGTCAATAATGGACCAAAAAATAGAAAATCAGAATTTTATGTAGGTTTATAATTGGTCAAGCAAAATATTAACATAACCTTTAGGGAGCTTATGACTGTCCCTAAGTATAGGGAACAAATTTGTAGATCCTTTGGGATGAATGACCAAGGGGAAAGCCATGTATTAGCAGCATCAACTCAAAATTCTTCAAGCAAAACTCTTGCTTTAGTAAGGCCATTCTACATCTCCCTCTGATATACATCTAGGTATGGTGATTGCTATGTGATACACAATTGCATACTTTATAGTGGGGCATCTCATAATGTTATGCCAAAGTAAGTTGTTGATCAGTTGGGACTAATATATATCAAAGACCCCCCTCACATTTCTATCATGGACAATAGATAAGTTCCTTGTGTCGGGATAATCACAGACCTCTTGGTATTTATAGATCAATATCCAAAAAAAGGGATTATGATGGATGTAGCAGTGGTTGACATGGACCCATTATTTTCCTTACTATTGTCTAGACATTGGTGTTAGTCTTACAATGACACTGAGAGGGGGGGTGAATCAGTGTAGTTTTTTTAACTTGAATTTACAACTCTTAATACCGTAGCAATTAAAAATTATTACTAGATACAACAAGTATAACAAAAGAGCATCACACAACACAAGATTTAACGAGGTTCACCAATGTGGCTACTCCTCAAAAATTGACTGCTTGGACTACCATCCAAATCTAGCCTTTGCAAAGCACCAACCTTACAATCAATTTACCAGCACCCATTAGAAGGAGCACCAACCCCTGATGCCAAGCACCAACTTGAACTTCAATTCTAAATCTATAAGTTTGACAGTAAGATACCTTTGATTTTGCAAGACCTTGACTGGTCTTTTTCACCTTTGCATTATCTATGCACTCTGCTTTCTCTATGCAATCACAGTAGCACCTAGTCGAGATTCAACATTTTTTGCTCTTTGTGAACTCTGCACTCTTTGTGTAATCACTTCGCACACTCTGCTTCGTTACAGTTGAACTTCACGATCGTCTTCTCCCTTTTGTGCACTCTGCTCTCTTTGAAAATTTTGTACTTAGAACGATTCGACACGACTTGCTCTCTGCGCACAACGACTGTATTGCACTCACATTTTTCACATCTCAATTCTCCAAAAAACCCTCCTTTTATAACAATATTTTCATGATGAAAACCCTAATCTTAGTCGGCTATAAACCCTAATCTTAGTCGGCTTTCATAACAACTGTAAACCCTAATTTTAGTCGGCTGTCAACGGACTTCGTCGGCTTAAACTCAACCATGAAAATACATGTTGCGATATCATGACACTTTTTCTCTCTCTTTCTCCTTGCTTTGGCCCCCAAAAATACATGTCGTGATATCACGACACTTTTTATTTCTCTCTTTCTCTTTGCATCGGACCGCAAAAATGCTACATGTCACGATATCGCGACACTTTTTCTCCTTACACTTTCTCTTTGCTTTGGCCCCCGAAAATACATGTCACAATATCGCAACACTTTTTCTCCTTGCTTTTTCTCTTAGCTTTGGCCCGTGAAAATACAACATGTCGCGATATCGTGACATTTTTTATCCTTGCTATTTCTCTTAGCTTTGGCCCCCGAAAATACATGTCATGATATCGCGACACTTTTTCTCCTTGCTCTTTATCTTAGCCTTGGCCCGTGAGAATACAACATGTTGCAAAATCATGACACTTTTTCTCCTTGAATTTTCTCTTCTCTTCTAGCCGCAAAAATGCAACATGTCGCAATATTACGACACTTTTTCTCCTTGCATTTTCTCTTCTCTTCTGTCGCGAAAATGCAACATGTCGCGATATCGCGACACTTTTCCAACTTAATTTCTCTCTCCTATTTTAGTTGCAAAAATGTGACATGTCACAAAATCGTGACACTTTTCCAACTTACTTTCTCTCTCCTATGTTATTCATGAAAATGCGACATGTCACGAAATCGTGACACTTTTCTTACTTACTTTCTCTCTCCTATTTTAGTCGTGAAAATGCGACATGTCATGAAATCACGACACTTTTCTTACTTGTTCTCTTTCTTCGAACTTGTCACAAAATCATGACACTTCTTCCTGCTTTCTCTTTTTCTTCCAACATGTCACGAAATCGTGACAATTTTTCTACTTGCATTTTTCTCTTCCAACATGTCACGAAATCGTGATAGTTTTTCCTACTTTCTCTCTCTCTTCCAACATGTCATGAAATCATGACAGTTTTTCCACTTGCCTTTTTCTCTTCCAACATGTCACGAAATCATGACAGTTTTCCTGCCTTTTCTCTCTCTTCCAACATGTCGTGAAATCGTGATAGTTTTTCCTGCTTTTTCTCTCTCTTCCAACATGTCACAAAATCGTGACAGTTTTTCTTGCTTTTTCTCTCTCTTCCAACATGTTGCAAAATCACGATAGTTTTCCTTGCCTGCTGTACATGTTGCGATATCGTGACACTTTTCTTACTTGTATTTTTCTTTGATATTTTGCAAATGGGCCACTTCGGTCTTCTTGGAAAATCACTGTATATACTTTGAATAACTTTTGAACTCCTGTCTTCTGCATCTAAATAGCTTTTGAACTTCCTATCCACTGCATCAGTAGATCTATCTGACTGTGTTGATAACAATGACAATACTATTGCTACACCTTGCTCAACAATCTCCCCCTTTGGAATTGTTGGCAACACATGTGCAATTTCCTGTAAACTCTTCTCCCCCTTTGACAATAATACAAAAGGGCTACTTCAGACTCCCCTTGAGTCCATGCACAACATTCTCAGGCAAAATTTATTACACTTAGAAAAAATTATGAACATGAGCAAAAAGATAATCAAATACTTAAATGCTCCCCCTGAGAATGTGATCCTTGTAGCTAGTCAATTCTTGGGAAGTGTGACCACTCCCAATTTATTGCGAAGGTACTCAAAAAATTCCTTGGGAAATGGTTTTGTGAAGATATCTGCTACTTGCTCTATAGTTGGAACAAAATCCAACTTAACCTCACCTTTCACAACTTTCTCCTTCAAAAAGTGATACCTGATAGCAATGTGTTTTGTACGTGAATGCATAACCGAATTCTTGGAGATTTTAATGGCACTGGTGTTATCACACTTAACTGATATTGGCTCACTGAATCTAATATCGAGATCTTTCAAGGTTTGTTTCATCCACAAAACCTGCATACAACATGATGTCGCTGTAATATATTTTGCCTCTACTGTCGATAAAGAAACTGACTCTTGTTTCTTACTGTGCCACACGACCAACCTATCTCCAAGATAGAATGCACCTCCACTGGTACTCTTTTTGTCATCTACACATCCTGCCCAATCTGCATCTAAATACGTAATAAGGGTGAAATCCTTGCCTTTCGGATACCATAACCCATACTCCATAGTACCCTTGAGGTACCGAAGAATCCTTTTCACTGTTGTCACATGAGTCTCCTTGGGATTAGCCTGAAATCATGCTACCATGCATACTGCCTGCAAAATATCTGGTCTGGTAGTCGTCGTGCAGTAAACTCCCAATCATAGATTTGTACATGGTTTGATCAACAAGTGGAGATTCGTCATCCTTGCTCAACTTGCAACTTGTCGTCATGGGAGTGCTAACTGGCTTACAATCCTCCATTGTGAATTTTTTAACATCTCTTTCACATATTTAACTTGAGAAATAAATATGCCCTTCTTATTTTGATTAACTTGCAACCCGAGGAAATACGAAAGTTCACCAATCATTGACATTTCAAATTCTTTCTGCATCTTATTTGCTAAATCTTTACATGACTCATCTTTTGTGCTGCCAAATATGATATCATCTATGTATACAACAAGAACAATAAGATGCCCATTTTTTGTTTTGATATACAAATTACTATCCAACATACCTTTCTTAAACCCTTGTTGAGTGAGATAGTTGTCTAGCCTTGCATACCATGCTCGGGGTGCCTGTTTTAAGCCATATAATGCTTTATTCAACTTGCAAACCAAGTTGGGATCATCACCAGGTTCGAAACCATCTGGTTGCTCAATATAAACCTCTTATTCAAGTTTCTCATTCAAAAACGTTGATTTCACATCCATTTGATAAACTTTGAAATTCTTGTAGACTGCTAAAGCCAGAAACATTCTAATTGCCTCTAGTCTAGCTACTTGTGCAAAAGTTTCCTCAAAGTCAATGCCTTCAACTTGTGCATAACCCTTACATACCAATCTTGCTTTATTTTTGACTACTTGTCCGTCTTCATTCAATTTGTTTCAAAAAATCCATTTAGTCCCGATTATATTTTTATTTACAGGTCTAGGTACTAACTCCCAAGTTTTGTTTTTCTCGATATGATCTAATTCTTCATTTATTGCCTTCATCCAAATTTCATCTTTACTTGTGTCAGCAAAATTTTTGGGCTCAATGCTAGATAATAGAGAGTATTTACTTACTACTCTTCTTCTTGTTTGAACACCAACATTGGGGTCTCCAATTATTTGCTCTCTAGGATGATTTTTCTGCCAGCTGCCTATTTTGGATTTCTTATTTTCTTCCTCTTTTGAATCACAACTTAAATCATCTGAGTCAATTTTTTGTATCTTTTTCATTTCATTGTCCTCATCTCCTTCAATAACCTCTTCATAAATTGGGTAGTTCATTTCATAGCTAATTACTCATTCTCTACCTTCATCAAATTTAGCTTCGACACTGTCCACAATTTTATTTAGCCTCTTGTTGTAGCATTTGTAATCTTTGCTTTTTGATGAATAACCAACAAAAATACCTTCATCCGCTCTATCTTCAAACTTACCAAGATTATCTTCAGTTCTTTTGATGTAGCACTTGCTTCCAAAAATTTTGAGGTATTTTGTTGTTGCCCTTTTACCAAACCACAACTCATAAGGAGTTTTACTTTCATGTGTTCTCAGCATGTACCTATTTTGGATATACATTGCAGTATGGACTTATTCTTTCCAAAATATGTCTACTACTCTACTTTCAACCAACATAGTTCTTGCCATTTCTTGCACTGTCCTGTTCTTTCTTTCTACCACTCCATTTTGTTGAGGTGTCTTGGCTGCTGAAAACTGTCTCCTAATACAGTATTTTTCACAATACTCTGTAAACTCCTCTGAAATGAATTCTCCTCCTTTGTCTAATCTTAAACATTTGATCCTATTTCCTATTTCATTCTCAACAAGGTTTTTGAAAATCTTGAACATGTTAAGAGCTTCTGATTTATGCTTCAAGAAAAATATCCATGTCATTCTAGAATAGTCATCAATGCACAACATAAAATATTTGTCACCATTTATGCTTTGTGTTCTCATGGGTCCACATAAATCAGTGTGTATTAGTTCCAAAGGTTTGCTTGTGTAGTACTCTTTTGTTTTGAATGTGACTCTAGTTTGCTTCCCCTTTTGGCATGAAGCACAAATGTTGTTTGCAGGTTTTTGATGGTGGTAATATCTCTCATTGCCCTTTTTGGGTTGATTTTTACTAGATTATCAAAACTGATATGACTGAGTCTCTTGTACCACAACCAATTTTCTTCTTCCTATCTAATAAAACAAGCTCCTTCTAAAGTCTTTGAGAGCGTGTACAGGTTGCCAGATGTCCTTGATCTAGTTGCTATTAGTTTTCCACTGTTTGTTTTTCTAACTTCACAACCCTACTTCTTAAAAACTACTTTATGACCTTTATCACAAATATGACTTATGCTCAATAAGTTATGTTTCAAACCATCCACAAAAAAGACTTCTTCTGACTTAATCTTTCTGTCACTAATTTTAACTGAACCTTTGCCAACTATCTTAGCTCCATCATTATTTCCAAACTTTACTAAACCACCTTCATATTTTTGTAACTTCTCAAATTTTTGTTTGTCACCTGTCATATGACTGGAGCATCCACTATCAAGTATCCATGGTACATATTTATTCTATGCTTTAAATGTTGTTTGTACGATTAAGGATTTCTTTTCTTCCTTAAGTCACTCTTTTTCTTTCCACTCCATTTTGATAGTAGTTTTGGGCTCTTGTTTTGCCTTTCCCTTATCAATAGCTTGTGCATGTTTTTCGATAATTTTTCTATTTTGTCTCATCCTATTTGGTTGCAATTTTCTTCCCTAAAATTGATTTGATGCAAATGTACTTCTACAGTTTCTTGCAATGTGCCCAAAATTATGACAGTTATAACATTATACTATATAATTCATCAAAGGAGAAAAAGCATTTTTACTAATGAAATTCCTTGGTCTTACATTATATTTGCAGTCTGAGATTTTATGTCCATAGCCATTGCATTTAAAACAGAAACCAGAAAAGGGATAATTGAACCTAGGGGATGGTCTTTTCCATGTTGTCGTAGGAGCCATAGGTCTTCTTATTTGATGTGTGACATTGGTGAATCCATCATTGTCAATTCTCCTTTCGTGCCTGGCATCATTGCTTTCTTTTGCATGAGACGTTTTTCCTTGATCAACCTATTTCTTATTTTCATTCTTTATGGATTCTACCTTTCTGGGCATTGATCAATTTGATGATTCTCCTTCGATGAAACCCAGACCAAATTTGATGCCTGTAGGCCTTTGGACATTTATAATCTTATCCAGCTTCATAGAACTTTCTTCATGTTTGTGATAGCAACTAATTTTGTGATTCATATCTTCTATATGCATCTGTAAACCAACTTTCTCTTCTTCTAGTTTGTAGCAATAATCTATTTTCATGGTAATTTGTACTTTGAGATCTTCAGATATTTTTTTGTATTCTTCTGTCTGTACTTTCAGACTGGTTATGATTTCATTTGTATCCTCAAGATTTTTTGAAATTTTCTTATTCTTTTTCCTCTCTATTGTCAACTCTTCAAGTGCAGAGATCAACTCACCTTCTAGATCTACTTCACCTCGTGGTTTTCACTACATACTTCAGAGTTCACTCCTTCCTTTTCTGATTTTACTTCTTCAAATGCCATGAAAAGAGCTTCACCTATTTCCTCTTCAGAATCCTCATCGGAGCTGTCTTCTGATGAACCGGCATTCCTGGAGATGAAAATTTTCTTCTTGAAGTTGCCTTTTCAAAAATTTGTTTTCTTCTTCCAGTCACTTCTTTCTTGGTGCGATCCTTCATCATTTTTGTTCTTCTTATTAAGTGGACATTTAGATGCAAAATGCCCAATGCCTCTTCGACGGTAGAGTCTTCAATATCCTTGTCAAGTCCTCTGATCACATTAATGATTCCATTAACTCTCAGCATATATGCCTCAATGTTTTCATCGTCATTCATCTTTAATGCTTCGAACTGAGCTCGATGTGTCTGTAACTTGGCCTCCTTGATCTTATCATATCCTTCATGAATACTCCTAAGTTTGTCCCATATTTATTTTGCCGTTTTACAGCTCATGATCTTTACTAGTTCACTATCTACTAATCTGCACATGAGAGCATTCTTTGCTTTTGAGTTATTTTCGAATAGTTTCTTTTCATTAACATATTTTTGGGGAGTGATGGGTATTGTGTATCCACTAACTACTAAATCCCAGATTTCATATCCCAAAGCATAGAGATATGTTTGCATCTTGATTCTCTAGAACGCGTAATTAGATCCGTCAAACAATGGTTCCTTGTTTTATGAGAAGCCTTCACCACCTGCCATTGTGTTACTTCCAAGATCACCCTAGCCAGTTAAGATTGTACAGGAACTTAGCTCTGATACCAATTTTTAGTCTTACAATGACATTGAGATGGGGGGGTGAATCAATGTAGCTCTTTTAACTTGAATTTACAACTCTTAATATCATAGCAATTAAAACTTATTACTAGATACAAGTATAACAAAAGAGCATCACACAACACAAGATTTAATGATGTTCACCAATGTGGCTACTCCTCAAAAATTGACTGCTTGGACTACCATCCAAATCTAGCCTTTGCAAAGCACCAACCTTACAATCAATTTACCAAAGACCCACTAGAAGGAGCACCAACCCCTGATGCCAAGCACTAACTTGAACTTCAATTCTGAATCTATAAGTTTGACAGTAAGATACCTTTGCTTTTGGAAGACCTTGACTGGTATTTTTCACCTTTGTGTTCTCTGTGCACTTTGCTTTCTCTACATAATCACAGTAGCACCTGGTTGAGCTTCAACATTTTTTGCTCTCTGTGAACTCTACACTCTCTGTGTAATCACTTCACACACTCTGCTTTGTTACAGTCAAACTTCACGATCGTCTTCTCCCTTTTGCGCACTCTGCTCTCTTTGCAAATTTTGCACTTAGCACGATTTGACATGACTTGCTCTCTGCGCACAATGACCGTATTGCACTCACATTTTTCACATATCAATTCTCCAAACAACCCTCCTTTTATAACAACATTTTCATGATGAAAACCCTAATCTTAGTCGATTGTAAACCCTAATCTTAGTTGGCTTTCATAACAACTGTAAACCCTAATTTTAGTCGGCTATCATCGAACTTCGTCGGCTTCAACTCAACCATGAAAATACAACATGTTGCGATATCGCAACACTTTTTCTTTCTCTCTCTTTCTCCTTGCTTTGGCCCTCAAAAATACAACATGTCGCGATATCGCGACACTTTTTTTTTCTCTCTTTCTCTTTGCATCGGACCGCAAAAATGCTACATGTTGCGATATCGCGACACTTTTTCTCCTTACGCTTTCTCTTTGCTTTGGCCCCCGAAAATACATGTCACGATATCGCGACACTTTTTCTCCTTGTTTTTTCTCTTAGCTTTGGCCCACAAAAATACATGTCATGATATCGCGACACTTTTTCTCCTTGCTCTTTCTCTTAGCTTTGGCCCTCGAAAATACAACATGTCGCAATATCGCAACACTTTTTCTCCTTGCTCTTTCTCTTAGCTTTGGCCCGCGAAAATACATGTCATGAAATCGTGACACTTTTTCTCCTTGCATTTTCTCTTCTCTTCTGGCCACGAAAATGCAACATGTCGCGATATCATGACATTTTTTCTCCTTGCATTTTCTCTTCTCTTTTGGCCGTGAAAATGCAACATGTCGTGATATTGCGACACTTTTCCAACTTACTTTCTCTCTCCTATTTTAGTCGCAAAAATGCGACATGTCACGAAATCGCGACACTTTTCCAACTTACTTTCTCTCTCCTATTTTAGTCACAAAAATGCGACATGTCACGAAAGCATGACACTTTTCTTACTTACTTTCTCTCTCCTGTTTTAGTCGTGAAAATGTGACATGTCATGAAATTGCAACACTTTTCTTACTTGTTCTCTTTCTTCGAACTTGTCACGAAATCGCGATACTTCTTGCTTTCTCTTTTTCTTCCAACATGTCATGAAATCGTGACAGTTTTTCCACTTGCCTTTTTCTCTTCCAACATGTCACGAAATCGTGACAGTTTTTCCTGCTTTCTCTCTCTTCCAACATGTCATGAAATCATGACAATTTTTCCACTTGCCTTTTTCTTTTCCAACATGTCACGAAATCGTGACAGTTTTCTTGCTTTTTCTCTCTCTTCCAACATGTCACGAAATCGTGACAGTTTTTCTTGCTTTTTCTCTCTCTTCCAACATGTCATGAAATCACAACAGTTTTTCTTGCTTTTTCTCTCTTCCAACATGTCGCGAAATCGTGACAGTTTTCCTTGCCTGTTGTATATGTCGCGATATTGCGACACTTTTCTTACTTGTCTTTTCTTTGATCTTTGGCAAATGGACCACTTTGGTATTCTTGGAAAATCACTGTACATACTCTGAATAAATTTTGAACTCCTATCTTCTACATCTGAATAGCTTTTGAACTTTTTGTCCACTCCATCAGCAGATCTATCTTATTGTGTTGACAATAATGACAATACTGTTGCTGCACCTTGCTCAACAATTGGGAAAAATAATTAGGGGGTCAATCCAACTAGATTGGTCATATGCCACAATCCCTCTGTCCTCTAAATAATAGGTAACCTTAAGGAGAGAGCCCTTTAACAAGCGATCGATTGAGCTCATGAAACCTAAAAATACTACGATCAATATGGTCAGCTCCGTAGAAGAGAAGGAGTTGGGTGTTTATTCCATTTGGCACACCCCTTTCCTCAAGGAAGTACCCAATGTAGAAGGATTGGATCCCAAAATCAAATTAGCTATAGATGTTGAGTCAGATAGGGTCCTCACCACTGAAATGTGGACCATGACATTTGATGGGGCTAAGTCACAAACAAGGGTTGGAATAGGGATCAATTTAACTGATATAAAGGGTAATTACCTAGGTGTGCCTTACCGATTAGAGTTCCCCTACACAAATAATGTGGTAGAATATGAGGCACTACTACTGGGATTGAGAAAAGCTAAAGAACTGGGTATTAACTACCTTATTGTCTATGGGGATGCTGAATTAATTATACAAAAAATAAAAGAAAGATACCAGACCAAACACCCCAGGTTAAAGCAATACAAGCATGCTATCTTGGATGAGATTGATAAGTTCCTGGCCTTTAATATATCACACATTCCTAGGGAGAAAAACCATGTTGCCAACCTACTAGCTGTGAATGCTTCTAGGGTAGACAGTCCTAAAATTGATACATAATACATGGATAGATTTCCCACCATATATGTGTATCATCCCTCTATCCTTGATAATGTGGCATCCCTCTATCCCTGATAATGTGGTTTACCTAAAAGTTTTCCAAGATGATGCTGATATCAAAGATTTTATGAGAGTACAAAACCAATTTGTTGGGGTGATTTGTGATGAGGAAGATGAAGAAAAACTATAGCATGTTATAGGAACCCCCACAAAAGTGATACAAATTAAAACTAATAAAATTCCCAGAGGGCTAGTAGCCTTGGAATATCTCTTTGATGATTTTGATAAGGCACATAGAACTGCACCCCATGAATCAGAAGGTGAAGAGGTTAATTTTGGGACAGCAGGGGATCCAAATATGGTCAGGATTGACAAGGGATTACCAACAAAAGAAAAGAAGTAGTATATCCAATATCTAAGGAAAAACAGGGATAGTTTTGCTTGGAGCTATGAGGATTTGAGAATATTTAACACTGAGGTGATGACCCATATTATTCCCCTGAAGGAGGATGCTAAGCCTTTTAGGTAGAAACAAAGGAATTTTAACCCCACTTTGCATCCTGTCATGCAAAAAGAGGTCCAAAAGTTGCTCAATGCAAAAATAATTAAAAAGGTGAGGTTCTCTTCCTGGATAGCAAATTTAGTACCTATTAGGAAAAAGAATGGGGAGATAAGGCTGTGTGTGGATTTTAGGAATTTGAATAAAAAATCCCTTAAGGATAATTACCCCCTTCCCAATATGGAACAATTGCTATAGGCAGTGGTAGGATCCTCTAGGATTTCACTATTAGATGGCTTCTTCGGATATAATCAGATCTTGGTCAACCCAGAGGACCGATTCAAAACCGCATTCACTACACCATGGGGGACTTTTGAATATCAAAGAATGCCATTTGGGTTGATGAATGTTGGGGCCACTTTTCAAAGGGCTATGGATTTTACCTTCAAAGGACTGATGTTCAAGATTGTGGTGGTGTACCTAGATGATATTACAGTATTTTCCAAGGACCCTGCAGACCACTTTTCCCATCTGTCTCAAGTTTTTCAAAGGTGTAAGGAATATGGGATTTCATTAAATCCAAAGAAGTGTCTATTTGGAGCCACTCATGGTAAATTTTTGGGACATGTGGTCTCAAAAGAGGGAATAAGTATTGATCCAGAAAGAACAAAGGCCATTGCACAAATACCACCTCCCAAGAGCCTCAAAGGAGTCAGGTCTTTCTTCGACAAGATAAATTTTGTCAGAAGATTTATCCCGAATTTTGCTGAAATTGCAAAGCCTATGAATGACATGATTAAAAAGGATGCAAAGATCAAGTGGGATGAAGACAATATCAAAGCCTTTCAGTATATTAAAGAGGCTATTACCACTGCACCTGTGTTGACTTGCCTAGACCATTCAAATAATTTCAACCTATATTATTTTGCCTTAGAACATACCATAGCAGTTGTACTATCTCAGAAAGATGAAGAGAGAAATGAGAGGCCAATAGCATTTATGAGTTCAGGAATGAAGGGGGCCCAACTGAGGTATAGGCCAATTGAGAAATAAGCCTTTGCTCTTATTCAAGATTTAGAGCATTTCAAGAGCATTTTTGGTTCCAGTAAAGTTATTGCCTGTATCCCCTACATTGCCATCAAGGATGTCCTAACCCAACCCGAACCCATAGGCAGTTCAACAAGATGGATGGTAAAACTATTGCAGTATGATGTGGAGTTTAGAGCGGTAAAAATTATTAAAGGCCAAGGGTTGGCAAAATACATGGCTTACAAAGGAGAAGAGGAGATTAATAATGCTATATTAGTGCAAAGAGAACAACATGATGAACAACCTGAGCATGAGGAGTCTGAATGGTACAAATATATACTATTTTATTTGAAGAATGTGTCTTTCCTACATGGTAGGTCTTCTAGAAGAATGAGAAGTATTAAGCAACAGGCTCAAAAGTACCACCTTCAAGAAAATCATTTGTATTGGAGACACCCAAATGGAGTATTATTGTTGTGTGTGACTAAAAAGGAAGCCCCTAGGATCATTGGAGAATTTCATACGGGTTTCTATGGTGGGCATTTTTCTCCCAAGGCAACAACTAATCAAATCATGAGGGTAGGGTATTATTGGCCATCCCTATTTAAGGATGTATATCAGTCAGTTAGGAGATGCTACAACTGTCAAGTCTTCACTGGCAAGAAAAACCTACCTACAATACCACTACAACTGGTAATTATTGAAACCCCTTTCTCCTAGTGGGGGATAGATTTGATTGGTGAAATCAACCCAAATTCTTTAAGAGGTCATAAATGGATTATCACTACCATAGACTATCTAACCAAATGGGTTGAAGCAACCCCCCTTAGGAGATCTACAACAACAATATCAATCAATTTCTTGGAGGAAAGCATATTAACTAGATTTGGGGTACCTAGGAAGCTAGTGACAGATAATGCCAAATACTTTACTTCCTATGAGATGGTTGATTTTTGTACAAAGTATAGTATAGAGTTGGCCCACTCGAAAAATTATTATCCCTAGGGGAATGGACTAGTTGAGTCCTCCAACAAAAATATAATCACCAGGATTAAAATATCATTGGGAAAGAATAAAAGGGGTTGGGATAGTGAACTAAAGTATGCCTTATGGGTGGATAGGCTGTTAGTAAAAAGAGCCACTGGAAAATCACCATATGAATTGGTTTATGGGGAAAAGGTATTGCTGCCACCTTAGCTAGAAAGAGCAGCCATTTCATTGTTACTTCAGGACCATAAAGAACCCAATGTGTTACAAAGGATGATGGACCAGCTGGTGCAATTGGAAGAAGACAAGAGAGAAGTTGTTACAATGATGATCAATCAAACCAATAGGACTGCAGATCTAATTAACAAAAGGGACAAGGGTTAGACTTTTGATGTGAATGAAGTTGTGCTTTACTGGGACCCAAAGAATGACAAACCCTAGGAGAAAGATAAGTTTAAACCTAAGTGGCTAGGACCCTACCAAATTACCAAGATAATCAGTTAGCACACTTACATGCTAAAGGATATGGAGGGGGAGGAGATGCCTATACCAGTAAATGGGTAGAATTTGAAGTCCTTCAATCCCATTGGATGAGGCCCTATGATTTAAAAAAAAAGTGCAAGTGTGTGTGTGTGTAAGTTTATTGTTGGTTCTACCCAGAGATTCTGGAGTTCTTAGGTCCATGTCTTCCATCCACCCCTGTCCCAGTCAGAGTCGGTGTTGACCCCAAAAGGGAAGTCTCCCTTTTGAGGTCTATTTTCCCTTCCCCTTAAGGGCACACAAGGTGGTGCACCCTTTTTTAGCCTATGCGCTCCACTTAAGAGTGGAGCACATGAAAAACCCCTAGGGTGCACAAGCTCTATGTACCCCAAGCTGAGCCTATGCACTCCATTAGTGGAGCATGCAAGGTCCCCAATGGGCGCACGAGTTTGTGCACCCAATTTAATCCCGTGCACCCCATTGGGGAATGGGGTGCACAAAGTCCCCAAGGGGTGCATGACCCTCATGCACCCCATGCTGAGTTTACATGCTCCATAGGGAGGTGGAGTGCATGAAGGTTCTAAGGGGTGCACAAGTTGTGCACCCCAAAGAGAGTCCCATGCACTCCATTCCCTTGGAGTGCATGAAGCCCCCTTGGGTGTGCATCATTATGCACCCACTTCCACCCTGTGCACTCCACTCTAAAGTGGAGTACACCAAGTCCCATGAGGAGCACACATCTTAGCATGCTCCACTTCAAATGGAGCATGCACAAATACCATTGGAGCACACAAGCCATGCGCTCACTCCCCAGCCCATGTGCTCCACTAACCAATGGAGTGCACAAAATGTCCCATGGGGTGCATAAGATCATGCACCCCAAAAATCATCCATGTGCTCCACTTCATTAGAGAGCACGTGAGAGTCTATCCTGGTGCACGAAGGTGTGCACCTACCTTTGGGTATGTGCGCTCCACTATGGAGCGCATGAAGGTTCTTTAGGGTGCACAACTTGTGCATCCCATTGGGTCTCACGCACCCCACTCCCTTGGGGTGCGTGAAGTGTAAGTGAGCACATGAATTCATGCACTCACCTTGAGGGCCATGCGCTCCAATCCCCCAATGGAGCACATGAGACTTTTTTGGACATGTGAGATCATGCGCTCCACTCCACCGAAGTGCATGAGAAATTAATAGGATGTAGACCTCACACATGCTTCACTCGAGTGCACCCCACCCTAACCAACCTAAAATCACCACGTGTCTTACAAGTTGCCTCCTAGCCACAATTCCATTCCATGGGTACAATGAGCTACCAAAATAATAGGTGATGTGGCATGCCCAGCCAATTAGCATGCCCCATCAGACAAAAAGTGCATGAACTCCACCTACCCCAAATTTATTGCATGTGCTTTATTAAGAAGGTGGCAGACTCATCCCCGCACCATTTACACATGTAGAACTATTAGCGATGAGGTAGAGCATAGAGGATAAAGAGATAAGCCTTCACTATTATGCCTTTTTCATTCCCATGGCTTCCACGAGCTCAGCCACGTCAGGAGCATCGAATGTTAAGGGGAAAATTGCCAAAATTATTGGGGCCTAGTCTGTTGCATGGATGAAAGTAGAGCGTAATATCCCAAGGCTCTAGAAAATTTTCCATATACCAGTAGATAAATTACCATTGAGAAATAGAAGGAGGTGGAGGGGATGACGATATACAATTTTGACCCCACGAAATAAGACAGTTAGCGCCACCCAATGCTGTTAAGAAGCTATTTTATGAGGGTATATAGAGATAGCACTAGGCCAACCCCCATATTCAACAAATGGAACACCAATTTAGGACGCTTGACCTGTCTAAAGGTCTACCACTCTTTGGACCTCCTATCTTGGTTGGAAGTGGCCTATGATCCTATAAGTCGCACCATCTATGACCATAAAAACTAGGCGGTGGCCATATTGATAGCAGACCACATTAGGAAGGTGTTCCAGCTCGCCACACATCGTGAGTCATGGATTTCAAGACCTTAGCCCTCCAATCCAATTATATTCTTAACAAATCATTCTCAGGAATGCTTCTAAAGAGGGGAAAATGTAAGCCCTCAGACTTCCCCATTAAAAAAATCTTGCTTTGGCCTTGGCTATAAGATTACGTAGAGATGATCAACCTGGAATTGGGTGTTAAGTATTTGGAGTTGATTACAAAAGAGGTTATTTTTTTTATCCTTCAATGGAATATAATAGATAAGACACCTCTCTACTAGTGGGAGGATGTAATCAGTGATAACATGGACCGGGAATTGCAGGAGTTGCAGAAGGTCATATTGGTGGATAAAGAAGAGCTCCCCCCTTTTTCTTACTATTCCTTCTTGATTCATTTATTCATGGCATAGTTAGATAAGTCCCTAGTAGCTCGGATGGGAGGGGTGACTGCTCCCACTCTTCAAGATCAGTTACTATGCATCCAGGAAGGGTGCTCTAGCTACAAGAGCTTCTTTGAAAATATCCTCCCCATGGTGCACCTCCGATTATGTGGAGAAGAGCCAAACAGATTTGGGGCTGGGGTAAGAAAGTTTCTACATAAGGCTCAAGTGGGAGATTTCTTCTACATAGAATATTTCTCCTATATCAGACTGTATGGCTCTAAGTTACCTCTAAAGGCATTGTCGAAGTATTGCCCGACCTCAATTGCCATCTTGGAGATAACCCAACAAATTTTCGAGGAGGTTAAAATTAGATATATCAGAAAGAAAGGCTTTGTGTCATGGCTGCCCATTCCTTGCTCTATGGGCCCTTATATGTACCTTGGCCATTTTGTCATGCTATGGGCCATATGGAACATGGACACATATTGCTTCCAGGAGGTTACTTGGAGACCATATGACCCCGATGGCCACCACAAGAAAAGCATCGCTAGAAAACTTGCTCTTTTGTAGGTCACCCATAATGAATATGATTTCAAGGACCAGATGCAGAAGGCTTTCAAAAATAACCAGATGCTAGATTTAGTTTGGAAGATGGAGAAGAGACCTTATAGCAGGCTAGAAGCGGTCGATGACTATGGATCCCAATTGAGATTACATAGGGGATTATTGGTGGATAAGGTGGTCCCACTAGTCCCGATCGCTCCTTCAAAATAATTTGAGGACCCCACCTTCCAAGTTGTCCAAAAAGACACTAACCTTTTTGAGGTCATGATGAAAATTATTGATGAGGCATAGTAGGAGCAAGAAAAGCTCCCTTCTTCTTCTAGTTCTCCCACCACCACCTCAAAAGGAAAGGAATTGGTCTCCTCCTCATCTCAAAGTACAACGTCATCATCTTTGATGCTAATGTGTCCAAAAAATACTGATGTGGTAGTAGGCTAGCCTTTCTTATTATCTGCCACCCTGTTCTTCAATCAAGAAAAATGTCTCATTCTACGCAAGGTTTTAAGGAAAATTATAGAATCTAGGGGGCTTTCTAATATACTAAGAGAGTATGAGGTGTAGGAAAGAAGCCCCTCATGGTCTCCTACTAACAAAAGGGCTAGAATAGAACCTTCTATGGAGGACGTCGAGAGCCTTACACTAACAAGGGTGAGAGACACCTTTCAATTTACTACCGATGAGGAGGACCAGATACAAGATATTGAAGAACAAAGGTCCCCGAGCAAAGGAATACGTAGGCCTCGGAGTACAGTAGGACAAGAGACAGGTGATGTCTCTACAACCGCATTTGATATTCCTTTGCTAGCAAGTCTAAAGGAGGCCACCATCGATGTAAGTAGAGGTGTCATGCAGGTTGAAGCTGCACCAGTCGAGATGATGAAGTCCCAAGTGGCCACCTAGGCACAAGTGGTAGCTATTGTGGAAAAGGAGATAGAAATTTTAAAGGCTAAGGCTATAGAAGTGGGGCAGTTACAACTCAAGGTGCATCAACTTCAAAGTGAAGTTGATAAATTGAAGATGCCCTCTCCTTCTACTTCACGGGCCAGTATTCAACTTGGATCAGTAGAGGAGCTCAAAAAGAAATGAAAGAGAAAATAACAGAAAATATGAAAGACCTAGAGTCCATTTTTGTGGATATCTATGCCACCAGGCATACTATTGGTATTTTATGGGATCGTCTATAGCAAGGATATTAGAGGGTGAACACCATATTTCCTGTGTATAAAATGTTCAGGGAGAATTATGTATCGATCGTCAGGATGATGACTACATTATCAGATGACTCCCACTATTTCTTCACTGAGGAATATGCCAAGGTCTTCATCTTCTTGCAAAATAGACAAAATTGGCTCCAATGGAATCAAGAGGTAGCCAACACCGAATAAGAGGTCAATGATGAGCTGGAGGATTGTGGCTTCAAGTTGGATGAGTTTATGTAGGCCCCCAACATCAAGGAGTTAGTGCTCCAAAAATTCCAAGATTTTTACTTGGACTCCAGTGGTAAGTTTTCCAAATGGTTTACAGCCCTAGTGCAAATGGTATACTACCTATATCTCTTTGTTGATAACACCTTGGAATGGGTGAGAGAGAGGGTGAACAAGGTCGTGCAAGACCTGAATTTGTTGTTTTTTTCATTAACATTCCATGATGAAGCATTGGAGTTCATTAGTTAGGCCATTTAGAACCTTGGAGAGGGAGTGGGGCCCAGTTCACCCATAACACACGTACTGGGTGATACACAATCACCACCCCATGGTAATACAGGAGAGGATACACAACCACCACCTACGTGAACAAAAGGCATGGGCTACATGCCCATTTTTTATTACATCTGGTTTTTGAGGACAACATGATTAATCCAACTAGAGCAAATAGTTATAGTGTTCAGGTGAGCCTGCACTATAAGAAGGATATTGCTATAGCATATGCTTTTTTATCAAACCTCTAAGAGATAAAATCCCAAGTATAATCCTTGTCTAGTATTTTAGTTGTATTCTCCTTGTATTCTCTGTATGTGTTTCTTATCGCCATTTCTTCTACCATTTCTAGGGATTGCCAAAGAGCGCTGTTCACCGAGATCATTCCCTGTGAAACTTTCCAGAGTTGGAAACCCTTACGTCACTGTAATCAGGATGAAGGGAGATCACCCCTTGTTATGAATATTCAAACCGAGGGTTTATTGTAACACAAAAAACATATAAGGATCAAGCATTCTGTTGATATTTCCATATGTAAAATTTTTTTATACAAATGAAAATTCCAACTCTTCCATTGGCATATTCTATGTTTATGGTCTATGTTATGCTCATTTATGTGTTCTTACAATAAAAACATGTGGATGACGCTTTATTTTAACTATTTTAATCATTTTCTTGTATTACATTATTTGAATGAATTAAAATGAGCTAGTTCCCCTCTATTTTTCTACTCTGGTCATAAATATTAACCTGCTATGACTGCCCAATGGATAAGGCACTAGTCTGGTCTTGTTATGCTCCATTATCGCTTGGTTTTATCATTAATATCTAAACAATGAAAATAATTTTATCTAGCATAAGTGGGTGTTTTCACCATTAATAAAAGAATAGATGAACCCACCACTTGGGGTTTCCTTACCCAACCTAGTATGTCTAGAGCTTTCAAAGTAATATTTTCCTAGGTTAAAGAGGTGGATCAACCAGAATCCACAATACTGGTTGTGATTTCTTGAGTTTCCTATGACATGACTTGCTTTAAAGGGTAATCAGGAAAAATCCACAACAAGACGCCTTAAATAGACTTCTTGAATATAAATACTAACTTCTCTAAGAAGCCAAGATCAAGAATATGTTATGTTGGGGTAGTTGGATGGATGCTTCTAGAAGCTTCGTAGGTGCAACCACTCAAGAAATTATTGTTTGTAATGAATTTTTCTTAGCTCGGGCAGCCCAAGTTTGTTACAAACTCGACCACTATCAATAGGTGCAACTATAACCATGGCCACTATCGATTGGTGTGACCATCTCATGACCGCTCTAAGCATCGATGAAGATGATGGTCGTCACTGATGACATTAGTGGTGATGGCTGAATAAGACTAGGCTGCCATGATTGAGTGGTTAGAACCATTGTTGGATCTTAGAAAGGTCCAAGGTGAGTCACATGGCCTAAAAAGGTGTCTATATGAGTAGCCTCCTAAACGTGACATATTTTAGGTGTGTACAAGTGGAGACAAACCTTATCAGGACCTCATATTTCTCAAATTGCTAATAAATTATGGTTTATCAAGATCAACATCAAGGTGTGGAATAAGGATATCTTTGGAAAAATGTTTGAAAATAAACAAGTCATCAAAGAAATACTTTAGAGCATCAAAATCAAAATGCAGCAAGGATGTTTGGACAGTGGAACCAGGGATGAAGAAAGGAAACTTTTGGCTATTTTTCACAAGATCTTGGTAAGGGAAGAGAATTTTTGGAGGTAAAATTCCAAAGTCCTTTGGCTGCGATAAGGTGACACGAATACCAAATTATTCCATGCAACTACCCTCAGGAACTGTAGCTCTAACAAAATCAAAGAACTAGTCAAAAGTGACACTTCTAACATCTAGGAGATTAGGCTCAAAGCTATCAACCACTTTTAATATATCCCATTATCTCATCATTCTAGTCCTAATTAGTCCTAATATTCCCTCCTAAACCATATCCCTACCCTCATAACCTTTGATATGAACCAGTTCTCCTCCAAGACTTTTCTCATAATGAAATGAAGTCTTCTATTTTCTCCATGTAGCCTGATAAAGTGCCTGGACCTGATGGCTTTTCACCCTATTTTTTCCAATTATTTTGGGAAATTTTTGAGGACATTTGTGATGCCATCCAATATGTTCAAAGGACCAAATTTAGCACTAGGTATGTCAACTCTACCTTCCTTGCTCTCATTCTCAAGTGTGTTGATTGCAGGTCCATTTTTTACTTTTGCCCCATTAGTTTGTGCAATGTGCTATACAAAATCATTACTAAGTCCATGATCATCATAATATAATAGGTCCTCCTCCTAACTATTGACACCTATCAAGTCAACATCATCCAAGGCAGATCTAATACCGATGGGGTTATCACTATCCATGAACTTCTCCATTCTATTTCTTGTAGCAAAAATCTGGTTTCCTTCTCAAGCTTGACATGAACAAAGCCTTTGATAGAGTGTCAAGGGATTTTATTTTTGTAGTACTCCTTAATTTTGGCTTCCACCCCTAATGGGTTGACCTTATAAAAGCTTGCATTTCTTCTGCTTGGTTTTATATCCTTGTCAATGGGTCCATTGTTAGCTACTTTTGGAGTGCTAGAGGGCTCATATAAGGTGATCCCTTATCATCCTAACTATTCATTATTATTTTTGAGTACTTTGGAATATCCCTTAAAGCTACTTGATCTCTGGGATCCACATCAGGTATTAAACCTACCTCACTTCTAAGACCTATTACCCATCAAATTTTTTTTGATGATACTATTTTTTCCAACCTTGCTTCTGTTGTTGAAGCAAAAGTGATCAAGATAATTATAAACCTTTATGAGGAAGCTACTGGCCAAATGGTATACTACACCAAGAGCAAAATATTCTTCATCAATACCCCTATTATCCACCTACAGTGTATAGCCTGAAACTTTAAGTGCACCATTGGAGAACTCCCCTCATATTATCTTGGTATTCCCCTTTTCTTAGGCATCCCATATAAAAATGTGGAAAAATATCATTGATATACTCCTAAAAAATATTGGAGGATGGAAGGGATCCCTCCTAAGCCAAGTTTCCAAAGATACCCTTGTCCATTCTTACCTCTAAAGCATTTCCATCTACTTTTTTATCTGTGTTTAAAGATCCTAGAACGATCTGTACTAAAATTGAAAAAATATAGAAGAGGTTTTTATGGTCAAGGATGGACAACAAGAAGAAGTTTCATTTGGTTTCTTGGGATACATTTTACACCCCCAAAGCTCAAGGAGGTCTTGGATTTAGAAGGATTAGAAAAATGAATCTAGCCCTCATCACCAAGCAATCTTGGAAAATTTTCACCAACACCAACTCCAAATGGGTATCTATAATAAAGAGGAAATATCTATAGAACCATGGTTTCTTGGATGAGGGAATTCCCATTTTTGGCTTCACATTCTAGGACTTTTTTACTAATACTAGGGACATCATCAAAAAATGTACCATATGGAAACTCGACAATGGAATTACTATTAATTTTTTGTTTGACCCCTAGGTTTGTGACCACCCCCTCATTGCTAAACCCACCCTTGTTGTCCTCAAGCACTTTATCGACCACCTTTTTGGTAGCAAGGTCTCCCACTTTGTCACCTTTACACATGGTAGACCCTTGTGGAAATCCATCTCATCCACTTCCATCCCCAGAGACATTATATTTACTGCTAATTCCCTATCCTCCGTCATTAATACTTTCATCATACCCATCACTAATTCACCTAACCTTACCATTTGGAGAGACTGTAATGATGTCATGTTCTCTGTTAAGTCTACTTACCTATTGCAATACAATGCCTATGCTTGTTCCTTTACCATAAAACTTATCTAGCACAATCATCTTACCCCCAAAATTTATTTCTTTTCCTGGATGTTGGTCCAAAAAAAATCTTGACTATCGATAACCTCATGTCTAGAGGGATGTTGATATCCAATCGTTGCTACCTCTGCAAGTCCTAGTTGGAGTCCACTCACCACATTTTACTGGAGTGTGCCTTTTTCAAAACAAAATTGAGCTTCATCCTTCGCACCTTCAATATTTATTAGATCTTACTGAGCTCTATGGTTGATATTTTCACTCAATGGCCCAACCCCTTATGCAACAATAAAATCAAATCTCTTTGGTCCGTTTACCTCCACCACTTCCTATGGTAGATATGGCTTGAGAACAATAATAAAGCATTTTCAAACTTTTTTAGAGACCCTATCTCCATTGTAAATATAACTCTCTGCTTTGCCATTGAGAATGCTCAACTATACCCCTGCTCAAGACTTCATGATCCTAGAATTGAGACTACCATTGCTTCCTCTATCAACCTATCAATGTATCCTTATAGACCACCCATCCATACCAATAATAGATCTAATTCCAAATGGACCCCCCTGAAGGATGGCTAAAATTCAACTGTGATGGCTCTTTCAAATGTAACCCTGACATTTCTAGAGGTGGGCTTGTTGTTAGAGATCACAATGGTAGAATCATCTTAGCATTTGTAGAAAATTTAGGCACTTAAAATAATCATATCACTAAGTCAAAAGCCCTTTTTCAAGGCCTCTCAATCATTAGTAACATCCAATGTAGACTCATTATCGAAGGATACTTTCTAAACATCACCAACTACATTCATAGCAACAAGGTTCCAAATTGGAGGGTCAACAACATCATTTCTAAAGCTAGAAGACTCTTCCACTTCCACCCAGAAACAATTGTTCAACATGTATTTAGGGAATCCAATCATACGACTGATTCTCTTACCAACCTAGGCTCGTACCAATAATATCTTACCATGAGGTACCATGATTACCTCAAATCCTTATTAATACCATAACTCTTGATTGGTTTAGCTCCCACTGAACCCCTTTATCAGCTAACCTCCTTTTGTTAGTGGACTCCTAATCATCTTCATATTCTCTTCAATATCATCGATCCTACCACATGCTCTTTCTCCCCATTTCCCTTATCACCCCCTTTTCCTACCCTACCCTTTCCATACACTTCACCCCTTCCATTCCATTTCCCCATCACCCTCATCTCATCCCACCACCCTTACGTGTCTCATCATGCCTCATGTGCTCCTCCATCACCCTTCCCCCTTATTCTCCCTCGTGTCCCATCAGTACCTGCATTTCCCCTTACCTTTTACATTTTCTCCCTACTACATCCATAGTGCCTTTCCTCATTGTTGTAATATTCATCACGTGTTCTTTCCACTGCAAAATTTTCTTGAGCTTTCTAGAATGACCATCAACACCATCATTGATATTTTTGATTGCATCATTGATCGTACTCCCTTGAGTGCCAATAATTTCCTAGAGATTATTTTATTCTATGCTATTGATGCTAAACCTATTATTGTGGCTCCTTTCCCATGCAATCAACATCTATTGCTCACTAGCACTCAAACTAAGCACCTTTGATTTTTGGACTCAACAATGATCTATGAAAAATCTGTGCCCATATCCTTCGACATGCGTGAAGAGTGCCCTTTTAAACCCATATTTATCTCAGATGGAATCCACACTCATCACCCTCATCCTAGCCCCTAATTCAGGTTTCCTAACTCTCATCCCTATTCAACCATGGCCATGCTTGAGTCGAAAACCCTTCAGCTCAACCCTATTGTTGAGGAAATCCTAGGGAGCAACAAATTTTTACCCTTTTTAAAGAAGTTATTTGGTAGTGACCCTGAGGTTTCTGAGGAGATTGTACACTCATGGAATGGGACCATGTCTTTGTGAGAGTCCTTTATTTCCTTATTGACGTATGAATTCTAGTTGAGGTTACGGGGTTCTTGATCAATGGACATGTTATCAGGTGCAACAAGAACTCCTAGGTGGTGGATATGGATTTTTTTATGAATAAAGGTAAATATATGGTTATTATTGATGGAGGTGTTGATATAAACTTCCTTCTTACCCCCTGGTACCATGTTATGATCCTAATTATGTAGTATATTAACATTGACAAAATCAACCTTCCCCTTTGCAAATTTCATCTAGCTATTCTGAACCACCTCTGAGACATCAAGAAAATCAATATTCTTGACTATCTATTTAGGTCCCTTGAGTTTTCGATCACCATTGATATAAACAAAAATTACACTCACCCCATCCACCAAGGCTTGCATATTATTTTGTACAAACATGCTCTTAATTTTTACACCAAGCAAGTTGTTATCTCTAGCTACCTTGCCCCTTCCAATCCTACTATCAGACCCGATGACCTTACCACCAATTTACCTAGCCATAATACCCCTATCCATGAGGTTCCCAACTATGATAATGACCCTGAATTTTTCTTCCCCTCTTCCACAAAGCAAACCCCTGGCTCTATCCATATATAGGAGTCTTTTTTTAATGAATTTGAGTTCAGACATTGATCCGTCAGGCTCTCCTCATACAAGGTGAAGTTTGAACCTAGCCCTACTTCCATTCAAGACTCCCTATACCTTGCTAAGTGGAATATTAAAAATATCACCTAGGGCAATAAGGTGGATCCTCCCAAGGAGCCAGTGCCCAAGCACAAAGAGTCTGCATCTGCTAGTATCCTCCAAAGCTTCATCCTTAGCCACATTGCTAACATATTCATTACTCTATCTATGACTTCTAACTCATAAAATGTGGCTTGGACACTTTATAACCAAGCTACAAAGGTGATGGATGAGCTGCATGGGCACCTCAAAGTCCTTTTCAAGGATGACAAAGATTCTACGAATATCAACACTGAAGCCCTATGATGGTATAGCTATTTTTGATGGGGTCTTCCTTCCTGGGCCTCCCTGTCTACTTTGTTACTTTTTTCTTGGTTGGGATCTTCTCCCTTGGATCATATCTTTTTTTGAGTGCTTTTTGTTTGTAATGTTGGGACCTCCCTTGCGGGTCCACACTTTTTTGTTGGCTAAGGTCTGCTGACCTGTCAGTTTTGGTTTTATTGTATAAGATTTTGAGGCCCCTTTCAAAACTCGTTTCTTAATACAATTCAACTACCTATCAAAAAAAGAATTTTCATTGCATTTTATGTAAACTCAAAGGATATTTTAAAACTACATTTTACTATCTCAACTAGCCAACCCAAATAATTTTTGAGTGCATCTCAAAAAATATTAAATGACTTTGGTTATCCATCTGTATCAAATTTAGGCACTTATTTTCTCTTAAAAAAATACTTCAAATTTATTAACAAAAATACCTTCGAACTTTGACACAAATATTGGTAGAAACTCTCTCACATGTTTGTTAATTGGAGCAACACTCTCTTTTCTTATGGGTCTCCAGTCTTTGTGAGGTCATCTAAAAATTCCCTCTTTGTTTTTGGGTATCTGATCTCTATGAGATCATCTAAAAATTTAATTACTTAATAAAAATGCTTTTTAAAAAACTTTTATTTGTTTGGACTTAATGGCTTCCCTCATAACATACATTCAAAAATAAATATCTCTACTCATGGATCAAGAATGACCGTAATATTTGGTTTGATACCATATTGGGAACAAAGTATAACATTAAAACCTTTAATCATATTTTTCATTTCAAAAATATCAACTTTTAGGTACATATATAGTTTCTTACATATGAATCCCATAGAAGCCATTAAATTAATGGGATAATGGAAAATTCTAATTACAAACCTCCTAACATTTTAATGCAACATAATATGGAGGATAATATACAATATTAAAACTATTGCCTAAATATGGAGAAGAATACACAATATTGAAACTATAGCCTAACAACCCATTGGGAAAAATAGGTCTATATAAAGAGGATCTTGTAACCATTTAAGATGTATCTCTTCATGATCTTTGGAGAATATACAAGAAGATTGTTTTTCAAATGCATTTATTAATAAAATATTGCTATTAGTGAAGCATGCTTTTTTCAATTTTATTGGGTCTTAATTGGAGATGTTTTCAGACCTTTCTAACTAAATTTAATGCTATATTTTTTGTTGGATTTATTCCATTATTATTGATACTTTTTTGTTGTAGTTTATATGAAATTTCTAACTAGTATTAATATAACAAATTTCAAGACATTATAGCTTTTTTTTCTATGTTGTTGTAGTTATTTGTATTTCTTCAATAGAGTTTAAATTATTTAGGAGATTTAACCTAAGGTCAAGCACCAATTGTTGTACAAAAAGAATTTGGATTTCAAGGCTTGCAATGAATATAGTGCCATAGGTATGGAATTGCCTAGAGATTATCAAATCTTGTGCCAAAAAGTATGGTTGGGAGAGAAATAATGCTAGGCCTCACTTATGGGAATAAATTACATATTTATTGTGGAGAAAATTTTTAGAAAAAATATTGAATGTTGAAGATAACATGACTCTTTTGTTCACTTGCAATCCAAATTTACAAACAAAATACCATCATAGGTTTGAAATTAACACTTGGAGGGATTTCATAGTAGCACACCTAAAAGACCCAAGATTTCAATCTATATATGAAGTTGGATCTCTTTAAGGGTGACATCTAGTTGATTTTTTCTAGCATAACTATGATGTTAGGGGGATGAAAAATATGATTGTCTATAAGGAACATGTGACACTCTACCATGAATTAACTAATTATCCTAGGAACTCAAAAATTATTGACTATGCCAAATATATAGTAGATAAAATGAATAGACAACTACATGATTTCAAGGAGATTGGGAAGTTTAAATATACATCCTACCTAATATAACTATTCCGAAGATAAAATAAGCATTGTTTTTCTACATTTTTGTTGGATTATATTGGACAAAGTAACAAGCCTATGATATTAATAGAATGTATAAATATATCCTACTGAGGAGAAGGGAGAACTTCTAATGACTTATATGAAGCACTAAACCATCCCATAATAAAGGGGAGGAGATAAAAAGTTCCATACCTATTAGAAAAAACCTACTTGTTTACTTAAGTATGACTAAACAATAAGTAACAACTTCTATCTTGACAAACATTGATCCTTCATTTGACTTTTTAAGTTTCCTATGATGTCATTTGAGATTTTTTCATTTATTTATCATTACATATTTAATCTTGAATATGATAAAAATTAGGATTAAAAAGGCCTCAAATATTTTAAAATCCAAATAAATTCAATGTTCTACATTTTCAAGCAAACGATTTTGGCCATCACTCCAAATTTGTAAGCCTTCTATCCATTTATTGACAAAACATTGAAAAGCATGGGGTTAGAGTAGTTAAAATATTTTTAGTTATATGTTCCTAAGGGATACTTCAAGAGGAAACTATAATATTAGGGGTTACATATGAAGGTATAGGGTTGGGAAGGAAGCCAAATTGATAAAAGGACTAGCCTTGGCTAAATTGGGGTAATCACATGTGTATGTGTATAATATTTAACAATGGTATACACACTATGCAAAGTTCAATAATAACTTTGATCATGATAATATAATTAATTATTAGGTTATAATTTCCCTAGATAAACATGGTTACACAAAGATAAAATTTGTTTCTTGGTAGAGGATGACATATGAGACATGAAATCTAAAAATGTTTGTCCACCATGGGTATTTTGATTAGTAGTTTCTGAGCATTTGGAATAGAAGGAACCAAAATGCATCTAAGATGGAAACATTATTAGAAGAATTTATTATTTCTATTCCAAAAATTACTTGATTGGATTCCCTATACACATTAATAATGATCAACAAAGTAGTATAGAAAAAAAACTAGAGAATGTATGGAAAAAGGGAGAAAAATTCCACATGGATCAATTTTAGAAATAATAGCTACAAAAATAGAAATGATAATGTATGTAGGCCCAAAAAAAGGTGCAATAATTATAAAAGAAGAGGAAAACCCTCAATAAGAAGATCATATATCAATATTTTTTATATAAGCATAAAAGAGGGTATTTTTCACTATTGTTGCTCGTATTGGAGATACAATTTACAATGTTTCCAATATAGCGACATCAACTATCTTTAATTTTTTTGGTAATGGTGAAAAAAAGGGGGTTTTGGAGGGGCACAAACCCTATTAAAAAATTAATATTTCCAAGGTTATAAGATAAAAATCAACCTCCCTGGATAGCATGAGATAAAAACAAAGTTGTAGCAAAAAATACAAAATAAAACCAGGAAAAAAATAACACTCTAGCTAATATTTAAAACTATTTCTAACAAAGGGCAAAGGTTGACTTGAATATTGTTATATCCTCCTTTCTAAATCAATAGTATTTGCATTTGATCCAATTCTCAACAACATGTAGCAGTAGTAATAATAAAAGTAGAAGCACACTACAGTAGCATTCGCTAGAACTACAACTATTGTAATAGCAACAACATACAATCACATTGGGAGCACCAAACGACCTCAAAACCAACAATAATACCAATAACATCAAAATATAACATCCTATGGAATATACTTTTATTTTACCCCTAATTAGGTAATACTTAAAAGAGAAGGAAAATTTATTTTTCCATATCTTTATCTAATCAAAATGAACTCCAATATTTGTCAAACAATCAACTACAATATTTCCTTCCCGATATATATATATATATATATATATATATATATATATATATATACTTCACCTCTTTCATTTATTTTAATAGGGATGAGGTATCCTTAATTAAACTTGATACCTACCAGTTATCAACTTCTCCTTTCTTAATATCCTTAAGAATATTCATAGATTCCCCTTCTATGATGACCCTCATTACACTCTTCTATCTCAAAAAATTAACACCAGAGTATAGGACTTTAGCTTTTGCATAGTGATTGGTTTGTATCCCATAAATTTTTGCATAAGCCTATAACACTTCACCTTTCTCATTCTAAATGACACCTTATCCCCCAGCTCTAACTAGGTTGCCTTTCATAGCTCCATAAAAGTTTAACTTTACCCAACCCTCTATAACAACCCAAGAAAACTAACCCTCTATAGCTCCATGAATGTAGGTTTATATTAACATCAAACCTTATGATTAAGTTATTCATCTCATCCTCGTGATGAGACAACTTATCCTCTTTTAATCCATCAAAATGGTACACCCATCCCTACACCATGCATAAGTACATCTATGTAGGTGCACTAATCGTAATGCAAATAAGCTATCTATCTCATATTCACAATGAGCTAACTTATCCCTTTTAGTCTATCAAAGGGTAAACCCATATCTACAACATACATAATTTCATCTATGTAGGTGCACTAAGCATATTACAAATAGGTTATCCATGTCATCTCTCTCTCAACCTCTTTCTAAATTTCTTGTCCATAAACCTAAACATTAATAGATGTTATTTTCTAACCATCAAGATTCATTATAGCAAGGACTACTCAATAATACAAGAAGTGTACTTTGCTTAGTCACCATAACTAGGTCACATCTATTTTGACCATTAAAATTACCATGAATGGCACTACATACTGATCAGATGTAATTCTTAATGAACCCATGTCTATGGTCTATGGAATGCCATGCACTTTTCATTTTATTGAAGATGACATACAAAATAAACTAGATTTAGAAAGTGATGAATACAAGATCATAAGGTGACAGTATCCAACATACCCACAACACATCATCCTAGGAAACCCTTACAAGAAAAACCTAGCCTCAAAATATTCTTTTTCATTTCATATTCAACTTGTCTCAATTTACTTTCGATCCTAGGAATTTCGTAATTCCTTTTTCCACAACTTTATTACAATTAGGGACACATATGAACCCCATAATTCTTATATCCCTAAATCATGAATTGCTCTCTTTATTCATGTTACAAAATTGATGAGGAAACCCCATAATTCCCTTGGATGAATTCCACATTCATTCCTCCAAATTATCCAAAATGAAACATACTATCTATCATATATTTCAAGTCCAATCCATCTGAAATGAAATATATTGTCTATATATTTCAAGTCCAATCTATCTAAAATGAAACATATTGTCTGTCATATATTTCTCATTCAAGATGATCAAATGAAATATACTATCCACTAATATATTTCTCATTTTAAGTAACCAAGTGAAATATACTATCCACTAATATATTTCTCAATCTAGTTATCCAAATGAAATATACTATCCTCTAATATATTTCACGGTTAAATCTTTCCATTGAAATATATTATCCATTGATATATTTCTAGACCATTCTATCTATAGTGACATACAATGTTTGCTATTATATTTTGAGTCCATTCTAGCTAAAAAAAAATACAACATCCACCATTATATTCCAAGTCCACTCTAACTAAAATGAAATACAATATCCACTATTATATTTCAAGTCAACTCTAATCAAATGAAATACAATATCCACTATTATATTTCAACTTCATTCTAACTAATAATGAAATACAATATCCACTATTATATTTCAATTCCATTCTAATTTAAAATGAAATACAATATCCACTATTAATTTCCAACATCATTCTAATTAAAATGAAATACAATATCCACTATTATATTTCAATTCCATTCTAATTTAAAATGAAATACAATATCCACTATTATTTTTCAACTTCATTCTAATGAAAAAAAATACAATATCCACTATTATATTTCAATTCCATTCTAATTTAAAATGAAATACAATATCCATTATTCTATCTCAATTCCATTCTAATTTAAAATGAAATACAATATCCACTATTATATTTCAACTTCATTATAATTAAATGAAATACAATATCCACTATTATATGTCAATTCCATTCAAATTTAAAATGAAATACAATATTCACTATTATATTTTGACTTCATTCTAATAAAAACAAAATACAATATCCACTATTATATTTCAATTACATTCTAATTTAAAATGAAATACAACATTCATTATTACAATTCTATCTCAAAAATCTCCTTTAAAATCCTATTATCTAACTTCGATCTCGAAAGGTTAATTCTATCGAGGAATACATATCAATTATTTAATGCATAGAGAAAATGGTAATAATAAAATTTCAAAAGGGAGAATTAAACCAATAAAACCTGATTCAAGGGTCAAATGCACCCTAACCAATTACCCACATCCCTAGGAGCCCACCATCTGATAATCTCCACCAACATCACCTGGTGGTCCCACTGATTGGTGGATCCACCATCCATAGGTGGCCCCACTGAGAGCCACCAGTTTCGCTAGCTGGTGCTTTATGGTGGCCCCGCATGGAGCTACTTTAGATAGCCAAGAACCCATTATACTTGGCTACTAAGGTCTACGTGTGCCAGGACATTTAAAATACGCCAAACCTGCCCCACGTCCCATGTGGGACTAAAGGGGATACAAAAGAAACAAAGGAGGCCACTCACGTATGAAAACCCATGGCAGGATTTCACCATGATGTTGCATGATGCTATCTTGTAGCTATAGTGATGACATATGGAAAGAAGGACCAGTCTAGACCTTTACATTTTGGTTTAATTATTCACTAGAAAAACTAGGACAAAAATACATAGGCACAAATGTCGTTACTGGACATTCACTTGAATGTCACCATAGAAGGAGAGCTCCTTCAGATAAGCTATGAAGTTTGATAGTTGAAGGGTCATGGGCCTAGTTTTCCTTTGGATTTCTCTATTACAATGCATAGGGACTACATCTCTTCATCGACTCCTACACATAGGGTGAAAATAGGGCTTCTATTCTAGGTTTTACACAATGTGCTCATAGGACAAGGTCTGAGTAGGGAGAGGTTGATATCAAATCGAGGATAACTCTAGAGGGTAACCAATAATTGAGATAGGTCTTGTATAGGCATTTGAAAACGCTTCCACATGACATTAAAGCTAGAAATATCTACACTTAGGATGTTGGATAACCTCCCCATGAGGTATCAAACAAAGCACAAATTTTGGTTTGACAAACAAGCTTTCGCACAAAGACACTAGTTCTAGTTTAAAAATAATAGGGTGCCCAACCAAAACATAAGCTCATCAACTACAAACACTGAATGCATAATCCAAGTATATATTTGATTATTCTTTACATAAGCCCTCAATTAAAATATAGATTTAATTACTCCTTACATGGACTCTTAAATAAACTATAATATTGTTTCCTCCTTACACTGAGCTTAGACTCCACATAAGTTACAATAAAGTTTCCACAGAATATGATTCTAACATAGATCCCTAAAAAAATTACACCCCCAAAAAATGAAAGGATTAAGGCAAAAATATTATCCCTTTTTTTACGCCTTAAATTTGAGTACCCAAGGGGCTTATTTCAAGGGAGAGATGAGGGCCGATTTTTAGGCCGGTTTGGACAAGAGAGATTGTACGAAAAGCAACCTAATTTTTTTTTTAAAAAGCAGATATTCATTCATTTCAAGAAGACATGAAGGAAATACCAAAGTTTAAAAGAAAAGGAAGGTTCCATGATAATTTCAACCTATTATTTCCTCTATCTCCTTTGTTTGTATTACTCCTTTGATCCCTCTGTTCGAGATTTTTTTTCTCCATCCTAAAGAAAACATGCACTCAACATCCAAAAACCCTTAAAATCCATCAGGGCTCTCTTCTCTAAGTTGGCAGGATTTGTGCTTACCATTAAGGCTAACCTCCTTGCTCAGTCCAACTGACAAGTTGCTATTAACTCCCTTTCCTTAAATAGTTATTTTTCAATAGTATTCTGAATCCTTGCTCCAATTGGAAAGTCAAAGGAGATTCACACATATATAAAATATATTAAATCACTCATGATCCTACCATATTAAATGAAAGCCATCATATGCATAAATCAAATATTGGTCAATTCCTTGCTAAACAATTTTAAAAGCAATAATAAAGTAACATTAAATTGTCAACTTAATATTGGATTGTTAATTTAATAATATAATGGTTAATCATCTTAATCAAACCACTATACCCATAAGACAATATTAAATATTTTCTTTGCTTAATCATTTTAAAAAGCAATAACCAAGCTAATATCAAATTGTTAGCTTAATAATGTAATGGTTAAGTATTTTAATTTAACCATTACACTCATAGGACAATATTAAATATTTTCTTTGGTAATCAATTTAAAAAGCAATAACCAAGCTAATATCAAATTGTTAGCTTAATAATGCAATGGTTAATTATTTTAATTTAACCATTGCACTCATAGGACAATATTAAATATTTTCTTTGCTAATTAATTCAAAATCATTATCGAAGCTAATATTAAATTGTTAGTTCAACACTGTCCAGTTGCAAGCATGGTAATATTACAAAACCCACATTAAAACATAATACCAAATCCATACAACATAATCATTGTTACAAAAATCTTCACGTATCCATGAAATAAACTATGCTAGGCATTGAAGCCATAAGTCACACATATATTATCATTTTAAAATGGTTCTGCCAAGGTAGGGTATGACACCCTCTGATTTTAGCCATTTAGTGTTTGCTCTTTTCAAAATAATTGGTAAAGGTGTTGCTCTAGGTTCTACCAAGTTGCATTCTCTAGTGATCTTATTTTCCAAATTGTTCTCAGAGTCCACATCGTTATCAAAGGCAAGCAAATTCTCCCCCATTGTAGTTTTAATTCTATTAGACACTATCTACTATAAAGGACTATATACAATCCAACTGTCTTCCCAAATGGAATATTTCTTTACCTTCTCCTACCATCCATCTTAGTCCACTTCTCATTAATTTCTTAGTTTTTAAAACTCCATTTCAAACTACCGATCCTTTAGGAGGGTCTATAATTCTAAATAAGGGTATGGAACCTTCCAAGTGCTTACCTTTAAAAATAGTAGCCCATAGTAGATATTGTTCCTTGGTCAATCTCCAACTAATTTTAGTTAGCAGTGATTTATTGAACTATTACATATTTCTTATCCTTAGACCACCTTCTCTCTTTGAAGAGAAAACTCCATCCCATGATACCAGAGCAAGCCTTATTTTTATTCTACCCTTGCTTAAAGAAACCTTCTAAATATTTTCTCTATTATGTTTCTGATTTTATAGTGGATTATGAAAGTGACATATAGTAAATTGGGATGCTTTGTAATTTTTCCTTCAAAATCTGTAAGTTTTTAGCTTAAGATAAAATATTAACCTTCCACCCCACCAACTTCCTTTGAATCTGATCTATGATTGGAGTCCATATTTATAATTTTAATTTTCCTATAAAAAGAGGTAATACAAGGTAGGTAGTTGGATATTATTCTATGTTGCATAAAAAAATCCTAGATATTATCTATTGCACCTATCTAGCTATGTTGAAAAAATAAACATGAAGTTTCCTAAAATATACACTTTGATTGGGAGCTATTTCATAAATATGTATAATATTGAGTATCTCCTTCACTTCTATTATTGAGGATTCACCCAAGATGATAGTGTCATCCATGAATTGCTGGTAAGACACTAATAAAATATTATCTATAGGTGTAACCCCTCTTATCTTTGTTGTGGTAGTGGTTGCACCAAAAATTTTACCCAAAAATTTAACCATGATGATGAATAAATATGGGGATATAGGATCTCCTTGTATTAGACCTCCCTACATATAAGAGATGATCCTTAGAAGTATCTTCTTGAGTCTATTCTCCAATATCTTAGTGAAGATTTTGTACTTGGAGTTGCAAAGGCTAATAGATAAAAATTATTTTAGGGAAGAGGCTTCAGGATTCTTTGGGATCAAAACCAAAAAAGTATTATTCTAATCCTAAAGTAATGAGTTAGAGACTTGAAACTCTCTTATTGCCTCTACAACATTTTTTCCTATTATGTACCAAAAACTCTAGAAGAAGCCAACCAAAAAACCATCTAGATCTAGTGTCTTATATTTTACCATTTCAAAAACACTTTCCTTGATCTCTTCTTCCAAGAAGGGAGTAAGTAATAGGTTGTTAATTTATTTTGAAATCAGTGAAGGAATATTTCCAAGAAAGGAGTCTATCGTTGCCTCATATTCATCTTGGTCATTAGAAAATAGAGTTTGGAAGAAATATACTGTGTTCTTTTTTGATAAGGTGAAAGAAAGGGTTTTGAAAGGAGCCCCAAACCTTGTACAAAAATAAATACTACCAACATTTAAATGAAACTAAAAGAGGTAATGAATGAAACAACTATAAACAACCAACACCTACACAGGGGAGAACTACAACAATAACTACAAAAAAAACACCCAAAAAGGGACTAGAAAAGTTTCAAAAACCAAATTTTTTTAAAATTTGGCTCCCATACAGGGGCAGACCATTGAAACTTGAAAATGAAACCCACGTAAGGGTGACCTACCTAAGACAATAGAGAACCAAATAAAAAAGGGTAAACTAAAATAGAAGACCCAAGGCATGATTAGCCTTCATGATCTTCAAATATGTTCTTTTTGGGTCCCACCACATGATCAAACTAGTCCTAGCTCAACAAGATTTAAATTTCCTCTACACTATAAATTACTGAACTCAAGAAGGCAATGTGAGAATTTTGGAGTCTAATAATTGTATTCAATATGGTTTTTGGAGCATTTGTCATACCTTGAGAACTAAGATCCCTTTTTGTAGTCCCACCACATGATCAGACTAGCCCTAGCTCAACAAGATTTAAATTTCCTCTACACTATAAATTACTAAACTCAGGAAGTCAATGTGAGAATTTTAGAGTCTAATCATTGTATTCAATATTTTTTTTGGAGATTTTGTCATATATTAAGAACTAAGATCCCTTTTTGTAGTCCCAACCATCAACTTGAATTTATTCTTAACTAGAGTTGAATCCTTAGAATCTGAATCTTCAATCATCATTGGGATTTTCCTTGCTCGATATGAAATAGACCTCAGGTGATTGGACTGTCTGGTATGCTTCTCACTCCCATAAATGTCAACACAAGGGTAGGTACCTTTAGAAGATAGAGTGGCCCTAGTTTTTTCACTCATAGCATAATTATGGGATGGGGTACCTTCTTGGTAATTGTATTCACTATCCTTAGACGAGTTAGGGGAGGCCACCACCAATAGGGTCACAAATAGAGATTTCAAAATCTCATCACCCACTAGACCTATAGCTTTAGAGACATGCTTGAATATTAATTTGAGTAAGCCTTGATGGATAGGATAAAAACTTTACCTCTTTTATCCCTATTCACTGATCTATCCACAACTGGAATAAGAATGAGGGGATATTCATAGGTCTCTTTCTATATAATTGATTAAGAAACATCAGGTTAAAACTTCTTATGAGCTTCTTGTTCTTATAAAGGGTAAAAAATTACATAACAATTGAGGCCACTCTATCCTAGGGTTCCTTCAAGGATTCATGCCTATAACCATTATGGAATCTCTCTAGCTCTTCACCATCACTTAGAAAATTCTAGGCTACCCTTGCCAGGGAATGTTTCTCCTTGTTATGGTAGGCCCCATACACAAGAAAACCTATTACCTCCATAATGAAAGGGATTAAAATTTAAAATTCTAAGCTTCCTGATTTTACCTCCCTGTTTCACTAATTATAGGTGATGTGTATTACCAACTACAAACTATGACCATTGAAATTCTCCAAACAGGCCAAAACCCCCATTTTATTTAGATTTTTCTTCAAAACATCATCAAAATTAGGGTGGCTTGGTTCTAAAATAAGAACAAAAACCTTATTGGATCCCTTTATAGAAAATTTATGAGAACCCTTGCTAGAACCCTTGTTGATCTCACACCACTCTCCCAACATATCTAATTGAAGCTTGCTACACATGGTCCAAAGACACTACCATAAAATTACAAGGGTAATGAAGGGGAGACAACACAATATTTGGCTTTGGAACCAATATATAAACCTCAAACAAAGCCCAATCCAATTGCAATCACCCTTAGTCCACCTTGGGACTGGGTAAGGAAAAAGAAAATGAGAACAAATAAAACAATTTTTGGAGTTATGCACCCTTATGATGCATGTCAACAACTTGAACCACACCACTCCAACCCAAAGAAAGCTAGAAAATTATAGACCAACATGGAGGGAAAATCAATATAAGGATAAATGTAAGTAGTGAGAGTTTCCAAGATTGGCCATGAGACTACACCAGCCAAGTACTCCACACAACTAGCACTTAACACACAATGAAAAGGGAATGATTTCTAAGATAGGCCTATAGTACCATGGAGGAAAACTCACGTAAGTCCCCCTTAGTCTCGAATAATATCTCCAAGAGCACCACCTTGTTAGCATAGTGCATAGTATTTATTACATTATGTCTATATTTAATTTCATATGTGACTAAGTGCTATTTTCATGAAGCACTAATTTCCAAGGTGGTTTTATAGACGTTAAGGTATTTGGGTGGGTTCAAAAACTATATGAACTACCTTGTTTGGAATTGTATATATTTCACACATTAATACAAACCAAAGGTAGCTATTTTTGCAATATGGTATCAGAATCAATTATCATTTTTGGATAATGTAAAATTTGATTTTCACTCCATATGATATTTTGTGAAGAGCATTGCATTTTTTCTAGGCAAAGTGATGTCACAATCACTTTGGAAAACATCCCTCATATACTCTGATGTACCATTAATAAATATTTTGTATGGCACACAATATGTGCCTACTGATACACATCTGATGTGCTCTGACAGTGCATAAATTAAAGCACACCAACCGAATATCATTGGGCGCACAACACGTTGTACAGTGAAGACCTGCAACACCATGATAGAAATCCAATTTGTGGCTTATTGCACTGCTTATTGAATACAATGACCAGATCCTTTTGACTCCCCATAGAATAAAATGTAGAACCTACCAATCTCTTCGAACTACATTTATGGGTGATATAGAGGTATGATGTGGCTTGTGCCTGCTCGACGACCATCCACGAAAACAATAGGCATAGATTTTATTTTTTTTAAATCATTGTCGACCGCAAAGCAATATGAGGCACATCATGCCCTAAAGTTTTCATCTACTAGTGTGGCATATATGGTCAAGTGACTTGTGTGATGGTGCTCGGGAGATAGAACATGGTTCAAAACTAATGAAGCACATTTTTTTTTTAAATATTTCAAAGAAGAGGCGACAGGTAATTTTTTATAACTTACCTTAGGTTATATTTCTTGAAATTTTCATTTCTTTTGAAAATTATAACCTAAACAAGCAAGCAAACTGAAGATATATTTTTTTCAAACTAGTGCATTTGATTTTTGGAGAGATAAGATAGCCAAGTTTGCATATGCACTTAGTTTATTTTTGAAAATTGAAAGGGTATATAAAAAAATTCCACCTTGTTTATTTTGCAATCCAAAGGGGGGACAAAAGCATTATTTTCTTGAAAATTTCTAAGACAAAAGGGGGAAAATTGTGAGATTGAATATCATTTTTGCAAATAAAAACCTCAAATATTTTGCAAAAATTGTTGTAACAAAAGAAGCATTTTTGGTGGAAACCGACATCTTGAAATATTGTTATTGTAATAGGTGCATTTTTGGTGGAAACCGACACCTATAGTTAAAATTTGTGGGCACTTATGATTTTTTATTGCATTTAAATTTCCCCTTTTTTTGCATTTCAATCATCAGGTAAAATATACAAAGCAAAAGAAAGACCCCAAATTTTACACCTATTTGTGCAATTATTGCACCGCATGTTCAGTATATGTGATACCTCTTATCCACACTTATACGTAATGTTATAATGCTTTGGCTTACTATATCTACCACCTAACATAGCTACAACAATGACATTTGAGCTATTGTTCTCTATAAATTATTGGGGAGAAATAAGGAAAACCAATATATTTTGATATTCACTCCATTATATACCCTAATTCATTCTGATTATTTGGCTTAAAATACTCCAACTCATCATCCTTTTTCAAAAGGATGCTGAGGTAGGTGTCATAAATTTGATTGAATTCCCTTTCATGTACTCTTTGTAAGTATAAACAAAGGGGGGACATTTGGTGATATAAGGAACCTTCACAATGGTCATTGTTCACAAATTTATGTAAAATTCATAGTTGCTCAAAGGTTCTAATTTTGCACCATGGAAAACAAAGATAAGATCTATTCTTCAAGTTGAATATTTATGGGATGTAGTGACTGGCACTACAAAATGTCCTACTTCACCAAGGCCAGATCAAGAGGCATTTGATAAGAAGGACAAAAGGTCTCTCATGTTTATTCTTCTTGCTACTACAAATGAGGTACAACCTCATATTTGTGATGCTACAATTGGTAAACAAGATTGGGATGCTTTAATCACCATATATGAAGGGAAGAATCAGTCCACTATTCTTAACCTTCAATCTCAACTTCATACACTCAGTATGAAATCTAGTGAATTAGTTGAACTATTCCTATACAGAGTGGCATAATTGAAAGCCAAATTGAATGTTATGGGAGAAGTAGTGGAAGATACTCTCTTGAATTTAGTGATTTTGAGAGCTTTGAAATAATACTACAAGGTGTTTATCACATCTCTTCAAGTTTCTGGTAGATAAGTTACTTTTGCGGAGTTGGTAAATTTACTTCAAACTGAGGAGGCAAATCAACTTCAAAGTGATGAAGTGACAAATAATGCACTTTACTCACAAGGGGGAAAGAAACAAGGTAAATTTCAGAAGGGAGGATATTCATCCAAAGGAAAAGGGAAACAATATCAACAAAAGATAAGTATTACAAAATCTATGATATGGATAACCATGAAACTAACAGGTGTTGGTTTAAGAATAAATAACCCAATGACCAAGATCACAATAAAAAGGAAAAGGGGAAATACAAAACATATAAGAAGCATAATAAACCCAAGGGACATGCTTCTTATGAGTAATCAGACTCAAAATCTAAGAGAGCACACAAAGTTCTCATGACCCACACATCTTCTCAGTAGAAGGATCGTTTGTGGTATATTGATTCTAGCACCAGTAAATACATGACTGGTGCTAGATCGTGGTTTGAGACTTTTGAGACAAAGGAAGGCAAACTAGTGATAATTGCTGATGATAAGACCTACCGAGTCTAGGGTGAAGGAGATGTTTTAGTCACTCTTCCAGATGGATATTTTTAGATTGAGAAATTTATCTATGTTCCTAGATTGGCAAACAATTTTTTTTTAGTCCCTCAGATATTAGATAAAAACATGAATGTTGTTTTCAGAGTTGAGGATGGCAAGAAGTGATACTTCATCACCAAAAATGGAAAGCATGTAGCAACATGTTCATACAAGCATAGCTTATTTATCTTAGATGCCATTTTTATGCCTCATGTTACCATGGTGGCAAACACAAAGAAGGTCACTTCTCTTTGGCACAAGATATATGGGCATATGAGTTTAGGATATTTGCTTGAGTTGAGTAAATATGAGATGGTGAAAGGTCTTCCAAACCTTTCCTCCATATTTCTAGTTTGCTTGGATTACTTATCAGGGAAGCAACACCGAGTACCCTTTGAGATGAGCTCTTCCTAAGCTAAGAAATCTTTGGAGTTGGTACACATCGATCTGTGCAGTCGTATGCCAAACAATTATGGTGGAAAGAGGTATTTTTAGTTTTTTGTTAATGATTACTCATGAAATATGTGGGTTTTATTTTTACAATTGAAATCAAAGGCATTTTTGTACTTTCAACAGTTCAAGAAGAGTGTTGAGAAGAATTCAGGATGTTCCATCAAGACCCTCTATTCAGATCAAGGGGAAAATTTACCTCCAAATAATTTTCATCATTTTTGAATTCACACGGGATAAAAATATAGTTGACAATAGCCTATAATCTATAGCAAAATGGATTTTTTGAGAGGAGAAACCATTCCATCATGGAAATGGTGCATTGTATGCTTAAGGGGGCACATCTTGAGTAGAAATATTGGGCAGAAGTAGTGAATACAGTAATGTACCTCTTGAATAGAGAACCCACAAAATATTTACAAGGAATGACTCCATAAGAAGAATGGAGTGGTAGGAAGCCCTCTATTTCTCATCTAAGGATTTTTGGGTGTAATGCATTCATGTACATTCCAAAATACAAGACAAATAAGCTAGATGAGAAAATCTTACAATGTATTTGTCTTGGTTATAATGAGCATTCCAAGGGATATTGTTTGATAGATCCTAAGACCAAGAAAAGACATACTAGTAGAGACGTGGTATTTGATGAAGCTTTCACATTAGATAACACATACACAACTGTATACCTGGATGAAGATGAGCCTAAGAAAGAGACTCCACCCCCATATAAAAATATTCCAAAATGGTATACTAGCACATTGAGATATTCAAAGTTGACTTCAGTTCTATATCAACCTTGTACTCACAGCATGACTCAACAGATGAGAGCAGAAGCAACTGCTTTAGAGGTTGATGAGATTTACCAATAGTATGATGAATTGTCTGTAGATGCAGAGGAAGATAGACAAGCAGATATGGATGATGAAAGGTTTTATATGTATGCATTGGATGAGAATGAACCCACAACAATTCAATATGCACTTAGTGAGCCTCAGTGGGAGGCTGATATGGATGTTGAACACACATCTCTCATGAAAAATAACACATGGAAGCTAGTTGATCTACCTTCAGGAAAGAATCCCATTGGCTACAAATGGATCTTCAAAGTGAAGTATAAGGCAGATGGAACTATTGATAAGCATAAGTCATTTCTTGTTTCCAAAGGCTATGCTCAAAAAGAAGGCATATATTATGAAGAGAATTTTACACCAACAACAAGAATTACTACCATTCATATACTTTATGCTATGGTAGCTCAGTTCGGGTGGAATTTACATCATATGGAAGTCAAAAGTGCCTTCTTAAATGGTGACCTACAAGAAGTATACATGACTCAACCAAAAAGATTTATGGTTGAAGGTCAAGAGAAAAAAGTTTACAAGTTGGTTAAATACTTGTATGGGTTAAAATAAGCTCCACAAGCTTGGTACATCAAAATAGATAGTCACCTATTATAGCATGGATTCAAAAGAAGTCCTTCAGATGCTAATATTTATATAAAAAACAATGGTTTTGAAATAGTAATTTTAGTACTCTATGTGGATGATCTGATCATCACTGGTAGTTCAGAGAAAATGATAGATATTATGAAAGATGACTTGAAACAATCACTCAAGATGATAGATCTAGGAATTGTTCATTATTTTCTTATTTTTGAAGTGGCTTAAAAAAATAATCATATCAGAGTGACACAAAAGAAGTATGCCAAGACACTAATTGAGAAATATCACATGACTACTTGCAAGCCTAAAGCAACTCCAATAGAACCAGGGCTTAAGTTATCATGATATGATACTTCTCCACAGGTAGATGGTACTCTCTATTGCCAGCTAATTGAAAGTCTCATATATCTAACCAAAACCAGGCCATATATCATTTTTTTTTATGGGTTATATTTCAAGGTTTATGTAGGAACCTAAGGTGAGTCATTGGAAAGTAGTAAAATGGGTTCTTCATTATGTCTGTGGCAGTACAAACTCTAGTCTAAAATACAAGAAGAATGATAATTTCTTCTTATAGGGATACATAGAATCAGACTATGTCGGATCTATTGATGATCAAAAATCAACTTTTGGATACATTTTCCATCTTGGAGATGGACCTATATCTTGGGACAACAAGAAGTAAGTGGATGCTTTATCTTCTACAGAGGCAGAATATCACACAACACATGGAGCAGTTTGTGAGGTGATATGGGATCGACTACAATAGCTTACATTTAATTTATCAATCTGAGGGTAAATCAAGGTTAGATTTAAATAATATAAATCCAATATAGATTGTACCATGAGGATCAATGCTAAGCTTAGTTCAACTTTCTGTTTAGTTTCAGGTGTTTGTAGAAAAATAAATAAATAAAAATTAAATTGTGCAAGTATGAAATTAGAATGCAAATTTTGATTTATGCAGTAATTATGATAATTACCTTTTAATGAGTTATTTTAATAGTAATTTCCTATTGGTTAATTTAACTATTATTGAGGATAACTAATAATGATTACCTACTGATGAGTTAATCTATCGATGAGGATCCTTGTGCAGTTAGTTTTATTTATCTATTTTGACTTTATATTTTATGAAAATGCAATTTATTTTTATTCTATATTCTAAGGTTAATTAACTATTTATAACCTATTGTAGGGGTGAGATCTTAGGGACTGGCTATAGGAGTGGGCCTTGCCTCTTAGAAGACATTATAAGCATTCCTCCCCTAGTTTACTTTATCTCAGTAACTAAATTACATAAATATTCTTAATATTTTTCTATTCTATGTATGCAAGAATGTACAGTTACAATTACATAAATGAAATTAAACAATAAATACAAATGACATAGTTACCATATGCGAAGAATGAAGTGCTACTTTTATTGCTGGAAATTCAAACGTACATGCTGGCATAGTTCTTCAAAAAAATTTGACATTAGAACATTAGACATTAGCTATTTCTCCATTAGACCTTTTCAAAGGTCTACCTATGTAATATATATTATGACTTGTACAATTTTGAATAAACTCTTCCACATATTTTGCCATGTGGAGTTTGTGGACTTATGATGCAACAACTATGTACTAACCAAAATAATCTAAACTAATACAATTCCTATTCCTGATTGGACTTGGTAAACATCCTGAATGGTCCAAGGGGCAATACGTAAGCTAACTTAACAAAGAAACACTAACTTTAACATTTTGTAAGATATACAATATAACCATATGTTCTGTATTCCAGTAAAAGGTGTAACAATCTTACGTTTAAATATAATAAACCTAACAATAGTTGGATTACACAACTTTACTGAATAAAGTAATAATGACTCTATTAATCATAATATTCCATGTAAAGAATATGTGAAAAATCAAATATTATGATGACTGGAAACACTTGGTTGTCATGTGAAATGATGTGGCATGTAGTGTCAGTCAACGGACTTAGTCATCCTTCAGTAACTACTAGTAAAAATCCTTCAACAACTATTGGTAAAAATCCTTTGGTAACATACTTCTGTAGCTACCTTTTGTAACATACTTCGATAAATATCTTTTGTAACATGTTTCAACTACTATCTTTTGTAACATTATTCAGCTACCATGTTCTATAACAATGATCTGCTACTGCTCTGTCACCATGTTTTAAGCTTCCTGCATCCTTTGTTCTTACATCCATCTCCTCGCATCCAAGGTGTATCCCAAAGTTTGTGCTAGCTGCATTGTTCATCTGTGGAACATTATTCAACACCTTGCCTACATAATTACTCAAAAATCAGATGTATTTTACATAAAACAAATACATTTATCAGATTAACTGCATTTTATCCTTTTATTGACAAATTACAGAAATATACAGCAATAACTTATATAAAACATATTACAATCATTAATTTAAACATAAAAATGAAACATTCTATTACAGAAGTATATGTCAAATAAACTCTCATCATTTTCCCCCAAACTAAAATCTATGAATGTCCTCATGCATATGGAGAAATGAGACAAAAAGAATATGACAATTTTTACATATATATCAGATGTTACCATCCAGATCTTTGCAAATAAATGAAAAATTAAATTTTATCAAAATTCATACTGTATTTCCATATTTTCTTTTCAAAAAATCATTTGCAATTTACAAAACAAGACATCATAACTATTTAAGAATGAAAAAACAGACATCGGACATAATTTCCAGAAAAGAATCATTAGTTCTGAGAAATGAAGATTTCCAGAATTACGTAAAATGAATGTTTCCAAAGATATGTGTTACAATACAAATATTATGAGCAGTCGGCCATAATATTTGTTAAAATTTAAATTCATTTTTTTCATATTTAGATAGTTCCAAGTGTAGGATTTGAGGATCACTTTTTATATTCTCAATTTATCCTTTACGTTCCTCGCACAGGGTGAGCCCACCTTAAGTGGCGATCCGTTCACTTATTTCCAATCTCAATTCTGCTGCATATTTCTTGTTATTTAATTCTTGTTAATTGATTATTATCGTGTACATTGCTGGATCTGAATTCATTGTTACGGTTATAGAGTAACCCGAAAGATATTTCCTTCCAAGTGGTATCAGTCTCCATATTCGATCTTGTAGAAACCGCATCCGCAGGCGTCCTTTGCATCTCCGTTCGGCGTTCCTCCATCTCAAACACAGTTCGTGGTCACAGCACTGCCTGTTTTTTTTTTGTTGGCCACAACACTGCAGGCTTGAGGCGTTCACCGGCAGCCGCGGTTCCACCGCGGAAATTAAAACGCTCGTCCGAAATCGTTCCGTCACCCAATCCCTCGACAATCCGACGAAAACAACTTTGCACTCCCTCCCGACGTCGTCAACCAATCAAAAAATCATGATTTATTTAAAATTACCGGCAACTCTAAGGTTTTTTCTTTAAATTGCAGCGCTGACGTCAGCTAAATTAAATTTTGCGCGCGTCGGTCTTCTGGTTTATCCCACATTTACAGTGCTTGGAGTATAGTAGGGTTTAAATAACTTACGCCCTCCTTCTACGTTGTGACTTCGGTCACACGTCGGGAGTGCCTCCGCGCGTAGCCGTCCTTTGTTCATCCGTTTTGATTCTCAGTCCCTCTATCGTGTCAGTCTGACTTCGATCCTCGTTGTCGCGTCAGTTCCTGTGTCAACCGACTTCGATCCTTCTCGTCGTGTCGGTCTGTCGTGTCGGTCCTCGTCGCCGACTTTGATCCTCGCTGTCGTGTCCGTCCCTGCGTCAGCCGACTTCGATCCTCGCTGTCTCTGTCGTATCAGTCCGGTCAGCCTTAGTCCTCGGTTGTGTTAGTCTCAGTTCAGTTGGAAAAGTTGCTAGAAACTTGCTCTCCAAATTGCTGAAATTATCCAAATTGAAAAAATTGTTGAAAGTTGCTATCAAAGAGGCCGCCCAAAATCAAATCCGCGTCGCAGTTGGAGCGACAGTTGAAGCGGAATACAATTTTTTTGTAGAACTCGAAACTCAAGTACTTTTATACAGGAGATTTTGGTTAGTGCATGCCCAAACAGTGGACCAAAGGACCTGACGGTCGACTAACAAGCTCGGAGACCCCCAATAAAAATGCAAGAAGACCTCATCGAAGCCAAGGTACAAAAAATTCTCCTTCTCCTTTCAAAATTGGCAGTTATAATCCGAATCATCCACTGGTCGACCCCATGGCTACTAACCCTCCCCCAACTCACGAAAACGTCACACAAGGAGAATCAAGCAACTCGGCCATTACCACGGATGAAACTCTTCGACACTTACTAGATGGTATGCGCCAAATTAATGTCAACCTAACTAAACTGTTGAGCACACAAAACCGACCTAATCCCAATACTAATTCCCAAAATCACTCCCATGAACAAAGGAATGAAGAACATGACGACCAAGATGAAGATTGGGAGCAGCAAAGAGGCAATCAGGATAATTACGGGAATCGCTTTCATAGACAGAGATATAACCAAGATCAGGATAGGGATATGGGTTATCACCAACCGAGAGGCCCTAATAATTTTCCACGCATTGATATGCCCACTTTTGAGGGTCATGATCCTCGTGGTTGGATAGCCAAAATGGAAGGCATTCTAGACTTGTACCAAATTAGGGATTTTGATAAAGTCCCTTTCGTTGCATCAAAATTAGGCACTGAGGCCTACCAATGGTTCGTATGGCTTAAGCGCGAGAAAGGAGCTACTATTAACTGGAAAAAATTCACTACCTATTTTTTAGAAAGATTTGATGAAGGAGCTACATCGTCATACACAGTAAGACTGTTATCTCTTAAACAAGAAGGGTCGGTTAGTGAGTTCGTCTCGGAATTCACCAGTTTACTACCGTATACATTAGACCTCAGCCCCGACACAGTGGTAGGAGCTTTTCGCAATGGATTGAAAGAAAATATTAGGGTTGAGGTGGACATTCAAAATCCAACCTCGCTGAACGATTGCATAAGAATAGCCAAGCTGGCTGAGAAGAGAATTCAGTTATATGCACGGCGTGAAACTTACAGTCGTCCTTCGTATCGCAACAATTCCTTTCGTAGAAATGATCAACCATCAAGATACTTTTGCTATAAATGTCGCAATCATCATCCCAGGGAACAAGCATGTGCCCAAAAACAAAACTTTCATATTGAATGCGATCAATATGAAGGAGAAGAGGAAGAAGCTTACCACCAAGATGAACCTATGCAAGAAGAACTACCAAGTACTCTAGAAGAGAAGGAAGAGGATACAATGGCTATCTCCGTGCATGCCCTCATGGGGTTAACAACCCACCATACCATCAAGGTCCCGGGATTTCTCCGTCAAAAAAAGGTGAATGTGCTAATTGATTTCGGTAGTACCCACAATTTTATCGACATCAAAACAGCAAAAGCTTTGAACTTATTCATTAACTCTTCCAACAAGGACAAATTCCAGGTTCTAGTAGCCAACGGGGTGAACGCTCAATGTGTTGGGAGAACATCTAAAGTTTCCATTCAAATGGGAACTTATACCTGGTATGGATCTCTTTTCGTAATGAATTTAGGGAACTCTGATGTCATTTTGGGAGTTGAATGGTTGGAAACACTAGACACGGTTAGCTTCAATTTCAAAAAATTATTTGTGGAATGGAAGGAAAACGGACGTGTCATTCGCTTACAAGGCATTACTACTCCTCCATCACAGATGGTGAGCTCGCATAGTATGGAGAAGATGTTAAAAAAGGGTGGATATGGATTCATAGCTCAAATTAATTGTTTGGAAAAACAATCTCGAGCAACTTCGGATATTACTGCTCCAGATTTACGAGGCATCGTCGCAAATTACGACGAGGTTTTCCAAGAACCTAAAGGATTACCACCTAAACGATCTCATGACCATGCCATCCATTTGATTCCAGGGAGTGTTCCACCTAACAGTCGTCCTTATCGCTATCCTCAACCACAAAAGATAGAAATCGAGCAGATTGTTCAGGATTTGCTAGATCATGGAGTCATTCGTCACAGCACTAGCCCTTATTCCTCACCTGTAGTTTTGGCCAGACGAAAAGATAACTCGTGGCGTATGTGTCCTGATTTTCGTTCCCTCAATAAACTCACTATCAAGGACAAATTTCCTATCCCTGTCATAGATGACCTACTAGACGAGTTGCATGGTGCAAATTTTTTTACAAAATTAGACCTTCGCTCAGGATTTCACCAGATTCGTGTCAGAGAGGAAGATATCCCCAAAACTGCTTTTCGTACTCATGAAGGTCATTACGAATTTTTGGTCATGCCGTTTGGTCTCACCAATGCACCATCCACATTCCAAAGTCTCATGAACCAAGTGTTTCGTCCACTCCTCCGTAAGTTTGTGTTAGTTTTCTTTGATGACATTCTCATCTATAGCAAAACATGGAAGGATCATTTACATCATGTGGATAAGGCCCTTCACATTTTACACAGAGAAAAGTTATTTGTCAAACGTTCCAAATGTTCATTTGGTGTCCAAGAAGTTGAGTATCTTGGTCATATAGTTTCACACGAGGGCGTCAAAGTTGATCCCAATAAGATTAAGGCAATTCAAGAATGGCCTTTACCTAAAACCATCAAGAAACTCCGTGGTTTTTTGGGTCTCACAGGCTACTATCGCAAGTTTGTACGAAATTATGGTAAGATTGCAGCACCTCTCACAGCACTCACAAAGAAAGATGCTTTTCATTGGTCAGAAGAGGCCACTCAAGCCTTCAATACTCTTAAGGAGGCCATGTGTACAACTCCAGTTTTAGCAACTCCAAATTTTCACAAACCATTTATTATCGAATGTGATGCGTCAGGCACAGGAATTGGGGCTATATTAATGCAGGAAGGTCATCCATTGGCATTCGAAAGTAAACAACTATCGGGAAAAAATTTGGGAAGATCAACATACGAAAAAGAAATGTTGGCAATTCTTCACGCGGTAGAAAAATGGAGACACTACCTAATCAATAGCCGCTTCATCATAAGAACAGATCATAGTAGTCTCAAACATTTTCTTGAGCAAAGGTTTTCCTATCCGGAACAAAATAAGTGGTTAACCAAACTATTGGGTTATGATTTTGTTATCGAATATAAGAAAGGGAAGGAAAATGTAGCCGCTGATGCGTTATCCAGGAAATATGAAGATGAAGTAGTCATCAACGCTATTTCGGGTCCTTGCTCCCAATGGGTGAATCAATTACAAGATGAATGGTTATCCAATAGCGAAACTGCTCAGATAATTCAGGAATTATCTATAGGGTCCTCTAAAAACCCTTTATTCTCTTATGAAGATAAAATCCTCCGAAAGAAGAACCGCATTTACATTCCACAAAATTCAGAACTCAAATCAAAGATCCTCGACGAATCACACGCTTCTCCATCAGCGGGACATTCAAGATTTTTGAAGACATATTTAAGGGTCAAACAATCATTTTGTTGGAAAGGATTAAAAGCAGAAGTCAAACAATGGGTAGCAGAATGCAAAATTTGCCAGCGCAATAAAGGAGAAACAGTCAAATCACCAGGGTTGTTACAACCATTACCCATCCCTGAGCGTCAGTGGGAACATATATCCATGGATTTCATTGAAGGTCTTCCTAAATCAGAAGGCAGGATAGTAATATTTGTAGTAGTAGATCGGTTATCCAAATATGCTCATTTTCAGGCTTTACAACATCCATTTTCCGCAAGCAAAGTGGCAAAAGTATTTATGGATTCAATCTTCAAACTACATGGTATGCCAAAAAATATTGTAAGTGATAGAGACCCCATCTTCACTAGTAACTTTTGGCGGGAGTTATTTCGACTTAGTGGTACCAAATTGAACATGTCTTCAGCTTACCATCCACAAACAGATGGTCAAACAGAAGTAGTTAACAAATGTTTGGGTACGTACTTACGATGTTTCGTTCAAGATAAACAATATCAATGGAGCAAATGGCTAGCATTGGCAGAATGGTGGTACAACACTTCCTACCATTACTCAATTAAGATGTCCCCCTTTGAAGCATTATATGGAACCAAGCCTCCAATAGTAGCGGATTACGTACCTGGATCATCCAAAGTAGCCAAAGTGGATGATTGGTTTCAACAAAGGCAGTCTACACTCACCATCCTCAAAGAGAATTTATTCCAAGCACAAAATTGCATGAAACAACAACAAGACTTGCACCGATCCGAGCGAACTTTTAATGTAGGTGACAAGGTTTTCCTAAGGTTGCAACCCTACAAACAATCATCGTTAAAGATAAAGACCAGTCAAAAGTTGGCTCCGCGATTCTATGGTCCTTACGAAATTGTGCGCCGCATTGGAGAAGTAGCCTATCAGTTAGAGCTACCCTCATCATCCCGAATACACCCGGTATTTCATGTTTCGTGTCTCAAAAAAGTAATTGGTCAGAAAGTGCAGAGTCAATCAGAATTACCAGTACTTGATGAGGAAGGACGCATACATCTCCAACCTGAGGAAATCTTACAACACAGAACACGAAGACTAAGGTCGCGCCAGATTCAAGAATTTCTCATCAAATGGCAAGACCTACCAGAGGAGGATGCCACATGGGAACCTGAAAGTATTTTCCAGACATTTCCAGCTTTGAGGACAAAGCTTTCCGAGGAGGGGAGTCATGTTACAATACAAATATTATGAGCAGTCGGCCATAATATTTGTTAAAATTTAAATTCATTTTTTTCATATTTAGATAGTTCCAAGTGTAGGATTTGAGGATCACTTTTTATATTCTCAATTTATCCTTTACGTTCCTCGCACAGGGTGAGCCCACCTTAAGTGGCGATCCGTTCACTTATTTCCAATCTCAATTCTCGTGCATATTTCTTGTTATTTAATTCTTGTTAATTGATTATTATCGTGTACATTGCTGGATCTGAATTCATTGTTACGGTTATAGAGTAACCCGAAAGATATTTCCTTCCAATACGTAAAATATAAGCCAACATATCACAATCAGAGCACACAATTTCAGTCATACATCTACAGTAGAATACAATGTTTTGGATCTTCCAGATCATTTTCATGACAACCTACATAGTACAAAATTTATCAATCAGATTAAAGTGCTGAATTCTGTAGTTGAAATGAAATATTTTGGGTTGTCATGTATCATTCTGATAAAAATATAGATTCTCAGAAAAGCAAATCAGAAAATGATGATTTTTAAATAACATAACAGTTTCATCAATCACATACAATACAAATCATCTGATCATCTTCAAGGAATAGTTTTGTGATATAACAGTCTTCAATATAAAAATAACAATTTTTTTTAGTTTATCTTACTGCAGTAATATACTAAAACTGCGATCATAGATACCAAACTTGTATTACCCAAAATAGTTAAAAATAAAGACATTCACAGTATTTTATCAGATATATATATATATATATAATGCTTAAAATATTTACAGACAAAGAATATAAAACATGTTACAGATAATAATATACAAATCAGATTTTGAAGTCTTAGAAATTATAAAATATTAAATAGTTTTTCAATGCAGTTCAATTTATCCGACTTGTGTTCATCGGGTGGAGATTCTTGAAGATGGTGGTCTCGACTGTGGTAACCTGCATTCCCTTTTTACTTTTTGTACCTACTCCTTGGCTTTCTGTTCACCCACTGGTGTCTCAACCATGATAGTCTTGATATGCTCAACTTCATGAGAATCTTCCTTCTACTCTACATCCTGCGTTTGAGAAGGCGGGAGTTCCTCAACTGATGTAACAATATTATTTATCACTGCATTGATTTCTGGGGGCATCCCGACATTCAAGACAAGATTCCCTGGTGCGGTTCCTATCTTGGTGGGAGAAACCAATTTCTTAGGTTGATTTTGCTGCGTCAGGCTGATGAGCTGGTGGGGACTTTCTTCTTCAAGGAGTTTAGAAAAGTCAATGGGCTGCTTTTCTAAAGTTCACTAACTTTTTTACTTTTTATCGGGTGTGGAACTTTTGTTCGGAGAAGCATCGACAGGTGGCAGTCGATTGACAGAATCAATGGGTTTCATCACCCTATCCACTAAAAGTTGTTTAATCATGTCTATCTGAAGGGTAAGGGCTCACTGAATCAGTTTAGAATGCTCTATGAAATCCTCTCACAACTTATCAATTTTTATCTGTAAGATAGTATTTTGCGCCCGAAGGTGGGACAGGATTTCGGTAGTCGACTCAGGTTCAGGTAAATCAGACTCATGCCCTGATGTATCCTTTTTCTTATGAGTTTTGATAGTCTTTTTTGATGCCTAATTTTTGATTGGGTTGGTTTAATGTTTTTAGCAGGTCGGCATTTACGTTTTGGACTATCAATCAAAAATCTTCTTCAAACTCATTCTCAGTGGATTCAGAGTACTCCGAAAGGTTAGATTCATCCACTATCTGATTCCAAGCAACTTTGACTTCATGAGCTTTCTTTAAAACTATTAACTTAATCAGGTCGTGATGTGCAAGTAGGTGCAATTTGGGTTTTTCTTGGGATTTTTAGGCTTAACTCATAAAACTGTAGACTTTAATGATTGAAACAAGAAGGTAAATTGATAACACATTCACTATTTTTAGGAAACTTCAAATTCATTAACATACGGATATGGTAGGTTGCGTAGGTGGACATACATCCTTCTAGGGTAAAGAACTTAATAATCAGGATGACTACCTCCTACCATAAGAGGGGGAGTGAAGAAGTAGACACACCCTTAATCCAACCCTCCTTATCTTGGATAATAGTACATTTCTCACCAAATTTAGCTACTAGTTGGGTGACACTTTTAGAGGGGGTTTTGTAGTATGGTAACCCTACTTCTAGTAGACCTAGTACCTCAAAAATTAAGCTAGGGTTAAGGTCAAATTGAATGCCTCCAACTTGGGTGGTCATCCTATCAGGGTCACAATTTAGGATAAAATGTTTAGCCACCCCTTGGTCATGCCCTCTAAATTTTGTGAGAGCCTCCCACCATCTAGATTTTTGGAATAATTCGGTTATAGAATCACTAGGATTTTGGGTTTCAACCGAGGATGGTTCATTTTTTTTAAACATAGAGCGAGGCATAGTGGAGTTTAGGGTTTTTAGGGTAGAAAGGGGTAGGTAAAGAATTTTTTTTTTAGAAATTTCCAATATTTTATAAACTAAAAACCCTGCAAATATTTCAATAACAAAAGAAAATTTGTTTTACAATTCTAGAGTATTTTATTTTCTTGAAAATGTAAAACAAAATTGAAGTAATTTTTTCATAAACTTGTTTAATGGTAAACCTAGAAAAATTATCGACAAAACCATTTTTAATCCATCCTAATCTTCTGCACACCTTCTACATTTTTATTTTAATATCCCTTACTTTATGTGCATGATAAAAAAATAAAAATGATTTTGCGATAATAGTAAGTATTTTACCTATCATTTTTGATATTACTTTGCCACCCTTCCTATGTCATCGAAGAAATTATCCTTCTACCCATGCAATTCTTCAAAATTCTGAAGCTCACCACCGTTTAATCGAAAGAATTCAACAATTTTTACTAAAAAACTAAGAAATTTCACTCAGGATCGAGTTACAGAGGGTCATCGATGATTTCGAGTGGCTTTCTATGGAAGAGATGATTTAGGCTAGTTTTACTCTGCATGGCTGCATGCAGAGGTCGTATATCATCGATTAACCCTATCCAATGATGGAGACTAATCTAACTTCTATCGATGATGGGGACCATTTGCCCTAAAATCAATGATAACAAGAAATGCTTTATGGTTGATAAATCATCATCCATCAATTTGGCTTTAATCGATGACATATGGCTTAGATCCATGTCCTGATACATTATTCATCTAGTGGAGGCCACATATCGATGATCGTGTCCTTCCTATGAAACTTCTAGACCCATCATATTTTTTCTTGCATCATGACCCTTCATTTAAAATTTAATCAAGGGCTAGTATTGTTCATCCACATCATCTCCTACGATTGGCAAAGAGAATCCACCTATCCTACAATGGTATGGGTCCTAGGGTGGTCGGTTTCCTCTTGGCACCAACCCTACCCACCACCTTGCATGGCGAGGGTGGATTTTACCTGCCACATGTTATAATTTTTGGTCACCTATTGGATAGAAAAATATTATTTTAATCATTCCCTTATGCCATGTTTCATCTTATGTGGCAATTTATTATTGATGTGACCAAGTGGATTGGTCCACATCCTCATTTATGCACATGCTCCAATAAAAATATTTGTATTTTTACTTTTGACCCCAAGAATGACTATGTTTTCAATAAGGATTTTAAATTTTAATCGGCACATGGCACTCGTTTGCATGGACACATCATAAGAGGCGGCACGTGGTGTTGGGTTAAGTGTACATGTCATAAGAGGGCTAATTTTTCTTTATTTTGTTGTCTTGTCTCCCTTAATTGATTTAAAACATTACCACCAAGTTTCCCTTAAAGTCTTTGTTGATGCACCCTTATTACTTGTCTTGGCGTTTCTTGAATTGCCACGTGTCTCACTTGCCTAGCCGATTTTAAATTTTGACACTTAGAATATTTTATGATATATGTTTATGGATGACGTCTATAGATGATGCTTACAGAATATTGTTACTGATGATACCTATAGAAATTGTTTACAGAAGATTGTTACTGATAATATTTATGAAAGACACTTACGTAAGACTTCTACAAAAGACCTATATGGAAGACATCTATGGAAGACATCTACAAGATATCTATAAAAGACATCTACAAAGACATCTATAAAAGACCTCTATGGAAGACATCTATGAAAGATACCTATGGAAGATACCTATAGAAGATATCTACGGAAGACATCTACAGAAGACATCTATAGAAGACATCTACGAGACTATAGTTGCTAGAGTTTGAGACAATACTTTACCTATTTCTTCCCCCCAAACTGTATTGTGAACTTTATATACCTCTATTTATCCCCCCAACTATAATTTTGGCTATATAGCCAAAACAAGATGAAGGGTGTTTTATTTATATTGATGGATAATATAATAATAAGTTTTATTTATGGGGGTTTATTATAATTTTTGTGATTGTGCTTCCTGAATTTCATTAAGGAGTATCCAAGTGAGAGAAAGATAATGATTATAAAGCTTGATATCAGTCATCAATGTATACAAAAATAGATATCTATCAAATACTTGGAGTATTTTCAATCATTTAAAAAATGGAATAGATATTCAGATATTATGATGGCTTCTGTTAAAAGATACAATATTTTGAGAGATGAAAGCCATATTTTGGTAGGAGAAAATGAACCATAGGAATTTGCTTCTGACTTTTGCCTGCTCAGGATATTCTAGAGTTATTTCTCAAAGACTTCAAACATCCTAGTGATTTTTAAACAATTTCATCTATTCATTTCACAAATCATTATGGTGTTAAAGTTATCCTAATGTTTTCAAGCTTCCTCAAGGACCAACTATGTGTGCAGTGAGTATTCATTTACCATTATGAGTGAGGATTGAGTAACAACAAAGATCACTTATGCCAACAAGCTAGCTTATCTATGAGCATCCATAGGTCTTGTCCAGACTTAGTGCTACTTGATAAGGATACCTTAGGGGGTTTATCAACCCATGTAATGAGGATCACCCCATAGTTTTCGAGATACTAAGAATTCCAGGGATTCAAGCTCTTTTACCCTTATTTAACTTTTCTTGGGATACTTGCTCATTTTGAGAGGGAGCAAGGGATTTTTATTGCTTTTGGGGTTCTTGCCTATTTTTATGAGAAGCAAGAAGATACTTTTTGGGATACTTGCTCGATTAGATGAGGAGCAAGGGATTTTTTTTAAGGAGTAAGAACTTTGGGGAGTTGGATTCCCAACCACTCTATCAAAGTCTTGATGGGAATTTGATCCTATCCTTACTATTCTTCTCCTTTTCTTTTTTTTTAGGGATGAAGGGTGAGCTTGTCCTTTTGCCAATTTAGTAGTACTCTAGACCATGCACATAGATGGATAAGCAAGGGAAATTATTCACTTATGGAAATAGTAACACATGAGTTAATCTCTCCACATCTCACAATATTTTTATATGTTCAAATGTGCGTAGTCCAAGAAAAAGTTTGATTGACTAGGAATAACTTACAACATCAAAATATTGCTTGAATTTCAATGAAAATTTCTCAAAACACTAATGTTGTTTGAGTAATTGAAAAACATCTAGATTTTATCTAGCAAACAAAGTATTATGCAACATATGATAGTCATTTCCTACAAGATTTTTAAAGAATTACCTTTTTGGCTATTTTTGAAACATTGAGACTAAAAATTGATGAGAATAAGATAGAAATATTGTAGATATAGAAACTTCATGATGAAACAAAGGAAGCATAATTTTTTTTTTAAGTGAGAGAAATTATTATTTAATAATGGTTGATTGTAGTTCAGAAATGCACTGCAATTCGGCTTGTTGCTTAAGATGGTGTATGAATTCCTCCTTAGATAATGGCTTCTTATAAAGTTTAAGCCTATGGCCATTTACTAGTAGTTTTCTTGTTGAATCATCTATAGGCTTAAGCTTGATTGTACCATTTCTGAATATCTCTTTGATTTCATAGGGTCCTAGCCATCTGGTCCTCAATTTACCTTGAAAGTCTTGGTAATGAGAATCAAACAACAAAGCCCAATCTCCTGATTCGAATGTGCATGGTACAATGTGTTTATCATGCCATTTATTTCATTTTTGTTGGGTTATTTCAGTCCTATGTAATGCCTCTAGTCTCCTTTCATCCAAAATGTTTAACTTTTCCAATCTAGCTTTTTGCACTTTATCCAAATTTACATCAAGTTGTACCATTGTGCGAAGAGTTTCTATCTCAAATTCTATGGGCATGATAGCTTGTTTTCCATAGACCATTTCATAAGGTGATAATCCTATGGTGGTTTTCCAAGTTGTATTGTATGCCCATACAACTTCTTTTAATCTCTCAGCTCAATCACCCCTATTAATAGTTATAATTTTTGTAATGATCTTTTCAAGTTCTCTATTCGTAACTTCTACTTGTCCATTGGCTTGAGGGTGATATGGTGAGGTTTTCTTATGTTTTATTTGATAGGTGTCAACAAAATGTTCAATCACTTTGGAGATAAATTGGGTTCCATGATCTGAAACTAACTCTCTAGGTGCTCCAAAGCATTGCATAATATTTTCATAAAGGAAATCAACAACTGGTTCGACTTGCGCTCATGGTAAAGCTTTAACTTCAGCCCACTTAGTAACGTAATCCGTACACACAAGTATGTGTTTATTACCTTCTCTTGGAGGGTCTATTGGTCCAACAAATTCAATTCCCCATTTCTCGAATGGTTCAAATACTACTTGTGGAACCAAAGGTATTTCCATCGAAGGAGTAGGCTTACTAGCTCTTTGACAAGCATCACATCTATCAATAAATTTATGGACATCTCTATTCATGGTAGGCCAAAAGTAACCAATTTGAAGTATTTTACTGACTATTCTTTGGGTGGCATAATGGCCTCCATAGGGTTCTTCATGTGCTTCCCGAATGATGTCATATACATCATCTTCTTGCACACATCTCCTAATTACTTGGTCAGGACATCTTCTAAACAAGACTCCATGAATCCACATATAAGGAGTGCTTTGATGTATCAATTTTCTATGCTCATGTGATGTATAGTTTTGAGGCATTTTTCCTGTTACTAAGTAATTTACAATATCAGCATACCAAGGGGTAAAAATAGAAAGAGCAAACAAATGTTCATCTAGGAAATTATCAGGAATTAACTCGTCATCATCAAATATTTGCATACGAGATAGGTGATCTGCGATGACGTTATCTTTTCCTACCTTATCTATAATCATGACATTGAAATCTTGTAGCAAAAGAAGCCATCTAACCACTCTACCTCCTACTATCACTTTGTTCATTAAGTATTTAATGGCAGAGTGATCAGTGTGAATGAATACTTCATACCCTATTATGTAATGTTTAAATTTATTAATGGTATGGACTACAACTAAAAATTATTTTTTAGTAATAGTGTAATTAAGCTCGGCTCCATGCAAATTTTTACTTACATAATAGATAGCATAAGGTATTTTGTTCTCAACTTGTTGCAATACTTCTCCTATTGCGTAACTTGAAGCATCACAATGTATATGGAATGGTAATTTCCAATTTGGTCCTCTTAGGATTGGAGCAGTAATCAATTTATCTTTTATAACTTCAAAGGCTTCTTGACATGCTTTAGTCCAATTGAATTCACTTTCTTTAGTTAAGAGCTTAAGCATGGGAGCAACAATTTTACTGAAGTCTTTAATGAACCTACGGTAGTATCCTGCATGTCCTAGGAAACTTCTCACCTCTGTTTGTGTTTTTGAAGGTTGAAGGGTTTGAATAACTTGTATTTTTGTAGGATCTACTTTAACACCTTCTTCTGATATGTAATGTCCTAGAACAATCCCTCCTCTCATCATCATGAAACACTTTTCATGACTCAAAGAGAGGTTTTGCTCTTGACATCTAATCAAAACTTTTTGTAAGCTTGACAAGGTTTCTTCAAAGGTATTACCGTAGACTGTGAAGTCATCCATATAGACTTCTACACACTCATTTATTAAATCAGCAAAGATAGCCAAAATAGCTCTTTGAAAAGTGGTAGGTGCATTGCATAATCCAAAAGGTAAGACTTTATAAGCATAGGTGCCTACTGGACATGTGAAGGTTATCTTTTCCTGATCTTCCTCAGCTATGGAAACTTGATTATAGCCACTAAACCCATCTAGAAAGCAGAAATATTTCTTTCCAGCCAATGTATCAAGAACTTGATCAATGAATGGCAAGGGAAAATAATCCTTTTTTGTTACCTTGTTTAATTCTCTATAGTCCACACAAATCCTCCATTTTCCATTCTTTTTAGGGACTATCACAAGAGGTGACACCCATTGACTATCAAAAATTGGATATATAAATCCTGCCTTCAAGAGTTTAATGATTTCTTCTTGAACCATATCTTTCATAGCTAGATTCAATATTCTTTGAGGTTGTCTTACTGGATAACATCCTTCTTGGATAAAAATATGATGGGTACAAACATTTGGATGTATCCCTTTCATATCCTCGTAGTTCCATGCGAATGTCGATTGATATTCCTTAAGCACGTCTATTAATTGTGACTCTTGTATGCTTGTGAGCTCATCACTGATATTCAAGGTCCTTCCTAGTGTGATATCTATTTGCTTGCATTTCTCTATGTTTGCATCTATTCCCATTATCTCATGTTCAAGAATATTTAAGTAATAGTCATATGGTATCATTTGTTGAGACTGACTTGTGCTTGCTTCATTAATAGCCATGGTAGATTCATATGAACAACCATTGTCTTGACCTTGATCCTTGCTTTGATTTCCTAATAGTAATGGTAATGGTCCCTCGACCTCTTGTTGAAGATGTTCACTCAGAAAATTTATTGATAAGGTTTGGATTTCATCAAAATCATGAGGGAAATCATACCATAATTGCTTTGGAAACTCATCTTCTATTGTTGATTCAGGGAATAGGCTAAGGTCTTTAGTATTTTTGCCATAAAAAATAGTCATATTTCCCATTCTACAACTAATGTAAGCATCAGCTGTTGCAAGCCATGGGTGCCCTAAAATTAAGGGATGTCCCCCTAACTTTTTCTTAGGTTGTAAGACTATAAAGTCTATAGGGTATTCCCATGAACTTATGGAGACTATAATATCTTCTAGTTTTCCCTCTGGCTTAATAGTAGACCTATCTACGAGTTGGAGTACAATAGAAGTTGATTGCAATTTATGTAACCCTAAATATTATGTTGTCTCTTTAGTCATGACATTAATAGTGGCTCCTAAATTGACCAAGATATTTTGCAAGGCTATGTCACCAATGTGCACCGTGAGTATAGGTATTCCAGGATCTGTGTATTTTGGTAATAACCTACCTCCCATTATTATCTCAGATAATTGTCCAATGACTTGAATAGTTTGGGCTTCATTCTTCTTTTTCCTTCCTGAATTTGTACACATGTTTTTAATGAGCTTGGAATAGATGGGTATATCCCTGATAGCTTGTAACAAAGGGATCTTGATAGTAACATTTTCTAATTCCTGAAGGAAGTTAAAGGTTGGCTTAGGTGGTTCTTTTGGTATTGCCAATATTTGAGGAAAAGGTACCTCTACTTCCTTCCTTTGAGGAATTTGGATTTCTTGTTGTTTTGTTGGAATGTTTTCTGGTGAATTTTCCATTTCCTTTTCATTGTTATCCTCCTTTTCGAACAAATTTGTAGTGGGATTTTCAAGCTCTATGAGAGTTACATTGTTTTCCAATACTTTTCTTGATCTCAATTGAATTTTTTGACAAGGTACTACAGATATAGAACACGTCTCACTAGTTTCATAGGCTTGTTGAATGTTCTTGTTGTTGTTAGGATTAGGGACCGGTTGAGCTGGAAGAGGAGGTTGCTTAGGAGGATTATTATTATTAACTGGAGGTGGAAGAAGTCTATTTTGAGGTAGATTTTGAGGGGCTTGTCCCCTAAATTGATTTTGAAAGTTCTATTGTTGTGATGGATTTTGAGACCAACCAGATCCTCCTTGGTTATATTGGCCACTAGTATTCCAATTATTTTGATTGGACATTCCTTGATTCCATGGTGGATTTCCATAGGTATTGGCCATAAATTGGGCCCATGGAGGTGTGTTCCAGTCTTGATTGTTTGAATAAGAATTCCAATTTGCCTAGTTTGGTGCATTAGACCATTGATTAGGCCTTTGCGAGTTGGAATAACTAGGGTTTGACCAATTTGGTGGTCCATTGAATGGACCATTCCATATTTGGGCTACAAAATAAATATCTTCTACCTCTTCAACTTTAGGTTCCTTTATGGCAGCTTTAATAATGGAGATGTATTTGTAGTTTTTAGTTTTGTGACCTTTATCACAAATTTTACAAGTAGCAATATTGGAAATGTTGGTAATGTTAAGAGGACATTCCCTCAGATTGTGCTTTTTCCTACATCTATGATAGTAAATCTCTTCACTGTCTTGTCCCTTTGGATTTTTATCCATTAAATCCAGATATGTAGTCAAGGTACTTAACAAATCAGTTTTTAACCCTTCCAACATGTTTCCAATTTCTGCTCTCGTCACTCCTCTTGTAGATGTATACTTGTTACTCCTTAGAGGTTTGTTTCTTGAATAGTTTCTGCAAAGGTTCACAATCTCCTCAAATGCCATAATATGGATATCTCCTTTTTCCATGAGATTTAAAACCTCAAGGACATCCTCCTTTAGTCCTTTTAAAAAGAGTTCTTTTAAGATTTCTTCATCAAGGTCTATATTTACTCTAGACCCAACAAATAGAAATCTCTCAAGGTAATCCTCCAAAGATTCCTCTTCTTTTTTATTCATGCAAAATAGCTCAGCTTTCTTATCCCTAACTCTATAGTAATCCTGATATCGTTCAAGGAATAGCTCTTTTAATCCATGTTCTCCATCCCATTGATTACAAATATTTTCTCCTAGACCCATGAACCATCTTAAAGTTGCATCTTTAAGAGTAGAGGGAAACAACCTTAGCTTTTGTTCATCGGTAGTGTAAAAGTAAGCTTGACACACTACTTCAAATTCGAAGAGAAAAGCATCTGGATCTTCATGTGGTTTCCCATGGAAGGTGGGTAATACAAAAATAGAGACTGACTTAGGTTCTCTTGTTGTCCCATCTGTATGTAATATTGGGAAGGCAAATGTCTTCCTTTACCCATTTCTTCTTTGGTCTCTATTCTATCTTTGTTCATTCCCCCTTTGGTTCTCTTCTACTTCTCCTTGCCCACTTTGTTGGTCAGCCATAACTGAATGTAAGATTTCAAGAATTGGACCAGGTATGGGTTCAGTAAAAATAGAAGAAGGATCTATGTGATTGTCAAATTCTGGTTCAGGTAATAAGTATGAGTCGGGATCTTGTTCTAGGATTTTAGCTTGATTGGTTGATGTTGTTGTTTCAAATTCTTCTAACTTATAAATTCTAGGCTGCCTACTAAAGTCTCTTTGGAAGTTTCCTTCTGAGTTGTTGATTTTTATGAATCTTCCCTTAGAGTCTCTAGGTCTGCTCATGAATTTTCTAAGTTTCTTGTTTTTGCAACACGTCTAATATTCCTTGAATAGTCTATGAATATCGTTGATCGGATCAAGTTGTTCGGGTGTCATGAAGTGTTCTTCTTCAAAATTAAAATGGTCTACCACCAATTGAATCAATTGAATGAGAAAAGCTTGAGTTGGAATGGGGTCAGGATTTCCAAATTGTAACTCACAATGTAAATCTTGACATAGCTCCCTAAAGCGCATAACTCTAGGTATCCTCTGATATTTCTTGCTATATTCTAGGGCTACTTCTTTCTTTTCTAGGTCTCCAAGGAACTTGTGAATGAGGAGGGAGTCTTCAAAATATTGATTCCAAGTGTAAATTGTTGGATTTACTATTGCTCTTCTATCCCAAAGCCAACGTTCATAGTTCCTTTTAAGATCTAGGTAAGATGAATGGTAGTTTGTCCCTAGAGTTTTAGCTATGTCAATCCTTTTGATTTCCTTCAATTCATCTGATTTTTCTTTAATAATGTCAATGCGTTCATATAGACTTTCCCACTCTTTACTAGATGCTCTATTTCCTTGCTCAAAAATAAGGTTAACTTCTTGTTTTATTAATAGTTCTCTAAGGTCTATAAGTGTAGACTGATTCAGACTATTTTCCACCATCTAGCAACTTATTTTTATTTTCTTTTTCTCTCTAGTTTTGTTTTTGTTTGGGTTTTGGTTTTGATTTTCTATTTTAATCCTACTATTATCAAGTTTAGATACAAATCATAACAATTGAGTTTATAACTATCCTTAATACAATAGAGAACAATTGAAATAAAATTTCACAATAATCCTAATATTTTGCTAAAATTAGATGTGACTCGCGTTCCTACGAATATTTATACAACCAACTTTAGCATATTAGGAACATAATGAAATATTGTAGGAAAAGTAAAATTTACTTGAAAATAAAAGGTTAAACTATTACTATTTGTTTGATTGTTTAGGAGGGTTTCACTAAGGTTGTGTCACTCAACCTTACCTACTTCCTACTTCTGATAGGGTCCTAAACCAATGTTTAGGTCTATTTCAGTGTATACCTACTTCCTATTTTTCTCATAGGGCCTAAGTCAAACCAACAATAATAATCACCCAAAGCTAGAAATGTGCAGAAATAAAATTTTCTGAAATAAAAGGTAAACTATTACTACTTCTTTGATTATTAGGAGGGTTTCACTACGGTTGTGTCACTCAACCGTAACTACTTCCTACTTCTGATAGGGTCCTAAGCCAAGTTTAGGTCTATTTTAGTGTATACCTACTTCCTATTTTTCTCGTAGGTCCTAAGTCAACTAAGCAATAATAATTACCCAAAGTAGGAAATTTGTAGGAAATAAAATTTGCAGAAATAAAATTCTAATTAAGAAAGTAGTAAAATTGATTCCTCAAGAGAAATGAACCTGGTAGCATCGTACAAAGGGACTTGTTGGGACCATCTCATGCCACTCTAACTCATATGCTTCCCAAGGACTCATACGTACCTTTTTCATATAAGTAAGCCTCACCTAATTGCACTACCAAACAACTTTTTTGATTAACCACTATGATGCTATTCTCCCTGACAATGGTGCCAAAATGATCGGTTGTAATAGCTTACATTTAATTTATCAATCCAAGGGTAAATCAAGGTTAGATTTAAAGAATAGGAATCTAGTATAGATTGTACCATGGGGATCAATGCTAAGCTTAGTTCAGATTTCTTTTAGTTTTAGGTGTTTGCAAAAAATAAATAAACATAAATTAAATTGTGCAAGTATGAAAATAGAATGCAATTTAATTTATGTAGTAATATAGATAATTACCTATTAATGAATTATTCTAATAGTAATTGTATTGATGAGTTTATCTATTGTTGAGTTTAACTATTTTTGAGGATCCTCGTGCAGTTAGTTTTATTTATCTATTCTGACTTTATATTTTATGAAAATGCAATTTAATTTATTTTATATTCTAAGGTTAATTAACTATTTCTAACCTATTGTAGGGGTGAGAGCTTAGGGACTAGTTGTAGGAGTGGGCCCTACCTCCTAGAAGATAGTGTAAGTCTTTCTCCCCTAGTTTACTTTATCTCAGTAACTAAAATGTATAACTATTCCTAACATTATTTTATTCTATGAATGCAGGAATATACAATTACAATTACATAAATGAAATTAAACAATAAATACAAATGACACAGTTACCATATGCAAAGAATGAAGTGCTACTTTTATTGTTAGAAATTCAAATGTACATGTTGGCATAATTCTTCAAAAATTTTAATTAGAACATTAGACATTAGATATTTCTCCATTAGACCTTTTCAAAGGTCTCCTATGTAATATATATTATGACTTGTACAATTCTGAATAAACTCTTCCACGTATTTTGCCATGTGGAGTTTGTGGACTTATGATGCGACAACTATGTACTAACCAAAATAATCTAAACTAATACAATTCCTATTCCTACTTGGACTTGGTAAACATCCTGAATGGTCCAAGTGGCAATACATAAGCTAACTTAACAAAGAAACACTAACTTTGATATTTTGCAAGATATACAATATAACCATATGTCCTTTATTCTAGGAAAAGGTATAACAATCTTGCATCTAAATCTAATAAACCTAACAATAGTTGGATTACACAACTTTATTGAATAAAGTAATAACAACTTTATTAATCACAATATTCCATGTGAAGAATACATGACAAATCAAATATTATGCTGACTAGAAATACTTGGTTGTCATGTGAAAACGATGTGGCATGCAATGTCAATCAACGAACTTAGTCATCCTTCGATAATTGTAAAAATAAAAAATTGAATGGTAAAAATCCTTTGATAACATACTTCAGTAGCTACCTTCTATAACGTACTTCGGTAACTATCTTCCATAACATGCTTCAACTACTATCTTCTATAACATGCTTCAGCTACCATCTTCTGTAATAGTGATCTGCTACTACTCTATCACCGTGCCTTAAGCTTCCTGCATCCTTTGTTCTTACATCCATCTCCTTGCATCCAAGGTGTATCCCAAAGCTTGCGCTAGCTGCATCGTTCATCTGTGGAATATTCTTCAACACCTTGCCTACATAATTACTCATAACTCGGATGTATTTTACATAAAACAAACACATTTATCAGATTAACTGCATTTATCCTTTTATTGATAAATTACAGAAATATACAACAATAACTTACATAAAACATATTATAATCATCAATTAAACATAAGAATGAAACATTCTATTACAAAAATATATGCCAAATATCCTCTCATAAATATGGTTACATTGCATTCTTTCAAGTATGGGTCTTCTAAAGAATCTTCTAATTCACTTGTTTTACAACAACCAAGGTGTTTTGAAGCTTGTCAAGAATCCAGTCTTTCATGAACGCACCAAACACATTGACACTCAATGTAATTTAATTTGAGATGAAGTTCCAAGGCACCACATACAACTCCAATACATTCCCACTGATGCACAGGTTATAGATATTTTCACTAAGGTACTTTCTCGTGTCAAATTTGAATTGTTTTGCAATGCACTTTGTATTTCATCATAATGTAATAAGGGGGGGATGTTAGCATAGTGCATAGTATTTATTATATTATGTCTATATTTAATTTCATATGTTATTAAGCGCTATTTTCATGAATCACTAATTTCCAAGGTGGTTTTATAGACGTTAGGGTATTTGGGTGGTTTTACCAACTATACGAACTACCTTGTGTAGCATTGTATATATTTCACACATCAATACAAACCAAAGGTGGCTATTTTTGCAATACACATTTGGAAATTATGACTCCAAGTGAAGTCCCACGTGTAATTAAAATATCTTCATTTCCAAAAAAACACTTTTCAAAAAACAAACTTAAAACCATCTGTGTCCCACTCTCTAGGCTTGACTAGACTACATCATCCATTTTTCATTCAACCATGTCAACCACCACCACAAGGGAACAATATTATCCTTAGTCTAGGTAGTAATATCAAGGATTCCTTTTGAATCTATCCTCTCTAACTCCTGGTTATAGTCCCATATATATACTTTATCCTTCATGGTAGTCCCCTTAAAGTCTATTTAATCTCTTGGTATCTCATCTTCCACCATTTAAACCTCTTCCATGGCTTGGTCTGCCAACCTGTTGTCCAAAGAAATTAAATATTGTTGCTACTAATTCCTCATTATTTTTCACTAGATTACTATTATTTAGCTTAAGATACTTTATCCTATTAGCACTCCTATGCTTTATGGTTGAGATATGGAAGAACTTTATGTTATGATCTCCTTCCTTTAGCCATGCTGCCCTTGTTTTCTGTTTCGAATGAGTTTCATATTTTGCTAAAATATAATAAAAATTTACAAGAACCTCTCTTTATTTTTTTATACAACTATTAATTTATTCCTTCCTATTGAATCTTCAACTCAACTTCCTTCAAGTTATCTAAAAGATTCTATTTTTGCTGGAAAATATTTCCAAACACATCTTAGTTTCATTTCTTGAGATTCATCTTTATGATTTTTAGTTTTTTGACAACTTGAAATATTTTAGTTCCATACACATATTTTCCACCAATATTTTATACTATCCTTGATTTGAGGATGCTTCAGCCACATCATCTTGAATATAAAAGGAAATGTGTTTATCCTTTTTCAATAGAAAAATCTAAAAGAAGAAAGCTATGATTAGAGGTAGTTTTAGTTTTAGTAAGGCTCTCAAAGAATAAAAGTTAAAGTTTCTATACCAATTAGTAGAATCTACTACTCTATCAATCCTATATTGGATGAGACCCCCTCCTATTCTTTGGTTTTACCAAGTGACCTTGCCCCCTATAGATCCACATCTATTAAACCCAAAGAAGAGAGAAACTTATATAAATCCTCCATACTATTTGTGAAGTCAACTAATCCTCATTTCCTCTTACTTAGTAGGAGATTAGTGTTGAAGTCTCATGCTATCATCCAATGAATACTAAATAAATCACTAAATCTCTTTAAATCGTCACAAAGCCTTCTCCTATCCACTTGAAAATTAGGGGCATGAACATTTGTAGCTAACCAGTAAAAATCATTTAATTTACATTTAAATATGACAAAAATAAATCTATAATTCTATTGCACACAATCCCCTTCTAGGTTATTTGTATTCTAGAGAGTCCAAAAACCCCCAAAAGCAAATCTAGCTTGAATTTTTTTGACCCAACACTTTTTCCCGAGAGCACTAAAATTGATAAAACAAAAAGTATTCAGAATTCCATGAAAATTTTAGGGTAAATTCTACTCAATAATGGGTACTCAAAAAAATTTATTTCACGAAAAAATACCAACTACAAAAAAAGTTATGAGGTCTGCAATGCGTTCTGAAATCTGGGTAGAAAAGACTAAAAACTATTTTTCAGAGGTGAAAATGAAGTGCTTAACATATGTGAAATGGGGCATGTGATATATGGATGGAAATTGCTTGGTAAGATATTTCCAATGGTGTATCACATTCAAAAACCGAAGAAACATAGAAAGAAATATTAAGCTCCAAAGTAGGTTGTTCAGACTTTTTTGTAAAATCTGGACTGCACCATACAAGAAAACGCAGTAGGCTGGAAAAAATGGATTTTTCACCTTCAATTCGTGTTTTCACACACTCCAAACTTGTACAATGCAATAGTAATGATATTAATCTATCTTGGAACTCAAACCTAAAGAATCTATGGCAGTTACAAACAAGGTAACAGTTCAAGACTATTACAACTGCAATATTCCTACACCTACACTTGTACAAAACTATTACAAAGTGGTTACATATTCTCTTGTGCCTTCTAATCTGAAAATGCACACATGTCAGCATCATTTTCCAACATTCTCCCCCTTGATGCTGAAAGGGATCACAAGACTATTTCTCAGTTTAAGAAATTGAGCTTTAGCAACACCTTTAGTGAAAACATCAGCCAACTGATCATGGGTGTTGCAATACCTCAACTCAACTAATTTATTTTCCACCATATCATGAATGAAATGGTACTTCATGTCAAAATTCTTAGATCTTCTATGGTGGATAGGGTTCTTTGCCAACTGTATGGCACTCAAATTGTCACAAAAAATTGTAGTAGGACCACTTGGTTTCTCACCTATCTCCTCCAACACTTTCTTGAGCCATAAGGCCTGAGCACTGGCTGAAGTGACAACAATGTATTCAGCCTCTATTGAAGAGAGTGCTACTGATCCTTGCTTCCTTGAGCTCCAAGTGATCAACCCAGATCCAAGAGAAAAATAATTGTTGGATGTAGACTTTCGGTCATCCAAGTTGTTGCCCCAATCTGAGTCACTAAAACCAACTAGCTCCATCTCTTCAGTAGGATAGTAATGTATGCCAAAGTCAATAGTACCTTTAACATACCTCAAAATTCGCTTTGTAGTCTTCAAATGCAAGAGAGATGGCTCACTCATATACCTAGAAACAAGTGAGACAACATATGCAATATCTGGTCTGGTATTTGTGAGAAACATCAAGCTCCCAACAATGCTCCTATAATTGGTCACATTCACCTTTTCAGCCCCATCATATTTGCATAGCAATTCACCATGAGCAATGGGAGTAGGGACTGGTTTGCAACTATCCATGCCATACTTTTTCAGCATATCCTTGGCATATTTAGTTTGACAAATGAAGATTTTATCCTTACTTTGATGCACCTCCATGCCAAGAAAATAGTGCATCAATCCTAAATCCTTCATTTCAAACTCACTCATCATGGCAGCCTTAAATTCATATTTCAACTTGGAACTACTACCCATATAAATCAAATCATCAACATACAAACAAACAAGCAAAATATCATTACCTTCTTTCTTGAAGTATAGGGTAGGTTCACTTTTGCTTCTCTTGAAGCCACTCTGCTGAAAGTATCCATCAATCCTAGAGTACCATGCTCTAGGTGCTTGTTTAAGGCCATACAATGCCTTCTTCAACCTGTAGACATGTTCTTCTTTACCTTTCACCTCAAAACCTTGAGGTTGCTGTACATACACTTCCTCATCTAAGTACCCATTCAAGAAGGCACTTTTTACATCTAAGTGATGTACAGTCCACTACTTTTGGGCAGCCAAAGCAAGTACCATCCTTACTGTTTCTTGTCTAGCTACAAGAGAAAAAGTTTCTTCATAGTCAATTCCATACCTTTGTGTGAATCCTTTAGCTACAAGTCTAGCCTTGTGTCTTTCAATGCTGCCATCACTATTATACTTAGTCTTATAGACCCACTTAGAACCCACATGTTTCTTTCCCTTGGGTAGTTCTACAAGCTCCCAAGTGTCATTCTTCTCAATGGAATTGATCTCCTCTTGCATTGCTTGCATCCAAACACCATTAGTACAAGCTTCTTCATAACAAGAAGGTTCAAAATCAGCAACAGTCATCAAAGCATAATTAACAACATCTCCTTTTGGCTCACCTTCATCTTCATCACCATACATGTGCATCTTCTCAAGCCTTTGAACAACTTGGTCAATTTCTTGAGCTTGGCTTCTAGTAAGTCTTCTATGGAAATTGTTGTCCAAAACCTGAGTAGGAGGATGAATTTGAAGTGCCTTTTTCCCCCTTTTTGTCTTCATAACATCTGAAAATATGTTTGGAGAATCATCACTTGAAGAGGGACTAGAACTGCTTTGTTTGGGACTGTTTGAAGAGTTGGTTGGTGGACTTGGTGGGACTGATTTTAAACTAGGCTGCACATTAGAAGAACTTCCACCACTACTGCCATCATCAACATAAATTTTTTGATGACCATATACTCCCCCTTCATCAAAAATCACATCTCTAGACACCACCACTTTGTGAGTTTTTGGGTTATAAAGCCTATAGGCCTTAGTATTTTCATAGTAGCCAATAAATATACATGCTTCACTCTTAGGATCAAGCTTCTTCCTAAGTTCATCAGCCACATGTGCATAAGCCAAACAACCAAAAACTTTGAAGTGGTTAACATTGGGCTTCTTTTCATACCATACCTCATAAGGAGTCATCTTCTCCAATGAGCTAGTGGGACTCCTATTCAGTATGTAGACTGTTGTACGGATTGCATCAACCCAATACATATTGGTAAGTCTCTTAGTTTACAGTATACTTCTTGCCATCTCAACAACTATCCTATTTTTCCTTTCTGCCACTCCATTCTGTTGTGGAGTATAGGAAGTTGTGAATTACCTTTTAATGCCAACATTCTTGCAAAATTGTTTAAACTCATTAGAACAGAATTCACCACCATTGTCTATCCTTAAACATTTAATGTTGCAGCCACTCTGATTCTCAACAAAATATTTAAATTCCTTGAAACAATCAAATGCTTCATCCTTATGCTTCAAAAAATACACCCAACACATTCTAGAAAAATCATCAATAAATGTAAGAAAGTAAGAGTTGTTACCCAAGATTTTGGTTTGCATAGGCCCACAAATATCAGAATGGACCAATTGGAGTGGGTATGAGGCCCTCCATGCTTTCCCTTTAGGAAAATTCTGCCTTGCATGCTTGCCCATTGCACACCCCTCACAAACACTTTTATGTTCTTGCACTTTTGGTAACCCATAAACCATCTCTTGGGAAGTTAATAACTTCAAACTAGTGAAGTTCAAGTGGCCATATCTAAGATGCCACAACCAACTCTTATCTTCTACAACAACATTAGCAAGGCTTCTCCCTTGACCTCCAAAATTTAAAGAAAATAACCTATTGCTGGTCATAGGGACTGTTGTAACAATCCTATTGCTATTGTTCTTATCATAGATGGTGCATTTCTTATCATCAAAGACTACCCTGTAGTTCTTTTCACATAGCTGCCCTACACTTAACAAATTATGTTTCAAATTTGGTGTGTAATAGATATCATGAACATGTTTCTTACCTTATTTTGTGTTCACTTCCATTACACCTTTGGCAGCCACCTCCAAAGCCTTGTCATCTCCAAGTTTGATCTTGGACTTGAAGGACTCATCCATGGAAGCAAGAAGCTCCCCATTTCCTGTCATATGATTGGAGCAACCAGAATCAAGTATCCAAGTCTCTTGAAGATTCTTATCAGCCTTATTATATGATAAGAATATATTTTGAATAACAGACTCTTCTTCACCATAGTGGGTTGTCCTATTTTCTTTTCCAACCTTCTATCTACATTCTCTCTCATAATGCCCATACTTGTTGCAATGGTAACATTGCACATTCCTCTTATCATTTCTGCCTCTGCCTCTACCTGCTGCTCCTCCTCTTCTACCACCTCTTCCTCTTGAAGAATTTTGATTTTGGCCTCTTCCTTGGCCATTTCCATGTCCACTAGAGCTTGCTCCATCACCCTTTGAAATTGTAGCTTTAGAAGCAAATGCCTTCTCATCAACTGTAGTAATAGTTTCCCCTAGCCTCTCCTCATGAGACATAAGAGATCCTATCAAATTATCAAACTCAAGAGTAGAAAAATATTTACTCTCCTCAATAATAATGGCTACATGATTCCACTTTGGGGTAAGTGTTCTCAACACTTTCTTAACAACAACCACTTTATCCAGTGCTTCTCCAAGAGTTGCCATTTTATTGACAACAACCTTTACCCTTACACAATAATCACCAACACTCTCAACCTCTTGCATTCTCAAATTTTCAAACTCTCTTCTAAGAGTTTGCAGCTTCACTTGCTTGACTTGGTCACTCCCTTGGTAACCATATTGTAAGGCCTTCCATGCATCAACAGTTATTTTACAACCTACTATTCTTGGAAAAATACTTTTCTCCAATGCATATTGGAGATGGTAAAGAGCCAAGCAATTCTTCTTCTGAGCTTCCTTCTTTGTTGTTCTATCTATTGCTGCAAGTGTGCTCCAATATTTTGGTTCTATGTACCCATATTCTACAATATCCCATAGACCTTTTCCCATCAGCAAGGTCTTCATATTAATGCTCCAGTATTCATAATCAGCTCCATCAAACTCAAGGATTGGCAACGAGTTAGTGTTGTTGGCCATTACACCCAACAAACAATGTTCCTAAAAAAATCTTACAAACAACTTGATAAACTATTAGCAAGACCACAAGTGACTCTAACCCTCCAACCGAACCTCGCTCTAATACCAAATGAAGTTTTTTGACCCAACACTTTTTCTTGAGAGCACTAAAATTGATAAAACAAAAAGTATTCAGAATTCCATGAAAATTTTAGGGTAAATTCTACTCAATAATGGGTACTCAAAAAACTTTATTTCATGGAAAAATACCAACTACAAAAAATGTTATGAGGTCTGCAATGCATTCTGAAATCTGGGCAAAAAGACTAAAAACCATTTTTTAGAGGTGAAAATGAAGTGCTTAACATATGTGAAATGGGGTATGTGATATATGGATGGAAAGTGCTTGGTAAGATCTTTCCAATGGTGTATCACATTCAACAACCAGAGCAACACAAAAAGAAATATTAAGCTCCAAAGTAGGTTGTTCAGACTTTTTTGTAAAATCTGGACTGCACCATACAAGAAAACGCAGTAGGCTAGAAAAAATGGATTTTTCACCTTCAATTCGTGTTTTCACACACTCCAAACTTGTACAATGCAATAGTAATGATATTAATCTATCTTGGAACTCAAACCTAAAGAATCTATGGCAGTTACAAACAAGGTAACAGTTCAAGACTATTACAACTACAATATTCCTACACCTACACTTGTACAAAACTGTTACAAAGTGGTTACATATTCTCTTGTGCCTTCTAATCTGAAAATGCACACATGTCAGCATCATTTTCCAACATAGCTGGTCTATAGGTGCCTTCTATTTTATTCCATACTAGATTTTTAATATTGACTAAATTTCCTTCTCCAATTTTTGTTTCTTGAAGTAAAAGGATATCTATCCCATGCATTTTCTAAGATTCCTAACTATCCTATGCTTGTTTAGGGTGTTTAGTCCCTGAATGTTCCAAGAAATAACTTTCATTTCTTACACTTTTGTGGGAGTTTTTTCCCCACTCAGTACCAACAACTATAGAGTTCCATTTGTTATTTCCTAAGTTGCTTTCTTATTCCTTATATCTACTAGTTTGGGTCTTTTAGGCTTTGTCACACTACCCAAATCTATAGTTTTTCATGTAATTTTTATTAGCCCCATCATAATATTTTCTTCTATGGAAGAATTTTTTCCCTTCGACACCCTTGGTATTTTGTTGTTGCTAAACTTCTTGGTTCTCCAAAGCTTTATCTCTTCTTAACTTCCTTTTATATGCCACCTCTTTGAAGCCTTCTCCCTATTTTGAAGACAACCATACTTCCTTTGGTTTAGGTTCTATTCTTGGATCTATTTCTTCAACCTCTCCTTCCTCCACAAGAGTTTCTTCAACTACTTCCTCTTCTTCTGATTTTGAAGCTAAATATTTATTCAATAGATCTTGTTGATTCTCCTCTTGAGCCTATAAATCCACATTCTTGAGTCCTTTGTCAAATACTTTGACCTCCTCTAGATATTATTTTATCATGATATCTTCATCCAAACCTTGTAATATATAGATTTTTTGGTTTTTGGATTGTTTTTCTTCAACAATTCAATTTCCCTGTTAAAAAATCTATTTGCCTTAGCTATTTCTTCTTTTTTTTCCAAATATAAACCTTTTATTTTTTCTTGGGCTATTTTATTTTTAGGCAATGGGCTATAATATGACCTACTATATTACATACAAAACAAAGTAGCATTGATGATTCATATTCAATTGGATGACTCCACATCCCCACACCTGAAACAAGTTTTATTAAGGAAGGTAATGGCAGGGTCAAATATGCATTCACACAAAATCTAGAGAAAACCATTCTAGTTTTGGATCGAGTATCTAGATAAAATGATATTAATATTCCTACTCATTTAGCAATCCTTTCAATGACATATTCATCCCAAAACTCAACTGAAAGCTCTAGGATTTTGACCCATAATGGTGCAACATTTATATTCTCAATATTTGGGTCAAGTCTTGGTTTTCATTTTTGAGGATAGAGCCCTCATCTTTCAAAAAACCAAGGGCCTTTCAATAGAGTCCCATTCAAATCTTCCCTGCACATGAAGTTAAATAGTAAATGCCCTTTTGCCAATAAATTGATCTTTATGTTACCTTTGGGTTTCCACTTATGGGATGCCCATTTTTTGACTATATCTAGATCTGGCTTGATACCAATGATTTTTCCAACAATGATATTTTATTTTTATTTAGAGGTTCTTCTTAAAATAACCTATAGAACACTAAGAGTCAACACTTCATATTTTTTCTCAGGATTTAGATAAAACAATTCTTGTTGGGGTTCACTTCTCTCATAACCAGCTTTTCCTAGATTTTGTGTCTACGTGGATATGGATGAAAATTATCCCCCTGATCAGCCTCAAGCTCTCCAAACTCATACAAAAAATCATCAGTAGAGGCCATAGAAATATTTCACCTACTTGCCTTAACAGCATGTGGTTGGTCCATTATCTCAGTAGCCAATGGTTGATCCATTATTACCCCTATAACCTATGGTTGATCTGCTACCTCAGTAGCCTATGGTAGATCCATCATTGCAACAGCCTACAGTAGATCTATCATTGTAGTAGCCTATGGTTGATCCACCTCCTTAGTAGCTTGTGTAGATTCACTGCCACCATAACCTATGGTAGATTCATCACTACCATAGGCTTCTCTTACTACCATTGTAGCTTGTAATAGATCCACCACTACAACATCCTATGGTTGATCTACCTTCTCAGTAGCTTCTCTTTATTTGCTTTGTCCCTAAGTTTATATAGATGGCCCTTGAGCATTAGTGGTAGTTAGAATAATATTTCATATTCGAATCTTATTCAACTTTGTTGCACATATGAGACTTCCTCCTCTCCAAGTGGTACTGAAAATTTTCCCTCTCTAAGTGGCTAAGAATTTGCATTAATATGAATATGGGATTTTTTGGTAATTCGACTTAAATTATTATTATCACTGGGTATTGTTATTTATGTAATATTAGATTGCTACTATTAATTGTTGTATTTATTGAAGTTGTTTAATTACATGTGGTATTAGAGCTTCAATAGTAGCTCTCTATGGTGGTGTGTTATACTAGAAGGGAATGCAAACCTTTCCAAAACAACTATTGAACAATATTGCTACATGTATCCTGGTAATTTTTCATTTTTTTGGCTCATCTTCTAGTGAAATGATCTTATAGAATATTATGAGTTCAATATTGTTACTTCCTTTTCCCAAACTTGATTAAGAAAATAATATAAGGTCTCATAAGGCTCTTGTGAGAGACCTATCCTATTGTCATCATCTCTTCGAGATGGTCAAAATAAAGGGTATTTCAAACAACATTTTTTCAAAATGCAAGTGTGTTGAGACCCTTGTAAGATACCTATTTCTTTGTGATCATCTCTTCAAGATAATCAAAGTAAGAGGTATTTTTCACAATATTTTTTAAGTAACATTTTGAGTAGTCTAAAATTTTGCAATTACCCCTATTGTATGAGTAAACCTCTAATCACTACTAGTTGGTTGTGTGTCAATAGTTGAAAGTAGCACATTGTTCATTTAGAGGATATGTATATGAGAAGAAAGAAACACCAACCCAAAAATCCTTGTAAGCATCACAACATTACCCCAATTATTAATATTTTTGACCAACATTTACTTTCTTTCATAAATACCATGGCTTCACCTCCTCCCAATACCTTTGGTTCTTTCTCTCCTCTTTCCAATAACCCTCCTCTTATCACTTCTCATACCACTTATCAAATTTCTAATACTCTTCCTAGTACTATTGACCTTGGTCTATATTTCTATCTTTTTTTTATCATTTAAAATTAAAATGGGTTTTTATCAAGGGACCCAAAACCTGATTACAACAAGGTAAGAGACTTTAGAAACAAGGCCACAAAAAGGCCGTAGGAAAGGAAAACCTTAAGGAAAAGGATTGTCTTTTAAGATAGGCTTGAGGAAATCTTATCAGGATAGGCTAAAGGATAGCCTTATAGGATAGGCTTAAGGACAACCTACCAAGGATGTAGGAGAAAAAGGAAAACCCACCCTAAATCAAATTTGAAAAGCCCACCAAATGGGAGGATGAGAAAGTGATGGGGGACGGGAAAGTCGAACACATGCAAATTCAAAAATTTCTTACATTAATCTGATATCCTTTACATAAACAGATAAACAGCCCGCAGGCTTACAATAACCAGAGCTCCCCTGGTATTTCCCATGCACACTCTATATCTCCGACCTTCCAATCCACCACCCGATCTAATACATTAAACTGGGTTTTTATAGAGGCCCCGATCCTCTGAAAACCTCCTACACAAAAATTGGGACACCAACCCGATTTAATACCCCACTCCGCACGGCCTCTGTCACCACCGATTTCGTCAAAAAACTTTGTGCGCCCATCCTTTTCATTTCCCGTGCTTCTTAGTTCTCATATGTCTTTACTGCACCCTGTGCCACATGTCATTCTGGAACGGTCCCTAAAAATACCGCCTGCCATGGTTTCCCACCATCTCTTTCTTCTTCTTCGTCTTCTTCTCTCTTCGCCATGATATCGCGACATGTCGCGATATCACGACCGTTCTGCCTTCGAACCTTGACTTCATTTCTTTGTCACGATATCGTGACGTCGCGATATCACATCGTCGTGATATCGCGACCTCCTACCTTTGTGCCTTATCTTCTTTTCTTTCATGTCGTGACATCGTGATATCATGACGTCGCGATATCACGACCTCCTGCCTTTGTGCCTTAGCTTCTTTTCTTTTCTATCGTGATATCGCAACAAAACTATCGCCTCACCTTGGTTTTCATTTGACATCGTAATTTTATGATGTCACAAAATTATGACGTCGTTATTTCGCTACCCCCTCTGACTTTTGCCTCCGCCTTGCTTTGACATCGTGAAATCGCGACGTCATGATTTTGCTACCGCTCCTGACTTCTGCCTCCACCTTGCCTTGACATCATGATTTTGCGATATCACAAAATTGCGACGTTACGATTTTTCTACTCCTGAATTCTTCTGCCTTGGTCTCCCTTCGACGTCATGATTTTGCAACGTCGTGAAATCATGATGTCACGATTTCGCTACAACTTTCAACTTTTGCCTTAGAAAATTTTTCTTTGCCTTCTTCTTCTTCTTCCTGAGCCGACTCTTCAAAAGTGGCCCTCTTGCCACTGGATGCATTAGGTGCTATTGGATGCTCCTGCATCAGACACTCGAGGTAAGTGGAGAAGTGATCTTCACTTTTGCACTGTCTGGTTACTGCCTCCTGCAGCACTTCCAGACCTTTCTCTGCCTCAGCAGCCTGCTCCAACCCTTTCTCCTGGCCCACATAACTTCTGTCTTCCTCCAGACAGATTCTCCCACTACTGCATACTTCTTCTGCAGCCTGCTTGCACTCCTCTTCTTGGCCAGTTAGATTTTTGCCTTCTTCCAGGCAGATCCTGGCACTGCTGCACTCTTCTTTGCATGCAGCCTTCTTTAGCTTTAGCTTCTGATGCACTCCAACATCTCTCTTTTTTTGTCTTTCTTCATGCCTTCTGTGTCGCTCTTCTTGCTCCCACAATTTTATGCTGAGCCACTCCTCTTGTAGGGCTTTGAACTGCCTCTACAAAGCTTCAAACTCTTCCACTGTCATCATATCGCTCTTGTTGTCCTAGCTTCTTCGAGGATGCATTTTTTTCTACCAGGTCCTGGCGTAAACTGCCTCATGCTCGGCAAATCTGCTTACGCACTCAAAGACCCTAACTCACTCTCTCTCAGAACCCTACCACAGATCTTGGTGTAACTGCCTCACGTCCAACGATCTGTTACACACTTAGGAACATTAGCTCTGATACCATTGATGGGGGACGAGAAAGTCGAACACACGCAAATTCAAAAATTTCTTACATTAATCTGATATCCTTTTAATAAATAGATAAATAGCCCACAGGCTTACAATAACCAGAGCTCCCCTGGTATTTCCCATGCACACTCTATATCTCTAACCTTCCAATCCACCACACGATCTAATACATTAAACTGGGTTTTTATAGAGGCCTCGATCCTTTAAAAACCTCCTACACAAAAATTGGGACACCAACCCAATTTAATACCCCACTTCGCATGGCCTCTGTCACCATCGATTTTGTCAAAAAACTCTATGTGCCCATCCTTTTCATTTCCCATGCTTCTTGGTTCTCATCCATCTTTACTGCACCATGCTTCTTGGTTCTTATTCATCTTTACTGCACCCTATGCCACGTGTCATTCTGGAATGGTCCCTAAAAATACCACCTGTCACGGTTTCCTGCCATCTCTTTCTTCTTCTTCATCTTCTTCTCTTTCTGTCGTGATATCGTGACCATTCCGCATTTGAACCTTGAATTCGTTTCTTTGTCACGATATCACGACGTTGCGATATTGTGTCATCAGGATATCACGACCTCCCGCATTTGTGCCTTATCTTCTTTTCTTTCATGTCACGATGTCATGACGTCATGATATCGTGACATCGCGATATCGCAACATCGTGATATCGTGACCTTTCGCCTTTGTGCCTTAGCTTATTTTCTTTTTTGTCACGATATCGCGATGTCACGATATCATGACAAAACTGCCGACTCGCCTTGGTTTTCATTTGACATTGCGATTTCGCTACCCCCTTTGACTTCTGCCTTTGCCTTGCTTTGACGTCACGATTTTGCGACGTCACAAAATCATGACATCATGATTTTGCTACTGCTCCTGACTTCTGCCTCCTCCACGACGTCAGGAGTAGCGAAATCGTGACGTCGCAATTTCGTGACATCACAAAATCGTGACGTCAAGGTGAGGAGGAGGTAGAAGTCAGGAGCAGTAGTGAAATTGTGATGTCACAAAATCATGATGTCGCGATTCGCTACCGCTCCTGACTTCTGCCTCCTCCTCGCCTTGACATCACGATTTTGCGATGTTGCGAAATTGCGACGTCGCGATTTTGCTACTCTTGACTTCTTCTGCCCTGGCCTCCCTTCGACGTCACAATTTTGGAACGTCGCAAAATTATGACATTGCGATTTCGCTACAACTTTCAACTTTTGCCTTAGAAAAATTTTCTTTGCCTTCTTCTTCTTCTTCCTGAGTCGACTCTTTAGAAGTGGCCCTCCTGCCACTGGATGCATCAGGTGCTGCTGGATGCTCCTGCATCGAGAAAGTGGGAAAAAAATATTTGAAACTCCTGCCTAAACACTAGTTTGAACCACCCAATAGGTGAGAAAATAGTAACCCACCAAAATTTGAAGAACAACATCCTACATAGGGGAAAATACAGAAATCGGGTAGAAAACACCAAAAAACTAGGAAGTAGAACCAAAAACCCCCCTTAGCAGAAGGAAGGGGCCTGAAAACCACCCAAACAAATACAAGGATGCAAAGGAACAACATACTGCATAGGCCTAAAAGAGGTACAACAACTAGGGGACTCCATAGGCCATGAAATATCATTGTAGCAAGGAAACCTACTCAGTAGCTGAGGAATACAAAGAAAACATCAGTGCAAAAATGTGATCCATGGGAAAGAGGTGGGGATGTCCTAGGGAACCTCAAAAAAAGGAACCATGAAGCACTAGCTACAAATAATAAGTGTAGGGCCCCCTCAAAGGCCAAAAAGTAGCAATAACTCCACAGTAATCTCCAACACCACCAACGAGCAGCTTTAGGAATCTAGATGAGGATGACCAATAGGAACACATAAGAAATTAGCACAAAGGCCCATACCTAAGCCATGAAAAGCTGACAACCCACCATAAAGCCCACATTCAAAAATCCAAAGAGCAACCCCACAGGAATAAGCACATGGATCCTTCCCAAGACAAGAAAAAACTATGAAGAGATGCTCATGAATCCAAGCTCCTAAGCCACAACACACTGCACCAGAATAACCTCCAATCCTCAGCTCCAAATAGGACCCTAAAAAAAGTTGGAACAGAGCAGCAAGATCCAAGGAAAAGGATTCCATAAGGAACTCAAGAATCCTAGAGAAAACTCAAGGACATCCCAGAAAATCCTAGGGACATCTCAGTTCATAGGAACCAAAAGGAAACCCCACCAGAAGGTATGGAAAAGGGGCAAACAAGAGAAAAAGTGACCTCCCATCCTAAGGAGATCATCTGCAATGCCATCCAACCAAGGAGGAATGGAAAAGGGAGTGCCAGGAAATTGGTACAGGACCAAAGGATGTCCTAGAAAACCTTAGGTATGTCCTAGATTACAGGCACCAGAAAGGACCCCACCAGAAGGAAGTCTATATTTATATCTTGAGATTGAATATAAGATGATTATTTCCATTAAAAACTTCTTATATGATATCCAAAGAGTCCTTCAAGTATTTTCTACTAAGCTTCCCATTGTCCATGGGCCACAATAAATTGCTATATAACATCCTCTAATCATTCATCAGACACAAAACATAAGGAACACTAGCATTCTTCCACAATCATCATCATATCTTAGTCCTCTAAATTTCTATGAAAGTCACTTAGTTCTACATGCTACCCAAGGTTTTCTTTCAAATATTGGTGGTTATGACTTAGGATTTGCTTTGAATAAATATTCCTTGATAGGATATGATTCTAATTTTCTTAACTGGCCTCATGATGTTCTTGTTTATTGATATACCTACCTTTGATGACGTTGATCCATGAGGGTCAGGGTTATGCATAAGGGGTCGGACCCGAAATATCCTTGTAAAAAAATTGTGAATCCATTGCGAATCCCTGGCGAATCCAGGTCAACCTCATGTTGGAGGACATGGTGAATTATCTTAATTTTTGAAAAAAATTGGAAAAAATTGGTGAACTGAGGGAAAACACAGTCCGGGAATGGATCGGGTGAAAACACAACCCGATTTTGCACCGGGTAATAAACAAATCTAGGAAATGGATCGGGTGTAAAACATGGACCGATGACCGATCGAGTGGAAAGCAAGAACCGGTGATACGGGCCAGGTGAAAATCAAAGTATGACCAATGGCCCGGGTGGAAATCGAGGACGGGTAACGACCTGGATGGAAATCCAGGACCGACCAATGGCTCGGGTGGAATTCGAGGACCGGCTAATGGGTCGGGTGAAAAATAAGGTCCGGATAGTGGACCGAGTGTAAATCATAGACTGACCAATGACCCAGATGGAAACCATTGACCGAAAGATGTCCTAGATGGTAACCATAGTCCGGCTAATGGATCGGGTGAATTTCGAGGTCCTGCAAATGGATCGGGTGAAAATGAAGTCTAAAAAACCGATCGGGTGGAATGCAAGATCCATCACTGGACCAATGTTTACTCTACCACGTGTCAGTCTATCGGTCAGCCTCATTGCATGTCGAATGACATTCTACCATGTGTCCAAATCCTATCATTTCTATCTATAAATAGACATCGAGAAGTCATTTTTTGGTTACATTTTTGTGATTGCTCTCAAACTCTTCCCAATACACCATCACCCCACACTCTTTGCAATCCAGTTTCTCCTTTTACTTTATCAAACAATGGCCAATCCTACCACCTCTACTCAAACTGCCATTGGAAATTTGGTTTTCAAGAATGCTACTTGCACCACCATGATAGATTTGTCAACCACCCCTGGTTATGACAATACGTGGCTATCTGCATCAGGTTTGCAACACTTGCTAACAATGTCACAGTTCAAGACCGACAAGCACCTTTTGCAGAGTATCATTGATGGTTATGACCATGACCATGCAATAGTGAATGTCATATTTTGGAATAAACAAGTGTCATTCACCATCACACCTTCGGACATACAGAGGTTAATAGAACTTCCACACAAGAGTTTCCTTGTCGTGTCTCCGAGGTTCTCTATGGGTAAGCGTGATAAAAAATACTTGGAGGATGAATACGATCTTCCCTGGAAAGTGGTTGAAGGTATAATTCCCATCAATTATTTCTATTATTGTTCAAAATTTAACATTTTTTTCATCTAATTTTTTTGATGCAACTTCCATGGCTAAGTCTAAGAGAGGCTTAACAAACAGTTGCATTGAAAATAAATCTCTGAAGGCCATTATTGAGTTCTTCCAAGCAAGACTATTTTTTCTTGGAAGAATAGAACTTCCATTATGGGCATTGACCTATATCGTTCACACTGTTCAAGGCACATAGTTTGACTGGTGCACGTACATTTTAGAATGCATCAGAATAGAGTTGCACGGTGTCGGGACAGAGGAAGTCAAAATGGTGGTGACCGTTAACTTTATTTTAGCTCTTTTTTATGAAAGTTTTCATGATTTAAAAAATACTGAAGTACCAACAATATTGCATCCCACACTACTGAACTTGGGTATGAGTTCAGAGGAATTGAGGGTAAGTCCATGTTTCACATCCATTTTTTTAATATATTTTAGCTCTATTTTCAGTTTTAATTTTTTTGCACCTGATTGCAGAGAAAGGCAGTGACAAAAACTAAAAAATAGGATGTTGGTGTAAGGGGTCACATGCATGAGGTATGTGGTGATTCTGAAGAAAATGAATCAGAATCATCACCATTTTCGAGGCCAATAAAACGTACACGGCAGGTTACTCCTCCTTCTCATCGACCTGAATCTAGTCAGATCAACCGTCCTACACGTAAGTTTCACTTTCAATATTTTATCAGTATATTTCTTAGTGTGTTACATAAAATTATAATAAGTTTTATTAAAATTTTCATGTTTTCAAAATTGCGCACAACCCCCGACCGCAACATTGTACATGAGATCCAATCGTCGTCAGGTAAATCATTCTCTTTTCTTGAAATTATTAATTTTTTTTTTGAAAATAATTTTGGCAATTTCTTATTTGAATGTCATGTGGCTCTCAAGATCAAATCGTGAGAAGCCAGGAGCAGCAAGTCATGAGGCCACCACCACCACGACAACAACCACAGGTGCAACAAATGAGAGGGCAAATCAATATGGCCCATGGAAGGGGTAAAATACTTATGCAGCCAAGATCGTAGGGTGTTTTCCCCACTTTTTCATTTAACACAATTCAAGTACCAGAGGTGTCAACCGCAAATGTTGGATTAGATAATATTCCACTTGATGATGAATTTTTTTTGCAAGGAAACATTGAGGGCTTTCAGGTGATAGATGTGCTTGAAGATCCACATGCAGAGGTAGAAGAACCAACACCCACAACAACTGAGCAAATAGTATCCGCTCCTGCTATGGAAGCCCACTATCATCCTCAATTCGAGGATGACAAAGTTAAATTTGATATTCAGTCATCTATGAGTGATGGTATTGAAGCAACCCTCCAAGAGAGGGTGCTTAAAGATTTACAATTTATGAAATAGTGGGAAATTCGGGCTAAAGTGCTTATTAAGAAAATAAATGCCCATTATAAAAACTTTAATAGAAGGGAGACTCTTTTTTCTCGATATGAGAATGAACTAGAGAAGCTTAGTGGTCTTCTACAATAGGCCAGTTCAGGATTAGTGACGTGTAGGACTTCATCCGATGATGAAGTTTTAAATATTATGTTGAATAGAATTGAGAACATCAATGTTGAAGCCCAAGCGTACTATAACCAATGGGCTTTCAACAAGAAAACTGTTGAAGTTGCTTTAGTTGCAAGAGATGTGGCCGAGGTGAGAATTTAGATGCATATTTTTCTTTTTCTAACTCTACTAACTTATGTCATAAAACTATTGAAGTTGCTTAAATTATGTCATATAACTCTACTAACTTATGTTTTTTTCTTTTGCAGTCAAATTTTGAAAATTTGAAATTACAGGTTCAGAGCATGCAAGTCAACATAGAGGCTGCAAAGAAATTTTTGGAAATGACCATTATTATGAAGAGAACAACCCAACAGAAAGTAAGAGATAATAACATTCTCAAAAAATATTTGTGGGATAAACTTAAAGTGGATCTAGATCTCTTGATAAGGGAAGGACTGGAGAAAAATCTTGGTTTGAAAGTGCTTCAAGATCTCGCCAAAGAAGAAGTTGGGTTGTTGGAAAATTTTAAGAAAGGAGAAGAAAGTTTAGTCAGATCTAGAGCACTATCAATGCCTGGTGTAGAAGATGTAGAAAAAGTAATAGAATAGGCAGGTCCAGGAGAAACCTCAGGTCCAGGACAATCATCGGTAGAGCATCCGAAATGTCAAAAGTAGTTTGAAAAATTTTCGTGTTGAATGAAAATTTTGTTGTTTTTCAGAATAGTTAAAGACATTATAATATATTTTAAATCTATATATGAAAATTGCAATTTATAAATTTTGTATCCTCTTTAATTTTGTGGTTCTTCTTGTTTATAATATTTTGATGCGTTTTTCGTCTATGGCAATATGAATATGAATATGAGTATTGTTGTTTTTGAAATGATTTTAACTGTTTATAATCTCAATATGAATATGAATGTAGTTAAAATCAATATGAATGCAGTTAAAATCAATATGAATGCTCTTCTTGTGAGTAAATATGAATGCTCTTTTTGTGTCAATATGAATGCTCTTCTTGTCCAAAATGATAAATATGAATGCTCTTCTTGTGTCAATATGAATGCTCTTCTTGTGTTAGATAAAATCAATATGAATGCTCTTCTTGTGTCAATATGAATGCTCTTCTTGTTTTTGAAATGATTTTAACTGTTTATAATCTCAATATGAATATGAATGTAGTTAAAATCAATATGAATGCAGTTAAAATCATTTCAAAAACAACAATACTCATACATTTATAATCGGTTATGAAAGACAATGCTATGTTATAAATCATAAAACATATAATTTGAAAGATAATGTTGTGTTATAAATCATAGTTACAATTAAGATAGATGAAACAATCTTGTGATAACAAATAAACACAAATTCATATTGAAAATGAAAATGATAACTAACAAATTCATATTGATCAATGTTGTAAATACTTGTAAAAAATTTATAGATGAAAATGATAACTAACAAATTCATATTGATCAATGTTGTAAATACTTGTAAAAAATTACAATTCAGGTAATTGAAACAAATAAATACTATGATATAAAGGCAATTAAAACTATTTCAAAAACAACAAAGGGCAGAACATGAAAACTTCTTAATAATCAAATTTTGTGAAATCTAACAAATCTGATACAATATTGTGAAATCTGATATCAAATCAATTCCAATTTATTGTGAAATACTTGAAAAATCACAATACTGGATAAATCACAAATTAAGTAGCTGAAACAAACAATGCTCAGCTTGTCCAGAATCTCTATTGTGAAATCTGATGTCAAATGAATTCAAATTGTGAAATACTTGAAAAATTATAATACTAAAAAAATCACAAATCAGGTAGCTTAAACAAATATTTTTCTGCTTGTTCAACATCACTATGAAGCATAGTGGATATCTGTGTCTCCACAATCTGATCACTGAAAGCATCATTATCTTCCATATCGGTCATATTCAACACACTCCTTCTATCTGCAAGGGAATTCCAGAATGCAATTGCTCTATCATAGGGAAAATTTTCCAACTGATAGGATGATACATAAATTCTCAAACAATTTTCTAAATTTTTGTCCAGCCTATTGTGAAGCTTAGATTTCACAAAATATAGTGCACTGAAAACCCTCTCGTCTTCCACTGATCCCAAAATCATTGTTTGACATAATTCATATAAACAGAAGTATTCACTTATAGTATCTTGTAGGATAGTACTTGGATACAATTTTTGCCACAAACGTGCAATGGAACCAGTCTCATGGATGTTACTCAAAAGTGATGTTTGCCCAAGCATTGTTCTTCCAAAATGTGTTGACTATTCTTTCAAAATATTTTTGTTGAGTATACCATTGATTGTAACACCATTCATTTCCATAATTTTACTGAAATGTTGAATAAGTATCATCATATATTTAACAAACAACTCATTTGTAGAATTGAAGTCACTATTAGAAGCCCAAAACATGGGGTTAACCACACCCATGGCCTCAAGCAACTCATCTCTCTGAAACCGATCTCTTATCTCACTTGTCAAATATTTTGCTATATTGGACAAATTTGTTCTAGTTTTCTGTAATACAACATGAAATCTATTGTGTGTTACAGGAACTTGTTCAACACCATCCATACCTATACTTGATTACCTTTCAAAACAATAAAGAGGTATCAACTTTCCATGATTGTTAATACAAAGATGATCATTGATGTCAAACTTCAAATAGCTTTCTGGATCGTTCACGTTTGTCAATGTATTCCAACTATGAAACAAGGGATCTTTAAAATCTGCTTTGAACACATAAATTTTCAATAACAACACATATTTATTTTCTCATCCTTATGAAATCAATGATATAGATGGATCTCTCTTGTGCAAATTTAATCAATCTACTCATTTCTTGTAACATTGGAAGAATACCACATAACGTCATCAGGGTTTCAAAGTTAGTCAAACAAAACAACAAATATTTTGCCTTATCAACTCCTCAACTACTTGCATACATAAACCTTGTTAATGATTGATATTCTATAAAAACTCTGTGTGCAGGTTGATACAATGAAATCCACCTTGTATCTACATATTTTAACATTTTTTTCCTTCTGTAACTCCTAGTGCAAACTGTTGAAACTCTGAAAACCTTTTTGGACTGCAAGAAAAATAAGAATGTATTTCATGAATGAGGTCTTCCACTCTCGCAACATTTTCAAAAGTGCTCATGATTTTATATGCAAGATTCACTCTATGAGCCATGCAATGAATGGGTATCATATATGGTGCAATTGTGGTTTGCAGTCGAACACAGAGACCACTCCTATGCCCTTGCATTATAGCAGCTCCATCAGCTCCAACGCATATTAACTTTGAGGCTATGTCTATGTCATTCATTCCTGCAATATCTTTTAAACTAGTCACAACAACATTATAAATATTTTCTGCATTTGAATTTTCAACCATCTTATGTAATCCTAGCAAACTAGGTTGCCTGACATTGTTTTGAAAAGTATACACATGCATACAAATCCAGGATGTGTTGTCCACAACCATCACCTCATCAATAGATAGTGAAATGAATCTAGAAAGTTTTACTTTCTCCCTCAGGTCCTCCTTCTCTACTAATGATAGACATTTTACCATTTCCCAACCACTTCGATCAGACCAATGGCAACTCAAATTTTTTGCAAACCAACCAGTTAAAATAGGTGCTTATAATCAATAAAATCGGACATGGGTCTACCCTTCTTGAGAATACTAAGTACAACAACAAACTGTAAACCTTTTACCCCTAAGGTGATCTTTTTCATTTTTTGAAAATGGGCTTCAATTGTTGCACCTTTCTCAACAAGAGATTGTTGTTCCTTTAAGTGATTGTCATATTCTATTGCATATCTGACATGCATACATTCTGATGCATCCTTCCACCTAACTATTTTAATAATTTCACCATCACTTCCTTTAACTTTTACATAAACTTTGCCAACATGTTTTTCTATTGTATCTATCTTATTTTGCAACCTATGCTCCTTGCCCAGTTTCCAACTACAAATTTTGCATCTACATACTTTATCATCGACTTGGTTGTCATTAGTTAGGATAGGCTCTATCCATGGAAATTTTTCTGCCCATTCATTCTTAAATGCCCTTCCAATAGCCCAGTTAGATGCCTTCCACTTTTTATTTTTTTGCTTGTAGATTCAAAAGAAGTTTGTAATGTATTTGATTTATCGCTTTCATTTTCAACTATGTTATTTTGAGGATTATCTTCAAGTGCTTGTTGGATGTCATTGTTAAGAGAATTTTCATTAGAAGTCATCTCTTGGTGATGAATATCTTCAAGCGGAGGCATATCAGGGTCCACATGGTATTCTGCATAGTAGCATACAATACTATTCTTAATTATTTTTTAATTTAACAAAATAAACTAACAAACAGAAATATGATTTATATCATCATGCAATATGGCTAGAGGCACCCTAACCATTTGAGGAAGAAAGCATTATTTAAACTAACAAATACACCTAACTTTTAAGTAGTCAAAAATCATTTGTACCTTGAATTTGCACAGATGTCGATGGCTCGCTCGATTTCAACATATGGCTAAAATAATTCAGGATACTCTTTTCAGATTTGGCCCCCTTCTTTGCATCGCCAGTAGGTGACATTTTACTTGTAAAGAAAATATTTTTCAATTTAGAAAAGTAATAAAATGTTGAAGACATCTTACTTCTGTGAAGCCTTAAGATAATATTGTAATTAGAATAAACGTATAGATGGTTGGTAGAAAATAAATACCTATTTCCAGTCATTCTTTATTGTGATTTTTTTAGAGTATTCAAATACTCTATTTTTTGGAGATAGTACCTGTAACTAATAAGAGCAAAAAACCAATCAATATAAAATTTGAAATACAATTTAATCAGAGATACAAATGTTGAAAAATATAAAATTCTAGTACAAAATGGACAAGAAGTAGAGCATCACTATGTCCATAGAGAACCAAAGTATTTACCTATTTAAAAATCTTGTAACAGAAAAGGGGATCTTAATGGAAATAGAGAATCAAAGAGTTTTAACATAGATAGAAAATAGGAGGAAAAATGGAGAACAGAGCATTGACTTATTTTCAGTAAATGATAAAAAAATAGCAAAAGAAAAACCAACAATTAGATGACAAAAAAATAGATCTTATTATTACAAGTGCTACAACTATTATTCTCTATAAAACCAAAAAACACAGGATCACAGATTCAAATGTCTAAAGAGAAATAGAGTACCTATTGTAGGAAAAGGTCCATCTGAAAAGAGACCCACCAGGCGGTTCGTGCAGGAAACGAGGATCGATAGTCAGTTCGGGTGGAAAAAAGGTCCAACGGGTGGTCGGTCCGGGTGAACGGTCGATCCGGCTTGTGGTCCGCTAGAACCAACAATCGGTCCGGGTGGAACTAGAAGACCGGTAATCGATCCAGGCAAAAATAATGGTCGACCATCGAACTGTGCTTAACAGGAAGTTCGACAACCGATCTGGGTGGAAGAAGCAAACCGACCAATGGTCCGGGTGGAATAGGCAGTCCGATAGACGACCCGGTTGGAACTAGCTATTCGGGTGGAACAAGTAGACCGACTACCGATCCAGGTGGATATAACGTCCGATCGTCGGGTCGGGTGGAGAACTATGTCGTGTCGATCCGTGTACAGAACTCTAAAGTTCGAGTATAGTTTTGATCTGAATCGATTGGTTTCTGCACAACGCTGAAGTTTGATGGAATCTGCAATAGATCGAATGTTTCAGTTCATCTTTTTGCTTTAGAGTTTTACTTTTTGAATGTTATAAATGAAAACTATCTCTGGCTTGTTACTTATATATAGTGGTATAGTTAGCGAATTTGGTGGGATAATTTAAAAATTTAAAAAAATTGGCAAAAATGGTCCACGACTTAGGCGGGAGTGTCGACGAATTTAAAAAAAATACGTAATACTATTATCAATGCACGACGAATCGACACTTCAAAAATTTTTGACCCAAAAATTTTGGGCGAAATGGCCGACGTCCAGGGTCCCCCAAAATCGTAAATTTGCATTTTCAAAAATGCTAATATTCGCCCAATTTGTGAATATTCACCGCTAAGCAAAATTTTGATGAGGGTGTATGCCTAATATGGATAGCATTAATTTCTTACACCATATTCCCAAAGTACATTGTGTCATAATAATAGCTACTAATTTGGGAACCCAAGCTTATCAATGGTTGTTGTAGTATCTTCACCAATAAAAGGGTCCTCTTTTATAACCTAATTTCAAAGAATTATTTCTTTGAAGATTTAATAAGGGATATTCCACATCATATGGGGTCCATCTAATGCAAATTTACAAAATAAGAAAAATTGAGGAATATTGCACTAATTTCACAAGTCTTCTCATATACAACTACCAATTAAACTAGTGGTGGTGGTATTAGCCTTTTGACATTATCTTATGAATATAATTTTATGATAAGTTGATATGCTTGACCCCTATACTCTTGATGATTCTAAATATATAACTTTAGAAGCATATCAAAAACTCCAAGAACCCTATCCCCAACACAAAAGTCACTTCAAATATTTATGTCCTTACTATAATAAAGAGAATTCCTAAAAATTTCCTCTATTTAAAATATTATTCTCACCATTCTCAAGATAAGTCTTTTGAATAACATCATAACTTTGAAGTGGAAAGTGAATATATAGTAGTATATGAAGATGAATATTAATTACAATGAGAGAAATTGATAAAAGTAGAGGTAGAACATGAGGATGATACCATGGCTCTCCATGCTTATGCTTTTATGGGGATTTAATATCACTAAACTATCAATGTACAAGGATTCATTGAAAAAATTATGTTAATGTGTTGATTGATTTAGGTAGCACACATAAATTTATAGGTAGTAAGATAACAAAATATTTTGGCTTGTATATCAATTCTTTAATTGAGGATAAAATTTAAGAATTAATTATAAATAGGGGTACCACTCAATGTGTGGGTTGAATAGATAAAGTTAACATCCAAATAGGGGATTATACTTGGTCAAGAAATCTCTTTGCCATGAATCTAAGTAGTGTTGATGTCATATTGGGAGCACAGTGGCTATCATAGCTCGATGATGTTCCCATTAATATACAAATATTATATGTCAAGTGGATGGATAATGGAAGGGTTATTTGTCTCCAAGGAATTTGACCCCCTCCATCCAATGTGGTTAGTTCACATAGCATGTAGATATATTAAATAAATATGGTCATGTATTCCTTTCCCAGGTCAATTGCATTGAGGTTTGTTCTTTATATTCACTTCATACAACTCTTTTTTAGATCTGTAGAACATTGTGTATCACCATGAAAAGGTATTTAGTGATCCCATATGTCTTCCATCTAATACCACACATGATCATGTTATCCACCTTCTTCCAAGAATTCAACCTCCTAATATGCATCTATACCACTATCCCCAACCCTAAAAGTCTAAAATTAAGAAGCTAATTCAATAAATATTAGAGCAAGGAATCATCCATCCAAGCATCAATTCATACTCCTCTTTGGTGGTGATGAGATGACGCAAGAATAATTCATAGCACATGTGTCTTAATTTTTGTCCTCTCAACAAGATTACTATCAAAGATAGGTTTTCTATCCCTGTTATAGATGAATTGTTGGATAAATTGCATGGTGTTAGATACTTTACAAAACTAGACATGTGTTCTAGGTTTTTTCAAATTAGTGCTAGAGAAGAGGATATCCATACGACTATTTTTCATGCACATGAGGGTCATTATGAGTTCCTAGTCATATCTTTTGGTCTCACTAATACTCCTTCCACTTTCCAAAGTCTCATGAACTTTGTCTTTCATAATTTTCTTTGCAATTTTGTCCTAGTTTTATTTTATTATATCTTAATTTATAGCAACTCTTGGGAGGATCATCTAGTTCATGTGGACAAATTTTTTCACCTATTACAAATGGAAAAAAAAATTGTCAAAAAATCCAAATGTTTCTTTAGGGTCTAGGAGGTAGAATACTTGAGACATATAATAACTTAAAAAAAGTCAAGATAGATCCTAATAATATCAAATCTATGCAAGAAAATCCCTTTTCCAAATTTTTTAAACTACTCCAATGATTTTTAGGACTCATAGGCTACTACAAGAAATATTTTAACAATTATGGTAATATTGTCACTCCTCTCACTACTCTTACTAATAAGGATACCTTTGTTAGGTATGTAGGCACTTCCTAAGCCTTCCAATACCTCAAGGAGGCTATGTGCACCACTCCTCTTTTTAGCACCTTTTTGAATATAGTTATCATTTATTGTGATACTTTCAACATAGGTATTGGAGTTATTTTGATGTAGGATGAAAACCGATTGGCCTTTGAGAGTAAATAACTTTCAAATAAAAATATAAGATTTTCAATCTATGAGAAGGAAATATTGTTGTTCTACATGCCATATAGAAATGGAGGCCTTATTTATTGGGATACATCACAAAGTTTTATCATAGTAGCCTTAAGCATTTCTTAGAGCAGTGCCTCTCATGTATTGAATAAAATAAATGAATGACTAAGCTCTTGGGGTATGATTTTATCATTGAATACAAGAAAGGAGATGATGCTTTATCTCACAATATAAGGATGTTGTTTTTGTCAATGCCATCTCTAGTCCTCTTCCCCAATGACTTTCTAAACTCTGGGAGGATTGGATTTTTGACCCAAAGACTACTTGGATAATTCAAGAAATGGAGACTAGATCATCACTGAATTTTCGTTCCTCATATGCTAATGGAGTGCTCCACAAAAAGGATCACATTTATCTTATTTAGTACTCAACTAAGACAAGTTTCCTCTAATAATTTCATGCATATACTTTGGTAGGACATTCAATATTATTTAAAACATATCAGTGGGTGAAGCAATTTTATTTTTAAATTAAAAAAAAAAAGATGTTAATAGTTTATGGGCAAGTGTGAGACATGTTAGTGTAACAAGAGGGAAACATTTAAATCTCTTGGATTGTTATAACCCTTTTATATCCTTAACTACCAATAGAAGCACATATCCATGGAATTAATTGAGGGCCTTCCAAATGTGAGGGGAAAATAATGATATTTGTGGTAGTAGATCACCTTTCCTCGTATGCTCATTTCTATGTATTGTAGCATCTCTATTCAGCAACTAAGGTGGCAAAGGTATTTCTTGATTCTATTTTTTGAATTACACGATATGCCCAAGTCCATTGTGAGTGACCATGACCCTGTTTTACCAGTAACTTTTAGAAAGAATAATTTTATGTTAGTGGTACTAATTTGATTATATTTTATTATTATCAACCTTATTCAAATGGTCAAAAAAAAAATTAATAAATGTTTGGGTACTTACCTCCATTATTTTTCTTAAGTAGTATCACTGGGTTCATTGGCTTTTGTTATCTAACTAGTGGTATAATACTTCTTATCATTCATCCCTCAAGATGTTCTCATTTTAAACATTGTGTGGTCAAAAACCTCCATGAGTGGTTGATTATGTTCTAGGATATTCCAAGGTTGCCTAGTTAGATGATTTGTTAAAACAATAATGGCTTGTGCTTTAGATTCTTTAAGATAATTTGACCCAAGCCCAAAGTTATATGAAGCGGTATTAGGATTCACACCATTTTGAAGGATAATTTACTATTGGGGATATGGTATTTTTGCACCTACAAACTACCCTATAAGAAATTGTCCTTGAAGACCAAGTCCATTCAAAATTTGTATCCTTGATTTTATGGGGCCTACAAAATGTTTTATCACATTGGTGAAGTGGCATATTAGTTGGAGTTTCCACCATCTTCCCACATCAATCCTATATTTTATGTATCTTTTTTCAAACAACTTATTGGCAAAAATATTTAGTCCTAAATGGAGCTTCCAGTACTCAATCAAGAAGGTTGAATCATACTCTATCCCAAAGCAGTGATATAGTCCAAATTTTGTTATCTTTGTTCTTGATAAATTTAAGAGTTTATCTTTGTTATCAAATTATTTTCTAGTCTTTTCCAACTTTGAGGAAACATTTTTATCATTATATGGGGAGCCATATAATGATCCCATGTTAGATATGCTTTTTTTTACTAGCTCAATCCCTAGGTTTAGATAGTTGGCCCTTGAGTATTAGGGTTAAAGGTAATGATTGGTTTAGTATATAAATAGGAAGAGTTAGGTGGTAGTTGGAATCATATTTCATATTCAAATCTTATTATATTTTTATGCATATGAGACTTCACCCTCTCTAAGTGGAAATGATACTTTGTGCTCTCTAAGTGGCTAAGTATTTATATTGGTATGTATATGGGATTTGATTATTGCATACTTGATTTTCTAGCAATTCAATTTGAATTATTATTATCATTGGGTATTGTTATTTATATATTATTGAATTGCTACTACTAATTGTTGTTTTATTAAATTTATTTCATTACACAATGCTTAAGGCATGTGAATATGCATGCCTAGAAACAAGGCATCAAGATAGAGCCACTATGAAAATTACTAATGATACTAACAAGGTAAAGGAGTTCCTAAATATATCCATAAAAAAAGAAGCAACTACCAAAATTTATATTCTCCCTCCTTATAATCATGAGGAATATCCTTCTCCTTATAATCATGAGGAATATCCTTCTTCTCCTCCTATATTTTCACCTTTTTATTCTATTCCCACCTCTTTAATTATCCCTACATCTTCTACTATACTCTATTCTTCTTCCATAAGTACAACCATTGCTGCTCCAAAAGGCATGCCACCTCCCACCTATGGTCAAATATTTAATATCTCCATAACTCCTATCAAATCATTTCCATCACCCATAGTTGAAGATACCACCATTCTTACATTGGTCTTATATAGTATAAGTCCATATTATTCTACATTGGCGTCTCTACTATCCATCATACTAACACAAATATCTAAAGTTTCAATATCTATATCCAAATTTCCCTCCATATTCACCCAATTCTCTTCATCGACCATGTCAAATCACCCACCTTATCAGGATTATGCATAGTGGTTATTTTCACAAAATTGGCTAAAATTAGGATTTTTTAAATTTGGAATTGGCTAATATTTGGGATCCTTGACCAGGGTCCATTAGCCAAAAATTTTTGGGTGCAAATTTTTTTTGGGTTGATTCACCCCAATTTTATAATAATTTGACCATTTTAAGTTTAAATTTTCAACATTTCCCCTAATAATGGTGAACCTTCTACATGTGTTTTGAAACTATTCACCTATATTTTGAAACCAATTTTCCAAATTTTTATAAATATATTTTGGGGTTGACCCCTTACGCATAACCCTGCACCTTATCCAACAAGTGTATTAGCTACTAGGCCTCTTGTAGGGATTGTGACATCATTTGCATATGTATTTATGACTAATTACACCCATACCACCCAAGAATATAAGGCTATCATAAGACATAACTAGAAATTCATCTAGCAAAATACAAATACATCAGGGTTTGAGATACCAATGAGCTGTTTTATTGGAGGAGACCAGAGGGAGAAAGATCTAGTGATGAAGTCTAATGTAGAAATAAGAAAAACTCTAGAGTAATAGTGGTTCTATGGGTACCAATAAATAAGGGAGGTGAAAATATCATAATTGTAGAGACACTTAGAAGAGATCCCTCTAAATTTTGCATGGATTTGGTTGATTTTATCACCAAAATACCTAAGCCAAACTTAACCAACACCACTCCTTACTAGATGTTGCAACTTGTATGCCAACTATAGATTGAGATTGCAATGAAATATTCTAGAGTGGTGATGGAGAATAAATCCATTAAGAATAAAATGTAGGATAAATCATTGACAATGACCTGACTAGAAGCAAAAAAATAGCAAATTCAATAAGAGATCGAATCCTTAAATAAATATGCAATCGAAGGAGCGTAATTGCTATATCAAGTTTCAAATTTACAATGCAAACTCATTGAAAATGAGAAATAAAGAAAATAACTAGAATACCTCTTGGTGTAATTTACCTAAGTTCAAATTCAACTTAGACAACAACTCAAACATGGAAAGGATTTAGAGTTGTAAGTGGAATAAGTACAAGCTACATCTAAAGCAAATGACCAAGAAATTATCCATCTTCAAAAAGAGAATGAGGAGCTCAAAAGGGACTAGTAGAAGAGAGAATACACCTTGGATGTCAAGCAAGGGAAATCCTTATGTGATGATATTTATAATGAGGTTCTAATGGATAATTTTATTCTATCATTGGATTTGAATACATCCTAGAACAAACCATAATGATAATTCAACAATTAGAGGATGATATCACTATAAAGGTAAGGTATCAAGAGGTCATCCAACAAATGGCCAGAATGATGGTAGCGTAGATGCAAAAACTCATGGTTATGAATAAGAAGATGTTCAAGTAACTAAAATTAATATCTAATGCTAAGAAAATACCAAAATTATGCAAGGATACACATGCTACCTTAGAAAACCTAATTTGAAACACAATAGTTGAAGTTTAATGGTTAATAATTGTTGGAATACTATATGTATTCAATAATCAAAGAAACATATTTGAAAAAGACTTGTTGTGGAATATATTTGAGAAGGAAAATGACCAAATTGAAACCAATACCTCACCTAAATATATAAACAAGTTGAAGTCCCTAATAGATAAATTGAAAAAGCTGATAAAGCAACAGGGGGAACTTTTTGAGAACCCATAGAAGATCTTGCATGTGAATTTGAAATTATTATAGGCCTAGAGTTACCAAGAGATGATATATGGAAATTGATTTGAAGACACTACTATAGTAGGTAGGGAGGACCAATACAATTTTATAATTTTTTTGTATGGCAATCCCAAATTTTTTAACTCTATGCATAAGGATAAAGGTAAGAACTAGGATATCTTTTCAATTGGTCTTGGCTTAAAATCACCACAATTTTTGTACCTTGGATACTACCTTGGGATTATCAACATCTAAGAAGCATGCAAAACCAAGAAGATGAATAATTGAAGCCTCCAAGAAAGTATTTTTATAAAGTGAAGTACATATATGTGATTTCTCAAGAAATGCAACTGACTCAATAGGAGCCAATCACTTATTAACACAAAAGAAAATCACTATTTAAATTGAGCAAATAATTTCTATAGAAGGATTAAATTATTCTACTTTTTAGAGTGAATTACACATTAGAGAACTAAGCAAAACAAGTGTACATGAATGCTAAGGAAGATATCTTGGAAAGTGACTTTTTATCTTTTTACAGTGCCATAACTCATTTAGAAGGCTCCTAAGCTAGTTATGAGGCATTTAGATACATGTAATATTTGGAGGTGTATCATCTTGCTAAAGATGCCCCCAAATTGATAGAATTACTAGGAGTAGAAATTTCTCACCTTAGGTAATTCCTAGATGAAATATTTCTATAAATGGGACCCATGGTATCCATCATAAATATCTTTTGGCCTTGAGAAAATCAAAGCTACACTTTGTGAGACCCATATTGTAATTGCTCTAATTTTTATAATAGCAAAGATATTGTCTTAGACTTTTTAAATTTTAATAATGGCATTGTTTTTTTAGATTTTGGAATACATAGTGATGTGGCACTACCTTTTTTCCTCAACATTCCTTATCATTTTTATTTCATATGCATGGGAGCACACTATTGTTATTTAATTTTCTCATTTATTGATTGATCATACATTTTTCTTGCTTTAACTACAACTACATTCTATTTTATGTAGTTTACTTTAATCTCTTGCACCTTTACCTTATGCATTTATGTTTATGCATTTACTTTATGTACTTATATTATATTAGTTTAGATTATCAAGGATAGTGAGGGATTGGGCTAAATCTATAAGTTGAAGGGGGAATATATCCCTTTTAAATTTTTAATTTATTTGTGAGGTGTATGAAAATTTAGGTAATTCTCCAATCAAAATACATGTAAGATAAATTTCTATAATGATAGAATTTCTTAAGACTAACCATGATATATTCTTTGATTTATTATATAAATATGGATATTCAAATAGTTCTAAATGCAAATTACTGATCTACTATTATTGTGATCATGAATTTCTTCACAAATAAAAATTTCTTAGGTGCAACATGTCTCTTCTGATTGAAAATTGCTCATAAAATTATTACAAGTATATTATCAAAACCTTCATCTTTTTGCAAACTTGTTTAAATGGTTAAACATAACTATTTTTTAATAGTTTATTTTGGTAGTATTTTTAAACACCCACAGAGAGGTATTATAATTATTTCAATACATCCAAGTATAGGTGTAAGCATATTGAGATAAAATAAACTAGATATATAAGTGAAGACATTATAAGAATAAGGTCCCAAACCAACTAAAAGTTAATATAAAGTATTACTAACTATCTATCTATCTATCTATACATATACACACACATACATACATGCACACACACACACACTTGGTCCTTGAAATATAAATACTACATAGAGAGAATGGTCCATAGACTATCACCAAGAAGGTGGGAGAGAATATTTCAAATCAAATATTCCATGCTCTCTCTCTCTCTCTCTCTCTCTCTCTCAATCATGGAATATGGGAGAGAGAGAGAGAGAGAGAGAGAGAGAGAGAGAGAGAGAGAGAGAGAGAGAGAGAGAGAGAGAGAGAGAATGGTCCATATACTATCACCAAGAAGGTGGGAGAGAATATTTCAAATCAAACCTTCCATGCTATCTTTATTTCCATCCCATATTCCATGATTTAATCTTAGCTTACTATACACCTTTGATAAATACATAAATTATAGCATAATAATTATAATTTGATGAACTCAATCTTGATAGTTTAATACTGGAATATGAAGATCAAGTCATAGATATACACACCAAGACTATAATAAATTGATGCATTTTACTATATAATATGGTTCAAAGAAGGTAACTTAGCTAATAGAGGAGTGGATGACAAAGAATCAAAAGAAGAAGAAATTTCCAATTTGTTGGAAGGATTAAATATGATCGGACATTTTTTATAGGATGGGATGATCGATCTAGATGTCTTCAACTCATTTCTAGTTCAACAATGAAAATAAATTAAATTATTGAAACTATCCAAAAGTAAATAGTTAAATATTTTCATAGGTAAATCAATATATCAAGCACTTCATTTAATCTATTTTTTATTAGGTATAAAAGAAGGTATTTTTAAATGGTGCCCAAACCTTTTACAAATTTACAAATCAGACCAACAAATTAGCCCTAATAAAATCCAAGAAAAACAATAGAGCATAGAAGGCCTAGCCCGCAATCGAGCACTTCATTTACTTTTTTTGAATTTTTGTTTTATCTTTGTTTATAAATAAATATGTGTATATGTAATAAACAATTATAATATAGACCAACTATCTTCCATAAATATTGCTAGCATTGATAATTGATTTCACATATCTTCTATAGATATTGCTAGCAACTCTCTATAAGGTTTCTTATTTTTAGTACAAAATCAATTTTTATAGACACCAAATCCTAGCCACTTGTCCTTCATATTGGTCATTCTGCTACCCACTGGTCCACCACATTCCTTTCCTGCCATTCAATTGGCCATTCCATGCCTTTCTCACCATCCAATGGCCTACTTTACCCATTACCGTCATTTTTCGACCCCTATTTGACTTATTTATATTTATTTTATATTATTTATATTTAAATATAATATTTTGTATTATATTTTAATATATTTATTATAAAATATATATTTATAATCCAAATTAACCTCAACCATCCATTTTGATCTAATCTCAGTCATTCATCTTTCTTAATTCGTGTCACATCGAAAGTTTAATATCAGCCTTTGGATCCACTTTAATATTAGCCACATGATCAAAAGTGTTAAGCTAAAACCCTAAGAAAACCCTAGGCTTAATAATAAATAGGAGCATTCTCAATGCTCAACCCCTGAATCCTAAACCCCCGACATTCTAAAGCTTTAGCTATTCGAACTTACTTGTGAGATCTAACCTTGCCTAGAGCTAGTTTCTTGTGAGTAGATTATGCCCTAGCCTAGCCTTCCCTAAAAACCCTAGTTTGCCCTAGGATTTTCTCATTCTTGTCATATTCACAGCTCATTCCTGCCATCGCCATCGTCTTGCATTTGTTGAACCCTTCACAACCCCTTGATCTACTTCCGTAGATCTAACCCTAATTCGTAGGCACTCCCGGGCACCTAGTGCATCCCACAGATGTAGCAGTGCACCTGTTGCATTTTGTAGGTACAACATAGAGCTTGTCGTCCCCAAAGAAATAGACCAGAACCTGTAGCATAAGATCATGTATTGTAGGGACACCCTGCCATCATATTGCAACGGAGCGATGAAATAACATAATCAACATCAAAGTAGGTATTTTATGCATTTTTATTTGATGTTATTTGGATTCTGCATGTTTTGTTTACTCAGATCTAGGGTTTTTAGTTTGCATTTCTAAGGGTTCACATTGTGGAACCCTCATTTTGTTTGCTAACAACTCTATTTTTGTTGTATGTGTAGGATCAGGTAGCATCAACCAAGGATTTTTGAGTAGCTATTGAAGCTAGAGTGGTTTGATTACAGATAACCAGATACACTGGAAGAAAGATACACTGGAGACACTACTTGCTTTGTAGATAGGATTTAGAAGAACTCCAACACCTGTATTTATTGTATCAAAATAAGTTCTTTTGAACAAACAGATTGTAACAAAGGAGTTTCTTAGCTCCCCCTCATTTATTGAATAAAATCATCTTTTGTGCAGTCTCTTGTTCATTGGAATTATTTTAATTTCATATTTATTTTAGTGTCGTATTTTTGCTTCACATTTTCATTATTTGATTTCATGTAATTTATAATTTATTGTGGATTTTTACTATTTGTTTACTTTTTTATATGTAAATTATTTTTTATTTGATTCCTTAATTTTTGCTCCCTAATCTTGGATTATTTATACAATGATTTTAATATATTCTTAAGGATTTTTTGTGTACTATGATATCACTTTAAACATGGATCATCTGAAAAATATCACCAAATTTAATGAATAGCTAAAAATTACATAAAAATCATTTAAATATTATTTTCAATAAAATAAAATAATACAAGTGTTAACCCACCTACAAAATTTATTATTATAAAAATAATAGATATACCAATGAATCTATTTAAGGACACATTTAATTGAACTGAATTAGTAAGGTATACCTATGCTTGTTACAAATAATGCCCTAGATGCTCTATTAGTTTTGAATTATTCAATATCAAACATATTCTACTTTTTCCTAGACTACCACCTAAAGTTTATAAAATATTTTATTATGATACTTAGTTTAAACCACTAAACATGACATAATGTTTTTTATGTACAAATATAGATTGTAAGAAAGAAATAAAATTTTTGCACAATACAAAATTCATCCACACTTAAATATCAAAACATAAATATAAAAATTATGAGAGGAGCTATGCTTCTTCGGGCTCTTTCAACTATCATGGAGAAGCCAAAAAATTTTAGATTCTTAGATCGAATATGGAAATGGTGTGCCAAGTGGTATGGAGCCAATAAGAATCAAGGTGGGTTTGACCCCCCTAGGAATGTGTATATTGGGCCCTTACAAGAAAACTCTTCCCTGGATTAGGCCAAAGATGATTTTTTTTTCAAAATTTTGAAATGAAAGTGAGCAGGAAATTAGAAGAAAGCAAGAAGATCTTGGGAAGCAAGAATGATCTTGGAGTTGATCTGCTAGTTGGGAAGGTGTATTTAGGATTTGGGGTGGTTCCCCAACCCCCTTGGGAGTATGAACCCTAGGAATATCTTGCTAGAAGATTCTGATATGATCTACGATTCTAGGTTCACCCCTAAAAATGGTTGGACTGATGGGGAGGAGACTTCTAGAATCTAGGTTGGTCTGCAACCTCCCTTAGAAGTATAGTTCTAGGAAATATCCTATAGGATAACCCTTTATTGTCATCAAATCTAGGAGTTAAGTCATTTGCTTAGGTCATTCAAAAGGATTTGGGCTCTCAAAATGTGAGGAACAACTATTTTGACTTGCATCCTTCTCAAGGGAAACTCTATGTCCCAGTCAAGTTTTTGAAGATGGTTTCAACATAGGAAGCTACCAATATAGTGGGGAAGTTCTTGAGATCTTACCCTGATATTGACTCCATTCGAATATGGGCCTTCTCCAAATGGAAGTTGCAAGTACATATGGAGATCATTGTGCTCCCCAAGGGCTTCTTTCTCATCAAGTTGAATTATATTGAAGATGCAATTTGAATACCTAAATAAGGTGCTTGGTTATTTTTTAGGCATGGCCTTTTCTTGAGGAAATAGGGTTTAGACTTCAACTCAAACACTCAAAGTATCAACTCAGCACTAGTTTGGATAAGACTTTCTAGCCTTCCTATCCATTTTTGGCATGAGGATATCCTTCATAGAATAACGAGAGCCATTGATGACCTAGTATCGATTGGCCCTACCACTAAGACCAAATCAAGAATGGTATTTTCTAGAATGTGTATAAACATGAATATGAAAGCGAAGCTTCCTAGATTCATAGAGCTAGTTTTGGATGATAATTCCTAGGTCTAAGAAATTTATTATGAAACCAAACCTTCATTTTGTACCTCTTGCTAAATGTAAGGACACTCTTCTACCCAATACCCTCTAAAGAATAATTCCCTTGAATAGGTCAAAAGAACAAATCAAGATCTGCAAATGAGACTCAAAATACCTTACATGTTCCAAAATTCTAGCAAGGGAGAAAAGAGAGGGAAATTTTGGATCCCTCAACTCAAGTAAGCCATTTTTTTTCTATTTTAGATTGATCCTTTCTTATATCTGCATGGAAAATTCTTTTTAATGATTAGGAAAAGTCTTTTCACATTCTATGGAAGAAAATAGGGTAGTTCCTACCAAGGCCTCTATTCTGGAAACCCTTCTAGATTCTTCTTCTAAAGAAATAAAAGAGCCTTAATATTTAGAAATAAATAAGTTTTTAAGTCATTTGCACAAGGTATTAAAATAAATAAAAACAATCATTACCCTAGCCCCTATACCTAGAAATCAAAAGAAAGGAAATGCAGATGTTTGAAAGGATATGAAGGTGAGAAAACCGTCAAACTAGGATATTAGGAAAAGAGAAACTGGAGTAAAAATAGCTAATGGCTTCTAATATATCCTTTCCTTAGGGGAAAATAAAAACTCTAGTTGGATCCTACTTTTGTAGATGCCCTCAAATCCCATTATCCCTCAACCCAAGGCAAAGGGATGAAACATTTGGCCAAGCAAAATTGATGAGTCTGTCAACTTCTTTGAGTAAAGATTATTTTTTGATATCTATTTAGGTTTGGTAGTTCCGTAATCAATGGCATGATTTTTAGCTAAGATAAGCCAATGTAAATCCTAGGAGGATCTCACTTTATCTCCTATGATTTTCTCATTCTTTCTCTTCTTCTAGGATCCTCCTCTTGTTGCTAGATCCCATTTTTTTCTTACTTTGTAATTTTTTTGTGGTTCTCTTGCAATCCTATTTTTGAGGATCTATTTTAGATGTAAAATATTTGGGGACCCTTTCAAAACCCCTTATTACATATAATCAAAAGAATAAGAAGACCGAAGCATAAATTAATTTCATAATGCTCAATTCTCTAACAATACATCTGTAACAATAACCATGTTTAAATGATATGTGGCTATAATTATAAATTACTATGTTACCCCATAACATCAAAATATACATCATTATAACTTGAATAAGAATATATAAAAGTATAATAAACATGAATGGGATGCTAAACCTCAATGTCCTTCAATTTATAATATAAGTAGTCAACTAACAAAATTTACAATATCTACAAAGGATCTCTAGGTTAAAATGCACATTGAATATACCTAGTAAAGTGTTAATCTTCAAAATTTTCTTTTTATTTAGTTCTAAAAACATGAAAAATAAATAATTAATAACCATGAAATAGAATCCCATCATCTAGGATAAAAACTAGAGCCAATCATAGTGGAATACCTTTTACTATATTTTGATGTTTTCCATTCCATTCAATTTGGAACATATATTCTCTTTATTTAATGCTTGTTTATTTTTCATAACTAATGTTACTACCTTTCTATCATTTATCCTCATCAATCCTCATTAACATCCTTTAATGTATTTGAAGCTAACTGATGATACCTTGTAGTCTCTAAAATTAAGTGATGACACCTTCCAATCACTTATTGAACAACCACACCATATAATCAAATTTTAGTCCATTTTTAAGATGAAACATACCATCATAATTGTGATGAGGCTTTCTACCATGATTCCTACTCATATAGCATCTTATGAAATTTTTTCCATATGAAATTACTTTGATGAGGCATCCCATTTGGAAGGCCTATCAAGGAAAACCACAAGGCGACCATTTTTTTTTGACAATGATAAGGCAAAATGAAACTTTACCATGTCCAATACTTTTCAAGTATTACATTATTTACAACTCACTTTTACCAAAATTTAGAGGTACTCTTAGGTTTCATTGTTATCCATTATTTTCACATTGTTTGAAGACTTCAAATTCCTCATTTCAATTCCAAAGCATTTCTCAACCTTATTAATAACATCCTTAATATTTATAATTTTATTTATTAGGATCAACCCCACTCTTTTAACATTTTTTTCTCAAAAAATGTAGACTCCCTACTGAAAATCTAGACTTAACTAATTATCAAATTTAGATGTTGATTTTCTAAATGTGAATATAATTTTCAAAATTGTGATTATTGGTTTTTAAAATTTTAATATTGGTTATACAAAATGTGTTGATTGGTTTTTAAAATAGTAATTATTAGTTTTGAAATGCATGATTATCAGTTTTCAATAATTTTATTACTAGATTAAAAATAATAATAATGAAAACTACAATATCATCTTTTTGATATGCAATTTTTTGAAAATCAAAAGTTTCAAATTATTTATTTGATATTTTTACCTTTATCATAATAAAATACATAAAATATTATATTTCACTTCAAAAAAACTTGAAATGAATGGATGAATATACAATTATAATAATTTTTATTTTTATATAAACCAAATTATAAATTATTTGTTTGATAGTATTATGTTTCAAGGTATATATCCTATTATATTTATAAAATCCACATATTAGGCCAATAACATAGAGCTTAATAAATATTTTTTAATATTTCTATTAGTAGGCATTGATTAATTTATCAAACCATAATTTGTTTAAGATATTGAACAATTACTATGCTTATACATGCATTTCATTCCAAAAAACAAAGGTACATTCTATAGTGAATGTCTATCAATGTATCCATTTACAATAATTTTGATATTAATAAAAAATGTGATTAGATTTGATTTCTTTGTGATATATTAGATTTGATATCTTTATGCTATAATTAGATTTGATATCTTTATACTAAAATTAGATCTGATATCTTTAGACTCCTGCAAACAACGTTGAATCTACTTAGATCAAGATCCTCTTTCTCTACTATGTTATTCCATGTTTGTTTCTTCATCTTGGAACCCTCGATTGTTCCATTTTGATATGTTGGTATTACCTTCTATTCCCCTAATTATTTTTGCTATTAAATGTCTGTTGACCTATTATTTTTTTTGCTTCGTATGTAAATAAGGTTTTGAACCCTTTCAAAACCCACTCCTTCAATATAACAAAAAAAGATTTGAAGTTTAATCCTACTCACTTGATAGATCACATATAATTTTGTTTGGCTATATAGGGAAATCGACAATAGTCTCCATCATAGTATCCCTTTAGGCATGGTTTGAATTCTTAAAGTTACCACTATAGCCCCCATTCCTAATTTATAGATCACATATAAATTATGAATTTTACCATGGAAAAAGAGTATTGAAAATGATATCAAAATCTACCTCTTACATTTTAATAATTTTTTCTTGATGCCAAATTTATTGATATGATTTCTAGTTACATAAATTCTTATCAAATAACCATTGTTGAATGTTTAAAGAAAAAATACCAAAAAAAATGTTTTTATGCTTGTAATAATCTCTTTTTCCACTAAAATGAATTAAAAAATAAGCTAAAAGTTTATATTTTATCATCAATATAATAAATATTCTTAAAAAAATATTGATAAGTCTACTTTGCTTTTATTAAAAAATTCAAATAAATTTATACATATTTCAACCAAGATTATGGTACCATCCTTTAAAAAAATGAAAATCATACTCTTTTCAATTTCCCTAAAGATAAATTTTGACTTATTTCTAATTTTTCCTTTATTTCTATAACACCCTTATCCACCTACCTGAACACCTCTACCTAACCATGAGCCTACTTAATGCACATAAAAATATGCTTAACCTATGGCTTCGTTAATCCTCTTAAAACAACTAGAGAAAAACATGTATTTTAAAAATAGAATTCAATGGTTTACCTAACTTGGCATGGGAACATTTTCTAGTGTTTGCAAAGGAATTTGATAAAAGTTACTAGAAAGGATTTTAAAAATAGGGCATCATCTATAAATGGCTATGGAGGTAGGATTTTGAAATTTTCCTTTTATTTTGTCTATGTATTAGATATATTTTGAAAAGAAAAAGTAGAAACAACATAAAATATTGTTGTAGTATATCTTTGTAGTCAATTTACAATATGCCAATGAACATTATTTGATTCAAAATATTCATATCATTTTGATTCAAAATTCATATAGCATGGTAATATAGATAATATCATGAATAACATGTTTGGAATTTTATTTAATGCATATGTATATTTATTGTATCCATAAAGACTTATGAGATCGACCATGGTGTAGATTTTGACAGTGAACTATTTTTTGGTTACATAAGAGTGTTGGTTACAACCACCCTCATTATACATGTACAATGAAATATCATGTTAAAAAAGGTTGAATTATTTTTGTTTGATAGGAAAGTTGGTTTCAATCACATTTTTTAGTAGCTGGCAAGTATAGGGTTTAAATCATAGAGGCTGCATTCACTAAACCTATTATACCTCATTGTTTTATAGCTTAACATAAAAAAAAGGTTGAATTATTTTTTGTTTGATAGGAAAGTTGGTTTCAATCACATTTTTTTAGTAGCTGGAAAGCATAGGGTTCAAACCATAGAGGCTGCATTCACTAAACCTATTCTACCTCGTTGTTTTATAGCTTGACATAAAATGGACCATCGGATACTCGAGATTCATACCATCATCTTTTGTCTGGTGCACACTCAGAGAATTTGGATCAGACTACTACCTTTACAATAGACTTCCCCTAAGGTTTGAACTTGGGTCTCTTCTTGGTAAGTGTCCAACTAGACTAGCATTTACCAATCCACCTAGCCCTTGGGGGTTATTATTATTATGCTAAAGTGCTTACACATTTTTCTTATGGTTTTTAAGTATTAGCTTTTCAACCTACCAAGTGCACATACAATCCTACAATTCTTATTTTTAATTTATATATATATATATATATATATATATATATATATATATATATATATATATATAATTAGATAGAGAAAGGGGTTTTGAAAGGGTTATTAAACCTTTTACAGAATAGAAGTTGCTACAACCAAGAAGGGGACTTGGAGATAACAAAAAAACCTCTGTGTCAATACTAGGGCTCTACCATCAACATAAACAAGACCACCAGGCTAAAAGAGTAGGGCAAACACACTGACTTTAAACACCCACCCAACTAAAAAACCAAAACACTAAGATGTGAAATGAGAAATCCATCATGCAGATAAGGACAAGAATGGACAGGATAAAAATTCACCCTCTAAAGACACAAACCTCTAGGTGGTCCCATTCCAACATGGTCTTGAGCTCCTCAATGCATGATATGAGAGAGTTGAGCAGGGATCTCACACACTCCATCTTCCTAACATTTCTAGAAATCAAAGTTATGAATATCTTGTAACTTAAATTTATTCCATATCGAAGGATCATTTGAAGGTTTCTCCTTTTTCTTGGTAATACTAGAATCCTCCCAGTCTGACTCATCAATGTTTATAGGAGTCTTCTCTAGTTTAACACCCTTAGAGAAGAGGTGTTTGGACTGCCTAGTTCTCTACACAGTCCCACCAAAACTGATTGGGATATCTCTAGGCCCCTGATCCAACTTAATATCTTCCATCCTACATCTAGGAGTGGCCGTATTAAATTTTTGGTCAACCATTAGGTTTAAAAATAAAGAGATCAATAAGGGTAAAAGAAAATAAATAAGGAGTTTTTTAATTTAATTTGTTATAAATAAATAAATATGCATTATGGACATCATTCGTTTTTACTTTAAATTTTTTATTAATTAATGATTATAAATTTTTTATAAATATTTCAAAATCAATTATAGAGATTGGTTACATTGTCAGGAAATAATTCAAATATATAAAACATACATTGATAGCTAAAATTACTCCATTCAAAACCAAAACTACTTTGAAATTATATATTTCCCTTCCACCTTTCCCAAACATAGCATTATGTGAAACCTTACCCAACACAAACGATGAAGTAAAGTAGGTAAATATTCTCTCATTAGACATATAAATATACTGGACTAAAAGAATATCATTCACCTAAGTATAATTAAATGTATAATGTAAAATAATATTTGTATGAAAATGTAGTAATGGGTAATGGGTAGTTTAAAATATTTTCTTTCTATATATATTTTGATTGATAGAGGGGTTTTGAAAGGACCTAAAACCTTTTACAGAGTGAACCCAAAAATTCAACAAAAATACAAGGGAAAAACACTCCTTGCGCACCACCTTAGAAGACAAAAATCTAAAAATGAAATAGATATTGAAAGACAAAAACCATAAAGCAAGATCCAGGTGACTTACACCATCTGACCAGGATGGCTAGTGAACCTAAATAGCTGAGCATGATTCCTAACCATTCTAGAGAAACAAATTTTATCTTCACTGCCAACATTCGTGAGCCCCAAAGGAAAGTTGGCTAGCCACACATGGAAGGATTGCTTCATGACATCTTTGTTAGCCAACAAGTCTATCGTCTTATTTTCTTCCCTGTACACATGTTGTATGATGACATTCATATATTTTCCCAGCATTCTCTTGCACTCATCGATGATGTTGTTGATGTTCCACAATGGATCTTGGTTTCCTTTAAGCCAATTAATGGCAAGCAAGGAGTCTCCTATAATAATTTGGTCAACATCCAATTAATTTAACACCGTTAGTCCCTGGTGGAGGGATATCACGTCATCCATATTATTCATCTGAATTCCAATATTTTTGCATAAGCCATGAAAATATTTCCCTATTATTTCTCATAATACCGCCAAATTTGTTTGGAGAGGTAAAAGGACATACCTTTTCTTGGTTTGAAGGTTCAACAAAAACAACCTGTTGATCTCCATTGTCAAAAGTAGGTTGTTGAGTATTTGAAGTTCCTCCACCTAAAAGGTCATTTCCACTTTGTTTATGATGATAAAACTTTCCCTGAAGGGTTTAACTTGATCTTGGTTGTCGAAATTATCCTTTCTGCCCTTGGTTCCTCCTACCTTGAAACCTTGTGAACTGAGCATCTTGCTTTGAAAACTCCTCCATTCTTTTCAAATAAGGGCACTAGTTCCTTAAATGACCTTGTGTGCGACATTCAACACAAAAGGTCAACTTATTTTCGTATTCCAAAGTCTGCTTGTAATGATAAGAACCGTATTTCAGTTCTATGTAAGTTGGCAGTTCGAAGGTAAGGTTAGTGTTAACACATATTCTAAAAGTTGTCATTCTTGACCTAGCCAGGGTGGCGTGGTCAATAGCTACCAAATCACCGATGGATTTAGCAATTCCTCACAAAAAAACTTCATGCCACCACTGCATTGGGAGATTGGGCAGGCACACCCAAATTGGAGCATAATTTATATCTTGTGTTTCTGGGTCAAAATTCTCTGCCCATTTTCATAGAAATAAATTTCGTCTCCCCAAAAACCAAGGGCCTCCTGTTAAGATTCTACTTGCGTCTTCGTGGTTACTTAGGTGGATGGCAAAGAAGCCTCTTGAAAGGGCCACAATATCCATTTTACCAATGGTTTTCCATTTCAACACTGCCCATTTTCTGATTGTTTCAAGGTCAGGTCGACCTCCAATAAACTTTCCCACCAAAGAAAAAGCTTCCATTGAGAGGAAATTTGACATGAAGCTTTTGAAAACTTTTAACTTTCTCCCTTCTGGGTTGAGTGAGATAGAAGAGTAGGTGGATGGATTGCCTATCCCTTTAAGAGCTTCAACAAAGGAAATTTTGCCCTTGTTGGTATTCTCCACAGATCTGTGGGGAGGGAGCCCAATGTCGGGGCCCTTGTCGGGAGGTTCGTCCCTCCAAAATTTTTCAACCCTTTCATTTGAAAAATCTTGTTCGGCTTCATATTTGTCTGTGTTCTCTGAAGTGACACCAAATCCATGTTCCTCGTGACCAGATCCCTATGCTCCAGAACCATGGTTTTTATCCTTCCCACCCTTGCAAGTTTGAAAATTTTGATTCCCGCTCGAACAATTTCTGAGTTTGCCCCACTCCATTACACCCTAAATGTTCATTTTTTAATAATATATTTAATAACATTAAAATTAATTAAAAGTATAATGTTAAATAACTATCTCATTAAATAATATAGTCAAATATACTTCAAACATTTAATCTTAAATATAAGAAAAAAAAATTATTAAATCATTTATATGTGATTGAAATAGATTCCACTCATACCCAAGTGTTGTAGGTGAGTTGGAGAGGAGAGAGCAATCCTCCAAGGGAGGTCCCAGGTTCGAATCTCCACCCTACCAAAAAACTGAATTGGATACCCAAAATCCAATTGATAATGTTGGTGCGGGCAAGGCTGAATGCGACCCCCGGGTGACTTTGACGGTGTAGAACCCCCTGTTCGTGGTCTCTTAGATCAAGGCAGCCCCGCAAGGGGTTTTTCACTATAAAAAAAATAGATTTCACTCATATTACATCATGATCACATAGTGCATTACAACAACTTGACTATTATGTAAGTATGACTTCACAAAATTTAAACTTGAGTTTTTTCTTTAAAGTCGAAACATCTAATTAGTTAAACTAATGCCATCTGATATGAAGAGAATCTTTTTATTATCCATTTTCTTTATAATTTAAAAATAAAATTACAAGTAGTAAGAGTGACCTCATGAGATATGATTAGTTCGTAGATAATTTATATGACTCAATAATACAAAAAATATATTACTTGTAGGCTAGACATTTGACATTTTGACCATGCACATGCATACCACATTTACTATGGTCCCATTGATGACCTTCTATCAATTATACTAATGCTTGTAAATTTGTATTTATGTATTTGAATTTATCATTTTGACAACATTTCATATTTAATCAATTAATTTTTTTATATGAGTTTATTAATTTTTATAGATATATAATATAAATTAATTAATTTATTTATTCTTAACCATGGAAGGAACAAGGGTATGTATATTTTTGTGTAGTTGTCAAAAGTCAACCCAGGGGATACACGCGTATGTTGTGTATAAATTGTGTGTACTTATAAATGTCACTCTTGTATATCTCATGTGTAAATATGTCATGGTCATATTTAAGTTAGTGTGTACTTGATGAGTCTATGTGTTTAGTTAAAATATTAATAAGAAGATAACTAAGCATATAAGGTAGGGAGTCACATAATACTTAAAAATAATTAACATGTCAAATTTAGTGATAAAATAGAAAATGAATAAAATGTAAAATAAATTTATTGAGCATGTTAAGATGGATTCAATAAATAGTTAAATGGAAATCAAGGAACAAGGAGATGGTTAAGTTGAACAAAGATCAATGAATGCACCATTATTTATGGAAAGTGGGAAGGTGATGAGTAAAAGGAAGGTCATTTGATGAGATAAGGTAAAAGAGAAGAATTACATGTTTAGGAAGGAGAATAATAGAGAATAACGGTTTAATAGGAACTTTTTAAGGGTTTTACAAAAGGAATAGAAGAAATAAAGAGTATCTATACAAAAGGGTTATGCATTTATTTATTATTTTCATAGGTTAATTAATATTTAAACTAGTATAATATCAAAATATATTTAAATGTGTTTTTTTGTTTTTGGAAAACATCTCAGAAGGGATGTCATTTTTGGATAAGATCTAAGGAGGCGGGGTATCTCTTCCACCAAAAATGTCCAGGGTTTGCACCTAGCTTACCACCTTTGACACACGCAAAGAGCATGCCTAAAACAACACAAAACAAGAACACACAAACACACAAAAAGCTAAAACAAATAAAGCATACTCCTTGAGTGTGTCGACAAGAAAAAGCACAATCAAACACACAAAAAAAAAGACACAAACCACACAGAACAAACACACAAACAACATAGGAAAACACAATAAAATAAAACACACACAATAAATAAATAAATAAATAAAATTAAAAAAATGACAAAAATAAACAACCCCAAAACATGAAACACATGGAGAAAACCACCAACACAACATAACAAACACTACCATAACAAAACAACAAAAAGAAACAAAAAACCATAGAACACGAAACACACTAAAAACCCCAAAAAACAAAACAAAACCAAAACATAAACAAAAAAATGAATCAAGTACACCACAAACGAAATTCGAAAAAACAAATACAACAAAAACTAAGCCAAAGGAGCTATTGACAAATCCAACAAAATACGATAACACTAAAAAAACTAAAGCTTAACAAATTACCAAAAATATCAGAAATTGCTTAGCAAAATAGCCAGAGCTTCCAACATTGCCATAAAGAGACTGACTATAAACCTTAGTATTATGGCATCCTTATCCTTTTATTTGTATCTTGCTTCATTCTAGTTGGGACTATAGGTTGGTTACTTGGTACCACGACACTACTATTGGAATTTGTATGGTCTTTTTGAGGATCCGTTTTGTTTGTAGTTTGAATCTGCCCTTTTGTTTTGCACTTGGGTTGGTTTTCTACATTGTCCTTTTTTTCCTTTACTGTTATTTCTCAACATCAAGGCAAGCTCTTTTAATGATTTCTCATCATGCAATCCTTCTTGTTCCCTCTCTTCATCAAACTATGTCTCCATAATAACTGTTTCCATTTGACCATCCTCATCATCTACTTGCTCATCCGTGGAGAGAATTTCAAAGGTGTTAGGAGAAATTATTGTTTTCTCTTTTGTTGCTATTTTTTTGTGTTTTTTGTTTAGGGATTTGAAACCCTACCAAGTCCCCATCCTCTTTCTCTTTGTTAGGGACCTTATGTGGACAATCCTTGGCTAGATGACCATATTCATGACAAATTCTGCATCTAAATGGAATATTTTCATAATCTACTACTTGCTCCCATATTTCTTCCCCATATTGTAAAGTAATATTCTCTAGAAGTGGTTTGTCAAAATCAATCAAAACACAAATCCTTGCATAAATCATATGCTCTAAGTGTTGGGTGCAATCATAAGTCATCATGTAAACTCCTAAAGAATTTCCAATTGTTGTGAATATCTTTGGATGCTAGTATTCTATCAAAAGACCAAATAAATGAACCCAAACAGGGGTAGTTGATGGCATCTCTTCCTCAACTTTGAACTTGGTATGCCAAGGCTTCATGAAGAGCCCTGCCCTACCAAAAAACCATGGCCCCCTTGAAAAATGTTCTCCCTATATTCTTCATTATAAAAAAAATAAGAAAGTAGCCATTAGGGTAAGTAAAAATTTAGAACTTACCTTTAGTGCTCCAGTTTTTGGCAGCCCATTGCTTGAAGGTAGCAAGAGTTGATTGAAATCCCATGAATCGATAAATTAGGCTTTTCCTCTCAATCACATCTATTCCTTTCTGGACATTCATTATTTCCAACTTCACTATTGGGGATCCATTAGTTGCTTTCATGCAACCCATATCTGTTTTCCTTGAATCAACCTTTGGCATCCTCAATGGTTTCCTTGGCAATCATTGATTGTGTTCCCCTCCTATTAGAGGTGGTCCTCCATGGATTTCTTCTTTAAAATTTATTTTTGGCTCAATGCATGCATCTTTGTTGAAACCCTCCATTTGGAATCAAATAAACCCTATTTTCATGTAAATAAACCCTAATCCCTACTTTCATCCAAGCAAACAAACCCTAATTTTGTTCAATCAGGACCCTCACACCAGTAGTCGTATGAAACCCCATCCCAAACAGGCAGACTCATAAATAAAAACTCAGATGGTGAATCTGGACCGTTCTATTTGCATTCACAAGCATTGCACCTAGGGTTTGGTTTTTGTCCTATCTTGAAAATCCTTTAGAATCGCTAAATTATCAATGATGCATAGCGATTATGCTTTTTCCTCATGATCTTTGACTTCTGCTATGTCATCCAAACACAATGTTTCGATCAATTGCTTCAACTCGAGCATGTACTACCACAAGGTACTTCTGCAATTTTTGTTCTTCATGCACGACTCTAATTTTTTATTGATCCAAATATATTTAAATATGCTACCACATATGGTATTACAATTTTTTTTCTACACTTGACATTCAATGGGTAAAGCATGATCCTAAGCTATAGGTACTTTGCCTTATAAATAATGCCAAGAAGAGGACCGTGAGTTGCTTCTCAAAGGGATAAAAATACATCAAGAGTTGCATAATGATGAGAGAGGACAACATGATGTGGGGTATTAGAATGGTGAACAACTTACCCTTACTTTTAATAATGACCCATCTTAGGACTAGATTTTCTAGGTATTAGAAGTTGTTTAGAATTTGACTCGTCACTATAGATTGTCTTTAAGTAGAACATGAGAAGAGGGTACAACCTTATAAAGGAGAGCATAATCCCATATCAAAATAATCTCAACATGGTGAATCCTAATAGGTTCCAATGATGCAAGAAAAATGAGAGAGATTGAATTGACCAAGTTTTCTAGGACAACTAAAGGGATATTTATTTATGAAAGGGTCATAGATATGGAGAAGTGATTTTGAATTAATAAATTTTCTATCAAGGAGAAGGACAAGATTTCCATTTTTCAATTAGATGGACCAACTATAATATGGTGGTAAAATAAAATAAATTATCATTGACTACAACTAGACTAAGTCAAATGAGAGTAATTTGAGGAATTTTTTTGATGCAAGTACATCTACCAAGATTTTATATAAAAAAGGATCTAGGAATTATATAATATTTAGAAACAGGTTAAATTGGTAATGGTGTATAAACAAATTTTTTTTGAACATTTCTAAGACAATCTTCACCTAGGGTGGAGGTTATCATGGTGAACCAATTCCTTTATGGTTTATGACCATCTATGGCCTCTATTATCAAGAGGAATGCAATATCCATTTGAAATAAAGCTTATATGAAAGCCCCTATTATAGAGGATGAACTTAAGGGACCCTTGGAGCATATGGATCAATCCTATTTCCAATGGATAAATAGTTTTACTGGTCCATACTCTAGATGTACTAAACCACAACATGGATCATTGTTTGTGATTCCAAGATGATAATAACCTTGTCAATTTTATGAACAATAATAGCAAAAGCAAGGTAGAAGAGGATTAATGAGCCTCCATATTAAATAATTACCAATTTTCAATTAGAGGCTCTATGGAATGGTTTAGAGAGGCCATCTCAAAGCACATCTAGTGTGGGCACTTGTCATGGGTGCAATGTAAATTAATGGCTATAATATATGTCTGTAATTATCTTCAAGTAGGATAGAAGAAAAAGGAAGCCAAAAATTGTACATCTATACAAGTGGGTAGTTGTTAGCTTTTGAGTATATATATATGTAGTGGGAGAGATCTATCACAGGTCCTAATAAGTGTAGATACCAAAATCTAGCCACTTGTTGCCCATCCATGGTTTCCTGCCACATTTTATATATATTTGTTTAATACATATTTATATATAATATTTTATATATATTTAATAAATATATGTATATATGTATGAATTAATCCCATCCATCCATCATGATATAATCTCAGCCATCCATTCGCCATTTTCCTTAATCCATGCCATCTGTCCAAATTTAATCTCCACCCTCCGTCATGTTTTAATCTTGACCACACAAATTGTGTCATTGAAACCCTAACATGTCCTAGGAGAGATTATAAATAAGAGTCATTTTGATGACTCAAGGTCTAAGTCCTAAATTTATCCTGAATCACCTAAGCTTTTGTAATCTTGGAGTTCCAAGTTTCCTAAGTCTTTGGAAGCCTTAACAAGTTTCCAAAATCCCTCTCGCATCCTCACCCTCGCCTCTACATCCATCGTTGCACCTTTTGCGTGAAGTAGATCTACTTCTGTAGACTATTCTTGAACCCCTGAACACCCCTCTACTATTCTTGAGTGTCTCTGGGTGCTTTCCACCATCCTTGAGCACCCTTGGGCACTTCCTACTACCACCGAGCACCCGTGGGCATCTCAGACCCTAGTTCGGCAGACTAGTGGACCCTCCGGTGTCGCTAGGGCATCTGTACATCTATTGTTTCTACAAAAATAATCATAGATCAAAGAGCGACAAGTCATCAACAAGGTAAATATTTTATTTTTGCATTTATTTTAGTATTCTCATATTTGTTCATAGTATTTTCATTCTACAACTAGGGTTTGTTATTTCATGTTTGAGGGTCTCACATAGTGGAGCCCTCATAGTTATTACTAATCCCTTGTTGTTATTTTCTATGTGCAGATCTGGGAAGAACCTACATTTATTGGAAGCTATTGAAGCACTCGAGTGGTCTGACCTATGGATATCTAAAGCCCACTCACCCTATTGTTGAGATCAATTTGAGTGTGAAGACACCACCCTTATTTTTTAGCTAGGGTTTCGGAGAACCCTAGCATATTGAAATTGTTGTATTGGATAATAAAGCATTGTAAACCCCTATCTAGGGTGCACTTGGTTGTAATATCAGAGATCCACCTAACAATAAGAATAAAATTTTATTTCTATGCAATCATCTATGTTTATTCTGCTTTGTTCATTCATTTATTTAAGTATATTTTTTGGTGTTGTTCAATTTTGCATCTACAAATGGTGATCACAGTGGGACCCCTAAGGGTTTCTTATTTTTATTTATCTTGTTAACTAACTTGTTGCTTTTTGTCTCATCTCGTAAGTTTTTCATAAGGACGGATCACACAAATTTCATAGAATCAAGGTTTTTGGAAAACCGTAGAAGTTGTATAAGGTGCATAGATGCTTTGTGGTGCTCGGGAAACACCCTCAAATATTCTAAAATCACCCAGGGGTGTTTCAAAAGTGTCAAGATGTGTTTTATAAAGAGATCAAGTGAATACATAGGCTTACCTGTAAGTCTGTTGTAAACCCTAGTCTTTCTGTTTTACTTTATTTTTACGTTTTTGCAGATATTAGATTAAAATGAACACCATAATATATCTATTAAAACAATTATTTTAATGTGCATTTAGGCATCAAAATAGTCTTTGCATGCATCTGCATTTACATATTACACATTTCCATTTAAATATTTCATGATTTTTTGGTGTGTTGCACTTTTTGTTTGCATATGAAACATTAAGAGCATGAATTAGTTTGCATTATAGGGTTAGGAATCTCTCCTTTTGCTTGTCTAAGTAGGGATAACATTAGTGTATTAAAAGTACCCCCGCACTTGGTGATTCAAGGTGAAAGAGTAGATGAACCCTCCTCTATTTAGAGAGCAATATTAATCGGTGTACTCTACTTATTTTTGGGGAAATTGATATTTTTGGTGTTGGATTCTAATTTAGACTCATGAAATTAGTTATTCCTGACATTGTATGTACACCATAAAAAACTAAAAACCTTAAAAGGAATCACACACTACACATTTCATTTTTAATAGTAATGCGTTGGATTTCATCACCAACCATTGCTTGAGATTTGGTGATGGTGGGTTTCATCTCCATCCACCAATATCTACCCCTAGACACTTTAGGACACCCTTGAGAAAACTTGTTGAGTTTCATCACCAGTAAGAATCTCATTACCCATCCAAGCCATAGTTTTTACCTTTTTTAATTCATATTAGTTCATCAAAACACACACAAAAAAAGGAAAAGCATTAAAAACGAGATATCAAAAATAACAAAAGGTAAGACACATTTTTTTTCATAAACATAGGACTGGATTACTTGTTTGATTTTGTGAGTTTTTCATTCCGTATTTTATTTTCTAGCATATTTTATATTTGGTTCATTAGTTTATGGTAATCAAATATCAACCAATCAAACCACTTCATCAATGGAGTGTTCATCATCACCTTCCACCACCACTTCCATGATCAATCTCCCTAGTGTGATACATGTAAGTCATTCAGATTTATCTGTGGGTCCCTCACACACTATGTCACCCACATCATTTCACATGGCCATGCCACAAATTGAGTCATCCTCACCTACCTTTGGTCACCACATCACCCATATAGATATGGCCCAAGTAGAAGCTCTTCAAAGATTTTATAACTATGTCTTAGAGTCAGTCCCTAACTTATCTAGGCATGAATTTTTTTCTAGCAGGAACTTGTCTCCTCCCAGCCTTCAAGCCTTACCCAGGTGTACAATAATCCTCTTTTTGAGGTATCTATTGCACCTTCCCAAAAAATTTCCATACCACAATCATCATGTACCCAAAGTACATCCATCCCATCCTCATACATCTTAGTCCATGATAACCCCTTGTATGAAGCACATGTTAATGTTACTTTACAAGTACCTGTATCCATAACATATATTGTCTCTCATCAAGTTGCAGTTCCTATTGTAACTTATCCCCCACCTACCTCATCAATCCCATCCACATCCACTCCATAAACCATTTATATGGAAATACATGAGATATACAAACATCTCAATAAATTACTTAGGGTACCACAACAAGTCTAGGTGACTGAGTAATAAACCATGCATCATACTCCGTAGTAATCCTCACATGTTCATATCATAGGGAGATCTATCTTCTCATTATCCTCATAAGTCACTCTCCATGCCTCAGCACAGGGTAATACTATCTCATTTCAATGCCTCCTATAGAGCACTAGCTCCTCAGGAACTCCCTACCTCAAGCATAAATACCAGAGCACCTGTAAGTACTGGATGTTCTCAACCTCACTCCAATACCTCCTAGCCACCCACCTAGTCTTCCTGACCCATCGTACCTAGTCTTCCTGACCCATCGTAGCTACTCTATACACATGGCACCCTTCCATGACCTCCATATCACTTAGGCTGATGTCAATCCAGCCCACAAATACCTACACCACTAACTCATCTGCATAGGATGACTTAGTTGTACCTACTGCCTATCCCAACCTACTGCTAATAGACCCTATGGTTGAGCCATGCTAGAGTACTCCCATACCTAGCACTATAGTAACAAACTGTAGTCCAATCCCTTCCTCCTATACCTCCTCATCTCATAAAGCTCCTGATAATATACACTAATAAGGTAGGTTTCCATGCATATACCTATGGTGTAGCGATCATATCACTCACCAATCCTATGAGGTTCCAAGGGAACCAATAGCCAGTATTGTTTAGGACCACTATGTTGGCCAACACGAACATCACCAAAGTGGGTAAGGCATCCAACTTCTTGTTTGCATACATGGACAAGTATAAAATGCCTCCATATGTCACCTCCACACTTTTCCAATCATATCCAAACTTCATCCTCATCTCAGTCCTCTGATCATGTCCAACCTCGACACGAATCCCCTCCACTAGAAGCTTGAGGATGTGGTATACAACTTCAAGTGTGAGGGTAACCTATCCAATAGGGAGCTGAAAAGTCTCCCTATCTAGATCCTACCTCTTTTCCAATGCAAAGAGGTACCCCTCATCAGCCCTAACAACATCTATCCTAGCTACCCCCGTTAGGTCCACAAACTCCAACCACTTCCACTCCTTGTCCCTCAATGCCTTTCTCATCCTAGGGATGAGAGGCAAGAATTGATACCAAGCTTCCAGTATCCTAAGATACAACACAACACAAAGGTATTAATGTTAATACATGTAAAAAAAAAACATTTTTTTTGCACAGAATAAAAGAGCTTCAAGAAGGACTTACCTTGGCATATTGCACTCTAGCTCCAAATTCCGCTTTCGCACCTTCCATTGCCATATCTTCCGCACCACTCAATTACTCCACTCCAGTCCACCTAATTCTCTTAGATAGCTTCTGAAATCCACAAACATAACAATGATCTTGATTTCCATATTGTAGGCTATTTATAGCTGTTTCATGTGCCTAGAAATGCCCGTGGGTATTTCTTGGCACATTTAAGTGCACCTCGATGTTTGGGGAGTATCAAACACCAACCGACGTTTGAAGTCAAATTTGAAAAAAGAAAAAATTGATCCAAAAAGGTAGTGTTGGTCAAATATCTGCCTAATCAATAAACACTGCGTTTATGCGCCCTAGATACGACCAACATTGAAAGGCCAGAGGAAAGAGATGTCCTCCGTGCCAATATCCAGAGAGGGTTGGTTCCCAAACTAATTCTAAAACTGGTTGAAGACTAGGGATACAGGAAATAAATTGGAAATAACAGAAAGAAATGGGAAATATGGCCACAGGCCAAAGTGCAGGATTGGTGTTAGACTAACTAGCAGGAAAAAACCCAAGCACAAATTAGCATTTATGAAAGGAAACGAAATAGAACAAGCTCACAATATTGCCATAATAACTATAAAAAATGGTACTCCAGCATTCGCTTTCTCCTTAGCAACTTTAAATCCAATAACAGAATTTAAATACAACAACAAATTAGATGGGCGAATGGAAATAGAAGCACACTATGCAAAAAATAATTATACACAAGACCGCTCACAAATTCAGAAATCTGATGCCTTCTATTAATGCAGAGAGCTTGAAGAAATCTCTCTCAAAAAATGTCTAACCCCCCTTTACAATGAAATTTGCCTAGTATTTATAGAGGTTTTCGCCTCTTTCATTTAATACATATGGGGGAAGAATGTCTGGGGATCAAAGACAAAATCAGCAAAATCCTCCTTGAATTCTTGGAAAATCCATTCGCTAGGGGAACAAATTCCTGAAAATCCAAACTTCGGACGAAGGTGCGCTTGTTAGGAGAAAATATTAAATTCTTTGGATCGCCTCTGATACATTGGAAATCATGAAGGCTCGTTTCCCTTCGCCTTCCTCTTCGTGATCCACAAAATGGAGTAACTGAGAGTGTCCTTCATTTAATGCCAAATTCAACATCTTGACCAAAGTCCCATTCGTTCGATTTATCTTTATCCAACATTAGTTTCACCCCTTCAGATGCATGTGATCTTGATACAAACAGGTTCGCCCAATTCAAGGGTGAACAACACGTTCACCCCTAGGGGAAGGTGAACATGATTTTCCATCGTCGCTAGGTGGTTCGCCCATAGGAGAGGCGAACGATGTGTTCACCCCTTGACTAGGGCGAATGTAATTTCATTCGGGTGCACGATCCCTCAAGGTGATGCCAAGGCACGTTCGCCCCTAGAAATATGTTCGCCCCTAAGGGAGGGAAAATACAAATTGTTAGGTGTGTTCCCCTAGAAAGGGCGAACGACACGTTCACCCCTAAGGAAGGGTGAACGCAATTTGTCACTTTTAATATTTTTGCCATCTTGCTTTCAAAAATGATTCGCCCTTAGAAAGGGTGAAAGGGACGTTCGCCCCTAAGGAAGGGCGAACGTCAATACATAAGATTTTTTGGTGATTTCGTTCAAGTTTTTTATGAAACTCATTCTCTTCATTTCTTTTGGACCTTGAAGGACATCTCTCCATTAATACATTCAAATGCATTGGATTTCTGAAAATTATTACAACTTATTACAAATTAATTGCATATAAAATAAAGGAGGCAAATATATTATCACTTTATACAAAATTCCCAATGAATACAAAATGGCCAACATTTCTTGGTGACTCACGGGGTATCCAACTCGCATGGATGCAAGCGATCCCAGGCCTTTATCCATTGGGTGCAGAGTTATTTTTTCCAGCTACTACTGCCTTCTTAGTTATGGAAGCTTTCTTCTTGGATGCCTGTTGTGCGTGTTCTTCTTCTTCCTATTTTGCTATGGCTGCAATGTGAAGTACCTCCACACGTTCAGCCTCTTCCTCTACCTTCACCACTACTTCATGATCTATCGTTGCTTTCTCTTCTTGCTCTATGATAACCTCTGAAAGGGCCTCGTAGGTGCGAACATCCTCATGCCAAGCTTTAGTAGTAAATAAGTAGGGAACGTTGAGAGATTCATAAACGAAGTGAAGATTTTGCACATCCATCAAGTTGAGGTGCTTCGAACACTGGGCTAATTCATAAAGAGACAACTCCAAATGTGTATACTTTTCAATCAGAGGCAACACTTGTGCTTCAGTAAGGGGATCAGTCAAGGCATTAATGTCCGTAGTATCTTCAATGAATGCACTCTAGAGCTCTTGCAATTGCTCCATCGAAAGAGGTTCACCCCATTCATCTAGGAAGGTAGTGAAACCCAACCGATCGATAGTCTCAAAATGAGACATCAAAATAGTATGCTCTCGCTCAATAGTATTGAGGATAGCCCACCCTTCATTTACAAGGTCCATGCATTGAAAATAGCTTCACAGGGTTACTCGCGCTCGGGACCAGGCATAATCCATCTCACTAAGGGGACGAATATTCAGAGACGTATTCAACAATGCTTGTATCTTTACAGTTGTCTCCATATAGGGCGAAAGCAACTCTTCCATTGAGTCAATCATTTGTTGCCCAAGCTGGATTTGTATCCCTGCTTCCCATAAGTACTGCAACACCTTGATGGCTTGTGCAGCCAACTTGGTAGAATTTTAGATGGAGCGAAGGTGAATGTCTCTTACACTATCATGCGAAAATCCTACAATAGGTATGGCCTTGGCTTCCAGCTGCTTCTTGAGTTCTTCGACCTGCTGTTGAAGATTATGCATTTCAATTCTAGCAGCATCATGCTCCTTCAAGTGCACCTGGACTTGATTGCACAAATATTCATTTTCGATGGTCATCTTTTCTTCTATCGCCCTACTCTTGGCCAAGGCGCTTTCAAGCTCCAACACCTTATTTTGCACTTCAAAATATTTTTCTTTAAAATGCTCCCCATGCAAATACAATGAACTCATATCTACTTGCATATTACCCATTTTTTCAATGGGATCAATCCGCGTCAGATCTTCAGTGATAGTCTCAGAAACATAATCTTCAGGCTGCAACTCGCCTTGAGGTTTCTGAACCAATGGAGTGAATGTTGTCATATGAGCCTCCTTGGCAATTGGATCAAAATCCACCTTCTTGATCGAATGCGCCAACACCAAAGCTTCCTTTCATCGCATACTCTTCAACCATTGGGAAGAGCTCAGATGCGCTCAATTTAATTTTTCAACGTCTAGTTGCTTGCGGGCTACCTGCACATCTGGGATAGTCTATAGCTCCAAAAATGGTGTAAATGGAACAAAAACTTTTGAGCGACCAGGCCCAGTGGACATGGATGACATAGATTGTAGTGAAGGAATGGACATAGGAATGGTGGAAGGGAGAGAAAGGGTGGATGGAGTGGAAGACATAGGTGCAGCTATAGTTATACTAATTTTAGATGGAACTTGGGTACTAATAGCCGTAATAGTGGAGGAAGTGATGACTGAGGGAAGGGGACGGAAAAAAGGATTCGCCCCTAATGCATATGAACTAAAAGAAATGGAAGACGAAGGAGCGGGAATGAAAGAAGGAGCAACAACGATTTTAGAAATGGAAGAAGTCAAAGTGGAAGAGGGAACCATGGAAAATGAAATGGAAGGACTACCAAAATGTGGAGAGATAGAAAGTGGAGGAGACAAAAATGTAATAGATGGGATCAAAGAAGAAATCATTGTGTGCTCGATGTGAGAGAGAGAAGAAGAGGGAAAATATGACGTACCTTGGGGCACAGACACCACTTGTTCTGTATATGGGGGAGGTTGCGCAACTACCTCCTCTTCTTGATTTACCTTCGGTTCACCAACATTGAGGGTTGTCCCCTCATTTAGAATCTCAACATGAGAATCTTCAGAAAGTTGCTCTTCCTCTTCTTGCTGCGCCATTGGAAATATTTGTGCTACAGAAGTAGGAAGTTCAACATTGGGTGAAGGCATTGCTACCGGAATAGAGGTGACTGTAGAACTTGGTACAGCAAAAATCATAGTACCTAAAGACATGGGTGCTGTAATAGTGAAAGTAGTAGTTGCAGTGCGATGCCGTTTAGCTCTTAGGAAATGGAGGTGCCATCGGTTGTTTGGGTGCGGGAACCTCCTCCTGAGGGCGCTTCATTCTCTGTGATCACCTTTGGAAAACATATTGTTGTTCTTCTTCTTCTTCATCCTCGACATCATCCTCAACTATAGGACTCTCCTCTTCAGGTTCACTTTCACCACTTTCAGACTACTGAAAACTTTACGGTAAAATAGTGGCAAAAGCAACGGGTTGATAAGATTCCATGAACTTATCATAAATTCCAAAAAATTGGGTATCAAGCTTCATCCCATAAGCATTATACGACTTCCTCCTATGAACACGCATCACCCACCAATTCATAATTTTCTCCTCCGTCCAATCAGGATTCACTTCTTGGACAGTTGTGAACAAACTCGGAGGAGGAATATGTGTTGCATTCTTTTTTGATTATACTCCACTTCCTACTCATAGTAATCATGCCATGGAGGAAGGGAGGACATCTTTTCTATATGCCAGTTCATGTCTAGCCCATCAAAATTATTTCACCGCCTTTGAATATCCGGGCACGGGCAACAATGAAAGGACTTCACCTTAATAAATTCCAAAAAATTTCTGAGTGGGTCATAGCGCCAACGCTACGGTAACTCAATTAATCCCAGGTCTTGAAGCGCCACCATCAGAAGGTGATTTTTCCCAACCTGGTTCACTTCTATACTTCCGAACTTGAAAGGCATAGTACAAGTTGTCTTTTTTCCTCATCCAGAGCTATATATCATTGATATAATCCATCTGGTGCACAACTTCCATTGCAAAAATGTGCATAGTAGAAAAATAAGGCAACAAAAATGGTTTACCTGTATATCCAAAAATTTGAACGACCACGCCCTGAGTGAGCAAAAATATGTCACCCTCCTGCTTCGAAACAACAACATCTCTCAAGTCGCGAGGCACTCGGTCACAACTACCACAAAGCAATTCAATGGTGGGGCCCAAAAACTAGCTATTAAAGTTGTAGATGGACTCTTTCTTCGTTAACACCTGAGTCCACTTATAAACCGATAGGGGCTCATTCTTTTCGCCCATCTACGTAACAACGATAAAAGAAAAATGTCACTGCATCTGAAAGAAGAAGAACCATACTAGCAACAAAGTATACCAAAATGATCTAGATTTCCCTTCCTGCAATCTCTATAACTATGAATTGATTCTTCATGAAATAAATTTGGCCCAATCAAAATAAATCAGATTTCCACCCTGCCTCATAGTAGCGGGTGAATAAAACTCCACCTTGCAAATACATTGAGCCATAGCTACCTGCCATTTATGCACCATTTCATCTGAGGGTAACCTAACAATCTAGGCAAGCATGGAATAGATGTCCTGGCACTTGAATTCTAAAAGAAGTTTAGGCAAACTCGGTAGCTGCCCCATCTATGGATCTTTGACAAGCTGAGTTTCCATGAATTGTCTCATAGTAACTGTGGAGACATACCTATCCTCTTGTTCATCCATATGGATATTTTTGTTTACTGCATAATTCGGTGCGCTTACTCCATAGGCAAAAGCCTCTCGGATCTCATCCGGTGTAATCATGAATAGAATCTCTTGTCTAGCATTTTGGATGGCCCTAGTAGAGGAGTCATAAAATTGTGCAGTTAACTGAATAAGCTTGGGGTATGGATGCACAGGCGAACAAAGATACCATGAAAGCTATGAATTGTGAGGCATTGTGAGCCAACTATTGTAGGAAACCCCTTGACTCACTATAGCTTTGACCTCTTCCCTCAACTGGTCAACTCCTTTATGCGTGATCAAACAATCACCAATTTTAGCCATATTATCTTCATAAGGATCCAGGCCAACATAATCATTTTGTCGAGCTTTCTTGGCCCTCGAACTTCTTTCTCTTTTCTTAGCGGGCTTTGCTTCTACGACCTCCTACGCCTCTTCTGGTTCTTTACTACGTCTGCCCATTTTTCTAAACAAAAAGTGATGACTCTTCTGCAATTTCCAACTTCGAGACCTCGAAAACTCCTCTACACTTCGAAGCACAGGATACAAAGAAGCAAAAAATTTAAAATCAGGGGAGAAAAAACAAAATTAGCCCTTTACCTCCCAAAATTTATAGAGTCGCTACCAACTACTGCAGTAATTACAAAATTAAATGTAGGTGCATCTCCGGTGAAAAACATTCTTCGAAAACTGCCCAAATGTCCTTTCCAAGGTGTAAAAATCCTCTTCTCTGATTCATCGTCGGATCCTCCTAAAAAAATGTGCCCTCTATGCTACGTAATTTTATAGAAAAATGTGCCCTGGCGCTAGAAGCTTGTTAGGGAAACCAACCCAGCCGTTACTCATTCAATCATTAATTCTGACTGCTACCTTGAAAAATTCAATTCGAATGCTTCCCACGTTCGGAAATCATTACTCGAATTTATCGCCCACTACTTCCGATTATCACCACGTAATCCTTGGGAATATCTTCTTTGGAAAAAACCCTCTCACGCGCTTATGAATTCATGGGCGCATGTGTTTTTAAAATCTCATAGCGCGCCTCCTGAAAAAATGACATTTTTTTCTTAAAAAAGAAAAGCAAGCTTTCTCATGCTTTTTCCTTTCTTATCTTTTTTTTTTCTTCTTCTCTTGATGACGTCATCAAAGTGCGTTCACCCTAAAGATAGGCGAACATGACGTTCGCCTCTTTCAATAGGCGCATGCGAAGCTCTATCACTTCTTTGCCAATCTTTGAGTTCTTTTTTTCTTTTTGGGCGAATGAAATTTTAACCATCATTTTTTTTTTTTTTAGAACATATTTATACCTATGCAGAATTGTTTAAAATACATGAAAATATTTACATATATACAGGATGTTACCTTTGATTTGAAACCTTATGAAATATAAGCCTTCAGATGAAGGCCATTCACTGGGATAGGGAGCTCATACCCTTCCATGTCACAAAGTCGGAATGCATTAGAAGAAGTGACAACAGAAATTCGAAAAGGTCCTTCCCATATTGCATCAAATTTTTGATGTTTTCCTGGCTTTGATTTCTTTTCGTTCCATTTCAGTACCAAATCGCCCACCTGGAAGCTTCGATCAGTCATTCTTTTCTTGAACCACTTCTTCATCTCAGCAGCATGTTCTATGAAAGTATGGTAAGCATGCTCCCTTTCTTCTTCTAATTGCAACAATTGCGCCAATCTAGCCTCCATTGGATCATTTTCTTCGTTATCATCTTGAAACATCTGCAATGCTTGGAGCACAGGGAGCTCGATATGCGTAGGAAGGATAGCTTCTTTCCCATACACCAAAGCGTATGGGGAGGTTTTTATTGACTTTTTCACTGAAATGCGGTCAGCCCAAAGCGCCTGATTTAATAACAAATGCCAACTCTTCTTATTGTCACCCATTATTCTTTTCAAAATCCGAAGCAGATTCTTGTTAGTTGACTCAGCCAATCCATTCCCCTGTGGGTAATAATTGGAAGAGGTTTTCAGGTAAATTCCGTATCTACTAGCAAATTCTATAATTTTGGCTCCAATGAAGGGAGTGCCATTGTCGGTGACTAAAGAATCTGGTATGCCAAAACGGGTGATAAGGCTTTCCAAAAAAGAAATAATAGTCACTTGATCTACTTTTTTGGTGGGTATAGCTTCTACCCATCTGGTAAAGTAGTCTATCATGGTCAAAATATATTTATGTTCCATAGAGGAATGTGGATCAATGACTCCTATAAAATCGAGACCCCACTATTGAAAGGGCGCTTCCACCTGGATCGGATGCAGCGGTGATGCTCCTTTCCTAACTCGACCCACATATCTTTGACAACTGTCACACCGTTGGCTTATCTTATGTGAATCGATGAACAAAGTGGGCCAATAATACCCCACCTGAATAATTTTTAGAGCCATAGGCCTGCCTGCATAATGCCCTCTTGATAGCCCAGAATGGAATTCTTCCAGAATCTTTTCTTTCTCGAAATATTTTACACATCTAAGAAGTATACCATCAATATTCTTATAATATAAGCCATTGGGCAATAGTACATACCTGAGCGCTTGTAATCTAAACCTTCGATGTTGTGAGGGGTTAAGGTGGCTAGGACACCTTCCAAAAACAAAATACTCAATGAGTTCCTCGGTCCATTCTTTGTTGACTGCTGCACTATTTACACAAATTACATCTTCGCGACTTGTCTCAACAACAACGCTTTTGGCCAACTCCTGGCACAGAGCGCGTCCACGAACCAATTTCATCGGTTTAATTTCTACATCATACTCCTGGATCTTCGAGACCCATCCGACCCTTTTATCACCCAGTTCTCCTTGAATGATGAAATTTCGAACGTCAGGATGAATGACATAAACCACAGTTTTACTCTGAGAAACAAAGTGGTGAAACTTCTTCAAGGCTTTCATCACTGCATAAACTTGTTTCTCTATAAAGTTATACTTTTCTTGATGTGGTGCTATAACCTGGCTTAGAAAAGTGATAGGCTTTTCTTCGCCATCATGTTGCTTTTGCGTTAGCACTGTAGCATAGCTCTCCTGCTCACCCACTGCATAAAGTATAAAGTCTTTGGAGTAATCAGGGTTGATCAATACTGGCGCTTGAGTAATTCTCTCTTTGATTTCTTGAAAAGCTCACTTCCTAGCTTCTGTCCACTTAAATTCAACATCTTTCTTCAAGAGCTCGGTCATGGGCTTGACGACTTGGGAAAAATCAGCAATAAACTTATGCACAAAGTTTATCTATCCAAAGAAGGACTGCAAGTCTTTCTTATTAGCTGGTAATGACAATCTCATGAGCACTTCAGCTCGTGCAGGGTCTATGGCCAATCCTTCCTATGAAATCACATGGCCCAACAATTTCCCTTCCTTGACCACAAAAATTGACTTCTTCGGATTTATAGAAATCCCAAATTCTTGATATTTCTCGAATATTTGCCTTAGATGGAAAACATGATCCGTTCTACAATGTGAAAACACCGTCATATCATCAAGATAAATTACAATGATTTTATTTAGCAACTCACCAAAGGCGACGTCCATGGCTCTCTGAAAAGTAGCACCGACATTTGAAAGTCCAAAGGGCATCCGTTGGTAAGCAAATGTGCCCCACTTAGTTGTAAACGTCATCTTGTATTGATCTTCATCTTTAACCCAAATTTGATTGTACCCAAAAAAGCCATCCAACAAGGAAAATCTCTGAGCACCAGCCACGACATGAAGAATCTGGTCTATCTGAGGCAGAGGATAGTGGTCTTTGAGTGATGCCTGATTTAAATTTTGAAAATTGATGCATAGACGTATGTCCCCATTCTTCTTCCTTACAGGAACCAAGTTTGCCACCCAAGTGGAATGCTTAATAGGGTATATGATCTTCACCTCAAGCATCTTCAGTAACTCTGCTTTCATGAGAACCTCGATCTTGGGATTAATAGGGCGTTGCTTCTACCGAAAAGGCTTAACTCCTTCTTGTAGCTCGATAGTGTGCTGAATCATGCTCTTGTCGTATCCTTTCAAGTCTTGATAACTCCATGCTACTATGTCTGGATATTCGAAGCACAAATTTCTAATGCCTTCAATCTCATCTGATTCGCAATCAGTACCAATCTTGATCACTTTTCTTGGCTCCAACTGCAATTCTCTGAATTCCTTAGCATCCACCTTAATCCTATGTTTATCAGCCCTATCACTTTGATCAAATAAACTCTCTAGTGAAATCAAACCTCTAGGAATGTGATTATTCTTTAACTGAATCATTCCTTCCTTTTCTTCTTCCACAAGAATCCTATCTTCTATGTTGGCAGCTTCTTTTAGCAAAAAATTCACTATTTGCTCATCATTATCAAACACCTACCAATAGAGGCTCTTATCTGGAATGGAAGGTCTATAAATCACCCTTACTATCTTGGGCTTGCGAACCACTTGCTCAACAGGAGAATAATTAGTGCCCAAGGAAGCTAAAATGTCAGCATGTCTATTTTGTTCTCGAGGAATTGCCTAAATATTCAAAGCTTTAAATGCTTCCAAAAGATCCCATACTCTGTTGCGATAAGCCTTCAAGTAATGTTGCTTTGATACACATCTATTTGTAACTTGATTAACAATAAGCTCAGAATCACCAAAAATCAGCAGTTGTTCAATTCCCAACTTTTTGGCCTTTTTTAAGCCAAGGCATAGCGCTTCATATTCAACCGCATTATTTGTACAGCTCCAGGTCAATCTGTAGGAGTAAGTTTTTTGTATGCCTTCAAGGGAGATCAACACAACACCTGCTCCCGCACCATTCTTACATCGAGCGCCATCAAAGAACAACTTCCATAACTGATGCGAAATAGGTTCTGGGGATTCAAGGACTTGCTCTTGGGACTTCTCCATCTTCTGAATTGAATAACAACCAATATCCATTTCAATCATAGCATTGAAATCTATCAGCAGAAACTCATCTTCCAAGTGAAGCTCCTGGGGTATTTCTTCAACCAAGCCAACCTCTTCCAATTCTTCGGTCATCATGTTCACCGTGCCTGGGACTTGTTCTGCCTCCTCTATCTTTTCAATATGAAAAGGGGAGGGCTTCTCATTATGAATGTGAATTCACCTACCTTTGAATGGAATCTCCAGATGTGAATAATCTAGGGAAAGATAACCTCCCAGCTTAGCTATGAATTCTCTTGAAAGGCACATGCTAAAGTAGGGCTCTAAATCAACAACCACCACCTCTTGGATGATGGTAATCTATGGCATGCTATGGAGCACTATTGGAATGTCCTTGATTACTCCAATAGTCTTAACTGGCATACCATCCAATTGTAATACTCTTGGGCTGCTTCTTGTATATTCCATTCCCATTACTTCGCATACTGCCTTTGGCATGACAGTAGTGGCAACACCAGAATCGATCATACAATTATGCACGATCCACCCTTCCATTCTCAAAGATAAGTAAAATGGGGGAGGCCGATTCTTACCTATCACCGAAGTGGGGAGCGCTTGAGCCAAGACTATTTGTAAATGATCTTTCTTTTGATCTTTGGCGGTCTTCAGAGATTCTTGCAATAAATCAATCTGCCCAGGTAATTGCAATGCATCATACAAGCTAATCCTTGCTGGGATTTTCTTCATTTCTTCCATGATACTGTAGCCATGAGCAGGTGAGACCTTTTCTTCTAAGGGCCACTCATATTTATCTCGGTACTACTACGTAGCATCTACTCTTTGCCTTTTTGTCAATGAAGGATACTTGAGTCTTTCCTTAGCTTGCTCTTTGGTTTCACTAGGAAATGGAGCAGTAGCGATGCATTGCGAAGTTGAAGGCTGAACTTGCACCTTATCTTGTGCTTGATCAGGTGATGAATTTTTTGATTTATCAACATCAGGAATCTTTGTCGGGGATGCCCACTTCTCTTCCTATGCTTTTGAAGCCGTAGGTACTTTCAAAGGTTGCAAGTCTACAGGATCAACAACCACTGGCTTCTTTCCAGACCTAGTAAGGACTAAAACTTGCTCTGGAGATGACACCATACAATTACACTCCATCTCTCGAATCATATTGACTTGCCCACCCGAAGAACTTTCTGTTAATGTCTGAACATAGTTCAGATGTACCATACATGTATCTTCACCATGAGGATCATTACATGTAGAACACCAATATGTCCTTTCGGATACGTTACTCTCATCATTTTCTTGGATCATGGTGTTTTTCTTGGGTCCCTTGCTGGTAGATACTTGTTCTCGGGTTATTGGTGGAGTCTGAAACCTTCTTGATCGAAACTCAGCCTCAGCTTGCTTCTTCCTCATAGTAGTAAGCTCATTAGATATCATCCTTAAAGCCGCATTATTGGATTTTACTTCTTGTAACAAGGTCGTGAGAGGATCTGTATTGGGTGATAGAGTTGGCACTGGCAATGGCAAGGGCGTTGGAGGTGCAGGTAATGGTAAGGGCATGGGAGGCGCTGGCAATGTTGGAAAAGAAATGGATGAAGGTTGTGATGTTACTGATGGGATGAGAAATTATGGAAAGCTCATAGCAGATGACTATGGAACAGGGATAGGAGCTACTTGAGGGGAGCCCAAATTCCATGAAGGGATAGGATACATCGATGGCATAGGCTACAAAAATGCATTAGAGTAAAGATACTATGGCAGATCAGGGAGGATAGGCATCGTCGCCTTTGGAGGAAGCCTACCTACAACAATCAAATCTGACTCGACCTTTTGAGCTTGTGTATAGAGATCTAGGAATGTAGTCACATTGGCCTGGTGCACCGCCATACCAATATCGGTACTGAGTGCTCAAAGATAATAAAATGTTGCTTGCTCATGAGTTGGTCATAACCCATCTGGGACCCTCTACCAACTACGCACAAATCGGACGTTGAAATCTACAAGTTCCTCTTGCGGATGTCTTTGGATTGAGGTGAACTGGTGCAATAGAGAATACGGATCAACTTGTTCATGGAAATTCTTAATCAACAACTCTGCCAATTGATCCCATGAGGTGATGGTACCCGATTGCAAAGATCGGTACCAATACAACAATTTCCCTCTTAATGATAGGACCAAAAGTTTTATCATCACATCCTCATCAGTTATATCATGAATAGTTGCAAGAGAGGCTACATCTTGGATATGCTCATATGCAATTTTTCTAGTACCATCATATGTGGGTAAAGCCTTTAGAGCAGCTTGAGGTACGAGATTTTGCGCCTACAAATTCAGTGCTCTTGAGCTATTCCAAGCTAAAAACTGCCTTGGAAGTTGTTGATGTGGTGGAGGATTCTGAGCCATGTGGATGGGAATATGAGGAGTAGGCCTCGGGACGTTAGTGGTTGTACTAGGCGGAGGCTGAGGGAAACTAGTGGCAGTGCTTACAGGACTTACGAGGGCAGAAAACACACCAACTAACCGGGAAGATGAAATAGATGGTATGGATGAGATATGAGGAAGTGAAGATGTTCATCGAAAAGTGGCTATTTGAGGATGCTCTCCTAGCCTTTGAATGTCTAGTTCATAAAATCTAATCTGATTATCAGGATTTTTGGCTTTTGATCTTGTATTCATGAGAAACAACTTTCATCGTCCTCACGCTTATGGAGTTCTAGGTAAAAATTGAGTCACCAGATGTTCTAATCTCAAGCAGGAAGGTGAACACCAAACCTAATGTTATTGAAAGTGGAACCTTAAATGTCCCACCGGGCGTGCCAAAAATTGTTGGTCAAATATCTGCCTAATCAATACAACACTATGTTTATGCACCCTAGATACGACCAACATTGAAAGGTCGAAGGAAAGAGATGTCCTCCGTGCCAATCTCCAGAGAGGGCTGGTTCCCAAACTAAATCCTACAATGAGTAGAAGACTAGGGATGCAGGAAAGAAATTAGAAATAACAGAAAGAAATGGGAAATATGGCCACAGGCCGAAGTGCAGGATTGGTGTTAGACTAACTAGCAGGAAAAAACCCAAGCACAAATTAGCATTTATGAAAGGAAACAAAATAGAACAAGCTCACAATCTTGCCATAATAACTATCAAAAATGGTACTCCAACATTCACTTTCTCCTTAGCAACTTTAAATCCAATGACAGAATTTAAATTCAACAACAAATTAGATGAGCGAATGGAAATAGAAGCACACTACACAGAAAATAATTATACACAAGACCGCTCACAAATTCAGAAGTCTGATGCCTTCTATTAATGCAGAGAGCTTAAGGAAATCTCTCGCAAAATGTCTAACTCCCCCTTTTACAATGAAATTTACCTAGTATTTATAGAGGTTTTCGCCTCTTTCATTTAATACATATGAGGGAAGAATGTCTGGGGATCAAAGACAAAATCAACAAAATCCTCCTTGAATTCTTGGAAAATCCATTCACCAGGGGAACAAATTCCTGAAAATCCAAACTTCGGACGGAGGTGCGCTTGTTAGGAGAAAATATTAAATTCTTTGGATCGCCTCTGATACATTGGAAATCATGAAGGCTCGTTTCCCTTCACCTTCCTCTTCGTAATCCACAAAATGGAGTAACTGAGAGTGCCCTTCATTTAATTCTAAATTCAACATCTTGACCAAAGTCCCATTCATTTGATTTATCTTTGCCCAACATTAGTTTCGCCCCTTCAAATGCGCATGATCTTGATACAAATAGGTTCACCCAATTCAAGGGTGAATGACACGTTCACCCCTAAGGGAAGGTGAACATGATTTTCCATCATCGCTAGGTGGTTCACCCATAGGAGAGGCGAACGGTGTGTTCGCCCCTCGACTAGGGTGAACGTAATTTCATTCGGGCGCGTGACCCCTCAAGGCGATGCCAAGGCACGTTCACCCCTAGAAAGGGCGAACAACATGTTCACCCCTAAGGGAGGGTGAACGCAAATTGTCAGGCACGTTCACCCCTAGAAAGGGTGAACGACACGTTCGCCCCTAAGGAAGGGCGAACACAATTTGTCACTTTTTAAATTTTTGCCATTCTGCTTTCAAAAATGATTCGCCCCTAGAAAGGGCGAAAGGGACGTTCACCCCTAAGGAAGGGCGAACGTCAATACATAAGATTTTTTGGCGATTTCGTTCAAGTTTTTTATGAAACTCATTCTCTTCATTTCTTTTGGACCTTGAAGGACATCTCTCCATTAATACATTCAAATGCATTGGATTTCTGAAAATTATTACAACTTATTACAACTATCCAAAAAAAATAAAGGAGACAAATATATTATCGCTTTATACAAAATTTCCAATGAATACAAAATGGCCAACACATAGCTTACCTCCACCAAATCATTCCAAATTGTATCCATACAATAATTTTATCATAATTTCATGCTTTGTGAAAGCCAAATTTGTTTTGGATTCATAATTTTTGGCCATGACCAAAAGTCGCAAAATCACATTACAAGTTACAAAATGTTCCAAAACAGTTCAAATTTTCACAAAATGATCATTTTCATCATCAATTCCATCATTACACTCATTTTTGTGAATATATGAATTTATTTGGAGAACTAATTATTATTTGCACCCACAAGGCACAAAGTTGTTCAAAATTGCTACAAAATGCTCTAAATCAAAGCAAACATTCATAAAACTATACAATCAAATCTCCAATGCATTTCTCATCATCACATAATTTTCATCCATCAAAAATCACATTTACGTTCAACATTTTTCGAGTTCACCTATAATTTCAAGTGAACCTCATATCTAGTGGTCTATTCTATCTCCTTGGTGATTGTAGTGATTTGCATCCATGCAATTCGGTAATATGAATAAACTACCATAAGGACACTTAGCCATATTCATCATCCAATATCTCATTGTTCAAACACAAAATCAATTTTGGTACTTCACCTTTAGAGTGAGACTATGCCAAGACCAATTTGCTCAAAATTTATCATTGATGGCCTAGTTCATGGGGCTTGAAATAGGGAAAAATTATAAATCATCATTCCTTTTTACATTGAAAGTCATCATAGAGATAGGCACTAGCTAGGGTGATTGGTTCTAATTGTGGGAATTATCTGATAGTCACTAGTAGGCCCTCCAAGGTTGACTCTTTTTCTTTTGTTGCATTTTCATCACTTTGCATATCAATGATGTCGAAAGGCACATTCTTCAATAGCATGGAATCACCCTAAACTTGGGGCAACCATATTTGGATTTAATTTTACCACAACGGGATACATATTACATGATCATGGCATAAAGACTTGGTAAAAATCCTTTTTCTCTATTGGGGCAAAAACATAATCATTCACTTGTATTCTACAGTAATCCCTTCCACCGTTGGGGCAAAAATGACATCACATTTACATCATTCATATCATCCACAATTGCACCATACATTTCACATAACCATTTGCACTCATTTATCAATTGGATCATGAGATTCATCCACAACTCATTCACCAATTGAGGGGGTAAGCTATGCAATCCAAATTATTTTGTCTCCAAGTTCATTTTCACATCTCAACAAAAAGTTGCTTCATCATCAAGCCAAACCAGGTGTTGTATTTTTTGCACCGCATTATGTTTCATGCAACATGGTACAAAAAAGGGCATATGTAGACACTAGAATCTAGTCACTTTTCATCCATCCACACCCTATGTCATGTTTTAATCTTGACCACACAAATCATGTCATTGAAACCTAACATGCCCTAGGAGAGATTATAAAGAGGAGTCATTTTGATGACTCAAGGGCTAAGTCCTATTTTTTTCCCAAATCACCTAAGCTTTTGGAATCTTGGAGTTTCAAGTTTCCTAAGTCTTTGGAAACCCTAACAAGTTTCCAAAATCCCCCTCGCATCCTTGCCCTTGCCTCTACATCCACCACCACACCTTTCGTGTAAAGTAGATATATTTTTGTAGACTCTACTTCAACCCCTGAACACCCCTCTGTTATTCTTGAGCACCTCTGGGCACTTTTCACCATCATTGAGTGCCCTTGGGTGCTTCCTACTGCCGTTAAACACCCATGGGAAACTCAAATCCTAGTTCTGTAGACTAACAAATCCTCAGGTGTCACTAGGGCATTTGCACACCTACTATTTCTACAACAACAATCATAGATCAGAGAGCGATAAGTCATCAACAAGGTAAATATTTTATTTCTACATTTATTTTAGTATTCTCATATTTGTTCATAGTATTTTCATTCTACAACTAGGGTTTGTTATTTCATGTTTGAGGGTCTCACGTAGTGGAGCCCTCACAGTTATTACTAATCCCTTGTTATTTTTGTGTAAATCTGGGAAGAACCTACATTTATTGGAAGTTGTTGAAGCACTCGAGTGGTCCGACCTATGGATATCTAAAGCCCACTCACCTTACTATTGAGATCAATTTGAGCATGAAGACACCAATCTTATTTTTTAGCTAGGGTTTTGGAGAAACCTAGTATATTGAAATTGTTGTATTGGATAATAAAGCATTGTAAACCTCTATCTGGGATGCACTTGGTTATAATATCAGAGATTCACCTGGAAAGAAGCATAAAAGTTTATTTCTATGTAATTATCTATGTTTATTCTGCTTTTTTCATTCGTTTATTTAATTATATTGTTTGGTGTTGTTTGATTTCACATCTACAATAAGATACCATAAATATGAAAGAAAGTGATATTACAATATGATTGAAATATAATATAAATAGAAAGTGGCAAAAATACAATGCAGTATGGAGGTAATGGTCACTCCATCAATATAATATAAAGAACTACATTGTACTCCATATAGGAGTTCTACTACTATCTACTACTCTCTACTACAATGTACTTGATATATGATATGTCTCTATGAGGTCCTTTATATAGGAAGATAGATTCCTTGGTCAACACTTTGCCTAGCTATACAAAGGGACACCTTACACATTACAGCTTGCACATTGACACTTGTGTATTTATTACATTGCTTGAAGTAACTAGCTAACCTCCCCCTAAAGTAATTTCCTACTCTAAATTTGTACCAAAGGTGGTACATTAACATGACCTAAATGATATAATATGCTCTAACACCCCCTATATTACATTATTTGGGTATTGAATATTTCAATCTTAAATGTGGATCTTCTTCTTGAGGATGATCCTCATCTTGATCTAGTTCCTTCATCAGTTGGCTTTGCACTGTAAGCCTTTATTTATCTGGTTCATCTTCCTCTTCTTCTTTAGCTTATTTAGTCTTCATGTTATAGTTTCTTGTATTTTCAAATCCTCTGTTCTTTGGCATCAAATGTATTTAATAAACTAGTGATCTCATGATTTTGCATGTCTTAAGTGGATCAAATCTGAATCATTTTCTCTCCTTTGAACCTTTGTATGACCTATATTTTTTGACCTTCATAAGTATCAAAATTTAGCTCATTGTTAGTAGATGCTCATAGAATAATATTTTGAAAGTACCAATCTATTCTGTGTAGTAATATTTCTTCATGGATTTTATAGTACTTATATTTATAGTAGCAAAAGAAAGAAGAGTGATTTTCCCTTCGTAGTATTTGCATGGATTCTAATTACAACAATAGATATTTTCATCACTGTATTGATTACAATAGGTGCACAATAGAGATATGCTAGTTGCTTTGTAGTCTATCTTAGGGATGTCATATTTATCTATATCATTGACTAGATCCTTAAACCATATGTGCACAATTGAAGCTATTTCATCTTTACTTATTTGTATGTTGTCTCCTTGATCTCCTTTTTGAATGTGGTATTTTGTGTTTTCATTGGTACAATTATCAATAGTTTCATTAGAAAAATCTATTTTTCTGTAGCTGCTTGTTTCAAAACTTATTTTCCATATTATTGATTCTTCCTTCCCTATCGCATTTTTCTTATTGCTATCCATTGTATTATCAATCATGCTTTTAATCCATATTGGTATTTTTATCATTCCACTTCTAAGTGTATTGCTTAATGTGTTGGTAGTCATATTTAAAGCTCCTTGAATATAAAGTTCTTTTGACAGTTCCTGTATCTTATGAGATAGAATCTTCTGAGTGGTCTACCTTAAATCTCCCTAGTTTAGAGTATATGATCTTGATTTGATAATACCTTTATAAACCTTAGATTTTGTAGGCTTCCTTATGTCTCCCTAGTTAAGGGATGTGAATTTGATATAACAAAACCCTTTATGGATATTTAGGTTTTGTAGAAACCTTATGAATCCCAAATGAATTAAGTACTTGATAAACTTTGAATGAATGCTATTATTATCAAGTTTTATAGAATGAATTTGGTCTCCCTAGTGATTTTGAATATGCTAAATGATTGATAAAGTGCTTCTGAGAATAGTAGTTCAATTTTAGGTTAATTTAGTAAATTTTTGTGAATAGAAAAAATCAACTTATATTACACCTTATTACTCCTATTGAACTAAGCACTTTTCAATTTGATGAGGTTATAATTTTAACCAAAATAACTAAACACCACAATGTATGAAATAAAAAAAGGAAGATTGTAATATGAAAATTGACTTTATTTTGTATTAGTACAGGGGAGCCTAAACCCGATTTTACATTGATTTTTGATTTGCCCAAATGTCTTGGGGTTAATGTTACAATGATATCTCTTTTCTGAATACAATTATTTGATAATGGGTGGGGTCTTATAACTCTTCAATAGACTATGGTGTGTTCTTATCTCCTTAGCTATAGCTTCAAGGGTGAGTGGGCTTCTAATATCCAACAATGGGACCACTCTAGCTTCAACAACTCTCCAAATACCTATCTCCTGCACACATGAAAATTAGACAAGGGTTAGTAGCACCTGTATAAATTATTTAAAACAAATGCAAATAAAACCCTCAAACTAATATTTATAGAAAACACATAAAATCAAACCTAGATGTCTTGCTGAAATCAAATTACTGATAGTGCTTGTTGTGCTTTTTTGGTTCTGAGGAACCATGAATGTGCAGTTGGGGTTGGTAAACCACAAACTGGTGGTTAGGAAACCACAATATAATGGTTGTGACTGTGTAACTATGGATAAGACATTGAGGCTAAATCGAAGAAAGCTCCAAGAGGTGACTTAGGGGTTTTGAATCTTTGGTTTTCTCAAGATGCGTGCGAGCTCCTGGTATGATTTTGATAGCCTAACAATGTATGTTCTCAGTCTCCTTTGGTTGATGTGGTGAAGGTGCCTTTATAGGCCCCTTAGGTTTTTATAGGGAAAAGAGAGGTGGCAAGCCAGGATTTCCAAATGGTAATTCAGGGCTACCAAATGGAAGGGATAGTTATTGTGAGTCACCTAGAGTTCTCACTTAACTAGGGTGATGTGGCTAATGGGTGAGGGCAAGTGGAGTGAGGTGTAAGGGATATACCATGTGAAGGGACAAGGGGGACATGAGTGTGTGAGCTATGGAAAATGATGGTGGTGAGGTGGCTAGGACACATGTCTAGTGATTAAGCAGGGTATCCTAGGTAGATTTTATAGATTTATAAAATATAGAAAATACCTTTATTGTGTAGGTTCTATATGCCTAAGTTTAGACTTAGGCATATATTTTACTATGCAGATGTGTGTGGTGGGATGCAAGATGTGGTTTTGTAAGTATGTAGGTTTTTGTGTCTATAGATTTCTCTTTTTGTACCATGTTGTGTAAAATACAATGCGGTGCAAAAACAAAAGACACCTATCCTTATTGGATGGATAAATGGACTTAAATCTTCTCGATGCTCAAGAATGAATGGTTTTTGAAAATTTTGATTTGTTTTCTTACCCCCTTAATTGGTGAATAGCAGGGTTATGCATAGTGGTGAATATTCATAAATTGGGCGAATATTAGAATTTTTAAAATTAGAAATTGGTGAATATGAGGGCCCTCGACGTCGGCCCATTCACCTAAAATTTTCAGGACTAATTTTATCTTAGGGTCAATTCACCACAATATATACCCAAACATAGGCATATTTATACTCGTTGGAAAGATATTGTCAATCCTGATCTAATGGTGGTGTTTTTATGATTATAAGATGATTTAATCGTTAAAAAGTGGCCCCAAATATGGACTTATATTTTAGGGCTTCAAATACCCCAAATTTTGGCATGAAGATGCTCGATTTGATTTGCTTAGAATTCTCCATTATTCACTTTGATTTTGATTAGGATTCACCATTTTTTACAAGTACATTTTGAGTCCAACACCTTATGCATAACCCTAGTGAATGGGTAAAGAATGAAATCCATTAGCTAATTGACCAAATATGGATGATGAAATGGGTGGATGTGTTGGATGCAAATGTGTGAAATTGAAGATCAATTTGATGCCCCAATTTTGGGATGGTTGTTGTTACAAATCTACCTTTGGTTTTGATGATGCAAAAAATGTTATGGTAAAATCACCAATCCATTGGGATTTCGAGAGCCCAAGCATCTGTTAGAAATTCCTGTTGATAGGAACCAAGTGCTCTACGAATTCAACACTCAGTGATTTCGACGATTGTTACCAAATTGTGATTTATTATTTTTGCTTTTGTAACCCAACAAAAAGGGCTTAATGATAACCTTGTGTAAATTGGCTTGAAAATATCCATACTCAAAAATTGAGGAATTCAACTGATTTAATGTTGGTGTGATGATTTGGATGTTTCGATTGAGTGTCTTTATGGTGAGCTATCCATCCTATCAATTTGCATGGATTGTCAGTCACTACAACCTCCAGGTATATAGGATAAGTCACTAGATACAAGGCTCACTTAATGATGATGATGATAATGTTATTTGTGATATGCATGTTGTGATGATGATGATGATGATGATGATTATGTTATTTGTGATCTGCATGTTGTGATGATGAAATTTTTTGATTTTTTGAGAAGGTGATTATTTTTTTGGGTGCTAACCGTGCAAGAGTGGTTGCTTCTTCTGACAATTGTGCATCCATGATTAGCATTACCAACCATGGGTGCATGTTTTTGCATGATCGTGAAACATGGGTGCATGGTTACACCCATAAAAAATGGCTATAAATAGGACAATAACAGTTTGGCCTTTTTTTTTTTGTGATTGAGTTTCTCTGAGCGGTTGAGAAGCTAAGCGAGTGATAGATGTTGGTGGTGAGATGAGCAAAGTGGGAGGTAGAGTGGAGGTTGGAGGCTCTACTGGAGAGGAATTCAAAGTCCGCTACACTGAGGTAGGTGTTTGTATCACTCCAAATTTTTTGCATCCCTACCTTCAGGCTATAGGATCCGTGCCCGGAAGGAGGATGGGAAAAGGATGGTGTGGTACCTCGGACTGAGAGGCCTTGCGAAGGTCCCGCATCTCGGGGGAGGTGTATTATGGTGATTTTTCGACGGATGGTGGGTTCACCAGGAAACATTTGAATGGCAGTTTCCATGCCTAGGTTGGGAATGTGTTTGATGTGTTCAGTTTTATCTTTAATCATCCAAGTCCTAGGTTTGGCCAAAATGCGTCTAAGCTATTCTATATGAAATGCATATTTAAATGAAGATAGAAACAGATTTGGATAGAAAAATAGAAAGAACAAGATGGATTAAAGACCCATACCTGATCCGGATGTCTGATGAAGGTTCTGATTTTTGAAGTAGTTAGGATCGTATGGAATTCGACAGGATCGTCTCCTATCTAACAAGATCATCTGAGATCTGACAAATTCGTCAGAGACCTACAAACAGAAAAATAGATGCAAAATACAGAGAATGCAACTATGATAACAGAGGTTAATGATGTAAAATGATAGTAAGAACATTAAAATGATGATAAAAAGCAAAAAACACGAATGCATTATACCGATCTAATGACAAGTTATGCTTTTATTATGCATTAAAGCTACATGGGTGAACTCCAAGATGCAGAATAATAAAGAATAACCATAGAATTAACTAAAAGCAGAATAATACAACAGAAAAAGGATGAAGAAATGCAAACTCTAGGCACTGATTGCCCCCAATGTGGACTGCAATCGAAATCGTCTCGAATTGGGCCGAGATCATTCGAGACGAATTGAGCTTGCTCCAACTGAAAAACAATGAAGTTCCTGCAAACAAACTTGGAAAAATACAAATGCAAACAGTGATTTAAGATGGTCTAGTGCGTGTAGAATTCGAGTTACGGGGAATTTCAGCCAGGGGGATGCTAAGGGGAGGGCCTAGGATTAAATAGGCTTAGGATGGAGGTTAGGAGGTTGGAGATCATCCCTATTTGGGAGATCTCAAACGGGGAGGGTCTCTAACGACGCAGACACACTTCTACCCAGATTAGAGACATCGTTGGAACAGAGTCCAACTATGCACAAATCAGTTTGGGACGAGATCGTCTGGACGTCCTTTGTAGATGAAATCGTCCGATCTGAGGCGATATCGTCTTATCGGAGATGATATCGTCAAACAGACAAAACAAACTCTAAAAATGGAGCGAGAAAGGAGGAAATGGGTTAAATGGCGGTTTGGGAGCGGTTTTGGAGGTTGAAATTTGAATTTGAATAGTTACTAGAGTAATTGTAATTATTAAGGTTTTACTGTGCCAATTTTAGGGTGCTACATTTTGCCCCCTCTTTAGCGAATTTTCCAAAGAAAATGCGTTAAAGATGATTTCTTCTCGATCTACGAGAAAGCAAAAATTATTCCCATTTTTAGGTGACGATTCTTGGTCGAATCGTACGACAGCTTACTACGGTGCCCCCTCCGTGTTTTTACCCAAATCGAACATTTGAGGTAAAAATGCGAAAAAGCAAAATTTTAAATTGTTTTTAATTGTTTTGAATAAAATTAAGAAAAATAGGGTAAAACCCTAATTCATTGTTACTGTTCATTTTTCTGGTTTTTAGAGCTTTGCAAGCAAAATGGTCGAGACAGCACACAGATTGACAGAGGTCCAACGCGGGCTACGGGTAAGAGTCTAAACTTAGTTTAGAATGCTTTAAGTTGAATTTACATGCTTTTTAGGTGAATTTTGAGCAATTTTTGAGCATCGTGGCCATTTTTGGGCCGTCGACGTTGTCGGGACGAAATCGTCCCGATTTCGACAAAATCGTCTCAAGTTCACCGATTTCATCTAAGGGCAAAATTGACGAAAGGAAGACGATTTCGTCAAATTAGGGACGATTTTGGCTTGCGAAATTAGAGATGATTTTGCTCAAATTTGGGACGATATCGTCCAATAGTGGATGATATCATCATTTATATAAAATTGAACTAATTTTACTTGCATTATTAATTACTGAGTTTTTATTAATGATTTTTATTGTGTTGTTGTTTTTATGTTGCAAAGAGGATTACTGAAGAGCAGAGAATGGAAATACAATGGGTTGAGAGATGAATTGACCGCTCTATCTCAGGCAAAGCGAGATCAGCTGGCATAAGTCGACTTACAGCATGTGGTAGAGATGCCACAAGTTTCTACAGACATGGGGCTACTGACAGCCCTGATAGAGAGGTGGTATCCGGGTTCTTTCTATTTTTGGTTACCGACAGGGGAGATGACTCCCACACTAGAGGATGTATGGAGGATTTTGAGGATCCCCATACAAGGATGACTGATCACTCCCACTGCAAATCAGGGCCATGCGATGATGCGACTATGTGGCGATTCGAGCTTTGCCCTGGAGAAGGGTGAGATGAACATCGAGTCGCTACGTCAGATGCCTGGGGCATCAAGACTCACAAAAGTTTTGGCTGGGGTGGTAGGTGGACTTCTACTGTGCCACCAGAGCGGATGCAGGGTACCATGGGTACTGGCATATGTGGTCTGTGACATAAGAGACCATGGCTACAGGTTTACTTGGGGTAGCTTTGTGCTATGCCGATTGTACAAGATCTTGCATGGGGTCGTGTACAAGGGCATCCAATGTCTGGTTATGACATCACTTCTATAGGTTTGGTGCTGGGAGCACATTGCAGTGTGGAGGCCGATAGGGCTTTCTTTGACAGGGGTTGACGGGGAGAGGCCTCAAGCTTTCTACTGGTGGCTTCGGAGAGGGTCACAGTGGCGAATAGATCTATCGATGTCTCGGAGACTACTTGATGACCTTGTCTTTGACCAGATCACCTGGAGGCCTTGGAGAGATCATCCAGGGTGGGCTGAGGATGGACAGAAGTTGGCTTGCATCAGGCGAGTCTGTTGGCTGAGGATGGAGAGGGGAGAGGTGGAGCTCCACCGCTACGACCGAGTTTTGTGATAGTTCGGTCTATAGCAGGGGATCCCATCTCTCAAGGATTATGAGTTTTCTTGGACTGTCTAAGATAACACTACAATTAGCGAGGCTCCAGATATGCAGTGCTTTTGGAGTTAGGATGCAGATGATGCCCCCATTCAGCTAGTGGATGGTGACAATGTTGGGGTAGTTGACGACTATGATGCTTAGTACGCAAGCATCCGCCCTCCTCGGATGACGAGGGCTCAGGGTCCGATTCATGCAGTTGTGCATCGGATGGGGAGGCGACACCAGGCGACCATTGAGGTGGCCCATGGTTGCAGTGGGAGAGAGCAGAGGAGACCATAGGCATAGCAAAGGCCACGACAGCGGGAGAGGAGGGAGGAGAGACCCCCTTCTCCACAGAGAGAGAGGCCACCATCACCCGATAATGGCAAGGGTGTCAAGGTAGGAGAGAGTAGTGAGATGGCTACTCTTTGGGCAGAGACTATCCATCTCCAGGCATAGGTGCAGACTTTACAGGATGAGGCTACACGTCACTGAGTGAAGGCTACACAACTCAAAGATGAGATTGCATGCCTCAGAGCATGGGGTGGAGGAGTGAGCACTCAGGAGCTAACACGGTCAATTGCTCAGACCGCGTTCTACCAGGGTATCTACTTCCAGATGGTGCTAGAGGGTCAGAGGGTACAGTTGCCAGTCGACATTGCTAACCCGATCAAGATTGGGTCATCGAGGACTTCATCTCGATCAACAACTAGGACTCGTAGTACCACACATACTGCGATGGGGCCACCTCATCCACCTCAGGGTAGGGGAGGAGATGAGGCTGAGAGCTCAAGGGGTTCTCGAGGCTAGGCTATTGTATATTGCACTGCATAGATTGATATATAGTATTTATTATTTTTGATAGAGGATTGAGTATGCCGAGGTATAGATTGTGGCATACCAATTCGGTTTTGATATGATGTATATTATGGTTGATACAGATATAGATGAGATATTTTTGATCATATGACTTGTGTCTTATGTATTTTTATGATGCTTTTAAATGTTTTGATTGATTGATTTGATGATTCATGTAATTACGTCGTTGGAAATATGTATGGTTTTTAATAGATGCTTTAAAATTTAAATGAAATAATCTGATAGAACAAATTGGTTGTTTGTGATGTGGTGATTTGATAAAAATAAAAATACTTTTAACAATAATTTCAAAGGACATTGTCGCTATTATAGACCATTTCATGGAGTCGTCGCTCACTCGGTCGTCAAGCTAATCCCAATATAGAAATATTGTTAAAAAGTAAAAGAGTGCTTAAGAGACTGTCTTAAGACTTTGGTGCAATGGTGCAAATGATGATGATGATGGTTTGTTTTCAGAGTTTCATAAAAATAGTATGCATGAAATAATGTTAAAATGATTTTTTCTAGGCATAAATTCCTAAGTGTGATAAATTTTTTGGATAATTCCCTAGGAATTATACCATCATTGCAAAATTAAAGGTTGACATAATGACATGAAATAGTGATAATGTGCATGCTTTTTGTTAAAAAACATAATTGTATAACAAAATGATTTAATTCATATGGTTTTCATGATTTTTAAATAAATGGGGGATAAAAATTGGTACAATGGTTTGCGCTAGGCATAGAATATGTAGGTATAGACTTATACCATCATTGCGAAAATCAAAGAAGAAAATAGATTGTTTTATTGCATGGTTGATTTTTAATAAACATAAAATATGAAGATGAGGACTTGCGCTAGGCATAAAATTCCAATTTTGGTTTTGGAACTATACCATTGTTGTGAAATTTGACAAGATATATATATATATATATATATATATATATATATATATATATATATATATATATATATATATGTTTTCTATTGTATGGTTTGAAAGAAATTTTGATCTTTTTGATTATGCATGTAGTTGTATTTATACTAAACAACTGTACTTTAAAGAAGAAAATGAATTTATTCCAAACAATTTGCAAAAATTATTTCAAAGTATCTTAAAGACAAAAGTTAGATTTATAAGGAATCCCATGTGCATATGTGAGTTCATTTCCAATCTTGATTTATCATAATGATACACAAAATCTCTCAAATACAAAATGTGTGTGCAATTGCTATGTTCGTTTACTAGTTTTGAGCAAGATAATATGATACAAGTGATTTGAATGAACCAAATAAGTGTTCATTAACCATGATTTAGATGCACATAACCATACCAGACTACTATGTAAGTCGTATTATCAAGAGCTAGCTAATCCATAGCGAGACATAGGTCTATACAAAAGAAGGTCGCTAATGTGACAGACATATCACTACGCTAGGAGTTACCCAAGGCCAAGCGGGTTGGGCACAAACCACCTATTATGGGGCTTACCTCACAGTTTTCGAATAATTGAGAATTCTAGGGATTCAAGCTCATCAACCCTTCTTTTCTTTTCAAAGGGTAGGGAAAGGGATTTTATTGCTTTTGCTTTTGCTTTATTTTGCTTTCTTCTTGTATTTTTTCTTGATAATGTTGTAATGATATAAAATAATATTTTTCTTTTTCTCTTTTTCTTGAACTTTGCTTTTTCTTTTTGTTCTATGCTAGGGGTACTTGCTCGGATTAGCTGTAGAGTAAGGGATTTTTATTATGGGTAGGGGTGAGCTTGTCCTTTTGCCAATTCTCAAAGATTTTAGACCATGTGCATGATAGGATAGCAGGGGGAAACTTTTCGCTCAAGAAACCACTTCTACTATGTAGCATAGCATGGACATTACAAATATAATCATTTTATTGTGAAAGGATGTGCTTGGTTTAAGAAAATAACAAGATCAATTCTCTGTGCTCAAACTTTATTTAATTGAATTTGGTGGATTTTGATATAAGATAGATTAGTAATCATGTCAGATAAAAATCAAGATATTTATTTTGTGTTTGTGAAAGTGAGGGATTCCAAATAAATGCTAATTTATCCAAAATAATTTGAAACATATAACTACAACATTTGTAAGAAGATATATATAAATACTTTTTGAGAAGTTTTGAGAATTTTGACTCTCTCTTTCTTCTTTATGTTGTTTTGTTTTCGAAAGAGTCAAGAATATTGCTATTTTTTTATTTTTATTATTATTTTTTTGTTTTTGAAAGAATTAACAAGTGCCATAAATAAATACAATAAGTAGTTTTGAATATTTTGATGATTATGAATGTTTTTGGTGTTTTTGAATTTGAAAGAAATACAAAATAGTGATTGTGAAATATTTTAAACAAATATATACAAGGATGAAATGACCAAATTTATACATAGTAACTATTTTAAACTCTTGGCTTAGTTTTATTATGTTTTGTTTTTGTTTTTGCTTTGTGTTTTTTTTTTACTTAACTAAGAGGGGTTGGTAAAGAATATATATATATATATATATATATATATATATATTGCAATGATAAGGAGGTAGGTGAAAGTTTTTTTTTTTGAAAATAAAAAAGGCATGAACTATTTTTTTTGTTTTGTTGTTTTTGTTTTTTTTTTTGTTTTTGGAAATGAAAAATGCATGAACTTTATTTTGTGTTTTTTATTTTTGTGTTTGTTTTTAAAATGAAAAATGTATAAAATATTATTTTCGTGTTTGTTGTTTTTATTTTTGTTTTTAAAAATAAAAAATGCATGAAATGTATTTTTTTGGATGATAAACATGTATGGAAATGTTTTTGGTGTTTTTGTTTGTTTTTGAAAATGAAACATAAATGCATGAGTTTTTTTTGTGCACGGATATGGATGTTGTTTTGTGTTTTTGCAGGTTAAATTTATTGAGGCTTGACACCGATGGCCTCACATCATTACCTGAGTATGAAAAGGTCTTGATAGATGATGACTGAAAGTGGTTGGGGATGACCATCTATGGCCTCTATTATCAAGAGGAATGCAATATCCATTTGAAAAAAAGCTTATATGAAAGCCCCTATTATAGAGGATGAACTTAAGGGATGCTTGGAGCATATGGATCAATCCTATTTCCAATGGATAAGTAGTTTTTTTGGTCCATACTCTAGATGTACTAAACCACAACATGGTCTTTGTTTGTGATTCCAATATGATAATAACCTTGTCAATTTTATGAACAATAATAGAAACATTAAAGTAGAAGAGGATTAATGAGCCTCTATATTAAATAATGACCACTTTCAAATTAGAGGTTCTATGGAATGGTTTAGAGAGGCCATATCAAAGCACATCTATTGTAGGCCCTTGTCATGGGTGCAATGTATATGAATGACTACAATATATGTCTGTAATTATATTCTAGTATGATAGAAGAAAAAGGAATCCAAAACTTGTACATCTATACAAGTGGGTAGTCATTATATTTTGAGGATATATGTAGTGGGAGAGATCTATAATAGGTCCTAATAAGATACCATAAATATGAAAGAAAGTAATTCTGCAATATGACTAAAATATACTATAAATAGAAAGTGGTGAAAAATGTAATGCAGTATGGAGGTAATGGTCACTCCATAAATATAAGATAAATAACTACATTGTACTCCATATAGAAGTTCTACTACTATCTACTACTCTCTAATACAATGTACTTGATATATAATATGTCTCTATGAGGCCCTTTATATAGGAAGATAGATTCCTTGGCCAACACCCTACCTAGTTGCACAAAGGGACACCTTGCACATTACAGCTTGCACATTAACACTTGTGCATTTATTACATTGCTTGAAGTAACTAGCTAACTTCCCCCTAAAGTAATCTCCTACTCTAACTATGTACCAAAGGTGGTATATTAACATGACCCAACTGATTTAATATGCTCTAACTCTAACACTCCCCTATATTACATTATTTGGGTATTGAAGATTTAAATATTAAATGTGGATCTTCTTATTGAGGATGGTCTTTATATTGATTTGGTTCTTTCATTTGTTGGCTTTGGACTGTAAGACTTCCTTTTTCTGGTTCATCTTCGTCTTATTTTTTTAGCTTCTTCAGTCTTCATGTTATAGTTTCTTGTATTTTCCAATCCTATGTTCTTGGCATCAAATGTCTTTGATGAACTAGTGATCTCATGATTTTGCATGTCTTAAGTGGATCAAAATTGATCCATTTTATCTCCTTTGAACCTCTATATGACTTGTCTTTATAACCTTCATAAGTATCAAACTTAAGCTCATTGTTAGTAGATTCTCCTAGAATAATTTTTTGAAAGTACCAATCTATTATGTGTAGTAATTTTTCTTCATGGATCTTATAGTACTTAAATTTATAGTAGCAGAAGAAAGAAGAGTGATTTTCCCTTCGTAGTATTTGCATGGATGGTAATTCCAACAATTGATCTTTTCATGACCGTATTGATTTCAATAGGTGCACAATAGATATGCTCTAGTTGCTTTGTACTCTATCTTAGGGATATCATGTTTATCTATATTATTGACTAGATCCTTAAACCATATGTTCACAATTGAAGCTATTTCATATTTAATTATTTGTATGCTATCTCCTTGATCTCCTTTTTGAATGCGGTCTTTTGTGTTTTTATTTGTAGAGTTATCATTAGTTTCATTAGAAAAAACTATTTTTCGTAGTTGTTTGTTTGTTTGTCCTTATCTTTTGCATTTTCCTTATTGCTATCCATTGTATAATCAATAATGCTTTTAATTCATATTGGTATTTTTCTCATTCCACTTATAAGTGTATTTCTTAATGTGCTAGTAGTCATATTTATAGCTCCTTAGATATAAAGTGCCTTTGACATTGTCTGTATCTTATGATATAGAATCTTCTGAGTGGTCTACCTTATAACTCCCTAGTTTAGAGTATATGAGCTTGATTTGAAAAAAACTCTATAAATATTATATTTTGTAGGAGTCCTTATGTATCCCTAGTTAAGAGATGTGAATTTGATTTTATAAAATCTTTTATGGATATTTAGGTTTTGTAGGAACCTTATGACTCCCAAATGAATTAAGTACTTGATAAAGTTTTGTAGAATGACTTATGTCTCCATAGTAATTTTGGATATGCTAAATGATTGATATTGTGCTTTTGAGAATAGTAGTTAAATTTTAGGTTGATTTTGTAAAGTTTTGTGAATAGCAAAAATCAACTTCTATTACACATTATTACTCCTATTGAACTAAGAAATTTCCAATTTGATGAGGTTCTAATTGTAACCAAAATAACTAAACACCACAATGTATGAAACAAAAAAGAGAAGATTGCAATATGAAAAAAATATTTTCTTTTGTATTAATACAAGGGAGCCTGAATCTCCCAATTTTACAATGCTTTTTGATTTACCCCAATGTCTTGGGGGTAATGTTACAATGATATCTCTCTTTTATGAATACAATGCTTTGATAATGGGGGGTATTCCAACTCTTCAGAAGACTATGGTGTGTTCTTCTCTCCTCTACTATAGCTCCAAGGGTGAGTGGGCTTTTGATATCCAGCAATGGGACCACTCTAGCTTCAACAACTCTCCAAGTACCTATCTCCTACACACATGAGAATCAAACAAGGGTTAGTAGCACCTGTATAAATGATTTAAAACCAATGCAGATAAAACCCTCGAACTAATATTTGCAGAAAACACAGAAAATCAAACCTAGATGCCTTGCTAAAATCAAATTACTGATAATGTCTATCATGCTTTTCTAGGTTCTGAGCAACCACAAATGCATGGTTGGGGCTGGTCAACCATGGATAGGTGGTTAGGCAACCACGGGAGGGTGGTTGTGACTATGTAACCATGGATGGGTGGTTGAGGCTGAATGGTAGAAAGCTCCAAAAGGGTGACTCTAGGGCTTCAAATATCTAGTTTCCTCAAGATGCATGCAAGCTCCTGGTATGATTTTGATAGCCTAACGGTGTATGTTCTCAGCCTCATTTGGTTGATGGGGTGAAGGTGCCTTTATAGGCCCCTTTAGGGTTTTGGAGGGAAAGGGAGGTGGCAAGCCAGGATTACCAAGTGGTAATCCAGGGCTACCAAATGGAAGGGGCAATTATAGTGAGTCACCTAGGGTGTCTCACTTAACTAGGGTGATGTGGCTAATGGGTGAGTGCAAGTGGAGTGAGGTGTAAGGGATGTCCCATGTGAAGGGACAAGGGGGACATGAGTGTGTGAGATGTGGCAAGTGATGGTGGTGAGGTGGCTAGGACACATGTCTAGTGATTAGGCAGGGTATCCTAGGTAGATTTTCTAGATTTATAAAATCTAGAAAATACTTTTATTGTGCAGGATTTATATGCCTAAGTTTGGACTTAGGCATATATTTTATTATGCAGATTTGTGTGGTGGGATGCAAGATGTGGTTTTGTAAGTGCCTAGGTTTTGGTGTCTATAGATGCCCCTTTTTGTACCATGTTGTGTAAAACACAATGTGGTGCAAAAACAAGAGACACCTATCCTTATTGGATGGATAAATGGACTCAAATCTTCTCGATGCTCAAGAATGAATGATTTTTGAAATTTTTTATTTGTTTGCTTACCCCCTCAATTGGCGAATGGGTAAAGAATGAAACCCACGAGCCAATTGACCAAATATGGATGATGAAAGGAGGTGGATGTGATGGATGCAAATGTGTGACATTGAAGATCAACTTGATACCCCAAGTTTGGGATGGTTGTTGTTGCAAATTTACCTTTGGTTTTGATGATGCACAAAATATCGTGGTAAAATCACCAACCACATTGGGAGTTTGGGTGCCCATGCGACTGTTAGCAATTCTTGTTGTTAGGAACCAGGTGCTCTAGGAATTCAATACTCGTAGTGATTTTGGTGATTATTACCAAATTGTGATTGATTGTTTCCACTTTTGTAACCCAATGAAAAGGGCTTAATGATAACCTTGTGCAAATTAGCTTGAACAGATCCATACTCAAAAATTGAGGGATCCAACTGATTTAATGCCACATGTGATGATGTTGGATGATTTTGAATGAGTGTCCTTATGGTGAGCTACCCATCCTACCAGATTGCATGGATTACTAGTCGCTGCAACCGCTAGGTGTGTAGGGTAATTCACTAGATACGAGGCTCACTTAATGATGATGATGATGATGATGATTATATTGTTTGTGATATGCATGTTGTGACGATGATGATGATGAATTTGTTTGGTTTTTTGAGGGGGTAGTTATTTGTGTAGTTGCTTCTCCTAACAATCGAACATCCATTGTTGGTACCACCAACCATGGGTGCATGGTTTTGCATGCTCGTAAAACATGGGCGTGCGGTTACACCTATAAAAAGTGACTATAAATTTGGATTTTCATTTTTGTGGTTGAGTTTCTCTGAGTGGTTGAGAAGTGAGAGTGAGTTATGGAGGTTGGTGGTGAGACGAGTGGAGCGGGTGCGGTAGTGGAGGCTGGAGGCTCGGCTAGAGTGGAAGCCGGAGTCCGCTATGTTGAGGTAGGTGGTCTAAACTCTTAGTTTAGTTTTATTATGTTTTGTTTTTGTTTTTTTTTTTTTGTTGTTTTTTTACTCAACTAAGAGGGGTTGGTAAAGTTATTTATATATAAAAATATATATATATTTTTTTTGATGATAAGGGCATAGATGAAAGTTTTTTTTTTTTGAAAATGAAAAATGCATGAACTACTTTTTTTGTTTTGTTGTTTTTGTTTTTTTTTTGAAAATGAAAAATGCATGAACCATTTTTGTGTTTTGTTGTTTTAGTTTTTTTTTTTTTTTGTATTTGGAAATGAAAAAAGCATGAATTTTTTTGTGTTTTTTTTTTTTATTTTTTTTTTAAAATGAAAATGTATGAATTGTTTTTTGTGTTTGTTGTTTTTTTTTGTTTTTGAAAATGAAAAATGCATGAAATATATATTTTTTGGATGATAAACATGTATGGAAACATTTTTGGTGTTTTTGTATGTTTTTTAATGATAATGATGATTTGTTTTATGTACTAATATGGATTTTGTTTTGTGCTTTTGTAGGTTAAATTTATTGAGGCTTGACATCGATGGCCTCACATCATTTCCAGGTGCAGAAGGCCCTGACAGATGATGATTAGAAGTGGTTGGAGGTTGTGGGGTTGGATGGTTGTGGGCAGGTTGAGATTGTGAGGACGGATGAGGAGTACTTGTCTACCCTAGTGGAGAGATGGGACCTTGATAAGGGGTCATTTCAGCTTTCGATAAGGGAGCTTACTATCACCCTAGAAGATGTTTACCGCATCTTCCATGTTCCTATCGAGGGTTCACTAGTCTAGGTGGGCCATGACAAGGAGCATGATTTTAGGCCGATCTATGGGGATGATTGGGATGTTGATTATAGAAAGGGAGGGATCCCATATATTTAACTATTCTAGGATAGGAAGTTGGGTGCTCTTCCGACTTTTATGATGTATATTGTAGGCAACATGTTGTTGCCTAATAACATGGGATCTAGGTTCCCTTGGAACTAGGTGAGGCTTGTGTTGGATCTGATTGTTGAGCCTCAGATTTATGCATGGGCTTCCACTCTACTATGCTAGATGTATGTGGAGTTGTATGAGGTGAAGAGGTGGGAGTAGAAGGGACTTGGGTGCAGCTTGCTACTTCAGTTGTGGGATTGGGAGCACATCAGATTTGCTCGCCTAGAGGGTCTACCTTGTGAGTGGGATCACTCACTTCCTTGTGCTCTTCGTTGGTGGACTAGTGAGGAGACTTCATTGAGTCATCCTATTTATAGTGGATAGGAGTATCGAGATATGCTTGGTGGTCTGACTAGCAGTGATATCTGTTGGTGACCTTGGTGAGGTTTGGCTTGGGATAGTGATGCAACATAACTTTGGTAGGTTAGGTAAGGTAGGTGGGTGGTTGGTCATCATGGGTGAGAGATGGAGTTTATCTAGTTCTCATGGGTGATGTGATAGTTTGGCTTGGTATAGGGTGTTCCTGATGCTCCAGTGGTGTACAGGTGTTGAGGTGATGAGTTGAGTCTCCTAGTCACTCTTGAATTTTGGATAGTGGATGATGTTGTAGATGATGAGGTAGTGGATGTCCCAGATGCAGATGATGTTGGGATGATAGTTTAATATGATACTTGGTTTGTTATGTAGCCTCCATGGGCACCTAGCTAGGTTGTGGATGATGTAGCTAGTGATGATGAGCATGATGTTAGTGAGCAAGCTTCTCGATGGTAGAAATGCTATCGGGGTAGAGGGAGTAGGGGGTGATTTGGTGTAGATGTGTAGCCTACAGATATTGGGTTCGGGCTAGAGGATATGGAGGAGATGGAGGTGGTAGTAGTGGTAGTGGAGGTGGGGGTGATGGAGGTGATGGAGGGTAGGGTCTTCCTCCATGTCATACTAAGGAGGAGTGGGGGATTCTCTAGGTTGAGTGGGATAGTTTGGAGTAGATTGTAGAGGCTCGTGATGTAGAGATCACGAGACTATAGGGTGATATTGCTTGGTTACGAGTGAGGTGGATGGGCTATGGAGTGGACCTAGAAGAGGTGGGGATGCTTCTATGGTTGTGGCTCTTCGTGCTGAGATAGCCTAATGAGTGGTGCACCAGGCTATAGATTTGGTTGCTTCCTAGAGGTAGGCTACCTATATTGTGATGCTTGAGGACACTTTAGGTCATCATCATATTTTGCTACCTCTACCTCCTTCATCATTAGTGTTGGGCTCTAGCAGGTAGAGCGAGTCTAGACCTAGTGGTTCATGGTCTTGGGTTCTTGGTTTCCATGCTCCTTCGGTTCATAGGGATCAGCTCATGGTCCTCATAGGAGTCATGGTGGTGCTAGCTAGTAGTGCTTATTACCTCTTTTTGTACTTTTTATTTTTGTTTATGAGCCTTAGTGCTCTGATGTATACAACCTTTGGGTATTTTTGTACTATGCGATTCATATATATATACATGGCTTTTATTGTGATCATTTGTATTTGCACTTTTTCTTTATTGTATGTATGGATGCATATGAGATGTTATAGTGATTGATGGAATGAATGATGAATGCTATGTTCTAATGATCATTTGGTATGTTATAGAATTTTGCTTGATCAAATGTATTCTTATCACTTAATCAGGGGCACTAACATTTGGTATTTATAGATGAAATGCATTATTGGATGTAATGGTGGAAATGATATGGGGTGGTTTGGATAAAGGATCTAGGGTTGTTTTGCAAAGACTCAAACATCCTAGTGATCTCAAACAAACTCATCTATGTATCTCGTAAATCTTCATGATGCTAAGGTTGTCCTAGTGGTTTCAAATTTCTCAAGGACCAACTGTGTGTGCAATGATTGTTCATTTCTCATTATGAGTAAGGTCAGACTAATCAATTGTAACTTATGCCAATAAGCTAGCTCATTCGTGAGCATCCATAGGTCTGTACAAAAGAAGGTCGCTAATGTGATAGACGTGGCGCCACGCGTAAGGATACCCCATTGCCAGGTGGGTTTCATTCAACCCATTGCTGTAATGAGGATCACCCCATGGTTTTTGAGACACTAAGAGTTCCAAGGATTCAAGCTCCTTTCCCTTATTTTATTGCATTGGATTTTGGGGATTTTATTTTTGAGTTTGCTCATTTTTGTAATGGAGCAACATGCATTTTTTTTTTTGGATACTTGCTCATTTTTATGGAGAGCAAGGGAATTTTATTTCTTTGGGATGCTTTTTGGGATACTTGCTCATTTTGAGGAAGAGCAAGGGAATTTTATTGCTTTGGGATGCTTTTTGGGATACTTGCTCATTTTGAGGAAGAGCAAGGAAATTTTATTGCTTTTGTAATGTTTTTGGGATACTTGCTCACTTTGAGGAAGAGCAAGGGATTTTTTTTTGGGATGAAGGTGGAGCTTGTCCTTTTGTCAACTCTTAGCATTCTAGACCATGCACATAATTGGATGAACAGGGGAAACCTTTCACTTTATGGCAATAGCAACTCATGACTTCGTCATTCCTAAGCTTCACAATGTTTTAATGTGTTTTGATGTGCATGGTCCAAGAGGAAACTTGATTGACTAGGAATAACTTATTGCTTCTAAATATTGTTTGATTTTTAATGGAGGTTGTTCAAAACACTAGGAGTGGTTGAGTGATTGAAAACATTTGGATTTTTCTTATGGACTAATGTGCTATGTAAGATTTTGTGATACCTTCGCTACAAGATTTTGAAAGTTAAAAAGTGCACACAAAATAGTCAGTGGTCACATAATCATTATTGCTAATGATTATACGGTATCTATCCTAGTTTATGTGAACCCCTTAATCATCAAAAGATCATAAGGAAAGCTACAAATTATTGCGATTGATGGAGTGATGAGTAATGTTTGATGTAAGGTACCCCTAATTAAGGCAACAAGACATAGTAGACTAGCGATCATCCAAATTAACCAAATGATCCCTAATATGATGAATGGTATGAACAAATGCCTAAAATGCATCTATGTAATGTAGGTGGAATGCATGGATGGATGTATGAAATGCTATGAATGTGTTATATTTTTTTTAGCCATGTATATGTACATATGTATAATCTGCACTATGCATAGAATACCTTTAGGTGTATAATATTTAATGGCTCAGGTTCCAATGTTCCCTCTAAATTTGCAAGTCTATATGTTCTTGGACCCAACTTTTGCTTAACAATGTATGGACCTAACCAATTAGCCATGAATTTATCTCTCAAGTGTGGCAATGCATTGGTGTTCTATTGATTCTCTTTAAGAATGAGATCTCCTACTTGGAATTCATGAGGATGGACTTTTGTGTTATAAGCATGCTTGATGCGATCTTGATATACTCGTAGATGTTCTAAGGCATTGATTCACCTTTCATCAAGGAGTGTAAGTTGGTCAAGATGTGCTTGTCTAGTTGTGTCGTCATCCATGAATTCTTGTAATGCAACTCGTAAAGAAGGGATCTCGAGCTCAAGAGGTATGATTGCTTTGGCTCCATAGACCAATGAAAATGGAGTTGCCCTGGTTGGCATTCGGATGCTTGTTTGATAAGCCCATAATGCCAAGGGGAGTTGAGTATGCCAATCTCTATGGTTTTCTTTGACAAGTTTCTTGAGAATGGCTATCAAGGTCTTATTGGTCGCTTCAACTTGTCCATTTGCTTGTGGGTAATAAGGAGTCAAGAAACTATGTTGGATATTGTACTTGTTGCATAATGCTCGAACATCCTTGTTTTTGAAAGACTTACCATTATCAAAAATGATCTTTGAGGGAATCCCAAAATGATAGATAATGTGCTGGAGTATGAACTCCACAATTCGAGGTCTAGTCATAGTGGTCATTGGGATCGCTTCGACCCATTTGGTGAAGTATTCTATGGTAGTTATGATGAACTTGTGTTGTCCCAAAGAGGCAGGTGAAATTTTTCCAATCAAATCTAGGCCCCATTGTGAAAAGGGCCAAAGGCTTTGAATGGGTTGTAATGCTTGTGATGGTACATGAGTCAAATTGGTGTGATGTTGATATTTTTGATATTTCTTCATGTACTGACAACAATCATTTTCCATGGTGGGCCAATAATAACCCATGCACAAAATGCGCTTTGCAATGGCCATTCCACTAAAGTGGCCACCACAAGTACCATCATGGGCTTCAGTTATGGCTCTTTGTGCCTCTACGGGATCTAGGCATCAAAGTAAGACTCCATCATAGCCACGTCTATACAACACGTCCCCCAAGAGAGTGTAATGAGCTACTTTTTGTTTGAATATTCTCTTTGCAGTTCACATCAAATCTGATGGGAGGGTCCCAAACTTGAGAAAGTCTCTTATTTGATCAAGGCAAGATTCATATGGTTTCACATGGATGAAACAAACACTCTTCTCACCTTCAGATTTTGCTCGTGCGATTACAGATTTGGACATTGTTGTGATGATAAGTGGTTGGACTTCTCCATTTTTGTTCTTAGGAATCAATGATCCTAAAGAAGCCATCGCATCCACAAACCTATTAGTCGAACGAGGCAAGTTGTCAATCTCGTACCAATCAAACTTTGCTAGAAATTTCATTGCTACTTCATGATATTGTTTCAAGACTGGCTCTCTACATTGGTAAGTTCCTTTCACTTGACAAATGACAAGTTGGGAATCACCAAAAATGCTTATATGCTTAATGCCCATAGCTAATGTTGATTGAAGCCCCAAGATTAAGGCTTCATACTCTATGTTGTTATTTGTGCATGGAAAGTCAAGTTTGAATGATAAAGGAATTGGTATTCCTTCGGGTGTATAAAATATGACTCCAGCACCTTGTCCTTTTTTGCACTTTGATCCATCAAAGAAGAGAGTGATGTCAACATCATCCTCGGGAGGGACTAGTTCTTCTTGTTCAGTGATGAAAAATACTGAATCATCTGGAAGCTCTATAAGAAGGGGTTGATCATTTGGAAGTGGAGCTTCTATGAGTTGATCGACTATCACCTAACCTTTGATGGATTTTTGGCTAATGAATTCGAGATCGAATTCCATTAAGAGCATTATCCATTTTGTGGTTTGGGTGTTGTTGTATGTGCGAGTCATCATGTAATGCAGAGGATTTTCTCTAGCTATGACATAGGTAGTGTTACTTAGCATATAATATCTGAGTTTCTTAGTGGTAAAAACCACTGCTAAGCACAACTTCTCAACATAAGCATATCTCGTTTCATAACTCACCAATGTTTGACTAATGTAATAAATTGCTTGCTCTTTGTGATTTTCATTCTTCTACGCAAGCATTGTCCCTAATGCAAAATCTATTGCAGAAATGTAAAGGTGAAAAGGGACTCCTAGATGAGGTGATGTTAGTATTGGTGGTGAAGCCAGATATTTCTTGATATCATAAAAAGCCTCTTGACATTCTTTTATCTAGGAAAAGATCACCCCCTTCTGTAGCAAGCGATTGAATGACCTGCATTTGTCTAAGAGTTGTGCAATGAATCATTGAATGGATTGAATATTTCCTTGCAAACTATGCAACTCTTTAAGATTTGTTGGAGGTAGAATTTCAATAATGGCCTTGACCTTATCAAGGTCCACTTCAATGCCTCACTTGGAGATAATGAATCCTAGAAGTTTACCTGATGTGACTTCAAATACGCACTTCTTAGGATTTAACCTCACCTTGTGTTCAAGCAATCGATCAAAAACTTTTTCTAGTACTTCAATGTGCTCAAGATGTATTTTGAATTTTGCGATAAGATCATCCACATAGTATTCAATGATTTTGTGCATATAGTCATGGAAGATATATGTCATGGCACGTTGATAAGTAGCTCCTACATTTTTAAGACCAAATGGCATCACCTTGTAACAAAAAGTCCCCCAAGGTGTAGTGAATTTTTTTTTGTGTTGGTCCTCAAGATTGATTCGAATCTGGTTGTATCCTAAAAAACTATCCATTAAAGAAAGCATTTCATGGCCTACGTAGGAGTCTACAAGTTGATCGATGTTCGGTAATGAAAAATAATCCTTAGGGCATGCTTTGTTTAAATATTTAAAATTTGTGCATATGCGTACCCCCCATTTGGTTTGTGAATGGGTACCATGTTTGAGAGCCATTCAAGATAATCAATGGGTACTATGAAACCCACATCTAATAATTTTTTTAGCTCTTATTTAACAATGAGTGCGATAGTAGGATGAAGTTTCCTTAGTTTCTACTTGAATGGCTTAGCTTTAGGAGCTAAGGTGAGGTTGTGGACCACCAAGTTGGGATCAAGGCCAGGCATGTCCTTGTAAGACCATGCAAAGATCTCTTTCTTCCTTGTTAAAATGTCTAACATGCACTCTTTCTCTTCTATGGATAAATATTTTGCTATTTTCATGATTTGTGGATTATTTGCATCTTGAATTAGGTTCACATCGATGGATTATTCAATAAGCATATGAGAACCTTCTTCCAACTGATGTGGAGTAGGGATGAGATGAATATCATCCACTTATTCTATTTTAGTTTAAAATATAGAAGCAGTCAAAGTTGAAGATTGCTGAGGGATGTAAGCATTTAAAGCTCTTAGCAATTATTTGGATAGGATGAATTTGGATATGGATGGTGGGGATGAAATCCTATCCATGGTGATAAGGCTAGCATTTATTGGAATCAGCTTTGCCAAATCATATGGGTTATGGAGTGGGGTGAACAAGTCAACAAAAATCATGTTAACTTGGTGGAAATGAGGTGGCTACGATTTAAGGAGTGAACTATCTCACTCACTCTACCTAGGGAGCAACTGATCTATAATGGGTGAATAATGATTTTGTTGATGCAACCAAGGTGGTGGCAGAGGATCTGGCTCAGGTCGCTTGCACTCTTTATTGAAGCAAAATATGGATTGATCCATAGAAAACATTGTAGTGTAATACTCATTTGTATCTATGGGATCTATAGGGGTCTTCTTGGGGAACACCAAAAATACAATTGATCATATCCAGGTTACATCCCATTTCTTGAAATTCTTCAAAATATTCATCAAAGATGTAATTTTTGGGCACCGAAATGTCATCAAGTTTTACTTGACACTGCAACTATCTATCTTCCAATTTTCTATCCAGGCATGCACCCGATAGTCGCAGCTCGACACTCAAGCATTGGATGGACCAAAGAAAACTTCAATCCAACCTCCAGAGTAGGTTGGTTCCTTGTCAACTTAAAATGGTGTTGACTCAATTAAAGCTCAAATAGGGTTTTGAGATAAGGGTTAGAAAAGGTTTAGGGTTAGAAATGTTATAAAAAATAGTGGCCGGATAGGCTAACAACATAGGCAACTACAGAAAAAGGCTCCCACAAGCTATTTCCAGTGTCCCATCACTCAAGATTAACATCACCCAAATAAATGAAACCTTCACACATTAAAGCATAAACAGAGATATATTGTAGAAAGCAATTCCAACATCCAATATTGATAATCCAAATAGCAGAATAGACCAATAGTTAGATTTAATAGAAATAAACTTCCTAACAATACAGATCTAATCAAGAACATATTTCAACTACTCTCACAACTAGTAATCCAAAAGTTGGAATGAACTAACCATTCAAGTATTAACAGAAATGCAGCTCAAGACTTCGAACCTCTTGCACAAGATAATGAAGATGACAAATTTGAGTCAAAAAATTAGAGTAATGCTCCTTCCATTAGCTCACAAGAATATTTATAGTAGGGCAAGCAAACGCACTAGAGCCGACCCTAAAAAATGAGGGTTCGACCTCTATTTATAGTTTGTAAATGAAATAATATTTTTAGGAGACATTACAAAGATTGTATATTTACAGCTCAATAGAGAGTTTGCTGGCATCATCTTACTAGCTGTGGAGCTCCAGGAAATCCATTGTGAGAAATCCACCATGGCAGCATACCTCTGCAACTTGTTGGTTTGTTGGTGGTAGTTGGAGTTCTAACAGTTGGACATTGCATCTCATCCATCGATCATTCTTGGAAGCTCGGCTCCATCGTAGATCTACAACCGCATCTGGTTCTTGTTCTTGAAAACCCTCGATGCTTCATCTTCCTACCCTCCAACTAACTATGCTCTGGTCCGGTGAGAAAATGCTTTTAAATACCTTATCAATGTTAGAAAGTTCTCAACCATTGATCTTCATCATGGATGGCTATGATTAAAACCTCCCAAGATACTCTACAAATTGGTGGGGAAAACCTAGGTGCCATTCCACACTTTTAAGTTATTGACATCATCATTATAGCCTTGATCCTACGGAATCACATTTTGGTGTAAAATGAACTAAGAGGTGAGTGGGATGCAATCCACTCATTACCCTTCCTTTTCTCTTCTTTGGCTTCAAAGCTTCTAAAATCTGCACCTTAAAGCATGTTGATGTCACCTTTGCTAAAATTGTAGAATCAAGAATCCACACTTGGGCAAGTGTAAATCATCCTTTGTCTCCATTCCACTTCAAAGTTAGTGTAAACTTACTCTTTGTCATCAATCTACACCTAAATAGTCTTGAGACTCGATGGATTTAGCCTTACCGACACTTAGCCACTCGAAGCATGCAAGAAATTACTCTCGATCTCCATTCCACACTTTATTTTACGTTGACATCATCATTACCAAAAACTTTTGCGAAATCGGGACCCATCACCAATCCACACCATTTTACGTTATAAACCCAGCGGAATCACTCAAGGCAAAAATTGCACTAAGTGTTGGTGGATTAGGAAACTAATGTAGCGGATCCGCTCCAAAATACACTAAAAAGTGTGCGGAATGGAACTTACATACCTTAGAATGAAATTTGTAATGCTTTCTAAGGATGTGGCCATTTTGGGCCTACATTCTGGCGCCTCTCGGGTGGATTTTCTCATAAAGCCATCAAACTCAGAGTCTTATCCATTGGGCATCAGGAGTCAAAAAATGCTTATCTTCAAAAACTACTTTAAAGAATAACTTCCATATGAACACTACCCTCTGAAAACTTGAACACCTTAGAGGATAAATGTTCATATCGAGACTATGCTCCATAAACATTAATTGCCATTCTAGAAAAATTGCTTCACTGCTCCATCAAAAACATAGTTATGTTCTCTTTATAAAGCCTTCTTACAATACATGATATAAATACCTTCACACAAAACTTGTTGTTTTCTGTGTCTCTCTGGACTCATGCTTTTATTGTTTCTTTCTGACTATGTCAGAGTAAAAATGAATCAAACAAAATACAAAACTTATGACTATATATGTACAAAAAAAAATTGCTAAGCTTGTGCCCCTTTAGGGTCCATAACATCTCTATCCGGCTCTTCTTCTTGTTGGGCCTCTTCCTCAACATTATCTTCTTCTTGCTCAGCTTCTTCCTCTGGAGAAGATTGCTCTTTATTTTCCTCTTCTGCATTATCACCAAATAACTGCACCATCAGTTTCAAGGTCTGTAGGGCTTGTTTCCAGGTTGCTTCTGAGGGGTTGGAAGTCTCTTTTAGCTACTTGTAAATGTACTGGAGTTCACCAATATCTTCATAGTAAGCAACACTTCCTCTGTTTACCAAGTCTTCCATGAGGTCTCTGAGCCTGGTAAAATCAATGATCATTTGTGAAGCTTGCTCTTGGTCAATTGGTTCCTCTAGAGCATCAATTTTAGATTCATCTTGTAAGCTCTCTCTAGTACTTTTCTTGATTTCTTCAACTGACAACAAGTTGTGATCTTCCATCCATAACCCTCTAAAACCAATTTGGATCATTTCCTTGTTAACATCCACTACATCCTTGATTACTCCTTCAATCTTGTCATACAATAGCCAAGCCTTTTGGATTGCTCTGTGCTTCTTTACTACTATTCTGGTAGCAACCCTAGCAATGTTCCACTCCTTATTAGGAATTGGCTTAGCAGAATCATTGAGTCTACTATCCACCAGCCTATGAATTTGTTCAGCTGGAATTACCATAGGTTGTAACTCTCTAGTGATTTTATCCAAATCCTTCTGAATACTTTGGAGTAGGTGGCTAGCATCATCTAAGTAGTCAATAATAAGCTACAACCCTGAGCATTTCTCTAGAACTTCAGAAAGCAATTCCTTTCTCACTTTCTTTAGTCCATCCTTAGAAAAACTAGAAGATTTAGCCTTTTCAATCTGGAGTTGCTGCTTCAAACTTTGTATCTCCTTAGCCTACTCCTCATTCTTTTTCTGGTGCTCTACAATCTGCTCCTTGAGCTTATTAGCTTCTTGAAACTTCTCTTGCCAAATTTTAGCTTCTTTTCTTAGAGCTTTCTCCACTTCTTTCTGATTTTTGATAGTTTTCTGAAGCTTTTCAATTTGCTTTTCCAACTTACCCACATTTTCCTTGAATATATCATTCTTTACATAAAAATTTTCTAAGTGGGCTCTGGCTATGACCAATTCATCTTCATCAGGAAACTTCTCAATATCTTCTGTATACTCTTCTATATGATAATCTTGAGTTGTCATCTCAGTTTCAGGCTTGCTCACAAGGGGAATCATGGATCTAGATGTCCTTTGCCTTGAAACTGGATCAACAAACATGCTTCTTCTCCTTGTGGCCATCCTATTAGAAGGCTTAGATAACTTTTCTACCCAAAAATCATTGATTTTCTATGTAGCTTCCTACTCCTTTTATAAATTTCCTGAGTAGGGTAACTTGTAGCAAGAGGAGAAGAAGACACAAGGAATGTAAGAGCAGAATCAACTATTGATAATAGTTATGTAGAAGTAGTTACAATAGAATCTGTGACCATAGTGGAATCTGTGACCACTATCATTGTTGCAATTGGTAAACTTATGGAAACTGAAGGGAGACTCATAGATGGGTGAGGGGGTGAACTAGAAATAGTTTGCTTCTCTGATGATGGTGGTGGTGGTAATGGTGAAGTTGTAACTATGGGAGATGATGAAAGGGGAATCTCAGCTGATGAATGTGGAACTTGAGGTGATGAAGAAGGAATTTGTGATGACCTTGGGGGAGATGGATTGGTTTGTACCTCAGTGGTGATCGATGAAGTAGGAGGTGAACTATGAGGTGGAGAAGGTACCTTTGTTACAACTTCTTGTTCAGAAAGGGAGGGATATTTCCTTGGGGAATCTAGAGGAGGAAGAGGAGAAGAGGGATTAGAGACCATACCTTCACCTACTGATGTAGGGTTTTCTGGAGTTATCTCTATGATTTGTTATTGTTCTTGTTGTATCAATTCTTCAGTAGCTGGAATAATTGTTTTCTCAACTATATCCTCTTTATCTAGCCTCTACTTCTTTGAAATCTCTTTCTCAGCTCTTTCTGGGGCCCTTTTGGATTTTCTCTAAAAAACTTGAAAGGTAACTTTCTCACTTTCTATCTCTTCTTTGGATAGCCCTTCCTGTACTGTTTCCTCTAGTAATACTTGCTTAGAAATAGGATTTAATTCCACTGTTGTTGTAGTGGTGAAACTTAGAGGTGTAAACCTAAAGCTCTCATCCTTTTATTTCTAGTTTATATCTGTATCTAGAGGTTGTGCACCTAGGGCTAGGTGCTTAGGCCTATTTTTTATCTCTATAATTGGTGCACTAATAGTCCTCTCATCAGAATAGTGCATTTTACTCATCAACCATGCTCCCTTTGGAAATTGTTCTATCTGCTCAGTTGAAGGCTGAAAAGGCTTCAGGACTTTGGTAGTTGTTAATGGAGCATCAGGTTCCTCTTCCTTCTTAAATGTGGGGATGGGGAATCAGACCTAGTTTGTGTCATTTTGTATATTAACACTATATTCCTTGTGTCTTTGGGCCTCCAAGTTTTGAGATTATTGTCATACCTTTTAGAGAATTCAACATCCATTTTAATCCCAAATTTGGATTTTACTTTACCAGTCTCAATTCTCATCCTCCACCAATCTGATATCTTGGCCTCATTCCATTTCCCTTTATTCTCTACCTTTTCATCATCAGGTTCTTGAGACTGAGGGTCCTCTTTCTTTTCTATTTTTTCCTCAATATCTTTGATGGTAGACTCCTTCAACTGATGTTTTACATTGTTTTCTGGGTCAAAATCCATAATTTTCTCATAAAATTCCAACCATGGAGGGAGTTGATCCATTTTAGAAATATTCCATTCTAAAAGATCAGTTTCTTTGTTATTTCTACCTTGTTCAAAATGGGGCCTAGATCTCTTTTCAAATTTGTAGGCCTTTTCTCCATTTAAGGCTATATTTATTTTATAGAATATATCATCTGGATCATAACTCCATCTCTAAGGAATATAGAATAGACCCAACCTATCTAGGTATTGGTCAATTTGTTCACCCTACCACTTCTTTGTAATAGTTATATCACTAACATTTCGGTAGGTCAACATAGACTTCCTCTTTCTCCCAGAGCCATAGTTCAAATCTATATATTCTGCTTGCCTCAAATATTCTAAGGCAAATAGCCTCTCTGTGACAAAGTGAGGTAGTAGAAAAGGCTTACCCATAAAGCCATACAGTCTAATGATTGTGCCCTCTGTTAGGAGATACCAGTCTCCTTCCTCTGCACCTTCTGCTCTCAATATTTTCTCAGCCAGAGGTGGTATCCTAGGGCAAACTCCATACATTATTTTCAATGCTGGCCCTAAGAATTCCAAATTGAATTTGTAAAAAGACTCAGTACTTCTGAGATGATTAGTCTAGTAATAAATTGGCATGGGTTCTCCTTCATTGGTCTTGTCCTTGATTGGAATCTAGGGCATCATATCTCTTATAGTAGTGAAAAACATCCAGACCAAGCTTGAACAATGTCAAAAACAAGGTGCATTAGAGCTTCTTTTCAATGCTACTAATTGCTCATGTATTCTCTGGGTAAGGAAAGCTGGCCAATAAAAATAGATAACCCTAATACCCTTTTTATCCATGTCTTCCTCATACATCCTCTCATTGGAAATGCAATATGCAATGACTATTTTCCAACCCTGCACCATTTTATCATAATCTAAACCATCCATACAGGCTAACATGGAGTAAAGCTCTGGGTGTTCAAAATGTTCAATGGAAATTGGGACCTAAGGTAATCCTTTTCTGGGCCTAGTGTCCTTGAGTTGTTTATATACCCATTTTCTGAAAGACTCACCATCATTAGCTCTCTTCTCTAGGGAGTAATACCTAGCCTGGGTAGTTGTTTTAAACTCCTTTGGTTTTACAGGTGGTTCTACTTCTCGGAAAAAATTTTTGGGGGGGGAAAGGGTTTTACGTTTTATTTTCATTGGGTCATAAAACTTAATGATGGCCACTATTAATTCAAGGTAAGGATGGATGGAATCACAAATGTAAAAATATAGAAATGAGAGCACAACACATCTACCTTCAACTGATAGGGCTACTCCTTTCTTGTATCTATTGTTGATGTTTCTCCTGAGCTTTGATCTCTCTATGAGGACCAGCTCAGTATCTACTACAACTTCTGCTTTATCGATATAATGGCCCACTATCTTTTTCATTGATTTTCTAGCTTCTTGGGAATCTTTGAAAGCCATCTTCATCAGTAATGACTTAGATTTTCTCTGTAGAATTTGTAGGTAATGCTTCTGCTATCATTCTACTCTTCTCTACTCAGTGAACGTTGCTCTTGTCAAATGAATAGAATTATGTGCTTTGTTCTTTTAATTAATGTTGCATGCATGTCTTCCACCATTAATGTGGCTACTATGCAGACTTACCCATTGGCACACTTCTCAACTAGCACTCTATCCCTTTTGGTGGCTTAGAGGTGGTGTTCTGACCTTTGATTGGTCAAAATTCAAATGTGCTTCAACCTTGTGTTGTTTTGTCCTTTCTCTTTTGAGCATAGGAAAATTAGCATTTATTGTGGACCTTTTGCCCTTTTCCAAGTGATACGATGTGGAATTGCTGCCCTACTCAAATGTAGACTTGAAAATGGATGGATTGGTGACACTTCTTCTATTTCCACAACTTAACTCTAAATTGTGGTGGATTAGGAACTTCCTCATTCCACACCTTAGAAGTCTCGAAACTCGATGGATTGGAGCCTGCTCATTACTCTTCTGGCATCGTGGTCCATTTGAGTGCGAAAAATAGCATGTTACATTCCACTAAAAATGTAGTTCATTTAGGTGTGGATTGGAACCCGCTTGTCATTTCGCTGATATGATGGTTCTTTTGAATGTGGATTGGAGTTTAATAATATTTTACTTCGCACTTAGTGTATTTGAGTGTGGAATAGGAATTGTTGCATCTTGTGGGAACACTTAGCCAATTTTTTGCAAAATTTTCTCTTTTTTTTTTTTTTTTTTATATTTTGTACAATATGTTGTTAAAACAAAACTTGATACAAAGTGCAGAAAGAAAGGAAATATGATACAATGTATATACATATATTACAATGAGCTTATATTTCAATCAAAGTAGAGTTTAAGATGAAAACCATTAACCGAAATTGGTTGTATGTTTCCCTCTAGATCTTCAAGTTGGAAAACATTGGTCTCCTTGACTTCTACTATCTTGAAAGGGCCATCCCAGAAGGAGTCAAACTTCTGATGGTGACCTGGTTTTGCTCTTTCAACATTCCACCTGAGAACTGAATCTCCAACCTAGAATTTTTTGAACCTTACCTTTTTATCGAACCATGCCTTGATGTCCACATAATGTTTCTAAAAGTTCTCATAGGCCTGAGCTCTCTTCTCTTCCAACTGTAGTAGGTGTGTTAGCCTTGTATCCACTAGATTTTCCTCTGATTCTTCTTCTGAATTTATCAGTTTGAGTGCTAGAATTTCTAAATGGATAGGTAACACTACCTCCTTGCCATATACCAGAGCATAAGGGGAAGTCTTGATGGACTTCTTGATAGTAATCCTGTCTTCCCACAAAGCTTGGTCCAGCATTAGGTGCCAACTTCTTTTATTCCCTTCTAGTGATCTCCTCAAAATCCTTAACAGATTTTTGTTGGTAGACTCTGCAAGTCCATTCCCTTGAGGGTAATAATTTGAAGTATTCTTAATGGTTATGCCATACTTTCTAGAAAATTCAATATATTTGGCTCCTATAAAGGCTGGCCCATTATCACTCACCAAGGCTTCCGGAACTCCAAACCTTGAAATCAAACTTTCCATAAAATTGATCACAACTTCTTGATCTGATTTCTTGGTAGGGATAGCTTCTACCCATCTGGTGAGGTAGTCTATGGTAGTTAGAATATACTTGTGCTCAGCTGAAGAATTTGGATTGATGACACCTATGAAGTCCAACCCCCATTGTTGAAATGGTTCTTCTACTTGTATTGGCTTGAGGGGGAATGAAGCAATTCTTGTCCTCCCTACATGCCTTTGACATTTGTCATAGGCTCTAGTGACTTTGAAGGTGTCAACAAATATAGTAGGCCAATAATAGCCTACTCTTATGATCTTCAAAGCTGTAACTCTACCTAAGAAATGTCCTCCAGATGGTCCTCCATGGAACTCCTCAATGACCTTTTGTTGTTGATCATATTTTAAGCACTTAAGGAGGACTCCATCAAGGTTCCTTTTGTATAGCCCTTCTGGTAGTAAGACATACTTCAAATCTTGAAGTCTATATCTTCTTCTTTGTGATGCATTAATATCAGGAGGGCATACTCTAGTTTGAAAGTAATTGATCATCTGGTCTACCCAATCAGAGTCACCTGGTTGTACCCCTTCAATCTGATCATCTTCTGTTGCCTGACAAGCTATCATTTTAGTTGATGTTGCTACCTCTATTAGACCTTGGCATAAGGCCCTACCTCTTACCAACTTGGTGGGGTGTATCTCCACATCATATTCCTAGATCTTGGTGATCCATCCAACTCTCTTATCTCCTAGTTCACCTTGCAGAATAAAGCTTCTTACATCCGGGTGAACAACATATACCAAGGTCTTACTTTGAACCAAATACTACCTAAACTTCTTCAATGATTTCATCACTACAAATACTTGTTTCTCAATAAAATTATACTTAACCTGGTAATCATGGAGATTCTGACTCTAGAATAATATGGGATGCTCCTCACCTTGCTCATTCTTTTGAGTAAGTACTGAGGCATAACTTTCTTCAGCTCCATAAGCGTAAAGAATAAAATATTTACTAAAATCTAGATTTACTAGCACTGGAGCTATGGCAATGGACTTCTTGATAATCTCAAAGGCTTGTTTCCTCACTTCAGTCCATTTGAACTCTACATATTTCTTCAATAGCTCAGATATAGGCCTTACCTTCTGTGCAAAGTCAGAAATGAACTTCTTGACAAAGTTTATTTGATCGAAGAAGGATTGTAAGGCTTTCTTGTTTATAGGTAGTGGAAGAGCTAGAATGGACTGGATTCTATCTGGATCTATGGCCATACCTTCTTTTGAGACCACATGACCTAGCAACTTTCCCTCATGTACTACAAAAAATGATTTCTTAGGATTGAGGGAAATGCCAAATTCTCTGCACTTTTGAAAAACTTGCTCAAGGTGTGCTAAGTGGTCATGCTTGTTATGGGAAAACATTGTCATGTCATCCAAATAGATCAGAATGACCTTATTGATAAGCTCCCCAAAGGCATAATCCATGGCTCTCTAAAATGTGGCTCCCGCATTGGACAACCCAAAAGGCATTCTCTGGTAGGCAAATGTGCCCCATTTTGTGGTGAATGTTGTTTTATACTGATCTTCATTCTTCACCCAAATCTGGTTGTATCCAGAGAAGCCATCCAATAGTGAGAACCTCTCTACCCCTACCACTATCTATAATATCTGATCAATCTATGGAAGGGGGTAGTGATCCTTAAGAGATGCTTGGTTAAGATTTCTGAAATCTACACACAAGCGAATATCACCATTCTTTTTTCTCACAGGTACCAAGTTGGCTACCTAGGTGGAGTGTTTAATTGGATAGATGATCTTAGCCTTTAATAAATTTAAGAGCTCTTCTCTCATTATGGCTTCGATCCTTGGATTTATAGGCCTTTGCTTCTACCTAAAAGGCTTTGCATCAGGCTCTAGCTCAATGGTGTGTTGGATAATCCTTTTGTCATATACCTTGAGGTCTTCATATGACCAAGCCACAATGTCTTGGTACTTTATACATAAAGCTTTAATATCCTCTTCTTCTTCTAGGGAACATCGGATTCCAACCTTGAGCCTCTTTTCTTTTTCTATTTCAACTTCTTTGTATATTTTGTCATTGACTTCCATAGATCTGATCCTTCTCCTATCTTCATTGTCAAACAGGCTCTCTAGGGTGACCAACCCTCTAGGTATATGATTATTTCTAAGTTGAATAACATCCTGTTGATCAATTTCCTCTAGATTTTCTTCTTGGATAGTGGAGAGATAGGCTTCTCTTACCATAAAATCAATGATTTGTTCATCACTTTCAAAGACCTACTAGAAAATCTGCTTATCTGGTATTGTAGGTCTAAAAATCATTTTGATTCCCTTGTCTTTCTTGACTCCAATATCTGTAGAAGGGTTGAAGTTAGCTCCCCTTTCTGCTAAAGAGTCTACCAAAGTATTCTTTTCTCTGGGAATAAAATTTATATTTAGGGCATCAAAGGATTCCATCAGATCCCATACCCTATTTTTGTATGCTTTTAGGTAATGGTGCTTACTACTGCACCTTTCTCTTACCTGATGGATGATTAACTCAGAGTCACCATATATGTTTAGGACCTTAATACCCATATTTTTTTCTTGCATCAGTCCAAGGCATAGAGCCTCATACTCTGCAGCATTATTGGTGCATGACCATGTTAATCTGTAGGTAAAACTCTTTGTCCCTTCTGATTGGGACTGTAGTACCACACCAGCACCAACTCCATTTTTACATCTAGCACCATCAAAGTGCATAGTCCATACCTCTGTCTCTCTTAGAGACTGATTAGATATAGTAGGAATTTTCTTCTCTGATTCTATAAAAATACTATATGTGCCCATGCCTATCCCAAACTAACTGTAATCCTCTCTAAAAGGTAATTCATCTTCCAGTTCCAGTTCCTCAAATTTATCCATAATTTCAAATTCTTCAAGAGGAGTGAGGTTGCACATGTCTTCTTCAATTTTTTCTATGTGATAAGACACAAGATTTTTAGGTGTTATCCTTATCCTCTTCCCTTTGAATGGAATGACCATGCTGGAATAATCCATGTACATGCATCCACCTAATTTTGTAGTGAACTCCCTTGAGAGGCATAAACTAAAGTAGGGCTCTAGATCAACCACTACTATTTCTTGTACTATTGTCACCTCAGGGGCTCTATGTAACCTCATTAAAACATCCTTTATTACTCCCACTATTTTTATAGGTGTCCCATCCAATTGTAGTACTCTAGGGCAAGATCGGGTATACTCCATACCCATCTCTTCATAGACTACTTTAGGCATAATTGTAGTTGATGCTCCTGAATCTATCATACAATTTTGGACTACCCAACCTTCCATTCTTAAAGAGATATAGAAAGGAGGGGTTTATTATTTAAAATAGTAGGGGACATTTCTTTCTTTTCTGAGGGTATACTAAGGATTGTGGTGGCCTGCCTATCCTGTGGATACTTGTTGAGAGAAGCTTTAAGCAAGTCTATCTGGCCAGGAATGAAAAGGGTATCATATAAACTAGATTTTTATGGAATCCTTTTCATCTCTTCCACAATGTTGTATTCAGACTTAGCCAAAGTGGTCCTCTTAGGCCTTCTTTCTGGCTCACCATATTTTCTTTTATATTGTTGAGTGGCTTCTATTCTTTATATTTTGGTAATATAAGGGAATCTAAGCCTCTCTTGAGCCTCATATTTAGACTTCATTCGGTCTCCTTTAGTTTCTTTTTCAAATATCTTGGGGAGACTATCTGTCTTCTCTTTCCCTTTAGCCTAGGGAATAGGAAAAGTATCACTGCTTTGGGGAAGTGGGTCATTCCTTTTCTGAGAAGGAACCTAGAATTGTCCCATATTTTGTGGGTCTACTTGCAAGGTTTTCTTCCCTGACCTTGTCATAACAACAATTGGGCCATCTTCATCCAGCTCTTTCCCAACCATGATTTGGTCAGGCTACCATAACATATTTACTCTTCCCTTTTGATTCCTCTTAGCTTGATCCATAGCTTGTTGAACATGGTGTTGGTACATGACACAAGACTATGAATCATGAGGATCATTACATACCAAACACCAAACATTCACTAGACTTGTTTCTGAAGAACACTCAGGTTCTTCATATGTTGCATTTACTCTGACCCCAGTACTATTACTAGGACTAGGTCTTTGATATTTGTTCACATATGGAAATATCCTCTGTTGAGATCTCTCCTGATCCCTTTTTTCCATTGAATTCATTCTGTTACTTAGAGTTTTTAGAGTATTTTGTATATCAAGAATGGTAAAAAACTCTTGAGAGGTTTGAGAAGGAAGGGGAGGGAAAGGAACTATAGTAGATGGTGCTTTCGGTTGAGGAATGGGATTCATTTGTGGATATGGGGATGATAAGGAAAGGGGATCCATGTAAGATGAGTTTGTAGCTTGGCTTTGGCCATTAGTGGTTTCTGAACTATAAGGTAGCATAGCTTTGGGAGGTAACCTCCCCACATTAATTAGGATATTCTCTGCATGAACTACTGCATTATAAACTTGTGGAAAGGTTTCCACTCTAGATTTTTGGGTTTGCAAGCCTAGCTCTGATCCAAGAGCTCTGATATAATACATATAAGCCAAGCATGTAGTTGGTCTAGCTGTAGGGGGAATTCTCTTCCATGTTCTGCTAAACCTCAAATTGAAATCTGAGATAGTCTCTTGTTGAGATTTTTGCATGGATGTAAACTGATTAAGCAAGGAGAAAGGGTCAACAGATTCATTAAATTCTTCCACAAAAGGCTCAGCCAATGCTGCCCATGAAGTGATGGTGTTATCCTCAAGAGTCCTAAACCAATGTAAAATATTTCCTCTGAAGGATAGGGCTAGGATTCTCACAATAACATCCTCCTCCTTTATGTTGTGGATTGCTACCAGATTCAAAATGTCCTGATAGTGCTCATATGTTGTCTTTCCAGATCCATCATAAGTGGGAATAGCCTTGGACACAGCCTAGGGAATGGTATTCATATGGGCTAATCTAAGGGGACCAGTTGTGTTCTAGTTGGGGTATTTCTGTAATGGCTGATTTGGGGGTACATTTCCCTGATTTTGTGCTGCATTTCTAGCCATATTTCTAGTTGTAGGTCCTATTAGAGGAGTTGATGGATTAACTATAGGATTTTCCTTAGGAAGCTCTTCTTCTGAGAGGAAATATTGATTCAAACTTCTGATAATAGTAGACCCTCTATAAGGTAGCTCACAATGAAAATATGAGTTAGGGTTATTCCTTTTGAAAGACCTGGTATACATGAAAGGACATTGGTCTATAAGGGTAATTATTTTTTGGGTTTAAAGACTAAGGAGTCACTAGGTGAATTTTCTATTCTCCACTTAATAAGGTCAAGATAATTCACCAAATCTTGATTCCTCTAGGTAGAGATAAAATAATAACTCATATGATGGGTTTTCATGTTCCTTGTGAACTTGTCCCATCGGGCATGCCAAAAACTATTGGGCACCAAAATGTCATCAAGCTTTACTTGACACTGCAACTGTCTATCTTCCAATTTTCTATCCAGGCATGCACCCGATAGTCGCAGCTCGACACTCAAGCATTGGATGGACCAAAGAAAACTTCAATCCAACCTCTAGAGTAGGTTGGTTCCTTGTCAACTTAAAATGGTGTTGACTCAATTAAAGCTCCAATAGGGTTTTGAGATAAGGGTTTAGAAAAGGTTTAGGGTTAGAAATGTTATAAAAAATAGTGGTTGGATAGGCTAACAACATAGGCAACTACAGCAAAAGGCTCCCACAAGCTATTTCTAGTGTCCCATCACTCAAGATTAACATCACCCAAATTAATGAAACCTTCACACATTAAAGCATAAATAGAGATATATTGCAGAAAGCAATTCCAACATCCAATATTGATAATCCAAATAGCATAATAGACCAATAGTTAGATTTAATAGAAATAAACTTCCTAACAATACAGATCTAATCAAGAATAGATTTCAACTACTCTCACAACTAGTAATCCAAAATCTGGAATGAACTAACCATTCAAGTATTAACAAAAATGCAGCTCAAGACTTCGAACCTCTTGCACAAGATAATGAAGATGACAAATTTGAGTCAAAATATCAGAGTAATGCTCCTTCCATTAGCTCACAAGAATATTTATAGTAGGGCAAGCAAACACACTAGAGCCGACCCTAAAAAATGAGGGTTCGACCTCTATTTATAGTTTGTAAATGAAAGAATATTTTTAGGAGACATTACAAAGATTGTATATTTATAGCTCAATAGAGAGTTTGCTGGCATCATCTTACTGGCTGTGGAGCTCCAAGAAATCTACTGTGAGAAATCTACCATGGTAGCATACCTCTGCAACTTGTTGGTTTGTTGGTGGTAGTTGGAGTTCTAATAGTTGGACATTGCATCTCATCCATCGATCATTCTTGGAAGCTCAGCTCCATCATAGATCTACAACTGCATCTGGTTCTTGTTCTTGAAAACCCTCGATGCTTCATCTTCCTACCCTCCAACTAACTGTGCTCTGGTCTGATGAGAAAATACTTTTAAATACCTTATCAGTGTTAGCAAGTTCTCAACCATTGATCTTCATCATGGATGGCTATGATTAAAACCTCCCAAGATACTCTATAAATTGGTAGGGAAAACCTAGGTGCCATTCCACACTTTTAAGTTGTTGATATCATCATTATAGCCTTGATCCTACGGAATCACATTCTAGTGTAAAATGAACTAAGAGGTGAGTGGGATGCAATCCACTCATTACCCTTCCTTTTCTCTTCTTTGGCTTCAAAGCTTCTAAAATCCACACCTTAAAGCATGTTGACATCACCTTTGCTAAAAACTTTTGTGGAATCAAGAATCCACACTTGGGCAAGTGTAAATCATCCTTTGTCTCCATTCCACACCAAATTTAGTGTAAACTTACTCTTTGTCATCAATCCACACCTAAATAGTCTTGAGACTCAGTGGATTTAGCCTTATCGACACTTAGCCACTCGGAGCATGCAAGAAATTACTCTCGGTCTCCATTCCACACTTTATTTTGTGCTGACATCATCATTGCCAAAAACTTTTGTGGAATCGGGACCCATCGCCAATCCACACCATTTTACGTTATAAACCCAGTGGAATCGCTCAAGGCAAAAATTGCACTAAGTGTTGGTGGATTAGGAAACTAATGTAGCGGATCCGCTCCAAAATACACTAAAAAGTGTGTGGAATGGAACTTACATACCTTAGAATGAAATTTGCAATGCTTTCTAAGGATGTGGCCATTTTGGGCCTACAATAATCATCAAAAATATAATCAATCATAGTTGTACACAATATTATCTTTGAAAAAGCTTCATGTAAATAAGGCACAAAGTCGGGGTCCAAATATTCATCATGACTAGGTTCACTCTCCCCATCCTCCTATTTAGATTCTGAGGTAAGTCACTAAAATGTATGCTTGAAAGAAGAGTTTGAGGTTGATGGCCTATATCCTAATCCAGAGTGATCATGCACTTATCAATATTGGTTCTCAATGATGTGATGTGTACCCTACTCATGTCGTCCAAGACCAAATACTTGCAAGTTAACCCTACAAAAATATCACAAAATCTAGGTTGGATAGATATTCTAGATTGACATAAAATTCTTGTATGGGTTCCTCATTAAGAGGAGGGGGATTGGATAAATAATCCACTCCCTCATATACAAATTTGATTCTATTTGGATCGAAATCCATTCTATGCACTGCATATATGGCTAGATGTGGGTCGTACGGGCGATCATAATCTCTAACAGACTAGATAGGTGGTGTTATTGTGACACTCTCAACTATATACTCACCAATACTAGGATTGGTGAGATTGACTGCCACTTGGGTTGTTTGGGATGTAGATGATTTGGGTGCTAAGGTGAATGCTTCAATGGTGGTTTGTAGATCGTATGGAGGTAATGGTTCTTCTCGAATAGGGGACCCTATCTACGAGACAATGGGTGGTGAGGTTTGATATGGATTTTATTTTATGGGATTGTTAGGGGTTGGTGGATTTGGTTCAGATGAAAAGGTGAAGGGTGTTTGCAAAGTGGGAGGTATGGCTAATGAAGATGATAGTTGGTTAGCGGGATGATAAGGCATGATGGAAAAATGATATGAAGTGGATGGGGGTTGACTTGGGTTGATGCTTTTGGATGCAAAAGTTAACTATTAGAAAGGCCTCTAGGATGGGTGATTTAGATGATGTGTTGTTAGTTGGGGTAGTTCAAAAAATTAGGGGCTGAATGGAGAGATGGGTGGATGGAAGCAATGGCTCATATTTTGAATATCAAGTTGTAGTACTTGAATTAATCAGTGTCAGCTTGAATGCAATGGACTTTACCCTCATGCACATATTTCAAACATTGGTGTAATATCGAGGGAACACACTTTATTTTCCTAATCCAAGGACATCCAAGAAGTATGTTATACTACATGGCCCCTTCCAATATGTGGAGGAGTACATGGATGGTCTTCACCCCCACTGTTACAAGTAGAACTACTTTCTTCATAGTGGAACACAAAGCTTCATTGAAGGCCCACAGGGTGAAGGTGGTGTGGTGATATGGGATTATAGCAGGATGAGATGCTTGATGGTTGTGGTGGTGATGAGAATAATGGAGAAACCGGTATCAATGAGAACTATCTTAAATGTTTTTTTGTCAATATGAGCCACAATATGCAATGTAGGATCTGGTAATTCTAATGATACACTCTTTTCCTCAAAGTCATAGAATGCTATTGAGGCTTCCATGCAATTTTGGACACTTCCCATAAAAGTAGTAAAGGTGTTAGGATCTTCTATTTGTAATTTGTGGACTTTAGGATTTCCATAAATGCCTCACGATGTGGGGGAGATTGTTGTTTGAGCTGATATATTGACAATTTGGTTGATGCCATCCATAGGATCTGTGTCAACCAACTTCTTAGGGTGATTATTGGTCGAGATGGATGGTTTAGAATATGAATAGGTGAAGGTGGAATGGTTGGACCTAGTTATATAAGCACACTTGGTTGCACTATAGGAGATGGTGCTGATTGGGTCAACTCATTTGCTTGTGTGTGATTAATTTTTCTTTTCTCTTGAGTGACTATATGAATAGCCCCCACAAAACCTTGGTATATTTGTGACATCTGATTAACTTTATTGGGAGGAATTGTAGAAATTTATGCTCCCATTGCTTGTTTATTTGCCTCATGATGAGGTAATAGTGTTTGATATATTCCAAGGTTTTGATTTGGTTGGGCTAAGGGGTTATCAATATTTATCTTGACCATTTTAAGTAGATCTTGCACAATATTCTTAAACCCAAATCAAGTCTCGATGTCAAGACCTTTATATCGATGAAAGATGCAAAAAATATGCTCTCTGTAGTTTCTAGGTTTTGTCTTGTTAGGATCTTCAGGTTTTATTTCTGGTAATGTGAAAGCATGTGCATCATACAACTTCTAGAAGATGGATGAATATGGTTAAAGCAATGGGGTGTAAATGTGTTTGGACCAAAATTAACACTGTTGCTTTTATGTAGGTTTTTATTGGTTCTACAGTTGCTATGGGGGTGGGACCACTTGATATATCTATTGTTGCAGTTACTATTTTTGTTGTTGGGGTTGTTGTACTTGGACTTGGGCTTGTTGGATTTTCTATGAAGGTTGGTCCAAGACTACTTGATTTACCTAGCTAGCCTTGGATTGGTTGTGGTTATTCCCTTTTTATTCTTGTTCGACCATTCTTTCTTTTTAGGTTTGATCTCACCCTCCTGAATCTTGATCTCTTCTATTACTCGGGCTTGGGTGAGTTATTCTTCGAATGTTCTATATTGTTGTAGCTGTAATAACAAAGAGATAGGCTTGGCATAACTTCTTGTGAACATTCATGTTAATTTCACCATAGGTAGGGAGAATGGCAGTTTAGTCATCACCATCCTCCAACAGTTTCCAAAATCATAGATGGATTCATCATCATATTGTTATAAATTTAGCAAATCGATCAATGTTGTCTTCTTTCAAACATTCAGGGAGAACCGCTCCAAGAATTGGTCCGTTAGTTACTCAAAAGTATAGATAATTTGATGTGATAAATGGTTGTACCAATCCAGGCATCTCCTCCAAATGTCTGAGGAAAAGTATGGAGCATGAGTGCATAATTATTTTTTATCTTGAAGCACGCATTAATGAATCCAGTCACATGCTATTGATGGTCCTCATCCCCCTTGAATTTGTCAAAATTTGATATTTTAAAGTTTATCGGATAGGGCAGTGATGGGACTAAATCATGAATTGGATGATTGAGTAGCTACCTTAAAGTAGGTTTATGGTAAAGTATACCTAGGTTTGCATGTCTACGCTATCAATCTAACTTTACAAAAATTGAAACTTTAGATCTTCTAGAGGGTTAAAACCTTGATTTGTTTGCTACTATTGGAAATAATATGTAAAATTAGTGGGGTTCTACTGATGTGGGATGTTAGCATGAAATGGATTATGGTATGGTTACTGATGATGATTTTTAGTGTGATGAGGGGATAAAGGTATTATGGTATGCTGATTTGATGAGTTAGCATACATTTGATGAGGTGGATTAGTGGCTACGATTGTGGTTTGGGGATGCAACACCCAAGATGGATCTTGAGTGAAGAAGGTGTGTGGTTGAGATATCGATGGTTGGTTTTAATTGACTCCTTATAACTACCATTGTGGGTTGGGATTAATTCTTTGATTAGAATTATCTATGATCATTTATTGTAATTACAGGAAGGCTTGTTACATGGCAATTATAGATGAATATGATATGGCCATGTAGGTGGTAGATGATGGGGCTAGTTGGGTGGTAACCATGTTAGTGGATGTAGGTGGAGGGTAGGTGGTGAAAGATATTACCACTAAATGGGGGATGTTATGATGCATGGGATCCATAGGTGCAGTGGATGGGATGGATGTGGGGATCTACAAAGTAGCGTTAACTAGCACTTCATAGTGGGGGTTGGTACAAATGATGTTCTAATATGGCAAGATGAAGGGTTGTTGGTTAGATGATGATGGGTAATTATGGGCCATGGTAGCAACAATCATTTCAAAGAGTGGATTCTTGAATATTTGGTTGAACTACTATGGGTGTGGAAATATGGTTTCCTGTTGGAATGAGGGCATGGTGTAGGGTGGAATGGTAAGTAGAGGCAATGATGGAAAAAACAAACCATTTGTATTTAGGTATAGCCTAACGATGTCCATGTCCACATATGTGATACGACCATCCGACGGTGTGGGTGGCTCACTCCTAGGAGTATTGGGAATGTTAGTATGAGTAGACCTCTAAATTATATCTATGTTTAAGGTAGAGGCACTACTAGAGAGCCCAACATTTAGATTCAAGGATACAATCAGGGCTACACTAATATGGAGACCCCATGGAAGAAGGCAATTGACTCTAAAGTTGGGCTAACTTTTTGGCTTGGTTGCAGGTTGTTACCATATGCAAAGGGTGAGATGAAGTATAAAATATGAATGTATGTGTGTGAATACATGATGGAAGCACAATAAAACAACATGCAAATGAAACAATCAGACAAGTTTGCTCCGAAGTTTTCACGGTTTGATTTTTTTTGTTTTTGATTTTGATTTTTTTGTTTTTTTGAAAAGTTTTTGGTAAGCGGTGTGCAATGTTTAACCCTAAAATAAATCTATGGATTTCACCTAATTCTCTCACACACTAACCTAGTGATGAAGTATGAGTTTGAAACCCACCAATACTTGGTGATGAAACCCAAATCCGAAGGATCCTAGGTTCTACCTGTTGACAATTTTGTCACATTGCACAATGGGGTAGAAAATTCAAAATTTTGTACAGTGTTTCTTTTGTAAAGTATTTCTTTGTTGATTTTGAGAATATTTGTAAGTTGCAGCAATTTTGGCTTTCCCTGCCATCCCCCTTGTACATAAAATAAAAATGAAAGAGCTTCGCTACTAAGCGGACTAAGGAAAAAAGCTTCGCTGTCGAACAAGCTAAGGAAGATAGCTTCGCCCAAAGGAAGAAATGAAGGATGAAAACTACTTCGGGCCCGAAGTCCTTCAAATAGCTACTTCGGGCAAGAATTTTGCGAAGCGGTGTTGCCGAAGAAAAAATACAAAGAAGGCGTAAAAGAAGAGCTTCGCACCCAAAGCATTTCCAGTAGCCACTTCGGGCGAAAGTTTTGTGAAGCGGCATTTCAAGAGGACAGCTTCGCCAAAGAAGGAAAGTCTGCTTCGCACCCGAAGCATTCCCAGCAGCTACTTCGGGCGAGAATTTTGCGAAGCGGTGTTGTCGAAGAAAAAATACAAGGGAAGAAGAATAAAACTACTTCGGGCAAGAAACTTGCGAAGCGGGATTTGAAGGAGTGCAACATTGAAAATACTTCACCAAAAAACCACCGAAGCACCCACTTCGGGACTTTTCGCCAGCGAACCATTTCTACTTCACCAAAAGTCGTTGCGAAGCATCTGCTTCGGCAAACCTCCATGCGAAGTAATTTCACCCGAAGTGGAAGCAGTCAAAGCATTTTTGAAGGCAAGGATGCGCTTCAGCCAAAATCCTCCCAAACCACAATTTTGAAAGAAGATCGCGGCGAAGCATTTTGATGATACATCAGCGAAGCAGTTTTGGCACATCTTCCAGTGAAGCAGTAATGAAGGGCCTCACCTTGAGGAGGAAATATGCTTCGACACCCACCATCCCCGAAGCAGTTTTGCGAAGCTCCACCATGCGAAGTACAAATCAAGAAGGAGGATCTGCTTCGGCTCAAATCCATTGCGAAGCGAAGTTGCGAATGAAGATCTAGCGAAGCGCTTCAAGGGCACGCACTCCAAGCTGGGTATTTTCTCGAGGTGATCAAGTGCCTCATAAATGCATTTTTACGTGCCCGATAAGCCCGTTGCTCATTTTTAGCAATTGGAAATGAAGTATCAGTCCCTAAAGAAGAGCCCGACGAGCATGGCAGCCACTCGAGCATTGTACCCAGAAGCCAAGGACGCTCAGATGGCTCATTAATGCATGTTTCCATGGCTGACCTAGTCACAGTTTCTAGTTTTGGTAACAGATTTGAGAGCTCAGTCACGAGGGCTGCGAAGAGCCGACTTCTCAGGTTTCGAGGGTGTACTCCTCCATTTTGTGCATTAATGGCTCAGAGGGTCGGGTCCTCTATAAAAACCCAGGCATTGTAATGTAAAAAGGGGGGGAACTTTCTGCTAGAAAGCTACTGTAACTTAGATTCCTGTGATTAATACTAAAGAGCTTTGGACTCTATTTCTCTCTTTTATGCTGCCTTCTGTGATTATTTCTTTTATCTTTTCTTCATTTGCATACTGTAATTCTGAACTCTGGATTTAGGTGTGTGATTGGAGTGGAACCCCGAGATTTTCTCGAAGGATACATAGGGGAGGAAAATGTTGTATTAGTTTTCTTTTATGCTGCTTGTGGATAGTGTTTCTGTCATATTCACTCCTTCGTCGTTGTAACTCTGAACTCTGAATTTCGGTGATAGGGAAGGGTAATCCTGGAACTCGTCCAGAGGATACATAGGAGGATTAATATTGCGTTCATTTCATTTATTCTTGGTGTTCTTTGCTACTATTTTAAGCTATTGGCTAGCAATCGTGCTTCTGGTTCTTTCCCACCATTAAACTACTAAAATTTCTTCCCTTACTCTTTTATTTCTTTCCTACACCCTTACTCTGTTTATCTCTTTCCTGCACCCTTATCTTAAACATCAAAGTAGTTTAGTATAGGAGCCGACCTTTCTCCGGATATTGGCACGAGGGGCATCTCTTCCCTTCGGCCTTTCAATGTTGGTCCAGGTCTAGGGCGCATACACTTACCCAAATCCTTTCCTGGGCAGATTTGATGACCAACAGTTTCTGGCACGCTCGGTGGGACCCGGTCAGTCTCACCTTGTGAGTGGTAGTGAGAACCGATGCTCTCATTACCAAAAGACTCTTAGCATCTGGCGACTCTGTTTACCCAAGAATATTTAAGTCATAGAGACCGGTACCAAAGTCTGTGCCTTCATGCAAACAAGATGGAGAGTTAGGAATAGAGGAGAGGAAACTGAGTTCTTTGAGCTAGATATTGACGCCTTTGGGGAACGATCTAGGTTGGTCACCCCCGAGTCTCTGTTACGTGGAACATCCTCGCAAGAGGCCACTATTGATGAACAAGGCCTAACTTCTGATAGCACAGCGGCTAGCTTTCCTCCTAATCCTCCCAACTCATCGAAGCATCCTAGTGCCTCCATTCCTATTGGTCGTCCTGTTAGCAATCAAGGAGGAGCTTCGGGAATTCTTGTTTCTCAAAATCCAAGAGTAAATATGGCACAAACAACAACAACAACAACAACAACAAATGCAGCAACAACCACCGCCCAGATTATTCCCAGCATGGAATTCTTTGGGACCGCTAAATCTAGCGAGACAAGGGCAAGTGTTGCCTACTACTATAAAGAAGATCCCAACGTTCGATGGAACTGGGAAGACTGCTCTGGAGCACATCCAGGACATAGTTTCTCTGGCGGTGATCCATGACATCACAGAGGAGCGAGTTATGGTAAAGCTTCTGGTTCTGTCTCTTAGAGGGAAACTCCTCTACTGGTATAGATCTTTACCACCCGATACCATTACGGGATGGGACCAGTTAGCCGGATAGTTGATGCAAAGCTTCAATGAGTCCGTCGATCCGACCTCTCTCCTGCATCAGTTCACAATGATCCAGAGACATCCACAAGAGGAGATCACCGACTTCAATGTTAGGTTCGCTCGAACCTGGCAAAGAATACCAGTTGGACTTCGACCAACTGATGAAGCTACAACATACTATTTCCTTTGGGCTTTCAATCCTGATATCAGCATCATGGTGAGGTATTCGAATATCAATACCTTCCCAAAATTATATGAGTTAGCCCAGAAAGTGGAGATGGATCTAATAGCTATGGGTAAGCTTCCCCAAAGGATGTCGATGCCCATACTCCCTGATTTCCATCAATCCCAGTATGCGAGCATAGCCGCTTCGCAGATCTCTGCAACCCCTGCATACCCGATCTCATCTTGGAACCCGAATCCCATTGTATCCCAAATCACCGCTCCACAAATTCATTTTCCCACTTTTTTGACTCTGTAGCCCATGGTCACTTCGGCATTCCCTGTACTGCCAGCACCACTTCAACACCCCGCCCTACCTCCAATACCCATGATGGCTCCATTGCCACCTATTCCTAAAGCCGATGATATGCAAGCCAAAATACTGCAAGAAGTTCAGTCCCTGAACTCCATAGTGCAGACCCTATCTAATGACATGACCATTATGAAGAAGAAGCAAGTGCAACAAGAGTTTCTACCAAGAAGGTCTTATCCTACACCTGCGCTTACTAAAGATCAAGCGGCCCAGCAAGGAAGAGCTTCGGCTAGAAATGTTGCAATAGACGAAGCCCCGAGCACTTCCGATTATATACATTGGTGCTCCACGTGTAATGACCCTCATGAAGAGAATACCTGCATGTTGCACCAACACTATGTACAAACGCTGGCGAGCAGTAGTCATGGCGGTCAAGTCAACGTCATCAAGCAATTGAATCAGAACCTGGTAATTGGTGAAGAAGAGCCAATTGCAGTCCTTACCAGAGGAGGCAAAAGGTCGATAGAGGTGGATGCTACTCAAATGGCTCCCTTAAAGGTGCATGCTCATCATGAGAAGGGACAACAACCTCCTCAAGCCCCGAGCGAAGCTCCTCAGCCTACACCAATCAAAGAGAAGGCCCAACAGGCCCCTACAAATCCACCATAGGGGGAAACTAAGGAACAAGCTAGAGAGAAGCTCAAGCTTCCTTCGCTGACCAAGCGACAAAGGGTCGAAGCTACGAAATAGTATCACACCAGATATGAGCCGAGAAAGGAACCTGAGGTGCCCAATTCCCTAGCATACAACATTGTAGATGAGCTGAAGAGGATTCCAGCCAAAATCAGTCTATACGATGCACTGCAACTACCCGGACAAGTGGACCTGTTGCAAGAATCATTGAAGATAACCAAAGCAAGAAAAGCAGCACCACTTGCCCTAGTGCAGACCCTATCCACATCCATTACAGGGAAGAATCGACCACCTCCGTTCTACCTGTCTCTACAGATGGAAGGGTATATTGTACACAACTGTATGATTGACTCTGGGGCCACAACAACAGTCATGCCCAAGGCAGTGTGCGAAGAGATAGGGATGGAATATACGTGAAGCAGTCATGGCATACTCCAGTTGGATGGTACCCCTGTGAAGACTGTAGGAGTGATTAAAGATATTCCTATCCGACTACACAAGATGCCTCAGATCACAGTTATACAAGAGGTGGTGGTCGTTGACCTTGAGCCCTACTTTAGTATGTGCTTGTCGAGAGAATTTACGGTGAAGTTAGGAGGATATCTATCTATGGATTACTCGCATCTGGAGATTCCATTCAAAGGAAAGAAGGTAAAAATTTACAATGAGAAGCCTTCCACCTTCCTCGTAGAGAAGATGTCCGAAGGAGAGAGCAGCGATCCTATGCATGCGATAGTGGAAGGGATAGAGCAGGTGGACTTGGTCGAGGAGTCCCTCACACAGTTAAGTTGTGAAGATGAGTTTTCATTGGCAGACTTTAATGCCATGATAGAAACCGAGATGGGATGTTATGCCATCGCCAAGCCTGAGAAACACATCAAGACAGAAGATAAGGTCTCCGCCCAAGGCGAGTTATGGAAATTATTCTTCGATGGTGCCCGATGCAAAAATAGCGCCGAGGTGGGGATTCTTTTGGTATCACCTTCTGGAGAGCAGAAGGAATATTGTTATCGGTTGGTGTGGAGTTGCACCAACAATGCAGCAGAATATGAAGCATTATGCCTAGGACTCAAGAAAGCAAAAAAGTTAGGCATAAAGCATCTCCAAATCTTTGGAGATTCTGAATTGGTATGCAATCAAGTCACAAACAAGTGCACTTCAAAGAAGCACTATCTCAAGTCATACCGAAATAGGGTATGGGACTTGTTCGACCAGTTCGAATCTCTCAATCTGCAGTCTATTCCAAGAGAAAAGAACCGACATGCCAATGTTCTAGCATCCATCGCAGCCAAGTATTCTCCAGTAGAAGACATGGTGCATAAGCCTAAAGCTGTGAGGATGATTTACAGGCCCTCCATCCCAGACAGAGATCTACATTGGCAAGTTTTTGACAGTGATGAGCAGATTGTGAATTTTATGATTCAAGAAGCAGCCACAGTTGAAAGCAGAAGCCTTGACGAGGAAGAATATGAAGGGCTAGTTCAATTGAAGAATAACCATGTTCCCAAGGGATTAATTACTCTTGAAAGCCTCTTTGATCAGAATGATCGAGCAGTTTCTCACAGGATCAAAGTTAATGCAAAGCAGTATCAAGATTTAGAACTTGAGCCTAGAAAAGCAATAAAAGTTGGAACAGATTGCACTTCGAAAGAGCTAGAGCAGATCCGATCTCTATGCAGAAGGTATCCCGACATAGTGGCTTGGTCTTATCAAGACTTAAAGGGATACGATCGGCAACTGATCCAGCATACAATTGAGTTGCAGGAAGGGATCAAACCTTTTCGACAGAAGCAAAGGCCTATCAATCCGAAGATCGAGGTCTTGATGAAGGTCGAACTCCTGAAAATGCTCGAGGCAAAGATAATTTATCCCATCAAACATTCTTCTTGGGTAGCGAATCTAGTCCCAGTTAGAAAGAAGAATGGAGATATACGATTATGCATGGACTTTCGCAACCTGAACCAGGCTTCTCTCAGAGATCACTACCCTCTCCCGTAGATCGATCAGATCTTGCATTCGATGGCTGGGGCTCAACGCTTCTCCTTACTCGATGGTTTCTCCGGATACAATCAGATCTGGGTTAGGGATGAAGACCAGCATAAAACCGCATTCACTACCAAGTGGGGAACATTTGCTTACCAGCGAATGCCCTTCGGCCTTTCGAATGCGGGTGCCACTTTTCAGAGGGCTATGGATCTAGCTTTTGGCGAACTCTTGAATAAGGTTATTGTTATCTATCTAGATGACATGACCGTCTTCTCCCGAAGAAGGGAGGATCACCCCTTACACTTACAACAGATTTTCAAAAAATGTCAAGAATTTGGCATTTCAATCAATCCGAAGAAATCCATATTCGCAGTCAGCGAAGGGAAGTTGCTAGGACATGCGATATCAGAGAAGGGTCTCACTGTAGATCCTGATAGAGCTAAGGCTCTGATGAAGCTCCCACTCCCAGTAGACAAGAAAGGACTTCAGTATTTCTTCGGATAGATCAACTTCGTGAGGAAGTTTGTCCCAGATTTTGCCCAGGTCATCAAGCCGATGTCCGAACTTTTGAAGAAGGGTGCAGAATTCATCTGGACGAAGGAGAGAAAAGAAGCATTCAAAGAAATAAAAGCCCGAATTGCTCAAGCACCGGTCCTGACCAACCCTGATTATAATCGGGACTTCATCCTATATGCCATAGGAGAACCTGAGAGCTATGCTGCGGTCCTGACACAAAAGGGGGAAGATGGCGAAGAGCGCCCCATCGCGTTTCTAAGCCAAGTGATAAACCCTCATGAAGAAAAATATAATTTCATAGAAAGGCAGGTGCATGCAATAATGAAGTCTCTTAGGAAATTCAAGCAGTTCATCTCCCAAAGTCGGGTTACAGTCTTTGTCATTCACCCTGATGTGCGCAATTTCATCATCCAAGGAGAATTGGGTAGTAAAAGAGCCGGTTGGGTCAGCAAGATACAAGAATTCGACATCGAGATCAAACCTACAAAACTGGTTCGTGGTCGCGCATTGTGTCAAGAACTGGCAAAGAGCGTAGCGGCCGAAGCTACAGAATCTCAGTGGGATGACTCACCAATAGAAGGATGCTTCACAAACCAGGAAGAGGATGAGAAATACTGGGTCAGTGAGATAGTCGAATACTTCAACACCGACAGATGTCCTTTACATCTAAATGCTTCACAGCGAAGGCATTTCAGGATGCGGTCCTCCCGATATACCTTGCGCCCCGAAGGCCTATTTTTTAGAAACATTGATGGCGTCCTTCTTAGGTGCATAAAAGATGATGATAAAAGGAGAGTCCTAGGAGAATTCCATTCAGGATTATCTGGAGGTCACTTCATGGGAAGAACGACAACATTAAAGATCATCAAGGTGGGTTACTATTGGCCCACACTCTTCGTCGATGCCTTCGTAGTTTGTCACAAATGCGAGTAGTGTCAGAAGTTCACCGACCGAAGCAGGAATGCTTCAATGCCTCTCCGACCGATACAAGTAGAATTGCCCTTTCAACAATGGGGGCTAGATTTCATAGGGGTCATATCGCCGAACTCCTCCATTGGGCATAAGTTCATCCTAACCGCAACCGACTACTTCACCAGATGGGCCGAAGCAATTCCCACGAAACATGCTGATCAGGAGACTGTCATCACTTTCCTAGAGGGATTGATCACCCGGTTTGGCATTCCAGAAGCAATCATCATGGACAATGGTCCTGGCTTCACAGGCACCAAAATCAATGAATTCCTCTACAGATATGGGATATATCATAAAGTATCCTCCAATTACTATCCACAGGGCAACGGATTGGCAGAATCCACCAACAAGACCTTGTTAAGGGTGCTAAGAAAGCTTATAGAGATGAACAAAAGGACTTGGCATCTCCTTCTAGATCGTGCCTTGTGGGCCGATCGAATTTCTATCAAGAAGTCAATCAAGACTTCACCTTACGCCCTGGTGTATGGCAAGGAGGCCATCTTACCTACCCACGTAGAGATCCCTGCATTGCAGTTGTTAGACGAGGAAAATGGAGTCAATCCTATGGAAAATAGACTGGCTCAGCTATTACAGTTAGAAGAGGATCATGAGAAGGCCTACCAGAGCTTCGCTAAGCATGCTCAGGTCACCCGAGATTGGTTCAAGAAAAAATCATCCGATCGCACATTCAAAGTGGGAGATCTAGTATGGAAGTGGGACTCTTGGAAGGCCAAGCCTGGGAATCATGACAAGCTGGATGCTTTCTAGGATGGACCATTCAAAATCATGAAGGTGAACTCGGCCAACTCTTTCATTCTCAAGGATGCAGATGGCCAGGTTTTGCCAATTTCTGTCAATGGTCTTCATCTGAAGACTTTCCATCACTGAGGCGAAAGGACTCTAAAAAAAAAAAAAAAAATGTGTGCGTGTGTTCAAGTTTTACCTTGTATATAATTTTTCATTCCTGTATATATACCATGTTCCAAAATGATAGAGGAGTTAAGTACCACATCGCCACGATGATAAACTCCAACTTCGCTAGCCCCAGCTTCACTGAACATGATGAAAATCTCCTTCGAGAAATTTTAGTGCGAAGCAACTAACGCGAGATGCTTCGCAGTGAAGCACTTTGGCTTCCAAAAGGTTCTCGAAAGAATGAAGGAGTCATCAAAGAGAGAAGTAGGGGACGAAAAGAGCTTCGCACCCGAAGCATTTCAAGTAGCTACTTCGGGCAGAAATTTTGCGAAGCAGTTTTCAAAAAGAGCCTAGCGAAGCATTTTCCAAAGAGGACGAGCTTCGGGGGTCCAGCATTCCGTGAAGCAAAAAGTGATGCAGCGAGGAAAAGTTACTTCGGGCCCGAAGTGCAAAAAATAGTCTTCCGCCAAAGGTTCACCGTGAAGCATTTTTAGCGTCGATTTCAACTTCGTCGAATCAACAACGCGTGAGGCGGGAGCATTTAAAATGTGTCTCGGAGAGCGTGCCGATAGCTACCTTAAAAGGAGTTTGAAGCGGATGAATTTAATGCAAAGGTGGCAGAGTGCATCTCGAGATGATTCGGTTAAGATAAAATCCCACTCCGAGGTACGAGGTGGCAGCAGGTCGCGTTCTCGATGCAAAGCATAATCATAAAAGCGCATGGACCCGCGTACTATGCCACCATGAAAACCAATCAAAGGGCACGACAACCTTCCTCATCCGAGTTGAAAATTTAATTATGGCAGGTGCCATAAATTTAGGTAGTTGCCTTTTAGGGCTATAAAATGCAAGGTCCTAGTAGAGAGAAGGTTATTCATCCATCAGTTCATGCAAGATTAAGAGCCTTTGCTGTTACTTTGCAAGTCTTACACCCTTTGCATCGAAATCCTTCACTTCGAAGCTCTCTACATCAAGGACCCTGTCGCCGCCAATCTCCACAATGGGAAAGAAGAACTCTAAGGAGAAGGGGAAGGAGCCTGAGACAACGCCCCCAGAGAAAATGAAGAAGGGCAAAGAGGAGCAAAAACACAGATCTAAGAAGATCAATCTCAATCCCCGCCCAGAAAAGCAGCCGGTGGAAGAGAGGGAAGATTCTGAAGATGAACAGCCCGAAGAACCACCAATTGATGGGTGGGAGAAAATTAGGGACACCAAACTTTCAAAGAGCGTGGCTGAACTCAGATATACCATTGAGTTCATGAGGAGTAGGCTCTCAACAGAAAACAAGAGGGCCGTTGCATACTACTCTCAGATATATTGGTATCTGACCCCGCCCGCGCATCATTGTCCTGAGCTGATCAATGCCATCGCGCAGAACTACCAGCCCACCTCCAGACAAGTGTTAGACATCGTTGGCCACAAATTGTTCTCAATTTTGAAAGAGGATGTGCAAGCAGCCTTCATGCCACAATAGGGGCCACCTAAGGGGTATACGGTTCGCAATGTCATTCTGAGCGAACAGATGGAGAGGTTCACCTCCAACAACTACATGTTGAAATTTTTGCATGAGAACCTCAAGAGTGGGCTCCCTTCAGGCAAGCTACCTCAAATGCCCCTACCCTTGGCAGCCTTCAAGAACACTGATATTTTCTCTATCATTGCATGGGTGGCGGGCCTGTCAACCGATGCTTCGGTGCACCCTTGGTAGGTGTCTTTGGCCGAGTGTATTTCCAGAGGGGAGTTTTATGCCCCTGATGCTACGAGGCCGAACACCAACCCAGTCTTCTTCGACTAGGCAGAATGGGTAGCCCGAACCTTGCACACGCGGCTTACCAGCATGAAGAACACTGGAACGGGCCAGTACTTCGGGCCCTGCTCTTTCCTTGTTTGGCTATTCTTCTACCATGTACATAAAAGTTTTCCCCACATCGCCATTTCATCAAGCAACAAGGATGGAAATCCTCTGCCTGTGTACCAGTGGACTCCCCTCCTATTGAGGAAGGAGTCTTATTATTCTTTTAATCAACAATTTTTGGGACCCGCTATGCATTTGTTGACAGGGTCATGCCCTCGGGTCCCCCTCAGTTTAAGAGACAGAGTGGTGCAGGAGAAGAAGGGAGATGTGTTTCAACTGACTCAGGGGCTTGTGATTCACCTATTCGGCTTCATAGGGAAGCCCTTCCTGCTACCAGTCTACCCCTCCGAGTACCAGTTCGCATTGGAGGTCGCTCGACAGAGCGATGTAACAAACGCCGTGTACGGCCATGGTCGAAAATGGGCGCACACTTGCGACTTCCCCTTCAAAATGGGGGTAATTGAAGTGTTTGCCCTGAAGCAAAATGTTTTCTTGGAGGAGAAGCTTGCCAATTTTGGTTTGCTCCAGATTCCTCAACAATGGCTCTATGATCCCTTGGGAGTGATGAGGGATCACCTAAAATTCAAGAATTTTCATATCTGCCCCCACCCTGAAATTGTGGAGCAAAGAAATAATCCCAATGGGAAGGATCTGGAGTGGCATCTAGAAAGGATGAGGACATTGCCTCCCTGGCATGAATTTTACCCTATGGAGGTCGAGTTTGACCCTGACCAGCATCCCTTCCCAACTCCAGACTCCACGTTTTGGAGAAAGGCGAAAGATGATTTGAAGGAGGAATTGAAGAATTGGGGCGAGGAACAACTAAGGGAGTGGTGGATAATGAGAGTCCATCGCCAAAATATGAATTCCTATGGACTCTTGACAATGGATAAGGACTTCGCAATTGTTTATGAAGCCAACGCTGGGACTTGGAAGCCCATATCCTTCATCGACTTTGTTCCTCCAGCTACCCCAGGATCGGGCGAAAGCCCAAGAGGAGCTGACGATGCCTCGAAACAAGAAGAGGAGGAAGAAGCCGAAGCTACCCCAGAGGCACTACCACAGAGACCGTCGGAAGGCCATGACACAAGTGTCGGGGGATCGACACAACAAGCAGAGAAGAAAAGGAAGAGGCAAGAGCAAGTTCAAGTGCCTCCGAGCCACCCGAAGAGGCCCCGCACGAAGCTTCCAAGTGCTCCTGCTAGACAACCTGCATCAAGCCCGACCGAAGCAAACATTGAGGGTGTGGCGACACAAAGTACTGAGGCAGTCCCAGATATAGACATCATTGATGTGGAGGAACTCCTCCAACAAGAGGGAGGCCCCAAAGTAGAAGTCATGGAAGTCGAAAGTGCCGAAGTCCGAAAAGAGCAGGAGCCGATTACACAAGAAGTCACCACGACCGCTCTTCCAGGAGGGCACGTAGGTACGCACTCTCCACCCTTTGCCTTGGTCTCTCACACGTCCACTATGGTCCCGACCGAAGGTTCTCATCAGTCTCTCCCACCCATGCAAGGTCAATCACCTCCTCGTGTATTACCCATTGCTATTCCAACTCTGCCTCGTGTTCCCGCTAGCCCCACTCCACTCGAGTCATCCGGCCGGGACAAATCTGTTGATGCTACTTTGTCTCCCCATGCAACCATTCCTTTGGTCCTTAGCCAGGGCGAAGATAGTACCCCAACGCCGAACCCTGTTCCTCATTCCCCTGTCTCACATGGCATTGTTTCACTCGCTGGAACTCCTAGTACACCTATCGTCGAACCTACTGGTGAGGCATCCCCCATTCATTCTTTATACTTGTTTACCCCTTCGGTTGGAGATCCAGCCTCATTTGAATCTGAGCTGTCCTTGATTAAGGAACGCCCTCTAGCTGAAAAGCTACTCCAAGCCCGACAAAACACAGAAAAAATGTTGAAGGAGGCGAGGAAGAAGAGAGGGCGCTCTCTGGCCTAGGTGGAAAAATGCGCTGTCTTCGATTTGAAGGCCGAGAAGTTGCACAAGGTAAAAAATATTCCGAAGGTCCAAAAGCCCCTGGATGAAATGACTCCAACGGACTATGATTATCAAGATAAATCCAAGGACCTGGAGCATTTAAATGTAGATAATGAATCTGCATCTATGCACGTCAGGATTGAAACTTTCCATGCACATGCAAACATCGCCAGTCAGCACAGATTTGAAGTAGAGAATGCCAACATCAAGTTGGAAGAAGAGCTAGCTAGAATCCGCTCCAAGCTGGAGGATTCAGAGAAGCAGTGTGAGCAAAGGAAAAAAGAAGTAATCGCCTTGAGACAACAAGTAAGACAACTACAGAATGCAACTAAAAGTCAGGAACAAATACAGGCCAAAGCTGAGCTAAGGGCCAAAGAGTTTGAAAGCAAGATCTTGCAGTTGCAACAGCAGTTGCACAAAAAAGAAAGCCTAGAGCTGTTTGACAGAGGCAGAATCAAAGAGATTCGCTCACACTTGCTCAAGAATTTTAGGTCTCGGGCCTCCAGTGCCCTATCAATTTTAACCTACATCACCGAAGCACAGCGTGCTGCTACCGAAGGAGGGCCAATCATAGATGAGGTCACTCAGAAAGCTAGAGGTCGACTCAAATTAGCCTTTGATGTCCAAAGCATGAAATATCAGGACTTGCAGGTTGCTGCAATGAGTCGAACGGCTAGGGATTGGTCTACGGCCCAAGCCATAGTTCGTGCCTTCTTCTCCAAGGTGAGGAAAGCTCAGAAGGCGAAGGACCTCCTGGATGTGTTTGAGAATGAGCAGCGCGCATCGCTAGGCTATTTCCAAGATCTCTCTTCCTTAGGTTTCCCGAGCTTCACGGATGATGATGGGAACCTTCTGACCAAGGAAGAGCTTAAGCCAGCATGGCTTCATTTTGAAAGTGACGTCTCAAAGGTAGACGAGTGGGCGAAGCCGATAACAGAGAGGCAGGTCACAGATTTCATTCTGAGACACTACAAAATTGTAGCCTGCCTGAACGATCTGTACACCAGAGCCAAACATGCTGATATTGGGCAGATTGATCGGTTCCATGTTTTGGTTAAGGCATTGCAAGATCAAGAGCCTTTCTCGAAGGGTGCCTGGGCTCATGTCCGCCGAACCATGAAGCGCATCCGCGATCGCCTTGCCCCATCGCCACCGTAGGAAGCCATGCCAAAGAATAAGAAGAAGAAGAAGAAGAAGAAGCAAGTTGTGGAAGCACCCCCAGAGATAGAAAAGGGAGAAGGGTCTGGAGGTAACTCTGGCCCAATGGATCAAGGCTGAGGGTTCTCCCACCGAGACGAGCTCGTTGCCCCGCGAGCCGCCAAGAATGTTGACAATTTTGTCACATTGCACAATGGGGTAGAAAATTCAAAATTTTGTACAAGTGTTTCTTTTGTAAAGTATTTCTTTGTTGATTTTGAGAATATTTGTAAGTTGCAACAATTTTGGCTTTCCCTGCCATCCCCCTTGTACATAAAATAAAAATGAAAGAGCTTCGCTACTAAGCGGACTAAGGAAAAAAGCTTCACTGCCGAACAAGCTAAGGAAGATAGCTTCACCCAAAGGAAGAAATGAAGGATGAAAACTACTTCGGGCCCGAAGTCCTTCAAACAGCTACTTCGGGCAAGAATTTTGTGAAGCGGTGTTGTCATGCAAAGAATACAAAGAAGGTGTAAAAGAAGAGCTTCGCACCTGAAGCATTTCCATAGCCACTCGGGGAAAGTTTTTGAGGGATTTCAAGAGGACGCTTGAAAGAAGGAAAGTTGTCACGAAGCATTCCCAGGCTACTTTGGGGAGAATTTTGCGAAGCGGTGTTGCCAAAGAAAAAATATAAGGGAAGAAGAATAAAACTACTTCGGGCCCGAAGCACTTCAAAAGGCTACTTCGGGCAAGAAACTTGCGAAGCGGGATTTGAAGGAGCGCAACGTTGAAAATACTTCGCCAAAAAACCGTCGAAGCACCCACTTCGGGACTTTTCGCCAGCGAACCATTTCTACTTCGTCGAAAGTCGTTGCGAAGCATCTACTTCGGCAAACCTCCATGCGAAGTAATTTCACCCGAAGTAGAAGCAGTCAAAGCATTTTTGAAGGCAAGGATGCGCTTCGGCCAAAATCCTCCCGAACCACAATTTTGAAAGAAGATCGCGGTGAAGCATTTTGATGATACATCAGTGAAGCAGTTTTGGCACATCTTCCAGCGAAGCAGTAATGAAGGGCCTCACCTTGAGGAGGAAATATGCTTCGGCACCCACCATCCCCAAAGCAGTTTTGCGAAGCTCCACCATGCGAAGTACAAATCAAGAAGGAGGATCTGCTTCGGCTCAAATCCATTGCGAAGCGAAGTTGCGAACGAAGATCTAGCGAAGCGCTTCAAGGGCACGCACTCCAAGCCGGGTATTTTCCCGAGGTGATCAAGTGCCTCATAAATGCATTTTTACGTGCCCGGTAAGCCCGCTGCTCATTTTTAGCAATTGGAAATGAAGTATCAGTCCCTGAAGAAGAGCTCGACGAGCATGGCGGCCACTCGAGCACTATACCCAGAAGCCAAGGACGCTCAGACGGCTCATTAATGCATGTTTCCATGGCTGACCCGATCGTAGTTTCTAGTTTTGGTAACAGATTTGAGAGCTCAGTCACGAGGGCTGCGAAGAGCCGACTTCTCAGGTTTCGAGGGTGTACTCCTCCATTTTGTGCATTAATGGCTCAGAGGGTCGGGTCCTCTATAAAAACCCAGGCATTGTAATGTAAAAAGGGGGGGAACTTTTTGCTAGAAATCTACTGTAACTTAGAATCCTTACGATTAATACTAAAGAGCTTTGGACTCTATTTCTCTCTTTTATGTTGCCTTCTGCGATTATTTCTTTTATCTTTTCTTCATTTGCATACTGTAATTCTGAACTCTGGATTTAGGTGTGTGATTGGAGTGGAACCCTGAGATTTTCTCGAAGGATACATAGGGGAGGAAAACGTTGTATTAGTTTTCTTTTATGCTGCCTGTGGATAGTGTTTCTATCATATTCACTCCTTCTTCATCGTCGTAACTCTGAACTCTAAATTTCGATGAGAGGGAAGGGTAATCCTGGAACTCATCCAGAGGATACATAGGAGGATTAATATTGCGTTCATTTCATTTATTCTTGGTGTTCTTTGCTATTGTTTTAAGCTATTGGCTAGCAATCGTGCTTCTGGTTCTTTCCCACCATTAAACTACTAAAATTTCTTCCCTTACTCTTTTATTTCTTTCCTGCACCCTTACTCTGTTTATCTCTTTCCTGCACCCTTATCTTAAACATCAAAGTAGTTTAGTATAGGAGCCGGCCTTTCTCCGGATATTGGCACGAGGGGCATCTCTTCCCTTCGGCCTTTCAATGTTGGTCCAGGTCTAGGGCGCATACACTTACCCAAATCCTTTCCTGGGCAGATTTGATGATCAACACAACTAACCCTCACCTAGTTCACCATGGGTAGTGATACACCCTCCAAGGAGGAATGCATGCTATTTTACATGGCTATGATAGTTCTTGGATTTTCCTTGGCAAAATAATGGGGTAATCTATTGGGGGTTGGTGGTGAAATCCAAAATTTGCCAACATTCACATGCAAGTGTGTGAAGGCTTTGTTTATTATTGTGTAATGCAAGCTAACAAGCAATTTTTCTTATTGCCTAAATGTAGAAAATAAAAATAGATAATATGTAGATAGAAACATATTAGGGGTTGAATGGCTAATTTTAGGTAAGTTTTTCTAGAATTCTAAAATACAAAGCCAACCATCAGTGGGTGGTTAGGTCTGGTCAACCATGACTGTGCGGTTAACCAATTGTGCATGCACATTTGGGAGTTCCCAATCATAGACTTGTGGTTATAGTTGTATGCCAGAATATAAGGTAGAGTAGGTTTGAAACCATAAATGAGCCTAGTCTATTCCTAATTAGGCTATGCAGATGCTCTAATGACTAAATTAAAATGCAGATTCTTCTAATTTTCTTTTTTTTTTTAATTTTAGATATGCCTAGCCTAGGACCTAAATGCAAACAAAGGAAAACAAGGACAAAGACTCCTATTTAACCTAATGCAATTCTAAAGTGAAAGGAAATGGAAGGAGGGTTTTAGATGTACAAACCTACTATCCTTTCATTGCTACCTCAAATGATTTCAACCACTGATATATGGTTTCACAGTGCTCCAACCATCGGTCCATAGTTTATCCAATCTGTAACCATGCATGCATGGTTTCTTAGGCACAGGGTCAAATTAACATAGGCTATAGATCCATCAACTTTTGATTTCTAATATTTATGCGATTGAGCTCCAGAAACCTGCAATCATAGTGTTGACCCCAAAAAGTTTAGCCACCTTTTTGGAGCTAAGTCTAGAGTTGCCCTTGGGGCGCACAGGCCGTGCACCCCAAATTTGCCCTGTGTGCTCTATTCCAATAGAGCGCACTCCAAGTCACCCAGGTGTGCAACTTGTGCACCCCAAGTCAACCTGATGCACTCCAATCCAATGGATCATGGATTCCCTTGCCCATGCGCCCCGTTGAAGGAGGAAATGCACAATATCCCTTAGGGGCACACAAGTTAGTTCACCCCGTCGCCAGTATATGCACTCCATGGGAATGTGGAGCACACTCAGTCCTTTTGGATGCATAACATGTGCCCCGTACACTCTGATGAAGTGGAGTGCACTCAGTCCTTTAGGGCGCACAAGGTTGTGCACCCTATGTGCTCTGATGAAGCGAAGCACACTAAGTCCTTTAGGGTACACAAGGTCATGCACCCCACATGCTCTAATGAAGTGAAGCCCTCTCAGTCCTTTGAGATGCACAAGGTCATGCGTCTCATGCACTCTGATGAAATGGAGTGCACTCAGTCCCTAAAGGGTGCACAAGGCTATACGCTCCCCCTTAGTCAAGTGCACTCCACTCTCAAGTGGAGTACACAACCTCAGTCAGGGCACACAAGACTGTGCGTCCCATCCCAAGTCGGCATGCCCATCCCTTTGAGGTGTGCAAATGTCCAAGACGGGTGCACAAATTCATGCACCCACCTCTGGATTATGTGCTCCACTATGATAGAGCACACAAGGTCAAAAGAGGGTGCACAGCGTGTGCACCCTTTGGAGGTGAGTGCACTCCACTTCCTCGAAGGTCGCATGGGTGCACAACCCTGTGTGCCTACCTTGAAAGCCATGCACCCCACTCAGAAAGGGGGCACACACACTAAAATTAAACCCAATGCATATCAAGCGTGCACATACTTACCTGTGCCTTGCCTTAGCCAATACTAAACCATAGTGTGTCCTAATAATTATTGGTAGTCATAATTCATCCATCAGTGCAAAGAGATGACGGGCGACGTGGTGCACACGACTAATAATAGTAGCTCATAAAAAGGGGAAAAAGTGCATGTGCCATCTACCACATATAATGCATCTATTATAAAAATGTGGCAATCATTTTTTGCATCATTCGTGCATGTAGAAATGCTTATTAATGAGGTCGAGTGAAGCAAAGAGAACGCACAGGACAACTTACAGCATGGGAGGCAAAGGATAGATGCAATCATGCCAATCTATAGGAGATTTTAGGAGGACTACGTACCTATTTTTGGGATATCGACCACTCTAGCAGATGAATCCCCATGCTTCTTTGTAGAAGAATACATCAAGGTCTCCCTATTTTTGTAGAATGAGCAAAATTGGTGCCAGTGGGGCCAAGAAGTGGCAGAATATGAATATGAGGCCAATGATGAGTTGGTCGATTGCAGCCTCTCCATCGAGGATTTTGGGCAAGCACCAGTCATCAAGGATTTTGTTTTTCAAAAAATCCAAAATTTTGATTTAGAGTCTGGCGATAGGTTGTCTAAACGCTTCACGACTTTGGTGGAAATGGTAGACCACTTGTGTGAGTTTACCAATAACAATTTATAGTGGGCTAAATATCGGGTAGTGGAGGCCACCCAAGATTTGAACTTGCTCCTCTTCTCTCTGACCTTTCACGATGAGGCTTGGGAATTTATTGACCAAGCCATTCAAAATCATAGGGTAGGAGTAGGGCCCACCACTGCCAGAACACACACACTAGGAGGGCCACAGCCACCAGCACAAGGTAGTACCAGCGGGAGTGCACAACCTCCGCCTGCATGAAGGGAACGTGGGATACATGGCCTTTTTTGAGTGCATCCTAGGCTTGGGTACAACATGATCATTCTAGTAGGGTGGGCGGTCACAACAATCAAGCAGCCCATGCTATAAGAAGGAGAAGACTGCTACAACACCTTTTTTATCGAACCTCTGAGAGATAAAAGCTAGGTATAGCTTTGTCTATTGTTTGAGTCGTATTTTCCCTTGTGTTTCTTGTCTATTTTTCTTATCACCCTTTCTCTTGTCATTCACCAGGGACTATTGAGGTGCATTGTTCACTGAGATTATTTCTTGTGGAACACGCCAGAGTTGAGGACTCTTACGTCACTACAATCAGGATGGAGAGGAGATACCCCTTGTTCTGAATATTCAAACCAGGGGTTTATTGTAATCAAATGGCATATGAGGATCAAGCACTCTGTTGATTTGTTCTATGCACATATTTTATTAATGAAAATCTCAACTCTTCCCTTGGCATATTTTTGTGTGAATGATCTGTGTTAGCTTATTTATGTATTACTGCAATCAGAATCCATAAATAACGCCTTCTCTCACTAGTTTAATTATTTTATTTACATTACATCATTTGAATGGAGTAAAATAAACTAGTTCTTCCTTCTGCTATCTTCCCTAAGATCATCTATCAAACTGCTACGACTCTATAATGGATAAGGCACCGGTCTGGGTTTTATAGGTTTTAATATTGATAGGTTTGGTCACTAAAAATATCAAAATAACAAAGTAACAACATTTTTGTCTGGCATAGTGGGCATGTGCATGATAGAGAATTAGTAAAAGGACCCACTTCTTGGGGTTTCCTTACCCAACCTGGTCGATTTAGAGTTGTCAAAGGTAGTCTATTCCTAGGTTAATGAGGTGGATCTGCCAGAATCCATAGTGTTGGTTGTGATCTCTAGAGTTTTTCATGACGTGACAAATATTTTGAGGGTAAGCGAAAAAACTCCACAATAGTTTTTGGCACCATTGTCGGGGAAGGCCTTTTTAATTTCTTTTTGTCATATTACTCCCCTTGCGACATATATTTTTATTTCCCTATGAGGTTATATGTTTTTGGGCTGAGCAATCTTAGCCAGAGAGAGTGTTCCATTTTGCACCTAGTGCTGGCGACTCTAAAAACAAGGAAGCTGATCTGGTGGCCACATGAAAAAGCAACGAGGAGCTCTACCCCAAACTACCGGACCCACAGGTACTTTTTTGAATAAACAAAAAGCAAAAGCACTCTTTGATTTATGTTCCTTCAAGTAGTCAGAGTAGTAACAATCCCCCTCACATTCCTCAAAATCCCTGAAATAGTACTTCCCCTATCATATCTACTATCTCGAGGGGCCCAGTTCCACCAATGGCCAACCCGCCTTTGAATAATTGGCATTTAAATAGGTATAGGCCCTTTGTCTTACCTCAGGCTTTAAACCCGTTGCCTCCTAAGGCTCATAAATATCTGCCTAAATTCTTAGGTGAAAATACTATGATGGGGGAGGATCACTTGAAGGATTTTTTATATGCCATGGATAGCCTAGAGGTAGAACATGAAGACATCATCCTCCGATTATTTTTACAAACCCTAGAGAAAGATTATAGGGAATGGTTTAATAGCCTCCAAGTTGATACCATTGGAACCTTCCATGAACTGGAAGAGGCCTTCCTAAGAAAATATGGGGAGAAAAAAATGAACAGTCCCTATTAACTGAGTTGGCCACTATGAAGAAAAAGGAGAATGAGACTATTGATGATTTTAATAGGCACTTCACTAAGCTCAGGAACCGAATCCCCACTGCCCTTAGACCCAATGACCATCAATCTATTTGCTTTTACAAGAATGCTTTCCTGGGAGATTTCAACTATGAGCTGAGACAACAACCCACACTTACTATCGATGCCTGTATGGAACGGGCCAACATAATAGAAAGAGATATGATCGACAGTGGAAAAATGAAGTCTGCCTCCATGGATCCCAGCCCTGGCCAACCAGATAAGAAAAGCAAGAAGGTGGGGTTTGGTATATTAAAAAAACCAGAAGTTGATCCTGTTGAGAAACTGTCTTCCCAGGTCACTGAAATATTTTTATCAATAAATAATAGACTGTCCAAAATTGAGAGGGATAAAAATGATAGTGGGGAACCCTCTCGGCACCAGGACAATGATAGACCTCCCTTCAGAAGGAACTTCAATAGAAACTGGGGTAATGAAGGGGCTAGGAATTCAAGTAATAACTAGAAAAGGAAGGAAAACCAGAAAGATCCTGATGTTGTTCCCAACCCCATGGCCTCTATCAATGTAGCTTCTAATTTCCCATTATTCTACCCAACTTGTGATGCTCCTCATAACCCAACCGATTGTGGCATCTTCCATAGCTTGCATTCAAAATTTAACTTGGAGGAGGACTCCAATGAAGAAATCAGAATAAATGCCTGTTGGACATGGGAAGAAATTGCATACAGTCCCCTAATATCAGAGGCTACAAATAAATTGTCACATTCTGATAGTCACCCCACTGCCTTTGCCAATGATGATGTAAAAATCTTGAGAAGACCCCCGAATGACCGATTTGAACAAATCAAAAGAGGTAAACTAACCCCCATAACTGAGGAAGTTGAAACTTTGGAAAGAGTCCATGCCACCCGGTTACGTAATAGGACTATCCCTGATAAAGCTGATAAGAAAAATGAGGGGGAACCTGAGAATAAAAAGGGACATCAAGAGGCTAAATCTCCTTCTCCCCATGAAAAAATAGAACCTGTTAATACTATTGTCGGGCCTAAAGGGACAAAATTGGATATAGGGATGGAACTGGAAAAACAAAAAATTAATATCACCTTTGGAGAATTGATGACCATCCCAAAATATCGGGAGCAAATATGTAAGGCCTTTGGGCTGGCTGATCAGGGAGATAATCATGTTTTGGCCACCTCAGGTTCAAACCCATCAAATAGGACTCCTGCTTCCATTAGGCCATTTTATATCTCTCTCAGGTATACATCTAGTTTTGGAGACCGATACGTAATCCACAACTGCATGTTGGACAATGGGGCATCTCACAATGTAATGTCAAAGCAAGTGGTTGACCAATTGGGGTTGATGTGCACCAAGGATTCCCCCCTATTTTTGTCATGGACAATAGGCAAGTTCCTTGTGTAGGGATAATTACAGGCCTCCTAGTTTTCTTAGACCAATATCCAAAGAAGGGGATTGTCATGGATGTGGCGGTTGTAGATGTAGACCCATTTTTCTCCCTATTATTATCTAGACACTGGGCAGAGCAGTTGGGAGGATCAATCCAGTTAGACTGGTCATTTTCTACTATTCCCCTCTCTTCCAAAGAACAAGCCACATTAAGAAGAGAACCCTTCAACAAAATATCAGTAGAGCTGATGAAGCCTGATAACACCACGGTCAATTTGGTAAGCTCTGTAGAAGAAAAATAATTAGGGGTTTATTCCATTTGGCACACCCCTTTTCTTAAAAAGGTACCTGATGCTGAAGGGTTAGACCCCATACTTAAGGCAGCGATAGATGCCGAATCAGACAGGGTTCTCACCACTGAAATGTGGACTTTAACATTTTATGGGGCTAAGTCACAAACAGGGGTTGGGGCTGGAATCAATTTAACTGACATAAAGGGTAACTACCTAGGAATACCTTACAGATTAGAATTCCCCTACACCAATAATGTAGCAGAATATGAGGCCCTGCTTCTCGAGTTGAGGAAAGCAAAAGAACTTGGAATCAACTATCTGACTATGTATGGAGATGCAGAATTAGTTATTCAGTAGATAAGGGGGAAATATCAAACTAAACACCCCAGACTAAAACAGTATAAACAGGTTGTCCTAGATGAGATAAAAAAATTTATGGCATTCAATATCTCACATATTCCTAGGGAAAAAAATCATGTGGCTAACCTACTAGCGGTGAATGCCTCTGGGGTAGATGATCCTAAAATTGACACTGAATTCATGGATAGATTCCCCACCATTTCAGTTTATCACCCCTCTATCCCAGACAATGTAGTGTACCTACAAGTTTTTTAGGATGATGCAGACATAAGAGATTTCATGACAGTACATAATCAGTTTGTAGGGGTAATATGTGATGAACAGGATGAGGAAAGGCTGCAACATATTATAGGCACTCCCACTGAGGTTATCCAATTAAAAACTAATAAAATACCTAGGGGACTAGTGGCTTTGGAATCCTTGTTCGATGATTTTGACAAAGCCCACAGAGTGGCGCCCAGTGAGTCAAAAGGTGAGGAAGTTAATATAGGGACAGTTAGTGATCCTAAGAGGGTAAGAATTGCCAGGTCACTACCAACAAAAGAAAAGAAGCAGTACATAGGATATCTAAGAAAAAATAGGGACAATTTTGCTTGGGGGTATGATGAATTAAGAACATTCAATACTAAAATAATGACCCACATTATTCCCTTAAAAGAAGGATCCAAGCCCTTTAGGTAGAAGCAGAGAAAGTTCAATCCCACACTACACCCTGTGATGCAAAAAGAAGTGCAAAAGTTACTGGATGCCAAGATCATTAAAAAGGTGAGGTTCTCCTCATGGATAGCAAACTTAGTCCCAGTTCGAAAGAAGAATGAGGAGATAATGTTGTGTGTAGATTTCTAAAATTTGAATAAAAGTTCCCTCAAGGATAATTATCCTCTCCCCAATATGGAACAACTATTGCAAGCAGTGGTGGGATCTTCATGGATATCTCTGCTAGATGGTTTCTCAGGGTATAACCAGATCCTAGTAAATCCTGAGGATCATTTTAAAATTGCCTTCACCACACCTTGGGGTACTTTTGAATACCAAAGGATGCCATTCGGGTTGATGAATGTTGGGGCTACTTTCTAGAGGGCCATGGATTTTGCCTTCAAGGGGCTAATGTTTAAAATAGTGGTGGTTTATTTAGATGACATTACTGTATTTTCCAAGAATCCTGTAGACCACTTTTCTCACCTATCCCAAGTATTTCAAAGATGCAAGGAATATGGGATCTCGTTGAATCCAAAGAAATGCCTATTTGGAGCCTCTCACGATAAGTTACTAGGGCACGTAGTTTCAAAGGAAGGAGTCAGTATCGATCCTGAAAGAACCAAAGCAATTGCACAAATACCACCCCCCAAAAGCCTCAAGGGAGTCAGATCCTTCTTCGGAAAAATTAATTTTGTCAGAAGATTCGTGCCTAATTTTGTCGAGATTGCTAAACCCATTAATGATATGATCAAGAAGGATGTTAAAATCAAATGGGAGGAGGGTAACCTTAAATCCTTCTAGAAGATTAAGGATGCCATTACTACTGCCCCTGTCTTGACTGGTCCAGATCATTCCAAAAATTTCAATTTGTACTCTTTTGCCTCAGATCACACTATAGCAGTAGTATTATCTCAGAAGGATGAACAAGCAAATGAACGTCCCATAGCATTCATGAGTTTAGGAATGAAAGGGGCTCAGCTGAGATACAAACCGATTGAGAAGCAGGCCTATGCCCTCATACAGGCCTTGGAGCATTTTAAAAGTATTTTTGGAGCTTGCAAAGTGATTGCCTGTATACCCTATATTGCCATCAAGGATATTCTTACCCAGCCCGAACCCACAGGCAGTTCAACAAGATGGATGATTAAATTGCTGCAATATGACGTAGAGTTCAAAGCCATAAAAATTATTAAAGGCTAGGGATTGGTGAAATACATGGCCTGCAAAGAAGAACGGTGGATAGACGATGTTGTCTTAGCCCAAGGAGAGTAGCAGGAACCATAGTTAGAACATGAGAATTCTGAGTGGTACAAAGATATCTTGTTCTATCTAAAAGAACTGTCCTTCTTTCCTGGGAAGACTGCTAGCAGAATGAGAAGCATCAAACAATAGTCTCAGAAGTATCATCTTCAGGGAAGCAGGTTGTACTGGCGACATCCAAGTGGGGTACTGCTGCTGTGTGTGACTCAAGAGGAGGCTCCCAAAATTATCAAGGAGTTTCATAGAGGTTTTTGTGGTGGTCACTTTGCTCCTAAAGCAACAACCAACCAAATCATGAGAGCAGGATATTATTGGCCATCCCTATTCAAATATGTCTACCAGGCAGTCAGAAGTTGTTACAGTTGTCAAGTCTTCGTTGGGAAAAAGAGCTTGCCTGCCATGCCTCTACAACCCATCATTGTTGAAACTCCATTTTCTCAATGGGGGGTTGATTTAATCGAGGAGATCAACCCCAATTCATCAGGAGGACACAAATGGATTATCACTGCCACTGACTACCTGACCAAGTGGGTAGAAGCAACCCCCCTTAGAAGATCAACAACAACAACCATCATTAACTTCTTGGAGGAAAAGATACTGACCAGATTTGGAGTCCCCAGAAAATTGGTAACAGATAATGCCAAGTATTTTACTTCCTATGAGATGGTGGATTTTTGCAATCAGTACAACATTGAGCTGGCTCACTCTGCTAATTACTACCCATAGGGTAATGGATTGGCCGAATATTCAAATAAGAACATCCTAACGAGAATTAAGAGGTCATTAGGAAAGAATAAGAGAGGATGGGACGGTGAACTCAAATATGCTCTATGGGCAGATAGGTTGTCAATAAAGAGAGCTACCGACATGTCACCATATGAGCTGGTATATGGGGAAAAGGCACTGTTGCCACCACAACTGGAGAAAGTAGCCCTCTCTTTGCTACTACAGGATCATGAAAAACCAGATGAACTACAAAGGAGAATGGACCAATTGGAGAAATTGGAGGAAGACAGGAGGGAGGTTGTTGCACGAATGATCGGCCAAACAGGAAAAATAGTAGAATTGTTCAATAAGAAAGCTAGAGGGCAGACTTTCATCTTGGGTGATGTGGTATTATATTGGGACCCAAAAAATGACAAGCCAGGAGAGAAGGAGAAGTTTGAGCCTAAGTGGTTGGGCCCCTACCAGATTGCAAAAATAGTGGGGCAACATACTTACAAGTTGGAAAACATGGAAGGAGAGGAGCTGCCTATACCAGTCAATGGGTAGTATCTGAAGATCTTTGGTCCTAGTATGTAAAAAAAAAAAAGTGTGCATGTGTTAGTCCTACGTCAGTCTACCCAGAGATTCTGGAGTCCTCAAGTTGTCATCCTTCATCCACCCCCTTGTCCCAGTCAGAGCTGGTGTTGACCCCAAAAAGGTTAGCCACCTTTTTGGAGCTAAGTCCAGAGTTGCCCTTGGGGTGCACAAGCTATGCACCCCAAATTTTCCCTGTGCGCTCCATTCCAATGGAGCGCACTCCAAGTCACCCAGGTGCACAACTTGTGCATCTCGAGCCAAGCCGATGCGCTCCACTCCAATGGAGCATAGATTCCCCCGAGCAGGTGCACAAGGCTGTGCACCCACCTCTAGCCCATGCACCCCATTGAAGGAGGGGGCACACAATGTCCCTTAGGGGTGCACAAGGTAGTGCACCCCGCTGCCAGTCTATGCACTCCATGGGGAGGTGGAGCGCATAATAGTCCTTTGGGGTGCACAAGGTCATGTGCCCCACTTGATGAGGGAGCACCCTGCAGTGTGCCCCCATGTGCTCCAATGAAGTAGAGTGCACTCAATCCTTTGGGGCACACAAGGTCGTGCACCCCATGCACTTTTATTAAGTAGAGCACACTTCGTCCTTTAGGGCACACAAGGTCGTGTGCCCTATGTGCTCTGATGAAGCAAAGTGCACTCAGTCCTTTGGGTCACACAAGGTCATGCATCCCATGTGCTCCAATCAAGTGGAGCACACTCAGTCCCTAAAGGGCACACAAGGCTGTGTGCTCCACCCCAGCCAAGTGTGCTCCACTCTCAAGTGGAGCGCACAACCTCAATCGGGGTGCACAAGGCTGTGCACCCCATCCCAAGTCGGCATGCATCCCTCCCTTTGGGAAGCACAAATGTCCAAGATGGGTGCACAAAGTCATGTGCCCACCTCCAGGTTATGCGCTCCACTATGGTAGAGCACACAAGGTCAAAAGAGGGTGCACAACGTGTGTGCCCCATGGAGGTGAGCATGCTCCACTTCCTCAAAGATTGTGCAGGTGCACAACCCTATGCACCCACCTTGAAAGCCATGCACCCCACTCCCCAAGGGGGTGCACGCACTAAAATTAAACCCAATGCATCTCAAGCGAGCGCATACCTACCTACGCCCCACCTTAGCCAATGCTAAACCACCATGTGTCTCGATCATTATTGGCAGTCGTAATTCATCCATCGGTGCAAAGAGACGATGGACGATGTGGCACGCCTGACCAATACCAGTAGCTCATGAAAAGGAAAAAAGTGCATGCGCCATCTACCACATTTAATGCATCTATTATAAAAATAAGGTGGCGATCATTTTTTGCATCATCCGTGCATGCAAAACTGCCTATCGATGAGGTCGAGTGAAGCAAAGAGAACGCACAGGACAACTTACAGCATGGGAGGTAAAGGATAGATGCAATCATGCCAATCTATAGGATATTTTAGGAGGACTACGTACCTATTTTTGGGATATCGACCACTCTAGTAGATGAATCCCCATGCTTCTTTGTAGAAGAATACATCAAGGTCTCCCTATTTTTGTAGAATGAGAAAAATTGGTGCCAATGGGGCCAAGAAGTGGCAAAATCTGAATATGAGGTCAATTATGAGTTGGCTGATTGTAGCCTCTCCATCAAGGATTTTGGGTGAGCACCAATCATCAAGGATTTTTGTTTTTCAAAAAATCCAAAATTTTTATTTAGAGTCTGGTGATAGGTTGTCTAAATTCTTCACGACTTTGGTGGAAATGGTAGATTGCTTGTGTGAGTTTGCCAATAATAATTTATAGTGGGCTAAAGATCGGGTAGTGGAGGTCATCCAATATTTGAACCTCCTCCTCTTCTCTCTGACCTTTCATAATGAGGTTTGGGAATTCATTGAACAAGCCATTCAAAATCATAGGGCAGGAGTAGGCCCCACCGCTTCCAGAAAACATGCACCAGGAGGGCCACAACCACCAACACAAGGTAGTACTAGTGGGAGTGCACAACCTCTACCTGCATGAAGGGAACGTGGGATATGTGGCATTTTTTTAGTGCATTCCAGGCTTGGGTACAACATGATCATTCCAGCAGGGTGGGTGATCACAACAATCAAGCAGCCTATCCTATAAGAATAAGAAGACTGCTACAACACCTTTTTTATCGAACCTTAGAGAGAGAAAAGATAGGTATAGCTTTATCCATTGTTTAAGTCGTATTTTCCCTTATGTCTCTTTTCTGTGTGTCTTATCACCCTTTCTCTTGTCATTCACCAGGGACTGTTGAGGTGCATTGTTCACTAAGATTATTTCATGTGGAACACGCTGGAGTTGAGGACTCTTACGTCATTGCAATCAGGATAGAGAGGAGATACCCCTTGTTCTGAATATTCAAACTAGGGGTTTACTATAATCAAATGGTATATGAGGATCAAGCACTCTATTGATCTGTTCTATGCACATCTTTTATTAATGAAAATATCAACTCTTCCCTTGGCATATTTTTGTGTGAATGATCTGTGTTAGCTTTTTTATGTATTACTATAATCAAAATCCATAAATAACACCTTCTTTCACTAGTTAACTATTTTATTTACATTACATCATTTGAATGGAGTAAAACATACTAGTTCTTCCTTCTGCTATCTTCCCTAGGATCATCTATCAAACTTCTACGACTCTGTAATGGATAAGGCACCGATCTAGGTTTTATAGGTTTTAATACTGATAGGTTTGGTCACTAAAAAAATATCAAAATAACAAAGTAACAACATTTTTGTCTGGCATAGTGGGTATGTGCATCATATAGAATTATTAGATGAACCCACCATCTGGGGTTTCCTTATCCAACTTGGTTTATCTTGAGCTGTCCAAAGTAATCTTGTCCTCGGTTAATGATGTTGATCTGCCAGAATCCATAGTGTTGGTTGTGATCTCTAGGGTTTTCTTTGACATGACAAATATTTTGAGGGTAAGCAAAAAAACTCCACAACATAAAAAAATACAGATCAATAACAGATTTAAAACATGTAATGACAAATAAAATCCTTAGGGGGTCCCACCATGATCACCATTTATGTAACCAAAATAAGTGAAAACCACAATGTACAAAATAGAAAAGAGAATATTGCAATATGAAAAATTATTTTCTTTTGTATTAGTACAGAGGAGCCTGAATCTCCTGATTTTATAATGATGTTTGATTTGTCCCAATGTCTTAGGGGTAATGTTACAATGATATCTCTCTTTTTTGAATACAATGATTTGATAATGGGGGTGTATTCCAAATCTTCAAAAGACTATGGTGTGTTCTTCACTCCTTAGCTATAGCTTCAAGGGTGAGTGGACTTCTGATATCCGACAATGGGACCACTCCAGCTTTAATAGCTCTCTAAATACCTATCTCCTACATACATGAGAATAATACAAGGGTTAGTAGCACATGTATAAATAATTTAAAACCAATGAAGATAAAACCCCCAAACTAATATTTACAAAAAATATAGAAAATCAAACCTAGATGCCTTGCTGAAATCAAATTACTGATAGTGCATGTAATGCCTTTCTGGTTCTAAGAAACCACAAATTTATGGTTTAGGCTAGTTAACCTTGGATAGGTGGTTAGGAAACCATGAGAGGGTGGTTGTGACTATGTAACTATGGATGGGTGGTTGAGGCTGAATGGCAAAAATCTCCAAAATGTGACTTTAAGGCTTTGAATATTTAGTTTCCTAGGGTTGTGTGCGAACTAGTACAATTCTAATAACCTAACGGTGTATGTTCTCATCCTAATTTGGTTGATGGGGTGAATGTGCCTTTATAGACCCGTTAGGATTTTTTATGGAAAAGGGAGGTGGTAAGCTAGGATTGCCAAGTGGCAATCTAGGGCTACCAAATGGAAGGGGTGGTTACAGTGAGTCACCTAGAGTATCTCGCTTAACTGGGGTGATGTGGCTAATGGGTGAGTGCAAGTGAAGTGAGGTGTAAGGGATGTCCCATGTGTCAAGTGATGGTGGTGAGGTGTCTAGGACACATTTCTAGTGATTAGGTAGGGTATTCTAGGCAGATTTTCCAGATTTATAAAATCTGAAAAATACTTTTACTGTGTAGGATCTATATGCCTAAGTTTGGAATTAGGTATATATTTTATTATGCATATGTGTGTGGTGGGATGCAAGATGTGGTTTTGTAAGTACTTAGTTTTTGGTGTCTACACTAATAGTTGGATTTCTTTTTTCCCTTTAATGTGATTTAAAGACAAGTATATCAATTAATTTTCAACTCTTGATAATTTTTAATGAAGCTTTTTTTATAGCTTTTGATATTTGATATTTAATGTTTATAAATTACAAATATCCTACTTTGGTGTAGTATTCCTTATAACTCCCTAATTTGGAATATTAGAAAACAATAATATTTACAATAATAGAATTTTAATTTTTCTAGGTAGAAATCCTTATTTCTCCTATGTTTTAATTTGCAAATATTAGGCTATAATTCTTCTTTAATTTTGGTTTCAAATATGGTTGATTTACCTATATTTTCAATATTATATTATACCTTTACTAATCCTATTAATGAAATTAAATTAGAATAAGGTTATTCTTACCTTTATAATGTTGCAAATCCCTACACACTTAGCACTATATTTCATATGTAGATGATAGCAGTATTTTTAGTATTCCTCCTAACTGTTACAACCAATGGCAAGCTTTTTATTCTTCAATGTATGGCAAAATTTAATGCTAGTCTTGAACTTGAATGATGACTAATTTTTTATTCTCTTCTGACAGTAATATTTGGATAGAGGATGCCTCAATTTTGACCACCTTGACTAAGATATTTAAATGCTCTTTATTTTCTTATATGCTGCTATTGAATGCTGCTATGAACACTGCTACGAATGTGCTATAAATGTTGCTACAAATACACTCCTCCTTGGTTTTTAGCATCTCAAATAAGGATTGAGTGTTGTAGTGGGTGATAATTATCATGATAGTTTCACTATAATGCCCGGGAGAGAGATAGAACCTTGTTGATTCTTAGAATTATCTACAGAGTGGAATGTGAGCATTACAGTCTTTGAAGAACACAAGCTTATACTGAGAGGGGGGTGAAAAGTATAAGACCACTTTTTACTTTTTCTTCCAATTCAATATTATGTTGTGTAAAGATAGCAGTATCAATAGCAGTAATCAAAGCAATGCACAAAAACCATACACAATAGAGACACCACAATTTACGTGGTTCACCCAATGTGGGCTACTCCACGAAGAAAATATTTTACTAAAACTTTCTCAATCAATCTCTTTGGGAATCACTCCCAATTACAATGTTTATGGATCTCTATCCAAAGGAGATGCTGATCCCCTAATCTCAAGTTCGTGGATCTCTTCCATAGGAGAACTCTTTCCCCTTCTACTCTGGCTATGTGATCTTCTAGAAGACTTTGTCTCTCTATTGCACTAACTGGTGGACCTCTCTCCACTTGAAGACTCCTCACTCATATCTGTCTTCAACTATGCTGGTTGTTGGATCTCTATCCACTGAGACTCTGTCCTCTGTACTCTATCACCTCCAAAGCTCTATCAATAGGCTCACTAAGAACCTTCTCAATAGGCTCACATAAAACTTGCTTAACAAGCTCACATAAAACTTGTCAAATGTTGAATAACAAGCTCACACAAGAACTTGTCCAATCTGCTCAATAACAAGCTCACCAAGAACTTGTCCAAATCTGCTCTAGCAAGCTCACCAAGAACTTGCCCAAATATGCTCTAGAAAGCTCACCAAGAACTTGCCCAAATTTGCTCTAACAAGCTCACTAAGAACTTGTCCCAAATATGTCCACAAAACTGTCCACAAATCTATCCACAAAACTATCCCAAAACTATCCACAAATGCCTTCTCAAAGGCTCAATCAATCATGCTCAAGTAGCACTCAAATCTCATCCACAAATCTATCAAGGCAAAGCTCAAATATGAACTCAACAATGAATGGCAATGTACTCTTCAATGGATGACAACAATGATCCACAATACTCAACTCAACTCATAGAAGCATAAAGAGAATTGTTAGAGACTCAATATGTTCTAATCTCACTCTCAACTCAAATCAATCTCAACTCAACTCATAGAAGCATAAAGAGAATTGTTAGAGACTCAATATGTTCTAATATCACTCTCAACTCAACTCAAATCAATCTCAACTCAACTCAAGTCAATCACCATAAGGGACAACTCTCTCTCACACAACCCTAGTCCAAGTATGTATCAACCAACTCAAATGTTTCCAACAATGCTCAACCATAAATCTCACATAACAATGATACTCATGTTCTTTTCTAACTCAAGTTCTTTCACAACCAATGGGCTTCAACAACTATGCTTATCAAACAAGGTTTAGACACAACTCTCAATTCAGAAAACCTTGAAGCATTCAACCAACCACTTTCGAAAAGGAAACCACAAACAATCCTTTTCCCTCCAATGATATTTCAGAAATCAACCACCATAAACAATCAATAGGAGAATGTGCCCATACCTTTTATGAAGATGAAAAAACCTCTTTGTAAATCTACCACAATCACAAAATTCTTTTGCCAATCTTCACAAGGGTTAGTAGATCACAAAATAATCAACATTACTCCACTTTTCAATAATCATCACCAAGGCCTTTAATTGCACAACTTCCTTATCTCTCCTAAAACCACTTGTACCATAAAATAAAATAAATCAAAACATTGCATAACCTTTTCACTCCCAAAACCACTTATACCATAAAATAAAATAAATCACAATATTGCATACCTTGTCACCTCATGAAAGAATTAATCCTCTTGAAAAAGAACAAGGCAAACTTCACTTTTGGAACCCCTTTGCAAAATCAGAAATATCTCTTTACACACACCTTATTTCTCCTTCTAAATAAGTTAGTCAAATAGCCCTCGAAATAAGCTTTCCGATGATATATAATATGCCCCATTTCCGAAATAAATTGAAACCTTTACATATATATATATGCCAACCTCCATTAATTGCACATAGGTCGGCCCTCCATTAATTTAAACTTAAACTTTAAACTTTAATATCTTCATCACCGGAGGTCCTTTTTCGATGAAACAAAATTCCACCTTGGCTTTTAAGAAAATCCCTTTCCACATAAGCCCACCATGGTTTTAAATAAAACCTTTTATTTTTCCTGCCTTGGTTTTCATAAAAACCCTGTATATATCCATGCTCTCCAAAATATCATAGATGATTATCTATGAAGTGCTTTTGCCACCAAAACCAAATATGATCCATGTGACATCAATGACAACATAAAATACCTCAAATTAACTCAAATTTCCAACAATCTCCCCCTTTGTCATTGATGGCAACACCTCTAATGCAAACACCACAATCACTACAAAAACCATCTCTGAGAATCAAAGTTGCTCCCCTTGACTCAATACTCTCTATGGAGGCTTCTCCCCCTAACTCAATACTCTCTTTGGAGGCTGCTCCCCTAACTCAATACTCTCTTTGGAGGCTGCTCCCCCTAACTCAAATCTCTCCCCTTACTCAAATCTCTCCCCCTTTGACATCAATGGCAAAAGGGACACCTATGGGGCTAAAATATATGACTCTTAAGCTTAGCCCCCTCACCCCCTTCTCTTTTGAGGTGATTAATTTTGGGGTGGGAGTACTTTTACTCCCATATCACTTTGTTTCTTTCCTCTATCAACTTCCTTCCATGTTTTTTTGATATCCTTCTCTTGATGAATTACTTGATCTTCTTGTCTAGAACCTTTTTGACCTTCTTGCCTTGAACCTGTTTGGAATTGAGTCCTACACCATATTGCAATATGCCCAAAGTTATTGCAATTAAAACACTTGATATTGTAGCCTTTGGTTGGTGCCCATGTCCTAAAATTATTCTTAAAATAATTTCCATATCCATTCCTTTCTTGAACCCTGTATTGTGAAGCTCTGTTTTCATGACCATTATAACCATGACTTCTGAATTGTGTAGCTCTAAAACCAAAACCATGTTGCTCATTTCCTTTGCACTGAAAATCTTTATGACCAATCCTGTTACATGAGAAGCAATGTCCCTGAAAACCATACCTTCTTCCCTTGAAGTTTCTTCTAGCAAAATCAAACTTCTTTGATCCATGGATCCTGCAATGTATAGCCCTGTGTCCAAATCCATTACAAGAAAAACAATATCCTTGAAAAGCCCTTTGTTCATGCCTTGGTTCCTCATACCTTTCTTGACCATTATCCTTATGATCATCTTCAACTTGTGCATTACATTCTTGAACCTTCTTTGTAGCATCTAAAACCTCTTCCTTACCTTTCTCTTCAAGAATTTATTTTCCCTTTGAGCTTGATTCACCTATCTCAAAACAAGAACCAAACTGAATATTTGGAGCCATAGGAACTTTGGAACTTTCCTCACAAATCTTAGGTGCTTCCTTGCTTTCATATTTTAGAACTTCCTTTCCTTTTGAGTGTGACTTTTCTTGGAAGTAAGATACAACCTTAAAATAAGTTTCCACTCCTTTTTGAATCTTTTCATCTAATGTATCATGTCTTGTCGTTGTTACCCTTAGTTCTTCATTCATCCTCTCTTCTATCCTTTTTGCATTTTGAAGCTCTTCTCTGAGATTCTTGATTGTTTGAAGTAGTTCTTCTCTGATTTTGACATCTATTCGAATCTTGTTTTCAAGATTCTTGTATTCTTATTTTAACCTTTTGATTTCTGATTTTTGTTTACTTGGCTCATCCTCTTCCTTTTCTATTACCAAAAATGAGACTTCTTTGTTTTCACTATTGCTGGAATTATCACTAGAACTGTTGCTTTCTTTTTCAAATACACTTTCCTTGTTGTAATTGTTGTAGTATGTGCAATCATCATCTATATGCCCAAAATCTCCACATATGAAGCATTTTAGTATCCTTAGACCTTTCTTGTACCTATCTGCTTGCTCAATGGCTATGGCAAGCTCTTCATGTCTTTCTTCAATAGGCACATCCTCTTCTTTAACTTCAATACCTAGGAATAGGTGTTCTTGCTTTTCTTCACTTATTCCAAAGAATGTACATTCTTCTTCATCTGACTGATCTTTATCACTGTAATCTGAACTATCACTTGCTTCTACAATGTAGTAAGATTTCTTTGCCTTACAAAAAATTTCTTCTTCTCATACCTATTTTGCTTGAATCTGTCATCTTTGTCATGCTTATGCTTTCCATCTTCTTTTCTTCTTTGACCCTATTTTTCATCATCACTATTTTCTTCATGTGGACACTTGTATGCATAGTGACCAAGATCACCACACTTGTAGCACCTGACTTTCCTTATATCTCTAAAATTCCTTGAGTCCTTATTCCTTTTGATGAAGTTAGCTTCCTCATCATTTTCTAAAACTCTATCTATTTTTGAAATTTTCCCTTTCTCTTTTTCTGAAGCCTTGAATGCAATATCTTTTATTGGATCTTGATGCTTACTTACCCTCATCTCATAAGCTGTGAGAGTACCTTGCAATTCTTCCATTGTTAACTTGTTGATATCCATTGTTTCTTCTATTGTTGAAACCTTTGCATCATATTTCATGGGAAGTGATCTCAAAACCTTTTGAGTAACTTTTGATTCTTTCATCTCAAAACCTAGGCCTCTCATAGTGTTAGTAATCTCATCAACTCAAAGTAAGAACTTTGCAATATCTTCATAATCTTCCATTTTCAATTCCTCAAATATTTTTCTATGAGTTTGTAGTTTTGCCAACTTTACCTTGGAATATCCTTCATAAGTATTCCTCAACTTGGTCCACATCTCATTAGCTGAAGTACATACCATGACCTTTGCAAAATCTATCTCACGTAGCCCACTCAAAATACAATTCATTGCTCTTGCATTGATCTCAACCAATTTCCTGGTAGTCTTATCTTCCTCGGGATCACCTTCAACCTTATACTCTTTTTCAACCATCTTCCATACCTCATATCCTTGTGATATCAAGTAGTTCTTCATTCTCATGCTCTAGAAAGCATAATTGTTACCATCAAACAATGGAGCCTTATTTGAAGATAATCCTTTCTATGAAGCCATCTGTGTTCTTTGTAGAATCTGCCCTCAAGTTGTTAGCCTTTTTGAAGGAACCCACTCTGATACCAATTGAAGAACACAAGCTTATACTGAGAGGGGGGTGAACAGTATAAGACCACTTTTTACTTTTTCTTCCAATTCAATATTATGTTGTGTAAAGATAGCAAGTATCAATAGCAATAATCAAAGCAATGCACAAAAACCATACACAATAGAGACACCACAATTTACGTGGTTCACCCAATGTGGGCTACTCCACGGAGAAAATATTTTACTAAAACTTTCTCAATCAATATCTTTGGGAATCACTCCCAATTACAATGTTTATGGATCTCTATCCAAAGGAGATGCTGATCCCCTAATCTCAAGTTCGTGGATCTCTTCCATAGGAGAACTCTTTCCCCTTCTACTCTGGCTATGTGATCTTCTAGAAGACTCTGTCTCTCTACTGCACTAACTGGTGGACCTCTCTCCACTTGAAGACTCCTCACTCAGATCTGTCTTCAACTATGTTGGCTGTTGGATCTCTATCCACTGAGACTCTATCCTCTATACTCTATCACCTCCAAAGCTCTATCAATAGGCTCACTAAGAACCTTCTCAATAGGCTCACATAGAACCTGCTTAACAAGCTCACATAGAACTTGTCAAATGCTGAATAACAAGCTCACCACGAACTTGTCCAATGCTGAGCTCACACAGAACCTACCCAAATATGCTCTAGCAAGCTCACCAAGAACTTGCCCAAATCTACTCTAGCAAGCTCACCAAGAACTTGCCCAAATCTGCTCTAACAAGCTCACTAAGAACTTATCCCAAATATGTCCACAAAAATATCCACAAATTTGCCCATAAAATTATCCCAAAACTATCCACAAATGTCTTCTCAAAGGCTCAATCAATCATGCTCAAGTAGCACTCAAATCTCATCCACAAATATATCAAGGCAAAGCTCAAATATGAACTCAACAATGAATGACAACAATGATCCACAATGCTCTCAACTCAACTCAAATAAACTCATAGAAGCATAAAGAGAATTTTTAGAGACTCAATATGTTCTAATCTCACTCTCAACCCAAATCAATCTCAACTCAACTCATAGAAGCATAAAGAGAATTGTTAGAGACTCAATATGTTCTAATCTCACTCTCAACTCAACTCAACTCAAATCAATCTCAACTCAACTCAAGTCAACTCACCACAAGGGACAACTCTCTCTCACACAACCCTAGTCCAAGTATGTATCAACCAACTCAAATGTTTCCAACAATGCTCAACCACAAATCTCACATAACAATGATACTCATGTTCTTTTCTAACTCAAGTTCTTTCACAACCAATGGGCTTCAACAACTATGCTTATCAAACAAGGTTTAGACACAACTCTCAATTCAGAAAACCTTGAAGCATTCAACCAACCACTTTCGAAAAGGAAACCACAAACAATCCTTTTCCCTCCAATGATATTTCAGAAATCAACCACCATAAACAATCAATAGGAGAATGTGCCCATACCTTTTATGAAGATGAAAAAACCTCTTTGTAAATCTACCACAATCACAAAATTCTTTTGCCAATCTTCACAAGGGTTAGTAGATCACAAAATAATCAACATTACTCCACTTTTCAATAATCATCACCAAGGCCTTTAATTGCACAACTTCCTTATCTCTCCTAAAACCACTTGTACCATAAAATAAAATAAATCAAAACATTGCATAACCTTTTCACTCCCAAAACCACTTATACCATAAAATAAAATAAATCACAATATTGCATACCTTGTCACCTCATGAAAGAATTAATCCTCTTGAAAAAGAACAAGGCAAACTTCACTTTTGGAACCCCTTTGCAAAATCAGAAATATCTCTTTACACACACCTTATTTCTCCTTCTAAATAAGTTAGTCAAATAGCCCTCGAAATAAGCTTTCCAACGATATATAATATGCCCCCTTTCCAAAATAAATTGAAACCTTTACATATATATATATATATATATATATATATATATATATATATATATATATGCCAACCTCCATTAATTGCACATAGGTCGGCCCTCCATTAATTTAAACTTAAACTTTAAACTTTAATATCTTCATCACCGGAGGTCCTTTTTCGATGAAACAAAATTCCACCTTGGCTTTTAAGAAAAGCCCTTTCCACATAAGCCCACCATGGTTTTAAATAAAACCTTTTATTTTGCCTGCCTTGGTTTTCATAAAAACCCTGTATATATCCATGCTCTCCAAAATATCATAGATGATTATCTATGAAGTGCTTTTGCCACCAAAACTCAAATCAATGATCCATGTGACATCAATGACAACATAAAATACCTCAAATTAACTCAAATTTCGAATAGTCTTGTATGAGCACTTATATTCCTCCTCCTATGTAGTGTCTTCATGGACTTTCCTTTGAGTGTGCAAAGGGTGAGCACTCATGTGGGAGATGTTAGGGTTTCCTTCAAGGTGACAAGTTTCACCTTCCAATTTTGCATGGGTCTTTTCTTCTCAATATCTCTCAACATATACTTTGGAAGGTTATTTTATCAACGTATTGTGTCCAACTTCTCCTTTTTTGTATGCTTTTGATGATTCTTGATGTGAACTGGTTCTATCTATAGTAGTGTGCAATACTATGATGGCTATGGGTAATGCCTTGGTGGAGTTTTGAGATACTCCAATGGTTCCCTTGAGTGCTCCTTATGGACGTACATCTAGCTGGTATGGCCTCTTTTGTGCTTTTTTTTCTCATTCTTTCAACCTGCTATGTATTTACCTTCATAGATATTTTTTCTCCTTCCTTGTATTTACTTGAAAGTACCTTGATACAATTATCCAAAACTATGGATGATATGAGCTCTTTGAGAGGATCTTTACCTTTCTTGGAGGATTCTCTTTACATGATCGCTTTGAGTTGATTTCTTCTTGTGAAGAATGTGTCTTTGTGGCACTTAAAATCTATTCTTCTTCCTACGTAGGACAAATTGGTATGGTACAAATTAATGTAAATAAAATTGTAAATAGAATACCTTTATTTTGCATCTCCTTTTGCACTTTATTCTACTGGTTTTAATGGTGGATTTCTTGTAGGCAAGGGCTGATTTGACATTGTCTCCTTTGCTAGACAACTCTCTCCTTTGCTTGGTTACTTTGGTAATAAACCCAAGCTAATTACCACATAGATAGAATATTTTGTAGAAGTAATTTCTACACTATTTTATATGTAAATATCACTTAGTGCATCTTGAGTCTGAGACTCACCAAGTCTCGATTTGTAGCATATTTTATTGATTTTTTATGGTGGATTTCTTCTCCACTCCTTGGAGGAATATAATATGATTTTTGGTGGTTTCTTTGGGCCATGAAATGCTACATGTTCTATGCACCAAAAAGTGTCTCTAGACACTTTCACAATCTACTGGTTTTGCGCCTTTCATATTTAATAATCAACAAACACAAACTAACCCTTTTGAGAGTAACTAGTTAAAGATTAACTAGTATAGTGCTAATGGATTAATAATGCATTTTAATGGTAAAAATAATCTCATCTTATTTATTCTATAAATAAACTTTCAAAATAATTTTAAATGCACTTAATAATCTCTACAACTTTTAAGAGTAATATGTAATGAACCCTTAATGAATATTCTACAATTTTCACTACAATCAATATTGTAGGATGTATTCTTCTTTCTTTTTATATAGATAATATGTAGGTGATAATTTTATTTCTATCAAAAAACATCCAACTCCTATTCAATGTGCAAATATATCTTAAAATGAATTCTCCTTTTTGCACTTTCTTGAAAACTATAATATGACCCTTTTTCTTGCAACTCTTATCCAAATATGATGCTTAATGATATTTGATAATGAACCCTTATTTGAGATTCAACTAATTGCACCTATATTGCTTACATTTAATGGCTTCTGTAGTAGGTCTTGGTGTTTTGATTTACCAATTTGTTGCCTTATAATGGATGAATTCACAACTTCTTGTTGGCTGCCCTTAACAACTTCTTGCTTCACCAAACTATGGTCTTGAACCTTCTATCTTGAGCCTAGGTTTTGGTGGCTTGATCCTTCTAATGGTATTTTATTTTATATTGTAGATTCAGAGAACTCTTATATCTGATATTTGCCTTCTTGCTATGAGAGGCACTTTCCAAATCTATTGGATTTGGTAGGATTTTTCTATTTGAATACTCCTTCAATATTCTTTTTGAATTTTGACTCCAAACAGGATCTTGTTCTTCTCAATATTTTGAATATCTTGAGGTATTCATGTTGAGCAAGGTGTAGCAAAAGTGTTGTTGTCATTGTTGTCAACACAGTCAGACAGATCAGTTGATGAAGTGGACTGGAGTGCAGAGGATACTCAGAGTATGTTCAGTGAAGTTATATGCTTATGAGGGTGTCTTTGATGATTGGGTGAAGCTGTTACAGGTTGTTGCATATTTTCCAAGAAGACCGAAGTGGACCATATGCAAAATATCAAAGAAAAAGACAAGTAATAAAAGTGTCGCGATATCGTGACATGTTGAGGAGAGAGAAAAACTGTCATGATATCATGACATGTTGAGGAGAGAGAAAAACTGTCGCGATATCGTGACATGTTGAGGAGAGAGAAAAACTGTCGCGATATCACGACATGTTCGGAGAGAAAGCGCAAGAAAGCAAAACTATCATGATTTCATGACATGTTTGGGGAGAAGGTGCAAGCACGTAAAATTGTCATGATTTTGTGACATGTTCGAAGAGAAAAGGCAAGTAGAAAAAGTTTCACGATTTCGCGACATATTGCAAGGAAGATTGTATGGATGAAAAAGTGTCATGATTTTGCAACATATTGCAAGGAAGGTTGTACGGATGAAAAAGTGTCATGATTTCGTGACATATTGCAAGGAAGGTTGTACGGACAAAAAAGTGTTGCGATTTCGTGACATATTGCAAGGAAGATTGTACAGACAAAAAAGTGTCGTGATTTTGCGACATATTACAAGGAAGATTGTACAAACAAAAAAGTGTCATGATTTCATGACATATTGCAAGGAAGGTTGTACGGATGAAAAAGTGTCGTGATTTCATGACATATTGCAAGGAAGATTGTACGGACAAAAAAGTGTCATGATTTTGCGACATATTGCAAGGAAGGTTGTACGGACGAAAAAGTGTCACGATTTCGTGACATATTGCAAGGAAGTTTGTATGGATGAAAAAGTTTCGTGATTTCATGACATAATGCAAGAGAGAGAGTTCGAAAGAAAAAGGCGTCGCAATTTCGTGACATGTTTCATTTTTGTTGTCCAAAGCGAAGAGAAAGAGGAGAGAGAAAGGTGTCGCGATTTCATGACATGTTGCATTTTTGTGGCCAGAAGAGAAGAGAAAATGCAAGGAGAAAAAGTGTCATGATATCGTGACATGTTGTATTTTAGGAGGCCAAAGCAAAGAGAAAGTGCAAGGAGAAAAACTATAGCGATATCACTACATGTATTATCGCGGGCCGAAGCAAATAAAAAGTGCAAGGAACAAAAGTGTAGCGATATCGCTACATAAAGTGCAAGGAACAAAAGTGTAGCGATATCGCTACATGTATTATCATGGGCCGAAGCAGAGAAAAAGCGCAAGGAGCAAAAGTGTAGCGATATCGCTACATGTTGTATTTTTGTGACCCGAAGGCAAGAGAAAGAGTATGGAGGCAAAAGTGTCGCGATATCACGACATGTCGCATTTTCGTGACTAAATGAGGAGAGAGAAAGCAAGAAGGCGAAAGTGTCACGATTTCACGACATGTGTTTTCGCTGGTTGAAGCCGAGAAGAGTAGTACGGAGACAAAAGTGTCATGATATCGCGACATGTTGTGTTTTTGCGGGTACAAGCCGAGAAGAGTACAAAGAGGCAGAAGTGTCACGATTTTGCGACAAGTCACAATGGCACGAGCTAAAAATAGAACCCAGCCTAAATAAGATATGTAACCATTAACTGAAGTTACACAACAGTTATAGGGGACATTACAAAAGAAAATCATGTAGCTATTTTAAGAACAGTCGAAGGAGACATCAAACAGTCGCATAAATAGAATCAAAAAATGCATTCATGCAAAGAAAAGAATACGAACAATCATGACCAAGAAGACAAATAGTCATGGTAGGGGTATATGTGTCAATTCATAACATGTAATGTGTTTGATGAAAATCCTACCCTATATTTATACAAAAGTAGTTACAGTTAGAAGGCGTTACAACTGACAAGTGGTGCATGAGAAATAAAAGGAGTTATAACTAGAGTTACAAAGCGAAAGGATTGTTATAAAATGAGGTCTGTGTGGAGAATTAAATGTGCGGTTGAAATAGAGTGAAAGCGCTGCTCAAACTAGAGTGAAAATGCTCAAACTAGAGTGAAAGTGCTACAAGAAGAGGGCTGGAATAATGTTGTAAGAGAGCGTTAAGCAGAGCCGTGAGAGTCGTAAGAGTGCAGTAAGAAGTGCAGTAAGAGGGTTGTAAGAGGGCTGCCAAAGTGCAGTAAGCAGAGCCATAGGTATGTGTTGTGTGAACTGTGGGCAATGTTGAGTGAGCAATAGACCAGTCAGGGTCTTGTAAAAGTGAAGGCATTTATATGTCAATATTCAAATTTTAGAATAGAAGTCCAATTTGGTGCTTGGAATCAGGGGTTGGTGCTCCTTCTAGTTGGTGCTGGTAAATCAGGGGTCGGTGCTCCTTTTTTTTGGTGTAGATAAATCAGGAGTTGGTGCTCCTTCTAGTTGGTGCTGGTAAATCATGGGTTGGTGCTCCTTCTAGTTGGTGCTAGTAAATTTATTGTAAGGTTGTTGCTTTGCAAAGGCTGGATTTGGATAGGAGTCCAAAAAGTCAAGTTTTGAGGAGTAGCCAAAATTGGTGAACCTCGTTACATTTTATGTTGTGTGATACTCTTTGGTATATTTGCTTTATTAGATTTTTAGATTTCTTTGTTTTGGCATTAAGAGTTGAAGATTTAATTTTTAAAGAGCTACACTGATTCACCCCCCCTCTTAGTGTCATAGTGAGACTAACAATTAGTATCAGAGCCAGTTTCTCTTATCATGCTAAATCAACTAGGGCTGATCTTGGATTAGTTTGCAATGGGTAATAAGAATAGATCCTCCTCAAATAAGGCATCTCAGTCAGTTTCAGTTCCTATGGAAGAGAAAATTGAACTAGAAAAGGTTGAAGAAGTGAATTCTGAAGTATGTGATGAAAACCTTGAGACTGAAGTATATCTAGAAGGTGAGTTGATTGCTGCACTTGAAGAATTGGGTATAAAAAAGAAAAATAACAAAAGACTGTCCAAGAAGTTGGAAAAATATGGGGATAATATTGAAGATCTCTTCTTACAAATTTAGAAATCCAAGAAAATAGAAGAAACCTTGAAGTCACTCCTGGATGATAAAGGCAATGTATGCAACAAATGTGAAGAGGAATCTAACAAAGTTATTAATGATCTAAAGCTACAAGTAGAAGAGTCCAAGAGGATTGAAGAAACTCTCAGGTCACAGATCAATGAGAAAAATATTGTTTGCTACAAACAAGAAGAGGAGATTGTTGTATTGAAGAAACAACTAGAAGAGGCCAATACAAATCTCAAATTTGAGAAGAGCACAGAGTTGCTAGATGAAATGATAAGGCAACAAAGGAGCCCCATGTCTAAGCTTGGTCTTGGATGTAAAGTTGAACAACCTTCATCTTCCAAATATGCAGAGAATAAGAAGTTCACTATTGAAGGATCGAAGCAAGAAAAATCTGAAGCTGAATCTTCAAAAAGAAGACAATATCAAAGGAGATCTACAGCAAAGCAACCACAACAAAAGAGGTTCTATCATTCTCACTCTATTCATAATAATGCTTTTAATGGCTATTGTTTTAGATGCAACCATTATGGTCACAAGGCAATTTATTGTGGATTGAATAATAGATCAAAGAGTTATGCTGGTAGAAATACATCTGTTATTTTGGCTGAACACCATGTGCAATGTTTTCAATGTAATGGTCATGGGCACATAGCAAGGTTTTGTCCAAGCATGTTTGTATCTAATCTAAGGCAAGACAGTAGATTTCATCAGATGCAAAGAATGCAACACAGACAGGGAAGAAATCATGTGCATCAAAGAAAGGAAAATAATCATCCATCAACGATGTACAAGAGAACCACCCAAGAGAAATGTTCAAATTCACAAAAAGGTTCAAAATAGGGATGCAATTGAAAACCTTTAGCCTAAGATCAAGAAATACTGGAGAAATAAAGAAGAGAGGAAATCATGTCTCCTTGGACTGAAGGAGATTACTCCTCTATTGCACTAAGTAGCTACAGGTAGCACATCCTCAGGGGGAGCAATCTTGAAGTCTTATTTTAATGCTTCTATATATTTGTGTGGTTATTTGAGGATGAAAGGAAATAAGTCGATGAGTTGTCATATAGTTGCCAAAGTGTGGTTCAGTTCATGTCATTGATTGTGGCAGTACCTTGAAGGGTGGTGATTAACTTAAGAGAAGAGCGCCCAGGTGGTGAAGCGCCAAGGAGGACAAGATGCCTATGCGTCTAAGAAAGTCTTGCATTATTTGAGAAATGTGAGATATTGCCCGAGGATTCCATTGATCGCAGTGAGGAGAAATGCTCCCTGGAATCACGTGAAGAATGTTTGCCTAAGACATTGAGTAGCCCTAACATATGCCCCAGCAAGAAGCAGAATATCGAGTGTTGATGACTGCGCATAGATTGAGGTTCCAACACTAGATGTAACAGTCCACTGTCAATACCTGCGCAGGCAATAAAAACATTCATGGCAGCCATTAGAAACCAGAGACATTGAGCTGCACAATGGACACGAGGCAAAGTCGTTAGTCATGGAGGAGGTGGTAGTCAAGAGGCCAAAGAAAATTGTGGAGAGTGCCGATGATAAAGTTGATGAAGTGGATTTGATTTGAGATTGCCATTCATTGTTGAGTTCATTTTGAGTACTACTTGAGCATGATTGATTGAGCCTTTGAGAAGGTCTTTGGGAAATAGTTGTGGTATAGTGTTTGATGCTTACACAGAGTTGGTTGATACATGCTTCGACTAAGGTCTGTGATAAAGGGATGTTCATTGAGGTGATTGGTTGAGTTGAGTTGAGATTGATATTTGAGTATAGAACATATTGAGTCTCTAACAATTCTCTTTATGCTTCTATGAGATTTAATTGATATATTGATTGAGCATTAAGTATAGAACATATTGAGTCTCTAACAATTCTCTTTATGATTCTATAATATTGGATAGATTCTGTGTGAGCCTATTGATAGGGTATAGAGGACAAAGTCTCAATGGATAGAGATCCAGTAGCCAACACAGTTGAAGATAGATCTGAGTGAGGGACCACATTCTCAAGGGGAGAATTTATATATTTTATTATATTTTTGCTCATATTTGTAATTTTTGCTAACTGTCATAACGTGTGCCTGAGAATGATGTGCATGGACTCAGGGGGAGTCTACAATAGCCCTTTGGTATTATTGTCAAAGGGGGAGAAGAATTGCAGGAGATTGCATGAGTGTTGCCAACAATTCCAAATGGGGAGATTGTTGAGCAAGTTGCAGCAAAAGTGTTGTCATTGTTGTCAACATAGTCAGACAGATCAGTTGATGAAGTGGACTGGAGTGTAGAGGATACTCAAAGTATGTTCAATGAAGTTATATGCTTATGAGGGTGTCTTTAATGATTGGGTGAAGCTGTTACAGGTTGCTGCATATTTTCCAAGAAGACCAAAGTGGCCCATATGCAAAATATCAAAGAAAAAAACAAGTAAGAAAAGTGTCACGATATCGCGACATGTTGAGGAGAGAGAAAAACTGTCACGATATCATGACATGTTGAGGAGAGAGAAAAAATGTCGTGATATCGCGACATGTTGAGGAGAGAGAAAAACTATTGCGATATCGTGACATGTTCGGAGAGAAAGCGCAAGCAAGCAAAACTATCACGATTTTGTGACATGTTTGGGGAGAAGGCACAAGCAAGTAAAACTATCACGATTTTGCGACATGTTTGAAGAGAAAAAGGCAAGTAGAAAAAGTGTCACGATTTCATGACATATTGCAAGGAAGATTGTACGGATGAAAAAGTGTTGCGATTTCATGACATATTGCAAGGAAGGTTGTACGGACGAAAAAGTGTCACGATTTCGTGACATATTGCAAGGAAGGTTGTACGGACAAAAAAGTTTCACGATTTTGTGACATATTGCAAGGAAGATTGTACAGACAAAAAAGTGTCACAATTTCACGACATATTGCAAGGAAGATTGTACGGATGAAAAAGTGTCATGATTTCACGACATATTGCAAGGAATATTGTATGAACAAAAAAGTGTCATGATTTCGCGACATATTGCAAGGAAGATTGTACGAACGAAAAAGTGTCGCGATTTCATGACATATTGCAAGGAAGGTTGTACGGATGAAAAAGTGTCACGATTTCATGACATATTGCAAGGAAGTTTGTACAGATGAAAAAGTGTCATGATTTTGTGACATAATGCAGGAGAGAGAGTCCAAAAGAAAAAGGTGTCGTGATTTCGTGACATGTTTCATTTTTGCTGTCCAAAGCGAAGAGAAAGAGGAGAGAGAAAAAGGTGTCACGATTTCGTGACATGTTGCATTTTCGCAGCCAAAAGAGAAGAGAAAATGCAAGGAGAAAAAGTGTCACGATATCGTGACATGTATTTTAGGAGGCCAAAGAAAGTGCAAGGAGAAAAAGTGTAGCGATATCACTACATGTATTATCGTGGGCCAAAGCAAAGAAAAAGTGCAAGGAACAAAAGTGTAGCGATATCGCTACATGTTGTATTATCGCGGGCCAAAGCAGAGAAAAAGTGCAAGGAGCAAAAGTGTAGCGATATCGCTACATGTTGTATTTTCGTGACCCGAAGGCAAGAGAAAGAGTACGGAGGCAAAAGTGTCACGATATCACGACATGTCGCATTTTCGCGACTAAAGGAGGAGAGAGAAAGTAAGAAGGCAAAAGTGTCGCGATATCGCGACATGTTGTGTTTTTGCTGGTTGAAGCTGAGAAGAGTAGTACGAAGGTGAAAGTGTCGCGATATAATGACATGTTGTGTTTTCGTGGGTACAAGCTGAGAAGAGTACAAAGAGGTAGAAGTGTCATGATTTCGTGATAGGTCATAATGGCACGAGATAAAAATAGAACCCAGCCTAAATATGATATGTAACTGTTAACTGAAGTTACACAACAGTTACAAGGGACGTTACAAAAGAAAATCATGCAGTTATTTTAAGAACAATCGAAGAAGGAGAAATCAAACAGTCGCATAAATAGAATCGAAAAATGCATGCATGCACAGAAAATAATACGAACAGTCATGATCGAGAAGACGAACAGTCATGGTAGGGGTATGTGTCAATTCGTAACATGTAATGTGTTTGACGAAAAGCCTACCCTATATTTATACAAAAGCAGTTATAGTTAGAAGGCATTACAACTGACAAGTGGAGCATGAGAAATAAAAGGAGTTATAACTGGAGTTACAAAGCAAAAGGACTGTTATAAAAGGAGGTCTATGTGGAGAATTAAATGTGCGGATGAAATAAAGTGAAAGCGCTGCTCAAACTAGAGTGAAAGTGCTGCAATAAGAGGGCTGGAAGAATGTTGTAAGAGAGCGTTAAGCAGAGCCGTGAGAGCCATAAGAGTGCAGTAAGAAGTGTAGCAAGAGGGCTACCAAAGTGTAGTAAGCATAGCCATAGGTATGTGTTGTGTGAACTGTGGGCAATGTTGAGTGAGCAATAGACCAGTCAGGGTCTTGTAAAAGTGAAGTCATTTATATGTCAATATTCAAATTTTAGAATAGAAGTCCAAGTTGGTGCTTGGAATCAGGGGTTGGTGGTCCTTCCAGTTGGTGCTGGTAAATCAGGGGTTGGTGCTCCTTTCTGTTGGTGCAGATAAATCAAGGGTTGGTGCTCCTTCTAGTTGGTGATGTTAAATCAAGGGTTGGTGCTCCTTCCAGTTGGTGCTGGTAAATTGATTGTAAGGTTGTTGCTTTGCAAAGGCTAGATTTGGATGGGAGTCCAAACAGTCAAGTTTTGAGGAGTAGCCAAAACTGGTGAACCTCATTACATCTTGTGTTGTGTGATGCTCTTTGGTATATTTGCTTTATTGGGTTTTTATATTTCTTTGTTTTGGCATTAAGAATTGAAGATTTAAGTTTTTAAGAGCTACACTGATTCACTCCCCCTCTCAGTGTCATAGTGAGACTAAAAATTCACTAGATTCTTCTTTAGGATTCACACTCTTTACAAAATTCTTCTTCTCTTGAGAATTTTATTGGAAGGCAAAAATTATCCCAAGTCCTTCACTATCAGGAACTTCTCCTTGCTAGTGGATTTCTCCAATGAGTTCTCCTAGGAACTCTTTTGATGATGCTTCTATGAGCTCTAAAACAAGGCTCTCCAAGACTTCTTATTTTTCCTCCTTGAGACCTCTCCAAGGTCTTCTATCTTGTAGCTTCTCTAGTTTTCAAACTGAGAATTTTTATTCAACGTTCTACTTTTGGAAGTGTTGGTGATGAGATATTCTCGAATATTTGAAATATGCTACTTCTTTGATTAGAAATAGGACTCTATTAGTCCCTCTCTATATCTTCCAATATTGTAAGTTTTCCAATGAGATCTACTTTAGATATCTTTAGCTTATTTTGAAATAAGTCTTTAATTAGTAAAGAATATCACCAATCTCCTATTTCATGAATTATTCTCTGGATCCTTCTTTAGTAAATATTATCTGGAGTCTTATTATAAATTAGAATCTCTTCTTTAGAATCAAGAACTCTTCTCTAAATTTTTCTTCAAAATTAAGGCTTATGTGGCCTTTTTTGCTTCTACACTTTGCAAGTATTAATCTTGAATGGAGATCACAAATCTCCCATATCATTCTTGACTCGTCTTCTGGAGTCTCTTCTTCCTTGAGTCTACTATAAGGCTATTATTACCTTTTCTTTACTTTTGCAATCTGTAGAATTTGCAACTCTTGTATTGAGATTTTTTTTTCAAGGTCTTTGAAATATTTAGTCTTCTCCTTGTTGTTGCAAGTGTTGGAATGATTCTAAGAAGATATTATTCCTAGATCTCTTATATGAAGCTTTCCAATATTTTCTTGAATCTCCTTTTCCTGTAAAAATTTGTTGGAAATTGGAATAGAATAATTTCTAATTCTAGATCAAGGCTTCTATGGCCTTTCTTCTAGATCAAGGCTTCTATGGCCTTACTTCTAGATCAGGGATTCTATGGTCTCTTTTACAATGTAAATTTTTTCAATCTAGCAATGGAGATCTCCAATATCCAAGCTTCATCAAGACTCTACTCTTGGATTCTCTTTCACAATATTTGTTTTTCTATAATAAATAATAGGTAGCATGAAAAATATTCAGATCTCTTGAGAGCAATAGTATTTACTAGTTGATCCATCAACCTAGTGGAATGAAGGTTGAGTCCTAGTCTTCACGAGTTTTCCTGTAACTCTGTGGGAAGATTCTAACTAGATGTAATCTCAAAATTTTTGTAACTGAGGTTTATTTTAGTCCTCACTTGTAACTCTTTCTATTCCTATCTCAATCCACCATGGCTCTGATAGCACTGTTAGCTTTTGAGGATATATGCAGTGGGAGAGATCTATCACATGTCCTAATAAGATATCGTAAATATAAAAGAAAATAATTATGCAATATGACTAAAATATACTATAAATAGAAAGTGGTAAAATACAATGCGGTTGTTGAGCAAGGTGCAGAAATAGTATTGTCATTGTTGTCAACACAGACAGACAGATCAGTTGATGCAGTGGATAGGAGTTCAGAGGTCAATCAGAGCATGTACAATGAATTTCCAAGAAGACAGAAGTGGCCCATATTCAAAGGATCAAAGAAAAAGACAAGTAAAAAAACTATCACGATATCGTGACATGTTTTCTATTATGATTTCGCGACATCTCGAAGGAGAGAGAAAATGCTGTCAAAATTGTCACGATTTCATGACATCTCGAAGGAGAGAGAAAATGCTGTCAAAATTGTCATGATTTCATGACATATCGAAGGAGAGAAAAAATGCTAGCAAAAATGTCATGATTTCATGACAAGTTGGAAGCAAAGAAGCCAAGTAGTAAAACTATCACGATTTCGTGACATGTTGGCAGAGAAGAAAGCAAGTGGAAAAACTGTCGCGATTTCGTGACATGTTCGAAGAAGAAGTGCATGCAGGGAAAATTGTCATGATTTTGTGACATGTTGGACGAAGGAGAAAGCGCAAGGAAAACTGTCATGATTTCATGACATGTTCAGAGAGAAGGAGTTTGCAAAGTAAAGTGTCATGATTTCACGACAATTTGCAATAAGGACTGTACAGATGAAAAAGTGTCACGATTTCATGATAGGTTCAAAGAGAAAGTGCCAAGGAGAAAAAGTGTCATGATTTTGTGACAGGTTCGAAGAGAAAGTGGAGAAAAAGTGTCATGATTTCATGATAGGTTTGAGAGAAAGAGCTCAAGAAGAAAAAGTGTCATGATTTCATGACATGTTGGGTTTTCGTGACCCGATGAGGAGAGAGAGTGTACGGAGGCAAGTGTGTCATGATTTCACAACATGTGTTTTCGTGGGTGAAAGACAGAGAAAGGCACAAGGCAGCGAAAGTGTCGTGATTTCACGACATGTTCCATTTTTGTGGGCCAAAGATAGAAAAGGCACAAGGCAGCAAAAGTGTCACGATTTCACGACATGTTTCGTTTTCACGGGCGAAAGGCAGAGAAAGGCATAAGGCAAGAAAAGTGTCATGATTTTGCGACATGTCATGTTTTCGTTGGTGCTTGCAGAGAAGAGTGTATGGAAGAAAAAAGTGTCATGATTTCGTGACATGTCTGGTTTTCATTGGTGCAAGCCAAGTAGAGTGTACGAAAGCGAAAAGTGTCACGATTTCGTGACATGTCTGGTTTTTGTGGGTGCAAGCCAAGAAGTGAACAAGGAGGCGAAAAATGTCATGATATCATGACATGTCATGTTTTAGTGGGTAAAAGGTGAGAAGAGTAGTATGTCGTTTTGCGACATGTCTAGTTTTCACGGGTGCAAGCCAAGAAGTGAACAAGGAGGCAAAAAATATTGTGATATCGTGACATGTCATGTTTTCATGGGTAAAAGGCGAGAAGAGTACAAAGAGACAGAAGTGTCATGATTTTGCGATAGGTCGCAACAACAAGATTACGAATAGTCATGACCAAGAAGATGAACAGTTACAGGGGCAGTTGCAAAGGAAAATCATGCAGGCACAGAAAATAAAGCGAACAGTCATTAAGGAGAATACAAACAATCATGACCAAGAAGACGAACGATTACGAGGGGCGAGGAACGAGCCAAGAAGTGAAAAAGTGTCACGATTTTGTGACATGTCTGGTTTTTGCGGGTGCAAGCCAAGAAGTGAACAAGGAGGCAAAAAATGTCGCGATATCGTGACATGTCATGTTTTCATGGGTAAAAGGCGAGAAGAGTACAAAGAGACAGAAGTGTCACGATTTCACGACAGGTCGCAACAACACGATTACGAACAGTTATGACCAAGAAGACGAATAGTTACAGGGGCAGTTGCAGAGGAAAATCATGCATGCACAGAAAAGAAAGCGAACAGTCACTAAGGAGAATACGAACAGTCATGACCAAGAAGACGAACAGTTACAGGGGCAGTTGCAGAGGAAAATCATGCACGCATAGAAAAGAAAGCGAACAGTCACTAAGGAGAATACGAACAGTCATGACCAAGAAGAGTTGACAAGTGGCGTATGAGAAATGAAAGAAGGCGTTATAACTGAAGTTACAAAGTGAAAGGTTTGTTATAAAAGGGGAGTCACGCAGAGAATTAAGGTGTTGCTGTGAGTGAAAAAGTGTTGCGCAAAGAAGGTTAGAAGAGGGCCGAAAGAGAGATAAGCAGAGCCGTAAGTGTGTGTGGAGTTTGATTAATTGCAGACCAGTTAGGGTCATGTATAAAGTGAAGGCATTTTTATGTCATTGAAATAATTTAGATTTGTGGTCCAAGTTGGTGCTTGGCATTAGGGGTTGGTGCTCCTATCTGTTGCAGCAAAAAAATAAGGGGTTGGTGCTCCTTCCAGTGGGTTTTGGTAAAGTGTTTGTAAAATTGGTGTTTTGCAAAGGCTGGATTTGGACGGGAGTCCAAGCAGTCATTTTTGAGGAGTAGCCAAATTGGTGAACCTCGTTATATCATGTGTTGTGGAATGCTCTAGTGTTGAATTTGCTTTATCTGATTTTAAGTTCTCTTTGTCTCAGTTTTAAGAGTTGTAGATCTAAATTAATAGCTACACTGATTCACCCCCCCTCTCAGTGTCATTGTGAGAATATCAATTGGTATCAGAGCAAGGTTCCTAAACAAGCTTAATCAGCTAAGGTGATCTTGGAAGGAACACAATGGCAGGTGGTGAAGGATTCTCATCAAACAAAGCTCCTTTGTTCGATGGAACTAATTACTCATTCTGGAGACTCAAGATGCAGACATATCTGAGTGCGTTAGGATACGACATTTGGGAGTCAGTAGAAAGTGGATACAAAGCACCCACTACTCCTCCAACAGATACTGCCGAGAAGAAAAAGTTTGAGAATAACTCCAAAGCAAAGAATGCCATAATGTGTGGGCTAGTAGACAGTGAACTGATAAGGATCATGAGCTGTAAATCGGCAAAAGACATGTGGGACAAACTGAAGAGCATCCATGAAGGAGACAACAAGATCAAGGAAGCCAAGCTACAAACACATCGAGCTCAGTTCGAAGCATTAAAAATGAATGAAGATGAGAACATAGAGGCCTATATGCTGAGAGTCAATGGAATCATTAATGCAATCAGAGGACTCGACGAAGAAATCAAAGATGTTGTCATTGTGAAAAAGGTTCTTAGAACTCTTCACAAAAGATTTAATTCTAAAGTTTCTGCAATAGAAGAAGCTAAAGATCTAAACAATTTTAGCATGGATGAGATGCATGGTTCTTTGACTGCATACGAAATGAGAATAGGACAAACTAAGCCCATAGACAAAGAAGATGCTTTTAAAACACACAAAAATATAAAAGTTGAACAAGAATCTGAAGATGAAGAGACATCGGATGAAACGGAAGCTAACTTTGTTCGAAAACTTACAAAGGGAAAAGGAAAATATAGAGGAAAGTTACCTTTTAAGTGCTTCAATTGTGGAGGGGTCGGTCACTTTGCAGCTAAGTGTCCAATGAATGAGAAAACCAAAAGTGATGAAGGGTCACACCAAGAAAGAAGTGACTGGAGGAAGAAACCAAATTTTAGAAAAAGCAACTTCAAAAAGAAAAGTTTCATATCCAAGAATGTCAGCTCTTCTGAAGATAGCTCAGGTGAAGATTCTGAAGAAGAAATAGGTGAAGCTCTGTTCATGGCATTTGAAGAAGACAAAACAGAAGAAAAATAGGAAGGTGACACAAACATTAAGGATGAGGCTGAAGTATATCTGGAAGGAGAGTTGGTTGCTGCACTTAAAGAGTTGAGTACAGAAAGGAAAAAGAATAAAAAGGTCTCAAGAAAGCTTGAGGATGCGAATGACATAATAAACACTTTGAAAGTACAGATAGAAGAATTTAAGAAAATGTCTGAAGAACTCGAAGTGCAGTTAACCATGAAAATAGATGAGTGCAACAAACTGGAAGAAGAGATTGTTGTCTTAAGAATGCGGCTAGAAGAAAAGAATCAAAAATTGAGTTGCTATCACAAACTTGAAGGAAGTTCTACGAAGCTTGAAAAGATTATAAATAGTCAGAGGACTACAGGCATCAAATTTGGCTTGGGCTTTGTCGAAGGAGAATCGTCAAGTGCATCAAAGGCCATAACTATAGAACAAGTAAAGAAAGAAGATAAGATCAAGGTTGATCAAGGAAAAATGAATCAGGCAAAAGAAAGCAATAGTGCCAGGCACGAGAAGAGTGCTGACAATGAGGGATTCATAAAAGTCACACATCAAAGGAGAAGAAAATTTGTGGCTCCTACTACAAAATGGCAAAGACCAATTCCCGAGGTTCAATCATTCCTTTTCTGGTTATTGTTTTAAATGCAATGCTTACGGTCATAAGATTTTAGATCGCATTCATAATATAGGACAAAGAAATTTCACGAGTAGAAATGTCTTTTCACCCTTGATGGATTATGTAGTAGAATGCTATAACTGTCATAACTTTGGACACATTGCAAGAAACTGTAGAAGCACATATGCAGCAAACAGATATCAAGGAAGAAGATCTCAACCAAATAGTTTAAGGCAAAATAGAAAATTCCTAGAAAAACATGCACAGGCTACTGACAAAGAAAAGTCTAAACAAGTGACCAAAACTGTAGCCAAACCAGAGTGGAAAGAAAAGGAGCGACCCAAGGAAGAAAAGGAATCCTTGATTGTTCAGACAACATTCAAAGCACAGAACAAATCTGCACCATGGATATTGGATAGTGGATGCTCCAGTCACATGACAGGAGATAAACAAAAATTTGAAAAGTTACAGAAATATGAAGGGGGCTCTGTAAAGTTTGGAAATAATGATGGAGCCAAGATAGTTGGCAAAGGATCAGTCAAGATAAGTGATGGAAAGATCAATTCCAAAGAAGTTCTGTTTGTGATTGGTTTGAAGCACAACTTACTGAGCGTAAGTCAAATCTGTGACAGAGGTCATGAAGTCATCTTTAAGAAGCAGGGTTGTGAAGTCAAAAAAGCACACAGTGGGAAGCTGATAGCTATTGGATCGAGGACTTCTGGAAATCTATATACTCTCTCAAAAACTTCAGAAGGAGCATGCTTGATTGGACAGGAAGATGAAAATTGGCTGTGGCACAAGAGGCTCGGTCATATTAGCTTTGACAATCTGGTAAAAATAAGTTCAAAAAGGGTAGTAAGAGATATACCCACCATTGGCAAACCAGTAAATAGCATCTGTGCTTCATGCCAAAAAGGGAAGCAAACTAGAGCCACATTTAAATCAAAGGAATACTTCACCAGTAAGCCTTTAGAACTAATACATACTGATTTGTGTGGACCCATGAGAACACAAAGCATAAATGGTGACAAATACTTTATGTTGTTCATAGATGACTACTCCGGGATGACATGGGTACTATTTTTAAAGCTTAAATCAGATGCCTTTGAGATGTTCAAGATTTTTAAAAAATAGGTTGAGAATCAAACTAGAAAAAGAATTAAATGCCTAAGATCAGACAGAGGAGGAGAGTTTATCTCAGAAGAGTTTGCAGAGTACTATCAAAAATATGGGATCAGAAGACAGTTTTCAGCAACAAGGACACCTCAGTAGAATGGTGTTGTAGAAAGGAAGAACAAGACAGTGCAGGAAATGGCACGGACAATGTTGGCTGAGAACAAAATAGCTGACAGATTTTGGAAAGAGGTAGTCCATACTGCGGTTTACATCCAAAATAGGTGCATGCTAAGGATGCATGAAAGCAAAACACCTTATGAGCTGTGGTTCGGCAGAAAGGCAACAACAAGATATTTCAAAGTGTTCGGCAGCAAGTGCTACATCAAACGAACTAAAGATAATCTTGGTAAGTTTGAAGATAGAGCTGACGAAGGTATTTTTCTTGGTTACTCGACAAAAAGCAAAGCCTACACATGTTACAACAAGAGGCTAAAGAAAATTGTGGAGAGTGCTGATGTTAAAGTTGATGAAGGTAGAGAACGAGAAATTACTTATCAAGAAAACTACCCTATTTATGAAGAAGTCATTGAAGGAGATGAAGAAAAGGAAACAGAAGAGAATCAGAAAATTGACCCAGATGATTTAAGAATTGACTCAGAAGAAGAAGAAAACAAGAAATTCAAAATAGGCAGCTGGCAGAAAAATCATCCCAGAGAACAGATTATTGGGGACCCAACAGTTGGTATTCAGACAAGAAGAGCAGTAGTATGGAACTACTCTCTATTATCCAGCATTGAGCCCAAAAATGTTGCTGAAGCAAGCACAGATGAAAGTTGGATGAAGGCAATTAATGAAGAACTAGATCAGATTGAGAAAAACAAAACCTGGGAGTTAGTACCAAGGCCGACAAATAAAAATATAATCGGTACTAAATGGATTTTTCAAAATAAATTGAACGAAGATGGACAGGTTGTAAGGAATAAAGCAAGACTGGTCTGTAAAGGCTATGCACAGGTTGAAGGTATTGATTTTGAGGAAACCTTTGCACCAGTAGCTAGACTAGAGGCAATCAGAATGTTTCTGGCTTTAGCAGTTCATAAAAATTTCAAAGTATATCAAATGGACGTAAAATCAGCATTTCTGAATGGAAAACTGAAAGAAGAGGTTTACATTGAGCAGCCAGATGGGTTCCAACTCGGTGATAATCCCAACTTTGTTTGCAAGTTGAAGAAAGCTTTGTATGGCTTGAAACAGGCACCCAGAGCATGGTATGCAAGGCTGGATAACTATCTGATTCAACAGGGGTTCAAGAAAGGTTTGGTGGACAACAATCTGTATGTCAAAACAGAGAATGGCCATCTTATTGTCCTTGTTGTTTATGTAGATGATATCATTTTTGGCAGCAACAATGATAAGTCATGTAGAGACACTGCAAATAAAATGAAGAAAGAATTTGAAATGTCGATGATTGGTGAACTTTCATATTTCCTCGGACTGCAAGTCAATCAAAATGAAAAGGGCATTTTTATCTCTCAAGTTAAATATGTGAAAGAAATGCTGAAAAAGTTCACAATGGAGGATAGTAAACTCGTTAGCACTCCCATGACAACAGGTTGCAAGTTGAGCAAGGATGACAAATCTCCAGATGTAGATCAAACCATGTACAGATCTATGATTGGAAGCCTGCTGTATTTGATAGCTACTAGACCAGATATCTTATAGGCAGTATGCATGGTAGCAAGATTTCAGGCTAGTCCCAAAGAGACTCATGTGACAACTATGAAGAGGATTTTTAGGTACCTCAAGGGCACTATGGAGTATGGGTTATGGTACCCAAAAGGTAAGGACTTCACTCTTATTGCATACTCTGATGCAGATTGGGCAGGATGTATTGATGACAGAAAGAGTACCAGTGGAGGAGCATTTTATCTTGGAGACAGGCTGGTAGCATGGCACAACAAGAAACAAGAATCAGTCTCTCTATCCACAGCAGAGGCAGAATACATTGCAGCAACAACATGCTGTACACAGATATTATGGATGAGACAAACCCTGAAAGATCTTGGTATTCACTTCAAAGAGCCAATTTCAGTTAAATGTGATAACACTAGTGCTATTAACATATCAAAGAATCTGGTTATGCATTCTCGAACCAAACATATTGCAATCCGGTATCACTTCTTGAAGGATAAAGTTGTAGAAGGTGAGGTCAAATTGGATTTTGTTCCAACTACAGAGCAAGTAGCAGATATATTCACAAAACCATTGCCCAAGGAAGTTTTTGAGTACCTTCGGAGTAAGTTGGGAGTGGTCACATTTCCCAAGAACTGACTATCAATTGGGATCACATTCTCAGGGGGAGCATTTATGCCTATGTTTATAGTTTTGCTCATATTCATGATTTTTGCTAACTATAACAATATTTGTCTGAGAATGTTGTGCATAGACTCAGGGGGAGTCTGCAGCAGCCCTTTGGTATTATTGTCAAAGGGGGAGAAGAATTACAGGAAATTGCACATGTGTTGCCAACAATTCCAAAGGGGGAGATTGTTGAGCAAGGTGCAGAAACAGTATTGTCATTGTTGTCAACACAGACAGATAGATCAGTTGATGCAGTGGACAAGAGTTCAGAGGTCAGTCAAAGCATGTACAGTGAATTTCCAAGAAGACAGAAGAGGCCAACACTCAGAAGAACAAAGAAAAAGACAAGTAAGAAAACTGTCGCGATATCGCGACATGTTTTCTGTCACGATTTCGTGACATATCGAAGGAGAGAGAAAATGCTGGAAAAGTTGTCGCGATTTCGCGACATATCGGAGGAGAGAGAAAATGCTGGAAAAATTGTCACGATTTCGTGACATGTTGGAGGAGAAGAAGGCAAGTAGAAAACTGTCATGATTTCGTGACATGTTGGAGGCAAAGAAGCCAAGTGGAAAAACTGTCACGATTTCATGACATGTTGGCAGAGAAGAAAGCAAGTGGAAAAACTGTCACGATTTCGTGACATGTTCGAAGAAGAAGCGCATGCAGGGAAAACTATCATGATTTCATGACATGTTGGATGAAAGAGAAAGCGCAAGGAAAACTGTCATGATTTCGTGACATGTTTGGAGAGAAGGAGCTTGCAAAGAAAAGTGTCACGATTTTGTGACAATTTGCAAGAAGGAGTTGTATGAAAAAGTGTCACGATTTCACGACATGTTTGAGAGAAAGAGCTTCAAGGAGAAAAGTGTCACGATTTCGTGACAATTTGCAAGAGAAAGCGCTAAGGAGAAAAAGTGTCATGATTTCATGACATGTTCGGAGAAGAAGCGCCAAGGAGAAAAGTGTCACGATTTCACGACATGTAATGAGGAGAGAGAGTGTATGGTAGGAAATGTGTCACGATTTCGCGACATGCTTCATTTTCGCGGCCAAAGGAAGAGAAAGGAAAGAGAGAAAAAGGTGTCAGATTTGTGACATGTTATTTCGTGGGCCAAAGATAGAAAAGTGAAAGGAGCAAAAGTGTCATGATTTCGCTACATGTTGTTTTCATGGCGAAAGGAGAGAAAGGCAAGGAGAAAAGATGTCACGATTTTGTGACATGTACGATTTTCATGGGTTGAGAGAAGAGTGTACGGAAGTAGAAAAGTGTCACGATTTCATGACATGTCAAGTTTTCGCTGGATGCAAGCCAAGTAGAGTGTACAAAAGTTAAAAGTGTCACGATTTCGTGACATGTCTGGTTTTCATGGGTGCAAGCCAAGAAGTGAACAAGGAGGCAAAAAATGTCGTGATATCGTGACATGTCATGTTTTCACGGGTAAAAGGCGAGAAGAGTACAAAGAGACAGAAGTGTCACGATTTCGTGACAGGTCGCAACAACACGATTACGAACAGTCATGACCAAGAAGACGAACAATTATAGGGGCAGTTGTAGAGGAAAATCATGCATGCACAAAAAAGAAAGCGAACAGTCACTAAGGAGAATACGAACAGTCATGACCAAGAAGACGAACAATTACAGGGGCAGTTGCAGAGGAAAATCATGCACGCACAGAAAAGAAAGCGAACAATCACTAAGGAGAATACGAACAGTCATGACCAAGAAGAGTTGACAAGTGGCGTATGAGAAATGAAAGAAGGCGTTATAACTGAAGTTACAAAGCGAAAGGTTTGTTATAAAAGGGGAGTCACGCAGAGAATTAAGGTGCTGCTGTGAGTGAAAAAGTGCTGCGCAAAGAAGGTTAGAAGAGGGCCGAAAGAGAGATAAGCAGAGCCGTAAGTGTGTGTGGAGTTTGATTAATTGCAGACCAGTTAGGGTCGTGTATAAAGCGAAGGCATTTTTATGTCATTGAAATAATTTAGATTTGTGGTCCAAGTTGGTGCTTGGCATTAGGGGTTGGTGCTCCTATCTGTTGCAGCAGAAAAATAAGGGGTTGGTGCTCCTTCCAGTGGGTGTTGGTAAAGTGTTTGTAAAATTGGTGTTTTGCAAAGGCTGGATTTGGACGGGAGTCCAAGCAGTCATTTTTGAGGAGTAGCCAAATTGGTGAACCTCGTTATATCGTGTGTTGTGGAATGCTCTAGTGTTGAATTTGCTTTATCTGATTTTAAGTTCTCTTTGTCTCAGTTTTAAGAGTTGTAGATCTAAATTTAATAGCTACATTGATTCACCCCCCCTCTTAGTGTCATTGTGAGAATCTCAGCAGTATGGGGGTAATGGTCACTCCATCAATATAAGCTAAAGAACTACATTGTACTCCATAAAGGAGTTCTACTACTATCTACTACTCTCTACTATAATGCACTTTATATCTGATATGTCTCTATGAGGCCCTTTATATAGGAATATAGATTCATTGGCCAACACTCTACCTAGCTATACAAGGGGACATATTACACATTACAACTTGCACATTGACACTTGTGCATTTATTACATTGCTTGAAGTAACTAGCTAACTTCACCCTAAAGTAATCTCCTCCTCTAAATACGTACCAAAGGTGGTACATTTATGTGACCCAAATGATGTAATATACTCTAACTCTAATAGTAGTAGTGCTCCATTACACCATAGAATCTATGTAATTGTTATGACCATTAGGAAGAAAATCAAACCATGGTAATTGAAATCATAGATGTTATTCCTAATCATTCTATATTGGTACTCATAGATCCAAAGGAACCATTCCACTTATTAACACCACTTTATGGATAATATTTATTTGGTAGATCAAAGTCCCAATTATATTAGATAGGATATAATGAATTTGATTTCTAATAATGTATTACAAGGACAATAGATAAGTATGATATTAGATTGTAAGGTTGGAAAAATATCATGACTTATTGGTGATAAGTCCATGATATTAGGAATTTATGTTAGGCATGGATAGGTTGAGTAGGCACCAAAAAAATATTGAGTGTTATTCCAAGGAAGCAAAGTGTATTAATAATTATGTAGATAAGTTCAAGGTCTAAGGGATGAATAATACAATGTCACTTAGGGTTATATATATTGTGTAATTTAAGATAAGTATGAGTAAGGGATGATTTCTCTATGCAATTGAAATTTAAGATACTCATGGAGATAATGAAGAGACCAATTTAGATTTTCACCATATACTTCAAGAATTTGTTAATATATTTCTAGAGGATCTACTTAGGGAACCTATTACATGGGAATTATATTTCTCTGTCAAGCTATTTCCTAGAATAATATGTACCTAAAGCACATTATAGATGTTGGGACTGAAACTAAAGGGATTAAATTATTGATAAAAATGAGTTACATATATAGGCAGAAGGCCTATATGAAACACATGACACTTGTCAAGAGAAACTGACAAGTGTCAAGGTGAAGGCATAGTGCACTTTAACTCTAACATTCCCCTTTAAAGTGCACTATCGTAACTAAAGAAGAAACAAAACAAGTCAACATTAGGTAACATTCCCCCTTAATTTTGACTTCTATAACAAAAATCTACATCCTCCTTTATTGCTAATTTGGTCTTAGGCTCTTGCACTTTGTGCTTGGCTCTCCAACTGTGAATAATGCTAGATTCACTATGTATACATCTTGGTCTATTGCCTCAGGGTCAGCCACTTCCACGGGTCTGTTGCCACTGGGTCAGCTGTCTAAGTGCCTCGGGGTCATCATGGGTGCCTCAAGGTCAGCCACTTATGGGTCTGTTGCCTTTGCAGGTCATCCTCAGAGGATGTTGCCTCTCATAGGTCACTGACTAGATTCATTTAAATGGATCTAGTCATATTTTAGTGAGGGGGTATTTTATGGCCATAAGGATAGTTAATGTGTTTTTTTTTCCCATATCAAAGTGGCCCTATTTTTTCCCACAAGGAGAGTGGAAATGGGAGACGATGGCCCACATGGCCCATGTAATTCCCCTATGAGGGAAATCTTTAAATTGTTTTTTATTTCGCCTGAGAGTGATGCCGCCATTGAGCGATGTTTATTTTACTACCTTAGATAGGCCTGATGGTTTTTCCTCATGATGAAGGCCCCTTTGATGGTGGAATATAGGGGTATTTATAGTTTTTGGAAATGGTTTTCTGTGACGAACACAACGGTGGTGTCATATTATAATTTTGAGGCTGTTTTAATTCAATTTTTTAGCCTCAAAGTTCTTATACCTTGGAGTGCACTCTCGGTTGTACCCAACACTCCCGAGGTAATTTTATATGTGATCCTTGTACCTAGTGATCTTTTCTATACACTTGGCAAATGCAGCGGCTGGTTACCCATGCATTTCAATGGGATGACACAATCACAATAAGGACACCTACTATAGGGACTACAGACATAGACACCCTAGACTCTATCTGAGGTCTTCTCCGGATCTACTTCTGAAGACCACAGATGAAGACACTTCAGAAGATTCTCTTCTTTTCTTCTTATCTCCTATTTTGATCTATGGCTCATCTTATTGTATTGAGTGCATTTTTGGTAGAGACCAACACTCTTATATGGCTCATTTTTCCTTTGTATTAGGTGCATTTTTGGCAGAGACCGACACCTTCTAGATTGAGTTCACCATAAAGAGAGATTTGATATTTATGGTGAATCTAGTCAGTGACCTATGAGAGGCAACATCCTCTGAGGATGACCTACAGAGGCAACAGACCCAGAATTGGCTGACCCTGAGGCACCCATGATGACCCTGAGGCACTTAGATGGCTGACCCAGTGGCAACAGACCCATGGAAGTGGCTGACCTTGAGGCAACAGACCGAGATGTATACATGGTGAATCTAGCATTATTCATAGTTGGAGAGCCAAGCGCAAAGAGCACGAGCCTAGACCAAAAAAAATAAGATGATAGGTTACTTTTACAAAAGTCAACATTAAGGGGGAATGTTACCTAATGTTGACTTGTTTTGTTTCTTCTTTAGTTAGGATAGTGCACTTTAAGGGGGAATGTTAGAGTTAAAGTGCACTATGCCTTCACCTTGACACTTGTTAGTTTCTCTTGAAAAGTGTCATGTGTTTCATATAGGCCTTCTGCCTATATATGTAACTCATTTTTATCAATAATTTAATCCCTTGTTCATCATATAGGCTTATGCCTATATATTGTAACCATTTATCAATAAAATATATTCCCTTGAGTTTAAGTCCTAACATTTGGTATCAGAGTAGGGCAGGGTAGGGAAAGCTTCTTTGCCATTAAATTCAAGCAGCACAGAGCTTGATAAAAGCATATCACAAATACATCTTCATTGAGCATCTTCACATGGCACAAAATCAAACCTCACTTCATTGAACTAGACCCTAACGCGGCCCCGGTCATATGTCGATATGGAACTGTCTTTGATTACCAAATCAGCAGCATTAAGGACTAGATAATTGGGGTCCTACATAACATCCAACGTAATGACCAATTTTTCATCAAAATTATAGGACTCCAAATCCGGGTAGAGATCCAAATCATACACCGAAGCGGCTAATCCTGCACAAGCCACAGGTCTTAGATTTCAGCACACTGGTGGATCGAACAGTTATGGAATTGGCAAAGGAAGATGGAGGAGATGTAATCATTAATGAGGAAGTGCTACTGAATGTCTTTCGTGTGAGCACGACACTGTCCAGTGGTGGGCTAATCTGCTAGAGCAGCACACGACCAGTGAGCACTTCTTGGCCATCTGATATCCATGTCTCCACTACGGTGAATGGAGTTAACTGTCGTATGGGAGCTAATGGCAGCAATGGTGGTATATTTGGCAAATTCAGTAGCTAGTTACCCATGCATTTTTATGGGATGACATGGTCACCATAAGGACACTTATACTAGGGACTATAGACAAAGACACCCTAGACTCTATCCGAGGTTTTTTCCGGATCTACTTCTGAAGACTACAAACGAAGACACTTCAAAAGATTCTCTTATTTTCTTCTTCTCTCCTCCTATTTGGATCTATGGCTCATTTTATTGTATTGAGTGCATTTTTTGCAGAGACCAACACTCTTATATGGCTCATTTTTCCTTTAATTAGGTGCATTTTTGGTAGAGACCGACACCTTCTAGATTGAGTTCACCATGAGGAGGGATTTCATACTCATGGTGAATCTAGTCAGTGACCTATGAGAGGTAACATCCTCTGAGGATGACCTACAGAGGCAACAGACCCAGAAGTGGCTGACCCTGAGGCACCCATGATGACCCCGAGGCACTTAGACGGCTGACCCAGTGGCAACAGACCCGTGGAAGTCGCTGACCCTGAGGAAACATACCAAGATGTATACATAGTGAATCTAGCATTATTCACAGTTGGAGAGCTAAACACAAAGAGCAAGAGCATAAGACCAAATCAGCAATAAAGGAGGATGTAGATTTTTGTTAGAGAATTCAACATTAAAGGGGAATGTTACCTAATGTTGACTTGTTTTTTTCTTTAGTTAGGATAGTGCACATTAAGGGGGAATGTTAGAGTTAATGTAATGTGCACTATGCCAGTTTGACACTTGTCAGTTTTATTGACAAGTGTCATGTTCATCATATAGGCTTATGTAGTTTGACACTTGTCAGTTTCATTGACAAGTGTCATGTTCATCATATAGGCTTATGCCTATATATTGTAACCATTTATCAATAAAATATATTCCCTTGAGTTTAAGTCCTAACATTGTTAGAGTTAAAGTGCACTATGCCTTCACCTTGACACTTGTCAGTTTCTCTTGACAAGTGTCATGTGTTTCATATAGGCCTTCTGCCTATATATGTAACTCATTTTTATCAATAATTTAATCCCTTCAGTTTCAGTCCCAACATTTGGTATTAGAGCTCCAGAATTTCTCTGGCCTTGTGAGCTTGAGGGGGGATTTCCCTCATGGAAATCCTCCCTCCCCCCTAATTTTTTTTTTTCCCTTTGGCCATTTTTTAAAACTGAGGGAGTATGCTCTCCATCTTTGATGGATCAGAAACCAGAAGCTTAAAAAATTAATGGTTGTCCATCTTTGATGAGTTGAAATAGTTTTAGGGTTTGCAGATCGATGTCATATTTGCCGACGAGTATGGTGGTTTCTTTGTGTGTAGCCATCGTGGTGTCCTTGGGAATGTTGATTTCAGAGAGAAACTCAAACAGAACAACATCGGGCTCCATTTTTTCTCTGATTTACTATCCTTGCTAGAAGCACAAATTTTGCCTAAATTTGTTGATATGGCCCCTTGTTTTTTCATGCACAACAACGTTGTTCTTGTTGTCTGGGCGATTTTTACAGGTGGTGCCATACTTCAACGGTGAGAGAATATGTTTTTTTAGTTTTTTGAAGTGCATGGAGGCAACAAATTTTATCCCTATAATGTAATAGAGGTTGCAGTCAATGGGAGCAGCCCAATCTTGCCCGTGATCCAACTATTCTTCACGCAGCATCGGTGGCCATATCCAGTACACAGATCGACGGAGAAGCAGTGGCATTGGATTCTGAGTGAAGATCAGAGTTTTGAAAATTTTGTCGGTTAGGGTTGGTGTCGAAGGCGAGGTTGTGTATGAGCTAAAAATTTTAGTGTGGTGAAAGAATCATACAGCTAGGGTTTCTGTTTGGAAGGCTGGTCTGGGAGGCCAGCCTAGTTGGAGCTGATGTAGTGGTGGAATTCAGCAAGAGAAAAAGAGAAGAAGGAGAGACAGTTGGGGTTGATATTGGAGGTAGTTCGGTAGGTGGCGATCGGGATACGACAGTGACTAAGATTTGAGAGTCGGTTTCGATCCCCTGATGGAGGGTAGCATGCCGGTATATCGTTTCATCACCCTGCAAACTATCGTCATGCTTGCCATCTTCCTGGTTTCTATCCTTACAATTTTGGCCAGCAAAAATATCGCCTCTCTCATCCTTCCCCCAAGATTCTCGTTTCTCATGGCGGCCCTAGGGTTTGGGCTCTAGTCAATGATTTTAAATTTAGGCATCGCATTTACTTTTGATATCAAGGGCAAGTGCGAGTCACTGCTCAAAAAAGTTGCTAGAGTTTTCTACCTGTGTGTGGTTCTGTTCATTTTCCAGTCATGGCTATTGAAAGTAGATTTGGGGCCGAGTTTAGCAGTTTTGCTGTAGGGTTTGTGGTTTTTATAGTCTGGGCTTTCTCTTCATGTGAGAGGATTTATGCCAGCGGGGTGTGACAAGTTTTTTGGATGTTTTTGGTGAGGTCGAGGGCTCCACGTAGTGTGATCTCGATGACTCCAGCCAGTGCACCACACAGCATACTAGGATCAAATCACGGGGCAGGTCCAAATGGGGTTTCTAAAAAATCTGAAGGGCAGATGGCTTGGAATTTTTTATTGGTTTTTTGTTGTGTTTTACCTGTTAGCATCACCGATGAGGCAGAAGGGGCTTCCACGATGGCCGATGACGGATAGCCAAGAAACACCGCCAGCGACCATATGGCTCATCGCTTTCAGTCATGCATGATGCATGCCATCCACGACATTGATCGGGAATGCATCTGATGTCTTCTTCCCAACTTTGTTTTCTTACTCCATCAAACTGCCACTGCCACTCATCTGATGTCTTTTCAGTTCGAGAACAAAGTTTGCTGCATTCATTAATACTGTATTTTTTTAATTTGATTTCGGTCATAGTAGTGGTGTCGAGATCATGAAATTCGATAAAGCTTGATGTGCATGTGTCAAGTGGATGGGCATTTTTTAAAATGCAGTATGGGGGATATTTTTATAAAAATGGCTAAATTAAAAGTGGGGTCCACTTTTAATTTAACCATTTCTATCAATAAAATAACCCCTTTAGTTTCCCTCCTAACAATAGAATGTTTAGTAGAGTTATATGATCTTAATATTTAGTTGCAAAAGTTTCTTGACAAAGGGTTGATATGGCCTAGTTTATCACCTTGGGGAATAATGATCATTTTCATTAAGAATAAATATGGGTCCTTGATATTATGTATAAATTATAAATAGCTAACCAATTTTACAATTGAAAATAGTTATCTCTTATCTAGCATTGGTAATATTTTGATCAAATGCAAGGGTACATAATATTTTCTAATATTGATTTAATATTATGGTGTCATTGGTTGCATATTAAGGATATAATTTCTAAGACTATTCAAACTAGAAATAACCACTATGAATTCACTTGTGGATCCCTTCAATTTGACTATTGTTTCTATGAAATTCATGGGTCTAATGAACAATATTATTAGAAAATATATTAACAAATTTGTGGTGGTGTTCCTAGACAACACTATAATCTACTTCAATATTGTACAAAAGTAGAATAGTACTTGAGGTTTGTTTTGTAATGCCTCTAGGAATAGAAGTTGTATGTAAATATATCCAAGTGTTATTTATTTTAGCCAAAAATAAAATACTCGAGACATATAATTTTGGGTAAATGGATTGTTATGGATTTGACCAAAATCAAAATAATAGTAGAGTGAATCCCAAAGATAATTTCTAAAGTCAGAAGCTTCATGGGGATTATTATATACTATTAGAGGATTATCCCAAACTTCTTAAAAATTATAAATCCTATCATGTCTTTATAACATAAATCCAATAATTTTATATGGATAGAGAGGTGTGAGTCAATAGTTTAAAAATTAAGTAGGATTCTAACTAGTTCCCTTATTCTAACACTACCTAATCCAAAAAAAAAGCCTTTGCAGTTTGTACATATGGTTCCATTGAATTTTTAGGAAGAGTTCTTACACATGAATGATGAATAATATCTTATGAGTCCCATAAGATTAACAACCATGAGCTGAATAACCTGATATGTTACTTAGAGTTGTATATCATCATCCATACCTTAACTAAATGGAGGCACTACTATTAGCAAATATGATATATTCATCAATATAATTTGGACACAAAGGTTAAATATTTCTCATAGTATAATAGAACACAACTTACATATAATCAACCCATGACTTAAAGTAAAATGAACACACTATATTCACAAAGATGACAAGATTACAAAGTATTACGATACAAGAATATGCACTGCAATTTCCTATTACAAACAACCTCATATGCTACCCCTACAAATAACCTTTACAAAGAGGCTCTTGACATTTTATATTCAACTATCTCTTCATATCCCCAAACTTCTTGGGATATTTGAATCCATATTTGTCATAAGATAAATATATTTATTGACTCCCTAATAAATACAAACATCTAATGATTACTAAATGTCAAATATTTACAAGACTCCTAGACACCAAATATTTACAAAGTATTTACAAGATACTTGCAAGGTACTAAATAATATAATATTCTCCAACACCCCTTGTATTACATTATTTGGTATGATGTCAATATTTGAATCTAGGTATGGCTCTTCATGTTGACTCTAGTACTGACATTGGTTCTTTTTATTCTATATTTTTAGTTCTAGTTTGAACTTTATTCCTAGATCAATTGTTGAACTATTATATTCTTTATTTCCTGCATGTTTAAATGTTATTTTATTTGCAATCAGAAGCATCGTTTATGGATGAACCTATGCTTAAAAAAATATCTTTCCTTTTGTAGAAACACTTAAATATTTCTACTATTCTATTTGATTCTGTCATATTTATCCATCGATAGTTTGCATCTATTTTAATTTTTCACTTTTATTTATATTAACAACAAATTGAGAATTTCATTTTCTCCACAAATTTTACAACAATGGAGGTTCCAACATTTCTCTATTTTATGCCCATGTATATTTTTTTAATAGGTTGAAAATCTAGGGGCACATCGAGGGCCACCCTCCCCATGAATTGAACTTGGGTCTCCACTAGGAGAGCCAAATACCTTTTGCCATCATGGTGTCCTTATCATGACTGCCCACATCTATTAAATTATTCATTTTTCTTGATTCCTTTTTATCAAAAATTTTCTTGATGTTATCTATCCCAAAATTCCCTATTACAAAATTTATTTTAGATTTTACCATTAAAAAATCACTTTCATCGACTTGTACCATAAATATGAGGTCTTTGTATTTTGAAATAAGTTCTTTCATTCCTTGCCCTATTTTATTATATCCCTATTTAGTACCAATTGCTTTTGTATGCCTTTTAAATGCATCATTATCTTGATTTAAATACAATAAGTCATCACTAGAATAGTTATCACAACTTAGATTATTACAAATAAATTTTGAATGACTTATACCATCATTATTTCTGTCACAATTTGAAGATTTCAAATTATTAAAAACTCACTATCCATCAACCTTGACAATTTTACCTACATATTGACCAACACACTCTTCACAATCGAAGCTAGCATTTTCTATACAAGAATTTTCATGAGCACATTTGAAACAATCACTATCAAACTTAGAAAACCTCAAATCATTATTCTTTGGAGAAACCCATCTAGTGCTATCATTACATTTATCATGATCATCACAAGTATTGACTACCTCACAAATATTTTTTGTATGATCAACATAAATATTATTTGATGCACAACCACTTTTGTATTAACATTCTCAAGAGCAATGTTCCTAGTGCCACTCTAAAGTAGGTCACATATGTTATGGATTTAATTTATAACCTTAAGTTTATTACTCAATATTTTATCTTATTCTTTTTTAGAATATTATTTGCAAAATTTTGATGTCATACTTCTTTTATCAATAATGCTTTATGAGTTGATTCATAGTCCTCCTCATAGTTAGATTCTTATTCTTGTACCTCTTGAACCATGTGCCCTTTTTGATTTTCCCATTTTGGATATTGTTATTGTGTTCATGTATATCATTACTGATTTGATTGATATTATCTTTGTTGATTTCTTTGGAAATGTCTACACATTTGATTCCATTAATTGAGTTAATTATATCTTCAAAATCTAGTGATGAGTCCTTATTTGTTACATATGTGACAATATCTTATTTTCTACTCTGGTAGATTCTATAATGTAGAAGTAGATTATTTTCTTAAGTTAGTGACCTTTTTGCTAAAATGAAAGCATTGTTTGACAATTCATGTCTTGATTTTTTATTTCATATTCTTGAAGGATATTAACTAACTTTTTAAATGACACTTATTTTGATACTAGGAGAGATGTGACTAATGTTTTAAATGTTTCTAGAACTGCTTGAAGGGTGACTGAGACAAGTAATTTTTCTTCTACTTTATCTCCCATAGTTTGTAGTTTCAATTTTAAATATGCTATCCTTCTAAGGAAGTGTTCTATATTTTCACTATTTTTAAATTTTAGTGAATATAATTATGTTTGTAAGTGCATAATAGTGGCTTCATTCCTTCTCTCAAATATGGTGCATATTTTATACCGAACCTCTTATAAAGTTTTGGCCTCACTTATATGTGCTTGTATTTCATTTGATATCTCAAATGTTATCAACATCAGTGCTTTTGCATATTCTTCTTTATATTCTTATCTACTTGTGGCATCCTTTGGAAGGTTTTTATCTCCTCCCAATGTTTTTCAACAATACGTATTGACTTCATCTTATTTTTCCAAGGGATGAAATTTGGTCCTTTTAGTAAAAGATATTTTAAGAGGAAGATTTTTGTATTTGACATGGTGTTTTGGTAAAATACTTCTTAAAATAGAACCACTAGTAATGTCTTCCAAAATTTCTTCAAAAATATGATCAACTTTTCTAATTTACAATTTTCTTGGATGATGGAAAATTAAAAATTCTTTTATTAATGAAGTAGAAAACCTTTTGACTCCCTAATTAAGTTCCTTTTAATGTTCCAATGACCTTTGGAGAATACAAGCTAAGATAAAAATATTTCATACCTTATAGATCTTGCTCAATAATCTGTCCTTGTATTTGCATTCAATGTCTCTGCTTTAAGAATATTTCTTCAACAATGTACCTTTCAAAATTTTTCTTTAGAAATATACTTTGGAAAAAATTCAATTTATAAAAAAATTGACTTTAATATTTGAATTTATCTACGAATGAATTTTTCTTCTCAGAGTGCAATCCAATATACCTTTTCAATAATTTTTCCATTTTCTTTCTTTCTTTCTACCTTGTCTTTTGTTAAAACCTTTATTATTATCACATATTCTTCAATTTAATTTACTAAGGCAACAAATTTAAAATTTTCTTTATCCTTTTAACTTCTTTAAACAAATCAAACTTCCTCCTTAAATATTTTTGATTATCTTGTTTAAATTTATTCTTTTCAAAATTTTCTCATTTCATTTTGTAATTATTATCCTTTAAAAATATTACTCTCTTTGTTTTATAACATACCCCTTTAAATGTTTTCCTCCATTAAATAAATTCTCTCTTAAATATCATGCATCCATTGTGTGTTTTTTAAACTAAATTTGAGGCAATAAAATCAATTTACCTTTACATGCATTTAAGCTTTAGCTCCAGGATTTCCCTCTAAAATTTAGATAAGGAATCACTCCTATGAAAATCATGCATTTTTCTTGTTTACATACCATTGTGATTTATGGATGTGATCTTTGGTTGCTCCTTATATCTTTGGTATGTCTAGCTATGTTAATTATGATCTTAAACACCTTCTAATTCTAAATATCCACCTATTATAGTAGTTGATATCATATAGAAATTAAATTCTCCTTTGGAAAATCACAATAAAAAATGCTCATGTTACTCTAGTTATCTCACAAAAATAGGCAGGAGGCTAATTTTCTCCTCTATAGGTCATAAACAAGATTTGGAGAATGAGACATTAACTTCAATTCTAAAACAAAGGATAGGGACTTAACACAATATTCTCTTGGGATGGTTTGGTAGATTTGGATTACATATAACAATAGAATTTCCATATAGCAATAGGTTACTTACTTCTTTGCATAATATCATCTTAATTCTAGAATATCTCCCTACACTCTTCACCTCACTTTGGGATTATTGGTATGAATAAAAAGGTGACTCAAATAAAAATTGCACTCACACACATCACTCTTACATGATTAATGTGTCTCTTCTTCTCTTGATTCACCAACTGTACCTCATTTTATTTGGCTCACTAAACATAGTTATCTTATTTTATCTTTCTTACCATATATCTCTTCCCTTAGCTTGCTAACCATATCTCTAATACCACTATTATAAAATGTGCTATATTCATCAATAAACTTTAAATACAAAGGTTAAATATTTATCAAAATATAATAGAACACAACTCACATATAATATACCCATGAATCAAAGTAAAATGAACACACTATATTCACAAATATGACAAGATTACAAAGTATTATAGTACAATAATATATATTACAATTTCCCATTATGAACAACCTCATATTCTACTCCTTCAAATAGCCTTTATAAAGATGCTCTTGACATTTTATCTTCAACTATCTCTTCATCTTCTCAAAATTCTAAAGGTATATGACTCTTCATATTTATCATATAAGAATTATATTTATTGAATCCCTAATAAATACAATTATCTAATGATTACTAAATACCAAATATTTACAATACTCTTAGATACCAAATATTTAAAAAGTATCTACAAAATACTTGCAATGTACCAAATAATATACTATTCTCCAACAACTACCTGCTAGGGCAAAGGTTTGAGTTAAAATATGACCACTAGAGTCTTTGATACTTTTTTACGAAACCAAATCTAAATGATTCCTAGTAGTATTATATAGAGTCTCTATATGAGTAGGATTTCGATATCTCCTAAAATAAAGGAAAGGAGAATGTGGAAAATAATATTAGGAGCAGAAGACATGAGTGTTCCATGATAAGGGTTATGTTTGATCTGAAGGAAAGAGTCAAGAGGGATATAGAGAATTATGAATTATTTCAAAATGTTAGAGAAACATGACAATGCTTTAACCTTGATAAAACTAAATATGATAGATAATATTTTGAGCCAATGTTTGATCCTAAAATTTTAGTGATTATAATTGTGTTAAGTGTAGAATAGTGGCTTCATTCCTTCCCTTAAATATGGTGCATAGTTTATCCCAAGAATCTTGTGAAGTTTTGGTCTCATTTACATGTTCTTGTATTTCATCTAATATCCTAAATGTTATTATCATTTGTGCTTTTGCATATTCTTATTTATAGTTCTATCTACCTATGGCATATTCTAGAAAATTTTTATCTCCTCCTAATGTTTTTCAACAATAACTATTGACTTCATCTTATTTTTCAAGGGGTGAAATTTGGTCCTTTTAGTAAATGGGATTCTAAGAGGAATAGTTTTTGCATTTGACATGGTGTTTTGTTAAAATGTTTCTTAAAATAGAACCACTAATAATATCTTCCTAAATTTCTTCAAAAACATGATCAAAATTTTTAATGTACAATTGCTTGGATGGAAAATTAAAAGTTATTTTAATCATCAAATAGAAAACCTTTTGACTCTCTAATTAATTTTCTTTTAATGTTCTAATGACCTTTGGAGAATACAATCTAAGATAAAATAATTTCATACCTTATAGAGCTTGCTCAATAATTTAACCTTGTCTTTGCCTTCAATGTATTTGAGTTGAAAAAATTTCTTCAACAATGTACCTTTCAAATATTTTCTTTAGAAATATCCTTTGAAAATCAAAAGCAATTTATAAAACAAATCGAATTCAATATTTGAAAAACTATTTGAATGAATTTTGCTTCTCAAAGTGCAAGCCTATATTACCTTTCAATAATTTGATTTTTCTTTTTCTTTTTACCTTTTATTAAAAACCTTTCTTACTATCCAATATTATTCAATTTACTTTACTAAGGCAACAAATTTAAAATCTTCTTTCCCCTTTTAAATCTTGGACAAATCAATTTTCCTCTAATATATATATATATATATATATATATATTAAATTTCTTCTTAGATATTTCACTTTAAATATTTTACTTCCTATCTCTTCTTTTAAATTCAATGACTTATTAAACAAATTTCCTTTTCATTCTTTAATTATTATCATTTAAAAAAAATGCTCTCTTTGTCTTATAGCATGCCCATCTCAATATTTTCCTTCATTAAATCAAATCTCTCTTAAATATCATGCATCCACTATGCACTTTTTAAATTAAATTCGAGGCAATAAAATTAGTGTACCTTTGTGTGCACTTATATTACAACTTTGATATTTCCCTTCAAACTTTAGATAAAACATCACACCTTTGAAACTCACATGTTTTTATTTTTTATATGTCATAATGCATTAATGATGTACCCTTTGATTGCTCCACCTAGATATGTTTTTTGCAATCTTAAAAACCTTCTGGTTCTAAATATCCTCCCATTACGGTAGGTAATCTTAGGTATTCAACCTAACAGTCTTAAGTAGCCATTTCTCATCCATCAAGTGACATGTGCTTTAGAAAATCATACTCAAAAATGATCATGCTACTTTGGTTATCTCATAGAAATGGGTAAGAGGTTAATGTTCTTCTCTATATGTCATAAATAAACTCTAAAGAATGAGAATTTGACTTCAATTCTGTAGCAAAGGATAGGGACTTAACACAAAATTTTCTTGGGATTGTTTAATAAATTTGGACCATATATAAAAATAGAATTTCCAAATAACATTTGGTTTCTTACTTCTTAATATAGAACCATCTCACTTCTAGAATCTCTCCCTACACTCTTACTCCACCTCACTCTAGGCTTACTAGTTTAAATAATAAGGTGACTAAAAAAAAATGAAATTGCATACAACACTCTCATAGGATTAACATGGATCTTCTTCCATTTATTCACCAACCTTACATCACTTTCGTTGGCTCAATAAGTGTAGTTATCTTCCTTTGGCTTTCTAACCATAGCTCTGATACCATTTTTAGAAAATTTGGTATATTCATCAATCACATTTGGACATAAAGGTTAAAGATATCTCATAGTATAATAGAACACAACTTACATATAATCAACCCATTATTCAATTTTTAAAGTAAAACAAACACACTATATTCACAAATATGACAAGATTAAAAAGTATTACAATACAAGAATATGCATTACAATTTCCTATTATGAAAAACCTCATATGTTGCTCCTACAAATAGCCTTTACAAAGAGGCTCTTGATATTTCATCTTCAACTATCTCTTCATCTCCTCAAACTTCTTGGGAGATATGACTCTTCATATTTCTCATAGGATAAATATATTTATTAAATCCCTAATAAATACAAACATCTAATGATTACTAAATGCTAAATATTTACAAGACTCCTAGATACCAAATATTTATAATGTATTTAAAATATACTTGCAAGGTACTAAATGATATAATATTATCTAATTTTTGGAAATATGTTGAATATTTTCCATGTTATTCTAGCGGGGTTAACTCTAAAAGGTATTGGACACTCCATGTATCCTCGTTGGGGTTTGGGGATGGACCTCGATAGAAGTTTTAGGTTTTCTTAAGCTATTTTTAGACCCATATGGGTTGTTTGGGGTTAAATATTTGAACCTATGGTTTTCACCCATGGTATTGTAAAATTCATTCTTGTATTGTTATTTAATTGCACTTGCATCAAGGTTTTGAGAGAGATGAGAGATGAACATTATTGTATTAGATATGGTTAAGTTTATATAATAAGGAGATATTACTGTGCTGGGTTTTTTTCCAAGTGAAATATTGTGTTGTGTGTATCTGCTATATTTTTCTTATTTTTCCTTTGATTTTTTATTTACTATTTTTCTAGATTTAGTTTTTCGAGGTATTTTACTCTTCATTTGGTATTAGGGCTAGGTTTTAGCTTTTTTCAAAGAGTAAGGGTTTTAAACCTATGATAAATTAAGTCTTGAGTGGGAGCCATATGAAAAAGAATCTAGGTGAAGGAAAATGATGAGAAGCACATGGGTAGAGATTGAAAAAATTAATGGATAGAATTTTGAGTTATGGAAACTCAAGATGAAGGATATATTGGTTGATAGAGATTAATGGATTGCAGTATCAAGAGTAAAACCAAAATCAATGATAGATGAGGATTTGATAAAAAATAAAAGAAAGGCAAGGAGCTCTATCAGATTGTGCTTATCTATTTTTACATTGTTGAATGTATCGACAAAGACCATGATAAGGTTATTTTGGGATAATCTAGGAAATTGTATTAGACAAATTTGGTAAATAAACTCTTTCTCTAAAATAATTTGTATTCACTTTGGATGAATGATGTCGACTCTATGGATAAACATATGAATGATTTTAACACTATGATAATTCAATTAGACTTTATTAAAGTAAAAATGGATGAAGAGGAAAAGTGTATTACTTTACTTTATTCATTACCTGATTTGTGGAATAACCTAGTTATGGATATCACCAATACTACTACATTTAAAGTAGAGTATATAGTAGGAATATTGCTATCTAAGGAAATAAGACAAAAATATTCTAAGGATTATCATTAGAAGGATGCCTTGGTTGTGAGAGGCCATTCTCAAAAAATAAGAAAAAGGAAATAAGAAGAAAGAGAATCGAGATCTAGGGGTAAATCTATTACTCTAGAAAATAGGAAATGCTAGAAGCGTGGTAAAATAGGGTATTATAAAAGAGACTACAAATCTAAAATGGTTGATAATAGTTGATTATCTAATGAAGGAACTTCTACAGAAACAAAGAAAACAAATGTGGATTTAGGGGACTTATTCTTAAGCTACAATGTGCTCAAGTGAATGCCATGACTCATGCTTGATTGACTTAGGTGCTTCCTTTCATATGATTTATCATAAGGAGGGGTTTTATGAATATGAAAAGATAAATGAAGGTGAAGTATTCTTGGGAGACAATTTTACATATAAAATAATAGGTTGAGGAAGTTTCAAGTTGAGGTTAAAATATGGAAGAATTAAAACCCTTCCTCGTGTGCTACATATTTTGGGTTCATCAATAAATTTGATATTCGTGAGTAAGATGAGTGATGCAAGTGTGACTATGGTATTAAATAAGGATATTTGCAATATGGTTCATGGAGTCATGGTGTTTGTAAGGGGATATCATATAGAAACTCTATTTAGACTTGAGGTAGACACTGTAAGTATTGATAAAATAACTCTTCAATTGTAGATGAGAAAAATATGGTAGAAGCAACTCTGAGTATTCTTGTAGCAAATACAATGTTTTGGTATCAATACATGGGATATATTGGTTAGAAAGACCTTCATGCATTTAAAATTAAAGGTATGATTGAAGGAATTTTTGATTTCCCATTAAATTTTGATTTTTGTGAGCATCGTGTTGTATGAAAATTAATGCAGTGGAAGGAATATTACTTATTGGGAAAAAACCAAGAAGTATTTTCCCTTTTGGATTCTAAAGGTTTGGTAAGTGGAAGCTCCATAATTTTAGCCTTTAAGAGTTACTCTATGATTGCTAAAGGATTTTCATCCAATTGGGAGTACTTCCTATTAGGTTTTGGTTGTTGATGTTTCCCTAAGACACTTTTTGAAGGTATGTTGTAGCACTAACATTTTGGTTTGACGTGACTCTATAACTCCATAACTTAAAAAATGTTTGTTTGTGTACTACCCCTTTAGATATTATGAATATTCATCTTCCTCATGGGATTTTTATTTTAATTATTCTATTTTTAGGTGGTCAACCTCTACTCTCTTGGCCATGTCAATGGCATATTTGAAAGAAGATGCATTGTCCATCTCTAAAAAAAAGTCTGATTGTTTATTTAGGTTACCTATTTAGATATCTAGAAGTTCTCTTAGTGGAGGGACATATTGGAGCCCTCCCATCAAGGCTCACCATATTTCTAATAAGTTATAAAATATTTCATCTTTAGATTGCTTGAGTTGATATAGGTCACTAGTCTTGACCTTTTTCTCAAAGTAGGGAGAGAATTGTTTGACAAACATCTCAACAAGATCCCTAAATCTCTTAATATAATACCTTGGTATTTTTTAGTACCATTTAAAGGTGGGGTCACTAAGTCTCATAGAAAATATTTGAGTAGTAGTGTTTTATCATAAGAAATATCACTACAAGTGGTTGTAAAGAGCCTTAGGTGGTTAATGGGATATTTCTTCCCTTTGTATATTTGAAACTTGGGAGTTTCAAAATTAGGAATAAAATGGGATCTAACTCTATAAGGATCTAAATATTAGTTGCACAAGTCATTATATAAGTACTTGTAACTAGATGAGGACCCTTGTTGGATTATGGCCATTTTTATTTTAGCAGCTCTAATTGAGAGTTCAAATCTTGAAGTTTAGATAAACCTAGATTTTATTGCATAAAAGGAACGTGTTGAGAGATAAGAGAAATTTGATAATTGAAATACGTATACAATTGACACACTTTAGGGTATTATGTTGAAATTGGCAACATATGGTTTACTCCCTAGATGTTTGAGTTGAAAGGGTTAGAGGATGGAGGATGTGAGACTACAATATTAGGGTTTTGATGGAAACCCATGATTGTACTTTTAATATTAGAATGAATGTTATTAGGACTAGAAACTAATATACATAAGAATACATTTGGGTTAATAATGTGACTTATGTCTTCTTGCTAAGATACAAGGTAAGTCACATTTCTCTATAATAATTTTGTAATAGAAGACAAAGGTGAATGATATCTTAAGGAATAAGGTAGGTTTTGCATCCCAAATTATATGAAAGTGGTGATTATAGGAATACTAGAGTCAATTAAATTAGAAGTTGGTGCATTAAAGTTTTATTTAAAGATCCAAAGGATACATAAACTTTATTTAAATGTATGGTATTGGAGCTAAGTTATTGGGGATGATCCAAGAGTGAATATTTCCATACAAAAGTTCTTAAGTTATCATGATATTTCTTAAGAAAGGATTCCACAACATGCCTATGCATATACAAAAATAAATAAATGTGATCAATAAATCTAAAAACCACTCTCCCTTGATCATCATGGATAGGGGTTAGAGAACCTAAAGGGGGAGTTTCATCATATTCTTCTTCAAAGTTAGAGTTCCCAAAGGCAATTTGGTCCTCAAGACCTTCTACTAGAATGTCAAGGTTGATGACAAATTAGGGAGCAACATTATAGGTTAGGCAACATCTCTTGGATATGGATTGGAAGGAATAGAGGGTTCAATTAGTTAAGTTTTAAATTTTATAAATTTGATTATAAAATAAAGATAATATGTTTTAGCAACCTTATTTCTCATTCCCTCAATATGCTAAATATATAATATACCTCAAGGGCCTCCCTATATACCGAAGGTACCTATATACCTAAATATCTATATATCCATAAATATGTGAGAGAAATCCAAAACATGGGTTGCCAAAAATATGTGAAAGTGACATATTAGATTCATGGACAAGATGGTATTTGAGGGGTAATAGTATGTATCCTTATGACTCACACTATCCCATTAATATATATTGCTTCCTAGGCCTAAGTATGTGCAAAACCCTATATGGGTGGTTGGTAGCCCAAACTTAATATATACCAAATAAATTCTTGGTAGCTCATATTCAATTACTCAAATGATTATTAAAACCCTTAAGAGTACTAACAATTAGATATGTTCTTGTTATCTATATTTAATGTATTCTAGTATAAACAAGCAAGGTTAGGTGATCTATATCAAGGTTTTATATATTTTAGTTTGATTAATGCTTAGGTTAGACAAAAGGGGATTTCAGGATCCATAGTGGTGTTCATGTTATGTTCACCAAAATATGGTAGGGAAAATGGGGGAAAGATATTGTGAAGGTCTTCCTCATGATGCTTTCCCATTCTCTCCTCTTCTCACTTCAATACTAGGGAAATCTTGTTAGCTTAAAGTTTGGTTTTATTAGATTAGTTGTAAAACATTTATGTTTCTCCTACTATACTTCTTTGTCTAATATCAACCTTAATCTATCCCTAATGCACATATAAATACAAAAATCAAGGCCTAAAACTAAAATGCTTTTTTTATTTTGATGAGGAAGGAAATAACTATTTTTCTTTTAAGAGGAAAATACATAAGAAGATACAAAAATAAATCCTAATATGTAGCTATATATTATTTTTATTAATACTAACTAGTTATTTCAATCTATTTTGATAATAAATAGAAAACAAAACCTAGTTTATATAGACAACAAATAGAATTAGTATCCTAAATGCTTAAGTGAAAAATTTTAGAGGTATAATGGCCTACTTTTCCATAGAGGAAAAATCACCACTACCCATCAAAATCCTCACTGGTGCTATCACTTGTCAAATGCACTATCACTTTATTTACAAAATAGATTAAAAAAAATTATAGTTAGTGGGAAAAGGCCTATCTAAGGTGATAAAGGAGGTTAGACTTTATTGAGTAGCAGTCAATACCTTGTTTGGATAAACAAAGATGATAAAAATGATAAAATTCTATAAATAAATTCTTGGTGGTGAAAACTCCATTGGGATGTTATATCATCACCAATACTTTCACTTAGTGCCAATTATTTTGCTCTATGTAAACTAGATAGTGATGGTGCTTTCATTTTTAGAATAGAATAACAATTTAAATACAAGATGATCTAATATTATGATCTCTATGATGAAGTCCCTTGACTTAGGAGTGCAAAATACCTACTAAAAATAGGAGAATAGTTATTTATTTCATCAATATGAGGATTAAAAGATAAAAATGAAAGACTAGCTATATGCAAAATGTAAATTCAAGATACATTATCTTTGAATGTAATGAGATAAAGCTTAAAGCTACAAGGACAAGAAAATCATAAAATTAAATAAGGGAAAAGAGAACAAGCTAAGACACAAGATTATTTTCCCCTTGGAATCTTGTTGAATCCTTACTAGCTTGCTTGTTTATGTAACTTGAATGCTTGAGATTAGAGTCTTGATGTTTTATGACTTGATGATTTCTTGAGAGCTTTTAGACTTGATTGCCTAAAGAAATATTGGAAACTTAGTTAGAGACTAATATGCTTGCAAGAACAAGATATTAAGTGCTTGTAAGGATGGCCTTCATTTTTGGCATACTCTTGCCATGCACAATGATTGATTCATATACTTTTAGAGATATTTTGGTAAATTTTTGTTGATTTTAAAGACCATGGATGAAATTTTAGCAAATATTTACTACCCAAAAATGGTCATGCATTTCGATCTCCTAAAGGATTTATAGAAAGCTATATAGGGGAATAAATGCATTGAAGGTGACAAGATTGGAGAAGGTAATAAGTTGAAAAGAGATCAAAAAATCATTAATGGAGGAATATGGAAATGAAAATTCTTGGACCTAGGATTTTTGTAAGAGCTCTAGATCAATTTTTGGTGGGTTTGGTTCATTAATGGTGGGTGGCTTGAAATATATAAGGAGTCAAAATTTTCTATTTTAGCACATGACATTCAAAAACATTTAAAGGCGATAGCCTTAGTGGTACTATCACACTAGTGATTTCGCCTCATAATAGTTGGAGATCAAACATGGGTGAGAAAAGGTTAAAGTTAAGAGTTTACATGAAAGTGTTGTCAGTATATAATACCACTACAATTTCTATAGCTTATGCCCCAATGCTATCCCTTTTAGAGCAATAAATACTTCAAATTTTGGAATAACGAAAGTTGATTCAATTTGACTAATTGAAAGGCTAACTAACAAAGGTGTTTTTAAGCTTAAATATTGGCCCTATGCAAAATTGGGTGTCTATAGTTACCCATTTTTTATGCATTTATTACATAATAAATGCATTAAAACAAATATGGATGCTCCAATTTTGAGACAAGAATATTTTCAATTTCTTATGGTTGATGATTCTAGATGACTAATGTTGTGATTGTTTTCTTATAAGTGATGTTAAAAAATATGTTTTAGGTGACATTAAATATTGTCATAATCTAGTGTGCCTCCTCAATTTAATGGAAAAAACATTTGGACCAAGGGAACTCGACTTGATTATAAACCACATAGGTGTAGTGATTAGAAATGGATAATATAGAGCAAAAAATGATGCAAGAGGCCAAGGGTGAAAGCATTTGGGAAGGTAAAAATCAATTAATTTTCACCACACAAAGAAGAGGAAAATGGGCTCTATAGTCATGATAGCAACACATTTTTTTATGAAATAGAATGCACATCCACCACATCAAGTAGACTAGTTAAGGACATCTAAATATGCAGGTAGAGCGCAAGTAGTGGTATGTATTAAAAAACTACTCCATAAGGTAGTAAAATGCCTAAAAAGGTACACCCAAAAAAGAGATCAGTGCTTTCATTCACAAGCGATACTTTTACCATAAGTTACTACTATCTCCACTTAGTAGCACTTAGATTGCATGATAATGCTTTCACCACATGGAGGTGTTTTTTCTTCACAATGGCACTTTTATGTGAGGTAGGCTTTTAGCTTTCTTTGAGATCATTAAGTTATTGATTTATTTTTCATTGAGGCTATCAAGGGTCTAGTTTGGCTTGGGTTCAAGATATACTATAGATGCTAAAATATAGATAGAGGTGACCACACATTCTAGATACCATCCAAGGTCTCCTAGGGGTTGTAGACCATGCATTTCTAGTGATAGTTGGGCTTTACCATATAGCCCTAATGTTAAAGATATAGTTTTACTAGTAACTATTTTTAGCACTAGAGGAGAGGTGGTATTCAAAAATGAATATCTTCCAATTATTGATTGGAGATATGATTATTACCCTTTAGGATATTTGGAGGTTCTTTAAGGTATTGATTAAATGGGAAAAGCAAGGGAACAAGAAAGGCATAATAGGTAGTGCTATCACTAGTGATATTATATAAGGATTACCATAGACAAAGGAGGTATAGGATCAGGTAGTAGTGATAGGGATAAATTCATTACTTATTTTCATATGATCATGATCAATGAGGAAGGACAAAGTTAGCTACCTTAGTAAATTGTTAAGACAAAACAAGATGCCTTAATGAGATAAGTGGAGGTATTAAAGGTTGCATTGGCAAAAATGTAACTAGAGGCAACCACTTAGATAGTAGAGAGGGACCGACTAGCATGACATATCGCCAAGATGCAATAGACCAACTAGGATTTTGTCATTGAATGAAGTGCAATAGTAGCATGAGACATAATAATGATAAGGGAAATAAAAGAAAATTAGGTAGCCTAGATTTTATAGGAATAAGTCAAGGAGATGTATAAGTGACATGGAGGAAGCTACAAGCTACATAGTGGGACCTATAAGTCAAGACGAAGTGGGAAACACACTATCAATTGATTCCTTCCATAACTAACAAGGACAAAATCATGGACACACACCCTATCTTTGACTCACCACTTGTAGTGGTTGGTGAGGATGTTGCCACCTGTAGAAGGAGAGCACTAAACATAGGTTTCTAGTGCTATTTGGATTTTATTCTAAGGCATATTTTATGGTCTATCCTAGTTTTTATATGGATTACATTGTGTATTATAGACACGATGTATATATATCAATCCACACACATACACATGTGTGTGTGTATCGGCCTTATAATTTATGATTAATTATGGTATATGATTTAATTAATTTAATATTTAATGACCTTAATATTTATGTGATTATGACTTAATTAGGTTAAAGTGGTGATGGAATTGTATGTAATTAATGATGTAGAGTATATTATTATGATGTAGAGTGATGTTTAATGAATTAAAGTAATATGTGATTGTGGGTAAAAAATTAAGCCACATGTATATATCATTACTTTAGAAGAAAAAATTTGCTAACTAGGTAGTAGATACTAGGATAGAAGGTAGAAGGGAATTCAAACACATAAAATAGTTGTTGGGCCTAAATATTGGTTAAGGCAAAGAAATTTAGCAATTTTTATCATAGTGCTAGAGTAAACTTTTGGATAAGTATGGAGAAAATGGACATAATTTTATGAAGCTAACATAATCATAGGAAATGTAAAAAGTTTGGAATTAAGTATGGTTGAACCTCAAAATTTTCTAAGGCAAGAGAGTCTAATATTTTTTATAACATCAGACCCAAATTTTGGATAAGTCTAAAAAAAGGAAGTCAAATTTTTTTGAATGCTAATATCACTATGGGGAGAAACAAATTTTGGCATAACATTAGGCCAAACTAAAAAATATGTTAAGTATAAAAGCAAAGGTTAGACTTTTGTGATGTTGACATCAACACAAGGTGCATGAAAATTTTTGCCTTGAAAGAGGTTGGATAAAAATTTACCTAAGGCATAAAGCCTAGCATGAGAAAGGGTTAGATCTTACAAAGTCTTATATTTGAAACTTAGAATTTCACCTTGTTGAATATTTCAAAATCATCTAAGTATGAATCAAGAAGGCCAAACTTTCAAGGAAGATGACATTACTCTAGGGAGCAAAAAAATTCAAGCACACCATTTGTTTGGACCTAGATTTTGGCTAAGGGGAAAATCTTGGCAAAGCATAAAGATCTTAGTTACTATGAAAGGAGCCTAAAGTTGTCCCCTTTAGGAAAAAACAACTTTGTTATATAATCCTAATAACCATATGCTTCTCCATCACACACTTATCCTTGTGCATCTATATCAGTCATCAAGCAAAGCAATAAAAACAAACCTATCAAAGGGTGCTCTAAATTAGCTAAAGGTATGTGGATACCAAATTTGTAGAAGATATTAGAACCATCCACATCAACACAACCACATCATGTTGGTTATACAATACTAATCTATAAATGGATGTCCATGTCCCACACTTACCCCTATTATGTCTATCATTAGTTTTGTATGATCATTTTGAGCTAATAGAACATAATGCACATCTATAAATAGCTCAATATAACGTAAAATAAGGGTAGAATATTTAGATTTTATAGTTGAATAAGTTGTATTATGACTATTTTGGGTGCCTATCAATAAATATTAATTTTTTTTTGGTCTTTATTGGAAGATATTGCAAGACATGTATGAATATAAGTAAAACTATATTTATTTATGTATATGTTAGATAGATGGTGAATTTTGATATTCTGCTAAACTAGATAACTATTTGGGTTATTTTTTATTTAATATATAGAATTATTAGCTATGTATGTGTTAATTTAAATAATTATCTACAATATTGTATGGTAGATGGTCTATTAGGTCTTTGAGTTTAATTGAGAGTGTAAGAATATCATACCTTATGTTTTTTGTTGTTGTTGAATCCTAGACAATTTTATATCTAATCTCTAGCCATTATCAGTTATTTCTTTAGTATTCAACCACAATTTTAGTTTGTTTATTATCTTAAGAAACATATGTTTCTAGATATTGACTAAGAAGATATTTCCAATCATCCAATCTTGGACAAAGTATAGGATGCATTTCATAAACTAGGCAAATTTTGGACCAAGATTTTTTAACATGCTATATGGGACCCAAATCTCACATTCCTAATTGAGTAGGAGCTTGGTGAAATATTGCTCTCATAGATCAAATTTCTAATTACCTGGAAACTCCACGAAGAATGAACTATTTATTTAGAACCTAGCCACTATTCAATTTGTAGACTTCTGATCACAAGATCAGTAGCCAAGAAGCTAGATCAATATGTGAAATTTCTTGAAATAGCTCCACTTAGATTCAAAATACATAGATATCCATCATATCCCCCATCTATACCTATAGAAATTATAGGATCCACATATTCCACATCTCTAGGATCTTTTAATTCCATTAGATTAGAACATATGGCTTAGCCTCAATAAAATTTTCCCAATTAGAATAACACAAGACCACTCAACTTGGTAAATATAAATTTTATTCCCCAAGAAGCTCTAAAAACTTTGTCAAACTCTAAGGGTATTAGAAAAATAGCATACAATCATTGTCAATATGTAGCTTCCTTGGATCCTATCCATAACATCAAATATGAAAATGTCATGATAAGGCTCTTAGGGCTATTATTTAAAGGAAAAGTATTACACTGGTATATATTTTTTTAGGATGGGATCATTAATTTTTGGGCTGAGCTTGCTAGAATATTTTTCCAAGAATTTAATAAACTAGTATATCCATTCTCATTGCTATATTAGTTCACTACCATTCAAAGACATCCTTAGGAAGTAATCATGGATTTTTATATAAAATTTAGCAAGACTTGGAATAGAATTCCATTGGAAATTAGGTCATCAAATACTTTGGCACTTATGCACTACCTTTATGCTTTCAAAATTGACCTAGGTTTATAAATACACTTTTCAAATGTGGTAACATTCCCATATGTCTATCAAGCTACTATATCTATATAAAATGCTTTAATTGCTATAGGAAAACTTCCTCCTAGGGTTATGCCATACTTCCTAGAGATAACCCAATCTGGATAGGAAACACATCCTCTAATAACAATCACACATATACTAATGGTAAATCTAATTCCTATAGTAAAGACTCCAACATTACCTCCAACCCCCACAGTGCAAGCATTAACTCTACCACAGTTAAGGTTAAGCTTGCTCTTGAAGTTTGAACCAAGCTGGGTGGTTTATAAACTGAATAAAGAACCCTACGTATAACTCCTTTATGTTCTAACATAATGCTGGTAACATAGTTAATGTAATACAAAATATTCTAACATCCCCCCTTATTACATTAATGTTGACTACACATAGCATTGCGGAACAATTCAAATTTGACTCGAGCAAGCGCTTTGGTGAAGATGTCCGCTATTTGCTCATTTGTGGGAATGTAGTGGAGCTGGATATGATGCTTTGGAACCTCATCTCGAATGAAATGACACCTAGTGTCAATGTGTTTGGTGCGATCATGAAAGATAGGATTCTTGACAAGATTCATAACACCTTGATTGTCGCAGAATAAATGTAAAGGAAGTTTCTTTGGAAGGCCCATATTTGTGAGGATGCGACGTAACCATATCATCTCGCAGACTGCTCCACTAGCTGCTCGATATTCTGCCTCAGTAGAAGAGATAGCAACAACATGTTGCTTCTTGCTATGCCAAGAGACAGGACCAGATCCAAGGTGAAAAATGTAACCTACAGTTGATTTTCGGTCATCTATGGATCCAGCATAATCAGAGTCCATGTACCCTTGAAGATAGAACTTGTTGTTCTTTTTGTATTCCAGGCCGATATATGTTGTACCACGGACATAGTGAAGAACTCTCTTTGCTGCTTTCCAGTGGCTAACTTTAGGATCTTGCATGAATCGTGAAAGATAACCCACAACAAAACTAAGATCTGGCCTGGTGTTTGTGAGATAGATGAGACTCCCAATCAGCTGACGATAGAGAGTACTATCTATTTTAGGAGATTCATCGAATCGGGATAACTTAAGTCCTGCTTCCATTGGTGTGGCTTTGGGCTTGCAATCAGTCATCCGATACTTATCAATCAGGGTCTTGGCATATTTCTTTTGAGTAACTTGTATGCAATGCTTGTATTGAGTTACTTCTAGACCAAGACAATAGTGGAGAAGTCCAAGATCTGTCATTTCAAAAGAGGTATTGAGATCTTTCTTTACTATTTTGATCATACTCTCTGAACTGCCTGTTATGATCAGATCGTCCACATATAGTACTAGAATTACTATGTTAGAACCATTGTTCTTGATATATAGATTAGGATCTGCAGGACTTCTTCTAAACCCATGTTGCACTAGGTGACTATCAATTTTGATATACCAAGCTCGAGGAGCTTGTTTAAGTCCATATAGAGATTTGATCAGCTTACAGACTTTCTGTTCTTGCCCTTTAACTACAAAACCTTCAGGTTGAGTCATGTAGACTTCTTCTTGTAGGTCACCATTTAAGAAAGCACTCTTTACATCCATCTGATGTAGCTGCCAACCAAATTGAGCTGCCATTGCACACAGAACTCGAATAGTGGTCATTTTAGCAGTAGGAGCAAATGTCTCTTCATAGTCTATGCCTTCTCTTTGTGCATAGCCCTTTGCAACAAGTCGGGCTTTATGTTTATCTATTGCACCATTTGCCTTATATTTGATCTTGAATACCCATTTGCAACCAATGGGTTTCTTTCCTGAAGGCAAATTCACTAACTTCCAAGTTTGATTTTTCATTAGAGATGTATGTTCTGCATCCATAGCAGTTTTCCATTGATCTTTACTGAGTGCATCTGAGACTGATGTTGGTTCTTTTTCATCTAGTATTGTCAGATAGACTTTTTCATCTTCCATATCTATATCCTCATCTTCTTCTATATTCACAGATAAATCATCAAAATGTTGACAAAGGTCATCAACATCTGTTACTGATGTTGCATCATCTGCTCTTTTGTGTTGAGTCATACTGCGAGTAGAGGGTCGATCTAGAGTTAGATCTGGAAGTGATGTCAGTTTTGAATCCTGTAATGTACTAGTATACCATTTAGGAACCTTCTTCTGAGGAGGTGTTGTTTCTTTCTTAGGTTCATCTTCCTTAAGGTATACAAATGTGTTATTTGATGTGAAAGTTTCATCAAATACTACATCTCTGCTGATATGTGTTTTCTTGGTTATAGGATCAATCAACCGATATCCTTTTGAATACTCATCATAACCAAGAAATATACATTTTTGAGTTTTCTCATCTAGTTTCCTTCTTTTCTGTTTAGGAATATGCATGAAAGCTTGGCATCCAAAAACTTTTAGATGAGAAATTGAGGGTTTCTTACCACTCCAGGCTTCTTGTGGAGTTTTTCCTTGTAGAGCCCTTGTAGGTGCTCTATTTAGTAGGTAAGATGTTGTGTTTACTGCTTACGCCCAATATTGTTTTTCTAAGTTTGCTCCTTTTAACATACACTGACTCATTTCTACTATGGAGCGATTTTTCCTTTCTGCAACTCCATTTTGCTGTGGTGTATATGTTGTAGTGAGTTGTCGCTTGATCCCATGTTTTTCCAAAAATGCTGAAAATTCCTTGGAAGTGTATTCCCCCCCTCGATCTGAGCGGAGGGTTTTGATGGAACAACTTGTTTCCTTCTCAACTTGTCTCTTGAACTGACGAAAGTAGAGAAGAGCTTCTGACTTGAGTGCAAGGAAGGAGACCCATATTTTGTGGGAGTAGTCATCAACAAATAGCTGAAAATACCTCTTTCCACCATGACTGGTTGGGAAAGGACCGCACAGATCTACGTGGATTAACTCCAAGGGTTTCTTAGAGCGAGAAGAACTTGTCTCAAATGGAACTCGATGTTGTTTCCCTGCTAGACAATCTGAGCATACTGGGAGAACGGATGAAAGCTGAGGAAGCCCTTTGACCATGTCATATTTGCTTAATTCGAGTAAATACCCGGAACTGAGGTGCCCATATCTTTTATGCCATAAGGAAGTGGCTTCTATTGTAGTGGCAATGAGGGCAGTATGGGATGTAGAAACTGTATCCAAGATGAATAATCCATGTTTGTAGGAGCCAGTGGCAATGTTTTTACCTTGGTGACTGATGAAACATCTCTTTTTTCCATTTTCAACTTGAAAAACAACATCCATATTTCTATCTAGCATCTGTGGAATAGATAATAGATTGTTGGCAAGGCCAGGAACATAGAGAACTTTCTCGATGTCACAGTCACCATCAGAGAGAGTTACCGTAACATCCCCTTCACCTTGTACTTGATAGACCTGATTGTCTGCAATAGTGACAGGTTTGCCTTCTCTCGCTTGAAAGGTTTGAAACCAGGACTTGTCCCCAGTCATATGTTTGCTTGCTCCAGAATCAATATACCATACAACATCTGATTTGGAAGAGGCAGTATGGGTCATGAGCACCTTGTGTGCTCTTTCTGAGTCATTATCTGAAGATGAAGCAGAATCATCTGAATGGGAATCTGCATAAGCAACATGACCCTTTTGTTGTTTGCGATGCTGGGGATATTTTTGCTTCCCCTTGCCTTTCTTCTTTTGTGAGGGATCATTCTGTTGTTTGTTTTTGAACCAACACCTGTTGGTATCATGATTGTTCATATCACAGATCTTGCAATATTTATCTCTCTAGAGATTGGGCTTTCCTTTGCCTTTGGAAGAAGACCCTCCCTTCTGCAACTGTCCTTGCTTTTGACCCTTTTGATGGGTGGAAAGAGCAGTGGCAGGTTCCTCATCTTTCTGTACTTGATTGGCTTCTTCAGTTTGAAGCAAATTAACCAATTCAACAAAAGTTAATGTTCTGCCAGAAACATTGAGTGAAGTGATAAAACTTTTGTAAGATGTTGGAAGTGCCCTCAAAATAACAGATGTCAAAAGATCATCAGCTATGGGTTTTCCCATAGTATTGAGTTTGGCTTTCAATTCGGCCACTTTGCAGAGAAAAAGTTCAACAGTTTCCCCTGAATTCATATTGAGATTGTGAAGCTGGGTTTGTAGGTGAAGGATAGTGGAATTATTCTTTCCTTCATACATAGTAATCAATGCTGCCCAAGCATCTTTACTGGTCGTAGCATCACAAATATGAGGTTGGACCTCATCTGTTATGGCAAGTAACAAAAACATAAGGCCTTTCCTGTCCTGATCATCAAATGTATCTTGATCTGTCCCTGCTGTGGTGGGACGTGAGGTAGTGCCACTTACTACATCCCATAATTTTTCTACTTGAAGAATGGCTTTCATTTTATGCTTCCATGGCACAAAATTGGTGCCTTTGAGCAATTGAGCATCCGAAAGATACTTGTGCACTGTAGCCATTGTTTAGGGTTCCTTATAGCGCCAAATGGTCCCCTTTTCGATATACCGTTGCCAGGCCAGTTATACCTGAACTGAAACAAAACAATACCCGCCCTGACGTGAGGGAGACTATAGGTATTATTAAGATCAGAACGGTACGTGGAACATAGGCAGTACTGAAAAGGATTGCTTTGTTGATGGCACCTACCTTAGAAAGTCATGAATCCGCATGCGTGGGGCGTAACTTCCCCTAAACACTTTGGAGTCCAGAACTTTCGTCAGGATTTACGCCTAAACACAATAGCAATGGGGGTAAAAAATTCACTCAAAGAGATGTTAATGACACCTGCCTGAGAATCTTCGGAAGAAGAATAATCAGTTGGAGGAAATTAAGTCAAAAAACAAAACTAGGAGAAAATTAGTGTTGGTGAGAGAGCAACAAGTAGATGATCTATGAATATCCCTGTGCAAAGAGATAAATGCTTTGGAGAACCGGTGCAACATGTGCTGAGAGAAGTAGTGGATGCTTTTGATGTAGATGATTTTTTAATTGCAGAAAAAAAATGCAATAATCAAACAAGCATGCTCACAAAGTGCTTCTCACATAGGTGTCGGGTTCAACCGAAAATGCACCCAAATTATCAAAAGAAGGTGTCGAGTAAAATCGAAAATGCACCTTTGAGTTGCTCTCTATGTCTTTTTCTGAGAGTTTGAAAAAATTGAATTCCCCCCTCTATTATATCTCCAAAGTTTCCCAATATGCCTTTGAACAATTGCTTTTGAAAAGAGAATAAGCAATTGACATGTCTGAAAAACAATGACAATAACAAAACAAATTTGTGTCACCAAACCTTCTTGGCAAAATGCCCTATTCAGGCGTCACTGGGCCCTCGGGGCGTCAACAGAACCCTCGGGGCGTCAAAATGCCCTCCTCGGGCATCATTGGGCCCTCGGGGCGTCAAAATGCCCTCCGCGGGCGTCAACGGGCCCTCGGGCTCAACCTCGGTCAAAATGCCCTCCTCGGGCGTCATCGGGCCCTCGGGGCGTCAACTGTTGTCCGTGCCGTCAATTTGTGGATGAGGCGGAAAAAAACGGCAGGGCTGCGGTTAAAATTTTTTTTTTTTTTTCGACGGGATTCGAACTGTGGACCTCGTCCACACAAAGAATCTCGTGAGCCGACTGCTCTAGGCGGCGCGTCGAGAGAAAGAATGAGGTCGCCGACTCATTAACTCTGCTGTGATTAGCATTTGAAAAAAAAAACCGTCTTCCCAGCCTACGAAGACTCCAAGCGGCAGTTAAAATACCAATCAACGAGTTCTTAAAAAGATAACCCTAAGATAGCATAATTTTTTTTTTATATACTCCCCATTGCTGCAGCTCTCAGCATGCTCAGGCCATCGCGGCAGCTCTGAAGCGTTGTGCCTCGGCAAATGCAGCACGCACCGACAGCAACCGACGCGTCTGCAGCTCTCAGCATGCGCAGGCCATCGCGGCAGCTCTGAAGCGCTGTGCCTCTACAAATGCAGCGACCGCGTTTACTGCTCATGCACCGACAACGACCGACGCGTTGGCTATGCTGGTGACGACTGGTTCTATGGACAGCGAGGCCCGGGCGATATTGCTTTCGTCTCCGCCTGCCCTTGCCTCCCTCACGTCGAAAATGCTTCAGGAATGAGCTGCTGGAATCCGGTTATGGCCAGGGAAGAATCGCTGCGAAGCTTGGAGTGTGCTGCCTGCGAAAGTTGCAGGTCGTGCAAGTTTATGGAATGGTTGATCACCACCTTACCCAAAAAACATATCACTTTGCCCAAGAAACGAAAATAAGCTCTGATGCCATATTGAAAACTGAATCATTAGCTTGCTCTTGATATTCATGGAAGATATATAAGGTTACATATATTCCGTTGATGCAGTTTGAACCAAGCTGGGTGGTTTATAAACTGAATAAAGAACCCTACGTATAACTCCTTTATGTTCTAACATAATGCTGGTAACATAGTTAATGTAATACAAAATATTCTAACATCCCCCCTTATTACATTAATGTTGACTACACATAGCATTGCGAAACAATTCAAATTTGACTCGAGCAAGCGCTTTGGTGAAGATGTCCGCTATTTGCTCATTTGTGGGAATGTAGTGGAGCTGGTTATGATGCTTTGGAACCTCATCTCGAATGAAATGACACCTAGTTTCAATGTGTTTGGTGCGATCATGAAAGATAGGATTCTTGACAAGATTCATAACACCTTGATTGTCGTAGAATAAATGTAAAGGAAGTTTCTTTGGAAGACCCATATTTGTGAGGATGCGACGTAACCATATCATCTCGCAGACTGCTCCACTAGCTGCTCGATATTCTACCTCAGTAGAAGATATAGCAACAACATGTTGCTTCTTGCTATGCCAAGAGACAGGACCAGATCCAAGGTGAAAAATGTAACCTGTAGTTGATTTTCGATCATCTATGGATCCAGCATAATCAGAGTCCGTGTACCCTTGAAGATAGAACTTGTTCTTTTTGTATTCCAGGCCAATATATGTTGTACCACGGACATAGTGAAGAACTCTCTTTGCTGCTTTCCAGTGGCTAACTTTAGGATCTTGCATGAATCATGAAAGATAACCCATAGCAAAACTAAGATCTGGCCTGGTGTTTGTGAGATAGATGAGACTCCCAATCAGCTGACGATAGAGAGTACTATCTATTTTAGGAGATTCATCGAATCGGGATAACTTAAGTCTTTTCTCCATTGGTGTGGCTTTAGGCTTGCAATCAGTCATCCGATACTTATCAATCAGGGTATTGGCATATTTCTTTTGAGTAACTTGTATGCAATGCTTGTATTGAGTTACTTCTAGACCAAGACAATAGTGGAGAAGTCCAAGATCTGTCATTTCAAAAGAGGCATTGAGATCTTTATTTACTGTTTTGATCATACTCTCTGAACCACCTGTTATGATCAGATCGTCCACATATAGTACTAGAATTACTATGTTAGAACCATTGTTCTTGATATATATATTAGGATCTGCAGGACTTCTTTTAAACCCATGTTGCACTAGATGACTATCAATTTTGATATACCAAGCTTGAGGAGCTTGTTTAAGTCCATATAGAGATTTGATCAGCTTACAGACTTTCTGTTCTTGCCCTGTAACTACAAAACCTTCAGGGTGAGTCATGTAGACTTCTTCTGTAGGTCACCATTTAAGAAAGCACTCTTTACATCCATCCGATGTAGTCGCCAACCAAATTGAGCTGCCATTGCACACAGAACTCGAATAGTGGTCATTTTAGCAGTAGGAGCAAATGTCTCTTCATAGTCTATGCCTTCTCTTTGTGCATAGCCCTTTGCAACAAGATAGGCTTTATGTTTATCTATTGCACCATTTGCCTTATATTTGATCTTGAATACCCATTTGCAACCAATGGGTTTCTTTCCTGAAGGCAAATTCACTAACTTTCAAGTTTTATTTTTCATTAGAGATTATGTTCTGCATCCATAGCAGTTTTCCATTGATCTTTACTGAGTGCATCTGAGACTGATGTTGGTTATTTTTCATCTAGTATTGTCAGATAGACTTTTTCATCTTCCATATCTATATCCTCATCTTCTTCTATATTCACAGATAAATCATCAAAATGTTGACAAAGGTCATCAACATCTGTTACTGATGTTGCATCATCTGCTCTTTTGTGTTGAGTCATACTGTGAGTAGAGGGTCAATCTAGAGTTTGATATGGAAGTGATGTCAGTTTTGAATCCTGTAATGTACTAGTATACCATTTAGGAACCTTCTTCTGAGGAGGTGTTGTTTCTTTCTTAGGTTCATCTTCCTTAAGATATACAAATGTATTATTTGATGTGAAAGTTTCATCAAATACTACATCTCTGCTGATATGTGTTTTCTTGGTTATAGGATCAATCAACCGATATCCTTTTGAATACTCATCATAACCAAGAAATATACATTTTTGAGTTTTCTCATCTAGTTTCCTTCTTTTCTGTTTAGGAATATGCATGAAAGCTTGGCAACCAAAAACTTTTAGATGAGAAATTGAGGGTTTCTTACCACTCCAGGCTTCTTGTGGATTTTTTCCTTGTAGAGCCCTTGTAGGTGCTCTATTTAGTAGGTAAGATGTTGTGTTTATTGCTTCTGCCCAGTATTGTTTTTCTAAGTTTGCTCCTTTTAACATACACCGACTCATTTCTACTATGGAGCAATTTTTCCTTTTTGCAACTCCATTTTGCTACGGTGTATATGCTATAGTGAGTCGTCGCTTGATCCCATGTTTTTCCAAAAATGCTGAAATTCCTTGGAAGTGTATTCCCCCCTCAATCTGAGCGGAGGGTTTTGATGAAACAACCTGTTTCCTTCTCAACTTGTCTCTTGAACTAATTAAAGTAGAGAAGAGCTTCTGACTTGAGTGCAAGGAAGGAGACCCATATTTTGCGGGAGTAGTCATCAACAAATAGCTAAAAATACCTCTTTCCACCATGACTAGTTGGGAAAGGACCGCACAGATCTACATGGATTAACTCCAAGGGTTTCTTAGAGTGAGAAGAACTTGTCTCAAATGGAACTCGATGTTTTTTCCCTACTAGACAATCTGAGTATACTGGGATAACTGATGAAAGCTAAGGAAGCCCTTTGACCATGTCATATTTTCTTAATTCGAGTAAATACCCGGAACTGAGGTGCCCATATATTTTATGCCATAATGAAAGGGCTTCTATTGTAGTGGCAATGAGGGTAGTATGAGATTGAGAAATTGTATCTAAGATGAATAATCCATGTTTGTAGGAGCCAGTGGCAATGTTTTTACCTTGGTGACTGATGAAACATCACTTTTTTCCATTGTCAACTTGAAAAAAAACATCCATATTTCTATCTAGCATCTGTGGAATAGATAATAGATTGTTGGCAAGGCCAGTAACATAGATATTGCTTTCGTATCTGCCTGCCCTTTCCTCCCTCATGTCAAAAATGCTTTAGGAATGAGCTACTGGAATCCGATTATGGACAGGGAAGAATCGTTGCGAAGCTTGGAGTGTGCTGCCTATGAAAGTTGCAAGTCGTGCAAGTTTACGGAATGGTTGATCACCACCTTACCCAAAAAAACATATCGCTTTGCCCAAGAAACAAAAATAAGCTCTGATTCCATATTGAAAATTGAATCATTAGCTTGCTCTTGATATTCATGGAAGATATATAAGGTTACAAATATTTCGTTGATGCAGTTTGAACCAAGCTGGGTGGTTTATAAACTAAATAAAGAACCCTACGTATAACTGCTTTATGTTCTAACATAATGCTGGTAACATAGTTAATGTAATACAAAATATTCTAACAACATTGCCCCTAATAATAGAGAACCTTCTACATTTGTTTGGACACTATTCACCTGGATTTTTAAACTGATTTGCCAAATTTTTATAAATACATTTTGGGACCAACCCCTTACACGTAACCCTACTAGGAATATATAGCAATAGCTAAAAAATTAGAGAAAGCATAGAAATTCCAAGTAAACATGTTGTGGGAACCATGTCAAATTATGCTAATGTAAGATCCGTTGGAGGAAAAATCTATCTATTTTAACATGGTCTAACAAGAAGCCATTATAGGTAGATTCTAAAAATAGACCCATTTAAGGTTCCATATTAGCCAATAAAGTATCTAGAGAGAGAACCACTCTAGTCCACTCAAAGAAAGGAGTAACCTCTAGAAAAGTGTCCAAAAGAGCAATAGAGGCCAATACAAGCAAAATAAGTTGAAACCTAGGAGCAATCCCAAGATAAACGTGGTTACCCTTCTATGACTAAGTGGAAAATGATTGAAGAAACATAGGACTACTAGAGGAGTTTTGATGAGACAAAAGAGAGAGAGAAGAAGCAACTAGAATCTTTAGGATTCAATATCATAGATGAGCTAAAGAAAAATCAATCTAAAGAAAATATGTATGATTCCTCAATGATTTAGAATAGATAGACCTTCTCAAGGCATTGCTAAAATTTTCTCATATTGAAGGTAAATCACATCTAGAGCTTAATTTAGCTCAAGGTAAACCAATTCTTGGAATGGGAAAAAATAGGCCACCTCCTTTCTATATGTCTTTGTGCATGGAAGGATGGATCATACACAACTGCATGGTTGAATCTAGAGCAACAACAATGGTAATGTAAAAAACAATATATGAAGTTATGGGAATGGAGTATACCTATTCTAGTAATGGAGTATTGTAGCTATATGTACCCCAATCAATACTATCATGGTAATCAAGGATATATCCATCGTCCTCCATAAAGTACCAAATATAACTATTATACAAGATATTGCGGTGGTGGATCCGGATCCATACTTGTACCTTTTCAAGGAATTTAAAGCTAATCTAGGTGGATACCTATGTTTGGATTTATCTCACATATAAATGCCCCGTAAGGGCAATAAGGTAGAGATATATGCAAAAAAACCCATCCCATATCATATAGAGAAAATTGAAGAGGATAATCATGTTAATATAGTCAGTGATAAAATTGGTCCCTTTGAAGAAATCATAAATAAATTATAGACAAAATATGAGTTCTCTCTTAGATACTTTAATGCTATGATTGAATTGGGTATGAGCACCTATTCCATCATGAATACAAAATAGAAAACATTTTCAAACCGATGAAATCGGGAGCTCTAGAAGATAAAAATTTGGAAACTCTACTTCAATGGATCTAAATGTAGGAAAGGTATTGGAGTCAAAATAGTGTTTATCTTCTCTTCTAAAGTAATTAAATGGATATCATACTAGTTAACTTGTAACTACACCAATAACGTTGTATAATATGAAGCCCTCTACCTAGGATTTCTAGAAGCAAAAAAATAGGTGTTAAGTTGCTAATGATCTATGAAAAATCCAAACTAGTACTAAACTAGGTCACATAGAAATGTAGTAGCAAGCAAAATTATATTGAAGCCTATCAAAATAGTTTTTGGGATCTATTAAAGAGATTTAAATCCCTTAACAAAAATGTAAATTCCAAATATAAAAAATCACAAGTCAATGCATTAGCCTCTCATGGAACAAACTTCTACCCAACATTCGATATCTAGAAGAATTCATAGTTAGTCAAGCTAGCTTTTAGGCCCTCTATGCTAGATAAGAACACCTTTTGGCAAGTTTTTCATTATTATGAGTAGATAGTGGATTTTCTTATTCAGGAGGTAGTCCATGCAAATATGACTAAAGAGACACTCAAGAGCATAGATCAAGTAAATCTTATTTAGCTGAAAAATAATCATATCCCAAAATGATTGACTACTCTTGAAAGTATATTTGATAATAGGGATTGACCAATCAGCTAGAAAATAAAATTGATAAACAAGAGTTCGAAGATATTCACTTTGAACCCTATAAAATGTTGAATATTGGAGTGCAATATTCAGAGAAATAGAATGGGAGCTTATCACACTTTAAAAGGAATACAAGAACATTATATATTGGAGCTATGATGATTTAAAATTTATAGCAGAGATACTATCCAACACAATATGAAACTATTCCCAAATGCTAAGCCATTATGGTAAAAGTAGAGACCAGTCAATCCTAATATAGAATCCCTAATTAAGAAATAGATACTAAAATTACTCAATGGGTAGCCAATTTGGTACCTGTTAAAAAATAATAATGGTGACATCCACCTTTGTGTGGATTTTAGAAATTTGAATAAATCTTCTTTGAAATATTATTAACCTTTTCCCCAAAATAATAAAATTTTACATTTTGTTGCTAGAGTTGAGAGGTTTTCCCTACTTGATGGATTCTTCAACTTCAATTAGGTCTGGATAAGAGACAAATATCAGTACAAGACTACATTCATAATGAATTGGGGGACATTTGCTTACTAGAGGATACCTTTTGGTCTATCTAATGCTAGAGCTACTTTTCAAAGGGCTATGGACCTAGCTTTTGGAGAATTGGTCAACAAATTTATACTAATTTATTTGGATGATATGATAATTATTCACATTAGAAGGAGAAGCACCTTGATCATCTCCAACTTGTATTTTGAAAATGTAGATATTTTAGAGTATCTCTCAATCCAAATAAATTGATATTTGTAGTTCATGAAGGAAAGCTATTTGGTCACATAGTTTTATAGGAATGTCTAGCTATTTTTTTGGGCCAAAGAAATATATATATATTTTTTTTGAATTTACATGGTGGAATCGGTAGTCGCCACGAATCCAGGCAGGTTGTCCAGCTTTTATGGCCACCATAGTATTTTGCGTTGTCCGCCCTAGAAGCTGCCACATAGATCTTCATGTAGTCCACCCCTATAACCACCATGCCACAATCATTTTAAACCTTTTACAACATTGAAAGCACCAGGAAAGGGACAAGCGTTCAGTCCAGTGAGGCCCGATATTTGAACCTTGGACCTCTGCACCCTATGGGGTTTGGATGAACCAATTGGTCTACACATCGGACCAGGGCCAAAGAAATATTAGGGCTCCCAATTCCATAATTCAATGAAGATTTACAATCTTTATTTGGGTAGATCAACTTTATCCAAAACTTTGTATCTAACTTTGCTCATATAGTATAGTCAATGATAGAGATGTTGAAGAAGGATGTAACTTTTACATGGATGGAGGTAATAAGGAAGCATTAAAAAATATCAAGCATAATATAACCAAATATTTAGTACTTGCCAGCCCATATTATTAGAGGGACTTCATACTCTATGCATATGGTGCCAAAGAAAGCTTTGCAATTATGCTTACTCAAAAGAACAAATATCACAATGAGCGTCCAACCAAACACTACACAACTATGAAAAGAACTATAATTTCATCAAGAAATAGGTATTATATCTTATGAAATATCTAAAAAACCTAAGGCATTATGTCTCATAAAGCAAGATTATGGTATATTTTGTTCATCCAAATATCTTGAACTTCATCATGCAAGTAGATCTAGGCAAAAAAAAAGAGCTAGTTGGATCATTAAAATTCAAAAATATGATATAGAAATATGGCCCACTAAGCTATTCAAAGGATGAACCCTATGCAAACACCTTACTAAATCTACAGTCCTAAAAACAAACACATTAATAGCTGAACCTAAATAAATACAAACAACAAACAACCAATTGGAAAAACATGATTGGATTGATCAATTAATTCATTTTATTTAGACTAACAAGTATTTGGATAGATTTACAACTTCTTAGAGGTGAAGGTATAGGCTACAAGCTATTAACTATGTCATTTTTTAATGTAATCTATACCAAAATAATTTCAATGGAGTGCTCTTATGTTGTATACCTCTAGATACAACAAATGAAGTCTTGAGTGAATTTTATTTAAGCTTCACTAGTGGGAATTACTTTAGCCTAGCAATAGTTTCCAAGATTATTCAGGCCAAATATTATTGGCCTACCTTATTTATTGATATTTTCAAAGTTGCTAAAGCATGTGATAAATGTTAGAGGTTTACAAGAAATAGGAAGAGTTTGGTATTACCCTTGGAACCAATTATTGTAGAAGATTCCTTTTAGCAAATAGGGCTTGATTTATTCGAGTTATAAATTCATATTATTTTGATGAGCATAAATTTATCTTGGCTGCAATAGACTAATTTACCAAGTGGTATGGTAGAATCTACCAAGCATGTGGATTAGAAGACAATTATTTTTAGAAATATTAATCACCAAGATTGTGATTCTGACAATAATAGTTTCAGATAATGGTTCATCCTTCATAGGTTCTAAGGTCATATATTTTACTAGAAAATATGACATATATTAGAAAAATTCTTCCAAATATTACCCATAAGGTAATGGGCCAGCCAAATTGACCAACAAAAATTTAATAAGAATAATTAAAAGAAACATTGGGAACAATCAAAGAAGCTAGCACTTAATGCTTAATTAGACACTATGGGTGGATAGAATCATAGTAAACAAAGCCTTGAAAACCATCCCCATATTATTTGGTCTATAGCAATGAATCTATATTACTTATGCACCTAGAGTTACTAGATATGAAGCTTATAGACCAAGAAAAATTAGATAATGCAAATTCTATTAAAGGAAGTATGGCAAATATACTTTTACTAGAAGAAAAAAGATAAACATAAAATAGCTTTCAACAACACCAAGCAACAGTCATGAGATGGAGGTCCGAGGTGTAGACCAATTGGTTCATCCAAACCCCATAATGGGGGTGGAGGTCCAAGGTTCAAATCTCGGGCCTCATCGGACTGAACGCTTGTCCCTTTCTTGGTGCTTTCAGCAATGTAAAAGGTTTAAAATGATTGTGGCATGGTGGTTATAGGGGCGAACTGCATGAATATCTGTGTGGTGGTTTTCAGGGCAAACAATGCAGAATACTGTGGCGGCCATAAAATCCAGATAGCCTACCCGAATTCGTGGCAGCTATCGAGTTCACCATGTAAATACAAAAAAAAAAAAAATAGTCATGAGATGGTTTGATTAAAAAATTCTCCCAGGCTATTTAAAGTTGGTGACTTAGTTTTAAAGCAGGATGAATATAGAGATAAATCAGGAAAGCATAAAAAGCTAGAATTGTTATGGTTTATACCCTATCTAATATTAGGAAAGCATGAATTAAATGCATATGATCTTATAGATATGGATTATCTTTTGCCAATTTTGATAAACAACTAATATTTAAAATATTATGCATAGATATGTGTGTCTTATATTGTATTATATGTAAATACAAGTAAATATGGAAGTAGTGGTCATGATAGTTTTGAGTAGCTAGGATTTCATTGGCTAAAATAAAAACCTGGCAACCACCATAATTTGAAATTCAAGTAATTTTATTGGCTAGAGAGTGAAGCAATATTTATAGTGGCATCCATCCCAAGAACTCACATAAAGTGGGAGTTGCAATAAAATATTTCAATAAAAAAGCAGAGCATGCAAAATCTTCAACATTAATGCACCAATAGTTAAACTTCTCTTTAAATTCATGCTATAAAATCAAGGTTGTAAATGTACTAGACACATTTTAGCAGTAAAGCATTATAGAATTATAGATTTATTTCATGCAAAGGTGTAAATATTCTATATTTAAATTTTGTGACTTAATTTTCCACTAAAAATCCTTAATTTAGTAGCTATGATGTGAGGAAGGAAGGGAGAAAATATGCAAAAGACCACCAAGGAGCTCTATGATAACTTGAGCTAAATTAATGACCCCTTTATTCTAGTAAAATCAAAGCTCAAGAGATTCAAATATGGTATAGTGATAAAATGGAAAAGGTTATCACCTAATATGGTGCAAGAAACCACCTAGAACTCCTTCTTGTCACAACATAAGCCCATATTTATACATCCATGCCCATAAATTTTCAAGGCAATAGTACAGAACTATGAGCCAAAATCCAAAGCAGTGTGTACTACAGCTAGACCAAAGTTATTTCATATTATCATCAATACTATCACAAAGGATTTTTTGGTAATAGCTTAGGTACAATTCCTAAAATTATTAGTACTGATGAACAAGATAAGCATTGTAAAAGAGATATGGTAAGAAATTGGCTTGGTAAGCAATTAGGAAAACTCGTTGAAAACTTCCTAGAAATTTTTATTAAAGTTCTTGCATTCAAAGACTACCAAGAAATTTTCTCTATGCTAGCTATCATCCTTGGGCTAGATAATTATGAAAATGTATGTGACTACCAAGTTGCCTTAGCTTATGTAGTAACTAATGCACAAAATTATGATGCTACCAACAAAAAACCCCCCTTTTCATTGATTAGGTTGAATTTTTGAGCTCTCAAATTCATCACCAATTAGTTGCCCTAAAGCTTAAAGAGAGTAAAAACATTTGTTATCCTTCACATTTGACCTAGTTATTATTGTATTTCATGGAGGGTAACATGTCAAGTTTGCAAATTAGAACTCACACAGATAATGGTGCACCTCTCTCTATGGTTGATTAGACCCCAATGATTAGAGAAAGCAACTCTTATTTGGAGTTTAATAGATTATTTTTGGGGCCTGTTCTAGCTTGCATTCATGGAATAATTCCTTGGCTAACCCTAGAAGCTAGAGATAAGCTACATGGAAACAAGTGAGAGCTATAATATTGGTATTTTTTGTAGAGTGGTACTATTATCAGAGTCTATGGCTTTACCAAAAACCCATATCTAGTTACTTACTACATGACTGACTAGGTTTTCACAATGGAATATTTTCAACAAATTGACAAAGTAGATGACATCTTTGGATTCAGGATTAAAAAGGTCAATACTTACTAGTTTCCCTTTAACTTTTGTGATATAACCATGACAACTCAAGGTCATGATAAATTTTATATAATAAGCTTAGTGGTATTTGAATACCAATAGTGCCACACATGTGGAATTATGATCTAGAGGGAAGGTTTAATGCCAAATTAGGAACTATAAACACTAAGGCTCTAGTGTTTAAGCATTTTCCCTATCCGAACATAGATATGTTCAAAAATAATCTAGAAGATCAATCCCATCATCTACATATGAATGAATTACAACAATAGTCTCCTTGAAAATATTTTATCCTTGTGTATGGCCTTATGATCTAGCTAGAAACAAAGATCAATGGATAAATTACAAGATTATAGATAGAATTGAAGATGAGCTCAAGTGGACCCCAAAAAAATGATAATGGTGGATCTCTAGGTGTGAGTGGAACACATAAAATAATGCTTTTCCTAACACATCAAAAACCCCATTTCAAAAATAATTTAAGAAAAAATATATTAAATAGATGGTTGCACGTAAAGGAGAAAAATTTCTTGGCCTAATCAAAGAGGATGATGAAGAATATGAAGAATATATTTCTAAATAGGAAGAAGAGATCAAAGGATAGAGTCCTACCAAATATCAACCTCTTGATATGAATTTAGATTTGGAGGAAGACTCAATATTAGAGGAGATTATAGGATACAAAATAAAAAATAGGAATCCTAAAAAGGTGAGCATAGGTAAGCATCACCCTATAGAAAATATTCTTCTAATGAAAACTTAGAAATAACAATAAGAGCATATATCATGAGCAAAGATAGTGTAGGCAATGAAACATGTAGAATAAATCCATGTTCCAACAACTTCTAGTAGAAATGAGCCTCAGTCTAGTTTAATTGAACACCTTTGGTATAGGTAATCTAAAGAGAGGACTAAAAGGTAAGACTCACCAAGTAGCTAGTAGAAATATACTGCAAAGAAATTCAAGGCTCAACAACTAATTCTAGAAGTATAGTGAATGGTTGTAGAAATTCAACAATTCAAAGCAACAAAAATGAAGCAATAGTCAGAATTTCAAGGACTAGTTATGTTATTTATACCTAATACTATCTCTACAAATTTTCCACCACCTCAACAATCCCCTCCATGGAAATCACATCCACCATAATCCCCTCTACTAGAAATATTGTTGGCAATTTTGGGTACCTTGGGTACATTGCCTTTGCTCTAAGTGTAGATGTTGTCATTGATGTCAAGAAGGTCTTGAAGCAATTTGGTTTGATGTCAAAGAATGTGTCTTGATGAAGGTTTCAGCATGGACAGTGAGTTTCTAAGAATATCAGGGTAGCCTAGTTGCAAAAGATCAAGAAAAATACAAGTAAGAAAAAGTATGCAGGCGGTTGGAAAAATTGTCGTGATTTCACGACATGTTTTAGGAGAGAGAAAGTGCTAACAAAACTGTCATGATTTTGCGACATGTTTGAGGAGAGAGAAAGTGTTGGCAAAACTGTCATGATTTCACAACATGTTTGAGGAGAGAGAAAGTTTGGTCAAATGTGTCATGATTTCGCGACATGTTGCATTTTTGTGACTCGAAAAGTGCAAGAAGGCAGAGAAGGAAAAGTGTCATGATTTCATGACATTCTGCAAAGTAAGTTGTTCGGACGAAAAAGTGTCACGATTTCATGACATAATGCTGAAGAGAGAGTCCACAAAAAGAACTTTCATGATTTCATGACAAGTTTGAAGAGAGAGAAAGTTACATGTAAAATGTTGCAATTTTGCGACATGCTACAGAGGTCAAGTTGAGGACTGTCATGATTTTGCGGCATACTGAAAAGCTCAAAGTGAGAACTGTCACGATTTCACGACATGCAGCAAAGGGAAGATCCTGAAAGGAGAAGCGTCGCGATTTCATGATAGGCAGTAGAAAAAGCATACGAAATCCAAAAGCATCATGATTTCACGATAGGTTGCAGGAAAAGCTTTTGGAAGCTAAAAGCGTCGTGATTTCGTGACAGGCTACAAAGAATTTGTACGGATGCAAAAAGTGTCATGATTTCATGACAGGTTGAGATGGTAGCTTGCAGTTGGAGAAGGTGTCACGATTTCATGACAAAAATAGTTAGCAAGTCTTAAATAGAAGAAGCATCGCGATTTCGTGATGAATTGAAGAAGGAATAGCTTGAAGGTGAAAGCATCACGATTTTGTGACATGTTCTAGTTTCACGGGCATATGGTAGAAAAGAGCTTAAGGCAGCGAAAGCGTCATGATTTCATGATAGAGTTGCAGATGACGTCAGAAGAAGTAGATGTGTCACGATTTCATGACAAAAGCAGAGAAGAAGGCTTTGTAGACTAAAGCGTCATGATTTCATGACAAAGTGAAGATGACGTTAGCAAAAATCATGTGTCACAATTTTGTGACAAAAGCTGAGAGGAAGGCCATGAAGACTAAAGTGTCATGATTTCATGACAGAAGTGAGATGACATCAGCAAGAGGCAAAGGTGTCATGATTTCACTACAGAAGCACAAAGGAAGTCGAAAAAGGCCAAGATGTCATGATTTCACGACAGTAGGCTACAGAAGGTGTACGCTGTAAAAGTATCACGATAACGCGACATGTAGTTTCATGGCAAAAGCTACAAGGAAGTGACAAAGGCAGCAGAGGCGGTTGAAGCCGACAAAGTTAAATCTATGACGATAAAGATTAGGGTTTTGCAGTCGACGATCTTTAGGGTATCAGCCGACTAAAGATTAAGTTTTTGATCATGAATTAATGCTATAAAAGGAGGACTATTTTTGAGTTTCAAGGCATCGAATGCGTGGATCGAACTTGCACAAGTAAATTTCATAGTGCACAGAGACCGAGTTGAATCAATTCGAGAGAAGTGTGTGAGATGCAGCCATAACAATGCAGATAGCACAGAAGTGGTAAGTTGATGCACAAAATGAGGAGTTCGATCATAGAGTGTTGAAGTGCTGCTGTATTTGTGAAGACAGTGCAAAGGTTGGAATTCGATCAAGGGCGACTGTGATTGTGGTTGTGTTTGCACAAACAAATTTGTGTTTCATATTCTTAAGAAAAGCATATTACATCTATCTTATTCTTTTGAGATTTGAGATTGAGATTGGGAATTAAGTATAGAACATATTGAGTCTAACAATTCTCTTTATGCTTCTATGAGGTTGATGAATCACATTGGGTCTCTAACAATTCTCTTTGTGAGTTCATGCTAAGAAATTTTTCTTTGTAATCTTGTTGAGGTTTTGGATAGGTTAAGGTGGGGATTTGAGAGCAAATTTTGGACAATTCATTGAGAGGGCTTGTTGGACAGCATTGAGCAAGCTTTTGTTGAAGCTTGTGGAGCTGTTTGGGCAGGTTCTAAGTGAGAACTTGCAAAGCAGATCTGAAACAAGTCTTGAAGACTTGGGTGAAGATCAAGCCAGCATTAGTGCAAGCTGGTGAACCATTTCTATGAACCAAATTTGAGGACCAGTTGAGGATAGAGATTGATGAAGAGTTGAGGACATATTTGTGCCTGACTGAAGGACTATGTTTGGTGCAAATCAAAGAAAGAGGAAGAGGACATTTGTGCCAAGACCGAAGGACTGTGTTTGGTGCAAATTTGAGGACCAGCTTTGAGGTGATAGAGTTGAGGATAGATGTCTCTAGCCAGAGCAGGGAATACAGGTGTCTTCTATGGATAGAGATCCATTTGCTAAGGGTAGTGGAGGTAGAGGTATTATAGAGGATCACCAGCCAGATCATAGTTAGGTAAAGGTATCTCCTTTGAGCAGTGGCTCATAAACATTTTAATTGGGAAGGTTTCCCAAAGAACTATGATATAAATTTTAGAGAAAAGTTTTATCCGTGGAGTAGCCCACTTTGGGTGAACCACGTAAATTATTGTGTAACTTTGTGGATGATTTTTTGCATTGTTTTGATATTACTTTGGATATATTGCTTTACTATTTTGAAGTATAAAAAAAAAAGTAAAAAGAGATCTTATACTGTTCACCCCCCTCTCAGTATAAGCTTGTGTTCTTCAATTGGTATCAGAGCGGGTTCCTTCGAAAAGTTTAATAGCTTGAAGGAAAAGCTAGCAAAGAACACAATGGATCATTCATGTAGTAATACAACACCTATTATTGATGAGTCTTCTAGTGATGATAAGACTTATTACAGCAATAAGGGCAAGTTCTCAAGAAAGCACAAAGGTATGAAATTTGTCAAATGTTTAAATTATGGAATGGTTGGTCATTATGCTACTAACTGTACTATTACCAAGGATGAAAGTGATAAAGACAAACAGGATTGTAAGAGCAAGGATTTTGAAAGGCATAGGCATCATAGGAAGAATAAAGATGAGCAAAACAATCAAGGAAAGAGGTATTCTCACAAGCATAAGAAGAGCTTCTACCTAGACAAAACAAGTAAGTGGTCTAGTAATGATATTGAAAGTTCTTCAAGTGATGTTGAAAATGAGAAGCTGTTCATTTCAAAAAAAGAGGAAGAACCGAAACATAGATTCATTATCATGAAATGTTTTAGATGTGGAAATTTTGGGCACCTTGAGGATGAGTGCACAAATAATGAATTGTTTTTGAGTATGTATGAAGATGCTTCAGAAAACTATAAGGAAGATGCTTGTATGGTTTTTGAAAAAGGTAGCACCTCTAGTGATAAGAAATCTGAAAAAGGGTTTGATGATTCAGAAAGCAAACAAATAAAGGATCTTGAAAGAGAACTTATTAATGCTCTTAGTGCTTTGAAAAATGAAAGAAAGAATAATGTTGAACTCAAGGATGAGTTAGAGTTTAAGGCTCTTGAATATAGTGAGTTAGAACAGAAAATGGATTCTTTGAAAAAGGAAACTAAAGAGTACAAGGATAAGTTGTACAGGTTTCAAGATAACTCCAAAAGGGTTAAATCTCTCATCAAAGGTCAAAGAAAGACAATAGATAAAATAGGCCTTGGTTTTGTTAAGCCACACAAGGAATAGGTTGGGAAATATGGTATGAGATTTAAAAAAGGAGAGAGTTTTGATGAGGAGAGTATCTCTAAGGAAAAATCCATGGATGACAGATGCGCAGAAATAGAAAACAGAATTCAAAATGCGAAGAAGTTTTTGAGACCCAAGAGGTCGAATAAAAGAAAATTTCATGGCAGATGTTTTGCATGTCACAGGTTTGGTCACATGGCTGTACATTGCATGGCTCAAGTGAAGAAAGTTAACGAAAAATTCAGAAGTGCTAGTTTCTTTCGAGGGTATTGCTACTCATGTCAATAGTTTGGGCACAAGGCAATTTTTTGCAAGGAAAATAACAGGAACTGGGTTAGTCAAAATAGGTGGATTCAAAGAACAGACTTTATTACTTGTTATAAATGCAACAATGATGGTCACACAGCTAGACAGTGTAGAGCTGTACTTCCAAAATATAGGAACAGGAAAAGTGGTATGAACAGGTCCATGGATCAAGGCATGGATAAGAACAAGAATGATAACAAAAATAGGAACAGTAGTATGAACAGGTCCGAGGATCAAAACAGTAACAAGAATATGGACAAAGAGTTCAAGAGAAGGCCCAGCAAGGAAGTCATAGACACTGATGATGATCAGTGCCTAATGGGAGATTTACTCCCAACCCTGTTTTAATCACCTCATCAGGAGGTGGGGGAGGGACTAAGCTAAGAAGCTCATTCTTAGTCCCAAGCCCCAAAGGTGACCCTTTGCCATTGATGACAAAGGGGGAGAGATATGAGTAAGGGGGAGAGATTCATAGTAAAGAAGAGAGCTTCAAGTCAGGGGGAGCAAAAACTTCAAAGGCAGATTCTTAGTTGTTGGATCAGTTATTTTTAGTTTTGGCTCTTGACTAGTGTTTTTAGTTAAGGTTTGCCATCAATGACAAAGGGGGAGATTGTTGGCAATTTTGGGTACCTTGGGTACATTGCCTTTGCTCTAAGTGTAGATGTTGTCATTGATGTCAAGAAGGTCTTAAAGTAATTTGGTTTGATGTCAAAGAATGTGTCTTGATGAAGGTTTTAGCATGGACAGTGAGTTTCCAAGAAGATCAGGGTAGCCTAGTTGCAAAAGATCAAGAAAAATACAAGTAAGAAAAAGTATGCAGGTGGCTGGAAAAACTGTCATGATTTTGCGACATGTTTTAGGAGAGAGAAAGCATTGACAAAACTATCATGATTTTGCAACATGTTTGAGGAGAGAGAAAGTGCTGGCAAAACTATCACGATTTCATGACATGTTTGAGGAGAGAGAAAGTTCGGGCAAATGTGTCGCGATTTCACGACATGTTGCATTTTTGTGACTCGAAAAGTGCAGGAAGGCAGAGAAGGAAAAGTGTCACGATTTCATGACATTCTGCAAAGTAAGTTGTTTGAACGAAAAAGTGTCGCGATTTCGTGACATGATGCTGAAGAGAGAGTCCGCAAAAAGAACTGTCATGATTTCACGACAAGTTTGAAGAGAGAGAAAGTTACATGTAAAATGTCACAATTTCATGACATGCTATAGAGGTCAAGTTGAGGACTGTCACAATTTCATGGCATACTAAAAAGCTCAAAGTGAGAACTATCATGATTTTGTGACATGCAGCAAAAGGAAGAGCCTGAAAGGAGAAGCATCACGATTTCATGACAGGCAGTAGAAAAAGCGTACAAAATCCAAAAGCATCATGATTTTGTGACAGGTTGTAGGAAAAGCTTTTGGAAGCTGAAAGCGTCACAATTTTGTGAATGCTACAAAGAAGTTGTACGGATGCAGAAAGTGTCATGATTTCACGATAGGTTGAGATGGTAGCTTGCAATTGGAGAAGGTGTCATGATTTCATGATAGAAATAGTTAACAAGTCTTAAACAGAAGAAGCATCGCAATTTTACGATGAATTAAAGAAGGAACAGCTCGAAGGCAAAAGCGTCGTGATTTCGTGACATGTTCTAGTTTCGTAGGCATATGGCAGAAAATAGCTTAAGGTAGCGAAAGCATTACGATTTCATGACAGAGTTGCAGATGATGTCAGCAGAAGCATATGTGTCATGATTTTGCAACAAAAGTAGAGAAGAAGGCTTTGTAGTCTAAAGCATCATGATTTTGCGACAGAGTGAAGATGACGTCAACAAAAATCATAAGTGTTGCGATTTCATGACAAAAGCTGAGAGGAAGGCCATGAAGACTAAAGTGTCATGATTTTGTGACAGAAGTGAGATGACATCAGCAAGAGGCAAAGGTGTCATGATTTCATGACAGAAGCACAAAGGAAGTCGACAAAGGCCAAGGTGTCACAATTTTACAACAGCAGGCTATAGAAGGTGTACGACTATAAAAGTGTCACGATATCGCGACATGTTGTAGTTTCATGAAGGAAGCTATAAGGAAGTGACAAAGGCAATAGAGGCGGTTGAAGTCGACAAAGTTAAATCTGGGCTGACAAAGATTAGGGTTTTGCAACCGACGATCTTTAGGGTATCAACCGACTAAAGATTAAGTTTTTGATCATGAATTAATGCTATAAAAGGAGGACTATTTTTGAGTTTCAAGGCATCGAATGCGTGGATCAAACTTGCATAAGTAAATTTTGTAGTGCACAGAGACCGAGTCGAATCAATTTGAGCGAAGTGTGCGAGATGTAGCCATAATAGCGCAGATAGCACAGAAGTGGTGAGTTGATGTGCAGAATGAGGAGTTTGATCGTAGGGTGTTGAAGTGCTATTGTATTTGCGAAGATAGTGCAAAGGTTGGAATTCGATCAAGGGCGGCTGTGATTGCGATTGTGTTTGCATAGATAGATTTGTGTTTCATATTCTTAAGAAAAGCATATTACATCTATCTTATTCTTTTGAGATTTGAGATTGAGATTGGGAATTAAGTATAGAACATATTGAGTCTCTAACAATTCTCTTTATGCTTCTATGAGGTTGATGAATCACATTGGGTCTCTAACAATTCTCTTTGTGAGTTCATGCTAAGCAAGTTTTCTTTGTAAGCTTGCTGAGGTTTTGGACAAGTCATTGAGAGGGCTTGTTGGACAGCATTGAGCAAGCTTTTGTTGAAGCTTGTGGAGCTGTTTGGGCAAGTTCTAAGTGATAACTTGCAAAGCAGATCTGAAACAAGTCTTGAAGACTTGGGTGAAGATCAAGCCAGCATTAGTGCAAGCTGGTGAACCATTTTTGTGAACCAGATTTGAGGACCAGTTGAGGACAGAGATTTATGAAGAGTTGAGGACAAATTTGTGCCTGACCGAAGGACTATGTTTGGTGCAGATCAAAGAAAGAGGAAGAGGACATTTGTGCCAAGACCGAAGGACTGTGTTTGGTGGAAATTCAAGGACCAGCTTTGAGGTGATAGAGTTGAGGACAAAGGTCTCCAACCAGAGCATGGAAGACAGGTGTCTTCTATGGATAGAGATCCATTTGCTAATGGTAATGAAGGCAGAGGTCTTCTATAGGATCACCATCTAGATCAGAGTTAGGGGAAGGTATCTCCTTTGAGCAGTGGCTCATAAACATTGTAATTGGGAAGGTTTCCCAAAGAACTATGATATAACTTTTAGAGAAAAGTTTTATCCATGGAGTAGCCCACTTTGGGTGAACCACGTAAATTGTTGTGTAACTTTGTGGATGATTTTGTGCATTGTTTTGATATTGCTTTGGATATATTGCTTTACTATTTTGAAGTATAAAGGAAAAAGTAAAAAGAGGTATTATACTGTTCACCCCCCCCCTCTCAATATAAGCTTGTGTTCTTCAAATATTGCATCCTCAAAATTCATTATCAACCAAAAGTGCAACTTTTGATTTTCCCATACATGAAAGTTGACAAGCTCCCAAAAGTTCACACCCCCATACCACTATAAATATGGTATTTTATCTTTAAAATCTCCCTTAGCATCATTTTATATTTTTCAATCCATCATTATTGTATCCCCCATTTCTAGTTGTTGTATCCACATTTCTAGTTATCAATTGCCAAAAGCCTTCCTGTAATCTAAAAAATTGAAGCCAATTTTTAGAAATGGACACAATAACAACCACCTTAAAAGGAAAATATTAAGGTAGTACCCCAATCATATGATGTTATAAATCCAACTATCAAAAAGTAGGTCAAAGTTTTTGTTTCAAAATTCAATAAGCCTACTTCAAAAATGATAGCAACAAATTATGATATTAAGGTGCTAGAGTTTGACATCTCAAGAATCCTGATGTAGGATACAATTAGAACTCTTTATGCTAAGGCAGACACCTTGTATCTCCAAGTAAATAGGGTGAAATTTGTTGGAATATATTATATTATTTGGTACATGCTAATGTACCATCTTGGGTACATATTTAGATTAGGAGAGTGTCTTAGATTAGGGTGTGAGTATTTACTTTATGCAATGTAATAAATGCACAAGTATTATTAGAATGTGCATGTTGTCCATGTGTACATGAGTCCATAGAATAGTAATATGAAGAGTCATAGGTAGGTGAAAGACCAAGAGTTACATCTCATTATATATAGACCTTTGATGTTATAGTGTAGAGTGAGAGAGAGCATAGTGAAGGTAGATATGCTAGATACAATGTAGAGCATGTAAGAAATATGGAGTGTATGAGACCTCCATTTTATATCATTGTACTATTTTCATGAGCCTTCATTAATGGAAATTTTATGAGTAGTTACAAAAGTTTCTTATGAGTTTTACATGCTTAGTATATTTCCATTATCATATATTTAATATTGCATGCTCATTTTATATCTTGTGGTTGATTTCTCATTAAGTATCTAGCATCAAAAGCTAACAGTGGTATTAGAGCACAAGGTAGATTGATAGGAGATAGGGAGAGCCACAAGAGAGATTGAGAGGAGATAGGGAAATCTTATTTTCAGAATTTCTAAAATTGTTTTTTGGCTAGAGTCTTTCCATAGGGTTGTAGGAAAACTCGTGAAGACTAGGACTCAACATAGATCTCATTCCACTAGATTGAAGGATAACTAGTGAAGTTTATTTATTTTTAGAGATCTAGAGATTTAGATGCATTTGCTTGTTGCTATCTAAAGTTTATTGTAGGATATTGCTTTCTAGTTGCAGCAAAAGAGAATATTGAAGGGGGGGGACAAGAAAGAGGACCCAAGAAATGGAGATAGAAATTAAGGAGACTCAAGAAGGAGGTTCTCATAAAATATTGAAGACTGCAGATTGCAGATTGAAGAAAGCAACTCTAGAAGGAGGAGACCCAAAGAAGGAGGTCCCCATAGAATCTTGAATATTGAAGACTCCAAATTGAAGAAATATGAAAGAAACTCTATTGAATATAGAGAAGAGATAAAGAGGCCAAGAGAAGCCCTATTGTAGATTGGAGAAATAAGAGATCCAAGAGAAGAGATCTCATTGAAGAAATTCTAGATTTGGAAGATAGAAGATTGAAGATTAGAGATAGAGGAGGACTAGGAAAAGTCCCATTGAAGATTTGAGAAGCTGCAAGATTTGAAGACCCAAGAGAAGAGGTCTCAAGAAAACTTGGTAGGAGAAAGAAGAAAGAAGAATAAGTCTAGAGAATCCCTATTGAAGAAGTTGAAGAAGTGGCCATTGGAGAAGATTTGAAGAAATCTCAAGGTAGAAGATTGCAAGAAGGAGCAACTCCTGAAAAAGAAGAATTTGGGACAATTATCGCCATCCAACAACAAGCCCAAAAAGAAAAAATATTTGGCAAGAAGTTTATCAAATTTTAGAAAGGATTTTTGAAAATCTCAAGACATTCATATTCTTGAGGAAGAGGCCAAAAAATAGGCCCAATTTGAAGTCAGAATTCAACAAGAATATTGGAGGAGAAAGAATATAGAAGAGGCCACCAGATTTGAGAAATTAGAGGACAGCCATAATAGATTTTGAAGGCTGATTTGAAAGGAGAAGATTGTTGTTTTTGCAGTAGAAGTTGAAGAGTCACAAACTAGCAAATTGAAGGTGACTTAAAGCTATGATTTGGAGAAGATTTGGGCAGATTTGAAGTGCCCTTGAATAACAAATTAAAGGAGGAATTGACAGAAATAGAAGGCAACAATTTGGAGGAATTGAATGCTATTTTTGGACAGCAAGATAAGGAAGGAGAAATCAGAGTTTTGAGAGCAGAAAATCAAGAGACTTGGACTGCAATATTGGGCAGCATTAGAAGGAGAAAATATAGTTGTATTTTGGAGAATTTAGGGGCAGATTTGCAAGTAGTATTGGACAAAATTTGGTCAACACGAAGGAGGAATTGGCTGCATTTGAAGCTGAAAAAGGTTCAGGTTTTTGGACATCAAGGAGGTTTTGGCAGCATTTGAAGAAGGATAATTGCTGCAAATTATAAAGATATTTGGACAGCATAGAAGCTGATTCTTGAACAGCGTTGGAAGCTGCAAATTAAAGGTTTTTGGAAAGCAATATTGAGTAGCAAATTGGAGGAGTCATAAAGCCACGAATTGGAGGAGGTTTGGAGCTGATTTGGAAGAAGTTTTGGACAGCAAGAAGGCAGCAATTAGAGCTGCAAGATTGACAAGTTAAAGGTAGCAATTTATTAGAAAGGAGAGCTGCAAATTTTACAAAATTGAGGCAGCAAATAGGTGAACCAAATCACCAAGAAGACTAGCTACAAAAGGAGGTGAATAGGTATGCAATATTGGTGCTATAAAAGTTCATTATTTGAATGTTCACATTAGTCTATTATAATTTTTTTTTAAAGGCACCATATTAGAATTATTTAAGGAGAAAAAGCTAGTTTAAGTTGAGTATCTCCAAGCCAAGGAAGGAGACATTATTATATTGAAATCTGCAAAAACATAACAGAAAATATTGAAGTTAGAAACTTGCTTGAAAGGGAGAGATAAGTAGAAATAGTATATAATAAGTAGAAATAGTATATGTTGTTTTTATATTTGAAATGCAGATTTTTTCTAAGTCCTATTGAGTAAAAGAAGAGATTCAATAGAGAACAAAGGCAAGGCAGATTTGAGGTGTCTAAAGACACCAAAAAGGTGGACCAAGAATTGCAAAACTTAGGTGAAGATAAGTCATCAAAGGCATAGAGAACCACCATAGTAAAGAAGCACCACCATACAGAAGGAGGAGCCACCATAGTAAATTTAAGCCACAGTAGAAAGGAAGATCCATCGTAGTAAATAAAATCCACAATGTTAGAAAAATAAAGTAACATAAAAAAATAATAAGGAAAGCATTATAGAAGGCTGCATTATGAAGGGAAGTTGAGACATTGAAAATCTTGAGCATTGGAAGTCAAAGAGCCACCAAATATGAGAGCAAGCACCATTACAAAGGACATTGAAACTACAACCAAAGAGGTGAGAAGAATCACCAAGATCTAACCACCATAGGAGGAGAGCATTGGAGTAGAAGAAGAACTTGGATGAATGTTGGAAAGTTGAACAACACAGAGGAGTTTTGAATATTTGAAAGCCAAGCAACAAGAGAATCAAATTAGGGTGAATTAGGAGCATCAAGTGTTGAAGAAGTCATCTACCACATGGAGGATATTATATTTTTCATTGGAGGAGAGGAAAATTCTATTTACAATATTTAGGCAATCATAATATATTCAAGCCCATGAAATATAATACTTTTTCCAAGCGTTAAGCAAGGTACAATTGGGTAGAGCACCACAAGAAATGGTCAAAGGAGTGCAAGAGATATTTGGTGCCACTTGGCACTTGAAACTTAGAATGCTAGCCATGATTGGAGCAAGGTGCAACATCTAAAGAGCACCTATTAATGCATGGGCCAAGAATAGTCTGAGTACAATAGAGCAAGCGCATTGGATTATGAATTGAGCACCTTGGAGAAGCTTAGAAGAACGCAGAGGGTAGTCAAACTCCACAAGACCGAATTTAATAGGAGCATTAATTGCAGAGAGTGAAGACTATTGTAAAGCGTAGGTTTTAGAGTTGAAGCAAGTTGAAGATTAGCATGCCATATCCAAGGAGGTATGAAATATTTAATCTAATCTAAATCTTTGCAAATATTAAAGGAGGTATAAGGCATATCTTTGAGGATAAAATTAATTAAGCTTTTATACTTAAGGTTATTTGAATAATAGGAGAAATAAGGTGATAAATTATAACCTTAGATGAAGTATTGAATGCCTTAGAAGATATTTGAAGTAAGAAGCATTGAAATTACTTTATTCAATTTTGAAATTCATATTGCATTAAAATATTTGCAAATTATTTAACTTGGAGGTATAAGGATTTCTACACAAAAATTGAAACATTAAATTTGCAAATACCTTTGTTTTCTAAATTTCCAATTAGGGAGTTATAAGGAGTTCAACACCAATTTAGGTTTTTGAAATTTAGAAACTTTACTATTGAAAGGTATAAGAATCACAACCTAGAGTTGTTTGAAAGTTGGAAAATTACTTTTGATATTAGTCTCTTATTCAAATTAAAGAGACATAAGGAATCCAACTTAAAGGTCTTGAAAATAGAACCTTATCAAAAATTGAAATTGCATCAAAATTATCTTTAGCTTTCCATTTATAAAATGCTTGTCTTGAAGAATAGGAGTTGAACATTATATTGAAATTGTCATTAAAACATTAGGGAGACAAAAGGGATTCAACTCAAAGGAAATTAAGAAAGCTAAATATTTTATCAAGACCATATTATATTAAAGCATTAGGGAGATATAAGGTAGTCTACAAGTATCATCATGACAACAAATAAATTCATACTCTTAGAATCCCAACTTCTTAAAGGACCTAATTACACTTCATGGAAAAACAAAGTGAGGTCAATATTGATAGTTGAAAAGCTTTGGGATATAGTTAAAGGAGAAAAAACTAAACCTACTACAGATGATAGAGAGATTCAAAATTTTGAATAAGATGAAGCAAAAGCACTAATGATAATAACATTTGCAATTACAGATGAAATACAACCATACATCAGTTCAACAACAACTTCTACAGAAGCTTGGAAAACTTTAGCCAAGATATTTGAAGGAAGGAACAAAGCCACTATCTTGAATCTCCAAACTCAATTACATTCTCTAAAAGTTAATAGTGGTGAAAGTATAGAACTATTTCTAAGGAAAGTAGCAGATATAAAAGGAAAATTGTTAACCTTAGGAGAAAAGGTAGAAGACAAGTTTCTTTTCCAAGTGATCCTAAGAGCACTTCTAGAAATCTACAAGAATTTAGTCACATCTTTACAAATTCTAAGTAAAGATACATCATTTTATGAGTTAGTCAATATACTACAAGAATATGAGGTAGAAAATTTAGTGAAAGATGAAATAACTAACAATGCATTATTAGGTGGAAATATTAAGGTTGTGAGGGTTGAATGAAGAACAGAAGAAAGTAGCTCACAATATATTTAACCTACTCAAGGTTTTTCCTCTAAAGCCTAAGGGTATTAATGACTCTCTGGTTTGGAGTAAAGAAAGTAAAGGGGACTATTCTATTAAATTAGGCTATTCTCTATTGTATAAGGAGGGAGTTGGTTGGATCCCAGTTAAGAAGATTTGGATTAAAAATTTAATTCCCAAGATTAACTTTTTATTTTGGTTGGATTTTTAGAATATGATTTCTACCATTGATAATCTCTGTAAAAGGGGATTCCATTATGTAAACAGGTGTGATCTATGTGAAAATGCTTTGGAATCAGTCCAACATCTCTTTTTGGATTGTGTATTTTCCTCTGAAGTCTTTAATTATTTACTCCAAAAGTTTCCATTCTCTTGGTTGAAGCCTAGCAATATAGTGGATCTTTGCTTACAATGAAATTCGCCCTTTAATAGCAACAACTTGAGTGTTTTATGGCACTTTTTTCTTCCTCATTTTTTATGGGGGATATGGAGAGAGCGTAATAATCACATTTTCAAGGGCAAAAATATAGATGTTTCTTATATCATTTTAAGGGTTGGGAGTTCCTTAGAGGAGACCTTTAAAGCTTATTTTCCAAAATAAAACCTCAATATAGAATTTCCTTTTCTTCTATATTGGCAAGTTTCCAATTTTTCTCATTCTTTTTAGAATCCTTCTTGAGCTAATGTGTTTTGGGAAACGACTCCAAAATACTGGGTTAAGATTAATTTTTATGGAGCTTAAATGGGGAATCCAGGTGCTGCTGGAGTAGGTGGGTTAGTAAGAGATGAAACAAATGATTTTTCATTAGCATATGTTGAACCTCTTGGCAGTCAAACTAATCATTTTGCATAAGTTAGAGCTCTCCTATTGGACACTCACTTTTTATTACAAACGAAGGAAAGGGATGTCATAATTGAATGGGATTCTTTAAATATAGTGAAAGCTCTCAAAGAAGAATAATAAGTGAGTTGGACAATAGCATATATGATTAATTAATGTAGAGTGAATTTATCATAGCTAAATTTTGTCAGAATTCAACATATCTATCGAGAAGGGAATGGAGTTGCAGATGTTATGGCCAACATTGGAGTTTCATTGGAAAAGACTAATTCTTGGATAGATAATTTTCCCCAATCATTACAAGAGATATGGGTAAAGGAGAAAATAAGGAAAGTACCTTTGGAGGAGTAGTAAGGAATGAACAGATTGGATAATGTTCACAGATGATGGGAATTAACCACATTAAGGCAATTTTTTGTGCTATGTTGTTGTTTTTTTCTTATGGATATTTTTGTTCAAGTTGTACTTGGTTGTGTTTTGCTCAAATTTTAGTTCATTTCATTTTCAATCTATGTTTGTACATGACAATTGTGTATTGGTCAGCAAGTTATGTAGCTGACATGTAGTTCTTTGATAAATTTTTTATGTTGAACTGTATATTATTTTGGATTTTGTAAGGTTTTGGGGACCCTAAAACTCCTTAGAATAATAAAAAAAATAATGCATTAGTCTCAAAAGATAATTCACAAGGAAATATTACTTCATTCTCAAAGGGTAGATCAATATGGAATAATAGATATTAAGTATGTAGAAAGAAAGGACATAGTACAAATTATTGTAGATTCAATCCAAGAAATTAGTATAAAGGGAAATCAAACAAATTTTGGAGACCAATCAAATAGGTCATTCCAACAAATACAATATCAAAATCAATATAATTCACATCAGCAACAATTTTAGCATCCATAGACTTCTCAAAATCAATACAATTATCCTCAACTACAATATAGAGAAGGGAAATAAAAAGGACATTTAATTCAAGATATTCATGAAATTTAGGAACAGGAAGAACCTATAGATGGACATGAAGTTAAATCTATTTTAGCAAAATAGTGTTTTATTAGGATACTAATTATTTATTTGATCAGGATACAGACAGGGAACAAAATGAAGAAAGCAGAAAATAAGAGCTCAAGTTCCAGAACCAGGACAAAGACCATATTGAAGACTAAAGTCTTCAATAACCAAATAATGTAATACAGGTGGGTGTTTGAATATATTACATTATTTGGTATATGCTAATGTACCATCTTAGATACATCTTTATATTAGGAGAGTGTCTTATATTAGGGTGTGAGTATTTACTTTATGCAGTGTAATAAATGCACAAGTATTATTAGAATGTGCAATTATGTAAATGTGCATGTTGTCCATGTGTACATGAGTCCATGGAATAGGAATATAAAGAGTCATAGGTAGGTGAAAGGCCAAGAGTTACATATCATTATATATAGGCCTTTGATGTTGTAGTGTAGAGTGAGAGAGAGCATAGTGAAGGTAGATATGCTAGATATAATGTAGAGCATGTAAGAAATATGGAGTGTATGAGACCTCCATTTTATATCACTGTACTATTTTTTTGAGTCTTCATTAATGAAAGTTTTATGAGTAGTTACATAAGTTTCTTATGATTTTTACATGCTTAGTATATTACCATTACAATATATTTAATATTGCATGCTTATTTTATATCTTGTGGTTGATTTCTCATTAAGTATCTAGCATAAAAAGTTAATAGAATTAAAATGTAGAGCTAAAAAAAATAAAATTGATAGCCTAAAGAAAATATTAGATAAGGAGGAAGTGGAAAATAAGCCTTTAAAATAAGTGGTCAAATATCTACAACAACAATTAAGCATAACCCCAACTCAAGAGCAACTCCAGTAAAAATATGAGAAGATTCAAGTTCTATAGGAGTAGCTAAGATAAGGGGAAATAAAAACCTAGGAAGAGGAGAAGGAGGTATAGGAGTTAATATCAACACTCTAGGGTTACAAAGAGAAATTGATAGCAATACAATGAAGTTGAAATAAGAAAATAAGAAGCCTCATAACCCTAACCTTTCTTAGGAAGCATTGATACAAATCCAAAGGTAATATTAGAATAAAATTATATAGGCAAATATGTAGGACTTTTCACTATTATAGAATATGGTACATATTGCAAATCTCATTCAATATGTCCAAGTCAAACTCACTAAAGGAAGGGAAGCAATAGCTGATAAGGTGGAGCAAGTGAAGGTAGTGATTAGAATCATGAATAATAGAAAATAACACCCACATCTAGCAGCATGTACTAAGAGGTACCTGGATGAAGTAAAAATTTTCTCAAAGTAAATAATATAAGACAATAATTTAATACTACAAGGAGGTGATGTGATCACTACATTAAGAGAAAGAATAGATAAGATAAGGGTCCTAGTTGAGGAACTTATAGACCTTGGTTTTCTGGGATTTTGTGACAAGGTTGGAAAATTATACACTCAAGAGTAGCTTAGTCAATAGCTAGACTATATGATCAATGATGAAAGTGACTTTAACTCATGGTTTTATCCCTAAAAAATAAATCAATTCATTGCACTTATGAATAAGTTGTTTATATTGCTTTCAAAGTTATAGGAGCTAGCTCAAAAGTACAAAAATTCATATTATAAAAAATACTGAGTTGAGGAATATCTTGTACAAAATTAGGGGATTTTTTATCCCTATCCAAAAGTCTTAGAATAAGGTCTATAGAGTATTCTTTCTTACATGAGCCTCTTCAACTTTCCAAAGAACCAGTGGAGAACAACAAGATGAAACATCCAAAGCTACAACACAAGAAGGACAAGATGATTTTGTTGCTATAGCAACAACTAGTACCATGAATAATGAAGTTAGATAGATAAGGTCTTCATTTATATATTAGTTTGTCTCCTTTTTGAATCCATGCCCAATGGATAAGGCTATATCGGTTCTCTATTTCTGCAAGAAAAAACCCCCTAGGAGGCACCAATAATATGGGTAAAAAAATAACCCATATGTATATAGCATTAATTTGGAATAATAAAAAATCTAAGTAGATAGTAGATACTAGGATAGAAGGAAGAAGGATACTCAGAAACATAATACAGTTGCCAGACCTAAATATTGCCTAAGGTAAAGAAATTCAGAAATTTTGTTGCAATGTTAGAGGAAAAATTTGGCTAAGTATGGAGAAATCAGTTAGACTTTTATGAAGCTAACATAATCATAGAAAATGGAATTACACATGACTAAACCTCAAAATTAGTTAATACAAGAGATTCTATTATTTTGCTATAATATTAGACTCAAATTTTGGTTAAGTCTGAAAGGAAGCAACTAGACTTTTTTGAATCCTAACATCACTATGGGGAGCAAAAAATTCTAAGACAACAACACATTAGAATAAAAAATTGGTTAAGTCTAAAAGTATAAGTTGGATTTTTGTGATGCTAACATCAACACAATGCACACAAAAAGTTTGGTACTAAAAGAGGCCAAATAAAAAATTTAGCTTAGACATAGAGCCTAGTATGAGAAAGGACCAAATATTAAGAAGGATTGTGTATGGAACCCCATAGTGCACCATGTTGTGTATTTCATAAGCAGATAATTATGAAGTAAGAAGGCCATACTTTCAAGGAAACTAACATCACTCTAGGAAGCAAAAGATTTTGGCACATAGTAAATTTATACCTAGATTTTGGGTAGCTTAAATAGCCTTGCAAAGCATCAATATTTTAGTTGCTATGAAAGGAGACCAAAGCTATCCCCTTAAAGATAAATCATATATATTATAGAATCCCAATGGTTAGATTCTTCTCCATCACAAACCTATCCTTGTGCATCTAGCCTAGTCATTAAGCAAAGTGGTAAAAAGCAAACCTATCATAGTATGCTCTAAATAAGCTAAAGGCACATGGATACCATGCTCATGGACGAGATCAGAACCAACTACATCATGGTGGTTATACTAGACTAAGATAGAAAGGAATTTTTCCATCCCAAACTTACCCCTATCAGGCTTGCAATCTATTTTATACGGTCATTCTATGCTAACATAATACAATGTAAATCTATAAATAGCTCAAGATAGCTCAAAATAATGGTTGGATATTTAGCTTTTACAATTGCATAAGTTGTATGATGATTTTATTGTATGCCTCTCAATATGGATTGAAGTTTTTTTTAGCCTCTATTAAAAGATATTCTAAAACATATATATGTGAGTAAAATTGTTTTGCATATATGTTTATGTTAGATGGATGGTGAATTATGTCAAAGTTATTCTACTAAACTAGATAACTATTTGGATTATTGTTTATTTAATATTTGAAATGCTTAGTTGTGTATGTGTTGATTTGAATAATACTCTGCAATATTGTATGGTAGCTAGTCTATTAGGCATTTGAATTGAGTTGAGAGTGCAAGACTCTCATACCTTGTGTTTCTTGTTGTTGTTGAATCTTGGCCAGTTTTATTTCTACTCTCTAACCCTTCTCATTTTTTTCTTTAGTCTTCAACCCCGTTTTAGTTTAGCTAGCATTACAAGAACTAGCCTTCTCTAGATATTTACTGAGAAGATATTTTCAGTCATCCAATATTTGCCAGAGTCTAGGGCGCATCTCATAAACTAGGAAAATTTTGGACCAAGAGTTATGTTTTGTAAGCATGATTAATAATGATTAATTAAAGGTGAATAAATAAATAATTATGAATAAACTAAAGGTTAATCAAAAACATGGTGATTATATAGAATGAGATATGAGGGATGTAGGATATTCCCAAGAGTGCATTGTTATAGCATAGCTATGTACAAAGATACATACATCTATATACATAAATATATGCTTAGATACTTCTCCAACAAGATTTTAGTTAGTTACTAGAATTTCTAAAGGGGATATTTTTATATTTTAGACTTTCCAAAGTGGACTTTTGTTAGCACTTAGACTTGCCCAAGGGGAATTTAGTTAACTTTTAGACTTATCTATTGGGACTTTTGTTATCTTTTCTATCATACATAGATATGTACAAAATAAAAAATGATAATTTACCCTTTAAAAAAAATCTAAAGGACTTATATCTTACCCATAAGAATTTTGATTTAGCCTTGACCATAAGACTTTTGATTTGATTTTTTTCTTAAAACAATACCTAAATAACTTTTGCTTTACCTCTAAAAAAATTCTTAAAGGAATTTTTCTTAGAAAAATTTTCCTCATAGAGAATAGACAATTTATTGGTGACAAATGATACCCCCAGTTGGGAAGATAGGTTAATTACTGATCAGCTACTCCCACGTGAGATGGTAAGTAGGAGATAATAGATAATAATATTGATTTTTCTATTAATGCCTACAAAAGTCATAGTATTCACCATGTAGTGATTGATGAGATAGAAGAATCTAATTTGATTCTATCATCACAACCTACAAACATTATAGTATTCATCATATGAAAGGATATTTATAGTTTGGAAGACTTGATAGATATAGTTTTAGGTAAACTCAATTAAAAAATATAGAGATAGAAGGTTATGGCAGAGATAGATGGTTGTGCAAACCTTGATTGTATTCACAAATATGGAACTAGGAGGATCCACTTACATCAGTCACCTAGTGCAATAAAAAATAAACTATCCTAACTAGGATCATCATTTGCATGTCATCACAAATATTTGACTCAAGATGCAACAACCAATCTAGACATACATAATAATATGTAATGTAAGTAGTCATGAAATCAAGTAGATGCCAACAAGCAATAGCAAGAAGCCAAAATAAATAGGTAGCCAATGTAGACTCAAATGTAATACCTTTTAAGATGCATTATGTTCATTGGTTCTTTAAGTTATTTTTCATCAAGCATGGCAAGGCAATAAGCACCTAAACCAAACTTGGTTGTTATGATGAATGGACCTAGCCAATTAGGCTCAAACTTATCTTTGAGATAAAATTTGTATTAGTATTTGTTAGTTATCTTTAGAACAATATAACCAACCTAAAAGGAGCAAGACCATACCTTATTTCTATAAGCACACTTAAGCCTTTTTTGGTAGTGTAGACACCTAAAACATGTCATGTTTAGGGGAGCTACTCACATAGGCACATTCATAAGATCATATGACATAACCTTGGGCCTTCCAAGCATCAAAAGTGGTTCTCACCACTCATCTGGGGCATTCTGAGCCCATCCAAGCTTAGCCGCTCAAGACTAGAGCGACCAAACCTTAGCCACTCAAGCTTAGAGCGACCAGACCTTAGCCACTGCAGACGATAGCGACCAAATCTTAGTCACTATAGACGATAGCGGCTAAGCCATAAAAAGCATTTTGTCGACAAACATGCCTAATCAGGGGTGGAAGTGGTAGTCTACATGCAATAAAGGTGAGCGGGAGTAACTTTGCATTCCCCTTCATGACCAGTTCACATGGAAGACTTGAGTCTGAATTTAGACTTCAGTTAACTGGTCTTTAAACATAGAAAAGACAAAAGCTTCTCATGCTAACATTCACTACGCATGAGGGATTCAATCCTAGGGTTTTGAGCATAGACTTTAGGGTTTCACACACTTTAAAAGGTGCAAGCCTAGAGCACCAAAGGGATTGAATGAGTCCAAATTTGAGGAGAATGGTACATGAAGATCACAATTATTATAGGAATGCATTAGATCATTGAGGAGAGCTTTTGAGACTTGGAGAGCTTCCCTTGGAGATCACGTTTATGGTGAAGCCCTGACAAATTGGAGAGCAAAGCGACCACCATTTCAACATCGGATACAAGCTTTGATCCATAGCTTTGGGGCAAAGAGAACGAGATTCACTTTAGCGGCCGTTGTCCTGGATAGTGGCCCATGGGCCTAGCTTAGGGTTTTAGACATTAGTTTCATTACTTTGATTTCTTCATATTTGCATATCATTAGCATAGCCTTATTCATTCGCATTCATAGCATTAGTTTCATTTGCACTTGCTTTCATTTGAGTATATTCATTGCTAACAACCTCATCCAGGGAGGCAATCTCGGACATCTAAGCGTGTGTTGTTGTTTCATTGCTTACAGGGCCATAGGTTCATCGGATGGAATCTACAACATACGAGAGCAAAAGGATCCCTCTAGGAAATAGATCTAGAGAAGGAGGCATCTGTAAGCCCTCATACATTTCCATGTGTGGAACCGAGAAGCTTGTGAAAGCGCACCACCCCTTGCTAGGGGACTTCTTCCTCACTTGTAATTCATTGTATCAAAATGGGTATCCCTAAGAGGGACCGACATGTAACCGAGTTTTAATACAAATAAAGAGATCTATCTTTGTTACTTCCATGTTATATGCTTTTTCATGGTCTTTCATTTCATCTTGGGTATAATATTGCAAGTAGAGTAAAGCGGTGCGTGCATCCCGGGGTCACTACAGATGGCGATCATGGTGGGACATCCACTAATTTTTCATTTTTTTGCCTAGAAACTGACTTAGTTTTGTGTGCAGGTTTAGCCACTCTAAGCTACAATGGCCAAAAATCAGCCACTCTGATCTACAATGGCCAACAACCTTAGCCGCTCCTGCTAACAACGACCATAAATCAGCCGCTCTGGTCGACAATGGCCAACACTAGAGTGCAACAGAGGACAGAACCTTGGTTCTCTGAGCTGGATTAGAGGTTGGTACAACTTTTTTGGTATTTTATAGTTTTTTGTCTACTTTTGTTTGTCTAAAATAGTGAACTTAAAACACATTTCTATTTGGAAAACTAAAAGAATGAAAGAAAAAGAACTTGCATCTTGCACATCTTAGAGTTTCTTTTTAGATTTTCCACTAGGCGTTGCTAGGAACAACGACTTTTGCTTGTAAAGTTTGCCCTAGAATCCAATGTGCTAGACATTGTATGTTGTTTTCTTGCTTTGAGGCCCTGCTAGAGGCCATAGCTACATGGAATAAAGTGCGTCCATACAAATCATAGTAGTTCATGCATCTTTCTAAAAATCGAAACGTCTTTTGCATTTAGGCATATAGGAAAGATTCATTGCTGCTATATGATGCATTTTACTTTGTGCAAGCTTAAAATGAACACCACACACACACGCATCATTTAAACATTGGGGAGTTGGATTTCATCACCAACCCTCAATTCAGTCTAGTGACATTGGAATTCATCTCCTTCCACTCGGCTTTCCCCCTAGAGCTTCCTAGAAATGGATTGAGGAACTTACTTATAGTGGTACTAAGTTACTTGTGCTCAAACTATCTCCCACTATTGGAACAATCATTGGTTCAGAGTGGAAGAGCTAGGCGAACCCCCCACTGGGACTTCAGCGGTGTACCCTAGCATCTTTTGGGAAAATCATGTTTGGCATGGGTGTACTTGATTATCACTATGGATGAGTCTTCTCATTCTTAATCCAAGAACAAAAGCAAGAAATCAAAGGAACAACAAATCATCAAAATACAACAAACAGTTTAGGGCACACTTAAATTGATAATCAAGATAAACATTTGCTTGATATTGTTTGCGTATACTGAATTGCAACTCAAAAGACAAATTCCTAAAAGCAAAATGGTCAAAACAAGAAGTAAACACCCTCGGTCTGATACCGAAGGAGAGTCTGAAGCAGCCCATACCCATAGGCGAAGTCATAGTCATATTGGATGACCTACCCGCAAGACCATGAGACGTAGGTCCATGAGCCTAAGGGGTGATAACTCAACCCTTGGGGGTTCTCCTCGAGAAACCCCAAGTAGGGAACCACATCATAGAACAAAGTCACCTAAACAAAGAGAGGCTTCAAGGCCATCCTCATCAAGGAGACATGAGGGGACCTCAAAGGCCTCCTCTAAACACACAAAAACTTCTCAAAGACATGAGGAGGCTTCAAAGGCTTCCTCCTCACATAGACATAAAGAAGGTTCTAAAGCTCAATCTTCACATAAGGATGACGAGGTTGCTACATCTCCATTCTCATGGAGAGAGCATGTGACCACAAAGCCTTCTTCATCAAGAGGGCACACAAGAGTTACAACATCTCAAGCTTCACAAGAGACATATAGAATAGGTCTGCCCACTGAAGGGCAAGAAACTAGAGAAACATCGAGTCATAGGCATCAAATAGAAGATACCCTTCACACAAGAGGAAGGATTCCCATAGACTATGACCTTATTGGAGTGAATGGCACCCCACGGGATCAGCCATGGAAAACAAGACAACTGGATGAGTTGGATAAGTTTCATCAGAGGCCAACTCAAAGAACCATAGTTACTGAGAACTCTACATCTGGAAGTTCACGAACTATGACTTCTAAGCATACCTCTCAGTCTGGGGGTGCCTCAGAGTGGCCCCGCAATAAACATACAAAATCTGATCATGAAAACACTCAAACATACACTGAACAAGTTACATTAGCTAGCAAGAGTAGAGAAACAGTAGAAACCTCCTCGAGGAATCTATGCATCAAAACCACCAAAACAAGATCAGACAAGCATGAGTCTTCTATGATAGCGCATGCTGACTGCATGTGATGGTTAGAGAATGCCTTGCACAAAGAGTGAGAGCTTGTGGAAGCTCTTGAACATGAAAAGCAAAGAGAAAAACTTTTGCACCAACATGAGCAGCGTTTAAGAGAGCAAGCTGAGCAGCTAGCTCGTATCAACCACCAAACAAATGGTAATGATCATCAAAGAGAGAAATGCACTGACTCACCAAGAGAAAGGTACACTAGACAAGAGATCCCACAATGGAATCACCCACCAAATCATGAGCAAAATCCAACTGGTGGGGAATGGGTAAACCTAATAGATCAGGAGTAGACACCTCTTGAATCCCCTCATAGGAGGGAAGAAAATGGAAAAAATTAGGTGGATAGGGGGTTACCTCCATTACCACCATGAGGGGGCCTACAAGAAGAGGAACTCCTCACCTCAAAGGTATTTCAAGCACTTGCTGAAAATATGAAGTCCTTTGAGAAACAAGAGATGGCTGGGAACCAACCAACATTGAGCAAAATACATAATCAACCATTGTGCCCATCGGTTCCTAGCCCTGCATATCCTAAGCACTTTGAGATGCCTAGGTTAGAAAATTTTAAGGGTGAAGAGGATGCACAAGAGCATGTCACCAATTTCATCAATGCATGTTTTCATCTTGAAGACAATGATGCTCTTATGCTAAGGACATTCATCATGACATTTTTGGGCGCTGCCACTCAATGGTTCAACCAATTGCCCAAGCATAGCATAACCAATTTTGAATAACTAGTAAATGCTTTTCTAAAGCATTTCTCCTTTGGTGCTAAGAAGAAGGTGAACCTCTTAGACCTGGCCAATTTGAAACATTATGATGATGAGCCAGTAATGGATTATGGGAATAGATGGAGAAAGATCATGGCAAAACTATCATTCTTCGTCCCCACAGAAGAGATTGTCCACATGTTCACCAAGAGTTGTTCCAAACACATTTCCCTCTTGCTACAACTACAATAGTACCCCTCATTTGAGGAAGCATTGGCACAGGCCAAACTCATTGAGGACATAAAAGTAGATGAGGGAACCATCAAACTCTGAACCAAGAAGGAGTGGAACAAAAATGACAAAAATGGCAAATACAAGCAGAAGCAAGCAAACCCTACCCTAGTTAATCAAGTGGTGTTGGTTGCACCTAAGGATGGGGCTGTGCAGCAACCCCATAACTATCAAGCACATCCCCCACCAGCCAACTATGATCAAAAGAACAATCAGGGGAGAAACAAAGAACGCAAACCCCCTCGCTACTTTACACCACTGACAGAATCAATGCAATCAATCTTCAACCAATTGAGCGAGGCGGGAAATATCAGATTCCCTGACATACCTCTTATATATCCCAACCATCCTAAGCCAAAAGGATATAGGGAAGATCAATTTTACCCTTATCATAGGATACCAGGGCATAACATTGAGGTTTGCAATGGTTTCAAGCACCAAGTTCAAAACATGATTGAGGTGGGAGAACTCAAAGTGGACATCCCATTGGCTCTAGATAACAAATATATGGGCATATACAAAAACCCACTACCAAATCATGAGGCCCCTAGAGGGCAAGGTGGCCAAGTCAATCAGGTCCGAATTGATACACCTACCCACGGATGTGTTGGGATGGTATAAATTGTCAATGTAGCAACCAGGAGTAGATGGTATGGTCAACCACAACCTCCTACGACACCCATTAATGTCCCAGCTGCACCTAGGTAGAGGCAGGGGCAAAACAACCCTCCAGGTCCACCAACCCGACCTGTGGTGACTGTTCGAAGTAGACTTGAGCAAAATTTACAAATGACTCCGGCCAAGCTATCTATCTATGAGCTCATACAACAGTCCCCAAAGCATAGGGAGACTTTGATGGAGATTTTAAAGTCAATTGAGCTTCAACCAGAAGACCCACATGCATTCACTTATTTTGTGGGACAAGTACAAGAATGCCAAGAACCTATAATCCGATTTTATGATCACGAGATTAAGATAGTACCAACTGCCTTACCAGACCCTCCACTGCACATTGTAGCATCAATCAATGATTTACCTTTCAAGAGGGTCTTGGTCGATACAGGTTCATCAATCAACATCATCACAACAACTGCCATAGAACACCTAAAAATCCCCAAGTCCCATATCATTTCGGAGCCTACACATTAAGAGCTTTCAATGATGCTTTATGCAATACTGTGGGAATGATAGTCTTACCTATCAAGGTAGGGCATAAGACCATCCCCATGATGTGTCATGTCTTGGAAGGGGCCATGCAATACAACATCCTTTTAGGGTGACCTTGGATAAGGGACATGAAGTGTGTCCCTTCAATCTTACACCAATGTGTCAAGTATGTGCATGATAACAAAGTCTATATGGTGTTGGCCGATGATGAGCCATTCAAGTATGTCCATCAGGTGGATTTTCTAGGAGATTTTGTGATCCCTTCTACCCACCTGTATGTAGGGCCTTCATCTCCAATTATGCAACTGAAGGACAAAGACAAAGGGGTACAAAAAGACCCATCCACATCAACACCTCAACATGCACCCAACATGACTAATGCTTCTAAGAGACCATCAACATCTAAGCCAAAAGACAATCAAAAGCTAAAGGCACCCTTAGTTGAGGAAAGAAATCCCAAGGAAGTGCTAACCATAGCCATTGAGGAAGGTCCAAGTCCCATGGACGAAGAAGATCTCCAAGAGCAAGTCGAAGATGATGACTACCACCCCGCTTCGCTAGTATCATCCATGGGGTCATCCACATCACATGCAACAATACACTTGGCAAGCATAGGGATAGGAGAATACCTTGTGTAGAACATAACATTCACGCCCATCATAGAATCTACACAAGACATGGGAAAACCAAAAGACTTGAGACCACCAGTGGGAACAATGGTTCCGCTTGGAATCCCTCCCAACCAGACAAACTTTGTCTATGTTGGACTAGACTACACCCATAAGTCTACTGAAGAAGAAGGGTATAATGATGAATTATTCACTATTAATGTTTGTTACCTCTCTAATCCTGAGTTTTCTCTAAGCTACTTTGAATGTTGCCATTGGCATGGTTACGGTCTTGGTATATATGAGCAAGGGCGTAGGCGGCCACTCGAGCCACAATACCAGCTTCCCACTGATAGGTTTGGGGTAGGCTATCACATCAGATGTCGGGATGACTCTCTAGCAGTAGCTTTGGATAGATTGAGCTTGGGGTTAGGAGAAGACATCGATTTTATTCCTTATCACCCACTAAGTTCAAGACTTATGTGCAATAGACAAGTGGCCATGGTGAACATCCCACCGCCTGAGACTTATCATCCAAGACTCACAACTGATGCCATCCCAGTAGGATACAACTCATGGGATGATGAGCAAGAAGAAAACAGATATGTGGCAAGTGATGATGAAGCACAAGAGGGCTTGGCCTATCATGGGCCTCGCTATTTACAAAGCTTTACTTGGTCCATCCACAATGAGAGTGGATACATATCAGATGAAAGTAGCTATGAGTCAGAGGACTCGATAGAGAGAGCCTACTTAGGACCAAGGCATTGGCCCCATGGCATGGGGCAAGAGACTAATGCAAATGGCTTCTTCATAAGTGATGAGGAGTATGAAGATGAAATAGATATGGCCTACTTGAGGCCAAGATACGTGCCCCATATCTTAGGGCCGCACACTAATGCCAATGGATTCTTCATAAGTGACGAAGAATATGAAGATGAGATAGAGATGGCCTACTTGGGGCCAAGACATGAGCCTCTTGTCTTAGGGCCGCATACCAATGCTAATAGTTTCTGGATAAGTGATGATGACTTTGAATATGAAACTAAGATGGCTTATCTTGGGCCTCACCACTTGTGACAAGTTGACATACTGGTAGAGAGAGAGGTGGCACTTCGTGCCATAGACCCTCATTTATGGTTTTTGGGGAGACCTATTGACTTAGCTGCCATTCACCAGATGGTCAATCCCCCTCTGCCTACATTCAGAGAGCGGTTAGAGCCCAATGATCCTATTATCCACCCTGCTCATGGGCCAAATCCAAAAATTCCCATTCCTCCAGAGCCTCATCGTGAGTATGGAAGGGAAACCTCTAAGATAAGATTGCACCCATGTGGTCCTGGAGATTTCATTCCATCCATCAACACAATCTCCATTGATTTGACCACTCCACTTCATAACCCAACCGATCCCACAAAACCTTTGTGTATTGATACAAAGGCGATTGATTGGGACCACGTTGATTCACCCATAGAGCCTGAGGATATTTTCCCTAATGAAGAGATGTTACAACCATTTCATTTTGCATCAGGTTGTGCATATGACGTATTCCATGCTAGTTTGGATCCTGAGTCAATAGGACCTGTAAATCCTGTCGATGACATTCACTTGATACCCACACCTCATCAGCTAGAGGATGGGTCACATATGGCTATAGAAGCAACTTTTGAGGTGGACATCAGTGATGATCCTACTCAACCAAAGAAAGTCAAGTTCGGAGAAAGTCTATCTCTAGAGGAACAAGCCATCATAATCCCTCTCCTCAAGGAGAGGCCAAATATTTTTTCTTGGACTTACAAAGACATGTCTAGGATAGATCCAAAGTTAGTTGTTCACAACCTTTCATTGGATCCCATGAAGAAACCAATCAAGCAAAAGTTGAGGAAAATGCATCCAACCATCGCTTTGATGGTGAAGAATGAATTGCAAAAACTATTGGATGTAGTTTTCATAGTTCCTATCGACTACCCTGAGTGGGTGTCAAACATGGTGCCCATGGGGAAACCCAATGGAAGAGTTCGTATTTGCATAGACTTTAGAGACTTAAATAGGGAAACTCCAAAGGATTCATTCCCATTGCCAAACATAGATGCTCTTGTAGATGCCACCGCAGGTCATGAGATGCTCTCCCTAATGGATGGTTTTTCTGGATACAATCAAATCCGGATTAAACCCGAAGACCAGCACAAGACTACTTTCATTACTCCATGGGGAACATTCTATTACAAAGTAATGTCATTCGGTCTCAAGAATGTTGGTGCCACCTACCAGTGGGCCATGACATACATATTCCATGACTACATGCACAAGATCTTAGAGGACTACATGGATGACTTACTCGCTAAGTCTTTGCTACGGCAAGAGCACACTGAAGTCCTTAGACAAGTCTTTAACCACCTCATTGAGCACAACGTAAGATTGAATCCTAAGAAGTGCGTGTTTGGCGTAACTTCTGGCAAGATTTTGGGATTCATCGTTTCTAAGAGAGGCATTGAGGTCGATCCTGCAAAGGTGAAGGCTATACTGGAAATGGCCACCCCTACCAACATTAGGGAGTTAAGAAGCCTACAAGGCAAGATAGCATCCATAAAATGGTTCATTGCTCAATTATCAGACAAGTGTCGACCCATGAATCGATTGCTATGCAAGGATGTCCCATTTCATTGGGATGAAGAGTGCCAACAAGCCTTTGTAGAGATCAAAACATACCTGGCCACACCACTAGTGTTGGCTCCACCAAGGCCAGACATTCCATATTTGCTATACATATCGGCTACTGATTTTTCTTTGGGCACCATGTTAGCCCAAAAGAATGCACAAAATAAAGAGCAAGTCGTATATTACATTAGTCGCACCTTGGTGAGTTACGAGTTGGGATATGCGTATGTAGAAAAGTTATGTTTAGCAGTAGTCTTTGCAACCAAAAAGTTGTGACACTACATGTTGAGCCATACGACCTATGTTATATCCAAACAAAATCCTTTGCAGTACATGATGAACAAGACCTATCACAATACTCGTACTGCAAAGTGGATCATGCTACTGACAGAATTTGATCTAGAGTTCATAAGCCAAAAGTCCATCAAGGGACAAGTCATAGCAGATCAACTGGCAGAGGCTCCTCTTTAGGATAGCAAGCCTCTCACCATAGAGTTGCCTGATGATGCAGTCTTTGCATTATCAGATCCACCTAAACTCGAAGAACCTGAGAAAGAAAGAGACATGGCATTGTTCTTCGATGGTTCGAAATGTGAGCAAGGGGGTAGAGCAGGGATAGTATTTATCACACCACAGGGCACGCCATTGCCCTTATCATTCAAACTAGACTTCCCTTGCACAAACAACAACACAGAGTATGAGGCTTTGATCTTGGGACTCCAAACAGCCGTAGCAATGGGCATTAAAATATTGAACATCTTTGGTGACTCCTTGCTCATAGTAAACCAAGTTAAAGGCCTATTCCAATGCAGGTGCCCACTCCTAAAAGCTTATAAGGAACTTGTTGACACCTACCTAGCCCGGTTGGAATGGTATGACATCGAGGCAATCCCTCGTACATCAAATAGATTTGTAGACACCATGGCCTCTTTGGGATCCTTAATCCCTCAGAATCCATCCACTGATTTTACAACCGTTCATGTGAAGGTGCTCTCGCACTCAACAATACAACGTGAGGCTTTGGACAATCAAGAGTCAGTCAACATGATCAACATCGAACCTAATCAGGATTGGTCCTTCATGGCTAGAGATTTCTTGCAAACAACACCTTGGGGATCTTTGATTTCTCAAGGACCTACGGAGTGTGGCACGACCATTCACCATAGAGTTGTTTCTCAATATGTGTTCGCACATACTGGATCATAGGAGGAACATGTTGTTTTATCCATAGAAGTTATGGCTTATCAGGATTGGCTTTCCCAATTGCAGGATTTCCTGAAGCTTGGAATGCTACCGCAAGACCTGTCGCATGGTGAAAGATGAACATTTAAACAAAAGGTAACTAGGTACATTTTTCTAGGAGAAGTCCTCTATAGACGAGGTTATGATGGAGTACTCCTTCATTTTCTTGAGCCCCAGGAAGCATCCTAGGCAATTTTGCAAGCTCACGATGGTACGTGTGGTGGCCACTTCAATGGCATGGCCATCATTAAGCGTATCTTGAGAATGGGTTACTATTGGCCTACTATGGAAAAATACTGTTGTGAGTATGTCAAGAAATGCATTAAGTGCCAACATCATGCAAACCTCACCCACTTGCCATCACAAGCCTTGCAACCCATCTAGGTAGCATGGCCCTTCTCGTAGTGGGGACTAGACTTGGTGGGGAAGATCTCACCCCCATCCTCATGCCGACACACATTCATCATAACGACCACTGAGTATTTCACCAAATGGGTTGAAGTGATCCCCTTAACATCGATAACTGGACCAAGGATTGCGGAGTTTATACTCCACAATATCATAAGTCATTTTGGGGTCCCTTCAAAGATAATATCGGATAATGGGCCATATTTCAAGAACAAAAATATGCGTGCTTTAATGAAAAAATACCATATTCAGCATAGTTTTTCAACACCCTATTATCCACAAGCAAATGGGCAAGCAAAAGCCTCAAATAAAACAATCATCTCCATCTTGAGGAAGACGGTGAAAGAAAATCATAAGGACTGGCACTTGCAATTACCTCTTGCACTATGGGCATATAGGACTAGTGTGCGGGCACCCACTGGGGCAACACCATTTTCACTTGTATATGGCATTGAGGCCATCATGCCCTTAGAGTTGGAGATTCCAACCTTGCGAGTAGCCATGAAGGACTTCATAGATGATGATGCCGCAATGGCAAGGCCGCCTTGATCAGCTAACGCTTCTTGATGAATGCCGAGTCAATGCCTTGGAGCATCTCCGCATTTATCAGAATCACCTTGCACGAGCTTACAATAGTAAAGTCCACTTGAGGGAATTCAAAGTTGGGGATCTTGTGCTCAAAGAAAACCAACAAAACTCAAATCTGCCACCGCACCTACGAGACAAATTTATGGCAAATTGGATAGGCCCCTACATGATTTCAAAAAGGGTTGGGCTTGGAGCATATCGCCTTACATCATTGGATGGTGTTGAAGAGCCTGAACCTCTCAATATCATTCACTTGAAGGCATTTTATACATAAAAAAAAACATTCAAATATGTCAAAAATAAAAAAAAACATTCAAATATGTCAAAAATAAAAAACATTCAAATATGTCAAAAATAAAAAAACATTCAAATATGTCAAAAATAAAAAAACATTCAAATATGTCAAAAATAAAAAAAACATTCAAATATGTCAAAAATCGAAATACAAAAGCAATAAAAAATGCTCCAAGGGTATCTTCACACCGCTTGGTCACCTTCATCACAAAAATCTCCAAAGGCATCTTAAAGCCCTTTGGTCAAAATCAATAAAAAATGCTCCAAGGGTATCTTCACGCCGCTTGGTCACCTTCATCACAAAAATCTCCAAAGGCATCTTAAAGCCCTTTGGTCAAAATCAAACAAAAAGCTCCAAAGGCATCTCAAAGCCCTTTGGTCAAATCACAAAATGCTCCAAAGGCATCTTAAAGCCCTTTGGTCAAATCAAACAAAAATCTCCAAAGGCATCTTAAAGCCCTTTGGTCAAATAACAAAATCAAAAAGCACAAAAACAATGCAAAAATAAAAAATACAAAAACATTTGCATTTCACATCTGCATTCACATAGTTGCATTACATCCATTGCATTTGCATATGCTATGATCACATTTTTTTACAAACAATGCCACAGTTTGTATCACAACCAAAATAGTCAAATCCACCTTCATCCATGCACCCATATGAGAAATTGTGTTTCTCAACACAACCATTTCATGTTGCTATAAAAAATATACTAAGATTATCCTAGTCATTCAACCATATCTAGTGGTCTTATCAACTTTTGTAGAAATCCACCTTGATTAGTAGAAGGTAAGGTCTAGTTGTGATAATACCTTGGATATTCAGGATCCCATCACTAATTGAAACATTAAAATCCTAGCTGGCACAAGGGAAATATGAAAGCTACAAAAGTGGTCTAGGTTACCTTAAGTGAAAATGATTTTCCTTGCTTATCCTCTTGTGCAACCAGTTTAAAGGTGTTGAGAATTGGCAAAAGGACAAGCTTCGCCCTACCCAATTAAATCCCTTGCTTAAGTCAAAATAAGCAAAAATCCCAAAATAACACACAAATCCAAAAGGCCAAGCATACATTCCAGATTTCAAAGCAATGATCTGATACACAAATCAAATATTCCAAAAGCCAAAAGAAAAATCAATCAAAAATAAACAGTGATTTTCATCACTACATATGAGAAAAATAAATAGTGATTATCATCACTACAAGAATCCCTTGCTCCAAAAGAAAAATCAATAAAAAATAAACAGTGATTTTCATCACTACATATGAGCAAGTATCCCAAGTCAAAAGGAAGAAAAGAAGGGAATGAAGCTTGAATCCATGCAATTCTTAGCATTGTACAAAATTGGAAGGAGAAATCCTTACGCATGATGTATGGTTCTCGAATAATTGTAAAGCTCCAAAAAAGTTCATTAATCAATAAAGCCTAGATTACAACCTTAAATAACTTAGGAATAAGCCAGAAATAGCTTAGGAGAAAATTAGGGAGAGAAAATAGGATAGAAAAGAAATAGGGAGGAAAGAAGAATTTAGGAGTGAATTCTCTTGTCTGCCGTCCTTCCTCTTGCCGTCCACATTGGAGTCTGCCGACCACCTCATCTGCCGTCCAGGTAAAGGTAAATAAAGGTAAAGTAAAAAACAAATTTTTACTTTAACTTCCAACATTCTCCCCCTTAAAGTTGAGAGGTCTGACTATACAGTCTCTCAGCTTTATATATTGAGCTTTAGCTATACCTTTGGTGAAGATATCTGCAATATTATCCAAAGTGTTACAATATTGAAGCTCAACTATTTGTTGTTCCACCATATCTCGAATGAAGTGATACTTCATATCGAAATGCTTTGATCTGCTATGATGGACTGGATTGTATGCCAACTGAATGGCACTTATGTTATCACAATACAATCGAGTTGGACCACTTTGACTTTCTCCAATCTCTTCAAGAACTTTTCTCAACCATAGGGCTTGAGTACTAGCATGTGTGATGGCTATATACTCAGCCTCAGTCGATGACAATGCTACAACAGTTTGTTTCTTGGAACTCCATGTAATTAGTCCTGATCCTAGACTAAAACAATTTCCTGATGTAGATTTCCTGTCATCTATATTGCTGCCCCAATCACTATCACTGAAGCCAACTAATTTCACAGACTTACATTGTTGGTAATGGATTCCAAAATCCAATGTACCTTTTACATATCTCAATATTCTTTTAGTTGCTTGTAGATGCAGCTCAGAAGGACTAGCCATAAACCTTGAAACTAGAGAAACAACATATTGAATATCGGGCCTTGTGTTGGTGAGAAACATCAGACTCCCAACCATGCTTCTGTAAGTGGTCATGTCAACCTTTGATGCTCCATCGTCCTTGCTCAATTGGATCCCATGTCCAGTTGGAGTTGCAACTGATTTGCACTGCTCCATGGCAAATTTCTTAATCATGTCTCGAGCATACTTGTGTTGACATATGAAGATCCCTTTATTTGATTGATGCACTTCCATGCCTAGGAAGTATCGCATTAAACCAAGATCTTTCATCTCGAATCGCTTCATCATGGAGTTTTTGAACTCCATATTCATTTTATTGTTACTACCCATAAATATTAGATCATCCACATACAAACAAACTATGAGAATGTCTACTCCATGCTTTAGGTAGTACATAGTTGGTTCACTTTTGCTTCTTGTGAATCCATACTCGCTGAAATAGCCATCAATGCGTGAGTACCAAGCTCTTGGTGCTTGCTTGAGGCCATAAAGTGCTTTCTTCAATTTGTAAACAAGGTTTTCTTTTCCCTGTTCTTGGAAACCTTGAGGTTGTTGAACATAAACCTCTTCTGTCAAGTATCCATTCAGAAAAGCACTCTTTACATCCATGTGTTGAACATTCCATCCTTTATGGGCTGCTAAGGAAAGAACTGATCTGATTGTCTCTTGTCTTGCAACAGGAGCAAAAGTTTCCTCATAGTCAATGCCATATTTTTGAGTAAAACCTTTTGCTACTAGTCTCGCCTTATGCCTCTCAATGCTTCCATCAGCATTGTACTTGGTCTTGTAGACCCATTTACATCCAACACATTTTTTACCTTTGGGTAGCTTTACTAGCTCCCATGTATCATTATTTTTTATAGAGGTTATTTCCTCTTTCATGGCTTCTTGCCATACATTTTGAGTACATGCCTTCTCATAGCTAGTTGGTTCTAGCTGTGTACTAGTCAATAAAGCATAATTGACTTCATCTCCTCTAGGTTCTTGGGAGTTATCATCCCCATACAATTGCAAATTCTCAAGTTGTTGCAGAACTGAATTCATTTCACTGGCTTGGCTTCTAGTGAATCTTCTTTGAAAATTTTGATCCAACATCTGAAAGGAAGGATGATGTTGTAAAGTTCTTCTACCTCTTGATGGAGAGTCAATGTCCATCGGTGAAGAACTTACTGATCTCTGTGGAGAAGGACTTGGACTGGCGGTTGATGTACTTGAACTTCTCGGTCTTGGAGGGGGTGGTGTGCCTTTGCTTTTCTTTGGAGACACCTGTTGTATCTATTGTACCTATGAAGAATTTACATCTTGGGACTCATCATCAACAAAAATTCTTTGATGACCCCATTCTCCCCCTTCATCAAAAATTACATCCCTGGAGAGTACAATTTTATGAGTCTTGGGATTGTAGAGTCTATATGCTTTTGTAGACTCACAATACCCTAGAAATATACAAGCTTGACTTTTGGGATCAAGCTTCTTCCTTTTCTCATCAGGAATGTGGGCATATGCTAAAGAACCAAAATTTTTGAAGTGCTTTACATTTGGTTTCTTTCCGTACCACCCCTCATAAGGAGTGATGCCATCTAAACTAGAAGTTGGACTTCTATTTAGAATATATACACTTGTTTTTACAGCATCATCCCAGTACATATTAGTTAGATGCTTTGTCTGAAGCATCGATCTCGCCATCTCAACTATGGTGCGGTTCTTTCTTTCGGCCACACCATTTTGTTGTGGGGTATAGGCAGTGGTTAATTGCCTTTTGATCCCACTTGCTTTACAATAGTTCAAGAATTATTTTGAGGAGTATTCACCTCCTCGATCTGTCCGAAGACATTTTACATAATTCCCACTTTGATTCTCTACATTGTTTCTGAAATCTATGAAGCAATCAAATGCTTCATCTTTGTGCTTTAAGAAATAAATCCAGCACATCCTAGAGAAGTCATCTATGAAAGTGAGAAAATAAGAATTGTTTCTGAGACTCTGTGTTTGCATCGGACCACAGATGTCCGAATGTACTAACTGAAGTGGATAGCTGGCTCTCCACGCTTGTCCTTTCGGAAACTTCGACCTGGAGTGCTTTCCCAAAGCACATCCTTCACAGACTTCCTTTTGTTCATTGATTTTGGGAAGTCCTGTCACCATAGCTTGAGAAGTTAGCAATTTCAAGCTAGTAGAATTAAGGTGACCATATCGCAAGTGCCACAACACACTTGGATTTGTTATGGCTACATTTGCAAGTTGAGCTCCCCCTGGCTCACCAAATTTGAGAGGGAATAACCTGTTCTTGGTCATGGGGACCTGTGTGATGACACGATTACAATTATTTTTATCAAAAATAATACATTGTCCTTCATCAAATACAAGCTTGTAATTGTTCTCCATCATTTGTCCAACGTTGAGCAGATTGTGTTGGAGCTTTGGAGTGTAATAGATGTCACTCACTTTCTTTAGTCCTTCTTTGGTTGGAACCGCCATGGCTCCAATTCCCTCTACTTGCAATGCTTTGTCATCCCCTAATTTGATTTGGGATTTATAAGTGGAATCTAGAGTAGCAAATAGATTTTCTTTGCCACTCATATGGTTTGAGCAACCAGTATCTAGAATCCATGTGTCATTTAGATTCTGATCTGATTGTCCATATGATAGAAAAATATTAGAAGCATCATCTTCTTCTCCATAATTTCCATATTGACTGTTGTTGGCTTGTGAAGATTTTGACCAGCAGTCACGAGCGAAGTGACCTGGCTTGCCACAGTTGAAACAGGCTGATTTGGACTTGTCACTTCCTCGCCCTTGATTGCCACTTTGTCCTTGATTTCCACCTCGATTCTGATTTCCACCTCTTTGTTGGTTGCCTCCTCTGTATGAGTTGCCTCCTCTATTGGAATTGCCTCCTCTGTTCTGGTTGCCTCCTCTATTGGAATTGCCTCCTCTGTAGTTGCCTCTGCCTCTACCTCTTTGCTTACCTCTACCTTGACCTCTTCCCCATCCTCTTCCATTATTTTCATTGGAAGTGAAGGCCTTATCATCGCCTCCATAGCTGGTTGAAGGAGTTTCAGGAAACCTCTCTTCATGTGACATTAACGATCCGATCAATGCATCGAATGTTAAAAGGGAAAGATCTTTGGATTCTTCTATTATTATGGCAATATGGTTCCATTTCTGTGTAAGTGTTCTCAACACTTTTGTTACAATTGTCTCAGGCTTGATTTCTTCGCCTAGTGTAACCATTTTATCTACAATTGCTTTTACTCTAACACAATAATCATCGACTTTTTCATCATCTTTCATTCAGAGATTTTCAAAATCTCACTTCAATGTTTGAAGCCTTACCTGCTTCACTTGATTACTACCCTGGAATCCATCACTCAATGCTTTCCATGCAGCTTGTGCAGTCGTACAAGCAACAATTCTGGGAAATATGCTTTTCTCCAATGCAGCTTGGAGATGAGAAAGAGCAGATGAGTTGCTCTTTTTCTCTTCTTTTCATGTTTTCTTGTCTGCGACACTAAGTGTTGTCCAGTCTGAGGGTTCTGTGTAGCCCTCTTCTATGATGTCCCACAAACCTCTACCTATGAGCAAGGTCTTCATATTTATAGACCAATACTCATAGTCATAACCGTTAAATTCTGGTATAGGTAAGCTATTGTGTGAGGCCATAGTTACCAAAAAACTCTCTTTATTTCATGGTTACAATAAAGTACTTTTGCTGAAAGAAGGAAAGAAGAAGAAGGAAGAAGGAAGAGATTACAAATTTAAGTCAAATCTGACTTGTTCTACTCTATCATTGACTGCTTGTTCCTCTTGATGTGGGGATGCTATCTCTTGATTTACAAAGTTATCTGCCACTTCTTCTTCATCGTCACTTATCTGTATGATTTTCGGTGATTCTGGTTCTAGGATTTCCACTGAATTACTGTAGTGTGTATACTCTGATTCTTGTGGTGCAGCTTGTACTGATTTCGATTGTTCAAATTGACTCTTGAATGAGTTATCTTCAAAATCTGCCTCGTACCCTGAGTCAGGATGCCTTTGATGTGCGATCACTGCATTTTGAAGTTGACTAAACACAATGTTGAGTCCATAACCTCTGACTTTGTTATCAAATCTCTCTGCACCTTCTCATGCTAAAATTGCACATAAGGCATGATAACAACCATTTGGTCTTATCATCAATGCCTTGTTACAATTTTACAATTTGACTTGTTGTGTCCTTTACAAAACTAAGCCTCTTAGGCTTATTTACACCAGATTTATGATTCCCTGAATCAAAAACTTTTCTTTTACAATGAATTGCCTCCTAGGCAATGTCCTCTTTTTATAATAAAAAAAATTATATTTCTATTTAATAAAAAATAATAATTGCTTAATTTTTTTTAAAAACAATTATGTTTTAATTTATTAAATATGATATAAATAGTTTTTTAATATAATAATTTAAAAAAAAATCAACTTTAGAAGTGAGGTCAGAGGGTTTCGAACCCTTGACCTATGATGGCCCTTGGGCCTTACCGCGTGCTCTCTTGCCACGACAGTAGCTCACCTGCCGTGAGCTAAGGAAGTCACACTTCCTTATAAAGCTACTCCCTTTGTAGCTTTTAAAAAACTTTTTGAAACAAAAAATTACACCCGCAGGAGTCGAACCCTTGACTCCTTCCTTACAAGCTAGCCCTCTTGCCAAGTCGGCTAGCACCTCGGATGAGATCCCTTAAGCACCTGATGTGCTTAGTTCTTCAGTCGTCATGGATAAGATTTTAAAACCCTATCTTCTATGTCGTACCCTCCAAAACCTTTGCTGAGAAATAATTTATTTCTGCCATTTATAGATCTATGGCGTATCAGGAGGATAATATACAATTTTTTTGGGGGTTTCTTTCAATACAAAAACAATTTTACGGGTTTCTTTTACCAATTCTGTCAGATGTCTTCAATAACAGAACCACGAACTCTTTCTGAGAGATTCAATACAGAGAAGAAAGGAAAAAAAATTTAAACACAGTCTTCCATTGCACAACTCTGATTCACTGCACGATCCAATCAAACCAGAGATCCATTGCACGTTCTCTGCTACAACGATGAGTGGGGCTACGAACGCACACGATCCGCTGGTCGAACTCTATCAGAATTGCATCGATTTCTCTTGCAACAATGCTAGGTGAGGATTCTTTACTACGAAATCCACATCTGGTTCGTTCCTTTGCTGGCTACGATTCGCTTTGCTTCGACGAAGTCGTTCTCCGACTGCTGCAATTTCTTAGACAAAAAAATATTTTGGGATAATATCCCACATGCACAAGAGTAGGGATTATTTAGTGGTTTAAAATAACTAACAAGCAATAGTTCTTTCGATTGCCTACGGGCAATCGAAAGCCTCCCTTTTGAAGCCTCCACCCACTCACGCTCCGCCACGTAAGCGCGTTTGTTGCCACTCACCCTTGCCACTTGTGTCCAATCGATCCTCACCACGTGTCCCGCATCCTCTGAGTCTGCGTTCGAGTTCCACGTCAGCCTCCTGTCCGCTCTTCGCCACGTGTCTTGTGTCCGTCGATTGCCACGTGTCCACCTGGTTCTGTCCGCTCCTCGGGTCTCGTGCCTGGCATGGGTTCCCTTGTCCGCCTCGGGTCTCGTGCCTGTTGCGGGCTCCCACCTCGGACCCTGTCCGGCTCTGATACCAAATATGGTTCTCGAATAATTGTAAAGCTCCAAAAAGTTCATTAATCAATAAAGCCTAGATTACAACCTTAAATAACTTAGGAATAAGCCAAAAATAGCTTAGGAGAAAATTAGGGAGAGAAAATAGGATAGAAAAGAAATAGGGAGGAAAGAAGAATTTAGGAGTGAATTCTCTTGTCTGCCATCCTTCCTCTTGCCATCCACATTGGAGTCTGCCGACCACCTCATCTGCCGTCCAGGTAAAGGTAAATAAAGGTAAAGTAAAAAATAAATTTTTACTTTAACTTCCAACATGACGATATGTCTATTACATTAGCTTCTGGCATTTGTGTAGACCAATGTTTGAATGTGGATAAGCTAGCTTAGGTAACTCAATACTCCCTAGTGGTATAGTCCAACTAAGTCCAACATAAGGATCATATAAACTCCTGATGATCCCTGATCTTAGAAATGGGTTGAAATAATCCCGCCTAACATCAGAGGAAATGTTTGAGTTCTATCCCAAACTATACAACACATAGAGATCATGAATATCTAGGTCCATGGTAAAAGCCTTACTTTTCAAAAGCCTAGAATGGTCAGTAGACAACTGTTGATAGGATAACTAGAATGGTTGAGTTTCAGGAACAGCCAAAAATAATTCCTACAAAAGTAACAAATCATATCACCAATCACATCAACAACTTTCTTCATAAGCTTCTTTAAATTAGGGGGTATTAATAAAATATATGATATACCAATTATATGTCAAAAATGATATGTAGATGGCCACTGATTATTTTATATTTCTTAAATTACATAATCTTATCCAGAAAAAACATTCATCCCACACCATTACATTGCACATATGGATGGATTAAATGATCAATTCTCATGATTAGAATGATTATTAAACATTCATGATTGTTATACTTTCTGTGGTATCACCCATCAGATTGTCAAAATCATAGCATATGCATTCTTTGTGTTTTGAGTGATTAAAACATACAAGTTCATTCACATTAGATTGCACATTGCATACATCATATACATAACCCATTACGTATTACATTCACCATATCATCGCATAAGTTAGATGCATACATTGAAATAAAAAATCAGACATGCATTTAACTTACAAACATCGCATCCACAAATACACAAGTCATTAATCATCCATCATCACATTATAAAAGCACATCATAAAACATATAGGCAATATCCATTTGCATACAATTATAAATCCATCATTAGATCAACTCATGATACATCACATCATTTCATATAAATCGTCTGCATAAACACCCATCTAAAATATCCACATCACCACCAATACCATCTATCATTTATCATATATGTCAAATCATCATAATGCCATCATCACATCTCATCATAAAACAAATAACAACAAAAACATGAGCAATAAAGGATACACATAATGAGTCATAACATAAATATATCATATAAATATGTGTGTCAAAATAAATGGATGTACAAAATTACCCATAGGGCTACAGTCATATAGGTCAAGCCGACCTCAAAAAAATGATAAACCAAAAGCATAATCAATCAAATATAGGGCCTGATCCTCCTACACCACCTCCCCCAGTTCCACCTCTCCCTGTGGTGGTGTCACATGTCGAATGGTGTGAACCTGTCAATATCTCTGTCTGAGTCCTAGTCTTTTGGATAGAATGGGTGAAATACTACCCTGAGGGGGAGCGCTCACTGACCTGTGAATCACCTACACCTAATGCCTCCATAGGGATAAGCCCATACCTCCTGATATGCATCTAGATGGTGGTGATATGACAAACATGCCCATGGATATTTTCCTCATACTCCTGTAACAATGACCTCAGGTGTAGAACCTCTATCCTTGAGTCTATCCCTGTAGTACCCTATGGAGTAGAAGGAGATACAATAAATTGCATCCTAGCAGCACCACCCCCAAAAGTAGCCTAAAAATCCTAGATCTATAGCGTAAGATACTCTATGGTGGCATTCCATTGTGCTATGGTAGCATCCCACTGTTGTACCTAGATCTTGTTTAACTGGAGCTCAACCTCGACCTCGTGCAACTGTGATCTCAGAGGAGAATATCTCTCCTCAGGCTCCAGCTCCTCCTCCTCCTTAGTAGCCTCCTGCTCCTTCGCTATCACCTACTCTACTTCCTAGCCCCATGCCTTAGTCTTAGCTCAAAATTTATACCCTACCAAATTTGTATCATTACCTTTGCCATCATCCTCATGACCCAAACTATCATTGCCATGCCACATCCGATCCCCCCACCACTGAGTGTATGCCTTTGTGATGCCCCCTACAACTCCTGGGTCAACTATTGGGTCATCCTCCTCATATGACAACTTTGTGATCCACGATGGGGGAAGATCTCCCTCTATTGTGAGGTTCTTGTATACAAATGGAACCAGAGGCACATATTGCTAAAACCCATACTAACAAAGAACTCAAGAGTAGAAGAAATAATCCTATATTCCAACCTTACAATCGATGAGCCACCACTCATATCGCATCCTAGCTATGAAGCTAGTAGGATCATCTCAAGTCGGGCACTCATGATATGGCCACCACATGACATCACTGGCCTTCAACCTAATGAAAGTAGCAGTATAGTGGGAGAGCTCCTCTGCATGAGGATGGCTCTTGCACCCCTCACACACTCAAGCCCATATAGTAGCATAGCACTACATCCAATCCTCTATGACTATAATCTTGGTGGGAAGCCCTCGAGGGTGATCGACCTTGATGTGCTCCCATCCCCAAACCTATAGGATCAAATTGCAAGAAATACCGACGTGACCTTGTCAAAATATATGGTAAAACTCATCATAGAACTAGGCCAAAAGAGACCTCCCATAGGCATAGATAATGGGTGCCTCATTGTCCATTAGGTCCTGAACCATCACAAGGAGGTTCCATGGGAACCTCAAGCCTGAACAATCTAGAATCAAGATGTTGGTGATAACCATCAACAACATTGCATGCCTCACAGAGAAGAATTTCTCATTGTACCACTACAAGATAGACACTCCTTCAGACTTGGTGTCCTTGAAGGCCTCCTCAGAATACCTTCTAAAAACTTGAGTGAAAATAACTTCACGATCATTAGTGGTCGAAGAGACAATGGCCACTCCATCAAAATGAAGCCAAAAAATCCTATACACATCCTCTGGTGTGATAGTCATCTCACCGGTGGGAAGGTGGAAGGTATTGGTCCGAGGGTCCCACCAATGGACCAAAGCCATGAGGTAGGCCTAATCTAACATGATGTGAGGCAGCCTAGTGATATACTGGAGCCCTCGAGATTTGAGCCACTTCTAGTCCGTGTCATCCAAGAGGGGCAGAAGGTCAATCATGAGCTTCGGGTCTTGAGCCTGAGTAGTTTGAATCTAATAGCAAAGGAAAATAAAGCATAATTACAATGCATCTAAGGCATAATTCATAATAAACATGAAAATGATGCAAATGATGATAGGCTATTTTAAGTCTAGGCAAAAGAATAAAATTGCACCTAATCAAACAAGTCAAAAATTAAAAAAATCAATTAGTCAATTCAGAAAATGCACCAAAAATAAAAAACTTCACCAAGTTCTCTTGGTCGCTGATGTCTACAATGGCCAAAAATCGATCACTGAAGCTGAGAGCGGCCAAGCCCCAACAATCATATTTTTGACCATTAGGATTCAAATCGGCCACTGCCAACGACAACGGCTAAATTACAGGCCATTTTTGCCACTCTGATCAACACCAGCCAATAGGCGATGTGGTAGAAGCATCTGCCCTAGGACAAAAATAACAAAAAAATAAATAAAACATAAAATGGGGGTAAGCCCACCACATTAAAATCTAATCTATACCTAACTACGGGTTTAATTCGTTACCAGCAGGCTTAATGAAGGTTCTTTAACCGATTACATAATGTGGTTCGTTTTTACCCAAATAAAAACAAGCAAGGATAAAGTGTAGAAGAGTACCTGAGAAGCTCTCACTCCTCCACTCATAGACGCTTCACCCTACACAGCCATGATCTTCCAAATTGTAGAAGCACTCCAAGTTGCAAAAGTCACTTTCACCTCAGAGCTCAAGAAAGCAAACTAATAGCTGGCAAAATGAAAAGACAAAAACCCCTAGGGCATATTTTATATTACCTTTGCCACTTTTGACCTCAGCGACCCACATCACTTGGCCACCCAGGATGAGAGTGGCCATGACCTAGAACTTGGTGGCCACTGGACCTGATAGCGACCAAGATCCTAAGCAAAAATAAGCAACTAAAAACATCAAATAAGCATATTTTGGTGGTTCAAAATCACCATAATGACCAAAATAACAAAAAAAAATTACATAAAGAAAATTCTCAAGTAGGCCTCATATTTGGTTACCTACTCTATCAACTTGGTGATTGCAGCGACTTGCACTCCATGTAATTCGATAAGATGAGTAAGTTACCATAAGGCTACTTGAGGCAAAAACATTCATTTTGGAACAACGATGCATCATTTCAAACCTAAAGAAGACCAAGAAGATCAGACTACTCCACGGGTGCAATAAAATTATCTTCATTCCCTTATGAAATCAAGAACATTGAGCCAAAGTGATACGATATGAGCATAAATGGAATCACTCATCCTAACTCCTTAAGAAGGCTCTTGATAGCCAGACTGCTCCTCGAGATAGGGATGGATGATTATCATAAATAGTTGGAATCACACTTGGATGGGGGTTCACCCATTGAAAGAAAAAATTCTAGAAAGAAACCAAGTTAGTCATATTGGTCAAGTGACTTGTCACTTTATTCATCGCCTTTTCCTCACCAATTTACTATGTGGGGAGGTAGTTCAAATATTAAAAATAATCATAGTCAAAATCAACAACATATCACTCGATCATATCAAAATTGTGTTTGTCCTACGAATCATTGCATACAACAATCACAACATCTCCCTTGTTACTTGTGAATGTAAGTAAACATAACATCTTCAATTTTTAGCTATCCTTCTAATCGAATCTGATTGTAGCAACTGAAGCTACTTGATTGAGTTTGAGGAATGAGTGCAATTGAATGTGCATAAGCCACTTGGCTAAGTTAAGTCTTTCAAATATTGAAGCAATGATTCAAAGGATGCACATCATCTTGCATGATTGAGCCATCAAGCATTGGTTAGACCTTTGATCATCATACACCTTATAGATAGATCAGTCTATATTTTTTGCTCGGCATTGTATTTTCCACACAAGTGCATCACAAAAAGGGGTATCTAAAGGCACCTAAAACGTGTCATGTTTAGGGGAGCTGCTCACACAGGGACATTCATAAGATCATAGGACATAACCTTAGGCCTTCCAAGCATCAAAAGTGGTTCTCACCACTCATCTAGGGCATTCTAAGCCCATCCAAGCTTAGCCGCTCAAGACCATATCGACCAGACCTTAGCTTCTCAAGCTCAAAGCAACCAGACATTAGCTGCTACAGATGACAGCGGCCAAATATTAGTCATTGTAGATGATAGTGGCTAAACCATAAAATGTATTTTACCGATAAACAAGCCCAATCAGGGGCTGAAGTGGTAGTCTGCATGCAATAAAGGTGAGTGGGAGTAACTTTGCATTTCCTTCATGACTAGTTCACATGGGAGACTTGAGTCTAAATTTATTCTTTGGTTAACTGGTCTTTAAAACATAGAAAAGACAAAAAGCTTCTCATGCTAACATTCACTATGCATGAGGGATTCAATCCTAGGGTTTTGAGCATAGACTTTAGGGTTTCACACACTTTAAAAGGTGCAATCCTAGAGCACCAAAGGGATTCAAATGAGTCCAAATTTGAGGATAATGGTACATGAATATCACAATTATTACAGGAACGCATTAGATCATTAAGGAGAGATTTCGATACTTGGAGAGATTTTGAGACTTGGAGAGCTTCCCTTGGAGATCACATTTATGGTGAAGCCTTAACGAATTGGAGAGAAAATAAATCACCATTTCAAAACATTAGATACAATCTTTGATCCATATCTTTGGAGCAAAGAGAATGATATTCACTTTGGTGGTCGTTGTCCTGGACAGTGGCTCATGGGCCTAGTTTAGGGTTTTAGACATTAGTTTCATTACTTTGATTTCTTCATATTTACCTATCATTAGCCTAGATTTATTCATTCACATTCATAGCATTAGTTTCATTTGCACTTGTTTTCATTGAGTATATTCATTTTTAACAACCTCATCTGGGAAGGTAATCTCAAACATCTAAGCGTTTGTTGTTGTTTCATTGCTTACAGGGCCACAGGTTCATCAGATGGAAGCTACATCATACGAGAGCAAAATTATCCCTCTAGGAAATAGATCTAGAGAAGGAAGCATCTGTAAGCCCTCATACATTTCCATGTGTAGAACCGGGAAGCTTATAAAGGCACACCACCCCTTGCTAGGAGACTTCTTCCTCACTTGTAATTCATTGTATTAGAATGGGTATCCCTAAGAGGGACTGACATGTAATCGAGTTTTAATACAATTAAAGAGATCTATATTTTTTACTTTTGTGTTATATGCTTTATCATGGTCTTTCATTTCATCTTGGGTATAATATTGCAAGTAGAGTAAAGTGGTACGTGTGTCCCGGGGTTGCTATAGGTAGACCTATATATTCTCTAGGGCATGGCTTCATTTTTTATCAAGAAAATTTAGCTAGCTTGGACAGGTGAGATGGTATTCATATTTGATAGAGTACTATAGCAAGACACATGGTGAAGGCACATATGGCTCAAAAGGAAGGATTAATTTGGTTCTTTAAACCAAAGCATAGGTAATTGCACCAATAGAAGTTTAAACACTAGTGTGATAGGCTATAAATACAAGATAAAGCTAAATATTCCAATCTCAACTAGTTTTACTGATGAGCTTCTTAAGGATATTAACAAGAGTCTTATTAGAGGACTTAGATTGTCCATTTCCTTGAGGATAGTAATTCATTGACCATTTTTGTTGAATATTTTATTTAGCATGAAGGTTTTGGATATCCTTGTCCTTTAAGGATATTTCATTCTCAAATATTAACATAGAAGAGATGTCATAATAGCAAAGGATATAGTTAAGGATAAACTCGAAGACTTGAGCTCTAGTAGCTAAAGCTAAAATCATGGATTTGACTCATTTTATGAAGTACTTGGTAGCTATGATGATGAAAGTGTACCCATCAAATGATACTAGGTTGATCTTACTAATTATATCTAAGCCCCAGATAAAAAAAATGCCAAGGATAATTCATGGGTTGAAGAGATCGGGACGAAGTGTGGATAAGGTTGTCATGATTCTAACACTTATTGCACATCCTAACATAGTTTTAAGAGTCCATTTCCATATAGGACAAATAATAACACATCTATAGGATTTTATTGGAGATGACAACATGATCAAATTTTCCATTACATGATCCATCATGGGCTTTTATGTCAATTGCTTGGGCTTTGGATAAGGTTAGTAATCTAAATATGTTTTCATTTAAGGAATGGTAGTAGAAGATATTGACAATAATGATATACCTATAGTCACATTACTTAAATTTCTTGTAGTTATTATGGTTCAAACCATCATGCAACATGTCATTCCTATGAAGGCAACAATTTTCTTGTACTAAGAATCAAGAAAAGGAGAAATTTTAACAAAAAACACTTCTAGAATAAGTTGACTAGACTCTAAGGTTGAAGTCTTCCTAATTTTTCAAATGATGATTATGGGTTTTTCTTCATCCAAATCTAAGGGGAAAAGGGATGTGTTTTTGGCTATAACATTGACATGGTAGTTTCTAGACCTAGGGATATCTTCAATGGTGAATTTAGTAGCCATTATTTTATTAATAAAGTCTTTATACAACTTAATATTTTGTCCTTCATTTCATAAAAACCATTGACTTGATTAACTATAAGCTAAGAATCTCCAAAAATAGAGAGGGTTGTAACCTACAAAACCAAGGCTACATGAATCCCTAGGATAAGAGCTTCATATTTAGTGGTATTGTTGATATAGAAAAATGTAATCTTAAAGGAAAAAGGAATAAGCTACTATTAAGGATTAACCAAGATGACTCCTACCCTACTCCTTTTATACATGGAGCACCATCGAACTATAGAGTCTAATAATTAGGTTAATCCACTTCTAGGCTAAATAATAAGTCATATAGGAAGTATAAAACTAAGGAATGACTAGCCTTTAAGGGAACTATTGCTAGTTGGTTGTCAATATGTTAGGAACCCCCAAATAAATAAGCATAACCACAATAAAAATTCAATAATTAATTGAAATAAAATAATAAAATAACAAAAGTGCTTAAGAAAATAATTGATAAAAATTCAAAAAATTTATATTAATCAAGAGAAATAGATATCATAGGCCTCTTTAAAGGGGTGGCCTCCTTAGATATCTTTTATAATTTGATAAAACATGAGATGATGCATTCCATTTCCACCCCTTAATTGATATAAACTCTTATTTACCCTACCCTAATGCTCGAGGGTTGGTCCATATATTTGAGGGAACCCAAGATAATAATGCCTACTTATAAAAAAAGTAATAGTTACATCATAACTAACTCCCACTCATAATAAAATTAATCATTATATCATAATGGGCTGATATGCACTAGGTTCCCAAGGTGCAACATACACCAACACTACATAAATATATAATGATAGTTGTGTTAGGATAGGGTCTTAAAATACCCTCCCCTTCAAAAATATTTGTCCTCAAAGCTTGAGGTGAGGAAACTACTACTAGAGTTGATGGAGTAGCTCCTAGGTGGTATCTTCTGGCTACAATCCATGCCACTATACTAAAATATTTGTGAGTATACAGTTGTGAAGTGTGTACATTGTCAATCTAGAATACTCTCAATTTCCAAGATGACTGAGCCTTCTTCATCCAACTAGGGTAGTGTTTATTCAACCTATGTATGGTTTCGAAATACCTTCTTTAAAGAGAATATATAAAAAACTAGATGTATGGTGGAGGAGGCCAGCAATTTGAGCTTATAGACCATGGGTCCAATGCATTATAACACCTTATATGGTCCATAAGATTTAGTTGTTATCTTTTGATGATCATGTAGTTTTTATAATGATTGTTTATATGGATACAAGTGTAGTAACACCATATTCCCAATAATGAAACTACACTCCAAGTGGTATTGATCAACTTAATGTTGCTTACAATTTTTTGTAATATCCTAAGTATCTTTGAGATGTTGGAGGAATTGTGCACACTCCCTAATAATGGAATCCACTACTTAAACCTTGGAAATAACTAGGATGTATGAGAAACATGATGGTAGAGGATATACATAAACCACTTCATATGGTATCATCTTGGTGGTGGAGTGATATAAAGTTAATACCACCATTTATCCAATGTAATATATTTGAACCACTAAGTCAATTGCTTAGATCCAAAGTAATGGAGATATGTTTCTAGGTACTTGTTAATAATTTTTGTTTGTGCATTCATATAAGGATGGTATACCAATTTCATCTTGAGTTGTGTGTCATGTATCTTGAACAATTATTGCCAAAAATAACTAGTGAAGATGGGGCCATGGTAGAAAATGATAGATAAAAGCATGCCATGAAGGAAAAATTAGAATCAAGGAACATTTAGGTAATTTTTGAAACCTTGTAAGGGTGGGATAGAGTATATAAGTGAGCATATTAGAAATATGATCCACCACCATAAGAATGAATGTTTTGCCTCCAAAATTTGGGATCCCTTCAATAAAGTCCATGGAAATTTTTGTCCAAACAATCTTAAAAATAGGAAAAGGCTATATTGTGCCTAATATGCATATAGTTCCCCATTTAATTTTCTAAAAAGTATTATATTATACCACAAAATCCTTAGTATACCCTTTTATTTCTATCTAAAAAATGTATGCTTATCTCATTCATATGTCCTTAAGAACCAAAAATGTACTACAATCAAGTAAGCATACATTTCTTATAGTATAGTTTCATGGAGTGGTAAATTTTTAGGAATAACAATATAGCCTCAATACTTCAAAAAAATTTTATCCCATGTATATTTTGGCCAAGATTTAGGATCATTTTGAATTTGTTGAGTCGATGATTACAAGGTAGGATCTTAGGTCACTTCTTCTTAAATTTGGTGGATCCATTAAGGAAGAGTAGATATGTCATATAGCATAAAGTTGTCTTCATATTGGTAGGATACAACATCAACAATGATATTTTCCTTTCCTTTCTAATTATTTTATAATTATACCAAAGCATTTTGATGATCCATTTTGTTGTTCTAGCATGGAGACACATTGCTTAAGTATTTAATTAATGGTGTTCCATCTTGATGGTAAAAATATGCCCAATATCCTTAGGACTCTAGTGGTTGACAACATGTAACATATCAATCATCTCCATAATGTAGGTAAATTTTATTAGGTTTTTATTTTATAATGCCTTACTAGTGAAATTCAATGGCCATCCTTCTTATGTAAGAATTACACTGAAGAACATGTGCTTATACTGAGAGGGGGGGTGAACAGTATAAGATAAAACTTTTTGCTTTTCAATACATATGATAGCAGTAGTAACATTAAAGCAATAAACATCACATAAAGCATCACACACATGAGAGACATGATTTAACGTGGTTCACCCAATGTGGGCTACTCCACGGAGAAAATATTTTACTAAAATTTTCTCAACAAATATCTTGGGAAAACTTCCCTATTACAATATTTATGGACCTCTATCCAAAGGAGACACCAATCCCCTAATCAAGTTCGTGGATCTCTATCCATAGGAGACACCAATCTCCTTTGCTCTGGCTGGTGATCCTCTAGAAGACTACTACCTCCACTGCTCTGGGTTGTGGATCTCTCTCCACTGAAGACCTCTGTCCTCTCTACCCTGGCTAATGGATCTCTATCCACTGGAGACTATTATCCTCTGCTCTATCACCTCCAAAGCTCTACTCAATCTCTATCTCAAATCTACACTAAACACTAGTCCTTCGGTCTAGCACAAATCTTCTCAATATCTATCTCTTCTCTATCACAATTCTGTCCAACAAGTTCTCTCAATAACCTATCCACTCTTCTCTCAAGTCTTCTCTAAGACTTACCTCAAATCTACTCAACAAGTCCTCACTATAACTTGTCCAATCTGCTCAACAAGTCTTCACTAAGACTTACCTCAACTCTGCTTGTAAGCTTTCATAGAAGCTCACACAAATTTGTCCTTAAGATTTCACAAAAGCTTTCTCAAATTAATCACAAAACTTGCACATAATCTCAATTCAATTTCTTTCAGAAAACCTCTTTCAAATCAATTCAGAATATAGAACAATTTGTTTCATAGAACTTGAACTATCACTCCAACACTTTCCAATCACTATAGCTCAATCAACTCAATCAATGAAACCAACTTGCTTGCAAAACCCTAAGCCAATGTTTCATCCAATGCTCTCAACAAATCTCACAATGGAACTCAAACTCATCTCAATATGTTCTCACATTCACATAACAATGATACTCATGATCTTTGTATAAACCCTAATTCAAGATAGTTCACAAGTTCTCACTCAAGCATTCACCAATCAAGTATGTAAAGACTTACTCAACAATGCTTATCAAACAAGAACCTTTTCACTCCAACTTAGCATTCATAACATCCAACAATCACTCTCAAGGATAATGTGCCCTTACCTCTTGTTTGAATATGATTTGACCTTAAACACCTGTCTCAATCACAACCACTCTTTTTGCCAATACTAGGGTTAGATAGCAAATATTTGTCCTTAATATTTTCTCACAAAGATATTTCACCAAGTCAAAATATCAAAAACTTACTCAACCTTATTTCTCCTTTCAATACAATTTTATTAACTTTGTTTTCAACAAAAATATCTAACTCCTTTGGCACACCTTATTACTCCTCTCAATAAGCTCAAAGCACTCAAAAAATCAAACCCTAAAATAAAATTATGCATATCCTTTTATCTCCCTCACAAAAACCTTATAAAATGCAATTTCCACTTTATAAACCGTTAAAAAATATTTTTAGAAATTTTGAACCTTAGCAATTTTGGAATAAATTTTAGAACCAAGAAATTTAGTGCATACCTTAGTCCACAAAAGGGCCTCGATGGGTTTCGAACATGCAACCTCTCCCTATCGAGCGCCTTTGCAATATGTGCACCCACCACATGGGCTACATGCCTCCACACAAAGGGAAAGGCTAGAACCTTCCCTTTGTCCTTTGCCTCTCATGCAAATTCCAACAAAAACCTTCCTTGCTCACCAAAATGTAGACCACGGGATTTGATCCCTCAACCTCACGCCTACCAAAGTCTTAGCACCACCCTTGGCTGCCAGTCGTGCTACATAGTACCTTGGAACATAAAGCAAAATCCCCTCTGCTTTGTCCTCTCTTCTGCCTCACAAAACCTTTGAAAACACATGATCTTCTACCTTGCAATGCGCATAAATTTCACATATATCACTTGGATCATGGATGATTTATGCCATGGTGTTTTGCCCTCCTTTATATGCATAATGTCATATATTCAACGACGTCGACGATTTTGATTAATTCAAATATTTTTGAATTAATTTAAACTTTATAACCCTATCCTTTAGGGTTAGTTAAATTAATATATAAATTAATTTATAATTAAATTATAATTAACTTAATAACTCTAAGAGTTAATTAAATTAATTTATAAATTAATTTATAATGAAATTATTATAATTAATTTAAATCCTTGGGTCTTGTCCTTTTAATATTATAATAAAATATTATAATATTATTTTTCTTGGACCTTCCTTTTGCCCTTTAGACCTCATCTGACCACCTAGGAGTAATATTTCTTTTGCACTTGATTATGAAACCTAAAATTGATGTTGCTCACTAAAACTGATGCTTACTGGTCCTGACTTCTTGACATCAATGACAACAAAATCTGCTCATATTTCCAACAATCTCCCCCTTTGTCATTGATGGCAACCCAATTACCTTTTACCATTTCCTTAACCTTTTTCTGTTCTGATACCCTTGAGAAATTTCTCCCCGATTGAATGCTCTCCCCCTAACTCAAATCTCTCCCCCTTTGACATCAATGGCAAAGGGTCACCTTTGGGGCTCGGGGCTAAGAATGAGTCTCTTAGCTTAGCCCCTCCCCCACCTCCTCTTGAGGTGGTTAATTCTGGGGTGGGAGTAGAAATACTCCCAACTTTTCTTGAAGATACTCAAAAGTCTCTTTCGAAAGTGGCTTAGTGAAGATATCTACTATCTGCTCCTTTGTAGTAACATATTCCAACCTAACCTGTTTATCTGTCACCTGTTCTCTCAAAAAGTGATACTTGATCGAAATGTGCTTTGTCCTAGAGTGCATCACTGGATTCTTTGAGATACTTATAGCACTTGTATTATCACATAATATGGGAATAGGATGATCATGTTTTATCTTGAAGTCTTCTAGAGTTCACTTCATCCATAATACCTATGTACAATTGGCTACTACTACAATATACTCTACTTCTACTGTAGATAAGGATATTGATGCCTATTTCTTACTTAGCCAAGAGACTAAACAGTCTCCAAGAAAGAATGCTCCTCCACTTGTGCTTTTTCTGTCATCAATGCTGCCAGCCCAATCTGCATCTGTATAAGTTGTGAGTGTGAAACTATCACTTTTGGGATACTAGAGCCCAAAATCCATGGTCCCTTTTAGATACCTGAGAATCCTCTTTACTGCTACCACATGTGTTTCCTTAGGTGCTTCCTGAAACCTTGCCACTAATCCCACTTCCTGCACAATATCTGGTCTTGTAGTTGTGACATACAATAAGCTGCCAATCATAGATCTATATAATTTCTGATTTGCCTCTGGAGATTCATCAGTTTTACTTAACTTACATCCTGTGACCATGGGAGTACTTACTGGTTTGCAATCTTCTAAGTTGAATTTCTTTAGCATTTCTTTTATATACTTGGTTTGTGAAAGAAATACTCCTTTCTCTGATTGTGAAATCTGAAGTCCAAGAAAGAAGGACAACTCACCAAGCATAGACATCTCAAATTCATTCTGCATGCTCTTTGCAAATTCTTTACACATCTTATCATTGTTTCCCCCAAAAATGATGTCATCCACATAAACAACCACAATTAGTAGATTATTCCCTTCATTTTTTATGTATAAGTTGTTGTCCACTATTCCTTTCCTGAATCCCTGTTCCTGAAGATACTTATCCAATCTTGAGTACCATGCTCTAGGAGCCTGTTTTAGACCATACAATGCCTTTTTCAATCTGCATACATAATCTGGTTTATCTGTTAATATGAATCCCTCTGGCTGTTCAATATAAACTTCTTCTTCTAGAACACCATTTAGAAATGTTGACTTAACATCCATCTGATATACCTTGAAGTTTTTAAAACTTGAGAAGGCTAAGAATATTCTTATGGCTTCAAGTCATGCAACTGGAGCAAATGTCTCATCAAATTCAATTCCCTCTACCTGTGCATAACCTTTGCACACTAACCTTGCTTTATTCCTGACTACCTGTCCATCTTCATTTAACTTATTTCTGAATACCCATTTTGTGCCAATCACATTTTTGTCCTTTGGTCATGGAACAAGTTCCCAAGTCTTGCTTTTCTCTATCTGATCTAATTCCTCATCCATTGCCTTAATCCAAAACTTATCTTCACTTGCCTGATTGAAGTCTTTTGGCTCAATCTTAGATAACAAAGAAAAATTTTCTTGTTGAGATGGTGTTATTATCCTTCTCCTTGTCTGTCTTTCATCTGGATTCCCAATGATTAGATCTTTTGGATGATGTTTTTGTACATACCTGGATGGAGTTTTAGGAAGAAGTCTTTGTGTTTCTTCCTCTTCTTCATCTGATTCCTCATGAAACTCTTCTTGACAACTTCCATCTTCTTGATACACAATTTGTTGAATTGGTTCTCTTGAATCTATCTTCTCATCAACTGTTACATTTATACTTTCTACAATAGTGTGTGTCCTTTTGTTGAAGCATCTATAAGATTTACTCTTAGTAGAATAACCAAGAAAAATTCCCTCATCACATCTTGGGTCAAACTTGCCCAAGTTTTGCTCTTCCCGTCTTATGTAACACTTGCTTCCAAAAACCTTGAAGTGCTTTACAGTGGTCGGTCTTCCTTTCCAAAGCTCATATGGAGTCTTGTGATGGTTTACCCTTATTTGAGCCCTAGTGATTATATATACTATTGTGTTGACTACTTCCCTCCAAAATCCATCTGAAATCTTGGACTCATTTAACATAGCTCTAGCCATATTCTCAATAGTCCTATTTTTCCTTTCAACTACTCCATTTTGTTGAGGAGTTCTTGCAATTGAGTATTCTCTCTTGATTCCATGTTGTTCACAAAAATATACAAATTCATTTGAGGTAAACTCTCCTCCTCTGTCAGATCTCAAACACTTAATCCTCTTGCCAGTTTCATTTTCAACCCGTTCTTTAAATGCTTTGAATTTTTCAAATGCTTCTGACTTATCTTTCAGGAAAGCTACCCAAACCATTCTGGAGTAATCATCTATGAACAATATGAAGTAACTTTCACCTTGAATACTCTGTGTTCTGGTAGGACCACATAGATCAGTATGTATTAGACTTAATGGCTCAGATGACATATATCCCTTTGATTTAAAGCTTGTTCTAGTTTGCTTTCCATGTTGACAAGGTGCACAGATTGTGTTTTGTGGCCTTTTTAGCTTGGGTAAATCTCTGACAACCTGTTTATTGCTTATGTTGACTATATTGTCAAAATTCAAATGACCCATTCTTCTATGCCACAACCAACTCTCATCTTCTTGTGATAGAAAACACTTTTCCCCTTTGATCTCACTAAGCATATAGAGGTTGTTTGGAGTTCTACTTGCATTTGCAATGACTTTTCTAGTTTCCAACTTTCTTATCTCACATCTATCTGGGTGAAATGTAACCATATGACCTTGATCACAAAGTTGGCTTACACTTAGCAGATTGTGTCTTAACCCTTTGACATATAGTACATTTTTTGTTCTTGTTTTCCCATTATCTAAACTCAGAGTTCCTCTTCCACCAATTTTTGTTGATCCATTATCACCAAAACTTACTGATCCTCTATTAGTTTCTTTGAGTACAATAAATTTGTCTTTGTCTCCTGTCATGTGTCTAGAGCAACCACTATCAAGAAACCATTGTTCTTCTTTATCCTGAGCATGAAGAGTTGTTTGAACTAACATTGATCTAGCCTTTTCATTTCCCTTTTTCTCTTTCCTAGTTGTTGAAGTTGTATTCTTTTTACTAGACTCAGGAAGTACCATTTTGCACCATCTAGCCTTATGCCCAAAATTATTGCATTTGTAACATATGATATCATTATTCATAAGAGGTGCAAAAGAGTTGAAATTTCTATTGACATCATTTTTCACATAACCAATGCAGTGTACAACTCTATGACCATATTTGTTACAAGAAAAGCAATAGCCATGGAAGAAATTATGTAACCTATTTGGATGCCTTTGAGATTGCGGTTGAGTGCTTCTCCTTCTGTGATTAACTCTCGTCCATGGTTCTTCTTTGCTTTCTTCCTTCTTGATGTCTTTTCTTTCTGGAGTATACGTCACTTGCTTATCTTTGTTTGAAGTTTCTGCTTCTTGAAGACTTGACTCCTCTTTCTATTTCCCAAACTTTATATCTGGTAGTACCTTGGTATTTTCAACTTCATTCCTTAGATAAACAATTTTTGCTTCTAATATTTCACATTCTGTTTCTCTTGCTCTTAATAGATCTGTCATATCCTGTTCAATTTTATTTCCCTCTTCTACCTTTATCTTGAGTTCTGTGAGACTTTGTAGAAGTTCCATATTTGCTTCTTCATCCTCTTGAATTTGTTCCTTCAATCTTGAGTTCTTCTCTCTAATCCTTTCCAAATTCTTGAGAGCAATGAAGAATTCCTCTTTTATATCAAACATGGTCTCTTCTTCATTTTCTGAAGTCATGTGTGTTTCTGATGGATCCTCCTCCAAGTTGTTAGTCTTTTCATGGAGAGACCCACTCTGATACCAATTGAAGAACATGTGCTTATACTAAGAGGGGGGTGAACAATATAAGATAAAACTTTTTGCTTTTCAATACATATGATAGCAGTAGTAATATTAAAGCAATAAACATCACATAAAGCATCACACACATGAGAGACATGATTTAACATGGTTCACCCAATGTGGGCTACTCCATGGAGAAAATATTTTACTAAAAATTTCTCAACAAATATCTTTGGAAACCTTCCCTATTACAATGTTTATGGACCTCTATCCAAAGGAGACACCAATCCCCTAATCAAGTTTGTGGATCTCTATCCATAGGAGACACCAATCTCCTTTGCTCTGGCTGGTGATCCTCTAGAAGACTACTGCCTCCACTACTCTGGGTTGTGGATCTCTCTCCACTGAAGACCTTTATCCTCTCTACCCTGGCTAATGGATCTCTATCCACTGGAGACTATTATCCTCTACTCTATCACCTCCAAATCTCTACTCAATATCTATCTCAAATCTATACTAAACACTGTCCTTCGGTCTAGCACAAATCTACTCAATATCTATCTCTGCTCTATCATAATTCTATCCAACAAGTTCTCTCAAGAACCTATCCACTCTACTCTCAAGTCTTCTCTAATACTTACCTCAAATCTTCTCAACAAGTCCTCACTAGAACTTGTCCAATATGCTCAACAAGTCTTCACTAAGACTTACCTCAACTCTACTTGTAAGCTTTCATAGAAGCTCACACAAATTTATCCTTAAGATTTCACAAAATCTTTCTCAAATCAATCACAAAACTTGCATACAATCTCAATTCAATTTCTTTCAGAAAACCTCTTTCAAATCAATTCAGAATATAGAACAATTTGTTTCATAGAACTTGAACTATCACTCCAACACTTTCCAATCACTATAGCTCAATCAACTCAATCAATGAAACCAACTTGCTTGCAAAACCCTAAGCCAATGTTTCATCCAATACTCTCAACAACTCTCACAATGGAACTCAAACTCAACTCAAGATGTTCTCACATTCACATAACAATGATACTCATGATCTTTGCATAAACCCTAATTCAAGATAGTTCACAAGTTCTCACTCAAGCATTCACCAATCAAGTATGTAAAGACTTACTCAACAATGCTTATCAAACAAGAACCTTTTCACTCCAACTTAGCATTCATAACATCCAACAATCACTCTCAAGGATAATGTGCCCTTACCTCTTGTTTGAAGATGATTTGACCTCAAACACTTGTCTCAATCACAACCACTCTTTTTGCCAATACTAGGGTTAGATAGCAAATATTTGTCCTTAATATTTTCTCACAAAAATATTTCACCAAGTCAAAATATCAAAACTTACTCAACCTTATTTCTCCTTTCAATACAATTTTATTAACTTTGTTTTCAACAAAAATATCTAACTCCTTTGGCACACCTTATTACTCCTCTCAATAAGCTCAAAGCACTCAAAAAATCAAATCCTAAAATAAAATAATGCAAATCCTTTTATCTCCCTCACAAAAACCTTGTAACATGCAATTTCCACTTTATAACCAAAAAAATATATTTTCGTAAATTTTGGAACCTCCGCAAATTTTGAAATCTCCAAAATTTTCAAAACCATGCAATTTAGTGCATACCTTAGTCCACAAAAGGGCCTCGATGGGTTTTGAATGCGCAACCTCTCCCTATCGAGCACCTTAGCAAGACGTGCACCCACCATGTGGGCTACATGCCTCCACACAAAGGGAAAGGCTAGCACCTTCCCTTTGTCCTTTGCCTCTCATACAACTTCCAACAAAAAACCTTCCTTGCTCACCAAAATGCAGACCACGGGATTTGATCCCTCAACCTCACACCTGCCAAAGTCTTAGCACCACCCTTGGCTGCCAGTCATGCTACACAGCGCCTTGGAACATAAAGTGAAATCCCCTCTGCTTTGTCCTCTCTTCTGCCTCACGAAACCTTTGAAAAACACATGATCGTCTACCTTGCAATGCGCACGAATTTCACATATAACACTTGGATCATGGATGAGTTATGCCATGGTGTTTTGCCCTCCTTTATATGCATAATGTCATATATTCGATGACGTCGACGATTTTTATTAATTCAAATATTTTTGAATTAATTTAAACTTTATAACCCTATCCTTTAGGGTTAGTTAAATTAATATATAAATGAAGAAATATAAAAGGTAACCCGAAGATTTTGAGTGACGGTAAATTTCTCTGTGACTTTCGAATATTTTCGTCCAGGCAAGGTTTGTTGCGGTGACAACAAAAATCCGAGGGCCAGTAGAGGCGTATCTCCCACGCGATTCGGATGAGTGTCGAAGGGCACAACCATGATGACACGGGGCGAGGAGGCAGACGGGTCTAAGTCTGCGCGTGGCGCAGAGGCGAGCGGTCCTCCTTTGGGCACGGGCCCTATTTTGTTGATCGAGGATTCGGGCATTTTGTATGACATCACCAATAATCTCGGGAGCACCAATGGAACCAGGGTTTCAACCTCAAGCGGAGGCCATGGGGGAAAAATATCGTTTGCACAGCTACTCCAGAACAAGCAAAAATTGAAACCTAACCCTGTCTTTGAGTTCGTCACTCAGGGATGCGATGTCATATGCCTCAAAAACCTCATGGAAGATTTTGAATCACGTGATTCTTACTCCCTGGTAGGGAAGTTCATAGGAGGTCGGCCAGATATGGATTCGATTCATAGATGGGCAGCGACCAAATGGAAAATAAGGGGAAATATGGAACTGTCGGCCATGACCCAAGGATTTTTCATGATCCAAATCAATACAACAGAGGACGCAGAACACATTTTATCTGGGGGACCATGGTTTTTTGGCAGAAGAAGTCTATTTTTAAAAAAATGGCAGCCAAATTTTGACCCAAATTCCCAGAATATCAATTTCGCTCCGCTCTGGGTGAAGCTCCCGAATCTCCCAGCCCATTTCTTCTATGAAGACGCTTTGCGAGGGTTAGCTAAAGCCATCGGGGATCTCATGGCCATCGACCCAGCCACCCGAGCGAGAACGTGGTTAACTCAGGCATGAATCTGCGTCAATGTAAACTTGGAAAGTCATCTCCCGGAGCACCTGAACCTCATCTATGGAGACTTCAAATGGAGGCAACCATTGATCTACGAAAACAAACCAACATTCTACCCTGAATGCCAGACCCAAGGACATTTGCAACCCCAGTGTCCCAAGACCCGAACTAAGAGCATGGACATCCAGGCCGAGGACCACCCGAAGCAGATTTACAGACGAGACCCAGAAAAGCATGTTTCGAGCATCGAACATCAAGCCACATCACGGGTGAACTCTCCTCCTCCAAAGGCAAGTCATTCTATTACTGTTGCTAATAAATTTGATGCGCTTAAATATTTTGGCATTTCTAAAGATGTTGAGGAGGGTGAAATCCCTATTGATTCAAACCTAGACCCTAATCCTGATCATGCCCAATGCCCTAGACCCAGGTCTTCCCAGACCCACAAGGCTGTCTCCCAGTCGATCCAACCACCCAGCTCCCCCCTCCCCCGCTCCCCCTGCAGCTCACCCCTGAAATTCCCTACCCAGGTGCCCACCCCTCAAGGTTCTCCTCCCTCGGAGTCCAGATCTCCAGCCTCGCCCACTTTTTACGATCCTGTGGACTCTGACAGCGAAGACCTGGATCAACCTTCCCCCAAGAAATGGAGTCCCAAACAAACTCGTAGCTTCAGAAAATCTCAGATGGATGTTGGTGGGGAAAGGAAAAAAGGTAGACCATCAGAAGCAGATAGAAGAACCAGGGACACTGCAGAAGACATAGCTAATGGAACTCAGAAAACCCTTTTCCAGGAGACCGAAATGAGCACCAAGGAAGAAGCCCGGAGAACCAAACCCCCTACGCAGCAAGGAAAAGGGGGCAAAAAAATCCCCAAAAGTTCTAAATGAGAGTCCTCTCTTGGAATGCAAGAGGACTAAATGGGGCAGCCAAGCAGAGAGTGGTTGCAGCCATGAGAAGAGAACATAACCCAACTATTTTTTTCATCCAAGAAACTAAACTCAATGATCAATGGTCACCCAGGGTGGCAAAAAATATCTAGAAAAATTGTGAGTGTATTCATTCCCTAACGTCCGGTACAGCTGGAGGCCTGTTATGCATGTGGAACCCCACTATAGTGCAAGGCAACTTCATTTCAGGGCAGGAAAGACTGAGTAATATTCTTTTTTAGGATCTCAGCTCCCAGGTTTCCTGGGTAATGACTAATGTCTACGCCCCAAATTCCCCTCAGGGCAGAGTGGCTCTATGGAACTTACTCACACGGATGAGGCAAGCCTTTGATGGAATTCCCTGGGTTTTAGTAGGGGATTTCAACTCTCCCTTGTACGGTTCTGATAAAAGGGGAGGAACCATGGTTTCCCATAGGGACACAAATGATCTCAATCATTTCATAGATTCTAATGCCCTCATGGACGTTCAACTTCAAGGCTCTCTTTTCACTTGGAGCAACAGGAGGAAAGGAAGTAGTCTTATTCAAGAGCACCTTGACCATGTGTTTTTATCCCAGGAAGCCCTCCCCATTTTTGGGGATGCTAACTTGATAGGTCTCCCCAAGATTGGGTCTGATCACAACCCTCTGTTGATGGAAATAGGCACCAAATCCCAGTTCAAAACCCCCTTCATATTTGAGTCCATGTGGACCCAACATCCCGACCTCCATGATCAGATTGCACTTTGGTGGAAGAGGAAATTCCCAGGGTCAGCCACCAATCAATTCATGCAGAAACTCAGATTTATCAAAAGTAATCTGAGGATCTGGAACAAGACAACTTTTGGGAATATTTTTGAAGCAAAGAATAAGGTCAAGTCTAGAATCATCCAGATTGAAGACAACTTCCAGAAAGGTTCAGGCAATGACCAACTCCGTCTTGAAGAACAACAACTGTTGGCTGACTATCACAACATCCTCAGCAAGGAGGAAACTTTTTGGCGACAAAAATCCCGCCAGCTGTGGCTCAAGGAGGGGGACTCCAATACGAAGTTCTTCCATATATCCACTTTAAGGCATAGGGGTTCAAGCAGGATAAAAAATTTGGCCAGGCAAGATGGGTCTGTCACCTCAGACATCCTTCAGATCAGGGAAGAAGTAGTGTGTCACTTCAGAAACCTCCTTGCCTCCTCCCCGACCCAGTCCCAGAATGCCATGGAGGCCCTTCTGGACAACATTCCCTCCATCATCTCCCAGGAAACCAACCTTTTCCTCCTCAGCCCTCTGTCCCATAAAGAAATCCACCAAGCTCTCTTCTCCATGAACCCAGATAAAGCCCCTGGGCCAGACGGCTTCCCATCGAGATTTTTCCAAACCTACTGGGACGTTGTTGGCTCTGATCTATGCAATTCTATCAGGGAAATGCAGGCCACCAAAACCATCCCTAGAGATGTCAATTCCACTTTCTTGGCTTTGATCCCTAAAGGTGAGAATCCCCATTCCCTCTCAGACTACCATCCCATTAGCCTGTGTAATGTCACCTATAAAATCCTCTCTAAGGCCTTGGCTAACCGGTTGACTAGCATTCTCCCCTCTATCATCGACCCCTACCAGGGCAACACTGTCAAAGGCCACAATATCCTTGATGGAGTAATTACCATCCATGAGCTGATTCACTCCACCCACATCTCTAAATCTGCTGCCCTCTTCCTCAAGCTAGACATGAACAAAGCCTTTGATAGAGTCAACAGGGAATTTCTTACCCAAATCCTTCTCAGGTTTGGCTTCCATGAATCTTGGGTAAATCTTATTTATAAGTGCATTTCATCCTCTTGGTTTTTGGTGATGGTGAATGGGTCTGCTGCTGGATACTTCCCCAGCCTCAGGGGTCTCAGGCAGGGTGATCCACTGTCCCCCATTCTTTTCATCATTCTGGCAGAGAGTTTAGGCAGAGCTATCAAGAAGGCGTGCTCCAACAACTTAATATCAGGCATCAAGGCTGCCACTGGTCTCATGCCTTCTACCCACCAACAATTTGTGGATGATACCCTGCTGGCCACCAAAGCAGTAGTTTTCGATGCCAAAGGTATCAAAACCATTCTCAACCTCTATGAAGAGGCAGCTGGGTAGAAAGTTAACTATGTAAAAAGCAAGTTGTTCTTCATCAATACCCCCCAAGAGACAATGCAAGATCACTCGCATTCTGGGTTGTTCCATCGTAGATTTCCCGACCACCTATTTGGGATTACCCATGTTTAAAGGAAGACCCCTCAAAGACATGTGGAGGAATGTCACCGACAGGATTCATAAAAAGCTTTCGGGGTGGAAAGGTGCTCTCCTTTCCAGTTCCAGGAAAGCAACCCTGGTCAAGGCTATGCTGTAGAGCATTCCCACATTTTTCCTGTCTGTCTTCAAAATCCCAGCGGCAGTGGGTGAAACCATTGAAAAAATTTAGAAGCAGTTTTTGTGGTCAGGGAGTGACAATCAGAAGAAGTTCCATTTGGTGGCCTGGGACAAGGTCTGCTCCCCCAAGGACCAGGGTGGCCTAGGAATGAGGTGCATCAATGTCTCCAATTTAGCCCTTCTGGCTAAGCAAGCTTGGAAGGTCGTCACCAATGCTAATCTCGAATGGGTGGACATAGTCAAGAGAAAATATCTCCAACAACAATATTTCCTCCAGATGGACATTCCTCACAACTGTTCTCACTTTTGGAAGTCCATAACCCTCACCCAAAATCTCTTGCATCAGGGTTCCTGGTGGCAGCTGGGAGATGGCAAAGATATCAACTTCTAGGAAGATGCCTGGGCTAGAAAAGACCCCCTCATAAAATATCAGAGGTTGGCTGTAATTAAACACCTGATAGATAACAAGTATGGGACTCACGTAGCAGACTTCATCACCTCTAACCAGGGTGTCAAATTGTGGAAGAAAGTGCAGTTCAGACTCAGGAACGAATCTATCATCAACGCAGTGACAGAGATCCATGCGATCATGAGGGCAAATTTTGTCCCCCAATCCCAGATCAAAGATCAGCGCTGCTGGAAAGGCACAGTTGAGGGTAATTTTTCTGTCAAATCTGCAGCCCAGTTCATTGAGAGTAGTACCAGGGAAGTCAACCTTAACAACGGTCAGACTCTAGCAAGAATTTTATGGCTTAAAGCCCTAATCCCTAAGGTCGCTCACTTCTGTTGGTTGGCTGCCCATAACAAGCTCCTTACTATGGACAATATGATGCGTAGGGGAGTCATTGTCCCTAACAGGTGTTACCTATGTGAGCAAGCTTGGGAGTCTACCCAACACATTCTCATGGATTGTCCTTTCACAAGCAACGTGTTTTCCCTGGTGGTCAACAAATTGTAGGTTTGTTGGATTAGGCCACGAATGGTTAAGGATATGTTTGTCCAATGGCCTGATATCTTCAAGAACCCGAGACTAAAATTTTTGTGGAAGTCTATGGTCCATCACACTACCTGGAAAATCTGGCTGGAATGCAACAGGAGGATTTTCAGTGAAGACTACAGGGATCACGAAGCAGTTGCATCAAGAGCCCTGATTTTTGCAACAGAAAACAGCAGCCTCATTCCTTGCCCAAAAATTCCCCAGGATGGAATAGAAGGCCACCTGTTCAGGGTCCTCAAGATCCCCCAAGACTGCTGCAAAGTCAAAGAGCCCCACAGTGATAGAAATGCAGCCAAATGGATCCCTCCCCCCAAGGATGGCTGAAGGCTAACTTTGACGGTGCCTCCAAAGGCAATCCGGGCAAGGCAAGAGCAGGAGGGGTGGTTAGGGATCACAATGGAACCATCATTCGAGATTTTTCCAAAAACCTGGGTACCCAGACCAACAACTATGCCGAAGCTAGAGCTCTCTGGAGATGCATCACCATATGCAAATCCATGAATAACCCCATCATCTTCGAAGGTGATTCAGAAGTTATTGTGGGACTGGTTCAAAATAACTCCAAGGGTGGGAAAAACATCCTGAACATTGTCCAGGAATGTCAAAAAGACTTCATCGACAAGAAGCAGAACTGCATCAATCATGTATATAGAGAGGCTAACCAGGTAGTCGATGCTCTAGCCAATAAGGCCATCCTTCAAACTTCCTTAATGGTTTGGGAAAATAGTTTCCCATGCGAGATCACTGGAAAAGTCAAATATGATGCAGGGAATTATGTTAGATCGTAGCCCTGGCTATGTGAGCAATGATATTTCCTCAATACCAAGGAGGAGCAAACCCTGCCCTCAACACCATCTTAGCTCCACAAACAATGGTGGTTGTAGCCACCCCAACGGTGTCTCCTCAACACCAAAGGGCCTTAGTGCCAATAACGGTGGTCCTCACCACCACGTTAATGCTTTCCCACTCACGAGAGTGTTTGTCAACACTGGTGCAGACTCCGAGGCTAGCACAGACTCTGGTACCTCCCCCTTTCACCCGTGTGTTCTCAGGCGATGGTATGGTCTTCCGTGTCTCTATCGAAATCCAAATTTTTCCCACTCCATGCCCTCTTTTTTTCCAAGACCATCACCTCTGGCGTGAGTCATGTCCATGCCTGGTTTTTTAGCCTCAAGCTGTTGTTTCAAACTCCCTCATCCGTGACCCTTATTTTTTGGGAGTTTTGCTTCGCTCTTTTCGCATTTTTTGTGTGCTTTTCATCGGTAACCCTTTTTCACTCTGTCTATTTTCCTATCAGTCCCATTACCGGCACCAAGAACCCCTTCAGCTCCATGGCCATTGTCGAACCAGCTTCCTTGCAGATCGACCCTGGCACCGTTGCCCTTCTCGACTCTAAGCACTTCGTGAAGTTCTTTAGAATGTTTGGAGGAGTGGATGATGAGGTAACGAAGGATTTCTTGGAGACCTAGAATGATGGTGAGGTGCGAATCCATGGTCTCCAGTTTGTGGTAAGTCCTCAATCCATTGCCCAAGTCTCTGGTCTTAGGTTTTCTGGTAGAATTATCCACAGGGATGGGCACAATTTTAAGGAGGAGATCGATCAGTTCCTCGATAGGGGGAGCGAGTTAGTCTAGGAGAAAAATGGCATAGTAAGGTCATCCCTCCCTCGGCCATGGGATACGACGATTGTCCCCATCCTTCAGTACATTTCTGTAGACAATCCCGATAAGCCTCTGAGTGCTTACAATCTAGCTTTTGTTAACCATTTGCATGATGTCCGCCCCATCAATGTCCTAGAGTTTCTCTTTCGGTCCATCACCATTTCTATCAACAACTACAGAAGGAGCCAGACCCTGAAGCCCCCCACCACCAAGGCCTATTTCTTGTTCTCTACAAGCATGCCCGTAACTCCCGCCCCTCTGGCAGCATCAGTTCCAGCAACCCTTCCCCCAGGAGGCAGTAGGGCTTATCTTCACCCATCTCTCCTGGTCATGCCAGCTTGCCCACCTCCAAGCCTCAAGAAGATCTTCCCTACTCGAGTCATCAAGTTCCCATTGTTGATGAGAAGCTCAAGATGGGCAAGAGGCTTTAGCCTAAACAGAAGGCTGCCAGACCCCCAAAAATGAAGGGTGTCCAGGCGTCTGTCGACGTCAACTCAGAGCGGTAATCGCTCGTTCTAGGACCTCACCAACGATGATGACGAGTCCTAGGAGGATATCCATCAGGAAGCTTAGGGGGAGCAGCATTCAGAGCCTCGGGAGGCCATCCAGAAGGACCGAGTCAATGAATTCCTCACCCAGGATATGTTGCGTACTGTGGCCCTGACCCGCATCAACGAGGTGATTGGCCACTTCTAGACGGTGGCCAATGTTCAGCGTGAAGGGAACAATCTCATGACCAGTGCCATAGAGGAGCTCAAAAGACTCCCTGCTATTCTAAAAACTCTCTTGCCTGGCGGGGATAGTACCAAAAATGAAGAGAGCGATAAATCCCAGAAGACTGGGAACTAAGGTGTCTGGCTCATGATCTGCACGGGCTTGGTGGTCCTAGTTTTTTGGATTTTTGTTTATGTGGATGCTATTGTATGTGGTTGGAAAGACCCTTCTGTTGTTTTTCTATGTTAGTTTTTGGCACGGTTTTGTTTGTTGGCGTATCCATACCCCCTGGGTATTGGGCTGTGTCTTCCCTGTTAGGGATAATCCATATGTACAAAGGGGCGGGACCCTCCAACCCGTAAAGTAAATAAAGTTACTTTTACCTACCAAAAAAATTTAATATATAAATTAATTTATGATTAAATTATAATTATTTTATAATTAACTTAATATTCTAAGAGTTAATTAAATTAATTTATAATGAAACTATTATGATTAATTTAAATCCTTAGGTCTTGTCTTTTTAATATTATAATATTATTTTTCTTGGGCCTTCCTTTTGCCCTTTAAATCTCATCTAACCACCTGGGAGCAATCTTTCTTTTGCACTTGATTACAAAAACTGAAACTGATGCTCCTCACTGAAACTGATGCTTACTGGTGCTGACTTCTTAACATCAATGACAATAAAATCTGCTCATATTTCCAAAATACACTAATTCCACTTCCTGATGCATAAATTTTAACCACAAAATACTTTGGAAAATTGGGTATTGCCATCATGGGAGTAGAGAGCATAACTTGTTTGAGTCATGGAAGGCATGTTCAACTTGTTATAACCACAGAAATGAGTTTTTATGTAACATAGCTATCAAGTGAGAGAAAAACTTTTCATTATTATGGATAATTTGTTTATAATAGCTGACAAGGCCTAGAAAACCCCAAAGGCTTTTGAGAGTGTTTAGCTTTGTCCATTCTTGTATGGAATTAAATTTTTTTGGATCCATCCTAACTTGTTCCCCTAAAATTATGTGATCTAGGTATTCTACTTTATACATTCCATGTAGGAGTTGTAAATTTTGGTCCACACATTGCAAGTGTTCCACCCATGTGTGACTATAAATTAGAATAAAAAAATATCAAAATGAATTTGCACAAGAATGGCTAAACGATTGGATTCATGAGACTCTAAAAGAAGAAAGGCATTTTGGTTAGACTAAAGGGAATGACAAGGAATTCACAATAGCATTCATGAGTCTAGAATGGTGTCTTTGGAATATCTTTTTCTCTCAAACTAATATGATGATATCCTAAACGTAAATCTAGTTTTGAGAAGAAGCTAGCATCATAGATTTCATCTACTAACTCATCAATTTTAGGAAAGGAAAACTTGTTCTTGGTGGTAATTTTTTTGAGCTCTCATAAATCCATGCATAGAAACTAAGACCCATATTTCTTAAAAAATAGTAGTATTATGGAGGAAAATGGGTTGATCCTTGGCTGAATGACTTGTGTTGCTAACAAATCCTACACCATCCTTTCAATATTAGTATTTTGAATATATGGATAACTATAGGGATGAATTTTGTGTGGTAATTTTCTAGGGATAAATTGGATGGCATGATTGTGGGTGTATTTGGGTTCTACAAACATGCTTACATGCTTATCCATAATTTCCTATAATTAAATTGACTAGATTATATCATTCGTAGTTAAGGCTTATAGTGCAAACAGTTGTGCCAACACCCCTTGAGATAATTTCCTCAAAATAAATTATTTGATGTGATTTTATAAGTTGTGGACTTGTAGGTATACCACAAAGCATGTATTGTTTCCCATGCTTAGTAAACTACATCTATAACTAATAAAAATCTCATACTACTAGGCCTAGTGTACAAAGAAACTAAGTCCCCAACACAATGTGGCATCCTACTTCCAGTTTTATATTTTTCTTTTCATGGTAGGGTTTTCCAATTAGCCATCATTAATTCAAAATAATTGCATGAGTATATGTAACAATCCATTTTTTTGAGTACCTGTGAATCAATAAAATTATGGGTATTGCCTAAATCAATGAGGATGATGAATTGTTGACCCTTGAAATGGCCTATCACTTACATGGTCTAAAGATACAAAATCCTAGCTAAAGAATGTACTGAGATATTAGGTGATTAGTAATCTATAAGTTGTTTTTATTCTCTATGTTCCTCCTCTTCATCATGTGATTCCCTCGTGGAATATTCACCCACATCAAGTAAATGCAACTTCTATTATACACACTTGTGGTCTGGATAATATTTATCATCATAGTGAAAACATAATCTCTATGCCTTGTGTGCATCCATTTATTATTGGGTAAGACATTTGATTGCAGGTGGTTTGTTGACTAGGTTTGATGATATCTAGGATGGAAGTAGTGTTTGAGCTTGTGGAGGTTTTAAGATACATCTATGTGTTATGAATTTATCTTGATCCAACCTAACCAAACCTATTATTTTCATCATGCTCCTTGGTTTGAACATTTTTACTTCAACATGGATATATTCCTTTAATCCACTAATGAAATAATTTTGAAAAAACTTGGCACTCAGTCTCCTTATGCAATTTCCTAACTTTTCAAATTGTGTCTGATAGTCATGAATAGTTGATGTCTATTTTAATTTGATGATGGCTCCAATAAAATACTCATACTAATTGGATCAAAAATGAGTGAGTTATTCATACTAAAATTTATCCCAAGTAATATTTGGATGCATATTATCCAACCATTGGTACCATTGTACCACTTCATATTTGAGGTTGAATGCTACCATTGCTAGCCTTTGACTATGGGGAATGGCATGAGGAGTAAAATATTGTTCATCCTGATACAACCAACCGGTTAGGTCTTTGTCATCAAATTTTGATAATTCTCGCTTGGTAATTCTATTACTTGTATTATGAGACAAGGTATTCCATGCTCTACCCTCGAAATTGACTTCTTGACTCCCTGATCCCTTGTTCATTATAGTATTTTATTTGGCATCTAAGCTTGCTATATAACCCTCGAGGTCAACTAATTTCTCCAATTTATTTAGTTTTGATAATAGTTGATAGAATTCTTGTTCTTTGTTTTCTATTTATCTCACTTGGTCACCTTGTTATTCTAGCTCTTGGGCTACTCTAGTACCTTCAACCATTTTTAAGCATATTTGGATCTTTGAAAAAACTTATGGTAGTTATATATCAAAACAATCAGCTCAAAGAGATGATCAATATGGACTATAACACAAAATGATAAATTTTGGCTCTTTTGTATTTTTTTAGACTACTACCAAATAACTACTCTGATTGTTTGACTCAATACTCACTATACTATCATAATGGAAATTGACAACTGATTGCTTTAATATATATTTTCTATACTATCAACTATATATTCATTGTACTATCACACTTGATATTCACGGCACCATCAGTCTATGATTGAACCACTATCCTTTTTGTTATGCTTAAACATAATTTTAGTTTTAGTTTGGAAATGATTGAAAAAGTGCAATAAGGGTATTCTAAGTGGAGGTGTATTTGGTTCCATGGTCTCTCTAATATACGCTCTTAGTCATGATTAGTAGTTGGTCCAACATCCTAGATCTCTAACTATGTAGGGTTCCACCATAGTTGTAGCCACACTAACCATTTCTACTTGTATTGTGAGAGTAACCTCTAGGGGATAACTACTTATTGGTGCACCACAAAACACAAATGAATAATATATTCCTATATATGAAGGTTTCTCATATTCTTAGGGGGTCTACCTATATACCCAAGGATACATGGGAGCTTAGAGGTATACACAAGTATTTCCTAAGACCTAGGTATTGGAATCTAAGCACCCTTCACTTCACTATATGCTTCATAGTTAATCTATATTATCCAAAAATTATAGCTCCTTCATGATATTTTACAGCTCTAAGGATAGGGTTTCTAACCTAATCCACTAAATACAAAAAAAAATGTGGTTTTGTTTACTATATTTTTAATGAAAATGAGCAGAATGAAAAATGTATAAAATAAAAAATAGATGGGAGGATAATAATTGTTGTTATTTCTATGGAAAATGCCCCTATAAATAGCTCTAATAGCACTTTATAGGAATGTCCAAATAAAAATGAGCATAACCACAATAACAATGCAAGAATTAATGGAAATGTAAAAAGAAAATAATAAAGTGCTCAAGAAAATTACTGATAAAAAATATAGTAAACTTATACTAGTCAAGATAAATAGATATCTTAGGGCTCTTCAAGGGGGAAACCTCATTGGAAGCATCTCTATTAAAATTTAAGAAATATGGGATGATACATTCCATTTCCACCCCTACCTTTATAGTATTATTTGCCCTAACCCTAATGCTAAGGGTCAGTTTGCATGCAAGAGGGTAATCAAGCCAATAACACCCACTTACAATAAAAGTAATGGTTACATCATCAATAACATGTACTTATAATAAAAGTAACGGTTACATCATAATCGACCCATATGCACTAGTTGACCAAGGTGTGACATACACCAACACTAAATAAATATATAATTATGATTATGTTAGGATATGGTCCTAACATAATGACTTGACCTTTCACAAACTTTTGGATGACAAACACAAGATTGAATTCACTAAGTATGATTACCCATTTAGTAGTTCATCTTGATAGGTGATTCTTAGACATGAGATATTATAAATCATTGACCCTAATGATGACAAATGTATTATGACTAAGCAAATAGTTTCTAATATTTTAGGAATTAAACACTACTACAAGGAAAAAGCTTCTCTAAAGAGGCATAGCAAACTTCATAATTTACCAAAGTCCTACTAATATATAAAATACCTCTCTTTATGTTGGTCATCATTCTACACAAACATATCATTTAATACATGGTTTGTTGTTGCTATGTATAGCAACAAGGGTTAGGAATGATTAGGAGGGACAAGGATAGGAGATAAGAGATAGGAATTAAAAGCATAAAATATTGCTTGACAATTAGCATCCTAACTAAAGACTATATCTTTTCTCAAAATATTGGTGAAAGGTGGACACTTATTAGCAAGCTAGAAAATGAATCTCCAAATAACATAGATTTTTTCCTAAAGGTTCCAAAGTTGGGTTAAATTTTGATGGGATGGTGTATTAACTATAGCCAATATCTTGTCAATGCCAACTTCAATGCCATGTCAGAATATGATAAATCCCAATAGTTTTCCTAATGTAACTTCAAAGAGGAATTTATGGAGATTTAGGCATACCTTGTACTCATGTAGCCACTCAAATATATGCCTTAGGTCTCAAAAATAATCTTCCCAATTTAAAGACCAACAAAGAAAAACATTGATATAGTCTTCCACAATGTCATGCATCATGTCATAAAAGATGTATGTCATGGCTTTTTGGAAGGTGGATCCTAAATTTTTAATCCAAAATGAATTAATTTATAGCAAAATGTCCTCCATGGGGTAGTGAAAGCTATATTAGATTGGTCCTGAAGAGTGAGTTTGATCTTATTATATTTTTAGAATCTATCCATTAAATACAAAACTCTGCATATTGTACTGAAAACATTGATCATGTCAATGTTGGGTAGAAATACGTCATCCTTGGTATATACTTTATTAATGTCCTTCAAGTCTATGCAAACTCTAACACTACCTATTTTCTTGGAAATAGGGACACCATTAGAGCTATAATTGGAATAGTTGATGAATTTAATGAATCTAACATTGAGGAGTTTTTGACGCTCCTCTTTGACTAGCAAGGAAACTTTTGAATTTATCTTCCATAATTTATACTTTATGAGCTTTGCATTAGGAGTGATTACTAGGTGGTGGACAACCATGAAAGGATCAAGACTTGACATATTGACGTAGGACCAAGCAGATGTCATTAAACTCTATCAAATATTGGTGTATTTCACACACTCGATTAGGGTCAAGACTTTTCCTAGCTTAAGGATCTCGGTGGTGAAAATTGAAATATGATTGTGATATGTAGTTTCATTCCTAATTTTAAATTACAAATATGATGATTATGGATGTGTTTTACCAAATAATATGCATGATTTAATGATTTTTGGTAAATTTTATCTATACGATTTTGTGTTGTATGCTGGTAATTTTATGTAAATTGCATGAAAATGCTATGTTTCTAGCAGGTGAAAGTTGCATGTAATTCACAGGAGAATTCTATAGTCAAACCTTGTTGAAGTATTCTATGGAAAAACACAACAAAAATGGGTTACAGAAAGCATCCGTGAAAATGGTGTACAAAAACTAGTTGACTTTGTAAACCTGTTTGGCGTGATAAAATTTGTCATGTATGCTAACATCTTAGCCAGAACAACATGTGTTAAGAGTCAACATGGTTGTTATCATATTTTTGACTGCATATAAATTTGTTATGTGATTTGTTATATAGTTACGATTATGCTTGTAATAAATATGTCCTTTCCTAAAGAAAAGGACAAAGTTGTAATAAGTTTAAAATTAGTTATTAGATTATTTAAATTATAGATTATGTTGTTATGTATTTTTAGAAGTTCAATCTAAATTCGTTCAGCGTGTAAAAAAAAGAAGCTGAAACTTCTATTGAAAGGGATGATGTAAAATTATATATATTACAAAGTCAAGACCTTGAGGAGGTCCACACAAATACGTAGGAAAGGAGTGGAGAATAATTCTACAACATGTTACATTGTATGAAATATATGGATTGGAATAAAAGAGTAATTTAGCATCAATTATCTTTTTGTGAGTATGGTAATACAAGTCTTTATTTTCTCCATGCTTTATTTTTTGTTGTAACTTTATTTCTTTTTCCTACAAGCATGAATTAAGTAGCATAAATTTAGTTTAATGAATATAAATTACTGAAGTTAAAATAGAGTAGAGAAAAGGGAGGAGGTTAATACTAACCTTGAGGAGGCAAGGCCCACTCCAAAAGGTTAGTCCCTAAATATCTTCCCCCAAAAACATAGTAGATTTAGTTAGAACATAGAATAGTCTTAAACCGTATATTTAATTAAATTGCATATTATAGAATTATAAAATATATTAAATAGATAATGCATCATTAGATCATAATGTGGATCCACACAAACTTAGACTAAATCATAATTGCATTAAGCATAATTTCATTCAATTTCATTTATTGCAAACTTTTATTTTATGCAACGAAACTAAGAAAATGGAATAAAATCAATGGTCATAATTATGGATATCTATATGGGATAACTATTCTTTAAATCTAACCCTAGTTGACATTAAGTGTGAGATAATTTTGCTCAATATTTTGGCATCATTGCCGGGGAGAATAGTGCCATAATTTTTTATTGGAGATTTTTGGATTGCATGAGAGGGAGACTTACTTGTGTGGTCAAAGTGGCATAAGAAGTTCCAACGTACATGTAGGTCAAAGTGGCATAAGGAGTTCAAATAAGTGTCTTCATATCAGCATTTTTAGGTTCCATTTTATTAGATTTAATTTTACTGCTTCTTTTAGTTAGCATTTAAATTCCAACGACTCTTTTTTCTAGAATTTATGGTTGTCAAATCTTAGGTCTAGAAAATTTAACTTGTATACAAGTCAGTAGGTGTGAAAAGATCATACTGAAGTGTTTATTAAACCAAGTAGTGACAATAATTTAGCATTTCTTTCAGAATTTCTATTTTTATCAAAATTATTTTTAGCATTGTGTGGTTGTTACATACTTAGGTCTAGAAAATTTAACTTGTATATAAGTTAGTATGCGTGACAAGATCATACCGAATTGTTTCTTAAAATCAAGTAGTGATAATAATTTAACCTTTATTTTAGCATTTTTGTTTTTAGCAAATTTACTTTCAACATTGTGTGGTTGTTACATACTTAGGTCTGGAAACTTTAACTTGTATACAAGTTAGTAGGTGCAACAAGATCATACCAAAGTGTTTCTTAAAACCAAGTAGTAACAACAACATTTTACTTTCCCTTGTTGCATTAATATTGACTATTGTATTTCAGATCTGGTCTTAATAGCAGTAAGATTACTCTTTTGAAAAGTAGAATTTAGTTGTTGTGAATTACATTTTTCAAAAACAAAATAAAAACAAAACAAAACTATAAAAAAAATAAGTATACGTAGCTAATGGTAGAAAATTACATTAATTAGTTTGCATCAATAGACCTCATGAAAATATTGCTAGAACAAGAAATCAATCTACTTTATAAACAAGACATAGGTCCATCTTTGGAACAGTGGAACCTTCTATGGGAACATCTTGATGTTATTAGGCAAAGGCCAGAAGAGCTAGGAAAAAATAAGAGGATCAATATAACTAATGCCTTAGGTGTATATTATCACTCATCATACCTTGATATCTTGAGGAGTTGTGAACATTGGCTAGGGTATAGAAGAGCAAGTGTAAACTCAACTACATATCCTTGGGAGCATTACTTTGAGGATTCCCTTGTTGTCCACAATTTCTTAGAAAATATAGAAAATAGAGAAGTGAGTTTGGAATATAGTAAAAGATACCACAAAGCACCTAGGATTATACGCTTTAGAGAGCTATTCCATGACTTACAATTTGAAAACCCTAGCATAATACAAGGATAAGATTTTATTACCCAATTGATTCATATTTTAAAGCAAGATTTCACATTTGAGTAAGAGCATTATATGACCCTTGAATAGTTAGATCCAATAAATGACATCCATAAATTGTTCAATGGAGAATGAATGATTTTGATACACTCAAACTTGTTTATAGAAGTTAGGAGTGTTGTTTATCAATAAATTAATGTCAATTTTGATCTTTGGGGTGTAGAATTTCATACCTTGTTTGATCTTGAATTAGAAAAATATTTGGCTGAAGAAATTTGCAATAGAATCAACATGGAAATCAAGTTTGACATTACTCCTAGGATTATAAGATTCAAAGAGTTGGTTCACTAGGTCCACATGATTGGAACAATTGAATGTTTAATATAAAAATAAAAATAAAAATAATAATAATAAATAAATATATAATAATAAATATATAAATTAAAAAATATATATTAGAGGTATTGCATAGGACAAAACTAATGCAGATACAAAAGAAAAATGGCATGATAAACATATTGTACCAAGAGCATTTCAATGAGGAGATTGGGCCTTGCTATTTGATTCCCGCTTCCAATATTGCTAAGGAAAGCTAAGGATGCGATGGCTTGGACCCTATGAGATTGAAGAAATATTTGGGAATGGTACAGTTAAACTTAAGCCTACTAATTATTCAACATGAATATTATTAGTTAACGGATAACTCTATCCCCTTTGCTCTGGTCTGCTCCAAAGCCAACTTTCAACTTTGTCTCAAATCTACACTAAACCTCATCACAAAACTAGCACAAATTTGATCTAACTCTGCTCACAACCTCTACCTCAAATCCATAATAAATCTACACCAAACCTCATTACAAGGCTAGCACAAATATTCTCCAACTCTTCTCACAATATCTACCTCAAATCAACACCAAATCTGCACCAAACCTCGTTACAAGGCTAGCACAAATCTTCTCCAACTATGAGTGTCAAATATGTCTAAACCTGCACACATTACATGCACAAATCTACCTCAAACCTGCTCATAAATCTATTGAAATACATGCACAAATCTACCTCAAACCTGCTCATAAATTTATCCAAATCTGCACACATTACATGCACAAATTTACCTCAAACCTTCTCTTTATCTCTGCCCAAATTTACACCAACCCTTGTTACAAGGTTAGCATAAATTTATTACAAACTTGCTCTCTATTACTGCCCAAATCTACTTTAAGTCTTCTCATAAGACTTGCTCAAATCTGCCTCAATGTTGCTTACAGAACCTGCTCAAACATTCCCAAATATTACATACAAATAATGCTTATATCTCTTTCAAAAATGCTTTCTTCAACTAGGTAGTTTAGACATATTCTACCTAGAATTTTTTTAACCTCTTGAACATATAGAGAATGATATTATAAAATACCCAATATGTTCTTCACATTCACAAATCTTGCATTCATCCAATCCAATCTCTACCTCTTACAAATCCCTTTCAAATCAAATCAAACTAGTGTATAACTTTGCTTCACAAAATTGGTCTCTAACACTTGCCCATTCACATTCAGTGTCACTCACATCAATGCACAAATTCTTCACAAATTATTTCAACAAGAATGCATAATTTGTTCTCAAAAACCCTAACTCAAGTGTTTCCAATTATAGTAATCAATGATGCACAATTTTTTCTCAAATCCTAGCTCAAATATTTCCAACAATACACACTAATCAACCCTTTTATCTCCACCTTAAAATTACTTTCTCAAAACACAACCACCTAGAGAAAGAATGATGTCACCATACCTCTTAGTTTACTTTGATGAAGAAGTGTCCTCAAAGACCTGTCTCACAAACAACTTATCTTTCTTGTGCCACTTCAAGGGTTAGATAGAAAAATATTTTCTCAAAACATCCACATGAACTTTCTTCTCAAAAATATGTGCATAATGAAATCTGAAAATGATGCTCTATGACCCTTCTTTTGTTCTCAAATATGAAGCATTAACACTCAACAAAAACCCCTCATATTTTCCTTTCACCATGCAAGAATTACAATAAAATATCAAGAAATATCAAGACACTATAACACCTTATTACTCCTATTATTGCAATATAATATTCAGCACAAGGCACAAATTACACAACCATATATCCTTTGTCACACCTTATTACTCCTACTAATTTTGAATTTCAAAAATTAAATATTCTACCTCCCTTTTACTTCACATGCACAACAACCTTAGACATACACTTTTAAACAAAAATTTATACCTTACTTTTGAGTGCATGAAAAGCTCCTTTGTTCTACCTTGTAAAAGTTCCCTCCACGAAAATCAAATGAGCAACTACTTTTGCCATAGTTCCTTAGCGTTGCCCCTACGACCAGCTATGATAGCCTGCCAACTGTGTCTAGAATATGCGGTGAAACCCCTTTGTCTCCTTGCCAATTGACATGCAAAACGTGCTCCTTTTACTGCCTTGCAAAAACCTCCCTCCAAGGGAATCGAACCAACAACCTATTCTGCACTAGCACCTTAGCACTGCCCCTACGACCAGCTGCACTAGCCTTCCAACTGTGTCTTCTTGACCAACACCTTGCCTTTGACCTTTTTGTACATTTTGCCTAAAATTGCACCATTCGTCTTCTTCTATTCGATGAAAAAAATGCACGAGTGGATATTCAATTTTTCAGACCACACACCTTTGCCAAGGTTTTGAACCTTGATTTATATGCAAATTGTCCTTCCTTTGTCATGACTTCGGTGCCTCCTATTGAAATAAATTTTTAATATTTTTTGAATACCTTCCTTTGAATTTTGACACGCAAACTTTTTCTTTATGAAATATTTAAATCTTAAGAAGATTTAAATATTATAACCTTAGACTTCTATGCCCATGGTGGTGTTATAAATCTTTTTCCACAAACTTTTAATCCTTTTCCCTTATAATATTTAAATTTCGTATTTAAATATTATTTCCACCATATCTTGCTTTGTTATCCATGGAATATATTATTTTTGCCATGTCACCTTGCTTTGCCTTGACATTAATTTTTTTGCCTCATGTATCCTTTGAAGATGCTTGCCTTGCACTATAATATTTCAACCTTTTCACCTTTGACATCAATGACAACCAATGTACTCAAAATTTCCAATAAATTTTACACTACTTGATCAATGAAATAATATTATCATGGAACGATAATATTTCTTGAAAATAAACTAAAAGATCACTTTATGTTATTTAAAATATGCTTCTTTTATTTTTATGATGGAGTTCTAATATACAAAATTTTCTCATCTTACCATTCATCACTTTTCAGTCACAATATCAAGTTTTAAGGAAGAAGTCAAATTCAGTATGTGAATACATATTCTTACCTTACGTAAGGGATGTCATATAGTCATGATGGTATCACAAAATTAACAAAGCAATAAATTAAAATACTTTGTTTTGTATAGCCCACAAGTAATAAAGAGAAGGAAAGAATAGTAAGGATAGGATTACATTTCCATCTAGATGGTTATGTAGTTAGAATCCCCAAAGTTCTAATTTATTTTCCAAATAAAAATAAAGGGTAATAAGGATAGGATTACATTTCCATCCATATGGTTATGTAGTCTGATTCCCCAAAGCCTTAACTCTTCTTACTTAAGGGGGTAGAGTAGTAAGTATAGGGTGACAATTCCTATCAGGACTTTGATAGAGTGGTTGGGAATCTGATTCACCAAAGCTCTACACCCCTAAAAATTAAAAATATATATATCTATGTGTATGATAAAAATGGGCAATGGTAAAACAAAGATGATACCAAAATTACTATCTATGAGAAAAATGGACAATGGTAAAACAAAGATGATACCAAAATGACTATCTTACTTTCTTCTTCCAAAGCAAGTTTTGAATGTGTCCAACCATTGATAAGACTTATTTTTTAGAATCAAAATATTGTTAATTGATATTGATTTAAGTTCATTATCATTTTGTTAATTATAAGGATCTCCATAATGATGATAGAGAAAGTAGAACATAGGAACTTATTTATCTAAGGCATTAAAAAGGTTTATTATGAAATCCATGGAATCTTTTATTAAAGGTCAAGGAAGACATCAATATTTTTGTAGAACATCTTTGCTATTGGGAACAAACAATCCCATTCTAAGAAGATTTATTATCCTACAATCTTGTTTAATGGCTTAGCTTAAATAAATAATTGATATATATAAGAAATATACCCTCATATTCTTGAATATAAAAAAATAATATATACATATATATTCTATTATAATTAATATTTTCTATAATATAGAAAGCTCCTGAGAGCAAGAAAAATCATTCACCAGATGAATGCATAGAAAGCTAGTCTCTCATGGAAGATGATCCCAAAGATGATGAGGATTATATCCTGGAATGATGTGGGGTTGTTGGGTTATCCCCTTTTGTCTGCAGCTTGTTTTTCTTTGTTTTGTTTGTGCCTTTGGGCTGTAACCGATATGTATCTCTCTATTTTTGTTGTGTGGCCATAGTTAATGACCCATTTTTGGCTTGCTTTGTATTGAGTCAAACCTTCACGGGATCCTCTCTACGACTTGTATAGAATGTTTTGGATCCCTTTCAAAACCCATTACCAATAAAAAAAATATTTTCTATAATATAAACCCCTATAAATAAAATTTCTCCTTATCTTGTTTTGGCTATATAGTTAGAAATTTAGTTTAGGGGAGAAGCAAAGGGGTAATATAATATTTTCTTTAATATAGTTTTAAAATTAAAAAAATAAAAATAAAGATAAAAATAAAAAATAATAATAATAATTCATTGAAATGATTATAATATTTGGTCATTTTTATTATTTTTCTTATAAATTTACAAAACATTATTGTACTTAATATTATTCACTTATTAGATTTCTATTATTTATATTAAATATTAAAATAATTAATATAATATGTATAATTTATTATAGGAAAACTTTTAAAATTAAAAATTATATATATATATATATATATGTATTTTTAGAAATTAAATATATCTAAATAAATGCCAACTTAGAAGGCTGAGTAACACCATAGGTTGTTGGTAAATATGAGATGTCCAACTACTTTTCTCTAATTGGCCACATGCAAATCACCGCTACCAAAGTAACGAAGTGCCTAGAGAAGTGGTGCGGCTCATGACAGACTTAGAAGAATTTAATTTAATTTACCTTTTAAATATGGATGAAAGTGTCTTTTAATTCGACTGCAATTATATTTAATAAATTTACTTATATTATGTTTTTATATAAAATAAAAATAATTATATAATATTATTTTTATCATGGTTGGGAGGAGACTGCTCAGCCCTATGCATCGGTCGTAGGGGTTTCTCACACTAACCAAATAAAAATAATAATATATATATATATTAAATTTAATATCAATTGTATTATATATTTAAAAAAAAAAAAAAAAAACTAGAACAAATGAACGACCTGTGTAAATTTGATTGTAAAAATTCCTTACTACGCTACTAAGTTGTATGTTGTGGCCTATTTTAAAGATCATGGTCACCGAGCAGCCACCAAGTCCTGGTAAAGCCAAAGTGCAGATCTGAAAGATCAAACATGAGAAACTAAGAGTAAGAGAGCACCTTGTTTCAACCCGGGCTTCATCCCAGATCAAAGCTAAAAATATTTGATTTGTTAACATAAGAATTGCACTCACATTCACATTTATTATCTTTATATGGTATGGTTTTAATTATTTTTGAAGTATTTTATTTTATGCATGAGGACATGCATTCCCTTCAGTTTGGGGGAAAATGATGAGCGTTGAAATATGATTGCAATATGTAGTTTCATTCCTGGTTTTCAGTTACAAATATGATTATTATGGATGTGTTTTACCAAATAATATGCATGATTTAAATAATTTTTGGTAAATTTGATCTATAATATTTTATTTGTTGTATGCTGGTAATTTTACGTAAATTGCATGAGAATGTTGTATTTCTAGTAGGTGAAAGTTACAGGTAATTCATAGGAGTGCTATATTCGAACATAGTTGAATCATTCTATCAAAAAACATGACAAAAATAGGTTATAGATAGTGTCTACAAAAATGGTCTACGAAAACCAGTTGACTTTGTAAACTTGTTTAGCACAATAAAATTTTCCACGTATGTTGATAGCTCAACCAGCATAGCGTGTGTTGAAGAGTTAGCATGGTCGTTATCATATTGTTGGTTACATATAAATTTGTTATGTGATTTGTTATATAGTTATGATTATGGTTGTAATAAAAATATCATTTCCTAAATAAAAGGACAAAGTTGTTGTAATAAGTCCAAAATTAGTTAAAAGACTTTAAATTATAGATTATATTGTTACATATTTTAGAAGTTCAATCTAAATTTGTTCAACGTGTAACAAAAAGAAGTTGAAACTTCTATTGAAAGGGATGATGTAAAATTATATATATATTACAAATTCAAGACCTTGAGGGGGTCCACGTAGATACACAGGAAATGAGTGGAGAATAATTCTATAGCATATTACATTGTATGAAATATATGAATTGGAATAAAAGATTAATTTAGCATCAATTGTCTTTCCGCGAGTATGGTAATACAAGTCTTTATTTTCTCCATGCTTTATTTTCTATGTAACTTTATTTCTTTTTCTTGCAAGCATGAATTAAGTAGCATAAAGTTAGTTTAATGAATATAAATTACTGAAGTTAAAATAGAGTAGAAAAGGGGAGGAGGTTAATACTAACCTTGAGGAGGCAGGGCCCACTCTGAAAGGTTAGTCCCTAAATCTCTTCCCCCCAAAACACGGTAGATTTAGTTAGAACATAGAGTAGTCTTAAACCATAGATTTAATTAAATTGCATATTATAGAATTATAAAATATATTAAATAGACAATGCATCATTAGATCATAACATGGATCCACACAAACTTAGACTAAATCATAATTGCATTAAGCATAATTTCATTCAATTTTATTTATTGCAAAATTTTCTTTTATGCAACAAAACTAAGAAAATGGAATAAAAATCAATGGTCAAAATTATGGATATCTATACAGGATAACTATTCTTTAAATCTAACCATGGTTGAAAATTAAGTGAGATAATTTTTCTCAATATTTGGGATCTTTAATAGTCCCAATATAAATATATATGCTTACCTAAATTAAGATACAAGAGTCATCTTCAAAATCAAGAGAAGTAGGTAACACTTTCAAGCTCTCAAGATCTACAAGATCTAGGGATGGATGATTGTAATAAATCAACTATGAGAGAGTCACATTTATAATTTGGAGAAAATATCCACAAAAATAGAAGTCATTTAATCTAATCTATTCTAAAGAACCATCTTGAGGAGGATCGATAAAGATTTTCATATCATAGTCTCTTCATTAGCAACTAACTCAAGATAGGCTAGTGTCACAACCCACAAAATTTTCACAAGTCTTAAATTTTTCTTCTACTCATAAACATGAAAATTTTGCTTGCAACCCATCATATTGTTAGCCCAGGCATACAAGTAATTACACTTCAAGATTTGCCACCACTACAGTTGGTGTCTTAAGTGCTCGGGACTGGCCTAATCCCGCGGCTCACCTTAATGATTTCGACTCCACACATGAGTCCTCTTAGAATCTGGTGAAGGGTTATCCATTCAGGGCCCATAACACCTGAACGGGGTACACTTTTTTCCTTGTCCAAAGTTGGAAGAACCCTTAGTTCTTCGAGTACTCAACTTAATGCTTTGGAACCTGCATTCGTATATCGGTGCTAGTCATTGACCTTCTGCTAAGGTTTGACTAGAGCCCGCCATCACATGGCCTTTGGGCTAGATAATCGTATTCTCTCCTGAACTAATAGCAATGCTGCCCATAACCATCTGCTGCTGGAAATGCCATGAGGAGCCCACTGGCCATAAAATATATTGACATTTCCCCAGTCCGAGTGGAATGACGATTACCACCACCACCAACAGACTGATCACCTAGAGCGACGTCCCATACCGTCGCTCGTTACACTCAACGGCTTGGACCTCTGTCCTTGATTTTTCGGAGTACAGTGACTCAGCCTCACATAAGTCACCTCGTGACATAATGTGGATGGGTGGAGAAGGTCCTAACTCGACTTCCCCTTTTAAGAAGCAAATGGTTTATCTCCGGGTGGTAAGTAAGTTCAATGGTCATTCTAAGGTTATAATTTTATAATTATTACTTCTTCCTTATGAGCCAAGAATATATTTCTAAGAACCTCTACATCATGATTCAGAACTCATATCTCAAAACAAATTATATCTCATATAATCAGAAGAACTTTCAAATCAAAAGATAAACCCATAAGTCTATAGTAAATTTTTAAATAAAATATTAATAATTTAAAGACTTATGACATTATAAAGTAAAACCACTTTAAATAGAACTCATACTAACTTTTCCAACCATATTAAGTGAAACTTAAAAACAACTCTCAGTAAATTCCCCTTTTTCTAAAAATATTATTCTTTATAATAAAATTCGTGTGACCAAGTCCCTTAATTTCCATGCTATTTAACTATTACAAATCATACTTTTTAAAATAATTCAAGCCAACAACGTACTATTTTTAGTTCCACATGAGACAAGCTTAAACTTTATATATTCCTAAGCTTATAAAGTGCATAACGTAAAGAATAAACAAAGCAACCTAACTCCCTTAAGCTGCCATCCAATCACCTCACGGCTTTACTTATATTAAACAAATGTAATCATTTCCTTGCATTAGCTCAAAGTATAAGTTTTAAGAGAAATTCGAAATATATCTCCTAATTCCATTAATATTAACATTCCAGAATAACGTGAATCCAAACAAACTCAACAACTTTCAGAATAATAAATTAACACAATTTTGATATTCTACGATATTGTCGCAATATCGTCATTCAAGGCATCCTAGCCTTTAGCTAGGCTTCTGTCTTCAACACGGTTTGGGCTGCCATTCTGAAGTGACAACCTTCACATCCTAAGCTTGAGTAGCGGTTAATGCACCTCCAGCCCACCCACATTAACCAGCGGAACAGAGACGAGGGTTTATAGGTTCAGACTTGGCCCATATTGACTATATGACACACATGCAGGTCATATCATGCATTCAATCGCATCATGCGAACTCAGCAACATGCAGGCTTAAAAGATAAATGAAAAAGAAATTCATGCAGCTGTATTTAATGAGAAACACACCACAGACTTGACAATGCAAAAAAAATGATTTCCTTCACTACCATGACAGCTGAAATTACACAGACGAGAGCAAACAAAATGACATTTTCACAATAGCTTTGAAGTAGAAAAATGAATATAAAGCAACTCATTTATTTCCTCATCAACTCCCAGTAGAGCATTTGCAAGGCAAATCTGTTATTTTTGTTTTTATTTCCCTATATTCGTATTTATATAAAAAAAATACCTTCTCAAATCAGTGTGTTGTGCAACTATATTTACATAGTTAATTACCTCCATTTCAGGTTAAATTGTTTTTTTTATAAGTTGAACACCTACGTCTCTACATAGTATTACAGGTAGTATACCATAAGTCACTTCTAAAATAATTAAAATTATTCACTACATAGTCAAGCAATGAAAGCAGTGGCTATCTTACTAAATTAAGTCATTTAATTCAATACATTTTTAAACAATCCTTATATTAACACAGCAAAAAGAAATCTGACCTTCTTCTCACAGAGTGCAGACCTCCTTCTGATTACTTCCTTCCATAGTCTTATAAAGAGCTTGCTTGTCTTCCGAGAGAGAGAGCTTCTCAAAACCCCCACGTCCACACACATCTTCTTCCAGAATGTTTTCCTTATATAAGAGATGGTGATTAATGGAGGGTGGACACTTCACTCGGTTTGCCAGATAGAACGTCCAGACGTCCTCCACATACTGCGTCTAGCTATACTTTACTATTTTAATCTATTAAAGCTTCTTTGAAGTGTCCAATGTAGTTTTTTGGATTATAATTTCCATAGGTTCCTTAGTCACACTTAGCTTCGAATACGTAGATTCCTTAGCCATATTTTAACTTAGGATTTGTTGGTCCTTGCTATGGCCAACATTTAGGTTTAATTTTTTTTTATTAATAATAATATTTATTGCCTCATATACATTTTAATTTTTATACTAATTTTATTATATTTTTATTATTACTCTTATGAATAATTCCGTAGTTACGATTTATTTTATTATATTATTATTTTTTAATTATTATTTTATTATTATTATTTTTATATCACTTTTCAGCTAAAATAATTATATATATTATTATTATATATTTTTAAATATACATATATTGTCATTTTAAATGGTTGCAATCAAAGAACAACAAGCCGACGAAAGCAAATATCAACATGCAAACATTCATTCAATTTATGACAGGCAGAATGCAATGCAACCCTATTGTGGGCGTCCATGTACCCACGGACCAAGGTGCCTGGGGCACAACATCATATCCACTTACCCGGCATTTCCGATCTGCTGACTCGGTTAATTGGGTAGGTGTTCCTCTCTCTATCCGCCCCGATTCCTGCACCTGCACCACAAACACTAATCGCAGAATCACATTCTTCCAAGAAAATTAATCACTAGCAGTGGGGATGTGACATACTTCCCCCCTTAGATTTAACACAGTCCTTGTGTTAGCTTATCATCAAAATATTAAATGATGTGCAAATACAAGTAATTATATAAACAACAATTTCATCATGACATCATATGAATGAAAATGTATATATCAAAATATCATATATACATAACAAGACATCAAATACATATATATGCAACAAGTCTCCAATACATCATTATAAAAGTTTCTAATTTTATTAACATTTTGCTTCCAGTTTTTTTTGTCTCAAACAAGTAGGGAAATTGATTTTTCATGCTTGTGGTATCCTCCCAGGTGGCATTTCTTTCGTAAAATTGGTCCCACTACACTCTACATTGGTCCACAACCCTTTTCCTGAGTTGTTTGGTTCTAAATCCCAAAATCCTAATAGGTCGCACCTCAATGTGTTGTGGGTCCGACATCTACAAATGAGTAGTATCCAAGATATGGGTTGGGTCAGCAACATATTTTCAAAGCAGGGATACATGAAAGACATTGTGGATCTTTGACAAATTTGGTGGCAATGCAAGGTTATAGGCAACAGAACTATTTTTTGCAATTATTTCAAAAGGTCCGACAAACCTAGGGCTTAGTTTGGAGGACTTAATAGAGCTTTTAGTAGGTTTGACTCTAAGGAAGACCTTGTCTCCTATGGAAAATTCTTGAGGTGTTCGTTTTAAGTCAGCATAGCTCTTCTGATGGTCAGATGCCTCACGCAATCATTGATGGATTGCCTTCAGTTGGTTTTCCATCTGCTTAACAGCTTCAGGACCGATCGTCTCTCGATCATCCAGATTGTCCCACGTTAATGGTGTCTTGCACCTATGCCCATATAGAGCCTCAAATGGGGCCATGCCCAACGTGGAATGGTAGCTATTATTGTAAGCAAATTCTACCAGGAAGAGATAGTCCTCCCATTTGTTTTTTTGATCCATACAATACATGTGTAGCATGTCTTCTAGCACTTGGTTGACCCTCTCGGTCTGTCCATCCATCTCAGGATGATAAGCAGTGTTGATATTGAGCCTCGTTCCCCAAGCTCGATGCAACGCTTGCCAAAATTTAGATGTAAATCGAGAGTCTCTATCTGATATAATAACTTCAGGGAACCCGTGTAACCTTACAATTTCTCGGGCAAATTTCTGAGCAATTGTTGAGGCATCATCGTGAGTACTTCCAGGTATGAAATGCGCTACCTTCGTCAACTTGTCCACCACCACGAATATGGCATCATGCTAGAATCGGGTTTTAGGGAGTCCTACAATGAAATCCATGGTTATAGCTTGCCATTTATGTTCTAGAATTTCAAATAGATGTAATTTTCCACCAGGATGCTGATGTTATGCCTTGACCTTTTGGCACTCAAGACATTTGGCCACAAACTGCACTATGTCTTTTTTCATTCCAGGCCAATAGTAGTCCTTCTTCATATTTTCCCGCATTTTGACTACCCCTGGGTGTGCTGAATATGGTGTATAATGAGCCTCTTGCAGGATAATTCTTTGAAGCTCATCCTTTTTGGGTACAATAATTTGGTTGTGAAAGCATACTAATTCCTCTTTAATGCTATATTCTCTAGGAATTCCTTGTTCAATTTTCTCTTGGCAAGATATACAGAATTCATCTGTCTTTTGCAACTCTACAATTTGCTTCCTAAATCCATACTGACATCTTGTAATAGTAGCTATGTGTTTCCTTCTGCTAAGAGCATCTGCCAGTTTATTCTCTTTACCCTTGATATATTCAATACCAAAATCATATTCAGCTAGAAATTCCATCCATCTTCATTGTCGAGCATTCAACATTGGCTGAGTAAATATATACCTTAAACTCTGGTGATCGGTTTTAAGGTCAAAAGGTTTTCCCAATAGGTAATGTCTCCAAATTTTGAGTGCATGAACCACAGCTATCTAGTTCCAGGTCATGTGTGGCATAATTTATCTCGTGCTTCTTGAGTTTCCTAGACTCATAAGCTATCACAACTTCCCTTTGCAGCAATACACCTCCTATTCCTTCGTTAGATGCATCAATGCACACTGTAAATGGTTGGTTTGGGTCGGGTATTCTTAGTATTGGTGTGGTTATTAGCTTTTCCTTGAGAATTCTAAAGGCTTCTTCACACTTCTTTGTCCACTTAAATGCCTTTCCTTTCTTTTGCAAATTGGTTATAGGATAGGCTATTTTTGAAAAACCTTTGACAAATCATCAATAATAGCCAATCATTCCCATGAAACTCCTTACCTCTGACACATTAGTAGGAGCTGGCCAATCTATAATAGCTTCAATTTTCTTGGGATCCACTACTATACCTTCAGTTGAGATGATATGCCCTAGATATTGTACCTGAGGTGTATAGAATTCGCATTTGGACAGTTTTCCATATAGCTAATTTTTCCTGAGTACTCCTAACACAATTCTCATGTGTTCATCATGTTCTTCTTTGTTTCGAGAGTAAATCAATATATCATCCAAGAATATAAGCACAAATTGATCTAACTGCTCACGAAACACACTATGCATCAGGTTCATGAAGGTTGTTGGTGCGTTGGTTAAACCAAAAGGTAACATTGTGAACTCATAGTGCCCATATCTTGTTCTAAAGGCAGTTTTATAGGTATCCTCATTCCGGATCCTTAGTTGGTGATATCCTGATCTAAGATCAATTTTAGAAAATATGGTAGCACCTCTGAGTTGGTCAAACAAATCATCAATTCTAGGCAGAGGATATATGTTCTTGATTGTCATTTTATTAAGCATTATGTAATCAATGCACAATCTCAAGGTTCCATCTTTCTTTTTGACAAACAAAACTGGCGCTCCCCAAGGCGACACACTGGGTTTAATATGCCCTTTCTCCAATAAATCTTGTAGTTGGGTTTTGAGTTCTTGTAGCTCCAATGGTGTCATTCTATATGGTGTCTGAGCTACTGGTGTTGCTCCAGGCACTAATTCAATAGAGAAATCAAATTCTCTACTTGGTGGCAAACCAGGTAGATCTTCCGAAAATACATCCCTAAATTCTCCTAGCACCGGGTATTGTTGGAATAGTGTCGAGCTTGGGTCTGATTCTTCTTTCTTATTCATCTTGATTACATACAATCTGCATCCCTTTTTCCAGGCTCTTTTAGCCTGCATACTACTTATCAAATGAGGTTCAAAGGAGGCTCTACTACAGTGGATGTGAATTCTTTGATTGGCTTCATTAGTATAATCCATCCATATTTCCTCAAAATTTAGTATAGCCTTATGTGCTTTTAGCCAATCTAATCCCAGAATCACATCAAATGCATGTAAAGGAGCTACATACAAATGCCAATTAATTTCTCCTTGAGGCAATTCTATTGTTGAATCAAATAGGCATTGGTTTACTAAGTGGGTTTGTCCTGAGCCATATTCTACATGCCAACCATTTGCCATGATCCCAGGTCTAACAGGTATATCCCTCAAGATATTATTTGAAATAAAACTATCAGTAGCACCACTATCTATTAATATATTCACATTTCTCATGCCTATTTTTCCTTTAATAAAAAATGGAGTGCTTTGCCCCACAAGATTAGGGTTACCTGTGGCTGCATAAATTTTGTGAGAGGGTTCTCCAGAAGGATTTCCACGATCAACTCTTTTTGGACATTGCCTGGCATAGTGATCCTGAGCTCCACATACAAAACAAGCATTGGGTCCAGTATTCTTTTGTTTCTCATACTCCTTACTTTGATTTTCATTTCTCCCTTGTTCTTTGTAGGTGCTTTTCTTCTCCTGGATTTTCTTTTGATCTGACTGCCCCTTATATCCCTGATTTCTATTTTTATTTTTATTGTCAAATCTGCTCCGACCCTTGTCACCATATTTATGGTTTTGATCTAAACCACGACTTGGCTCGAAATTCTTTCTTTTCCTTGAATTATCCTTCTCTTGTTGATAAAAAGCCTTTATCTCCTTCTGGCTTGACTCAAAATATCGAGCAGCATCGTATGCGGCTGTCAGAGTCTGGGGTGTCTTTCCCCCTACAGGTTGACTGAGCTTTGGGTGCAAACCCAAGATAAACTTATGTGCTTTGAATTTCTCTTGATCATCAAATTTTGGGGCATATTTTTGTAATTGCACAAATTTTTGATAGTACTCAACTACTAACATATTACCCTATCGTAGATTTGTAAACTCCACATGTTTCTCTATAAAGAACTGTTCAGTAAGAAAATGACTTTTAAAGTCTCTTACAAATACCTCCCATGGAATATTTGTTGCCTCTTTCTGTGCGGCTTTCTTATAAGTGGTCCACCATATTTTGGTAGGACCCTCCAAATGAGCCACGACCCATGTAGTCTTCCCTTCTAAACTAAGGGGTTGAATGGTGAAGTACCCTTCAACCTCACTTAACCAGTTCAAGGTTGCTTCTCCATCACCACACCCATCAAACTTAGATATATCCAGTTTCTTTAATTCTTTTTGTAATTCTTCCCCCATAGTTCTCCTAGTAGATCCCTTAGGTAGCTGACTTATATTACTGTTTTCTTTCTTTTGAGTCAAGTTCTCAATCACTTTTTGTTGTTGAGTAATGAGTTCTTGTTGTTGGGCCATCTGTGCCCATTGTTGTTCCATATGATCATTCATTTGAGCCCTCTAGCTCTCCATCAGCTCTCTTTGTTGATTAAGTTGTTCTTGCATGAGTTGCATCATGCGAGCCATACTCCCATCACTGGAAGTTGCTTTTGCTGCCAACGACTCTTTATCTTTTCTAACCACCCTCCGTGATGGTTCAATAGTTTGTGCTCTTTTTGACTCCTTTATGAGTCTTCTAGGCCCTTTTCTTGGGACCTCTGCAATATCTTCTTGCAGATTCAGGCTAGTCCTCCTCGAGGTACCTACCATAACTGACATTGCAAAATATTTGTCAGATATGTTAGCCAGGGTTTCACAAACCTAGGCTCTGATACCAACTGTCACAACCCAAAAATTTTCACAAGTCTTAAATTTTTTTTCTACTTATAAACATGAACATTTTGCTTGCAACCCATCATATTGTTAGCCCAGGCATACAAGTAAATACACTTCAATATTGGCCACCACTGCAGTTGGTGTCTTAAGTGCTCAGGACTGGCCTAATCCCGTGGCTCGCCTTAATGATTTTGACTCCTCACATGAGTCCTCTTAGAATCTGGCGAAGGGTTATCCGTTCAGGGCCCATATCACCTGAACGGGGTATGCTATTTCCCTTGTCCAAAGTTGAAAGAACTCTCAGTTCCTTTGAGTACTCAACTCAATACTTTGGAACCAGCGTTCGTATGTCGGTGCTAGTCATTGACCTTCTGCTAAGGTTTGACTAGAGCCCGCCATCACATGGCCTTTGGGCTAGATAATCGTATTCTCTCTCGAACTGATGGCAATGCTGCCCATAACCATCTGCTGCTGGAAATGCCATGAGGAGCCCACTGGCCATAAAATATATTGACATTTCCTCAGTCTGAGTGGAATGATGATTACCACCACCACCAACAGACTGATCACCTAGAGCGACGTCCCATACCGCCGCTCGTTACACTCAATGGCTTGGACCTCTGTCCTTGATTTGCTGGAGTACAGTGACTCAGCCTCACATAAGTCACCTCGTGACTTAATGTGGATGGGTGGAGAAAGTCCTAACTCGACTTCCTCATTTTAAGAAGCAAATGGTTTATCTCCGGGTGGTAAGTAAGTTCAATGGTCATTCTAAGGTTATAATTTTATAATTATTACTTCTTCCTTATGAGCCAAGAATATATTTCTAAGAACCTCTACATCATGATCTCGAACTCATATTTCAAAATAAATTATATCTTATATAAACAGGAGAACTTTCTAATCAAAAATAACCCATAAGTCCATAGTAAAATTTCAAATAAAATATTAATAATTTTAAGACTTAAAAAGTAAAAACTACTTTAAATAGGAAACATATCTCATACTAACTTTTCCAACCATATTAAATAAAACTTAAAAACAACTCTCAGTAAATTCCCCTTTTTCTAAAAATATTATTCTTTATAATAAAACTCGTGTGACCAAGTCCCTTAATTTCCATGCTATTAAACTATTGCAAACATACTTTTTAAAAGAGTTCAAGCCAACAACGTATTATTTTTAGTTCCACATGAGACAAGCTTAAACTTTATATATTCCTAAGCTTATAAAGTGCATAACGTAAAGAATAAACAAAGCAACCTAACTCCCTTAAGCTGCCATCCAATCACCTCATGACTTTACTTATATTAAACAAATGTAATCATTTCCTTGCATTAGCTCAAAGTATAAGTTTTAAGAGAAATTCGAAATATATCTCCTAATTCCATTAATATTAACATTCCAGAATAACGTGAATCCAAACAAACTCAACAACTTTCAGAATAATAAATTAACACAATTTTGATATTCTATGATATTGTCACAATATTGTCATTCAAGGGGTCCCAGCCTTTAGCTAGGCTTCTATCTTCAACACGGTTTGGGCTGCCATTCTGAAGTGACAACCTTCACATCCTAAGCTTGAGTAGCGGTTAATGCACCTCCAGCCCACCCACATTAACCAGCGGAACAGAGACGAGGGTTTATAGGTTCAGACTTGGCCCATATTGACTATATGACACACATGCAGGTCATAACATGCATTCAATCGCATCATGCAAACTCAAAAACATGTAGGCTTAAAAGATAAACTAAAAAAAAATTCATGCAGCTGTATTTAATGAGAAACACACCACAGACTTGACAATGCAAAAAAATGATTTCCTTCACTACCATGACAGCTGAAATTACACAGACGAGAGCAAACAAAATGATGTTTTCATGGCAGCTTTGAAGTAGAAAAATGAATATAAAGCAACTCATTTATTTCCTCATCAACTCCCAGTAGAGCATTTGCAAGGCAAATCTATTATTTTCGTTTTTATTTCCCTATATTCGTATTTATATAAAAAAATACCTTCTCAAATCAGTGTGTCGTGCAACTATATTTACATAGTTAATTACCTCCATTTCAGGTTAAATTATTATTTTTTATAAGTTGAACACCTACGTCTCTACACAGTATTACAGGCAGTATACCATAAGTCACTTGTAAAATAATTAAAATTATTCACTACGTAGTCAAGCAATGAAAGTAGTGGCTATCTTACTAGAATTAAGTCATTTAATTCAATACATTTTTAAACAATCCTTATATTAACACAGCAAAAAGAAATCTGACCTTCTTCTCATAGAGTGCAGACCTCCTTCTGATTACTTCCTTCCGCAGTCTTATAAAGAGCTTGCTTGTCTTCCGAGAGAGAGAGCTTCTCAAAACCCCCACATCCACACACATCTTCTTCCAGAACGTTTTCCTTATATAAGAGATGGTGTTTAATGGAGGGTGGACACTTCACTCGGTTTGCCAGATAGAACGTCCAGACATCCTCCACGTACTGCATCTAGCTATACTTTACTATTTTAATCTATTAAAGCTTCTTTGAAGTGTCCAATGTAGTTTTTTGGATTATAATTTCCATAGGTTCCTTAGTCACACTTAGCTTCGAATACGTAGATTCCTTAGTCATATTTTAACTTAGGATTTGTTGGTCCTTGCTACGGCCAACATTTAGGTTTAATTTTTTTTATTAATAATAATATTTATTGCCTCATATACATTTTAATTTTTATACTAATGTTATTATCTTTTTATTATTACTCTTATGAATAATTCCGTAGTTACGATTTATTTTATTATATTATTATTATTTTTAATTATTATTTTATTATTATTATTTTTTTTATATCACTTTTTAGCTAAAATAATTATATATATTATTATTATATATTTTTAAATATATATTGTCATTTTAAATGGTTGCAATCAAAGAGCAACAAGCCGACGAAAGCAAATATCAAATGCAAACATTCATTCAATTTATGATAGGTAGAATGCAATGCAACCCTATTGTGGGCGTCCATGTACCCACGGACCAAGGTGCCTGGGGCACAACATCATATCCACTTACCCGACGTTTCCGATCCACTGCCTCGGTTAATGGGGTGGGTGTTCTTCACTCTATCCGCCCCGATTCCTGCTCCTGCACCACAAACACTAATCGCAGAATCACATTCTTCCAAGAAAATTAATCACTAGCAGTGGGGATGTGACATACTTTCCGCTTTAGATTTAATACAGTAATTGTGTTAGCTTATGATAAAAATATTAAATGATGTGCAAATACAAGTAATTATATAAACAACAATTTCATCATGACATTATATGACTGAAAATGTATATATCAAAATATCATATATACATAACAAGACATCAAATACATATATATGCAACAAGTCTCCAATACATCATTTTAAAAGTTCTCATTTTATTAACATTTGGCTTCCAAATTTTTTTGTCTCAAACAAGTAGGTAAATTGATTTTTCATGCTTGCGGTATCCTCCTAGGTGGCATTTATTTCAAAAAATTGGTCCCATTGCACTCTATATTGGTCCACAACTCTTTTCTTGAGTTGTTTGGTTCTAAATCCTAAAATCCTAATAGGTCGCACCTCAATGTGTTGTAGGTCCGACATCTGCAAATGAGTAGTATCCAAGATATGGGTTGGGTCAGCAACATATTTTCAAAGCAGGGATACATGAAAGACATTGTGGATCTTTGACAAATTTGGTGGCAATGCAAGGTTATAGGCAACAGAACTATTTTTTGCAATTATTTCAAAAGGTCCGACAAACCTAGGGCTTAGTTTGGAGGACTTAATAGAGGTTTTAGTAGGTTTGACTCTAAGGAATACCTTGTCTCCCATGAAAAATTCTTGAGGTGTTCATTTTAAGTCAACATAGCTCTTCTGACAGTCAGTTGCATCACACAAACACTGATGTATTGCTTTTAGTTGGTTCTCCATCTGCTTAACAACTTCAAGATCGATCATCTCTCGATCCTCCAAATTGTTCCATGTTAATGGTGTTCTACACCTACGCCCATATAGAGCCTCAAATGGGGCCATTCCCAACGTGGAATGGTAGCTGTTATTGTAAGCAAATTCTACCATGAAGAGATAGTCCTCCCATTTGTTTTGTTGATCCATACAATAATTGTGTAGCATATCTTCTAGCACTTAGTTGACCCTCTTGGTCTGTCCATCTGTCTTGGGATGATAATCAGTGCTGATATTGAGCTTTGTTCCCCAAGCTCGATGCAACGCATGCCAAAATTCAGATGTAAATCGGGAGTCTCTATCTGATATAATAACTTCAGGAAACCCGTGTAACCTTACAATTTCTTGAGAAAATTTCTAAGCAATTGTTGAGGCATCATCATGAGCACTTCCAAGTAAGAAATGCTCTACCTTTGTCAACTTGTCCATCACCACGAATATGGCATCATGCTGGAATTAGGTTTTAGGGAGTCCCATAATGAAATCCATGGTTATAGCTTGCCATTTATGTTCTAGAATTTCAAATAGATACAATTTTCCACCAGGATGCTGATGTTTTGCCTTGACCTTTTGGCTCTCAAGACATTTGGTCACAAACTGCGCTATGTCCTTTTTCATTCTAGGCCAATAGTAGTCTTCTTTATATTTTCCCACATTTTGACTACCCTGTGTGTGCTGAATATGGTGTATAATGAGCCTCTTGCAGGATAATTCTTTGAAGCTCGTCCTTTTTGGGTACAATAATTCAATTGCGAAAGCATACTAATTCCTCTTTGATGTTATATTCTCCAGGAATTCCTTGTTCAATTTTCTCTTGGTAAGATATATAAAATTCATCTATCTTTTGCAATTCTACAATTTTCTTCCTAAACCCATACTGACATCTTGTAATAGCAGTTATGTTTTTCCTTGTGCTAAGAGCATCTTCTAGTTTGTTCTCTTTACCCTTGATATATTCAATTCCAAAATCATATTTAGCTAGAAATTCCATCCATCTTCATTGTCGAGAATTCAACATTCGCTGAGTGAATATATACCTTAAACTCTAGTGATCGATTTTAAGGTAAAAATATTTTCCCGATAGGTAATTTCTCTAAATTTTGAGTGCATGAACCATAGCTACCAGTTCTAGGTCATGTGTGGCATAATTTATCTCGTGATTCTTTAGTTTCCTAGACTCATAAACTATCATAGCCTCCCTTTGCAACAATACACCTCCTATTCCTTCATTAGATGCATCAGTGCACACTGTAAATGGTTGATTTAGATCGGGTATTCTCAGTATTGGTGCGGTCATCAGCTTTTCCTTGAGAATTCTAAAGGCTTATTCACACTGCTTTGTCCACTTAAACGCCTTTTCTTTCTTTTGCAAATTAGTTATAGGATAGGCTATTTTTGAAAAACCTTTGACAAATCGTCGATAATAGCCAGTCATTCCCATGAAACTCCTTACCTCTGACACATTAGTAGGGGCTGGCCAATCTATAATAACTTAAATTTTCTTGGGATCCACTACTATACCTTTAGCTGAGATGATATACCCTAGATATTGTACCTGAGGTGTATAGAATTCACATTTGGACAGTTTTCCATATAGTTGATTTTTCCTAGGTACTCCTAACACAATTCTCATTTGTTCATCATGTTCTTTGTTTCGAGAGTAAATCAATATATCGTCCAATAATATAAGCACAAATTGATCTAACTGCTCATGGAACACACTATACATCAGGTTCATGAAGGTTGCTGGTGCGTTAGTTAAACTAAAAGGTAACACTGTGAACTCATAGTGCCCATATCTTGTTCTGAAGGTAGTCTTATAGGTATCCTCATTTCGTATCCTTAGTTGGTGATATCCTGATCAAAGATCAATTTTAGAAAATATGGTAGCACCTCTGAGTTGGTCAAATAAATCATCAATTCTTGGCAGAGGATATATGTTCTTGATTTTCATTTTATTAGGCATTCTGTAATCAATGCACAATCTCAAGGTTCCATATTTCTTTTTGATAAACAAAACTGGTGCTCCCCAAGGTGACACACTAGGTTTAATATGCCCTTTCTCTAATAAATCTTGCAGTTGGATTTTGAGTTCTTGTAGCTCTAGTGGTGTCATTCTATATGGATTTCGGGCTACTAGAGTTTCTCCAGGCACTAATTCAATAGAGACATCAAATTCTCTACTTGGCGGCAAACGAGGTAGATATTTCAAAAATACATCCCTAAATTCTCCTAGCACCGAGTATTGTTTGAAAATTTTTGAGCTTGGGTCTGATTCCTATTTATTATTCATCTTGATTACATACAATTTGCATCCATTTTTCCAAGATATTTTAGCCTACATACTACTTATCAAATGAGGTTCAAATGAGGCTTTACTATAGTGGATGTGTATTCTTTGATTGGCTTCATTAGTATAATCCATCCATCTTTCCTCAAATTTTAGTATCACCTTATGTGCTTTTATCCAAAATCATCCTAGAATCACATCAAGTGCATTTAAAGGAGCTACATACAAATGCCAATTAATTTTTCCTTGAGGTAATTCTATTATTGAATCAAATAGGCATTGGTTTACTAAGTGGGTTTGTCCTGAGCCATATTGTACATGCCAACCATTTTCAATGATCCTAGGTCTAACAGGTATATCCCTCAAGATATTATTTGAAATAAAACTATCATTAGCACCACTATCTATTATTATATTCACATTCCTCATGCCTATTTTTCCTTTAATAAAAATTGAGTGCTTTTCCCCTTAAGATTAGGGTTACCTGTGGCTGCATAAATTTTGTGAGAGGGTTCTCCAGAAGAATTTCCATGATCAACTCTTTTTGGACATTTCATGGCATAGTGATCCTAAGCTCCACATACAAAACAAGCATTGGGTCCAATATTATTTTGTTTCTCATACTCATTACTTTTATTTTCATTTCTCCCTTGATCTTTGTAGGTGCTTTTCTTCTTGTAGATTTTCGTTTGATCTGACTGCCCCTTATATCCCTGATTTCTATTTTAATTTTTATTGTCAAATATGCTCTGGACCTTGTCACCATATTTATTATTTTGATCTAAACCACGAATCGGCTTGAAATTATTTATTTTTCTTGAATTATCCTTCTCTTGTTGATAAAAAATTATTTATCTCCTTCTGGATTTACTCAAAAAATCAAGCAGCATCGATTGCGATTGTCAGATTATGGGGTGTCTTCCCCCTACAGGTTGACTGAGCTTTGGGTGCAAACCCAAGATAAACTTATGTGCTTTGAATTTCTCTTGATCATCAAATTCCAGGGCATATTTTTGTAATTGCACAAATTTTTGATAGTACTCAACTACTGACATATTACCCTGACATAGATTTGTAAACTTTACATGTTTCTCTATAAAGAACTGTTTAGTAAGGAAATGATTTTTAAAGTCTCTGACAAATACCTCCCATGGAATATCTGTTGCCTCTTTCTATACGGCTTTATTATAAGCGGTCCACCATATTTTGGCAGGACCCTCCAAATGAGCCACGACCCATGTAGTCTTTCCTTTTGAACTAAGGATTTGAATGGCGAAGTACCCTTCAGCCTCACTTAACCTGTAAAAGGTTGCTTCTCTATCACCACACCCATAAAACTTAGATATATCTAGTTTCTTTAATTATTTTTGTAATTCTTCCCCCATAGTTATCCTAGTAGATCTCTTAGGTAGCTGACTTATATTACTGTTTGCTTTCTTTTGAGTTAATTTCTCAATCACTTTTTGTTGTTGAGTAATGAGCTCTTGTTGTTGGGCCATCTATGCCTATTGTTGTTCCATATGATCATTCATTTGAGACCTCTGGCTATCCATCAACTCTCTTTGCTGATTAAGTTGTTCTTACATGAGTTGCATCATGCAAATCATACTCCCATCACCGAAAGTTGCTTTTGCTGCCAACAGCTCTTTATCCTTTCTAACCACCCTCCAGGATGGTTCAGTAGTTTGCACTCTTTTTTACTCATTTATGAGTCTTTTGGACCCTTTATTTGGGACCCCAATAATATATTATTGCAGATTCAGGCTAGTCCTCCTCGAGGTATCTTCCATAACTAACATTGTAAGATATTTGTCAGATATGTTAGCCAGGGTTTCGCAAACCTAGGCTCTGATACCAACTGTCACAACCCACCAAAATTTCACAGGTCTTAAATTTTTCTTCTACTCATAAACATGAAAATTTTGCTTGCAACCCATAATATTGTTAGCCCAGGCATACAAGTAATTACGCTTCAATATTTGCCACCACTGCAACTGGTGTCTTAAGTGCTCGGGACTGGCCTAATCTCACAGCTCGCCTTAATGATTCTGACTCCACACTTGAGTTTTCTTAGAATATAGAAAAGGGTTATCCGTTCAGGGCCCATAACACCTGAACGAGGTACTCTTTTTCCCTTGTCCAAAGTTAGAAGAACCATTAGTTCTTTGAGTACTCAACTTAATCTTTTGGAACCTGCATTTGTATTTCGGTGCTAGTCATTGACCTTCTACAAAGGTTTGACTAGAGCCTGCCATCACATGGCCTTTGGGCTAGATAGTCGTATTCTCTCCCAAACTGACAGTAATGTTGCCCATAACCATTTGCTGCTGGAAATGCCATGAGGATCCCATTGGCCATAAAATATATTGACATTTCCCCAGTCCAATTGGAATGACGATTACCACCACCACCAACAGACTGATAACCTAGAGCGATATCCCATACCGTCGCTCATTACACCCAATGGTTTGGATCTTTGTCCTTGATTTTCTGGATTACAGTGACTCAGCATCACATAAGTCATCTTGTGACATAATGTGTATGTATGGAGAAGGTCCTAACTTGACTTCCCCTTTTAAGAAGCAAATGGTTTATCTTCGGGTGGTAAGTAAGTTCAATGGTCATTCTAAGGTTATAATTTTATAATTATTACTTCTTCCTTATGAGCCAAGAATATATTTCTAAGAACCTCTACATCATGATCTCAAATTCACATTTCAAAATAAATTATATCTTATATAATCAGGAGAACTTTTTAATCAAAAATAACCCATAAGTCCATAGTAAAATTTCAAATAAAATATTAATAATTTTAAGACTTAAAAAGTAAAAACTACTTTAAATAGGAAACATATCTCATACTAAATTTTCCAACCATATTAAATAAAACTTAAAAACAACTCTCAATAAATTCCCCTTTTTTCTAAAAATATTATTCTTTATAATAAAACTCGTGTGACCAAGTCCCTTAATTTCCATGCTATTAAACTATTGCAAACATACTTTTTAAAAGAGTTCAAGCCAACAACATATTATTTTTAGTTCCACATAAGACAAGCTTAAACTTTATATATTCTTAATCTTATAAAGTGCATAACGTAAAGAATAAACAAAGCAACCTAACTCCCTTAAGCTGCCATCCAATCACCTCACGGCTTTACTTATATTAAACAAATGTAATTGTTTTCTTGCATTAGCTCAAAGTATAAGTTTTAAGAGAAATTCAAAATATATCTCCTAATTCCATTAATATTACCATTCCAAAATAAATTGAATCCAAAAAAACTCAACAACTTTCAGAATAATAAATTAACACAATTTTGATATTCTACAATATTGTCGTAATATCATCATTCAAGGCAGCCTAGCCTTTATCTAGGCTTCTATCTTCAACACGGTTTGGGCTGCCATTCTGAAGTGACAACCTTCACATCCTAAGATTGAGTAGCGGTTAATGCACTTCCAACCCACCCACATTAACCAACAGAATAGAGACAAGGGTTTATAGGTTCAGACTTAGCCCATATTGACTATATGACACACATGCACGTCACAACATGCATTCAATCATGTCATGCGAACTCAGCAACATGCAGGCTTAAAATATAAATGAAAAAGAAATTCATGCAGTTGTATTTAATTAGAAACACACCACAGACTTGACAATGCAAAAAAAATGATTTCCTTCACTACCATGACAGTTGAAATTACACAGACAAGAGCAGAAAAAATGACATTTGCACGATAGATTTGAAGTAGAAAAATGAATATAAAGGAACTCATTTATTTCCTTATCAACTCCCAGTAGAGCATTTGCAAGGCAAATCTGTTATTTTCATTTTTATTTCCCTATATTCGTATTTATATAAAAAAAATACCTTCTCAAATCAGTGTGCCATGCAACTATATTTACATAGTTAATTACCTCCATTTCAAGTTAAATTATTATTTTTATATAAGTTGAACACCTACGTCTCTACATAATATTACAGGCAGTATACCATAAGTCACTTGTAAAATAATTAAAATTATTCACTACGTAGTCAAGAAATGAAAGCAGTGGCTATCTTACTAAATTAAGTCATTTAATTCAATACATTTTTAAACAATCCTTATATTAACATAGCAAAAAGAAATTTGACCTTCTTCTCATAGAGTGCAGAACTCCTTCTGATTACTTCCTTCCGCAGTCTTATAAAGAGCTTGCTTGTCTTCCAAGAGAGAGAGCTTCTCAAAATGCCCACGTCCACACACATCTTCTTCCAGAACATTTTCCTTATATAAGATATGGTGTTTAATGGAGGGTGGACACTTCACTCGGTTTGCCAAATAGGACGTCCAGACGTCCTCCATGTACTGCATCTAGCTATACTTTACTATTTTAATCTATTAAATCTTCTTTGAAGTGTCCAATGTAGTTTTTTTGTATTATAATTTCCATAGGTTCCTTAGTCACACTTAGCTTCGAATACGTAGATTCCTTAGTCATATTTTGACTTAGGATTTGTTGGTCCTTGCTACGGCCAACATTTAGGTTTAATTTTTTTTATTAATAATAATATTTATTGCCTCATATGCATTTTATTTTTTATACTAAAGTTATTATCTTTTTATTATTATTCTTATGAATAATTCTGTAGTTACGATTTATTTTATTATATTATTATTTTATTATTATTATTTTTATATCACTTTTTAGCTACAATAATTATATATATTTTTAAATATATATTGTCATTTTAAATGGTTGCAATCAAAGAGAAACAAGCCGACGAAAGCAAATATCAAATGCAAACATTCATTCAATTTATGACAAGCATAATGCAATGCAACCCTATTGTGGGCGTCCATGTACCCACGGAACAAGGTGCCTAGGGCATAGCATCAATCCACTTACTTGGAATTTTTGTTCTGTTGCCTCGATTAATGGGGTGGGTGTTCTTCACTCTATCTGCCCTGATTCTTGCTCCTGCACCACAAACACTAATCGCAAAATCACATTCTTCCAAGAAAATTAATCACTAGCAGTGGGGATGTGATAGCTAGGGTTAAGATATTTATATAGAAAAATTATATAAATTTGTAAAATATAGGATCTATGAGGAGTGATGATCCATTTTCATCCTCCTTGTCCCAATTGAATCCATTTAAGAAAATAGTATCATCATGATACTTCCTATTATAAAATCTAACTTCATCTTCACTATTGAACATAGAAGAAGAGCGAAAAGGGTAACTACGGCTAGGAATATAACATATCACATACCATCCCATCCAATATTCAACCTATAGGGTATATTTGATGTCTTTCTAATGCATAACTAGTGCTTTACCTTGATATCCCATGTTAGAGAGCATTTATTTCAAAATAGAATATGAGTTTGATCAAAATGATGAAGTATACTATCGTTCATCCAAGAAAGGATTATTGTCATGGATGTTAGCAATACCAACACAAATAAAGGAGAAAATTCTAATTTTCACCACTTTACCCTTACTACTAAAAGGTAAGCCTAAGGTTTGAGGAGACAAAGGAACCTTAGGTAGGTCTAAGAAATATTGATTAATACCTTAATTATTAATGTTATGGTTTGTTAGGTTAGAGGTTTATTTTTTAGATTCATTATTAGGTGGGTTACTTAATGTGAGATACCTTAAGGAATTTATTACTAAAAGCTAATAATAATAATATGGTTTAAAAGATAAATTAAGAGAAAGGAAAAGACAAGCTTTAGGGTTCTCAACCTCAATCACTTGGCAATAGGTAAAGGGATCAAGATCGGCTAGAATTTATAAGTCTTGGCCCTATATTTATAATTAAAACATTGATGGAGAGTTGAAGGAATGACTTGCATCTCATGAATACATGGCCTACCAAGAAGAATATTGTATGTTAAGTCACAAGGCATGTAATAGAAGAGAGTGTTGAAAATATAGGGCCCAAATTAAAGGGGTAATACTATAGTTCCACTAGTCTTATGTTTCCCATTGTTAAAAACCCTCATAACAAGATCATATTTCTTCAAACTTTGTTTGGTTAGCCCAAAATGATTGATGAATCTTAGGCTATAAACATTAAGACTACAACCATTATTGACTAGGATTCCTTTGATGAACCTATCATAGATATACAATATGATGTACAATGGGAGATATCTAACCATAGAGGATTTAGGGACATCATCCTCATGGAATGATATAGTTGTATGGTTAACCCCAATGGATCCCACCATATAAGTGAGGGTAATTAGGTTGAGATCTTGAGGCATAACTTGTTCACTCAAAATTTTGAGTAGGATGTCCTATGGATCGAAGAGGTAATGAGAATCTCAATATGGGATATTTTATCTAGGATACTTTCAAGTTGATAGATCAAATTGAAAGTATCCTTAACTTTATCAATTTATTAAATGATTAATGGAGGTCATTCGAGGGATAATATTTTTTGCATGAAGGACAAAAGAAGGTCTTTAAGTTTTATCCAAAGATGAATTCTTGCATTGCTATATGGTTTTAATATAAATGGGATAAGAAGAATGGATATTCCCAACCATTCTTTAGTTTGGATATGGGATATTCTTGTAGTGAATGTTATTCACTGTATTTTAGTTGTAATTTTTAGAAAAATCCAAGGTCTCAGTTAGAAGGTTGAGAATCAAATATTTTAAGGACAACTTGACCTTTATCAACTAGATCTTGGATTAGGTTATTAAGTCTCATGCATTTATTAGTAACATGGAAATTATCATGGTGGAAGTCACATTGCTCATCAAGGAAAAACCAATAATTTTTTTCACTTTTGGGTTTGAAAGACTTCATAGGTGGAAGCTCCACCATTTTGACATTCAAGAGTTTCTCTAGGATGGTTGAATAAGGTTTTACCAATCATGAGTACTTCCCCCTATATTTTGGTTGTTAAGGCTTCCCTAAGAGAAGCTTTTTAAGGTTCATCATGGCACTAACTTTGTTAGTTTAGTGTGATTCTATAACTCCATCACCTAAAATGTGTTCTTGTACTGCCCCTTTAGGTGGAATGACACTTATATTCCTCAAGGAATTTATATTTCAATTGTCCTATTTTGATAAGGGTCATCTCTACTCTCTTGGCCATGTCAATGACATCTTCTAAAGAAGATACATTGGTTATCTTTAAATATAATGCCAATTGCTCATTTAGGTTACCTATTAAGCTATCTAGAAGCTCTTTTAGTGTAAAAAACCTCATTTTCCAACCATCTTGAGAGATATTGTTTTTAAATACTCATAAGTATAGTCTATCATACATTTCTTTCAACATATTTCTCTCAAATATATATATAGGGTGTTTATTTAAGTCTATCTACTTAAATAGTCTAACATCTATCTCTTCATCAAGAAGTCACTTAAACAATATGAAATCCCTATTTCCATTATTAATCCATAAAACATGATGATTTATACAACATCATAAATCATAGTACAAAACTATGTTATTCATATTTTGAGCATAATTAAAAATTCCATCATTTACCTATCTTATAGAGAGTAAAGCAATACATCCATTCTAGATTTATAAAATAATACTCATGCTAGAAGTATATTTTACAATAAGCTTTCCATCATGAAAGCCTTAATACAATATATGTCAAAGGGATCAATGTTTGAATTGTATAAGTCTTCACTAGTCCATATTGCCTCTCCATTGCTCGATTGATGGTGGTAAGGGATCAAGACAGCTCATGATATTCATGTATTTTTCCCTTAAATTCACTTTTGCTAAATAGTCTATCATAAAGAAATGCATGCATTTTATCATTTGAATGCAACCATGCAACAAAAATTCACCATAATGTAACCATGCATTATACATTCATTTCAACAAAGGAAGGAAACCCCATAATTTCCCAAGAAATAATTCCACATTTGTTCTTTTATCACATACCATTTTTCCACAAAAATATATTCCTTTGTTAGATCAATTAAAATTACAAATACTTCTAGTCCAAGTAAGAGAGAACCCCATAAATTCCCCTAAAGAATAGATTCCCCATCCATTATTTCTTGTTCATAACTTAGAAGATGCAATTGTAATTAATTTTCCAAGATTCCTCATTTCAAGCAATCACTTCTAGTCTATTTAAAATAAAAACAAGAGGGAACCCCATAAATTCCCCCAAGAATGAGTTCCCCACCCATTATTTCCTAAACATAGCTAGAAGGTACTTTTATAAACCAAATTCCCTTAGTTTCCATTCACACAGAAATAACATTTAAACAAATGAATCAAACATTTGATCTTTCCATAAAATTTTGATCTATAAGCCATCCAATTTTTCCACAAAATGTTTTGTGAGCATAGCATCCAATTTTTTCCAAAATATTCTTTAAACTAGCATTCAATTTTTCCACAAAATAGTCCTAGCTAGCATACAATTTCTCCTTAAAATTGTACTATAATTAACTTACAATTTCTCCACAAAATTGCCCTATAGTTCACCTACAATTTCTCCACAAAATTTCCCTATAGTTAACCTTCAATTTGTCCACAAAATTATCCTATAATTAACCTTCAATTTCTCCACAAAATTATCTTATGGTTAACCTACAATTTCTCCACAAAATTATCCTATGGTTAACCTACAATTTCTCCAAAAATTTATCCTATAGTTAACCTTCAATTTCTCCACAAAATTATCTTGTGGTTAACCTACAATTTCTCCACAAAATTGTCCTATGGTTAACCTATAATTTCTCCATAAAATTTTCCTAAAAATGCTATCAAATGTTTCCCAAAATTTGACCTATCCTTAATTTTTGAGTTTTGCTCTACCATTTTCTTTTTGTAGCATAGTATCCTTATATCAAAAAAATAAATACTATGTAACCTCCAAATCCAAGGGTTAAATTTACAAAAATATAATGTCTTTAAACTAGAAAACACCTCCAAAAATATAAAGGTTTAATTAGTTAAAAAGGTGGGTACTTAAAGTCAACTAATCGACAATCAAATCCAAGTCAATCTAATCAACCTCATTCAAGCCTCAGTCAATACCTTGTCAAACATATCAACTAGAGCATCCACCATCAATGCTTAGCCTCTTCTAGGCATTGGCTACCCTGGCCATAGCCTCCTCGGCTATCTTGACCACCAACCTGTGGTTAGGATCTTAGGGGAGACTTCCCCTATTTCAAACCCTCACATTCTCCCATAAGGAGAATGTGGGATATTTACCACATATGTATTTTTAAAAATGTTTAACGCATACTATCCCTAAGCAATCAAGCACATAAAATGATTAAACCAAACCTATTACTCCACTCCACATGGCAATGAGTTGATGGAACCAAGGTCAAACAGGCACAACATTCCACGTGGCAAAGCAAGGTCGATCAACAAATCTACCAAGTCACATAGGTGGTTCAAGGAAGCTACGAGGAATTAGCCAAATTCCTAGGTGCTTCGCTACTTTACCCTAGGTGCCTTGACCTATATAAATCCCTACTGGTCTCTCCCAAATTTCATGTGGGACAATATTCTCACCAAAGACAAAAATAGATTTAATTTGTTTGAGGTCTTAAAAACATAACAAACCACATCAACCTCTCCAAAAAAGCTATGTGGGTCAACCAAGGTAGATCAAAATCAAGCCAAAAATCAAATTAGAAGGTGAGATAAATGTCCATGTGTCCATCACACACTGTCACATCTAGCGCTTGGCCACCAAGTGGCTCAATCTTAGACACCACTTGGTGGTCAAAGACTTATTAGGTCTTTACTCCCTTTAAATCCTAAAATGTGTCAAGCACATCCTATGTGGGATAATGCTCTTGAAATACCATGAACGTCTTCCACCTAAGCGCACCAAACATAAACCATAGCACATAAATAGCTTAGGTAGGTACTTAAGGGAGGTTAAAAACCTCCTCAAACTTGGATTTATACTCCCATAAACCATAATACACTCTTTGTAGGCATACTAAAATTTAATACTCGGGTTTCACATCTTTCAATCAGTAAGGGCTAAGCCTAAAAATGAATACCAAGGTGAAAATAGGAAGCTTGGTTCAAGTATTGCTAAAAAAGGCTGAGAACCTCTCAAAATAGCAACAATGAATTGATTAACCTCTCAATTCCCTAAGGTGATGTGTTCAAAACAAAGAAAATCAATAAATTAACATCTACCATGTAGACAAAATTTGATAATTTTGACTGTTAAACACAAAGAAGATAATATAGAGGAATCAACTGAGTTGCAACCACCTTGATTGATTATTTTAAACCTGGTTTTCATGTCTTAGGAGGATAGGATTTGGTTTTGGATTACAAATATATTTAGCAGAAAGAATATATATATCAATCTGGTTACTAGTATAAAGTGCCAAAAAGCATCCAACCAAAGCTTCCATTAAATGAGGCTCTTATACAAAGCTAGTCTAGGCCATTTTCATTTGCTTAGCATACACAACTTACTAAGGTGATTCAAAGCCTTAAAAAAAATAATCACAAAGGTCTTGCTAAAGCACAGGCCATCTTAGGCTGATTACAACATATAGGCATCTCATCAATCAACAACAAAGGGGCTCAAGAAAGTAAGACAAGCAATTTTAACCATCACCAAAAATAGTAGCAAACAAGAGGATTAAGAAAAGCACAAATATGTTTACCCTATGCTCATTCCAACATCGTAGAACAAAATAAAATGAAACAATGCTTAATAAGTAAAGAGATCCAACCTAATCCTTTTTAATGGTTAGGTTCCTCCTTGCAGTCTCATATCCTTCTCCTTGTAATTCTCTAGCTCTAAACTAAGCCCTTCTAGGATCATTTAAAGGTATCATTTCCCAATAAAGCAAGATGCCTTCAAAAAAACTAATAATTTTCCCATGCTAGGAAGAGATAAAATAAGTATTATAAAATCAAAAAGTAGAGATAAGGTGATCCATCCCTTTATTCCATACCCCCTCCTCAAGAACATTAACAAATTTAAAACTATTAAAGAAGAAAAAGAGGAATCATTATATTATTAAATTATCTTAGTGCTCTTTTGGTCCAATCAAAATTAGACACATTTTGTGAAGATAAATATCACCTAATTGCATTCCAAAACCTACCAAATTAATGAGGTAACATGCAATTAGATTAATTAAACCATGATTAATTGATTTAATTTTCTTTTTTCCAAAACATATGTCCTAAAATATATCTCTCACAAAAGCATCAATTAACTTCACAAAACATTGCAAAACTAAGAATTAGGTCATAATTCATCAAGAAAAATATTCCTACCAAGGTGGGTCATGACATACTACCCCCCATGGACTAAACACAGTCCTCTATTTTTCTCACAATAGAATGCATAAAGCAATTATATATTTCCATAAGCATTGCAAACCAACAAATAAGCAATATACTTTCAAATTTCAGCAATTACAGTCATCAAATTCATTCTCAATGTTTCACACCATTTTTTATCCTTAAGTGGGTGGCCTCTTTTAAGATAGACTCAGCTACCATTGACCAACTTTAAGGATACTAGTACTATAAATTATGGTCCAATGGTGCAAACATGAGCATAAGTAAAATGCAATGCAACTACATGAGGGTAATATTCCATGTTACCATGAGTTGTCTTCATCATCTTTTATCTTTTTCTAGTATCCCATTCCTGGTGGTTAATCATATTCTTCCACCCATGAATGTACCTAGACTTGTAATTCAAAAAAATATCAATGGTACTATATTCTCAATGCAATAAAACATCCATATTGCATAAACATTAAGTATTGAAACATCCATCAATACATAAATCTCATCATAGATTCAAATCATTGAAACATCTATCAATGCATAGTCAAACTATAGTAGAGTCCTACAATAACATTATAATTACATTTTTTTTCAAATATTTAAGGAAAATATGTCCTCATGTCTTCCATTTTTTTCCTAAGTGGCCCATGTTCAACATTGTTTTGTTTTCATAGAGATGATATGAAATCATATTTCCATAACATTTTAGACACAACAAGTCTAAATGCAACTAGGTTTATCAAAATATCTCACAAAGGAGTTCCAACCTATGACTTGATGGCCCTTATCATGAGTTAACCTCATAGAAATAGGTGTCATCAAAGACAAAAATATAATTTCATAAATCTCACTTTAGGATACCCATATATCCTGAAATTCTCTTTGGAAAACATATTTGCCACCACCAGTGCATCATCCTTGATGTCCCCTGGTATACATCCTTAGTCAACTTATTGACTATTACTTGAATTATGTTAGGTTCATACCTCAAGAGACACAAATATCAAGTGAGGTCCTCAAAAGAGTCTAAGGTACACCACTTAAGACCCATAAAATATGGAGGGTTCGCTTAGCTCTTCCACTTGATTCACCAATGGTTCCAATAGTGGGAGGAATATTAATAATACCACATGCATTCTGTTATGGTATAAACCATTATTTAAATAGCACACAACACACTATTAAACTTGACCACCACCCGATGGTTGGGTGAGATATTGCTCAGCTCCATAGACGGTGATGTTTTATGGTGTCTTAGCCATGATAAAGGTTCTGTTTACCTTTATATTAAGATGTTATGGGGTGTGTTTAAGGTTCATGTTGGCTTTGTCTTTGCATTATTTTGCCATGGCTGAGATGTTCAACTTCTTTCCCTAGCCAAAGGCTAGGTTTGTATTGTAACACGACCTAATAAAAGAAAACATTCTTTCATTATTCTGCCTACCCATAGAATCAAGGGTCACACTTACACCATGTAAGGTGTCATTCCAATAATATTATCATCCACTAATAATATCTATGACTACACTTACTCCACATAAGGTGTCATTCCAAAATTATTATCATTCATTGAGTGTTATTCCAAACATTAAGCAACAAAATCAATGACATTATTCTTCATAACTTCCTAGAAGAAGGTATTTTTCATGCTCTCACTCATCTTAGCCCCTCTAATATGAGTAAAATAAGGAGAACTATGCACTTCCCACATAACCAATCTCCTCTAATTCCCAATTTTGGGTATAAGTACCTAATTTTTAAGATATAAGAGTCCATCCCTTATGTCAAAATCCTTGTTATTTCTAGGATTTCTTCCTATTAAGTTTTTTAGATTCACTTATATGCATCCCATATTTATTCTTCTTCCATACCAAGGCATACCACAACTAAGAACTAACCACTGCAAATGACACTCAAGTGGTTAGGATGTGGTCCCATCCTGTAATACTGGGGTCCACCTTTATGCCCATACATAAAGGTCACCTTAATGGTCCCCCACATTGTCTTACCAATTTTCGTGAATGTAAGACCTTTTGACCATAGCGTAGGGTTATCCCTTTTTATCCATCAAAAGTAAACTCATTTTCCTTATTCACACATAAATATGTCTATGTAGGATATTGGCATATTTTCCTTGGGCCTAGATACATGCTCCTTCATGGTGAGTCATCTAGGACTTAGTGCTTAGTTACCATATGGCTAATTAAGGCTATTATAGCTTGTCTTCCTTGATCCTAAGGTGCCAACACAAACTTGTGATAATAACCCATACCTCCATGGTAGGATAATTAGTCCAAGATTTCCTGCCTAGGACTTTCCAAAAGCTTTCCCACTTTTTGGAATCCTCTAGGTTACACCACCCAAAATATCACAAGAAAACTTGAGTGTTGCCTACCGCAACTTCCCTCAAGAAGGTTTGAGTGTTGCCTACCACAACTCCCCTCAAAATAAGAAGACTTGAGTGTTTCCTTCCACAACTCCCCTCAAGTATTGGGATCATCTAGTCCAATTCTTAATGAATTTTAAGTTAAGAAAATTCCCATCCCATGGGCTCACATGGCCACAAAGAACCTTAATATTTCTATTAAGATTATATGTTTCTTTTAATTATTAATATAGTCTTATAGTTTGATATAGCCTTAAATATATTCGAGAGAGGATCCCATTCTCCTATCAAGAATAATTTCCCTACCTATTATTTTCCCATTAATAATATTCAATATATTCATTATCTATTATTTCTCATTAATTATAGTTAGCTTAACTAAGAATATATTTTCCAAAGAGGTATGTTCATGCTTAAATAGACTACATATACCATAATCATCTATATCAAGCATTGGATAAACATTCCTTTATATATAAACATGTTTATAGGTTACATTTGCAAAGTCCACTGGAATACACACCGCACATCACTATAGCATGGAAATAAAGGCTTTTCACCACACCATAAAATAAGCCTCGCTATTGTTATCTCTCAATCCATTCACTACTGTGTGCTAGACCTAGTTCTCTCAGAGAAGTTGTTTGAGCTCTACCTTACAACCTTGCTCATCTTTCTCATTATGTCCTTCTACACCCATGTTGTGTTATAGTAGTAGGTTGTGATGGAGTGAGTAGGCCATGGCTCACTAGCACATCAAAACATGAAGTCAAGTATGTAGTCTTGTACTCTTCCCTAGCTTGTCATAGTTATGCATTCTCATCCTTAATGGTTGTTGATGATCCTCAACCACTTCTTTGTGCTACCTCCTATTGGAGTCTATCCTACTCTACAATGGTCATATCTTTTTTAGACTCAAATGTCATATTTTATTGTGCCCAAAAATATTTTTGTTGAATCTATTGTGATTTTTGCTGCCAAACATGTTGCCTCTAAGAATTTACTTAATGTAGTCCATCCATCATAGAATTCCAACCATCATCTTCTTGATAGTCTTATGGACACATTATCTATGTTTCAATCTACTAAACACATAATATAGCTCATACATTATACTATCTTTATTAATGTTCACATCTCTCCAATCTGACCCAAACACTCTTTTCAAAATCCACTCCTTCATTGCTTCATCTATAGTGATCATTGTACATCCCTCTACTGGTAACCAATATATTTAGTATACATCTTCTAGAGTGATGGTCATCTCTCTAGTGGATAGCTGGAATATCCCCTATCGAAATCCCACCTTTCAATCAAGGTAGGCAGATAACATATATCTGTATGCACTAGCTCTATATGTGTTGCTCCTTCTAATTCTATTTATCTCAACCACTACCAGTCATCAGCATCCAACATATTTTTTACATCTTCAAATATGGCTCTAAATGTGTTACATGGTCTAACAATATTTAGCAGTCTTATTTATTTTATCTTTGCACTACCTCCCTAGCATGTTCTAGAATCACCAAAAGTCATCTTTTCTTCTCAAATTAAATGCACCAGTAGATCAACAATCAAAAGTAGAAGTATCATGAAGTATACTATGGAATTTGATTCAAATGTAATCAATATTGACAAAAAAAACCCTAATATGAGTATAATCACATTAAATGTCATGATTAGTTGATAGGTTAATTCTTTATCCAATGTTGAATAAAAATCCTCTAAGATTTTTTTGTATATTCAACACATTTTTATGATGTTGTAGAGTTAGCATTGCTCCTTCGATCAATATCAAGTGTCTAATAGATCATTGGTTTAAGACACATCGATATTGCTCAACTGTCTAGTTGATCACATCTTAATCATCTCAAGTCTCCACATAAATCATATCTCAATCATATTAGGCCACCTTATTTTTATTTTGCTAGCCATCACCATTCTCGTATTAATTAACTAGGAACATATCATTTCTTTAAGTCACCTGAGGCTACAATATTTCCTAACATGATTGAAATCCTATTATTTCATCATGCATGTCCCTCCTTTAGGTAATTTTAATCCATTTGATGTCTCATCATATAATTCCATCAATCCATCCCATATAAATCTATTTGTACACCTTATCCTTGGGTGTCATTTTAATTCTGACCATTATCACTCCACTAACAATGATCTAGGTCACGCTTACCTATTCGTAAGGTGCCATCTCAAAAATTTTGCACTTTATCATTCATTCTATAATGATTATGATTATTCTTACCCCATGCAAGATACTACTCCTAGGTAAGCTTATACATTATCATTCACTTGATAATTATGATCACTCTTGCTTTACGTAAGGTACTATTGGAAATAGTGTCTATTCCATCATTTGGGTTATGTAAATGTATCCTCCAAGATACATATCTAGATTACTTCTTGTGCAAGTTATCTAGTTACTTCATGCAATGTAATAAGTGGACAAGTGTCAATGTGCAAGTTGTACATGTGCAAGTTGTCCTATGCACAACTAGATAGAGTGTTGGCCAAGCATCCTATTTTGCTTATATAAGGATGGCCTCTTAGATAGATTGATAAGACAGTCGGGGACATAGTCAGATAGTGTAGGTTAGTGGATAGTGTAGTTCTATGTTCCACACCATTTATTGGTGATGGATATGATGTAGATCTGTAGCTTTGTTAATGGAGTGCTCACTTCCTCCATAGCTACATTGTAATATTTTATATGATTTATATTTTAACATACTTTAGTCATCTAGCAGATTTACTTTCTTTCATGTTATTTTGCATCTTGTGATTGTTATCTCTCATGGCTCATTCATCAAAATCTAATAGTGGTATCAGAGCCACGATAGATCTAATCTATGCAGGTCAATAGGGAAACCACCATTGTTGGTTTGCCTAAGAGTTTTGTCAAACTGACGCACCATTGGACCAACCACTAGCAAAAGATCTCAGGAGTATCTAGGTGGTAGATTTTGGGAGAGTCACAAAGATAGGACTGAAAGGAATCTCAGTTTTAGAAAATACTGAGATCATTTTCATCTAGAGTCTTTTCCACAGAGTTGTTATGAAAACTCGTGAAGACTAGGACTCAACATTTCAATCCACTAGATTGACAAATCATCTAGTGAAGATCATCCAGGTTATCTGGAATTTTCTAACTGGTGCCTAAAGTTTCTTTTGTTGTAGGAAATTAATTCTCAGAGGATTGGGACTCCTATGATAGAAATCTAGGAGACTCCAACTTCGTTGCCCGATGGTCGGTGTGCCCTCATAGTGCAGAGGTTAGTTCATCATGCGAGAGAAGAATACTATGGAAGAAGACTTCTAGTGAAGGATCATGGTGAAGATAGGAGACTAAAGATCTCCATTGCTGGATTGCAGAATTCCATAGTTGAAGAATAAGCCATAAGAGCCTTGATACAAAAAGGCCATAGAAGCCTTGAAGAAGAAGCCATAGAAGTCTTGATATTGAAAAGGCCATAGAAGCCTTGATATTGAAAAGGCCATAGAAGCCTTGATACTAAAAAGGCCATAGAAGCCTTGATACTAAAAATGCCATAGGAGCCTTGATATTGAAATAGGCCATAGAAGCCTTGATCCTGAAGAAGAATATCTGATTCAGAAGTACACTAAATATTTTAGTACTAATATCTTTGTTGCAGGAATAGAAGATTCAGTGAGTTGGGAGACTTCCTACAAGAAAGTTAGGAAGAGTATCTTCTTCAGAATCATCTTAATCCTAAAGCAAAAGAGAAGATATCAGGAGAAGATCTCATTGAAGAACTTCCAGTATTGGAAGAAGAAGAAGGACTAGGAGAGTCCTACTCAAAGCTAGGAGCAGTAGAATCAGAAGATCTAGGAGAAGATCTCACCACCAACACTTCCAGGAGTAGAAGGTTGAAGAAAATGTCTCAAGGAAGACCATCAGAAGCTGCTATATCAAAGACCTTGTGAAGGTCTCATCGAGCATCTAGGAAAGGCTAGGAGAGCCTTGCTGAAGATCAAGAGAGTTCTTTGAGAACTCATTGGAGAAATCCACTATCTAGGTGAAGTCCCTGATAGTGAAGGACTTGGGACAATTTTCACCATCCGACAATAAGCCCAAGAGGAGAATTTGGCAAGGAGTTCCAAATATGTGAAGGAGAATTTGGCAAGGAGAGCCAAACCCTAGAAGAAGATCCTGCTTGAAGTCAAAATTTGACAAGAAGACTTGAAGATAGAAGAAGCTCACCAAATCTTGGAGATTTGAAGATTACCTCTCATAGCAAGAAGGCACCACTCTAGAGACATAGACTTCTCCAAATCTATAGCAGAAGGAGGAGAACACAAGAGGAGAACAAGCCACCAAATCCTAGGCTCATGAAAGAAAGTTCGAGACCATCATTTGGTGAAGAAGGAGTTGTTCAGGACATCCTACTTGAAGCAACAACTTGGTGTTTTTAGACACCAAGGTCTACATCCTCTACAAATGTGGGAGAAGAGCTACAGAAAAAGGTATGCAACTTATGGTGCAAAAATATTCATTAATTGAATTATTTATCAGATTTATTAGAGCACCTGAATTTGGATTAAAGTTGCAAAAAGGAAATTAGATTACAGTCTTCTAAAGTGCAAAAGAAAATAGATTCTTTTTAAGGATTCAATTGCACATTTATTAGGAGTTGATTAGATTTCATATTAGCTTCTATCAACTACCTATTATCTATTTTTGAAAAATAAGACTAAGTCCTACAAACATTGATTGTAGTGAAATTGCAGAATAACTCCTAAAGATTCATTTTAGGTTATTCTTTATTAGTTGTAGTAGATTATTAGTGCATGACTTTGAGAGTTGATTGGAGTGATAAGGTGTAATATTAGTGCATTAAAAGTAAAGAACTTGTACTATTATACCACTCTCAAAAAGAAAATTAGTTTTGTGTTTCTTGAAAGGCACAAAGTCTGATTTGTATCAAGTGTCTAAAGACACTATTGAAGCACAAAAATCTGCAACTTGAAGTGGCCAATAGAAGCCACCAAAAAGGGTTAGAATCCTCCAGAATTTGGAGAAGAACTTAACTAACCAAAAATAGAAATAGAAGCTTATGAAAGTGAGACTTGGTGAGTCTCAAAATCAAAAGCATTACAAGTTGAATGCAAGGAAAAAAATGCAAAAAATTTGCATCAATTAAAAAGCTTCTATCTACTATTATTGAAACTTGGACTTGTTATCAAAAGTGTCCAAGAAAAAATGGAAAGGTGTGTCTACTCTTTAAAGACAACCTCAAACCCTTGTATTGCAAGAAATCTACCACAAAACCAGAATTTAAAATCTGGAAATAGAGTGCAAAAGAAGGTATATTAAAAAGCCTTATTTTACAAAATTATAATACATTATCTTGCACTACTCTAATCTGGTTTTTGATAGCATAAGAGCAGATTTGGAAGTGCCACATTAGGGCACGTATTCTATAGGGAAAGAACAACCATCAAAGGTCGAGCATCAACACTCTTCCTCCCAAGCTAGAAGGAGCCATTCAAGGGCTCATCTTGGATGTACGTACCTACAGAATCAAAGCTCATTTTAGATCATTCATGAGCCACATTTACGTAGATAGGCGAGTGCATATCAATCTCAAAAAAAGGATGTCAAAATATCTACAAGGAAATCAATACGTTTGGAGGCATAAAAGAAAGAGGGAAGGTGTTACATTCATGGTCTCTAACTTGGAGAAGACCACTCACCAAGGGAAGCCTCAAATCATCATCCAAGCTCCATAGCACATCACCCATCCACCTATGGAGAAAAATCTTGCTTGCTACCCAAGCAACATTGCAAAGAAAAAGGGTCATGGAGTTATAATCTCCATCTTCGAAGGCATTACAAGAATGGACTCCATGCAGAAATAACACTTGGCATTCTGGTCATCATTCCTCTCAACGTTCTAGAAACTTCCATGAAGGAGTTACAAGCAAATACGTGACACTTGGTATTCTCCACCAGCTTCACACAAGTGCCCATACATTTTCTAATTTCTCCAAGAGCATTGAACAAAGGTTTTGGAGCGTTACGTAAAGAAGGGAGCACTCACGTGTAATGGACGTGACACTTGTCACAATGCCTATGATCAACAGTGCTTAAAAGGTATCTTAAGTCCAAGATCAACATGCATGAGTGAAGCGTAGTCAAAGACATTCAAAGGAGGAATGTAGCATAGTCAAGGCATGAGAGAAGCATAGTAGAAATGTTCGAAGTGCAGCGTGGAAGATAAGGGGAAGGAGCATTAAAAGCTCCCCATTTTTGAAGGTCAACATTCAGTGCCATATGTACAACATTCAAGTCCTGCCACTCCAAGGAATCTCCATTAAACCGAGCGCCCAAGGTACCTCTTATACGTTGTTATACTCAACCATAGAAAGCATTGAATATTGAGGAGATATTGCATCCATAAGGTAAGGTCTAAATCTCATTTATTATTGCTTTCATAAGTTGGAGTTATAAGGGTTATAAACTAAGGTTAAAACTTAGATTTTGAAAGCTAAAGGGGTGACTTATCTTATTAATTTAATATTTGCAATCTTACTTAGGAGGAATAAGGAATTCAACTTGGATTAAACTATATTGCAAATATTATTATCATTTCTCTAATTTTCCAAACTTGGGAGTCACAAGGATTACTCCATCAAATTTATTTTATTTGGAAATTAGAAATAATCCAAGGGATATAAAAGAGGTTATTAAGGGTTTTTATTAAGGTTGGATAAACATATTTTTACTTGTCTCAAATTTCTAAAAAGGGGTAAAATAATTCCAACATCAAAACCTCTTCAAAATTGAAAAAGTGCTTAGTTCAATTAGGAGTAATAAGGTGTTGAAAAGTTGATTTTTGATTCTTGCAAAACTTGTACAAAATCAACCAAAATTGAACTATATTTTTACAAAAAGCACTATATCATACTTCAATCAAGGAGCACATATCTTAAAATATTGGGGCTATAAAAATTTAGGTCATACAAATGTCTACTGGCATACTTGGTAATGCTCTTAGAAGTGGAATAAGAAAAATACCAATGTGGATCAAGAACCTGATGGACTCCAATGATGAAAAGAGGAAAGAAAAGGAAGAACCTCTACAATATGACATAATTTTTGAAGTCAACAACTATGCAAAGGAAGATTCATCTAATGAATCAATTGAACAAAAATAGGGAAATATTGATCAACAAGATTTTATGCAAAATGGAATAGCTTCAATTGTGCACATATGGTTTGTAGACCTTATTAAGGAGATAGACAAACATGATATTCCTAAAATTGATCACAAAATTGCTAGATCATCTCTATTGTGCACCCATTGCAATCAATATGGTCATGAAAAAATGAATTGTTGGAGTTTACATCCATGCAAATATTGTGATGGAACAAATCACTCATATTTCTCCTATCACTTCAAATATAGATATTATATAGACTATGAAAGAAGATTGCTTCAAAGGTTAAACTATTATCTTCAGAAATTTATTTTAGATAAATCTACTAACATTGAGCTCAAGGTTGGTACTTATGAAGGATAGAGAACCAGGTCTTACCAAGGGATAAAATAAGGAAGAAGGGTCAATTCAGATCCACTCAAGACATGCACCATCATGAGAGCTATGAATCACCAAAGACGCTTGAGACCAAGGAGCAAAGAATTGAAAAATATAAGAAGCATTGACATGAAGACTGTAGTAGTAGAACAAGAACCAGATCAAGCAAAAGAAGATGAAGAAAATCCATATTGAAGACTAAAGCCTTCAATACCCAAATAATGTAATACAGGGGGGTGTTGGAAATAGTGTCTATTCCATCATTTGGGTTATGTAAATGTATCCTCCAAGATACATATCTAGATTACTTCATGTGCAAGTTATCTAGTTACTTCATGCAATGTAATAAATGGACAAGTGTCAATGTGCAAGTTGTACATGTGCAAGTTGTCCTATGCACAACTAGATAGAGTGTTGGCCAAGCATCCTATTTTGCTTATATAAGGATGGCCTCTTAGATAGATAGACAAGACAGTCGAGGGACATAGTCAGATAGCGTAGGTTAGTGGATAGTGTAGTTCTGTGTTCCACACCATTTATTGGTGATGGATATGATGTAGATCTGTAGCTTTGTTAATGGAGTGCTCACTTCCTCCATAGCTACATTGTAATATTTTATATGATTTATATTTCAGCATACTTCAGTCATCTAGCAGATTTACTTTCTTTCATGTTATTCTACATCTTGTGATTGTTATCTCTCATGGCTCATTCATCAAAAGCTAATAGGCATCATATCAAAGTAAAGCTACCTTTCCTAGGATCAATTTTTAAGCAATCTTTAGCTTATTCATGGAAGCTTCTAGTTCTATGACTAGAGATTTAACAACTGAAACATTGTTATCAATGGTTCAAACAACCTTAAACTCTAATTGAGCAACCTTTAGTCTTGAACCAACCTTTGGTTCTTTTACCAACATCTTTTTACTAGCTTGGACCCTATACTAGCATCCATTTGCTAGCCCCACTCTAATACCAACTATAACAAACCTCATTTTCCAACCATATTGAGAGAGATTTTTTTTTTAAATACTCATAAGTATAGTCTATCATCATTCCTTTGAACATATTTCTCTCAAACACATGTATAAGATGTTTATTTAAGTCCATATACTTAAATAATTTAACATCTATCTCTTCATCAAGAAGTCACTTAAACGAGATGCAATCCCTATTTTCATTATTAATCCATAAAACATGATGATTTATACAACATCATAAATCAAAGGATAAAACTAAGTTATTCATATTTTGAGTATAACTATAAATTCCATCATTTACCTATCTATTAGAGAGTAAAGAAATACACCCATTCTAAATTTACAAAATAATACACGAGCTAGATAAACCCCATTCATTCCAAATTCATTCTTTTGTTACATATATTTTTTCCAAAAAAATATATTTATTTGTTATATCAATTACAATTACAAAAACTTCTAGTTCAAGCAAGATAAACCCCACAATTTCCTCCAAAGAATAGATTCCCCACCCATTCTTTCTTGTTCATAACTTATAAGATGCAATTGTAATTAATTTTCCTAGATTTCTTTTGTAGGTTCTGGTCTGATCTCTCCTTGTCTTATTTTGTTTCCTTTTTCCAATGGACCTCTGTCCTTTGATAGGTTTTTTTGTATGTCTCACTTGTTGATGTTTTTGGTTGAGGTTTTCCCAGTTTTGGGATCCTCCCTTCTTTTGTTGATGTAATTGCTTGTTGTTGTTGTTGGTTGAGGCTTTCCCAATTTTGGTATCCTCCCTTATTTTGTTGATGTAATGGTTTGGGGATCCTCTTAAAACCCATTATCAATAAAAAAAAATCCAAGATTCCTCATTTCAAGAAATCACTTCTAGTCTAGTTCAAACAAAAACAAGAGGGAACCCCATAAATTCCCCCAAGAATGAATTTCCCACCCATTATTTCCTAAACATAGCTAGAAGGTACTTTTATAAACCAAATTACCTTAGTTTCCATTCACACTGAAATAAAATTTAAACAAATGAATCTAACATTTGATCTTTCCATAAAATTTTGATCTATAAGCCATTAAATTTTTCCACAAAATTGCTTGTAAGCATAACTTCCAATTTTTTCCAAAATATTCTTTAAAATAGCATTCAATTTTTCCACAAAATTGTCCTAGCTAACACATAATTTCTCCATAAAATTGTACTATAATTAACTTACAAGTTATCCACTAAATTACCCTATATTTCACCTACAGTTTCTCCTTAAAATTGTCCTATAGTTAACCTTCAATTTGTCCACAAAATTATCTTATGGTTAACCTACAATTTCTCCATAAAATTATCCTATGGTTAACCTATAATTTCTCCACAAAATTATCCTATGGTTAACCTACAATTTCTCCATAATATTATCATGTGGTTAACCTAAAATTTCTCCACAAAATTATCCTATGGCTAACCTATAATTTTTCCACAAAATTATCCTGTGGTTAACCTACAATTTCTCTAAAAAATTATCATGTGGTTAACCTAAAATTTCTTCATAAAATTATCCAAAAAACACTATCAATTATTTTCCAAAAATTTAACCTATCCTTAATTTTTGAGTTTTGCTCTACTATTTTATTTTTGTAGCACAGTATCATTATCTCAAAAAAATAAATACTATGTAACCTCCAAATCCAAGGGTTAATTTGCAAAAATATAAGGTGTTTAAATGAGCAAAAACCTCCAAAAATATAAATTTTTAATTGGTTTAAAAGGTGGGTACTTAAAGTCAACTAATTAATAATCAAACCCAAGTCAATCCAATCAACCTCATTCAAGCCTCAGTCAATACTTAGTCAAACATATCAACTAGAGCATCTGCCACTGACGATTAGCTTCTATAAAGTGGTGGCTACCTTGGCCATAGCCTCCTTGGCTATCCTGACCACCAACCTATGGTTGAGCTCTTAGGGGAGACTTTCTCTATTTCAAACCCTCACATGCTCCCACAAGGAGCACGTGGTATATTTACCACATATGTATTTTTAAAAAAGGTTTAATACATACTGCTCCTAAGCAATCAGGCACATAAAATGAGTAAACCAAACCAAACCAAACCTTTTACTCCACTCCACATGGTAGTGAGTCTATGGAACCAAGGTTATATAGGCACAAAATTCCATGTGGTAAAGCAAGGTCAGTCAACAAATCTACCAGGTCACACAGGTGGTTCAAGGGAGCTGTGAGGACTTAGCCAAGCACCTAGGTTCTTGGCTACTTTACCTAGGTGCCTCGACCTATATAAATCCATACTAGTCTCTCCAACAATGCATGTGGGACAATAGTCTCACCAAAGATAAAAAGAGATTTAATTTGTATCAGTTTTTAAAAATCTAACAAACCACATCAACCTTTCCTATAGAGCCACATGATTCAACCAAGGTGGGTCAAAATCAAGCCAAACATCAAATCAAAAGATAATATAAAGGTCCATGTGTCCATCACACACTACTGCATCTGGCGCTTGGCCACCAAGTGGCTCGATCTCAACCACCACTTTGTGGTCGAATACTTATTATGTATTTACTCCTTTTAAAGCCTAAAACACACCAATCACATCTCATGTGGGATAATTATCATGAAATACCATGAATATCTTCCACTTGAGCACACTAAATGTGAACCAAAGTGCATCAACCACTCAGGTAGGTGCTCAAGGAACGTCAAAAACTCCCTCAAACTTGGATTTATACTCCCATAAACCCTAATTCACTCTATGGTGTCATGCTAAAATGTATTACTTGGGTATCACTTCTTTTAAACAGTGAGGGCTAAGCCTAAAAATGAATACCAGGGTGAACAGAGGAATTTTGGTTCAAGTATTGCTAATAGAGGCTAAGAACCTCTCAAAATATCAACAATAAACTAATTAACCTCTCAATTCTCTAAAGTGATGTGTTTAAAATAAATGAACTTGAAAAATCAATTTCTACCATGCAAAAAAATTCAATGATTTTTCTTATTAAACATAAATACAATAAGACAGAGGGATCAATCGAGTTGTAACCACCTTGATTGATGATTTCAGACCTGGTTTTCATGTCTCAGGAGGATAGTATTTGGTTCTGGCTCATAGAGACATTTAGAAACAAGGATATATATATATATATATATATATATATATATATATATATATAACATATCAATTTGGGTACTAGTATAAACTACCAAAAAATATCCATCCAAGACTTAAAGCTTCCATTAAAGGAGGCTCTTATACAAAGCTAGTCTAGGTCATTTTCATTTGCTTAGCATACATAGCTTACTAAGGTGATTCAAAGCCTCAAACAAAGCAATCACATAGGTCATATTATTATGATTATAGCATATAGGCATCTCATTAATCAATGACAAAGGATATCAAGAAAGCAAGACATAAGTAATCTTAACCATCACCAAAAATGGTAGCAAATAGGAAGATTAAGCAAAGCATAAATATGTTTACCCTATGCTCATTCCAATATCATAGAACAAAATAAAATTAAACAATGCTTAATAAGGAATATTTCCAACCTAATACTCTTGAATGGTTAGGTTCCTCCTTGCAGTCTCCTATCCTTCTCCTTGTGGTTTTCTAGCTCTAAACTAAGCCCCTCTAGGCTCATTTAAAGGTATTATTTCTTGATAAAGCAATATGCCTTCAAATAAACTACTAATTTCACCATGCTAGGAAGAGACAAAATAAGTATTATAAAATCAAAAAGTAGAGATAAGATGATCTATCCATTTATTTCATGCCCCCTCCTCAAGAATGTTAACAAATTTAAAACTATTAAATAAAACAAGGGGAATCATTATATTATTAAATTATCTTAGTGCTCTTTTAGTCCAATCAAAATTAGACACATTTTGTGAAGACAAATATCACCTAATTGCATTCCAAAACCTACCAAATTAATGAGGTAACATGCAATTAGATTAATTAAACCATGATTAATTGATTTGCTTTTATTTTTTCCAAAACATATTTCCTAAAATATATCTTTCACAAAAGCATCAATTAACTTCACAAAACATTACAAAACTAATAATTAGGTCCTAATTCATCATGAAAAAGGGTCCTTCCAAGGGAGGTCATGACACTTAATGGAGGGACATATTGGAATCTCCCACTAGGGCTTGCCATCTTGCCAATAATTTAGAAAAAATCTCATCTTTACATTACTTCATCTAATACAAATCACTAATTATGACCTTTTCTCAATGTAGATACATATATGTTCAAAACATATCTTGACAAGATCTCTAAAGTTCTTAAGAAAATTCCTTGGGATCTGGTAGTACCATTCCAATGCAAGGCCACTAAGTCTCTTAGAAAATATGTTGAGTAGAAATGTTTCATCATAATAAATATCATTACAAATGGTTCTAAATACCCTAGGATGGTTAATAGGATATTCCTTTCCTTTGTACATTTAAAACTTGGGAGTTTCAAAGTTGGGAGGAAAAGGGTAACTAGCTACAAAAGGATCTAAATTTTGGTTGTACAAGTCATCATAAGAGTACTTGTGACTATAGAAGGATCCTTGGATTATGGTCATTTGTTATTTTAGTAGCTCTAATTGAGAGTTAAAATATTGAAGTTCAAATGAAATTGGATTTGATTACATAAAATTAATGTACTAAGAGACAAGAGGAAATTGATAATTGATATAAGGATATGATTGATACACTTGCGGGTATGATTTTGAGATTGGCATCATATGATTTACTCCCAAAGTGTTTGAATTTAAAGGATTATAGGATAAAGGATGAGATATTGAAGTATTAGGATTTTAAAGGAAACTTATGCACTCATTTATGTGTTGGAAATTTTGAGTGATAAGTTGTCATTGATGTCAAGAGTGAGTGGTTATTGATGTCAAGCTTTCAACACCAGTCAATGACAGTTTTAGTGGGCAACATAAGTTTCAGGTTCTCCAATAAATGCAAAAGAATAAATCGATTTCAGTTTCAAGACCCGGTTCCAGGAAGTCAGATGAGGTCCAAAGTGCAAGAAAAATCCCAAGTAAATAATATTATATGTAACCACCAGAAAGGGTCACACCCGATTGCGGCTCCTATTGCGATAAATGGTAAAGATATAACATGCATACAAGTAAACGAAATTGACAACAAATGAAACAAGAAAGAAAATGCTTTATTCCATTATATTTGAAGTCAAAACCCAATTACAAGTACGTCCCTCTTAGGGATATTCATTTTGATACAATATTACAATAGGAGTGCTCAATTGTTTTCCCTCTTAAGGGTAGGTGTGATTTCCAAATGCCTCTCAGAATGGCACGAACTGCTCTAGGGTGGAGGTGCCCTCTTCTTCGCAATGGGGAAGGAACTTGATGGTTTGCTCTCCTTTGAAACTATTCCCTACGGTCAAGAAACAACAAGAATGTCAAAAATATAGGCAGCCTCTCATGATGAGGCCCTTTTAGGTAAAATGCATAATGACACCATTAACATGCATAATCAAGAAAGTATAAAAGGTGCTTCTAAACTATGCAAATTGAATCAAGATTCATACAATAGCGTAAAGAAAGACAACAACTACTCTATGCATGGATCAGATATATGAAATAAGGCATGAAAGTGCATAAAGAACTTATTAATGTCCTAATTGAAGCATAAACATAAAGAAGCTAAACTAACCTAAATCTACGGTCAGAAGTCTGCTAAAATGTATTTTAACCATGAAAACAACTAATCTAACCTAATTAACCGGACATAAATGAAATTAGGAAGGCGGTTATACCTCTGCTACAAACCATAGCTCTGGTGCATGGTCTGCACTATAAACCATGGCTGACAGCCATGGTTAGCACTCTGATAGGCTTACCCTCAATTCCAAGGGTAGTGGGCTTAACCTCCTTGTCCAATTGATGTTCAAGGGTCGCCTTCGATGTCCTTCTGATAGATTTGGTGGTCAAATCACTGTGATGGGCCTTCGTTTGCCCGAATTTGCATTTCTTGATCCTCCTAGGCTCCTAGGGCATCCATGGCAAACTGATCATTGGATGAATAGCAAAGTAGGCTTTGAATGCACAAATTCAGTATGCAATCTGATAGGGCTTCGCTGCTCGCTTGATCACTTCACACTCACTCGATAATTCATCAGCGCTTCGCTATACAAATCATCTATATCATTGCCCTCATTTGTAGGGGTACTTATAGGACTACCCAAGGGCTAGGGGTGGCTTCCTGGAGAAGCCAAGATCAAGAAGGGGTGGTTAGGATAGTTGGAATGGAAGATTCCACCCTCTAACCACCTTCTTCTAGATCCAATGGTCGTTTCAACCGATTTGGCTCGGATTGAAGGCCAACTGAACTTCAGTTAAGACCGTAGGTCACAACTATGGTCTAGACTACAAACCATAGGTCTCAGCCATGGTTCAGCTATAAACCATAGGTCTAGGCTATGGTTCAGACTGATTAGGCCAAGGAGCCCAAATTGAGTGGTTAGAACCACTGCTCTATCTTGGAGTCTATCCAAGATCTTCCATATGGTCTTGTAGCATGTCCATATGAGTAGTCGCCCTCGACATGACGCGTTTTAGGTGTCTACAGATGCCCCTTTTGAGATGCGTTGTGAGATCGAACAACGCTGAGCAAAAATAGACCTCCTAAAATGATGTCGAAGGTTCTATGATGATCATTAGTCAGATCAACATTAGATGCCCCAGGTCCAGCAAAAGGATGCGCATCCTGGAATCATTGCTTCCAACTCTTTGGAGGCTTAAACTTGAAAAGCTTGTGCCCTTCTCATCTCATTCGGTGTGGTTGTGCATTCCATAGGTATCTTATGACCCATAGATCCGAAAGGCGAAGAACAACAAGCAAAATCATATTTGCTATTTACCCCAAGCAAAGGGGTAAGCTTATGATAGTTGTTTACAATGATTCGCAAGGACGAACGCAATTTTGACAAGATCAAGGGATCTACGATCTCCGAGATCTTCTATTGATTTTGATTATGATTTGATATTATGACTACCCCCTCAAGCGATGAGTCGATGAGGGTAATGACAATGAATAAAGTGACGATGTCGCTTGACCACCATGGATGATCTGAACAAATTTAGATTTGAGCAAATTAATGCCTTGGCTAGGCCTAGTTCAACTTTTGATTCCAACTGTTAATAGTATTTGCACACTTCTATCCCATGGAGCAGTCGGGCTACAATAGCCATCTTAGGGAATCGAATTGATACAAATCCAATCAGATTTGTGTTGAATCAAATTATCGATGATTTGCTGAAAAAGAGGTCATAGAAGAAATGGCATGCAACGCCTCGTTCCCGTGGAGCAGTCCGGCCATGAAGGCCTTCTTAGGGATTGAAAAGAAGCATATCAGATCAATGATGACAATTTTTGCCCCAAATGTCCTTATGGTAATTTACTCATCTTGTCGGATTGCATGGATCGCAAGTCGCTGCAACCGCCAAGTGTATAGGGTAAATTACTGAATACGAGGCGCATTTGGTGTTTTAATTATTTGATTTTTTTTGGAATGTTTTGAATTATGCATTGAGCTTATTTATTTGGTTGGGAGGTGTGTCACTCCATGAAAGGATTTGTCATAGCGATGACCTCGGTTGTACTTTATAATCTCAGCCAGATTTTTAATTTTTTGATTGGATCTCGGTGCTTGATTATCACCAAATTTCCAAATTAGCTTGCTTTTATTGCATTTTGACCCAATGGGAGGCATTAATTGATATTTTTGGCCCTTCCCATGGTGGGATTTTCTAAAATTGTCTGCCAGTTGCAAACCACGGCTAGGGTCTACGGTTCCCATTTGCAAAATTGGGAACCACGGCTAGGGCTTGCGGTCCACGTGAAATATGAGAAGTCTATAAAATTTCCAAATTTCAAATATCTCTCATTATTCCTTGATAGTGACCTGCAACTGGAGCTCTGACAGTGACAACTGACTAAACTGACCTGCAACCTAGCACACCTTACCCGGACACCGACTCACAGCACGATGGCAGGGCGCGGGCAAGCGTCTTCTAGCCACGGAGGATGAGGGGAGGGCAAGGTAACTCAAAAACCAAGACCTCACATCCATTACCAGTAAAATGAACCCAATTAAGTAATCGGTAAATCAATCTCACTAAACTGCTGGCAATGAACCTCATTTTAGGCTAGGATAGCTTAGGTTATTAATTTTTTTGCATTTTTGGCCGCGGTATCGCACCCGACCGGACTTCGAACGGAGACCGCAGGTACCAGCTACGGTTCCCAATTGGTCAATTGGGGCAGCATTCAAACTTCCAATGGTCAAATTTTGACCGCATGCGGACCGCAGGGTTGACCCGCGGTTCACCAACTTTAGGAAAATTTTGCAAAATTTTTAATTTTTCTGAATTTTTAGAGGCAATTAATATCATTTAATGCATTTTTGACCTGTCTGATTGACAAATTTGATTTGTAGGCCTGCATGATGACATGTCCTTGCAATTTTATCAGTTTTTTACTATTTTTGATGATTTTTAGATCAATTTTTAAATGTTTTTGCATGTTTTAGTTAGCTTTTTCCTTATTTTATGCTATTTATTCTAGAGATTGACCTCTAGAGCATGAGAGCCTGACATTCTGAAGACTCTCCATGGAGAGCTCACTGATGGTGAGCGAGAGTGGTTCAGAGCTATCGACTTCGGCTACGTTTTGGATCTACCCACCATTAGGGTAGATCAATCCTATCTGACTACGTTGGCCCATCGCTGGAATATGCGGACCAACACATTTCACCTACCTATAGGTGAAATGATAGTCACACTAGAGGACGTCTATAGGATCTTCAGGATCCCCATTGATGGTGAGGCCATCGTCTGCTCCACCTCTGGGGCTAAGGAGTCCATCTTCGATGCTATCTTCGGTGCTCGAAGCGAGGAGGCTCAGGGCACCATCGACCATGGAGGGGTCCACATCGGCTACTGGTAGGGGAAGAACATCTTCTCCATGCGCGAGGCCATCTTCATGCACCTGGTGGTGCAATATGTGCTTCCAGACTCCTCGGGCGTGAGGATTCCTTAGAACCTTCTAGCTACTATACGTAGAGTAGTACAGAGCTCTATCCACCAGCCACTACTCCTAGCCTGGGGGAGCACACTACTAGCTCAGCTCTATCGAGAGCTATATCAGATTACTGAGCGTAGCCGTAAGGGCATCAACTGTAGTCTACTTTTGTAGATCTAGGGCTAGCAGCATATCAGAGTAGAGCATCCTAGGGAGCTGCCCTTACCCATTATAGACATTGATGATGAGCATCAATGCTATGCTACCTGCTGGCCTCGGGAGGAGGAGGGCTTCTAGAGTAGGACTCATGCTGGCGAGACCCAACATTACATCACCCGATTTGTAGCACTTGGGCTGGATGATATCCAGTGGCGGCCCTACATGGATTGTCCTGATTGGCCTGAGGCCGATGAGAGGCTTCAATGGGCTCATCGGGATAGATGGCTGCTCGATCGAAAGGCCGAGATCTAGGAGTTTTAGTTCTTCTCTCATGTCCTATGTTAGTTTGGCATGGTGTAGGACATCCCAGAGATCCCATTCACTTACAGGCGCCTAGCTTTGGAGAGGGATCTATCATGGATCTAGCCTCCAGCTCTAGGTGATGCTCTAGATGACTTCTAGGAGACTAGGGTTGACATAGCGATGACCACTCTAGAGTACGATGGATGGTGGTCTCTATTCTGCTGGTATGGGATAGGGCCTCTGGGCCATGCTGTAGATCAAGCAGGAGCAGAGGTGGATCTTGATGGGCGTAGGGTGCGCCAATGGATAGAGGGTGGCTGGGGCATAGAGGCTACCACTAAGGAGGCTCCCAAGATTGATCCCAAGGAGGAGGCTCTAGAGGAGGGTGAGGTCCCTCCTGACAGTGTAGAGGGGCTACTCTTGGCATAGGTGGCTGACTTGCAGAGTTAGCTCGATCGATTCTAGATGCAGTAGAGGGAGCATGATACTACTATCGCTACTCTATAGGTGCAACTGATAGAGAGAGATCATCGACTGACATAGGTAGACTAGTAGATTGCTAGCCTGACAGCCCAGGCTACTATAGTAGAGACCCAGGTTGGTGAGCTCACTCATGCTCGTGACTTGGCAGAGGCATAGAGGGATGTGGCCATAGTAGAGCGAGATCTACTCAGGGCATAGAGGGGGGTCCTCCACCCTCTCAGTTGATTATGGGGCCTTCGATGGCACCAGTAGTAGTACTACCAGGTGGTCGGGATCCTATGGTAGAGGTACAGTGCCTATAGGGTTTACTTATGAGTGCCAATGAGAGGCACGCATCCAGGGTTGCTCGGGTAGACCAGTTGGTGGGCTACATTCAGATGTTGGGCATAGAGGTTCTTGAGGATCCATATGCTGTAGAGTCCCAATGGACTAGATCTCGGACTATAGGATAGTCCACTGCTAGCTCGAGCCATCGCACCCATCGAAGTGAGAGGACACATAGGTCCTCCAGTACACATGGTGCATTAGACAAGGAGGGCAGTCTACTATAGCATCCAGTCATAGGTCCCAGTGGATAGAGGTGCCCATCGCTCAGGGGGCAGTTGGATGAGTGCTAGGCCTCTTCGGGTTAGGTGGTACTCAGGGTGCTCAGTAGGATCCATAGCAGTCAGTAGGGTAGCAGGCAGAGCAGTCTCCTGAGCACAACACTGAGGGAGGAGGTGAGAGCTCTGGTACAGGGGGAGCAGATCAGAGCTAGAGCTCTAGATTGTAGGACACATTTTTGATGTATCTCATTTTTGGTGTAAGGTCGAGGACCTACACATTTGTAGCCTACGGGCATTTTTGTACTCCCCATGTACTCTGAGACACACATATTTATATGATATGATCATTATTATGGCTCATTTATTGTGTACTCATTTATTTTTAATTTTATGTTTATATGATGCACATGGATGCAATGCTTATGTTATGCTGATGCTATATGATGTGATGTATGGATGACATGCACTAGATAGCTATTTGATTTATGATGATGATATGCAGTGATCTTAGATGCTTAGATGTGCTTTTTGATGGATGCATATGGATGCGATGTTTTTCTCTTAACGCATATTTGATATTGCTTTCTTTTTATGCATTAATGTATGTAATGCTTTATTTACATGATGCTAATCTAATGTAAATGAACCTGTATGCTTTAATCACTTAAAACATAAGGAATGAATGCAAATATGTTTATCAATCTAATGGATGATGCCACAGAATGTATAAAAATCATGAATGTAATTGAAAATCCTTAAGATAAGAATGTAATCAATTAATCACCCATATATGAAATGCAATGGTATGCAATGTTTTATGATGCGAATGATATAATGTGCCATTCGATTTTCTTTTGCAATTTTGAAAAATGTGCATGATATAGTCAGTGGTCGTCTAAATATTATTGCTAATATCCATCCGGTATCTATCCTATATGTTGATTGTGCTTTTTATAATGATGTATCATGGGTTTAATACTTTGCAATTTGATGATTTATATGGTTGCCATTTTTGACACTTTGTTGCTATGGGAGAAATTTTTGAGGTTTTCCATGAGACTCAAACACCCTAATAGACTTATCAAAAGTTGCATACTAACCACACTAGACTTCTGAGATAAAAGGCTTTTGCTAGGATAGACCCTAACTATTCATTATCCCTGTGTGTGCAAATGATTATTTAAGATAAGACACGAGCGTTCCCCGATGTCAGGCGAGATTCTTTCAGCCCATTGCTAAGATAGGGGTTCCACAAATGTCTTATCCAATCTCAAGTTTAGATTTCAGTTGGACTAAGCCACTAGGCAATGCAGGACACCTGAAGCTAGCTCTTCCACATTCAAACATTGGTCTTGTTCATAAGCGAGATGCTAATGCGTCAGACATATCATCATGCGTAAGGTATAGTAGTGCTGACAATTCTAGGGATTCAGGCTCATTCCTTTCTATCCTTCAATTTTTGGGATACTTGCTCATATGTAGTGAAGCAAGGGAGTCGATTCCATCTTCTTTTTGAACTATCTTTGGATCTTCATTTGATCTCTCTTCGAACTAGATTTTGGATCTTCATTTGATCTCCGCTCGAACTTTTGATTTATGATCTTCATTTGATCTTCACTTTGAACTTTGATTTAAGCCTATTTTCTGATCTTCACTTGATCTTCACTTTTTGGCATTTACATTTGATAATCTTCTTCAAAAACTTTCCTTTGGGGAGATTTACTTGGAAAAATTATTTTTGGTATATCGATTGAGAATATCGATCTTATGATATCAATATGGGATATCACTCTAGGGAGTCGATCTATGATATCGATCTAGGGGATCAATCATGAGGATTGATATGGGATATCTCTTTAGGATATGCTCATTTTATCGTAAGCAAGGGATTTTGAATAGGGAACTAACCTGTCCTTTTTCCAACTGCCAACATTTCCCATACCGTCCGCATAGAGGGATAAGCAAGAATAACTCTTTTCACTTCAGGATACCCGGTCCTACTTCATGGCTTTCATCTTCCCCTAGTCCTTGTTAGGATTGTTTAAATTTGTTGATTAGTGATAGGCTTTTGATATGCTAAGGGCTATACTAACTGAACCTTAGCTACAAAAGCAAAGCAAGCTTTCTACCAACTCTTGATAAGACTACTAGGTATGACTGAGTGATCGAAAAACCTAGTATATCTCCATAGCAACATTATAGGTTGTGTTGAAAAACATAATTACTCACATGAATGATGGATCATGATAAATGTAGAGATGCATGATTTAAACACAAACGTGGCATCATTTGTAAGACTGACAAACACAAATGCCTTCTATTATGGAATGCAATGGATGATGAATGCCTATATGCAATGCAATAATGTGGCGGATGCATGAGTGAATGCAAAATGAAAATGCAAAATTCAAATGCAAATGCAAATGTTTTTGGATTTTATGCTTTACCATTTTTTTTGGATTTTATTGATTTTATAATTTTTATGGGTTTTGAGCCTCATAATTGACCAAACGATGAGTACATGCCTCTGGAGCCTTTAGATTGACCAAGCAATTTTTAGGAATCCTTGGAGCTTTTGGGATTGACCAAAGGGATTATGGGTACCTTTGGGGAATTTTGGGATGACCAAGCAATTTTGAGAATCCTTGGAGCCTTTGGGGTTGACCAAGCAGTTTTTTAGAAACTCTTGGTGCCTTTTGCATTTGACCAAAGGGCTTATAGATGCCTTTGGAGCTTTTGGGTTGACCAAGTAGTTTTTTAGAAACTCTTGGTGCCTTTTGAGTTTGACCAAAGGGCTTATAGATGCCTTTGGAGCTTTTTAGGATGATCGAGCGATTATAAGCAAATCCTCGAGGCTTTTAACTGACATGACCAAGCGGTTTTAGGGACCCTTGGAGCCTTTTGGGATGACCGAGCGGTTTTGACCAAACCCTCAGAGCTTTTGAGGTTGACCAAAGGGCTTACAGATGCCTTTGGAGCTTTTTACTTGACCAAACCACTAATGAAAGTGTTTGGAGCCTTTTAGGATGACCGAGCAGTTACAAGCAACTCTCAGAGCCTTTTACTATGCTCTTTAAGCATAAAACGCCTTAAGATGGATGATGTTGAGAGGTTCAGGCTCTTCAACACCCCTTAGCGATGTTAGGTGATAGGTACCTAGACCAATATTTTTAGATATGATGTAGGGTCCTAGCCAATTGGCCATGAATTTGTCTCGCATATCATGTGGTAAATTAGAGTTCTGTTGGTTTTCTTTCAAGACAAGATCCCCAACTTCAAAGTCTCTCTGGTGGACTTTGACATTGTAAGCTCATTTTAGTCACTCTTGATAAATGTGGAGATGCTCCAAGGCATTCACGTGATGTTCATCAAGTAGCGTCAGTTGATCCAGTCGAGCTTGTCGTGCAGTGTCATCATCGATGAACTCTTTCAATGCGATGCGCAACATTGGAATTTCTAATTCCAAGGGCATAATGGCCTCAATGCCATATACTAGTGAGAACGGTGTTGCCCCAGTGGGCATCCGAATACTAGTCCTATAAGCCCAAAGTGCAAGGGGTAGCTGGATGTGCCAGTCTTTGTGGTTTTCTTGTACCATATTTTTCAAGATGGCTACCACTATCTTATTTGAAGCTTCAGCCTGCCTGTTTGCTTGCGGATAGTATGGAGTCACAAAACTATGTTTGATTCTATATTTAGATGTCAAAGCTCTCACAGTTTTGTTCTTGAAAGATGTTCCATTATCCGATATTATTTTGGATGGAATCCCAAAATGACTTATGATATGCTCTAGTATAAACTCTGCTATACGAGCTTCGGTTGTCATTGTTAAGGGTATTGCTTCCACCCACTTTGTAAAATACTCAGTAGCCATGATTATGAATGTATGTCAGCCCGATGATGGAGGAGAGATCTTGCCTATAAGATCCAATCCCCATTGAGCAAATGGCCAAGCCGCTTGGATGGGTTGTAAGGCCTACGATGGCAAGTGCGTAAGATTAGCGTGATGCTGGCATTTAATGCATTTCTTGACATACGCATTGCACTCCTTCTCCATAGTGGGCCAATAGTAACCCATTCAAAGGATGCGCTTGACGATGGCCATGCCACTGAAATGGCCACCACACGTACCATCATGGGCTTGCAAAATTGCCCATGATGCCTCTTGGGGCTCTAAGAAATGAAGGAGAACTCCATCATAGCTTCTTCGGTACAAGATGTCTCCTATTAAGACATATTTGGCCACTTTCTATTTAAATGTGCGCTTCACGGCATGCGACAATCCCTCTGGGATTATACTAAGCTTTAGGAAGTCTTTAATTTGTGACATCCAATTTTGATAAATCTCAGCTTCGACTACCAAGATGACTTGCTCCCCCTGCGTATTTACTTTTGCAAATGCAGACTCAAAAACAACCCTATGGTGAATGGTAGTACCACTCCCCATGGGACTCTGAGAGGTTAATGACCCCTAGGGTGCCTTCTTAAGAAAGTCTTTAGCTCTATAGAACCATTCAGCTTGTGGTTCTACACTGATCATGTTGACTGATTCTCTGTTATCATAGGTTGCACGCTCTATTGCTGGATGAGAGAGCATCTTGACATGGATGGTAGTGAAATCAGTAGATGGATTCTGAGGGATTAAGGATCCCAAAGAAGCCATGGTATCTACAAACCTATTTGATGATCGAGGGATTGCCTCGATGTCATACCATTCCAGTTTGGCCAAATATGTATCAACTAGATCTTTATAGGCTTTCAGTATGGGACACCGACACTGAAAAAGCCCCTTGACTTGATTTACTATGAGCAAGGAATCACCAAAGATGTTCAATCTCTTAATATTCATGGTGACAACTATGTGGAGGCCTAGCAGTAGGGCTTCGTACTCAGCATTGTTGTTGGTGCACAAAAAATCCAACTTGAATGACAAGGGCATTGGAGCTCCTTGCGATGTGAAGAACACTATTTCGGCACCACCCCCTTGTTCGCACTTCGAACCATCAAAGAACAGAGTCATATCAACATTGTTCTCTGGTTCTTCAGGTTTGGGAGCTTCAGATACGATGAAGACTACATCATCTAGAAGCTCAATTGTTAGAGGCCTACTGTTTGATAGTGGCACCTCAGCTAATTGATCTGCTATGACCTGTCCCTTAATGGACTTCTGGCTTATGAATTCCAGATCGAATTCCATCAAAAGCATGATCCACTTCGTAGTACGCGTATTGTGATAAGTCTTACTCATCATGTACTACAAAGGATTTTGTTTGGATATAACATACGTCGTATGACTTAACATATAGTGTCGCAATTTCTTTGTAGCGAACACTACTGCTAAACACAACTTTTCCATGTATGCATACCCGAGCTCATAGCTCACCAAAGTTTGACTAATGTAATATATGGCCTATTCTTTGCCTTGCACGTTCTTTTGGGCCAACATGGTTCCCAGTGCAAAGTCAGTTATCGATATATATAGTAGAAAAGGCACCTCTGGCCTTGGTGGAGCTAGCACTGGCGGCGTCACCAGGTATTGCTTTATCTCAGTGAAGGCTACCTTGCAGTCCTCGTCCCAACTGAATGGGACACCCTTATGTAGCAGTCGATTCATGGGTCGACATTTATCTGATAGTTGGGTGATAAATCACTTTATCGAGGCTACCTTGCCCTGAAGGCTCCTTAATTCCTTAATATTGGTGGGAGGACGCATTTCCAAAATGGCCTTGACCTTCGTTGGGTCTACTTCGATGCCTCTCTTGGAGACGATGAACCCTAGTAATTTTCTAAAAGTTATGCCAAATATGCACTTCTTAGGATTCAGCCTGATGTTGTGCTCTATCAGGTGATCAAAGACTTTCCTTAAGACCTCTGCATGCTCTTCTCATAGCAATGACTTGGCTAGCAAATCATCGATATAATATTCAAGAATTTTGTGCATATAGTCATGAAAAATGTATGTCATGGCCCACTGGTATGTGGCACCAACGTTTTTGAGGCCGAATGGCATAAATTTATAGCAAAATGTTCCCCATGGCGTTATAAACATGGTTTTGTGCTGGTCTTCGAGTTTAATCCGAATTTTATTGTAACCAAAAAAATCATCCATTAAGGAGAGCATTTCGTGACCTACAGTTGCATCTACGAGAGCATCAATATTGGGCAACAGAAATGAATCTTTGGGTGTTGCCTTATTTAGGTCTCTGAAATCCATGCAAATACGGATTCTTCCATTGGGTTTTCCCACGGGTACCATATTGGACACCCATTCTGGATAATCGATGGAAATCACAAATTCCACATCCAACAACTTCTGTAGCTCATCTTTCACCATTAAGGCTACTATTGGGTGCATTTTCCTAAGCTTTTGCTTGACCGGCTTCTTCGTCAAATCTAGCGAAAGGTTATGAGTAACCAATTTTGGGTCTAGACCTGGCATATCCTTATACGACCAAGCAAACAAATTTGGTCTCTCTTTCAGCAGAGGGATGAGGGTGGCCCGCTCATCTGGAGTGAGACTCTCTCCAAATTTAACTTTCTTTGCGCTGGTGGGATCATCACTGATATCCACCTCAAAGGTTTCCTCTATCGACATATGCGATCCCTCCTCAAGCTGGTGAGGCGTAGGAATCAGATGAATGTCATCAGTCGGGTTGAGTGGTTCCGCGTTGGAAGCATTTTTGGCATGATAAACATCATATGCACAACCTGGTGCAAAATGGAAAGGTTGCAACATTTCTTCATTGGGGAAGAAATCCTCAGGCTCAACGGGTGAATCAACGTGATCCCAATCGATAGCATCTTTGTTAAGATACAACGGTTTAGACGGATCTACTGGATTACGGAGTGGAGTGGTCAAATCAATGGAGACCATGTTTATGGAATGGAATTGATCTCCAGGACCACACATACTGACCTCTACAAAATCTGCATAGTCCTCATACCCACGATCTGGCTCTAATGGCATAGGCACAAAAGGGTCTTCCCTGTGAGGACTATGAATAACTAGATCCTCCCTATGCACTAAATGCAAAATAGGATCATTCGGCTCATGGAGCTGCATGTAGGTCGACGAAAGGGGATTAACCAATCGATGGATTTGATCCAGGTTTAACCATCTTGCTCTCAGACATGGACCAACATGTAGCTACCTATAGACCTCATCGATGTCGATGGGTTGATGGTGGTGACACAAATAAGGAGGACCAAGGTAGGCCCTCTCTAGCTCATCTTCTTCATCACTGTCATAATAGAATCCTTCATTCGCCCCCACTCCTAGAGGATGCTCCTCTAAGTGAGGCCCCATAAATCTCACTTCTTGCATACTGTCATCGCTATCCAGAAAAATCGGATAATTATACCTCATGTACGATGCTATCGAGAAAACTATCTTGGTCCCTTCCCCTGGATGATCAATGTTGGGAAGGATCTCTTTGGTATCTTGTATCGATTCCATAGGCAATAAATGATGTGCATACAAAGGCCTTACATAAGCGCCTTTGAATTCATCCTCAGATCCATCGTTGTTTGGGGAATCCTCATCTACATCATAGCCTAGTCCACTCATATCGGACTCTGCTCCATCTTCATTACAAATATCTCCTAACTCGAGATCGCTTGCAGTAATGGGGTTGCACCCCTGCATGTCTGTGTCATTGACTACATAGGTTTGGTGTCCCAGTTGATCTATGGTGTTCATTTCTACCTCAGTATGCTCAAGGATCCCTTCACAATGATCTTCGAGTGGCTCAATGGTGATGGCAGATATCATAGGGTGATTCCTCCAAAATTTGGAAGGATTCGGATGATATGGATTAAAATCCACATCGTCCACCATGCTGAGGTACAGACGATCTAGGGATGCTGTAAGCAAATCATCCTGGCCACGTATCTATAACCCTAAATCGAATCTATTAGTGACTAACTAATAATGAGGTTCTAGCAGAGTCCTCCATCCTTGTTCAAAGAGACCAAGGTCGTATCCATGCCAGTGATATAGCTCAAAAATACGCATGGCATACTCTAGATTAGACAAATAATGAATGTTTACCACAAAATGTTCCTCGTCATCTTCATCCATGGGCTCTCACATTGGAAGCTAATCTAGCCTTGCATAGATGAAGTTAGTCTAGTTAGGCGGTTCTCCCAGTGGAACCACCGATCCAATCGGATAACGATGGGTAGATGGTCTGCCCATCTCTTGTGCAGTCTTTAGAATTGGTTTGAATGTCACATTCTACATAAGGTACTCGCCTAATCTAGTATTAGCGAGATGTACCATCACCTGCAATGTGGATGACCCTGCTAAAGATGCAAGCAAAGCAGGCTAAGGTGCCTCCTTGACTTTGTATTGGGGTTCCTCGACTTCCATGGGAATGGGAACGTGATGCAGGAGCATCCAGCAGCACCTGATGCATAAGCATCCAGTGGCAGGGGGGCCACTTCTAAAAAGTTGCCTAAGGAGGAAAAACGTCACAATTTCACAACGTGTCACGAAATCACGATGAAAAAATGCAAAGAGGGCGAGGAGAAAAACCTGTCACGATATCACAACAGAAAAAGTGTCACGATATTGCAACACAAAGAGGAGAGAGGAGCAGACGGAGAAAGCTGTCACGATATTGCGACAGCAAATATGTCGCGATATCACGACACAAGCGGGGAACAGAGCAGTAGCCAAGGGGAAGAAGTTGGGATGTCATGATTTCGTGACATGTCACAAAATCGTGACTGTCGTGAAATTGCGACATCAGAGCAGCGGCCAAGGGGAAGCAGTGGCAATGTCATGATTTCGTGACATGTCATGAAATCATGACTATCGTGAAATTGTGACATCAAAGCAACGGCTGAGGGGAGGTAGTGGAAGTGTCATGATTTTGTGACACATCATGAAATTGCGACTGTCACGAAATCGTGACCAGAGCAGAAAAGCAAGGGGGCATCCGATGGCAATGCCGTAATATCGCGACATGTCGCGATATCGTGACTTGAAGCCAGGAAAGGCAGCGTTGGAGGAAGATGTCGCAATATCATGACATGTCGCAATATCGCGACCCAAAGGCAAGAAGGGTGAGATGAAGAGAAAACATCGCGATATCACGACATGTCACGATATCGCGACCATAAGGGGAAAGGAGCATAGGGAAGCCAAAATGTCGTGATATCGTGACATGTCTCGATATCGCGACCCCTGCTACAGTGCAGCTGGAGGAAGAAGACGACAGAGGTCAGGCGATGGTTACAGAGCAAGGACGACATGTGGCACCAAGGTGCAGTTAAAGCAGGCAAGTACCAAGAAGCATGAGAAACAAAAAGGATGGGTCATGCAGAGTGATCGAAAGGAAGCGGTGATCAGACAGTGGTGACAGGGGCCGTGCGAAGTGGAGTCATAAATTGGGTTGGTGCTTCAATTTTTGTGAGAGTTGTTTTCAGAGGGTCGGGGCCTCTATAAAAACCCAGTTTATGTAATAGATCGGGGTGGTGGATTAGAGATTGCATGCAGAGTGTAGTAGTTGAAAGCTAAGTCGAGCGCTAGCTATTGTAAAGCCTGCAGGCTGTTACTGGAAGTTTTTCTAGAATATTGAATGAAAAGTTGGATTTGAGAAGGTGCAATTTTTGGTCCGCCATCAGAACTTCCTCAGTGATTGGCTCGAGCTCAAGCTCTTTATATTTTTTGTTCATCTTCACATTTAATTTTCTATCATCTCGATGCATGACTAATGTTGATGGCTTCAAGAAAGTGGTAGCGGTATGCTCCGATATGTGTGACACAGATGGCATCGGTTAAGCATGCACTACCGATTTACCTCCTGGTTTCCTTATTGATGACGATGACCAAAAATCTAGGTGCATTTATGGGAGTATGAAACCCCCATGTAAATCTGCTAGGTTCACAAACTTAAATGGCTCTTCATTCGATGCCACTATGTGAACCAGTCCCTCATGAATATATTTCACGCATTGGTGCAGTATCGAGGGGACACAACGCATTTCATGAATCTAAGGCCTACCAAGTAAAATGTTGTACTGCATGACCCCTTCTATCACATGACACATTATTGAGATGGTCTTCAAACCCACTTGTACGGGTAGGATAATTGTGTCGACAATCAAACATAGTGCATCATTAAATGCTCTCAATGTGAATGTAGTTGGCACAATGTGTGATTTAGGTAGCTTCAAATGACTCAGTTCCTTGGTTTTTATTATGTTGATCGATGAGCCAATATTAATCAAGTCCCTTTTGAATGGATGTGGTTCACACATGTGATTATATGCAATAGTGGATCAGTCGTAGTTGTAGAAACCGTCCTTATCTCATGATCATAAAATTGGATCATTGGTTCATGACACTGTTGTACATGTCCCACAAATTTTGTGAATGTTTGTTCATCCTGGGCCCATACTTCAATGGACCTTAAAATATCCATAAGAGTCTCCCTATGCCTCGGGGACTGCTAATTTAATTCATATATTGACAACTTCGCAGGAGTTATCTGCAGGTTTTGGACCAACCTGCTCCTTAGGGTCACCACCGATCTTGTTGGTGGGCTTGGAATATTCTATGTCGACCGTTGATTTAGCATGGCTTGTATCTAGATAGGAGCACAAGGTTGATTTTGTTGTTCGTATCTCCCATGCCTAGTAACAATATTGACCATGCCTACAAACCCCTGGGTAGGTGGTTCGACTCGTACCTGGTTAACTTGACCAACATTGTTCCGAGGTGCCTCATGATTCGGTAAGGGGTTCTTATAAATCCCTATATTTTGATTGTATTGCAACTACGGGTTGTGAGGCACTACAAGCTCACCCTTTTCGATCATATTTTGCACTAGGTGTTTGAAAGACCAACACACCTCGATGTCATGTCCTTTCATTCTATGAAATATGTAAAATAGATCGTCTTGAAACCCCTTTAGTTTAGGTTGATTGGGGTCTATCATCTTGACTTTGGGCAATCTGATTGCCTTGGCCTTGCATAACTGATGAAAAATCATCATCGATGATTATGTCAATGGTGTGAACTGGCGAGGCAGGCATTGCTCTTTGTTCTTGCCCTTGTAGTTATTGCACTTATCATACTGCACAGGAAGAGGCTAGGCCTGGTAGTTCTGCTTCTGTTGCCCCTTGTCCTCCTATTTAAGATTTAATACCACTTGATTTACATGGGCTTGCTTGCCCTGATGCTTCATGGTACTCTTCTTCTATTCCTATTTCCTATTTTTGAGCTTCAAGTTGTCCTCTTACAACTTGATATCCTCAATCACCTTGGCTTGCGCCAAAGCCTCTTCGAATGTAGCATACTATTGTAGCTGCAACATTAATGAGATGTGTTTGGCACAACTCTTCATGAAAATTCGAGTTAATTTCATGGCAGGAATGGGGAATGGCAACTTCGCCATTAATCTTCTCCATCTCTTTTCGTATTGTTCTATGGACTCGTCGTCGCACTGAGCTAGCACAACCAAATCAAAAATATTAGCCTATGTCTTGATGCCAAAGGAATAGCATTCAAGAAATGCATCAGCTAATTTCTTGAAGCTTGTTATATTGTGCTTCTTTAGCTGGTTAAACCACTCTCGGGTAAGCCTTGAAAGTGTCACGATGAACATATGCAACAATAAGGCATCGTTGCTTGTTATCTGAAAGCAAGCGTCCTAAAAGCTTATTACATATTCTTGTGCATCTTCATCACCCTTGAACTTATCTAACCTAGGCATGTCAAAATGCTCAGGGTAGGTCGGAGTAGGCACTGAAGGATCCAAAGGCTCATTATGAATTTTCCTTAGAGTCATCTTTTGAATAGTCGCACCTTGTCTCTCAATGGCTTTAATTTTCTCAGCCAAGGCCTTATAGACCTCTGAAGATAGAAAGTCCTCATCCCTAAGTTGATGCGTAGGTGGCTTAGGAGGTACTATCTTCCTTGTGTGAGATGGAGGTCTTTGCTCTTCCTCCTCTTCAACTCGAGAGCTTTCAGGATATTCCTGCTCGTATCCATCTCCTGCTGCTGCTTCATGATGTCTCTGCCTTTGATTATTGAGTGGTGGTAGCTGCTCCCTATGTTTGGCAATAATATGAGTACGAGCATCTCTATTCTCTTGATGCATCTTGGCTTGTGAGAAAGCATTCCTATGCATGTGCTCATGATGCTCATCTTGAGGATATAGGTCATCCCTAGCTAGTCGATCCTCCTGTTCTACGCATTCCTTTTGAGCAAGGATACTCTCCTCGTGCATATGCTACTCATATAACCTCTGTCTTATGAGCCTTTGTGCTTGAATATTTTCATCTTCGATATGCTACCTCTCTAGGTGAGCATCCTCCAATTGGTCTTGGAAGATTTGATATTTTTGCTCTGATGCCAGTTGATGTGACCTATCTATCTGGTCAGTCGTGGGAGGCCTTTGATATCCCTTCTCTGTACGAGCAACTTTGTGGGTTCTGTACCCATCAGACTAATATGTTGTGCCTTTGTATCTATCTATAAATACGGTATTGGCCTCCTGTTGTGTCCCATATTGTGACCCACCATGCATAGATAGCGAGTGTGTGACATGCGAACGCTTAGAAGCCTCTCCATGTTCTCTAGTAGTGCGGATGACACTCCCACTATGTTTACTCAGGGCTTGAGTGGGTGGAGCAGAAGGTTTGTAGTCTAGCTACTCTAGAACACTACCTAGGCCTTCTAACTACCTAGACTTCCATCGCTCATTTGGTGATGTACCATTATCTCCCACCTTTGATATGTCAATGGTGATTTTACGTGTTGGACCACGCATGGGAGTATGGCTAGTTCTATGCTCAGTAGCGAGCCTGTCTGCCTGCCCTTGAATGGGTAGGTCTCTAGTCCTTCTATACTTAGAAGGTGGAGCCATAGATCCTCCAGTAGACTTAGTACGTAAGGGCACCAATCTGGTCCCCTACATAATAAAATCTTCAGTCGACCTCATGCATGCACGTGCATTGTGGTATCGGTAATGGCTCTCAAGTGGAATACCCTCGTGGTAGAAGGTTTTCCATTCTACTTTATGCCTAGAGTGTACTGAAGGTCCTCTATTTGGGGTTTTCTTTGTTGGCTCCCCTCATGTCGAGTTGTCTCCTTGAATTCTAGCCGAACGACATTTGGTTTGCTCATGTGGTTGAGGATTCAACACGTATTTTTGTGAACTAGTTAGGGGCTGGTCATCGATGTTGGCCTTGGATTGTTGTCGACCACCCTATGTGTCCACCATTGTGTACCTAGAGTCTAAAGGTATTATTATTAAGCAAACAAGGTATACAACAATGATTATCTTATTTTAAGTTTTAAAAGTGAGTCCTAAACTGTTTGATGTGTTTTCAATATGTGTTGTATCAGTTGTAGAACTCCAAGTTGCGTAAATCCCCCGTGTGTGGTAATGAATCCCACACCTGAACAAGGAGCACAGGTCCTGCCAGATCCTCACCCAATCTCACCTAATCAATGTTATACCCTTTGAAGAGGAGTACATGCAAATTTTCTAGGCTACAAATGGTTCTTGGATCCAATATTGGTCTATATATCAAGGGTTCGTAGGATTTGGGCCAACGGATGGAAGTTACGCCCACCGTCGTTGAACCCTACTAGTGGTTGGATGTCAAGCCCAACTCACTAGCGTTTAAGTGTTTTGTGGTGTGTGTGGTTATTTTTAATGTACATAAAAGAAATGCATCATATAGCACACATGCTCATTTTATAAATGCTATGCAAATGAAATACATTTTAGATTCAAAAAATGCAAGCTACTCTAGATGCTCTTTAGGACTATGCACATTACGATGCTAAATGGCCACTAATCGGACCTCACACATGCAAACCATCAACACATATTTATCAAGCATGTTGTAGCCTAGGGTGGACTACAATCAGAGGTCCACTATTCCCAGAAGTACCTTTCTAGTGAAAGCAAAAATACAAAAAGCAAACTAGGACAATTGATTTACCATTTTCTTTTAGTTGCTTTCCTAATTTGAATTTGAAATTTACCTACTATAAAAACACAGAAAACAAAAAAGTGATAGAGAGCTGGAAAAATGGCCTACCTCATATCCTAAACTATCTAGAATTTTGGAATTGGTTGTCTGTGCTATTAGTAGGAAACTACATGTCTGACCTGCGGTTCAGACTGTGAACCACGCCTTGTACCTACAGTTCAGTTTTTGGGCCACAATTGATAGTTGTGGTCTGTACCTACAACTACAAAAGCCAATAAAACACAATCAAATCCTAAAAATGTGGGGTGCCACCGTGATTGCCTTTATAACCACCAAAAATGGTCACACCCGATTGTGGCTCCTATTGTGATAAATGGTAAAGATATAACATGCATACAAGTAAATGAAATTGACAACAAATGAAACAAGAAATAAAACACTTTATTCCATTATATTTGAATTCAAAACCCAATTACAGGTACTTCCCTCTTAGGGATATTCATTTTGATACAATATTACAATAAGAGTGCTCAATTTTTTTCCCTCTTAATGGTAGGTGTGATTTCCAAATGCCTCTCAGAATGACATGAACTGCTCTAGGATGGAGGTGCCCTCTTCTTCACAATGGAAAAGGAACTTGATGATTTTCTCTCCTTTGAAACTATTCCCTACAGTCAAGAAACAATAAGAATGTCAAAAAGATAGGCAGCCTCTCCTGATGAGGCCCTTTAAGGTAAAACACATAATGACACCATTAACATGCATAATCAAGAAAACATGAAAGGTGCTTCTAAACTATGCAAACCGAATCAAGATTCATACAATAGCATAAAGAAAGACACAGCTACTCTATGCATGGATAAGATATATGAAATAAGGCATGAAAGCACATAAAGAACTTATTAATGTCCTATTTGAAGCATACACATAAAGAAGCTAAAATAACCTAAATCTACGGTCAAAAGTCTGCTAAGATGTATTTTAACCATGAAAACAACTAATCTAAACTAATTAGCTAGATAAAAATTAAATTAGGAAGGCGGTTATATCTTTGCTGCAAACTGTAGCTCTGGTGCACGGTCTACATTGTAAATCATGGCTGACAATCATGGTTAGCATTCGGATAGGCTTACCCTCAATTCCAAGGGCAGTGGGCTTAACCTCATTATCCAATTGATTTTCAAGGGTCGCCTTTGATGTCCTTTTGATAGATTTGGTGGTCAAATCACTATGATGGGCCTTCATTTGCTCGGATTTGTGTTTCTTGATCCTCCTAGGATCCTAGGGTTCCCATGGCAAACTGATCGTTGGATGAATAGCAAAGTAGTCTTCGATTGCACAAATTTAGTATGCAATCCGACAGGGCTTCGCTACTCGCTTAATCACTTCACACTCACTCGATAATTTGTCAGTGCTTCGCTATACAAATCATCTATATCTTTGCCCTCATTTGCAGGGGTACTTATAGGACTACCCAAGGGCTAGGGGTGGCTTCCTAGAGAAGCCAAGATCAAGAAGGGGTGGTTAGGACAGTTGGAATGGAAGCTTCCACCCTCTAACCACCTTCTTCTATATCCAATGGTCATTTCAACAGATTTGGTTCGGATTGAAGGCCAACTAAACTTTAGTTAAGACCGCAGGTCACAGCTGTGGTCTATACTGCAAACTATAGGTCTCAGCTACGGTTCAGCTGTAAACTGCAGGTCTGGGCTATGGTTCAGATTGATTATGCCAAGGATCCCAAATTGAGTGGTTAGAACCACTGCTCTATCTTGGAGTCTATCCAAGATCTTCCAATTGGTATTGTAGCATGTCCATATCAGTAGTCGCCCTCGACATTATGCGTTTTAGGTGTCTACATTATAATATTATTTTATAATATTATGCAAAGGAAGCTTGAAATTAATTATAAATTAATTTATTGGTTAATTTACTTAACTTATAAAGTTATTTAAATTAATTATTAATTAATTTAATTATAAATTAATTTAAGCTAAGGTTAAATAACCTTAAGGTGGTTTATTAAAATTAAAATTTGAAATTCGATTTCGAATTTCAAAGCACTGATGTGAGGAAAAAATTAAAAATGTGTATATAAGGGGGTAACTCCCACCCTACCAAACCTTACCATACCTTTGAATAATATTGCAAGATTTAAGAATTGCGTTGCATCCAAAGCGGAGTTAGAGTGTGCGAGTTTCATGGAAAGTCAAATGGTGGCAAAGGCATAAGAGGAAGGGACTCTTCCTTCCTTCACATGGGCATTAGTAGCCCATGCAGTGGGCTCCCAAGCACTAAGGTTCTTAGGCTTGAGGAGATGGCGGATCGAATTTCGTCGAATCCCCTTTTGAGGAAATAAAAAGTTATGCTTTAATCTTGGGCACCAAAAATTTTGAGAATATAGTTTGGGCATTTAAAAATTAATTTTTTGCATTTTTTAAATTGGTTCTAAGGTTGCAAAGGGAGTTATAAGGGTTTTGCAAAATTAAATTTTTATTTTTATTTGCTCAAATGATTTGAAAGGATTGTAAGGTGTTTGGTTGATGTTTTATGGTGTTGGATATTATTTTAAGTTGGATTTTATAAGGTGTATCAAGAAATTATCTTTATGTATGGTATGATGAGTGTTATTTTAAAAGGGAGTAATAAGGCATAAATTGAGTTGTGATTGTTTTGTGTCTAAGGAATATTTTTGGAAAAGTGTTGAAGTAATATTGTTGTGTCTAACCATTGGAATTGGAAAGAAGAAAATTGTGATTGAGACAGGTTTTCTAAAGACACTTTTACATCCAACAAAAGGTATGGGCATATTCTTCCTAGTGAGTGATTGTTAAAAATTGTGAATGAAAAATTCGAGTGAAAAGGATTTTGTGGTTAAGCATTGTTGAGTGTGTTTTTAATTAATGCTTCAAGGTTTTTTGGAATTAAGATTTGTTGATAAAACCTTGTTTTATAAGCATTGTTGTTGAAGTGATTGATATTAGTGAAGAACTTGAACTAGGGTTTGCAAAAGAACATGAGTATCATTGTTATGTAAAATTGGTTGATAAGCATTGTTGGAAATATTTGAGTGAGTGATCATATGTTTGGACTAGGGTTTGTGAGCAAGGATTATTTCATTGAGTGATTGGTTGAGTATATTTCGTTGAGCCTAGTCTAGTGGATGTGTGAAGTGATAGCTCAAGTTCTATGAAATAAATTGTTCTATATTCTGAATTTATTTGAGAAAGAGGTTGAGAGTTGATGAGTGTGAAACATATTTAGTCTCTAACAATTCTCTATATTTTTCTATGATAAAATAGAGATTGGAATTGATTGAAAGTTTGTGAGTGTGAAGCATATTGAGTCTCTAATAATTCTCTATATGTTTCTAAAAGATTGATTGAAATTGATTGAGTATTGAGGTGAATGTGAAGCATATTGAGTCTAACAATTCTCTATATGTTTCTAAAAGAGTGATTGAAAGTGATTGAACATTGTGATGAATGTGAAGCATATTGAGTCTCTAACAATTCTCTTTATGATTATATGAGATTGGACAAGTTCTAGTGTGAACTTGTTGAGCAGATTAGAGGTAAGTCTTTGAGAAGACTTGTGGACAGATTTATGTGACCTTTTGTGGAAGCTTACAATACAGATTGAGAGCATATTTGGATAAGTTCTAGTGAGGAATTATTGAGAAAATTGGACAAGTTCTAGAGAGGACTTGTGAGAAGATTGGTGTGAGCTTTATGGAAGCTTACAAGGCAGATTTGAGACAAGTATTTGAGAAGACTTGAGAGCAAAGTTGATTGATTGATTTGTTCAAACCTTGAGTTAAGGTTTGGGGAAGATCCAACAGAGTTGGTTTAATATTGAGTCAAGCTTTGTGTTAAGGCTTGAGGACAAATATTGAGGACAAATTTGTGCTAGACCGAAGGATTATGTTTAGTGTAGATCAAAGGACAAATACTGAGGACAGATTTGTGCTAGACCGAAGGACTATGTTTAGTGCAGATCATAGGACAAGACAAATTTATGCTAGACCGAAGGACTATGTTTAGTGCAGATTTGAGGATAGATTTTGGTGTAGATTTGAGGATAGGTTTGTGCCAGACATGTTGTGGCTTCTCCACAACTAGCCCCAAAACTTGGGGACCCACCTTTTTGTTTGTGTTTGTGATGATTGTATTGGTTTTGGAGAGATCATATTTGATAGCATCTTAATCATGAGATCATCATGCGTTCTCCAATTTTATTCAGTTTGGAAAGTATTTTTGTCAGCTTGAAAGAAGTTCCTCTTGAGTGTGAATGGAATCAAGGGTTCAAGGCCTTGCATTGCGGATTCGCTTCGAGAGTGTTATGTCCTTGGAGTTTACCTTGTAGTTCTCGTGGTTATATTGTAGGCTTGCATATATTTGTTTTGCCTTCTTGATTTCATTTAAGGTGAGTTGTTTAGGTTTGAGGTTCGAATTTCAAGTGTGCTTTGGCTTTAATATTTTTGGATTGAAATTAATGTTTGAGCTTTTAAAATCAATCGCTTAAAATTGATCAAATCAATAAAAAAAAAAAAATATTAAAAAAAGAAAAAAAAAATATATATATATATATATAAAAGAATATTATTATTATTATTATTATGTTTCACATAATAATAATAATAATAATTTAAAAAATAGATTTATAATAAACAAAATAAACATATATTAATATATATACTCTTTTATATATATATATATGTTAATATAAAATTAATTAATATACAATAAAATAAGATCATTACTATATATTTTATATATATAGTAATAATAATGTTAATGACCAAAAAAAATTAAAAATTAAAATAAAAGGAAGTTAACCTACACTAATATTAGCAAAGCATTCATGAAGCCTTGTCGTGCTTTTATATTCTCTTGTTAATATCCATTTCAAAATTTATATTGTAAGAGTTAATGATTTGTTTTATTGTGCAAAGTGTAGGTAGATTTCATGGGACGCTATGGGCAGAGGTTGCTTTGTTTTCGAAGGAGGTGTGAAGATGTGCAGTGGAAGATTGGCTACCAACGAAACCAGTGCATATAGATTATGACGTGAATCAGTGCAGAGGTTTGGAGCATGGCGACTGTGGTCAGAATTAATCAGACAGTTGTGAAAGCGGCGGCAATCCAAGATAACGATACATAGAATCAGATGCAGGTCGACGGTATCATTGAACAGAGATGAGTGCAGTGTTTTGGAAGTGGGCCCACAATGCGGAAATCGAGGATATCATAGCGCAGCCATAAGTTTGAGCATGGAATGAATGCAGAGCAGTCTTTGGTAGGGATAGTCAGCGATGGGGAACAGGGATCCCACACAGCGACCAGACGAATTCGAATCTCAGGCATGAACAACAACATCATACAACCAGAGGCATGACAGTGTCAGGGTTACCAAAAATTTTCACGGTGAAGGTGGAGTCGAACAACGGCTATGGCAGAATAGCGGCGGTTATTCGAATCCGGTGTACAGTCGACTATGCCACGCACTGATGGGGTGTTTTTGTTTGATATGGCTACCAGGGAAAACAAAGGAGGCCCCACATCGACTGGAAAGACGTTTTAAGGAAAGGGTCGAAGGTTTTTGGTTATACGTGAAAAACACATGGCAGCTGCATAGAGTGCTAAAAGTATGTGATTTAATTATCATTTAAGACTATGACTAAGGCATTGAACGCATTTTATTCCAAAGTGAATGAAAGAAAAGCTAAAGGGTTTAAGAGGGATTAAATGCAGATACAAAAATTTTAAAATGCACGCTGAAGCCATTAATCAAAGGGGTAATAAATCATAAGGGCCTCCCCACATGCATTTTATAAAATAAATATGAAATCGTAAAAGAGCGTTACAAACGAATGGTCAAGTAAATAATGCACCAATTACAAACTTATTCTAAAAAGGACAAGAAAGATATTGAAATGCAGGATGAAATCTGACATCGGAAAACGTCTACGAGGACATGGCATGCGTGGCAGCCAGAATCAAGATGGTGATCGACGCTGAATTACGACAAGGGCGGTGACATTGTAGAACCAGCGATGCAGTGATGAGAAAGCGTAGTGAGGAGAGCACAGAATTATCCAGTAGTTTTAGAGTCGAAGAGTTCACCGTGACAATGGGGAAGAAATACCAACCCGATGTCGAGGTGGGCCCAACCCTGTGAGGTAAAGTGGAATGAACAAGGTGTGACTAACGATTACATTGATGCAGGTATGGACAACCACACAGATAGTAGATGCAGTGCATTATAGACGAATTAAAGCAAAGATACAGTGCATTATGGGCAGAACATGATGAGTCAACAATTATGCCTAGCGGAGGGGAGTCTTGACGAGGCTGCTACGCAGTGTGTTCATGATTATGAAAGAAGGCATTGAGGCTTAGTGTGGAGAAGGTTTAATGGATGGATTACTAGAAAATGCATAGCGGATTCTCAAATGGACCTGGCGGTGAACGTTAACGGCGGATGCCACATGGGACTCGCGAACAGTGTTTTGGTGGCCACGTAAACCATAACATAAGCATTATGTGGGGTATGGTATCCACACTATTTTTACATAAGGTTAAACTGGTAGCTTTGGGTGATATCATCAGCGATTACATAGGAATAGAGAATCTCATTAGGGTAGAGAATAGGAATGGCAAATATCCAAAGAGCCCCAACGTGGATAGCGGATGGTAAAGTGAATGAAATCGTACAACAACACTAGGTTTCAAATTAGCGTAAGGAGAATGCATTCGGGGTAGGTAACATAGATGATGACCAGGCTCAGCAATGATAATGTGGAAATACCGAGGGCCATGTTGTACAGTGTACTGGTAAACGTGGATAGCCAATGGTGATTTTGGTAGAAATTGATAGCTCGGTGAATGAAAGGATATGACAACACAGAGGTGGACCCGACGATGCCACGGAGGATGTGGACTATTGAGCAAAAGATGGTTACATGGCTACAATGTTAGATATCAGAAGACTGGCAAAAGACTCCCATGGGGAGATTAGTTTATGGATGCAAGGTACAGCGAATTGGTCACAGTAAAAACATGGATTCGCAACGACAGCTTGAGTTTGTATGACCGACCAAAACATGTGGAGGATTGCGGAAACATTTGGAGAGCGACCCATATGGAGGCACTGATTGGACCCACAAACTTGCATTGGCAGCCAATGTGACCTGTAATACCGTCGTGGCGTAGAAGGATTATGCACAATCAATTATAAAGGTCCTAATATTATTAAAACTTGCATTAAAGGTTTTAATATTAGTAAAATTTTCATTCAACACGGTAGCTTTTTGAAAGTCACGCAGAGGTCATCGCAGTGGTGTCCAACGAGCATTGATCAGAAAATAAGTTAGCAGCAATAAATTATTAGATGACAACATATCCATTGATGTCACAATCGTGCATAGAGGCGACCTGTAAATCAAAATATATAGTGTTACATACTGTGCCTACGAATATTCGGTAGCAGTATTTCAAATCCATTGATGGACCGCGGCAATGAGAGTTAGACGCATCAGAAAACTTTCAGACGTCACTATCCAGATAATAGATAGTGCGATGAGGTGGATGCCGCAGATCTTGGCAAAATTTTGTGTGGATTATAACACATGGTGGACATGGCACGCGACGTAATCCGAAACAATTGGCAGATAGGACCTCATACGAACACGTCAGTAGTGAGGTGTGAGGAATATAGAACTGTTAGCGAAACTGCCCATAAGTATGGGTATAGAGCACGTCTAACCAGGTAGACAACAAAGTGAAGTACAAGTGGCCGTGAAGAGAGCTTGGCAGTCATGGCAGTACAAACAATGGGACCAGTGGGGTTTCCAAAACTAACCGAGGTTAAATGGTCTACCATATGTGTGAGTTAGCAAAGGTTGTATAAAGCTTCAATGTATATCCAAATAATGACAACCAATTCATGGGGCCTTTAACTTTAAGGTAATACACACTTTGATATTATGAAACAAAATAAATGGGCTCGTATCCTCATATGTTAAATTCAAAGCCGAGGCTACACGTCAGTCACTATGGGTGAAAGGAACATTTGCTTTTTAAAATGTAAATAGCCCATGATGGAAGGTTACAATATTTTCCTACATTTATTATTATGAAGCTACTAAAACATAGCCAAACGGAGTAAATAAATATATATATATATATATATATATATATATATATATATTATGGTTATGAAAAGACATGCATGTCCAAAGAAAACAAAACAAAAGGCAAAGAAATCAAATGAAAAGGAAATGAAGCGTTGGAAAACAAGAAAAGAGGGAAAGAAGAAAAATCAAAAGTCATTTTGAAAATGAACAGCCACCAAGAGGAAAATTTTAAAAACAGGGAGGAAGGACTGAAAGGGGGTTGGAAAATGGTTTTGAAAACAGAGTTGCAGGTTTGAGAGGAAGAGGCACACTGGGCCTGTTTTGAAGTTGTTTTTCCTTTCATTTGAGCTGGACTGCTTGTTTCACATTATGCCTATTGAGAGGCTGTATTTTCTACACATTTCATGACTATTGAATACCTTTCTTTTTGCAATAATATGGAGATGACCAGATTTTACGCATTCATTAATGGTTAATTTTTTATATTTCCTATTTATTGCATCTTTTTCCCTTAGAAGCTCGCATTAATTGTTGACTGTGTAATAGGGTAACGTTAATGTTGGTTTTCTATGCAGAATATGCATGCTTACAGGGTTTGTGAAGAAATATGAAGTTGCAGCATTTTCTATTTTTGTTTTTCAATTTTTTTTTTTTTTTAACTTTTTATTTTTTGATTTTTTTTTAATTTTTTGACTATTAAAATAAAAAGTAAAAAAAAATTCAAAATCTAAAAATAATTGCATGGTTGCGTAGAGTATACTTCATACTTCCATTATGCACTTAGACGTTTTTACTTTGGAGTCATTTCGTATTTTTTAAAATTATCCGAAGTTGATGTTTTTTATTGTAGATTTTAAAATTTCAAAATTTCAAAATTTTCATTTTTGGGCCAAATTTAATTTTTTCAGCTTTATATCTCATTCATGAGCCTATGATGACATTTCCCTCATGAAAAATTCAATTTCATTGAAGGGGTTATGTTTTATGGCATTTCATAAATTACCATTTTGGGGTCCTAAATTGCCTTCTCTTTATAAAAATTTTGATTTTATGAAAGAGGGGTAATTTTTGCACTACATTGAAGATCATTATTTCAAAGCACTAAATTATTCATCTTTGTGAAAATTTGATTTCATTTAAGAGGGATAATTTGAAGTGACATTTTAAAGCCTCTAGTTTAAGGCAATGAATAATCATCTCTTTGTGAAAATTAATTTCACTAAAGAGGGATAATTTATTAATCACATTAAAGGCTATCTTAATCTCCATGATAAGAAGCTACATTTGAAGACCCTATTCATCATTGAGGATTCACATTCATAGATAGATTTAATTTTATTCCAATCTAAAACTACCCGGTGTTGTAGGTGAGTTGGAGAGGAGAGGGCAATCCTCCAAGGGAGGTCCCGTGTTCAAATCTCCACCCTACCAAAAATTGAATTGGGTATCCAAAATCCAATTGATAATGTTGGTGTAGGCAGGGTCGGATGCGACTCCGGGTTACTTTGATGGTGTTGAACCCCCTGTGGTCTCTCAGACCAAGGCGGCCCCGCAAGGGGTTTTTTGCTTAAAAAAAATCAAAATCCAAGATAAGAACTATTTAATAGAGCCTATTCATCATTGAGGATTCACATTCATAGATAGATTTAATCTTTACTTTCATGCTTCAAATAGGATTTAATGCAAGATAAAACTTGATTAAAATCCACTTAATAAGGAAGATAAAATCTACCTTAAAATCCTCAAGATAAAAGGAATTAAGGCACTACATCGTGGTCATATGAGGACCAACTCACATTTGCTTTATTTTGGTTTCATGAACAATCATTAAAGTAGCATGGTAAAATAAACCAACACATGCCCCTTGTTTATAGTTACTTGCAATCACTAAGGTGTTCCTAGCATTGAATTGATACATCTTTATTTGAGATTACTAATACACATATGCAAATGCTAATATAGCGAAGACCTTGGAGAAGTTGTTTTGTTTAACTTCTTTGCAAGAGAGGGTTTTGGGATCCAAATCCTAAGGGAGAGTGTAATTTCACAATTGGGTAAAATTAACACTCAACATTTTGGTGCTAGAAGGAGGGCCTGAATTGGTTTATTTTATTTTGATTTTAAATGCTATAGGGATTTAAAATATGGAATATTTCATGCCCTATGATTATTATCTTTAGACCTCTTTTAACACACAACATTGTAGTGCTAAAAGGAGGACATGAATTGTTATTCATTGATCTAACACTTTTTGATTGTTCATACAGGAATAATGTGATTTGATATAATTTTGAATGTTTTGAATTGCTAAATATTTCAAGTTCATTTGATTAGCATCTTTGGTTTCTTCTAACACTCACACTTTGGGAGCTAGGAGGATTTGAATTGATTTATTTTATTGCCATTTAGATGCTAAATTATTCATGTTACTTGAAAGATTTATTTACAAAACATTGGTCTTGACTAACGAGGTTTTGTTTCCATATGATTACTTTCATTTGATTCTAACATTCTCTATTTTTGATGATGTGCTAATGCTAATCTATTTACAAATTTGAGAATGTTCTTCAATTTCATGGTTTAATGGATACATATCTCTTGGTTGATGCTAACATGATTATTCATATGTTACATGTTTGAGATTGGTTAGTCATTTCATGTTTCTTTGTAAGAAATCTTTATTTGACTAACAAATTGATTTTGAAGTTACCCTTTGAGTTTCACTAATGGCTACAAATACTGGAAAGTGGTATGGGGTACATAGTAATCCTTTGAAGATTAGTGGAGATGCTCATGACTTACCCAAGAACATAGAGAAACTTTTTCCCAAGTTTAAGCACAATGGCACAACATTAGCCGAGGAGCACATTCAGTCCTATGTGGATATCCTAGTTAGATGGAATATTGAACATGAGGATGTGGCATGTAGATTGTTTCTTGGGAGCCTAGATGAGGTGGCATATGATTGGTACATCAATTTACCCACTAGCTCTATTACATCTTGGACCCAATTGGAAAATGCTTTTATCAATCAATTTAGGTTGCCCATTGATCCTCTCATGATTTATCAACAATTTGCTTCTTGCAAGAGGGAACCTAATGAGCTAGTGAGAATTTTCAACATGAGATTTTGAAATCTCTATGTGAGATTAATTGCTCCCTATACTATTGAGGAGAGCGGTGCTCTTCAAATATACTTTGGGGCATTGGATCCATTATTTGCCATGTTCATTAGGACAAATCCTTTGGTCACTAATCTTGCATCGGCCTACATGAAAGCTATGATTATAGATCAACAATTGAGGCCACAAGGTTATGGGATGGAGCAATTACCTATGGTAGGACAACTAGGGGCTTGCAATCAAACCTCGATGGTAAATCAAGCATGGGCACAACAAAATTTGATATCAAATGTTTTGCCCCATAATCAATTTTACCCTACCATACCCACTTATGCTCCCACATGCGCTTATACGAGTACATCTATCCATCCAACTACTCCATAGTTAGAGAATCATGTGATCACTCATGGAACCATTGCAACAAGTGTTCAGGCTTTGTCTGTTGATATCAATCCAACTAATCCTACTACTTCTACCACTCAACCCAAGGAGCTTGTATCGAAAGTAAAAGAGCAAAAGAAGGTGGTTAAGAATTTAAGTAGAGATGTGGTTCCATCACAAAAATGAGCACATCAATGTATGCATCCAAATCATCCTAGGAAGAAAATTCATAATGCTAATCTTAATTATATTTCATGTTATGCTCCTTCAGGTGATAGAAGATATTTTGATGTGACTTACATTGAAGTAAATGCCTATTCAAAATGTCTTGAAGAGCATGAAGATTTTGGAGAAGAAATTCTATGGATGGGTAACAAGAAGTTGGAATCAAATGATCACCATATTGTTTTGGAAAGAAAAGATCTAGAATCATTACCCACAAATGAGGATTTGGATGAACAAACCTATGAGGATATGATTTGGTCATGTGTACTCGCAAAGGAAGATTGGAGTGACTATATGGAGCAAGATGTAAAAATTGATCCCATTATAGAAGCTCCTAAGCCATCAAAAGTGGTTGAAAATGAATTTGAAAGAAAATAAATAAATGAATTTGAAGATATAACTAAATTTCACCACTTGTTCTCAGAAGATACTTTGGATGATGTTGTTGATACCGATGGTCAAGAACATCCACACCTTCCAAATTGTGATAGAATTGAATCATGGGTTACAAATTTGGATTATGATAGCCTCAAATTTTGAATTCAAGAAATAACCCACTTTTGGAAATAATTGAACCATCTAAGGAAGGTGAAGATGAATTGGATGAGAAACATGTTGATGAATCGAAAGATGATGAAGAAGTAATTGAGCGTCACAACTTGATCTTGGAAGATGATTACTATGATTCTTGGAAGAAATGGGAAGAATATGCTCGCTCTAAATCTTCTAATGAAATTTTTGTGTCAATTGATATGCAGGATAATACGATTGTTTTCTCGCATGAGGATATTACAAATCTTGTACAATTTGAGAAAGTTTTGGAAGAGGGATTCGAATCTCATCAAATTTTGGAAAGTGATAAGGATTCTACAACCATGGATAAATAAGGAGAATCATTTGCTTTGGGTCCATTTGAGGGAAAAGAAATTGAAAATCTTGATCCACTTATTGGTTCTACAATGTCTATGCCATGTCAAAATGAGGAAATTTTAGAACCTGAATGGTTTGGGTTTGATATAACCGATGATCCAATTGAAAATATCATGTTATCTAAAACAACCCAAGTGATTGATCATGGAGATGTGTTAGTTGACCCATCCCTAGATAGACAAGACTTATGGTTTGAAAGGGATGGACATGTTTTTAATTGGGTGCCTAATTTTGGTGTCTTTAATAAACAGGTCATGGAGAAAGAACAAGTGCTACATGATGATGACTATGAATGTCATGAGAGAAAAGAGGAAGTTTCAAATCCTCTTCAAGTAATGGTAAATGGAAATGTGCCAAAGGTAAAATCTCACCTTTTAGGTTCCACCATTTGAAATGCAAGTGAAGGTTTGTCTAATGGATTGATGGATTCAAATACTATCAATGATGAAATGTCATTTGTGGTTGATAAAGAATTTGACTTAATTTCTCCTCACACCACTAATGATATTGCTTTATTGAATGAAAATGAAGTTGGTATGCTTGAAGTGTTAAATCAAGTTCATAATCAAGTAGTAATAGAATCTAGGATAAAAACTTATGATGATGCTCATTTAATAAATATCCTAGGTGCTTGCAAATGGTTACATGAATTTGATTGGCCTACAAATTTGGAAAATGATTTGGCTTTAAAATTTTTAGAAATAGGCTCTTGTTTGCAAGATCTCATATCTGAAAATGAAAGCCTAATTCTAAATCATGAATCGAAGTGTGAAATTGACATCTTAAAGAATAGACATGAAATAATTGAAGATCAATTATTGTCTAATCAATTTGATGATTTGAAACTCCACCATAGGATTATTAATGGAACTAAATTAAAATGGTGGGGTGAGAGAGGCAAGTTGAAGTTTGTTGTATTGTTTGGCCTAATCTTGTTTTTGTTGGATTCCTACAAAATTTGGCATGCGTATCATGTTATATGTCTTTTGAAATGTTCTAATCATGTTTGGGATCCATGGAAGTGATAGTTCAAGCTTTGCACCATCTTGTACCATATTGTACATTTGTATATAAATTTTGGTTTTTCGGTTTTGATTTGTGTGTTTTGTATTCATTCGCTTCCAAGATTTCATTGATTTATAGTGTTGATTTTTGTGTTTCAGTTTTGGGTTTGGGTTTCGTCTTAGTTTCAAGTTTTATGTTTTGGTTTGTTCCTTTGTTTTGAGGAAGTGTTTCGTGGCCACTAACTTTTGGTCTTTGGCCCATTTTGGTTTGTTTTCAAAAAAAAAATAAAAAAAGGTGGCCCATCTGGGTGTTTCTTTGCTTAGTAGGTTAGAGCACCTGATTTGAAAAACTGATGAACCCAAGAAAAGGGGGATGAGTTATTTGGTGATCATGCTCAGATGTTGGGGGACCAAAATGGTAGATAGTGGAACGATGAAAAGTTAGCCAAAGCTCCACATGGGACTCACACACATTAAATGGTGTTTCTGAAAGTAAGAAGGATGAAGTTGTCTTGATTATGCAACCCTAGGCGAAAATCTAAAACACTCCACTTTGGCTTTCTAACCTAGTGAGACTTGATGCTTTTGCAAGAGTTCCATTAGTATAAGCGATGCAACAAATTTCTTGGAATATGTCATCTAGTTCAGGAAAACTCCATCGGGGCTATAGACGCCTGACTGGCTGTGGGGCCCTAGCTAGGCAAAGCTTGATACTTAGAAAGAGAAAAAAAAAAGAAAAAAAAGAGAAAAAGAGAGAAAGTGAGCAATAGATCTTGACCCACCTAGGATAGATGGGCTTTGCAAAGCATTAAGTGAACACACGGGTGAGTTAGATAACCCTCACCAGGGCTATAGATATCTGACTGGCAGTGGGGCTCTATCTATAAAAGTCTTCACTTCAGGAGTTGTACTTCATAGCCTAATACAGAAAGGGATGATGGAATCTGGAGGATTTTCGAAAATGCGAAAATGAATCATTTTTTGCACACACTGAAAGGCAGATGGATTAGTTGTTTCATGTTGAAGTTGTTTACCCCCGACTTCTCGAGACGTTGCTAAATGATTTTTGTTTCATTGATCTTGTGTGTTTTCATTTCAAATTGGGTTCTTACCGAAATTCCAGAAGCATTTCCCATCAGAGTCACCATTTGTTGTGGTTGCTCCACAACTAGCCCCAAAACTTGGGGACCCATATTTTTGTTTGTGTTTATGACGATTTTATTGATTTTCGAGAGATCATATTTGATAGCATCTTAATCATGAGATCATCATTCGTTTTCCAAGGTTATTCAATTTCGAAAGTCTTTTGGTCGACTTGAAAGAAGTTCCTCTTGAGTGTGAATGGAATCAGGGGTTCAAGGCATTGCATTGCGGATTCGCTTCGAGAGTGTTATGTCCTAAATTTTACCTTGTAGTTCTCATGGTTATATTGTAGGCTTGCATACATTTGTTTTGCCTTCTTGATTTTATTTAAGGTGAGTCGTTTAGGTTTAAGGTTCCAATTTCAAGTAGGCTTTGGCTTTAATATTTTTGGATTGGAATTAATGTTTGAGCTTTTAAAATCAATCACTTAAAATTGATCAAATCAATAAAAGAATAAAAATATTTAAAAAAGAAAAGAAAAAAAATTATATATAAAAGAATATTATTATTATTATTTAACTTCCTTTTATTTTAATTTTTAATTTTTTGGTTATTAAAATTATTATTACTATATATAAAATATATATTAATGATCTTATTTTATTTTATATTAATTAATTTTATATTAACATTAATATATATAAGAGTATATATATTAATATATGTTTATTTTGTTTATTATTATTGTTATTATTATTATGTTCACATAATAATAATAACAATAATAACATAATAATAATAACAATAATAATAATAATTTAAAAAATAGATTTATAATAAACAAAATAAACATATATTAATATATATACTCTTATATATATTAATGTTAATATAAAATTAATTAATATACAATAAAATAAGATCATTAATATATATTTTATATATAGTAATAATAATTTTAATAACCAAAAAATTAAAAATTAAAATAAAAGGAAGTTAACCTACACTAATATTAGCAAAGCATTCATGAAGCCTTGTGCTTTTAAATTCTCTTGTTAATATCCATTTCAAATATTGTAAGAGTTAATGATTTGTTTTATTGTGCAAAGTGTAGGTAGATTTCATGGGACGCTATGGGTGGAGGTTGCTTTGTTTTCGAAGGAGGTGTGAAGATGTGCAGTGGAATATTGGCTGCCAATGAAACCAGTGCATACAAATTACAATGTGAATCGGTGCAAAGGTTTGGAGCATGGTGACAGCGGTCGGAATTAATCGAGTGTTAGGATCTCATCCTAACCCTTAATGTAATAACTTCCTTGATGTAATAATTCCTAGTGAACGTGGGTAGTACCCATGATTAATATTTTGTAATGTTCTAAGTTTTAGCTTAGGTAGTGCCTATGACAAATGGCACCCTTTTCTATGTAACACATGGTAGATAGGTTAGGTAAGGTGGCATTGTGCATGTAATTCATGTGGCATTATGCATGTAATTCGAGTGGCATTGTGCATGTAATTCAAAGTGGCACTATGCATGTAATTCGGGTGGCATTATGCATGTAATCCAGGTGGCATTTTGCATGTAAGCCAACCTTGGAAGGAAACTCTTTAAATACCCGAAAAGGCACCAATGTAATCATCTTTTTGCAAATTAATGAAGTGTTGAAGGAGGTTGCCCCCTCGAAGAGGCCTGCGATTCTATCTATTGTGAGATTGTTCCTTTTAAGTAATTTTTGTTATCATATGCATTTAATTTTGAATATTGTTATAATGTTTCTGTGAGTTTATTTCCAAGAAAATGTGTGAGAGTGTGTTTATTTGAGTTGAGAGTGTGTTGTTTAGTATATTTTATAGTAGGATCTTAACAAGTGGTATCAGAGCGCTTTCCAGGGCCAAGTTCTACTACAACTGCAATGATTCTTGCCATCCAATCCACCTGTTAGGTATAAATTCTGTGTGTTTTTTCCGTTCTTATTTTTCTTTATTAAAAAAAAATCCAAAAAATATAGTGCATTTTTTTCCAGACCAAAAAAAAAAATCTTTTTAGTTGAGTAGGTAGAAACCCTGTGCCGGGGGTTTTAAAATATCATGAAGGATCTGTCATTATTGGCTAAGCTAGATAGCCCATAAAGCGTCTAGTGAAGTGAGGGGCGATCAGGCTCCAATACCCAGGCCTCGTACAGAACTCGCGCACGGACTTGAGCTCCCACGTATCTTCGGGTATATCGGGAGACCATCTAGGTTTAAACAAACTTTTAGCCATTAGGAAGCTTTTCGGCCTTGTATTACTCATAGTCTATGGGACACAACATCCTGGACGATTACCCTCCCGTATTGTCAGAGAGGCAGGTAGTGTGCTCAAGGGTATGTGTGGAATCCTCCTTGAGTAGTGGCCTAAAATATTGGTCCGAGCACTATTGTTCATCACTGTCGGTATAATAGAGGGCCTATGGGTGGTACATACTCCTCTACCTAGCATTCCCTGGTTCTGTTAAAACTTCAACCTATAAAAAATGAAAAAAAAAAAAAAAAAACCAAACCTCCCTATTCGTAAACCTGCATTTCAAATCCCCAAAAGTGAGCATATGAGAAAGGAGTCCTCTACTAAAAAAATAATAGAAAGTACATGCATTCGGGATAGACCATGAGGGTGACACTTAAGTTGATAGTCTGGAGAATAATAGTCAAATTTATAGTGGCAGTCATAGTCAGGTCAGAGAGGTCAGCATAGTCAGGTCAAAATTTATAGTTTTAGGGTCAGAACAGAACTGTCATAATAGTCACCTACAAAATATAGAGAATCTTGGGGCTAGTGAGGTTAGGACTTTGCAGGCCAACCAGTGAGAGCATGACACGAGGCCAGTTATAGATAGTGCTCCAGTACCCAACTTTTGCTCTGTAGCTCAGAATCAAAAACTGTAAACACCGTTAGACTCAACAAAACAGGAGATAAAAAAAAGGGTGCCAAAAAGTAGTGTTGAGAGATATAGCTCATTGTGACCACCTCTTCGAGCTGATCGTTTTGATATATAGCACCCAAGCACTTTTTGGGCACTTACTAAAAATAGTAAGTCCTAAAAACTCAATTCTATTTTTAGTAACTGGTCACAAAAGGTTTCAAAATGGCCTAGGGTACCCGTGGACATCAAAAAGAACTAGACCACTTGGAATCCTTAACAAAAGCCATTGAGAACTTGCACTCGACTTTTCACTCCATAAGGGAAGAAGTCCAAGGTCTTCGCCTAGAGCATGAGGCCACTAGTAACCGCTTAGAAGAAGCACTGACAGAAGTAGACAACAAACTAAAAAGAGGACCACCCAAAATAGAACACCAAGCTGAGGGTTCTGCAAGGAATCATGACCATGATCCATCCTTTAAAATGCCCAAATTGGACTTTCCCAAATTTAGTGGGAAGGATGTTGATGGGTGGCTATGTAGGGTTGATCAATTCTTTAGACTTCATAATGTCCCCATATTTCATCGAGTCCAGATGGCTTCCTTTAACTTGGAATCTGAGGCTCTACACTGGTTTCAATGGTTACGTATTGCCAACCCAAATCTCTCTTGGGAGAATTTTGAATCCCAACTACTCACTCGATTTGGTCCTAGTGAGTATGAGGACTTTACAGGGGCCTTGACCAAACTACAACAAACAGGGTCAATCCGTGAATACCAAGCTCAATTTGAAAAATTGGCCAATAAGACAAGAGGATTGAATGAAGGGTTCTTCCAGAGTTGTTATATCGCTGGGTTGAAGGTGGAACTCCAAGCGGAAGTAAGAATGTTGAAACCACAAACTATGATGGAAGCTATCAGTTTGGCCCGTTTGGCCGAATCTAAACTCTCTGCCCAAAGGCGCCCATCAAAGTTTCCTCAAAATAGACCTTCATTTCCTCCTCGATCCCAACACCCAGTTGATAATAAACCTGCTGCACCCAAGCGCCTAACCACAGAAGAGATGGATGCACGTCGTGCCCAAGGATTATGCTACAATTGTGATGAAAAGTTTTTTAAAGGGCATAAGTGTGCACACAAAAAATTGTTCTTGATAGATGTTGAAGAACCTGATAACTCTGACTAGAGTGATGAGGATGAGGACCCTCCGGAAACACCTTCTCCACAAGAAGAAGTGAAACAGGAACCTGAGACAACAATTACAGTCCATGCTCTTGCAGGCATTACTACTCCACAAACCATGAAGGTTGCAGGATTTTTCAAGGGCCAACGTCTTTCCATCCTTATGGATTCGGGAAGCACGCACAACTTCATTGACCCTAGAGTTGCTCAATGGGAAAATTGCTATATCCACACTTGTAATTCCTTTGAGGTCATGGTAGCCAATGGGGGAACCTTACCTTGTAAAGGAAAATGTCGCAATGTTAAAATCAAGATAGGGGACTATGAACTCAAGCAGGACATGTTTGCCCTCCAGTTGGGCGGATGTGATATTGTTTTGGGATCTCAATGGTTGAGTACGTTGGGCACTATCAATTGGAACTTTGCCGAACTCTGGATGCAGTTCTCCCAAAATGGACAAACACACATCATCAAGGGCTCCCCAGCAGGAACACCTCAAATTATTAGTTCAAATGGCATGGAGAAATTGCTAAAGAAATCATCACGTGGGGTCATTGCACAACTATTCTCCATCCAACCATCCACCTCTCAAATGGGTGAAACCCCATCAGACCTGCAACGATTCTCCACAAACATGAGGTCATCTTTTTGGAACCAACTACACTACCACCGCATCGCTCTCACGACCATGCCATTCCATTATTGTCGGATAGTGCACCTCCCAATATCAGACCATACAGGTACCCTCATGCCATGAAGTCAGAGATTGAGACAATGATACAGGAATTACTCAAGGCGGGTATCATTCGGCCTAGTACTAGTCCCTACTCTGCACCAGTCTTACTGGTCCTCAAGAAGGATGGCTCCTGGCGACTGTGTATTGACTACCGAGAACTCAACAAGATAACTGTCAAGGATAAATTTCCTATCCCTGTGGTTGATGAATTACTAGATGAATTACATGGGACCATGTACTTCACCAAGCTAGACCTTCGCTCTGGGTACCATCGATCCGGCTCGGGGATGAAGATATTCCTAAAACTGCTTTTCGCACTCATGAAGGTCATTATGAATTCTTGGTAATGCCATTTGGTCTCACAAATGCTCCTTCCACATTTCAAAGCCTGATGAACAACATCTTTCACCCTTTTTTGTGGAAGTTCATCCTTGTGTTCTTCGATGACATCTTGATTTACAATCACACATGGGAAGAGCATCTCAAGCATGTAGATCAAACCCTACAACTATTGGCCGACCATCAACTGTTTGCAAAAAGGTCCAAGTGTTCCTTTGGTTTGACTGAAGTGGAGTATCTGGGACACATTGTCTCAAAGGATGGTGTCAAGGTTGACCCTAAGAAGATCCAAGCAGTCCAAGAATGGCCGAAACCTCGCACTCTCAAGGGACTTCGAGGATTTTTAGGGCTTACAGGCTATTACCATAAATTTGTCTATAATTATGGAAAGATAGCCGCCCCCCTCACCTCCATGTTGAAGAAGGATTCTTTTACTTGGACAGGGCCGACTGAGCAAGCATTCCTGGAACTCAAGCATGCCATGACCACCACTCCAGTTTTAGCCATGCCAGACTTCTCTAAAAAATTGTCATTGAAAGTGACGCTTCTGGTCATGGTATTGGGGCGGTATTGATGCAAGAAGGACGCCCTTTGGCTTTCACCAACAAAGCCCTATCTGATCACAATTTAGGGAAATCCACATATGCCAAGGAAATGTTGGCAATATTGCATGCAGTCCTGCATTGGCGACCTTACCTCATTGGGCGCCATTTCTCCATCAAAACTGACCACCAGAGTCTGAAATACTTTCTAGAACAACGGGTTGCCACCCCCGAGCAACAAAAGTGGGTATCAAAACTCATGGGCTATGATTATGACATCACGTACAAAAAAGGAAAGGAGAATCTTGTGGCGGATGCTCTCTCTCGCCAATTTGAGACCCTTAGTATGTTGTGTGCCATTTCTGCACCATTGCCCCAATGGATTGAGCCCTTACGTCAAGAAATACTTCAGGATGCAGATTTGAAAGACTTGGTTGCTTCACTTATGGATGATCCAGAGTCTACACCAGGATATAGTTGGGATGGCCAGGATCTGCGTTACCATCAATGCCTGGTTCTTCCTCCTAAGTCCCCACTTCGAGAGCTCCTCATGAAGGAATCACATGCTACTCCATCTGCTGGCCATTCAGGGTTCCTAAAAACTTATGAGCGACTCAAGCGCACCTTCTTTTGGAAAGGTATGAAACAGGACATTCACTCTTTTGTAGCTGATTGCGACACATGTCAAAGGATGAAAGGGGAAACAGTGCGCTCTCCGGGCACTCTTCAACCATTGTCGATCCCAGAGCAGGTGTGGACTGACATCTCCATGGACTTCATAGAAGGGCTACCTAAATCTGGAGGCAAGTCAGTTATTTTCATAGTAGTGGACCACCTTTCAAAGTATGCTCACTTTTGTGCCCTAACCCATCCTTACACAACATCCACTATTGCCCAAATTTTTCTTGACTCCATCTTTCGCCTTCATGGCATGCCAACCTCCATTGTATCTGATCGTGATCCCACCTTTACTAGCAATTTTTGGCAAGAGTTGTTTAAGTTGCAGGGGACTCAGCTCAAAATGAGTTCAGCCTACCATCCGCAAACGGATGGTCAAACAGAGGTTGTTAATAAATGCTTGGAAACCTACCTTCGTTGCTTTGCCTCCGATCATCCTACTCATTGGGCAAAATGGCTTTCCTTGGCCGAATGGTGGTACAACACTTCCTATCATACCGCCACCAAACTCACACCGTTTGAGGCAGTTTACGGGCGCCCTCCACTCATGCCTTCCTCCTACATTTTGGGCAGCTCCAAGGTCCAGGCCGTTGACAATGCTCTGAGTCAACACACCGAGGTCCTCCACCAACTCAAGCAAAATTTGAACATGGCCCAGAATCGGATGCGCCAACAAGCTGATCAACATCGTTCTGAGCGCAGTTTTGATGTGGGTGATATGGTCTTCCTTCGCTTACAGCCATACAAACAATCTTCCCTACAACTTCGCAGGTGTCAGAAGCTCGCTCCAAAATTCTATGGTCCTTATCAGGTTCTACAACGGATTGGCCCTACAACTTACAAATTGGCTCTTCCCCCCACTTCCAAGCTCCACCCTATTTTTCATGTTTCCCTTCTCAAGAAAGTTGTGGGCACAAAGGTACAGGTTCAATCAACACTCCCCAAATTGGATGAAGAAGGCTCCATCTTACTTGCACCTGAGCAGCTGTTGGATCGTCGAACTCGCACTCTGCGCAACCGTACCATTACAGAGGTCCTTGTTCAATGGCATGGGCTTCAACCTGAGGATGCTACATGGGAGTCTCTCCATCAACTCCAGCAATAGTTTCCTCATTTTCAGCTTTGAGGACAAAGCTTCTTCAAGGAGAAGGGCATGTTAGGATCTCATCCTAACCCTTAATGTAATAACTTCCTTGATGTAATAATTCCTAGTGAACGTGGGTAGTACCCATGATTAATATTTTGTAATGTTCTAAGTTTTAGCTTAGGTAGTGCCTATGACAAATGGCACCCTTTTCTATGTAACACATGGTAGATAGGTTAGGTAAGGTGGCATTGTGCATGTAATTCGTGTGGCATTATGCATGTAATTCGAGTGGCATTGTGCATGTAATTCAAAGTGGCACTATGCATGTAATTCGGGTGGCATTATGCATGTAATCCAGGTGGCATTTTGCATGTAAGCCAACCTTGGAAGGAAACTCTTTAAATACCCGAAAAGGCACCAATGTAATCATCTTTTTGCAAATTAATGAAGTGTTGAAGGAGGTTGCCCCCTCGAAGAGGCCTGCGATTCTATCTATTGTGAGATTGTTCCTTTTAAGTAATTTTTGTTATCATATGCATTTAATTCTGAATATTGTTATAATGTTTCTGTGAGTTTATTTCCAAGCAAATGTGTGAGAGTGTGTTTATTTGAGTTGAGAGTGTGTTGTTTAGTATATTTTATAGTAGGATCTTAACAATCAGGTAGTCATGAAAGCGATGGTAATCCAAGAGAATGATATGTAGAATCGGACACAGGTCGACGGTATCATTGAACAGAGACGAGTGCAGTATTTTGGAAGTGGGCCCACAGTAAATAAATTGAGGATATCGCAACACAACCATAAGTTTGAGCATGGAATGAATGTAGAGCAGTCTTCAGTAGGGATAGCCGACGATGGGGAGCAGGGATCCCACACAACAAATAGACGAATTTGAATCTCGGGCATGAACAACAGCATATTGAGGGGTTGTATTTTCTGCACATTTCATGACTATTGAATATCTTTTTTTTTGCAATAATATGGAGATGACCAGATTTTACGCATTCATTAATGGTTAATTTGTTATATTTCATATTTATTGCATCTTTTTCCCTTAGAAGCTCTCACTGCATTAATTGTTGACTATGTAATAGGGTAACGTTAATGTTGGTTTTCTATGCAGAATATGCATGCTTACAGGTTTTGTGAAGAAATATGAAGTTGCAGCATTTTCTATTTTTGTTTTTCAATTTTTTTATTTTTTTAACTTTATTTTTACAATTTTTTTTAATTTTCGGACATTAAAATAAAAAGTAAAAAAAAATCAAAATCCAAAAATAATTGCATGGCTGCGTAGAGTATACTTCATACTTTCATTATGCACTTAGACATTTTTACTTCTGGTTTATTTCATATTTTTTAATATTATCCGAAGTTGTTTTTATTGTAGATTTTAAAATTTCAAAGTTGTAGAATTTGCATTTTTGGGCCAAATTTAGTTTTTTCAGCTTTATATCTCATTCATGAGCCTATGATGATATTTCCCTCATGAAAACTTTAATTTCATTGAAGGGGTTATGTTTTATGGCATTTTATAAAATTACCATTTTGGGGTCCTAAATTACCTTCTCTTTATAAAAATTCTGATTTTATGAAAGAGGGGTAATTTCTGCACTACATTGAAGATCATTATTTCAAAGCACTAAATTATTCATCTTTGTGAAATTTTAATTTCATTTGAGAGGGATAATTTGAAGTGACATTTTAAAGCCTCTAGTTTAAGGAATTGAATAATCGCCTCTTTGTGAAAATTAATTTCATTAAAGAGGGATAATTCATTAATTGCATTAAAGGCTATCTTAATCTCCATGATAAGAAGCTACATTTGAAGACCCTATTCATCATTGATGATTCACATTCAAATATAGATTTAATTTTTATTTTCATGCTTCAAATAGACTTTAATGCAAGATAAAACTTGATTAAAATCCACTTAATAAGGAAGATAAAATCTACCTTAAAATTCTCAAGATAAAAATAATTAAGGTATTACATCGTGGTCATATGAGTACCAACTCATATTTGCTTTATTTTGGTTCAATGAACATTCATTAAAGTAGCATGGTAAAATAAACCAACACGTGCCCCTTGTTTACAGTTACTTGCAATCACTAAGGTGTTCCTAGCATTGAATTGATATATTTTTATTGAAATTACTAATACACCTATGCAAATGCTAATATAGCGAAAACCTTGGAGAAGTGGTTTTGTTTATCTTCTTTGCAAGAGATGGTTTTGGGATTCAAACTCTAAGGGAGAGTGTAATTTCACAATTGGGTAAAATTAACACTCAACAAGACCAGAGATAGAGATTGAACGGATTTATGCTAGATTGAAGGACTGCGTTTAGTACATATTTGAGATAGGGCTTTGAAGGTGACAAAGTATAGAGGATGATAGTCTCTAGTGGATAGAGATCCATTAGCCAGGACGGTGAGGATAGGTGTCTTCAGTGGATAGAGATCCATTAGCCGAAGTAGTGGGGGCAAAAATTCTTCTAGAAGATCACTAATCAAAGCTAAGGAGAAAGGAGTTCTCCTGTGGATAGAGATCTATGAACTTGATTAGGGGATTTATGTATCCTTTGGATAGATATCCATAAATATTGTAATAGGGAAAGGATTCCCAAGAGATTGATTGAAAAAAAAATAGTGAAAGATTTTATCTATGGAGTAGCCCACATTGGGTGAACCACGCTAAATTGGTGTCTCTATTGTGTGTGGTGATTTTTGTATTTATTTTATTACTATTTTTTATATTGCTATCTATACATTGCATAATATTGATTGGTAAATAAAAGTAAAAAGAGGTCTTATATTGTTCACCCCCCATATCAGTATAATCTTGTGTTCTTCAATTGGTATCAGAGCGGGTTCCTTTGGAAGAGTTTAACAGCTTGAAGGAAAAGCTTTCAAGAAGACAATGAATTTTGAGAATGTCCTCAAATAATTCAACACCAATATTTGATGTAAGTGATTATATATTTTGGAGTATGAGAATGAAGATTCACCTGATGGCACTTAGCAATGAAATTTGGGAAGCAGTTGAAAATGGATACATACCACCAGCTAATCCACCTGCAGATAAGGAAGGTAAGCTTCTATAGCATTACAATTCAAAATTAATGAATGCAATTTTGAGAGGTTTGCATAGAATAGAGTCCATAAAAGTTATGCACTATAAATATGCAAAAGGAATTTGGGATAAGTTGCAAAGCATATATGAAGGAGATAAAGGTGTCAAGAAAGCAAAGATACAAAATCTCAAAGGACAATTTGAAGAGTTAAGAATGAAGTATGAGAAAAATATTAGTACTTATCTACTTCGAGTTGATGAGGTTTTTAATGCTATGCAAGGACTTGGATTTAATGTTGAATAATCGTATGTTTGTGATAAGGTCTTAAGATATCTTCAAAAAATATTTAGTGAAAAGATTTTTTCTATAGAATAATCAAAGGATGGTGATTCTTTGACAAGATATATGTTGCTTGGTATTCTTACAACTTTTGAGTTGAGAACAAAAGAACCTAATCCCCAGAAGAAAGCAGCCTTCAAAGCAATTAAAAATACAAAGGGTAAGAAGTTAGAAGTGAGCAATGAGTCATCCAGTGATGAAGAACCAAATTATGGCAGAAGGAATAAAGATTCAAGAATATCTAAAGATGCAAAATCTATTAGATGTTTCAATTGTGGAAAGTATGGTCACTATGCAACTGATTTTCAAGAAGCTAAAAATAACAATGATGAAGAAAAAAAGGATCACAAGAATAGGAAATCAAAAAAATACAGGTACCAAAGGAAAGGTAAGGATGGACAAATTAGACAAGGAAATAAGTTTTTTCAAAGACAAAAGAGGAGCTACTATGCAGACAAGGAAAGTAAGTACTCAAGTGATCGTGATAATGGTTTTTCATATAATGATAAAGATGAAGTCATATTTATGATTGAAGAAAAAGAAGTCAAGAAAAGGTCACCAATAATTCTCAAGTGTTTTAGATGTGGTAACTTTGGACATCTTGAAGATAGTTGTACAAGGAATGGTTTTAGTTTCAGTGATGATGAATATGAGGATGCACTTGAAGGACTAGAAAAAAAATCTTCTAATAGCTCTAGAAGAAGAAGAAGAATAAGGTGAGCCTATAGGAGACAAGTCAAAATAAAATGAATATGTGGAAAAAGGCAAACAAATAGAGGAAGAATAAAAAAAATAAGGATTTGATCTTAAGGTAGAACTTATTTATGTTCTTGACATAATAAAGAAGGTAAGAAATAAAAACTCTAAGCTTGAGTTTCAGTTTTAAAAATATGATGAAGAAAGAGAAAGGCTTATAGAGGATCTAAACAAGTCAATGGCTAAGACAAATAATTTCAAGGATAAGTTAGAAGTAAATGTCTTAGAATGTGAAAAGTTAGAACAAGAAGTAGCTCTACTAAGGAAATATTTAGAGAAATCCAAGGATAAGCTACACAAGTTTGGAAAGAGTTCAAATATTGTAGATAAGATGATCAAGGTACAAAGAAGGTCAACAAACAAAATAGGTCTTGGTTTTGAACAAGATCAAAAGAAATAAGAAGAAGATTCAACCTCAAGTTTTGAAGAAGAAGAAAATTTAGAATAAGAAACTTCAGAAGAAGACAGTGTAAGAGAAAGTGAGACTTCTAAAGATGAGTTGGACAATAGAAAGTTCAACAAGGAAAGGAATAATGCACAAAGAAGAAATAGATGGAACAACAATCAGAATAGGTTAAGAGAAACTAAGAGACCAATGAGGTCAAGACAAGGAAACTTCAATAGAAGATGTTTTTCATGTCACAGATTTGGGCACATGGCTTCACAATGCAGGACACATGAAAGACAAGATTATGGGAACTTTAGAAACAGGTAACTTTTTCATGGGTATTGCTACTCATGTAATCAGTTTGGTCACAAGGCAATGAATTGTAGGGTTCATGATAGAAAAAGAGATGGCTTCACTAGGATAAATCCCAAGATATTTGCACCTCCAAGGAATAATAACATTAATTGTTATAAGTGCAATAATTATGGACATACAACAAAGTGGTGTAGAGCAGACATTCTAGAACCAAGCATGAACATGAACATGAATATGAACAAGAATAGGAATATAAATAGGAACAAGAATAGGAATATGGACATGAACAGGAATAGAAACAAAAATAAGTATCTAGACATGAACAAGAATAGGAGTATGGACATGGACAAGAAAAGTCAAAGGAATCAAAAGGATCAGATAAGAAGGAAAGAGGACAAAGGTAAATACCAGTGCTTTCTAGGAGTAGAAATACTCCCACCCCATTATTAACCACCTCAAGAGGAGGTGGGGGAGGGGCTAAGCTAAGAGACTCATTCTTAGCCCCGATCCCCAAAGGTGACCCTTTGCCATTGATGTCAAAGAGGGAGAGATTTGAGTACGGGGGAGAGATTTGGTTTAAGGAGAAATCATTGAGTCAGGGGGAGCAATGTCCTAGGGGGAGCAAAACAAGAAAAAGGTCAGGTATTTGGTAAAAACAATTTGGATTGCTATTAATGACTAAGGGAGAGATTGTTGGACAGCATTAGTTTTAGGTTCTCCAATAAATGCAAAAGGATAAATCAATTTCAGTTTCAAGACCCAGTTCTAGGAAATCATATGAGGTCCAAAGTGCAAGAAAAAGCCCAAGTAAATAATATTATAATATTCTTATATAATATTATGAAAAGGAAGATTGAAATTAATTATAAATTAATTTTAAATTAATCTATTGGTTAATTTACTTAACTTATAAAGTTATTTAAATTAATTATTAATTAATTTAATTATTAATTATAAATTAATTTAAGCTAAGGTTAAATAACCCTAAGGTGGGTTATTAAAATTAAAATTTTAAATTCTATTTCAAATTACAAAGCATTGACGTGAGGAGAAAATTAAAAATGTGTATATAAGGGGGGAACTCCCACCCTACCAAACCTTACCATGCCTTCGAATAATATTGTGAGCTTTAAGAATTGCACTGCGTCCAAAGCGGAGTTAGAGTGTGAGTTTCATGGAAAGTTAAAAAGTGATGAAGGCATAAGAGGAAGGAACTCCTCCTTCCTTCACATGGGCACTAGTAGCCCACGCGGTGGGCTCCCAAGCACTAAGGTGCTTAGGCTTGAGGAGACAGTGCATCAAATATCGTCGAATCTCCTTTTGGGGAAAGAAAGAGGTATGCTTTAGTCTTGGGCACCATAAATTTTGGGAATATAGTTTGGGCATTTAAAAATTAATTTTTGCATATTTTAAATTGGTTCTAAGGTTGCAAAGGGAGTTATAAGGGTTTTGCAAAATTAAATTTTTAATGTTATTTGCTCAAATGTTTTGAAAGGATTGTAAGGTGTTTGGTTGATGTTTTATGGTGTTGGATATTATTTTAAGTTGGATTTTATAAGGTGTATCAAGAAATTATCTTTATGTATGGTATGATGAGTGTTATTTTAAAAGGGAGTAATAAGGCATAAATTGAGTTGTGATTTTTTTGTGTCTAAAGAATATTTTAGGAAAGTTTTGAAGTAATATTGTTGTGTCTAACCATTGGAATTGGAAAGAAGAAAATTGTGATTGAGACAGGTTTTCTAAAGACACTTTTACATCCAAAAAAAGGTATGGACATATTCTTCTTAGTGAATTATTGTTGAAAATTATGAATGAAACATTGGAGTGAAAAGGATTATTTGGTTAAGCATTGTTGAGTGTGTTTTTAATTAATGCTTCAAGGTTTTTTGGAATTAAGAGTTGTTGATAAAACCTTGTTTTATAAGCATTTTTGTTGAAGTGATTGATATTAGTGAAGAACTTGAACTAGGGTTTGTAAAATAACATGAGTATCATTGTTATGTAAAATTGGTTGATAAGCATTGTTGGAAATATTTGAGTGAGTGATCATATGTTTGTACTAGGGTTTGTGAGCAAGGATTATTTCATTGAGTGATTGGTTGAGTAGAGTTGGTTGAGCTTAGTCTAGTGGATGTGTGAAGTGATAGCTCAAGTTCTATGAAAGAAATTTTTCTATATTTTAAATTGATTTGAGAAAGAGGTTGAGAGTTGATGAGTGTGAAGAATATTAAGTCTCTAACAATTCTCTATATGTTTCTGTGATAAAAGAGAGATTGAAAGTGATTGAAATTTTGTGAGTGTGAAGCATATTGAGTCTCTTAGAATTCTCTATATGTTTCTAAAAAAGTGATTGAAATTGATTGAGTATTGAGGTGAATGGGAAGCATATTGAGTCTCTAACAATTCTCTATATGTTTCTAAAAGAGTGATTGAAAGTGATTGAGCATTGTGATGAATGTGAAGCATATTGAGTCTCTAACAATTCTCTTTATGTTTCTATGAGATTGGACAAGTTCTAGTGTGAACTTGTTGAGAATATTAGAGGTAAGTATTTGAGAAGACTTGTGGACAGATTTGTGTGAGCTTTTATGGAAGCTTACAATACATATTGAGAGCAGATTTTGATAAGTTCTAGTGAGGACTTATTGAGTAGATTGGAAAATTTCTAGAGAGGACTTGTGGATAGATTGGTGTGAGCTTTTGTGGAAGCTTACAAGGAATATTTGAGATAATTCTTTGAGAAGACTTGAGAGCAGAGTTGATTGATTTATTTTTTCAAACCTTGAGTTAAGGTTTGTGGCAAATCCAACAGAGTTGGTTTAAGATTGAGTCAAGCTTTGTGTGTAGTCTTGAGGACAGATATTGAGGATATATTTGTGCTAGACTGAAGGATTGTGTTTAGTGTATATCAGAGGATAGATATTGAGGATAGATTTGTGCTAGACCGAAGGACTATGTTTAGTGTAGATTAGAGGACATATATTAAGGACAAATTTGTGCTAGATCGAAGATAGTGTTTAGTGCAAATTTGAGGATAGAGTTTGGTGCAAATTTGAGGATAGGTTTGTGCTAGACTAGAGATAGAGATTGAGAAAATTTGTGCTAGATCGAATGATTTTGTTTAGTACAGATTTGAGACAAATATTTTAAGATGAGAGAGTATAGAGGATGATAGTCTCTAGTGGATAGATATCCATTAGCTAGGGTAGTGAGGATAGGTGTCTTCAGTGGATAGAGATCCATTAGTTATAGTAGTGGTGGCAATAGTTCTTCTAGAATATCACCAGTCAGAGCTAAAGAGAAAGGAGTTCTCCTTTGAATAGATATCCACAAACTTGATTAGGGGATTGGTGTCTCCTTTAGATAGAGATCCATAAACATTGTAATAGGGAAAGGATTCCCAAGAGATTGATTGAGAAAATTTTAGTGAAATATTTTCTCCGTGGAGTAGCCCACATTGGGTGAACCACGTTAAATTTGTGTCTCTATTGTGTGTGATGATTTGTGCATTGCTTTGATTACTTTTGTTGATATTGTTATCTATACATTGCATAATATTGATTGGGAAAGAAAAGTAAAAAAGGTCTTATATTGTTCACCCCCCCTCTCAGTATAAGCTTGTGTTATTCATTATGATATCAAATTGAAGGTTATGAGAAGTAGAAACTAGGATACTTGATGATACATTTGGCGTAGGAATGTAGCTTGTGTTTACTTGTTGAGATATTGGGAAATTCACATTACCTTATAATAATTTTGCAAGTGAAGAAAAATATAAATGATATCCTAAGAAATATGAGATGTTTTTAATCCCAAAATCCTCAAAAGTGGTGATGATAGGAGGACTAGAGTCAATGAAATTAAATTTGACGCATTAAGGTTTGTATTTAAAGATACAAAGGATTGATCCACTTGATTTAAAGGTATAGGATTAGAGCTAGGTTTTGTGAGATGATCCAAGAGTGAACCTTCCATTGTATAAATGACTAGGTTATCATGAGATTCCTTAAAAAATGACTACATAACATCCTTATGCTTATGCAAAAATAAATCCATGTGAATAGTGTATCTAAAAACCACTCTCTCTTTATCATCATGGATAGGGGTTAGAGAACCCAAAGGGATATATTCATATTATTTTTTGAAGTTAGAGTTTTCAAAAGTATATTTATCCTCAAGAACTTCCATTGGAGGGTTAGGTTGATGACCAATTAATGAGTAACACTATGGGTTATGTAGCATCTCTCGACCATGGTTGGAAGGAAAGGAGGGTTCCATTAATTAAGTTTTGAATTTTATAGATTTTATTATAGAAGAGAGATAATATGTTTTAGCAACCTTATATATTCTTCTCTTGATATACTAAATTAAAACTATATATCTCAAGGGTCTCTCTATATACTAAAGGTCCCTATATACTTGACTCCTCTCTATATACCCATCGACACATGAGAGAAATTTGATACATGGGTCATGAATGATACTTGGAAGTGACCACTTGGATACATGGCCAAGATGGTATGTGAGGGGTAATATTAACCTCTTTATGACTCCCACTAGCCCACAAAAATATACTCTTTATTGGGAATAAGTACACATAATATCCCATATAGGTGTCTAGCAGCCTAGGCTTGCTATATACCCAATAATATCCTATAGCTTGTATGAAAATTATTCAAAGGATTGTGAATACCTTTAGTAGGACTATAAATTGGTTATATTCTTATTATCTATATTTAATATGATATAATATAAACAATCAAAATTATGTGATATTGATTAAGGTTTGATAAATTTTAGTTTGATCAAGGCTTAGCTTACACGAAGGAGAATCTTGGAACCCATGGTAGTGTTCATGTTAGGTTCACCAAAATGTGGTAGGGAAAATGAGAGAGGTATCACAAAGGGCCTCCTTGTGATGCTTTTACACTCTCTCCTCTTCTCACTTTGAGACTAAGGAAAGTTTGTTAGCTTAAATACTAGTTTTTTTGGCCTAGTTGAAGAATACCTACATGTCTCATAAGATACTTTTTTATCTAATTTTAACCTTAATATATCCCTAATGCATATATAAATGCAAAAATCAAGTCCAAAAACTAAAATGCTCTTTTGATTTGATGAGGAGGGAAATAATGATTTTTTTATAAAGAGGCAAGGGCACAAGAAGATGCAACTATATATGATTTTAATTTTAGCTCAGTTTAAAGATAATATTGATACCCTATATGATTAATACTAACTATTAATTTCTTTTCTCTTTACCTATTTTTACAATAAATAAAAAATCAAATCTAGTTTACACAAACAACAAATAGAATTTAAATACTATATGGTTAAATGATAAAGATTGGGGTTAAATGACCTATTTTTACCATAGAGGAAAAAGAAGCATCAGCCCACAAAAGCACCATCAAATATATTGTATATCAATGGTGCTATCACTTGACCTTTAAATATATAAAAAAATATGTAGTTAGTGGTAAAGGATCATATTTGATCTCATAGATAAAGTTAGAATTCCTTAAGCAGTAATCAGGCTCCTATTCAAACAAACAAAAATGATAAAAGTGATATAATATAGAAAATAAATGTTATATGGTGAAAGCACCACTGGGTCATGATAGCGCCATTGATGCTTCCACTCAATTATAGTGCTTTCACTGCCATGGATGTTAGCAATACCAACACAAATAAAGGAGCAACTCCCAATTTGCACCATTTTACCCTTGCTACTGAAAGGTAAGCCTAAGGTTCTAGGAGGTGAAGGAATATTAGCTAGGTATAGAAAGGTCAATTATTGTCTTGATTATTAATTTTAAGGTTGGTTAGGTTAGAGGTTCATCCTTTAGATTTATTTTTAGGTGGATTACTTAAAGTGACAGACCTTAATGCATCAGTGATTGGAAGCTGATAAGAAGGAGATGGATCAAGAGATAAATTAAGAGAAGGGCAAAGACAATATTTAGGGTTCTTGACCTCGATCACCTATCAATAGGTGAAGGGCTTAGGTTCAACTATAATATTATAAGTATTTCTGCTATATTCATATTCAAGGAACTAATGGAGAGTTGAAGGAATGATCTAGATCTCATGGATCCATGGCCTCCCAAGAAGAATATTGTAGGTTAAGTCATAAGGCATGACATAAAAATAGAATGTTGAGAATGTGGGGCCCAACTTTGAGGGGTAAACTATATTACCACTAGCCTCACATTTCCCATTTTTGAATACCCTAACAACAAGATCAATTTTTTCCAGTTCTCGTTGGGTTATCCCAAAATGACTAATGAATCTCAAGCTATAAACATTGATACTAGATCCATTATTGACTAAGATTTTTTTTTATGAACCTATCACCCATATATCCCATGATGTACAAAGTAAAATATTTTATCATAAAAAAATTGATGGATATCATCCTCATGAAATGATATAGTTTCATGGTTAGCCCCAATAGATCCCACCATGAAAGTGAGGTTATTTGGGTTGAGGTATTGAGGAACAACTTGTCCACTCAAAATTTTGAATATCTCTATGAGATGGAGAGGTCATTCGAAACTCAAAAAGGGATATTTTAGTTGGGTTACTTTCAAGTTGATGGATCAAATTGAAAGTACCCTTAGCTTTTTCTCTTGATTACATGTAAATAAAGGCCCTTCAAGGGAGAAGTTATTTTTATTGAAGTACCAAAGGAGGTATTCAAGGTTAATTATAATAAGGATCCTTATGGTATATTATTACAACACAAATTGGATAAGAAGAATGTATTATCCCAACCATTCTTTTGTTTGGAGGTAGGGCATTCCTATAGTGAATGTTATTTGTTGTGTTTTGGTTTTGATTATGATTGGGCAATGAATTTTAGAAAATTATAAGGTCTTGATTAGAAGAAGGTTATGAATTATAATAATTGAGTACAAATTGACCTTTATCAATTAGGTCTTGGATTGGTTTCCTAAGGCTCATGCATTTATTGGTTGTATGACAATTAATGCAATGGAAGGTAAATTTCTCATTGAGTTTTAAAGGATTTGTAGATGGAAGATCCACCATTTTAACCTTTATTATTTACTCTAGAATGGCTTAATGAGATTCATCTAGTCAAGTGTACTTTCTTCTAGGTTTTGGTTATTGAAGATTCCCTAATATAAGCTTTTAAAAGTTTACAATAGCACTGACATTGTTGGTTTGGCATGATTTTTTAACTCCATTTCCTACAATGTGTTTGTTCTTGTACTACCCCTTCATGTGGGAGGAAGACTTATATTCCTCCTTATGGGATTTAGATTTTAATTTTCCTCTTTTGATAAGGGTTGTCTCTACTCTTGGCCATGTCAATGACATCATTAAAATAAATGCATTGATCATCTATAAGTATAAGGATAAATATATCTAGGTCTCTTGGTGGAGGGACATATTAGATTATCCCCACCATGTCCCACCATATTTTCAAGAAGTTAGAAAAGTTATCATCTTTAAATTAATTAAGAAAATATAGGCTACTAATCATGACAATCTTCTTAATGTAGATATAAAATTATTTGACAAATATCTCAACAAGATCCCTAAAGCTCTTAAAGGAATGCCTTGGAATTTGGTAGTACCATTCCAAGGTAGGGCCACTGAGTCTCTTGAAAATAATTTTGAGTATAAATATTTCATCATAAGAAATATCAGTATAAGTAGTTCTAAGTAGCATAAGGTGGTAAATGGGATCTTCCTTCCCTTTGTACATTTGAAATTTATGAGTTTCAAAGTTAGGAGGAAAAGGGTGATTAACTAAAAAAGGGTCTAAAGTTTGGTTGCACAAGTAATCATAATAGTAGTTGTGACTAGAGGAGGATCCTTTTATTATGGCCATTTTTGTTTTAGCAGCTCTACTTGAGAGGGTAAAATTTAAATTTTAGAAGAAATAAAATCTAATTGCACAAAAGAAATGTTCTTAGAGATAATATAAATTGATAATTCATATAAGGATACAATTGATATACTTGGTGGTATGATATTGAGATTGACATTATTGATTTACTTACAAGGTGTTTAAAGTTAAAGATATAGAGGATCAAGGATGAGATATTGTAGGATTAGGGTGTTGAGGGAAACATATGCTCACTCTTGTGATATTAGGATGAAGGTTATAAGGATTGAAAATTGGAACACTTGATGATACATTTGGGTTAGGAATAGAACTTGTATCTGCTTGCTTAGATATATGGCAAATCACATTACCCTATAGTATTTATGTAATAGAATAAAATATGAATAATATCCTAAGGAAGATGGGATGTTTTACATTCCAACATCTATGGAAGTGGTGATGATATGAGGACTAGAATTATTAAAATTAGAATTTGATGCATTATGGTTTATATTTAAAGATCCAAAGGATAGATCCACTTTATTTAAAGGTATAAGATTAGAGCTAGGTTTTTAGAAATTATCCAAGAGTGAATCTTCCCCTGCATAAGCACCTAGGTTTTCATGAGCTTCCTTTAGAAATGATTCCATAATATCCCTATGATTATGCAAAAATAAATTCATGTGATCAAAATATCTAAAAAACACTCTTCCTTAATCATCATGGATAGAGGCTAAAGAACCCAAAGGAGAGGGTCCTCATATTTTTCTTAAAATTTAAGGTTCTCAAAGATGGTTTGGTCCTCAAGAACTTTTGGTAGAGGGTTAGGTTTGATGACCAATTTATGAGCAACACTATGGGTTAGATGGCATCTCTTATTCATGGGTTGGAAGAAAGGGAGGGTTTAGTTAATTAAGTTTTTATTTTTATAGAGTTGATTATAGAAGAAAGAGAATATGGTTTAGAAACCTTATATCTCCTTACCTTGATATACCAAATCCAACCTATATACCTTAAGGGCCTCTCTATATATTGAAGATCTTTATATACTTAGTTCCTCTATATATATCGATTGGTACTTTAGAGAAAGTTGATATGTGGGTTGCTAACAATAAATAGACATAACCACTTAGATACATGGCCAAAATAGTGTGTGAGGGGTAATATATATCTTCTTATGACTCCCACTAGCCTACTACAATATACTCCTTACGAGGCATAAGACATGTGAGAACCTATATGGGTAGCTAGTGGGCCAAGCTCACTATATATCCAATATACTAGTAGATAATAAGACATTTACTACAATAATTATGAAGACACTTAGTAGGACTAGAAATTGGTTATATTCTTGTTATCTAGATATAATATAGTCTAATCTAAAAAATAATATTAGGAGATCTTGATTAAATTTTCATATATTTTAGTTTTATTAAGGCTTAGCTTTGATAAAGGAGGATCTTAGGACCTATGTTGGTGTTCATGTTGGTTTCACCAAAATATGGTAGGGAAAAAGGGGAAAAAGTATCAAAAAGGGCCTCCTCATAGCACACACTTGCTTTGAGACTAAGGGAAGTTTGTTAGATTTAAGTCAAGTTTTGTTGGATTAGTTTAAGAACACCTATGTTTCTCGTAATATCTTCCTTGCCTAAGCTTAACCTTAATCTAGCCCTAATTCACATACAAATGTAACAATCAAGGCCTAAAACTAAAATACTCTTTTAATTTTGATAAGGAAGGAAATAATAATTTTTCTTTTAAGAGGCAAGGGTTCAAGATGATGCAACAAACAAAGCCTAAGATACAACTATAAATGATTTTGAATTATTTTCAAAGCTTAAATATTAGATTGATTCCCTATGATATTAAGGCTAACTAGTTCTTTCTTTCCTCTATCTATTTTTCTATAAACATAAAACAAAATCTAGTTTACACAAACAACTCATAAATGATTAATAAGAAATATTAGGGGTAGAATGACATTTTTTTCATAGACGTAAAAGCATCACTAGTATGGAAAAGCATCACCATTGCTATCCCTTATCAATAGCACTATCACTTATCCTACAAAACAATAAGAGAAATATACAATTACTTGTAAAGGGGCCAATCTAAGTTGAATAGAGAAGGTTAGACTTCCTTGACAAGCAATCAAGCCCTTGTTTAGATAGACGAAGATGATAAAAATGAAAGAATATCATAAATAAATATTAGGTGCCAAAAACACCATTTGGTAACAATAATGTTGTCAATGCTTTTTCTCAATGCCAATGCTTTCACTTTATGTAAACTAGAGTGATAGCACCATCAACCTATAGTATGGAGATGGTTTTAATTTTGAGTAGAAAAACAACATTAAAGGCAATATGAGCTAATATTATGATGCCTTAACCTAGGAGTATAGAATACCTATTAGACAATAGGAAAACAAATATTTATTTTCTTAGGTTAAGGATTAAATGATAAAAATATAATACTAGGTGTATGCAAAATGTAAATGTAAGATACAAGGTTAGCTTTGAATGTAATAAGATAAAGCTTAAAGCTATAAGGATAAGAAATATTTAAAATCAAATAAGATGAAAGAGCACTACCCAAGACACAATATTATTTTTTCCTTGTTGGAAGCTTGATAAAAGCTTGTGAGCATTTTTGTTGATGCCACTTGAATGCTTGAGCTTGGAGGCTTGATGCTTGATGACTTGATGATTATTTGAGAGCTTGTAGACTTGACTATTTGGAGAGAGCTTGGATACTTGCTTGGAAACTAATATGCTTGTAAGAATAAGAGTTGAAGTGCTTGTAAGGATAACCTTCACAAGATTGTGGTAATATTTAAGCATAATTTTATCATACAAAATGCTTGATTCCTATGATTCTAGAGAGATTTCAAAATACCATGGATGATTTTTTGATACATATTTGCTACTTAAGTATGGTCATGTATTGGGATCTCCCAAGTATTGGATTTATAGTAATCCATGACTCCTTGGAGGAAGAAATACATTAAATATAACAATAGTGAAGAAGGTAAGAATTTGAAAAGGGATCAATAATTCATTAATGGAGGAACATAAGAATGGTGTTTCTTAGACTTGGGAATTTTGCAAGATATGTAAATAAAATTTGTGGGGATTTGGTTCATTCATAACAAGAAACTTGAAAGAGATAGGTATTCAACTTCTTGATTTTGGTAAATTACAATTAAAAACACTAGAAGCCAATGATGGTGATGATACTATTGCATTGATGCTTTTGCCTCATGACTATCAGAGGTCAAAAATGGGTGGGAAAAGGTTAAAGTTGAGATTTTTTGTAAAATCACCATTGGTGCTATGGAATATACCCTAATGTTATTGTTTATGTATTAATAAATACTTTAAATTTAGACACAAGAAAGGTTTTTTTTATTTAGCTAATTGAAAGGTTAATTGACAAAGGGATTGGTAAGCTTAAATATTGGCCTTATATAAAATAAGGTGTCTACACCCCTATATGGCCTACTTTAATTAGTCTTTAGTATCTATATAAAATTTTAAATTTTATTGGTTCGAGGTGTAGACCAATTGGTTCATCCAAACCCCATAAGGGGGTAGAGGTCCAAGGTTCAAATCTCGGGCCTCGTCGGATTGAATGCTTGTCCCTTTCCTGGTGCTTTCAATAGCATAAAAGGTTTAAAATGATTGTGGCATGGTGGGTATAGGGGCGGACTACACGAATATCTATGTGGTGGCTTCTGGGGCAGATAGCACGAATACTTTGGCAGCCATAAAATCTAGACAACCTACCCGGATTCATGGCGGCTACCGATTCCACCATGTAAATTCAAAAAAAAAAAAAAACATTTTAAAGTTTATATATATGTTACATTCCAAATATGATAGTCGTTGGGTATGTTACAAATATATTTTTATTTATTATTTATAGGGTAGTCTTCCAATGATTTTTATTATCTTTTATCATATCATTTATCACTTACATTTTGCAGAGGACTGAGCCCTCCTAGTGGCAAGGACCAACCCTCCTTAAGAGACAAACATATTTGATTTAATATTTATTCTGTTTGATTAACTTCATTCGGTTATTGCATTCAATTTATGTTTCATTGTGCATGTTTTGGTTGTGTTGATTGATTGAAATATATATGTTATTGTTGTGTTATTATTGAGTGGATATTTATAAGTGAAGAAGGGGTAGTGATAATATTTCAAGTGGTATCAAGAGACAGGTTTGGTGATGATTATAGGGGTCCATGACCATCCAAGCTATTGGTATAAATGTGTGGATATCTGGTTACAAAAACAATAGGGAGCAACTGAAGTCGCTGCATCATCTTTCGGTTCATAATCCAAAAAATACCCCAGGGATTCATGACACCAAATCAATTTTAAAAACTAGTGTTTCAAATTTGATTCTCGTTCCACTCCATTGGTCCGCTATAACATCTACTGCATAAACAATCCAGACATCATTGTGGAGTCTAACATGCCAAATCCAAAGAAACTATGCCTCTTCGTGCCACAAATAATACCTAGATATGAAGTAAAAAAAATTAAGGGGAAGGAATACAATGGATTAATCACAAAATCACGGTCTAAAACACCAATAAAATCCATCAAAGAGATATCATGAAACACAGGTGAAAAATCGACCAATCACAACATGCAATTAAAAGAATTGTTGATGCATAACATAAGGTACGCAATTTTTTTTCTTTTTACATTGGAACATTTATCCCACATTGGTGGTGTGTAGCACTGGAAGCATTAAAATAGCAGTGGGTGCACTTTCAAGGGTGTGACTTTGGTCATATGCTCGTTCACCTTTATCCTTACACATGGAACCTTGTGCCTTATTATCGCTTGTTAGGTCCTAGTTGTTACGTGTCTCACTATCTCCTATTAGGTCTTGTCCCTCACATTTGTGCCCTACTATCATCACCTTCGTGTCCACTTCTCATAGGTTTTAAGTGTTCCCTTGTTGGCATCCATCGTGTGTCCTTCGTAGTCTTGAGTCGTGTCTTTTCCCGGTTGTCTAGTGTCAGGTCTCATGTCCATTCATTGTTGGGTTAGTCTCGAGTTGTGTCTTGTCCCTCCTTCGAATCTAGTTTTTTTTATGTGTCAATTTCACTATCATGTTAGTTTTTGTCCTTGGTGTCCAGTGCCAGCTTTGTCTACTATTTTCAAGGATGTCTAGGGTTGTCATCTAGTGGTCCTATGTCGGGTAGCGGCTTAGCATCTTTTGTAGGCTCTACCGATCAAAAACTAGCACTCGTGTCTCCCGCCACTACCACCTAGCTATTGGAAACTAACCATTGGATTTTGAATTCAAGGTAGTAGTTGGAGCTACTATACATTGAAAAATTCCAATTCAAATTCAAAACTAGCCATTGAAAATTACAAATTCAAATTTGCATCATAGTTGGAGCGACAGTTGAAGCAGAAAAACACCAAATTTTTGCCAAAATTAACCAAAATTTTGCCAAAGTTAACCAATTTTTTGCAGAAATTGGGGGAAAAAAACTAAACAAGGTTTATTTACAAGTGCATGAGTGGAAGGTGGACCAAAGGACCAAACGGTTGATTAACCAGCTCGGAGAATTCAAACGAAGGGATCTTAAAGTCACAAATAAGACCTCCAAGAAAAAAGGTACACATTATTCTTCTCTTTTACATATTAATAGTTTTGATCCTGATCATCCACTTCTTAACACCATGGCATTCAATCCTTCTACTACTTCATCCCACAAGAATCTCACACATGAGAAAAAAATAAACTCCAATACCAACACCTCGACTATGTAAACATTAGTAGACAACATGAATAAATTGACCACATTAGTGCACCAACTAGTGGAAAAACAAATCCAACCAACTCCTCCTAACCCAAATAGATACCATAGACAATGGAACAATGAGGATCAATATGGAGAAGAAGTCTATGCACAACAAAGAGGTCATAATGATAATACCCAAAATCGTTTCCATAGACATAGGTATAATGAGGACCAAGATAAATATGAAGTTTACCAATAACCAAGAGGTCCTAATGGTGTCAATTTTCCATGCATTGATATGCCCACTTTTGAGGGTCATGATCCATGTGGTTGGATAGCTAAAATGGAAGGCATTTTAGACTTATACCGAATTCGCAATTCAGAAAATGTTTCTTTTGTTGCCTCTAAACTCGATACTGAAGCTTATCAATGGTTTGTATGGGTCAAATGTGAGAATGGAAATACCATCTACTAGGATTATTTCACCACACATTTCCTTGAAATATTTTATGAAGGACCCTCATCTTCTTACATGGTGCGGTTTTTATCACTTAAGCAAATAGGATATATAAGGGAGTACATTTTAAAATTCACTAGTCTGCTTTCCTTTGCGAGAAACTTGCTAGTCGATGTGGTGGTATCTGCCTTTAGAAATGGTTTGAAACAAAATACTCAAGTTGAAGTTGACCTACAAGATCCATCCTCTTTAGATACCTATATAAGGATTTCTAAGTTGGCTAAGAAGAAGGTGCAAATTGGGGCATCTATACGACGTGATTCCTATGGTCGACCTCAATACTGTAACAACTATTTTCATAAAAATGATCAACCATCAAGATACTTATGCTATAAATGTCACAATCACCACCCAAAATATCAGGCATGTGTACCATGACAAAACTTTCAAATCAAATATGTTGACAAGGAAGATGAAGAAATAGAGGATACCAACTCACCTAATTTTTCCATAAAAAAAGACAAAATTGAACCCGAGGAGGCCATAGTTGAGGAAGATACTATGGTAATTTTAGTACATGCTCTTATGGGTTATCAGCTCACCATACAATCAAGGTATAAGGGTTCATTCGACAAAGGAAGGTAAATGTATTAATTGATTCAGGAAGTACTCATAACTTTATTGAAACAAAGATTGTTAGGGCATTAAACTTGCACATCAACTCCTCCAATCAAGATAAATTTCAAGTTATAACTACAAACGGGGCAAGTGATCAATGTATAGGTAGAACATATTCAATTTAAATTCAAATGGGAAGTTATACTTGGCATGGTCCTCTTTTTTTTATGAATTTAGAGAATTCATAAGTTATATTGGGAGTCGCATGGTTAGAACAAATGGAAACCACAGTCAGTTTTAATTACAAGCAGCACTTTGTTGAATGGAAATAAAATGGGAAGACCATTCACCTCAAAGAAATTCCTACAACTCCATAAAAGATAGTAAGTTCACACAACATCAAAAAAATATTAAGAAAATATAGTTACAGATTCATTGCTCAAATTAATTGTATGTAAAAGCAAGCACAAGATATGCCAGAAATCTAATCAGAAGATTTACAAAATATTGTGGCCAACTATGATGAGGTCTTCCAAGAACCAAAGTTACTACCTCCCAAAATATCCCATGACCATGCCATACACCTTTTTCTAGGAATTATCCCTCCTAATAGCCATCTTTATTGATATCCTCAACCTCAAAAAATAGAAATTGAGAAGATTGTCCAAGAACTATTAGAAAATGGAGTTATCCATCACAACACTAGTCCCTATTCTTCACCAATAGTTTTGGCCCATCACAAAGATAATTATTGGTGTATGTGTCTACATTTTCATCCCCTTAACAAAATCGTCATCAAGGATAAATTCCCTGTACCTATCATTTATGATTTACTATATGAACTACATGGTGCAAAATTTTTTACAAAATTAGATTCACGTTCTAGGTTTCACCAAATTAGAATTAGAGAAGAGGATATTCCCAAAATAGCTTTTCGCACTCATGAAGGTCACTATGAATTCTTGGTCATGCCTTTTGGTCTCACTAATGCCCCATCTACATTCCAAAGTCTCATGAACCATGTGTTTCATCCATTCCTCTGTAAATTTGTTCTAGTATTCTTCGATGACATACTCATATATAGTAAATCATGGAATGATCATCCATTGCATGTGGGAAGGGTTCTTCATATACTACACAAGGAAAAATTGTTTTTCAAACTCTCTAAATGCTCTTTTGGTGTTCAAGAAGATGATTACCTAGGTTATATAGTTTCTCAAGAAGGTGTTAAAGTGGATCCCAATAAGATAAAGGTAATTTAGGATTGAAACTTACCTAAAACTATCGAGAAACTTCATGGTTTTTTGGGTCTCATGGGCTACTATCGCAATTTTGTGCATAACTATGGTAAAATTGTAGCTCCTCTCATAGCTCTTACAAAAAGGATGCTTTTCAGTGGTCGAAAGTAGCTAATAAAGCCTTTGAGGCTCTCAAAGAAGCAATGTGCACTACTCCAGTATTGACGACTTCAGATTTTCACAAACCATTTGTGATCAAATGTGATGCTTTAAGAATAGGTATTGGGGCCGTATTAATGTAGGAAGTTCATCCCTTGGCATATACCACTGGTGCTATGGAATATACCCCAATGTTATTGTTTATGTAGTAATATATACTCTAAATTTAGACACAAGAAAGGTTGTTTTGATTTAGCTAATTGAAAGGTTGATTGACAAAGGGATTGGTAAGCTTAAATATTGGCCTTATATAAAATAGGGTGTCTACACCCCTAGATGGCCTACTTTATTTAGTCTTTAGTCTCTATATAAGATTTTAAAGTTTGTCTATATGGCTTCTCTCTAGAAAATTTATAAACTTCAACTTTTCTTGTGCAACTAATTTTCTTTCTTCTAGAAGGCTCACTTTACGACCTATGCAACTATTAGAAAATGCTTGCATAGTAATTGTATAACCTTATTTTTCATTCTTCTAGGTTTTTCCTCTACCTTATTATAGATAAAAAATATGTCCTCATAGTAAATCTTGATAAATAAATCCAAGTCACCATTTTTCTAAAAATCTAAGGTAGTCAGCTCAGAGTTGCTTAAGTAGTCTATGCAAAGAATGTAGAGACTTGAATGTGTCAAAATCATACTATGCTCAAAGGCATGTGAGGCATTTTAGAAAATCTAAAGTTGCAAGTAGGGCTAAGTGTAAAACTGGCTAAGTCATAAAAATATTTGGCAAATGCAAACCCATAATTTTTTATAGCGAGCTACCAAAGCTCCATCAAGGCACAAATCTATAATTGGTTAAATCCAAACTTTAGTGAGGAGTGACGCTACAAAAAATATAACCAGGTCTAAAATCAAAAAAGCAATAGTAGTTCAAGTATAACCTTACATAATCAAAGAATGCATTTCTAAAGCATGGTTCTCGATTCTGGTTAATGGAACAACTGTTGGTTACTTTCAAATTCGTAAACCCTATCAGCCCCATGTTATTCATCATTGTGGCAGAAGCGTTAGGTAGAACCATCAAAAATACTTGCAATTCAAGGCTAATATTAGGAATCAAGGCAACATCTCTCACTAGGGTTGTTTCTCACCAACAATTCATTGATGATACCCTTCTATTGACTAAGGCATCGATGGTTGAGGCCAAAATAATTAAATACATCCTGCAAATCTATGAGGATGTTGTTGGTCATAAAGTTAATTTTAGTAAAAGCAAGTTATATTTCTTGAACACCCCCATTCAGAGGCAAGGAAGGATTGCAAAAAATTTAGTGTGTGATATAGCAAACCTCCCCACTTTGTATCTTGGTCTCCCTCTTTTCATTGGTTCTCCGATAGAGTCAATGTGGTATGGGGTTATTGAAAGAATTAAAAAAAAACTTTTTGGATGGAAAGGTCATCTTCTATCTCAAGCATGAAAGCTGAACCTCACTAATGCCTCTCTTCAGAGCATTCCAGTCTATTTCCTCTCCATTTTTAAAGTCCCTGTGAAGGTTTTCTAGAAAATTGAGAAACTCCAAAAATAATTTTTATTGGTTGGATCAGAGGAGAAAAAAAAGATACACTTTGTAGGATGGACCAAAGTGTGCAGACCCAGGGAAATGGGGGCTTAGGTCTAAGGAGAATTGCTCATATGAATTTAGATTTATTAGCTAAGTAGGCGTGGCACCTCATTTCTGGTGAAGAAAATGAATGGACAACTATCATCAAATGAAAGTATCTTCAAAATATGGAATTTCTAAGTGACTTAGTTCCAATCAGAGGTTCTTCTTTTTGGAAAGCAATTTTCAATTGTAAGGAAATCATCAAAAAAGGTTTAAGATGGGTTTTATGCAATGGTGAGAGGATAAATTGCTAGAATTATAGGTGGGCTAAGGACAAACCACTGATGCAATATCCGAACTTAGCTTGAATCAAAGATATCATGAAAGAACTCATTGGCAAAAAATTCTCTGATTATATGGTTGAGGACAGAGGTAGAATGAAGTGGAAACAAATAAGGATTTAGGGATTTCAAGTGGAATCAAATGATCTTTGTAACATTCTCAAGAAAAATTTTATCCCCATGAAGGAAGATCAAGTGACCTGGTCTCCTATGAAAAATGGGTAGTTCACTGTTAAATCAGCTTACAAGATTCTGCTTGATGATGAGGATTTTATCCTCCAAAAGGACTTAGTTTGGATAAAAAAATTAATTCCAAAAATTGTAGTCTTTTCATGGTTGGTTATCCAAGGAAGAATTCTAACCATTGATAATATGATGCGTAAAGGTATTTGTATCACTAATCATTGTTATCTATGTAGGGCTAATTAGGATACCATTTATCACATTTTCCTTGAGTGTCCTTTTTCCTTGATTGTCCTAAGTGGGGTTTTTCAGGCCTTCAATATTTCCTGGGTTAAACCAGCCATCGTACTTGATTTTTTTATCCAGTGGCCTTGCCTCTTTTCAAGCCAAAGACTTAGATACATGTGGAAAATTTTTCTTAATCACTATATTTGGCAGGTGTGGCTAGAAAGGAACCATAGAGTCTTTAATGAGTCTATCCATGATCATAAAACTATCATTGCCAGGATCCTATCCTTTTCCAATGAGAATGTGAACCTTATCCCTTTTGATAATCGTAAACCTCATCTACAGGAGACCATGATTGCTCAATATTTAAGCTTAACCTTTTTAGATAAGTATATGCCTAGGGTAGTCAACCCCAGAGCCAATGTTAAGTGGTCCCCACCTCCTACGGGTTTGTTTAAGCTTAATTTTAATGGAGCATCTAAGGACAATCCTGGCAGAGCAGGCGCTAGTGGCATTGTGCGAGATCATAATGGGAATATGATGCTTGCATTTTCTAAATATTTGGGAACAAGGACGAACAACGAAACTAAATCTAGATCTATGTGGAGAGGCCTTCAAATGACTCAAGACTTAGAAGGAAATTTGATCGTAGGAGACTCTATGCATATTATAAATCTCCTCAATAATTGGAAAACACCTCCTTGGAGGATTAATATAATTTTTGAAGAGGCTAGGATCCTTTTCCAGGGAAGACAGGACAGAAAAGCCCAACATGTCTTTTGGGAAGCTAACAAAGTTGTTGATAAGCTATCCAATTTGGGTGTCGATGGTGATGGACTTTTCAAATGGGAACATGATGTCCCGAGCGAAGTAGAGGAGCTTATTCAACAAGAATGCCAAGAATGATAGTTGAATTTACCAATAGGGAAGGCATTGTAAGTTCAAAGGCTATGAGTATTCCTATCTCTTTTTTGAAATGGACTCACAATAAAAATTATTCGATTTGTCATTCTTGGTGGATGCTGCTTGGAAATACCACAAAGACTAATGGGGATAGTCACATGTCAGATAAAATGGCTCCTAGTCATCTTAGTAATTTGAGGTTGATTCATAACCATAGGGCAGGAAAGAAATGGTAATATAATACTTCAAACTAGAGCCACATGGACCACCAGATAGCCACCGCCATAAATCTAGCCCACAGGTTCACTTATCCAAGGTTGATTGGCCAAGACGAGATGTGGTCCCAAAGCATGTCATATACGAAATAAAGCAATTACCAAATAATTATTAAGAGTAACTATCAATACAGACCTTGTGGGAGTTTTTTTAGTACTTTGTTATGTGTGTCTATAGCTTTTTGTTTCTCCAATGTTTCAAGGAAAGGCTCTATGTTTGTTTCTTTTTTTATAATTATGATGCAGGTGTGTTTTCTCGGGGTATACCCAAAATGTTGTATGGGAATTTTCTTTTTTATAATAGGCTATGTGCCTTATCGGATGTAATGGCTTTGGCGGCATGTAGATTTTACATATATAGGATCCTTAGTAAGGACATGTTCATCAACAACCTTGGGCTGATTTTTGTAAAAGGTTTTGGGTCAACCTGTAAAACCCTGTATTAATGCTATAGTATCTTATCTACCAAAAATAAAGTCTAACCTTACATAAAATTAGATAAAAATGAATATGGGTCTACTAAGTGATAATGTTTAATTATGGATGAATTCATACATGTAGCAAGGATATATTTTAGTAGTGTGTACATTAGTATGAGCTTGGAAAAAGCCCAAAAATATGCAACATGAACAAAGCCAAATTTTATGAATTAATGTTGTATGTATAAAAACAAAGGAATAGAAGTTGTGTGGATCCAGACCTTGATGAGCAATGACATCATCCAAGTCTCAAAATTCTAAACATGTACAAGGATTCCAAAGTGGATCCTTTCAAGCAAGGTGTCATAGAATCCTGAGATGCACAAAATCGAGGGAGACACAAGTCCAAAAGTTGTCAAGACATGATGTAAGTCAAGCCATTCCAAAAGCTTGGATTTGGTACCAAAGGTTCCTGAAACATTCAAGTAAGTTCCTCGTAAGTGCAAGTCTTAGCATTAATACAAGATCCACCCGAAGACACTCCCTCCAACCCATTCACCTCCATCCAAGCTATAACCACCTCAATATTTGCTAGTTTTTCAAAATGAAGTTGTTAGAACTCAAAAGTGACAATTCTAATAGATAGTTGCAATGGTTAAATGATTGCAAAAGGTGAAAATTATGGATCAACAAGTCTACCAAAGCCATGCAAAAGTTAGAGAAAAATGAAGGATCTTAGGTTTACCATGTCAACTTAGGCCTTGGGATAGAAAATTATATTTATCCCCAAGAGCGTTCCAACCAAACTATTTCTCTAACAAACTTGTAACAATATTGTAAATCTTATGATAAAAAATTCAAGAAAAAAGTAGTCTATAAATAGTTGAATGGAGCTTAAAGTGAATGGTTGGCTCTATAGCATTTTCCTGGATATATGTTGTGTAATTTCTAATACCAATTAATGAAAAAGTGAAAGTTTTTTGGCCTCCATTGCACTTCTTATTGCATTTTTTTATGAATGAAAGTATTTTTTTAATTCATTTCTATTACACTTCATGATTAGGTTATTCCGCTAAAGCAAATTTTGCTCTTTGAATTGCTATTAGATTGCTTTTCATTAAGTCCTTGGAATGACTAAAGTATTAATTGTAATTGAATGAACTTCATTATACATGTGATAATGGTTGGTTTATTAAGTTCCATTGAAAGTTAATTGTATTAGGATTTTATACAATATGTATCCAATGTTGTTACACTATACCTCATCCATGATTAAGCAATTCCTCTAAACCCTTACTCTTTTCTAACCTATCCATTTCTTACTTTTATTTTATACCCTTATTTTGATTTTATAACTATTTCAAGAAGTTAGCCTACTCTAAAGGTTGAACTTGGGAGAAATATTAATCTATCCAACATTGGCTAAAGTCTAAGGTGCACTTCATAAACTAAGAAATATTTTATACCAACATATTTTGATGTACCTACTGGGATATAAACATCCGATCATCAATTGAGTATATTGAGGAATCAAAAGAAATCACCCACTGCACTAATCAATGCAAAAATTTCTTCAATTCATCTCATCTATCCAGAGGAATCAGTCTTGACCTCTTAAGAAAAGAATGCATATTCACCTAGAAATTCCATTTCTAGAAAGCCCAAATAAGTCAGCAGCCCTACTAATAACCAAGGCCAAAATTTCTCAAAGAAGAACATCAAAGGCCTTACCATCAAAATATTATTATCCACCCAACCATGCTCAGACATGTGTACCTAGCTTGGGATAACACTAGTCCCTTTGATATTCCAACCATTTATTAGGTCCATAAGATATATTTGAAATCTCTACCCTTTTTGCAATTGTGGTGAAAAACAACTTAGGAGCACTATCAAGATGTAGCCACCTTGGCCACCACATATAATATTATCTTCAAAAATGTAATGGTTATATTACTTGTTTAGTATTTTTAAGGCGAAGTGTTGATATGGTATAACTCTTAGAGGATAAAAGCATTAGGATATGGCCTGAATTAGTTGAATATTTCACATCAAATTTTTATGATCCTAGAGACCCATTTTTGTTGCTCACCCAATTTTCTTTCATGCAAAGAAATCCTCATGAAAGCATCATTAATTTCAATATCTGGTTCAAAATAACCTAGAAAATAATTCCCCAATAGATACAACCATATTTTTCCCAAGCATATATTTACTATATCTACACCTTCAACCTTAAATTGAGTCTTCTAATCTAACAATCCAATGAAAAATATTCCCATATATTTTTCAAGAGACTATGGCAACAAAAAATATGCTTATTACAGTAGGAAATATTCCCTCTAGAACCACCATATGGGAAAACTTTCAAAATCATCTAAATAGTTCACAAGCCATACTTCCAAGAATACCCCTCCACCACACAATAGGACATTAAATTGATGGTCATCTCATCCATCCATGATAGAATGCACTCCCACCATACCTATGTCACAATATCAAATGACACATGAATTAAAAGCTTCAATTCAATAGTTGACTAAGGAACTTAATAGGATGGAAAGATGAGATGTCAAGGTGGAAGTCAATGTAGAATCTTAGAATAGGTATATTCCAAAAGATCCAACAACATGTAGCAATAATGCTAGTAGAAAATGTCAAGGACAAGAATAATTTTATGTCCTAGCTATGCACAAATATTCAATGTTCAATAAAATTTACAAAGATAATAGTTATCGGCTTTATATCCCTTCAAATACAACTCCATCCATGGGTAATGTGATAGATCTCATAATGAATTTGAAGGGATGTTTCCCAAAAGAAAGAATTATTGTAATCTATCTAACAGATATGAGTGGAGAGTTTAGTACTATTCCTTTGTCAACTCATGATCAAAACATTGAAATTCTAGGATATGGAGAAAAAGATGAAGAAAAAGAGTTGGAACTAGCATCATATCCACAAAGTAACCAATAAGAAAAAGGAATTATAAAGCCATATTCTAAAGCACCAAACCCATAAACATGGTATCCAAGTCAAAAAATGGTTGAAGCCTACCAAAATTTGTATTTCTTGACCATGACTTAGACACAAAGAGCAGATATAGTTGAACAATACCAAAGTCTATTCAAACCATAAGTTCCAAAACCAAAACCATAAAATGAAGTGAAAGACATATTTATAAGAAAATTAAGAGGTCTAAGAAGAATTTGTTGGTGTCTAAACAAGTAAACTTGGTCGATTTAGCATTAAAAGGATCAGAGAATAGAGCTAACCCCTAAAATCCAACAAGTAATCAACCATCATTAAGCATGGGAAAAACCCAATCCTCCCCCTTTTATTTATATGTTTTCTTGGAAAGTTGGGTACTACATAACTAAATAGTAGATATGAGAGTTAACATAATAGTTATACCCTAGGAATTTTGCAATGTCATGGTCTTATATTATATTCAGTTAGAGCCTAGACTATTGTATTTAATTGGAGTACAAATTGAAGTAGTCAATTTCATTAAAAAAAAGTTTCAAAATGTTATATAAGTGTCCAGAATTTGCAATATTCCAAGACATGGTAATTGTTGACTTACCACACTTATTTATGATATTTTTGTCCAAGGAATATTTGAAATAATTTGGAGGACACCTAGTCCCAAACCATAGCCACATGGTTATCCCTTGCACCATGAAACTAGTCCAAATATTTAACCAAAATTTCAAGCCATACCATATCAAAATACAAAGAACAAAAAAAAATAAAAGAAGAAGCCTTCAAAGACATATTCCTAGAGGTATTTTATTGGCCAAGAGAAGGATAAAACTTGACATGAAATATATTCTTACACAATAGTTACAATTCCATAATAAAAAAATAAGTTTAGAAGTACAACCAAATCTAAAAGTTGGTTGTGAGCTTTTCCAAGGCTTGGAGAATCATGAATTGCAATGATATTATCTATAAAATTAGGAGGATACAACAATAAGTTGGCATATTATAGGATAATGTGATACAACAGACCTAGAACGAGTGATAGATATGCTCCTAAGAACTTTTCCAATAACTATGGTCAATCCAACATGTAGATCAATGTACAAGGGGATGAAGTCCTATGACTTATTGCCTCTAGAGAAATCACCTATGTTAACCCCTAATTTTCTATGCTATTTAATAATTAGAAATAGAATTCTTACAATTATAAATGATTTTCAGGGCCCAACCAATATAAGCTATGAATTCCAAGAAGTTTATGTTGGAAATTTGAGCAATTTTTGTTGTCATTGATGTCAAGAGGTTTGATGTCCAAATTTGATGGAATTAATGTCAAAAGGTTTGATTAATATCAAAGGTTTGATGTCCAAGTTGGTTGAAAAGATAACTCCATTCCATGGTGTTTGAGGAAAAATAATAAGGTTATTTGATGAATTTTTGCTAAGGTGATGGTGGCAAAAGTTTCCCCTTAAAGGCCTAAAAGAGTTTTTATTTTAATTTAATGGAAAGGCCCAAAAATAAGTTTAAATATTTAAATTATAATATTTAAATTCATTTGAATTTAAATAATTATAATTAAAATATAATATAATTCGAAAGCCAAAGTCTAAATTTTAATATGCATCGACGTTGGAGGTAAATGCCTTAAAAGGCATATTAATAGTGCAAGACTAAGGTGGAAAATAATTGCAATTAATCGAAATATCATATGCCTACTCATCGATCGAATCATGGAAGAGAGAGAAGGAGGAATTCACGTGGTTCAGTTTTTGAGGCAGGAAAGCAATAAGGATAAGTGACATTGAGCTTTGGTTCCATCCAGGTGGATAGCCAAGATGGCATTTCCCTTGGTGATAGGTCGTTGCAATAGGGAGGTCTCGGGTTCGAGATGCAGCGATGGCAGAGAGAGTGAGGTTTTTAATTTTTAAAAGGTTTTAGCACCAGCAAGTAGGACAAAGCATAGTGGGTGCACTTAAGGTTCCAAGTGAGCACTTAGCTCATGCGGTGGTTAGGTCATGGCTAAGGTGCAGGCAGCTTGAGATAGTGGGGGTTCGATTCCCATGGAGGCAACACGCGTGTTAATTTTTTTTAATTAATGCCTAAGGTACTAAGTGCTAAGGTATGCAAATATTAATGTTGCTTTGGGAGTTATAAGGTAAACATTTTATTTTTGATAAAAGGGATGCATGAAATAAAGTATGTGGTGTTATTTTTAAAAAGGATTATGGAATATAATAGTTTGATTGAAAATCATTTTAAGAAAGGATTTAAAAGGTGTAATAGTGAAAAATTAATTGTGTGATTTGTGTTCTTGTTGGGTTTATTTAATTTGCAAGATTAGGAGTTATAAGGTGTAAAATTGGTTTGAATTTTATTGTGCCTTTTTGCATTATGAAGAAGAGTATTTGTGGGATTATGATGAAGCTTTAATGCATTTTCCTTGAGATCAAAAGAAGGGTTCTAGAGTATATCTTTCATATTTTACTAAGCACATTTTGGGAGGAATATTTTGTGAATGTTGTGAAATATTCATTTTGAGGTTTTGAGATAGACCATTGTTATCTAACCTTGGAAGTGGAACAAAAGGAATTGGTTGTGAGTAAAACAGGTTTTGAAGACATATCTCCATCAAATAAAAAAGGTATGGGCACATTATCTTTTGTTTAGAGTGATTGGAATGAATATTGTGAAATATAAGGTGGAGTGAAAAGGATTGTTTGATAAGCATTGTTGGAAATATTTGAGTGAGTTTTTATATGCTTCATTGGTGAATGTTTAGAGAATATTTGAGATAGATATTGAATATTATTTGAGTTAGGGTTTGAGACCCACATTGTGCTCTTTGTTTGAAGAAGTATGAAAACACTTGTTTAGGGTTTGTAAGCAAGTTGTGTTTCATTGGTTGAATAATTGAATGAAACTTTTGAATGTTGGTTTGAGTATGTTTGTGATTGAGCAAGTCTTGGTGAAGACTTGAAGGCAGATTTGAGCAAGTCTTATGAAGACTTGAGATAGCATTAAGAGTAGGTTTAATTTGTTCAAGCTTTGTGTTAAGGCTTGAGGATATATCTAGACAGAATTGAGTAAGCTTAGTGTTAAGGCTTAGAGATATTGTACTACACTTGGGATAGAGTTTGGTGTAGATTTGATATAGAGTTGAGAGTAAGCTTTGGAGGTGATAGAGCAGAGGATAAATAGTCTCTAGTGGATAGAGATCCATTAGCTAGGGTAGTAAGGACATAGGTATTCTGTGGAGAGAGATCCACAAGCCAGTGTAGTGGGGGTAGAAGTCTTCTAGAAGATCACCAGCCATAGTAGAGGAGAAAGAGTTCTCCTATGGATAGAGTTCCACAAATCAGAGTAAGGGGATTGGTGTCTCCTTTGGACAGAGGTCCATAAACATTGTAATAGGGAATTGATTCCCAAAGGAATTTATTGAGAAAATTTATAAGGAATATTTTCTCCGTGGAGTAGCCCACATTGGGTGAACCACGTTAAATCATGTCTCTCATGTGTGTGATGATTTGTGGAATTCTTACTGCTTTAATATTGTTGATGTTATCATATGGATTGAAAAGTAAAATGTTTTATCTTATACTGTTCACCCCCTCTCAGTATAAGCTCATGTTCTTCAATTGGTATCAGAGTGGGCTCCTTCATGAAAAGCCTAACAGCTTGGAGGAAGATCCCACAAGAACATACATGACCTCAAAAAATGAAGAAGAGGCCACAATTGACATAAAAGAAGAATTTTTTGCTGCTCTCAAAAATTTGGAAAAGATCAGAAGGAAGAACTCAAGTTTGAAGGATCAAATTCAAGAGGATGAAGAAGCAAATATGGAACTTCTACAAAATCTCACAGAACTCAAGGTAAAAGTGGAAGAGGGAAATAAAATTGAATAGGATATGATAGAACTATTAAGAGCAATAGAGGTAGAGTGTGAAATATTGGAATAAAAAATTATCTCTCTAAGGAATGAAGTTGAAAAGACTAAGTTACAACAAGATATAAAGTTAGGGAAATAGAAAGAGGAGTCAAGCTCTCAAGAAATAGAGACATCAAACAAATATGAGCTCATAACTCATGCTAATACTCTAGAAAGAAAAGGCATGAGGAAAGAAGAGGGTAAAGAAGATCCATGGACAAAATTCAATCACAAGAACATCAAAAGAAGAAGCACTCGACCATATCATTCAAGGCACTCCAACAGGTTACAAAATCTCTTCCATGGCTATTGTTTTTCATGTAACAAATATGGTCATAGAGTTGCACATTGCACTAGTTATGTGAAAAATAATATTGATAGAAATTTCAATTCTTTTGCACCTCTTATGAATGATGATGTCATATGTTATAAATGCAATAATTTTGGGCACAAGGCTAAATGGTGCAAAATGGTATTTCCTGAGTCAAGTAAAAAGAATACAACTTCAACAATTAGGAGAGAGAGAAAAGAGCATGAGAAAGTTAGATCAATGTTAGTACAAACAACCCTTCATGTTCAAGATAAGGGAAAATAATGGTTCCTTGATAGTGGTTGTTCTAGTCATATGATAGGAGACAAAAGTAAATTTCTTGTACTCAAAGAAATTGATGGAGGATCAGTAAAATTTGGTGACAATGGTTCAACAAAAATTTGTGGAAAAGGAACTTTGAGTTTAGATAATGGAAAAACAAAGATGGAGAATGTATTGTATGTCAAGGGGTTGAGGCACAATCTACTAAGTGTAAGCCAACTTTGTGATCAGGGGCACACGGTTACATTTCATCCAAATAGATGTGAGATCAGAAAGTCTAAAACTGGAAAGCTTATTGCAGATGCAAATAGAACTACAAACAACCTCTACATGCTAAGTGAGATTAAAGGAGAAAAGTATTTTCTATCACAAGAAGATGAGAGTTGGTTGTGGCATAAAATAATGGGTCATTTGAACTTTGACAACATAGTGAAAATAAGCAACAAGCAGGCTATCAGAGATTTACCCAAGATAAAAAGGCCACAAAACATAATTTGTGCACAATGTCAGCATGGGAAGCAAACTAGAACAAGTTTCAAGTCAAAAGGATTTATGTCATCTGAGCCATTGAAACTAGTGCACACTGACCTATGTGGTCCTACAAGGACAAAGAGTCTACAAGGTGAAAGTTACTTTATATTATTTATAGATGATTATTCTAGAATGATTTGGGTAGCCTTCTTGAAAGAAAAGTTAGAAGCTCTTGAGAAGTTTAAAGCTTTTAAAGAATTAGTGGAAAATGAAATAGGTAGAAGGATTAAGGGTTTAAGATCAGATAGAGGAGGAGAATTTACCTCAAATGAATTCATAGACTTCTGTGAACAACATGGGATCAAAAGAGAATATTCAACAGCAAGAACTCCTCAACAAAATGGGGTAGTTGAAAGGAAAAATAGGATTGTTGAAAATATGGCTAGAGCCATGTTAAATGAGTCTAAGATTTCAGATGGTTTTTGGAAAGAGGTAGTACATACAATAGTGTATATCATCAATAGAGCTCAAATAAGAGTAAATCACCATAAAACCCCATATGAGCTCTGGAAAGGAAGACTAGCCATAGTAAAATATTTCAAAATCTTTGGAAGCAAATGTTACATAAGACGAGAAGAGAAAAATTTGGGTAAGTTTGACTCAAGATGTGATGAGGGTATTTTTCTTGGCTATTCCACCAAGAGCAAAGCCTATAGATGCTATAACAAAAGGACACATACTATTATAGAAAGTATAAATGTGATAGTTGATGAGCAGATAGGGTCAAGAGAACCAACTCAAGAAATTGTGTATCAAGAAGAAGAAAGTTGCCAAGAAGAGTTAGGTGAAGAATCAAGAAGAAGAAGAAACACAAAGACTACTACCCAAAACTCCATCCAGGTATGTGCAGAAAAATCATCCAGGAGATCTAATCATTGGAAATCCAAATGAGAGACAGACAAGGAGAAAGATAATAGGAACAAGTGAGCATGCAAATTTTTCTTTGTTATCTAAAATTGAGCCCAAATATTTCAATGAGGCAAGAGAAGATAAGTTTTGGATCAAGGCAATGAATGAGGAACTAGATCAAATAGAAAAAAGTGAGACTTGGGAACTTGTCCCATGACCAAAAGGTAAGAATGTGATTGGCACTAAATGGGTTTTCAGAAACAAGTTAAATGAAGATGGTCAGGTAGTCAGAAATAAAGCAAGATTAGTATGCAAAGGTTATGCACAGGTTGAAGGGATTGAATTTGATGAGACATTTGCTCTAGTTGCATGACTTGAAGCTATAAGAATATTTTTAGCCTTCTCAAGTTTCAAAAATTTCAAAGTATATCAGATGGATGTTAAATCAACCTTTCTAAATGGTGTCCTAGAAGAAGAGGTTTACATTGAGCAACCTGAGGGATTCAGCCTAACTGATAAACCAGACTATGTATGCAGATTAAAGAAGGCACTTTATGGACTAAAGCAAGCTCCTAGAGCTTGGTATTCAATATTGGATAAGTACCTTCAGGAATAGGGTTTCAGGAAAGGAATAGTGGACAGTAACTTATACATCAAAAATGAAGGAAATGACTTACTAATTGTGGTTGTTTATGTGGATGATATCATTTTTGGAGGCAATAATGATAAGATGTGTCAAAAATTTGCAAAGAGCATGCAAAGTGAATTTGAAATGTCAATGCTTGGTGAGTTGTCCTTATTTCTTGGACTTCAGATTTCACAATCAGAGAAAGGTGTATTTCTCTCACAAACCAAGTATATAAAAGAGATGCTAAAGAAATTCAAGTTAGAAGATTGCAAACCAGTAAGTACCCCCATGGTTACAGGATGCAAGTTAAGTAAAGATGATGAATCTCCTAAGGCAAATCAAAAATTGTATAGATCTATGATTGGCAGCTTACTATATGTCACAGCTACAAGACCAGATATAATGCAGGTAGTGGGACTAGTGGCAAGGTTTCAAGCAACACCAAAGGAAACACATGTAGTAGCAGTAAAAAGGATTCTCAGGTATTTAAAAGGGACTATGGATTTTGGGCTCTAGTACCCCAAAAGTGATAATTTCACTCTCATAGCATATACAGATGCAGATTGGGCTAGGTAGTATTGATGATAGAAAAATCACAAGTGGAGGAGCATTCTTTCTTGGAGATTGTTTAGTCTCTTGGCTAAGCAAGAAATAGGCATCAGTATCCTTATCCACAATAGAGGCAAAGTATATTGCAGTGGTTGCTTGTTGTACACAGGTGTTATGGATGAAGTGAACTTTAAAGGACTTCAAGATAGAGCATGATCACCCTATCCCCATACTGTGTGATAATACAAGTGCTATAAATATCTCAAAGAATCTAGTGATGCACTCCAAGACCAAGCACATCCTGATCAAATATCATTTTCTGAGAGAGCAGGTGATAGATAAGCAAGTCAGGTTGGAATATGTTACTACAAAGGAGCAGATTGTGGATATTTTCACTAAGCCACTTCCAAAAGAAACTTTTGAGTATCTCAGAAGAAAATTGGGAGTAGTTTTACTCCCACCCCAAAATTAATCACCTCAAGGAGAGGAGGTGGGGAGGGGGCTGAGCTAAGAGTCTTATATTTAGCCCCAAAGGTGTCCCTTTGCCATTGATGTCAAAGGGGGAGAGATTTGAGTTAGGGGGAGAGCATTCAGTCAGGGGGAGCAGAATTGGAAAAAGGTAAAAGGAATGCTTAAAGGAAAAAGGGTTGCCATCAATGACAAAGGGGGAGATTGTTGGAAATTTGAGCAAGTTTTGTTGTCATTGATGTCAAGAGGTTTGATGTCCAAATTTGATGAAATTAATGTCAAAAGGTTTGATTAATATCAAAGGTTTGATGTCCAAGTTGGTTGAAAAGATAACTCCATTCCATGGTGTTTGAGGAAAAATAATAAGGTTATTTGATGAATTTTTGCTAAGGTGATGGTGGTAAAAGTTTCCCCTTAAAGGCCTAAAAGAGTTTTAATATTTTAAATTAATGAAAGGCCCAAAAGAAGTTTAAATATTTAAATTCATTTGAATTTAAATAATTATAATTAAAATATAATATAATTCAAAAGCTAAAGTTTAAATTTTAATATGCATCGACGTTGGAGGTAAATGCCTTAAAATGCATATTAATAGTGCAAGCCTAAGGTGGAAACAATTAAGTATATTAATTGAAATATCATTCGCCTGCTCATCGATCGAATCATGGAAGAGAGAGAAGGAATTTGTGTGGTTCAATTTCCAAGGTAGGAAAGCAATAAGGATAAGCGGCATCGAGTTTTGGTTCCATCCGGGTGGATAGCCCAGATGGTGTTTCCCCTTGGCGTAAGGCTATTGCAGCAGGGAGGTCTCGGGTTCAAGATGCAGTAGTGGCAGAGGAGTAAGGTTTTAATTTTTAAAAGGTTTTGGTGCCACCAACCAGGACAAAGCATAGTGGGCGCAGTTAAGGTTCCAAGTGAGCACTTAGCTCACATGGTGGTTAGGCCATGGCTAAGGCACAAGCTATCTTGAGACGATGGGGGTTCGATTCTCGTGGAGGTAGCACGCATGTTAATTTTTTAATTAACACCTAAGGTACTAAGTGCTAAGGTATGCAAATATTAATGTTGCTTTGGGAGTTATAAGGTAAACATTTTAATTTTTGATAAAAGGGATGCATGAAATAAAGTGTGTGGTGTTATTTTGAAAAGAGGTTTTGGATTATAATAGTTTGATTGAAAATCATTTTAAGAAGGGAGTTAAAAGGTGTAATAGTGAAAAATTATTTGTGTAATGTGTGATCTTGTTGGGTTGATTTAATTTGCAAGTTTAGGAGTTATAAGGTGTAAAATTGGTTTGAATTTTATTGTACCTTTTGCATTATGAAGAAGAATATTTGTGTCATTATGATGAAGTTTTAATGCATTCTCCTTGAGATCAAAAGAAGGGTTTTAGAGTATGTTTTTCAGATTCCACTAAGCACCTTTTGGAAGGAATATTTTGTGGATGTTGTGAAATATTCATTTTGAGGTTTTGAGATAGACTATTGTTATCTAACCTTGGAAGTGGAACAAAAGGAATTGGTTGTGAGAAAAATAGGTTTTGAAGATATATCTCCATCAAAGAAAAAATGTATGGGCACATTATATCTTGTTTATAAGTGATTGGAATGAATGTTGTGAAATATAAGGTGGAGTGAAAAGGATTGTTTGATAAGCATTGTTGGAAATATTTGAGTGAGTTGTTATATGCTTCATTGATGAATGTTTAGAGAAAATTTGAGATAGAGATTGAAAATTATTTGATTTAGGGTTTAAGACCCATATTGTGCTCTTTGTTTGAATAAGTATGAAAATACATGTTTAGGTTTTGTGAGCAAGTTGTGTTTCATTGGTTGAATAATTGAATGAAACTTTTGAATGTTGGTTTGAGTGTGTTTGTGATTGAGCAAGTCTTGGTGAAGACTTGAAGGCATATTTGAGCAAGTCTTGTGAAGACTTGAGACAACATTAAGAGTAGGTTTGATTTGTTCAAGCTTTGTGTTAAGGCTTGGGATAGATCTAGATAGAATTGATCAAGCTTAGTGTTAAGGCTTGAGGATAGATTTGAGGAAAGATTTTGGTGCATATTTGTGAGCAAATTTGTGCTAGATCAGAGATAAATTTAGAGCATATTTGTACTACACTTGGGACAGAGTTTGGTGTAGATATGAGACAAAGTTGAGAGTAAGCTTTGGAGGTGATAGAGTAGAGGACAACAGTCTCCAGTGGATAGAGATCCATTAGCCAGGGCAGTGAGGATAGAGGTCTTCTGTGGAGAGAGATCCACAAGCCAGAGCAGTGGGGATAGAAGTCTTCTAGAAGATCACCAGCCAGAGCAAGGAAGAAAGAGTTCTCCTGTGGATAGAGTTCCATGAATCAGAGCTAGGGGATTGGTGTCTCCTTTGGATAGAGGTCCATAAACATTGTAATAGGGAATTGATTCCCAAGAGAATTTATTGAGAAAATTTATAAGGAATATTTTCTCCGTGGAGTAGCCCACATTGGGTGAACCATGTTAAATCATGTCTCTCATGTGTGTGATGATTTGTGGAATGCTTATTGCTTTAATATTGTTGATGTTATCATATGGATTGAAAAGTAAAAATTTGTATCTTATATTGTTCACCCCCCTCTCATTATAAGCTCATGTTCTTCAGTTTATTAGAGAGAGGAGATTAAATTTGGTACTATATAGTCTGGTCATTATAGATTTCAATGAAAATGAAAAATCCATTTCCATTAATGTGAATAGGTACACCATAATTTTTTGTAAAATAACCAACATATAAATAATACCCATAGTGGGCATATATAGATTAGAATAAGGCTGGTTGGCCAAATAAAGCATATCAACACCACAAAAATAGTGCTTCAGAAAGAAACCAGGTGACTCAAATGTAGGAGAAATTTTGAAAACAAGAGCGGATTGTATGGGATGTTGATTTTGCTATATTAGTAATGTATTCTCCTAAAAATAAGGGAATGACAACCCAAAAAAGAAAAAAATGAACTTGATGACAAAATAGTAGATCTCCTCCAAATGAAAAGCTTAATGAAGTACAATAAAATTGTTGTTTTATAATAAAAGGAGGTTACAAGTGTTTGTCTTCTTATAAAATTTCATTAAAGGCTATAATATGGGCTTTTCAGAAGTAAAGCCCTCATTCAGTGAAATTGATCAAACAATTGCAAGTGTCTTCTTTGTATTCCTCAAGGGGAGTGGACTTATTGTTTGTGGGTTACTATTAGTTGTATAGATCCCTTGAATTTCCATAACCCTACAAAAATGATTGGTGATATTTGGGGACCTATCCCAATTAGACCCTTGTGATAGAAAAAAGACTCTAAATAAACAAGCCTAATGCATGATTACTAGAAATGATTATAATTGATAAATATAGTGATTCTTACCTATTTGAAGGGTTTTTTGACTTGTCGGCTAAAATAGCCTTCTAGAGAAAATTGCACCCTAAGGTGCAATCGGTACGGTTGTAACCAACCCTACTATTGATATTTGTGGTATCTAGATAGTGTTTTTCCTTGTTAGTAGGGTCCTTCTAGTACTATTGGACCTCCTTTCTGTGTCAAGTCACCTTCTAAACCTGCAGTTGAGAGCATCTTACAAAAAAAGGGATTTCAACAAGCACATGCTAACATCCATGGGTATTTGAATGTGTGACTCATGAATATGGAGGAAATAGCATTCTATTTATAGAATTTTCCAAGGTTAGGGGGTTGAGGTATTCTATGATATCCTGTGAGGTGTCCACAAAGGTGGCATGGGGTCCCATACATCATAAATGGATTTGGGCAAGAGAATTCCTCACTCATCCACATGCAATAAATGGGTTTGGGTGACACATACCTCATAAATGTATGGGACATAAAATTCTTCTCCCTATTATGTCATGGTGGAAGATGACTCATCAATGCTTTAAATACCTTGAATGCCTTGATTACAAAATTTATAAAATTTCATTTATGATATTGAATGCACATGAGGATGTAGAGGGAAGAAATATTTTTAATGTCTAACCATAGTTGGGTTAACCATGGGTTTAGGGTTAACCAAGGTGAGGTGGAGGCTAGGTTTAGATGGAAGCTAGGCTAGGTGAGATTGACTATGGGTTAGGTTAACCATTGTTTAATTGACCATGGATTTAGTTGAGGTTAAGTGGGTGAGGTTGAGGCTAGGCTAGTTAAAGGGTAGACTAGGTGAGGTGGCCATGAGTTAGATTGACCATAATTAGGTTGACCATGGATTTGGCTTTAACTATGATGCGGAGTTTTGACTAAGGTTGAGTGTTAACCAAGGTTAAGCTAGGGTGATGGACTAGTCAAAGGGTAGACTAGATGAGGTGTCCCTAGATTAGGCCTAAGGGGTGGTCATATGGTAGCCAATGACTAAGCATAGAAAAGGGTTTAAGTATCCAATGGGCTTAAGGTGATGAATAGTGTTTTTAGGAATATAATGCAAAATTAAAGGTTTTTTGTAAATTAATTTATCTTTATTATGATATGAGGGATAGTGTGAGATTTTTAGGTGTCTACATTTACCCCTCTTGTATTGCATTGTGTGAAAGCCCTCTCAATAATTGAACCCCCTCCATCTCAATACAGTTGTGCCTTAGCTACGGCCTAACCTCCGTGTGAGCTAAGTGCTCATGTGAACCTTAAGTGCGCCCACTAGGCTTTGTCTTGGTTGTTGGCACAAAAACCTTTTAAAATTTAAAAACCTTACTCTCTGCCACATAATTTTATGCAATGCATAAACTTATGATACTATATTAGTGGTTGATTGTTAGAGAAGTGAACTAAGAATGGGTGATTGTGGTTGATTATGGCTTTTTATTGAGTTGTGATGATTGTTTGAGGGTGGGAGATGCAATATTGTCTCACTTAATGATCAATATAAGATACCTTAGTTAAGTAAGGGATGAATGTATTTGAAACTTTACCTTTGATAGATTTTTAAGCTTGATTTGATTTGGTAAACCATATAGCCATATGCAGGTGTGCTTGCAACATTTCGATCGTCTCACCAAAGTGAAAGTGTGAGTAACCTTACAGTGACATGCATGGGTGTACCAAATGTTTATTTGAATTGGAGTTTAGTTGATAAGAGAAATTTTACTTTTTTTTGCCCTAGTAAAATAAGGCTTGAGATAGTCTTTGGTTAAATGTTCTTGGACAAACACAATTTCAAGATTGATTTTTTTATTATTGATCATGCACAAGGTGGATTTAATGTATGATGTACACCCCTCAAGTGATGAATTGATGTATGGAAAGGCAAAAAATAGCAATAAAACGCTTGATAAAGTAATTGTTGCTCAAGTGGTATGAAGAAAATTATGTGAAGGATTGATGAAAATCATCATTTTAAGCATGGGAGCCAATTGTGAAAATATTTTATTTTGTTGTAGGGTGGGGTGCGACCATACACGGTTGCATCTATACTTGCGACCACATAGTGCATACCTATAAAGGCCAATTTTTTTGCATTTTGGGGGCCCAAATGATGTCAAAATATAGGAAAATATTATATTGTCAAAAATATCTTTTCAAGCCTAATTCAATGGTGGTGGTCTTAAAAATTTGGAGGATTTTTGGTAGGGGAAAAGTGGTTTTAAATATGACCTTACTCTTTGAGGTGATAAATTCTTGATGTGAGGTTTTTGAAAGGGAAATTTGCCTTGGTTGGTTAAAGGGTCGATGTATGAGGGTGAATTGATGAAGATTGATGAAAATGGGCTAATTTTAAGTGTCTATAAGATATCTTGGATAGAAGGGGAATGAAAATACTCCAACGATTTGCCATATTTTGTGTGGCATATTTGCCATGATTTTTGTGGGAATGTTTTGGTGAGATGATCACAAAGATACATATTGTGACATGTGGAGATATATATATGATGTAGCTTATGACTAATTTTTATGATGTATCCATGATTTGACCAATAAATGTGATGAAGATTCATGGATATGTGTGATGATTTGATGTATATTGAGGAGTTTTATTTGATATGATTATGCATTGGTGAATTTGCTTTGATAGACGTTGTATGAAATATGGAATTCCTTTGTTTATTATGGATGTTAGGAATGAAAAAGTATGTATTTTTAAAGTAAATGGTATGTGCAGTTGATATGTGCATGTGTAGTCACATTTTTATATGTATATTTTTGAATAAAATTATATCAAGTGGTTTTAAATAATCAATGACACGTTAATAGTTGCATCAACATATTAACTTAATATGAGATAAGGAAACATGCAATATGTATGGTGAATGCGAATCTAAATGGACATAGGTAGGATACTCAAAATGATGGTTTGAGTATGCACTTACTGACTATGCATAATGAAGCTAAGAACTTGATAATTTAGTGGTGTACTAATGTTGTGAAGAGAACATTGTTGTTTGGTGAAACTAGCTATGATGTTGTTTGTTCCTTTTTTCAAGGATTTTTGGCTAGTAGAAGAATTTCATGAAATTAAAACACCATAGTTTGAGCAATCAAACTTATCTAATTATCAACCAATATCCTATTAAATTCATTGACCATCCTGAATGAGGTTAAGCATATCATGAACCAGTGTGTGTGCAATGATGTTCATTTATCCATTTTAAGTGAGGTTGGACTAACCAATTATAAACTTAGCTGATTGAAGCTAGCTCATACATAAGCATAAAATAGTCTATACAAAAGAAGGTTCCTAATGTGATAGACATGCCACCACTCAAAAGGTATACTCCATTTCCAGATAGGTGTCTATAGCCCTTGTTTTTTTCAAAGCCCTCTAGAAAAATATGAAGAAAATATGGGAAGAAAGGAGAAGAGAGAGAGAAATAAAATAATGGAATCAATCAAAGGTATGTAGTTGCTCATGTGTGACCATACAACATTGACATAAATCCAAGTGAGGTAGATTTGGAGGAAAATAAAGTAGAATATAGAGAGGAAAACAATAGAGAAAGTAGAAAATGAAATGAAAAATATATCATTCAGCCAATGATTGGAGATGAAACCCAACATCATTGGTCTCCATTGGGAATTGGTGATGAATTCCAATCTTACCAATGTATGAAATACGTGCAAGTGTATGAGTGTATTTTACTTTTGAAAACTAGAATGCAAAAAGGAATCTAATCTAAGTAAATAATAATAATACCCTTTAGACTTTTGTGAAATAAAGTGCCTTTTTGAAGTAAGTTTATACTAAGAAAGCAAGAAAATTTGCATTTTGGGAAAGCAAAATCCTCTGTTAAGGAAAAACAAGAAAGATCTCTTGATTTTAGCGAATACTATTGTAAGATTTACTTAAGCACAAATTTTTCTACACTAGCTAAAATATATCATTTAAAGCTATGACTAGATGTCTCGTAAAAGCTTTATATATGAGATACATCAAAATATATTCTCAATCCAATGATATGAAGAAGTTTAGAGAATTTCTTCATACCTTATGCAAATGCTTTATGCTAATTAAGGAGGTGATAGTTGCAAAAGGACCTATGAAGCAAAATTTATGAAAGGAGCTTTTAAAAGCATCTAAGTAACCAAAATGATATTAGTGCATTTTGTAAAGCATAAAAATAAAGAAAATGTATTTTTCAAGACTGTCCAAAGAAATTTGGGACTTTTGTAAATGGAAATGTGAAGATTGATAGTAAACTGATCCTTCTAGAAACGAAGGAAAAAAAATTATTTTTAAACCATATATAGGGTTCACAGAGCTTACATATGGTCTCCAGCCTTTGGATTGCTATTGGGATGGTTGTCTCGGTCTAAACTATATCTCAAATCTAGTCACATCTATCATTGTAACTATTATGATTGCACCTATCCTTGAAGGATTTTCACTTGGTGGTTGTCTATGTGTCATAGTGGCTAGTTTTTATGTATGTAACTACAACAACAGAGGATAGAATGTCAAATTATCATTAAAAAATTCCATGCAAAGAAAATGAAAACACAATTATCGAATAGAAATTTGCAAGATGGTAGATAACTGAGTTTTACAAAAGCCAAAAATAGATAAAGGTGAATGATTATACCTCAATGGACATTGTTTTTATTAGGTGGTTTGGCCTAAGAAGGCAAGGTAGCAAGTGAGATAGAAATATCTATGGGGGAAAAAATTTCCCCCAACTTACCTGCAATAGTGGAGTTGTTGTTGGCTATGTAGAAACTAGTACCTTCCTAGTGTGATTTCAATTTTTTATGCACTTTGTTCAATCATAGGGCACCTTGCAACTGAAATGGTCGCACCTCTCCTTGTGACCCTAGTTTGTAGACCAAAAAGGCTTCTACCTTGAACCTAAGTTGTTATTTCATGGTTTTGAGAGGTTTTGTGTTGGTTTTGTGGCACCTATAACACAGAAAGATAAAAAAATATCAATAAGTTAGCTAAAAATTTAGCTAAAACATGTAAAAAGTGGGTAGTCCCACCTTGATCAACATATTGAAGTACAAGAAAACTGTTATTTTGTATTGATAATCAAAGAGGGTTACAAGTGTTTGACCTTTTATAAAGATTTCATTAAATGCTACAATATGGGTGTAGTAAGAGGAATGCACCATACATGTAAATAAAGAAAGATAATTCTTTTATTAAACACTTTGTCTTTATCTTTTACAAATTTTCCCTCCAAGGGCTTACAAATGAAGCTTTTGAGATTTGGAGAAATATCTCTTATACAACAACAAATGGTGTCTCAACTAATTCCTTCTTTCTACAATCAAGTGTGAGATGGGTTTTTGGTGACCATCCTAAGCTTTAGGTCACTTCAAATATCTGCACACAAGCCCACAAAATTTGTTAGTAGTACCAATAGGGCCTTCCAAGGTAAGGCCCAAAATTTAGTAAAAAGCCTATTAAAATTCAAAAAAATCTTAATACAGAACTTTACCAAAGGACTTATTTTACCTTCCTTGCCTTTCTGCAACTGATTTGCATTTTTTATCTATTGTTAGAGTCCATTCATTCGAGGGGTGGCAATTGACTCTGTGCAATCGGTAGGGGGATGTTGATTAGCTCTGTGTAGTCAATAGGGGGCTATCGATTGGTTCTTGGTGACTAATGTGGCTCTAAAATTCTAGGTGGACCTTCCTGAGATGATTTGCAACCTTTGTTGAAATTTTGGTGGTGGTTGGTTGCCTATTTAGTGAGCAACTACAAGACAACATGCTAGTGAATACCTATAAAGATCTCCATTATTAGGAATGGTCTAAACTCTAAAGGAGGATGCTCACACTAAAAGGATCAAGCACTCAAAAGGAGGACACAAAGGGTAGACCAAATTTTGGTAGCATGTAGGCATAGAAATCATGGAATATTAAAAATTAAAGGAGGGCTATTTATAGATATTTATAAGGTAGATGGGGAGGGTGACAAGGCAATGACTTATCACCATGTGGCACCTATGTGACATGTGCAAATGTTAAAGCAAATCTATAGGATTTTCCTAGAGGGTTGTGCACCCTCCAATTTATAACATTCGGTAGGTTCAATTCTCACCCACCTATGTGTTATAAATTGAACTTGGGGAATGGGGTCCTTAGGTGGAGAGAATGAATTTATAATTTCTTTATAAATGCACATGGAGCTTGGGCTGAGGTGGATGGAATTTAAAATTCCTAAAATGCTAGGTGGCTAGGGGATGCACGTGTGAATTTTAATGAGACTATTTATGGGAGGTTGACTTTACATTTTTAGTGAATTATTAATTAGCTCAAAAGTGGATGGAAAAGTGGTAGGAGGGTTTATGAATTAAATAGTGGATGTTTCTAGAGGATTTCTTAGAGATTTAGAGGGGGATTTTGGGATTTGATTATATTTAACTAATTAAATATGCTCTTTCTTAGGATTTTGCATGGGTTTTAAAAGAGGGGTTAAGACCTAATTAGGGTTTAATTAGGGAAATTGGAGGCTAAATAGGGTTATGCAAATTTTGAGGAAAATTAGGGAGGGGAAAGAGGAATTTATGGAGACTAGAGGGGATGTTTTTAGGGATTTGGGTGGGATTTAAAAAATTATTTTAGGATTTTCCTTGGGAATTGATTAAGGATATAAGGGATGATTAGGTCTTAATGAGGTATCTAATTAGGAAGTTAGGAGTTAATTAGGATTATGGGAATTTTAAGGGGGTTTTGGGCATTTGGGATATGATTAGGGAAAATGGATTAGGGATTATGGGATATTTGGGGTTTAGGGATTTTAGAGGATGATTTAAGTAATTTTATTAGGTTTTGGGATCTTTAGGAAAATTAAATGAGAAGTTAGGAATTTTAAGGATTTTAGAATAATTTAGGGGTATTGAAGGTTTAAGGAATTGGGAAATTTGCAAAATTGATCAAAATGATTTTAGGGCATTACAAAAATGACAAATTTTGGGTGTCTACAATGGGTTTTTTAGGAGGGAATCCTTATTTCAGTGAAACCTATCAAAAAAATACAAGTGTCTTCTTTGTATTCCTCAAAGGGAGTAGGCTTACTATTCATGGGTCATTGTTAGTCGTATAGATCCTCTAAACTTGCACAACCCTACAAAAATGGTAAGTGATGTTTGGGGCCTATCCCAATTAGAACCCTTGTGATAGAAGACAAAGGAATCTAAATAAACTAGCCAAATGCATGATTTTAAATGTTGGAAATGACTAGAATTGAGAAATATAGTGATGCTTACCTACTTGAAAGGTTTTTTGACTTGTTTTTTGCTAAAACAAGCTTTTGGATAAAATCACAACTTGAGCTGCAACTGGTAGGGTCATACCCTACCCTATAATCGAGATTGTGGTATCCAAATAGTGTTTTTCCTTGTTGGTAGGGTCCCTTTAGTACTATTGTATCTCTTGTCTATATCGAGTCACCTTCTCAACCTATAGTTGAGAGTAGCTTACAAAATAAAAGGGGATGTTAATAAGCACATGTTATCATCCATGGTGGTGGATGTAAAGTGAGGGCTTAAGTGGCCTTTAGAGTGATTTTTTAGAGTCTACGTATGTGAATGTATGACTCCTGAAGATGGAGGAAATGACATTATATTTATAGAATTTTTCAAGGTTAGGGGGTTTGAGGTATCCCATGAGGTGTTCCCTAAGGTGGCATGGGGCCCAATACCTCATAAATTAATTTGGGTGAGAGAAGTCCTCTCCCATCCAGATAAAATAAATGGGCATGGGTGAACCATACCTCATAAATTCATGGGACATGAAAGTCTTATTCCCATTATGTCATGGTGGAAAATGACTCATCAATGCTTTCAATTCCTTGAATACCTTTATTACAAAATTCTTCAAATGTTATTTATGACATTGAATGCACATGGGGATGTGGAGGGGAGCAAGAGTTAAGGTTTGACCATAGTTAGGTTAACCATGGGTTTAAGGTTGACCAAGGTGAGGTGGAGGCTAGGCTTAGGTGGAAGCTAGGCTAGATGAGGTTGACCATGGGTTAGGTTGCACATGGTTTAGTTGACCATGGGTTTATTTGAGGTTAAGTGGGTGAGGTGGAAGCTAGGCTAGTCAAAGGGTAGACTAGGTGAGGTGCCCATGAGTTAGATTGACCATGGGTTTGGTTTCGACTATGATGTGGAGTTTTGACTAAGGTTGAGAGTTAACCAAGGTTAAGCTAGGGTGAGCTAGGATTAGGTGGAAGGTGTAATAGTCAAAGGGTAGAATACATGAGGTGTCCCTATATTGGGCCTAAGGGGTGGTCATATGGTAGCCAAGGGCTAAGCATAGAAAAGGGCTTAAGTAGCCAAGGGGGTTTAAGGTGATGAATAGTATTTTTAAATAAATAATGCAAAACTAAAGGTGTTTTGCAAAATAATATCCTATTATTATGGGATGAGGGACAATGTGATATTTTTAGGCAATCCTCGCTCTTTCATCCTATAATAATGAATAAAAAATATAGCAAAGAAAGAGAAAGGGGGAAATCTAAGAAGCTGATGGACCTAATCAAAAAAAATAGCCATAAATTGAGAAGAAAACTTGTTTGGCCAAATCTAAGGGTTGTTCATAGTTACATGCTTCAGGGCATACTCTCAAGGATGTGTAACTATGAATATTCTTCAAACTTGACCAAACTAGTATTTTTTTAAACTATGGAATAAAGAAAAGTTTTATTGTTCTTTCCATATCACTGTGTGAGCCCTTGTTATAATAAAATATAGTTTTAACATGGACCAAAAAATTATGAGGTAATAAAATAAAGCTAAAAGTTGAGGGTAATATCAAAACACAATTAAAGAAAAAAGGTTGCCATCTTTAGGTACTATTATTTTCATATTTTGTTTTTTCTTACTCATCAAAACATGCTCTCTATAACTGCTTTTCCTTCTTTTTAGTACACCCCATTTTGTCTTCTTGATTACATGTAATACTCTACCTCCACTCATTTTCCACTCTCCCATCCCTTTCAAATTCATAGCCCAATGGATAAGACATTTGGAGCTTGCAAGCAATGACAAGTACTTTGACACCATGAAAGGAATATGTGCAAGAGTAGGAGATGATGCACAAAGTGTGCCACATGCCACCTTGGCTTCTTGATGATGAAAGTAGACACAAGGTGACTAAAACAAAATAATTCAGCTAGTAATAAGCCATCGAATATGCAAAAGAAGAAGCATGTAGGCGAACCTCCCACACAAGTTATAGACTTTTTGAGAAAAGTACTAATTTAAAATATGATGTCCCATAATTATTGTGACACTTAGCTAGTATAGCTATCTCCTCAACCTTATATAAGTCAACGTGGGACCAAGCCAACAACCAAATCTAGGTACATTGTTATTAGCACAATACATCCCTAAAGCCCTAATATGTTATTCAAATGCTTGCAAAATTGAGTAAAAATTATGTGTAACTTCATGGAGAAAAAGAGAGCACAAATTAATAGAAGGCTTTAACCCTTAAGTGCCTAGAATATTTACCTGAGGTAGTTTTCCTGGGTCTAACACAACTTTTAGTTATGGAAAACTATGCTCATGGAAGTACCATTTTTTTTAGGATACCAACCTTTAGGTGTCTTTGTTACCTTTCCATTATTATCTCATTTCTTCATTCCTCTTTGTACCACTTATCTACACCCCTCATTGAATATATATTCATAATATTTAGCCACTCCATTTCCCAACGCCCCTACCTTTCTCACTTCTTAAGATCTTCTTCCTCTAGTTCCTTAGACTTGTATTTCTTATATCCACTAATATGACAAGCCACGTCACTCCCTATGTCCTCCATTTTTGTCATCTTATCTACTAGCTCCTCTTCATCCTTACAACTCCATACCCGATAAATAATACCATCTAGGTTCATCTTTTTCTACAAAATAAAAACCTTGGGAGACACCATAAATATAGATAAAAAATATGCCCTCATAGTAAATCCTAATAAATCAAGCAGACTCACCATTTTGCTAAAAATATTATTAAGGTAGTCAATTCAAAGTTGCCTAAGTAGCATATGCAAATACTGTAGAGACTTAAATGCATAAAAATAATGGTATGCTCAAAGGCATGTGAGGCACTTTAGAAAATCTAAAATTACAAGTAGGACAAAGTGTAAAATTATCTAACTCAAAAAGCTTCAATAACATGCAAACCTAGAATTATTCAACGTCGGGATACAAAAAGGTTTGTCAAGGCACAAATCCAAAATTGAACAACTCTAGACTTTCACAACCAGTGACACCAGAAAAAAATGTAACCAACTCTAAAATCAAACAAGCGGTAGTGGTTCAACCCAGATCTTGCTTAAAATTAAAGTAAAATGAAAATGGATCTCCTAAGTGGTGAGGCCTAATTATGCATGAATTCAAACATGTAGCAAGAATGGACTTTGTGACTGTTTACATTAGTATGGGCCTAGAAAAATCTCAAAAATATGCAAAATGAACAAATAAAAAATTTCCAAAGGAAGATTGCATGTATAAAATCAAAAGAATAGAATTCCCACAGATCCAAACCTTGATGAGAAATGACATCAACCAAATATCTCAAAATTTTGAACATGCACAAGGAGAAAAAAGTGGATCCTTTCAAGCAAGATGCCATGGAATCTTGAGATGCATAAAATTGGGGGGCCACAAGTATAGAAGTTGTCAAGCCATGATGTCAGCCAAACCATTCCAAAAGCCCAAATTTGGTATTGAAGGCTCCCAAAGTAGTCAAGGAAGTCTGGAAATATTGCAAGTCTCAATATTAATACAATATCCACCTATAGACACCCCCTCCAACTACTTCACCTCCATCCAAGTTGTAACCACTCCAATGGTTTCTAGCTATTCAAACTAAAGTTGTTAGAGCTCAAGTAATAGCTCTAATAGGAAATTACAATGGCCAAATGATTATAGAAGGTGATAATTGTAAATCAGTAGGTCTACCAAATACACATAAAATTTGGAGTAAGATGAATTATCTTAGGTCTGTCATGTCAACATAGGCCTCATGAGAGAATATGATATTCAGTCTGAAGAGCATTCTAGCCAGGTTGTTTCTCTAGAAGACCTGTAACAATATTGTAAAGCTTAGCTATAAGATTCAAGAAAAAAGAAACCTATAAATAGTTTAATGGACCTCCAAGTGAATGGTTAGCTCTGTATCATTTTCCTAGAAATATGTTGTGTATTATCTTTAGAAAATTAATAAAAATAAATAAATTTTTTTGGCCTCCATTGCACTTGTTATTGCAGGTTTTAATAAATGAATATTTTGTTTTAAGCCATTTCTATTACACTTTATGATTAGTTTATTCTTTTAAAGTTAATTCTATTATTTGAATTGATATTTAATTGCTTTTAATTAAGTCCTTGAAATGGTTAAATCATATAATTATAATTGAATAAACTTTGTTATACATGTGACAATGACTAGTCTATTGCGTTTCATTGGAAGTTAATTGTGTTAGGATTTTATGCAATATGTATCTAATGTTTTTATGCTATACCCATTCATAATTCAATAGTTTCTCTAAACCCTTAATCTTTTCTAACCCTTCCATTTTTTAATTTTATATTAAAATCATGTTTTGATTGTATAACCATTTCACTAAGTTGGCCTACTTTGAAGGTTGAACTTGGGAGAAATCCCAGTCATCGAATGTAGGCTAAATTTGGGCACACTCTATAGACTTAGGCATGTTTTAGACCAACACTTACGTAAGGGTCTTGATCCCCTTCTTCTTTCCTATAATTTTAGCCACCCCTTGGTTTTTTTGAATATTTTTCACCTCCATAGAAAAATAGAGTCTCCAAATAATGGAAAAGGATTTTTAGCAAAATCCTTCTTGGTGCATGCCCTCATTTGATTTCTCCAATGAAGTTTCCTCATTTCATTCTCAATAATACATAGTGGGTTGGTTCTAATTTTTCCCCTTGACACTTTGAAATGTTCCTAAAGTCATTTCCTATGCATTATAGAACTTGACACCAAGTGTGCTCCCCTTGTGCACCTTCTTGTTATTTGACTTTAGCTCTAGTTGCTTGAAAGAGAAAATAAGATCTCCTAGTACATATTGATAAGATGAAAGAGGTAGGGGGACACATCCTACATGTAACAACTCTCTCTTAACTACCATTTCACCTTCCATAATTTATTTACATGCAACTAACCTTTCTATATATTGTTTCATAATTTTCTATGCTTTTAGCTTCTTACATCATGTGCATGGTAGACCCATTGGGAAGGTGTGCATTTCTATGTATGAAATACTCTTTACCTTTGGCCTAAATTTTCTAGGTGGAAAAAGGACCTATCTAGTTATCTAGATAACTAGTTCCTTACCTGATTGGGTAGCCTAGAGGGCTAGATGACTTAGCTATTGACCTCAATGGTTGCTTGCATAGGCCTAGATAGCCCAGTCTACCAAATTATCTACCTAGTCATCCTAAATGCCTTGATCTTCTCTAGCCTAGATGACCCACCTATCCATGCCCATGAAATTCTTTATATTTTACCCTACTCTAATGGCCTCTTGGGTTCAAATCCATTATTGTCTACAAATTGGTCCTCTAGCATCTCATTAACCTCTTCTTTAGTGACTTGACATAACTTTCCTTAAAATTTATCTAACAGATAACCCTTCAATATATATAAGTTCATTTGATAGCCCAAGACAACCTCTGAGAGACCTAGACAAACCTACCCTTGGTCTTGACAACACAAGGACTATTGTCCTTGTTGAATGGCCAAGAAGTGGTCTAGACAACCCACCATACTTGTTGGTTGACCTATAGTCTATCTAGGGTGTATTACTTCCTTAGATAGTTAGGAAAGAGGTTATATGGCCTACTCACTTGGATAAACTATCCTAAACGGCCTAGGGATCCTAACATCCCACCTAGACTACTTGAGAAGTCTCTTTCATATGCATACCATAAGTTAGTAGGTGACATTCATAAACCACTCAAACTTATCAAGGAACCATTAAATTTGTATAGTGGATTTCTACAACTACTACTTTGGCCTTCTCCCCTTGTTCTTTGGCCTATACTTCTATTTTTGGTTGCTTTAATTGCCTTCTTCTATTCATTTCCCACCTTTCTAAAATTTCTTCATCATCTAAAATTTTCTACGCTTATATTCAAGGTATATCCTATAAAACTACATTCAATGGTGGATAGAAATTACCTAATAGTTGGGAAACTTGTTGCTTCCTTCTTGATGTTTCTCATATTTGTCTTCTTAAAAATTTCAAGATTGAACTATAACTACTCTAGTCTTCATCTTCACTAAAACTCATTAGGGAAACACTACTATATTCATCTTCTTAGTTTCTAGCACTTGTCACTTCACTTGGTAATTTCTATCATGGTACTTCATGTGTATCTTATTGTAGTGAATTCTCACTACATGAAAAATAAAGTACCCTCCCTTAGCAAAACCAACATAGTGCAAGGAAGTGCAAGTACAAAATAGCTAATACTAACAAGGAAGATAGATATGCCAACAATTTTAAAGTATCCAGGAATTGTGATTTTGTAACATTTAACTAATAATTTGAGGGGCCAAGATGAATTCAATTGTAAATAATCACCAACCAGACCATGGAAGGTGCAAAAGAGAAATAAATAGGCACTTCAACTAAATTTCAAATAAAAATTACATGCAAAAGGGTGATAACCAGAATCTTGGGTGGGCTATTTTCATCACCTAAACATGGTCTCCCAAGCAAGTTGTTGATGTATTGAAGACATCAACATAGAGGTTTTTGAAAAGTGACCTTGAGCTTGATGACATTAATTACAAGAGATACCCATATCTAATATTTGAATATTTCCAATATGGGTAAATGACATGAATCGTAGAAAGCTTCACTTCCAAAAGAACTAGTGTTGTGAAGCATTAATGGCTCTAAATCTAGACACCTTGAGATTACCTACAATTAATGCGATGGATCCTAAATAGAATTTTGAGAAGGGAATTTTGAATTTTGGGAGGGAAAAGATCTCAATTTTATCTATAATTAGTAATATTTTCTTCATTGTAAATGATTGAAAGTTGCTTATGTGTGCCTAGTATCTAGCCTTATTTGTAATATTTCTTTCATTTCTCTTCTACATAATGGTTTCGCTCAATCCTTGAGTAATTTTGCAAATTATTTGTGAGAATTTTTCTCTAGAATTACTGTAAGTGGACCATGATATATATATATATATATATATATATATATAGAATATAAGGCTATTCAACATTATATCCTAGTTCTTATGTGTATACGTTATGCATTAATCTTAATTTAGGATGAGATAATGTTCACTTAGCACTATTTATGAATGATACATATTTTCATTAATCCTACTATTGTGTGAAAGAGTTGTAGGATCTTGGTGCATCACCTCCTATAGCATAGGTTTTAGTTTTTATTTATTTGTTTTTTTCCCATATATTTCTATAAAAATATAATTAGATTAAGCCAGTTTATGAAGGTGATCTTCAAGATCGCATCTTAACAAGGATTCAACCTTATAAAAAACCATTGATGTTTTCCTATCAATAGCATCTTATGCTCTTGATACTTCCAAAATGTTGTACTGCATATGAGACATGAGTATCAGGTGCATCCAACTACTATGGTGGGTGATTGTGGCATTTGTAGATGATAATAGTTTTCTTGGAATGCTTGATGGATTAAATATAATATGATTTGCCCCACAATTTTGACTAAGATTGATTTACAAGAGAATACAAAGAAGAAAAGCTCAAGGGTAGCATCCATTATGTGCAACAATAGTTTTTCTATTATGCAAACTAGAGATATTGAACTAAGACTATGATAAAGGCTTTAGCCCATTTGCTTATTGAAGCACTATTTAATTTCACCTAGTGACTCACTTGGCAAAAGAATTCAATTTTTGGTGATTCCACTAGAGAAGGATACCTTGAGTTAGCCATTTGAAGAAGTATCAGACTAGTCAAGGTCTTAATCAATTTTCTTGCTAAAGCACATTAAATATTCATCTAATGACTATTGGTCTAAAATTTGCCTAATTTTGTGAAGTGTGCCCTAGAATTTAGCCAATGTTAGATGACTGTGATTTCTCCCAAGTTCAACCTCCAGAGTATAGCAGCTCCTTGAAATGGTTATAAAATAAAAATAGGGGCTTAAGATAAAAGTAAGAAATGGAAGGGTTAGAAAAGAGTAAGGGTTTAGAGGAATTGTTGAATTATGGATGGGGTATAGCATAATAGCGTAGATACATATTGCATAAAATCCTAACATAATTAACTTCCAATTAAACTTAATAAACCATCTATTATCACATGTATAAAAAATTTCATTCAATTACAAATACATGCTTTAATCATTCCAAGGACTTAATGAAAGGCAATAAAATAGCAATCCAAAGAACATAACTCAATTTAGAAGAATAAAATAATCATAAAGTATAACAAAAATGAATTAAACAAAACATTCATCCATAAAAACCTGCAATAACAAGTGCAATGGAGGCCAAACAACTTTTACTTTTTTATTAATTGGTAGTAGAGATTACACAGCACATATCCAAGAAAATTCTATAGATTAGATCATTCAATTTGAGGTCCATTTAACTATTTATAGGTTGTTTTTTCTTTGAATCTTATAGCATAAGCTTTACAATATTGTTACAAGTCTATTAGAGAAAAATCCTAGCTAGAACACTTTTGGAGGTGGATGTCATTTTATCTCATGAAGTCTCTACTAATATGGCAGCCTTGACATCCTTCATCTTGCTCTAGCTTTTGCATGCCTTTGGTAGACCCATTAATCTACAATTATTTATCCATTGTAACTGCCTATCAAATCTATCACTTTCAAGCTCTAACAACTTTAATTTGAATAATTGGTGAGCACCGATGTGATTACATCTTGGTTGAAAGAGAATTGGTTGGATAGGATGTCTCTGGGTGGATCTTGTATTAATTTCAAGGCTTGCAATATCATCAGACTTCCTTGACTTCTTCAAGAGCCTTCGATACCAAATATAGGCTTTTGGAATGGTTTGGTTTATGTCATGGCTTTAAAACTTCTAAACTTTTACCCCCCCCAATTTTGTGCATCTTGGGATTTCATGGAACCTTACTTGAAAGGATCCACTTTTGTCTCCTTGCACATGTTTAAACTTTTGAGAGACTTGGTGGATGCCATCGCTCATCAAGATCTATATCCATGTGGTTTTTGTTCTTTATATTTTATACATGCAATATTCCTTTGAAAATTTTGGCTTTGTTCATGTTACATGTTTTTGGGCTTTCGCCAGACTCATATTAACATAGTAAATTTTTTCCTTGCTACATGTCTAACTTCATACACAATTAAGCCTCACCACTTAGAAGATCCATCTTCATTTTACTCTAATTTTTTGCAAGGTCAACTACTTGTTTGATTTTGGACATGGTTATATTTTTTGTTGTTGTCACTCTTTATAAAAGTCTAGAGTTGATAAATACTATATTTGTGCCTTGACAAAGCTTTTAGTAGCCCAAAATTAAAAAATTATGGGTTTGTATGTTGTCAAAGCTTTCTGAGACTTAGCTAATTTTACACTTTACCCTATTTGTGACTTTATATTTACTAAAATTCCTCACATGCCTTTGAGCATAGCATTATTTTGATACTTTCAAGTCTCTACATTCTTTGCATATGTTGCTTAGACAACTCTAAGCTAGTTACCTTAGTAATATTTTTAACAAAATGGTTAGTTGACTTGATTTATCAGGATTTACTATGAGGGCATCTTTTTTTATCTATAGTGACTCCACTAAAAATAGAACCTAGAGCTTTATAAGAACAAGATCTACTACCAAATATTTTATAACTAAAAATCCTTAGGCACTAGTACAACTCCTTAGCCTAGTCTCAAGAAGAAGAAGAACTCAAAACCAAAATATGGTCACATATCAGAACTAGCCCATGAGGATTATATTCTAGAATGATATAGGTACCTTGATTCCCCCTCTTCTACCTACTACTTGGGATCTAATTCTACCCTTACCCCTAAATTCATTGCCCTACTAAATCAGAATATATGTGTCTGCACTGATGGAACACCTTCATCATATGGTAACCCTATGTGTGATACACAATATTGATGAATATAATGTAGTGCAAATACTAATGGCAGCATCCTTCAAAGGAAAATTAAGGGAATGGTACATAACTCTTACATCGCATTCAATCAAAATTTGGAATCAACTAGCAAATGGATTTAGGAAAAAATCAATAGAGTATATCTCCTCGAGTATTTAACAACTATCAAAAGAGCACCCATTGAGACAAATGGATGATTTCAATACCCAGTTTCATAAAACTTGGTATATAATTTTGGATGAAATTTTATCTCCCTTATGAATGAAATTAATATACTATTTGAAAGCTCTTAATTTATATATTACCATGGTGATAAATTCTAAGGGAGCAAACTCCTTGTCGGTGGCCTATGGGATAGTCATTCAATATAATAACGGTCTCATTTATATAGGAATGCTAGCTTCTAGGTCCCATGATTAAGTTGTAATAACCCAGAAATAAGCTACAAGAAAACACATAGAAAATAAAAGAATTTTTTTTTTTTACTAAGGAGAGGGATTCATAAATCCCTAACCAACTTTTAGATAACTAATTTTTAACATCCCCTAAGTTTCTCAAAGAGCTACATCTCACTAGATACCCTAACACAAGTCCATCTATGTAGGCGTATTATGTGTTATCGCAAATAATTTTATCCCTCTCATCATCCTTGATGACCTAAACTTATCACCTTCAATCAATCGAAGGTATACGCCCATCTCCATAACATACACAAATCAATTTGTGTAGGTATGCTACACTTACTACGAGTTAAGCTATCCATCTCATCTCAACAATGAGTTATCTTAACTTAGATGTAGTCTTTCCCTAAACTTAGTTATCATTCTCCCTAAGGGGTCTTAATCCCTTAGGTCCACTATGTTCACCCTAAGGGGTCTCAATCCCTTAGGTCACCCTCTAATTTCACCCTAGAAGTCAATTTATTTAAGTTTCTATTGTTTAGCAAGAAAAACAAGAATAGTTTAAATACTAAATCTAACAAAAAGAGCATAATTCATAAAGCATGCAAAGGACACTAGAAAGGAAGCAACATATTAAAGAAGGTAAACATTAATTGAAAGAGATGTAGATACAAAACATAGATAATTTAAAACAATAATTTAAAGGTACATCTTCCAACAATTAATAATTATTACATATAAGTATGGTAAATCCTCCATACTCTTAAATAATAATATATTACATAAATTTCATCAAGGAAATCTCCTCACAATTCATATCTATATAAACGTAAGTAAATCATTGAAAGGAGAATCAACTATCACATTGGTTCCAATTTTCTCCTTGGTCCACCTCAACTTCCATTGATCGTTTGAGGATAGTAGGGGATCAGGGCACTCATGGTTCCATGATAGACATGCTTCTAAATGCATTTACTTATTTCATTGCCAAATTGTAACTATACAATTTAAATCAAAGTATCTAACCATCTACTACATAGTTGATATCATAAAAATCACTATTTTTATTTTCACCTCTCATTGACCATAGAGAGTCTTTCAACAATTACAACTAGATTCTAGGTTTTACTTAAATCAATTCATCCAACCTTTATTTGACAAATTAAAGTCCCATACCCTTAATCATCAAACAACTAGGTTCATCTACTTCCATAAATTAAGCCTCATTACTTAATTCATAAAATAGACCATCTTCTTTTACTTCATAAATTAAAGTCCCATACCTTTAATCTATGAAATAACCATTTTCTTTTATTTTATAAATTAAAGTCTCATACCCTTAATTTACAAAACAAACTATTACCATTTATTTAATAAATCAAAGTCACTTGCTTTAATCCATAAATAAACCATTTCTTTCTTATTAACTAAAGTTCACAACTTTAATTAGTAAAACAATTATAATCTCATTAATCTAAAGTTCACAACTTTAAATTAGGTGGAAATGTTTTTTCAAATTTCCATATTTTGCATTTCCAACCTTAATTTTGATTTTAAATTTTAAATTTCAGTGGTGGGCGGGATGGCCTTGATTCAAACTTTACATCCTTTTAGTTGAGATTGATTTTTTAATTTTCAAACTCTTGCTTTTCCCGCTTTTAGTGCTACTTTATTTTTAATCACATGCTATAATTTACAAGAATGTTTTGGGTGGGATAGCCATGTTTTAAACTTTCCATGCACGTGTTGTTTGGGCAGGATGGCCTTGATTTTCTTTTCATCCATTTTGCATATGTTGTGACATGTAAGGATGCTTTGGGTGGGGTGGCCTTGTTTTAAATTTTCAATACACGTGTTGTGTTATTCGAGGACGGTGCGAGATGGCCCTGTTTTATTCCTTATACATGTGTTGTACCTTACTCATATGGTATTTTGTAAGGATGTTTCCATCCCACTTTAATTTCATAAATTCTTGTTGGCCCCACTTGTTGTGTGGGTGGTTTGTTTACCTCCTTCGAGGAAGGATTTCCTGTTGTCTCCTTAAGGATTTGTAGCATTTTCTACTATTGTTGTAATTAGGTTTTGGGTCCCTTGATTAAAACCCAATTAAATTTAAACTATCAAAAACAAATTCACAACTTTAATTAATAAAACAATTATAATATCAGTGTTTTCATTAATCTAAAGTTCACAAATTAAATTAATAAAAACAATTATAATCCTTAAAAGGGTCAAACGTCCCTAGAGAGCTTATTGAAACCATAAATTATTCCACGGTTAATACCCCAAACTCTCCTATCATGAACTAAATGTTCACTTTACAAAAGGATATGAAGGTTTATTTAGAAATTAAAAAGAAAGAGCTACCAGTAAGTCGTATAGCGAAAAATGAAAACACAAGAATCTCTTATAGCTAAACTAGGGATTGCCCATAGCGGGTCCTACCACCATGGTAATCTACCAACACCACTACAAGTGCGACCAACATGGAAAGAAGCTAAGAAGGTCTATCCCTACTTTGGGAATAAGGATGCAATGCATCTCTCCACCCCCCATACAAAGGAGGAAGATGACATAATGAAAAACCAACACCATCATCCAACTCACAACACTGCCACTCAAGTGGTAGCAGATGAATAAGTACCCTAGGTAATTGTGCAAAGGATAGATTCCAATGAAGAGCAAACTAGCCTATGGTTGGCCTCCATACTACACCCACACAAAGGAACAGACCAGTCACACAATAGCAACATCACAACGACAAGCTTTAGAAGCAAAACAAGGAAGTATTAGCACTAAAACATATACACCAACTAGATAGGGAAAGAATGGCAACCACCCTCAAGGTTTTAGAATCATGGGTGAAGGATGACAACCTCATAAACCAACAAGGATCATAACAACGTAGGGAAACTAGTTAGGCATGCAAACAACAACCCGATGAATAATGAAGACAACATCTAGCAAAAATATTTCAAAATTAACTTAGCATGATAAGCTTAACCAACCTGGTTATTCTAGAGACACTCTCTGATTGCTTCTAAAAATAAACTATTTCACTTTCTGACGAGCTTCATAACTTCTCATATTCTAGCTTTTAGTTCATCCCCATCCATCCAACAACAATAAGATATTTCTTATTTTTTAAATCATATATTCTAGATCTATTATAAATGGGGCTTCTCTTCTTGCAAGGCCAACAAAAATCTCCATACCTCATGAATGTGTAGACCACCACGTAGAGGTTTAACAAATAATAGATGTCTTATTAACAACAATAAATGCCTTATTACCTTTTAAATGAAGGTTGATTATCATTTAAAAATAAAGCACATGTTATTCTACATAAAACGTCACTTAAAAGTCCATTATTATTATAAATAATATATTCATTATTTTGAAAGAAAGTCTATTATCATTTTTTTAATAACAAAATTACTATTTATAAATGAAGTTCTATTATCATTTAAAATAATTAAACTATTATTTATAAATGAAGTTCTTTTTTCATTTAAAATAATTAAACTATTATTTATAAATGAAGTTCTTTTATCATTTAAAATAATTAAACTATTATTTATTCACATAAATATACAACATAAGATAAAAAGTTTTCTTATCCAATACTAAAATCATGCTACTCTTTTGAGAGGCTTAAGCAAAACAAGGAGCTTTTCAAAACAACCATGTTATGCATATTTTCTAAATCTTTGATGCAGATAGTGATGAAGTAAAAATACAATCAAACATATGCAACCGACAAAAAAGAAATCTTTCCATACACCTAGTAACCTGTCTCAGGCCATCAACTAAGTCTTAGGTGGCTAACTATCGATGATTATCCCTAATTGAATGCATGACTATATAAATATATCCATAAATATTACCCTTTAGTTGCCTTAATCATCACTTTTCCAACCTCAAGCACCCCTATTTCTAGTGGATGATTCTACTTCCTCCACCTATGAGTGTACATGATCCTACACATTTGGTAATATATTAGCATTTTCATGCTCTTCCAAATCAAATAAACATCACATAGTTGGTTAAATTGCTCAAATTAGGTATTAAAGCATCATAGATTAATACATTGTTTCTTTGTGCCAAAAAGCCTTCCAGGGAGGGTCATGACATCCTACCCCCTGGGACTAAACACCGTCCTGGGTGTTTCCAATTTTACAAAATAAATAGAAACTATTACATTATATATTTTCAAACAAGAAGGAAAAATATTTTTGCATATCATCCACTCTCTCCCAAGTGGTATTTATTTCAAAAAATTGATACCACTAGATTTTACATTGTTCAAGAATTCGATTTTGTATAGTATTAGAACAGAACTTAAGAATCTTCACTGGCATCACTTCAATTGCCTCTAGATTTGTCATCTACAATTTAAAAACTTTCCATACATATTTAGGGTCAGTAACATATTTTCTAAGCAAGGATATGTGGTAGGTGTCATAGATATTTAATAGGTTAGGTGGTAAGGCAATTCGGTATGCAACCAGACTAATCTTCTTAGTAATTTCAAAGGGTCCCACAAATTGAGGATCCAAATTTATGGATTTGATAGCACTCTTTTTTGGTTTCACCCTTAAAAATACTTGTCACCTATAGAGTACTCTCTTGGAGTTATCTTTAAATCAACATAACTTTTCTACCTATCAATAGCTTCTTTAAGCCTTTGTTATATTACCTTTAACTGATCTTCCATTTATTTGACCATATTTGGTCCAATCACAACTCTATCTTCTAGTTTATACTAAGACAATGACATTCTACACTTTTTCCTATAAAAGGCATCGAAAGGAGCAATTCATAGAGAGGAGTGATGTCCATTATTGTAGGTAAATTCCACAAGGTGTAGGTAGTCTTCCCAATGATACTTGTGATCCATGAAATACATTCCAAGCATATCTTGTAGTACTTGGTTTACCCTTTCAGTTTGACCATCTGTCTCAAGGTGGTATGCCAAGCTCATATTTAGTTTCATGCCCACTACACAATGTAGGGATTTCCAAAATTCAAAAGTGAACTTGGAATTCCTATTTGAAATGATCACTTCAAGAAATTCATGTAATCTCTTAGACACCACTTGAGCATCATCCTTGATGTTCCCTGGTATGAAATGTATAACCTTAGTCAATTTGTTGACTATTACAATGATCACATCATGTTTGTACCTGGTCTTGGTTAACCCTACTATAAAATCCATAGATATGACCTACCATTTCTATGTAGGTATATCATTTAGATATAGTTTTCCTACATGATGCTTGCATTTTGCCTTAACTTTCTAACATTTGAGGCATCGAGCGACAATATCGATAATGTATTTATTCATTCCTACCTATAAGAAGGTCCTTTTCATGTTTTCCTCCATTTTGGCCCCTCCAGAATGAGAAAAATAAAGAGATCTATGGGCTTCTTGCATTATCAATTTCTTTAAATCATCCATTTTTGGTATGATGACTCTACCTTCGTAGCACAAAAGATCATCTTTCATTCCAAATTATTTATTACCCTCAAGGTCTCTATTCATCATAGCTAGAATTTCCTAGCAATACTCATATTGGGATTTCTCCTACCTCACTTGATCCATCAGATCCATGTGACTTCTATCTATGGATGTTATGTGTTTACTTCTTCTCAAAGCATCAGCCACCTTATTCTCCTTTCCTTTTATGTAATCGATTTAAATTTCATACTTAGCGAGAAACTCGACCCATCTTCTCTATCTAGAATTGAGTATAGGTTGGGTAAACATGTTCCTCAGACTTTGATGGTCAGTATTTAATTCAAAGGGCCTTCCCACCAAGTAGTGGTGTTAGGCCTTTAGAGAATTCATCACTACAGCTAACTCTAAATCATGTGTAGCATAATTAAATTCATGCTTCTTGAGCTTCCTTGAAGTATATGCTACTACTAATTCTTCTTAAAATAGTACTCATTCTAACCCTTCCAATCATGCATTCATGCATATGAAAAGTCCTCTTGAGGATCAAGAATCTTTAGTATTGGTGCAGTAGTGAGTTTATATTTTAGCAATGCGAAGGTAGCTTCACACTTTTTTGACCACTTGAATTTCTTTTCCTTCTTTTGCAGGTTAGTTATTATTGTAACAATCTTGGAGTAATCATTAATGTAACATAGCCAGTTAAACCCATGAAGCTTCGTACTTTAGTCACATTAGTAGAGGGTGGCCAATTTAGGATGGCCTCAATTTTCTCTATATCCACAACAATTCCTTCTACTGATATGATATGTCCAAGATATCATACCTCTGAAATGTAGAAATCACTCTTGGCTATATTTCCATAGAGTTGATTTTCCCTCAACAACTCTAACATGATATTGATATGTTTATTATGCTCTTTTTTGTTTTGAGAGTATATTAAGATATCATCTAGGAATACAAGGACAAACTGGTCTAGGTGTCTTCTGAACACACTTTTCATTAGATTCATGAACGTAGCTAGAGCATTAGTCAATCCAAAGGGTAGAACTATAAACTCATAATACTCATACCTAGTCTTAAATATCATTTTATGAGTATCCTCCTCATGTATTCTTAACTGATGATACCCTAATCTTAGGTCAAACTTGGTGAACACCATGGCATATCTCAATTGATCGAATAAGTCTTTGATTCTAGGTAGGGGATATAGGTTCTTGATTATGGCATTATTTAGCATTCTATAGTCAATACACAATATTAAAAATTCATCTTTCTTTTTCATGAATAAAAATGGTGCACCCCAAGGTAACACAATTGGTTTTATTAATATATTTTCTAATAACCCCTATAATTGTACCTTTAGTTCTTGCATCTCAATAGGATTCATCCTATATGAAGATCTATGAATAGGTTTTTCCCTTGGCATAATATCAACTGTAAAATCAAATTCTCGTACAGGAGGAAGTCCAGGTAAATCCTCTAGAAATACATCCTTAAAATTTTGAAAAATTGAGTTCTTCCCTAGAACTTCTCTCCTTTGATCATCTCCTACTTCATAAATTTTTACAACATACACTATCCCTCCTTTATTGAGGGCTTTCTTCAACTGCATAGCTAACAACATATGGGGTCTGAATGCCCCTTATTCGCTATGAATTCTTAGCCTTTCGTTGTCCTTATTTGAATATTTTATCCATCTATCTTGGAAATTGATCAAGGCTTTATAAGCCTGTAGCTAAACCATCCCTAGTATCACATCAAAGGCATGAAGTGGAGCTATTGTTATAATATAATGTGCACTATGTCTTTTTCCTGACACTTTTCATATTCTTTTGACACTTGTCATGTTCTTCATATAGGCTTATGCCTATATATTGTACTCATTTTCATTTGTAATATATCTCATCTTTTCAAATCCCAACATTTGGTATCAGCATATTAGGGATTTGAAATTTTTAGTTTAGCTGTAGCACCGACGAATGGATGAGGAGCGAGAAAATGGAGGGAAGTCGAAGAACATTTTTTAGCCCTAAATATCAATGTTATCTCAGTGATAGCAGCGTAGCCCCACTGCACATCCAACATTTAACAATAGTAAAATTTTCTCGACGATGTCACTACCTCCATTACTCTTGTAGCTTAGCTTTCAGAAAACTATCCACCATGCACCTGATACTATTATGCTTTGGATTCTGATTTCTCATCATAGAATGGGAGTGCATTTTAAAGGATCTACAATTTTGAATGGAGATGTTTGATATTTTTTTACTGAAGCTCCAACTTGGTGTGATGAGGACTCTAGGCAGGAAATCCTTTACGTCAGGGTTTGATTTTTTTTTCAGTGTGCAATGTGGAGCCATTGGAGTGCTACTTTGGCATACAAAATGAGTCCATTTTTTTGTAGTGGTGGTACTGTACAAATGTTATCATAAGGTGGAGCTCTCTTTTAGAAGTTGCGATGAAATTCAACAACTCAGATTCTGACATAAATAGTGAGAAAACATCTTATTTTTTTATGTTTTTTGACTGCAGTTGTTTAGTGCACATATTATGAAGCTACAATCATTGGAGAAGCCCCAGATGATCCACTACTTATGGGCATTGGTCGTTCATGGAAAATAATGGCTCTTGGTGCAGTCAATTGGTGGTCAAAATGAGGAGACAAATTTCATCCACTTTGGCAACCTACACCCACTGTGAGGCATCGAGACCTATGATCATTTTATACCTGGTACGATTTCCCCCATTCAATGTATGATGTGTGGAATTTTTTGGCCTTCAGGAGATCCTAAATTTTGTAGCAAGTGATAATGAGAATAGTTTGAAACTACTATGTTAGGTGAAAAAATAGCAGTGACAGGACATCTAGTAGTGATTGCGAATAAAGTATTTGAAGATGCAAGATTTTTTCTCTGTTAAAAATGGCCCATGACACCATGTTGTGGGTCAGTGACCGTCTACTATTACGAAGTCGAAATATCACATATGCATAGCCAACACAAAATGCGAAGATGTTTGGTTTAATGTTGAAGGAGATCCATGCAGTAGCTCTTTTACTATTTTTTCAATTTTTAGTCCGCCATTAATGCTCCACAAGGAGCATGTTTCATGCTCGCCACTTGCATCAAAACTCCTTGCACACCTAGAAAACCTGAGGATCAACCTAGTGGTAGACTGGTGAATCTATAGTTACATGGAGCTATGCACTAGGGGATATGTTTTTTTGTTGTGTAGATTGATAGTTTTATTTTTTGCAATGTTGACTTCTTGGCGAGCCCTCTATGATTGTTTTTTGGTGATGTAAGCTTACTGTGACCATGTTTTGAAGAGGAGCTATTCATGAGGAGTGCAACATTAGGACCAATAGACAACAAAGGGATAATTTGATCCAAATCGATGAAGATATTCTGTTGATAAATAGGACATCGGCTCTCGATTGCCTAGTCGAGAAGTTTTTTATTTGTGTTGTTGTTCGATGATTGAATTTTTTTTTTCCACTGCGTTTGCCTGTTTAATGTTTTTGCTTCTATTTTTTGATGCCACATGCTAGATTTTTTATTTTCGAAGAATGTAAGCCCTATTGAGCTCTTGTTATTTTACTATGACACGATGTCCACCCTTGACTGCAAAGTTTGAATCCCAGGTACAAGCGTGCAGATTTGTTTTTGATGATATTCAACATAGCATCGAAGCTAGAAGTCCACCATGGAAATAATGGAGTTGATCTACATGTGGTAAAAATTTATCTAGTGTGCAAATTTGTATGGAAACCAAAAAATATTTGTAGTTCACCTGAGGAAGATAGTTTTGTTGCTAAGTCCATGGAGGATTTCAATCATGCACGGATGGATTTGATAATCATATTTTGCCTTATGCGTTGGGCTGCCCCAAAGTCTATAGCTAGATATCAGTCGACTGTTGTTGTTACCTTAGTGAAAGTTGACATTGCGTGGTTATTTTTTTTGCCATAAAATACGTTATTTTTGGAGGTACACCATCTTTTCTGAGTAGCAGTTGACTGGTGCATGAAAGGCGGCCACATTGAATGGGTGGAAAGATGAAATTTGAACATTTCTAGATTGCATCTTTAAAAGCCCTTTGGATCTATTGATCGATTATTACCAGTTATAGTTTGATTTACTTTTGTTCTCAACCACGATCACGAAGGCATGTTTAACTTCATGTGCATGCAATTCCTTTTTTTGGCCACTATTTAAATTTCAACCTCCGCATGGCCGTGGAACAAAGTGAAAGGATGACTTTAAAAAAAAAATATCCATGTGAATGTGGCGATTAGTGGGGGGCATTTTTAAATGTTTAAAATATAATGAGGGCACTTTATTTATAAAGCAAAAATTTATTTAAATAAGGTTATTTTTTTTTTTTTTGGTAATTATTATAGTAGATTAAAAAAGGGTTTTTATAGAGGATCCCAAAACCTTATGTACAAAATCAGTCTTGCATTATGCCTCCTGGCTTTATGTATAAGCCTATTACAGAAATTGTAACCCCTAAAAAAACCTGATTACATAAGCAATGGGCCTAGGGCATCAATCCCTTGAAACTGAACATCAAAACAGAAATCCCGCCCAGTGGTAACAGTAAGCATGAAACAATCCCTCTCAGCGGGAAACAAACAAATAAGAAAGAAAGTAGTTTTGGAGATCTCGTCCAGCGGGGAGTAGCCAAAAACCACCATCGAGAAGATCCTGCCTAGCAGGAAGCAAAGAAAAACTGTTACAATAAAATCCCGCCTCGCGGGAAGCAGTCAAAACCACCACAAATAGTCCCGCCTAGCGGGAAGCAACAAGGAAATCTCGCCATCCGGGAAACCAGCAGAAAAGAAAGGATCCCGCCTCGTGAAAAAACTGGCGGATTTGGCGGATCCCGCCTTGTGGAGAAACCATCCCGCCCACCAGGAAAATATTCCGTTCAGCGAGAGCCATCCTGCAGGAAGCCGACAGCCAGCACAGAGAGGATCCAGCCCATTAGGAAGTGACTAGAGAGTTGCACCACAAGGAAACCGCCTCGGGAAAACATAAGAGGATCCCAGTAGCAGAGACCAAGAATCCCGTCCCAGCACAGAGCCCATCGAGGATTCACAAGAAAAATGGGGAAGTTGTCCAAACCCTAAACCGTCACCTCCACCGCACCGAGAAACGCAGGGGACCAGATCCACGCGAATAACCTGCAAAAAACCCCAAGGGGAAGCCTGATGGAAAAAGGGAAGGGATCCCCAACCAAACAGGGATCCCTGAGAAGCACTAGTACGAAAAAACAACCAAGGAAACCCTAGCCGGCCGGGAGGGGCACAGATAGTGGAGAAGGATCTCCCCCCAGGAGATCATCTGCAAACAACTACTCCCCGGGAGGGATGACCTGGGTTGAGCCAGGGACTGGGCAGGAACCAGGAGCCATGGGAGGGGGAGCAATGGAGGGACCAGAGCCCTCCCCTCTCTACTTTCTTCCCTCACCATCTCCCCTAAATAAGGTTATTTAATTAAAATTAAAGGAGGGCCTTTCTTTTAAAAGCTCACTTTAATTTTTTATTATTCTATGGAGAATTTGAAGATTGGCAAGTCATATGCCTTTATTGCCATTTTTTATGGTCCAAGTAGAATCATACCATTTCCCTACGAGGGAAATTTTTTAAATCCATGTTGATTATTCCAAAGTACATTCCCAAATATTCCCATGAGAGGGAAATTGAGATGAATGTTGTTATTTTTTCTAGTAAATGGAGGCCCCATTGAGAATGAAACATAGGGGTATTTATAGTCATCGAAAATGTTTTTGTGAGACTGACACATTGGTTATGTTCAATTATAGTTTTAAGGTTGTTCCATTTTTTTTTTTAGCCTCAAATATTATTGTATTCTAGAGTGCATTTTCGGTTAAACCCGACACTCTATGTATGTGATCCTTGTACCTAGTCACCTTCTCTAGAGCACCTAGTAGATGCAGTGGCTGGTTACCCATGCATTCCAGTGGGATGAGGAGGTCACCATAAGGACACCTACTCTAGGGACTATAAACATAGACACCCTAAACTCTATCCAAGGAATTTATTGGATCAACTTCTAAAGACTACATACGAAGACACTTCAGAAGATTCTCTTTTTTCTTCTACTTCTCCTCTATATTTGGATCTATGGCTCATTTTATTATATTTTTTAGTGCATTTTCGGTAGATACCGACACTCGTATATGGCTTGTTTTTTGTATTAAGGTGTATTTTTTGCAGAGACCGACACCTTCTATATTGAGTTCACCATGAGGGGGGATGATATTCATGGTGAATCTAGTCAGTGACTTACGAGTGGCAACATACCTAAAGGATCACCTATAGAGGCAACAGACCCAGATGTGGTTGACCCTGAGGCACCCAGGATGATCCTAAAGTACTTAGACAACTGATCCAGTGGCAACAAATCCAAGGAAGTGGTTGACCATGAGGTAACAGATCGAGATGTATACATCATTAATCTAGCATTATTCACAGTTGAAGAGCCAAGCGCAAATAACACAAGCCTAGACCAAATCATGTAATAAAGGAGGATGATAGGTTTATTTTAGTGAAGTCAACTTTAAGGTGGGAATGTTACCTAATGTTGACTTGTTTTTTTTTATAGTTAGGATAGTGCACATTAAGGGGTATTGTTATAATATAATGTGCACTATGTCTTTTTCTTGAAACTTGTCATATTCTTTTGACACTTATCATGTTCTTCATATACCCTTATGCCTATATATTGTACTTATTTTAATTTGTAATATATCTCATTTGTTCAAATCCCAACAACTATGTATAAACAACCTTCGGTGGTACCACTAGCTAAAATAATTTTTGCCATTGGATAACACTGGTTTACTAAGTAGGTTTTCCCATAACCATACTCTACCTTCCATCCATAGGTCAAATATCCTGGTCTTTCAGGAACATACCTTACTAAACTAGAAGAAATAAAGCTATCATTGGCCCCACTATCAATTAAAATCCTTACTTGCTTATTAAAAAAATTACCTTTCATAAGCAATGGGGTAACTTTCCCATATATCTTTTGTTTCTTGAATATGGCATAGATCTGATGCTCAATATCCTTTCCTTTAGCATTGGATGAGCTTGAACCTGGTTGATATAGACACTGCTTAGCATAATGTGAGCCTCTACAATAATAACATATGTCCTTGGGTCCTTGATTCTTTTTCATTTTTTTCTCCTCTACTTTAATTGTTGGAGTTAAATTTTACAATTATTGAGGGTGAGGCTTTGTGTTGTTGGGATTATTGTTGGTTTTCTTTTGGAGGGTTTTCTTGAACTTTTCCTATTTTTTGTTATTTATCTTCTCAAAATTTTGGGGGTTCTTGGTCTTTCAATCCTCTTCCTCTTCCCATTTCAAGAATCCTTAACTATTCCTCTTCCTTAATGCTTGTTGATCTTGCTCATATAGGGCAACATAGTTGAATTAAAGGTGAGACTCTGCTTTCTTTACCAAATCATACACCTTTTGTAGTAATTTATGTTCATTCATGTTTACATCATGCTTCACTATAGATTTTTCCCTGTGAATAAACTCGTGAACTCTCATCTTCTCATCATAAGTAGGCACATACTTAAGTAACCTAACTAACTTCTTATAGTATGTCTCCACTATTTTAGATCCTTGCCAAAGGCTAGAAAATTCTACAAATTATAAGGTATAGAAGTGTTCTATGAGAAACCTCTTTTTGAATATTTTAACAAAATCTTTCCATTTAATGTCAACAAGCTCGACCTTATTCTTATCATAGTAGGTTCCCCACCAATCTAAAGCAACCCCTTCTAAGTTGATCGTGGCCCAAATTATCTTGGTTTCCAAGGAATATCCTTTTACTATGAAGTAAACTTCTAATTCTCTCAACCAGGTTTCAGTTGCATCCCCTTATCCTTCTCCATAAAACTAGGAGATACAAATGTTTTTTAGATCCCTAGTCATTTCCTTTTCTAAAAGGGTTCTAGCTTGTAATTATTATGTAGTTAGCCCATCAACCTGGCTAACCTCCAATTCTCTAGCTTACAAATTCTGATTTGTAATAGTTTATAACATTTATCTCATATGATCCTACATGGCAGCAACCATATATATTTAATAAGGAGATGGATTCATAAACCCCTAACCAAATTTTAGATAACTAATGTTTAACATCTTCTAAGTTTCTTGAAGAGCTACATATCACTAGATACCCTGACACAAATCCATTTGTGTAGGTGTATTATGTATTATTCCAAATAATTTTATCCCTATCATCATCCTTAATGATCTAAACTTATCACCTTTAGTCAATCGAAGGTATATGTCCATCTTCATACCATACACAAGATAATTTGTGTAGGTATGCTACACGTACTACGATTTAAGCTATCCATATCATCTCAACAATGAGCTATCTTAACTCAAATGTAGTCTTTCCCTAAACTCAATTATCATTCTCCCTAAGGGGTATTAATCCCTTAGGTCCACTATGTTCACCCTAAGGGGTCTCAATCCCTTAGGTCACCCTCTAAGTTCACCCTAGAACTCATTTATTTAAGTTTCTATTGTTTAGCAAGAAAAACAAGAATAGTTTAGATACTAAATCTAACAAAAAGAGCATAATTCATAAAGCATGCAAAGGACACTAGAAAGGAAGCAACATTTTAAAGAAGGTAAACATTAATTGAAAGAGATGTAGATACAAAACATAGATAATTTAAAACAGTAATTTAAAGGTACATCTTCCAACAATTAACAATTATTACATATAAGAAAGTATGGTAAATCCTCCATACTCTTAAAGAATAATATATTACATCAATTTTGTCAAGAAAATCTCCTCACAATTCATCTCTATTAAACATAAGTAAATCATTAAAAGTAGAATCAATCCTCCAACCACCTCCTTGTCCTCCTTAGACTTCCATCAATTGTTTGAGGATAGTAGGGGATCAGGGAACTCATGATTCCATGATAGACATTCTTCTAAATGCATTTACTTATTTCATTGCCAAATTGTATTGTACAATTTAAATCAAAGTATCTAACCATCTAATGCGTAGTTGATATCATAAAAATCACTAATCTTGTTTTCACCTCTCATTGATTGTTGGAAATTTGAGCAAGTTTTGTTGTCATTGATGTCAAAAGGTTTGATGTCCTATTTTTTTGTCTTTGATGTCACAAGGTTGATTTTGCAAAAGCCAATGAAGTGGTTAAAATAAAAAGGGTATAATATTTAATTTAATTATTATATTCCTAAAGAGGCCTAAAAGGTTGAAGACCCAAGGGAAGAGAAGTAGGTTTAAAAAGAAATAATAATATTATTATATTTAATATTATAATATTTTCACCAAAAGAATGAGGTGAAGAATAACGAGGTCCAAGGAATCATTAAAAATATATCCTTGAAAAGACCCATTGAGCAGATTATAAAGGTTTTAATTTAATTTATTTAAATTAAAATATTTTAACCTATGGTTAAAATTTTAATTTAAATAATCAAAAGGCGCCAAGGTTAAAATTTAAATTCGAATTCAAAATTTGAAATTCAAATGGGCCGACGTGTTTAAGTGCAAAGGATAAAGTATAAATAGGAAATGATTTTCATTTCCAAATTACAATGCTATTTCGTATGCCAAGGTGGATATAATATTCGTGCATTGCATTGTTGAAAATAAGAGTATATTTGTGAGGTTTTAAATTAAATGAGTCAAACTCGTGTTAAAATCCACGTGATGCGACAAATTCATTCCAAAGCATTGGGTAGCACAGACGGTAGTTGAAGGTTTTCTAAGGCGCTCGCAAAGGGGAGGTCATGGTTTCGAATCCCACGTGATTCATTTTTTGAAAAGGAGTCGAAGCTTTTTGTTTTCACCGAAATCCATACGGTGTCATTAGTAAGATAAGGTGGACTTGGGTCCACGTGTGGGCATGTATCCTAGGTGGCAACTTACCTTGGGCTAAGGCACTACGGTGGCTTTGGTCACGGGTTTGAGTTTGGGTGCAGTCGAAGACGTGCACAATAATCCTTTTGTGACGTGGGCCAACGATTATAAGGTATGCATGTTATAATTTAAATTTGCCAAGGTTTGGAAGGCACAAATAATTTAGAGGCCACGTGATAATTATAAAGGGCATATGTGGAATGCATAGGGAGTCATAAGGATAATTGAAAAATATTTTATTTTTGTTGCTTAGAAAAATAAATAAAAAGGATTGGAGTTTATAAGGTGTTAACAAAGGAACTTCATTTTTATGTATTGAATATTATTTTGAGAAGTTTGGAGATTATAAGGTGTTAGCAAAGGAACTTGATTTTTATGTGTTGAATGTTATTTTGAGAGGATTGGATATTATAAGGTGTATTTGAGACTTGATATTTTATTGTAAATCTTGAATGGTGAAATAATTGTTGAGGAGAATATTTGTGTGGAAATTTTGAGATAGACTGTTGCTATCTAACCTAGAATTGGCAAGAGAGTTTTGTTGCAAGTAAAATAGATTTTGAAGACATATCTCCATCAAAGAAAAAATTTATGGGCACATCATTTTTTTTTTGAAATATTGGAATGAATGTTGTGAAATACAAGGTGGAGTGAAAAGGATTGTTTGATAAGCATTGTTGGAAATATTGAGTGAATTCTTATATGCTTCATTGGTGAATGTTTAGAGAACATTTGAGATAGAGATTGAGGACTATTTGAGTTAGGGTTTGAAACCCACATTGTGCACCTTGTTTGAAGAAGTATGAAAACACTTGTTTAGGGTTTATGAGCAAGTTGTGTTTCATTGATTGTGAATGAGTGAAATTCTTGAGCATTGGTTTTGAGTGATGTTGAAAGTGATTGTGCAAACTTTAGAAACCAGATTTATGAAAGTGATAGACTTAATGATTGAGTAGAACATATTAAGTTTTTGATAGGGTACATCATTCTCTATATGTTCCATAGGTTAAATAAATTTTGACTAGAATATGTCTAAACTGCTTCAATTTAAAGGAATTACTTTGAATATTAGACAAAAAAATTGATAACATTGTGTGCAAGATTTGAGATTTATTGAGCATATCTTGAGAGTTGTTTTGAGCATGTGTTTGAGAAGATTTGAGTAAGCTTTTGTTAAATATTAAAGATAGATTTAAGTAAGCTTTTTTTAAAGCTTAAGGATAGATTTGAGTAAATTTTTGTGAAAGCTTAAGGACAAAGTTGAACAAGCTTTTGTGAAAGCTTGTAGGTAGATTTGGGAAAGTCTTGGTGAAGACTTGTAGGCATATTTGAGACAAGTCTTGGTGAATACTTGAGAGTAGATTGAGCAAGTTCTTAAGAGGACTTGTAGTTAGATTTGAGATAAGCCTTAGTGAAGACTTAAGAGCAGATTGAGCAAGTTATTGAGAGGACTTGTAGACATATTTGAGGTAAGTCTTGATGAAGACTTGAGAGAAAATTGAGCAAGTTCTTGAGAGGACTTGTAGGTATATTTGAGGTAATTCTTGGTGAATACTTGTGAGTAGAGTTGATTGATTGATTTGTTCAAGCTTTGTGTTAAGGCTTGGGGAAAATCTAAGCATAGTTGATTTGTGATTGGATCAAGCTTTGTGTTAAGGCTTGAGGATAGATTTGAGGACAGATTTTGGTGTATATTTGAGAGCATATTTGTGCTAGCCTAAGATAGAATTAGAGTATATTTGTACTAGATTAAGGATAGTATTTGATGTAGATCTAAGACAGAGTTGAGATCAAGCTTTGGAGGTAATAGAGAAGAGGATAGTATTATCTAGTGGACAGAGATCCATTAGCCAGGGTAGTGAGGACAAAGGTCTTCTGAGTGAGGAAAAATATCTTTTTTGGAGATAGATCCACAAGCCAGTATAGTGGGAGCAGTAGTCTTCTAGAATATTACCAGCTAGAGGAGAGGAGAAAGAGTTCTCCTGTGGATAGAGATCCATGAACCAAAGCAAGGGTAAAGAGTTCTCCTATGGAGTGTGATCCACGAAGCATATGGGAAGATAGAGTTCTTCTATGGAGATAGATCCATGAACTAGTTGAGGAGAAAGATTTATCTTGGGTCAACTTCCATGAACTAGAGAAAATGGGAAAGAGTTCTCCTATGGAAATAGATCCACAAATTAGAGCATTAGGAGATTGGTGTCTCCTTTGGACAGAGGTCCATAAAAATTGTAATAGGGAAGTAATTCCCAAGAATATTTGTTGAGAAAATTTAGTAGAAATATTTTCTCCGTGGAGTAGCCCACATTGGGTGAACCACATTAAATTGGTGTCTCTATTGTGTGTGATTATTTGTGAATTTCTTGATTACTACTATTGATATTGCCATTGATAATATTGGATTATATTGTTTGGTCTTATACTGTTCACCCCCTCCCCTCTCAGTATAAGCTTGTGTTCTTCATTGACCATAGAGAGTATTTCAACAATTACAGCTAGATTCTTGGTTTTACTTAAATTGATTCATACAACCTTTATTTTACAAATTAAAATAATTATAATCTCATTATTCTCATTAATCTAAAGTTCACAACTTTAATTAATAAAAAAATTATAATCTCATTCCTTTCATTAATCTAAAGTTCACAACTTATAATATCATTATTTTCATTAATCTAAAGTTCACAACTTTAATTAATAAAACAATTATAATCTCATTCTTTTCATTAATCTAAAGTTCACAACTTTAATTAATAAAACAATTATAATCCTTAAAAGGGTCAAACGTCCCTAGAGAGCTTATTGAAACCACAAATTAATCCATGGTTAACACCTTGAGCTCTCCTATCGTGAACTAGAGGTTCACTTTATAAAAAGATATGAATATTTATTTAGCAATTAAAAAGAAAGAGCTACTAGGCTTAAACGAAGTTCACTACAAACTAGAATAGTAAGTCATATGGCAGAAGACAAAAACACAGGAACCTCCTACATCTAGACTAGGTATTTCCCACAGTGAGTGAAGAACACAAGCTTATACTAAGAGGGGGGTGAACAGTATAAGACCAACTTTTACTTTTCTTTCCAAATGATAACAACAATAATATCAATGCAGTAAATGAAACAATGCACAAATCATCACACACATGAGAGACATAGATTTAACGTGGTTCACCCAATGTGGGCTACATCCACAAAGAAAATATTTCTTATAAATTTCCTCAACCAATCTCTTGGGAACCAATTTCCTATTACAATATTTATGGGCACCAACCCAAAGGAGACATAAATACCCTATACTCAATTTTATGGATTTCTATCCATAGGAGACCTTTGTCCCCACTGCTCTGGCTAGTGGACCTCTATCCACAGGAGACCTTTGTCCCCACTGCTCTAGCTAGTGGACCTCTATCCATAGGAGACCTCTATCCCCACTACTATGGCTAGTGGACCTCTATCCATAGGAGACCTCTATACCCACTACTCTGTATAGTGGACCTCTATCCACATGAGACTTTTATCTCCACTGCTCTGGGTGATGGACCTTTATCTACAAGAGACCTTTGTCCCCACTACTCTGGATGGTGGACCTCTATACATAAGAGACCTTTATCCCCACTACTCTGGCTAGTGGACCTCTATCCACAGGAGACCTATATCCCCACTACTCTGGCTAGTGGACCTCTATCCACATGAGACCTTTGTCCCCACTACTTTGGCTAGTGGACCTCTATCCATAGGAGACCTCTATCCCCACTTCTCTATCTAGTGGACCTCTATCCATAGGAGACCTCAATCCCTATTGATCTACCTGGTGGACCTCTATCCTCTCTACTCTGGTCACCTCCAAATATGGTATACACCTCTGCTTAATTTTACTCCAAATATACACACACTACATGTACAAATCTATCTCAACTCTTTCTCAAATTTTTACACATTACATGCACAAATATATCTCAGCTCTATCTCAAATCTGCACATATTACATGCACACATTTTTCTTAACTCTGTCTCAAATTAGCACACATTATATGCACAAATATATCTCAACTCTATCTCAAATATGCACACATTACATGCACAAATCTGTCTCAACTCTGTCTCAAATCTGCACATATTACATGCACAAATCTATCTCAACTATGTCTCAAATATGCACATATTACATGCACAAATCTGTCTCAAATCTATCTCAAATCTACACATATTACATGCACAAATATATCTCAACTATGTCCCAAATCTGCACATATTACATGCACAAATATGTCTCAACTCTGCTTCAAGTCTTCTCACAATACTTTCTCAAATCTGCCTCAAACCTGCTTCAAGTCTTCTCACAAGACTTGCTCAAATATGCCTCACTATCTTTGCTCAACTCTACTCTAACAGATTCTGTTTCAAGTCTTCTTACAAGACTTGCTCATAACACATGCTCAAAACTTTCTCAAAATACATACTCAAATATTGCTCATATCACATGCTTTGATCAAATTACATCAAACATATTCTACCTAGAATTATTTTAACCTCTTAAACATATAGAGAATGATATGCACTAACAAATGCTCAATATGTTCTTCACATTCATTAAGTCTATCACTTTCACATGTCTCACATTTATTGCATTCTAAAGGTAGCTCTAGTATAGCATTTGATAATTGACCTTATTATGTATTTCCCACAATCAAAATTGATGCACACTCTAGCTTCACAAATCTGATTTCTAACACTTGCACATTCACTTTCAATGACACTCAACCAATGCACAATTTGTTCTCAAACCCTAGCACATATATTTCCAATCTCATTTAACAATGAAGCACAACTTGTTCATAAACCCTAGCACATATATTTCCAACAATGCACATGAACCTAATCCTTATATCTCCTCTTCATGACATCAAAATATTTTCCCAATCACAGTACCTCTTAATTTGCTTTGATGAAGTTGTGCCCTCAAAACCTGTCTCAAAAGAATTTTCCTTTCAAAGTGCCACTACAAATACTGGTTAGTAGTTCTCTCTTTTAAAACATCCACATTAATTTTCTTCCCAAGAATATGTGCACAACAAAATCTGAAGATAATGCTCTATGGTTCCTTTTGGTTTCACAAGATGAAACTTTAACAATGAATCAAACCCTTCAAATTTTCCCTTTTTCTCAAAGCAAAAATACAATCAATATTTAAACCAAAATGACACCTTATAACTCCTACTTTCACAATGCAAAATAATTTTCAACACACCATATGCATTCAACAACCCAATGTTCAAATTGTAATATTCATATAACCATGTGCACCTTATTCCCCTTTCTTTTAATCAAAAACCAAATCATAGAATATTTAATTTCTCATTACAATTTCAAATAAGAATTTTACACCTTATATCTCCTAAGGTTAACAATCAAATTTTATAATTTTCATATAAACCTTAACACCCCTTATTTCTCCTAAAGCTCAATGAGATATTTCCCTTATTCAAAATAGCCAGCAATTCCCCTTTAAATTTTCTAAGCAATAGTGTTCATACCTTAATAGTGTGCCATGTGAACTAATTTTCTTCTCTGCCTTGTAAACATGTCGCACGATCATTTTTTTCTCATCCTTAAAAAAATCCACGTGATTGATTTCTGCTATGCCTTGCAAAATGACGTCCATGGGTTTTGAACCTGCTACCACCTGCATGCCATCCCCTTAGTACTAGCCTAGTGACCAGCTAGGCTAGCTGCTTGCTTAATACTTATAATGTAGCAACTTGATTTTGTCTTCCTCCTTGCAGGCCCAAATAATCCGAAATCCTTTTTTGCCTTGTAAAAGAGTGTCTAAGATAATCGAACCTACAACCTCCTCCTTTCTAGCACCCTAGTGCTATCCTAGCAACCAGCTGGGATAGCCACACACACTTGTTCCAATAAATCACATGATGTCCTTTTGACCTCTTATTTTCCTATGTAAACCCCTTCCTTTATTGTTTTCTATGCACGAAAGGATACACGAAAATATACGCACACGATCGAAAACCTTAGCAAGCCCACAAAAATGAAATAATTTAAAAATATTTATATAGTCTTTAGGGTGCATGATAATATGTTAGCGAATGAGTTGACATATTTTGAATTGAATTTCCTCCATGATTTTTACCACCATTTTCTTTTTCAAAATTGAATATTATAATATTATCTCTTTGGCCTTCAACCTTTGACCCAAAAATATTTCCTTACTTTTGTCTCAACTTTTAAATACTTTATGCTTCTTATAATATTTAAAAAATAAATATTATAATCCTTCTTCTCTTTTAGGTCTTTGTCATTTTTATAATATTTATATAAATATTATAATCCTTTTTCTTCTAGGTCTTTGTCCTTCTTATAATATTTAAAAATAAATATTATAATCCTTTCCTTACCACAATTTCTTTTCCTTTGAGATGTATTTTGCCATGAATAAATTTCCAACCATAGAATAATATTTCTACCTTTCCAAGTTCTTTGATATCAATCTTTTGACATCAATGACAACTCAATAAGCTTAATATTTCCAACAATGGGTCCTGCCACCATAATAAGCTACCAACACCACTACGAGTAAAACCAACATGGAGATAAGCTAAGAAGGTTTGTTTCTACTTTTGTAATAAGGATGCAACACATCTCTCCACCCCCATATGGAGTAGGAAGATGACACAATGAAAAACTAGCACCATCTTCCAACTCACAACACTACCACTCAATAGGTAACATATGGAGAAGTACCCTAGATAATTGTGCAAAGGATCACATCCAATAGAGAGCAAGTCAACCTATAGCTAGCCTCCATACTATGCCCACATAGAGGAACAAACCAACTACACAACAACAACATCACAATGATAAGGTTTACATACGAAATAAGGAAGTCCTAGAGCTAAAACACCTCCATCGACTAGAGAGGGAGAGAAGGGTAATTATCCTAAAATATTTAGGATCATGGGTGAATGACGATAGCCTCACAAACCAACAAGGTTCATAACAACACAAGGAAACCATTGAGGCATGTGAACAGCAACCCGATGAATAACGAAGACAACATCTAGAAAAAAGCTTTCAAAATTAACCTAGCATGATAAACTTAACCAACCTGGTTATTCCAGAGATGCTCTCTGATTGCTTATGAAAAGAAACTATTTCACATTGTAAAATCTGAGTTCTTCTCTTGTTCACCCTTTTCTTAATCCTTTCTTCCCCTCGCTCCCTTTTTTTTTCCTTTCCTTAACCTCTTCCTTTTTTGGTCTTTTTTTTCCTCCTTTGCCTCTTCCTATCTCTTTTCTTTTTGTTCTTCCCAAATCCTCCCAAGTCTTCTTTCACCACCCACTTTGATAGGCTTCATAACTTCTCATATGCCATCTTTTAGTTCATCCCCATCCATCCAACGACAATAAGATATTTCTTATTTTTTAAATCATATATTCTAGATCTGCTATAAATGGGGCTTCTCTTCTTCCAAGGCCAACAAAAGTCTCCATACCTCCCAAACATGCAGACCACCGCATTCAGAAGAGAGGTTTAACAATTAATGGACATCTTATTAACAATAATAAATGCCTTATTACCTTTCAAATGAAGGTCGATTATCATTTAAAAATAAAGCACCTGTTGTTCTACATAAAACGTCTATCACTTAAAAGTCTATTATTATTATAAATAATATATTCATTATTTTGAAAGAAAGTCTATTATCATTTTTTTTAAATAATGCAATTATTATTTATAAATGAAGCTCTATTATCATATGAAAATAATACAATTATTATTTATAAATGAAGTTCTATTATCATTTAAAATAATTAAACTATTATTTATAAATGAAGCTCTTTTATCATTTAAAATAATTAAACTATTATTTATAAATGAAGTTCTTTTATCATTTAAAATAATTAAACTATTATTTATTTACATAAATATACAACATAGAATAAAAGGTTTTCTTATCCAATACTAACATCATGCTACTCTTTTGAAAGGCTTAAGCAAAACAAGGATATTTTCAAAACAATGAGGTTATGCATATTTTCTAAATCTTTGATGCATATAGTGATGAAGTAAAAAGATAATCAAACATATGCAACAGATAAATAAGGAATATTTCCATCAACCTAGTCACCTGTCTTAGCTTGAGAGTTTACGATGACTACGAAGTCATCAACTAAGGCTCAAGGTGGCTAGCTATTAACGATTATCCCTACCTGAATGCGTGCCTATATGAATATATCCATCAATGTTACCCTCGAGTTGCCTTAATCATCACTTTCCCAACCTCAAGTACTATTTTTTGTGGATGGTTCTACTTCCTCCATGTATGAGTGTACTTGATTCTGCACACTTGGAAATATGTTAGCAGTATCATGCTCTTCCAAATCAACTAAACATCGCATAGTTGGTTAAATTGCTCAAATTAGGTATTAAAGCATCATAGATTAATACATTGTTTCTTTGTGCCAAAAATCTTGCTAGAGAGGGTCATGACAAAAGTGTTGGTTTTAAGGAGGCAACAAAATAACCAAAGGTTTTAGTATCAAAAAAATTTGAGGCCTCTATTCTAGTAGAATAACTAGGTCTATAAACTTCCTAATAATACCAAAAACCCTAGTTATAGGCCAAAAAGGATTCAATTCAAGCTCAAATCCATAATTAGTAGATATTATCTATCTCAAAAACATTACAGTAGATTCCTCCTAAACATGTTAGATATATAGTCCATGTGCAAAACAATTATGTGGATTAAACTACAACATGGTACTACCAATACCTAAATGTCTACCCTTTGAATGTTAATTCTAGAGGAAACATTCAAGAATACACAATAGTACTAAATAAGAAAATGACTTCATCTATTTCTCATTTAGGATGAAAACACAAGTACATGGCCACCCTTTATTGACCCTCTACTATCCAAATTTTTCTCCTCCATAATATATCCTAGTCACATGGGATGGGGAGGAGGTATATGTTGCATCTGATAGAGTAAGTACTTCAGTGCCCAACAAGCCACAAATCCAACCAAATTATACAATATGGGCCAAAACAAGGGCAACTAAGGGATACAAAGAGAATAATTAGGATGCTCAAGATATCTAAAGTAGGTCAATTAGTCTGAGAGGGGATGTTATCATTGTAGCCTCAAAAATCAAAATGCATTGAAACTTCTAATGGACACTAAGAGAAACATCCCAAAAGTCCTAAAGTAGCATGTGCTCCTATCAAAGCCTTTAAAATTTCTTAATCATCCATGGATAAACCCATAACTCAGTTATCATCAAGTGCCCCTTAGAAGTTTGATAACTATAGGGAATTTAGTGCCATTGATCATTTGAAGGAATCCATATTGGTTGTGCCTATAGGGGATGTACTATTTATTTTTTAGTAGGAGATCTTGAAGAAAGCCCTAGAGGAAGGAAAAGAGTTGAAATGGAGGAAGGCACTAATATTTTTGCAATTTTTTAGTTAGGTAAGGAGCCAAGTTATACCCATGCCCTTCTACTTGACCCTAGTCTACAATGACAAGCTAATACATAACTACATGATCAAATATAGGGCAAGTACTTCAATTATTCCAAGAGCAATAGCAGACATATTAGGTCTAACTTATCATCCAGACAATAAAAATATGGTGTAGCTAGATGGGAGCTCAATCCAAATCCTTGGGATAGTGAAAGACCTTCCACTCACTCCATACACCTATCTCAGTCTCATGGTTCCATAATATGTAGTGGTGATTGACCTTCCAACTTCATTTGGCATTTGTTTATCCAAATATTTCACCACTAAACTAGAAGGCTATTTTTACATGGATTGGAAACTTGTGGTTCTAATTTTTAGAGATGGAACTAGGATTAAAATTTCATCTAAATTGTTCCATAGGCATCACATTGAACATGTACCTTCATCTGAGCCAAGCAATGATTGGACTTTTATGGCTAAGGAGGATTGGTCTGAGTTAGAAATGTCCATGGTTGAGTCACATGTTTTTGTTCCTGGTGACCGAAGAAACCAATGGTCCACTTAAATTTGGGTTTCTAGTCCCAACAAAACTTTTAAACCTATAGTCATGGATTATGATCCAATTAGGGGCTAAACATTGACCCTATTTGGATTTGTAAAAAAAAAGCATACTGTGTGCAAGAAATAGAAGACTTTATGTGTTGGGTTTTAGTTTAGGTTCCCTTAAATATATTAGTACATAACCCATTCAAATACAAATGAATGAGGTGTAATGATCATTCAAATAATATAAGCCACAAACAAAGCTTGACCTACAAATTCATCCTCTAATGCTATGTAGGTAGCTTTCTAAGCCTATGAATAGACTATATTATTACCAACCTCTAAACAACTATATACAATTATCTTGCATACCCCTAAGATGTGAAATCTCATGTATATAAATGGTTAGTAGTAGAGCTTCTCAAACCTGAGCACCTCTTTTGTAGAAAGTTTAGGAATTTTTCACACATTCTAGGGAGTTTCCAAGGTGGTATCAACTCAATAGGATAAGTGTGAAGGATATATCATAATATATGAATATCTCATGCAAACCCATGACAAAAATACACTATGCCAACTTTGCAACCCAATATTTATTGATTAAATCCATGAGACCAATATGCTAGCTAGCATTATACACTCATGTGACTATGGAGAGGCAAATAAGGGGAAAATTCAAAAGAATAGGAAGGGTCTTCTAAATAGAACATTAGTAGAGGAAGTAATCATGCAAGATAAAAAATTATTTGACCCTCCTAACCCTACTACAACCTATAAATCAAAATCCATAGAGAAAAATAGGTGATGCTTAGAACCTGGCTCATTTTTCTGAAGGAGGAAAAACTTAAACCGTCCAATAAAACTCAGACAAACAAGTTGAAAACCTTTAGCAATATGATAGTAAAGGTGGAAAATGTTTGAGTGAAAAAATTGAAACTGATAATTCACAAGGAATGGCACATGAACCAATTAGCCCTGCTAGCCAAGGAAAATTTCAATTGCTCCTTGCAACCAAGCAGATGCCAAAGCTCTAAATGTACATTGATACCAAAAGACAAAGTGATAAACCTATTATACCTTTTTCCTCCCAAGTCCTCATAATTTTATTTAGAATCTCTATAAGCTCTAAATCATGAAGGTAGAAATAGAATATAAATATTTGGGTGCTTGGATAACCTACAATGGCCATGGAATCTAGGAGAAATAATAAGACCACTACCCATCTCTAAAAATTGCCTAAACTCCATAGATTCAAAAAGAGAAAATCGCACTCAAGCTACATATAATAAGACTCTAAAATGCATTAAAAATATAGTAAAATGAGTAATATATCTAATTTTATCAAAATATACAAGAATTTTGAGGGAATGTGCTTATCAAAGACACCTTAAAAGTAAAAATGAATCTTTCACTATAAGGATTTAGACTAGTTTTTTAGCCTAGTACCTGGTTCTCAAATAATATTATTGTTACAAACTAGTGGAATTATATGCCTTGCATTGTGACCTTTATAATAGGATAATTAGGACCCACAAATACCACTTCAAGCTAGTTTTTTTAGGAGAGGTCATGTGGCAAATTCTCATGGTGTGAAAAGGACTCTAATTAAATCCGAAGGTTGCAAGAAGGTATTATGTCAAAATAAAATATAATCTAAAATACTTGAACATGGATCTTTGAGAGTCAGAGCAATTCATGTCAAAATTTCTCTTAAGCCAATAAATATTTAATTAAGATGCCAAGGATACTTTGAGTATGATAGAATTCACTTTTAATGTAAGAGATGATGGAGAAGCATCACAAGAATATTTGGGCACCATCCACATGTTGAGGGGTATCTTGAATAATAGAGCCCTAATCGTTTACTACAATGATATTATAGCCCATCAAGTTCATGAAGAGTTATATAAATTTAGGAACACTCACACCTTCATGTATGGCTCATTCTTAGCCTATTTAGTACTAATCTAGTTGTTTGGGCATTTGAGCCTAAATATGGAAAATAAAGATGGTCGAGGGTATCATGTCGTATTTTGGATGGAATTCCTCTCTTATAACTCCTATCACCATTTTTGGATGAATAATTGGTACCAACTTGGAGCACAATTGAAGGAGAAAGACTCTAACACATCCCAAAAGTAAGCACTAGGGACCTATATTTACATATAAAAGGATACTAGTATTTCTTGGAGGGTGCCATCATTATATGTCTTTTTAGGTTCAACAATCTCATATATCTACTACCAAGGTACATGATAGAAATGGTAATATCTATAGAAATACTAATACAAGAAGACTCAATTGATGATACCTCCAGGAGTGAGCAGAGTAAGAAAATAGTCTATAAAGCCTTGATGCTCAAGAAGTGTATCCTTACTAAAAAGGAAGGTAGCCCCTAAAGTAGAGGCCAAGTTGAAAGAGTTGGAGTTAGAACCTTTAGATGATGCCTCAAATTATGACCCAACCAAAAAAAATGCTACATGACTAACTAGCACAAAGGTCCCTAGGAAAATCATTCATGAACACAAACCTAAATTTAAGATGTGCAAAAGTATACAGGAAGGATTTTACTCAGCACTCTAAAGGGAATAATTCTTGACATAATAACCCCAAAGCAAGTTGTATGAGATCTTCTATACAAATGTGAATGATGCCAACCCTAAATCTTAAATCAAACCAATCAAGAATAAGGTTCTATAAAAGCTAGGGTGAAGTATTAATAAGATCAAAGCCTAGTAGAAATTTTGCAATAAATATATGATACTGAGACACATTTTAGAGATCTAGACCCAAATAAGGATGATACATTCAGTAGGTGCTATAACATGGAGTACCCAAAATAATCCCCCTATAATGTAGAGACAAACAATGAAGAAACCATGAGCATGAAATCACACCAATTATCTCAAAAAGAAAAGATGTCGACTACAAAACTAAATTTGACACCTCTAGACATAGTCACATCAGCACAATCAAGGCCTTTAAAGGATAATAAAAGTGAAAAATATTAATAAAAGGTGAAACTCCTCTAATGAAACTAAGGTTGATCTTTGAACTAGAATAATTGAAATTCAAAGAGAAGAATAAGGCTCCACCTTAGGGTACCCCTCTACCACCTTCGATAGTAGATACTAAAGATATCATCCTGATGTAGGAGGAAGTGGTTTCATTAGACAAAAATACAACCATGACACCACCTTAAAATTCTACCCTAGTCACTCCATCCTCATATGTCATCTCCATAACCATAACCATCCCCATATCTATCACTTTCTCCACTCTACCACCACTCATCACCAACCAACTAAAACCATCCAGAGCCTCTGCTACATCACAAACCTCCATTGAAACTTCTTCCACCACCCTCACCAACATAAACCAACTATTTATCTTTCCCTTTATGTGACCTATGACCATCATCTCATATGACCAGTAGCAACCACCTAAAACTCAAATTATCATATCCATAGAGGAACTACTTCCTCAATTCCAAAAAATCTAGGATTGAGTGTGATAGTATGACTAGTAGGATATCTCTAAGAATGCAAATAAACTAATGACAACTTGGTTGTGGACCATCCATGATCCTAGAAGCTTTGATCTATATTTGGTCCACCTAGCACCCTTTATCTCTAATATGGAAGGAGAGATGCAAATTCAATACTATCATGTGGTTTTCATAGAGCTAATCCTAAAGGATGCTTGACTAGAGGATAAAATTAAATTTGTAGAAAAATATGGTAAAATGGTAATCCATGAATACCTAAATTATGCAAGGAGGCTATCAAGAAAGGAGAAGAATATAGAAAATCTCAAACACACCCTTAAATTTTCTCAGGCTAAGGTTTAGGCATTGAAATCCCAGAAAAAAAATCTCATATCTCAATTGGAAGAAACTAAAGCTTTAAGGCAAGAGTTGGAAGAATAGATAAGAGAGATTTCTAGGTTGAAGCAAAAGGTAGGTGGCATAGAACATATATATAAAATAAAATGGTTCTTTTAGGATAAGTTTACTAAAGTAGCTAACGATATGGTTCCATTGTTGGAGTTCATCTAAGCTAATACCTCACAAAGCATCAAAATTAGCAATATTATAGAGTAATTTTTGGAAGAAATTGGCCCCAAATTCATCGATTCATAGGAGTATAATGTTTAGATAACTAGCCTGACTAATCATCAAGAGGTAGCCATGGGCATTGTCTACTAGGAAGAAGCAATCATTCCAAATATGGAAATATTTGAAGCATATTAGGTCTCACACCCATGCAAGACCCGTATTGATACCCTAACATGGTTACTGGGTAAATGGAAAGGACATGTTACCTTCCTTAATTCAAAATGGCCTCCCTTCCCCCTTTAATCTAGAAGGTGATCTCCTCCTAGAATGAGAGTTCCAATAATTACTAAAGTAAATGAGAAATGATGATGTGTCATTAGACTCCTCCACCATAGATAAAGTGGCTCACTTAATTAAGCCAATGGTCAAGCTCAAGATGCATCTCTAATAGGTTATGGATAATTTTTCCCACATCCCATAGGATGAATAATGGGATATTGAAAGGAATTTTCTTTTACTCAATAAATTAAGGCTACCCTTGGAAGGGGAATAGGAGAAAATCCAAGCAATGATGAGCAAACACTAATATCCCATTCATCTTTTATGTATTCAATATTTTTTACTCTATGCACAATGAATAAGGTAACCATTTTATGGGTTCTTAATCTCCAGTAGGCTAGAGATCCTCATTAGTCAGCAAAGTTATAGTGAATTATCATTACATACAGAAGGAAGTACCCTTCCTTAACAAAACAAATAAAGCATGAGGAAGCTCAAGCACAAAATAGCTAAGACTAGAAGGGAAGGAAACTAGATATACCCATAATTTTGAAGCATTCAATAATCATAATCGATTAAAATTTAATTGGAACTCCAATGAGGGGCCAAGACAAATTCAATTGTGAAGCAAGATCTACTAGACCATGGAAGGTGCAAAAGGTCAAAAAACTATAACTTTGACTAAAATTTAAATAAGGATTATACACAAAAGGGTAGTGACTAGAATCCCTAGCAAGCTACCTTCATAACCTAGGCATGTTCTCCCAAGTAGGCTATTGGCACATTCAATACATCGGCATGAAAGTTTTCAAGAAGTGACATCAAGCCTAATAGCATAAATTGTTGGTGATCCTTGCATATTGTCTTTGATGATTCCACCATGAGAAAATGGTGTGAATTATAGAAGTCTTCACTTCTAGAATAACCACTACCTTGAATTATTAATGGCTATTTAGAGACCTTGATATTACCTACAATCAATGTTATGGATCCTAGGTAGAATTTTGATAATGGTATTTTGAATTTTGGGAGGGAAAAACTCCTAATTTTATCTATAAGTAGTAATCTTTTCTTCATTGTAAAGGATCAAAATTTTCTTATGCCTAGTATCTAGCCTTGCATGTAATATTTCTTTCATTTCTTTTATATATAATGGTTTGGCTTGAGCCTTGAGTTGTTTCATCAAATAGTTTTTTAGCCTTTTTTAATGGCATAATTATAAGCAGACCATGATATATATATGAGAAGTGGCTATTCAACATTCTATCCTAGTTTTTATGTGTATATGTTGTGCATTAATCTTAATGTTAAACGATGTTGTGTTCAATTAGCATTGTTGATGAATGATACATATGTTTATTAATCCCATTATTTTTCAAAAGAGTCTTGGGATCTTGGTGCATTGCCTCCTATAGCATAGGTTTTACTTGTTAATCATTTTTTTTCTGCATGTCTTTGTCTTCCCCTTTTTCTATAAAAATGCAATTAGATTAGGCTAGTTTATGAAGGTAAGCTTCAAGATCATAGATTAACAAGGATCCAACCTTGTAAAAAACCCCATAGATTGTCCTCTAAGTAGCGTCTATTGGAGGTATTACATTATTTGGTATCTTGTAAATAATTTAGATTAGGGTGTGTTTAATTTTTGACTCTATAGTATGTATTACACTATTAAGAGTGGTTATGTGTCATGTAAATAAGTGTGGAGCTATTATGAGATGTGTCAAGTTAGTAAGTGTGATTTATGTAGGTTATGTGTCATATTTAAAAGTGAGGAGTTATAAGTAATCATGAGAGACTTTATCTTTATGTAAATATGTGAAAGATATATGAAAAGTAATATCTCTTATGAATATGAGGAAATGAAGTCTTTGTAAGTGTAAAGGTCAAAGGTCATGGGAAATGAAGAGTCTCATGTATGTATATATTGAAGACAAATCCATGTAACCAGTACTCAAATAAGCATTGCATTTATGCATTGATTTAGTAGATATATATGAATAAAATTATATGTGTTTTATGTTCATTATTATGATATTCTTACAATGCATCTCTCAAGGAAATTATGTGTGTTTGATTGAGTAGATATATATGAATAAAATTATGTGGGTTTCATGTTCATTATTGTGAGATTGTTTGAGATTAAGATCCAAAGGAAATAGCAATAGATTTCTAATAGTGGTATTAGATCCATATTGAGTGGATTTCATGAAATCCATGTTGAGCATTTGAGAAAATATAGTAATAGGAAAAAAGACGTGTGAGAATATTTTGCAACATAGAGGAGATAGTGTAGAAGAAAAGGGTGAAGTGATAGTGCTAGTGAAAGGACATTGTAATGCTAGAAAATAATGCATGAGAAGTATAGTTTCCAAAGCTTGGATATAGCCAAGGTGATAGTGTTGGAAAGAACATGTGAAAGTACAATTTTCAAATCTTGGAGATAGTAGGTTATGAGGAGAGAAGAAGTGGAAGTAGACAATGACCAAAAAAAAGGAAACATTAGCAAAATGTAAAAAAAAAATTGAATGCAATAAGGAAGCCTAGAATTCTATGCACATTAGATGATAAAAGTGTTGGAGAGTACCTAAATATTCAACAAGGATTGAATAGAAAGAGGATGCCATAGGTAAGCCAAAAGTTGGTCAACGTTGCAAATTGAGAGAACAATCAAGAGCATCTCAAAAATGGTTGTATACATCAAGTAGATAGAATTAACATGATGAAATAGCTGAGTGCAATAATTCTCGAGTTTAGATCTGGAAACCCAAAATATTTATGAACACCCAAGTGTATAGAAGCACTATCCAAAGGTATTTGTTATCATCAATTAATTATCTGATTAGTTGTATGTAGATAAGAAAAATATTGATTAAATTTAAAGGATTGAATTTATAAAATGAAATAGAGAAATAATTAAAATGATAGTGAAAAGAAATAGTTTAGGAGTTATAAGAAGAGTTTAATAAAAATTAAGAAGAGATTGAAGAAATAAATTGAAATAAAATTAAAAGAAGAAAACAAATAATTATTTGATAAGAGACTATTTTATTAATAAGATACTGATAATTTTGGGAGTTATAAGAAGAAAATTAATATATTAAAGGAATAAAAATTTGAAGTAAAGATTAAATTTGAAGAAGAGAAAATAATTGAGTAATAAGAAAATAAATTAAAGAAGAAGAATAAATGAAATATTGAAGGAAGAAGAGAAGAAAAGTTAAAGAAAGAATTTAATAGAATAAATGATTGAAGGGAGATATAATAAGATAATTGTTTAAAAAATAAAAATTGAAGAAAGGAGGCGGGAGAGGGAAGAAAGTAGAGAGGTGAGGGCTCTGGTCCCTCCCCTGCTCCCCCTCCCATGGCTCCTGGTTCCTGCCCAGTCCTTGGCTCAACCCAGGTCATCCCTCCCGGGGAGTGGTTGTTTGCAGATGATCTCCTGGGGGGAGATCCTTCTCCACTATCTGCGCCCCTCCCAGTCGGCTAGGGTTTCCTTGGTTGTTTTTTCGGACTGGTGCTTCCCAAGGATCCCTGTTTGGTTGGGGATCCCTTCCCTTTTTCCCTCAGGCTTCCCCCTGGGGTTTTTTGCAGGTTATTCTTGTGGATCTGGTCCCCTGTGTTTCTCGGTGCGGTGGAGGTGATGGTTTAGGTTTTGGACAGCTTCCTCCTTTTTCATGTGAATCCTCGGCGGGCTCTGTGCTTGGATGAGATTCTTGGTCCCTGCTGCTGGGATCCTCTTTTGTTTTCCTGGGGTGGGTTCCTTGTGGTGCAACTCTCTGGTCACTTCCTGATGGGCTGGATCCTCTCTGTGCTGGCTGTCGGCTTCCTGCAGGATGGCTCTCGCTGAACTGAATGTTTTCTCGATGGGCGGGATGGTTTCTCCATAGGGCGGGATCCGCCAAATCCGTCGGTTTTCCCATGAGGCGGGATCCTTTCTTTTCTACTGGTTTCTCGGATGGCGGGATTTCCCTGTTGCTTCTCGCTAGGCGAGACTGTTTGTGGTGGTTTTGACTGCTTCCTGCGAGGCGAGATTTTATTGTAACGGTTTTTCTTTGCTTCCTGCTGGGCGGGATCTTCTCGATGGTGGTTTTTGGCTACTCCCCCCTGGTCGGGATCTCCAAAACTACTTCCTTTCTTATTTGTTTATTTCCCGCTAAGAGGGATTGTTTCATGCTTATTGTTACCGTTGGGCGGGATTTCTATTTTGGTGTTCAGTTTCAAGGGATTGATGCCCTAGGCCCATTGCTTATGTAATCAGGTTTTGGGATCCTTGTTAAAACCCGCTATAAATTAACAAAAAAAAAAATGAAGAAAGGAAAGAATAATTATTTTCAAAATTGGGAGTAATAATGTTGTCAACAATGAAGGAAAATTAGAAAAAAAAAAAAAATTAATACATGGAAATTAAAGAAAACTAAGCATTTAGTATACTTCATTAGAGGATAGTCCAGTTAAAGAAAAATATAGCCAAAAATCTCTTACAATCCATATCTCAAGGAGCTACTGAAGATGAAAAATATGTGTCAAACAAATTGATGGAATATTTACAATCCATTCACAAAGAAGCTAAAAGTGGATAATTTTTAATACTTCAACACTACATGCATGGTCTTCTATATGACACTAATTATTGTTATAAAAAATTCATTACAATACCTGTTAATCTATGGAAAATAGTATACAAGGAAATGGTTTCTCTAAATGTTCTTAAGATGAAAAAACAATAAACTATTGAATAATTGAAGAACAAACCTATGATGAAAGATGTTTGCTATGACATAAATGATTTAAGGATTACGAAAACTAATGCATGTTGTGATACCATAGACTTAAGACACTAATGATATGAAAATTTTTAATACTTAAAAACTACATGCATGGTCTTCTCAATGACACTAATGATTGTTATGAAAAATTCATTACAATACCTGTTAATCTATGGAAAACAGTATAAAAGGTAATGGTTGCTCTAAATGTTCTTAAGATGAAAAAACAAGAAACTATTCAAGAATTGAAGAACAAACCTATGATGAAATATATTTGCTATGACATAAATGATTTAAGTATTATGAAAACTAATGCATGTTGTGATACCATAGGCTTAAGACCCATGATGATAGATGCATGTTGTGACGCTAGTAATATTCATCAAAAGAAAAATGAAAATAATGATACTTGTGATTTGAGAACTTGTTCCAAGAACAAGCATTGCATGTGACACAAGGGATTTTAACATTGTTTGTGAAGATAGATTTTGCAAAAGGTATATGTGAAAATAATACTAATAATGTCAATAATAGTGACAGAGGGATTGGTATAGATTTTTTGATAGGGTACAACAATACACATTTAGAAAAAAAAATGGCAAAGAATAGAACCAAATTTGAAGACCTCAAACAATCAAGTAATAATGAAACAAGGATTAACAAAAGCAATTGTGAATCAAAGAAATTTAGGACAAAGAAAAATAGAACTAATTTTGATACAAGAAAAATTGAAACAAGTAACAAATATGGATATTGTGGCAGGCATGCACACAAGATAGAAAAATGTTGGGATCTTAATTGCTATAAAATTTGTGGAGGTAATAATCATTCTCAAAAATATTGTTGGCACAAAGGAGATAATAATATGAATTATGGATGGATAAACATGCATAAATAGGTTAAGATGAAAGAAATAATAACAAGTATAGTACTAAATGGATTTCTTCATGAATAGTTATATATCACCACTTTCAAACTTGGCACTAGAAATTGCACCACATCCCTACCATAAGAACCTTCCTCATGGTCACATTTGGACCTATATTCCTTTCTACCAATCCCTTGTGAGCCTCCTTAAAGGTTGCATTCACTTCCTAATCCATTACATATCTTTATAGAATTATGTTAGGTCTAAGATTGTATAACAAACCAACTATCAATTGAAATGGTGTATATTGAATGATTCTCTTATTTTCTCCTATTACTAACTTCTTTTCCAACCCATCCACCAATAAGTATTCTCCCACATACTTGTATCATGATGGTAGTGTAATGATTGCAAATAAATGAGCATCTTAAAATTCATTTGAAAATTCTCCTTTTATAGGTTCTCTTGACCAAATCCTTAATAGTTGTTTTGCTATCACACGATTCTTGCCTAATATGACCACTCAAAACATGAACTGTTACAACATCAAATGCCACCTACTAACTCATATATGAATATTCAGCTTGTTGATCAGGTAAAATAATGCTTGATGATCAACATAGAAATCAAAAGGGTTGGCAAGCAGGTAATGTCTGAATTTTTGTGTTGCACATACCATCCTATGTGTTTCCTACTCTATTGTATTGTAGTTCTTCTCCATCAAGACAAAAATCAACATCAAAATTATATGGACTTATCCAACCCATACTTCCCCTTCTAGGCAAGTTGGTATCCAATTGTCTTGCTTCTTGATAAGTGCAATTTGTTTTTTATTCTTATGGACCAAAGGTTATAGGGTCAAATCCTTATGCAACATTTTCTTTTCTTTGAGAGCAAAAAAAATATCTTTTTTATTATTATTCCTTGCAAATATATTAGAAGGAACTTTAATAAAATTGATGTTTTTCAAAAATATCGCTCTAAATTTATTTTGGATGGCAAATTTATGGAGGCCATAACTTTTGCATTTGGAAGTGTTTCAATACTTTTTCAAGTTATACGAATTTTTTAGATCTACACATTAGTGGCATCAATTTAAATGATAATTGACTAAACCTTTATCAAATATTAGGTAATTTGTGGTTGAACTTGACTTAATATTAAACCTTATATTATCTAAGTTAATGTAATGTGTTATTGTTAATATTGGGATTAGGTATTTGCTATAAAAACCCCCAACCACTGCTCCATTATATTAGAGTGTGACATTAATGTAATATATCATTGGATTCCCATGGGTACCAACCTCTCCTATTTCATTCTTCTTTCATCCATTTGCTTATGATATGTGGTAAATGCATCCATTTGAGCTCTAGAAAGTATTATAAAAGATGATATATTAATGCTATAAAAAATGATAAGTTGTATGGATTGGATTATTTTCCTATAGAGTTACACAATAGTAACATCAATTATGTGGCATCAGGTCTTTTATCAATTTATAATAATCATTTAAATGTGAATTTTGGGATAAGATATAAATAGAAGCTTGATCAAGTTAATTATAAAAGATGCTTATAACTCTCTCATTAAGAACTCGATATTAATTAAAATCATTAATTTTTCATATAAGATCTTATATATATGGATGAATAAAATTCTTCCTAAGATAACTTCTAGTTCTTAGTCTAGATTTGTGAAAGGTAGATTCATTTCTAAAAATTGAATAGCTATTTGGAAGAGAATGTCCTTGACTAAAGCCCAAACAATATAATTGCATGTTAATTATGGAAATTGAAAAAGCTTGTTACAAATTTGATTGTCCTTAATCAAGATTATGATGAGAGATTTTGGATTAGGTGAAAGATGTATTCATATGGTCTATGCCCTTTTTAAGGATGCTTCAATATTTATTGATAATAATAGAAATATTTCTAGTCCCATTAATATTTAAAGGTCAATTATATAAGGATGTCCATTTTCTTCCTTATTTTTTGTTCTTACATCTATATCCATTTATTGGATTCTAAGAGACCCATCTATAAGTAGGTCCATAAAAGTAATAAAATAAATGGCATCCACTCTTCATTAAATATTTTTGAGGATAAATTCAAGTGCATGCAAAAATTACTTGACACATACATAAAAAGTAATATATATTGTTTCTAACGAAGGCTACTCCTATCAAAATATATGACATTCGTCTTTAGGTCAATTAAACCATATCCAATTTTCTTTCTATAAAATATATTCTTCATATTCATCAAATTGTTATGTGTCATCAATGTAATCCTTGATATCATTTTCATTAAGAAATAGATTCTCCCTAAACTAGTTACCTTCTAATATTTAAATTTCAATAGGGTAAATATTAACAACATAATTGTTTAAATATGTACTACTTTATTTCCTTCTATGTAAACAAGATGATATTTTCAAGAAACTTTGTTTATGTATAATTATTAGACATAAAAATTAATGTTATTGTTAATCCAATCCCCTCATCCATTTTTATTTAAAACATTAATAATAATTTTTGAACCCCCCTTTATGAGTGTCATCAATTATTCATCATTTAATCATTATTTTTGTCAATCCAGGGCGGTGTCCAATGGCTGTATACGATAGGAAAGTCAAGCAGTTAAAGGATCAGTTCATTCAGAGGATGGATTTATTGGTGAAATAGTTAGTGCTTGGGGGTTTGATGTCACCTTTAACTCCTAAAAACTAAAATTGACTCCTATTTACCCTTGCAAAAATGAATTTGCAGGAATTGAAACAATTGCAGAAAAAGAAAACGATCTACTACTTCAAAATTGAAAATGACAGAACTGAAATGTTGCAGGAATGGAAATAGCAGAAAATAAAACTTGCAGAATTTAAATCACACCTTGCATAAAGGAAAATCTAATTACAATAACATAATTTGCAGAACTGAAACATGAAGAAATTCTCTGATGCAAACTGGAAATGTCAAAGTCTAAAACAACTATTGAAAAATAAGGAATTTCATAAAATGTTGTAAGATGCAAGAATTTATGCTAAGTGGTCAGCTGATATGCACATACTCCTATAATAATTACAATTTATTACATGCAATCTAAAAGAGTACAACTAAAATTATGAAGTATAAACTTGATAGATTCCTACAAATTTGCTGCAGCAAGAAATGAGTAGAAAACCTGTAAAAGTTGCTCCTTCTCCTGGCCCTGGAAGTGGGCCCTTGCTCCCTGACCTAGAAGAAGGTGAAAATAACTATTTTAAACTATCTAGATCTCACACACACTCATTCATACTACCAATGGAATAGAAATATTGCACCTTTTATTGATTCTGCAGTAGCATTACAGTATTGCAGGGAAAAGGCCTACAAAATACTATTCTACTGTGATTACAAGGAAAGCTTATCTATATGAAATTATGCAATTCTATATCCTCTATATCTATATGCTCAACCAAATGGGAGCTATCTTATTTATACTAATGGGTTACAATGATTGATAGGATTTTGTGCTACTATATAGGTCTATTACAACTGTTGCAAAACTATTTCCCAGAATGCAGGGATTTGATCCATTATCCCTTATCCATTCCTTCTACTAGACTTCATGCATTGAGGGACAAGTGTTGGAAATGATAAGGGTATCCCTTAAATAGCTACAACCACCATTTACCATCCTTCTATTGTTGTTATAGGCATTGTTTGACCAAACCTGTTCTTACTACGCTCATTCTAGAGCTGCTCTGAAATATCAGGCAGGATAACAGAGTTTGTGTTAACTCATGCACCAAAGGCACAAGAAAATAGTTGTGATGGTGTGAATAGTCTCCATGATTTCCCAGAAGACTTATTCCATCCTTTGCATGAGCTGGAGTGGACCAATTCCAAGCCATGTTGTATATGTACAGCTGGCTAGAATTTGAATGGACAATTTCCTGTTTCTGCATAGTCAAACTGTTTTAACAATTTTTGGCACCTTTTGGTCATTTGAAATAGTTAGACGATGGGGAAAGCAAATGGAATGATTTCAGCACTAAATGCATATCAACACCTATTATTACAATTTCAAATAAATTCTAATTTGCTTAGAGAATTCAGCTAAAATAGGTCAAAAAATGTAGAAAAATAGTCAAAATAGAATATATGCTCTTCAACATTTAAAACATGTAAATGCTAATATATAATGCATTCTATCACTATAATTAGCATCAAAACATAACATAAGGTGTTAAATAGTGTTATAAGATATCCAAAAATAGTCTATGGATGAGGCAATTTCCTGGCCTCATCATTTTCCCCCAACCTATTATAATGCATGTCCTCATGCATTCTATGCAGCCACAATAGCACAAAGATCTATATCCAGATTTCATTCTTCATAACTCAGCTTTGGTCCTAGAACCTTATAATATCCTCTGATTGCTTGTATTTGCTTGAGCCATTCTTAGAACTGCTCATCTGATTGGGGATCACTATCAAAGAAATAAGGGACTAGAGTTATCACATTTGGTAGCCTATACCTCAAACCTACCCAATGATCCTACAACTTGTGGATGACCTGCACTATGCCTTCTGCTCTCCTTCTGGACCATAATAGATTGTTGGGTGAGATGGGTTCCCTCTTCTGAAGTGATATTGATAATTCTCCCCACCTGCTTTTACAAGCTGATAGAGCATTATTAAAATGTTGGTTACAGAGGACCTGAAAACTCCTGATACAATCAGTAAGATTGCTCTTATATACTTCTCTGATTTTTTGTTCCCTCATCATAGTGAAATGTTGGTTGATGGACTCCCTATAATTAGTATGGGTTCTTCTGATCAGTAACTCAGTTGTCAACTCCATTTCCTTGCTTGCCTTCTTCTCCTCCTCCCAATAAATCTGATTTTGCACTAAAGATATAAAGGCTCTCAGCTGAATATCTCCTGTAAATATGTGTGGCAAGAAGGTTCCATTTTTAGGTAAGAAGAAGTTATGCAAAAATAGTTCACAAAGCAGATTCCTCTGTTCCTCTGGACTATGCAAATATGTTTCCACAAATTCTTCAGCAGTGTCCAGTTTATATGGAAGTTTGGAAATAATTCTCATTAATTGCCAGTGGAGGTATTTTTCCTTTAATATTAGAGTATAAAACCTTGCAGGCCTTCTGCATTGAACTAAGTATCCTACAATTTGGCATATATCTTGTATTTGTTCCTGTAACTTAGTTATCTCTGTAGTTTGGGCTTCTATTGTTTGCTTCAACGGTTTTAAGGATGAAATTTGCACCTCCATCTGCTGACATTTAAGCATCCAATGTGCTATGTCCTCATTATATTTTGTCATTGTAACTATTTGTGGGGACCTTAGGACTGATTGTATTTTTGGAGGCAAGTCCACTTGTATACCAACTTCTGATGTGTTAACAGTGAATAGATCTACTTGCACTCCAATTTCTGTTGTTTCAACTTGAGGTGATTCAGCTGTAATTAATTCAACAGATAGTTGAGGAGAATGTATATTTACCTGTTCTTGCACTTCCTCCTGTTCATTGGCCTCCTCAGCTGCTTGTATTGTTTGTGCCCCCTACTGTGAATTTTTAGAATGTTCTGTAGAGGCTTCTGAATCTGTCATGCTGACATCCTGCTAGAAAATTTGGGTTGTTGTTTCTTCTATTTCCACTCCTCTGATGGGTGATTCTTCCTCAGGTAAGGCCAACTCCCTATGATCTTCTACCAATTCTAATATAATTCTGGCCAATTCATCCTCAGAACCAATTTTTGTAGACTGTTGCTCCAGAGTGGACAACTGAGCCCTTAGTTTATTCACCTCTTCCTGCAAATTAGCAATAAGCTTATCTTTCTCTATGTGAGAGGCTTCATGTTGTTCAATCCAACCCATTTGTGTCTTAATGACACTTCTAGCAGCATGTAACTAGGTTTTTATATCAGGCTCTTCCTCTTCTCTTATTGATTCTTTGCCAGAATCAGAATCTTCAGAGTCTGAATAGTCAACAAGTGAGACTGTAGGTATTTCTGTATCTGTGACTGTTGTCTCTACCTCCAATTCTTCTATGTCCATATATACCCCTTCTGATCTTCCTTCTGTGAATTTCTCTACAAGTACTTCTTGCCCCTGCTCTGTATTTATCTGCTGAAATAGTGATGTTGCTTCTACATTTGTTACTTTTTGTTTTTGAAGTCTAGAAGACCTTCGTAACCCCACAGGAGTTTGTTTAACCTTTTTAGGTAACTCCGGAACAAATTCTGATGATTCTAGAGTAGAACTTACTTTAGGCATTTCTTTCCCTATTTGCCTTTCCTTTCTTGAACTACCAGGCTGCTCAATAGGTTGTGTTGGAAAAATAGTTACATTCTCAGAAAATGTAACTCTTCTTCTTTTTCCCATAGGACTAGATTTTGATTATTTCTCCCTTTGTTTCCTAGTCCTAGAGGATGGAGGTCCTTGTGGTGAAGAGGGAGCTTCTTTTTTAGAGGATTCAGTTTCAATTTTAGGTTCAGACCTTGTAATTTCTATTTCCTCTTCAGATTCAGACTTCTCACCTTCTACCTCTTCCTTAGATTTAGGGCTTTCACTCTCCAATTCATTCCAGGTAGAGAAGAACCATTCAAAACTCCTAGGGTTTCCTCTAAAGTGATGTTTGTAGATGATCTTGATGAGCCCATGGTGTTTGGGAGACCCTCTTCCTGCTTGGTACTTTTTGGCCATATTTACCAGTTCTTGATATAAATATAGAGGAAGGTTTACCCTAAGCTCAGGATTTGAGTTGCCATGGCATAGATGGGTCAGAATTCTCATGTGATGTCTAGATAGGATAGGGAATTTCCCATCATAGGTCAAAAACCTAATGACCCATACTACTACTTCATCCCAAGGAGGTTGTAAACTTGTTCTTTTGACCCCCTTACAGATATTATTACTCAATACAAATTCAATGGGCCTATCCTCATCTCCCCTGAATTGGTTTACTAATTCATTTAAAGTATTCTTGCCAGATTTCCCAATTTGAACCCCATGCAATGGCATTTCAGTAACTTGACTAAGAATTTTGGGGCTTACCTAGATTGTCATGCCATTGATGTGAACTTGATTGTTGCAAAAGGTGCATGCAAACTCAGTGGCCAATCCCTCTGAATGCCCATCGAATTTGTGCAAAAAGGGCAAAAATCCTCCTTCTGTAAAAATACGTAGTGATTCAGGATCTCCCTATAGGCAATCTATGTTTTCTGGCTCAATCTGATTCTTCTTACCCCCCATTTTTAATCTTCCTATGTTCTATCTCTTCTCAGTGTCGAAATACAACGTCGTTCTTGGGTCTGAATCAAACTATTTGCAATTGCAGGGCTCAAAATGGTTTTGGGCTATGAAATTAAATTTTTACTACACCAGAAAAATGCTTCAAAATGTGTTGAAGCATTTGAAAAATTAAATTCCTCCTTTATGCATCCCATGGCAGATTTCTATTCCTCCGTAGGAACGTGATTTACCTATTTTTACTATGTTGGATTAAATAATTGCTATCTATTGATGTGGCGGTGAACCATTTGTTGCATTGTGTACAATGTATAGGGTTTTTTCAAAGTCTTTGTTAAGTGTGTCAAATATTTTACAAATTGTGAAGCATGCGATGATTTCCAATGACCTCATTCCCATCGTTGATGTTGGAAACCTACATCTTGAAATCTGTGCCATGATTTTTCCACTTCGAACGATCGAAAGATAATTTTGATGCCACATGTCATTTCATCTTTTATTCTGGCTTATTCTAGAGTTTTTTTTAAGTTTGAACATTTCTTTATTCTAGAGCAAAAAACCCCTTTTATTCTGAAGTTGTTTTTGCTTAAGAACAATGATATTTCATTCCAGAGCTTCCATCATTCTGAAGCTGAACATAATTCTTATTTTTGAAGCTTCTTTCAAGCTGCAATTTCTCAACCTCAACTGTTTCCTTCATCCCCTCAAAATAGCCCATAATATTCTGATCTTCCATTGACTAAATGGATATATTTTGGATCAAACCTTATGAATGCCTCATATACTAACTAAGGATATTATACACTACATACTAGACATTAACAATATTTTAAAATGAAAAAGGCACATACCTGATATAACCATTTATCTACAATTGTATAGTGGTTGTTTCTGTTGATTCTCAGTTGGTTGCTCTATGGACTAAGATAGGTGCAATCTGAAAATAGGTGAAATAGTGATTGTGAGAAAATATGGAACAATGATGGTGGGTACAAATGGTGAGTCACTAAGGCAAACATGTTGGAAGACCGGTTTTCATGCAAGCCTAATTCAGAGGCGCCTCAAAGAGGTTTTCACTTTCTGAATTATTCATTTTTTTATCATTTTTTTTTTTATTATTATTTTTTTTAATTTCTTTTATGTTACTCTGCTGAGTCTGGTGTGGAAGAAGTGTTTTCTTCCAAGATGTGTACATCCAAGTTCTCCACTTGCTTGAGAAACTCCTCCTTCGATAGTGGTTTATGATATATCCGAAGGCGATGTCCATTAACCACCAATTTTCGTCATGAATCATCAATGGGTGAAAGGCGAACAACTCCATTTTCAAATACTTCCTCAATATGATATGGTCCAAGCCACCTAGTCTGCAATTTTCTAGGATAGTCTTCATAATGTGAGTCAAACAACAAAGCCCAGTCGCCTTGTTGAAACTTCCTCTGCTGAATGTGACTATCATGCCACAATTTTTGTTGTGCTTGGATCATCTCAGTCTGGTGCAATGCATCCCTTCGTAGCTCATCCAATGCATTGAGCTATAGAATTCGTTCTGTTTGTGCCTATGACAAATCAATACCTACATCCAAAGTAGTTCGAAGAGTCAATAACTCAAATTCAATAGGCAAAAGAGGCTTCTTACCATAAACCAATTCATATGGTGTAAATCCAGTGGTGGATTTCCAAGTAGTGTTGTAAGCCCAAATTGCTTCAGGTAGTTTGTCCAACCAATTTCTCCTATGTGAAGCTATGGTTTTGGTTAAAATCCTCTCTAATTCCCTATTTGTTACTTCAACCTGACCATTGGCTTGTGGATGATAAGGTGAGGATTTCCTATGCTTGATTTCATATAGTTGAGTGAAAGCTTCAATAAGTCTTGAAGTAAACTGAGGTCCTTGATCTGTGGTGATGGATTGTGGGGCCCCAAAACATAGGAAAATCTATGAATATAGGAAATCAGCAACTTTTTCTTCTCGAGCATGCTTAAAAGCATGGGCTTCTACCCATTTGGTTACATAATCAGTACATACCAAGATATGCACTTTCCCTTGGGAAGGAGGGTCAATAGGTCCTACAAAATCTAGCCCCCATCTCTCAAATGGTTCTGTTCCTACTTGAGGTTGTAATGGCATTTCACTAGTGAAGGTAGGTTTTCCCATCCTTTGGCATGCATCACAATGTCTAACATAACTTTTCACATCTTTATGCAAAGATGGCCAGTAATAACCAGTACCCAAGATCTTTCGAATTGTACTCTTGACTGAATAGTGTCCTCCTGAAGGTTCATCATGACATGCCCATAGGATATCATATACTTCATCCTTGCGGATACACCTACGCAAAACATGGTCAGGACTGCATTTGAAAAGTAAACCTCCTATCCATTTGAAATAAGAACTTTGCTTGATTAACTATTTCTTTTGTTTAGGAGTAAAGTGAAGAGGAATTTTTCCTGTAGCCAAATAATTAGCTATATCTGCAAACCATGGAGACTGCACAGAAATAGCAAATAGTTTCTCATCAAGAAATGCATCTTCAACCAACTCTCCTGTATCTGCATTTTGTAATCTTGACAGAAAATCTGCAACTACATTAGCTTTCCCTGGTTTATTAACTATAGTGATATCAAATTCCTACAACAATATTAACCAATGAATAATTCTTGCACTAACCAGAGGTTTATTCATCAGGTATTTAATGGCAGCATGATCTGTATGAATGAATACCTGATATCCTGTGATATAGTGTCAGAACTTATTGATAGCATATACTACAACTAAGAATTCCTTCTCAGTAGTAGTGTAGTTCTTTTCAGCTCCTGTCAAGTTTTTACTGATATAGTAAATGGCATAATGCTCCCCATTGTCAATTTGTCCTAATGCAGCTCCAATAGCAGTATTGGAAGCATCAGTTTGAATATGGAAGGGCAATTCCCAATTAGGTCCTCTCAATACAGGGGGAGTGGTTAATTTTTCTTTCAATTCATCAAAAGACTTTTGACACTCAGTAGACCAAGAAAATTTAGAATCCTTCATTAGTAATGCAAACATTGGATTGGCTATGGTACTAAAATTGGCAATAAATCTACGGTAGAAACCAATATGCCCCAGAAAACTCCTTACATCAGTTTGAGTTTTTGGAGGAGGAAGGTTTTTGATAACTTCCACCTTTTTAGGATCAACCTTGATCCCATAAGAGGAAATATGATGACCAAGGACAATCCCTTCCTCCATCATTAAGAAGCATTTCTCAGGATTAAGAGACAAATGGTATGTTTCACAACGTATTAAAACTTTTTCAAGTTGTTCTAAAGTATACTCAAAACTATCTCCAAATACTGTGAAATCATCCATGTAAATTTCTACACTCTCATTTGTCAAATCAGAGAATATGGCCAAAACAGCTCTTTGAAATGTTGCTGGAGCATTACATAAACCAAAAGGCAGAACCCTATAAGCAAAGGTTCCCCAAGGACATGTGAAAGTAGTTTTCTCTTGGTCTTCAGGTGCAACTTGTATCTGATTATAACCACTGAATCCATCAAGAAAATAGAAAAATTTCTTGCCAGCAAGGGTATCTAACACTTGGTCTATGAAAGGTAATGGGAAATGGTCCTTATGTGTTACCTTGTTTAACTCTCTATAATCCACACACACTCTCATTTTCCCATTTTTCTTTGGAACAATGACTAATGGAGAAACCCACTTACTATCTGAAATTGGGTAAATGAATCCTACATCTAAAAGTTTTTCAATTTCTTCTTTAACAATATCTTTCAGAGCAGGATTCAGGTGCCTTTGAGGTTGTCTCACTGGTTTAACATCTTCAGTGTATATCCTATGTGTACATACATCAGGATGAATGCCAATCATGTCCTTATAATTCAAAGCAAAATCCTGAACATGTTTTTGTAGGACAACAAATAGTTTGGCTTCCTGTTCATTAGTCAGCCAACTATTAATATTTAGAAATTTCCCTGGTTGTATTTCAATTTGTTTAATCCTTGGATAAATAGAATTGACTGCTTCATATCTATTGATTAAAGAATTTAATGGACAGTGATGTGGCTACAGAGTATGAAATACTCTGGATTCTATTTCATAAGTGATGCCATATGGAATCATTCCCTGCATAGGACATGTGAAAGAGGTAAGAAGATGATGATGCCATCCATGTGGCAGTGTGAAAGAGCTTTCCTGTATGGGAATAGGTGACAGATGTTCTGAAGTTTGTTCTTCATCCTTCCATAGCAGGCGATGAACAAGAATTTGATCATCTTTAAGTCCTTCTTCTTGTAATGTGGCAACTAGGATAGTTTCATCTTCAAAAATTTCCCTTTCTGGTGAATTGACTTCCTCAATGTGTTCCTTCACTACTACTGTAGCCAAAGTGGCAATAGTTTCTTGTTCTTCATCAGACTCAAGATACCATATTTGTCCAAAAAATTTGGTTGAAGGTTGGGCTGGTGGATACAAGGAAATCTTCTTAAGGTCAATGCCATTTGAAATAGTCATTTCTCCTGACCTACAGTCTATAAAAGTAGTTGCAGTAGCAAGCCAAGGTCACCCTAGAATGATGGGATAACCACTAACTGAATTTCTAGGTTGCAACACCAAGAAATCTATAGGATATTCCCAGGAAGAGACTTCAATGGCAATATCTTCTAGGATTCCTTCTGGCTTGGCAACTGACCTATCTGCCATTTCCAAAACTGTAGTGGTAGGACTGAGATTATTGAGATGTAGTTGTTGCATTGTTTCCTTAGTCATTACATTGATTGCAGCTCCAAGGTCAATTAGTACATTTGGAATTTGCACTAACCCAATAGTAATTGTGACTACTGGACTTCCTGGATCACTATATTTGGGAGGCACTAGTTTTCCAGATAGCAGGTCAGCCAACTTCCCTTCTACTTGCATAGTTTTAGGAAAGGCTTTCTTCTTTCTACCAGGTTTCTTGATACATAAATCCTGAATGGTCTTCTTGATTAAGGGCACATCCTTTATTGCTTGCAACAAAGGAAGAGAAATTATCATTTTCTTAAGTTCTGTAACTAATTCTGATTCAGGAATAGTTGCAATATTTTGAAACCTTTCAGGGTATGGTACTTCTCCTATAGGGGATTCTTGTTTTTCTTGCTCATTTTCTTATTTTTCTTCTTTTTCTTTTGTTTGCACTAGTTCTGAATGTGGAGATTCTTGCTTTCCATCAATCTCTTCAATGGTGGGTGGAGCAGGGTCAGGTAAAACTTTCCCTGAATGTAACTGGATATTACTATAATCAAGTACATGAACTACAATAGAATCTTCAGACTCAGCTCCATAAATAGGGGCTGCTTGTCTGGTATTATTTGGGTTAGCAACAAGTTGAGCTAGAAGTGGAGGTTGCTTAACTGGTTGTGATTGTTGAGGTTGTATTCTTCCTTGAAAGTTCTGATTAGGAGTTGGCAACAGGTTTTGAGTCTATCCTTGATACCTCTGCTGCCCTTGATATGATGGGTATTGTGGCCCCCATATTTGCCCATATTGTTGATTCTGTGTCCAAGGTGGATTAACAGGATTCCATGGAGGATGTGACCAATCTTGGGAAGCTGCCCAAGATTGATTCCATGGTTGTGAAGGTGGTTCTGAATATCCCCAAGGCATATTCCAAGGATTTTATCCCCAACTTGTAGGAAAATGAGGGGCATTCTGGTATTGTGAAAAGTTGCCTCCTGGCCTCTGCCCAATAACATTAAGTTCTTCAGTTTGGGTTTGCAAAACATTTTTAAGGTGAGGCAGGAGATGGCACTTATCAGTGTTATGCTCTTTTGAACATATGCCACAAATAGTTGAGATAGAGGTTCTATCCAAAGGATAATCATGTAGGGCATGCTTATTCCTGCATCTAGGACAATAGATAGCTAGGGGTGGTGAAGAATTGGATTTTGCATTCCTTTCCCCTAATGCAGTATTTAATTGAACAAGAATATCAGTTTTCATGTTAGCCATTTCTTCCATCAAATATTTTATATCAGTATTACCAGGATTCCTCTTCCTTCTTCTTTGCCTAGTGTGGGAATAATTTTTGCACAACTCTACAATATCATTAATCTCAAGCTGGTTTATATCTCCTTTTCCCATTAAGTCCAATACTTCTCTGGAATCATCCTGCAAACCTCTCAAAAATATAGTTTTTAATAAGTCAGTTTCCATAGGACCACATCTCTTTTGGATAAAGGTAAATCTATCAAGATAATCCTCTAAGTTTTCATCCTCTTCTTGTCTAATCCGAAATAACTCATCCTTCCTATTTCTCACTCTACAATACTCCTGATACTTATCCAAAAATGCAGTTTCCATTTGATCCCAAGTGCGGATTGAATCTGGTTCAAGGCTCATAAACCATCGTAAGGTTGCATATTTGAGTGTAGAGGGAAATAACTTCAGTTTTTGGTTGTCATTGACATAGTCATAAGTCTGACATAGAACTTTGAATTCAAATAGGAATTGATCAGGATCTTCAGAAACAATTCCCCTAAATATTGGCAATACTGAGGGTGAAATTGTTTTCATAGGAGCATTCTGAGTAGGATTCAGATGAATAGGGTATTCAAAAGTTCTAATAGGAGGATTTTCAGCATCATGACCAACAATTTCCCTATCATGTTCTCCTTGTTCTGCCATAGGTGCTTCTTCAGTTTTGACTTGTTCAATTGGTTCAGATGGATCAGCCCTATGGGTATGTCTAGAAGCAAGTGCCTCTAAGAGCTCTTCTTGCAAAGATCCTAAAATTTTAGTTGATGAAGAAGATGATTCTCTTTTAAGTCTTTCAGGAAGTTCATACATAGGCAGATCTTCACCTGATCATGAAGAACGCCTTGGTGGAAAAGATCCGGTTCTGATAAACCTTCCTCTTTCGTCTCTTGGCCTATTCATCCATGCTCATCCACTAAATGAACTAGAATTCAGTTTTCAAGAACTGTTACCTGTAATAGGATAGTTCCTGGACTGCTATGCTTTCCTAACAACACCTAAGGTTTCCTCAACAATGACACCAAAAATGATGAGTGTCATCAATTATTCATCATTTAATCATTATGCTTGTCAATCCAGGGCGGTGTCCAATGGCTATATACGATAGGAAAGGCAAGCAGTTTAAGGATCAATTCATTCAGGAGATGGCTTTATTGGTGAAACAGTTAGCTCTTGGGGGTTTGATGTCACCTCTAAATCCTACAACTAAAATTGACTCCTATTTACCTTTACAGAAATGAAATTACAGGAATTGAAACTTTGCAAGAAAAAGAAAACTACTTAAATTGCAGAATTTAAAATGATAGAACTGAAATGATGCAAGAATGGAAATAGCAGAAAATAAAACTTGCAAAATTGAAAATCACACCTTGCATAAAGGAAAATCTAATTACAATAAAAAAATTTAGTAGAACTGAAACATGAAGAAATTCTCTGATGTAAACTAGAAATGCCAAATTCTGAAAACAACTATTGAAAAATAAGGAATTTCATAAAATGTTGTAAGATGCAAGAATTTATGCTAAGTGATCAGCTGATATGCACACACTCCTATGATCATTACAATTTATTACATGCAATCTAAAATAGTACAACTAAAATTATGAAGTATAAACTTGACAGATTCCTGCAAATTTGCTGCAACAAGAAATGAGCAAAAAACCTATAAAAGTTGCTCCTTCTCCTGGCCTTGGAAGTGGGCCCTTGCTCCCTGACCCAGAAGAAGGTGAAAATAACTATTTTAAACTATCTAGATCTCACACACACTCATTCATACTGCCAATGGAATAGAAATATTGCACCTTTTATTGATTCTATAGTAGCATTACAGTATTGTAGGGAAAAGCCTACAAAATACTGTTCTACTATGATTACAAGGAAAGCTTATGAAATTATGCAATTCTATATCCTCTATATCTATATGCTCAACAAAATGGGAGCTATCTTATTTATACTAATGGGTTACAATATTGATAGGATTTTGTGCTGCTATATAGGACTGCTACAACTGTGGCAAAACTGTTTCCTAGAATGCAGGGATATGATCCATTATCCCTTATCTATTTCATCTACTGGAATGCATCCGTTGAAGGACAAGTGTTGGAAAGGATAGGGATATCCCTTAAATAGCTGCAACCACCATTTACCATCCTTCTATTGTTGTTATAGGCTCTGTTTGACCAAACCTGTTCTTACTGCGCTCATTCCGAAGCTGCTCCAGAATATCAGGCAGGATAATAGAGTTTGTGTTAACTCATGCACCAAAGGTGTAAGAAAATAGTTGTGATGGCATGGAAATAGTCTCCATGATTTCCCAGAAGACTTATTCCATCCTTTGCATGAGCTGGAGTGGACCAATTCCAAGCCATGTTGTATATGTACAGCTGGCTAGAATTTGAATGGACAATTTCCTGTTTTCTGCACAGTCAAACTATTGTAACAAAGTTTTGGCACCTTTTTGGTCATTCGAAGTGAGTGAGACGATGGGGAAAGAAAATGGAATGATTTCAGCACTAAAATAGATAGCAACACCTTATTATTACAATTTCAAATAAATGGCAAATTATACTAAGAGAATTCAGCTAAAACAGGTCAAAAAATGCAAAAAAATAGTCAAAATAGGATATATGCACTTCAACATTTAAAACATGTAAATGCTAATATATAATGCATTATATCACCATAATTAGCATCAAAACATAACATAAGGTCTAAATATTTTATCAAATATCCAGAAATGGTTTATGAATGAGGCAATTTCATAGCCTCATCACCCCTCACTTGATATATATATCTCCATATTTTTTCAATGGCAATCTTGATCCCTATAAGAAGTACCATAGACTCCACATAGTTATTAATTGAAGTTCCACATGAGTTTTAGTAGGAGAGAAAAAATCTACCTTTATTGTTTGAGAAAACACCACCTCCATTAGCTTTGCCTAAATTTCATTTAGAAGAACCATCAAAATTAATTTTGATGAACCCAACTTTTGAACATTTCCTTTTTACCATATATCAATGCAAATCCTTTGTGTTAAGTTCATTATCATAAATTAACATCATATGTATATTAAAATCATGTAACTAATAGGCTAGGACCTTGTTTTTCACACTTGATACTTCTCATGACAAGCACCATGACTATAAATATTTTGCAAGAGAAATAACAAGAAGATTCTAAATTTGGATATGATTATGAGATCTATTTTTTTTAATTTTATTATTCCTTTCAAGTCATAATTTCCAATAAATAATTGTAGGACAAATACTCCACATAATGCATAATGCTTTAGCTATAAAAATATTAATCCAACATTTTATTAACTCTTCCAATTTTGATGGAGCTATGCAATATATTCTCAGTTTCTTCAAAAATTAATCCCAAATAGTGTTAAGAAAAGGGACAATGAAGTAGATGATCTGGTATTTTTAGACACTCCTACACAAGGTATATATAAAAGGTACATGATACTCTCTTCTTTGCAGATTATTACCTATAAGAATTTTTTTTAGATTGATAACCAAAGGAATATTGAAGCATTACAAAGGGCCTCAAGTGACCAAACATTCTTCTTATGAAAATCATTATAAGTAGGAATTTTTTTTTATTGGATATAAGAAGGGGTGTTGAAAGGTCTTCTGACCTATCCAAAAAGCAATGCGCCTATCTAATACATCAATAGGAATCAACATAAAAAACATAAAATGATAAACAAGATTGCAAATAATGAGAAAATGGATTTTTCTTTTATTAATATTGAAAACGAATCTCGATTACAATCATGCCCCTCTTAGGGTCACCCAAATGTTGATACAATTGATACAATTCCAAAGCCACAAATGGGGTAGGCAAATACTAATGATCTCTAAATAGTCACAAACTGCTCTAGGGTGGAGTTGACCCTCTTCTTCACATTGAGGAAGGAATTAGATGATTGAATCTCCTTCGAACTTGCTTTCCTGCGATCAAGAAACAACACAAAAGCATTAAATGAATAGGCAGCCTCTCATGATGAGGCCCTTTGAGGAAAATATGCATAAAGATGTCATAAAAACTATGAAATAAAGAAGATGAATAAAATATATTAAACTTGTGCAAGATTCATGAAGGTTGTTAGAAACATGAAAGTAGAAGGTACAACTATCTATCTATTGAATCAATTGCATGGAATAAAACAAGATAGCATGAAAATAAGCCATTGATGTCATGCTTGCTATGATGAAGTAAACTTATTATAATTCCTAATTAAGCCAGTCAGAGTCTCTAAACTACCAAATAAACCATTAAAATGACTAATCTAGCCTAATTAAGCATACTATAATAGAAACAATAAGGAGATATATCATGAAAAGGATTGAAAATCCAACTAACTTCATATTATTTACAAACTCATTATATAGGCTCTAATGGCCCAAAATACATAACCAAACCCATCAAATCATGGATTTGATCCAATATGCTTAACCATAAGCTACAAAAGTGCAAAGGAGAATGCACGTAACTTCTAAGTTAAGAGGAAAGGAATAATGCTAACTATAAGATCCATTTTAGCTATCTTGAAGTACACACTTCCTACTTTGAGTTCACACTTCCTAACTAACACTCCTAAATGACAACTAGAAGATAACTAGTGCCCACAAGTGCATGTGAGAAGGAGACTCACTTACAATATTAATTTGCAAGAAATAAACTATGCAAACCTAGCTAGGAATTACTAGAGGGGTCATATGAGTGATCAAACATCAATCCTCATCATGCCTCCCCACAATAGAAGCATTGGCCTCCAATGCTTTCAGAAGAGTAGGAAAGTCACGGGACATCTGATGAAAAGAAATCCAACGAGCCTGATGCGGCAGCTGTCCTCGTCGAGCCACAAGATATGAGGTGGTAGACCCCTGGCGAGTCTGTCGAGTCTTCGTGTCATAGATCTGATCGAAATCCAATGGTAACCGAGAATCAGGAACCACGTCCATAGGATGACTGATAGTCGGTGCGGTCTCCAATGTAGAGTCAAAGTACAACTTCAAAAGATCTACATTGACGACGTCATGAATTCCCAAGTGTGCGGGAAGATCAAGGCGAAAAGCATTCTCGGACACCTGTTGAAGAATAGTATAAGGCCCATAGCGAATCGGTTTGATTTTACTATGAGTCTTATCAGTAAAATGCCGCTTGTCAAGATGCAACCAAACTTTGTCACCAACCTGAAATGGATGAGGAATGCGATGTCGATCCATGGCCTTTTTCTGTTGCTGTTGTGTCTTTTGCAAAATCTCAATCACCTTTGATTGAAGATTGTGCAAGTGCTGAATAAATGAGTGTGCCTTGTCTTGCTCCTTCTGAAGATGTGAAGTGACAGGAGAAGGCAAAGACAAAGGTAACTCATAAGGTGCCAAGGGCTGAAATCCCATACAAACCTCAAAAGGTGAGTGACCTGTAGAAGAATGTAGGGCCCTATTGTAGGCATGTTCAATATGAGTGAGACTCAAGTCCCACTTTGCTGGTGAAGCGTGATGATAGATTCGTAAACTTTGCACAAGGGTACGGTTTACCACTTCAGTCTGCCCATCCGACTGCGGATGATAGGCGATGGAAAAGTTAAGGGAAACTCCCAAAATTTTCCACAAAGAATGCCAAAAGTGACCCACAAAGCATGAATCACGATCCGATATAATGCTGGTAGGTAGACCAAAGGAACGCCAAATGCTGTCAAAGAACAATTGGGCTAAGTCTGCTATAGAACTTGTCTTGCGGCATGGAATAAACTTAGCCATCTTACTGAATCTGTCAACCACCACGAACACACAATCATGTTGTCGCACTGTCATGGGAAAACCACTAACCAAATCCATGGAAATGCTTTCCCAAGGATGGGAAGGAATGGGCAAAGGCATGCCTAAGCCAAACTTCCTGTTAGCTGGTTTTGAACGACAACAAACTACACACTGTTTGAGAAATCTCAACACATCCCTCTGCATTTTAGGCCAGTAAAAAAATCTTTGCAAGTGATGAAGTGTTTTGTGTTTCCCAAAGTGACCACCATAAAGTGTAGAATGAGCTTCCTTAAGAAGTGACACCCTAGGCTCACAAGGAACACAAACCTTGTCCAATTTGTAAAGAAGTCCTTCTTTGATGTAGAAATCTTGGAAAGGACGCAAATTGGAAGAAGAAGGCTTACTCACTTGCTCAAATATTTTCCCAAAATCAGGATCCTGTGAATACTGATTAGGCCAAGTCTTAAATCCCAAGTGTGAAGTGGACATAACTATTAAGGCAAGAGCGGCAGGAGGCCTACTCAAACAATCAACAATAGTATTACTCTTCCCCTTTTTGTACTTGATCACCAAGTGAAATTGTTGGAGGTAAGAGGCCCACTTCATATGTCTTGATTCTTCAATTTTACTTTGAGATTGTAAAAACTTGAGAGGCATATGATCAGTGTGTACTACCGTATCTTTTCCCAAAATATAATGTCTCCAGTACTTGATAGCTTGAACTAATGCATACAACTCCTTGTCATATGTAGAATAGTTCAACTTAGCAATAGAAAAAGTTTCTGAATGATAAGCAACTGGATGACCATTCTGTTTGAGCACAGCTCCTAAGGCAACTTTAGAGGCATCCGTTTCAATCTCAAAAGGTTGAGAGAGGTCAGGTAAAGTTAACACAGGTGTTGTACAAAGTTTCTTTTTGAGTTTCTCAAAGGCAATATCTTGGCTTTTCTCCCAATGAAATGGAACTTTAGACTTAGTGAGATAATGCAATGGAGCTGCAAGAGTGGAATATTGAGGAATGAACTTGCGATAAAAATTTGCAAGTCCTAGGAAACTCCTTAACTCAGTGAGAGTTGAAGGAGGGGACCACTTAAGTAAAACATCAACTTTGGTGGGATCTACCTGAATTCCACTTTCACTAATCACATAACCAAGGTAAGAAACCGAAGTATTGCCAAAAGAACACTTGGAAGAATTGGCATATAATTGATTCTTCGCAAGAAGATCAAGTGTATGATGGATATGCCCAAGGTGTTCCTCCCAAGTTTTTGAGAATATCAATATATCATCAAGATATATTATTACAAATTTGTCAAGTACATCATGAAATACATCATTCATCAACCTCATGAAGGTTGCAGGAGCATTAGTAAGACCGAAGGGCATGACCAACCATTCAAAGAGGCCCATCTTCATTTTAAAAGTTGTCTTCCATGTATCCTCAGCTTGGATACGCACTTGATGATATCCACTTTTGAGATCTATTTTTGAAAAGAACTTAGCTCCTTGGAGCTGATCTAATAAATCATCAATGCGTGGTAGTGGATATCTATTCTTTACAAAAATTTTGTTCAAAGCACGAAAATCAATGCACAATCTCCAAGTGCCATATTTTTTAAGAACCAACAAAATAGGTGAGGCACAAGCATAAGTACTTTCCTTAATGAAACCCTTAGACAACAAATCTTCTATTTGCCTTTTTATTTCTTCATTTTGCAAAATAGATTGTCTATACATGGGAGCATTAGGTAGTGAAGAACCAGGAATGATTTCAATGTTGTGATTAATTGTGCGAATTGGAGGAAGAGACTTTGGCTCCTGAAATATGTGTGAGTAATTTTGCAATATTTTATCCATTGAAGAGTGTTGCTTTGGAATGGATGTGGATGTAGGAGTGTTTTGAGAGCGAATGAAAATTAGAGCAACGTCACCACCTTTTTTAATTGCCCTTTTTGTTTGCTTGGAATTTAGAATGATGTTAGGAGTGTTGGTGCTTTTAATGAGAAAGACCTTACCATATTTTTGAAGTGTGTAGGTTCTTTTGAAAGCATCATAAACAGCTCTCCGATCATACTGAAAAGGTTGTCCAAGCAAAATCCCACAACAATCCATAGGAGTCACATCACAAGTGACTTGATCTATGAAATGTGGGCCAAGTGCAAATTTTAATGTGCAAGTGTGAGTGATTTCTGAGCCCCTTCCACTATCCTTCCAACCCAAAGAATAAGGTTGAGGATGAGGCTCCATAGGTAACTTCAATCGCTCGACAATGGACCTCGCAATTAGATTTTTCTACGAGCCATTATCCACTATACAATCTGTTGCAAAATTATGGAGCAAATGAGCTCGAGTGATGAACAAAGCATCACGAGCGCCCCCTGATGAACTTACATTTACCAAGGTAACCTCATTGAGCTTACCTCGTAATTTCGTGTATACTCTACTTTCTCCTACTGACTCAAGGGGACCTTTGGAAGCATCCTCCTCTTGAGTAGTGATGACTAAACTCTTCTTTTTAAGCTTAAAACAATCAGCTTTTTCATGACCTTTTTTCTTACAATAGTTACAAAAATTTTTAGAAGAAGAAGGTTTGGAAGAAGAAGAAGAAGAAGGAGTAGAAGCGGAAGGAGAAGGAGAAGAAGGAGATGGAGAAGAAACATTCTTCTTTTGAGCAAAATTCTTCTTTTGTGAGAAAGAACTATTCCCTTTTGATGAGTTTGCAACCACTTGAGTAGCAGGTGCGCGGAATGCCTGTGAATGCGCTTTGAACTTGTCCTCCGCAAGTTGCGCCTGGTTGAAAATTGAATCCAATGTTTCCATAGAAACAAACATAATTTCCCTGTACAAATGTTCCAACAAACCACTTTGAAATTTGAGAATCAAAGCTTTAATATCTTCCTCCACATTCAAAAGTATCCTGTACCTGTTGAATTGAAAGATATATTCCTGCACAGTCATATTAGTACCTTGTCGAAATCGAAACCACTTAATGACCAATTCCTTAGAATAATTGGAAGGATAAAAATTGGTCTTAAGACAGTCTACAAGCTCATCCCATGAGGTGAGTTCATCATGACCTCTTTTTCTTTCAACAAGTACTTTAGCTAAACCAAAAAGTTTTAGCTTAGCATATGGAACCATATCCTCATCTGAAAGCTGAGTATAAGAAAACCAAGAACTCATGTCAAGAATCCAACTATTCAAGACTTCTGGGTTCCGGGATCCATCATAAAGTGGCACTTCACAACGAACTCTCAGGCGAGAATCATGAGCAGAAGTTGAAGCATTGTGGACAGAAATATCATTTACCTTCATTGCAAGGTTACCAAGAACTTCTGCCATGGTAGTATCATTAGCTTTATCTGCTAAAGCATTTACAACATGTGCAAGTTCTGCCACTTGGGCAGCCAAGTCAGAAGCCATGTGAAACCGGGTATAAGCCAGGAGTAAAAGGGAAAAGCACTGAAAATCAAGGTAAAAATTGGAGGTTCCTTGTTACAATGTTGTGCCCTGAATTGAAAAATACTCCTAAGGCTCAAAATTTTAAAAATTTAAACTAACCTAAGGTTTAAAATTTATATTTTATTAATTTAAAAATAACTTAATTAAAAATTAAATTTTAATTAATCAAAGATTAATTAATTTAATTAAGTTATTAAAAATTAAATTAATAAAAAATAAAAATTACATGCAAAACCTTAGAATAGTAAAATTTAAAAAATTACAATTATTACCCTTGATTTTGCTAAACTGCACTCCACCTGCTATTGCATGAAATTTCGAACCATTGTTGCACATTTCCCGAGGTGGTGCTAGTGGTGTAAATGTTAAAATTTTTGTCGTGAGCCTCAAGAGGCTAATTGCACTCGTGGCGTCGTCCGCCAATCAAAACAGGGGCTTCTTTGGGGGTGACGGTGCGACTCGTGTTGTACTGTCGACGTCCATCGATACCGACGAATGTCTCGATAGACGGGCATCCGATGTGCCGACGTAGCTGCGTCCGAGCCGCCCAAATAGTGGCCCTCGGCTCTCGCTGAGATGGGGCGAGGGAAAATTCAATGAAAATTTTAATTAATATATAAATAAAATAATATATTAATTAAAATTTAAGTTTTCTAATAAAAAAAAATGAAATTTCTAAATTAACCAGAAGGGTTAATTTAACAACATAGAAAACTTTTAAACTTGTACAATTATTAGCAATTTTTGAAGGTAAATTACCTTCAAATTTTCCTAACAAATTGCTAATTGTCTATCATATCACCAAGACCCCTTCAGTAGCTCTCCTTTCAAGATCCAGTCGACACACGACCAGCGTTTGAAAGGCAACCAGACCCAAGTCGACACACGACCTGGTATAGATGCTCCTCAGTCTTCAAGACTCCTCAATGGCAGGAACAAATGGCTCCCTAATTCGTATTTCATCGTAGGAGAAATCCAAGCTTGCCAAGGGATTTTTGTAAGAGAGGAATCGGGGTAAACTTCTCCTATACTCCTTGAGCATACGGAGAAAGTTGGAACGAGGAGTTTGTCGCCGAAGGAACTTCCTTCTGAATGGTTTTCAAGCTCCCCTTGAGCTTGAACCGAGTCCTCAATGAGAAAGAATTTCTCATGAAAAATAATCTATCTCCTACCCTCTCACCTCACAAGCCCTAGTGCAAACATGAACTAGGCTCTGATACCAATGAAAAGGATTGAAAATCCAACTAACTTCATATTATTTACAAACTCATTATATAGGCTCTAATGGCCCAAAATACATAACCAAACCCATCAAATCATGGATTTGATCCAATATGCTTAACCATAAGCTACAAAAGTGCAAAGGAGAATGCACGTAACTTCTAAGTTAAGAGGAAAGGAATATTGCTAACTATAAGATCCATTTTAGCTATCTTGAAGTACACACTTCCTACTTTGAGTTCACACTTCCTAACTAACACTCCTAAATGACAACTAGAAGATAACTAGTGCCCACAAGTGCATGTGAGAAGGAGACTCACTTACAATATTAATTTGCAAGAAATAAACTATGCAAACCTAGCTAGGAATTACTAGAGGGGTCATATGAGTGATCAAACATCAATCCTCATCATATCACCTATTGCAAACCATTGCTCTAATGAGCAGTCTGCACTGTATACCGTGGTTGTCAACCACGACGAGCAATCAAGAGGTTTTGCCCTCCAAATCTAGGGATGTGGGCTTGATCCTCCTTTTCAAATTGATGATCAAGGGTCACCTTAGTATCCTCTGACAGGTTTGGCGATTGAATTGTGCATTTGGGCCTCCATTTGCCCAAATTATCATTTCTTGGTGTTCTAGATCCTTATGGAATCCATGGCATGAATTGTCATGATGCTTGATAAATTGATGATTGATTGGCAAAAAATCTCTCTTAGTACACTCAGGTGAGTCTACAATTCAATAGGGCTTTGCTGCTTTAATCTCCAATTCTATTTCTCATAGTTTACCCTAATTCTAAGGGATACTTATAGGACTACCCAAGGGCTAGGGATGGCTTCATGGAGAAGCCAAGATCAAGAAGAGGTAGTTGTACAGTTGGATTGGAAGCCTCTAGAATCTTCTGTCCTTCAACTACCTTCTTCTAGATCAAATGGTTGTTCCAATCGATTTGGATCAGATGAAGGCCAATTAAACTTTAGTTTAGGTCATAGGTCACAGCTATGGCCTAAGCTATGAACCACAGGTGTCAATAGTGGTTCAAATTACAGACCGCAGGTCTCAGCTATGGTTTAGACTGATTAGGCCAAGGATCCCAAATTGAGTGGTTAGAACCACTACTCTATATTGGACTCTATCCAATATCTTTCATATGGCCTTGTAGCATGTCCCATATGAGTAGTTGCCCTCAACGTGATGTGTTTTAGGTGTCTACAAATACCCCTTTTGAGATGCATTGTGAGATCGAACAACACTGAACAAAAAATAGACCTCATAAAATTATGTCAAAGGTTCCATGATGATCATTTATCAGATCAACATTAGATGCCCTAGGTCCTGAAAAAGGATGCGCATCCTAGAAGTATTGCTTCCAACTGGTTCAAAGGCTTAAATTTGAAGAGTTAACACTCGTCATCAGACATTCAGGTAGCTTTGGTGCTACAATAGGATTTAGGCCTATATAACCAAAAGTATGAGAGTTACAATCTAAATGTCATATATACTATTTACCCCAAGAAAATGGGTAAGCTTATGATAGTTGTTGACAATAATTTGTAAGACAAACGCAATTTGACAATATCAAGGGATCTACAATTTCAGGGATCTTATGTTGATTTTGATTATGATTATGATTTTATGACTACCCCCTCAAGCGATGAGTTGATGAGGGTAATGACAATGAATGAAGCGATGAGGTTACTTGACCATTATGAATAATCTGAACAAACTTAGATTTTAGCATTTAATTACTTGGCTAGGCCTAGTTCAGCTATGATTACAACTGTTAATAGTATTTGCACATTCTTATCCCATGGAGCGGTCGGGCTGCAAAAAGCCTTCTTAGGAAATCAATTTCATACAATTCCAATTATATTTGTGTTGAATCAATTTATCGATGATCTACTAAAAAATATGTCATAGGAGAAATGACATGAAACACCTCATTCCTGTGGAGCGATCCAGCCTTGAAGGCCTTCTTCAAGATTGAATAGAAGCATATCAAATCAATGATAATAATTTTACCCCAAATGTCCTTATGGTTATTTACTCATCTCACCAGATTGCATGGAGTGTCAGTCGCTACAACTGTCGAGTGTATAGGGTAAATGACTGAATACAAGGCACATTTGGTTTTTTATTATTTGATTTTTTTGGTTAATTTGAATTTTTAATTGATCGTGGTGCTTGAAAATCACCAAATTTGTTAAATTGATTGCTCTTATTGAGATTCTGATTTGTTAGGAATAATTAATTTACCATTTAATACCTTCCCACGATGGGATTTTAGTGCATTTAATGCCAGTTGCAAACCGTGCGTATGGTCTGAGGTTGGTATTTAGAATTTTGGGAACCGTAGCTCAGGACTGCGATCGCAAAACCCTAATTCTAGGACCGTAATTTTAAGCTACAGTCTGACGAAATTAGAAAAGGGTATTTAAATTTTCCCATTTTACAAAATTCTCATTATTCCTTGAAAGCGATTTGCAATTGGAGAGCTCTGAGAGGTGAGGAAGCATATCTAATGTGAAACGCTGCTAAAACCTACTTTCGACGACCTCATACACATCCTGATGGCGGACCCTTCACAACCTTCATCTAGCAGAGGGATCGATCCGGGAATGGTAGCCCTAAAATTAATTCGCACATTCCTTACCACTTAAAAATGAACCACATTAAGAAATGGGTTAAATTTACCTCATTAAACTGTTGGCAAAGAACCTCATACTAGTTAGGCTAGCTTAGATTTTAATTTTTCTTGGGTGCCAGGCTAGGAAGTGACCCAAAAAATATCACATTCCTAGACCGTAACTGGCAGGTGCGATTTCTAATTATCATATTGGGAACCGCAACTGTCAACCATGGTGGGATTCAAATCCCAATGGTCAAAAATTTGACCGTTATGCGAACCGCAGCTTTGGCCTGCAGTTCTCGACTTTGGAAAAAATTTCAAATTTTAATGATTTTTTTTATTTTTCTTGGCAATTAATGCCATTTATTGCACTTCTAAGATGCATTTTTGAATTTTCTTGAAATTTTTGATCACTTTTTGCATGTTATTGTGTTTTTAGAAATTTTTATATTTTTTAAACGTTTTTAAGTCATTTTGTTTATCTATTTTTAGTTTTCTTAGTCATCATTGTCCTTATACCTTTTTGCTCTACAAAAATTGACCTCTAGAGCTAGGGAGCCAGATATCCTCTGCAACCTTCACAATCAGCTCACTGACCAGGAGCGGGAGTGGTTTGGTGCGGTTGGCTTTGACTACGTGCTTGATCTACCCATGATTCGGGTAGACCAGGCATACATGACTACGTTGGCCTGGTGCTGGGAGGCACATACCAACATATTTTACCTGCCCATAGGTGAAATGACTATCACATTAGAGGATGTCTACCAGATCTTTAGGATCCCTATTGATGGAGAGCCCATCACCTCCACTTCTTTCACCATAAAGGAGGATGTTTTTGATGAGATATTTGGAAACCGTAGTGAGGATACCCAAGGTAGGGCTGATCATGGAGGCGTCCACATTGGATACTGGTAGGGGGAGTGCATATTCTTTGTTCGAGAGGTCATCTTTATGTACCTCATTGTTTAGATTGTTCTTCTAGACTCCTCGGGTGCGAGGATCCCCTAGAACCTCCTGGTAAGTGTCAGGAGAGTTACACAAAGCTCCACACAGTGACCACTACTCTTGGCTTGAGGGAGCACCCTACTATGCTAGTTGTACCAAGAGTTATATTAGGCTACGCATAGGAGCCGATTTGGCATCAGTTGTAGCCTATTGCTTCAGATTTGGGGTTGGCAGCATATCAGGATCGAGCGATCGATCGACCTACCACTCGTCAGCACTACTATCCCTGATGCATGCCAGTGTTATGTAGCATGTTGGCCCCATGAGGAGGAGAGTAAAACGGTCAAAAAATGACATTTGATAATTTAACACAAAACACAATGATGCATTAAACAAAGAGACTGTGATTCCATTGATATTAATAAAAATGTGTTACAAGAGGGACATGATGCCCTTTATCCATTTCTCTTCCTAACAATGTTACAATCAATTTGATGCCTTCTTCGGTCGTCCCTCAGTGTAGGTGGGCTTCTTTGTATGTGGGCCACCACCGGGTTGCTGTTGGTTTGATGTTGCTTTCCCTCTTCAGATTTGCTACATAACCTATGAATAACCTGCAAAAGGGTGTTAGTACGATGGGGGGCTTGCCTTAGTCAGGCCCCATATTTATGAAGATGAAATGACCATAAAAATAGAACAAAACATGAAATAAACTATGCATAAGGTAATAATAATATGAAATGGAGCTTACCACCCAAATCTGGAGTGATTTGGGGCCTGTAGACCCAATTCGCCACCCGAGGGGTGAACTGAGGCTGGATTCATGGGGCAAGGGGCGATCTGAGCTGTGATGCCTCTTATACAAAATCCTTCCGGTGGGTCGACTCCTAGGCAGTTGGGGTGCCTCTATGTACCATTGAAATCTGACTGTGTGCATCGAGAAATGACTATTCAATATTGGCTTTCCATTTCAGCAGAGTAACTATGCTTTGTTGAATTTGTGAGTCAGACTTAATTAGGGGTTTGGGACCCATTATTTATAGGCAAAGGCAAGGTGCAAGGGGGGTTAGATAGACTAAACCTAGGTTTGATTCTGACTAGGGTTAGGTTAAGAAATGCAATGTGGCAACATCACATTCCTTATGAGAAATATCTCATCCTCACACATGTGTGAGGATGGATTAGGGCTAATCTTGATTAGGAGGTGCTTAAGTCAATTTAGGACATGATTAAAGAAATATCTCAACAAACCCTAATTTCACACATGTGGGAGGATGTAATTAGTGCTAATCAAGATTAAGGGTTCTTTTAATCAAATTTGCCCTAAAAAGGTGACTTAAGTGAAGTCAACATTAAATTAGAATTTGGTAATTGACTTATTAATTGTTTTGGTCAACTAATACCCCGTGGGGGCCTCAATTACGTGTGAATAGACTATCGAATGATATCCCAATGCACCGGATGTGATTTGGAAGGCTTATGAGGGTTTAGGACCTAAAATCCGATGGAGTGATACATGAAAGTCTACATATTACTATGGCGAATTATGGCAATCTACGTATTACTACGCATGACTACACATGACTACGCATGACTATGATAGCCTACAATAGCCTAGGGATGTCTGGAATCACCTATGGATATGTAAAAGTAGCAATGTGTGACTTTTGGGTGTCTACATTTGCCCCTTTTTGTACTATACTATGTAGAACACAGTTTAATACAAAAATGTGAAGGGTTTGTGTAGAAGGAAAAGGGATAGAAGGGGAATGGAATCCAATCAAAGGGTATGTAGCCACTCGAAGCGTGACCATACAAATTAATTGGGTATCCAAGGAAAAGAAGAGAAATAATGGAATCTAATCAAAGGTATGTAGCCGCTCGAAGCGTGACCATACAACATCAACTTGATGTCCATAGGGGAAGAAGAGAGGAAGGAAAGAAGGAAAAGAGGAAAGAGATAAAAACAATGTTGGTAAATGAAAATGAATGATTATGAATGCAATGATGTGATTTTTTTGAGTCCGTATGACATTTACGATGCCATACCAGTTGCTTGAGAATGACAACTTTTGACTACTTTGCTTTTGCGACCAGATCAACGTGGTCCAAAAGTATGATTAGGACAAAAGCCTAACTAAATATTTGTTGTTGATTGATTGATGAGAACATGGTGACAAGTGTCAAACCATTTGAACTAAGTTGACATTTAGCTTATTCAAACATGTCATTCATGATGTTCCATGAATGCCAGATATAAATACTCTAAATGTTGCGCTAGGATCATGCCAAATGTATCATCCATTATGTACTCGACGTACAAGAATGCTAGATTGACTTCTCCATTGTCACGCATAGCTCTCCTGATGTAACCCATGTCTGATTGTGATTGAGATTATTTCGTATGATAATCTTCAGCAAAAAATTTTGTAGACAAATGCGCTAATCGCGCTTTTGGATTTTTGATGTTGTGGTTGCATGCAAAGCTGACTTTGGATATGAATACCCCCTCAAATGAGGAATCAACAATGAGGTGAATGAAGTGTGGTGAATTGATGATGCAACGATTGATAAAAAATACCAATGCATGATGATTATGGATGCAAATGAAGTTAAAAGATAAGTTTGGAAGGTTCCTAGGGTTTTAGGGGACAAATGCCTGCTTTCCTAGGGTTTTGGGTGCATTTTGAGGTGTTTTGGTTGAATTCACCACCCGAGGGTGATTTTGACCTAAATCACCACTCGAGGGGTGAATTGGGTTGCGGTTCACCCCTCGAGGGGTGAATTGGTGGATAAGGTATATTTAAGCCCTAATTTGCATGTGGGGGGCTCATTTTGATGGTGCACGATGGTGGAAAGTGACTTGTGAGGGCATTCGATGACATGAGAGGAGCGCGGGTGACGATTTCGAGGGCGACGATGATGAGAGGATGCAAAGTGGTTGGCAGCAGGCGTGGGGATCCACCGGTAAGTGATCTTTTGCCTTGTTTTATTTTTGTTTTATTTTTTGGGAAAATGTGAATGAGGGGGGAGGTTTTCATCTCGATTTAAATTTTTTTGCAATTTTTAATTAAAATTTAAACACAAAGTGACAAACAAGCCAAATGGGTATCCAAAAGCGTGATCGGTTTCTGAATTAGACTTGTTTTGATGCTGATTTGATCGGGTGAAGGGTAGAGTAGGTGTGAGGTTTGACCATCAGTTTTTGGAAGTAACGGTGTACTGACATTGATATGTTTTTGTATTTTATCCGCTAAAGTGGGAAATGGGTATCCCATTTTGTGACTGTTATATTTTTTTGACTTCGTTTGATGTGATTTCAGAATTTGTCACTTTTAGGTGTAATTTATCAAACCTAGACTGTTAGATTTGACATGTTAGAGGTAAAATTTTTGAAAACCGATGAAACTTTCATCGTAGAAGGGCAAAATGGGTGTCCAAAAATGTTGTTTGTTTTGGTGAATGACTTCATTTGGCCTACCTTTGATTTGCGTGCCGAAGGTGTAGATTAATGTTAAACTGAAAATGAGCTATAGGGAGCCCGATTTAGACTGTACTCAATGTCTGTTTGAACTTTCACCACTAAGTGGGCAAATGGGTATCCAAAAATATGACTATTATTTTTGAATTATGTCTTCTGATGTGTGTTCGATTTTGGTGTATGTATGATAAATTTGATTTTTAGATCTGTGTAGATTGGTATGTTGTTTTTGAATTTTGTCGACACATTTACCGATAAGTGGGCAAATGGGTATCTAAAAATGATATTTGTTTTTGTAGATGTTATTGTTTGTCTTATGTTTGATTTGCGTACCAATTAATAGGTAGTTGTAAATTTGAACTAGGTTGTTGGGAGTCCAAATGATGTTGTTTGTCATGTCAGTTTGAACTTTTGCCATGAAATGTCAAAATGGGTGTCCAAATGTGTGACTGTTATGTCGATGTTTGTTGTCATGTGTTTTGTGCATTGTTTAGCATCGAAGTGCATGTCAAATTAAAAGGTTTTAATTTGTAAATTTTGATTTATAAAATTTTATTTGATTGTATCACTTATGTGAGATATCTAACTTGTGTGTTTGTTGTGTTTTGGATAGGTGAAGATGCTTGAGCCCCATCATCGGGTGTGAAATATGAAGGATGTATTTGACAAGGTGATGAATCAGGAAGAGGAGCTTAAGTGGTTAGATGATATATGGTTTCGAGGTGTATGGGAGTGCACCAGTATACACACCAATAGGGCCTATATATCTACATTATGTGAGCGGTGGGATGCGGATAGGAATACCTTTCATTTTCCCACTAGGGAAATGACTATTACATTGGAAGATGTGTATCGTATCTATAGGCTATCGATTGAGGGTGCTCCTGTGAGAGCGATGGCTGATGAGAGTAAGGATGTTGTGTTGGAGTGATTCTTTGGGGTAGAGTGGAGATCGATAGATATCTTTAAGATGGATTATGAGTGGTTGTGGTTGTAGAAGAAGATATCCGATCGACAGTGTGTAGCCATGATGATGATCTCCACATATGCATTGCCTGATAGTTTTAGGTTTTTGTTTACCTAGAATATGTTAGACTTGGTTAGTGATATGGTGGAGCGTAGGGTTGTGTTTGCTTGGGCACTTGCTCTGTTAGCCCAAGTATATCGAGAGTTACATGATGTTGTTCATGGGAGGAGGATAGGGTGAGTGTGATTCCCTTGTTGTAGGTATGGGCATGGGAGCACATAGCTATTGAGAGGCCATCTCTATTGCCTCGACCTATGCATGTTGAGGGCAAGGAGTATTTACCCTATGCTTTGATATGGAGCATAAGGAGCAGGGTATTAAGAGGTCACATGAGGGTGACCCACTATTTTGGAGGGGTAAGTTTGAGGATGCTACTCTTGATGATATTAGGTGGAGGCCTTGGTTGGGTGGTGTGAGTTGGGAGTAGGATGAGGAGCAGTTGTGAGCCATTAGATGAGGTCAGATAGTGGGTAGATATACTCGATAGACCGAGTATTTCTAGTTTGATCGAGTGAGGCGGTAGTTTGGCTTGTGATAGGATGTTCTTGGGACTCCTGTAATTTATTTTAGGTGGTAGGGTGATAGAGGAGAGTGGCCTATGGTGCCACCATGGGTTGGGGAGAGGGATCCTCCTATGGATATCTTGGATGTGGTGGATGTTGGGATGACTCCTAAGTTTGAGGCCTGGTGGGCTTGGCAGAGTTGGGTGCCTGGTAGGGGCATGATTGATCGGTGGGTGGCACCTAATGTTGGGGTACCTCCATCGAAGGTGAGGATGAGTAGGAGAGCTTAGGTCGAGGATGTGGTTGGTGATGTAGAGGAGGTTCCTCTATGGTGCTCATGATGCCGCTTGGGTGGTGGAGCGAGCACCCAAGATGTGAGGGTGGAGTAGGTGCCTATGGATGTTGATGTGGATATGGGATAGGCTATTGGGGAGAGGAGGAGGGAGGTGTTGGTACTATTGTGGGTGACATGGATGACACCATTGATATTGGTGTATTTATGGATGTGGCACAATAGATTCTTGTTGATATCCCAATGAGGGGAGATGCAATGGATGAGGCACGGGTCTATGGGATAGAGTCCATCAGTTGGAGGTTGAGGTGGAGCAGTTGAGGGTTGATATGGTTAGGCAAGGGACTAAGATGGAGTAGTTGAGGGTCATGGTGATGAGTTAGATGATTATGAGCCTGACTGGTCAATTGGGTGTGGAGACTACTAGGAAGTTATTGTGTGAGACTTCTCTATTGGTGCATGGGATTCCTCTCCCTGATTATACATAGGTGGTGTCATAGTCTGGGACATAGTCATGAGTGCAGCACCCTCTCATCAGAGTCAGCATAGTGTTGCTTTGATAGTAGAGGTTGGTGCTAGAGTTGAGGTGCAGGATCCACCTATTGTGGAGTAGCCTATAGTAGATCTAGTTCTAGAGGTCATTGTAGAGTCGAGCTAGGCTATGGAGAGGCAAGTGAGCAGAGGGGCATGGGGAGACTCATGGTGATATTTAGGAGTTATATCTTTGATTGTAGCCTATGGGTATTTTGGATGTTATATGTGATGGGCATGGTCCTAGGTTGTAGCCTTCGGGTATTTTTGGATGATGATATATATATACCTTGATTTTGGTTGTTATATATGATTTGTGATTTTGATGGTTTGGAATGTATTGAGTTTATATTTGCGTAGATAGCACAATATAGTTCGTAGGTATGTATGATTAATAGATACATATGTGTGAATGGTTTAGATCTATTATCATTCTTTCATATGAATGAATTGTAGAATATTATGCATGATTATGTTTTGAATGCAGTGTGATGTGATATCGAATGTGATGTTGTTGTATATGTATGTACATAGAATAAATGCAATGTTATAATTTGATTTTGGAATGTATGTAGCATGAATGCATAATGTAATTTTATTTTATGAATGTATGTAAGACAAATGCATAACTATAAGGTGTAGCAAATGTATATGACATAGATGCATGGGTGCATGTATGGACTTACTGAAATGCGCCAAGGAAGCACTTGTATCATGGCATTTACCTGTATGGATGCGATCCATTCCATGATTTCAGGGACTGTGGATAATGTAAGGCATGTGTAATGGTTTTGACTAACATAGTTATGACAATCAAATCTCAAACCCTTAGCTATACAAGTTTTGTGGCAACTTATAACATAATCGGGCTGGTTCAAAGTCTGTCTTGGACCTATGTGTGTGAATGTGTAAGGTTCATTTATCCATTTTGAGGGAGGTAGGATTAACCCATTGTAGATGCTACCAGACTAGCTAGCTCATCCATCCACAATAGTGATCTCTACAAAAGCGAGATGCTAATGTGAGAGATGTGTTGTCACCTGTAAGACTATTCCATTGGTAGGCAGGCTCTTGGAGCCTATTGCTAGTGATGGGAATCATCCCATGGTGTTATGTTGAACCTAAGGACCAAAGGTGATAAGCATAACATGGGTGATATCAAGAGGTGTTTCCTTTTGTTTTCTGCCCCTGTTCTAGTGTTAACCTATCTGATTGTGGTAGTGCTCTTTTTATTTCTTTTCTTTTTTCTTTATTTTTTTTGTGGTGCTCTTTTTGTATGGGCGATGAAGTTTATTTTCTACCCAATCATTTAATTTTTCTTATGCTTGATCCCTTTGTTTATCCCTAGGTCGTATGTTGACCATGCAGGTGATAGGATGAGCAGGGGATACCATTCGCTAGATGGCGATATCTACTCAAGATGTCCTCTTTCCTAGGCTCAAAATTGTTAATGTGTAACCTATTGTGAGCGATCCATGAGAGAAGTTGAACCAGCCTAAAAGACCATAAGAAGAATGTACAAGACTCAGTAGCTATGGGTGACACTTGATTGCCTAAACTATAGAGTAGTCAAAATTAAACATGACACCTATGTATACCCTGATCCTGAAAAGGGGGAATGGACATCCAGGTGGTGATGCTAACAAATGCATGTATTATTCCTATTGAGGCGCATTTTGGGGGAGAATGTACAAACATGAATTAAAATTTTAACTATAAAGCATATGAATATGTGCAATGGATGTAAATGTAAATGATGCAAGTGGAGGAATGTGATATTTACAAGAGGAAAGTTATGTTGTGTAGAAGGAGAATTTTAGAAGAACCTATTTACATATGAGTAAAGTGTGTAATGATGATAAAAAGTGTGATGCTATGATCATGGTTGCCCTAACATGTGGGGTGTGTGTGTAGTAGATGTATAAGTTGTGAGTTGTATAAGTGTATGTAATAGTCACCAAAAAGAAGGAAGATGTGAGAGTGGAATGTACAGGTGGAAGAAGTGAGAAGAAATAGGCTTTGGTAACCAATCAAGAAAAGGGGATCACCAAAAGCCAACAAATATAGGAGAGAAGAAATGAATCAACGTATGTAAGAAGTAGAAGAATGAGATAGAAGAAGAAGAGTAACTAAAACTACTATCGGGTAAAATGGCATAGATCCGGTCGGGAGTGGGATGGTGAAGTGATGATATGGCTAGGATTGTGGCTAGCTATAGTTGGAAATGTTATGAATGTAGTGGGTGGGCATGTTAGGGTGCTAGAGGTGGTAAGGTCCTGGGAGTGGTGGGATGGAGGACTGAGAAGTTGGCTAAATAGAAAAGAATGCTCTGGTGATGGGGTACGCTCATCATGCAACATGTTGTGCACTAGGGTTTTGAATGATCTACACTCTTCGATATCATGACCTGGTTGGTGATGGTAAATGCAAAATTGATTCTCATTGTAGTTGCATGGTTTAGGATGAGAGGGATCAATGGGTCAAATCTTGGGTAGGTCAATAAGGCCCTGATGCATGAGATGATGGAACATTTTAGAAAATGGCATGTGTGGAATAGGCATAGGATAGATGTATGGGTCTGTTGGAGGTGAGCGAGGCCTAGGTGAAGGATGATCTGGTAATGGAGGCATGGGTCTGGGTTCTAGCATGGGTCGAGTCTAGGGTCGGAGAAGGGGTCTACGTGGTGGTGAGGATGGATGGGTCATGGGAGACTATCATGGGTGAATATGGCAATGATAGTGGCTCATCTACAACTCTAGAGCTTTGATATGGGAGATGAGATGTTGTATCTCATGGTGTGGTGGTGATGGTATTGGGGAGGGGGGATCAAGATTCCAATGTGAATGGAATGGCTCGATGCATGGTAGAAAATGGGTGCGGTTGGGATGATGATGCAATAGAGTGGAATGACTATGGTGATTGCAAGCATTGTTGGAATGGTATGCCTCATAGTGGTGAAGGTGGTGTCTTGAGGACCGATGGCATAGGTGATGGCTCTAAGTGGTGATGTGAATGGGAAGGAGGGATGTTTGCATGACCAGCTTGAGTAGCTTGGGCCGCATGGGCTTGCAAAGCCTGGGCGTAGGTAGACTCACCATTGGGAAGGGAGCTGGTAGAAATGTAGGGTGAGGTGGATGAGGTGTATACTCCCTATTAGGTGGGTGGTAGGATCCTATGGGATGATGGGGGTGATTTGTGGGTGAATAGTGATGTCTGAGATCATCAGATGGATGGGAGGGTGATCCCTGTGCTTGGGGTTGGGTGGATTCCTCTTTATCATCGAAAGAGGACATGGTGATCTGGCTGTCGCTAGAGTGTGGTGAATAGGATGAACCTCATTGGTGAGGGGAATGGTGTCGAGGTGAGGTATGATGACCTGAATGGGATGAATGCGAGGAGCGCCTGGTATGAAGGGTGGTTGGTGGTCGGGCGAGATCGACCGGTGTAATGGGTTTTTGTTGTGGCTGCGGATGGTCCTGCATGGTGGTAGGTGAGGCCATTGTAGAGCTCTCCTGCTGATGATGTGAGTCCTACAAAAGGAAAAATAAATACCCCAAGCATAAAAATGGTAGAAAGGTGAAACGTACATGTATAGAGAAATAATAAAGCAGAAATAATAGATTCACATGGTGATGTGTTTGGTGATTTACTTCTAATACTATGTGACACTCATGATGGTGAATGTGTTTATGCATCATGCATTGAATGCACGAAGGTGCAAGATGTTGATGGGTTTAGGATCATTAAGGCCTTCAATATTGGCTAGATGATATGCTCCTGAACCATATTTGTGTGTGATAATAAATGGGCCCAACTAGTTTGGGGTGAATTTATCGCATTGTTGGCGAGGTTGACTTGTGATTTGTTGGTTCTCTTTGAGAACCAAGTCACCAATATTAAACTCATATTGATGTACCTTACTATTGTAGGCATGATGAAGGTGATCTTGATATACTCATGTGTGCTCGATGGCATGGATGCGACGTTCATCGAGGAGTGTTAGTTGATCTAGACGAGCTTGGCGAGCAGTGTCATCATCAATGAAATCTTTCATAGATATCCGTAAGGAGGGTATCTCAAGCTCAAGGGGCATGATAGCTTCTACCCCATAGACAAGTGAAAAAGGTGTTGCCCCAGTAGGAGTATGGATGCTCGTACGATATGCCCACAAGGCTAGGGGTATTTGATTATGCCAGTCCTGGTGAGACTCTGCTACAGTTTTACGGAGAATAGAATAGATGGTTTTGTTCGTGGCTTCTACCTGGCCATTTCCTTGAGGGTAATATGGGGTCAAAAAGCTATGGTGTATGTGAAATCTATCACACAGGGCTCGGACAGTCTTGTTTTTAAAATATTTCCCATTATCTAAAATAATTTGGGAGGGAATTCCAAAGTGGCATATGATATGCTCCATGATGAATGCTGCAATTTTGGCTCCTGTAGTTTGGACCAGTGGGATGGCTTCGACCCACTTTGTAAAATATTTTGTTGTTGTGATGATAAATTTATGATTGCTAGAGGAGGCAGGTGTAATTTGTCCAATTAGATCTAGGCCCCATTGGGAGAAGGGCCACATGGACTGGATTGGTTGAAGTGCTTGGGATGGTAAATGTGTTAGGTTGGCATGTTGTTGGCATTTGATGCAACGTTTGACATACTCACAGTAGTCTTGCTCCATTTTAGGCTAGTAGTAGCCCATACGGAGGATGCATTTGGTAATCACCATGCCACTAAAATGGCCACCACAAGTACCATCATGGGTTTCTTGTACAACCCATTGTGATTCTTGCGGTTCTAGGCAATGCAAGAGTATGTCATCATAGCTACAGTGGTAAAGGATGTCCCCCAACAAGGTGTAGTGGATCACTCTTTGTTTAAAGGTTCGACATTGGGCATGGGGCAAATCACATGGTAGGAAACCTAGTTTGATGTACTCTTTGATCTATGAGAACCATGGGTCATGAGGTTCGGTGTTTACCACATACACACCACCATCATCTGTAGGAGGTTTGGGTGATATAGCAGATTGTGTAAGTGTATGAATGGATATAGATGTTGTGTTGGATGTTGGGTTTTGTGGGATGAGGGACCCTAAGGAGGCCATAGTGTCTACAAAATGGTTTGATGATCATGGAGCGGCTTCGAGGTAATACCATTCAAATTGGGATAGGAGTTGTTGGGCGATTTTCTTGTATTGTTGGAGAACTGGGCAATTGCATAGCCAGAGTTCCTGCACTTGATTGACTATCAAAAGTGAATCACCTATGATGTGGAGGCATTTGATGTGCATAGAGTGTGCTTGTTTTAGTCCTAGGATTAGGGCTTCGTATTCTGCATTGTTATTGGTACAAGGGAAATCAAGTTTGAATGAAAATGGGAGTGGTTCTCCTTCAGGTGTAAAGAAGACAATGCCTACACCCCTAGCATGGAGACACCTAGAACCATCAAAGAACATGGTGAGGTCAGCCATGAATTCTGGTTTGATGTATTCCTCATCTTCGGTTATGTGAAATATGGAATCATCGGGGAGTTGAATGAGTAGGGGTTGATTATCAGTTATTGGGGCTTCAGCTAGTTGGTCGATGATGACTTGTCCTTTGATAGACTTTTGAGATATGAATTCTAGGTCAAACTCGGTTAGGAGCATGATCCATTTGGTTATGCATGAATTGTGATAACTCTTGTTCATCATGTACCAAAGGGGATTATCTCGGGTGATGACAAAAGTTGTGTGGTTTAACATGTAGTGTCTTAACTTCTGGGTAGCGAATACTACTACTAGGCATAGCTTCTCCATGTATCCGTATCTCATTTCGTAACTAACTAGTGTGTGGCTGATGTAGTAGATAGCCTGCTCTTTGTCGAGAGCATTCTTTTGAGCTAGGAGTGTACCTAGCACAAGTTCTATGGTTGAGATGTATAGAGTCAGTGGTAATTGTGGGTGCGGTGGTGACATGACCGATGGTGATGTAAGGTAAGTTTTGATAGCATCGAATGCGGCTTGACAGTTATCATCCCATTTGAAGTGTACTCCTTTTTGTAGGAGATGATTGAATGGTTGGCATTTGTCTGATAATTGTGCTATAAATCTATGAATAGAGGTAATCTTGCCCTGGAGGCTGTGCAATTGCTTTAGTGTGGTAGGAGGAGGCATCTCGATGATGGCTTTCACCTTACTAGGATCTACTTCAATGCCTCATTGGGAGACAATGAATCCTAGTATTTTTCCTGATGTAACATCGAACACGCACTTTTTTGGATTGAGGCGCACATTGTGTTCTAGTAGTCGATCAAAAATCTGATGGAGATCTTCGAGATGGTCGACACATTTCTTTGATTTGGCTATGAGGTCATCTACATAGTCTTCCATATTTTTGTGCATTAGATCATGAAATATGTAGGTCATGGCTCGTTGATAGGTTGCCCCAATATTTTTAAGGCCAAAGGGCATGACCTTGTAGCAAAAGGTCCCCCAGGGTGTTGTGAAGGAAGTTTTGTGTTGATCGGCTGGGTTGATCCTAATTTGATTATATCCAAAAAATCCATCCATGAGGGAAATCATTTTGTGACCTATGATGGAGTCAATGAGGGAGTCAATGTTGGGTAAAGGGAAGTTGTCTTTGGGACAAGCTTTGTTTAGGTCATGAAAATCTGTGCAAACGTGAACGTCATCGGATGGTTTGGGGATAGGGACCATGTTGGATACCCACTCGGGATAGTCGATGGGTACTATGAAATCAACGTCTAGGAGATTTTGGAGCTTAGATTTTACTATCAATGTGATAGTTGGATGCATGCATCACAACTTCTATCTTACTGGTTTGGCATTGGGATCTAGTATAATATTATGCACTACTACGGTAGGGTCAAGTCTCGACATGTCTTTGTAAGACCATGCGAACACTTTTATATACTTGCATAGGAAGTTTGTGAAGGTGATGCGTTCCTCGGGTGAGAGGCTAGCGGCTAATTTGAGGATGTGTGGATTTTTTGGATCATCATCGATGTCTACATCGATCGTGTCCTCGATGAGCATGCGAGATCCATCATGCAATTATTTAGGGATAGGAATGAGATTGAAGTCATCAATGGCCTCACTGAACTCGTACTCATCATCTATGTAAATGCTCGTGTGATGGACTTGAGGGGTTTGGGATGACGTGGATGAGGAAGGGGCATTTGCTACCTGTAAGATGTGAGGAGAGAGAAGAAAGTCTCCAGGTACTGGTATGTGTGAGATGTGTGCTAGATCGATAAAGTTTGGGTTTGGGGTATCATCTCGAATCTTTGGTGGTTGTAATGGAGGGGAGAGTGTAAGTCTACCTCAACCATGTTAATCGATGTTGTAGGTGAAGTAGGTGGGGTAGAGTCTAGTGAGGGAGGTTGGATAGGTTGTGCACATCCTAAGAGACTCAAGGGAGGTCATAGGATGACTGGTGGTGAATGAGGATGAGAGGCTGCTCTCTGTAGTTATCTATGTATAGGTGGGAATATAGGCAAGTGTATCGATGGTGGGTCAGGTGGGATTGGGTCTGGCTCTATCGATGGTGGATCATGTGGGAGTGTGTCTGCTCTATTGGTGGTGTAGCTAGGGATAAGGTAGCAAAGTGTTCTTCCAATCTCTGAATATCATAGAATAAGGAGGTATCGGGTGTAGGAGATTCTTGGAAGAAATCATAGGGGATGGTGATGGTTGATGTGGGTGAAGGCGTGTCTTCTAGCATGTCCATATCAATGTACTCTTCCAAGGTGTGTGTTGGATGTGGAGGAGGATGTAAAGAGAGATCTTGGATCTCATATTCTAATGTATAGATGATGGTTGGGTGATAACCTAGGCTAGTTTTGTTGGTAGGTGATCGGACACGAGGGTTAATGGGTGTACGTAGCCCTTGCTCATAATGGCCTAACCTAAACCCATGCCAATGAAAGTGTTGTAGGTAGCACAAGGCAAATTGAGGGTTGGCTAGGTGTGTAATTGCATCACCAGAGCTAGATTGTGGTGGTGAAGAAGTTGGTGAGGGGATCAAAGAGTCTACTCCCACATACACAAAGTTGGTGTGGTTTTTAGGACTTCCTAACTGTATGATGGTTTCGATAGTCAACACCGAGGTTGAGGGATGACCAAAATATTGGGTAGATTGGATAGGGGTGTCACATACATGGGCATCACGTACGTTATAGTCTCCTAGGCCATTGTTTGTCATGAAGATGGATATGCATGGTGTGGCATGCTCTAGCGATTGGGGTGGCGTATCCAAATCAGATGAGGAAGGAGAAAGTTGGGATTCCCTAATGGTGGTAGCTGAAGGGTGTGGAGATTCATCCGAGTTGGGTGTTGGTTGTTCGGGTTCATGATGTTTGGTTGTTGTGGCTTGAATAGGCTGTTTGTTCTGCGTAGGGGATGACATCGGTGTAGGTGCAGGGATGCATGGAGATGTGAATGTCTTAGGTTTCGGTCGAAAGGGAAGAGGAGGTGTTTGCGGTGTAGGAAGGATAGGGGCTTCCATATGCAAGGGTGGAGGAGGTAATGTAGTCGGTTGTGTGATGGGTGGCAATGGTGGTTGCGACACCATGGGTGGAAATTGGAATGGTAGAGGTTGGGAGGATTGTGGAGGCCATAAGAACGGTGGTGAGGAAGGCATGGTATCAGTTTTAGGTCCCTCAAAGATGATGCTAATGGTGCAGATATCGAGGCTTGTGTTGTTGATGAACATTGGGATGTTGGGGTGGAAATTGGGGAGGATATCGATGCTCCTACTGACTGGTGAGAGGATACAGGGAATAGTTGGGAGGATGAGAATGAAGGCATAGGGGGAAGGTCTATGACATTACAAAACTTAAAGGGGTCTCCATCGGCTGGGACATAGTGAACAAGTCCATTGTGGATGTACTTGAGGCAATGGTGCAATGTGGATGGGACACACTGCATGTCTCTAATCCAAGGGTGATCGAGGAGAATATTGTATTGCATTTCTCCTTGGATGATGTGAAAGAGGATGGGGATCGTACGGATGCCTACGTGAATGGGTAGAACTATGGATCCTATGGTAGGTCTCATGGAACCATCGAAAGCATGTAGGTCTAGGGAAGGTGTGGTGAAATGGGTTGGAGGGAGGTGTAGGTGATGCAGGGCTGCTATGGATATGATGTTGATGGATGAGCCCATGTCAATGAGTACCCACTTGTAGGTAATATCATTGATATTAGCTTGTATGTGAAGGGGAGGATCGACTCCTTCACCAATGAGTTCCGTTATCTCATGGTCATGGAAACTAATTGAAGGTTGAAGGCATCATGGGATGTTCCCTATGAAATTGACAAAAGCATTTGTGTCATGTGTCTCTAAGTCAATGGAATGTAGGATGTCATTCAATGCCTCATGATGGGGTTGAGACTATTGTAGGAGATCGAATATGGATAGTCATGCGGGGGCATTGCGTAGTTGATGGGTTAGACTACCATGGATGGTAATCACATTTTGAGGTGGTGGTGGTATGGTATTAGGCATTTGGGGTGTTTGTGGGGATGTAAACTAGATAGGGGAGAAACAATAGGTGTTGTCTAGCATGATGGGTACCGTTGGTTCCTCGTAGTAAGGTTGATCATACCTACTACTCCACGTGATGGAGGATCATGTTGGACATTGTTGACTTGGTGAGGTGGCATTGGAGGATTGTTTGGAGGTCTAGGGGGATTGGGTCCTCTGTGATCCGATAGAGGGTTTTGGAAAATCCCTAGGTTTTGGTTCTATGGGGCTAGAGGGTTTGCTACCTGAATAGTGCCCCTATCGATTAGGTCTTGAACTTGCCCCCGAAAGGAGTGACACGAATCGATATTATGGCCATGCTGCCTATGAAAGGGATAGAAGAGCTGCTCATTATAGTCATGAGGCTTAGGTGAATTTGGATCCAATGGGTGGATCTCGGGTAGAACGAGATGGTTGCCCTCATACAATCTATGGAACAGGGCTGGTAATGGTTTAGATAAGGGTGTAAAGTTGCATGGTGGACCCTATGGGCGCATGCCATGGTATTGTTATGGTCGAGGTGGGGCAGGAGCATTAGCTTGGAGTGCTTGTGGTTGTGGTGTATAGGGTGGAGGAGTCGGTACTAGTGCTAGGGTAGCAGTTATGACTTGGTTGGTTTGTGGTGGTCATGGGTAAGGTTGATTTGGTGTGGGTCTATTGAAGTGAAAGTTGGAGTTATAGTTGGATTTGGCTCTCAACTTAATCTTCCTAGACTGGACCTTAATATCTTCGATCACTTTTTCTTGTGAGATAGCATCTTCAAAAGTATGACTTTGGTGAAGTTGGAGGGATGTGGAAATGTGTTTGTGGCAACTCTTGGAAAAGAGTGTCACAAGCTCTAAGGTGGGGAGGCTATGGGTGAGGTCATGGATAATCACTCTCCATCTGGAAACAAACTCAGTAATGGGTTCATCGTCCACCTATCGTAAGGCGTAGACATCAAAAAATGTGGTCTTTTTCTTGATGTTGATGGAAAAGTGCTCTAAGAAGGAATTGGCTAGTTGCTCAAAGGTATACAGGCTATGGCATGGTAGCATGTTGTACCAATCCAATGTTGGCCTAATGAGGGATAGGGAGAAGGTACACAACATAAGGGGGTTACTACTATGAAGCTGGTAGCAGGATGAGCGGTAGTTGCTCACATGTTCTCTGGGATCTTCCTTACCTCTATACTTGTCAAATTTTGGTATTTTGAAGTGATAGGGATAAGGAGGAATAGGGATTGATGGATGAACTAGCTCATTGCATAGTTCATCATAGCAAGGCTTTTGTGGCCCGTAGCTAGAGGTGCGTAGGTTCAACATTTTGACTTCATCTCGCAAGAGTTGAAGTTTGGGTGTCATAGGAGTTGAGGGTTGGGCTATGGTAGGCTGACCTTATGGATGTGGTGGATATTGGTATTGTTGTTCTTCATAATATTATGGGGAATACTATTGCGCTTGATCATGATAAGGTGGGTAATGGGTGACATGTGTTGTCATGTCTATGGGCACACTAGGTTGTGGGGTAGGTGTCTATTGAGGATAATAGTACTGTGACTGGGCAACATGCGGTTGTGGCATGGGTACTTGTTGGTTTGGAGCCTATTGTACTGGTTGGACCATGGGTGGTGATGACCAAATTGGAGGAGGTGTAAAGAAGCTAGGTGTAGTTGGTGGTAGTGTAGGTGTTGGTACTACTAGTGCTAGGGGTGGTCGAGATGAGGTATCAAAATATGGGATCTATCTCTGCCCTGGAGGGTAGGAAGTAGGGAAGCTAAACTATGTGGAATAATTTGGTTGAGTGGGTGGATAAGCTATCGGTGTTGGTCCATAGGTAGGATGGAGATGGGTAGTGGGAGCCTAAAAAGGAATAGGTGGTGGTATCCTAAAGGTCATCGTAGGCAAAGGTGGCTCCAAGGGTTGGGTGTCATACACTCTAGATACCTGGGAGATAGGTGGAAAAGCTACTAAAAAGGTGGGATAAGCTATCGAGGTAGGAGCTTGGGTTGAGGGGAAAGTGTAGGTGTACACTCCCACTTGGGTTTGTGCATCTTGCTCCTGAAGAGGCTGTTGGGAGGTACCCTCAGATATGGTGAAGAATGGCTCTTGGGAAGAGGATGGTTGGTACTCTTGTGAGGAGTATGGGTGTGAGGTTTGAGGGAATGCTTGTGGTTCTTGTTGGGTAGGGATCTATTGTGCAGTTTGGAAGGATGGCTTCTGGCTTCCTACAGTGGAGGAGGATGGGTCAGACACCATTCCTATGGTAGGGGTGAATGATGCAACCTCAGGATGGGTATGGTTTAGGAGGGAGGAATCATTCTCAAATAGGGATTGAGATAGATTTTGGAAGAAGGGATGTGCAAAGGTGGGTGAAGTAGGCATGACCTCCTCATCTATGGTGAAGGATGGAGGAGATTGTCTTGGTGTTGTGTAGATCACATGGTCATAGAACATGGTCGGTGGATTAGGTGAGGATGGGGCTGAAAGGAGTGGGTAATCTTCTACGAGTGAAGTAGCGAGGATTTCACTCAAAGTTGACATCTCCTCATGAGGCATCATGTGTGTGAATTGTACATTAGATTCTATGCATGAATCAGATGTGTCTATGATCCTCTCCTTCATGATCGAAGGAGTAAGAGTGGACTGACTAGAGGAAGGGGAGGCCATTCCTCCATAGAGCATGATTGCTCATGCGCTCTACTACGGGTGACCACAGGCATAGTGGCATGTGAAAAAGGGGTTTTTAAGAATAAACCCTATGTGATGTAGACTCAACTGTGTCTAATGTGAGTGTGAAGTAAGTGGCATGTTGTGTGTAGCAAAACAATATATAGTGCAGTGTGTTGAGACCGGTCTGTGATCATGCAAACAATGGTAGACCGGAATCAATTCTAAATGCTGAGAAAATAAAAGTGTTATGTTCATTTTGTGTGTTGTAATGTTGATACTCCCTATGTAGAATCATGGGTAATGGAGTGAATACTCTAGAAAATCAAGAATGTCATCAATATCAAACCTCCTGCAACACCCAAAGATGCACAGGATAGAATGGTACCGCAACGTGCGAATGGTGACCTGTATGGAAGGTGCAGTAAAATGATATCCTAAAGGGGTGGAACTCACTATGCTGAAGCGAGTTCACAATATCCTCTCATGAGAAGAGGTGGCACTATCTGAGACCTACTATCGACATACCCATGCTTTCGCTTCACCCTCGGGTGGGCTTAGTCAAGAACGATAGTTACCAATTCCACAAATTATACAAGCCTTGTGGATGAAGGTGCTAATCCTATCCCACTCCATAGGTAACCATTGGTGATGAAATCCAGGGCCCAATCACAAAAGTGGGGGATTTTTCGGTGATGAAATCTAGAAAACCACTCCTGTGGGGCTGCTAGGTGTCTAGGGGGTGAGCTGATGGAGAGTGCAACTCGATCCACACCAGTCTCGAGCGATGGATTGGGGATGAAGTCCAATCTCACCACTTGTTTAAATACCATGTGAGTGTGTGTGGGTTTGTGTTTTTCTAATGGTGTTTGCAAGGTAAGAAACTAACTAATTGCCTTTTCAAAAGAAAACTAATCCTAATGCCTTTTTGAAAGCAAATGATTAGATAGCTTATATTATTTGTAAAGAAATGGTCTAGCCTAAATGCCTTTGTGAAGCAAACTAATCTACTTTGCAAAACATAGAAACATGCAATCCAAATGTGTTTGGAATAGAGGGGATTATGAAACCCTAACTTGAACTTTTAGAATGCAAAATTCTTTCAAAAATGTAAGAGGGGATTAGAAACCCTAATTTTACTTTAGAATGTAAAGTTCCTTTTAGCAATGGAAGCTATGAATGAAGGAAGAACAACTTAGGCTTATGCCATATGCAAAAATAAAAGACAAATGCAAATTTATTTGAGAAATAAATTTTGTACACTTGCTGGAAAGTTGCAGGTCCTAAAAATTTTAGAAACCCTAAAGATTCGACAACTTTGCAATGAAAACAAAACTATGTCTAGCAATGATTATTTAACTAGTTAGTGAGATTTTTGTTTCCAAAACTTGCAATAGAGGCAGAAAAGGTGAGCATACCTACATTATGATGCTAAGGGGGGTTTTATTGGCCCCTAAAAAGATCACCCTAACTGATTTGGGGGTTTTTGAGGCTTCTGTGTTCAAATCATGACCCGAGGGGTGAATTTGACCCAAATCATGACCCGAGGGGTGAATTAGGACTGGTTCATGGGGCGGGGGTGAATCAGGTTCAGAGGCTTCAAATCAGAAATCTGATGGCCTAGGATGGTTCCTAGGGCTTTGGAGGTCTCTATGGAAAATAACTTTGGTACCTACAAGACATAAAAATAGAGGATAATGTCAGATTTACAAAGAAAATGAATCTAGCACTATCCATTGTGGGGGTCCCATCGGGCGTGCCAGAATGAAATGATCAGAAATTGACATTTGATAATTTAACACAAAACACAATGATGCATTAAACAAAGATATGCTTTATTCCATTGATATTAATAAGATATAGGTTACAAGAGGGACATGATGCCCTTTATCCATTTCTCTTCCTAACAATGTTATAATCAATTTGATGCCTTCTTCGGTCGTCCCTCAGTGTAGGTGGGCTTCTTTGTATGTGGGCCACCATCGGGTTGTTGTTGGTTTGATGCTGCTTTCCCTCTTCATATTTGCTGCATAACCTGTGATTAACCTACAAAAGGGTGTTAGTACGATGGGGGGCTTGCCTTAGTCAGGCCCCATATTTATGAAGATGAAATGACTATAAAAATAGAACAAAACATGAAATAAACTATGCAGAAGGTAATAATATGATGAAAGGGAGCTTACCACCCAAATATGGAGTGATTTGGGGCCTGTAGACCCAATTCGCCACCCAGGGGTGAACTGAGGCCAGATTCATGGGGCAAGGGGCGATCTAAGCTGTGATGCCTCTTCTACAAAATCCTTCCGGTGGGTCGACTCCTAGGCAGTTGGGGTGCCTCTGTGTACCATTGAAATTCGACTGTGTGCACCAAGAAATGACTGTTCAATATTGGCTTTCCATTTCAGTAGAGTAACTGTGCTTTGTTGAATTTGTGAATCAGACTTAATTAGGGGTTTGGGACCCATTATTTATAGGCAAAGGCAAGGTGCAGGGGGGTTAGATAGACTAAACCTAGGTTTGATTCTGACTAGGGTTAGGTTAAGAAATGCAATGTGGCAACATCACATTCCTTATGAGAAATATCTCATCCTCACACATGTGTGAGGATGGATTAGGGCTAATCTTGATTAGGAGGTGCTTAAGCCAATTTAGGACATGATTAAAGAAATATCTCAACAAACCCTAATTTCACACATGTGGGAGGATGTAATTAGTGCTAATCAAGATTAAGGGTTCTTTTAATCAAATTTTCCCTAAAAAGGTGACTTAAGTGAAGTCAACATTAAATTAGAATTTAGGTAATTGACTTATTAATTGTTTTGGTCAACTAATACCCCATGGGGGCCTCAATTGCATGCGAATAGACCGTCGAATGATATCCCAATGCACCGGATGTGATTTGGAAGGCTTATGAGGGTTTAGGACCTAAAATCCGATGGAGTGATACATGAAAGTCTACATATTACTATGGCAAATTATGGCAATCTACGTATTACTACGCATGACTACGCATGACTACGCATGACTACGCATGACTATGATAGCCTACAATAGCCTAGGGATGTCTGGAATCACCTATGGATATGCAGAAGTAGCAATGTGCGACTTTTGGGTGTCTATAGAGGGGTTCTGGAGCAGGTCCCACATTGGATATGTTGATCACTACATTACTAGATTTGCACAGCTCTAGGCAGATGACATATAGTGACGTCTGTATATGGACTTCCCTTCATGGGAGGAGTTTGGTGAGCGACTATTATAGGCTAGGTGAGATAGGTGGTTTCTCGATCGCAAGTCCTAGATCCACAAGTATCAGTTTTATTCATGCATCCTCCTCTAGTTTGGGATCATACAGGATATTCTAAAGCTTCCTATGATCTATCAATGCCTGGTACTACAAAGGGATCTACCTTGGATTCAGTCGATGCCACTTGGGGATGATACTGATGACTTCTAGGATTTGGGCATGGCTAGGGCTGGGACCACCCCAACGTATGACACTCGATGGTCCCTACTAAAGTGGTATGGAGAGGGGCCACTCGATCTGGTGGACGATGGCACTGAGGCTGATCTAGAGGGGCGCAATATGCACCAGGGGATTGAGGGTGGATGGGGTGTAGAGGCCCCCATAGAGGATGCTCCATAGGCTAAGGTAGAGGAGGATGCCCTGGAGGAGGGCGAGGCACCTCCAAACATTAATGTGGGGTAGCTACTGGCTTAGATTGCTAATATTTAGAGTCATGTTGGAAGGTTGCAGACCCAACAGTTGCAACGAGATACTTCTATTGCCAATCTAGAGGTAAAGTTGGCTCACAGGGAGAGGCAGTTAGCACAGGCCCAAGAGCATATCACAACTCTCATAGCATGGGCTACAAGTGTGAATACATAGGTCTACAATATCACTAGTGTGCATGATCTGGTACAGGTGCAATGTAGTGCAACTATTATAGAGAGAGATCTACTCAAGGTATAGAGGGTGGATCCTTCATCTTCCCAGGGTATCATGGGATCTCTAGCTACACCATATTCATTGCTACCAGGTGGTCACAACCCCATGTTAGAGATCCTATGCTTACAGGTCCACATGGAGGAGGGTAATGATAGGCACACCGACAAGGTAACCCGCATAGACCAGCTAGAGGGTTACATCAAGTTTCTTTACGGGTAAGTCCCAAAGGATCCACATGCTTTAAGGTCCCAGCAGACCAGGACTAGGACTACAGGGCAGTCCTCTATGAGCTCTAGCCACTGGACCCATAAGACCGAGAGGACACACAGGTCCTCTAGTACGCATGGAACCAGCTCTCATAGGAGCCACAAGGATGGTGGAGGTGATGGCGATGACTCTCAGGTTGGTGGTGCAGGCCCTCTGTAGTACATATCTACTGAGATATTTATTGTACCATTTTTTAGTGTAAGGTCGAGGACCTACACAATTATAGTCTACAAGAATTTTGATATACTCTTGATGTACTCATTGATACACATATTTATATGATATTGATCATTTTGGCTCATTATGTGTACTTGTCATTTTTATGTTTTATGTTTATGTTTATGCACATGGATGCAAATGTTTATATTGATGCTATGTTCATATGATGTGATGTATGGATGACATGCACTAGATAGCTATTTTTTATTTATGATGATGATGATATGCAGTGATCTAGATGTTTAGATGTGCTACTTATGATGGATGCATATGGATGTGATGTTTACTTTTAAATGCATATTTAATTTTGCTTTATTGTATGCATTTAATTTGTGACGATGTCACGCTATGCTGGTGTAATGTATGTAAGCTTTTTTTACATGATGGTAATCTAATGTAAATGAACCTGTATGATTTATTCACTTAAAACATAAGGAATGAATGTGATATGAGTTTAACAATATAATGGACAACACTACCGAATGTGTAAGAATCATGAATGCAATTGAAAATCCTTATTATAGGAATTAACTCAATTAATCACCCATATATGAAATGCAATGATATGCAGTGGTATGATGCAAATGATGTAATATGTCACTTTATTTTCTTTCTGCAATTTTGAGAAATATGCACAATATAGTCAGTGGTCGTCTAGATATCGTTTTTGATATCCATATGGTATCTATCCTATATCTTGATTGTGCCTTATGTAATGATGTATCATGGATTCGATACTTTGTAGTTTAATAATTGAATGCCTTTTTTTTATATGGTTTGTGATATTTGGTATTTTGTTGCTATTAGAGAAATTTTTGAGGTTTTCCATGAGACTCAAACACCCTCGTAGACTTATCAAACGTCACATACTAACTGTACAAGTCTTTTTTTGGACAAGGCTTTCATCATGCATGACCCAACTATTCATTATCCCTCTGTGTGCATGTGAGTATTTTTAGATAGACCATAGGCATACCCCAGATGTTAGTCGGGACTCTTCCAACCCATATGTGAGATCGGGTTCCTCCTATGTTCGTATCATCCTTGTTTCATACTTGATTGGACTATACTACTAGACAACCCCAGGAACCCAGAGCTAGCTCATCTCACTTTCATTAAAAATAGTCGTGACTCTTTCAACCCATTGCTACAATTGGGGATCATCCAATAGAACTACTACTCCAAAAGCAGACGGGACTCTTTCAACCCATTGCTGCAATCGGGGTTCACTCTATGGATTTGAATAGTGAACAATTCAGGGATTCAAGTTCTCACCCCATTTTTGATATTTGCTCATATGTAGTGATAAAAATCACTATTTTTCACATTTTACTTTGAGTGATAAAAATCACTGTTTATTCTCGTTTTCCTTGAGCAAGGGATTTATATAGTGCTTTTGATTCACTATATCACTTTAGATTTGAACTTTGAACTTTGGTTTTGAGATTTAAACTTTGTATCTATGTACGAGTAGGGGAAATTCTTGTCCTTTTGCCAAGGTTCACCACTCTAGACCGAACTATTTGCAAGATAAGCAAGTAATAAAACCCATTTCTCTAAATACCTAGGACCACTTTCGTAGCTTTCATCTTCCCTTATCTTAGCAGGATTTTAAATGTGTCAATTAGGGATGGGATCCTGATATGCCAAACATTATCACAACTAGTGACCTCATCTACAAAAGCAAAAGAAGCTTTCTACGACATCTGAGAAACCCACTAGGTATGGCCGAGTGACTAGAAAACTTTGGTATACATACATACATATTTCATAGCAACAGGTGTTATGTTGACAAACACATTTACTCACATGAATAATGGTTGAGATAAATGCAGAGGTGCATGATTAAAACACAAATGTGGCATCGTTTGTAAGACTAACAAACACAATCCATCCTACTATGAAATGCAATGGATGATGAATGCTTATATGCAATGCAATGATGAAATGAATGCATGTGTAATTGAAAATACATAATCCAAATGCAAATGTTTTTGGATTTTATGCTTTACCAATTTTTTTTGGATTTTATTGATTTTATAATTTTTATTGATTTTGAGCCTTTATATTTGACCAAACGACGAGTATATGCCTTTGGATCCTTTAAATTGACCACGCAAATTTTTAGAAAATCCTTGGAGCTTTTTTTTTTAGGATGACCAAGCAGTGTTAAGCAAACCCTCAAGGCCTTTTAGGCTGACCAAGCGGTTTCTCATAAACCCTTTGTGCCTTTTTGGGATGACTGAGCGGTTATAAGCAAACCCTCAACGCCTTTAATTGACATGACCAAGCGGTTTTAGGAACCCTTGGAGCCTTTTTCTATGCTTCTAAGCATAGAATGCCTTAATATGGATGATGTTGAGAGGTTATGACTCTTCAACACCTCCTAGTGACATTATGCTAATAGGTACCCAGACCAATATTTTCAAATATGATATAGGGTCCTAGCCAATTAGCCATGAATTTTTCTCGCATATCAGGCGATAAATTAGAGTTCTATTGGTTCTCTTTGAGCACAAGATCCCCAAATTCAAAGTCTCTTTGATGTACTTTGATATTATAAGCTCATTTTAGTCACTCTTGATAAATACAAAGATGCTCTAGGGCATTCACGCAATGTTCATCAAGCAGCGTCAATTGATCTAGTTGAGCTTGTCGTGCGGTGTTGTCATCGATGAACTCTTTCAATACAATGCGCAGAGTTGGAATTTCCAACTCTAAGGGTATAATGACCTCAGTGCCATATACTAGTGAAAATGGTGTTGCCCCAGTGGGCATCCGAATGCTAGTCCTGTAAGCCCATAATGCAAGGGGTAGTTGGATATGCCAATCTTTGTGGTTTTCTTGGACCATATTTTTCAAGATGGCCACCACTATATTTTTTGAGGCCTCAACTTGCCCATTTGCTTGTGGATAATATGGAGTTGCAAAATTGTGCTTGATTCTATACTTAGACGTCAAAGCTCTCACAGTTTTGTTCTTAAATGATGTTCCATTATCCAAAATTATTTTGGATGGAATCCCAAAATGACTTATGATATGCTCCAGTATAAACTCTACTATACAAGCTCCAGTTGTCATTGTTAAGGGTATTTATTCCACCCACTTTGTGAAATACTCAATAGCCATGATAATAAATGTATGTCAACACGATGACGGAGGAGAGATCTTGCCTATAATATCTAATCCCCACTGATAAAATGGCCAAGATGCTTGGATGGGTCGTAAGGCCTATGATGGCAAGTGCATAATATTAGCATGATGCTGACATTTGACACATTTCTTGACATACACATTGCACTCCTCCATAATGGACCAATAGTAACCCATTCGAAGGATGCGCTTAATGATGGTCATGCCGCTGAAATGACCATCGCACGTACCGTCATGAGCTTGTGAAATTGCCCATGATGTCTCTTGGGGCTCTAGACAATGAAGGAGAACTCCATCATAACCTCATCGGTACAAGATGTCTCCTAGAAAGACATATTTAGTCACTTTCTACTTGAATGTGCGTTTAGCGACACGCGACAATCCCTCTAGCATTATACCAAGTTTTAATAAGTCTTGGATTTGCAACATCCAGCTCTGACAAGCCTTAGCTATGACTGCCAAGACGACTTGCTCCCCCTACGTATTTACTTTTACCAATGTATACTGGGAAACAACCTTGTGGTGAATGGTAGTACCACTCCCCATCGGACTCTGAGAGGTTAATGACCCCCAAGGTGCCTTATTTAGAAAGTCTTCAGCTTTGCAGAACCATTCAACTTTTGGTTCCACACTAATCATGTTGACTGATTCTTTATTATCAAAGGTTGCATGCTCTGCTGCAGGATGTGAGAGCGTCTTGACATGGATGGTAGTGAAATATGTAGATGGATTCTGAGGGATTAAGGATCCCAAATATGCCATGGTTTCTGTGAACCTATTTGACGAATGAGGGATTGCCTCAATGTCATACCATTCCAACTTAGCCAAATATGTAGCAACAAGATTTTTATAGGCTTTCAGTATGGGACATCAACACTGAAAGAGCCCCTTAACTTGGTTGACTATGAGCAAGGACTCGCCAAAGATGTTGTCTCTTAATGCCCATGGTGATGGTTGTATGGAGACCCAACAATAGGGCTTTGTACTAAGCGTTGTTGTTGGTGAACAAAAAGTCTAATTTAAACAACAAGGGCATTGGACCTCCTTGCGGTGTGAAAAACACTATTCCTACACCACCTCCTTGCTTTCACTTTGAACCATCGAAGAACAAGGTCATATCAGCATTATTCTCTGGTTCTTCAGGTTCGAGAGCTTCGGATATGATGAAGACCGCATCATCCAAAAGCTCAATGGTCAGAGGCCTATTGTTTGACAGTGGTGCCTCAACCATCTGATCAGCTATGAATTATCCCTTAATGGACTTTTGGCTTATGAATTCTAAGTCAAATTCTATCAGTAGCATGATCCACTTTGCAGTACGCGTATTATGATACGTCTTACTCATCATGTACTGCAAAGGATTTTGTTTTGATATTACATATGTCGTATGACTTAACATATAGTGCTATAATTTATTTGTAGCGAACACTATTGCTAAACACAATTTCTCTACATATGTATACCCTAGCTCGTAACTCACCAAGGTTCGGCTAATATAATATATGGCTTGTTCTTTGTCTTACACATTCTTTTGGGCTAACATGGTCCCTAATGCAAATTCGATCGTCGATATATATAGAATAAAAGGTACATATGACCTTTGTGGAGCTAGTACTTGCGGCATCGCTAGGTATTTCTTAATTTTAGCAAATGCTACTTGACAGTCCTCATCCCAGTTTAATGGGACCCCCGTATGTAGCAGTCGATTCATGGGTTGATATTTATCCAATAACTGAGTGATGAATCACTTTATCGATGCTACTTTGCCTTGAAGGCTCCTTAACTCTTTAATGTTTGAGGGAGGACGCATCTCTAGAATAGCCTTGACTTTTGTTGGGTTGACTTCGATGCCTCATTTAGAAATGATGAATCCTAAGAGTTTACATAAAGTTATGCCAAATATGCACTTCTTAGGATTCAACCTAACATTATGCTCTATCAAGCGATCGAAGACCTTCCTTAGGACCTCTGCATGCTCTTCCCATAGCAATGACTTGGCCAACAAGTCATCAATATAATCTTCTAGAATCTTATGTATGTAGTCATGAAATATATATGTCATGGCCCGCTGGTATGTGGCACCAGCATTTTTAATACCAAATGGCATAACTTTATAGTAAAATTTCCCCAATGGCATTATAAATGTGATTTTATGCTAGTCTTTGGGTTTAATCCGAATTTGATTGTAACCAAAAAATCCATCCATTAGGGAGAGCATCTCATGACCTACGATTGCATCTGCAAGAACATCAATATTCGACAACGGAAATGAATCCTTGGGTGTTGCCTTATTCAGGTCTCTGAAATCTATACAAATACAAATTCTTCCATCAAGTTTTCCTATAGGCACCTTATTGGATACCCATTCCGAATAGTCGATGGAGATTACAAACTCTACGTCCAACAACTTTTGCAATTCGTACTTCACCATTAATGCTACTGTTGGATGCATATTTCTAAGATTCTTCTTGACTGGCTTCTTCATCAGATCTAGCGAAAGTTTATGCATAACCAATTTTGAGTCTAGACCTGGCATATTTTTGTATGTCCAAGCGAAAATATTAGGTCTCTCTTTCAATAGAGGGATGATGGTGGCATGATCATCTAGAGTGAGACTCTCTCCAAATTTAAACTTCCTTGGATTAGTGGGATCACTATTGATATCCACATCAAAGGTTTCCTCCACTGACATGTGCGATCCCTCCTCAAGTTGATGAGGCGTAGGAATCAAATGGATGTCATCAGTCGGGTTGATAGGTTTCGCATTGGAAGCATCCTCAGCATGATAGACATCATAAGCACAACCTGGTGTAAAATGAAACGATTGTAGCATTTCTTCATTAGGGAAGAAATCTTCAGGCTCAATAGGTGATCTAGCATGATCCCAATCAATAGCATCTACATTTAATTGCAATAGTTTGGATGGATCTATTGGATTATGAAGTAGGGTGGTCAAATAAATGGAGACCATATTGATGGAATGGAATTGATCTCTAGGACCACATAGACAAACATCTACATCACTGATACAACTCTCATACACAATATTTGGGTCTATCGACACAGGTACGAATGGGTCCTCTCTATGTGCACTACGGATTTATGCAATGATTGCAATATTGGATCATTTGGCTCAACGAGCTCTATATACATAAGTAGATCAGGAAACGCCATGTGATAGATCACATCAAAGTTTGATTGTCTTTTCCTAAGGCAAGGATTGATATTTATTTCTCTATGCATGTCCTTAGTAGTATAAGGTGTGTTACGATGAAGTAGGTAGGGAGATCCTAGATAGGCTCTCTCCAAATCATCTTAATCATCATTGTCGTAATACAATCCTTCATTTTCCCCCACTAGAATGGGATGATCTGGAAAATGTGGCCCCATATAGGCTACTTCCTGATCACTATCGTCATTATCTAGTAAATAAAATATAAGCACCATAAATATGATACTACCTCATAAACCGACTCAGCCTCCTCCCCTGACTGAGTGTTGGGTGAGGACTCATTGTCTATCGAGACATTCTCATGATACGACTTGGGTGATGCTATGGTGACGTAAGACACCATCCGATTATTTCTCTAGAACACAGAAGGATTAGGGTGATATGGGTTGAAATTCACGTTGTCCCCCAGACTAAGGTACAAGCGATCTAAGGATGCTATAAGCAAATCGTATTGTCCTCGTATATGTAACCCCAGCCTGAACCTATTAGTTGTCAGCTAATAACACGGCTCAAGCAAAGTCCTATGTCCTTGTTCAAACAGACCAAGGTCATATCCATGCCAATGATATAATTTGAAAATACGCATGGAGTACTTCGGGTTGGATAGATAATGAACATTTACTCCAAAAGGTTCACCATCATCTTCATCCATGGACATTCACGTTGGAATCTGATCCAGCCTAGCATAGATGAAGTTAGTCTGATTGGGTGGCTCTCCTAATGACACTACTAATCCAACTGAAAAACTATGAGCATGTAGTTGGTCCATCTCTTGTGCAGTCTCCAGAATCGGTCTGAAGATTACATTTTGCATAATATACTCACCTAACCTTGTGTTGGTGAGATGTAAAGTCACCCGCGATACATTGATGAGCAAGGTGTAGCAACAGTATTGTCATTGTTGTCAACACAGTCAGACAGATCGATTGATGCAGTGGATAGGAGTTAAGATGTTCTTCAGAGTATGTACAGTGATTCTCCAAAATATCGAAGTGGTCTATATGCTAAAAATCAAAAGAAAATCACAAGGAAGAAAACTGTCACGATATCGCGACATGTTGAGTAAGAAAGAAAAATTGTCGCGATATCGCGACATGTTGAGAAGAAAGAAAAACTGTCGCAATATCGCGACATGTTGAGAAGAAAAAAAAACTGTCGCGATTTCGTGACATGTTTGGAGAGAAAGCGCAAGCAAGCAAAACTGTCGCAATTTCACGACATGTTCGGAGAGAAAGCGCAAGCAAGCAAAATTGTCGCGATTTTGTGACATGTTGGAAGAGAGAAAGGCAAGTAGAAAAAGTGTCACGATTTCATGACATATTGCAGGAGAGAGAGTCTGAAAGAAAAAGTGTCACGATTTCGTGACATATTGCAAGAGAGATTGTACGAAAGAAAAAGTGTCGCGATTTCGTGACATATTGCAGGAGAGAGAGTCCAAAAGAAAAAGTGTCACGATTTCACGACATATTGCAAGAGAGATTGTATGGAAGAAAAAGTGTCATGATTTCATGACATATTGCAGGAGAGAGAGTCTGAAAGAAAAAGTGTCATGATATCGTGACATGTCGGGTTTTCACGACCCGAAGGCAAGAGAAAGAGCAAAGGAGAAAAAGTGTCACGATATCGTGACATGTTGGGTTTTCATGACCCGAAGGCAAGAGAAAGAGCAAAGGAGGAAAAGTGTCACGATATCGCGACATGTCGCGTTTTCGTGACCCGAAGGCAAGAGAAAGAGCAAAGGAGAAAAAGTGTCATGATATTGCGACATGTCACATTTTCACGACTAAAGGAGGAGAGAGAAAGTAAGAAGGCAAAAGTGTCATGATATCGCGACAAAAGTAAAGAGGAAGAGCAAGGAGGCGAAAGTGTCGCGATATCGTGACATGTGTTTTCGCTGGTACAAGCCAAGAAGAGTAGCAAGGAGGTGAAAGTGTCGCGATATCGTGACATGTTGTGTTTTCACTGGTACAAGCCAAGAAGAGTAGAAAGGAGGCGAAAGTGTCGTGATATCATGACATGTTGTGTTTGCACGGGTAAAATCCAATAAGAGTAGTAAGGAGGCGAAAGTGTCGTGATATCATGACATATTGTAGGAGAGAGTCCGAAAGAAAAATTATCATGATATCGCGACATGTTGAGCAAGAAAGAAAAACTGTCGCGATATCGCGACATGTTGAGCAAGAAAGAAAAATTGTCGCGATATCGCGACATGTTGAGCAAGAAAGAAAAACTGTCACGATATCGCGACATGTTGAGAAGAAAGAAAAACTATCGCGATTTCGTGACATGTTCGAAGAGAAAGCGCAAGCAAGAAAAACTATCACGATTTCGCGACATGTTCGAAGAGAAAGCGCAAGCAAGAAAAATTGTCACGATTTCGCGACATGTTCGAAGAGAAAGCGCAAGCAAGAAAAAGTGTCACGATTTCGCGACATGTTGGAAGAGAGAAAGGCAAGTAGAAAAAGTGTCACGATTTCGTGACATATTGCAAGAGAGAGAGTCCGAAAGAAAAAGTGTCACGATTTCGCGACATATTGCAAGAGAGATTGTACGGAAGAAAAAGTGTCACGATTTCATGACATATTGCAAGAGAGAGAGTCCGAAAGAAAAAGTGTCATGATTTCATGACATATTGCAAGAGAGATTGTACGAAAGAAAAAGTGTCAGGATTTCGTGACATATTGCAAGAGAGAGAGTCCGAAAGAAAAAGTGTCACGATTTCGTGACATATTGCAAGAGAAAGATTGAAGGAGAAAAAGTGTCATGATTTCATGACATATTGCAAGAGAAAGAGCAAAGGAGAAAAAGTGTCGTGATATCACGACATGTCGGTTTTCGTGACCCAAAGGCAAGAGAAAGAGCAAAGGAGAAAAAGTGTCACGATATCGCGACATGTCACATTTTTGCGACTAAAGGAGGAGAGAGAAAGTAAGAAGGCAGAAGTGTCGTGATATCGTGACAAAAGTAAAGAGGAAGAGTAAGGAGGCGAAAGTGTCGCGATATCGCGACATGTTGTTTTGGGGGTACAAGCCAAGAAAAGTAGCAAGGAGGCAAAAGTGTCGCGATATCGTGACATGTTGTGTTTCGTGGTACAAGCCAAGAAAAGTAGCAAGGAGGCAAAAGTGTCACGATATCGTGACATGTTGTGTTTTGGGTACAAGCCAAGAAAAGAAGCAAGGAGGCGAAAGTGTCATGATATCGCGACATGTGTTTTTGCAGGGAAAATCCAAGAAGAGGACAAAGAGGCAGAAGTGTCACGATTTTGTGACAGGTCACTTTGGCATGAGCTAAGAAGAGAACCCAACTAAAATAAGATATGTGATAGTTAACTGAAGTTATACGAATTACAGGGCATTGTAGAAGAAAATCATGTAGCTAAAATAAGAAGAGTTAATGGAAGTCAGTACGATAGTTACAGGTGCAATTATAGAAGAAAATCATGCAGCTAAAATAAGAATAGTGAACTGAAGTCAGAATGATAGTTACAGGGCCAGTTATGGAGTGAAATCATCGAGTGGCGGTTAAACTAAAAGTCATCAGTCGAAGACCAAACAAAGAGCCGTAACTATTAATAGGCTGCATGAGAGAATACTGTGTGATAAAGGAGTTACATATAGAAGTTTCTATTAATAAGTTGCATGCAAAAATATGGAAGTTAAAAATAGAGTCAGAACTTTGTTATAAAAGGAGGTCTACGTGGAGAATTAAATGTTACTAAAAAGAGTGAAAGTGCTACAAAAAGAGGGTTGGAAGAGTGTCGTAAGAGAGCGTTAAGCAGAGCCGTGAGAGTCGTAAGAGTGGTAAGAAGGAAGAGGGTTAAGAGGGTCGTAAAAGTAGTAAGCGAGCCTTAAGTGTGTGTGGTGTTTTGGTGAATAGCGAGAGAGGTTGGGTTAGCAATAGACCAGTCAGGGTCTTGTATAAGCGAAGGCATTTTTATGTCAATCTTATAGTTTCAAAATTGTAGTCCAAGTTGGTGCTTGGAATTAGGGGTTGGTGCTCCTTTCTGTTGGTGCAGATAAATTAGGGGTTGGTGCTCCTTTCTGTTGGTGCAGATAAATCAGGGGTTGGTGCTCCTTCCAGTGGGTGCTGGTAAATTGATTGTAAAATTGGTATTTTGCAAAGGCTGGATTTGGACGGGAATCCAAGCAGTCATTTTTGAGGAGTAGCCAAATTGGTGAACCTCGTTACATCGTGTGTTGTGGAATGCTCTCTTGTTATACTTGCTTTATCTGATTTTAAATTTTCATTGTTTCGGCTTTAAGAGTTGTAGATTTGAATTTAAATAGCTACACTGATTCACCCCCCCTCTCAGTGTCATTGTGAGACTAACAATTGGTATCAGAGCCAAGTTCTTGAACAAGCTTAATCGGCTAAGGTGATCTTGGAAGTGAGACAATGGCAGGTGGTGAAGGATTCTCATCAAACAAAGCACCATTGTTTGATGGAACTAATTACGCATTTTGGAGACTCAGGATGCAGACATATCTGTGTGCTTTGGGATACGACATTTGGGAGTCAGTAGACAGTGGATACACAATACCCACCACTCCTCCAACCGATGTTGTCGATAAGAAACTATTTGAGAATAACTCTAAAGCAAAGAATGCTATCATGTGCGGTTTAGTGGACAACGAACTGATAAAGATTATGAGTTGTAAAATGGCAAAAGACATGTGGGACAAACTAAGGAGCATTCATGAAGGAGACGGCAAGATCAAGGAGGCCAAGTTACAAACGCATCGAGCTCAGTTCGAAGCATTAAAGATGAATGACGATGAGAACATAGAGGCATACATGCTGAGAGTTAATGGAATCATTAATGCGATTAGAGGACTCGACGAGGAAATGGAAGATGTTGTCATCATGAAAAAGGTACTAAGATCTCTTCCCCAAAGATTTGATTCTAAAGTTTCAGCAATAGAAGAAGCTAAAGATCTAAATACTTTTAGTATGGATGAGATGCATGGTTCTTTGACTCGCATATGAGATGAGAATAGGAAAAACTAAACCCACAGATAGAGAAGCTGCTTTTAAAGCACATAAAAATATAAAAGCAAAACAAGAATCCGAGGAAGAAGAGACATCAGATGAAACGGAAGCAAACTTTGTTCGAAAACTAATAAGGGGAAAAGGAAAATACAGAGGAAAGCTACCATTTAAGTGTTTCAACTATGGAGGCATTGGGCACTTTGCAGCTAAATGTCCACTTAATGAGAAAAACAAAAGTGATGAAGGTTCACACCAAGAAAGAAGTGACTGGAAGAAGAAACCAAATTTTAGAAAAGGCAACTTCAAGAAGAAAAGTTTCATATCCAAGAATGTCAGTCCTTCAGAAGACAACTCCGATGAGGATTCTGAAGAAGAAACAGGTGAAGCTCTTTTCATGGCATTCGAAGAAGAAAAATATAGAGGAAAAATAGGAATGTGATAAAAAACTTGAGGCTGAGGCTGAAGTAGATCTGGAAGGTGAGTTGGTCGCTGCACTTAAAGAGCTGAGTATAGAAAGGAAAAAGAATAAGAAAATTTCAAGAAAGCTTGAGGATGCCAATGAAATCATAACCAACTTGAAAGTACAGATAGATAAATTTAAGAAAATATCTGAAGATATCGAAGTACAATTAACCGTGAAAATAGATGAGTGTAGCAAGCTAGAAGAAGAGATTGTTGGTTTAAGGATGCAGCTAGAAGAGATGAATCAAAAAATGAGTTGTTATCACAAACTTGAAGAAAGTTCTATGAAGTTGGATAAGATTATAAATAACCAAAGGACTACAGGCATCAAATTTGGTTTAGGCTTCGTCGAAGGAGAATCATCAAATGGATCAAAGGCCATAACTGTAGAACCCATAAAGAATGAAGATAAGATCAGGGTTGATCAAGAAAAAATGAATCATGCTAAAGAAAGCAATAATGCCAGGCACGAGAGGAGTATTGACAATGATGGATTCACCAATGTCACTCATCAAAGGAGAAGAAGATTTATGGCTCCCACTACAAAATGGCAAAGACCATCACCCAGGTTCACTCATTCCTTTTCTTGGTTATTGTTTTAAATGCAATGGTTATGGACATAAGATTTCAGATTGCAAGTATAATGTAGGACAAAGGAACTTTACCAGTAGAAATGTTTTTTCACCGTTGATGGATTATGCAGGAGAATGTTATAACTGTCATAATTTTGGGCACATTGCAAGAAATTGTCGAAGTACATTTGCAACAAATAAACATCAGGGAAGAAAATTTCAACCAAATGGTTTGAGACAAAATAGAAAATTTCTCGAAAAACATGCACAGGCTATTGACAAAGAAAAGTCAAAACAAGTGACCAAAACTGTAATCAAACCAGAGTGGAAAGAAAAGGAGCGACCCAAGGAAGAAAAGGAATCCTTGATCGTACAGACAACATTTAAAGCACAAAACAAATCTGCACCATGGATACTTGATAGTGGATGCTCCAGCCATATGACAGGTGACAAACAAAAATTTGAGAAGTTACAGAAATATGAAGGTGGTTCTGTAAAATTTGGAAATAATGATGGAGCTAAGATAGTTGGCAAAGGATCAGTTAAGATCAGTGATGAAAAAATCAAGTCAAAAGAAGTCTTGTTTGTGATTGGTCGGAAGCATAACTTGTTAAGCGTAAGTCAGATTTGTGATAGAGGTCATGAAGTAATTTTCAAGAAGCAGTGGTTGTGAAGTCAAAACAACAAACTATGGAAAGTTGATAGCAACTGGATCAAGGACATCTGGCAACCTCGTATACTCTCTCGGAGACTTCAGAAGGAGCGTGCTTGATTGGACAGGAAGAAGAAAATTGGCTGTGGCACAAGAGGCTCGGTCATATCAGTTTTGACAATCTAGTAAAAATCAGCTCAAAAAGGGCAGTGAGAGATATTCCCACCATTGGCAAACCATTAAATAGCATTTGTGCTTCATGCCAAAAGGGGAAGCAAACTAGAGCCACATTTAAAACAAAAGAGTACTTCACAAGCAAACCTTTAGAACTAATACATACTGATTTATGTGGACCCATGAGAACGCAAAGCATAAATGGTGACAAATACTTTATGTTGTGCATAGATGACTATTCCAGGATGACATGGGTACTATTTTTGAAGCTTAAATCAGATGCCTTTGAGATGTTCAAGATTTTCAAAAAACAAGTTGAGAATCAAATAGGAAAAAGGATTAAATGTTTAAGATCAGATAGAGGAGGAGAGTTCATTTCAGAGGAGTTTGCAGAGTACTATGAAAAATATGGGATTAGGAGACAGTTTTCAGCAACAAGGACACCTCAGCAGAATGGTGTGGTAGAAAGAAAGAATAGGACAGTGCAGGAAATGGCACGGACTATGTTGATTGAGAGCAAAATAGCAGACAGATTTTGGAAAGAGGCAGTCCATACTGCGGTATACATCCAAAATAGGTGCATGTTGAGGATGCATGAAAGCAAAACTCCGTATGAGCTGTGGTTCGGTAAAAAGGCAACAACAAGATACTTTAAAGTTTTTGGCAACAAGTGTTACATCAAAAGAACTGAAGATAATCTTGGTAAGTTTGAAGATAGAGTTGATGAAGGTATTTTTCTTGGCTATTCGACAAAAAGCAAAGCCTACACATGCTACAACAAGAGGCTAAAGAAAATTGTGGAGAGTGTCGATGTTAAAGTTGATGAAGGTAGGGAACGAGAAATAAGCTATGAAGAAAACTACCCAATTTATGAAGAGGTTATTGAAGGAGATGAGGAAAAGGAAACGAAAAAGAAACAGAAAATTGACTCAGATGATTTAAGTAGTGATTCAGAAGAGGAAGAAAACAAGAAATTCAAAACAGGCAGCTAGCAGAAAAATCATCCTAGAGAGCAAATAATTGGAGACCCCACAGTTGGTGTTCAGACAAGAAGAAGAGTAGTAAGTAACTACTCTCTATTATCCAGCATTGAGCCCAAAAATGTTGCTGAAGCAAGCAAAGATGAAAGTTGGATGACGACAATAAATGAAGAATTAGATCAGATCGAGAAAAACAAAACCTGGGAGTTAGTACCAAGACCTCGCAAATAAAAATATAATCGGTACTAAATGGATTTTTCGAAACAAATTGAATGAAGATGGACAGGTAGTCAGGAATAAAGCAAGATTGGTCTGAGTAAAGGCTATGCACAAGTTGAAGGTATTGACTTTGAGGAAACCTTTGCACCAATGGCTAGACTAGAGGCAATTAGAATGTTTCTGGCTTTAGCAGTTCACAAGAATTTCAAAGTTTATCAAATGGACGTGAAATCAGCATTTCTGAATGGAAAACTTGAAGAAGAGGTCTATATTGAGCAGCCGGATGGTTTCCAACTCGGTGATAATCCCAACTTCATCTGCAAGTTGAAGAAAGCATTGTATGGCTTGAAACAGGCACCCAGAGCATGGTATGCAAGGCTAGACAACTATCTTACTCAACAAGGGTTCAAAAAAGGTATGGTGGATAGCAATTTGTATGTCAAAATAGAGAATGGCCATCTCATTGTCCTTGTTGTATACGTAGATGATATCATTTTTGGCAGCAACAATGATGAGTCGTGTAAAGATTTAGCAAATAAGATGCAGAAAGAATTTGAAATGTCAATGATTGGTGAACTTTCGTATTTCCTCGGATCGCAAGTTAATCAAAATGAGAAGGGCATATTTATTTCTCAAGTTAAATATGTGAAAGAGATGCTAAAAAAGTTCACAATGGAGGATTGTAAGCTTGTTAGCACTCCCATGATGACAGGTTGCAAGTTGAGCAAGGATGAAAAATCTCCAGATGTTGATCAAACCATGTACAGATCTATGATTGGGAGCCTAATGTATTTGATAGCTACCAGACCAGATATCTTGCAGGCAGTTTGCATGGTAGCACGATTTCAGGCTAGTCCCAAGGAGACTCATGTGACAGTAGTGAAGAGGATTCTTCGGTATCTGAAGGGTACTATGGAGTATGGGTTATGGTATCCGAAAGGTAAGGACTTCACCCTTATTGCGTATTCAGATGCAGATTGGGCAGGATGTGTCGATGACAGAAAGAGTACCAGTGGAGGTGCATTCTATCTTGGAGACAGGTTGGTCGCATGGCACAGTAAGAAACAAGAGTCAGTCTCCTTATCCACAGCAGAGGCAGAATATATTGCAGCAACTACGTGTTGTACGCAGGTCTTATGGATGAAACAAACCCTGAAAGATCTTGGCATTAACTTCAGTGAGCCAATTTTAGTTAAGTGTGATAACACCAGTGCCATTAACATCTCAAAGAATCCGGTTATGCATTCTCGCACAAAACATATTGCTATCCGATATCACTTTCTGAAGGAGAAAGTTGCGAAAGGTGAGGTTAAGTTGGATTTTGTCCCAACTACAGAGCAAGTAGCGGATATCTTCACAAAACCGCTGCCCAAGGAAATTTTTGAGTACCTTCGCAATAAATTGGGAGTGGTCACGCTTCCCAAGAACCGACTAGCTATCGGGACCACATTCTCGTGGGGAGCATTTATATATTTGATTATCTTTTTGCTCATGTTTGTAATTTTTGCTAACTGTAATAATTTGTGCCTGAGAATGTTGTGCATGGACTCAGGGGGAGTCTGCAGCAACCCTTTGGTATTATTGTCAAAGGGGGAGAAGAATTACAGGAAATTGCACGTGTGTTGCCAACAATTCCAAAGGGGGAGATTGTTGAGCAAGGTGCAGCAATAGTATTGTCATTGTTGTCAACACAGTCAGACAGATCGGTTGATGCAGTGGATAGGAGTTAAGAGGTTCTTCAGAGTATGTACAATGATTTTCCAAAAGATCGAAGTGGCCCATATGCTAAAAATCAAAAGAAAATCACAAGGAAGAAAACTGTCACGATATCGTGACATGTTGAGCAAGAAAGAAAAATTGTCGCGATATCACGACATGTTGAGCAAGAAAGAAAAATTGTCACGATATCACGACATGTTGAGAAGAAAGAAAAACTATCATGATTTCGTGACATGTTCAAAGAGAAAGCGCAAGAAGAAAACTGTCATGATTTCGCGACATGTTCGAAGAGAAAGCAAGAAGAAAACTGTCATGATTTCGTGACATGTTGGAAGAGAAAGCGAAGAAGAAAACTGTCATGATTTCATGACATGTTGGAAGAGAGAAAGGCAAGTAGAAAAAGTGTCACGATTTCAGACATATTGTAGGAGAGAGATGTAAAGAAAAAGTGTCACGATTTCGTGACATATTGCAAGAGAGATTGTACGAAAGAAAAAGTGTCACGATTTTGTGACATATTGCAAGAGAGAGAGTCTGAAAGAAAAAGTGTCATGATTTCATGACATATTGCAAGAGAGATTGTACGAAAGAAAAAGTGTCACGATTTCATGACATATTGCAAGAGAGAGAGTTCAAAAGAAAAAGTGTCACGATATTCGTGACATATAAAGGCAAGAGAAATAGTAAAGGAGAAAAAGTGTCATGATATCGTGACATGTGTTTCTGACGAAGGCAAGAGAAAGAGCAAAGGAGAAAAAGTGTCGCGATATCGCGACATGTCACGTTTTCGTGACCCGAAGGCAAGAGAAAGAGCAAAGGAGAAAAAGTGTCACGATATCGCGACATGTCGCATTTTCATGACTAAAGGAGGAGAGAGAAAGTAAGAAGGCAGAAGTGTCGTGATATCGCGACAAAAGTAAAGAGGAAGAGTACGGAGGCGAAAGTGTCACGATATCGCGACATGTTTGTTTTGTGGGTACAAGCCAAGAAAAGTAGCAAGGAGGTGAAAGTGTCGCGATATCGTGACATGTGTTTTCGCTGGTTCAAGCCAAGAAAAGTAGCAAGGAGGCGAAAGTGTCACGATATCGTGACATGTTGTGTTTTGGGTACAAGCCAAGAAAAGTAGCAAGGAGGCGAAAGTGTCACGATATCGCGACATGTTGTTTTCATGGGCAAAATCCGAGAAGAGGACAAAGAGGCAGAAGTGTCACGATTTCATGACAGGTCACTTTGGCATGAGCTAAGAAGAGAACCCAACTAAAATAAGATATGTGATAGTTAACTAAAGTTATACGATAGTTATAGGGGGTTGTAGAAGAAAATCATGCAGCTAAAATAAGAAGAGTTAACTGAAGTCAGTACGATGGTTACAGGTGTTAAGAGAAAAATCATGTAGCTAAAATAAGAATAGTGAATCAAGTCGAATGACGATTAGGGGCTTACAGAGTGAAATCATCGAGCGGTTAAAGAAAGTCATCGAAGACCAAACAAAGAGCGTAACTATTAATAGGCTGCATGAGAGAATATGTGTGATAAAGGAGTTACATATAGAAGTTTCTATTAATAAGTTGCATGCGAAAATATGGAAGTTAAAAATAGAGTCAGAACTTTGTTATAAAAGGAGGTATGTGTGGAGAATTAGTGTTGAAAAAGAGTGAAAGTGCTACAAAAGGAGGGTTGGAAGAGTGTCGTAAGAGAGCGTTAAGCAGAGCTGTGAGAGCCGTAAAAGTGCAGTAAGTAGAGCCTTAAGTGTGTGTGGTGTTTTGGTGAATAGCGAGAGAGGTTGGGTTAGCAATAGACCAGTCAGGGTCTTGTATAAGCGAAGGCATTTTTATGTCAATCTTATAGTTTCAAAATTGTAGTCCAAGTTGGTGCTTGGAATTAGGGGTTGGTGCTCCTTTCTGTTGGTGCAGATAAATTAGGGTTTGGTGCCCCCTTCTGTTGGTGGATAAATCAGGGGTTGGTGCTCCTTCCAGTGGGTGCTGGTAAATTGATTGTAAAATTGGTATTTTGCAAAGGCTGGATTTGGACGGGAATCCAAGCGAGTCATTTTTGAGGAGTAGCCAAATTGGTGAACCTCGTTACATCGTGTGTTGTGGAATGCTCTCTTGTTATACTTGCTTTATCTGATTTTAAATTTTCATTGTTTCGGCGTTAAGAGTTGTAGATTTGAATTTAAATAGCTACACTGATTCACCCCCCTCTCAGTGTCATTGTGAGACTAACATCGTGGTACGGATGACCCTACTAATGATGTAGGCAATGCAGGCTAAGGTACCTCCTCAACTTTGTTTTGGGCTTCCTCCACTTCCATGGGGATCGGAGCCTCATTGGCAATTGGTTTGGTACATGCTTCTTTTCTTTTTTGCCTATTTTCACCTTTAACTTCTTGTCATCCCAATGCATCATTGATGCAGTTATTTTTAGAGAAGTAGCAGTTGTGTACTCAAATCTATGTGATACATATGTCGATGGTTGAGCACGAACTGTTAGTTTACCTCCTAGATTCTTAATCGATGATGCAGGTCAGACATCCAGGTGTGTTGATGGTAGTATGAAACCCCTAGGAAAATCCGCTAGGTTCACGAACTTGAAAGGTTCTTCGTCTGACGACACTACGTGAACCCATCCCTCATGCAGATATTTTACACATTGATGTAATATAGAGGGAATGCAACGTATTTCTCAAATCCAAGGCCTCCCGAGTAGGATTTTATATTGCATGGCACCCTCGATCACATGACACATCACAAAGATGGTCTTTAGGCCTACCTGAATAGGTAGGATTATTATGCCAACCGTCGACCATAGGGCATCGTTAAACACTCTTAATGTGAAGGTGGTGGGCAAAATATGTGACTTGGGTAGCTTTAGATGACTCAATGCCTTGGTTGTTATTATATTGATCGATGAACCAGTGTCAATCAAGACCCTCTTAAATGGCATGTGATTAACACAATGATATGCAACGACAGGTTGGCCATATCTCTAGGAATCGTCTTGATTTCATGATCGTAAAATTGGATCATAGGCTCCTGGCACTATTGTACATGTCCCACAAAATTGGTAAATGCTTGAGCATCTTGGGACTGTACTTTGATGGACCTTAGAATGTCCATGAGAGTCTCCTTATGCCTAGGGGACTGCTATATTAGCTCATAAATAGACAACTTCATAGGATTTGTTTGTAGATTTTGGACCAACCTGCTTCGTATGGTCACCATCGATCTCGTTGATGGGCCTAGAATATTTTGAGCCGATCGCTGATTCGACGTAGCTTGTATCTTGATGGGAGTGCGAGGTTGATTCAGTTGCTCATATCTCCCATGTTTGGTAATAACATTAACCATACCTACAAACCCCTGGGTAGGTGGTTCAACACGCACTTGGTTGACCTGGCCAACATTGTTATGCGATACCTCGTGGTTTGGTAATGGATTTTTATAAATCCCTATTTTTTGGTTGTTGGGTGCCAACGGATTATTTGGCACTACAAGCTCACCCTTATCGATCATATTCTGCACAATATGTTTGAAGGACCAACACACTTCGAAGTCGTGGCCCTTCACATGATGGAAGATGCAAAATAGGTCATCCTGATACCCCTTTGACTTGGGCTGATTAGGATCGACCAGCTTAACCTCAGGTAGTCTGATTGCCTTAACCTCGCATAACTGATGGAATATTGATGTCAATGATTTTGTCAAAGGCGTGAACTGGCGAGGTGGGAATTTTTTCTTATTTTTGCCCTTATAATTATTATTGTACTTTTCATAGTGTGCAAGAGGAGGTTGGACCTAATAATTCTACTTTTGTGGCCCATTATCCTCTCTTTGGAGGTTTAGCACCACCTGATTTACATGGGCCTTCTTGCCCTGCTATTTTGTGGAACTCTTCTTGTGTCCCTCCTTCCTATTCTTGAGCTTCAATTTGCCTTCTTGCAACTTGATATCCTCATTACTTTGTCTTGCACCAAAGCTTCCTTGAATGTTGGATACTTTTGTAGTTACAACAATAACAAGATGTGCTTGGCACAACTCTTGGTAAACATTCAGGTCAGTTTCATAGTAGGAATAGGGAATGGCAGCTTTACCATTAATATCCTCCACCTCTTTCCATACTGTTCAATTGGCTCATCATCGTGCTAAGCTAGCGTAGCCAGATCAAAAAGGTTAGCCTGTTTCTTGATGCCAAGCGTTCAAGGAAGGCATCAACTAGCTACTCAAAACTGGTGATACTATGCTTCTTCAACTGATTGAACCACTCTCAGGCTAGGCCTGATAGGGTTGTGATGAATGTATGCAACAACAAGGCATCATTGCTTGCAATCTGGAAATATGCATCCAGAAAGCTTGTGACATGCTCTTGCACATCTTCATCACCTTTAAATTTATCTAACCTGGGCATATCAAAATGCTCAGGATATGTTGGAGTAGGCACCAAGGGGTCCAAAGGCTCATTATGAATCTATCTTAATGTTGAATTTTGAATAACCATGCCTTGCCTCTTGATTGCTTTTACCTTCTCAGTTAAGGCCTTATAGTACTATGAGGATAGAAAGTCCTCCTCCCTAAGTTGATGCACGGGCGGTCTTAGAGGTACATTCTTCCTCTGTCGAGGTGGAGGATGTTGCTATTCCTCCTCCTCAACTTGGGAGTCTTTAGGATACTCTTGATTATTTCCCTCTCCCTCTTCTTCCTCATATTATTGTTGTCTCTCATATTTGAACGGTGGTGGTCGTTCTCTTTGTAGGGCACTAATATGAGTGTGAGCATCTCTGCGCTCCTACTACACATTGTCTTTGTGAAAAAGCCTTCCTATGAATGTGCTCTTTGTTCTCCATGTGAGTGTATAGACCAACCCTGGCTAGCCTATCCTCCTGCTCTATGTGCTCCTTTTGGGTAAGGATGCGTTCCTCATGCATGCACTGCTCATATAGTCTTTTTTTTTATGAGCCTATGTGCCTAAATATTCTCATCTTTGATGTGCTACCTCTCTAGGCGAGTATCCTCCAATTGATCTTATAGGAGCAGTCGTCACTGCTAGGATACCAGTTTGTGTGATCTATCAAGTTGATTGGCCATAATAGGCCTCTGGTATGCATGCTTCATGTGAGCGACCTTATGGGTTCTATACCCATCTGACTTATTTACAATGCTTTTGCCTTTGTCTGTGAAGATGGCATTGGCATCCTGCTAAGCCCTATGCTCTGTGCCACCATGCGTGGATGGTGGATGTGTCACATGAGGGCACTTGGAAGCCTCTCCATGCTCTCCATTAGTCCTAATAGAACTCCCACTATGCTCACTCGGGGCATGAGTGGGCAGAGCCGAAGACTTATAGCCTAGATGCTCAAGGATGCTATCTAAGCCATCCAACTGTCTGGATCTCCACCACTCATGCGGTGGTGTGCCATTGGCTCCCACCTTAGCCATATCAATAGTGATCTTTCGAGGTTCACTACGTGTAAGAGTCTGCACAGGCTTATGCTCAACAGCAGCCCTATCTGCATGCCCCTGAATGGGCGGGTCTCAATCTCGTCTATACTCTGAAGGTGGAGCCATGGATCCTCCTACATACCTCTGATGTAGGGGTACGAACTTGGACCCCTGTATAACATACTCTTTGACCGATCCCATGGATGCACGTGCAATGTGGTCTCGGTAATGGCTTTCGAGTGTAACACCCTGATGTTGAGAGGCTCCATGCTCTATTCTGTGTTTAGAAGAATGCATATAAACTCCTCTATCAGGGATACACACAATAGGTTCCCCTCACATCAAATTCTCTCCTCTAATGCTCACTGAATGATGTTCGAGAAGTGCATGTGGGCGAGGGTTCAACATATGTTGTGAAACTGTCAGGGGTTGGTCATTGGTATCAGGCTTATGCCTTTGTCAACCACCCCATGTCTCCACCATGGTGCACCTAGCGTCTAGATTTATCTTATTATGCAAACAAGGTATACAATGGTGATTATCTCTTTTACAATTTAAAATGAGCCCTAAACTGTTTGATGTTGTTTCAATGATTTGTTGTATCAGTATTAGAAACTCTTTATCGTGTTTAAAATCTTGTTGGATGATATTCTCAATTTAATTGGCTTTCATTGGTACACTCGTAGCTCGACAACCTGGGTGTGAATCTAGGCTACGTAAATCCCTCATGTGTGGCAATGAAACTCCACGCCTGGACAAGGAGCATCGGTCCTACCAGTCCCTCACCCATTTTTCCCCATTCAATGTTATACCCTTCGAAGAGAATACATGCAAATTTTTTAGGGTACGAAAGGTTCTTGGGCCCGGCCTTGGTCTAGAAAAATAGGCACGTGGGAGTTGGGTCGATGGATGGAAATGACTGCCACCATCATTGGACCCTACTAGTGGTTGGATGTCACTCCCAACTCACTATAATTTAATTGAATCATGGTGTGTGTGGTTCTTTTTACTCTTTGCATAGAAAGGAAAATGCATAATACAATATGAATGATTATTTCCTATATGATATGCAAAAGGAAACATTTCATTTCAGAGAATGCATGCTATATCCTATATGACTTTTTGACAATGCAAATTACAATGATATAGCCTCTGATTGGGCCTCAAGCATGCAAACAAACACACAATTTAAACCTAGCACGTTGGATTCTAGGGTGGACTGCACTCAGAGGTCCGCTATTTCTAGTAGCACCTAGCCAAATTTAGAAAAAGAAACACTAAGACCTAATTCATTTCCCTTCTAGTGTCTTAATTAAATTTCCCCTTTTTTGCTTTCTGGAAAACACAAATAGAATAAAAAAGTACAGAGAGTGAAAAATGGGGCCTACCTCAAGTCCTCATCCAATCAAGCTTTGACTCCTATTTTTTGTTGTCTGACCGTAGGTCTGATGCATGATTCAAACTGCAGCCCGCATTTTGAAGTTGTAGGCCAATAATGAGACCATAGCTGCAACCTATAGTTTGTACTTGATATCATAAAAAACACAAGGGTCATAGATCAGTTGCATAAATTGTGAAGTTCCACCATGATCTCCTTTTGACATATCCAAAAATCAATGTGCCTATATAATACATCAATCAGAATCAACATAAAAAGCATAAAATGATAAAAAATATTGCAAATAATGAGAAAATGGATGTTTCTTTTATTAATATTGAAAAAAAATCTCAATTACAATCATGCCCCTCTTAGGGTCACCCAAATGTTGATAAAATTGATACAATTCCAAATCCCCCAATGGGGTAGGCACAATACTAATGCTCTCTAAATAGTCACAAACTGCTCTAGGGTGGATTTTACCCTGTTCTTCACGTTGAGGAAGGAATTAGATGATTGAATCTCCTTCGAACTTGCTTTCCTGCGGTCAAGAAACAACACAAAAGCTTTAAATGAATAGGCAACCTTTCATGATGAGTCCCTTTGAGGAAAATATGCATAAAGATGTCATAACAACTATGAAATCAAGAAGATGAATAAAATATATTAAACTTGTGCAAGATTCATGAAGGTTGTTAGAAACATGAAAGTAGAATGTGCAGTTATCTATCTATTGAATCAATTTCATGGAATGAAACAAGATAGCATGAAAATAAACCATTGATGTCCTACTTACTATGATGAAGTAAACTTATTATAATCCCTAATTAAGCCAGTCAGAGTCTCTAAACTACCAAATAAACCTTTAAAATAACTAATCTAACCTAATTAATCATACTAAAATATAAACAGTAATGATATTTGTTACCTGTTGCAAACCGTAGCTCTGATGAGCGGTATGCACTGCATACTGCAGCTATCAACCGTGATGAGCAATCAAGTGGTTTGGCCATCCAAATCCATGGTTGTGGGATTGATCCTCCTTGTCAAATTGATGATCAAGGGTCACCTTAGTGTCCTCTGACAGGTTTGGCGGTTGAATTGTGCAGTTGGGCCTCCGTTTGCCCGAATTAGTGTTTCTTGGCATTCTAGCTCCTTAGGGCATCCATGGCATGAATTGTCATGATTCTTGATGAATTGATGATTGATTGGTAACAAATCTCTCTTAGTACACTCAGGTGAGTCTACAATTAAATAGGGCTTCTCTACTTTAATCTCCAATTCTCTTTCTCATAGTTTGCCCTAATTTTGAGGGGTACTTATAGAACTACCCAAGGGCTAGGGGTGGCTTCATGGAGAAGCCAATATCAAGAAGAGGTGGTTGGGACAGTTGGATAGGAAGCTTCTAGAATCTTTCATCCTTCAACTACCTTCTTCTAGATAAAATGGTCGTTCCAACTGATTTGGTTTGGATGAAGACCAACTGAACTTCATTTTAGACCACAGGTCACAGCTGTGGCCTAGGTTGTGAACCACAAGTGTCAGCAACGATTCAAACTGTAGACCATAGGTCTTAGCTATATTTCAAACTGATGAGGCCAAGGAGCCAAAATTGAGTGGTTAGAACTAATGCTCTATCTTGGAGTTTATCCAAGATCTTCCATATGGTCTTGTAGCATCTCCCATATGAGTAGTCACCCTCGACATGATGTTTTTTAGGTGTCTACATCTTCAAACCTTGAAAAAAAAAATAGAGAAGAGCTAAGATGAGCAATTAAAGTTCTTCAAAAAAAGCACCAAGACCCGAAGGGTAGACCATAAATGATCAAAAATAATAAGGCCCCAACAAGCCCAAAGAGACAATAGGACCACAAAATATCAAAACATAGGAACCAACCAAAAAAACATAGGACTACAAAATGAACCAGAAACCACAGAGATTTCAGGTATCAATCCATTACAACATTGCCTTTCGATTCATGGTGGCCCAAGATGGATGATTCTGATGCATTTTGGAGACACATTATCATACTTTTGATTTCATCAATGCATGGCATAATCTCATTCATCTTGCCCATTAAGGATGTCTGGTTTTCAATCATTGAATTGATGAAATAAATTGGTATGTAGTAGCTAGTTCTACCATTACGATCATAACCAACATAATCCATAGTAAAAAAGGTATCTTTTTTAGAAGGAATGATGTCCTCTACATCATAATCCTCCACCAACATAGGTTCCTAAATGGTATTAGTCTTCTTACCCGAAATATGAAAAGATAATCTATTTTTTTTGCTTTCCCATTGTTAGTGGCAAACACCTTTCCAGTGCAAGTTGACTTAGATATTTGAGTTTTATTATTACTTATGAGGGGACTAAAGGAAGGATCATGAGATTCCACTATACTATTATCAGACTTCTCAAGATTTTTCATAGTGGCAATGGTATCCTTTTTAATGAAAGGACTATAGGTCACCACCCCATGAACTCCTTTTGACTAAATGTGATAAAAAATAAGCAGTACAAGACCCTAGGGAATTGGATAAGTGGATTTACCTCTCTTGATGTACAACATTGATTTTTCCATGGATGTGAATAATAACATCAGGATGTTCATCAGTCTATCCCTCTAGAGATAATTCAATAATATCACATGGTAGTTGTATATGAGGCCAATATTCACATCCAACGTGAAGTATTTCATAATGGCCAGCACCATTCTATCCCAAGGATCTTGTAGAGCTAATATCTTAAATCCATTCTAAATATTTGGGAGTACTTCACCTTCTCCAAGAAAATACCAAAGTTCCTTTGTCAATGAATGCTTCTCTCTATTGTGAGTTTCCCCATCTAAAGGTAACCCAATTACTTCCACAACCATTGGGATATATGTTTCAAATTCCAATCCCCCAACACAAAGCATACCATTCTTCCATGAGTAAATCATTTGCTTTGCAATATCCTTATCATAACCACAGAATTTCTTCAAAAAATTCCAAAGGCCCCCATTTTTAAGAATCTTTTTTACTTCTTTATCAACATCTAAGAATGAGGGCTCTAAAATATTTCCTTCCATGATGATATTATTTAGACCTCCCCACACAACAATAATCACCCAAATGCTTCCTAAATTGCCAATAATACCTTCTTTACTTTGAAACTTCCTCAAGATTAAGGTGAAAAAAATCCATGGGCTATTCTACTTAAGGCTGGTAGAAGAAGCTTTGGAATCCAACAATTGACCAAAGTCATCCTTAGCACAAAACCAATGGCAAAAATTCCACTTCTTGGATAAGAAAATTATAACTCCATCACTTCTCCAGGATTGCCAACTCTCAATCAGGAAATTCCTACACAAATTGTTGCACTAGTGCACTAAATTAGAGGAAAATTCCCCTTTCCAATTACAACTCGTCACTCCAAGTAGATTAGTGATAAATCTTGCCAAATATATGAATCGAGTCCAATCCTTTAACATCATTATCCATTCACCAATCGGGTTGATCGACCTCATCCAGATTGCACTCCAAATCCTTCCAGAAGTACTGCATGAGTTGGAACACTCTAGACATCAATCTGCCTCATAGTTATCCTTTACTCCATAAAATTTGTACAACCTATTTTGATCATTACCAAGGCCAGAGCTCAAAATCAAAGGATGAAAAAGTACCTCACCATTACACGTGTAGCAATTATACATAATGCTCTTCCACGTGCTTGGATTCATGACATCTTTGTTTAAAATAATTCAGTTAAAATTCCAAGCCAAGGTTGGAGAAGTAATCTTCCCCCCGTTGATTCTTTTGGTACCCTTGAAAGAATACTTTAAATTCAAATAATTGGTGCCCACCAAATTGCTTTGTTTTGGTTCCACAATGGTACAAGGACAATAAACGAGCCAACCAATGGTATTTTTAGATTGAGGTTGGACCCATAATCCACCTACAACCTGAAAAAAATAACAAAAATATGGGTTAGTCATGTTCTTTGGATAAAGTATTGATTGAGAATACCTAGAGGGAAGTCTCTTATCCGCACAGTTAAATCATTTTGATGAATTCCAAGGTTAGTCAAACCATTAGCAGCCTCATTTCCTTCCTTTAATGTGTGCACAATCTAAATCTCCTCCATGGTTAGGGCTAGTCTTTTGGCCTCCGATATCATGTTGGAGATTCCCCAAGCGGGAGAGGTAGGAAATTTTGATTGATTTTAATTCTTATACATCAACATGACCAAATACCCACCTTGATCAATCTTAAACCAACTCATCTTTTCACATAAAAATAGACAAATATATTTCTTGAAGATTTTTTTACATCTCATCTGTTATATTGTTGAGATCCTCTCCCTCAACCAGGTTGCTAATAGAAATCCAAGATTTGAAATTATTGTTCACATCACTATAAATTGTATCCTTTGATTCTCTAGAAGCCAAATAAGCTCGAGGTAATGGTTACCATTTTGAATCAATAATAAGAGGATAAGGCTCCACCAAGAATAAAATTCAAATTTATAAAATCCCCTCATTATTTAATAGTATAATATAATCCTTGATCAATTGTAAACTCTATGGTATGAAGTTCCAAGTTTCCAAACCCCTGGGTAGGGTTCTTTTACTTAATAGTTTTATTGCATCCTAAAATTTATATATTTTTTAAGTGATTTTTTTTCCATCTCTTTTTGTTATTATTGAATAATCCTCGAACAAGTTTTGTTCATAATACCAAGCTCATAAATCTACAATTTTGCAAGTGTATCCTTCCAATATCATTTCCTCTATATGTCCTCTCTCACTTATAAATAGGAAGCCTCAATTTTTTCTCACATCCTTCACAAAGAAATTATCTTTAAATTTTATTAAATTTAGATGTTGTTGGCAATCTTGAAAGTGACATCATATATACATATAGATTATAATATACCCTATATGTCTTGTATTATTTCAATCATGATTAATAACTTACCTTTACAATATGCCAAATGATATTTCATTTTATTCAAAATTAAGTCTCAAGGGTTATAGAGTTGTTATTTATTATGTTACCTTTTGTTCCAAAATTACCATTCATAAGTTATATTTGGTTTCTTGGGATAGAGATATCATAGACTATGTTAGAAGCCAAATATGATGGACTTGTACATCAAATATGATTGTAAGATATCTGGGAATACTATTTTTCCTGAGTTATCCTAAGGAGATGAGGGAATAGGTGTTATAGAATACTTTAAGAAGTTGGGTAAGCGGCACAACATTATTTTTTCTTTGGATTATAAAGTATAAATTTGTAAAAAAGTATCTTCCTATAATATCTATTATTCCTCATTTTGCTTATTAGAAAGATATCAATTTGAGGCACTAAGATTGGTAGAAGGTATCTTTTTTCGAAAAATAAGAGGAGAAAAAAATACTTGTAGTTGGGTGGAATATTTGTATTAAATGAAAGAAATTTGTTTATAAAATTGAAGGTGCAAATAATTTATTTAGCAACTAGATGGATCTTAAGATTAGTAAATGGGGATGCCCCATTATAATTTCTAACTAGATATAACATATTTAGATCTTATACAAAAGGGAATAAATCTAGGTTTCAAATTATTTTTATTGATAAAATTTTGGCCCTCAAGGTATAACTTAAAGGATATTCTACTATTGATTCAACATGGAAAGCCTGGAAGCTAATGGAAAACTTTATGTCCTCTACATTTTTATTCTTGGGAAATAATTGTCAGGATTTGAGGTTTATATACTAGAATTAAATTATAGAAAATGAGCCCTTGACTTTAATCACAAAAGTGATCTAATTTTTATTTTGGTTGGTAAATTTCCCATTCAATGACAATAAACTTTGACTATGCTGCCATGTTTGTGGGGTATATATCCTACCAAATTTTCCTAGGACTTGCATCTAATTATGTATGTTAGGGTTCATCACATCCACTTGAATGTGATAATTTACCTAGTTTCCCCTCACTTTTTAGCAATGTGTATATCATTTAATAAGATTTGAATTCATGTGACTTGATAAGTGAATTGAGTAATTTGATGACCTAATGAAAGATAGTTATGTTTTAGATTGGCATACATAAAATAATGATTATGGAATACTTAATAGTCAAATAAGAAGATTTATTATTACAATAATCTTGGTTTATTGTTCTAGCAAATGTTTGTTTAGTTAGGAATATAAAATTTAGATGATATTAAATGGGTCTCTTGTTGAAATAATAATATAATTCATGACCAAGGCTAACATTGTAATATATTAATTATTTTAGACCTAAGATCATATCATTACACAATTAATTAATAATTTATAATATTTTATTATGTAAGCCCTATGGGCCACAATTATTCTTGTTATGACTAAACCCTCTTTATAACTTGTAATTAACCTAAACCCCCCTTCTTATATTGATTTAGGTTAAAATTTATTATGTCTTTGGGGTTTTGGTGTTGGTATAAATATGCCCCTTTAACTCCTCATTTCATCATCAAACTGTTGTGTAATATTATCTACAAATATAGAGAATATTTATAGGGCCTATAGGTGCCCACCATATCTCTCTCCATCATCCTTATTTTGCTTTCTATATAAGGTTTGAGTGAATGTTTTGATTTCATTCATTTCTAGAAAATATTGTGAATTCCAACATGGTATCAAAGTGAGTGTAGAGTGGCATCAATTGGTCATGCAAAAAGACAGTTTGGTATGTTCATTTTTTTCAAATGTTAGGTCAAAGTTCCTATTGTTGCTTCATAAGGATCTTTTCCAAAAGGAGTATGGAGGTTATTCCATAATTTTACTCATTTGTCTTTTCTATTTTTTGGAGATTTCTTGCCTACTCTGGTTATTTCCTTGTTATCGAGAATCCCTTGATATTTTTGGTTCTCTTTTGTATTCAAAATGGATCAAATCCTTTTTTACCTCCATGGAGTAGCTATGACATAATTGGATGCATGAAAGGTTTTTGGTGCTATTTTCTAAACTCAAAAAACACCCCATGCACACATTTTTTGTAAAAATTTGGTACTTTATTAATAGGGATGCACTATTGTGTTCTATGAAAGTGACATTCTCAAGTCACTACTTAGGCTGGTAATTGAGTTAGATGAAGGGTCATGGTTCTTTGTCAAGTTTTTCAATGGTTGCAAGTTTGAGGCATTGTTGGCTAGTTTTAAAGTAATATTACATATTTTTGTAGGTCAAATATTTGATGCCTATGAATTATAGACATGCCACATTGGCCAAGGATCATAGTATGGACACTTGTGAAAGAAGGTCCTATGTTCGATCCAAATGGAGATATTTTATTGATGGTGGCATTAGGTGCAATCTCAATTGGATCTGGATGATTATGTTGTGCTCATAAAGATGCTTGCATGTTCAAGTCTTTGGGTTAAGTTCATTTTACATAGTTAGTGTAGTTGGTATGCTTTTTCCTTTGAATGTCTAGTGCAAGCATCTCAAAGGATGTGTTATTGTCTTGGCTAACAAAATGTGCTTTAGTCATGTGAGACTCTAGTTTGAATCTTACCTAGGATATTTTTTTTGGCTTTTGGACAAGGTGAATGTATTGGGTAATGTGGGGCTTTCATACACCACAAAATATATATTTTTTCATATATAAAATGCCTCAACTAATCAATTGATTAAAGTGTCAATGATTAGGTGAACCAAAGAAGCTAAAGTGGCAAATGTGATTGGAGCACAATGAATAAAAATTTCCAAGTGGTAGGTTGGGATTGGCTCTTGCAACCCTAAGGTTTGAGCATTCATTTTATTAAATTTTGAGGTCCATTAGGGAAAATCGTCTATAGGCCTTAATTTTTGCATACAAAAGCGTTTTGAACCTATTTTATCAAATTACATGATTTTTCAAGCTCTACGTATAAGTGGCATCAATTCACAAACATTTTGTAGTGTTAGGGGTCAGCTCATGTAATATGGACCACAAAGGCCTAGTTACTTGTCTTAATAAGTAAAATTACAATGTTTGGTCAACTCATATGATTGGCCTATTACAAAGTAAAAACCTATGGTGCATCTTTCAAGAGGATAAAGTAGTTGTTCTTGATGATGAAAGTCACCATCAAATAGAAGAAGAAGAGGATCTTGGTTTATTTTTCTTGTTTATTGAACTAGTGTTACTTTTCCATATCAAAGAGGAGAGTGACCCTATCAATGTATTATCAAAACTACATGATATTTTTTGGAAATTTAATACTACTAAAGTAATTCACTTGAAATTGGAGTGTTCCTCTCTTAAACTAGTTGAGTTTGATAACTTGAGGACTATATTACGAGATTCAAGGATTTGAGGGCGGATGTAGAATGCATTAAAATTACCCTTCCATATATTTTCAAATGTTGAACCTAATGGTTTATATGATTCCTATATTTTTGGAATCCTAAAAAACTCTTACTCTTGATTTTTTTTTCTCTCATAGTTCACTTCCATATGATAATGTAGAATTATGGTAGGACTTCACAAATACAAGTTCATGCAAAGGAATTCAAATCTAAGGAGGCTAATACCTAGAGGCTAAAGGGCCAAGATAAGTCTTTAAATAAGTCAAAGACCACTCGTACATATTGTAAGAGGGAGGAACATCCAACAAAGAATTGCTTGTTAGAATTATAAATAATTGAAACTAAGTTCTTGAAGATCGGTGGGTTTCTCCTAGATGATGAGGGATATTATGAAGGATCTACCTCAACGGTAGAGGCCTACTAGAGAATCCATTATGGGGGAAGATATTATTGTTACTAATGTCTTGTCCTTCTCCCCTTAGTTCAAATTATAGGGATGTTGAAATTATAATCTAATTTTGGCTAAGGCTAACATTGTATATTTTTTTGTATAGGCCTAAGAACATTTTATTGTACAATGTATTAATTATTTGTAATATATTACTATGTAAGCTTTACCACCCCTGCTCTCACTTCTCATTTCTTCATCGGAGTGTTGTGTAATATTATCTAAAGATATAGTGAATATTTATGGTGCCTATGGATGCCTACCATATCTCTCTCTTTCATCCTTTTGCTTTCTATATAAGGTTTGAGTGAAAGTTTTGTTTTTATTCATTTTTGGAAAACATTATGAATCCTAACATCTCTCTCCTTTTTAAGTTTGTTTTGTTAATAGTTATTGGAATCTTAATATTTTTGCTAAATCATGGATTTTAAATTATTGAAGCAATAGGTGTTTGTCTTATACCTAAACAATCTTATTTAAGGTGGTTGATTGTTGAACAAAATTTAACTACATGAAAAGCCTTAAGAAATCATGGTATTATGTCTCTAGATACCTTGTTTTTAATGATTATAAACCCATACAACACATTTTTTTATTAACTTTTTAAAACATTGGCATGTTTAACTATTATTCTAACACAAAAAAAAAGTTAATTAATAGACTTGTGTTATGAATTGATATTTTGATGATATTATTCAAGATACTAAGATTTATAATTTTCGTTTTGTACTCCATAGTAATATGTCCTATAAAACCCTATAACCTATTTGGAAAGGACATAATAAGCATGTTTTTAAAGGTATTCAAAGAGATTATTGGTTTTTTTGTGGAAATAACCTATTATATGTTTGATTTGCAAGTTATTTTATAGGTCAAAGTTCAAGTGAAAATATGAGGTAATTCATGTATATGTTTTCAATAAGGTAGTACATATAGAGGCACAGGGAGGTTCCCAAGGATATATAATATCTTAGGATTAGATGGAGGTAGTCATCCTTATGCACAACAAAATCTACATACAACATTTTTGTCTACAACTAATTCATCTCCTCAAAATTAATTAGTCATAGTTTATCAAGGGACTACTACACTAGTCCTTATACATAGTTTGTTTAAGAAACCATTCCTCTAGGATGGTAGAGGAGAAGTCATAGATGCATTTATTATAGACTTAAATTCACAACTAGAGTCCTAATATGGCAATGTTCAAAATAAACCATAGTATAAGGTTCTCTTCATAATTGTTAAAGGTATTATATTGTAGGACATAAAGGTGCCATTGAATCTAGTACATAAGGAATCTAATAGAGAAGATGATATATTATTTTACAACAATGGCATAGGTTAGAGTTGTAACCTATAAGGACCTCTTAGATATTAGTGGTATAATTGAGTGTCCCAAATAATTTAAGAAATAAATAAGTGGTATTGTTAAATCATCTATTATTGGACAATTGACTAGAAATGTTGCTTCTTCCCCTTCAACTTCAAGATTGAGTCATCTAGGCCAAGTTTTGAGATTATATACTAGGTATGAGGCCCAAATTAAATTTCAAACAATATGTCTCAACTGCGGATTCAAATTTAAGATTGAATAAGTAGAGGATTGACATAGCGAAGAAAATTTAAAAGTTACTAAATAGTCAATTTATCTTTTAGATTTGGTTTGAGTAGTTGTATCTTCTACATGATGGTATTTGGAATAGTCCTTTTCATTTGATATTTTGAGTTTTAATTTAGTCAAGGCCCCTAAGTTAGGACATTCATAGTAGTTTCTTATATTTTAATTATTTTAATACATTAACAAAAGAGGTTAAATTATTAGATTGTAACAGGTTATTGTTAGAAAAATGAATACTTGATATTATTAACTTGAAATGACCTTTCTTAAATAGCAAGTGCTTACAATCTGATCCATTGGATCATAACTAACTGACTGATCTCAGCCATACAACTTATCCTAGTAACAACTTAGGATATAATTTTATTATTCTAACACCCCCTTAAGTGGTACTAGGATATACTAACACCCCCCTTAAGTGATACTAGGAGGTAGTAAAAAACAACAAAACTAAACAAGTGGCATATCCACAAGTATGAGTCCCGACAACAAGGCCTGATAAGGTACTCATGTACAATATATGCATAAGAAAACTTTGCTAGAGAGATGAAGAAAAAACCACAAGGGAGAAAACCACTTGCTAGAATAGAAGAAGAAGAAGAAAGATGTGCATGGAGGATGGAGAGGAAGGAAGATGTCCTATTCAACCCCCCCTAGGACAACTTCCATCAATAAGCCTTCAAAGGATCCATCAGATGTCTCAAAAAAGTAGAGACTCATCGCCAAAAGAATGAAATCATACTCCTAGCTTAGTGCTTGTGACACAGATCAAGGCGGTGAACCATGAAAAAAGGTCACTAAAGAAAAAACCTCCTGAAACCAAAGTGTCTCAAAAAAAGAAGATTGTTAAAATAGTGTGGAAAGAACCACAAGAATCACAAGGGATGTCAAAATTGACTCCACAAGCATGAGTATGTGGTTACCACCTATATGAACACAATGGGTTGATAAAGGTCCCAAAATTGAGGACAAACAACAAAAACAAAGGGATCATAAAATGAAAGGGCACCAATGTAGCTATGGAACGTGTCCTTATGGTGACCTCCTCATCCTACCAGAATGCATGGGTAACCAGCCACTGCAACTACTAGGTGATATAGAGGAGATGACTAGATACTAGGATCACTTAAGCAAATTTCTGGGAGTGTCAGGTTCAACCAAGAATGCACTCCATGATACAATATTTTTAGGCCAAAAAACACAGGTTGAACTGCCTCAAAATGAAAATTGGACACCACCAATTTATCCGTATCGAAACTATAAATGCCCTTATAATCGGGTGTCACAGTGACCTTATTTTGCAGGAAAAACAATTTACTTCTTCTTCCCTTACAAAGGAGTAGTTTCAAAAAATTCTTGGAGAAAAAAAAAAAATTCCTTCCAAAAAAAAATATAGTGTTTTCTTTGGAAATAATTAAAAAAAAACATTACAATAGGTTTTTCATTTTTTTTTTTTTTACTTCTACTTCCACCCACATTGAAATAAAGCTGCCATTGAATGGAAAGTTTTTTTTTTAATAAAAAATGCATCTTATGCGCTACCTTTATGATGACTTTTACCCGGTTTGACGATAATACACATGACAATATGCAGAGTATTATTCTCGATTAAATATGCATGTGCCAAATAAGAATAGGTGTTCTTGGAGGCGGGCATAGTTGTACCACTTGACTCTACGAGTCTTCCCCATTGAGTTCCATTTGTCCAAGGAATCCATCATTACAATTTGCTCGCAAATATTCGGTATCTTTTCGGCATCAATTTTATGACAATGACTATTCCGGGGAATCCTGGCCCCCACCATCGTGAACTTCTCTGGTCCCTTCAGAAACTCCATGATTTCCTTGAAGTCTTACTTGGCCTCCTCTACGCTTGCCACTTCATCAAAGGTGACCCCCACATTGAGCTTCATATCGAACTTGGCCCTCGACCTCCCTAACCCTAGGGGGAACCTGGGAGCCCCCCCCGGATCGAATCCTAAGACCGTCACAAAAATATGAACAAAGTCAAAATTAAAATAAAGGGGAAGGCCAAATTACCCAAAAGGGTTAGTATTATGTCCCCCATGTCTGGCTGCAGGTGGTGCACTGTGAAATTTATTTGTCCTCAAATGAGAATGCATAATCAATCTGGCGGCCACACCAGATCCGCCAAAAATTCCACATTATGCTTGCACTGATACACAGTCAAAATATATTGCTCTGAATATTTCTTCGTCTGCTTTCCTTCTGCTCGATCCATCGATTCTTGTTTTACACTGTTTCTAGTTTCTTTTGTGCTGCTCTGAGGACCAGTCGTCATCAAACAAGATTGTAGAAGTCATCTCCAACTAAAATTATTATTCACAAGGATCTCTGCGACATAAATAGTAGCAACAACATGAAAGTTGGTCCTCCTCTTTCATTGTCGGTGTACTTTAAAACAAGGCATATACAGTGATGTTGTTGAAACGTCCTTCGATGCCTATCAAGGATCAAATTACTGCCAAAGAGGAAAAATAGTGCTGAATCGCGCAACTCACGACATCAACAAAAAATGATAGCTTTGTGGATCTAGAACCTACAAATCTATGCACGTACCCATTCGAGTTCCACCACCATGGCCCGGATGGCCCATATGCTGAGTGATAGGACTGCAAAAAATAGGCATAAAACTCCATCTTCGCACATAGGAAACTTCTTCTCGAGGAGACATAAGTTGGTTCCTCAACGTCGATTGACTGCAATTGGCAGATTTCCTAACCAAAAAATAGACACAAGCCATTCCAAGTCGAACCACGTGATCTTGTTATACTCCAGGTCCCAATGTTGACTTGCTTATCATCACCAGTAGCAGAAGAGTTTGTTCACCATTTTCTTATGGTAACAATTTCAAATGGATGGCTTCACGACGAGGGCACTTGGGATTGGAATATTGGGTCATCTACGCCTTCCTCATCGCAGTAAAACCATACTCAGAACACATCATATTTAAAACATCATTCACGCTTCCATGTGAAACTCTCATGCTGATTTCTGGGTGGCTTCACCACACGGTGGCAGAATCAAACTTCATGTGGATAAGAAGCCTAACAAAAGGTCCATTCTTCTAGTATTTGCTGACGGTAGGTATCAACAGGTTGGGAATCACAAACAATACCTATAAATTCTCCCGGGCCTGCCATGGCCGAAAAACCTCGAGTATTTCGTTTCCACACAGATCACGAACTGTAGTGCTCTGATTAACAAAACAAACCCATGACATCCTCCATATTTAACAGCATCCACCACGTGTCTCAAAGTGCTTTGTACTAACTGAACTGGCATGCTGAAACCACGTTCTTGGCGTAGACGTGATGATCAATGGTCACCATGGATACTCCTAAACCAATCATCAAAATATATCATCAGCATTCAATCTCAACAAACACTTAACAACAGCCACATTATGTCATAATTGGTGGCTCCAGCGGATGCGACGACATCTCGGCAACGACGCCATCAAACTTGTCCACAAAATCTATGGCAACCGTAACGTTTGCATCTCAAAGTGGATCTGCAAGTAAAAATTGAGGTGGATTGCAATTTGGAGCAGCGTGCATCAATAGCGATCCGCCTAGTTTTTGCATTTGAAATATTACACACGAGCACCACCATCGTGCTTCGAGGATTATTGCAGCATTACATCCACGAATATGACTTTTATTATTACATGACGTCATGAGCATTTTGTGCGGAAAAAAAAATATGGGCCATCGATCAGGTCATGACAGCCATTGCAACTTAGCCAAAAACAACTAGTGTTGTATATCAAATGGCAGATGGCCGTTGTCTCTAACTGGGATCTGCACCACTCATAATTCTTAGGGAAAAAAATTTTAATCGCTTGGAACCAGCGGTAAAGAAATATGGAAAAAAAATTTGCTGCCCTCCATAATGACAGTTCTCCTTCAACAAGAAACTCGGCCACTGATTGAGAAATCGCCCGCCTGCAACCATTATATTCGAGGCATGTTATATCTAAAGGGTTTCAAGATCCTCCGTTTCTAGAGCCTGCGCAATGTGGGCCTTCAAACTGTGACGCACGACGTTCCTGTCTGGAGACGAATAAACCCGCAGCGAGCCCTGGAAAAAAACAATTTTAGTGAGTGTAGCGGCTCTGAAGAAAGGGTTCATTGCATGAATCTCACTATGTCTCCTCTCGCGGATGTGCAAAACAAACACGCTGCTATGTTTGGGCAATCTATCCATTTATGACAACTCACAGCTCCACGACGCCACAAACAAGTGTGCCAAATCTGTCGAAACTTTGAGAAGCACCGCCGGAACCATCAAATCCCCGAGATTTTTCACAAATGATATGTTTAGGTAACCGGAGAACGTTCGAGGCAACAACCGAAGATGCAACAAAAACATCCACGAAGACACCTCGAGATCCCCAACTTGGGGGAAAGAAACGTTCCATCCGCCCTCCAAATATTCATTAAAAAAAAATAGCAGACGACATATCCATAAAAACTGGTGCGCCCAGATCCAATAGGTTCTTAAAAAAACTTTGGAGCATTCACAGTACTTGTAGAAAAAATTTGAGCCACACCATTGTAAAGCGCTCGAACTAGGGCTTCTTATGCAAATCCAGATCTGGAGTATAAGATTGCAAACCCAAAAACTAAAAAAATTAAAAAAGACCTTCCAAACTAAAAATTTTAACCATCTGGTTTATGATCCATTAAAAATATGGAGAGCATACTCCCTCGATAAAAAAAATTAGGGGAAAAAAAGAGGAGGATTTCCATGAGGAAAAGCTCCTCAGTCACAAGGTAGGGAAAGCCTGCTCTAATACCATGTTAGAAAAATGAATACTTGATATTATTAACTTGAAATGACCTTGCTTAAATAGCAAGTGCTTACAATTTGATCCATTAGATCATAACTAACTGATTGATCTTAGCCATACAACTTATCGTAGTAACAACTTAGGATATAATTTTATTATTCTAACAGTTATTAGTTCATTATCAAGTGTCATTAGCTCAACTAATTATATTCCTTAACATTCAAGGAAGAGACCTAGGTTCAAATATTGCCAAACAATATATGAATAATATATAAGTTATCGTAATACCATTATGTGGTGATGATGTAATATGGATGGGGCTCATTTCAATCCCATATAACCAATTGAAAAAAAAAAATTATTAGTTCATTGTTCCTAAGATGATCCAATTTTATTAAGTTGTTGGGATTCTACTAAGGAGACCCAAGTTATATTTCATATATATGCATAAAGACTATGTGCTTGATGATGTTGTGGTTGTGTTATTGATAGTATTTTTCAATGATGAATACATGCTTATAAATGCATTGCTTAAGATAGTTTTAATGTCCATAGAGGTTATCATGATTTTGATTCTCGTGGTGACAATAATTGTAATGGTTTTTATGTATGTGGTGTTTCCTAATAAAATTGTATAATCAAATGTTAAACTTGAAATTGTAAAAATTATATCTTCAAATTATAATGTTAAACTTGAAAATATAAAATCATGTCCTAAATGTTTAATGTTGTAATTTTATCTCCTTAGAAGGGAGAATACATATTAATCAATTAATTATACATCATGACTTGAGAATAATAATATAATAAACCATTGATTTGAATCTAAACTTTGAAAAGTGGTCTTTGTGTAATGGTCATAAAAGTGGCAAAACTGACGTATATAAGTTGTAAGTGCCTTAATGGGATCATTTCATATTTAATGAGAAATAAAATAAATATTTGTATTTTTTTCGACATCTAGACCTTAAACTTTAGGACTTTTGTCCGTCAAAAGAAATGTGGATAATAAATACACCTTAAAAATACTTTTCATTTTAATATTAAATTTATTCATAAACCTTATTCTTTATTGTAAAATACTATTTGTATATGAAATACGTGAAAACTATATATTTTAATAGATCACATGGGATTGAAAACGGACTACCCACATTACATTATGGACACATAGTAATATTACAAAATATTGAAAATAAATTATGAATAGGTAGAGCTAGGACAAAAATTCTCAAAAAATAAACAATCTTTTAGGAGCCATATATTTGCATAAAGTTGTTGGATTCAGATGATTCTTGTGCCATTTTGTGCAAATATTGAAAATATTTGAAATGACTGGTCATTCAAAAGAATCCATGACCATGTAAAGATAATCGTTCAAAACTAGGGCAATTTGTTTTTTAAAAACGTTTCATCGTTTAGGAATCATATTTTCGTGAAGGGTTGTTCAATTCAGTTGATTATTGGACCAATTTGTGCAAAATTTGAAGAGATTTAAAATGAGTGATCATATGAAGGAATATAAGTAATATTAAGGGAGATACAATCTTGTGAAGTCAACCATTTAGAACAATGATAATGATGATTTTTCAAGTGATGAAAAACTTGTAGATATCTATCAACTAGGATTTAGATGATGGGATGAGTAATGGAGGGATATGGATTTAGCGGTTTCTTTTGCCCCTTCTTTATCTTAAAAATTTTGCATTGCAAATTATTATAGGTTTTTTATCAAATATTTTAATCACTATAAGAAATTTTGGTAAATTTAAATAACTTTTGAGTTTTAGTTTCCTTACCACGGACCTATTTATAGCTAAATCCTTAGAATAATCTCTAGTAGTAGAGATTAGTGAGGTCCTCATAGATAATCAATCCTTGTTGCTCAAGAATAGGGTATTTTTTGGTAAATTTAATGAGTCTTGGCTAGGGGCTTTAGCCTTGAGAAAATGAATTGATAGCAATTGGAAGTATTCAAGAGTGAGTCTATATTTTCTTCCCAAAGGTTTCTTCTTAACCATTTTTGTTCTAGGGAGGAAAGAGATAGAATCCTAAAAGGGGGTTCTTGGTTTATGGGAAGAGCATGACTCTTCCTTACCCATTGGTATGAAAACTTTGCACTTGAAAATATAAATCTATCTGTAGTATTGGTCTAGGTTAATATGTATGGGTTACCCATTGATTTTTGGAAAATTTATACCTTCAAGGCAATAGACAACACTCTAGGAGAATTCCTTGAGATTTCAAAAACTACAAAATATGGATTCTTGGCTATTTATGCTCGAATATTGGTCATGATTGATATAAGTAAACCTTTACCATAATTAATCATTCTTAAGTATGGGGGTAAGTTGTGGATCCAAACCATAGATTATGAAAACATATATTTTAGATGTAGGTGTCATGAGATGGGGTATATTGGGAGATCATGCCCTAAGAAGAGTCAAGCTAAAACATTTGCAAAAAACCACAAGAAACTTACAAATGGATATGGATAAGGATAGTTTTCAACTTTCAAAAAATAGATCTAGAAAAATGAAAGCAAATAAATAGTGGAGATCAATAAGAAAGGATATTGGAAGAAATACCAATTCTTTTGAGGCTTTAGCCTATGAAGAAAAAACATATTAGATCTGAGAGGACATGGTACAACAAATTTACTCATATCTATTGTAGGAAAATGTCGAGATGGATGCTGAATTTTAAAATATTTATGTTCACACATAAAATTGAAGAAAATCTAGAAAATAAAAATCAAGAACTATGTAAAATGAAGTAGGTATTTAACTATAGCAACTCAATTGAGATGAAAAATAAATCTATTTGTAAACTCTCAAGCTCTAAAGGAAAGAATTGTAATTTGTTAAGGATGAGGGAATCAAGTACAACCTCTTATTTTCCAATTAAAAAATATATATTTAAAAACTTAAATTTTATTATTTTAAATTATGATATATTTTTTATATATCTAATATATATCATTTATATGTACAATTATAAGTAAACCTAATAACCTTATAATAAATATTCATATATAAATTTAATATTTAATATTAATTTATAATCTTAATTTTTTAATAAAATAATATATTAAATAATAACACAACTAAAACTACACTTCCCAGCTGAAAACCTTCAAGAACCAAACCATAAAATTTGAAGAACCAAAAACGCACATAAACTTATAATTTCATTCGAACTTTATCAAATAAAACAAGTTATACACTTGCAAAAGCCAACCAACATCCGCGTCAAAACGTCTTGTTCAGCTGCCTTCTACGCAATATTCAAAAAGGTCAGTCTACGCATGTTAATGAATATATTAATTAATGCATTTAATCATTCACCGATACTTTTATTAAAGTGGCACACTCGACTTTCCAGTTTTAGTGGTGGAAGTTGGTCGAGAGGTCGCCACCCAAATTATAAATTCCCCTTTTTTATGTTTCTATTAAGGCATTACGATTTCTTGTTGGATATCGTTTCTCAAAATATTTTAAAATATAGATTGTAACCATTGCTTCTATATACCAAAAAAAAAAAAAATATATATATATATATATATATATATATATATATATTTTTTTTTTTTAAATATAAGTATTATAAATTTTTTTAAATAATTGGTCACAAAGTTAAGTTGCATCAAATTATGGTGTTATCACTAAGGTCAAGTTGCATTGTTTAGCGTCAAATCATGGTGCTATCACTATAATCCCTATCTCCCCTCAGTAAACACGACCACCCGAAGTGAGAGACCCCATAGCTCGAGATTGATACCATCATCCCTATCTTGCCTCAGTAAACACAACCACCCGAAGTGAGAGAATCCATAGCTCGAGATTGGTACCATCGTGTTGAACTTTTTTAAATTACAAGGCATATTGATTCTCAAAATAATTTATAAGTTGTATTATTTTTATTTTTTAAGTAATATATATAAAAGAGGTATTATCTACCTTTCTTTTTTGAACAATTGGTCACAAGGTTAAGTTGTATTGCCTAAAGTTAAATCATGATGCTACCACTATAACCCCTATCTCGTCTCGATAAATACGACCACCCTTGAGGGATATCCCTAATAGCTTGGGGTTGGTACCGTCATCATCAAGTTGGCACACATTCAAAGAACTCATTGGTAAGTGCTCAACTGCTTACCAATCCAATAGTTTGGGGTTGGTACCGCCATCATCAAGTTGGCGCACATTTAAAGAAATCATTGGTAAGTGGTCAAATGCTTACCAGTCCACCTAACCTTAGTGAACAAGATTACCTTTATTTTATTTATTATGTAGTTATTCAATTATATTTTAGTTATTGTTTTATTTAATTATATTAACTGTAAAATTAAACTTTCGAGAATCTTTAATTATTCAATTTTTTCATATTATAAAAATATAAAATTTATATTTTAAATAGTAAAAAGTTTTTATAAAATTTAAAATAAAATAAAAACTTAGAATAAATAAAAGAATTTAAAAAATTAACTATTAATGATACTAAACCCTAAACTTTGTACTAGTTTTGATGATTAGATATAAATTATTGCATAGCCGTATTTTGAGTTCCAAAACAGATTTGACGTACCAATAGTGTCAAAGAACAAATTGTATCTGACCGACGCGTGTAAGATGTCAAAAGACCCATACTCCTTAAAAAGAGACATTTCAATATACAGTTAGTTGGGGGAGATTATATTAATGGGAGATTTCAATGCAAGGACAAAAAATAAGCAAGCTAACATTTTAGAGGGTAACGAAGATATTGAGATTAATCCTCTTTGGATGCCAAAAGAGGAAAATCAACAGTGGACCAGGACTTCAGAAGATGAGCATGATGCGTGTAAGATGTTAAAAGACCCATACTTCTTAAAAAGAGACATTTCAATATACAGTGAGTTGGGGGAGATTATATTAATTGGAGATTTCAATGCAAGGACAACAAATAAGCAAGCTAACATTCTAGAAGGTAACGAAGATATTGAGATTAATCCTCTTTGGATGCTAGAAGAGGAAAATCAACACTGGACCAGGACTTCACGAGATGAGCATGGGGCTATCACGCAATATGGAGAAGAGTTGTTAGGTCTTTGCAGCATATACAATTTGATTATTTGCAATGGGATGAACAAATGGAAAAATTCAGGAAAGTATACATGAAAAACATGTAAGGGACAAAGTGTAATAGAAATTGTATAAGCAAGCTAACATTCTAGAAGGTAACGAAGATATTGAGATTAATCCTCTTTGGATGCTAGAAGAGGAAAATCAACACTGGACCAGGACTTCAACAGATGAGCATGGGGCTATCACGCAATATGGAGAAGAGTTGTTAGGTCTTTGCAGCATATACAATTTGATTATTTGCAATGGGATGAACAAATGGAAAAATTCGGAAAGTATACATGCAAAACATATAAGGGACAAAGTGTAATAGAAATTGTATAAGCAAGCTAACATTCTAGAAGGTAACGAAGATATTGAGATTAATCCTCTTTGGATGCTAGAAGAGGAAAATCAACACTGGACCAGGACTTCAACAGATGAGCATGGGGCTATCATGCAATATGGAGAAGAGTTGTTAGGTCTTTGCAGCATATACAATTTGATTATTTGCAATGGGATGAACAAATGGAAAAATTCAAGAAAGTATACATGCAAAACATATAAGGGACAAAGTGTAATAGACTATGTAATATGCTCATAGAATTACATACCAAAAATAGAGGAGCTAGAAGTGGAAGATTCTCCAAAAGAGTTGTTAGGTCTTTGCAGCATATACAATTTGATTATTTGCAATGGGATGAACAAATGAAAAAATTTAGGAAAGTATACATGCAAAACATATAAGGGACGAAGTGTAATAGACTATGTAATATGCTCACAGAATTACATACAAAAAATAAAGGAGCTAGAAGTGGAAGATTCTCCAGTGGAACTTAAGTCAGAGCATAACCCAATTGTTATGAAACTTCGAATGCATGGAGACAAACCAAGGGAAAAACACTTGCAAGGTAATCAAAATAAATATCCTCATAAGGGAAACATTCTCTTAACAGATGAAAATCGATAGAATTTTAGAGCAGTATTAAATAACAAGTTACAAAAAAGGGAAGAACTACATCACAGTAGTAGAGATTACAGTAAGAGTGAATGGTTAATGCACGTTATTCAAAAAGCTCTAAACAAATGCAAGAGAGCTAAACCTAAAAAGAAAGAAAAGAATAGCTTCCCAACCAACCCATGGTTTGGTGAAGATTACAAAAAAATGTGAAGATTACTAAAGGAACCAATGGGTAAAACAAGAGCAAACAAAAAAGCATATGAGAAACTGATAAGGGCAAAAAAAGAAAAATACATTGACAAGGAGGAAAGAATTGATTTACTTAGGGAAACATGAACTAAAGAAATTTTGGAAGGAACTAAGCGTGAAAATGATGCAAACTGAAAATAACATAACAGTTAATCAGTGGTTGGAGTATTCAAAACAACTGTATCAGCGTAGTAACCAACAGGAGACACCCCCTACTATCATTGTCAAGAAAGAACTTTTCACAATTGAAGACATTATTCAAAGGATAAAAAAATTAGCAACTGGTAAAGCCCGTGACATAGACAATCTTCAAGCAGAGCATATAAAATGGGGGGTAGATATCTTGGCACCGCAAATCAAAGAAATTTTCAATGAGGTCATACAAAATGGCTTCCCTACTGAGTGGAAAACTAACTTGACCATTCCTTTGTTTAAAAGTGGAGATGTAAATAATTCCTCAAACTATCGAACTATCATGATCAACCCTCTATTTGCAAAGTTGTTTGGGAGTATGATAGAGCGTAGGATCAACATATGGGCAGAAGAAAAGAGAAAGAGAGCAAAGGGGCAAGTAGGTTTTAGGCCCAAGCACTCAACTATTGACCACTGTATCACGCTCAGACACAGTGGAAAAAATATGGGACAAAAAAAAGGAGGCTTTTTGTTGTTTTGTAGACTTCAAAAAGGCATTTGACACAGTGCCAAGAAAAAAATTATGGAGAAGAATGGAAGAGCTAGAGGTTCCAATTCACTACGAGGCGATGAGTTCACGAGACTATATGAGCATGTAAAGGCTAGAATCAAAACACAAGAAGGGTTATCTAAATGTTTTGGTAGTGACATAGGTGTCAAACAAGGTTGCCCTCTATCTCCGACCTTATTTGGGTTGTACATTGACAAGTTAGAAGAATGGATAAACAAATTTGGGGGAGAGGGTGTGCATTTAGCCAAATATGTGGTAAAACTCCTCATGTATGCAGATGATGTAATTCTTGTGGCCAAAACAACCAAAGATCTAGAAGATCACCTTCAAACTCTATAAATCTTATGTAAAGAAGTTGGGATGCAGGTGAACACGAGCAAAACAAAAATTATGATTTTTTCAACAAAAAAGAAGAAGCAACAACTCAAATTTTAGTTTGGAGGAGAATCACTTGATGTAGTAGTAGAATACAAATACCTGGGCATAGACTTTCATGACAAACTTAATTGGAATACATGTAGGATGAAAAGAACTCAAAGTGGTTGGAGAGCACTATATGCACTTCAAAACAGGTGTAGGAATGCCGAGTTGTGGGACTGGAAGACCACCAAGGTCTTATTTGACCTACTTGTTACATCGGTTTTGTTGTATGGTTGCGAGATGTGGGCTAGTGGCACAACAAATGCAAAATGGAGGCAAATAGAAAGGATTAAAAAATATCTAATCACAAACTTTCTCAAAATTAAGGCCACAGCCTCTTATGAAATTATTCTAGCTGAAAATGGAATGTTCCCTTTAGAAGCAATTGCTATGACCAAGCTGTTATGTTACTTGAAAAAAACAAAAAACATGACAAATGATAGATGACCTAGGGCAGCTAGGGACGAAGAGTTGCATAGGCGAAAGAATACATGGATGAAACAAAATTAAAAATGGATGAAACGTTGGGAAATCAACATAAATGAATGCCCAAATGTCAACAAAGACATAAAAATTATGTGAATGAAAAGTTCAAAGTGAGTGGAATGTGGAAAAATGCAAGCAGGAAAAGACAATATTATATTGCAAATTTTAACCCAACGTATGACCACAAGGAAAAAGGGTATATAGGCGCTGAAATCAAGTGGAAGGAAAAAATACTCATTGCTCAGATAAGGACTAGCTCTCATAGGCTTAGATGTGAAACAGGGAGATGGACAACGCCCAAAGAACAATGGGAAGAAATGATATGTACTCTATGAAGCACAAGGGCAGTAGAGACAGAGGAACACTTCATCTATAAATGCCCGAGTTTTTCAGATATCCTTGACAAATACAAAAAAAACACTTGGGAACGAGTTTATGGCAGATTTATTTGAAGACAGTAAAATAAAAAAAGTTGGGGAATTGCTAACACAAATCAGCAGGAGAAGGAACAACCTTCTTAAAGATATTAAAGATCATATGATATAATTTGAGTAATTGTACTTCCATATTTGAAGTCCCATAGACCATATTTGACGTAATTAAAATCTTTCATTTCATTTCAAAACACATTTGCTTCATGTTTTGGTTTTTTCACCGAAAGACACTCAAATCACTACTCTCCCTGTGCATCAAAAAGGTCCATTAAATCACTACTCCCCCTTTGCATCGCAAAGGTCCATATAATGTCATAAGATAAAAGAAGCAGCCCGGACATGCATGTGGCAATTTAAAGCCAAGGATACGACGGTGGTGCTTCAATTGGTCAATTCCCTGTGATTGCATTTACATTGGTTTTGTATTCTGGTGTACTGATGCCTAATTCGATAATACCATCGTCACTCCTTTGTATAGATTTGTCAAATCCGGATCTGCAAGAATCAGCATCTCTTTTAAAACAGGTGATTCCTCCCATTCAACTTAATCTGGTCACTGGTTACTGCTCTCCTCTTTGTCTAATGCTTGAATTCACGGGTTTGAGCTGACAGGCATGCCTGGATAGTGGGTTCTTTTACGTGAAAAATCATGGCATTAGTGAAGAATTTATGGAGGAAGTATTTCATCAAAGCAGGAAGTTGTTTGTGTTGCCAATGGAGGAGAAGATGAAATTGTTAAGGAACAAGAAACACAGGGGCTATACTCCATTTGAAGATGAGATCCTCGACCCAGGCAAACAGACCAAAGGTATGCATGGCTGCTTCCTAAAAAAGATTGTTTGCCCAGTTATATAGTGATTGCATTTTAGGCAGAATTTTATTCAATTATGGTGGATATGTGTTGGGCTGGGGTGTTTGGTATTATATAGAACAATATGGCATTGCTTTCCATTTTATGCCATTTTATGGTTTTAGTTATCCATGCAGGAAACAAGAGGCAGATCAATTTTTTAGAAGTTTATTTTTTTGGGGGGTGCAATTATTGTAAAGTTACTGTATTACCTGTTCTGAATATTTCTAGACTTTTGCCCACTTTGTTGCCAACTAGCGTATGCTTCATAGTTCATAGAATAGGTAAAGTAATCTCTGACATGATTTTTGATGGCAAATTAATATTAAAGCGATTTCAATTAATAACCTTCATCTATGTTTCTTGGTCCCAGCTCTCCCATCTTAGTTACTCTAGGTCTAATGGGTGTCATGGAAGTTTTTTTTTACGTCTTTTTTTTCCCCTTTCCGCAACATTGATACCTACAGAGTAGAGGCAAATACTTGTTCCAGATCAGGGTCATAATTGTCATGTTGGACTCAAATTCTAATAATTGCACTTTCTTTTGACATGGTTTCTATGGTCTCATCTTCTTGTATGTTATATTTGCATTTATTGTTTTTTCGTTCCACATTAATGCCTTTAATACCTTTTCTAAGCCTGCTACGTAAAATTTTCCAAAAGTTTCATACTTAGTACGAAACACTAAACTTTGTGGGAAAAAAATGCTTCACCATGCTCTGCTGGTATGAAAGTCGGATATTCTAAAAGCGAGTGGTCACGTTTTAGAAAGTTAAGATTTGTAAAAATTCCAGTGATCTGTGGTAAAGTGCACTAAAATCATCCATTTATTTTTTCACATATTGGTTCAATGAAGCCATAGGGCTAAAGGTCTAGAAACCCGTCGCAGAAAACAAAATAGCCTTTCAGAGTATAAAGGGGGCATGAGAAGCATGGATTGTAGGAAGGGGTTTAGGCAGTCTTTAGCCAGAAATACTACCATCCTCGTGCCCATACTCCCATTCTTGCTCTTGATTTTGTGCAGTTGCACACGCTATGGCTTGTATAGAGTGCAAGAGCCCAATGCTCAAATTGCATTTCACTTCTTCCAAAGGACTAGAGGGTATATTTAAATTTAAGCACGAAGAGAGGTTTTTCAATTTTGTGTGCCTCGTTCTGTATGGATTTGGCTGAGGATATTATTAAGCAAATGCATTCTTGCCCCTAATAGAGAAGGAACACTAAGAAACCTTATCAGTCCAAGTGGGTGCTATCTTGGTGAACAATGGATGAAAGGTGCTTTTGGACCTTGGTAATGTCTGCAGCCTTCCAAACCTTTAATAGCCTCAGAACTAGCTCTTTGCAAATTTCAAAGGAAATTATTCCTTTTGAGAATGACTATATAAGTTAGGATATATCAAGTGCCAGTTAGAATCTAGAGATAGGATATTCTCTAAACAACAATGCAACTGCGAATGATCCCCTTGAGTACTATCTACTATCTAGTGCTGGACTATACACCCATATGCTTTTTGCAGGTTCCAAAGGGGATTTATTTCTTTTGAGAATGAATAGATAATTTAAGATGTTTTTGGTGCCAGGTAGAATCTAGAAAAAGACTTCATCCTAGAGAACAATGCATACAGGTACAGTGCTATTTAGTGGTGGACTATATACCACATTGTTGTATACAAGGCCATAATGAAAGAAGCTAGGTATATTTGTTGATGGGACTCAATCAGTTGCAATACTATGAAGGCATCAAATATACAAAAATGTAAATGAATGTCACATCATTTGTTTATGAGATTGGTCATTGCATTCTAACCGACCATGTAGCAGCTTGAACAGGGCTCTCAGTGGACTTGCACCATGTGTCTGACCACCTAAATGTTTTTCTCTTTTAAAAATTTTGATAAGCTCATCACAGGTAATTGAATACCCCATGTAACTAACTTTATGCAATACATCATTTAGGCTGAATAGGAATGATATGGTACTATAAGAATATGCATATTTAATCCCTATGTTCAGATGTTGAACTCATATATCATAATTTTTTACCTTGCAGCACCACCCCACCCAAAACTCTTCACTTCTCCTCAACATTGTGGGGAACAAGTGTGTGCATGCGTGAGTCTGTGTGCTTATCCTGAAAATTTGCATGTCTTCATGCTTGGATTAGAACTTATGCAGAATCAACAGAGCTTTGGGCATCCTTATGGATGCCATATAATGTGTGAGACACATGGATAACCAGTCTGTATAACTTCCGGATCTATAAGTATCTCTAGGGTTTTGAGTTTAATTTGGGATTCAAGCTAAAAGATATCGTTCCACCATATTCTGGGTTCCTTATACTGCGTCTTGATGTTCTATTATTATTTTTGTAATGTCCCCTTCCTGACTTATTAGTCCGACAGATGAGATTAGCCTACTCACGGGTTCCCGTAGGCTAAATTGGGTGGATGGGAACCCATGGTGATCATATTGAGGCCACTTTCAGTCTTTAGTTACCGGTTTTGGTGGCTTATTTGGTAATTGGGAGGAAACTTACTATTTATAGTAAGTCATTTTGCTAGGGTTTCAGCTAGAGTGGATGGTACGATTGGTTTAGTTGGAGGTTTGGTGTGGCAGAGCCTAGAAATTTTAATGTCCCAAGATTTATCTTTATAAAATTAAATTAAATATTTAATTTTATATAAGTCATTATGTTTTATGAAAATGTTATTTAGAAGTCACTTAAATAAATATTATTTCATAAAGTGACTTTAGTTGTGCAATAAGGGGGGATGTCTTAATGATGGAAAATAAAGAATATTCTAGAAGCAAATTTGAAATTGAATTTTTTTCCCTCCAAAGCCATCGACCTCTTTGGAAGACTCTATAAATTGGGGTTTGGGCATTCATTTTTGGGCATCCAGATTTGAGAACAAGCTTTGGCATTTTGGGAGACCACTTGCAAAGGAATTTGCAGGAATCTAGCTTATTGGGGATGGCAACCTCCAGTAAGGGCGTCCACTTGGGGTATGAAAGATTACCCCTGGCGGATTTATTGTGGTGGTTTCATCCAGAAATCACACTAGGGCGTTATTGTGAAGTTTGACAGAAAAATTACAGAGAATATTGGAAGGGTTTGTGGCCCCATTCTTCATTGTTATTAGCAGCAGTCATTCCCTCTCTGGCCGTACCATGCAGGGCCAAAATACTGGTGTGATTCAGATTGCATACATCAGGGTTTGTGTTGCAAAGCCTTGACATCTTTACAGCAGACATAAGGATCAGAAAACGTGGCATTCTGAGTGGAGATTCTGCAGAACGTTTAACACACAGCCCTTGACAGCCGTACTGTACCTGACAGGAGCTAGGCGTGACAGTCCTGGACTGAATCACTTGGGTTTGGGAATGATAACTGTGTCAAGAAGGAGCGGTGGCTAGTAAGGAGGACTCAGCAGTACATATCAAGTGGGGAAGCCTGCAGACTAGTCAATATTAATCCTTTTCAGCCCTTTCAGATCGTCTGTTTCTTCCTAATTATTTTCAAAATAAAAAAAAATATACAAAAAATCATATATTGCAAAAACACAAAAAAATTAGAAGGCAGATCCGGGTGGGTTGTTACAATTTTGGTCATCGTTGATAGCATATGCCATAAAACACCATGGTAAAGTTCTGATGTAACTTTTTGTCAAAAATGTAATTATCTTTTATTTATCTTGTAAATATCTCATGATTATTTTCACTTAAAAAAAAAAAGTTAAAGATAATCTTAGTCTAGCTGTAAAGCTATTCTTAGTATAGTTTTTTAGTTGCTTTGATTGCATGCTTTGCTTTATTACATGTGCACATTCACAAGCATTGTGCGAGTTTGTACACTTCTAAAACTATATAGGCACATCTTATCAAGAGTGTACAGTATTTACAGTTTCACATTACCTTCTCTTTCCTTATTTTGGTGTGCTCATAACAACATGGGGTGAGTTTGTGAAAGCTCTTCATAAGAAATTCTATCATGTGAAGTATTAACATGATCAGTACACCCAATGACAATAGTTTCACCAAAGACGTTGCTTTCTTGTTCAGGAGTATATGGATAGACTCTGCTTCTTGGATGCAAAATTTTCTATCTGTGACACTAAGCATAAAAAAACCTCAAGTATTGGAGTGTTCTTAGATCTTTTATGCATATAGGGTTGGAATTTCTCACCAGCAGTGCTCTGGGAGGCACCTCCAAATATAATGCCAAATAGAAGAGAGAATCAGCATCAAATATTGTGCTGAGGAAGTTAGGCCAAAACTTGTAAAGCAATGGGAAGATGCTAGTGGTGAATCTCACTTTGAGAAGTAGCTCTCGCATAATTGTTGGTGTAAGTAGAATTGATAATCCAAGTTGTCACCACAAAAGCAATAACTTTACAGATGTCCTGTCCTCTTTTCCTCAATGTGGACTTTTCATTTGTTGACTTCCGTCCAAGATTCGAAAGATTTGCATTAAGCTTGGAGCATTTGAATTTGGAGTCCCATTCTAATAAATCTGCAAGAGACTTTGCAAAGCTGCAAATAGACTTCTTAAAAATATATACAATTTACAACAGAATTATGCATGACTTCTATTGGACTTACGATTCATCTCTGTAATTAAAAGACCATAGATCAAATAACAAGATCAAATAACCATATCAATTGTTGTTTACGAACACTTAATTTTACTACCAGTTCAAATAGAGACAAATCAGAAACTCAAAAAAACTTATACAACCTTTTTTGAGTTCCCAATTTTATAGTCTGTTGTCATCATCTCATTTTGAATCCGGCCACTGGCTTACTTAGTGAAATGCCCAAAATCAACCTAGGCTTCCTGCTGAATACTTGTGTCTCATTAGATAAAAAGATTTTACCACTTATTAATTTTGCAAATATGTGAGAGTTCACTGATTTTCTGGGCACATGAAATCTCATCAAAGCATAATTAAAAGTAATAGTTAAGTAACTTTTAAGGTCCATGAGCATTCTGCATTACGCATATCAGACTACACTGTACTCCCCTGGGTCCACTATGCATGGGAGGAGGCAATCTTGTTGTGCTATCTGCCTACGGGGTGTCCATACCCTAACCCCTTATGGATTTGACCCTAGACCTCCTATCTGGACCACCCAAGCCTTCACTGTCAGGCCTCCTTAGGCTGTACCATAAAAAATGTATCCATTCTATGGATGCAATGGAGGCTTCCCTACAAAAGCACCAAATCTATCTCAAGGATCATTGCAACTTTCTAAAACCGTACTGTCTGATAATTCTATTGTATGTGGGATTCATGAATTATAATGCTATTATTCCCATGGATGAATCTTTCGAGTGTTCATCAGAGCATTTTTATTTTTATTTTTAAATTTGTCCTTGATGAGTGGCAACTAAACAGATCCTTGCTAGTTGATCCAGATCTGATGATGTATTCCAGGACAACATATCAACTAAAATGTCAATATGATATGGTGTTGTTGTGGATGCTTACAAAGAGATTGCGACTGAGATAATTCAATTTACCATACTCTTATTTTGAATAAAAAAAAATGAACAAATTAAATAGAAGAGAGTGTCTAATAAATAAGAGAACAAAAGAATAAGAGATTAAGAATTGTAATCCACTAGTGCAAGTGAAAAGAGTTCTGTGCATCAATCTCGTTGAATAGACATATATCTGAGTTCTGAACAGAGGGACAACTGAGAACTAAATTGAAATGGAAGCAAATACATTATTGTATAGAACAATAGTTACAAAATGAAGCAGATGCCTGGCTGGCAAGTAGGAATAGTGCAACTTCTAGCCAGTTCTGAAACTGTAATGACTTTTACAATAATTGCATGGGTCAGCTTTGCAAAGCCTCAGTGCAGATTGCTTCTGAGAACTATAGAGGAGGATTGATGAAGGGCGGTCCTCGCTTTATGCTGTAATTTGGTGTCAATCAGGTAGAGGAACAACTGAGATCGAATTTGAATTGAATGCAAGAACACTGACGTATAGTACAATAGTCACAAAATGAAGAATATGGCTGGCTGGGAAGTTGAAGTAGAGCAACTTTGAGCTAATTCGTAAACTCTAATGACTATTTTATAAATTGCACAAGTCTGTGTTGGCAAAGCCTCAGTGTAGATTGGTTCCGAGAACTATAGAGTAGGATTGGTGAAGAGTGGTCCTCACTGTAGGCTGTAATTTGGTCCCAATCAGGTGGTCGATTCTTGGTGACAAACTGTTCACTGGATTGGCAATGGAGTGTGAATGTGAAGGTCTAGTAGCATTTGGCACTGTTGAGTTGGTTACTGAATGAGCAGCAAGAAAGTTTGGCATGGGAAGCACAGTGTGAGCTTAGCCAGATACACATAAGGTGTAACCACAAATTGGTGATTGTAAATATACATTGCAGGGTTGACAAAGGCAAAGGGCATTGCCAAATTGTTGATGGTATGATGTGAACTGTTGCCACATTTTGCTAAGGGGTAAAAATTTTGAAAATTTTGAAAAATCACTGCTGCAACTTTTCGGACCAGATTCTTCCCTTCCTCCTTCCTTTCCAGCTTTGTCCAGGCAGATTTCATGTTTTCAGTTTTCAGTTTCAGTTTCCAAGTGTTCAGCAGGTTCTGCAAGGTTTGGGAAAAGCCCAGATTTTTCTAAGTCAGGGGCACTCCCTTGGTCGCTCACTTTTGGAGCGATCCTGGGAGTCGCTCCCTCTTTCCAGCGATTCCCAGCCTTGCGCCTCTCTCCGGCGACCGACGACAACTCTAGGCAGCGAAGCGAGCGGGAGAAAATTGATTGAAATTTGTCTAAGTGTAAATTTCCCGCGGTCGCTCCATTTTGGAGCGACCTCCGTCGTCGCTAGCTTTTTCCAGCGACCATCGGCAATGAGCAAAACGTAAAAAAATTCTAAGTGTGAAACGACGACGCCGGTCGCTCCCTTTCCAAGCGATGCCCGTGGTCGCTCTGTTTTCCAAGCGACGCTCGTCATCGCTCCTTGTTTCAGCGACCGTGGTCGACGGGTGGAAAATAATAAAAAATTGTCTAAGTGTGGTTGACGCCGGTCGCTCGGTTTTTCAGCGATCGACGCCGGTCGTTTTTCAGCGACCATGGTCAACAGGGAGAACAAGTCGCAAAATTGTCTAAGTGTTGGTGTTGACGCCGGTCGCTCCATCCGCCAGCGACTCCCGTCGTCGCCCAAATCCGCCAGCGACTCCCGTCGTCGCCTATTTCTTCAGCGACCGTCAGCAAGTGCAATATTCAAAGGTCGACGCCGGTCGCTCCATTTTGGAGCGATTCCCGGCGTCGCTGCAGCATTTCGGCGACCGCGGGCGAGGGTCTCAAGGATTTTCTCTAAGGCACAAAGGAGAATGTCGACGCCGGTCGCTCATTTTTCGAGCGACTCCCGTCGTCGCTGCCATTTCCCAGCGATTTCCGTCGCCCCCCCATTCAGCGACTGTGAGCAGAAAAGGACGGAGTTGCAGATTTCTCTAAGGCAAAGTGCGTCCCGGGTTCGCTCCATTCTGGAGCGACTCCCGGGGTCGCTATTTATTTTAAGCGACTTTGGTCAACCCCCTCCATTTCAGCGAACCTCAGGCTTAGGCAGAGAATGTACGGATTTCGGGATTTGAGCCTGTCAGAACGGGACCGAAGGCACACTTCAAGTACAGGGTAGGTGAGCATTGACAACAGTTATTCAACAACAAATTGTACTGCACCTACCGCATTAATCAGACGCGCCTTCTCAACCACCAGATCTGTCCGGAGCTGTACCAAAGTCAGGTGAATCTTGTTGCAGGTACGCTCACGGCCAGCAGAGGTCAAATCTCGACAGCTTTTGCAGTCTTTGGGTTCCGTGCATCATTGTAATTGGGGGGAAATTTCTGCTATAAATAGCAGTCTACTTTCATTGTAAAAGGGGGGAACATATTGCTAGAAAGCTCTGCTGTAACAAACACTTGCTTCTAATACAAAGCATACTTGGCTCTGACATTTGTCTCTTTCTTTTATGCTGCCTTCTGCAAGTATTTCTGCTTATATTCATTTATTTTTCTGATTGCTGTAATTCTGCATTCTGGATTAAAGCATTGGCAATTAAGTGAATCTGGAATACCGAATGAAGGATACATAGGAAGGAATAACAGTGTTAGTTTATGTTACATGTTTTGTTTTGATTGTTGTTGGTTTGGGTATTAGCTAGTAATCGTGTTGCTTGTTCTTTCCCACCATAACCACATGCTATTTACATTTCTTTCTGCATTTTACAATCTCTTTCCTGTTCTCTTATCTAAAAACCCCTAGTAGTGTAGTATAGGAGCCGGCCTTCTCCGGAGATTGGCACGGGAGGCATCTCTTCCTCCCGGCCTTTCAATCTGCTGGGCGAATCTAGGGCGCAAAAGATCAAAATCCTTTCCTAAATGGCAGATTCGTAACCAACAGTTTCTCTGGCACGCCCGGTGGGACAAAGTGTTCCACCTCATAAGCGGTATTGAAGTATCGGTGTTCGCTTCAGTGTTGTCGAATCTGAACACCTGGCGACTCTGTTGAACCTGAATACACTCCGAGTCTCGAAGACTGGTCCAAGATTATAAGTCCTTCATGCATACAAGATGGAGAGTTAGAAACACGGAGGAAGATCCTGAGTTTTACGAGCTTGATATCACTGCTTTCGGAGAACGCCCCAGGCTAGTTACGCCCAGCTTCTTCCAAGACGAAGCATTTTCGCAAGAAGCCGTAGTTGAGGAGCAAGATCCAACTTCGGATAGCACTGCAACCAGCTACCCTCCGAATCCTCCGAACTCTCCGGACCATCGGGCCGTTCCAGTGCAACCCGACTTGCAATTAGTTGTTCCTGGTGCACCTGTTCAGCCCAATCCGAACGCGAACATGGCGAACCCTCCACAGAATCCGAATGTACCACCGAATCCTCCACCAAATCCACAGCCAAATCAGAATCAACAAAATCCATCGGTTGCTCTCGATCTATTTCCGTATTGGAATTCTACCGGACCTCTCAATCTAGCTGGCCAAGCTGCCGTTCCAGCTGCCGCCTTGAAGGCTATACCCACATACGACGACACTGGGAAGACGACCTACGAGCACATCCAAGACATTGTTGCCCTGGCCGCGCTCCACAACATTACCGATGAGAGTGTTATGGTCCGACTGTTGGCTCTGTCCCTGCACGGAAAGCTCCTCTATTGGTATAGATCCTTGCCTGTTGGCACTATTACTGGATGGCGTCAGTTGGCGGGGCAACTGGTGAAGGGATTCAATGAGTCCGCGGATCCATCATCTTTGCTGCATCAGTTTACAACCATTCAACGGCATCCGCAAGAGGAGATAGCGGATTTTAATGTCAGATTCGCGAGATCCTGGCATAGGGTACCCGTTGAGCTACGACCGACCGCCGGACAAGCTGCCTATTATTACCTCAGAGCATTCAACTCGGACATTAGTATGATCATCAAGTTTTCCCATATCAACACTTTCCCCGAGTTGTACGAGTTAGCTCAAAAGGCAGAGCTTGATTTGATTGCCATTGGTAGACTCCCACCTAGGATGTCGATGCCAATTTGCCCTGATTTCCCGCAATCTCAGTATCCTAGTGCATCTGCCCAACCACTGGCTACGTCTTCCACACACCAGAATTCATCATGGAATCCCGCGCCGGTGGTCACCCAATTCTCTGCTCCTCAAGTGCATTTTCCCGCTCCACAAGCACCACAACCTCCATCACTTCCGCAGTTTCCCGCACTTCCATCTCCTCCACAATACCCGACATTGCCATCAGCCCCACCACTTGCGGCACTACCTCCACCAGCCCAATCAACACCACAAGTTGTTGATGTGCAGTCCAAGATTCTGCAACAAGTAGAGTCGCTTACTTCTGTCTGTTGAACGCTGTCCAATGACATGGTTGTTATGAAGAAGAAGCAGGCTCAGCAGGAATTCATTCCTAGGAGACCATATCCTCCTCCGGCGCTGACAAGAGACCAAGTACCTCAAGTTAACAGACCTCCCGCGAGGAATGCTGCTATCAATGAAGAGCCGAGCACTTCAGATTACCTGCACTGGTGCTCCACGTGCAATGATCCTCACGGGGAAGACAGTTGCATGCTTCATCAACATTATGTCCAAACTCTAGCAAACAATGCCCCGGGTGATCAAGTCAACATGATTCGGGAAGAAGAGCGCAATTTTGCGGTCTCAGAGGAGGAGCCGGTGTCCATTCTGACCAAGGGTGGTAAGAAGCCGATCGAAGTGGACGCGGCCCAGATGCAGCCTTTGAAGGTGTATACCAGACGAGAAAAGGAGCAGCCTGCCGCGAAAGCTCCTGACAAAGTTCCTTTCCCTCCGCCGGCAAAAGAGAAGCCACCACCAACAAAAGCTCCAACGACTCAACCTCCGGCTGAAACCAAGGAGCAGGCGCGAGAAAAGCTCAAGTACCTATCGTTGACAAAGCGGCAAAGGGTTGAGGCAACGCAGCAGTATCGCACCAAGTATGAACCGACGAAAGAAATAGAAGGGTCTGGTACTTCGGCCTATAACATTGTTGATGAGCTCAAGAGGACCCCGACCAAGATAAGCATGTATGATGCCCTCCAGCTCCCTGGGCAGGTGGACCTGTTGCAAGAATCTCTGAAATCTGTCAAGGGAGGAAAGCCATCACAACCCGTGTTAGCTCAGCCCTTGACTACTTCAATCATGGGAAAAAATAGACCACCGCCGTTTTACTTGTCTCTACGGATGGAAGGATGCGTGGTGCATAACTGCATGATTGATTCCGGCGCATCAACCACCGTCATGCCAAGGGCAGTCTGCGAGGAGATCGGCATGGAATACACGCGAAGCAGCCAAGGTGTCTTGCAATTAGATGGCACTCCTGTGAAAACGGTGGGCGTCATCAAGGATATCCCTATCCAGCTGCACAAGGCGCCTGAGATCGTTGTGATTCAAGAAGTTGTGGTCGTTGACCTGGAGCCCTATTTCGGCATGTGCCTCTCGAGGGAATTCACCGCCAAGCTGGGCGGATACCTGTCCCTTGACTACTCTCATATGGAGGTCCCTTTCAAAGGGAGAAAAGTGAAGATCTACAATGAAAAACCCTCCACCTTTCTTGTTGGGAGGATGCCAGAAGAGGAGCAACACGATGAGTCGGTTCACCTGATGACAGAAGAGTTAGAAGAAGTGGACCTGGTGGAAGAGGCCATAGAGCAATTGCAAGTGGAGGATGAATTCTCCTTGCTTGACTTTAACGCAATGATCGAATCAGACATGGGCTGCTACACTATTGCGCAGCCTGAAAAGCCGAAGGAAACAACAAAAGAAGACATAGGCCCTGCCCCAAATGAGCTATGGAAGCTGTACTTTGATGGCGCCAGATGCAAGAACGGCGTCGGGGCAGGGGTACTCCTAGTTTCACCTTCGGGAGAAGAGAAAGATTATTGCTACAGGCTGGCCTGGAGTTGCACTAACAATGCGGCAGAGTACGAAGCCCTGTGCTTAGGGTTGAAAAAGGCAGAGAGGTTGGGGATCAAGCAGCTGCAAATCTTTGGAGATTCAGAGCTAGTGTGCAAGCAGATTACTGACAAATGCACCGCGAAGAAGCACTATCTCAAAGCTTACCGCAATCGGGTCTGGGATTTGTTGGAGTCATTTGAGGCCCTTAATGTTCAATCCATCCCCCGAGAGAAAAGGACATGCTGATATCTTAGCGTCTATTGGAGCCAATACTCCCGTGATGACATGATGCGAAGCCAAAGGCGGTAAGAACTATCTACAGGCCTTTGTGCTTGATAAGGACACCCACTGGCAGGTGTTCGATTGTGACGAGCAGATCGTCAATTTTTTGATTCATGAAGCTAGCACCATTGAAGGTAGAGACCCTGATGACGAGCAGTATGAGGGGTTAATACAGTTGAAGAATAATCATGTCCCAAAAGGACTGATTACTTTGGAGAGTCTCTTTGATCAGAACGATAGAGCCATATCTCACCGAATCAAGGTGGACGCCAAGCAATACATGGACCTGGAGCTCGAGCCCGGAAAAGTGATCAAAGTTGGTACCGACTGTACCCCAGAAGAATTGGAGCAGATTCGGGCCTTGTGCAGAGAATATCCTGACATTGTTGCTTGGTGTTATCAAGACTTGAAAGGGTATGACAGAGAGATTATCCAACACACCATAGAACTGAAGACGGGGTTAAGCCCTGTAGACAGAAACAGAGGCCAATCAACCCGAAGATCGAGGTTCTGATGAGAGCCGAACTCTTGAAGATGCTGGAAGCGAAAATCATCTATCCCATCAAGCATTCTTCTTGGGTTGCAAATCTGGTTCTCGTCAGGAAGAAGAATGGGGACATTCGCCTCTGTGTTGATTTTCGTAATTTAAACCAGGCCTCGCTGAAGGACCACTATCCGCTCCCTCAGATTGATCAAATTCTCCACGTGGTCGCAGGAGCTCAGCGGTTCTCTCTCCTGGATGGCTTCTCTGGCTATAATCAGATATGGGTGAAGGACGAGGATCAACACAAGACGACGTTCACCACCAAATGGGGAACGTTCGCCTATCAGCGCATGCCCTTTGGCCTCTCCAATGCGGGGGCTACATTCCAGAGAGCCATGGATATTGCATTCCGTGAGCTATTGAATAAAATCATTGTCATTTATTTAGATGACATGACTGTGTTTTCACACAGAAGAGAAGAACACTCCTCTCACCTACGGCAAGTGTTTGAAAGGTGTCGTGAATTCGGCATATCTATCAATCCTAAGAAGTCGGTCTTTGCAGTGAAGGAGGGGAAGCTTCTAGGCCACGTCATTTCAGAAAAGGGCCTTGCAGTTGATCCTGACAGAGCAGAGGCTCTTCTCCGATTGCCAATCCCAGTGAACAAGAAAGGGCTGCAGTCCTTCTTTGGACAGATCAACTTTGTAAGGAAGTTCGTGCCGGATTTTGCCCAAGTAATCAAGCCAATGGCCGAACTCTTAAAGAAGGATGCCGAGTTTGTCTGGACTGAGGAGAGGAAAAAAGCCTTTGAGGAGATTAAGGCAAGGATTGCCCAGGCGCCTGTGCTGATAAACCCGGATTACTCTAAGGATTTCATCCTGTATGCAGTTGGAGAGCCCGAGAGTTATGCAGCAGTTCTAACTCAGAAAGGAGATGACGGCGAAGAGCGGCCAATAGCCTTCTTGAGCCAGGTGATCCAGCCGCATGAAGAGAGATATAACTTCATTGAACGCCAAGTGCATGCAGTCATGAGGTCTTTGAAGAAGTTCAAGCACTTTGTTTCCCAGAGCAGGACGACCGTGTTCGTTGTCCACCCAGATGTTAGAAGTTTTATCATACAGGGAGAACTGGGCAACAAAAGGGCCGGCTGGATCGCCAAGATCCAGGAGTTTGATATAGAGGTGCGACCCACCAAGCTAATCAGAGGTCGGGCACTATGTCAAGAACTAGCAAGGAGTGCTGCTGCAGAGGTGGCCGCCTGTCAGTGGGAGGACCCAGTCCTAGAAGGCAACTTTGCCAATTCCTCAGTAGAGGACAACGACTGGGCCGATGAAATAATTTGGTATTTCAGCACCGGGAGGCTCCCAGATCACTTCAATGCAAGTCAGAGGAGGAGATTCAGGCTCCAAGCTCAAAAATATGTACTTCGCCCCGAGGGGCTGTATTTCAAAAATGTGGACGGCATCCTCTTGCGATGCGTCAAAGAAACAGACAAACGGAAGGTCCTAGGCGAATTCCATTCTGGAATGTCGGGAGGACACCTTTCGGGAAGGCCTACGGCCTTAAAAATTATCAGAGCGGGCTACTATTGGCCCACCCTCTTCGCAGATGCGTATGCAGTCTGCCAAAAATGTGAGAAATGTCAAAGGTTCGCCGACAGAAATAGGAATGCACCTATGCCCCTCCAGCCAATTCAGGTTGAGGCTCCCTTCCAACAATGGGGCCTAGATTTCATCGGGACAATCTCGCCAAATTCCTCGACAGGGCATAAGTTCATTTTGACAGCCACGGATTACTTCACCCGATGGGCTGAGGCGATACCTACCAAGCACGCTGACCAGGAGACGGTCATCAACTTCCTTGAAAGCCTAATCACTCGCTTCGGGATCCCAGAAGCAATAGTGACAGACAACGGACCAGGATTCACAGGGGCTAAACTCACAGAGTTTACTTGCAAATATGGGATTTACCATAAGGCTTCTTCCAACTACTACCCACAGGGAAATGGCCTAGCCGAGTCTACAAATAAGAATCTGATGAAGATCATAAAGAAGACTCTGGAGAGGAACAAAAGATCCTGGCATTTGTACCTGGATCAGGCGCTATGGGCGGATCGTATCTCAGTTAAAAAATCCATCAGGACATCGCCATACGCGCTTGTTTATGGAAAAGAAGCCGTCCTGCCCACTCATGTCGAGATGCCCGCACTCTGGCTGTTAGACGATGAAAAGGGTAACCTGGATCCTGTTGATGCCCGGCTGGCTCAGTTGCTGCAACTCGAAGAGGAAAGAGAAAAAGCTTACGAAGCTTTTATGAAGCACACCGAAACCACCCGAAACTGGTTCGCGAAAGGGACTACAACCAGGGTCTTCAAGATCGGGGACCTAGTGCTGAAATGGGACTCGTGGAAGGCAAAACCAGGGAACCATGATAAATTCGACGCCTTCTGGGAAGGCCCCTTTCAGGTTGCCCGAGTGAACCAGTTCAACTCGTTTGTGCTGCGAGATATGGAGGGTCAGATCCTCCCAATACCAGTTAATGGCTTTCATCTGAAAGCCTATCACCATTAAGAAAAACCAGAAGTTTCTCCTGTGTACATACTTTCATTTCTGCAGTTTAAATTTGTTTTTCGGAATGTAAATATTGCTTTTCAGTAAAGGTAGTTTCCTGCTTTTAACCCAGGCATTCTGCCCTTAGGTTGGAAATTTTGTTCCAAGAAAAATGCAGAGCCAAGTTTCTTGTGTAGAAGAAGGTTCTTGTTGGCAGAACAATAGGGCAGGGTTTGCTAAGTTCCTTAGGCGGAAGAGATCAGGAGGGTCGAAAGAATTGAAAAATTCACTAAGTGCCCATGCAAGCAAAGTTGCTGAGGTTCGCCCAAATGAGTCGGCGACTCCCGCAGTCGCTCTTATTTTCAGCGAACTCCAGCCACATTCAAGCAGCTGAACCGGTCGAAAGGAGGCATAAAAAATGTTTAACTGCCTAAGCGCCCGTGGTCGCTCGATTTTTCAGCGACTCCGGGGTCGCCTACAAAATTCAGCGAACTGCAGAGCTCCGGAAGAAGAAAAAATTGCTAAGGCAAAGAGTCCGTGCCCAAGGTCGCTCCAAATCTCAGCGATGATGGAAATCGCTTTGAAAATTTAGCGACCCCGGGAGGCGCCAAGATTGAGCCAAAAATGATAGAAGACAGCGGTCGCTCGAAGTTTTCAAGAAGCTCAAAATCGCTCATTCTATTCAGCGATTCCGGGAATCGCGTGGGGGTGGCGCGAGGTGCGTTAAGGAGAAAAGGGCAAAAAATTTCTAAGTGTCAAAGGGCTGCCCGAAGTCGCTCATTTTTGAGCGACTCTAGGAATCGCTCATACTTTTGAGCGAACGCCGTCAAGGTCCAAGAAATGCAAGAAAAAATCCTAAGTGTTGGCGCTCAAAGTCGCTCCATTTTGGAGCGACTCCCGTGGTCGCCCCAATTCCCTAGCGATGACCGTCGTCGCTCCCTCTTCAAGCGAACCTTGGCAAGATGAAGACTTCAGGGAGGAAAACAAAGTTTGGAAAATTTTCTAAGTCCTGGTCGACGTCGGTCGCTCGCCACACCACCAAATGCTCCAAATCGCTCAATTTTCCAGCGATTCCAGGAATCGCTCCAAGTTTTGAGCGACCCTCGTCTCCAGTGCAAATTTCAGTTTCCAACGAACCTTGGGATGCGTGCCAAAGTGGCGGCGGGTGACGTCTTCAAGGCGCACGTTATAAAGAAGGGTGCTTGCACAGTTTTCAAAGCAGATTTCATTAAAAGCAAAGGACAAGCCCTGGACCAATAATCGAGAGGTTGCGCTACCAAGGGAGATTTTGTGCACGGCCACCGAAGAATAACGACGCGCCCACCCACTTCGTGCACCCTGCCTTTAACTCGAGCGCTCGCCATTAATGACAAGCTTTTTACCCATCTCCATAAAAGCTCAATCGCTCATTTCACTCTGCCAATTGAACCAGCGAACTCCAAGCTGCACCAGAGGATAAATTCGGAAATTTTACCAGCAAGCAGCAGTGAATTTGAATTCTTTCGTCACCATGGGTAAAAGAGAGACTGAAGAAAAGGGTAAAGCAACTGAGCAGGCAGCTTCGGGCACACCGGAGAGCGGGAAGAAAAAGGAAAAGAAGGACAAAGGGAAAGCGAAGGCATCAGAGCCGCGCTAGGGAAAAAGGCCAATCGGGCCAAGCAAGACAAGTTCCTCCGCCGCCTGTAGATAATTTGATAAGATACAGGGACAGCAACTACTCTTACAACATCGAACAACTTCGGCGCACCGTAGAAGAGTGGCGAGAAAAGGTTCCTGCTTCGCATCCTTTTGCCGCAGCTTACCATTCGCGCCTATATTGGTTTTTATGCCCATCGGTGCACCATTGTCCAGAGCTGGTTGCGGCCGTCGCCAGAAATTACAAACCAAGCACCAGGCAGGTCCGGGACCATGAGGGAACAGTTCTGTTCTCGCTCTATAAAGAGACTGTCCAAATGGCCTTCGCGCCTCGTCAGTCGCCGGACAGGAATTATACAGTCAGAAGCATCAATCTCGGCGAGCAGGCTGGGAGGTATGCGGACAACCCAAAAATGCGGTCCTTCATGGAGTCCCTGTTGTGCGAGCCGTGCCCAAACGATGGCCGAGTTGCCAATGCCCCTGGAAAATTTTAAAAGCAAGGCCCTCTACTCTATGTTGGCCTGGGTCTTGGGTTGCGGTACAGATGCGGTAGTTCATCCCTACCAGGTCGCTATCGCAGAATGCATCCTACATGGGGAATTCTATGACCCCAGCGCCATGAAGCCAGAGACCAAGCCAGTCTTCTTCGACTGGGCGGATTGCGTAGCGCGCGGTTTGCATTCGCGCCTTCAAGACTTGAAAGAGGGAAGGACTGAGTCCTTCAGGCAGTGTTCGTTCCTGCCTTGGCTCTTTCTGTTCCATATGCACAACAAGATGAAGACAATTCCTGTTCAGTGCAAGGACAAAGATGGCGCGCAACTCCCAGTGTATGAATGGACTCAGGTCTTGTCAAGAAGGGGATCATACTATAAATTTAATTTGGCATTCTTGGGCCCTGCCCTAGCCATCCTCAACGGCACCTGCCCGCGTGTCCCCCGTGAGATGAGAGACAAAATTGTGCGGGGAAATATAGGCGACACTTTCAGATTGACACAAGGGTTTGTTATCAGAATTTTTGGGTTCACAGGCAAACCCTTCCTCCTGCCGTATTTCGCCACAGAATACTTGTTCGCCTTGGAGGCAGCGCGGCAGATGGACTATGCAGACCAGGAATACGGTCAAGGGAGAAGATGGGGCCATATGTTCAAGTTCCCAATCACATGGGGCGATATTGAAGTCAACACAAATGGGCAGAACGAATACCTAGCTGCTACACTCCTAAGTTTCGGCCTGGTTGAGCTTCCTCAGTGGTGGAGGTATGACCCCCTCGACATAGTAAAAGAATTCACGGAGATGAAAAATTTTCATGCCTGCCCGCGCCAGGAGGAGATCATGGGGGAGCGAAATAATCCGTCAGGAGGTGACCTGGAGTGGAATATAGAAGAGATGCAGTCGTTCCCGCCGTGGCATGATTTCTATTTTGTTGAGGCGGAGTATGACCCTGAAAATAACCCGACGAACAAAACGGACACCCAGGCTTACAAGCGAATGCTGCCGAAAGTGAAAGGTTTGGGTTGGGAGGATGAAAAGATAGCACAATGGTGGGTCACGAGGGCCCACACCAAGAAAGAAAGGTCTGAAAAATTGCTGGCCAATGACCATCAGTTTTCCAAGATCTATGATGATCACATCGCCACGTGGCGGCCCATCGTGTTCCGTGATATCGTGCCCCGAGGCATCCATCGCCTACAAAAGGGACAGGCCCCACCCAAGCAACCACTTGTGCAAGGAGGAGGATCCAGCAGTGAAGTGAGAGAGAGTCAGGCAACAGGGCCCATGGTGCAACCGCCCCCTGAAAAGCCACAAGGGTCAGAACAGTTGGCCGAGCGGGACACTCTGGAGCCTCTGAGGAAAAAAGTAAAGTTGAAGTTTAAGACGCCTAGGGCTCTTCCGGGCGCAGTCACCAACGTTGCACCAGCCTCAACCGCTGTCAGTGAAAAGGCGGCCACGCCTAAAAAAGAAAAAAGGAAAAGGTCTGAGAAGTCAAAGGAGAAAAAGGCTACGCCAAAAAGGAAGTTGTGCAGCAGACCGTGGTGACACCGCAGAAGAAGGTTGCCGCCAAGGAGATTATAATTGTCAAAGAGGACACCCCTCCGCTAGAAGAGGAAGTAGACCCGTGGATAACGCAGGTTTTCAACACGCCAGCTCAAGCAGAGCTCGCAGGTACGTATTCCCTCTTCTCTCAACAATCTTCTGGTCCCTTGCCTGCGGCACCCTCTTCCACCTCCGCCGAGCCCGTCCTCGTTGCCGTATCTCACCCCATCTTTGAAAAACCCCAGCCTTCTGCTTCCACCCAGTCCGACCAGCAGGCATTTGACGTATTTTCCTCAGACCCTAACGCCTTTGAAACCCTAGGCCATACCCAGCCAGGTGCCGCCGCTGAAGAACCCCCGCATTCTCCCCATCCTTCATCTTCAGCAGGCACATTAATTGAGAACCCATCTTTGCATCCTGAAGAACCTCCCGCCGCTACCCAAGCCGAGTCATCCCCAAAGGCCACTGAACCCTCAAGCGCCGTTTCCCCTCATCTGTTCGCAGACGAACAGATGCCCCAGCAAGATTTACCTTTGGCCTATCCTATGTTCGGGGAAATGGAGCTCGGCGAACCACAGTTGGAAATGATGGAGCACCAACCCATGGCGCTCCAAGCGGAGCAAAGCTCCTTCAGATGGCTTCAGGACATGAAGAAGAGAAAAGGCGAGGAGCTTGCCGGAGTAGAGAAGCGTGCCAAGTTTGATCTGGAGAACATGCTGCTCCATAAAGAAAAGAGGGTTCCCAAGGTGAAGAAGCCCCGAAAGACATGACTCCAGATGATTACGAGTACCACCGTAAGGCCAAGGACCTGAACGATATCAGCGTGGAGAATGAAATAGGGGGCATCCATCTGAGGGCTGATACATTATTTGTAAACCATCACCAGATGAAGAAGCGCTTCTACGAGGTGGAGAATGAAAAAATGAAGCTTGAGGAAGATATGGCGAAAATGCAAGCGCAGCTGGAAGATGCCCAGGATGAGTCCTAGAAGCTGAAGGAGCGGCTAGCAGCCTTGGAAAAGGAGATAGCTGATCAAAAGGAGGCTGCAGAACAGCAGACCAGAGAGAAAGAGGAAGCGCAGGCCCAAATAGTTGAACTACAGAGCCAGCTTCAGGGAGTTCAGCAGCAGCTAGAGGAAAAGGCTACACAGGTTGCGGTCTTCTCGAAAGATCGAGTCAAAGAAATCCGCGCTGGCCTGCTGAAGGGTTTCAGAACCCGCGTCCCCAGATCTCTCTCGGTTCTCACATTTATCTCCAAAGTGGAAGAAGTATCTGCCCAGGGCAAGCCTGTGGTAGAGGAGGCCGAACGCCAAGCTCAGCGATGGCTCGACTTGGCTGTCAAAACTGAAGGATATGAGCGCCAGGGCCTCCGATTTCTCCCCATGTCTCAGATTGCCCTAGATTGGGCCACTGCAAGGGCAACCTTGCATTTATACTTTGAAAAAACAGAAAAGATCCGGAAAGCCAGGAGACTGCTGGATGCATTGGAAAAAGAGAAAAGCATCTGCCTGGTCCCTTTCCAAACCCTTGCTTCGCTTGGGTTCCCCGATTTCACGAATGAAAATGGAGACTGCTTGCCTAGAGAGGATTTGAAGCCAATCTGGGAAGCCTTCAAAATGGATACAACGGAGATTGATAACTGGGCAGACCCAATTCAGGAGGAGCAGGTAACACAGTTGGTGTCTCGGCTCTGCCAGATTAGCGCCTGCCTCACCGAGTTGAGTGAAAGGGTCAACACGGTCGATATGCTCCAGGTCGAGGCCTTCAGGAGCATGTTAAAGGATATCAGCGACCTCGAGCCCTTCCAGGAAGGAGCCTGGACTCATGTTCAGGCTACGTATAAACGCATCCATGACCGCCTTGCCCCCCCAGCTACCAATCCAGATCAGGAAGAAGAAGAAGGCGATGAGGAGTCGGAAGGAGAAACGGAAGAAGAAGATTCAGAGGAAGAGTCCAAAGAGGACAGTGTTGAAGAAGAAGAGCAGCAAGAAATAGAGCAGCCAAAAGAAGGGCAGCAACAGGAAGAAGCAGGGACCGGGGGTGACTCCGAGCCCAAAGGATGAAGGCATGGGTCCTTGCATCGAGGCGAGCTCGATACCCCGCGAGCCGCCAGGAATGTTGCCACATTTTGCTAAGGGGTAAAAATTTTGAAAAATTTGAAAAATCACTGCTGCAACTTTTCGGACCAGATTCTTCCCTTCCTCCTTCCTTTCCAGCTTTGTCCAGGCAGATTTCATGTTTTCGGTTTTCAGTTTCATTTTCCAAGTGTTCAACAGGTTCTGCAAGGTTTGGGAAAAGCCCAGATTTTTCTAAGTCAGGGGCACTCCCTTGGTCGCTCACTTTTGGAGCGATTCCGGGAGTCGCTCCCTCTTTTCAACGATTCCCAGCCTTGCTCCTCTCTCCGACGACCGACGACAACTCTAAGCAGCGAAGCGAGCGGGAGAAAATTGATTGAAATTTCCCGCGGTCGCTCCATTTTGGAGCGACCTCCGTCGTTGCTAGCTTTTTCCAACGACCGTGAAAATTCTAAGTGTGAAACGACGACGCCGGTCGCTCCCTTTCCAAGCGACGCTCGTGGTCGCTAGTCATCGCTCCTTGTTTCAGCGACCGTGGTCGACGGGTGGAAAATAATGAAAAAATTTGGGTGTGTCGGTGCTCGGTTTTCCAGCGATGCGCCGGTCGTCGGTTTTTAGCGACCATGGTCAACAGGAGAACAAGTGGAAAATTGTCTAAGTGTTGGTGTTGACGCCGGTCGCTCCTTTTGGAGCGACTCCCGTCGTCGCCCAACTCCGCCAGCGACTCCCGTCGTCGCCTATTTCTTCAGCGACCGCCAACAAGTGCCAAATTCAAAGTGTTGACGCCGGTCGCTCCATTTTGGAGCGACTCCCGGCGTCGCTGCAGCATTTCGGCGACCGCGGGCGAGGGTCTCAAAGATATTCTCTAAGGCACAAAGGAGAATGTTGACGCCGGTCGCTCATTTTTCGAGCGACTCCCGTCGTCGCTGCCATTTTCCAGCGATTTCTATCGTCCCCCCATTCAGCGACTGCGAGCAAAAAAGGACGGAGTTGCAGATTTCTCTAAGGCAAAGTGCGTCCCGGGTTCGCTCCATTCCGGAGCGACTCCCGGGGTCGCTGTTTTTATTAAGCGACTCTGGTCAACCCCCTCAGTTTTCAGCGAACCTCAGGCTTAGGCAGAGAACGTACGGATTTCGGGATTTGAGCCTGTCAGAACGGGACCGAAGGCACACTTCAAGTACAGGGTAGGTGAGCATTGACAACAGTTATTCAACAACAAATGGTACTGCACCTACCGCATTAATCAGACGCGCCTTCTCAACCACCAGATCTGTCCGGAGCTGTACCAAAGTCAGGTGAATCTTGTTGCAGGTACGCTCACGGCCAGCAGAGGTCAAATCTCGACAGCTTTTGCAGTCTTTGGGTTCCGTGCATCATTGTAATTGGGGGAAATTTCTGCTATAAATAGCAGTCTACTTTCATTGTAAAAGGGGGGAACATATTGCTAAGAAAGCTCTGCTGTAATCAAACACTTGCTTCTAATACAAAGCATACTTGGCTCTGACATTTGTCTCTTTCTTTTATGCTGCCTTCTGCAAGTATTTCTGCTTATATTCATTTATTTTTCTGATTGCTGTAATTCTGCATTCTGGATTAAAGCATTGGCAATTAAGTGAATCTGGAATACCGAATGAAGGATACATAGGAAGGAATAACAGTGTTAGTTTCTGTTACATGTTTTGTTTTGATTGTTGTTGGTTTGGGTACTAGCTAGTAATCGTGCTGCTTGTTCTTTCCCACCATAACCACATGCTATTTACATTTCTTTCTGCATTTTACAATCTCTTTCCTGTTCTCTTATCTAAAAACCCCAGTAGTGTAGTATAGGAGCCGGCCTTCTCCGGAGATTGGCACGGGAGGCATCTCTTCCTCCCGGCCTTTCAATCTGTTGGGCGAATCTAGGGCGCAAAAGATCAAAATCCTTTCCTAAATGGCAGATTCGTAACCAACATGAACCAACTGTAAAGTTTGGTTTTGGCAAAGATGCTGGCGCATTTGATGAAGCCTGAATTGGCAAAGCTTGTGAGGAATAATGTGGCAATATTATGGCATTTGAGAAAATTTTCACTCAGTCAAACTTATCAAAAATATCATTAGTCTATGCAAGAATTTTAATCAAACAAGACTATTCTAGTAATTTGTATTTTCTTGTCGAGTCGGAAGTGAGTGCGAGCACGAGCTGGGAGTGAGTGCAGCCAAAAGCGAGTGTAGTTAGAAGCGAGTGCAAGCGCGAGCCGAGAGTGAGTGTAGCCGAAAGCGAGTGCAAGCGTGAGCCGAGAGTGAGTGTAGCCGAAAGCGAGTGCAAGCGCGAGCCGAGAGTGAGTGTATCTGGAAGCGAGTGTGAGCGCGAGCTGGGAGTGAGTGTAGCAAGAAGCAAGTGCTAGCGTGAGTTGAGAGTAAGTGTAGCCGAAAGCGAGTGCAAGCACGAGCTGGAAGTGAGTGCAACCAAAAGCGAGTGCGAGCACGAGCCGAGAGTGAGGAGGAAGTATGAGGAGGGAAGCAGGAAGTAGAAAGCAAAGTGTTATCAAGGAACGAGGGCTACTTCTTGTTCCAGATCTTAGGAGACTTTAAAGGATTCATTTGAAAAAAATCTAGGTAACATGGAAAGAAAGTCATTTGTGAATGTCCTTACTGAAAGTATGGATGCCCTAGCTAGCAATAAGAGGAAGAGCGAATCTATGGAAAACCTGGTCCAGGTAGCAGATTCTAGACCAGAAGTGATTATCAAGGATGAGATGATTGGGCATGATATAATGGTTCTTTAAAACCAAAGGGTTAATATGTAAGTTTCATGGATACTGGCTAGGTTTTTCTTGAGATTCAAAATTGGATCAAGTGGAAGTGGGGATTGAATTCAAATTACTCCATGAATTTTCTTCCAAAAGAATTTTTCCTCATTATTTTATCTAGTTCAGGGATAAAATAATGGATGGAGGCTTGTGGTTTAGGGGCAAAGATGCATTATTAAGACCTTGGAGTGAGAATTTTTCTAGGGACACAGTATGAAATGAAATATTATTAATTTCCACGGTGGGCTAAAATAAGACCCAAGGGAATATAAGAAGGACAATAATGACGGCTAGCTAGCAGGCTAAAAAGCCCAAGAAAGAAAAGAACTAAGATAAATACAAGATGAAACACAACCGGGCCAAAGAGAAAGGGAAAAGAAAAGGGAGAGCAGATGGGGGGAGGGCTGCAGTCCAAAAGAGAGGAGTGCATGCCAAGAAGAATGGAGAGAGAGGAGGGGGGAGGGAGCAGCCTAGGAGGGGCAAGCTCCAAGAACCCCCCATAAACTAATCTCTCCTAACAGTCGAGGCTGAAGTACCAAATTTGAAAAGTCCATGATATGTCTCTGCCCATTGCTAGTTCGAAACCTTGACAAATTGTGGGTGTGCTGCCTAGTGACCCTGCTTCTATCCGAACTGGAAGATGTGGGGCGTTTCCGACCGGAGTCATTTGGTATGTCGGAGCTAGTGAAGTATGTTGTGATGAGTCTATCTTGAGGAGGGTGAGATCCATTTGGAGAACTTTTATGTCGTCAAAGTTGAGTTATCTCCCTAAGAAAGAGTGTGAGACACCGTTGGTGAAGTATTAAAAGGCTTCCGGTATGGATTAGGCTTTTTGGATTTCCTTATCAACTCATCAATAAGGAGGTTTTGAAGAATATTGGTAATACTCTATGTGAATTTATCCAGGAGGGACAAACTACTAAGGAGAGAAGGCATGTTGTATACACTATATGTATTGCCATGGATATTTCCAAATTTTACTGCTATCGATTAGGATTAAATCTAAATCAAGATCGGATCAACAAGTGGATTATGAAAACATTGCATTCCGATGCCGTAAATTTCATGAAATCGGGCGCAGGGCAAGAGACTGCAAAGTGAAAATAATGGAGGAAGAGATGAAAATTTTTGGGCATGAGAGTAGCTTCAATTTGAAATAAGGAGACCATATCACAGGAAAACCTAGGTCAAATCAAGGATTTTCCACTCCTAAGAAAGTGGCTAGAAAAATCCCTCTACATAATCAGATGGCAAAGGCCATTACAGTTCACTCGAATCAGCCATTAGAAGAAAAAAAATGATATGGGGGATGAGGAAGTACAATGCGCAAGTTCAAATATAGGAGCTAAAGGTGAGAAGGAAGAGGGGAAGGCAAATTTTAAAGCAAAGGAAGATGGAGAGGCGAATTTTAAAGTAAATGAGTTGAAGGAGGTCAAGCTTAATCTAGGTAAATCCCCTTTATTATCCTCAAGTAGCATAAAATTTTCAGCTTACAATAAAAATGAAAGTAGGATGGAGTGTATTCCTTGCACTTTAAGATTTCAAGAGCAGTATAGTAAAAAAAATCTTATGGAGGATATCCATGGAAATTTAGGGTTTCCAGGCCAACACAAGAAAGTAATGACTATGGAGGATCATCTATGCAGTTTAGAGTTTTCAGGGCAACATAAAGAAGAAAATTCTAATTAGGCTATTCCTTGCACATTCGACTCTTTAGGGCAACGTAATATTTAGAATATAAGTCTCATTATGAACAATATGAAAAAATAGAAAAAAATGATAAAGATGAGAGTGTTGGTGGGAATGGAAGGGGAGGAAGACCATCAAAGCAGGAACAAAGAGAAAAAGAAACTTAAAAAGATATTGATCTGGGAAGCCAAATAAAAATATTACAGGTGTTAACAAGAAGTGGGCTAAGCCCACTAATAAAAATAAGAAGTGTTGATGATGAAAATGATATCATGGAATATTAGGGGTATGAGTAAAACCCCTAAAAAAAGAGTTATTAAGGAATTAATAGGTTATAGTCTTGAGTTTTTTTTAATACAAGAAACAAAATTAAATAGTGAGAAATGTAAGGATGCTTTTAAGAAGATTTGGAAGACGGGTGATTGTTTAGTAGTTTCTTCTACAGGAGCTTTAGGTGGTATTGCAATAATATGGGACAAATGCAAATGGGATGGACAACTATTAGAAGCAAAAAGTAATTGGGTTGCTGGATTATTTTGTAGGAAAGAGGAAAGCATCAAAGTTGGGGTTATAAATGTATATGCCCCAACTATAGTTACTCCTCGTGAAAGATGTTGGAAGGACCTCAGCATATTTTTGTGAAATACAATGATGATTCATTGTGATCTATGGATTCTTGGGGGTGCTTTTAATAATGTTCTATCTCCTTTGGAAAAAAAGGGTGGCATTCCAGGATGGTCTAAATCAATGCAAGGTTTTACTTATTTGTCAATTCAAATGACCTTTGGGATGTTAGTCCCTCAAGCATTCAATATACATGGGATAATAGACACATTGGGCAAAATCATATAGCAGAAAAACTGGATAGATTCTTGTTATCCAATAAATGGTTGCAAACAAAGTATACAATCTCTTCAGATATTTTATTGCGAGCAGGATCAGATCACAAATCCATTCTTTTGACTTGTGAGTTACCTAATAATGATCATCCAAAGCCATTTTGCTTCCAATCTATGTGGCTCCAAGACCCTGATTTTTTCCAGATGGTTATGTTATGGTGGGATGAATCAAAATTTGAAGGATCATGTATGTATAGGTTTGTTCAAAAGTTAAAATATTTAAAGGAGCAAATGAAGATATGGAATACCAAATCTTTTGGTAACATTTTTAAAGAAAAGAAAGAAATTGAATCCAAGCTCAAAAATTTACAAGAGATAGTAGAAATTATGTTAAGAGGTGAAGTCAATATCCAGATCTCCGATGTTCTTCAGCAGAGTGGAACATGGTGGTGCAACTTATAGTAACCCAACCCCATGTGTTCGTATGCACCAGGCGCACTGAGGGGGTGGCCGGTTCCCCCCTACCCAAGGGTTTGGGGGCTTTGCCTTCGTCCCGAAAATTTACATTCGTACATCCGTACGATGCGGGTTACTAAAACACAATAAAGCGCGTTTGTTATAAAACACAATAAAGCACGTTTGTCATAAAATGTAGTAAAGCGCGTTTGTTATAAAACGTGGTTAATAAAGCGCGTTTTTAATAAAGCGCTTTTATCTGGAATGTGCCACGACTTTTTGGAATCTTCCTTTGTATTTCTATAAAAAGGGAATGCCCCTTGCATTTGAACAATGCGAATGTATGAAAGTCTGCTGAGAATAATAAAAGAGAAAAACTGCCATTGCCCCGTGGTTTTTCCTTGCACACTGGAGGGTTTCCACGTAAAATCTCGTGTACTGTCTATTGCTGTCTAAGATTGCTTGTTTATATAATTTCCTAACAAATTAATGGAATGGATCAAGATTCTTATGTGAAAGAAAAACAATTAATTTCTAATTATCATAATGCATTGAAAAAGGAGTCATATTGGTTCCAAAAATCTAGAGAGAAATGGCTCAAGGAAGGAGATAGAAATACAAAAACATTTCATGCTACAGCAAAAATGATTTTTTCTGTTTGTCATATCAAAATATTATAACTCCAGAGGGAAGAAATATTGAGGACGAAGAAGATATAAGGAAGGAAGTAATTAATTATTTCAAAAATATTTTGTTAGATTCTAGGCAAGATAAGGAGGCACAAGAAAAAATTTTGCAAAATATTCCATCAATTATCACTCAGGGAAAAAATGAAAGCTTGATGAAGAAGATATCTATGGAGGAGCTCCATGAAGTAGTTTTCTCTTTCCATCCTAACAAGGCACCTGGCCCCAATGGATTTCCTGCAATTTTCTTTCAAAAATTTTGGGATTTATTGAAGAGTGATATGTTAGTTGCGGTTGAAGAGGCCTAAAAAAGGAAGGCTATAATAAGTGAGATCAATGCTAATTACCTTGGTTCCCAAGAAAGGCGACACAAAATATTTTGATACTTTTCGTCCAATAAGCCTTTGTAATATGATTTATAAGATCATTTCAAAAAATATGGCAAATAGGTTGAGGGGCATTCTAGGGTGTCTTATCTCAGAGGAAAAAGTTGTCTTTGTTCATGGTAAACAAATTTTTGATGGTATAATTATTGCACAAGAGGCCATACATTCTCTTCATTCCATGAAAAAACCAGGTATGCTTTTGAAATTAGATATGAACAAAGCATATGATAGGGTTTCCTGGAATTTTCTATATGCTATTCTTAGAAAGTTTGGCTTTGATTATAGTTGGTGTGAGTGGATTAAATGTTGTTATAGCATTGCAAAATTTTCTATTTTGATCAATGGTTCTCCTGCTGGTTACTTCAAATCATCTTGTGGACTTTGTCAAGGTGATCCACTTTCTCCATATCTATTCATTATTCTGGCGGAAACATTAGGGAGAGCCTTTTCAAAGGCAAAAATGGAAGGAAAAATCAAGGGTATTCAAGATGCAAAATATGGTCCCTCCGAATCTTATCTCCAATTTTTTGATGATACTTTTCTTTTGGGCCATCTCTTAGTTTGTGAGGCCATGGAGTTTAAATCAAATATTATCATGCTATGAGAAGGCTATTGGATAGTTGGTAAATACTACAAAATCCAGGATTTTTTTCATTAATACTACCCTAGATTTACAACAAATTATTGTGAATATTTTAGGGTTTAAAATTGAAAATTTTCTATCAACCTACTTGGGTATTCCTTTGTCTGATAAAGGAAATAAAAAGGAGCTTTGGATCTCTTTTTTGGATAGAATGAAAGCTTGATTGGCAGGTTGGAAAGGTAAGTTCTTAACCATGGCAGGGAAGGCTACAACTCATAAAGACTACATTGCAATCCATTCCTATTTATATGATATCGCTTTCAAGATTGCCAACAAGTATTGCATTAGAAATTGATAAAATTCAAATACACTTTCTATGGAAAGGTTGTGAGGAAAAATTTAGGTTTCCTCTTTGTAAGTGGGATAGGGTTTGTAAAGGAAAGAATATTGGAGGAACAGACTTGCGGAATTGCAGACTTATGAATTTGGCATTAGAAATTGATAAAACTCAAAGAGACTTTCAATGGAAAGGTTGTGAGAAAAAATTTAGGTTTCCTCTTTGTAAGTGGGATAGGGTTTGCAAAGGAAAGAATATTGGAGGAGCAGGCTTGTGGAATTGTAGACTTATGAATTTGGCATTGGGAGCAAAGCTTGGGTGGAGATTATTCAAAGATCAAGGAAAGAATTAGGCAAAATATTACTTCAAAAATATATAGGTTCTTTTGATGCAATGAAATTATGTAGGAAAATAACTCTACCGAAAGGATCATCAACATGGAACTTCATATCAAAGAACTCTACCCAAAGGTTATCAACATGGAACTTCATATCAAAGAGTTTGCAATTGATAAAGAAACATATTAGATGGTCAGTCAATGAGGGGAGTTATGCAAATTTTTGGTCTGATGCTTGGTTGAAGCCTTATCCTCTTATATTTGACTCAAAATGACAACCATTGGCTTAAGCATGCCTAGCATGTAAAGGTCCAAAGGTCAAAGACTATATTATTATGAGCAAAAACTCCAGATCATGGATTTATTTTAGTAACCTGGTTGAAGGAGAGGAACTCAAACAAATTGTAGATGAACTTCAAAAGATGTTTCAAGAGTTTTATTTGTCAATTTTTACATGAAAGGATGAGTTGGTTTGGAATTTATCAAAGGATGGTGGATACTCGATCAAGTTGGGATATGAGGATTTAGAACAATAAAAATTTTCTTCTTCCAAAGATTTTCCTTGGAAGAATGTTTGGTCATTAAAGGCTCTCCCTAAGGCCTCAACATTTCTTTGGTTAGTAGTTCAAAGTAAGATTCTTATAGGAGAGAGTCTACAAAGAAGAGGATATTATGGACCCTTCAAATGTGCCTTGTGTGAGAAGGATTTAGAAACATCAAATCATTTACTTCTTCATTGTCCGTTTGCTTACACCATTTGGAGTTATTTTTAAAAAAATATGAAATTATATTGGGTAGCTCCATCAACATTGAAAGAGTTGATAAAATTTTGGATTAATTATTTCAAAGCTAAAGCATTATGTATTATTTGGAGGATTGGCCTTGCCATTATTTGTTGGAATTTATGGCTTGAAAGAAATAACAAAATCTAAAAAAATAAATCTCAAAATCATGTCTAATTTTGGAACCGTATTATTGCCTCTCTTGCAAAATGTCTACAAATATGGTGCTCGTCATGGGAAGTCTCAATTGCAGAAAAAGAGGTGCTAATAACTTGGCTACATGATTTGAACATACATAGAAGAGTCATCTGCGACAATGGAACTAAAACAAAGGATCTACTTCGATCTATTGTAAAATGGAAATGTCCAGAAACTGGGTTTATCAAATTTTTTGATGGTTCTTCTAAAGGAGATTTAGGAAAAGCTGGTGGAGGTGTTGTTTTTAGAAATAGTGAAGGCAAAATTCTCCTCACTTATTCAAAATCATATGGAACTTCAACTAACAATTATGCAGAGGCTAGGGCACTTCACAAATTATCATCAATGCTATTAACAAAAATGGATGTGGAGATTGGATAAAAAATAATATTATTGCCGATGTTCATTACCTATTACTAGAGGCAATCTCTTGGAAGTGTGAGCATATTTATAGAGAAGGAAATCCGGTAGCAAATAAATTAGCGAATTGCGTCGTTGATCTTCATATCGGTGAAATTCAAATTTTAGAAGGCAAATGGCCAAGTGAGATTTTATCTCTTAATCAAAATGATGTCAAAGAGCTGATTGTGGAAACATAGCACTTCGAGGAAGTTGAAGAATATATTTAAGAGAAAAAAGAAATGAAAAAACTGTGATAAAAAGGTATGCTGCAGCAAATGTAATATTTTGGTATTTTGAAGCTGCAAGCTTACTATAGTGGTAAGGGATTTGACCTCTCTTTGGGAGGTCCAAGGTTCAAACCCCACTCAGTATGAGGGGACTGGGAACCCTCATAAAAACTTGTGAACTCATTGAAAAAAATATTTTGGTATTTTGATGGGAGTGGCCCCCAATAGAAGCCACATATTAAAAAAGAACTTGTATTTTCTTGTCAAACTGTGAAAGTTATCCAATGATTTTAACAATCTATACATAAACTGAGAGCTTGGAGCTAACATGTTAAACATATTTATGTTTTACAGCTATTTGGCAGTTTTGCAAAGTATTCTTTAGCTTTGGTTGATTTGTTTTATTTTTGTTTAACAAACATATATTCTTGTGAGACAGTAAAATTAAAAATGTCAAATAAAGTTCTCTACTAGAAATCTGGTAATGTAGCTAAATGTAAGGGAGATTTTGGTTGCATTTTTCTGCAAGGAGTTAGCACTATGGAGAACAATTAGTTCTACTGTGTTGTTCAATAATTAATTCTCATCAGGAAAAGTTTTACCCATAGTGTAGTAAAAGATGCATATGTGCAATCAAATGGTATTAGCTCAACCAGTTATATTTCTCAACTTTCAAGGAGGAGACCCATGCCAAGTGATACATGCATAATTGCCAAACTGTTATAATACCACTATATGGTCATAATTTAATACAGCTGGGGTCCGTTTCAATCCCATATAACCAATAAAAAAAAGATGCATATGTACACAAATTGTATCAATTTGCTATGCTTTTGAAAATATAACCTTGCAAGTGGCAGGATTCGGAGTCCTTTTGTATTTGAATGATGATGACAAAGAGATCCATATAAACCCTTAGACATGATGGACAAAGAGATCCATATAAATCTCTAAGGAATTCCCCTTAAAGTATTGACTGGAGAGTTATGTGTTATATTGAGAATTATCATTGCAACTTATATGGATCTGTGTCTTGTAGCCCTACAAAAATACTATGGACAAGGCCAATTGACATGCTTGACAAGTATAAATTGTTCATTACCAAAACAATTGCAATCTTACATATCAGGCTAACTTGTGTTACATGGTCTTTGTAAGCATTGCGTTTATGTTACATGGTGACTGAAATATACTGTGGGTAACGAGCAAACTCTTACACTTCTTTGCAAGTTTTATTAAATACTTTTGCAATTCATTTTTTTTTTCTTTTTTTTTTGCCATTAGTCTGTGATTCATTCTTTTTTGTTTTTTTTGAGAGGGAGCTGAGGGCCTTATTTCACTTCTCTATGACACTAGATACTGTTTATACTTGTATTGTTTTGCAAACTTAATAGTTAACAATTGTATCTTGTGACCAGGGGACTGCAAAGAAGGGTTTTATATTGGAGTTGAAGTGGCTGAAGATGACCCACAAGCGGCAAAGGAATTTTATGGACCAAACATTTGGCCTTCTTCAGGTAGACAAATAACTTGTTTGTCTTCTGTTATTACATTGGGCAAAATCTGCATATTATATTTAAATGAAATTTGAAATGATTTATGTGAATGGCACCTATAAATGCTTAAGTGTGGTTCGTTTAGATATCATTTCTCTTGCTTTGTTATTGTTTATTTTCTTGAAGTAACACACTTTTTGTGTAAGGATTAGTAAAATCTTTATGAATTTTGAAATATATAGCATTTCCGATTGATGAATGCTGCTTTTAGCACATATGAAGGATGCTGATTCTTTCTTTTTTCTGAGAGGCAAAGTATTAAAAGTTTTTTAATAGATGGTCTGAACATGTTAGAGGGTCAAATTATGCATGTAACATCAATGGACGATTATTGATCCAAACAATCCTAGGAAGCCATCGTTGATGGTGCCCATGTTGAATCAAATGAAAAATGGGTGGCTGATGTGAATGTTAATGGTAATTTATGGACTAAAAAATCCTAGAAAGGTTGGTTGATGATGTCCTCTTGTTGTAGATAACTAATGAGCAAAACAATCCTGGAAGGGATGTTGATGATGGTCACATTCAATGACTTTGGTGAACTAACCAATCCCAAAAGGATGGTTATAGAAGTTTCAATCAAATCCTAAAAAGGTAGTTGATGACGCCAATATTGAATGGATGACTAATCAGCTGGCTGACAGAGTCATTCCTTACCTCAGGCCCAGAACTAACCACTCCTAGAAGGATGGTTATAGAAGTTTCAATCAAATCCTAAAAAGTTAGTTGATGACACCAATATTGAATGGATGACTAATCAGCTGGCTGACGGAGTCATTCCTTACCTCGGGCCCAGAACTAACCAATCCCAAAAGGATGGTTATAGAAGTTTCAATCAAATCCTAAAAAGTTAGTTGATGACGCCAATATTGAATGGATGACTAATCAGCCAAACGCTCCTAGGAATCAGTGGTTGATGGTGCCCAAGTTTAGTCAATGACCAATGAACCAACTAATATGAAAAATGGGTGGTTGAAGTGGGCATTTAATCGTAACTAATGGGCCAAATGATTATAGAAAGCATGGTTATGAATCATGGTTATTAATATTCTCCGAAGTTGCACGAACCTGGTAATGGGTATGATTTCTGAATTGGAAACACCTACTTGGAAAAAAAATGAATAAGATACTTTTAAAATTTAGAATTAATTAGATAAAATATTGATGAAAAGACATTTATTTATTGAATCCCATATAGAGTACAACGTTTAATGTGCAAGGTTAGCTTTATAGATCATGCTATAAATGTTATGCAAAACCAAACTACACGGGATACACTATAAACTTAGCTTTATTGATCCCAGCCTATATATATATATATATATATATATATGTATGCATATATAAAAGATAAGGAAAAATGAAACAAAAAATATGATAAATTGTTTTTAATTAAATTGGTCATTTATATCTGTAATGTCCTTTTTCTGGGGTTCTAGAGATTCTAATAAAATTCCAATTTTGTGCAGGTAATAAAATTACAATAAAAATGCGGATTTAATTCTAGATTGCAGAACAACAATTTCCAATAAATTCCCAAGGCTGAATTTTATTAACAATTGCAACACAACAATGCTTCAACAATCCACAATCTGGTTTTTTATTAAAATTGAAGGCATACTAGGTTTACAATGACAAATCCCATTCAATAAGTTCTGATTTAATATTTGAATGCTATCAATATATTACCAGGAATGGGACGCTGGCCTCCAGGAGATGATAAAGTGCTGGCTGATCTTCAAAATATGCTTAGGACAGCTACCAGATGGGACGCTGGACTGATTGGGGTCTTGTAGTACTGAATTTGTCCTCAAAACTGCTAAAATACTCTGCCAAAAAATAGCTACTCAAAAAGAAATACTCTGCCAAACTGGGACGCTGCTCTCCAGATAGGAATTACTCAAAATCACCTCAATACAGCTCCAATATGGGACGTGTAACCTGGAATGACTGTGAAATCTGATGTTAACCCCAAATCTGCCTTGTATGCTGTCTTGGAGTGGGACGTCGGGTCCTAGTTAGCTTAATGGCAGTCCACAACTCCTTCAATCTGCGGATACTCCTTTGAAAGTGGGATGCTGCCTTCTACAAAATTCAAATACTGAGAATAACCCACTAATTTGCTAATGTATGGCCAGTAGATGGGATGTTGAGCAGGTAAGCCACCCAATGGCTGATTGAACCCTCATAATGTGTAGATATGAGCTTGGTAATGGGACGCCAGGTTTCTAGATACTTCAATCTGCTGTTATAAGTCTTCAAACCTGCTAATACTTCCTCCAAATATGGGACGTCCAGCGCCTGAGCTGTAGTAAATTCAAAACTGACTCCAAGTTCCTCAATTAAAATCTCCAAATTGTCCAATTAACCTCCCAGAATTGCAATGTTCCTATCACAAAGGCTGAATGCTGACAACAATAATGATATTTGCCTCAAACCAATAACAAACCCTCTCCTAGGGCAAATATGAATGACGAACAATGCAATAACCCTCTCTTAGGCCAGAATGCAGTTGAAGAGCAGTAGAGACTCCAAGGTTTTCGTCTTAGAGCTCCTTAGCTAAAAGGGTTTTCGTCCACAGAAGGGATCTCTTGTAGGGTTTCGTCCACAAGAGAAGAGTAATTTAGCTTCTCAGCCAAATTTTACAAGAGAAAGAAATAATCAAATGTTCAAGATACCAAATGAATGCTCCAATCCTTCTTTTGTAAACTCGAAACCCTAATTTGTCGTTGAGAAGCTTTTATTTTTATTTTAATAATAATAATAATATAATGGAGTTATATTATTATATTATTATCCTTAATATAACGCATACCCCTTATTACTCCCCCTTTTATTATTTTTTATTTATTTTCCCTTTATATCACACCAAACTTTATAAAAATAACATTATTACTAACGCACACCACACCACATGTATGTACAAGGAGAATTTGAAAAATGGGTCATTACAATATCCCTTGTGGGCCTCATGCAACACCCACACAACCCCTAAAAACCCCCAAAATTCTGGACTCTTTTATTTCTTCAAACACCAATATAGGTTGGAAATGCTCTTGGAAATATTGGAAAAGCCCTTGGAAATATATCTTAAATGTTAGGAACTTTGGGATTCAAGTTGACAAGTTTCCAGGATCTTTTGAGGTGTTTTCGAGTTTCCAAAACAGGGAAATGAAGGCACCCTTGGAGTTTCCTGATAGATGTTTCTCTCTTAGTAGGTGGCTAATGAGCCAAAATCCTGAAAAGAGATTTTTGACGATGACCACATTCAATGGACGACTAGCGAACCTACCAAACCCAGGAAGGATATGTAAACGTTTATCTGCATGATTGAACAACCAACCATGTCTGAGCAGGGTGGTTGATGAACTAACCATCTTATAAGGTGAAGGAGCTAAACTAAATACCATGAAATTAAGATGATATGAAGTGAATTGAAGAAGTATACTTTATGATGGTTGATTTAATTTCATTGCTATGATTTTATAGCTGAAAATGGAGATGGATTTGGTTGAGGTCTTAATTTAGTAATGTCATATGACAATGAATATTTGGGGACATTTACTTGTCAGAAATGGTTTCGTAATGGTCACTATTCATCAAATCAATCATCTTTTGTTTACTAACTTGTGTGTAATGTTTGTAAAGGAGCCTAGCTTGTGGCCCTTTGTCTTTTGGTTATTGGCAACCTTTAATAGATTGATTGTTTCTTTTCTAAAGCCCAAATAGAATGGAACTTGTCACAAGGTTCAAGCACTATGTTTAGCATAAATATTTATGCTAAAAAACCTATAAATATATTGGAAATGCCCCTTGACACTTTTGGATAGAGGAAGGGGATATTTGTGCAACCTTGAAACAACTTGGGGTCATATAGGCATCCCTCAACTGTCTCAAGGAAGCCCAAGCATCCTTCAACCATTCCAAAGATGTGTAGGCAATGGGCATCCTCTATCTTTCAAATAAAGAAAATAAAAAACACAAATATCAAATACCAACTAAAAAGAAAATGAAAAAATATTAAGGGGTCCCTAGCATGGCCCTTCATCCTTATGTACACCTCATTTGGATTCTCATTTAGTGGCTAAAATTATGGTTTTAGTACCTTGCTAGATGGAATAGTTTGGTCATGTGGTAAGGGAAGGCATTTTTAATTTTGTGATAATATTTATCAATTATAAAAGAATGAACAGTAATAATATATTCTATCTTGTGTAGTATTTATTTTTTATATTCAAATTTATATTTTGATCTACACAATATGTAATTTGATTGTGATTGAGTGTATTTGTTATGTAAAAATATTCTAAATATAATTGTCCCATTTTGTTGTCTCTTTGTAATCTTTCTTACATGTGCATTGCTAAGAATCCAGATACAAAGCTAAAATATAAAGCCTTGTATTTTTTCTTTTTATTTTTCTTTTAATTTTTGCCATTGCCTATGCACCGCTCCATATATCCCATCATTGTCACTAGCCTTCCTCAGCCTTTTATTAGCAATGCTTGACCATTGGAGAGTAGCATACAAGCCATAGGAAAATATAATATATATATATTATTGAAGAAATAAGATTATTTTCATGTACTTTAGGTTGGTCACCACTCCTATGCTGACTTAATGTTTGAACTCTAAGTAAAGCATAGAGATTGTTTCTTTTTAATATATATATATATATATATATAGAAAAAAAGGCTACGAATTTCCACATAGAACATGATTGCCACAACAGCTGCAATACAATTGCTTGCAATTAGATAAGATACAATAAATTTATTAATGTCCAAGGATGACCAAAGTAGGTCAATGTGACTTGCCAAAAAGAACCGCCACAATGCAAAACATCAACTGAAAAGTACTATGAAAACAAGCTAAGCTAGAGTAAAGAAACTAGCGTAAATTACATTAAAGTGGAAATTTTGTATGACATTAAATTAGATCCTCGAGGATTGGACCAAAAGTTGATAAACTCCAACATGCTAAAAGTAATGATGAAGAAAGAGCCAGCAGTCAATGTAAAAAAGAGATCTAGTGGATCTGAGTGCCAACATTGATTTGTAGTGGGATGTAAAATAGAGCATGGTTGTCATAACCAACCATTCCCAAAAGTGCCAATAGAGGGTCTAATGATGCTCCCAGGAGAATGGCCAAGACTAAGGAGGCCTAGTTGAATAATCTTGGGAGGACATGGAGTTCGACCTCTAACTCTTCTAGCATCTTTGGTTGTGGAACCAATGGTAGAATCACAAATTATAAAATAAATTTGTCTAGCGGATGCATGTTTCATGTTGATGTTGTGGATGTTATTGTATTTGGTGTGTCCCTTGTGTAGGTGTTGGTATAGTATTGTCCTTGGTGTGCCTCTTGCATTGGTTATATGCTCTTACAGGCTCTTTCTCTTAATTGTAATGCTTACAATTACTTTATGGGTGATCTAAGTGATTCATGGTCATATTGTGGTTTGTGTGCATACTAGGATGACTAAGCGCACTCATCATCAACCTTAGGGAGCACAAATTTAGTGTCTACAGGTTTGCATGTGCCAGACTAGTCTATGCACTACATGCGAAACAATTGAAGTAATATACCTTGTGCTTCATGTCTGGATGCCCAACTGATGTGCATATCAAGCTTGTGGACAATTAACTTGTGGTTATAACAATGCCACCAAAGCCAACTAACATCCAAGACCATTACATAAGGCTATTCATCTTTATATCGAATCTTGATCTATTTCTATAAAATTAAAGTTGGAAAAAATTGAGATTGACAATGTATCGACAAAGCCTAGAAAATATCTAAGCGACAATTAATAGGCAATTATTCAGGGAAGAGTTATCAAGAATTGACAGCTTATAATAATAATAATAATAGAATAAAGATAAATTCAAAAATAACATCATATTCTTTTTCTGCTTGTTTTGCAAATTTAAAGTTTTTCTCCCATTTGTTCCCATTTTTATGGATATATTGGCTATTATTTTAAAAAATTTGCTACCTGTGAATAAATCAGTGGGCTCAAAAAACTTGCAATCATGATTTTTTGATGTTTACTTCAACACTATAAAATATTTAACATACACTCTTTTAATAACTCTTAGAGACAGTAGAGGACTTGTCATTAGTCTTTTAGGATGAATATTCCAGCCTCATTAGTTCTTCTCAAAACTAAAACATAGAGGGTTTTCCAATCTCACAACCTCACAATGTTAGCTGGTTGTACTGCTATTTGTAAATTTCCACAATTGATTAATTAAATGAGCTTATTAAAGAATATCTATATCTTGCAGAAACATGTATGCAAGCAGTTTAGATTATTGGATGTTTATAGTTCATCTATAGCTCTGAATTTTGTTGGGTTTAGATTTGTTCATTGTGTCAGTGTTGAACACAAAAATCGGCAAGTGCAATTTGCGCTCATGACCGTAGTTCAATAAATGGATGGGGACGTTTCTACTCTCCCCAACCTTCGGATATTGGGCCAGTTCCCTTCTACCTGCTATGTAACGCTGAAAATAAATAACGCAAAATGATTTAAAACATACAAAAACAATAACCAAAATAATGCAAGAAAACAAAATCTAATCTCCTTTTATTTGAGAGTAAGGGTGAAAGAAATAAAATGCAAAATACAGCTGAGATCGTAGCGAGGTTTAATGTTGGTGCGATTAGAAACTCCAGCAGATACTGAATAACTTCACTGTGATGAGATCTCCAAAGTAATCATTCATATCACAAAGAAAATGACTAATAGAGGGAAGAAGAGTAGTGCTACTAGTTCCACGCATCCATAAATTAAAGGTTAAACACACTAATTCATGAATGTCAAGCACAATCCTTTGTTTTATTGATTTCAAAATGTCGAGTACAATAATCTCCAAAGAGTAGCTTTGGTATGCTACGTAGCCAAAAGACCCTTATAATAATTATTCAACTCTTATTTATGCTTGAATCTGTAACCATGAAATGGACTACATACAATGTACCTCGGTGATAATTGTTAGGTGATTACACCATCCTTATCCTATTTACTAAAAATAGGCAAGGAGCGAGGTGCTTTTGTTGTGGGTTGCTCTGTAGAGTGGGGCGCTTAACGAGCGAGAGCATTTAGCGAGCGGGTCGCTCCAGTGAGTGAGGCTCCCTCTTCCAAACACTTAACCAATGCTTGTTGATTTTTGCCCTGCTCAGTCTTCTTCCTTAGCTTTTGCGACAAACCTCCATTTGAGGAGCAAGGTCAGCAGGTTGCTTTGGAGAGCGAGGGTGCTCGGAGAGCGGGTTGCTCCAGTGAGTGGGGCTCCCTCTTCCAAACACTTAAATCAATTCTTGATTTCTGCCTTGCTCTATCTTTTGCCTTAGGTTGTGCGATGGACCTCCATTTGGGAAGCGAGGTAGCTCGAAAAGCGGGTCGCTTTGTAAAGCAGGGCGCTTGGAGAGTGAGGTTGCTCTAGGGAGTGGGGCACTTAGAGAGCGGGGGTGCTCAATGAGCAGGTTATTCCAATGAGTGGGGCTTCCTCTTCCAAACACTTAACCAATTCTTGTTGATTTTTGCCTTGCTCTGTCTTTTGCCTCAACTTGTGTGACGAACCTCCGATTGGGGAGTGAGGTTGCTCGGAGAGCGGGTCGCTCTGAAGAGTGGGGCGCTTTGGCGAGTGGGTGCTTTATGGAGTGGAAAATGTAACCTAGCTTGGTCCCTTCACATTTTTCATATTGATTGCGTGACAGAATTTGTTTTGGAAGCGATGGTAGTAGTCAACTACTACAATCAGTAAATCCTAAACAGTGTGGCTTTTATTGTGTTCGTGCTAGTAATTCCAATTTCCTCATTCTGTTTTGTTAGGATCCACTACTATTATTATATTTTTAATTTTTATCACATGCCATTGCACGCCTTTGGTAACCTTTCCTTAATAAATATCAAGGGCTAGTGGTGGAGTTTAATATTTGTTTGGGCCACAATATAGGTTATTTGTATTAACGGGATCTTCTCTTATGTTTATGGCTAGTTATTTATGTTAGCAATCCCTCCTTTACAGGTTGGCAGTCCCTCTTTTGCATGATGGTATTCCCTCTTCTTCTTTAGGCTAGTCCATATTAAATAAACAAAACTAAAAGTGGGTGATAAAGTTTCATCATAGCAAACTCAATATTTACCAAATCTATATCTAGAAGTATAGATGGTGGATTTACTTTCAGAAAAAAATTATATTTCTATACGGTTTCCTATATTTATCTTGGGAGTTCGTAAACTTGTGACATATACCCTGACCATATATGTGACATAGAAGGTGTGATTAGTATGGATGTACAAAGAAACTGATTTGCAATCTTCATAGTTGTTTTGGATTTCAAATTAGTAGATCAAGTTTGTATGGGTTGGAATATATTGCAAGTTGGAAACCTATATGAGAATGGTAACCCATATTAGACATTGAATATTAGTAAAAGCATAACAACTTTCTAGAAACTAAATAAAAAATTTAATACGTGAAAGTTAGAAACTAAATCTCATTTACTAGCCTCTGAAGCTCTAAGCATTTCAATCATGGCCTTGGTTGTATGCATATGTTTGCCAATTTCATTCCCAATTGATTCTAGTTCTCTATTACTACTGTTTATCACTTCCAGCAGATGTATGTAATTTCAATGATTACAATTGCTGAACTAAAATGGTTGTATGACAAATGGTTGCTATTTTAATGAACTTTGTGTGTTCAATACTCTTTAGTTCCTATTCTAGTTTGGTTGTATCTTATTTAAAAGTAGGTAATTTCACTTTAAAATATATAGAAAGATAAATTATTTTTCTTTGTTTGCATAGCATTTACAGTGATCTCTTATGATATGATTGCATAGATTTGTTACCTGCCTGGAGGGAGATTATGGAGAAGTACCACCAAGAAGCTTTGTAAGATTCTCCACCCCCACTGCTCCCCCCACCTAGGCATCTGATTTTAACTCTATGTTTGAGTAGTTCTCTGTGTTTATCCCTTTCCTTATGAATGGTTCTATAGACATTCTTTCCTTTACCTGTATATGGATGCATGGAGAGAAGATAATTAACATGCAATGTGATCCTTCTTATACACTATGGGAGAGTGCTGATTAATTATTTTACTAATATCTCCATTGCAAAGACAGCAGTGTTGCAATCACCAAACACATCATGGACCTTTAATAATCGGCACCATTTGACAGTCACTATTTTTTTCTTGTTGGGAATTGGGCTTACCAGTTTATTGCTGCAACCAACTTTGCCAATGTTAGTTTTGAGGAGAGACGGACAAGCCACCAGTTAATTCTTCCAAAATAGATAAAGAAGATGCTAGGATTTCATTTTGCTTCACTAATGTTCCTGTTTATGGGAATAAATAAGAGTCCAGCAATAGGGCTTGTATGCAATGCTTGTGTCATCAATGCTTCTTTCAAAATAAAACTGTGGGTATAATGAGAATTGTTATTGCCTTTTCTCATGCTAAATTACAGTAATTGAGTATTACACTTGTTTAAAACAACTAATGCAAGAGAGTAGTGGAATGCGCAGAGAGAGAGAGAGAGAGCAATTCCATAATGGTAGACAATTTAATCAATATAGAAGGTAAAGTGAACATTTCCCCTTGCTCTCACAAGGGGTCTCATATGCCAATAAAGTTACACAATTGGACTAATGCAAAAGGTAAGGTGAATGTTTTCTCTTGCTTTCACAAGGGGATCTTATATATCCGTGAGGCATGCTCCCTTGGCTGTGACCAGAAAACTACCTTTACCTTTATTTGGAGAAACACCAGTGAATAGATTTCAGGAAATGCTCCCCAATTTCACATATTTACACTTTGTCTCTTGAACAAGCAAGAAAATATCAGATACACATTTATAAAGAGCTTCTCTCTCTTTAATATATCATGTCTTCAGTATTAGCAAATATCATGCCCAATCATTTTTCAACAAAATATCTGACCTTTTATGCACTTCATAAGTTTTTTTCATGATTTACCATCTTATTCCTCCTGAACTTAGATCAATTGGTTAAAGGCCTCCCTTGAAACATCACATATATATTCTTGTCAGAGGTTTGAGATACTGTACGCATATTCTATTTTTATCTCCATTATGCAGTTCTAGGAGTTTTGGGCTGTTGTTTTTTAGGACATCATCCTAGTTCCCACTTGCAATTGCCAATCATATTCTGGTTGAGTCATTTTTCTCTTGTGCTATGAATTTCGTAACAAATGTTACTCTTACTATGCAGTGATTGAAAATTTACTTTAAATGCTTCTTTAACTTGTCCCATAGTGTTACTCTTACTATGTAGTGATTGAAAATTTACTTTAAACTTGTCCCATTTGTGAAACAATCTATAGCATACTTACTATAGTAATTTATTGCTGTTCTTTATAGTATGACTGAAACTTTTTTTTTTGAGTAATACTTCTTATACACATCCACCATGGGCATTGAACCTGGGTCACATCACCGATAATCCAAGTGGCGTCCTTGCCGGTAGACCACACTCACGGGGATGACTGAAACTATTGTGGCCCAGATTGGGCCTAGAATTAACTGCAATTTTAATATCACAAAGGACAGTTTGCAACCAAGTAAAATATACAAATCAGACTAGGAAGGCCTTAGAAGACATGAAGACATCATCATAAAAATATTATGATCTTAAAAATATCACCTTATCATCAACTAAGACATCATTATTATTTTAATATTTATGACATCATAATGGAAACGTTGAATTTATGATAATATCCAGTTACTGGGCCAACTTTCCATTAAGTTCATGATAAGATGATTCCTTATGCTAGACTTGGCTTAATTGGCAACTACATTAGCTTCATTTATGTATCTAATAACTATAATTACGTTCTTCTGACTTCCATAATTTCTGAAAATGCTTGTGGAAAGTAGAGGATTAGGTGAAGTAGAGGTGATTGTGTTAGAAACAGTGACATTAGCAAGGTGGCATGGTAATGTCAGCATGGTATGAAGTTTTTTATTACCTCTTTTGACTTGTATATTGACCCTTCACATCAGCATTCTGGGGGTTGCCATCTGTGAGGCATGTTTTATTGTTCTTTTTTGCCTATTTATGAGAAAATGTCTTCTATGACCAGAATTTAATACGGTTGATTAAGTGAATATCAGATGACAAGAAAATTAATAAGGAAAATTCATACATCTTATTTCTTTCAATATTGTACTAATCACCCATCAAATGTTGTTTGCTGTTCTGTCTAAATCAAATATGCTGATTGCAATTTGGTGACATCTTTGGAGCATCGGTATGATAATGTCTTCAGTCCTTTGAGGTATTGGTATTATGATATTGCTGAACTCTGAGAGCCTTTTTAGAGTGATGTTCAAGTTTCTTGAGGTATTGATACAGCGATTTTTTTTACTCTCTCAGGACATTGATATAGTGAAGTATTAGAGTCTCTTTGGGCAATGCTTTAAACAAAGTTACCAGCATTTGCAGGTGTGAGTGCAGTGCTTTGAAATATCACAGTTGGTACAATGCTACAAATGGCATTTATGATAAAAAATATATGTACATAGAAAATTCATAAAGTTAAATATAAAAGAATATATTTACTAAATCAATTAAAAAATAAAAATTATAGCCTTATTCTTTGTATAATATATAAATGTTAAAGAGTAACAATGACTATTGAACATAAAGATTCAAAACTCAAACTAGACATTACATGTACGGTTTCCCAATATGTAGTACAGGCACTTTTACCTAGAGGATTGGGTGCATGAAACCAATAAGCTTTGTTATGAATGGAGTCTTTGAGTCTTTTTGAGCATTGCTTTATCCCAAAGCCTCTTTGTGAAGTTCTAAAGTTTTGTTTAGCATTGCTTCAAATCCTTGAGTCTATTGGGCCAAGATTTGTATTAAGCCATTGCTATGATAATTAACTGACTAGTCTGGAAGGTGAGTTGGTTAGAGTTGTAACTTAGTCATGCCTTTGTTGGAGATTGACACCAAGGCACGGCTGTTTTCAAACATGTTTTTGAAAGAATCTGTTACTGCTCCAAGCCTTTAGGGTTTTCTTCTTCCAAGTTTCTGATTATATATTCTATATGGGTTTTGTTATTATGTGTTGGTATCAAGAGTGGGATAATCTGTAACAGTGTTATCAAAACAGGTAAATTTGTTGGCATTTTGCACACTCCCACACAATGGAAAACAATGATAAACCTAATATAGAAGATAAAGCTGCACAAATGATCTAGTTATATAAATGTAAAATGAATCTATCAAGAACATGCATGTAAAAATAATCTGAAACTGTAGAAATTGCAAAGTCAATCATCAATTTCAAAGATGATGAGAAAACCAACAAAATATGGAAAAGGGTATAACCAAACAACATTCTAGACCCTTACTCATCCTCTCTCTTGACAAAAAGGTTCAAGGCATGTTGGGAAGACTTTGAACCAAAGAATAGCTTCTTCTATCAAGCACGGTGTAGCATCTGGGAGAATTCCAGTCACACAAACATCTATAGAATGCAACATGCTACAATATAACTCCATAATATAAGAAAGACACACAATGTAAAGAACTCGTAGATACGTGTCAATAAGAAACACACGTATTCTTTACCTTCCTATTATCTATATTCTACAATACATCATGGTCTTGTAGAGCATACAACATACAAACCGCACATATCCAATTGACTACCCTACACATGACAAACATGCCTAGACCAAGGTAGATGGTGTACATATAGGTAGCATAGGAGCCAGTAGGTGGTTGGAAATTGCCATACCTACCTAACTACCCATATGCATAAAAACATTAAGTATATTCAATAATGCATTGCATGATATTTTTGACATCACATATAACATTGAAACATACAACATGGCTTTGTACAAGTCATTCTATAGTTCATGTGCTTGCGATGCTCATGATTATGTGGATGCACATGTTCATGTAGATGGTTATGCGTTCATGCATTCATGTGCCAACTCCATTGCCTACATCTATCCCCTCCTTTAGACTTGTTGATGTCCCTGCCAACAAACCTACTTATTCAAGAAGTTGGGTAGATCCATTGATCTTGCTACTTCAATCACTTGTGCTCTTGACGCCTCTTCTTGTTCCATATATCTTTTGCAAACTTGGAATATGCAAATCTGCTATGACAAATTTGTTCTCCACTTGCTTTGAGGTAGTGCCCTTGTGGTGTTGAGGGTTGGGGCTCTTCATGTGTACCTTGTCGCAATAGAAGGTGGGGTCAAGGGGCAGCACCCTCGTGGGGCTTGGTGCAATGGCTTGAAACCTCAGTGCAATGTTTGCCAAAATCTTTGTAGTCTTGTCCAAATTTTCCCTATTGTCAGCATTTTGGTTGTTGATAGTGATCACATTATCAAGGTGATGCAAAAGCTCTATATCTTAAACCAAACTACAATCTTCCACATTAAGATGACATGCGGAATGTGAACTGCACCTTTCACATGCACAACTTAGATGGCATGCCATCTGTGAGAACAATCTTGCCATGGACAACAAACTTGAGGATGACATTTTTCTTGCATCTCAATGGACATTCATGATGGGCTAAGGGATGACCTTCCTCAAAGGGACAACCTTGTGTTGGTTGGAAGTCTTGGGAACAACCTCTTTGAAATGGGTGAAAACTTTGAGTTTTCCTTCTCAACTTAACCTTTGAAGATTGGGATGTCGACGACTTGCCCAAGGGAATAGAAGACCCGGGAATAGAAGACCCTCATGTAGGAAGTGGCGACCTCTGTGGTAAGTTTCATAGCTTTGGTAGCTCTAGTGTTGGAATCATGTCTTGCGCACTGTCGGACACACCATATTCCATTTGCTCCGAACCACATATCGTTTGTCTATGCATTCTTTCTATCCCACAGCCTGCTCCAACCACTCCTAGATTTTCCTGCCAAACCAGGTTTTCTCCATCAATCTTGTCAACTTCGTCATGTCCAATTTCATCAGTGTGAACACAAACTGTTATATTTGTGTGCATGTCTTTGCCTAAGCGAGCTTGTCTGTCCGCACGTACGTCTTTGCTTGCATGAACTCATTCGTCTGTGCACACATCTTCGTCGCCTCGGCATAAGTTACTGCACCCTTGTTTGTCTTTGTCAATGCAAACTTCCATATTGGCAAGCACATCTTCACTTGTGCAAACTTCATCAACGTGCACTTCCCTTGTGCAAAATTGATGTGCACACCTTCATTAGCGCGCATTTCCATGTTGGCACGTACATCTTCACATGCACAAACTTCCTCGTCGGTGCACACATCTGCTTCATGCTTGAATCCTTGCATGTCACCATCTTACGTGAACTTTTGCGCTTCACCCTCATGTGCAAACACTTGTACATCACCAACTTTGCCATCATGGTCGTTGTCACGGATTTCTCCATCATCATGTATATCGTCATTGTCACAAATTTTCTTTCATCGCGTATTTCTTCACCAACAAGTTAACTCAACAAGTTGGTAGTTTGCATGTTTCCAACTTTGTAATCATGTAACTCATCTTCCTCGTCATTATGTAACTCTTCGCCATCACATAACTATTCGCCATCACATAAATCTCCGTTGTCACCTAAATCTCCGTTGTCACGTAACTCTTCAACTCCAATCTTTCCTCCTCTCTAGGGAAACTACGTTGTTCTTCGGTTGCATTGTAATCCATTCCATTATTGTTGCATACATTCCCGAGTGATTTGCTTGTCACAACTCCATATCACCAAACTCAACCCAACTTCGAACAAGCAACGATGCCAAAATGTAGAAATGGAATACAACACACTGTAATACAATTCCATTACCACTTAGATAAACAAAATATACAATGGAAATAACTTACAAATACAAATAAATACACTGCACACACAACATGTATCTTGCACAACAACTATCTATAGTACACCATACTCTGACAAACCATTAACAACACACTTCGAACAACAACATGCACACACACCTTTTGCATCTCTCACATAGATGCATGCTTAAAGATATCATGGGTTTGGTAGGTGGTTGGTGCATGTGGCACCATAATGTGCACCACCTTGTACATAGAATAAGTGCATTGGAAGTCAAGTACATGCACATGCAATTTTGAATGCAATAGTTAGCATATGTATCATTAGCGTGTTATGTAGTTAGAAATGAAATGAAATGGAAATGTATGACAAACGTAATGTAAAAGATGATGAGGTGTTGGGTAGATAGTTGGAGAAGTAACTACTTTTCAAAAGTATGAATAGGACCCCTCATTCATTTGAGTGGGTACACACACACTCATAGGTATATGTTGGAAAGAACGCATAGGAGAGTATAATTGTATTGCATATAGACATATAGACATAATATTCTTGCATATAGACATATATTCTTGCTGATAATAATAGACACATACATTGTGTAATACATATATTCTGCAGTTTCAAGTATTCATTCTCTCCTTTGAGTCTATTTGCATAGGCCTGGTAATGAACCCATTGGAAGTCATAATGAAGAGACTTCCGCTCGACTTCTTCCAGCCTAGCCTTCAAATCAGCCTCCCTCTTTGCTGCTTCTGTTTCCTTTCTCTTGGCTATTGGCTGCTCATCACTTTCAACAATCAGTTGATATTTATGAGTAATCTTTTTCATCTTTGCTTCTAGAGTTTGCTCCCTCACTGCACATTTTGACTTCAGCTATCCTATCAATTGATCCTATTGTTCCTATGTCTGCCTCATATCATCCATATCTTTCCTCAACTCTGCTAGTTTGGCTTCGACATTTTGCTACACTTGCCGAAGTTGTCCTTCCACCATCTGCAATTGGTTAGCCTGCTCTTCCTCTAGCTTCAGGCTACAAACCATTTGCTGAAATGTCTAGCCTTGCTGTTAACCACTGAATCAAGTATGCTAAGAAATTCATTCTTGCATACGACTTTACCAACTCAAGTGCCAACTTTAAATTCTTGATACTAATTCAGGATAAGGTGCTAGGTTTCCTTCATCAACATATATCCGAGGTAGGTATCAATACAAAATCAGAGTTCGTTCTGGCAAATTCCTAACTTCTAGCATCGAATGGATACTGCTACAGCCAGATCCTCCCTTCCATGGCTACATTTGATGGATCTCTGCAAACTTTTTCATGCTCTCAACATCCTGAGCCAAATTGACCAGCTTGCTCAACTCTGTTTTCATTCTTAATTCCCACAATCACTAGTGGCCAACACATCCTACTCAGAACTCACTCTGGACCCTAACAACCCACTCACCTTCTCAAAAAATATATCAACCTGCTTATTGATTGTTTTGCCATGGAATGGTGGTCTCCTCAAATTTGGCACTTCTATGATGAAATGCTCACTCATTCCTCCATCTTACAACTCCATGTCCGTATCATCCTTGGTGGTTGTATACTCAACATCCTCCTCATCATGACCCGTTAATCGCATTGTTAAGGCTGTGTTTAGAAAGTAGTTTTGGTAGTTGGGCCTGGTTGGTTACAGTAACTACCAGAGCCACACTATATATAGACCCCCCTTTCAATTCAATTGAAATCCATTGCATGAGGAGAGCAACCATTGTAAGGGAGAGACGTCAGACTGGTAGTGTCGTACGTGAGATTGCTATAGTCTTATGACTGAACTGTATTCATCTTCATGATAATACAAGAACACCATTTTGTGCCAACTATGTCTCTATGAATGCTTGTATTGTTAGATTCTGGTTGTGTTGTAGTTTCTTGCAGGTGGAAGTGCTTAGGCAGAATGAGGCAATTCAGTTCGTTACAGTAGCTGACATTGATCGAGTGCCGACATAACTAAAGCCAACACAAGACTGGCTGACATGCCTGGAGTTGACACAAGACTAGCCTTCATGCCTAGTGCCGACAAGGGTCATGCCGGCATGCTAGTGCCATCACACGAGAACCAACATGCCATCATGATCCAACCGACATCAGTAGTTTCCGTCATAAGGGTGTTGTCTTGAAGCAAGCCGTCAGGTTTAAGCCGTCATCGAGTTGTGCTGCCCTAGGCTGGCTGACATAACACTTGTCGTCTGAATTGCACTTTATTAGGAAGAGTAGAGTTGACATCAAGGTTTTATTTACCATGTATTGCCAATTTTCCTCCCCTAAACTGTCATTCCCTCATCTCGGGAAGTCCTCACCACTGTCTACATTTGGCGTCGTTGCCTAGATCAAGTTCGGGTCGAGAGAAGAAGTGAGCGTGATAAGACAAGGAGGTGAATGACAGATTCAAGGTTGCAAGGCCGATGACAGAGGAATCAAATACAAACTGTGGAGCAACCAATAAGGAGAAGTGTGAGACTGGCGAACCAAGGAACACAAAGTAGAGACGAAGTTACACAACCGAAAGTGGAGAGGGTGTGGAACCCCTTGGACGATGAAAGTCCAAGAGCTAAGAGAGAAAGGTGGCAGACGTTGTTGCTGACAACGGAGAACGAGGTGCAAAACCAAATAGTCGAAGAAGACACTAGTGTAGCAACAGAAGCTAACGTAGTAAGCGAAGAGCGGATGGTAACACCTGAGCCAACGGAGAGGAGTTTGCCAACGGGTGTGGAAGATCGGAGCTTGGCACCGAAGCAACCACGCGTGGATACTTGGGGAGGAAGACCAGAACCGCATATCGTTTACTCGCGAAGGAGGTCGCGAAGCAATGACGCACGGGAGTTTGGGAGAAGACTATTTGAACAAGAAGCACCTGAACAAGAAGTTGAACCACCTATAGTCGAAAGAGAGTGGAATAGAATTCCACAAGCATCATCATCAAGTGACGAGGAGGTCGAGAGAGACCCAATGGCACACGTTGCTAATAGAGCGGGCAAACAAAAATGCCCACCCTTCACTGGGGAAGGGAAAGAAGATCCAACACGACACATTGGTACTTGCACTACAATTTGGAAAGCAAATGGAGTAACACAACCTGCTGAATGGTTGCAATTGTTTCCTGCTACCTTGCGAGGAATGGCGATTGATTGGTACTTGAAGAGGGAAAGTACACAACCATTTGGGCAATGGGAGACTATGCAGGAAGAATTTATAAATGAATTTCGACCACTACGTGATGATATGGAAATTATAATAGAGATTTATGCCACAAAACAAAAGCCAGATGAAGGATGTCAAGAATTATAATAGAAGATTAAAACAATTAGCCAATAAAATGCAAATGCCACCCGTAGATGGACTAGTAAAGTGATGGTTCATAGATGGACTTCTACCTAAATACAAAAAGAAGATGAAGGTTGTGCCATCCTCCACATATGTTGAAGCTCTGGAAAAAGCAAAGAATTTTGAGAGCGAAGCAAAACAAACGACAGCTGGAATTGTGGGGCATTCGAGGAATGAAGAATCAGATAGCGATACGAAGGACAAGGTGCAAAGCGCTATCTACTCTTTTAGAAAAGAGTTTGACAAAATTATGAAAGAAGTCAAAGGAGAAGCACAAAAAGAAGGAGGTTTTTTTTTTAATAAAAAATTAAATTTTTATTTGGTATTTAAGGAGAGGCACAAAGGGAAGAAGGAACAAATACTCAAGAAATGGACAAGGCGCAACAAGTGGCGGATATAGGAATAACCGCCGAGGAGGAAGGTAGGGAGGACAAAGTCGACTTCAGTATGATTCAGACGGAAGACCTATCATACAATGTCGAAACTGCCAAGAGTGGGGACACTTCGTGAAAAGCTGCCCCAAGCCACAGATTGGAGGAAACACAAATGGAAACAATGTTACTCACATGTGTCGATGGTGTGGATCGGGTAACCACAAGGAAGTAAATTGCCCGAACAAAGCAAGTACCAGTGGTGCACAGAATGTCAATTTAATTGACATTGGTGAAGTAAGTGACAATCAAGAAAAAGAAAAGCAAGTGCTAGCAGTGACAAGAGCTCACGCTAGAAAGATGGAGCAGTATCCAAACCCTGCTAAAGAAAAAGAACGATGGCAAGAAGCCCACGAGATGGTAAAGGAAGAGCTTGAGAAGGATAAGCAAGAAAGATTACTCCAAGAGAAAGCCTTGAAAAAGTCGGAGATAATGACAAATAAGCAATCATCAATGGAACGCTTGGTGACACAAGTACTAAGCACGACCATGGAAGTCAAAGTATCCAATCTGCTTAGTGCAGTACCCAAATTATACACCACGGTTGGTGAGATGATAAAGACGAGGAAAAGAGAAGAAGTTCGGGAAGTGGCCAACGTCAAACAGGAACAATTCATTGATCCCACAATATTGATGATCGAAGCCAGAAAGAAACCAGCTTTGGTTCACATGGAGATATTGGACCACAAGCTGACTCAAGTCATTGTAGATGGAGGATCAAGTGTGAACGTGATGCCTGAAAAGACGTGGAAAAGCATCGGACAACCCGCATTGCGATCTCCGAATTTCAGATTGTATGGAGCGGACCAGTACGGAATAGAGACGAGAGGCATACTGATGAATCAAAAAGTGTGGATAGCGGAGCAGGATTTCACCTTGGATTTCGTAGTAATTGCCATGCAAAAACCTGCTTATGACGCATTGCTTGGACGTGGATGGCTGAGAATGGCGAAAGTAAACCATAATTGGGAGAAAGAACATCTTACTTTCAAGAAAGGCCAGCATAAGTACATGATTAACCTGAAAAATCAGTCTGTTAGCCAAGACCTTGCAACCTCAGATGAATCAGGAAGTTCATCATCAGATGGCGAAATGGGATATGAACCTGATGAAGGAGTGTTGCAATTGGAGGAGTGCACGGAAGATGAGAGGGATGACGACAAAGGTCTACTTCATTGGCAAATGGAAGACTATGAGGTATTCACACCTCAGTGCTTATGCATCCACACGAAGGACGAAACCCGAGATGAAGAAAAGAAGGAACTAGAGAAAGGTCAGAGTAGCCAAAAGAAATCAGCAACGAAAAAGAAAAAGGAAAAGGAAAACGAAAAGTGGACATTTTCCAAAATTTTGCAGAATATACTATGGGTGATGCGGTAATTGAAGACAAACCAGCTCATCCCATTGATGTTCTAAAGGCGGTAGAAGAACCCAAATCCATCAAATACGAAGGACCAAGGATGGTGCAGGTTAACCTTGGCGAGGAAGGTGAGGAGAAGATGATCAAATGTGGAGATGATTGGGATCCTGTGCTCAAAGCAACAACCTTCAAGATCTTTATGGAGTATAAATATGTGTTTGCATGGACCTACAAGGATTTGAAGGGAATACCACCAGAACTATGTGTACACAAGATTCCTTTGATTGAAGGTGCACAACCAGTGAGGAGACGACCATACAGAATGAATCCAAAGTATGCAGCTCTGGTGAATGCCGAGATAGAGAAGATGTTGGATGCAGGCATTATCTTCAAAGTTACGACAAGTGAATGGGTGTCACCTATAGTGATTACCCTAAAAAGAGAAGCGAACAAGATCCGGATTTGTGTGGATTTTCAGAGTCTGAATGCCGTAACTATAAAAGATCCCTTCCCGATCCCATTCACAGACTCTATACTAGAGGAAGTAGTCGGGCATGAAATCTATTCATTTTTGGATGGATTTTTAGGCTATAATCAAATCTGTATTGCGGAGGAAGATAAATTGAAGACCACCTTCATAGTGGAAAATGGCATATACGTGTACAACCACATGCCATTTGGATTATGTAACATGTCGACTACCTTTCAAAGGATCATCTTGTATATTTTTGATAAAATGTCCACAGGAAATTTCAAAGCCTTTTTGGATGATTGGTCCCTGTATGGCCGAGCACTGGAACATTTGAAGGCATTGGATGAATGCATGAGTTTGTGCAGAAGAGCTCGAATTGCACTGAATTCAGGGAAGTGTGTGTTGTTGGTGCCATATGGGAAACTACTGGGACATATTGTATGTCAAGAAGGCTTGAAGCCAGACCCAGATAAGATATGGGTGATATTGTTGATGGAAGAACCACATGACGTAAGTTCTGTAAAAACCTTCTTAGGAATGATGGGCTATTACAGGAGGTTTATCAGGAACTATGCACAAATTGCCTATTCGCTAGATGCTCTCATGCATAAGAGTGTTCCTTTCAAGTGGGCGGAGGAACACCAAGAGACTTTCGAAGGATTGAAGGCGCATTTGGTGAAAGCACCTATCTTGGTTTATCCAAATTGGGAGAAAGAGTTTCATGTTCATGTAGATGCCTCAAATTTTGCGATCGGATGTGCCTTAGCTCAAGAAGGATAGTTTGGATTGGACCAGCCCATTTATTTTGCAAGTCGGTTGTTGTCTAGGGTGGAGAAGAATTATAGCACGATGGAATGGGAAGCATTGGGGATGGTCTATGCAGTACAAAAGTTTAGACACTACTTGCTAGCCAACCCATTTGCTTTTTACGTAGATCATCAGGCGTTGCTATACTTGATTAACAAACCAATCATATATGGATGAGTGAGTAGGTGGCTTGTCACATTGCAGAAGTTTGTGTTTCGAGTGGTAGTGAGACCAGGAAAGAAGCACGTAATAGCGGACCAATTGTCAAGGATTCGCTCTGGAGAACCTGCAGAAGGAGGCATACAAGATGAATTCCCTGACGCACAACTATTTATGATAAGTGCGGTACCAACATGGTATAAACACAACGAGGAATATTTATCGATAAGAGAGCTGCCAAAGGAGATGACGACAGCGGAACAAAGGAAGATCATTACGAAATCGGCACCATTCACATTGGTTGCAGGCTTGTTATATAAGATGGGAGAAGACCACATCTTGAGAAGGTGTGTGATGGAGGATGAAGTACAACAAACATTGAAGGAGGCACATGAGGGATTGGTTGGAGGCCATATGGGGCCAGATGCAACAACAAGGAAAGTGTTGTTGGCAGGATTGTGGTGGCCCACCCTTTATCATGATGCCAAAGAATATGTGAAGGCATGTGACACGTGTCAGAGAACGAGGAAGTCGTTAAAAAGGGATTTCATGCCATTACATCCTTCTCAACCCCAAGAACTTTTTGAAAGGTGGGGATTGGATTTTGTGGGACCGCTTCGAACAAGCTGGAAAGGGAAATGCCGATATATTGTAGTGGCCACAGAGTACTTGACGAAATGGGTAGAAGCAAGGGCTCTACCAGATAATTTTGCAAGAAGCACTACTTGTTTCTTGTATGAACAGGTTATTACTAGGTTTGGAATTCCCCTACAATTGACAAGTGATAGGGGAGGCCATTTCATCAATGAGATTATTCAAAACTTGACTACGGAATTCAGGATCTTTCACTCATTGTCTAGCCCATACTATCCTAGGGCAAATGGGCAGGTGGAGGCAACGAACAAGGTCCTAGTTTCCATCATGTACAAGACATGCGGCATGGAGGGCGCCGATTGGGAAGAACGATTGCCAGTAGTCCTGTGGGCGTACAAGACAACTTTCAAGCCAACAACAAATCATACACCCTTCCAGTTAATGTATGGACAAGAGGCGGTTGTACTAGTTGAATTCTTGGTACCCAGCTTGCGGGTAGCAGTGGAGAATCGCCTGAGTGATGAGGAGAGCATGGAAGAAAGGCTCACAACACTCGTGCAACTGGGAGAAAAGAGGGTGATGGCACAATGGGCGACGGAGATTGCCCAACGACAACGTAAATTTTGGCATGACAAACATTTACGGAAGATGGACTTGAAAGTTGGCGATCTAGTGCTGAAATTTAATGGGAAACGAGAAATCAAGCCAGGCAAATTGAAGACCTTATGGCTTGGACCCTTCCAAGTGGAAGAAGTATTGGACAATGGGGTTGTCCGACTAAAGAAATTGGATGGTACAATCTGCCCCAAAACTGTAAATGGTTCTAAGTTGAAGGTGTATAAGGCAAAGGCACACGTGAATGTGATTAACTTAGAATCATCAGGAGAAACTTCTGGAAGGACGACAGAAGAACCACAACCAGGGATGCGATTTCACGAACACGAAGAACCTAGTAGAATCGCTAGAGAAGAAGAACGAATGAACCTGGAGTGGCTATTTGGAACAAAAGGGGAACCTGTAATCGAACAAAGGGAGTTGGAACCTTGACACAGGGAACATAGACGATTACAAGTTCATGTAAGGTTTTCGAATAATGAAGGAGAAGAACGACTTCGAACCCTCACGAATGTTGCATTACAGGAACAAGAACCTGGTGTAGGAGAAGAGGGGGATGAGACTCAAAACGAAGAATCAAGGATTCTGCAACAAATGATCAGGGAGACACATCAGTTACAGGAAGAATACGAGACCCTGAGAATGTATAATACGCGATTGAGAGAACAAGTGGTTCACGAACTGGATGAAACAATGCAGCGGATAAACGAAAGAGAAGAATTATGAAGAGCGGAATTGGATGAATTTGATCAACAACTAGAGAGACAAAGGGAAGAGTTAAGGGGTAGCGCTAATGGCAATGAGGAAGCACCATCAAAGAGTAGCCTCTTCTCCTTAGACTCTAGTAGTTCCTCTTTAGAGATGTTGAGAATCCAATTGAATATTGAAAATTCTTCTAGTACTACCTCCCCATTGACAAGACGTTCTAGAAGACAGAGGAATGTGATGCCACCAGCACAAGAGGAGATAATTGAACTTCAAAGAAGTGAGGATAGACCACAACAAGGTCTTGCTGATTGTACAGAACATCAGGTGAGTAGAGAACAAACTGCTGTAGTCTTATGGAGAGATGTTAGGGAAGTGCCAGAACAACCTAGGAGCAAGAGGATGGATAGAAGATTCAAGCAGTGATGAAAACCTTCCTAGGGACCCTAACACTCCATACCCAAGTCCCAACCTTGAGCGGAGAAGGCAAAGGGACAAAGCTCGAAGTCAGCAAGTCGGGGTACGATTCCTCAAAATGGTTCAAGTAATTGAAAATAATGAACCACTAATGCCTCAGGAGGAGGAAGAAAGAATGGAAGATAATTCAAGTGGTGATAATGAACCAATAAGAGGACCACAAGGGAGACCGAAGGTACAAGAATATCAAGTCGCTGCAAGACAATTGAGAAGACAGAGAAGAGAAGTTAGGAGGTTGCAAAGGAGAGTGCAGGAAACATCCAGGTGGCCTATGCACACAATAGGTGAAGGGAATGATTCAAGCACTGACTCTGCCTTCTCAAATCAGTAGAGGGGAGCACTAGCACAATGTGAACCACAAAGACATTTTGAAGAGGCAAGGTGGCATAGACGATTGTTGTGGGCAGATCGGAGGTTGAGAATCCTAAGGCAATTGTCACCAGGAACCCAAAATTGTGAAGGACAACCTATGAGAGCAGAATCGATGGATCAAGTAAGAAACATAGGTAACTTGAGTAATCCAAGGAGTTCGGCAGGAATTCTAGGTAACCCGAGCATACCTGGCCAAGGGGGAAATGTTGCCACATTTTGCACGGGGGTGCCATGTTTTTGGTTTCTGCATGAAAGCTGCTCTTTTCCTTCCCTTCTCCTCATTTTCCCTTTCTTCCTCTCCCTCACAGCTTCATTCCCTCTTCTTCTTTCCCCCTTTCCTCCCCCAGCAAACTTCAGCAGGTGTACCTTGAAAAGTTTCTGAGTGTTGGGGCGCAACCCGACTTCGCAGCGAAGTCGGAGTGCGCCCTCGCTTGGAGCGCGATGAGGTAACTTGTGCGCAACAGGACAGGAAGTGACTGAAAATCTAACTAAGTGTCAGGGGCGCAACCCGACTTTGCAGCGAAGTCGGAGTGCGCCTTCTTCCTGGGCGCACTATGGAAATGGCCAATCAGGAAAATGGCTAAGTGCTGAGGCGCAACCCAACTTCGCAGCGAAGTCAGACTGCGCCCCTGTTCCAATGCGCAGTTTGTACAGCGAATGGAGACAGCCAAGCACCGGTGCGCAACCCGACTTCGCAGCGAAGTCGGAGTGCGCCCTTTGACCGATGCGCAGTTCGGTGAAACCAACTCAGAAAATGCCAAGGCAAGGAGACCTCCCAACTGCGCTGTCTTCCTCTTGCGCAACCCGATGGCGCCCGAATTCCTGGCGAAGTTGGATAAACTGCCCTTCAAGGCAGACACGTGTCACGCTTCAGCATCCAACAAGTATCCATCTGCGAGATTCGAGCCAAGACTTGACCGCGCAAGGACAAAGCATGGGCTTCACTACCGGCGCTAGTTGTCAACATTTAAAGCCGATGTGAAGTGCCATCTGCCGCACCTACCCGCATTCCTGTTGACCGGAGACTTGACCCAACACGCTGCCACGTAGTTGTACCGCCTTCAGGGACATCATGCTGCAAGGACAGTCCGGCCCGACAGAAGTTAGCATCAGCAGCTCCTTAGCCGCTCGTGTCAGCTGCTGTCTTGTCTGGGACTTTGTGCCCATGAATGTAATCGGGGGGAGTTTTGGGCTATAAATACCCACCACATTTTCAATGTAAGGGGTGGAAGGGGAATATATTGCTAGGGGACAATTGTAGCTATGCGTTTGCCTCAAATACAGACATATACTTGGCTTTGCTTACTGTCTTTTATCTTGCATGCTGCCTCTCCTTGTCATTTCTGCATCATGTTTCTTGTGTCATTGCTTGTTGTTGTACTGAACTCTGGACTCCAGCATTTGATGGCCAGGTATTCCTGGAATGCATAGATAGAGGATACATGGAATCGCTGATAGCTGTAGTTTCAATGTATGTTTGTAGATGAATGTCGTTAGTAGTGGTGATTGATTCGTCGCCGTGCTGCTTATTTCCCCCACCCAACTCCAATCACATTTGGAATTCCTTTCTGCACTTTTATCTCTTTCTGTACCCTTTTATCTCTTTCCTGCACCTTTTTATCTCTTTCCTGCACTCTTATCTTATCACAACCCCATAGGAGCCGACCTTCTCCGGAGATTGGCACGGAAGGCATTCCTTCCTCCCGGCCTTTCAATCTGGTGGGCGAATCTGGGCGCATTAACAACGAAATCCTTTCCTCATGGCAGATTCGTAACCAACAGTTTCTCTAGCACGCCCGGTGGGACCAAGGTCCCATATTTCAAGAGTCGATTTCTAACCCGTCTCCACCTGGCACCAACAGTTGCTTGGTCTTAACCGGTGGGACATGGTAGTTTCCCGCCCCCAAACAGAATCGAAGCACGAGTGCTCGCTTCATTGCTGTTAAAAATCAGAGCACCTGGCGACTCTGCAACTTACCTGAACATTCTCTGAGTCCGTGAAGACCGGTCCTAACGCCTTCATGCAAACAAGAAGGTGGCGAGCAAGGAATCTGGAGAACCAGCCCGACTTTTACGAACTTGACCTTGACGCTCCAGGCGAGCGCGTCAGGCTGGCTGATTACCAAGCTCGCGAAGAAGAAATCCAAGAAGAGGCCGAGGCTGAAATCCAAGAAGCCGAAGCCGAGATTGAACAAGTTGAGGCCGAAGAAGAATCTACCTCTTCGGATAGTTCTAATACCGAGTACACTACCGGATCAGAAGCAGAAATGACTGACCATCTGGATGAAGACGACCTCTTCCCAGCGGTGGATTCTACGGGGGCCCTTGGCCCTGGTCGGACAGCAAGCTGTGCCCCTTGCTGCCTTAAAGTCCATCCCTACGTACGACGGCTACGACAAGACGGTGTATGAACACATCCAGGATATTCTTGCCCTGGCTGCGCTACACTCCATCACCGACGAAAGTGTGAAGACCCGTCTGCTGGCCCTTTCCCTAAGGGGAAAGCTTCTCTACTGGTGATCACTGCCAGAGGGATCCATCACAGGGTGGCGACAGTTAGCCGGTAGACTCATGAAAGGATGCAACGAGTCTACTGATCCCTCTTCTTTGCTGCATCAGTTCCAAAGTATTCAGAGACACCCCCAAGAGGAGGTGTCAGACTTTAACATCAGGTTTGCGAGGTCTTGGAAACGAGTCCCTCGTGAACTCCGACCGTCAGCAGGACAGGCCGCCTACTATTACCTGAGATCTTTCAACTCAGACATTTGCCTGCTGCTGAAGGTTGCCAGAATCAAACATTCCCCGCTCTGTACAAAGCCACCCAGCAAGCTGAAATGGACATCATCTCCATCGGCAGACTTCCACACAGAGTGCAACCGCCCATCTACCCTGATTTTCCCCGATCGCAGTATCCATCAGCTTCTGGTTCGGAGCCGTCCACTTCAGGACAGCAACCCCAGCAGCAATGGAACCCGGCGCCGGCCGTGAACCCTTATGGCCCGCCTTAAATTCATTATCCGCCTCCTCGTCCTCCACGTTTTCCAGTACTTCCTGCTCCTCCCCAGCATGCACAATATTCCACTCCATTGGCCGCATTGCCTCCCCCAGCTCAATTGCCGCCGCCTCCTAGCCACGATATTCAGAATCAAATCCTACAGGAGGTACGGGCTCTGGCCTCTGGCTATCATACTATGTCTAACGACATGATTGTTTTGAAAAAGAAGCAGGGCCAGATGGACCTAGCTCCGAGAAGGCCATATCCGCCGCCGGCATTGACAAAAGATCGGCCCCTCGAGCAACATCTGCAACGGCGGCCCCCTCCGAGGAACGCTGTCATAGAGGATGAACCCGGTGCTTCCGATCAGGTCAACTGGTGCACCACGTGCAACGACCCGCATGATGAAGATGATTGTACGCTTCACCAGCACTACCTCCAGACCTTGGCCGGCAGCGCCATTGAGGACGAAGAACTTTACATGATCCTGGGCGACGAGAGCAATTTCGCCGTTTCAGACGAAGTTCCAATGCCGCCTCCCGCCAAGGAAAATAAGAAGTCTGTCGAAGCTGCAGCCAAACCCCTAAAGGTGTACGCCAGAAGAGACAAGGCGCAACCCGAGGAGATACCACCGTACAAGAGGCTGTGGCCTTACACAGCCAAAGAGAAAACTCCTCCGGCAAAGACTCCCGCAGTCAAGCCTCCCGTTGCCAAAGCTCTTCCGGCTAAAGCTCCCGCTGCTCAGCCTCCAGCTGAAACAAAAGAACAAGCTTAGGAGAAGTTGAGATATCCGTCTCTAACCAAGAGGCAGAGAGTCGAGGCCACTCAACAGTACCGGACGAAGTACGAGCCAACGAAAGAAGCGGAAGGAGCGAGCACTTCGGGCTACAGTATAGTAGACGAGTTAAAGAGAACTCCTGCGAGAATCAGCATGTATGATGCTCTTCAGCTCCCAGGCCAGGTTGATCTGCTGCAAGAATCCCTGAAAATCATGAAGAACGGCAAGCAGATACAACCCGTTGTCCTGGTGCAACCCCTGACAGTCTCAGCCACTGGAAAGAACAGACCATCTCCCTTTTATCTGTCTTTATGGATGCAAGGGTATATAGTACACAACTGCATGGTGGATTCTGGTGCTTCCACAACCGTGATGCCGAGAGCCGTCTGCGATGAAATCGGGATGGAGTACACAAGGAGCAGCCAAGGCGTGCTGCAACTAGACGACACCCCTGTCAAGACAGTTGGTGTCATAAAAGACATCCCCATTCGGCTGCACAAAGCTCTCGACATTGTGGTCATCCAAGAGGTTGTGATCGTCGACTTGGAACCCTACTTCGGCATGTGTCTCTCCAGGGAGTTCACTGCGAAGTTGGGAGGATATCTCTCTCTGGACTACTCGCACATGGAAGTGCCCTTCAAAGGAAGAAGGCTGAAGATTTTCAATGAAAAGCCTTCCACCTACCTAGTAGAGAAGATACCCGGAGAAGAGTCTGAGGATTGCATGGTCCAGCTGACGGAGGAAGAACTGGTGACAGTAGACATGACGGAGCAAGCTCTCGAGCAGCTACAAGTAGAATATGAGTTCTCCTTGCGGGACTTCAACGCCGTGATTGAAACAGAGCAAGGCTGTTACACCATTGTTCAGCTTGAAAGAGTTGACAAGTCAGCAAGGAGAGAAGTAGGACCTGTTGTCACATTTTGCACGGGGTGCAATGTTTTCAATTTTTGTAAGAGAGCTGCTCTTCCTTCTCCCCCTTTCTCTCTCTTCCCTACATTCTCATTCTTCTCAAAATTGACAGCAGTTGCCCTGAAAAATGGTTAAGTGTCAGGGCATGCTGAGGTGTTCGGGTTTTTGCGGGCCATAAACAGGGGCGATAAAATGGACAAAATGAGCCCTGGATATTTTATTATTGCAGATCTTCTCGCCAGCTTTCCAACGATATATTATAATAGGCGATCGGGTCAGCGGATCAAAAGTTATGGCCCCGGGAAGTTGAACCAGGAAACCCAGTTTTTGGTGCGAAGTGCGTACTTCGCCCAGTTTTGGTGCGAAGTTCGCACTTCGCCCAGTTTTGGTGCGAAGTTCGCACTTCGCCCAGTTTTGGTGCGAAGTGCGCACTTCGCCCAGTTTTGGTGCGAAGTGCGCACTTCGCCCAGTTTTGGTGCGAAGTGCGCACTTCGCCCAGTTTTGGTGCGAAGTGCGTACTTCGCCCAGTTTTGGTGCGAAGTCCGACTTCGCCCCTCTTTTGGGCGCACCTTGTAGAAGGCTGGCAGGCTGGCAGAAAAACGACTAAGTGCTGGAGCGAAGTCCGAACGGCGGTGAGAATCAGCAAGTGCCGGTGCGCAACCCGACTTCGCAGCGAAGTCGGACTGCGCCCTTTGACCGGTGCGCGATAGGGAAATAGTGCTACCCGACTGCGCTGTTTTTCACCTGTGCTACCCGATTGTGCTCTAATCCCGGCGAAGTTGGATAGACTGCCTTGCAAGGCAGACACGTGTCAAGCATTATCATCCGACAAGTGTCCAACTTTGGGATCCGAGCCAAGACATGCCGAGCAAAAGGACAAGCATGGGCCGCACTACTTATGCCAGCTGCCTCATTTAAGACTGACGTGAGTTTCCACCTGCCTCAGCTACCCACATTTCTGTCAATTTAAAGTTCTTCCCAACGCGCTGTCATGTGGCTGTTCAACCTTCAGGGAGACCATGCCGAGGGTACAGTCCAGCCCGACAGGAGTCAGCATCAGCCAGTTCCGCGGCTGCTTTTGTCAGCTAATGTTTGACTGGGACTTTGTGCCCATTAATGTAACCGGGGGGAACTTTGGGCTATAAATAGCCACCACGTTTTCATTGTAAGTGGTGGAAGGGGAATGTTTGTTAGGGAATCACCGTACCCATTGTAACCGTGCTTCTGCTAATGAATACAATCTGTATGCCTGGTTCTGTTCTGCTGTCTTTATTCTTTTATGCTGTCTTTCATTATATGCTTTAGGCCCACCTATGTCGCGTCTCGTTGATTCACTTCGGCGTTTGGCGATCAGGTTCCTCTAGTATTGCTTGTTTAAGCACTTTTCGTACTTCATTAATTTAAGGCATTTATAGAATGGATATGGTAGCAGTTCCATCAGTTATGTGTTTTGTTGCTGGTCCGTATCCGGTGATTGATGCGATCCCGTGCTTCGTTAGTTCCTTGTAGGGAATGTTTGCTTGGGAGCCATTGAACAGTGCTGGTTAAATTCTCTACATAAACACATATACCTGGCCCTGATATCTCTAGGCTTGCTTTCTACCTATGTCAGTGTACGTATCCGTTAATCGATGCATTGCCGTGCTGTTAGTTCCTTGTAGGGAATGTTTGCTAGGGGATCATTGAATGGTGCATACACTGCTTATGTATCGGAAGTACGCGTAGATTTTGCAGTTCTTTGTCATACTTTTGTATTTATGATGCAGCAAGTAGCGTTGATTGGTGTGTTCCCGTACTGTTAGTTCCCCCCCACCAACCTCTGAATATATTTGTAATCCCTTTCTGTACATTTATTTCTTTCTGTACATTCTTCTCTTTCCTGTATCCTTAGCTTAAATCAGCCCCCCCCCCAAAAGGAGCCGGCCTTCTCCGGAGATTGGCTCGGAAGGCATCTCTTCCTTCCGGCCTTTCAATGTTGGTTCGCGGGTCCAGGGCGCAATAGCGACAAAATCCTTTCCTCGTGGCGGATTCGTGACCAACAGTTTTTGGCACGCCCGGTGGGACTCTTTGTCTCGCATTTGGAAGATCTCAAGCTCGTCCTCACTCGGGTTGACAGTTTCTTTCCGAATGCTCGGTGGGACAAGGAGGTTTCTCACCCCCAAACAGAATTGAAGCATTGGTGCTCGCTTCATTGCTGTTCAAAATCAGAGCACCTGGCGACTCTGCACGTTCATATTCTCTGAGTCCGAAAGACCGGTCCTAACGCCTTCATTCAAGCAAGAAGGTGGCGAGCGAGGAACCCGGGAAACCAGCTCGACTTTACGAAATTAATACCAACGCTCCGGGCGAGCGCGTCAGTCTGGCTGATTACCAAGCTCGCATAGACGAATCCGTGAGGTGAGACGAACAGTCTCCATATTTTAAGGAAGCCCGAGTTGGTGAATCTTTGGCTTGCCTTCATCTGGCAAAATCACCTGGCGACTCCGACTGAGCTGAAGATCCAGATTTCTTGATCGCAGGCGCCCTTTTTTAAGCTAATAGAAGACACCCCGGAGGAATCAAGGTTTGGTGAGCAGCCTTGACCTCATAAGCGGAGAAATGAATGTTCACCTACAGTCTCCACCGTGGTGGTATTGGCTCCAACCATCACCGCAACCGATACCCGAAGAGGGCTCTCGTCTGACAAATCTCCTTGCCACATCGTTCATCAATTGTACGGGTACCGACATGAATGACAATCTGCCACGTTGCACCATGTTCGCAACCTGGCAAGCTTTGGGAGGCCAGCCGGACTTCAAAGATCATCTGAAGTACAACCAGATCTGGTCCGGGCACTGCAGGTTTACCGGATAGGCAACCAAAGCTAGATTTGTGTCAGCGGCATGCCAATAATGCCGCAAAATTTTGTATAAATATCCGGCTATTATTTAAAGTTTTAGTTGTTTTTCTTATTTCAGTCTGTGCAGTGTTTTCTTTTTAAGTGTTCCGAGAAGGCAGTTGCCGGAGGTGGATCTGAAGAGCAGTTGCAGCGTGGGTGACTCTGTTGCCCAATGGATGAAGGCATGGGTTCTTTGCGCCGAGGCGAGCTCGACACCCCGCGAGCCGCCAGAAATGTTGTCACATTTTGCACGGGGTGCAATGTTGTCAATTTTTGTAAGAGAGCTACTCTTCCTTCTCCCCCTTTCTCTCTCTTCCCTACATTCTCATTCTTCTCAAAATTGACAGCAGTTGCCCTGAAAAATGGCTAAGTGTCGGGGCATGCTGAGGTGTTCGGGTTTTTGCGGGCCATAAACAGGGGCGATAAAATGGACAAAATGAGCCTTGGATATTTTATTTTACTATGGCCTTTACGGTGAAATGCATACAACATTCTTCTTACATACACAGTACCAGATCCTGTGCAGAATATCTCCCTCAATGCAATGTTTGTGCGGGTATATCTACTCTCTCGTATGTGTGTTTGTACCTATTACCATCGTCTGCATGTATCGATGTTGTACATGCTCAAATGAATGAGGGGGTCTATTTAACCTTGGGGATGGTAGTTAACAAACAACTACCACCCCGAACACCTCACCTCTAACTAGGTGATAACTACCCTTGCATGACTACATTCACACATAACTCAACTTAACTCATTATTACATGCATTATAATGTATTTTTTAATTCAAATTTACAAGACTTTGGAATATCAAAATTATTACATCAAAACTTATGACATCAAAATTACATTGTATGCGTACTTGACTTCCAACGCACTTATTGACTTGTCTATTTCTTCGGCTAAGGTGGCACATCAGAATTAGAGCCTACATTTGCCCTCTTGTCTCAAAATTGGTCAGCGTCCTCGTTGATGACTGTTGCTTTTCTTGGGGACTTTGGCTCTTTTGAGGTTTAGGAACAGGTACTCCTCCAAGCTCTTGGATTTGCAACTTTAAGAATTCGGTCTTTCCCTTCAACCACTTTGCATAGGCTTGGTAGCAAGCCCACCAAAAGCCATAAAGAGTTGACTTCTGCTCGAATTCCACCAACCTAGCCTTCAACTTTGCCTCCTCTTTTGCTGCTTAGCTTCTCTCCTCATTACTACTGCCAGTTGCTCATCACGTTCAACAATCAGTTGATCTCGGTGAGTAATTTCATGCATCTTTGCCTCAAGAGTTTGTTCCCTGACTACACACTCTGATTTCAACTGACCAATCAACTGATCCTATTGTTCTTGCACTTGCCTCATAGCCTCTACCTCTTTCCTCAACTCTTCTAGTTCTGCTTTGGCATCCTGTTGCACTTGCCGAAGTCGTTCTTCCATTGTCTGCACTTGGTTAGCCGAATCTTCTTCCTTTAGCTTCTAGTTACAAATAGTTTGCTGAAACTTCAGCAATCCTATTGCTAACTGTTGCCACATTTTGCACGGGGTGCAATGTTTTCAGTTTTGTAAGAGTGCTGCTCTTCCTTTTCCCTCTTCCTCTCTCTCCCTTTCTCCTTCTCTCCCTTTCTCTCTCTTCCTTGCATTCTCATTCTTTCCCCCCTTTCTTTTGAGCCCCTCAGTCTGATCTCAAATTTGACAGCAGTTGCCCTGAAAAATGGCTAAGTGTTAGGGCAAAGTCCGACTTCGCGCGAAGTCCGAGTGCGCCCTCCAGATGGAGCGCAGCAGGAACACAAAGTGCGAAGTTCATACTTATCCCAGTTTTTGTGCGAAGTTCGTACTTCTCCCAGTTTTGGTGCGAAGTTCGTACTTCTCCCAGTTTTGGTGCGAAGTTCGTACTTCTCCCAGTTTTGGTGCGAAGTTTGTACTTCTCCCAGTTTTGGTGCGAAGTCCGACTTCTCCGACTTCTCCCAACTTTCTGAGCGCACCTTGTAGCAGGCTGGCAGGCTGGCAGGAAAATGACTAAGTGTTGGGGCGAAGTCCAACTTCGCAGCGAAGTCGGACTGCTTCCCCTTTCCAGGGTGAAGTCCGTACGGCGGCAGACATCAGCTTTCACCTATGCGCAACCCGACTTCGCAGCGAAGTCGGGTTGCGCCCTTGACAGGTGCGCAGTGGGGAAACAAACTCAGAAAAGCACCCAAGGCATGAAGGCCTTCCCGACTGCGCTGTTTTCTGCCTGCGCAACCCAACGACGCTCCTATCCCGAGAGAAGTTGGATAAACTGCCTTTCAAGGCAGACACATGTCAAACAGCATCATCCGACAAGTGTCCAGCTTCGGGATTTGAGCCAAGACGTGCCGAGCAGAAGGACAAGCATGGGCTGCACTACTTATGCCAGCTGCCTCATTTAAAGCTGATTAGAGGTTCTACCTACTCCAGCTGCCCGCATTCCTGCCGATGAGAAGTTCTACCCAACACCCTGTCACGTAGCTGTCCAGTCTTCAGGGGAACCATGTTGCAGGTACAGTCTTGTCCGACAAAGGTCAACATCAGCAACTCCATAGCTGCTTTTGTCAGCTAATGTTTGACTGGGACTTTGTGCCCATTAATGTAACAGGAGGGACTCGGGCTATAAATAGCCACCGCATTTTCATTGTAAAGTGGTGGAAGGGGAATGTTTGTTAGGGAACCATTGTAACCGTGCTTCTGCTTATAAATATAAAGTATATGCCTGGCTCTGTTCTACTGCTTCTATTTTTTATGCTGCCTCTCCTTTACATTTCTGCTTTACGTTTTCCTGTGTCACGGCTCGTTGATTCGTTTCAGCATTTGGTGGTCAGGGACACCTGAGGCATTGCTTGTGTCATGGCTTGTTGATTCATTTCAGCATTTGGTGGCCAAGTACTCTTGAATTTAATTGATTAGAGGATACATAGAATAAATGTGGTAGCAGTTCCTTCAGTTTGTGTGTTATGTTTATGTTGCTTGTACGTAGTGGTGATTGATGCATTGCCGTGTTGTTAGTTCTCCTTGTAGGGAGAATGTTTGCTAGGGGACCATTGTAGCTGTGCGTACAAATTCTCTGCACAACACACATAATTGGATCTGACATCTCTTGGTTGCTTTCTGTCTCTGTCCATAGTGGTGATTGATGCGCTGCCGTGCTGTTAGTTCTCCTTGTAGGGAGAATGTTTGCTAGGGAGCCATTGTAGCTGTGCGTACCCTGCTTTATACAGAAAGTACACTTAGACTTTGCAGTTCCTGGTTATGCTTTGTATTCATAATGCAGTAAGTAGCGGTGATTGATGTGTTGCTGTACTGTTAGTTCCCCCCACCCAATTCCAACCACATTTGTAAATCCTTTCCGCATTTTTATCTCTTTCCTGCACCCTCATCTCAAACCATAAAACCCACAGGAGCCGGCCTTCTCCGGAGATTGGCACGGAAGGCATTCCTTCCTTTCGGCCTTTCAAGCTGGTGGGCGAATCTGGGCGCATTAACACAAACTCCTTTCCTCATGGCAGATTCGTAACCAACACTAACCATTGTAGCATGGTGGTGAGTACTCCAATGTTTGGAGGAACAATTTGGTATGATAGATTCAATAGTCAACCCAAACTACAATCATCTCCCACTTCTATAGCATTTCATTTGTACAACAATTGCTTGTACGATAGTTGCTTCCATTTGTATGGCAATTGCTTCCACTTGTATGACAATCACTTGTACGGAAATTGTTTCCACTTGTACAACAATCACCTATATTACAATGACTTGTATGGTAGTGACTCGTACGAAAAAAACTTGAATGATAGTCCACTCAATCACTCAAATGACAGTCACTTGTACGACAGTGACTCCACTTTTACGACAACCTTCATCGGCAAGACTTGCATGACACTTCTCATCAACACTCCTTGTACGACAATTACTCTTGTACGATACTCCTCAATAATACTCCTAGTACGACACTTCTGACGGCAATCCTTGTATGACAACACTGGACTGTAACTTAGATACAACCTGCACAAAAAACTTGGGAAGAACAACCTACAATCTACTTGCTACAGTATAACATCACACAAAACATGTACACAATCACACAAATGAAGGACGAATAGTATTGCATTTGCTCTTGCCTATATGACACATGTATTACACAATCATAGGGTGTACTCGATGGATCCCTCCGATGTCTTCACAAATGAATGGGGGGTCCTATTTATCCTTGAAGGCTGGCAGTTAACAACAACTACCACCCAGGACACCTCATCTAACCGCCCTCCATTTGCACATACTAATTACATACATAATACCATACATTACAAACTTTGATTTATCAATGCTTACATCATCACCCTTGACGTCAAACAACATTACATTACAAAATTGCATTTCATTTGCATTTACATTTACATTTCATGTACATTTGTGCACATTTGCACTTATTTTACTATTTACACTACTTTGTTTGAGGTTGATCAGAACTAGCTCCTACATCTGCCCTCCCCTTTAAATTGGTCGACGTCCTTGTCTACAATTGTCTTTGCTCCTGGGGACTCGGGTTTTGCTGAGATTGAGGCATGGGAACAGGTACACCTCCAAGCTCTTGGATTTGCAGCTTCAAGGCCTCATTCTCTCCCTTCAACCTTTTCACATAGGCTTGGTATTGAACCCATTGCAAATTGTTGTGATTTGACCTTTGCTTGATTTCTGCCAACCTAGCTTGCAACTTAGCTTCTCTCATTGTATCTTCAATGACTTTCCTTATTGCTTCTACTTCTCTTCTCGTTGCACTTGCTAGTTGTTCATCCCTCTCCACTACCAGTTGATCTCGATGAGTGACTTCATGATTCTTTGCTTCCAATAACTACGCCCTCACCATGTATTCAGATTTCAACTGTCCAATCAACTGTTCTTGTTCCTTCTGTGCTTTTGTCTTTTCCTTAACCTCCTTTAACGTTGCCAATTCTTCTTTGGCATCTTCCTATAGTTGTCGACGTCTTGCCTCCAACGTTATCAATTGGTTAGCCTATTCCTCCTCTAGCTTTGGCTAGAAACCATCTGTTGGAACTTTTCCAACCCAACAGCTAACCATTGGATCAAGTATGCCAAGAAATTCATTCTTGCATATGATTTCACCAACTCAGGTGCAAGTTTGATATACTTGACACTTACCTCCTCCAAAATGGGCCTCCAAACGTTCTTCATTTACATACACACGTGCTAGATGCTAGTAGAGTGCTTGAGTCCCTTTTGGTAGGTTTTGTACTCCCAACATCATTTTAACACTACTAGTTTCTAGTTCCCATGGTTACGTCTGATGAATATCAACAAGCTCCTCATCACGAGCCTAGTGCACCAACTTGCCTATTTCATTTTATATCTTCAATTGTCATAATTGCCAATCTCCTATTCAACCAACTTAGAACTCCGTGCGCACTCTCTCCAGCGCTCCAGTCAGTCTGTTAAAGAAGGTATCAACATGCTCACTGATACTTTTCCCTAGAACTGGAGGTCTCCTCAAATTAGACACTTCCAAAATGAAATGCTCACTCGTCTCCCAGCGAGTTTTGTGTCAATGTCATCTCCGGTGGTAGTCTCCTACCTGTCCCCTCCATTGTGACCTGTTAGGTTGATTGGTCATTTGGCCACCTTACCTTCATCACCTGGACCTCATAAGTAGTTCTTCCTTCTTCAGCCATCGCCTCCTGTCTCCTCTTTAGTTCTTCTGACGGTTGACTACTTTCTCCTTGTTGCCAAACTCTAAACTTTGATGTCTTTTGTTCACCCTTATCCCTCCTTTCTTCTAGCACAACTAAGCTCAGTGTCGTCTCCTGTGTTGTAGATTTGATCTCAATGTGTCCATCCTCATCCAATGGAGGTGATCCACATGGATCCACTTGTTGCACAATTTGCATTGGTGTATTATTAAAACTGTCGAGTGAGTTAACATTCTCTACCCGCACATTCCCTGCACTTTATCCTTCTACTTGTGGGAATGCTTGCACTACATCCTCCATAGTCTAGATCTCGTCCACATCTACAACAACATTATCTTGCGCTTGCTTCTATGTGTTAGCTTTTGATGCTATATATTTAAGGAAATGCAACCACAAGGACTAAAATGAGCATGCAATATTAAATATATGATAATGGCAATATAATAAGCAGGAAAAACTCATAAGAAATTTCTGCAATAACTCATAAAACTGCCATTAATGAAAGCTCACGAAAATAGGATCTTCATACAAAATGTGGAGATCTCAAATGCTCCATGCTTCATACAAGTTCTACATTGTGTCTAACTTGTATTCTACTCTACTCTCACTTATGCTTTCTTTCCTCTCTCTTTCTCCTATCTATCAAAGACCTATATATAATGAGATGTGTCTCTTGGCCTTTCACCTACCTATGACTCTTCATCTTCCTATTCTATGACTCATGTACACATGGACTACATGCACATTTACATCATCAAGTACTTTGCACATTCTAACACTTGTGCATTTATTACATTGCATAAAGTAAATACTCAAATCCTAATCTAAGATAAACTCCTAATCTAAATATGTACCCATGATGGTACATTAGCATGTACCAAATAATGTAATATATTCCAACACCCCCCTGTATTACATTATTTGGTTATTGAAGACTTTAGTCTTCAATGTGGTCTTCATCCTGGTTCTGGAACTTGATCTCTTCTTTTCTGCTTTCTTCATTGTACTCTCTGTCTGTATCCTGATCAAGTAAATAATTAGTATCTTCATCTTGTTCCTTTAGTTCACTTTGATTTGTATTCAACTTGAAAGTATTTTCTTTCATCTTCATCTTTTCTTTTCTGTCATGCTTCCTCTTCCTTCTTCTTCTTCTTCTTCTTCATTTCTGCATTGTTACTAGTGATATATCTTCTTCATGGTGAGTTAGTATATCATCACAATAGTATTGGCCAGGATTCAGTATTTCATTGCTAGTATGTTCATTTTGTTTCATGTTTTGAAAGAATTAAAAAACAATTAATGATAGATATATCATCAAACATTCTTCTGATGTAAATATAACTATGTTTTGAGTATTCCACCAAGCTTTGAAAAGTACTTCATGAAGATAACCAATTAATGTCATAAAATTTCCTTCTTTTGCTTCCTTGAGAAACAAAGAGAATCTTTCTTTTTTACTAGTAGACAAATATTTGTATCCATCAAGAGTATCTATTAAGTTTTGTGAATAAAATTTCAATTCATGAAATAGTTCTTCATTATTGAATGCATTCCTCACTATTTCATCCATGCTTCTTCTAGTTTAATCTTTGAAGTGGAATTCCTTATAGCTCCCTAGTATTATGTATTGAGAATAGTTTTGATAGAATCTTTTATCTTTCAAAGCCTTTGAAGTTGTCTACCTTATGACTCCCTAGTTTAGAGATCAAACTCAATGAACTCTTTTCAATTCTCAAATTTGTAGGATACCCCAAAAATTCTAATGTTCAATCAATGGTTTTGAAAAGGGTTTAATTTTCCAAATCTCTAGGTAGAATTCCTTTCAACTCCGTAGTATTTTGAGTATAAGATAAAATTTGATAATTTTAACTCCCTAGTATTTTGAGTATAAGATCAAATTTGATAAGATCTTTTCAATTCTTAAGTTTTGTAGAATATCTTGTATCTCCCAAGTGTTTTGAATATACTATGGTCTTGATAAAGTACTTAACTTTCTTTGAGTTGATTCCTTTGATGTCTCCCTAATGTTCAAATTCTATTCTTCACCTTATTTCTCCCTATTTGTGAATAGAAAGCTAAAGATAATTTTGATGCACTTTCAATTTTGATAAAGTTCTCTATCTTCAAGACCTTTAGAGTTGGATTCCTTATGTCTCATTAATTTGAGCAAGAGACTAATTCCAATGTAGTTTTCCAACTTTTCAATAGCTCTATGTTTTGTTTCTTGTATCTTTCAATTCTCAATAGTATAGTTTCTAAATTTCAATAATCTATGTTGGTGTTGAACTCCTTATAACTCCCTAATTAGAAATTTAGAAAATATGGATATTTGCAAATTTAATGTTTCAATTTTCTATGTAGAATTCCTTATTCCTCCAAATTAAGTTATTTGCAAATATTTCTTATGCTTGAATAAAGTAATTCCAAATGCTTTCCAATTAAATCTTTCTTGCTTCAAAAAGGCTTTCAAATCTTTCAATAAAGCATCTAAGGTTATAATATATCAATGCAATTCCTTATACCTCCATTTATTTAATTAATCTCAAGCATAAAATATTAACTAAGTTTAACCTTAGCATTAATATTCCTTATTTCTCCTTTACCTTTATAAAAATGCAAGTTAATTTAAATGCTTTTAGTACCTTCTTGATTATGGCGCGCTGTGTATGCGGTCTGCTTCTCCTTGACTTCTCTATTCTGCAACTTGCACTCTGATTAAGGTGTTGTCCACTTCACTATCTTCAATGCAATATGACACCTTTCTTACAACATTTAATGCTCCTCCTTTTAGCGCCTTCTAAGACGTTGACTATCCTCCTAATGCTGGCTGGTTTCACTGACCTTCAACTGTGTTGTGTGCTCTACTCACTTGCCTTACATTCTTATTTCATGAATGGCTTGTATGACTTGTCTCTCATGCAAAGAAACTGTTTCATTTCCCTTGGAGTTACTTTCTGCAATGTGACACTTGGCTAAGTATCTCTTTACTCCTCTTGTGTTCTGTCCTTCCAAGTGGTGCTTCTCTTCTACGTAACCTTTATTCTCTTCCTTGGTAATGCTTCTTTATGTTCTTCCAGGTGGTGGCACCTCTCTTCTACGTAATACTTGTCTATTCCCTTGCTTGATAACGCTCCTTATTTTCTATGTAGCGCTTTCCCTTGCTTGATAATGCTCCTTTTCTATGTAGCACTTTCCCTTGCTTGATAACACTCCTCCTTGCTTAGTAACGTTCTCTTCTCCTTTACACTTGGCACCAAACGCTCCTAATATTCGTAACAACAAATGACGTTAGGCTTTCTATCAATCGCTCCTTGTTTTTGGTGTTCTCCAGTCCTTTGTAACGTTGTTTGCTTTTGGCTTTGGTGGCTTCTTGATTTTGGCGCTCAGATTCTACTCTCCAACGTTACAACTTTCCTTGAGTAACACTTTCTTCTATGGTGCTCTATCTTCCTCTCTATCCAAATATGGTGGCTCTTCTCTAGAATGGTGGCTCCTCCTTCAAGATGGTGGTGCTTCCTCTTGAGCTTGGTGGTTCTTCTACGCTTGGCTATTGGTCCATTCACCTTCCAATGCTGGGGTGCTCGGCTTCACTTTTGTATCTTCATTTTTTGCTTTCCTTCAAGTGACTCTTTGATGGTGCAAATGCAAACAACTGTTTGGATCCTCCAAATGATGCACAGTTTCTACGTTCTCCAAAAATCCTTTGTAGCAACACTTCCTCTTAACCTTGGTGGCTCCTCCTTGAACTTGGTGGCTCTTCCTTGAGCAACACTCCTCTTGGAAGCTTCAACCTTTTCTTCAACAATGTTTGGGCTCCCTTCTTCGTGACTGGTTTGCTTTCACTTTGTTGCACTTCCTTTCAAACTTTCTTGGCTCTATGCTTGGTGGTTTCTTCTTTGATGACTCCAAGCTTTTAATTTGTGCCAAAACCTTTACCTTTTGGATAGTATAATACTTCTATTCTTTGTTGTAATATATTGACTTATTTATTTTCCAAGAGATAGTAAGGAGTTGATCTTTCTCCTTTACTTATATTATGTCTAATTTCTCCTTTCTTTGTTGCAGGTTCTAATCCCTTGTGAATGCTATCTTCTCCGATATTTGAAGATATAAACTTGAGACCTTTCCTTTTGCTACTTTAAAACTCAAATATGGTGTTTTCAAAAAACTTAAATAATACTTGGATAAAAAACTTTAATAACACCAATTTTCAAACCTTATTTTGGCCTCCTTTGTAGCAAGATTTCTTGGTGATTTGGTTCACCTATTTTCTGCCCCGGATTTGTAAATTTTGCAGCTCTCCTTTCTACTTAATTGTTGCCTCAAACTTGTCAATTTTGCAGCTCTAATTGCTGCCCAAATTTTTTGCTTTTTAGCCTTTAATTTGCTGTCCGAAAATCTGATTTTTGTGGCTCCAATTCTCCTCCAACTTTGTTCTCTCAAACTCTGAAATTTGCAGCTATTAGTGCTGCCCAAAATGCTACCCTCTTGCTGTCCTAAACTCTGAAATTTTCAGCTTCTAATGCAGCCAATTCCTCCTTCGTTTTGTTGTCCTTAACTCTCTCAAATCTGCTAGGAAACTCCTCCAATTCGCAGCTCTAATCTCTCTTCTAATGCTGCCCAAATTTCTTAATTTGCTGCCTTCTTTTTCTGCCAACTCCTCCTTCAATTTGCTGTTCAAGGGCACTTCAAAATCTACCCAACTCTTCTCCAAAACGCAGCTTTATGTCACCTTCAATTTGCTGTCCTGTGACTCTTCAATTTCTGCTGTAAAAACCAGCACTCTTCTCCTTCGCTGATCAGCCTTCAAATCTTTTATGGCTGTCCTCAAAATTCTCAAATCTGGTGGCCTCTTCTAGCTTCTTTCTCCTCCTATCTCCTTGTCAAATTTTGACTTCAAACTTGGCCTATTTAGTTGGCCTCCTTCTCAAGAATCTGAATGTCTTGAGGTCTTCAAGAATCCTTTCCAAAATTTGGTAAACTTCTTGCCAAATCCTTCTTCCTTTTGGGCTTGTTGTCGGATGGCGACAATTGTCCCAAATTCTTCTTTATCAGGAGCTTCTCCTTGCTTTCTTCTCCTCTTGAGCTTTCTTCAAATCTCCTCCAATGACCACTTCTTCAACTTTCTTCAATAGGGCTTTTTCTAGCCTTCTTCTTTCTCCTTCCAAGTTTTCTTGAGACCTCTTCTCTTGGGTCTTCAAATTCTATAGCTTCTCAAATATTCAATAGGACTTTTCCTAGTCCTTCTCTATCTTCAATCTTCAATGAGTACTTCTTCTCTTGAGTCTCCTCTTTCTTCAATATGGAATCTTCAATCTTCAATCTTCTATGGGGACTTCTTTCTTGAGTCTCCTCAATCTTCAACAATCTTTAATGGGGCCTTCTTCTCTTGGCCTCTTCTTTCAATCTTCAATGTCTATTTTATTTTGCAACAAAGAACTAATCCTTGCACGAAGAAATCTACATAGACTTTCAGGCAATCCTAAGATGAAATTCTTCTCTATCCGTTGTAGGAAGCTTCTCAACTTTCTTTGAATCAACTCTTCTCTACAACAAAGTATTAGATAGTAGGAAGCATGCAAATCTCTAGATCTCTAAAAATCAATGAACATCACTAGTTATCCTTCAATCTAGTGGAAAGAGATCTATGTTGAGTCCTAGTCTTCACGAGTTTTCCTGCAACTCTGTGGAAAGACTCTAGCCAAAAAGTAACAATTCTGAAAATGAGATCTCCCTATCTCCTCTCAATCTCTCTTGTGGCTCTCCCTATCTCCTATCAATCTACCTTGTGCTCTGATACCACTGTTAGCTTTTGATGCTATATATTTAAGGAAATGCAACCACAAGGACTAAAATGAGCATGCAATATTAAATATATGATAATGGCAATATACTAAGCAGGAAAAACTCATAAGAAACTTCTGCAATAACTCATAAAACTGCCATTAATGAAAGCTCACGAAAATAGGATCTTCATACAAAATGTGGAGATCTCAAATGCTCCATGCTTCATACAAGTTCTACATTGTATCTAACTTGTATTCTACTCTACTCTCACTTATGCTTTCTTTCCTCTCTTTTTCTCTTATCTATCAAAGGCCTATATATAATGAGATGTGTCTCTTGGCCTTTCACCTACCTATGACTCTTCATCTTCCTATTCTATGACTCATGTACACATGGACTACATGCACATTTACATCATCAAGTACTTTGCACATTCTAACACTTGTGCATTTATTACATTGCATAAAGTAAATACTCAAATCCTAATCTAAGACAAACTCCTAATCTAAAGATGTACCCATGATGGTACATTAGCATGTACCAAATAATGTAATATATTTCAACATTATGCTGTCCTCTTCTTTGGCTGTTGCGCTCTCCTCTCGTCTACCTATATCGCTTGTGCAATAGACTTCCTTGGCTGCTGTCTGCCCACTGTAGCCCTATGTAAAGTCAATATTTTAGTAACTGAACTAGTACCTATAGCGCCTCCTTGCAAACCCTAACTCCTTGGTTGTGCAAGAAATTCCTCTCGCATTGCCACCTATGACACTCCACGTGTCTTACTCCGACCCTCCACTATATGTTGTGTACTTCCACCTCCTGCTATGGCTTGTTGTGGGGGTTCTCCTCTGTGACTGTTGTTGATCCTCCTGCTAATGCTGTGGTTGGGGTCCTTTCCACTGCTATGAGCTTTTATTTCCACACCAACTCCTTAGTATGTGGTTGCTTCCCAGCTTCCTCTAAGTCCATGCTTCCCTTGTCTTCCGAGGCTTCCCTAACTTTCCTCTTCCTTAGGGTGTCCTTCACGGGAGTGCTTGACTTAGTTAGTGACATTGCATGAATCCACATGAATATGCTTGACGCATTCTCCAGAATCAACTGAGGGGGATTCGGCCTTGGAAAGTGTAGCTTCTCCTGCATCACAACATTCATCATCAATGCAATGTCGTGGAAAGCTATATAAAAAGTTTTGGTGTATCACATCAGAAAATTCTTAATGTGGCTCGAAAAGTGTGATGCCCAATCTTATGTCACGCCTACCATAATTCCTTTCATGTATGGTATGAGCCAAGTGGGCATCTCTGAGGCTCGTTGTTCTCTAGAGATTTTTCACATGATTACATTCATGGCCCACTGCAGTTCCTTTGTCTTCATCTACTACATTTTTAGTCTACGACTCCCATGTTTCAACAATTTTGCCACCTCCTCCGAACTGAGATCGATAACCTCGTCTATCATATTCTCCCATCGATAGAGATCAAATGCTTCCTTCACTACCACATTGGAATTCACCAATTCAATTTTTTTTTTTAAATTGTTGGGGGAAACACTACCCAAACCTCCTTGTTACCAATCATAACTCTAATCGAATGATGGTCTAAATTGTATGTTTGGAGCATCTATAGCAAAAATGACTATAAAATCTCCTTGTCAAAATTTGGAATGTGCAAGATATGGTGCACGCCTACGTTCTTGAACACAATCTTAAATGGATGTTTTTGCGGATTCTCTTGCTGCCAATTCTTGCAAAATTCTCTTGTTGGCTACAACCATGACATCTCTTGCAAGAGTATTTGCATTCTTTCTCTTCCCTTGCCTCTCTCCCTCTCCTAACGCGAAGCCTCCATTTCTCTCTTCTAGAGTGCTGGTTCTCGACCTTTCTCTTAACTATCTACTATGTTGCCTACTCTTGTCCTGCTCGGCATCCGTATCACGTTCTCTCTGACACATACATGTTCTACAAGGCCTTTTCTAGGGCCAACTCCGACGACATCCCCTCGTGAGTGAGGTTCTGATTACAACACTGGTTCAGGTGGAACCCTTCTCTGTTGTTGTTCCACCCATTGGATCCTATCCATGATCCTTGGCTGTTTGTTCATCACGCCTACCTCTTGCAACTGTCTGCAACTGCTACTCCTTATGCTTGAACAACCTTGCCATACATGTCCTCAGTCTGTACGACAACTACTATCACACCTCGGTTTGTATGGCATCGCAATCAAACTTCGACTTGTACAACATTGCCATACAACCTTCTTACTTGTATGCATTTTTTGCTTCACCTTGTATGGCGCTGCCATACATGACCTTCATTTGTATGGCAGTAAATTGCTTGTGCAGTGCTATTGTACGAACCTCTGTTTGTACTACGTTTCTTGTGTATGACTTGTATGACAACGTTCTTTGCACTGTGCCCTTCTATGTGCGACTTGTATAGTGCTGCATCACCCTACCATATGGCCTTCTTTCTACCATTCTTCAATTTCTCATCTGTATGATGCTCTCCCTCGACTTCACAATCCCTAGTGCACACGTATGCAATTTTGATTTCTCTTGAAGGGCAGCCATCCGTATGGCTTGTACAATCCACACACTCATAAAGTTTAGTAGTCTACAGCTCTTCACAGTGCTGTCCTGAATCTTCCTTTCCTAGCACCGTAGCAACCTCCTCTTTAGGGCGAATCTATTCAGCTTCGTACTCTTGTGTCGACAGCTCCGTACGCTGCTCTTAGCAACTTCATGTCGTACATGCTAACTCCTCTTCGTTTACGTTAGGCAATGAGTGATGGAATGCTCAAAGCCTTCCATATGTGTGTATTTATAAGGTTGGCGAAGTGGGTAGGACAATTGGCTTTCATGCTTTAACTGCCTCCTAATTGCCACTTCACCACCTTGCTTGCAACAGAATGTCGCACTCTCTTTTTCTTTTTACATGCACATGAGCTTATCTTCACCACATTATTTGTATAGCGATGCAGACATCCAATCAAATTGCCTAACCCATCGATGAATCTTCATCCTTAGTCTCATGACGACGTGAAATTTCTCTCTGCGTAGATGTTGTACGATGTCTGGTCGTACAAGGTCACATTGTATGATGGCTTGCCATATGCACCTCATTTGTACGATAGTTTGCCATACAAGGCTCATTTGTACTGCCTCTTGCACTTGTACTGTAGGCCCCATTTGTGCGATAGTTTGCTGTACAAATACCATTTGTATGACAATTTGTCGTCCTTCCCTCACTTGTACGGGAGTTTGCACTGTATTTTCCACTTTCTTCGTATGAAGTATCCTCCAAGTGAATATTCCAAAGTCATTTGACTTCCAGTACTTCAAGTTCAGTGAATATTCTTTCTGTTTGTAGCCTTTCATCAACAACATGCAAGTCTTCAGTATGCTCAACACTCCCATGTTGTTGTTCAATTCTCCGATTTCTTGTTATTGGCTAATATTCAACTCTTCTACGTCCATGTCTCCCATGTCCTTGCGGTATGTTATGTCATTCACCTCTCCAAGCTTCATGCCATTTGGTTCGAACTTCAAAACTACGATGACGCCAAATGTATGACAGTGGTGGTATTCCACCCTTGGAGGAGCAATTTGAATTTATAGATTTAATGATTAGGTTTATAATGATGAGGCTATATGGCTTGCATCATACCTTTGCTTATGATCGCATTAATCACAGCCTGCCCCTTTCCAGACTGCTAACATTCACTGTATGGCCAATAGTCTCCACCATAGTAGAGAAAATCAGGATTGGCTCAGAATCAGATTGGAAAAAGAATTGGGAAGAACCGGCAAAAAAGAAACCAAAAGAAAATGCAAATTTTCATTGAAAAAAACGGTTTTCATGCATATCACAATGAATTAACATTATGCAAATCAAATATTAATAGTGTAAGATTGTAAGCTTAAACTACACATGAAAGTGGCAAGTGATACAAGCTTAAAGTTTTAAACTACACATGAAAGTGACAAAACACATCTTGTATTGCTTATAATATAAAAAGGTACAAATTACAAAATGTGTCAAATACAATGCCTCAATGTCTTAGAATTCCTTTGCCCTTTTCCCTAGCAAAAGCTCTAGTCTCTCTTTGTTGATGTGCCCTTGTTGCTTCTTGTGCCTGTGCTTCTTCTTGGTCCTTGGCTACTATTTCCTCTGCTACGTCTTCAAAGTTTTGTAATTCATCGAGGGAGAAGAGAGGCTCTTCTTGCTACTCCTGTTGTGGATCTGTGATCCATTTAGACGATGGATCAATATCACTTAAGTCAATGGCCTCAATACTTGTATCCATAATTCTTTTATGGTGGAGGCGAAGGTTGTAATGAAAAAACACAAGATCATTAAACTTTTCTTGTGTAAGCCTATTGCGCTTCTTGGAGTGTATGTCCTCAACATGCTCCAATTGTACTCACAACCTGAAGCATTGCATGGTTGAGATAAGACTTTGATGGCCACGCCTTACAGATTGGGTGTATATGCACCAAAGTCCTCTCACATGTAATGTTGTAAATTGAGATTATTTTTAAAACAAAATCAAAAGACAAAATAAATAATAATTCAATGAGGGTTACCTGGCCTCAAATTTGACCTTGATCGAATACATTGATCGGATGGGAAAAGGATGCCCCTACATTGCTTATAATATTGCATCTCAGACTGTGTCTTATTGCGCAATGCCTTATCAGGGTACATGCAGTCAAGGCAAGCTCGAAATCTTGCCATCACCTCATAATTGCTATAAAATGTATCAGAATAAAATGTTTTGGGGTTAAAGTAGTACCTCACTGCATGAAGAGGGCTACGGATCTGAGATGTCCATTGTCTATCAATGATATCCAAATGGGACCGTATTTGCTGTGGGAATGTTCATAAAAATAGGCAATTGCCTTTTTTACCCTATCCATAGCCTTATATATATATATATATATATCCCATTGCAGATTGTTCTCCATCAACAAGACGGAGAACCCTCACCAAAGGCTTTGGCACCTGAAAAAAAAGAAGAATATTTTACAACGAAAAAAATTTACAAATTACAATACAAGATTTGCAAATGGAAAAATATTTTAAATTAAAAAAATAAATAATAAAATAAATTAAGAAACTTAGTCTTGTGCCTTGATGGCCTTGCTTATTGCTATCCAAAAGGGATCCTCAAACAAATAGGCATATACCTTCTGCCCCTCACTGGAGAGGGCCGCTAAATTTCCTTTGGTTTTTTTGAAGTTTGCTTTTTAAAAAGTAAAAACATAATTTAATCATGCATGTGTATAAATTTAAGAACAATCTGAATGGTGTCCATGGATTGTCGAAGGAGAGGGCTGCTAAGGTCATCAAAAGTTGGCACCTTAAATCCTGTGCCGCAACTTGCGACCACATCTATCATTTGTAGCCAATATGGAGACCTTGCCACATTGAAGGGAATGTCGAAAAAATACCAAAAAGTGGCAATGGTCGTCCTCACTGCATTGTGCCTCTCTTGGTTCCACGTGGCCATGTCCTCAAGCATGGGTTGTGCCTCTGGCGTGGAATGTTCTACAAAATGGTACTCATATGTTCCACTCCTAGCGTTTGCAACTGATAGACTAGAATTTTCATGGTGAAACCAGCTAAAGGTTTTGCCGGTCCAGTGAAGTCAAGAAGGGGGGAAGAAATGGCTTCGCTTAGCCTTCGTTTGAGGTCTTTTTTTTTTCCTTGTGAGCTAGGGAGCATGGCATCTACAACATTCCTAACTTCATCCGACACCTGTGGGCATGGCTTGACATCCTTGCTAGTTTTCTTTGCCAAATGGAATTTGAGGCGGTATATGCCTCCATGAATAAGAGACCCACAAAAATTGCAATAAACTTCCCCTTTCTTTTCCCCTTTCTTTGCATACTTCCATGTTGGATCTCTTTTTAACATTTTTTTATGCTTGCACATGGAAACAAGTAACAACAGAGTTACAAACTATTACTCTATTAAAAAAAATATTTCCTGCAACAAATATTTTTCTCTTCATATCCTTCATCGACATTTACCTGCACCATATTTGGTCCTTCATATTGTATGGTGTCAGGTTCTTCTGCCACTTTCTCTACATCAAGTGGATATGCTGGCTTTTTGTCAATCAAGGCATCGTCAACATTGTATTCTGCAAAATTTTATGGAAAAGTCCACTTATCTTCTTCAGCCTTGGCTGTAGATTTCGTATTCTGACTACATTCACCAATCTCATATACATCTCATACTGGTTCATCTTGGTCTTCTTCCTTTGTGTTGATACACATATAACTTGGCTGGAAGATTTGATAGTCTTCTATTTACCAAAGGAGAACTTTGTTGTCAGAGTGTTTCTCATCCTCTATGCACTCTTCCAACTCCAGCACACCTTCTGTAGATAGGCAAATTGATATGTTTGCATTTAGTGAATAAGTTATGGTATTCTGTGTTATTTTGTAGTTGTACGCAAAGTGTTTGACAAAATGTGCGTATATATATTTAATAATGTTATAAAGTGGCAATGTAATATATTACGTAATAATATAATATTAAGTCATGTATGTTGATAAGGTTATAAGTTATAAGTTAGTTTGTCCTATAGTGGGAAATGTCATGTAAATGCAAGTTAAATGCAAGTGAAATGTAATTTAGAAGAATGATGATGTGTCAGGTAGTTGGGGGGTGCAACTAATTTCTAGTTGTATAAATAAGACCCTCCCCTCATTCATTCATTCATTGTTGGAAGAGCATTGGTATGTGTGAGAGAAGGCTGGTGCATATGTGCGTAGGGCATGATGCAGTCGGCTCTTGTATGCAGTCATGAAGAGAATTCTGCACAGGGTTTGCAGGATGTAATGCTATAACTGTACATGCCATTGTTAATATAAATCTGCTCATTTATTTATCTGCTATTGCTGCTGCTGTTGCTGTTTCTGTGCATTGTTTTGTGTATTGTTATTGCTAATGGTTGCAGATCTATAGAATTATTTAAGTAGAAATGGAATTGTGTGTATGTATGTTAAATTTCATTTCTACACCTTCATGTGGTTCTCGTCCATTCTCACTTTTCGGTGATGACTCTCGGACTCATCGGATGTCGCCAATTTTTCACTTATGGATTGATTCTTCAAGTTAATAACATATTTGGGCTGGCCTTTCTTAAATGTGTCGATCCTTCTCCCAGTTGTGGTTTACCTTTGCCATGCATAGCCACCCATGTCCCAACAATGCATCATAGGCTGGTTTCTACATAGCAATTACCACAAAATCCATGATGAACTTTTGATCAACAATCTTCACTTTTTGTGTAGTTAGTATTCCCTTCATCTCTATCCCATATTGGTTTGCACCATACAATCAAAAGTTGGGAGACCACAAAAATGGTGCCCCCAAATCTTTCCATGTTTTCTTAGACAAGACATTTACACTTGACCTTTCCATCTGCAATTACTTGAGTCAACTTGTGATTCAACAACTCGATGTGAATCAGTGCTAGTTTCTTCCTGGCATCTATCATCAAGATTGTTGGGTCAATATACTGATCTTTATTCGTGTTGCTTCCAGTTGGCATTGCGGCTCCTCTACTCTCCTTGTCCACACCATCTCTCCTACTATTACAGATAGCTCTAGTACTACGCCTAGTGAATTGGATGCTTTTGTTGATGCTCGTATTCAGTACTTGAGCAACCAACTGGTTCATTACTACGTCCTCTTCTTCAATCTTGATGGGTTCATTCAATTTCTTTTCCTTGAGCAATCTCTCTTGGTTGGTCTTTTTGGTCTCTTCTTCAATTTGGAAATGTGCTTTCTACTATCTCTCCTTCTCTTTAACAGGGTTTGGGTACTGTCCTTCCTTCTTTGCCTATATGCCCGAGTTACTGCTAGCACACATTTTTCCTTCTTTTGCTGGTCCTGTAAAGATTCCTCAATGTCAATAAAATTGGCATTCTGCATGTTACTTGAACTTGCTTTTTTTGGGCAATTTACCTTCTTGTGATTGCCCAGTCTACCCCATTGACACATCATTTCATTATTGTTTCTGCTGCCTCCTCTTGCTGGGGCATTCTGACATTTGCATGCCAAGTGCCCCCAATCTTGACATTCTCACACTGAATGATTAGCGTCTTGTTCGATGTAATGTCCCCCCTAATTTGGTACTTTTAAAAAATTTTGATTCGAATCTTATTGCTGAAATAAATTTTGCAAAAACAAGAACAACTCCAATTGCCATATAAAAAATTACCCAAATTGCAACAATATGCATCAATTTTCAGATTTCATAACTAGGGCACAAATTACAATATTTCCAAAAAGGTATTTCCAGACATCCAAAATATGCATACCAAAATCTGCAACCATTCGAGCACAAGCGTGAACCCTGAATGAATCCACCTGCACAGAACTGGGTTTTCGTCCAGCTCCAAACCCGAGGGTTTTCGTCCTCAGGAAGACCTTCGGGGTTTCCGTCCCGTCGGAGAAGAAATTCAGCCACCGGCACAATTCTCCAAAATAAAAAACATATCCAACCCCCGAAATGAGACCAAGTCACTGAATAAATAGGCTCCTCCTTGGCAAACTCCTTTTTGCATGCTCAATGTGGGATAAACATATTTCTTTCTTTTTTAATTCCCACATCCCTTTAATTATAATATAAAGTTTTAACTTTATAAAATGAATTTAATAATTCACTTAATAAAGCCAAGCTTCACGCTTTAAAAACTCTGCCTTATGAAACTCCGAATGACCAACTGAAACCTGTTCTGGATACCCATTTCGTTGTAGAACAACATCCCCCTGTCCGCTCGGCAAGAAACCCTAAAATCCGACACTGCTAAAAATAGCAATTCCAGCATCCTAGCTTCGTTTGACCCCGAACGACCACCAAAACTGAGCTCTAAGAATCCAAAAGCTGTCTCAAATATCTCCAAAGGCTCTCATCCATATTACATAGCCTACGGGAACCCGTGTATAGGCTAGTCTCTATGTGCTCCCACTAGCTGATTAGAAGGGAACATTACATTCGAATGATACTACAATCAACCCTCTCCTCCTGCAGATCAATTTCCTTATTGTGGCTGCCTCCTTCCTTGGCAGTTTTTTTTATATACGCCACTTGTTGCTTCTTGTCCGCTCTTTGAAGTGCCTAACTTCTCTTCCTTACTCTTGTTTTGCACCGTCAGTGTATAGTGTTTGGCGCTTTTGAGATTAAACAGACAATTGGCAACAACATGCCCCACAACTTCACAAATATTGTAGAATGCTTTCTTTGGACAATTGACATTGGTATGTCCTTCTAATTTGCAATCAGAACACCATATATCCTTTTTCTCCTTCTTCATAGCCTTCACATCATTAAACATACGCTTTACGTCCTTCCTCATGGCATGGATTGTTGTGCTCAAGTCATCTCGATCACTATCCAAATCATCGTCTCTATCATGGATTGCACTTCCTCCACCTGCTGTGGTTGTCTTCATCTCACTTTCTAAATTCAATGCTCTATCAAATGCTTCTTGATAGGTAGTTGGCGGAACTACCTTCATCTTCTTCTTGTATCCCGGCAACAATCCATCCAGGAACCATCGTTTTTGCAGCCCATCTACTGGTTTTGCTTCCATCTTGTCAATAAGTTCCTTTTATTGACGATTATATGTCTTGATGTTCTTATCATTGTTTTGCTTTGTTGAGATAAATCTCCAATGATTTCCATATTGTCCTAAAGCAATTTGAATTTTTTACTGAATGCAATCTTCCATTCATATCAAGTTGTAAAGGGTTCTTCTCGTTTTCAATGCTATTCCATCACTATTTCACTCACCATGGCTGGAAATAATAACAACCATGAACCTTCATCATCTATGCCATTGGCTTTCCATAACGTTTCACACGTTCCAATATGGCATTCTGGGTCTTCTTATCACCCATGAACTTTGGGCACTTTTGTTTGCCTACAAATGTAGCAATGTTAACCATTGGTGGCTATTCGTCTTCACATGACAAACCTTTGCTTGCAAACAATCTTTGGCCGCTACCTTGCTCTCCCACACTTCGCAATCTCCTTCGCGAATACACGAGCGTCGGATTTGGTCTCTTACGCACACTCTTCTACGGTTGCCTTTGTGCTTGACTCCTGTCCTTTGCACCTCTAGTTGCTCTCCCCCACACTTGTGCTGGTGTCACCAATTGCTCCACCTTGTCTTGTGCATGCTCCATGTTTGCACCTTGTTCGCAACTCGCACAAATGTTCTCCTTGGCCCGAATCTTGTTTGCTCTCTACACCTCCACTTGAGCTGTGTCTTTTGCTGTTAAAAACGTTTGACACCTTTCTTGTTCCTCGTCTGAACTATCCAATTTGAGGATTTCAAACTTGTTTAACTTCTGGTATTTGTATCTCTTCACTAGCAAGTTTTGTTAGTATTCTTCTTTTGTTTTTTAGTCCTTTGTTAGAAACATGCAAGTCGTCCTCAATATGCCCACATTCTTCTTGTTCTTGTTGTTGTGTAATCCTCAGACTTATGCGTATTGGTTGATATTCTACGTCCATGTCTCCCACGTCCTTGCGGCAAGTTATCTGTCATCCACCTCTCCAAGCTTCATGTAGTGCTGGTTTGAACTTAAACAGCAACAGCGCCAAATGTAGCACAGTGGTGGTATTCCACCCTTGGAGGAACAATTTGGATTGACAGATTAACTATCTACAACTTGCAATGATGCAATTGTATGACCTACATCATCTCCTTGTCTCTGACAGCCATATTCACTACTCTAGATGGCCCAGTTTGAGAATCAGATGGCCTGCACTCTTCCCAGATGACTAGCACTAGCCAGACAACTTGTCTTCAGTCTTGACAGCCTGGCAACTGCACTGTATGGCTTGACAACTATGCTGGATTGCCTGGTAACTGCGTAGACGACCTGGTACGGCAGAACGTGGAAAAAAATGCAAATGACAGGATTGAATCTAATCTATTGCAACAATCGATCAATAGCAATACATGCATATCACACACAATAACAATAGCAAATGATGAACATGTATGAGCAAATTTTGCATTAATGATAGCCTGTTACAGCATTCTCTTACATACACAGTATCGGATACTATGCTTAATACCTCCAATGCACTTTACACTCTCTCTCCTGGCATACACAATGCAACTACACTGGACTCTCTTCGGCATATACAATGTCTCCTGTGTGTGTACCCTCTCAAATGAATGAGGGGGTCTTATTTAAACTTTGGGGACGGTATTTAACTACAAGATAAACTAGGTGTTAACTACCTTTGCATGACTGTGTTCACACATCTCCAAATTGAGCTATTATTACATGTATTATTAATTTATTACAACATACATATTTTATTCAAAATTACAAAACTTAACATATGCGTACTTGACATCCACGCATATTTTATTTCTGACTTTATTTCTTGTTCTGAGGTGGCAAGTCAGAACTAGTGCCTACAGAGACAAAAACAATGGTTTTTGTCATTGTTGAATTGATGACGGCTTGCAGCAAAGGATAAATAGGCAGCCATGAAAGAAATCATCACTGAAGCACTCAAACAAGATGGATAGTATGTGTTATAAATAGTTGGTAGTTTGGCTCCAGGGGATGTAACTTGGAGTGATACACATACTATGAATTGTCTTCCCTTCCATCCCTCATTACTCTTGGAAGCATAGATCCAATGCATTTTCTTTCCTGGAATTGATTAAATAATGATTCAATTCTGAGGGATCTAACTCCAATTTATAGTAAAATTTTGTTCTTTTTTCTCACCATTTGCAACTACACACACATGCACACATATATGTAGAGTAGTGGTAGCTTCAGTGGTTGTGAGCAATGCTATGGCTGCGAGGGGACTCCAGTTCGAGTCTCAGAGATAATGTTGTAATTTTAAAATCTTGCAATCTTCATATAGAAATTAGTCATTAAGGTGGAGTTGATAAGTTTTTCCTTAAAAAGGCAAATTTGCACCTTTAGCTTTGGACTACTCCTGGGCCATATCAGGCAGACGTTCTATTTGCTATCATTTTCGATCATCTTTCTGCACTTTACAAGATATTCTCTAAGGGACTGGGTTTACTTGCTTTTAATGAGTATGTTAAAAATGTTTGTCCTTAATGACTACATAGGAAATTCTTGTTTTATCTGGAATGTAGGGTAAATCATCTAATACTTGTATGTATGTATGTATCATTCGTAATCCTTACCCTCTTAGTGCTCTGAAAATGTCTTTGGCTGTTTATTTGTTTGCGTTATCCTTGGTATTGCAGGGATGTTGGAAGAAAGGTAGCCCGGCTGATAGCTTTGGCATTGAATTTGGATATGCATTTCTTTGACAGGCAAGGGATGCTTGATGAACCAATTGCTGTAATGCGCCTATTGCATTATGCAAGTAGGTTAATTTGGATTATTTGTCTTGTGAATACAGCTACCAAGACTCAGAAAGTCTGGAAACATTTGTGTCATAACTATAGTTTATCATGCATTCACAGGTGAAACATCTAATCCTGAGTTGGGCATATATGGTGCTGGTGCACATTCTGATTACGGATTGATGACACTGCTAGCAACCGATGATGTCTCAGGTCTCCAAGTGGGTATTTCTTCTTCAATAATTACTAAGAAAAATGTCTTTTGTTCATCAATAAACATTTATGTTTTTTTCATGTTATTTCTTATTTGAGATTAATAGTTGGAACTTGGAACCTCTCTCTCATAATGCAGATATGCAAGAAAAGGGATGAAGAACCCCAGTTATGGGAGGATGTGGCCCCTTTGAAAGGGTAAATTGATGCTAACCTTCATGCTTATGTTGTTTGAGACTATTGTGTTGGCTTTTTCCCAGTAAACTGATTGTATCCGAAAAGTAAAACCTTAGTGATCATAAAAATATGATCAAAATCTGCAGTCCTCTTATGCACGAAAAGTGCAGTGGAATACTACATGTCAGAATCTGGGTCAGGAATGCATGCATTCTTTAGAACTCCAGGGCAATGGTTCATTTGTGGATTTTGTTGATGTTAGGGGTGCCGTGAAGCAACTTTATTTGTTTATAGTACTATAATGATGTATAATCTCAATTGTCCTTTCTTTGAATCAATATGAAAAAAGGAAGTTCAATTTTTTTTTTTTGGACATTTTAATTCATTTTGTTCTTCTTCACTATCAATTCAAAATGGTACACACTTGATTAAGTCAAGCATCAATTTTCCTCAGTTGGAGTTAGAAGTTTTGGGGACCATTGATTCTTAATAGGAGATGAATTATCCAAGCAGTGTGAAGCAGAATTGTTATTCCAACGATACAAACGAAGATATGAATGAAAGAACAATTATTATTTGCCACTTTAGGAGGGTTAAGTTCTTTGCCACTAAGGAGGGCTAAGTCCTTGCGAATACGCAAATCAGATTCAAGATGATAGATGATTAAATTATAAACAACCTACTTCTACTTATAATAATAAATCAATGAATAAGTGAAACTTGGAAATATAGCCGACTTGGCTATATTGGTGTTGTAACATGGCTCCCCTCCTCGGAAAGCTTTGTCCTCAAAGCTGGAAATGACTCAAAAATACTTTTTGTTTCCCATGTAGCATCTTCTACTGGTAGGTCCTGTCATTTGATTAGAAATTATTTGATGTGGCGAGATCGAAGATGACGTGATCTACTTTGCAATATTGCTTTTGGTTGAAGATATATACGTCCTTCATCAAGTACTAGAAAATCTGACTGAGAGTGTACTTTTTGTCCAATCACCTTTTTGAGACACAAAACATGAAATACTGGATGTATATGGGATGAGGGAGGAAGCTCTAGTTGATATGCCACTTCGCCTATGCGACGCACTATCTTGTAAGGACCATAAAATCTTGGAGCCAACTTCTGACTAGTCTTGATCTTCAATGACAGTTGTTTGTAAGGTTGCAGACGTAAGAAAACCATATCGCCTATATTGAACTGTCGCTCTGAACGGTGTAAGTCTTGTTGTTGCTTCATACGGTTTTGTGCTTGGATCAAATTGTCTTTGAGAATGTTAAGCATTGTCTATCGGTGCTGGAACCAATCATCTACTTGAGCTACTTTGGAAGATCCTGGAACATAATCTGCTATTGTTGGTGGTTTTACCCCATACAATGCTTCAAATGGGGACATCTTGATGGAGTAATGGTACGAAGTGTTGTACCACCATTCTGCTAATGAAAGCCAGTGACTCCATTGATACTGCTTATCTTGAGCAAAGCATCGTAGATAGGTACCCAAACATTTGTTAATAATTTCAGTTTGGCCATTAGTTTGAGGATGGTATGCAAAAGACATGTTTAATTTGGTACCACTAAGATGGAATAATTCTCGCCAAAAATTGCTAGTAAATATGGGATCACGATCACTTACAATATTTTTGGGTATTCCATGTAACTTGAAAATGGAGTCCATAAATACCTTAGCCACTTTGCTTGCTGAATATGGGTGTTGTAGAGCATTGAAGTGAGCATACTTGGAGAGACGATCCACTACCACAAAAATCATTGTTTTACCTTCAGATTTAGGAAGACCTTCAATAAAATCCATTGATATGTGTTCCCATTGGCGGTCCGGAATTGGTAATGGTTGAAGAAGTCCTGGAGATTTGACTGTTTCACCCTTGTTGCGTTGGCATACTTCACATTCGGCCACAAATGTTTTGACATCATATTTTAATCCTTTCCAATAAAAGGATTGTTTTACCCTCATATATGTCTTCAAAAATCTTGAGTGCCCTGTTGATGGGGAAGCATGTGATTCTTCAAGGATCCTGGATTTAATGATGGAATTTGGCGGAAAGTAAATGCGATCCTTCTTTCTTAACACCTTGTCATTATATGAAAAATGTGGATGCTTGGATGATCCTAGAATCAAATCTTGAATTATTTGAGCAGTTTCAGTGTTTACCAACCATTCTTCTTGGAGCTGAGAAACCCATTGAGAACAAGGACCCGAAATGGCATTGATGGAAACTTCATCTTCATATTTACGAGATAATGCATCTGCTACCACATTTTCTTTGCCCTTCTTATACTCAATAACAAAATCATATCCCAATAACTTTGTCAGCCACTTGTTTTGCTCTGGATAAGAAAAGCGTTGTTCTAGAAAGTGCTTGAGACTACTATGATCTGTTTTTATGATGAAACGACTACTGATTAAGTAGTGTCTCCATTTCTCAACTGCATGTAGTATAGCCAACATCTCTTTCTCGTATGTGGACCTTCCCAAATTTTTACCTAAAATTTGCTTGCTTTCAAATGCCAAGGGATGCCCCTCTTGCATTAAAACTGCCCCAATACCTGTTCCCGAAGCATCACATTCAATAACAAATGGTTTGTGAAAATCTGGAGTTGCCAAAATTGGAGTAGTGCACATAGCTTCCTTGAGTTCCATGAATGCTTGAGTGGCCACATCCGACCAATGAAAAGCATCCTTTTTTGTGAGGGCAGTGAGAGGAGCTGCAATTTTACCATAATTGCGAACAAACTTGCGATAGTAACTTGTAAGGCCCAAAAAACCACGAATTTTCTTGATGGTTTTGGGTAAAGGTCAATCTTGAATGGCTTTAATTTTATTAGGATCCACTTTAACACCTTCATGAGAAACGATATGACCCAAATATTCAACTTCTTGAACACCAAAAGAACACTTGGAGCATTTGACAAAAAGTTTCTCCTTATGTAAAATATGAAGAACTTTCCCCACATGCATCAAATGATCCTTCCATGATTTACTATATATTAAAATATCATCAAAGAAGACTAAGACAAATTTGCAAAGAAATGGATGAAAAACATGGTTCATGAGACTTTGGAAGGTGGAGGGAGCATTGGTGAGACCAAAAGGCATGACTAAGAACTCATAATGACCTTCATGAGTACGAAAGGCAGTTTTGGGAATGTCTTCATCTCTTACTCTGATTTGATGAAAACCTGAACGTAGATCCAATTTGGTGAAGAATTTAGCACCATGTAATTCATCTAATAAATCATCTATGACAGGAATAGGGAACTTGTCCTTGATTGTGATTTTGTTGAGGGGTCGAAAATCAGGACACATACGCCAAGAATTATCTTTACGATGGGCCAAAACCACTGGTGATGAATAAGGACTAGTGCTATGATGGATGACTCCATGTTCTAATAGTTCTTGGACAATATTTTCAATTTCTATTTTTTGAGGTTGAGGGTATCGATAAGGACGTACATTAGGAGGAATACTTCCAAGGATAAGATGTATGGCATGGTCATGAGATCGCTTGGGAGGGAGCCCTTTTGGTTCATTGAAAACTTCATCATAGTTAGCCACAATATCTTGAAGATCCTTTGAGGGAATTACCGCCGTATCTTGTGCTTGCACTTCCATGTAATTGATTTGAGCTATGAATCCATAACCTCCTTTCCTTAATATTTTTTCCATGTTGTGAGAACTCACTACCTGTGATGGTGGAGTTTGAATTCCTTGGAGTCGAATAGTCTTCCCATTTTCTTTCCATTCCACAAATAGTTTTCGAAAGTTGAAACTAACAGTGTCGAGTTGTTCTAGCCATTCAACACCCAAAATAACATCTGAACTTCCCAAACTCATAACGAAGAGAGTTCCCCGCCATGTGTAACTTCCCATTTGTATTGAAACTGAAGATGTTCTACCAATACATTGAGCATTTCCTCCATTTGCAACTAAAACTTGAAACTTATCTTGATTGGAAGAATTAATGTGCAAGTTCAATGCTTTAGCAGTCTTGATGTCAATAAAGTTATGAGTACTACCTGAATCAATCAACACATTTATTTTTTTGTGCCTAATAAATCCTGGTACCTTAATTGTATGGTGAGTTGTTAATCCCATGAGAGCATGCACTGAAATAGCCATAGTATCCTCTTCTGGTATTGTTTCATTATTATCTATTTGTTCTGCATACATGGGCGACTCTGGTTGATTGACATCCTCTGCTTCATCTTCTTCATCCTTATTATCGTATTCTATTTGAAAGGTTTGTCTTGGTACACATGCTTGATCTCTTGGATGATTATTGTGACATTTATAGCAAAAATATCTTGATGGTTGTTCATTTTTGTGGAAGGAATTGTTGTGATATTGAGGACGTGTATTAGAGTCTCGTCTAGAAGATGTCCAATTTTGAAACTTCTTTTCAGCAAGCTTAGCAATCCTTATAGTTTCATCCAAAGTGTATGGATCATGTAAGTCCACTTTGAGTTGAATATTTTCTTTTAGACCATGTCGAAAGGCAGAAACCACCATAGAAGCGTTTACTTCTTCCGTGTAAGCGAGAAGACTTGTGAACTCTGAAACATAATCTTGGACAGAACCAGTTTGTTTGAGACCCAATAGGCGAACAATGTAGGAAGAAGAACTACCTTCATCAAATATCTTGAGGAAAAGATCTCTAAATTCAAGCCATAAGATGGGACGATTATGTTGACGTTGCTGCCAAGAGAACCATTGGTAAGCTTCTGTACCCAATTTGGAAGAGGCGTAAGAAACTTTTCCGGCTTCAAGAATACGATATAAGTGTAGGATACCCTCCATTTTAGCTAACCAACCACGTGGATCCCCACCCTCAAAGGTGGGCATATCAGTACGCGGAACATTAACACTTGTAGGCCATCTTGCATATTGATAAACTTCCTCTGTATCTTGATCCGCATTATCATTTTGTCTATGGTAATTATTTGGGGAGGGAGGAGCTTCTTGGTTTTGTTTATCTACTAGTCGTCCAAGAATTATTGACATATTGTTCATATTAGTAGTTATTTTAGTCAAACATGCTTGTAATTCTTGGTTGCATGTAGTGGGGATTACTATTTCCTCATGTGTGAGATTTTCTTGGGATGAGTTGGATGAGTTGGAAGGAGCCATGGGGTTAATAGCAGGATGGTTGGGGTTAAAACTGTTAATGCGTAAAGGAGAATTATGTTGCGTACCTTTATTTCGTGGAGGTCTTCTTGGTGAATTTAAGGGTCCTTCGTTTGTATTATTTGTGCTATATAATCTTCCATTTGGCCCTTTATTCCACCTGCCACTCATGCACTAGCTGACTGCCAAAACATTTGTGTACTAGGAAAATATCCGAATAATTCTGTTTATATCTGCAACAATATTTAATGATGAGAAAAAAAAAAATTAATAGAAAAAATTTGTTATTTTCTGTTCAAATTTGCTCCAACTGCGAAACGGATAGAGTTTGACTCTTTTATTCCAACGGCTAGTTGGTGTTTTTGAAATTCCAACGGCTAGAATTTTGAATTTGTTTGAACCTTTACAACGGTTACTTAGCACTTGCGGACGACCATATACGACGGTTATTTGGGTACTAGCAAACGAACAGACGCCAACTACTTTTGACACAGACTAAACGACAACGCACTACCACTTGCGGACGACCATATACGACGGTTATTTGGGCACTAGCGGACGAACAGACGTTGATGACTTTTGACACAGACTAAACGACAGACGCACTACCTGCGAGGATACTGACCAACAGGTGGACGCATGCTTTTACCAACAAACTCAACAACAGACGCACTATCTGCGAGGTTACTGACACAACAGGAGACTAGGAGACTGACCACCGACCAAGGACACGTGGTTTGAGGAGAGCTAACGTGCTAGGAAAGGTTTTAAAACCTTGCGTGGCCGAAGTCACGTTTAAAATAGCGTCCTTTGTTGTATATATTTCTCTTTGCGTTATCCACACAACCCGTGTGGGATATCTGCACGAAGAAATAAAAAAAAATTCCTTGTATTTTGTCAATAGTCAAATAAATCGTGAATAGACCTTAGCCTTCATGCATTAATAATTTAAATCGCGCGATTTGATTGGTGGATGGGAATGGGAATTTTAGGGTTTTGTGGCCGATTAGGACTGAATTACTCCGAATCGCTTCCAATTGAACGGATGACAGCGTTAGGGATTCTACCTTCCATGGCGGGAGTCAAATCACTCAAAAAGGTGGAAAATTTTCAGAATTAATTTCCGAATGAATTACTATCTTTTATCACGACACCTGAGAATTATTGCTTGCACGGATTTCTCTCTTTGTTATAACGATTTTAACAGTGATGCTTTACTACTCTTCAACCGTAGATCCCAACAATTAGTAGACGTGATATCCGAATTATTTTCTTAATAAACACTTGGCGCCTACGTCTTTGGAAGCTACGTTCTAACACTGTTAGGGTTGCAAACGCTAATTTGCTTCGTCGTAACAGCTACTCAAATCGGTTTGTAATTTGATTCGTTGGATTCGATTCGCCGTAGGATCTTAATCACTGTGAAAATTTCAAATAAACCTTGCAAATTGTCGTTTGTCAAGCTATGCCCGAATACGGAATAAATGAAGGAGAATTTCTGATGTTTAATTATGAACCTTAGTAATTAACTAAGTTTATATGCTGTACTTTGACGCATGCGAGGAGAAACGCGTAGACCGTTCGCCGAACTTTTGAGCCGGAAAGTTGAACAAGGAAATCTATTCTTCGGAACCCTAATATCACCTTTTGCCAACTATTCTGCCTTGATGAGAAGATACGCGTCGGATAATGCTCAAAGTTTTTTTTTTTTAAGATACTAAATGACTGTGTTGGGACTTCCAAGAGAACGTATTTTCTACGCGCTGGAGCAAGCTGGATGCGGTTGGAAATTGTAAACCAGAGAAAAAAATTTTGCGCACAGGAACTTGTCGCTTTGATACCACTTGAAGCAGAATTGTTATTCCAACGATGCAAACGAAGATACAAATGAAAGAACAATTACTATTTGCCACTTTAGGAGGACTAAGTCCTTTGCCACTAAGGAGGGCTAAGTCCTTGTGAATAGCAAATCAGATTCAAGATGATAGATGATTAATTAATAAACAACCTACTTCTTCTTATAATAAAAAAATCAATGAATAAGTGAAACTTGGAAATATAGCCGACTTGGCTATATTGGTGTTGTAACACAGTGTAGGGGTTGGTTGAGTCTTCATGATCGTCGGCACCAATCCATAGCAAATGCAAGTCCTTGCACATAGGTGCCACATAGCAATAAAACACTACATCTTGGTTCAAAGCAATGTTAGTCCTTGATTTAGACCTTGACATTAAACACCAGTCTTGTGCCAACTTAGCATCGAGTTCCACTACCAATCCCATGCCAAAGGCAGATGCCTCAATTACCAATGCTAGCATCCAGCTAGACACCAATCACTAACACCACTTGCTAGAAGGTCAACAGCAGCTGTCGGAGCACATTGTGAGAGATCATTCCATCTGGAACCACAAGAATACATCCAAACATTGTCTCTATAATTGTCAAAAGTTGAATCGTTGCCATGTTTGCAGGATTCTTTTAATTGTATTATATGTTTTGTTTGTAGGCTAGATATATATATATATTTTTAATTTACATGGTGGAATCGGTAGCCGCCACGAATCCGGGCAGGCTGTCCAACTTTTATGGCCGCCACAGTATTCTGCGTTGTCCGCCTCAGAAGCCGCCACATAGATCTTCGTGCAATCCGCCTCAAAAGCCGCCACACAGATCTTCGCGCAGTCCACCCCTATAACCACCATGCCACAATCATTTTAAACCTTTTACGCCGCTGAAAGCACCAGGAAAGGGACAAGTGTTCAGTCCGGCGAGGCCCGAGATTTGAACCTTGGACCTCCGCCCCCTATGGGGTTTGGATGAACCAATTGGTCTACACCTCGGACCTTGTAGGCTAGATATTTAGTTTAGATGACTTATAGTTTTTCTAAGCAAGACCAACATCTTTAAAAATAGATTCCCAGCAGTTGACATGCATGGCACCAAAGCACCACACTTGATTGTAGCAAATTTTTTTATTTTGAGTCCAGTTTGGCTGCATAAGGGCGTTGTATTCTGCTATTCATTTGCATTTGAACTATCTATAAATAAAGTTTTCCATTTATTTACATAGTTTCTGTTTTTCTTTTTTTTTGCATTTCTTGACCAATATTCCTTCTTTGTATTTAATGCCATGTTGTATGAGGAAGTATTCATTGTTCCTTGTTCTGTTGCACAACTGTGAAGCATAACTTGTCTAGCCTCACCAGCTGAGATAGTGAGTTGTCCTCTATGTGACACCTTTTGGCCCTACAATGCGGATCAGCCATTGCTTCTTAATTGAACTACTGATGGGGGGTTGATGATTTAGAGGCTAGGTGGAAAATGCACTTTCCTTCCATTTGGAAGGCAAGATTCTCTATTAAGGACTAGGTTTTAAGGTGGCTTGTGTTGTACTATGAGCTAGATGTTAAACCACACCCTTGTAAAGCTGGTATTTCAGATAAAGTTTGCATTTTGTGTGGAAAAGAGGAGATAGTCAACATGTCTTTTTGGATATGTTTATAACCAAGGTGTTTTGGATATGGTTTTAGAGTGAATTCCACTTTTTTCTTTTGTCACTTTGTTTGATGGTGTATCATGTTTTAACAGATTCATGGAGCAAGTGATATCTGTAAGAGTCTATATGGAAATCAAGATGTAAGGCTGCATTTCAAGAGGATGTCTCAATGCTTATCTTGTGAGAACCAAAAATTACTAAGCAAGAACTCGCTATGCTTATAAAAGATAACTTTTTCATGGATTTGAACTAGTGTTGAATCCTTGTTATTACTCAAGCCTAGGTTTGCTTCCTTTTTTTTTTTTCATAGAAACATAATTTCCTTCTATTTCCAATGCTCAACTGATGTAATATTCAAGAAACAAAAAATAAAACAAAAAAAAGGACCTAAATTGGCATTTGTGTTGTGTGTAATTTGAACGAAGCTAACCACAAAGGGTTTAAGGTTGATGAAACCTCTTATCCACAATTTGTACAACCTAAGATTCCATAAGTCCAATAGTTTTCAAAGCATCGCAAGGGATGGAGTCCCTCCATTACAACTTGAGACTATTAAAGAATGAACTACAAGATCTTAGTTGAATGAATTGCTCAAGAAGATAGAGAGGCAACTTGTAAATGGTTTATGAGGGGACTTTTCTCTACACAAGAAATGTGAAATTCATCCCACCTGCTACCTATGATGAAGCCTTGATCAAGATGAACAGCGTTGATAGTGAAGACAAGACTAGTAGGATATAATGACCCCATCCTAGTCAGTATCGAGGGAGAGAGTGAACTTGCCTACTCCAGGGTTCCCGTAGGCAGGAATCAGTGGGTTGGGAGCCTAGTTGATGTCAGTATGATGTTCCAGTATGTGCAGTTTCGAGTTTCCTTTCCAGGCCATTCTGGACAGTTTTGGGAGGGACTTACTATTTTTAGTAATTCTGTGAAGATGGGGTTTCATGGAAGTGGACAGTGGTATGTTGATCTATGGCAAAAAGGGTATCCATTTCTATGTTCAGTTTGCCGGGATGACAGGTGGAAGGCCAAAATTTTAATATGAACAGTTTAATTATGTGATATTAAATTAATATTACATAGTTAATGTTATAATTTAATATTATATGCATAAAGTGGTCTTATAACCACTTGATGGAAAGATAATTTCATAAAGTAATGTTTAACGGGCCTAGAAAGGATGGTCGATCCCTTGGAGGATGCAAATTTAAAGATTAAAAGTAAAAGGTGAGAATTTAATGTTTATTTCCTCTATAGAAGCATCTAGAAACTCAACGTTGGCTTGGAGGAAAGAATAAATAGAGGTTTGGGGGTCATTCTTGAGGATCTTTTGGCATATGTTTTTGGGGAGAAATCTGGAAAGCACTTGCAAATAACACTTGCAGGGTTTCTGAAGCTTGTTGGTGACGAAAACCACCCTCAAGAACACCATTTTCGGAGTCGAGAGATCTCAGAATGGTTTTGGGCATTCTTGCTTCAGAGGATGCGTTGATAGTGCATTGGTGATAGATTTAAGAGGTTTTGAAGGGATTGGGACTACAGTTGTGGTATTTTATGAGAGTTATAGTTGTTGTGCCTGATTTTGTGAAGTTCGAACTATTCGAGCACATTATTGCAGCGGTTTTAATACATATTGACACAAGGGTTTGAGTGATAGTGGGATGTTATGCAGTTTCGGGGGTTTGAAGATCAGAACAGAGCCATTTTTGGTAGGATTTGAAGAGTTGACAAGCATTTACTGAGGCCGTACCTCTCTCCCAGGACTGCCATACATACTCCATGCTAGTGTGAGCTTTGGTATTTATTTCTCTTGCTTTTTGGTGCCACTCTTGCATTTTATAAGGGCGCCCAGGTCTGAGTGACCCCTCTATGAGATCCATTTAGTGGAGAAACCCTTACATTGGAAGTTGCAAACAAAAACGTGAGGCATTGTACCATCTGTACCACTTGTACCAGCAGCCCAGAATTCTGATTTCAGAAATTTATTGTAGCCTGGTACTTTGTTCTTTCATTATTTCCTTAAAAGGGTTTGAAGATGAATATAAATACTATCTAGTTTCCGAATTTCAAGTGATTTCGATTAGTATTGTGAAAGTTATGATTTGTTCAAGTTGGCCGTTTGTTTAGTTTTCTGTACTTGCAATTTTCTTTCCATTTTTTGAAAAGACTACAAAAAATCAGAATATATAAAAAAAACCCAAAAACACTTGCAAGAACTACAAATTTCAAACAAGGCAGATCATTACATAGGAGAGCTTGGATGATGGGTGGCTGAAATGAAGAATACAATAACCAGAAACTTGCATTGTTGGAGTCAATGACAAACAACATGAAGAGAATGCTCACAAAAATAGAGGAAACTAGGAAAGAAAGAAATATGGTACATGAACTGTTGTGATGAGGGTCATATTAATGCAAATTGTACACAAAGAAAGTATTTTTTTGACATTTTCCAAATGTTAAGATATGCAATCAAGGTTTGTTGTGTAGTATGAGATGGGATGGAAAGGTGTATGGTTCACGCACAAGGATTGGATGTATGCAAACTACATTCTAGATAGAGTTCCTGCAAATGTCGTTTGGAAATGAACACCTGAAGAAAAGTTGGGTACTTGGAAGTTTATTATTAAGTTGTATACGGACATCTAATCATGTGGCATCTATGTTGATGAGCTTTAAGAATATATTTCAAAACATACATGTTGACAATGATTGCCTTCTAAATCATATCCTAGTAGCTATGTTGCTTTTTGTACATGATGCGGTTCTTCTTGCTCACATTCTTGAGGATTTGCAAATACAATTGGATGCTCTTGCTTTTTTTTGTAAATTAAGAAAGCTGGCTGTCAAACCTAAGGTGATGGTCTTGAACACATAAAATAGTGCCCTTTCAAAGTTCCAAATCTCCAATGAGGGAAAGCTGATTGAGGTCACCATTGAGTACCCCTAGTTGGGGGTTCAGTTCATAAGCCCGTCCTTTATAGTTAGCTAGCTTCTCAGTTACAACTTTGAAAATGATATGAATCCCTTGTAGTGTTGGACTGCCAATGTATTCAGTTGGACTTTCAAGACATACATGCAAAGATGTGGCTTGCTGATTATATTATGAAATCCACGGTCCTCTATGGAGCTGAGAGTTGGGGCCAAAGTCGAAGATGTGCTAATTGGGTTCGTATTGAAAGGGTCCAAAGTCTAAACTATATTGTTCCAACAACTCATCCAATATAGGAGAACAATTCCGCAATGTCCTATTCAAGCTGAGTTTGGTTCTCATCCTCTCCTTTTAATCATATTCAAATTATTTGTCATTTGCATTGCCTTAGATCCATGGATGGCTGCAGTTTAGGTCATGAGAGATATTTGTACTTAGCGCTTCACTCCTTAGAATGGGTTTTCTACATAAGCACTTTTGGTCATCATCGGTGATACTATTATGAAACCCAGTCACTTCAATTGGTGGGCATCTTTATAGATCAGGTGCCTCCTTTCAAATACTCCTTGAATGCTCCTCTCCATCTTCTCCCTAGTAAGAATATGATCAACCAAGTTGTCAAATATGATATACATCGATGATATATTCAAGTCACTTGGATTCCCCCACCCATCTGATTAGTCCTAAGTCCTTTACATTGAATTTCATGATGATTTTGGATGGCATAATTGCTCACTTGGATTATATCCAATGACATTGGACACATGGACTTAGGATCCCTCTTGGTCATCTCAAAGTCTCTTAAGGTTTGTTGTGGGTTGACATATATCACCGTATTCCTTGAGAGGATTGGGTTATATTGCCTTAGTTTCATTCAAGACATAGATATTGAAAATCAATTCATATTCAAATGTGTTGATTATTATGAGATTTGAGGAAAGGACTATTGTTTGGTTAGAGACTTAGGTAGATTGTTTGCTACTTTTTTCCACAATTCTAAGCAGATATGCTCAGCTTCATACATTCGGGAAGCTATTAATCTTTGGCATAAGATATTATAGCAGATATTGAATATCACTCAACTAATCACTTGTTGCCATTGGGAGTAATAAGTGTTCTTTTGTTGCTACGACTCTCTAGAATGGTAATGATAGATTTGTGTGTCCTTGCCTTCATTTGAGAGTAGCCACCATGGCTTCAACACCTTCTTCCTCTTGCATGTGCCTAGGTGGGGACATGGCTTTTCAATACTATAGTGAAATTTAACTACACTAGGCAAATCTCATCAGAGAGGACACTCTAGAACAAAACCATTATCTAGTGCTGATTTTGAAGAAAAATAAGATAAAAGGACCTAAATCCCCCTCAGTCTTTCAAGTATCTAGTGTCGAGGAAACGTCAAAAATACTAACAAGGGAAGGCCTCAACCATAAGCTGAAATCAAACTCTAAGCTCCCTGTGCTGCGTGGCCATGTTGACCAATTGGACCAGACAAACAATGAACCATAGCCTTTTCGGTGGTTGCTAAGCCAAACCTCACCATTGGTAGGAATTCCAGAGCCTTTCTAGTGGTAGCTAAAAGGGCTTCACCTTTGGCAAGGTTTCGTCCCATTCAGTGGCTGCGGACTCACTCGTTGCCCAAAAGAATGAGCTTGCAGTCCAGTTTACACTCCACATCTAATGGGGCTTGTAGTGACTATCCAACAAGTCACTATTCCCCAATGCAGTTACGAGATAGCACCAGCTAGGAACCTCAGGGAACACCGAGCAGGTGTGGAGGAGGAAGGGGAACTCGAGGTGTCTGGACAAGGAATCAATAGGATAAACTCCTATATTTCCATCAAGAGGAGATTAATACTTAATGATTTGTGGAAACACAAGCATCCTTGAGATTTCAAGTTGGGAAACCTCTGCAGACCATCTAAGCTTGCTAGTCCATATGAAGGCCACCCTGGAAATTTATGGCAAAAGAGAAAAAAGGAAGCTTTTCAGACCATCATTCTTTCAAAATTCTTTCCTCCGGAGCCTAAGGAAGTAATTTCGGGCTTAAAATTGTTTAGAAATTGCTCATTCTGAAAGCACGAGGATACGGAAACAAAAAGGAATATGCCACAAGAAAAGAACAAGAAAGAACATATGCAAATTGACACAAGATAAAAGCAATATGAAATATAGTAATCTCTTTATTGATACGCTTTATAAATTGTGTTACAATACGTCTCCTTCCTTTTTAGGGGATAGGAGCGTCAAATGTGTTTCTTGTCACAAGATCCATGGCTCACAATCCTTCTTCCGCGTGCCCACATGTAAGATGGGCGGACCAAAACGTCGCCGCCGCTTGTGTATGTGATTATTTGCTCTTTCCTGCTCCTCTACTGTCGGAAACCTGCATTCAAAGAAACAGAAAATATTAGTAATACCTGCAGACAAAATGAAACATGTATTTCCCAAGGCCTACTATCAGTGTATGCATGAAAATAATAAAACGACTATCAAATGACCTCGGATTGACCTGAAATTTTGACAGAAGCATAAAAATATTATCAGAAGACCACTGCAAAAAGAATAGTCTGAAAATTCCTCACAATTTTGTATTCGCTCCAGGGTGGGACGAATAGACCCTTGACAGATTGGTATTCGTGTGGGAGAATAGACCAAGCGGAAAGCACCCTCTTCAATGTCCTATCTCGGAAGCTCCAAAAGACCTACAAACTTGGGGTTAGCTAATTGGGGGCATTTTGGGACGACCCAGATGCTCAGATTTCTCCAATTTTTCCTCTAGGATCCAGATTTTGAAGATGGCATCTGCAAGTTAGTGAAAGCGGGAAACAACAATAACCTGGTCAAAAATAATCAGAATGACATGAAATTTGAACTGTAACCTATTTAACCTATCTAGAATCAGATGCAAAAGAAAAAAACAAGAAATCTATCACAGATTTCTAATCATCCCGGGGTGGGGCGATTAGCACTGTGATAGTTTGGGGAGCGCCCGGGGGCAGGACGCCCACCGATTGAAGCACTGTTTCGGCACCAATCCACTTGGGATGGGTCCAAAACTGATTATGGGGTGTTGTCAACAAATTTGGTGGATAATTGTGGTCAAAAATCAGGTTTTGGGTACGGATTTGCGCCTCCAATAGTCACCCAATAACCTCCCTTTCGAATGAGAGATTAAGGATGTAAAAGCACAAATCGTAGTTAGGTATGAAATTGGCAGCACTTCGTTGCTCAAATGCTCCTTCTCTGTATCTCTTTTGGGTGGGAAAACTCCCCAATTTATAGACCTTAGGGTCTCCTTGTTTGAATTGCGCATGCGAGGGCGCCTCTTGAGTTAACTGTCCTATTTTCAGAGAAAAGCTAACTCCCTGATAAAAAAGCTTCTTGCATGAGGTCTCTAAAATAAAGACATGCATGATTGAAGTCTCTCTTCTTGATTTGGAGCCGTTCCTCGCAATTGCATGGCCTGAAGCCTCAGTTAACTGGCGGAGTTGCCGAGGTTTGACTTTTTGCCAGTCAAACCTGCTATTCGTCCCACCCTGGAGCGATTGCTTAATCGTCCCTGGGTGGGACGAATACCAGTCTGAATTCGTCCCTAGGTGGGACGAGTAGAGAAAAAGGTGCCAAAAAGGTGCAAAATTGACTTTTGACCCTCAAAACTGCTTTTGGGAGTGGTTAGGACCACTGTTTGACCTTTGGGGGCTGCCCTAGGGGCTGTTTGTGTCAATGCGATCAGCGCTTGTTGTCACATAATCGGATTGGTGCTATTTTGGTGTCTACAAATGCCCCTTTTTGGGAAGCGCTGTGCAAGGCACAGCGCCGAGCAAAAATAGATAACCAAAGCACTAATGATTAGGGTTTCTTAGTAACCTAACCAACTCTTGATGCCCCAAGTATGGAAAGGGCATGCATTCTTGAATCCTTGCTTCTGACGAGCTAAGGAATTTGATTTCAAGTATTAACCTTTTTTGGTGAGGTGTTACTTGAGCTTGGACATTGATCAGTCATGAATAGGCAAAGGGCGCAACCTTTTGTCCACGGGGGAACCTTGTGTTCATGATTCAGGAATGCCAAGTGTTTGATCAGTTTGTGATTGTTGCTTGTTTGCTGCCCCAAGCAAGGGCGTGATTGTCTTTGTCAATGATCCTTTGAATGCGTGTCATTTCCATGATTGGGTATATTGTTGTTGATTGGTGACTAAGTGTGACTACCCCCTCAAGCGACGAATCGATGAGGGAATGACCGACATGAGAAAAGCGACGAGTCGCTTGACCCAAGATGACTTAGGTAAGGGTGCCTTTAGTTGTTTACCATTGAATGTGCGTGCAGTTTTCTGACATTTAGACCTATTTTTGGTGGGTTTAAACCCTTTTTGTGACGCATTTTGAAGCTGAAATTGACAAAAATCCGTCCTCCCGTGGAGCGGTCCGGCCATGATAGCCTTCTTAGGGAGTAGGATAGTGACAATTTGTAACCCCAACGTCTATTTTGGATGCCAAGAATGTCAGGCGCAAATGCGCCTTCGTTCGGCAATGTTATTGCTATTTTTGGATGGGTTTTGACCCGTTTTGGTGACGTCGTTTGGGGATGAAATTCTCGAAAATCCGTCGTCCCGGGGAGCGGTCCGGCTATGATAGCCTTCTTAGGGAGTAGGATAGTGAGGATTTGTGACCTCGACATCGGTTTTGCATGCCCGGAATGTCAAGTGCAAAAGCACTCTCATTGGACAGTTTTATTGCTCTCTTTTTTTTTTGTGCATTTGTTTGCTATTTTTTTTTTTTTTTGAAATGTTTGTTTATGATGATGTATGCATGTGGGATTATGATTGCGATGTTTCTAATTATATGATGTATGCAAATGGAATGAATGAAATGATTTTTTTGATAATTTGTCGATGGCACCATAGACTGTGCAAGATTGACTGGCTCGTTGTACTTATGGGATGACTTTGTGGAATGACGTTGCATGTGACAAATGTGTTTTTGTATTTTGTATTTTGCATTTTTTTTTTTTTTTGATGGTGATGTATGGAATGAAATGTACCAGTTGTTTGTGAAATGTAGTTAAGCTTTTATGAGATTCAGATATTTTAACTAACTAGCCAAGACTGTACATTTATCTCGCAAGACTTTTGAACAAGGTATAAATCCGACTTGAATTTAACCAAGTTATTTCACATCCCTATGTGTGCAATTGAGTTCGTTTATGTGTTATTCATCAGGATACCGCCAGTGCCAGATAGGCTATCAACCAAACCTGTACTGAGGATCACCTAATTAGCTCCACTAACTCCGTTGTTGTATTTAGGAAGATTAATCCATGGGATAATCTAAGGTACCATAAGCTAGCTCATCCACATGCAAACATTGGTCTGCGCACACGCAAAGTTAATGTGACAGACATATCGTCATGCGGGTAGGATACCACCATTGCCAGGTAGGTGGTACACCAAACCCGTAATGAGGATCACCTAGATGGTTTTTGAATGCTGAGAATTCCAGGGATTCAAGTTCAGGGTATGTGTTGGCTCAATGGTTTTGGATACTTGCTCGTCTATATAGTGATGAAAATCACTGTTTATTTTTGTTTTTTTTTTTTTTTTTGAGCAAGGATTTTGAATAGTGGTGATAACCACTGTTAGTTGATTTTGTATTTTGAGCTTTGTAAGGTTGAGCTTGTGAATGGCCTTGATCCTGTTGGCCTTGGGGATGACTACCCATCCTTGGCAGGGACATGTAGTACGAATCCTTACGACTTTGGGAACCAAGGGGATGATGGAGATTATGAAGTAAGGGCATTGATCTTTTAGGCCTTGGGGATGACTACCCATCCTGGTTAGGGGCGGGTAGTACGAATCCTTACAACTTTGAGACCAAAGGTGAATGGAGATGGTTGTGATAATGGTTTGTTGGAATTTTGTTTTTGAATGGCGTTGATCCTTTTAGGTCTTGGGGATGACTACCCATCCTTGGCAGGGACGTGTAGTACGAATCCTTACAACTTTGGGGACCAACTATGATTGGGATTTGTGGGAGTGGTGAAAACCACTGTTTATTATGGGGAATGGATAGGGAAGAGCTCGTCCTTTTGTCAATTCTCAGCATTCTGGAACCATTCGCACAGGGGGATGAACAGGCTAATATTTCACCTATGGTACCCTAGACTACTTTGTAGGTTTCTCTTGCATTCACACAACTTAGGAATTATTTTATGTGTGTTAATTTGTGTTGGGATGCTACGTAACAAGGCGTGATCCAAGTAAAACTTTCCCGTGTAAAATCTGTTTAACTGTGTACAATTTTTGGCTAGAAATGTAAAGACAGCTGAATGACGAAAACCCTATATACATTAGGAGACAACTGACTATGCTAACAATGGCGGTGGTGTTATGCTGGATGTAGGCATTCATGAAAATGGATTTGATGTGGAAAATGATGGAATTGCCAAGTAATGACAGTCTATGGTGCGTTTGACTTGTATGACCTAGCAAGTATGCAATGTATGGATGCGATGCCTAATGCAACCTATATTTTTGTATTTTGATTTTTATGAGTATGCATGGAATTGAAATGCAATTGTTTTTGTGATTTTTGATTTTTATGAGTATGCATGGAATTGAAATGCAATTGTTTTTGTGATTTTTGATGATTTTATTGTTTTTGTTTATTTTTGAATATGTATTTTGACCAAGCAGTTATGGTAACGCTTGGGGCTTTTGGTGTTGACCAAAGGGTTTATGGATTCCTTTGGAGCATTTTTGGGTTGACCAAAGGGTTTATAGATACCTTTGGGGCATTTTGGTTTGACCAAAGGGTTTAGAGATACCTTTGGGGCTTTTGGTTTGACCAAGCGATTATGAGAATCCTTGGAGCTTTTGGCTTGACCAAAGGGTTTATAGATACCTTTGGGGAGTTTTGGGTTGACCAAGCGATTATGAAAATCCTTGGAGCTTTTGGCTTGACCAAAGGGTTTATAGATACCTTTGGAGCGTTTTGGGGTGACCAAGCGATTGTGGTAATCCTTGGAGCTTTTGGGGTGACCAAGGGATTGCGATAATCCTTGGAGCTTTTGGGGTGACCAAGGGATTGCGATAATCCTTGGAGCTTTTGGGGTGACCAAGGGATTGCGATAATCCTTGGAGCTTTTGGGGTGACCAAGGGATTGCGATAATCCTTGGAGCTTTTGGGTTGACCAATGGGTGTATGGATAACCTTTGGAGTTTTTGGTGTAATCTACTTGCTCTTCGGGGAATAGAGGTACCCTGACTTGATGATCTTTGTGCTCCGGATCTGGCTCTGTAGGGATTGGCACGAATGGATCGGCCCTATGCATGGATAGGAGGACGGGGTCCGCCTTCGGCACCGATGTTGCTATGATATCTCTTGGTGTAAGTTGCTCGTGGGCTACCCAAAGGGGCAGATTCAACATTTGATTCCAGTGGGTGGGTCTATGCACCACTCATGCCCTAGTCTTATGCCTAGTTGTGCCATCAGTTCTTCATGGGTTACAGGGTGATTGTGTCATCACGCATGATTGAGATATTCCATCTCAGTTTCATCTTCGTAATCATTATCGGTGATCCAAAGGCCCTCGTTGGCCCCGACAATTATCTGCGACATTCTAGGCTCGTCCTGCTCGAGCAGATTGACATGGTCCCGACGGGGTTGTTCCGCACTTTGCGGGGGGACCTGATTTTCCTGCAATGGCACGGGCTCGATGGGAGCCTCCAAAGGGAATAATGTTAAGAGACTTTGGTGATGATCACCCATGGGGACCACCTATGAATTAGTGCTGTCTGACTCGAACGGGTCCCATGGTGCTATTGCATATGCTGACTCGTCTTTGGCGAGAGAGTCAGGCTCATCAGAATCTGGTGATTCCGAGATATGGAAGACCTCGTCATCGGGTAGCTCTACAACCAAGGGTTGATCCTCTTTGAGAGGAGTTTCGCGTAAGTTGGGCTTTTGGGGCCCCAAAATCTTGGTCTCTACCGACTCTAAGTGCTCTGGCAGCGCATTGCTTGTATCGAGGGATTTGAGCTCCTCCTCTTTGATTTGTTCCCATTGCAGGTTGTGGGGAACTTGGGGCCTTGGGAGGGGTGGCCGAATAGCACCCCCCTGCCTTGGTAGGGCATTTCATCCCGCTCTTCTTCTCGCTCAGGTTCCTCAGAGGCTTCTTGAAGAATTTCTAAGGGTGGCCCATGAACCTGGGTGGGTGCCTGAAGAAGGCGCCCGTCATTGGTCTTAGGAGTGGCCTCCCGCTCAAGTCTAGGAGGCATCGGGGGCAACGTTTGATAAGGTCGCGGAGACCTGTCTCGCACCCAGTTGTGTCTCTCATAATGTTTTGTCTTATGCATGCGAGGGGTTGGAGTCCTTGCCTGCATATTGTTCTTGAGCAACTCATCCTTCTGGCGCTGAATGCACTCTTTATTTAGAAGATATCGTTGCTCTAACTGTTGTCGTTCTAGCTCAAGTAGCATGAGTTGCATCCGACGTGTGATATGCTTGGCAGATTCTAAGATAGTTGGTCCTACCGTCTCATGTCTAGAAGGCCTAGATGCCTCTCCTAGATATCTATCTCGGTCGTGGTGATCCGAGATCTCTATAGGCCGCCTCCCTATGTTGGGGGTAGCGATATTCCCCCGAGGCTTTGGCCTCGGTAGGTGATCTTGATGGCTAGCGATTGCGGAGGCGTATTGCTCCCGTGATGTATATTGCTCTTGAGGAAGGTAAGGGTTTTCCTCGTGCTCTCTTTCGTAAGTGAAAAAGGAACGGGCGGAGTTGGCTCGCCCCGCCTGAGGAGCCTTGTGCTCTGGATTTGTCCTTGTAGTCCTGACAACTAGAGGGGGTGAAGGAGGGAGAGTGTAATCATGTGGTTCCTCCCGTCGAACCCTATGTTGACCTAGCGCTTCATCGCGCGGTGACCACTCATAGCGAGCATCTAAGGGAGCTCTCCTACGGATGTACCCCTCATGGAAGGGTGTGTGTTGGGTGCTATGTTGAACAGGAGTGCCCCTAGAAGAGGTGCCCCTATAGTCCCTTTCCGTTAAGGTGTGGAGGGGACTGCCTTGTGTGTCAGGTCGCCAAGGTGGTATGACCAAATCCTTGGGATTGTAACGGAGGTGACTCGTGCCTCCTTGGACATTCTCCACAGCGTCTGCCCGTGAGTGGGCTTGACTGCGGGTGAATACCATGGTAATGACTCTCTACAAGCTACGTAGATTTTTATCTTTTGTTTATGATTTTCTGATTTTTTTTTGTTACACTAAGCAGAAAAGAACATACACACACAAAGCAATGATTATCTCTTTTAAAGATTAATGGTGTGTCCTAGACTGGTTTTAGTGTGTTTTTGATGATAATTTTTTTTTGTTTTTGAAAATTTTTGTGAAGACCGTTTAAATGCAAAATGTTGGCTCATATGACTCCCAAAATGGTCGCCCCTTCAATATACCATTGCCGGACCGATATACCAACCTCTCTATATACCCGCCCTTACGTGAGGGAGACTATAGGTACGTGAGAGCAGATGATACATGGAACATAGGCGGTACGGAAGGGGAATCGCTCTGTTTATGACACCTACCATAGAAGACTTATCCTCATGTGCTAGGAATCACCCCAAGCTACACTTGGTCAGCTTTCGTCAGGATTTACGTCTAGCAACAGTCGCGATCGGGGTAATGTATGCAATATCTCAAGCCAAAGTGATAATGGAATCCACCTTTGGTCTTGCTCAAGGGTTGGGGTTTTACGACCAACTCCTTGGTTTAAATTACCACGTGGTGTGTGGGATTCATTTTAAGTTGCAAAAAATGAAACAGGCAAGCATCTAAACTCTCCTATGCAAGCAAAAATCAGAGAACAAAAAATATAGAAAACAAAAAATTGACAAAGGATGTTTAAATCCCTTACCTCTTCTCTGCCTAAGTCAAATATCTCTGAATTTCTGCCTGAAATAGTCTAGATTTTGAAAAATTGGTACCTGCAAGCAACAAAACAAGCAACTTTAATCAGAAATTTAATCTTTAAAAATCAAAGGACACAGGTCCCACCGTGATCGCCATTGAAAGCACGAGGATACGGAAACAAAAAGGAATATGCCACAAGAAAAGAACAAGAAAGAACATATGCAAATTGACACAAGATAAAAGCAATACGAAATATAGTAATCTCTTTTATTGATACGCTTTACAAATTGTGTTACAATACGTCTCCTTCCTTTTTAGGGGATAGGAGAGTCAAATGTGTTTCTTGTCACAAGATCCATGGCTCACAATCCTTCTTCCGCGTGCCCACATGTAAGATGGGCGGACCAAAACGTCGCCGCCGCTTGCGTATATGATTATTTTCTCTTTCCTGCTCCTCTGCTATCGGAAACCTGCATTCAAAGAAACAGAAAATATTAGTAATACCTGCAGACAAAATGAAACATGTATTTCCCAAGGCCTACTATCAGTGCATGCATGAAAATAATAAAACGACTATCAAATGACCTCGGATTGACCTGAAATTTTGATAGAAGCATAAAAATATTATCAGAAGACCATTGCAAAAATAATAGTCTAAAAATTCCTCACAATTTTGTATTCGCTCCAGGGTGGGACGAATAGACCCTTGATAGATTGGTATTCTTGGGACGAATAGACGCAATCTGCGAAAAGCACCCTCTTCAATGTCCTATCTCGGAAGCTCCAAAAGACCTGCAAACTTGGGGTTAGCTAATTGGGGGCATTTTGGGATGACCCAGATGCTCATATTTCTCCAATTTTTCCTCTAGGATCCAGATTTTGAAGATGGCATCTGCAAGTTAGTGAAAGCGGGAAACAACAATAACCTGGTCAAAAATAATCAGAATGACATGAAATTTGAACTGTAACCTATTTAACCTATCTAGAATCAGATGCAAAAGAAAAAAACAAGAAATCTATCACATATTTCTAATCATCCCGGGGTGGGGCGATTAGCACTGTGATAGTTTGGGGAGCGCTCGGGGGCAGGACGCCCACCGATTGAAGCACCGTTTCGGCACCAATCCACTTGGGATGGGTCCAAAACTGATTATGGGGTGTTGTCAACAAATTTGGTGGATAATTGTGGTCAAAAATCGGGTTTTGGGTATGGATTTGCGCCTCCAATAGTCACCCAATAACCTCCCTTTCGAATGAGAGATTAAGGATGTAAAAGCACAAATCGCAGTTAGGTATGAAATTGGCAGCACTTCGTTGCTCAAATGCTCCTTCTCTGTATATCTTTTGGGTGGGAAAACTCCCCAATTTATAGACCTTAGGGTCTCCTTGTTTGAATTGCGCATGCGAGGGCGCCTCTTGAGTTAACTGTCCTATTTTCAGAGAAAAGCTAACTCCCTGATAAAAAATCTTCTTGCATGAGGTCTCTAAAATAAAGACATGCATGATTGAAGTCTCTCTTCTTGATTTGGAGCCGTTCCTCGCAATTGCATGGCCTAAAGCCTCAGTTAACTGGCGGAGTTGCCGAGGTTTGACTTTTTGCCAGTCAAACCTGCTATTCGTCCCACCCTGGAGCGATTGCTTAATCGTCCCAGGGTGGGACGAATACCAGTCTGAATTCGTCCCTGGGTGGGACGAGTAGAGAAAAAGGTGCCAAAAAGGTGCAAAATTGACTTTTGACCCTCAAAACTGCTTTTGGGAGTGGTTAGGACCACTGTTTGACCTCTGGGGGCTGCCCTAGGGGCTGTTTGTGTCAATGCGATCAGCACTTGTCGTCACATAATCGGATTGGTGCTATTTTGGTGTCTACACATTCATAGAAGCCGAAGCTTTGGTCTGGAGCTTTTTTTGTCAGACTCGGCCGGACTCTCGAGTACTCGGCCGAGTTCGAGTTCGAGTGGGCTCAGCCGTGCTGAGTCCACTCGGACTCGTTTTTTTCTTGGACTCGGTCGAGTCCAACCGAGTTTGGAGCCAAGTCCGAGTTCGACCCAGACTCACGAGTCCAGACATCAAGACTCGACTGGCCCAAAAAAAATTAAAGTTAAAATAAATAAAAAAATCATGGACACTAACGTGCCATTCCGTGTGTGCATCGGAATCAGGGTGCCAAACGGGCAACGTCTCTTGGCTTTCTATGGTTTTCAATCTTTAATACTGTTGCCTTGTGTACCTCCTTGACAGTGGTGATTGCATGTTTGCTTCATGAACGTTTGCGAGTAGAGCTTCTTTATGAAAATCGATCTAGAGTGGCTGGCCTGTCCGCAATATGTTTGCGAGTTTCAATCGTCTGTACCATAGTGTAAATAGGGAGTGGTTAATAAATTGTAATCATTAAATTAAATCTAGGTTGCCAAAAGGCTATTGGTCATAGAAGACAATAGCATTAAAGGGGGAAGCAATTCATGGCATCACACGAATCAGGCATATTAGAGGGCTAGTAATGCAGCTAAAGAATAACTCCCTTAGGATTAGCACCAGTTACCCAAGAACTTTTTGATTGATAAAAGGACAGTTGCCACGATTAAGCATGTGATAAAACTGCGAATAATGAGTCTTCATTGCTCAGGCACGTAGGAGTCTTTCCATATCACCTTGCTAGAGAATAAATAAATGGAAGAATGACCAGCGGAAGGAAGTGAATTCAATGGCTCCAACTTTCCAAGTGGGAGAGGTCTATAAAAGGAACGTTTCCCCCTCAACATTCCACACACCCCGAGTAGAGCTGCCCTTCAAGAGCAATATTCTTTTCTCATCCCCTTAAGCTCCAAAAGCCTCAATATTTGCCCTTATAGACTTTGCGCCGAATAGATAAGGCCTTCATTTATGGGTTCCTGGTCTCTTGCAAGCAGAAGATGCTTGTGAGTCTCCAAAGCTGTAGTGAAATTTCACTACATTGGGCAAATCTTGCCGAAGAGGACACTCTGGAACAAAACCACCGTCCAGTGCTGATTTTAAAGAAAAATAAGATGAGAGGACCTAAAACCCCCTTAGTCTATCAACTAGTTAGAACCAAGGAAACAACAAAAATACTGACAAGGGAAGGCCTCCGCCATAAGATGAAAGCACACTCTAAGCTCCCTGTGCCATGTGGTCATGCTGACCAACCAGACTGGACAAACAATGACCCATAGCCTTTTCGGTGGTAGCTAAGATAAACCTTGCCATTGGTAGGAACCCTGGAGCCTTTCTAATGGTAGCTAAAAGGGCTCCACCTTTGGTAGGGTTTCATCCCATACAGCGGCTGTGGACTCACCCATTGCCTAGAAGGATGAGCCAACAGTCTGGATTACACTCCACATCTAATGGGGCTCGTAGTGACTATCCAACAAGTCACTATTCCCTAGTTCAGTTACAAGATAGCACCAACTAGGAACCCGAGGGAAAAGAACCCAACATCTATGGAGGAAGGAGAATTTGAAGTGTTGGACAAGGAATCAACAGATAAGCTCCTATATTTCCATCAAGAGGAGCTTAATACTTAGTGATCTGCGGAAACACAAGCATCATGGAGATTTCAAGTTGTGAAACCTCCACAAACCATCTAAAGCTTGCTGGTCCATATGAAGGCCACCCTAGAATTTTGTAGCAAGAGAGAAAAAAGGAAGCTTTTCAGCCCATCATTCTTTCAAAATTCTTTCCTTTGGAGCCTAAGGAAGTAATATTTCAGGATTAAAATTTTTTAGAAATTGATTATTCATAGAAGCCAAAAGCTTTGGTCTAGAGTAGTTTCATATTCTTCAAGGTCGAACTTGCAAAGTCTCAGTGGCTGGAATTTTTCTGCAATGAAGTTAGCAAAGTGCTTCAAAATATTCAGCTAGTGAGAAGCTTGTGGAGCATAGAATATTCATTTCGAAAGGTAGTGAGCTAGAACGTTTTCGAAGTGACGTGAACCCGGCCCCAAAATGTTTTGGCTTGGTGAAAAGCCTAACAAAAGTAAGAAGAGAAGCCCAGAGTGCAAGCCAAAGGGAAGCAACATCCCAGATCGAAGGTTCGCAGCATGAATGATGATGTCAGGATCTAACGCAATAAGACCGAGTGACCAATGCATGGAGATGCCGTAGGCAACATTGAATGAACCTTTTAAAAGAAATGTCCAGCATGCCTACAAAATTAAAACACTCTAAGAAGAAGTTGCTCGACACTGCCGGATAAAAGTGGTTAGGTCAGAATTGTTGTTGTCAGAGCATGAATGTGACAACCACTCCAACAAAACATAAATAAAAGATCCTGCAAATCATAACCACAAGAGGGATGGCAGAGAATGTGTCGATTGAGCTTAGTGGTGCCAGGTCATCTTTGATTGTGCATGATCAATTTTGCTCATGATTGTACATAATGGTTAGTTTCATTTTGAGCTTAGTGAAAACTATAAATAGAGGAATGCTCCTCATTGTAAAGGGTCGGATAATTCAAGGTTTGCTTGATGTAAGATTTATGTTCATACTGTTCTAATGCAATCAAGAATTTGACTTCTCCTAGTTGAAGTGTGTAGAATTATTGATTGAGGTGATATTTACACTTTCAAACATTTCTGTTTATGCTTAATTGGAGTATGATTTGTTAGGCTTAAAGTTGTTTGAATTATTTCAATTGAGTGCTTGGAATGTTGGATGTTGTAATGTCTAGGCTTATTATATTTTTTGCATAGCTTTAATTGAGGGTTGATCTGTTAGGCTTTGCTTGTAGTAGATGGTTAATGCTCATTCAGCTGAAACCAATGTTGTTATCTGAGCTCCAGCCGCATGAATCTTTCTCTCTATCCTCGCTCTTCTCTCAACCCTATCCCTTTTCTATCTTTTGTCTTTTGCACAGTAGGACTTAGAAAAGGAGCTGGCCTTCTCTGGAGGTTGACTTAGAAATAATTCAGAGTCATCCAATCTTGACCTCGGTCTAGGGCACATATTCCATATTAGGCAGATTGAAGGATCAAGAAGTACAAGATATCAACTACCCCTCATTTGCCTAGGTGCAAACAAATGCAACTTATCAACTTATTTTTCCCATTCTACTAGTTCTTGGACCATGGATGCTAGGAGAGTTTCGGGAAGCCAAACATTATGCCTTGCTAGGATTATCCAACCAAGTCCCCTTATAGCCTTCTGGGAGCATCCTTAGATCTTGTGGCGGCTCTTTTGGGATGGTGATGATGATGGCTATTCTTTTGCTTCTTGTTCTACTTCGCATTCCACCAATGATTAGAGTTCTTGTTCTACATTCTCAAGGGGCCACCCCTTGAGAATGTGATCAGATGTACAATAGTTCAAGTTTAGTACAATTCACTCTATTCTCTAGATTAGTTTTGCTAATACATACTTGGTAATTTCAGTGCTTTGTAACAGTATTTTTGTGTTCAGTCTCATTGACCTACTTTGGTCATTTGTGGACATTAATAGAATTGTCTTCTCTGAAGTAATGCTTAGTAATTCATACTCGAGTATACTGAAATTCATTGCTTTCACACATTGATCTGTCACTCTTTGAATATCTCTTGATATAAAAAAAGGTCCTACCATGGATAGTTAAAAGGGCAATTGTGGAAAGGAGGATAGTTGGTCCTACCATGGATAGTTAAAAGAGCAATTGTGGAAAGGAGGATAGTTTAGTAAAGTGTGTTTATGCTCCAATGAAAAGTGTTTTGTAAGTGCATTTTTGTGAATGATGCTCATGCAATGGATGACTAGATATGCCTATGACCTCCAAAGTAATGCCTATGAATTCATTCTAATGTCTAGCAGAATTTACTAGTTTCATAAATTGATCTGTTACTCTTGGAATACCTCTTGACATAACAAAATATTCTATGTTCATGTATCCTTAAAAGAGAATTTATAGGAAGGAGCATGTTCTAGTAATCTGTGTTTATGGTTCAACCAAAGGTGTTTTGTAACTGAAGTTTGATGTATATACTCATACAATAGCTGACCAGATATGCCTATGGCAGTGATGAGCAAATTTCTAAGACATTACTTATGTGCAGAGGATTTATTGTTAATCTTGGTGACATGCTTGAACGGTGGAGTAATGGCATTTTCAGGTATGAATTCTATTTTAGTTCATTTCAAACATTTTTTTTTCTTACTCTACTGATTGTTTCTGAAGAATCAACTTTTGGGTGGCTTGTCATCTTTGTTGATCAAACAACTAATTACCCATTCTATAGTACTTTAGTTTTATTATAGAGTTAACAAGATCATTAAAGCAACTTGCATAATGAACTTGTAAAGCATTAGTTTTATTATAGAGTTAACAACTAATCATTAAAGCAACTTGCATAATGAACTTGTAAAGCATTAGTTTTATTATAGAGTTAACAACTAATCATTAAAGCAACTTGCATAATGAACTTGTAAAGCATTTATAGTTCAGTTGATAACTAAGCAGCAATGCTTGTGTATTCAGGTAATTGCATTATTGACATAATTAATAGCATGAGGAATCTCCAAATAGCATGAGTATTGACCAAGAAAATTAACTTACCTTTGGTTTTTTTCTATGCACTATCCATTCCTTTTCATCTCTAAAATGTTCTTCACCTAGGAGTTTGATGATCCCAAATGAATTTATCTTTCATGCTTCTTTATGAATGCATGTGGATTGTGCCTTTCAATTTTTTTGGAAACCTTAGTTAAATTCTTGGTGGAAAATAACTCATCATTGATGCTTTCTTCACAATTAGATGATCCATAAACATGTTAGGTGTGAAGTCAGTATGGTCAGACGACAGTCAGCAGGGCTGCTAGACGTCTGGCCAGACGTCCAGACGTCTGGGCTGGCAGACGTCTAGGCCAGTTGTGACATCTAGCAGATGTCTAGGTAGACGTCAGTACGTGGAAGACGAACAATCTTGGGAGCGGAAGACGAATAGTCTTGGGAGCGGAAACAAACAGTCTTTGGAGGCTTGCATTGGAAGATGAAACGAATAGTTTTGGAGTCTTCCTTCCCTCTATAAAAGGGACGTGATCCCTTGCATAATTACGTATGTGTTGTTGAAAACGTTGAAAGACATGGATGTAAATTTTGCTGAAAATAATAAAGATGAAGTTGCCATTGCCCCGTGGTTTTTCCTGCACATTGCAGGTTTCCACGTAAATCTCTGTGTCACTTGTGTTACTGTTTTCGTGTTCTATATTTTTGTTATTGTGCTTCCTCTTGCAGGTGTGGAATCTGAAGTTTTTCCTAACATCTGGTATCAAAGCTAAGGTTTTGTGCGAGTGGGAGCTGCAACAATGACAAAAGGTGTAACCAAGTTCGAGATTGAGAAATTTGATGGCAGGAACTTCGCTCTATGGAAGATGAAGGTGGAGGATTTGCTGGTTTAGAATGACCAAGCGCAAGCCTTGAAAGGGGTCGCGAGTAAACCGAGCAGCATGAAAGATGAGGAGTGGGTAACGCTTGACATGAAGGCGGTTTCTACAATCCGTCTCTTCCTAGCGGACTCCGTCTTGTTCAATGTAGCTGAAGAGAAGACCGCGGAAGCCCTTTGGCAAAATCTTGAAAAGTTGTATGAAACAAAATCAGCAACTAATAAGGTTTTTCTGAAAAGCCATCTTTATAGTTTGAGGATGAAGCAAAGTTCATCCGTGGTATATCATTTGAATGAGTTTAATACTCTGATCAGTAAACTGGTTTCAGTTAATGTGAATATGGAGGATGAAGATAGAGCTATCACCCTACTTTGTTCCCTCCCGGACACTTCGGATCATATGGTGATGACCATCAGTAATTCATCATCGGGATCTCTCAATTTTGATGATGTGGCAGCCGCTTTGTTGGCAGAAGAGTTGAGGCGAAAAACGTCTCTGGAACCCTCAACCAATGAAGCCCTATCTGTGAGAGGTCGATTGTTCGAGGGGAGTAAACAAGGTAGAAAGCAGTCCGGATCTAAGTCTAAAGGACAAAAGCAGAAAGGGAAGTGTTGGCATTGTGGGAAGCTAGGACACTCCAAGAAGGATTGTTCGCAATTAAAGAATGGTGAAAAGCAAAATTAGCCATCAGTTAAAGCCAGTGCAACAGATTCGGGAGAGACGACAACATGTGAAGCCTTACGTATCAGTAACAACAGATCAGTGTTATATACTTGGGTTTTGGAATCGGGTGCATCCTTCCACATGTCTCCCCACAGAGACTGGTTTGACAAATATCAGCCATACTGTGGTGGAAAGGTCTATTTGGGTCATGATCATCCTTTAGAAATTGTGGGAAGAGGGGATATAAGGATTAGGTTGGACGATGGTAGAGAAAGGATGCTATGTGATGTGCGACATGTGCCCGATTTGAGGAAGAATTTACTATCAATCAAAATGATGGATAAGCTAGGATATTCTGTCACCTTTTGTAACAACTACTGCAAGATTACCAGAGGAGCTCTTGTAGTAGCAAAGGGAGAATCTTATGGGACCTTATACCGTTTATGCGGTGATACGGTGACAAACCATGCAGTAGCAGCAACTTCTGTTCAGGATGCAGTAATGCTATGGCATCAATGCCTAGGCCATATGAGTGAAAAAGGCCTAAAAATTCTGCATGACGGAGGTATGCTTTCCGGGGTTAAGTCTTGTAATTTAGACTTATGTGAGCACTTGTATTTTTGGTAAAAAGAAGAGGGTTCGATTTCATCGCAAGTCTTGGTAAGAGTTCTGATTTTCTGCAACTTATACATTCGGATATATTTGGACTGTCCCCACTCAGTCCTTGAATGGCGCCATCTATTTTCTGACTTTTATAGATGATTATTCTAGGAGAGTGTGGGTTTACTTTCTAAAGAAGAAGTCGGAAGCTTTGCAGAAATTTAAGGAGTTAAAAGCACGGGTAGAAAAGAATTTGGGCAAGTCAATTTTGTGTCTCAGGTCAGATAATGGGGGTGAATATTGCTCCAAGGAATTTGATAAATTTTGTATTCAGGAAGGTATTAAGCACCGGAATATTGTACCATACACTCCACAACAAAATGGTGTGGTTGAGCGGATGAATCGCACAATCATGGAACGTGCAAGAAGCATGCTTAGCGCAGCCATGTTGGAGAAAAAGTTTTGGGCGAAGGCTGTTAATACAGTTGTTTATCTTATTAACAGGTCACCTACAACTGCGTTGGAGGGTCAGATTCCAAAGGAGGTTCGGTGTTGTAAGCCTGTTGATTACTCTCATTTGCGTACCTTTGGCTGTGACGCGTTTGCCCATGTACCCAAAGAAAAAAGGTCCAAGCTTGACCCGAAGTCAAGCAAATGTGTTTTTCTCGGCTATGGAGATATAATGAAGGGGTATAGACTGTGGGATCCTACTGCCCACAAGGTAATTATTAGCCGAGATGTAATTGTTGATGAAAAATCCATGCAAAGGAAGGAGGTACAGCAAAATCCTAATGTTGTACCTGTTGAAGTAGAATTTAGTGAAGATGAACATGCTGAAGTTTTTGATCAGCATGTAGAACAGGAAGTAGAGCAGCCACAACGGTCACAAGACCAAGAGCCAGAATCGACAGATCATTGGGTTAGAAGATCTACACGTCCACAAAAGTGTCCGAAAAGGTATTCTCATGTGTATCAGTCCTCTTTTGCTTTGTTAACTGATGATAGTGAACCTAGTTCATTTCAGGAAGCTAGAGAGACTGAGAATGCAGCAAAGTGGAGGAAATCCATGGAGGAGGAAATCGAGGCACTTCGAAAGAACAAAACTTGGGGACTTGTGGATCTCCCACCTAGAAGAAAGACTGTTGGAAACAAGTGGGTGTACAAAGTGAAGAAGAACATCAACGGGCTATTGGAACGCTATAAAGCTCACTTGGTGGCAAAGGGCTATGTGCAGAAGTCAGGTGTTGAATTTAATGAAATTTTCTCTCCAGTTGTGAAGATGACTACTATCAGAGTTCTATTTGCACTTGTAGTTGCACAGGATTTGGAACTGGAGCAGCTTGATGTAAAGACTGCTTTCTTGCATGGTGATCTCGAGGAAGAGATATATATGGATCAACTTGAGGGCTATGAAGAAAGAGGCAAAGAACATTTGGTTTGTAGATCGAAGAAATCATTGTACGGGTTGAAACAGTGCCAAGGATGTGGTACAAAAAATTTGACACCTTCATGAAGAGCCAAGGTTTCGAGCGGGAGTGAAACTGACCATTGTGGATACTACAAGATGTTTGATGATGGCAGTTTTATTATTTTGCTGTTGTATGTTGATGATATGTTGGTTGCGAGGCCCCAACATGAAGAAAATCATTGATCTTAAGGCTCAGTTGGCTAGGACATTTGAAATGAAGGATTTAGGAGCAGCAAACCAAATTTTAGGGATGAAGATACACAGGGACAAAAAAGGAAGAAAGATCTGGTTAAGTCAAAAGTCATATGTGGAAAAGATTCTGCAACGCTTCAATATGTAGAATGCTAAACTAGTTAGTACCCCACTTACTCTGCTCTTAAAGTTGTCTTCCAACCAGTGTCCTAGAAGGGAAGCAGAGAAGACAAGCATGTCTCGTGTACCGTATTCATCAGCAGTAGGAAGCCTCATGTATGCGTGAGCACCAGACCGAATATTGCCCAAGCAGTGGGAGTAGTGATTTGGTACATGGCAAATCCTGGTAAGGAGCATTGGAATGTGGTGAAGTGGATATTCAGATATTTAAGAGCCACTTCAGACGTTGCCATTTACTTTGGATCGACAGATTTGCAAGTTACGAGGTTTTGTGGATTCTGATTATGGTGGAGATAGAGATGGGAGAAAATCCACTACAGGATATACCTTCACTCTTGCAGGAGGAGCGATGAGTTGGGCTTCTAAGTTACAGTTTGTTGTGGCTTTATCAACCACTGAAGCAAAATATATTGCAACGACTTATGCCAGCAAAAAGGCAATTTGGCTAGAGCGATTGTTGGGCGACTTCAAGGTAATGCAGGAGAAAATTACGCTGCATTGTGATAGCCAGAGTGCTATTCAATTAGTGAAGAATCCAACATTCCATGATCACACAAAACACATTGATGTCAAGTACCACTTTATCAAATATGTGGTGGAAGAATGTAGGATCCTGTTGCAAAAAATCGACACTGAAGTGAATCCTGCAGATATGCTTACAAAGCCAGTCAAGGTAGAGGAGTTTGAATGGTGCAAAACTTCTTTGGGCTTGCTGAAAAAGTAACAAGGGCAGCATTGGGCAATTGGCATTGGCTGAAAATTTTTTGGCAGAAGAATTCCCGAATACTGACTTCAAGTGGGAGAATGTTAGGTGTGAAGTCAGTATGGTTAGATGACAGTTAGCAGGGCTGCCAGATGTCTAGGCCAGACGTCTAGACGTCTGGGTTGCCAGATGTCTGGTCTAGCAGACATCTAGGCCAGACTTCTGGGTTGCCAGACGTTTGGGCTGGTAGACGTCTAGGCCAGTTGTGACGTCTGGCCAGACGTCTAGGTAGACGTCAGTAACAGTATTGGGAGCGGAAACGAACAGTCTTTGGAGGCTTGCGTTGGAAGATGAAACAAACAGTTTTGGAGTCTTCCTTCTGCTCTATAAAAGGGATGTGATCCTTGCATAATTACGTATGTGTTGTTGAAAACGTTGAAAGACGTGGATGTAAATTTTGCTGAAAATAATAAAGAAGAAGTTGCCAATGCCCCATGGTTTTTCTTGCACATTGCAGGTTTCCACGTAAATCTCTGTGTCACTTGTGTTACTGTTTCCGTGTTCTATATTTTTGTTATTGTGCTTCCTCTTGCAGGTGTGGAATCTGAAGTTTTTCCTAATAAAACACACTGATCCCTTAATAATTTTATTCACTTTCATATCAAGGATAACTATTTGCTACATGCAATAGTATAAAAGAAAGCGATAAGTTGAATCTACCTTAAAAATTCATTCATTATTATGTTCGTAATGGTTTAATTGTTTCCAATGTATTTAATGTTGGAACATTTAGTTCCAACTCATCTAAGAGGTCTTCATGATAGAAACTTGCTATTATAGTATGTAATTGTCTACTTTTTTTGTCATGGTCGTAATCACCATGTTGTTTCCTATTCTATTTTCTTGTCAGGATCAAATATAACTATCCTATTTCATCTTGAATGCCAATTTCTTAAAAGAAACAAATATAAATTAGCAAATTAAATGTATACTCAGCTTATCTTAATGAATTTGTAAATATATAATGGCTCAATATTGACCTTAGAATCACATTTACCTTGCAATCCTTATATATAAAATGTAATAATGAAAAGTGGCAAACAACTTGAAACTTGTCGGTTCACCCTTAGATTCAGACAATCTGGTTAACACCATACTGGCTTGTGGCTTTTTCCTGGACTGCCAGTTTTTTTGACTGACTCACTGGTTATTTGTGGAAACTAACAAGTAAACCAAAAACTGAATGGTTTGAAGTTTATTTGATGTGAGATGAGGCAACGAGCATTTATATTTTGTTAAAAGATAATATATTTTATGTTTTTCTATTTGCTGAGCTTTTAAATTTTTTGGGTTTGCATAATTTTTGCCAAGTTTGGTTTTTAATACTTTGTAAAATAAGTCCTCTAGAAATATAAATTCTATGGACTGATCAAGGTGGGTTTGCTTCCTCTCATCATGGGACAAATTGCTTCATATTACTAGGCATAAAGTCTTCAAAGCTTCATGCCCTTTTGGATACAAGTTGAATTAAGGCATGAAAAAGTATACATTTGAGCCTTGCCTATTAGTCGCATGGAATTATAGAGTGCTTATATAGATATCGTCTAGTCAAATGCGTGGCTTTCACCAAATTAACTAGCGACTACGACCTTGGTTATAAAAGTTCATTTGGCATCAATCAGCATGCCTCTTGTCACATGCCATATAGACTCATCCAAATCCCTTTGTGATGCAACTCAAGCTACTCCGGAAGAATACTCTTAGTCTCGCCTACAGTCCTCTTAGAGAATTTATCAAGTGTAAAACATTGCCCAGATTTCTTTTGTCTAGATACTTTAGCATCAACAAGTAGTCTTTAACCGATGACTTCACTTGAATGGCTCTAGGCATGTTGTATTATTGGAGGTGTTGATGCAATCATCCATAATAGGCCTGGCCATGAGGTCATTTTTCTATTGGCATCACCTTTTTAATTTGTCATATGGCAGTTTCTATGCTTTGTTTGTAATAAATAGGTCCCCTCATATATCAAGTTTCCAACATTTCATCTGGATAGTTTGAAAACCCCATTTCAATCAAACACTTTTCATCATTTTTTTTTATTTGTGGAAAACATCCCAAAAGGGATGCCACTTTCGGGTAAGACCCAAGGAGGCAGGGGTATCCATTCCGCCAAAAACGCCCAGGACTCGGACCCGGCCTACCACCTTTGACATACTCAAGGAGCAAACAAACACACAAAACCAATTTAAAAATAAGTAAATAACAACAAAAATAATAAAATAAAATAAAAAACATGCTCCTTGAGTGTGTCAAAAACAAAAGCACAACCAAACACGCACAATAAGATAAAAGAAACCACAACACGAACCACATAGAAAAACACAAGAACCACATAACAAAACACAAACAAGACAAAAACAACATAACACTACAAAGACATAACCCAAAAAAAAACATGAAAAATAAACACAACCAAAACCTAAAAAATAAAAAAAATAAAAAATAAAAAACAACCAACAACAGACAATAAACAAAAACAAAAAACATAGAAAACACTCACACATAAAAACACGAATTAACACAAACAAAGAGAAACCCAAGAACAAGAACGAAAAAACACAAGAACAATAACAAAAAACATAAAAAAAAACACAAAACAACAAAAACACATGAACAACAAAAACAACACAAAGAACACAAAAACAAAACAAAACAAAAGAACCCACCCACCTTAAAAAACTAAACAAAAAAGAAAAAAAAAAAAAAATGAACATAACAATGACCTATCTAGACCAGAAGACTATTAAGGCAAGAATCAACAGAGGAAACAAAAGAAAGAATAGAATGAGCTAGGGAACTAAAAAACTGAATGAACCAAAGAGAAGCAAAAAAAAAAGCAAGAAGAAACTAGGTACCTTCGAACTCGGAGCCATCCAAAGAAATGATAGAAAGAAGAGCTTCCCTAATTTGAGAAGCCCACCATCTAGGAGGGTGGCCATAACAAGTAAGATCACCTTTGTCCAAAGCCCAATTAGCTAAAGCATCAACACTCTTGTTTTGATCTCTCGACCACATGATTGTAATCAACTTTCAAAAATCCCATCCTGGATTAATTGAATCTTCTCAATAATTCTTTTTATTCTCCAATCCACCTTATGATTCTTAGAAGGAGTCTTCAAGAGATTAATCATAAGTTGAGAGTCAGACTCAACTAACACCTTTTCCCATCCAACCTTAGTAGCCTCCTCGAAGGCCTCTCGAGGATACCATACCCCTCAACAAGGTTATTGGAAAGAATACCCAAATTCTCAGTAAAAGTAAAAACCAGGGAGCCATCTCGAAAGTCTACCAATTCCTCCCACATCGGCTTTTCCAGGGTTCCCTCTAGAGGCTCCATCAGTATTGACTTTTCCAAAATCCTTAGGAGGAGGTTGCCAATTTCTTGTCCTATCCATCTTACTAATACTCACATTCCCTTTAAGTTGGTTGCCCTTAGAAGATTTAATCTTCAATCTTTGCATCACTTGATCCCATCTTTGGTGGGAGTTTTGGGGGTGATTAAGGAGTTGATGGACTGATTCAACTAAGTTGGCTATGGTCTTTTGCCAAATATAGTGAATATCCTTCCTATCTTGATTAAAAATTCGGTTGTTCCTTTCATTCCAAATATTCCAAAGAAGAATGGTAGAACCCATCCAAACTAACCGCCTAATAAAATGATCAACACCCTCTTGATTAGGCCAATCCCTCCAAAGTTGTTCAAAAGTAAAAAAATTGGACCACTGTAAGCCAAGTAAAGTGGCCATTCTCCTCCATAGCTCGGAGGCTAAAGTACACTCAATAAAAATATGGTTGAGAGTTTCTACATTCTCTTCACACATTTCACATCTAAAAGGGCCATGAAAACCACGCTTCATAAGTTGCTCACCAAGTAAGCACCCTACGATGCAATAAAAGCCAATTAAAGAACCTCACCTTAGGCCAGAGCTTTTGAGCCCACAATCGAGAAAATATGTCGAAGAATGGTTGGGATTATTATGGCATAAGGTCAAATAACCTTGAGCAACCGAATACTCACCCTTAGTAGTGTTGTTCCATCCAAAACAATCTTTTTCATGGGACCAAGAGAGGGATCTCATATGAAGGATGCCTTGGATATCTTGTCTTTGCCTTTCTGGGATTTGAATAGGCCAGTCCTCAATAGGGATCCAATATCTACCAACCTTTGAATTACCAAGATGGTACCGACAGTAATTAGCCACCTTTATCCAATTAGCTCGGTGAAGCTCCTCCATCCAAGGCCTCCAATCGGGAAACTGAGTTATCAAAGGCTTGTGACCATCCCAAGAATCTGTCCAAAAATTTGCCTCGTTGACCATTATGAATGATCCAAAATAATTTTTTCTTTATCAAATCCTCACCAGCCTTAAGAACTCGCTAAAATGGGAGAACCTTTGGTAGGAAGTTGATAGCGAACAAGGTCTTCAGGACTTTTGTTCTCAAGCATATTTAGCACGGAGATTATTGGCCCAAAGAGCATTGGGGTTATGCAACATCCTCCAATATAATTTAGCAGCTAAAGCTTTGTTGTTATTAATAGAAGACCGGAATCCTAACCCCCCTTCACTCTTAGGAAGACATAAAGTATCCCATTTCACCAAGGCCCATTTTCTTTTCTCCTTAGTACCACTCCAAAGGAAACGATGACTGATTTGATCCAATTCTCGAAGAACAACCTTTGGGATATTCAAAATGGAAGAAACATAAATAGGAATAGCTTGAAGGACTGATTTTACCAAGGTGATTCTACCCCCTAAGAAAGCCACCTGTTGGTCCACTTTCCAATTTTCTTCTTGACTTTGTCCAACAACCAATTCCAATCTTTATTTTTCTGCCTTTGAATATTTATGGGAATACCTAAATAAGTGATTGGAAGGGAGGTCTTCTTATATCTTAATTTATCCAAGACCATGGATTCCCTGTCTAGCAGAGCAATGAAAGAAAATAACTTTAGATTTGTCTTCATTGATCAACTGCCCAGTAGCCTTAGAAAAATAGCTAATAATTTGCTTAATATTAGAAGCTTCCTTAACTCGTAGCTTTACCTAAAAGAGTAGAGTCATCCACAAATTGAAGATGAGAGATAGGTCTAGCTCCATGAGCAATGGTAACTCCCTCAAGGGTTTTGTTTTCCCTCTTTTTGGTTATAGTCCTACCCAAGCATTCAACAAGAATGATGAATAAATAAGGGGATAGCGGGTCACCTTGCCTAATACCTCTGGAAGTCGGGAATGACCGAGAAGGCCTGCCATTGATAAGAACTAAGTAGGAAACTCGAAGAGATACATCCCATAATCCAATCCATCCAATCCTTAGAGAAACCAAATTGCATCAAAACTTTGATAAGTGCGTGCCAATCCACTCTAAGCTTTGGATAAGTCTAACCGAATGAACATGGAAGGAGATTTTTGCATATCCATGGAATGGATGGCTTCCCGAGCAAGAACTATCTCATCTACTATTTGACGTCCTTCCACATAACCCCCTTGCTCTGGGGAAATAATCTTATGCAAAAGAGGCTTCAACCTTTCTGCCATGATTTTAGTAATGATTTTGAGAAGAACATTACATAAAGCAATAGGTCTAAAAGTTGAGATATGATCAACCTCTTGAGCTTTTGGAACAAGAGTAATATAAGTTTTATTGATAACCTTCAAAATTTCTTTGGCTTTCCCGGCTTCTTCCACCACCTCTAATAAATCAACATGAAGGATATCCCATAACTCTTGGTAGAACTCAATGGGAAAACCATCAGGACTTGGGGTTTTCCCTTTTTGCATTTTAAAAACTACTTGTTGAAGCTCATTGATAGTAATAGGAGCAGTCAAAATAGAGTTCTCCTCGTAAGTGATAAGAGAAGGGATTGCTTGAAGAACATTTTGTTGTGAAGCCGAGTCAAGAGGAGTAGCAACAAAAAGATTGGAAAAGTAATCAACAACAATAGAGTTCATGCCATCCCAAGTATAAACAACATCTCCAGAATCTGATTTTAAGGAAGAAATAAAGTTGTGAGATCTTCGAGCTAGAAGAGATTTGTGGAAGAAATTTGTGTTTCGATCTCCTTCTTTGAGCCATTGAATTCTAGATTTTTGCTTCCATAAGATTTCTTCTCTTTTTTCCCATTCCTCTAACCGAGTTGTGAGTTTAATTTCATCTCGCACTTCTCTTCTCTCGTGAGGCCATCTAAACGGATTTTTTTATTCAAATTTTCAAGATGAGCAATAACTTCATGTTTTTTTTTATGAACATCCCCAAACTCTTTCCAGCTCCAAGTCTTGATTTTGGATTTAATGTATTGCAGTCTTTTGGCAAAACAGAACATCTTAGTCCCATGCCTAGGTTTACCTTCCTTCCACCATTGTTGCACACGAGGTCTGAAGGAAATGTCTCTAAGCCACATTAATTGAAAACGAAAAGGAGAGAAACTCACATTGGTTTTCCACATTTCCACCATGATCGGCCAATGATCCGAACCAACATTATTAAGAGTCTTCACTTTAGGAATGTGACCATGGATTAAGAAATTTTCAGAGAGCAAAAACCTATCCAATCTCTCCATTATACAAGCTAAGCCTTGCCTTCTGTTAGACCAAGTCATAAGGCCATTATCTCGGTTGGATATCCACAAGATGGAGGTTTGCAATATATTCTCTCATGAGGTCAGTGCTTTTGTCCAAATTTCTATTTCCCCCCTTTTCTCATCCAGAGAGAGGATGGTATTGAAATCTCCTCCGATCAAGATCCAAGCTTCAGGAAAATGAGAGATAATATGAGTAATATCCTTCCACTGCCTTCTTTTTTCCTCCAAAGAAGTCGGAGCATAAACAATAATGCAGAGCATAATTTGGTTGGAATGTCTACTTTGAATAGCTATAGCCAACAAACCCCAACTGCCAACCATATGGTGAATAACTACCTCTTTTGGGTCCCAAAGACAAGCAATGCCACCCAAAGTCCCTTGGGAACTGAGGGAAACCACTTTTCCAACTGGCCAAATTTTACTGGCAATTGAGTCCATATCCTCCATTGACATCTTTGTTTCTTGAAGGAAAACAAGATGTGGATGATTTATTCGAATCATTCTTCTAATTTCATTTTGTTTTGAAAGACTCCCTTTGAGTCCTCTAATATTCCAAGTGATGATCTTCATTAATACCAGGGCTAAAAAAGTTGGGAAGGGCATTAATCTTACCTTCCTCTACAAGCTTTTCACCTTCTTTTACCATATGATATTGATTGGTCTTGCGACCTCCTTTTTGATTAGAATCCATCTTCAATTTTTTTTCCCTCGTTTCTTGACTTATTCCAATTGAATCCCGAGATGGCTTCTAACCTTGAAGAATGCTCGTACACAACCAAAATTTTACTAGATGGTTCAACGGAGTCTATATTGGGACCTGCATTATTTGAAGTTTTGACATTTGAAAGATTGTTTTTCTTGTGTAAATTTTCTCCCTTTTTTTCTTGTTGAAAACCTTTGATTTGTTGGTTTGTCTCTCGAGTTCTTCCCTTCATATTTAAATTGTGTTTCTAAGATTTCAGTTTCCATTATTTCCTCTTCCTCACTTGGGACATCATTTGTGGAAAGGATTTCAAACATATTAGCAGATGACTTTGATTGATCCTTCATAACTGGTTTTTCTCGAGTGTTCTTCTTCTTAGGTATTTGGAAACCTCGCTGAGTTTATATCTTCTTTCTTTTGATCAGGAATTTTATTTGGGCAAGCACTGGCCAAATGACCATATTCATGGCAAATTCTACAACGAAAAGGAATGTTCTCATAGTCCACTACTTGCTCCCAAGTGTCTTCCCCAAATTGTAATGTGATCTTTTTAGGTAGGGGTTTGTCAAAATCCATTAAAACACAAATCCGAGCATAAATAATATGTTCAAAATTTTGAGTACAATCAGCAGTCATCATAAAAGTTCCTAAAGAGTTTCCAATTGAAGAAAAAAAAGTAGGATTCCAAAATTCAATAGGGAGGCCAAAGAGTCTAACCCACACGGGAGCTATAGAAGGCATCTCTTCTTCGGCTTTAAATTTAGTATGCCAGGGCTTCATGAAAAGCCCCGCCCTTCCAAAAACCAAGGACCCCCTTGAAAAGTTTTCTCTCTATCTTCATTATTAGCAAATAAAACAAGAAAATAACCATTTGGATAAATAGAGATTTGTAACTCACCTTTAGTTTTCCAGCTTTTTGCAGCCCAGACTTTGAAAGCAGATAGACTCGGACGAAAACCCACGAACCGACAAATTAGTCCTCTTTTTTCCAAATCTTCAATGCCGATCTGAATGTTACCCATATCAAGCTTAACAATAGGAGTTCCATCCACTGCTTTAAGACATCCTGACTCCGTTTTCCTGGGATCAATCTTAGGCATTCTTAGAGGTTTATGGGAAGCCCTAAGATTGATATTAGCATTGGGCTGAGGCTGTCCACCACGGAGGGCATCCCTAAAATTCATTTTTGGGGCTGAGTCTTCGAAATTCTTACCCTTGACAGGGGTTTTCACAGTAGAATTATTTTGTGGGTGCACCTTAGCACCAGATTCACTTGAGATATGAGCCATTTTTTGATCAACTGCTTGAAACTTGTTTCGTGATCTCTTTAATCCTTGCCCTAGACGTCGTGGAAAGGTATGGTTTTCACTTTTCTTTTGTGCAGCAAATTGGAAGCCGTTGTCACTCAAGTTCACAGTATGATCCGTTGAAAGACAAATTTCTAACCCATCTTGGATCCCCCACAATATATACAGCTAAAATATTGAGCATAAACCACAAAAATATTGGCCGCTAGGGCCCGAAGGCCCTAAAACCAACCTCTGGAGCTGCTTGCACTCAACCCAGATGAAACCCTCGCATAGCCGCTTGCCAAATATCTCGTTCACACATAGGGATGCGCTAGGATCTGTGTTGCTCCAAATGATATGAAAATTGGTGGAGACGTTCTAGGGTTTTTCAGGCATCTACCCTCAAAATTTCAGCTCAATCCGAGTCCGGATGAGTGAGATATGGCCGAAACGAGTTCGACAGTTTGGGCAGTCCTGCGAAAAACGTCCCTCCAACACTTTTCATCATAACAGTAGTGGATTTTACATATAATTGTATATAGTTTATGGAGGATTTACTCAAATATAGTTAAATACATGGTTACAATGTTTGAAAATACGGATTCATATTAGAAGCCAACGAAATAGGAAAATTCAGAATTAAAAACATAAAAATCCGTAAGATTTAAATAAACACATCATGGAATATATATATATATATATATATATATATATATATATATATATATATATATATATATATATATATATTCAAAAGTTATATTTAATGCAAACACATCAATATGGAAATTCTATGCATGTAAATACAAATACGTAGAACATTGATAATATCTTAGAGCCATGACTCAAAATCATAATGATTTTTTTTTTGTGGAAAACACCCCATTTGGGATGCCACTTTTGAGTAAGTCCCAAGGAGGCAGGAGTATCTATTCCGCTAAAAACGCCTAGGGCTTCCACTTGGCCTGCCCCTTTCGGCACACTCAAAGAGCATGCCTAAAACAACAAAAACACAAACAAACAAACACAAAAACACAAACAAACACAACAACAATAAAAATAATAAAAAAACAACAAAAAAACACACAACAAACACAAAAGAACAAAAAAACATAAAAACAACAAAAAATGCAAAAAACAATGAAAAATACAAAAAACAACAAACAACAACAAAACACAAAACACACATAAAAAACCACAAAAACAACAAAACAACACACAAACACAACAAAAAAAAAAACACATGCACAAAAAACAAAAACATAAAAAACACCAAAAACAACACAACAAACCATAGTAGCAAAACTCGGACTCGGCTCGGACTCGGAAAAGTCAACTCGGGAGTCGGACTCGGGACTCGGCAAAAAAACTCGACAAGACTCGGAAAAAAAAAAATGAAAAAAAACAATTTTTTATTGAAAAAATAAGTTTTTTCATGCATATTACTTATTAGTATATTCTAACACACTTACTCAACATTCAACATTATACAAATAAGAAATTAACAAGAGGAAGGGGCATATTCTTTCTTGTATTCATCAAAATGTTTATAGTACAAAATGTGCTCATGAGCCATGACAAAATACAAAATCAAATAGCAGTAGCACTAAGCAAATACAATCTCTCAAGAGTCAAACTATTTATGAACTGATTTGCCCCTTGACCTAGAATAAGCTCTAAGTTCCTTTTGTTGTGCAGATCCCTGTGCCTCCTCTCGTGCCCTTTGCTCTTCCTGTTCCCTCGCCACTAACTCCTCTGCTAGGTCTTCAAGTTCCTGCAAGGGGATGGTAGGATCTTCTAGAGGCTGCACCTCCTCCTCTATGATCCATTCAGAGGATGGATCAATCTGATCTAGGTCAATGGCCTCGTAATCAGAACCTGCTATTTTTTTGTGGTGGAGGAGTAGATTGTAATGGACAAACACAAGATCATTCAATTTCTCTTGTGTTAATCTATTCCTCTTCTTGGAGTGTATGTGCTCAAAAACACTCCAGTTGCGCTCACAACCTGAAGCGCTGCATGGCTGAGATAAAATGCGGATTGCAAATTGCTGCAGGTTGGGCGTATATGTCCCAAAGTCCTCCCACCATAAATCTGAAAAAAGCCAAGAAAAAGAGAATTAATACTTCACAAGTTCACATGTAAAATGTGAAATTGAGATTAAAAGATAAAATAACTTACGTGGCAACAAAGTTGAACTTTGTTTGGTGCATTCAGGGGATGTTAGAAGGATGCCCTCGCCTTTCTTATAAGCTTGAAGCTCACCCTGTATCTTTGAACGCACTTCTGGATCAACCACTAAGCGGTCAATACATATCCTTAAGCCCGCCATCACCTCATAGTCAGTACAAACTATTCTCCCAAAAAAGAATTGGGGATTAAGGAAGTATGCTGCTGCATGAAGAGGGCTATGAAGCTGGGCTGTCCAACGCCGATCAATGATTTCCCAAATGGGTCTGTATTTGTGTGGCAGATGTTTATAAAAAGAGGCAATTGCCTCTTTGGCCCTTTCCATAGCCTCATATACATAACCCATTGGTGGTTTTTCCCCATCAACAAGACGAAGAACTCTCACCAAAGGCTCTGATACCTGAAAAAAACATTATTAGCAAATGCCTCGTCTAATAAACATGTAAAATCATCCAATAAACAAAAAATAAAAATAAGAACTTTAATCTTGTAAGTTGTACCTTGATGGCCTCCTCCATGGCCATCCAAAAGGGCTCCTCAAATATGATGTCATACACTCTCTTCCATTCAACGGTGTGTTTGTACCTAGTTCCATGCTCTGTGCTCCACTCATCGCCAACAAACATTTTCTTCAATGCCCCCTGTGCATTGAAGAGACTCTGCAATGTAATAAAATTAGTGGCGAATCGTGTCACGCCAGGTCGTACTATCTCCCTCCCGCTAGTGTACTGCCTCATCACATTTAACACCCATGTATGATTGTAAATATACTTTGTCACTGTCCTCGCCTTTTGCACAACCTCCATCACCCAAGGCAATCTCCCAAGGTCTTCCAACAACAAATCGAGACAATGGGCTGCACATGGGGTCCAAATCAACGTGGGAAATCTCTCCTCCAATAGCTTCCCAACTGCCACATAAGCTGAAGCATTGTCCGTGATGACCTGGACAACATTTTCAGCTCCCACCTCCTCCACTACATCACCCAACAACTGTGCAAGAAGAGTTGCATTCTTCACATGGGCTGATGCATCTATTGATTTAAGGAAAACAATGCCATCTGATGAAGCAACCAAAAAATTGAGCAACGTCCTGCTCCTCCCATCCGTCCACCCATCTGACATAATAGTGCAACCCTTCAACTTCCAAATTTCACGTTGCTTCTCAAGCAAAGTCTGAATATCCTGCACAGACTCCTGAAGGAGAGGGCCCCTAAGGTCAGCATAGGTGGGCGGCCTAAATCCTGAGCCGCATGCTGCAACGGCATCTAGCATGCCTCGCCAATATGGAGACCTTGCCACATTGAATGGCAAGTCTGAAAAATACCAAAAGGAGGCTATCGCCTTCCTAGCTGCCCTGTGTCTCTCCTCGTTCCACGTGGCCATACCCTGCAGCGTGGGTTGTGCCCCTGGCGTGGAACGTGCTACAAAAAAGGAGTCATTGGTGCCACTCCCAGGGTGTGCAACTGAGGGGTTGCCGCTAGAGACACTGTGTTGTCTACTGCTGCCAAATGGTGATGGCCCAAATGTGCTACCTTTGTCTGTTGCACAAGGGGTGGATGCCATGGCCTCACTCTGTTTCCTTTTCAGCCCCTTCTTCTCACTATAATCAGCAAGATTTGCATTGCATTCTCGCTGAACTTCAGCGGGCACCTTGTCACAAGCTCTAACATTGTTGTTCTTTACCTTAGCTAAGTGATACTTGAGGCGGTTTATGCCTCCATGCAACTTCTTCTGACAAAAATTGCAAGTTACGTCCCCCTTTGTGGACCCTTCTGTTCCATATCTCCAAATAGGATCCGTTTTTCCTGTGCTTGCCATTATCATACACATGGAATCATGGATACATAAATTATTAAATAGTAAATACCTACGTTTTGTGGAAATGGAGTTTTGTTTAATAAATAAATAAATAATAATTATAAAATAAAATTTAATATACAAAGTTTAAAAACAAAAATTAAAATTTTACATAACATTAAAAATTAATAAACTTTAATCATTTTATTTTTATCTATCCTAAAATAAAAATAAAACTTTTATTTTTATTTTTATTTCCAACTTAAATAAACTTATTATCAAAACATTATTAAAATTTTACAAAACATTAAATAATAATAATACTTTTATTTTTATTTATATCTAAGTTTATTATTTTATTTATAATTTAAATAAGTTTATTATCAAAATTCAAAACATTATTAAAATTTTACAAAACATTAAATAAAAATAAACTTTAATGTATCTTAAAATAATTACATAATTTTACAAAACATTTAATAATAATAAACTTTAAAAATTAAAAAATAATAATAAATATTTTTTTTTTTTTTTTAATTTTTAATTTTAAATAAGTTTTTTTAAAATTAAAACAAAAAAATTACTAATTTCATATACTAAAATAATTACATAAGTAAAGCTCAATAAAAATAGTGTATTTAAGGTGAAGAAATTATAAAAAATAAGTGTTCGTAAATATTTAATATATCTATAAATTCATAGAAAAATAAAGGTGAAGAACAATATTAAATACAAGTGTCGGCTGGCTTTGGAGTTTGGAGTAAAAATTATTTAATATAAAAGAAAAAAAATCTATATTTGAAAATAAAGTTGGGCCATCTATTAGCGTGCTGGAAGGGATATCAAGTTATTAACGCGTGGACATAAGCAAGTTCTCCCTATAATTTAATTTAATAAATTAAAAATATTATTATAATGCAATGTGTAGTATTGAATATAAGTGGTGGAAGGGATATCAAGTTACATAAGGAGGTTCTCCTTATAATTTAATTTGAATATTAAAAATATTATTATAATGCAATGTGTATTGAATATAAGTGTCGGCTGAGTGTTTGTAAATATTTAATATATCTCTAGATTCATAGAAAAACAAATATATCTAGGTAAAAAACATTATTAAATACAACTGTCGGCTGACTTTAGAGTTTGGAATAAAAATAATTTAATATAACAGAAAAAAGGTAATGCCTAACTGGGCATATATTACTAATCAATGTAACCCTATGATGCTCCGGTAATGGACTTTGTAAATATTTAATATGATGGTTAGTTGGAGCTGTAGAGGTTTCCCTTGGAGAAGAGGACCCAGGTTAGGGCCCATTGCTAGAGACAAAGATATAATCATATTGACAGAAACACATGAACACGATGGATGTAGGACTCCAGAATTTGTGGGATACAAAAAAATAGCAATATGGAATAAAGCAGCAGAAAATGGCAAAGGGCATGGGGGTATTATGGTTTTAATAAAAGAGGAATGGGATAGGGTCATTAAAATTGAAAAACAAGATGAAAACAAACAGTACATCTGGATAAAGATCCTAGAAAATAAGTCAGTTATTAGCATAGCAGCATGTTATTTTGCTCCCAAGAATTCTAAATTCTATAAGAAACATGACCTTAACAGAGAAGACCCATACTCCTCCCTAAAAAGAGACATTTCAATATACAGTAAGTTGGGGGAGATTATATTAATTGGAGATTTCAATGCAAGGACAACAAATAAGCAAGCTAACATTCTAGAAGGTAACGAAGATATTGAGATTAATCCTCTTTGGATGCCAGAAGAGGAAAATCAGCAGTGGACCAGGACTTCAAAAGATGAGCATGGGGCTATCACGCAATATGGAGAAGAGTTGTTAGGTCTTTGCAGCATATACAACTTGATTATTTGCAATGGGATGAACAAATGGAAAAATTCAGGAAAGTATACATGCAAAACATATAAGGGACAAAGTGTAATAGACTATGTAATATGCTCACAGAATTACATACCAAAAATAGAGGAGCTAGAAGTGGAAGATTCTCCAGTGGAACTTAAGTCAGATCACAACCCAATTGTTATGAAACTTCAAATGCATGGAGACAAACCAAGGGAAAAACACTTGCAAGGCAATCAAAATAAATATCCTCACAAGGGAAACATTCTCTTAACGAGATGAAAATCGGCAGAATTTTAGAGCAGTATTAAATAACAAGTTATAGGAAAGGGAAGAACTACCTCATAGTAGCAGAGATTACGGTAAGAGTGAATGGTTAATGCACGTTATTCAAGAAGCTCTAAACAAATGCAAGAGAGCTAAACCTAAAAAGAAAGAAAGGAATAGCTTCCCAACCAACCCATGGTTCGATGAAGATTGCAAAAAAATGCGAAGATTACTAAAGGAACCAACGGGTAAAACAAGAGCAAACAAAAAAGCATATGAGAAACTGGTAAGGGCAAAAAAAGAAGAATACACTAGAACAAGGAGGAAAGAATTGATTTACTTAGGGAAGCATGAACCAAAGAAATTTTGGAAGGAACTAAGCGTGAAAAGGATGCAAACTGAAAATAACATAACGGTTAATCAGTGGTTGGAGTATTCAAAACAGCTGTATCAGCGTAGTAACCAACGAGGAGACACCCCCTACTATCATTGTCAAGAAAGAACTTTTCACAATTGAAGACATTATTCAAGGGATAAAAAAGTTAGCAACTGGTAAAGCCCGTGACATAGACAATCTTCAAGCAGAGCATATAAAATGGGGGGTAGATATCCTGGCACCGCAGATCAAAGAAATTTTCAATGAGGTCATACAAAATGGCTTCCCTACTGAGTGGACAACTAGCTTGACCATTCCTTTGTTTAAAAGTGGAGATGTAAATAATCCCTCAAACTATCGAACTATCATGATCAACCCTCTCTTTGCAAAGTTGTTTGGGAGTATGATAGAGCGTAGGATCAGCATATGGGCGAAAGAAAAGGGAAAGAGAGCAAAGGGGCAAGCAGGTTTTAGGCCCAAGCACTCAACTATTGATCATTGTATCACGCTCAGACACATAGTGGAAAAAATATGGGACAAAAAGAGGAGGCTTTTTGTTGTTTTGTAGACTTCAAAAAGGCATTTGACACAGTGCCAAGGAAAAAATTATGGAGCAGAATGGAAGAGATAGAGGTTCCAATTCACTACAGGGCAGCAGTTCACAGACTATATGAGCATGTAAAGGCTAGAATCAGAACACAGGAAGGGTTATCTGAATGTTTTGGTAGTGACATAGGTGTCAAACAAGGTTGCCCTCTATCTCCGACCTTATTTGGGTTGTACATTGACAAGTTAGAAGAATGGATAAACAAATTTGGGGGAGAGGGTGTGCACTTAGCCAAATATGTGGTAAAACTCCTCATGTATGGAGATGATGTAATTCTTGTGGCCAAAACAGCCAAAGATCTAGAAGATCACCTTCAAGCTCTAGAACTCTTTTGTAAAGAAGTTGGGATGCGGGTGAACACGAGCAAAACAAAAATTATGATTTTTTCAGCAAAAAAGAAGAAGCAACAACTTGAATTTCAGTTTGCAGGAGAACCGCTTGAGGTAGTAGTAGAATACAAATACATGGGCATAGACTTTCATGACAAACTTAATTGGAATACATGTAGGATGAAAAGAACTCAAAGTGGTTGGAGAGCACTATATGCACTTCAAAACAGGTGTAGGAATGCCGAGTTGTGGGACTGGAAGACCACCAAGGTCTTATTTGGCCTACTTGTTACACCGGTTTTGTTGTATGGTTGCGAGGTGTGGGCTAGTGGCACAACAAATGCAAAATGGAGGCAAATAGAAAGGATTCAAAAATATCTAATCACAAATTTTCTCAAAATTAAGGCCACAACCCCTTATGAAATTATTCTAGCTGAAACTGGAATGTTCCCTTTAGAAGCAATTGCTATGACCAAGCTGTTATGTTACTTGAAAAAAACAGAAAACATGAAAGATGATAGATGGCCTAGGGCAGCTAGGGACGAAGAGTTGCATAGGCGAAAGAATACATGGATGAAACAAAATCAGAAATGGATGAAACGTTGGGAAATCAACATAAATGAATGCCCAAATGTCAACAAAGACATAAAAAATTATGTGAATGAAAAGTTCAGAAGTGGAATGTGGAAAAATGCAAGCGAGGAAAAGACAATATTATATTGCAAATTTTAACCCAACGTATGACCACAAGGAAAAAGCGTATATAGGCGCTGAAATCAAGTGGAAGGAAAAAATCCTCATTGCTCAGATAAGGACTAGCTCTCATAGGCTTAGATGTGAAACAAGGAGATGGACAACGCCCAAAGAACAATGGGAAGAAAGGATATGTACTCTATGCAGCACAGGGGCAGTAGAGACAGAGGAACACTTCATCTATAAATGCCCGAGTTTTTCAGATATCCGTGACAAATACAAAGAAACACTTGGGAACGGGTTTATGGCAGATTTATTTGAAGACAGTAAAATAAAAAAAGTTGGGGAATTGCTAACACAAATCAGCAGGAGAAGGAACAACCTTCTCAAAGATATTAAAGATCATATGATATGATTTGAGTAATTGTACTTCCATATTTGAGGTCCCATAGACCATATTTGGGTCTCGCGGACGTAATTAAAATCTTTCATTCATTCATTCATACATTCATAGAAAAACAAATATATCTAGGTAAAAAACATTATTAAATACAACTGTCGGCTGACTTTAGAGTTTGGAATAAAAAAAAATTAATATAACAGAAAAAGGTAATGCCTAACCGAGCATATATTACTAATCAATGTAACCCTATGATGCTCCGGTAATGGACATATCAAACACGTGCAAGGTGGTGCAAGGTCATTTCAAATCCGCACATTATTGGATAAACACAGATTTTATGGGGATTTTCTTGTATGGTGTATGACTTCAAGGAGGTTAAAACTTACCTTTTCAACTTTATTTATTGGATAAATACATCTTTTATAGGGATTTTTTTGTATGGTGTATGATTTCTGGAGGTTAAAACTTACTTTTTCAACTTTATTTTAAGGTAGTGTTTTTCATTCAGGGGAAAGAATCAATGACTACTTAAGTTGGAGAAATTTTTAATATTTATAAGATTAAAATAATGAATGAAACAATAAAATTCAATAATGATTATATGATAATATTTTTTTTAAGATTCAATAAGTCAATAATGATTAGATGATAATATTTTTTAAGATTATCAGCAACGACATTATCAATAAGGTACTGATAATTTAATATAAAAAAAAAAATCTCAACAATCACATTATTAGCAGTGTTTAGCTATTTTTTTTAGAGGTCTAAGGGTGATGTGTGGGAGTGTATGACCTTAGAAAAAATTATGACCGAAATAAAAATGGTTTAACTCTTAGCTTTGATGGTAAAGGTCTCACCACTATTCCAATAAAAAATAAAAAATAACAAAATAAAAAAATATAAAACTAAAATAACCATTAGATTCAAGGCTTTAATGCAAACAAACCAAATTTATTTGTAGATTTGATAAAGAAAATTATTAAAAAAATAATATAAGGCCAACTACTTTAAGTATATATGGCGACCTGGAAAAGCTTCATCCGAGCCAGAATTAATTCAACACGAAGTAAAGACAAAGCATGTTTTGCAACGTGGCCGTTGATTTGCTAAAGGTGTTCGCGTGTCATTTCCACGAAAGCGCGAGGGAAAAAATAATGGAGCTCACAGGTTAAATCACGGGATATAAAATTATAATACACCCTTTATTGTTACTTTTTCTTTTCTTTTATATGAACTGCTCTCAGAAATTTCCAAGATGATAGCAGGCGGAGGGTTATGGGCCTCTTTTGAATTGTTCGGGATTTTGCTTTTCACTTTGGGTTTAAATTTTTTAAGGGTGGTGGGCCTAAAGGTGAGGGAAATGTGACGTGGTGTAGCTTGGGCTGAGGTGGAGCTCGGTGGAGGAGCACCGTTGTCTCCAAATTCGGTTGAATGGTGGGGTTACAGCTGTGGTTAGAAGAATGATCAGATATAAGGCTTGTGGTTCCCGTTCTTGGTACAAATTCAGTTAAATATTTTTTTATTAGTATTGTGCCTTTTAAAAAAATAGCATAAATTGCATTTTGGTGATGGTAAGTGAATATTTTGGGTTGCTTCACATTATAAAATCTAACGTCTGAAATAATTTAAATAGTTAAAGAAAGGGTTCAACAGATAAGGCAGAGAGTTTGACAGGTTCGACAGATAAGGCGGAGACCCGTGCTCAACTAGGCAAATTCAACTAATTCACTGAACCAGTTGTCTCTGAAGATGGAGGAATACAATTGGTGCAACTTTTGAATAGAAATGGGAATCACTTTAAGGGTAAGATTGGAGGAAAAAAAAAAATTCAATAGAATATGACTGTGCATAGTATTGGTCATTAAAAAAAAGGGTAAAATTGGAGGAAAAAAAAATTCTTCGACTGTGCATAGTATTGGTCATAAAAAAAAAAGGGTAAAATTGGAGGAAGAAAAAATTCTTCGACTGTGCATAGTATATTAGTTATGGGAACTTCTGTTACATACTTGATTTATACTGTATGAAGTTGAAAGTCTAGCCGTGCACTGACAATTCTTCTTCTGCAACCTCTCTGCACCGTCTGCTAAATTCTTCTGCAACCTCTCTGCACCCTCTGCTAAAGCTTCTTTTGCAACAACTATTAACCCTAGACTGCAGCTTTATAGAATTATACAACGTGCGAAAACAAAATATAAGGCGGCAAGGGAGAAGCCATGAAGCGTGCCAAATTAAGTTGCAGTCAGAGAGACGTCGATGTATAGTTGTGGTAGATGTACTCTTGTCATCTCGTCGCTCGCGTGAAACATGTCAGCAGAAACATTGCCCCCAACAGAGCTTTTACATTACAAAAATCCCATGTTTTTTTTAAAATTAAACTTTAATGTTTTTTTTTTAATTAAATTTTAATTTTGTTGGGCCGAGTCCCGACATCAGGACTCGGGAGTCCAGGTTAGACTCGGACTCGGCCCCGGACTTGGCCGAACTAGGCCGAGTCCAGAAAAAAAAGGAGTCCAAGTGGGCTCGGCTCGGCTAAGCCCACTCAGACTCGGACTCGGCCGAGTACTCGGGAGTCTAGTCGAGTCTGACTACTATGCAACAAACACAAAAAAAAAAAACAGAACGAAAACAATACAAAACAACACACACAGAAAAACTAAAAAGAAGGAAAAAATAGAAAACAAGTTTGGCCTTTCTAGGCCAAAAGGCTATCCAGGAAAGATTCAACAGAGGAGAATGATAAGTCTGAGCAAGGGAACAAAATACCTTGACCAAACCAAAGAGAAGCAAAAACAAAGAAAAAACGGAACTAAGTACCTCTAGTACTGGAGCCATTTAGAGAAAGGATAGAAAGAAGAGCTTCCCTTATTTGCGAATCCCACCATCTAGGAGGGTAGCCGTAGTAAGTAAGATCACCTTTGTCCAATTTCCAATTAGCTAAAGCATCAACACTCCTGTTTTGTTCTCTGACCACATGATTGTATTCAACTTTCAAAAAGCCCATCTGGATTAATTGAATCTTATCAACAATTCTTTTTATTCTCCAATCAACTTTATGATTCTTAGGAGTCTTCAACAGATTAATCTTGACTTAAGAGTCGGATTCAACCAGCACCTTTTTCCATCCGATATTAGTAGCCTGTCGAAGGCCTCTAAGGATACCATACCCCTCAACAAGGTTATTGGAAAGGATACCCAAATTCTCAGCAAAAGTGAAAACCAGGGAACCATATGAAAGTCTACCAATTCCTCCCGCACTAGCTTTTCCAAGGTTCATCCTAGAGGCTTCATCGGTATTGACTTTTCCAAAATCGTTAGGAGGCTGCCAATTCCTTGTTCTATCCATCTTTCGATTACTCACATTCCATTTAAGATGGTTTCCCTTAAAAGAGTTAATCTTTAATCTTTGCATCACTTGATCCCATCTCTGGTGGGAGTTTTGGGGATGTTTAAGGAGTTGTTGGACTGATTCAACTAAGTTGGCAATGGTCTTTTGCCAGATATAGTGAATGTCCTTCCTTTCTTGATTGAAAATCTTGTTGTTTCTTTCCTTCTAGATATTCCAAGGTAGAATGGTAGAACCCATCCAAACTAGCAGCCTAATAAAATAATCAACACCCTCCTGATTTGGCCAATCCCTCCAAAGTTGTTCAAAAGTAAAAAAATTGGACCACTATAAGCCAAGTAAGATGCCCATTCTCCTCCATAGCTCAGAGGCTAAGGTACACTCAATTAAAATATGGTTGAGAGTTTCCACATTTTCTCCACACATTTTGCATCTAAATGGGCCATGAAAACCACGTTTCATAAGTTGCTCACCAGTAAGCACCCTCCGATGCAATAAAAACCATGCAAAGAACCTCACCTTAGGCCAGATATTTTGAGCCCACAATTGAGTAAAAATGTCATAAGATTAGTTGGGTTTATTATGGCATAAGGCCAAATAACCTTGAGCAACTGAATACTCACCCTTAGTAGTGTTGTTCCATCCAAAACAATCTTTATCATGGGACCAAGAGAGAGATCTCACATGAAGGATGCTTTGGATGTCTTTTCTTTGCCTTTCTAGCATTTGAATAGGCCAGTCCTCAGTAAAGATCCAATATCTACCAACCTCTGAATTACCAGTATGGTACCGACAGTAATTATCCAGTTAGCTCGATGAAGCTCCTCCATCCAAGGTCTCCATTCAGGAAACTGAGTTATCAAAGGCTGGTGACCATCCCAAGAATCTGTCCAAAAATTTGCCTGTTGACCATTATGAATGATCCAAACTAACTTTTGCTTAATGAAGGATTTTAACACGAGCGACAAGAGACCAATCTTTTAGCCTAAGTCATTTCACGGTCACTGATGGAGAAAAGCTTTTGCTAATGCATCGGCGACGTACTCTTTTCATTGGCAACAGACCAAATGTGGACTTAGGGGCTAAGGTTCAAGTAAAAGGTTACACTTATAGGCTTAGATATGAAAATACCGGGCAGAAACTATATGACTTGGGGCTAAGGCGTTGCTGATGGATTAAGACTGTCGCTGATGGATTGGCGACAGTGTATTCAATTAGCGATGGTTTACTTTTCGGTTTACGCTGTCGCTAATGGAAATGAACGGTTGCTAATGCATTGACGATGAGGCTTTTGCAAGAGTGATGGTTGAACTTACTTTATGCCAAGGCTTAACACGATCGCTGATTGAAAGTCTGTCGCTGATGGATCGGTGACGGTGGATTTAGATGAGTGACAGTGTATTTTCGGGTTTAGGCTGTTGTTGATGACTTATTATGGTTGCGGATGGATCGTCGACAGGCTTTCGGAAGGGCAATGATGACTTAGGATGATTAGGCCTTAGCAAAATTTTTTGGGAAAATGTTAAGGTGAATGTCTAGGCATACTTGTAGACTTAAGACTTAGGAGAATAAAAACATAGGTGGGTTTTGTGGTATTTTTGGCCATGGTCTAACCTAGGGATGCAACATGGATTTTATTATTATATCATGGATTTTAAAAGGAATTGCGATGGTTAGACGACTTTAAATGATATGGGGTACATGGGGCTATGTGATGAAAATGTTAATGGACTAAATGGTATCTTTAAAGGGTATGGATTGAATAATGAAGGTGGATTAACTGATATGAAACCGAATGGATAAATTTGAAAATAAAGGTTTTAAAAATGGATGAAATGGCTAATATGGTGAGGGGTGATGATATGGAAATAATGACCTTATGAATGAGTGGATGGATAGGGATGAACTCATGAAGGATATAATGAATTAAGCACAATAAGACTTAGACCTATTCCTTCAATGACCATGAGGACTCTCTTTTTGAATTGGAATGACTCTCTCAAGACTTCCCTCTTTTTGGAGTAAACACCACATCCTATAATCACCTAGATACTCAATTTTGCCAATTTTTGAAAACTAGGGGTGAAATATAAGTTGGGATTTTTGAAGCCCAACACCTCCCCCCCTTACTGATCATTTAGTTATTTTTCTTACGTTATCCACTGTTTCCCTTCCTGTTATTGCTCCCCCTCCTCCCTCCCCTTCAACCCCTCGAGTCATTGTAGACTTTGACTATTATTATTCCTTTACCTACATGGACCTGTTGCGTCATGTTCTCCCCAGGGTGTCTTCTCTTTCAGATGTTTCCAATCGTTCTGCTTGCTTGGTCCAAACTATTTGGAAGGCTGCTTTGGACTCTTACCCCCACACTATTCGTCCTCCCCCTCGTCCTCGTCCCCCTGTTCATTGCCCCATGAACATTTGGTATGATGAGGAATGTAAGTTTGCCCACCAAAGGTTGAAATATGCCATTCGGAATCCTTCCCAGCCCTATGCCTTTTCTCACAAAGACTACAGGATGCTTCTTCGAAAGAAGAAGCGTCTCTTCCTCTCTCGACATCGACTTGATCTTATCCACTCCCTTTAGCAGTCTCCTAAATCCTTTTGGCGCCTTATCCTCCCCCGTGATCGGATTACTCATGGGATCGATATTTCCTCTTGGACCATTCATGCCTCTTCCCTCTATACCATCCCAAATCAGCCTCCTATTACTGTTCCCTCCCCCCCTCTTCGTGCCACCTATTTTCTATTGGTCTTGTCAGGAAGGCTATCTAGAAATTTGTATGAGAAAAGTAGCAGATTTGAATGGGGTACAGGCACAAATTTTGAAGCATGGTATTGACCCTCTTGTTGGGCCCCTCACTGATCTCTTTAATCTCGCTGTTTATTTTGGGTTTCTTGATTCCTGGACTCAACATATCATTCACCCAATTCATAAGGCAGGTGATCCCAATGAACCCAATAACTACAGGACTATCATGATTGGGCATATCTTTGCCAAGCTCTATGCCACAACATTGGATGTGCTTCTCTCTTGAAGGTTGGAGGAGGGGGGTTTCAGGGCTCTTGGCCAAGTTGGTTTTCGGCAAGATCACCAGACTACAAATCACATTCTAGTCCTTAGGGCTATTATTGAGGAGGTGCGTTCCATGTCCTCGAAGGTTTATTGTTGCTTTGTAGGCTTCAGGAAAGCTTTCAACACGGTGCCTCGGCATTTACTTCTTGAGAGGCTTCGGTCAGTTGGCATCTTTGGGCAGCTTTTGACAACGGTTACACGGTTATATGAGACTGTGAAGGGTTGGTTTCGCTCCCCTCAAGGGCTTTCAACTAGTATTCTTAGCACCATAGGAGTGAAACAGGGATGCCCCCTTTCCCCGACACTTTTTGGTATCTTTATCGATGAGCTTGAGACTTATATTAGGGAGAACGCTCACCCAGAGGATGGTTGCCTTCTTCACCATGAGCTGATTTCTATTCTCCTATTTGCTGATGATGTTGTTCTTTTGGCCTCATCCCCTAAGGGGCTTCAGTGTCATCTGAACACTCTTGCCGCTTTTTGTGACTCGAAACAGTTGACAGTGAATCTTTCTAAAACCAAGGTTATGGTATTTTATACTACTAAAGAGGCTGTATCCCATCTCCACTTCCTTTTCCAGGGTCAAGAGGTCGAAATCACCACCTCTTATGTGTATTTGGGGGTTCTTTTCACTGGTCCCACTTTTGGTATGATACCCGTTGCCCAGGTCTGGGTGTGTAAGGGGTATGCAACTTTGTCTTTGCTAGAGAGGAATTTCTTCAAACGTCAAAGCACATTTTCAGGATATACCTGTGAAGATGAGGATCTTTGATGCCTTGGTCAATCCAACTATTACTTATGGGTCAGTGGTTTGGGGCCCTATTCTTGGCCCGATTGAGTGGTCACGAGTTGAACGAGTCCAAACACTTTCTTCGACGATTCATTTGTTGCAAGGACACAATCCCTCGTTCTATTATTCTGGCAGAGTTTGGGGCTTCTCTCCAGCTTGAGATTATTCTTGGTTACCGGTTATCTTCATAGGATCCATACTTTCGGAGATACCCCTGAGGGTTGTAGGCGGTACCCTTACCTAGCCCTTCACTCCTCGATGGAACTCTCTTCGAGTTCTCAGGGAGGTTGAAGGAGCTGGTATTCAGGTTTTTGCTCTCCTATCCAGCATTCAAATACGGATAGATAGGCTCCCCCCTTATTCTTTGGGGGTTCTCCCCTCCTCTCGGCTTAGTAAGGAGAAGATGCTCCACGAGATTCGGAAGGATGTTAGTCTCCAGTACACCGGATGCACATGGATCTCTTCTATTTCCCCTCTTTCCCTCAAGTTGTCTTTCTACCATGAGCACTTCTTACAGATATAGGAGGGCAGAATAGTTCCTCCACAATACCTTCAATAGCACACAATGCATAGTCTTCGAATCACTATTGGGCAACTCAAGGTGTGTTCTCACCAACTCCGGATTGAGTCAGATCACCATCTTCCGACGGAGGAGCGGATTTGCTTGTTTTGCTCCATGGGTGAAGTTGAAACCCTTCATCACTTTATTTTTTGTTGTCCCATTTATTATGAGATTCGGGGTAGGTTTCATTGCCTTTTCAGGGACAACTCTCGATCTGTTTCTACCTTCTTCAGATACCCGGACCAGTGTTGTCTCGCACTCTTTCTCTGTGTGGGCCAAAGAGTCTAACCCACATAGGACCTGTAGAAGGCATCTCTTCTTGGGATTTAAATTTCGTATGCCAAGGCTTCATGAAACGCCCCTCCCTTCCAAAGAACTAGGGACCCCCTTGAAATGTTTTCTCTCTATTTTCATTATTAGAAAATAAAACAAGAAAATAACCATTTGGATAAATAGAGATTTGTAACTCACCTTTTGTTTTCCAGTTTTTTGCAGCCCAAACTTTGAAAGCAAATAGGCTCGGACAAAAACCCAAGAAATGACAAATTAGTCCTCTTTTTTCTAGATCTTCTATTCTAGTCTGAATGACACCCATATCTAGCTTAACAATCGGAGTTCCATCAGCTGCCCTAAGACATCCTGACTCAGTTTTCCTAGGATCAATCTTAGGTATTCTCAGAGATTTACGGGAAACCCTAAGATTAGTGTTAGCATTAGGCTGAGGCTGTCCACCACGGAGGGCATCCCTAAAATTCATTTTTGGGGCTGTCTTTGAAATCCTTGCCCTTGAAAGGGGTTTCCATAGTGGATTTGTTTTGGGGGTGCTCCTTAGTGCCGGATTTGCTTGAGATCTGAACCATTTTTTTGATCAGCTACTTGAAACTTGTTTCGAGATCTCTTTAATCCATGCCTTGGACATCAAGAAAAGGTATGATTTTCACTTTTGTTTTGTGCAACAAATTGGAAGCCGTTGTCAATCAAGTTCACAACATGAAGATCTGTTGAAAGACATATTTCTAACCCATCTTGGGTCCCTTGCAACATATCCCGCTAAAATATTGAGCAGAAACCACAAAAATGTTGGCTGCTAGGGCCCAAAGGCCCTAAAAAACAACCTCTGGAGCCGCTTGCACTCAACACAGATGAAACCCTCGCACAGTCTCTCACTTTCAAAAAACAACCTTCATGTACTGACAACTATCATAATGAAAAATTATTTTACTTAAGAAAGCTTTGGATCCATTTGGAATGGTAGAAATGGTAGAAAAGTCCAGACCTATCTGGATTTGGTTGAGATTTGACAGGATTTTGTTACTATGGCTAAATATAAGAGAAATATAATCCCTACAAGAAATTAATTGTATATAGAAATTATCAAATGTCATGAACTCAAGTGGTAAAAAACATGGACTTTCAAGTTGAAGATCGCCTAGGTTCAAATCATGGCAGGAGATATATGCATAATTATCGAATCCCGCTACTTGGTTCGTTGAAATATCGTGATAACATGGTCATGATGTAATATGGGTGGGGCCTGTTTCAATCTTATATATGCAATAAAAAAAAAAACGTACATATAAACCAACAATTCATTTGATCGTCCAGTAAGGGTTTCCAAGAACAAACTAATAAAAAATGTTATGTCATAACTTGGAAAAAAGGGATCTAAAAACTTGTCAAACTAATGTGAAAATCTAGCGTAGGATTGTATTTTCCAAGATTGTGATATTGGATAGCTTATGGAGCATACTAGGCAATATGACTCAGATTTTTGAACAACTTTGTAAGATGTGGGAAATTTTTATGGTATAAAATTTTGACAGTTTTGAAATTTATTGGCACATAAATGAGACTTAGGACATTTTACTTGTATAATGTTACAAAATAAGTGAAGAAATAAAGATGGCACTTTGTTTGAGTGTTCATTTTTGTGTTATGTAATGGCATGTGTACGAGTGTATGAATGTATATGCGCTAAATGCATGTGTACGTATTGATAATGTGCAATTAAGGTTATTAAGTGGCATTATCTCAACCGGTTAGATTCCTCAACATTTGAGGAGACCAAAGTTCAAATCTTGCCAAACGATACATGGGTAATATCCAAGCTTTGTTGTAATACCACTATCTGGTGATGATGTAATACGGGTGGGGCTTGTTTCAAAAATTTGCTTTAAGATTGTTGTAAGTGTTATCACATAGTGTTGTTGTATGTGTCCATGGAAATATGTGTTTGTAATAATGTAATGCCATGGAGTGTTTTGAATTTTAATGCATATGGGTAGTTTGGTGGTAGGTGGGCAGTTGCTATTTGCTTGCAAGTATTGCAAATCTTATAAGTATGCATATGTGGGAGATGCTAGGTGTGGTTGTTGGATGATGTTGTTTGTCAAACTATGATGTTGGTTGATGTAGCACGGTGGTGGTATTCTGCAGTTGGAGGAACAATTATGAATGACAGAGTAGGTTGACCAAACAAATCATAGCATGCAGTCCAAACAGCCTGCAACACAATCTCTCCGATGGCCTTGCACAACAAAGCAATTTGACGGCCTAGTCTTTAGTCTAGATGGCTTGGCACAACAATCAAATGGCTTGCCCTGCAGGTTAGATGGCCCGAGATTGCATGGGATGGCTTGGATTCAGATCCAAATGACCTTGTTTGCATTGATTGTAACAAACAAAATTTGAATGGAAACAATTTGGAATATCTATCTACAACAATAGCATTTAGATACAAACACATGCAATAAATGTATACAATAGCAATGGCTGAATGGTGTTATTGATATTAGTAAGATACATTTGTGTTACACTTTGTAGCATAGCGATGGTATTCCACACTTGGAGGAATAATTATGAATGACAACTTAACTGCTCAAAAACTCTCACGATGCACTAGATGACCTGCATCAACCTCTCTTCGATGATACACAACACTATAGACAACAATGAGGATTCTCGAGACTAGGGAATGACAGTTAGTGGAAGGAGAAATGGCAATGTTTCCCAAAGGAATACATCTGTGACGGAAGGAGTTTAATGACTGTAGTGCAGCTTAGACGGCAATTGCCATGTCGGCCCAGCTTCAGATGGCACCTTCTTGTGATGGCCTCAGTCTTGACAGCATCTTCCAAGACAACGTTCAGCATGACAGTAGATGGCTTGACGGCATGATGACATTGCTCATGACGACAGTCAACATGTCGGCATGACGACTCTCCATGTGACGGCACTACACCTGACAGTAGTCAACATGTCGGCTCTTCCTGATGTTGGCAGCTTGGTTTAGACGGCATCGACAGGTATATCGGTAATACTTAGTCTATGATGATGTCTGCTCCTATAACTTGACTCACTCGCCTGAAGATGGCATGGATTTGGTCTCTAAGTAATCCTACCTGCAACACTTATGACAAAGAGACAGAAATCTAACATAACACCAACATCAATGGAGACACAATTGGCACAAGTGAATGAGTTTGCATTATCAATGGAATCATGTACTATTATAGTTTGTGATTGCAACAATATTACGCCCAGCCTTACGCTGTAACAGTCTGGTGTCTCTCCTTCGTACATCGACTTTCTTCTTAATGCAATGGATAGAAATTGAACTATAAGGGGTTTATTTATACTTTGGCCCTTGTAGTTATCAAAACTGACGTGACAAAACTACCAGATTTGCCTATTCTAAACAGCCTTAATCAAAATAATAATTAACATAAATATTAATCATTTCCAATGATGGCCGCATTTACATTACGTCTAAATTTCCAAACATTTCACTTGACTGCATTACATTTCATTTTGACCATATTTTCAATACATTTCATTGATGCAAAATGTGTAGACCTTTTTACAAACAGTTTCATTTTTTCTTAGTGCTGCTGTCTACAAATACAATTTAGACAGCCCAATATGAAGCTCATACGACTTGTCAATGTTCCTTAGATGGCTTGGTACTAGCCCAGATGGATTGGCACTTGCCCAGACGGTTTGCCTTCAAGTTTGATGGCTTAGGCTTGCATTGGGCGGTCTCGCAACATCCCAGATGACCTTGTATGAATAGAATACAAGATAACAGGGTTTGGATTTTATATCTATTGCAATAATCAATCAATGTAAACACATGCAAATATCACACATAGAATAATGGCTGAATGATGAATAGATATTAACAAGATTTTGCATTACTGTAGGTCAAATTCATGACTTCATTCACAAATCCTTTTTTTGCTAAAATATTGTTAAAGGCCTCATTAAAGTAGATGCAAAAATGGCCAACACTGTAAATCTCCAGCCCAAGCATAAGTTCCAAAGTAATTAAGCACCCCTTCAAGAAATTGGCTAAGTCCCAAAGGAAATTATGGAATTGTACAAAGTCGGAGTTGAACGATTCCGGATCATTTTTCAGCAATGATATCAGCGTAGCGGCCCAAAAGTCCGAAAATGTTATGGCATGCCTAACAAGGTGCAAAGCTGGACTCCCAATATACAAGGCGGTGCGACCTCGACATCAATCAAAGAACGGTTCCATTGTGCAAAACCGGAATTGAACAACCCTGGAATTTTTGAGGTGACGACATCAGCACAGTGCCTCAAAGATCCGAAAATGCACAAATATACATCTGGATTGAATGAAACCGGATTGTCCAAAGACAACGTAGTGCATCTCTGGTATTGATAAAAAATGCCACCTCTGCACAAAGACGGAGCGAGATAAAGCTAGACCTTCTCCGGCGATGTCAACACTCATATCAAAGTCCAAAATTGTGCAAGGAGTACCATAACGGAACAAAGTCGGAACTTTCGACACAGAGATGCCAATGAAGCCAAAGTTGCACAAAGTCGGGAAAATCAAAATACCAATAAAAAATGAACAAAGTTAGGATGTATCCATCGATGACATCATTAAACCAGCCCAAAAGTCCTGATTTGATACAAAAGGGTCCCAAGTGACTAAAAGACTTAGTACTATCGCTGACCCAACTTTGATACATCCCCTTCAAGAAAGTCTCTTTCAAAGCTGCAACTACCTTAGTGCCTTCCAGCTATCTAGGACAAAACTGTTGAGATTGAAAGTGACATCTTTGACAGATGGTTGCTTTAGCTCAGCCGTTTGTAGGAGACAGTTGAAGATCCACGCACCAAATTGCAAAACACATTGAAATTCAAATGCAAGATGAAACCTAAGACAGCGCAATAAACTAGCGCAACATGAAAATGACAAGCTCCTGAGAGAGCTTTCTAACAGGCTGTTTGTCTAACAGACTTGTAACTGTATTGTAAATCTTACGCTACAAGATTCAAAAGGCAGCCTATAAATAGAGAGAGAGACCTCAGAAATAAGGATCGGCTCTATAGAAATTTGCCTGGGTGTATGCTGTATGACTTTTGCCAATTAATGAGACTGAAAGTTGTTTGGCCTCCATTGCAATTGTGATTTCAGGTTATTATGAATGAATGCTTATGTTTTAAGCACGAGATTCCGAGATTCCGGAAACAAAAAGGAAAAACTAAACAAAATTGCATTAAAAGGAAAGAACACAAATGAATGAACACAAGATATAAAAGCAATATAAACTATAGCCCTTTTTATTGATATTCTTTTCAATTCGTGTTACAATACGTCTCCTTCCTTTTTAGGGGATAGGAGCGTTAGATATTGATCTCTACAATTTGCTTCAGAATTCCTCTTCCGCATGCCCACGTTTGGAATGGGCGGGCCAAATGTTGCCGCCGCTTGCGTTGGTAAGGTAGACTCCTCGCCGCTCCTCTAATGCTGCAACTCTGCACTCAAAGAAACAAACAAGAAAGTCAGTAGCACCTGTGTATGAAAAATAAAAGATGAATCTAACGATGGTTGAAATGAATCTAAATGAAATGAAAAACTTGACAAAAGCATAAACCTGAAACTAAAAGAAATACCACGATTATGAAAGCACAAATCGCCAGTAAGTGAACTAGCAGCACTTCGTCGCTCAAAATGCTCCTTCTCTGTATATCTTTTTTGGGTGAGAAAACTCACCGTTTTTATAGACCCAAGGGGTCTTTTTGAATTAACATGCAAAAGTGTTTCTTTGCATGAATGCTTTTGTTTGTGAAGAGAAGACTTCTTCTTGATCAAGGGCTTCTTAATTGCCTCTGTGCATGTCTTTGCATGTTTTAGCAAAGCTCACTTGCACTCCCATGCAATGAAGGGATAGCTAAGTGGCAAATCTGAGTTGTCTTTAAAAGCTTACTCTCCTTCCCATGCAGGGAAGGGAAAGTCAATTGGCAGATGTGTGTTGTCAAAAGAACTCACTCGCACTCCTATGTCATGCATGAAAAGCTGAGTGGTAGTTCTGAGTTGTCATGCGCTGAGGTCTGACTTTTTGCTGGTCAAACCTGGCATTCGTCCCACCCCGGAGCGAGCGCTAATAATCGTCCCTGGGTGAAACGAGTACAAATCCATACTCGTCCTTGGGTAGGACGAGTACAAATTCGCACTCGTCCCTGGGTGGGACGAATAAGAAATAAAGTGTCTAAAAGGTGCCAAACTGATTTTTGACTTGCAAAACTGCTGTGTAAGTGGTTAGAACCACTGTTTAACCTCTGGGGGCTACCCTGGGGGCTGTGTGTGTTAATGTGATCAGTGTTTGTAGTCACATAATCGGATTGGTGCTGTTTTGGTGTCTACAGATGCCCCTTTTTGGGAAGCGTTGTGCATGGCACAGCGTCGAGCAAAAATAGATAACCAAAGCACTAATGATTAGGGTTTCTCAATAACCTAACCAACTCTTGATGCCCCAAGCATGGAAAGGGCATGCATTCTTGAATCCTTGCTTCTGACGAGCTAAGGAATTTGATTTCAAGTATTAACCTATTTTGGTGAGGTGTGACTTGAGCTTGGACATTGATCAGTCATGAATAGGCAAAGGGCACAACCTTTTATCCACGGGGGAACCTTGTGTTCATGCTTCGGGAATGCCAAGTGTTTGATCAATTTTGTGATTATTGCTTGTTTGCTGCCCCAAGCAGGAGCGTGATTGTCTTTGTCAATGATTCTTTGAATGCATGCCATTGCCTTGATTGGGTGTGTTGTTGTTGATTGGTGACTTAAGTGTGACTACCCCCTCAAGCGACGAATCGATGAAGGAATGACTGACATGAGAAAAGCGACGAGTCGCTTGACCCAAGATGACTTAAGTGAGGGTGCCTTCAGATGTTGTCCGTTGAATGCGCGAGCAATTTCTCGATTTTTTTTTGTGGACCTATTTTTGGTGGGTGTGAACCCATTTTGGGATGCCATTTGGGGGTAACATTGGCGAAAATCCGTCTTCCCGTGGAGCGGTCCGGCTATGGTAGCCTTCTTGGGGAGTAGGATAACGACAAGGTAGACCCCGACATCAATTTTCTAATGCGAAGAGGTTAAGTGCAAGAGCACTTTTGTCCGGCAATTTTTAGTGTTTTTGTTGGCATTTGTCATTTTTATATTTTGGTTGTTTTGTTGTGTTTGTTTGTTTTTTGTTTTTTATATTTTGGTTGTTGTGCGTGTTTTTATGTATGTGTTTGATGTATGAAGAGGCGATTATGAATGTGATGTTTCTAATTTGTATGATGTATGGATATGGAATGAATGAAATGAGTTGTTGATGATGTGTCGATGCACCATAGATTGTACAAGATTTGACTGACTTGCTATACTAATGGGATGACTTTGTGGAATGACTTTGCATGTGATAACTTTGTTTTTGTATTTTGCATATATTTTGATGGTGATGTACGGAATAAAATGTGACAGTTGTTTTTAAAATGTAGTTAAGCTTTTCTGAGATTCAGATATTTTAACTAACTAGCCAAGACTGTACATTTATCTCGCAAGACTTTTGAACAAGGTATAAATTCGACTTGAATTTAACCAAGTTATTTCACATCCCCGTGTGTGCAATTGAGTTCATTTATGTGGTATTCATCAGGATACCGCCAATGCCAGATGGGCTTTCAACCGAACCTCGTATCGAGGATCACCTAATTAGCTCCACTAACTCCTTTATTGTATTTAGTCAGATTAATCTGCGATGCTATCTAGGATACCATAAGCTAGCTCATCCACATGCAAACATTGATCTGTACACAAGTTAATGTGACAGATATATCGTCATGCGGGAGGTTTACTATCAGTGACCCGATAGGCTATCAACCAAACCGATACTGAAGCTTGCCTCATGACCTGTCGAAATGCTGAGAGTTCCAGGGATTCAAGTTCGACTCCCTTCTTTTCTTCAATTGTATTGGGATACTTGCTCTTTATAGTGATAAGATCACTGTTTATTTTGTTTTATTGATGTTGTTTTTTTTTTTTTTTTTTGAGCAAGGGATGAATGGAGTGACGAGAATCACTATTGTACGTGCCTTTTGATGTGTGCACTGTAGGATGTCAATTTTGAATGTTTTGACGTTTTGCAAATTTTTGATGTTTTGCAACTTTTGAGAACTTGGGATTCATGGGGAATTGGGTAGGGAGGATGCTTGTCCTTTTGCCAACTCTCAAGCATTCCTAGGGTCATTTGCACAGGGGGATAAGCAAGATAGCCGTTTCGCTTATGGTGACCTGGATTACTGTGCAGGTTTCATCTTTCGTTCACACAACTTAGGAATTATTTTATGTGTGTTAATTTGTGTTGGGATGTTACGTAACAAGGTGTGATCCAAGTAAAACTTTCCCGTGTAAAATCTGCTTAACTATGTACAGTTTTTGGCTAGAAATTTAAAGACATCTGAATGACGAAAACCCTATATACATTAGGAAACAACTGACTATGCTAAAATAAAAAGGTGATATGTTGGATGTATGCGTTTATGGAAATGGATTTGAGGTGGAAATGATGGAATTGCCAAGTAATGACAGCCTATGGTGCTTTTGACTTGTATGACCTATCGAAGTATGCAAGGGATGGATGCAATGTTTAATGCAACCTATATTTTTGTATTTTGATTTTTATGAGAATGCATGGAATTGGAATGCAATTGTTTTTGTAATTTTGATTTTTTTTATGAGTATGCATGGAATTGAAATGCAATTTGTTGTGTGATTGTTGATGATTTTATTGTTATGCATGGAATAGAAATGCAATTGTTTTTGTAATTTTTGATGAATGTTATTGTTATGCATGGAATTGAAATGCAAATGTTTTTGTGATTTTGATTTTTGTGTTGTTTTTGTTGATTTTTGAATACTTATGTTGACCAAGCTTATGGTAACGCTTGGAGCTTTTGGGTTGACCAAGCGATTGTGGTAATCCTTGGAGCTTTTTGGTGATAATCCTTGGTTTGGGATGACCAAGAGATTGCGATAATCCTTGGAGCTTTTGGGATGACCAAGAGATTGCGATAATCCTTGGAGCTTTTGGGATGACCAAGAGATTGCGATAATCCTTGGAGCTTTTGGGATGACCAAGAGATTGCGATAATCCTTGGAGCTTTTGGGATGACCAAGAGATTGCGATAATCCTTGGAGCTTTTGGGATGACCAAGAGATTGCGATAATCCTTGGAGCTTTTGGGATGACCAAGAGATTGCGATAATCCTTGGAGCTTTTGGGATGACCAAGAGATTGCGATAATCCTTGGAGCTTTTGGGATGACCAAGAGATTGCGATAATCCTTGGAGCTTTTGGGGATGACCAAGAGATTGCGATAATCCTTGGAGCTTTTGGGATGACCAAGAGATTGCGATAATCCTTGGAGCTTTTGGTTTGACCAAGGGTTTATGGATAATCCTTGGAGCTTTTGGTTTGACCAAAGGGTTTATGGACACCTTTGGAGCGTTTGGTTTGACCAAAGGGTTTATGGACACCTTTGGAGCATTTGGTGTAACCCACTGGCTCTTCAGGGAATAGAGGTACCCCCAACGTGATGATCTTTGTGCACCGGATCTGGCTCTGTAGGAATTGGCACGAATGGATCGGCCTTATGCACGGATAGGAGGGCAAGGTCTGCCTTCGGCACTGATGGTGCTATGATATCTCTGGGTGGAAGGTGCTCGCGATCTTCCCAAAGGAGTGGGATCAACATGTGATGCCAGTGGGCTGGGTCTATGCGCCACTCATGCCCTAGTCTTATGCCTAGTTGGGCCATTAGTTCGTCATGGGTGACAGGGTGATTGTGTCGTCGTGCATGATTGAGATAAGCCATCTCAGTTTCATCTTCGTAATCATTGTCGATGATCCAAAGGCCCTCGTTGGCCCCGATAGCTATCTGTGACATGCTAAGCTCGTTCGGCTCGAGCAGATTGACATGGTCCCGATGGGGTTGTTCTGCGCTTTGCGGGGGGACCGGATTTTCTGGCAATGGCACGGGCTCGATGGGAGCCTCCAAAGGGAGTAATGTTAAGAGAATTTTGTGATGCTCATCCATGGGGACCACCTGTGAATTAGTGATGTCAGACTCGAACGGGTCCCATAGCACTATTGCATATGCTGACTCGTCTTTGGCAAGAGAGTCAGGCTTATCAGAACTTGGTGATTCTAAGATATGGAAGACCTCATCATCAGGTAGCTCTACAACCAGGGGTTGATCCTCTTTGAGAGGAGTTTCACGTGAGTTGGGCTTTTGTGGCCCCAAAATCTTGGTCTCTACTGACTCTAAGTGCTTGGGCAGTGCATTGCTTGTATCGGGGGATTTGAGCTCCTCCTGTTTGATTTGTTCCCGTTGCAAGTTATGGGAAACTTGATGCCTTGGGAGGGGTGGCTGGATAGCACCCCCCATGCTTTGGTATATCATTTCATCCGGCTCTTCTTTTCGCTCAGGTTCCTTAGAGGCCTTTTGAAGAATTTTTAGGGGTGGTCCATGAACCTGGGTGGGCGCCTGAAGAAGGCACCCGTCATTGGTATTAGGATTGGCCTCCCGCTCAAGTCTAGGAGGCATCGAGGGCGATGTTTGATAAGGTCGTAGAGACCTGTCTTGCACCCAGTTGTGTCTCTCATAATGTTTTGTCTTATGCATGCGATGGGTTGGAGTCTTCACCTGCATAGTGTGTTGGAACAACTCATCCTCCTGGCTCTGAATGCACTCTTTATTTAGAAGATACGATTGCTCTAACTGTTGTTGTTCCAGCTCAAGTATCGTGAGTTGCATCCGACGTGCAATATGCTTGGCAGATTCTAAGATAGTTGGTCCTGTCGTCTCATGTCTAGAAGGCCTAGATGCCTCTCCTAGATATCTATCTCGGTCATGGTGATCCGAGATCTCTATAGGTCGCCTCCCTCTCGTTGGGGGTAGCGGCATTCCCTTGAGGCTTTGGCCTCAATAGGTAATCCTGAAAGCTAGCAATTGCGGAGGCGTGTTGCTCCTGCGATGTATATTGTTCTTGAGGAAGGTAAGGGTTTTCCTCATGCTCTCTTTTGTAAGTGAAAAAGGAAAGGGCAGAGTTGGCTCGCCCCGCCTGAGGAGCCTTGTGCTCTGGATTTGTCCTTGTAGTCCTGACAACTAGAGGGGGTGAAGGAGGGATAGTGTAATCATGTGGTTCCTCCCGTCGAACCCTATGTTGACCTAGTGCTTCATTGCGTGGTGACCACTCATAGCAAGCATCTAAGGGAGCTCTCCTACAGATGTACCCCTCATGGAAGGGTGTGTGCTGGGTGCTATGTTGAACAGGAGTGCCCCTAAAAGAGGTACCCCTATAGTCCCTTTCCGTTAAGGTGTGTAGGGGACTGCCTTGTGTGTTAGGTCGCCAAGGTGGTATGACCAAATCCTTGGGATTGTAATGGAGGTGACTTGTTCTTCCTTGGATATTCCCCATAGCCTCCGCCCGTGATTGGGCTTGGCTATGGGTGAGCACCATGACGATGTCTCTCTAAAAACCCTAAAAATTGAAATGAGTCAGATGGGGCCCAAAATTGGTGTGCGCATCCCTCTTATAGTAGATAAGACAAAAATGAAGTTTCAAGTCCTAGCTCTAAATACATTAGGAGATATTGACATCCGAACAGCTCAAAAAGTGCATAGAATTGCGTGCCCAATTTTAAAACCTAATTTCGGGGCACTAGATGATGGAATTTGGCCCCGAAAACTGACTTTTCTGGGCAAATAGGATTCTAGGGAATCATATTTGTTTAAAATTATCCCAACTAACTCCCTGTAAAATTTCAAGTCAATCGGAGCTACGGTTGAGAAGTTATGGCCCCGGCAAGATGCACTAAAATTTAGGGAAAAATATAAGATTTCCCATATTTTGTTGGATGGTCCTGCATCACTTATGGGCACATTTGGGGTGCTTTTGGGTTGACCAAAGGGTTCATGGACACCTTTGGGGCATTTTGGAGTGACCAAGCGATTACGAGAATCCTTGGAGCTTTTTGGAGAAAATGACAAAATGCGTAGATTTTTTTTATCTTTGTTTTTAATGATTTTTTTGTCTACACTAAACAGAATTAAACACACACATTCACAAAACCGTGATTATCTCTTTTAAGGATTCTTGGTGTGCCCTAGACTGGTTTAGTGCATTTTGGTGTTTTGTTTTTGTTTTTGTAGGTTTTGTAGAACGTTTAAATGCATTATGTAGGCTCTTATAACTCCCAAAAGGTCGCCCCTTCAATATACCAACCAGGCCGATATACCAACCTCTCTATATACCCGCCCTTACGAGAGGGAGACTATAGGTACGTGAGAGCAGAAGGTACGTGGTACGTAGGCGGTACGGAAGGGGGATTGTCCTGTTAATGGCACCTACCATAGAAAACTTATCCTCGCGCGCATGGGAATCACCCCAGCTACGCTCGGTCTGTCTTCGTCAGGATTTACGCCTAACAACAGTTGACAATCGGGAAATGTATGCAAATCAAGCCAAGGTGGTGATTAAATCCACCAATGGTCTTGATCAAGGGCTGGGGTCTTATGACCAGCTCCTTGGTTTAAAATTGTTTCGTGGAGTGTGTGAGGTTCATTTTATCCAACGAAAATGAAACATGCATGAATGACTTTTCCTAAGCAATGCAAGCTAAAATGGAAACAGTCAAATAAACAGAAACAGAAACAGAAAATTTCAACAAAGATGATGAAAATCCCTACCTCTTCTCTGCCTGCTCCAGTTGCCTCTGAAATTTTGCTCTGAAAAGTTGCAGACAGAAAATCGTCCCTTGGTGAGACGATTAACAGAACAGAAATCGTCCCTTGCAGAGACGATTTTACAATCGTCCCAGGGTGAGACGATTGTCAGAACAGAAATCGTCCCTCGCAGAGACGATTTTACAATCGTCCCAGGGTGAGACGATTTCCAGAACAGAAATCGTCCCTTGCAGAGACGATTAACAGTCTGCAAGAAAAAAAATGTACCTGTCAAGCACAAACACAAAAATTCAATCAGTTTCTGTGATTTTAAAAACATGGGGACAGTGTCCCACCGTGATCGCCATTGAAAGCACGAGATTCCGGAAACAAAAAGGAAAAACTAAACAAAATTGCATTAAAAGGAAAGAACACAAATGAATGAACACAAGATATAAAAGCAATATAAACTATAGCCCTTTTTATTGATATTCTTTTCAATTCGTGTTACAATACGTCTCCTTCCTTTTTAGGGGATAGGAGCGTTAGATATTGATCTCTACAATTTGCTTCAGAATTCCTCTTCCGCATGCCCACGTTTGGAATGGGCGGGCCAAATGTTGCCGCCGCTTGCGTTGGTAAGGTAGACTCCTCGCCGCTCCTCTAATGCCGCAACTCGCACTCAAAGAAACAAACAAGAAAGTCGGTAGCACTCGTGTATGAAAAATAAAAGATGAATCTAACGATGGTTGAAATGAATCTAAATGAAATGAAAAACTTGACAAAAGCATAAACCTGAAACTAAAAGAAATACCACGATTATGAAAGCACAAATCGCCAGTAAGTGAACTAGCAGCACTTCGTCGCTCAAAATGCTCCTTCTCTGTATATCTTTTTTGGGTGAGAAAACTCACCATTTTTATAGACCCAAGGGGTCTTTTTGAATTAACATGCAAAAGTGTTTCTTTGCATGAATGCTTTTGTTTGTGAAGAGAAGACTTCTTCTTGATCAAGGGCTTCTTAACTGCCTCTGTGCATGTCTTTGCATGTTTTAGCAAAGCTCACTTGCACTCCCATGCAATGAAGGGATAGCTAAGTGGCAAATCTGAGTTGTCTTTAAAAGCTTACTCTCCTTCCCATGCAAGGAAGGGAAAGTCAATTGGCAGATGTGTGTTGTCAAAAGAACTCACTCGCACTCCTATGTCATGCATGAAAAGCTGAGTGGTAGTTCTGAGTTGTCATGCGCTGAGGTCTGACTTTTTGCTGGTCAAACCTGGCGTTCGTCCCACCCCGGAGCGAGCGCTAATAATCGTCCCTGGGTGAAACGAGTACAAATCCATACTCGTCCTTGGGTAGGACGAGTACAAATTCGCACTCGTCCCTGGGTGGGACGAATAAGAAATAAAGTGTCTAAAAGGTGCCAAACTGATTTTTGACTTGCAAAACTGCTGTGTAAGTGGTTAGAACCACTGTTTAACCTCTGGGGGCTACCCTGGGGGCTGTGTGTGTTAATGTGATCAGTGTTTGTAGTCACATAATCGGATTGGTGCTGTTTTGGTGTCTACGACTCTATAGAAATTTGCCTGGGTGTATGTTGTATGACTTTTGCCAATTAATGAGACTGAAAGTTGTTTGGCCTCCATTGTAATTGTGATTTCAGGTTTTTATGAATGAATGCTTATGTTTTAATTCATTTCTATTACACTTGTGATTAGTTTATTTTGTTAAAGCAAATTCTGCTCTTTGGATCGCTATTGGATTGCTTTTCATTAAGTCTTTGGAATGATTAAAGCATACAATCATAGTTGAATAACTTTGTTTTGCATTTGATAATGGCTGGTCTGTTAAGCTTCAGTAGGACCTGATGATGTTAAGATTTGATGTAGTGTATACCCCATGTTGTTAGACTATACTCTGTCCTCTCGTAATCTTCTTATTTAAACCTTTACTCTTTCCTAACCCTTCTATTTCTTACCTTTAGCTCAAACCCTTGTTTGAATTTTACAAACATTTCAAGGAACCAACCTCCTCTAGAGGTTGAATTCGAGAGAAATCTTAGTCATCCAACGTTGGGTAAATTCTAGGGCGCTCTTAATAGACTTAGGCAGATTTTATGCCAACGTTCTCTGGCGTGCCCGGTAGGATGAATTGCATCAATTCGCCCATCTGTTTGATTGAGCAGAATCGTGGTGAAATTTTGCTCCTTAAAGATCATCTAACTGCTCACCCGACAACTCTGTTGTATTGCCACTGGTTGATAGACACCTGGTTTCCATCCTATCCTGTGATTTTATGCTAACAAGGGCAGCAACAAAGAAGCTTGAACATCCACTACCATTCATTGAGCTGCCTCCTCGGAGGTCAAGACGAACCGGGTATTTATCTCCTGAGCCCCTATCAGAGAGCGTAGATTCTACGTATTCTAGCCCCCAAGAATCGCCAAGTACTTCTAATTTCGAAGTCATGGCTCAACAACAACGACTTGCTCCTTCGAATTTCCCTGAATGGAATACTACCAGGCCAGTTGGTTTGGTACACCTCAATGAAATTCCTCAGGTAACCCTCAAAGCCCTGCCCACCTAAGATGGTATAGGCAAAACAACATATGAGCATTGTCAAGATATGGTTTCAATTGCCGCAATTCACAACATATGAGAGGAAGACATCATGGTTCGACTTCTCGCATTATCCTTCAAAGGAAAGATATTGCAATGGTACCACTCTTTGGAAGATGGAAGTATTCTCTTATGGGCTGACCTAGCTCAACCATTTGTCGAAGAGTTGAACGATTTAGCTGATCCTTTCTCACTACTTACTCAATTTTCTATTATTCATAGACACCCTCAAGAGGTTATCTCCGATTTCAATATCAGGTTTAATTGGACTTGGAAAAGAATTTCTCAAGATATTAGACCGCCTAGCCCTATGGCTTACATCTATTAAATCAGAGCTTTGGGACTTGATCTAGGACTCTAGACACAACAATCTAATGTGACTACATTCCCTTAGGTCTATCAGGCCACTATATGGGCAAAAAAACTCTTTGATTTATGTAGGAAGGTTACCCCAGGGTTGTTATGTGATATTTCCCGGAAATTGCCAAACCTACCCAACAGAGAGAAACTCTTGTCACGATAACACACCTCCCTTCAGTATATCCCATCCCTACCCCCAAAGCGTTACCCCCAATACCATTCTTGCCAGCATTACCTGCTCTGGAGCAAAAAGAAACTCCTATGATGCAAGAAGTGTTGACTACGTTGAAAACTTTAAGTAACAAAATGACAGTTATGGAAAAAAGAGAGGCTGAAAGGTACCAGCCTAGGATATTTCCATACATTGCGAAAGATCAAAAGGCTTCCACTAGCAATGCGGCTGAAAAGGCCAATAATATTTGCAGTGATCAAGGATGAAAGTCATCAATATCGGAACCGGAGAATAGCCCCTGGTGCATAGTATGATGTGATCCTCATAATGCCAATACTTGCGTAATGTACCAACATCAAGCCTAGCCGGCAGTTGTAGAAAGAGCTGAGAAAGCACAAAAGGATCAAATAAATATGCTATGGGATGCAAAACAAGTTGTTATTATGCAAGAACCTTTTAAGGGAGAGTGCATATCGATACGAACCAGGTTCGGAAAGAAACCACTATAGATAGATTCATAAAAATTAGGGGCATTCAAAGTTCTAGCTCAACCGCAAAAACCGAAAGAGCAAGTGTCACTTGATTCCGGAAAACCTCCAACTCAGTTAGAGTCCAAGAAAACTTCATTTCCACTAGAGCTAGAGAAGGAAAAATCAAATCATCTCGCTTGAGTCCAAGGAACAAGCCTAGGACAAATTAAGATACCCTTTTGTGACCAAACGACAAAGGAGAGAAGCTATTCAGGAATACAGGAAGAAATTCGATGAATCAGAAAAGAAAGAAAAGTAACAGCCATAATCGTTAGGATTTGACATAGTTGGAGAATTTAAGAGGACCCCTTCAAAGGCAAGCATGTATGATGCTTTGATGATCCCCGGGCAGGTTGCCTTCTCAGAGCTTCATTGAAGGTGAGCAACTTTGGAAGTATAGCAAACTCAGAGCACAATTTTGCTTAAGATTTATTACCTCCCAGAGCTAGGAAACATAGGCCCCTGCCCTTCTATATGTCCTTATGCATGGAAGGATGGATCGTGCATAATTGTATGGTTGATTCCAGAGTTGCAACCACCGTTATGCCTAAGGCAGTGTGTGAAGCTATGGGTATAGAATATACTTGTTCATGTCCTAAAGTCTTGCAATTGGATGGTACCCTTGTTAAGACAATCAGAGTAATCAAGGAAGGATATTCCCATGACATTACACAAGGCTTCAAAGATCATTGTGATACAATAAGTGATAATAGTAGATCTTGAACCCTACTTCGGACTCTGTCTTTCCCAAGAGTTTACAACAAAATTGGGAGGCTACATGTATCTGGACTATTCTCACATGATAATCCCACACAAAGGGAGACAATTTAAAATCTACCCAGAAAATCCAATATCATATCACATAGAGAAGATAGAAGAAAAATGTATTAATGTGATCAGTGAAGAAAAAGTTCCCCTGGAAGATATTATGGAAGAATTATAGACAAAAGATGAATTTTCTCTTGAAAATTATAATGCTATGATTGAAACTGGAATTGGGACATATCGCATAACAAAGCTGAAACCACAAAGGATCCTACTTATGACGAATTAGGAGCTCTGGAAAATAGAGCTTTAGGAGTTTTACTTCGATGGAGCTAGGTGTAAGAATGGTGTCGGAGCTGGAATAGCATTAATATCTACATCGAAAGGAATCAAAGAATTTTCTTACAGATTAACATGGAGTTGGACTAACAACGCAGCTGAATATGAAGCCTTATGTCTTGGTTTGATGCAAGCGGAAAAAATGGGAATCAAATTACTGTCCATCTTCAGTGAACGAAGCTCATAGTTAAAGTCACAGAAAAATGTAGTAACAAGCACCACTACTTAAAAATATATCGTAATAGGGTATGTGACCTAATGGAAAGTTTTGAAGCTTTGAGTATAAAATCTATTCTTAGAGAATAGAATGAATTGGCCAATGCACTAGCTTCTCAGGGGGCAAACTTTGTGCCTCAGTTATGGTGAAAAATAAAACAAAATAAGAATGGTATTTAGACCCTCAATCCTAGACAAAGAAATATTTTGGCAAGTGTTTGAATACGATCAACAAATTGTTGATTTCTTAAGTAGGGAAGCAATTTGTGCAACACATCCAAAAGAGATGCAACAAGATGTTGACCAAGGAGAAATGTATCAGTTAAATAATAATCATATACCCAAGGGACTGAGCACTTTGGAGAGCTTGTTTGACAACAATGATCAAGCAAGTGGACAAAGGATGAAAATAGAAGAACAAGCCTTCAAAGAAGTGCAATTATAACTAGGTAAAAATCTCAAAGTCAGAATATATTGTTCAACAGAAGAGATAGACAAGCTTATATTGTTGTCCAATCAGTACCAAGACATAATAGCATGGAGTTATGATGACCTCCAGGTGTATGACAAAAGTGTCATCTAGCATACTATAGAGCTGACACTTGACGCAAAGACATTTCGGCAAAAACAAAAGTTGTTCAACCCTAATATAAAAGCAATAATGAAGAGCTCCTCAAGCTGCTGAATGCCAAGATCATATATCCAATCAAACACTCTACGTGGGTGGCAAATTTAGTGCCAATAAGGAAAAAGAATGGAGATATCCACCTTTGTGTAGATTTCCGGAATTTAAACAAGGCATCATTGAAAGATCATTATCCTTTGTCATAGATTGATCAAATCTTGCATGCTGTACTAGGGGTAGAGAGGTTTTCACTCCTCGACAGTTTGTCAGGATATAATCAAATATGGGTAAAATACGAGGACTAGTATAAGATAACCTTTACTACTAAATGGGGAATATTTGCATATCAAAGGATGCCATTCGGTTTGTTTAACACCGAAGTAACTTTTCAGAGGGCAATGGACTTTGCTTTTGGCGAGTTGGTCAATTCTACCTAGACGACAGGATAGTTTTCTCTCATGATAAAGAGAAGCATCTAGGCCACTTAGAAATGATTTTTTAGAAGTGTTGTGAGTTTGGAATATCATTGAATCCCAAGAACATATTTTCCGTGCATGAGGGAAAGCTACTGGGACACGTCTCTAAGCAAGGATTATCTATTGATCCAAAAAGAATTCAAGCTATTCTGGCCCTACCTCTCCCCCTCAACAAGAAAGATTTATAGTCATTTTTGGGCAGATTAACTTTGTTCGAAAGTTCGTTTTTGACTTCACTCAAACAATCAAACCTATGACAAAGCTCTTAAAAAAGAACGTAGTATTCGAATGGACCAGAAGGAAAAAGGCATTCAAGAAGATCAAGCAAGCTATAACGCAAGGTCTGGTCTTGATCAACCCAAACTTTAGCCGAGACTTCAATCTATGTGTATATGGATATGAAGATAGCTATGCCACGGTGCTAACCCAAAAAGATAACAACCAAGGAGAACATCCGATATCTTTCTTAAGCCAGATATTGCATGATTATCAAAAGAACTACAATTTCATAGAAAAACAAGTGTTTGCTATCATGAAGTCGCTTAAGAAACTCAGACATTTTGTGTCTCAAAGTAGAACCATAGTCTATGTAGTTCACTAAGATGTCTGAAATTTCATCCTTTAAGGAGAATTGGGAGAAATGAGAGCCAGATGGATCACTAAAATACAAGATTATGACATCAAGATACGACCCACTAAGTTGGTAAAAGGAAGAGCCTTATGTCAACAGCTAGCTGCTACATCAGAATGGGAACACAATATGTACATAAAAGATAGCATCGAAGCAGACTCCGGAAATGAGCAAATCATAAAAGAGGCGAGTTGAGTCGACAAACTGATAAATTACTTCCAAACCAGTAGGTGCCCAAGATAATTAAATGCTTTGCAAAGGTGCAAATATAGATTGCAAGCGTTGAAATATGTCTTGTTGCCAGAAGGTCTGTTCAGAAAGAATTTTAATGGGGTTCTTCTCCGTTGCATAAAATCGGAACGAGGTGAAAGAGTATTGAAAAGGTTTCATTCAAGCTTATTTAAAGGGCATTATTTAGGGTAGACTACTGCTGCTAAGATTCTTTGATCTGGATACTACTGGCCTACCATTTTTGCAGATGCTTTAAGAGTAGCCAGAACCTGTGACAAATGTCAACGGTTTGTCGAAAAGAATAAATATCCTGCACTTCTCCTGCAACCAATTATTGCAAAAGAACCCTTTCAACAATGGGGATTAGATTTCATTGGATTCATAAACCTAAATTCATCAGCAGAGCATAAGTATATCTTAACAACAACATATTACTTCACCGGATACGCAAAAGTAGTGGAAAAAAAATCCGTGAATCAAGACACAGTGATTGAGTTCTTGGTAAAGTTGATCACAAGGTTTGGCATCACAGACACTAATAACAAATAATGGATCCACTTTCATAGGGGCTAAAATCATCAATTTTGCAAGTAAATATGGCATATACGTAAAAGCATCTTCAAATTACTATCCGTAGGGAACCGGGTTGGCCGAATCCACCAACAAGAACCTATTGAAGATCATCAAAAGAACAATATGGGAGAATAAGAACTAGCATTTGCCACTTCACCAAGCTCTATGGGCAGATCGGATGACAACGAAGAAGGCATTGAAAGCTTCTCCATATTCTTTGGTATATGGAAAAGAGGACGTCCTTCCCCTACACCTTGAACTGCCTGCTATGAAATTGATAGATCGTAGAGAATTGCTAGATGTTGAAGCTACAAAGGTACGAATGGTAGATCTTCTACTCTTAGAAGAACAAAGAGAGAAGGCCTATGATAACTTCCAAAGCATGAAGACAAAATAAAGCGATGGTTCAACAAAAAAGCTATGTTTTGAGACTACCAAGTTGGCGACCTTGTGCTCAAATGGGACGAAGAAAGAACAAAACCGGGAAAACACCAGAAGTTTGATTCTTATTGGTTCAGGCCTTACCGCATCACTGCCAAACATGAACGTAACTCATATGAGCTGTTGGACATCAACGGCTAGATTTTAGCGATACTGGTAAACGGCCAAAATTGAGAGTGCTTTGTTTAAAGTGTCACTACATTTGTAATATATGTACATAGAGAAGCGGAAAATAAATAAGCTGCAACAATTTTGAAAAGCTGAAAGCCCTTGAAGCAAAAAGCTAGCTGGCGGCGTTTTTTTTTTTAATTTTTGCATGACGAACTGTGAAACAAGCACAACAGTCGCAATTTGAAGCATACTTAAATCTCGTGTACGTTTCCAAGAAATGAAAAATGCCGATTCATAAAGAAAGCAAAAACATGTGCCAACCATTGTAATTATTGTGCTAACAACTAGTTTTATGCGTTTTTAAGTAACACCCATACAAAGGAATCCTTCCACAAAGTTGCTAAGTAATAGAATTCTTGAGCTCAAGAAGTGTTTCGAGAAAGAATTGTGCTACAATTTACAACGACAACTAAGCCTAAAGGCAAGCAAAGGAGCTTGTAATTTGAATTCAGTAGTGATGGTAGGTAACACAAAAGCTTCTGCTCAGCAAACAACAAGTGCGTAGAAGACTCAAAAGGAGAAGAAAATGTTGCAAGATCTCACTTGCAGAATCTGGGACATAGAGATCACCCTACAGTCTAAGCAGAAAAATCTTCGGGAAGCCGCCGAGCAACGAGCACAAGGGATGTCACCTAGTAGCCTAGGTTCGTGAGCATGGCACTCTTTTTTATCTTCCTATATTTATAAGCCTATGCATCCTTGCCTCGAGCTAGTGTTAGCAGTCGTTCAATTTTATAATCCTTAGTTGAGGACAGTCCAAAACTACAAAGGCCATGTATTATTCCACCTCACAACCGACCTCCTCACTGATGCGTTTGCCTTAGGAGTCCAGCCTAGGACACCCCCAAACCTTTTACTGCTGAAGAACAGAAGACGTACTATGACCTCAAAAAGCACAAAGATGGAGGCAGGTATTTCAAAAGTTGGCTAGACTAGCATTGTTTCACCCTACACCTGGTAATGACCTCCCTGTAACCCCAATTCCTATTTTTGAATTCTAATTTCTAGACATGTTCACTATGTTGTCCATCATATTTGGGCTTCCCACAGACAAAGAGGTCTATGACTATTAGATTGCTATGGTGTACACCATCTCCAATCCCCATTATTATGATGAATCCTGTGACCAGTCGAATAACCCTCTCTTCTTTGATCGGGCTGGGCTTTTGTGCGAAAGAATACATGAGCAACTTACACAATTATAGATTACAAGATACATGACCTTTTGGTACCCTTCACACTTAGCTTGGTTATTTTTGTATAGCACAATAGAGAGCATACCTTGGATAGGCGTAAACAGATAGAACGACTTGAGAAGAAAAATGGCCGTAGTTGATTGGTCGCTTCTAATTAGGGCTTTTGATTTCTACTATGATTTCAATAGATAATTCTTAGGACCAACAATGAAACTTATATATGGAAAAGTTCCCCGGTTACCCCAAACAGCTATGGAAATTTTACAGAGTCCTCAAATAGGAGGGGATTGGTACTTCCTAATCGAGGGAACCATGATAAGGCTATATGGTTTTGTGGGTAAGTTGTTTCTATTGCCTTATTACGTCACTGACTAAGTGTTTGCCATGGAATACTGTCAGCAAGTAGATGAAATAAACATAGCTTTTGGTGCAGGCCTGAATAAGGTTAGCATATGTGAGTTCCCTTTCAGTTGCGAGACAATATCACTAACAACAAAAGGGCAGGGAGAAATCCTGAGGGCTAAGGTTGAAAAGCTGAAATTACGCACAATACTGCACAAATGGAAGTACAACCCAGATGATAAATTCAAAAACAGGCTGGCAGACTTGAACAAAGGCAAACCGTTGACATTCAAAAAGGTTAGTCAACCTGATGTTGAACTACTTTGGAGTAATTGTGAAGATAACGAACTAGATTGGAATATAAGCAAGATGCAGGAGTTACCCCCTTGGAGAGATTTTTATGAGCCAGAGTGCGACTATGACCCAGAGAAATACAAGGAGCACAAGCTGACCCAAGATAAAATAGACTCTATGATGAACAAAACAAGCTGGGATGAAGGCAAAATCATGGCATGGTGGATATTCAGGTGCGAGCGTGGTACACAAAATTCTAGATATCCACTATTTATGGACAAGATCTTCTTGTAGAAATATGATACAAATGTAAAAACTTGGAAACCTAGGGAGGAACAGGTTAAAGCCAAAGTTATTAACTCCAAAGGCGAGGAGGTGCAATAAGAAGAGTTCCCAACACAAGAAGAAAGGGGAAACAAGAGTTGAGCTAAGCCCTAGGGAAAAACACATAAAGGAAGTTGTACCAATGCAGGAAGAAAGACAAGTAGATGATACTATAATGATAGATACAAAAAGCCAAATGCCTGCCAAAAAGACTTTGGTATCATGTCAAAAGGATTTAACATTTGTCCCAACCAAGATTCAGCAAGAGATATACCCAAAAGGGTCTAAGATTATTGAAAAAATGGGATACATGGGAGGAGGCTTAGGAAAGGCAGCTACATGATCATAGGAGCTTCCAAAAGCGCAACAACGACCTCAAAATTTAGCTCTGGGAGCTCCATTTCCTAGGTCCCTTGTTCCTGAAACAAAAGGGAAAAGGATAAATGATCTATGCCTAAACCTCCACTAGGGCCAGCGCCTAAGTTCATATCAGGGCCACTGGAACACCAACACTTCCTAGAATAAGAAACACCAATAGAAATTGTGTAAGGGACGGGTCAAGCCACTGAAAGTAGCAAGGGATTCAATGTGAGCATAAGGTCGTACCTGCAATAGTTGTTGAGAACACCATTCTCCAATCCTTCTACTCCAACAAAAGAATAGGGGATGGCCAAAAGAAAGCCCAATACTTTAAGGGAATGGCTGGAAAGAGCCAGTAAGAAACATAAGACTTAGGGGCCACCCCCAACTACTGGATTAGTGACCAAGTCAGTTGTAGAGCAGCCACAAGCAACAAGAGCAAGTATGGTTTCTCAAGTCCCTATAACTACTTCTATTACTCTCGTCCTTGCTGAAGTTCCCTCCCCTTCTCTCCTGCCACAAAATTCTCCACCAAGGCCACTCAAGAAACCGTAGTGCTTGGACCCCCTCCTATCACATCCACTCCACAAACTCAAGTCCACACAAGCACTACCATTTCGACTATTCAGAAAATCCCTCTATCCCCATTTCTTGTTCTTCAACCCATATTCCCAACATTGCTACCTCCAGACCATCCATTCGCAGCCACCATAAACAGAAAGGAGATGATCCAAAAGGCACAATATTGGTGGAAGGATAAGCCGCTAATGCAAGCAGAAGAGCAAGCACCTCCCAGGCTAATGATTGTGGTTGATCCGACTACTTATCAACAACACAGAGCCATAGCCACACCAAAAGTTAATAAGCCAGAGTCCGAAATGATGTTGGATGATTACCATATAGCATCGCAAGTGATAGATATCGCCTGGTTGCCATTGGAAGATTCCCTGTTCAGCGCTCATGAAGCTCCCGACTCCTCAACAGATACAAGAAAAAGAGGAAATGAATCAAGTACTGACAGAACAAATTCAGAACATGCAACAACAGTTGGAGAAAGAAAGGGAAAGAGCTTAAGCCTCTCGCTTCTCCTGAGAAGCGTTGATGCAAATAAAGAAGGAAAGTTGGAGCAAAATCCTTTAGAGTGCTCTTGAAGTCTATCCAATCGTTGACTAATTGCACTTCAGCGTAGAAGTCACATAATTTGCAAAGAAAGATCTAGTGTAGGCTCAAGCTAAGCTGGAAGATAAAGTGGAGTAAGCAGAAGCATTAATTATCTTAGTCGGAAGAAGATTTGAACTAGCAGCAAGGGCTGTGACAAGCAGGGAATGGAGCATGGCAATGTATATTTCCCGAAACATAATAAAAGGAAATAAGCTGATTCAACAAGGATGGGAGATGACAGATAAGCTACAATTGAAAGCAAAAAAAGGATGGGTCTAGCAAAAGAGGCCTGAGACTTCGGGTTTCTAGGTTTCCAGGATGATGAACTTCGACTCCATACCAGAGAAGATCTCCAAGCTCAAATAGAATTAGTGGCCAATGCTGAGAGATAAATCAGTGGCAAGAACCTGCTAATGAGGCCCATGTACTTGGGTTTTTAAGAAAATTGGCCATGATATAGGCCAAACTGCAAGAAATGGTCAGAAGATACAAGGATCCGTCGTATGAAAAGGCCTATCAACTAAAAGATATCAATGAAGAAGTCAGAAAGCTCTAGCACCCTACCCCAAAAGCTTGGACAATAGTCTATCAAAAACCCTAGCAAGTAGAAAGCATCCTGGCTAAAGAAGAATAACAAGAGAAAAGAGAACGAGACGTGGCTACAGGAGCCTTTGCCACCGAAGCTATAAGAGTAGAAGACAATTAGGGAACACATGGAACACAAGATCAGCTAGAGAACATTATAAGTCTGAAACATGACATTGCAGTGCCACAAGGATAAAACAAATGAAGTACCCAAAATTAAAAAGAGCATGTTGGCAAACAATTATTGGCCACCAAAAAGGGAGCATATGAGAAAGCCAGCTGCACAAGGAGGGAACATTTTGAGAAAGCGCAAGTTCAGAAAAAAGGAAGGAGCTCATCCATGATGATTCAATTCTTTTGAAAAATATACAATCCACCTCTATCCCACCTTCACATTCATTCCATTAGCCCCTTCCACTTTCATTTCATGACCATTCACCCTCTTATTCCATGCCATCCAACATCACCAACCCATTACATCCCTCACCTTTTGAAAGTTTTGACTCCACGCCCAATAGAATAAGGCCTTCTGGGTTCTCAATTTCCACAAGTAGAAATCCTTGAGAGGCGCCAAGAATGTAGTTCAAATTCATGACCTCATTCACAAATCCTTTTTCTGCCAAAATATTGTTAAAGGCCTTATTAAAGGGTATGCAAAAATGGCCAACACTCTAATGCTCCAGCTCAAGCATAAGTTCCAAAGTAATCAGGCACCCCTTCAAGAAATTGGCTAAGTCCCAAAGGAAATTCCGGAATTGTACAAAGTTGGAGTTGAACGATCCCTGATCATTTTTTAGCAATGACATTAGCGCATCGGTTAAAAAGTCCGAGAATACGATGGCATGCCTAACAAGGAACAAAGTCGGACTCCCAAAAGGCGGAATGACCCCAACATTAGTCAAAGAACAGTTCCATTGCACAAAGCCGGAATTGAACAATCCCAGACTTTTTGAGGTGACAACATCAGCACAGTGCCTCAAAGATCAGAAAATGTGAAAATATACATCTAGATTGAATGAAACTGGATTTTCAATGTAGCACATCTTTGGTAGTGATCAAAGACGCCACCTCTGCACAAAGACGGAGCGGGATAAAGTCGGCCCTCCTCAGGCGACGATGTCAGCACTCTCATATCAAAGTCCGAAAATGTGCAAGGAGTACCATAACAGAACAAAGCCAGGACTTTTGGCACAGAGATGCCAATGAAGCCAAAGTTGCACAAAGCCAGGAAAATCAAAATACCAACCAGAAATGAACAAAGTCAGGACCTATCCATCGATGATGTCATCAAACCAGCCCGAAAGTCCAGATTTGATACAAAAGGGTCCCAAGCGACTATAAGACTCAGTATTTTCACAGACCTGACTTTGATACATCCCCTTCCAGAAAGTCTCTTTCGAAGCTGCAACTACCTCAGTGCCTACCAACTGTCTAGGATGAAACTGTTGAGATTGAAATTGACATCTCTGACAGACGGTTGCTCCAGCTCAGCCATTTGCAGGAGACAGTTGAAGATCCGGGCACCAGATTGCAGAACACATTGAAATTCAAATGCAAGATGAAACCTAAGCCAGCCACATCAGCAATAAACCACCGCAACATGAAAATGACAAGCTCCTGAGAGGGCTTTCTAACAGGCTATTTGTCTAACAGACCTATAACTGTATTGTAAATCTTACGTTGCAAGATTCAAAAGGCAGCCTATAAATAAAGAGATAGACCTCAGAATAAAGGATCGGCTTTGTAGCAATTTGCCTAGGTGTATGTTGTATGACTTCTACTAATTAATGAGACTGAAAGCTGTTTGGCCTCCATTGCAATTGTGATTTCAGGTTTTATGAATGAATGCTTATGTTTTAATTCACTTTTGTTACACTTGTGATTAGTTTATTCTGTTAAAGCGAATTCTGCTCTTTGGATTGCTATTGGATTGCATTTCATACAGTCTTTGGAATGATTAAAGCATACAGTCATAGTTGAATAACTCTGTTTTGCAATCAACCTGATTTTTTCCAAGAATCTATTGGATATGTTTACCTTCTCATGACCATCTACATCATTCTGTAAAAACTCAAATGCCAAAACGTAAGGTGAATTAGAAAGGTATCCATAACAATCTTCAAAAGGTGGCATATTAGTGGAACCATGAGCTACTATGTTATACGCATGCTGAATATAAGGGAAATTATCATCCCAATTCTTTGGATTCCTTTGACTATAACATTGCAAAAGATGAACCAATTTATGATTTCCCAGTAATGGGGAAAGAAAGTGGGGCATTAAAGGCCAAAAGTCATGCCCTTTGCCCTTCAACTCCTTCATCAGTGACCTTTCATTTGAGCAATGGGGAAAGAAAGTGGGGCATGGAAGGCCAAAAGTCTGGCCCTTTGTTCTTCAGTTCCTTCTCCAGTGACCTTTCATTTGCCAATTTCTCTTCAAATCCGAAAATGGCTTTTTATGTTATCATTTTCATGCTTGACCTGATCTACAATCTGGATCACCTATGGCCATTAAATATCCCAACCAGCCACTGGGTAGATGGCCTTATACACGTCTTCAGAAATTTTGGTATTCCTGTCCCTTGTTAAGCTATCAATCAATGGCTTAATAAAATTATTAGGAATACAAAAGTAATTGGTTTTCAATTTCATTCAAAAAGGAACATACTAAGGTGGGCCTGTTTTCATCTGTCCGTTTCTGCACACCTAATGAACCTAATGATTTTACCGAGGGTTCAATCCACAGCAGGACATAAAACAAATACGAGGTCATTTTAAAAAATTTTGTATCCTAAATCTATGAGAGTTTTTGAGTAATCATTTCACTGATGAGGGTTGACCAATTAACCTTGAAAATTTTCACAAAGATTGACTCTAAGAATCTAAACATCCAAGGTTGAAATCTACAGGAAATCTTTTCTCCTCCTAGCCTACTAAGTAGAACTATAGTGTCTGCCACTTCCTCTTAAAAATAACTTCTGGGTATATTTACAACATCTCTCAAAGAGACGTCATGGTCAAAAGAATCAACCCACTTTTTAAAAATAAAATTCAGATATCCCCGTGAGTGTGGTCTACCGGCAAGGACGACACTTGCATTATCGGTGATGTGACCCGGGTTCAATCCCCATGGTGGATGTGTATAAGACGTATTACTGAGATTTTTCCAAAAAAATTCAGATGATCTTTTCTATGCTTTTTCCAATACCGCATACTGAGATTTTTAGTGAAGGAAATTGTTCTTTTGACTGTGGCAAGTTTCAAACTGACTATCTTCATTCCTTCAGAATCTTTTCCAACTGTTTATCAAAGTGCCTAGCACATTTCAGCACTAACATTGGACAAAGAAAAGTGAGTTGAAAGCCTGAGGCAGTTAGGATTTTAGAGGTGTGAAGTTCTATGGATCTGCTATCTGTAGAAGCATTTGTCACTAGTTCCCTATAATCTTCCCTTGCCATGTCTGTATCAGTTACCTCAGAAAGCAGAAACATGACAGGGGCAGTTGCTCTTTGTTGAATTTGAACTTCATGTCTCTTAATTTAGAAGCATAAGTTGAAGGTTTTTTGGTCATAGCTGCTAAAAGCCACTGTAAAAAGGGAGAATATATTTGTTAGCAATGAATTGCTAAGAAAACTTGTGAAGTCAGAATATATTGTTAAACAAGAAACAACATTCCATATTTGTAACCTAGGAGAGAATTAAAAAATCACCAATTGTTTATTTTGTTACAAAATGCAGGGTACAGAGGTGAGAATTATCTCTACTCTCATTTATCTATAACATGTTTAGGGTTTTAACCCATTTTTCGTTCTGCCTCTCGAGGCTGCGACTTGATGTTGTCATGTTCGCTCGTGTGATTTACTGTAGTTTAGTTTAGTTTCTTCAGTCCAATTTATTTTATTTTATTTCTTTGTTCTACATTTGCATTGTTACAGCTTCTTTTCAACGAGTCATTGGCCTACTTTGGTCATCCGTGAACGTTAATAGAATTATCTTATCTCACTTTAAGTTCAAACAATCTTTTTCTTCTCTCAAAATCTTGCAAATTTATACATCTTGTAATTTGGATCAAGTATATTAGAACTCAAAGCCGCATACTGATTCTTATTATGCTTGATCACGAATTTGTTAGGCCAGAATATTACCATTTTGCCAGTTTGAGTGATTTGAGATATAGATAGCAAATTATTGGACATGAAAGGAACATGATAGACATCTTAAACCGCTTTCTTACATTTGGCATCATTGGAATCTTTAATGTCTAGTGCAAATTTATTTAGCACAAAAATCATATCTTTTTTAGCTTTATCAAATGAAGAAAATATGGACTCGTCTTTAGCCATCTGATGCATGCATCTAGAATCAACATATCCCTTTCTTTTTAGAGGTACGTGTATGAAAACCTATAGTAATGAAAAAGGCTTGGCCATTATTACCTTTGTCATTGTTCTTGTGGGTTGTCCACCCATATTGGAGTGTTTGGCTCCAAGTTTTTTGGCCTCTCTTTAACATGACAATTCCTTGCTATTTGTCCAATATTTATCATAATACCAATGCCTATCATTCTTTTTCTGGAAAATTTAACCTTTGCACTCTAAATTGACCCTTATCATCAAATTATCATTTCATGTGATTGCTTTCAGAAGGTTTCTTTCTTGATTTTATGGATTTATTGGCTGTTTGACGTTCATGAGAGCTCTTCTAGTAAGGCATACTTGCTCACTTTTTCCCAGATTGTGATCTCTCTCCAATGTTTCTTGTTGAAGGGTAAGGAGGTTGCAAAACATCTTTAAGTTATTTGTTTGTTTTCCACTGGCATCTGAACTATGTATATCCTGATATGCATCTAGAACATCTCAGAAGGTTCTTCCGATCTCCTTGTCACCATCTCAATCAGATGTATTTGCTTTGTGAGAGTCTTCTCCACATTGCTTTAATTTTCTCTGTATATCATTTATGCGAGCGAGGAAATCCTCCATCCAATCATGATTTCGAGGATGTAGCGTCATCCATTACTCATCTGAAAAGAGTACCTTGCAATGATCTGTTTTGTCAAATAGATCTTGTAGCTTGTTTTAGATTTCTATTGGTTGAAGGAGGTCATTGATGTGAAACCAGATTTTCTTGGAGAGGTGACAAATTATTATTCCTATCACATCTGCCTGAGCATTATATTTTTTATTTTCTTTCCTATCTGTAGAGACTTCTACTTATCTTGATGTTATCCTCCATAAGGAACTAGACCTAAGTTCAATTTTTATGTCCTTTGCATATGATAATTATTCAAATGGAACATTAATACTGTTTGTACCATGAAAACTTTCTGGTCCGATGCCATATTTTTCTCGTCCCAACAAGTTAGAGATATCATATCTGGCTTCTTTAACATGTGTTGCCCCTCCAATTTGCCTTCCCTTAGATCTAGCATGTCTAAGATTTGTCTTCCCTTAGTTCTATCATACCTTAGATCTACCTTCTTTTAGATTTGTCTTCCTTTTGGTCCATCTTCCCTTAGATTTGTTCAGATCTGCCTTTCTAAAGACATGGATTCCATCAAATTTGCATTGGACATCCTTTTGCATCATTCAAACACCTTCCAGATCATGCATCTAGGACAAACTGCACCACTCCACCTCAGTCTATAACCACTTTCCAATCATACAAACTTGTTGAACTTCATATCAAAGGCCTTTTTGTTTAATAAGGAGACAAGCTTATTTTCAACTTTACTGACAAAGTCTCCTCACCACTCTAAACCAAGATCCTTCCAAATTTTGACCACATATCAGACTGGGATTTGTCACAGATGGTGATCACTTTCATGTCTTCATCAGGCAGGGTGATCACTTGCTTGGCCTGGTCAGAGAGAGACCAGGAGCTTAGATTCCCATACCTTCATGTAATTTGATATCATGTTGAATTTAACATGCTTGAAATATAGATTGAAAATGAACTCCAAAACAAAGCAAGCAAGCTATTGCAAACATAAGAGTAGTGTTGATAGATGCCATAAAGTTATGCATGACCCTAGAGATTGATGTCATGGATGGTTGCTTCCTAATATATTTATGCACCCCAACTCCTGAAATAAAAGGCCTTAAAACACTGCAAGTTCATGATCCATGGGATTCCATCAAAGTATAGGGATCAACATGATGACTCATGAGATAAACCCAAGTTTACAGAAGTATTGGGGATGGGGGATGAGGGGACAGGTTTTGGGGATGGCGGGGGACAGCAAGCCGATTTTAGGAAACAGCTGGGGGACGGCAAGTATAATAGTATCTGATGGGCTGCCCTCATCATATTTAGAATAATTTACACAACAAAAATAGTCTCATTTACAACAAAAATATTTAGAAGCCATTAGAATAATTTACAACAAAAATAGTCTCATTTACAACAAAAGACACAATGTACCTACAAGAAATTAAACTTTTATACTTTTGGTGATGTGTATTCACCATGTACTTGCTTGTGCTTGATAAGAATGAATAGAAGCTGAACAAATGTAGGTGCTTTGCATGTTATTGAGAAAGTGATTCTTAAACAATATGAGGAATGCATGAACAAAGGCATTGGTGTGTGGTAGATTTGGAGGTAAAATAGAATGAGACAGGTTGATAGATGGGTATAAACAACTACAAATATGGTGAGTAAAACCCCAAGCAACATGTGACCGAAACAAATGGATAGTGCATGGATGACATGACAATCAAAGGACAAGTTAGAGTATGTGATCCAGGAAAAACATGGTAAAGAGGTGAGGAAATAATATTTGATACAGAATATATATAATATTCATCATTTTGTAGATTGCAACTAAAGACATAAATGACTGTACTACAAATCAACATCAGTTACAAAATATTCTCGAGGTAAGACAAAACTACATAAAGCATCATGAATGCAGAATGCAAATTAAAATGACAGAGGTGACATATGAGAACATGGCATAATGTACCTTCTGTTCCAACCTAGAGATGCATATCTTTATTTTTTCTCAATGCACAACTGATCTGCAGCAATCTATACACTCCAGAATAATAAATTATCATGCTTAATTTCTTTTTAATCCTAAGTGATGCCCAACCATCCCCCACAACGTCCCCTCACAACAGGGGGTACCAAGGACGGTCCCTTGCTACCTGCGGCGTCCTGGGGACACCTCGCCTGCCCCTCCCAAAAGGGGATGATAGGGAAGGGGGGACGCGTCCCCGTGTATCCCTAGATAAACCCTATAGGGCCTCAAAAATCAATTTTACAACAAACACTTATTCCAAAAATTAAATGGCCTAGAGTTAAGTAGTTAAATCTAGGATATTGGAGACGTAACTTTAGCTGTGCATGTCCTTACAAGAGATGCACATATGCAAGATGCCTAATCTTCATTGAATAGAACACATGGATACTTTCTATCAATAATATTGTACTGAATTCCTATTCGAGAGGACACTTGCACAATTTTTGAATGTTGTCACTTGGAAAGAATCAACACTCACATAATTTATTCAACTGTTTGTCATCTATTCAATTAGAGGCATATTGTTTTAAACAATTTTAATATGATTTCCATATGTTATTCTACCACTCAGCTGTGGTAATTGAAAAGTTGAAAATGCCTTAAAGGACTTTTAGATATGTAAACAAGCCATGAACAATTTAGTCATCTTGATGCAAAAGCACCAAGTTAGAGGCACAAAAAATTGTTAGATCCCCACTGGTACAGATCATTATACCAACGAAGATGAGCAATGGAATGAAAATTAATTATTTGTCTGTGAATGACCAAAGCTAGTACACGGGACTTGAGAAAGCAACCAATTACAATAGAATATACCAGGAATATCTAGGATCAGACATATAAGAAGACTCAGACTCAAATGTTTAATGTTCTTTCATGGTGATATTTACATTTGGCTTTATTCTATGGTGATGACTTCTACTTTTTCCATTTTGACTTTATGTGGATGCACAGATAGATGACCTCATTTTGACAGTAACAATATAGATAAAGCTTCACACAATCCAACAAGGCAGGTCACCAAATTTTGTCTGTTGTCTCTGGACTTTTGTCTTTACCACATTAATATTTTGCAAATCTTTTACAGCGTAACAATAGTTCAAGATCCTTCATTGTGATCCTTTTCATTTGGCTTTAGTAATACTGAGGCTTCTCTCTGTGCTTTAGGTCCACTATGCATCGAGTTGTGATATCGGGTGGAGAACGTTACTCGGTAAGGTTTTGAAAATGATTTTTTTTTTTCAAGTTTAAAGAAGACTGAATCTAGTTGTTCTGAAATTCTTTATTGCACTTGAAACATATGAACTAAAGTGGGCATGATAGATTGTTATAGGTGTGTTGTGCTCTTGAATAGTAACTAGATGTAATGAGATTGTATTACTTCAGCATTATGATATTTTCACAATGTTTGGGCTAAAAGACCTTTTTCAACTGTTGAAAATTAAATAATCCTGCCTTTCTCTCAAACATATGCAATCCCTGTTCAAAATTGCATGTTTATATAATTTGCTAAAAGATGTTGGAGAGGGCTTTTATAACTAGAAAATCTCAAATGTATAAAATATGGTTGCATTATGAATGAAGACAGGTTGTAGAGGAATATATTTAACTTCATATCCTAGGCGTTTTGGAACATAAATAGCATACAAAAAAAAATCAGGAAGAACTAAGTTTTATCAAATACAATCTGTGTCGTATCTTAGATTGTCATTGATTGCACAAAATGTTCCTTGTTTTTTTATCAATCAATCACATTATTTGTGTTTCTATGGCCTTGTGTTGGTAGAAGTTCTTCTAGATCAATGGTCCATTTGTGTGGTTAAGATGAGGATGTATAATATGTCATACACCTGACACAACCATTCGCATTATGAAAAACTACTTTCTACAGACATGACACAAAATATTATTGCGTTGGATAATTGTCTTTCTGGGAAACAATCAATGTACAGATCACTAGGGGAAATGTTTGCCGTACTAGTTGAGTCTCCTACATGTCTTTGCAAGAATGTTTTTATCAATCCAACTGTACCAACAAAAAGAATGGGGGCTAATATAGAAAAGATACTGCACCCCAGAGATTTTTTATTATGACAGCTGGGGGAGAACTAGACATAATCATTACATCAATTATTAATCCTATAATGAGTACAATGCTTTAGGATATGTGGTTAAATTATTAATATTGAATGGATGTTTACTCTAGAGGGGTTCACATGTTGGCCGTAAACCTTATTATGTACTAGGTTAACGTTATCAAACATAAGTTAATTTCGAAGGTATATTTGTCTAATTGCTTGAAGAAAAATTGATTATGTTCAATATTTATATTAAGACTTGTTTAGGGGCTAACAGATTCAGTCTTCTTTAATGTGCTATTTATTAATGTACCTCAGGCTTATATGGGCCGGCAAAGCCAAATTTATCATGAACTATATCAAGGCGTCAAAAAATGAGGAGCAAATTTAAAAAACAGAATCATATAAAATAAGTGGAAAACTCCACTTGTGGCCACAAGGGGCTTCTTATACATCAATTCACCTCTACTGTTTTATGGTTGATCATTGCAATTCACCCTTTTGGTTCAATGATTGTATGTGAATACTATAATCGTTTCCCATAATTTTTCAAATGAAGATTATTTTTCATTGGAAAGAAGCCTTAAAATTATAATTTGAAAAATAAAAATGGGCATCTTCATGGAGGAAATTTAACTGATGACATTGTTTTATTGACAGATAGCATACTTCATTGAACCCAGCCATGATTGCCTAGTGGAGTGCCTTCCAACTTGTTATTCAGAGACAAATCCCCCCAAGTATGTTAAGATGCTGCCTTTCAAATAAAATGGTATTAAGGAAATGCGTACGATGTAAAATGAATTTTAGTGGAAAGTTATAGATCTCATCTCAGGAGCATAGAAGTGTTTGCAGAAATTAAATGAAATTATTTTATGTGGATTTAGACATACATGAAAAAAACCGAATACTTTCTATTATAAAAAATATTTTGGGTGTGTCAAAGAGTTTCTTTAACCTCTTTTAGCATTTACAGGTAACTACGTGCCATATATTCTTCCCTGTGAAGTTGGTCTTTCATGGACGCAAGATTCTCATAATTTTTTTATTTCAGATTTTGGTCTCTTCGATAAAATGGATCAATAACAATTATCTTTGGTGATCATTTTTCACAGATATCCTTCAGTTAAATGTGAGGAGTACTTATCCCAACGATACAAGGATACACACAGTGACCTGAGTACATATTATTAAGACTAAACACACTTCAGACTATGTTGTTTTTTTATCAGGTAAATAATATTATAAGGGCAGGTTTTTTGACAGGGTTCCCAAAACCTGTTTACATAAAGGGAAGACAGATGGTTAAGGAAGAAACCTTTAATTTACTTTAAAGAGTTGAAAGATGGGGCTTTGTGGGCAATAAATCAGCAAGGGATGAAGGTGTCTGATTATATTAGAAGAACTGGGAATGGAAAACAGTGGTATATGATAGAAGCTGATGATGAAAAGATCAATAGTCAGTTGGAAGTGGTAAGAATACACTTCAGACTGTGTTAGAGGAAAGGACAGATCATAAAAATCCTACATGTTTTTTTAAGCTTTTTTCCCTCTAGTGTGGGCAGCAGAAATTTGTTTTTGCAGAAAATATTTTTGTAACATAGGTTGTTGATATCTTACAAGAAAAGAGAATCTTGGCTTATATGATAATCAGTCACTTAGATGAAAATGCTAATATTTAGTAGGTTATTAATTTGTTAAACTGTGGTTGCATTACATTTATGCAAACTACCATATGCAGAAAAAACTCATTCTGAAACTATATAACTAAATAATAAATTAAATACAAATAGCTCAGAGTCTATTGCCAATATATTTTATACAGGCAATTCTTTTCATTTCAAATAATCATTGAAAAAATAAAAGAAAAAGGACTCCTGTGTTGATTTAATGGGCTCCCAACCCTATCAGTATAATGTTAGACTGAGTATATGAAATAAAATGTTGAGAACCTAGAATCTCTCCTGCAAAAAGATTGACAGTTGTGAGCAATTGTTCAGGCCTATGTTTGATGAAAATTGACAAACATAATTAGGTAATTGTTGTTGATTACGGCAAGTAGGTATATTTTATTTCATCTTCAAGTCAGTTTCAATATATCATACATCATCACTTGAGTATGCCTGTACGTTAAGATCTATATACTCCAGCCATGTTGGTGGGTGCTTTAAAATGATGCCCGTATGTTAAGATCTATATACTCCCAGCCATGTTGGTGGGTGCTTTAAAATGATGCCTGTATGTTAAGATCTGTATACTCCCAGCCATGTTGGTGGGTGCTTTAAAATGAAATTCAAACCTTTTTTTTTTCAAGACATAATATGGACCTTCACAAGACCATTAGCAGTTCATTGGTAATATGTAGTAGGCTTAAGGATGCAGTCGTTTGGTATGTGCATTGGATTCCACTCCTTTGTTACTCCAATTTGGTATTGACAAGGCATGATGATCGTGTAACATCTTCCAATCTGGTCCTTCCAAAAAAAAGTGTCTCTCATTCATCTTTTGTTTTGGTATGTCATTGTTTAGTTTTTCATGATGTGTATGTTATAAAGTGTCCTATGGGTGTCTTGTATGTTATACAGTGTCCTATGGGTGTCTTATAAACCTCTTCTATTGTGCCATGTCCTAGCTGGAAAGGGCATGTCCTTGATATAAAAATGCCTCATAACAATCAAGGTGGAGACCCATTTCAAAGAGAAAATTGCCTTTGACAACCTCAAAAGGAGAAAGTGTTTGAAATGTAACAATCTCCTTTTCATACATAACTTTAAAGGAGAAAATAAGTGTGTTAAACAATTAAATATAAAAAATTATTGATCACGAGCTTTACTTATACTGAAATAGTTAAATGAGCTTTACTTGCACCTAGATAGACATGTTTATGTCCAACTATGTATTTGTTTTTTATTAGGGTAAACCTGTTTTTGGCAAGGACCTATGAACCTCATAGAATTGTGAGAGGCAAAACCAAGAGCCTTCCTCTTTGTAAGTTACATTGAACAGCCCAAAAAGAATTTGTCGGATGTCAAGCTTAACGATCAGGAGCACAAATGTTGTTCAACATCATGAATTTTGGAAGCTTCATTAGAGCTGCTTTAAGCATCATGAACAAGGGGACATTTGCAATTGGGACCACCTTCAACACCACTAGCTTCAAACTACCTCCAAGACCACATTTGCATCCTTTACCAAGAGCAACAGTGATCATCAAGACCACTTTGGCACCATTAACTATAAGGCCAACCGTCATCGCCATTGTCATTGAGCACCTTCATGAGCGAAGCCTACATACAAAAACATTGTCAAGCACATTGCTCATTTGAATGTCTTGAGACTTGACTGTCTCCAAGACGGGAGCCTAATGTACTAAACAACTTAGTTCAATGTCTACAATGGGGAAAGTGCGTGTTTCAAATGTTAAAGAAACGTGGACTATAACCTCCTAGCAAGCATTCATGGTGCTCCACCATCGAGTTGAGGAGCATGGACCAACTAGGACTTAATCCTACATTGCTACATTTTCATGGTGTATGGTTATTATCTAAGTTACACTAACGCCATTAGCTTGATTTCATTTTCATTCTAAAGAGAGCAAAATCTTGGATCACCACAATGTTTTGCTAATGTTTGATAATGCTATGATTGCATTCTAGTGGCTTTATAAATGGTTGGCACTAGGGTGTTGCTATTATCGTGCCATATATTAACAATTTTTTGATAATTCTATGGTGTTGCTATGACGACGCTATGACTATGCTATGATTGTATGGCACTTCTATATAGCATTACTATAACATCACATAAGATCAACTTGTTAAAAAGGGTCAAATTTCTTAGGAGGGAATTTAAATTCAGATTTTGATAAGAAGGGATATTGTAATTAAATATCAATTAGGAGGGAACTTGATATTTAAATCATAGATTATATATTTACTCATAAGGGGAATCTCTTTACGATTTTTGTGTCATGTGGAATTTTTAAATCAACATTACCTTTGAAGATGTGAATTATGTTGATCTAAAAATTCAAGATAATGTTAGTTTTTGATGACCACAAGATGCAAGATAACTAATCTGAGATGTCTATAAACTAATGGCACAATAATATGCAAGAAAATAATGAAATGAACATCTGCAAATAACTCAGAAATATGCCATAAATGAAAGTGACGAAAATAGTACAATGCTATATAATGGAGGACATGAATACCCCATGAACGAATATGAAAGAACTACATTGTACCATACTACTAAACTATAACACTCTATATTTACTACTGCTCTTCAAATCACTCACTATGAGCCCTTTATATAGGAAGATCGATTCCTTGGTCCTTACTCTACCTAGGACTCATGTACATGTCGACTACATGCACATTTATTACATTACTCGAAGTAACTAACTACCTTTACTCTAAAGTAAACTTCTATCCTAGGTATGTACCAAAGGTGGTACATTTACATAACCGAAATGATGTAATATACTCTAACACCCCCGTGTATTACATTATTTTGGTATTGAAGGCTTTAGTCTTCAATATGGATATTTGATTTGGTACTAGGAATTGTATTCTCATTCTTTGCTTACTGTAATATGTTCAAGTAAGTAGTTAGTATCTTTGTATAAGGGAGAGAAAGCTATAATGGAAGGTTCTTCCAATTCTGTAATTTGAATATGTCCATCTAGTTCAGTCTTTGTTTTTTCTTCTCTATTTATATCTTCTTTGCTATGTTCTCTTCTAGTATGTCTTTTCTTCCTCTTCCTCCTGCGATTCTGTATTGGTACTAGTGGAATCTTTGTTTCATGATGAGTTAGTCTATCATCACAATAATATTGATTTGTATTGCTAGTTTGCTTCATGTGTTGAGCAAGTACAAAAATAATTAATGATAGATAAATCATCAAACATTCCTCTAATGTGAATATAACTATTTTTTGTGTATTCCACCAGGCTCTGAAGAGGGCTTCATGAAGATAACTAATTAATGTTGCAAAGATGCCTTCTTTTGCCTCTTTAAGGAATAATGAAATTTTTTCTTTATCACTAGTAGATAGATACTTGTATCCTTCAAGGGTATCTATTAAGTTTTGGGAGTAAAACTCCACTTCATGAAATAGTTCTTCGTTATTGAAAGCATTTCTTAAAATTTCATCCATATTTCCTCTTAAATGTCCTTGAGGTAGTATTCCTTAGAGTTTTGGAGATGGAACCTTTGATGTGGTCTACCTTATGACTCCCTAGTTTAAAGTATGTGAACTACTTTGATAAAACCTTTCAAGAGTTAGGTTTTGTAGAATTCCTTATGTCTCCGTAGTGATTGGAATAAGATATAAGCTTAATAGAGTGCTTAGTAAATAATAGTTCACCTTTTGAGTTGATTTTGTAATGTTTTGTAAATCAACTTCTATTTCACCTTATATCTCCTAATGAACTATGCACTTATTGTTTTGAAGTTCTCTATGGTTGGATTTCTTGAGTATAAGTATGAGACAAGTGTAAAATAATTCCAACTCCTTTAAATAAATTATGAACTTCCTTTTATAGATCTCAATGTCCAATAGTTTGATATTTCTAAATTCCAATAAAGTATTTTGATGTAGTATGCCTTATACCTACCTAATTTTAGAATATTAGAAATTGATAATAATATTTGCAATAATAATATTGTTTCCCAAGTAGTAACCCTTATACCTCCTATGTTGTTTAATTGCAAATATTAAAGTAATTGTATTTCAACTAAATGATTTGAAATACTATAAACTCCTTTATATGCTTTCAATTTTCTAAGGTTGATTTTCAACTTGAAATGAATATAGTTTCAACCTTAAAACATACTCCTTATTACTCCTTTAATGAAAGAAAATTTAATTAATATGACTTTTCCTTATAATGTTGTATTCTCCTTACTGAGTGAGCGTTGTAAGTCTTTGGTGGTGGATGTATGACAACAGTTGCAACACATATGAATTTAGGCTTCAATGCTTCCTTTGACTCGTCAGATGTGCCCTGGATTTAAACTCTTAAACACACCTTGACCTTGTTGCTAATATGGTTTAGATGTCCTTGACTTCTCTGCATTAATGCTTGCTTTGAATGCACATCTATCACTCTGAGTTTCTCCTTGCGAATGATCTTAATGCAATGGCTAGAAATATGCTTTTTTTGTCCTCAAATAAGTTCCAAGTGGCACTAAGCGTTACCCAAAACGCTTGGTCTCCTCCTTTGGTTGTGCATTGTTGAATATGATTCGTTTGAAGACGTTATGTAACATGGTGTAAGCTTGGTTGTAACTCTTGAGAGCAATGCTCTTATTGAATGGAGTAATAATGATGAGTGTTTCTTTGACGAGTGCTTCTTCCTTCTTGATCGTGAACGTTGGGACAGGAGGATTTGCTTACACCATTGTGCCAAGTGGCACAATATATCTTCGTTGTTAAGACAAGTGTTCTTATCTTCTTTGCATGCACACTTGCCTTCACCGTTCCAGCTCCTTAAAAACTCTTCAACGCTTATTCTTGCCAACTGTTTGCAAGCTTTCTTTGCCTCCTTCATGACAACAAAGAGTGAGATGACTCCTCATTTTCTCCAGCGAATATGGATGATGTATTCCCACAAGGATGGCTCCAACTATCAAGCATTGCAATGGAGGTTCTTGGTTGGCACTTCTTCCACGTTGGAGCTTGGTAAGCACTTATATTTTATGTAGCTAGTGCTTCATTACCCTTAGTATTAACCTCCTTTCAGTGAGTGTTGGCTTCTTACGTAGGAATGTTGATGTTGCAGGTTGCTTGCTACATGGGTGTTGAGTTGGTGTCTTGGTACACCTTGGTGATGTAGGTATTGAGCCTTTTGGACTGACTCTACTCTAAAGCACCTTGACTATGCTTTCACCTTGTTGGCGATGGATTTTGAGCCTTCTAGGATGGCTCCTCTTCAAGCACCTCTGCTGGTGTTGATCACTGATGTTGAGCCCTTTAGGATGGCTCATCTTCAAGCACCTTTGTTGGTGCTTTCCCTCTACTAATTATAACCACTTGTAGACGTAGAGGATAGGCTACTTAGGGTGTCCTTAAGACACTTTTCTTTTGTCTCTTTTGAATATAATAGTAGAGACAAAGTTGGTGCTTGTATATCTCTGTAATACCTTCTGATTTGCACCTAAAACTTGAGACTCTCTTGGTCTCGTTTTGTAGCTCTTTTCACTGATTTTAATGGTGGCTTTCTTCTCCACACCTTGGAGGAATATTACCCTATTTTTGGTGGCTTCTCTAGGCCACAAAATGCTGCAGGTTTAGTGCACCGAATAGTGTCTCTAGACACTTTGATATGAGCTGATTTGTGCACTTTGGTTATTCACTCACACTTAACAACCAATGCACATAATAATCCTTTAAGAGTAATAAGTTTAATATAGTTACAAGTAACTAAAATAGTGCAACAATAATCTCACCTTATTTCTCCTTGTAAGATGCACTAATAGTAACTCTTAAAGATCTTTCAAATGCACTAATAATATTTGCAACTGAATGTAGTCTTCTTTGTTGTAACTAGATAATAGGAAGGTGATAAAATGTATCTAAATCCTATTAATGTGTAGGAATAAACCTTAACAGAAACTTCCCTCTACACTTCTCTTGAAGACTATAATGCAACCTTCTCTTTGCAACTTTAAAACTCTTAATAAGGTGCTCAATGAAACTAAATAATGAACTAAATATAGGTGTTCATAAAATGAACCCTTTGCACCTAAGTTGCTTACCTTTAAGATCTCTAGAGATGAAGGATTTCTAGGTGATTAAATTCACCTTATTGATGTCTTTAACTAGATGGATTTTGCAAGTATTCTTGTTCGAAACAACTCTCTAACTCACCTTTTTTGTAGCTTCGAAAAACCTCTTACTTACTGCCCTTTAACTATAGTAGGTGATTTTGATTCTCCTTCAGGATGTATCCTAGAACTTCGAATTTCTACAACTAATAATGTTGCCTTAATTGCTACCTTTTTGCAGTCAACATCAGTATTGAAATGTTGTTCTTGAAACTCAAAAATTTTGTAGGGAAATCCCCCAAATCATAGCTAACTTTTCTTTCAAGAACCCTTTAGTATTTTGTTGTAGATTCAACAAACCTCTATCTCCAAATGAGCCTTTTAGCCTTCAAATGCAATCTTCAAACCTTTCAGGTTTGGTAGTAAAGTTTGGCTCATTTTCTCCTTCAACATCCTTGTCATATTCTGACTTCAATCTAGGCCTTCTTCTCAAGAATTTAGAAGTCTTGAGGTATTCTGAAGTTTGGCTAATTCCTTGCCAAATATTTCTCTCTTGGGCTTGTTTTCGAATGATGACAATTATACCAAGTTCTTTACTATCAGGAACTTCTCCTTGGTAGTAAATTTCTCCAATGAGTTCTTCTAAGAACTCCTTTAATGGCCTTCTCCTAATCTCCTTTAATGAGGCTCACCAAGCCTCCTCCTTATTTCTCCTTGAGACCTCACAAAGGTCTTCAATCTCACAGCTCTTATGGTCTTCCAAATGAGACCTTTCCTTCAACCTTCTACTAAGGAAGTGTTGGTAATGAGATCTTCTTCTTGATCTCTAAAATTTGCTACTTCTAGATTCTGGAATAGGACCTTGCTGGTCCTTCTCTTCTGCAAACTGCAGACTTTAATGGAGATCACCAACCTCCAATCTTCTAGAATTGGGAGTTGTAACTGGACCTTCTAAGGGTCTCTTCAGCTTCTTCAGGGTGAAGTCTTCAATCTGCACTGGAGATCACCAATCTCCTATCTTCACTAGGACTCTTCAATGGAGTCTTCTTCTCTCCCTTGAGTTTATAACAAGGTTCCTATGGCCTTTCTTGCTTCTGCACTCTATAGGTTTTGATCTTGAATGGAGATCACTAATCTCCTATCTCCTCCTTGACTCATCTTTGGAGTCTCTTCTTCCTAGTGTTTGCAATGAGGCTACTATGGTCTTTTCTTCACTTCTACAATCTATAGGTTTGCAGCTCTTGTAATGGGACCTTTTTTTAGGTCTTTGAAATCTTTAGTCTTCTACTTGTTGTTGCAAGTGTTGGAATGATTCTAATGAAAATATTCTTCCTAGCTCTTATGTAGGAAGCTTACCAACTTTCTTTGAATCTCCTTTTCCTACAACAAGGTGTTAGAAACTGCAATGGAAGAATTTATAATTTTGGAGATAATGACCTTCACTAGTTGATTTGTCAATCTAGTGGAATTTATGTTGAGTCCTAGTCTTCACGAGTTTTTCTGCAACCCTGTGGAAAGACTCTAGCCAAATGTAATCTCAGAAAATATATAAATGAGATTTTTGGATTTCTCTTAGCCTCACTTGTGGCTCTCCCTATTTCCTATTTGATCTACCATGTGCTCTGATACCACTGTTAGATTTTGATGAGACTGTAGTATAGGGAATACAACCACAAGATGCAAGATAACTAATATGAGATATCTATAAACTAATGACACAATAATATGCAGGAAAATAATGAAATGAACATCTGCAAATAACTCAAAAATATGCCATTAATGAAAGTGACGAAAATAGTACAATGCTATATAATGGAGGACATGAACACTCCATGAACAAATATGAAATAACTACATTGTACCATACTACTAAACTATAACACACACTCTCTATATTTACTACTGCTCTTCAAATCACTCACTATGAGCCCTTTATATAGGAAGATAGATTCCTTGGCCCTTACTCTACCTAGGACTCATGTACATGTGGACTACATGCACATTTACAACTTGCACATTGACACTTGTGCATTTATTACATTACTTGAGGTAACTAACTAAATTTACTCTAAAGTAAACTCCTATCCTAGTTATGTACCAAAGGTGGTACATTTACATAACCCAAATGATGTAATATACTCTAACAAATAATATAAAAAGGGGTGAAAGAGTAAAGCATGTTCAATGTAGCTCTTATCATGCAGGTAATTGTATAATATATATTGATGATACACATGAACACAAATATCTAAGACCACAAGGGGCACTATTGTTGTCGATGCGACTCTAAATCTTAACCTCTTTGTGGCAAGTGGCCCCCACTCAACACACCATCAAAAAATCGTGGTCATATCAAATATTTTGTACTTGTATATATATTGAGATTATAGTTAGGAAAGCCATGTAAGATAAACTTTGAAATAGCTTAGGGGTTGCGTAATGCTTCACCTATTCTTTTGTATTTATTCTATTGGATTGAATATTTTTATTTATCTATCTTATATATTTTAAATGAGGACTATGTTTATATTTATGCACACTAGTTTATGTTGAAACACACCAATATGAAGGATTAATATTGTTTTGCAATGTATTCTCATTATAACAATGCATGTCAAGGAAACTAATTCAAGCACAAGTAGTAATTAAAAGTTACTAAAAAGTAATAATTTAAATTTACAAGTGTATTGTTGTTGAATTGTGTAAAAGTTTTGACTTCTCAAGCCCCATAATTCCAATTTCAATGAAGGGTTTGTGGCCTATTCCAACCTCTAGATTTAGGTCGACTCCCAACTATTCTTGATTATATAATCCAATCTAATTACATGAAGTTAAAATATAGAAAGTAAACGGTGAACTTACAATGCATGAGAAAACAATTTGTGAGTGTAGGGTGTGAGATATTTAAAGTAAATATGAACATAACCGTAGCAAGGAGATTGTTGATCAATCAACGCATGAGCAATTTGAATAACAACACTAATCCATTTCAATTTGTATGAAATTGTGAGAGGAATGACAAGGTGGGAAAAGGGCCATGTCATAATAATTTCACATTCCACAATCTAAGAGGGTAGTGCCATTAATGGAGAGTAAAAGACTTATCAATTTCTCACCAATTTCATTAATTTAAATGAGCATAATGTGGGCTTAATAAAGTTTAGCTCTAAATTTCTCATGGCCAAAAGATGTTTACAATGGAGCCCATGGCTCCTATTTATAGGAAGAGTTTACTTATGAGTTACCTAGGGTGAGAAACTGAATCCTCGTAAAATTAAAAATCTTGGGGTATCTCTAACAAAATGATGCACCTCCAATTGTTACACATCTCTAAATATGCCTCTAAAAGGCGTATAAGGCTCCTAAAATGAGTTATGGTACCATAAAATGCCAAAAATATCATTTTCTAAAGATCTTCCTTGAGATTCATGCTTTTATTTTCACTTCTTTATTTGTCTATAGGTGATTTGCTCTATAAGGTGAGAAAACCAATCTTCTAGCAATTTTTAAATGTTCCCTAGTGCTTCACTCTTGCAAGCCAATTGCTTTACTCTACTACCAGATCGCTCTTAGACAAATTGACACTTATGGAGTGAATCAAGGCTTGTCTTTGACTTAGAAAAATTTGAGGGGTTTTGGAAGGTATTAACCAACTAGTTTCACTATTTTGTAACAAAATTATGATTCCCAAGGTAGTGACTTGTTACTACATATTTGGTTTACAAGGTCCCAAGCTTGATTGGCAAGAGATATTAGATTTTTTTTTAAGTAATACAAAGTACAATGGGTGGCATAAATGGGGACACACTCCCTGGGGGCATAGCAACAAATGGCCTCCATCCCTAAGATTTGAACCTAGGTCATCAATATAAAAAGCCAATGACATACCAATGGGGTGTCCCCACACCTATATTTTGCCTCTGTCCTTGGCATAGAGTCTTAAAAATTGTAATCCTTGCTTGAAAATTTTGAAATTGTGGTTCTCCTATTTGACCCTTCATGGAAGCAACCTCAATAGCTTATGTCATTCCTCATCTTATAGTAGTTGGATGGTAGTTAGGTCCTCTACCTCTTTTGCCAAGTCCTCATACAAGTTTTTTGATAACTCGTCTTGCTTTCCTATCAACATTTATATCTTGAAATAAATTGGCTCCAACTTCTTGTATAGTTTAACCACATATTAAAATTTAACCTAGTTCTTATTTTTGAACATTGCATCAATAATGTCATCATAAAGGAGCTTTTCTATGAGGTTTGAATATGTTTTACATACTAGCAGTGACAAGTCACTAGATTTCCTTTATCATTTCCTATAGAAGGGATTTCAGAGAAACTAATGTGTCTGCAATTTTAGGTCTCGCTAAGTGTCAAAAATTTTCATTATTTTCTTGACCATGTCCTTTTAATCTATCCCTAATTTGTTGTGCCCGTGTTGTCGAAATCGTAGCTAATGTATAAGTATATCTTGGAACCTCTCCTTTGAAACCAATTGTTCCTCAACATGTTTGATGGTTTTTATTACTTATTTCATGTTGTCTTTTGCATAGGGTAAAAAATAGAAGTACCTCTTGGCATTTGTCACTTATTCCTTGATGTTGTCCTAAAGAGACTTCACCCTTTGAATATTAAATGCTTTTCTTGAATTTGTAGTTATTTATTCCTTTTACAACACTGCTACTTCTTTCTGGAGCTTATTAGTCTTCTGATACCCTGCTTTTGGGGTCTCTTGTAGCTATTTCACTTAGCCTTCTAGTTGGGCATTTTCTTGTTCAATTTGCATCCTCAACTAGTCTTGCCCTTGTGTAAGTTGTATGAGATATTCCAATTGTTTCCTTTTATTCTCAACCTCATAAAACTAGGATTTCAATCGATCTTTCTCATTAGTATCCACTTTTAAGGCCTCATTTTCTATTTGGAGTTATTCCTTCTCAAACTTTAACTACTTCAAGTTCTTCGTTTCTCTTTTCCAATGCTTGTCCCTCACTACTAGTTGGTCGAATTGTATGGCTGCATCTACTAATTGTTTGAAAGCTGAATCATTTGGTATGGATATTTTTGGCTTAGATCCAACTCATATACCTTAGTAGTGAAGTCAATAAGGGATGTAGCAATCTTGGGTGGGTCATTATTCACCACTCACATAATAAGGATTTTATTTCCTCCAAAGGTCAACTATGATCAAATTAGAAATGGAGCTTGAGAGGTTTTGTCTTTTAGTTGTTTATATTCATTTTTTAACCTCCTATTTTTAGTTACAAGAAAGTCCAATGCCTTTTGGATGCTTGTCTCCTTGGTATTACATGCAACATTCAATACAAAGGCTTTGTTAGGCCCTACAATTGCATGAGCTATGAGAGTTTCTTATGTAGACTCAATTGCAAAAGTTGGCATGAGCCATATCATTGCTTGTAGTAGGAGCAACCTAGCTTAGGATGGGGGTGTTGTGAGTGAGATGAGATGGTGGGTGGAGTGAGTTACATGGGTATGGATATGAAGGGTGTTTCTCTTGATTCCAATTGTGCCAATGATTTTTCTATCAAAGAGACTACTGGTAAAGGGGTTGATGCGTACGACACTAATGGTTGCATGGTGGAAACTTGGATGGAAGGTGACATAAATGAGATGGTAAGGATTATGCCAAGTGTAAAGGTGGTAGTTGGATGTGGGGTATTCCCAAGATAATCATGATTCACACTTGCAAATAATAATAGAAATATGATAGAAGAAGGGTAGTATAAGAGAAAGAAGCGAGAATAGAAAATGAAAGTGGAGAAAGAAGTGAGAGATGTGGAGTGGAAGGGAATTTGAAGTGAAAGTAGTGTTGGACACTACCATGGTTGTTCCCAACTTTGGAGGAGTTCCTCCTTGAATAATTTCCTCTCCTTGAGTTTAGGTGTCTAATTTTGTTGCCATGCCATTACCACCTTTTCAAACATAGACCCACATACATCTCCCTTTAACTTTTGTTGCCTCTCTTGTTGTTTCATGCATCGTAGAGGTAATGATTTCTAGAGTAGTTGGTGTAGTAGACATGAAAATATTAGGTTCAAAGGCATGTGGTGGTCTTAGTGGAATTCAAGGGCTTTCTAGAGCTTCCCATGTTGTTCTCACCCTCTTTGCACTCCTCGAGTGCCTTCTATCACAAATGGAAGAGAATTCTTTATCAAATGGCCATCCCATGTTGGCCTTGTTGATGTATTTGTGTCATATCTTATATTTTTCCATGCAATATTTTTTTTTCAAAGCACCCTAACATATTTAAAGCTCCCAGTGTTCAGTTATTCATATTGAAATATGCATTGAAGTTGTCCTTCACCTTATTGTAGTAGTGCCACTTTGGTGGATTATCGTACCAACCTTGTATTTCATAGTCATACCTACATATGCTTCCTAGGGTGTGTCTTATTTTCTATACAATACCTCTTTTCATTTGTGAAGAAGGTGTTCAAATCCTTGGCCTTCAATTTATCTTAGAAGTATTTGATCCGTTCATAAGACCATATTCTTAGAGTTTCTTTAGCCCCATATCTCTATTTCTCCTCTCGTACATTTTAGAACTCTTGCATATTAGGTGTAATATTTATAATTTATTTCTCAAGTGGGTAGAAGGTGATCTTCTTCTACCCCTTAAAGTATCTAAAGTCCACATAATCAAGATGCTTGGATTATTCAAGGTTGAACATGTAAAGTAGTAAAAACATTGGCAACTCAAAGGGCATGGGTAATACTCCATAGAGGTTAATGAAGAAGTGTGACCTTCCCAAGTAAAGATATCCATTCGACTAATATTTTGATGTCAATAGCCATCTGACCTCCTTTGACAACCTTAGAGACTTTTCCTTCATCTCATGTTGTACACTCTATCATAGAAGCAATATAAAGTTTTACCTGCTTCTTATGAAGGTATAGGAGTGCATTCTACTACTGAAAGAGGCACCTTATTTGCTCCCATATGATTTAGTTGTATGGTTGTAAACTTTTATTTATTTTGATACAAGATCATCCAAACTAGATAGGGGGTGTAGGTAAATGTTTTCTTCTCAAATTCCTTGAGTTGATTATCTATTTTTTTGATGATGTATCAAGAATAATAAATCATTTGGGAGTGCCTTGAGTACATTTCTATTGCATAGAGGGAAAAGTGTTCTTCATATACCTTGTTGTCATAGGTCTAGCCTGGAAAGTCCAGAACCATGTGGTACTATACATGCCCATTAAGACATCCAAAGGAGGGCTGACTCACCAAACATCATGGACTATACCTTCTAGTGTCTTAGTGTCAACCTACATAACATAATAGCCCACACAATAAAATATAAGTATGTTAAGGTGTTAGTAGAAACTTTACAAACATATGCAATGGAAGTAAATCACATGCACATTCAACATGCAAGAGACACACTTTAGGAGAACAAGAGAATTTTATTTACAATAGAGACCAATGGTCCAATATAACATCTCGATAGAAGGTCATCCAACTCTCTTTACAATATCATGGGTAGGACACGACCTGACAACACAAGAACACACCCACCCAAGACTCTATCTCACTCGCTAGGCACACAATACCTGAGTCTAATGGAATTACATTTCCCACAAAAAGAACTATGTACAAATGTGATCACATTATGATTGGACCCAAGTACTCATAGCTTGATATGATACCTTATCCCCAACCAACACTAGGATGGTAGGTTGCTAAGGTCCTCTAGCCTTGAATAGCACCAAGACAAAGCACCTTTGATTGCCTCTTTTGCATACCTTGTCTTTCCTAAAAATCACTCTAAGCATGAGAACCTCAAGGTAACGACAACTTACAAAGGCAACAAGAAATTTCATGAGTGTTGGTATGGATGTTTGAGATGAAAGCATCCATCATAGACTCCCCCACTTAAAACCAATGATACCCTCAATGATGACATAGTATCATCATATACCATTAGGAGGTGATCATATTGAAGGCTCCACACATAATTCTTGCACTCCACGAACCAAAGGACTAAGGCTTGGGTCCCTATTACACATCTCCTTATCAAACATAAGTGATGAACCCTACAACTCACTAGCACACTTCTACATTTTTTGATTCCTAGGGTTTAAACCTTTCTTCCCTACCTGATTTGTGAGTATCTTCCCTTCTTCCTTGCCAATATGTGGCTACCCCATTATACTCAGACCTCTACGATTATAGATGTGGCTAGATCCTTTAGGTAACTCTTCATACTAGGTAGATCCTTGAGGCTTTCACCTTTCATCTACATAAGCTTTCGTGATATAGGAGTTGAATACCCCCATCAATGCTCTATAGTTCAACTCTTTGGTTGGCCCCTCCTCACCTTGTATCATTCATCCAATGATCTACTTCCTCTTCATTTTATTTCACTCTTGGCTCACACTTGCTAGTAACCATTCACTCTACTACTCGCTCAACCAACCATATGCATGTTCTCACTTGCTAACCCACCTTTTTTATTGATCCAACACACTGGAGAGAATGAGGGGCTAACATCCATGACATAGCACCAAATGATCCCCCAATTCTTGCCTATGATGTACTCCATCCCTTGTTTTGGTTTATCCTCAAACTCATCTCCTTTGGTGACCATGAAGTGGATCATGCTCTGACTCAACTCCATTAGCAGTGTTGAACGATTGGTGGCTCCCACAAAGGGCATGTCACCCTATCACAAGTTTTGAAAGGCCTCAATATTGTCAACCCACACCAACTTCTCACTCATCTCTTCAAGACTAGTTTTTTTTTTTTTTGTAATTTTGGCACTCTTGGTGCTTGAGATTTCCAAGTCATGACTCATTAGCTTAAATTAGCCTCACTCTAAAATCCCACAATTATCCATAATCGTTGTGTTCTTGATAAATTTTGATACCATGAATGGCATTCATGACTTGATCATCCTCTTCTTTCGACTATTTTTCCTACTGAATAGCCAACACCTTTTATTGTTGAGAACACTGCCTCAGAGTGTGTGGTCCATGACAAATACAAAATCTCATCCATGGGCCAACTTTTCCTTTTTTGTTGTTTCCATTTACCTTCTAGGTCTAGCTTTCTTTCGACTGATCAAACTTGGATCCCTCCAATGACTGCTTTCTCCCTTCTTGCCTTGTAATATGCTCTTTGTATTTTTAGAAGACTAATTGCTCCATTTCCTCCCTTGGAATCAAGACCTAGGAAATACCTCTTCTCCTCATAATTTGGCTTGAAGTTGTAGAATCCCTTGACAACAACAAAAACATCACCAATTGACTTTGACTTGTGGTGAACAAGGTCATCTCAAGCCCACTACTGATGACCATGCTAAAACAAGAAGATTTTTTTCTTCTTTGTAGCCATATATCCTCTACTAAGAGATCCTAGAAGGCTTTGGTGTACTCCTAGATCCCTCTAGAGTGTTTCAAATTCTATATATTGGTCCTCACTGGGCACTCAACATTCTCAAGCCAAAATTATTCTATCAATGCTAACTTCAGCCCCTCCCTTGAGTCCACCTTCCTAGAGACCTTGCTTAGTGCCTTGTCATTGACCAAGTTCCTCCACCATGTTTTGGCCATACTCTTTAGGTAACTCACCATTGTATTAATTTGATCCTCACCCGATAGGGTTCCTAGCCCTTCCAAGTACTCCCCCATATTCTAGAAGAAGTCATCAAGTATTTTCTCATCTTGAGCCCCTCATAACACTTTGAATCCTTCAAATTAAACAATTTGATGGTCAAAAAGTTAGAAATGGTTTCTTGGCTCACTACTTGAGATGTCACCACTCGATACAACATCACTTCTTCTTGAAGCTTCACCAAGGATGCTTGGATCTCCTCCAAATTGGTTATGGCTGATTCCATTGACACTATTCTCTACTCGTGGTCCTCCTGTCCCATCAACAAATCAACCAATCCTTCATCCATTATCATTATCTTCTCCTTTAGCTTGTTGAATCTCTAGGATACTTTCTGCTCGAAGCATTGAACCAACCATATCTTACTTATGTGACATGCCCTACTACCACCTTCACCCTACTCTATTTGATCACACTTCTCACCTTGAACCCTAGGCTACTTCTTAGGGAGAGACCCTCCAACTCTAGTCTCTGCCATACTAACTTGACATGGACTCAATAGACTCTAGGGAAAACACAAGACTTGATCATGCTTTGACTATGAAACACCCAAAATAGACTGAGTTCTTTGATTGTGAAATACACTTACACTACATAGGGGTTACTACATAAAGATACAACCTCAACCATACCCTAAAAACAACTGACATGTCGATATGAAAAACACCCAATACATGGTCACACAAAAACTAACATTAGGGTCAAACACCAACTCATTGCAAAACTTAAGCTCTAATACCAACTATTATAGGGCCAAGTCTATGGTGGATGTTTTCATCTCAAATATTTGCACCAACACTCATGAGATTTCTTGCTATCTTTGTAAGTGAGTTATCATTACCTTGATATTTTTGTGCTTAGAGTGAGTTCTAGGAAAGACGAGCAAGGCATGCGAAAGAGATGGTTGAAGGTATTTTATCTTGGTGTTGGTTGGATGTAGAGGGCCTTTCAACCTACCATCCTAGTGCTAGTCGGGGATGTTAGGATGTCATATTGAGCTATGAGGACTTGGGTCCTATGTGCCTGCCTTTGTGCATAGTCCTTTTGTGAGGGAAAGGAAGTTTTTTTTCTTCCCAAGCATAGTTACAATCCCTAATAGAACCATATATGCATCATATTTGAAGAGATCCAACTCTAGTGGGATCCTAAATTGGATCATATTGTGTGGATTCTTAAGGAGGGATTGAGAAATCATACCAATAGTTTGGGTGGCACATTTAATAGAAGTCCTTTTGTGTCTTTGAGTTATAAGTGACCCACAGTGTTGGGTCATTGGTCATCTTAAGCATCTTACTTATACCTCCTTCTCTGATATAAAAGGACTCTTTGATCCATTGGGGTGGTCTAATGTTTTTCTTGTGTGATTGCACCTCTCCACATAAGCCTCTCCTAGTTTAGGACAATTCCATACTTATAGGACTAGGTTCATGATGATATCTAAAGTCCATACCATGTTGATGCTCCAAGAATTTATATATAAATCTAGGTTAAACCTCCTAAGGGTACCCTTAATTTTTTTTCTGATTGAATATCTAAATTTCTCTTCTTCAACCCTCTTGTAGGGTTGATCAAATATCAACAAGGTATATAGATGCATTCTACTACTGAAAGAGGCTCCTTGTTTGCTCCCATATGATTTAGTTGTAACTTTTGGAACTAGTCTTTCTTTCGATAAAATATCATCTAGACTAGATAGGAGGTGTATGTGAATTTTCTCTCCTTAAATTCCTTGAGTTGATTTTCCATATGGATGATGATGTATCAAACATAATTAATCATTTAGAAGTGCCTTAGGTATGTTTCAACTACATGGAGGAGGGAAATGTGTTCTTCATATACCTTGAAGTCTAATTTCTCCCCAAACAAAGTTGTATTCTTGATAGAGTCATTTGAACATCATATTTGAAGGGATCCAACTCTAACATGATGCTAAATTCAATGACCTTGTTTGGATTCTTAAGGTAAGGGATTAAGAAATCCTACTAGTAGTTTGAATGGCACTTGTAATAAAGGTCCTTTTGTGTCTTTGGCTTACAAGTGATCCACATTGTTGGGTTATCCATATTAATAATATTTCCATATGTCTCCTCTGGTATAAAAGGATTCTTTGGTCCAATGGGGTGGTTTGATCTTCTGCTTGTGTAATTGTACTTCTCCACATAAACATCTACTTTTTTAGGATAGTTTCATACTTGTGGGACTAGGTTCATGGTAAGGCCTAAAGTCCATATCCTTCTATTTCTCCAAGAATTTTCTTGTAAACCTAGGTTAAACATCCTAAGGACCCCCTTCTAACATTTTTGATTAAATGTTTGAGTTTTTATTCTTAAACCCTCTTGTATGGTTTGTTAAATATCTATTTAGACCTTCAAGGAGGGGAGGACTTTCTCTTTGTTTGATTTCTTCTTTCATTTTCCCTTGAAGGGCCCTATCTATTTTCTCAATGTTAGGACTAGCTATTTGAATTCTGGTTCAAAATGTGCGATCAATGTACGTATGAATGAATCAATACTTCTACTCAAGCTATATGGATTGTGAGTTGCATTAATTCTATTTCCCTAAATTTTTTCATGTTAGATTCAATAGTTATGGAGTTGATGAATTTTGTGGGTTAGTGATTTAATATTTGATCTGCATTGGAGAATTAGTTATTTCCATTTAGAGATTTAAAGAATGCTTAGATTCTAAGTTTATATTCATTTCCTTGTTGTTGTCTAATTTGTACCCTTTTAAAGATCTAGCAATAGCTATATTTCCTTCTCTTTAAGCACTCTACTCCTTCCATTTTTCCACAACTAAAATAGGAACCAACATTCTCTAGATATTGAACTAGGTATCCCTTGTTTTGAACCCGATCATTCAATGTTGGTAAACTCTTGGGCACAAACGTAACCATCAAAATATTTTGCACCAACATGACTAGTGACTTTGGAGTGGACATAGAAGGGCAACAACTATGGAATGTAGATATGTTGGATTAGTCTCTGACATGGAGGGATTTTAGATGTAGATGAGGTGTCCATGGTGGCTGGGATGGAAGAAGGATGAAAATTTGAAAAATATTATTTTTTACAAAGTGGAGGACCAGGGATTAATCCATTTGATTTGTAAATCCATTAACTCACAAAGTTGGGATTTCACTCCTTTGGGGGAACTTAGAAAAAATAGGGTTCTTTTTGTGAAATTGAGTGATTTGCTTGTGGAGACTAGTGATTTGTCCACTTTATTTTACTTAGATGAAATTAAGTTCAAGAAATTCAACCAATGGGTTTATGTAGTGATTTGTTGAGATGGATTAGTGAATTGTTATTTTTGAGGGATTTATAAAAAAATGTTATTTGATCAATTGCTTGCTTTTCATATGAATTGCTTCTACAAGATTATCAACTAGATAGGGAAACCTCACGGGGCTTGACCTTGTTGATTGGTAATGCTAGGTGGTAGGCAACATTTTCTTGGGTTAGTTGAGCCTTTCGTGAATAGAGGAAATGAGTGATTTCTATTTGGGCCATTTTTGCTTAGTTACAAAGACCACATAGTTCACAATATGCTTTACATAGTTCACAATATGCTTTTGTTGTATGTGATTTTTTCTATGCACAATGGTTTAGACATAGAGAGTGAATTAGCAAAGTGAATTAGCACGGTGGGTAGGTTGGATCCAAAGTGAGGGCTATAATGGGTTTAGATGATTCAACCTACCCACCCAAGCAAGGGCTATAAAGTAGGTAGAATTGTTGATGACTATTGTGGATGGTGTTCCAAATATGGTAATGATATCTTCTAGCAATTGGACTACTTAATTTATTTATTTTATTGACACAAATTCCAGTGAAGGTTTATTTTAGTGAGAATCCATGCATGTCCTACGCTAGATAAAAGATTTATCTTGTCGATGAAGTCTAGGACCCATTGTTGGAAAGGTTTTGTAATGATAACAAGATTTAAATGAATCAATATTTTTCTTCTTCTTTCCATGAACATACAACAAGATTCATAATTATTAAACCATTGGAAACAATCGAAGAAGATGGTAGGTCAATCATATCCAACCCTCAAGATTTTATATGTTGTGGTTCACATAAAATAGTGTCCCCCATCTTTGTGATATTATCTAATTAGAGATTTTTTCATTTCTTTTTTTATGTATCTCAATAAGATGATATCATATCCCTTCCTAAACATGATACCATCTAGCCATGTTCCATCTCGCCATGTCTAATACATTGCTTTATTTCTGAATCAAACCATTACCTTAGGATTTAATCCCTCAGAGTTTTGAAAGTTTAATATGATTCATGGCCAAGGTTGACATTGTATGATGTAAATATGTATAGGCCTAAGGGAAATCATTATACAATGTATTTAATATATTGTAAAATTTTGTTGTGTAAATACTATGGGCCATAATTAACCTTGTTAAGGTTAAACCCATATTATAACTTGTAATTAACCTAAGACCATTTTTTTATGTCTGATTGGGTTAAACTTATTAATGTAATTTAGGGTTTTGGTATCATTATAACAAACCCCTATCACTCCATCATTTAATTATTAGAGTATTATCATTCTTATCTACAAATAATATAATGATTATTTATTTTGACTATGGATGCCCACTATGCCTTTCTCTCTTTTGTCCTTTTACACTTTCTATATAATATTTGAATGAATGGATTGCTTATGTTCATTAATAGAAAATTTATGAATTCTAGCTTGGTCTTAAAGAAATTATGGAGTAGCATCACTTGGTCAAGTAGAGAGATCATTTGGAGCCTTTGATTCTTCCTCCAAATTCTAGGATGAATTATTTTTCAAAGCTTTAAAGGCAATTTGTACATAAAAAGTCAAGAGGAAATATTTTTCTATCTCTCATCTATTATTTCGTATGCTCAATTTTGTTTCTCAATTTCTTAAAAATATCTAGGGCTTGTAGAAGAAAATTTGTTTCAAGACTACAAAATAAAACCATTTGAATTTGCATATGGTATGCATTTTTGAATTTACTAAAGTAGGAAAATTAAAGTCTCCTTTGGCCCTTTCATGCACTTAGAATTCAATGCCTCTTCATATTAGAGGGTGTTATGCTCGTCTTTAAAGAGTGGGCATGTTGCCCTTTTCAACTGCATAGAATGCCTTGATAACTATATGAGCATGCATAAAGCATTGCTACTAGCTACATGTTAGAATATATAATATTATTTGGTACATGCTAATGTACTAACTTGGGTACATCTTTAGATTAGGAGCGTATCTTAGATTAGAGTGTGCAAAGTATTCAATAATGTAAATGTGCATAATAGTCCATATGCACATGAGTCCATAGAATAGGAAAGTGAAGAGTCTCAAGAAGATTGAAGGCCAAGAGTTCTCCATATGAAGAGTCACATTCTATTATATATATGTGTCTTTGAGTGAGAGTAAGATATAACAATGTAGAGTGTCAAAAAACTAGAGTTCTCCTAGTAAGATGTAGGAGAGCTTCACTAGTTTATTGATTTGAGAATTCTAGATATTTTATTGATGTTGCCTAAGGTTTTTTTGTAGAAAAGTAGTTCTCAAAAGTTGAGAAGCTTCCTACAATAGATAGATAAGACTTTCATATTTATTTTTCTAAAATTTTATGTGCTTTTCTCATGTAGGGATTAGTTTTTGGTTGCTACAAAGAGTAGATATTGAACATTAAGGAGGTCTAACATAAAGACCCAAATGGATATTGAAGATTGAGGAGACCAAAGAAAGAGGTCCCCATAGAATATTAGAGATTGAAGATTAAGGAGACCCAAGAAAGAGGCCCCCATTGAAGATTGAAGACTGAGGATATCTAAGAAGAGGTCCCCATTGCAAATTTAAGAAAGAAGATGGAGAAGGACTAAGAAAAGGTCCAATTGAAGAGTTGCAAAATTTGAAGACCCAAGAGAAGAGACCTCAGGAAAATTTGAAAGGAGAAAGAAGAAGGCTAGAGAAGCCCTATTGATAAAGTTGAAGAAGTGGCCATTTTAGAACATTTGAAGACATTTTGAGGAAGAATATTGCAAGTAGGAGAAGCTCATGGAAAAAGGAATTTGAGACAATTATTGCCATCCAAAAACAAAACCAAAAGGAAGAAATATTTGGCAATAATTTTTCTAAATTTGAGAAAGTATTTCTAAATACTTCAAGACATTCATATTCTTGAAGAAGAGGCTAAAAAAAGAGGCCAAATTTGAAATCAAATTTCAGCGAGAGATAGGAGGAGAAATAAGAATTGAAGAGGCCATAAATTTGAGAAGTTTGAGGACAACCATTAAGATCTTGAAGGCTGATTTGCAGAGAAGGAGATTGCTGATTTTCATAATAGAAGTTGAAGAGTCACAAGACAACAAATTGAAGGTGACATAGAGCTACACATTGAAGAATATTTGGGCAGTTTTTGAAGTTCCCTTGGACAGAAAATTAAAGGAGGGATTGATAGCAAAAGAAGGCAGCAATTTGAAGGAATTGAATGCTGTTTTTGGACAGCGAGATAAAGGAGAAGAAATTAGTTTTTGGAGCAGCAAATTGAAGATTTTTTGGCTACAAATTTGGGCAGCATTAAGAAGAGATTAGAGAGCTACATTTTGGAGAATTTCAAGGCAGATTTGGGAGAAGCATTGGATAGCATTTGGTCAAAGAAAGGTGCTGCAAATTTTAGAAGTTGAAGGCAGCATATTGGACAACGAACTTGGCAAGCAAAAAGGTAACTATAAAGGTGTTCTCTTAAAGCATAAAAGAAAGTATTTTAATAGCTACATATTCAAGTTTTAAAGCCATCAAAAGGAAGTTGAAGTAGAGTATCTCCAAGATGAATAAGGAGATATTGTTATCATTGCAAATAGTAGAGTTAAAGCTTGCTTGAAAAGGAGAAATAAGGAGAAGAGAATACTAGTAATGAATGTTGTTTTATAATCAAATAAAGTGCAGAATTTTCTGTTAGTTCTATTAAGGAAAAGAAGGCCAAATAAAGTGCTCAAAGACAACAAACTTAAGGTGTCTAAAGACACCAAGAAAGGCACTAAAATTTGCAGAGGTTTTTGGTGTAGAATAGCCACCAAAGAAGTGGTAAAACCACCATATTGAAGGAGATAGCCATTTTCATCATTCGGCCAATGTAGAGCATTGGAAACTACCATCAAGTTGGAGAGGTTGAGCCACCATTGAAAGGTGGAGCCACCATACGTAGGAGGAAAGGAGCCACCAAAGATAAGAACAAGGGTCATTACAAAGAGTTCGTGAAGAGCATCAAAACATGTGCCACTTGGAGTGAGCTCTTGGAAGAAATCCAACCACCATTAGAAGGAACTCAAATAGTCATCCACTCCATTGAAGAAATGGTTGAAGGAGAACGTAAGTGCAAAGACAAAGAGGAGGCCAAATGCTTCAATCACCTACAACTATGAGAAGAGAGAAAATACAAAGTGGAAGCACTGGAATCGACCTAAGGTTTGGAGTAACCAAAAATTGTAAGTCTTGGAAGAAGAAGCATCACCAACATACATAGGAGAGTGAGCAATCGAACAAACTTTGGTTAGACATCAAAAGAACATAGAAGAGACAACCAAAGTTGTAACAATCAAAAGGAAGCAAATGTTGGCTTCCATAACCATTGACAAGTTGAAGACCATGCAATATTTAGTGGATGATAAGGTAGAAGGAATCACATAGTCAGAAGATCATTGTTTTTGAAAGGGCACACAAAATTTTGAGTGCAATTTGAGCATTACAAAAGAATAAGCATTGCAAAATAACGAGCATTGCAAATGAGGTAAAGAGCCATTTAAAATGGGCATTGAAAAGATTATTTCCATTTGTAACATTGAAGGAGGAATACCAAGGATCATTAGTAGAAGAAATAATACCTTATGAACTACATTAAATACGTTGAAGGAGGTTATGCTACAGAGGGCAGAGAGAAAGGAAGAACAAGCCTAAAAATATTGAGGCTCAAGCTTGTAGTTGAAGAGTGCCTGAAGGAGAGTGCTATTTGGAGCATGGAGAAGCTCATAATTGAAGAGAGAGGAAGGTGAAGTTATTACTAAGTTTGAAGAAGCTATTCAAAGCCCATACATGGAGGAAATTGAAAGCATAAAAGCCCACACTTGGAGGTAATATCATGGAAGAACGAAGGAGTTGAGAACTTCGTGAAGAGTGAATATTTCATGGAGAACGTAGGTTTATATAGAAGCCAACCTAAATTATAGTGTGTCAGTTTAGAGGAATTAATTTGGTTGACAAAGAATCTTGCAAGCAAGCAGAGGAAGATCAAAGCATTGAAAAATAAAATTAGCACGCGACATTCACAAGGAGGTACATAACATTTGATTTAATTCAATTTTTGCAAAGGTTAAGGAGCCATAAGGGATATTACTTTTAATTATTCTAAGGTTGAGATTAATTAATCTAGTACATCATAGATTAATTGAATTAATGGAGGGATAAGGCAACTAATTGAATACTTAGAACCTTAGAAATTATATTAATCAGTTTTGAAGTATTTTGGGAAATACAATCTAAAGTTTTTAGAATTATTTCATTCTATTTAAAATTCAAGCCACATTGAAATATTTGCAAATAGTATAACTTGGAGGAATAAGGATTTCTACATGAATTAGGAATATTAAAATTTGCAAATATCTTTGTTTTCTAAATTTATTATTTGGGAGTTATAAGGACTTCAACATCAAATTAGGTTTTTGAAATTTAGAAACCATACTAATGAAATTTGGGAGATAAAAGGAATTCTACCTAGAGATTTGGAAAATTAAAATCTTTATCAAAACTATTGTTTGATCATTATTCAAACATTAGGAAATACAAGGTATATTACAAGATTTGAAGAATTGAAAAATAGTATTTGATCATATACTCAAATTCAACCTAAACTTTAGAAGTTGAAAATATAGGGAGATAATTGTTTGGAAGGTTGAAAATTGAAAAGTGTTCTTAGTCTATCATAAAAACTAAGGAGGAATAAGAAATTCTACTTCAAAGGTTTAAAAGATACAAAGCTATAGGACTATGGATGAAATAGTGAAGAAAGTATTTAATGAAGATAGTGAAGAAATGTTACATGCACTCAGATTTTATTCACATTGCTTAATACCCAACTTTGATGAAGATCAAGTATTTGATGTTCTATGATTTTATTTTTTAAAGAAGCTAAAGAAGGAAAATTTACTACTTTTATGGGACATCTTCATGAGAAGCTTTTTAGATCTTATTGGGAATCTCAAAATATCATTGTACTCACTTTAGAAGAATGTCTAATGATGTATCTTTCATTAATTATCTTTGAACTTTATCAAGAAAAGATTAGAAATGATCTCAAAGAACTGAACACAAGATTATACTAAGAGGGGGGTGAACAGTATAAGACCAAATTTTACTTTTTTTTTTCCCAAACAATATTATTCAATATTATCAATGGCAATATAAATATCAGTAATAAAAGTAATGCACAAATCATCACACACAAGAGAGACACAAATTTAATGTGGTTCACCTAATGTGGGCTACTCTACGGAGAAAATATTTCTTCTAAATTTTCTCAACAAATCTCTTGGAAATCAATTCCCTATTACAATGTTTATGTACCTCTATCCAAAGGAGACACCAATCCCCTATGCTCTAATTTGTGGATCTATCTCCATAGGAGAACTCTTTCTCATTTTCTCTGGTTCGTGGAACTTGATCTAGGAGAAAATTATCTCCTCAACTAGTTTGTGGATCTCTCTCCATATAAGAACTCTATCTCCCTATTTGGTTCATGGATCACACTCCATAGGAGAACTCTTTCCCCTTGCTTTGGTTTGTGGATCTCTCTCCACAGGAGAACTCTTTCTCCTCTACTCTGGCTGGTGATATTCTAGAAGACTTCTACCCCCACTGCTATGGCTTGTGGATCTCTATCCATTGGAGACCTCTATCCCCAATGCACTAGTTGATGGATATCTATCCATTGGATACTGCTACCCTCTTTGCTATATCACCTCTAAAGACTGTTCTCAAATATGTCTCAAATCTATCCCAAATATAGTATAAATTTTCTCTAACTTTGCTCATAAATATGCACTAAATTCTATCTCAAATATATCCCAAAGCCTTAACACAAAGCTTGATCAATTCACCAATCAAATCTACTTAGATTTGTCCCAAGCCTTAACATAAAGTTTGAACAAATCACCATTCAACCCTGCTTAGATCTACCCCAAGCCTTAACACAAAGCTTGAACAAATAACCAATAAACTCTACTTAGATATTCCCCAAGACTTAACACAAATATTGAACAAATCACCAATCAAATCTGCTTAGATATTTCCCAAGCCTTAACACAAAGCTTGAACAAATCACAAATCAAATTTGCTTAGATCTACCCCAAGCCTTAACACAAAGCTTGAACAAATTACCAATCAACTGTGCTTAGATCTACCCAAAGCCTTAACACAAAACTTGAACAAATCACCAATCAAATCTACTTAGATATGCCCCAAGCCTTAACGCAAAGCTTGAAAAAATCAGTCCTCAAGTCTTCTCAAAGACTTGCTCAATTTTGCTTCAAAGCTGCTTTCAAATTTGCTTTAAGTTTTCTCACAAGACTTGCTCAAATCTGCCTCATGACTGCTCAATTAACCTGCTCAAATGTTTCCAAACTTTGCACACAAACACAACTTATATATTTTTCAAAAATGCTTTCCTCAAATAGATATATTCTACTCATAATTCGTTTAACCTCTGGAACATATAGAGAATAATATGCACTCGAAAGTTCTACTCAATCATTAAGTTTGTTGCTTTCACATGTCTCTCTTTTATTGCTCTTTTAAAGATAGATCTAGTCTAGCACATGACACCTATCTTCATGATCTACAATTGCTTTCACAAATATGATTTCTAATGTTTGCACATTCACTTTCGATATCACTCAAAATCAATGCTCAAAAACTTCACATATACATTCAACCAATGAAGCACAATTTGCTCACAAACCCTAAACAAGTGTTTTCAAAATTATTTCAACAAAGAGCACAATGTAGGTTTCAAAACTTAACTCAAATATTTCCAATAATGCTTATCAAACAATCCTTTTCACTCCACCTTGTGTTCAAAAATATTCATAAAACACCTTAAATAAGGAAATATGTGCCCATACCTTTTTTCTTGCTCTTATGGAGATATGTCTTCAAAAATATGCCTCACACACAATATCTTTTGCAACTATAAAGGGTTATCATAACACCCTTTTTATGAGTTAGTAAACCTTTAAAATGCGTGCATAATTAGATTCCAAATCAACTCTCTTGGTTTCTCAAGCTATAGCATCAACTCATACACTCAAACCCTTCAAAATGTGTGCATAATTCCAAACCAATATTTTGGCTTCTCAACTATAGCATTAAATCATAAAATCAAACCTTCACAATGAAAAAAAATACAAACAATTAAAATATCTCATACACATTTTAACTCCCTCTTAACTTCTAAACACATTCATAACAGATTTATCAAAGATCCTTATTACTCCACAAAATCACTTTCAAAAATATTTTATTATAATTTTCTTCAAAAATAAATGCATGTAATAATAAAAAATTTCCCTTATATCTCCCAAAGCCAATAACACTCACAATAATTAATTAAACCACATGCACCTAATCCTCAACCTTAGCGATTAAAAATTTTAAATGCGCTTACCAAAAACATTGCCACGGAGATGCAAACACAATGCCTGCCGCCTGCCAGTGTGCTAGCACCCTAAGGGCCATCGCTAGGCCAACTGTCCACATAAGGGCCAAATACCACAAAGTGCTATTTAACCTCTACTTACCTTTGTTGCTAGAAAAATGAAAAAAAAGTTATCATCGGGATTCAAATGCAGGATCTGCCATCCGCAAATGCCTTTACCCTGCCAAGTTTGCTGCTAGACCAACCGCTTGGTTGGTGATAGGATCTTACAACACTATCACTTTATTCATCCATGCTCTTTATTTTGGTTTTTAAAAATAAAAACCTTTGTCCACCTTGCTCATGATTGCACATCTGAAATTCACATTAACCATAAACATTCACATTTACCACTTGGAGCTCGTATCGAAAAACTTATATTTTGGCCACAAAACCTTACCCTATAAATACGAATTTATCTCCATTCTAGGACGTCGACAGAGATTGATGGCAAGCCGGGATTCACACCACAAATTCACAGTAGAATCACAGTAATTTTCATTAACTTTCTTAATACAGTCATACAATAATTTTCCAGGCTCACAGTCTCTCTTCCCCAATCCCGACTTCACCATCCCTTTACAAGAAATTTTTCGAGTTTTTAACGAGGCCTCGATCCTCCAGGCAATCAATGCCTCCACCAAATATAATTTCAAATTCAAAATTCCCTCTTCCTGGATTTTCGAAATTTCGGTCTTAAACGGCCATCTGCCCGATCTACCAAGGTACCGGCATTAATGGTCTTCCTGCATTGGCCGCGTCGTTCTGACCGTCCTTGCCTTCGTCGGCTCCTCCATTAAACTACCAACTGTAAAATGTTACAAAGCCAGAAATGTCGAGAAGAAAAGCGCGGTCGACTCCTCCCTTAACAATTAAAGTGACCCATAAATTAGCTTGTACACACGTGGCCGGCTGCGTGTTCATCCATCCAAGCTTCTCCCCCTGTTGCCACAAATTTGATCCACGTGCCCTTCACGACCGCCACGTGTCCGGCTTGGCTTTGCCCGGTCGTTCGTCATTTACCCTTGGTCTTGTTTGCCTTCTATTTTCCTTAAGTCTTGCGGTCCCTCAGCCACGTGTCGCCCCTTTACTGGCCGCGATATCGCGACAGGTCACGAAATCGTGACCTGTCGTGATATCGCGACCGAACTCCAACTTCACTGCTTCATTTGATAGACCGTCGCGATATCGCGACGTCGCGATATCGCGACGTTTGAAGACCCTCTCCTCTGCGTCTTAAAACATCACGATATCGCGACGTCGCGATATCGCGACGTTTGAAGAGTCCCTTCTCTGCCTCATGTTATTGTCGCGATATCGCGACGTCGCGATATCGCGACGTCGCGATATCGTGACGAAACTTACCAAAGTTGCGTTGCCACGTTTGGGGTCACGATTTCGCGACCCCTCCCTCCTTTGCCTTACAAAACTTTCCAAACCAAACTTGCTCTACAAACCTTCCCCAATACTGAGAAATAAGAGGTCAAAGAGTAAAGAACTTAGAAAAGAAACTGAAACAATTTGAAGATGCAAGATTGCCCTACTGTCCCCAGATGCTCCTGCATCAGACACCCGGGGTAAATTAGAAGTGATCCTCACTTCTGTTTTGTTGGGGGAGGACCCAAGCAGTCAACCTCCGTCTTCGACAGCCAAGTTGCATCTTCAACAGGCCTGCCCTTCCATTTGATTAAATACTCAGTATACTGTCTGTTTCTGGTGCTCCTTCCTTCACGGGTATCTAATACTTCCTCGGCCTCATCTGTGCTTGAAGTAGATGCTGGAAGTTGCCATGGTTCTGGACTTCGCATTTCTGTACCTTCTCCCTCATGATATTCCACTAAATCTGAGATATTAAAAATTGGTGAAATATCAAGCCAACTTGGCAATTCCACTTCATACGCATTTCCTGACTCCCGCTTTCCCAATATTCTGCATGGTCCAAACCTTTTCATTTTCAATTTATTATAAGTCTTGGCAGGAAATCTCTCCTTCCTGAGATGCACCATAACCTCATCTCCAACCTTGAACTCCTTGAACCGCCGCTTCTGGTCTGCCCTTGTCTTATATTATTTGTTCATTTTTGTAATTTGTCTTCTTACTTCCTCATGCAGACTTTTCATATGTTCTGCAAATTCTTCTGCCTCGGCACTACACTTTTCTCTTCTGTCCAACGTTCTTAGTTCGGACACATTCCTCGGGCTGTTTCCATATACTATCTGGAACGGAGATTTATTTGTACTTTTATTAACTGAACTGTTATATGCAAACTCTGCCTGTGGTAAGACCAAATCCCATCCCTTGGGTTGATCCACTATCAAGCATCTCAGTAAATTGCCCAGGCTTCTATTGACCACCTCCGTTTGCCCATCTGTCTGTGGATGGTATGCTGAACTGAATTTTAGGTCTGTCTTCAATTTCTTCCACAGAGTCCTCCAGAAATACCCAACAAACTTGGTATCTCTATCTGAAACTATACTTCTTGGTAGACCGTGAAGTCGTACCACTTCCTTGAAGAACAACCCAGCAATGTGAACTGCATCACTTGTCTTTTGGCAGGGAATGAAATGTGCCATTTTGGAGAACCGATCAACCACCACAAATACTGAGTCATTTCCCCTCTGTGTTCTCGGCAATCCAAGGATAAAATCCATGCTTATGTCCTCCCATGGTCTCTCAAGCATAGGTAATGGTTGGTACAACCCTGTATTTTGTTTTACACCCTTTGCCATCTGGCATATTCTGCAACCTTGCACAAACTTCCGCACATCTTGCTGAAGTTGTGGCCAATAGTAATTTTCCTCAACCAAGGCAATGGTCTTATCCCGACCAAAGTGCCCAACCAATCCTCCGCTGTGCTTTTCTTTGATTAAATTCTCCCGCATGGAACTTATGGGAATGCACAACTTACTACCCTTGAACAACATTCCGTCTTGGATTAAGAAATCCAACCATTTTGTTCTGTCCATAGTAATAGGTATCAAGCAAGCCTTCCAGGCTTCTGCAAAATCCGGATCTGCAGGGTACAGACCCTTCAATTCTTCAAATCCCACTACTTCTACTGTCAATCTAGTCAGCAGAGTTTGCCTTATGCTTAAGGCATCTGCAACTCTGTTTGACTTCCCACTTCTATGTTTCAGCACAAAGGTATAACTTTGGAGGAACTCCACCCATTTCATGTGCCTTTGGTTCAGTTTTGTCTGACTGTTAATGTATTGCAAAGCCTGATGGTCAGTAAACAGTACAAACTCCTTTGGTAATAAATAATGTCTCCACTTCTTCAGGGCCTGAACTATAGCATAAAATTCTTGATCATAGACTGAATACTTTCTCCGGGCATCATTTAACTTCTCACTGAAATAAGCAATTGGCTTGCCTCCTTGACTCAGTACAGCCCCTATTGCACTGCCACTGGCATCACAGTCCACCTGAAATACCTTGTTGAAGTCTGGAAGTGCCAAAACAGGCTGCTCTGTAACTTTTCTCTTTAATGTATCAAAGCTCCTTTCAGCCCCTGATGTCCATTTGAACTCCTTTTTATCTCCCCTCATTGTCTCTGTGAGAGGTGCACAAATACTGCTGAAGTTCTTTATGAACTTCCTATAAAAATTGGCCAGACCATGGAATGACCTCACTTCTGTTGTGCTCTTTGGAGTAGGCCATTCAATGATGGCTCTCACCTTTTCGGGGTCCATCTTCAGACCTTCTGCTTGAGATTACAAACCCCAAGTATACCAATTCCTTCTTGACAAAATTACACTTTTTCAAATTTATTAATAACTGTTCTTCTCGCGGCTTTTCAAAGACCCTCTGATATGCATCGGGTGTTCCTCCAGGGTCTCGCTGAATATCAATATATCATCTAAATAAACAATAACAAACTTTCCCGAGAAATTCTTTCAGTACTTCATTCATCAGCCGCATGAAGGTACTTGGTGCATTGGACAGTCCAAAGGGCATGACCAACCACTCAAACAGGCCTTCTCTTGTCTTGAAGGTTGTCTTCCATTCATCTCCCTCTCGGATACGGATCTGATGATAGCCACTTTTCAGGTCAATCTTTGTGAAGTACTCAGCTCCACTTAAACAGTCCATGATATCATCCATTCTTGGTAACGGGAATCTGTACTTAATAGTAATTTTGTTGATGGCCCGTGAATACTGTACACATCCTCCATTCCCCATCCTTCTTTGGCGCCAGCACTGCAGGTACTGCGCATGGACTCAAACTTTCCCGAATCAATCCCTTTTCTAATAATTCTTGGAACTGTCTATTTAATTCCTCAGTCTCTACAGGTGTCATCCTGTGTGCAGCTTTATTTGGCAGGCTTGATCCTGGTATTAAATCTATATGATGGCTAATTTTTCTCACGGGGGTAAGCCCTCAGGTACATTGTCTGACACAATGTCCGGAAATTCCTCCGGCAGATTTAGAACCTGTCTGGGGTATCCTGGCATTCCTTCCCCCTAACTCTAGGGATTATTGCATAACATAAATGTTTATGCTTTAACCCGTTCAGAAACTCTCTTCCCTCAACTAAACAGACTTTGGAAATATTACATACCTTTTCATCTGCATCCTTCAAGGGCTTTAGTTTATGGCGTACACCATTCTTTGTCAATGAGTAGGTGTTGGCACGGCCATCATGTACCGCACTCCGGTCAAACTGCCGAGGGTCTCCCCAGCAACATGTGGCAAGCATCCATGGGCAAGATGTCACACAGGACCTCATCACAATAATTTCCAATGTTAAATTTAACAGAACACTGCTCGTTGACCAAAGCTCTGTGGTCCTTTTGTAACCATGCGACCCGGTATGGGTGTGGGTGCTTCTTCCTTTCTAACTGTAACTTTGTAACCATTTCCTCAGAAACCAGGTTATCCGTGCTACCATTATCAATAATGATATTGCAAACCTTGCCCGCACATTTACATCTAGTGCGGAATAAACTTTTCCTCTGGTCTGTGTCCTTCTCCTCATTCAACAGGACTCTTCTTACAATCATTGTTTCTCCTCTCTCCGCTTCTTCGGAATGCTCAGATTCAGCATCCTCCTCTGCCACAGCAGCTCTGGCTGGGCCCTCAGGCCTCTTGTTTGTTCTTTCTCGGTGTTGTGGACATTCAAATGCCCGGTGTCCTTCTTCACCACAGTGGAAACATGTTCCACGAAATACTCCTCTTCCAAATCCTCGTCCAGATCCACCCCGTCCTCTTGGGTAGCTGTTCTGATCTCGGGGCTGATAAACATCTTCTTCTCTTTGTTCCTGGTTACTACTGGCTTCACCAGTCTTCTTCGGATCTTTGTACCTTTCTCCACTGGTCCTCCCACCAGTCCTTCCACCTCGGCCTCTTCCTCTTTGCTTGCCTTCAAACCGCCTGTTCAGCTTTTCTTCTACCTTCAAGGCAAATTGGTAAGCATCCTCAATGGTGTTTACTCGAACCAGGCTCAGTTCTTCCTGGATACCAAGCCTCAACCCATTAATGTAACGGGCTACCTTCTCTTTGTTTGCCTCTAAATGCCCTGTTCTAATAGAAATTTTGTAAAACTCTTCAGTGTACTCTTGGACAGTTTTGTTTGTCTGTCTCAAGCTCTGCATTTTTCTTAGCAGATCTAACTCGTAATCTGTCGGGATGAACTGTCTTTTCAGCTTCTCCACCATTCTATCCCATCTCGTTATTCTCTCCTTCCCTTTTCTGTTCCTCTCCAACTGTATTCCTCTCCACCAAATGTTGGCATGACCCTTCAACTTAGTCTTAGCAAATCTGACCCGGTTAGGGTCTTCAACTTCCTCGTACTCGAAATATTCCTCTAAATCATTTATCCAGTCAATCACTTCTTCTGGATTTAGGTTTCCCGAGTATGTAGAAACCTCCATTTTAGGCTGCTTTCCAATCTGAGAGATGGCCTTATACAACCGGGCTTGAGCTGGATCCACAGCTTCTTCTTCTTCCTCAGACTGTTCTTCCTCTTCAACTTCGTCTTCACTTTCCTCATCCCCTCCGGGTTCGCGCCTTCTGCGTAACTCTGCTTGCAGGGCTTGAACCTGCCTTTGCAAGGCTCGGAAGTCTTCGACCGGCACCACATCTCCTCCTCCGCCTCGGTTCCTTCGTGGAGGCATTCTATTTCTCTTTTTTTTTTTTTTTTGAAAATCTTTCCACAGATCCTGGTGTAACTGCCTCCTTCTCCGGCGATCTGTTACACTCTCAGGAGCTCCCGCTCTGATACCACTTGATGGCAAGCCGGGATTCACACCACAAATTCACAGTAGAATCACAGTAATTTTCATTAACTTTCTTAATACAGTCATACAATAATTTTCCAGGCTCACAGTCTCTCTTCCCCAATCCCGACTTCACCATCCCTTTACAAGAAATTTTTCGAGTTTTTAACGAGGCCTCGATCCTCCAGGCAATCAATGCCTCCACCAAATATAATTTCAAATTCAAAATTCCCTCTTCCTGGATTTTCAAAATTTCAGTCTTAAACGGCCATCTGCCCGATCTACCAAGGTACCGGCATTAATGGTCTTCCTGCACTGGCCGCGTCGTTCTGACCGTCCTTGCACTGTCGGCTCCTCCATTAAACTACCAACTGTAAAATGTTACAAAGCCAGAAATGTCGAGAAGAAAAGCGCGGTCGACTCCTCCCTTAACAGTTAAAGTGACCCATAAATTAGCTTGTACACACGTGGCCGGCTGCGTGTTCATCCATCCAAGCTTCTCCCCCTGTTGCCACAAATTTGATCCACGTGCCCTTCACGACCGCCACGTGTCCAGCTTGGCTTTGCCCGGTCGTTCGTCATTTACCCTTGGTCTTGTTTGCCTTCTATTTTCCTTAAGTCTTGCGGTCCCTCAGCCACGTGTCGCCCCTTTACTGGCCGCGATATCGCGATAGGTCACGAAATCGTGACCTGTCGTGATATCGCGACCGAACTCCAACTTCATTGCTTCATTTGATTACCGTCGCGATATCGCGACGTCGCGATATCGCGACGTCGCGATATCGCGACGTTTGAAGACCCTCTCCTCTGCGTCTTAAAACCGTCGCGATATCGCGACGTTTGAAGAGTCCCTTCTCTGCCTCATGTTATTGTCGCGATATCGCGACGTCGCGATATCGCGACGAAACTTACCAAAGTTGCGTTGCCACGTTTGGGGTCGCGATTTCGCGACCCCTCCCTCCTTTGCCTTACAAAACTTTCCAAACCAAACTTGCTCTACAAACCTTCCCCAATACTGAGAAATAAGAGGTCAAAGAGTAAAGAACTTAGAAAAGAAACTGAAACAATTTGAAGATGCAAGATTGCCCTACTGTCCCCAGATGCTCCTGCATCAGAGATTCAATAATTTGAAAATATTTTTGGTGCCAAACCCACTTAGGGTTATAAAACATTATAATATAAATATTATAATTATTTTATAATTGACCTTAGGCTTTATCTTTACAACTTTAATATTATAATAATAAATATTATAATATTATTTCCTTTGGGCCTAGGTATTTTCTTCCTTTGGGATATTTAGACAACCTTTTGGCCAACCATGTGGAGCTTTGTACCAAATCTCTTGGGCTTAAAATATAAATATTTTAACCCTCTTTTTTATCAATTCCCTTGCACTGAGATGAACTAACTCTTGACATCAATGACAACATAATTACTCAAAATTTCCAACAATCTTCCCCTTTGTCATTGATGGAAACCCTTTCCTAAAAATTCCTTTTTCCAAACCATTTGATTCCAAATCTACTCCCCTTGAGAAACTGCTCCCCCTGATTGAATGCTCTCCCCCTTACTCAAATATCTCCCCCTTTGATATCAATGGCAAAGGGACTCCTTTGGGGCTAAATATAAGACTCTTAGCTCAACCCCCTCCCCACCTCCTCTCCTTGAGGTGATTAATTTTGGGGTGGGAGTAAAACTACTCCCATCATACAATGCTCCTTTCCTTTGTCAACCTTCTTTCTCAACATGCCCTTTTGATCCTTTTGAGTGTCCCTATTTTTGCTTGTCTCTGGAAACTCTATTCTACACCACTTGGCCTTATGTCCAACATTATTACACTTGTAACACTTAATGTTGTAGTTCATAGAAGGTGCAAATATCTTGAAGTTCCTCCTGGTGAAGCCATACTCATTTTTGTCATGAATCCTATAGTGAATTGCTTTATGCCCAAATCGATTACAAGAGTAGCAATACCCTTGAAAGAAATGTCCATATTTGAAGTTCCTCTTGGTAAAACCATACTCCTTTCCATGAGTCCTGCAATGCATAGCCTTGTGACCAAACAGATTACATGAAAAACAATGTCCTTTGAAGAAATCTTGTCTTGAGCCCATTGGTCTCTTAGTCCTTTCTTCTTTATGATGATCCATGTTCCTTGTTTGTGCATTGTTTCCTTCCTTGGTGAAGCTTCTATTCATATAAGTCTCACTTTCTCCTTCACTCTCTTCCTCTGAAACTTCTTCCTCTTTTGAGCTTGAGCTTGACCCTTCTTCTTGTTTCCCTTGTCCTTATTCAAAACCAAGTCTTGTTTTGATAGATGAAGGTCTTTGTGCATTGATAATCTTATCCAAGGTCTTTGAACTTTTCCCATACCTGTGTAGCTTGTATTTAGACTCTTTTACTTCCATCCTTAGTGAAGCTACCTCATGTTCTAATATTTCACATTCTAAGACTTTTACCTCTAAATTTTCTTTAAATCTCCTTGTCTTAGCTATTGAGTTTGTCAGATCTTGTATAAGCTTTCCTTTTTCTTCATCACATTCTTGAACTTGAGCCTTGAATTTTAAATTATGCTTTCTAACCTTTTTCAATTATCTAAGAGTAGCAATAAGTTCTTATTCTAGATCTACTACGCCTTCCTCTTCATTTTATGAATCTTTTTCTACTTCTTGGTCTTCAAGAGCATCTTCATACTTTTCAGATTTATCTTCAATAGGAGCACTTCCTTCCTCTTCTATTGTTAAAAATAGAATTTCTTCATCTTCACTATTTGAGGGTCTCTCATCACTATCACTTGAAACCTTGCTTCCTTTATCAACATAGAAGCTCTTCTTGTGCCTTTGAAAGAACTTATTTTCATGCATGTTTTTTCCATACCTGTTTTTCTTTTCATACCTAGATTTTCTTGCTTCCTTTTTCTTATGATCCTATTTATCTTCACTGCTACTACTTCCAGCTTCTGGAAAATTAGATGCATAGTGACCAAAATTTCCACAATTGAAACATTTCACTATTTTTATACCTTTGTGCTTTCTTGAGTCCTTGTTTCTTTTTCCATAGTTAGCTTCTTCATCACTGGTTGATTCACCACTTGATTTTGGTTTCTTATCCTTTATCTTATTTGATGCTTTGAAGGTTACCTCTTTCTTGGTGTTGGGATCCTTTACCATTCTCATCTCATAGGCTATGAGAATTCCATGTAACTCATCCATAGTCAATTGATCAATATCTTTCATCTCTTCTATAGCTAAAACTTTTCCATCATACCTTGTAGGAAGTGACCTCAAAAATTTCTAAGAAACATTGGATTCTTCAACTTCAAATCCAAGTCCATGCATGGTATTAACAATATCATCCACACGAAGTAAGTATGTAGCAATATCTTCCTCATATTCCATATTCAAATATTCAAAAATTTTCTTGTGGTTTTGAAGTTTTGCCATATTGACCTTTTTATTTCCCTCATAGGCTTGCTTCAATTTTTTCCAAATCTCTTTTGCTGATTTGCAATGCATAACTTTCACAAATTCTACTTCACGTAATCCACTTAGGATTGCATGCATAGCCTTGGCATTATTCACATGTAAGAGCTTACCATATTTATCTATGGGAGGATTAGCTGTAGATGTGAACCCATCCTCAACTACTTGCCATGTCTCATATCCTTGTGACATCAAGTAAGTCCTCATTCTTATGCTCCAGAAAGCATAATTATTCCCATCGAACAATGGTGCCTTGTTTTATGAAGATCCACTCTGAGTTGCCATCATGTTCCTATAACCTCTTCCTTCAAGTTGTTAGACTCTTTCAAAGGAACCCGCTCTTATACCAATTGAAGAACACAGGATTATACTGAGAGGGGAGGGGGTGAACAGTATAAGACCAACTTTTACTTTTCTTTCCCAAACAATATTATCCAATATTATCAATGGAAATATCAATAGCAGTAATCAAAGTAATGCACAAATCATCACACATAAGAGAGACATAAATTTAACATGGTTCACCCAATGTGGGCTACTCCATGGAGAAAATATTTCTTCTAAATTTTCTCAACAAATCTCTTGGGAATCAATTCCTTATTACAATGTTTATGGACCTCTATCCAAAGGAGACACCAATACCCTATGCTCTGATTTGTGGATCTCTCTCCACAGGAGAACTCTTTCCCCTTTTCTCTGGTTCATGGAACTTGATCCAGGAGAACTCTATCTCCTCAACTGGTTTGTGGATCTCTCTCCATAGAAGAACTCTATATCCCCAAATAGTTCATGGATCACACTCCATATGAGAAATCTTTCCCCTTGCTCTGGTTCATGGATATCTCTCCATAGGAGAACTCTTTCTTCTATGCTCTAGCTGGTGAGCTTCTAAAAAACTTCTGTCCCCACTGCTCTAGCTTATGGATCTCTCTCCACTAGATACCTCTATCCCCACTACATTAGCTAATGGATATCTATCCATTGAAGACTGCTATCCTCTTTTCTCTATCACCTCTAAATCCTAATCTCAACTTTGTATCAAATCTATACCAAATATAGTATAAATATGCTCTAACTCTGCTCATAAATATGCACCAAATTATATCTCAAATCTATCCCCAAGACTTAACACAAAGCTTGATCAAATCACCAATCAACTTTGCTTAGATATACCCCAAGACTTAACACAAAGCTTGAAAAAATCACCAATCAACTCTACTTAGATCTACCCCAAGCCTTAACACAAATCTTGAACAAATCACCAATCAACTCTGCTTAGATCTTCCCCAAGCCTTAACACAAAGCTTGAACAAATCACCAATAAAACCTGCTTATATCTACCCCAAATATTAACACAAAGCTTAAACAAATCACCAATCAACTGTGCTTAGATCTGACCCAAGTCTTAACACAAGGCTTGAACAAATCACTATTCAAATCTGCTTAGATCTGCCCCAAGCCTTAACACAAAGCTTGAATAAATCAGTCCTCAAGCCTTCTCAAAGACTTGCTCAATTCTACCTCAAAGTTGCTTTCAAATCTGCTTCAAGTCTTCTCATAAGACTTGCTCAAATCTACCTCATGACTGCTCAATTAACCTACTCAAATATTTCCAAACTTTGCACACAAACACAACTTATATCTTTTTCAAAAATACTTTCCTCAAACAAATATATTCTACTCAAATTTATTTAACCTCTGGAACATATAGAGAATAATATGCACTTGCAAATAGCTCAATATGTTCTACTCAATCATTAAGTCTATCGCTTTCACATGTCTCACTTTTATTGCTCTTTTAAAGATAGATCTAGTCTAGCACATGACACCTATCTTCTTGATCTACACTCTTGCTTTCACAAATCTAATTTCTAATGTTTGCACATTCACTTTCAATATCACTCAAAACCAATGCTCAAAAACTTCACACATACATTCAACCAATAAAGCACAATTTGCTCACAAACCCTAAACAAGTGTTTTCAAACTTCTTTCAACAAAGAGCACAATGTAGGTCTCAAAAATTAACTCAAATATTTCCAAAAATGCTTATCAAACAATCCTTTTCACTCCACCTTGTGTTTAGAAATATTCATAAAACACCTTAAATAAGGAAATATGTGCCCATACCTTTTTGCTTGCTCTTATGGAGATATGTCTTCAAAAATCTGCCTCACACACAATATATTTTGCAACTATAAAGGGTTAGCATAACACCCTTTTTATGAGTTAGTAAACCTTCAAAATGTGTGCACAATTAAATTCCAAACCAACTCTCTTGGTTTCTCAAACTATAGCATCAACTCATAAAATCAAACCCTTCAAAATGTGTGCACAATTCCAAACCAACCTTTTGGTTTCTCAACTATAGCATTAACTCATAAAATCAAACCTTCACAATGAAGAAAAAATACAAACAATTAAAATACCTCATACACCTTTTAACTCCCTCTTAACTTCTAAACACATTCATAACAGATTTATCAAAGATCCTTATTACTCCACAAAATCACTTTCAAAAATATTTCATTATAATTTTCTTCAAAAATAAATGCATGTAATAATAAAAAATTTCCCTTATATCTCCCAAAGCCAATAACACTCACAATAATTAATTAAACCACATGCACCTAATCCTCAACCTTAGCGATTAACAAATTTAAATGCGCTTACCAAAAACACTACCGTGAAGATTCAAACATAGTGCCTGCCGCCTACCAATGTGCTAGTGCCCTAAGGGCCATCGCTAGGCCAACCACCCACACAAGGACCAAATACCACAAAGTGCTATTTAACCACTGCTTACCCTTGTTGCTAGAAAAATGAACAAAATATTACCACTAGGATTCGAACGCAGGATCTTCCATCTTCCATCGCCTTTACCCTGCCAAGCCTGCCGCTAGGCCAACTGCATGGTTGGTGATAGGATCTTACAACCTTCTCACTTTATTCGTCCATGCTCTTTCTTTTGGTTTTTAAAAATAAAAACCTTTGTCCACCTTGCTCACGATTGCACATCCAAAATTTGCATTAACCATAAACATTCACATTTACCACTTGGAGCTCGCATCAAAAAACTTATATCTTTTGGCCACCAAACCTTACCCTATAAATATGAATTTATCTCCATGCTAGGACATCGATGAAGATTCAATAATTTAAAAATATTTTTGGCACCAAACCCACTTAGGGTTATAAAATATTATAATATAAATATTATAATTATTTTATAATTGACCTTAGGCTTTATCTTTACAACTTTAATATTATAATAATAAATATTATAATATTATTTCCTTTGGGCCTAGGTATTTTCTTCCTTCGAGATATTTAGACAACCTTTTGGCCAACCATGTGGAGCTTTGTACCAAATCTCTTGGGCTTAAAATATAAATATTTTAACCCTCTTTTTTTATCAATTCCCTTGTACTGAGATGAACTAACTCTTGACATCAATGACAACATAATTACTCAAAATTTCCAACAAGAAGAGTCATTTGGAAAAATATCATATTATTATGATGATTTACTAACCCATTGCATCAAAGACATACCATCAATAAAAATACAAAAATGAAAAAAAACAAAGCAAGAAAAAAAATAAGACAAGAAGCAATATGAAGATTGAACCAAAAGAAGATACGTATTTGAAGACTCTAGATATAAATTTACTAGAGATATATTGAATATTGAAGATGAAGATCCATATTGAATACTGAAGTCTTCAATAACCAAATAATGCAATACAAGGGGGTGTTAGAATATATTACATTATTTGGTACATGCTAATGTACCAACTTGGGTACATCTTTAGATTAGGAGTGTTTCTTAGATTAGAGTGTGCAAAGTATTCAATAATTTAAATGTGCATAATAGTCCATGTGCACATGAGTCCATATAATAGGAAAGTGAAGAGTCTCAAGAAGAGTTAAGGTGAAGAGTTTTCCATATGAAGAGTCACATTCTATTATATATGTGTCTATGAGTGAGAGTAAGATATAACAATGTAGAGTGTCACAAGATACAATGTAGAGTGACACAAGACACAATGTAGAGCAAGAGTGTATGAAGTATGGAGTATTTGAGATCTCCATTCTATATCAAATACTATTTTTGTGAGCTTTTGTTAATGGTAGTTTTATGAGTAGTTGTAGAAGTTATTCATGAGTTTTACATATTTAGAATATTGCCATTATTTTATATTTGATATAACACTCTTGTTTTTAGATCTTGCATTTATTTTTCATTAAGTATTTAGCATCAAAAGTTAACACTACAACAGAGGTTCCGATCCTAGTTTTTTCTTCTTAATAACTTTTTGTTTGAAATCCAAGTTAGTAAGGTATTTTTCACATCCCTTTGTCATCATCATCATGGCATCTTGGAAAGCTAGCTAAGAGTAAGTCTTTTTTCAAGTAGAGGTCTAAGTTTCAAAACTCCTCTCCATATTGAATACTAAAGTCTTCAATAACCAAATAATGTAATACAAGGGGGTGTTAGAATATATTACATTATTTGGTACATGCTAATGTACCAACTTGGGTGCATCTTTAGATTAGGAGTGTGTCTTAGATTAGAGTGTGCAAAGTATTCAATAATTTAAATGTGCATAATAGTCCATGTGCACATGAGTCCATATAATAGGAAAGTGAAGAGTCTCAAGAAGAGTGAAGGTGAAGAGTTCTCCATATGAAGAGTCACATTCTATTATATATGTGTCTATGAGTGAGAGTAAGAAATAACAATGTAGAGTGTCACAAGATACAATACAGAGTGACACAAGAAACAATGTAGAGCAAAAGTGTATGAAGTATGGAGTATTTGAGATCTTTATTCTATATCAAATACTATTTTTGTGAGCTTTTTTTAATGGTAGTTTTATGAGTAGTTGTAGAATTTATTCATGAGTTTTACATATTTAGAATATTGCCATTATTTTATATTTGATATAACACTCTTGTTTTTAGATCTTGCATTTATTTTTCATTAAGTATTTAGCATCAAAAGTTAACACTACAACAGAGGTTCCGATCCTAGTTTTTTCTTCTTAATAACTTTTTGTTTGAAATCCAAGTTAGCAAGGTATTTTTCACATCCCTTTGTCATCATCATCATGGCATCTTGGCAAGCTAGCTAAGAGTAACGCTTTTTTCAAGTAGAGGTCTAAGTTTCAAAACTCCTCTCCATTTTTGTAATAGGGATCAAAGTGTTGGTTACAACGTATCTTAGGGGACCATGTGCAAAGCTCTCATTATGCAAGGCAAGGGTATGTCGATCAGAATGAACATCTTAGAGATGAGAGACATGAAATAAGATCCATATAGTGTCATATAGATTTATTTTTCTAAACCTTTGATTGAAATCATGGGTGATGATGAAGATTTTAGTGACTAAACACATGTATTGTTTCAATTGTAAGCTTAGCAAGCTGGTTAGTACAAGCATCTTCATTTTGTAAAGACCCAGGTTTGAGTCCCTTCAACTATGTTTTGTTTAATATTTTATGGGATGGTTGTCAAGGAAACCAACATGGCAATTCCATGTGCCACTAATACATTCTTTGTATTTATTAACAAGATTTTGACCAATCAAAAGCAAAATAACATAAATTTTATATTCTATTCAACAATACATGGCACACAAGTGGCAAAGACCTCAAGATTAGGGTATGATACGTGATATATTGTAATTTGGAACTTATTTTTTGAGCACATGTATTGTTTCAATTGTAATCTTGGCAAGCTGGTTAGTGCAAGCATCTTCATTTTGCAAAGACCCAGGTTTGAGTCCGTCCAACTATTTTTTGTTGATGATTTGATGGGATGGTTTTCAAGGCAACCAACATGGAACTTCCATGTGCAACTTATACATTATTTGTATTTATTAACAAGATTTCAACCAATCAAAAGCAAAAGAACATAAATTTTATAATATATCCAACAATACCATGGCACATAAGTGGCAAAGGCCTCAAGATTAGGAGATGACACACAACATATTGTAATTTGGAATTTCTTTTCTAATGTTAAAGACGTTATTTTTTCATTTTTGAGGGCTATTTGGGTAGAAATTTTAGAGACCATAACCTTTGCATATGAAAGCATTTTGAGCCCATTTTTTCAAATCACATGATTTTTCAAGCTCTATACATTGGCAACATCAATTTATGGATTTTTTTAAGTATTATTGGCCAAATTATGTGGGATAGTCCTCAAGCCTTATTTATCTAATTTGAAAGGGAAAATGTATCATATTATTTATTTTAAAAGTCTCTGGTCTACTTTTTTTGGAGATTTAGTTGGATTTGTGATAGTTGCAACATATTTTGAGTCTTTTGGAGGCATATAGGAAAAGGATTCAGGATGTGCTTTAGTCAATATTTCTTTCTTGTTTGGGAAATTGGTATTACCTTAATCATAAATATCTCATAAAAATGATATTTTCCTTCTATTTATTGTCTAGGTACTCTTGGAAGTTTGTTATAACTCTTATTTTAAGTAATTTTATACAAATAATTTTTTGCTTATGGAAATCAAGTGGCCGTAAGGCAAGTGGAAGTCTTCAAAAAAGACTATGAAATATTAAAGCAACTTATATTTAGGGGTGGTGGTGATCTTGAATTTTATTTATTTAAATCCTTAGAGAAGTATTTTTGTATGTGTGTAGGAGTGTATCATGTGGTGGTAATGATGACTATGGTATAGCCTAAGGAGACTCTTGTGTAAGAAGCATTTTATAGCAACATATTCTAAATGATGATGGAGATTTAGACAAGTTTGTGTCAAGTACAAATACCCACTAGAGCATCCATTATAAGGAAATATATTATTATCATGAATGCCTTCTCTCCTTGGCCCCTTAGTTTAGATTATGAGGGATTGTTGAAAGTGTAATCTAATTCATGGCCAAGGTAAATTGTATGATGTAATTATGTATAGGCCTAAGGGTAATCACTATTCAATATATTTAGTTTATTGTGATATAATATTATGCAATCCCTATGGGTCATGGTTAACCTTGTTAAGGTTAAACCCACCTTATAACTTGTAATTAACCGAAATATCTTTTCTTAAATCAACTTATGTTAAACTTAGTAATGTAATTTGGGGTTTTGGTATTGATATAAATACCCCCCACCACTCCATCATTAAATTATTTAGGTATGGTGATTATTAGATATAAGTAATATAGTGATTATTTATGGTGTCTATGGGTTCCCACTATATCTTTCTCTCTTTCATCCTTCTTTTATGCTTTTTGTATAAGATTTAAGTAGATGGATTGCTTCTACATTTCTGGAAAGTATTGTGACTTCCAACTTTGGGACTTGTCTAATGGTCATATACCTTTTGATATCTCCCATCCATCCTATTTGATTATTTGGTTTGACTTATTCAACTAGGGTAATTTTATATTTGGAAGTAAACATTATAGGTTTTTTCACACAAGGTTGTACCCTTGATGAGCCTAGTGGATTTAATTTCTTTGTCAAACTCTTGAATATTATTTATCCATTCAACAATCTTGGTCCCCAGTTCACCATGAAGTACAACATAATAGACATTAGTGTGGAATACAAAGATAGTGGTCTTGATTTGAGAAAGGTAATGTATAATATTTTTAATGATGGAAAATATTTTTTATCAATGAAGGTGTATCTTTCTTTGTAATTGTGGAGGACCTAACTCATGAATGAAACAAGGTGCTCCCAATGCTTATCATTTTTTGGGGTTATTTATAGGTAGTGAAGAGCCCCTTTCTATTTATAGGATAGGGATGGACTAAATTTTAGTCCTTTTATAGGATGATAGTGAGCCATGTTATCCACTATTTTTGGTTCTCTTTCTTCATCCAATCATCTTTTTTTCATCTTTCATGATGTTTTTATCTTCTAAATTTTCCAAAACCTAAAAGAATGAATAGAGGTAGGATTAAAGGATATAATGATATGTGTCCCCCAAAGCATGATTTATTAAAATTAATGGTGCCATGATCGTAATTTTAAGTAATGATCATGATCGTTTGATAATTTTTAGGGTCAGGGTTATGCATAAGCACAAAATATCATAAATTGGCTATATTTAGAATTTTCAAAATTTTAAATTTGCTAATTTTGGAACATTTTACTAGGGGCCATTCACCCAAAATTTATGTGGTGGAAGTATTTTTGGGGTAAATTAGCCCACCGTTGAAAATTATTATACTATTTTTATTTTAATTTGTTGACCACTTTCGCCCCATTCCATAGATAATTCACCTTCAAATTATAAATGATTTTGTTTTTCTCACCCAATTTTCCTCATATACTACCCGTATATATAATGTAGGGGGTACCCATAAACATACATCTAAAACACTCTAACTCGAAAATAGCTCTAAAACAATGAAAAACTTGACAAGGTTGCAGAGAAGTGCCTATTGACATAAGCTAATCGATTGTAGAGAAGTGTCGATCGACATATGATTATCGATTACAGAGAAGGTTTGATCAGATTAAGATGATAGGCATAAGCCGATCAGTTGTAGAGGAGTGACAATAAACATATACCTATCAGTTGTAGAGAAGTGTCGATTGACATAATATGATCGGTTGCAGATATGTGTTTGTTGGTATAAGATGATTAGTTGTAGAGGAGAGTCTATTGACATAAATCGATCAGTTGTAGAGGAGAGACTATCAACATAAGTTGATCAGTTATAGAGACATGTCTATCGGTATAAGTTGATCAATTGTAAATATGTGTCTATCAGTATAAGTTGATTGATTATAGAGGAGGGACTATCAGCATAAGTTGATCGATTGTAGAGATGTCTGTTAGCATAAGCTGATCGATTGCAGGGACATGTCAATCGATATAAGTTGATCGATTGTAGAGGAGATACTGTCAACATAAGATGATCAGTTGTAGAGAAGTATTTGTTAGCATAAACCTATTGATTGCAAAGATGTGTTTATCGACATAAGCTGATTGGTTGTAGAGGAGAGTTTATCGACATAAGATAATCGATTGTAGAGAAGTTTTTATCGGCATAAGCTAATCGATTGCAGAGATGTGTCTATCGACATAAGCTGATTGGTTGTAGAGGAGAGATTGTCGGTGTAAGTCGATTGGTTGTAGAGAAGTGTATATCAATATAAGTTGATCGGTTGTAGAGAATTGTCTATTGGCATAAGCCGATCAATTGTAGAGGATAGTCTATCGACATAAGCCAATTGGTTGTAGAGTATGATCGATCGGTATAAATTTTTGATGACTATGATAATAGGTAGAGTATTATTCTTCCACTATTGTTTTGTTCAAAGCTCTTTTTATTTAGTTTCATAGGCACTATAGATGCACTAAATGCAACTATGGTAGACAAGTATCCATGTCACCTGGTTGTGTGTTAGGAGCGTTTTCTTGTCAAATATTACTTCTTATCTATTAGAGTAAGTTTCATACGTAGTTTAGAAGCACTATCTGCAACTATGGTCGACAAGTATCCATGCCATGTTGTGTTTGGAGAATTTTTCTTGTTAAAGGTTTCTTCTTGTCTGTCAGATGTCATTCTATAGGGCAACGTGGGTTCGTTTGAAGATTCATAGATTATTAATGGAATTATAGTTTAACCTTGGTTACTTAGAAATGCAAATTTTAATTGAGGGAAGTATGTAATTTTTATTCAATTTCATATTCATTTCCTAACATCTAAAGATTTTTTCTTTACAAATACAATGTCACCTACTAAATATGGAAAGAAAAAAGGTAAATATTCTAGTAAAAAGACAATTCTAAAATATTTTACACAAATATCAAAATGCAGTGAGGCATCAATATCTACACAAAATGCAGGTACAAACACCTTTTACCATCAAATAATTAATTTTTCTATGTTATTATTAAATATAAAGCCTTTATTTATTAATAGATAAATGGTTGTCTACTTATTTGCCTCTTTTTAAATGCTTTGTAAAATTGTATTATGTTAATTATTTAAATTAGTGTCTTTTTACATCCAAAAATGATAGAGAACACCAAATATTGAATGCAGTAAATATTGTTGATCCTGCTGTGCGTTCACTCAAAGATATTCCAGTGGATGAGATGGGACTACATGATGATTTTCCTAATAACGACATTCAACAATCACTTTAGGAGATGTTTAATTCAGATACATCAACCAAAAAAGAAAATGATAGTACAATTAAAATGCAGACCTCTAGGAAATATTGTAGTCAAAAATCTAAACCTCAAAATATAAGAGAATGGACTATTGGAAGGGATTTTAAAAAAGAATGGGCATGATTATACCCCTTTATTTAGATATATGAGACACAAAAAGTGTATAAATGTATTATTTGTACTTGGAAGTTGGGAAAAGATCATTTGTTGCAAAATAAAAAAGACATAATAGAAAAACACTGTGGGAAAGTTTACATCAAAGAAATACGAAGTGATGGAACAATTAATATATTTCATAGGTGGAAGGATGCATCAGAATGTGTGCATGTGAGATATGCACTTGAATATGAAAAATAAATGAAACAACAATAAAATATCATTGAGAAGGGTGGAACAATTGAGGCCCAATTTCAAAAAATTAATAAGACTATATTAGCCTCAAAAAATTTGTAGTTTACTGTTGTATACAATATTATAAAAAAGGGTCGACTCATGTCTGATTTTGTTGATTTTAAGTAACCACTTCAACTAGCCAATGTACAGAACCTTACCAGTTCACATTGGTCAAATTGAAATGGTTGGGAAATGGTAAAATATCTATCACTGGTTGAGAAGGAGGACATAAGAGAGAATGTAAAACAAGCCAAATTTATTTCACTTTCCATTGATGAGGTAACAGTTGTTGACAACACATATTAGATTTACATGTTTACACATTCAAAAATAATTTGAGACAACCTCATTCACTAGAACTACATAAGATAATAGAAAATTGTAAAAAATATTTATAATGTTGTTGTAACCAATTTAAAGGATATTACCAAAATGGATGAAAAGGAAATTGTCACAAAGTTAATTTGTGTTGGAGCTGATGGTGCAACTATAATGCAAGGACAAAGGAATGGTCTTTGTGTTAGGCTTCAAACATCAATTGCCCCATATGTGATTCCCATTCATTGCATGGCTCATCGAATGAATATTGCATACAAAATTGTGAGCACATTTGATAATGTAGCCAGAGTGGAAGATCTCATCTGTTAAGTACACTCTTACTTTTCATGTAGTCAATTTTTTTTTATAGAGTTTCAACAGTTTTCTCTAGGTGTAACTGAAGGTAAAAAAATGTTAAAATATGTGGACACCAGGTGGATTTCACTGTTTCTTCCTACAAAAAGGGTTTTTTTAGAATATCAATCCTTGGTGGGGTTTATGTATGCACATCGTAGGGATGTTGACAAGGAAAAATATTTGCTATTTTGTATGACTAACTTGGAAATTATTCTCACATTATGTGGCATTATTCCATTGTTGCAAGAAATGAATTCTTTGATTAAACTCGCATAGGAAAGAGCAATTTATATTGTTGTTTTCATCAGGATAAGAAAACAAATATGTATGCTTATTAACAAGATTCACCTATCCAATTTTTTTTTAAGGATACCAAGTTTGATAGTTAGAATACATTAGTTCAAGTCAATGATCCTAACAACTTTTAAAGTTCAACATCAATGATAATATTTGTATTAATATCCATGGAAATATGATTCTTTTATATTGTTATGAAAAGCAGTTAGATACACTTACAGATGATGTTGAACAAGTGCACGATTCGATGAGGTTTTGGATAACACTAAGAATAAATTGAAAAGAATTACAAATACATTAACAAGTGAAATAAGAGATCATTTTTAGAGATATGAGACACTTGAGGCCATGGTTGTTGTTAATCCCATCTTCTAGAATCCTTGTGTTGACCACAGTAGTAGAAGTGAGTTGTTTGTAAAATATATAGGTAATATTATGACATATTTTTCTAAAAGTGTGGAAGTAAATGGTATTGAAATCAATGGTATTCTAAACAAATAGCTTCTAAGACAACAATCAATCAATTTTGGAATAACAATGGATAATCAAATTGCACATTTCAAAAATCCATATGTGACTGGTTCAACCATGCGTTTCTAAATTTTTTTTTATTGAAGTAGTGTCTTACAAGAAATTATGAGTGAATACTTTATTTTATATGAATTATGTCAAAAAATGATTTTGGGATCTATTGAATATGAAAGGGTTTTTAGTGCACTATATTTTGTTAAATTGAAAGTTTGTAACAGGTTGGACAAAAAATTGGAAAATTATTTGAGAATGTATGAGTTATCGTACAAGGTGGGTAAGTTTCCCTATGATAGAGCTATGACATATTGGAAGTCCCTAGCGGACATGAGAGGTATCACTAATACTGTTGATAATGACAAAAATTATTTAGCTTGGAGTGATGATGAGATTATGGAAACATAGAATTCACAAATGATTCTCTATTCTTTTGGAGAAGTTGATAAGACTTTGTATCAACTTCTAGAAATGTAAAATTTCAATAAGTTAAACAAATTCATATAATCAATGATTTTATGGATTTGAAATCATTTGTAAATTTTTAGTGATTTAAAAAAAATCATATTATAAATGATTTTTCGTATTTGATATCATTTGTAAAATGTCAATGATTTAAAAAAAATTCATATTATCAATGATTTTCCGTATTTGATATCATTTGTAAAATTTCAATGATTTGAAAAAATTCATATACTCATTCTATTTTCAATGATTTTGTATATTTGCTTTTTAATGTTATTGACTGTCTATGTTTTCAAAATTTATGATTTATGTTTTAGCTTTGAGTAAAATGGAAATTTGAAAACCATGCATGCATACATAATTAGTAAATATTTCTTTTACCAAGTGTTGTATGTGAATTCTGGCATGCACTCCTTAATTCTATTTGCATAGACTGTCCCATTGTTATTTGTCCATTCATAAATCAAATGTTGTAAGTTTCCACCCTTCAAGAGGAGAACATAAGAACATCGTCAGTAGATACATTTTGGATCCGAAGAGCTGCATTCACATGTTTTCAACCCGACCAAAATAATCTCATAGATACGTCTCTTAGAAGTCTCACGTTGCATCACCACTTCAGTGGAATTTCCCACATCATAAATTAGACTCACAAAATATGACCTCCACTCACCAGACTCATGTACGCCATTTAGGACTCTAAAGGTTCTAAATTAGAATTTAATAAATAATAAATAAAATAACATTAAAAAGTATCACTTTTAGGGTTTGAATCACTTTTGCACTGGAATGGGGGATCCCTCCAATGGGTTAAACAATTATATGTTTTAATATTTTATTCATGGATGATCTCAAATGATAGATTGCATAATGCTTTTATACCTACCCTAACCTTAATCCTACGTCACTTCAATGTGTCGGTTCATAATAATTAATGTATTTAATTATTATGACTATATGACTATCTAACCCTAAATATATAATATAATAAATAATTATTAATTATTTATTATATTATCAAATATACTAACCTTAGGATATGAAATGTATTATATTATTATTAATAATGAAGGTTAGGATAGGATCCTAATAGAAACATAACCATCCATGTTAGTAACTACATAGTACAGAGGATTCCAATTTAGTGACATGCATAGTGTCACTAACTACAGTATAGGTGATAGGGACAGAGACACATTGGTCAGTTGATAGATTGTATAGGGCAGAGACAATTAATTTAGTACCCAAATTTTGAACCATAGCTCCAAATTAAAAACCGATCACACCAGTAGAATCATAAAAAAAAATTAAAAACCAAAAATAAATAATTGTGCAAATTGAAGCTATAATGAAGAAGTTGTAGTTGTTTTATCATTACTCTATTTTGAGTAGTTTTTAAACCAAAAATAGTGAAAAACAACACTAAAAAAGTCATAAAAAGCCCTAGACAACCCAAAAAATCCTCAAATTTATTTTGTTATCTTAGCTAGCCCCTTCTGACCTCTCACATAATTTGAGTCATAACTCCTTATTTTCTTGAAATTCCTCAAATTTATCTTTTTCCACTAACCCTTTTTGGCCAAATATTCCACAAATACAAAATTTGAGTCTAAGGTACCCAAAATATATGTTGTGGGATATAACTTATTGTGAATGTCTTTTCAATCTGATCATTTTAATATATAACACCCAAGCACTTTTTTGGACTTCTTACTAAAAATAGTAACTCCTAAAACCACACTTCTATTTTTAGTAATTTAGTAAAAAGGGCTCAAGACTATCCCAAATGGCTGGTGGTACTCGTGGAAATAAAAAATAGGTAGAGAAAAACACCACTACATTATTAGAATCCCTACTAATTACTGTTACTAGCTTGCAAAGCACAAGTTAAAACTTGATGGTAGAATTTCAAAATTTTAGAACTGAACAAGATACCTCTAGAATTTGCCTAGAAGAATAGCTTACAGAAGTTGAGTCCAAATTGCAAGGTGTTCCAAGTAAGTCTAAGTATGGCATTGAATACTCACATTTCAACTGAGGTAAAGGAAAGGGAACATATGACTCTCACCTTTGCTTTGATCATGATACTACCTTTAAGATGTTGAAACTAGACTTTTCTAAGTTCAATGGGAAGGATGTGGATGGGTGGCTATGTCATGTTGCACAATTTTTTAACCTCTATGATGTCCCTGTATATTACCGAGTCCAAATGGCTTCCTTCAATTTGGAATATGAAGCTTTACAATGGTACCAATGGTTGCAAAAAACATCTCCTCATATCTCGTGGGAAGACTTTGAGTCTCAATTACTCACTCGTTTTGGCCCTAGTGAATATGATGATTTTATAGGACAATTGATAAAGTTGAGACAAACTTCAACAATTCGACATTACCAAATACAATTTTAGAAATTAGCCAACAAAACTATAGGAATGAATGAAGGGTTATTTATGAGTTGTTTTTTTAGCAGTTTGAGGGAAGATCTCCAAGCAGAGGTCATGATGTTTAAACCACAATTCATGATGCAGGCTATCAAGTTGGCTCATTTTGGTGTGATCAAATTTTTAGCTCAGAGGTGGATATCTAAATTATACAAGCTAAATTCTCCTTTCCTCCTAGATTACAAAATAAAAATGAACAAAAAAATAATGCACCCACTGTTGTACCCAAATGTCTAACCACTACCAAAATGGATAAGCGATGCGCCCAAGGTTTGTGCTACAATTTTGATGAAAAGTTTTCTCGCGAGCATAGGTGCACTCAAAATAAGTTTTTCCTCATAGATGTTGATGAGCCTAATATCAGTGACCATAGTGATGATGACATAGAATCAATAGTGAAACCACCCAAAATGAAGGAAGAAATCCAAGACAAACCACAGGATGAAATATCTATTCATGCGCTTGTTGGAATTACTACTCCCCAAACCATGAAAGTTGTGGGTTATTTCAAGGGCCTATGATGAGGCCCAAAAATGCATCATTTTTTTCATGTTTTGAACATGAAAATACTATCATAAAAACCAAATATGATATTATTTTATGTCAAATGTGTGATTAGAATGCATTATTTGTTATTTATTTGCATGATTTAATGTGTAGAGCATTGTACCCCTGTTTTTGACTATTTTTTAGCATTTTTACTCTATTTTTTGCATGATTAGTTAGTGAAAATGCATAATAAATTGGTAGCCAATAAGGAGTGTCGATAGAAGTCAATAAGTCATAGTCAGAAAAGGATTGTAACCATTGTGTTTTGAATATTTGAATAAAAGTGCAGTTTTTATTCACCTATATGAATTTGTGAGTTTATGAGTGATTAGTTTTTAAGTATTGGAGTAGAAATTACCTTCTTTTGGACCAGGGAGCAAGGGCCCACTCTCAAGGTTGGAGGAAGGAGCAAATTTTCAAGTTTTTTGTTAGTTTTCTATTTTTAGTAGTTTTTGTCCCATTTCTTGCTAAAATATTATAACTACAATTTTCTCTATTTTTAGCATTTTTTTCTTGTGTTTTAAGTGTGATGTGTGAGAGTGAATGTGCAGCTAGTTGACCTGTTTATGTGCATTTATTATTTATATTTCCTATAATTTTATCTTCAACAACCTTTTAACAATTTTTAGAAATTTTGATAGTTTTTAGCACTTTTTTGTGTTTTAAAAACTTCAAATTCAATAATTGTTAACTTGATTGGTTTCAATTTAGCATTTTTTGTTGATGTTATTTCAATTTAGCAAGCATAAAATAGTTTCTATTTTTAGCAAGTTTCAATTTTGCAATTTCAATTTCCTGCAACTGTAGTTAATTGTCAATTTTTCATCTTAGAAGCAGTTTTCAATTTTACAAATTAATTTAGTTTCAATTTATGCAAATTAGGTTTAGTGTGACACTAAAAATGCTAAACCAACATCTGTTTCACTGAATAAAGCTTGTGAACTAATTGCTTGAACTATAACTTGCCAAAATATTCTATTGTAGACAACCTTGGACACCACCCTGGATTGACAAATATTGAAAATTAAATGATGAAAATAATGACACTCATCATTTTTGGTGTTGTTTTTAGGGATATGGTGTTGTTAGGAGATAAAAAAATCAAACAATTATTGGTTGTGCTAAGTTGTGAACTTTAGAGTAAAAACCTGAAATAGAGCAACTTGCATGAAACACAATTGTGAAACTGATAGTTGTAATTCAAAAAGTTAGAAACACAAGCATAAAATTTTTTTAGAAACCATAGGAAGAAAAATTTCACAACAAGAGGTTGAAACTATGCCAAATTTGTCTGAATTTATGATTCCCAAAAATATTGAAATTTTTAGAGAATCACAATCATCTATGTCAAGAATTGAAGGATTCCTTGAGAAATCATTACAAGGAAGAAAAATTAGTAGTTCAACCCACCTTCTTTTGACAAATCCGTACAATTAGGAAAATTTAATAAGATGTATAATTATTGTTGGAAACCCATAAGGGTAGGCTCACAAGAGAATCTAGGAAGATCCAATAATGTGCTCCACCCTAGTGCATCTAGTACACTTGCCAAAACTTTTCAAAACCCCATTCAATTAGATCCTAATCAAAACTCTCCCATGAAAGTCATTTCACCTTCTGTGTTACCAAATTCCAAGGGAACTACATCTAAATATCTTGATATATTTTTATTTGAGTTTAAGATTGTATGTCAAGCTCATGATTACACTAATGAAAATCAAAATCTCAAATTGTTTCCTTCCACTCTTAAAGAATCAACCCTACGATGGTTTATCACCTTAGCACCTGATTCTATTCAAACCTAGTATGATATGGAAAATATATTTTTTGAGAGATACTAAGAATATTGTCACGTCAAAAGTCAAAACAATGAATTTCTTAGAATGAAACAAGAGAAAAATGAAAATTTAGAAGACTATCTAGACAAATTTTCTTTTGTTCATAAGAGATGTGGGAGTGTTGAAACTAAACTTACCAAAGCCATATTCTTGAGAGGACTACAAGATGAATCAAGAGATGTATTGGATATTATGGGAAAAGGATATGCAAATACACTTGAATTTCAGGAAATCATTGAACTATGTAAAAACTATTCCCATTCAAGGCATAGAAAACATAAAATTGGTAACAATAAATATACCCTAAAAGAATTAATGGAAAATTTTTCTAATATAAAAGCTGATATTTTAGTACATATTGATAAAACATTAGATGAAAATAATGAATTTGCTGAATTTTTAGCCATCTATTGTTCAAAATGTAAGAAGAAGCACTCTCTTCATGAATATCCTTTGAATAAAACTTTTAAATCTGCTACATGTAGCATTTATGAAAAAAGACATCCTATAGATTAATGTGATTTGTTACCAGAACTTAAAAGTGTCTTTGAAAAATAGTCTCAACCTATGAAAGAATTCAATTTTATAGAACAAATACAAGGGGGTAATTTTCTTAAGTTTCCATATCAAAATTCTTCTCAATTTTCTAAACATTGGGAAAATAATCCTTGGTATATGCCATGGTCTACTTCAGCTCCACTTCAACCACATTGGAGTCAACCACCATGGGCATATTCTCAAGAGTGGTCTCAACATGGATGGATGAATCAACAATGGAATCAACAACATCCACCATGGTGGCAACCAAAACTGGAGGGACAAAAATGGGTACAAAAATTTTACAAAGGACAATATTAGTATCAAAATTTTTTTTTTTGCCTACTCATACCCATAATTTCTCTCAAGGACAAAAAAACAAGTAAAACAACCTCCACTTTCAGTTCAACCTGTGGCCAATCCAAATAATGTTAAACAGGTAACCCCTGTCTCTATGGCTAAATAAAAAATAATAGCCATAATAAATGTTAGTGACTATGACAAAACTCAATTATCAATGTAGAAATGAGACTTGAAGAAAAGAAACATGAAAACTCATATACATTGAAAAAATAAAAAGAACATAAAAAAGAAAAAGAAAACCTCTCTCAAAATTATTAAATGAAGAAAGTATCATATCTTGAACAATTTGAGATATCACAAATAACATCTTCAAACTTTGATTTTGTAAAGGAAGTAAAATATTTAAATGATACAATCCCTTTACTTCAAGCTATTAAAAATGTACCAATCATTAATTCGATTGTTTAGGAAATGTGTTTTAACACACCAAGAAAAAAGAGAAAAATATATCCTAAAAACATACAAGTAGGTGGAAAATTAGTAGACTTGATTGCATGAAAACTTGCTCCACCTAAGTATGATTATCTAGGAAGCCCATGGTTTCTTGAAACCTATAAGGAAAATGAAAAGAATATTTCAAATTTGGCCTCCATAGTTGTAAAAGATAATGTAAAAGAGTTGGATTCATCCAAAAGTTTTATGTTTGATGAAATGTTCTAAATTTAGAGTTTAAAGATGAACCAATTACTATTCAACAATTCCTATGGAATAGGTCCAAGGTGTAGACCAATTGGTTCATCCAAATCCCATAAGAGGGGCGGAGGTCCAAGGTTCAAATCTCGGGCCTCATTAGATTGAATGCTTGTCCCTTTCATGGTGTTTTTAGCGGCATAAAATGTTTAAAATTATTGTGGCATGGTGGTTATAGGGGTGAACTACGCGAAGATTTGTGTGGTGGCTTTTGGGGTGGACAACGTAGAATACTGTGGTGGCCATAAAAGCTGGACAACCTGCATGGATTCGTGGTGACTACCGATTCCACCATGTAAAAAATAAAAAATTACTATGGAATGAAGAACAAGAACTTAAACATTTGTCATCCATTCCACAATTTCTTTCATTTACCACATGGATGACATCATCATATTTTTTCATATTTTCATTTTCATCTATAAAATTTACTTCCTTCAAGATTTATTTTTGATAAAGATACACAAATATTCCATCATTTCTCTCCTAATTCATTAATGTATACTTTCAAAGAATAAATTCAATACATCCTGGTCCAAAATAAATTGAAACACAACCAAGAACACCTTTGAAAATTAGTAGTTGGTTTACTAATGACTAGGAAGCAAAATTGTTTAATGCATTGATCCAACTTCCTAATGCTTTACAAACACTTCATATATCTTTAGAAGCTGGCATTGAGATTTTGAAAGTACAAAACAAGAGAATTATATGGTTGAATGCATTGGATGAACTTTGGTTGGAGATAATTCATAAAACAGAGTTCGTTCAAAAAAAATAGAAAATATGACATGATGATCACATTAGGAGCAGCAAGGATAAACCAAAAGTGTTTGTGAATGGAGTTGTTCAACTTTATTCGGTTAATGATTCAAGAAGGACATTAGTGGTGAATGAACATCATTTACGATGGTATAATAAGCCACTAATAAAGGTGTAATTTGTTCAATATTTCTCACAGTCAAACTTACATATGATAGAAGAGGCTTCCTCCTTTGACAGATATTTCGAATGATAATATCTTTGAATCATGAATAAAAAAGAAAAAAAAGACAAAAGAGAGAGAGATAAAAGAGAAAAAAATGAGAGTTATAGCATAAGGCATGGCATACATCAATTTTAGCAAGGAGGAGAAAGAATGAAGTTTATACTTCATTTTCAACAATAAGGAGGAAATGATGACATGGAAAGGTTGATGCTTCATTGTTATTGTTTTCATGAAGAAAAATGTGTTTTTTCAAAATAAGGATTGTTGTTATCCAAATAAAAATTAGAGACATTCTCTCTCATTGAATCCTCATGAGAGACATTCTCTCTCATTAAAGCACCTGAAAAAACAAAGAAAAAAGACAAAAGTTGGTTGAAAACTGTAGCACCCTAAAATTGGTGCAGTAAAATTATAATAATTACATTCACCTTAGTAAATAATTTAAAATTCAAATTTAACCACCCGTTAACCGTCGGGTAATCCATTTCCCCCTTTTCGTGCCAATTTTAGAGGTTGTTTTGACCGCTTGACGATATCGTCACCGATCGTACGATATCGCCCTAGATTTGACGATTTCGTCTGGACTAGGACGTCCAGACGATCTTGTCGCAAAACTAATTTTGCAAAGTTAGCTTCTGTTCCAACGGGTCTCCAATCCGGGCAGAAGCGTGTCTGCACCGTTAGGGACCCTCCCCCGTTGGAGATCTCCCAAATTGGGATGATCTCCAACCTCCTAACTACTCCCCTAAGCCTATTTAATCCTAAGCTATCCCCTTAGCACCCCCTGGCTGAAATTCTCTGCAATTTAACTCCATCTACGTTGAACCATCCCAATTTTTCATTTGCACTGGTCCCATACCAATTTTGTTGTAGGTACATCACTATTTTTCAGCCGGAGCCAGCACACATCGTCGCCGACGAACCTGTTCAGATCGGAGGCGAACCTGTCGAATTCGAGGCGATTTCATACTGATGCGAGATGATCTCGACTGCATTTCATATTGAGGCAATCAGTGCCTAAAGTTTGCATTTCTCAACCTTTTCTCTGCTATTTTATTTCGCAAATTAGATAGTTTATTCAGTGTTTATGTTATTTTGCATTTGGAGTTCACCCATTTAGCTTAGATTGCATACTAAGATCATGATTTGTCATTAGAATATCGTAATTTGCTTGAATTTCTGTTCATAACTATTATTCAATATTCATACATTCATTTGGTGTTGTTTCCCTCTATTAGCACAGTAGTATTCGTTGTATTTTGTATCTATTTTTTTGCTTGTAGGTCTCTGACGAATTGTCCGATGAATTTGTCGATCTCGATGATTCTTAGATCTCGATGATTCTGTCGATCTCGATGATTCTGTCGAATTCTAGATGATCCTCGATCGCTTCAAACATCGAAATCATCACCAGACATCCGGATCAGGTATTCCTCATTTGTATTCTATAAATTCTCTGTTTTATGTCTTTAAATCTATTTTCTGTACTCATTGAATTTGCATTTTCATGTAGATTAATCTAGATTCATTTGGCCAAACCTAGGATATGAATGCTTAAAGTTAAAAACGAACACATTAAAACACATTCCAAACCTAGGCGTGGAAACTGCCCTTAAATGTTTCCCCGGTGAACCCACCATCCGTCGAAAAATCATCAAAATACACCTCCCTTGAGAGGCGGGACCTTCGCAAAGTCCTCTCAGTCCGAGGTACCGCACCATCCTTTTCCCATCCTCCTTCCAGGCACGGATCCAATAGCCTCAAAGGTAAGGATGCGAAAAATTTGGAGCGATACATTTTGGTGAACCCGACGTGAATGCATCATAACCTTTTGAAAACAAACAAAAAAAAATATATATATATATATATATATATAAATATATATATATATATATATATATATATATATATAGAACAACTAAAACATAGATGCATTTTAAATCCTTTAAAGTTTGAAATCATGTTTAGATGGTAGCTCCTAAGAAAAGGTTAGCAGTTACTATAAACGTAGAAAACCAATTGGCAGCCATAGAAGTCAATTCTGTCCTTAGTGTGCCTGAAACAACTAGAAATCAATTCCCGTGGAACGAACTTGATAGAAGACTTAGTCTCATCTCATCTAGGTCCACACAACTTAAGCAAATCAAGAGGCTAGTCCTAGATAGAATCCTGGATCCTCATCAACTAGTTTTTTATCATGAACTTCGGAGAGCCTCGCCATAGATGGTTAGCTTATAGGAGAGCTTTAGTATCTTCAGAATTGTTCACCTTCGAGGAATACCTCGAGAACACAGCCATTGTGCACCACTTCCTAGGTTGTGTAGAAGACCAAGAGGTTGTTCTTACAGATAGGGAAATATGGAATAGAGTTCCACGAGCCGTGCTATATCGAGAGTATTGCCACGAGCTTTACTTTTATCAACCAAAGATCTCGAGACAGATAATATCACTATAGCTCTTTTCATCAAATTTTTAAAAGAAAACTTTCAATTTGAAGAAGAACACTTCATGACTCCGAACAACTCGAACCTATTAATGATATTCATAAATTGTTTATAGAAAACTAGATTATTACTTTCAGTATTATTTCTTGCATTTATTGTGTTATTTGCTGTCTTTATTATATTATTTCAAAAAAAAAAAAAAAAAAAAAACCAAAAACTTAGCAAAAACTTAAAAATTTCATTTCAAATATTGTAGTAGGTATATAGTAAACATATACCTCTTAATTTGTTGCATATATATATATATATATATATATATATATATATATATATATATATATATATATTTTTATTTGCTGAAATCAAAACTTAAGCACCATGCCTAAACTTAGGAATGGTAAAGAAACTTTAGGAGAAGAAGAAGATTGGTTACAAGATACAACTAGAGACCCAAATGTCCTTCCTGGAGATCCAAATCTGGAAGGACAAACTCTAGGTCAATCGAAGAAGACTTAGGTGAAGATAAGGAACAAGAAGGGAGTGTTAAAGAGGATGGATCCTCATCCCCTAGAGTAGCTCCAAATGGAACTATTGCTTTTGACAATGCAGAGCATTTTCGGAAATTTCTCATTGATAACATTGATGACCTTAATGTGGCAATTCGTATTGATAAAGGGCAAATTAGTAACACTCAAGCAGCCATGGAATATATGTGTAATATGCGCACTAATCCCTTGTCTTTCATTGATCAAGAAAGTGACAAGGCCGGGCCATCCAATACGGATATGGTCACTATGGCTCAAAACATGTCAAAACAACAGAGTTACCCAACCTCCTAAGGAACCTGTTATTCAACCTAAAATCACTCCCACACAAAAGAAACCTTCCTTCACTACTTTATTCCGCCAAACTATTGAGCAATATGCTTCAAGTAAACAAAAACCTAAAACAAAGCCAAATACAAACTTTCAACAATCTGGAATACAACATAATACAACTTCAAAATTCCTTCATAATACTTTTCCTACCAATAATTTACACAATAGTAACATGGCATCTAATCTGCATGTTCCTCCATCATATGCCCATAAAACCCATGTCAATGCCCTACCGAACCAATATGGGGGCAAACTAGTAATCTGGAAGCCATGGTGAAACAATTAGCTTCACGTATGGACCAGATAGATCCCTACCGTCCCTCGTATAATTATCGAGAGATCTGTAGTCAACCTTTGGATCCCATAGTTGTAGCTCAACCATACCCTAAGCATTTTCCCATGCCCATCCTACCTATATATAAAGGAACCGAAGATCCCATAGAGCATCTTCGCATGTTTAGGATAGCATGTCATGACATATCGCATGATGACTTGCTATTACTAAAAATGTTCCCAAAAAGTTTAGGTGGAATGGCATTAGAGTGGTACTATCAATTGCCCACTCATTCTTTGAGAAACTTTGAAGAAACAACTAAATCATTTGTCCATCAATTTAGTGCCTACATCGAGAGGCATGTAACTATTAAAGATCTATACAATTTAAAACAAGACAAGGATGAATGTTTTGCCGATTTCTTAGCTAGATGGAGGCAATTGATAGGAAAACCGCACTTTGTGCTGCCTTATAGGGAAATGTTGGACATTTTCATCAACAATTTACAAGAACAAATATCTTATGAGCTATCAATCGCTACTTTAACTACCTTCGATCAAGCTATAGATTTAGCTCGAAGAGTAGAAGATGCCCTCATTAGGAGAGGCCAACTTAGGAAGAAGGATGATGAGAAAACATCCAGAAATCAATATAAAAACAAACAAGTTGTCGGTGACGGAGTCACTGACAACAGAAATATTGCTAATGTCAATACAACGAAGACAACAGAAAAATTCATATTGAAACCTCCTGACAAGCCTCCTCGAGAATTCACTAGATTAAATCAACCCTTATCAACTATTTTACCTCAATTACTCGAAAGAGGTTTGATCCAATTACCAGCCATCCGGGAACCTGATCCAACTATACCCGGATATAGAGCTGACTTACACCGTGATTTCCATAGAGGACCTGGACATTCTACCAACGCTTGTAAAAGGTTGAAACATAAAATACAAGATTTGATTGACAATAATGAAATGGAAGTGCAAGCCTTCCAACCTAAACAAAACCCTCCTAATAATACTCAAAAGACCATTCCTCAAAATCAAAATCAAAATGCCAATCAAACTCTAGACATATTTCAACACCCTTTACCAAGACATGGTAAAGAGGTAGCCAATCAAATCGAACATCATAATGTTCCCCCTCCTACCCGATATGTAGGAACCATTAGCGGACAATTACCTGTTCAGGATCCTCAAATATTTGACACGACCTTATCCCTCGGTTACGACCAGGCCCTTACATAATTTTCAAACTTCTGATTCTAGTGATATAGAATCAGATAGTGAAAGTGAACTAGACATTACTTCAAACCAATCGAATAGTTCTGAAAATGAATCAGATCCTATTCAACCCGTCACAGATGCTATGGTTCCGTAAGAACCATTTCCTAGAAGAGTCACTACTCGACCTTCTTCTAATATATTCCTTTCTAATGAACAAGCCATTAATGCTCAACCGAGACCAGCTCAACGTCTTCACTATAACATTGTAGGTACCATTGGAGTCGTTACTCGACAACAAGCTCAAAACTCTCAACAAGAACCAAACCAGAACGATGGATCAGCTCCATTCGTTTTGAAAAACCCCAATAAAGGGAATCATGCTCCTACTGTTCAACCTAAACCCCCTTACAATATTAATGAGCAATTGTCCAATACTACGGCCAAAATTTCCCTCTTAGATTTATTAAGATCCTCTCCCACCCATAGGGATGAGTTGATGCTTACATTGAGCCAAATGATGGTACCTCAAAACATTCAACCCGAAGCTATGGCCAATACTATCATCACTCGAGAGATTGATTGTATTGACTTTCGGGATAAAGATATCCCACAACACAGCTTTACATAAGGACAATCCCTTATACATTACTGCTCTAATTGGAGATGTAGTCATCAAAAGAGTTTTGATTGATAATGGCTCATCTCTAAACATTTGCACTTTTGACTTCTACCAACGATTTGGCTTTAGAAGTGATGAAATGAAGAAAACCGATATGATTATCAAAGCTTTTAATGACGAAACACAAGAAACGTGTGGAGTTATTACCCTCCCATTGCAAGTTGGCCCTAGAACCCTAGAAACAACCGTGTTTATTGTACATTGCCCAACATCGTACAATATACTTTTGGGTCGCCCTTGGATCAATGCCATGCGAGCGGTCCCATCAACTTTACACCAATGTGTTAAATTCGAGTTTAAAAATCAGTTGGTCACTATTCATGGTGACCCTAGACCTTTTGATATGTGTGCTTTGGCGTAACCCGTTGGAGTGCAATTTTGCCCCCGCTCCGTCATCCACACATCCTAGTTCTTATTTTTCATCTAAAACTGTGAAACATACACCCATAACTTCACCTATTTCCCCTCCATTAATTTCATCCTCCTATATAGACCAACAACCCTCTAAACAAATCATTTTAGAACCTCAAAAAGATCTTAAATCTACAACCAATCCTTCAAGTTCTATCCCTATAAATTCAAAACCTATAGACACATCTATCATACCTTCCACATCTAAAGATATAGGTAATAAGCCTTCTACATCTTATGCCCTTTCTGATGAACTTTTACCAGATTTATCTACAACCTTAATATCAGAAAAAACAAATGCTTTCATGCAAGATTCAAACCTTTTAAATAACTTGCCGCCATCTCCTCGTACTTTGGGCCTCCCACAACCTATGGGAAGTACTTACCAAGTCGGGAGTTGTGCCTTCATTTATAAAGGATATGACTTGGGAAGAATCCCTCGAAATATCAAAACTCATCATGAAGGATATGCTCGGTGTTATTTTACCAATGATTATATTAAAGCTAAACCCATGATGCTTAAAATGGGATATAAAGGGAAAGGCTTGGGACCTTCCCAAAATGGCATGAAAGAACCTTTCGAGGTAGAACCGTGGCCTGCCCGCTGTGGTGTGGGCCTATTTCCTAATAAGGGTCAACCCTTTCCTTTTGAGGATGATGATCATCTCATATGCTATCAAGATTATTTGGATAGGCATGTTGATTTGCCTCTTAAAAATCAGTCGTTTTCATGCAACATGCTATCCATAGCATACCCCGAAATGATTGTCGACCCCGATGAAGAGTTGGAAGGAGATATCTTCCATGATGTCTCTGTTGAAGAGATGTTACACAATGGATTTTATTTTGATGGTTCTATACCAACTATAGCCCAACTTGAGGCCACTAATCCTCAGAATGAATTATCTAAATTAACCTTACAAGAATTACAAGAATTGGGCGTTTCACCCGCCCCACCTAACTTTGAAAGAGATCTACATATGAAGGTAGAAAACGTCATTAAAATTAATATTGGAACTGAGGACAATCCTCACATAATCAATATTGGATCAGAATTAAGTCAAGAAAAACAAGAACAATACATTGCATTCCTTAAAGAGTATGAAGATGTCTTCGCTTGGACATACGAAGATATGCCAGGTCTAGACCCTTCCGTAGTCATGCATCATCTAGTGGTCCATCCGGATGCTAAACCAGTTAAACAAAAACTTAGAAAAATGCATCCCAAAGTGGCTCTTCTAGTCAAAGGGGAGTTAGAAAAACTCCCGAATGTTATCTTTATACAAGCTATTGATTATGCTGAATGGATCTCAAATGTAGTTCCAACTCACCAAGAAAGAAGCTACCAAAGTTAGGGTTTGCACAGATTTTAGAGATATTAACGCTGCATGCCCTAAAGATGACTTTCCTCTTCCAAACATGGATCAAATCATTGACTTCACTACCGAAAGTGGGATGATGTCCTTAATGGATGGATTCTCCGGTTATAATCAAATTCGGATAGCTCCTGAAGACCAAGCTAAAACAACCTTTATTACCCCCTCGGGGTACCTTTTGTTGGAAAGTGATGCCATTTGGCTTAAAGAACGTCTGTGCAACTTATCAACGAGCTATGACCTACATTTTTCATGATATGATGCATGATATCCTACATGATTATGTGGATGATATTATAGCTCGCTCTATTATTGAAAATAATCATTTAGATGATTTGAGGAAAGTCTTTAATCGATTACGAGAATATCTCATTCGATTAAATCCAAAAAAATGCATATTCGAAGTTAAATCCGGCAAACTATTAGGGGTTTTAGTTTCTTTACGTGGTATTGAAATCGACCCTCTCAAGATTGCGGCCATCACTGATATGCCCGCACCTACTAATATATCTGAGTTACGAAGTTTACAAGGTAAACTTCAAGCCATCCGTCGCTTCATCGATAAGCTGGCGGATAAAACCGGTCCCTTTCTTAAACTCCTTAAGAAGGATGTCCCTTTTAATTGGGACATAGAATGTAGAGAAGCTTTTGAACTTCTCAAACAATACCTCCTTAATCCACCTGTGCTTTCACCACCTAAATCTGATCGCCCATTTCTCCTATATATTTTCGCTTCATATTCTGCCTTAGGGGCTATGTTAGCTCAACTTGATGATGAAAAGCGAGAACGTGCTAATTATTATATTAGCCGAACCTTCATCAGTTATGAAACCCGCTACACAACGTTGGAAAAACTATGTCTAGCAGTCGTGTTTGCTATGCAAAAATTATGACATTATATGCTTAGTCAAAAAACTTATGTCATTGCTAAATATGATCCCTTAAGGTATCTCATGAGTCGACCTTATTTATCGGGTCGCACAGCCAAGTGGGTTCTTGCTCTAAGCGAGTTTGATCTCACATTCATAGGACAAAAGTCTGTTAAGGGTCAAATCATAGCAGATCAATTAGCTGCTGCACCCTTAGAGTCTACCCATCCCCTCATCATCGAGTTTCCAGATGAATGCCTTCAATTAGAGGCAGACCATACCAACCAATGGTCCTTATACTTTGATGGAGCCCGATGCATGAGTGGGGCTGGTGTGGGTATTATTTTAATATCTCCGCAAAAACATCTTATTCCTCTGTCCTTCAAATTGACATTTGCTTGCACCAACAATATCGCTGAGTATGAAGCTCTAATCCTTGGATTACGAGCTGCCCTAGCGCTAAAAATTAAACATCTTTTAGTTTTTGGTGATTCTCAACTGGTTATAAACCAAATTAATGAAGTTTATCAAACCAGAGATGATAAACTGTGCCCATATAAGGCCTATGTTTTACAATTAATGTCTTTATTTGATCAAGTTACCTTGGAAGCTATTCCTCGAACTAGCAACCGTGCAGCTGATGCTATGGCCGCAGTCGCATCTCTCCTGCCCTTGGAGTTAGATGACGAATATGCCACTATCATTATTCGTCGACTCCAAGAACCCGCTTCAAATAAGTCATGCTTAGAGCCTTTGGATGTGTTTCTAATCAATGAAACTACTCCCGAACCTTGGTATACAGACATATTTGATTTTCTCCAAAATGGGACTTTCCCTGCCAATTCTAATAGAAACCAGCCATCGGTTATTACGTCGACGAGCAAGTCGATTTGTAATAATTGGCAATACTTTATATAGGAGATCTTTTGAAGGTATCCTATTAAGATGTTTAAACTTAGAAGAGTCTAAATCAGCCTTGAGTGAAGCCCACGATGGATCTTGTGGAGGACACTTTAGTGGTAGTGTCATTGCTAAAAAGCTCCTTCGGATAGGATACTTTTGGCCTACCATGGAAACGGATGCACATGAGTATGTGCGCCATTGCGACAAGTGTCAAAAACATGCTGACCTTGTCCATGCGCCCGCACAAGAGCCGCAGGCTATTTCATCTCCTTGGCCCTTTTCTAAATGGGGCTTGGATATTATTGGCAAAATCAATCCCGTGTCATCCGATGGACACAAGTTCATCATAACCGCCACCGAGTATTTCACTGAAGTGGGTCGAAGCTATGCCTTTAGCTTCCTACACCGGCACACAAGTTTCTAAATTTATTTTTAATCAAATCATTTGCAGTGTTCGAAATTCCTGCCAATCTCATCTCTGACAATGGAACTTGCTTCAAAAATAAAGATGTTAAAAAATTATGCCAAAAATATAAGATTCAACATTGCTGGTCCACTCCCTATTATCCTCGTGGTAATGGTCAAGTAGAAGCATCTAACAAAACCTTAATCAAAATTCTCAAAAGATTAGTCAATAAAACTGGCCGTGACTGGCACATTCAATTATATCCAGCCTTGTGGGCTTATCGAACTAGTGTTCGAACCCCCACGGGAACTTCACCATTTGTTTTGGTATATGGTGTCAAGCAGCTTTTTCCATTTGAATTGGAAGTTCCTTCTTTGGCTCGCTACTTCAAGATACCAAAGTAGGAGATGAATATCGTGCTGGCAGACTCAGTCCACTAGAACTCCTAGATGAAAAATGCATCAATGCTTTGGAACATCTCCGTGCTTACCAAAACAAGCTTAAAAGATCATATGCTAAGAAAGTTCGTCATCGATCCTTTGAGATCGGCAACCTTGTTTTAAAAGAAAATAAAAAAAATACAAATGCAACTAAGGACCTTAAAGGTAAATTTGAGCCCAACTGGCTCGGACCATACATTATTACTGCTAAATTTGAATCAGGAGCATACAAATTATCCACCTTAGATGGTAAAGAACTTAAAGAACCCATGAATATTTTGCATCTTAAACGTTACTATGCATAAATTTGGTCATTTCATCTTTGTATATAGTTGTTTATAATGTTTCAAAATTTTTATCTTATATTTCTTTCAAATTTATAAAAATCCAAAAACATCAAAAATATTCATAATCATCAAAAATCTTCAAAACTATCTATTGCATTTATTTATGGCACTTGTTAAATTTTTTGCTCAAAAACAAAAATCAAACCAAACATCAAAATAATGATAAAAATATAAAAACAGCTATAGGCTTGACTCTTTCGAAATCAAAATAAAATAAAGAAGAAAGAGAGAGTCAACATTCTCAAAACTTCTCAAAAGTGTTTATATATATTTTCTTACAAATGTTGCAGTTATACGTTTCAAATTATTTTGGATAAATTACCATTTATTTGGAATCCCTCACTTGCACACTCACAACAATAAATATCTTGATTTTATCTCGGCATGATTACTAATCTCTCTTATATCAAAGTCCACAAAATTCAATTAAATAAAGTTTGAGCATAGAGAATTGATCTTGTTATTTACTTAAACCAAGCACATCTTTTCACAATAAAATGATTATATTTGTAATTTCCATGTTTTGCTACATAGTAGAAGTGATTTCTTGAGCGAAAAGTTTCCCCTGCTATCCTATCATGCACATGGTCTAGAATATTTGAGAATTGGAAAAAGGACAAGCTCACCCCTACCCAGAATAAAAATCCCTTGCTCTACAGCTAATCCGAGCAAGTATCCCTAGCAAAGAAAAAGAAAAGAAAAGTTCAAAAAAAAAAAAAGAAAAAAAAAAGAGAAGAAAAATGTTCTTTTATATCATTACAGCAATGTTCCAAGCATTATCAAGCAAAAAATACAAAAGAAAAGCAAAAGCAAGAAAGCAATAAAATCCCTTTCCCTACCCTTTGAAAAGAAAAGAAGGGTTGATGAGCTTGAATCCCTGGAATTCTCAATTATTCGAAACTCGTGAGGTAAGCCCCATAACAAGTGGTTTGTGCCCAACCCGCTTGGCCTTGGGTAACTCCTAGCATGGTGATATGTCTGTCACATTAGCGACCTTCTTTTGTATAGACCTATGTCTGCTTATGGATTAGCTAGATCTTGATAATCCGACCTACATAGTAGTCTAGTATGGTTATATGCATCTACATCATGGTTAATGAACACTTATTTTGTTTCTTCAAATCACTTGTATCATATTATCTTGCTCAAAACTGGTAAATGAACAATGCAATTGCACACACATTTGTATTTGAGAGATTTTGTGTATCATTATGATAAGTCAAGATTGGAAATGAATTCACATATGCACATGGAATTCCTTATAAATCTAACTTTTGTCTTCAAAATCCTTTGAAATATTATTTTTGCAACTTGTTTGGAATAAATCAAGTACAGTTGACTACCACAAAGACAACTATATAATAGAAAAATCAAAAATTTCTTTCAAAATATACAATCAAAACACATATATCTGGTTGACTTTCGCGACGATGGTATAGTTCCAACACCAAAATTGGAATTTTATGCCTAGCGCAAGTCCTCATTTTTATATTTTCTGTTCATCAAAAATCAACCATGCAATAAAACTATCTTTTTTGGATTTTCGCGATGATGGTATAAGTCTATACCTACATATTCTATGCCTAGCGCAAACCATTGTAACAATTTTTATTCCCCATTTATTACAAATCATGAAAACCATATGACTTATTTCATTATGTTACACAAACTATGCTTTAAAAAAAAAACAAACCCATTTTCACTATTTCATGTCATTATGTCAACCTTCAAATTTGAAATGATGGTATAATTCCTAAAGAATTACCCAAAAATTTTATCACACTTAGGAATTTATGCCTAGCAAAAATTATTTTAATATCATTTCATGCATATTTTTTATGAAAATCTGAAAACAAACCATCATCATCATCATCATTTGCACTATTACACCAAAGTCTTAAGACAGTTCTTAAGCACTCTTTTACTTTTAACAATATTTCTATAAATGGGACTAGCTTGACGACCGAGTGAGCGACGACTCCATGAAATGGTTTATAATAGCGACAATGTCCTTTGAAATTATTATTAGAAGTCTCTTTTTATTTTTTATCACATTTCATTACAAACAACGAATTTGTTACATCAGATTATTTCATTTAAAATATCACAACATGACATTCAAATTATAATATTTCCAATGACATAATTACATCCAATTATCACATCAATCAATCAAACATAAAAGCATCATAAGCACCACACAATACAAGTCATGTGATCAAAACTATATCACCTCATATATATATCAACAACCGTATATGTACATCATCAAAACTGGATTGGTATGCCACAATCTGTACCTCGGCATACTCAATCCTCTATCAAAAAATAATATATATAATACAATGTCAGTCCAGCCCTCTAGCCTTGAGAGCCCCTCGAGCTCTCTACCTCATCTCCTCCCCTGCCCTGAGGTGGATGAGGTGGCCCCATCGCAGTCTGTGTAGTCCTAGTCCTCGACCGGGACGTGGTCCTCGATGACCCGATCCTGATCGGATCTGCAATGTTGGCTGGCAGGGGTAGTCTATCTGCCTCTGGCACCAGCTGGTAGTACAATGTTTGATAGAATGTCAGCTGGGCGATAGCCCATGTCAGCTCTCCAAAACTCGCCCCTCCGCCCCGTGCCCTGAGGCATGCAATCTCGTCCCACAGCTATGACACCTCAGCTCGGTGGTGTGCAGCCTCATCCTGTACAGTCTACACCTGGGCCTACAGATGATCTCTCTCTTCCTGGAGAGCAGCCATCTTACTTCTCTCTCTTGTGTCTACACCCTTGCCCTTATCGGGCGATGGTGGCCTCTCCCTCTATGGAGATGGGGGTCTCGCCTCCCTCCTCTCCCTCTGTCATGGCCTCTCCTATGCCTGTGGCCTCCTCGCCTCTCTCCCGCCATGACCTTGGGCCGCCTCCATCACTGCCTGACATCGCCTCCCTATCCGAAGCACAACTGCATGAATCGGACCCTGTGCCCTCGTCATCTGAGGAGGGTGGATGCCTGCGTACCAGGCATCATAGCCATTGGCTATCCCTGTGTCATCCCCATCCACTGGCTGGATGGGGGCATCATCCGCATCCTGGCTCCAAAATTGCTGCATGTCAGGAGCCCTGCTAACTGTAGTGTTATCCTGGACAGTCCGAGAAAAATTGTAATCCCTTAGAGATGGGATCCCCTGCTGCAGACCGAACTGCCTCAAAACTTGGTCATAGCGGTGGAGCTCCACCTCTCCCCTCTCCATCCGTAGCCAGCAGACTCGCCTGATGCGAGCCAACTCTTGTCCATCCTCGACCCACCCTGGATGCTCCCTCCACGGCCTCCAGGTGATCTGATCCGGGACTACGTCATCTAGTAGCCTTCGGGACATAAGCAGATCTATCCATCATTGTGCCCCTCTTCAGAGCCACCAGTAGAAGACTCGGGGCCTCTCCCGTCTACCCTTGTCAGAGGAAGCCCTATCGGCCTCCGCACTGCAATGTGCTCCCAGCACCAAACCTGTAAGAGCGATGTCTTGACTAGACATCGGTCACCCTTGTACACGACCCCATATAGGATCCTGTACAATCGACATAGAACAAAGCTGCCCCAAGAGAACCTATAGCCATGATCCCGCATATCGTAGATCACATCTACGAGCATCCATGGCACCCTGCACCCGCTCTGGTGGCACAACAGAAGTCCACCAACCACTCCAGCTAGTACCTATGTGAGCCTAGATGCCCCAAGGATCTAGCGCAGTGCCTCGATATTAACTTTGCCCTTCTCCAGGGTGAAGCTCGGGTCACCGCACAGCCATCCCATAGCGTGGCCCTGATTGGCCGTAGGAGTAATCAGTCGTCCTTGTATGGGGATTCTCAGAATCCCCCATACATCCTCTAGTGTGGGAGTCATCTCCCCTGTCGGTAACCGAAAATAGGAAGAGCCCGGATACCACCTCTCTGCTAGAGCTGTTAGGAGCCCCATATCTGTAGATACTTGTGGCATATCTACCACATGCTGCAAGCCAGCCCGTGCTACCGATCTCGCTCCGCTCGTGTGAGAGTGGCCAAATCATCTCTCAACCCTCCATACTTCCATTCCCTGCTCTTTAGTAATCCTCTCTGCAAACATAAACAACAAAACAACAAACAATCATTAATAACAATTCAAGTAATCAATAATGCAAGTTAAAATTCAATTTTGTGCAATTGATGATATCGCCCACTATTGGACGATATTGTCCCAAATTTGAGCAGAATCGTCTCTAATTTCGCAAGCCGAAATCGTCTCTAATTTGACGAAATCGTCCCCATTTCATCGATTTTTCCCTTGGGCGAAATTGTCGAAATTGAGACGATTTCATCGAAATCGGGACGATTTCATCCCGATGACGTCGACGGCCCAAAAACGGCCGCGATGCTCAAAAATCATCTAAAAATTACCTACAAAGCATGTAAAATTAAATTAAAGCATCCTAGTTAAGTCTAGACTCTTACCCGTAGACCATGTCGGACCTCTGTCGATCTGTGCGTCGTCTCCACCATTTTTGCTTAAGAGCTCTAAAAACCAGAAAATGAACAAGAAAATGAATTAGGGTTTTACCCTATTTTTTTTAATTTTATTCAAAAATAAATTTTTGCTTTTTTGCGTTTTTACCTCAAACGTTCGATTTGGGTAAAAACATGGAGGGGGACCCATAGTAAGCTTTCGTACGATTCGACTAAGAATCATCGCCTAAAAATGGGAATAATTTTTGCTTTCTCGTAGATCGAGAAGAACTCATCTTTAACGCATTTTCTTCAAAAAATTCGCTAAAGAGGGGGCAAAATGTAGCACCCTAAAATTGGCACAGTAAAATTATAATAATTACATTCACCTTAGTAAATAATTTAAAATTCAAATTTAACCGCCCGTTAACCACCGGGTAATCCGTTTCCCCCTTTTTTGTGCCAATTTTAGAGGTTGTTTTGACCATTTGACGATATCGTCGTCGATCAGACGATATCGCCCCAGATCTGACGATTTCGTGTGGACTAGGACGTCCAAACGATCTTGTCGCAAAACTGATTTTGCAAAGTTAGCTTCTGTTCCAACGGGTCTCCAATCCGGGCAGAAGCGTGTTTGCGCCATTAGGGACCCTCCCCCGTTGGAGATCTCCCAAATTGGGATGATCTCCAACCTCCTAACTACTCCCCTAAGCCTATTTAATCCTAAGCTATCCCCTTAGCACCCCCTGGCTGAAATTCTCTACAATTTAACTCCATCTACGTTGAACCATCCCAATTTTTCATTTGCACTGGTCCCATACCAATTTTGTTGCAGGTACATCACTGTTTTTTAGTCGAAGCCATCACACATCATCATCGACGAACTTGTTCAGATTGAAGGTGAACCTATCAAATTCGAGGTGATTTCGTACTGATGCGAGATGATCTCGACTGCATTTCATATTGAGGCAATCAGTGCCTAAAGTTCACATTTCTCAACCTCTTCTCTGCTGTTTTAGTTTACAAATTAGATAGTTTATTCAGTGTTTATGTTATTTTGCATTTGGAGTTCACCCATTTAGCTTATATTGCATACTAAGATCATGATTTGTTATTAGAATATCGTAATTTGCTTGAATTTCTATTCATAACTATTACTCAGTATTCATACAGTAATTTGGTGTTGTTTCCCCTCGTTAGCACAGTAGTATTCGTTGTATTTTGTATCTGTTTTTCTGTTTGCAGGTCTCTCACGAATTCGTTTGACGAATTCGTCAGTTCTCAGACGATTCTGTCAGATCTCAGACGATTCTGTCGAATTCCAGATGATCCCGACTGCTTCAAACATCAAAATCATCACCAGACATCCGGATCAGGTATTCCTCATTTGTACTCTGCAAATTATTTGTTTTATGTATTTAAATCTATTTTCTGTACTCATTGAATTTGCATTTTCATGTAGATTAATCTAGATTCATTTGGCCAAACCTAGGATATGAATGCTTAAAGTTTAAAATGAACACATTAAAACACATTACAAACCTAGGCGTGGAAACTGCCCTTAAATGTTTCCTGGTGAACCCACCATCCGTCGAAAAATCATCAAAATACACCTCCCTTGAGAGGCGGGACCTTCGCAAAGTCTTCTCAGTTCGAGGTACCGCACCATCCTTTTCCCATCCTCCTTTCGGGCACGGATCCAATAGCCTGAAGGTAAGGATGCGAAAAATTTGGAGCGATACAAAAACAAACTATGACAGCCTCTTCTGATGAAAAAATGAGATGAAAAAAAGAAGATATGAAAAGAAAAAAATGAAAAAAAAAAATAAAGATAAAAAAGAAAAAGAGATGAAAAATAATAATTCAGTAGTGAAAACCTTTTTGGAGGCGTTATTGAATTGAAGCTTATATGAAAATCAGTTTTCAGTATGTTTGCCTTCATAGTACTATCCATCATTGTATAAAAATAACTCACTGCACATGTTATATTTTTGGTTTCATATAATCAACTAACCACCATAAAAAACAACAATTTGTAAAGTGCATGATAAATTTTTAGGACAATCAGGTATGTGTTTCTTGCATTTTATCATAGTAGGCATTTAGCATGTAATGTATGATAATTAAATGTTTGGCATAAATAATTTATAAACCTAGCAAGTAAAAATAGATATTCTCTCTAAAATGTTAAGAAGCCCCTATCCTACCCTTGGTCACATAAAAAGTTCAGTTTGTCACCATAAAAATAAAGTTGCAGGTAAAAAATTAAAACACCACAGGAAGTGCTTCACAACACGTAGAATTGCTGAAAAATGTAGTTGGTTTCAACATAGCAAGGTAAAAAAAAATTAAGAGTGTAGTTAAAAAATATAAAAAATGTAGTTGGAACAAAGTTTTGTTGAAAATAAGCTAGAATAAGCAGAGAAATAAGTTGTAGGTAGGACAAAGACCCCTAAAAAATAGTGTTGATGAAGTTGTAGGCAGGGTAGAGACCCCTAAAGACAATGCAGATGACAAGGTTACCCCTTCATCTCCCTAAGGTCCACCAAATACCAAGACCAGAGCACAAAGGAAGAGGAAAACTGAGTCTAGACCTATAGAGCAACCAAAAACTAAGAAGGTCACATTTTGTGATGAAGTTACAAAAATTACTGCTCGTGCATCTGCACAATCAAAACCCTAATATTTTTATGGATATTGGGTCTCTAGCTGAAGTAGCAGTTTCATTAGAGGAAGAACTTGATTCTAATTTTTTTAGTAAAATCTATAGGAAAAACATCTACAGGAACTGAACAAGCTAAGGGAGCAATAGGGACACAATAGCTAAGAAGGTCTTCCAACCTAGGAATAGGAAACTCTAGTTCCAAAGTGATTTAATCAAGAAAAGGGACCACTTACAAAAGCTGGAGAGCCAAGTTCACCACCTGCTATGGGCTTACCTACATATTCTTCGTAAACTAAAGAGTATGAAGAATATGAGCCAGATGACCATGTGAAAGCTACCAGGGTGATTATCAAAACTCAACAAACATGGATTGAAAAAGGTGAAGCAATAATTAAGGAGAAAGATGAATATATTGACCAATTGTTGGTGTTGATAAGAATACTGACACCATTGGAAGCATTGCCCACAAGTTTAGATTTTGGTGGGGAGGTGGCAAAAATTCTACTTGAATTAGCAGGGTAGGTTCAAGAAGGAGAAATACAAGCTAATATCCCACAACTATCTCATAGGCCTGAGGAGGTTAATATAGAAAATGCACCTAAAATTTCTGCTTTAATAACTACTGCAGTAACACAACAACATATAGGACAAGAAACATCTAAAAAAAGGGATGGAGAAGAGATTGTTGATGTCAAGGAAGGCTCACATACCCTAGATATGGGCCCACAATAGAATCTATAGATTTTTTTTGAAAAGGAGGCCATTTCAGTACTTTTGGCTATAGCTACGAAACATCTTGGGTCAACTTCAGAACATCTTGTAGAAACATAGTCTCATTTTGGAGCAACTCTAGAACATCCAAAAATTGTGGCAGAATGCCCTGAAAACACTCCAAAATAGTAGAAAGAGCAAGCACATCAGAGAGTGAGTTCCTTGAAGCTCAGACCACCCCACCACAAGTAAGTGCATCCCCTCAGGCATACCCAAATCAAATTTTTGACAATTCTATTCAAAAAGGAAACAAATTGCAAAAAATTACAGAAAATTGCAAAAATTACAGAAAATTGCAAAAATTAAAAAAACTGCTACAACACAAGAAATAACATTCCTTGCACCATCCAATGATGAAAAAAGAAAAAAAAATGTTTTAACAAAATTTGGTTCAAATGTTTCTAGGATGCATGAGGGCATGCATCAGGTCAAGGTGGGGGGGAATGATGAGGCCCAAAAATACCTCATTTTGTCATGTTTTGAACATGAAAATACTGCCATAAAAACCAAATATGATTTTATGTTATGCCAAATGTGTGATTAGAATGCATTATTTGTTATTTTTTTGTATGATTTAATGTGTAAAGCACCGTATTAGTTAGTGAAAATGCATAATAAAACTGGTAGGCAATAAGGAGTGTTGATAGAAGTCAATAAGTCAGTCAGAAAAGGGTTGTAACTATTGTGTTTTGAATATTTGAATAAAAGTGTTGTTTTTCTTCACCTATATGAATTTGTGAGTTTATGAGTGATAGTTTTTAATTCTTGGAGTAGAAATTACCTTCTTCTAGACCAGGGAGCAAGGGCCCACTCTCAAGGCTGGAGGAAGGAGCAATTTTTCAAGATTTTTGTTAGTTTTATGTTTTTAGTAGTTTTTGTCCCATTTCTTGCTAAAATATTGTAACTGCAATTTTCTCTATTTTTAGCATATTTTTTTGTGTTTTAAGTGTGATGTGTGAGAGTGAATGTGCAGCTAGCTGACCTATGTTTTTATGTGCATTTATTATTTATATTTCCTGTAATTTCATCTTCACCAAATTTTTGATAGTTTTCAACAATTTTTCCTATTTTAGCAATTTAATTTCAGCAACTTCAAATTCAACAATTGTTAACTTGGTTGGTTTCAATTTAGCATTTTTTGTTGATGTTATTTCAATTTAGCAAGCATAAAATAGTTTCTATTTTTAGCAAGTTTTAATTCTATAATTTCAATTTCCTGCAACTGTAGTTAACTATCAAATTTTCATCTTAGAAGCAATTTTCAATTTTAAAAATTAATTTAGTTTCAATTTATGCAAATTAGGTTTAGTGTGACACTAAAAAGGCTAAACCAGCATCTGTATCACTGAATAAAGCTTGTGAACTAATTGCCTAAACTATAACTTGCCAAAACCTTCTATTGTAGATAGCCTTAGACATTGCCCTGTATTGACAAATATTGAAAATTAAATGATGGCAATAACAACATTCATCAGCCTACGACTTACCATATTGATTGATTTTGGCAGCACACATAACTTTATTTATCTTCGCATTACCAAGTAAGCAAATTGTTATGTACACACATGTAATTCCTTTGAGGTTATGGTTGTTAATGGTGGAACCTTACCTTACAAAGGTAAATACTGCAATGTTAAGGTCAATATTGAGGAATATGAGCTCAAACAAGATATGTTTGCACTTTAACTAGGGGGATGTGATATCATGTTGGGAGCTCAATGGTTGAGCACATTGGAAACCATCTCATGGAACTTTGTCAATCTTTGGATACGATTCTCACAGGATGGATAGTCCCACACTCTTCATAGCTCAAAAATAGGGCCTTCATAGATTATCAGTTCAAGCCAGATGAAGAAGTTAAAAAATTTATAATTGGATGTCATAGCTCAGATATTTGTAATCCAACCTCATCCTTCAAAGGAGGATTCCATTCCTACAAATTTACAACTTGGTTTGGCTAGACACAATTCTGTTTTTGTTGAACCATCAAAATTACCACCTCGTTGCTCTCATGACCATTCTATTCCTTTGTTACCTAGAAATGCACCACCTAACATTAGACCGTACTAATATCCTCATGTTCTTAAGTCATAAATCAAGTATTTAGTACAATAATTGTTTAAAGCGAACATCATTCGACCAAGCAATAGTCCTTACTCTTCTCTAGTTTTACTAGTGCATAAGAAAGATGGGTCTTGAATGTTGTGTATCGATTACCATGAGCTCAATAAACTCACCATCAAGGATAAGTTTCCTATTCTAGTGGTGGATGAACTACATGGGACTATGTACTTTTCCAAATTAGACCTTCACTATGGGTACCATCAAATCAGACTCAAGGATGAGGATATTTCCAAGATTGCTTTCCATACTCATGAAGATCACTATGAGTTTTTGATGATGTCATTTGGATTAACTAATTATCCTTCCACTTTCCAAAGCCTCATGAACAACATTTTTTTCCCATTCCTTCAAATATTTATCCTAGTCTTCTTTGATGACATTATGGTATATAGCCACTCATGGGAAAAGAATATTATTCATGTGGATTAGACTCTCCAACTATTGGCACAACATAAAATCTATGCTAAGATGTCAAAGTGTTATTTTGTGTTGATAGAAGTGGAATATTTTGGACACATTGTCGCCAAGGGGGCATCAAAGTTGACCCCAAGAAGATCTAGGCAGTTCAGGATTAGATAAAACCTTTCACTCTTAAGGATCTTCGGGGATTTTTAGGGCTTACTGGTTATTACCATAAAATTATTTGTAACTATGGTAAAATTGTATCTTCCTTCAATTCCATGTTAAAGGACTCTTTTACTTGGTCGAAACACACTGAACAGACTCTCCTCGAGCTGAATCATGCTATGACCACCACTCTAGTCTTAGCCATGCCAGATTTTTCCAAATCGGTTGTCATTGAAAGTGATGCTTCTAGTCATGGTATTGGTGCCATGTTGATGCAAGAAGGGCAACCCTTGGATTCCACTAGTAAATATCTCTCCAACCATAATTTGGTAAAATCCACTTATACCAAGGAGATGATGGCAATTCTGCATGCAGTAACCCATTGGTGACCATATATCATTGAGCATCAGTCTCCATTAAAACGGACCATTAGAGTCTCAAATACTTTTTAGAGAAATGGCTTGCCATCATCGAACAAAAAAAATGGATCTCTAAACTCATGGGCTATGATTATGATATCACCTATAATAAGGGCAAGGAGAATATTGTGGCTGATGCCCTCTCACCAATTTGAGGCTTTTAGTATGTTGTGTGTCATTTCATTGCCTGTTACCCAATGGATTGATTCCTTATGCTAGGAGGTACTTCAGGATTATGATTTGTAAACTTTTATCACCTCCCTATCCATGAATCCTACTTCATGTTAGGGATACACTTGGGATGACCATGATTTGTGTTACCACCAATGCATTTTTGTTCTCCACAAGTTCCCACTTTGATAAATCCTCATGCAAGAACTGTACGTAGCCCCATATGTAGACCATTCAATATTTTTCAAAACATATGAATGGTTTAAGCACACTTTTTTTTGGATAAGTATAAAAAAGGACATACAATATTTTATGGTAGCTTGTGATACCTATCAATGGATGAAAGGTGAAACAATGCGTTCTCCAAGCACTCTTCAATCATTACCCATTCATGACCAGGTTTGGATGGATGTTTCCATGGATTTTATTGAAGGGTTACCTAATTTCAAAGGCAAATATGTTATGTTCATGGTAGTGGATTGTATTTTGAAGTATTCTCACTTTTTTTCCCTATCCCATCCTTACACAACCTCCATTGTTACCCAAATTTTTCTTGATTCTATTTTTGCCTTCATGGTATGCCTACCTCCATTGTGTTTGACTGTGACCCCACCTTTACTTGTAATTTTTGGCAATAATTATTTGAGTTGCAGGGAACTCAGATCAAAATGAGTTCAACATATCATCCGTAAACAAATGACCATACTAAGATTGTCAACAAATATTTGGAGACCTACCTTCGCTTATTTGCATCTGATCATCCTTCTCACTGGGAAAAGTGGATTCCTTTGGATGAATGGTGGTAGAACACTTACTATCACACAATAACCAAGGTTACCCCTTTCAAGATAGTTTATGGGTGCCTTCCATCCATGCCTTCCTTCTACTTCCTAGGTAGCTCCAAGGTCCATGCAATTGACACTACTCTCAATTAGCATACTGCCATCCTCCATCAACTAAAGCTGAATTTGGATGTGGCCCAAAATAAAATGTGCCAAAAGATTGACCAACACTATTCTAAGCATATTTTTGATGTGGGTGATATGGTTTTTCTCTACTTGCAGTCATACAAATAGTTGTTCCTCCAGCTTTGTAGGTGCTAGAAACTTGATACGAAATAGTATGGGCCCTACCAGGTATTACAACAGATTGGTGCCACAACCTACAAATTAAACCTTCCACCTACATCCAAAATCCATCATATTTTTCATGTTTTTTCTCTCTAAAATATGGTGGGAACTCAGGTATAGGTTCAATCTACATTCCTCAAGTTAGATGAAGAAGGTTCTATCTTGCTTGAAATCAAACAGTTTTTGGATTATCATACGTACACTATCTACAACCACCATTACTAAGGTTCTTGTTCATGGTGTGGAATCCAACCAGAAGATGCTACATGGGAGTCCCTCCATTAGATTCAACACCAGTTTCCTCACCCTTGACTTTGAGGATAAATTTTTTTCAAGGGGAAGGACATGTTAGGATCCCATCCTAATGTTATTTTGTAATTATCATTATTATGTAATGACCCGCTTTCAACATGGGGATACCATTATAATATTATTTTGTAATACTTTGTAATGTATGTTACAAGTAAGACACCTAGCCAAGTGGTGCCATCTCATGTACCCGTTATAAATATTGTAGTCGATGTTTGGTAGAAGATTCCAGCTCGAGTGGTATTTTGCATGTAAGCCAACTCTTGAGCCTTTAGGTAGGGTTGTATGAAGCTTTATATTTAAAATACATGAAGCCATATACAAATGTATATTTTTGCAAGCTAATGAAATATTGAAGGAGGTTGCCCCCTCGAAAAGGCCTACAATTTTGAATCATTTGTGAGACTATTTCAATTTTATAATTACTTTATGCATAGTGTTATTCTGTTATTTGATGCATTTCAGTTATTTTTTAGTATTTTGTGTGAGTGAGATATATTTTAATAGTAGGTTCCTAACATGGAGGATTAGATTCAACAATTTATAGTGAGAAACCATTGGCTTAAAAAGGAAATTCAAGAAAAGGATAAGAGGATCACCACTTAGGAGGAAGAGAAGGAAGAGATATGGTCAAATTTAGAATGGTTACAAGCATAGAGGAGCATGGTGGGGTAGCTTATCTCAAAATTATTAGAATGTAGGGCACCACCCAGAGTTTATGTGCTCATGCTCCAAGAGTAATTTATTTTATTCAAAATTTCAAAAGTATTATTAGATTCATCATACAAGGACACATTTGAGAAATTGTATGCACTATTAGTCATCATCATGCTAGAGTATTAGGATTTATTATGTGAATTACATTTACATAATCATAGATCCAAGGTTTAGACCAATTGGTTCAACCAAAAACTATAAAGGGGATGGAGGTCCAAGGTTCAAATCTTGGACCTCACCAAACTGTTGATTTCAACATCATAAAATATTTAAAATGATTGTGGCATGGTGGTTATAGGGAAAGACTGCATGAAGAACTATGTGGTAGCTTTTTAGGTAGACAATGCATAATATTGTGGCGGTCATAAAATTTGGACAACCTGTCTGAATTCATGGTGGCTACTGATTCCACCATGTAAATTAAATAAAAAAGAAAAAACATTTACACAATTATGCTGTAAAGGAGGTCATAGATTGGGTCCTAAATCCCTATGTGGGAGATGTGCAATTGCAAGTCTTATTTTTAGTGCTATGGGTAGAGTCATGAATGGGAAACCAAAAAGAGAAATATTGGAGGTGGAAGATATGAGAAACTCTAATGGTTCACATAGAGTACCATCACTTGAATCTAATCATAATAGAGTATTGGGTATTACTATAAATATATAAGTGCTACAATAAAATATAGGAAATATAAGAGGCTTATATTTTATGGTTCAATGATATGTTAATAGAATGCCTAAGGGACACCCTTTATAGGAGTAGACAATGATTCAATATTTTACTACACCTCTATAGAGGTGGAATCCAATTTCAATGGCCAATTGGTCAACTATAGTGGTGTGCATGAGGGTGTTTATAAAAAAACTAGCTTAGGAAAGGCTCAAGTGGATCGACCATTGGTTCTATTTTCCACTACTATGGTATCCAATACTAAACTACCACAATTTCTTTAGTGGAATTCTAGAGGAGATTGAATAGGATTTCACTCAAGATGTTGGATCAAAGGGATACCATGATTGGGGAGATATTGGCTATGCTAGGGCATACAAATTTATCCCCTAGGTGGCCCAAAGTTGGTCCACATGAGAAATGGAAAAAGAAAGAAATGTAATTGATAAAAAAAATAGTTATGTATGTAAGAAGACTTTATTTTTTATAAATATAATACAAATATTTTCTTATTATATTAAAATGTATTTTTTGTATGTTGTTGAAGGTATGCATGGATGCAAACATAGATGGACATTTTTAACAATTTAGAATATTATTAAAAGTTTACATGCTTGTTTATTTTAAGATATGAATGATTGAGTCAATACATTAAAGGTGTTAGGTAAAGTTTACACATTTTAAACTATTTGATTAATAATGAAATGATGAGTTACATAAGAGTAATTATGAGAAAAGAGGAAGAAAATTTTAATGAAAATTTTAGGAAGGTTCTATGATAGAGATTACAAAAAGGGTTGGAGAAAATAAAGAGAAATATTACATAGACCAAAGGTGCATATGGAACTTTTGACAAAACATCCAATAATAATAAATAAGTGGTGGATGTGTAGAAGAGTTACCATGGATCGTGGATGTAGATATAGAGTGTTGGTTCTCGAGGTAACATAAATAGCATGCTAACCACATGGTCATATTAAAAGCCATGCATATGATTTAAAGCAAAAGGAGAAGTAGGGGACATGTGTCAAGTGTCAATAAGCTACCTATCATGGAACAAATATCCAATTTCATTTAAGGAATATTAGGTAGCAACCAAAATTTATTTCCCTAATGTAATAATTTTTTAGAGACAATGAACCCTACCACACACACTATAGAGTAAAAATAAGTATAGTAAACAATAGGTAATCAAATATGAGAGAGAAAAAAGGATAGAGCTCAAGTTTTTTGTACACCAAGAGTAATAGTGGTAAAATGAGAGTAGGGAAGACCACTTCTAGGTTGACCAAGGAAAAAAGATCACTACAAAAAGGATCTAAATAAAATGCCTAATATAGAAAGATATCTAGGGTTGTGGCTATTTTTGAGCAAACAGGGTAAATGGATTATTTTCAAAAGCTACAAGGATATGATAAAGACATTGTGATGGAATTAACCATGTATTTTAAGGATAATAATACCACCATCCATTGGCTAGAAATAAAAATATTGAAGGTGACAATCACAAGAGTAATAAGTCTTCTTGAAACTAGAGAAGAGCATTTCAAGGAGCTTTTAACAATTACACAAGTGCTTGAGGTATTATTTGGACTTGAAAAAAACACTACTACAAAATAGTGAGATGGAAGTCAATCGATCATCACTTTCCATGTCCTATGATGAATTTACCTATTTCTATCTAAAATATTTTATGAGCAATGAATGGTTTTCTATGCTAGCAACCCATAACCTCCACCTACTAGTTCATGCAAAGAGAGGTGAATAAGAGGATCAATTTTACCTTAAGTTATCCTACTAACATACTTGCTCATTGGAGCATGTGAGTGATAAATACCATCAAAGCAATAATTAGGAATTGATAGCATATCATGGTCTCATGGCACTACTGGTATGAGACACATAATACCAAAAAGTAGAGCATCCTCGACAAAGTAGGATGGTCATGCTAGAAGTAATGACAAGCACACAAGGAGCCAAAGAGACACTATAGAAGAGGGATAAGAAGAGAATATATTGGAAGATCATAAAACACATTTATGGTGCAACTAATAGAAATGTAGCTATGGGTGGAGGAGCCAGAAAAAGTATCCAAATTATGGAGTCAACTAGTGTAGTCACTAGTAAGGGATGAGAAATTTAAATAAAGGGAGGTAGAATTATTCACCAAGGTAAGTCAAGTTGAGATAGAAGGGAATATTCACATTCATATAACTACAAATACAATGGGTATGACAAGCTCCTTCATAGGTGTCAACTTTAAAGAAATAAATTTCAACACCAAAATGAAAAGCAGGAGAGAAATATTGGAAGGCCTCATTATGGTAGATGCCCATGACGCAAAGGTTATTATCAGTACTACATTAATTGGTACCTTGAGTACCATTGTAAATATTTATATTCAGAGTGTGTGTATTATTTATATCAATAATATGTGTCAAGTTGTAAAGTGTGTTTGTGTCATGTAATCAAGTATGAGTTATGAGTGAAAGATGTCATGTGTGCAATTGTGAGTTTTGAATGAAAGGTCGCATGTATGTAAGTGAAGAGTTGTGTGAGGTATCATGTGTGCAAATGAAGAGTTATGAGAATGAGGTGTCTTATCTATAAGTGAGAGTTATGAGTGTGATGTGTCAAGATTAGAAGTAGTAAGTTATGTAATCATGAGAGATTTTATCATTATGTAAGAAATGTATATGAAAGGTTGCATATCCTACGAGTTTGAGGAGAGAAAAATTTGGGTATATTGAAGAGTATCATGTAAGGTTATATATTGATGAAAAAGCTCTATGCTATGTAAGTAGTATGTAATGAAATTCAATGAGAATCAATAAATATTTTATTTTGTGTAGTATTGGTGTTATTATTTTTTTTGGTACTATTAAGGAATGGGGGTTTTGAAAGGATCCCCTCAACCTCTTACATCAAATACAACTACAATGGGAGAACAAAGCAAAAAGAATAGCAACACAAAGCTAAAGAAAATTACCCGACACAATAGGAAGGAACAAAAAGAGACTAAGTCAACCAAACAAAGAAAGACAACTAAAATAGAAGGAGAGAAAACTAGAGAAGGCAGAGAGGACAAAATCAAGCTAGTTCTTGAACATCAAATTTATCTCCTGGAAAACTTCTCCAACCATTCGAGTCACTTCTTATGTGTAGTCAATTGCAATTTTCATAGAACCCAAAATAATGCATTGTTTCATGTCCACCATCATAAAATTATGAAATATGATACTCTTTCCTTCGAAAACAACGTTAGGGACATAAATATCCTTCATCGATTTATCCTTATAAAAATATTTGGGCAAAATATCATAATTAGAATGAAGAATAATGGGGTTAGGATTATCCCTAATGGACTTATTACCCAGAAAATGATTAGACTTCCTTGTAAAACCTCCTCTATCAATGCTAGAGGACATCAACATGCCACCCGACCTAGCGCTAGAAAGAGGATCCTTAAGAGAGAGTTCTAGAAATTCAATTCTTGAGCCTTTACAATGAGAAGCCTTCCCCCTTACTCCTATGGCCACAAATTAAAATTTTCTAGAAATTTTATCCTCACCAGAGCCCATGGAAAAAGAATAAAGATCCTCACTATTTTGGAAATCACTTGAACCTCCCGACTCTTCCTTGGTGTTATTATTATTAACATGTGAGATTATAAGATCCTGAAATTATAAACCTATGTTTTTTAGGGCCCATTTTCTAATAGTGGTATCAGAGTTACATAGGTCAAAGCCACTTTGTTGGTAGAAACTAATTTTTAGCTGATCCATCTAAGAAGGAGAGAATGTGAGTTTGGAAGTAATGGATTGGAGAGAACATTTTCTAGAGATATTGTTGAAGAAAATATATTATTCGAGGACAAATATTGGAACATTGGAGGAGATATTATTAAAGTAGAAGATGATTGCTTACTAGAGTTATAGACATTTGTTGTGTTGAATATGAAGCATTGGAGAAGATAACATTGAGCAATGGAGAGTAGAGGTTATGGGAGAAGAGAAGTTTTTTTGAACTACAACCATTAAGAAAATAGAAGTGTGAAGTTAAAGCAAAGTATTATTGGAACATTGATTAATGAGAGGAGATATCGAGATAGAGAACAACATGGGAAGAGTGGATATTGAAGAATGAGTGTTAATATTTAAAGTGAAGGAAATAAGATGTGAGAGTTTGTGGAGATAAGTGAATAGAATCACAAACATGGGAGTTTGTATTTGAGAAGTGCTTATGTGAGGTTTTTTATAGAAAAATACCTAAAAAGTTTGGAGGAGAAGAGCATAATATGGAGAAGAATTATGTGAGATCATTTGAAGTAGCAACTAAGAAGTTTGTTGGATGAGTGCCTAAGAAATAATATTTAAAGGAAGATTTGAACACTTGCATAGCACCTAGTAAGGAAAATGACCTAAGAGAGTTTGGTAAAATTAGTAACATTTGAGAGTCATTATTATCCGTTAGCAAAATAATCATTTCATAACACTCAAATCAGCATGGGAATTATATAATTAAAGTAGACCTAGAGTTGACACTAAAGTTCCATGTATGTGTGCTAAAGTGATGAATTCAACTAAGGATAAAGCACCATAAAGGTATATTATTAACCTTATAATAGCTACACATTTGCAATTGAATATCAAGCACATTTTTTGGACTAAAGTGAATTATAAAGTATATTTAATGAAAGTGGTTTTTTGGGGATATAAGGTAGTGATTTAATTAATTGAGGAATAGGAGATATGTAAGGGAATTAATTATTTGAATTTTGAAGAGAATATTAATTCAAATAAATTGAAGGAAAGATAAATTTAAATTATGAACAATTGTAGGAAGTGTTTTTTACTTTTTGGACATTACAGAGGTAAGACAATATAAATCCTTGATTTTTTTAAAAATACATGGTATTTATTTTTACACAATGATTAAATTGTTTGACAAAATTATGAGCCTTTAAGTTGAAGAGAAAGGCGTAAAATTTGTTGGCATGATTTGGTGAACTTTTTCAAAATTGTGAGAATTGTAGAAGATGTAAAAGAGTTATATTTATTTCGATGAAGGAAACACACGAATTATAAGGAAATGTTTAATTAAATAGAATATTTTTAGGGTGGAGAAAATTGAAGTGGAGAAAGATAAAGTGTTAGGAGAGATTAGAGGGAGATATAAGAAGTGGTAATTGGAGAAGATATTTGAAGAAATTGCGAGAAGTGAAGTTAAAGGAGAAAATAATAAGGGAGTTATAAGGAGAGGAAAATAATTGAACTAACGTTGGAAAATAATTTGGGAATAATTCCACATAATTATGAATTAACTAATTTGAAGTGCAATTTTTCAAAAATAATGTTTAATAAAAATTAAAAGATATCATTCAAAAAAATTAAAAGATATCATTCGAGAATGAAGTTCCAAAATGTATTTCAATAACATATTTAAACATGGAATAAACTAAAGCATCATGGAAATCTCCAAACAATTATATCATACAAAATCAATAAATATGGATAAGAAAAAAATTCTTCATGTATAATCCAAGTACAAATAAATTCATCATAAAGGTTCTTTGTGATACTCATAAAACAATGACAACAAATGAAGGATATGATATTTTTCAAGGAGTGGATATGACATATAACAAAAGAGACTTGAATATAAAAAATAATATACACAAGGAATTTTTTCAAAATGTGTTTGCAAAATTATTCACAATGATTTAAAATCTTCATAAGGGCATGAATTGTTATATTATTATAATGGCTTGTTAGTAAGTCTTACAAGCATTAAAAGGAATGGGCCAATGGAATAGAACCAACATTACAAATATTGTCAAATCTAGAATCAAATAATAAATTTAAGAGTTAGAGACTAAAGGCAAAAGGCATTCACACCAAATAATGTAATATGGGGGGTGTTAGTGGTATTACATTATTTGGTACCTTAAGTACAATTGTAAATATTTATATTAGGAGTGTGTGTTTTATTTATGTTAATAGTATGTATCAAGTTGCGAAGTGTGTTTACATGTCATGTAATCGAGTGTGAGTTACAAGTGAAAGGTTTCATGTGTGCAAGTGTGAGTTATGAGTAAAAGGTGTCATGTGTGTAAGTGAAGAGTTGTGTGAGGTGTCATGTGTGCAAGTGAAGAGTTATGAGTGTGAGGTGTCTTATATATAAGTGAGAGTTATGAGTGTGATGTGTCAAGATTATAAGTAGGAAGTTATGTAATCATGAGAGACTTTGTCATTATGTAAGAAATGCATATAAAAGGTTACATCTCCCATGATTTTGAGGAGAGAAAAATTTAAGTATATTGAAGAGTATCATGTAAGGTTATATACTGATGACAAAGCTTTATGCTATGTAATTAGAATGTAATGAAATTTAATGAGAATAAATACATATCTTATTTTATGCAATATTGGTGTTATTATTATTGAATGTGTGAGATTATAAGATCCTAGAATTATAGACCTATGATATTTTTTAGGTCCATTTTATAACAAAGGAAGAAAATGTGAATGCTAGTATTATGAAGGGCCATGCTACTAAGGGAGGGTATATGAATGCTATCATCACACATGCCGATGTTATTGATATATGAAGTGTGGACACCAATATGATCGATTCCCATGCTACAAATAGATAGAGTATGGATCTAGCATAATGGAAATCCATACCATTGATGTGGGCTTAGGGAGTGCACTATTGAGAGAGGTAAAGACAACTTCTATGGAATCTAAAAGTGTTAAAGTTGAGGATTTAATATATGATAACCAGGAGAGCACTACATCCTGTAGGATTGGAGACACAATCCTAATTAGCCAAGACAAATTTATCTAAATATCAAGTAGCCTATGCTTAGCCAACACTATATTATGAGATATGGTCCCTATTAGAAACATGTCAACATTAATTTGTCCAAATAGCAATGATAGAGGAGGAAGAAAACATGACATAGGTTAAGGGACATTGATAAAAAATGATCAATTCAAATGCTGAAAATATTTTCCAAATATTGTTAGGTTTGATATGTGCAACAAAACCTAGGCCCATAATTTTGTCCAATTACATGAGTATGGTCTATGATAAGAAACACAAATGGATGTCATACTATGAGGAAATATATAACTAGGTGTTCAACCTAATAAAAGGTGAGATGAATCTGAAACAAACCATAAAGAAAAAATATATAAATAATGAGGATCTAAAAGCAAAACTGGATTATAATGGCAACCGTAGGGCACCTGGTGTCAACATTGTTACATTGCAAGCCTCCAACATGGGTGTATTATCTAATGCTACAATAATAGTACATACTATTTAGTATTTCAAGGATCATTTTGGATTTATCCAATGAGGTAAATAAACTAGACCAATTCTATGAGGTGTACTACTCTAGTCCACCATTACAATAGGATTTACTATGTAAGCTATATGTGAATAACTATGCTATAATAAAGACCACATGGTGGAAAAATAATATACATGTGGGGGATGTGTAGCTAAAGGTCTTCATGTCAACCCTCTAGATAGAAGAAATTGGAGTACAATAGATGGAAACCTACCAAAATAGGGAGCACATTGAGGGGTTGATGGTGTGAGTAGAGCACCCCAATACTAAGCAATTCATCCAATTATATGCCACCCTATTGCAATATTAGAGGTGTGTAGAGAGGATGGTAGAATTTATACATAAATTGCTATAGTGATAATAAAATATCTCCATTGGATTCAATAAGAAATTATTAAAAGGGAGTTCCAAAAGCTTTAATAAGCATATCAGTTGATGTGAAAGAGAGAGCACATATAAGATCCAAACTAGGTTGCAACTAGGCTAAGGGTTGTATGGCTAGTGGAAGAATTGAGAGACATTGAGATTTTATGGATTGGTTAGAAATTTAGACCACTTATACTATAATATCCTATACAAAATTATTTAAGGGTATTTTTGGAGGATCCTAAGAAAATGCAAGATGATTTCAACAATAATATATTATTCAAAGGTTACTACAGAGCTAAAGAGGAACCTGTGCAGGGTCCTTATGATTTCAATGAGGGTGTGGCCCACCAATGGTCGTAAAGGAAAGAACAATAAATGATTGTAAAGAAGAATATTGGTTATATGAATAAGAAACGGATTTTAGAGAATTGCCTCATGTCATGCATATACCTATTTTTTTATAAAGGCATACAATATGTATAAAAGGAATATTAATTATATATAATGAATCATTCTTAAGTGATGGCCTAGTATGCTATATCAATGGACTATCACATAAGCAATGATACCAAATGAGTTTGACTCTACTCACTCTTAAGCAAGGTACTTAAGGAGCGTTTCAATGCTTACCAAAATAGGTGTTTCAAAAATATGTGCTGACCTCACAAAGACTTGTTTTAGAGTGCTCATCTCATAAGGAGGTTGTTTAGAATGCTATGCATTGCTCACCCTAAGTAGAATGCTACAAAAATGGCCACCCTAGGCAGGGTGTTTTAGAATTCTATGTTCATATCACAAGGTGTTTCAAAAAGCTATGTTCACCCATAGGGAGAGATTTTAGAAGATATGATCATGTTGTATGGAGGTGTTTTAAGATGCTATGTAATATTCATCCTAAATAGAGCATTTTAGAATGCTATGTAGATGCTCACCTCAGGTAGGGTGTTTCAAAATGCTATGCAAATGCTATCACCACAAACATGGTGTTTAAAAATGTTATGCAGATGCTTATCCTAATTGGGGTGTTTTAGAATGCTATATAAATTCTCACCCTAGGTAGGATGTTTTAAAATGCAATAAAAATGCTCACCCTAGATAGGGTGTTTTAGAATGTTATGCAGCTACTCACACCAATTAGGGTATTTTATAATTCTAATGCAAATGCTCATCCTAGGTAAGTTATTTCAAAATGTCATGCAAATGCTCACCCTGGATGGGGTGTTTTAGAATGTTATATAGATGCTCAACCTAGGTGGGTTGTTTTAGAATGCTGGATGAACATATAAGACAAGTTGGCCATTGATGAAATGTCTAAGTGAGAATTTGTATCATGTTTGGATGCCCATAGCAAAAGGATTCTACTTTAATTAATTCCCTCAAGCATATAGGATAAGAAAATATGAGTAGATAATTTAAATGTGAATGGGTTACCCTATCAACCTAAGGTTAGCAAATAAAGTATTGGATTTGTTATTTTATTTCTCAACTTTGATATGTTGCATTGAATATTTTTCCTAGATACCTAATGCTAATAGAGCTAGAATAGGGTTTGTTATTCCATTACCTAGTCATTATATTGGAATGACAAAGACCATCTTCTCTACAAGAATTAAAGGTGCTAGAGTAGAGAAGTTATATAATACTATTGGACTAAAAAAAGGAAGAATAAATGATTATATTATACCACCTATCTTAGAAAATTCCTTTGAAGGGCTATGTAGTTGCCATTTGCTACAATGTCCATCTATGATTGTATCCTAGTGATAATTTAATAATAGCACATTAATTTTTGAGGATACCTATAATACATGTATAAGAGGTATAGTGGAAATTTACTACAATAGGCAAATTCCATCAAGAGTAGAAATATGAGAATTGAAAGTAGAATGGGAGGATAAAAAACCCCTTAATTATACTAGAAAACCATTGACAAAGGGCCATTTAGAAGAATTCCTTGCCATAGGCCTATAAAAATATCAAACTTCCCTCACCATTAGGACATCCTAACCAATCATACCTATGAAGCAATGAATCATAGCCTTTTTTGTGGTAGTTAATCTAGTCCCCACTATTGGTGGGAGTCCTTGAGACTTCTTAATAATAACTAAAAGGACTCCACATTTGTCTAGGTTTCCACCCAAAAAATGACTACAAAATATTCTTCTCCCTAGAGAAAAGAGCCCATGAGGTTAATTATCTTCCATATCTAATTATGTTCATAGTAACTATCCAACTAGTTGTTATTCCTTGATGCACTTACAATAATTCAATAAAGATCATGGAATTGAACCCAAAAATTATGGAAAAAGAGAAAGAATATAGAAAATAAAATATCAAAAATTCAGTGGGCTTACAAGAAAGATCCCAAGATTTTAACTACTTTGAAAAAAATCCCACTAGAAAGCATAAGATGAAAGCTTTGGTGGCTCATACAATATAAAAGACTAAAAGAAAATTTCAACAAAAATTACCAGAAGTGCTAAAAATAAAAAATCCAAGGATTAAAATTTTAGAAATGTCTAAAGGGAGAAAAGGGGAAAATATTTTGATAGCTCATGTAGTCTTGGATATTAAGGAGAAAAAAGTTTCAATGGATGCTAGAAGAAAAAATGGCCAAAGGTCATTGAAAATTTTAGGCCACATGAAAGAAAAAATCAAAAGCTTTGAGGCCACAGTCGAAGATAAAATTTTGATATTCAAGGAATCCAAAAGGTTTGATGTAAAGGGATAAACAAAATTTCCAACTTCAAAAGAAAAGGTGGTTTGGGTCATCTTGAAAAAATAGATCAAATTGCCATGAAACAATAATAGTGCACAAATTTCTAGCAAAGGTATATAAGTTAGATTAATGTGCCATTATTGAATGAGGACAAGTATAACCTACCAGGGTCACTTTATCTTAGCAATCTAGGAAGAGTAGGTGATCTAATTAATAGTGGTATGGCATTTGCAACAAAATCACCCCAAAACTTGACAACAATAATGGCTAAAGGTGCTTCCATTCAATAATATTGTAAAGTTTTTATATTCATATATGCATACTAGAGGCTTGTGACTATTTGGTTCCAAGTATTTGGTTCTCCCTATCTCATTTCCTTTGTGCATGTGTTTATATGTGCTTATATATGTCAAGGAGAGGAAGTGTTCACTATGTCAATGCATTAAACTTAGGGATATTTTGTGAGGGGTCTTATCTTGATCTTGGTGCATCACCTTAGTTAGCTTAGGTTTTACTTTCTTGTTTTTTTTTTTTTAAATTTCTCTAAACCTTTTCTCTCCAAGCTATTAGATTAGAATTGTGCATCCAAGATCACATCTTAAATGGAGTCAACCTTATAAAAAATTCCTAGAGGCTCTTGATATATCCAAACCATGCACTATCAGTATTGGCCCTATTATATCACTTTGCATGAGGTATGATAGCCTTGACCCTATAGTACAAACCCCATCCAATGGCCAAAGATAATTATAGAGAACAATAGTTTAATGGAACACCTAGTGGGACCCCATTGACATATCATTGGTCCCATAATTAAAGAATAAATTAGTATTTTACTATGGTGAGAATCTCTACCTATTATACTTATTGAAGCACTAAAAAATAACCTATAAAATCCACTCAAGAATAAATATTCGAAGGAAGCTACATCAAAGGACACCATATTGAGATATGATGAATACATTAATCTATTGGCTCCCTGAGCACATGTTGTATTCATTTGGTGACTTTATTCCTACCAAAGGATGTAGAAGTGTATGAATAAGAGAACTACTACTAGAACCTTTGTTTTTGAAACCCTATAAGAGTTGATCCATCCACTCAACACTATTTCCACAAAAAAGGAGAGCTAGAAGCTAGAATATGGTTATTCCACAATTACCTAGAGCATTCCCTACATATAATGAAAAATTTCCCTTGTAACCTCCTACTTTGCATGAAGTATGGGAGGAGATATCAATATTGACTCTAAAATATCTCTCTTACTTCACTAGGGAGGATTTGACTACTCCAATAGAGCATTTAAATCACATGGTGAGACTATGTGCACTTTATAATATATCAGAGTAAAACATGGTTGTAAAATTATTTACAACCTTATTCAAAGGAAGGGATCAAGAATGGTATCTTGCACTCCAAACTAGATTAATAGCTAACTAGAACTAGCTTTGTACTCTATTCATTGAAATATTTAGAGAGAAAGCAGATGTGATGTCTCTCCTAGAATAATTGTCATCTATAAAGAGATATCACATAGATATGGTAGATGATTTTAACCTTAGATTTCACAAGACATGGCATAGAAAACCTAAAGATATTTTTCCTCCTCTAGGTATGGCATTTAAATATTTTTAGATTCTAAAATCTCATTAACGATTAAGGCTAGAGGTGGAAACTACCTACAAGATGCTTATGGTATAACCATCCAAGCTAAACATGATCTAATATAGATTGGAAGGATAGCACCTAGGCCTCCCATGCCCCTATATTAAAATGTATAATATTCTTACCAACCTTCTCTAGTTAAGTATCCTACAACCTTCTAGCTAGCCTTAGTATCACCTACAATGACTCCTATCCTACCTGCTTTAGTGTCCTTATTTTAGAAGGCACATAAATGAAAGAAATGAAAAAATTGCTCACATTGTTCATTAAAAATATGTTAACCATGATAAAAAAATTTAATGACTAGAGGTACCCATATCATAACAATCCAAATACTCCTTTCTTGCAAGGTAATCAAGGCAACAAAGCTCCATTGAATGATTACCCTAGGCACCATTTATAAGCTAAAAGGGAAAATGGTCAAGCCCAACACCATAACTAGAAAATATTACTAATGCAAACCTTATTATAGTAATAATTCCCTAACCACACTATGGAAATAGCACCCATTCAAAGCAATTACATAGAGTCAACTTCATAGCATTGCTTGACCCTAGAAACCTACTCCACCCAAGTTAACCCTAGAGAGATCTCTTAGCATCTCATAGTTATGACAAGTAAAATAATTCCTTCCTAGGCATATACTTCATATTTAGGAGATTATATGGTAATTAAAACTACCCCAAACCCATCCCTCCTAGAGTCATATTATGTTACCCAAGAATAGATCTAGGTGACCTAGAATGAGGAAGAGGTCTATACAATATTTGGTAAATTAGATAATATATTTTTCAACTAACCTTAGGTATTATTGCACTATCTTACAAAGTCCAAGAATAAGCCCATTGAGGATCAAGATAAGAGAAATTAAATGGCCTCAAGAAATAATATTTAATTGGCTAGACCCACTTAGCAACCTCCTGTCATGGCACCCCCAAGGCCAAATGCAGCTATGCCTCCTACTACCATAAAAAAAAATTATTAGATGGATCTATGTGGTTAGAGTAAAATATTTAACAATAATTGAAATTATATAACAATTACACCTCCAAGAGTACAAGAACACCTAATTATTGTCAAAAAAAACATCCTAGATATCCCAAAGTAGTAAATACCATGGGTAGAATCAACTAAAATTTCTTAGTCAACAAGGAACAACTGATATTTCCACTAAAGGCATATGCGATATAGATGACCACCTCTCTAAAAAACCTTAATGACATAGATTATTTAAATATTTCCACCATAGTAGTTCCCATATAGGATGTATTGACTATTCTAGATATAAAGAGTGGCTAAAAAGGGCACTTGAGGAAGAAGAGAAGGAGAAGAATTACAAACAAGCATTTGTAGTTCTATAAATCTTGGTCCTAAAAGAAATAAGACCCAAGCCCCATTATATATATATCTCATACATAAGTATAAAGTGATTCATAATCGTATGATATATTTGTGGGTAAGTGCATTAGTTATGTCGAAAGGGGTAGAGGATGAATTGGAGCTAAAGCATTAACTTACCAATAAAAGGCTGGTGTAACTATATGACAATGTAGTCCAAATATTAGGGGTAGTTGAGGAACTCCTTCTTGCTCTAAATGCATGTCTAAGTGTGATTGATACACAAGACATTGTGATAATTGATCTCCTAGATTTAGTTGACATATGCATATCCAAAGATTTCACCATTGATATGGGGGGATATTTGTATGTAGATTGGTCTATCATGGTCTTAAGGAATTGATGTGGGAATATATTTAGAATCCAATCAGATCCACTCTTCCTACACCATTTGGAAAACTTATAGATGTTTGGGCCAAATTTTGATCAAATTTTTATGTCAAAAAAATAATGGTTTGAATCCTCAATTAATGAAATGCATTCATTTATCCTATATGACTAGATGGATCAATGAGAATCTAAAGTATGGGAGTCATATACCACTAAAACATGTGGAGATATATTAATGGGGTAAAAAACCATTTAGACACATAGTTTTGACCCTCATGGGGTCTTGTATATACCCTCCCCCCCAAAAAAAAAAATTATATATATCATTAGTATATATGTATATGTATGCAGACTTTCCCTTAACATATTTTGGTTTTGTAGGATTTTCAAAGCATGAAAATGCATAGAATGGAAGATACTAAACTTATGGTGACACAATCTATAAAAAAAAACACTAATGGGTATCATCTACATGAACTAAGCAAGCTTATGGAGATGAAAAATTCACTAAGTACATTTATGGGATACCTATTAATATCATTGCTAAATAATGAGAGTCGTCAGATCAATTAGAATGCTAAGGCCACATAGAAAGAAATCAATGCAAAATGTGAAGGTAAGCTAGAGCACAAAGAGAAAATAATGTCATGAAATGCAATTATAATTCCAAATAAGAAAGTAATAAACCCCTTTACATCATCTTGATAGAAGAAAAATAACTTCAAACATTGATAAAAATATAACAAGTAAAAAAGGATACCAATTCACACATGCAATATAATGGAATTTGGTGCTTCTACCTTGAGGAAATAGTTGTAAAGAGACAAAAAAACATCATATATATATATATATATATATATATATATATATATATATATATATATTTATTGGTAGGTAAAAATGATTAAGTGTGGGGTTTAAATGGGCCCCAAACCCAAGTACATAAACTGGTAGCTAAACCAATAGCATAAGATAACACAGGCCTGCATATTGGCCAACAACAACCTGAACAAAAAGGTCCAAATAATAGTAGAGAAGGTTGGATGGAACGCTGACATCAGATAAACAAAAATACAGTCTGAGCAATACCCACGCAGGGGTTTCTTAAGAGAAGTAACTACCTGAAAAACCTGTAAAGGAGCTATGACAAAAACCCACACAGGGGAAGCTCACAAAAGATCCATAAAAACTATAATAGACACCTGTACAAAAATAAACATAGTGCTCAAAAAGGCCCACGTAGGGGCACTATAGACTATAATTAAAATCCCACGTAGGGGATCAAAAGACCAAAAATAGAGAGACCCAACATGAGAACAAACAGAGTACTCAATAGACCCAGACCTAGACCTCTGTAACATCTTCATTTGTAGGAGCATCTCTAGGATGGTTCAGGAGTAGCACCTTAAGAGTCTCATTGATCTTATCCATGGCATTGATAATGTTGTTGATGATGGTAACATGGATTGTGTTGCGAGTAGTAATGCAAGGATCATCACTATCTTCATCCAAAATGTGGTAAGGGGAGCTCTGACTGGTATCAACCCTTGATTTCTTAAGCCAGGTTGACCTCCTAAATTGAGGTGGATGAAGGCTTTAGTGATATCTTGCTCAGCTCCTTTGAACTTTCTTAGAAATGGAATGAGACCATGAGCTTCCAGAAAGGTGTGAGATAGGGGATCAAGTTGAAGGGTAGATGGCTCAAGCAAGGCCATGTTGGCAAGACTGAGGAGAAAGGAAGACCACAAAAGCTTCTTACTACCTAGGACACACAATGATGAACAAAACCAGATGGCGATGGACTGACACAGACCAGGGATGTAAATATAGAAATTTTTGGCACCATAGATGCCCTTTTCGAAAGCTGAGTTGGTGTGATTGGCAGACCACATAATAATTCTCCTTAGGGAACCGACATCAAAAAAATAGACATGGCACAGGATAGACTTCGCACATGATAGGGCTGGGAAAGGATTGGGAGTGCCAAATGACTAAAAAATGAATCTCAAAATTCACAAGACATAAAATTAAGCATCTCGAGACTTGACACATATTGACATTGTTAGATAACATCCAATTGCATAGCCTAGACCTACTCAGGGACTTGACATGCTTGGAAAAGACAACCACGAGGTAAACCCACTGATAGGGCCTATCTTGGGACATTGCATACTTCACAAAAGGGAAATGGGAGAACCAAAAGCCAACACTAATAGCAAGATAGAGAGTCACGCTAATCAAAAAATTTTTGCCATAAGAACTGGAACCAAAGAAACACATCATGCTGAAAAGGGTAGAGTCAACATTGGAGAAGCTGACCCACCAAAACCTGTGACCACATATTTCAAACCAAATCATTATTAGTAGCATTTAAAACTTCTTGGGGAAAGATTTCTTTCCAAATGGATAGAGATTTATGGATAACTCCCCAATTGGCAAGAATATCTGTAGGTCTGTTAGCTTCATGGTACACATGGTTGATAGAGATATCATTGAAATTTTGGGATAACTTCTTAGCTTCCTAAACAATAGTTCTGACATTCCAAGAGGACACCCTATTGTTTTTAAGAGCATTTATAATGTTCAAAGAATCTCCCTCAATAAAAAGGTTGCCTTTATAATCCTTGAGAAGATCTAGCCCTCTCCACAATGCACGACCTTCAACAAAATGATTAGTTTGGCACCCTAGATACTCAACATAAGCCATAATAACTTATCCACTACTATCTCTGACTAGGCCACCTACACCAGCATCCCCTGGGTTTCCTTTGGAGGCACCATCAAAGTTAAGTTTCAGCCACTCACTTGGGGGAGGAATCCAATGGGCACCCACTCTAGGATGGGGGGTTGGTAAACTAGAACTGGAGTTGCAGGGAATATTTAAAGAAGAGAATATAATAGACTCCAATCTAGAATCAGGTGGTTTGGGACAAGGGAAGAGCTGGGAATTCTCGATAGCAAAGGCAATAGCTTTGTTGGCAATAGATATGGGATCCTTAGAGGAGGAAGAAAAAACCCTGTTGTTTCTTTCAAGCCATAATTGCCATAAGATATGATGAAGGCTCACTTTCCATAAAGAAGATAATCTGAGATTTTTGAATGGAGCAGGCCATTGGGTGAAAAGGTGACTCAACGAATTAGGAGGAACCCAAGAGATATGAAAAGTGGACATAAGGTGATCCAAAGCTATCTTGGAGAAAGGGCACTCTAGAAGGAGGTGATTGGTAGATTCCCAGGCATTCATGCACAAATAGCATCTGTTGGGGATAGACATACCCCTTTTCATAATGTTATCAATCATTAGAATCTTATTTTGAATGGCCAACCAGCTGAAATGAGCAAATTTCGGTATGAGGTATTTAATCCACACTCGATCATAAGGGATATGGACCACTTGATAATCAATAGTCAGATCATGAGCAGATTTAATAGTGAACAACCCAGAATCAGTTTCTTTCCAAAAAGGAGAGTCAGGGGAATTACCAATGGGGATGACTATTGCATTTAGGATGGTTTTGAGAACTTCTGAGGCAGCAGATATTTGACCATTAGCACATGGAATATGGAAATATTTCCAACACTTGGAATCCGATGAAATGTCAATGAAATATTCAACCTTGTTGCCAATTAATGTGTCCAAGAAAGGTTGTAAGACAACAATTTCATTGTTCTCTAAAAGTGGTTGATTAGAAATCCACCTGTCAGTCCAAAAATTAATTTTTCTCCCTATGCCTAGTTGCCACCTTATCCCCTTCTGAATTAGAGATCTGGTTTGGGTAATTGATTTCTAGAAAGTGGACCCATCTCTGGGAATATCATCATTCAGGAAACAATGATTTTGAAGATATTTTCTATTGACAATTGAGACCCATTCAAGGTTGTTGTTGGTGAAAACCTTCCATGCTTGCTTGGCTAACAAGGTTGTGTTCATATTACAAAATCTTCGGAGCCCCAATCCCCCTAAATTTTTGGGAGCACACCTTGTCCCAACTGACCAGATGAAATATTTTCCTATCCTCGGCACCTACCCACAAAAATATTTTTTAGATTTGCTCAATTTTCATGTAGACAATAATAGGAACTTTGAATATGGACATGAAATAAATAGGAACACTTTGGAGATAAGCCATTGTCAGGGTGGCTTTGGCTGCTTGAGAGAGGAGGGTCCCTTTCCAACCTACAAGTTTTTTGTTAATCCTCTCAATAACATTACTCCACATGGATTCCTTCGGAGCATTGGTGAAAAGAGGGAGGCCCAAATATTTAGTAGGTAATTGAGATATAACACATTGAAAAATGCATGCAATATTTGCTTGTCTCTCTTGGGGAGTGTTAATGAAATAGATTTTTCTTTTAATATAATTTATTTTCTGACCTGCAACCTCCTCATATGTATCAAGAATACTCTTAATGGTTTTTGCTTCCCACATAGAAGCATGAGTAGCAATGATGGTATCATCAATGAACTATTGGTGAGACAGGGCTCTTAAATTGGATGCAACCTTAATGCCTAAAATTATGTCATTGGAGCAGGAATTTTTGAGCACTCTACCCAAGGATTCAACAAGAATAATAAAAAGGATGGGGGAGAGAGGATCTCCCTATCTGAGGCCCCTATTACTAGGGAAAAACCTACTGCAGAACCATTTACCAAGACTGAAAACCAAGGATTAGAGATGCAATTGTGAACAAGATCAACCCATTCCCTATGAAATCCAAATTTGAGAAGGACAACAATCAAAAAATCTCTGTTAACTCTATCAAATGCCTTATTCATATCAATTTTGAAAAACATGGTAACTTTTTTGTTAAGGCTGGCAGAATGAAGGACTTCATGTAACGTGATAACACCATCAGTAATATTTCTTCCTTTGATAGAGCTACCTTGACAAGGGTCTATGATCTGAGGAAGGATCTCCTTGAGTCTTGTAGCCATGGCTTTAGTGAGAGTTTTGTAAAGAACATTGTAGAGACTAATGGGTCTAAAATCTGACATAGATTTGCAAACAGGCCCTTTGGGAACCAAGGCAATGAAAGTGGAGTTGATACTTCTGGGTATAGATTTAGTTTGTTGAAGTTCAATGATGGAATTACATATGTCAGGCCCAATGATGTCCCAAAAATTCTGGTAGAACCGAGGAGGAAAACCCATCAGGGCCTGGGGTTTTATCAGGGTGCATAGAAAAAAGGGCCTCTTTAATTTCATCAGGGGTGAGGGGTTTGATAAGAGCTAAATTCATATCTGAAGTGACCAAGCTGGGAATATGGTGGAGCAATTGTCTACCATCCTGGGTAGTATTTTGGGGGTTTGCTCCCAAAATGCCCTCAAAGAAATATGAAGCTTCATTTCGGATCTCAAAAATATCCTTGGTGATGGTGCCATCACTTCTGGTTAATTCTTTAATTTTGTTCAAACTTCGGTGCCTCAGAGTAGTGGCATGAAATAATTTTGTGTTAGAGTCCCCCTCTTTGAGCCAAAGGGCCCTTGATTTTTGCCTCCAGAAAGTCTCCTCTTTAGCTAGTACATTGTGATAGTCTACAAGAACCTGTCTCTCTTCATTTCTGAGTTGTTCATTGAGCTACCCATTCTGAATTTGGAGTTCAATACTTTTAAGATTTTGCAAAATATTTTCCTTATTTTCAAATATGTTACCAAAAACTTCTCTATTCTAGACTCAGATATTTTCTTTGACACACTTAAGTTTTTGAGAAACCTTGAAAGTAAAGGACCCATGATAGTCAAATTACCACTAGTCAGCAATTTGCATCCATAAATCTGGGTGTTGAGTCCACATAGCTTCAAATATGAAGGGGATTTTGAAACAAGGACCTTTATCAGCTTCAAATAGTAAAGGACAATGATCAGATCCAACTCTGGGAAGATAGATAAGAGTGCCACCACCCATCACTAGTATAGCTTCTTGAGACAAAAAACCCTATCAAGTTTTACTTGAATGTGTTGATCCCCAATTCTCCTATTGCTCCAGGTGTATTTTACCCCTTTAGTCTGAACATCCATCAACTCACAATCAGTGACAAAGTTATGAAAATCCTCAATGCTCTTGGAGGGCATCAGGTTCCCTCCCTGCTTGTCAAAAGGAAAAAGGGGAGAGTTGAAATCTCCAATGATAATCCATGAAAGGTTTAAGAAAGCACTTCTCATTTGATTCAAAGTATCCCATAGGCCCCTATGGTTGAGAGGATTGTTAGGGGCATAGACATTGGATAGAACCCAAGAGAAATTACTACTTTTATAGAAAAACATCATATTGAGGACCCTATCGAAAGAGGAAATGATTCTGCCTTCTAACTTGTTTGAGTCCCAAATACAGAGAAGTCCCCCAGACGTACCTTGAGCGGGGAAAAAGCAAACTCACCATTTTTCTAGATAGAATTTGTGATTTTTTGGATTTTATTTTGGTCAATCTTCATTTCTTGCAGACTTATGATAGTGGGTCTATGTTCTTTCCTCAGAGTGCAAACAAGCCTTTGCTTGACAACACTATTGAGGCCTCTCACATTCCATGAGAGGATCCTCATTTAGAATTTTTGGAAAGTTTTTGGCCTCCCTTAGATTGCTGCAAGGGAGGTTTGGGTCTTTTTGATTCATCCTTCTCCTATTCGAGAAGATCTTGGAATAGGGTTTTTTGGGTACCATTTGCAATATCATTTTCTATTTCCTTTTTCTTTTGATCATTTATAGAGGGTCTTCCCTTATTTTTCTTTTCACTGTCGATATCAACATAATCTTTCTTGAGACTTCTAGTGTTAATGGGGCTGAAATCATATTTATCTTCTTTCTCCACTTTGTCTGAGATGGGACTACCAATTTCTATATGCCCCTCAAGGGTGGATGGAGGTTTTGAGATAGTATTGGAGGGCCCAGATCTGGATGGGGATTGAGGCTCCTCTTGGTCAGAAACTAGGGTTTCAGTTGGATTTGAGGTAGTGTCACCCTCACCAGGTTTAGGCCCATGAAAAGTAGTTCCTTTTAAAACATCAAAATGATTTTGAAAGGTAAAAATGGAACTCACCTTTGGATGATCATTCTTCAAATCTTGGATTTCAATCTACTTTCCTTTGGAATTTTTTAGAATTTGTTCCTTCTTCTGGTAGTTACTTTGTTGCTTGCCCTATAGGGGTCTACCTTGTTGCCACTCGGACTACAACCCACTTCGAGAGGTATTGGGGAATTTCATCTCCTTTGAGTTTCTTAGCAATGGGCATTGGGTTTTGAGATGGCCCTGAGCCTTGCATTCAATGTAGAATGCAGGCTTATTCTCATATTCTATGGCCTGACATCTATGATAGGAGCCATAAACCAGATTTATCCGAGTGGGAAGCTAGGAATCTAGATTGGCGTTAACACAAATTCTAGCATGTACCATGCGAGTGCATGCTCTGGTCACCGGGTCGATAGCAACCAACTCACCTATATATTTGCCAATACCCTTTAAAATATCTTCGTGCCAAAAATGGGTAGGCAGATCTAGAAACCGAACCCAGATTGGTGCAAAATTTATGCTCTGCATCTCGGGGTTGAAGTCTTCACCCCACCTCCGAAGAAAGAGACTCTTCCGATCGAAGAACCAAGGACCCCTGGTAAGGATCCAGGAGGCATCTTCTTCATTGTTGAGTCGAATGAGGAAAAAACCCTTTGAAAGGGCAACCAACTCCATATTGCCTAGGGTTTTCCATTTGGTATAGGCCCACCACCGAATAGATTCCATATCTGGCCATCCTCCAACAAATTTCCCCACCATATTGTGGGATTCAACAGAAATGTAATCCGCCATTAGGGTTTCAGGAATTACCAGGTCTTCACCCGCTAGGAGTAAGAGGGTTCCACTACCCGAAGGAGGTTTTGCAGACCCTTTTAATTTCTCAGCATAATACCGAGGAGAGGAATCATGGTCTTGAGAGAGGGACCCATTGTACATGTGTCCCTTATCAGGAGGATCCTTTCCCCCTATGGTCTCCACATTCCTAAAACCATCAGGATCTGACTCAACACCTTCAGTGTCGGTAGACACTGTACCACCCATGACCATTGTGGGAATTCCATCCTGATTCACCTTATTCACTTTCCCACCTCCCATCGTAGTCATAGTTGAAGTCATAGTCGAAGTCACAGATGCCATCTCTGGAGCTGCTTGCATCAACCCAGATGAAACCCTCGCATAGTCGCTTGCCAAAAATCTCGTTCACACATAGGGATGCGCTAGGATATGTGTTGCTCCAAATGATCTAAAAATTGGTGGAGATGTTCTAGGGTTTGTCAGGCATCTACCCTCAAAATTTCAGCTCAATCCGAGTCTGGATGAGTGAAATATGGCCAAAACAAGTTCTATAGTTTGGGCAGTCCTACGAAAAACATCAAGGAATTACAAAAAAATATCATATTTTAGTATGAATGGCTAAGTAGATTATTTCTACAATTGATGGAAATACCTTAAGTGAATCTACACCCAATAGATAAGGCCATAAATTATAGGTTTCTAGCCCCTACAAGAAGAGGATCCCTATGAGTCACCAAAGTTGTGAAAATTCACTACAACAAGAAAATTCCACAAAATAGAGAAATACAAGAGCTAAAAGTAAAATGAGAGGACAAAAAACCTCTTTAATTTATTAGGAAACCATTTATAAAGGGCCATTCAGAAGAATTGTTTTCCATAGACCAATAGTAAATCTTAAACTTTCCCCACCATGAGGGCATGTTGACCAATTGTACCTAGAAAGTAATGAATCATAGCCTTTCCAATGTTAGATAAGCTAGTCTCCTCCATTAGCAAGAGTTCCATAGTGATAGCTAAAAGAACACCTCTAGCTAGGTTTCCATCCAAATAATGGTTGTAGACTTCTTCTCCTTGAATAAAAGATTCATCAAGGTTGACTATCTTCCATAGCTAATTAGGTTTGCAATAACTACCCAACTAGTTGCTATTCCTTGATGTATATTACAAGAAAACCAATAATAAACATCAAGAAATTGAGCCTAGAAATTATGGTAAAAGAGGAAGAATACAAAGGAGCAAAGATTAGATCTTTAGTGGGCATACAAGCAAGAACCCAATACTAGTGCTACTTTGAAAAATTCCTACCAAAAAGTAGGAGAGGAAATATTCAATGGCTCATACAATCTAAAATGTTAAAATATAGAAAGAGGTGGAAAGTTCCATAAGCACTAAAAATGAAAAATCTAAGGATTGGAACTTTTGAAAAGGTCTGAAGGGACAAAAGGGACAAGTGCTTTGATAGCTCATACAGTCTTGGAATTTTAAATTAAATTTTGTTTTGAAGGACACTAAAAAATGCAATGGCCAAAGGTCATCAAAACTTTCAAACTTTTTGAATGAAATAAAAATGAAAAACTTTTAATCCACAATAGAAGAAGAACTTCCAATATTCAAGGAATCCAACATGTCTATTTTTTAAGAAAAAAGGGTTCTTATCAACTTGAAAGAAAATTATATCAAAATTCCAATTAACAGTAAAAGCGTATAAATTTCCAAAAAAGGTAGATGAGTTATATCAATGCACCATTACTAAGAGAGGACAAGGATTACCTACCAAGTTCACTTTAGCTCTATAATCCAAGAAGAGTAGGTGATCTAATAAAGACAATTATGTAGTGTTTGCAATACAAAAATCCCAAAAACTAAGGTGATTAGTGGCAAAAGGTGTTTCCATTCAATTTTTAGGATCCCTAGAAGAAGTAGTTGGGATTGTCAAAAATTCCTACAAAATTTTTGAAGGGAAATTCTCCTTGTTTGTATCTATAAATAATAGTTAGTTTAGCATTGTAAAACATTGACAAGTTATACTTTCCATAGAGTTTTCCCTTCATTTTCTCTTATATAGTAGTACTCGTATTCTTGAGAGGTCTTGTGGGCATGCCCTTGATTTCAATTGTTTGGTTCAACTTATGGTATAATCTTGTAAATATTTTATATTCATATATGCATATTTAAGACCTATGACTATTTGATGCCAATTGTTTGGTTCTCCTTGTCTCATTTCCTTTATGCATGTATTTATCTAGGATTATCTATGTTAGGGAGATGAAGGATTCATTGTGTTGATACATTACACTTAGGGCTATTGTATGGGGGGATATTATCTTGATCTTGGCATATTGCCTCATTTAGCTTAGGTTTTACTTTTCTGTTGTTTTATTTTTTTGTATTTTCTTTAACTCTGTCCCCCAAGTTGTTATATTAGAACTATACACCCAATATCACATCTTAAAAGGAATTGGCCTTGTAAAAAATCTTGGAGGACCTTGATAGATTTGAACCCCACACTCTCAATAAAGGCCCTATTGTGCTACTCTACACAAGGAATGATAGCCCCAAACGTCTAGTCCAAACCTCATTCAACAACCTAGGATAATTAGAGAGGATAATATGAGGCAACTAATAATAGAGTTGACGTAAGCATGTGATCATCCCAAGCCCTTTAAAAACCTATGAGGAGATGCACTATATGTATGTCATACACCTTAGGTCCATAAGAGGCCTTAGGACAATGACCTCATACATAAGGATAAGGAATAGAGAGAGAAATAATGAATGGTTAAAGCTAATAGAGACAAGATACATGTGATTACTAGAGTATTTGATCGAATAAATTATTCAATAAAAGTTATAAGAAACAATGTGGCATCAGTTGAAAAGAAAAATATAGACAAGTACATAACAAGATTTTGCAATAAAAGGTCCACTAGCATTAGATACCTCTCATAAGTGTCACTATAGAAAGAAAAAACCCTACTTGGGATCACCACTACATACTATAATACCTCTAAAATGATAATATAAGTGGTTCAAACCATGATTTGTCTCTCAAAAATAGCCTATGTAAGAGAATGACATTATGCCAAGATTTTACTAACACTAAACAACCTATTGCTACCTAATAATTTGGGTATAGTAGTAATATTATGTTACCTTTATCAAAGCTATTATAGGGAATGATAGTGATAGAATTTAACTTCAAATAATAGGATGGTGTAAAATATCAAATAATAATCATGCTTAAAAAGAGTATAAAATAAGATTTTAGATAAGATAAAAGCATTCCCAAAAATTAGGGATAAAAGGGGAGATCTGCTAGCTCAATGACCTAGTGCACGTGAAATGCAAGTGTAAGCTAAACTTGATTACTATAATCATATCATCCTAGTAGATCCCATGACTCTAAATATAGTCAAGCAAACTAGGTAGACACATTCATGTTAAATAAGTAAACTTGAGATCAATTAGCCATGCAAACATGCATCCATGCAATCAAGCAAATAATAAAGTATGTCATGTAATTTCAATCATAGTATCTTTTTAAATGCATAATGTTAATGGGTTATTTTAGGTTTCTACCATAAATGGTGGATAAGAGATAAGAACCTAAACTAAAATTAGAATTAATCATAAATGGTCCTAGCTAATTAGGCTCAAACTTATCTTTGAGCTTGTATTTTGTATTTTGTTCCTCTTATTTTATTTAAATATTAGTTCACCCACTTCAAATGACCTAGGGTGAACTTTCTTGTTGTTTGATTGTTGTAATCTATCTTGATAAACCTAAAATATTTAAAGGACATGGATTCACTTTTCATCCAACAATTATAATTAATTAAGATGACCTAGGTGATATTCATCATCCAAAAAGGAATCTTGAAGCAAGACTCACAAGGAAGGAACTTTGAACTCAAATGGAAAGAGGGCTTTGGTTCTATAAACCAATGCATAGGGAATAAACCTAATAAGGGTATGGACATTGGTGTGATATGTCCACAAATTAGGATATAACAAAAAATGTCAATCCCTACTAGTATTTTTGATGAGCTTCTTAAAGATTTTAATCAAAGTTATATTTGAAGCTTCTGCTTGATAAATTTCCCTATGGGTAGTAGGATGTTGAACATTTATGCTAAATTTTATACTTTACATAAATATTTTGAAAATATTTATTCTTGAAAGAATTTCCATTATCTAATATGAGGATGGAAGGTATACCATAATGACATAAGATCTAGCTCAAGATAAACTTAGAGACTTGTACTCTGGTAACTAAGGAATATGGTATAGCCTCTATCCATTTAATGAAGTATTATGTGGTATCAATGATGAGCTTATATCCATTAGATTATGATGGGTTAATTTTTTCAATGATGTCAAGTCCCCAAATGAAAAAAGGCTAAGGGGAGGTAACTGGTTGGAGAACCTAAGAAGGAGCATGGATCGAATTATCATATTTTTGACACTTGTTACATATTTTGACATAGTCACATGAATCCTTATCCATTAATAATCAATAATATCCTATTTATAGGATATTTTTAGCTATGGAAACTCCACTAAATTAGCCACTGCAAGACCCATCATGGTATTTATTAACTATCGTAAGGGATTCATATAAAGTTATAAATTGTAGTAGGATGCCATTAAAATGATTTTGGTGTAAAATATATCCAATGATAACATATCAACAAGTGCACTATCTAAATTTTCTATGTTAATTATAATTTAATCCTTTAAGAAACATATCCTCTTTTAAGAAGGTAAGAATGTCTTTATAATAGGGATTAGGGAGAGAGGGTACATTCACCAAAAAGATTTCCAAAGGAACTTGACTAGTTTCAAGATTGTTAGAAATAGATTATATTCCATCATTTGGGTTATGTAAATGTATCTTCCAAGGTACATACTTAGGACATTAGATTACTTTAGGGGGAAGTTATCTAGTTACTTCATGCAATGTAATAAATGCACAAGTGTCAATGTGCAAGTTGTAAATGTGCAAGGTGTCCCTTGTACAACTAGATAGAGTGTTGGCCAAGTATCCTATTTTACCTATATAAGGAAGGCCTCATTGTTAGATAGATATAGAATAGGAAGAGTCAAGGACATAGTAGCTTAGAGCATCTTCATAGGTAGTACAGTTCTATGTGGATCACCATCCAGTGGTGATGGGTGCAATGTAGTCCAGTAGCTTTATTAATGGAGTGTTCACTTCCTCCATAGCTACATTGTATTCATTTATATCATTTCTATTTATTGCATGTCTCAGTCATCTAGTAGATTTACTTTCTTTCATATTATTCTGCATCTCGTGATTGTTATCTCCCTTTGCATATTATATCAAAATCTAATAGTGGTATCAGAGCTATGGTAGATCTAGTCTGTGTAGGTCTATAGGAAAACCACCATCATTATTGAGCCTGAGTGTTTTGTCAACCTGACGCACCATTGGACCAGTCACTATCAAAATATCTCAGAAGAATCTAGGTGGTAGAATTAGGGAGAGTCACAAGTGAGGACTGAAAGAAATCTCAGTTCCAAAAAATACTGAGATTGCATTTGACTAGAGTCTTTCCATAGAGTTATAGGAAAAACTCGTGAAGACCAGGACTCAACATTCAATCCACTAGATTGATAGATCATCTAGTGAAGATCCAGGATATCTGGAACTTGCTAACTATTGCCCAAAGTTTCTTTTGTTGTAGATAATTAATTCTCAGAGGATTGGTACTCCTATGATAGAAATCTAGGAGACTCCAACTTCATTGCCCGAAGGTCGTGCCCTCATAGTGTAGATATTAGTTCCTTGTGCAGGAGAAGAACACTATGGAAGAAGACTTCTAAGAAGAGATGTGGTGAAGTTAGGATACTAAAGATCTCCATTGTATGAAGAAAAAATTAAATGCTTGAATAATAGGCCATAGAAGCCTTGATACAAAAAGGCCATAGTAGCCTTGAAGAAAAGGCCATAGAAGCCTTGAAGCAAAAGCCATAGAAGTCTTGATACTAAAAGGCCACAGAAGCCTTGATACTAAAAAGGCCATAGAGCCTTGATACTAAAAAGGCCATAGAAGCCTTGATACTAAAAAGCCATAGAAGCCTTGATACTAAATAGGCCACATAAACCTTGATCCTGAAGAAGAATTTGAAAGGAATATCTGATTCAGAAGCAGATTAAGATTTTAGTATTAATATTTTTGTTGCAGGGAAAGAAGATTTAGTGAGTTGGGAAACTTCCTACAAGAAAGTTAGGAAGAGTATCTTCTTCAGAATCAATTCAACACCTGAAGCAAAAGATATCAGGAGAAGATCTCATTGAAGGACTTCCAGACTTGGAAGAAGAAGGACTAGGAGAGTCCTGCTCGAATCTAGAAGTAGTAGAATTAGAGATCTAGGAGTAGATCACACCACCAACACTTCCAAGAGTAGAAGGTTGAAGAGGTCTCAAGGGAAGACCAGTAGAAGTTGTAAGATCAAAGACCTTGGGAAGGTCTCATCGAGCATCCAAAAAAGGCTAGGAAAGCCTTACTGAAGAAATCATCAAAGGAGATCTCACTAGAGAAATCCACTACCAAGGAGAAGCCCCTGATAGTGAAGGACTTGGGACAATTGTCGCCATCCGACAACAAGCCCAAGAGAAGGATAATTTGGCAAGGAGTGCCAAATTTTAGAAGAAGAATCCAGTGAAAGACCTCAAGACATTTAGAATATTGAGAAGAAGATCCTACTTGAAGTCAGAATTCGACAAGAAGACTTGAAGATAGAAGAAGCTCATCAAATCTAGGAGATTTGAAGATTACCTCTCACAGCAAGAAGGCACCACTTTAGAGATAGAGACTTCTCCAAATCTATAGTAGAAGGAGGAGACCACAAGAGGAGAACAAGCCACCAAATCTTAGGCTCATGAAAGAAAGTTTGAGACCATCATTTGGTGAAGAAGGAGTTGTTCAAGATAGTCTACAAAAAGCTACAAGATCCTACTCGAAGCAGCAACTTGGTGATCTTAGACACCAAGATCCACATCCTCTACAGAAGTGGCAAAAGGAGCTATAGAAGGTTATAAAAAGGTATGCAACTACTAGTGCTAACTAACTCATTAATTAGACTACTTATCAGATTCATTAGAGCACCTTATTTGGATTAAAGTTGCATGAAGAAAAAGTAGATTACAGTCTTCAAAAGTGCAAAAAGGAAAAGGTTCTTTTTAAGGTTCATTTGCACATTAATTAGGAGTTGATTAGATTTTAGAATTATATCTATCAACTACCTATCATCTACTTTGGAAATATAAAAGAAGACTAAGCCCTACAATATTAGTTGTAGTGAATTTGTAGAATAACTCTTGAAGATTCATTTTAGGTTATTCTTGATTAGTTGCAGTAAATTGATTAAGTGCATTATCTTGAGAGTTGATTGGAGTGATAAGGTGAAATTGTTAGTGCATTAAAAATAAATTCTATTAGATTTATTTGCACTATTATACTACTCTCAAAAGAAATTAGTTTTGTGTTCTTGAAGGGCACAAAATCTGATTTGTATCAAGTGTCTAAAGACACTATTGAAGCATAGAAATCTGCAACTCGTAGTGGCCAAAAGAAGCCACCCAAAAAGGTTAGAATCCTCCAAAACTTGGAGAAGAACACAACTAACCAAAAATAGAAATAGAAGCTTCAAATATTGAGACTTGGTGAGTCTCAAATCCAAAGCATTACAAGATTGGATGCAAGAAAAGAAAGTGCAGAAAATTGCATAAACTAAAAAGCTTCTATCTACTGTTATCTAAGCTTGGATTTGTTATCAAAGTGTCCAAGAAAAAATGGGAAGGTGTCTACTCATAAAAGACAACCTCAAAACCCTTGTATTGCAGGAGAAAAATCTGCCATAAAACCAGAATTTCAGATCTGAAATAAGAGTGCAAAAGAAGGTGCATCAAAGGAGGTTTATGTACAATCTATAGTACATTTTATTGCACTACTTTAATCTGGTTTTTTACAGCCCAAGAGCATATTTGAATGTGCCCCAAAAAGGCACAATATCTACAGGAAAAAGCAGCCAAGAAAGGCCGAACGTAAGCACTCTTCTTCCCAAGCAATAGGAGCCACTCAAAGGGCTCATCTTGGATGGATGAACCTGCAAAAACAAAGCCCACAAGAGGCTATCATCAAAGCTACATTTACGTAGATAAAAGAGTGCACATATACCAATGTGAGATGGATAACATCCACATCTATCAATATGGGATGAACAACATCTACACTACAAAGAGAAGGCATCTACTTCTACCAACATGAGATGGACAACATAACAAGCGGAAATCTACACTACAAAGAAGCACAAGAATTAATACATTGGAGGCATAGAAGATAAAGAGAAAAGGAGCTACATTCAAAATCTTAAACTTGGTGAAGATCATCCACCAAAGGAAGCATCAAAATCACTATTCAAGCTCCATAGCACCTCATCAATCCACCTGCAGAAGATAAGTTTACTTGTTACTCAAGAAATATAGCAAAGCAAAGGAATGGCATACGAAAGGACTTAAGGAGTTATAATAATCTCCTTGGAAGGCATTATAGTGAAGGACTTCATGCAGAGAGCTTGAATGCCACTTGGCATCAATCTTCTAAGGCGCATACATTACAAGAATTTCAACTCTCAATGCTCATCAACCTCAAGCATACATTACAGACATGGTGACACTTGTTATCCTCCACAAGTCCCACATGAGTGAGCAGATGTTACAAAGTGACCAAGAGGTATTGAACAAGAAAGAGGTACATTAGAAAAGGAGGAGCGCTCATACGTAATGGATGTGACATATGTCACAAGGCTCAAGTTTATTCCTCCAATAAAAGGTACCCAAAGTCCAAAGATCACAACATAGAAAATGCAGTCAAATCTAGTCAAGCACAACATGGAAGGAAGGAAGAAGGAGCATTAAAGGCTCCTAGTCTTGAAGGTCAAACCTTCCTATTTCTGTAGCATCTACATTCCAACATTGAATATGAGCATCTCCATTGATTCTAGTACCCAAGGGAACTTTAATACTGTTATATTCAGCCAAAGGAAGCATTGAATAGTGAGGATATTAGCATAAAAAAGGTAAGGTTTAAATCCCACTTTATTATTGCTTTCAATTTTGGAGATATAAGGGTTATAAGCTAAGGTTGAAATTTAGATTTTTGAAAGCAAAAGCTATAAGGGATAACTTACCAAATTAAAATAATATTTGCATCTCAACCTAGGAGAAATAAGGAATTCGACTTGGATTAAATTCTTTAATATTTTGCAAATATTATTAATTTTCTAATTTTCCAAATTTGGGAGTGATAAGGGTTACAACATCAAACTAGGTCTTTGGAAATTAGAAATTAAAACCTAAGGGTTATAAAAAGAGGTTATTAAATATTTTTTGTTAAGGTTGGAAATTTATATTTTTCTTGTCTCTAAATTTCTCAAAAAGGGACAAAAGGAATCCAACATTAAAACCTCTTCAAAATTTGGAAAAGTGCTTAGTTCAATTAGGAGAAATAAGGTGTTAGAAAAGTTGATTTTTATCTTTACAAAACTGTACAAAATCAACCATAAATTGAACTTTATTTTACAAAAGCACTATATCATATTCCAAAAACATTAGGGAGATATAAGGTAGCCTACAAATCTAAGGTTTGATATTAGGAAGATCTAAATGGCATCAAACAAATTCTTCCTAGCAGAATCTCAACTACTCAAGGGTCCTAATTATTTCTCTTGGAAAAATAAAGTGAAAGCAATCTTAGTGTATGAAAAACTTTGGGATGTTGTAAAAGGGAAAACATAGAGGCCTACCATAGGTGAAACTAAAATCCTAAAGTTTGAAGAAAATGATTCAAAAGCTCTAATGATAATAACCTTTGCTATCATTGATGAGATTCAACCTTATATCAGTTCAACTAAAACATCTTCAGATGCATGGACAAGCCTAGAGAAAATATTTGAAGGAAAGAATAAGGTAACTATTCTTCATCTCCAAACTCAACTTCACTCATTGAAAATGAATAGTGGAGAAAGCATAGAACTATTCCTAAGGAAGGTAGCAGATATTAAAGGGAAATTGTTGACCTTAGGAGAAATAGTCAAGGATGAACTTCTTACTCAAGTAACCATGAGAGCACTTCTAGATAACTATAAGCATTTGGTAACATCTTTACATGTCTTAAGTAAAGATACTTCTTTTGATGACCTGGTCAATATACTTCAAGAATATGAAGTAGAAAACACCTTGAAAGATGAGATGACTAACACTGCATTGGCATCAAAAGATAATCCACAGGGAAATATTGCTTCATCAACAAGAGGATGGAAAGCATGGTATTGTTAGATATGTAGAAAGAAAGGCCATAGTACCAACTATTGCAGATACAATCCCAAAAATAGGAACCAAGGAAATCATATGAATAATGGGAATCAGTTTCGACCATGACAATACCAAAGGAACCCTCATCAATAATAATTTTAGTGACCAACCAATTATCCTCAATTGGAATATTAGAAGAGAAATCAGAGAGGTCACCTGGTTTAGAGGATAGAAGAAATTGAAGAACTGGAAGAACCCGTAGAGGATTATGAAGTGAAAGCTCTATCAACAAATGTAACATATTATAGAAATACTGACTATTTTCTTGAATATGTTACAAAGAATGTAGAGGAAGAGTACAAAGCTCAATATGAAGATGAAGATCCATATTGAAGACTAAAAGTCTTCAATACCCAAATAATGTAATACAGGGGGTGTTAGAAATATATTATATTCCATCATTTGGGTTATGTAAATGTATCTTCCAAGGTACATACTTAGGACATTAGATTACTTTAGGGGGAAGTTATCTAGTTACTTCATGCAATGTAATAAATGCACAAGTGTCAATGTGCAAGTTGTAAATGTGCAAGGTGTCCCTTGTACAACTAGATAGAGTGTTGGCCAAGTAACCTATTTTACCTATATAAGGAAGGCCTCATTGTTAGATAGATATAGAACAAGGAGAGTCGGGGACATAGTAGCTTAGAGCATCTTCGTAGGTAGTACAGTTTTGTGTGGATCACCATCCAGTGGTGATGGGTGCAATGTAGTCCAGTAGCTTTATTAATGGAGTGTTCACTTCCTCCATAGCTACATTGTATTCATTTATATCATTTCTATTTATTGCATATCTCAGTCATCTAGCAGATTTACTTTCTTTCATATTATTTTGCATCTCGTGATTGTTATCTCCCTTTGCATATTATATCAAAAGCTAAAAAATATTAACTAGCTCTCAAATTTGTGAGATGATGATAGTAGCATACTCATCATTGAGCTCTAAAATAATGAGGGAAGCAAGTATAGTGTTAGCATATTGGTTGCTAGATCAAGGGATGGATTCAATAGTTACTTTATTTAATAAATCCAATATATTTTTGGCAATGGATTTGTAAAGATTTATCTTGTCATATTTAGTCTAATATACTATGTTAACCTAGTTGACAACCATTTGAGAATATATAAAAATAGATAATGACTTAATTTTTAGGTTTAGAGTAGCAAGGAATTCTAGGATAATGGATTTATAATCTAAAGTGTTATTAGTACAAGAAAACTATAGTTTAAATGATAAGGGGATCAACTATTGTTGAGGGGTTTTCAAGATAATTTTAGTTCCTGCTCCTTTGAGGTAACAAGCACCATTAAATAATAATATCCAAGAATATGGTTGGTCAACTTTTAGGGAAAGGATTGACTCATCTAGAAATTCTATAGCCATGGGGTGGTTATCTTCTAGAGGAGACATAACCAGTTGGTCAATGACTACTTGATATTTTTTGGTTGATAAACTTAAGATCAAATTCATTGAGGGCTAGGACCCACTTGGTAGCCTACCCTGATAAGTTATGTTTAGACATAAAATTACAAAAAGGATCAACTTTTGCAATGGCATATGTCTTTTGGTTAATAATGTAGTGTTGGGGTTTTTGGAAGGCAAAACAAATGGCCAAGTAGAGCTTCTAAAAGGAATTTTACTAAGTCTTATAGATAACTAATATTCTACTAATATAATAGATCACTCATTTTATATGTTCATCATCATGCTAAGTCAACATAGCTCCTAATACACATATAGTTGTAGAAATATATAACATAAATGACTTGGTTGGATTGGGAGGTATGGGAATAGAGGGAGATAGAAGGTAAGCTTTTAGGGAATAAAATACCATATGACACTCACAATCCCACCAAAATTCATCATTGTTTCATAAGATCTTAGAGAAATGTTTTATTGACAAGTTGGGAAATGTACCTTTGGATATCTTGAGTTTTCCCTTGTAAGATACATAGTTTAGTTATAATTCTTAGTAGGCAACATGTTAGTAATGGATAAAGGTCTACCTTAATTCCTTTACAAGAAATGATAAACCCTAATAATTTTCCAAACGTAACTCCAAAAATGCATTTCTATGGTTGTAGGTGAACCTTATATTCTTGCAATCATTTGAAGATATATTGGAGGTCACAAACATAGCCTTCTCTATTACGGAAATGCCTTAGAAAATTATCAACATAGCCCTCTATAATATCATGCATCCTATCATGTAATATATACGTTATGGACCACTGATATGTAGCACTAGCATTATTAAGTCTAAAGGACATAAATTGCTGGTAGAAACATCTCCAAGTGTTGTAAAAGTTGTTTTAGTTTGATTCTTACCAGTAATACTAATCTAGTTGTATATCGAGAAGCCATCCATAAGTGATAATATACCATATATAGTAGTAAATTTGACATTCATGTTGATATTTGACAAATAAAAATCATCTTTAGGTCATGACTTATTTATGTCCTTGAAATCAGTACAAGTCTAAATGATACCTTCATTCTTAGTAATAAGAAGTATATTATAAATCTAGATAAAGTAAATGATATCCTTATTGATATTTACATCTCATAGCTTTTGCAATTTAGATTTAACAAGGAGGGAATATTTTAAATGTATCTTACACAAATTTTGATTAATAGGATTTGCATCCAGTAATGCAACCAGGTGATGGATAACAAGAGAAGTATTGAGACTAGGCATATCAACATAGGTCCACACAATGATATCATTAAATTTCTTTAGAAGTGTAGTTTATTATTTGCATTCTTTAATATTTAGAACTTTTCCAAGATTCAAAATTTTAGGGTCCCCCTTAGAACCAATATTTACATCTATGGTCTCTTTGATGAGGATATACAAATCATCCTTGTAATGACCTCAATTTCAATACCAACCAAACTTAGGGATTTTTTTTATTGTTTATATTTTATCATTGCCACTAGTTCATGAGTGAATTGAAAGTCTCTCCATGTGGTTATCTTATAGTTTAGTTTCCAAGTAAGTTCAAGGTGGCACTTCATAGGATTCCAACATGGTCAGTATCTATCTTGTGGATATGAGTGGCCAACCCCTACAATGACATGCAAGTAAGGTTTCTTTACCTTGCAATTGGAAATTCTCCTATCTCAAATAGTAACACCCTTTTTCCCTACTAGTTTAAATCAAATATTAAACTAGCCTTTTTGTTAGGTCTCTTTCAAAATGTACATTAGTCGTATGCCTTGAGGATTAGTTGATTCTTCCTTAAGGATAGAAAAAAAATCATTGCAATGCTTAATCTTCCCATATCAACCATAGGAAGCTAAGGGGGTTATCACACAAACCCTCATAGACTTATGAATGTCTACCATTTTTACCTTACTTGATTAAACCAACTATAATCTCCACAAAATGGATAACTTTCAAGGTTTTCCCTCTATAATCACTTTCATAGTTAATCCCTAAGTGACATGCATAAATCATACATTCCATATAGTTTTAAGGATTCACTATGTCCAATAGACACAATTCTTTAATTCCCTTTTAGTAATTCCAACCTTGTCATGAGATAACTTCATATCATGATATAACTCTATTTTTCCTTCTATGAATATTTGAAGTCAAGTATTACATAGTATACACATCCTCTCAAGGAGTGATATAATCAATTACAATTGATTTCAATAAATACATTTTACAATTATGGGGCCTTTCATTAATGAGGCCCTTGTTACATCATGTGTACATAATCAATAAGAGTTGACTAGTTCCAACTTTTTCTTGGTTCCATTCGAGCCACCAGTACTCAATTGTAGATGTTTTTGGCATCAGGATAATCCATACATGTATATGAATAGTATTCTAAAACAAACAATAGCATGTAATAATTTATATTGAATGCAACTAAACACATTACATCCACAATGTAATTGTCTAAAGCATTCCACCATTCAAGGGAAGGAAATCCCATACTTTCCTAAGACTAAAAATCACATTTCATCTCATATCCTTCTCCCTAAGGATATTCCCTTAAAACAAATATTATTGCAAATCAAATATTTCTAGTATTTTTAGAAAATGCCATAAATTCATTCATACATGAGATCCCTTTTTATGCATATGGTAAATTAAACATATCATACTTTCACAAGTATATCATATTTCTTCAAACATAAATAGCATTTAAAAAAATATTACTTTTACAAGTATCTCATATTTCTTCAGACAAAAATATAATTTAAACAAATCATACTTTTTCAAGTATATCATATTTCTTCAAACAAAAATAACATCTAAACAATTCATACTTTCACAAGATATCTCATATTTCTTCAAAAAAAAATAACATCTAAAAAATTCATACTTTCACAAGTATCCCATATTTCTTCAAAAAAAAATAACATCTAAGCAATTCATACTTTGAAAAGTATCCCATATTTCTTCAAACAAAAATAACATCTAAACTAATGGATTTAACTGTAGATCCACAAATCCTTTCAAGGGTTTAATCATAACCTATTACAGGGTTATAAATAAAATTTGTTTCACGATCCATTATTATGGTTTCACTATAGTTCCTTTATGATTGGGTTGCTATTTTGTGTTTTAGTCTATAGTTTTCCCACAAAATTTGGCTACCACGTTGCCTCACAATCTATCACCAAGATCGTACTATAATTACCCACAAGACTAGCTACAACTCTCTTGTGATCTACTACAAGATCACTAAAGTTTAGCCATGGTTGGCCTCGTAATATACTCACAAGATTACACTATAGTTTTCTAAGCTTGGACCTCAATTTGTCTTAAGAAAATTTACTACAGTTACATATTATTAGCAAATGAGATTTATTAACCAATCTCTCACCAAGGATAAACTATAGTTCTTAAAAAGAGGTATTGCATAGCCAACCAATGATACCATTACTTACTTTATACCAATCCTTCAAAATTTTGTCTTAAAATCCCTAAGCAAGGATTCATCATGGTTTACACACCTTTTTACCATAATATTTTCTCAAGATTAATTTTGAGAGATTTATACAATTTTTGTTTCCCAAACAATTAAGATTGTACTAACAAGTTTTACCAAATCTCTCTCAAAACTTGTTTCCAAATCTATTAAAATATTACCACTTGGTTTATCAATCATTGTCCCTTAAATTGTTTCGGATAGCTTCTAAGATATTTTCATAAAAACCCCCAAAAAGGGTTTTCTTAAATTGGCATCTCTACAATGTAATTATATGTTTCACATAAGGTTTGAAATATTCCTTTTCATACTTATGCCGATAATTGTTGAGCAAAGTGTACTTCATATAAATTATATTAATATGACTTTTAAGCACCCATATCCTACATAAATTCTTCCAACCTGACATCTTATAACTTTTTCTCCCTTGGGTACACATAAGATAGCTAGTCTACCACTGTTGCCTAGTCATCGCGGCTAGCATAATTTACCTTTTGACCAACCTATTATGGTTGAACCCAAAATAATCTCCACCACCCTTATGTACAGGTACGAGGCTCCTTTTTCCTACTCTGTAGGACTCATCTGGCTCAACAGGTAAGCCGCATCAACAAAACAATTATCCATAGACCATGTTCATTTGTAAGGCAAATTAATTAGGTAATGATAAATTATATCCAAGGGGAAAGTGATCGATATGGATTTTGATCATTATTGGCTAGTCAATAACTATAGTAATTCATTCCTTTTTGGTATTTAAACCATGTTTGTTATCATTGCATCTCATGAGGAGGCCAAGATGACACCCTTGTCAAATTTTGGCCCTATATAAGATGTCTATCATATACCAGAGGTTGAATGGTGTAGGGTTTCCATACTAGTTTATGACGTACAAAAATTTCCCTAACTAACTGCTTACGACTACTGTAAATGGTTTAAGCTCATCGAGTGAACCCGAGGAAACTTATTGTATTCCCTCTCCTTCACACAAGTGTTTAACCTAGCAATAAATAAATGGTTGTATCGAGGCCTTGATGGAAAGAGATACTCGATTTTAGGCGGGATTAGAAGAGTGTTTTCCCTCACTCGAGATAGTATTTTTTTAACACAGATGTCAACATCGGGAATCTCTCCTAAATGACCAAAATCCATGAAATAGTAGTCAAAAGAGGTTTAACCTTCCTACAAAGTATGAACTTCCTTTGAAATGGATGGGCTTCATACTGGTCATCTGTGGCAATTTTTCCACATGGAACATGTGGTGGGTGATAGCACACCACAAAAGTGCTTAGGTGCTAGTAACATAATAACCACCCAGCAGTGGATCTACTGGTGGTGACTACTCTATCTAGGGTGCTACTAGAGTAGAATTTTTATCGTCATTATGATAGGTAGAGAGAAAATCTAGGCCACACATCCTATTCAAGGTCAACAACATTCATTTTATAAATTTAGTGCTATACAACGATGAATCCTTAGATCTAAGGCTAATAAATAGGATGACATTGGTCTAGTGGTTTTTGGGTAGATTGGCTCACGAGTTAGAGGTCCAATGATATTTTGCCTTACCCCCTAGTCAATAAAGGTTCAAATACAACTAGATATTAATGACCCATAAAGCATTAAGAAAATTATCATGTCCAACATACAGAGTGTCATTAAACCATTAAGAAAAACATGAATGTCTCAATGCCAAAAACAAATGTCCATTCAACTTAAAGATTATACAAGTAACCTTGCAAAGATAAAGGTAAGATATGACCTGAATAATTCAATCCTCTTGCAACCTTCTATGCCTAGCCTTCCTTGCTTGCTCTCCCTACTGTGAATGCTTTGAAAAAATATCACTAAAAACTTTGGGTTGTTTGGTTTATGATTTACCAAAGGGTAAAGAGCATAATCCCTAAGCCCAAGTTTACCTATCAATATTTCTCCTAAATTTTTCTAGCATCCATGCTCTCCTTTTGGTTAACCCATGGTGGCTTTTTATAGCATTCAAGGGTTCCTTCTCCAAAGGTGAAGGGTAGTCTAGGTTATGACCTACTAAAGAGGTCAAGAGGATGGTGATGCAAGTAAATTAGTGGCATAGTATTTTTATCTACAACCAAGAGGACATGATGCACACCAAAGGGCAACTAATAGTGCTTTGGAGGACTTTGAATAACATATATATATATATATATATATATATAAAATTCTTTCTAGAATATGGAGGGTACAAATTCTTTTCCTCATGGCCCTTAATGGCATTTTAGGACCAAAATACTTTTCTCAAAGTATTTTAACACCATATTAGTTTGCAAAGCACACTAATAATTAAATTCACATGAAAAATCCTTTTTCTATTAAAATATATGTTATTTCTTTTCTTGGATGTATTTTTAAAAAATAAATAAATCACCACTATTTTTAATACCTTGAAAATTTCAAATATTTTCTAGGCCTTCATAATTTAAGCATTAATTTCATTTTGCCAAGCACAAGGGTTCGGGTCAAGGTGGGATGTGACATACTACCCCCTTAGACTAAACATAGTCCCTTGTGTTACCATAGTTAGCAAACAATAAAACCTTAATGCATAAATCAAAACATAGCAAAGGAAGAAAATAACCATAATGTTTTTTACCAATTGCAATCACAGGAAACCATACAATCTCAATATACCACACCATTTTTTTTATCTTGGAGTATGACCTCTTTAAGATAGGCTTGTTATCACTATAATATCGAAGAGGCTAGTCTAGGACATCATTACCCAATGGTGCATTCATGAGTATACCTATATGCGGGTAATTATCCATGTTATCCATGGGTTGTCTTCATTATTATTATTATTATTATTATTATTTTTTCCAGTATATCGTTCCTGGTGGTCAAAGAACTCCTTCCCATGAGAAGGCCAGCTTCTTCCACCCATGAGAGATACTGGATTTGTGATGCAACAAAATATTAGCAGTACCATATTCTTCAAGAAATAAACATATAGACTGCATGAAAACCATTTATCAATGATTGTTTTGCATGGTAATATCAAAGCATATAACTATCATCATAAAGTAATGAGATATAAATCAATGCATACATACCATCATCAATGCATAAGTATCTCTATCGGAGTATCTATCTATCCATCAAATAAAGTCTATTTAAAACAATATTACATATTATTTTTGAATAAATAAGAAAAGTGATCTCTCATGTCCTCCACCTTTTCCCAAGTGGATTTTATTTCAGAATATAGGTCCCACTGGACCTTGCATTGCTCTATGTTTTTCTTCCTTATGGCCTTGGAATGAAACTCAAGAATTCAAACCGGTTTCACCTCAATGTATGTTGGATCCACCATCTGCAGTTTTGAGACATCTAACACATGATTAGGATCATCAAGATATTTTCTAAAAAGGTACACATGGAAATAATCATGAATCTTTGTCAAATTAGGTGGCAAGTTGAGTTTGTAGGCAATAGAGGATGGCAAATGATCCAACATATATTGGATCCAATTTTGTTGACTTGATAGCACTTTTCATGGGTTTTATCCTCAAGAATACCCTGTATCCCACAAAAACATCTTGAAGAGTCCTCTTCAAGTTAGCATAACTATTCTAGTGATCCAAAGCTTCCTTAAGCCTTTGTCAGATTACCCTAATTTTTTTGTCCATTCCCTTGAGTGTATTGGGTCCAATAATGTCCCGATCCTCTCGATTATCCCATGATAATGGTGTTCTAAATCTCTGGCCATACAAGGCCTCAAAAGGAGCCATATTTAAACAAGTATGGTATCCATTATTGTAGGTAAACTCTACTAAGGGTAAGAAGTATTCCCATGAATACTTTTGATCCATGTAATATATGTGAAGCATGTCTTCTAAGAATTGATTGACTCTTTCTATCTGCCCGTATGTCTTTGGATGGTAAGCATAACTTACATTTAGTGTAGAACCAATTGCACGATGGAGGGATTGCCAAAAATTGGATGTGAACCTAGAATATTTATTAAAGATGATCACTTCAAAAAATCCATGCAATTTGAAGATTTTTTTGGTTATTCTATTGGTGACCACTACCACATCATCCTTGGTGCTACTTGGAACGAAGTATGCTACCTTGGTTAGTTTATCCACCGGGATAACTATCACATCATGTTGGTACCTAGTCTCATGCAATCCCAACTATGAAATCCATTGATATCACTTGCTACTTTTGCACAGGTACATCATGTGGGTACAACTGACTTATTGGGTTCTTATGCTTTGCATTAAATTTCTAGCATTCCATACATTGGGAAATAAATTCAATGGCATACTTCTTCATACCTGACAAATAGAAGGTCTTCTTCATGTTCTCCCTCATCTTGGCCCATCCTAGATGAGCGAAGTATGGGGATCTATGATATTACCTTATGATCATCCTTCTTAGATTACCAACTTCAGGAATGACTATCCGATCCTTGAAACACAAAAGTCCATCTTTGAAACCATAATATCTAGCTATCTTAGGATCTTGTGCTATTTTAGCTTGGATTTCAATACATAACTAATCCTGAGGTTGGTCTTGTTTCAATTTATCCATAAGATCTATATAACTTCGGGTTAGTGTGGTAATGTGCCTTATTCTGCTTAGAGCATCGATGACCTTGTTCTCCTTACCTTTGATGTATTCTATGCTAAAATTATATTCGGCCAAGAAATTAATCCACCTTCTTTATCATGCATTTAGCAAAGGCTGAGTAAAGATATACTTTAAAGTCTGGTGATCAGTTATTAACTCAAATAATTTACTCACAAGGTAGTATCACCAAAATTTCAAGGCATGCACCATGAAATCTAGTTCTAAGTCATGAGTAGCATAGTTGACCTCATGTTTCTTAATATTTCTCAACTCATAGGCCACTACTACTTTGTCTTGGAATAGCACTCCTCCCAATCCTTCCAAAGAAGCATCCGTGCACACTAAAAATTCACCCTAGGGGTCTGAGATTTTTAGTATAGGGGTAGAAGTGAGCTTTTGTTTAAGCAACTGGAAGGTGGATTAAAATTTATCCATCCATATAAATACCTTTCCTTTCCATTGAATATTTGTTATTGGGGAGGCTATCCTAGAATAGTTCTTCACAAATATTCGATAATACCCTACTAAACCCATGAAGCTCCTCACTTCTATTACATTAGTGGAAGGTGGCCAATTAAAAATGGCCTAAATTTTATAAGGATCTATAACAATACCATTTGTGAAGATTATATGTCCCAAGTAGTGTACTTGCAACACATAAAAGTCACATTTGGATAGGTTTCAATAGAGTTGATTTCTCCTTAATAACTCTAGCATGACTTTCAAGTGTCTATCATGCTCTTCTTTACTATGGAAATATATTAGAATATCATCTAAAAATACCAATGCAAATCAGTCCAACTGATTTCTAAATATATTATTCATCAAATTCATGAATGCATTTGGTGCATTGGTCAACCCGAATGGTAGGACTGTGTAGACACTAAAATCATGTAAATCCGATTAGGTGACCAAAAGCATTAGCTAATTTGACACCATATGGCCCCCTTGGGCAACCCTCAGAGGTTTAATAGTGGTCCTAACCACTTTTGGGAGCTTTTACCCCACTTTTGGGAAGTTTTGGGGCATGTAGGCATGGTCGTCCCACCCAGGGATGGCCATAGTTCATGGTCGTCCCACCCAGGGACGACCACCAATGACCATCCCTGGGTGGGACGACCATGGTCTTTGACCCCCAAAAAGTCAAATTTTGGACAAATGGCACCCAAAAACTACCATTTAGCCCACCTATTCAAGCATGCTAGACCTGAGGGCATAGAATCCTTATGACATGCTACAGAATGGAGGCCAAAAAGGGAGATTCCTTCCCCCTCCAATACATGCCAAGTTTTTGGACAAGTGGTGCCTCTTGCCCTACATGTCCTTGCATGTCCATTTGGCCATAGGCCCCCTTGGGCTATAAAGTGGATCCATTTTCCACCCAAAACATAGAGAGGAGTTTTGTGACATTGCAACGAAGTGCTTCCAAGATTTCCCCTCAACCTTTTGTGCCTTTTTCCCTCGAAATATCTACCTAGCGAAGGAGGTTCTCGAGTGATTCAAGAGGCGCAATTTGTTTACAAAACCGAACAAATTGAGTGAATTTCACCCCCAAATTTGATGACAACACCCTTGAGAGAGTTTTTGACCAATTCCCAGAGGAATTGGTGGTAAAAAATCAGCAGATCTGGTGGTCGTCCCACCCTAGGATGGCCCCCAATTTGTGATAGTCACCACCATCCCTGCAAGGTATGGTCATATATTGAAGCATTATTTTTCTACTATTTTTAAATAGGCTTATTCTAGGATATATCAGGAATCTACTGTTCAAATTTGATGCAATTTGGAGCTATATTGAATGAGTTATCATATTTTTAGTATTTTGTAGGTTCACTTGGCTCACCCGAAGATGCACATGAATATGTGATCAATTTTTCTAATATTTTTACATGGGTCCACTCTAAATATTATTTTGTATATTCTATCCAAATTTGGTGTGATTTGGAGATGTTTAGGACCAGAAATCACCCGTTTTGTGTTTTGTAGGCTTACTAGGCACACCACGTAATCGACACGAATCAGGCTGCAATTTCTTTACTATTTTCAATTAGATCAGTCCAAAATCATATTTTATGCATGCCTCTAATATTTGGAATCATTTGGAATAGTTTTAGATAGTCGCATTGCATATTTCCCCTTTCTAGTCTATTATTGCATATATTGCTTTGCATGCTTCATAATCCGCACTTGCTACTAATGAATATGGTTTCCTTGTGTGTAGGTGTAGGTATAACAGTGCATGAGGAAGGATCATAGGATCATAATATCAAAGAACAAAGTGGCAGCATCATAGGCCCACCCACTTCAATCGTGGGTATGAGGAAGAACATTGAAAGTGCACCCGAGTTATTGAAAGGATTTAATCCTTGGGCACCATTTGTAATGAGTGTATCAATCTAGAGCCCTCAAGGGGACATTTGTGTAACCATGATTTGATCTATAAAATAATAAATAAGAACTTCATTTCTTGCACTTATTTGTCTTATCATGCTTACTTGAATGCACCTTTTGTAATGCTTAATCAATACTAGAGATAGATGCATCTCATTTAACATTGTTAGGTGCACCATTTTTCCCCTACTTTAGTGGTGATCATGGTGGGACCCTATCCCAATTGATTTGGTTAAGATTTGACCTCATTTTTTCTTTCAAACTATTGCAGGAACTGGTCGTTCTAGCCTGAGATGGCCCTGAACTGCTAGTCGTCCCACCCAGGGATGACCACACAACCGTCCCACCCTAGGATGGCCCCCAAACTGGTAGCCATCCCACCCTGGGATGGCCACAAAATAGAGGCTTTTCTGCTCAGAATTCTAGAAATAGCAAGTTCTTAGGCTATCAAGGTAAGTGCCTAAACCTTCAGTTTGCTTTTCTACAGTTCAAAATTGCTTAAATTTGGTTTTTCTTGCTTCCCTTGTTTGCTTGAAAGGTAGAAAGATAGATTTCACTTTTCCATAATTGCAAAAACAACAAAAAAAAAGAAGAAAAACTGAAAAGAAACTAAGTAGAAATGCATTTGTATGGCTTGATTGCTTGTAGCCTACCTAATGGGTAGGTTATCATTTAGGACATGCATTTTGTAGGTTTACCTTTTATCTAACATTTTTGAAAGTAAAACATCCTTTTTGCATTTAGTGAAAGTTCATTGAGTGCTCTATTGTTTTACTTTCTTTAAGCATAAAAGGAACCACACACACTTGCACGTATCACAATAACATTGGTAAGGTTGGATTTCATCACCAACCTCCAATTCAGACCGGTGACGTTGGATTTCACCTCCTTCCACTGGCTTGCCCCCTCGACACCTTAGATAGAATATGGCACTCTCTTAATATGGAATAGGTCACTAGTGTTCAAACTGCCTCCCACTATTGGAAATGCTTGTCGTTTCAGAGTGGAAGAGCTAGGAAAACCCTCCACACATTATGGGTTTTAAGCGGTGTACCCTAGACTCTTTTGAGAACCTCATGTTTGGCACTAGTGTTCCTAGTCACCACTTTGGTTGAGTTCCCTCATTCTAAGTCCAAAACACGAACAAGAAAGCAAGAGCAACAACAAATCTAAACACACCAAACAACTTAGGGATTCACATCTAAAACTTAAAGGAGATAATCACATTGTTTGCTTGTGTGCTTCTTTGATCATTTTATTGTGTGTTTCTAAGATTTAAAAGAGATAATCATATACATCTAATCCTTAAAAGAGATAATCATATTGTCTACTTTGTGTGTTTCTTTATTGTTTGGGTAATCAACATAAGATCCTTGATCTAGGACCAAACCCTAATTTTAAAAAAAAAAGTAAATTGCTACTTTTTTATTCTGCATCCAATGGATCGAGAATCATGCAAATCGGAGCTATAACAAAAAATTTATGTTGGTTTTATGATTACTCTATTTTTGAGTGATTTTCAAGCCAAAAATAGGGAAAAACTGCACTAAAATAGTCATAAAAAGCCCTAGACAACCCCAAAAATTGCCAAATTTGTTTTGTTGTCTTAGTTAGCCCCTTCTGCACCTCTCACATAAATTTTGAGTCCTAACTCTTTATTTCTCAAAATTTCCCAAAAATTCCTAAAATTGGGCATTTCCCCACGAGCCCCAATTGGCCAAATATTCCAAAAATACAAATTTTTGACCTAGAAGTCAAATTTTGGAGCCCTAGCCCATTGTGATCAGCTCGTCACATTGATCATTTTGGTATATAGCACCCATAACCTTTTTTGGAAGTCAAAATTTTCTTTAGTGTGGGTTTCCTTCAAGGTTTGCCTAGTCAACACATTATGACAACTATGCATAGCCGAGCTCAATCATGAGCCAGTGAAGCAAAAAACTTTAGGAGAGGCCTTGAGCATCATCATTATAGGTATGAGGATCTCCTCATTCCTGCATGGTGCCCTGATAGTAGTCACATTTGTTACTCTCTTGAGGATCTCCTCATTCCTGCATGGTGCCCTGATAGTAGTCACCTTCACTATTCTCCTGAGGATCTCATCATTCCTACATGATGCCCTAAAATTCATCGTGAGGTCAACTCCTCACTCAGAGGACCTGACCACCAAGGTACCTCTACTAGGAGAACACCAATGGGTTATCCACATGATCAAGTGGATTATTCGGTTAGCCAACATCGATTCCAAGCCCAAACCAGATATAATCAACCTACCAAGGGGCCTAGTAGGGAGGTCTACACTCCCTCTACATCATGGTCTTCACCACCCAGAACTCCCATCCAACAAGTGTTAGCAACCCAGAGTAGGCCTATGCAAAGTTTGCATGCACCATCAACCAATATGACCATGAGTGAGCTTCTACTACAATCCTCCAAACATTGGGAAACTTTCATGAGGATCTTGGATTCCATCGAGGTACAACCTCATGACTCTGATGCTTTCACCAAATTTGTGGGATACATACAAATGCACAAGAATCCTGTTATATCCTTTCAAAATCATGAGGTCAAACCCATGCCTACCAATTCACCAGATCCTGCTTTGCACATCATCGCGAGTATCAATAGTCTCCCTTATAAGTGAGTATTGGTTGACATAGGTTCCTCAATAAACATTATTACCACAACTTCACTAAAACATCTCAACCTTCCATCCTCATGCATTGTACCATCCAAGTTCACCTTGCAAGCATTTAACGATGCTTTATCCTCCATTGTGGGTACAATAATCCTACTTGTGGAAGTTGGACAAAATACTGTGCCTACATTGTTCTACATTTTAGAGGGTTCAAGACAGTACAACATACTGCTTGGAAGGCCATGGATAAGAGACATGGAATGTGTTCCATCTATAGTGCATCAATGCATTAAATACATTGATGAAGGTAAGGTCCATGTGGTGCTGCCTATCTAGACCCCTTCAAGTATTATAAATAGGTGGATCATCCATAGGAGCCTACTGTATCACCCATGCACTTGGACACTAAACCCAATGACCTTATCTAGAGTCCAGATTCAACCCTATGGTTAGTCATGAAGCTACCTTCACCATCACTAGTACCATCCTCTATTTCTTCAAGTGAGGAAGAGTTAGAAGAGCTAACTATAGAGGCTCCCATAACTATCATCAATACATCTACAGAAGACCTTCCCACTCCTACTAACAAGGAGGAAGCCATAGTTGATATGGATGAATCATATCATATCATGCTTGAGGACACAATTCAATTGACCTACCTAGAACTCGATGAGTGCATAGTACCCAATGTTACATTCATGCCTATCATCGAGTCGATCAAGGATCTAGGTCATCCTCCTACCAAGTCGCCACCCATTGATAGCATTTTTGATGCACCCCTTGAACATGGGGGCCAAGCAGATCACCTTGGACAAGTTGATGAGGTAGCCATGACTTGTCCAAATGCAAATGCATCTTCTCATGAGTTTGTGGGAATGATCAATGTGATGATAGAGAACCAAAGTCCTTTGAATCCATCTATGCCACTTGCGACTCCATCCAACATTCCATCCATACCATAAGAGATACCATCGATGGATTCGGTCACACCTACTCCATCTCACTCAACATCTCCACAAAATCAAGAATAGGTGTACCCCCTACACCAAAGTGGGGGTAATCCAACTACCATAGTTGAACACTCTGAGTTGGAACATGAGCATGAGCTAAATCAAGAACAAGAACATGTGGATATACTCACTAGCTCCAATCATCATGAAGCATCCACATCTACTCAAACATTGAGGACTTTTGATCCACCTCTACTCAATTGTCTCCTAGCTCCCACACCCAATTCACCTCCACCACCTATCAGTTGCCATCCAACTTCCTCAATAGCCATCCAATCATCACCTCCACTATTTTCACAATATATCTTGGATAGGCTAGCCAATATGGAGTTACAAGTGAGTCACCAACACAATGATTTACAATAGATCTTGAATCGACTCACAAGCATTGAGTTACGATTGAGTCATCCAAAACCTCAACCCCTTGATTGTTAGGACCAACCCACTCTTGTGTAGTCCAATGTTAAGTCTCAAACAAATCAAGGCAAAACCAACAATACCATCAACCTCACACATTTACTCATTTATCAATTTACTTAGCATCAATATTCAATCGATTGTATGAGGCACAAGCAATCATGCTCCCCAAGATCCATCCATTGAAACCTAATAAGCATAATAAGCATAGATCAAAGCCACACAAGTAAAACACATACTGTGTCTACCATCGACAAAGGGGTCATGAAATCTAGACATGTTATACATACAAACACCTAGTATAGGATATGATTGATAGGAAGGATCTTCCAATGGGAATCCTCTTGCAAGAAATCAATCAATAGGATATTTCAAGAATTTGCCTATATATGGGATGAATCAAGAAGAGCAACCTAAATAGGGTGATTGAGATACATACAACCCTACGACCTCATAAAATGATTCGACCATGTTCACCTCATTTAAAGCATCAATCTCATACCTGGACTCCATTATCTGAGCCCATGTCAACCATCTTTCACAACCTGCAAGAAACAAAGACAATCATCTTGCCAGACATACCCCTGTTCAACCCAAATAGGCCCAGATCTAAACAATACAGGGAGGATCATTCTTACCTCTATCATCGAATGAGAGGGCATGACATTAGCAATTGTCATGTTTTTAGACACATGGTCCAAGATCTTATTGATAAGGAAGCTTTATCCACAAATGGGTCACTCATTCTACCCCATCGAGACATTGGCATTACCCAAAATTCCCCACCACAATAGGGGAGTCAATTTCTATCACTCCTCCTAGCCAAGCCAATAACATTGCATCAATCATAGTACATACTAGGGGTATCCAAGGTGTCACACCTTCCCCACTATTTACATCACAAGAAATGAAGCAAATTGGGGATTCTAAAGGTATCACACCTTCCTCACTTCCTTTGATCACCACAAATGTTGGGGGTACATAAGGTATCACACCTTCCTCCTAAAATCATAAAGTAATCAAAGTTACAAAAATCCCCAAAGGTATCTATAAACCCTTTGGTCAACCTAAAATGCTTGTCACCAAAATCAAGGTATCTATAAACGTTTTGGTCACCAATCATCTTGGTCAACCCAAAATGCTCCTAGGTGGTCTACGACAATCTAGGTCACCCTAAATTGCTCCAAGGGTATCTACAAACTGCTTGGTCAACCCAAAATGCTCCTAGGTGGTCTATGACCATCTAGGTCACCCCAAAATGCTCCAAGGGTATCTACAAATCACTTTGTCAACCCAAAATGCTCTTAGGTGGTCTACAATCATCTAGGTCACCCTAAAATACTCCAAGGGTATCTACAAACCACTTGGTCAACCCAAAATGCTCCTAGGTGGTCTAGACTAGGTCAACCTAAAATGTGCTATGACCATCTAGGTCAACCCAAAATACCCCAAAGGTATCTATAAGCCCTTTGGTCACCCAAAATTCCCCAATGGCATTTACTAAGCCCATTGGTCAAATTGTATATATATATATATATAATCAAAATCTCAAAAACATCATCAAAACATCAAAAATACAAAAATATTGCATTGCATTGCATTTCATATCACTGCATTATACAATCAATTGCATTAGGCATACTCATCATTGCACTTTGCATTTTAGAGTTGCTCATACATGTCTAGCACCAAGACTGTACATTAGTCATCATTCAAAATCAATTTTTTCAAAGTCATCATTCACACCATTTCATATTACACTTATCATCTCCACCTACATTTCCCACTTTTCATATTTGTGTCTATTTCCCTTCACCTAGTCATTTGTTCTAGAATGTCTTTAGGGTTTTTGGTCACTCAACCATCTCTAGTTTTCTTTTCATATTTTGTAGAAAGCTATCCTAATTTTTAGAAGGTAGAGTCTTGCTTTGATTGTACCTTGTATACATCAAAATCCCAACACATTTTCACACTAATAAATCCAAGTTTTGCACAAGGAAAGATGAAACCTACAAAGTGGTCTAGGTTACCTTAAGTGAAAAGTTTACCTTGCTCATCCCCCTGTGCGAATGGTTCAAAAATGTTGAGAATTGACAAAAGGACAAGCTCCTCCCTACCCAATTCCCCAAAATAAATAGTGGTTTTCACCACTATCAATAAGCAAAATCCCAAAAAAGCAAAAATCAAAAAAATAGTGATTTTCATCACTAAACAAATCCCTTGCTCAAAGAAAACAAAATACAAAATAAACAGTGATTTTCATCACTAAGTATGAGCAAGTATCCCAAATCAAATAAAATAAAATAAGGGAGTATTGAACTTGAATCCCTGGAATTCTCAACATTTGACAAACCATAAGGTGATCCTCATTACAGGTTAGGTGGCATCAAGCCTTCCTAGCAATGGTGGTATCCTTACGCATGATGATATGTCTATCACATTAGCATCTTGCTTTTGTACAGACCAATGTTTGCATGTGGATGAGCTAGCTTTTGGTAGCCTGTACTACCTAGTGGTCTAATCCAACTACGTACAAAACCTAGGATCATGATACTCATAGGGTGATCTTCAGTACAGATGGGCTGCATCAATCCTGTTTGGCATTGGGGTAACTTTATGTGTATCATAACAATGAACTCACTTGCACACACAGGGATATTGAGTATCTTGGTCATCCTAGCAGATTCATACCTTGTCAAAAAGTCTTGCATGGTTAGTATATAATTTTTGATCAGTTAACTAGAGTGTTTGAGTCTCATGAAAACCTCAAAGACATCCTATAACATCCTATTATTCATTCCATTTTATCACATGTATGTCAGTTTACATTTTCACAAATCCATTACATAGTCTCATGACAACATTACACATGAATCGATGAATTCTATACAGTCTATGGTGCTAACATAGTATGTCATATAGTATTCATATTTCATCATACATATCAACAAATCATCCATCTCATTATGCATATACATGCATACATATCCTCAAATAACATCATAGTACAACACATGCATCCATTAATGCATCCATAAATCATAACACATAATGCACCTAATGGTCCAAAATCTCACAATTGAAAATCAAACAAATATTTTTAAACATCAACTAGGGCATTATTGGTATCATACCTCCCCTAATCAACAATCAAATAGTTAAGCAATCAACCTCCAAAAATCCCCAAAGGTATCCATAAACCCTTTGGTCACCCAAAAAGCCCCAAAGGTATCCATAAACCCTTTGGTCACCCAAAAAGCCCCAAAGGTATCCATAAACCCTTTGGTCATCCAAAAAGCCCCAAAGGTATCCATAAACTCTTTGGTCACCCAAAATCCCAAAGGTATCCATAAACCCTTTGGTCAACCAAAAAGCTCCAAAGGTATTCATAAACCCTTTGGTCACCCAAAAATCTCCAAAGGTATCCATAAACCCTTTGGTCACTCCAAAAAGCTCCAAAGGTATCCATAAACCCTTTGGTCACCCAAAAATCCCCAAAGGTATCTATAAACCCTTTGGTCACCCCAAAAAGCCCCAAAGGTATCTATAAACCCTTTGGTCACCCAAAAGCTCCAAAGGTATTTATAAACCCTTTGGTCATCCAAAAATCCCCAAAGGTATCCATAAACCCTTTGGTCACTCAAAATGCCCCAATGGCATCCAATAAACCCATTGGTCAAATATATATACATATATATTAATCAAAAACCAAAAACAAAAACATCAAAAAAACACCAAAAAGGGTCCAAAACCCACCAAAAACAGGTCAAATTTGGTCAAAATTCACTCTGGATCAAGATGAAACCTAAATTCCTCATGGATGAATGGAAAATTTACTACTTCAATCCCTAAGAAGGCCATTGTGGCTGGACCACCCCATGGGAATGAGGTTTTCAACTCTTTTCTTCCATGAAACATCAACAAAATCATCAAAATCCTCTAAAAAATGCTCCATTTCACAATGGGTAAAACTGAAGGAAACCCTAACCAAGTCATATGGGTCAAGTGACTCATCACTTTTATCACTTGTCATTCCCTCATTGACTCATCGCTTGAGGGGGTAGTCATACTTAACAAATTCATAATCAAAATCAATAATCAAACACTCAATCATGCAAATTGTGTTCGTCCAATGAATCATTGACAAAGACAATCATGCCCCTGCTTGGGGCAACAAACAAGCAAAAATTTCAATTAAACAAATGCTTGGCATTATAGAAGCATGAAGGATCATAGGCTTCACCTCTTCATGACTGAATAATGTCCAAGATCAAGTAAGCCTTACATGAAAGGTTGTACTTGAAGCAAGTTCCTTAGCTCGTCAGAAGCAAGGATTCAAGAACGCATGCTCTTTCCATGATTGGGGCATCTAAATTTGGTTAGGTTACTGAATAACCTTAATCATTTAATATTTTAGTCATCTATTTTTGCTCAATGTTGTGCTGCACACAACGCATCTCAAAAAGGGGCATCTGTAGACACTAAAATCATGTCAATCCGATTAGACGACCAAGACAAGGTCTAATTGACACCATATGGCCCCCTTGGGCAACCCTCAAAGGTTAAATAGTGGTCCTAACCACTTTTGGGAGCTTTTACCCCACTTTTGGGAAGTTTTGGGGCATGTAGGCATGGTCGTCCCACCCAAGGATGACCACAGTTCATGGTCGTCCCACCCAGGGACGGCCACCAATGGTCATCCCTGGGTGGGATGGCCATGGTATTTGACCCCCAAAAAGTCAAATTTTGGACAAATGGCACCCAAAAACTACCATTTAGCCCACCTATTCAAGCATGCAGACCTGAGGGCGCATAATCCTTATGACATGCTATAGAATGGAGGCCAAAAAGGGAGATTCCTTCCCCCTCCAATACATGCCAAGTTTTTGGACAAGTGGCGCCTCTTGCCTCGCATGTCCTTGCATGCCCATTTGGCCATAGGCCCCCTTGGGCTATAAAGTGGATCCATTTTCCACCCAAAATACATAGAGGAGTTTTGTGACATTTGCAACGAAGTGCTGCCAAGATTTCCCCTCAACCTTTTGTGCCCTTTTCCCTCGAAATATCTACCTAGCGAAGGAGGTTCTCGAGTGATTCAAGAGGTACAATTTGTTTACAAAACCAAACCAATTGAGTGAATTTCACCCCCAAATTTGATGACAACACCCTTGAGAGAGTTTTTGACCAATTCCTAGAGGAATTGGTGGCAAAAAACCAATAGATCTGGTGGTCGTCCCACCCCAGGATGACCCCCAATATGTGACAGTCACCACCATCCCTAGCAGGGATGGTCATATATTGAAGCATTATTTTTCTACTATTTTTAAATAGGCTTATTCTAGGATAGATTAGGAATCTACTATTCAAATTTGATGCAATTTGGAGCTATATTGAATGAGTTATCATGTTTTTAGTATTTTGCAGGTTCATTTGGCCCACCTGAAGATGCACATGAATCTGTGACCAATTTTTCTAATATTTTTACATGGATCCATTCTAAATATTATTTTATATATGCTGTCCAAATTTGGTGTGATTTGGAGATGTTTAGGACCATATATCACTCATTTTGTGTTTTGTAGGCTTACTAGGCACACCACATAATCGACATGAATTCGACTGCAATTTCTTTACTGTTTTCAATTAGATCAGTCCAAAATCATATTTTATGCATGCCTCTAATATTTGGAATCATTTGGAATAGTTTTGGATGGTCGCATTGCATATTTCCACTTTCTAGTCTATTATTGCATATATTGCTTTTGCATGCTTCATAATCCGCACTTGCTACTAACAAATCTGGTTTCCTTGTGTGTAGGTGCAGGTATAACAGTGCATGAGGAAGGAGCATAGGATCATAATATCAAAGAACAAAGCAGTGGCATCATAGGCCCACCCACTTCAATCGTGGGTACGAGGAAGAACGTTGAAAGTGCACCCAAAGTTATTGAAAGGATTTGATCCTTGGGCACCATTTTGTAATGAGTGTATCAATCTAGAGCCCTCAAGGGGACATTTATGTAACCATGATTTGATCCATAAAATAATAAATAAGAACTTCATTTCTTGCACTTATTTGTCTTATCATGCTTACTTGAATGCACCTTTTGTAATGCTTAATCAATACTAGAGATAGATGCATCTCATTTAACATTGTTAGGTTCACCGTTTTTTCCTTTAGACTATGAACTCATAGTGCCCATACTGAGTTTTAAAAGCAATTTTTTGAGTATCCTCATACAATATATTCAATTTATGATATACCAATTTCAAATCAATCTTAGAGAATATGGTGGTATCCTTTAGTTGATTGAACAAATCTACCCTTAGTAAACGGTATCCGTTCTTGATGGTGGCTTTGTTAAACATCCTGTAGTCTATGCAAAGCCTTAAAAAACCATATTTATTCTTCACAAATAGTACTGGTGCTCCCCATGGAGATATACTTGGCTTGATCAACCCTTTTTAAAGTAATTCTTGAAGTTGCACCTTCAATGCTTGCATCTCTATAGGGTTCATCCTATAAGGAGCCCTATGAATGGTTTCTGTGCCTAATACTAGATCAATGGTGGAGTCAAATTCTCACTTGGGAGGCATCCCAGGAAGTTCTAAGGTAAATACTTCATTATATTCTTATAGAATTAGGAATTTCTAAAATTCTTCCTCCTTATTGACATCTTCAACTTCTTTTAGTTTAGTCGTGTATACCATACCTCTTCTCCTTATGGACTTCTTTAGTTGCATTACGAACAATAGCACAGGTTTAAAGGAACCTTGTTTACTAACCATTTTTACCCCTTATTTCCTATAATTAGTGAACTCAATCCATCGATATTGGAAATTGATCAAATATTTATGAAAATTTAACCAATCCATGCCCAAGATGATGTTGAAGGCATGTAGCAACACTACATATAGGTTCCAAATGGTAGAGCTAGTGGGTAGGGAGATTTCAACTATGGGAAAGCATTGATCTATGGAGTAGGTCTGACCTAACCCATTCTCCAATTTCCACCCTTATGCCAAATATTGAGGTCTCTTTGACATGTCCCTTATTATGCTACTAGAAATAAAGCTATTTTTAGCTCCACTATCTATTATAATTTTAACATATTTACCATAGATTTTACCATTTATGAGTAAAGGAGTTGCTTGTCCTTCCAAGTTCTATTTCTCGATGGCCGCATAGATCTTGTGGCCTTTTCCATTTGCCTTCTAGTTAGAATCTGCATGAAGGGGACAATTCTTGGTATAATGTAGACCTCCACATTCATAACATCCTAATTTATGATTTTGGCCTATCCCTTGATCTGGATTATCCTTCTCATTGGTAGGACGTGGTCCTTCTTGTTTCAGAGGTTGCAGTTTTTTAGCATTACTATTGTTCTTATTTCTTAGTTGGAACTTCTTATTAAAGTACCCAGGTTTCTCATTATTCTTCTTTTCAAATTTGGGAGTTTCCTTTCCTTTCTAACTTGGTTTAGGCTCCCACTTTCTCTTTTGCTAGTTACCATGTTCCTTCTTTGAACCATTTGAATATTTGCCAAATTTCTCACTAGGGTGCTGATTATACTCTGATTGGCAAGCCAACTCATAAGCTATCTCCAAATCACAAGTTTTATGCATGCTTACTAAATTTTTGATATGATATCTAGATCCAAAGAGAAATTTACGCACTTTTATTTTATTATCCTTTTTAAAGGATGAAGCATATCTAAGTAGTTTTAGGAATTGTCTGTAATATCCTTCTACGAACTGAGTCCCTTTGTGGAGTTGAACAAAATTATCAATTTTCTTCATATAAAACAACTCTATAAGGAACCTCTTTCTAAAGGATTTCACAAAGTCCTCCCATTTGAAATGAATGGCATTGATCGTTTGTTCCTTACTATAGGCCTTCCATAATTCCAGACTTATTTCAGTCAGAAGTCCTATGGTCTAGACCATCTTAGTTGTGGAGGAGTAGTTTCTCATGGAGAAGTAGATCCCTAGATAATTCAAACAAGATTCTACTGAATCTCCCCCTTCTTTTCCAAAGAACCTTCTAACCTTGACATGTTTCATTTCCTTTTCCAATTCTCCATTAATATGAGCCTTAGTCACATGATCCACTTAATCCATGTCATTAATCTACCCTACCACAGGGTTTTTTGGATCAGTATTCCTATTCTCAAATTTTTGAAACTCTGCCTTAATGGTTTTCAATAAACTATTTTGTTGAATCATTTTCTCTCTATACAAAGTCATTTCCCCTTGCATTGTTTGCACAACGACTGTGAGAATTTCTACCCTGTTTGAATTTCTTGAACTATCCCCTATGGGTATATCCTCAATATTGTCAGTGCTAATGGGATTCTACTTTCGAGGAACCCTCAACCTTCCACTTATCAACCTAGGTGCCATGTTTTCCTAATTTTAAGAGTAGTGTCAGTTTTGAAATTAGGCATTTTTATTATATGCAAATTTTAAATAACACATGAGTTTTGCAACAAGGTATCTTACTGTATAAATAGTATGCAACACTATAATATCCCTGACTACCATTTTTTGGTCATGTAATGGTGTTTCAACTATATTAAAGGTTTTTTTTACTACTATTGGTGGGATATGTTTCCTCATATCTTAGTTAAGTTTTGAAGAACACAAGCTTATACTGAGAGGGGGGGTGAACAATATAAGACCACTTTTTACTTCTTTTTTTCCCAATTAATAATATGCAATATATCAATGTAAATATCAAAGTAATGCACAAATCATCACACATAATAGAGATACCAATTTAACAAGGTTCACCCAATGTGGGCTACTCCGCGAAGAAAATATTTCACTAAAATTTTCTCAAAAAATATCTTGGGAAACCTTTCCCTATTACAATTTTTATGGACCTATTTCCAAAGGAGACACCAATCTCCTTATCGAGTTCATGTATCTCTATCCATAGGAGACACCAATATCCTCAGCTAGTTTGTGGATCTCTATCCATAGGAGAACTCCTCCTTTACTCTGGATGGCGATCTTCTAGAAGAACTATTGCCTCCACTACACTCGCTTATCGATATATCCACTGAAGACTCCTACCCTCACTTAGAAGACCTATCATCACTACCCTGGCTAATGGATCTCTATCCACTGGAGACTGTCATCCTCTATACTCTATAAGCTCCAAAGCTTGATCTCAGCTCTATCTCAAATCTGCACTAAACATAGTCCTTCGGTTTAGCACAAATCTACTCAATATTTATCCTTAAATATTCACTAAACATAGTCCTTTTATCTAGCATAAATTTTATCTATCTCTATTCTCTAATCTAGATTAAACATAGTCCTTTGATCTAGCACAAATCTCCTTGATATCTATCCTAAAATATGTACTAAACATAGAACTTTGATCTAGCACAAATTTGTCCTGAATATCTATCCTCAAATTTGCACTAAATAGAGTCCTTCGGTCTAGCACAAATCCATCCTAAAGCCTTAACATAAAGCTTGATTCAATCACAAATCAACTCTACTAGATATGCCCCAAACCTTAACCCAAGGTTTGAACAAATCAATCAATCAACTCTACTCTCAAGTATTCTCAAAGACTTGTATCAAATTTTCATTGTAAGCTTCCACAAAAGCTCACACTAATATATCCACAAGTCCTCTCTAGAACTTGTCCAATATACTCAAAAAGTCTTCACCAAGACTTACCTCAAATCTGCTCAACAAGTCCTCACTAGAACTTGTCCAATCTGCTCAACAAGTCTTCACCAAGACTTACCTTAAATCTCCTCAACAAGTCCTCACTAGAACTTGTCCAATTTTCTCAAAAATTCTACACCAAGACTTACCTCAAATATGATCAATCACTTTCAATATCTTTCTCAAATCAATTTAGAATATAGAACAATTTGTTTCATAGAACATGAACTATCACTTCAACACTTTCCAATTGACTAGGCTTAATCAATTTTACTTAACCAATAACTCAATGAAACACTCCTTTGTTACAAAACCTAGTCAAGCATATGAACACTCACTCAATTATTTCCAACAATGCTTATCAAAAAATATCACATAACAATGATACTCATGATCTTGCACTAACCCTAGTTTCAAGATAGTTCTCAACTTCTCATAACAATGATACTCATGATCTTGCACAAACCCTAATCATGCATATGAAGGCTCATTCAATGTTTCCAACAATGCTTATAAAACAAGGTTTTTATCAACAAATCTTACCCAAAAATACCTTTAACAATTAAACTCAACAATGCTTATCAAACAATACTTTTCACTCCAACTTAGCATTTAGAACATCCAATCCAACAATTTTCACTCACAAGGAAAATGTGCCCATACTTTGACTTCAAACACTTGTATCAATCACAATCAATTATTTGCCAATTTCAAAGGTTATGTGGCAATGTCTTCTCATTCATTCACTCATTATCCCTCAAAATATTTCACCATACATAGCAATAAATATTTATTACACCTTATAATCTCCACACTTCAAATCACTTTATCAAAAATCACAATAAAACAATTAATCCTCAAAACCTTATAACTCCTATTTCAATTCACTTTTCAGAAATCACAATAAAATAATTAATCCTCAAAATATTATAACTCCTATTTCAATTCTCTTTTTAGAAATCACAATAAAACAATTAATCCTTAAAGACCTTATAACTCCCCCTTAGTAAAAATAATTCATGCCACCTTTCAAACCTTAGAAGCAAATTAAAATTTAAAAATTAAATACCTTGCTCTTGGTAGGATTTGAACCCCGCTTGCGCCTTCCACAACGCCCTAGCCATGGCCCATGTGCCACGTGAGCTAGGAACTCACCTTGGAACCAAAAGGTACCTCGTGCACCTTGAATCTTCCCTTGGTGCCCAAACCAAAACTCTAACACATGCACCTTAGCAAAAAGCTACTACTAAGTTTCGATCATGAAACCTTCCACCTACTAGCACCTTAAGCCACAACCACCTGCCATTGGCAACCAATATCCAAGCGTCTTCCCTTTATTTTCTCGTTGACTGCCACATTTTCAAACTTTGTCATCTTCTCCTATTTTTCACATAGTTCACACAAATCGCATGCACTTCGATTAAGATTCGAAGGATAATATTTTCTCTCCAAAGCATATGGTATTAATATGAAATTTTCTCTCCCTTTATACACGTCGATGGGTGGAAGGGGTAATCGATGTTGGCGCTTTGACTTTGCTTACTTCCCTTTGTAACCCTAACCTTAGGGTTATTAAATTAAATCTTAAACTAATTTATAATTTATTATAATTAATTTATAATTAACTTAATAACTTTAAAGTTAATTAAATTATAAATTAATTTATAATGAAATTATTTAAATTAATTTACAATTAATTTAAATATTTAGGTCTCAACCTTAGAACTTTAATATTATAATATAAATTATAATATTATTTTCTCGGGGCTTCCTTTTGCTCTTTAGACCTCATCTTTTTCCTTAGGCCTAGAAGCAATCTTTCTCTTGAACTGATTACTAAAACTGGCTCCGAACATCCTTCCTTTTGTACTGCTCACTAAAACTGAATCTTGACATCAATGACAACAAATATTGATCATATTTCCAACAATCTCCCCCTTTTTCATTGATGGCAACCCATTTAACTTTTACCATTTCCTTTACCTTTTTCTGTTCTACTCCCCCTAAGAAACTTATGCCTTTGACTGAAAGCTCTTTCCCTAATTCATATCTCCCCCCCTTTGTCATAAATGGCAAAGGGCCACCTTTGGGGCTCTAGTCTAATAATGAGACTCTTAGCTTATCCCCTCCCCCACCTCCTTTTGAGGTGGTTAGTTCTGGGGTGGGACTATTTCTACTCCCATCAAGCACTGATATTTACCTTTATCCACTTTCTTCCTCATCTGATCCTTCTAATTCCTCTGAATATTCCTGTTCCTACTTATCTCTATAATTTTTTCTCTACACCACTTTGATGTATGTCCATCATTATTTCACTTATAACACTTAATTTTTTTATTCCTTGGAGGTGCAAATTTCTTGGGATTTCTCCTGGTGAAGCCATATCTATTCCTGTCATGAAGCCTATAATTAACTACCTTGTGACCAAATTGATTACAAGAGTATCAATACCCTTGAAAAATCTACCTATTTATGAAATTCTCATATTTCTGTCTTCCATGTATCTTGTACTGTGAAGCCTTGTGCCCAAATCTATGACATGAGAAACATCTTCCATTGAAATGACCTTGCCTTGACCCCATGGGTCTTTTAGTCTCTTTATCCTATGCTGGTTCCTATTCCATATATTCCTATTTTATGCATTTTTCCTTTCCTTGTTGAACTTTCTATTGTCCAACTCATCCTCAAAAGTCTCACTCTCTCTTACACTCTCTTATTTTAAAGTTTCTTCTTTAGAACTTGAGGTTGACTCCTCTCCTTGTTTATTTTGTACCTGTTCAAAACTAAGACCTGTCTTGTTTGTTGGCCGTCTTTGTACCTTGATAATCTTGTCTATGATTTTTGAGTTTTTACCAAACTTGTGTAGCTTATCCTTAGACTCTTTTAATTCCTTCCTTAGTAAATCTACCTCATGCTCTAAATTTTCACATTCTAAAACCTTTGCTTCTAACTTCTCTTTGAATATCCTTGTCTTAGTTATTGAGTTGGTTAGATCCTCTATAAGATTTTATTTCTCTTCATCACATTCTTGAAATTTAAGCTTGAGTTTTAAGTTTTTCTTTCTTACCTCCCTTAATGCATCAAGAGCATGAATAAGTTAAATCTCAATATCAACTTCTTCTTTCTCTGATTCTTCCTCTATTTGTTTGCCTTTGAAAATATCTTCATTCTTTTCTAACTTGTCTTCTATAGGATTACCTCCTTCTTCTAATGCCATAAGAAGATTCTCTTCTGGTCCTTCAAGTTTATATTCAAATTCATCATCATTGAAACTGAATCCATTCCTTGTACAACTATCTTCAAGATGACCAAAGTTACCACACTTCATCTTTATCGTTATCTGAGGAACTATCATCACTATCACTTGAGTACTTACTTGCCTTGTCTACATATAAACTCTTCTTATGTCTTTGGAAGAACTTATTTCCTTGCTTGCCTTGTCTATCCCTCCTTTTATTTTGGTACCTATGTTTTTTTGATTCCCCTTTATTATGATCTTGTTTCTATTCATCATTGCTATTTCCAGCTTCTTGATAATTAGATGCATATTGACCATACTTTCTACAATTGAAACATCTAACTGATTTTGTACCTTTATACTTGTAGACACCCAAAAGTCACACATTGCTACTTTTGGATATCCATAGGTGATTCCATACATTACCTAGGCTATTTTAGGCTATCATAGTCATGCATAGTCATGTGTAGTCATGCGTAGTAATACGTAGATTGCCATAATTCACCATAGTAATATGTAGACTTTCATGTATCACTCCATCGGCTTTCAGGTCCTAAACCCTCATAAGCCTTCCAAATCACATATGGTGCATTGGTATATCATTTGATGGTCCATTCATATGAAATTGAGTCCCCCATGGGGTATTAGTTGACCAAAACAATTAATAAGCCAATTACCAAATTCTACTTTAATGTTGACTTCACTTAAGTCACCTTTTTAGGGCAAATTTGATTAAAAGAATCCTTAATATTGATTAGAACTAATTACATCCTCCCATATGTGTGAAATTAGGTTTTTTTGAGATATTTATTTAATCATGTCCTAAATTGGCTTAAGCACCTCCTAATAAGTATTAGCCCTAATCCATCCTCACACTTATGTGAGGATGAGATATTTATCATAAGGAATGTGATGTTGCCACATTGCATTTCTTAATCTAACCTTAGTTAGAATCAAACATAGGTTTAGTATATCTAAAACCCCCTACACCTTGTATTTACCTATAAATAATGGGTCTCAAATACCTAATTAATTTTGACTCACAAATTCAACAAAGCACAATTACTCTAATGAAATGGAAAGCCAATATTGAACAGTCATTTCCCAGTGCACACAGTCAAGTTTTAATGGTACATAGAGGCACCCCAGCTGCCTATGAGTCAACCTAACAAAATTATTTTGCAAAAGAGGCATCATAGCTCAGATCACCCCTTACCTCATGAATCTAGCCTTAGTTCACCCCTTGGGTGGCGAATTGGGTCCACAGGCCGCAAATCACTCAAAATTTGGGTGGTAAGCTCCATTTCATCATATTATTACCTTCTCTACAATTTATTTCATGTTTTGTTCTATTTTTATGGTTGTTTCATCTTCATAAATATGGATCCTGACTAAGGCAAGCCCCCCATCGTACTAACACCCTTTTACAGGTTATTCACAGGTTATGCAACAAATCTAAAGAGGGAAATGAACATCAAACCAACAACAACCTAGGGGTGGCCCACATACAAAGAAGACCAATTACACTGAGGGACAGCCAAAGAAGGCATCAAATTGATTGTAACATTGTTAGGAAGAGAAATGGATAAAGGGCATCATGTCCCTCTTGTAATTTTTTTTATTAATATCAATGGAATCATAGTCTCTTTGTTTAATGCATCATTGTGTTTTGTGTTAAATTATCAAATGCCATTTTTTGACCATTTCATTTTTGCACACCTGGTTGGACTCGAACCCTAAAACACAATGACAAACAATGGCTTAGGAGACTATAACATACGTGATATGCACGTATGTGACATTCCTATCCAATATACCCAAGATTTTGGCCATCCCTCAGCCTTGATGTTGACTATATAAACTGTCATACACTTAGGAAGTCCTAAAAACCACACCAACTTTGTATATGTGGGAGTAGACTCTTCGATCCCCTCACCAACTTCTTCACCACCACAATCTAGCTCTGGTTATGCAATTACACACCTAGCCAACACTCAATTTGCCTTGTGCTACCTATAGTGCTTTCATTGGCATGGGTTCAGGTTAGGATGTTATGAGCAAGGGCTACGTACACCCATTAAACCTCATATATCATCACCTAACGACAAAACTGGCCTAGGTTATCACCTAATCGTTGTTTATACATTAGAATATGATATCAAATATCTCTCTTTACATCCTCCTTCATGTACAACACACACTTTGGAAGAGTACATTGATATGGATATGCTAGAAGATACGCCTTCACCCACATATACCATCACCGTCCCCTATGATTTCTTCCAAGAATCTCCTACATCGGATACCTTCTCATTTTGTGATATGAATAGATTGGTAGAAAAATTTGCTACCTTATCCCTAGTTACACCACCAATAGATCCATACACACTCCTACCTTATCCACCATCGATAGAGTTGGGCCCAGTCCTACCTGACCCGCAACTGATATGCTTGCTTGTATTTCGGCCTATACATAGACAGCTACAAAGAGCAACCTCTCATACTCATTAACCACCAGTCATCCTACAACCTCCCTTAAGTATCTTAGGATGCACACAACCTACCCAACCTCCCTCATCGGACTCTACCCCACCTAATTCCCCTATATCATCTATTAAAATGGTTGAGGTAGACTTACACTCTCCCATCTGTTACAACCACCAGCGGATTTGAGACGATACCCCAAACCCAAAATTTATCAATTTTGCACACATCTCACACATACCAGTACCTGGAGACTTCCTTCTCTCTCCTCACATCTTACGGGTGGAAAATACCCCTTCCTCATATACGTCATCCCAAAATACTCAAGTCCATCACATAGGTATTTACATAGACGATGAGTATGAGTTCAGTGAGGCCATTGACGACTTCAATCTCATTCTTGTCTCTAAACAGTTGCATGATGGATCTCGCATGCTCATAGAGGAAACTATCGATGTAGACATCGATGATGATCCAAAAAATTTACACATCCTCAAACTAGCTGCTAGAATCTCACTCGAGGAATCACCTTCACGAACTTCCTATGCAAGTATATAAAAGTGTTTGTATGGTCTTACAAAGACATGCTAGGACTTGAACCTACCATAGTAGTGCATAATATTATACTAGATCCCAATGCCAAACTAGTAAGATAGAAGTTGTGATGCATGCATCCAACTATTGCATTGATAGTAAAATATGAGCTCCAAAATATCCTAGACGTTGATTTTATAGTACCCATAAAATATTCCAAGTGGGTATCCAGCATGGTCCCTATCCCCAAACCATCCAGTGACGTTCGTGTTTGCACAAATTTTCACAACCTAAACAAAGCTTATCCTAAAGACAACTTCCCTTTACCCAATATTGACTCCATCATAGGTCACAAAATGATTTTCCTCATGGATGGATTTTTTAGATATAATCAAATTAGGATCAACCCAGTCGATCAATACAAAACTTCCTTCACAACACCTTGGAGGACATTTTTGTAGAAGGTCATGCTCTTTGGCCTTAAAAACACTGGGGCAACCTATAAACGAGACATGACCTACATATTTCATGATCTAATGCACAAAAATATGGAAGACTATGTAGATGACCTCATGTCCAAATCAAAGAAATGTGTCGACCATCTCGAAGATCTCCGCCAGATTTTCGATCGACTACTAGAACACAACATGCACCTCAATCCTAAGAAGTGCGTGTTTGGTGTTACATCAAGAAAAATACAAGAAAAATACTAGGATTCATTATCTCCAAATGAGGCATTGAAGTATATCCTAGTAAGGTGAAAGCCATCATCGATATGCCTCCTACCACACTAAAGCAATTGTGCAGCCTCCAGGGTAAGATTACCTCTATTCACAAATTTATAGTGCAATTATCAGATAAATGCCAACCATTCAATCATCTCCTATAAAAATAAGTACACTTTATATGGGATGATAACTGTCAAGCCGTATTTTATTCTATCAAAACTTACCTTACATCACCATCGGTCATGTCACGGCTGCACCCATAATTACCACTGAATCTATACATCTCAACCACAAAACTTGTGCTAGGTACACTCCTAGCTCAAAATAATGCTCTCGACAAAGAGTAGGCTATCTACTACATCAACCGCACACTAGTTAGTTATGAAATGAGATACGGATACATGGAGAAGCTATGCCTAGTAGTAGTATTCACTACCCAGAAGTTAAGACACTACATGTTAAACCACACAACTTTTGTCATCACCCGAGATAATCCCTTTCGAGACATGATGAAAAAGAGTTATCACAATTCATGCACAGCCAAATGGATCATGCTCCTAACTGAGTTCAACCTAGAATTTGTATCTCAAAAGTCTATGAAAGGACAAGTCATCGTCGACCAACTGGGTGAAGCACCATTGACTGATAATCAACCCCTACTCATTCAACTCCTCGATGATTCCATATTTTACATAATCGAAGAAGAGGAATACGTTGAACCAATTTTTTTTGGCTAACCTCACCATGTTCTTTGACAGTTCTAGGTGTCTCCATGTTGGGGGTGCAGGCATTGTCTTCTTTACACCTAAAGGAGAACCACTCCCATTTTTATTCAAACTTGATTTTCCCTGTACCAATAACAATGTAGAATACGAAGCCCTAATACTAGGACTAAAACAAGCACACTCTATGCACATAAAATTCCTCCACATCATAGGTGATTCACTTTTGATAGTCAATCAAGTATAGGAACTCTGGATAAGCAATTGCCCAATTCTCCAACAATACAAGAAAATCATCCAACAACTCCTATTCCAATTTGAATGGTATTACCTCGAAGCCGCTCTACGATCATAAAACCATTTTGTAGACATTATGGCATCCTTAGGGTCCCTCATCCTACAAAACCCAACATCCGACACAACATCTATATCCATTCATACACTTACACAATCTACTATATCACCCACACCTTCCATAGATGATGGTGGTCTGTATGTGATAAATACCGAACCTCACGACCCATGGTTCTCACAGATCAAAGAGTACATCAAACTAGGTTTACTACCATGTGATTTACCCCATGCCAAATGCCAAACATTTAAATAAAGAGTGATCCACTACACCTTGCTAGAGGACATCCCTTATCACCACAACTATGATGACATACTCTTGTGTTACCTAGAATCACAAGAATCATAGCAGGTTGTACAAGAAACCCATGACATTACTTGTGGTGGCCATTTTAATGGCATAGATATTACCAAACACATCCTTTGTATGGGCTACTACTGGTCTAAAATGGAACAAGACTACTGTGAGTATGTCAAACATTGTATCAAATGCCAACAACAATGCAAACCTAACACATTTACCATCCCAAGCACTTCAACAAATCCAGTCCATGTGGCCCTTATCCTAATGGGGTCTTGATCTAATTGGAAAAATTACACCTACCTCCTCTAGTAATCATAAATTTATCATCATAGCAACAAAATATTTTACCAAGTGGGTCGAAGCCATCCCACTGGTCCAAACTACAAGAGCCAAAATTGTAGCATTCATCATGGAGCATATCATATGCCGCTTTAGAATTCCCTCCCAAATTATTTTAGATAATAGGAAATATTTAAAAAACAAGACTGTTCAAGCCCTGTGTGATAGATTTCACATACACCATAGCTTTTTGACCCCATATTACCCTCAATGAAATGGCTAGGTCGAAGCCACGAACAAAACCATCTATTCTATTCTTCATAAAACTATAGCAGAATCTCATCGGGATTGACATAATCAAATGCCCCTAGCCTTGTGGGTATAATGTATGAGAATCCATACTTCTACTGGGGCAACACCTTTTTCACTTGTCTATGGGGCATAAGCTATCATGCCCCTTGAGTTTGAGATACCCTCCTTACGGATATCTATGAAAGATTTCATTAACAATGACACTGCTTACAAAGCTCATCTAGATCAACTAACACTCCTCGATGAACATCACATCCATGCCATCAAGCACACATGAGTTTATCAAGATCACCTTCACCGTGCCTACAATAGTAAGGTACATTGGTATGAGTCTAAGATTGGCAACTTGGTTCTCAAAGAAAACTAGCAAATCACAAGTTAGCCTTGCCAGCAGCATGGTAAATTCACCCTAAATTGGTTGGGCCCATTTATTATCACAAACAAATACAATTTGGAAGCATATCATCTGGCCAATATTGAAGGCCTTAATGATCATAAACCCATCAACATATTGCACCTTCATGCATTCAATAGATGATGCATAAACATTGTCACCATCACGAGTGTCACACTGTATTAGAAGTAAATCACCAAGCACATCACCATGTGAATTTTTTATTTTTGCTCTATTATTTCTTTATACATGTACATTTCACATTTTGGCTATTTTATGCTCAGGGTATTTATTTTTCCTTTTGCAGGACTCACACCATCATCAAGAAATCTCTACAGTGGCATCACCTACCACCATGTAGGACCATCCGTAGCCACAACAAAAACCCATTACATCGGTCGATCTCACCCAACCACCAACCACCCTTCATACCAGGTGCTCCTTGCATTCATCCCATTTAGGTCATCATACCTCACCTTGACACCATTCTCCTTGTCAACAATGTTCATCCTCTTCACCATACTCTGGTGATAGCCAGATCATCATGTCCTATTTTGATGATAAAGAGGAATCCACCCAAATCTAAGCATAGGGATCACCCTCCCATATGTCTGATGATCTCAAACGTCGCTATTCACCCACAAATCACCCCTATAATCCCATAGGATCCTACCACCCACCTAATAGGGAGTGTACACCTTATCTACCTTACCTTGCATTTCTACCTGCACCATTACCCAATGGCGAGTCTAAATATGCCCAAGATTTGCAAGCCTGTGTAGCCCAAGCTACTCAAGCTAGTCATGCAAACATCCCTCCTTCCCATTCGCATCGTCACTTAGAGCCATCACCTATGCCACTGGTCCTCAAGACACCACCTTTGCCACTGCAAGGCATACCATTCTAGTAATGCTTACAATCCCCACAGTCATTCCACTTCATTACGTTGTCATCCCAATTGCACCCATTTTCTACCATGCATCAGGCCATTCCATTCACATTGAAATCTTGATCACCCCCCTCACCAATACCATCGCCACCACACCATGAGATACAACATCTCATCTCTTGTATTGAATTTCTAGAGTTGTAGATGAGCCACTACCATTGCCACATTCACCCATGATAGTCTCCCACAACCCATCCATCCTCACCGCTATGTAGACCCCTTCTCTGACCTTGGAAACAACCCATACCATAACCCAGACCCATGCCTCCATTACCAGATCATCCTTCACCCAAGCCTTGCTCACCTCCAATAGACCCATACATCTATCCTATGCCTATTCCACACATGCCATTTTCTGAAATGTTCCATCATATCATGCATCAAGGCCTTATTGACCTACCCAATATTTGACCCATTGATCCCTCTTGTCCTAAACTGTGCAACTACAATGAGAATCAATTTTGCATTTACCATCACCAACCATGTCATGATATTGAAGAGTGCATATCATTCAAAACCCTGGTGCAAAACATGTTGCATGACGAGTGTACCCCATCACCAGAGTGTTCTCTCCCATTTAGTCGACTTATCAGTCCTTCGTGTTGTACGAATCCCAGAATATTACCACCTCATAGCACCCTAATAGTGCCCACCCACTACATTCATAACATTTCCAACTATGGCACTAGCCACAATTCTAGCCACATCATTACTGCACCATCCCATTCCCACCCAAATATACATTATTTCACCAAACAGTAGTCTCAGTTACTCTTATTCTTCTATCTAATTCTTCTACTTCTTACATATGTTGATTCATTTCTTCGCTCTTATATTTGTTGGCTTTTGGTGACCCCCTTTTCTTGACTGGTTACCAAAGCCTATTTTTTCTCACTTCTTCCACTTGTACATTCCACTCTCACATCTTCCTTCTTTTTTGTGACCATTATATACACTTATACATCTCACAACTTATACATCTACTACACACACACACCCCACACACTGGGGAAACCATGATCATAGCATCATGCTTTTTGTCATCATTACACACTTTACTCATCTGTAAATAGGTTCTTCTAAAATTCTCCTTCTACATAGCATAAATTTTCTCTTGTAAAATATCTCATTCCTCCACTTGCATAATTTGCATTTACATCTATTGCACATATTCATATGCTTTATAGTTAAAATTTTAATTCATGTTTGTACATTCTCCCCCAAAACGCGCCTCAATAGGAATAATACATGAATTTGTTAGCATCACCACCTGGATTTCCATTCCCCCTTTTTAGGATCAAGGTATACATAGGTGTCATGTTTAGTTTTGAATACTCTATAGTTTAGGCAATCAAGTGTCACCCATAGCGACAGAGTCTTGTACATTCTTCTTATGGTCTTTTAGGCTGGTTCAACTTCTCTCATGGAACACTCACAACAGGTTACACATTAACAATTTTGAGCCTAGGAAAGAGGAAATATTGAGTAGATATCGCCATCTAGAAAATGATATCCCCTGCTCATCCTATCACCTGCATGGTTAACATATGAGCTAGGAATAAAAAAAGGGATCAAGAATAAGCAAAATTAAATGATTGGGTATTGTATCGCCCAATTTTTTTGCACCCTTACCTTCGGGCTAAAGGATCCGTGCCCTGGAAGGGGGATGCAAGAAGGATGGGACAATACCTTAGATGGAGAGGCCCTTTGAAGGTTGCGCCTCTCGGGGGTGGGGTATAAGGGTGTATCGCTCCAAATTTTTTGCATCCTTACCCTCAGGCTATAGGATCCGTGCCCAGAAGGAGGATGCGAGAAGGATGGGACAATACCTCGGACTGAGAGGCCCTTTGAAGGTCCCGCCTCTCGGGGGAGGGGTATAAGGGTGAATTTTTGATGGATGGTGGGTTCACCAGGAAACTTTTGAGTGGCAGTTTCCACGCCTAGGTTGATAGTGGGTTTGATGTGTTCATTTTTATACTCGATCATTCAACTCCTAGGTTTGGCCAAGATGAATCTAAACTATTCTATATGCCAATGCTGATTTAAATGAATACAAAAAATAGGAATGAATGCTAAACATAGAAAATATGCTAGTTAGATCATAACATACCTGATTTCGGATGTTTGATGAAGATTCTGAGTCTTGTAGCAGTTCAGATCATCTCGACTCGTACGTAATCATCTGAAATTACATCGAATCATCTCAAATCATAGTCGATCATCTGAGATCAGACAGAATCATCTAAAATCTAATGAATTCGTCAGACGAATTCGTCAAAAACCTGCAATCACACAAATAGATACAAAATACCCAATATGCAACTACAGAAGCGAAGGGAAATGATAGAAATAATTGTAAATTTGTCTAAATGATAGATCCAAATAGTAATTAAAGAGGAAAAGCATCAACTTCACAATTTATTTTGATTTTATCATGCATTTATATTAGATGAGGTGAACTCCAAGATGCATAAACATAATAATTTAAGACAATGCAGAAATACAATAGGAAAATGCAGAAAAGCTAAGGAAATGCAAACTCTAGACTCTGATTGCCCCCAATCTGGACTACAGTCGGGATCACCTCCAATCGTACGAGATCATCTGCGCTCCTCGACAAGATCATCCGAAATCATCCGGGATCGCTTGCGATGATCCGAGCTAGCTTCGACTGAAAAATAGTAGAGTTCCTGCAAGAAAATGCAAAATACAGAATACAAACAGTAGTGCGAGGATGCTCTAGTGAATAAGGAACTAAATCTAGGAAATCCATCAGCTAAGGGGTTCAGGGGAGTCAGGGGGGATAAACTAGAAAAATCCTAGTTTATATAGGATTAGGGGGAGGCTAGGAGGTTGGGGATCATCCCAATCTGGGAGATCTCCAACAGGGGAATCTCCAACTGCGTAGACGCGCTTCTACCCAAGTTGGAGAGGCTGTTGAAATAGAAGCTAATTATGAAAATTTGGTTTTGGGACGAAATCGTCTGGACGTTCTGTTCCAGACGAATTCATCAGATCGGGACGATTTCGTCTGATCTACGATGATATCGTCCAACGGTCAAAACAAATCCTAAAAATGGCACGAAAAAGAAGGGAAGCGGGTAACAAGCGGTTTTGGGGTTAAAATTTAAATTTTTATCTTTTATCTTTTACTAAGGTTTTAACCATGCCAATTTTAGGGTGCTACATTTTGCCCCCTCTTTAGCGAATTTTTTGAAGAAAATGCGTTAAAGACGAGTTTTTCCCGTTTTTACGAGAAAGCAAAAATGTACTCAATTTTTTAGATGACGATTCTTGGTCGAATCGTACGAATGCTGACTATGGTGCCCCCTCCGTGTTTTTACCCAAATCGAACGTTTGAGGTAAAAACACGGAAAAGCAAAATTTTAAAATGTTGTTGGTTTTGAATAAAATTAAGAAAAATAGGGAAAACCCTAATTCATTTTTTTTTACTATTCATTTTTATTGTTCTAGAGCTCTACAAAGAGAAACAATGGTGGAGACAGCGCACAGAGCGACAGAGGTCCGACGCGGGCTACGGGTAAGGATCTAATCCTAGTAGATTATGTTTGAATTAACTTTGTGCAATTTTTGGATTTAAATTTTGATTGTTTGGGGCATCACGGCCATTTTTAGGCCATCGACGACGTCGGGATGAAATCGTCCCTATTTCATCGAAATCGTCTCTAGATCATCGATTTCGTCTGAGGGCAAAATCGACGAACTAGGGGCGATCTCGTCCAACAAGGGGCGATCCACGAGTTGCAAAATCGGAGATGATTTCATCCTAACAAAGGATGATGTTGCCCAATTTGGGATGATATCATCCAATGGTGGATGATATCATCTTTAAACTTGATGTAAAATGTGTTTAATTTAATTGCAATGATTGATTTATTAATAAATTTTGTTGTTTTATTGTTTGTTTTGCAGAAAGGATTACTAAAGAGCCGGGAATGGAAATACGATGGGCTGAGAGATGACTTGGCCACTCTCGACCAGGCAGAGCATGACCAACTAGCACAGGTCGGGCTACGACATGTGGCAGAGATGCCACAAGTATCGACGGATATGGGGCTACTGACAGCCCTAGCAGAGAGGTGGTATCCGGGGTCATCCTACTTTTGGTTATCGATAGGGGAGATGGCTCCCACTCTAGAGGACGTATGGAGGATCATGAGGATCCCCATACAGGGATGGCTCATGATGCCTACGGCCAATCAGGGCCAAGCGATGATGAGACTAACTGGAGACCCGAGCTTCACCCTGGAGAAGGGCGGAGTGAACATCGAGTCTCTACGGTAGATGCCTAGGGCATCTAGGCTGACTCAGGTTTTGGCAGGAGTGGTAGGTGGTTTACTGCTGTGCCACCAGAGTGGATGCAGACTACCGTGGGTGCTCTCAGACATAGTTTGCGACATGAGAGACCATGGGTACAGGTTTACATGGGGCAGCTTTGTACTCTGTCGCTTGTATAGGATCTTGCATGGGGTCGTATACAAGGGAGGTCGATGTCTGGTCTTGACATCATTGCTACAGGTTTGGTGCTGGGAGCACATTGCGGTGCAGAGGCCGGTAGGGCTCCCACTGATAGGGGTTGATCGAGAGAGGCCTCGGGTTTTCTACTGGTGGCTACAGAGGGGGTCACAATGGGGATAGATCTATCGATGTCACGGAGGTTGCTAGATGACCTCATCCCAGACCAGATCACCTGGAGGCCATGGCGAGAGCACCCCAGGTGGGCAGAGGATGGGCAGGAGCTGGCTCGCATCAGGCGAGTCTGGCTGAGGATGGAGCGGGGAGAGGTAGAGCTCCACCGCTATGACCGGGTACTATGATAGTTCGGTCTACAGTAGGGGATCCCTTCTCTCAGGGACTACGAGTACTCCAGGACTATTTGAGATAGTACTACGCTAAGCGGGGCTCTAGACATGCAGCGGTTCTGGAGTCAGGATGCACGATGCCCCCATCCAGCCAGTGGATGGTGACGACGTGAGGGTTGCAGATGGCTATGATGCCTGGTACGTAGGCATCCACCCTCCTCGGATGATGAGGGCGTAGGGTCCAGTGCACGTCATGGTGCGCCAGATGGGGAGGCGACGATAGGCTACGATTGAGGCAGCGTGGGGTCACGATGGGAGAGAGCAACGGTGGTCCCCATAGGAGAGACGCCAATGGATGGGTCAGGCTCCACAGAGGCCATGGGAGACAGGGCGGAGGGAGGAGAGACTCCCTTCATAGAGGGGAGAGACCACCATCGCCTGGTAAGGGCAAGGGTGTGGATGTAGGGGAGAGCAACGAGACGGTGGCTCTCCGGGCTGAGGTTGCCCACCTTCGAGCTCAGGTGCAGTCACTCAGGACGAGGCTACTCAGCTCAAGGGTAGGACACTAGGATGAGACTACACGGCTCAGGGCACGGAGCGGAGGGGAGCAGGGATGAGCTAGTGCGGTCTATGATGCAGACCACATTCTACCAGGGAGTATACTTTCAGCTGGCTCCAGAGGGTCAGAGGGTACCATTGCCAGCGAACATTACGGAACCAATCCGGATGGGATCGATGAGGACATCCTCATGATCGACAGCGAGGACCCGAGACACAACACAGACTGCTATGGGACCACCTCCTCCATGTCAGGGTGGGGGAGGAGATGAGGCTGAGAGCTCGAGGGCTTCTCGAGACTAGGTGGCTATAGACTGCATAGAGATTGTATAGATTTTTGAGAGGATTGAGTATGCCAGGGTATAGATTGTGGCATACCAATCCAGTTTTGATATGATGTATATAATTTTTGTGTATATATATATATATATATGATATTTTTGTGATATGACTTGTTCATATGTTTTTATGATGCTTCAATATTTGAATTGTTTGTTTGTTTGATTGATGATTCATGTAATTATGTCATTTGGAAATATTATAATTTGATGTCATGCTGTAAAATTTAAATGAAATAATCTGATGTAAACAATTGGTTGTTTTGGTGTGATTTGATAAAAAATAAAAGAGACTTCTAACAATAATTTCAAAGGACATTGTCGTTGTTATAGACCATTTCATGGAGTCACCGCTCGCTCGGTCGTCAAGCTAATCCCAGTATAGAAATATTGTTAAAAAAGTAAAAGAGTGCTTAAGAGACTGTCTTAAGACTTTGTGTTGTGATGATGGAAATGATGATGGTGATGATTTGTTTTCAGATTTTCATAAAAATAGTATGCATGAGATACTAAAAGAAATATGATTTTGCTAGGCATAAATTCCTAAGTGTGATAAAATTTTGAACAATTCCTTAGAAATTATACCATGGTTTGCAAAATTGAATGTTGACATAATGAAATGAAATAGAATAAGTGTTTGTTCATTTTAAAGCATAATTGTGTAACATAATGATGCAAGTCATATGTTTTTATGAATTTGTTTTAAAATAAATGGAAAATAAAATTAGAACAATGGTTTGCGCTAGGCATAGAATTTATAGGTATAGACTTATACCATCATCACGAAATCCAAAGAAGAAAATGGATATTTTAGTTTTATTGCAAGATTAATTTTTGACTATTGATAAACAGAAAAATAATAATATGAACATGTTGTTTGAAATCATTTTGTGATTTTGTGAAACAAAGTATATAATTGCTTGAAAACAAAACAAAAATTCTGAAATAAGCGGATAAAACTATTCCGAAAAGAATTACATAAATAGTTTAAATTATCGCAAAGACAAATGTAGATTTATTAAGGGATCCTCATGTGCAAATGTGAGTTCATTACCGATCTTGATTTATCATAATGATACAAAATCTCTCAAATACAAATGTGTGTGCGATTGTATTGTTCATTCACCAATTTTGAGCAAGATAATTTGATACAAGTAATTTGCCTTAACCAAATGAGTGTTCGTTGACCATGATTTATATGCATGTAACCGTACCAGACTACTATGTAAGTCGGGTTATCAAGAGCTAGCTAATCCATAAGCTGACATAGGTCTGTACAAAAGAAGGTCGCTAATGTGACAGACATATCACCACGCTAGGAATTACCCAAGGCCAAGCGGGTTGGGCACAAACCACCTGTTATGGGGCTTACCTCACAGTTTTCGAATAATTGAAAATTCCAGGGATTCAAGCTCATTCACCCTTCTTTTCTTTTCAAGGGGTAGGGAAAGGGATTTTATTGCATTTTGCTTTTGCTTTTCACTTTTTTTTTTTTTTTTTGTATTTTTGCTTGGAATTGAGATAATGCTGAAATATTGTTGCGATGGTACAAAATAATATTTTTCTTTTTTCTCATTTTCTTTGACTTTTCTTTTTCTTCCTATGCTAGGGATACTTGCTCGGATTGGTTGTAGAGCAAGGGATTTTTATTCTGGGTAGGGGTGAGCTTGTCCTTTTGTCAATTCTCAAAGATTCTAGACCATGTGCATGATAGGATAGCAAGGGAAACTTTTCGCTCAGGAAACCATTTCTACTATGTAGCATCATATCGAATTTGCAATGAAATCATTTTAATGTGAAGAGATGTACTTGGTTTAAGTAAATAACAAGATCAATTCTCTATGCTCAAAACTTTATTTAATGCTAATGTGGACTTTGATATAAGAGAGATAAATAATCATAGAAAATAAAATCAAGATATTTATTCATGTGAGTGTGAAAGTGCGGGATTCCAAAATAAATGCTAATTTATCCACAATAATTGAAAATATAACTGCAATACTTCAAGAATTGATAGGTATGAAATAAAAGATGTTTTTGAAGATTTTGACGATTTTGATGTTTTTGTATTTTGATTTTAAGTTATGAATTGAAAGAAATACAATGTGATTGTTTTTGAAACGTTTTATATAAGTGACTAAAAGGAAATAATATGCAAAACAAATATATACAATGATGAAATGACCAAATTTTATGCATAGTAGCGTTTGAGATGCATAATGTTCATAGGTTCTTTAAGTTCTTTACCATCTAAGGTAGATAATTTGTATGCTCCCGATCCAAATTTAGCAGTGATGACATATGGTCCAAGCCAGTTGGGCTCAAATTTACCTTTAAGGTTTTTAGTTGCATTAGTATTTTTTTATTTTCTTTTAAGACAAGGTCACCGATCTCAAAGGATCGAGGATGAACTTTCTTGAGATATGCTCTCTTAAGCTTGTTTTGGTAGGCACGAAGATGCTCCAAAGCATTGATGCACTTTTCATCCAGAAGTTCTAGCTGACTAAACCTGCCAGCATGATATTCATCTCCTACTTCAGTATCTTGAAGTAGTAGAGCTAAAGAAGGAACTTCTAATTCAAAGGGAAAAATGGCTTCAACACCATAAACCAAGACAAAAGGTGAAGTTCCAGTGGGGGTTCGAACACTAGTTCGATAGGCCCACAAAGCAGGATATAATTGGATGTGCCAATCTCGACCAGATTTATTGACCAGTCTTTTGAGAATTTTGATTAATGTTTTATTAGATGCTTCTGCTTGGCCATTACCCTGAGGATAATAGGGAGTGGACCAACGATGTTGAATTTTATATTTTTGACATAATTTTTTGACATCTTTATTTTTGAAACAAGTTCCATTATCTGAAATGAGATTGGCAGGAATTCCAAACCTACAAATAATTTGATTAAAAATAAATTTGGAAACTTGTGTTCCAGTGCAAGAAGCTAATGGCATAGCTTCAACCCACTTCGTGAAATACTCGATGGCGGTTATGATGAATTTGTGTCCATCGGATGACACAGGGTTGATTTTTCCAATGATGTCTAAGCCCCATTTTGAAAAGGGCCAAGGAGATGAAATAGCCTACAGTTCTTGTGCAGGCGCATGGACAAGGTCAGCATGTTTCTGGCACTTGTCGCAATGTCGCACATAATTATGTGCATCATTCTCCATGGTAGGCCAAAAATATCCTATCCTAAGGAGTTTCTTAGCAATGGCGCTACCACTAAAATGTCCCCCACAAGATCCATTGTGGGCTTCATTCAAAGCTGATCTAGATTCTTCTAGATTCAAACATCTCAATAGGATGCCTTCAAAAGATCTCCTATACAAGGTATTTCCAATAATCACGAAGCGACTTGCTCGTCTACGTAATAACCTACGCTGGTTGCTAGTACAACCATCAGGGAAGGTCCCATTTTGGAGAAAATTAAAGATATCAGTGTACCATTGTTCAGGAGTAGTTTCGTTGATTAGAAACACATCCAAAGGTTCTAAGCATGATTTGCTTGAAGCGGGTTCTTGGAGTCGATGAATAATGATGGTAGCATATTCATCATCTAACTCCAAGGGCAAAAGAGATGCGGCTGCAGCCATAGCATCAGCCGCACGATTGCTAGTTCGAGGAATAGCTTCCAAGGTAACTTGATCAAATAAGGATAATAATTGCAAAACATATGCTTTGTATGGGCGTAATTTATCATCTCTGGTCTGATAAACATCATTGATTTGATTTATGACAAGTTGAGAGTCACCGAAAACCAATAAATTTTTAATTTTTAGGGCCAAAGCAGCTCGTAAGCCAAGGATAAGAGCTTCATATTCAGCAGTGTTATTGGTGCAAGCAAATGTTAATTTGAAGGACAGAGGTATAAGATGTTTTTGTGGAGATATTAAAATAATACCCGCACCAGCCCCACTCATGCATCGGGCTCCGTCAAAGTATAGGGACCATTGCTCGGGATGGTCTGCCTCTAGTTTAAGGCATTCATCAGGAAACTCAATGATGAGGGGATGGGTAGACTCTAAGGGTGCAGCAACTAATTGATCTGCTATGATTTGACCCTTAACAGACTTCTGTCCTATAAATGTGAGTTCAAACTCGCTTAGCGCAAGAACCCACTTTGTTGTACGACCAGATAAGTACGGTCGACTCATGAGATATCGCAAAGGGTCGAATTTGGCAATAACATACGTTTTTTGACTGAGCATATAATGTCGTAGTTTCTGTGTAGAAAATACAACTGCTAGACATAATTTCTCTAATATGGTATAGCGAGTTTCATAACTGATTAAGGTTCTACTGATGTAATAATTAGCACGTTCTTTCTTCTCATCGTCAAGCTGAGCTAACATAGCTCCTAAGGCAGAATCGAAAGCAAAAATGTACAAGATAAATGGACGATCAGATCTAGGTGGGGAAAGCACCGGTGGTTTAAGAAGATATTGCTTAAGGAGTTCAAATGCTTCCTGACATTCGTCGTCCCAATGAAAAGAGACGTCTTTCTTAAGAAGTTTAAGAAAGGGTCCGGTTTTGTCTGCCAACTTGTCGATGAAGCGGCGAATAGCTTGAAGCTTACCTTGTAAACTTCGTAATTCTGATATATTGGTGGGTGCGGGCATATCTGTGATAGCCGTGATCTTGAGAGGGTCAATTTCAATGCCACGTAAAGAAACTATAACCCCTAATAATTTATCGGACTTGACTCCGAATATGCATTTGGCTGGATTTAGTCGGATAAGATATTCCCTTAACCGATCAAATACTTTTCTCAAGTCATTTAAATGATCATCTTCTTTGATGGAACGAGCTATAATATCATCTACATAATCATGTAGAATATCATGCATCATATCGTGAAAGATATAAGTCATGGCTCGTTGATAGGTTGCACCTGCATTCTTTAAACCAAATGGCATCACTTTCCAACAAAAGGTTCCCCAAGGGGTAATAAAGGTTGTTTTAGCCTGATCTTCGAGGAGCTATCCTGATCTGATTATAACCAGAAAATCCATCCATTAGGGATATCATTCCACTTCCAATAGTAAAATCAATGATTTGATCCATGTTAGGAAGAGGAAAATCATCTTTAGGGCATGCAACATTAATATCTCTAAAGTCTGTACAAACCCTAACTTTAGTGGCTTCTTTCTTAGTTACTGGAACTACATTTGAGATCCATTCAAGCATAATCAATGGCTTGTATAAAAATGACCTTCAACAGTTTTTCTAGTTCTCCTTTGACTAGTAAGGCCACTTTAGGATGCATTTTTCTAAGTTTCTGTTTAACAGGTTTAGCATCTGGATGGACTACTAGATGATGCATAACTACGAAGGGTCCAAACCTGGCATGTCTTCATATGTCCAAGCAAAGACATCTTCATAGTCTTTAAGAAATGAAATGTATTTATCTTGTTTTTCTTGACTTAATTCTGATCCAATATTGATTATGTGAGGGTTATGTTCGGTTCCAATGTTAATTTTTATAACGTTTTCCACTTCCATATGTAAATCTCTCTCAAAATTAGGTGGGGCGGGTGAAACACCCAATTCTTGTAATTCTTCCAAGGTTAGCTTGGATAATTCATCTTGAGGAGTCGAGGCCTCAAGCTGGGCTATACTAGGTATAGAGCCATCAAAATAAAATTCGTTATGTAACAAGTCATCAACGGAGACATCATGGAAGATATCCCCTTCCAACTCATCGTCGGATTCGGCAATCATCTCAGGGTAGGCGAGAGATAGCATATTACAGGTAAAGGGATTATTCTTTGAATGCAAAGAATCTTGTTTATCCAGATAATCTTGGTAACATGTAAGATGGTCATCCTCCTCAAATGGGAAGGGTTGACCTTTACTAGGAAATAGGCCCACACCACATCGGGCAGGCCACGGTTCTACCTCAATAGGTTCTTTCATACCATTTTGGGAAGGTCCCAAACCTTTCCCTTTATATCCCAATTTAAGCATTATAGGTTTAGCTTTAATATACTCATTAGCAAAATAGCATCTAGCATATCCATCACAATGTGTCTTGATGTTTCCGGGTATTCTTCCCCAATCATATCCCTTATAAATAAAAGCACAACTCCCGACTTGGTAAATACTTCCCATAGGCTGTGGGAGGCCCAAGGTACGAGGAGAGGGTGGGAGTTTATTTAAAATAAGGGAAGCTTGCATGGCAGTGTTGGTTTCTTCTGATATAAGAATTTTAGATAAATCGGGTAAGAGTTCATCAGTAAGAGCATAAGAGGTAGAAGGAACATTTCCTAGATCTTCTGATGTGGAAAGGATGCCTGTAGTGGATGTGGATGTTATAGGGATATCGATGGATGAGTCTATAGGTATGGAAGTTATAGGGGTAAAACAAGAAGCATTGGTTGTAGTTCTAGGATCTTTTCGAGGTCCTACTGTGGTTTGTTCAGAATATGGTTGAGCTATATGTATAGGTGTAGTTGAAAGAGTAGATGATGTTATGGGTGTGTGTTTCACACGTTTAGGTGGATGATGAGAATTAGGATGTGTGGATGACAGGGCAGGGCAAAATTGAACTCCAACAGGTTCTGCCAAAGCACACATATCAAAGGGTCTAGGATCACCATGAATGGTAACCAACTGATTTTTAAATTCGAATTTAACACACTGATGTAAAGTGGATGGAACCGCTCGCATTGCGTTGATCCAAGGGCGACCCAAAAGTATATTGTATGATGCAGGGCAATGTACAATAAACACGGTCGTATCTAAGGTTCTAGGACCAACTTGCAAGGGTATAGTAATGACTCCACACGTTTCTTGTGTTTCGTCATTGAAGGCTTTTATAATCATATCCGTTCTTTTCATTTCATCACTTCTAAACCCAAATCTTTGGTAGAAGTCAAAAGTGCATATGTTTAAAGATGAACCATTGTCAATCAAGACCCGTTTAACTGCTACATCCCCAATTAGGGCAGTAATATATAAGGGGTTATCCTTATGTAAACTATGTTGTGGTATATCTCTATCCCGAAAGTCAATACAATCGACTTCTCGAGTTATGATAGTATTGGTCATGGCTTCAGGTTGAATATTTTGTGGTACCATCATTTGGCTTAATGTGAGCATTAATTCATCCCTATGGGTAGGAGAAGATCTTAAAAGGTCCAAAAGGGAAATTCTAGCTGTAGTATTGGATAATTGTTCATTAATATTATAAGGAGGCTTAGGTTGAACATTAGGCGCATAATTCCCTTTATTAGGAATTTTCAAAACAAATGGAGCTGATCCATCGTTCTGAGTTTGATTCTGTTGAGAGTTTTGAGCCTGTTGTCTGGTAACGGCTCCGATGGTACCTACAATATTATTTTGTGGGTGATGAATAGGTCTTGGTCTAGCATTTATGGCTTGTTCATTAGAAAGTAACTGATGAGAAGATGGTCGAGTAGTAACTCTTCTAGGAAATGGTTCTTCCGGAACCATAGAATTTGTGATGGGTTGAATAGGATCTGATTCATCTTCAGAACTATTCGATTGATTTGAGGTGATTTCCATGTCACTTTCGGTATCATATTCTACATCACTAAGGTCAGGTGTTCGAATATTATATAGAGGTCTGGACGTAACCATGGATAAAGTTGTATCAAATATTTCTAAGTCATGAATAGGTAAATGCCCACTAATGGCTCCTACATATCGGGTAGGAGGGGGAACATTATGATGTTCAATTTGATTAGCCACCTCTTTACCATGCTTTGGTAAAGGATGTTGAAATATGTCCAATGATTGATTGGCATTCTGATTCTGACTTTGAGGGATGTTCTTTTGAGCATTATTAGGAGGATTTTGTTTAGGTTGAAAGGCTTGCACCTCCATCTCATTGTTATCAATTAAATCTTGTATTTTATGTTTTAATCATTTACAAGAGTTGGTAGCATGTCCAGGTCCTCTATGGAAATCACAATGTAAATCAGCTCTGTATCCGGGTATAGTTGGATCAGGTTCCCGGATAGTTGGTAATTGGATCAATCCTCGTGCTAGTAATTGCGGGAGAATGGTTGATAAAGGTTGATTTAACCTAGTAAATTCTCGGGGTGGTTTATCAGGAGGTTTTAATATGAACTTCTCTGTTGTTTTTGCAGTATTAACATTGGCAATGTTTCTGCTATCAGTGACTCCATCACCCACAACTTGTTTATTTTTATATTGATTTCTGGATGTTTTCTCATCATCTTTCTTTTTGAGCTGACCTCTTCTAATGAGAGCATCTTCCACTCTTCGGGCTAAGTCTATAGCTTGATCGAAGGTGGTCAAGGTAGCAGTTGATAATTCATAGGATAGTTGTTCTTGTAAATTATTGATAAAAATATCCAACATTTCTCGATAAGGTAACACAAAGTGTAATTTTCCTATCAACTGCCTCCATCGAGCTAAGAAGTCAGCAAAACACTCATCTTTGTCTTGTTTTAGGTTGTACAAATCTTTAATGGTTACATGCCTTTCAATATAGGCACTAAATTGATGCACAAAAGACTCAGCGGTCTCTTCAAAATTTCTCAAAGAATGAGTGGGCAATTGATAATACCACTCCAATGCCATCCCTCCTAAACTTTTTGGGAACATTTTTAGTAATAACAAGTCATCATGTGATATATCATGACATGCTATCCTAAACATACGAAGATGCTCTATGGGATCTTCGGTTCCTTTGTATATAGGTAGGACAGGCATGGGAAAGTGTTTAGGATATGGTTGTGCTACAACTATAGGATCTAGAGGTTGACTACACATCTCTCGATAATTGTACGAGGGACGGTAGGGATCTATTTGGTCCATACGGGAGACTAACTATTTCACCATGGCTTCCAGATTACCAGTTTGTCCACCATATTGGTTTGGTGGTACATGAGCATGGGATTTGTGAGCGTAGGAAGGCGGGACATAAGGATTAGATGCTATATTGTTGTTATGCAAATGGTTGGTAGGAAGAGTATTATGAAGAAGATTTGTTGTAGCATTATGTTGTATCCCAGATTGTTGGAAATTGGTATTTGGTTTTGTTTTAGGCTTTTGTTGATTTGAGGTATATTGATCAATAGCTTGGCGAAATAGAGCAGTGAATGAAGGTTTCTTTTGTGTGGGAATAACCCTAGGCTTAGTAACAGGCACTCTAGGTGGTTGGGTAACCTGTTGTTGTTGCATGTTTTGGATTATAGTAGCCATGTCCAAATTGGATGGTCCAGCTTGATCACTTTCTTGATCAACGAAGGACAAAGGATTAGTGCGTGTGTGATATATGTCTTCTAGGGTTGCTTGAGTGTCACTAATTTGATCTTTGTCCATATGGATTGCTCTATTAAGGGTGCCCATATTATTATGGAGGAACTTCCAGAAATGTTCCATGTTCTCAAAAGTAACAACTCCTTCCGGAGATATTTTAGGGGATGAGGATCCTTCCTCTCTAACATTTTCTCTTTGTTCATTTGCTACAACATACTCTTCTTCTTGTTGGTCGAAGGTTCCTTCTTCCTGAATTGGGTCTTCAGGAAGGACATCTGGGTTATTCTCTGTTTTCCTTAACCAATCTTCTTCTACTTCAATTTGTTTTCCATTCCTGAGTCTAGTCATTATGTCTAAATCTTAGATTTTAGCAAATATATATTAATATATTTGCAACAGATTTGGGAGGTATATATTTTAATTATATACCTACTATAATGCTTAAAAATAAAATGTTTTGATTTTTTGTTATGATTTTGTTTTTTGTTTTTGTTTATTTTTATTTTATGCTTATAAAGACAACAAACAACACACTAAATACAAGAAATAACAATAATAAAAGAATAGCTTAGTTTTCTATAAATAGTTTATGAATGTCATTGATAGGATCAAGTTCATCAGGAGTCATAAAATGCTCCTCTTCAAATTGGAAATGGTTTTTCAGGAACTTGATAAAGTGTGCTATAGTAATATTATCTGTTTCAGATTCTGTCTTGTAAAAATAAATCTCATGGCAATACTCTCGATATAACACAGCTCTGGGAACTCTATTCCATATTTGTCTATCCGTAAGAACGACCTCTTGGTCCTCTATACGAGACAAAAATTTATGTACTACAACTGCATTATCGAGGTATTCCTCAAAGGTATACAACTCGAAAGACACAAGGGCTCTTTTATCTGCTAACCACCTATGGCAAGCTCTCTGAAGCTCATGATACAAAGTCACTTGATCGGGATCCGAGAATTCTATCTAGGACAAACCTCTTGATTTGCCTAAGTTCGGTTGCTCTAGATGAAATGAGATTCAATCTCCTATTAAGCTCATCCCATAAAGGTGGGACTCTATATGTTGGAGCTACTCTAAGTAAAGAATTAATCTCTATAGTTGCTAATTGATTTTCAACATTAATGGTGACAACTCGTCTTTTGTTATAATCTACCATCTAAATACAATATGCAATCTTTAGTTCTAAATGCATTTATTTTTTGTTTTTTTTTTGGATTGTTTTCAAAAGGTTTTTAGTTTTCACGTCGGGTTCACCAAAATGTATCGCTCCAAATTTTTTGCATCCTTACCCTCAAGCTATAGGATCCGTGCCCAAAAGGAGGATGCGAGAAGGATGGGACAATACCTCAGACCGAGAGGCCCTTTGAAGGTCCCGCCTCTCGGGGGAGGGGTATAAGGGTGAATTTTTGATGGATGGTGGGTTCACCAGGAAACTTTTGAGTGGCAGTTTCCACGCCTAGGTTGATAATGGGTTTGATGTGTTCATTTTTATACTCGATCATTCAACTCCTAGGTTTGGCCAAGATGAATCTAAACTATTCTATATGCCAATGCTGATTTAAATGAATACAAAAAATAGGAATGAATGCTAAACATAGAAAATATGCTAGTTAGATCATAACATACCTGATTCTGGATGTTTGATGAAGATTCTGAGTCTTGTAGCAGTTCAGATCATCTCGACTCATACGTAATCATCTGAAATTACATCGAATCATCTCAAATCATAGTCGATCATCTGAGATCAGATAGAATCATCTAAAATCTGATGAATTCGTCAGAAACCTGCAATCACACAAATAGATACAAAATACCCAAGATGCAACTACAGAAGCGAAGGGAAATGATAGAAATAACTGTAAATTTGTCTAAATGATAGATCCAAATAGTAATTAAAGAGGAAAAGCATCAACTTCACAATTTATTTTGATTTTATCATGCATTTATATTAGATGAGGTGAACTCCAAGATGCATAAACATAATAATTTAAGACAGTGCAGAAATACAATAGGAAAATGCAAAAAGCTAAGGAAATGCAAACTCTAGACTCTGATTGCCCCCAATCTGGACTACAGTCGGGATCACCTCCAATCGTACGAGATCGTCTGCGCTCCTCGACAAGATCGTCCGAAATCGTCCGGGATCGCTTGCGACGATCCGAGCTAGCTTCGACTAAAAAATAGTAGAGTTCCTGCAAGAAAATGCAAAATACAGAATGCAGACAGTAGTGCGAGGATGCTCTAGTGAATAAGGAACTAAATCTAGGATCCATCAGCTAAGGGGTTCAGGGAGGGGGATAAACTAGAAAAATCCTAGTTTATATAGGATTAGGGGGAGGCTAGGAGGTTGGGGATCATCCCAATCTGGGAGATCTCCAACAGGGAAATCTCCAACTACGTAGATGCGCTTCTGCCCAAGTTGGAGAGGCTGTTGAAATAGAAGCTAATTATGAAAATTTGGTTTTGGGATGAAATCGTCTGGACGTTCTGTTCTAGATGAATTCATCAGATCGGGGACGATTTCGTCGATCTACGACGATATCGTCCAACGGTCAAAACAAATCCTAAAAATGGCATGAAAAAGAAGGGAAGCGGGTAACAAGCAGTTTTGGGGTAGTTTTGGGGTTAAAATTTAAATTTTTATCTTTTATCTTTTACTAAGGTTTTAACCGTGCCAATTTTAGGGTGCTACAAAGGGTGAATTTTCGACGGATGGTGAGGTTCACCAGGAAACTTTGAGTGGCAGTTTCCATGCCTAGTTTGAGAATGGGTTTGATGTGTTCATTTTATATTCAATCATTCATATTCCTAGGTTGGCCAAAATGAATCTAAGCTATTCTATATGAAATTTTGGGTTTATATGAAGACAACAAACATGAATGAATCCTAAATACAGAGACTATGTGAAATGGAGAGGAATACACCTGATTCTTGATGTCTGATGAAGATTCTGAAGCTTGTAGGAGTCCAGATCATCTCGGATATGACAGGATCATCTGTAATTGTACAGAATCATCCCAAATCATAGGCGATCATCTGAGATCAGACAAGATCATCGACGACCTGACGAATTCATCAAAAACCTGTAATCATGGAAACAGACACCAAAAACCAAAAATGCAATTGCAAGAATGATGCAAAATGATAGAAATAATAGTATAGATGCTTAAATAATAAATCCAGATAGCAAATCAAATGGGAAGCACTATTTTAATAACTTATTTTAAATTTTATCATGCAAATATGCTAAATGAGGTGAACTCCAGGATGCAGAACAGAAATAAATCAATCTAATGCACAATTAAATAAGAAAGAAAGGTAGAAAATGCAAACTCGGGGCTCTGGTTGCCCCTAATCTGAACTGTAGTCAAAATCATCTACGATCGTACGAGATCATCGTCGATCTCGACAGGATCATCCAAAATCATGTTGGATCACCTACGACGATCCGAGCTTTCTTCGACTGAAACACAGTAAAAACCTGCAATAAAATCTGAAAATACAAATGCAAATGATGGGGGCGAGGATGTTCTAATACAACAAAAAACTAGAGTTGCAGGAAATGATCAGCCAGGGGGATAAACTGGGAAAATCCCAAGTTTATATAGGATTAGGGGAGGTTAGGAGGTTGGGGATCATCCCAATCTGGGAGATCTCCAACGTAGGAATCTCCAACCGCGTAGACACGCTTCTGCCCGAGTTGGAGAGGTTGTTGAAACAGAGGCTAATTATGAAAATTTGGTTTTGGGACGAAATCGTCTGGACGTTCTGTTCCAGATGAATTCGTCCGATTTGGGACGATATCGTCAGATCGGCGACGATATCGTCCAACGGTCAAAACAAATTCTAAAAATGGCATGAAAAATGAGGTGAGCGGTTAACGGGCGGTTTCGGGGTTAAAATTCAAATTTTTATCTTTTTACTGATGGTTTAACTGCGCCAATTTTAGGGTGCTACATTTTGCCCCCTCTTTAGCAAATTTTTCGAAGAAAATGCGTTAAAGATGAGTTCTTCATGCTTTACGAGAAAGCAAAAATTTATTCCATTTTTTAGACGATGATTCTAGGTCGAATCGTACAACTGCTTGCTATGGTGCCCCCTCTGAGTTTTTACCCAAATCGAACGTTTGAGGTAAAAGCACGAAAAAGCAAAATTAAAAAAAATGTTGTTTTTAAATAAAAATAGGAAAAATAGGGTAAAACCCTAATTCATTTTTACTATTCACTTTCACTGTTTCAGAGCTCTACAGGCGAAATGGTGGAAACAACACACAGATCGACAGAGGTCCGACGCGGGTTGCGGGTAAGGATCTAAACCTAGTGTATTATGTTTTTAGCTTGATTTGTTTAATTTTTTAGTTGAATTTTAATTGTTTTTGGGCATCGCGGCCGTTTTTAGGCCGTCGACGACGTCGAGATGAAATCGTCCCAATTCTGTCAAAATCGTCCCTAGATCATCGATTTCGTCTGAGGATGAAATCGAAGAAATAGGGGCGATCCCGTCCAATAAGGGGCGATTCCCAAATTGACGAATCGGAGACTATTTCATCCTATTAAGGACGATTTTGCTAAATTTGGTACGATATCGTCCAATAATGGGCGATATCATATTTTTATGAGATGAAATTGATTTTAATCGATTTTAATGATTATGTACTAATGATTTTTGTTGTTTTATTATTTATTTTGTAGAGGGGATTACTAAAGAGTCAGGAATGGAAATACGGGGGCTAGAGATGATGTAGCCATGCTCGATCAGGTCGAGCGAGACAGGCTAGCGGAGGTTGGACTACAGCATGTGGCAGAGATGCCACAAATTCCTATAGACATGGGGCTACTGACAGCCCTAGCAGAGAGATGGTATCCGGGATCATCCTGCTTTTGGCTATCGATAGGGGAGATGGCTCCCACTCTAGAGGATGTATGGAGGATCTTGAGGATCCCCATACATGGGTGATTCATGACTCCTTCGGCCAATCAGGGCCATGCTATGATGAGACTATGTACGGACCCGAGCTTCACCCTAGAGAAGGGCGGAGTGAACATCGAGGCATTGAGGCAGATGCCTAGGGCATCTCGATTGACTCAGGTTTTGGTAGGGGTGGTGGGTGGCCTACTTCTATGCCACCAGAGTGGATGCAGGTTACCGTGGCTCCTCTCAGATGTGGTCTGCGACATGAGAGACCATGGTTATAGGTTTGCTTGGGGCAGTTTTGTACTATGCCGCTTGTATAGGATCCTCTACGGGGTCGTATACAAGGGAGGTCGATGTCTGGTACTGACATCGCTACTACAGGTTTGGTGTTGGGAGCACATTGTGGTATGAAGGCCGGTAGGGCTTCCACTGATAGGAGTTGATCGAGAGAGACCCCAAGTTTTCTATTGGTGGCTCCAGAGAGGGTCACAATGGTGGATAGATCTATCGATGTCTCGGAGGTTGCTAGATGACCTCATCCTAGATCAGATCACCTGGAGGCCATGGAGAGAGCATCCAGGGTGGGGAGAGGATGGACAGGAGTTGGCTCACATCAGGCGAGTCTTCTAGTTGAGGATGGAGTGGGGAGAGGTAGAGCTCCATCGCTACGACCAAGTTTTGAGGCAGTTCGGTCTACAATAGGGGATCCCTTCTCTTAGGGATTACGAGTACTCTTAGACTATCTGAGATAATACTACACTGAGCGGGGCTCCAGACATGCAGCGGTTCTAGAGTCAGGATGTTGATGATGCCCCCATTCAGCTAGTGGATGGGGATGATATTGGAGTAGCAGATGGATATGATGCCTGGTATACAGGCATCCGCCCTCCTCGGATGATGAGGGCATAGGGTCTGATGCACGTTATTGTGCAATGGATGGGGAGGCGGTGCCAGGCTGCCATCGATGCAACGAGGAGTCATGGAGGGAGGGATCAATGATGGCCTCCTTAGGAGAGATATCGAAGAGTGCCACAGGCTCCGGAGAGACACAACAGCTAGAGAGGAGGGAGGAGGGACTCCCTTCTCAGTAGAGGGAGAGGCCACCATCGCCCGATAAGGGCAAGGGTGTCGAGGTGGGGGAGAGCAGTGAGATGGTGGCTCTCCGAGTGGAGAATGCCCACCTACGAGCTCAGGTGCAGACGTTGTAGGATGAGGCTACATGACTCAGGGCTCGGAGCGGAGGGGTGAGCATGCGGGAGTTGGCATGGGCTATTGCTCAGACCACGTTCTATCAGGGAGTATACTTCCAGCTGGTTCTAGAGGGCTAGAGGATACAGCTACCAGCCGGCATTGCGGAGCCAGTCAGGATGGGGTCATCGAGGACATCCTCACGATCGACGTCGAGGACCCATGACATAGGATGGACTGCGATGGGACCACCTCCTCCACCTCAGGGTGGGAGAGGAGATGAGGCTGAGAGCTCGAGGGCTTCTCGAGACTAGCTGCACATTGACTATAGATTGTATATTTTTGAGAGGATTGAGTATGCCAGGGTATAGATTGTGGCATACCAATCCGCTTTGATATGATGTACATATATTTCTTGATATATATATATATATATATATTTATATATATATATATATTCTCTTTGTGATATGACTTGTGCATATGTTTTATGATGCTTTAATATTTTAATTGTTGATTGATTATTCATGTAATTATGTCATTGAAAATATTATAATTTTATGTCGTGCCATAAAATTTAAATGAAATAATCTGATGTAAACAAATTGGTTGTTGTGGTGTGATTTGATGAAAAAATAAAGTGACTTCTAACAATAATTTCAAAGGACATTGTCGTTGTTACATGACCATTTCATGGAGTCACCGCTCGCTAGGTCATTAAGCTAATCCCAGTAGAGAAATATTGCTAAAAGTAAAAGGGTGCTTAAGAGACTTTCTTAAGACTTTTGTGATGTGATGATGAAAATTGATGATGGTGATGATTTGTTTTCAGATTTCCATGAAAATATTATGCATGAAATATTAAAAATATGATTTTTTCTAGGCATAAAATTCCTAAGTGTGATAGAAATTTGAACAATTGCCTAGGAATTATACCATCGTCGCAAAAAAAATTGAATGTTGACATAATGAAATGAAATAGAAAAGGTTTTCGTTCTTTTTAAAGCACAATTGTGTAACATAATGATTTAAGCCATATGCTTTTATGGATTAAATAAATGGGAAATAAAATTATAACGATGGCTTGCGCTAGGCATAGAATTTTAGGTATAGACTTATACCATCATCGCGAAATCCAAAGAAGAAATTGATGTAATAGTTTTATTGCATAGTTGATTTTTGATTTTGAGATAAACAGAAAATAAATGAGGACTTGCACTAGGCGTAAAATTCCAATTTAGGTTTAGGAACTAGACCATCGTTGCGAAAGTCGAAAATATATAGATGTGACTTTATTGCTAGATTTTTGAACATGTTTTGAAAGAAATTTTGGATTTTGAAAAGAAAGGTATTTAATTGTTTTTATGCTAAGCCAATATTCTCAAGTAATAAAATCAAATTATTCCAGAAGATTTGCATAAATATTTTAAATTATCTCAAAGACAAAATTTAGATTTATAAGGAACCCCGTGTGCATATGTGAGTTCATTGCCGATCTTGATCTATCATAATGATACAAAATCTCTCAAACACAAATGTGTGTGCAATTGTATTGTTCATTTACCAATTTTGAGCAAGATAATTTGATACAAGTAATTTGAATTAACCAAATGAGTGTTCGTTGACCATGATTTATATGCATATAACCGTACCAAACTACTATGTAAGTCAGGTCATCAAGAGCTAGCTGATCCATAAGCAGACATAGGTCTATACAAAAGAAGGTCGCTAATGTAATAGACATATCACCACGCTAGGAGTTACCCAAGGCCAAGCGGGTTGGGCACAAACCACCTGTTATGGGGCTTACCTCACAGTTTTTGAATAATTGAGAATTCCAAGGATTCAAGCTCATTCACCCTTCTTTTCTTTTCAAAGGGTAGGGGAAGGGATTTTATTGCTTTTTGTTTTTTCTTTTCTTTTCTCTTTTTTTTTTTTTGTATTTTTGCTTGATACTGAGATAATGCTGAAATATTGTTGAGATGGTACAAAATGCTACTGAAATAATGCTTCTTTTTCTCATGATTTTTCTTTTTTTCTTTTTCTTGCTATACTAGGGATACTTGCTCGGATTGGTCTGTAGAGCAAGGGATTTTTATTATGGGCAGGGGTGAGCTTGTCCTTTTGTCAATTCTCAAAGATTCTAGACCATGTGCATGATAGGATAGCAGGGGAAACTTTTCGCTCAAGAGACCACTTCTACTATGTAGCATCATTTTGGAATTTGCAATGAAATCATTTTAATGTGAAAAGGTATACTTGGTTCAAGTAAATAACAAGATCAGTTCTCTATGCTCAAAACTTTATTTAATTCAACTGTGGACTTCGATATAAGAGAGATTAATAATCATACCAAATAAGATCAAGATATTTATTCATGTGAGTGTGAAAGTGAGGGATTCCAAATAAATGCTAATTTATCCAAAACAACTGAAAATATAACTGCAATACTTCAAGAATTGACAGGTGTAAAAATAAAAGATGTTTTTGAAGATTTTGATGATTTTGATTTTTTAGATTTTGATTTTGATTTATGAATTGAGAGAATACATAATATGACTATTTTTGAAATTTTTATATGAATTTACTAGGAATGAGACAAGATGTACAATATATACAATGACGAAATTACCAGAATTATGCGTAATAGCGCTTAAGATGCATAATGTTCATAGGTTCTTTAAGATATTTACCATCTAAGGTAGCTAATCTGTATGCTCCCAATCCAAATTTAGCAGTGATGATATATGGCCCAAGCCAGTTAGGTTCAAATTTACCTTTAAGGTCTTTAGTTGCATTAGTATTTTTTTTATTTTCTTTTAAGATGAGGTCATCGATCTCAAAGGATCGGTGATGAACTTTCTTAAGATATGCTCGTTTGAGCTTGTTCTAGTAGGCTCGAAGATGCTCCAAAGCATTGATGCGCTTCTCATCTAGGAGTTCTAGCTGACTAAATCTGCCAGCATGATATTCATCTCCTACTTCAGTATCTTGAAGTAGCAGAGCCAAAGAAGGAACTTCTAATTCAAAGGGAAAAATAGCTTCAGCGCCATAAACCAAAACAAAAGGTGAAGTGCCCGTGGGAGTACGAACGCTAGTTCGATAAGCCCACAAAGCAGGATATAATTGAATGTGCCAATCTCGGCCAGATTTATTGACCAATATTTTGAGGATTTTAATTAATGTTTTATTAGATGCTTCTTCTTGGCCATTACCCTGAGGATAATAGGGAGTGGACCAACGATGTTGAATTTTATATTTTTGACATAGTTTCTTTACATATTTATTTTTGAAACAAGTTCCATTATCCGAGATGAGATTTGCAGGAATTCCGAACCTACAAATAATTTGATTAAAAATAAATTTGGAAACTTGGGTTCCAGTGCAAGAAGCTAAGGGCATAGCTTCAACCCACTTCGTAAAATACTCGGTGGTGGTTATGATGAATTTGTGTCCATCAGATGACACAGGATTGATTTTTCCAATAATGTCTAAGCCCCATTTTGAAAAGGGCCAAGGAGATGAAATAGCCTGTAGTTCTTGTGCAGGCGCATGGACAAGGTCAGCATGTTTCTGGCACTTGTCGCAATGGCGCACGTAATCATGTGCATCATTCTCCATGGTAGGCCAAAAATATCCTATCCTAAGGAGCTTCTTAGCAATGGCGCTACCACTAAAGTGTCCCCCACAAGATCCATCGTGGGCTTCACTCAAAGCTGATCTAGACTCTTCTAGATTCAAACATCTCAATAGGATACCTTCAAAAGATCTCCTATATAAGGTATTGCCAATTATGATGAAGCGACTTGCTCGTCTACGCAATAATCGACGTTGGTTTCTATTAAAACCTTCAGGGAAGGTTCCATTGTGAAGAAAATTGAGGATGTCAGTGTACCAAAGTTCAGGAGTGGTTTCATTGATTAGAAACACGTCCAAAGGTTCCAAGCATGATTTAATTGAAGCGGGTTCCTGGAGTCGATGAATAATGATGGTAGCATATTCGTCATCTAACTCCAAGGGTAAAAGAGATGCAGCTGCGGCCATAGCATCAGCCGCACGATTGCTAGTTCGAGGAATAGCTTCCAAGGTAACTTGATCAAATAAAGATATTAATTGCAATACATATGCTTTATATGGGCACAATTTATCATCTCTGGTCTGATAAACATCATTAATTTGATTTATAACAAGTTGAGAATCATCGAAAACTAATAGATTTTTAATTTTTAGTGCCATGGCAGCTCGTAATCCAAGGATTAGAGCCTCATATTCAACAGTGTTATTAGTACAGGCAAACGTTAATTTAAAGGATAGAGGTATGAGGTGTTTCTATGGAGATATCAAAATAATACCTACACCAGCCCCACTCATGCATCGGGCTCCATCAAAGTATAAGGACCATTGCTCTGAATGATCTACCTCTAATTTAAGGCATTCGTCAGGAAACTCAATGACGAGGGGATGGGTGGATGCTAAGGGTGCAACAACTAATTGATCTGCTATGATTTGACCCTTAACAGACTTCTGTCCTATAAACGTGAGTTCAAACTCGCTTAGCGCAAGAACCCACTTTGTTGTGCGACCAGATAAATAAGGTCGACTCATGAGATACCGCAAGGGATCAGATTTAGCAATAACGTATGTTTTCTGACTGAGCATATAATGGCGTAGTTTCTGTGTAGAAAATATGATTGCTAGACATAACTTCTCTAATGTTGTGTAGCGGGTTTCATAACTAATTAATGTTCTGCTAATGTAATAATTAGCATGCTCTCTTTTCTCATCATCAAGTTGAGCTAACATAGCTCCTAAAGCAAAATCTGAAGCAAAAATATACAAGATAAATGGGCGATCAGGTCTAGGTGGTGAAAGTATAGGTGGGTTAAGAAGATATTGTTTGAGGAGTTCAAATGCTTCCTGACATTCGTTGTCCCAATGGAAAGAGACATCCTTCTTAAGAAGCTTAAGAAAGGGTCCAGTTTTATCCACCAGCTTATCGATGAAGCGACGGATGGCTTGAAGCTTACCTTGTAGACTCCGTAATTCAGATATATTTGTGGGTGCGGGCATATCAGTGATAGCCGCAATCTTGAGAGGGTCAATTTTGATGCCACGTAAAGAAACTATAACCCCCAATAATTTACCGGACTTAACTCCGAATATACATTTGGTTGGATTCAATCGGATAAGATATTCCCTTAACCGATTAAATACTTTTCTCAAGTCATCTAAATGGTCATCTTCTTCAGTAGAACGAGCTATAATGTCATCTACATAATCATGTAGTATATCATGCATCATATCATGAAAGATATAAGTCATGGCTCATTGATAGGTTGCACCTGCATTCTTTAAACCGAATGGCATCACTTTCCAACAAAAGGTCCCCCAAGGGGTAATAAAGGTTGTTTTAGCCTGATCTTCAGGAGCTATCCTGATCTGATTATAACCAGAAAATCCATCCATTAAGGATATCATTCCACTCCCAATAGTAAAATCAATGATCTGATCCATATTGGGAAGGGGAAAATCATCTTTAGGGCATGCAACATTAATATCTCTAAAGTCTGTACAAACCCTAACCTTAGTAGCTTCTTTCTTAGTTATTGGAACTACATTCGAGATCCATTCAGCATAATCAATGGCTTGTATAAAAATAACATTCAGGAGTTTTTCTAACTCTCCTTTGACTAGTAAGGCCACTTTAGGATGCATTTTTCTAAGTTTCTGTTTAACAGGTTTAGCATCCGGATGGACTACTAGGTGATGCATAACTACAGAAGGGTCTAAACCTGGCATATCTTCATATGTCCAAGCAAAGACATCTTCATATTCTTTAAGAAATGCAATGTATTTATCCTATTTTTCTTGACTCAATTCTGATCCGATGTTGATTATGTGAGGGTTATCCTCGGTTCCAATGTTAATTTTTATGACATTTTCTACTTCCATGTGTAGATCTCTCTCAAAATTAGGTGGGGCGGGTGAAACACCCAATTCTTGTAATTCTTCCAAGGTTAGCTTGGATAATTCGTCTTGAGGAGTCATGGCCTCAAGTTGGGCTATAGTAGGTATAGAGCCATCAAAATAAAATCCATTATGTAATAATTCCTCAATGGAGACATCATGGAAGATATCTCCCTCCAACTCATCGTCGGATTCAGCGATCATCTCAGGATAAGCTATAGATAGCATATTACATGTGAATGGCTTATTCGTTAAATGCAAAACATCGCGTTCATCTAAATAATCTTGGTAACATATAAGATGGTCATCATCCTCGAATGGCTGACCCTTACTAGAAAATAGGCCCACACCACATCGGGCGGGCCACGGCTCTACCTCAAAAGGTTCTTTCATACCATTCTGGAAAGGTCCCAAACCTTTCCCTTTATATCCCAATTTAAGCATTATAGGTTTGGCTTTAGTATACTCATTAGTAAAATAACATCGAGCATATCCATCATAATGAGTTCTGATGTTTCTGGGTATTCTACCCTAGTCATATCCCTTATAAATAAAGGCATAACTCCTGACTTGGTAAATACTTCCCATAGGTTGTGGGAGGCCCAAGGTATGAGGAGATGGTGGCAATTTATTTAAAACAAGGGAATCTTGCATAGAAACATTCGTTTCTTCTGATATAAGAATTTTAGATAGATCGGGTAAGAGCTCGTCAGTAAGAGCATAAGAGGTAGAAGGAATATTTCCTACGTCTTCGATGTGGAGAATATGCATTTGGTGGATATAGACGGTGTAGAGGTGTCAATAGATGGGTCTATTATAGGTATAGAAGTTATAGGAGTAGAACAAGAGACATTGGTTGTGGGATTAGGATCTTTCTTAGGTCCTAATGCGGTTTGTTCAGAAGATGGTTGAGCTATATGTGAAGGTGCATCTGATGGAGAAGAAGTAGATGACATTGTGGGTGTGAGTTTCACACGTTTAGATGGATAATGAGAATTAGGATGTGTGGATGATAGCGTGGGGCAAAATTGAACTCCAATAGGTTCTGCCAAAGCACACATATCAAAGGGTCTTGGATCACCATGAATGGTAACCAACTGATTCTTAAATTTGAATTTAACACATTGATGTAAAGTTGAGGGAATAGCTCGCATCGCGTTGATCCAAGGGTGACCCAAGAGTATATTGTATGATGCAGGGCAATGTACAATAAACACGGTCGTATCCAAGGTTCTTGGACCAACCTGCAATGGAATGGTAATAACTCCACACGTTTCTTGTGTTTCGTCATTGAAAGATTTTATAATCATATCAGTTCTTTTCATTTCCTCACTTCTAAACCCAAATATTTGGTAGAAGTCAAAAGTGCAAATATTTAAAGATGAACCATTATCAATCAAAACTCGTTTGACTGCTACATCTCCAATTAAGGCGGTAATATATAAGGGGTTATCTTTATGTAAACTATGTTGTGGTATGTCTCTATCCCGAAAGTCAATACAATCAACTTCACGAGTTATTATAGTATTGGCCATGTCTTGAGGGTGAATGTCTTGTGGTACCATCATCTGGCTTAATGTGAGCATTAATTCATCTCTATGTGTGGGAGAAGATCTTAAGAGGTCCAAAAGGGAAATTCTAGCTGTAATATTTGATAATTGTTCATTAATATTATAAGGAGGTTTAGGTTGAACATTAGGTGCATGATTCCCTTTATTAGGAACCTTCAAAACAAATGGAGTTGATCCACCATTCTGAATTTGATCTTGTTGAGAATTTTGAGCCTGTTGTCTAGTAACAGCTCCGATGGTACCCACAATATTATTCTACGGATGATGAATGGGTCTTGGTCTAGCGTTTATAGCTAACTCATTAGAAAGTAATTGGTGGGACGATGGTCTAGTAGTGACTCTTCTTGGAAATGGTTCTTCTGGAACCATATGACTTGTGATAGGGTGAATAGTATCTGATTCATCTTCAGAGCTATTCGATTGATTTGATGTGATTTCCATATCACTCTCAGTCTCATATTCTGTATCACTAAGATCAGGTATCTGCATATTATATAGAGGCCTGGTTGTAACCATGGATAAAGTTGTGTCAAAGGTTTCCAGATCATGAACAGGTAAATGCCCACTAATAGTTCCTACATATCGGGCGGGAGGAGGAACATTATGATGTTCAATTTGATTAGCCACCTCCTTACCATGTTTTGGTAAAGGATGTTGAAAGATGTCTAATGACTGATTGGCGTTCTGATTCTGGTTTTGTGTGGTGTTCTGTTGAGTGTTATTAGGAGGATTTTTCTTAGGTTGAAAGGCTTGTACCTCCATCTCATTGTTATCAATCAAGTCCTGTATTTTATGTTTTAATATTTTACAAGAGTTGGTAGTGTGTCCAGGTCCTCTATGGAAGTCACAATGTAAATCTGCTCTGTATCCGGGTATAGTTGGATCAGGTTCTCGGATATTTGGTAATTGAATTAAGCCTCGTTCTAATAATTGTGGTAGAATAGTTGATAAAGGTTGATTTAACCTAGTAAATTCTCGAGGAGGTCTATCAGGAGGTTTCAGTACAAACTTCTCCGTTGTCTTTGCAGCATTAACATTAGCAATATTTTTGCTATCGGTGACTCCATCACCCACAACTTGTTTATTCTTATATTGATTTCTGGATGTTTTCTCATCGTCTTTCTTTTTAAGCTGACCTCTCCTAATGAGAGCATCTTCCACTCTTCGGGCTAAGTCTATAGCCTGATCGAAGGTGGTCAAGGTAGCGATTGATAATTCGTAAGATAGTTGCTCTTGCAAATTATTAATAAAGATGTCCAACATCTCCCTATAAGGTAACACAAAGTGCAATTTTCCTATCAATTGTCTCCACCTAGCTAGGAAATCAGCAAAGCATTCATCTTTGTCTTGTTTTAAGTTATACAAATCTTTAATGGTCACATGTCTTTCGATATAGGCACTAAATTGATGAACAAAAGACTCGGCAGTTTCTTCGAAATTCCTCAAAGAATTAGTGGGTAATTGATAATACCACTCTAATGCCATTCCTCCCAAGATTTTCGGGAACATTTTTAGTAATAACAAGTCATCATGTGATATATCATGACATGCTATCCTAAACATACGAAGATGCTCTATGGGATCTTTCGTTCCTTTATATATGGGCAGGACAGGCATAGGAAAATGTTTAGGATACGGTTGTGCTACAACTATAGGATCTAAAGGCTGACTACACATCTCTCGATAATTGTACGAGGGTCGGTAGGGATCTATCTGGTCCATGCGGGAAACTAACTGTTTCACCATGGTTTCAAGATTACTAGTTTGTCCACCATATTGGTTCGGTGGGACATAGGTATGGGATTTATGAGTGTATGATGGTGTGGCATAAGGATTAGATGCTATATTGCTATTATGCAAAGTGTTGGTAGGAAGAGTATTATGAAGGGGATTTGTAATAGTATTATGTTGTATCCCAGATTGTTGGTAATTGGTGTTTGGTTTTGTTTTGGGTTTTTGTTGATTTGAGGTATGTTGCTCAATAGCTTGGCGAAATAGAGCAGTAAATGATGGTTTCTTTTGTGCGGGAATGACCCTAGGCTTGTTAACAGGCACTTTAGGTGGTTGGGTAACCTGTTGTTGTTGCATGTTCCGGATCGCAGCTACTATATCCAAATTGGATGGTCCAGCTTGATCACTCTCTTGTTCAATAAAGGACAAGGGATTAGTGCATGTGTGAAATACGTCTTCTAGAGTTGCTTGAGTGTCACTAATTCGATCCTTGTCCATATGGACTGCTCTATTAAAAACATCGATATTTGTGTTAATGAACTTCCAAAATTGTTCCATGTTTTCAAAAGTGATAGCTCCTCCCGGAGACATTTTAGGGGATGAGGATCCTTCCTCTCTATTAATTTCTTCTTGTTCATTTGCTACAGCAAGCTCTTCTTCTTGCTGGTCTAGGATTTCTTCTTCCTGAACTTGGTCCTCAGGAGGGACATTTTGGTCAATTAATGGTCTTCCTAACCAATCTTCTTCTTCTTCGGTTTGTTTTCCATTCCTAAGTCTAGGCATTGTGCTAAACTTAGGTTTTAGCAAATATATATATATATATATATATATATATATATATATATATATATATATATATATATATGCGATAGGGTTGAGAGGTATATATTTTAACTATATACCTACTATAATACTTAAAAAGGAAATGTTTTGTTTTTTTTTTTTTTGTTTTGTATTATTATTTCACAAGTATAAAAATAACAAACAACATGCTAGTTGCAAGAAATAACAATAGTAAAAAGAATAACTTAGTTTTCTATAAATAGTTTATGGATATCGTTGATAGGATCAAGTTCATCAGGAGTCATGAAATGCTCCTCTTCAAATTGGAAGTGGTTTTTCAAGAACTTGACAAAGTGTGCTATGGTAATATGATCTACTTCAGACTCTGACTTATAAAAATAAAGTTCATGGCAATATTCTCGATACAACACAGCTCTAGGAACTCTATTCCATATTTTTCTATCCGTAAGAATGACTTCTTGATCCTCTATACGAGATAGAAACTTATGTACTACAACTACGTTCTCAAGGTATTCCTCAAAGGTGTACAATTCTGAAGACACAAGTGCTCTTTTATCTGCTAACCACCTATGGCAAGCTCTCTGAAGTTCATGGTACAAAGTCACCTGATCGGGATCCAGGATTCTATCTAGGACAAACCTCTTAATTTGCCTAAGTTCTGCAGATCTAGATTCAATAATACCCAATCTCCTATCAAGTTCATCCCACAAAGGTTGGACTCTATTTGTTTGAGGTACTCTAAGCACAGAAGTAATCTCTATGGCCGTTAATTGATTTTCAACATTTATGGTGACAACTCGTCTTCTATTATAATCTACCATCTAAATATGATATGTAAATTTAACAGTTTTCTAATGATTCTAGATGTTCTTAATAATGTGTTTTTTTTTGGATTGTTTTCAAAAGGTGTTTTAGTTTCACGTCGGGTTCACCAAAAATGTATCGCCCAAATTTTTTGCACCCTTACCTTCGGGCTAAAGGATCCGTGCCCTGGAAGGGGGATGCGAGAAGGATGGGACAATACCTCGGACGGAGAGGCCCTTTGAAGGTCGCGCCTCTCGGGGGAGGGGTATAAGGGTGAATTTTTGACGGATGGTGGGGTTCACCAGGAAACTTTGAGTGGCAGTTTCCGTGCCTAGTTTGAGAATGGGTTTGATGTGTTCATTTTATATTCAATCATTCATATTCCTAGGTTGGCCAAAATGAATCTAAGCTATTCTATATGAAATTTTGGGTTTATATGAAGACAAAAAACATGAATGAATCCTAAATACAGAGACTATGTGAAATGGAGAGGAATACACCTGATTCCTGATGTCTGATGAAGATTCTGAAGCTTGTAGGAGTCCAGATCATCTCGGATATGATAGGATCATCTGTAATTGTACAGAATCATCCCAAATCATAGGCGATCATCTGAGATCAGACAAGATCATCGATGACCTGACGAATTCGTCAGAAACCTGCAATCATGGAAATAGACACCAAAAACCAAAAATGCAATTGCAAGAATGATGCAAAATGATAGAAATAATAGTATAGATGCTTAAATAATAAATCTAGATAGCAAATCAAATGGGAAGCACTATTTTAATAACTTATTTTAAATTTTATCATGCAAATATGCTAAATGAGGTGAACTCCAGGATGCAGAATAGAAATAAATCAATCTAATGCACAATTAAATAAGAAAGAAAGGTAGAAAATGCAAACTCAGGGCTCTGGTTGCCCCCAATCTGAACTACAGTCAAAATCATCTACGATCGTACGAGATCATCGTCGATCTCGACAGGATCATCCGAAATCGTGTTGGATCGCCTACGACGATCCGAGCTTTCTCCGGCTGAAACACAGTAAAAACCTGCAATAAAATCTGAAAATACAAATGCAAATGATGGGGGCGAGGATGTTCTAATACAACAAAAAACTAGAGTTGCAGGGAAATGATCAGCCAGGGGGATAAACTGGGAAAATCCCAAGTTTATATAGGATTAGGGGGAGGTTAGGAGGTTGGGGATCATCCCAATCTGGGAGATCTCCAACGTAGGAATCTCCAACCGCGCAGACACGCTTCTGCCCGAGTTGGAGAGGTTGTTGAAACAGAGGCTAATTATGAAAATTTGGTTTTGGGACGAAATCGTCTGGACGTTCTGTTCCAGACGAATTCGTCCGATTTGGGACGATATCGTCAGATCGACGACGATATCGTCCAACGGTCAAAACAAATTCTAAAAATGGCATGAAAAATGAGGTGAGCGGTTAACGGGCGGTTTCGGGGTTAAAATTCAAATTTTTATCTTTTTACTGATGGTTTAACTGCACCAATTTTAGGGTGCTACATGTATAAAAAAAACTTCATCGCCCATATAAAAAAAGAAAAAAAAAAATGAAAAGAGCACTACCACAATCAGATAGGTTAACACCATAACAGGGGCAAAAAATAAAAGAAAATGCCTCTTGATATCACCCATGTTATGTTTATCACCTTTGGTTCTTAGGTTCAACATAATACCATGGGATGATTCCCATCACTAGCAATAGGCTCCAAGAGCCTACCTACCAGTGGAATAGTCTTACAGGTGACCACATCTCTCACATTAGCATCTCACTTTCATAGAGATCACTATTGTGGATGGATGAGCTAGCTAGTCCGGTAGCATCTACAATGGGTTAATCCTACCTCCCTAAAAATAGATAAATGAACCTTAAACATTCACACACATAGATCCAAGACAGACTTTGAACCAGCCCGATTATGTTATAAGTTGCCACAAAACTTGTATAACAAGGGTTTGAGATTTGATTGTCATAACTATGTTAGTCAAAACCATTACACATGCCTTACATTATCCACCGTCCTTGAAATCATGGTATGGATTGCATCCATACAGGTAAATGCCATGATATAAGTTCTTCCTTGGCACATTTTAGTAAGCCCATACATGCGCTCATGCATCTATGTCATATACATTTGCTACACCTTATAGTTATGCATTTTTATTACATACATTCACAAAATAAAATTACATTATGCATTCATACTACACACATTCCAAAATTAAATTATAACATGGCATTTATTCTATGTACATACATATACAACAACATCACATTCGATATCACATAACACTGCATACGAAACACAATCATGCATAATATTCTACAATTCATTCATATGAAAGAATGATAATAGATCTAAACCATTCACACATATGTATCTATTAATCATACATACCTACAAACTATATTGTGCTATCTATGTAAATATAAACTCAATATATTCCAAACCATAAAAATCACAAATCATATATAACATCTAAAATCAAGCTATATATATATCATCATCATCATCCAAAAATGCTCGAAGGCTACAACCTGGTAGCATGCCCATCACATATAAAATCTAAAATGCCCGTAGGCTAAAATCAAAGATATAACTCCTAACTATCACCATGAGTCTCCCCATGCCCCTCTCGACTCGCTCACATATTCGTCACCTGGCTTGACTTTGCAACAACCTCTAGAACTAGATCTACCATAGGCTGCTCCATAGCAGGCAGATCCTGCACCTCAACCCTTGCATCAACATCTACCACCAGAGCAACACTATGTTGACTATGATTAGAGGGTTCCTGCACTCATGATTGTGTCCCAAACTGTGACACCACCTATGTATAGTTAGGGAGAGGAATCCCATGAACCAATAGATAAGTCTTACATAATAACTTCCTGGTAGTCTCCATGCCTAGTTGACCAATCAGGGTCATAATCATCTGAGCCTACCTCACCATCATGACCCTCAACTACTCTCTCTTAGTCCCCTACCTGACCATATCAGCCCTTAGCTACTCCACCTCAGCCTCCAATTGACAGACTCTATCCCATAGCACCCGTGCCTCATTCACTGTATCTCCCCTCACCAACATATTGATAGGAATCTATTGTGCCACATCCATAAATACACCAATATCAATGGTGTCATCCATATAACCCAAAATAGTAGCGACACCTCCCTTCTCCTCTCCCCTAACAATCTATCCCATATCCACCTCAACATCCACGGGCACCTACTCCACCCTCACATCTTGGGTGCTCGTTCCACCACCCAAGTGACACCATGAGTGCCATAAAGGAACCTCCTCTGCATCACCAATTGAATCCTCAACCTGAGCTCTCCTACTCATCCTCACCTCTGATGGAGGTACCCCAACATTAGGTACCACCCATCGATTAATAACACCATTTCCAAGAACCCAACTCTGCCAAGCCCACTAAGATTCAAACTTAGGAGTCGTACCAACATCTACCACATCTTGGATGTCCATAGGAGAATCCCTCTCCCCAACCAATGGAAGCACCATAGGCTACTCTCCTCTATTATCCTACTACCTAAAGAAAATTATAGGAGTCCCAGGAACATCCTATCACAAGCCAAACTGCCACCTCACTCGATCAAAATAGAAATAATCAGTCTACTAAGTATATATACCCACTATCTAGCAACCTCTTCTAATGGCTTGCAACTGCTCCTCATCCTTCTCCCATATCACACCATCCAACAAAGGCCTCCACCTAATATCATCAAGAGTTGCATCCTCAAACTTAACCCCCCAAAATAGCGGGTCATCCTCATGCGATCTCTTAATACCCTGGTCAGTCACCATGCTCCATATCAAAGCATAAGGCAAATACTCCTTACCCTCCACATGAATAGGCTGAGGCAATAGAGATAGCCTCTCAATAGCTACATGCTCCCATGCCCATACCTACAGTAAGGGCATTGCATCAACCCTATCCTTCTACCACAAATGACATCATGCAACTCTTGATATACTTGGGCTAATAGAGCAAGTGCCCAAGCAAACACAAACTTATGCTCCGCCATGTCACTAACCAAGTCTAACATATTATAGGTAAATAGAAATCCAAAACTATTAGGCAATGCATATGTGGAGCTCATAATCATGGTTGCACACTACCGATCATATATCTTCTTCTACAGCCACAACCACTCATAGTCCATATTTGAAATATCTATCGATCTCCACTCTACCCCAAATAATCACTCCAACACTGTATCCTTACTCTCATTAGTTGCCACTCTCACAAGAGCACACTCAATAGATAGCCTATAGATGCAGTACACATCTTCCAATGTAATAATCATTTCCTCGATGGGAAAATGAAAAGTATTCCTATCCACATCCCACCATTCACACAATGTAGATATATAGGCCTTGTTGGTTTGTATACTAGTACACTCCCATACACCTTGAAACCATATATCATCTAACCATTTAATCTCCTCTTCTTGGTTCATCACCTTATCAAATACATCCTTCATATTTTGCACTCGATGACGGGGCTCGAGCATCTTCACCTGTTCATCCACAACAAAACACAAGTTAGATATCCACATAAGTGATGCAATCAAATCAAATTTTATAAACCAAAATTTACAAATTAAAACCTTTTAATTTGACACACATTTTGATGCTAAACAATGCACAAAACACACGACAACAAACATCGACATAACATTCACACATTTGGATACCCATTTCAGTATTTCATGACAAAATTTCAAACTGGCGTGACAAACAACATCATTTGGACTCCCAACAACCCAGTTCAAATTTACAACTACCTATTAATTGGTACGCAAATCAAATATAACACAAACAATAACATCTACAAAAAAAATATCATTTTTAGATACCCATTTGCCCAGTTATTGGCAAATGTGTCGATAAAATAAAAAAAAACACACAAATCAACACCAAGTTCACAATCAAATTTATCATACATACACCAAAATTGAACACACATCAGAAGACATAATTAAAAAATAACAGTCATATTTTTGAATACCCATTTGCTCATTTAGCAGTGAAAGTTCAAACATACATTGAGTATAGTATAAATTGGGCTCCCTATAGCTCATTTTTAGTTTAACCTCAATCGACACCTTTGACATGTAAGTCAAAGGTAGGCCAAACAAAGTCATTCACCAAAACAAACAACATTTTTGAACACCCATTTTCCCTTCTACAGTGAAAGTTTCATCGGTTTTCAAAAGTTTTACCTCTAACATGTCAAATCTAACAGTCTAGGTTTGATAAAGTACACCTAAAAGTGACAATTTCTAAAATCACATCAAATGAAGTCAAAAAAATATAATAGTCACAAAATGGGATACCCATTTACCACTTTAGTCGATCAAATACAAAAACATATCAATGTCAGTACACGATTACTTCCAAAAACTGATGGTCAAACCTCATACCTACTCTACCCTTCACCCGGTCACAATGCCAAAACAAGTCTAATTCAAAAATAGATCGTGCTTTTGGATACCCATTTGCCTTTTTTGTCACTTTGTGTTTAAATTTAAATTAAAAATTACAAATTTTTTTAAATCAAAACAAAACCTCCCCTTCCCTCATTCACATTTTCCTCAAAAAATAAAACAAAAACAAAACAAGGTAAAATATCACTTACCAGTGGTTTCCCGTGCCTGCTACCAGCCGCTTTACATCCTCTTATCAGCTTTGCCCTCGCAATAGTCACATGCGCTCCTCTCATGCCATTGAATACCCTCACAGTTTACTTTCCACCATTGTTCACAGTCAAAATGAGCCCCCCACATACAAATTATGGCTTAAATATACCTTATCTACCAATTCACCCCTTGAGGGGCGAACCACAACCTAATTCACCCTCGAGTGACAATTTAGGGCAAAATCACCGCTCGGGTGGTGAATTCAACCAAAACACCTCAAAATGCACCCAAAACCCTAGGAAAGTAGGCATTTGTCCCCTAAAACCCTAGGAACCTTCCAAACTTGTCTTTTAACTTCATTTGCATCCATATTCATCATGCATTGATATTTTATCAATCGTTGCATCATCAATTCACCACAATTCATTTGCCTCATTGCTGATTCCTCGTTTGAGGGGGTATTCATATCTAAAGTCAGCTTTACATGCAACCACAACATCAAAAATCCAAAAGCGTGGTTAATGCATTTGTCTACAATTTTTTTTGCTGAATATTATCATACGAAATAATCTCAATCACAATCAGACATGGGTTACATCAGGAGAGCTATGCGTGACAATGTAGAAGTCAATATGGCATTCTTGTACATCGAGTACATAACAGATGATATTTTTGGCATGATCCTGGTGCAACATTTAGAGTATTTATATCTGGCATTCATGGAACATCATGAATGACATGTTTGAATAAGCTAAATGTTAACTTAGTTCAAATGGTTTGACACTTGTCACCATGTTCTCATCAATCAATCAACAACAAATATTTAGTTAGGCTTTTATCCTAATCATACTTTTGGACCATGCTGATCTGGTCACAAAAGCAAAGCAGTCAAAAGTTGCCATTCTCAAGCAACTGGTATGGCATCGTAAATGTCATACAAACTCAGAAAAATCACATCATTACATTCATAATCATTCATTTTCATTTACCAACATTGTTTTTTTATCTCTTTCCTATTTTCCTTCCTTCCTTCCTCTCTTCTTCCCCTGTGGATATCAGGTTGATGATGTATGGTCACACTTCGAGCGACTACATACCTTCGATTAGATTCCATTATTTCTCTTATTTTCCTTGGATACCCAATTAATTGTTATGGTCATGCTTTGAGCGGCTACATACCCTTTGATTGGACTCCATTTCCATTCTATCCCTTTTCCTTCTACACAAACCCTTCATATTTTTGTATTAAACTATGTTCTACATAGTATAGTACAAAAAGGGGCAAATGTAGACACCCAAAAGTCACACATTGCTACTTTTGTGTATCCATAGGTGATTCCAGACATCCCTAGGCTATTGTAGGCTATCATAGTCATGCATAGTAATACGTAGATTGCCATAATTCACCATAGTAATAGGTAAAATTTCATGTATCACTCCATTGGATTTCAGGTCATAAAACCTCATAAGCCTTCCAAATAACATTTGGTGCATTGAGATATCATTCGACGGTCTATTCACATGCAATTGAGGCCCCCATGGGGTCTTAGTTGACCAAAAAAATTAATAAGTCAATTACCAAATTATAATTTAATGTCGACTTCACTTAAGTCACCATTTTAGGGCAAATTTTATTAAAAGAACCCTTAATCTTGATTAGCACTAATTACATCCTCCCATATGTGTGAAATTAGGGTTTGTTGAGATATTTATTTAATCATGTCATAAATTGGCTTAAGCACCTCCTAATGAGGATTAGCCCTAATCCATCCTCACACATAAGGAATGTGATGTTTCCATATTCCATTTCTTAACCTAAACCTAGTTATAATCAAACCTAGGTTTAGTCTATCTAACCCCCCCTGCACCTTGTATTTACCTATAAATAATGGACACCAAACCCCTAATTAAGTCTGACTCACAAATTCAACAAAGCACAATTACTATGCTAAAATGGAAAGCCAATATTGAACAATCATTTCTTGGTGCACATAGTCGGATTTCAACGATACATAGAGGCACCCCAGCTGCCTAGGAGTCAACCCACTGGAAGGATTTTGCAAAAGAGGCATCATAGCTCAGATCACCCCTTGCCCCATGAATCTGGCCTCAGTTCGTACCTCGGGTGGTGAATTGGGTCTACAGGCCCCCCAAGTCACTCCATATTTGGGTGGTAAGCTCCATTTCATCATATTATTACCTTTTGCATAGTTTATTTCATGTTTTGTTCTATTTTTATGGTTATTTTGTCTTCATAAATATGGGGCCTGACTAAGGCAATCCCCCCATCATACTAACACCCTTTTATAGGTTATTCATAGGTTATGCAGCAAATATGAAGAGGGAAAGCAACATAAAAACAACAACAACCCAGTGGTGGCCCACATACAAAGAAGCCCACCTACACTTAGGGACGACTAAAGAAGGCATCAAATTGATTGTAATATTGTTAGGAAGAGAAATGGATAAATGACATCATGTCCCTCTTGCAACACATTTTTATTAATATCAATGGAATCACAGTCTTTGTTTAATGCATCATTTTGTTTTGTGTTAAATTATCAAATGCCATTTTTTTGATCGTTTCAATACTTTCTCGAGTCCTTGTTCTTTCTGCCATAATTTGCTTTTTCATCACTAGATAACTCATTGCTTGAATCTAAATTATTTTTCTGTCTTCCTAGTAGCTTTGAAGGCTACTTCTTTTTGGTAATTAGGTTACTCTTTTGTTCTCATCTCAAAATTTGTAAGAATACCATGTAATTTATCCCTTGTCAAAAGATCACTATCTTTTGATTCCTCTATAGTTGAAGTCTTTTCACTAAACATTTTTGGGAGTGACCTTAAAATTTTATCACAAACATCAAATTCTTGAACTTCAAGTCCAAGTACTTACATGGAGTTAATAACTTCATCTACACAAAGTAGATAAGCACTAATATTTTCCTCATCCTTCATCTTTAGGTCTTCAAATATTTCCTTGAGATTTTGCAACTTTGCCTTTTTGATATTTTTATCTCCTTCATATATGCCTTGCAATTTATCCCAAATTTCCTTTCCTAATTTGCAGTGCATAACCTTTATAAACTCTATTTTATGCAAACCTCTCAAAATTACATTCATTTCTTTTGAATTTTAATGATGTAGAAGCTTACCATATTTATCTATAGGTGGAGTAGTTGTTGGTGTGCATCCATTTTCAACTGCTTTCCATATTTCATTTCCAAGTGCAATTAGGTGAATCTTAATTCTCATACTCTAAAATACATAATCGCTTCCATAAAAAATTGGTGCTGAATTATCTGAGGATCCACTCTAATAATCCATCTGTGTTCTTGTGAAATTTTCCTTCAAGTTGTTAAACACTTTCGAAGGAACCCGCTCTGATACCAATTGAAGAACACAAGCTTATATTGAGAGGTGGGGTGAAAATTATAATACCACTTTTTAATTTTAATTCTCAATCAATATTATGCAATATATCAATGGCGATATCAACAATGATAATTAAATCAATGCATAAATCACCACACACAATAGAGACACCAATTTAACATGGTTCACCCAATGTGGGCTACTCCACGGAGAAAATATTTCACTAAAATTTTCTCAACAAATCTCTTGGGAAACCTTTCCCTATTACAATGTTTATGGATATATTTCCAAAGGAGAAACCAATACCCTAATCAATTTTGTGGATATTTATCCATAGAAGACACTAATCTCCTTAGATGGTTCATGGATCTCTATCCATAGGAGAACTCCTTATCCTCTACTCTGGATGGTGATCTTCTAGAAGAACTACTGCCTCCACTGCACTAGCTTATGGATCTCTATCCACTGAAGCCTCCTACCCTCACTCAGAAGACCTATCCTCACTACCTTGGCTAATGGATCTCTATCCACTAGAGACTATCATCCTCTATACTCTATCACCTCCAAATATTGCTCTCAGATCTATCTCAAATCTACACTAAACACGGTCCTTTGGTCTAGCACAAATATTCTCAATCTCTGTCCTCAAATTTGCACTAAACACAATCCTTTAGTTTAGTAAAAAACTTCTCAATATTTGTCATCAAATCTGCACTAAACATATTCCTTCTATCTAGTACAAATCTACTCAATCTCTGTTGTCTAATCTTCATTAAACATAGTTCTTTGATCTAGCACAAATCTGCTCAATCTCTATCCTCAAATCTACACTAAACACAATCCTTCGGTCTAGCACAAATCTATTCATAATATTTATCATCAAATCTACACTAAAAATAGTACTTTGGTATAGTACAAATCTATCCTCAAGCCTTAACACAAAGATTGACTCAATCACAAATCACCTCTACTAGATCTGCCCCAAACCTTAACCCAAGGTTTGAAAAAATCAATCAATAAACTTTTCTCTCAAGTCTTCTCAAAGACTTATCTCAAATCTACATTGTAAGCTTCCAAAAAATCTCACTCTAATCTATCCACAAGTTCTCTCTAGAACTTGTACAATCTTCTCAACAAGTCTTCACCAAGACTTACCTCAAATCTACTCAACAAGTCCTCACTATAACTTGTCCAATCTTCTCAACAAGTCTTCACCAAGACTTACCTCAAATATTCTCAACAAGTCCTCACTAGAACTTGTCCAATATGCTCAAAAAGTCTTCACCAATACTTACCTCAAATCTGTTCAAAAATTCCTCATTAGAACTTGTCCAATCTACTCAACAAGTCTTCACCAAGACTTACCTCAAATCAATTTAGAATATAGAACAATTTGTTTCATAGAACTTGAACTATCACTTCAACATTTTCCAATTGACTAGGCTCAATCAATTTCACTTAACCAATCACTCAATGAAACACTCATTGGTTACAAACCCTAGTCAAGCATATGAACACTCACTCAATTATTTCCAATAATGCTTATCAAACAATATCACATAACAATGATACTCATGATCTTGCACTAACCCTAGTTTCAAGATAGTTCTCAACTTCTCATAAAACTGATACTCGTGATCTTGCACAAACCCTAATCATGCATATGAAGGCCCATTCAATATTTCTAACAATGCTTATCAAATAAGGTTTTTATCAACAAATCTTACTCAAAAAAACCTTTAACAATTAAACTCAACAATGCTTATAAAACAATCTTTTTCACTCCAAATTAGCATTTACAACATCCAATCCAACAATATTTCACTCACAAGGAAGATGTGTCCATACCTCTTTGTTTGAAGAAGATTTGACTTCAAACACCTATCTCAATCACAATTAACTCTTTGCCAATTTCAAAGGTTAGGTAGAAATGTCTTCTCATTCATTCACTCAATTTGATACCTCAAAATATTTCACCATACATAGCAATAAATCTTTATTACACCTTATAATCTCCACACTTCAAATTACTTTATCAAAAATCACAATAAAACAATTAATCCTCAAAATATTATAACTCCTATTTCAATTCACTTTTCAAAAATCACAATAAAATAATTAATCCTCAAAACCTTATAACTCCTATTTCAATTATCTTTTTATAAATTGTCAACAAACAAGATCATATTCTATTCAAGTGCATCAAAAATCTTGTTATAATCGGCACGACCGAATTTGGGGGTCGAGGGGGATTGAACCCCGGACCTGTCGATTGGCAGTGTCATGGCTTCTGTGACGTGTATCGGTAAATATGACGAAACATCAAATTTACTTGCAAATAGAAAAATATGCACCTACACCTTTGAACGCTATCAAAAATTTGTTGAAATAGATTTAAATCTCTTGCCTCTCCCAAGCATTAAGGCATAACTAGTTCGCCGTCTGCACATATATTAGAGCCTTTCACTGGCTGCGACAAGGAAATGATATTGGTCCCATCATCTACAATTTGATGTCAAATGCTAGAATGAAAGAATGCTAGAATTAATCCTTATCATGGGAGAAATACGATCGGCGATCCATTAAGGAAAAATTAACGAGCAAATTTTGATTTCTCAGATCAAATTAACCAACTTGCAGGGCTTGTGAGAATCGAACAGCGATCGAAGTAGAACCACAATGAAGAACCTTCAATGGCTGCAAAATGATGCAAACATCCATCTTCTTCTCATCGTTAATAGGTTTTTCATCTGCTGCAAAGGTCCACAGATCGAACCATGATACTACAATCGCCTTAATTTACAAAAATAAACTACTATCTATGTCTTCAATGGTGACTACTTCGATTGATGTTCCCTTCGACATCTCCCATGGTGGTGCATTGCTTCGATCTCCTGACTACGTCTATCTCGTTCACAGAAGCTTGTTGATCTAAACTGCAAGGTGAAAACTACCATGAAAGATAGAGGAAAACTATGTGATCTCCTCACGCGATCATCCAGAGTTGATGATTACAGTTTATAGGTATGCAGCAATAGGAGAGGTTTAGTCCCACATGGGATGGATGGTGTTTGTCAGTGTTGTTTAAAAATAATAAGTGACAATATTATTATTGATTACCCTTGGGCAATCAATCCCTCACCTTTTTTTTGCCAAGTGCCCACCGACCTGTCACCATACACACATATCACAAGTCTATTATGTGTGTCAGGGTCATCCGCATCAGTTTTACGTCGTGTCAGGGTTAGCTTGCATCTGTGTTGGCCTTCGAGTTAGTGGTTGTCCACCACGTGTCCAATCTACTACTTTGGTCCTCATCTATCAGGTTTCTATGCCCAAGTGTCTCATGGTCCATGTCAATTCTGGAGTGTCCATCCCATAGGTCTAGCCTCCACCAGCCAGGGTCTATTGTTACCTAACTTAGATGTCAGGTCTAGCGTATCCACTCACGTGGCATCTGGGCCGTCAGGTCTGTGCTGAAGTTTTCAGGGCCACCTAGTCACAAACTATCATAGGTCCCCGTACATAACTTTAGTAAAATCCATAGTCAACCAGTTGCCTTAGGTGTCGAGCTCCGAGAGTTCGACAGTGTAGCTCTGATACCATGTCAACAAACAAGATCATATTCTATTCAAGTGCATCAAATAAATAGATTACATTAGGCTTGGAATAGCCCATGATTTTAGGAGCTGGAAAACCAAATACAACCTAAAATATACTGACACTATCTTAAGCCTAACCACTAACCAAAATAATGAAATAATAATGTATATGAATAATATACGCTAACAAAAATCACAATAAAATAATTAATCCTCAAAGACCTTATAACTCCCCCTTAGTAAAAATCATTCATGCCACCTTATAAACCTTAGAAGCAATTTAATATTTAAAAAATTAAATACCTTGCTCTCGGTGGGATTCGAAACCCCGCTTGCACCTTCCACAATGCCCTAGCCGTGGCCCACATGCCACGTGAGCTAGGTGCTCACCTTGGCACCAAAAGGCACCTCGTGCACCTTGAATCTTCCCTTGGCACCCAAACCAAAACTCTAACACATGTACCTTAGCAAAAAGCTGTCACTGGGTTTCGATCATGGAACCTTCCGCCTACTAGCGCCTTAAGCCACAACCGCCTACCGTTGGCCCAACCACCATGGTTGGCAACCAATCTCCAAGCATCTTCCCTTTATCCACTCATTGACTACCATTTTCAAACTTTGTCCTCTTCTCCTCTTTTTCACGTAGTTCACACAAATCGCATGCACTTCGATTAAGATTCGAAGGATAATGTTTTCTCTCCAAAGCATATGGTATTAATATGAATTTTGCTCTCCCTTTTACACGTCGATGGGTGGAAGAGGTAATCGACGTCAACGCTTTGACTTTTCTTGCTTGCCCTTTGTAACCCTAACCTTAGGGTTATTAAATTAAATCATAAACTAATTTATAATTTATTATAATTAATTTATAATTAACTTAATAACTTTAAAGTTAATTAAATTAAATTATAAATTAATTTATAATGAAATTATTATAATTAATTTATAATTAATTTAAATCTTTAGGTCTCAACCTTAGACCTTTAATATTATAATACAAAATTATAATATTATTTTCTCGGGCCTTCCTTTTGCTCTTTAGACCTCATCTTTTTCCTTAGGCCTAGAAGCAATCTTTCTCTTGCACTGATTACTAAAACTGACTCTTGACATCCTTCCTTTTGTACTGCTCACTAAAACTGACTCTTGACATCAATGACAACAAATCTTGCTCATATTTCCAACAATCTCCCCCTTTGTCATTGATGGCAACCCATTTACCTTTTACCATTTCCTTTACCTTTTTCTATTCTGCTCCCCTTGAGAAACTGCTCCCTCTGATTGAATGCTCTCCCCCTAACTCAAATCTCTCCCCCTTTGTCATCAATGGCAAAGGGCCACCTTTGGGGCTCGGGGCTAAGAATGAGACTCTTAGCTTAGCCCCTCCCCCACCTCCTTTTGAGGTGGTTAGTTCTGGGGTGGGAGTATTTCTACTCCCAGAAAGCACTGATCTTTACCTTTATCCACTTTCTTCCTCATCTGATCCTTCTGATTCCTCTGACTATTCTTGTTCCTGCTTGTCTCTGGAATTTTTGCTCTACACCACTTTGTTGTATGTCCATCATTATTGCACTTATAACACTTAATGTTGTTATTCCTTGGAGGTGCAAATTTCTTGGGATTTCTCCTGGTGAAGCCATATCTATTCCTATCATGAACCCTGCAATTAACTACCTTGTGACCAAACTGATTACAAGAGTAGCAATACCCTTGAAAAAGTTATCTATTTCTAAAATTCCCATATTCCTATCTTCCATGTGTCCTGCACTGTGAAGCCTTGTGCCCAAATCTGTGACATGAGAAGCATCTTCCATTGAAACTACCTTGCCTTGACCCCATTGGTCTTTTAGTCTCTTTTACCCTGTGTTGGTTCCTATTCCATCTGTTCCTCTTTTGTGCATTGTTCCTTTCCTTGTTGAACTTTCTATTGTCCAACTCATCCTCAGAAGTCTCACTCTCTCTTACACTCTCTTCTTCTAAAGTTTCTTCTTCTTCAGAACTTGAGGTTGACTCCTCTCCTTGTTTCTTTTGTACTTGTTCAAAACCAAGACCTGTCTTGTTTGTTGACCATCTTTGTACCTTGATAATCTTGTCTATGGTTTTTGAGCTTTTCCCAAACTTGTGTAACTTGTCCTTAGACTCTTTTACTTCCTTCCTTAGTAAAGCTACCTCATGCTCTAACCTTTCACATTCTAAAACCTTTGCTTCTAACTTCTCTTTGAATCTCCTTGTCTTAGCTATTGAGTTGGTTAGATCCTCTATAAGCTTTCCTTTCTCTTCATCACATTCTTGAAATTTAAGCTTGAGTTTTGAGTTTTGCTTTCTTACCTCCCTTAATGCATCAAGGGCATGAATAAGCTCACCCTCAAGATCAACTTCTCCTTTCTCTGATTCTTCCTCTATTTGTTTGCCTTTGAAAACATCTTCATTCTTTTCTGACTCATCTTCTATAGGATCACCTCCTTCTTCTTCTAATGCCATAAGAAGATTCTCTTCTGGTCCTTCAAGTGTATCTTCATATTCATCATCACTGAAACTGAATCCATTCCTTGTACAACTATCTTCAATATGACCAAAGTTACCACATCTAAAACACTTGAGAATCATTGGTGACCTTTTCCTAACCACTTCTTTTTCTTTTTCCAAAAATAGAACTTCATCTTTATCATTATCTGAGGAACTATCATCACTATCACTTGAGTACTTACTTGCCTTGTCTGCATAGAAACTCTTCTTATGTCTTTGGAAGAACTTCTTTCCTTGCTTGCCTTGTCTATCCCTACTTTTCTTTTGGTACCTATGTTTTTCTGTTTCCCTATTCTTATGATCCTATTTCTCTTCATCATTGCTATTTCTAGCTTCTTGAAAATCAGATGCATAGTGACCATACTTTCCACAATTGAAACATCTAACTAATTTTGTACCTTTATACTTTCTTGAGTCCTTGTTCCTTCTACCATAATTTGCTTCTTCATCACTGGATAACTCATTGCTTGAATCTGAATTCTTTCCCTTTGTCTTCTTAGTAGCTTTGAAGGTTGCTTATTTTTGGGAATTAGGTTCCTCTTTTGTTCTCATCTCAAAAGTTGTAAGAATGCCATGTAATTCATCCCTTGTCAAAATATCACTATCTTTTGATTCCTCTATAGCTGAAATATTTTCACTAAACCTTTTTGGGAGTGACCTTAAAATCTTATCACAAACATCATATTCTTGAACTTCAAGTCCAAGTCCTTGCATGGAGTTAACAACTTCATCTACATGAAGTAGATAAGCACTAATGTTTTCCTCATCCTTCATCTTTAGGTCTTCAAATATTCCCTTGAGATTTTACAACTTTACCTTTTTGACCTTTTTATCTCCTTCATATATGCCTTGCAATTTATCCCAAATTTCCTTTGCTGATTTGCAATGCATAACCTTTATAAACTCTATTTTATGCAAACCTCTCAAAATTGCATTCATTGCTTTTGAATTGTAATGATGTAGAAGCTTACCATATTTATCTGTAGGTGGAGTAGCTGGTGGTGTGTATCCATTTTCAACTGCTTCCCATATTTCATTTCCAAGTGCCATTAGGTGAATCTTCATTCTCATACTCCAAAATACATAATCGCTTCCATCAAACACTGGTGCTGAATTATCTGAGGATCCACTCTTAGAATCCATCTGTGTTCTTGTGAGCTTTTCCTTCAAGTTGTTAAACTCTTTTGAAGGAACCCGCTCTGATACCAATTGAAGAACACAAGCTTATACTAAGAGGGGGTGAACAGTATAAGACCACTTTTTACTTTTCTTTCCCAAACAATATTATGCAATATATCAATGGCAATATCAATAGTAGTAATCAAAGCAATGCATAAATCACCACACATAATAGAGACACCAATTTAACGTGGTTCACCCAATGTGGGCTACTCCATGAAGAAAATATTTCACTAAAATTTTCTCAACAAATCTCTTGGGAATCCTTCCCTATTACAATATTTATGGACCTCTATCCAAAGGAGACACCAATCCCCTAATCAAGTTTATGGATCTCTATCCATAGGAGACACCAATCTCCTTAATTGGTTCATGGATCTCTATCCATAGGAGAACTCCTTCTCCTCTGCTCTGGCTGGTGATCTTCTAGAAGAACTATTGCCTCCACTACACTGGCTTATGGATCTCTATCCACTAAAGACTCCTACCCTCACTCAGAAGACCTATCCTCACTACCCTGGCTAATGGATCTCTATCCACTAGAGATTATTGTCCTCTATACTCTATCACCTCCAAAGCTTACTCTCAGCTCTATCTCAAATCTACACTAAACATAGTCCTTCGATCTAGCACAAATCTTCTCAATCTCTATCCTCAAATCTACACTAAACATAGTCCTTCGATCTAGCACAAATCTTCTCAATCTCTATCCTCAAATCTGCACTAAACATAATCCTTTGGTCTAGCACAAATCTGCTCAATCTCTATCCTCAAATCTATACTAAACATAGTCCTTCGGTCTAGCACAAATTTACAATCTTATCCTCAAATCTGACTAAAATGCTTACACAAATCTATCCTCAAGCCTTAACACAAAGCTTGACTCAATCACAAATCAACTCTACTAGATCTACCCCAAACCTTAACCCAAGGTTTGAACAAATCAATCAATCAACTCTGCTCTCAAGTCTTCTCAAAGACTTATCTCAAATCTGCATTGTAAGCTTCCATAAAAGCTCACACTAATCTATCCACAAGTCCTCTCTAGAACTTGTCCAATCTGCTCAACAAGTCTTCACCAAGACTTACCTCAAATATGCTCAATAAGTCCTCACTAGAACTTGTCCAATCTTCTCAATAAGTCTTCACCAAGACTTACCTCAAATATGCTCAACAAGTCCTCACTAGAACTTGTCCAATCTGCTCAACAAGTCTTCACCAAGACTTACCTCAAATCTGCTCAATCACTTTCAATATCTTTCTCAAATCAATTTAGAATATAGAACAATTTGTTTCACAGAACTTGAACTATCACTTCAACACTTTCCAATTGACTAGGCTCAATCAATTTCACTTAACCAATCACTCAATGAAACACTCCTTGCTTACAAACCCTAGTCCAAGCATATGAACACTCACTCAATTATTTCCAATAATGCTTATCAAACAATCTCACATAACAATGATACTCATGATCTTGCACTAACCCTAGTTTCAAGATAGTTCTCAACTTCACATAACAATGATACTCATGATCTTGCACAAACCCTAATCATGCATATGAAGGCTCATTCAATGTTTCCAACAATGCTTATCAAACAAGGTTTTTATCAACAACTCTCACTCAGAAAAACCTTTAACAATTAAACTCAACAATGCTTATCAAACAATCCTTTTCACTCCAACTTAGCATTTACAACATCCAACAATCACTCTCAAGGATAATGTGCCCTTACCTCTTTGTTTGAAGAAGATTTGACCTCAAACACCTATCTCAATCACAATCAACTCTTTGCCAATTTCAAAGGTTAGGTAGCAATGTCTTCTCAATCATTCACTCAATTTGATCCCTCAAAATATTTCACCATACATAGCAATAAATCTTTATTACACCTTATAATCTCCACACTTCAAATCACTTTATCAAAAATCACAATAAAATAATTAATCCTCAAAACCTTATAACTCCTATTTCAATTCACTTTTTAGAAATCACAATAAAACAATTAATCCTCAAAACCTTATAACTCCTATTTCAATTCACTTTTCAGAAATCACAATAAAACAATTAACCCTCAAAGACCTTATAACTCCCCCTTAGTAAAAATCATTCATGCCACCTTATAAACCTTAGAAGCAATTTAATATTTAAAAAATTAAATACCTTGCTCTCGATGGGATTCGAAACCCCGCTTGCGCCTTCCACAGCGCCCTAGTCGTGGCCCACGTGCCACGTGAGCTAGGCGCTCACCTTGGCACCAAAAGGCACCTCGTGCACCTTGAATCTTCCCTTGGCACCCAAACCAAAAACCTTTAACACATGCACCTTAGCAAAAAGCTACCATCAGGTTTCGATCATGGAACCTTCCGCCTACTAGCGCCTTAAGCCACAACCGCCTACCGTTGGCCCAACCACCATGGTTGGCAACCAATATCCAAGCGTCTTCCCTTTATCCGCTCGTTGACTGCCATATTTTCAAAACTTTGTCCTCTTCTCCTCTTTTTCACGCAGTTCGCACAAATCGCATGCACTTCGATTAAGATTCGAAGGATAATGTTTTCTCTCCAAAGCATATGGTATTAATATGAATTTTGCTCTCCCTTTTACACGTCGATGGGTGGAAGAGGTAATCGACGTCGATGCTTTGACTTTGCTTGCTTGCCCTTTGTAACCCTAACCTTAGGGTTATTAAATTAAATCATAAACTAATTTATAATTTATTATAATTAATTTATAATTAACTTAATAACTTTAAAGTTAATTAAATTAAATTATAAATTAATTTATAATGAAATTATTATAATTAATTTATAATTAATTTAAATCTTTAGGTCTCAACCTTAGACCTTTAATATTATAATACAAAATTATAATATTATTTTCTCGGGCCTTCCTTTTGCTCTTTAGACCTCATCTTTTTCCTTAGGCCTAGAAGCAATCTTTCTCTTGCACTGATTACTGAAACTGACTCCTGACATCCTTCCTTTTGTACTGCTCACTAAAACTGACTCTTGACATCAATGACAACAAATCTTGCTCATATTTCTAAAATGTTTTAAATGACTTCCATATATGATCAAAAGGTCATGTTGTAACATCAAATAAAAGAAAAATATTTTGATATTTTCCTCTAATGTGAAGATCCTACTAAGACAATTTCTTATTATTAGGATCTATAAATAACTCTTGTTGATTTGCAATACAGTGCCTATGCAAGGAAGAGGCTTAGCTTGGAGCTACGAATTTCAAGTAAATTTTCTCAAAAGAGTATCAGGTACACTACTTAAGACCCACTATCATGGAGGGTTCGCTTAACTCTTCCAAGCCGATTCACCAGTGGTTCAATATTGGGAGAAAGGACTTACCCATTGGTAACTTCAAAGAATTTTTTTTTGGTAAGTTAATAATTTTTCATTAAGGGGGCATTTGAAAGGTGCCCCAATGCCTTGATACAACCAAAAGGAAAGGGATGCAGAAGAAGCAAAAGTGCATCCTAGTGAAGCAGAAGAAAGGGAAGAGGATGCAAGGAAATCTCAAAATGCATCCTAAGCAAAAAGGAAAACATAGAAAAACAAACAGAGGAAAACCAGAAGGACAGGAAACCCCACAGGGTCAAAAATAGAAAATAGAGAGGAAATTACTCCAAGGGAGGAGCGACAATGGTTTCCTATTCACTTTCCTTGATTTCATCCTTGGGCACTTCCTTGAAGATCTCCTTAGCGATTTCAACAACATCATCCTCCTTTACTTCAGAAATACCAGTGGCAGCAGAGTTAGCAGGGACCTCCTCATCAAAGGTATCATAGAAAAATAGTAGATTTAAGGCATTCCTCTGATCCTTTAATTGTGAAATGGCCTTCCCAAGAGCATCCCAAGTAGTTTCCATGTGAGAAATGGTTGTAGAGGTGGATTGGATGACCAGTTTATGCAGGTATTTCTCTACGGTGTCGTTGGAGTCATCCTCATCACCTTTTTTGGCCTTCTCAGGGTTTAGAGATACTTTTTCCTTAAGCCTTTGGGAACTCCTAGTGGGAGTAAAGTCCACCTTGACCTTTTTCTTTGCACTAAGATATCCCTAGGATTTTTCAACCTTGCCTTTCCTTTTGGCCCCTCTCATCCTGGGGCCAGGTGTGGATGACGTATCATCCTCTATGTTTTCCTGAGTGATAATATTTCCTTTGGGAAAATTTTACAGCAGATAAGCATACAAAATTTTGAATAGACCTTGATGGTAAGGCCAATCCTGCTCCTTCTTGGCATGGGTGGAAGTTATAGAGTAATCCATGGACCAATAAAGGAATTTTGGTATGTTGAGGGACTTTACATCTCTGAAGTGATTCACAAAGGAAATATGGAAACTACAAAGTTGGGACTCAGGATCGTCAATAGTTATATATTGCATTATGGGTTTCATTACCTCCTTCCAAGGAGTAGGTAGGTCCTTGTGAAACAAACCTTTCTTGTGGAGCTTCCTCAGTGGTGATGTAGCTTCGAATTGACTAAGCTCCACCTCCCAATGGTGTTTGTTCCTCCTCACAGTTTGGCCTTCAACACTCTACCCAATCAACTCTACAAGTAACTCAACAGAAATCTAAAAATTGACTCCATGGATTATGACGACTCCATTATCCCAGGTTGAGGTGAATGCCATACTGGCATCCCAATCGGTCCCAAAAAACATCTTGAAAAAGGGGATCAATTTTCTATCTTGGAGGATAGCTTCAGTGATGGGATCGATGGAAAAGGTCTCTGGTTTGACATACATCATCTTAGCATCTTGCAGAGCCAAGGAACAAGGGTTTTTGAAAAATATGCAGAGGATCAGAGGAAGGAAAAAATAAGACCCGAATAGATCTTTAACATGGTTTATAAAGAGCCAATGCGATAAAAAAAAACTCAAAAGACCTTTTTCCTAGCTTCTCACATTAGAATTCATCTAGGGAACATGAAATACTAGACAGAAGGGACAGATTGGTTGTAGGTATAATAGAGAAGGACTATATGACAGACATGATTGCTGGAGAAACTAAAAATGTGTGTCATGAACAAGGGATATTGACTAAAAGGGATGCTTGGAAATCTGAGAATGGATGGAACTGGGAAAGATTTAGAAACCCAAGGAATAGAAAAACACAAAGGAGCAAATATTGGGATTATCTGATTGAAACGGTGAAAAAGGAAAGCTCTCGAACTAGCGGAAGGGGTGCATACATGGAACAAAAGACTAAAATTATGGGAGGTGATAGAAGATAAGGATTTTGGCACAAAAAAATTTAAAGCCCCGGTGACAGCCAATGAAAAAAGGTGGTGGCATGAGTAAAAATCATGGGAAATAAGTACCACCTTGTGGAAATATGGTTCAGAAGTTGTATCGAAAATAGGCTCCAAAAATGGGGAAGTCTGGGGAAGATAAAAATCTTAAATAGGACTTTGGAAATTAAAATGATTATAGCAACCACCATCATCATAGAGATATTGGGCCCAATAAAAATTCTTTCCCTCAGATTCGAGGGCCAAATGTTCATAAGATCACATGTGGAAAGAAGCTGATTCATTTGGCTGAGAAAAATTTAGATCCAACCTAGCAATTTCATTGATGCCATAGGGAAGAGAATCTATCCAGGTCAACATTCCCGGGGTAGAGGCACCAATATTCGCCAGCTTGTCAGCAACAACATTGGCTTCCCTGAAAGCATGTTGAACAATGACATCCTATTGGCTTTTGAGAATTTCCCTGGCTTCCTCAATTAGGTTCCTGATTTTCCAACCTAGATATTTGGAGTTTTTTAGATAATTGATGATATTTAAAGAATCTCCTTCGATGATGAATTTTCTTGGAACCTGTTTGATGAATTGTAAGCCTCTCCAAAGAGCCCTAGCTTCAGTAGAATGGTTGGTAAGTTCTCCTAAAGGTTCAACAAAAGCAAAAATGGAATTTCCTTGATGATCTCTGAGGATACCTCCACCTCCAGCTCTACCAGGATTTCCTTTAGTAGCACCATAAAAATTGAATTTGACCCATCCTAGAGGAGGGGGATTCCATTTGATGTTGGATCTGGAGCCATGAGGATTAGCAAGACAAGGATTTTCCAAGGAAATGTTAAAGGAATTAAGTAATGAAGCTTCAAAGGGGGAAATGGGTAAAAAATAAAAAGGGGTATTTAAAGCATTTTCCTTAGCAAAAAGGATAATTCTATTGGAAATAAGATCAACATCCCTGACATCCTTAGAGAAAAAATGTCTATTGCGCTCAAGCCAGATCTGCCATAAAAAGTGGTGGAGACAAAAACCCCAGAAGCTTTTTAGGAAAGGATTTTTGAACGGGTTTGGCCATTGAATGAAAAGGTCAACAAGAGAAGAAGGAGGAGCCCAACTGATGTTAAACTTGAGGAAAATATTACAGAGGATAGACCTGGAGTAGGGACAAAAAATAAAAATATGGGAAGTGGATTCCCAATTAGCCAAGCAAAGGATGCACCTGTTAGGGAGGGGAATACCATGTTTAATAAGGTTCTCAATCGAGAGGATTCTATCCTGAATGGCTAACCAAGAAAAAAAGGCAACCTTAGGAGTTAAATGTTTAAGCCACACTAAATTGAAAGGAATGAGAACCTCAGAAGGAGATAAAGATAACAAATAAGCATATTTAATAGAGAAATCACCTGAATCAGTGGGCTCCCAAATAGGATGATCACAGGAATCCACAGCAGGGATAGGAAAGGAAGATAAAAAAGCCTCAAGAGATGAAACTTCAGCTGCCCGATTAGGAAGATGAATCCTTTTCCAAGATCTAATTCCATTGGAAGTAGTAAGGAAGTCTACAACCTTGGGGCCAAAAAGAGTATCAGTGGAATCTTTAAGCATTATGAATTCTAGAATTTGTATAAGTGGACAATTACCTATCCATTTATCTTCCTAAAAATGCATGGAATTCCCATCACAAATATGCCACCTTAAACCTTTTCTGATGAGTTGTCTTGTGGAACAGATGGATTTCTAGAAGGTGGATCCAGATGGAGAAATATCTCCATATAAAAAATCAAAATTTTGGAGGTATTTCCTTCTTGTAATATTGACCCATTCAACAAGATCCCCTGAAATTAAATGCCAAGCTTGTTTGGCAAGCAAAGCAGAATTTAACATGTGGATTCTTCTAAGTCCTATTCCCCCTTGATCCTTAGGTTTGCAAACTTTTTTCCCAGGCAACCAGGTGAAACCTATTTTTATTTTCAGCTCCTATCTAGAGGAAATGTTTTTGAATTTGTTCAATTTTTTGGTAGACTTTAGTAGGAGCTTTAAATAAGGAAAGGAAATAGACAGGAATTCTCTGTAAGCAGGCCATGGTTAAGACAACTTTTCTAGCCTATGATAATATATTAACTTTCCAAGTGGATAGCTTTCTTTGAAATATTTCAATGACATTATCCCATAAGTTATTATTGGCATTACCCACAAATAAAGATAAACCCAGATAAGTGGTAGGCAAAGAGGATATAGCGCATCCTAGAATGTTGGCAATATTAAGTTGTCTTCTCAAAGGGGTGTTAAGAAAATATAGTTTGCTTTTTTGAAAGTTGACCTTTTGTCCAACAACTTCTTCATAGAGAAGAAGGATTTGTTTAATCACTTTGGCTTCACATACTGAGGCAAATGTGGAAATAAGAGTGTCATCAACAAATTGTTGATGAGTAATAGGTAAGGATTGAGAAGTAACCTTGATGCCAATAATAATACCTGACTATCTGGCTACATGTATAGATCTACCAAGAGCCTCTACTGCAATGATGAAGAGGAGGGGGGACAAGGGGTCTCCTTGCCTCAATCCTCTACTGCTAGTAAAGTATCCTGCTAGAGAACCATTTATTAAAATAGAGAACCAAGCTAAAGAAATGCATCCTCTAATTAAGTTGATCCAATCTTGGTGGAATCCAAATTTGGATAAAACTACCAAAAGGAAATTCTAGTTCAACCTATCATAAGCTTTATTCATGTCTAATTTCAAAAGGAAAGCAACCTTTTTTGTGAAGGAAGTTGAGTGGAGGGCTTCATGAATAGAAATTATGCCATCAAGGATTGATCTACCCCAAACTGAACTTCCTTGACAATGATTAATAATGAGAGGCATGACTTCTCTCATCCTATTAGCTAAGGCTTTAGTCAAAATTTTGTACACAACATTACAGAGACTAATTGGTCTAAAATCATTGAAATATTTGGCATTGGAGATTTTTGGGATGAGGGCAATGAAAGTGGAATTAAAACTATGAGGAATAATTTTAGAATTCTGCATTTCCTTGATGGCAACACACACATCTGGTCCAATGAAATCCCAAAAGGCCTGGAAGAATCTAGGAGAGAAGCCATCAAGGCCCAAAGCTTTATCTGGTTTCATAGAAAAAAGAGCATGTTTGATTTCCTCATCAGAAATGCCAACAACCAACTTGAAATTAATATCCTCAGGAATGGAATGAGGAATAAATTGGAGAAGGAAATCCTTGGCAACACCTGAGTTAGCAGCTGGTAAATATTCAAGTAATTGCATGAAATGAGAAACACCTTCAACTCTAATCTCCTTAATATCAGAAGTAACTCTTCCATATTGGCAAAGAATTTCCTTTATTCTATTATTGCTTCTATTTCTCAGCGTGGAGACATGAAAAAACTTGGTATTGGAGTCACCTTCCTTAAGCCAAATGGCCTAGGATTTCTGCCTCCAAAATGTTTCCTCACACTGAAGGATATTATGATATTGAGATAAGAGATCCCTTTCTTCTTTTCTTTGTTCAGTAGTACAACATTGACCTTCCTGAATGTCTTTCTCAATGGTAGCAAGATGATTTTTGATTTCATGCTTGTTTTGAAAAATATTTCCAAAGATGTCCCTGTTCCAGATCTTGAGGTTTTCTTTAATCGATTTGAGATTTTGACTCAGCCTGAAAGAGGGTGATCCTTGAAAATCAATTTGCCACCACTGAATGATTCTATATCTAAAATCAGGATGTTGCATCCACATTGCTTTGAATCTGAATGGGATTCTAAATATTTTAGGATTTTTAGTATCCAGAAGGATGGGACTATGGTCATACCCAATTTTGAGAAGTGATTGAATATTAGCATCCCCCAAAATAGTCGTGGCTTCCTGAGAGAACAAAACTCTATCAAGTTTCACTTGAATGAGCTGAGAACCACTTCTTCTATTAGACCAAGTAAACTGATTTCCTTTGAGATTTACATCCATCAAATTGTTTTGATTTATGAAATCCTAAAAATCATCCATGCTTTTAGTAAAGGACCCTACCCCTCCTCTTTTTTCAGAAGGGAACAAAGGAGTGTTAAAGTCTCCAGCAAGGATCCAAGGAAGGTTTGAAAAGGTATTCCTAACTGATGAAAGAATTTCCCATAGCCTGGATCTTCCTATAATAGAATTTGGGGCATATACATTGGTAAGGACCCAAGGGGAGTTGGAATCTTTGTCAAAAAAGAGAATACTAGTAGTTTCTTCGTTGGAATGAATCAATCTACCCTCAAAGAGAGTAGGGTTCCAAAGACAAATAAGTCCTCTAGAAGCCCCCCTTGCATTGAAAAAAATGGATTCACTATTCTTCCATACATTGTTACAAACAGACTTAGCAAAAGTGTCTCCAATTTTGGTTTCTTGTAATAGAAAAATAGAAGGATTAATTTCTTTTCTTAATGACTTGGCTAGCCTCTATTTAGCCATGCCATTAAGACCTCTCATGTTCCAAGAGAGGATTTTCATTTGGAAGATTTGATAATTCTTTTGCCTCCCTTTCCTTGAGGTTGGGGAGGTTTGGTGCATTTTGAATCATCTTTACTCAGGTTTATACCTATGGAAAATAGGGTTATATTGCCTTTCTAGAACATGTATTTATTGAGATTTCTAAAAATTTTATGGAAGCTTTTGTGCCTAATCAACCTAGGCTCTGATACCAACTGTAACGACCCCAATAGTAAACCAACCTTAGGGATTTTTTTAATTGTTTATCTTTTTATCATTGCCACTAGTTCATGAGTGAATTGAAAGTCTCTCCATGTGGTTATCTTATAGTTTAGTTTCCAAGTAATTTCAAGGTGACACTTCATAGGATTCCAACATGGTCAGTGTCTATCCTATGGATAGGAGTGGCCAACCCCTACAATGACCTGTAGGTAAGGTTTCTTTACCTTGCAATTGGGAATTATCCTATCTCAAATAGGAACGCCCTTTTTCCCTACTAGTTTAAATCAAACATTAAACTAGCCTTTTTGTTAGGTCTCTTTCAACCCGTACATTAGGCGTATGCCTTGAGGATTAGTTTATTCTTCCTTAAGGATAGAACAACAATAGTTGCAATGCTTAATATTCCCATATCAACCATAGGAAGCTAAGGGGGTTATCACACAAACCCTCAAACTTATGAATGTCTACCATTTTCACCTTACTATATTAAACCAACTATAATCTCCATGAAATAGATAACTTTCAAGGTTTTTCCTCTATAATAAATTTCATAGTTAATCCCTAAGTGACATGCATAAATCATACATTCCATCTAGTTTTAAGGATACACTATGTCCAATAGACACAATTCTTTAATTCCCTTTTAGTAATTCCAACCTTGTCATGAGATAACTTCATATCATGATATAACTCTATTTTTCCTTCTATGAATATTTGAATTCAAGTATTACATAGTATACACATCCTCTCAAGGAGTGATATAATCAATTACAATTGATTTCAATAAATACATTTTACAATTATGGGGTCTTTCATTAATGAGGCCCTTGTTACATCATGTGTACATAATCAATAAGAGTTGACTAGTTCCAACTTTTGCTTGGTTCCATTCGAGCCACCAGTACTCGATTGTAGATATTTTTGGGATCAGGACAACCCATACATGTATATGAAATGCATTCTAAAACAAAAAATAACATGTAATAATTTATATTGAATGCAACTAAACACATTACATCCACAACATAATTGTCTAAAGCATTCCACCATTCAAGGGAAGGAAATCCCATACTTTCCTAAGACTAAAAATCACATTTCATCTCATATCCTTCTCCCCAAGGATATGCCCTTGAAACAAATATTATTACAAATAAGCTATTGCTAGTCCTTTTTAGATAATGCCATAAATTCATTCATACATGAGATCCCTTTTTATGCATATGGAAAATTAAACATATCATACTTTCACAAGTATCTCATATTTCTTCAAATAGAAATAAAATTTAAACAAATCTTACTTTTACAAGCATATCATATTTCTTCAGATAGAAATAGCATTTAAACAAATCATACTTTTTCAAGTATCTCATATTTCTTCAAATAGAAATAACATCTAAATAATTCAAGATATCTCATATTTCTTCAAACAAAAATAGCATCTAAACAATTCATACTTTCACAAGATATCTCATATTTCTTCAAATAAAAATAGCATCTAAACAATTCATACTTTCACAAGTATCCCATATTTCTTCAAACATAAATAGCATCTAAACAATTCATACTTTCACAAGTATCCCATATTTCTTCAAACAAAAATAGCATCTAAACTAATGGATTTAACTATAGATCTACAAATCCTTTCAAGGGTTTAATCATAACCTATTACAGGGTTATAAACTAGATTTGTTCTACAATCCATTATTATGATTTCACTATAGTTCCTTTATGATTGGGTTGCTAATTTGTATTGTAGTCTATAGTTTTCCCACAAAATTTGGCTACCAAGTTGCCTCACGATCTATCACCAAGATCATACTATAGTTGCCCCCAATATTAGCTACAAATATCTTGTGATCTACTACAATATCACTCAAGTTTAGCCATGGTTGGCCTTGTAATCTACTCACAAGATTACACTATAGTTTTCCAAGCTTGGCCCTCAATTTGTCTTAAGAAAATTTACTACAGTTACATAATATTAGCAAATGAGATTTATTAACCAATCTCTCACCAAGGATAAACTATAGTTCTTAAAAATGAATATTGCATAGCCAACCAATGAGACCATTACTTACTTTATACCAATCCTTTGAAATTTTGGCTTAAACTCCCTAAGCAAGGATTCATCATGGTTTACACACCTTTTTACCATAATATTTTCTCAAGATTAATTTTGAGATATTTATACAATTTTTGTTTCCCAAATAATTAAGATTGTACTAACAAGTTTTACCAAATCTCTCTCAAAAATTATTTCCAAATATATTAAAATATTACCACTTGGTTTATCTTAATTTGTCCCTTAAATTTTGTTGGACAACTTCTAAGATATTTTCATAGAAAACCCCCAAAAAGGGTTTCCTTAAATTGGCATCTATACAATGTAATTCTATGTTTCACATAAGGTCTGAAATGTTCCTTTTCATACTTATGTTGGTAATTGTTGAGCAAAGTGTACTTCATATAAATTATATTAATATGACTTTTAAGCACTCATATCCTACATCGGTTCTTCCAACCCGACGTCTTATCACTTTTCCTCCCTTGGGTACACATAAGCTAGCTAGTCTACCACTATCACCTAGTCATTATGGCTAGCACAAGCTACCTTTTGACCAACCAGTTATGGTTGACCCCAAAAGAAGCTCCACCTCCCTTATGTATGGGTATGAGGCTCCTTTTTCTTGCTCTGTAGGACTCATCTAGCTCAATAGGTAAGCCACATCAGTGGAACAATTATCCATAGACCGTGTTCATTTGTAAGGTGAATTAATTAGGTAATGGTAAATTATATCTAAGGGCAAAGTGATTGATATGGATTTTGATCATCGTTGGCTAGTCGATAACTATAGGAATTCCTCCCTTTTTGGTATTTAAACCATGTTCAGTTATCAATGCATCTTGTGAGGAGGCCAAGTTGACGCCCTTGTCAGATTTTGGCCCTATCAAAGATGTCGATCATAGACCAGAGGTTGAATGGTACTAGGGTTTCCCTACTAGTTTATGATGTACAAAACTTTTCCTAACTAACTGCTTATGGCTACTGTAAATAGCTCGAGCTCACCAAGTGAACTTGAGAAAACTTATTGTATTCCCCTCTCCTTCGCACATGTGTCTAACCTGATAGTAATTAAATGGTTATAGTGAGGCACTGATGGTAAGAGATACTTGATTTTAGGTAGGAGTAGCAGAGTGTTTTCCCTCACTTGAGATAGCATTTTGTTAACACAAATGTCAACTTTGGGAATCTCCCCTAAATGATCAAAATAAATGAAATAGCAATCAAATAGGGTTTAACCTTCCTACAAAGTCTGAACTTCCTTTGAAGTGGATGGGCTTCATACTAGTCATTCATGGCAATTTTACCACATGAAACATGTGGTGGGTGATAGAACACCACAAAAGTGCTTACGCACTAGAAATGTAATAGAAACCTAGCGGTGGATCCATTGGTGGTGACTATTCTATCTAGGGTGCTACTAGGGTAGAATTTTGACCATCATTGCGATAGGTAGAGAGAAAAGCTAGGCCACACCGCCTATTTGAGGTCAACAAAATCTATTTTATAAATTTAGTGCTATACAAGGGTGAATCCTTAGATCCTAAGCCAATAAATAGGATGACATTGGTCTAGGGATCTTTGGGTAGATTGGCTCATAATTCAGAGGTCCAATGACCTTCTGCCTTACCCCCTAATCAATAAAGCTTCAAATACAACCAAATATTAATGATCCATAAAAAATTAATAAAATCATCATATCTAGCATACAGAGTGTCATTAAACCATTAAGAAAACATGAATATCCCAATGTAAAAAATAAATGTACATTCAACTTAAATATTATACAAGCAACCTTGCAAAGATAAAGGTAAGATATGACCTAAATAATTCAAGCCTCTTGCAACCTTCTCTTCCTAGCCTTACTTGCTTGCTCTCCCTACTGTGAATTCTTTGACCAAATGTCATTAAAAACTTTGGGTTGTTTGGTTTATGATTTACCAAAGGGTAAAGAGCATAATCCCTAAGCCCAAGTTTACCTATCAATATTTCTCCCATATTTTTCCAGCATCCATGCTCTCTTTTGGTTAACCCATGGTGGCTTTTTATAGCATTCAGGGGTGCCTTCTCCAAATGTGAGGGGTAATCTAGGTTATGACCTGCTGAAGAGATCAAGAGGATGGTGATGCAATTAAATTAGTGGCATAGTATTTTTATCTGCAACCAAGAGGACATGATGCACACCAAAGGGAAGCCAATAGTGCTTTGGAGGACTTTGAATTATATATATATATATATTTAAATTCTTTCTAGAATATGGAGGGTACATATTCGATTCCTCATGCATTTTAGGACCAAAATACTTTTCTCAAAGTATTTTAACACCATATTAGTTTGCAAAGCACACTAATAATTGAATTCACATGAAAAATCCATTTTCTATTAAAATATATGTTATTTCTTTTCTTGGATGTATTTTTCAAAAATATTAAATAAATCACCACTATTTTTAATACCTTGAAAATTTCAAATATTTTCTAGGCCTTCATAATTTAAGCATTAATTTCATTTTGCCAAGCACAAGGGTTCGGGTCGAGGTGGAATGTGACAATACTCAAGCTGAGAAGGGGTGGGTAATACTCCTAGGTATATAATTTTGAATGGAATAAAAGGAAACTATTCTATGTCAAAGGACTATGAAGTTGCTAAGCTACATATTTGTAGGAGAGATCCCCCAACATACAAACTATCTCAAGTAGAGGGACTATAGGTAAAGCTTTCCACCTCATATTCATGGATCTCCACTATGATTTCGGGATGGACAATGGTTAAGATATTAGAATTGGAAAAGCACATAAAGAAACAAGGTCCAAAATGAAAAAGGGACATAGTTCTTGTTATCTTCTTTGATTATCCCCACCAGGGATAATCATACCTCATGGAGAGTGACACAATAATTCATGGCAGAGAGTGAACTATTTGGATCAATAGAGGGACTCCTTGTTAATATGTGATATTTAAGGCACTATTTTCTCCAAAAATGGAAAGGAGGTGTGAGAAAGTAAAAATAAAAATAAACTCAATGAAAGGAAAAGAGGGTGATGTGCCAAGAGATATGCTAAGATATTTCTACAAAAAAATGCTTGAGTAATATGTTCCAATGGTGAACACTTCCTCTCCTTGACATAATGAAGTACAAATGAGAGCTACCAGTTATATGCATGCATAAGAATATGGGTCCCGCTAGAGATCCAAGCAAGTGACTCAGTTCAAAAATAGACATAGACCCCTCACACACATACAATTACAAATAATCATTATTTAGGCAAAAGATCACAAATTGATACACATACATGGTAATGGGTCTGCAAGCATTGATAAAAAATAGACACAAACTCCCATGTGTATATATATATATATATATATATATATATATATATATATATATATAAGCAATATCTTACAAATATTGTGCCAGAAGTAGGGGTTTGATATTTCCCACAAGTTGCTTAGGAACCACAACTAATTTATCAAAGAGAAATGAAAGGAAATCCCACAAATACATATAATCACAAAATTGCCAATCCTTTTCATAGTCTATGCTCTTGCTATTTATAGAGTATAATAGGGAAATTCCCTATAAAATCATTTGTAAATAGATCTAAAAATCCCATCTACATTTCCTAGGGATTCTAATCATTGAATGATGTACTTATCTAATCATAATGACTGATCAATATAGGACTGTTAGTGCCATACTTCATATTGAATGATTATCTAAGACAATTAATAAGGTTACCCTCTAGTAGGTGTTCTTCATATCCTCAGTTGAGGAAGCAATAATTAATCCTATCTAACCCTATCACTTTTTATTTGATGTAGGCATCCATGTCCACTTGGATTTCTAACATCTTTCGTAGATTGGTCAAAATTTTTGCTATTGTACTTCATTGTGGATTACAAAACCTCCAATATCAAGTATTATCCTGAAGGATGGGCTCTTCTATCACTCCTTTGGATGTCTATAAAGAATTTTTTTGAATGGATTTTTGCATAAGTTCCAATTGTTAGGAGTTCTTTTAGCCTGTTCTTCATGAGCTAGACAAAAATTTGATCATTGGTTATCAGGGTCTTGCCTTAATCATGAGTAGGTAGCGGGGAACCTCTAAAATTTTGGTGGCTCATAGAGGTCTTCTAGCCTACTTGAATGAGAAATAAAAACTACCTTTACCCTTGGGCTCAGAGTCAAAATTTTTATTATTCCTACAAAATAAAACATAAAAAACTAAAAGAAATATTAATTAAATATAGTTGTAATATGCACGAAATGCACAAGTGTCATGTGAGTTAGTGTGCAAGTGTAAATTGAGTCTATGTGCAAAAGTGTCTTAGGTTAGAGTGTGCAAGTGTGAATGTGCAAGATATGCACAAGTGTCATGTAAAGTTGTAATATGCAGGAAATGCACAAGTGTCATGTGAGTTAGTGTGCAAGTGTAAGTTGAGTCTATGTGCACAAGTGTCTTAGGTTAGAGTGTGCAAGTTATGGAAGTGTAAGAGTCATGTATAGGTGTGCATACAATATAGATTCAAGTGTTCATCAAGTATGCAAGTATCAAGTAGATAAGCCAAGAGTCATGATACTTGGCATATGGAAAGGAATAATCAACTATCCAAGAGTCATATTACTATGGCTATATTATGGAGATAATACTCCATAAGCAACACATTACAACATATCACAAACAATCACAATAATTACTATCATATTTGTAAGAGAAATAGGAGTAATACATATTACATACATTTTGAACAAATAATATTATAAGTTATATTACATCATTTGCACAAGTATTATTTAGGCTATTGCATTCATATTGTTGCTTATTATTAAATTTTATTTGAATTATTATAAGCCTTGATCTACATATTAATTTTCTCATATTATTCTACTCATATCATTATAATTGACCTTATTGTATTGTGGCTATATTATATTTGATCCTATGATATTTAACCAAATATATTTATGGTAGTATTAAGGCTTAAAAAGCCATCAAATGTTTAGTAAAATACCAATGTGAGTGGTTTGATTATGAATCAAAACTATTTGCTTATAATTTTGAGTGATTTGCTTACATTTTAATAGTTTTATCAATCTAAAATAAAATGAGTGGTTCATTGGAAAGTCATGTGAATCACTTTCTTATCGAGTGACTCGCTCTTCTATGTGGACTTAAAATATTTTTGGAAAGGAAAGAAGTTGTCCTAAAAAATCACTTTGAGAGAATCACTCATTGAAATCTAATGGTTGTATTCCACCCTTTGTCAAGAAAATAACTGACTTTATTAAGAGAATCACTAAGTATATCAAACTTATACAAAATTAACTAAATTTTTTGCCTTAAGTTCTTTTACCCATTGTAGATGCACATACAAGGTTAGATTTGTATTTTTCTTAGGCATTGCAAAATTTATATTTACAAAGAATTTATATTTCTTAAACTAGAATTAGAGTTACCATATACAAAGTACTTGTAAGATATAAGCACAAAAATTAAAAAATGGGTGAGATTTTAAGAAAAACTAGGTTCAAACCTAAGAAATTAGGTGAATCACTTCATTTTAATCCTTTTAGAAGCATAGGCAAAAATGAGTGATTTTCTTGCTAAATCGGATGATTCACTTACTATGGCAAGTGAATCGTTTGCTTTTGTGAAAATCTACTTTTCTCAAAATTGAGAAAATATCTTGTTTTTATGAGAAACCTACTTCTTGAGTAAAAAATTATAAAAAATTAACTCGATTTTGATCCAATCACTCCATCCATGAGGGATGTATTTTTGGGACTAGAAATTGAAAAAATGTATGAAAATGGGGTTTGTCCCATAATGTATACCAAAAACTATGTTGATTCATGGAATCAAGCTAACTTTTATTTTAGTTATTGTACCCCCAAATCTAAATTTTAACAAGGTTGGATGGGTTTGCCATAGGCTTCACCTGACCTCCATCTTAAGTTTTTCTCCCTATTTTCCTCATTTGATCTAACTTAAAATAACTATTTGCATGAAATTAAATGTATGCATAAAATTAAATTGAAAATTAAAATGTAGAAATTAAATGGTTAAATTTTAGAGTATGAAAGATGAAAGAAAATACAGCTATAGTGAAAAACTCTAGAAATATTTATCCACTCTAGATTTAGACCCAAACTTGACTGGGCATATTAACAATATAAAAATATGGCTGCATTTATATTCTCTATTGTCCTCTCATTTTAGTGATTTGGTAATTTGGAAGGAGGAAAATAATGGAAAATACTATGTTAATTATGGATATCATTTGCTTGAGATAGAAGGTAGAAGTTGGTTTCTAGTGAGGAAAATATGAATTAAAGGGTTCATCCCTAAAATAGATTTCTTCTTATGGTTGGTGGTTCAAAATAGAATATTAACTATTGGCAACTTACACAAAAGAGGTATCCTTGTTGTAAATATATGTTATTTATATGAACATAATTTGGAATTGGTTCATCATATTTTTATTGAACATTCCTTTTCTAGGTAGATTTTAGAGAAGGTTTTGGAACCCTTTGATGTTCCTTGGGTCTTCCCAACCACTATAAAATATTTGTGTATAGTGGGATCCTCATTTCAATAGTCGTAGAATGAAATTTCTTTGGAGGTTTTTTCTCCCCCATTTTATTTCGGGAATCTACAATAAGAGGAATAACAAGGCTTTTGAAAATAGGAAAATATAGGCTTCTAGGGTTGCTTTTCATATTATTAATGTTGCTATGGAGAACACTGAGACCTTATCCTTTCTTGAGGTAGCTGGAAGTTGAATCAAGGAAGCCATTTCTCTTCACTGTAATTTGAATCCCTTAATATATGTGAATTTATTGAGGTCTTTAAGGTTGGAAGTTAAGTGGGAACCCCCTCCAAATGGGTGGATCAAACTGAATGTGGATGAAACTACAAAAGGGAACCCAAGACATATTGGTGAGGGTAGATTTTTTAGGGATTATAGGGGGATGATTGTGCAAGCCTTTCCTGGACCTCTATCCATCCAATCCAACCATTTTGTTGAGGCTCGAGATTTTTTTACAAGGGCTAAGTTAATCAAAGAAGGCCATTATAAAAATATTATTGTGGAAGGAGACTTCCTAAACCTTATAAATATTCTGAAAGGAATATAGGAAGTTGGTTGGAGCATTAAAAATATGGTTTTTGGGATTAAAGAGATCCTATAGTCTTCTCACAACCTTTAGTTGAAGCATGTTTATCGGGAGGGAAATGGAGCTACAAATTTATTAGCAAACATGGGAGTGGAGGATTAGGATATTATTATATGGGAAGATAATTTCCCACATCAACTTATTGAATTTGTGACTAAATACAAGCCAAATCAGCCCAATGATGTTCACTTTCTAGTTGTAAGAAGGTAAATTTTGGGGTTTAGTTGTTGGGATAAACTATTATGGGTGCCCAATCTATATGTGGCAGACTATTATGTTGGTAAAGTTAACTATTATCTTGCTATTGGTAGTATAGTATGTATATTTTCTATTAGGTGCTTTAGGTTGGTTCTTTATTATTGTTAATAGTTCAAATGGACTTGGAACCATGTTTTCTTCACCTTTTATGATCTACTCATAAGGAAGTTTATGTAAAAGGTGCAGGGCTATTTCAATCCCCTTATTAACCTATTAATAAGAAAAACAATAATGTGATCAATAAAAACATGATAACTCAAATAATATCAATGTTCAACCATTCGTTTGATTATGAATTTATAACAAAATGGCAATATGGGATAGAAGGGTAGAACCCAAATAACATATATTTAACAAACCATGATGCAATGTCTCTAATGGGATGCACAAAGACTTGCTAATTTTATACAATATCATGATTACAAAGCACAATGTGGGTTCCATAGAATGTAGCTCTAAATTCTCATGGATAAAAGATAATTACAATGAGGGCCCTAGGTCCTATTTATAGTAAAAGTTTACCCTTGAGTTACTTGGGATGAAAAATAATTACTCCTAGTAAAAGTAAATATTTTGGGGTAACTTTAGCAAAATGTTGCACCTCAAAATGTTACATACCTCTAATACTCTTAGGAGGCTCCAGAAATTATTAGTGTACCATAAAGTGCTAGAAATATTATTTTTTGAAAGACTTTCCTCAAAATTCATGTAAATTTTCACCTTTGCTTCCTTACCAAGCAATTCAGTCATTATGTCACATGATTCACATGCTTTTACAAGTGATTCATTAATATTAGAAAGTGGATTGAATTTCTGCTTAAGCAAATCACTATCTTTATTAAGAAAATCACTCCTCCCAGCTAATCAACAAATTTTGTGAATGAATTACAACTTTTCAAAAAGTCTATAAAATTTATGGTTTTGAGGAATTTTTTGCTATCTAGTTCCCATCTAATGTTCCTAGCTTCAAAATGTGTGAAATTTTGTAAAGGTAGTGTTGAGGTACTATAGTACCCCATATAGACATTGACTATCACATATGCCATAGTCAAAGTGTTACAATACTTAAATTCAAGTTAATTATTAGAGCATTATGTGACTAGGGTAGTAATATTAGTAATAATTCAATAATGTGCAAAAGTAAACATTCACTAGATCATAATAATTAAAATTTAACGAGAAAATTAGAAATGCAATTAAAAAATCCTATATTTCAAATCAATACAAGTCCCAGCCACTTAGAGGTGAAGTCTCTTAACCACTTTATGAGGGTAAAGTCTCATATGCACAATAGAGGTGACTAAGATTCAAATATGAAAGATGCATCCAAATACAATATAACTCTTCCTATTAAAATTACTAAATCAAATTTAACCCTAATACTAATGCTTAAAGGATGACTAACATAATCTTGTGCTTGATCTAATAATAATAAATATAGTCAATGTGGCTATATTAGAGTTGTTACACATAATCTAAGTATATAAGATAGCAATATCAACACCCCTTTTTGGTTGTTTCCTTAACCTTCTTGAAAAACATGGAAAAATTATGCTATGTGTCCTTCCTTATTGAAAAAATCATATCTTGGATTCTTGAGGATTTTCTTAGTTTTTTTCTTATTTTGATTTAATTTCTTATTAGTCTCATACTTAATCACTTCTTTTGCATGATCCTAGTTAATAAGAGCATTATACTGTCACTACTATCTTTGAGCTTAATTATGAAGAAAGCATTTGAACACTACATAATTTAGAGTAGAATCTATGAAGTAGAGACAATGTATCTCAAATACAATAGCAACTATTTCATGTCTATGAGATATTATTGAACATGATGTTGATAATATTAATATTTTTTAATTATCCATAACTTCTTGTTCTTGCTTTGTCCTCTTTGAAACCCTTGTCATGGTCTGGATGTCATATTGAAACATTTTGAATCTATTAAATATACTTATTAATGATATCAAAGGAATCCATAGTAAAGGTCCTAATATTTACCTCCAATTTTATGATTTGCATGGAGTTAATATGATCACATAGACCCTAAAATTAGTTGAACAATTTCTTATGATCCATAATGCTACTAAAATAGGTGTCATATATATTTTAAATATGATTATACATTACACCAAGAGCCTCATACTTATTATTCCTAAATGTGTACTTTCTCTTTAGAATCAATCCCTCAAGGCTCCTTATTCACATATTTGAGAAACCCCTTGCTTCAAAGGACAACTTCGATCTTAGTTTTCAAAGTGACATAGTATGGACCATTTAGAAAGGGCACATGCTAATCCATAATATTTTTTGCTAAATAAAAAATCTTGCATGTAGTTATGACTAAAGACAACACTACCAATATAGAGATAGCAATAAATTATACAAGTTAAAAGAATATAGGCTTAAAACACTTTCATATACATAATGTATGGTCCTCAAAGTTTGGCCCTAAAATGACACAAAATGCCTCTAAAACCTTTGTAAATTAAAATAAAAAAAGAAAAATTATACTTGAAACAAATAGGGAGATTGCCATGTCAATACATGAGTGGATAAGGGGATTCTAATTGTTGTATTTTAAGCCTTACTACCACAAAATATCATAGGTCCCAATATAAAGAAGCCACAATATTAAAGGTCTAAATATTAATAATGAAGAGTAGAATAATATATGTGAGCAATTAAATATATATCTAGGCCAATATAATAATGAAATAACATTCACTTATAATATCAAATATGAATGTAAAATGGTCAAAATCATTCATGTACAAGCATGAAGAAAAATTACAATATTAATTGATCAAAATATGTATACAAGCTACTTATTTATCACCTCCTTGTTCTTATTTTCTCATGTTATATTGTATGGAGATTTGTATTTATAATATAGACATAGTAATTTAACTCTTCACATACTTGACTATTGTTCTCCATATGACAACTCTCATGACCTTTGGTTTATCATCTTGCCACTTGTATACTAGACTTTTCACTGTCTTCTTACATGCATACTTGACCCTATGACACTTGCACACTTCTATATGACTCTTACTATTCTATTATAGACACCTAAAAATATCACATTTATTATTGTACAGTGCTAACAATGGATTAATTTATAAAGCCCACAAAATTTACATAATTTTCCAAAAAGTACTATTCATCCTACTTTAGCCCACTTGTCCAGTTAAGTCCTTTCCTATGCTTAGCCCCTGGTCACTACACAACCACCCCTTAAGTCTAATTCTAAGACCACCTCACCCTAGTCTACACTTTGACTAGCCTAGCTTCCACTTAAGCCTAGCCTACTCTAGCCTAACCCATGGTTAACCCAAACCCTTGGTGAACCTAACCCATGGTCAACCCTACCCTAGTCTACCCTTTGACTATCCTAGCCTCCACCTCACCATTGGTCAATCCTAAACCTAGGGTCAACCTAACCATGGTCAACATCAATCCTTGATCCCACATATCTCCATGTGCATTCCATACCATAAATAACATTTAAAGACTTTTTACATTCAAGGCATTGATGAGTCATCATCCACTATGCCATAATGGGTGAAGACTTTCATGTCCCATGCATTTATGAGGTATGGTGCACCCATACCCATTTCTTGCATGTGTATATGTGAAAACTTCTCTCACTGAAACTCATTTATGAGGTATGGCACACCATACCACCTCAAGGGACATCTCATTCCTTCCTAATCTTGGACAAGTATAAAATAGAGGGCCATTTTCACCATTGAAATATCACACACTTGCATACCCAAACTATGCAAAAATAACTCTATACTCTAGTGCACTCAACCTTCACTTGCCATCAACCACCATGGATGCCCACATGTGTCTCTTGACACTCTTTTTTACATGATAAACTACTTTTAGTCATAGGTAAAAAATACTTCCCAACATAAATAGGATCTCCAAAAGCACTAGAAGAACTTCTCTATCAAAGAAAATTTCTATCTAGACACCATAGATCCAACTGTATGGATAGGTCTGGTCATATTGGACACACCCAAGGGTCCGATCACCCTCAAGGACTTATTTTAGATAAAAATATAGTAAAAAGCCATCCAATTAGGTAAGTATTACTATTTTTATCATTTTTTAGTCATTTTTAACACTTTGATTATGTAATAGGCTAGATTACTTTAGTCTTGTGTATTTCATCACAAGGAGTCTAATTGAGACATGTAATATTGATTGGTGGTTGGTGATGAAATCCAACTTAGCGAATAAGTCATCCACATAATCTTCCATAATTTTGTGCATGTAATCATGGAAGATATAGGTCATGGAAATTTGGTATGTGGTGCCTATGTTTTTAAGGCCAAAGGGCATGACCTTATAACAAAATGTCCCCAAAGGAATGGTGAAGTGTTTTTTGTGTTGATCATTACGGTTAACCTAAATTTGGTTGTAACTTCAAAATCCATCCATGAGGGAGCAAATATCATGACCGATTGCCAAATAAACTAATGTGTCAATGTTTGGAAGGGGGAAGTTGTCCTTTGGACATGCTTTGTTGATGCCTCAAAAATTTATGCATATGCATATTCCTCCCTTTGGATTTCGAATAGGTACCATGTTTGATACCCACTCAGGATAATTGATTGGTTGGATAAAACCCGTGTATAAGATTTTTTGTAACTCTTATTTTACCATCAAAGCAATTGTGGGTACATTTTATTGAGTTTTTGTTTAACCAACTTGGCATCATTATCGAGAGTTAAATTGTGGACCACCAATTAGGGATCAAGGCTAGGAATATTAGTGTAAGACCAAGTGAAGACATTTTTATATTGAGTTAGAAGTTTTTTGAAGCTTTCTTTCTCTTGAATAAATAAACTCTTTTCAAGTTTAATAATATGAGGGTTGTTGGGACAAAACTAAGGTTTATGTTGATGGTGTCTTCCACAAGCATGTGGTATCCATATTTGAGTTGTAGGTCATCCACTGCATTCTCAATAAGGAATTCATCATGAACAACTTCAACATTGTTTATAGAAGAAAGTTGAGGAGTAAAGGATGGAATGTAAGAATTAGAATATTGTAGCACATGTTATGATGTAAGAAAATAACTTGGAGAAGGATCAAAAGAAAGGTGATAGAAGTCAATGCAGTTTTGGTCGATGCTAAGAATTATTTCTAGATGAGCTACATAGTAGAGTAGGGTGAACATATCAATAAAAATCATGTTTACTAAAGGGTTAGAATAAGGTGAGGAGAGAATAACTGGAGGATGTATCTAATGCCAATGGGTTGAATGGTTTGTGTAGTAATGGATGCATAATAGGTGGAGGAGAACATAGTTGATGCATAGGGTGACATGGTATAATAATACCATGTGTCTGATTATGCAAATTGATTATGAAAGGAAGGATGAAAGAGGACACATCTTCAAATATGGTAGATGCGATCAAGATATCATCAAAGATGGGATCAATATTATCATCATAAGTGTTGGTGTAAGTAATATGGATCAAGGAAACTTGGAAAAATATGGGGAGAATTTCCATCGTGGATTGAGGGGAGGGGCTTTTACTAAGGGGCTCATACTCTAGATCTATGTCTAAATTATCCTTGATAGTATCGATTGCAAGGTGTTGGAGTTTATCCTCAAGTATGTATATGTGGTTACGACTATAACTTAAGCCAAATTTATTTTTAAGATGTTGGTAAGGTGGGTAAAATATATTTTTAGGGCCTTGTTCATAGCATCCAAGATAAAACTCTTTCTAATTGAAGCATTGGAATACCATATGGAAAATGACGAGTTAGACATGTAATCAAGATATTCATAAAATTTATCCTCTAGCTCTTTTGGATCAATTTTTTTGAGAAGGTTTTGATGCATCCATATAGAAAATTGGTTTTATTGTTTAGTGGAACAATGGGAATAATGACACCTATAGTTAGAGGTATAACATAAGGATGACCAAAATCTCTAATGGATTGCACACTAGGAGGGGAGATACAAGTGTTATGTACACTGTACTCCCCTAGACCAGTATTTGTTATAATAATAGATACATGAGGCATCCCTTGATGTGCTTGTTGTGATAGAGACCCCTAATTTGAAGAAAAACAAGAGGATGATGATGGTTGGAAGACATAAGGAAGGTTGGTGGGGAATATTGTATGGAGCATATAAGAAATCTATGGTTTCCCTAGGAGAATATTGTATTGCATCTCCCCTTCAATGATAGGTAGGGGTATTATTTTAATGCCTAATTGAATAGGTAGGGGTATTGTGCCTATTGTGGAGTGAAAAGATCCATAAAAATCTCTCAAGTTGAAGGAGAGGGTGGCTACATGGCTAGCTGGGAGGTTTAGATGTTGAAGGGTGGCAGTGGAGATGATGTTGATGGATGAACCCAAGTTGATTAAGACATGCTTTAATGTTAGTCCATCAATGCATGCCATGATATACATAGGGGGATCAAACCCTACTCCTTCAAGAGTTGTTATTTCATGATCATAGAAGAAAATTTAAGGTTGCATGCATATCTACAAACTACCTACAAAATTTGCAAAGGTATTAGTGTCAATGGTTTCCAAATCCATGAACTATAGGATGTTGTTTAGGGCCTCATGATGAGGTTGTTATTATTGTAGGAGGCCATATATTGATAAATTTATTGATGCAATGTAGAGTTGATGCATGATACTACTTAGTATAGTCACATAATTTCATGGAATGGAGGGAGGAGCACCTTGTATGGGTGGCATGGGAAAGAAGTTGGTATGATAGGAGGGTTTGATTGTTGATTGGTCGTATAGGGTATCTTTGGTTTAACATGGTGACATTGATCATGCCTAAAAAACCTTGCTAAGATAGGAAACTATTTACATTTTTTATTTGTTAGTGTAGGGGTTGCAATGTCAAAGCATCATCCTAACTTTATTGTGTCTTATGTTTGAGTAGAGGTTATATGTAAATTCCTAGGCTTTGATTTGGAGAAGCCAAAAGACTATCAATGTGTATGTCTCCATAATCAATGAGATATTGAACTAGATGATTGGATTTGATATCATGCCCTCTTTGTATATGGTATTCATAGAATGTATGCTCATTATAGCCTTTTGGTTTTAGATGATTAGGATTGTCCAATCTAATTTCAGACACGACAATGTGTCTTGTATCATACAACTTATGGGAAATATTTGGTAGGGGCTTGGAAAGAGAGGTATAATTTGAGGTGTATGAGTTGTACATGGTGGGCAAGCCATTGGTTAATTAGGTTGAGGAGGTGGAAAGGGAGGACTAGGTTTTTTATATCCTTGATGTCATGGTTGAGTGTATTGTGGTGATGGGGCAACTATTACACTAAAAAAAACTTGGTTTATTTGAGGGGGTTTGTATGGGTTGGTATTGAAGGTTCCTTTACTAAATATCATGTTGGTAGGTTTTTCATTTTATTAAAAATTTTAACCTCTCCTTATTGGATTTTAATGTCCTCAATTACCTTATTTTGAGCAATGGCATATTCAAAAGAGTGATGTGTTTGTATTTTCAATGTTGTGAATATATGTTTGGCACAACTATTTAAAAATATCTTGACCAAATTTGTGGGTGGGATGGAAAATGTTAGGTCATTGATAACCCCATTCCACCTTGCAACATAGTTATTGATCGAATCATAATCAAAATATCACAAACTATAGAGATCAGGGAATCACATTTGTTTCTTGATGTTTATGGAAAAATGTTCTAGGAATGCATTAGCTAATTGCTCAAATGTAAATAGACTATGTTGAGGGAGATTGTTATACCAATATAGATATTGAACTTCAAGGGACAAAGGAAAGGTACAAAGCATAAGTGAATCACTATCATTTATGTGATAGCATATAAACTTGTAGTTTCATGAGTGCTCCTTGGGATCCTCTTTACCCTTGAACTTATCAAATTTTGGTATCTCAAACCTATAAGGATAAGGATGCATGGTGATGGAGGGATTAATGGAATCATTGCAAATCTAGATATAACTAGGAATTTGGGGCCAATAACCACTTGATCACAATTCCAAGTTTTTGAGTTACTCCCTCATGATTTGCATCTCATCTAGGGGTGTTTATGGTACCTGGGTAGGATAACTTGGGATGTCCATGAGGGGTGGTTCAAGATAATAGGAATAGGGGTAGTTGTATTGATATGGTTGTGGTGGTGGTGGTGGATAATATGCATGAGGGGCTTGGGGATGATATGTGACATGATTGACTAAAGTAGAAGAAACAAGAAGTTGAGGAGCTAAAGAATATGAATGATAGAATGATGAGAAGAAAAAGGTAGAAACTACAAGTGTTGTGCAAACCATTGATTAGGTTAGGATGTGAGATATTAGCTTATATGTAAGCAAGTTTTATTAACTATTGGATGATGTATCTAATTGAGCACCTGTTGGTGGGATTGATTGGGCACTTGTGTATTTTCTTGGTTTGAAAATTGAATGTGTGTTTGATTTGGAACTTGAATGTGCACTTGATTTGGAACTTTTGTATTTGATTGATTTGGAACTTGAATGTGTGCTTGATTTAGCACTTGAATGTATGCTTTATTTGGTGATTGAATGTGTGCTTGATTTATATCCTAGTTGAAAATTTAGTTGTGCATTTTATTAGGCACTTAATTGTGCACTTGATGAACCATTTGATTGGAAATTTGTGATTTTAGAGAATGCCACTCAAATGGAGAATATGAAAGAGGTTGAAAATATGGAGCGGTAGGTGGGATAGAAGTCCAAGAAGGGGGAGAAGTAAAAAAATATTCTTGAGTGTATTGATATGGAAGAGGAGGTTGACCAAATGGAGGAGAGGAGAAATAACTAATCTAAGAAGAGGTTGTGAACAAATATTGGAAGAATTAGGTTGTGCATATTGTGAAGAAGAATAGAGAGAAGGGTGTTGAAGATAGGGTGGAATTTGGGGATTGAATTAGGAGAGAGGAATAGAATATGATGGATGAAAAGGAGGAGGTGGTGGAATATATAAATAGGAAGGTAGCAAAGAAGTGAGATAACTAGAAGAAGAGGCTACATATACATTGGTTTGAAAATGATTTGGAGGAAGGGAATTGGAAGAGGAAGCGATGATGTTGAGAACATTAGCCTCAATAGGAGGTGTAGGTTGATAGAAGGTGGTGGGTGGTATAGAAGAACCAAAATAAGATGAGACTCAACAAATATCAAGAAAGTGATTAAAATCATGGAATGCAGATGAGGGAGGTGGTTGAGGAGGATTTTGAGAAGAATAAGTGAGATGTGAAGAAGAAATGACCTGTGAATTAAGGGGAAGAGAAGTAATTGAAACCATATTTTCTATTTGATAGACAATGTGGGAATGAACCAAGATTTAAGATGAGGGAGGAGAGTTATTATGGGGAATGTGAAGAGGAGACAATGAAAATCATGGAGATTTTTTTTGTAGATGATGAGAAGAAGACAGAGAATGATTATCATAAGAGATAAAATGTAGGGAAGTTTCAAGAAAAAAATAAATAACATTTTGGAAGATCAATTGAAGGGATATTTTCACAAGGGATAGAAGACTACAAGATGATAGTGGTATTGTGTGCTAGGACTTTCTTGAGGGTTGAAGAGCCAAGTTGGGTTGTGTTGTCAATGTTTTAGTCCTTTGAATAGTCAAGAATATTCTAGGGTGGTGTGAATGTTGTTTCCTCAAGTGGGCTAGAGGAAGTGGTTGAGGGTGGAGGGGTCACCTAAGAGGCTTCCATGGCTAGGAATGCTTGCTCTCTAGCTTGGCTTCGAGTAAGCACCATGATGAAAAGGTGAATGATAAGTAGGTGACTAAAAATAAAGAGGTAGTTGTTGGTTCAGATAAAAAATTGCAGTTGTCTGAATATATCTAAGTGAAAGTGTGTCTATTTGTGAGGTCTTGACTTGAGTGGACCTATTTCTATGGTTGACTTAATTGAGCCTATCCATAGGGTTGGGCCAAATATAGGTTATAGAGACAGAATAGTGGAAAATATAGAAAGGAATATTTTTGGAGCTATTTTGATGTTTGTTTTCATGTGTCTATGGTATTTTGTAGTAAAAAATTAACTAATCAAAGAAAATATTATTGCAAACAACAAAAAAAATTGTGAGTGAAGTGTTTGAACGTGCATTTGTGTGTGGATGTGCTTTAAGTGCGATTTAGATAGCTATTGGAGGTTTGATTTTGGTTTTTTATTTTGTTTGATTATTTACACTGTTTTGGGGTGTTTGTAAGTATAAAGACCACTAAAAACCAAATAAAAATGATGGATGAGTGAGATATATGAGGGGTATGTTAATGCACATCCCCCCACTATATCCAAAGGTATGTAAGGAGTGGATATGCACAAATAGTTAGATGGATTTTGATGATATAAATAGCTTGGGATAACCAAAAGGAAGAATATAAACCTCTTATGAAAGAAGTTGTGCTATCTAAAACTTGCATAGGCCAACCAAGCTTCTACTTCACCCTCAAGTGGGATTGGTTAAAAATGATAGTTACACACTCATGAATTATATATAGCCTTATGAGTAGGGGCATATATCCTAACCTACCCCAAGATACTCTCAAGGATAGGAAGTTTTCTAGTGATGAAGTCTACAAAACTACTCATAAGGGCTGGTATGGTGGCTAGGAGTGAGTCAATGGTTGGAGATGAAACCCAACATCATTGATCTCGATTGGTGGTTGGTGATGAAATCCAAATTCAACAATATGTGTAAAATGTGTGGGTGTGTGTGATTAAATTGCTTTTAGAAGTATAGATGCAAAAAGAAACTAAGGCTAGGAAAGCAATGAAAGCCTTTTGATTTTTTTTGGAAAAATAAAATGCATTTTTAAAAGCTAAGTCTATACTAAAAAAGCAATGAAATCACTGTGTAAGCATAGATTTATGCTAAAGATATAAAGGGAAAAATATTTTGATGTCAGCAAGAGTTATACTAAGATTTTCTTGAGTGTAAATCTATCTACATTGGTAAAGATATACCTATTAAGACTATGAACAAATGTCTAATGACAACCTTATGCATGAGATAAATCAAAATTTGTCTCAGCTCAAAAAGAAAAAAAAATTAGAGGCTTTCTTCATGCCTTATGCAAATGCAGTATACTATACTAATGAAAAGATAATGCAAACTCCTACAAACTAATTCTTATGAAAGAAACGTTAAAGGACATTTTATGGCTGACCAAAGTTATTTTGATGTATTTTTTAAGATGCAAAAGTAAATTGAAAGATTTTTTTAAAGTGACCAAAGCAATTTGGGGATTTTGTAAAATAAATTGAGGCAATGTGGGAAGTGACCAAATGATTTGGTGCTTTTAAACTTAAATATGTAAAGAACTATTGATTTTAGAAGTACTTACTTATGAGCCGAAGCTTATAGAATATTGTCTAGAAGTGTGATAGGCTCTATACTATATCCAAAATTTTATTATATGGGTCCTTATGTTTAGTATGACTATACCTATTTGTAAAGTCAACAACAAGGGTGGTTTTATAGAGTTTTTGTTGTTGTTGGTGGTCTATCTGATATAAAACCTAGTTTTTTTGAAGCTATATACAATATCAAAAGACAATTAGATTTTGTTAAAATTACCTATAAAAAGAAACGAACTAAGCTATTGAATAAATATTACAAGATGGCAAGCAACCGAGTTTTGTGATAGGTAAAAGGAAGTGAAAGGTGAATGATTACACCTTGCGGATGTTTTTTCATGAGGTAAGGTGGTTTGGCCTAAGGAGATAATATGTAAAGTGAGATATCAATATCAATGGGGTAAACCTATCTCCAAATTACCTAATATGGAGGATGTATAGGAAATGGTATCTAGCTAGTAAGGACCTAGTTTCTGGGGCACTTTTATCAACTGGATGGACCTGTCTGGTTGGTTTAATTGTACCCCTTCATACGGTCCTAGTACATAGACCAAAAAGGCTCTTGCCTTGGATCTAACTTATTGTTTCAAGTTTTTGAGGGGTCTATACTAGTTTTGTGGTAATTGTAACACAAAAAATTGATAGAAATGTTAGTTAGATAGCTAAAAAACTAAGAAAACAATAAAAAGTAGGTTTGGTCTCACTATGATCACCAAAATGTGCTAAAAGAAAACTTGTTATTTGTATTAATGATTAAAATGGGTTATATAACCAATCCTATTTATAAAAGTTTCCCCATGGGCTACAATATGGGTCTTCCAAGGACGAAGCCCTCTTTCAATGAATTGGTAAACAATAATTTTGGGTCTTCTATGGTCACCTCAAGGGGAGTGGGATTACTGCACATGGGCCATTGCTAGTTGCATAGGTCCTCTAAACTTGTACAACCCAATAAAAATTGTTAATAGGATTTGGAGGCCTATCTCAATCAAACCCCTTGTGATGAAAGACAAAAAGACTAAAGTAATCTAGCCTATTGCATAATCAAAGTGCTTAAAATGATTCAAAATTGATAAAAATAATAATACTTACCTGGTTGGATAGTTTTCTATTATGTTTTTGTCTAAAAGATATCCTTGAGAGTGACTGAACCCATAAGTGTGGCCAAGATGATCAAACTTGTCCATACAGTTGGCTTTGTGTTGTCCAAAAAAAAAAGTTACTTTTATGGAGGAGTCATTTTGGTGTTGTTGGAGCTCCTGTTTGCATTGGGTAGTCTTTTGTACCTATGACTAAGAGCAATTTATCATGCAAAAGGGAGTGTCAAGAGACACATGTGGGCATCCATGGTGGTTTATGGTAAGTGAGGGTTGAGTGCACTAGATTCTAGAGTGATTTCTATAGAGTATGGGTATGAAAGTGTGTGATCTTTTAAAATGGTGAAAATAGCCTTCTATTTTTAGACTTGGCCAATGTTAGCAAGGGATGATGTGTCCTCTAAGGTGGCATGGTGTGCCATACCTCATAAATGGGTTTGGGTGAGAGAAGTCCTCATCCATCCACATACAATAAATGTGCATGGGTGAACCATGCCTCTTAAATGTAGGGAACATGAAAGTATTCACCCATTATAGCATGGTGGATGATGAATCATAAATGTCTTGAATTCAAAAAATCTTCAAATATCATTTATGGTATTGAATGCACATGGGGATATGTGGGGAGCAAGGGTTAATGTTGACCATGGTTAGGTTGACCTTGGGTTTAGGGTTGACCAATGGTGAGGTGGAGGCTAGGCTAGTCAAAGGGTATACTAGGGTAGGGTTGACCATGGGTTAGGCTAGAGTAGGCTAGGCTTAGGTGGAATCTAGGCTAGTCAAAGGGTAGACTAGGGTGAGGTGGCCTTAGACTTAGGCTTAAGGAGTGGTTGCATGGTGACCAAGGCTAAGATTAGGAAAGGTATTAAGTGGCCAAGGGGTATTAAGTGGGATGAATAATGTTTTTTTGGAAATTATACAGATTTTGTGGTTTTTGCAAATTAATCCATTGTTAGCACTACAAATTTTGTGGGATAAATGTAACATTTTTAGATATCTACACCTACATGCAATCATAATACAAGAAACTTGTGCACATACTCATATTACATATTTACACACATACATACAAGACACTTGTGCACATTCTCTCAATACACACTTGCACTCTTACTTACATGACACTTGTGAATTTATTACACATTGCACTCTTACATGACACTTGTAAATTTCCTGCACATTGAAACTTACATGAAAGGGGAAATATCAATCATTCATATAAACTATATAATCAATCCTAATCTATTACATATTTATATTTATACCATGAAGGTACCATTGGGGTACATTTGCATGTACCAAATAATATAATACTCTCAACACCCCCTTGTATTACATTATTTGGTTATTGAATAATGTAGTCTTGAATCTTCATTTTTGAACTTCAACATTTATCTTCAACTTTCAATCTTCATGTGTCCTTGTATATCTAGTTGAGATTCATATTCAAATTTAAGTTCTTGATCTAACACTTGCTTTTGAATTGTATATAGTTTAGCTTTCTTCTTCTTTAATTTCCTGATCTTCTTCTATTTCTTTATTCTGTTATTTTTAGTCATTGTACTGATTTTTCCATGTTGTCTTTCAAAATTCTCTCCTCCTATATCATGATGTTCTATAATATTTGCAACATTAGTATCTTCAGAATTATTTGAAAAATGAACATCTTCATTGACCAAGAGTTTTATTGTAAGAGCTTTGAATTCATTTCCTTTAGATGTTTCTTCTAATTCTTGAATTTCATGAATTTCTTGAACTAAGTTTCTTGGTACTAAGAATGATATTGAGATTGAAATTGTTGTTGTAATTTAGGATTATATTGATATCGAGATTGATATTATCTTTGTTGAACTATTTTCTCCATTTTACATGATTCACATTCATCCGATTTTCTTGATTTTATATATAAACATTTGTACTATGAACCTTTATCTTACATATATGATAGAATATTAAATTCCATTTAGATCTATACCTTGATGTTGTAGCAATATTACTTGGTGTATTTTCTTTAGATACCAAGGCATTATTAGTCATTTCATATTTGACTAAATTTTCTACTTCATATTCCTAAAGAATATTGACTAACACATCAAATATAGTCTCCTTAATTAGAACTTATAAAGAAGTAACTAAATATTTATAACTTTCAAAAAGTTCCCTTATTGTAACTTGAGCAAGAAATTTATCTTCTATTTTTTCTTCCAGAGTTAATAGTTTTTCTTTTATATTTGCTACTTTTCAAAGAAAGAGTTCTATACTTTCTCCACTATTAAACTTTAAGGAGTATAATTGAGATTTTAAATTTAGAATTGTTGCTTTGTATTTTCCTTCAAAACTTTTTCAATGTATTCCATGCATCTATAGAAGTTTATGTTGTGCTTAATTATGGCTATATTTCATCAATTATTCCAAATGTTATTAACATGAGTGTCTTTGCAAAATGATTTCTACAAGAATAAATGATTTCATTTTGTTCTTCCATGATTCAAAATTTGGTCCTTTCAAAAGTTGAGATTTAGAAAGGAAAATGTTATTATTTTTAATAATGGAACTCATTCAAATTTAAAATTCGAGATCCTTTGAAATCCTTATATCTCCAAAGTTAAGTAATAAATAAAATAAGAAATTTACAAATTTTTAATTTTTATGTAGAAATCCTCTTAACTCCCTAATACATTTAATTTTTTTCAAATATTTAAAAAACTTCAAATAACTTCAAACCAAAAAACTTTCAAATTTAAAAAATCTTCAAAAAATATAAAAAATTAACTCCTTTTAAGTCCTTCAATATCTTAATTCTTCAAATTCTCAAATACTTCAAAACATAATAAATTTAATAACCTTAAATCCTTCAAAACCTTATAAAAAGAAACTAATATCATTTAAATATTAAATCTATGTAGCAACCCTTATTACTCCATATCTAAAAATCAAAATCAAAATAACCTTTTAAAAAATTAATTAGGGTGCATAGCCTTTATTTTGGAAAACCTTATATCTCCACCTAATTTATTTTCCAAAGGTAATTTGAATGTGCTTCCCACCAAAAACTTTAATTATGCATTGAATATAGCAATTAACGTATATATTCTTTCAATGCTTGATTTTGCTGAAGCTTGGGATTCCAATAGTCTCTCTTGAATTCTTGTTTGGCTCTTTAGGTTACCACTAGGTAGTGCTATTTTTTTATCCTTTTTCTAATCACATGCACTGGTTGTTGAATACATTTGTTGCTTTGGGATATTAGCATATCTCCGTAAGACATTGAGTGCCTTTGTTGCTTTGGGATATTAGATCATATTCAATAGATGTTGAGTTCCTTTGCTACTTTGGAATATTAGCTTGTCTTTTCTAGATGTTGAATGCCCCACTGTTATGAGATATTAGCTTATCTTCATTTATCATTGAGTGCTTTGTTACTTTGGGATGGCAGTGTGTCTTTGTTGGACTGATATGATAGCACTTTTGAGTGCTATTATAATGATACTGGATGCTCTAAGATGATAGCACTACTAAGTGCTATTCTAACTATATATGATGATAGAACAATGATATTTTATAAGCTAGCATCACTTTATTTTATATTCCTAAGACTCCTAGTGCATTTTTAGCATTGGTATTGTCTCCCTCTAGCACTCTTATTAATGTTGGTCTTATCTTCTTCTAACATTCTATTGACACTCATGTCCTTATAACACTCTATTGGCATTGGTATTGTCTTCTTATGAAACTGATAATTCTAGACTTATATTTGTTCCTCTAGCACCCTAATAGCACTCAACTTGTTTTTGTTCCTCTAGTGCCTTGATAGTGCTCAATATATCTCTATTTCTAGAGTGCCTTGATAGCACTTGAATTATTTATATTTCTCTAGCACCTTGACAGTAATTGAATTATCTATATTCCACCTTGAAAGGAAGCACCCTTATAGCACTTAATGCTTAATAGAAGTTCACTATTAACTAACTCTTATGATCGTGCTCTTTGATTGCAGCCTTCCTACTCATGTAGCCTCTGTGTAATGACTTATTACTATGAATATTCTAACTTATCCTTGAATAACACTATCATGGCAAAGATTGAATTGATATTTCTAGTTAGACTTGTTCTTCAATATATCCTAGAAATCTTATAATGTATCATTATCTTCTTTGTGCTTTGCTTATTCTTTGTTCTATAGAATATTTGTATTGCTTATCTTCTCTAGAAGTTTAACTACTCCACTATCTCTAGGAAGCGTACATGCTCCTCTATCCTTGGATTCTATGATGCTTCTCAATCCTTGGTAACTATGATGCTCCTCTATCTATCTAAAATATTTTTACAGTATTTGGAATCTCTCCAATGTATTAGATCATACCTAAGAAAAAAATATGATTCTCCTCTATTTTAGAAAATCCAATATCAATATCAGGGTGACTATGAATGTCATAAAATGACCAACTTTCTTCTATGTTGGTTTTCTCTCAATATTCAATAACGATTCTCCTATTATTCTCTAAATAATCCTGAATATTATCAAGGTGATTTTGAATATCCCCAAATTTTCAACTTTCTTTTGAGTTGGATTCATCTTTCAATGTCCAACTTTATCCTTAGTTGGCCCTTAATCAATCATTGTTGAGTCCTAGTATTTATTGGCTTTCCTTCAACCAAGTGGTAAGAACCTAGCATCCAAATAAAGGTGACTAAATCCTTGCCCCCTCAATATCTACTCAATTAGACTGTAATGACCCCCCTTGCATGGTTTATGAAAGATAGAAAAAAATGTGTACACTTACCTTTTTCTATGATTCTTGATATTGCTGATGACTTTTGTGAGTGCAGGATAGTTGCGTAATGGCAATGAACAAAAATAAGTTATGGAAAAAGGAGAGACAAAGAAGTGATTATTCATACCGTGAGCACATGGAAACTTGTACTATTACATCTTTGTGTGGGTTTATTTGACTCAAATATTGTTGGTATGGCAACAAATATGAAATATTGTTTTAAGTGGTGATGATGATGGGAGCCACTACTTTGGAAATGTATGTGTATGGTTGCTTGCTATGGTGTAAGATTTTATTATTTGAAATGATATTTTATTTATATGTGAAGTTATTATGATGGGTAGGATTACCATGTATGGAAGTCTTAACAAATACCATTATTACATTACTTTGAAATGTAGGAATATGTGGATCATAGGGTTTAGCAGGTGCAGCGGGAGTGAGGGTTTAAATTTTTTGGGCAGGAATCTCAGCAAACATGGCATAGGTAGAACAGGTATGGAAGGGGTGGGTGGGAACCTCGAGCATGGATCAAGCGAGGATCCAAAGGAATGCGGTCAGGCTGTGGCAGATTTGGAGGCAGGCATCACGCGGGGGCCCGACCCTCCTCAGAAGACCCCGACAAAAAATATATAAAGCACAATGCAGGGTCCAAGAAGTGGTTGTATTTTATTGAGACTCTTAGAAGAAAAATAAAGGAGGTTCTCTCTCTTCTGCCCCTAGTTCTAGTAAATAATAAAATTTTGGCCCCGACAAGTTCCATGAGCCCTTTTCTTTCAATGGAAGAATTCTCCCTGGTAGGCAAGTTTTTTGGAGGTAGGCCAGACATGACGTCCTTCACAATGACCTCAAAATTGGGGGCCCAACTTATATTTTGTGATTTCGAGAAATTTTTGTTTATCTGATTTTGCTTGCATCAAGGTCTTGGAAAATTTGCTTTCACTTTGGAATTGCTGACATATTTGCATTTTGAAGGTTTGAATGTAGTTGCAATGCTTCAAAATTGAATATTTTGATTATTTGCATATTAATTGCATTATTTCAAATCAAATAATTTTATTAAAATTAGTTTCAAAGGTTTAAATGAAATAATTTTGATTAAAATCATTTTCAAAGGTTTAAATGATTATTTTTCATTTAAATAATAAAATTTTATTAGTGCAAAATTGAAATGAACATATGAACTCCATTTGATATCATTCAAAACTTGGTAAAAATATATGGATTTTCTCTTTCTAATGATACCAAACTTGCAAGATTCCAAATTTCAATTTCACCAAAAAAATAGCGGGTTAATTTAGCAATATGAGAACTTTGAAATACTTTTGAAAAAAAGGAAAGTTTCGGGAGAGTAAATTTTGGTTTTGTTTTGATATTATGATTATTGTTTCATTATATAGGTAATACAAGGGCAAGGGCTTGAAGAAGATCGTTATAAAATCTGTTCCCGATGATGAAACTAAAATCATGGAAAATGCCAGACATTTTTATACAGAGAAGGAGAGGAACGATTGGAAGGAGCAAAGCTACACATTCGTTGGAGGAAAACAAAGAAGGCCATTTGCAGAACAATGGAAATTATTGTAAGATTTTATAAATTTTTTTAAACATTTTGGATCCGGATTTGTGCATAGATCGTATTTGGAATTAATAAAGTGCTTATTACAATTTCTTAATAGTTTGTATACCTTAGAAGATTGCATCAATTTATTTTATTTCATCTGTGTGAATACTTGGTGAACATTGGATTGGTTTTAGAATTCTGTAAATGGAAAATTATTCTGTTGAATTTGTCCGAGACATTAGTCTAATTCCTAAAGCTTAAATATTTTATTATTTTATTTTCATTCGAAAACTATATATTATAACTTAGTATAATTTTATAAAGTAAAATTATATGACTAAGTTATAATTAAATTTATAATTTGGATATTACATTAATTAATATTCGAATTAATAAATTTAAGAAGGGATAAATGAATATTCTATTCCTCACCTTAATTTCATAAGATTGAGGAACTCGGTTTGATATCTCTAAAATTCAATTTGGATTTGATTTATAATATAGTTCTATCTATTTCAAAAATCCAAATTTCAAACTAGAGATCACATTTACTCTTTTGAATATTTAATTTCATAAATATTTCAAAAGGTAAATATTATAAGCAAATCTAATTTATAAACTTTATTTTATCATAAAATCCAAAGTTTATAGATTAGTTTCATATTAATCCCTAATATTTTATCATTGACAAGGTCTTAGAACCTTATAAATTGGGCAAGACATTATTTCATTTATTCACCTCTTCTGGGTTTGATTTATAATATCATAAGGGAGTTTGAATAAATGATTGCTTTATAAAATAAACATATGGGAAGTGAATTGATTATAAATCTATTATGTTCCAAAGGTTTATCAAGTTTTTAAAATTTCATTTACTTTGATTTTTATTAAAGTTAAATTGAAATTTAATATAAAATGCTAGATTCTTTTTATGCTAATTTCATTTAAAGCATTTTGAGACATGCAATTGAAGAGGAAATAAAATTTGGTATACTTTAACCTAAGATCATAAAACGAATTTTATTTTGTTGAATTGATATCAAAGAATGTTATACATGATAAACTTGAAATCATTTACCTAATTCCAGGCCCCTTGTAAAAAGTAGTTCACAAATCCAAGAGTTATTCAAGTACTCATTGATGTATATACATATGAAATGTTAGATATAACATAAGAACCTTGGAGATATATAATATTCTTTTCAAGAGAGAATCATAATTTTGAGTTTGTTAGGTGGCTTTGTGAATGGAAAAAATCACACCTCAACAAGACTATCAGGGCTTGGGCAACGGGTAAATGGTGACCAGTAGGTAGCTTGGAGTTGGTAGCTCTAACTTGAGGGTTCTTCATTATCTATTTTAACAATATGGAGGATGCTAACCATATTTTAATAGGAGGTACTTGGTTTTTGGGAAAAATGAACCTTTTTAATCAAACGATGGGGTGAATATTTTGACCCTAAAAAGCAAAATATAAAGATTTCCCCTATTTGGGTTTGTCTCCCGAGTCTACCTGCCTAGTTATTCAATGAATATTGGCTATAGGGCATAGCCAAAACTATAGGGGACCTGATATCCATTGACCATGCGACCTTGGCCAGGACAAGGATGACTCATGCATGAATCTACGTAAATGCTAATTTGGATAATGAATTGCCAAGGTTTGTGGATCTAGAGTATAGAGAATACTATCGAAAATAGCTGGTAGAATACAAGAACAGACCAATATTCTATGCATAATACAAAAATTAAGGACATCTATGCAATCAGTGCCCTAACTTGGCAATAAATAGAGAAAAGTAGAAGCATAGAATGCTATATAGAGGAAATTTGAGGAGTTTTCCTAGTAGAGGTGATTTCAATCAGGCAAACTATGTATACCAAAAAAAGAAAAGAGAAGGTGTAGGATCCCAACAAGATAAAGGAAAACAATAGGTTGTTGGCAACCAAAATACTCAAGTAAGTTCCAATCCTCTAGTTTAAAATAAATTTTCAATTCTATCCAATATGGGAGTAGGAGGTTATCAAAAGACATGGAAGCCCAGAACCTTCAGGATAACCTTTATGACTCTCTAGAATCCCCATCCAAGTCAGGATCCTCAAACCCTAATACTAAAATTACTGTAAGCCCCGTGGGTATCACAAATCCAAACCCTAATACCCGATCTCTAGAATCCCCATCCAAGTTGATATCCTTAAACCCCAATGCTAAAAATACTTCAAGCCCAGTGGGCATCCCAAATTCAAACCCTAATGTTGAAGAACTTAGGAAGAAAGTTGAGGCATTGGAAAATAAAAAATCTCATCTCCCTAACATCATAACTAGGAGCCAGGTTAATCCTACTGAGGGTTCATCCTGCATACAAGGGGAATACAGGAAAAAAGGAGAAGATTTTGATGTAGGGGTGGAGATATGTGAAACTATTCATATTGAGAAAAATGGAAATCCGATTCTGCAACAAATTGCCTCCCTTCAATTTAGTCCTAAATAAACTAGGGGCAATTTGAAGTCTCCAATAGATTTTGGTAGTGCAAAAAGAAGAGGGAGAATATCAAATTCTGAGCATAAAAATATTAAAACTGATAATGACATTGCCAATGGAAAACAAAGAACCTTGTTTCAATAGGTTATTCCAGGTTCCAAAGACAACAAATTAGGAAAACTCCCTCAAGGGAGGGGAAGAGGAAGAAATCCCAAACAATCTAAATGAAGTTCCTCTCATGGAATGTGAGAGGCCTCAATGGCCTGCCCAAACACAGGTAAGTAATTGCAATAAGAAATCAAGTGAATCCAACTATTATCATGTTGCAAGAAACAAAAACTAATGATATTCAGTCAAAAAAAGTGGCAAAAAAAATTTGGAATCAAGGGGAGATGGCTTGCAAATCAGCTAGAGGAGCATCTGGAGGCCTTATGACTTTGTGGGATCCTTGAATAGTAGAAGGCACCATTATTCAAAAATATGACAAGGTTATTAGTATTTTATTTAAGAAAATAAACAACAGGTCATGGATACTTTCAAATATTTATGCCTCGACTTCAATTCAAGGGAGAGCTCTACTGTGGGAGTACTTAGGCAATCTGAGTGAAATATTCCATAATGTCCCATGGATTCTGGATGGGGATTTTAACACTTCTCTTTACCCTTCAGACAAAATGGGTGGAAATGGACCACCTATCAGGAGCATGGATGAGTTCAATGACTTTGTGAACTCCAACATGTTGATGGATGTAAAACTTAGAGGAGTGAATTAAACTTGGAGCAATCGATGGATAGGGTGTCATCTCATTCAAGAAAGTCTTGATAGGTTTTTTTTATCAAAGGAGGCTACAACTCTGTTCGGTGATTCTACCCTGCAAGCCCTTCCTAAAATTACCTCTAATAATAATCCCATTTTGTTGGAGATCCCTAACTCTCTGTCCTTCAAGAAACCTTTCATATTTTAATATATGTGGATCAAACATTCCAGTTATAGAGATAACTTAATTCAGTGGTGGCATTAGCCTGTTAGGGGTAGTACAAATTTTAAACTTGCTGGCAAATTAAAGTTTGTTAAGGAAAAGCTTCGAACTTGGAACAAAAATATCTTTGGGAACCTCTTTGAAAATAAAAAATAGGTTGTTGAAAGTTTGAAGATAATTGATCAGAGTATTCAACATGGTGATGCTGATGAAACTACTAGGCAGGAGGAACAAACAAAACTAGCAGAGTTTCATAAAATTTTGGCCTGTGATAAAATCTATTGCAAGCAAAAATCAAGGGCTCTTTGGTTGAAATATGGAGATTAAAATTCCAAGTTTTGTCATGTCATCACGCTTAGAAACAGAAGCAATAACAAGATAAATTTTAAAAAAAAATAGATGGTTCTATTACTTAGGACTTAACAAAAATAAAAAATGAGGTAGTAACTTATTTCAATTCTATCCTTGGTCAGGAATCATAGTGCAATGAGGAGGCCAAATATATTCTCTTGAAATCCATTCCTAGCATAATAAATGAGGATATAAACCTTAAGCTTCTAGCTCCCTTTTCTGATGATAAAATTAAGTAATCCTTGTTTAGTATGAAGCGAGACAAAGCCTCGGGACCCGATGGCTTTCCTCCTCATTTCTATCAAGCTTTTTGGGACATCATAAGTGAGGATGTAATTTTTGTTGTCAGATAATTCCAAGCAAGCAATCATATCCCAAAAGGTCTCAACTCTAATTTTATTTCTCTAATTCCTAAGAAGCAAACCCCTGAATCTATGGCTGACTTTAGGCCAATCAGTCTGTGCAATATTTCTTACAATATCCTAACTAAAGTCATTACAAATAGAATAAGAGATGTTCTACCCTGCATCATATATCCGTGCCAAGGAAGCTCTTTCTAGGGTAGGTCAATCTTGTATGGAGTTATCACAGTTAATGAAGCTCTACACTCTGCTCATAAGACTAATAAGTTTGTTTTTACCCTCAAGCTTGATATGAACAAAGCATTTGATAGGATAAATTGTGACTTTCTAATTGCTTTCCTTCTTAAGTTTGGTTTTCACCACAAATGGGTTAATTTGATCAAAGAATGTATTTATAAAGCATGGTTCTCGATTCTGGTTAATGGAACAACTGCTAGTTACTTTCAAAGTCATAGAGAAATTTGGCAGGGGGACCCTATCAGCCCTATGTTATTCATCATTGTGGTAGAAGCTTTAGGCAGAACCATCAAAAATACTTGTATTTCAAGGCTAATATCAAGAATCAAGGCAACATATCTCACTATGGTTGTTTCTAACCAACAATTCATCAATGATACCCTTCTATTGACTAAGGCATCGGTGGTTGAGGCCAAAAGAATTAAATACATCCTGCAAATCTACGAGGACGTTGCTGGTAAGAAAGTTAATTTCAGTAAAAGCAAGTTATATTTCTTTAACAACCCCATTCAGAGGGAAGGAAGGATTGCAAAAATTTTAGTGTGTGATATAGCAAACCTCCCCACTTCATATCTTGGTCTCCCTCTTTTCATTAGTTCTCCGAGAGAGTCAATGTGAGATAGGGTTATTGATAGAATTCAAAAAAACTTACTGGATGGAAAGGTCATCTTCTATCTCAAGCAGGAAAGCTAACCCTCACTAAGGCATCTCTTTAGAGCATTCCAGTCTATTTCCTCTCCATTTTCAAAGCCCCTGTGAAGGTTATCCAAAAAATTGAGAAACTCCAAAAAGAATTTTTATGGACTGGATCAGAGGAGAAAAAAAGGATACAACTTGTAGGATGGACCAAAGTGTGTAGACCCAAGGGAAAATGGGGGCTTATGTCTGATGAGAATTGCTCATATGAATTTAGCTTTACTAGCTAAGCAAGCGTGGTACCTCATTTCTGGTGAAGAAAATGAATGGAAAACTATCATCAAATGAAAGTATCTTCAAAATATGGAATTTCTAAGTGAATCAGTTCCAATAAGAGGTTTTTCTTTTCAGAAAGCAATTATCAATTGTAAGAAAATCATCAAAAAAGGTTTAATATGAGTTTTAGGCAATGGTGAGAGGATAAATTGCTAGAATGACAGGTGGGCTAAGGACAAGCAACTGCCACAATATCCTAACTTAACTCGAATTAGAGATATCATGGAAGAACTCATTGGCAGAAAATTCTTTGATTATATGGTTGAGGACAGAGGCAGAATGAAGTGGAAAAAAATAAGGATTCAGGGATTTCAAGTGAAATCAAATGATCTTTGTAACATTCTCGAGCAATAGTTTATCCCCATGAGACCCAAGGAAGATCAAGTGACCTAGGCTCCTACACAAAACGGGCAGTTCACTGTTAAATCAGCTTACAAGCTTCTGCTTGATGATGAGGATTTTGTCCTCCAAAAGGACTTAGTTTGGATAAAAAATTAATTCCAAAAATTGCAGTATTTTCATGGCTGGTTATCCAAGGAAGAATTCTCACCATTGATAATATTATGCGTAAATATATTTTTATCACTAATCGATGTTATCTATGCAGGGCTAATTGGGATACCATTTATCACATTTTCCTTGAGTGCCCTTTTTACTTGACTATCCTAAGTGGGGTTTTTCAGGCCTTCAATATTTCTTGGGTTAAACCAGCCATCGTAATTGATTTTTTCATCTAGTGGTCTTACCCCTTTTCAAGCCAAAGACTTAGATACATGTGGAAAATTTGTCTCAATCCCTATATTTGGTAGGTGTGGTTAGAAGGGAACCATAGAGTATTTAATGAGTCTATCCATGATCATCAAACTATCATTGCCAGGATCCTATCCTTTGCCAACAAGAATGTGAACCTTATCCCTTTTGATAGTCGTAAACCTCATCTTCAGGAGACCATGATTGCTCAATATTTAAGCTTAACCTTGTTAGATGAGTCTGTGCCTAGGGTAGTCAACCCCCAGAGCCAATGTTAAGTGGTCCTCACCTCCTACGGGTTGGTTTAAGCTTAATTTTGATGGAATAGCTAAGGACAATCCTTGCAGAGCAGGCACTAGCGACATTGTGCGAGATCATAATAGGAATATTATGCTTGCATTTTCTGAATATTTGAGAATAAGGATGAACAATGAAGCTGAAGCTAGATATATGTGGAGAGGCCTTCAAATGACTCAAGACTTGGAAGTCAATATAATCATAGAAGGAGACTCAATGCATATTATAAATCTCCTCAATAATTGGAAAAAACCTCCTTGGGAGATTAAAACAATTGTTGAAGAGGCTAGGATCCTTTTCCAGGGAAGACAGGACAAAAAATCCCAACATGTCTTTCAGGAAGCTAACAAAGTTGCTGATAAGTTGGCCAATTTGGGTGTCGATGGTGGTGAACTTTTCAAATGGGAACACGATGTCCCAAGCAAATTAGAGGAACTTATTCAATAAGAATGTCAAGAATGATAGTAAAATTTACCAATAGGGAAGGCATAGTAAGTTCGAAGACTATGAGTATTCTCGTCTCTTTTTTGAAATGGACTAACAATAAAAATTATCCGAGCTATCAGTATTGGTGGATGCTGCTTGGAAATACCACACAGATTAATGGGGACAGTAACATGTCAGATAACATGGCTCCTAGTCATATTAGTAATTTGAGGTTGGTTGATAATCATAGGGTAGGAAAGAAATGACAATATAAGACTTCGAACTAGAGCCACATGGACCACCAGATAGCCACCACCATAAATATAGCTAGCAGGTTCACTTCTCCAAGGCTGATTGGCCAAGACGGGATGTGGTCCCAAAGCATGTCATATACAGAAGAAAGTAATTACCAAATAATTATTAAGAGTAACTATCAATACAGAGATTGTAGGAGTTTTTTTCAGTACTCTGCTATGTGTGTCTACAGCTTGTTGTTTCTCCATTGTTTCAAGGAAGGGATCCGTGTCTATTTCTTTTTTTGTAATTATGATGCAGGTGTGTTTTCTTGGGGTATACCCAAAATTTTGTATGGGAAGTTTCTTTTTTATAACAAGCTATGTGCCTTACCATATGTAATGGCTTTGGCGGCATGTAGATTTTACATATATAGGATCCTTAGTAAGGACATGTTCATCAACCACCCTGGGCTGATTTTTATAAAAGTTTTTGGGTCAACCTATAAAACCCGATACTAATGCTATAGTATCTTATCTACCAAAAAAAATGTAGGAAGATGTGTCGTAATGTTATTAATATTATTTTATTTTAAAAGTGTGAAAATATGGTTTACACTACTATGCAAATAGCTTTGCAAGGATATTAAAGGAAAGATTAAATAGTTGGCAGAGTTAAAGTTTGTTTTAAAAACATCCATGATGGATGCACTCTCCATGTTTGTTGCAAAACATTGTGAATGGTTTAATGGTCATGATTTCTTGGTAAGCACATGACGTAGAAGTGGAAGGCTCGATATCATCTGGCGCTATGCATGGAGGGAAAAGAAAGAACAATCGGTGAATCCTTCGCATATCATTGAGGGGAAGAAATAAAGAGAGGTGGAGAAGGAGAATGGGCGAAACAAGGTAGAAGGGATTGGAGAAACAACGAACAATGATTTTGGAAGCATGAGAAAATAGGTTAGTGCTCGGTAGCTTCTCATGATTCGTATGTGATCTCCATGCTTGCCTGATATGTACAACATGTCTATTTCAGCGTGTAAAACATTGCTTGTTGTTGTGTGAATAGATAGTAAACGTAAGCAATGAGATTGTTGGTATTTTACTACCATGTTTGTAGATGTTTCATTGTGTAATTTTTTTCTACACTGTTGTGTGATTATATGGTGAATGAAACCAGAGGAACTATTGGTGTAACACTACCATACTAGTTTAAATATTGTTGTGTACAATATTATCATGTAGCTGAGTTATCAAAGACAAAATGAAAGAAATATTAGAGCTACAGGTATAACCCTATTATGACATAGAATTACTTTGTATTACGGAAAGTATTGTAGAGTTTTAAAAGTAAACAATGTGCTATGTTGTGTTGACAATGTTTGAATCAATGCATTGTTGTGAAACATTATGTTGTCATATTTTTGTGTGGTTGTGAGTCTTGTATTGAAAGCAGTGAGGTGATGTGTGTTGTGTGAGAATCTCACTCTTCTTTTGGGTAAAATTAAAAGAGCAAAATTAGAACTTGCACCTATTTGGGAACTGGGAAACACCTCTGGATAATGATGGCAGGTTTCATGAAGTTTTACCTGGTGTAAGTAGGAATTTTGCAATAGAGGAAAATGTTTGACATAACCCTTAGTCAAATCTCGAGAAAGGAAGACTAGTAGTTTTCTTGTGTGTTGCTTGTGTTAGAATAATGGCATTTATGCATATTAAATCTGCATGTTCATGTTATTGGAGCCATATCTGATCCCTGGTGATGACTCCTACCCTTCCCTGAATGGTCTATTGATCGGATGGAGGCAAACAATGTCAAGTTGAGCGAACGTGGGGAATACTCTACTAAAATTTGTGATAAGGAACGTTATTCTATAGCTACTATAGAAAGAAGGCCAAAATCTATGTAGTAGGAAGATATAGTCTTGCCTAGTCTGAGCTTGAGCGCTAGAGCAGAATCATAGGGAATGAACACCTGAGACTTGTTGTGTTTAAACCAAATATTGTAATGAGAATAGTCTTGTCATAGGTAGTAAGTGTGTGTAGTATTGAACCTGAAAGAAGGAATGAAGCCTTATGTAATGTTGTTTCTATTAAAATATGTAATTGTATTTGGTAGTGCTTCATATGCTCACTATGTAGTCAAATGAAACACATGCTCGAATTGAAACTCTATATTTCTATTTAATTAAAAAAAAAGTTATTGCTTTCCAAATTTATCTTTTGTATGCTACAATATCAGAACCACTTGTGTGTGATAGATATTAAACGAAGTTAAAATAAGTCATGATGCATCATGGGTTAACTGGATAAGTAAGAGAATTATATTTAATTTAATGCTTGAAGTATATAAGCTAGAAACCCTTGTCTTGAATGTCGTAATTACTCATTTGATAAATACTTAGAATCTGGCAGGCATGAGGCAACCAAAAATTAACTCTAGAGGAGGTAAATTGGTGAATATCGTGCCTAAAATGTAAATAGTAAGGAAGTTTGAAATCGTATGAGAAAATATTAACCAACTTACCTTAAAAGGAAATAGAGTTATTTAGAGCTAGACTTGTATAAGTAGTTGGTGGTTTCTTTTAGTTCTTTATGAGAATAATAGGCCAATTGTTGTTTAGAAAGGGCAACTATGTTCTTGAATGGGTTAAAACTTGACATAGTTTTAAATAGTCTAATAGTAAGAGTTTGTTATGATAATCTTCTATTGTGCATTCAAAATATGTTGACTTAAGGATAAAGAAGTTGTCATATTTTAGATTAGCTTGATAATAGAATAGTTTTAAAATACCCTTAGAGGGATAGTAAAGCTAAGAAATCTAAACAAAAGAACATCCAAGTATGTTGAGGTGCGGGAATGCACGCAATGGGCTTTGAGACAACCTAGTTCTGATGGAATTGGTCAAAAAGACTTGGTCAGGATGGGATTGAAAAGGGTGGTATGGGACATCACTTTTTGGGTTGGTCTCGGATAGCATAATGCTCATTATATACTCATTGAACTTAGCTAGAATAGTCATAGGGTTTGGTATGGGATAAACCATTGTGAGTTATAGTGAGTATAGGTGATGAGGTCCAAGGTCAGGGTATTGACATGGTACTAACTATCTCTAAAATTATGGGAGTCATCAGTTAGTCACGGAGACATAAATACGCTGACCTCTTTCATGCCAAGTAAAAACAAGTCGACTAGATCATCGAAGGTTTGGTATGAAGAGGAAAGGGAAGAAAGCATCCCCCTCTAGGTGTTATGGGCCCTAGAGGATAACCCTAGCCATGGTTTGAACCTCATGCCAAAAAATATGGATGATAAATGAGGATGATCGAATTCACAAAATGGCTATTCAACGGGATAAGGCCAATCTCGTCCACTTGGGTGACTGGCTGCAATAGTCTTGAACTCAAATGTGGTGGTTATGTCTGTGTTATGTATGATTAAAATTTGCTTGGATGATTCAAAAATAAATTAGTCAAGTTTAATTCCTCAACTCTTAGGTGTGCTTAGAAAGTTTAACTATTTAAAAAAAATTACTTTCTATTCCTACCCTTTTTTCTTTGGACAACTAGATTTGATGATGGTTCTGGGTTGTTACATATGGTATCAAAGCAAAAGAGATTTTAAGTTGTAGATTCTATCAATGAGTTAAGATTAGATAAGATAAACTAATACACTACTTCTTTCACCAACAGGTTGAATGGCATGGTTGTTGCGAGGTGGATCCTCAAGAAATCTTGTGGGAGGTAGGGAGGAGGAAGACATTGAAAGACCTGTAAGGAGGCCTCAAACAAATCTAAGGTAAAAAGGACCTCAACGTGAAAGAAGGGTTAATGAGATTTCCCATAGTGAGAGTGAGACCAGTGTGGAGGTAGGAAACCTCGCTAAAGTGGTACAATTACTACAAACTCATATGGACTACCAAAGAGAAGAGATGGCCCAACAAAAGACTCACATGGCCCAACAACAAGAATTTATTGTCCAACAATAGTGGGTCATAGAAGACTTAACTAATGGATGAGGAGGTGGTTTTGAAAGGTCAATGGAAGAATCAAGGGAACTAGAGAGATCCAGTGCTGGAAGGGCAAGGGTGAGTAAGGAGTTGGATAGAAATCTGAGAAAGGTAGTAATAACTAAGTTTGATGGTAAGGGCGATGGTGAATCAACCAAAAATTGGTTGAGTGAACTAGAGTCCTACTTTTCTCTAGTAGTCCTATCCTCTGAATCCAAGACTGCTTTGGTAGTAATGAACATGATAGAAATAGCCCTGGACTGGTGGAAGTCATATAAGAAAGGGCATAGAGTGGAAGTTGCTGACCTCAAATGGGAGGAGTTTGTCAAGGAATTTAGGGATAGATTCTTGACAAAGCAATATTATGTCAAGAAATTTGGGGACTTCTCAAATTTGAGGCAGGAAAGTATGATGGTACATGAATACCATCAAAATTTTATTCAACTGTTGAAATATGCTTCCCAATATGAAAGTAATGAAGAAATGAAAACACATAAATTTATTCTAGGATTACATCCTAGGATCATGACGGTGGTAAACATGCATAATCCTATCAATTTTCCAACTACCTTTGATCTAGCAAGAAAAGAGGAAGCTAATCAAGAAATGAGAAAGGCCTATTTTAACTACCAAAAGTTATCTGAGAAGGAAAAATATGAACTCAAGAAATGAAAAAGTGTAGGATTTATGAAATGGGAGAAGGAACAGAATAAGAAACCCAAAGGAGGAGATCAGAACAAGCAAGGAGGCAAAAATAGATCCAATTACTGAGATGGTAAATTCAAGAAGGATGCTAAAGAATTTTCCAGGAGGTAGGACCAAAAGCCAACAAGTCAAGGAAAGGATAGGGAAACTCTATCTACGAATAGGAATGAAAGCATTAACAAGGGAAATAGAGCTCCACCAGGTGGGTGTTGGGTGTGCAAAGGGGCTCATTATGCTAACAAGTGTCCTCACAGGGCTAACTTGCCACCAAAAACCCTAGAAGAAGCTAGCCATAGGATCTATGCGGCCACAGGTAGTTCTGAACTCAATGGTCAGATTACTCCTTTCTTATTGCATGGTAAAATTTTTGATAAAAATGTGCAAGTTTTAGTTGATAGTGGGTCAACAGATAGTTTTATCTCATCTAGATTAGTGAGGGATTTGCCTGTTAGACCTGGATTCTTGGCCAAATATTGGAAGGTAGAGTATGGATCAGGGCAAACCCATCATGTTAATCAATATCTCTTTGACTCCCACATTTCCTTATCTCAAGGAAAGATCAACTGGCATCTGTATGTGGCACCTTTGCATGCGTTTGACATTATTTTAGGAGTTGATTGGTTAAAAGTGCACAAGGCTCTTTTAAATTTTGAAGAGAGATGGGTGGAATTTTTGGATGAATTTTTTAGGTTAGGGTTGGGTGTGGGTAAGGGAGTTTCTTTTTTTTATTTTTTTTTTAAAGTTATTAGAAAGAATGGTATTTATTTTTATTTTTATTTTGATAGGATCGACGGGTAAGGGTGGTCCCCTCCCCCTGGGGGGAATTTTTTTTTTTTTTGACTTTTTTTTTTTTTTTTTTTGGACAACACCTTATAGAATGACATCCATAGAGTGGGAAAAAAAAACTTGTGTTAAAAAGGGCTAATCAAACCTTAGTGGGTAGCTCCTATTTTGTTTGTTTAAAAAGAAATATGGAACCTTAAGGATGTGCATAGACTATCGAATGTTGAACAAGGTTACTATCAAGAATAGGTATTCATTACCAAGGATTGATGATTTGTTTGATCAATTGAAAGGAGCCACTATCTTTTCTAAGATAGATTTGAGATCTGGATATCATCAGCTAAGGATTCGGGAGGAAGATACTTCTAAGATAACTTTTAGAACAAGGTATGGATATTTTGAATTTACTATCTTACCTTTTGGGCTAACCAATGCCCTAGTCACATTCATGAATCTCATGAATAGCATCTTTAGAGAACAACTGGATAAGTTTGTACTTGTATTTTTGGATGACATTTTGATTTACTCCAAAAGCAAGGAAGAGCATGATGAGCACATGCGGATAGTGCTTGTGATTCTTAGAAAGAATCAATTATATGGAAAATTGACCAAGTGTGAGTTTTATACTCCACAAGTGCAATATCTTGGGCATATTGTTTCTGTAGAAGGAATTGTAGTAGACCCCAAGAAAATTGAAGCAATCATTGATTGGCCAACACCTACTAATGTTTTAGAGGTGTGAAGTTTTATGGGGATTGTAGGATATTATAGAAGGTTCGTCAAGGGATTCTCAAGAATTGCTCAACCCATTACAAACCTTCAGAGAAAAGGAAAAGACTTTAAGTGGTCAGAGCAGTGTGAAAAGGCTTTTCAGATTTTGAAGGAAAAGTTGACAACAACACCAATACTGTAGTTACCAGACCCTAATAAGTAGTTTATAGTTTGTACTGATGCATCGATCGAAGGGTTAGGTGGAATTTTAACCCAGGATGGTGTGGTTATTGCTTATGAGTCTAGAAATCTCAAGAGGCATGAAGTCAACTATGCCACTCATGATTTAGAATTGGCAGTGGTAGTGCATGCACTAAAATTTTGGTGATATTATTTGTTTGGAAGACCATTTGAATTAAAGATATACCACCAAAGTCAAAATTATATATTCACCCAACCTTTATTGAATGCTAGGCAATGACGTTGGTTGGAGTTTCTTATGGAGTATGATTTTGGCATCGAGTACATTAAGGGTAAGGAGAATAAGGTCATCGATGCTTTAAGTAGGAGAGGGCATATTACCACCATGACAAAATGCCAATATGATCTGCTGGATCAAATAAAATAATGGTAAGGAAAAGATGAATTTTTCCAATCCTGCATTGGTCAAGATAGATAGAAATTGAACAAGGATGCAGAATATGTGATCAAGAATGATCTATTATTCTTCAAGAATAGGTTGGTTGTACCCAATTCAGGAGGTTTAAGAGAAACAATCCTTAGAGAGGCTCACAACACTCCTTATTCTGCACACCTAGGAGGGGTAAAAATGCATGAGAATTTAAAGAAAGCTTATTTCTGGCTAGGTATGAAAAAATATATCATCAATTATGTGGCCAAATGCTTAGAATACCAAAAAGTGAAGGTAAAGCATTTGCATCCAGTTGGGAAATTATATCCCCATGAGGTACCTACACAAAAGTGGCAAGTGGTATCAATGGATTTTATAATGGGATTGCCTAAAACAAGATTTAGACATGATGTAATTTTAGTAATTGTGGATAAACTAACCAAAGTCGCACATTTTATACTAGGTAATGTGCATGATGATGCACCCATGGTAGCAAGCAAGTTTTCTAGAGAAGTGGTGAGGCTACATGGGTTCCCAAAAGTTCTAATATCTGATAGAGACTCTCGATTTACTTCAGAATTTTGGCAAGCAATGCATCAAGTATTAGGGACTAAGTTGAACATTAGTACTGCTTATCACCCTGAGATAGATGGATAGATTGAGAGGGTGAATCAAGTGCTTGAGGATATGTTGAGAATGTACTACATGGATCAACACACAAAGTGGGAAGACTACTTGTACCTAGTAGAATTTGTATATAATAATAGTTACCATGCATCACTAGGCATGGCACCTTTTGAAGCTCTATATGGGTGATGATGTAGAATTCCCTTAACTTGGGATAATCTAAAATATCGGGTAGTGATCGGTCCAAAAATGATAAGAGAAATGGAAGAACAACTTAAGAAAATTCAGTAAAAGTTGAAAGAGGTTGTAGATCGCTAGAAGAGCTATGCGGACCTCAAAAGGACACTAAGGGAATATTCTATGGGAGATAGAGTATTCTTGAGGGTGAAGCCAACTAAGAGTTCTATTAAAACATCTAAGCTAGATTCCAGATATGTGGGTCCATTTGAGATTATTGATAAGATAAGCCCTGTAGCGTATATATTAGCTCTACCACCAAGCTTATCCAAAATCCATAATGTCTTTCATGTATCCCTCTTTAGAAAATATATTTCTGACCCTACTCATGTATTGGATATTTCCAACTTGCAGATGATCGATCCATTAAGGATTGAGGTGCGACCTATTCGCTTGCTTGGTTTTCAAACCAAGAATCTATGAAAGTGGAAATATAGAGCAATGTCGAGTCCAATGGGACCACTACTCAGACCAAAATGCTACGTGGGAAGACGTGGCAGAAATGCGATGGTAGTTTCCTCATCTGTTTGAGTAGAAGTAGACTTAATTATAAACTTTTATAAAATTTTGGAATATTTGTATATATACAAATGTAAATGGAACTGGATACTGAGTAGAGTTAAGTGTGGTTGCCATTTTACTGTATAAAGTGGTTTGCAAGTGTGTGGAATTGCAAAGTGACATGTTTTGGAATATATGTTGATATATGTTAAATAGATTATATTGTGATGTAATCTATGATGTGATTATATGTCAATTGTGTGGAAAAATTCTTTGTTTACAAAATTTAGAACTAGATGTAAGCAATGAATTTATTTAATTTTGTTTTAATAAAAATAAATGTAAAGTAATTCTTTTGTTTCACATGGTTGAAAACATAGGGACCATGTTTATCCCTAGTGGGGGAGGATGTAATGACCCTCCTTGCATGGTTTATGAAAGATAGAAAAAATATGTGTACACTTACCTTTTTCTATGATTCTTGGTACTGCTGATGACTTCTGTGAGTGCAGGACAGTTGCGTAATGGCAATGAATGAAAATAAGTCAAGGAAAAAGGTGAGATAGGGAAGTGATGATTCGGCTCGCGAGCACATGGAAACTCGCACTTGCATATCATTTAGGTGCATTGCATATTGCATCTTTGTGTGGGTTTATTTGACTCAAATATTGTTGGTATGGCAAGAAATGTGAAATGTTGTTTTAAGTGGCGATGATGATGGGAGCCACTAGTTTGGAAATGTATGCGTGTATGGTTGCTTGCTATGGTGTAAGAGTTTATTATTTAAAATGATCTTTTATTTATATGTGAATTTATTATGATAGGTAGGATTACCATGTATGGAAGTCTTAACAAATACCATTATTACATTACTTTGAAATGTAGGAAGATGTGTCGTAATGTTATTAATCTTATTTTATTTTAAAAGTGTGAAAATATGGTTTACACTACTACGCAAATAGCTTTGCAAGGATATTAAAGGAAATATTAAATAGTTGGTAGAGTTAAAGTTTGTTTTAAAAATATCCATGATGGATGCACTCTCCATGTTTGTTGTAAAATATTGTGAATGGTTTAATGGTCATGATTTCTTGGTAAGTGCATGATGTAGAAGTGGAAGGCTCGATATCATATGGCACTATGCATGGAGGGAAAAGAAATAACAATCGATGAATCCTCCACATATCATTGAGGGGAAGAAAAAAAAAAAAAAAGAGTGGAGAAGGAGAACGAGCGAAAACAAGGCATAAGGGATTGGAGAAACAATGAACAATGATTTTGGAAGTGTGAGAAAATAGGTTAGTGCTCGGTAGCTTCTCATGATTCGTATGTGATCTCCATGCTTGCCTGATATGTACAACATGTCTGTTTTGGCATGTAAAACATTGCTTGTTGTTGTGTGAATAGATAGTAAATGTAAGCAATGAGATTGTTGGTATTTTACTACCATGTTTGTAGATGTTTCATTGTGTAATTTTTTGCTACACTATTGTGTGATTATATGGTGAATGAAACCAGAGGAACTGCTGGTGTAACACTACCATACTAGTTTAAATATTGTTGTGTACAATATTATCATGTAGCTGAGTTATCAAAGATAAAATGAAAGAAATATTAGAGCTACAGGTATAACCCTATTATGACATAGAATTACTTTGTATTATGGAAAGTATTGCAGAGTTTTAAAAGTAAACAACGTGCTATGTTGTGTTGACAATGTTTGAATCAATGCATTGTTGTGAAACATTATGTTGTCATATTTTTGTGTGGTTGTGAGTCTTGTATTGAAAGCAGTGAGGTGATGTGTGTTGTGTGAGAATCTCACTCTTCTTTTGGGAAAAATTAAAAGAGCAAAATTAGAACTTGCACTTATTTGGGAACTAGGAAATACCTCTGGATAATGATGGCAGGTTTCATGAAGTTTTACCTAGTGTAAGTAGGAATTTTGCAATAGAGGAAAATGTTTGACATAACCCTTAGTCAAATATCGAGAAAGGAAGACTAGTAGTTTTCTTGTGTGTTGCCTGTGTTAGAATAATGGCATTTATGCATATTAAATCTACATGTTCATGTTATTGGAGTCGTATTTGATCCCTAGCGATGACTCCTACCCTTCCCTGAATGGTCTATTGATCGGATGGAGGTAAATGATGTCAAGTTGAGTGGATATGGGGAATACTCTACCAAAAGTTATGGTAAGGAATATTATTCATAGCTGCTATAGAAAGAAGGCTAGAATATGTGTAGCGGGTAGATATAGTCTTGCCTGGTCTAAGCTTGAGTGTTAGAGTAGAATCATAGGGAATGAACACCTAAGACTTGTTGTGTTTAAACCAAATATTGTAATGAGAATAGTCTTGTCATAGGCAGTAAGTGTGTGTAGTATTGAACCTGAAAGAAGGAATGAAGCCTTATGTAATGTTGTTTTTATTAAAATATGTAATTGTATTTGGTAGTGCTTCATATGCTCACTGTGTAGTCAAATGAAACACATGCTCGAATTGAAACTCTATATTTCTATTTAATTAAAAAAAGTTATTGCTTTCCAAATTCATCTTTTGTATGTTGCAATATCAGAACCACTTGTGTGTGATAGATATTAAACGAAGTTAAAATAAATCATGACGCATCATGGGTTAACTGGATAAGTAAGAGAATTATATTTAATTTAATGCTTGAAGTATATAAGCTAGAAACCCTTGTCTTGAATGTCGTAATTACTCATTTGATAAATACTTAGAATCTGGCAGGCGCGAGGCAACCAAAAATTAACTCTAGAGGAGGTAAATTGGTGAATATCATGCCTAAAACGTAAACAGTAAGGAAGTTTGAAATCGTATGAGAAAAGAATAACCAACTTACCTTAAAAGGAATAAAGTTATTTAGAGCTAGACTTGTATAAGCAGCTGGTGGTTTCTTTTAGTTCTTTATGAGAACAATAGGCCAATTGTTGTTTAGAAAGGGCAACTATGTTCTTGAATGGGTTAAAACTTGACATAGTTTTAAATAGTCTAATAGTAAGAGTTTGTTATGATAATCTTCTATTGTGCATTCAAAATATGTTGACTTAAGGATAAAGAAGTTGTCATATTTTAGATTAGCTTGATAATATAATAGTTTTAAAAGACCCTTAGAGGGATAGTAAAGCTAAGAAAGCTAAACAAAAGAACATCCAAGTATGTTGAGGTGCAGGAATGCACGCAACGAGCTTTGAGACAACCTAGTTCTGATGGAATTGGTCAAAAATACTTGGTCAGGATGGGATTGAAAAGGGTGGTATGGGACATCACTTTTTGGGTTGGTCTCGGATAGCACAATGCTCATTATATACTCATTGAACTTAGCTAGAATAGTCGTAGGGTTTGGTATGGGATAAACCACTGTGAGTTACAGTGAGTATAGGTGATGAGGTCCAAGGTCAGGGTATTGACATGGCGCTAACTATCTCCAGAATTATGGGAGTCATCAGTTAGTCACGGAGACATAAATACGTTGACCTCTTTCATGCCAAGTAAAAACAAGTCGACTAGATCGTCGAAGGTTCGGTATGAAGAGGAAAGGGAAGAAAGCGTCCCCCCTCTAGGTGTTATGGGCCCTAGAGGATAACCCTAGCCGTGGTTCAAACCTCATGCCAAAAAATATGGATGATAAATGAGGATGATCGAATTCACAAAATGGCTATTCAATGGGATAAGGCCAATCTCGTCCACTTGGGTGACTAGTTGCAATAGTCTTGAACTCAAACGTGGTGGTTATGTCTGTGTTATGTATGATTAAAATTCGCTTGGATGATTCAAAAATAAATTAGTCAAGTTTAATTCCTCAACTCTTAGGTGTGCTTAGAAAGTTTAACTATTTAAAAAAAAATTACTTTCTATTCCTACCCTTTTTTTCTTTGGACAACCAGATTTGATGATGGTTCTGGGTTGTTACATAGACCTTCTAAAATAGAGTCCAATTATTCAATACTATCAAAGTTGATAGACTTCAATATTAAGGTGGCTTATATAACTCTATAAAAAATGGATAAAGTTAAGTGGTAGTTCTGATACCACTATTTTCTTTTAAGCCTTACTACTATAAAATATCACAAGTCCAAATATAAAGAAACCACAATGTTAAAGGTCTAAATATTAATAATGAAGAGTAAAATAATATATGTGAGCAATTAGATATATATTGACCAATATAATAATGAAATAACATTCACTTATAATATAAAACATGAATGTAAAATGGCTAAAATCATTAATGTACAAGCATGAAGAAAACTTACAAAATTAATTGCTCAAGATTTCTATACAAGCTGCTAATTTCTCACCTCCTTGTTCTTATTTTATTTTGTTACATTGTATGGAGATTTATATCCATAATATAGACATAGTAATGTGACTCTTCACATACTTGACTATTGCTCTCCATATGACAGCTCCCATGACCTTTGGTTTATCATCTTGCCACTTGTATACTAGACTCTTCACTCTCTTCTTACATGTATACTTGACTCTATGACACTTGCATACTTCTACATGACTCTTACTCTCTTACATGCACTCCTAATACAAGAAACTTATGCACATCCTCACATTACATATTTGCACACTTAAAATACATTTGTGCACATTCTTTCAATACACAATTGCACTCTTACTTACATGACACTTGTGCATTTTGTTCACATTGCACTCTTACATGACATATTAACACTAAATTATTTATTTAAACAATAAAATTAACCCTATTCTATTATATATTTACATTTATACAATAAAGATACCATGAAAGTACATTTACATACAACACCCTTTGCAATGCTGGGAAGGTGGCCTTGAGGAGACCCTACATAAGGAAAGAGAGGCCCAGCAGATATATAATCGTGTATGGCTTTGCAGACAAATGATCGAACTCCTTATCACAAGTGTCTTTCCTACTTTATCTTCTTATTTTATTGAATACATTTTTTAATACCCCTGCTGATATGAAAACATTCCATCACTCAATACAAATCCATAATAATTATCACTCTCTACAACAAAGCAGATTCACGTTCAAAACAAGAATATCACTCTCCTAAAAAAGACGGATGAAAAAGACGAATGAAGTTTCTTTAAAATTCAACCATGTTTTTTTTAGTCTTAAATCCTTTTATGGTCTTTGATCTTATGTGCGAGGATGAAAAAAAAACTCTGAAAAACCACAATTGATGCGTTCTATCATATTCACCATATGTCCTATCAAGCCAAAGTCACTTTGTCGATTTGGGGCCTCTAAATCTTGTTGGATCCTCCCATCAATTACCAAATATTTTAATGTAGAGAAACAATAAAATAAATAAATAATGTGGTTTGACTAGTCTTTTAATCAAATCTATGTGGCATTCCACATTTGTTACCATTGTCAATTTATTAACTATAAATAATAATAAAAATAAATAAAATTCTTTCTAAAACTAAATTTTGTGTGATAAAGATGTTTTTGAATTATCAAGATTAAACTATAGCCAATCTACAATGTTTTCACATGCTAAAATACCCTATCTTAGGCTTGTTGGAGTTCAAAACTACTTTTCTTTACCTTGATCTCAGTTATAGCACGTGCTTAGAATCACTCCTCTGATTCGACCCTGAATTAGATTAGAAAAGTTTGGTGAACGTGAAAGTTTTTGAGTGCGTTTCAGTATTAGGCACACCTATTAGTGAAATTTAACGACAGTTTAAAACTATTTTCGTGTATTTTATTTCTCGTTCTACGTGATTCAGTGTTTTTTCCATTTGGAGCTTGCGTGTTGGCATGTATGCAAACTAAATTCACTCCATTTTAAAAGTGCAAGAATGCGTTCTGCCCACACTTCAATAGAATGCAAATTGTGTATTGGATGTTATTGTACAAACAAATAAGACTACACGAGAATTGCCATATTATTATATTTTTTACTTTTGGTACAATGCATCAGTATATATAAAAAAGAGAATGCGGTGAGAATAGAGCATATTTTATATTACAAACATATATATTAATATGTATCTAAAGAGGATTTATCTTTATACTTGACCCGCTGTGTAGTTGTACAACTACAATATGTACATTCAGCTGTTAAATAATGTCTGAAGAGACGAAAAAATGGTTTGCGTGAATGTAATTATAGGGCTGGTCCCACGCTACATGGCTGGTTTTAAAATGGCATCAGCTACATAGAAAAAGAGTGCCAAGTTTACGTTTCCTATACTAAGGATGAATGGGTCCCCCGTCCTCCTGAGCGTTTTATCGCTCCTATTTTGCTTTTCTATATACAGGTTTTACAAATTTTGTTGTTTTCCCTCTCTTTCCATAAGAGGTAAGTATGGGATTTCCCATCGCTTCACAATCCATTCTCATGCAATAATCATCCCTTGCTATTAAACTATTGTCCTTTATGATTGTCCTCACCTGGGAGAATCATGTATCACAGGGATATAACGGGTCATGATGGAGTATGGGGTTTAGTTCAATCGGGTGCATTGGGAGTTTTTTAGGAGACAGATTCTTTGTTAGGTTGTGATCTTCAAGGTGTTAGGTGTTCAACAAAAGAAAAGGGTGTGAGAAAGTAAAAATAAAAACAAACTCAACGAAATAAAAAATGGATGATGCGCCAAGAGATATGGTAAGATCTTCCTACAAAAATAGGCTTGAACGCTATGTGCTAATGGTGCACACTTCCTCTCCTTGAAACAGTGAAGTACAAATGAGAGCTACTAGTTATACACATGCATAAGAAGATGGGTCTCACTGGAAAGCCAAGCAAATGATTCGGTCCAAAAATAGGTGTAGGCCCCTCATACACACATACACTTAATAACACCCATTATTCAGGAAAAAGATCACAAATAGATACACATACACAACAACGGGTCTATAAGATATGCCAAAAAATAGACATAGGCTCCCACATATATATATATATATATATATATATATATATATATATATATTTTTTTTTTTTTTTATATATGCAAAAAAGCTCTTACAAAGATTGTGCCAAACGTGAAGGTTTGAGATTGCCCACAAGCTGCTCAAGAACCACGATTATTTTAACAAGGAGAAATGAAAGGAAAGACTACAAATGCATACAATTGCAAACTCGTTGATCCTTTTCACAATCTATGCTACTACTATTCATAGATTACAGTAAGGAAAATTTTTGTCCAAATTCATCTATAAATAGTTATAAAAATCCCATGTAATTTTCCTAGGAATTTTGATCATTAATTGATGCAGGAGCATCCGGAGACAGTAAAGCAATCTTGCATCTTCCAAATTTTTCTATTTTAGTTCATTGCATTTTGATTTGTTGATTTTCCGAATTGGGGAGGTTTGGCAAAGCAATTTTCAGTTGGGAGAAGTTTTATAAGGCAAGGGGGGAAGGGGTCGCGAAATCGTGACCCAAAGGACTGCCTTATGGCTATGGCGAGTTTTCGTCGCGATATCGCGATGTCGCGATATCGTGACGGTTTCACAAAGCAGAGGAAAGGAGCTTTAGTTGTCGCGATAACATGACGTTGCGATATCGCGACGTCGCGATATCGCAATGTCACGATATCGTGACATTATTCAGTGCTTGGCAGAGGAGGAGGTTCCTGTCGCGATATCGCGACAGGTCACGATATCATGACCTGTCACGATATCGCGGCCAGTTTGAAGCCGCCACGTGGCTTGATCTAAAAGCAGCGTCAAGGTAGCAAGACGGAGGACGTTTCAAAGGACTTCCGTCGTGATATTTAAAAGACAAGGCACGATGCAGACTAAGGTGAAGAGGTGGTTGGGGTCGCGATATCACGACATCACGATATCACGATAGTTTGAACAAAGAGAGGCAAGACAGTAGTTGGGTCGCGATATTGCGGCCAAAAGAAGGCAGGCCAAAGAGAACACGCGGGCGGCCATGCAAAGTCGAATTTGACACGTGGGCAACCACGTGTATCATGGAAGTGTGAAGGGCACGTGTAACAACTATATTGCGACAAGGAGAAGGCGTGGCAAAATTTACACGCAGTCGGCTACGTGTAAGAAATCAAATTTGAAGATCACGGAGGTTGTTGAGAGAGGTGTCGGCCGCGCATTTCTTTCTTATTATTTCTAGCATTGTAGCATTTACAGGTGATGGCTTAACAGTGCAGAGGACGGTCAGAACAATGCAGTCGGTGCAGGGAGGCCATCAATGCTAGTACCTTGGTAGATCAGGCAGATTGCCATTTAAGACTGCAATTTCAAAAAACCCAGGGAGGGGGGAAAATTTGAATTGAATTTTTTTAGGTGGGGCATTAATTGCCTAGAGGATCGGGACCTCGATAGAAAAACCTAAAAAATTGTAATGGGAGGGATGGTGAGTTCGGGATTGTGGGGGAGAGAGATATGCCTGGAAATTGTAACAGAAGACTGTATTAAGCAATTTTACTGCAAATTAATGAGAAGTTGTTTGTTTGAATCTTGACCTTGCCATCAAGTGGTATCAGAGCGGGAGCTCCTGAGCGTGTAACAGATCGCTGGAGAGATGCAGTTACACCAGGATCTGTGGAAGGATTTTATAAAAAAAAAAAATATAATGCCTCCACAAAGAAACCGTGGCGGAGTGGGAAATGTGGTGTCGGTCGAAGACTTTCGAGCCTTGCAAAGATAAGTTCAGGCCCTACAAGCAGAGTTACGCAGAAGGCACGAGCCCGAAAGGGATGAGGAAAGCGAAGACGAAGTTGAAGAAGAAGACCAGTCTGAGGAAGAAGAAGAGGTTGTGGATCCTGCACAAGCCCGGTTGTACAAGGCCATCTCTCAGATTGGAAAGCAACCAAAAATGGAGGTTTCTACATACTCGGGAAACCTAAATCCAGAAGAAGTGATTGACTAGATAAATTATTTAGAAGAATATTTCGAGTACGAGGAGGTTGAAGACCCTAATCGGGTCAGATTTTCTAAGACCAAGTTGAAGGGTCATGCCAGCATTTGGTGGAGGGGAATACAGTTGGATAGGAACATAAGAGGGAAGGAGAGAATAACAAGATGGGATAGAATGGTGGAGAAGCTAAAAATACAGTTCATACTGATAGATTACGAGTTGGATTTGCTAAGAAAAATGCAGAGTTTAAGACAGACAAACAAAACTGTCCAAGAGTACACCGAGGAGTTTTACAAGATTTCTATTAGAACTAGGCATTTAGAGGCAAACAAAGAAAAAGTAGCCCGTTATATCAATGGGTTGAGACTCGACATCTAGGAAGAGCTGAGCCTAGTTCGGGTAAGCACCATTGAGGATGCTTACCAATTTGCCTTAAAGGTGGAAGAAAAACTGAATAGGCGGTTTGAAGGCAAGCAAAGAGGAAGGGGCCGTGGTGGAAGAACCGGTGGGAGAACCAGTGGAGAAAAGTATAAAGACCCGAAGAAGACTGGTGAAGCCAGTAGTAACCAGGATCAAAGGGAAGAGGATGTTTATCAGCCCCGAGATCAAAATAGCTACCCAAGAGGATGGGGTGGATCTGGACGAGGATTTGGAAGAGGAATATTTCGTGGGACATGTTTCCACTATGGTGAAGAAGGACATCGGGCATTTGAGTGTCCACAACACCGAGAAAGGACGAACAAGAGGCCTGAAGGTCCAGCCAGGGCTGCTGTGGCAGAGGAAGAAGCTGAGTCTGAACATTTCGAAGAAGTGGAGAGAGGGGAAGCAATGATTGTAAGAAGAGTCCTGCTGAATGAGGAGAAGGACATAGATCAGAGAAGAAGTTTATTCCGCACAAGATGTAAGTGTGTGGGTAAATTTTGCAATATTATTATTGATAATGGTAGCATGGATAACCTGGTTTCAGAAGAAATGGTTACAAAGCTACAGTTGGAAAGGAAGAAGCACCCGCATCCATATCGGGTCGCCTGGTTACAGAAGGACCACAAAGATTTGGTCAATGAACAGTGCTCCGTTAAATTTAATATTGGAAATTATTGTGATGAGGTCCTGTGCAACATCCTGCCTATGGATGCTTGCCATATGTTACTGGGGAGGCCTTGGCAGTTCGACCGGAGTGTAGTGCATGATGGTCGTGCCAACACCTACTCATTGACAAAGAGTGGTGTACGCCATAAACTAAAGCCCTTAAAGGAAGCGGATGAAAAGGTATGTAACAACTCCATAATCTGTTTAGTTGAAGGGAGAAATTTCCTGGATGGGTTGAAGCATGAACATTTATGTTATGCAATAATCCCTAGAGTTAGGGAGAAGGAATGCCAGGATACCCCAGTAGAAGTCCTAGATCTGCTGGAGGAATTTCTAGATATTGTATCCGATAATGTGCCTAAGGGTTTACCCCCAGTGAGGAAAATTAGCCACCATATAGATTTGGTGCCAGGATCGAGTTTGCCAACTAAAGCTGCACACAGAATGACGCCTGTAGAGACGGAGGAGTTAAACAGGCATGTCCAGGAATTGTTGGAGAAGGGATTGATTCGAGAAAGTTTGAGTCCATGCACAGTACCTGCAATGCTGGCACCGAAGAAGGATGGAGAATGGAGAATGTGTATAGATTCACGGGCCATCAATAAAATCACTATCAAATACAGATTCCCATTGCCAAGGATGGATGATATAATGGACTGTTTAAGTGGTGCTGAGTACTTCATAAATATTGACCTGAAAAGTGATTATCATCAGATCCATATCCGAGAGGGAGATGAATGGAAGACAGCCTTCAAGACAAGAGAAGGCCTGTATGAGTGGTTGGTCATGCCATTTGGGCTGTCCAATGCACCAAGTACTTTCATGCGGTTGATGAATGAAGTACTGAAGGAATTTCTGGGAAAGTTTGTCATTGTTTATTTAGATGATATATTGATATTCAGTAGAACCTTGGAGGAACACCTGATGCATATCAGGAGGGTTTTTGAAAAGCTGCGGGAGGAGCAGTTATTAATAAATCTAAAAAAAGTGTAATTTTGTCAAGAAGGAGTTGGTATACTTAGGATTTGTAATCTCAGCAGAAGGTCTAAAAATGGACCCCGAGAAGGTGAGAGCCATCATCGAATTGCCTACCCTAAGAAGCACAACAGAAGTGAGGTCATTCCATGGTCTAGCCAGCTTTTACAGGAAGTTCATAAAGAACTTCAGCAGCATTTGTGCACCTCTCACAGAAACAATGAGGGGGGATAAAAAAGAGTTCAAGTGGACATTAGGGGCTAAAATGAGCTTTGATACATTAAAGAGAAAGGTCACAGAATGGCCTGTTTTAGCACTCCCAGACTTTGACAAGGTATTTCAAGTGGAATGTGATGCCAGTGGCAGTGCAATAGGGGTTGTGCTGAGTCAAGGAGGCAGACCTGTTGCTTATTTCAGTGAGAAGCTAAATGATGCTCAGAAAAAGTATTCAGTTTATGACCAGGAATTTTATGCTATAGTTCAGGCTCTGAAAAATTTGAGACATTATTTATTGCCAAGGGAGTTCATTCTATTTACTGACCATCAGGCTTTACAGTACATTAACAGTCAGACAAAACTGAATCAAAGGCACATAAAATGGGTGGAGTTCCTCCAAAGTTATACCTTTGTGCTGAAGCACAGAAGTGGGAAGTCAAACAGAGTTGCAGATGCCTTGAGCAAAAGGTAGACTTTACTGATTAAACTGACAGTGGAAGTAGTGGGATTTGAAGAACTGAAGGGTTTGTACCCTGAAGATCCAGATTTTGCAGAAGCCTGGACGGCTTGCTTGTTGAGCAAGGTGCAGCAAAAGCAGTGCAAAAATATTGTAATTGTTGTCAACACAGACAGATTGATGCAGTTGATGCAGTTCAGAGGTCAGTAAGATCAAGTGAAGAAAATTTCAAGAAAAACAGAGGGGACCCAGATTCAGAAAGTTGCAGAAAAAGACAAGGAAGAAAACTGTCGCGATATCGCGACATGTTTTCTGTCGCGATTTCGCGACACATCGGAGGAGAGAGAAAATGCTTTGAGAAATTGTCGCGATTTCGCGACACATCGGAGGAGAGAGAAAATTCATGAGAGAATGTCGCGATTTCGCGACATGCTGAAGGCAAAGCAGCAAAGTGAAGAAAGCGTAGCGATTTCGCTACATGTCAGATTTTTGCGGGACGAAGAAGACTTCAGATGCCAGTGCAAAGAGTGGTAGCGATTTCGCTACAAGGATGAAATGCTCGACGAAAAGGGTGTAGCGATTTCGCTACAGGTTCAAAATGAAAAGTGCAAAGGTGTAGCGATTTCGCTACAGGTTTGAAAAGCAAAGTGAAATGGTGCAGCGACTTTGCTACAGGTTTGAAAAACAAGGGGCATAGGTGTAGCGATTTCGCTACAAATGCATAACATAGAACAAGTTGGTGTAGCGATTTCGCTACAAGCCTAAGTTTAACAAGACGTAGCTTTCGGAAGATGAAGCAACGAAAAATGCAAGTCGAAAGAGTCACGATTTCGCGACATCTTTGAGGATGACGTCAGCAAATTTAAAAATGTCACGATATCGCGACAATTTGCCAGAAAAGCCGATGCAAGTCGGAAGAGTCACGATTTCGCGACATCTTTGAGGATGACGTCAGCAAATTTAAAAATGTCGCGATATCGCGACAATTTTCCAGAAAAGCCGATGCAAGTCGGAAGAGTCACGATTTCGCGACATCTTTGAGGATGACGTCAGCAAATTTAAAAATGTCGCGATATCGCGACAATTTGCCAGAAAAGCCGTTGGAAGTCGGAAGCGTCGCGATTTCGCGACAACATTGAGGATGACGTCAGCAAATTCAAAAATGTCGCGATATCGCGACAATTTGCCAGAAAAGCCGTTGGAAGTCGGAAGCGTCGCGATTTCGCGACAACATGGAGGATGACGTCAGCAAAAGCGAATTGTGTCACGATTTCGCGACATGTATCAATTTCGCGGAGGTAAGCGTAGGAAAGAGAAGGAAAGCCAAAAATGTCACGATTTCGTGACATGTCATATTTTCACGGATGTATGCCGAGCAAAGCAGAAGGAGGCAAAAAACGTCGCGATATCGCGACAGGTAACTGTTGTTGGCGGGAAAAAGTCAAAAATACATGCAAAGTGACAAGTGTCGAATAAGCATGCGATCGATTCTGATAAAGTTAACTTGGGTCAGATCTGCAGTTCCAAGTGACAGGTGTTAGCATAAGATTAGAGAATACACTGCAAGAGTCGACTGGAGTTTCAAGTGTTAGTTTCAAAGCAATGCATTTAAGAGAAAAATGGCTGTTGCAGGGCCGTAACACAGCTTGACTGGAAAAGGTGACAGCTTCACAGGGAAGCTACGGAACATAGCATTAAAAACAGAACAGCTGGACGGTTGTATCGAGAACTGATTGCAGAAGCATTGTTTTGTTGCGTATATCAAAAGTCATAGTTGATCGTAGAAGATAAAGGATACACAGTTTTCAAAAGATCAAAAAGAAGAACATCAGTGATCCGAGATACGCAGAAAGACTGTCAGGATACCAATCAGAATGTGCAGAGAAAAAGGCTGTCAGAATGTCAGAGTGAGTCAAAAAGAAAGCGGCTAAAAGGCAGAACTTGTCAGAAAGGATCGACACGTTGTTTACAGCCAAGAATGCATGAGAAATTGGAGGGAAACTTTGAGCCGTTTGAAATTGATCCGTTCGAGAAAAACAAATAAATGGACTCGAATGAGCGCAGAAGAGTGTAACTGCACTGTGCATTATTGAATACAAAAAAAAAGGGCGTAGTGTGGTAAATAGTGCTGGATGAACAACAGCCAGAGAACAAAAACCTGCATATTTATTGTAAAAATAACAGAGAGGTTTTTGAATTGATCAAAAGATATTGAGTCTCTAACAAGTCTCTTTATGCTTCTGTAAGATAGATTGTTTGAGCCTTAGACCAGTGAGGGTCTTGTAAAAGAGAAGGCATTTTTATGTCATTATTTTGTTAAAAATTTGAAATCCAAGTGGGTGCCTGGTAAAAGGGGTTGGTGCTCCTTTCTGTTGCAGCAGAAAAAATCAGGGGTTGGTGCTCCTTCCAGTGGGTGCTGGAGAATTATTTGTAAAGAGAGAATCCTTGCAAAGACTGGATTTGGATTGAAGTCCAAACAGTCATTACTTGAGGAGTAGCCACATCGGTGAACCTCGTAAAATCTTGTGTTGTGTGATGCTCTTGTGTGATACTTGCATTATCTATTTTTAAGCTTGCACTATTAGTTTTAAAAGTTGCAGATTTAAGTTTTTAAATAGTTACACTGATTCACCCCCCCTCTCAGTGTCATTGTAAGAATATCAATTGGTATCAGAGCAAGGCACCTGCACAAGCTTAATCAGCTAAGGTGTTCTTGGGAGATATACAATGGCCGGTGGTGAAGGTTTTTCTTCTAACAAAGCTCCTCTGTTCGATGGAACAAACTATTCTTTCTGGAGGCTCAGGATGCAGACCTATCTATGTGCATTGGGTTATGACATTTGGGAATCTGTTGAAAATGGATACACCACTCCCATTGTTCCTCCAACAGATGCGGCTGAGAAGAAAAAGTTTGAGAACAACTCGAAAGCCAAGAATGCTATTATGTGTGGATTGGTCGACAGTGAGTTGATACGAATCATGAACTGCAAATCTGCTAAAGACATATGGGACAAACTGCAAAGCATTCATGAAGGAGATAACAAAATCAAGGAAGCTAAGCTGCAAACACATCGTGCCCAGTTCGAAGCATTAAAGATGACCGATGATGAGAACATTGAAGCCTATCTGCTGAGAGTAAATGGAATCATCAATGCAATAAGAGGACTCGGGGAAGAAATGGAAGATGCAGTTGTTGTAAAGAAGGTACTAAGAACCCTCAATAAAAGGTTTGATGCAAAGGTTTCTGCCATAGAAGAAGCAAAAGATTTAAATTTTTTTAGTATGGATGAAATGCATGGTTCTCTAACAGCATATGAAATGAGGATTGGTCAAACTAAGCCCTCAGATAGAGAAGCAGCTTTCCAAGCACAAAAAATTATAAAATCTAAACAGGAATCTGAGGAAGAAGAATCTGCAGATGAGACTGAAGCAAACTTTGTTAGGAAGTTAGTAAAGGGAAAAGGAAAGTACAGAGGTAAGTTGTCGTTCAAATGTTTTAACTGTGGAGGCATCGGGCACTTTGCAGCAAAATGCCCAATGAAGGAGAAAAATAAAAATGATGAAGGAACACATCCAGAAAGAAATGTCTGGAAAAAGAAACCACATTTTAGAAAAAGGAACTTCAAGAAGAAAAGTTTCATTTCTCAGAACATTGATTCTTCTGAAGACAGTTCCAGTGAGGACTCTGAAGAAGAAACTGGTGAAGCCTTGTTCATGGCCTTCGAAGAACAAAGAACTGAAGAAACCCAGGAGTGTGAAGAAAAATTAGACGATGAGGCCGAGGTAGATCTGGAAGGTGAGTTGGTGGCTGCTCTTGAAGAGTTAAGTGCAGAAAGGAAAAGAAATAAAAATATTACAAGAAAATTTGAGGAGGCCAGCAATTTAATAATCAGTTTGAAAGTACAAACTGAAGAGCATAAGAAAAAGTCTGAAGATTTTGAAGCACAGCTAATCGTGAAAATAAATGAGTGCAACAAGCTAGAAGAAGATATAGTTGGATTAAGGTTGCAGCTAGAAGGGATGAATCGGAAACTGAGTTGTCATCAAAAATTTGAAGACAGTTCTGAGAAACTGAATAAAATGTTGAATAATCAAAGGCCCACAGGTATCAAGTTTGGTTTGGGCTTTGATGAAGGAGAAACCTCAAAGAACTCAAAGGCTGTAACTGTAGAACCAATAAATATTAAAGACAAGATTAAATTTGACCAAGATAAGCCGTATCATGCAAAAGAAAACAACAAGTCCAAGCTTGAAAGGAGTGCTGCAAATGATAGATTCATCAAAGTCACTCATCAAAGAAGAAGAAGACCCAGGGCTCCTACCTCCACCTGGCAACAACCACTTCCCAGGTACACTCGTTCCTTTTTTGGTTATTGTTTTAAGTGCAATGCATATGGTCATAAAATTTCAAGCTGTAGATATAATGTAGAACAAAGAAATTTTACTAGTAGAAATATTTTTTCTCCCTTGATAGATTATGCTGTAGAATGTTATAACTGCCATAACTTCGGTCATATTGCAAGGAATTGTCGTAGCTCTTTTGCAGGAAATAAATACCAGGAAAGAAAATATCACTCAGCTGGATCAAAACAGTACAGAAAATTTCTCGAAAAACTGTCACAAGCCAATGAAAGGGAGAAAGTAAAACAAGTGACCAGATCTGCTATTAAATCTCAGTGGAAAGAAAAGGAACAACCAATGAAAGACAAGGAATCTCTGATTGTTCAAACAGCTCTCAAAGCACGAGAATAAATCTGCTCCTTGGATTCTGGACAGTGGATGCTCCAGTCACATGACAGGAGACAAACAGAAGTTTGACAAGCTACAGACATACGAAGGTGGTTCTATAAAATTTGAAAACAATGATGGAGCAAAAATAGTGGGTAAAGGATCTGTTAAGTTAAGTGACGGTAAAATCAACTCTAAGGAAGTTCTTTTTGTGGTAGGACTGAAGCACAACTTACTGAGTGTAAGTCGGATTTGTGACAGAGGTCATGAAGTAATTTTCAAGAAGGAGGGCTGTGAAGTAAGAAAGACAAGAAATGGAAAGTTAATAGCCACTGGATTGAGAACTTCTAGAAATTTGTACACTCTCTCTGAGAATTCTGAAGGAGCCTGCTTGGTTGGTCAAGAAGAAGAAAATTGGTTGTGGCACAAAAGACTCGGTCACATAAGCTTTGATAATCTGGTAAAAATCAGCTCGAAAAGAGCTGTAAGAGACATACCCACTATTGGTAAACCATCAAATAGTATATGTGAGTCATGCCAAAAAGGGAAGCAAACCAGATCTACTTTCAAAGCAAAAGAATATTTCTCTAGCAAGCCATTAGAACTAATTCACACCGATTTGTGTGGACCCATGAGGACAGAAAGCATAAATGGATACAAATATTTTATGTCGTGTATAGATGATTTTTCCGAATGACATGGGTACTCTTTCCGAAACAGAAATCTGAAGCCTTTGAGATGTTTAAAACTTTCAAAAATCTTGTTGAGAATCAATCTGGAAAAAGAATTAAATGTTTGAGATCGGATAGAGGAGGAGAGTTTATTTCAAATGAGTTTGCTGAATTCTGTGAAAAACATGGAATAAGAAGACAGTTCTCAGCAGCAAGAACACCTCAGCAGAATGGAGTAGTTGAAAGAAAGAACAGAACTGTACAGGAAATGGCAAGGACCATGTTAACAGAGAGCAAAATTGCTGACAGGTTCTGGAAAGAGGCAGTCCATACTGCAGTCTATATTCAGAATAGGTGTATGTTAAGGCCGCATGAAAGCAAAACACCTTATGAACTGTGGTTTGGCAAAAGGGCTACAGCAAAATACTTCAAAGTGTTCGGCAGCAAGTGTTACATTAAACGGACTGAAGCCAATCTTGGCAAATTCGAAGATAGAGCTGATGAAGGTATCTTTCTTGGTTACTCAACAAAAAGTAAAGCTTACACATGCTACAACAAAAGACTAAAGAAAATTGTGGAGAGTGCGGATGTGAAGGTTGATGAAGGCAGGAAACAAGAAATCAGCAATAATGAAAACTACCCAACCTATGAAGAATTTATTGAAGAAGATGAAGATCAAGAAAAGGAAGAGAGACAGAAATCAGATTCAGATGATTTGGAAAGAGAAGAAAACAGGAAATTCAGAACAGGCAACTGGCAGAAAAATCATCCCAAAGAGCAGATTATTGGGGACCCTACAGTTGGCATTCGGACAAGAAGAAGAGTAGTAAATAACTATTCTCTCGTTATCCAAGTATTGAGCCCAAGAATATTATTGAAGCAAGCACGGATGAAAGTCTGGATGGAAGCGATAAATGAAGAACTAGATCAAATTGAGAAAAACAAAACCTGGGAATTAGTACCAAGGCCTGAAAATAAAAACATAATTGGTACTAAATGGATATTTAGAAACAAACTGAATGAAGATGGACAGGTTGTAAGGAATAAAGCAAGATTAGTCTGTAAGGGATATGCCCAAGTTGAGGGGATTGATTTTGAAGAGACTTTTGCACCCGTGGCCAGACTTGAAGCAATAAGACTATTTTTGGCTTTAGCTGTTCATAAGAATTTCAAGGTTTATCAGATGGATGTAAAATCAGCATTTCTGAATGGAAATCTTGAAGAAGAAGTATATATTGAACAGCCTGATGGTTTTCAACTTTGTGATAATCCTAACTTTGTTTGCAAGCTGAAGAAAGCATTGTATGGCTTGAAACAAGCACCTAGAGCTTGGTATGCAAGACTGGACAACTATCTCACTAAGCAAGGATTCAAGAAAGGTATGGTGGATAGCAATTTATATGTGAAAACTGAAAATGGCAATTTCATTGTTCTAGTTGTTTATGTAGATGATATAATTTTTGGGAGTAGCAATGATGAATCATGCAAAGACATAGCAAACAAAATGCAGAAAGAGTTTGAAATGTCTATGATAGGTGAACTTTCTTATTTCCTTGGATTACAAGTTAATCAAACTGAAAAGGGGATCTTTATTTCTCAAATTAAATATGTGAAAGAAATGCTGAAAAAGTTCACTATGGAAGATAGTAAGCCAGTGAGCACCCCTATGACAACAAGCTGCAAGTTGAGCAAGGATGATAAATCTCCGGATGTTGATCAAACAATGTACAGATCAATGATTGGGAGCTTGCTGTATTTGACAGCAACCAGACCGGATATCTTACAAGCTGTTTGCATGGTTGCAAGATTTCAGGCTAGTCCAAAAGAGACTCATGTAACAGCTGTGAAAAGGATCTTTAGGTACCTCAAGGGTACTATGGAGTATGGGCTGTGGTATCCAAAAGGAAAAGACTTCACTCTCTTTGCATATTCTGATGCAGATTGGGCCGGATGCATTGATGACAGAAAAAGTACAAGTGGAGGAGCATTTTTCCTTGGAGATAAATTGGTAGCATGGCACAGTAAGAAGCAAGAATCAGTCTCTCTATCCACAGCCGAGGCAGAATACATTGCAGCAACAACATGCTGCACACAAATACTATGGATGAGACAAACATTGAAAGATCTAGGAATTCACTTCAATGAGCCCATTTCAGTCAAATGTGACAACACTAGTGCAATCAACATTTCAAAGAATCCGGTAATGCATTCCCGCACCAAACATATTGCAATCCGGTATCACTTCTTGAAGGATAAGGTTGCAGAAGGAGAGGTCATATTGGAGTTTGTTCCCACTACAGAGCAAGTAGCAGACATATTCACCAAACCTTTACCAAAGGAAGTATTTGAATACCTTCGGAAGAAGTTGGGAGTAGTCACACTTCCCAAGCACTGACTAGCTATGGGAAATACATTCTCATGGGGAGCATTCAAGTTATTTATGCTTGAGAATGTTGTGCATAGACTCAGGGGGAGTCTGCAGCAGCCCTTTGGCATTATTGGCAAAGGGGGAGAAGAATTTGAGCAAGGCTACAAAGTGTTGCCAACAATTCCAAAGGGGGAGATTGTTGAGCAAGGTGCAGCAAAAGCAGTGCAAAAATATTGTAATTGTTGTCAACACAGACAGATTGATGCAGTTGATGCAGTTCAGAGGTCAGTAAGATCAAGTGAAGAAAATTTCAAGAAAAACAGAGGGGACCCAGATTCAAAAAGTTGCAGAAAAAGACAAGGAAGAAAACTGTCGCGATATCGCGACATGTTTTCTGTCACGATTTCGCGACACATCGAAGGAGAGAGAAAATGCTTTGAGAAATTGTCGCGATTTCGCGACACATCGGAGGAGAGAGAAAATTCATGAGAGAATGTCACGATTTCGCGACATGCTGAAGGCAAAGCAGCAAAGTGAAGAAAGCGTAGCGATTTCGCTACATGTCAGATTTTCATGGGACGAAGAAGACTTCAGATGCCAGTGCAAAGAGTGGTAGCGATTTCGCTACAAGGATGAAATGCTCGACGAAAAGGGTGTAGCGATTTCGCTACAGGTTCAAAATGAAAAGTGCAAAGGTGTAGTGATTTCGCTACAGGTTTGAAAAGCAAAGTGAAATGGTGCAACGACTTTGCTACAGGTTTGAAAAACAAGGGGCATAGGTGTAGCGATTTCGCTACAAATGCATAACATAGAACAAGTTGGTGTAGCGATTTCGCTACAAGCCTAAGTTTAACAAGACGTAGCTTTCGGAAGATGAAGCAACGAAAAATGCAAGTCGGAAGAGTCACGATTTCGTGACATCTTTGAGGATGACGTCAGCAAATTTAAAAATGTCACGATATCGCGACAATTTTCCAGAAAAGCCGATGCAAGTCGGAAGAGTCACGATTTCGTGACATCTTTGAGGATGACGTTAGCAAATTTAAAAATGTCGCGATATCGCGACAATTTGCCAGAAAAGCCGATGCAAGTCGGAAGAGTCGCGATTTCGTGACATCTTTGAGGATGACATCAGCAAATTTAAAAATGTCGCGATATCGCGACAATTTTCCAGAAAAGCCGTTGGAAGTCGAAAGCGTCGCGATTTCGTGACATCATTGAGGATGACGTCAGCAAATTTAAAAATGTCGCGATATCGCGACAATTTGCCAGAAAAGCCATTGAAGTGGCGTCGCGTTCGGCTTTGAAAAGCCGTTGGAAGTCGGAAGCGTCGCGATTTCGCGACAACATGGAGGATGACGTCAGCAAAAGCGAATTGTGTCACGATTTCGCGACATGTATCAATTTCGCGGAGGTAAGCGTAGGAAAGAGAAGGAAAGCCAAAAATGTCACGATTTCGTGACATGTCATATTTTTGCGGATGTATGCCGAGCAAAGCAGAAGGAGGCGAAAAACGTCGCGATATCGCGACAGGTAACTGTTGTTGGCGGGAAAAAGTCAAAAATACATGCAAAGTGACAAGTGTCGAATAAGCATGCAGTCAGTTACAGTAAAGTTAACTTGGGTCAGATCTGCAGTTCCAAGTGACAGGTGTTAGCATAAGATTAGAGAATACATTGCAAGAGTCGACTGGAGTTTCAAGTGTTAGTTTCAAAGCAATGCATTTAAGAGAAAAATGGCTGTTGCAGGGCCGTAACACAGCTTGACTGGAAAAGGTGACAGCTTCACAGGGGAGCTACGGAACACAGCTTTAAAGACAGAACAGAACAGCTGGACGGTTGTATCGAGAACTGATTGCAGAAGCATTGTTCTGTTGCGTATATCAAAAGTCATAGTTGATCGTAGAAGATAAAGGATACACAGTTTTCAAAAGATCAGAAAGAAGAACATCAGTGATCCGAGATACGTAGAAAGACTGTCAGGATACCAGTCAGAATGTGCAGAGAAAAAGGCTGTCGAGAATGTCAGAGTGAGTCAGAAAGAAAGCGGCTAAAAGGCGAGAACTTGTCAGAAAGGATCGACACGTTGTTTACAGCCAAGAATGCATGAGAAATTGGAGGGAAACTTTGAGCCGTTTGAAATTGAACCGTTCGAGAAAAACAAATAAGAGGACTCGAATGAGCACAGAAGAGTGTAACTGCACTGTGCATTATTGAATACAAAAAAAAAGGGCTTAGTGGGGTAAATAGTGCTGGATGAACAACGACGAGAGAAAAAAAAACCTCGCATATTTATTGTAAAAATAACGAGAGAGGTTTTTGAATTGATGAGAAGATATTGAGTCTCTAACAAGTCTCTTTTTTTTGAGCCTTAGACCAGTGAGGGTCTTGTAAAAGAGAAGGCATTTTTATGTCATTATTTTGTTAAAAATTTGAAATCCAAGTGGGTGCCTGGTAAAAGGGGTTGGTGCTCCTTTCTGTTGCAGAAAAAAAATCAGGGGTTGGTGCTCCTTCCAGTGGGTGCTGGAGAATTATTTGTAAAGAGAGAATCCTTGCAAAGACTCGGATTTGGATTGAAGTCCAAACAGTCATTACTTGAGGAGTAGCCACATCGGTGAACCTCGTAAAATCCTGTGTTGTGTGATGCTCTTGTGTGATACTTGCATTATCTATTTTTAAGCTTGCACTATTAGTTTTAAAAGTTGCAGATTTAAGTTTTTAAATAGTTACACTGATTCACCCCCCCCTCTCAGTGTCATTGTAAGAATATCATTGCTCGATACCTGTTACTGTGGACAGGACAAAATGGTTGGATTTCTTAATCCAAGACGGAATGCTGTTCAAAGGAAGTAAATTATGCATTCCCAGAAGTTCCATGCGGGAAAACTTAATCAAAGAAAAGTACAGCGGAGGACTGGCTGGGCATTTTGGTCGGGATAAGACCATTGCCCTGGTGGAGGAAAATTACTACTAGCCACAACTTCAGCAAGATGTGCGAAAGTTTGTGCAAGGTTGCAGAATATGCCAGATGGCAAAAGGTGTAAAGCAAAACACAAGACTGTACCAGCCATTACCTGTACCTGAAAGGCCATGGGAGGACATAAGCATGGATTTTATTCTTGGATTACCGAGAACACAGAGGGGAAATAACTCTGTATTTGTGGTGGTTGATCGATTCTCCAAAATGGCACATTTTATTCCTTGCTAGAAGACAAGTGATGCAGTTCACATTGCAAGGTTATTCTTCAAGGAAGTGGTACGACTTCACGGTCTACCAAGAAGCATAGTTTCTGACAGAGATACAAATTTTGTTGGGTATTTCTGGAGAACTTTGTGGAAGAAGTTAAAGACAGATCTAAAATTTAGTTCTGCATACCACCCACAGACTGACGGAAAGACAGAGGTGGTGAATAGAAGCCTAGGTAATTTGCTAAGATGCTTGATAGTAGATCAACCCAAGGGATGGGATTTGGTTTTACCGTAGGCAGAGTTTGCGTATAACAGTTCAGTCAATAAGAGCACCAATAAATCTTCATTCTAGATAATATACGGGAACAACCCAAGAAATGTGTTTGAACTAAGAAAGTTGGACAAGAGAGAAAAGTGCAGTGCCGAGGCAGAAGAATTTGCGGAACATATGAAAATTCTGCATGAAGAAGTAAGGAAACAAATTATAAAAATGAATACTCAATACAAGACAAGGGCAGACCAGAAGCGACGGTTCAAGGAGTTCAAAGTGGGAGATGAGGTCATGGTGCATCTCAAGAAGGAGAGATTTCAAGCCAAGACTTATAACAAATTGAAGATGAAGAATTTTGGGCCATGCAGAATACTGGGAAAGCGGGAGTCAGGGAATGCATATGAAGTGGAATTGCCAAGTTGGCTTGATATTTTGCCTATTTTCAATATTTCAGATTTAGTAGAATACCATGAGGGAGAGAGTACGGAGGTACCAAGTGCAGAATTATGGCAAGTTCCAGCATCTACTCCAATCACAGATGAGGCCGAGGAAGTATTAGACACCCGTGAAGGCAGAAGCACCAAAAACAAACAGTATACTAAGTATTTGATCAAGTGGAAAGGCAGACCTGTTAAAGATGCAACTTGGTTGTCGAAGACGGAGGTTGACCGCTTGGGTCTTCCCATAACAAAACCGAAGTGAGGATCACTTTTTAATCTACCCCGGGTGTCTGATGCAGGAGCATCCGGAGACGTAAAGCAATCTTGCATCTTCCAAATTTTTTTAGTTCATTGCATTTTGATCTGTTGTTTTTCCAAGTTGGGGGAGGTTTTGTAAAGCAATTTTCGGTTGGGAGAAGTTTTATAAGGCAAGGGGGGAAGGGGTCGCAAAATCGTGACCCAAAGGACTGCCTTATGGCTATGGCGAGTTTTCGTCGTGATATCGCGACGTCGCGATATCGCGACAGTTTCACAAAGCAGAGGAAAGGAGCTTCAGTTTTCATGATATCGCGACGTCGCGATATCGTGATGTCACGATATCGCAACATTATTTAGTGCTTGGCGGAGGAGGAGGTTCCTGTAGCGATATCGCGACAGGTCATGATATCGCGGCCAGTTTGAATCTGCCACGTGGCTTGATCTAAAAGCAGCGTCAAGGTAGCAAGACGGAGGACGTTTCAAAGGACTTTCGTCGCGATATTTAAAAGACAAGGCACGGTGCGGACTAAGGTGAAGAGGTGGTTGGGGTCGCGATATCGCGACATCACGATATCGTGACGGTTTGAACAAAGAGAGGCAAGACAGTAGTTGGGTCGCGATATCACGACCAAAAGAAGGCAGAACAAAGAGAACACGCGGGCGGCCATGCAAAGCCGAATTTGACACGTGGGCAGCCACGTGTATCATGGAAGTGTGAAGGGCACGTGTAACAGCTATATTGCGACAAGGAGAAGGTGTGACAAAATTTACACGTGGTCGGCTACGTGTAAGAAATCAAAGTTGAAGATCACGGAGGTTGTTGAGGGAGGTGTCGGCCGCGCATTTTCTTCTTATTATTTTTGGCATCTTAGCATTTACAGGGGATGGCTTAACAGTGCAGAGGACGGTCAGAACAATGCGGCTGGTGCAGGGAGGCCATCAATGCTAGTACCTTGGTAGATCGGGCAGATTGCCATTTAAGACTAAAATTTTGAAAAACCCAGGGAGGGGGGAAAATTCAAATTGAATTTTTTTAGGTGGGGCATTAATTGCCTAGAGGATCGAGACCTCGATAGAAAAACCCGAAAAATTGTAATGGGAGGGATGGTGAGTTCGGGATTGTGGGGGAGAGAGATATGCCTGGAATATGTAACAGAAGATGGTATTAAGCAATTTTACTATAAATTAATGAGAAGTTGTTTGTTTGAATCTCGACCTTGCCATCATTAATGATGTACTTTTTTTATCATAATGACTAATCAACATGGAATTGTCAGTGCCATCATTTGTCTTGAATGATTGTCTGAGACAATTACTAAGGTTACCCTCTGGTAGGTGGTATTCCTCTCCTTAGTTGATGAAGTATTAATTCAACCAATCTACCTTTATTGTTTTTTATTTGACTTCGGCATCCATTTCTATTTGGCTTTCTAGCATCTCTCATAGACTAGTTAGGAGTTTTGTTGTTGTGCTTCATTCTGGATTACAAAACCTCTAATATCAGGAGTTATCCCAAAGGACAAGCTATTTTGGAACTCTGGTTGTTTGTTAGAACTTTTGTTGAATGGATTTTTGCATAAGTCCTGATTATCAAGAGTTCTTTTAGCCTATTCTCTATGAGCTAGATAAAACTTTGATCATTGGTTGTTAGGTTTTTTCCTTAGTCATGAGTGGGTAGTGGGGAACCACTATAGTTCTCTTTCATCTTCTTCATCCCAATGTAACCCATGTAAAGATATGGTATCATCATAATAATCCTAGGGAAAACAACTAATGTCATCATTGTCTTTTAACACCAGTGATATTGTTAAATATTTTTTCTTACTTAGGATATAATGGTTTGGTTATGCTTCAGCCTCTAAGGGTTCCTTGATACACTGTTTAGAACAACTATGACTTTCTCCCTGATAACCCATGTTGGATAAAATATTTTTAGAAACAAAATACAAGGGAGACAAATAGCAAAAAAGATATTATCACTCTACCAAAAAGACAATGTTGCCATAAACTTGCTCTTCATTAGTATTGTTGACACAGATAAAGGAGCAAGTCCATATTTGCACCATAGTAACCTTTGGATGGGAAACCCAAATGCTAGGGGTGATTTGAAAAAACTAGCTAGGTCCATAAATGGATCGCTAATATGATCTTCATTATTTTTAGCATTATCTTGATTAGTAAATTACACTTGATCTTGGTACTTATTATTTGTATTAATTTATTATTTACCCAGGTTTAGTATCTTTAATACATTACCAAAATATTGAGGAGCAAAAATAGATTGTAAGGCAAATTGGAAAGATGTACAAAATTTTTCTTTAACAAAAGTTATTTAGAAATAGGCAAATGACTCAAGGTCACTAGGGGGATATATTTTCTTATCTTGGTATCTATATTTGAGACACTAGTGATAGGTTGATAAGACAAATCTCATGGAATGGATCTAGGGATGTCCATTCACATCATAAGAGATAACATAAAATAGAGTATTGAGGATCTGAGGTCCCACCTTAAGAGGTATTGTTACACTGTCGTTGATACCGCACTCATTGCCAAAATCCCTAATTATTAAGTTAGATTTTTATAGGTTTTGTTTGGTCATTCCAATTTTCAAGGAAATTTAAGTTACAATTATGGAGTGCTAACCTGTTATCAACTAATACTCTTTTGATGATTTTTTCTCTTATATGGAAATTAATATATAGAGGATGATCTCTGAAAACAAAAAATGATGGAATATCTTTCTCATGGAAGGAGATACGGTAATGAACTCCGATGGACCACACAATATCATTGTTATAATTAGATTAAAAATCTTGAGGAACAATCTGTTCACCCAAGATCTTAAGGGGTATACCTCAATGTGCAAGGGAAGTCTTTAGAATCTCTAGGAGAGATTTTAGTAGGCGTATTTTTGAGTTAGTGCAAGTTAAATGTGCAAACATCTATAGATTATGAGATTGTAGGGGCTCAATTTGAAGAAAGGATTATTTATTTGGTAATAGAAATAGAGGAGGTTTGGGAATTTGATCATATGATTATTTTTTTTGGTTGGCAAGTCATAGTATGAATGGAAATTACATCTACCAAAATTTTGGCAATTGACATGGTTTAAAACTTTCTAATTGTGGTTTGGTAGTAGGTTCTAAAAATTTCAATATTCTTGTTAGAACAAGATTGTGCTTTGGATTTTCTAACAAAAATCTAATGCCCATCTATAAGGTTCTAGATAATATTGTGCAAGGTATTGCAATTGTATATTTTGTGTTCATCAACATAATAGAATTCACATTATTCATTAGATTATACCAAGTAGGGATCCCCTATGTGAGGTTTATAGATTTGGGTTGAGGGATATTGATTAGTTTTACCTCAAAAAATTGCTTCAAAATGATACGAGGCTAGCCTAACCTAGTAAACTTATGTTTGGACTTTTGCTGCTTTGTTAGGATAATATTTTAGGACTCTAAAGTTGTTGCATTAATATTGTTAGTCTAACAAAAATCAATGACTCCATGTCCCACCACATGCTTATATTTGTGGTAATTTTGATAGCTAGTCTTATAATATTCTTTCTTGAGCTTAAGTTGGTATCTATATAGGAGAGTGACCTCTACTTGTCTGGCTAAGTTGATTGTAGCATGAAAGGAGGAGATGGAGGTGGTTTCTAAGAAATAGGATAATTGATCCTACAAATTGTGTATGAATATACAAAAATTATCTTTAGATGGTGGGAGGAATTAAAGTCTCCTTACAAGGTTATGCCACATGACTGGAAACTAGTGAAGGGCTCTTCTTTACCTTGTTTAAGCTAATAGAGGTCATAAATGGTGGTATTAATTTCAATGTAAACTACATATTATCAAACAGATAGTTTGACAAGTTCTTTAAAACTATGAATTGAGTGGTGAGGCAACTAAAAAAATATTTCATTGTTGGTCTACTAAAGCATTTAGGGAGGAGCATAACAAGTAGTTTCTCATTATGGATAAGGTAATGATAGGTAATCCAAAACCGAAAAAAGATAGCTGGTACGGTCCTCCTTCCTTTTATGCATCAAAAAATTAGGTATTTCAAAATTGGGAGAAAAGGGGTGACTAGCCATAGTAGGGGCCAAAGGTTCATTAAAAAACTCCTCAAAAACATACTATTCATTAGAGGAAGATTTCTTAAGGGAGACCACTTGCATTTAATCTACTCCAACTCATATTTAACTTTAGAGATGGTATTAGGTGGGGGTTGAGAATTAATATGTGAACATGCTTAAGAGAGAAAAGGAAGAGACTCCATGGATGATGTCATATAAGTTACACTAGGATTACTTGATAGGAAAGAATTTGTTGAGATAAGATTTGATACAATGGGATATGGATTTGAGAAGAGTGAGAAATATTGGAAACTAGATTGGAGGTAGGTGCATTGATGACAATATGATGGATTGTAGGTTAGCTAGTGTTTCAATGTAGATCCCTTGCAAAATAGGGTGGTGTTTGATACCCTAATGAAAATAGGATATTGTGATCCTTATGAATGGTGGGAGGCATAGTGAAGGCCACATAATAGACTACGTATGCATCAAATCTAGAGATATGCACTTAGTTGACATTTTCTTTTAATGGATTGATATGTATATTAGTCTAAGTATTGAACAAGCCATTATCTTCATTACATGAAATGAGACTAGTATTAAATGGTTGATAAACTTTTTAGTTGCTATTATCTCATTTAATAATGTCCATGAAGACATATCGATGCATTTAATTTAGATATTTTAAGTGATTATGGAGTTGAAGGTCATTTTATATAGTATATATTTAGGAAGGGAAGTAGCCTCCTCCTCATCTTCTTAAAAATTGGGATTACAAAAGGGATTGACATCTTCATAATCATTCCCAAAGGGAAACGAAAGAGGGGATCCAAGGCAACCTTTTCTTCAAAGGAAATAAAGGTGTTTAGCCATCACTTGCCTAAAATTACTTTTTGGGATTTTGATTAAAACATTGTTGATTTATTTTTAACAATTTTTAAATATAGGTAAAGGATAAAGGGAAATTTAAGAACCCATGAAGGTGCTCACATTGGGTTCAACAAAATGTAAACATGGTAAAAATTTACCCTTACTCATTTTGATGTGAGCACAATATACCATGCACAAAGACCTCACGCTTAATTTCAAGAATTAATTTATGTATACCTACGGTACAAGTTAGTATTATTATGGATTTCAACTTAATTATTAAAAATAAAGGATGATATAAAAGTAAAATATAGCAAGCAAAGCCTATACTCTATATATTTATTTCTCCTTTTTGTATAACTGAAATGAACAAGCTTATGATAAAATGTAATGAACAATAAAATAATTAAGTATATTATGAATTATAGTGCTTATTGTTAGGACAAAATAGAATACGATCCTTTGAATAAATCAATAATATTATAGAAACATAAGTGATCATAAGAATAACAAAGTAACAATACAAATAAATATGCATGTGATACAATAACACCATAGCTCAAGGATCCAACAAGATACCTCCAAATGCATTTAAGTGAGGAGATGATATTTCTATCTGGTCCAAAGGTGCAACAATTTTCTACAAACAAAGGAATAAGAGAAAGTAAAGAGATAGTAGATGGCCTAAGGATGAAGGATGAGATAAATTATTAATCTTGCTAAGACAATGGCATTCAATAGGATGTATCTTAAGTAATCATGTCGATGAATTGGTCAAGCCAAATAGCACATAAGGATCTTACTAAACATAGTAATCACGAGCACATATGCCCTGAAGAGGAGTGCTTGAAACTAGATAGAACAACAATAACTCAAGTGATCTATGTTATCATGTGTGATCATTGATATGGTTGTGTGTTTCTAATATGATATTTCTATTACCATCTATTGTTGAGCTATCACAAGAACTAAGATCTATAGATGATTTTGGAGAGACTTTGTCTGTTAAAAAAATAAAGGTAAGTTATGCTTTACCATGTTAAGAAGGTGTTGAGTGTTAATTTTACCCAATTGTGAAATTACACTCTCCCTTAGGTTTTGGATCCCAAAACCCTCTCTTGCAAATAAGTTAAAAAAACAACTTCTCCAAGGTCTCCGCTATATTAGCATTTGCATATGTGTATTAGTAATCTCAATAAATATATATCAATTCAATGCTAGGAATACCTTAGTGATTGCAAGTAACTGTAAACAAGGGGCACATGTTGATTTATTTTATCATTCTACTTTAATGATTGTTCATGCAACCAAAATAAAAGCAAGTGTGATTTGGTCCTCATATGACCACGATGTAGTGTTTTAATTCCTTTTATCTTGAGGATTTTAAGGTAGATTTTATCTTCCCTTATTAAGTGGATTTTAATCAAGTTTTATCTTGCATTAAATCCCACTATAAAACCTGAAAATGAAGATTAAATCTATCTATGAATGTGAATTTGAAGTGATGAATAGGATCCTCAAATGTAGCTTCTTATCATGGAGATTAAGATAGCCTTTAATATGATTAATAAATTATCCCTCTTTGGTGAAATTAGTTTTCACAAAGAGACCATAATTTATTGCCTTAAAATAGAGGCTTTAAAATGTCACTTTAATTATCCCTCTTAAATGAAATCAAATTTTCATAAAGAAGAATAATTTAATGCTTTGAAATAATAACCTTCAATGTAGTGCACAAATTACCTCTCTTTCATAAAATCAAAATTTTTATAAAGAGAAGGCAATTTAGGGCTCCGAAATGGTAGCTATGAAATGTCATTAAAATTTACCCCCCTTTGACGAAATTGAAATTTTTGTAAAGGGAAGTTCATTTTATGCTTGCAACTGAAATATAAAACTGAAAAAATTAGATTTGGCCTTAAAATAAAAATTTTGAAATTTCGAAATTTTAAAAATCTGCAATAAAACAACAACTTTAACTAATTTTTAAAAATTCGAAATGACTCCGGAGCAAAAATGTCTAAATGCAAAATGAAACTTTAAAGTACGTTCTATGCAATTATTTTTGGATTTTGAATTTTTTTTTAATTTTTATTTTAATGTCTGAAAATTAAAAAAAATATGAAAATAAAAATTAGAAAACTAAGAATAAAATCTAAAAATAAAATTAAAAAACTAAAAATAAAATCTGAAAAAAACGAAAAGGAAAGCTGAAAATGCTAAAAACACTACAACCAGTATGATGTCATCCTATTCCGGCAAAACCGAAGATGTGAGGCATCCATGCATGCAACCTAGTTTACCCGAATCTGCATTTGCACAACTCACAATAACCTAGGTGCGAGCCTCTAAGGAAAACAAAAATAAAATTCATGTTTTAAAGACATTCCATGATGCAACCAAAGGAACATTGCATTCAACATCATCTACTAATCCTAAAACATGAATGAAAAAAATAAGCATTAAAACGAGCATGCATGAACAACTCCTCCTTTCTTGCCCATAAGATGCAAATTTTTGGTTGGTTTATATTCAAAATGAAATCTCTGTTTTACAAGACATTTCCAACAAAATTTGACCTCCCAAAAGAACAACAACCCTGTCATTCCAGCAGCATGCGGTCTCCAAGAGATCCAACCCTTCTTCTATTTTTGGATGGCCTATTTAATGTTTTCCTAAAAACTTTTCATTTTCCCCTGAATGTCTTCTCTGTTCTGTTTTGACAGGCAATCCTTCGCTCCCTATTTTTCTCTTAAATGCATTTCTTAATATTCCATGTCTTATTATGGCTCCACGTTTGGCAACGGCTCGTGGTCCCCATATTTGTGATTACATTTCCATGCTTCTTTATCTCGTCCGAAGGTAAAAGAATTAATTTCATCCATATTACCTTCGGTTATACTTTGAGTAACAACTACGTTACGTGGCCTTTTAAAACCTAGGGGCATCCATTTAATCAAAACAATTATTCTTTTACCCAAGCACGCCGTCAAGGTCTCTCTTAAGCACCATATGACAACTAATGATTTTTATTTAATCACCCCCTTTTAACCGTTATCATCATGCACAAACTCTTTTATTGTAACAATGTCAAGGTCACCTTAATTCGATTTCACCAATACATTACTCTCACTCCACTTTCGCGGCTTCCTATATCCATGTGGCGATCCTTGTTTGTCTACAGTATAGATGGTTTCTGAAGCTTCACATAGCCGTGCTATTTCAGTTACAAATGCTGCCACCTATGATTAGCTTCCTCCCTGACAATCAAACCTATAACGCCATACAATTGTGCTTACCAATGAAAATGTGGGAACATCTTTGCATACGTGGTGCATAATATTTGTTATGTGCCCAGATCCAACACTATCGAATTACGCTAGTAACTCTGTCCATTTACCTTCACACGTGTCATCCATTGTTTATGGGACGCCGAATCTGCCTCTCGATTTCAGTAATCGAATGCCATCAGAAATTTTTGAAACTTTATCCATGTTCATCGCATCCATGTTGTCTTCGGTTATGTCGTTGAGTAAAATCCCCTCCGCATGGCCTGCATTCATCACTGTTGTTTATGTTCTAATCGAATTAGGATCCTCAGCATTGAAATCAAAGCAGTCATCGTCTAAGTATTCAAAACCTCCACTCTGGAACTCATGCTTCGAAACTCTTGTAACACCCTCACTACATGCGCTCACGTAAATTCCACTTTCCATTGTCTAGCTATGCAGCAATTGGTACTACAAAACTAATGCTCGATTGGATGACTGTTCCATGTCTGGTGCCCTCGACTACCATGTCGTCTCCGAGCTATCATTTAACCGATGATTTTTGCATGATTTGAACCTGTTGTTCTGTTTTCGTGTGATCCATGTCATTGCATCTTGTTCCCGTGGCTCACATTGTCTTCACCATTATAAAGCCTAATATTTCGATCACTATGAATGAAAACCTACGCTACCTATTGGTTTTTTGAACTCTAAGATCTATTATCTTCACACGAACTCCTGTGTCAACTTCGTTGGATACTAAAAACATCGCCATCGATTGTGGTTTGGGCTCTCGAAGTTGTCTCAGCTCGAAAATAATACATTATGAATTTTCAACTGGAGCGTTGTGTTCGTTTCTTCTCTCAACAACATATATGTTCGAGTTTCTGTGACTCCTTCATGCTACTATGTCATCACCGATATTGGACCTCTGAATGTGAGCTTTTCTACACCTCCCATCCGCATGCTACATGGTGCTATAAAACCTAGGAATTCTCCTCTCGATCTGCCATATATGTCACCATCGTTGAAAGCTGCTATTGCTAGTCATCTGCACCAGGTCAAACTACCCATGCCACGACAAAGTTTTCCTCGGCCTCGAACAACCTTGATGCTGGTTTTTTCAAACATATCCTTCATAATATTTCTTGGTATCAATGCTTTGGGAAATGTTGCTCTTTATCCATGTTGGGAATATCATCAATCATTTATCCTCGTTGTTTTATTCGGACCACCTATCATCGATGCCGCCGTCTAACTTAGCTATCTTCGTCAAATAAAAATTGAAGGCGTTAATATCATCCAAACCACCTCTCACAAACTAAGAGTATTCTCTAAAAGCTGGGCACTCTCTTCAACTATTGACGAACTCGCTGCAAATCTATCCTTCTCCCTGTTTCATCGTCGTTCGACCATCCTGGATACACTTTACTTCGATGTCCTTCTTGCTCTATATTATCACACGCTACGGTCTCTACGTCAATAGCATCTCTGGTAACGCTATTTTGTGATTCAGCATCTGAATATGTTCCATTATGTCTGCCCATGATCTGCATCCGTCTAGCAACTCTTGCATTCCCTTGCCGTCTCATCACGTAATTGAACGTCCCTCGAGGGTCACTGTTGACCTCTAAAATCTATACGCTCCATGCTATTGAACCACATATGCTTCGAACACGATGACTTCCAACCATTGTTATCCACTTCATCTTGTCGGAGACGCCTTCGTTTGAATTTCACCGCTGCCTACCCAGGATGTCCACTGTGCATCTATCGTATGACTGTTGGCCAACCTGCATAAACATATGAAACCAAAATTACATTAGCTCTCACAAATATTAAACCTTACCTATTTGAAGACAAAGCCTTAAGGCTTTCTTTAATATAAATAAAACGAATTCGCTTAGACTTTAGCCCTCACGAAGATGAAATAAGGACCTTGAGAACTTTATTTATTACTTTAATTTATTATTATTATTATTATTTTTTATAATTTTATATTTATATATATACATTAAGATGTATAAATACATAAATGTTTTTTGTTTTTTATTTTTTATATTCATATATATATATATGTTTTCGTTTTCTTACTTTAACATATATTATATATTATATATATATATATATATATATATATATATATATATATATATATATATATATATATATATATATTATTTATTTATTTATTTATATTATTAAATATATATATTTAACTTTCTATTTATTTGCAGGTTGATTTATTATGAAATCAACTAAAATGAAAACAACGGAAAGATCAACGTAACACATAAATCTAGCACAACACTAAACCTATCGAACTCATAACCAATACGTAACACTTTCAAACCATGACCTTAAACAAAACAAAAACATCATCCTTCTACAAAAGGGAAGAATATCACAACATAAGGAGTCTTAGAGTATGCATGGCGATCTCACGCCTGAATTCATATCAATCATTTGCACTCAAAAACAAGCAAGACTCTCGAAAACCAAAATTTTAAAGGTGGGTCCCCAAGCTTTGGGGCTAGTTATGGAGCAGCCACAACAAATGGTGAATCTGCTGGGAAATGCTCCTGAGCATTTTGGGTGAAGAACCCAACCTAAAATGAAAACACACAAGATTAGCGAGATAATAATTTAGCAACGTCTCGAGAAAATGAGGGTAAACAACTTCAGAATGAAAACAACTAATCCATATGCCTTTTCTCAGTGTGTGTAAACATGATTTATTTTCGCATTTCTGAAAGTCCTCCAGATTCCATCATCCCTTTCTGCATTAGGCTATGAAGTATAGCTCATGAAGTGAAGACTTTTATAGACAGAGCCCCACTACCAATCAGGCGTCTATAGCCCCAATGAGGTTTATCTAACTCACCCATGTGTTCGCTTAATACTTTACAAAGCCCATTTATCCTAGTTGTATCTAATTTAATCAAAAAATTTGGTGCTCACTCTTTCTCTTTCTCTCTCTCTCTCTCTCTCTTTCTATGTATCAAACATTGCCTAGCTAGGGCCCCACTGCCAGTCAGGCGTTTATAGCCTTGATGGAGTTTTCTTAAAATAGATGACAGATTTCAAGAAATATATTGCATAGCTTGTACCTATGGAGCTCTTACAAAAGCATCAAGTCTCACTAGGTTAGAAAGCCAAAGTAGAGTGTTTTAGATTTTTTCCTAGGGTTGCATAATCAAGAAAACTTCATCCTTCTTAATTCCAGAAATACCATTTAATGTGTCTGAGTCCCATGTGGAGCTTTGGCTAATCTTTCATTGTTCCATTTTCCACCATTTTGGGTCCCAAAATATGAGCATGATCACTAAATAACTCATCCCCCTTTTCTTGGGTTCATCGGTTTTCAGATCAGGTAATCCAACCTACTAAATAAAGGAGCTTAAAAAATGCCAGAGACCAAAAGTTAGTGACCATGAAATATTACCCCTAAGCAAAGGGAACAACCCATGACACAAAATTAAAAACACAAAACTAAAACCCAAAACAAAATCCAAACCCACAACCGAAACATGAAAACCAAAACTATATACAAATGTACAATATGGTACAAGATGGTGCAAAGCTTGGACTATCACTTCCCTGGATCCCAAACATGACTAGCACATTTCAAAAGACAAATAATATGATAAGCATGCCAAATGTTGTAGGAATCCAACAAAAACAAGATTAAGCCAAAAAATACAACAATCTTCATATTGCCTCTCTCACCCCACCAATTTGATTCAGTTCCATTAATGATCCCATGGGTGAGATTCAAATCATTAAACTGATTAGAAAAAAATTTATTTTCAATTATTTCTTGTCTATTCTTTAAGATTTTCGTTTCACAATTCGATTCATGATTTAGAATTAGGCTTTCCTTTTCAAACATGGGATTTTTCAACCAAGAGCCTATTTCTAAAAATTTCAAAGCCAATTCATTATTCATGTTTTTAGACCAATCAAACTTATGCAAAAACTTTCAAGCAAATAGGATATCTACTAAATGAGAATCATTATAAGTTTCTATCCTAGATTCTAGAATCAATTATTGATGAATTTGATTTAACAATTCAAGCATATCAACTTCCTTTTCATTCAACAAAGCAATATCATTAGTGGTGTGAGGACTAATTAAGTCAAATTCTTTACCAACCACAAATGACATTTCATTATTGATAGCATTTGAATCCAACAAGCAATTAGGCAAACCATCACCTGGAGTTTTAATGGTGGAACTCAAAGGGTGAGATTTTACCTTTTGCATATTCTCAATTGACAAACTTTTGTGAGCATTTATAATTTTTACCTTTTCTTCATGACTTTCATCATCATCGAACACATGTTTATCAAAGACACCAAAATTAGGCACCCAATTAAAAACATGCCCATCCTTTTCAAACCATAGGTCTTGTCTATCTAGGGATGGATCAATTAACACATCTCCATGATAGATAACTTGGTTTTTTTTATATAACATGAAATTTTCAATGGGATCATCGGTTATATCAAACCCAAACCATTCAAGTTCTAAAATTTCCTTATTTTGAGATGGCATAGACATTGTAGAACCAATCAGTGGATCAAATTTTTTGCTTCCATGCTCCTCAATGGGATCTAAAGCAAATTATTTTGCTTATTTATCCATGGTTGTAGAATCCTTATCACTTTCTAAAATTTGATGAGATTTGAATCCCTCACTTTCTCAAATTGTACAAGATTTGTAATATCCTCATGCGAGAAAATAATCGTATTATCCTATATATCAATTGACACAAAAAGGTCAGTAGAAGGTTTAGAGTGAGCATATTCTTCCCATTTATTCCAAGAATCATAGTAATCATCTTCTAAAATGAAGTTGTGATGCTCAACTACTTCTTCATCATCTTATGATTCATCAACATCCTTCTCATCAAATTCACCTTCACCTTCCTTAGATGGTTCAATTATTTTTAAAAGTGGGTTATTTCTTGAATTCAAACTTGTAAGGCTATCATAATCCAAATTGGTAACCCATGATTCAATTTTATCATAATTTGGAAGGTATAGATCTTCTTGGCCATCAGTTTCAACAATATCATCCAAAGTATCTTCCAAGAACAAGTGGTGAAATTTTGTTGTCTTCGAATTCATTTATTGATTCTCTTTCAAGCTTACTTTCAACCACTTTTGATGACCTAGAGGCTTCTAAAAGGGGATCAATTTTTACATCTTGTTCCAAATAGTTACCCCAATATTCCTTTGCGAGTAAACATGACCAAATCATATCCTGATAAGTTTGTTCATCAAAATCCTCATTTGTGGGTAATGATTCTATATCTTTTCTTTCCAAAATAAGATGGTGATAATTTGATTCCAACTTCTTGTTACCCATCCATAGAATTTCTTCTCCAAAATCTTCATGCTCTTCAAGACATTCTGAATAGGCATTTACCTCAATGTAAGTCACATCAAAATCTCTTCTATCACCTGAAGGAGCATAATATGAAATATAATTAATATTATCACTATGAACATGAGTGACCACATAATTTTCTAATTGTGGATTGGTTGGATGGATATAAGTACTCTTATAAGCGCATGTGGGAGCATAAGTGGGTATGGTAGGGTAAAATTGATTGTGGTGCAAAATGTTTGATATCAAATTATGTTGTGCCCATGCTTTATTTACCACTGAGGTTTGATTGCAAGCCCCTAGTTGTCCTACCATATGCAATTGTTCCATACCATAACCTTGTGGCCTCAATTGTTGATCTATAATCATAGCTTCCATGTAGGCCAATGCAATATTAGTTACCAAAGGATTTGTCCTAGTGAACATGGAAAATAATAGATCCAATGCCCCAAAGTATATTTTAAGAGCACCTCTCTCCTCAATAGTATGGGGAGCAATCAATCTTGCGTAGATATTTCAATTCTCATGTTGAATGTTCTCAATGGCTCATTTGGATCCCTCTTGCAAAAAGCAAATTGTTGATAAATCATGACAGGATAAATGGGTAACCTAAATTGATTGATAAAAGAAGTTTCCAATTACCCAGGTGTTGTAGGTGAGTTGTAGAGGAGAGGGCAATCCTCCAAGGGAGGTCCCAGGTTCAAATCTCCACCCTACCAAAAAGCTGAATTAGGTATCTAAAATCCAATTGATAATGTTGGTGCGGGCAGGGTCGGTGCGACCCCGGGTGACTTTGACGGTGTAGAACCTCCTGTTCATGGTATCTCAGACCAAGGTGGCTCCGCAAGGGGTTTTTCGCTTAGAAAAAAAAGCAGTTTCCAATTGGGCCCAAGATGTAATATATCTAGTGGTTAAATTGATGTACCAATCATATGCCACTTCATATAGGCTCCCAAGAAACAATCTACATGCCACATCCTCATGTTTGAAATTCCATCTAACTAGGATATCCACATAGGACTAAATGTGCTCTTCTTCCAAAACTGAGCCATTGTACTTAAACTTGGGAAAAAAAATTTCTATGTTCTTGGGTAAGTCATGAGCATATCCACTAAATTTCAAAGGATTACCATGCACCCCATACCACTTTCCAGTATTTTTAGCCATTAGTGAAACTCAAAGAATAACTTCAAAACCAATTTGTTAGTCAAATAATGATTTATTACAAAGAAGCATGAAATGACTAACCAATCTCAAATTTTTAACATATGAATAATCATGTTAGCATCAACCAAGAGATATGCATCCATAAACCATGAAATCAAATAACATTCTCAAATTTGCAAATATATTAGAATTAGCACATCATCAAAAATAGAGAATGTTAGAATCAATGAAAGTAATCATATGGAAACAAAAACCTCGTTAGTCAAGACCAATGTTTTTAAATAAATATTTCAACATGAACAATTTAGAATCTAAATAGCAATAAAATAAATCAATTCAAATCCTTCTAGCTCCCAAAGTGTTGAGTGCTAAAGGATGCCAAAGATGCTAGTCAAATAAACTTGAAATATTTAGTAATTAAAACTCTTGAGTAACCATGAACAATCCAAAAGCATTAGATCAATGAATACCAATTCATGAATTGCTTAGCATAAACAAAATAAAGTAAACCAATTTAGGCCCTCCTTCTAGCACCAAAATATTGAGTGTTAATTTTACCCAATTGTGAAATTACACTCTCCCTTAGGGTTTGGATCCCAAAAACCTCTCTTGCAAAGAAGTTAAACAAACAACTTCTCCAAGGTCTCCGCTATATTAGCATTTTCATATGTGTATTGTAGCGACCCCAGGAACGCACGCACCGGTCCCTTTTCTAAAACCCTACTTGCAATGCTATTTAAAATACCCAAGATGAAATGGAAAGACAAGAGGAAAAATCATATAACACGAAATAACAAAATACGGATCTCTTTATTGATATTGAAGCTCGGTTACATGTCGGTCCCTCTTAGGGATACCCATTTTGATACTATAAATTACAAATAGGCAAGGAGTGCCCCTTCCGCGAAGAGGTGGTGCGCTTATAAAAGCTTCCCGGTTCCGCACATGGAAATGTATGAGGGCTTACAGATGCCTCCTTCTCCAGGTCTGTTTCCTAGAGGGATCCCTTTTGCTCTCGTATGTTGTAATCTTCGTCCGATGTACCTGTGGCCCTACAAGCAATGAAACAACAACACACATTTAGGTGTCCGAGATTGCCTCCCTGGATGAGGTTGTTAGTAATCAAATAATGTAACGAAAATATGATAAAACTATGCCATGAAATCATGTAAATCTATGCTAATGATATAAGAAAATAGAATAAAAGATGCTATGTCTATCTAAGCTAAGCCTACGGGCCATTGTCCAAGATAACGACCGCTAAAGTAAACCTTGCCCTCTTTGCCCCAAAGCTATGGGTCAAAGACTTTAATCTGATGTTGAAATAGTAGGTGTTATGCTCTTCGATTCGTCAAAGCTCCATCGTACACGTGATCTCAAAGAGAACTCTCCGAGTCTTGAAAGCTCTCCTCAAAAAGATGTCTCTCTCTGATATGATCTCCTGTATGTCTCTCTTATGATAAAAGATAAAAGGTCTCTCTGGATCTCTCTGGTGCTCTTAGGCTTGCACCTTTTATAGTGTGAAACCCTAGGTCTATGTCCAAGCCCTAGAAATGAATTTCTCATGCGTAGTGCAAGTTAGCATGGGAAGCTTTTGTCCATTGTCTATATTTGAAGGCTAGTTAACTGAAATCTAACTGCCCACTTGAGTCTTCTATGCAAACTGGTCGTTAGCATGAGAAGCTTTTGTCCTTTGTTTATGCTTGGAGGTCAGTTAACTTAAGTCTAAATGCAAACTCAAGCCTCCCATGTGAACTGGTCATGAAAAGGAATGCAAAGTCACTCCCGCTCACCTTTATTGCATGCAGACTACCACTTCCACCTGTGATTAGGCCTATTTGTCGACAAACCGCTTCTTATGGCTTAGCCATTATCGTCTACAGTGGCTAAGATCTGGCCGCTATCGTCTGCAGTGGCTAAGGTCTGGCCGCTCTAGGCTTGAGCGGCTAGGATCTGGTCACTCTTGGCTTGAGCGACCAAGCTTGAATGGCTTGAGAAGGCCCCAAATGAGTGGTGAGAACCACTGTTGATGCTTGGAAAGTCCAATATTATGTCTTATGATCTTATGAGTGTGTCTATGTAAGTAGCTCCCCTAAGCATGACACGATTTAGGTGTCTACAGATGCCCCTTTTTGCGATGCGCTGTGTGGAAAACACAACGCTGAGCAAAAATGTAGACTGATCTGTTTGTAGGGTGTATGGTGATCAATGGTCTGATCAATGTCGGATGGCCCAATCATGCAAGATGGCGCACATCCCTTGAATCATTGCCTCAATGTTCGGAGGACTTAGCTCAGTGGCTTTTGCATGTTAAATTGCACTCATTCCTCAAACTCAATCGGGTAGCTTCAGCTGCTACAACAATTCTGACCGGTAGGAGAGCTACAATTGAAGATGTCATGTCTGCTTATGTTCCCAACAAACAAGGGAAATTTGTGATTGTTGTATGCAATGATTCGTAGGACGAACATGATTTTGCTATGATCGAGTGATATTTTGTTGATTTTGATTATGATTAAGTTGAAGTTTTGAACTACCTCTTCACACAATGAATTGGTGAAGAAATGACAATGAATGAAGTGACAAGTCGCTTGACCAATATGACTAATCTGGTTCCTTTCTAGCATTTGTTGCTTTTAATGGGCAATCCCACATCCAAGTGTGATTCCAATTGCTTATGATAATCATCCATCCCTATCCCGAGGAGCGGTCCGACTATCAATAGCCTTCTTAGGGAGTTAGGATGAGTGATTCTGTTTATGCCTAGATTGTATCACTTTGACTTAATGTTTTTGATGTCATAGGGGAATTAGAATGACCCCTTCGCACCCGTGGAGCAATTCGACCATCTTGATCTTCTTCGGGTTTGAAGGGTGACATATCGTAATTCCAAAATGAGTTGTTTTTGCCCCAAGTGGCCTTATGGTTATCTACTCATCTCACCAAAATACATGGAGTGCAAATCACTGCAATCACCGAGTGGATAGAGTAGGTAACTGGATACGAGGCCTGCTTGAGATTGTGATTTTATGTGATTTTTTTGTTATTTTGAACATTCTGATGATCCTAAACCACCAAAGTGTGTTTATTTATTGTTTTTGTGGGATCCCTCAAGGAGAAAATCCCTTATTTTGACCTATGGATCTGGCCGTTGTCAGGTCCAGCGACTTCTGAGTTCTTGCCTGTGGCCACTTTCGCCTTGAGCGGCCAAGAAGTTTGGGCCATGACGTCAGAAGCGGCCAAGGCATAATTAAGGAAATATAAAAATTTGTTTTTCTAGGGTTTGACCTATCATTTTCACTATTGAAGATTCATTTTTAGAGCTCTGGTGCAGCGACGATGGTTGCGACTTTGAAACTTGTTGGTGCTGAGGACATGGTTGCACGGGGTGAGACATCAGCTGTTGGAGGAGCCGAAGCTTCTTGGGTATTTCTCTCTTCAAAACCCTAGCTCTCTTTTCTTTGTCTAAGTAAAATTGAACTTCACTAAGTAATGAGCAAAATGAACCTCACTAAACCTGCTAGCAATGAACAAACTCCGTAATTAGGCTTAGGTTCCCTTTTGCTATGGTGGGTTAGTCCCCAATTTTGCTATCTGTCAGTGGCTTCAGCTTAGGGTTTTTTAAATTTTTTTAATTATTCACCTATTGCCGCCATTTGGGCATTCTCAAACTTAGCTTAGTTTTGATGCTTGGGTAGGAAATTTGCTTTCCATTTTCTTGCTTTCCCTCCCTTTGTTGTTTTATTGGAGCTATTTTGTTAAATTTGTAATTTTTTTTTATTTTTTGGCCAAGGGTTCATGGGTTTGCCATGCCGCCCCTTGGCCGCTGTCACTCAGAGCGGCCGGCTCTGAGCCGTTGTCGCTCAGAGCGGCCAAGCTTGAATCCCAATGGTCAAAAATTTGACCATTGGGTCTTGGCCACTGCTGCCTCCAACGGCTAGGTTTCGGCCATTGTAGGCGACAACGGCTAAAGCTTGAGCCTTGTTTTTTGCATTTTGTGTATTGATTTTTATGATTTTTTTTTACTTTTGAATTTTTGCTTTGCTTGATTAGGTGCAATTTATTCTTCCTTTGCTTAGATTTAGAGTAACTCATACTCTTTTGCACCATTTTCATGTTTATTGTGAATTATGCCTTAGATGCATTGTAGTTATATTTTGTCTTTCTTCTGCTTTGCTTAGATCCTCACTGCTCGGGCTCGGGACCCAAAGCTCCTACTTGACTTGCTTCCTGGATTTGATGACACTGACTAGGAGTGGTTTAAGGCCCATGGGCTACAGTACGTCATCAGGTTACCCCATATTATGGTCGACCAAGCTTATCTTATGGCCTTAGCCCACCGTTGGGACCCACGGACCAACACCTTCCACCTTCCACCCGATGAGATGACTATCACGTCGGAGGATGTTTACAGGATCTTTCGGATCCCATTCGATGGGGTGCCCATTGTTTCATCGGCCACTAATGATCAGGTGGTCGTCTATGCTCGGGTGTTTGGAGCACACTCTGCTCAGGCCCTCCAGGAGACTGGGTCCAGGGGAGTATCTATCAAGGCTTGGTATGATGCTCATGTTTTCACAATGAGGCATGTCATGTTGCTGATGGTGATCAACAACGTTCTTATCCTAGACTGCTCGAGTTTGAGGTTCCCTTGGAACCTCTTGGCGATGGTGCAGGACCTACTGGATAGCGAGGAGCCTATCATCTATGCATGGGGTAGATCACTATTGGCTCAGTGCTACGATGAGTTGTACCACATCCATCGGTGGGGACGTGTCAACATTACCTATAGCTTGCTCCTATAGGTTTGGGGATGGGAGCACATTAAGGTAGATCACCCTAAGGGTCTCTCAATCGAGATTATAGCTATTGAGGCTCGGACATAGTGCTATGCTACCAGATGGGCTCGAGAGCATGAGGAGCGTAAGAGCCATACTTTTGCAGGGGAGCTGTCCCACTATACTGATGCTTTCACCAGACTGTTGGCCGAAGATGTCGTGTGGTGGCCTTACTATGAGTGTCCTGCTTGGGATGATCCAGCTAGTTTTACTGCCAGGACATGACATGAGCGATGGCTCATTGGCCGTAAGATTGCCATCCGAGAGTATTTCTTCTACTCTCGGGTTCTTCATCAGTACGGATTGCAGTAGGATGTGCCCTTGATACCATTTTTGTATAGGCACCTCATAGTAGAGAAGGACCTACCTCCATGATAGATCATAGAGCTTTTAGATGAGGAGGATGCCCTAGTCATAGACCCTACAGTGGTTGGGGGAGTTACAGAGGCCTACTCTCAGTGGTGGGGTGATCGGATGTGGCATGGCATCGGTAGCCTAGGGTGCGAGGATGATGGTAGGGGTGATGGCACAGATCCGGTAGGACGTAGGGTTCGAGCCAGGACCGAGGTATGGGGCCAATCGACAGAGCAGGTGGCAGCAGAGGATCCTGATGTTCTTGAGGAGGAGGAGGAGTTAGAGCCCGAGGAGAGAGACTCTCCTCTGAGAGCATAGTTGCATGAGGTCGAGGCTGAGCTTCAGGCCACTAAGATCTAGGTACAATGGTGAGATGCTACCATTGAGCAGCTCTCAGCATAGATACAGGCTCTATAGGCTACTATTGGGGGTGGCGATGTCAGGATGTAGTTTGTTGTTCCTCCTTCTACACCACAGGAGGCTCCAGTGGTAGGTTCAGGGGCAGATGTGGGATGACTTTAGTCTTTGTTGGATGAGCATGAGGAGCGGATCCGGGGACTTATGGATCATGTCACCATCCTTCAGATGTAGCTCAGGAGGCATGAGATTGTCCCTAAGGATCCAACAGGTGTAGGTGGTTCGCAGGTCAGCGGGCGCTCTACCTCGAGGTAGTCTTCCGCCCATCCTAGCCAACGGACCCAGACTCGAACAGAGAGATCGACAGGCTCGCATCACTCGACTCACGACACCACCATAGGGGGAGGTGGCACTAGAGGAGGTGGTGCAGGGGGCTCAGGCCCGGTATTTGATTGATGCTCTACTTGGTTCTTGATCCATTTTTGAGGTCGACTGACCTACATGACTATAGCCCATGGGCATTTTTGTATATCCATTGGACTTGACACACATACTTTTATGATAGCTTTGCTTTTTATGACTCATTATGTGTATCATTTATTGCTTATGTTTTTGTTATTATTTTGTTTTATGATATGATGCGATGATGATATTTATGATGATTTGATGAATATGCTAGATGATAGATGATATTTGAAGATGCTTAGATGGATGTGTAGATGCTTATATGTTTTGATGATATGATGCGATGTATTTTGATGATGAATGATGAATTTATGATTTGGTATGCAAATGGATATTGCCTATATGTTTTATGATGTGGTTTATGGATGATTAATGACTTGTTTTTGTGGATGCAAATGTTATTGTTAAATGCATGTTTAATTTTTGCTTTAATTGTATGCATCTAACTTATGTGATGGAATGGTATAAATGAACCTGTATGCTCTAATCACTTAAAACATATGGAATGCATATGACATTGACAATCTTAATGGGTGATACCACAGAAAGTAAAAAAATAATCATGAATTTAAATAATCACTCTTATCATAAGAATTGATTAAGTATTCATATATGAGATGTAATGGTGTGTAATGTATTTTCTTAATAAGTTTCTATAAATTAAAAGATATAAAGTAGTCAGTGGTCGTCTATATACTATTTCTAATATATATGCGGTATCTGTCCTACTATGTTGATACCCCCTAATTTATAGAATCTTATAAATAAAAGTGATGGTGTGAATGATGTTATGATTTGTTGCTATGTAAAAATTTTTGGGGCTTTTTGGAGATTCAAACACTCTAGTTCCCCTATCAACAGTTGTCTACTTACCACTTAGACTTTTGAAAAGTAAGGCTTTTACCATGGACCTGGTTTTTCATGATCTCTGTGTGTGCATGTGATTGTATATTTTGAGATAGAACTCAAGCATTTCCTCCGATGTCAGGCGGGATTCTTTCAGCCCATTGCTAAGATCGGGGATCCTCAAGTGTTCATCTCATCCTTATGTTGGACTTAGTTGGACTATACCACTAGGCAATATTTGGTTACCTAAGCTAGCTCATCCACATTCAAACATTGGTCTACACAAATGCATGAAGCAATTGTAATAGACATATCGTCATGCATAAGGATTTCTCCTTCCAGTTTTGTACAATGCTGAGAATTCCAGGGATTCAAGCTTTATTCCCTTTTTTTGGCTTCTTTTTGGCTTTGGATTTTTGCTCATATGTAGTGATGAAAATCACTATTTATTTTGATTTGATTTTTTTCTTTGAGCGGGGATTTTTTTGGTAGTGATGATAATCACTGTTTATTTTGCTCATACGTAGTGATGAAAATCACTATTTATTTTTTATTGATTTTTTTGAGCTTGATTTTTTTTTTTTTGGATTTTGATTTGTGTATCGGATTTTTGCTTTGAAATCTGGACTGTATGCTTGGCCTTTTGAATATGTACTTTGCTTTGGGATTTTTTCTTGTTTTGATTTAAGCAAGGGATTTGGATAGGGTAAAGCTTGTCCTTTTGCCAATTCTCAGCACCTTTAAACCGGTTGCACAGGGGGATAAGCAAGGATAATCCTTTTCGCTTAAGGTAACCTAGACCACTTTGCAGCTTTCATCTTTTCCTTGTACCAGCTAGGATTTTAGTGTTTCAATTAGTGATGGGATCTTGAATATCCAAGGCTTTATCACAGCTAGGCCTTACCTTCTACTAATCAAAGTTGTTTTCCTCAAAAGTTGATAAGATTACTAGGTGTGGTTGACTAACCAAAAAACTTTATTTTATTATGTATAGCAACAAATAATGGTTGTGTTGAAAAACACAATTACACACATGTGGATGGAGGTATGGATATGAATGACTTGTGCGACAAACTGTGGTATCACTTTTAAGGCTCTCATGTCATATGCAATTGTAGTGGATATGAAAATGTAATGCAATGATGTGGATGCAAGATGTGAGATGCAATTGTTTTTGTATTTTTGATTTTATGTTGTTTTTGTATTTTTGATTAATTTGACCAAAGGGCTTATTATGCCTTTGGGGCTTTTTGTTTTTGACCAAGTAGCATGAAGCGCCCTTGGAGATTTTTGTTTGATGTTGACCAAGCGGCTTGAATTACCCTTGGAGCTTTTTGAATTGATTTTGACCAAGCGGCTTGAATTACCCTTGGAGCCTTTGATTTGATTTTGACCAAGCGACTTGAATTACCCTTGGAGCCTTTGATTTGATTTTGACCAAGCGGCTTGAATTACCCTTGGAGCCTTTGATTTGATTTTGACCAAGCGTGAATTACCCTTGGAGCCTTTGATTTGATTTTGACCAAGCGGTATGAATTACCCTTGGAGCCTTTGATTTGATTTTGACCAAGCGGTATGAATTACCCTTGGAGCCTTTGATTTGATTTTGACCAAGTGGTTTGAATTACCCTTGGAGCCTTTGAATTGATTTTTGATTATTGGAGTTTGATGTTTTGGTATGAATTACTTTGAGCTTTGATTTGATTTTGACGTATGAATTATTTGACTTTGATTTGAATTTTGAATTTTATGTTTTTATGATTTGTTTGTATTTTATGACATATTTGAATGTTTTTGTGTTTTATGACATATTTGAATGTTTTTGTGTTTTATGACATATTTGAATGTTTTTGTGTTTTATGTGTAAAATACCTTTAAGTGAATGATATTGAGAGGTTCAGGCTCTTCAACACCATCTAATGATATAAGGTGATATGCTCCAGGCCCAACTCTCTGTGAAATCATATATGGACCTATCCAGTTTACCATGAACTTATCTCGCAGATGCGATGGTAGATTTGAATTCTGCTGGTTTTCTTTGAGCACTAGATCTCCAACCTTGAATTCCCTTAGGTGGAATTTACTATTGTAAGCTCACGCAAGGTGATCTTGGTAAACATGGAGATGCTCTAAAGCATTGACTCGACGTTCATCAAGAAGCATCAACTGATCAAGGCGGCCTTGCTGCGTAGCTTCATCATCTATGAAGTCCTTTAATGCTATGCGTAGAGTCGAGATTTCCAACTCTAGAGGCATGATGGCTTCAGTGCCATATACTAGTGAAAATGGTGTTGCCCCGGTGGGCATCCGTATACTAGTCCTGTATGCCCATAGTGCAAGAGGCAACTGCATGTGCCAATCCTTGTGATTTTCTTGCATTGTCTTCCTCAAAATGGAGACTATTGTTTTGTTTGAGGCTTCTGCTTGCCCGTTTGCTTGTGGATAATAAGGCATTGAAAAACTGTGTTGAATATGGTATTTGTTCATTAAAGCACACATATTTTTGTTCTTGAAATATGGCCCATTATCCGATATTATCTTAGAAGGGACCCCAAAATGACTTATGATATTATGGAGTATAAACTCCGCAATCCTTGGTCCAGTTGTTGATGTTAAGGGGATCGCTTCTACCCATTTAGTGAAGTATTCTATGGCCATTATGATGAATGTGTGTCGGCCTGAGGATGGGGGTGAGATCTTCCCAATCAAGTCTAGTCCCCATTGCGAGAATGGCCATGCTGCCTGGATGGGCTGCAAAGCTTGCGATGGTAAGTGCGTTAGGTTTGCATGATGCTGGCACTTACTACATTTCTTGACATACTCATAGCAGTCCTTTTCCATTATGGGCCAATAGTAACCCATTCTCAAGATGCGCTTAACGATGGCCATGCCACTAAAATGGCCTCCACATGTTCCATCGTGAGCTTGCAAAACTGCCCAAGATGCTTCCTGGGGCTCAAGACAACGGAGTAATACTCCATCATATCCTCGTCTGTAGAGGATTTCTCCTAGAAAAATGTATCTTGTTGCTCTCTGTTTGAACGTTCATCTTTCAGTATGTGATAAACCTTGAGGTATTATTCCAAGCTTCAGGAAGTCCTACAGTTGGGAAAGCCAATCTTGATAGGCCACAACTTCTATAGAATAGACAACTTGCTCTTCCTGCATTTTTGAGGTAGTGAACATGGATTGAGGAACAACTCTATGGTATATGGTTGCACCACACTCTTTAGGTCCTTGGGAGATCAAAGACCCCCAAGGTGTTATTTGCAAGAAATCTCTGGTTATGAAGGACCAATCCTGATTTGGTTTGATGTTGATCATGTTGACTGATTCTTGATTGTCAAAAGCTTCATGACGTATTGTTGAGTGCGAAAGCACTTTCACATGGATGGTTGTAAAATTAGCGGATGGATTCTGAGGGATTAAGGATCCCAAAGAGGCCATGGTGTCTACAAATCTATTCGATGTACGAGGGATTGCCTCGATGTCGTACCATTCTAGCCGGGCTAAGTAATTGTCAACAAGTTCCTTGTAAGTCTTCAGGAGTGGGCACCTGCATTGGAATAGTCCTTTGACCTGGTTTACTATGAGCAAGGAGTCACCAAAGATATTCAATATTTTAATGCCCATCGCTATGGATTGTTTGGAGTCCCAGGATCAATGCTTCATATTCTATATTGTTGTTTGTGCATGGGAAGTCTAGTTTGAATGATAAAGGCAATGGAGCACCCTACGGTGTGATAAAGACAATCCCTTCTCCGCCTCCTTGTTCACACTTTGAACCATCGAAGAATAATGACATGTCTTTTTCTTTCTTAGGTTCTTCGAGTTCTGGCGGATCTGATAATGCAAAGACCGCATCATCAGGCAATTCTATGGTGAGAGGCTTGTTATCCTGAAGAGGCACCTCTACTAATTGATCTGCTATGACTTGTCCCTTGATGGACTTTTGGCTTATGAACTCTAGATCAAATTCTATCAATAGCATGATCCACTTTGCGGTACGTGTATTGTGATATGTCTTGCTCATCATGTACTGCAAAGGATTTTGTTTTGATATGACGTAGGTCGTATGGCTCAACATGTAGTGTCACAACTTTCGAGTTGCAAAGACCATTGCTAAACACAACTTTTTGACATACGCATATCCTAGCTCATAGCTCACCAAGGTGTGACTAATGTAATATATGGCTTGCTCTTTGTCTTGTGCATTCTTTTGGGCTAACATGGTGCCCAATGCAAAATCAGTAGCCGATATATATAGTAAAAATGGTATGTCTGGCCTTGGTGGAGCCAATACTGGCGACGTTGCCAGATAAGTTTTGATCTCTACAAAGGCTTGATGGCATTCTTCGTCCCAATGAAAGGGGACTTCCTTGCATAGCAACTTGTTCATAGGTCTGCATTTGTCTGATAATTGCATGATGAATCTTTTGATGGATGCTATCTTGCCTTGTAGGCTCCTCAACTCCCTAATGTTGGTAGGGGCGGCCATTTCCAGTATAGCCTTTACCTTTGTAGGATCTACTTCGATGCCTCTCTTGGATACGATGAATCCCAAAAGCTTGCCAGAAGTTACGCCAAATACGCACTTCTTAGGATTCAATCGGACATTGTGTTCTATGAGGCGATCGAAGACTTGTCTAAGGACTTCGGCATGCTCTTTTTGCCACAAGGGACTTGGCTAGTAAGTCATCCATGTAATATTCCAAGATCTTATGCATATAGTCATGGAATATGTATGTCATGGCCCGCTGATATGTGGCACCAACATTTTTGAGACCGAATGGCATCACTTTGTAACAAAATGTTCCCCATGGAGTAATGAAAGTAGTTTTATGTTGATCTTCGGGCTTAATCCGGATTTGGTTGTATCCAGAAAAACCATCCATTAGGGAGAGCATTTCATGACCTGTAGTTGCATCTACAAGAGCATCTATGTTTGGCAATGGGAATGAATCCTTTGGTGTTGCCCTATTTAAATCCCTGAAATCCATGCAGATACGGACTCTTCCATCAGGTTTCCCTATGGGTACCATGTTTGACACCCACTCAGGGTAGTCGATAGGAACTATGAATACTGCATCCAGTAGTTTTTGCAATTCGTTCTTCACCATCAAAGCGATGGTTGGATGCATTTTCCTCAGTTTTTGCTTGACTGGCTTCTTCATGGGATCCAATGAAAGGTTGTGAATGACTAACTTTGGATCTATCCCTGGCATGTCTTTGTAAGTCCAAGCAAAAATATTTGGCCTCTCCTTGAGGAGAGGAATTAGGATGGCTTGTTCCTCTGGAGATAGACTTTCTTCAAACTTGACTTTCCTTGGTTGGGTAGGATCATCACTGATGTCCACCTCGAAAGTTGCTTCTATAGCCATATGTGACCCATCCTCTAGCTGATGAGGCATGGGTATCAAATGAATGTCATCGGCGGGATTCATAGGACCTACTGACTCAGGTTCCAAACCAACATGGAAGACGTCATACGCACAACCTGATGCAAAATGGAATGGATGTAACATCTCTTCATTGGGGAAGAGGTCTTCTGGCTCTATGGGTGAACTAGCGCGATCCCAATCAATAGCCTCTACATCAAGATGCAATGATTTGGTAGGATCTGCTAGATTATGAAGTGGAGTGGTCAAATCAATGGAGATCATGTTGATGGATGGGATGAAATCTCTAGGACCACATGGGTGCAATCTTGTCTCAGGGGTTTCCCTTCCATACTCACGATGAGGTTCTGGAGGAATGGGAATTTTTGGATCTGGCCCATGAGCAGGGTGGACAATAGGATCATTGGGCTCTAACTGCTCTCTGAATGTAGGTAGAGGGGGATTGACCATCCGATGAATGGCAACTAGGTCAATAGGTCTCCCCAAAAATTGGATATGAGGGTCTATGGCATGAAGTGCCACCTCTCTCTCTACTAGCTCGTTGACTTGCCGCAAGTGGTGAGGTCCAAGATAAGCCATCTCGGTCTCATCCTCAAAGTCATCATCACTTATCCAGAAACCGTTAGCATTGGTATGCGGCCCTAAGACAAGGGGCTCATGTCTTGGCCCCAAGTAGGCCATCTCTATTTCATCTTCATATTCTTCGTCACTTATGAAGAATCCATTTGCATTTGTCTCTTGCCCCAAAGTCAGGGGTTGATGGCTTAGGCCTAAGTAAGCTCTTTCTATTGAGTCTTCTGATTCATAGTCACTTTCATCTGATGTATATCCAATCTCATCATGGATGGACCATGTGAATCTTTGCAAATAGTGAGGCCCTTGATAGGCTAAGCCAAGTTGTGCCTCATCATCACTTGCTTCATATCCATTCTCCTCATCCCATGAGTTGTACCCTGTTGGGGTGGAATCAATTGAGGTGTTTGGATGATAAGTTTTTGGAGGCGGTATGTTTATCGTGGCCACTTGTCTGTTGCTCAAATTTGCTATTCTTAGGGGGTGATAAGGAATGAAATCAATGTCTTCTCCTAACCCTATGCTTAATCTTTCCAATGCTGCTACAAGAGAGTCATCTCGACCTCCGCTATAGTAGCCTAAGCCAAATCTATCAAAGGGAAGCTGATATAGTGGCTCGTAAGGCCTCTTGCGCCCCTACTCATATACGCCAAGGCCATAGCCATGCCAATGGCAATGCTCAAAGTAGCTTAGAGAAAACTCAGGATTAGAGAGGTAACGAACATTGACTATGAATAATTCATCACCATCCTCTTCTATATCTGAAGACTTATGAGCGTAGTCCAGGATAGCATAGACAAAATTGGTTTGGTTGGGAGGGATTCCAAGTGGAACCACTATTCCTACTAGTGGCCTCAAGTCTTTAGGCCTCCCTATGTCTTGTGCAAACTCAATGATAGGCGTAAAGGTAATGTTCTACACAAGGTACTCCCCTATGCATGTGCTTGCCAAGTGTATTGATGCATGCGATGTGGATGACCCCACGGATGATACTAGTGAAGCAGGGTGATAATCACTATCTTCATATTGATCTTGAGGATCTTCCTCTTCCATAGGACTTGGTATTTTAGCAATGGCTATAGTTGGCACTTCTTTGGGCCTTTCTTCCTTAACTAAGGGTGCCTTTAGCTTCTGATTGTCTTTTGGTTTTAATGTTGATGGTACTTTAGAAGCATTGACTATCTTGAGTGCACCAGGAGGTGTTGATGTGCCTGGGTCTTTTCTTACCCCTTTGTCTTTGTTATCCACTTGTGTGGTTGGGGATGAAGGTGCCACGTATAGGTGAGTAGAAGGGATCATGAATTCTCCCGGAATGTCCACCTGATTGACGTATTTAAAAGGCTCTTCATCGGCCAGAACCACATAGACTTTTTTTTCATGCACATACTTGACACATTGGTGCAAGATCGAAGGCACACACTTCATGGCCCTTATCCAAGGGCACCCTAAGAGGATGTTGTATTGCATAGCTCCTTCCAAGACATGACACATCACGGGGATGGTCTTGTGCCCCATATTGATGGGTAGGACTATCGTTCCCACAGTATTGCATAAAGCATCATTAAAAGCTCTCAATGTGTAAGCTCCTAGAATGATATTGGTCTTGGGTATCTTGAGGTGCTCTATTGTAGTTGTTGTGATGATGTTTATCGATGAACCTGTATCGACCAAAACCCTCTTGAAAGGTAAGTCATTGATGGTCGCTACAATGTTTAGCGGAGGGTCTAGTAAGGCAGCAGAAACTGTCTTAATCTCATGATCATAGAATCGGATTACAGGTTCCTGGAATTCTTGCACTTGTCCCACAAAGTGAGTGAATGCATTCACATCTTGCGGTTGAAGCTCAATTGTTCTTAAAATCTCCATTAGAGTCTCCCTATGCTTTGGGGACTGTTGTATGAGCTCATAGATGGATAACTTAGCTGGAGTCATTTATAGGTTTTGCTCCAATCTACTCCGAATAGTTACCACAGGTCACGTTGGTGGACCTAGAAGGTTGTCTTGCCTTTGCCTAGGGGTAACTGGGATGTTCATGGGAGCTACAGGTGGTTGCGGTTGACCATACCACCTAGTACTTGTTGCTATGTTAACAATCTCAACCATCCCCATGCATCCATGGGTAGGTATGTTAGCTCGAACCTGATTGACTTGGGCCCCTTGCTCTCGAGGAGCCTCATGATTGGGAAATGGGTTTTTGTATATGCCCATGTCTCTATTATCGAGAGCCAGTGGATTGTCAACTTTGAGTTCTCCCACCTCAATCATGTTTTGCACTTGATGCTTAAACCCGACGTAAGCCTCAATGTCATGCCCTAGTATCCTATGATAGGGGTAAAATTGATCTTCCCTATATCCTTTTGGCTTAGGATGGTTGGGATCTATAAGAGGTATATCAGGAAATCTGATCCTCCTAGCCTCGCTCAACTGATTAAAGATTGATTGCATTGATTTTGTTAGAGGCGTGAAATAATGAGGTGGCTTACATTCTCAGTTTCTTCCTTGATTGTTCTTTTGGTCGTAGTTGGTTGGCGAGGGATGTGCTTGATAGTTCTGTGGTTGTTGTGCACCCCCATCCTTTGGTGTAGCCAATACGACTTGATTGACTGGAGTAGGGTTGCCCTGCTTCTACTTGTACTTGTCATTCTTACCATTCTTGTTCCACTCCTTTTTGTTTTGGAGCTTAATGGTTCCCTCATCTACTTTTATCTCTTCTATGAGCTTGGCCTGTGCCAAAGCTTCCTCAAACGAAGGATACTGTTGGATTTGTAGCAAGAGGGAGATATGTTTAGAACAAATTTTGGTGAACATGCGAATGATTTCTTCTGTGGGAATGGAGAATGATAATTTTGCCATGATTTTTCTCCATCTATTCCCATAATCCATTACTGGCTCATCATCATATTGTTTCAAGTTGGCCAGGTCTGAAAGGTTCACCTTCTTCTTAGCACCAAAGGAGAAATACTTTAAGAATGCATTTACTAGTTGTTCAAAGTTGGTTATGCTATGCTTAGGTAGTTGGTTGAACCATTGAGTGGCAGCACCTAAAAATGTCATTATGAATGTTCTTAGCATGAGAGCGTCATTGTCTTCAAGATGAAAATAGGCGTTGATAAAATTGGTGACATGCTCTTGTGCATCTTCTTCACCTTTAAAATTTTCTAACCTAGGCATCTCAAAGTGCTTAGGATATGGAGGGCTAGGGATTGATGGGCACAATGGTTGATTGTGTATTTTGCTCAATGTTGGTGAGTTCCCAACTGCCTCTTGTTTCTCAAAGGTTTTCATATTTTTAGCAAGCTCTTGAAATGCCTTTGATGCATGGATTTCCTCCTCTTGTAAGCCTATTCGCATTGGCAATGGAGGTAACTCTCTATCCATTTGATTTGTTCCATTTTCCTCCCTCCTACGAGGGGATTCAGGATTGTGATCTTGGTTTGTTATGTTTGCCCTCCTCCCATTAGTTGGATTTCTTTCATGATTTGGTGGGGGGTTTCATTTTGGGCTATCTTGTCTAGTGCGCCTCTCCTTAGGTGAGTCAGTGTGTCTTGTTCTTTTTTGGTCACCACCATTTATCTATAAATTGTTAAGAGCTAGCCACTCAACTTGCTCTCTTAAATTTTGCTCATGTTGGTGCAAGAGTCTTTCTCTTTGTTTCTCTTGTTCGAGAGCTTCCACTAGCTCTCGCTCTTTATGTAATGCATTTTCTAACCGCCTCATTCGGTCATTTTGTGTTGTCATAGAAGACTCATGTTTATCTAACTTTGTTCTTGTTGTTTTGACTCATAGATTCCTCGAGGTGGTTTCTGTTGTATCCGTACTCTTGCTAGCTAATGTGACTTATTCAATGTACTGTTGAGCATCCCTATGATCAGACTCCATGCATCTTCTATGGGGTCACTTTGAGGTACCCCGAGACTAGGAGGTATATTTAGAAGTCACAGTTCGTGAGCTTCTAGATGTAGAGTTCTCAGTAGCTACAGTTCTTTGAGTTGGTTGAGTAGGAAATCGATCCAACCCATCTAGTTGTCTTGTTTTCCATGGTTGGTCCCATGGGGTGCCATTTACTCCTATGAGGTCATAGTCTATGGGAATATTTCCTTTTGTGTGAAGGGTTTCTTCTATATGATTCCCATGACTAGATGTAGCTCTAGTTTCTTGCCCTTCAATGGGTAGACCTATTTCATATGTTTCTTGTGAGTCTTGAGGTGTTTCAATTCTTGTTTGCCTTCTTGATGAAGAGGGCTTGGTGGTAACATGCTTCCTCCATGTGGATGGAGATGTGGTAGTCTCGTCATCCCCATGTGAAGAATGGGTCTTAGAACCTTCTTTATGTCCATGTGAGGAGGAAGCCCTTGAAGCTTCCTCATGTCTTTGAGATGTTTCTGTGTGTCTTGAGGTCTCCTCATGTCTCCTTGATGAGGATGGCTATGAAGCCTCTTTTTGTTTATGTGACTTTGTTCCATGATGTGGTTCCTTACTTGGGGTTTCTCGAGGAGATCCCCAAGGGTTGAATTATCACCCCTTAGGCTCATAGAGCTATGTCTCATGATTTTTATTATTTCAATTTCCAAACATAAATGTGCTTTAAGTTCTTTTTTTTAAACACACAGAAGCAGACATAAAACTATAAAATATTCGAGAAGCTATACCAACCTTTGATCCAGCTTAGAGAGTCAATTTTTTAACCTCTGTTGCACTCCAGTTCTAGCTGTTGTTGACCAGAGTGGCTGGATCTTAGCTGTTGTAGCTCAGAGTAGCTAGTTTATGGCTGCTATAGTTCAGAGCGACTAGACTTGCACACAAAATTAAGTTAGTATTCCGATAGAAAATGAAAAATTAGTGGTGGTCCCATCGTGATCACCATATATAGCGACCCCAAGAATGCATGCATCGGTCCCTTTTCTAAAACCCTACTTGCAATGCTATTGAATATAGCCAAGATAAAATGGAAAGACAAGAGGAAAAAGCATATAACACAAAATAACAAAAGACGGATCTCTTTATTGATGTTGAAGCTCGGTTACATGTCGGTCCCTCTTAGGGATACTCATTTTGATACTATAAATTACCAATAGGTAAGGAGTGCCCCTTCTACAAAGAGGTGGTGTGCTTATAAAAGCTTTATGGTTTCACACACAAAAATGTATAAGGGCTTACAGATGCCTCCTTCTCTATGTTTGTTTCCTAGAGGGATCCCTTTTGCTCTCGTATGTTGTAATCTTCGTCCGATGTACCTGTGGCCCTGTAAGCAATGAAACAACAACACACATTTAGGTGTCCGAGATTGCCTCCCTAGATGAGGTTGTTAGTAATCAAAGAATGTAATATAAATATGATAAAAATATGCCATGAAATCATGTAAATATATGCTAATGATATAAGAAAATAGAATAAAATATGTTATGTCTATCTAAGCTAAGCTTGTGGGCCACTGTCCAAGACAACGGCCGCTAAAGTAAACCTTGCCCTCTTTGCCCCAAAGCTATGGTTCAAAGACTTTAATATGATGTTGAAATAGTAGGTGTTATGCTCTTCGATTCATCAAATCAATGTCGTACACGTGATCTCAAAGATAACTCTCCGAGTATCGAAATATCTCCTAAAAAATATGTCTCTCTCTCTGATATGATCTCTTGTATGTCTTTCTTATGATAAAAGATAAAAGGCCTCTCTGGATCTCTCTGGTGCTCTTAGGCTTGCACCTTTTATAGTGTGAAACCCTAGGTCTATGTCTAAGCCCTAGAAATGAATTTCTCATGTGTAGTGCAAGTTAGCATGGGAATATTTTGTCCATTGTCTATATTTGAAGGCCAGTTAACTGAAATCTAACTGCCCACTTGAGTCTTCTATGCAAACTAGTTGTTAGCATGAGAAGATTTTGTCCTTTATTTATGCTTGGAGGTCAATTAACTTAAGTCTAAATGCAAACTCAAACCTCCCATGTGAACTGGTCGTGAAAAGGAATGCAAAGTCACTCTCGCTCACCTTTATTGCATAGAGACTGCCACTTTCGCTTGTGATTAGTTTTGTTTATCAGTAAACCACTTCTTATGGCTTAGCCACTATCGTCTTCAGTGGCTAATATTTAGCCACTGTTGTCTACAACAGCTAAGGTCTGGCCACTCTAGGCTTGAGTGGCTAGGATCTGGTCACTTTTGGCTTGAGCGACCAAGCTTGAATGGCTTGAGAAGGCCCCAAATGGGTGGTGAGAACCACTTTTGATGCTTGGAAAGTCCAATATTATATCTTATGATCTTATGAGTGTGTCTATGTAAGTAGCTCCCCTAAGCATGACATGATTTAGGTGTCTACATGTATTAGTAATCTCAATAAAGATATATCAATTCAATGCTAGGAACACCTTAGTGATTGCAAGTAACTGTAAACAAGGGGCACATGTTGGTTTATTTTATCATGTTACTTTAATGATTGTTCTTGCAACAAAAATAAAAGCAAGTGTGAGTTGGTCCTCATATGACCATGATGTAGTGTTTTAATTCCTTTTATCCTGAGGATTTTAGAGTAGATTTTATGTTCCCTTATTAAGTGGATTTTAATCAATTTTTATCTTGCGTTAAATCCTACTATAAAACTTGAAAATGAAGATTAAATCTATCTATGAATGTGAATTTGAAATGATGAATAGGATCCTCAAATGTAGCTTCTTATCATGGAGATTAAGATAGCCTTTAATATGATTAATAAATTATCTCTCTTTGAAATTAGTTTTCACAAAAAGACCATAATTTATTACCTTAAAATAGAGGCTTTAAAATATCACTTTAATTATCCCTCTTAAATGAAATCAGATTTTCATAAAGAAAAATAATTTAATTCTTTGAAATAATAACCTTCAATGTAGTGCACAAATTACCTCTCTTTCATAAAATCAAAATTTTTACAAAGAGAAGGTAATTTAGGGCTCCGAAATGGTCGCTATAAAATGTCATTAAAATTTACCCCCCCTTTGACGAAATTGAAATTTTCGTAAAGGGAAGTTCATTTTATGCTTGCAAATGAAATATAAAACTGAAAAAATTAGATTTGGCCTTAAAATGAAAATTTTGAAATTTTGAAATTTTAAAAATTTGCAATAAAACAACTTTAACTAATTTTTAAAAATTTGAAATGACTCCGGAGCAAAAACGTCTAAGTGCAAAATGAAACTTTAAAGTACATTCTATGCATCCGTGCAATTATTTTTGAATTTTGAATTTTTTTTTAATTTTTATTTTAATGTCTAAAAATTAAAAAAAATCTGAAAATAAAAATTAGAAAACTAAAAATAAAATCTGAAAAAAATGAAAAGGAAAGATGAAAATGCTAAAAATGCTACAACCAGTATGATGCCATCCTATTCGGCAAAACCGAAGATGTGAGGCATCCATGCATGCAACCTAGTTTACCCGAGTCTGCATTTGCACAACTCGCCATAACCTAGGTGCGAGCCTCTAAGAAAAACAGAAATAAAATTCATTTTTTAAAGACATTCCATGATGCACACAAAGAAACATTGCATTCAACATCATCTACTAATCCTAAAAAGTGAATGAAAAAAATGAACATTAAAACGAGCATGTATGAACAACTCCTCCTTTCTTGCCCATAAAATGTAAATTTTTGGTTGGTTTATATTCAAAATGAAATCTCTATTTTACAAGGCATTTTCAAAAAATTTGGCATCCCCAAAAGAACAACAACCCTGTCATTCCATTAGCATGCGGTCTCTAAGAGATCCAGCCCTTCTTCTATTTTTGGATGGCCTATTTAATGTTTTCCTAAAAACTTTTCATTTTCCCCCTGAATGTCTTCTCTGTTCTGTTTTGACAGGCAATCCTTCGCTTCCTATTTTTCTCTTAAATACGTTTCTTAATATTCCATGTCTTATTATGGCTCCACGTTTGGCAATGGTTCGTGGTCCCCATATTTGTGATTACATTTACACGCTTATTTCTCTCGTCCGAAGGTAAAAGAATTAATTTCATCCATATTACCTTCGGTTATACTTTGAGTAACAAGTATGTTACGCGTCCTTTTAAAACCTTGGGGCATCCGTTTAATCAAAACAATTATTCTTTTACCCGACCACGCCGTCGAGGTCTCTCTTAAGCACCATATGACAACTAACGATTTTTATTTAATCACCCCCTTTTAACCGTTATCATCATTCACAAACTCTTTTATTGTAACAATGTCAAGGTCACCTTAATTATCTTTCATAAATACATTACTCTCACCCCACTGTCATGACTTCCTATATCCAAGTGGCGATCCTTGTTTGTCTACACTGTAGATGGTTTTTGAAGCTTCACATAGCCATGTTATTTTGGTTACTAATGTTGCCGCCTATGATTAGATTCCTCCCTAAAAATTAAACCTATAACGCCATATAATTGTGCTCACCAGCAAAAACGTGGGAACATCTCTGCATACATGGTGTGTAATATTAATTATGTACCTAGATCCTACACTTTTGGATTACACTGGTAACTCTATCCATTTACCTCCACATGTTCCATCTGTTGGTTATAGGACATCAAATCTGCTTCCTGATTCTGGTAATCGAATGCCACTGGAAATTTTCAAAACTTCATCCATGCCCGTTGCATCCATGTTGTCTTCGGTTATGCCGTTGAGTAAAACCCCCTCCGTGTGGCCTGCATTCATCGCTACTATTTATGTTCTAATCGAAATCAAAGCAGTCACCGTCTAAGTATTCAAAACCTCCACTCTGGAACTCTTGCTCTGAAACTCCAGTAACACCCTACTACATGCGCTCCTGTAACGCCAATGCTCGATTGGATGACTTTTCCCAGTCTGGCGCCCTCGACTACCATGTCATCTCCGGGATATCATTTCGTCGATGATTTCTACATGGTTTGAACATGTTGTTCTATTGTCGTGTGATCCATGTCATTGCATCTTATTCCCGTGGCTCACATTATCTTCACCATTCTAAACCTTAACATTCCAGTCACTGTGAATGACCACCTACGCTACCTATTGGTTTTTTGAACGTCAAGATCTCTTGTCTTCACATGGACTACTGCATCAACTTTGTTGGATACTGGGAACATCTCCATCGATTGTGTTTTGGGCTCTTGAAGTTGTCTCTGCTAAAAAATAATACATTCTAAATTTTCAACTACAGTGTTGTATTCGTTTCTTCTCTCGACAGCGTCTACGTCCGAGTTTTCGTGACTCCTCCATGTTGTTGTGTCGTTACCGGTATTGTTCCTCCGAAGGTGAGATTTTCTATGCCTCCCATCCATACACTACATGGTGCTATAAAACCTGGGAATTCTCCTCTCGATATGCCATATATGTCACCAACATCGAAAGCTATTATTGCTAGTCATCTATGCCAGGTCAAACTACCCACACCATGGTGAAGTTTTCCTCGGCCTCGAACAACCTTGACGCTGGTGTTTTAAAACATATCCTTCATCATATTTCCCAGTATCAATGCTTTGGAAAATGCTGCTCTTTGTCCATGTTGGGAATGTCATCAATCATTTGTCCTCATTGTTTTCTTTGGACCACCTGTCATCGACGTCGTCGTCTAATCGAAGGCATCAATATCATCAAGACCACCTCTCACAAACTAAGATTATTCTCTAAAAACTGGGCACTCTCTTCAACTATTGACAAACTCATTGCAAATCTATCATGATCCCTGTTTCATCGTCATTCGACCATCCTTCCTACTCCATATTGCCCCACACTTTACTTCGACGTCCTTCCTACTCCATATTGCCCCACACTACGGTCTCTACGTCAATAGCATCTCCAGAAGTATTGTTTTGTGATTTGGCATCTGAATATGTTCCATTCTATCCATCCATGATCCGCATCCATCTGACAACTCTCGCATTCCCTTGTCGTCTCATCGCACAACTGAACGTCCCTCAAGGGTCACTATTGGCCTCCAAAATCTGTATGCTCCACACTATTGAACCGCATACGCTTCGAACACGACAAATTCCAACCATTGCTATCCACTTCATCTTGTCGAAGACGCCTTTGTTCAAATTCCACCGCTGCCTACCGAAGACGTCCACTGCGCGTCTATCGTCTGACTGTTGGCCAACCTGCATAAATAGATGAAACCAAAATTACATTAGCTCTCACAAATATTAAACCTTATCTATTATAAGACAAAGCCTTAATTCTTTATTTAATATAAATATAACGAATTCGCTTAGACTTTAGCCGTCAAGACGGTGAAATAAGGACTTTGAGAACTTTATTTATTACATTTAATTTTTTTTTTAATTTTATATATATATATATATATATATATATATACATTAAGATGTATAAATACATAAATTTTTTTTTATTATATATATATATATATATATATATATTTTTTTTTTTTTTTTTGTTTTCTTACTTTAACATATATTATATTATATAATAATAATAATAATAATAATAATTATTATTATTATTATATTTTTTGTTTTCTTACTTTAACATATATTATATATTATATATTAATAATAATAATAATTATTATTATTATTATTATTATAATATATAAATTATTATAACTTTTTAGTTATTTTGTTAGACTAATAATCAATCAACTTTTAACGGGTTGATTTATTATGAAATCAACTAAAATGAAAACAACGAAAAGATCAACGCAACACATAAATTTAGCACAACATTAGATTTATCGAACTCATCACCAAGACGTCACACTTTCAAACCATGACCTTAAACAAAACAAAAACATCATCCTTCTACAAAAGGGAAGAATATCACAACATAAGGAGTCTCAGAGTATGCATGGAAAGCTCACGCCTAAGGTCATATCAATTATTTGCACTCAAAAACGAGCAAGACTCTCGAAAACCAAAATTTTAAAGGTGGGTCCCCAAGATTTGGGGCTAGTGGAGCAGCCACAACAACAAGAATCATGACTTTGCATTAAATTAGGCCAATAAATCCTTGAGAACCATGATAGCTAGGGCTTGGTGTAAGTGATCAACGATGAAATGTTGGATTGAGGCATTGCCTATTTCCAAGGTAGGCTTGGAATCTAACTTTGAAAAGTGGTGGCAACACAATCATTACCCAATTTGAGCAATGAATAGGAAGGCTTGATCCAAAATTCGAAAGACAAATAGTTAAAGCATATAATAACATATGCAATATTTTGTAAATTCTAGTAAGGTTTTAAAATTATCAATTATTGTAGTTATAGGTGGATGGTTCCTAGATTTTATTCTAGTGGAAATCCTAGGATTTGATAGTGGTAAATAAGATAGACACATGCTTACCATCATAGTTTATGAAGAGGACCAATACCATCATGCCTAGTAGGATACCTCTAATTGGTAATATGGTATATGTGTGTTGAGGCATGTCCATGGATGAACAAATACCATGTGGAGGGTCCATGATGCACCATTACCATGGATAACCTTCATGGCACAACAAATAATTTGTGACATAGATGGGAATCTGCAAACTAGATGAGGATTTATGACATAGATGAGGATCCATAGTCATGGATGGATAACCATAGCATGGAAGGAGATATATGGTTGTAGGTAGGCATTTGTGGCATAGTTGAGGATCTATAGCATAGATAGGGTCCTTAGCATGGATGGGAAAATTCACCACTAATACCTATTAGAAGACCTTTAGATGCAATTATGCTTACCAGATAATATTTTCAAGATAGGTTCTAGAAGGATTGGTTGTTTGGATATTCTAAATGGAGCATTCCTGCCTCAAATGTGAGAATAATGAATAACCAAACTAAGGTATATAAAATTGGATGTCTACAACTAGGACCTTTTTAAACTCATCTTATTGAGGTACTCATACAACAATTTACTATTTTCTCTTTTCATTTATCCTTCTTTGATGAAATGCAACTATGTTTGTAGATTGATGTTATTTTATAGATTTTTTTTAATCACATGTTCATATTGTTGTACCTACAAAAATAGAATCCTAGGGTCAAAATTTGAAAAAGTGAGTTCAAAATCTAAAAAATTCAAACTTTCTAGAATTTGCCTATTTTCAATGATTTTCTTGCAAACTATAGTGATTTAGTAATTTAAATGATTCATGTCCAAGATGTTTTTTTTAGTAAAATACCAATCTAAGTGGTTTTATTATGAATCAAAATTATCTGCTTATAATTTTGAGTTATTTTCTTACTTTTATGTAGTTTTATCAATCTAAAAGAAAATGAGCAATTCATTGGAAAGTCAAGCAATTTACTTGTTTATTGAGTGATTCACTCTTCTATGTGGACGTAGAAAAAATTTGGAGAGGAAAGAAGTTGTTCTAGAAAATCACTTTGATTGAATCACTCATTGTAAGCTAATGGTTGTATTCCACTGTTTATCAGGCAAATCACTCACTTTATTGAATGAATCGCTAACTATATCAAACTTATATAGAATTAACTAGAATATTTTCCTAAGTACTTCTAACCATTGTAGATGCACATACATGGTTAGATTTATGTTTTGATTAGGCATTATCAAATTCATATTTGCAAAGAATTTAGATTTCTTAAATTTGAATGTTACCATCTACAAAGTACTTGTAAGATATAAGCACACAAATTTAAAAAATGGGTGATATATTAAGAAAAAACTAGGTTCAAACCTACAAAATAAGGTGAATTACTTCAGTTTAAGCCTTTTTAGAAGCCTAGGCAAAAATGAATGATTTTCTTTCTAAGTCAGATTATTCACTTACTATAGCAAGTGAATATTTTGCTTTTGTGAAAATCCACTTTGCTAAAAAATGAGCAAATATCTTGCTTTTACGAGAAACCTACTTCTTGAGTCAAAATTAATAAGAAATTAATTCAATTTTGATACAATCACTCCATCCATAAAGGATGTTTTTTAGAAACAAAAATTAAAAAAATTGTGTAAAAAGGGATTCCCATAATGCATGCTAAAAATTATGTTGATTCATGGAATCGAGCAAACTTTTATTTTAGTTTTTGTGCCCCAAATCCAATTTTTAACAAGGTTGGATGGCTTTGCCATAGGATTTACCTGATATTTGGATTAAGGTTTGCTTAGTACTAAACTAACTATTTTCATGAAACTAAATACACACATGAAAGTAAATAAAAAATTAAAATGTGTAAAGAAAAATGTAGAAAGTAAATGCTTGAAGTTTAGAGTATCAAAGTTGAAAGAAAATACAACTATAACACCTTAGAAAGGATAATGTGATCAATCAATAATGATAACTCAAGTAATATCAATGCCCAACCACTTGTTTGATTATGAATTAATAAAGAAATGATAAGATGGGCTAGAAGGTTAGTATACAACTAACACATATTTGAAAAACCACGATGCAATGTCTCTAATGGGATACGCAGATACTTTCCAATTTCATACAATCTCATGACTAAAAAATTGTTTCCATAGAATGTAGCTCTAAATTATCATGAAAAAAAAATAATTACAATGAGGACCCTAGTGTTAGAAGTATTGAGTTGTCATTGATGTCAAAGGCAGACTTGGAAGGGTGATTTAATTAAGTATGCTTATGAGTTTGGGTAATATCAAAGGTTGAAATATTTAATTAAATATTTAAATATTTCCAATATCAAAGGTTGAAATATTTAATTAAATATTTAAATATTTCAAATATCAAAGGTTAAATATTTAAATATTTCAAATATCAAAGGTTGAAGATTTAAATATTTCAAATATCAAAGGTTTGAATATCAATATGAAAAGAGCTGACTTCTTGGGCATATATTATCTTGAAATATTTGATATAAATACAAAGGCAAAAGTTAATTTGGAAACATGATTTGAGAATACCTTCTATATATTCAAGAAATGATAGTAAGGGAAAGGACGAAGAGGAGGCGTTAAAGAGCGAAAGCAAAATGGAGTAGATCGAATGTAGTGGAGGCAAGGTAGTGACATCATTCAGAGTAAGGCCATGCTCTTGAGCAAGAGGAAGAAGAAAGTGAAACATCAACAAAAAAATCTCCTACGCTCATGTGACAAAAAAACCTTGATAGCAAAAATCTCAACTGTGTTTAGGCAGTATAAGATTTGTTAGAAGAAAAAGATGAAGTTTTGGGTCAAATTATTGAAGTGTTCAGATCGTCAGAGAACTCAATTTGTGTAACATGTGCTTTGTATGATTAGTGGTGCACTCATAAAAGAGCATGGAATGTGATGAGATTTGAAGTGAAGAGAGATCAAAAACTAATTTCATTAAAACTTTACTCCAATTGTGGTATGTTTTAGGAAGAGGGGATAAGAGCAGATACACGGTTGGACTGTGTTATTATTTTGCCCTCACAAAAATAGACAAGTGAACCTCAAGTCACTGAAATAGTGCAAACTATTTGCTTAGATGGTGGTGTGATAGAAAAACTTGACCTGTGCTAAACACATTACCATTTTATGTGCAGTTTGAGGTTGGAAAACCAAGAGATATCCAGCGAAAAGTTACCAACGAGCATTATCTCAAAATAAATAGAAAAATAGTGAAGGGAGTAAGCCAATAAAACATGTGGACTGCACAAACCATGCCATTGAATTTATAAAGGTACGCATATTTGTTTTGGCCATCTAATGTCTCGGTTCCTTTTGAGGAAAATTCCATAATCCCACATTATTTGTGTCCTTTTTGCATTGTAATTTATATATGTCCAAGTGATGTGTTTTAAATGTGACTTTGGTCACATTGGACCTTTATCTATTTTATGGGAAGTGTAAAATCTATTTGGATGTCCATACTATCTATTGGACCTTTGTTGGTAAGTGTCCTTTCATGATAGGTCCATGTTGTCCCTAGTTGTCGAATCTGTCTACTTGCCTCATAGTCGAGCTTGCGTGTCTACTTGTACCACTGTGTAGACACTGAAATCATGTAAATCAGATAAGACTGCTAATGTGCCACTTGTGCCACTCTTATTGACATCATATGGCCCCATTGGGCAACCCTATAGGGTGGCATAAGGTTAGAAAGCACTTTTGTAAAGGTTTCCACTAGTTTTGGAAAGTTTTGGGTCACATATTTATGATCGTCCCACCCTAGGATGGTCACAAAAAGTGACCATCCCACCCAAGTACGATCACCCAAAACCATCCCTAGGTGGGACGATCCCCAAAAAGACCTTGCAAAAGTCAAAGGGGCATGAGAAATGGCAATAAATTCCTACCATTTTGGTGCCCAATCATCCAAAATTGATTTGGAATCTATCATTGAAATCAGAGACTCCAAATTGGAGGCCCCAAATGGGAAACCTCTTCCACCAATGCATGGCAAGGGATTTGACAAGTGGCGACACATACCATGCATACCAAAACTTACCCCTTTGCCTCATGTGCCTTATTTGGGCTATAAATTGAGGTGTTCTCACCCAATTTTGAAAAGAGAAGAATTGAAGCATAGACCACGAAGTGCTGCCCAATTCCATCCTCGAATTTGCTTTGCATTTTACCTAGTATTTTCCTTGAAATCCTCTTCATTCGAAGATACTTTTAGGGGTATTCCAAAACACACCCATTCCATTCTAAAACCTATCAAATTGGAGAGCAATTTGACCACATTTTCTAACACAACATTTAAGAGAGTTCTAAACCAGATCCCCTTGGAATTGGTGGCAAATTCCACTGAGTTTGGTAACCGTCCCACCTTTGGACGATAAACAATGGTAGTTACACATGCTAGGTATGGTCACAAAATAGTTAGGAATTTTAGTGTAATTCCACCAAAGATAATTTCTAAATGTTTATATTAGTCTTACATTAAATTTTGGCCAAATTTTGAGTAGTTTCGATGGGTCAATTTGAAGTTTCATGATTGTAGCCTTAATTGCTTCTTCTTGGAATGGTTGCAGGTTTTGCTCCAAATTTCCCTTTGATTCATGTTTAGATCTTCCTAAAATCATATAGATAACATCATACTTAATTTTCAAATCATTTAGAGTAGTTTTGGTTTGTTACAAATTATATTTATGGTTGTTATTGCACTCTTTTCAAGATTTTCCATTCAAAAATACGTATGCTTTTAATATATTTCAATATATTATGACCCAGTGTTGTAGGTGAGTTGGAGAGGAGAGGAAAATCCTCCAAGGGAGGTCCTAGGTTCAAATCTCCACCATACAAAAAAGCTAAATTGGGTATCCAAAATCCAATTGATAATGTTGGTGCGGGCAGGGTCGGGTGCAACTCCCGAGTGACTTTGATAGTGTAGAACCCCCTATTCATGGTCTCTCAGACCAAGGAGGCCCTGTAAGGGATTTTTCACTTTATATATATATATATATATATATATATATATATATATATATATATTTATATATATATATATATAAAAAAATATATATATATATTGTGTAGGTGTAGGTATGATATGCATGAGGGAGGAGCTAAGAGGTACATCAAGAGAGGCCCAATATTAGCTCTAAATAGTGGGTTGTGAGAAGAACATTGGAAAATGCCATCAAGATCATGGAGGGATTTGATCCCTTTATAAACTATAAATTGAGATGCATTAAATTATGAAGCCCTTAAGGGGATGTATTGTAATATTATTGAATAATATGGATTAATAAAATACAAGGAGAAACCTCCTCTTTTTTATATCAAAAAATCCATATTTTGCAATAGATTAGACATTTACATCTTTATGCACATTTCCCTTTGAATGCTTGTTTAAATCCACTTTTACATTTCAATAACGAACCCTCAAGGTGTGCCATTTTTTTCTTATTTAGTGGTAATAACGGTGGGACAGTGTTTCCATTATCCCCTTTGAATTATCAATTTTGACCTCCTTTTTCTATTTTGTAGGTTGCAGGTTTTGACCATTTTGAGCAGAAACGAACCCCAAATTACTAGTTGAACCTACTAGGGATGGCCACACAGGTGTCCCACCCAAATATGAACCCTAAATTGGTAACCATATCACCCATTTATGGTCACAAAACCAGGGGTTTTCTATGATAATTTGTAGAAATAACAAGTTTCAGGTCAGAAAATACACCTTTTTGAACCTTCAATTTGCATTTATATTGTTCCAAATAACTATAATTTCAAATTTTCTTGTATTTTATGTGCATTGAAAGTCTATATTACATATCCATGAATTTCGCATTAACAAAATCAAGAAAAATGGGAAAATGAACAATATTCTTTATGCTTTTGTTTGGTTTGCCTCCTTGTAACTTACCAAAAAGGTTAAGTTCCATACAGGTTGTCAATATTTGTAGCTTCCTTTTATACATACTAATGATTCTAAAAGAAAAACGTAATTTCATGCATTTATTAAATCATCATTGAATGATTTATTATTTTATTTCAATCATTTTAAAAGTAACAATACACATCACTTTCTTTAAATGTTAGTGAGTTGGAATTCATTCCCAACCATTGATAGATTTCAATTACGGTGGCAGTCATTTCCACCCATTACCTCAACTCCCACGTACCCTATATTTTTGGCCAATACCGACTCTAAGATCTATCCTAACCATGCAAAATATCATGGATTCCTCTTTAGATGGGTGTATCACTATGCACAAGGTGCTGGGTAAGGATCTATAGGACCTATGCTCCATGATCGGGTATATATTTCATCTCCATACTTTGGTTGGTTCATGTGACCATAATTTCATTTTCGGTTGTCAAGATATGAGTGTATAGGTGAAAACCACTTAAAATTTTGAGTATTACATCAACAAAAAATCAAACACATGAAGTATTTTCTTTACAAAAGCAACACATATTGAAACACAACAAATAATTTAGGGATTCACATCTTAAAAACTTAAAAGATATAATCACTTCTATTCTTGTGTGTTTCTATTGTTTGTTTGTTTCAAATTCATAAAAATTGTAAAGGAGATAATCATATAGTGGTCTAGAGTACATAGCTATGGTATATACCCATAGCCAAGCCCATTTAAGGGTGGACATTGTAGGGAGTAGGGAAGAGGACATAGAGCGTCTTCACCTTGATCCCAAGGACATGGTCATACCTCCTTGGTGACCACCTACTCTTCCTAGCCCTAGAGGGGTTGAAAGGAGACCTAGCCAACAAGGGACTCCCATGCGAGACACCCCCACATGTTGAAGAACACAAGCTTATACTCAGAAGGGGGGTAAACAATATAAGACCACTTTTTACTTTTCTTTTCAATTCAATATTATGAAGTGTTTAGATAGCAATATCAATAGCAATAATCAAAACAATACACAAAACACCATCCATAAAAGTGACACAATAATTTACGTGGTTCACCCAATGCAGGCTACTCCACAGAGAAAATATTTTTCTAAAACTTTTTGAATCAATCTCTTGGGAATCCTTCCCATTTACAATGTTTATGGACCTCTGTCCAAAGGAGATGTTGATCCCCTCAATATCAATTTCATGGATATCTTCCATAGGAGAACTCTTTCCCCTTCTGCTCTGGCTAGTGATCTTCTAGAAGACTCTATATCTCTACTGCACTAACTTGTGTATCTCTTTCCACTTGAAGACTCCTCACTCATATATGTCTTCAATTGTCCTAGCTACTAGATCTCTATCCACTGAGACTTTGTCCTCTATACTCTATCACCTCTAAAGCTCTATCAATAGGCTCACTCAAAACCTTCTCAGATATTCTCAATAGGTCCACTCAGAACCTGCTCAAATCTTCTCAATAGGCTCACTCAGAACCTGCTTAAATATACTCAATAGGCTCACTCACAACCTAATCAAATTTTCTCAACAAGCTCACTCAGAACTTGTCCAAATATGCTCAACAAGATCACTCAGAACTTGTCCAAATATGCTCAACAATCTCACTCAAAACTTGTCCAAATATGCTCAATAAGTCCTCTCTAGGACTTTCTCAAATTTTCCCAATAGGATCACTCAAAACCTGCTCAAATATGTTCAATAGTATCACTCAGAACCTGCTCAAATCTGCTCAACAAGCTCACTCAGAACTTGTCCAAATCTGCTCAACAAGATCATTCAAAACTTGACCAAATATGTTCAAGAAGTCCTATTTAGGACTTGCTCAAATCTACATAGCAAGCTTTCACAAAGACTTGCCTCAAATCCGCTCAGCAAAATCTCAACTCAATCTCATAGAAGCATAAAGAGAATTGTTAGAGACTCAATATGTTCTATACTCAAATCCCAAACTCAACTCAAATCAATCTCAACACAATAATATCATAGAAGCATAAAGAGAATTGTTAGAGAATCAATATGTTCTATACTCAAATCTTAATCTCAACTCAAATCAATCTCAACTCAGCAATCTCATAGAAGCATAAAGAGAATTGTTAGAGACTCAATATGTTCTATACTCAAATCCCAATCTCAAATCAAATCAATCTCAACTCAACAATATCATAGAAGCATAAAGATAATTGTTAGAGACTCAATATGTTCTATACTCAAATCCCAATCTCAACTCAATTCAAATCATAATATAGAATAGTTTGTTTTATGGAACTTGAACAACCACTTCACATAATCACTTGACTAGGCTCAAACAACTCTACTCAACCAATCACCACAAGGAATAACTCTTTCTCACAAACCCTAGTCCAAACATGAATCAACCAACTCAAAATGTTTCCAACAATGCTCAATCACAAGTCTCACATAACAATGATACTCATGTTCTTCTCTAACTCAAGTTCAAGTTCATTTTACAATCAATGGGATTCAACAACAATTATTATAAAACAAGGTTTAATCACAACTCTCAAACAAAAAAACCTTGAAGCATTCAACCAACCACTTTCGAAAAGGAAACCACAATCAATACTTTTATCTCCAATGATATTTCATTAATCAACCACCATAAACAATCAATAGAATAATGTGCCCATACCTTTTATGAAGATGAAAAAACCTCTTTGGAATCTACCATAATCATAATATTCTTTTGCCAATCTTCATGAGGGTTAGGAGAAATTACAAAACAATTATCATAACCTTTTACACCTTATTTCTCCTAGTCAAAAATCACATCCACCACTAGAAAATAATTAAATATAATTATTTCCTTATCTAATTAAGCATAGCATGAATATCATCACAACCATTTACCATTCCCTTATTTATCCTAAAAATACTTTGCACTAATGCACAACTTACTAAGCTCCTTAATGCAAAAATCTCACATCAACTAGTGCAAAATATAAGCCACAACTCATAAACTATACCACCATGGCAAACCCTCAATAATGATGCATTAACCTTAGCTTAGAAAAATTAAAACATTTATATCTCAATATTCAAAAATTGCGGTGATGACATACCTTGAAAAACTTGTGTTTTTCTTCAAAAATTGCGGTGACAGCACACAAGCGAAAAAAGAATTTTAGGTGACTCGAACCCGAGACCTACAGTAGTGAGTGTGTGCCTTTGCACTCCTTCTACCCACCAAGTAGGCTAAGCTTCCCACATGGAAGCTATTACACTTTGTTCTTGAAGTACTTCCTCTTAGCACCCATGAACTTACAAACTGCACTTCTCCCAAACCTTTGTCGTCAATAGTGCACAATTTTAGAGGATAACTTTTGCAAAAGAGGATTTACCATTCAAATTTCGGAGGACATAAAAAACTACTTAACAAGGAAAATTTTATACACGATGCGGATGGGGAAGAATAAAAGTCGATGTCGGCAAAAAATGGAGGGAAAACTTTTGATTAATTTTAAAATTTTAATTTTAATTTTAAATAATTAAAATTTAAACTAAATCTTTAAAATTAAATATCTCCATCACCAGGGCACATTTTTCGATGAAACGAAAATCCAAATTGGGTTTTAAGATAAACCCATTTCAAATATGCCATCCATGGTTTTAAATAAAACATTTTATTTTTCCTACCTTGGTTTTCATAAAATATAGTGCATGCCATCATAGATCCTTTTGACATCAAATAACCTTTTGATATCAATGACAAAATTTTAGCTTAGGGACTCAAAATGTCTAACACAGGTGATAGTACCAACTTAGGAAATCATCTCCCTAATCACCGAGTGGTAGATGAATGGATGGTTTGTCCTAGAATAGCAAGAAGGAGACCTAGCTAACGAGGGACTCCTCTCCTATAGGAAACAATCCCAATTTGAAAATTTATTTCCCTAATATAGATATTTCTAATGCCTTCTTTTAAGAAGAGCCACCATGCAATGAGGTGCTTTCCAATAGAGAAATACCACCTATTCATGTTCCTGCTTGGTCTACTCCTCGTACTAGTGCAAAGGATCAAGACTTCTCACCCAGGGTAGGGTTGAATGATCATATTATGCTTTCAAATCACCCTTTCCCAAGATGCCAAAATCATGACGAGTATGATAGTCATCACCATAGGTAAGCTAATTCCACCCTACATTTCCTTGTTTATAAGGTAATACCTGAGGATTCATATTATCCTCACTCACATGTGTCCATGCAAGCATGGTGTGCTTTTGCACTTGTAGAGTACCTAGAACACCAGTTATGAAGGGAAAAAAAGGTCAACACAGCTTCTCTCAATAGAGGTAAACTCATATTAGATCTCAAAATCCCTCCTAAACAAGATAGATTTCAGGGTAACGATGCTAGGGCACCTAGAATTAATATAGTTGATCAAATCAATCAGTTAGTAAAGAGGTATTCTAACCGCAAAGCAAATTTTAATCAAATTAGGTCTGATAAGCACCGTCTATATCTCTTAGAGTAGTGGCAGAAGTTAGAGAGAGAAAGGATTGAATGATAAATTCAAGAGACTTTGCATAATGAAGTTCCTACTCCAAATACACGTAGACATGAGGCTCACCTGAGGCAACCTAATTTCTAAAATATAGGTCTCCTAGACCTAACCAAATGTTTCCCCCTAGACCTCTTAGGCATGAGTAGAATGTATATGATAGGCCGAATATAGATCGCATTCCAGAGGATTTCATTCCTCCTTGTAGGCCACTCCCAAAAACACCTTATGGGGCTTACGATGACTTGGAACAAAATGAGGATTATGTAGAAGCACATTTTGGAGCCATGGGTGATGACAATCAACCACCTCAACATTCGCTTAATATTCCTTGTCCACCTCTAAGGGTTCAAAAAAAAGAAGAGGGGATTAAATCTTCATATGCATATCAATCTTTGCTTGAATGCTTAGAAAATGTAGAAGGTAAAATAACGGGGACTGGGCTTCAAAAATCCACCTTGCATTAGTTTCGGTATTAGCCACTACACCCATCCATTTCTTCCCTAACATACCCTAAGCATTTAAAAATGCCAAAATTGGATAGATTTAAGGGGTAAGAAGATGCTCAAGTTCACATTACTAGATTTTCAAATTTATGCTTTAGCATACAGGACAATGACGCATTGCTCCTGAGGACTTTTCTAGGTATCCTCTCTAGTCCTGCCATTGAGTGGTTCAACAAACTTTCAAAACATAGCTTCTACACATTTGAATATTTGGCTAATGAATTTTTGGAACATTTCACATTTAACACCAAAAGAAAGGTGACATTAACTGACCTCATAGGGTTAAAGTGGTACGAAAATGAGTTGATCACTAAATATGGAAACATGTGGAGGATGCTTTTGTCTAAGCTACCTTATCTGTTTCTAGCATCCCAGTTAACTCAGATGTTTTGGAAGAGTTTCTTGAAACCCATATATTTAATATTGTAACTGTAGCAATACTCCACCTTGGAAGATGCTCTAGCACAAGCTAGAAATATAGAGGAAATAAAAATCCAAGAGGGAGAAATAGCCAAGCCTCACAAAAAGGAGTGGACAAAGAATCCTAAAAGTGGCCCGACACCTGCAAAGCCAACAATGGTCAATCAAGTGGCCATAAATGTCCTTAGGCCTACACAAGTGATGCCTCCTTAAAAGGTGAACTATCAAGTCCAACATCCTCCTATGAGCTATAATAGTAATGGTCAAGTGAATCAAGGACATAATCAATAGTGTCACTCTAAGCGATAATTTAATCCCTTCACTGAACCTATGGATTCCCTATTCGATTAGTTGTGCATTGTAAAAATTATTAATATTCTATATATCAAGCCCATCGATCCAGATATAGGCAAACCAAAGCCTATGGGATGCCGAGAGGATCAATATTGTAAATATCATTGGCAAAGTGGTCATTATTTGCTAACATGCTATGGTTTTAAACACCTAGTATAGGACATGATTGATAGCCATGATCTTGAAGTGGATGCTCCACTAGCCCCCAAAAATTAGTATATGGGTATATTCAAGGACCCATTACCAACTCGTGAGGTATAGGTAGTGCCTGATAAACCGATGAATGAGGTGAAGACAACACCCCTTTTGCAAGGGTACATTGGGATGGTGAGTATTGTGATAAGGAATAGATGATATTTAAGCCAAGTTGCACCACCTCCAGCTTTAAGTGATGTTCCAGCTACGTCATAGCCTATACCATCTATAGTACAAGGTATTCCACCTAGGCCAACATTAATAATAAAGAACAAGCTTGCATAAATCTTGAGGACAACATCAATGATATTGTTCATCTATGAGATAATTCAACAATCCCCTCTACATAAAGACTATTTGATGGATATTCTAAAGTCAATATAGTTGCAACCATAGGAGTATAAATCCTTCATTGATTTTATGGGTCATGTGCAATAGTTCCAGGTACCAATAATAACATTTAATGAGCATGAGATTAATGCAATAGCAAGTGATGTGGTAGATCCTTTGTTGCACATCATTACATGTGTAAACAATGTACCATACAAGAGAGTGCTCATAGACACTAGTTCATCGAGTAATATCTTAAAAAATAAAGCATTAAAACACCTATTATTACAAGCATCTCATGTCATTTCATCCACTTACACCCTTAGAGAATTCAATGACACGATATGCTCTACCATCGGTAAGGTAGTCCTACCCATTCAGGTAGGGAACAAAACCATATAGACATTGTATCATGTATTGGAGGGTGATATGGCCTATAACATATTGCTAGGTGGACCTTGGATTTAGGATATGAAATGTTTCCCATCCATTGCACATCAATGTCTCAAATACACTTATGAAGGGTAGGTGCACATAGTATCTATAGATGTAGAGCCCTTTAAGTACTGTAATATGGTGCAACAGATGCCATAGTCAACATTATCTTTGACTCATGTATACTTTTGACTAAATGCACATGTTCAGGGTCTACCTAATATATCATTACCTTTCATTTCACCATCTACATCTTTATCCATGCCATATTCATCATTGGAAGCTTTAGAGAAACCTTTGACATTGTCAGATCCTCCACCAAGAAACATGTAGAAGAGGCCAATTGATGAGAGCCTACCATATCTATGAAAGAGCTTCCTTGTTTAGTAAATAAGGAATCATATCAAGAGGTTCACATTGAGTCACCTCAAGCCTCACTTCCATCTCATCCACCTTCCCCATCCTAGGTCACAATGCATATGTCCAATACAGGGATAGGAGAATATCTAGTGAGAAATGTCACAATGGTTCCATATATAAAGACGGTGCAATATATGGGATGACCTCATCTTCCCATAGGTAGCATTGTGCCTCTTGGCCTACCACCTTATCAAAATAATTTTATATATGGGGGTATAGAGTATGGAACCTTGCCAAATCCTTATAAAGAAGAAGATGATGAACCTTTTTTTGAGGACATAAACTATATGTCAAACCCTGATTATGCATTGCGGTATTTACATCACTGTAATTGGTATGGTTTTGGTTTAGTATTATATGAGCAGGGTACTTGTGTTCCATGTCAACCCCAATATCAGCTACCGTATGTTAAATCTGGTTTGGGACACAATAAGCCAACATCGATAGATGTTCTCACAAATAGTTTATAGCACCTATGTTTGAGTTATAAGGATAAGCTTGCATGCGATCCATATGACAATCTGAATCATTTTCATTCGTTGGGAGATTATTTTTGCATAGACATGATAGATCAAGAGTTATCTAGTGACATTGTCCAACCTCATTAAGTGGGAGAGATCTCGCATACCTTGTAATCTGACAGTGAGGAAGAGGATCAAGGTCCTCCTCATGAATGGATGATCAATTACGAAGAAGACTATGGCATAACACCCATAAATTATCCAAGCTCGGATGATGAACAAGAGTGAGTGTTCCCATTGGATAATGAAGATGAGTATTATCTTTGCATGTTAATCCCCATATGATACCCTATCTAATGCCAAATTTTTTCGTGTGAATATTAGGCTTGCTGCCTTCCATAGCAACCACTGCCATTCATTCCATTTTCACCAAAACCACCCTAGAGATCTTAGATACAACATCAGATCTCTATATTTGTTTGCCCATGGGAGGGAGATTATGTATCCATCAACATGATTTCCATATATCTTCATGTACCATTAAGAGATCTGAATAACCCCTCAAAACCATTGCACCTCAAACTTGAGGCAATTGATTTTGAGAGGGGATATTCTCCCCCATATCCATAAGAGTATTGTCCTTGTGAGGAAATTTTACAACTGTTTCAATTTTCTCCAAGAACTACTCAAGATATTTTTCAAGCTAATATTGACCATGAATTTACTATGTATGAAGTAAACCCAGCTGATGATATTCACTTGATCCCTACTCCACATCAGTTGGAATAGGGGTCCCACATGCTAATTGAGCCAATAGTTGACAGGGATATTGATATAGATCCCGATAATCCTTGAATTATTAATCTAGGGGAAGGTCTATCCCCAATTGAACAAGATAAGTTCACAAAAGCCTTGAAAGAAAGGATAAATTTTTTGATTGGTCTTATAAATACATTTCAGGATTGGACCCAAATCTAGTCACACATAATCTTACACTAGACCCAAATATTAAACTAGTTAAGCAAAAGTTGTGTATGATGCACCTAATAGTAGACTTAATGGTGAAATATTAATTGTAAAAGTTATTGGATGCTGACTTCATCATCTCAGTAGACTATCCACCATGGGTTTCAAACATGGTACCCATCAAGAAACCTTATGGGAGGATTTGCATTTGCACTAACTTTAGAGATATCAACAAAGAAAGCCCTAAGGATGAGTTTTCCTTACCAAACATTGATGCATTGGTAGATGCCACAACAGGACATGAAATGTTATCCCTTATGGATGGTTTCTCTGGATATAATCAAATTCATATTAATCCAGAAGACCAATTAAAAATGGTGTTCACAATGCCTTGGGAGACATTATGTTATAAGATCATGCCTTTTGGCCTTAAGAATGTCGGTGCCACCTACCAACAAGCCATGATATATATCTTCCATGACTATATACATAATATTTTGGAAGATTACATGGATGAATTATTGGAAAAATCTCTATTGCACCATGAGCATGTCGATGTATTGTGTAAGATTCTAGATCACCTCATTGAGCATAATGTTAGGCTTAATCCTAAGAAGTATGTATTCGGTGTCACATCTGGTAAACTCTTGGGATTCATAGTATCTAAGCGAGGCATAGAATTTGACCCAAATAAGGTCAATGTAATCCTAGAAATGCCTCACCCCACAACTATTAAACAACTAAGAAGCTTGTAAGGAAAGGTCGCATCCATAAAATTCTTCATAGCACAATTATTATATCAGTGTTAACCCATGGATAGGTTGCTACACAAGGGGGTATCATTTTATTGGGATGAGGAATATCAATATGCCTTTGATGAGATCAAGCAATACCTAGCTTCACCACCTGTATTGGTTCCTCCATGACCATGAGTGTCATTCTATCTTTACATCTTAGCTACTAAGTCAACATTGGGCACCATGTTGTCCCAAAATAATGAATTTCATAAAGAATATGTTACATATTATATTAGCTGCACACTCGTTAGCTATGAAATAAAGTATCCATACATTGAGAAGCTATGCTTAGTGGTGGTCTTTGGAACCAAAACTCTATGCCATTATATGCTCAATAATACCACGTATGTAATATATAAAGAGAATCCATTGTGATACATGATGATTCAGACATATCACAATAGTCGCACGATAAAATAGATAATTATTGACAAAATTTGACTTAGAGTTCATTGGACAAAATCAATCAAAGGATAGGTTATAGCCAATAAACTAGCATAGGCTCCTCTCTAGGATGACCAACCTCTCAATATAGAACTTCCCGATGATGGAGTGTTTCATGTCTCAGAATAACCTGATTTTGAAGAGCCTAAGCCAAAGGCTGACATAACTCTATTTTTCAATGGTTCTAAGTGTGAACAAGGGTGTGGTGCAGGTATCGTATTTTTCACATCGCAAGGGGCTCCCATACCTCTTTCATTTAAACTTGATTTCTCATGCACCAATAACAACGTCGAGTATGAAGCCCTCATCATAGGCATTCAAATGATAATGGCCATGAAAACAACTAAGCTAAACATTTTTGGTGATTCCTTGCTCATAGTTAATCAGGTTAAAGGGATATTCTAGTATATGTGCCTAGTCTTGCAATCCTATAAAGCCCTAGTGGATAAAATTCTGGTAAAGTTTGAGTGGTATGATATTGAGGCACTCCCTTGTTCATCTAATCTTTTTGTGGATACGATGGCTTCCTTAGGGTTGCTAATCCCACAAAACCCTTCAAATGATATCATGACTATTTAGTTGAAAATGGTAGTGCAATCTATGACTAAGTGTGATGAGCATAATGCCGCACTAGATGTCCACATGATTCAGATTGAACCTTCACATGAATGGTTGTCTCAACTACACAATTATTTTAATAACGTTATATGGGGGACTCTGTTCCCTCAAAATTATTTTGATACTAGCACAATGCTATATCTCCAAGTTTATTCTCAATCAACATTTGCAAGATACGAATGCCAAACATATTACGTGATTCATACAATTGAGGCTTCTTAAAAATAAGATTGGGCAATACAAATTAAATAATATTTAAAATTGGGAAATATTCCTCCTGGATTGTTGCATGCTGTAAAGTGAGCATTTAAGCAAAATGTGACAAAGTATGTCTTATTATGAGAAATAATATATCATCAGAGCTATGAGAGTATCCTCCTTCATTGCTTAGACTCACAAGAGTCATCTTGGGTCATTGCCCAAGCATACGATGGTACATGTGGTGGCCACTTCAATGATATAGACATCACTAAGTGCATTCTTTGCATGGGCTATTATTGGAAAAATTTAGAGCAATATTTCTGCACTTATACAAAGAAGTGCATAAAATGTCAACATCATGCAAATTTTACACATGTACCTTCACATGCCTTACAACTGATTCAATCGGTTTGGTCATTTGCATAATGGGGGTTTGATTTAATTGGGAAAATCTCACCTGCCTCCTTAGGCCATCACACGTTCATCATAATGACTATTGAGTACTTCAAAAAAAGGGTGCAAGCAATTTCCCTTACCACTATGACTGGACCTCGCATTGCGAAGTTCATGCTACATAACATCATATGTTATTTTTGTATTCCATCAAAAATAATATTTTATAATGGGACATCCTTCAAAAATAAGGATGTGTGTGCGTTAACAACAAAGTATAACATAAAGCACAATTTTTTCATGCCCTATTATCCAAAAGCCAATGGGCAAGCAGAGGCATCAAATATGACAGTAGTTTCCATCTTGAATAAAACCGTTAAGGAAAATCATAAATATTGGCACAATAAGTTACCTCTGGTCCTTTGGGCATATCGCACTAGTATTCGAACTCCCACTACGGCAACATCGTTTTCACTAGTGTACGGTGCTGAAGCTATAATTCCTTTAGATTTAGAGATTCTATCATTGCACATTTTCATGTAGGAATTCATCAATGATGATACCACTAGGTAAGATCATTTAGATGAATTAACATTGCTTGATGAACGACATGTTAATGCTCTTGAGCATCTACGTGTTTATCAAGAATACCTTAAGAGATCTTACAATATGAAAGTACATCAGAGATACTTTGAGGTTGGCAATTTAGTTCTAAAAGAAAACTATCAAAATTCAAATTTGCCACCCCATCTACAGGATAAATTTGTGGTAAATTGGTTAGGTCCATTCATCATTAAAAGTCAGATTGGACCTAGAACTTATTGCTTAGCATCCATCGAAGGAAATGAATAGCCTGAACCAATGAATATTAGTCATCTATAGCCTTTTCATGCTTAGAGAACCTAAAATACCCCTAGGCAGTCTATGATTGTCTAGGTCAACCTAAAATTCCCCTATGAAATCTACGACCATCTAGGTCAACCTCAATTACCTCTAGGTGGTCTACGACCATCTAGGTCAACCTAAAATGCTCCTAGGTGGTCTAGGATTGTCTAGGTCAACCCAAAGTGCCCCAAAGGTGTCTATAAGCTCTTTGGTCAACCTAAAATGCTCCTAGGTGGTCTAAGACCATCTAGGTCAACCCAAAATGTCCCAACGGTATCTATAAACTCTTTGGCCACCCTAAAAAACCCCTAGGTGGTCTATGACCATCTAGGTCAACCCAAAATATCCCAAAGGCATCTATAAGCCCTTTGGTCACCCTAAAATGCTCCTAGGTGGTCTATGACCATCTAGGTCAACCCAAAATGCCCCAGAGGCATCTAAAATCCCTTTTGTCACCCTAAAATTCTCCTAGGTGGTCTACAACCATCTAGGTCAACCCAAAATGCTTCAAAGGCATCTATAATCCCTTTGGTCACCCTAAAATGCTCCTAGGTGGTCTATGACCATCTAGGTCAACCCAAAATGCTCCAAAGGCATCTATAAGCCCTTTGTTCACCTTAAAATGCTCCTAGGTGGTCTACAACCATCTAGGTCAACCCAAAATGCTCCAAAGGCATCTCGAAGCCCTTTGGTCACCCTAAAATTCTCCTAGGTAATCTATGACCGTCTAGGTCACCCCAAATGCCCCAAAGGCATTTATAAGCCCTTTGGTCACCTTTAAAATCCCCAATAACATCCATTAATCCCATTGGTCAACCTATACATACATATATATATCAAAAAATTCAAAAACATCATTGAAATCATCAAAAACACAAAAATATTGCATTGCATTGCATTTCTTATCATTGCATTATAACATAAATTACATTTGGCATACACCATTGCATTGTACATTGTTAGAATTTGATCATATATGTCTAGCACCAGGTCTATACAATAGGTATATATTAAATTCATTGTTATCATATGTCAATGTTACCACCTATTCACACTCCATATTATATATTTGTTTCCCGTCACTTAGCCATTGTTCCTAAGACATTGTTAAGGTTTTTTGGTCACTCAACCATATCTAGTTTTATTTTCAGATTTTGTAGAAAGCTATCACAATTTTTAGAAGATAGAATACTTCTTATATTATACCTTGTATACGTCAAAATCTCGACACTTTTTCACATTAATAAATACAAGTCTAGCACAAGGAAAGATGAAACCTACAAAGTAGTCTAGGTTACCTTAAGCAAAAAAGTTTATCTCACTCATCCCCCTATGCAAATGGTTCAAAGATGCTGAGAATTGAAAAATAACAAGTTCCTCCTTACCCAAATCCCTTGCCTCACACCAAATTGTGGCAAGTATCCAAAATAAAGAATAAACAGTGATTATTATCACTTCACAATATAAAAAAAAGAAACAATGGTTTTTACCATTAAGAAAAAGTAAAATAAATAGTGGTTCTCAACACTATAAAAATCCCTTGCTCGACAAACAAAAATGAGCAACTCCCTTTAAAAATTCAAATTTTAAAAAAAGAAGGGAGTCTTAAACTTGAATCCCTGGAATTCTCAGCATTAGAAAACCATAAGGTGATCCTCATTACAAGTTTGGTGGATAGCCTACCTGGTAGTGGCGGTAAGCTTACGCATGATGATATGTCTATCACATAAGCAATTTGCTTGTTTCCAAACCAATATTTGCATGTGGATGAGCTAGCTTTTTGGGTAAGCTTATACTGCCTAGTAGTCTAATCTAACTAAGTACAAAACTCAGGATAATGAGACTTGCAGGGTGATATCTAGTACAAATGGGCTGCATAAATCCTATTTGGCACTTGGGTAAATTTATGCATTATCATGGTAATGAACTCACATGCACACACAGGGATGTTGAATATCTTGGTTATCTTAGCAGATGTATACTTTTTTGAAAAGTCTTGCATAGTTATTATACAACTTTTGATTAGGTAACTAGAGTGTTTGAGTCTCCTAAAAACTCCCAAACATATCATATGACATTACCCTATTCATTCCATTTTACATCATGTTGTCACATGTTTATAAAGTTACAAAAGCCATTACATAGTGTCATAACAACATAAAATAATAAAGATACATTTTGTATAGTCTATGGTGCTAGCATATAATGTGTCAAATAGTCATCATAAATCTATCATACAAAATTAAATGAAATTATCCATTTCATTATTTATTTACATTACATATCATATCATTGCATTATCACATCATAAAAAAATACATGCATACATGATATGTATTCATCAAAAGTATCATAAAGCATAACATAGCATACATATCATAAAGTAGTAAATTGTCACATGATGATCAAAGAAAACTTATATATATTTCCATATGTAAGAATTCAAAAGCTAAATCATAGTCCATAAGCTACCTATAGGCTACAATAAACATGTGTCTTCAGACCTCACACTCCAAAAAACTAAAAATCCAAAAATATCTATTAGAGTCTCCAAGTTATGGTCATGCAAGACTGGCACCATGACTCTCTCCTCTAACCTTAGTAGGAGTCTACCGTGATCTCCCAGATCTACTTCCCATAAACCTATCCAAACTCTATGTAGAACTAGGAGGTCTCATTCATGTAGATGACTATCCTGTATCCCTACTCTAACTCTAATGTTATCCAATATCCAATGCTTGATTTGGTATGTGCCCCTTAAGGCACACTATCTCATCCTCTAGCATGTCAGTATATGTTTGATCCTCTCAGCAATGAGTCTGGTACGTCATCACTAGACCCTAAATATGTGCCATATCCTCTTACATCCTAGCTACCTCACCACTTCTATATTCCCCATGTCTAAGGATTTGTACTACAACCTATGCCTGAAGAGTAGCTATCAAAGCTATCTGCCTCTCCATCTCAACCAATGCACTCTAAACCTATGTCTGTAGTAGAGTTCTCTCCTCTGTAGACTCCCATAAAATCCTACTAAGATCACACCATAGTGTTTTAATAATTGCATCTCATGTTGCTAACTATATCTGCATATGCTAATCCCTAAGGTCATCCCCATCAAATTCTAGTGGATCCTATACATCAATAAGCTCCACCTTATCCTCGACTACACAATGATACACATATCGCTTTCCTATGTCTTCCTCATAATATAGAGACTCATCCTGACCTTCCTCCTCTGGAGCACCCCTAGATACCTCCTCTACTATTGTAGCTGCATCTCCTCCTAGTGGCCCCTCTGCTTGCAACTATCGTGTAACCCACCAAAATTCATACTCCTCTATCATATTAGCATCATCCAACACAGAAACCTCTACCATAGGATCTGAATCCTCTCCTAATGCCTCCATAATTGGCTAGATGAGCATCTTATCATCCCCTTAATAAAAATAGATAATCGACTCCCTAGGTAACCCCTTTCATAGCCTAAAATATTGTAGGATGTAAGCATAATGGAAATACTCTCGCTCCATTACATGTTGCCCTATTAGCCACCTGCCTCACCACACCCGACGTAGATGTGTCTCAACACTCTATGCGATAAAATCCCTATAGGATCTCAAAGTAATGTCTGCTACCCTAAGCCATGCAAAATACTTTGGATAGTGATAAACCTACCCAACATGTCAATGATCCTAGCCTGTCTCATGTTCCCTCTACCATAACATCGCATAACCAATCTCCCTGTCAACTAGCTCTTCTCAGGTAATCCATGGTAGTCCCCATGGTCGATCTACTACAATATACTACCACCCCTAAACTTGTAGCAGGAAGCTACATCCCAATCCCTTCCACCCATGGGAGTGGATCTTATACAACTGAGCTAATAATGTAGGACCCCAAGCCATCACTATAGGCTCCTCTATACACTCCACAAGGGTGAACACAAAATCTATAAGGTTCCAAGGAACCTGGAACCTGATGAGTATGGAAGTAGTATGTTTTTGATCAAATTCATCAACAAAGCATGCCTAATCTTAAGCACATCAGCCTCAAACCATGATACCACTAGTATCCCTCCATTGAGAATATTGATCACTGCCTCCTCCTAGCGTCCCCCAAAATACCTTCGTAGCACGACCTCTCGTCACTTTATGGGAGTAGATACAATAGGATGCCCCTCTATAAAAATATGTAGTATCCAATGTATGTCCTATAAAGTCACTATAATTTCCCCCATAGCTAGGTGGAAAGTATTAGTGCGAGGGTCCCATAAGTCTATCAATGCAATCTGATAGGCACGGTCACTCACCACGGGCTCCAACCGTGTAACATGCTTCATGCCAATGGCATCAAGCCATAAAAAATCCACCTTAGTAAAAATGTCTATCATGACCCAAAATAGAGTCAGAACCCTATACCGACTCTTCACTATCTGATAGAGTAAACCAACTTGTCAAAAATGCACTAAAAAAGCATTAAAAGAGTAAAAATACCAAAACAAGGCTAACAAGGAGCCCTTTTTACCCCAGTTTTTGGCCGTCCCACCTAGGGACGACCTCCAATTTGGTAAACATCCCACCCAAGGATGACCACTAGTGATCATCCCACCTAGGGACGGTCCCCAAAAATGGCTAAAATATGGTCAATTTGACCCCTAAAATAGCCCTAAAAATAGCCCTAAAAAGCATAAAAAATAGCATAAAATGGAAATTTAAAGAATTGAAATTACAAATAAAGGTTACCATTCCTAATTTACACTATTATTAGGGTTTCTTAACCATAATTTATTGTATATTATGAAAAATGCAAAAGAAATTATGATATCACAATAAAATAGAGAAGAGGAGGAAATGTGTCCCATACACATTTCACACTAGGTCCACCGCCTGTCACATCCTGTGGTTAGCTTATGTTGTTGGGTAGATATTTTTTCAGCATTTCAATTCAAGAAATCACCCTCCTAACTCTCACCTCTCAAATTCCTGAAAGCAAAATGCACAAATGAGCTCATTTGCCCCATTTTGGGCTTAAATAGCAACAAAAAGAGTTTGACCGACCCTAGGTGGGATGATAACATAATTGGATAACCATCCCACCTTGGTATGTTCATAAAATGTGTATTCATCCCCCCTTGGTATGGTCACCAAAAAATTTCACTAAAACAATTTAAAATCATCAAAAATAGGGTCAAAAACCCACCAAAAATATGGATGCAAATCATACGGCATGCCTTGAGGTAAACCCACCACTCTCCTAGTGGCCCCTAAAAATTCCTAGTCTTGAGGTAAACATGTTCAAAAACCCACCACTCTTATCGACATCATATGGCCCCATTGGGCAACCCTCTAGGATGACATAAGTTTCTAGAGCACTTTTAGGAAGGTTTCCACCAATTTAGGGAAGTTTTAGGTCACATATTAATGATCGTACAACCCTAGGATAGTCATACAAAGTGACTGTACCACCCAGGTATGGTCACCAAAAACCATCCTTGGGTGGGATGGTCCCAAAATAGACCTTGCAAAATTCAAAGGGACACGAGAAATGACAATCAATTCCTGCCATTTTGTGCCTTATCATCAAAAATTTATTTGGAGGCTGACATTAAAATCATAGACTCCAAATTGGAGGCCCCAAATGGGCAAATTCTTCCACCAATGCATGGAAAGGGATTTGAAAAGTGGCGGCACATGCCTTGCATGCCAAAACTTGCCCCTTTGCCTTATGTGCCCTATTTGGGCTATAAATTGAGGTGTGCTCACTCAAATTAAAAAAGTGAAGAATTAAAGCATAGACCATGGAGTGTTTTCCAATTCCATCCTTGCATTGGGATCAGTGCATGCAGGAAAAATTAGCTACACGAGATACCATGACTACAGTGCTACAAGGTTATCTCAATAGGGTTCGATGGGATACTACAAAGGAGAGAGCTCTACTACAAGCACATGTGTAGATTTCATAGGCTGAGATGCAGAGGTAGGCAACTTTGATAGCTACTCTTGAGGCACATGTTCAAGTACATAGCCCTACTAACATCAGACATAAATGTTTTAGCATTTTGCTTACAAGAATGCTCATAAAAATGATCAAAAATCCTAGTAAAATAGGTATATATTACAATGGGTACAACAGATAGTTATCCCAATTCAATCATATATGTTAAGTGACTCATCATTGTATCATTGGTCATGCCTTAATTGACTCATATCTTGAGGGGGTAGTCATAATAATGATTTCATAAAATCAAATCAATACTAAAACACTCAAAAGTGTAATTTTCATACATTCAAAAGAATATTTGCCAAAGATAAAATTTCAATCCCGTGCTAGGGAAAACAATTAGCATAAGCAAAAAAACAAGGGATTGACCTCCTTGAAGCCTCAGGAATTGACCCATGTAAAGGCTTACAAGAACACAAGGCACCAAGACCTAGTATACCCTAAACCTAAATTATTCGAACAACACGGTTTAAAGGTATACAAAATTAATCCTTCAACTACGTCAAAAGCAAGTATTTCAATAATGTACACTCTTTCCATAATGGAGGTATCTAAATTTGGTTAGATTAATGAATAACCTCAATCATTTAATTATTTAGTCATCTATTTTTTCTCAGTACTTTATTGCATATAGCGCATCCCAAAAAGGGACATCTACAGACACTAAAATCATGTAAATAAGATAAGATTTCTAATGTGCCACTTGCACCACTCTTATTGATATCATATGGCCTAATTGGGAACCCTCTAGGGTGACATATTACAGAGCACTTTTGGGAAGGTTTCCACCAGTTTTAGGAAGTTTTGGATCACATATTTGTGACTGTCCCACCCTGGGATGATCATAGAAAGTGATCATCCCACCCAGGGACGGTCACCCAAAATTATCCCTAGGTGGGACGGTCCCCAAATAGACCTTGCAAAAGTAAAAGGGCATGAGAAATGGTAATAAATTCCTTCCATTTTAATGCCCAATAATCCAAAATTGATTTGGAGGTTGTCATTGAAATCAGAGACTCCAAATTGGAGGTCCCAAATGGGCAACCTCTTCCACCAATGCATGGCAAGGGATTTGACAAGTGGTGGCACATGCCTTGCATGCCAAAACTTGACCCTTTGCCTCTTGTGCCCTATTTATGCTATAAATTGAGGTGTGCTCACCCAATTTCAAAAAGAGAATAATTAAAGCATAGACCATGAAGTGCTGCCCAATTCCATCCTCATATTTGCTTTGCATTTTACCTAGTATTTTTCTTGAAACCCTCTTCATTCGAAGATGCTTTAAGGGGCATTCAAAAATATGCCCATTACATTCCAAAACCTATCAAATTGGAGAGGAATTGTACAAAATTTACTGACACAACATTTAAGAGAGTTCCAAACCAGATCCCCTTAGAATTGGTGGCAAATTCTACTCATTTTGGTAACCATCCCATGCTGAGATGGTTAACAGTGGTAGTTGCACCTGCTAGGGATGGTCAAAAAATAGTTAGGAATTTTTGTGTAATTCCACCATAGATCATTTCTAAATGTTTATATTAGCCTTGCATTAAATTTTGGTCAAGTTTTGAGTAGTTTTGATGGGTCAATTTGAAGTTTCATTATTGTAGCCTTAATTGTTCCTTCTTAGAATGGTTGCAGGTTTTGCTCCAAATTTCCCTTTGATTCAGATTCAGATCTTCCTGAAATCATCTAGATAACATCATACTTAATTTTAATATCATTTAGAGTAGTTTTAGTTTGTTACAAATTAGATTTATGGTTGTTATTACACTCTTTTCAAGGTTTTCCATTCAAAAATGCATATGATTTTAATCTGTTTCAATATCTTGTGTGTAGGTGCAGGTATGCTAGGCATGATGGAGGAGCTAAGATGCACATCAAGAGAGGCCCAATATTATCTCTCAATTGTGGGTTGTGAGAAGAAAACTGGAACATACCATCAAACTCATGAAGGAATTTGATCCCTTTATAAAATTATAAATTGAGATGTATCAAATTATGAAGCCATCAAGGGGATGTATTTTAATATTATTGAGTACTATGTATTAATAAAATATAAGGAGAAACCCCCACCTCTTTTTTATATCAAAAAAGACATATTTTTCAAAATACTGGACATTTACATATTTATGCACATTCCCTTGGAATTAGTTGTAAATTCCACCAATGGCAACCATGCAAGCACATTTAGCAGCCATGATTACAGCACTGTGGGGTGATCTCAGTAGGGTTCAATAGGATTATATAGATGAGAGAGCTCTACTACATGCATAGGTTTAGAGTGCACATGTTGAGATGGAGAGGCAGGCAACTTTGATAACTACTCTTCAAGCACATGTTGGAGTATAGAGCCCTAGCCATGGGGAGTTTAGTAGTGGTGAGGTAGCCAGGATGCAGGAGGAGATGGCACATATGCAGGGTCTAGTGGAAACAAACCAGACTCAGTACTGAGAGTATTAGACATATACTGACATGTTGTAGGATGAGATAGTGTGCCTTCAGGGGTGCATACCAAATTGGGCATTGGCCATTGGATAACATAAGATTCAGAGGAGTGATAAAGGATAATCATATACATGGATGAGACCTCCTAGTTCTACACGTATTTTGGACTAGTTTTGGGGGAGAAGATCTAGGAGCTCATAGTGGACTCCTACTAAGGTTAGAGGAGAGAGTCGCGGTGCTGGTCCTATGTGACCATGGCTTATTCAACCTCTGTGTAGAAGTAGGAGGTCTCATCCATATAGATTTCTATCCTGTATCGCTCCTATGACTTTGATGCGATCTAATGGAAAATTCCCAATATGGTATACACCTCTTAAGGTGCACTATCTCATCCTCCAACATATCAGTATATGTCTGATACTCTCGACATTGAATCTGGTACATCACCACTAGATTCTAAAGATGTGCCATCTCCTCACATCCTGGCTACTTCACCATTTTTGGACTCCCCATGGCTAGGGCTATGTAATCCAAATTGTGCCAAAAGAGTAGCTATCAAAGCTACCTACCTCTACATCTCATCTTGTGCACTCTACACCTATGCCTATAGTAGAGCTCTCTCCTCTGAACACTCCTATAGAACCCTACTGAGATCACCCTGCAACACTGTTATCGTGGCATATCATGTTGCTAACTATGCTTGCATATCCTTTGAATTTTGCAAGGTTTGTTTGGAGACCATCCCACCCAAGGATAATTTTGGGTGACCATACCTAGGTGGGATGTTCACTTTATGTGACTGTCCCAAGGTGGGATGGTCATAAACATGTGACCCAAAACCTCCCAAAACTTGTGGAAACCTTCCCAAAAGTGCTCTATAACCTTATGTCACCCTAGAGGGTTGCCCAATGGGTCCATATGATGTCAATAAGAGTGGATAAAGTGGCACATTAATAGTATTATCTGATTTACATTATTTTAGTGTCTATAGATGTCCCTTTTTGGGATGCGCTATGTGCAACAAAGCACTGAGAAAAAATAGATGACTAAATCATTAAATGATTGAGGATATTAATTAACCTAACCAACTTTAGATTCCTCTATTGTGGAAAGAGCATACATTCTTGGAATACTTGCTTTTGACATAGTTGAAGGATTAATTTTGTATACCTTTAAACCGTGGTTTTCAAACAATTTAGGTTTAGGGTATAGTAGTTCTTGGTGCCTTGTGTTCTTGTAAGACTTTACATGGGTCAACTCCCAAGGCTTTAAGGAGGTCAATCCCTTGCTTTGTTACATATGCTAATTTTTTTCCCTAGCACGGGCTTAAAATTTTATCTTTTGCAAAGATTCTTTTGAATGTATGAAATTAGACTTTTGAGTATTTTAGTGTTGATTTGATTTTATGAAATTGTTATTATGACTACCCCTTTAAAGCGATGAGTCGATGAGGGCATGACCAAGGCTTCAAGGAGGTCAATCCCTTGCTTTGTTACATATGCTAATTTTTTTCCCTAGCACGGGCTTAAAATTTTATCTTTGGCAAATATTCTTTTGAATGTATGAAATTAGACTTTTGAGTATTTTAGTGTTGATTTGATTTTATGAAATTGTTATTATGACTACCCCTTTAAAGCGATGAGTCGATGAGGGCATGACCAATGATAAAGTGATGAGTCACTTGACATATATGACTGAATTGGGATAACTCTCTATTGTAACCATTGTAATGTTGTACCCATAAAATAATAAAGATATAGGGTTCCAAATTCCTATCGCACCCATTATCAATAAAAGGTATGCTTTGAGGGTTTTTGAGGTTCATTCCTTTGCCTCCAGGAATTAAAAATTCAAGGGATGGAAATCATACGGTATGCCTTGAGGTAACCAAAAACATGGTTGTCGATAAAATGTGTACTCATCCCCCAAGGGATGGTCACCAAAAAAATTCACTAAAACAACTTAAAATCATCAAAAATAGGGTCAAAAACCCACCAAAAATATGATTTTGATGAGCTTTCATGGATTCTTTAAAAGTCTTTATTTCACTCCCCAATAAGGCCTCTATGGCTGGACCGCTCCACAGGAATGAAGTTTTAGCCTTTTTCTTCCAAGAATGTAATCTTATTGAGTACTATGGATTAATAAAGGACAAGGAGAAATCACCCCCCCTTTTTATATCAAACAATCCATATTTTGCAATATATTAGATATTTACATATTTATGCACATTTCCCTTTAAATGCTTGTTTAAATCTGCTTTTACATTTCAATAACTAGTAATGAGTACATCAAGGATAAATCCCTACTCTGTGACCACCTACTCTCTACCCATGTTCAGATATTCTTGCCATTTAAGAGGGGCCACTAGGAGCATTCCTGATGTACCCATTTAAAATCAATTTTGGATGATTGGATGCAGGAATGGCAGGAATTGATTGCCATTTCTCGTGCCCAATCATCCAAAATTGAAGCATAGCCTTTTCCTACCAATCAATTCCTACCATTTCAAAGGGTTTGTTACTAGATTCTTCAGTGGTCTATGCTTCAATTTTTGACGTCAATTATTCCATTTTGTTTTCCAATCAATGCAAGGATGGAATTGGGTAGCACTTCGTGGTCTATGCTTCAATTCTACTCTTTTTGAAATTGGGTGAGCACACATCAATTTATAGCCTAAATAGGGCATAGGAGGTAAAGGGGCAATTTTTGGCATGCAAGGCATGTGCCACCTCTTGTCAAATCCCTTGCCATATATTGGTGGAAGAGGTTGCCTATTTGGGGCCTTCAATTTGGAGTCTCTGATTTCAATTATAGCCTTGAAATCAGTTTTGGATGATTGGGCACAAAAATGGTAGGAATTGATTGTCATTTCTCATGCCCAATCATCCAAAATTGAAGCATAGCCTTTTCCTACCAATCAATTCCTGCCAAGCATGATAAATGGCAATCAATTCCTACCATTTCCATGCCCAATCATCCAAAATTGATTTGGAGGCTATCATTGAAATCAAAGACTCCAAATTGGAGGCCCCAAATGGGCAACCTCTTCCACCAATGCATGGCAAGGGATTTGACAAGTGGTGGCACATGCCTTGCATGCCAAAACTTGCCCCTTTACCTCATGTGCCCTATTTGGGATATAAATTGAGGTGTGCTCACCCAATTTCAAAAAGAGAATAATTGAAGCATAGACCATGAAGTGCTACCCAATTTCATCCTCGCATTTTCTTTGCATTTTACCTAGTATTTTCCTTGAAACCCTCTTCATTTGAATATGCTTTTAGGGGTATTCCAAAATATGCCCATTCCATTCCAAAACCTATAAAATTCAAGAGCAATTTTACCACATTTTCCAACACAACATTTAAGAGAGTTCCAAACTAGATCCCCTTGGAATTGGTGGTAAATTCCACTCAGTTTGGTGACCGTCCCACCCTGGGATGGTTAATAGTGGTAGTTGGACTTGATAGGTACAGTCAAAATATTTATGAATTTTGGTTTAATTCCACCATAGATCATTTATAAATGTTTAAATTAGCCTTGCATTAAATTTTGGTCATGTTTTGAGTAATTTCGATGGGTTAATTTGAAGTTTCATGATTATAGCCTTAATTGCTCCTGTCGAAACGGTTGTACATTTTGCTCCAAATTTCCTTTTAATTCATGTTCAGATCTTCCTAAAATCATCTACATAACATCAAGAGAGGCCCAATATTAGCTCTCAATTATGGGTTGTGAGAAGAACACTGGAACACACCAGCAAGATCATGGAGGGATTTGATCCCTTTGTAAAATTATAAATTGAGATGTATCAAATTATGAAGCCCTCAAGGGGATGTATTGTAATATTATTGAGTACTATGTATTAATAAAATACAAGGAGAAACCCCTATTTTTTATATCAAATAATCCATATTTTGCAATAGATTATACATTTACATATTTATGCACATTTCCCTTTGAATGCTTGTTTAGATTCACTTTTACATTTCAATAATGAACCCTTAAGGCGTGTCATTTTTCATGCTTCTTTAGTGGTGATCACGATGGGACTACCATGGACTAGCTAGGTAAAGCTAGCTAATAGGGAGCTTGGTTATGTGATGCTATGGTAGAGGGCACATGAGATAGGCTAGTGCCATCGACATGTTGGGCAGGTTGATCACTATGTAGAGTCTTTTGCATGGCTCAGGGCAGCAAACATTACATGGAGACCCTATAAGGATTGTTCTACATGGAATGATGTTGAGACATAGCTACACTGAGTGTGATGAGGTAGGTTTCTAATAGGGTGACATGGGATGGAGTGAGAGTATTTACCTTATGCTCACATCCTACAATAGTTTAGGCTATGCCAAAGGTTGCCTAGGGAGTCGATTATCTATTATCATCGAGGGGATGAGAAGATTCTTGTTTGGCCTATTGTGGAGGCATTAGGAGAGGAGTCAAATCCTATAGTAGATTTTTCTAAGATAGATGAAATTGGTACAATGGATTAGTATGAATCTTTGTGGGTTACATAGTAGTGGCGAGGAGAGGGGCCACTAGGAGGAGATGCAGTTGCAATAGTAGAAGAGGTAGCTATAGGTTCTCCAAAGAAGGAGGGTCAGGATGAGTCTTTATATGATGAGGAGGTAGACATAGATGAGTGATATGTGTGTCATAATATACCCAAGGATAGGGTGGATCTTATTGATGTACAAGATCCATGGACTTTGATGTGGAGGACCTTGGGAATCAGGGTATGCAAGCACAGTTAGCAACATGAGATACCATGATTACAACACTATGGGGTGATATCAATAGGGTTCAATGGGAGTATGCAGAGGAGATAGCTCTACTATAGGCATAGGTGTAGAGTGCATAGGCTAATATGGAGAGGCATGAAACTTTGATAGCTACTCTTTAGGCACAAGTTGGAGTACAGAGCCCTAGCCATGAGAATTCCAATAGTGGTGAGGTAGCTAGGATGCAGGAGGAGATGGAACATCTTCAGGGTCTAGTGGTGATGTACCAGAATCAATGCCAAGAGGATTAGACATATACTAACATACTACAGGATGATATAGTACACCTTAATGGGCACATACCAAATATATCATTGGCCATTTGATTACATTAGAGTCAAATGAGTGATACAGGATAGTCATATACATAGATGAGGCCTTATAGTTATACATAGAGGTTGGATAGGTCTAGGGGAGCTGATCTGGGAGATCATGGTAGACTTCTACTGAGGGTAGAGGAGAGAGTCACGGTGTCCATCCTACATGACCATGGCTTGAAGACTCTAATAGATCTTTTTGGATTTTTTGGTTTTTTGGTGTGAGGTCTGAGGATCCATGTTTATTGTAGCCTACAAGCAGCTTATGGACTATGATGTAGCTTTTGAATTCTTACATATGGATATATATATGAGTTTTCTTTGATCATCATGTAACCTTTTACTGCTTTATGATATATATGCTATGTTATGCTTTATGATGCTTTTGATTAATGCCTATAATGTATGCATGTATTTTATTATGATGTGATAATGCAATGATACAAGATGTAATGTAAATGCATAATGAAATGGATGATTTGATTTAATTTTGTATGATGGATTTATGATGCCTATTTGACACATTATATGCTAGCACCATAGACTGTACAAAATGTATCTTTATTATTTTATGTTGCTATGACACTATGTAATGGCTTTTGTAACTTGACAAACATGTGACAACATGATTTAAAATAGAATGAGTAGGGTAATGTGATATGATATGTTTGGGAGTTTTTAGGAGACTCAAACACTCTAGTTACGTAATCAAAAGTTGTATAATAACTATGCAAGACTTTTTGAAAAAGTATACATTTGCTAAGATAACCAAGATAATCAACATCCCTGTGTGTGCATGTGAGTTCATTACCATGATAATGCATAAAGTTACCCTAGTGCCAAACAATATTTATGCAACCCATTTGTACTATATATCACCCTACGAGTCTCATTATCTTGAGTTTTATACTTAGTTAGATTAGACTACTAGGCAGTATAAGCTTATCCAAAATGCTAGCTCATCCACATGCAAACATTTGTCTGGACACAAGCAATTTGCTTATGTAATAGACATATCATCATGCGTAAGGATACCACCATTGCCAAGTAGGCTATCCACCAAACCTGTAATAAGGATCACCTTATGGTTCTCTAATGCTGAGAATTAAAGGGATTCAAGTTGAAGACTCCCTTATTTTATTTTAAATTTGAATTTTCAAAGGTATATGCCCATTTTAGTTTTTTTAGCAAGGGATTTTGATAGTGGTGAGAACCACTGTTTATTTCACTTTTTCTTAATTGTAAAAACCACTGTTTCTTTTTGTATATTGTGAAGTGATGATAATCACTATTTATTATTCATTTTGGATACTTGCCACAATTTGGTGTGAGGTAAGGGATTTGTGTAAGGAGTAACTTGTCATTTTGTCAATTCTCAGCATCTTTGAACCATTTTCATAGGGCCATGAGCGAGACAATTTTTTTTGCTTAAGGTAACCTAGACCACTTTGTAGGTTTCATTTTTCTTTATGCTAGAATTGGATTTACTAATGTGAAAATGTGTAAGGATTTTGACATATACAAGGTATAATCTAAGCAATATTCTACCTTCTAAAAATCATGATAGCTTTCTACAAAATCTGAAAAGAAAACTAGATATGGTTGAGTGACCAAAAAACCTTAACTATGTCTTAGGAACAATGGCTAAGTGATGCAAAACAAACATATAATATGGAGTGTGAATGTAAATAATATATGTAATGTAAATAGGTGGTAACATTTACATATGATAACAGTGAATTTAATAGATGCCTATTGTACATACCTGGTGTTGGACATATGTGATCAACTTCTAACAATACATAATGCAATGGTGTATGCCTAATGCAATTTATGTTATAATGTAATGATAAGAAATGCAATGCAATACAATATTTTTGTGTTTTTGATGATTTCGATGATGTTTTTGAAGTTTTTGATATATATGTATGTACAAGTTGACAAATGGATCTAATGGATTCCATTGGGGCTTTTTGATGTGACCAAAGGGCTTATAAATGCCTTTGGGGCATTTTGGGGTGACCTAGATGGTCATAGACTACCTAGGAGCATTTTAGGATGACCAAAGGGCTTAAGGATGCCTTTGGGGCATTTTAGATTGTCCTAGACTATTGTAGACCACCTAGGAGTATTTTAAGGTGACCAAAGGTCTTATAGATACATTTGGGGAATTTTGGATTGACCTAGATGGTCATAGACTACCTAAGAGCGTTTTAGGGTGACCAAAGGTCTTATAGACATATTTGGAGAATTTTGGATTGACCTATATGGTCGTAGAACACCTAGGAGCATTTTAGGGTGAGAAAAGAGCTTATAGATTCCTTTGGGGCATTTTAAATTGATCTAGATGGTTGTAGATAGTCTAGGAGAATTTTAGGGTGACCAAAGGTCTTATATACAACATTGGGATATTTTGGGTTGCCCTAGATGGTCGTAGATTGCCTAGGAGAATTTTAGGGTGAAAAAAAGGCTTATAGATACCTTTGGAGAATTTTGGATTGACCTAGACGGTTGTAGACTGCCTAGGAGTATTTTAGGGTGACCAAATGGCTTATAAACACCTTTGGGGATTTTTGGGTTGACCTAGATGGTCGTAGACTACCTAGGGGTTTTTGAGGTTGACCTAGATGACCGTAGACCACCTAGGGTTGTTTTAGGTTGACCTAGATGGTATTAGACTACCTAGGGGTATTTTAGGTTGACCTAGATGGTCGTAGACAACATAGGGGTGTTTTAGGTTGACCTAGATGGTCATAGACTGCCTAGGGGTATTTTAGGTGCTCTAAGTATGAAAAGGTCATAGATGAATAATATTCATTGGTTCAGGCTCATCACTTCCTTTGATGGATGCTAAGCAATAAGTTCTAGATCTAATATGACATGTAATTATGAATGGACCTAACCAATTTATCATAAATTTATCCCATAGATGGGGTGGAAAATTTTATTTTTTCTAGTTTTATTTTAGAACTAAATTGCCAACCTAAAATTCTCTCTAATGTACTTTCATGTTGTAATCTCTCTTAATATGTTCTTGATAAACACATAGATTCTCAAGAGCATTGACACATTGTTCATCAAGTAATGTTAATTGATCTAAATGAGCTTTCTTAGCAGTATTATCATTGATGAATTCCTACATGGAAATATGCAATGTCGAAATATATAACTCTAAAAGAATGATAGCATCAGCACCATACACTAGTGAAAATGGAGTTGCCCCAGTGGGAGTCCAAATACTAGTGTGATAGGCCCAAAGGGCAAGAGGTAATTGATTGTGCCAATTTTTATGATTTTCCTTAATGGTTTTCTTCAATATGGCAACTACTATCTTATTTGATGCCTCTGCTTGCCCATTGGCTTGTGGATAATAGGGCATGGAAAAATTGTGCTTTATGTTATACTTTGTTGTTAACGCACACACATCCTTATTTTTGAAGGATGTCTCATTATCTGATATTATTATGGATGGAATACCACAATAACATATGATGTTATGTAGCATGAACTTCAAAATGTGAGGTCCAGTCCCATTTCGTGAAGTGCTCAGTAGCCATTATGATGAACATGTGATGGCCTGAGGAGGCAGGTGAAATTTTCCTAATTAAATCAAACCCCCATTGTGCAAACGGCAAAATCGATTGAATCAATTGTAAGGCCTGTGAAGGTACATGTGTCAAATTTACATGATTTTGAAATTTTACACACTTATTTAAATAAGTGTAGCAATATTACTCTAAATTTGGCCAATAATAGCCCATGCGAAGAATGCACTTAGCAATGGTCATGCCACTAAAGTGGTCACCAAATGTACCATCGTGTGCTTAGGCAATGGCCCAAGCTAAATAGTCTAAGAAATGAAGGAGGATACCCTCGTAGCTCCAACGATACATTATGTCTCCTAATAAGACATACTTTACCACCTTTTGCTTAAATTCTTGCTTTATGGCATGCAAAAATCTAGGAGGAATATTTCCCAATTTTAAATAATCTTTAATTTGTATGGCCCAATATTGTTTTGAAGAAGCCTCAATTGTATGAATCATGTAATCCTTTTGACGTTCATCTCTTGCAAATGCTGACTGAGAAAAAACTTGAAGATATATAATTGTGCTAGTATCAAAATAATTTTGAGGGAATAGAGTCCCCCATATGACTTTATTCAAATAATTATGTAGTTGATAGAACCATTCATGTGAAGGTTCAATCTGAATCATGTGGACATTTTATGCAACATTATTCTCATCATGCTTAGTCATCGATTGCACTAGTATTTTAACCTAAATAGTCATGATATCATCTAGAGGGCTTTATGGGATTAGCGACCCTAAGGAAGCCATCGTGTATACAAAACTATTAGATGAACGAGGGAGTGATTCAATATCATACCACTAAAAATTTACCACAAGTTTATCCACTAGGGATTTATAGGCTTGTAATGTTGGGCACCTACACTAGAATATCCCTTTAACCTGATTAACTATGAGCAAGGGATCACCAAAAATTTTTAGCTTAGTTATTTTTATGGTGATTACCATTTGAAGGCCTATGATGAGGGCTCCATACTTGGTGTTGTTATTGGTGCATAGGAAATCGAGTTTAAATGAAATAGGTATGGGAGCCCCTTATGGTGTGAAAAACATGATACCTATGCCACCCCCTTGCTTGCACTTAGAACCATCAAAAAATAGAGTTATGTCAGCCTTTGGCTCAGGCTCTTCAAAATTAGGTGATTCTAAGACATGAAACACTCCATCATCAGGAAGTTCTATATTGAGAGGTTGGTCATCCTGGAGAGGAGTCTCTGCTAGTTGATCAATTATGACCTGTCATTTTATTGATTTCTATCCAATGAACTCTAGGTCAAATTCCATCAACAACATTATCCATTTCATCGTGTGACTATTGTGATATGTCTAACTCATCATGTACCATAATGGATTCTCTTTAGATATTACATACGTGGTATGGTTGAGCATGTAATGACAATTTTTTATGGAAAATACCACAACTAAGTATAGCTTCTCAATGTATGCATACTTTATTTCATAGCTAACCAGTGTGCGGCTAATATAATATGTAGCATCTTATTCATGAAATTCATTCTTTTGGGACAACATGGTACCCAATTTTGACTCAGTAGCTGAGATGTAAAGATAGAACGACAGTCCTAGTCATGGAGGAGCCAATATAGGTGGTCAATCTAGGTATTTCTTGATCTCATCAAAGGCATCTTAACATTCCTCATCCCAATGAAATTAGACCCCCTTGTGTAGCACCCTATTCATGGATAGAAATTTATCCTATAATTGCGCTATGAAACATTTTATGGATGAAACCTTTCCTTGCAAGCTACATAGCTTCTTAATAGTTGTGGGGGGAGACATTTCTAGGATTACCTAAAGAACATAAGCTTATACTGAGAGGGGGGTGAACTGTGTAAGACAACTTTTTACTTTTTCTTCCAATTCAATATTATGTTGTGTATAGATAGCAGTATCAATAGTAGTAATCAAAGAAATGCATAAAATACCATACACAATAGAGACACCACAATTTATGTGGTTCACCCAATGTGGGCTACTCCATGGATAAAATATTTTACTAAAACATTCTCAATCAATCTCTTTGGGAATCACTCCTAATTACAATATTTATGGATCTCTGTCCAAAGGATATGTTGATCCCCTAATCTCAAGTTCGTGAATCTCTTCCATAGGAGAACTCTTTCCCATTTTGCTTTGGCTATGTAATCTTCTAGAAGACTCTATCTCTCTGTTGTACTAACTGGTGGACCTCTCTCCACTTGAAGACTCCTCACTCAGATCTGTATTCAACTATGGTGGCCACTGGATCTTTATCCACTGAGACTCTATCCTTTATCATCTCCAAATATCTGTCAATAGGCTCACTAAGAACCTGCTCAATAGGCTCACACAGAACCTTCTTAACAATCTCACACAGAACTTGTCAAATGCTAAATAATAAGCTCACATATAACTTTTCCAAATATTCTCTAGCAATCTCACCAAGAACATGCCCAAATATGCTCTAGCAAGCTCACCAAGAACTTTCCCAAAACTGTAGCAAGCTCACCAAGAACTTTTACAAAATTGCTCGAGCAAGATCACTAAGAACTTACCCAAAACTGTCCACAAATCTATCCCAACATTGTCCTCAAATCTATCTCAACATTGTCCTCAAATCTATCCCAAAGGTCTTCTAAAATTCTTAATCAATCATTGCTCAAGTAGTACTCAAAATAAACTCTACAATGAGTGGCAATCTCAACTCAAATTAACTTCATAGAAGCATAAAGAGAATTGTTAGAGACTCAATATGTTCTAATATCACTCTCAACCCAAATAAATCTCAACTCAACTCAACTCAAATCAATCTCAACTCAACTCAAGTCAATCTCATAGAAGCATAAAGAGAATTGTTAGAGACTCAATATGTTCTAATCTCACTCTCAACTCAATTCAAGTCTTATAGAACCATACAAAGAATTGTTAGAGACTCAATATGTTCTAACCTCAATCTCAACTCAAAATAGAATGATGGAATAGTTTGTTTTATAGAACTTGAACAATCACTTCACACATCACTTGACTAGGCTCAATCAACTCAACTCAACCAATCATCACAAGGAACAACTCTTTCTCACACAACTCTAGTCCAAGTATGTATCAACCAAAAAAAAGGTTTCCAAAAATGCTCAACCAAAAATCTCACATAACAATGATACTCATGTTATTTTCTAACTAAAGTTCTTTCACAACCAATAGGCTTCAACAACTATGCTTATCAAACAAGGTTTAGACACAACTCTCAATTCAAAAAACATTGAAGCATTCAACCAACCACTTTCGAAAAGGAAACCACAAACAATCATTTTCCCTCCAATGATATTTCAGAAATCAACCACCATAAACATCAATAGGAGAATGTACCCATACCTTTTTGAATATGAAAAAACCTCTTTGTAAATATTCCACAATCACAAAATTATTTTGCCAATCTTCACAAGGGTTAGTAGATCACAAAATAATCAACATTACTCCACTTTTCAATAATAATCACCAAGGCCTTTAATTGCACAACTTCCTTATCTCTCCTAAAACCACTTGTACCATAAAATAAAATAAATCAAAATATTGCATAAGATTTTCACTCCCAAAACCACTTATACCATAAAATAAAATAAATCACAATATTGCATACCTTGTCACCTCATGAAAGAATTAATACTCTTGAAAAAGAACAAGGCAAACTTCACTTTTGGAACCCCTTTGCAAAATAATAAATATATCTTTACACACACCTTATTTCTTGTTATAAATAAGTTATTCAAATAGCCCTCAAAATAACCTTTCTGACGATATATAATATGCCCCCTTTTCTAAATAAATTGAAACCTTTACATATATATATATATATATATGCCAACCTCCATTAATTGTACATAGGTCGGCCCTCTATTAATTTAAACTTTAATATCTTCATCATCGGAAGTCCTTTTTCAATAAAATAAAATTCCACCTTGGCTTTTAAGAAAACCCTTTCCACATAAGCCCACCATGGTTTTAAATAAAACCTTTTATTTTGCATGCCTTGGTTTTCATAAAAACCTTGTATATATCCATGCTCTCCGAAATATCATAGATGATTATCTATGAAGTGCTTTTGCCACCAAAACTCAATGTGACATCAATGATCCATGTGACATCAATGAAAACATAAAATACCTCAAATTAACTCAAATTTCCAACATTACCTTGACCTTATTTGGGTTGACTTCTATGCTTCTCTTAGAGACGATGAATCCCAAGAGCTTACCAGATGTGACACTGAATACACACTTCTTGGGATTAATACTAAAATTATTATCAATGAAGTGATCTAGAACCTTGAACAATACATCAACATGCTCATGGCATAATAGAGATTTTGCCAATAAGTAATCCATGTAATCTTCCAAAATCTTATGTATATAGTCATGGAAGATATATGTCATGGCTCGTTTGTAGGTGGCACCAGAGTTCTTAAGGATAAAAGACATGACCTTGTAGCAGAATGTCTCCCAAGGTATTGTGAATGCTATTTTTAATTGGTATTTTGGATTAATATGAATTTGAATATATCCAGATAAACCATCCATAAGGGATAACATTTCATGTCCTGTTATGGCATCTACCAACACATCAATTTTTGGTAAGGGAAACTCATCCTTAGGACTCACTTTGTTGAGATATCTAAATTTAGTGCAAATGTGAATCCTCCCATAAGGATTATTGATATTTACCATGTTTGAAACCCATGGTGGATAGTCTACTGATATTATGAAGTTAGTGTTCAACAACTTTTTCAATTTATCTTTCACCATTAAGGGTACTATTGGGTGCATCTTACGCAACTTTTCCTTAACTGGTTTAATATTTGGGTTCAGTGTAAGATTATGCATGACTATATTTGGGTCTAGTACTGGCATGTATTTATAATACCAATAAAAATATTTTATCCTTTATTTCAAGGATTTTGTGAACTTATCTTGTTCAGTTGGGGATAGACCTTCCCCTAGCTTGATAATATGGGGATTATCGAGATCTGTACCGATATCCCTATCAACTGTTGGCTCAATTGACATGTGGGAACCCTCTTCCAACTGATGTGGAGTAGGGATCAAGTGAATGTCATCAGCTATTTTCTCTTCATCCATAGGAAATTCATGGTCAACCTCAACTTGAAAAACATCCTGAGTAGTTCTTGGAGAAAATTGAAATGGTTGTAACATTTCCTTGCAAGGCCAATACTCTGATGGATATGGGGGATAATATCCCCACTAAAAATAAATTACTGTAAGATCGAGGTGCGATGGTTTTGAGGGGTTATTCAGATATCTCAATGGTGCATAAATATCTATGGAAATCATGTTTATGGATACATAATATCCCTCCCATGGTTGAATGGATCTAGAGATTTGATGTTGTATTTGAGCTCACGAGGGTGGTTCTAGTGGAAATGGAATGAATGGTGGTGGCTACTATGGAAGGTGAGCCTACTCTTCATGCGACAAAAGTTGGCATCATATAAGGTCTCAGATGGGGAATAAAATGTAAATATAATAATCATCTTCATCATTCAAGGGGAACACTCACTCGTGTTCATCATCTTATATTGGATAATTTATGGGTGCTATGCCATAGTCTTCTTCATCATCAGTTTTCCATTCATGAGGAGGACCTTGATCCTCTTCCTCACTGTCATATTGCAAGGTATGCAAGCTCTCCCCCACTTCATGAGGTTGGGCAACATCACTGGATAAATCTTGATCTATCATATCTATGGGAAAATAATCTCCCAATGAATGAACATGATTTGGATTGGCATATGGTTCACATGCAATATTATCCTTATAACTCATATATAGGTGCTCTAAAATATCTATGAGAACATCCAAAAATATTGGCTTATTGTGTCCCAACCCAGGTTTACCATACGGTAGCTAATATTAGGGCTGACATAGACATGAGTACCGTGCTCATATAATCCTAAACCAAAACCATACCAATTACAATGATGTAAATACCGTAATACATAATCAGGGTTTGACATATAGTTTATGTCCTTAGAAAAAGGTTCATCATATTCTTCTTTCTGAGGAGTTGGTAAGGTTCCATACTCTATACCCCCATATATAAAATTAGTTTGATACGGTGGTAGGCCAAGAGGTACAATGCTACCTATGGGAAGACGAGGTCACCCCATATCTTGCATCGTCTTTATATATGGAATCATTGTGACAATCCCTGTATTGTACATATGCACTATGACCTAGGATGGTGAAGGTGGATGAGACGGATGTGAGGCTTGAGGTGACTCAATGTGAATCTCTTGAGATAATTCCTTGTTTACTAAACAAGGAAGCTCTTCTATGGATATGGTGGACATGAGGGATGGGATATCATCAATTGGCCTCTTTGACATGTTTCTCAGTGGAGGATATAACGATGTCAAAGGTCTCTCTAAATCTACAAATGATGAAGATGGCATGGATGAAGAAGCATATGGTGAAATGGAAGGTAATGGTGATGTAGGTAGACCCTGAATAGGTGCATTTAGTAAAAATTCTACATGATTCAAAGGTAATGTTGACTTTGCCATCTACTACACCATATTGTAATGCTTAAAGGGATCTAGATCTATAGAGACTACGTACACCTGCTCTTCATAAGTGTATTTAAGATATTGATGCACAATGGATGAGACACACTTTATATCCTAGATCCAAGGTCTACCTAGCAATATGTTATAGGCCATATCACCCTCCAAAACATGATGCAATATCGATATGGTTTTGCACCCCACCTGAATGAGTAGGACTGTCGTATCAACGATCGAGCATATCGTGTCATTGAATTCTTGAAGGGTGTAAGTTGATGCAAAAACATGAGATACTAGAAACCCTAGGTGTTTTAATTCTTTAGTTGTTATAATATTACTCAATGAACCAGTGTCAATGAGCACTCTCTTGTATGATACATAGTTTACACATGCAATTATGTGCAACGAAGGATCTACCATGTCACTTTGTATTGCCTTAAGCTCATGCTCATGGAATTTTATTACTGGTTCCTGGCACTGTTGCACATGATCCACAAAATAAATGAAGAAGTTAGACTCTTGTGGTTGCAACTCTATTGAATTTAGAATATTCATCAAAACTTCTCTATGCAGAGAGGATTGTTGAATTAGCTCATATATGGACAATCTCACTGATGTTATTCTTAATCTCTATGCAAGCTTGTTCTTTATTGTTAATATTTGCCTAGATGGAAGGCCTTATAATACAGGTGGTGTAGGTTATGATGTAGCTGGAACATCACTTAAAATTGTAAGTGGTGAAACTTTGCTTTTATATCGTCTATTCCTGGTCATAATACTCACCATCCCAATGTACCCTTATAAAGAGGGAGTTGTCTTCACCTCATTCATATATTTAGCAAGCGTTGCTTGTACCTCATGAGTTGGTAATGGGTCCTTGAGTATACCCATCTGCTAATTGTTGGGGGCTAGTGGAGCATCCACTTCAAGCTCATACCTTTCAATCATATCCTATACTAGGTGTTTAAAACCATAGCACATTGTCAAATCATGGCCACTTTATCAATGATATTTACAATTTTTATCCTCTCAGCGTCCCATAGGATTTGGTTTACCTGTATCTGGATTAATGGTCTTGATATCTAGAATATTAATCATTTTTGCAATGCACAACTGATCGAATAGGGAATCCATGGATTCAGCGAAGGAATTAAATTATTGCTTAGAGATATGTTGTTGATTCTATCCCTGATTCGCTTGACCTTTACTATTATAGCTCATAGGAGGATTTTGGTCCTGATAGTTCGCATTTTGAGGAGGTATCACTTGTGTAGGCCTAGGGACTTTATGGCCACTTGATTAACCATTGTTGGATTTGTAGGTGCTAGGCCACTTTTAGGATTCTTTATCCACTCCTTTTTGTAAGGCTTGGCTATTTATCCCTCTTGGATTTGTATTTCCTCTATATTTCTAGCCTCTACTAAAGCATCTTCCAAGGTGGAGCAGAGTTATGCATAGTGGCTATTTTTGCAAAATTGGATAAAATTAGGATTTTCAAAATTTGGAATTAGCTAATATTTGGGACCCTTGACCAGGGTCCATTAGCCAAAAAATTTTGGGTGCAAATTTTTTTTTGGTCAATTCGCCCCAATTTTATAATAATTTGACCATTTTAAGTTTAAATTTTCAACATTGCCCCTAATAATAGTGAACCTTCTATATGTGTTTTGAAACTATTCACCTAGATTTTAAAATTGATTCATCAAATTTTTATAAATATATTTTTGGGACGACCCCTTACGTATAACCTTGAGGTGGAGTATTATTGCAGTTGCAATTTTAAAGAGATGGGTTTCAAGTAACTCTTTCAAAACATCTGAGTTAACTCGGATGCTGGTAATAGATAAGGTAGCTTAGTTAAAAGTATCCTCCACCTGTTTCCATGTTTAGTGATCGACTCATCATCGTACTTATTTAACCCCATGATGTTAGTTAATGTCACCTTTATTTTGGTGTTAAAGGTGAAATATTTCAAAAATGCATCAGTGAACTGTTCAAATGTGTAGACACTATGTTTTGGAAGTTGGTTGAACCACTAAATGGAAGGACCAGAGAGGGTACTTAGAAAAGTCCTCAGGAATAATGCACCATTGTCCTATATGCTAAAGCACAAATTTAAAAATCTAGTAATGTGCTCTTGAGAATATTCTTCCCCCTTGAATAAATCCAATTTTGGCATTTTGAAATGCTTAGGGTATGTCGAGGAAGGAATGGATGGGCATAGCAGCTAACTCCACAACTGATTTCAGAGCTAAACGTCAATAATATTAATATGTGTGTCTCTCATGGATGCTTTAAAAGTCTTTATTTCACTCCCCAAGAAGGCCTCTATGGCTGGAACGCTCCATAGGAATTAAGTTTTTAACCTTTTGCTTCCAGGAATGCTCATCAAAATTATCAAAAATCCTTGTAAAATAGGTATTTATTATAATGGGTACAACAAAGAGTTATCCCAATTTAGTCATATATGTTAAGGGACTCATAGCTTTATCATTGGTAATGCAATCATCGACTCATCGCTTGAGGGGGTAGTCATAATAATGATTTCATAAAACCAAATCAACACTAAAACAATCAAAAGTGTAATTTTCATACATTCAAAGGAATATTTGCCAAAGATAAAATTTCAATCCTGTGCTGGGGCAAACAATCATCATATGTAACAAAGCAATGGATTGACCTCCTTGAAGCCTCAGTAATTGACCCATGTAAAGACTTACAAGAATACAAACCACCAAGACCTAGTATACCCTAAACCTAAATTGTTCAAACAACATGGTTTAAAGGTATACAGAATTAATCCTTCAACTATGTCAAAAGAAAATATTCCAAGAATGTATGCTCTTTCAACAATAGAGGTATATAAAGTTGGTTATATTAATGAACCTAAATTATTTAATGATTTAGTCATCTATTTTTGCTTAGCGCTTTGTTGCACATAGTGCATCCCAAAAAGGGGCATCTGTAGACACTAAAATCATGTAAATCAGATAATACTGCTAATGTGCCACTTGCACCACTCTTATCAACATCATATGGCCCCATTAGGCAACCCTCTAGGGTGATATAAGGTTTTAGAGCACTTTTGGGAAGGTTTCCACTAGTTTTTGTAAGTTTTGGGTCATATTTGTATGACCATCCCAGCCTAGGACGGTCATAGAAAGTGACCATCCCACCCAAGGATGGTCATCCAAAACAATCCTTGGGTGGGATTGTCCCCAAAAATACCTTGAAAAATTTAAAGGGGCATGAGAAATGGTAATAAATTCCTACCATTTTTGTGCCCAATCATCAAAAATTGATTTGGAGTCTATTATTGAAATCAGAGACTCTAAATTGGAGGTCCCAAATGGGTAACCTCTTCCACCAATGTATGGAAATGGATTTGAAAAGTTGCGACACATGCCTTGCATGCCAAAACTTTCCCATTTACCTCATGTTCCCTATTTGGGCTATAAATTGAGGTGTGCTCACCTAATTTCAAAAAGAGAAGAATTGAAGCATAGACCACAAAGTGCTACCCAATTCCATCCATTCATTCCCCGACATACAGAAATGGGATAGATAAGGTTAGAAATTGAAGCATAGACCACTCAAGAAGCATGAAAAATGGCATGCCTTGAAGGTTCATTATTGAAATGTAAAAGTGGATTCAAACAAGCATTCAAAGGGAAATGTGCATAAAGATGTAAATGTCTAATCTATTGTAAAATATGGATTGTTTGAGATAAATAAGGGGGGGTTTCTCCTTGTATTTTATTAATCCATAATACTCAATAATATTACAATACATTCTCTTGAGGGCTTCATAATTTGATACATCTCAATTTACAATTTTATAAAGGGATCAAATCCCTCCATGAGCTTGATGGTGTGTTCCAGTGTTCTTCATGCAACCCAAAATTGAGATCTAATATTGGGCCTCTCTTGATGTGCCTCTTAGCTCCTCCCTCATGCCTAGCATACCTACACCTACACACAAGATATTGAAATAGATTAAAAGCATATGCATTTTTGAATGGAAAACCTTGAAAAGAGTGCAATAACAACCATAAATCTAATTTGTAACAAATCAAAACTACTCTAAATGATATGAAAATTAAGTATGATGTTATCTAGATGATTTTAGGAAGATATGAACATGATCAAAGGGAAATTTTAAGCAAAACCTACAACCATTCCAGGTAGGAGCAATTAAGGCTACAATCATAAAACTTCAAATTGACCCATCAAAACTACTCAAAACTTGACCAAAATTTAATGCAAGGCTAATCTAAACATTTAGAAATTATATATGGTGTAATTACACCATAATTACTAACTATTTTTTGACCATATCTAGCAGGTGCAAATACCACCGTTAATCGTCCTAGGGTGGGATGGTTACCAAACTGAGTGGAATTTACCACCAATTCCAAGGGGATCTAGTTTGGAACTCTCTTAAATATTGTGTCAGAAAATATGGTCAAATTGCTCTCCATATTGATAGGTTTTGGAATGGGATGGGCATATTTTGGAATGCCCCTAAAAGCATATTTGAATGAAAAGGGTTTCAAGGAAAATACTAGCTAAAATGCAAAGCAAGTACGAGGATGGAATTGGGCAGCACTTCGTGGTCTATGCTTCAATTCTTCTCTTTTTGAAATTGGGTGAGCACATCTCAATTTATATACCAAATAGGGCACATGAGGCAAAGGGGTAAGTTTTGTCATGCAAGGCATGTGCCTCCACTTTTCAAATCCCTTTCCATGCATTGGTGGAAGAGGTTTCCCATTTGGGACCTCCAATTTGGAGTCAAATCCATGATGGGCAACCTCATCCATTAGTAGTCTTATCCAATTTACACAATTTTAGTGTCTAAAGATGCCCTATTGGGAAAATATCTAGGGTGAAATAAGGTTCAAAAGCACTTTTGGAAAGGTTTCCACCAGTTTTAGGAAGTTTTGGGTCACATATTTATGACCATCCCACCCAAGGACGGTCACCTAAAACCAAACCTAGGTGGGACAGTCCCCAAATAGACCTTGAAAAATTCAAAGGGTATGATAAATGACAGTAAATTCCTACCATTTATATGCCCAATAATACAAAATTGATTTAGAGGATATCATTGAAATCAGAGACTCCAAATTGGAGGCCCCAAATGGGCAACCTCTCCATGGTTACAAAACTAGTGGCCCCTCTTCATTTTTATATGATGAATCTAGTAACAAAAAAATTTAAATAGCAAGAATTAATCGGTAAGAAAAGGCTATGCTTCAATTTTGGATGATTGGGCACAAGAAATGACAATCAATTCCTACCATTTCCACGCCCAATCATCCAAAATTGATTTGGAGGTTGTCATTGAAATCAGAGACTCTAAATTGGAGGTCCCAAATGGGTAACCTCTTCCACATACCGCTTTGAACCAAGAATTCAAAATTTAACATCATATATAAGTAATGCTCCTAGTGGTCCCTCTCCATGGTTACAAAAAAAAATTAGGATGAGCAAAAATCCTTGATTTACATGGAAAACCTTTAAAAGAGTGCAATAACAACCATAAATCTAATTTGCAACAAACCAAAACTACTATAAATGATATGTAAATTAAGTATGATGTTATCTAGATGATTTTAGGAAGATTTAAATATGAATCAAAGGGAAATTTTGAGCAAAACCTACAACCGTTCTAGGCAGGAGCAATTAAGGCTATAATCATGAAACTTCAAATTGGCCCATCGAAACTACTCAAAAATTGATCAAAATTTAATACAAGTCTAATATAAACATTTATAAATGATATATGGTGGAATTTCACCAAAATTCCTAACTATTTTGTGACCATCCCTAGTAGGTGCAACTACCACTGTTAATCATCCCAGGGTGGGACGGTTACCAAACTAAGTGGAATTTGCCACCAATTCCAAGGGGATCTGGTTTGGAACTCTCTTAAATGTTGTGTTGAAAAATATGGTCAAATTGCTCTCCAATTTTATATATTTTAGAATGGAATTGACATATGTTGGAATTCCCCTGAAAGCCTCTTCGAATGAAGAGGGATTCAAGAAAAATACTAGGTAAAATGTATAGCAAATGCGAGGATGGAATTGGGCAGCACTTCGTGGTCTATGCTTCAATTATTATCTTTTTGAAATTGGGTGAGAACTCCTCAATTTATAGCCTAAATAGGGCACATGAGGAAAAGGGGCAAGTTTTTTCATGCAAGGTATGTGTTGCCACTTGTCAAATCCATTGCCATGCATTGGTGGAAGAGGTTGCCCATTTGGGGCCTCCAATTTGGAGTCTCTGATTTAAGTGACAACCTCCAAATAAATTTTGGATGATTGGGTGTGGAAATTGTAGGAATTTATTACCATTTATCATGCCCTTTGACTTTTGCAAGGTCTTTTTGGGACCGTCACACCTAGGGACGGTTTTGGGTGACAATCCTCGGGTGGTAATGTCACTTTCTATGACCATCCCAGGGTGGTACGATCATAAATATGTGACCCAAAAATTCCTAAAATTGGTGGAAACCTTCCCAAAAGTGCTTTGTAACCTTATGTCACCCTAGAGTATTTCCCAATGGGGCCATATGATGTCGATAAGAGTGACACAAGTGGCACATTAGAAGTCTTATATGATTTACACGATTTTAGTGTCTATAAATGCTCCTTTTTAGGATGTGCTATGTGCAACAAAGTGCTGAGCAAAAATAGATGACTAAATAGTTAAATGATTGAGTTTATTCATTAACCTAACCAAATTTAGATGCCTCCATTGTGGAAAGAGCATACATTCTTGGAATCCTTGCTTTTGACATAGTTGAAGGATTAATTTTGTATACCTTTAAATCGTGTTGTTCGAACAATTTAGGCTTAGGGTATACTAGGTATTGGTTCCTTGTGTTCTTGTAAGCCTTTACATGGATCAATTACCAAGGCTTAAAGGAGGTCAATACATTGCTTGTTGCATATGTTGATTGTTTACCCCAACAAGGGCTTGAAATTTTATCTTTGGCAAAGATTCTTTTGAATGTATGAAAATTACACTTTTGAGTGTTTCAGTGTTGATTTGATTTTATGAAATCATTATTATGACTAACCTCTCAAGTTATGAGTGAAAAATGATAAATTGATGATTCGCTTGACATATATGACTGAATTGGGATAACTCTCTACTATACCCATTGTAATATATACCTATTTTACTAGGATTTTTATCGTTTTTATGAGCATTCCTAGAATCAAAAGGCTAAAAAATTCATTCCTGTGGAGTTTTCCAGCCATAGATTCATTCTTTGGGAGTGAAATAAATACTTTTAAAGCATCCTTGAATACTTTTGATTCAATCTTGATCCTTGCTGATTTTTGACCATTTTGCCTTGTTTTTGGTGGGTTTTTTACCCTGTTTTGATGATTTTAAGATATTTTAGTGAAATGTTTTGGTGACCATAATAAGGGGGGATTATTAAATATTTTATGACAATCCCATTTTGTGAAATTCAGGCAATTATGTGATCATGCCACCTAGGGCCGGTCAGACTCTTTTTGTTGCTATTTAAGCCCAAAATGGGGCAAATGAGCTCATTTGTGCATTATGCTTTTAGGAATTTGAGAAGTGAGAGGTAGGAGGGTGATTTATTGAAGAGTATTTCTGCAAAAATATTTACCCAACAGCATTATCTAGATATAGGATGTGACAAGCGGTTGAGCCGGTGCGAAACGGGTATGGGACACATTTCCTCCTCTTCTAGATTTTATTGTGAAATCATAATTTTGTTTGTATTTTTCATAATACACACTAAATTATGGTTAAGGAACCCTAATAGTAGTGTAATGTAGGAATGGTAACCTTTATTTGTAATTTAAATGCTTTAAATTTCCATTTTATGCTATTTTTTATGCTTTTTAGGGTTGTTTTTAGGGCTATTTTAGGGGTCAAATTGACCCTATTTTAGCCATTTTTGGGGACCGTCCTTGGGTGGGATGGTCACTGGTGGCCATACCTGGGTGGGATGGTTACACAATTTGGGATCGTCCCTGGGTGTGATGGCCAAAACCTAGGGCAAAAAGGGCCCCTTGTTAGCCATTGTTTTGGTATTTTTAGACTCTTTTAATGCATTTTTAGTGCATTTTTGACAAGTTGGTTTACTCTATTAGATAGTGGAGATTCAGTATAGGGTTACAAATATCTTTCAATTCATGAGAGGAATTTTTAATGAGGCATATTTGTGATGGATTGATGTCATTGGCTTGAAGCATGTTACGCAGTTGGAGCCCGTGGTGAGCGATCACACCTATCTGACTGCATTGATAGACTTATGGGACCCTCACACTAATAATTTCCACCTAGATATGGGGGAAATGATAGTTACTTTAGAGGATGTATATGGGATACTACATATTTTAATGTATGGGCATCATATCGTATCTAATCCCATAGAGTGACAAGAGGTCATGCTATAGAGGTATTTTGGGGGATGGTGAGAGGAGGCAACAATCAATATTATTAGTGGAGGGATACTAGTGGTATCATGGTTCGAGACTAATGTGCTTAAGATTAGGTATTATTTATTGATTAATTTGATCAAAAACATGCTACTTCCATAGTTTTCAAGTGCCAGGTTCCCCTTGAACCTTATAGAGTTGGTGTTCACCCTTGTGGAGTGTACAAAGGAGGAGCCTGTAGTGATGGCTTGGGGTCCTACATTTTTAGCTTAGCTATATAAGGAGTTATATGATATCCACTACCATGGGTAGAAGGTATTAGGTTGTAGCTTCCTACTATAGGTTTGGGGTTGCAACATATTGTAGTAGATCGACCACAAGGACTACCATGGACTACCCGGGTAGAGCTATCTAATAGGGAAATTGGTTATACGATGCTATGGTAGAGGGTACATGAGATAAGCCAGGGCCATAGAAATGCTAGGAATATTGATCACTATGTAGAGTATTTTGCATGGCTTATGGTAGTAGACATTACGTGGAGACACTATAGGGATTATATCACATGGAGTGATGCTGAGACACATCTACGCTGGGTGCGGTGAGGTAGGTGGCTAATAGGGTGACATGGGATAGATTGAGAGTATTTACCTTATACTCACATACTATGATAGTTTGGGTTGTGTTAGGGGTTTCCTAGGGAGATGATTATCTATCATCATTGAGGGGATGAGAAGATGATCATCTGGCCTATTATGGAGGCATTAGGAGAGGAGTCATATCTTATGGTAGAGGTTTTTGAGCTGGATGACACTAATATGATAGAGGAGTATGACTCTTGGTGGGTTATACAGTAGTGGTAAGGAGAGGAGCCACTAGGAGGAGATGCAACTACGATAGTAGAGGAGGTAGCTAGGGGTGCTCTATAGGATGAGGGTCAGGATGAGTCTCTGTATGATGAGGAGGTAGACATAGGCGAGAGATATGTGCATCATCATGTAGTTGAGGATAGGGTGGAGTTTATTGATGTATAGGATCCATTGGAATTTTATGGGGAGGACCTTTGGGATCAGGTCATGCAGGCACAGTTAGCAGTATGAGATTCCATGATTACAGTGTTGTGAGGTGATCTTAGTAGGGTTCAATGAGAGTCTACATAGGAGAGAGCTCTACTATAGGTATAGGTGTAGAGTGCATAGGATGAGATAGAAAGGTAGACAAATTTGATAGCTACTCTTTAGGCATAGGTTGGAGTATAGAGCCCTAGCCATGGGGAGTTTAGTAGTGGTGAGGTAGCCAGGATGCGGGAGGAGATGGAACATCTTCAGGTTCTAGTGGTGACGTACCAAACTTAGTGTCGAGAGGATCCGACATATATTGATATGCTGAAGGATGAGATAGTGTGCCTTAAGGGGAACATACTAGATTGGTCATTGGCCATTATATCACATCAGAGTCAGATGCCGAATTTTTAGCCTCACCAAATTTGGTTTTTAGCCTCACCAAATTTGGTTTTCAACCTCACCAAATTTGGTTTTTAGCCTCAATAAATTTTTAGCCTCACTAAAATTGTATAAATCAGATAATACTGCTAATGTGCCACTTTTGCCACTCTTATCGACATAATATGGTCCCATTGGGCAACCCTCTATGGTAAAATAAGGTTCCATAGCACTTTTGGGAAGGTTTTCACTAATTTTGGGAAGTTTTGGGGCACATCTTTATGACCATCCAACCCTAGGATGGTCATAGAAAGTGATCATCCTACCTAGGTACGGTCACCCAAAACAATCCTTGGGTGGGATGGTCCCAAAATAGACATTACAAAAGTCAAAGGGGCATGATAAATGATAATAAATTCCTACCATTTCCATGCCCAATCATATTTATTTGGAGGTTGTCATTGAAATCAGAGACTCCAAATTGGAGGCCCCAAATGGGCAACCTCTTCCACCAATGCATGGCAAGGGATTTGACAAGTGGCGACACATGCCTTGCATGCCAAAACTTGTCCCTTTGCCTCCTATGCCCTATTTGGGCTATAAATTGAGGTGCGCTCACCCAATTTAAAAAAGAGAAGAATTGAAGCATAGACCACGAAGTGCTGCCCAATTTCATCCTCGCATTTTGTTTGTATTTTACATAATATTTTCCTTGAAACCCTCTTCATTCAAATATGCTTTCAGGGGTATTCCAAAATATACCCATTACATTCTAGAACCTATCAAATTGGAGTGCAATTTGATGACATTTGCTAACACAACATTTAATAGAGTTCCAAACCAAATCCCCTTGGAATTGGTGGTAAATTCCACTCAGTTTGGTAACCGTCCCACCCTAGGATGGTTAACAGTGGTAGTTTCACATGCTAGGGATGGTCAACAAATATTTAGTAATTTTGGTGTAATTCCACCATAGATCATTTCTAAATTTTTAGATTATCCTTGCATTAAATTTTGGTCAAGTTTTGAGTAGTTTTTGAAGTTTCATGATTGTAGCCTTAATTGATCCTGCTTGGAATGGTTGTAGGTTTTGCTATAAATTTCCCTTTGATTCATGTTTAGATATTCCTAAAATCATCTAGATAACATCATACTTCATTTTCATATCATTTATAGTATATTTGGTTTGTTACAAATTAGATTTATGATTTTAATTGCACTCTTTTCAAGGTTTTCCATTAAAAAATGTATATGCTTTTAATTTGTTTCAATCTCTTGTGTGTAGGTGTATGTATGCTAGGCATGAAGGAGGAGCTAAGAGGCACATCAAGAGAGGCCCAATATTAGCTCTCAATTATGGGTTGCAATAAGAACACTGGAACACGCCATCAAGCTCATGGAGGGATTTGATCCCTTTATAAAATTGTAAATTGAGATGTATCAAATTATGAAGCCCTCAAGGGGATGTATTGTAATCTTATTGAGTACTATGGATTAATAAAATAAAAGGATAAATGCCCAATTTTTTATATCAAATAATCCATATTTTTCAATATATTTAATATTTACATCTTTATGCACATTTCCCTTTGAATGCATGTTTAAATCCGCTTTTACATTTCAATAACAAACCCTCAAGGCATGTTGTTTTTTATGCTTCTTCACACCGCTATCCATTAAGCTTATTCAAAATCTTGCCATTGGGAGTAACTTGAATGTGCAATGAAAATTTTGAACTAGCCATTGGAAGTAATTTGAATTTGCAATGAAAAGTTGAATTGAATTATCCAAAAGTTTTTTTAAAAAATGCTTATCTTATAGTGAGGAGTTATAAATAAATGTGGGGGCAACAAATGATTCTACTTACCCCTAAGAACAAGTAGCCAATTGTGAAGCAATAACATGAAGTTGGATGAATAAAGAAAGGTACAATAAAGATGATAATGTTTTGCTGAGTAGAATTATCAAGCAGATTTGAGCAGTGTTGGTGATACTATTTGGAGCAGATTTGAGTAAATTTTTGGATAAAAATTTTAAGCAAACTTGAGCAGAGTTGTGGACCAGATTTGTGAGCAGTGGGTTGGTGCCCACAAACTTGAGTAATGGTATTGGTGTCTCTTGTGGGTTGGTGCCCGCAAAATTGTATAAGGGGATTGGTGTATCCTATGGGTTGGTTCCCATGAACTTGTATAATGGGATTGGTGTCTCCTATGGGTTGGTGTCCACAAATTTTGTTGAAGAAAAATAAATGTAATATTTTGTCATGGTTTTCTCCTGAAAGAGTATTTCCACATAAAACTCTTGTCTATTATGTTTATTTAAATTGTACATTGATTTATTATTGCATTCATAATATTCCAGTTATTATTTTGGAAAGAAAATTTTTATCTTATATTGTTCACCCCCCCTCTTAGTATAAGCATGTATTTCTTCAATTGGTATCAGAGCAAGGTTCCTTCATGAAAGCCTAATATATTGAAGTAAGATATTAGAATAACACACATGGAGGTGAAATAAGATGCTAAAATTGTTGAAATCCAAGAAAAGGAGAATAATCCATTAAATGAAGAGGAAGGTATGGTTGACATAGAAGGGGAAATGGTTTTTTCTCTTAGAGAAGTTAAGATTATTAGAAAGAAGAAATCAATATCGAAGACTCAAGTACAAGAATATGATAAGACAAAGGCAAAGCTTTCACAAGATCTCATCGACTTAAAAGTAAGAATTGAAGAGACAAAGCAAATTGAAGAAGTTATGACTAAGTAGTTAAAGGTAAAAGAGTTGGAATGTGAAAAAATGGAACATGAGGTTGTCTCTATGAGGAAGGAAGTGGAAGAATCTAATGATAAGCTACATCAGTTTGAGAAAAGCACAAAAATCATGGATGATATTATCAAAGTACAAAAATCTTCGATTATAAATATTGGACTTCATTTTGAAGAAAGTCAAAAGAAACAAAAGTAGGAGTCAATGTCAAAAGGAATAGAGGCATCAAAGAAAATAATTAAATAAAAGCCTAAGACCTATGGTGATGTGTTGAAAAGTGGATGCATAAATAAGGAATAAAAAAAAAATCATCAAGGACCAAAGTCAATCATAGAAACAACAATGAGAGAACCATACAACCATATCCTCCAAGGCAATCAGACATGTTTCAATATTTCTTCCATGGTTAATGTTTTTCATGTAACCAATTTGATCATAAAGCTGTACATTGTAGAGTTCATGCTAAAAATAATTTCTGCTTCACCAAGAAGAATGCCAATTCATTTGCACCTCCCATGGAGTACAAAATAATTTGTTACAAATGCAATAATTCTAGGCATACAGCTAAATGGTGTAGAACGATGTTCTCTAAAGTTCCAAAAACAAGCAAGAAGGAGGATGATCAAATTATTCAAAATGATATGTCCTCAAAAGTTTGAAAAAAGAAAAATGAACAAGAAAAGAAAAATTCTATATCGGTACAAAAAAATCTTCATGTGCAAAATGAAGGAAACCATTGGTACATTGAAAGTGGTTTTTCAGGCCATATGATAGGTGAAAAAAGCAAATTTATCTCTCTCAAATAAATAAATAGAGACACAGTAAAATTTGGTGATAATGCTTCTGCCAAAATTGTTGGAAAGGGAACCTTGAGCATGGATAATGGAATATCAAGGACAGAGAATTTTTATACATTGAAAGGTTGAAGCACAATATTATAAGTGTGAGTCAACTATATGATCAAGGGAATACACTTACATTTCACCTAAATGGATGTGATATCAGGAAATCCAAGATAGGAAAGCTTATTGTAGACACCTATAGAAATGCTAACAATATCTACATGTTGAGAAAAATTAAGGGAGAAAAATGCTTTTTATCACAAGAGGATGAGAGTTGGTTATGGCACAAGAGAATGGGCCACTTGAAATTTGACAACATACTAAAAATAAGCAACAAATAGGTAGTCAAATATTTTCCCAAGATAGGCAAACCCCCAAGCATGATTTGTGCATTATGCCAATATGGTAAGCAAACAAGATCAAGTTTCAAATCAAAGGAATTCTCTTCATCCAAACCTCTAGAGTTGATTCAAACTGATAAATGTGGCCCTAAAAGAATGAATATCTTACAAGGTGAGAATTATTTCATGTTTTTTTATTTTTTATTATTCAAGAATAACTTGGGTAACATTTTTAATAGAAAAATCAGAAGCTTTTGAAAGGTTGAAAGCATTCAAGGCACTTGTATAAAATGGAGTAGGCAAAAATATCAAGTGTCTAAGATCATACAAAGGAGGTGAATTCACTTCAAATTAATTTTTAGAATTCCATGAACAACAAGGAATCAAGAGATAATACTTAGCAACAAGAACTCCACAATAGAATGGAGTAGTTGAAAAGAAGAACAAAACTATTCAAGGCATGTCCAGGGCCATGCTAAATGATTCTAAGCTTTCTGATACTTTTTGGAGAGATGCGATTCATACAACTATTATATCATCAATAGAGATCAAGTAAGAGTAAATCACTACAAAACTCCATATGATATTTGTAAGGGAAGACCAGTTACTGTGAAGTACTTCAAAAGTTTTGGAAGCAAATGCTACATTTGATGAGAAGAAAAATATTTGGGTAATTTTGATTCCAGGTGTGATGATGGTATCTTCCTTGGATACTCTTCAAAGAGCAAAGCTTATAAATGCTATAATAAAAGATCACATAAAATTGTGAAAAGTGTAAATATAAGAGTTGATGAAGAAATAGATCTAAGAGAACCAACTCAAGAGATTGTGTATCAAGAAGGAGAAATTTGCAAATATGAAGAAACTAAAGAAGATGAGAATCATAGGACACCCTCAAGAACACCCCCTAATATACCATCTAAAACACCATCCAGATATGTACAAAAGAACCATCCAAAAGATCTTATTATTGAGAATCTAGATGAAAGAAAAACAAGGAGGAAAATACCAACTTCCCTTTACTATCTAAAGTTGAGCCAAAAAATTTCAATGAAGCAAATGAAGATAAATATTGTATTAAGGCAATGGAAGAGGAGTTAGATCAAATAGAGAAGAATGAGACTTGGGAACTTGTTCCACATACAAAATACAAGAACGTAATCGACACCAAATGGATCTATAGAAACAAGTTGAATGAATATGGTCAGGATATTAGAAAAAAGCAATACTTGTGTGCAAAGGTTATGCACAAGTTGAGGGAATTTATTTTGAAGAGACATTTGCTCCTGTTGCTCATCTTGAGGCCATAATAATATTCTTAGCTTTTTCAAGTTTTAGAAACTTCAAAGTGTACCAAATGGATGTACAATAAATATTTCCTTTTTGGTTACATAGAGGAAGAAGTCTACATTGAGAAACCAAATGGTTTCAACCTAACATACAAGCCAGACTATGTATGTAGATTGAAGAAGGCTCTCTATGAACTAAAGCAATACCCTAGATCTTGGAACTCAAGGTTGGATAAATACCTCCAAGAGCAAGATTTTACAAAAGGTATAGCTGATAGCAACCTATACATCAAAATGAAGGAAATGACTAGTTAATTGTAGTGGTCTATGTGGATGACATCATTTTCGAAGGTAGTAATAACAAGATGTGTCAAGAATTTGTAAAATATATGCAAAGAGAATTTGAGATGTTAATTCTTGGTGAGCTATCCTTATTTCTTGGTTTGCAAATCTCACAATTAGATAAAGGTATTTTTCTCTCTCAAATGAAGTATGTAAAATAAATGTTGAAAAAATTTAGGATGGAATATTGCAATCCTATGAGTACCCCTATGATTATATAATGTAAGTTAAGTAAATATGATGAGTATCCCGAGGCTAATCAAACTTTGTATAGATCCATGATTGGAAGTTTACTATATGTCACAGCTACATGACCAAATATAATGTAGGCAGTTGGATTGGTGGTATGATTTCAAGCTGCACCAAAGGAAACACATGTACAAGCAGTAAAAATAATCTTCAAGTATTTTAAAGGAACTATAGGTTTTGGATTGTGGTATCCTAAATGCGATAATTTCACTCTCAATGCATAAACATATGCAGATTGGGCAAGCAGTGTGGATGATAGGAAAAATACAAGTGGAGGAGCATTTTTTCTTGGAGACTATTTGGTCTCTTGGCTAAGTAAGAAACAAGCATCAATGTCATTATCTACTCCACAGGTAGAGTACATTACAACAACTACTTGTTGCACACATGTTTTATGGATGAAACAAACCTTAAGTAATTTTAAACTAGAGCATGATCATCCTATCTCCATACTTTGTAATAATACAAGTGCCATCAATATTTTAAATATTTTGGTGATGCATTCAAGGGCCAAGCATTTTTTGATCAAGTATCACTTTTTGAGAGAGCAAGTGATTGATCAACAAGTCAAGTTGGAATACATTGCTACAAAGAAATAGATTGCTAACATCTTTACCAAGCCACTTCAAAAGGAGACCTTTGAGTGTCTCAGAAGTAAGTTGGAAGTATCTTTACTCCCATATCATAAATGAATGTCTCAGTTAGAGCAGGTAGTAAGGGGACATTATCAAGTGTCTTATCCTTTAGCCCCGAGGAGCCTTTGCCATTAATGTCAAAGCAGGAGAATTTTAGTAAGGGAAATAGCTTGTCAGGGGAGCAACTAGTGATCTTTTTGTAGTAAAGGACAATTTTCTTTACAGGGTTGCCATCAATGACAAAGGGGGAGATTGTTAGAATTATTGAGTTGTCATTGATGTCAAAGGCAGACTTGGAAGGGTGATTTAATTAAGTATGCTTATGAGTTTGGGTGATATCAAAGGTTGAAATATTTAATTAAATATTTAAATATTTCCAATATCAAAGGTTGAAATATTTAAATAAATATTTAAATATTTCCAATATCAAAGGTTGAAATATTTAATTAAAGATTTAAATATTTCAAATATCAAAGGTTGAATAATTAAATATTTAAAATATCAAAGGTTGAAGATTTAAATATTTCAAATATCAAAGGTTTGAATATCAATATGAAAAGAGTTGACTTCTTGGGCATATATTATCTTGAAATATTTTATATAAATACAAAGACAAAAGTTAATTTGGAAATATTATTTGAGAATACCTTTGATATATTCGAGCAATGACAATGAGGTAAAGGATAAAGAGGAGGCGTTAAATAGTGGCAATGAAATGGAGTAGATCAAATATAGTGGAGGTAAGGTAGTGACACCATCCAGAGTAAGGCCATGCTCTTGAGAAAGAGGAAGAAGAAAGTGAAACCTCGATAGCAAAAATCTCCTATGATCACATGGTAGCAAAACCTCATAAACAAAAAACTCAACTGCATTCAGGCGGTATAAGGATTGTCAAAAAAAAAAGGTAAAGTTTCAGGTTGAATTGTTGAAGTGTTTGGATCATCAGAGAACTCAATTTGCATAAAATTGTGTGCTTTGTATGATTTGTGACACACTCATGAAAGAGCATGGAATGCAATAGGATTTGAAATGAAGAGAGATCAAAAACTGATTTCATAAAATTCTTCTTCAATTGTGGTATGTTTTAGGAAGAGGGGATAAGAGAAGATACACAGTTGGACTGCGTTATTCTTTTGCCCTCACCAAAATGGATAAGTGAACCTCAAGTCACTAAAATAGTGCAAACTATTTTCTTTGATGGTGGTGTGATAGAAAAACTTGATATGCACTAAACACATTACTGTCTGATGTGTAGTTTGAGGTTGGAAAACCAAGAGATATCCAATGAAAAGTGACCAACAAGCATTCTCTCCAAAGAACTAGAAAAATGTGAAGGGAGTAAGCTGATAAAACATGTGGACTACACAAACCATGCCATTGAATTTATAAAGATACACATATTTATTTTGTCCATCTGACATCTTGGTTCCTTTTGAGGGAAATTCCATAATCCCACATTATTTATCTCCTTTTTGCATTGTAATTTGTATACATCCAAGTGTTGTATTTTAAATGTGATTTTGGTCATATTGGAGTAACTTGAATGTGTAGTGAAAATTTTGAACTAGCCATTGGAAGTAATTTAAATTTGCAATGAAAATTTGATTTGAAATTTTAAAAGTTTTTTTTTTAAATGATTATCTTATAGTGATGAATTATAAATAAATGTGGGGGTAGTAAATGATTCTACTTACACCTAATAACAAGTAACCAATTATGAAGTAATAACATGAAGTTGGATGAATAAAGCAAGGTACAACAAGGATGATAATGTTTTGCTAAGAAAAATTATTGAACAGATTTAAGCAGTGTTGGTGATCATATTTGGAGCAAATTTGAGCAAATTTTTGGATCAAAGTTTTGAGCAGACTTGAGCAGACTTTTGGATCAGATTTGTGAGCAGTGGCTTGGTGTCCACGAACTTGACTAAGGGGATTGGTGTATCCTATGGGTTGGTGTCCCCGAATTTGTATAAAGGGATTGGTGTTTCCTGTGGTTTGGTGCCCATAAACTTGTATAAGGGGATTGGTGTATCCTATGGGTTGGTGGCCACAAATTATGTTGAAGAAAAATAAATGCAATATTTTACCGTGGTTTTCTCCCGAAAGGGTGTTTCCATGTAAAACTCTTGTCTCTTATGTGTATGGAAATTATGCATTGATTTATTATTGCATTCATAATATTGTAGTTATTGTTTTGGAAAGAAAAAATTTATCTTATATTTTTCACCCCCCTCTCAGTATAAGTGTGTGTTTCTTCACCTAGGCCCTATTTATAGTAAAATTTTACCCTTGAGTTACCTAGGAAGAAAAATAATTACTCCTAGTAAAAGTAAAAATTTTGGAAAAAAAATAGCAAATGTTGCACCTCCAAATGTTACATACCTCTAATTATACCTCTAATAAGCTTAAAAGTCTCCAAAAATGCTTAGTGTACCATAAAAAACTAGAAATATTATTTTTGAAAAAATTTCCTCAAAATGCATGCAAATTTTCACCTTTGAATCCTTACCGAGCAATTCACTCATTATGTCAAGTGATTCACATCCTTTAACAAGTGATTTATTCATGTTATCAAGTGTATTGAATTTTCCCTTGATCAAATCAATGTCTTTATTGAGTGAATCATTCCTCCAAGCTAATCAACAAATGTTGTGAGTGAATTACAACTTTTCAAAAAGTCTATAAAATTTATGGTTTTGAGGAATGTTTTGCTATCTAGTTCCCATCTAATGTTCCTAGCTTCAAAATGTGTGAAATTTTTTTAAGTTAGTATTGAGGTACTATAGTATCCCATACAGACATTGACTATGACATATGTCATGGTCAAAGTGTTACAATGCTTAATTTTAACTTAATTATTAGAGCATTATGTGACTAGCGTAATAATATTAGTAATAATTCAATAATGTGCAAAAGTAAACATCCACTAGATCACAATAATTCAAGTTTAACAATAAAAAAAATTCAAATAACAAATCCCAAATTTCAAATCAATACAAATCCTAGCCACTTAGAGAGGTGAAGTCTCTTAGCCATTTTATGAGAGTAAAGTCTCATATGCACGATAGAGGTTACTAAGATTCAAATATGAAATATGCATCCAACTACAATAAAACTCTTCCTATTTATAAACTAAATCAAAACTAACCCTAATCCTAATGCTTAAGGGATGACTAACATAACCTAGTGCTTGATCTAACAATAACAAATATAGTCAATGTGTCTATATGTGAGTTGTTACATATAACCTAAGCATAGAAGATAACAATATCAACACCTCCTTTTGGTTGTTTCCTTTAGCTTCTTGAAAAAATATGGCAAAATTATGCTTTGTGTCCTTATTGAAAAATTATAGCTTGGATTCTTGAAGAGTTTCTTTATTTTATTATTTTGTTTTAATTTCTTATTAGTCTCATACTTAATCACTTCTTTTGCATGAGCCTGGTTAATAAGTGGATGATCATTTCACTGCTATCTTTGAGATTAATGATGGATAATTTATTTGAATGCTACATCATTTAGATTAGAATTTAGGAAGTAGATACAGTGTTCTCGAACACAATAACAATTATTTCATGTCTTTGATATATTATTGAACATGATGTTGATAATCTCAATATTTTTAATTATCCACAACTACATGTCCTACTTTGTCCTCTTTGAAATAATTTTCATAGTCTAGATGTCATATTTCAACATCTTGAATCTATTAATATACTTATTAATGATATCAAAGGAGTACATAGTTAAGTTACTAAGTGTAGGCTAAAATGGCTACATCAAGAAAAATGATTGTTTTTGCAAAAATGACTAAGTGTCAAAGATGTCCCAAAACTAGAGTCAAATCGGTCAATAGGTGCCCAAGCTCGAGATGTATCATAGTCACATGACAAAATGCTACAAAAAAGGATGTCATGAAACTAGGGCCAAACTAATAAATAGGTGCCCAAGTTAGGGATGTCTCACGACTGCATGACAAAATGCTCTAAAGAAGGATGTCACAAAACCAGGGTCAAACTAGTCATTAGGTGCCCAAGCTTGGGATGTATCATGACCACGTGATAAAATTATAAAAATAAGAATGTCATGAAATTGGGGTCAAACTAGTCAACATGCCTCCAAGCTCGATATGTATCGTAGTCACATGAAAAAATGCTACAAGGAACGATATCATGAAATTGGGGTTAAACCAATAAATAGGTACCCAAGCTTAGGATGTATCACAATCATGTGACAAAATTCTACAAGGAAGGATGTCACGAAAATAGGGTGAAATTGGTCAACAGACACCCAAACTCAAAATGTTTCATGATTGTGTGATAAAACGAAGCAAATAATGATGTCACAAAACTATGATCAAACTAGTCAAGCACCCAAGCTTGGGATGCATTGCGACTACACAATAAGTCAACCTCAAGAAGATATAAGGAGATTCAATTGTGCCTATTAAAAAAATAAAATCAATGAATAAAATTCAATCTCTTAGAAAGGACATAAAATAAGAGAAATTTCACCATGTCCACACGATAGAAGACAAAAATAAAAGAAAAATTATGGTCAAGATCATTCATTTGGACCTACTAAGTAACAATTAAAACATCAATCTTATAAGACTAGTGATAAGATTCAAAATATTTTGATTAACTTAATTCTATTGAAGATCTACCTCAAAGAATGGCTACAAGAACAAAGTATGACTCATATCAAAGTCTAGGTAATAGATTTTATGCTAGTCACAAAAGTGGGTGCAAATCAATGAAACTAATTCAAAATTAGGGTTTAAAAAAATTGTGAGGTTACCATGTAGACATTCTGCCAACTTGGATATGTAACATCTTTTTGTAATTTTGACTACAATTATCTATAAATAGAGGCCATAGTGCCAAATATAGGGTCGACTCATAAGCTTTTACAATTTGCATGTACAAAGCATATTGTATATTGAAAAATATAAAGAGATTGTTGTTTGGCCTCTGGTTCAACTTCGTTGCAAGACATGTATGTATGAATGGTTGCTTATTTCTAATTTTAACTTGTTGAATTCTCATTATGTTAATTTTAATTTATGTATTTATGCTCATGATTCATTCCCTATTTATGGAATCCATAATCTGATAGCTATGCATTTCATAAATGAATGTTTTGTAATGAATACAAATTGGTTGGTATGTTAGCTAGTTTACTTTTTTTCTCAATTTTGTGATTTTTTGCAACACATGTGGCTTGATGTGGCTTAATTTACACCACCATAAATTCTAGCTTTAGCTTTATTTTCTTATTTTAGCACCCTTTTCCCCATATTCTAGGAGCAATTAGCTTGAACTTCATAGGTATCTACATCCTCTGAATATTGACCATTGAAGCCATATTATTTCAAGGTCATTCAATGTTGGTCAAGGTATTTGGGTGCATAATATTACCATAGACTGATTTTTAGACCAACAACTTTTGGCACTACCAATGGGACCCACTTCCATAATTTTTGTAAAATCAGAATTTCGATGATACTTTGTTTTATAAGAATATTTTTCAATCACATGGTGACTCCATTTGAATTCAACCTAGATATATTTTAAGTCACCTTAAAGAAACCTTGCTACCAATTCACCTTATATAATATATGTTCACAAGATAGGAAACTAGAGGATTGGATGAACCATTAGAATTCGTAGAGCTACTATCCATACTTATAAAAAATAAAATTTAATTGGCCCTTTTGAATAATCTTCTTAAAATATTTCATAGGAGAAATATTCTAAAAATCTCATTCCATCAACTTTGTTGAATACTTCATTTCTAATTACTGGAAATCAAAATCAAAATTCTCAAGACTACCCAACCAAAAATCATATAGGTCCTATAAATTTTCTCATCCAAAAACCTATTTCGTAGGTAGGTTTAAAAGCACTACCAACATATGATGGCACCAAAAATATTGCTTATGAGCACTATCAAGATGTAGCATCACTAGCAACCATACATAATATTTAGGAAGAATATGACATGATTAAGCTATTGGTTATATCATTGAGGGAGAAAATGTTGTACTAATATAGAACCTTCTCGGATAAAACAATAACCACATGGGTCTAGCTGGCTAGAAAATTAGTGGAAGAATTCAATGAACAAGCAAATCCATTCTCTCTACTAACATAATTCACTATAATACAAAGGCAACCATAGGAAGAGATATTTGATTTCAACATTAGGTGTAGATAAACATGGATAAGAGTACCCCTGGGTGTTTTAATAACAAATGAACAAGCTATGTATTACTATCAAAGGGTATTCCATTAAAATTTGGATATGGTTATAAGGTAGTCCAATGTGTTAACATTCCCTTATATTTTTCAATAAGAATTAAAGGCTAAGAGGAATTTGATTGCTATAGGAAGGCTACCCCCCAAAATGGTAATGCCAATATTTCCAAAATTTTCTCAACAAAAAATGCAAACCTTTGCTACACACCATTCATTTCTAATAACCACTTCCACCATCAACCTCCTAGCATGGCCAGCTAGACTAGTTACTCAAACACTCCCTCCACCTCCTACAATACCATTATTTCCAATATCATCTGATGTTTTTGTATTACCAACTCTTGATCGTCAAAAATTTATCATGCAAGATATGGTCAAAGCCATGAAGAACCTCACCAATGGAGTTACTTCCATGAAAAGGAGGAAGGATGAGAGAAATTTTCAACCAAAAATGTTTTCATATGTCACAAAAGATCAAGCTACTTCTACTAGCAATCTTATGGAAAAACCTAATACTGTATACAATAATCTAGAAGAAGAACCTTTTGCATTAGGATCTGAGGTGTTGAACTTGTAATGACCGACATGGTAGAATTTCATGCGTGATGCACCAACATCACATCCAAAAAAATATCATTAGAAAGGTAGAAAATGTTAAAAAAAGCTAGGTAAATATGCTAAGGGAAATGGAATATAATTTCATGATACCATGTATTGAACATGTATCAATCCTAACAAGATCAAGTAAGAAGGCTTTATCGGTTGATCATAAGGTAATGGATCCGTTTAAAGTACCCTATGAGATACAAAAATATCCAAAGAAATATATCCCTTAGATTGTCCCAACCTAAAATCTAGCTTAGGAACAACAAAATATGGCAAAGGAAGGTGAAACCCAAGAGTAGAAAAGAGTTAAGCTGAGATACCCTTCTCTAACCAAACACGAAAGGATTGAAGCAACTTAGGAATACATGAGTAAATATGATGAACCTACAAAGAAACATAGAAAACAATAACATTTTTGGTTTCAACATAGTGGAAGAATTGAAGAAAACTCCATCAAAAGCTAGTATGTATGATACACTCCTTATTATAGGATATATTGATATGTTATAGGCTTCACTTAAATCTATCAAGATTCAAGGAAAGCATTAGGTGGAGCTTAATCTAGCTCAAGGTCATCCTACCTCAATAATAGAAAAAAACAAACCATCACCATTTTAATTTTCCTTGCAGATGGAAGGATGAGTGGTTCACAATTGAATGATTGACTTAGGAGTAGCTACCACAATAATTCCCAAAGAAATTTATGAAATAATGGGTATGGAATATACAAGAAGCAACCTTGGTGTGCTACAACTATATGGTACACTAGTAAAGATAGTACATGTAATCAAATATGTGTGTTGGCAATTTGAATTATTTTATGTTGTCGATGTCACATGGATCATTGATGTCACATGGATCACATTGAGTTTTGATGGCCAAATGATATTTTGGAAAGCATGGATAAATACAGGGTTTTTATGAAAACCAATGCAGGTAAAATAAAAGGTTTTATTTAAAACCATGGATGGTATATTTGAACTGGGTTTTTCTTAAAACCCAAGTTGACATTTTGTTTCATCGAAAAAGGTGCCCCGGTGATGGAGATATTTAATTTTTAATATTTAGTTTAAATTTTAATTATTTAAAATTTAAATTTAAATTTAAAATTAAATATGCAAGATTTTTGTCAACGTCATCGAAAATAATAAGGAGGCTACATAAATGGGATACGTAAGGTTCATAAATGAAACCTTTCTCGTGGTGAATAATCATTGGCTAAGCATCCAAATTGAGCTCTTGCAAAAATATTTTAGAAAGCAGAAGCAGCGAATAAATGAAGGTTGGTCAAAGTCCAAAGTCATCATGGGCAGAGTGGCACATTGGCAGTTGGCTTTTGTCTAAGGTTTGTGGCAGCAAAAATGTCAAGGTTTTAAATCCCCTTGACTGCGTTCGGAAGGCATTGGAATAAAAGCTCTCGAAGAGCTTTTGATTTGAGGAAAGGGAGGAAGGGTTTTAAGGCACGTTGTGCCTTTCCCTTTCAAACGAGTGGCTAGCTCGTGTGGCAACCTTATCCACTGCCAAGGCGCTCATGGTGTTGGCAAGTCTAGGGTTCGAATCCTCTTGAGGAGGTAAATACGTTTTTGCTCTAATTAATTATGTTAAGCCCTAAGTTGGAGTTATAAGGTGGTTAGGAATAATTAAAGTTTTTAATTAAACTTTGTTTTTATAAGGGTTGTGATTATTATTTCAAAGGTGGATGAGTTGTTGATTTAATTTGATGTTCATGAAATTGAGAATTAAGATTTAGGAGAAATAAGGAGTTGTTATAAAATAATTTTTGAGAGGTTTATTGATTATTATTTTGATAAGGATTTTTATTAAAAAAGGACTTTGGTGGATGTGTTTATTAAGTTGGAGTAAAAAGGTTTAAATTGAGTTATGCTTTATCTTGTGATTATTATTTTAAGTCCACTAACCCCTACTGAGATTGGAAAGAAAAGTTGTGTTTAGTGTGGAAAATTTTGTGGTGAACTTCTTGGCATCAAAAATGTATGGGCACATTCTCCTATTGATTGTTTATGGTGGTTGATTTCTGAAATATTGAAAAGGATTAATTATGGTTTCCTTTTTGAAAGTGGTTGGTTGAATGCTACAAGGTTTTTTGGTTTGAGAGTTGTGTTTAAACCTTGTTTTATAAGCATAGTTGTTGAAGCCCATTGGTTATGTAAAGAACTTGAAAAGAAAATGAGTATCATTGTTATGTGAGATTTGTGATTGAGCATTGTTGGAAATATTTGAGTTGGTTGATACATGCTTGGACTAGGATTTTGTGAGAAAGAATATCCCTTGTGGTGATTGGTTGAGTTGAATTGATTGATCCTAGTCAAGTGATTGTGTGAGGTGATTGTTCAAGTCCCATGAAACAAAAAATTCTATAATTTTGATTTAATTTGAGATTGATATTAGAACATATTGAGTCTCTAACAATTCTCTTTATGCTTCTATGATTTGACTTGAGTTGAGATTTATTTGAGTTGAGTTGAGTTGAGATTGAGCTTAGAACATATTGAGTCTCTAACAATTCTCTTTATGCTTCTATGATTTGACTTGAGTTGATATTGATTTGATTTGAGTTGAGTTGAGATCATTGTGGATCATTTTTGTCATCCATTATAGAGTGCATTTCCATTCATTGTTGAGTTCATATTTGAGCCTTGACTTCATATATTTGTGGATGCAATTTGAGTACTACTTGAGCATGATTGATTAAGCCTTTGAGAAGGCCTTTGGGATAGATTTATGGCAGTTTATGTATGATTTATTGAGCCTTTGAGAAGGCTTTATGGACAATTTTTGGGACAGATTTGTGGATAGTTTTAGATGGATTTATGGACAGATTTGGGATAGATTTTGATGAGGTTATGAGTGAGCCTATTGAGTAGAGTTGAGCAAGTTCTTGGTGAGATTGCTAAATTAGTTTTGGACAAGTTCTTAGTGAGCTTTTTGGAGTAGATTTGAGTGAGTTCTTAGTGATCTTGCTAGAGCATATTTGGATAAGTTCTTAGGGAGCTTGTTGGAGAAAATTTGAGCAAGTTATTGGTGAGCTTGCTAGAGCATATTTGGACAAGCTCTTAGTGAGCTTGTTGGAGAAGATTTGAGCAAGTTCTTGGTGAGCTTGCTAGAGCATATTTGGATAAGTTATGTGTGAGCTTGTTATTGCATAAATTTGAGCAGATCAAAGAAATTTGGACAAATTTTGTGTGAGCTTTTTGAGCAATTTTGGACAAGTTCTGTGTGAGCTTGTTATGCATATTTGGACAAGTTTTGTGTGAGCTTGTTATTTCCTAGCTTTGAGCAGATAAAATAAATCATTGTATTGGATAAGTATCCTTATTTTTATGTGAAATATTATAAGGAGATTATCTTGTGGAGTACCCCACATTGGAGGAACCACGTTAAATATTGTGTCTCAATTGTGTGTGGTGACTTGTGCTCTTGCTTACTATTGCTATTTGAGTTATTAATGCACACTGCTATATTTGGTTATTGCAATTAAGGACATTAATTGATATTGGTTTGGAAATAAAGTAAAAAGTTATTTTATACTGTTCACCCCCCTCTTAGTATAATCTTGTGTTCTTAAATTGGTATCATAGCGGGTTCCTTCAGAAAATCTAATAGTTTGAGGGCAAATTCTACAAGAACATAGATGGATTCATAGAATGGATCATCTAAAAATAAGGCTCCACTATTTTATGGTAAAAATTATGCTTTTTGGAGCATGAGGATGAAGAACTACTTGATATCACAAGGATATGAGGTATGGCAAATGGTTGAAAAAGAGTATAGGGTTGAAGGTGATCCCGAGGCAGATAAGACTATCGAGAAAATGGTTGAGATCAATGCAAGAGCAATGAATTGTATTTTGAGTGGGCTACAAGAGATATATTTTACAAAGGTTATGGTATGTAATTAAGCTAATGAGATGTGGACCAAGTTGTGGAATACTTATGAAGGATATTCCAAGGTAAAGTTGGCAAAACTACAAACTCATAGAAAAATATTTGAGGAATTGAAAATGGAATATTATAAAAATATTGCAAATTTTTTACTTCGAGTTGATGATATTACTAACACCATGAGAGGCCTAGGTTTTGATATGAAAGAATCAGAAGTTACTCAAAAGGTTTTGAGATCACTTCCCATGAAATATGATGCTAAGGTTTCAAAAATAGAATAAATAATGGATATCAACAAGCTAACAATGGAAGAATTGCAAGGAAATCTCACAGATTATGAGATGAGGGTAAGTAAGCATCAGGTTCCAATAAAAGAGATTGCATTCAAGGCTTTAGAAAAAGAGAAAGGGAAAGTTCCAAAAATAGATAGAGTTGTAGATAATGATGAGGAAGCTAACTTCATCAAAAGGAATAAGGACTCAAGGAATTTTAGGGATATAAGGAAAGTCAGATGCTACAAGTGTGGTGATCTTGGTCACTATGCATACAAGTTTCCACATGAAGAAAATAGTGATGATGAAAAATAGAGTCACAGAAGAAAAGAAAATCAAAAGCATAAGCATGACAAAGATGATAGATACAAGAAAAACAGGTATGAGAAGAACAAATTTTTTCGTAAGGTAAATAAATATTACTACATTGTAGATGCAAGCGATAGCTCAGATCACAGTGATAGAAACCAGTCATATGAATAAGAATGTACATTCTTTGGAATAAGTGAAGAAAGGCAAGAACGCATATTCTTAGGTATTGAAGTTAAAGAAGACGATATATCTATTGAAGAAAGACATGAAGAGCTTGCCATAGCCATTGAGAAATAAAATAGGTAAAAAAAGGGTCTAAGGATACTAAAATTCTTCATATGCGGAGATTTTGGGCATATAGATGATGATTGCACATACTACAACAATTGCAACAAGGAAAGTTTATTTGTTGAAAAAGAAAGCAATAGTTCTAGTAATAGTTCTAGCAGCAGTTCTAGTGATAATTCTAGCAGCAGTGATGATGAATAAGAGGATTCCACAAAATAGGAAAAGAAAATCAAGAGGTTGGAAAATAAAATCAAGAGGCTTGAAAATAAGGTTCATAAAAATGAAAATGTCAATATGATGCTTAATCAACGCATTCAATAGTTGGAAAAAGAGCTTCAAGAAACAAAAGAGCTTGGCATCACCATTTCTAAGAAATTGAAGGAGAGAAAAGAAAGATGTAATCAGTTAGAAGAAGAATATCAGAAAATTTTGGGGACCTACATAAATGAGTTAGCATGATTTCAAAGGAATTCAAAAACTCTGGATAATTTTTTGGATTTACAACAAGATCCATTTAAAAATACAGGTCTTGGTTATGAATAAGGGAAATAAAAAATAAGTACACAAGGACCTATATTTGTATCAAGAGGCATTGTTTCAGAAATCTATAAGGAAGAACCAATTCCTAAAGAAAAATAAGTAGCAAAAATGGATATTTACATTTCAAAGGCTATAGAGATGTGTGCCAATTTGCTACTTAACACAAATAAATAGAAAGAAGAGGAATATTCCAAAGCATTGAAAGTCTCATATTTTAGGTTTGGGGAATCACACTCAAAAGGAAATTAAGTTCTAAAATATGAAATCAAGAAAGCACCTAAGATTTGTGAGGAAAGTTCCAAAGTTTCGATGGCTCCAAATATTTAGTTTGGTTCTTGTTTTGAGATAGGTTAATCAAGTTTAAAAGGAAAAGAAATACTTGAAGAGAAAAGCAAGGAAGAAACTAAGGAAGATGATTTAGATACTACAAAGAAGGTTCAAGGATGCAATGCACAAGTTTAAAATGATCCTAAGGACAATGGTAAAGAAAGGTATGAGGAACCAAGGCATCAATAAAGGGCTTTTCAAGGACATTGTTTTTCTTGTAATGGATTTGGACACAGAGCTATACACTACAGGGTCTATGGATCAAAGAAGTTTGATTTTGCTAGAAGGAACATCAAAGGAAGAAGGTATGGTTTTCAGGGACATTGCTTCTCATGTAACAGGATTGGTCATAGAGCTTCTCAGTGCAAATGAAATGAGCAACATGGTTTTGGTTTTAGAGCTACACAATTCAGAAGTCATGGTCATAATGGTCATGAAAATAAAACTTCACAATATAGGGTTCATGAAAGTAATGGATATGGAAATTATTTTAATAAATATTTTAGGATATGGGCACCATCCAAAGGCTACAATATCAAGCATTTTAACTATAATAACTTTGGACATATTGCAAAATGGTGTAGGATCCAATTCCAAACAAGTTCAAGGCAAGAAGGTCAAACAGGTTCAAGGCAAGAAGATCAAGAGAAGGATATCAGAAAAACATGGAAGGAAGTTGATAGAGGAAAGACACAATGTAAGATGGGAGTAAAACTACTCCTAGCCCAAAATTAATAACCTTAAGAGAGAAGGTGGTGAGGGGGCTATGCTTAAGAGTTATATATTTTAGCCCCATAGGTGTCCCTTTCACCATTTATGTCAAAGGGGGAGAGATTTGAGTAAGGGGGAGAGCATTGAGTTAGGGGGAAGCAGCCTCCAAAGAGAGCATTGAGTTAGGGGGAGCAACCTCCTTAGAGAGTATTGAGTCAAGGGGAGTAGCTTTGATTCTCAGAGATGGTTTTTACAGTGATTGTGGTTTTTGCATTAGAGATATTGCCATCAATGACAAAGAGGGAGATTTTTGGTAATTTGAGTTATTTTATGTTGTCATTGATATCACATGGATCATTTATGTCACATGGATCACATTGATTTTTGATGGCCAAGTGATATTTTGGAAAGCATGGATAAATACAGGGTTTTTGTGAAAACCAAGGCACAATGACAAAGGGGGAGATTATTGGTAATTTGAGTTATTTTATGTTTTCATTGATGTCACATGGATCATTGATGTCACATAGATCACATTGAGTTTTTTTGGCCAAATGATATTTTGGAAAGCATGGATAAATACAGGGTTTTTGTGAAAACCAAGGAAAGAAAAATAAAAGGTTTTATTTAAAACTATGGATGGTAGATTTGAACTAGTTTTTTCTTAAAACCCAAATTGGCCTTTTGTTTCGTCGAAAAAGGTGCCCCAGTGATGGAGATTTTTAATTTTTAATATTTAATTTAAATTTAAATTATTTAAAAGTTAAATTTAAATTTAAAATTAAATATGCAAGATTTCCACTGACGTCATCAAAAATAATAATGAGGCTATATAAATGGGATACCCAAGGTTCATAAATGAAACATTGCTCGTGGTGAATAATCATTGGCTAAGCATCCGAATTGAGCTCGTGTGAAAATATTTTAGAAAGCAAAAGCAATGAATAAACGAAGGTTGGTCGAAGTCCAAAGTCATCATGGGCAGAGTGGCACATTAGCAGTTGGCTTTTGGCTAAGGTGTGTGGTAGCACAAACATCAAGGTTTAGAATCCCCTTGATTGTGTTCGAAAGGCATTGGAAGAAAAGCGCTCGAAGTGCTTTTGATTCGTGAAAAGGGAGGAAAGTTCTTGGTGAGCTTGCTAGAGCAGTTTTGGACAAGTTATTAGTGAGCTTGTTGGAGCATATTTGAGCAAGTTCTTGGTGAGCTTGCTAGAGCATATTTGGACAAGTTCTTAGTGAGCTTGTTGGAGAAGATTTGAGCAAGTTCTTGGTGAGCTTGCTAGAGTAGATTTGGACAAGTTCTTAGTGAGCTTGTTGGAGCAGATTTCAGCAAGTTCTTGGTGATCTTGCTAGAGCAGATGTGGACAAGTTCTGTGTGAGCTTGTTATTGGACAAGTTGTGTGAGCTTTTTGAGCAGTTTTGGACAAGTTCTATGTGAGCTTTTTATGCATATTTGGAAAAGTTTTGTGTGAGCTTGTTATTACCTAGCTTTGAGCAGATCAAATAAATTATTGTATTGGATAAGAATCCTTATTTTTGTGTGAAATATTATAAGGATATTATCTTGTGGAGTAACCCACATTGGGGGAAGCACGCTAAATATTGTGTCTCAATTATGTGTGGTGACTTGTGCTCTTGCTTACTATTGTTATCTGAGTTATTAATGCACACTACTATATTTATTTATTGCAATTAAGGACATTAATTGATATTGGTTTGGAAAGAAAGTAAAAAGTGGTCTTATACTGCTCACCCCCCATCTCAGTATAAGCTTGTGTTCTTCAATGTGTCCATGGTGTTGCATAGATTACCTCAAATTACTATTATCCAAGAAATTATGGTAGTTGATTTGGAACCTTATTTTGGGATGTATCTATCAAGAGAGTTCACTGCCAATTTGGGTGGGTACTTATATCTTGATTGTTCACATATAGATATCCCATTTAAAGGTAAAATAGTCAAGGTATTTTTAGATAAACCATCATCCTTCCATATAGAGAAGCTTGAAAAAGAAAATTTGCAAGCTAACATAATTAGCATGATGAAAGAAGTGGATTTGATAGATGAAGTGTTGGAAGATCTTCAAATTGAAGATCAATTTTCTTTGAAGGAAATCATTGTTATGATTGATATAGGAATTGGCACCTATTCGATCATGAAGCCTAAATAAAAGAAGTCTATAACTCCAATTGGTCAAAATACCCAAAATAATCATATGTGGAAGTTATTATTTGATGGAGCTAGATGTAAAAATGGTGTCAAAGTTGGCATAGTTTTGATAGCACCTACTAGAGAAGAAAAGGTATTTTCATATAGATTGACATGGAGCTATACAAACAATGCAATAGAATATGAAGCACTATGCCTAGGATTAAAGAAATTTGAAAATATGGGGATAAAAAAACTATAGATATTTGGTGACTTAGAGTTAATAGCCAATCAAATTATAGAAAAGTGCATTAGCAAACAACACTATCTCAAAGCTTATAGAAACATAGTATGGGAATTACTAGAGGCTTTTTAAGCTCTGAATATAAAATCCATACCTAGTGAGTATAACACTCATGCTGACATATTAGCATCTATAGGAGATAATTTCTTTCAAATATCTACTTTCATACATAAATCTAAAATAGTAAGGCTTGTTTATAGTCCCTATGTATCTAATAAGGACAACTTTTGATAAGTGTTTGATAATGATGAACAAGTGATTGATTTTTTAATTTAGAAAATGAATTGTGCAAGCAACTAGATGCTAGAAGAGGATGAGAAAAGTGAATTACTATAACTTAAGAACAATCGCATCCCAAAATGAATGATAACATTATAAAACCTATTTTATGTCAGTAATTGATCGACTACTCATAGGATTGAAGTTGACAGTCAAAACTACAAGGATGTACAAATTGAGTTGGGAAAGAACATCAAATCAGGGTACATTGTTCAGAGGAAGAGGTCAACCAAATTTTGGATTTATGCAAATAATTCAATGATATCATAGCATGGACCTATGATGACCTCAAAGTGTACAACAAGGATACCATCCAACACACCATTGAGCTCATACTAGATGTAAATTCTTTTTGATAGAAGTAGTGGCCAATAAATCCCAAGATAGAGGCCCTAATGAAGTAGGAGCTAGTGATGTTTCTAAATGCCAAGATCATATATCCAATAAAAAAATTCTACATGGGTGGACAATTTGGTCCTCGTAAGGAAGAAAAATGGAGATATTTGTCTCTATGTGGACTTTAGGAACCTAAATCAAGATTCTTTAAAGGACCGCTATCCTCTCCTAAAAATTGATCAAATTTTGCATACTTTGGCCAGAGAAAAAGATTCTCTTTACTGGATGGATTTTTGGGTTTTAACCAAATATGGATTTAGAATGAGAATTAATAAAATATTATATTCACCACAAAATGGGGTACCTTTGCATATCAGTGGATGCCTTTTGTTTTGTCCAATGCTGATGCTACCTTCTAGAGAGCTATGGATTTAATATTTAGAAATTTAGTAAACAAGACAATAGTCATTTATTTGGATGGCATGATTGTGTTCTATCTTGACAAAGAGAAACATGTAGAGCATCTCTGGTTGGTGTTCAAAAAATACAAAGAATTTGGGATTTCATTAAATCGTAAGAAGTTAATTTTTATCATGCATGAAGGGAAGTTGTTAGGGTATGTAGTGTAAAAAAAAAGGCTAGCCATTGAAATAGATAGGGTAAAAACCATTTGGACCCTTCCTATGCCACTAAAGAAGAAAGTGCTTCAGTCATTTTTTGGGTAGATTAAATTTGTACAGAAATTCATTTCATATTTTTTTGAGATAGTTAAACCAAAGAAGTGAATTTCAAATGGATGGAGGTCCAAAAAATGCTTTCAAGAACATTAAAGAAGAAATATCTCAAGCCCTTATTCTAGTTAATTTTAACTACTACAAATATTTAATCCTTTATGTGTTTGGGGTAGAAGAGAGCTATGTTGTTGTACTTACTCAAAAAAGGGAAGAAGATAATGCACAACCAATAGTTTTCCTAAGCCAAACCTTGCATGATCATGAATAAAGGTATAATTTCATTGAGAAATAGGTTTATGCAATAATTAAATATTTGATGAAGTTTAGGTATTTTGTTTCTCAAAGAAAAATCTTGGTATATGTAGTCCATCTAGATGTTCAAAACTTCATAAGTTAGGGAGAGCTAGGGGATAGAAGAGTTTGTTGGGTAACCAAATTTCAAAAAATTGATGTTGAGATTAGGCCAACCAAACTAATAAGGGGTAAAGCACTGTATCAATAGGTGGTTGAGTCCACTCAATAGAATGTAAATTTTTTGATAGGAGAACAAGATCAACCTACAAAGAAGGAAGGACTAGAAGTATTTCTAGATACTTGGATTGAACAATCAATACACTATTTTAATTTTGGTAGATATCTAAATGGCCTAAATGCATCCTAGAGATGTAAATATAGGTTGCAAGCAAGAAAGTATGCATTAATTGATGGTATTCTATATTGATAGAACTTTGATGGAGTGTTGTTGAGATGTTTACATCCAAAAAAATTATTAGAAGTCCTTAGAGAATTTTATGCTAGTTTTTTAGAGGACATTATTCAGGGTAAACTATAGCAACAAAGATATTGATATTTGAATACTATTGGCTATAAATATTCTTAGATGCATTCAAAATGGCTAGAGCATGTGACAAATGCCAAATATTTATTGGAAAAAATAAACATGTTGCCATACCACTTCAGCCAATAGTTGTAGAAGAACCATTCCAACAATGGAGATTAGACTTTATTGGCATGATCGACCCCAATTCATCAGTCGAGAATAAGTTAATAGTGATGGTGATGGATTATTTTAATAAGTGGATGGAAGTAGAGGCTAAAAAACATGTTGATCAAGACACAGTTATTGAATTCATGGAAATATTGATTACAAGATCTAAAACTTTGGCTACCATTGTTTTAGATAATTCTAGATCTTTAATTGGTGCCAAGATAATATCTTTCATCAGAAATTATGGCATATATTGGAATGCATCTTAAAATTATTATCCTTAAGGAAATGACCTTGAAAAATCCATATATAAGAAGCTATTGAAAATAATTATGAGAAGCTTTGAAGAAAATCCTAGAAGTTGGCACTTGTTGCTTGATCAAGCATTGTGGGTTGATAGAATAACACACAAGAAATCATTGAAGACATCACCATCTCTTCCAATAAACTTGGAGCTTCCAACTCTTAGGTTTATCAATGATATGGAACCCAAAAAAATTTAGCCAATGGAAATAAGGCTAATAGAACTAGTATAACTAGAAGAAAAATGTGGACACGCATACAACAACATATTCCATCATTAGAGAATTATGAAAAATTGGTTTGATAAGAGGGCAACACCAAAGGAATTCAATGAAGGATATCTAGTTTTAAAGTGGGATGTTGATCAAGCAAATATAGGAGCACATGATAAATTTGAATCTATGTGGTCTGGACCATATCTTATTGAGCAACATAAATATGTAAATGCATTCCAATTACATGACCTGACCGATTGATTGCTCTCAATACCTATGAATGGTAAATATTTGAAGCACTATGCCTAGATGATATGGTGTCAAACATGTATATATATACATACATATATATATGTATGTATGTATATATATATGTATATATATATATATATGTATGTATATATGTATGTATATATATATACATTTATATATATGTGTGTGTATATATATTTATATGTATACATACATACATACATACATACATACATACATATATATACACACATATATATACATATATATATACATACATACATGTACATACATATACATACATATACATACATATATATATATATAAGACCAAAACTTGCTCAAAATCATGGATTGTCATGAAAGCGTGGTCAGTGCAATCAACATGCACCTAGTTCTAAGATATTGTACGATCACATGACAAATTGGTCCAAAGGAGTATCACAACCACACAATGAAAGAATGTCTTGAAACCATGGTAAGCATAGTCATAGGTATCCAAACCCTGGAATGCATCATGGCCATGTGATAATGAGAGATATATCATGACAAAATAAATCAACAAAATATGAATTCAAAAATTAAATTTTGACCATGTGCAAGTCTCTCATATGAGAAGTTGAAAGCAAATTAATGATGTTGCACAATAGAAGAAGATAAGCGAAATTTAAATTTTCAATAGAGGAAAACCACTCTCATGTTGAAATATCATTAATGACAAGCTACCTGATTTGTTGAATGAGCATGTAGACACACGAACAAAATTAATGTTGATTTGATAGTTAAGAGGTAGTTCATCTATTATAGAAATGGTGAAAGCTTTAGGAGGAATATACAAGATGGTTATTTTAGTAATATCTTGGATGACAATTAATATTATAACATCTTCAATATTCAAAAAGTTTTGAAGTAACCCTAGTACCTCAACTTCCTCAATTTTTTTTCAAAGATTCCATAGTGCTAAAAATGCTAAAGTTGGTTGCATCATCTAACAATAAGAAATTTAGTCAAGCAAGATAACATCTTCCTCTTCAGATTCTAGAGAATATATAAGCACCAATATCAAGAATGACCAATGTTTCCAACATAAGGTCACCAGAATTGTAGACATGGTGATGACTTGAAAGGCCAAAGAGTAGCTTAAGACCAACATGGAGAACAAAGTATTGCAAGACCTTTAATATTCAATTCAAGGTTCTTTCCCTCTTTATTCTTTGCTATATTTTTATATTTATACTCTAGTACACCCGTGTCTTGATTTAATTCAATCTATAGCAAAATTCTATGATCCTAAGCAAAGGGTAGTCTTCACTACTTAGGGAAGACATCTTTTTAAATTGACACCAAAGCTTTTTTGGGTGCATTTGTTATGGGCACGATGCCCAAGGTTAAGCCAAAGATCTTTCAAACTAAGGAGCAAGAAACACTTTACACTCTGAAAGGTAATCCAAATGAAGGGTCTTACTTTAAATTTTGGATAAAGTCATAGTTAAAAACCATAGAAGTAGGTGATACCTTGCCCAAGTCTCCCATTTTGACTAAACAGTTCCAAAATCTTGAGATATTTTCTATGTTAGAAATACTAGGAGGCTTGCACTCTAATAGCAAGGTCTATGACTGGTAGATAGCCACGACCTATGACGTTTCTAACCCAAGAATTATGATATGGCCTTAATGGATAAAAATACCAGGCCCTTATTTTTTGACTGGTCTTTATTCCTATGCAATCAAGTCCATGATCAATTGGTCAAGTTGTAAAAAGGGTCTCACATTTCATTCAAATATTGCTCTCATCTACTTGGCTATTTTTTTACTTTAATGTGTAATAAATACCATGGATTGCTAAAATTATAAATGATGATAAGGAAACCCATATACCTTTATATATATGGACTAACATGTTAACCAAGTCTAAGTCTTATTATAATTTCAATAGAGAATTCTTGGGACCAGCCCTCAAAATATTATATAGAAATTTCTCTAGGCTATCCCCTAAAGCAATGACCATACTATAAATCCCTTATGTAGAGGAGGGAAACTGGTATATCTTGATAGAATATGTGATTATTAGGTTTTATGGATTCACTAAAAATATATTCTTGTTGCCACATTATGTCATTTATTTATTGTTTGCAATGGAATATTTTTGATAGATGAATTTTATCAACTATACATTTTGTGTCAAGGTAAATAATAAGGGATTCTACAATTTTGAAGATATAACAATAAAAAGAAAGGGTCAGTATAAGAGCATTACCCAAGCCATGAATAAATTGGAACTAATAGAACCTCCTTAGAGGTGGAGGTATGATCATGTGAAAAATTCCTTGATAGGTTGAACCTACTTAACTCAGGAAAACCTCCAAAATTTGAGAGAATAGAAAGGCTCTATATTGATTCATTCATAAAAATTTAAGAAACCTCTGAGTTAGAATTTAATGTTCACCTAATCTAATACTTAACCCATTGGAGAGATTTATATGATAATATTGTGGACTATGAGAGTGGAAAAAAACACAACCAAATATAGATTCAACACCAATATGGACACAAAATTCTCACTAAAATAAAATGAAGCTTATAAATCATGGGTGGCTAATAATGGAAAAAATATTTCCCTAAGCTTCAGCAAGGCTAAAGCAATAAAGGACAAATAGGTGGTAGAAGCAGAGGATGTAGGAAAGGAGGACAAAATTTAGGAGTCTTCATACCAATCCTAAGAACAATTTATTTTGGAGATAATACCTCCTTCTGTGATCACTTAGAAGTAGCCTGCACATGTCCCTACACAACAACACCTAGAAACATATAATAAAGGGGTAAAAATAATGTAAACTATGGGATATGTTTGTGGAGGCATAGGGAAAGATTCAACATGATTCATAGAGCCACTCCAGGTCCAAAATAGGCTCAAACATCAAGCCTTGGATGCAAAGACTACAAACGGAGGAATATAGACTTGCTAGTTCCCAAATCACATTTATAGCCTAGAATTCTATAGAGCATAAACTCTCTCCATCCCAAGAAATGGTTTATTTTCCCCAATAACAAGTTATGCTTATAGATGTTAACCATCCTCCCAAAGTTTTAAAAAAAATAGAAGATGTAGTCAAGAGCGGTACTAAGAAGGAAATGAGCAATAAAAGAAAGTTAGATCAGAAAAACTTAGCAATTTAATAGGCCCAACTAGGATATACATGTATCATTTATATTTCTTATTATCCCTCTCCTAATTCCTCAAAAAATATCCTTCCCCTTCTTAGAAACAAGTCTCCCAGATGCTCCATTCATCCCCAACCTAGGGCTTATGTCCCTCATCAATGCCCTTCTATTTCATCATAACAATCTCAATCACAAATCTACCTGGGAGTGTAGTTCCACTATAATTTTAGTTGACACCACTTCCTCTTCTCCATTCCCACTTTTGTATTCCTTGGTATCCACATTCATTACCCCTACTCACCCCACTATCTCATCAATGAACACTAAGAAATTATGGAATGAGAATATTGCCTAGCTTTATAATAAAGTTGTTTGCTCAAGATAAACGATGGTAGTTGAACTAACTACTCTTTAGTAAACCTAATTTAAACTCACTTTCTTGACAAATAAACCAGAAACGGATGTGACTATAGAAGATTACTAGGTTGAAATAACATAAGATATCACACAACTACCTTTAAAGGATGAAGCCATAGCTACCATAGCTCACCTAGATATATAGTCTACATACAAGGTGATCTATACAAAGGAAAATATGAAAAGTTGTAGCAAAAAGTTAAGGAGTTGGAAAAAATAATAGAGGAACAATAGAATCTAGAGAAAGCCCTTGAAATTGAGATTAATAAATGATAGGGTAAGTTCCAAGAAAGGGCTAAATGTAATGAAGACACTCAAAGCTAAAATAAATCTTTATCATATCATATCAAGAACCTTCAATAGCAACTCCAAATAGAAAATGCCAAGAGTGTAGGATTCTCAAGAGAAGGTGTAAAAACATAACGAAAGAAGCCTTGAGTGAGATATTGGAAACAATATATGAGGTATAACCTATGTTTCTCTTCCTAGAAGAAATTAGCCAAGTGGTGGGTGAGACAAAAGAAGACATCAAAGCCACCCAAAAGGAAATACAACCTAAGATGCAAGTAGCATCAAAAATCCAAAAAGTGATTGAAAGTAAGTTTGGATATATTGCTCAAGCAATCCCCAATAAAGAGTGGTGCTCTACCAAGATAACAACCAAAAATATCATAAGAAAGAAAATCCTAATAGGAAAAGGATTGTAATTGATACAAAAATAAAAGGAAAGGTAAATTTGATGATACAATCCATATAAATAATCATAGAGTATGGACTCCAAGGATTTTGGGATGAAGGATCCAAAATCCTAGGATAAAATGAGGTTCAAGCAACCATGACAATAGTAATGGAAGATGGATCTGAGGTTAAAAATTGGCTAGAACCAATCCAAAAAGATCAAATAGTTCATCTAGTAAATAATATGGCTCAAATGAAAACTCTCATGGAAGAGATGGTTGGTAGGGGTCAAAACCTATCACATGAAAAAATTTATAAACTACAATGCATCCAATAATAGATAAGGAAGATATCAAATCCCACTCAGGAAAATTTGGAAGAAGCTTGCAAAATATTGAGCAACATAGTCCAACTTATAGAAGAAAATATAGGAGATGAACAACTAGAATATCTAGAGGAAGGATAGGAGGATGAATCACCTTTCGAGCAAGAAGATGTCAAAGAGGCAGAAAAACAAGGATGAACCTATAATTGGTTCTTATGCAAGTCTCTAATGTAGTTGATATAAGTGGGATGCAACAAAAAGCAAGCAAGGAGAAAATTTTGTGTTCAATCCTGATCCTTGACTCCTTTTCATTTTGTTATCTCATTTTGGCATCATTTCGTTTTAGGCCCTATCCATTCATATTCTCCTTTCATTCATCCATTTTTTATTCATTCATTCATTATACATTTTATTGATTTTTCATCCATTCAATTTTGACTCTATCTACCTAATGAATAAGGATATAATCTATGTAGCTTTGAAAGCAAAGCCCCTCATGAGGTGCCAATAGTTTAGGCCAAAATGGCTACTTCAAGAAAAAATGTTTTTTTTTTGTAAAAATGACTAAGTGTCAAAGATATCCTAAAATCAGAGTCCAAATGATCAATAGATGCCCAAGCTCAGGATGTATCATGGTTGTATGACAAAATTTTACAAAGAATGATGTCACAAAATTGGGTTTAGATTGGTCAATAAGCACTTAAGCTCAAGATGTATCATAGCCGTATGATAAAATTCTCTAAATAAGGATGTTGCAAAACTAAGGTTAAACTAGTCAATAGGCACCTAAGCTTGGGATGTATCATGACCACATGATAAAATGTTACAAAGAAGGATATCATAAAATTGGGGCCAAAATGGTCAAGAATTGCCCAAGCTTGATATGTATCGTGATTGCATGCCAAAATGATACAAAGAAGGATATCATGAAATCAAGATCAAATTGGTCAATAGGTGCCCAAGCTCAGGATGTATTGAGGTCACATGAAAAAATGCTCCAAAGAAGGATGTCACAAAATTGGGGTTGAACTAGACAACAATCACCCAAGCTCGAGATGTATTGTGGCCACATGAGAAAATGCTACAAGGATGTATTACAAAACTGAGGTTAAACTGGTCAACAGGTACCCAAGATTAGGATGTATCATGACCATGTGATAAAATTATACAAGAAAGGATGTCATGAAATCAGGGTCAAATTGATCAATAGGCACACAAGGTTAGAATGTATTGTAGTTGCATGGCAAAATGAAGAAAAGAAGGATGCCACAAAATCAAGGCCAAACTAGTCAATAGGCATCCAAGCTTGGGATGCATCATGGCTGCATGACAAGTCAACTTGAAGAAGATATAAGAATATTCGATCACACCCATTAAAAATCAAATCAATGGAAAAAATTCAAACTCTTAGAAAGGACATAAAATAAGATAAATTTCACCACAACCAAGTGATAGAAGATAAAAATAAAATAAAATGCATGGTTGAGACCATTCATTTGGACCTGTTAAGTAAGAATTAAAACATCAAGCCTGGAAGGCTAGCAACAAGATTGAAAAGCTTTTGATTAACCAAATTATATTGAAGATCTACCACAAAGAATGGCTACAAGAATAGAGGATGGCTCCTATCAAATTTTAGGTAATAGATTTCCTACCAGTCATAAAAGTGGGTGTAGATTAAAAAAACTAATTAGAAATTAGGGATTAAAAAAAATTGTGAGGCTACCACATAGGTATTCTTCCAACCTAGACATCTAACATATTTTTTGTAATTTTTATTGTAGTTATCTATAAATAGAGGCCACAATACCAAAAATAGGGTTGTCTCTTAAGCTTTTACAATTTACATGTACAAAGCATATTGCATATTGAAAAAATAAAAAGATATTGTTGTTTGGCCTTGGTTCATGTTCGTTGTAGGACATGTATGTATGAATGGTTTCTTATTTCTAATTTTAACTTGTTGAATTCTCATGGTGTTAATTCTACTTTCTAGATTTATGCTTAAGATTCATTTCTTGTTTTTGGAATCTATAATATGATAGTTATGCATTGCATAAATGAATGTTATGTAATGGAAAAAAATAGGTTGGTTTGTTAGGTGGTTTACTTGTTTTCTCTATTGTATGGTCTTTTGCAACACATGTCTTGATATTGTTTAATCTACACTACCATAAGATCTAGATTTAGCTCTATTTTCTTCTTTCAACACTCTTTTCCCCATATTCTAGGAATATTTAGCTTGAACTTCATAGGAACTGGCCTCCTCTAGATATTGACCATTGAAGCCATACAACTTTAGGGTTATTCGATGTTGGTTAAGGTCTTTGGTTACATAATCTTACCATAGACATATTTCTAGACCAAAACTAAGCTTCACCTCTAACTTCATGCTTTACATGGAATCAAAATTGATCGCATAGACCCTACAATTCATTGAGCAATTGCTTATGATCCATAAAGCTACTAAAATGGGTGTCATATACATTATAAATACAATGATCTATTAAACCAAGAGACTCATCCTTCTTATTCCTAAATGAGTATTTTCTCTTTAGAATCAATCCCTCAAGGCTTACCCTTCACATATTTGAGAAACCCCTTGCTTTAGAGTAGAGCTTCGATCTTAGTTTTGAAAGTGACATAGTATGGACCATTTAGAAATGGCATATGCTAATCCATAACATTATTTTCCAAATAAATAATCGTGCATGTAGTTGTGAATAAAAACAACACTACCAATGTAGACATATTAATAAATTATACAAGTTAAAAAGATAGGATTAAAAGGCTTTCATATACAAAATTGATGGTCCTCAAAGTTTGGACCTAAAATCACACAAAATACCTCTAAGACCTTTGTAAATTAAAATAAAAAAATTGTACTTGAAAAAAATAGGAAGTTTTCCATATGTCAGTATATGAGTGGCTAAGGGGATGCCAATTATTGGATTTTAAGCCTTACTACCACAAAATATCACAGGTCCTAATATAAATAAGCCATAATATTAAATATCTATAAATTAATAATGAAGAATAGAATAATAATTGTGAGCATTTAAATATATATCTAGGCCAATATAATAATGAAATAACATTCAGTTATAATATTAAATATAAATGTAAAATGGCCAAAATCATTGATGTACAAGCATGAAAAAACTTACAATATCAATTGCTCAAAATTTTTATACAAGCTACTTATTTCTCATCTCCTTGTTCTTATTTTATAATTTATGGAACTCTGTATCCATAAGATAGACATATTAATGTGACTCTTCACATACTTGACTATTTATCTCCGTATGATAGCTCCCATGACCTTTGCTTTATCATATTACCACCTATATACTAGACTCTTTACTTTCTTCTTACATGCATACTTGACCCTATGACACTTGCACACTTCTCCATGACCTTTACTCCTACATGCACTCCCAATACAAGACACTTGTGCACATACTCACATTACATATTTGCACACTTACATACAAGAAATGTGTGCACATTCTCCAAATATACACTTACGCTCTTACTTACATGACACTTGTGCATTTCCTGCACATTGACACTTACATGAAAAAGAAATATAAATCACTCATATAAATAATAGACTCAACCCTAATCTATTACATATTTACATTTGTACCATGAAGGTATCGTGGAGGTACATTTGCATGTACCAAATAATGTAATATTCCTCAATACCCTCTATATTACATTATTTAGTTATTGAAGACTTTAGTCTTGAATCTTCATATTTGATATTCAATATTTATCTTCAAAATTCATATTTGATATTCAATATTTATCTTCAGTATTCAATCTTCATGTGACATTGCATCTCTAGTTGAGATTCATCTTCAGCTTTCGGTTATTGATCTAATATTTGCTTTTGAATTGTATATCTTTTACCTTTATTCCTCTTTACTTTCCTGATCTTCTATTTTTTTTGCTATTATTTTTAGTATTGATTTTGCCATATCATCTTTCAAAAGTCTCTCCTTTTGTATCATGATGTTCTATAGTATTTACAACATTAGTATCTTCATAATTCTTTGAAAAATAAACATCTTCATTGACCAAGAGTTTTATTGTAAGAGCTTTGAATTCATTTCCTTTAGATGTTTCTTCTAATTCTTGAATTTCTTGAACTAAGTTTCCTTTTTAATTTTCTTCTCTAAATTGTAGATGAGGTTGTTTCTGATGACCATATTTGTACTAAGGATGATATTAATATTTTTGATATTGAGATTGAAATTGTTGTTGTCATTGAGGATTATATTGATATTGATATTGATATTGTCTTTGTTGAACTATTTTATTTATTTGACTTCCTTGATTCATATTCATCTAATTTTCTTGATTATATCTACAAAAATTTGTACTATGACCCTTTCTCTTACATATATGATAGAATATTGAATTCCATTTAGATCTATATATTGATGTTGTAGCAATATTACTTGGTTTATTTTTTTTTAAATATCAAATCATTATTAGTCATTTCATCTTTGACTAAATTTTCTACTTCATATTCTTGAAGAATATTGACTAAGTCATCAAATGCAGTCTCCTTACTTAGAACTTGTAAAGAGATATCTAAATGTTTATATCTTTCAGGAAGTGCCCTTAGTGTAACTTGAACAAGAAATTTGTCTTCTACTATTTCTCATAGAGTTAATAGTTTTGCTTTTATATCTACTACTTTTAAAATAGATAGTTCTATAATTTCTCCACTATTAACCTTTAAGGAATATAATTGAGATTGTAAATTTAGACTTGTCACTTTATTTTTCCCTTTAAATATTTGCATAATGTATTATGTGCATAAGTATAAGTTTTTGCTTCGCTTAAGTATGGCTATATTTCATCAATTATTCTAAATGTTATTAACATGAGTGCCTTTGCATCACCTTATTCAAATTTTTGTATTTCTCTTTCATCCTCACTAGGTTTTTTATTTGTTCCATTTACTATATCCTATAGTTTTTCTACAATAATAATTGATTTCATTTTGTTCTTCCATGATGCAAAATTTGGTTCTTTCAAAATTTGAAATTCAAAAAGAAATTTTTTATTATTTTCAATAATGGAACTCATTCAAATTTAAAATTGAAATCCTTTGAAGTTAAAATACTTGTATCTCTTAAGTTAAGAAATAACTCAAATAAGAAATTTACAAATTTTTAATTTTGATATAGGAATACTTTTAACTCCCTAATACATTAAATTTTCCAAATTTCAAATTTAAAGAAATTTGCAAAATTTCAAATTTAAAATTTTTAAAGATATAAAATTTTTCAAATTTAATTTTTTTTTTAATTTTTAAATAACTTCAAATAGCTTCGAACCAAAAATCCTTCAAATTTCAAAAATCTTCAAAAAACTTAAAAACTTAACTCCTTCAATCTCTTAACTCTTCAAATTTTCATATGCTTAAAAACAAAATAAATTTAATAACCTTCAACTTTAAAAATAAACTAATATCATTTAAATATTAAATCTACGTAGTAACCTTTATTAATCCATATCTAAAAATAAAAATCAAAATAACAAAACATCAATAGATTTTAGCTAGAGTTTCTTATGGAGGCTTTTTTAGGTTTTTTAGCTCGCATGTTGCTGCTACCTGTTTGCTATTTCATTGGTCACCATACCACTAGTGCCCTTACATGATCTACACACACTATGACATTTTGTGTAACTACTCCACCTTGGGTGAGGGTCTCATTCCCTTTCGATGGCTACCTCTCAAGCTGCCATTTCATTAGTTAGTGAAGTTGCAGCTATGTAGAGCCATGGAACCAATAAAAAACCCATGAAGTTTATCCTCAAGGTAGTTCCTCTATGCTGGGCATAGTCCTACCCATACAAGATTTTTATAAAGCCTACAATTGGCTTGAGAGTCACACCCTGGTTGGGTACTTTCTAGGGAGGATTCCTAGTGACTCGTTAATCTGTCAATGGGTTTAGCAATTTTAGCATCCATATGGCATAAAATTTGACCATATTCAAAACCTTACTAAAGTTTTTTTCATTTTTAGTTTGTCTATTACATAGCATGTCATTGCAGTTATGAGCAAAGGTCCTTGGTATGTTAGAAATACCCTTTTAATTCTTTAGCCCTGGCACCATAATTTTATAGTTTTTGTTGATGTTTCCCTACATGTCCTAGTTTGGATGGAATTCCCAGGTCTCCCTTTGCCCCTTTGGCTGTTATTACCATAACTTGTTGCACCCATTGGCAAGTTTGTGTGCATGGAGCCACAAAAATTCTATGTTGTGCGGCCATACAAATGCATCTACATTGAAATTGATCTCTCAAAGGACCTTAAGGATTCTATTGATATTTAGGTTGGTGAGACCCATTTCCAACAATGGGTGGTTTATATCAATCTCCCCAATACCTATTATCGATGTCAGTCTGTAGCTCACAAGATAAAATACTACCCTCTTATGGAGGGTCAATTCAAAAATCAAGCTCCAATAGAGATGTCAATGCCTTCAAATACAGTTAAATTTACCCCTCCTGCTAATGGAGGGGAGGAATGGACATCTATCACCAGGAAGAATGGTAAAGGAAATCGATCACAACCTTCTATGGGAGCTAGTAAAAAGGAGCCTCAATCGAGCTCTCAGTCAGGGAGCTCTCATGCAACCTCTATAGAAGGAACTTCTATTTCTCTTCCTGTAGGTACCTCTAGTGGTAATAACAAAAATATTTCCCCAACTCTTCAAGCCTCCCAGTTGGCTAAGCCATCAACTATGCCAAATTCCATCCCCTCAAGTGGATGCCCTATCTCTCCACCTAATATGCCTAGTGAAGTTCCCTCACAAAACCCTCATCGCTCTCATAGTCCAATTAGGGAGGCCTCAAGCATCCCTTTGGAGAAGCGATGATAGATAGATTTTTTTCATGAAAACCATAATAGGTTTCTCACAAACACCTTTGAATCTTTGGCAGATTTCGAGGACTCTGAGGTCATTGAAGGAAATATGCTCCTCGATCGTGTCTCATGAAGTGCATGTCTTGGAATATCAGGGGTTTGACAGATCCTATGCGCAAGTACATAGTGCATCAGGGTTTGGATGAATTCAAGACCAAATTTGGTAGTATTGATATTCTTTGCCTTCAAGAAGTCAAAGTCACTAACTTTATTTTATCTAGTACTTGCTCCTTTCTCTAGCCTCGAGGCCACACCTTTCATACTATGCATGACATAGGTAAAGGAGGGGAAATCATCTACATTTTAGAACCTTATCATTCTAGACTGATCTCTTGGGGTTGTGACCCTTCTAATCATGTCGTCTGGGTTGTGATGGATATTTATGGCCATCTTCTTGGTGTGCTCAACATTTATGCACCTAACAATGCCAATGACCATTGTGCACTTTGGTGGTGGGCGGTGCTCTCTCTCCCCCTATTATCTGGTTGCTCTACAGACTTCAATATGATCAAATTCCCACATGACAAGGTGGGTCTTCTTCCCATGAGGTGGGCCACAAGGGAAAGAGAAGCATGGTTTTTCATGAAAGAAAATTTGGGGCTCTCTAACCCCAATAGCTGATTTTTACCCTCTTCATTCCCTACTAGTGTCTGGTTCACGTGGTCTAACAACCAACAGGGTGAGAGTCATGTTTTGAAAATATTGGATAGATCCATGCTCTCAGATTCTAATATTTTCTCCTTTGAGCAGCCCTCATCTTCTTCTCCCTTTGTCTCTGTCCACCTCGAGCTCTACTTGTCTGACCATTCTCCCATTTCCTTTTCCATTATAGTTTCTTCTACCTCCCACTCCTCTTTCTCGATCACAATTTTACCTTAATACCTCTATTTTGCACCACCCCATGTTGAGGGCCTATGTTATCAGAATTTAGAACCTAGTCCCCAAACCAAAAGGGGCCTCAGGCTGGATTGATTGGTGGAATGTTGCTATCCAATGCACTACTAGCTTCCTACACTCACTTGGGCGTAAGATTGCTAAGTTTCACTCCAATGCTACTCTTAAGTGGGAGTTGGAAGTGGCCTCAACTCAAATTTAGTCCAATCCTTTCAATGAGGAGCTTTAGAGGCACCTTGCTATGGTTAAACACCATCTTATTATGGTAGAGAACTATGATGCCAAAGGGGTGCAAATCAAGGTGAGGTTGCACTGGCTCAAATTTGGAGATAGGGTGTCCAAGGAGTTCTTTCATCGCTTGCATCCTCACAATAAATTTTTGGGCATTAAATCCCTTAAAATTAATGGAGAGCATGTTTCTAAACTTCCTAGTATTCTCTCTACTTTTTAAGAGCACTACCAGACTGTGTTTGTGGCTCAGGCCCGCTCCCCTCAACATGACTAGGCTCTTAAATCCTACCTTTTTGTTGTCCTAGAGTGGATTTTTGAGTCTCAAAGAGCTGCCTATGAAAAGTACCTCTCTTTGAAGGATATAGAGGAAGCTCTTTCTCAGATGGCCAATGATAAGTCCCCTGGTCTTGATGGTTTCCCCTATGAATTCTATAAGTCCCTTTGGGACACTGTTGGGCCTAATCTTCTCAAAGTCTATCAAGAGGCCTTCTCTAAGGGTTCTTTGGGCCCTAGTATTAATCAAGGGATTATTAAATTTATCCCCAAGGTTGGTGATCCTAAAATCATCACCAATTGGAGGCCTATTACTCTTCTTAATGTTTCCTATAAGATCATTGCCAAAGTCCTAGATTTACGCATCCGCCATCTCCTTCCTATTATCGTGCACCTAAAGCAAATTGGCTTCATTCGGGGTAGGTTCATCCTTGACAATATTATTGTTGTCTAGGAAGGCATGGAGTGGGCTCACAATTCCAACCAATGATCATTGTTCATCAAAATTGACTTTGAGAAAGCCTATGATAGGATCAATTGGTCATTCATTCTAGCCATGCTTAAAGCTCTTGGTTTTGGGCCCTATTTCATTAGTTCTATGGAAATGTTGTTTGTTAAGGCTTCAGCTATTTTTTCCATTAATAGACACAAGTCCTCAACCATTGGGCTCTTTTGATCCATTAGACAAGGTTGTCCATTGGCGCCATCCCTTTATGTCCTTGTTGCTGAAGGGTTTGGCTATTTACTAGCTCACCATGCTACTCAAGGGTCTATTCGAGGAATTTCTCTCCCTAAAGGTGAGACTCAGTTGATCAATGGTCATTTTGCTGATGACTCTTTCCTCACTCTTATTGAGGAAGAAGGTGTCATTCATCAGGCGCTTGCCTACCTAGACACTTTTTATCTAGCTTCTGGATCCTCCATTCAATGGAGAAAGACTCAATGTTATAGGTAGTCTCTTGACCCAATGCCCCACTGGCTTAGTCAATATCAGTGGAAGATCATCCAAGAGGGGGAAATATTTCATTTTTTAGGTATTCCTTTTGCCTTTAATAGTTTGTTTCCAAAGTTGTGGAAGTATGTTATTAATAGGGTGGAACAAAAACTTACCTACTGGTCCACCAAGAAGCTCTCCCTTGCTGGTAAATTCTAAATTTGCACCAAAGTCCTTGCGGCCACCCATGTTTATTATTCTTCCTATTGGGTCCCATCCAAAAACTACTATAAGAAGCTTGATAAGCTTCTATGAGACTTTTTATGGTCCTCTTCCAATAATGGTTTGGGATTCCACCATGTTTCTTGGGAGTATTGTTGTCTTCCTAGAAGCCATGGTGGGCTTGGCATTCACAATACCCAACATCAAGGTTTGGCCCTCTGTGTTAAGTGGGTCATCAGAGCCCTCACAGGCAATGAGGCTTGGAAGATTCTCATTCAATACTATATTAGTGAAGGTTCCCCTTTTGGTCGTAAGAGTTGGAGGGGCATGGGGTTCCCTTCCCTCCTTGTTGCCCCTATGTCTATAAAAGTGTTAGGATCCTTCATCATTAGGAGCATTTGGAAATCTTGGGAGAGTGTTAAGCCTTGGCTTAGATGGAATAGCTAGAGCTTCTGGCATGGCCTCTCCATCAACCAGATGAATATTTGGTGGTCTCTTGTTATCACCTACCAGGGTTCCCCGCTTGCATAGGTTCCCTGGGTTCATGTGCTTAGATTCTTTTGCAAAGGTGTGTGATGCATCACTGATTTATTTTCTCGTCCTACCAAGGATTGGCTCCCTTGGGATGACTTTAGAGCTAAATTTGGGCTTAGTCACTCTAACAAGGATACTTTTGAGGCTATCAAGGCTGCTCTCCCTGACTCCATGTTACACAAGATTTTTGTGCTTTCGCAATGACCTTGGTGGAAGGATTGGAAGTGGTATCCAGACACTCCGCTATAAAACTATAAGGCTCTATTGGGGTATGGATGGCTATCTCCTTGCCTCCCCATGATTGATAAGCTCAATAAATGGTGGAAGGTCTCCTCCCCTTGACCTATTTGGATGCATAGGTTCTAGATTGCTTGGGCTCCTTTCTTGGAGCCCAAAATTTCCTATTTTTCCTAGAGTATTTTGCACCAAGGGCTTCTTGTTGGGGAGCGTCTCCAAAATTTAGGCATCCCTAACCCTTCTTGCCCTTTTTATCTTCAATCTAAAGACTTTGTCCATATTTTTTGGGTTTGTGCTCATGCTCATTCCCTTTGGGAGTGGTTTTTTTCCTTTTTAGACCCTATTCCTTCACCACGTTTGAGTGGAAGCATATCATTTTGGGAGACCGCTCGCCCTTGCCAGCTATTTTCTTTGAAGTGTGGCACTTGTTTTGTATGGTGACCATGTTCAACATATGGAGAGCTAGAAATGATTGTATCTTTGGTAAGTGTTCTTCCTCTTTGCACATCTCTACTTTTGAGAAGTCTAATATTATTTCTTCTATGTATTTTTAGATTATAGTTCAAGCCAATAAGGTGGCCATGGAGCTCACTCATCTTTAGGAGCTTATTGATCAGTGGGGGAATGCATCGTGCATAGTCAATCGGGTTCCTCTTGAGCAGGATACTCCTCAAAGTCGATCTAGGTCCAGAAAGTAGTGTCGCTTGCTCCCAAACTGCACTCCTATCCTAGCTCAAGGTCCTTATAGAGATGGTCATGGCTACTTGACTATTCCTCTCTCCCCCCAACTCCTCGACTTGACACCTGGGATAATTTAGGAGCTTCAATGATTGTTTCTAGCCAAGAGCCATTTGTTTATAGCTAGGAGGATGTTCCCAACACTTCTAGATAGGGGAGGGACTCAGTGCCAAAGTCTCTTGATGCTATTGTTGGGTGGGAATCAATCCCAAGGGTGGCTAAACCCATATAATGGAGCCTCATCATTATGTAATCAGTTAGTTTTGTTGGCCATCAATTCTGTAAGGTAGTGTTAATTAGTTGTAAATTGTTTGCTTGGGTTCCTACTCTATTTTGATGGGGATGGTTTTTTGGTTGATGGTGTTAGCCACATGGCATGTTTATCCGCCTCTTTTTTTTTTTGTAAAAATGTATTCTATTAATTTTTTAATATAATGCTTTTTTACATCAAAAAAATCAAAATAACTTCTTAAAAATTTAATTAGGGTGCATAGCCTTTATTTTGGAAAACCTTATATCTCCACCTAATTTATTTTCCAAAGTCAATTTGAATGTGCTTCCCACCAAAACTTTAATTATGCATCGAATATAGCAAGTAACATATAGATGGTACCTAGGTTGGTCGATGGATATATCACTATGATTGTTAGAAGATTCTTCCAGTGCTCAATTTTGTTGAAGGTTAGAATTCCAATACTCTCTCCTACATTCTTGTTTGGCTTTTTAGGTGCCCACTAGGTAGTTCTATTTTGTTGTCATTTACTAATCACTTGCACTAGTTTTTGAATACATTCGTTGCTTTGGGCTACTAGTACATCTTCACTAGATGTTGAGTGCCTTTGTTTATTTGGAATATTAGCTTATATTTATTGGACGTTGAGTTATTTCACTACTTTGGGATATTATCTTATCTTTTATAGACATTGAGTGCCCCATAATCTGAGATATTAGCTTGCCTTTATTGATTGTTGAGTACGTTTATTGCTTTGGGATGGTAGTGTGTCTCTGTTGGACTAAGATGATAGCACTTTTAAGTACTATTATAATGATCCTATATGCTCTAAGATGATAGCACTATTGAGTGATAATATAACAGTTTATGCTAATCTATGATGATAGTATAATGATGCTTTGTAAGCTAGCATCACTTTTGCATTTATAAGACTCCTAGTACCCTATTAGCATTGGTATCATATCCCTCTAGCACTCTTATTAATGTTTATCTTATCTTATTCTAGTGTTCTATTGACAATGGTATCATCTTCTTCTAACACTCCATTAATGTTGGTCTTGTCTCCTTATAACACACTAATAGCACTAGACTTATCTCTGTTCCTCTAGTATCTTGATATAGATCAACTTATTTATGTTCCTCCAGCATCTTTATAGAGATCAATTTATCTCTATTCCTTGAGCACCTTGATAGTGCCCAACTTATTTATATTTCTCTAGAGCCTTGATAACACTCATCTTATCTCTATTCCACCTTGAAATGAAGCACCTTGATAGAACTTGATACTTAACAATGATTCACTATCAACACTCTTATGATTGTGCTATCTAATTGTAGTCTTCATACTCATGCAACCTATGTATAATGGATTCTTTTCATGGCCAAGAATCCATTATAGTCTTCATACTCATGCAACCTATGTATAATGGATTCTAACTTATCCTTGAAGAAAATTGTCATGGCCAAAGACTAAATTGATAAATTTAATCATCCTTGTTCTCAAATATATCATAGGAAGCTTATAATGCATCCTTCTTCTCTTCTTTGTGCTTTTTTTATTCTTTTTTCTATAAAATATTTGTATTTCTTCTCTTCTTTGGAAGTTTAACTACTCCACTATCTCCAAGAATCTTAGATCTTCCCCTATATTTGGAATCTATGATGTTTCTCAATATCTAATAGCTATGATGCTCTAATGTCTATTTGAAATCTTTCTACAATGTATGGAATCTATCTTCAATATCTTAGATCTCACCTAAGAACACAATATGATTCTCCTCTATTCTAGAGAATTCAATATCAATATTAGGGTGACTATGAATGTCTCCAAATGACCAAATTTCTCTTAAGTTGGTTTTATCTTAATATTTAATATTGATTCTCCTCTTCTTCTCTGGATAATCCTAAATATTATCAGGGTGATTTTGAATATCCCCAAAATTCCAATTTTTTTTAGTTGCCTTTCTATTTCAATGTCCAAATTTCTTCTTAGTTGTCCCTTAATCAATCTTAGTTGAGTCCTAGTCTTCACTGGATTTCCTTCAACCAAGTGGTAAGACCCTATCATATAAATCATGATGACTAAATCCTTGTCCCCTCAATCTCTACTCAATTATACCTTCTAAAATAGAATACAAGTCTTCACTATTAACAAAGTAGATAGACACCAATATTAAGGTGGCTAAAATAACTCTATAAAAATTGGACAGATTTAAGTGGTTGCTTTGATACCACTATTGTAATATAAGCCTTACTACAATTTAATATCATAGGTCCCAATATAAATAAGACACAATATTAAAAGTCTAAATAATTTTTTTGGTATTGATTAAAAAGGGGGTTGAAGGGCCCCAACCCTTTACACAAAGATCAAAAGATGTACAAGAAAAAAATAAGAGAAGATCATACAAATGCAAGATAGTCCTATATTAGTAAAACAAACAAACCTAGGCTAAACTTGTTGATGGAGAAGCTGAAATAATATTCCTCCCACTATCCTTCTATTTAACATGGCTTATGCAGTGCTTAATGGTTTACATAACTAATTAAGAAACTGCTGACAATAATGTAATTTAGTGTACTACTTTGCTCTACCCTATTTATTTGTTGGCTTCATTATTAGTTCTTATAATCTCTTCCAACTCCATGGGGACATATGATCAGACCTTGAAATTCTCACATTTAACTACCATATTTGTCATTTTATCGATAACTTATTTTCCCTCTCTATAAATATTTGACTTTCTTGTAGGATTCCTAAGATAGTTGTCGCATCTGTAATTAATTGGAAAATGCTAGAATTATTTAACTCTCCTTTTTTAAGGAAAACAATTAATGTTTTTTTTTAGTAATACTTCTTATACACATTCACCATGGGGATTTAAACTGGATCACATCACTGCAAGTGGCGTCCTTACCGGTAGACCACACTCATGGGTATTAAAGGTCTAAATATTTATAATTAAAAGTAACAATAATATATGTGAACAATTAAATATATATCTAGGCCAATATAATAATGAAATAGAATTCACTTATAATATCAAATATGAATTTAAAATGGCTAAAATCATTCAAGGTTCTTATTTCTCACCTCCTTGTTCTTATTTTCTTGTGTTACATTGTATGGAGCTTATCTCAATAATATAGACATAGTAATGTGAATCTTAACATACTTGACTATTGCTCTCCATATGATATCTCCCATGACCATTGGTTTATCATCTTGCCTCTTGTATACTAGACTCTTCAATCTCTTCTTACATGCATACTTGACCCTATAACACTTGCATATTTCTACATGACTTTTACTCTTCTACATGCATTTCTAATACAAGATACTTATGCGCATCCTCACATTACATATTTTCACATTTACATACAAGACACTTGTGCACATTCTCTCAATACACACTTTCACTCTTACTTAAATGACACTTGTGCATTTCTTGTACATTGCACTCTTACATGACACTTGTAGATTTTCTACACATTGACACTTACATTTAAGGGGAAATATAAACCACTCATCTAAACTATATACTCAACCCTAATCCATTACAAATTTAAATTTGTACCATTAAGGTGCCATGGAGGTGCATTTACATGTACCACATAATGTAATATTCCTCAACACCAATTGGCCACTAACTAGATAGAATACTAGTGAATAAGATGATACCGTGTGTCACTACCCTATATAAGGGATTTCAACTGGGTGTTGACAATGTAGGCCATTGGGTAGTGTACTAGTGAACTAGATAATGTCATTCATCACACTCTAACTAGGTCTACAACCTATAAACTAGACAATGCCATTTTATTTTATCCAATCCTCTTTAAAATTATTGATTTTCAAAGTCTACTACTGATTATATTGTTATAATGAGATTGGTTGATCCCATGTATACCTACCATGTAATGTTTTGTTTATAATATTATCCTTTGACATGTTAACCTCTATCACATCATCATCTACCATGTCAATAGTCACCATATTATTAATCACACATCACCTACCATGTTATCATAGGGTTCCATGTTATCATTAGGTACCAAGTCATCATAAGATATCACATCATCATTAGATGTCATGTAATAACAAGGTGTCACATTAGCATGTGCTAGAGAAAGAGGGTGATGTCATCACTAATTCCATGTCATTATATATTACCATATAATCAAATAAATTATGTCATCACATAATACCAAATAAGGAATGTTGATGTCAATGATCAAAGGAATGATATTGTTGTCTTCCTATAGAAAATAGGTCAATGTGACTCAAACCATCGACCTCTAGAGCTCCAAGTCTTAAGGGTGGTTCCTCTTGTCCCCTTAGATAAAGTGCTAATCAAAACCAATAGATCCACCATTACTAAATGATAAGGATGTTCACTTTTTCATGTACCCCCTCCACTTGCATGCCTTCCATTCCCACTCATGCTAAGGTCATGACCTTACAACATTCTTGACATGTGTAGTTTTTCTTGGAAACCTTAGAATATTTCATATTTTTAAATTTGGGTTTTTTAAGGGGGGAAGAGAGCAAACATTTAGTATTGAAAACATGTAGCTAGAGATGAAATGGAGAAAAGTGTTAAATTGGGAGCCCTTTTAAATCTCATAAAGAATCCAAAAATATTGGCGATTCATTTATATATCTTCATGGTTTCTCCTACACAACCTTTTTCATCAATGTTGCAAAAATGTTGTTGGACCATTTTAGAAACTTTTTCAAGTGGTTCAAAGGTCTTTGTCATGCATGAAAGTTGGCTCATAACTTCATTGGAATACAAAGTCTATCATTAAATATTTATTATCTTATTTTATGCTTTTATGATGGTAATCCAAGTTGTTCTCTCATTTGTGTTGCTATTAGATACAAAATGCTAAAATAAAAATAAATATTGCTTTTTAAAAAATCCATAAAAGATAAATAATGTTTTCGAAAAACCTTGAAAAACTCAATCCTAATATTAGGGCATCCGTCTAGTTAAAAATAACATTAAGAGATTGGGTTAAGTGTCAAGAAAGGAATAAGGAACTTGTAAATAAATATTTATCTCAAAGAAAATCTACTAAATCTAGTGAGGTTATCATGATCTAAATCCACATGGGATTTTTTAATTAAAAAAATATCTTCACAAACTATTTATGGCTCACAAAAAATGTTTAGCTACACCAAATAATAATTTTGTTAAAAGACATTATAGAAGCTAATTTACCAAATACAAGCAATCAAGTAACAAAGATTCACACCCACTCTGATATCATGTTGGATTTTACAATAGTTTTCATATATTAATGGAATTAAACATTACCCAAAAATGTTGAAAGTAACTCATAAAAAGCAAACATGCAATGTAAAAGAGTGCACATGGCCACCACATTATCTCACTAACAAATAATATATTACACTTTACCATTAACAAAATATTCAATATGAGGGAATATTTATACCTAATTTCAAAAGACCTTAAGATGAAGGTTAAGGAGTTGACCTTTACATTAAATAATAAAAAAATACAAAATATTCACCTATACAAGCCACAAAAGTGTCCAAATATATATACAAATAATATAATACAAATTCAGTCATGGCCTCAATTTAAGCTTAAACACCACATATTCCAACATATAAGTCCTTTAAATAAAACATATTGATAATTCCCATCTATTATTTATGACTATATAGAAAAATTTTATCATGATGAAGCAAAAGGTGTAGTCTATCAATATCTCCAGTCATAAAGGAATCAAGAAACAAGTGGGATAATAAAATTTATACATAGAAAAAAATAATGATAAAACTGAGAAACAAGCTCATTTAACAAGACAAAAAAACAAGACAACATGCAATCCATAGCATGATTTTATTTTAATTGAAAAACTTTGGTTTAATTTCATGCTTGAAAGACATTAGAAACATCTTTTATGAGGTTTTCATAAAGACAATTTATTAGTCTTTAGTCATATATTTTTAAATAACTCATTATATTTTTGTCTAATATATTAAAAATGTGAAACCGTGACTTTGATTTTGTTATTTAAAGTAGTTATTTATAGTTTTTATAATTAAAGTAGTTGTTTATGAATTAGGTATAATTTAGGAAAAATACATATTACTACTTAAGTGAAAAAGACAAGAAAATAAAATGAAATCATTGAATGCTATTTGTATTATTTTAAATGAATGTTATAAATTTATTTCTAAGATTTATTTGAAACCAACAATATTTACTTTGATGACTATGTTTTGAAATGAAATAATTAATATTACTTGACTATGATTTTAAGAAAATGATGAATCTCTCATAACATAGAGAGATATATAGTACTATTTAAGCACTAGATAGAACAAGATGGTATTTTTATAGTTGTATTAAAAACATACATATAGAATATTCAATAATTGTGTTGTAAAAATATCTATGAGAATTCCTAATTGTACATATTTTTCATGATTGTTTCTTGTATTCATAGTTAAAATATTAATAGATATTAAAATTAATAGTGTTAGTTGTTATAGATGTTTGATGGAAATCCATATGATCTCTTCATATTATAAAGAATAAAATAGGAGGTACCCCTTCTTTGTATGTTTTAAAATCAGTATGTGATAACACTTGGCTATAGTCTTGAATAATAATGAATCATGTGATAAGATAGAGATAACTAGTATTTCTATTTAAACTAAAACAAAATAAAATGGGATGTTTTAATAGATGTTGTAAAATATATATACTTTGAGCATTTGAGGAATGTGTATGTTTGAAAAGAAAATATTTATAAGAATTTATTATTGTGAATATATTTTAAGATTATTTCTTGCATGACATGGTTAAAAATGATAGTAATGAGATGGTCAAAATCTAATGTAGATATTAAATTTGTAGTGTTAGTTGTTTACAAATGCATTATGGGAAAACACTATCCCTCTTCATATGACAAAGAGTGAAAGTGGAGGCATCATTTAATATGTTTTGAAATGAAGAATCGATGACTATCAATGTGTTATAGTCTTGGAATATGATCAATTGTCTCATAATATAGAGATAACTCTTGCTACTATTTTAGTGAAAATTAAGGAAATATGATGTTTATGGTTGTTTTAAGAATTTATAATTGAATGTTTAGTGAGTTTGTATTGTGAATAAAATATGATATTTCTTACTATGCATATTTTTATGATTATCTCCTACATGATCGACAATCTCATTATTTCAAATTATCATTGAGTTTTCCATGAAAATCTTCATTATGCCTCAAAAGAAAACTCATTATCACCGTAGATTATTACCTATTATTTGATAACAATGGTTATATTTTCTTATAGTGTCTCCTTCATACATAACAAATAAGCCTTTCATATCATTGACTTCCCTATCAAAGAAATTAAATTGAAGTTTTAGAAGCATCACTTGTCCCCATCTTATCAAAGTGGATTCATATCTCAAACAATAATATGGTAATGAAATGCCTAGTTGATAAGGTGTCAAGAGAGACTACATATAGTGAGAATAAAAATTTTAAAATCTTGAGGGCCTTTATATTTGAGCCAACATTTTCCTATATTGAGTTTGTATTGAAACACACTAAACATTATGACTATGAATTAGAAATTTATATGAGATGGAAAAGAAAAAATAGTTGTGTCTCGTAAGTCTTCCTCATTTAAATATATCTTAAAGATCTTAATATTCCTCCAATCAGCTACTCCTACAAGATAATTAAACATACAATATTGAAAAAGGAATAGTTAGGAGCATCTATAATTTATACAAAATAATTGAGTTGTTCTTGAGAAAATGAGATCCATAAAACTTGTAGTCAAGCTATACATGAGTGATTTAAATATCCTTAGTCATTAATAAATTATGGAATAAGAGAGATACAAGAATTTATATGGGGTAGAAGAATGATGAATATATGAAACATGATCTAATTAACAAGGTAGAAAAAGTAAGGAAGTCCACCATCTGCATCCACGATTCTAAGTAATAATATTTGGTAGCATATTTTTCTTAAAGATGTTGTAAATTTTTTGAAAGACATAATGTTGGATCTTATTCTTAATAGTTAAAATAGTTATTTATTAGTTATATTAAATCTAAAAAAGAGACATAAAATATTACTATTCTTATTATGTTTATGCAAAAAAAAAATCAAGGAAATGAGACTTTTAGATTCCTATCTTCATATATTTTGAAAGAATGTTGTATATTTATTACATTCAAAGCTAAAACCTTGTGAAATTTATAATATTATTTTTAAGAATAATTATATTTAGTTAGGTGATGTGTATTGTAAAGCAAGTGTCTATGAGAATCTCTTGTTATATATATTTTCATGATTGTTTCCTATATGACATGGTTAAAATTGAGAAATAGAAATATTATTGTATATGGAGAATAAATTAATACTTATTTATGTTTTGTATTATTTTCCTGCATATTATCCTAGTTTTTTTAATTATTACCTACTATATAAAAATCAACACTTTATTATTTCTTTTTAAATTTATGAATTTCTTTGCACTATACTTTCCTACCATAATTTTTGAAATTTATCATTAAAATTTGTGTATAACGTTCATGATTATTACATTTGAAAGTATTATAATGTTAAATTTGTAGTGTTTATGCTTTAATGTTATTATGAAAAGACATAAATAATTTTATTGATTATCAAAGAATGAGGTAATAACTTGCAAAATTTGATACTTGTGTTAATGCTTTGTGTAGGATAAAGTCTAATAATTCTTTGATAGGCTTGAAAATATTGTTTTTTTTTTGGCTTATATTGGGAACATGCTTCTACTATGTGTTTTAATTTGCATATTTGTGAAAGATATTGATTCTATCTTGGTCTTTATTTTAGGAAAGCTCTTTGTTATGTCTATTAGAAATTAATTTGTATATATAATATATTTTACCATTGGAAGAAAGGAATTGATGTAAATATCTCTCTCTCTCTCTATCTCTCTCTCTCTCTCCATACAATATGTGATAATAATCCCTAAATTTAATCAAATCCCATTAACTCAATGAATCAAATTATTCAATTTTTAAGTAGGATACTTAGGTTCAAATATTTCCAAGTGATACATGGATAATTGCCAAGTTGTAGTACCACTATGTGGTCATGATGTAATACAGGTGGGGACCATTTCAACCTCATATAACCCATTAAAAAATAAACCCCTCAACTCTGAGTATGATATATAATGGTGGTGGATTTATCAATTTTGATCTCTATGACTCATTCTACATAGCATCATTGTTGTTGATACCTGAAGTAGAATTATGGCCTACCATATTTGGTTTCTTTGCTACTAGTAGCTCTTTTTTATGATAGGTTTCACCTTTTTCTAGAATTTATGTTGCTCCTTCAATAAGTTCTAGCAAAGGTCAAGTTAACCTAGGATAAAAGGGTAGTAAACGTAATGTAGCTAGTATTATTTTAATTCCTCCACTATATTGAATCCTCCATATTACATGAATATTTCTTCTTTGAGAAAATATATTCTATATTACCTATATGCATGTTGGATTTCCTCTCTAGTTAGAAAATAAAACCATATTTTTTTATAATAAGTTTCATTCACATTGCTTGTTATCCTCCTAAAAGGTATCAAGCACACTCTTATTGCTATAGGCACTTTCCTTTTGAATTGATATCATATTTATGTTTGATTTTGACTTAGTTCTTCATAGTTGAGTACCAACATTGTCAAATATTATGTAGTTTAAACATGCAAAATTGAATCAATTTGTCATAGATCAATTTTTTGTTTATCATATTTTTTGATGTGGGATTCATCACCGAGTTTGAATGGTTATGCAATTGTGCAACATTGTTATGATATTTGGTTGAATGCTTGTGGAATCTTTATTTGATATTAATTTCCATTATATTGTATATCATAACACTATCTTGCATAAATTATCAACTTATTAGACATGTTCTAAATCACAAAAATAAGATTGCTTAGATCTATTTCTATTTTAACCACCTTTTTAAAGAATTATGCATATGAGATGCTAGATATGGAGAAAAAGGAAGTGCTTTGTGTAAAGGTGGCAACACTTGTTGTGGAGGCATTACTATAATAATCATAATTATTATCATTTGTAGATGTCTTGAAAACTATTATTGTGATGGAAAATTGATTGGAAGCATGGGACGTAGCTTCCTACTTGAACCATAATATGTTCTACTAAAACAAATTTTCAATAGGCTTCCTAAAATGATGTTATATTGGTCTAACTCAATAGGCTTCCTAAAATGATCTTATGAACATTTTGTGAAATAATAAAAATTCTATACTAATTGACTACCCAACAATGAAATTAAAGTGCCTAACTTCATGAAAGGATTAGTTGGAATAAAAATAATTGAAACTTAATAACCATAATTCATATTAGCATTCTCACTAACAAAGTAATGAAAACACACAAGAATATTGGAATTAGCCACACATAATCATGAATTTCATTAATAAAATATGTTGGTTGGATCTACAAGGATAAAAAATAAGGAGATGAGATTTTGTTTGAGAATCAAAAAAAGGATCATCCATAATGTGCAAACACATAAAATTACAAAGCCTAAAATTACTTAAAAAAAAAACACTAATCCTAGCTAGAGAAAAAAAATTATATAAAAAATTGATCTTCAACTTGAATGGTGGAAAAGGCCAGAGGGTTTGGGCCATTGGTCAAAGCACTCCCTAGGGAGGATGGATACCACAATTCGAATCCCTTAGGCCTTGTAGAACTAGAGGGTGTGTCGCACCGTCATAGGCTATATTAAAAACTTTACTTGAAACAATTGGAGGTTATGGTGGAAACAAGGTGCAGGATTCAAACCCATGAAGAGGCAATGAAAAATGTAATGAGTTACCAATTCCTCTAGTATACACAAAAAAACAAACAAACAAACAAAACTTGAATGATGGAAAAGTATTCTTAAATGGTAAATATTTAGTTTGAATTCTAATTTAGGCATTTCCTTTGGTTGAATAAGTAGATTTAAAAAAACACTTTTTACATGTTTTTATCTAAGTTAATCCTACATAAAATAAAAATATTGGGTTATGTTTCAATACTTCATGCTTGAAAATTAATAGATCAATCACCTTAAACTTTGAATTTCGTGGATTGACCATGAAATTCCCTCCAAAACCTAACAAGACTATGTTTTTGTCGATAAAAAATGGGGTGACATGTGATCATGATATTATTTGGGAAATGAATTAACAAGGCATTGAGTCAATTTTTTTTAAAAGTTAATTTTTGCTTATGATTGGTTGAATGGAATCAATTTTGCATCACAAATATTACATACATTATGAAAGGATCAATGAGATTTATTGGATTTACATAAACACTAAGGCATAATTTTAGCAATATATTGATTGACTCATGAGATAAGACATGTCATTATTTTCCTAAACGTTGAAAGTGTAATATGACGTATGGCCAAAGACCAAATTGTATGATGCAATCATATATAAGGGCAATCATTGTACAATGTATTTAATTTGTTGTAATGTTTTATTATATAAGCCTTATGGGGCACAATTAACCTTGTAATGGTTAACCCACCTTGTAATTAGCCTTAAGCCCTCTTTTTATGCCCCACAATTTTTGTGTCTCCTTTTTTTCCTTTTGTCCTTTTAGCATTTTATATAAGATTTAGGATGGATTATTTTTATTCAAATCTGCAAAATATTTTGAATTCCAACATGGTATTAGAGCAAGTATTAAGCAACATCACTTGGTCACATAGTATGTCATATTGGAGCCTCCAATCCTTCTTTTTATCTTTAGGGTGATTTTTTCTCAAAGTTTCATAAGCATATTTTGCACAAGAAATTATGAGAAGACCATCATTTTTTATTTAATTTCTTCTTTTAGACTTCTAGAGAAAAATTGTTATATCCTCTTCCTACTTCATTATCATTGAAGCCCTTATCCAGATTTATTTTTATTTTTTAATTGATATAAGGTTTGCAAAAAAACTAAGGATACTCTTCAAAATGAAAAATGTAAAAATGTTTGAATTTGAATTTGATTTTTTCATTGATGCCTTGGTAGGAGTAATGGCATGAATTAATAGACATTCTCTTTTGGTGCCTATTATAAAGCATGCTATCTATATAAAAATATATATTTTATGCATCAAAGGAGGCAATTAAGTTGGATAGTACAATCGATTTTAATTGTGTTGTTGGGATAGATTTGGGGTTTGATTCACATAACCTATTTTACACAATGATCTATTAAAATGAAGAAGATATAATAAATTTTGTTTCCCCATGATATAAGTGCAACATTGGTAGCTTGGTCAGTAGATCTCTTGCTTGGACATAGGAGAGTTAAGGTCACACATTCAAATCTTATACCTTCCTTTTTTACAAATATTTTCTTACAACTATCAAAATGAGTTGTGGCCTTCAAGGATATGTCAAAAAAATTGATAGATATGTTGTGGGGATCATATTTATTAGCAAAATAATGTTAGTAATGATAGGTTGAGAGGTCAAATCCTACTAGAAACAACCTTTTTTTATCATCTTTAGTCCATAGGATGAAGGAAGATAGAGGTAATTTTTGAGATCATGCATACTAAATCCCAATGCAAGAATTGAAAATTTGCATAGTGCAATGGATTTAGTAACTACCATACCCAGATTCAATTTCTAGTAGCACCATTTTATACTATGAAAGGATGAATTGGATTTTAGGCTAAGGTGGCACCATGGTGTGCCATATATTGTATCTTTTATCTATATATGATCTTATCCAATCAAGAGAGGACATTTATCACAATTGTAACAACTTAGGTGCACTAAAGGGATAAAATATCAATGGAGTATAACAGTGAATCACATGATTCTAATTGGTAGTATGTGATTGGTTTATGATTATCTAAGGTTTGGGAATCTATTTTTTGCATTTTTGAGGTCCTTGAGGGGAAAAAATTGGAGGCCATAACTTTAGCATAGAAAAACATTTTGAACCTATTTTTTAAAATTACATGATTTTTTGAGCTCTATGCACTAGTAGCATCAATAGAAAAAAATTTACAATGTTAGGGATTAGATTGTTGATCTGTAATTACTCATATCGATGGGTAAATTATAGTATTTTGTCAACATAAATGATTTGCCTTCTATGCAACAAGAACTTGTAGTACATATTTCAAGAAGATAATTCATCATGCATTGATGAAGAAACTTTCCAACATAAGGAAGAAGAAGATCTTGACCTACTCTCCTTGTATATTGAACTAGAATTGCTTTTTCAAATTAAAGAAGAAAGTGAACCTATCTACGTATGGTCAAAATTACATGAATTATTTGAGAAATTAAATATAATTGAATCAAGTTGCTTGGAATTAGAGCTTTCTTCTCTTACATTGGTTGAGTTTGATAATGTCAAGGACTATATTGTGAGATTTAAGGAATGCAAAGAAAATATTACATCTTCTCGAGGCAAAAGGAAAGGTGATGTAGAATGTGTGAAAATTGTCCTTGCTAATGTAACAACCCAATTATACTCACTTGGTTGTACCATTTAATTCACTTAGCCAAATTTACAAGTCTAAAATTTTTGTCTAGTATAACTAACTAAACTCATCCTAAGGAAATTTTTGAGGTGAATGGTTTAATGATTACCAAAAATTTTATCAATACAAGGTATAACATACCACTTTTAGGAATTAGGACCGTTACATAAATAGTCTTCCAAGTGGATGAGATTGGCCAAATCTCATGGAAGTTATCATTTTATGGATTTATCTTCCCAGCCTCTTGTTTCGGTATGAGAGTGTAGATCCATAATTGGGGTTATCCTCTAGGTCCCATAACACCTAGAGGGTGGACACATACTCTCCTCATCATGTAGAACACTTGAGTTTGTTTATACTCATCTATGTGTAATATATAATAACATGCAAGGGGTTAGCGTATATTCCTAGTGCCTAGTTGATGATCCACTTAGTTGGAGTCAACTAGGACCATGCCACTATATTTGGCTCTAAACTTGGTCTCACTTGCCATGTTGTGAATAATGACAAGTTGTCCCATACCAACTATCACATAATGGTCTAGATTTTTTATTCTGTTAGATTATTCTATTGACAAAATGTACAAGTATCCATCACCATACTACTCGTACAATGACCTAGAGGTGACATCCTATACCACCCCTCGTTACTAGTCTTGACAAGGTCACTTGTTCTGACTTTTTCTATCACATGTTTCAACTCATTTTGTTAGAAAACAATCGTTCTTGAATCACGTTGCATGCTTACCCACATCTCAATGGTATTGGGTGTATTTATATCATTCATTATTCATGATGTACACGCATAAAGAATTTTACTAGGAGTTTTATCAAACTTCTACTCATTATTTCCCAAGTCTCAAGGTGTTTTCCACATAAAATTTGAATATTTCTTATTACTTTTAAAATGTTCACATGAGAATCCAAATCTCTAAAAAGACACTTTATAACTTCTAAATAAAGTATCCAAAATAACAAAATAAATAAACTATATATTTTCACTACGCATTTTAAAGTATAAGACTAATTCAAATGAAAACCAAGTTATAAGTGTATTTTCATATAAATAAACCATCTATTCAAAAGAATCTATCGATAATAAGAAATATTTACTTTGACACATAAGGTAATATTATTGAGACAAGGCAATCCATCAAACCAACCAACCACTAATAAATCTAATCATAATATTTTGCTTTAGCAATCCTAAAATGGATTTTATCTAAGGGTCTCTTTAAGCATAACACATTACTCTATAGGCCCGCATTATTAATTCTACAATATCAAATTATTTTTCAAAGACAATTGAAGAACTTCACATGATACACTTGTTTCATATGGACCCTATAGCTAATTAAGTAACCAAACAACATTATAATATTCCTTATCTACAATTTAACCTATTTTTAAAAAATTAATACTTAATAGTTTTTAATATACATTCCTAACTTAGGATGCCACACATGTTATCATTTCAATAAAAACTTCGATGCATTCTAAACTTTTACTCTTGTGAATAAAGCTTCTAAACTTGCATCTTTCACTTTTAAGCATTATTAGAAGTAATATTTTAATCTATCAATATCTTCTTACTCAAGTTTAACTAATGAAAAATATACTAGGAGGTAACCTGATTTTGGTTTCTCAATGAATTTAAGAAATGACATAAAACAAGATATATCATAATTTAACTAGAGTCTCTCAAATCTATAAATGTACCATTCTTATGAGCTATTTTATAATTTTCATTAAAATAATCCTAATTTGTAAAGCTTCTGTTTAACTTCCCTTAAAATAATATAACATTTTTATTATGGTAAAGCATTCGTCTACAATCTAATAATATTACCACATAAAAGTTTAATATATATTTAAAACTTCTTCTAAGCACAATATGAATAACTTTAAATATATGACACTTACTAATCCAAAATATAGTTTTCATCAACTTTATTTCTAATTTGTATGAACCCTTGGTCATCCTATTCTAGTTGGTATAACCATTACCTATTTTATTGCATATGTGTAAATTTATGAAATAATATCTTATGTCTATAAGCCAATATAGAAAGCAATATACAATTGTAATAATCCTTTATCATTACAAGATGGGATAATGTGAGGCAACTACACATCAAAGGGTACAAACTCCTCTTTTCTAATAATGGAGAATTTATAAATACATTTAAGAACATCCTCTCATTATAAATTTTTTAGGTTTAACAACATAATGGGAGCAGAAGGTACCACTTTTCGTATATTACAAAATTGCAATATGACTCTAATATTGGTACAATTTCTCTATCCAAATTCTTACTCACTAAGTAAAGGTACGAACAAGACAACATTTCCTATATATCATTTTATTATAAATGAATTTATGTCAACCTAAGTTTGGTGAACATTATATACACTTTCTAATAGCAACATAGTTTTTTTTTTTAAGCGAAAAACCCCTTGCGGAGCTGCCTTGGTATGAGAGACCACGAACAGGGGGTTCTACACCGTCAAAGTCACCCGGGAGTTGCACCCGACCCTGCCCGCACCAACATTATCAATTGGATTTTGGATACCCAATTCAGATTTTTGGTAGGGTGGAGATTTGAACCTAGGACCTCCCTTTGAGGATTGCCCTCTCCTCTCCAACTCACCTACAACACTTGGGTAATAGTAACATAGTTTGAGTTAATGGTTTGGTTGACCATAACCTATTGACCAAAGGTCTTGCTTCTTTATCATCACAAAGTAACTAAGTAGAAGGTACACTATTACCTAAGTAATCTATTAACCATCCATGTTTATTAGGAATTTGAATTCATGAATTATTACAAGAGAGTTGTGAATGTTTACAATATAACAAACCCATTTCTATATCACATATATCATTTTCTGCAAGGGTTTATTCACCAACCATATTATACTATATTTCAAAGAGTTTAATTATTCAACAAGAGGACCACATATGGTCTCTTATTAGTTTAATATAACCTGTCATTTTTAATAAAACAATAGATGGTTATAAATCATTCGTAAATCCAGTTTGAGTTATTCATTATGCTCATTGTGTTCACCAAGAGAATTATGGAACAAGTTGAATGGTTTATTTTAGATAACATTAATATTTTACTTAATAATTCATTTGGCAATGGATTAAGTACAGACTAGTGAAGTACCATTTTCTAATGTGACCATTCCTTTACTCATCTAGAGGTTCATATTTCTATTTAATACACCGTATCACCCCCTACATTACTTGGATAAGGTTAAGATGCCATCATATGCTTTAAATTAACAAATATAAACTATGGATGGTAAGGATAATTTCCCTACACTATAGTTTCACACAGTAAGGTCTTGTTTGGGTGGGCTTCACTCTTAAATAAGGACGCAACTTCCAATAAACTCAAGTCATAGTTATGTTATAAAGCTCCTTTTTTATATATACTTTTACTCAACCTTTAAAGATTTTTAATATGATATTTTGCTAGGGTAATTTATTTAATTTGACCCTCATGGAATATTATTAAATAGAGTTTCCATTCATCCAACATTCAAACATTTTCACCGATCTAACTAATGAAATTTAAATAAAAGAAATATATTTAACTATGATTATTTTAAAGCATCCAAATGCATGCTTCAATCAAAGAATTCTCATAATACGTCTTCATACCAACCCATAAGAAGAGTTTCTTAATAGACCATTGGTTTTTGTTTCTTCACTTCTTTCAAAAAAAGACATATTATACAATGTAAATTCTCTCTAGTTGAACAAGAGGTAATAGTCGTAGATTTTCAAGACATTGAATTACATTCAAGTTGTACAGGAATTTTTTATAAAAATATAGTCATTCTATTTCTATTCCCTTCCGATACTGGTGCACCAAATCACCACCCCTACCTACCAACTACTCTCTCATTCGGACTATCCCTGCTTCCCTTAAAGGGATTGTTCGGACTACCCCTACTTCCCTTAAAGGGATTGTTTGTTTGGGATTAGACAATCCAAAATTTATCTTATTGAATGCATCTAAATTATGTTAAGTAACATGCATGCAATCATATATGCTTTAAATTCACACACAATCCAAGTTTGGATACAACAACTGGGCATTCAAGATATTTCCACACCCTTGAAAATAAATATATTTCTTTATGTATATATACAAAGGGAACACAGAGCAGCACCATGTGCTCGGTAGCATGCCCATCACCTAGTAACTAAATTCTAGTTCGGTGATATATTTTGCATCCAAACACTCATTTATAAAAATAATAAACACATTCAACCCAACATCTTATCCTTAAACTAAGGCTGGCTGAGCATTATCCATTTCAAAACTAAGGGTACTATCAATAGAATTAAATTTGTAATAGAAATTTAAAGAAGCATAGATGAAACAAATATACACAACCAAACATGTAAGGGAAAATCAACTCCAATTCAACATACATCATTTTCTATTGCTATAGATTTGATTAACTGAGAAGGAAGAAATAGTGTTGAATACACAAACATTATTGACACATTTAGATATAAGAATTGTCATTCAACTATAATGAAAAACAACACCAAGCACAGATCATGTATTTTATTTACATTTAACTATCTTTTCTAGTCTAGTGTAGAAAGCATAGACCTCTAGTTTGTAAAAATGAACACACTTAAATAGAGAAATATAAGATCCAACCTGGAATTCCCTTGTTGTTGATGCAAAATCCCTCTCTTTTCCCTTCCAATTCCTCAATCTAGTCGTACACAAGCAACATATCAAACAAGACACCATAAATTGCAAGATGCTCTCTCTCTCTCTCTCTCTCTCTCTCTCTCTCTCTCTCTATATATATATATATATATATATATATATATATATATATATCTTTTTCAGATGTAAGATATATCGATATAAAAAAATTTCCCCCTCCACTTCCTTCATTTTTGCTTTTCAAAACTCGGTGGAGGTTAAAAGTAATCATGAAATATTACACGTAGTTAAATAGTTCAAAACATCCACCATTTCCTTTATGTGCAATAGAAAAATAATGTAAAAATATTATTTATTATGTATGTATATATTTTAGTTTTAATTTTAATTTATTCATTATCATTTTAATTTATTAATTCTTGTATATTTTATAAATTCCAAAACAAACATTAAACAATTTTTGAATCACCAAAATGGCTCCCATGCCCTTGGCACTTTCATTGCCAACAAAGTTTAGATATTCAACTAAGGCAAGAAAATATATCATGCAATCCAAGACATTCATTTAATGCAAAAAAATCATTCAAATGTACCTATATGATATGAAATTACATGAGCTTCCATGTACTCATGGATTGTAGTCATATTTCACACCGCCATCATATACCACTTACCTACAATAACCATCATCAATACCACATTCTAGAACAAAAAGCAAGCATAAATCATCAATTCTTCTTGTAAACTATAGTTGTTGTAGGAGGTTTGTTACATCTAATCTCTCTTTTTCTTTTCCAATTTTGAATTTCATGGTCCTTATCATTTCTATGTTCTTGGAATATCAAAAAAATCTTACTCTTAATCAACTTTTCTCTCTCTTAGTTTATTTCCAAGTGATAATGACAAATTATGGTGGTACTTCACTAATATAGGCTCATGCAAAGAAATTAAAACCTAAGAGACTAAGATATAGGGTTTGAAGGGCCAAGCTAAGTCTTCAAAGAAGTCAAATACCATTTGCAAATACTGCAAGAGGAAAGGACATCTAAAAAATATTTGTTTGCTAAAATTGTAAAGGACTAAAGTTAATTTTTTGAAGATCAATGGATGTCTTCTAGATGATTGAGGGTATTCTCCAATATCTACCTTAATTGTAAAGGTCCATTAGAGCATCCATTAAGGGGGAAATATATTATTATCACTAATGTCTTCTCTCCTTAACCCCTTAAATTAGATTATGAAGGTGTATTGAAAGTCTAATCTAACTTATGGCCAAAGCCAACATTGTATGATGTAATATTATATAGGCCTACGAGAAATTATTGTACAATGTATTTAATTTATTGTAATATATGCTATGACCCACAATTAATCTTGTTATAGCTAAACCCACCTTATATCTTTAAATTAACCTTAAGCTCTTTTGTTATGTTGATTTAGGTCAAACTCATTTATGTAATTGAGGTTTTGGTATTAGTATAAATATCTCTCAATGTTCCATAATATCATAGTGTTGTAATTCTTATCCACCAATAATACATCAAATATTGATGATGCATATGGTATCCCACACCTTTTGTGTCTCATTTTCTTTCCTTTCATCCTTTTATTTTTCATTTTTTTTACCTAAAATTTGAACATATAAATTGTTTTTGTTCATTTTTTAAAATATTATGAATTCCAACACTAAAAACTTTAATTTGTCTTTTTTTTATTAGAAACTTTGAAGAATATCTTAAGAACTATATTTTAGCCCTAAACAATCCTTTTTCTTTACTATACACTAAAATCACTATGCATCCTATTGTAAAGGGGGAAAAATACCCTATCACATACGATTCTCGGTTGGACCCATTGGGAACCAAGGTGATTGTCAGGTTGTGTTATATCTCTACACTCTAAACAAATAAATAGGTTCACCAAGAATGGTTTTAGGACTTGCTCTAAGTCCAAGGTGGAAATGTTTGATGTGTGGTTTAAGCATACACTTATGTTTGACCTTTCTAAACTAAATTATGGAATTGAAAGAACAATGTAAAACACACAAGATGCAAGAAGATAATGATTGATCCTAATATGATTCTTTGATTCAATGATATCTAACCCTATATTAAAAGAAATGAAATATTTTTCTTTGAGAAAGGGACCAAGGAGATGCACAAACAAGACTAAACCCTAGATGCAAAACTATGTCTTTTTCCTTTTAAATGCCTAGAAAGCAATCAATTTTTTTTCTCTTTTTATTTATAACCTCGATTGTGAACAAAAATAACAAAAAATAAACAACACACAACCTAACAACTTTACTTAGGGTACTTATTTGATCTGATGTTTGATCCAAGATTTATCTTGCATCTAGAATATCCCGCAACTTCAAAATAACCAAATAACTTCACATAAACTCTAGAAAATATGGTCAATGTTTGGAGACCTACTTAGGCCACTGTAAGATTGAGCTTGGAGGTGCAACAATAAAGTCCCCTAGATCCTTTTAGTTGATTGTTCAAAATAAAATGAGCTTTGACCTTTGGAACAAACACATCGAAATATGATAGCATAGAATAGTAAATGAAATACAACTAGAATGGACACAATGCTTGAACAAGAATGTAGCTCTAAGGTTTAGGAACAAACAATTACCCCCAAGCTAATGTAATATGAAATGCAAGAAAAACATAATGATAACAATTAGAACATAATGCAAACATATATGAAACAATATGCAAAGGGTACACAAATCAAAAACCTAGGATTTGGGGATGAATAATCACCCCAAAATCCAACCAAATCGAATCCGTGCTCTGTAAATTAACAAGGATAAATTCAGTAATAGAGAGGGAAATGAGTGCAAAATGCATGATTGGTGCAAATAGAATTTTCGTCGAATTTGTGCCCTATAGTAGACAGGATGTGGATTCACATAGAGGGTTCTAAAATCAAACCAAAGACCAAATATGCAACAAAACATGAACTAATATGAACTAATGAAGGAAAAGAAACAACTCGGTGATCTCGTGGAAGAGGCAAGAGCAAAGATGGAAGACCTCTCCTCCTTCAATAAAACAAGTTGTTGTCAAAGCTTTATCCCCTTGTAGATCACAATGAACACCAACAGTAAAACACCAAAGCACCAAGAGCACCTAAAGATTGCACAAGAAGCCCAAAAGAATTCTTATTTCGCATGAACTTTGATAAATTTATAGCTTGATTGTCGTTAGTAACTAGGAAGAAAAAGGGGATCCATTCCCTTTATTTATAGAGGATTTGAAGGGCTACAAGATGAAAAAATAAAAATTAACTTTGATTAAGCCGATGCCCTAAATGATCGACTTAAAAATTAGTTTTTTTAAAGAAAAACCTTAAATTTGTCAAATCCACATCCCATAATTTACAAGGCACAAATCCGATCAAGATTAAGAAAAATAAGACAAAATACAAGAAATAAAACTAGCGTCCCATAATACCTAAGGAAAAATAACTTATTTAAATAAATCATTTTTCTTTGTCTACACCCATTAATAACCTTCGTTTCTAAATAATTATCTGACAATAATAATAAAAATTATTATATTAAAATACTAAAAAAACACCCTACATATAAAAATATATATGATAATATGAATTTTAATCAAACTTTTTATACATATATCTTTCTTTGTTTCATAATTTATTTCCTTCCAATTATTAACTTCATTTAAAATTATTATTAAAAATATTATTAACATCGTACCATGAAAATTATTATTAAGCGTCAAAATGATCACAAGGGATGCTAAGCTCTTCACGCCGAGCAACCTTCACTTACCAATCTGTCCAACACCACTTACCAATCGATCAAGACCCGGTCTATTTAAAAATTATCTTATTAACATCATAACATGAAAATTATTATTAAGCGTCAAAAGGATCATAAGAGATGCTAAGCTCTTCACGCCGAGCAACCTTCACTTACCAATTGATCAAGACCCGGTCTATTTAAAAATTAATACATTTCATCCCAATGTTTTTTTATTAATTAGTTATAAAATCAAACTCATATTGTTGTAGAGTAAAATTATGTGCTACTATTATAACTTCTATTTTATGTCGGTAAGTGAGGGAGACCTCGGGTAGCTTGGGATTGATATCGCAGTCATAAAGCTGATGCACACTCAACAAACTCAGGTTACTCACGTCACACTACTACCTTAGATTAAACTAAACATATTCTAAAATTTGAACTTAAAATCTCTCCTTAATAACAAACTAAATTTTTATTATTATTATAAGCTGACACATTATATGGCATTGATACGCGTTGAGGATCATTTCCACTGACTTCGGATTTTGAAGCAATGAAATCGTGTAAATTTTGTCGAGAGTATAATTTGCAAGCTGTCCTACTTTATCTTCTAAATTTATTAAATAAAATTTTTAATACCCTTGCAAGCTTTCCTACTTTATTATTATAGGCTGACACATTATATGGTATTGATACGCGTTGAGGATCATTTCCACTGACTTCGGATTTTGAAGCAATGAAATCGTGTAAATTTTGTTGAGAGTATAATTTGCAAGCTTTCCTACTTTATCTTCTAAATTTATTAAATAAAATTTTTAATACCCTTGTTGACATGAAAAATATTTCATCACTCAATACAAATCCTTAATAATTATCACTCTCTGCAACAAAGCAGATTCACGTTCAAAACAGGAACATCACTTTCCTTAAAAGACAGATGAAGCTCTTTAAAATTTAACCATGTTTTTTTTGTCTTAAATTTTTTTATGGTCGAGTTTGAAGGTGCAACAATTAAACCTTTAGTTCCTTTTATTTTACTGTTCAAAATAAAATGAGCTTTGACCTTTAGAACAAACACATCTAAATATGATAGCATAGAACAGAAATGAATTGCAAATAGAATGGACACAATGCTTGAACAAGAATGCAGCTATAGGGTTTGAGAACAAATAATTACCCCCAAGCTAATGTAATATGAAATGCATACAAAACATAATGATAACAATCAGAACATAATGTAAACAGAGATGAAACAATATGCAGAGGGTACACAAATAAAAACCCTAGGTTTTGGGGATGAATAATCACCCCTAAATCCAATTTCGTTGAATTCGTGCCCTATAGTATATGGGATGTGGATTCACATAGAGGGTTCTAAAATCAAACTAGAGACCAAATATGCAACAAAACATGAACTAAGATGAACTAATGAATGCAAAGAAACAACCTGGTGATCTCGTGGAAGAGGCAAGAGCAAAGGTGGAAGACCTCTCCTCCTTTAAGAAAACAAGTTGTTGTCAAAGCTTTCTCCCCTTGTAGATTACAATGAACACCAACAGCAGGACATCAAAGCACCAAGAGCACCAGAAGATTGCACAAGAAGCCAAAAAAAATCCCTATCTCGCATGAACTTTGATGAATTACTAGCTTGATTGTCGTTAGTAACTAGGAAGAAAAAGGGGATCCATACCTTTTTAGTTATAGAGGGTTTGAAGGTCTAAAAGACGAGAAAATAAAAATTAACTTTGATTAAGCCAACACCCTAAAAAATCGGCTTAAGAATTATTTTATTTTTTTAAGAAAAACCTTAAATTTGTGGAATCTGCATCCCATAATTTATGAGGTGTAGATTCGATCAATATTAAAAAATCCAAGGCAAAAAAAAAGGAAAAAACGATCAAACTAACAAGCTTGAGAGCCTCCCAAAGAGACTTAATGAAAAATAACTTATTTAAATAGATCAATTTTCCATGTTTACACCTATCAATAACCTTCGTTTCTAAATAATTATTCGAAAATAATAATATATAATAATATGAGTTTTAATAAAAAAAATTTATACATATATCTTTGTATTATAATTTATTTCCTTTATATTATTAACGCCAATTAAAATTAATATTAAAAATCTTATTAAGATCATACCATAAAAATTATTATAAAGTATCAAAAGGATCATAAGGGATGCTAAGCTCTTCACGCCGAGCAACCTTCAGTTACCAATCTGTCCAACACCACTCACCAATCGATCAAGTTTAAAAATTAATACATTTCATTGCATTTTTTATTTTTTTATATACATAGAACATCGTGTATTTATTTATTTATTTTTAACAATTGCTTATAAAAGCTAGTCATATTGTTTTTTTATTGTAAAGTTAAATCATGTATTATATTATAACTTTTATCTTTGTCCTAAATACTACTTGGAGGGAGACTCTTGTAGCTTTGGGTTGCTACCGTCATCATCAAACTAATGCACACTCAACGAATTCAGGTCAGACTACTACCTTTATTCAAATTAAACTGAACATATCTTAAAATTTAAACTTATTTAAATTATAACCAACTAAAATTTAAGCTTGTTTAAATTTAAAATATTTTCTTATAACCAACTTCTTAACAATCTAAACTAAATTTCTATTATTATTATAGCCTGACCAATTATATGGTATTGATACGCGTTGAGGATCATTTCGACTGACTTCGGATTTTGAAGCAATGAAATCGTGTAAATTTTGTCGAGAGTATAATTTGCAAGCTTTCCTACTTTATCTTCTCAATTTATTGAACACAATTTTTAATACCCTGCTGACATGAAAAATATTCTATCACTCATTACAAATCTTTAGTAATAATCACTCTCTGCAACAAAGCAGATTAACGTACATCACTCTCCTTAAAAGACGGATGAAGTCTCTTTAAAATTCAATCATGTTTTTTAAGTCCTAAATCCTTTTATGATCGATGAGTAATATCATATTCGCTTGTCATAACAAAGCCAAAGCCACTTTGTCGATTGGGGGCGTCTAAATCTTGTTGGATCCTCCCATCAATTACCAAAAAAATACCAAATATTCTAACGTAGGGAAACAATAAAATAAAATAAATAAGTGGTTGGACTAGTTTTTTAATCAAATCTATGTGGCATTCCACAATTGTTACTATTGTCAACTTATTAATTATAAATAATAATAAAAAAATTCTCTCTGGAACTAAGTTTTGTGTTATGAGGATGTTTTTGAATTATCAAGATTAAACTATAGCCAAATCTGCAATGTTTTCACGTGCTAAAATACCCTATCTCAAGATTAAACTATCTCAGGCGTCTTTGACGTTCAAGACTACTTTTCTTTACTTTGACCTCAGTTGTAGCACGTGCTTCAGCATGTCTGAAACACGTACTATCCTACAGCTACTACATGTTTAGCCAAGCCAAATCTAATGGGTGGGAATCACTCCTCTGATTCGACCCTTAGACAATCTCACCCTGCAGTTTCTCACCCTTAGACAATCTCACCCTGCAGTATATATATAAAAAATGAGAATGCAGTGAGAATAAAGCATATTTTAAATTATAAACATATATTTTAATAATGTAATCGTGTAAATTTTGTTGAGGATCATTTCCACTGACTTCGGATTTTGAAGCAATGAAATCGTGTAAATTTTGTTGAGAGTATAATTTGCAAGCTTTCCTACTATATCTTTTAAATTTATTAAATAAAATTTTTAATACCCCATCACTCAATACAAATCCTTAATAATTATCACTCTCTGCAACAAAGCAGATTCACGTTCAAAACAGGAACATCACTCTCCTTAAAGGACAGATGAAGCTCTTTAAAATTCAATCATGTTTTTCTTGTCTTAAATCCTTTTATGATCGAGTTTGGAGGTGCAACAATCAAGTCCCCTAGTTCCTTTTATTTTACTGTTCAAAATAAAATGAGCTTTGACCTTTGGAACAAACACATCTAAATATGATAGCATAGAACATAAATGAATTGCAAATAGAATGGACACAATGCTTGAACAAGAATGCAGCTATAGGGTTTGAGAACAAATAATTACCCCCAAGCTAATGTAATATGAAATGCATACAAAACATAATGATAACAATCAGAACATAATGCAAACAGAGATGAAACAATATGCAGAGGGTACGCAAATAAAAACCATAGATTTTGGGGATGAATAATCGCCCCCAAATCCAACCAAATAAAATCTAAATTAATGAGAATAAATTCAGTAATAGAGAGGGAAATGAGTGCAAAATGCACGATAGGTGAAAATGGGGTTTTCGTTGAATCCGTGCCCTATAGTAGATGGGATGTGGATTCACATAGAGGGTTCTAAAATCAAACGAGAGACCAAATATGCAACAAAACATGAACTAAGATGAAATAATGAATGCAAAGAAACAACCTGGTGATCTCGTGGAAGAGGCAAGAGCAAAGGTGAAAGACCTCTCCTCCTTTAAGAAAACAAGTTGTTGTCAAAGCTTTCTCCCCTTGTAGATTACAATGAACACCAACAGCAGGACATCAAAGCACCAAGAGCACCAGAAGATTGCACAAGAATCCAAAAAAAACCAAGGCAAACCACAAGAAAAAAACGATCAAACTAATAAGTTTGAGAGCCTCCAAAGAAACTTAATGAAAAATAACTTATTTAAATAGGTCAATTTTCCATGTTTACACCTATCAATAATTTGTTTCTAAATAATTATTCGAAAATGACAATATATAATAATATGAGTTTTAATAAAACTTTTTTATACATATATCTTTGTATTATAATTAATTTCCTTTATATTATTAACGGCAATTAAAATTATTATTAAAAATCTTATTAAGATCATACCATGAAAATTATTATAAAGTGTCAAAAGGATCATAAGGAATGCTAAGCTCTTCACGCCCAGCAACCTTCAGTTACCAATCTGTCCAACACCACTCACCAATCGATCAAGACCCGGTCTATTTAAAAATTAATACATTTCATTGCATTTTTTATTTTTTTATATACATAGAACATTGTGTATCTATTTTTTTTTTTTTAACAATTGCTTATAAAAGTTAGTTATATTGTTTTTTATTGTAGAGCCAAATCATGTATTACATTATAACTTTTATCTTTGTCCTAAATACTACTTGGAGCGAGGGAGACCTTTGGTGGCTTTGGGTTGCTACCGTCATCATCGGTGGCTTTGGGTTGCTACCGTCATCATCGAGCTAATGCACACTCAAAGAATTCAAGTCAGACTACTACCTTTATTCAAATTAAACTGGACATATCCTAAAATTTGAACTTATTTAAAGTCTTTTCTTATAACCAACTAAAATTTGAACTTGTTTGAATTTAAAGTCTTTTCTTATAACCAACTTCTTAACAATCTAAACATAATTTCTATTCTTATTATTATTAGCCTGACACATTATATGGTACTCATACGCGTTGAGGATCATTTCCACTGACCTCTGACTGTGAAGCAATAAAATCGTGTAAATTTTGTCGAGAGTAATATTTGCAAGCTTTCCTACTTTATCTTCTCAATTTATTGAATACAATTTTTAATACCCTGCTGATATGAAAAATATTCCATCACTCAATACAAATCCTTAGTAATAATCACTCTCTGCAACAAAGCAGATATGAAAAATATTCCATCACTCAATACAAATCCTTAGTAATAATCACCCTCTGCAACAAAGCAGATTCACGTTCAAAACAGGAACATCACTCTCCTTAAAAGACGGATGAAGTCTCTTTAAAATTCAACCATGTTTTTTTAGTCTTAAATCCTTTTATGATCGATGAGTAATATCATATTCGCTTGTCATAACAAAGCCAAAGCCACTTTGTCGACTGGGGGCGTCTAAATCCTGTTGGATCTTCCCATCAATTACCAAAAAATACCAAATATTCTAACGTAGAGAAACAATAAAATAAAATAAATAAAGTGGTTGGACTAGTTTTTTAATCAAATCTATGTGGCATTCCACAATTGTTACTATTGTCAACTTATTAATTATAAATAATAATTTAAAAAAATCTCTCAGGATGTTTTTGAATTATCAAACTATAGCCAAATCTGCAATGTTTTCACGTGCTAAAATACCCTATCTCAGGCGTCTTTGACGTTCAAGACTACTTTTCTTTTCTTTGACCTCAGTTGTAGCACGTGCTTCAGCATGTCTGAAACACGTACTGTCCTACAGCTACTACATGTTTAGCCAAGACAAATCTAATGGGTGGGAATCACTCCTCTGATTCGACCCTTAGACAATCTCACACTGCAGTTTCTCATCCTTAGACAATCTCACCCTGCAGTATATATATAAAAAATGAGAATGCAGTGAGAATACAGCATATTTTAAATTATAAACATATATATTAACATGTATCTAAAGAGGCTTATCTTTATAGTTGATCCGCTGTGTAGTTAGGACTGCTGTCCAAAAACAAACAAACAGACAGCAAAAACTTTACTTCAATCCAAATGCACAGGAAAAAAAATATGCTTTGTATGCAGCAGCAGCGTTACAATATTTTCTATATCGCCCTCCTTTGACGTATCTGGCTCTTTCCTCTTCCAGGTGTTCATCAACAGGGCTATCTAGCTTGTCAGACCTACAATAAATTTCAGATCAATTTCTAAGCATTTTCTGAGCAGCTGGAGATAATATGTCTATCATGAGGTTATTACTTGTGTATAACCTAGAAAATGCTAGCAGATCCATAACATTAATAGGTGAAATCTGGGTTAATTCCAACAAGGACTCCACCTAATTGTAAGTGCCAGATAAGTATAACCCGCACAGTGTTCTGCTTTCCATGGGGTCCACTGCCTAGAATACTGCCAATTGTCCCCTCAGTGGCCTATATATCACATCATAGAGCTTGCACCGAAATCAAGAGACTTGGTATTGCTGGTGTTAGCTACCAGAATAAAATGAAGGCTATTCAGGGTCTGAAGTTATGGTTCATACTCTTACTTTTCCTCTGCCTCCATCTTCATCCTGGAGTTGGACGAAAATCTAAGAGGTTAAGTTTGGGTAGAAGCAGATTCCCAAAAGGGTTTTTGTTTGGTGTTGGTAGCTCCGCTTATCAGGTTTTTTTTCCATATGTTCAATTCGTAAATCACCTATTATAATCTTGTTTTTATCAATATTTGGCGTACATATTAAACGCCATTGTTTTACAGGCTGAAGGAGCTGCGCGTGAGGATGGTAAAGGTCCAAGCATTTGGGATACGTTCGCCCATACTCCAGGTGAGCTCACTTCTGGAAAATAATATTGCATTATGATATCATGTCATTGTTTGTTTTCATGCTTGACGTTCTGGTCTTTGTTCATCTTTAGGTAAAATTGTAGATGGAAGCAACGGCGACGTTACAGTGGATCACTACCACCGCTTCAAGGTAAAAGGCTTATGACCCACAAACGAATATAATGCTGTCACAAGGTCTGTCCTTCAATTCCATCTGTCTGCAACGTTTCTATGTTGGTTGTTAATGTTTAACCTATTTTGAGTGTGATGTGCAGGAGGATGTCCAGCGTCTTAAATACCTGGGGATTGACACCTATCGCTTTTCTATTTCTTGGTCACGCATATTTCCAAGTAAGGCATTTAGAGAGGCATTCATATTGGATTTTTGAATTAATCGATATATGTGATTGACTCGAAGAGCATTCCATGGATGTGCTTGCACCACAGAGGGCTCGCCAAGGCACGGAGTGGTCAATCAGCAGGGAATTGCCTATTACAATAATTTCATCAACGAGCTAAAAAAGAATGGTATGTTCTATAATACTGTTCTATACCTGTTCTACGTAGTTAGTGTAGTATGTTCGAATGTTAATAATTTTACATTGATTTGGTTGTAGGATTTGAGTGTGTGAGTGGTTTAACACTTGTCAAACTTATTGTCAATGGGATAACAGGCTTAAAGGTGAAAGGCCTTTGTCCTGCTTAAGTGGAACTCCATCCCTATTAACAATGAGTTGCGACATGTGTGGGGGTAGTTGGCCTTCCTCACCCCTATTATTATTGCGGCATGTGTGGGTAGTTGGCCCTCCTCACCCTTATTAACTAACTTTGGGACATGTGTGTGGGTAATTGACCCTCCTACATGTGTATGGGGTAGTTGGCCATGTAGTTGGCCTCTAGCATTTTGGCCCTCTTAATTTTTGGCCATACAAACTTTTCATAAATTAAATTTGAATCTTCATCTCCGATTCATATAATGTTTTGTTATACAAACTTTTTCATAAATTGAATTTGGTCCACATGTGATATTTATGGAGGAGAAAACATTTTTTTCTTAAATGAGCTTTACTAATAAGGATATGGGTGGCTGATGTGATCGCAGGTATAGAGCCTTTCGTGACACTCTATCACTGGGACACACCACAAGTTCTGGAGGATGAGTATGGAGGATTTCGTAGTGCCAAGGCCGTGTAAGCTGCGTCTATAATTTCTGTTCTTTTCTTTTCTTTTTTCTGTAACTTATGTGCTTCTTTTCACTTCGCTTGAACTGAAAATTGTTTCTCTGTTGTGTCGACAGGGAGGACTTTTCTCTTTTCGCGGATGAATGTTTTGGAGCATTTGGAGACCGTGTGAAGTATTGGACAACCATTAATGAGCCGCTCGTTTACTCGGTGTATGGTTACGATACAGGGCAACTTGCACCAGGCCGTTGCTCCGCCGGATTTGGGAACTGCACAACGGGGAATTCTGCAACAGAACCTTACATCGTTGGCCACAATCTGCTTCTTGCGCATAGTGCTGTAGTAAAGATATACAGGACCAAATATCAGGTAAATCACGTCCTTGTGGAAATCTCATCCTTTATGCTTAAACGTTATATTCAGTCCGGTACTGTTGGGAAAAAAAAGTAAAATACAAATCTGCAGGCAAAGCAGAAAGGATCCATAGGCATTGTGCTTATGGTAAGTTGGGTGGTGCCATTTTCGAATTCTTTAGTGGATGCCCAGAGAGCAATCGACTTTAGAATAGGATGGTATGTTCACCTATTAGCTCTCTTGTAAGGTGCTCCTTTCCTTATTTTCCCCACTTAGGAAGAAGGAAGGCCGTAAATTCTTACGCATCGCATTACAGGTTTATGGATCCATTGACGAAGGGAGATTATCCCGAATCCATGAGAAGATTAGTGGGTGCACGTTTGCCACGATTTACCAGGCAACAGTCCAAAGATCTGAAAGGCTCATTTGATTATATCGGATATAATTACTATTCCACCCAGTTCGCTGTCAATAATCCCCACCTAGAAAATCCTCTTAATACGGACTACCTTCTGGATCCCCGTGCCAATATATCAAGTACGTTTGTCCTGAGTTTTGTTGATTTTTTTTGTTCTTAAATTTACATCAGCATACAGTCAATTACAATTTTGGGTTGTGGTTTTCAAATTTTCAGGTGTTGTGAATGGAGTTTACATTGGAAAAGATGTGAGTTACATTAGTCTCTTTAAATGAAGAAACACAGTATGATTTTTTTTTCTTTTTTCTTTTTTCTTTTAATGATATACACAGAACTTGTGCAAAGGGGATTCCAACTCTTATTGAACTTAAAAATATTGACGGTTTGTTTGTTGACAGGAAGGGGTTAGTGCGTTTCGGTCGTATCCGGCTGGATTAGGGCAGGTCCTCAGTTATACAAGAGAGCGATATAACAACCCCACTATTTACATAACCGAGACAGGTAATACACCCTTAAGGCTGGCTGGCTTTCCTTGATCGTTATTATGGAAGCAACATAATGTGCTGATATGAATTAGGATGTATAACAGGATACGCTGACTATAATAATGTAAGTATTCCACTTAAGCAAGCGCTAAAGGACACGGGACGAATAGAATACCATGCAGAGCATTTATCCGAAGTTCTTCGAGCGATCAGGCATGCATAGTATTATTATTATTATTTGTTTTTCTTCTTCCCTTCCGTTTTCAATGTGTTACGGCTAATTCGTTGCGATGTTATGAGATGACAGGGACGGATCGGACGTTCGAGGTTACTTGGTATGGTCTTACATGGACAGCTTTGAGTGGGCGAGTGGTTACACATTTCGATTTGGTTTGTACCACGTGGACTACAAGCACAACTTAACCCGCTATCCAAAAGAATCGGCCCTTTGGTTTAAGGGCATTCTAAGCATGTAACATTAATCTTGGAATTCCTCCATTGGAGAGACGCAAGCTATTGTTATGAACTTATGGGTTGCGCTACTTAGACTTGGGCATAATAAGCTGATGTTAACAATTGTTTTCTCCCTTTAGTGCAAGCTATTGTTATGAACTTATGGGTTGCGCTACTTAGACTTGGGCATAATAAGCTGATGTTAACAATTGTTTTCTCCCTTTAGTGCTTGCATTGTTGAACTATTTGGAAGTTAGGAATTTGACTTATTTCTGCATTAGAGAGTATTCCTTATAGTCTTAAACACCTTAAACCTAGTATAAGTGTTGTAAATACTAAAATAATGATGTATGAAGTACATTATTAAGGGTAAATGCTTGCTTTAATATTTAATTAAAAGTGTAATTAAATTAATATTATTTTAAGATTTAAAAAATTTAAACTATTAATTTTTTATAATTATAATATAGTTTTTTTTTTTTTAATTTGGTTATGTGAGAAACTCCTACAACCAATGCAGACGCTAGGTAGGCTCCCCTAACCATGACCCCTCCTGAATTCGAGAGCTATGCTTATCAATGAGAAATTTAACACACAATCACCACACACCTATCCCCTCACACACTCGCCACGTCGCAGTTTGAACATTGGAACATTGGACCTCCCGAAGAAGAGCCGAAGCCTGGACCGTTGAGCTATACCATGGGACAATCATAATATAGTTGATTAAAAAATGGTTTGAAAGAATCATGTTATATATTTATTTTTTATTTATCATTATTTTATAATTATTTTGATAAAAATTAGTATTATATATATATATATATATATATATATATATATATAAACTATTTATATCTTTAAAAAAAATCAATGTTTATCCATATAGAATATGTAAGAGATAGTCTTGGTACTTATATAATGGAGGTTTAAAGTCAAAATGAGATGAATTAATAATTACTTTTGAAGGTCTGTTATGAGAACTTGAATTAATAAAGTATTTTTGAGTTCATGTAATCATTCTTGTTAAAAAGAGATACTAAAGGATTTGAAGGCCACATGATCAAGTCATTGTTCAGTTTGAGGGGGTTATTTGTTTGAAACTTACTATTGCAAAATCTTTATAATATTATGAAAATTTTAATCATGAATTAATATATGTCAAAATGTTCAATCCATGCAACCAATTAATTAACAAAACAATGATAAAAAAATCTCCATAAAATATACTCAAAACCCTATTTATCATATAACATGCATCCTCATATTATTAATACATATTTATTTAATACACAATAACATTCTTATCAAATGGCTTGAGCTCAAGTGGTGAAAGGCATAGACTTTTAGTGATGAGAAGGGATCAAAGGAGAATATAAATAGGGAGGAAGGGCGAGTGAAGTAGCAAGCAAATGTAAGTAGGGAGTGAGTGTGATTAGGGGACAAGTGCAAAAAGGAGCAAGCCACACCTTTAACATCCTTGATTTCAATCTCTCAAAATTATAATAAGAAAGGATTGTCATGAGGAAAAGCTAAGTATCAAGAAAAAATCATCTATGGAAACCCTAGATGGAAGTAAGATTTCCTTAGTTAAATGTAATAATTCCCTAGATGGAAGTAAGATTTCCTTAGTTAAATGTAATAATTCCCTAGATGGAGAAATAATAAAAAATTTATGTTAATCCCTACCCAAGTGATATATGTTGCATCCTTGATTATCAAGGAAGATATGATTGAGCATGATATAATGATTCTAAAATCAATGGATTACTATCTAAGTTCAATGGATATTAAACAATTTATTTGGAGATTCAAAAGTGGATTAAATAGAAGTGGATTAAATAGAAGTGGAGGTTGAGTTCACATTACTCAATAATTTTGTTTCAAGAGAAATGTTTCTCATTATTTTATCCATTACAAAACACAAGGATAAATTAATAATTGATAGTTGATAATTTAAGGTAAGAGATGACTTATATTTAAGACCGTGAAGTAAGAACTTTTTTATCGAGATAAAAAGTCTCAAAAGGTTTCTAGTGTGGGTTAGGATTTTCAAGCTTCCATATAAAATTATTATTAAGGAGGTTTTGAAGAATATTGGTAAGAATATACTAGAGAGTTCATCCATGAGGGACGAACTACTAAGAAACAAATGTTTTCTATGCATACTTATATAGTGTCATGGATATTCCAAATCCTTTGTTGAAATCCATTGAGATTAATTTGAATTAAGGAAATGGGATCCACATACGAATTATAAAAATATTATGTTCTACTCCATGAATTTTATGGGACTGGATGCATGGTAAGAGATTACAAAGTGAAAATGATTAAGAAAGAGATAAACTTTTTGGTCATGAGACAAACACAAAGATGAAGAAGGAAGATTATATTGTGATAAAAAGTAACTTAACTCAAGAGTTTTAAAATCCAAAAACATGGCAAAGGGATATCATTTGCCTCATCAAATGAAAAAGGCCTTCATAGTTCGTTTAGATAAAAAACAAAAGAAATTTATAAAAATGCAAGGGATGAGAAATACATATCTACATGTCCAAAATTTGAAGGAAATAAATGGTGTAAACATGTGGAAGTAAAATTTAAAATGAATAATATGGAAGAATTTGAATTGAATCGAGATATACAAAGATCAGATCAGCTAGGGCTTACAGAGGTATTTATTTTATTGTATTGATTTAATGTTTCCAGAATTGAAAACATTGTAATTGTTGTGCCCTAGTTCAATATTTGAAATAAAAAACAAAATACCTCTATATTTCTGGATTGTCTGTGTTTTCACACAAATTGTATCAGCAAAATAAAAATATTGAAAATTAGACCGGGGGAGGGTCATTACAGTGGTATCAGAGCTCAGCTTATTCTGCCAGCCTGTTTGGGTTCATATCTGGTGTGTTTTCTCATAACTTCTTCAGCTGAGAGTTGGTTAGTCCGGTATGAAGATGGAGCCACTCAGTGATTGGAATAAGTTTCAGCGTGAGTTTTGGCAGGGTCAGAGAGAGTTGCAGAAATCCATCAATCAGTTGGCTGCTATGATGACAGATTCTCCACCTACAATTCCTCCTTGGGTAAAGGTTGAGCCTACAGTCATTGAATTACTTGATCAGTTCCAGCAGGAGTGGGAAGCTCTTGATGAGGGTTATCACGCCCTTATGACTTATGAAGATTACATTGATATGCGTATGAGGCAACAACTAAACGAAGATGAGAAGATGAACAAAAAATCAAAACACAATGTTGATGGAGCTGAAGATTCAAAGACTACTGCTGAAGAAGAAATCAAATCAGAAGATTGTGTTGAAGACAATGGTCCATTACATGAGGTATGTGTAGTAGAATCACAGATTGATTCCATGGACATGCATGCACCGATATATGATGAGATTGCATCTAATGAGAACATTAAATCAACAACATTGGATGTGATTATGGAGCAAGTTACTGAAGACTCTAAGTTTGACAGTTGCCTTGATGAGTCTAAGGGAGATGATGCATACAATGACAAAATTGATGAAGGCACTAACAGTGATGAAGGGAAAGAGCATGGTGGGATTGTTTCAGATCTTAAGGCAGCCCCTATTTATGAGTTTCCTCATGATATTACAGAGCATGACAAAGTTGATTATGTTGCTGATTTCCAATCAGATTTCAGTGATGTTTTACCTCATCAGGACAGCCATAAAAATTCACTGAATAATGGGGTTATTGCTGATTATGATGCATTTTCAGATTTAATGCTTGATGACACAATTACCTATGTTGATAAGAACCTTGATGCATTTTCAGATGACCATAGGACTGATGTGTTTCAGAGAGAGCATGTGAATAAGGGAGTTCGGGATAGTCACACCTTCCTTGATCTGGAGAGCAACTCATTCAGTAAGGTAATTCCTCATGAAGAGTACAATGTTCATTTGATTTCTCAACATGGTGATCAGCTTATTGTACCATGGGATCCGGGTGTGTTGGCACCTAAGTTTGACAAAGAACCACTTGGGAATGAAATTCCTCTTGCCCCAAGTGATGAACTATCAGTAGAGTGAATGATAAGCAAAGAGGAAGCCAAGGCAAATGATTTTTTTGAAGACCATTGCCGGGTATATAATTCTGAAATTTTAATGCAAAAATCTGATTTTAATTCAAGGACTAGTGAAGACACAATTGTTGCAGCCCTATCCCGTGTTGATCACACTCATAAATTTGTTGAAGAGCTTTATTGGAAGGCTCATATTGAGAAGAGGCAAAAGGGTGTTGAAGGGATAATCTCTATTGTTGATTTACAAACATTGAAAGTAGCCTTGGAAACCATGAAATCAGATTTCATAAATATACTTACAAACATGGATCATTCTATCAAGCTTGCTGAAGAGACCCTTGGTGCATTAAAGGGTAAGGAGGAAGAAGTTGATAGGCTCACTCTTGAGCTTGAGTCAACTAGAGTCTCATTATCAGATGCTCACATGACATTGCATGAAACTGAAAGGGAACTTGCTGCTGTTATAAAAACTAGAGAATAAGGATAGAGCCATGGAGATTGGGCAGTTGGTTGATGAGCTCGATAGCATTCAGGAGGACTTTGAGTTAGTCCATTGTCCAATGAAATCAGATTATGTAAATTTGGATCAGCAGGTTAATTGGATGAGCATAAGGATAATGACAATTTCCAGTGGGTCGACAATCCATTGTTTGAAATGGATAATGAGACATCTTTTGATAACCCACTCTTTGAGATGCATGAGGTTGGCTTGCTTCCTATGACGGATCATGATGGCATTGATAGTTGTGACATGATGATAGATTTTGTGGACACACCACAAAGAGAGGAGATTGATTTGCATCTCAATTGGGTCGTCATGGGTGTGGGTAATTTTTTAGGTGACATGCAGTTTAATTTACACCCCACTTGGTTGAGTAGCGATCACTACAATCTAGTTATGATGATGGACGCTATCTTTTCAGAGGATGCTTTGTTGGTTGTAGTTGATTTTGGGACATGGGATCACCCAATTTACGTCAGGTGGACAAGCGTTGAGTTGAGATTGTTAGATGGTGATTATGAAGACAGTTTCAGAGTTGTTCTTGCAGTTGCCTATGATGGAGATTTCACAGATATTACTTGGCGTGAGATATTTCATTCCAGCTTAGACAGGCATTTTATTTTCAGGCTGGAGAATGATCATATTATGGTGCTGCAGTTTAGCCTTGAGCTAATTGTGCACAGTGGATTTCCAGATGTGATCAGAGTGGCGCAGCGTCAACGTGGTGGTTTCTTTTTGAGGATGTTATGGGATCCAGGGATTTGATGGACCTCAGCCAGGATGCAGACACTTGACTGGAGTATGTATGCATATTGCTTGAGGACAAGCAATCTTTGGGAAGGGCGGACTGTAATGTCCCCTTTTCTAGGCAGTCAGTGTGCAGAGCAGATTAGCCTATACATGAGCTCCCGTAGGCTAAATCGGATGTAGGGGAGCCTTTGGAGATATCAGAATCTTTGACAGAACCCAGAGAGCTCTTGATTGACTATCGTTTGGGCTCGTTCGGAGGTCGTTTGATGGGATTTCTATTTTTAGCAGTGGCCGTTTTTAGGGTTTCGGTCAACGGGTCAACTGCAGGATTACACTTCGGCGAATTGGGTATCCAGAACTGTTCACAGTTTTTCATTCTGACAAGCGGAGGTCCAGTATTTTAATGGCCGAAGTTAATTTCATTAAGTGACATATTATATAATAATATTTATAAAGTTTGTACTTTATATTATAAAGGGTCACTTATAACGTTGTAAAAAGGGGCCACTTTATAAAATAACTTTAAGTGGTTGAACCTAGTGCACAAGGGGGCCTGTTGAGGGAAAATAAGAGAAAATTAGAAATTAAATTATTTTGTGTGCACAACCCTAATTTTGCCCTAATTTGGGAGAACCCTAAAAGGAAAGATTAAAAAGGCTTTTGGGAGATCATTTGGAATATGCGTGGATTATTTTTTCTTCCTTCCCTCTGGGTTTTGGAGAACTCTCTAGCAGAGACATTGCAGAGATTCTGGAGCTTGTGAGAGTCGGTAACCTCTTACAGGGACATTGACTTCGGGGTTGAAAGATTACCCTCAGGCCAATCAGCGGTATTTCCATACAGGGAATACATTCGGACTTCATTATTCAGTCTTCTGGAGTTGGGGTTTCCACACAAGGACACAGAGCTTTATACAGGGGAATATCTGGAGCGGGGACACCACACAGAGTTCCAATCTGAAGGGTTGAGCCTTCATATTTATCTATACAGAGATCAGATCAGCTAGGGTTTACAGAGGTATTTATTTTACTATATTGATTTAATGTTTCCAGAATTGAAAACATTGTAATTGTTGTGCCCTAGTTCAGTATTTGAAATATAAAAACAAAATACCTCTATATTTCTGGATTGTCTGTGTTTTCACACAAATTGTATCAGCAAAATAAAAATATTGAAAATTAGACCGGGGGAGGGTCATTACATCAATATATAAAATAATGCAAACTTCAACCTGGATTGGCAGGTCATGATACGTAAATGGCTCCAAGAATAGAGAGAGTGAAATAGGGCAAAATAAAATGTTCAGGTGCCAGTCAAATCCACTTAAAGTAAACCAGACTGGTAACCGAAATTAACAAAGTTTCAAAATAAATTTTGTAGCCAATAGATGATGGTGCATAGAGCATTATTGCCGATAAAGGAAACTAGCTGTGAAGCTATTACCAGTGTCTAATAAAAACCAACCAATTATGCAAAGTGGTGAATGCTGACCAGAAGAAATATACAAATTGAGTAACACAGAATATACGAATGGTAAAGTGGAAGATTCCAAGAAAGCATTCCCTATCCAATGTAACCTAGAGTACATATGGTCATGGAAGCTGAGGTGGTAGACGCAATGGCCATAACCCCTCCCCAACCACTCATACACAAATGAAATGTACCTCTTTAACAAAACATGGCTGATCCAAAGTATACAGTGCCATTATTACTTCTTTTATTAAAAAAACAACACAAGGAATATTATATCAAGAATCATGACTTAGACAAGTACAAGGTTATGAGTTTGATTCTTTCTACAGGGGTAGGAAGACTATAATGAAAAACATGTACCACAGTGTAGCCAGAACGACAGTAAAATCCCCAAAGGTTAGCAACATGGAACACATGGCTTATCATATAATTTGGAGGCTCTAAATTCAGTAGATGTTACCTAAGATACAAACAATTCCTATGGTAAAGTAGGAACCACCAACACCTCCTTTCTTAAAACTAAACTTCTAAAGGCATGTAGACATAATCTAGGAAAGGCAGGAATTGGTGGTAATTCAAGACCACCCATGGAAAATGCAAAGAGGAGACTCGATAGACGTAGGACAAGCAACAAACAATGTTGCAAAATTCATGATCTGTGGCCTCAACCATGGTCATAATATTATAACCAAGATTTGTCACCGTGAGCATAAATAATCATCCCCCAAAGTCCCTAACACAAAGTCAACTTAAATCATCCATTCTATCAAATAATTATTCTCAAAAACTTGAGAAGTACCTTGCACTTAATAATAAATGCCTGGGATAAATGTCAAACTAATACATACAAACATAGAAGGAGAAATCTAAAAATTCCAAATAGTGTCAGTTATTAAAAAAGTCTGCAAAATTTAATTGAGGCCAATACCAAATCTCACAAAATCCAAGACTTACTAGAAGCATCACTAATCAAACTTGTTCAACTGTAGGAAATGGCAATCACCAAGATTCCAAGGAAAATGAATGTAATTGATGATCAACTTTCCAGGTAAGCCAGGTACCTGGCAAGTCTTTCTAGAAAAATTGTTCTCTTAGTAGAGATTCTGCTTTTCCCATTCTCTCAAGCAGTAATTCTCTATCTGTCAAGCATTTGACATCGTCATGGCTCAAATGAAGAAAAACATGCCAAGATGAGCCTATGGAAAGAAGGCTATTTATGTATGTATGTATGTGTGTGTGTATACATTGATAGAATTCTTGCTGAGAAACCAGAATTTCTCACAAAACTCACAAGAAAATCTCGTCCGTGAGAATTTTTTCTTCTTTTTTTTTAAATAATAAGAAACCTCAACGCCAAGAAAATCGCCATGATTATTGCATCAAAAACTTGCCAAGAACTCACCGAAAACTTAGAGAAACTCAGCCTGTAGAGCAGAAACCCCAAAAATGGTTTTAAAGGGCAAAAGAGGCCATTTTCTCATTTTTTTTTCCTCTTTCCTGCTTAAACAAAAATTTCCCTAGAGGCCAACTGCAAACCAAAGACCACGTTTGGAGATCGATTCCATAGATTTGACACCAATTGAAGGAGATTTCATTCATTCACACAAGATTTCAGAGGTTATTTTTTTTAATGCAAAATGTATGGTTTTTTTCAATGTTTTCTCTTTTTTGTTGTTTGTAAAGCATGTAGGGCATTGTTTGGTTATGTTTTTTTGTTTCCTTCCCCCTTCCCCTTGGAAAAATAGATTGACTCTTCAAGCGAGGGCCTAGGAACAGGCACTAGTAGCAATTAGCTAAATCCCTCGACCCCAACTCCAAGCCCAGGGAGGGACCCAATGTGGAAGCATGGCATTAAAGGGAACTTGCCAAATCAAGTGTTTTGTAAATATTGTGGCAAGGACATGCAAGGAGGCATCCATTGCCTCAAATATCATTTGATTGGGACAAAAGGGCATGATGTGGAGCCCTTCCCTCCAGTAGATGATATAATAAGAAATGAGGTGAAGGCTTGGATGTGCATTAAGGAGTCAAAGAAAATAGTGCCAAAACTAACAAGAGTTGCAGTTGGAAATGGAGGAGGGCCTTGGTTCTTTTTTTTAATCAAGATGAAGCCAAGGTGGAGGATGTTACCGCCATTGCCAAAGAGTCCATTCTTTGCCCTCACATCCGACATGATTCTAGGTAGAGTTTGGATACTAGTCAAGGCTCAAACACAAGGCAAACTACCCTTCAGACTACTGCATGGGGGAAGGACAAGATTAAGGAAACACGAAAAACAACAGCTAATTTTTGGTCTTACTGCATCATTCCTTTTAATTGCACGAGCAACCCTTATTGGGAAGCCCTGGTGAGGGCAATGGGCTAGGTTGGCAAACGGATGAAGCCACCTCCAAAGAAATATTTATGTGGGCCAATGTTGGAGAAGTTTGTCATGAACACATGTGCTCTTGTAGAAGAGCAAAAAAAATATGGAATAGAAAGGGTTGCAGCATTCTCTTGGATGGATGGACGTATAGGGAGGGAGGAAGGAGATAATAAGTTGTGTGGAGGGGGAAGAAAGGGAGAAAAAAAAAAAGGAAAAAAAAAAAGAAGAGGGGGGGGGGGGGAAGGGAAGAGGAAAGGAAAGGAAGAGGGGAGGGGGGGGGGGGGGGAGAGGAGGAGGGAAGGGAAAGAAAGAAAAAGGAGGGGGGGGGGGGCGTTGGGGGGTTAGGGAGGGAAGGGGAAAAAAACGGAAACCGTCCATGGTCTTCCTAAAGATGGTTGGTGCCTTGCATGAGGTGAAGAATTTGCAAATGCTCTTTAATTTGTTGGAGGAGGTCATGCTAGAAGTAAGAGTGGAGAATGTTGTCCAAGTAGTAATGGACAATACAATTGCATATGTTTGCGAGTAGACTTCTCGATGAGAAGTACCCTTTACTTTCTCAAGCCCATGCACCACCCCTTACATTGACCTCATGCTTGAGGCCATTGGCAAATTAACATGAGTGAAGACCATGGTGGAAGAGGCAAAGAACATTACAACGTTTATATACAACCATACATGGCTGCTCAACCTAATGAGGGAGCACAATGAGGGAAGGGACATTCTTCACCTAGGTATCACCCAATTTTGACTCAAATTTCATCACCTTGCAGAGCCTTCTAGCTACATGCCTGCTTTGAAGAGGATGTTTGTAAGCAAGGAATGGTATCCTCGTTGTTTCATTCAAAAGAGGAGAGGGAGAGGGTCTGGAGGCAAGTCTTTGATGATTCATTTTGGGTGAGCATGCAGGAAATTCTCAAGGTAATTGGTTGTTTAAATTTAAAATCTTAGTTTATAATTTTAGTATTTTTTCTAAATTTAACTAAAATTACAAATTCTGATTTGTAATTTTTAATTAAATGTATTAAGTAAATTACAATGATTAATTTTTATTGTTCAATTGCAGATGATTGAACCCTTGGTAAGGGTTCTTCGCCTTTTAGATGGTGAAAAATTGGCAATGGGGTATCTATATGAGGCAATGGATAGAGCAAAAGAGACTATACAATACTATTTTAGAGGCAATCAGCACAAGTATGGACCCATTTGGAAATCATTGATAAGAGATAAACAAGGCAACTCCATCGACCTATTCAAATTCTTTTTCTGTAGCAATCTTAATGCTAATGAAGAGGTCTAGGGGGATTCTATCCTTGCACTAACAAGATGATAGATGACTCCACCAAACATTGCGTCATCAGTAACAAGTTACAAGCTTATAAGGAGGCTCAAGCAAGCTTGTTTCCATCCTATAATGAATCAAGGTCAACCTTGTGACTAGGTAAGAAATTTAAATTTTTAAACTTTTTTCTTGTAGTGAAGGCAACACAATTACAATGTAAGATTATAATTTGAAGAAACTTTTTTTACATATTTATGGTGGGGGGATTATGGTTCTAGAACACCTAATCTTAGGAGGATCGATGTCCGCATTTTGAGTCAGTTTGATAGCACTGTTGGGAGTGAACGCAATTGGTCTCTATTTGAGGCCGTACACACCAAGAAGTGCAATAGGTTGACCCAAAAGTGCCTCAATGACCTTGTCTTCGTACAATACAATCTTAAACTTCACACTAGACAAGTGAAAGCAAATGACTCCGATGAGTTGATTGACCTGGATGAGCTCAATCCACTATTAGATTGAATTGCCAAAGCTCCGCTAGATATTGAATTTACTGCAAAGGACATCGATACTAGAAGCAAAACATATGACACGATTGGAGGAAATATACCGTGATGATTCTATACCTAAGGAGCCTCCAATTCAACTACTTGTCCAAGGCCAACCACCTAATTCGAGGGGGAGGAAGGGGAAACAAAGAGGAGTTTAAAAATTGTTTTATATTTTGAATTTGCATGATGTATTTTGTTGATTTTCATGATCAAGAATCGTGAATGTACATGCAATGCCAACGGGTCCTTGGTTCAACGGTTGGGACAAATAGTTGATGTAGCCCACACCAAGGTTCAAATCTCGGCGGCACCAAATAGCTCAATGTGACTAAGTCGATGTAAAAGGGAAAGGGCAACCCTTTCAAAACCCTACTTATTTTTTTGTTTTGTTTTATATATATATATATATATATATAGGCAATACAGCCATCCAAACACAAGGTATTGGCTAATATACTAAATACCATGCCCTTTGCAACTAATTTTCTAATATTTATCATGAAAGTGCTACCCCCAACACATCCTTCTCTCCTTCCAATAACCCCTTCTACCACCCAAAAAACGAAAAGCATAGTACAGTACAATATGTCCCAAACTCACCATCCAGAACTGTTCAAGCATAGACTCAGACAAACAGTCTAGACAAGAATTGTCTCTCTAAAGGAATGAACCAGAATTTGTTCTCACAAATACAGGTTTGAATATGCAGTACCTGTGAACCTGACTCACTACACAACCCAGGCTTAATAGAAAGAAATTGGTCAAATTCCTTTCATGAACACTTGGCTTCATATTATAAAATCTCCATTTGTTGGTCTCAATGATATGAGCCAGTCATATTAGCTCTCGAACAAAACAAAGTGCACATTCTGCAGAGTCGAAGCAGGCTTCAGAAAGAGATGCATATACTGATGCAAAGCATGGCAAGTCTCCAGATATGAAGGACGCTTTCCAACGACTCTCCACAAAACCAAGAAAACTTAAACCCACCGGAAGGAGTTGAGAAACAAGAAGCAATCAAGGACAAGCTAGATCTGCATCTGGCTCCTCCAAAATTGTCCAAGGCTGAAAGTCCCAAGCAAAAGGAGATAATAATCTAAAAAAGAGACAAAATCCTAAAAAAGAAGCCAAATTTGTGAAATAAGTCCAAGAGACCATCAAGAAGCAAGCAGTTGTAGAAAGCATGGCCTTTTTATAGAGTCTCAATACATAAAATGGTCAAGATTTATGCTGACCCCAAATAGAGTTTCCTTTGAACAAGTTCTTTGGTTTTCCATCCAGCACAGGCCTACAGATAAATAAACCAGCCTGTGTTTTTGTCATGTCTTCCAACTGCAGTTCAAGCCTTTGTTTCAAGGATACATGCTATTTTTTTTTCCTTTTGGTTCAATGCTTGCTGTCTCAATAAATCATTCACAGCTCAAACCACATGAGGGATCAGTGAGATGAACCAAAGACATTCACACTACAATCAGTCAAGATGCTCTGTCCTCCTCAAAGTAAAAGAATACATACTATGATATCCTCCTCAAAGTAAAAGAATAAATACTACAAAAGGATTCAGGTATTCTTGGATCAAGCAGCTAACAGATCTTTATTCAACTATATCATATTTGAGAATTTTAAAATGTGTTGCATCTATGTCTGATACCATATCCGTATTGGATACCCTATAATATCTGTTTCAATGCAACATATATATAATATATATAGACACTAACCTAATAAGTTGTATTAAAACACAAAACAACCATCAAGTCTTAGACAAAGTTGCACCAAAAATTGTATGCCAAGAACAAGAAAAAGTGTTCTAAGAAAGCAATGACTACCATGATAAAGAGGCAAGAGGTGGAGTGTGACTTCAACAATGATGAAAAATTACTGTCTATGTCCCTTTAAAAATCACCAAAATAGGATTCTAAAGGAAAAGAGTAGTCCAAGAGAATGAAGAGAGCAGAAAAAGTTACTCAAAATACAAGTGAAGAATGCAGAGATAAATGCACTTGCTGGTTCTGTGTCACAGAAAAGTCGAAGACTACAAAGCTTCTACAACCATACCCATTGCAATGGTATGAATTGCATGTCTCATGCCAATGTAAGTTCAAATGTGATGTTGTACCCTTAGATGTGTGTGAAGTAATTATGAGCAGCCCCTACTTGTAGCATGAGGATGTTAATTTCATGAGAAAAGAATGTATGGATTAAATATTGCTGCATCAAAAACAGTAAAACATACTTCATCAATGCCAATGAGAGGAACCAAAACAAATCTCATTGATTTCAGCAATCAAGTAAAAAGGCTGATCAATGCAAGAAGGAAATTTCTGTTGCTATTTTTAAAATAGAAGGAAGAAGATGAAAAGGCAGGAGTTGAAAGTTCCCAAGCATGCTGTGTATTGGAATGCATGAAACACAGGGAAGAATCACTTCAGAGTTTCAAATAACTATTTCAGGCCTCCATAAACAGAGGTTAAGCATGAGATTTAGCTGCAACCTAATGTACCTTTGCCCATTATAGGATTGTGTAAGCAAATTGTATTAAAAAATGAAGTGAAAGGACAAATACAAAGATTGTTGGAACAAGGGCTGATCTATCCTAGTTCTTCGGTCCTCTTCTCACACATAGTATTAGTACCAAAGAAGGATGGGATATGGAAGGTGTGTGGACTATTGAGCCCTCTACAAAATAACAATAAATTTAAAAAGAATTTTAAGGCTTAAAGTTTTAAGTCCTTAGGGGAACAGAGCAACCAGGTTCAAAAGGTAAAGTATTCCATAAAGTTAAACCTCAACTTGGGTTATTACCAAATTTGGGTGGACATAAATTTTAGACAGCATTCAAAACAAAATAAGTTTTATCTTGGTAATTAATGCTGTGTTCATCCTCTTATTGATTCTTTTGTTATTGTATACTTGGATTATATTTTGGTTTACGCTAGTACTTGGGAGAATTATCTTAATCATTTGAAACAAGTCTTGCAAGTGTTGAAGCAAAATCAACTTAAGCTAAAGCTGACAAATGTGAGTTTTGCCGAAGAAGCTTGGTATATTTGAAGTTTGTTGTTGGAGGTGGAAAACAAAATGTTTTTTTTTCAATTGGTTATATGGGATTGAAACGGGCCCCACCCGTATTACATCATCACCACATAGTGGTATTATAACAAAGCTTGGATATTATCCATGTATCACTTGGCAAGATTTGAACCTTGGTATCCTCCTTGAATGTTGAGGAATATAACCGGTTGAGCTAATGCCACTTGATAAAGTGGAAAACAAAATGTTGCTCCACCCAAGGTTGAAAATATTTACGATGGCTCATACCTGTTGCCACATTTTGTTAAGGGGTACAAATTCTGAAAAAATCTAAAAAATTGCTGCTGCCTCCCTCCTTCCTTCCTTTCCAGCTTCGCTCATGCAGTTTCCAGTTTCCATGTTTTCAGTTTTCTGTTTTTATGCTTTGTTTTACAAGTGTTCCTTCAGTTTCGGTGAGTCTGGTGAAAAGCCCAAAAATTTCTAAGTATGGGGCACTCCCGCGGTCGCTCCATTTTGGAGCGATTCCGGGAGTCGCTCCCTCTTTCGGGCGATTCCCAGCTTTGCCTCTCCCCTCCAGCGATCGACGACATTCTCGAGCGACCCCCGTTGTCGCTAATGTTTTTCAGCAACGCCCGTTGTCGCTGTAGTCTTCAAGCGGTTCGCGGCTGGGGAAAAGAAATATTTGCTAAGTGTTGGGGCAGCGACCGACGTCGGTCGCTCATCCCTTGAGCGATTCCCGTCGTCGCTCCCCTTTTTGAGCGACCGTGGGCGAGAGGAGGCAAAAAAGAGATGAAAATATTCTAAGTGTTGAGCGACTCCCGGCGTCGCTCAAGATCGCCAGCGACTCCCGTCGTCGCTCAAGTCCGCCCGCGATCGTCGTCGCCGCCCGTCGTCGCCAAGCAAGTCAAGTAAAGGCAGCGCTCAATGGTTGACGCCGGTCGCTCCGTTTTGGAGCGATGTCGGGCGTCGCTGCCATTTTTCAGCGACAGCGGGCAAGAAGATTCAAAATTCGGCTAAGGCATCAAGGTAGCGACCGACGTCGGTCGCTCATTTTTCGAGCGACTCCCGTCGTCGCTGCCTTCTTTCAGCAATCGTCGTCATCTCTCCCCCCAGTCAGCAAGCGTGAGAAAGAAGACCTAGTTGCCAACATGTCTAAGTTAAGGTGTGTCCCGGGTTCGCTCCATTCTGGAGCGACTCCCGGGGTTGCTATTTTTTGCAGGCGACTTTGGTCAAGCCCCCATACGACAACAAACCGCAAACCGAGGCTAGCCTGTGCACGGATTTCGGGATTCGACCCTCTCAAAATGAGACAGAAAGTGTGTTGTAGAGGTACAGGGTAGGCGAACATTGAACGGCGAATTGTACTCAACCTACCGCATTTATCGGACCTGACATCTCATCCACCAGATCTGTCCGGAGCTGTACCAATTCCAGGCGAATCTTGCTGCAGGTACACTCCAGGTCAGCAGAGGTCTAATCTTGGCACTTTTTGCAAGTCTTGGGTTCTATGCATAATTGTAATTTGGGGGGAAATTCCTGCTATAAATAGCAGAAGAGCTTCATTGTAAAAAGGGGGGGGGACATATTGCTAGAAAGCTTTGCTGTAACCAGACATTTGCATCAATACAAAAACATCCTTGGCTCTCTCATTTGTCTCTTTCTTTTATGCTGCCTTCTGCAAGTATTTCTGCTCCATGTTCATTTATTTTTCTGATTGCTGTAATTCTGAATCCTGGATTAAAGCATTGGCATTTAATTGAATCTGGAATACTGAATGAAGGATACATAGGAAGGATTAACGGTGATAGTTTCTGTTACATGCTTTTGTTTTGATTGTTGTTGGTTTGGATATTAGCTAGTGATCGTGCTGCTTGTTCTTTCCCACCGAAACACATGATATTTACATTTCTTTCTGCACTTTTGTAATCTCTTTCCTGTTCTCTTATCTAAAAATCCCCAAATAGATTAGTATAGGAGCCGGCCTTCTCCGGAGATTGGCCAGGAAGGCATCCCTTCCTTCCGGCCTTTCAATCTGCTGGGCGAATCTAGGGCGCAAAGACCTAAATCCTTTCCTAGTGGTAGATTCGTAACCAACAATACCTACAAATGTCACAAAGGTATTGAGCTTTACTGGGGAAAATATTCAGGAAAATCCATACCATGTTTGCCTACATAGCATCAGCTCTTCATGCCTTGTTGGGAAAAGAAAGGACTTTTACATGGGGCAAGGTACATTAGAATGTATTTGAGGAGTTAAAATATCAATTTATCCATAAATCAGATCTAGCGACAAATTTGCAATAGCCATTCAAATCAGAGGCAAATACTTCAGGGTACACAATGAAAGCAACGCTTATCCAAGGAGGAAGTTCAGTATGTTACCACTCAAAACTGTTTAATGGTCAATTCTAACATTAGCCACATTTGACAAGCAACTGCTTGCATTGATAAAAGCTGTTAAAAAAAGGAAGCATTACTTGTTGAGAAAAGAAACTATTGTTCAAATTTTTGGATACCACCAGCACCCAAGACATCAACCTTGAGTACCATCATGAAGATGGAGCTATTTGGATATGACATTAATGAAAACAATACAATGAAGCCAAAACTTTGGGGGAGGCATATCAGTACCTACTATGCACCAATGTTCAAGAGAAGGAGAAGTGGGCTGAACATCACGTCTGAGATGGACTTTTGTGCAAACTTAACAAGTTTCACATTCCATAAGGAAAAAACAGAATGTAATTAAAGGAAGAAGCCCACTTATGTGATCCCAAGTAACATTGGAGTCATTCATAGGTATGTATTCTGTCCTAAAATGCAAGCTGATTTTGTAAGGTCCATTATAGGATGTAATTTTTGTTTCAATAATCAAGCAACCCAAAAATGGATCAGTAAATTCCTTTTCCAGTTCCCTCAAGACCATGGTAGAGTGTGTGTATCCCTCGATGGATGCCAACTACAAGACAAGGACATGATCAAATTTTTATAGTGGCAGAAAGCTTCAGCAAACTGTTCATACCAATACCATGAGAGAAGACAATACGAGGTCAAGAGACAGCTCACAGGTTCCTCATTCCTATATTAGTTCACTCTGGGATACCAAAATCTATTATTTCTATATAGATAAAATAATTTTATTTACGTCCACGGATGACCAAAGTAGGCCAATGGGACTCGCCAAAATGAGCTGTTACAATGCACTGTAGTAACCTAAAAGGTACTGCGAATCTAAACATGCTTGATTTTTGAGTGGCATTCAGACAACACAGAGGGGAAAGACAGACCCACAGCTGAAAACATCCACTGTTTTTCACCATTAATAGATGGGCAAACAAAATCATACTTTGGTCCACATTGAGAGGACACAATAGGAGGAATCCAATGACTTGAGATGAGACTTGCTATGTCCCATGAATTTTCCAGGAGAGGGATGGCGCAAGACAGCGGTACGCATTTCTGGGATAGTGGTACGCAATTCTGGGATGGCGATATCCATTTCTGGGACAGTGGGACGGATTTCCAGGATGGTGGGATGCATCTTCGAGACATCCTTCAAATCCCAGGGCACATCCCCCATGGAACATTAGGAGAGATTTGTGTACATCCAACATGCCTATGACGTGGCTATTCATACTTCCAATTATATGCCTCTACTTGAGGCATGTTATGGGTATCTTCCACTTCCACTCTTTGACATGGCATTCGAGTTCCAAAGTGGGAAAGAGAAAGAAACCAATAAGAAGCTAACTCAAGTCAGAAAATTCATTGGAAATATCAGACTGATACATCAGAAAGTTTAAGAGAACTTGAAGGAATCACAAACAAAGTAGAAGGCTAGGAATGACAAGTACAAACAAGACTGAAACTCTCAGGTTGGTGACTTGATCCAGGTGTACCTAAGCAACAAGAGACTCCAGGAAAAAGGTAAATGTTGGTTACGAATCTGCCATTAGGAAAGGATTTATTGGAATGCGCCCCAGATTCGCCCACTAGATTGAAAGCCGGAAGGAAGGAATGCCTTCCGCCCAATCTCCGGAGAAGGCCGGCTTCCTATGGGTTTTCTCAAGTGTTTAAGCTAAGAGTGCAGGAAAGAAATCAAAATGCGAAAAGAGATATAAATAGGATTGGTGTTCGGTGGGGGGGATGAGCAGCACAACAACAATCAATCACTACTAACAACAATCCAATACAAAACACACTAGAGAAACTATAACCATCATACATCCTATGTATCCTCTATCTATGCATTCCAGGAATACTTAATCATCAAATACCGGAATCCAGAATTCAGAATAACAGTAAGCAATGAAATAAGAAACATGAGGCTGAAATGCTAAGTACAGGCAGCATAAAGAATGATAACAGCAAAATAGAGCCAAGTGTGTGTCTTGCATTTAGAAGCAAACGTATAGCTACAATGGTTCCCTAGCAGGATATCCCCCTTCCACCCCTTTTACAATGATGTAGTGCGGCTATTTATAGCGCAATTCCCCCCGATTACAATCCTGGGCACAAAATCCTAGACCCGACAATGGCTGACAAAAGCGGCAAAAGAGCTGCTGATGTTGACTCCTGCAGACAGGGACTGTACTGGCGGCAAGGTCCACTTGAAAACTGGGCAGCTACGTGGCAATGTGGTTGATGAAACTTCGAATCAGCATGAATGGAGGTAGCTGCGGTAGATGGAACTTTGCGTCAGCATGAATGGAGGTAGCTGGAGTAGGTAATTCGGCCCATGCTTGTCCTTTTCCCCATCACATCTCGGCTCGGATCCCGAGGCTGGACACTTGTCAGATTCTGATGAGGGGTGCATCTTCCTTGGAAGGCAGTCTCTCTTTTGTGTCCTACTTCGCCTGGAATCGGAGCGCAATTGGGTAGCGCAAGTGGGGAACAACGCAATCGGGGAGGCCTCCATGCCTTAGATAGTTTTCGGGCTGCTTTGAAAGATATTGCCCAACTGCGCACAAACTAGAGGGCACAGCCCGACTTCACTGCGAAGTTGGGTTGCGCACTCCGACACAGTCAATTTGGCAGCTGTTCATACTACGCACAGGAATCAGGGCGCAGCCCGACTTCGCTGCAAAATCGGGTTGCGCTCTAACACTTAGCTGATTTTCTGGATACTGCTTCCCAACTGCGCATAGGACGGGGAGTGCACCCCGACTTCACTGCGAAGTCGGTTTGCGCTCCCATACTTAGCCAAATTCTTTTCATCTTCGGTCTACTTCCGCACTTCGCATTCCCGAGTGCGCTCGAACTTAAGGGCGCACCCCGACTTCGCTGCGAAGTTGGGTTGCGCTCTCAAACTTAGAATTTTTCAGGGAATGTTTGCTCTGTTTTGGCCGAAGAAAGAATAAGGAGAAAAGGGAGGAATGCAACTGATAGAAGGGGAGAAAGAGAAAGGAGATGGAGGGAAGGGAGAGCAGCATACTTACAAAATTTGAAAACATGGCACCCCATGCAAAATGTGGCAACATTCCTGGTGGCTCGCAGGGTGTCGAGCTCGCCTCGACGCAAAGAACCAGGCCTTCATCCTTTGGGTGCAGAGGAACTCCCTTCCCCTGCTTTCCGCTGCTCTAACGGCTTCTTCTTGGGCAACTGCTCCTCTTCAGATCCGCTTTCGGCAGTTGCTTCTTCTGTTTCTCCTCCTCTTTCTGAGTCTGAATGGTCGCCACTGTCACCCTCTTGCTCGGCCGGCTGCTCCCGCTCACGGACATGATTGTATGCGGCCCTGGCTTGGTCCCAGGCTGCTACCTGAAAGGCCCTAAGTCGCTGACATCTTTCAGCGCTGCTCTGAATGCTGCGACCGCATGCACGTCGATGGTGTGGTATCTCTCTCCCAACTCCTTAAGGGAGGTGTTGATCTTGCAATATCTCGACACCATCTGGGTGACTCGAGCTTCTTGGACTGGCTCGGCCCATCTGTCAATTTACGACATGTCTGCCTCAAAAGACAGCCAATTCATCTTCACCGCTCAAGGGTCAGAAATTCTCCATCCTTGATGAAGCTCGGGCAACCGTGCTCAGAAAGAGCGTTGAAGGGGGCCAAGCAAATGTTCATTTCATGGTCTAATGCGTCCAGCATTTTCCTGGTGGCCCTTATTTTCTCTGTTTTTTCAAAATAGTTGTGCAAGGTTACCCTTGCATCTGCCCACTCCAAGGCAATTCGGGACATGGGGGGAATCGGAGGCCTTTGCGCTCGTACTCCTCAAGTTTCATTGCCAAGTCTAGCCACTGCTTCACTTGGTGTTCGGACTCCTCTACCACAGGCTTTCCCTGGGCAGAAACTTCTTGGATCCTGGACGTGAAATCCAGGATGGATATGGACCTGACAACGTTGGCCCTGCATCCCTGTAGCAAACCAGCCCGCATCGTTTTGACCTTATTCTTCGAAAAGGCTGCCGTCTGGGATGTTTTCTCCTGGAGCTGAGACTGAGCTTGCTTTAGCGAATCCTGCAGCTGGGAGACCTGCTCCAACGCTGCTCTTTTCTCTTCTGACAACTGTTCGGCTGTCTGTCTTTGCGCTGTGGCCTCCTGCTGAGAGGCGGCAAGCTGGGCTTTCAGGTCATTGATTTCCTGCTGTACAGACTCCAGCTGTGCGGTGGCCCTAGCCAGATCTTCCTCCAGCTGTCTTGCATTATTTTGCAGCCGAAACAACGTCTCCTGGCTTTCGAGTCGCTTAACAAGGAGATTATGGGTTCTGCGACGAATACCGTTGATTTCCTATTCCTCGTTGATATCGTCAAAGCTCTTCTCCTTGACTTGGTGTTCATAGTCTGCCTCGGTCATTTCTCGGAGAGGTTTCTTCACTTTTGGAATCAACTTCTCAGTCCTCAGTACTCTCCTGTCCAAGTCGTACTTGGTGACCTTTACCGAGGCAGCTATCTCCTCGGCTCTTCTCCGTTTGACGCCCTGAAGGAAAGAGGCGGAACACCCTACGACCTTTGCTGCCAGAGGTTGATCATCTGTGATCTGCAACTGTTCTCCCTTGAAATCAAGGTCTTCCAGCATCGGATCTTGCTACGACATTTTTCCTGCAAACAACGAAGCAGGAGGTATTCCAGAAGTCGTGGTCGTTTTTAAGGGTGACCGGGTCCTAGGGGAAGTGAGCGGCTGAGTGGAAGGCGTAGGCGAGGTTTTGAACAATGGAGGTGAGCGGCGCGGCGATGTACGCACAACTTTGGCATTGGCCGTAGGCGAGGGGTCTAGGGTTTGACTGAGGGACTGGAAAGCATTTGGGTCCTGGGCGAACTGGTCGAAGGAATGGGGGTTGTGAGAGGGTTGGGTGGTTTGAGATGAAGAAGATGCAACTATGGATTGCCCTGATACAGTGGGGGATGGCGTTATGGCAGGGCCGACTAGGATTTGGGGGAGCGGGGAAGTGGACGTACCTGCGGGCTCCGCCTGAGCCGTTGTTTGAAGGATGCCTGCAGCCCAAGTTTCTGCTTCTGCTTTAGGACTGTCTATCGAGACGATTTTCGGCGCGGCTGTCCCTGACCGTGCTGTGGCCGTTTGCTGTGCAGACTCCCTAGGCCGCTTGGCCTTTTCGCTCCTCTTCCTCTTCTTTTCTTGTGGCACTGCAGCTGGTTCAAGGGAGGGAGAGGAGGTTGGGACGGCAGGCTGCGATGTGCCCATGGTAAACTTGTACCGGGGTCTAGACGGGAGGATGTTTTCCGCGGCCGTTCCACTAGCTGGCTGTTCTGGCGCCTTTTCCTCTTGGGGGCCACCTCAGGAGTTGACTTTTCTGGCTGTTGTACCCTTTCAAGCAAGGCTTCAGGAGTTGGAGGCAACATTGGGCCCACTTGGCTGCTTGTTGGCGTCGCGCTAGATGTCCCGGGAGTAGGCAATTGCTGGGACGGGGACCTCCTTCTATATCTTTTCCTGGCGCCTCGGGGAACGCAATCTCGAAATGCGAAAGGCTGCCAGGTGTCAGCGTATTGATCATATAAGGCCGAAAACTCATCATCAACGGCCAACGTCTTTTGGTTGGACTTATCGTGCTGCGTGCGACACCTCATCTTTCAGCATTCAATGATTTTTTCCTGTTGCCAGTTGAGGGGCGCCACCTTGGAGAGGAATTTCTTGAAGCCCGCTGAGTCTAACTGGTGATCCGGGTTTAGCTCTGGATCATATGCCTCCTCTTCGCAGTAAAAATCATGCCACGGCGGCCAATGATTGCATCTGCTCAATGTGCCATTCTAGGTCTGCGCCTATTCTATTGCACCTTTCTTGCATAATCTCTGCTCGGGGGCAGATATGCACAAACTTTCCCCTAACCCCAATCGGGTCGTACTTCCAGCTCTGCAGTAGCTGTATCAGGCCCATGTCGATGAGCTCTTGTGCGAGGTAGACATGTTGTCCAATCTCGCATACTTGGATGTTCGCCCAGGTAATAGGATACTGGAAAATATGGCCTCTCTTCTTTCCCTGGCCGAATTCCTCCTCGACATAGTCCATCTGGTGTGATAACTCTATTCCGAACTGATGGTCAGTGCAGAAATAGGGCAGCAGGAACGACTTCCCCTTGAATCTGTATATTTTGACTACAATGCCCTACGTCAGACGGAAGGTGTCTCCGCACTTGTACTTCCTCAAACAGCTCGTCATGGCCTCTGGCGGGCGGGATGCATCACCGTTGAACAGCGCCAGGGTCATACCTAAAAATTTGAAATTGAACTCATAGTACGACCCTTTCCTGTACAGGGCTTCAGTCCATTCGTACACAGGAGGCGACTCCTTTTTCATTTACCTTCTTCAAGTCAGGAACTCTGATCCGGTAGTGTGTGTGGTATAGGCACAGCCATGTGAGGAATGAGCAGAGCCGGAATTCCGTTGTCTGCTTCCGCTGCAACCTGACCAGGTTCGAGTGTATGGCATACGCCAGCCAATCTGCCCAGTCAAAGAAAATAGGGCGCTTCCCACTCCTTTGCGCCGTGAAGTCATAAAACTCCCCATGCAGGATGCATTCTGGTAGCGCCAGCTGGTACAAGTGTACCACTCCGTCGGAATCGTAGCCGAGTACCCACACCAAGATGATGTATATGTATTTGTTTTCGAACCTGTCCAGGGGTATAGGGCCAGTCGACCACTGTCCAGCTGGTAGCGGAGTCTTCAGCTCTGAGTCGAGGAATTCTCTCATCCGCTTGGTCTGGGTGAATCTACCCGTCTGTTTGTCCAGGTTAATCCTCCTGAAAATTGCATTGGGGTCGTACTGGAGCTTCGGGGCGAAAGCTGGCTGGATGCTTTCCCTGAAGAGTGTGAACAATACTCTTCCTTTGTTGTCATAGACTTGTCGGGCAGCTGGTTTGTAATATGCCACAATGGATTCAACCAGCTCCGGGCATTGGTGGACAGGAGGGCACAAGAACCAGTATAGGTTCGATTTGTATGCAGCCCCGACATGGTGTGAGGGCAAAACTTTGTCAGCCCACTTTGCGATATTCGGCCACAGTTTGGTGAGGCTGATAGAAAACCCGCCATCTTTGTACCCGGCCAGGCGATTGATGGGCGGCGGTGGAGTTTGCCCTTGGCTTCTCTTCGACCTGGTTCTCCTTGTTTGCTCACACAGCGCTTCGCTCTCATGAGCGCTAGACTGTGCCTATTCTTCAGCTTCGCGTTCTTCGTCGCTGGACTGCGCCGGCATTGGCGCTTTCCCCTTGTCCATTTCTTCTCTTTTGCTCGGAGTGGCGGAGACGGGGATTCTGGCTGCTAATTGCTTAATTCTGGACTTTGCAACTCAGAGTCGGCTAGACAATTTGGATGTTCTGAGTATGCCAGGGCCTCCTTTTCTAGGCAAGGAATTCAGCATTAATGGCGCAAGGGCAGGGGTTAAGGTGGTTTGCCTGAAGTTGGTGGAAGCATTATAATTTTTTGGTGGCCGTGCGTGGGTTTACCTTTGGAAAGCATACCCTGCTTGTGGTTGGCTCTAATGCACCTGCTTTCTTAATGACATCCTTTTTGAAAGTCGCGCAATCATTTTTTAGAATTTTTCCGGACCTCGTGCTTCCAATGACGTCATAGCCGCCGCTTGGGCACACGCTTCGAGGGAGAACTCTTGGCCCAGGGTTTTAAGGAGGGACGCAACCCAACTTCGCACTAGGCCAAACTGCGTTGTCTGGGCCCACACTTAGAAATATTTTATCATTTTTTCTCGTTTCCCGTGACAGGTCATCCAAGGTGCACCCGAAATTGAGGGCGCACTTGGACTTCGCCCAAAAAATGTGTGCACTCCGACTTCGCCCGGACTTGATTGCGCAGTCAGACTTCGCTTAGAAAAGTTGCACAGTCTGATCTTGACACTTAGCCGTTTTTTTTTTGCTCTGCGCTCCCAAGACAGTGCGCAGTCCGACTTCGCTGTAAAGTCGGGTTGCGCACCCAACACTTAGTAAAATTTTAGCTTTTTTGTCAGCTACTTTCTTTCAAACTCCCGATGTCGCACTGTTTAAGGAGCGATGCCCGACTTCGCTGCGAAGTCAGGGTTCGCTCTAGGCTTCACTTAGGCTCTTGAAAACTAAAAGCTGAAAGATGAAATAAATATATACAATCTGATAAAAAAATGCAAAAAATAAATATATACAAGGAAGGACCCGCTTGGGGTGCCTTCAGTGGTGGTAAATCTTCAGGTGGAACCTGTTGACGGGAATGGGGAGAAGTAATCCCTCCATTTCCCAGAGCACGAATGCATTCGATTGGTTCACCCGAGAAATCTGATAGGGACCTTCCCAGAGGGCATCAAATTTACCATGGTTTCCCGGCTTTGCTTTCAGTGAATCCCACTTCAGCACTAGGTCCCCGATTTTGAAAACTCGGGAGGTGGTGCCTTTCGCAAACCAGCCTTGGGTCGCTTCAGCATGCTTAGTAAAGGCTTGGTATGCTTTTTCTCTTTCTTCCTCTAACTGCAGCAGTTGGCACAGTCTGGCGTCCACTGGATCCCCGTTGCCTCTTTCTTCATCCAGCATCCAGAGTGCGGGTATCTCTACGTGGGTAGGCAGAACTGCCTCCTTGCCGTACACGAGCGCATAGGGGGATGTCTTAATAGACTTCTTGAATGATATGCGATCCACCCACAGCGCCCGGTTCAGGAGTAGGTGCCATGTCCTCTTGTTTCTCTCTACTATCCTTTTGACAATATTCAGTAGATTCTTGTTGGTGGACTCAGCCAGGCCATTCCCCTGCGGGTAGTAGTTAGAAGACATCTTGTGATAGATGTCGTATTTGCTGGTGTACTCCTTGAGTACAGCACCTGCGAACCCCGGACCATTATCTGTCACTATTGACTCTGGGACCCCAAAACGGGTGATGAGGCTCTCTAGGAACCCAATGACCGTCTCTTGGTCTGCATTCTTAGTGGGGATCGCCTCTGCCCACCGGGTGAAGTAATTGGTGGCTGTAAGGATAAACTTGTGTCTTGCTGCAGAGTTAGGTGTGATGACTCCGATAAAGTCTAGACCCCACTGTTGAAACGGAGTCTCAGCTTGGATTGGCTGGAGGGGTAGGGGTGCTTTTCTGTTTCTGCCAGCAAACCTTTGGCATTTGTCGCATTTGACACAGACCGCATGCGCGTCTGTGAAGAGAGTGGGCCAATAATACCCAGCTCTGATGATTTTCAAGGCCGTAGGCCTTCCAGAATGATGTCCCCCAGGCATCCCGGAGTGAAACTCTCCGAGGACCCTCGGTTTGTTTGTTTCTTTGACGCATCGCAACAGGATGCCGTCAATGTTTTTAAAATAAATCCCCTCGGGGCGAAGTACGTATCTCAAGGCATTTAGCCAAAACCTCCTCCTTTGTGAGGCATTGAGGTGATCTGGGCATCTCTCGATGCTGAAATACTGCACCAATTTGTCCAATCACTTTCCTCTGATAAGGAGTTGGCTAGGTTGGTGGTTGCTATCGGATCTTCCCACTTGCAGGCAGAGACTTCAGCTGCGGCGCTTCGGTCTAGCCCTTGACACAAGGCTCGGCCTCTGATCAGCTTTGTTGGCCGTACTTCAATGTCAAACTCTTGGATTTTGGCAATCCATCCTGCCCTCTTGTGACCAGGCTCTCCTTGTATGATGAAATTCCTAACGTTCGGGTGAATCACGAAGACAGTTATCCGGCTCTGGGAGACGAAGTGCCTGAACTTTCGAAGGGATTTCATGACTGCGTGAACCTGCCGCTCGATAAAATTGTACTTCTCTTCATGCGGATGAATCACCTGGCTTAAGAACGCTATGGGGCGGTCTTCGCCATCGTCTCCATTTTGAGTCAGGACTGCGGCGTAACTCTCGGGTTCTCCCACCGCATACAAGATGGAATCTTTGTAGTCTGGATTGATCAACACCGGAGCTTACACAATTCTAGCCTTGATCTCCTCGAAGGCCTGCTTTCTTTCTTCAGTCCATAAGAATTCGGCATATTTCTTTAACAATTCGGCCATGGGCTTGATCACTTGTGCGAAGTCCGGTATGAACTTCCTTACAAAGTTGATCTGGTGAAGAATGATTGTAGCCCCTTCTTGTCGACTGGGATGGGCAAGCGGAGGAGGGCTTTTGCTCTGTCAGGATCCACTGCAAGGCCTTTCTCGGAGATGACATGTCCCAGTAGCCTGCCTGCTTTTACCGCGAAGACTGATTTCTTCGGGTTGATGGAAATGCCGAATTCACGAAATCTCTCAAATATCTGCCGCAGGTGGGAAGCATGGTCCTCTCTCCTGTGATAAAATACCGTCATGTCATCCAAGTAGATGACAATGACCTTGTTGAGCAGCTCTCGGAAGGCCAAGTCCATGGCTCTCTGGAATGTAGCACCGGCATTGGACAGGTCGAAGGGCATGCGTTGATATGCAAACGTTCCCCATTTGGTGGTGAATGTTGTCTAATGCTGATCTTCGTCCTTTACCCATATCTAGTTATATCTAGAGAATCCGTCCAAGAGAGAAAACCTTTGCGCTCCAGCAACTATGTGGAGGATCTGATCAATTTGGGGAAGCGAGTAATGGTCCTTTAGCGAGGCTTGATTAAGATTTCTGAAATCCACATAGAGACGGATGTCTCCATTCTTCTTCCTCACGGGAACCAAATTCGCGACCCAAGATGAATGCTTGATGGGGTAGATGATTTTGGCTTCCAGCATCTTCAAGAGCTCAGATTTCATCATGGCTTCAATCTTCGGGTTTACAGCCCTTTGCTTCTGCCAGAAAGGTTTTGCATTACCTTCTAGCTCTATGGTATGCTGGATCATCTGTCTGTCATACCCCTTCAAGTCTTGGTAGCACCAGGCTACGATATCTGGGAACTCTCTGCATAATGATCTGATTTGCCCGAGTTCCTCTTCAGTGCAGTCCGTGCCGACCTTGATTGTTTTTCCAGGTTCCAGCTCCAGGTCTACGTACTGTTTGGGGTCTACTTTGATCCTGTGAGATATTGCTCTATCGTTTTGATCAAAGAGACTCTCTAAGGTAATCAGTCCTTTTGGGACATGATTATTCTTCAACTGTATCAACCCCTCGTACTGCTCGTCATCAGGGTCTCTACCTTCGATTGTACATGCTTCGGTAATAAAAAAAGTGACGATATCCTCGTCACAATAAAACACCTGCCAGTGGGTGTCTTTATCAGGCACAAAAGGCCTGTAGATGGTACGAACTGGCTTCGGCTTTTGGACAATGTCATCAGCCGGAACGTACTTAGCTCCAACAGACGCTAGAATGTCAACGTTCTTGTTCTTTTCGCGTGATACGGCTTTGACATTCAACGAGTCGAATGACTCCATCAGGTCCCAGACATGATTACGATACGCCTTGAGATAATGCTTCTTGGAGGCGCACTTATTCGTAATCTGGTTGCACACCAGCTCTGAATCGCCAAAGATCTGCAGATATTTTATCTCCAGTCTCTCCGCTTTTCTCAAACCCAAGCACAGGGCTTCATACTCTGCCGCGTTGTTGGTACAGCTCCAAGCCAACTTGTAGGTGTAGTCCTTCTGGATCCCGGATGGGGAAACTAAGAGTACACCTGCACCGGCGCCATTTTTGCATCGGGTGCCATCAAAGAAGAGCTACCATAGCTTTTCTGGTGCAAGTCCTACCTCTTTCTTGGCTGACTGGTCAAGTCTCTCAGGCTGAGTGACTGTGTAGCAGCCTTGCTCAGTCTCGATCATGGTGTTGAAGTCCAGCAAGGAGAACTCATCCTCCACCTGTAACAGCTCAAGGGCTTGTTTTGTCATGTCCACCACCACCAATTCCTCAGTCGTCAGCTGAACCATGCAATTCTGTGACTCTTCTCCGGGTATCTTCTCTACTAGAAATGTGGAAGGCTTTTCATTGTAGATATTCAGTCTCCTTCCTTTGAAGGGCACTTCCATATGTGAGTAATCCAGAGACAGATACCCACCCAGCTTTGCAGTGAACTCCCTAGAGAGACACATGCCGAAGTAGGGTTCCAAGTCGACAACTACGACTTCTTGTATGACCTCTATGTCAAGAGCTTTGTGCAGCCGGATCGGGATATCTTTGATGACACCAACTGTCTTGACAGGGGTGCCGTCTAGTTGCAGCACACCTTGGCTGCTCCTTGTATACTCCATACCGATCTTGTCGCAAACAGCTCTCGGCATAACAGTCGTGGAGGCGCCAGAATCCACCATGCAGTTGTGAACTATATAGCCTTCCATCCGTAATGACAGATAGAAAGGAGGTGGTCTGTTTTTTCCGATGGCGGAGACCGTCAGGAGTTGAACCAACACAGCAGGCTACGTCTGCTTCCCATATTTTATGTTCTTCAAAGATTCCTGCAGCAGTTCAACTTGTCCTGGGAGCAGGAGAGCTTCATACATGCTTATCCTCGCGGGAGTCCTCTTTAGCTCGTCCACTATGCTGTAGCCTGAAGTGCTAGCTCCCTCCGTTTCTTTCGCAGGCTCATACTTAGTCCGGTATTGCTGCGTGGCTTCAACTCTTTGCCACTTCGTCAGCAACGGATATCTCAGCTTCTCCTAAGCTTGTTCTTTTGTTTCAGTTGGAGGCTGAGCTGCGGGAGCTTTTACTGCGGGAGCTTTGGGCGCAGGAAACTTTTCCTTGGCTGCATGAGGCCACAGTGACTTGTCAGGTGGTAGCCCAGCAGGTTGAGCCATTTCTCTTCTGGCGTATACCTTTAATGGCTTTGGTTGGGCCGCGACAACTTCAACAAGCTTCATGCCTTCCTTGGGCAAGAGCAACGCGGGATCATCTTCTGGGACGACAAAGTTGTCTTCATCGCCCAGGATCATGTATAATTCTTCTTCTATGGCATTGCCTGCCAGGGTCTGGAGGTAATGCTGATGCAACGTGCACCCTTCTAAGTGTGGATCGTTGCACGTGGAGCACCAGTTAACCTGGTCAGAAGTGCCAGGTTGATCCTCAGTGGCAGCATTTCTTGCAGGGGGTTGCCTTTGAGCTTGTCGTTCTGCGGCTTGGTCTTTCGTTAGCGTCGGAGGAGGATACGGCCTCCTTGGAAGGAATTCCATCTGGGCTTGCTTCTTCTTCATTATCGTCATGTCATTAGACATGGTATGATACCCAGATGCCAGAGCCCGTACCTCTTGGAGGATTTTATTTTGAATATCATTGTCTACAGGTGTCAACTGATCTGGCAGAGGTAATGCAGCCAATGGCAGGGGCGCAGAATATGTCGCGTACTGAGGGGGTGCTGGGAGTGCAGGATACTACGGAGGAGGAGGCGGCGGGTTAGGATAATGGATTTGAGGAGGGCCGTAGGGGTTTACAACTGGTGCTGGATTCCATGGCTGCTGGGGGTGCTGACTTGAAGATGAAGGCATCACACCAGAGGCCGATGGATACTGGGACTGAGGAAAATCAGGATAAATAGGGGGCTGCACTTTATACAGGAGTCTGCCTATGGATATTATATCTAATTCCGCCTGTTGGGCAGCCTCGTATAGTGCAGGGAAAGAGTCGACTCAGGCTATCTTCAGAAGTAGACAAATATCTGAGTTGAAAGACCTCAGGTAGTAGTGTGCAGCCCGACCTGCTGAAGGTCGCAGTTCGCAGGGTACTCTCTTCCAAGACCTCGCAAACCTTATGTTGAAGTCTGACACCTCTTCTTGTGGGTGTCGTTGGATGCTTTGGAACTGATGCAACAACGAAGAGGGATCGGCAGACTCGTTGCATCCTTTTACAAGTCTTCCTGTCAGCTAAGGCCACCCCGTGATAGATCCTTCTGGCAAGGATCTCCACCAATAGAGAAGCTTCTCCCTTAGGGAAAGAGTCAGTAGACGGGTCTTGACACTCTCGTCAGTAATAGAGTGTAGCGTAGCCAAGGCCAGAATGTCCTGTATGTGTTCATACGTCATTTTTCCGTAGCCATCATAATTAGGGATGGCCTTCAGGGCAGCAGGGGGTACAGCCTGTTGTCCGACTAGGGCCAAGGGCCTCATGGAGTCGACCGTCGGGAAGAGATCGTCGTCATTCTGCTGAGCAGCCATTTCTTCCTCCCCTCCGGTAGTGTACTCGGTATCGGTACCGTCCGAAGATGTAGATTGCTCTTCAACTTCGGCTTCTTCGATTTCGATCTCGGATTCGTCTATGCGAGCTTGGTGGTCAGCCAGCTTGACGCTCTCTTGGAGCGGCAATGTCAATTTCGTAAATATCGGGCAGGTTTCCCGGATTCCTTGCTCTCCACCTTGTATGCATGAAGGCGCTTGGACCGGTCACGGACTCAGAGAATATTCAGGTACTTGCAGAGTCACCAGGTGTTCTAATTTTAACAGCAATGAAGCGAACACCAGTGCTTCGATTCTGTTTTGGGTGGGAAACTTTCGTGTCCCACGGGGCGTGCCAGAGAAACTGTTGGTTATGAATCTGCCATTAGGAAAGGATTTATTGGAATGCGCCCCAGATTCGCCCACCAGATTGAAATGCCGGAAGGAAGGAATGCCTTCCGCGCCAATCTCCGGAGAAGGCCGGCTTCCTATGGGTTTTCTCAAGTGTTTAAGCTAAGAGTGCAGGAAAGAAATCAAAATGCGAAAAGAGATATAAATAGGATTGGTGTTGGGTGGGGGGGATGAGCAGCACGACAACGATCAATCACCACTACTAACAACAATCCAATACAGAACACACTAGATAAACTATAACCATCATACATCCTATGTATCCTCTATCTATGCATTCCAGGAATACTTAATCATCAAATACCGGAATCCAGAATTCAGAATAACAGTAAGCAATGAAATAAGAAACATGAGGCTGAAATGCTAAGTACAGGCAGCATAAAGAATGATAACAACAAAATAGAGCCAAGTGTGTGTCTTGCATTTAGAAGCAAACATATAGCTACAATGGTTCCCTAGCAGGATATCCCCCTTCCACCCCTTTTACAATGATGTAGTGCGGCTATTTATAGCGCAATTCCCCCCCGATTACAATTCTGGGCACAAAATCCTAGACCCAACGACTGACAAAAGCTGACAAAAGCGGCAAAAGAGTTGTTGATGTTGACTCTTGCAGACAGGGACTGTACTGGCAACAAGGGCCACCTGAAAACTGGGCACCTACGTGGCAATGTGGTTGATGAAACTTCGAATCAGCATGAATGGAGGTAGCTGCGGTAGATGAAACTTTGCGTCAGCATGAATGGAGGTAGCTGGAGTAGGTAATTCGGCCCATGCTTGTCCTTTTCCCCATCACATCTCGGCTCGGATCCCAGGCTGGACACTTGTCAGATTCTGATGAGGGGTGCATCTGCCTTGGAAGGCAGTCTCTCTTTTGTGTCCTACTTCGCCTGGAATCGGAGCGCAATTGGGTAGCGCAAGTGGGGAACAGCGTAGTCGAGGAGGCCTCCGTGCCTTAGATAGTTTTCGGGCTGCTTTGAAAGATATTGCCCAACTGCGCACAAGCTAGAGGGCGCAGCCCGACTTCGCTGCGAAGTCGGGTTGCGCACTCCGACACTTAGTCAATTTGGCAGTTGTTCATACTGCGCACAGGAATCAGGGCGCAGCCCGACTTCGCTGCGAAGTCGGGTTGCGCTCTGACACTTAGCTGATTTTCTGGATACTGCTTCCCAACTGCGCACAGGACGGGTAGCGCACCCCAACTTCGCTGCGAAGTCGGGTTGCGCTCCCATACTTAACCAAATTCTGTTCATCTTCGGTCTGCTTCCACACTTCGCATTCCCGAGTGCACTCGAACTTAAGGGGGCACCCCGACTTCACTGCAAAGTTGGGTGGCACTCTCAGACTTAGAATTTTTCAGGGAATGCTTGCTCTGTTCTGGCCGAAGAAAGAATAAGGGGAAAAGGGAGGAATGCAACTGATAGAAGGGGAGAAAGAGAAAAGAGATGGAGGGAAGGGAGAGCAGCATACTTAAAAAATTTGAAAACATGGCACCCCGTGCAAAATGTGGCAACAGTAAATAGCTAAAACCTATCAGATATTGGACATTTGAGATCACCAAAACAATAGTCATTAAAATCAAGAAAATTGGTTAGGTGAATTTTGGCAAATATTGCAATTCTCCAGAAAGCCAAAATCAGCATCAGATCAGCAAGATATAGTGCATTTAATTCATTCTAAAATAAGTTCCTTCATATTTAGGCAGACGTAATTTTGTATGGCACACAGTGTGGGAACCATTTCCCCCTTAATTGGAAAAATTTGAGGTCTTTGGGAGCCAAAAAATGCAAAATAAATCATCTCCTGAATTGCAAAGGTCCAATTGCCCAACAAACTGGTGGGATTACCCTCCCACCATCAGGATTCCCTCGAGATGAGGCAGGATTACCCTTCTGGGCCATCCGAAATACCTTCTTATTATACCAGTGAAATCACCTCAAGAACCAGCAGTATGAGGTCAAAGGAAGCTGAGGTGGTTTTTAAAAGATGATAGACGGCACACTGAGAACACATGAGAATCTCACATCTGAGGGTTCTACGATGGGCTTATAACACTCAAACATCAAGAAACATAAGTTACACCTGAATGAATTTCAAAGTATACTTAGAAACCAAGATTGAGGAAAACAAGTTTATTGTTGATACTTGATCTTGATCATTCTCAATTATAAAGGTATTGCAGTTGTTGATTGAGCACAACAGAAGCACTATATTAAGCTTCAAAAAGTTCATAGGCTTAAGAAAGTCTAGGAGCAGTGATTCCATTGCAAATCTATGTACACTCTATATTGTATGAGCTGATATAAAGCATTGCCTTTTGATCCATAGACTTTACTATCCCAAAGGTTTTCCCTGTTAAAGAATGGTGTCATTTATGAAAATTTGTTGTGTGCTTCTCTTTCACGGTATTTGCACATCCAAATAGTAACACAGCATGGTTCAATGCTACTATAATTGCCTCGTTTAACATTTAGAACAGAACTACTTTTGTATGTTCTTAAAAAACTTCAACAAAGGTGTGTAAGCACTAAACATCCATATTTGGTTATCAAATAAGAGTGTCATCACAGATCAACAACCCAATGGTGCTTCATATTACAAAGCTGATTTTCAAAGTAATCGTTTTAAAATGGACTTTAGCTTAATAGTTAGTAGTGAGATGCCAGGGAACCTGATGAGCCATCTGATTTTTGAGATTCTTCAGTTATTAACTGGACTGCCGCATCAACATCGTCTTGGCCTGTTAGGAACACCAATATATCACCAGGAGGTTCCTGGAGCCAGGTACAATAGTTACTGCTAGTCAGGAACCGCCAAAACAGAAATTTGCAATCATTATGGAATGTTAGAAAAGAAAAATCACTCCACCAATAAAATAGAAGATTGGCGGTAATTAAGGCAATGAAAAAAAAAAACAAAAAGAACATATTTGTTCTCATTGCAAGTGAAAAAGAAGTTTCACCTCACAATCACATTATAGTAGTAATGTATTTCAAGGTTACCTGAAACAGCTAAAAAAATGCTTTACTTTACACAATGATAGCCAGCTAGTTAAATATATGCATAAAAGGCATGCAAATTTCGAAGCACAAAGACAATCCAATCAGAAACAAGCATTATAATTATAAGACATTAAATATGAAAGAAAAACATGCAGACTTAAAAACAAAACAGCTAACACACACACGCACGCACGCAGAAACAAAAATCATTTCATCACCTTCATCTTCTGCTTTTCCCATGCCATGATGCAGCATTCTCAACTGCTATCATGAGCATTTTAAAAACAGATTTCTAATTCAACAATTCTGGATTCCTCACAATCTTGGTTGTCAACCATGTACATGACATATCAGGATCATAAACAAATATAGTGATAGACATGGAAATTGGAGAGAATAAACAGAGCGTATTAATACTGCAATAGAACGGTAATTGGTATACAACAAGAGCTTGTTATATGCCCTCATACAACTTTTGATAATGTTAACAGCGAAAACGACACATGATTAAAAAGTGAATGAGCCAAAAGAGATCTAAAATAGGTGTATATTGCAGAATTGATTGTGGGGCAAACTCTACAGTTAGGTGTGCATGAGCTGGAATAGTACCAGAATGAGTGACATCTCAAGAAATCCTGGTTACCAGATGCAAGTACAGAAAGTTTCAATTGAAACTATGCCATGGTTCATTTCACTAGCTTCATTCCCACTACGTTACCTTACTCATGAGAAAGAGGTTTTACTGAAACATAAATTATCAGAGATGGATCATTGTGGATAAACTAAGATGCTTCACACACATAATTCCAAAATATGATATTTGATAATGCTGGAGTTCAAAAACCACAGATGGTAAAACCTCTTCATCGCATATCTTTCTACATGCAATGATATTTCATTATAGCCATTCAACCACCTAATCATCACTACCATTAACCTCCTAAAACAAGATTGTTTATTTGATTATCATAAATATTAAACTAAAAATAATAAATCCCTATAAAGAGAATCATATCTTTGTTCACTAGAAGATGTTATGTACATGTTAAGGAAAGATAACACAAATAATAAAGCACTAGGTAAAAATAATTCTGAAAGTTAGCGACATTGCAGTATTTGCACTATGAATATGATGAACTCTATAATATGGAGGTATGTTAGTCACCAAAATATACTACATTTAGGTGTCTTACAGTCAAGCCATTTGAAGCCTTTTCTTGAAGGTCTATGAAATAACATACACCCTGGTGAACGAATTTTCTAGTGTCCTCCATTACCACTTCAACTATTGACATATGGTCTAGCACCAAACTACCATCACAAACACCTGCATGTATTTTTTCTCTGAGTGCTCAGCTTAAGCAACCCTAGAATGAAGTCAATCCTGGCCTAAATGTGGTTAATATTGATTGTTTAATAGTTCCTAAGTTTCCCTACATCAAATCATATCCACAATGCATAGATCCTAGCAAAGAAAAAGCCAAAAGAAGCAATTTCCACTGGACATGTCACTCATTAAAAATCCAGAGAGCCAAAGTTCAGATCTCAAAATCCCATAACATGAAACTTTAACACACTTTGCAAAGAGATGATGAGAGAGAATTCATCGAGATTTTTAATGAATGAAAAACCATATCTTGGTGTTATTCAAATACTCTTACATTTATTTTCATGTCAAAATAAACCTAACAGAGGAGAAAGACTATTTAACATGCAATAGTATCCACTTCAAACACAGATCTCACCACCTAAGAATAAGTGAGAGAAAGGCTAACCTGATCATGGATATACAAAACAGATGAGACAGAAGCTTGCAAGTAATTTGGAACTGCTTCTTCAAGATAGTGAATTTGTACATCATACATCCTGCCCTGTAGATTTTTGAACCAGTTAAAAGCCACATATTCTCTATAGCAAGATAACATAAGTCCCTTCATATCAGTTTACAAACAGGTAGAAGAGCCAAATTTTCTAGCGAAATAGCCAAGGGCACAGACCATATTGAAAACTCTTGAATGGAAAATAAAATTATAGATCCTAAGAAAAGAAACCATAGACACCTCAAGACAGACTGTTAAACTTACTTCAACTGATATTATTGCAGGCTCTCTGCTTGGTAGGGATTCTCTGGCATCTATTTGATGTTGCATTTTACCGCTGGAGATAGATGTAAAACAACAATAATTTTCAGATCAAAGCCAATGTGAACAACCTTTTGCAAAAGTCTATGAACTTCCTTAAAGCATAGTTTCTTACAAACTTTTGGACAAGTAAAAAGGATTCTATTAATATATAGAATAATTTATGAAAAAATGCAAACCACCTAGGTCTGCTGTTTCTGGAACTGCTTGTAAGGACAGAACAAAGAATCCATACTTTTGATCTATTCTAAAGAATAATGCACATTTTATCAAACAATTGAGAACAATGCATTTTTTAAATCAAACTACCATTCAAAACAGAACTACATGGTTTCTTTTGGCGCTGCCATTTTTACTGTAACCTCAATTAACATACCCCTGATTTATTCCAAGGTAACTTTTAGAGCAATATTATTATGAGCCACAGCCCATAAAATGATACGGATGCTGCTTGTGATGATGCTCGCATTTATTTTTTTTAAAGCAGTCATATGAATTGTTGGTCAGTCCGCCATGGAGTTGTTGCGGACCGAAACCAACATTGAAAGGCGGAGGAGAATGGGGAAGGTGGGAAGATAAGATGGTAGGAAGAGATAAAAAGGGAAGATAAAATGAGATGGGGGGGGGGGAGAAAAGAAAATAAAAGACAGAAAAAAGATGGGGAAGTAGACACGAAGGCCGGGCCCCCCGGAAGGCGGGTGTCACATGAGAAATTCCTAAAGAGAACTCGACGCATCATACCACTTGACAACAACCAAACATAACACACAAGTGCGACCCATTTATTCTTGTACCCTAATCAATTAAGTTCAAGAGTACTTGGCCACCAAATGCTGAAGTGAATCAACAAGCCATGACACAAGCAATGCCTCAGGTATTCCTGACCACCAAATGCTGAAATGAATCAACGAGCCGTGACACAAGAAAACGTAAAGCGGAAATATAAAGGAGAGGCAGCATATACTTTATTTAAATGCACGGTTACAATGGTTCCCTAACGGACATTCCCCTTCCACCACCTTACAATGAAAACGTGGTGGCAATTTATAGCCCAAAGTTCCCCCGTTACATTAATGGGCACAAAGTCCCACATGACGCGGGGGGGGGGGCGGGGGGTACTCTCGGCATGGTCTCCCGGTTGAACACCACGTGGCAGCACGTTGGGTAGAACTTTATATTGACAAAAATGTGGGTAGGAGGTAGATGGAAACTCACATCCATTAATGAGGGGCATAAGTAGTGCGGCCCATGCTTGTCCTTTTGCTCGGCACGTCTTGGCTCGGATCCCAAAGTTGGACACTTGTCGGATGATCTTGCCGCGTGTGAAAGGCGCTTATCCACTTCGCCGGGGTCGAGCGCCATCGGGTTGGGCGCGATCGGGAAGGCCTTCATGCCTTGGGTGCATTTCTAAGTTTATTTCCCTCGCCCTGTCAGGCGCCCGCTCGACGAAGTCGGGTTGCGGGTGATTTCGGGCGGACTTCTCCCCAAACGCGGGGCTTTTGGGCGAGTCGGACTTCTCCCCAAAACTGGGCGAAGTCGGACTTCTCGCGGAGTCGGACTTCTCCCCAAAACTGGGCGAAGTCGGACTTCTCGCGAAGTCGGACTTCTCGCGAAGTCGGACTTCTCTGGGCGGTCGGACTTCTCCCCAAAACTGGGCGAAGTCGGACTTCTCCCCAAAACTGGGCGAAGTCGGACTTCTCACCAAAACTGGGTTTCCTGGTTCAGCTTCCGGCCATAACTTTGCGCCCGATCGCCTATTATGATATATTGTCGGAAAGCTGGCAAGAAGATCTGCAATGATTAAATATCCAGAGCTCATTTTGTCCATTTTCCCCTGTTTATGGCCCGCGAAAACCCGAACACCTTAGCATGCTCTTTGCCACTTGAAAGCTCCATACTTAGGCCAAAATTTATCAAAAGATTTAATGTGGCAAAATTGCCAATATGAACCACAACATATCTGTGATTATGTCTTCAATAAATGAAACAACAAATATAAAGGATTAGAAGCATTCATTTTAAAAACTCAAAATCAGTTATTCCAAAAAAATCCTTATATGATGAGCAGAAAGTCTATAATAGGATAACAGGTAAGTAAAGTGTATTATGTTCAAGATACAAAGTATCAAATTATTATATAGTCTATATATTTATACAGGTTTTGTGTTTTTGCTTGTGCACTCACATTATCGGTCCCAGGCTATGTGTAATATTGAGGATAATTTATCGCTATTTTTGAAGTCCTTAGGGTACTCAGTATTTACATTCTGAAATATGTAATGCTTTTAATTATTAATCTTTTGCAACGGTTCCGAGCACATAATGTTACAATCTCAGGTGGATAACAGATGCCTTGATTGGCTTCAAATCCATATTGGTATTGAGACGTTTATATACAGGCCTAGACAACATAAATATTTGGTGTATGGGACCACATTGTGGGATAAGGAAAGTTTTAACTTTACCTTACGCATGTTTCCACACGCATAAGCTGTGTGTTTTGGGTGCTTGATGATTTAACAGGCAGTACCTAGGCGTATGTTCTACTCTGAGGTAAATAGTGGAGGGAATGTAGATAAGTGATTGATGTCTTCCTTTTTACTGTAAGCATGATAAATGTTAGACCCTTAGACCAGGAATACTGTTAAGATTAATTTGTCTGCACAAGTAAACAACTAAGGATGAATTATATTCATGAGGATATGGGTTTTCCTTAATGAGATAAATGGATTGGGTTAAATTTAGCAGAGATTAAGAAAACTTCTAAATTATGGTATGATACATGGATTTGGTTTATATATAGAAGAGTACCAATTATTCTTGATAATTTAAATTGGGATCTATTTAAGTTGTTCTTGAAATTATTGGAAAATTTTGTGTCATTGGTGAAAATTTATGTTATAGTGGAAGAGGAGAAATTCTGTGTTATTGGCATAAGTCTGTGCTAATAGTATAATTCTCATGTTATTCAAAAGGTGGGATAATTCGACTGAGTGCTTGAAGATGATTGTGTGGGAATGTATAAAGAGATACTAGGGAACTAAAATATGAGGCTATGAGTCTTGTGAGGGAATATATATAGAGACACTAGTACACTAAAATATGAGGGTATGAGTCTTGCATAATAAAGGGTGTCTTGAACTTGAACCTCAGCTATGGTGCCCCACCAAATTTAGCAGAGATGTTGAATTGTTTACCCTTGTAGTCAGAGTAAGAGTTATTATGGTTATTTGCTGTGTGGAAATGATTTTTGCGTTATGGTGCAATGGGGTGCACATGTTATGGGACATTGGAGAGATTCTGTTATGGAAGTTTAAATAATTCTATAATAAGAGGGTTTGTGATATGAGATCTTGTTCTTACTTTTTATATTATTGATATATTGGTCGTGAAAGAAGCCTAAAAAGTTTGACTTAAAAACATAAAGTAAAAACTTTCTTAAGAGGCTAAGGTTGAAATTGAGCTCCATTTAAAGCATTAGGGTAATGCGGATTCCATTGATTTGAAGCCTTAACCTATTCCAAGAATTTGTAGGGAATCTTTGGCTGCTCCCTCCTCCTCATTATTATACATTTATCATTGGGACAAGGTCCTCCGATGATTGTGTGATCACTCCCATGGCCATGGGAGCATGCATGCTTATATTATTAGTAGGGGGTGATGCCACCTCTGGTAGGAGGTGAATGAAGGCTATTGGATAATGCCTTCTTGGGTAGGAGATTAAGGCCTAGAGCACCCATAAAATAAAACCTAGCCTAGAAAGACCACAGCTGATGTGCAGTAGAAGTGGGTTGGTTAGGTGGCTGCTCTGCAGAACGGAAGGGAAAAGACGAGGGAGTTAGTCACCAAGCCTTAGAAGATTCATGAACTGATTTGTTTTTCGTTATCAAGTTGTTGTGATCTAGCAGGAATATTGCTTGTATATTAAACAAGGTTACCAGGTGCGGGGTGCGGGTGCGGCGGGAATCGGGTGCGGGTGCAGGTGCAGCCCCCAAAAATAGGGTTCGCCGGGTGCGGGTGCGGCTAGTTTTTAATTTATATATATATATATATATATATATATATATATATATGTGTGTGTGTGTTTTAACAAAAAAAAAAATTAAAAAATAAAATAAATTATGCACATTGCGAAATAATTAAATAAATGATAAATCATACACATTGTGAAATAAAATAAATCATTCATACACATTGCAAAATATTTAAATATGGCATCATAAAAGCATATTGATATATGATATTCATGTAAAAAAATGACAGGATGTCAAGTCATAAAGAGTCAAGAGATAACAATATACTATAAGTATATGCTATATACTATATAGTATAAGTATATGAGATAACAATATACTATAAGTATATGCTATATACTATACCTTAAAAAAAATAATAATAAAAAGAAAATGGAATTTTCCTATGTTAATGCCCAGACTGGGTTGGGTTCGGCTGGCCAAACCCCGATTGATCACAGGGTTCGGCTCAAGGCGAACCTTGTCATATAGGGTTCGGCTCAAGGCGAACCTTGTCAGACAGGGTTCGAATGGGGTTCGGCTCAGCCGTACCTGTTCGCGAACCTGCGAACCCGACGCGGGTGCGAGTGTGGGTGCAGGTTCTCGCACCCAGCCAACCGGGTGCGCGAACCCAGTTACACTGATATTAAATCTTGAAGTCTATGTATCCTTGAATAGTGATATGACTAAAATCTTTACTTCCTATTCACATGTTCATAAATAGTATTTAAAATATATATATACCATGGTTTTCTAGGTCTGATGAGCTACATGGAGCAGCGCTTATGAAGGCACTACACCAGGTAAGGGAAGGTGCATTGTAATGAAAATGGGGTACATTTGTAAGAGGGCGAGCCAATGAACCCCCCTCAACAAGGCAGCCCATAACCTCAAGGCAAATTTAACGATCCAAAAAGCATTATTGAAAAAAAAAAGCCAAAAATGTTGTAGACCACGATAAATTTAGCAAAACTTAAAGCTCTAAAAGCATGTCAAATCACTAATTTAAAATGTTCCTTTTTCAAAAAAATAAGTGCTTGGACTTTTTACAGCCTACATTTTATCCAAAGTTATATTGAGTCTTCAAGATGACAACAATAGGAAACATGGCAAAACATTTCCAATACATCTTGGGATTAGAGCTTTTTCCCAATATAACCACATTAATAAATGAACACAGAAAATGCTCATATAAAATGAAAAACACAAAGGCCATCCATGAATTCAATCATTAAATGCCCCAAAATTTAGATTTCATTGTTAAATACTCAAGTAAAATGCAAGAAAGTGAGCAAATGAATGAGATAAATTCTAATCAAATCCCAAATGACTTAATAAGGTTAATGAATCATCTACTTCATGATTTCAAAACCAAGCCATCCGCGTAAGTGAGCACCATCTCCATTCTTAGATAAATCAAGGTCAAGCTACTCAAAGATGAAATTCTCCTTTTAAATCTATGAATAGGTAAAATGTTTTCAGAAGACAAACTGCCAACAAAAAAAAATATCGAAGATAATTACATTCAATAACAAAATTAGGAGAGGAATTTTGTGTTATACATAGAATGTCATTAGCTTTATCTTCCATTCCTTCTCAAGACTCTATGGATAGAAAGTGTAGCAAGAACTTGCCGATGATCACGATGTGTCAAGCAGAAACCAAAGCCAATAGAGGCCCTGGATGATGACCGAAGAAATAAGGAAGCAGCAAAGCATTGTACTACAGCAAGCTAAATATTGGTGCTCCAGAACTAAAACTATAATTGTATTCCAAAATTGAAACTATAATGACACATAAGTAGCCAAAGGGATATGAAGTTTGACATTTAGTCAATTAAGTGCATAAACAGCCTCTCAAAAGAACAACCTCATTGTAAGATTGCATATATGCATCAGTACATTCTTCTAAATGTAAATCAATGGTTAATCTTTTTGCTTTTTGGAACTTCTAGTTGTCATGGAGATGTTCAAGCATCCCCTAGGTTGCTTTGTTTAAGAAAGGGCATCCTCGGAACACTTGGACATCCCCAAAACAACTTGGAGGATACAAAATGGCATCCTTGACCCTTCCAAGGACATCTCAAGAAGGGATTTCCAAGCATCCTTGAGAAATTGTCATTTAGAGAAGGAGCATATTGACCCTTTGCTAAACTTGTTCACGTGTTTTGGAGACTCTAGGGACATTTCATTCCCTTTCAACCATTCCCAAAATGCGAGGGAATGGACAAATACAAGGACCTATGGGACATGTCCCTGTATAAGACTAATTCCATATGACCAAAAAAATTGCGATAGCTTCAATGAATTCTTGGAGGAGGCAGTTGTGACATGGTGCCAACACACGTAACATGAAAACCATGACATGTACATACGTGTGGATGACTTGTACACAATTAGCTTTGTTTGTAAATAGTATTCTAATGTTCTACATAGATGTATGTCGCATAAGTGCATAACACCATGTGTTATGTACGAGGTTTAATTATTTTTAGACGTACAAGTCCGAGATGGTAGTTATGTCATTGTGCAACTCCTTCCCTCCACTTGAATGCTATATATTCAACCCCTACTTCATTGTTTGTATCATCTCATTTAGTGTGCATATGTTGTGTTGTGTTTCCAGTTGCACAGATCCTATTGTGCATTCTATATTCTGGTAATACATTTTCTCTTGTATGATCCTTATTTGCACATACATGGATTGTTTCTATTGATGTTCATTGCTCTTGATACATCTAAACCAATTCCATGGAATACTGAATTGTTGCTAAATTTGGCACCATTGTCGCAACCAGTCTAGATCAAGAAATACAGTGACATTTGAAGCAAAGTGGAATTGAATGAGTGACAATCTATGAAGTGTGCACACACATGGATGTGGATGAACAAGAAAAAGAATCGACTAAAAAGTCTAGAAGGATCATGCAGCGAACAATGCGAAGAACATCCAACTGTGACAAAGAAATGTGCAAGGCAAACGTGCATGAAGGCAGATGCAAGAATGTACGCAAGTACATGTGCAATGAAAACATGTGAAGATGTATGCATGGACATGCATGGTGATGCGCAAGTTGTAACACAACCACGGATGGAAAGAAGACAAGGTGTGTAGACACCTATGCCCGTTCAAATAGAACAAAGATGCACAGACAACAACATAACCATCGGAGAGGCATAGGGAGTTTGGCCTCCAAAATTTGAACGCATGTGGCCCCCTCGAGAGGAGGGAAGTCCTTAGACAAAAACGACAATTTCCAATGAGGAGAAGAGAACAACCACCTAGGTCGGAAACATTGTTGCTATCGGTGGAAGAACATATAGTGGATAGCCAATGTAGTAAAGAGGACATAGTGCAAGTGAAGGTGTCTACGCAACTTAAGACATACATGCCAATGAAGACGTTCACGCAAGTGGAGATGGACACACAAACGTGGAAGTTCATGTAGACCAATTGGAATGTGACAAAGAAATTCACATAGAAGAACAAGGTGTTCAAGTAACAACTCTAGCAATGACACAAGTGCAAGGAAGAGTGTCCGAAGGTGTATAGGATAGAAGTCTAGCATAGAGACAACTATAGCGGAATCAATAGTCGACTGAAATTGACATTCATGTACATGCGCAGAAGATCGCATAGCAAAAACACAAACATTGGAAGATGTTTAACTTTCAAAGAGGTGTCAAAAGAAGACTCATACAAAGAACAAGCCAAGCCAACTAGCACACTACCAAGACCAAGTTCAAGTATGTCATCAACTATGGTTGTTGCAATGGCCAAACACAAATGCTTGAATTTGCTAGGAGATGGGAAGGACGATCCCATTTGACATATTGGCACCTATGTGACATTTTGTAAAGCTAACGGAGTAACAAACCAAGCGGTGTGGATATAGTTGTTTCCAACCACACTAAGTTTCCATGGATTGGGCTATGCCGCTCCAAAGCCCCTTGAATTCATGGGATGAATAAAAAATGCCTTTGAAAATGAGTTTTGACTTTTGTGTGATGATACAAAGATCCTTGGAAAGATATACATCACTAAGCAAACGAAATACAAAGACATGAAGTCATACAGTCATCATCTGAAGGAGCTGATAGGCAAAATGGAGAAGCAACCGGCTGACAAACTCCAAAAACGGTGGTTTATGGATGGTATTCTTCCAAAATTCAAAACAAAGATGATGTTCATACCTCCAACATTGTACCAGTAAGCATTTGATAGAACATTGAATCTGGAAAGTGAAATGAAGGCAGTGTTGGCATTAAGTTGGAAAAAGGATAGGAGCGGTTCTAACAGTGATGAAGACGACAAGAAAATGGATGCAACCATCCAAGCTATCGAAAAGGACATGATGCACATATGTGCAAGATCGTGGAGAAGAAAGATAACGATAAAAAGGAGATTTGGTGTTTGGACTATCAGATGGAGGGCCACACAAATGCCAATTGTCCCAAGACATCATACCACAATATATATGAAGTAAATAAGCATTCTATAGTGGAATGTCCTTTTAACTTGAAAAGTAATAAGCACCATAGTCTAGCCATTCAAAAGGAAGCTGAGTAGAAAACAGGTACTTCAAAAAGCAGAGCTAGTGCAACAAGTGCAGGATATAGGAACAATCACCAAGGAAGACAAAATGGAGGACAAAACAAGTCTAGTAACAGGAATACTAGCAAGAACGGATTGCAGTATAGCATAGCAAGACAACCCATTGTACAGTGTAGGAAATGCCAAAAGTGGGGTCACTTTGCCAGGAACTATACAAACATAGTCAGTGGTAGCAAGTTGATGATGTATTTTTGGTGTGGTCTGGGCAATCACACAAAAGAGAACTGCCCCAAGAAGCCTAGGGGCAGCCAAGATACAAATTTCCTCGATGAAGAAACATATACTTGCCATGACATGAGAGCAAGAAAAGAACAAGGTCGTTGAATACCCTACACCTACAAAAAGCAAAAGAGGTGGCAGGAAGCACACGCCCAAGTGCAGGAAGAAATGGCAAGGGACTAGAGCGACGAGGGAAAAAAAATCCTCACAAGACAAGTAAATGAGCTCTCAACAATAAGGAACTTTGCAACACACTCCATGAAGTCAATAATCCTAGTGAAGGTGGCGACCTTATTCCACACGATATTGGAGCCATATGCGACAATGGGAGAATTGATGTGCAAGACAAGGAAAGAAGATGCAGTTTCACCACAGACAATGATCAAGGACCAATTCATTAATCCAACAATGTTGATAATTGACATCAAGAAGTGGCCTCCATTGCTTCACATACGGAATTACCTGGTCACAAATTAACTCATGTCATCATTGATGGTGGGTCCAGTGTCAATGTATTTCTTGAAAAGACATGGAGAGAGTTGGATGCATCAACTTTGTGGCCACCTAACTTTAAATTGCTTGGAGTAGAAAAATACAGGATCAAGATGAAAGGAATACTCATTGGACAAAAGGTCAAGATTGTGGAATAGACCCTTATGTTGGACTTCATCATCATTACCTTGCAAAAGGCCACCTATGACACGTTGTTGGATTGTGGGTGGCTACTTATGTGGAAAGTTGATCACAAATGGAAGGACAACCACATCACATTCAAAAAGGGCTAGCATAAGTACACAATCAGCTTGAGGAACCAATCAGTGATTGAGGATTTGGGATCCTCTAAAGAATCAAATGTTTCTTCATCTAATAGCAAAGATAAGGGGACCAACATGGAACCAAATGATGACAAAATGTTGGAACTTGAGGAGTGCACAAAGGACAAAGGGCACTCAAACAACAATCTACTCCATCGGCAAATGGAGGATTATGAAGTGTTCCAACCATCATGCTTGTGCCTAGTTGTAGATGATGAGCAAGGTGTAGTAGAAGAGGGAATGGGGACATCACTTGACTCCTGCATAGAAGGTGAATAGAGTCACACAAAGGAAGAAAGGGAAGTGATCAACATGTGCACCAAAGAGAGGAAGAAGGCGTCATTTGCCCCAAATTTTGCATAGTATAGTCTTGACGCGCAAATAGATAAAAATTTGACACACATGTTTGACACAACAAAGATAGTAGAAGAACCTGACACCATCAAGTGCAAAGGACCACTAATGGCACAGGTGAACCTCGACAAAGAGAATGAAGAAAAGATTATTAGTTGCAAAGATGACTAAGATCCAGTTTTGGAAGCAACAGTTTTCAAAATCTTCTTGCACTATAAGGATGTCTTTGCATGGACATATATGGACCTCCAGGGGATTCTGCCTAATTTGTGCATGTATCAAATACCCATAATACTGGCACACAACCAATGAAGAGGCCTTACCACATGAATCCAAAATATGTAGCCCTCCTCAATGCAAAGATAGATAGATAGGTATTAACGTGGAACGAAATTCCGATCATGGAATATGCCACTAGACTTACATCATCACATTAACCGGTTAGAAAGCAAGAGGGCCAGCCCCCCACACACATGCCCAAAATCTATGTTAATAGAAAAAATGTTGGATGTTGGTATCACTTTCAATGTAATTGTAAGCAATTGTGTGTCACAAATTGTGATCAGTTTGAAGGAGAGATTTGTATTTGCATTGATTTCAAAACTATGAATGCGGTCAAAACAAAAGACTTGTTCCCAATTGCGTTCACTAATTCAATACTGAAGGAGGTAGCTAGGCACGAGATCTACTTCTTTGTGGATGTTTCTCCTATGGTACCTAGGGATAGGTTTATTGGGTTATGATATTATATTGTATATGGATATTATGGATAGTTGGCATGGGCTATACGTAACCCAAGGTTTATTGTATTGTAACATTACATTATAATTATCAGTTGGATAAGGGTTTAGGAGTCGGCTAGGATTATGGTTATAACCTCCCCAAAGTAGCATTAGATGATGAGTGTATAAAGAAGGGATATTGTCATTGTAAGAATTATCAATCATATCGAGTATTGTCTTGTAATTGTCTTTGCCCACAAAATGGTTTTTCATCTTGGGAGATCTTGTGGAGTTATTCCTTCCTTAAGAAGTAATATTGGTGTTGCCCTACCCTAAGGGTATTTATCCATCTTTGTCTCATTGTGTGGGTTATTGCATTATGGATTCGGGGATGAATTATTCGATACTTTAGTAACTTGTGGATGGCCAGTGAAGCATTAACATGTGTCATGACAGCTACAAAAATAAGGTATGAAGTTTTCCTCCAGAAACTTGAATTCCAAACTCTCTGGTCATAAGAGAATCAAATCCTCAAGCTCTCCACTTTTCTAGTCTCCAGTTTCCAAGCTCTAATACCAATATGTGACATGTGGTGGTACTCTAAAACAGAGATTAACATAGCATAGAAAGGAGAAAATGAACGAAATACGAAATTGACACCCTCCAATAAACACTTCATCAGGCTTCAAATATATACATTCTACTTCAATATAATGCCCTACACTTTTATATATACAATAGGATGGGTCTTGGTTCTCTCTGATAGCAAAGCGAATTATTTCATTCATTGAGGTATTAGCCTATTTATTACATCCTTTAGGGTTATAAACTGGAAGATCATATCTCCCGATTTAGGAGGAGATCTTTACATGCAATGAATATAATTAATCACCCATCTAGAAATGGATGACCTAATCATCTAAATATGCATGACCTACTAATTCTCCCATCTAATATCTATTTGAGGAAGGCGTTTTCACAGTTAAATCGGCTTATTATATCCAAGATCCCCCCTTCGTGTGTTGGGACCCTGCCAAACTTATTTGGTTAAAGAATTTGGTCCCTAAAGTTAGCTTTTTTTCATGGCTTGCATCCCAAAATAGAATTCTAACTATGGACAATTTAATTTCCAGAGGCCTATATATTCCTAATTGTTGCCCTCAATGCAAGTCGAACTAGGAATCAACTTTGCACCTCTTTCTGGAATGCCCTTTCTCGCTGTCCGTTTTGAATCTTCTGTTTTAAGTTGTTAATATAGCTTGGGTCCAACCGTCAATGCTCATTCATTTTTTCCAGCAATGGCCAAAACCTTTTTACAATTCCCAACTCAAATTCTTCTGGTTATCCTGCCTTCACCACTACCTCTAGCAAATATGGCTTGAGTGTAACAACAGATTTTTCAATGAAATTGCAAAAGAACCCCGGTGTGTCTTCCTCAAAATCACCACCTTTGCCGCAGAAAATGCTTAACTTATCTCTTCCACTGATGCCCCCAAACTAGGATTGGAATCTCATCTGGTTTCTAAGTTTAATATTTCTAACCCCGTGAGTGGTCCTTCTCTTTTTGTTGTTGACAAGTCAAATATAAGGTGGACTCCTCCTCCTGCAGGGTGGCTCAAGTTCAACTTTGATGGGGCAGCTAAAGGGAACCCTGGTGAAGCGGGTGGGGGAGGCATTCTCAAAAATGATCAGGGAAAAATGGTGCTTGCCTATGCTGAAAACATTGGCCTCCAAACAAACAACATGGCTGAAGCCAGAGCCCTTTATCAAGGTTTGCTACTCCTGGATGAGATCGTTATTGATAATTTAATTATTGAAGGTGATTCCTTATACATCATCAACTGCCTCAAGGCTAACCAATCCCATTCATGGAACCTGAGCAACATCATGGACGAGTGCAAAAGACTAATCAACAAGTACCACAATATTGTCATCCAACATGTTTATAGATAAGGGAATAAGGTTGTTGACTAGCTAGCCAACAGAGGTGTCAGTGAAGAATCCCTCCATGTGTGGCAGTAGGAGTTCCCGCAGGCTCTTAAAGTAAACAATAGTAGTGATTATATTTGCTTCCTCTAAGAGTGTGTCAATGGAGATTTGATCCCAGTGCAGGTTTTCAACAAATTTCAATCTCAATCCCAGTCAGCAGCTTATGTCCTTTTGGAAGCTCGTAGCGGGCCTAAATTTAGCTATGCTGACATGGCTTACAGGTAATTAAATGTATAAGCCCAATTCTGGACTAGGGACCCAGATTAAATCTAACACTTCCCAAAATAATCAATTTTTCAAGAAAATGAACAAACCTCATTTCAAAATGTATGGGCAAGTCAAAAGCAAAATCAAGGATTGAGGAAAAACAAAAGGAAATCATGGCCATCTGAGAAGTGTTTTCAGCAATTTCAAGGAGTATTGCCAAGTCACATGCAAAATTAAGGATCGAGGAAAGTTCAAGGATGAGGGAAATTGCATCCAAGTCCGCAACTCCCCTTACTGAAGCAAGGGCATTGATAGAATTTCAACTCCCCAGTCTTACTCGGGACTTGTTTGCAATCCTCAATCTCGAAGTATTAATAGTGACAAAACTCCAAATTCATAGGTTTCTACGGTTTGCAAGAACCGAAGAAAGGGTAAGGATGATTTCAATAAAATTTGTTGTCATGTTCGCGATTCCCCTTATCGAAGCAATGATACTAATAGAGTCCCAATTCCCCAGTCTCTCACGGGACGTGGCCTCAATCCTCAACCTCGAAGCATGGATGATTCACAGGCTCTCACGGTTTGTGTCATCCTTTATTACCAGGATAGAGGGAAGGTTTTATTATGGCCTAGCTTTTCCAGCAAAAATCTAATCACCAACCCGAAAAAGTCAAATTTCCATCACCCTTTGATGATTTTCCTGGCAACTTGGGAAACTACAAATGTGTTTCGAGTCAAGTCTTCTTTCATCGAGGAAATTGCCAAAATCATTCATGAAATCCTAAATGTCCTGATCATAATGCAGGTGAATCATCATTGCTCTCACAGGGCCACCCAGTGTTCTAATTTCAAACTTTGGAGCACCATGAGTGTTTGGCTTGAGTTTTTCTTAAAGAACACCCACGTCCTTGTCGTTCCAAAGTTTTCTGACACCTACAATTTCCTCTCTTCCCTATTGGCCCCCAATTACCCCACTGTTGAGATGGCCCTGGTTGAACCTGAAACCCTGAACATGGATCCTGATGTGGAAGTGTGCTTCAAGAATCATGGCTTCATGGCCTTTTTGGGAAAATTTGGCAATATTGATAATGAAATTACCCAAGATTTCATCAACTCTTGGGATGACGGACAGGTATTTTATTTAAAGGTTTGAAATTTAAGGTGACTACGACCTTACTTGCTGAGATAACAAAGCTTCCCGCTGATGGATTCAAGCTTCACCAGGACAATCACTCCATCCAGGAAGAGTTAAAGCACTTCACGGACAGAGGAAAGAAACTGGTGAGAGACCAAAGGGAAATTATCAGAAAAGAATTACCGGAGCCTTGGCACAGAGTCCTAATTCTTGTGATGTAGTATTGTACAGTGGACAAGGTTGACGAGCCACTAAGAATTTTTCATTTGTCGTTCCTAAATCACCTTAGGGATGTCAAAGACATTAATGTGCCTTAATACTTCAAGAGTTCTATAGAGATCTCAATCGAGGGAGTTAAAAAGGGTACTACTCATGTCAAGCACCAAGCTCTGTTCCTTATTATGTACAAACACATGTTACAAAAAGTTGCTTTCAATGCGTCTTTCAATGACACTATCATGATCTTTGAAGAAGAGGAGAAGACCTCGGTCAATAAATTGATGGCTAACCGTAGTTCTAGCAACCGGCGCCGCTCACCAAGATCCTCGTCTTCAAAAAGGAAGAGTTCAAGTAAAAACAAGGAACCATCTGAAAAACTTATCAACCATGACTGAAAGCACAGAACCATAAATAGATCAACCTCTGAAGGATGCTAAGATCGTGTCCAGGGCCAAGCGTGATCCCTCAACAATTTTAACTGAAATGCTTGAAAATATATATTCAGCCTATTGTAAGACCAATAGGAGCCTCCAGCACGTGATTCATGTGTCCAAGGCGATCACTGCCAGTCACAACGAATCTTTCAAGGCTGTCAATCCTAGATAAGAAAGCGCGAAGAAAATGATGGAATAATCCTCTTGGACGTCGAGCTTTAATAGTTCTACTCCTTTGTTTCTCTCTGTTTTGTTTGGGCGTCTCGGTTAGGTTTCCTCCTCCTTGTTGCTTTGTTTGTTTCAGGTTTTGTTTCTCTGTTTTTTCCTGGTTTTGGCAAATGCCCTGGGTGCTGGTTTTGTGTTGCCCTTTTTAGTTGGTTCTTGTGGTGAAACTGGTTGATTTTCACCCTTGTTCGTGCTGTAAAAGGTTCAAGGACCCTTTCAAAACCCTTTCCACTAATCAAAAAAAAAAAAAAAGGAATAAAATATCCCTAACATCCCCCCTTATTACATTATTTTGTAAACAAATTGAATTGCAAAACATTTCAAACTTGACACGTGCAAGTGCCTTTGTAAAAATATTTGCAACCTATTGGTTGGTGGGAATGTACTAGAGCTAGATCTCTTGATTCTGAACATGGTCTCGAATGAAATGACATGAAGTTTCAACATGCTTCATTCTTTCATGAAATACTGGATTCTTAACCATTTTCAAAACACCTTGGTTGTCACATTTCAATAGTGTTGGATGTTTCTTTTGTATGCCCATTTCTAATAGAATACAACATAACCAAATACCTTCACACACAGCTCCTCGTGCAATGCGATATTTTGCCTCTATGGATGATAATGCTACTACATGTTTCTTGCTATGCCACGAGACAGGTCCAGATCCCAAATGAAATACATATCTAGACGTTGATTTTTTGTCGTCCAGTGATCCGGCATAATATGAGTTTGTGTATCCTTGCAAGAAGAAAAAATCATTCTTCTTATATTCTAGGCCATATTTTGTTGTACCACGGACATAATGCAGTACCCTCTTTGTTGCTTTCCAATGACTCTCCTTAGGATCTTGCATGAATCTTGAAAGATATCCTACAACAAAACTGATGTCAGGCCTGGTGTTAATTAGGTAAATAAGACTCCCAATCAATTAGTGATAGAGAGTGCCTGATACCTAAGGAGATTTGTCATATCAGGACAGTTGCAATCCTTGTTCCATTGGTGTTGCCTTAGGCTTACAGTCTATCGTCTGAAATCTTTCTAGCAGAGTCTTGGCATATTTTGTCTGTGTGATCACAATGTGATTTTTCTTCTGCCAAACTTCCAAGCCAAGACAATAGTGTAGAAGTCCCAAATCTATCATATCAAAAGACTTTTTCAAGTCATTCTTGACAGCATCTATCAATTCATTTGAACTACTTGTAATAATCAAATCATCTACATACAACACAAGTATCACTATTTTAGATCCAACTTTCTTGTAATAAAGATTTTTCTGAGGGACTTCTTTTGAAACCGTGTTGCAATAGGTGCTCATCCATTTTTATGTACCATGCTCTAGGAGCCTGCTTCAACCCATATAAGGACTTAACAAGCCTGCATACTTTTTGCTCTTCCCATTTTACAACAAAGCCTTTGAGTTGAGTCATGTAAACCTCTTCTTGAAGATCACCATTCAGGAAGGCACTTTTGACATCCATTTGATGCAACTTCCAACCAAAATGTGTTGCCATGGCGCAAAGAATGGGGATGGCAGTCATCTTTGTTGTGGGTGAAAAAATTTCTTCATAGTCTATTCCTTCTTGTGCATAGCCCTTTGCAACAATCATGCCTTATATTTTTCAAGTGATCCATCTGCCTTGTACTTGGTTTTGAAGACCCACTTGCAGCCTATGGGTTTCTTTCCTTTAGGCAAATCAACAAGCTCCCATGTTTTATTTTTCATCAGAGAGTCATATTCCACTTCCATTGCTCCCTTCCACTGGGACAAGCTAAGGGCATCCTTTACTGCTATTGGTTCTCCATAATTGAAGACATCAATCCCAGATTCACTTCTTGATGAGTCATACTGCAAATTTGAGGACGAGTGGAAGTGAGATTAGGAGGTACATCAAGCTGGGCATCTTTGATGGTACTCTGGACCCATTCTGGAGTCTTTCGCTTCTATGCAGGAGCAATTGTTGCAAGTTCATCATTTACAGCTACAATGTCTTCTTGGACTTCCTCATTAAGCTCTATGCTTACAGCAAGAGATGTAGCATCTTGAGGAACTTCAACATCTGACTTTGGATCAACTACTTCATTGAACACTACATCTCTACCTATATGCAATTTCTTGGGTTTCGGGTCTATCAACCGATACCCTTTGGATTCATCATCATATCCAAGAAATATGCATGGCAGGGATTTTACATCTAGTTTGGTCCTCCTTTGCTTTGGCACATGCATGTATGCCTTTCTTTTGAAAACTGTAGATGTGCAATGGAAAGCTTCCTCCCATCTAGTTTGGTCCTCTTTTTCTTTGGCACATGCATGTATGCCTTGCTTCTGAAGCCTCTAAGATGTGCAATGGAAGGCTTCTTCTAGTGTAACTCCTTGTAATGCCTTTATAGGCACTCTATTCAGAAGATATACTATAGTGGTGATATCTTCATCCCAATATGACTGCTCCAAATTGGCTCTTATGAGCATGCAGCGAACCATTTCCATGATGGAACAATTTCTTCTCTCAACAACCCCATTCTCTTGTGGAGTATAGGTTGTAGTGAGTTGTCGCTTTATCCCATTTTGTGCAAGAAACCTTGTGAATTCCTTGGATGTATATTCCCCCCCTCAATCTGAGTAGAGGACCTTAATAGAATGCCCAATTTCCTTTTCCACACATTGCTTGAAACGTTGAAAGTGTTGGAAGGTTGAAAGTGCTAGAATGCATATGACTTCAATTGCAAGGACACCCACATCTTCTTGGAGTAGTCATCAACAAACAACTGGAAGTATCTTTTACCACCAATACTGGTTGCCATGGGTCCACACAGATCAATGTGTATCACATCCAAGGGACCGTTGGCTCTATGAGAGCTCAACTCAAATGGTACTTAGTGTTGCTTCCTTGCTAAACAACCCGAGCAAACCGGCAAGGTGGGTGAAAGGTTGGGTAGACCGATCACCATCTAATGCTTACTCAATTGAAGTGGCTGGAACTGAGATGCCCAAATCTCCGATGCCAAAGGGTGGTCATTGTAGCTACTAATAGTGCTATATGTAGAGCAGATTGGACATCTAGGGCAAACAAACCACTTTTGTAGGAACCATTGGCTATATGCTTACCATTTTTAGTTATAAAACACCTCTTTTGGCCATTCTCAACTCTGAAAGCAACCTTCATGTTTCTATCCAATAGTTGGGGCATAGACAACAAGTTGTTGGCTAGTCCTAGGACATAGAGGACCTGTTTGATGGTGCATTTCCCATCTGGAAGATGAATTGAAACATCACCTTGTCCTTTCACCTTGTAGGTTTGATTATCGGCAATGGTCACTGGTTTCCCTTCTTTTGCTTCGAAGGTAGCAAACCATCCTTTGTCCCCTATCATGTGCTTGCTAGCACCAGAATCAATGTACCAAACATCATCCTTGGGTTTGGTGGCAGCTTTAGTCATGAGCACCTTGTATGCTTGTTCAAAATCTGAAACGGACTCATCAGGTGCCTGTTCATAATCTGAATTTGACTCTTCAATGGCAACATGCCCTTTTTGTTGATTTTGTTTGGTTCATGGCATGTACTTTTGCTACTTCTGTTGAGATTTATAAACCTGATCACTTTGTGTGGCAGCATTGTACCAAGAATATTTGGTATTATGTCTGTCTCGTTCACAAATATGGTAACACCTATTTTTGTGTTGAGGTTGTTGCTATGATGATGAGGAAGGACCTTTGTTCGAGGAATGTTTGTGTCCTCTGTTTCCTAGATTTCTGACTTATAGGTTTCTGACTGTTCGACAATTGGTCCCCTAATTTGTTGGTTTCTTCTTCTTGTTGTAGCATATTGACCAACTCTTCGAAGGAAACTACCCTGTTGGAGACTTGGAAGTAGGTAATAAGCACGTTAAAGGAATCAAGTAAAGCTCGAAGTATGATGGGAACTAAGAGCATATCATCCACTTTTTCACCCATAGCATTCAGTTTGGCCCTCAGGTTTGCAACTCTACAAAGAAATTTCTCCATAGTCTCTCCATCTCCCGCATAAAATGTGTGAAGTTGGGATTGAAGGTTTCGAATAGTGGACTGATTTTTTCCTTCATAAATGATCGTAAGAGCATCCCATGCTTGACTGGAAATTTTTGCATCACAAATGCAGGGCTGGATCTCATCAGCTATAGCAAGGGTGATTAGCATCAGTGCTCATTTATTTGCTTCATCATACTTCTCTGCTTGATCCACATCTTGAGGTCACATTGCGATGCCTATCATAATGTCCTGCAGCTTCTCCACTTGCAAGATGGTCCACATCTTTGTCTTCCATGGTCTGAAGTTGGGTCCTTTCAAGAGTTGAGAATCTGTGAGAAACACTTTGGGAGTGGACATTATGAAGGTCCCTTATCTCTCCAAGAATGGTCCCCCTTTCAATATACCACCAGTCCGATATACCGTACCTTCTATATACCCGCCTTCCGATATACCCTTCAGTATTGGAAGAGCTAGTCCTCTTGATAAACGCAATTGTATGTGAGAGAGATCTTAAGGTACGTGATTGAGTATAGTAAGCAGTACCTAGGTAGTACAAAAAGGGATTTGTCTTTTCTTGACACTTTCTTAAAAAGACTTTCGAGGAGAGTGTCATATTGGGAGATCTTGTGGAGTTATTCCTTCCTTAAGGAGTATTATTGGTGTTGTCCTACCCTAAGGGTATTATCCATCTTTGTCTTATTGTGTGGGTTATTGCATTATGGCTTTGGGATGAATTATTCGATATTTTAGTAACTTGTGGATGGGCAGTGAAGCATCACCATGTGTCATGTCAACTACAAGAATAATGTATGAAGTTTTCCTACACAAACTTGAATTCTAAACTCTTTGATCATAAGAAATTCAAATCCTCAAGCTCTCCACTTTTCTAGTCTCCAATTTCCAAGCTCTAATACCAATAAGTGAGATGTAGTGGTACTCTAAAACAGAGATTAACATAGCATAAAAAGGAGAAAATGAACGAAAAACAAAATTCCACAAAAATCCTCCAATAAACACTTCATTAGGCTTCAAATCTGTACATTCTACTTCAATACAATGCCATACACTTTTATATATACAATAGGATGTCTCTTGGTTGTCTCAAGAGTCTCTTGGTCCTTTACATTGCCCTATTTTATTTTTGTCTTATTCTTGTCCTGTTCTGTTCTTTTTTCTCATTCAGTATCACAATTTCCAATAGCTAAAACGGCCATAACTCACATTGAAATAATCTGTTCAATTCATGCTCCAAATGTAAGTTAAATATTCCAGATGCATTCTTTAAAATATGAGATTAAAGAAAATAGAATTCCTATTAATCAAATAATACATTTGTGGACATGAATATAATGATAGATTTAATATTCTTGTATTATAGCATAAAACATTTCTTTCTAGTTAAAGCCTCTTTGTCTGACCTTTTGACTTATTTTTTGTAATACAACAAATTAATGTGCCAATGCATCGCTGCACACTATAACCTTTCCACATTCAGTTGATAACATAGAAAGTGCCATTTAAGATGTTACTAGCAAACAAAGTGCCAAGACAGCATCTGAAGAAATTGTAGACATCACTACCTGGCATTAAAGAAAGCTGCCATTGACTTTGCCTCAATAGTTGCAGATGAAATAATCAAACGCAGACCAAGCCTTCGACGCTGAACCTAATAATCACCATTTCAATCAATTATGCTATCAATAATTTGGTAATAAGTATCACTAGAAAGCCAATTAAGTTTGCAATCAAATACTTGTTATGTAACGTACCTTTTTCAAGAGCCCCAAAAGCATGTCAGTTGAGATACTTCTCTCATGAGCCTCATCAACCATTATGACACTGCACAAAAGATAATAAACTAAATTTCAAAAGAAGAGGTGAAAAAACATTTTTTTAAGTCCAACTTTTCAAATATTTTCCAGCCTTTAAAAAAATAGATCAGGCACAAAGACTGCATAAATTAAGGGACAAAGCATGAATTTGAACAACCAAGTCTATGTAATCAGCTAGAATACACCAGAAAGAATCTTGCTTATAAGTATATGCTGTCTACTTTATAACCATTACAGCCTTCACCACTATGCCATCACCACCCGCTTGCCTCTTTGATCACATAAATTTCCAAGGGTCCCATCTCTTTGGTTCTCTTGCAGGTATTGACCTATTTCTCTAAAAATATTGCCATGTAAAAGATGATATTTAAGGCAGCTGTGAGGTTGTCTTTGCAAGGCAAAGCTAATTTCATTAGCTCTTGTCGCAACTACATTGCACTCATCCCCATGAGTGTGGTCTACCGGCAAGGACGCCACTTGCATTATCGGTGATGTGACCTGGGTTCAACCCCATGGTGGATGTGTATAAGAAGTATTACTCAAAAAAAAAAAAAACTACATTGCACTCCCTAGGAAAGGATAGAATCTGTTATTTAATCAAGTCCCAGCCTACAATACTTGGGAACACTCCAATAACCTTATTTTTTCCAACATAAGCAAGCTTGAATATGTATATAAGAGCCCTGTTAAGTGCTGTTGCACTCTTTAGATATCCACTTTGCTCTTAACCACCTATAAAGTATGGTGTTTGATTGCACTATGATACGTCCCAAAAGAGGAGGCCTTGGGACATACATGAATGTGATTTCTTTGTCCATACATTTAATTTTCTAGACCTCTTAAGGAAGAGTTGGTAGCCGTTTTTTAAAAACAACCAAAACAGCCTCACACAACCACTTAAATCCTAGAAAAAATATCTCAAAATCTTGCAAATGTGCTGCAATCTTCACTATAAGCTTCAAGATGTTATTTAAAGCATGAAAAATTTTCCCCTGTATCACCATGAAAGCCTTTCAAGATCTCCTTCAACCTGATTCAATTTGGATTTTTGTTTTTATTTTTCTAGCTTGAATTAGTGTGGTGTTAATGGTATCATAGGTTAAGGTTAGCTTTACTTTTTATGAAATTAATCATATAAAAAGCCTCAAAAAAATTTAAATGTTTCCTTTCTGCTTTAATTTAATTTACGTAGGAACTTATGTTTTATATGCAATTTATGTGCTACAAATTTGTAGTTTCCATTTGTCTTATTGTGCTTCATCATGTTAGGATAGATTAGTTACTATTTGTTCAATATCACCATACACAACAAGAATCCAAACAACAAGTACAACACCATACCTATATCTGGACAACAGAGGATCCTCCATCATTTCTCTTAGCAAGACACCATCTGTAAGGAACTTGATCATTGTCACACCCTGTTAAAACCACAAAACAAGAGAAGCATAAACACTATGCAAACTTCTATGAAAAGAACAAAATGAGGAGTGAACAAACAAATGATTCCTACTCTGTCCTTATCAAAATGTCAAATGCCAATTTAAATAAGTACTAATAAAATGATGGAAGTTGCAAAATCAAAAGAATTGTTTTTCCCTTTCCTAAATTAGCAATACCAAGCAACATTCATTTTATATAACAATTTATCACCCAACATAAAATTGAAATTCAAATATGGCAAAAAGTTTCAGAGCCGTAACTAACTTCTACATGCATCAAATATTACTAAAAATACTAAATGAAAAAGACATAATTATGAAAACCAAGTTGATTACATGCCCATGTTTCAAATTTGGTTATGCTTCAGAATCAGTAGCAAATAAAGAATTTTTGTACAAACTTGGTCTGTTGATATGTTATAGATTATGATATATGAGCACATCTTTGAAGTTGAAGCAGCACAATCTTGGTCAAAGTTTCCAGATACAGAAAGTTCAGTCCAAGAAAAAGAAGAAAAAAATTCAGAGGTTCGACTTACTGAAAAGGTTTGATTTGGTCTAAAAAAGTGTATACACACACACAAGGGAGTGTGCATGCGCACAAACTCACACACTTTATTAAAATAAAATCATATAGAAAAGTAACAAAGATATGCAAAACCATATAACATGGGAAAATATGTACAAAATGTGTCTGTGCTTAATGTCATTTGCATCTCCCTCCCTTCACAATGTCTCACCTCCCAGTCTTGCTATCGGCACCACAAAACTTACGCTATCAACTGGTTGTTTATGGTTCTTAGATAGTACGCAGTCATATCTTTCGCTTTCATGATTTGGGGCAGGGAACTCTAAAGTACTTAAAGAAATTGCTCCAAACCAAACCGAATCAATTTGCTTGGCCCTAAAAGTCTGGTTCAAACTAACCTTGTATGTATGTTTTTTGCATCCTATATAATTAAGCATAAACCTGGTACCCACGTTGTGCTAAATGTAACCAATCGGTAGTCACCCATATGTGTCTTCTATTTAGTTGTTACGTATGGTCTCCATTCTATGTTTTGGACCAACTGTCCTTAAAAAGCAAATTTCACATCTTGATAAATTGGCATATTAAAATGTGTCATGCATCCAAATTGAAATCAAAGTGCAATGTCACCTAAACAAGATGACTTGATGAATTCTCAAGACTTGTTCAAGTTCAACATGTCGACTGAAGAAATCCAAGGTGTTTGAGTTTAAGAGCATGGTGCTCTTCAAAATGGACACTTTCTTCAACTCTTCCAGTAGTATAAGGATGTCTCTGCATGGTCCTATGAACATCTCAATAATTATAAGCTTAAAGACGTTTAAAGTGGATGTAAAGGGATTTAGACAAAAGCAAAGACAAGGAAAAGGAAATATAGGAATATCACCGAGCATTGACCATTTTCCCTATCTATTTTCCTCTATTACATGTGCACAGACTAGACAACTAGACGTTGTGAAATGATTCACACAGGGAATTTATGTCTAGATCCAATAAAGAACTGCATCCTGTTGTAACTACTACTAGCCAAGAATCAAGTGAAAATCCATTGTCCTTGACCATGCTCCTTGCCATCTCAACTATGGTCTTGTTCTTGCATTCTAACACCCTACTTTGTTGGTGTGTATAGTGTACTAAAATTCCTCTTCATTCTATGTCCTGGAATATTGTTTAAAATTAATATAAATAGTCATATAACAGCATAGTCTTCTAAAACATATGTGAGGTGATCTATGCTGATTTAACACCATTATTGTTTGTAATGGTATTGAAATGAATTCTTTTTTTTGTTATTTTACTTCTTTTCTTAGTTTTTCTTTCTTTCCTTGCTTTTTCTTGTTCTTTGCTTGATCTCTTGTAACAAGAGAATTTTACTCAAAGGTTGTCCCCACCGAGGCTTGTTTGCCTCTATTGATGGCATAACCCATTTAGACCAAGCTATGTCACTACCTTGTTTTTTAAGGTTTTTCACTGCTTGTATTGTATTTTGCATTCTTCTGCACTTCAACTAATATTTCTAAATTTGCTCTCTTTTTAGCAGCTCCTTCAACCACTAGTAATAATTCTGTGGCATACACCTCAATAATGTTTGTTGGTTATAATCATGGACAATCCTCATCCTCATGGTCTCTAGGTATGCATTCTATAAAACAGGTTTTCAATATTTCTTAATTAGCAATCTCAAGTGAAACTTTTGTGTTTATTACACCCCCAACTTTTATCATGGTTGATGGTAGGTCTTTGACACTTTTTTTTTTTTTCAATTGGTAAAAATGTTAAGTTTACAAGGGTTTTGAGAGGGTCCCCGAACCTCGTACTGGGGTTTGAACTTGGGTCTCCTGGATGAAAACCCAAAGACTTTACCACTACAGTATCTCTCACGGGTCCAAAAAAACAAAAAATTGAGTTTACAAGGGTTTTTATGAGGGGTCCTGGTCCCCTCATACCGGGGTTTGAACTTGGATATCCTAGATGAAAATGCAAGGACTTACCACTACGGTATCCCTCACAGGTCTTAAAAAATTGGGTTTACACGGGTTTTTATGAGGGATCCCGATCCCCTTGTACCGGGGTTTGAACTTGGGTCCCCAGGATGAAAACCCAAGGACTTGCCACTATGGTATCCCTTGCGGGTTCTTTGACACCTACTATTATTATTATTTGAAAATTGGTTTTGTGAATTGTATGCCCTCCACTTGTTGTAGTTGGCTATGCTAGCATGGAGTCTCATAAAAGTGGCAGTTGGGAAATTTTTTATGCTCCCACTCTTGTTGGAAGATTTGCAGATTTAGATTAGGTTGATTTATCAAGGCTTAATTTCGTGACCATATATCCAATTCAGTCCATTCTTTTTGCACTGGAAATATTGACAAGTGTAAAATGCGTTGAAGGGTCCCATTATTTGTCAAATTATGCTGAGCAAATTTTTACCCCTAACTTTGTTTCTAAATTTTTATTTTTTTTAAAAAGGCTCTCAAAAATGCAAAACAAAAAATGTGTCCTAAAACAACAAATAATTTGGAAACCAAAATTAGAATTTTATGTGCTTATTGAATGGCATGCACATATAATTTTATCTTTATTTGACATGTCATACTTGAATTACTTCCTCCCACTGATGAGATACTTGTCCATTGGCTCTTGGATTCTTCAATTTAGTCGTTTCACCTCCTACATAACCTTTTATTTTCTACATTTGGGTTGTGTCTGGATACATATGCAATTGTGGATATGGGAATCTTTCAGCTCAGTTTTTCAAAGCAGAGTTGAGTAGATAGTACAGAGCTCAGCAGCTCATGTCCATAAATCCCACTCCTACACAGGGATTTTTCCTCATGTCTCTCGAGCAAATGGATTCTACGTCTGTTGGTGTTTGCCATACCAAGCTGTAACATTATGGGATACACACTTGTACAAAGTTTCGATTAATACAATGCGTCTATTACTGTGATTCATTCTTCTCATGTGCACTTATTTCAGTTCTATTGTAGTTACTACTCTGCTAAAGTATTACAGTCCTGAATCTCCTGATTGTTCCAATTTCAAATATTGCAGCTTAATTCTATAATGAGAATGTAATTTGGTTTCTTTCAAATTAGTGATTTTTTTAACACTTTCACCTACAATTACACATTAATTCCTATAGTATGTTGTCCACCACGATCCTAATCTATCTTAGATCAGACTTCTTTTCTTCTTTTAATTGTGTGTGTGTTTTTTTTTTTTAAATTAAACAGCACTCCTTTGTTTCATGGGCTCTTAAATCACAGATGGTACAAAGTTTTACCAAACAGTTCTCTTAAAAAATGTATTTTCATTTGCATCACAAACATCATATTCTTGTTTTTTTCCATTCTATGCTGCCTTCATGCAAGACCTTTCCTGAACATGGTTGCAACCATTTTTAACCCTATTGCACATTGAGCACTTTTTTATAGTTTTCAAAGTAACAGATGTAAGAATGATTGTTAAACTTCCCTTGTGTATACTTAGGTTCATTTTAATGAAATATTGTTGTTGTAACTCATATCCCAAGGGTTTTGACAAAATTCGTGTTAAGATCTACCATCCTCCAATTACAGTCTTACTCTTTTATTGGTTCCACCTTCCCTTGTTTCAAGTTTGCCAATTCGATGTAAATTTGGGCATTTCTATGTGAGCAGCTGAAACCTTTGTTAAATGAACCTTTAGTTCCTCACATGTCTCCATTTTTGCAAGTAGCTGATCAAACCATTTAATTAAATACCCTTTCTCAAAGTTAGAAAATAATTCAGTTATTGTTTTCTCATCTATTATTGTATTGGCATTCCCATAATATTCATGATTTAGGCAACGAATGAGTGGGTCCCCAATTTTCTCTCCATCAATCTCTTGAAGTTTTGGCAACAAGGAATGCTTTGAATCCAGCTTCCATCTTTTTAGAGGGATTTCACCTATATCCAAGGTTTTTGTCCAGTCCTCTTTCTAGTACACTTCTCAAAAAGAGCCTCTTCCTTACCTTTTGATGTGGCCACCAAAGTTGACTATCCACTAGCAGTAAGAGTGAAAGGATTTACACTTTGTTCTTTTATATCAATTTGTAGAATACTGAATCGCTATTAGCTCAGAATCAATATTTTATATATAGAGTTGTACAATATCGATCCCTTGCATGCTTCTTTTTCTATATTATTCTCAGTCTTCTCATGCTCCATATTTTCACCTATATTCAACGTTTTTGTCCAGTCCTCTTTCTAGTACACTTCTCAAACAGTGCCTCTTCTTTCCCTTTTGATGTGGCCACCAAAGTTGACTATCTACTATTAGTAAGAGTGAAAGGATTTACACTTTGTTCTTTTACATCAATTTGTAGAATACTGAATCGCTATTAGCTCAGCATCAATATTTTATATATAGAGTTGTACAATATCGATCCCTTGGATGCTTCTTTTTCTATATTATTCTCAGTCTTCTCATGCTCCATATTGTCAATTCCCAAGTACCTTATTCTAATAATCCTGCGCCAAAAAAAAACAAAGCATATTTAGAGCATCATGCTCTGTTTATTCTCCTTGAATCACTATAACCAAAAAATACAAATTTAAAACATCAATCTAATGTAGCTGAAGATCGCTAATGTTCAACAGTGAAGGAGAAAAGAAAAAGACAATACCAGGCACCTCCATTGACTCTAGAAAGAAGAATGGATATCTAAATCTTTGAATAAGATTATAGAAAAAGAAGAAATAGTGCCTTTATACAATTCTCAATAAGATTATAAGGTTGCAACTAATAGAGGCAACTCTTGGCATATAGCTAATTGCCTCATAGTTCCATGATACTTAGAAACTGATACAAACATCCTTCTTCATTTCCTGGTGCAACTACTTAATAACAGTTCAATGCCTCTTTAACTAAATAAACAAATAAAGGTGATAATATTAAATAAAATTTCTCCATGATCGCTAGAAAAAATGAACAAACCACATGAAACAGGAGCAACATCAGAACAGAAATATAATACTGCTTACTGTTTATTAAGAAGTTAGTGACCAACTATTATCTGGGTGCAAAGGCATCACACTGCAGATCAGAAGGCCAAACAAAATTGCACCTCCACCATGTACCAAGAGCACAACCAATATAAACTCTTCATGCACACAGAACCCCCTTAGAAAAACATGGGTCATGTTACAATGTTGAGAGTTTGTGCCAACAAGCCAGAGAAGTTATAATGAGAACACAATTACATGCAATGAAAGAAGATTTAAAACAAAAAATCAAAACGGCACAGGATAGACCCTTGTCTAACAAAAGCCACCGATAAAGCTAAGTGAGAACTGCAATACATTAGAAAGATTGTATACAATTATTACAGCTTGTTTCATCTCAATGCGTACATATGGGTAATATTTATGGAATGCTATAAGACATGCATTTACCAATAAGCAATTCAATTTGGCACTAAATACCTTATTTTGCAACACATGCACACAAGACAACTGACAGTTGGCATTAACAAGCATGACACCAACATCAAACCCATTTGTGTACATAAGCCTCTTAATGATTAGGATTTACAGCACTAAATTTTCCAAAACTTCATGAATTGACTATATCTCAAGTACATACCGGAGTTGTAACATCTTCAAAGCGTATTGAGTATCCAACTTCTGCACCAACCGTTACACCCATCTCTTCTGCCACTCTCGAAGCAAGTGTCTGCAAAGCACATTCAAGAACAATATTGCAAATCAACAGTTTCATTGAATCAGACAAAAGGAAAAGTTGTGTTTTTATTCAATCCCATTTTATCCATGTGCAATGATACTCAAAGAAAGCAAATATGAACTTACAAAAGAAAGCTAAAATGATTCTTAATTTTCAGAAATCATCTCTGAATTTTGTAATGGCAAGTATTAGCAAACACCATTTAAACTGAATCTGAAATCATATAAGTGAAAATTTGCACCAATGGCACATGCACATCATGCGGAAGTTATTCATGAATGAACAGATGATGGCGTCCAATACAACTAGGAGAGGACTAATGAAAATTTCTTCTATAGATAATTCCAAAATAAAAACAAAAACATTCAGTGTATATCAAGTCCACAATCAAGGTTTTGTACTACAACAATAGAAGCAAAAAAAAAATTAATGTAGTACATAACATGAGAGTCCCATGAAAAGGGCGTACGGTGATCTAAGCTGGTTATAGGATTACAGGGATAAGCTTCAAATGTCCTCATCAGAAACAAAAATCTTGTTTCAATTCCCATGGACAAAAAGCCAATAATGCTTAGAATTACATGATCCAGTTACCACATCTTTAGTAAGCAAAGTGCATTGGAGAAAAACCAAGAAAAACATTGATTCAATAAACAGTTTATTTTTAACCCGAAATGGTAAGCCACTAGAAGATATACCCATGAATAATTCTCTGAAAGATTATACAGATGGCAGTAATACTACCCATGAGTATTCTGTGTCAACGAAAAGAAAGAAATGAATATTGATAAGATTGAACCTCAACAATGGTCACTAAATTGTTATCCACATAAAGGCAACTTGGTTTTGATCTAATTAACTTAGTAATAAATGTAATTTTTATTTATTTATTTATTATTTTTGGATAGAAGTGACCCAAATAGAAGCCACAAATAGTTTATTCAAAAAATAGAGTGAGGTTTCAAACAAAAAAAACTCTAGTTCAAATCTTGTCACATGCTATATGCATGGTTTCCAAATACCACTATATGTTTTGTTGAAATGATATGAATAATCCGATCACGATATAATAAGAACATGGCCATTTCAATACCTTGTAAAAAATTAAAAAACAAACACTAACATTCTTATTAATTAATTTATATTTAAATATCATAATTACAAATAAACACTCAAATTTTAAATAATAAAAAATGAATATTACATTTTAAATGATAAAAATTTAATATCCATAATGGTAAATTAAACCATTGCCTAATATTTCTATTCTTTTAAAAAGTATTGCAAATTAAAAAATAAAAATAATATTGTATTTGATGTTTAGTTTGCTTCATCATTTTAATACTTTATATCCAAGGATTCTAGTGTATTTATAAAAGAGCAAGGAATTATATTCCTACGTCTTTGGTACTTAACTAGCAAGCAATTTGAGTTAAAATCAGTTATGCTCAAATAAATGAACAAATAGAAGCATATTACTAGTCCTCATAAGGGATAAAATGTTTGTCAAAAATTATCAAACATAGCAAAAAAAAATCAATTTCTTTTATGTTTTTGATTGCAGGCCAAAGTTTTTTAGTAATGCATTTCGAATTTTACAAATTTTTAATATCCAAAGAAACTTTTATTTGAGTGTTTATTGGGAGATAGATCCTTGATCGGGTGTATATATATATATATATATATATAGTTTCACTCTTGGCAACATATATCCTATCTATCATAAGTATTTATTGTAAATAGTCCCAATAGAGACTATTTAGGCATGTGTCTAGTAGATTCACATGGGTACCATGTCATGAAAGCTACTTAGTCTCATAAAGTATGCTCAAATACTTTTAAGCAAAAATAGTAAAACTAATAGTTAATTTAAATGTCACATTAGAACTCAATAATTGTTTCATAATAGATTATGGTAAGCTTGTGATGCATTTCAAGTTTTTTTGGTGCAAATAGATATTGATACAACTTATCTTTTTCATATATTACTATAGTTATATAAATCTAAACATTTGTGATATGTTCATCTAGGTAAACATTGTAGAAGAGTTTTAGTATAAGCCTTTTATTATATTATATTGTGTTTGTCTTAGTAGCATGTGGCAATTGTACTAATATTTGATTCTATAACATATGAATAATAAAATATGTCACTACTGTTAAATAATTATATTTATTAGTTAATAAAATATTTGATTTTAATCAAATATAAAAATGAAAATAGACAAAGAATATGGATGTAGTTGGACAAATAAATGCATAGATGTGACCACAAACAATGACGATATTGTTGTTATAACTTGCTTCATGTTACTGTGAAACCTTTAAATTGTTACATATACAATATATCTCATTTTTAGCATTTAAAATTTTAAAACCCTACATGATAACCACTATATGAAAATTACTTATTAAGGGATAACTTATTTACCATTACCTTTATTAAATGGTATAAATTCTTATGTTGATTAAAAAGAGATTTAATTATAATGCACCATTACCCATAGATAGACATTTTTGCATGATAAAGGCTCCAAATAAAAGTATTGAGAGTATATTTGATTTGCTCATAGAGGCCTAAGAAAGAACCCGAGAAATAATATCTTGGTCTAGTGAATTTTATTTACTATCTTAATTTTAAAGTTGGCACTCAAAGTGGATACCTAATAAATTTTATAGGCCAATGTTCGTAGGGCTTAACTCACATGTCATATCTCTAATTAACTCTTTTATTATTTCAAAACAATATTGTTCTATGTAGGATATTGTCAAAATGTTACAAAGACTTATTGCTAAAATTTAAACCCTTTTTGGAGCTCAAAGTACCAGAAAATGAAAAACAATGATATTTTCCAAAAACAAAAATAGTATGGAGGTGCCAAGGAGGTTCTAAATACCAATATATTGGCATTGGGTCATATAATTCACTAAGAGGTTATCATCCTGAGTGTAGTAAAATTTCACTACAATAGGCAAGCCCTCTCAAAGAGTATAATTTGAAGTAAACTATCATCCATTGTTGAAAAATGAGAGGACCCAAAGCCCCTTCAGTCTATCAAATAGATAGTACTAGAGAGATGCCATAGAAGTTGATAAGAGGAGACTTGTCAAAATCTACTAGTAGATCTTAAGCTTCTTGCACCAAAAGACTATGATGATCCATTAGATTGGATAGATAATTTCTTATAGCCTTTTCGGTGGTAGCTAAGTGAGACCTCGCCATTAGTAGGAGTCCTAGAGATTTTTCAATGGTAACTTGTTGGCATTTTGCAACATGCCTTAATTTTTTATTGTAATCCGAAGACATTTATGATTGAGTTTTTTTAACTCAGTTATTTTGTTTATATAGTTTTTTCAATTCTCTGTAAACTTTCATTTTGCAAAATAAATTAACCCCAAATTGTGACTTGGAAATCCACTTTGGATTCACTTTGTTGAAGTTACCAGCAGCATTTTAAAAAATAAAAATGATTTCGCTTCAGAGGCGAAGCGGTAGTAAGAAATTGAAGGCAGTGAAATCAAAGAAAAATAAAAGGAAAGACAAAAGAAAAACGGTGAAGTGAAGAATGCAAACGCGTTCACCTCATTGGAGGGGCGAACGTCATGTTCACCCATTGGAAAGGCGAACACACCCCAAAAGAGGAATGCGCCAAACAAAAGGGAGAATAAAAAGAACGCATCGTGTTCGCCCCTTAAGTGGGGCGAACGTAGTGTTCGACCCTCATTTGGGCGAACATGATATCAATATGCGTCATGGTCTCTTTAAAGTATTCACGATGGATCTGTTCGTTATTTTTAAATGCAAATGGCATGGAGAGATAAATTTCGGGTGACAACAATTTTTTAAATGGTTTTCACCCTTATACTTAGGTAAAAGGGGTGAACGTCATGATAGATGCGATGAAGATATTTTGAAGGTGAATGTTGTTTATTTTTTAGCACATGTGATTAAATTTCTCCAGAAGCATGAGTAGAATTAAATGAAGCAAATTTTAATTATTAATTGCCATCATCTTCGATAATTTTAAAGCTTGATTTTTCCAGTTGAAGATTTTCTTCGGGTAATTGTTGCAATTTAATGTTGGTAACAAAGTGGAAGCATTTTTGTCATTTTCAAGAACATCTTCTTGAAGGTTTTACTCACTCTCCAAAGCAAATTAAATATGTACTAAATTGTTGAAGCTCGTGTTTGATTTCCAAGAAGATGAAGGTGACTCAAATTTAATGCTATGGTGTCTGAATGCTATCATCTCAAACCGTTTTCAGGATCGTGTCTACCGAAAGAAGATATCTAGAAATGATGACTCATTTGATGTATCCAATGAAAGAGGCACAAACCTCCATAAATACTCAGAAATTTCATTGTAAGGGGTTGGAAAAAATACATATCCTGCAAGAAAACACTTCAAGTTCTCTGCAGTAATAGTGAATTCAAAACACTTGGATTTGCAAATGACTTGATGCATTGTGGTTTTTTACATTACGCATTTGTTTTACACAGTTAGCTTTATTATTTTTTGTTAAATTTAAATTCTGCAAGTTGAATTTAAATATTGCAAGTGAGAGAGTGAGTGCTGGAGTGTTGATCTGAAGATTACATGTGCGAAATTGTATGGAAATTCTATTGTCTGTTCATCTATTTGCATGATATTTTATAGTTGGTGTGGATTCCTGCTATTAGTCTATTTCCATCCTACACAGTCGGCCTGTGGCCATATTTCCTATTTCTTTTCGCATTTTTTAATTTCTTTCCTGCATCCCTAGTCTTCAACCATTTTAGAAATAGTAAGGGAACCAACCCTCTCTAGAGATTGACATAGGGGACATCTCTTTCCTCCAGTATTTCAATTTTGGCCGTGTCTAGGGTGCACAAATACAGTTTTGTATGATTAGGTAGATATTTGACCAATAATTTTTGGCATGCTCGCTGGGACAGATAGTTTTTGTCCCAGTAAGATCCATAGTCGATGGAATGGTTTTTTCATTAGTGTCAACAGTTTTGGGGGGCCTTCAAAAGTTTCACTTCAACGGTATTAAGGTTTGATGTTCACCTTTGTGTTGTGGAATTAGAACGTCTGGTGACTCGATTATACTTAGAAATCTCTAAACGTGAGTACAGAAAAAGATGTCTCATGAATATAAGATCGAACGCCAAAAATCTAGATCACCAAATTGAGTTCTACGAACTTGATATCCAAATGCTAGGGGAACATCCTCAATTAGTCACTTTTTATCGTACATCTTCATTACCTCATATATCCCATATACCATCTATCACATCATCACGACTAGCTGGTGTATTTTTTGCTCTCGTAAACCTAGGTAGTACTACCACTAGTCTTCGTCAATCTACGACTCACACAACCACTGGTATTCCTCGAGCTCCACCTCATATACCAGTCCACATGGATCAAAATCCACCACCACAGTAGCCACCCAAGTAGTTTCCAGCGTGCAATAGCTTAGGGGTTTTGAACTTGCAAGCACAAAATTCAGTGCCCCAAGCTGCTTTGAAGCCTTTAGCGATCTATGATGGTACTAGAAAAATTGGGTATGAGTATATCCAATATGTAGCTTCTTTTGCGACCATCCATGGCATAATAGATGAATATGTAATGATAAAATTGTTGGTATTGTCTCTGAGAGGGAAATTGTTGTTTTGGTGCCGATCATTGCAACCGAGTACTATTACATCATGGGATCAGTTAGCAGAGTTGCTGATTAAAAATTTCCATGAACAAGTTCATCCATACTCCTTGTTGCACCAGTTCACAACGATTCAAAGACACCCACAAGAGGAAATAGTTGATTTTAATGTTAGATTCACCTAGAATTGGTAGAGTTCCCAACGGTCTACAACCCACACATGAGCAAGTTGCTTTCTACTATCTTAGGGTATTTAACACCAAAATCGGTATGGTCGTATGCCAAGACAATATGACTACATTTCTAGACCTTTATACGTAGGCACAGAAGGCCAAATCTGATCTAATTGTTGTAGGTAGACTTCCCTCGAATATGACTATGCCCATTATTGATGAGTGTCGTTGTTCATTCATCATTTAATCATTATATGTGTCAGTCCAGGGCGGTGTCCAAAGGTTGTATGCGATAGAAGGTGTCACAGCTACAGGTTCAATTCATTCAAGAACAGGGTTTTTATTGGTGGAATAGTTAGTGTTTTTTGGGGGTTTTGTGTGTTTTCTAACTCCTAGTACTGAAAATCAAATTGCAGAAGATAAAAACTAAACTAAAACTGCAGTAAATGGAAATTACGAGAATTTGAAAGAAGCGAGGAAATGAAATGTTGCTGCAGAATTGATAGAAAGCAAATTACAGAAAACCACAAATAGTTGTTGAAGGATAAACTAACTACAATTTCTCTAAGCATATTATAAATCCATAAAATCAAATTAACACCTATTTGCAAACTGGAAATGCCACAAATCTGAAATTACGATAAATTACAATTGGAAATTCTCTGCAAATCTGTAAAATGACAAGAAACACAGAAATTGCTTGCAAAGCTGAAACAGAAATACTAAAATTGCATGGAAATATGAGAAATATGTCAAATGCTGAAATCTGAATTTAAAGCTGCTAAAGAAATGAAAAGAATGACAGAATTCTGCTAATCTGCTGCAGCAGAAAATCAGCAGGATATTATGTCAAAAGTTGCCTTCTTCTGGTCCTGCAAGTGGCCCTTGCTTCCAGAACCAGATGAAGGTGTAGAATTTATACTAAGGGAACTTAAATGCCAACCATAAACTTAATCATGCTAATTGATAACTGGAAAATTGCACTTGTTATTAATTCTGGAAATGCATTACAATAATGCAGGGAAAACCTACAGATTATTGTTCTGCTACAGAAATGATTGCACTCTATTGCCTATTCCTATCCTATATGCCTAAATGCCTATATCACTATATGCTCAACCGTGCTGGGAGCTTTATTATTTATAATGCAGTGTTGATATGCTTGGTTGCTTGATTTGCGAGGATTTACAAGTTGTTGTACAAGCTGCTTCCTGAAATGCATGAGCTTGCTTTGTCAAAACTTGGTCCATTCAACCCCATTAAATTGCATTCGTTGAGGAAATCAATTATCATGAGTTGGGACAACTTTCTGGTCAATTGCCATTCATTTCTTTTATCGATTTGTCACTTTTTGACTGTCTTTTGTTGTTCCTGCGCTATTATTTCTGCACTGCTCCGGAATATCAGGGAGGCGAGTTTTAGTTGCTTTTTCGTGCTTCAAACGCATAAGGAGGAAGTTTTAGACCACCTGGATGATCTTCCCTTATCCTATTGCATAGGTGACATGTGCGGGAGTGACTGTTTCCAAGCCTTGCTGTAAATGTACAGTGGCTAGAGCTCATCACGATCTTACCTGTTTTCTGCACGATCGGCTACGGGGGACAAATTCCTTGGCGCCTTTTGCATTTGAATTAATTCAAAATAGAGGAACATTATTACTAAGCACCAAACATTCAATAATGATTATTGATTCCGACTTCCTATTAATAAATTAGCTGAAAACTGCAGAAATAAACAGTAAAAACAGAATATATGCACTTAACATTTCAGAATATGCAAATATTATTACATAATGCATTCTATCCAAAATTAGCATAAAAACACAATAAAAAGGGTGTTTCAAAACAGTAGAATGTATCAAAAAGTGTTTATGGATGAGGCAATTCCTGGCCTCATCATTTTCCCCCCAACTGATGGTAATGCATGTCCTCATGCATTTTGTGCAGCTACGGAAGCACACAGGTCCAGATCCAGGCATCTCTCTTGAAACTTTAACAATGCACCACCAATCTTGTAGAACCCATTGACTGCTTTCACAGACTGAAACCACTTGTTGGAAGTCCTCATCGGTGTGGATCACTATCAAAGAAATAGGGGACGAGGAGTGATAACCAAAGGCATTATGTACCTTAGCCCTATCCATTGTTCCTTTATTTTTGAAATAATATATATAATACCTTCAGCCCTCCTCCTTGACCAAAAGAGGTTAGTGGGAGAAATTGGCTCCCTTTTCTGTAAAGAAATGGACAATTCACCCCACCTGTTCTTGCATGTTGCCACTGCATCAAAGAAATCTGCACAAAAATTTTGAAACTGAGTTATACCCTTTTGCAGATTTCCTAGATAAAGGTGTCTCATCCTGGGATCCCTCATAAAAGAGTAGTGAGTACTGGTGCAATCCCTGTGATTGAGAGGAGCAGGCCTGACAAGTAAAACTGCCTGTGATTCTAAGTCCTTGGATATCTTTTTCTCTGAGTCCCAATAAATATTATTTTGCAAGGTGGACATAAAAGCCCTCAGTTGCAAATCTCTTGTGTATAGGTGAGGCAAAAACATGCTCTCTGCTGGCAAAAAGAAGTTATGTAAGAACAATTCACACATTAAGTTCTGTTGCTCTGCTGGGCTCTGCACAAAGGCCTCCACAAATTCTGCAGGAGTGTTTAACTGGTGAGGGAGCTCAGAAACCAGTCTCATAATCTGCCAACGTAGGTACTTCTCCTTGAGTAGGAGGCTGTAAAACCTAGGTGGTCTTCTGCATTGTATTGCATACTCTGCAATTTGATAGACATCTTTTATCTATTTTTTCAACTTTGTTGATTTATGTTTCTTTCTCTGCTAATTTGGCTGTGGCAGAGTTCAAAGTTGCAATTTTCCCTTCTAGCTGATGGCACTGAGTCATCCAATAGGCTAGATCCTCATTATACTTAGTTAAAGGCACTGTGTTTGGAGGCCTCAGGATAGGTTGCATCCGGGCCACTATATTCACCTGTACACCAACTTCTACAGTTGATGTTGCAGCTGACAAATCTGTCTGTATCCCTTGTTCTACTGTAACAACTATAACTACTGGATCATCGAGTGGAAGTATTTGTGCCAGAGGAGAGAGTGTAGACACTTGTTCCTGAGCTGCAACTGTGTGGTCCTGTTCAGAAGATGTTTGAATGTCCTGCTGCAAAGGACTGTCATTTTGCATCAAAATGTCAGATGGATTTTCTTGCAGAGGCACACTATCAGCTGCTTCTACTCCTACCTCACCTGCAACAGGTGATCTCTGCACTTGTGCTATGTCATCCTCAGAAGAAGCCAAATCTAGGAGAATCTGAGCCCACTCAACAGGTGCTGTCTCTGTTACTCCTGTAGACTGATTTTCCTGCTGCAGTAATTTGTCTTGCAAATCCTGAATCTGCTGTTGCAGCAGAGAAATTTGCTGATCTTTTTCTTTTATGGCTTCTTCAGCTTGGTCAATCCATTTTGTCTGAGTTTTAATCACACTCCTTGCAGCATGCAACTGAGTTTGGATGTCAACTTCTTCTTCAGACGCAGAGTGTGCTTCAGATTCAGATTGTGTTTCAGACTCAGAATATTTTTCAAATTCAGAATATTTTTCAGACTTAGAATCCATGGGAGTCTGCTCCTCAATCCTAGCTGGTTCAGTATCGGAGTTCAGATGTCCTTCAGACTCAGAGTCTGTATAATCAACCAATGGACAGACAGGGCTTATTTCAGTTGTTTCCATGGTGAGGTCTAGTTCCATTGGCTGTAATTCTCTATCTGTACTTTCTATTTCCTGTGCATCTTCCTATGAACTATCTGTCCCAATTTCTTCTTCTTCTGACACACTAATTGGGTCTGTAATGTGTACTGGTGTTTCTGACAAAATTTTTGCTTTTTGAAGTCGTGCAGACCTTCTCAACCCTGTTGGTTTTGGGTGTTCCTGAGCAGATGCAGCTTCTGCTTGTTCTGGAGCAGCTGTAGACCGTTCCGTTAGGTCAGGGATAGACACGGGTTCTGCTTGTACATTCTGGCGGATGCTGCCCTACCTGGAACCCCTAATTTCTCTCTTGGGTCTGTACATTGTCAGCAAATGTTACTTTTCTTCTTTTTAACCGGGATTCAGATGTTGATGCTTTTTGACTCCTAGTTCTGGAAGATGGGGGACTGTCAGGTACATGAGGACTGCTATGTTCAGAGGGCTCTGGTTGAGGATTTTCTTCTGATTCTCCCTCTGTTTCCTCTTCTTCTGGTGCAGGGTTTGAATCATCAGTTTTTGCCCATGGAGAGAAGAATCGGTCAAAGTTTCTAGGGTTTCCCCTGAAATGGTATTTGTAGATTAATTTGATTAGCCCATGATGTTTAGGGCTTCCCTTCCCTGCTTGATACTTTAGGGCCATGGCTTTCAGTTCTTGGTACAGATATAAGGGAATGTTTACCCTAAGTTCAGGTTTGGTTGCTCCATGGCGTAGGTGGTTGAGGATTCGGAGGTGTGGGCCGGAGACAACGAGGAATTGGCCGTCACAGGTCAGATACCTCATAACCCACATTGCTACATCATCCCAAGGAGCCGGCAAGCTAGACCTTTTGACCCCTTTACACACATTTTTATTCATTAAAAATTCTATTTGCCTGTCCCCTTCTTCCTTAAATTGATTTACTAGGTCTGCTAAGATATTTCTGCCGGTTTTAATAATTTGCACACCTTGAAGGGGAAATTCAGTAACCAGACTGAGTATTTCAGGGGTTACCTGGATAGTCATCCCGCCAATGTGCACTCTGTTGTTTCGAAATGTTCATGCAAATTCTGCCACCAGGCCCTCAGAATAACCGTCGAATTTTTGCAAAAACGACAGAAACCCTGCATCGGTAAAAATTTGCAGTGATGCAGCATCGGTTTGCAGGTAACTCATGTTTTCTGGTTCGGCTCTCACCTTCTTTCCGCCCATGGTGTCGTCTGCTGCTTCCTGTATGTCGGTGACTGTAAATTTTTGCAACTTGCGGCCGTATTTTCTATTTTTAGGGCTTTTTAATTCTTTTACCAGCGTCGAAACTGCTTCGGAACATGCAGAATACCGTGGCAGCTTTTACGACGTCGTAAATCCTTAATTGTCGCTTAATTTCGTTATGATTGCCACCTTTCACATGCTGCACAGAATCCGAGACTCATAATTCCTTTTTCAAACCAAATAAATCGTTGCTGGCCACGTGTCATCAAATTTTACCCAAACTTTATTCCTGCCTTTAATGAATTATTCCTGCGCTTAGTGATTGATTCCTGCGCTTAGTGATATAAACTGTTTATTCCTGTGCTTTGGAATAAAAAACAGTTTATTCCTGCGCTCTGGAATAAAAACAGTTTTATTCCTGCGCTCTCTTTTTACTAGTTTTGACGCAGTTTTCTTTTTCATTCTAGAGCAGGATTAGGCAGAGGCATTTGTAAAACACTTTCTACTTTTGATTCCCCTTTTCACATGCTTTATACTAATCGAGGATATAAACACTATATACTAATAATTTACACAATTCAGAAAATGAAAAGGCACATACCTGTTAAAACCATTTTCTCTACATTTCAGGGTGCTCCTACTGAAATTTCCAGTTAACCAGTCTTTGAACTAAGGCAGGTGCAATCTGAAAAATAGGTAAAAATAATGGTCATGGAACAATGAGGGTGAAACCAATTAGGTAAACATGCCGGAACCCGGTTTTCATGTAAACCCAACTCAGGAGCGCCTCAAAGAGGTTTTCACTTCCTGAGTTTCTTATTATTTTTTTCTTTTTGTTTTTTTTTTTTTTTTTAACTTGTATCATTCTGCTGAATTCGAGATGGAAGAAGAGCTTTCTTCCCAAAGGTGTACATCCAAACTTCCCAATTGCTTGAGAAATTCCTCCTTGTTTTGTGGTTTATGGTACATACGAAGACGATGTCCATTTACCACCAATTTGCGTTGTGAATCATCGATAGGTGTAAGGCGAACAACTCCATTGTCAAACACTTCCTCAATTTGGTATGGCCCAAGCCATATGGTCTGCAACTTTCCGGGAAAGTCCTTGTATTGTGAATCAAACAACAAGGCCCGGTCACCTTGCTGAAATCTTCGTTGTTGAATGTGACTATCATGCCACATTTTCCTTTGTGCTTGGATCACCTCTGTCTGATGTAGGGCATCCATGCGCAGTTCATCCAATGCATCAAGTTGCAGAATGCGATCTTCTTGTGCCTGTGATAGATCAATACCTACTTCCAAAGCAGTTCGAAGAGTTAGTAATTCAAATTCAATAGGCAAAAGAGGTTGCTTTCCATAAACTAATTCATATGGGGTAAATCCGGTGGTGGATTTCCATGTGGTATTATAAGCCCAAATAGCTTACGGTAACTTGTCTAACCAATTCTTTCTATGGATTGCTATGGTTTTGGTCAGAATTCGTTCTAATTCTCTATTGGTCACTTCAACTTGGCCATTGGCTTGTGGATGATAAGGTGAGGATTTCCTGTGTTTGACTTGATAGAGTTGAGTGAAAGCTTCAACAATTTTTGAAGTAAATTGGGGACCTTGATCAGTTGTGATGGATTGTGGGGCTCCAAAACGTGAGAAAAATCTGTGAATACGAGAAAATCAGCAACTTTCTCTTCACGAGCATGCTTAAAGGCTCGAGCTTCTACCCATTTGGTAACATAATCAGTACATACCAAGATATGTACTTTGCCTTTGGAAGGAGGATTAATGGGTCCTACAAAATCTAAACCCCATCTTTCAAATGGTTATGTTCCTATTTGAGGTTGTAATGGCATTTCACTAGTAAAAGTAGGTTGTCCCATTCGTTGGCAAGCATCACAATGTCTTACGTACCTTTTTACATCTTTGTGCAAAGATGGCCAATAGTATCCAGTACCCAAGATTTTGCGAATAGTGCTTTTGGTTGAATAATGTCCTCTGATGGTTCATCATGGCATGCTCGTAGGATGTCGTATGTTTCATCCTGGCGGATACACCTACGTAAAACATGATCGGGACTGCATTTAAACGGTAATCCTTTTATCCATTTAAAGGAAGAGCTTTGCTTGATTAAGCTGTTTCCTTTGTTTAGGGGTAAAGTGAAGAGGAATCTTCCCTGTAACTAAGTAATTCGCTATGTCCGCAAACCATGGAGATTGTACCAGAGACAGCAAACAACTTTTCATCTGGGAAGGTATCTTCCACAACTTCCCCTGTATCTGCATTTGGTATTCTTGACAAGAAATCTGCAACGACATTAGATTTCCCAGGCTTGTTTACTATGGTAACATCAAATTCCTGCAACAGAATTAACCAACGAATAATTCTTGCGCTAACCAATGGTTTATTCATCAAGTATTTGATTGCAGAATGGTCTGTATGGATGAATACTTGATACCCTGTGATGTAGTGTCGAAATTTGTTAATAGCATAGACTACAGCCAAGAATTCTTTTTCAGTGGTAGTGTAGTTTTTCTCAGCTCCGTCAAGTTTTTCCTGATATAATATATTGCATAATGTTCCCCATTTTCAATCTGTCCTAACACGGCTCCAATAGCATTATTGGAAGCATCGGTTTGAATATGAAAGGGTAACTCCCAATTAGGACCTCTTAAAGCAGGTGGAGTGGTTAACTTCTCCTTTAACTTTTCAAAGGAATTTTGACATTCGAGAAGACCAAACAAATTCAGAATCTTTCATGAGCAAAGCAAACATGGGATTTGCTATGGTACTGAAATTAGCAATGAATCTACGATAAAAACCAATGTGTCCTAAGAAGCTGCGTACATCAGTCCGAGTTTGTGGAGGAGGGAGGTTTTTGATGACTTCAACCTTCTTAGGATCAACCTTAATTCCATAAGAAGAGACATGATGTCCTAAAACAATTCCTTCTTCCATCATTAAAAAGCATTTCTCGGGATTAAGAGAGAGATGGTATGTTTCACAGCGGATCAACACTTTTTCAAAGCTTGTTCTAATGCATATTCAAAATTATCCCCAAACACTTGTGAAATCATCCATATAAATTTCAACACTTTCATTGGTTAAATCAGAAAAAATTGCTAAAACGGCTCTCTGAAATGTTCTTTGGAGCATTACATAATCCAAAGGGTAAAACTCCGTAAGCAAAGGTTCCCCAAGGACATGTAAAGGTAGTTTTTTCTTGATCTTCTGGCGCAACTTGAATTTGGTTATACCCACTGAAACCATCAAGGAAACAGAAAAATTTCTTTCCAGCAAGGGTATCCAATACTTGGTCTATAAATGGTAATGGGAAATGATCCTTATGTGTGGCCTTATTCAACTCCCTATAATCCACACATACTCTCATTTTACCATTTTTCTTTGGAACAATGACCGAGTGGTGAAACCCATTTCCTGTCGAAAATTGGATAAATGAATCCAACATCTAAGAGTTTTTCAATTTCCTCTTTCACTATTTCTTTTAGAGCGAGGATTCAAACGTCTACGAGGTTGCCTTACTTGGTTTTACATTTTACTGTGTATATCCTATGTGTACATACCTCGGGATGAATGCCTGTCATGTCTTTATAATTCCATGCAAAAGCTTGAACATGCTTTTGTAGGACTGCAAACAACTTGGCTTCCTGGTCCTCAGTTAGCCAGCTATTAATGTTCAAAAATTTACCTGGCTGGATTTCAATTTGTTTGATCCCTGGATAGATAGAATTAACTGCTTCATAGCTACTGATCAATGCATTTAAGGGACAATGATGTGGCTGCAGAGTATGAAATGTTCTAGAATCTGACTCAGAGGTGATATCTGATGGAATCAGAGGACATTTGAATGTGTTAAGGAGATGATGATGCCATCCATGTGGTAGTGTGAATGATCTCGTTTGGTTGGGCACGGATGACAGAAGTTCAGAATTTTGTTCCTCCTCTTGCCACAACAATCGATGAACAAGAGTTTGATCATCAGTTAGTCCTTCTGATTGTAATGTTTCAACTAGGACAGTTTCACTCTCAAATATTTCTCTCCCAGGTGTTGTGATTTCCTCAATATGTTCTTTCACTATGATTGTAGCCAAAGTAGCAATGGTTTCTTGTTCGGATTCTTCATCAGATTCAGGATACCAAATTTGTCCAAAAATTTAGTTGAAGGTTGAGTTGGTGGATACAAAGAAATTTTCTGCAGGTCAATACCATTGGAAATGGTCATTTCCCCTGACCTGTAGTCTATAAATGCGGCTACGGTAGCCTGACCAAGGTCGTCCTAGAATGATAGGGTATCCATTGGTGAAGTCCTAGGCTGCAACACCAAGAAGTCTACGGGATATTCCCATGAAGAGACTTTAACGACCACATCTTCTAAGATACCTTCTGGTTTAGCTACTGACCTATCTGCCATTTCCAAGACTGTGGTGGTAGGACTGAGATTATGGAGCTACAGTTTTTGCATTGTGTCTTTAGTCATTACATTAATTGCAGCCCCAAGGTCAATTAATACATTAGGAATTTGCATCACTCCAATAGTAACTGTTACTCTTTGGATTTGCCTAGGTCACTATACTTAGGAGGAACCGGTTTCCCGGCCAATAGATCGGCTAATTTCCCTTCTACCTGAACAGTTTTAGGAAAGGCTTTATTTTTTCTACCAGGTTTCTTGATACATAATTCTTGAAGAGTCTTTTTGATTAAAGGTATATCTCTTATTGCTTGCAGCAAAGGAAGAGAAATTGACACCTTTTTGAGTTATGTTACTAATTATGATTCAGGGGTGGTATCAACATGTTCAAATCTTTCAGGGTATGGCAAAGTTGTTGGAGAAGATTCCTGCATTTTTGCTATTTTTTCTTCTTTTTGTTGCTGTTGCAATGCCTCTTGATTTGGAGGTTCTTGTTTCTCCTTTATTTCTTCAATGGTGGGTGGAATAGGTTCAGGTAAAGTCTTTCCTGAACGCAGTTGGATGTTACTACAGTCAAGTACATGAGCTGCGACGGTGTCTTCGAGACTCGGCCTCATAAACAGGGGCTGTTTGTGCGGCATTATTGGGGTTAGTCACGAGGTTGAAGTGGGAGTGGAGGTTGTTTTCTTGGTTGCATTTGTTGTTGTTGTGTTCTTCCCTAAAAATTTGGATTAGGAGCTGGCGGCAAGTGTTGGGTTTGCCCTTGATACCTTTGTTGTCCTTGATGGGGTTGATATTGCTGTGGTGGATATGGCTGTCCCTGATATTGTTGTCCCCATATTTGTCCTTGTTGTGTCCATTGTGGAGGCATGGTATGCCAAGGTGGGTTCATCCATCCAAATTGTGACCAATCTGGAGGAGCTGTCCAAGGTTGGTTCCAAGGTTGTGCAGAAGCTTCGCTTGTCCCCATGGCATATTCATATTCCAAGGAGATTGTGCCCAGTTTGGAAATCTAGGAGCGAGTGGGATATTGTGCATAACCACCACCGGATCTCTGCCCAATAGCATTGAGTTCTTCTGTTTGGGTGCCCAAAACAGATTTTAGATGAGGCAACAAAGGGCATTTATCTGTTGAATGTTCCTTGGAACAAATTCCACAAATAGAAGTCTTGTTTAAGGGGCGATCCTGCAAGGCATGCTTACTCCTACACCTTGGGCAATAAATTGCTAAAGGTGGTGTAGAATTAGATCTTGTGTTTTTCTCACCTAATGCAGTATTAAGTTGAACAAGGATATCAGTTTTTAAATTGGCCATTTCTTCCATCAACTCTTTTATGCCATTATTGCCAGAATTCCTTTTCTTTCTCCGGTGGTGAGTGCGGGAATAGTTTTTACATAACTCCACAATTTCTTCAAGGTCAAGTTGATCTATGTCTCCTTTTCCCATTAAATCTAACACTTCCCTAGATTCATCCTGCAATCCTCTTAAGAAGATAGGCTTTAGGAAATCAGGTTCTACAACACCACACCTCTTTTGAACAAAGGCAAAGCGATCAAGATAATCTTCTAGACTCTCATCTTCTTCTTGCTTGATCCTAAACAACTCATCTTTCCTGTTTCTTACTCTACAATAATCTTGATATTTATTTAAGAATGCAGTCTCCATCTCATCCCAGGTAGTGATTGAGTTAGGTTCAAGATTGCTCATGAACCATCGGAGAGCAGCGTCCTTAAGTGTAGAAGGAAACAATTTCAATTTTTGATTATCATTTATGTAGTCATAAGTTTGACATAATACCTTGAATTCAAACAGAAATTGATCAGGATCTTTCGAAACAGTTCCCCTAAAAATTGGCAATATGGATGGGGAGATTGTTTTCATGGGGGCATCTAGAAGTGGATCCAATCTTATGGGATATTCAAAAGTCTTGGGAGGATCATCAGGATTATCATATCCCCCTACTGCTGCTGCAGCCATAGTTGTTTTCTTTCTAAAGGATGATGGGAATAGTCTAGTTAGAGGGGAGTGTTTAGCAGCAAGTGCTTCAAAAAGCTCCTTTTCTAATTTTTCCAACAATTCTTCGATGAAGAAGGTATCTCCGGCTTTTCCTCGGTGATTTCAAATGAAGGCAAATCTTCATCGGACCGAGTAGGTCTCTTTGGTGGCTCGAGCCACTTCGGATAAACCTCCCTCTTTCGTCCCTTGGCCTATGCATTCATGCCTATTCACAAAATAAAGCTGAAATGCAGTATTTCAAGAATTGTAACACAATTCTTGACCTGTTTCACTTTTTCTAACAACACCTATTGTTCCCCGGCAACGGTGCCAAAAATGATGAGTGTCGTTGTTCATTCATCATTTAATCATTATATGTGTCAGTCCAGGGCGGTGTCCAAAGGTTGTATGCGATAGAAGGTGTCACAGCTGCAGGTTCAATTCATTCAAGAACAGGGTTTTTATTGGTGGAATAGTTAGTGTTTTTGGGGGTTTTGTGTGTTTTCTAACTCCTAGTACTGAAAATCAAATTGCAGAAGATAAAAACTAAACTAAAACTAGAGTAAATGGAAATTGCGAAATTTGAAAGAGCGAGGAAATGAAATGTTCTTTGCAGAATTGATAGAAAGCAAATTACGAGAAAACCACAAACGGTTGTTGAAGGATAAACTAACTACAATTTCTCTAAGCATATTATAAATCCATGAAATCAAATTAACACCTATTTGCAAACTGGAAATGCCACAAATCTGAAATTGCGGTAAATTACAAAAAGCTGAAATTCCTTGCAAATCTGTAAAATGACAAGAAACCTGAAATTGCTTGCAAAGCTGAAACAGAAGTATTGAAATTGCATGGAAATATGAGAAATATGTCAAATGCTAAAATCTGAATTTAAAGCTGCTAAAGAAATGAAAAGAATGACAAAATTTTGCTAATCTACTGTGACAAGAAAATCAACGGTTCTGGGTCCCAAGTGGCCCTTGCTTCCGAACCGAGATGAAGGTGTAGAATTTATGCTAAGGGAACTTAAATGCCAACCATAAACTTAATCATGCTAATTGATAAGCTGGAAAATTGCACTTGTTATTAATTACGGAAATGCATTACGGTAATGCGAGGAAAACCTGCAGATTCTTGTTCCGCTACAGAAATGATTGCACTCTACTGCCTATTCCTCTCCTATATGCCTAAATGCCTATATCACTATATGCTCAACCATGTTGGGAGCTTTATTATTTATAATGCAGTGTTGATATGCTTGGTTGCTGATTTGCAGGGATTTACAACTGTTGTACAACTGCTTCCTGAAATGCATGAGCTTGCTTTGTCAAAACTTGGTCCATTCAACCCCATTAAATTGCATTCGTTGAGGAAATCAGTTATCATGAGCTGGGACAACTATCTGGTCAATTGCCATTCATTTCTTTTACCGATTTGTCACTTTTTGACTGTCTTTTGTTGTTCCTGCGCTATTATTTTTGCACTGCTCCGGAATATCAGGGAGGCGAGTTTTAGTTGCTTTTCCGTGCTTCAAACGCATAAGGAGGAAGTTTTAGACCACCTGGATGATCTTCCCTTATCCTATTGCATAGGTGACATGTGCGGGAGTGATTGTTTCCAAGCCTTGTTGTAAATGTACAGCTGGCTGGAACTCATCACGATCTTACCTTTGTTTTCCTGCACGATCGGCTACGGGTGACAAATTCCTTGGCGCCTTTTACGTTTGAATTAATTCAAAATAGAGTAATATTATTACTAAGCACCAAACATCCAATAATGATTATTGATTCTGACTTCTATTAATAAATTAGCTAAAAACTGCAGAAATAAACAGTAAAAACAGAATATATGCACTTAACATTTCAGAATATGCAAATATTATTACATAATGCATTCTATCCAAAATTAGCATAAAAACACAATAAAAAGGGTGTTTCAAAATAGTAGAATGTATCAAAAAGTGTTTATGGATGAGGCAATTCTTGGCCTCATCAATTATTCTTGATCTTTCAAAATATTTATATTCTAGTTTATTTTCACAACCTATACCTTACATGTAGCTAGTTCCCTCATGGAGCTCAAGTCCATCTCATATTGAACCTATTCCTACTCTACGACATACGGCTCCAAGCTTCCCACAACTACCTAATCAGTCACTTCCATAATTATCCACTTCTATTCCTGCTCCTGCGCTACTAGCACCACCAATTCCATTACCATTGCCCATGCCTCCATCAAGTTGAAAGATTTTATGCCTTTGCAAACTCAAAAAAGGGCACAAACAAGAGCATCTTCCTCACAACCTGCAAAAACTGCTCAAACACAAGATGAAACAAGAGAATAGTCCAAAGAGTGACTCAAGTACCTGTATTTGACCAAGCGAAAAAGGGTGGAAGCTACCCAACAGTACCGAGATAAGTATGAGCGGGTTACAAAAGAGAAGGCTCTTAATGTTTCAAATTACAATATTGTGGAAGAGATGAAGAAGATACCTACCAAAGTAAGTTTGTATGATGCACTTCAGTTGCCAGGACAAGTTGACTTACTGCAAGAATCTTTGAATACTGCTAAAGATCAAAAGGAAAATCCTTCTCAAATAGTCCTGGTGCAAGCATTACCGACTTCAACCACGAGAAAAAATAGACCTCTCCATTTTATTTATCACTCAGAATGGAAGGGTGGATTGTACGCAACTATATGATCGACTCTAGAGCTGCAACTACTGTCATGCCAAAGGTAGTATGCAAAGTGATGGGGATGTAATATACAAGGAGTAGCCCAGGAGTGTTACAACTGGATGGAACTCTAATTAAGATGGTGGGAGTAATCAAGGATATTTCCATTATCCTCCATAGTGTACCACAAATTACAATCATCTAGGAAGTTGTAGTGGTTGACCTAGAACCATACTTTAGCATGTACCTTTCAAGGGAGTTCACAACTAAGCTAGGAGGATATCTTTCCTTAGACTATTTGCATTTGGAGATACCATTGAAGGGAAAGAGGATTCACATTCATAATGAGAAGCTCTTGCTCTTTCACATTGAGAATTTGGAGGAGGAAGAATAATCCCTAGGTGCGGTTAACATGATGATCGAGCAGATAAAAGAGGTTGATTTAATGGAAGAAGCATTGGGTGAGCTTTACCTCAAGGATGAGTTTTCACTCATGGATTTCAATGTGATGGTTGGAACAGACATTGGTTGCTATACTATAAATAAGCCAGAGCATATTGAACATAAAGTTCTAGATTCTCCTAATCCTGTTGTAGACCAGTTACGAAGAATGTATTTTTATGGCATCAGGTGGTGCAGGAGCTGGCATGGTTTTGATCTCTCCTGAAGGGTTGCAAAAGATATATTCTTACAGGATAACTTGGGGTTGCACAAATAACACAACTGAATATGAGGCACTATGCCTTGGATTAAAAAAGGCTGAAAAGTTGGGCATCAAGCAGTTGCAGATTTTTGGTGACTTTGAACTCATAATCAATGAGATCACTAATAGGTGTGTGTCAAGGCAACACTACTTGAAGGCTTACCGCAACAGAGTGTGGGACTTGTTTGAATCTTTCACTACTTTAAATGTTCAGGTGATTTTGAGAGAGCTAAATAAACATGTAGATATTTTGGCCTCTCTTGGTGCTAACTACTCTCTTGTCAAGCAAGTAGTTAGAAAGCCTAAGACAATTAGGGTAATTTACAGACAATCAATTCCTGACAAAAATATCTATTGGCAAGTATTTGACAATGATGAGTAGATAGTTAACTTCTTGCTTAAATAAACTACAAGCATTGATGATAGAGTCCTTACCGAAGAATAGAGAGAATGCAGATGAAAAATAATCATATCCCTAGGGGACTGATTACACTTGAAATTTTGTTTGACTAGAGTGATCGGGCTAAAAAGCACAAGATCAAAGTAGATGCGAAGGATTATAAAGAATTACATTTGGAGCCTGAGAAAATCATCAAGGTTGGGATAGATGGCACCCTAGAAGAACTGGAAGATATCAAAAAATTATGTTACGAGTATCTAGATATTGTTGCCTGGAGCTACCATGATTTGAGGGGTTACGATAAAAATGTGATCCAACATACTATAGAACTGCAAGAAGGGGTAAAACCTTTTCATCAAAAATAGCAGCCTGTCAATCCCAATATTTAAGTCCTTATGAAAGTAGAGTTCTTGAAGATGTTGGAGGCCAAGATAATCTATCCAATCAAGCATTCAACATGGGTGGCGAACCTGGTCCCAGTACGAAAAAAGAACAGACATTTGATTGTGTGTTGATTTTTGCAACCTGAACCAAGCATCACTTAAGGACCATTACCCTATATCGCAAATCGATCAAATCCTTCATGTAGTAGTTGGTGCCCAAAGATTCTCATTGCTTTATGGTTTCTCTAGGTATAATCAAATTTGGGTGAAAAATGAGGATCAATATAAAACAACATTCACCACCAAGTGAGGTACTTTCGCCTACCAGTGAATGCCATTTGGGATTTCAAATGTTGGCGCCACTTTTCAGAGGGCCATGGACATTGCTTTCGGTGAATTATTGAATAGGATTATTGTGATATATCTTGACGATATGACTATGTTTTCACATCATAGAGAAGACCACATTGCTCATTTAAGGTAGGTGTTTGAGAAGTTTCATGAGTTCGGGATTTCTATTAACCCGAAGAAGTCAATATTTTACATTAAAGAAGGGAAGTTATTGGTCCATGTGATATCACAAGAAGGATTGGAAATAGATCCTTCAAGAGCTGAAGCTCTAATGAAGTTATTGTTGCCTTCGAGTAAAAAATATTTGCAATCTTTCTTTGGTCAAATCAATTTTATTCATAAGTTTATCGTTGATTTTGCTCATGTGGTGAAACCCATGACTGAGATTTTAAAGAAAGGTGTTGAGTTTAAATGGTCTAAAATAAAAAGATAGGCTTTCAAGGAAATCAAGGAGAGGATTACTCAGGCTCCGGTATTGATTAATCCTTATTATTCTAAATATTTCATTCTCTATGTTGTAGGTGAACATGAGAGTTATGTTGTAGTTTTGACACAATGAAAAGAGGATAGAGATGAGAAGCCAATTGCTTTCTTGAGTCATGTTATTGCTCCTCATCAAGATAAATATAATTTTATTGAGAAACAAGTATATGTAGTAATGAAAGCATTGACAAAATTCTGACACTTTGTTTCTCAAAGCAAAACGGTTGTGTATGTCATACACCCTGATGTAAGAAATTTTATTCTCCAAGGAGAATTAGGAGACAAGAGAGCAGGTTGGATCTTGAAAATTCAAGAATATGATGTGGATATCCGACCAACCAAGCTAGTTCATGGGAGAGCTCTATGCTAGGAGCTAGCCAAAAGTGCAGCTTCCAAGTCATTGGATGTGGTGCATGAGGATAGTCTGGGTGAGAACATTTGCGCAAACCATACCGCCAGTGATCTTGATTGGATCGAAGAGCTAATTGATTATTTTATCTCAGGCAAATTTCCATCTTACCTTGATGCTTCGCAACGTCGAAGATTCAGGTTGCAAGCTCTTAGATATACTCTATTTCTCGACAGGTTATTTCACAAGAACATTTATGGAGTTCTTCTTAGGTGTGTGAGGGACTCCGAAAAAGAAAAAAAATTTAGAAGAATTTCATTTCGGACTATCGGGAGGTCATTATGCGGGAAGGCCCATGGCCTTAAAAATCATTCAAGCAGACTACTTTTGGCATACTTCGTTTGCCGATGCACATAAAATAAGTACACACTACGATAGTTATCAATGATATATTCGCATAATCAAGAAAGGGACATTGCCTCTTCGTCTAATTCAAGTAGAAGCTCCTTTTCAACTATGGGGTCTTTATTTTGTGGGAGTTATTGACCCATATTCTTCTACAGAGCATAAGTGCATTTTGACGGTAACTTATTACTTTACCGATGGGCAGAGGCCATTCCTACTAAGAAAGCAGATCAAGCAACTGTAATCTCTTCCTTGGAGGGAATCATCACTCACTTTGGTGTCCCAGACTCAATCATAATAGATAATGGAACTCCATTTATTGGAGTGAAGATAACGGAGTTCGCCATCAAATACGAGATTTATCTTAAGACTTTGTCCAATTACTACCCATAAGGGAATGGTTTGGCCAAATCTACTAATAAGAATTTGCTACAAATTTTAAAAAGGATACTAGGAAACAACAAGCGGATCTGGCATTTCCTGTTGAATCAAGCACTTTGGGCAGATCACATTTCAGTTAAAAAGTCCATTAAAACTTCTCTATATGCATTGGTGTATGGTAAAGAAGCAGTTTTGCCTAATCACATTGAGCTTCCTATCCTTTAGACATTGCAGTTGTTTCAGGAGTAAGATGAAGAGTTTGATCCCTTGAGTGCAAGATTGGCACAATTAATACAATTGGAGGAATATAGAGAAAAATCTTACCAGGTGTTTGCCAAACATAACAAGGAAATGTAGAAGTGGTTTGGGAAGAAGACAAGTGAACGCAATTTTCAAGTAGGAGATTTGGTTCTCAAGTGGAATGCAAAGAAGGCCAAGCCTGGAGAGCATCATAAATTCGATGCTATTTGGGAGGGTCCTTTCCAAATCTCTACTGTCAACTCGGCTAACACCTATCATCTTCAAGATCTGGAAGGATGGGATCTTCCAATTCCGGTGAACGACCTTCATTTAAAGGCTTATATTCAATGACATAATCATAATGAGGTACCTTTGTAATTATGTACATATTCATTTTTTAAATTTATCCGTATATATGTTTGCATAAAAAAAATTACTTTAAGCTTTAGAAAATAAAAATTTTGTTCGCCCATCTCCTTGGACGACCATAAATAAAAAAACTATAAAAAAAGGGGGGGACGACATCGCGTTCGCCTCCTCCCTTAGAAAAAGGTTCGCCCTCTTGAAACGAATGATCATTAATAAAAAAAATAAAAATAAAAAAATTAAATTTGCTCCATTGGAGGGGTGAACGTCACGTTCGCCCTCAATGAGGACGAACCTTAAAAAACAAAAAAAAAGTTTTTAAATAATAATAATAAAAAAAACAAATCACCCCATGGTAGTGTTCGCCCCCAATCATGGGCAAAATCAAAAAACAATGTAAAAGTTTATAAAAAAAAATTAGTTCGCTCCATTTGAGGGGCGAACATCACGTTCACCCCTCATGGGGGGCGAACCTTAAAATTGTAGGAAAGAAAAAAAAAAAGTTTAAGTTTAAAGTTTTTTTTTTTAAAATAATAAACAAAATAAAAAATAAAAAATGTTGGTTCGCCCCTCATGAGGACGAACCCCTTTTAAATTAAAAAAAATAAACTAAAAAATAACATACGGAGCAACGTCACGTTCACCCCTCATGGGGGCGAACGCACCATATAAATAATAAACAAAAACTTAAAAAAAAAAAAAAAACAAACTTAAAAAAAACTTTCAAAAAAACAATAAAAAAATAATAAGGTACACGTGGGAGCACCCAAAGCTTGGGCGCCCCCACTCTTCCCAATGTAAAGGGTAGCGCTCAACCTTGGGCACACTTCCCCAAAAAAAGGGGAGCGCCCAAGGTCTTGGGCGCCTCCCTCCCACCTTATTAATAGGTGGGAGCCCCCGTGGCTTGGGCACTCCCACCCAACATTTAAAAAAAAAAATAATACTTAAATTTTTTTTAATTAAAATTAAATTAAAAAAAAAAAAAAACACAATGGGCGTTCGCCCCACGTTCGCCCCTCTATTGGGGCGAATGTCAAAAAACTTAAAAAAAAAAAATCGTTCCCCCCATGGTGGGGGCGAATGTTAAGTTCGCCACTCACCATGGGCGAACCTTATTTAAAAAAAAAAAAAAAAAAAAAAAAAGGCATGATGTGATGTTTTTTAAAAACCATTTTTTTAATATCAAAATTTTTAAAACTAAAAAAAACTAAAAAAAAAAGGTATGGTGTTGTCGAATGCGTTAATGTTTTTGAAGGTGTTCAACAAAAGATAAAGCTATTTTTTTTAAAAAGGGTGACGAGTTTTTTTAGAAAATCTATTTTTCTAAAAGAAAAGAAAAATAACAAAGAACAAGAGCTATAAAAGGAGAACCTTCACCCCAATTTCATCAAGTCGATCGAAAGTATTATGAAGGAGAAGTAGATCTCAGTGAGCAAACATTCCCTTTGATTTCCGAGATTCAGTGCGGATATATTGCCCCTCTCAAGACGTGGTGATTATTTGAAAGCATGCAGACTAGCGAAAGTTTTATTTTTCGAGGAAGCATAAGAAGCATTTAATTGGTTCAAGTGGCCAATTTATTTTTTCAAAGTAAGCTTTTGCAGCCAGGGCATAGTCTACGACATAGTTATGCGGCCAAGGAAGACACTTTTCCCAAGGTGAATTTGACAACAAATTAGAAGATATATTGAGATATTCTTAAGAGAAGTACCAGGCGAGGGCCCCAAGGCTCACATTTTTTTGAAGTCGACCAAGTAACTCAGTATTTATTGCGGCGGTTGAAAAGGGGTCTATTTAAACAAGACGAGGTAAACCCTTGTAGTTATTCTTTTTAATTTTTCCTTCTACTGTGTGTTTCAAAATATTGTTGCAGAGTGCTTCGAAAGTGTTCAGGAGATTTGCCATAAGTTTTTTAATAAAAAATGGGAAGACATAGCAAGGAGCCTCAAGAAGTTTCATAATATTCAGAACCGAAAAAGTCGTAAAGAAGAGAAGTGACTACGAGGTCCAAGAAGGCTCGAAAAAATGATTATGTTGATTTGGACCCGTATGAAGATTCGATGGCTAGAATCAGTGACTACGTCATCACTCACAAAGGAGTAGAAAAATTACGATAAAATATCGAATTTGTAGTGTAGAAGGGATTGACATCGGGAAGTTGGTTAACAATACCTTATTACTCACTGCCTTTTTGGTATTTATGCCCTCCAGTACATCCTTATCTCGAGTTTGTGTTGCTTGTTGCTAGATATTATGATCCTTCAACCAAGGCTGTCAAGAATGCGAAGAAGGAAATTCTTTTTACTATTACTCCTGATGAAGTTCGAGAAGCTTTTGCTTATGGGTTACAACCTCCCAACTATGGAGTCCATAAGAAGTTGCATATTGATGAACAAGAAGATAGATATGTCTCCACTGTGGCCATGCATCAGTTTATGGAGACTCAGATGATTAAAGATCCACCAATGGGACAACTTTCGAACCTGCCTAGACCGCTGAAATATTTTAAAATCTTGGATATTTATTCCATGCTAGCATGGGTTGTGGGTTTTCCCTTAGATGATACAGTTCACAAGTGGTAGACGACTATGGCACAATGCATTTGTTGTGTAGAATTTTATTCTCCTTCAACCATGAAATAGGGCACCAATCCAATTTTCTTTGATTGGGCTGACTATATTTCACGGAGATTAAATTCGCAGCTTGAGAGGTTGCAGACTAGAGTAGATAAATATTTCAAGCATACTTCATTTTTGGTATGGTTTTTGTTCTTCCAATTGCAACGTCGTTTTCCTTTTATTGTTGTTTCAACTACAAATGAAAAATATGAGCCTTTACCGGTTTACCAGTGGACTTCTGTTTTATTGAAAAAAGAATCATGTTATAGCTTTAACAGTTTATTTTTGGGACCGACAATTGAGTTGCTTTGTGGTACTTGTGAAAGAGTGTCACGAGAATTGAAATATGTAGTGGTTACTCAAGAAAAGGGTGACATTTTTCTGCTTACCCAAGGTGTGGTTGTGAGAATTTTTGGTTTCACAGGTAAGCTGTTATTACTACCATATTTTGCTACAGAGCATGTATTTGCTATGGAAGTAGTGTGCCAGTCAGATTATGTGAATGACATATATGGAGTTGGGCACAGAAGCAAGACTACATGCAATATGTCATTTCAGTTTGGTGGCATAACAATGAGTCAAGTTGGACAAAATCATCTTCTCACCATTGCATTGCAGGATCTAGGGCTGATTGAGTTACCACAGCGTTGGAGGTATGATCCTTTAGATAAGTTTAAAGAATTTGTCAAAATGAAATCCTTTCATTGTTGTCCTCGATCGGACATTGAGCGTAATCAAAATAATTTTAATGGGCCGAACATGAACTGGCATATTGAGAAAATGGCTACACTTCCCCCTTTGCATGACTGCTATGAGTAGGAAGTAGAGTACAGGTCTCAAACTCCTCCGTCGGGTTTGTTTGACCAAGTAAAAGCCAATAAGCCCTGCATTTACCACATAAACATTAAGCATCAATAATAACAATGTCAAAGCAATATTTCTATTTAACCTTATACCTCCATCCAATTACCAACAATAATTGCCAAGTCAAATCAAATATTCAACATTATCAACAAAAGATCTACCTTGGCCAAAAATAAATTCTCCAACCTTAGTAGAAGTGTGGAGACACCAACATAAGTGCCAAAGTGCTTCCTCCTCCAAACTCGTGGCCCAAAGCAACTGTTGTACCATGTTCACAATAATCCATGACCAAAAATGAAACACACCCGACATGAATAGATCTCGACACCTCTGCCTAGCGAGCGCCTTCACTCCACTGCCTCCACTGTTGGAGCAAAAGTGCACAATGAAACTCTCAAGCGCCACTCATCGTTTACTTTCCCTTTACTTGCAAAAGACAACCAAAACTTCCTTCCTCGCAGGTGCACGAAATCTAAATTTAACACAGACCAGATTTGTCTTCCTCACTGCGCACAAAATCGAAATTTAACATAGACCATATTTGTCTTCCTCATTGGTGCACGAAATCATAAATTAACACAGAGCAAAATGAGACTCAAAAATCATAGCACAATCCTAAATCGAAGGTCGTAGAGCAATACAAATTTGAAGGTAATATCGTAAATCGAAGGTGCTTAACACCTTAGGAAATAATGCTCTTTAATAGTCTTTCATCCCATGCAAATTGATGTCGATGCTCCTTTAAAACATTGCATTTTTCATCCCATGCAAGCTGACGTCGTCGAGGTAAGTATTTTACATGAGCGCCGCTAAGGGTTTAGAAACCCTTTCAATAATAATTATTAAATTTATAATTATTATTTTATTAATAATAAACTTAACTTAAAACCTTTTCAAAGGTTTTAGTTAATTTATTTATTAATAATCAAAATGGAATTTTAAGGTTTTTTCAAGGAGAACAACCTTTTCATTAATCCAAGATGATTTTAATAAAAACCCTCCAGATGATTTTAAGAAAAAATTTTAACCTTGTCACCATGGTTTTAATAAAAACCCTTAAATAAACATCATGGAACTTTCAAGATCTTTTTGGCACCAAAATATTTTTGACATAAGCACAAATTCCTTTTGACATCAACACAAACTCCTTTTGACATCAATGACAACTCACAAACATGAAGCTAGGAAACATACTCAAAATTGCGAACAATCTCCCCCTTTGTCATTGATGACAAACCACTACTAAAACCACTGCCAACTATCAAAACTGAAACCAACTGAAAACCATCCTCTGAAGCTTTGATCCCCTTGACTCAAGGCTCTCCCCCTTACTCAAATATCTCCCCCTTTGTCATCAATGGCAAAGGGTCACCTTTGGGGCTCAAGGCTAAGAATGAGCCTCTTAGCTTAGCCCCTCCCCCACCTCCTATTGAGGTGATTAATTATGGGGTGGGAGTAAAACTCCCATTAGGCACTAATCATCATCAATGTCCATAGCTGCATTTCCATGATTTTTCTTGATATCTTTTTCCATGTTCTTGTTCCTGTTCTTGTTCATATCCTTGTTCTTATTCATATTCAAAACCCTATTCCTATTCATGTTCTCATCCTTGTTTCTATCCAAGCCATTATTCCTATTCCTGTCATTATTCTTGTTCTTGCCATTATTCATGTTCCTATTCATAGCCTTGAACCTATACCTTGGAACTTATGCTCTACACCATCTGGTTGTATGTCCTTCATTGTTGCACTTATAACATTTGACATGCACTTATTTTCTAAATCCTCTCTGTTGGACCAAACCTGTTCCTGTTGTTAACCCTGCAATTAACTGCCTTGTGCCCAAACTGATTACAAGAGTAACAATACCTTTGAAAGAAATTACCATTTCTAAAATTTTCATTAACCTGTCTTGCTTGAGCCCTGCATTGTGAAGCCATGTGTCCAAACCTATGATATGCAAAACATCTTCCATTGAACTTTCCTTGCCTTGACCTCATAGGTCCTTTAGTATTTCTCCCCTTATGCTGATTCCTATTTTCTGATTCTGTGCTATCTGAATCACCATATGAAAACTTACTATCTGAAGTACTCTCTTCATCTAAACCATCTTCTTCTTGGGAGCTCATACTATATTCCTCAACCTGTTCCTTTTGTTTCTTTCCAAAACCAAGATCTATTTTATCTATTGTCCTTCTTTGATCCTTGATGATTGATTTTACCTTCTTGGAACTTTCTTCAAACCTATAAATATTCTCCTTGTACTCTTTAGTTTCCTTTTTCAAGGAAGCTACTTCATGTTTTAACTCTTTACACTCAAGAGACCTAGTTGCCAACTCTTCTTTGAGTTCCTATGTCTTTGCTATAGAGATATCAATATTCCCTATAAGCTCATTTTTTTCATAATGACATTCATAAAACCTATCAATGAGTCTAGCATATTTTTTTCTTTCTTTCTTTAACACATCAAGAGCATTAACAAGTTCAACCTCAAGATCTACTTCTCCCTTTTCTGAAACATCCTCTATTTGTTTGCCTTTTGAAACATCAATATCCTTTTCTAATTTCTTACCACTAGAGGTGCTACCTTCATCTAAAGCCATAAGAAGATCTTTCTCATAATTTTTGAAGCATCCTCATACATAGTATTACCAGAATTCAAACCATCATTTGTACAATCATCCTCAAGGTGACAAAAATTTCCACATCTAAAGCACTTAAGCACAACAAATCTATTTCTCTTTTATTTTCCTTCCTTTTATGTTAGAAACAACATCTCATTTCTATCATCACTTGAAGAACTTCCATCATCACTATTAGAACACTTACTTGCTCTGTCTATGTAGAAACTTTTCTTGTGTTTTTGGAAGTACCTCTTCCCTTGACTATTTAGCTCATTTCTATTCTTCCTTTGATACCTGTGCTTCTCAGATTCCCTATGCTTATAATCCTATTTTTCTTCATCACAATCATCCTTGGAATCTAGACAGTTGGTAGCATAGTGACCAAAATTTCCATAATTGAAACATTTAATAGATTCCATACCTTTGTGCTTTCTTGAGAACTTGCCTTTCTTGTTGTAGTTTCCTTCTTCATCACTAGAAGACTCGTCACTATCTTCTTGTTGTTTACCCGTGGAATTCTTGGTAGCTTTGAAAGTTGCCTCCTTCTTAGGACTAGGTACCACTTTAGTTCTTAACTCAAAAGCTGCAAGGATACTATGAAGCTCATCCTTTTTCAATTTATCCAAATCCTTAGCTTCCTCAATAGATGAAATATTTTTAGTAAATCTATTTGGAAGAGACCTCAAAATTTTATCACAAACATTATTTTCAGTAAGCTCAAGACCTAGTTCCTTCATGGAATTAACAATCTCATCCATACAAAGCATATAGTCACTAATATTTTCTTCATCATTCATATTGAGTTGTTCAAACATACCTTTGTAAGGTCTCGATTTTGCTTTTCTGACATTTGCATCACCTGTATGAACCACTTGTAATTTATCCCACATTTCCTTTGTTGTATTACAATGAATCACCTTAGTAAGATCTGCCTTTTGTAGACCTTTCAGAATTGCATTCATTGCTCTTGAATTATTGTGATGTAGAAGTTTCTCATATTTAGTAGTAGGAGGGAGCTTTGGAATAGTGTGCCCAAACTCAATTGCTTCCCAAACTTCATTTTCAAGAGCCATTAGATGAACCTTCATATTTATGCTCTATAGAACAAAATCTGTCCCATCAAGAATAGGTGTTGAATTACCACTTGTAAAATCCATTATGTTCTTTTCAATATTTTCCTTCAAGATGTGAAACTATTCTGAAGGAACCTGCTCTGATACCAATTGAAGAACACAAGCTTATACTAAGAGGGGGATGAACAGTATAAGACCACTTTTTAACTTTTTTCTTTTACTCCAGAAAGCAATGCAATGAACCAATAGCAAAATAAAATCAGTAATCAAACCAGTGTACAGGTCATCACACAATTGAGACACCAATATAACGTGGTTCACTCAAGGTGGGCTACTCCACAGAGAAAATATTTCACTAAATTTTCTCAATAAAATCCTTTTGGAATCCTTCCCAATTACAATGTTTATGGACTTCATGTCCAAAGGATAATCCTTCCCCTAATAAAATATTTTTGAGCCTCCTACCCAAAGGATATGTCCTATCCCCAAAGAATTATTTATGAGCCTCATACCCAAAGGAGATGTCCTATCCCCCAAAGCTATGGAAATGATACTTCAAAAGATCGCTACCTCTTCTACCGCTAGCAGGTGGAACTCCTTTCCATAGAAGACGTCCTATCCGCCTTGCTATGGCTCTAGAGACTTCTATCCTCACTGATCACCTCCACAACTACTCATCAACACCTGTACTAAGCATAGTCAGTTGGTCCAACATAAGTCCTCTCAAACTTTATCAAAAATCTACACCAAACTAAGTCCTCTGGTCCAACACAAATCTGCTCTCAAATCTCTGTCATATATGTCCCAATATTAAGCCAAAAACTTGATCAAATAAATCACAACTACTCACAAGTCTTCACCAAGACTTCATCAAATATGTCCACAAGATCTTCAACAAGAACCTGTCCAAATCAGTCCACAAGTTCTCCACAAGAACCTGTCCAAATCAGTCCACAAGTTCTCCACAAGAACCTGTCCAAATCAGTCCACAAGTTCTCCACAAGAACCTATCCAAATCAGTCCACAAGTTCTCCACAAGAACCTATCCAAATCTGTCCTAGCAAGCTCACCAAGAACTTGCCCAAATCATCTCAAGCAAGTTTACCAAGAAACTTGCCCAATGTGAACACACAAAGAGAATTGTTAGAGACCCAATGTGTTTCATCCAATCATATAAAATCAATCTCATATAAGCATAAAGAGAATTTTTAGAGACTCAATATGTTCTATCCTTCAACTCTCAATATCAACTCAAATCAATCTCATAGAAGTAGTATACTTTCATAAGATCTTGAGACACAACCCAACAATTGCCAATAATCCAATATCAAGGAATCAACTCATCCAACATAGAACCATAACTTGCTATCAAACCGTAGCCAAGTTATTTTTCAAGAACTCAAAGCAATCTCTCTCTAAGCATAAAAAAAGGGGTTCAAGATATTTTCAACTTCTCTCAAATGGGAATGCTCAACTTAACCACACAACTAAGTTTATCAAGAAAAGTACAAGTTGATAAAATCAAATCTCAAAGGAGCAAGCCCAACTCATATATCAAGTAAAGAATAACTTGATGAACTCAATATCAATGGGAGCAATATCAAAACTAAACTCTCAAAAACCAAACAACTAGATTAGGGTTTCAAAAACTTATAACAATGGCATAATATTCTCACTCAAAAACCCTAAAGCAAACTTCAAATGCTTCCACTCTCATAAAATCAAATTATGCAATAACTCATAAACTCATCATGATATCATAATGCATAATCAATACTTCCACTTTCAAAAAATAAGATCCACTCCAAATAAGGAAACTTAATTTAATCCTTTTCACTACAAATTTATTTTCAGAAAACCATCAATCAATAATAACCATGGAAGAATGTGCCCATACCTTTACTTTGATGAAGAAGGAGAACTCAAAATCTGTCACAACACTAACTCTCAATTTGCCACAAATTAGAGTTAGAAACAATGGAATAATGCATAATGATAAGAGTCCTAATAACACCTTATCACTCCAACTCATCAATAATCAGAACTCACAAATATACATATCAAAAATATTCCTTTACACCTTATAACTCCTACTTAATATATCACAAAATAACTTCGACCTCAAAAAATAATTACAAGAGAATATCCACTCAATAACTCCAAAGGCTCTCTAACCCCAATATGACATTAAGCACAATTATTCCTTAAACCCTTATAACTCCTAAAATACATTTACTTCTAAATGCATTTACCACATAAACATTAAGCATCAATAATAACAATGTCAAAGCAATATTTCTATTTAACCTTATACCTCCATCCAATTACCAACAATAATTGCCAAGTCAAATCAAATATTCCACATTATCAAAAAAAGATCTACCTTGGCCAAAAATAAATTCTCCAACCTTAGGAGAAGTGTGGAGACACCAACATAAGTGCCAAAGTGCTTCCTCCTCCAAAATCGTGGCCCAAAGCAACTTTTGTACCACATGCACAATAATCCATGACCAAAAATGAAACACGCCCGACATGAATCGATATCAACACCTCTGTCTAGCGAGCGCATTCACTCCACTGCATCCACCGTTGGAGCACAAGTGCCCAATGAAACTCTCAAGCGCAACTCATATTTTTACATTCTCTTTGCTCGCAAAAGACAACCAGAAATTTATTCCTCATATGCACACGCAATTTGAATTTGACACAGACCAAATTTGCCTTCCTCACTGTGCACGAAATCAAAATTTAACATGGACCATATTTGTCTTCCTCATTGGCGCACAAAATTGGAAATTAACACAGAAAAATGAGACTAAAAAATCATAACGTAATCCAAAACCGAAGGTCACTGAGCAATACGAATTCGAAGGTAATCGCGTAAATCAAAGGTGGTTAAAACCTTAGGAAATAATGTCCTTTAATAGTCTTTCATCCCATGCAAATTAACGTCGACGCTCCTTTAAAACATTATGTTTTTCATCCCATGCAAGTTGACGTCGGCGAGGTAATTCGTTTACATGAGTGTCGCTAAGGTTTTAGAAACCCTTTCAATAATAATTATTAAATTAATAATTATTATTTTATTAATAATAAACTTAACTTAAAACTTTTTCAAAGGTTTGAGTTAATTTATTTATTAATAATGAAAATGGACTTTTAAGGTTTTTTCAAGGAGCAAAACCTTTTCATTAAGCCAAGATGGTTTTAATAAAAACCCTTAATGTGTCCAGATGGTTTTAAGAAAAACCTTTAACCTTGTCACCATGGTTTTAATAAAAACCCTTAAACAAACATCATGGAACTTTCAAGATCTTTTTGGCACAAAACTCTTTTTGACATCAACACAAATTCCTTTTTACATCAACACAAACTCCTTTTGACATCAATGACAACTCACAAACATGAAGCTAGGCAACATAACCAAAATTGCCAATATTTTAATTGTATTTTGTAATGCTTTGATTAATTTATGTTTTGAATTAAAGTGATCAATACTTTAGGATATTAATTGAATCAAGCTTAAAATTTATTAAAGTTACTTCAAATATTTTATCATTCACTTGATTCATGTAATTAATGTTAAAGTGTTGATGGTCTCTTTGTTGGATTTAAATAAAAATTAAAAAAAGGTATTTATATATATTTATAATACGTAAATATAAATACAAATAAAAAATATATATAATATATATATAAAATAAAACTTTATTTTATATTTATATATTTCCATACATTAAAACATCCTAAAGTTTGATGTAAGTTTTATTAGCTTTCAATTTAGGGGTTGAAGAATTGTACGTCAGTACAAATGTGGAACTGTGGTTTTGGATGCAGATGACCATGTGGAAACCCGGTTCAATGTCATGAAAATAAAATGACGAGTTGAATGCCTAGGAGGATTAATGGCTTCAATGAAAATTTTAAACCAAAATATGTGGTATAACAGCATGCAGACGAATGCATAGGATGGAGACACATCGGTGACATCGACAGGGGTCTATGATTCAGTGCCATGGCAACAAGTTTTCCATGAAAGTTATGGTCGTGCAGATCCAAATGTTACCATTCACACGATGTTATATCCGTGTAAAACACTCCTTCAACATTGACGCTACTCATTCACTGTGAGTGGCCACCCAAAGAGTGTGAAATTAGTAGCATCCTATCCGAGGAACAAGTGGACCATTTAATCATCAAGTTACATTTTAATAGTGCATGAGAAAGAATTATGAAAGGAAGCATTCAAGTTAAATTACACCAATGTGGCTCAGTAGAATGTGAGTAACACTAAATGAAATGCACAATGGGTAAAGATACCTAATGAATACGCATAGGCATTCACCGAGATCAGGGAACAAAATGAGGGAGTCAAAATTTTGAGAAGGTAGTGGTCACCTAACAAAACCATAGAGACATTGATGTCATTTTGTTCACTATTTATCGTCTCGTAGATTTGGTGCTGCCATTCATGAAACACGTGGTGAACAGTGTGTAGGATTGAAATACTAGAATATGGTCACTATTGGATTTGATATCATGTGAAGTGGATGGATATTACCAGCTCTGGCAGTGATGACACCATGCGAACGAATGCATGAATAAAGGGTACAAAAATACACTACAACAGGAGTTAATGAGGTAGAATGTTACCATTACATGCTATAGAGGTGGGATCTTGATGTTATATGGGACCGTTTCTCTACAGTGTGCCAAGGGTAGAATATCACAAAATTCTACGATACAAAATAATCACAAGTGCAGCAACATACCTATGGAATCACATGATGTGAACAACAATGGAGATGTATAGTGCTTGGCAGCCTAGCTTGGATCACGATTGTTAGTGGGAATGAGAGATTGGTATTTTAAAACATCGATAAAGTTACGTTTGCAGTCATTCGAATAGATTGAATGGAGATAATGTATAGTGGATTTCCAAAAATATAGGAAAATGTGATAGACACCCATTGAGATTAATGTGAAAAAGCGGAAACCAAGGAGAAAGTTTAATGAAGTTCGATAGCCCCAGTAATGTGTAGCAAATATTTTACAGAAAAATAGTGGTAGAATGGGTGAAATGAATAAATTTTAGAATGTGTGCCCACCCAGTGTTGTGAATGACATGGAACCAAAACCATGGATGACGTCGGGAATTGATTGATGCAAACATGTGGACATGCGAAGAGGAAGACGTAGTGGTGTGCATTGTTTGGTTGCAAGTTCCAGCATAGTGAATGCCTATCACGACGATAGAGGACCACCTAGCATGTGTTGTAGTGTAAGGGTTTAGTACCCACATGGTTCACATAACGAGAGAAGGAAAATATTCTCTATTGCGTATAATAAAGCACAAGATTCATCATGATATATATATGCTAAAATGTAGGGTAGTTTCTTTATATCATATCGTATCGACGATTTTCGACAATTAGTGTGAGATAAATTCCACGTGGATGTCATGTCATTTTTAAGGCGTTAGTAAGTATTTTTTTGGAAATAGTTTCCCTCCAAGTTCATGGAACTTAATTAAGGTGGCATTAAAATAAATGGAAATGAATGGTAACAGTTACAAAAGGAAAACAAAAGGAGAATGAACGGCCAAAGGGCCAAGCAAGTGAAATGCTGGAACATCGTTTGAAGACGGAAAATCAAATGGACACATAAGGGGTTGGATCTTCTTGAAGAGGCTAGATACTAAAGGAATGTGAAAATGTTGGAAATATGATAACAGAAACATTTCTTTCTATTTTTTTAATACAAATGTTCTAGGTTTTCAACACCTTATTAGCAAGAAAAGAGGAGAATTATTTCTGATTTTTTTTGTAGAATGCTCATATTTATTTTCTCAATTTTTAGATTTATAGGTAATGTTTAATGTATTTCATGGTTGCATTACTGAATATCTAAAAACTGAGAATTTATATTGTTCCTCAGAGGCTTGAACCTAACTTAGTTCGGGATATGCAAATGCAATTCCAGTTGGGTTGGGTTATGTTAAAAAACTTTCACATCTCGGGTTTTGCAGGATAGGGTCACATGAAACTACCATTAGCTTATTTTATGGATTTTCTACATTTATTTCCATTTCAAGATTTATTTTTATTTTTCTAACTTTTCTTTTACAATTTTTTTTTTTTAAATTTGAGGATTAAAATAAAAATAAAAATAAAAATTAAATGATAAAAATAAATACATGGGTTTGAATAATGAGCTAAAATATTTCATCTGAAACAAATTTGAACTCATTCCGAACCCGTTTCGATTTTATAAAAAATATTTAAAATTGTTGTTTTATGCAGATTTTTATAATTTTGAAATTTTATTTTTTTTTCCATTTTGAAGGTAAATCAGATTGTTTCAGCTTTGCATTTTATTCACAAGCAATAAATGGACTTTCCTTTATGAAAAATCCAATTTCATTAAAGGAAAGTTATTTATATGGCATTCCATAGGCCATCATTTTCGGAGCAATTAATTTTTCTTTCTTTATGAAAATTATGATTTCATTAAAGAGAGGTAATTTAGACATTACATCAAAGGTTATTGTTTTAAAGCATTAAATAATTTCTTCTTTTTTGAAAATTCTGATTTCATTAAAGAAGGATAATTAATAATGACATTTTAAGGCCATATTTTTAAAGCAATAAATTGTTGTCTCTTTATAAAATTAATTTTATCAAAGAGGGAGAATATATTAATTATATCAAAGGCTTTATTTATCCTCATGATAGAAGCTACATTTAATGAATCCACTCATCATTTTAGATTCACATTCATAGATAGATTTTAATATTTATTTTCATGTTCAAAGTAAGGTTTAATGCAAGGTAAAACTTGTTTAAAATTTACTTAATCAAAAGAAGATAAAATCTACCTTAAAACATTTCAAGATAAAAGGAATCAATGATTTACATCGTGGTCATATGAGGGTCAATTTACACTTGCTTTTATTTAATTTTTATGAAAAATCATTATTATAGCATGATAAAACAAACCAACACATGCCCCTTGTTAATAGTTACTTGCAATCACTAAGGTATTCCTAGCATTTAATTGATATATCTTCATTGAGATTTATAATATACATGTGCAATGATTACATAGCATAACCTTGGAGAAGTTTTGTTTTAACTTCTTTGTAAGAGAGGGTTTTGTTATCAAAATTCTAAGGGTGAGTGTGGTTTTGCAATTGGGTAAAATTACCACTTAACAAGTCCCCTCTAGGACTTACTCAAATATGCCCACTAGCTTTCACAAAAGCTTATTCAAATCAATTGCAAACTTAAATACAAAATTTAACTAAATCTCTTGGATAAAACCTCTTCATTCACACAAACAATTTTTACTCAAAATCTTGTTTAACCATAGAAACATATAGAGAATGGTAACAGACTCAATATGTTTCACACTCACAAAACACTCTATCACTTTCAACCTCACTTTCAAATCAATTCAGAAATAAAGAATAATTTGTTTCACAAATATTGAACTATCACTCCAATGCTCTCAATCAATAATGCTCAATAAAATTCACTCAACCATCCACTCACAACTTGCATACAAACCCTAACCAAGTGTTTCACTATACTTCCAATAACTCACACTATAAACCTTGACTCAAGATGAAACACAACTTGCATACAAACCCTAACAAAGTGTTTCACTATACTTCCAACAACTCACACTATAAACCTTGACTCAATATGATTCCATTTTTCACATAACAATGATACTCATGATCTTTCAATATCCATAAATCATGCTCATAAAAACCTACTCAACATTTCCAACAATGCTTATCAAACAATCCTTTTTACTCCAATTTTACATTTCACAACATTCAATCGAAAAATATTTCACTCATAAGGAGGATGTGCCCATACATTTTGTTTTTATGAAGATATGTCTTCAAAACCTATCTTAACCACACAATCAAATATTCTTTGCCAATTTTAAGGTTAGGTAGCAACAATATTTCTCAAAATCTCCTTGCAAATATTTTCCCAATAATTCTCTTACCATACAAAAATAACAAGTCTCAAATACACCTTATAATATCCAAACTTTCAAAATATAATTCAACAATTTTATTAAAGGAAAACATACACAATAATCTCCTTTATGCACCTTATTTCTCCTCTCAAAATAATTAACACAATATAGCTTTATCTCAAAATATAAAATATAATTCTCCTTTCATACCTTATCACTCCTAACTTATAGAATAAATTCTAACCACTAAAATTAAAATAAAATATTTTAATTTTCTTACACCTTATATATCCCTTAACAAACTCACAAAATATCCTTTCAAATTTCATGCAATCCTTTAATGCAAATTTAACCTTTGAAAAATAAAATCATAAATTGCATACCTTTTATTTTAACTCTTCCCAAAAAGTGTTTCTAGAAAAATTTGGACTCACAACATTACCTTCTCAACATCCTAGCCCAACGCTAGGCCACTGGTTGGGCTATGTGCCCACACGGAAATCAAGAGCGCATGAGTTTCCTTTTACTCCCTATCTCCTTTGTCCTTTAGTGAAAAAAAAAAAACAATTTACCTTATAAAGCACAATGACATGAATCGAACCCACGTCCTTGCCCTCACAACGCTCTAGCTTGACCTCCATTGCCACATGCGCTAACGATGCCAGTGGAACTTCTTCCTCACGTGCTTGCACATAAAACTTTGTATTTTATTTCAATATTAAATACAAAATATTTCTTCTATCATAGCAAGGTAGTGCATGAAGTCTTTTACATAGCATTTGAATATCATATAATCAAGGGGGAGAATAATGAATATTATTTCCCCTATAAATATGTTTTCTTCTTTTCCTTACATGTCAACCCAATATTCAAATTTTAAAATTTGAATTTAAATGTAAATATTAAATTTAAAACCTTTAGTGCCCATTATTTATTTAAATTAAAATTTTAACCATGGGTTAAAATATTTTAATTTAAATAAATTAAATTAAATCTTTTGCAAGTTGCTTAATGGGTCTTTTCAAGGATAGATTATTTTAATAATTCCTTGGACCCTATTTTCTTCACCTCATCATTTTGCCCAATAATATTAAATATTATTTTAATTTAAACCTGCTTCTCCTTCCTTGGGTATTCAACCTTTTAGGTCTTTTTAGGCATATAATATTAAAAATTAATATTATATCCTATTCCTTTTAAAACCTTGTTTGCCTTTGGAAAAACCACCTGATCACATTAATTATGATGAAATTGAAACAACAATATCTTGACATCAATGACAACAAACCTTGCTCAAATTTCCAACAATCTCCTCCTTTGTCATTGATGGCAACCCTTTTTCCTATGGCAACCCTTTTTCTTTAACCATTCCTTTTTACTTTTTTAAAAGCTACTCCCCTTGAGAAACTGCTCCCTCTGATTGAATTCTCTCCCCCTAACTCAAATATCTCCCCTTTTGTCATAAAATGTAAAGGGCCACCTTTGGGGCTTGGGGCTAAAGATAATACTCTTATCTTAGCCCCTCCCCAACTCCTCTCTTCGAGGTGGTTAATTTTTGGGTGGGAGTATCTCTACTCCCAACATACATTGATATTTACCTTTGTCCACCTTATTCCTCAACTGATCCTTTTGATTCCTCTGAATATTCCTATTCCTGCTGGTCTCTGGAAATTTTTATCTACACCACTTAGCTATATGCCCAACATTATTGCACCTATAAAACTTAATTTTTTGATTCCTTGAAGGTGTAAATGTCTTGTAGTTCCTACTGGTGAAGCCATATCCATTCCTATCATGAACCTTGCAATTTACTGCATTATAACCAAACTGATTGCAATAGTGCTAATACCCTTTAAAGAGATGCCCATTTATAAAATTTCTATTGGTAAAACCATATCCATGTCTTTCATGTGTTCTACACTACGAAGCCTTGTGATAAAACCTATGATATGAGAAGCAACATCCATTTAAGAACCCTTGCCTTGATCCCATTAGTCTCTTAGTCTCTTCTTCCCTGTGATTTTTCCTGTACCATCTATTCCTTATTTATGAATTGTTGTTTTTCTTGTTGAACTTTCTATTTTCCATATTATCCTTAGAAGTCTCACTTTCTATTTCACTCTCTTATTCTAAAGCTTATTCTTCTTTGGAGCTTGATATTGAATCCTCTCCTTTTCTTCTATATTCTTATTCAAAACCAAGTCCTATCTTGTTTGATGAAGATATTTGTACATTGATAATATTATCCAATTTATTTGAGCTTCTTCCAAACCTGTGTAGCTTGTCTTTAGACTCTTTTACTTCCTTCCTTAGTGAAGCTACCTCATGATCTAATCTCTCACATTCTAAAACCTTTGCCTATAACCTCTCTTTAAATCTTCTTGTCTTAGCTATTGAGTTGTTTAGATATTATATAAGCTTTCCTTTCTCTTCATCACATTATTGAAATTGAAGCTTGAGTTTTGAGTTCTGCTTTCTTACCTTCCTTAATTCCTTTAGAGAAAAAATAATCTCACCCTCAAGATCAAATTATCCTTCTTCTTATTCTCTCTATTCCTTTCCCTTTAAGATCATCTTCATTTCTTGTTTATTTATCTTCAATAGGAGCACCTTCTTCTTATTCTATTGCAAAAAGTAGACTTTCTTCTTTTGGACTTTCAAGAGCATATTCATATTCATCTTCACTAAAACTGAATCTATTCCTTGTGCATTGATCTTCAATATGACCAAATTTACCACACCTAAAAAACTTGAGAATTATTGGTGTCCTTTTTACCTTTTTCTTAACATCTTATTTTTCCACTATTAAAAATAGAGTTTATTCTTCTTCATTATCTGAGGACCTGTCATCACTATCACTTGAACTCTTGCCTACCTTATTTGCATAAAAAATTTTCTTATACCTTTGTAAAAACTTATTTCCTTGCTTGCCTTGTCCATCCTTGTTTTTCTTTTGATACTTGTATTTTCATGTTTCCCTGTTCTTATGATCATGTTTCTCTTCATCAATGCTACTTCCAATATCTATAAAATAAGATGCATAGTGACCATATTTACCACAATTAAAACACCTAACTATTTTCGTACCTTTATACTTTCTTGTGTCCTTGTTCCTTTTGCCATAGTTTGCTTCTTCATAATTGGATAAATCATTACTTGAATATGACTTCTTACCCTTTGTATTTCTTGTAACTTTGAAGGTTACTTATTTTTGTGGAATAGACTCCTATTTTATTCTCATCTCAAAAGCTGTGATAATTTCATGTAACTCATCCCTTGTCAAAAGTTCAATATCTTTTAACTCTTCTATGGATGAAACCCTTTCATTGTACCTCTTAGAGAGTGACCTTAAATCTTTTTGACAAACATTTGTTTCTTCAAATTTAAACCCAAGTTCTTGCATGGAGTTAACAACCTCATCCACACAAAGTAGGTATGTAGCAATATTTTCCTCATCCTTCATATTTAGGTCTTCAAAATTTTTCTTGTGATTTTGCAATTTTGCCATCTTGACATTTTTGTCTCCCTCATATATTTTTCAACTTATCCCAAATCTCTTTTACTGATGTGCAATGCATAACTTTTACAAACTATGATTCACAAAAAATATTTAAGATTCCATTCATTGCCTTTGAATTATTCATTTGTAGGAGCTTACCATATTTATCTGTAGGTGGAGTAGCTGGCGGTATGTACCCATCCTCAACTGCTTGCCATTTATCATTTCCTAGTTCCATTAGGTAAACCTTCATTATTACACTCTAGAATGCATATTTTTTCCCATCAAACAATGGTACCTTATTTCCTAAAGATCCACTCTGATAATCCATCTATGTTCTTTTAATATTTTCCTTCAAGTTGTTAAAATATTTTGAAGGAACCCACTCTGATACCAATTGAAGAAAACAAGATTATACTAAGAGGGGGGTGAACAGTATAAGACAACGTTTTACTTTTCTTTCCCAAATAATATTATCCAATATAATAAATGGAAATATCAAAAATAGTAATCAAAGAAATGCATAAAACATAACACACAATAGAGACACCAATTTAACATGGTTCACCCAATGTAGACTACTCCACGGAGAAAATATTTCACTAGAATTTTCTCAATAAATATCTTAGGAATCCTTCCCTATTACAAATTTTATGGACCTCTATCCAAAGGAGACATCAATACCCTAATAAATTTCATGGATATCTATCCATAGGAGAACTCTTTTCCCTCTGTTGGTTTATGGATCTCTATCCATAGGATAACACCTTCTCCTATGCTCTGGTTGGTGATATCTTAGAAGACTTACTACCTCCACTGCTCTGGCTTATGGATATCTCTCCATAGAATACTCTGTCCTCACTCAGAAGACCTCTATCCTCATTACCCTGGCCAATGGATCTCTATCCACTAGATACTGCTATCCTCTACTCTATCACCTCTAAAGCTTACTCTCATTTTTTCTCAATATCTATCTCAAATTTTCACTAAACATTGTCCTTTGGTATAGCACAAATCTAATAAATCTCTATCTTAAATATGTACTAAACACTATCCTTCGGTCTAGAACAAATCTACTTAATCTATATTTTAAATCTACACTAAACACTATCCTTCCACCTAGTATAAATTTGCTCAATATATATCTCAAATCTATCCTCAAGATGTAACACAAAGCTTGACTCAATCACCAATAAAATTTGCTAGATCTACTCCAAGCCTTAACTAAAAGCTTGAAAAAATCAATTAATCAACTCTGCTCTCAAGTTTTCTCAAATATTTACTTCAAATATTCTCAACAAGTCCTTTCTAGAAATTTTCCAATCTGCACAATAAGTCTTCACTAAGACTTACCTCAAATGTACTCAACAAGTCCTTTCTATAACTTGTCCAATATTCTCAAGAAGTCTTCACTAATACTTACCTCAAATATGCTCAACAAGTCCTCTCTAGAACTTGTCCATTTTGCTCAACAAGTCTTCACCAAGACTTACCTCAAATTTGGTCAACAAGTCCTCTCTAGAACTTGTCAAATATGCTCAACAAGTCTTCACCAAGACTTACCTCAAATTTGTTCAAAGAGTTCTCTCTAGAACTTGTCCAATCCACTCAACAAGTCTTCACCAAGACTTACCTCAAATCTACTCAACAAGCTTCCACAAAAGCTCACACATATCTATCCTTAAGCTTTCACAAAAGCTTACTCAACTCTGTCCTTAAGTACCCTCTAGGAATTACTCAAATTTGTCCACTAGCTTTCACAAAAGCTTATTAAAATCAATTGCAACCTTGCATACAAAACTTAACTAAATTTCTTTGAGAAAACATCTTCAATCACACAAACAAGTTTTAGTCAGAATATTGTTTAACCATAGAAACATATAGATAATGGTAAGAAACTCAATATGTTTCACACTCACAAAACACTCTATCACTTTCAACCTCACTTTCAAATCAATTCAAAAATAAAGAATAATTTGTTTTACAAATATTGAACTAACACTCCAATGCTCTCAATCAATAATGGTCAATCAAATTCACTCAACCATCCACTCAATGAAATACAATTTGCATACAAATCCTAACCAAGTGTTTCACTATACTTCTAATAACTCACACTATAAACCTTGACACAAGATGATTCTAGTTTTCACATAACAATGATACTCATGTTATTGTTCAACCTTGGGAAGCGCACACCACAACTGACCCTACTTGCAAAATTATTATTATATCAAATACAAAAATAAAGAAACCACATAAGCACATATAATGTGAAGGTAAAAAGCAAAGAAATATTCTTTTATTAATGCTTCCAATTCTCGGTTACATGTATGTCCCTCTAAGGGATACTCATTTTTTATACAATCTATTACAAATGGGGCAACAATGAATGTATCCCTCGTAAGGGGATAGTGCACCTTCACAGACCTCCCAATATTGCACACAAAACTATCCAAGGGCTTAATGATGCCTCCTTATCCTAATCTTATTTGAGAGGGATCTCATACTCTCGATGCTTTGAACTGATCATGGGATCTTGTATCTATGGGCATAGAAACAATAGAGCACAATAAGTAGTATGGGCCACCTCTCCGAAAGAGGCTCTTATTAGTAAATCTAATAAATAAGATAAATGATCATGATAACAATGAAATAATAGCATAAAACAAATAATAAATGCATAGAAATCTTAGAATACGATGCAAATGTGATTAAGAAATTAGATCTGAGCTATGACTAATTAAATAAATCAAGCAGTAATGGATCTAAGCTAAAATAAATGGAAATAATGTCTACTACCCCAAACAATACCTACAGGCCACTATCCAAGACAACGATCATGAAGTAAAGCTCTCCTCCTCATGAACCAAGGGCTATAGCACTATCTCCTTTGATCGAATTGATGTTCAAGGGTCATCGAGTGTGTCTCCTACATTGATTTGTGGTTGGTAATGATGGATATAAATACTGATGCATGGAAGTAGCTCAGCCAGACATTGCTCCAATAATCCTCAAAGGGGTGTATATTTGCTCTCTAATCTGACAAGTCTCCACTGTACACAACTTGAATTCTCCATATGGCCTTCCTAAAAGTTTGCATATGTAGCCTTCCTGGTTTTAGGTCTAGATCTAGAGATTGGCTTCCTGGGGATGCCAAGCTCAAGATATGCATGCCAACTAATTTTCCCAGAGGGAAGGTTTAGTATTGTATTGGCATGGAAGGGGCAGTCAAGAGGAACTCTGGGATTTCCTCACCGATATCCCTTTGAAATGCATGCAAAATACCATTATTGCCCATTATTTGGACATTCCCTGATGGTATTTCATGTTTTAATACTAGCCACTATCATCAGTAGTGGCTAGCTATGGACGCTATTATCTTGAGTGGCTAGGATTGGTGGCCACTCTGGTCGAGAGTGGACAAGCCTAAGTGGGCTAGAACTACACATTTTTAGTGGTTAGGACCACTACTTGCTCTTGGAAAGATACAAGATTGGTTATATGGTCTACAGATGTGCCCATATGAGTAGTCTTCTAAACATGATGTGTTTTAGGTGTCTACAGTTCTTTCACAAGCCCTAGTTCAAGATAGTTCTCAATTTCATATAACAATGATACTCATGATCTTTCAAAAACCCTAGTTCAAGATAGTTCTCAATTTCACATAACAATGATACTCATGATCTTTCAACATCCACAAATCATGCTCATGAAAACCTACTCAACATTTCTAACAATTCTTATCAAACAATCCTTTTCACTCCAAATTTGCATTTCACAACATTCAATCCAACAATATTTCACTCATAAGGAAGATGTGCCCATACCTTTTATTTTTATGGAGATATGTCTTCAAAATATATCTTAACCACAATAAAATTGTCTTTGCCAAATTTAAGGTTAGGTAGAAACAATATTTCTCAAAATCTCCTTGCAAATATTTTTCCCATAATTATATTACCATAAAAAAATAAAAGGTCTCAAATACACCTTATAATCTCCAAACTTTCAAAATATAAGCCAATAATTTTATTAAAGGAAAACATACACAATAATCTCCTTTATGCACCTTATTTCTCCTCTCAAAATAATTAACACAATATAGCTTTATCTCAAAATATAAAATATAATTTTCCTTACATGCCTTATCACTCCTATATTATAGAATAAATTCTAACCACAAAAATTAAAATAAAATATTTTAATTTTCTTACACCTTATATCTCCCTTAACAAACTCACAAACTATTCTTTCAAATTTCATGCAATCCTTTAATGCAGATTTCTGGATATCAAAAATCTTTGATAAATCAAATCATAAATTGCATATCTTTAATTTTAACTCTTCCCAAAACATGTTTCCATTGAAATTAAAACTCACAACCTTGCCTTCTCAACACCCTAGCCCAATGCTAGGCCACCTATTGGGCTAGGTGCCCACACAAAAATCAAGAGCACACGAGTTTCCTTTTACCCCCTATCTCTTCTGTCCTTTAGCGCAAAAACAAAACGATTTCCCTTGCAAAGAACAAAGACATGAATCAAACCCACATCCTTTCTGTCACAACGCTCTAGCTTGGCCTCCACTACCATATGTGCTAACAAAACTGGTGGAAATTCTTTCCTACGTGCTTGCACATAAAAATTTATCTTTTCTTTCAATATTAAATGTAAAATCTTTCTTCTATCATAGCTAGGCAATGCACGAAGTCTTTTGCATAGCATTTGAATATCATATGATCAGGTGGAGAATAATGAAGATTATTTCCATTATAAATATTTTTGATTCTTGTCCTTACACATCGGCCCAATATTCAAATTTTGAAATTCAAATTTAAATTTAAATATTAAATTTAAAACCTTCGATGCCCATTATTTATTTAAATTAAAATTTTAGCCATGGGTTAAAATATTTTAATTTAAAGAAATAAAATTTAATCTTTTGCAAGTTGCTTAATGGGTCTTTTCAAGGATAGATTATTTTAATAATTCCTTGGACCCCATTTTCTTCACCTCATCATTTTTCTTGACAATATTAAATATTATTTTAATTTAAACCTACTTCTTCTTCCTTGGGTCTTCAATCTTTTAGGCCTTTTTAGGCATATAATATTAAAAATTAATATTATATCCTATTCCTTTTAAAACTTTTCTTGCGTTTGGAAGAACCACCTGATGACATTAATGATGACGAAACTGAAACAACAATCTCTTGACATCAATGACAACAAACCTTGCTGAAATTTCCAACAAGAACAAGCTATCTATTAAATTAGTCGCACCTTGGTCATTTACGAGCTAAAGTATGCATATATTGAAAAGCTTTGCTTGGAAGTGGTGTTTGCTACCAAAACATTGCCTCATTACATGTTAAGTCATACCACGTATGTCATATTAAAAGAAAATTATTTGTAGTACATAATGAATTGTGCATATCATAATATGCAAACCGTAAAGTGGATCATGTTATTGATAGAATTTTATCTTGAATTAATTAGTCAAAAATTCATCAAAGGAAGTCATAGCTAATTAGTTAACAGAGGCACCTCTTCAGTATGACAAGCCTATCATGATCAAATTACCTGATGATGTAGTGTTTACACTGTCAGAATCGCCTAAACCCAAACAACCAAACAAAAAAGTAGACATGACTTTGTTCTTCAATGGTTCTTAGTGTAAGCAAGGGGATGGTGTAGGGATTGTGTTTTTCATGCCACAAGGAGCTTCTATGCCATTGTATTTTTAAATTCAATTTCCCTTGCACCAATAATAATAATGAATACGAGGCTCTAATATTAGGTCTCAAAATATCTATCACCATGAATATTAAGAAGCTTAATATCTTTGATGACTCCTTTCTCATCGTATCCCCATATTGAAAGCTTACAAAGAGCTAGTGGATACATTAATAGCCCAACTAGAATGGTATGACATTGAGATAGTCTCTTGTAAATCTAATCAATTTTTGGATACAATGGATTCTTTGGGACCCTTAATCCATCATAATCCTTTTGATGATTTTTCTACCATCCATATTAAAATGCTCTTGAAATCAATGATATTACGTGAGGCTTCACACAAATAATCCACATGATTCAAATAGAACCAAATCATGAGTGGTTCTAAAAGGCACAAGAATTTCTAAAATAGGTATCCTAAGGATCCTTGATCTCAGAGGGTCCTTCATTTAATGACATGACCATTCATCATAAGTTTTTTTCCAATCTACAATTGTGCATATTGAATCACAACAGGAACAAGTTATTCAGTCAGTTGAACCTCAACCTTATCAGGATTGGCTCATCCAATTAAAATATTACCTAAAACATGGTAGTATTCCTTAGGGATTATTGCATGCTACAAAATGAGCATTTAAATAGAAATAAACTAGGTATATATTACTAGGATACATTCTATATCATCGAATCTATGATGGACTCCTCTTTCATTATATCAAGCTCCAAGAATATTCTTATGCAATCTCATAAGATCACGATGGTACCTATGATGGCCATTTCAAAGGTATGGCTATCATCAAGTGCATCCTTACAATTGGTTATTATTGACCCATGATGGATAAATATTGTTTCTCATATACTATGAAGTAGTGTCAGCATCATGCCAATATCTCACACATACCATCTTAGGCCTTGCAACCAATTCATTTGGCTTAGACTTTTATCAATGGGGATTCAATCTAATTGGGAATATCTCTCCCCCATAATTGATCCATCAAACATTCATTATAACAACTATAGAGTACTTTACAAAATGGGTGGAAGTAATCCCTTTGACCAGTACAACTAGAGCTCGTATTGTAAAGTTCATAATCCATAATATTATATGTCATTTTGGTATTCCATCTAAAATAATATTGGATAATGGTACATCATTCAAGAAAAAATATGTGTGGCCTTTAACATCCAAATATAAAATTTTGTATAGCTTTACAACACCCTATTATCCACAAGAAAATGGGTAGGTAGAGACCTCTAATAAAACTGTAGTTGCTATATTAAAGAAAACTATCAAGAAGAATCATAAGGATTGACACCTTCAATTACCTCTAGCTTTATGGGCTTATAAAACTAGAATTATGACACCTACTAGGGCAACCCTATTTTCACTAGTATATGGTACAAAGGCCATTATTCCCTTGGAATTATAAATTCCATCATTGTAAGTCTCATTGAAATAGTTCATCGATGATGACAATTCACGATAATCTTACCTCGATCAATTGACCCTTCTTGATGAATGATGAGTGAATGCCATTGAGCATCTAAATGTTCATCAAGATCATGTTAAATGAGATTATAATACTAAATTCCACTCAAGAGACTTTAAGGTTTGGGATCTTGTGCTTAGAGAGAACAAACAAAACACAAACCTATCACCTCATTTGTGAGATAAATTTACGACCAATTGGTTAGGTCCTTTCATAGTAACAAAGAAAATAAGACCAGGAACTTATCACCTAACTTCACTATAAGGTTTTGAGGAACTCGAACCTCTCAATATTATTTATCTAAGGGTATTTTATACTTAAATTATAAAACAATCAAAAATCATAAAACAACAAAAATCATTAAAATACCAAACAAATCAAAAAACACAAAAACACAAAAAAATACAAAACATTAAAATACAAAAAAATATTTACATTATGTTATCATACATTTCATCATATGCACTCATTAGTTGCATTGTATTAGGCATTTTTATCCATTGCACTTGCACTAGGATAGGTTGTATTTACATTCTTACGAATGACACCATGTTGGTATGCCAATCATGAATCCACATATCATTATCATTCACATTTCCTTTATAAGTAACTATGTTTGTTAACACACCTACTGAGTTTCTATAGGGTGTGTACTAGGTTTTTCGATCATTCAACCATCCCTAGTTATATTTTTAGATTTTGTAGAAAGCTATCTTGGCTTTTGGAAGGTAAGGTCTAGTTTTGATAGTACCTTGCATATCTCAAAATCCCAACACAATTATACACATTAACAATCCTAGTCTGAACAAGGAAATATGACGCTACAAAGTGGTCCTTGTCACCTTAAGATAAAGGTTTTCCTTACTCATATTATTATTTTCATGGTCTAGGATACTAAAAATTGACAAAAGAACAAACTCTCCCCTACCTAAACAATCTCTTTCTCTTATACAAAATGAGCAAATTCCCAAAATAGAACAAAATAAATAGTGATTTTTATCACTAAGTAAATACCTTGCTAAAACAAATAGTGGTTTTCACCACTAAGCATGAGCATGTATCCCAAAAAATCAAAAGAAAATAAGGGGGTAACGAGCTTGAATCCTTGAAAAAATTAGTATTCTAAAGCTATAGGGTAATCTCCATTATAGTAATGGGTTGAATAAAACTTGCCTGGAAATGGAGTAGCCTTACATGGGGTGATATGTCTGTCACATTAGAAACCTTCTTTTGTACAGACCAATGTCAGCTTATGGATGAGCTAGCTTTTGGGCGACTTGTATTGCCTAGTAGTCATCGAACTACATCCAAACTCAAGATTAGGATGCTCATAAGTGATCCTCATTACAATAATGGATTGAATGAAACCCACCTAGCAATGAGGTAGTCTTATGCCTCATCTAATACATTCACTTTACACACACAAGTATAATGAATATTTGGATCTTCCTAACAAGATTATATCTTTCAAGAGTATTGTATAGTCAATATACAATATTTGATCAATCAACTAGGGTGTTTGAGTCTCATGAAAAACCTCAAAAATCCCTTCATAGTAACAAATCATCTCATCAACATGCACAAATTTCATTATGAACTTTTGTTTATAAAGAGGTCTTCATAAAATAGGATAAATACCGGATGGATATCAAAAATGATATTTAGATGACCAATGTTAATTTTATTCATACCTTTTAGTTTAAAAAAACTTATAGGAAAAGCCCCTACATTTCACATAATTCATCTCACATATGCATGTGTAAATGTATAATTCTTATGATAAGGATTAAAATTTTAATTCATGATTTTTATACATTCTATGGTGTCTGTCATTAGTTTGTTAAACATAAATTAGATTCATTTATTATGTTTTAAATTATTAAAGCATACATGTACATTTGATTTGGATCATCCACATTAATTTAATGCATTACATACACATTAAATATGCCATATCATATAACAAAAATTAAATGCATAATCAAGTAAACAAGTCTAAACATACATTTAACATTAGATACTACATCCATATACACATACATAGTACTACATTCATACATCTAGATCACAAAATCTAATCATACATCCACCATATAACTATTGCATGTCATTAGTACATTGTATGTATAAAATAATACATCATCATATAAGAATTACATCCATAAATGCATACAAAACATAAAATAAAAAACATGAACACATGATGAGCCATAAAGAAGATCATATATATATATATATATGTGTGTGTGTGTGTGTGATAATATCATAAGTACATAATGATACAAAATTCTTGTAGGCTACAATAGAGTGGGTCCTTGAACCTTGCACTCTTAAAATATAGAGCATATATAGATAAGTTAGGTTGTTCATGCACCATTTCTCTCACCTCCACCATTAGCCCCACTCTGATGAGGCTAAGAACCACTAGCCTCTGATCTCTACAAGCAATATCTGAATATAGGCATCTGTTGCCTCACTAAAGGTTTCCCTAACTCAATTTGTCTACTGTGATGTGATACCCCTGATGAGGATCAGGTTGAAAGTATACCCCCACATCACTCTACCTCATCCTCTAGGTTGCTAATGTAGGTCCAATATGAGCGTTGATGAGCAAAATAATCAGCCACCTATACCTATAAATTTTCCACATCACTTGTGGCATATCTACCTATCACTATATACCCATATGCTATAGTAAAAGCATCCACATAAGCCTATAGAGCATCTCACTTTGTTATCCTAGCATCTCTCCTACCACCTATGCTCACAAAGCATCTTGCTCTGCTATGACCCTGTCCCTCTCAATAGTAACCCAATCAATCTCTACTTGGGATGTAGTCACCTAGACCTTGAGGAGATCTCTCTCCTTAGATTATATTCTCCATATTTTTTATCCATTGCTTAACTAGATATAGACTATAGTGAGAGTCCTATATCACTCTACTAATTTCCCCTATGAAATCTATAACTATGTCTGTAGCTCGATCACATCATTAGTTGGGGCATCATCCTCACCCTCCTTCTCATCTACGGAGCTCCTCTATTGGGCATACAACCTAACCCCACTCCCCCTCTATCCTATGATGCACTCATCACTCATCCTCATCTCCAACCTCCTCTACTATCACCTCTTTAGGCCTACCCATCGAACTGCCTCCCTTCCATAAATGGATCACCCACTAGGTATCATACTTTACACTAGTCCTTAGGTTTTCTAACCTGATATCTACTACTACAAGGTCCTCCTCCACTATGAGTGCCTCTATAAAAGGTAAATCTAGTTACATTTTATCACTGCAATGATTATAGAGGATTGGATCCTCTAGAACATCTTGATAGATTCCAAACTATCATGTAACACGAGAGTAGTGGAAATACTCTTGTTCGGTACCATGCTGCCTAATCAACCATATTCCTTGATTTATTTAAGCTAAGTATGCCATCAACTCTATCCATTCGAGGCAATATAGGTGAGGCCTCCATACCACATGATTCCATTATAGTCTCTCTAGTGATCTAGCATAGTGTACCAATATCTCTACCTCTGGTTGGCTCTAGCTAATATCTCTATCTTGTGGTCACTGAGCTGCATATCCAATGTCTATGTCCCCTAGATCAGCTTAGGTTATTGGTAGTCCTATAGGTCGATACAATCGGATGTGCTCTCATCCCCATACCTAGAATAGTAGACTATAGTCTAGTCCAATCTACCTTTGATATTGTATCTCGTACATCTCATCTTATAAGTGTGCCAATAGTGTGCCAATAGTGTGCTACCCCATGCCATGATTATTGGTTGTTGAAGGTCACACTCAAAGAGATATTGCACCATCTCGAGGAGATTCCAAGGGAACCTTACTCCTAAGAAGTCTAGAAATAAGACATTGGAGATGATATACATCACCACTATCTAGTACTAAGAGAATATATCAATGTTGTATTGTACATTGACTAAGACCCCTGTAGACACAAAAATAGCACCAATTCGATTACGTGACTGCAAAAACTGATTGCTTTGACACACACAGCCCCCAGGGCAGCCCTTAGAGGTTAAAAAGTGGCCCTAACCACTTTTGTAGCAATTTTGTAAGGTCAGAAGGCAATTTGGCACATTCAGGCACTTTGCTCAGTATCTGTCCCACCCAGGTACGAATTCAAATTGGGATCCGTATCACCCAGGGACGAATTCTGAATTCACTCTGGTTCAGGACAAATTCTAGGTTCAATGGGATTAAAGAAGAATTGCACCAAGTGGCAGTCGAGGACAGTCAATTAATGCCTCCTGTCTCGCATGCGTGTGTAGGTGGGCAGATTGGACGTTAGAGGACTATCACAAGGGTAGTAATGGAAGCCCAAGTCATGGAGGACTTTCAACCCTCATGGGAAGGCATGTCTACCACATGGCGTTTATGCATGCCCCTCCAAAGAGACCCCATGGGTCTATAAAATGGTGAACTTTCTCACCCAAATAGGACAAGTTGGAGGCATTTTCAAGCAACGAAGTGCTGCCAAATTGAATACCACATTTTACCCTTTTGATTCACCTCTTCCACATCCTTGATCTCTTTCGCAAGAGAGGTCATTGGGTGGCTATTGGAAGTGTGAATCCAGATCCAAAACCTAACATTTGACCACATTGATCTACCAATTCGCCAAAAACCCATTACAAGAGATTTTGGGCCCATCCCAAGTGGATTGGTGTCGAAATCAGGTTCCAACGGTGGGTGGCCCACCCGGGTGCCCCACATTGATGCGAGCCTAATCTTCTTTTTAGAATGATTAGGAATTCATGGCAGATTGTTCCTTTTGTCACTTGTTTATCTTGCATTCCATGTTATGCTGTTTCAATAGTTTGTAGTTCCAATTTTATAATGCTGTGATCAAATCTTATAATTTTTTATCGCTTTTGTTGTCCCCACTAACTTGCAGGTAGCGACGTCAAATTCCCGTTGATGGAGATCAAATTAGGGAAATATAACCATCAATTAGCTAACCCCTAAGTTTGCAAGTCTTTTGGAGATCCCGAGATGTGACATTTGGGTAGCATCACTTCGACGCTTTGTCACAGGTGAATTCGTCCTACCTGGGGACGAATTACAGTCGAATTCATCCTACCCAGGGACGAATTACAGTCGAATTCATCCTGCCCAGGGATGAATTACAGTCGAATTCATATCGATGGCATTTTTTTTGACTATTTTGATGGCAGTGGCCCTCTGGTAATGTTCCCTGGTTCCTGTCAAATTTGCAAGTTGTTTAGAATCAGTTCATTTATCATTTTATTCAGTTTTATGCACACATCCTTCATTGTTTTTTAGAGAACAAATGTTTCATCTTTGCAACAGGTGCTACTAACAGTTTTGTTGTTTCTTTGAATGCAGGAGGAGTAGAAAGGATCAAGGATTCATTCACACAAGCGGCAGAAACACTTTGGCCCACCCATTTTGCATGTGGGCACACGGAAGAGAGATGACTTTCTATTGATGTGACCAAGAGACAAGTTTGATGCTCCTTTCCCCTAAAAAGGGAGGAAGCTAATTGTAATTGAATTTGAAATACATCAATAAAAGAAGAGGGTTGTTTTGTTCCATTTTGGCTCCAATTTGTCTATGCTTTCTCCATTTTATGCATTTATAATTTGTAGCATCTAGTTTAGTTTCGTTCTTGCATCGTGTTTGGAGTTTTCTCTTTTTGTTTTCCAAAATCTTGTGCTTTTAGTGGCGATCACGGTGGGACTCTGTCCCTTGGTTTTTCAGATCAAGAAATTGATCAAAAAATTGTGTTTTGTGCTTATAGGTACCATTTATTCGAACTCTGACTATTATTCGTCTTTGCCTATGGCGAATACATTACTGTAATTAGTCTGACTCTAAGAAAAATTCTAATTCGTCTCTGAAAGGCACAAATTCTATTCTGTAATTTGTCTTACCTAGGGATGAATTTTGGTCTGTGCATTTTTAGGGTCGAGGATCAGAAACATCAAGTCTAGGTAGAGAAAAGGTAAGGGTCCTAAACAATTCCTATCATTTTCTACTTTTCTGTTTCTATTTTCTGTCAATTTTGCCTTCTTAAGGAAAGTAGTTGCTTCTGCCTGTTTTAATTTTTAATAAAAAGAACCACACACACATCACATGGCATTTTTAAACCAAGGAGCTGGTCGTAAGACCCCAACTCTTGATCAAGACCAACGGTGGGTTCATCACCACCTTGGCTTGATTTTTGCATCCATTTACCCCGATTGTCACTATTACTCGACGTAAATCCTGACGAAAGCTGATTGAGTGTCATTGGGGTGATTCCCAATATGCGAGGATAAGTCTTCTATGGTAGGTGTCATAAACAGGACAATCCCCCTTTCGTACCGCCTATGTACCACGTACCATTTGCTCTCACATACCTATAGTTTCCCTCTCGTAAGGGCGGGTATATAGAGAGGTTGGTATATCGGTCGGGCAATGGTATATTGAAGGGGCGACCATTTATGGGAGTCAAATGAGCCTTCATTAACATTCTTAAAAACTTTCAAAAATAAAACAAAATCATCAAAACACACTAAAACCAGTCTAGGACACACCATTAATCTTTAAAAGAGATAATCACCGTTTGTGTGTGTGTGTTCATTTCTGCACAAAAAAATCAAAAAATCATAAACAAAAAGATAAAAATCTGCTTAGCTTGTAGAAGAGCACCACCATGGTGTACACCCGTAGCCAAGCTCAATCAAGGGCAGAAGCTACGTAAAGTGCACAAGGAGCGGGCACAAGTCACCTCCTCTTTAGCCCTAAGGACTTGGCCATACCGCCTTGGCGGTTTGGACTACAAGAGAGTCCACATCATTCCATGTCAAGGTGGAATTATAGGGACACCCCCCTGGGGGACATGCCCGTTCAGCACAGCCCCTTTCGAGAAGAAGCTTTACATGTGGCACTCAACGTAGATAGAAGACCGCATTTAGAGGCTAGATATGAGTGGCCATCGTGTGACGAAGCGCTAGAGAGGCATAATGCCCATGAGGAGAGACAACATGACTATGGCATCTCTCCTTTGCCTCCCATCATTGTTAGAACCGATAGACAAAACCTAGAGCGTAGGGCTCTCCACACAGGGTGAGCTAACTTTGCTCGCCCCTTTCACACCCATGAAAGGGAGTACGAGGAAGACCATCACATTCCTCGAGAACAATATACAGTGTAGGAACCTTGCGCTTTCACACCTTCTAGATACCATGGTCACACATTGAGGCCAGAGCCTCAGGTAAATGTCGCCAACCTCGACAGAGGGAAGCAACCTATTGAAATATCAGATCATCATGATCGAGGCAAATACATAGGAGAGGCATTTAGACCTCCTAGGCCCAAGATGGTAGACCAAATTGACCTGGCAGTCACCAGACATGCCGCTCGCCAAGCCTAGATCATGCTGCTTGAGCAAGATTAGCAGAAGTTAGAGTGCTTATACTACCTTAACAAAGAGCGCATTCAACGCGAAGCAAACAAGCTGCTTTATAACCTACCTGAGAGGGTTCCAACCCCTTGCACCCAAAAAGTGGAACCATATGAGAGGCATAATCCCTTGGTGCAGGATAGGTCTCCGCGACCTCGTCAAGCTTTGCCTCCGAGACCCCATAGACCTAAGAGGGAGGCCACTCCCCAAAACAATGATGGGTACCCTCCGCGGGGACCCACTCAGGGTCATAGGTCTCACCCAGAGACTCCCCAAGAAGTTTATGAGGAGTATGAACCAGAAGTAGAGTATGTCGAAAAACCCTATCAAGACAGAGGGGCTGCTATCTGGCCACCCCTCCATAGGCCTCCAGTCTCCCATGACTCACAATGGGAGTAAACAAAAGAGGAAGAGATTAAATATTTTGATGCATACAAAGCACTGTTAGAGCATTTGGAGTCTATGGAGACTAAAGCTTCTGGGCCCTAAAATCCCATGTTACGTTAACTCCGTAGTCATCCAATGCATCCATCAGTGCCCACACCTCCTTACCCCGAACATTTCAAGTTGCCTCAGTTGGCAGTATTTAAGGGTGAAGAGGATGCTCAAGAGCATGTGACAAGATTCCTGAGCCAATGCTTTGGTATTCAGGATAATGATGCACTATTGCTAAGGACATTCATAACCACATTCAACACAAATAAGGCATCACTGAGCGACCTGGCCAGCCTCAGGCAATATGAGGAAGAGATAATGGCAGCTTACGAGAATTGGTGGAGGGATCTGATTTCTAAGCTACCTTACCTTCCCCCTATGTCTGACCTCACACAAATGTTTTCATGGAGTTGTCTGAGATCGATCTCTGGGCTATTGTTGCTGCAGTAATATGCCACCTTAGAAGAAGCTCTGGTGCAAGCCAAAGTTATCAAAGAGATCAAAATACAGGATGGCAAAATTGCCAAACCTAAAAATAAAGAGTGGAAAAAAAACACAAAGACATGGAATACGCAACAAAAACCCACTGTGGTTAATCAAGTTGCGATAAATGTCCCTAAGCCTGCACAAGAAATACAACCTCAAAAGGCTAATTATCAGGCAAGTGCCTCCTAATAATTATGAAAGAGAAAATAAAAAATAGGAGCAAAATCGGTAGCGTCGCCCTAAGCGACAATACACCCCTTATACGGAGTCTAGGGACTCCCTATTTGACCACTTGTCAGTGACAAATTTAATCATCCTTACAAAGATCCAAACCATAGATCCTAACGCTCCCAAGCCTAAGGGATACAGAGAGGATTTGTATTGTAGGTTCCACAGACAAAGGGGACATGACCTGAACGCATGCTGGAAATTCAAAGGATTGATACAAGACTTGATTGATAATAAAACATTGGCAGTGGACAACCCCATAGTGCCAAATAACCAGCAGATGGGAGTCTTCAAATATCCCTTGCCTACCCACGAGGCACAGGCAAAATCCCTTCAGGTCAATGATGTGTGACCGAATTTCCCCATGCAAGGGTATGTGGGAATGATAAGCATTGTGACCAGGAATAAGAAATACCCAGGAGTTGCCCCCGAGGCAGCCATAAGAGAGGTTCCTTCGACGTCGCAACCTCAAAAACACCTTGTGCAATTACCTCTGCCTAGACACGAGGTCACGATATGGACCAAACTCACGCAGAGTTTGCGGACCACGTCGGCTAGGCTCTCCATATGTGAGATTATATAGCAATCAGTGCCCCATCGAGAGGCTCTCATGGAGATTTTGAAAGCCATCGAGTTGCAGCCCCATGAAGTAAATTCCTTCAATAACATCGTGGGACATGTAAAACGATGTACGGAGCTAGTCATTACCTTTCGAGAAGATGAAGTTAAATCAGTATCTGATGACATGGCAGATCCACCCCTACACGTTATCGTGCGGGTCAATGAGATCCCATATAAGAGGGTGTTGGTAGACATTGGCTCATCCAGTAACATCATTACTACAACAGCATTGAAACATTTGAAGCTGCCAACCTCTCACATCACCGCTTCCACTTACACATTGCAAGCATTCAATGATGTGATATGCTCGACAGTTGGCATAATTGTTCTACCCATTCAGGTAGGACAAAATATGATACCTACATTGTGCCATGTTTTGGAAGGTGAGATGGCGTACAACATATTGCTAGGGTGGCCATGGATCAGGGACATGAAGTGTGTCCCTTCGATAGATCACCAGTGTTTGAAGTATGCATTTGAAGAAGTACATGTAGTCCCAACGGACTTAGAACCCTTCAAATATTGCAATGCGGTGCAATTAATGTCGTAATCGACCCTCCCATTGATGCACTTGGATTTTTAGTTAAATCCATCTAGACAGGGTCCGATGCCGTGAGCACCATTGGTGACTAATCCATCAAAACCCCATCCAGGTGCATCTTCATCACCCACTCCTTCACTACCAATGCCACCTGTTGTGGCTAAATAGAAGGACAAAGGGAAACAAATCCTAGAATCAACCCCTAGAAGAGGTGCTGCCAAAAATATCAACCATATCAATTGAAGAGATACCTAGCACAATGGAAGCTGAGGCTCCTAGTCCACCCAACATGGAATGGACTCCGAAAGAGCTTCCGTTCCCTCCCTCTCAATCGCCAACAATTACTATTGAAATGGCTAGTACGGGCCTGGGGGAGTATCTAGTGCAGAATGTTGTAGCAACGTCCATGCTAGAGTCAGTGCAAGACATGGGGAGACCTTGCCTCCCCATCAGGACAGTTGTTCCTTTAGGCTACCCACCGAACTAGACCAATTTTGTGTATGGAGGCCTTGACCATGGTACTGAGCCATGCATGCAAAAGGACAAGGACAAAGAGCCTTTTGTAGAAGATGTCAACTATCTGTCTAACCCGGACTTCGCTTTGAGATATCTTGGCCAATGCAATTGGCATGGATACGGGCTAGGCAGGTATGAGCAAGGAGTGCGTGTCCTTTGCCAGCCAAGATACCAAATGCCTTATGACAAGTCGAGAGTAGGGTTCAACCACCCCCCGCCCTTAGACATATTGGTGGAAAACATGCAAGGCCTAGGAATAGGCAACAAGGGTGGATTGGCATCAGATCCTTATGCCAACCCAAACACAACATATACATTGGGAGATTACCTCCCATGGTCAACAACCACCCTTGGTAACATCAATAACCCTTCTCCTTTGATAGAGAGAGGTGAAAGTTCAGGAACTCACTTTCAAGGAGAGCATAAACCGTGTCTAGAAGGATCTTTGGAGGATAAATTAGAACACGAACTAGTGTCATATGTTCCCTTCGAATCCGATAGTGATCACTCATAGGAGATTCCCATGAATAACTGGCAAGAGATATTTTTGAAACTGTTCCCTTTAGAGGTTCCAATTGAGCTAGTGTTGTGTCAAGAGAATTAGGTCCCCCCATCGAGTGTGGAACAACCACAATGGGATCAGATTAATTTGCTCGAACAAGATGAGCCTAATATGTCACAAGCAATTATCGGAGCCAATGAGGGTTTTTGGATCTTCGATAGCAATTTAGAAGATGAAACTAAGATGGCCTATCTCAACCACATGCGACAAATGCAACAATGGTACCCTTTGAGGATTAATGACATATTTGCACAGATGGTCATAGTGCCAGGGCACGAGTGGTACGTCGACCCAGTAGGGTGGGATTAAGTGTTGGATCCATGGCTCCAAGTTTACGATGAGCACCATCCACCTCGAGACCCTATAATGACATCAGTGCCGAGGGAAGACCCTATCTTCCTATCAGCACATAGGGCCGATCCGTTTGTGCCTGTACCTCTAGAGCCAGATCTAGAACATAGGGAACATCCAAAATGTTTGAGTCATCACACCCATGGTAATGGAGACCAAATTCATTTCATCCACATGATCTCCATTGATTTGATTGCACCCATCCGCAATCCGGCCGATCCAGCACAGTCATTGCATCTAGACATAGATGCCATCGACTAGGATCACGTCAATTCACCTCTCTCCTCATCAGAGTATTGGCCTTTCGATAAAATGCCTCATTTTACCCCAGGGACAGCTCAAGATATCTTTCAGGCTGAAGAGGAACCTGAGGTTCCCAACGTAGATTTAAACTCTGCTAATGATATCCATTTGATCCCGACTCCACATTATTTGGAGGACGGATCCTACATGTCGGTCAAGGAGATGACTGACATAGACATTGGCTTAGATCCAATGAATCCATAGATTATCAAGCTAGGGGTAAGCTTATCCCTTGAAGAGCAAGCCGACTACATTGCCCTTCTCAAAGAGAAGGAGGTTTTTGCATGGTCATACAGAGACATGCCGAGGCTAGATCCACAGCTAGTCATGCATAATCTAACGTTAGATATGATAATCAAGCCAATTTAAGCAAAAACCATGTAAGATGCACCCAACAATGGCCTTGATGGTCAAAGACAAATTTCAAAAGCTATTGGATGCATAGTTTGTCATCTGCATGGATTATCTGCCATGGCTGTCCAACATGGTGCTCATCAAAAAGCCCGATGGGAGGATTCGCATATGCACTGATTTTTGAGATCTAAACAAAGCTATTCCTAAGGATTATTTCCCCTTGCAAAGCATTGACGCATTGGTAGACGCTACAGCAGGTCATGAAATGCTATCCCTCATGGATGGTTTCTCAAGATACAATCGGATTCGTATCAATCTTAAGGACAAACTAAAAATGGCGTTCACAACGCCTTGGGGGAAATTTTGTTATAAGGTCATGCATTTTGGCCTTAAAAATGTTGGCGCCACCTACCAACGTGCCATGATGTACATCTTCCATGACTACATGCATAAAAATTTGGAAGATTACATGGATGATTTGTTGGCCAAGTCTCTTTTGTGCCCAGATCATCTTGATGACTTAAGCAAGATCCTCGATCGCCTCATGGAGCATAAAGTCAAACTGAATCCCAAGAAGTGCATATTTGGTGTCACATCTGGAAAACTCTTAGGTTTCATAGTCTCAAAGCGAGGAATCAAGGTGGACCCAAAGAAAGTCAAGGCAATCCTTGAAATGGTTCCCCCAACTACCATTAAGCAACTCAAAAGTCTACAGGGAAAGGTCGCATCAATTAAGTGCTTCATAGTGCAACTATCTGACAAGTGCCGACCCATGAACAAATTATTGCATAAGGGGGTTGCATTTCACTGGGATGATGAGTGCCAATCAGCCTTTTATGACATCAAACAATACTTGGCTTCACCTCTAGTATTGGCACCACCTAGACCAGGAGTGCCATTTTACTTATACATATTAGCTACTGAGGTGGCACTGGGTGCCATGCTGGCCCAGAAGAATGAAATTCACAAGGAATAGGCTACTTACTATCTTAGTCGCACCCTGGTCAGTTATGAACTTAACTATGCATACGTCTAGAAAATCTGCTTGGCAGTGGTGTTTGCTACCAAAAATATATGCCACTACATGCTGAGCAACACTACGTATGTTGTGTCTAAGGAGAATCCATTACGATACATGATGAGTCGTACTTATCATAGTAGTCGCACGGTGAAATGGATCATGTTGTTGACATAATTTGATATAGAGTTTATCGGACAAAAATCCATCAAAGGACAAGTCATAGCCGATCAAATAGTAGAGGCTCCTCTTGAAGATGATCAGCCTATAGTCATAGAATTACCCAATGATGGGGTCTTCCATGTCTCAGAATCGCCATATTCTGATGAGCCTGAGTCACAGGCTGACATAACCCTATTTTCTGATGGTTCTAAATGTGAGCAAGGTGGTGGCACAAGAATAGTATTATTCACACCGTAGGGTGCTCCAATGCCCCTATCATTTAAATTAAATTTCCCATGCACCAACAATAATGCAGAGTATGAAGCCTTGCTCATAGGTCTTCAAAAAAAAATCACCATGAACATCAAATGACTGAACATCTTTGGTGATTCGTTGTTAATTGTCAATCAAGTCAAAAGGGTATTCTAATGCAAATGCCCAGTTCTGCAGGCTTATAAAGCCCTTGTGGACAAATTCTTGGCAAAACTTGAGTGGTACGACATCGAGGCACTCCCTTGGTCATCGAATCATTTTGCGGACACAATGGCCTCCTTGGGGTCACTAATCTCGTAAGACCTTTCTGGTGATATGAAAACCATTCAAGTCAAAACCCTATCGCAATCCGTGATAGAGCGTGCAAGCTCTGACTTGATGCCAAGAATCCACATGATCCAGATTGAACCATCCTCGGATAAGTTCTCTCGAATCCACGATCATCTGAAACATGCCAACTGGGGGTCCTTGTTCTCCCCTACTCCCATTAATAGCAACACAACACTATTCTTACAAGTTCTATCCCGCTCAGCGTTTGTTAGAGATGAACTTCAAGAGGGATTGATTGTTCATACCATCGAGGTTTTTGATCAATAGGACTGGTATTTACCCATTAGAGACTACCTCAAGTTAGGTAATCTCCCGCGTGGATTGATGCATGCCGCAAAACGAGCATTCAAGAAAAAAGTGGCTAAGTATGTCTTGATAGGAGACATTTTGTACCATCGCAGCTATGAAGGAATTCTCCTTCATTGCTTGGACTAGGAAGAGTCCACTTGGGCAGTTGCCCAAGTGCATGATGGTACATGTGGTGGCCACTTTAGTGGTATAGCCATCGCAAAGCACATTCTTCGCATGGGCTATTATTGGCCATCTTTAGAGTGATATTGTTGCGCATATGTCAGGAAGTGCGTGAAGTGTCAAAACCATGCCAATTTGATGCATGTACCTTCACAGGCCTTGCAGACAGTCCATTCCACTTGGCCATTTTCGTAGTGGGGATTTTATCTAATTGGAAAGATCTCCCCTGCATCGTCAGGCCGCCACACGTTTATCATAACGACCATAAAGTATTTTACCAAGTGGGTGGAAGCAGTTTCGCTTACCTCTACGATAGGACCCCGCATTGTGGAGTTCATTTTGCATAACATCATATGTTGTTTTGGTATTCCATCCAAAATAGTCTTGGATAATGGGATGCCATTCAAGAACAAAGACGTGCGTGCTTTGACCACAAAGTACAAAATTCAGCACAGTTTTTTGACACCCTATTATCCGCAAGCAAATGGGCAAGCAGAAGCGTCAAACAAAATGCTAGTTGCCATCCTTAAAAATATGGTCGCAGACAATCATAAGGATTGGCATATCAAAATCCCACTTGCATTGTGGGCCTATCGCACTAGCATTCAGATGCTCACTGGGGCCACTCTGTTTTCAATCGTGTATGGCTCCGAGGCAGTCATGCCTCTCGAGTTGGAAATTCCTTCCCTGCACATATCAATGCAGGAGTTCATCAATGATGACGCTATGCGGCAGGCCCGGTTAGACCAGCTTACGTTGCTTGATGAACGATGCGTTAATGCTCTCGACATTTACGTATCTATCAAGAGCGACTTAAGAAATCTTACAACATGAAAGTTCACCTGAGGGACTTTTGGGTTGGTGATTTGGTTTTGAAGGAAAACCAAAAAAATTCTAGTTTGCTGTCCCACCTAAAGGATAAGTTCATGGCAAATTGGTTAGGTCCATGTCATTGATAGAAAAATAGGACCCGAGACATACCGACTAGCCTCTCTTGATGGAATCAAGGAAATATAACCCCTGAACATCAATCATTTGTGACCATTCCATATCTAAGAGAGCCATATCCCAAAAATGCTCCAAGGATTCATAAAATCACTTGGTCAATCTCAAAATGCCCCAAGGATTCCTAAAATTGCTTGGTCAATTCCAAAATGCTCCAAGGATTCCTAAAATCGCTTGGTCAATCCCAAAATGCTCCAAGGATTCCTAAAATCACTTGGTCAATCCCAAAATGCTCCAAGGATTCCTAAAATCATTTGGTCAATCCCAAAATGCTCCAAGGATTCCTAAAATCGCGGTCAATCCCAAAATGCTCCAAGGATTCCTAAAATTGTTTGGTCAATCCCAAAATGGTCCAAGGATTCCTAAAATCGCTTGGTCAATCACAAAATGCTCCAAGGATTCCTAAAATCATTTGGTTAATCCCAAAATGCTCCAAGGATTCCTAAAATCGCTTGGTCAATCCCAAAATGCTCCAAGGATTTCCACAATCGCTTGGTCAAAAATAAGAAATTCAAAATCCAAAAATCATCAAAAATAACAAAAAATTGCATCTCATTTCCAAGCATGCTCAAATTCATCAATAAAAGGATCTTCTCACATCTCATCTTCATATTCACAAAAATCAATCCATCAAAAATACAAAAATATGTAGCTGCATTAAGCATCGCATCCATACATTGCATATTTGTGGTCGTACAGGTCAAAGGCACCATAGACTGTAATTACTCTGCTAGTCCATTTTGTTCCACATTTTTTTCCATCTTATAAAACAACAAACATATGCCATTTACTGCTTTTTACCACACTAGAGTCAGTTGTCTTTGAATGTATCAAGAGTTTTTGTCTTTCAGTCATAATTTTGCTTTCTAGCCACGTACTGTACCAATTCAGACAAATTTTACGAAGGTAGAGTTCTACTTGAATCACACCTTGTTACATAGCATCCCAACACAAATTAAAACACATAAAAATTCCCAAGTTGTGTGAACGAAAGATGAAACCTGCATAGTAATCCAGGTCACCATAAGAGAAATGGCTATCTTACTCATCCCCCTGTGCAAATGACCCTAAGAATGCTGAGAGTTGGCAAGAGGACAAGCATCCTCCCTACCCAATTCCCCAAGAATCCCAAAGTTCTCAATAGTTGCAAACATTAAAATTTTGCAAAATTTCAAGACTCCAAAAATTTGACATCATCCCCAGAGTGCATATATCAAAAAACACATACAATAGTGATTCTCGTCACTCCATATCCAAATCCCTTGCTCAAAATAAAAAATATATAAAAATTAGCAATGATTTTTATCACTACCAATGAGCAAGTATCCCAATACAATTGAAGAAAAGAAGGGATTCGAACTTGAATCCCTGGAACTCTCAGCATTTTGACAGGTCATGAGGCAAGCCTCAGTACCAGTTTTGTGGATAGCCTATCGGTCACTAGCGGTAAACCTCCCACATAATGATATATCTGTCACATTAACTTGTGTACAGATCAATGTTTGCATGTGGATGAGCTAGCTTATGGTATCCTAGATAGCATCGCAGATTAATCTAACTAAATACAATAAAGGAGTTAGTGGAGCTAATTAGGTGATCCTCAGTATAGGTTTGGTTGAGAGCCTATCTGGCACTGGCGATATCCTGACAAATACCACATAAATGAACTCAATAGCACACACAAGGATGTGAAATAGCTTGGTCAAAGACAAGTCTGATTCATACCTTGTTCAAAAGTCTTGTAAGATAAAGTACAATCATGGCTAGTGAGTTAAAACCGTCTCGAGTCTCAGAAAACCTTAGCTACATTTCTAAACCAACTGCACTACTTTTCATCCTTGCAATACCATCAAAAAATACAAAAAAACCACATGTATACATGCAAAGTCATTTACCACAACAATCGCCTAAAAAAAAAATCACAAAGTCCTAAACAGTCTATGGTGCCCTAACCAAACAACACAAATTCAATTCATCCATTACATTTTGCATATCACATATACATCAAAAAAATTTGCATTCATCATAACATATGCATCCATCGAAATAAATTAACATGCATACATCCATACTCATCACTCATTAGGCATAAAATCAAATCATCACTCACATAAACAAAATAAAGTCATATGTATATATCATCAAAAATGCCCGTAGGCTACAATAATTGGTCATCTGACCCCGCACAATCCAAAAGCTCAAAAACCCCCAAGCCTAGGGCGTCGGCCACCATGATCATGCAGGATCGGTGTGACGAGAACTACCCCCCATGGTGTGGGTCCTATGGGACCCCTCAGGGCAACTACTGCTAGCCCCCACATCACGCTTGCTACCCCCTCCCTCATCCAGTTGCCTATGACGAGATGATGCTGATTGCTCAGTATCACTACCCCTCATCTGACGCAATGATCCACCTCCTGATGGCTCAGGTAGCTGCCCACCAAGGCGAATAATCTCCCCCTCCATCTCCAGTCGATGCCACTACCAATATGATTCTCGTCGATCCCACTCTGCCTCTCATCGATGGTAGTAAGCTACTACATCGTTGCATTGTGCCAAAACCCTATCCATCTCTACTAGCTACATCCGTAGGAGATCCCTCTCCCATGTAGCATCAATATCCCACTCCTATTGGTGAGACGCACCCATGCACTCTCCCGCTCTACTAGCTGAGTTTGCAGGAGATCCCTCTCCTACAACACATCCCCCAACTCCTCATCTCACCTTCGTAGTAGCTCTGCCAATCGTGCATTCTTAGCATGTACCCTAAACTTCATGTCCTTCATATCTGCCTGAGGCATGGGACTCTTTGGAACAGCAGCCTACTCTAGCTCCCACTGCTCCACAAGGTATTGCATCTCTGGCTGATTCGGAGCCCCCAAATCCACATCCTCACCCTCCACCTCCACCATGTCTACATCCTCCAAAGGAGCTCCCCAATCATCCCCTGGTGCCTCATCACCCTCCTCGCTTGCCATTGCTACCTTCGCACCTCCTAGTGGCCCCTCTCCCTGCCATCATCGTAGTACCCACCACTGGTCATACTCTACGGTAGTCCCAATGTCATCCACATCCAGGACATCGATCATCGCGTCTGAATCCTTGCCCAGTAGCACGATGACTGGTCAGTCCAGAGTCCTCTCATCCCCTTGATGCCGATAGACCATGGGCTCACCAGGAAACCCCTGGCACACCCCAAACTGTTGGGTCACCCGGTTGTATGAGAAGAACTCATGCTTGGTCTCGTGTCGCCCAATCAGCCACCACTCTCTACGTACCCGTCGGAGCCACTCTCCAACCTCCGGCCAGGTTGGACAGTCCCGATAAGGGCACCAAACCACCTCCCCTAGAGTAAGCCGAGAGAAGGTATCGGCATAGTGCCCTACGACACCTGCCCACCGTCGACTCTGCCCCTGCTCCCCGGACCACCGCCATAGAACTACATACCCTATCTCCCTATCCTCCATCTCTGCCCAAGTCATCCATGGTAATCTGGCCGGCTTCTCCACTGCTATGTACTACCAAGCCCAACACTGCAACAAGTAGCTACAACTAATCCCCTTTCGCTGTTTGCAGTGGACCTAATACAACTCCCCATAGAGCTGTGCCAATAGTGTCTGTCCCCATCTCATGATAAGCGGTGCTTCTGTCGGGCACTCTACCAACTGCCAAACCAAATACAACAGGTTCCATGGGAATCTCGCGCCTGATGAGTCAGGTAATAACATGTTGGACATGAGGCCCATAAGGAATTCGTGCCTCACTCCCAACACCCCCCTCTCCAGCCACCATCAGACCAAAATCCTGCCAATATGGCAGTCGCCCTCTGCCCTCTCTAGTGGATCCTCCACACCTAGCTCCTCCCCATGCTCGAAGCATCGCAACAGTATAGCTGTTCGCTGGTCATGCGGTGATGTCCTGATTGGCAATCCATCTATCAAAATCTGAAGAAGCCGATAGATATCCTCCAAAGTCATAGTCATATCTCCTGTTGGGAGATGGAAGGTGTTGGTCTACGGATCCCAAAGATTGATCAGGGTCATCAAATAGGCCTGATCTGTGACCATAGGCTCCAGTCAAGCCACATTCTTGAGCCTAAGGGCATCAAGCCACTCCCAGTCATCTACAGTCAGTGCCCCCTATGCTTCAGTAAAAGCAGTGGGTACACGGTACCGGCTCCTAACAACCTGCAAAAGAAAACAATTCAAAAACATTAAAATCATGGAACAGAAATGTACAACAAAACAAAAAACAAGCATAAAAATTCAAACAAAAATTAATTCTTCAGTTCTAGGGTTTCTAATCCTAACTGATTAATTTAAAAACAAAACAAGCATAAAAATTCAAACAAAAATTAAATTTTCAGTTCTAGGGTTTCTAATCCTAACTGATAAATTTAACAACAAAATAAACATTCAAAATTCAAAATTAATTTTTAGTTCTAGGGTTTCTAATCCTAACTGATAAATTCCAAAAATAAAACAAAACAAAATTCAAAAACTAATTTTTCAGTCCTAGGGTTTCTAATCCTAACTGATTAATTTAAAAACAGAACAAAAATTCAAAAATACAAAAATTATGTCTTAGGGTTTTATGGTCCGTTTATCCTAGGGTTTAGTTAAAGCAAAATAAAAAATTCTTTACCTAGGTTTTGCGCTACAACTAAGTCTTAGTTGTCTTCAGCTCAGTTTCAGGGTTTAAGTTTTAAAATTTTGAAAAACATCATCACAAAGAAAATTAAACAAAACACTTGCAGTTTTAAACAAAAGTAATAACTCTAGGGAGCACTTACTGGTCTCACTTCGGCTCCGCCGCTCTATCCGGTTTGTGCACTCATAATGGCAGGGAAAATTTGACAGTGCTTCGCTTTGCAGAATTAACCTCCTTCTCCCCAGAGCTCCAAATCGCAAGAAAATTCAGACGTAAATGAGCCCAAACCCTAGTTTTGGCCTTTAAATAGGCCTTTTGAGCTTAAATTCGTATTCCCCTGGGACGAGCACTCTGGTTAGCACTCGTCCTACTTTGGGACGAATTCTAAGCTGGTATTCGTCCCACATTGGGATGAATTTAGGGCAAAAATTTCAAAAAACATCAAAAATTGAACAAAAATGCACTAAAACAGCTAATAAACTTGCCCGATGAGAGTGCTATTGCACTTGACATCCCGAGCATACAAAATAGACGTTGGGGTCACAAATTGTCACTATCCTACTCCCTAAGAAGGCTACCATAGCTGGAACGCTCCACGGGAGGACGGATTTTTGACAATTTCAGCTCCAAAAAGCGTCGCAAAAAGGGTTACCACCCACCAAAAATAGGTCTAAATGTCAAAAAATTGCACATGCTTAACGCTAAACCATCTAAGGGCAACTTTGCACAAGTCATCTTGGGTCAAGCGACTCATCACTTTTCTCACGAAGGTCATTCCCTCATCAATTCGTCGTTTGAGGGGGTAGTCACACTTAGTCACCAATCAACAAACACACACCCAATTAAGGAAAACGACATGCATTCAAAGAATCATTGACAAAGACAATTACGCTCCTGCTTGGGGCAATAAACAAGCAATAATCACAATTTGATCAAATCACTTGGCATTTTGTGAATCATGAACTCAAGGTTCTCACAGATAAAAGGTTGCGCCCTTTGCCTATTCATGACCGATCAATGTCCAAGGTCAAGTAACACCTCACCGAAAAAGGTTAACACTTGAATTGAGTGCCTTCGCTCGTCAGAAGCAAGGATTCAAGAATGCATGCCATTTCCATACTTGGGGCATCAAAATTTGGTTAGGTTACCAAGGAACCCTAATCATTAGTGCTTTGGTTATCTATTTTTGCTCGACGCTGCGCCATGCATAGCGCATCCCAAAAAGGGGCATCTGTAGACACCAAAACATCACCAATATGATTACGTGACTGCAAACACTAATCGCTTTGACACACACAGCCCCCAGGGTAGCCCTCAAAGGTTAAATAGTGGTCCTAACAACTTTTGTAGCAATTTTGTAAGGTCAGAAGGCAATTTGGCACATTCAGGCACTTTGCTTAGAATCCGTCCCACCTAGGGACGAATTCAAATTGGAATCCGTCTCACCCAGGGATGAATTCTGAATTTTCTCTGGGTCAGGACGAATTCCAGGTTCAACGAGAAAAAAGAAGAATTGCACCAAGTGGCAGTCGAGGATAGTCAATTAATGCCTTTGCCTCACATGCGCGTGTAGGTGGGCAGATTGGACATTAGAGGACTGTCACAAGGGCAGTCATGGAAGCCCAAGTCATGGAGGACTTTCCTCCCTCATGGGAAGGCATGACTACCACATGGCGTTTATGCATGCCCCTCCAAAGAGACCCCTTGGGTCTATAAAATGGTGAAATTTCTCACCCAAAGAGGACAAGTTGGAGGCATTTTCAAGCAACGAAGTGCTGCCAAATTGAATACCACATTTTACCCTTTTGATTCACCTCTTCCACATCCTTGATATCTTTCGCAAGAGAGGTCATTGGGTGGCTATTTGGAAGTGTGAATCTAGATCCAAAACTTGAAATTTGACCACATTGATCTACCAATTCTTCGACAACCCATTACAAGAGATTTTAGGCCCATCCCAAGTGGATTGGTGCCGAAATCAGGTTCCAATGGTGGGCGGCCCACCCGGGTGCCCCGCATTGATGCGAGCCTAATATTCTTTTTAGAACGATTAGGAATTCATGGAAGATTGTTCCTTTTGTCACTTTTTTATCTTGCATTCCATGTTATGTTGTTTCAATAGTTTGTAGTTCCAATTTTATAATGTTGTGATCAAATCTTATCATGTTTTGTCGCTTTTGTTGTCCCCACTAACTTGCAGGTAGCGACGTCAAATTCCCATTGATGGAGATCAAATTGGGGAAATCCGACCATCTGGGTCATCCCAAAATGCCCTCAATTAGCTAACACCTAAGTTTTTAGGTCTTTTGGAGATCTCGAGACGTGACATTTGGGCAGCATCACTTCGGCACTTTGTCGCAGGCAAATTCGTCCTACCCGGGGACGAATTACAGTCAAATTTGTCCTGCACAGGGACGAATTACAGTCAAATTCGGATCATTGGTGTTTTTTCCAATTGTTTTGATGGTAGTGGCCCTCTGATAATGTTCCCTGGTTCTTGTCAAATTTGCAAGTTGTTTAGAATCAGTTCATTTATCATTTTATTCAGTTTTATATACACATCCTGCATTATTTTTTAGAGAACAAATGTTTCGTCTTTGCAACAGGTGCTACTAACAATTTTGTTGTTTCTTTGAATGTAGGAGGAGTAGCAAGGATCAAGGATTCATTCACACAAGTGGTGACAACACTTTGGCCTGCCCATTTTGCATGTGGGCACGCGAAAGAGAGATGACTTTCCATTGATGTGACCAAGAGACAAGTTTGATGCTCCTTTCCCCTAAAAAGGGAGGAATTTAATTGTAACCAAATTTGAAATACATCAATAAAATAAGAGGGTTGTTTCATTCCATTTTGGTTCCAATTTGTCTATGCTTTCTCCATTTTACGCATTTCTAATTTGTAGCATCTAGTTTAGTTTCATTCTTGCATTGTGTTTGGAGTTTTCCCTTTTTGTTTTTCGGAATATCATGCTTTCAACCCCATCATGGTCTAGCTACATCAAAGCCTCATCCACTCTCACACCAAATATCCTCTATAGAACTCTTGCTCAATCTTGATAGGGAGTAGATATGATGGCATATCCCTTAGTAAGGATTATGAATAGTATGTAGACATCCTCTAATGTAACCGTCATAACGCTAGTTGGGATATGGAAGGTGTTGGTCCTACTATTCCAATGATGAGCCAGGTTCATCATATATGTATGATCTAAAATAATTCTAGGGAGGCACACCACCTATTTTAGGCTTATAACCCCAAACCACACCCAATCATAATTGTCCATCTCTCATCGAAAATTGATCAATAGGTAGGGTTCCCTACTACGAGTTGTCAAAATATGACACCCAATAAGCACTCAAAAATCAACACAAAATTAAAAAAAATCAACAATCCAATAAAAATTCACAAAACAAATATCTAAATTTGGGAGGCCACTCTGGGCATCAACTACCATCAGGTGTGACCGTTGGACCCTAAGACGACCACCCCAATGGTCAAAATTTTGACCATTAGATTTTTAATGCATCCACCATACCCCATGATGGCCCCCTTCCCACCAAAGTGCTATACCCTAGTGGCACCTAAAAGGGGTGTATCCTATCCTAAAAATCCTTATAAAAACTAACCTACCCTTAAGCTAGCCGAATCTACATTCCTAAAGCTAGGGTGAGGTTCTTTGCCAATAGTTTAATGAGGTTCATTTTTCTCATTACTTAGTGAGGTTCATATTAAATTTGTAAAGTTTATGATAGATATTGAGATTTATACCTTAGTAGCTCTGGCTCTTCTGATCATCGAATCCTTTGGTTTATCTGCCTATAGACACTAAAATCTGGTCAATCCGATTATGCTACGAAAAACAACTACATTGACATAACAAGGCCCCTAGAGCAACCCTCAAAAGGTATACAGTGGTTATAGCCACTTTGTACAAGGTTTTAGAAGGTTCCAATCCAATTTGGGGATATTTTGACACCCTTTTCCTATTTGTCCCACCCTGGGATGAATATAGATACTATTCATCCCCCCTGGAGCGAATAGTAGCATTCATCCCAGGGTGGGACAAATAATAGGTTTGATTGGAAAAATGTTAAATCTGAACAAATGGTACCTGGTAACAATTATTTATCCTACCTACCCATGCCTAAAAGTTAGAGCATATAGCATCTTTATGCCATACTTCATAAGGGAGGCCAAATTGGGAGATTCTCTTCCCCCTCCAATGCATGCCACCCCGATGGCCAAATGGTGCCTCTTGCCATGCATGCCCTTTTGCACATAAGCCCCCTATGGCTATAAAGTGGATGAATTTTCCACACCAATAGGAGAGGATTTTAATATTTAAGCAACGGAGCACTGCCAAGATTTCCCCTCACCTGAGTGTGCTCTCTTTCCCTCGAGATCTCTTCATAGCAAGGGAGGTTATCGGGTGACTCAAAGAGACATAATTTGTTTACACAAACCTATCAATCGAGTGAATTTCCATACCAAATTTAATGAAAATACCCCCTTTGTGTTTTGGACCATTCCCTAGTGGAATTGGTGGTAAAATTTTGGTAGAATCAGTGGGCATCCCACACCCAGGCACCCATAATTTGTGTTAGTCCTATTCGTCCCACCCTGGAAAAAATAAAAATATGTCAATAATTTTATTATTATTTTTAAATAGGTGTTTTCCATATTATCATACAATATTGCAGTTCAAATTTCATGCTTTTTTGAGTTATATTGGCCGAGATATTGCATTTTGAAGTTTTTGTAGGCTAACGGGATCTACTAGAGCATGCAATAGGATCTAAGCCCTATTTCTGAAATATAACTATATGGGTCCTCTTAAAATGTTATTTTATGCACTTTGTCCAACTTTCATGTGTTTTGGATATATTTAGGTCAGATAATTGCTTGCTTTGGGTTTTGCATATTGGAAAAGTGGACTGCAATTACGCCATGTCTATGGATGTAATTTTGGTGCAATTTCTAGTGACATATTCCCAAAAACTCTTATTTTAATTACCCCTATAATTTCATATAATTTGGAGTTTATTTGGTATAGGCTCGCTACATATGCTCCTTTCTTTCCTGTGGGGATTACATATTTTAGATCATATGCACTTGCTATTTGATATTTTATGTTTCCTTGTGTGTAGGTGTAGGCTATACAACACATTGGGTAGTAGCATAGGACCTCAAATAATTGAATATCCAAGTTGTGGAAACTTTGGCTCACCCATTTCAATTGTGGGTACGAGGAAAGACACTAGATGTGCACCAGAGTTCTTTGAAGGATTTGATCCTTGGGCACCATAAATTTGTAACAGTTGTATCATCCATTTGAGCCCTTGAGGGGACATATTTGTAACCTAGATTTGATCCATTTTATTAATAAGAAAACAATTTACTTTGCTTCATTTCTTGTTATTTGGTATCTTTTCCATCTTATTTGCATGCTTCCAATTTGATGCTCATTATACATAAGGGATAGATGAAATTTTCTATCCATATTTAAGTGCACCATTTTTCCCTAATTCAGTGGTGATCATGGTGGGATATAGTCCATTTTGATTTAGGTGAAATTTGAAGCTCATTTTTCATCTTTTTATGTTGTACGTTCTAATCATTCAAAACTGAAACGAACTCTAACCTTCTATTCATGCCACCTTGGGATGAATGCAAATTCATCCTACCCTAGTATGAATGTAGACTTGCTATTCATCCCACACTAGATTTAATATAAACTAGATGGATTTTTGATCAAAATTCCATAAATGATAGGTTTCAGAAGTGATGAGGTAGGTACCTAAACCCTCTATTTTCATTTTGCAGTTTCAAAAGCTGTTTATTTGGTTTTTCTCGCATAATTTTGTTTGTAGGAGAAATTTTAAAAGTAGGTTTACTTTTTCCATAATGAAAAATAATAGAAACAAGAAAAATCAAAGAAAATCAAAGTAGGAATGCATTTCTATGGTTTGCTTGCTTGTATCCTACCCAATGGGTAGGTTCACATGTAGGGTTTGCATTTATAATTTACATATGTAGGTTCCTTTTATCCTAAATTTTTGAAAGTAAAACACACATTTTTCATGCATTTAGTAAATTATCATCGAGTGATTTATTGTTTGCTTTCTTTGATTAAAAAGAACCACACACACCATGATTCATTTAAATGCTAGTAAGGTGGATTTTATCACCATCCACTGGTAGAGTTCAATGAGGTGGCTTTCATATCCACTCATTGTCTCAAATTCCACAAACCTTATTCTTTTCCAAGGCTAGTTCCAAGATCCATCATAGCCCATGGGTTATAGCACGTATCTGTCTTTGGAGAGGTATATCGCAGACTACGGATGAACTGGGTGAGGAACTGGTAGGACCTGTGCTCCCTGGCCATGTGTGGACTTCATTACCACATATTATAGGTGGGATAAAATGACCTGGAGTTCATAGCCAGGTTGTCAAGATATGATTATATAGGTGAAATCCAATTAAACATAATAATACCATTCAAAAATATTTCAAACACGTGACACAAGGTCCTCTTTTACAAAAAACACATATGAAACACAAAAAATAGTTTAGGAATTCACATATAAAACTTAAAAGAGATAATAATATATCTTATTGAGTGTTTTCTTTTATTTTTTTTGTTTAAATAAAAATTTGTAAAGGAGATAATCATCTAGGTTTTGATAGAGAGTTACAATTGTGTGCACCCATAGCTAAACCTAGTCATGGGTGAAAGCTATAGAGAGTGGACTAGGAGACATGAGCCATATCTTATTTAGCCCCAAAGAACTATTCATACCTCCCTGTCGAGCCTTTACTCATCCTAGTCCCTGAACAGTGGGATGAGAACCACACTTACAAGGGAGACCTATGCAGGACACCCCTATGGGTGAGGAACCTTACCTGGGAGAGTGTTCCTGATATTTAGACACATCGTACACCTTCTTTTATGAAAGGCAACAATGCACTAAGGTGCTAGTAGATAGAGTGGTGCCACGTATCCACATACTTGTTAGGTCTAACACACCTGTTCATAGGCTAGATCACAACTTCACACATTTGGCAGAGCAGGTTGATCTGACCTCACCTCTACATCACCCTGATAGGGTTCGATAGCTTAGGCAACCTGATGGGTATGAAAATTGTTGCTCGGGGTAAGCTAACTTAACCCTTCCCTTCCTCATTCATGAAGGAAGGCATGAGGAAATTCCTAATTATCTTCAATATTAGTATTCCATACATGCATGATGTTCCTCTGCATCCATTGATTATAATGAGCATATGTGCAGGCCTGAACCTCAAGTCAATGCAACAACCCTCGATCGAGGGAAGTGCCCGATAGATACCACTGATTATCTTGAATGAGGTTAGCCTTAGGGTGAGACTACTAGGCCTCCTAGGCCTCACATAGTGGAACAAATAAAACAAATAGTTATAAAATATATAGAACACCAAGCTCAGTTCAAACAACTTTGGCAATACAAGGAAAAACTAGACCTCTTGCATCAAATGGAGAAAGAAAGAATCGAATGACAAACCAACAAGTTCTTCTAGAGGAATCTACGAGATAGGTGCCTACCCCTAAGACACATAGGAAAAAAGTCCACTTGAGGAAACCTACACTCATTTTAGATAGGTCTCCTAGACCTTATCCAATGTTACCTCCATGAACTCCTAGGCCATATTGGGACTAAACATAGGGCACCCACATCGGGTAGATACCCCTCTTTATAGACCAGCTTGAGAGACACCCTATGGGGTATAAAATAAACATGAGCCAAAGATAGAGTACTTAGAGATACCTTATCAAGGTAGGGGGTGACATGCCACCACCCTACAATAGGTTGGAGGATCCTAGACCTCCACCATAGGATGTGAGCAAGGATGAGGAGATTAAATCCTCAGGCATGTATCGAGCTTTGATAGAGCACCTAGATTCAGTAGAGAACAAAACCTCCAATTATGGATCTCAAAAGCCCACTTTGCACCTGTTATGTAGTTAGCCCCTTCATACTTAGATTCCTACACCTCCCTATCTAGAGCAATTCAATCTACTTTAGTTGGCTACCTTTAAGGAAGAGAAAGATGCGCAAGAACACACCACTAAATTCTTGAGTCAATGTTTTGGAATTTAGGATAACGATGCTTTGATTTTGTAGACATTTGTAATTACCCTCTCTGGCCTAGATTCAAAGTGGTTTACTCAAATTTCAAAGCATAACATTCACAACTTGGACCAACTTGTAGATGCGTGCTTAGAATACTTCACCTTCAACACCAAGAGGAAGGCGACACTGGCTGATCTTGCTGGGTTGAAATAGTATGATGATGATTCAATAGAAAATTATGGCAATAGGTGGTGAGCCTTGCTTTCCAAGCTACCTTATCTACTCCCCATGTCAAAGTTGACTCAGATGTTTTTCAAGAGCTGCCTAAAGCTGATCTCCTTATTGTTACAACTGTAATAGTATTTGACTCTTGAAGATGCCTTAGCATAGGCTAGGATCATTGAAGACATTAAAATTCAAGAGGGAGAAATTGCAAAGCCTCACAAGAAGGAGTGGAACAAGAATGCTAAGAACACCCTAGTGCAGCCTAACCCAATAGTAGTGAATCAGATTACCATTAGTACCCCAGATCCAATGCAAGCTACCCCACCTCAAAAGCCTAATTATCAAGCCTCTCCTAGGAACTATGCCAAAGACAACTAGAATAATCAAGGGCAAAACCAACAACATCACCCCAAGTGATAGTTCACACTCATTGCTGAGTTTATGAACTCGTCGTTTGAGTGCCTCTTAGTGGCTAATGCAATTCATTTACCTGAGAGTCGACCTATCGACCCAAATGCACCGAAGCTCAAAGGATACAAAGAAGACCTATATTGCAAGTTTCATAGGAAAAATGATAATTATGTGAAAATGTGCTATAAGTTAAATAATTTGGTACAAGATATAATCAATAGGAACACCCTTCAGGTAGACAACCCTATCATGCCAAACAACCAATAGATGGAGGTATTCAAATACCCTTTGCCTGCCCATGTGGAGCAAGCTAAGCCAGTGCCCCAGGTGAATGAGGTGTACCATGCCCACCCTAAGAAAGGTTATGTCGGCATGATAAGAATTGTAACAAGAAATAGGTGGTACCCAAGTCCAGTCGCATCACCTATGGCTCATAGTGATGTTCCTTTGACATCCCAACCTTTACTGCCTCATGTGTCGAGACTCCCACCTAGACCTGTGGCCACAATTAATACTAAGCTCACTCAAAGCTTAAGAATGACATATGCTCAACTCTCCATATATGATCTCATTCAAAAATTACCTCCTCATAGAGAAGACTTGATGGAGATCCTTAATACAATAGAGCTTCAGCCCCAGGATTCCAACTCCTTCAAAAATTTTGTGGGGCATGTGCAACAATGCACAAAATTGATGATTACCTTTCACGAAGACAAGCTTAAACTAGTTCTGAATGATATGGTGGATCCTCCCTTGCACACCTTTGCATGCTCCCTTGCACATTGTCACATGTGTAAATGAGACACTATACAAGAGAGTGTTGATAGACACTGGATCTTCTAGCAACATCATCACTATAATAGCTCTCAAGCACATGAAGCTCCTAGCATCCCATATTGTTGCATCTACATACACCCTCTGAGAATTCAATTATTCCATATGCTCACTAGTTGGTACAATCATCCTACCTATTTAGGTAGGGCAAAAGACCATCCCAACACTCTACCACATCCTAGAGGGTGAGATGGCGTCCAATATCCTATTACGCAAACCATGGATCAGGGAGATAAAATGTGTCCCTTTTATCGCTCACCAATACCTCAAGTACACTCATGAAGGGCAAGTCCATGTCATCCCTACAAACCTAGAGCCTTTCAAGTATTGAAATATGATGTAGTAGCTCCCTGAGTCAACCTTGCCATCAACCCATTTGGATTTTCAACCAAATAAATCTAGCCAATATTTGAATATGTTGCCATCACTTTCAATAAATCCATCACTATCACATGCCATACCGTCCTCATCATCAGTGCCCCCCCAGACACCCATTGCACCTATGGATCCCTTACATAGGAACCCAGGGAAGTGACCTATTGATGAGTTCCAACCAACCATATACACCATCTCCACATAGGAGGTTCCTAGCTAAGTAGATGAGGAGCTACTGCATGAGGCAAATAATGAATTATATCAAGTCTTGCTCTCATATCCTTTATATCCATAGCCTTAGGTCATAGTGCACCTAGCTTGTATCATATTAGGGGAGTACATGATTAGGAATATTACAACTACCCTTGCTAGAAAATCAGTGCATGACATGGATCGACCTCATCTTCCTATAGACATTATAGTACCTTTAAGTATTCCCCCTAATCAGACAAATTTTATCTATGGGGGCCTTGAATATGGCATCGAGCCTTACCAAAAATATGAGGAATATAAAAAGCCTTTTTTCGAGGACATCAAATACATGTCCCACCTCGAGTTCACCATGAGGTATCTCCACCTCTTTAATTGGTATAATTATGGGTTGGGCCTGTATGATAAGGGCACTTGGGTCCCTTACTAGCCACAGTATCAAATGCCTTATGATAAGTTTGGGTTGGGGCACAATAGGCCTTTACCCCTCGAAATCCTCATAGATAACTTGGAGTGCATGATGCTCAACCTTTGGGATGACATTGCACAATATCCTTTTACCAACTCCAATAGCACCTACTCATTAGGGAACTAATTCCCCATGCTTGTAGAAAATGATGACCTACCTACCAATGATGTTCACTCTTACAAGAGAGGTGAAGGTTCACACACGATTCCCCATGATAGTGAGGAAGAGGATCAGGGTCCCCCTTATGAGTGGACCACCAATGACAAGTTAGATTATGAGGTAAAACCTATTGACTTCGATAGTTCATACGAAGAAGGCCCATAGGTCATACCTATGGATGACAAGGATGATTTCTATCTGTGCATGTTCCCATTACACCATCCATCTAGTGACAACTTCTACCTTTATAGGAGCAAGCTCGCATATAGTCACACTAACCACCTCCAATCATTCCACCATCCCGATAACCACCTCCTCAGGTCTTGTGACATCCACAGGTCTGTGGACACCATCAACCACCTAGGGGAAATCATCCATCCATAAATATGATTTCCATAGATATTTTTGAGCCTTTGCAAGATCTAAATAACCTGTTGAAGTTGTTGCATATTGACTAGGGGTAATTGAATTTTATTGAGGATATTGGCCCCTATCGCCTTCTGAGTATTGGCCTTGTGATGAGATGCTACAACCATTTAATTTCTCTCCAGGGCCAACTCATGATGTCTTCGACATTGAGGAGGAACCCAATGTTCCCATTGATGATCTAAATCTAGCTTATGATATTCATTTGATCCCTACCCCCACTAGTTGGAGGAGGGGTCACATATATCAATTGAGCCTATGATTGAAATATATATCAACTTAGATACTGATAATCTACAATGTATCAAGCTAGGGGAAAGCTTATCACTTAAAGAGCAAGCCTATTACATAGCCCTTCTCACAAAGAATAAGGAGGCTTTTGCATGGTCCTACAAAGACATGTCGGGACTGGATCCTAATCTAGTCACCTACAATATGACGCTTGACCCCAAGGCCAAGCCTGTAAAGGAAAAGCTAAGAAATATGCATCCAATAGTGGCTCTAATGGTCAAATATGAGCTAAAAAAGCTATTGGATGCTAGGTTTGTCATTTTTGTAGACTATACGCCATGGTTGTCCAACATGATTCTCGTTAAGAAGCTTGATAGGAGGATTCACATTTGCATCAATTTTCGAGACCTAAACAAAGTGAGTCATAACGATGATTTTCCTTTGTCAAACATTGATGCCCTAGTAGATGCCACAATGGGCCACAAAATTTTATCCCTTATGGATGGTTTATTTGGGTACAATCAGATTTGTATCAATCTGGAAGACCAGCTTAAAATAGTGTTCACAATACCTTGGGGAACATTTTGCTATAAGTTCATGCCTTTTGGCCTTAAAAATACCGGTGCCACCTACCAGCATGCCATGATGTACATATTCCATGACTACATGTATAATATTTTTGAATATTGCATGGATAACTTACTAGCTAAATCTTTGTTATGCCATGAGCATCTTGATGTCCTGTGCAAAGTCCTCGATCACCTTATTGAGCATAACGTGAGACTAAACCCTAAGAAGTGTGTCTTTGGTGTCACATCTCAAAAACTCTTGGGATTTATAGTCTCTAAATGAGGCATTAATGTGAACCCCAACAAGGTCAAGGTAATCCTTGAGATGCCTCACCTAACTACCATTAAGCAGCTTCAAAGTCTGTAGGGCAAGATCACATCCATCAAACACTTCATAACACAATTTTTAGACAAGTGTTGGCCCATGAACAAGTTATTGTACAAGGGGGTCGGATTCCATTAGGATGATGAGTGTCAAGATGCCTTTGATGCAATAAAGTAGTATCTGGCTTCGTTGCCAGTATTGGCTTCACCTAGACTAGGAGTTCCATTCTACTTATACATCTCAACCATTGAGATTTCATTGGGTGCCATGTTAGCCTAGAATAATGAACTGCATAAGGAACACGATACTTACTATCTCTGTCGCACCCTGGTCAGTTATGAGATCAAGTGCGCATACATTGAGAAGTTATGCCTAGTGGTGGTTTTTCACCACCAAGAAGCTATGACATTACATTATTTGTCATATGATGTATTTTCTATCTAAAGATAATCCATTGCAATAAATGATGAGTCACACTTATCATAATAGTCACACGGTGAAATGGATCATGTTGTTGATGGAGTTTGACCTAGATTTTATCAGATAAAAATTAAGGGTCAAGTAATCACTAATAAACTAGTAGAGGCCCCTCTTTAGGATGATCAACCTCTTAGCATGGAGCTTCCCAATTATGGAGTCTTCCAAATATTAAAATAACCTGATTCTGACAAGCTTGAGTCATAGGCAGATATGAATTTGTTCTTTGATGGCTCCAAATGTGAGCAAGGGCATGGTGCAGGGATCATTTTTTTCACACCACATGGGGCTCCCATACCCCTATCATTTAAAATTGATTTCCCATGCACCAACAACAATACCGAGTATGAAGCCCAAATCACAGGTCTTCAAATAGCTATTGCCATAAAAATCACCAAGCTTAATATTTTTGGCAATTCCTTGCTCATTGTTAACCAGGTCAAAGGGATCTACCAATGTAAGTGCCTAGTTTTGCAAGCCTACAAAGCCCTTATGGATAAATTCCTGGTAAAGTTCAAATGGTATGACATCGAGGCACTCCCTCGATCATCTAATCATTTTGTAGATACAATGGCCTCCCTAGGGTCCTTGATCCTATAGAACCCTACTAATGAGATGACAACCATTTAGGTAAAAATGCTATTGCAATATATGGTTGAGCATGAGAGCACTCAAGCCATGTTGTAAGTCCACTTGATTCAAATTGAACCTCATCAAGAAATATTCTCACACATTCATGAGCACTTGAATCATGTTGATTGGGGGACTCTGTTCCCTCAAGACCCTTTTGATAGCAATACAATGCTATTCTAACAAGTTTTTTCCCAATCAGCATTTACTCAAGATGAACATCAAGAGGGACAAGCAGTTCATGTGATTGAGGCTTCCTCACAACAGGATTGGTCTACACAAATCAGGGAGTATCTAAAACTTGGTAATCTCCCTCCTGGATTATCACACACCATAAAATGGAAATTCAAATGGAAGGTGGAAAAATATATCTTTCTAGGAGACATTTTGTATCATCAGAGCTATGAAGGGATCCTCCTTTGTTGTTTAGAGCATCAAGAGTCAGTTTGGGCAATTTCCCAAGCACACAATGGTACATGTGGTGGCCATTTCAGTGGCATGGACATCCCAAAGCACATTCTTTGCATGGGTTATTATTGGCAAACTTTAGAGTGAGATTATTGTACATATGTGAGGAAGTGCATGAAGTGGCAGTACCATGCTAACTTGACACACATACCTTCTTAGGCCTTGGAGCCGATTCAATTAGCTTGGACATTCTCACAATGGGATTGGATTTAATCGAGAAAATCTTCCCCGCATCCTTAGGCCATCACACATTTATCATTATGACTATCAAGTATTTTATAAAGTGGTTGGAAGTAGTTCCCCTTACCTCTACAATAGGACCCCACATCATGGAGTTCGTATTACTTTATATCATTTGTCATTTTGGTATTCCATCCAAGATAATTTCGGGTAATGGGACATCATTTAAGAATGAATATTTGCATGCTTTGACAACAAAGTATAATATCCAGCATAGCTTTTTGACACCCTACTATCCATAAGAAAATGGAAAAGTAGAGGCTTCTAATAAAATATTGATTTTCATTCTCAAGAAAACTGTCAAAGAGAATCACACTGATTGGCACACGTAGATGCCCCTTGCTCTATGGGCCTATCGCACTAGCATTCAAATGCCCACTGGGGCTACCCCGTTTTCACTAGTGTATGGCACTGAGGTAGTCATACCTATAGATCTAGAAATCCCATTGCTACACATATCCATGTAGGAGTTCATTGATAATGACATCGTGCGATAGGCTCGCCTAGATTAGCTTACATTACATGATGAACATCACGTTAATGCCCTTGAGAATCTACATGTTTATTAGGAGCGACTTAAGAGAGCCTATAATATGAAATTCCATCTTAGATATTTTTGGGTTGGTGATCTTGTTCTGAAAGAGAACCAACAAAATTCTAATTTTTCACCCCACCTAAGGGACACATTTGCTGCAAACTAGTTAGGTCCTTTTGTCATCACTAGTCATATTGGACCCAAAACTTACTGCCTAGCCTCACTTGAAGGAACCGAGGATCTTGAACCCTTGAACATCCTTCATTTGTGGCCTTTCCATGTCTAGAGTGTTGTGGCTCAACCTAAAATGCTCCAAGGGTGCCTATAACCCACTTGGTCAACCCAAAATGCTCCTAGGCGGTCCATGACCATCTAGGTCACCCCAAAATGCTCCAAGGGTGCCTATAACCTGCTTGGTCAACCTAAAATGCTCCTAGGCAGTCCATCACTATCTAGGTCATCCCAAAATATTCCAAGGGTGCCTTTAACCCACTTGGTCAACCCAAAACACTCCTAGGTGGTCCATGACAATCTAGGTCACCCCAAAATGCTTCAAGGGTGCCTATAACCCACTTGGTCAACCAAAAATACTCCTAGGTGGTTTATGAACATCTAGGTCACCCTAAAAATATCCAAGGGTGCCTTTAACCTGCTTGGTCAACCTAAAATACTCCAAGGATGTCTATAACCCGCTTGGTAAACTCAAAATGTCCCAAAGGCATATGTCAGCCCTTTGGTCACCCAAAAATCTCCAATGACCCCCAATAAGTCCATTGGTCACATGTATATATATATATATATATATATATATATATATCAATCAAAAATCCAAAAACATCAAAAATACAAAAATATTGCATTGCACCATATTGCACCACATTGCACCACATTGCATCACATCGCATCACATTGCATCTCATTGCATTTTGTCATCACTTGCATTAGGTATACTCATCATTGCACTTCATATTTTAGAGTTGCTCATACATGTCTAGCACTACGATTGTATACTAGTCATCATTCACAATCAATTTTGTTAAAGTAATTACCCGCATAGTTCAATGTTTCACTTATCATTTCCACCTACACTTCCCATTTCTCGTATTTTTGTCCATTACAATTTTTTTTTTGGTAAATAAAAGTCTTCATTAATTACCGGGTTTTGCAGGTTAACCCAAAACCTATTACAATATCCAACCTTCTGCTGAGATTGTAGATCCTAGTCATCCTTGAAACTTTCTTACCAAAACTTGTGTTGAATCCCCTACAACACCTTACTAACAAGGCACGCCCATACCTAAACATAACTGTAAACATTACTTACATTGATAGGAAATTGAAGTTTGGAACTTTGCACTTGTGAAACCTGTTGCTTGCCCATTTCCTATTCTCTGTCAGAATCTTCCAAGGCTTACACCCTATTACCTTCATTTCCAATTTAGTATGATTTAGAGGGAAACCCCATAGTTATTACCAGCTTCATGGGGAAAGAACACCCATTCATATTTCTCCTTAATGGTTAGGTTTATTTTCATGACTAATAATGTTTTCCACTTCACATGGCACACCTTGTGTCCATGTCACCAAACTACCAACATCAACACCTATGTTGGCTAATTTGTCAACTAACCTGTTGGCCTCACGATACACGTGACAAGACCTCCTGTTCTGTCTTGCCACAAAATGGATCCTAACTTCATGGATGACTCCCTCGATTCTCCATGGAGGTTTTTTTCCATTGGTTAACAAGTTGATGATGTTCATCGAATCACTTTCAATCATCAAGTTACCTTGAGTTGCTTGGGCTACTTGCAACCCTCTCCAAAGGGCTCTAGCTTATGCTTCGTTATTAGTTTTGATTCCCAATGGTTCAGCGAAGGCCTTGACCAAATTACCTTGATGATCCCTGATTATTCCTCTAGCTCCAGATCTTCCTGGGTTCTCCTTGGCTACATCATCAAAATTTAGTTTAAACCAACCCTGGGGGGTGGTTCCCAAGAAATCCCATTTCTGGGATTGGGCAAAGGAATGGAAGGTTTGTCCTCAATACCTAAGGCCCGAGCTAATTTTTTTTCTTGGGGAGGAATTGAGTGGTTCTCATCCACTAAGGTGCTAAGGTTTTCTTTCACAAAGACAATAATCCTGTTGAGGATGGTTTTTGGGTTGTGAATGGTATCCTTAAAGGCTCTATGGTTCCTTTCTAGCCAAATATGCCAGAGAAAATGATGCCAACAAATTTTCCATAGGTACTTAATTTTTAGGCTAACAAAGGGTTGAGGCCATTGATGGAACACTTAGGATATACGAGTAGGCTTAACCCACGATATCCTAAAGGCTTGGAAAAGTTCATCTAGGATGGACTCTGCTATCGGACACTCTAGAAACAAGTGTTGGGTTGTCTCCCATCCTACCCTGCACATGTAGCAATGGTTAGCAATAACCATACCTTTGGATAACATATTGTCCATAGTGAGGATTTTTCCTTGAATCACCAACCATGAAAAAAATAATATTTTAGGAACTAAGCCTTTGATCCAAACCAAACTCGGTTGAAATTGTTGATCTTCCACATTGAGAAGCAAATTATAGGCAGACTTAACTGTGAAGTCACCACTTTCAGTCTCAGTACAAACAATGTGATCTTCATCCTCTCCAGAGGGAATAATTTTCTAAATTAAAATGTTATAAATCTCTTCAGACTCCACTTCAAAACCCTGTACTTTGATGTGTTTCCACCTGTTGATATTTATATCCTGCCACATATAATTTGCAACCTTCTTCCCAATATGCTACTCCATATGCTCTTGAATCCTAGCCAAACGAGGATTTTGGGATAACTCCTCAGCTCTCACCCATCGATCCTTCCAAAAGTCTATTGTTTACCCATTTCCTAGAATACATCTAAGACCTTTCTTGACAAGATCCCTACTTGTGAGGGTTGCCTTCCAAAAAGCAGACCCCCTGCTTGCTAAGTTGTCATTAAGGAAGTTCACACCTTGGAGGTATTTCCTCCTAACTATGGTAGTCCATTCATTATCGACCTTAGTCAATAACCGCCATGATTGTTTGGCTAACAGAGCTGTATTGAGATGAGAAACTCTCCTCAACCCTACTAAATGGATATTTTTCTTATCCTCAGTCCTTGACCAGAGAATTTTTTTTTGAAGCTGCTCAATTTTGTGATACACCTTGCTGGGAGCTCTGAACACTGATAGGAAGTAAATGGGTATACTTTGAAGTGAAGCCATAGTTAAAACTACTTTTCTTGCTTGAGATAACATATGTCCTTTCCAACCTGCTAGCTTTTTTTGGATCCTCTCTAGAACTATGTTCCACATTGATCCTTTAGGTTTCCCCGTAAACAGGGGAAGACCTAAATAGGAGGTGGGAAGGGATGTAATCTGACATTCCATGATCCTTGCTATGCTGTTTTGCCTAGGAATGGGGGTATTGATGAAATAAAGTTTACTCTTATCAAAATTCACTTTCTGTCCAATTGCTTCTTCATACATTATGAGAATATTTTTAATCCTTCTTGCCTCAACCACAAAAGCCAAAATCAGTAGCAATGTATCATAAAAAAATTGCTGATGTGTCATCGGGGTAGTTAGCGACGTGGCCTTGATACCTGATATGAGTCCAGCTACCACTGTTGCCTTAATGGCTCTTCCCAAGGCCTCAGCTACGATGATGACCAGCATAGGACTTATGGGATCTCCTTGTCTTAGACCACATTTGCTTTGAAAAAAACCTACATTAGACCCATTAACCAAAACTGAAAAACAAGGCTTAGAAATACACTCTCTTATTAACATGACCCATTTCATGTTGAAGCCAAATTTTAATAAAACTACCTCTAGGAATTCCCAATTTATCCCGTCATAAGCTTTTTTCATGTCCAAATTTAAAGCCATGACTACTTTTTTGGTCTGAGCGGTTGTATGAAGAGCCTCATGAACAGTAATAACTCCATCTAAGATTGATCTTCCTTGTACATAACTTCCTTGACTTGGATCAATGATAACCGGTAGAAATTTCTTCAAACGGTTGGCTAAAACTTTGGACAAAATTTTATAGGATATATTACATAGGCTAACCGGCCTAAAGTCAGCCATAGTCTTGGGGTTGGGGCCTTTAGGTATCAAAGCAATGAAATTTGAATTGAAACCCCTTGGAATATGATTTGAACTTTGGAACTCCTTTATTGTAGCAATAACTTCTGCTCCAACAATATCCCAACAAACTTGGAAAAACTACGGTGAAAACCCATCCAGCCCAGGAGCTTTGTCAAGATCCATGTTAAACAAAGCCTCCTTGATATCTTCATCTAAAAAAGCTATTGTAAGAGACTCATTAATCATTTAATCAATGAGTTGTGGAATTAATTGAAGGAGAGAGTCATTTGCTTGGGCATTACAGGCCCATTCTTCACCCAATAATGAACTGAAAAAATTAACAGCCTCGTCTTAATCTCCTGAATGTTTTGAGTTGAGTATCCATCCACCTTAGTTAAATTTCTAATATTATTGTTGCTTCTATTGCTCAATGTGGTAACATGGAAAAATTTGAATTAGAGTCCCCTTCCTTTAGCCATAATGCCCTTGATTTCTACCTCCAATACATCTCCTCACAAGCTAAAATATTATAAAACTCACAAAGGGTTTCCTTCTCTTCAGTCCTTGTCGCATCATCATAGGTTCCATTTTGGATTTTGCTTTCTATTATTCTCATTTTTTTCCCCACTGCTCTCTTATTCTCAAAAATATTTCCAAAGACTTCTTTATTCCATATTCTAAGGTTGTTTTTCACCATCTTAAGTTTTTGAGATAGTTTGAAGGAAGCACTTCCCTGGATAGGCTACTGCCACCATTCCTCTATTCGTTTCTTGAAGTCCAAATGTTTAACCCACATTGATCTGAATGGCTTTTTAAAGGAGTTAACCTAAAATGCCTCCCATAGAATAAGATTATGGTCTGAAGCGCATTTAGAAAGGGATTGTAATGCTGAATCACCAAACATTGTTGTAGCTTCCTTGGATAAAAAAAACCTATCCAACATTTCTTGAATCAGTTGACTTCCTATCCTCTTGTTACTCCATGTAAATTTGGCTCCTTTTAGTCTTACATCCATCAATTCATTTGTGTTAATGAATTCATTGAGGTCCTCCATGCTCCTTGAGGGTAACCCAGATCCTCCCTTCTTATCATATGGGTAAAATGGGGTATTGAAATCTCCCCCAATCACCCAAGATATTTCTTTAAAAGCTTGGTTCAAATACCCCAAAAAATCCCATAGTTTAGACCACCCTTGGACAGCGGTGGGGGCATAAAAATTTGACATAATCCAATTCTTATTTGTATCAAAATCATGAAATAATACGCTTAAGACTTTAATTTTCCTGAATAATACTTCCTTCTATTTTAATAGAATCCCATAAGATCATGAGGCCCCCAGATGCTCCTCTCACCTGTTGAAAGGCCACTTCCCCTTGCTTCCAAATCCTTCTAGCTATAAGTGTTGATTGTGCCGCATCTATTTTGGTTTCTTGAAGAAAAATGATAGTAGGATTCCAATCCTTCCTTATAGACTTCACCATCATTTGTTTTGGTGGGTCGTTTAGGCCTCTCACATTCCATGAGAGAACCTTCATTTAGAATATTTGATATTTTTTCCCCACCCCCTTCCCTGAGCCAAAGGGGGTTTATCAATTTTGCTATTATCCTGGATAGGAATAGCTTGTTGTAACAATGTTCTTTGCTTTCCATTTGCAATTTCTTCATTGATTCTCATTCTATAGTGCTCTACTGTAGATATTCTCCCTTTATTTCTTTCACTTCCATAATCTATCGGAGGCTTGGTGGTGCTTCTAGTCTATTTTGGATTGAAATGAGGGGGCATATACTGTGATAGTCTAGGGCTTGAACCTTCTTCCTCATTTTGGGGGTTTTCAATTCCCTCTTCATCCTTAGCTTTGTTTTGGTTCACCTCTCCTATCTGGTTCCTAAACAGAGGGCTTTCCTTCAAGGAAACTTTTACTGTTGGGCTCGTCTGATAAGGGATAATTTGCTCCACTATCGTATTAGGTGCTACATTCCTGCATCTTGTTTCCACAACTTTGAATCTTGACTCTATTTTTTCCATGTTTAAACTAAAATGACCTGGAAATTTTTATTCATTTTGAGCATAGATTTTGGGGCTTTTTGTCATAACTATGGATGGTCCCAATTTGGATGGGGAGTCTAGGGTTTCAGGAAACTTGACACTGATGGTATCATCCTTACTATTTTCTTTTTCAACTTCTAGATTTGCTAGGATATCAAACATGTTCAAGCTGGGATCTTTATTACATACCTTATGATTTTTGCCTCCCTCATTATGTTGCTTTACTTTCTCCTGGATTTTTTCCAGTTCTGTGTTGTCTTGGTCAGCCTAGTTATTCTTAACTTGTCTGTATCCTTCCAAGTTAAGATGCGGTCCTTGAAACTTTGGGATCCCTCTCCCATTAGATTTCCCCAAAAAACCTTTGCTCGTGGATTCCTTTTTTGCAGTTATTGTCAAAAATTGGGCTTGAAGGTGGCCCTGGGTTTTGCACATGCTACAAAATATTGGATTGTTCTCATAATCCATAGGCTAAATCCTTAGAAAATCTCCATATGCTAGTTCCACCTAAGAAGGTAGATCAAAATCCAAGTTTGCATTTACAAAAATCCTAGCATGCGTCAGTCTAGTCCTTGCTCGGGTTGAATGGTCTATTGCCATGATCTCTCTTATCGTCTTTGCTATGCCACTAAGCCAGTACTCATTAACAAACTAGGCTGGGAGGTTTGGTAAGTAGACCCAAATGGGTGCTATATTAATGTTCTTCTTCTCAGGGTTGAAATACTCCCCCCACTTCCTCAGAAAGAGGCTACACCTTCCTAGAAACTAGGGTCCTCCTGTCAAGATGCGCTCTGCATCATATTTTTTGTTGAGTCTTATCATAAAAAAACCTCTTGACATGGCTACAATTTCTAAGCTTCCTAAAGTTTTCCACTTTTCCATGGGCCATGAGCGAATAGTCTCAATGTCTGACCTTCCTCCAAAAAAATTTCCAACTAAGGTAATGCCTCCATATCCAATAATCTTTCCATAATATCCACTGACATTGTTAACATGTTATTGTTTGGTATTAGGGGTGGCAGTTCACTGATTGGCTCCTTATTTTTCCATTTCAGCATTTCCAAAAATGTTGGGACCTTGTTGCCAGCTTCTAAACCCCAGTGGGATCCTTTGTTTGAGGGTATATCTAGAGGATCTGTACCTTTAGCCTTTTCGAACTGAGCTGATAGGGAATCCTTTTCCTTTCCAGCTACAACATTCTGCCCTGCCTCTGGATCTTCTCCTTCCGTTGGTTCAAAATTCCTACCTGCCATTTTTGCTCCTCCTTTGCTTCCTCCGCTTCCTCCACCACTCCTCATCTCTATTTTTTGTCCATTCCATTCACCTAGCCATTTGTTCTAGAATTTCATTAGGGTTATTGGTAACTCACCCATATCTAGTTTTCTTTTCATATTTTATAGAAATCTATCCCGATTTTTAGGAGGCAAGGTCTTGCTTAGATTGTATCTTGTATAGATCAAATCCCAACACATTTTCACACTAATAAATCCAAGTTTTGTGCAAGGAAAGATGAAACATATGATGTGGTCTAGGTTTATTTAAGCAAAAAGGTTATCCTGCTCATCCCCCTATGCAAATGGTTCAATAATGGTGAGAATTGGAAAAAGGAAAAGCTCTTCCCTACGAAATTCCCCAAAATAAATAGTGGTTTTCACCACTATCAAAAATCCCAACTCCCAAAATCCCGAAAGTCAAAATCAAAATCCCAAAATTTCAAAAATCAAAATCCCACAAAAAGCAAAAAAAAAATCAATATCAAAAGCAAAATAAATAGTGGTTATCACCACTTTCCAAATCCCTTGCTCAAAGAAAAAATATACAAAATAAACAGTGATTTTCATCACTACCTATGAGCAAGTATCCCAATAAAATTGAAGAAAAGAAGGGAGCTGAACTTGAATCCCTAGAATTCTTAGCATTCAACAAACCATAAGGTGATCCTCATTCTAGGTTTTGTGGCCAACCTACTTGGGAATGGTGGTATCCTTACACATGATGATATGTATGTCACATTAGCATTCTACGTGTATGCAGACCAATGTTTGCATGTGGATGAGCTAGCTTTTGGTAGCCTATACTACCTAGTGGTCTAATACTACTAAGTACAAAACCTAGGATCGTGATATTAATAGGGTGATCCTCATTACAGGTTTTGTGGATAGCCTATCTGGCAATGGCGTTATGTTTATGCGTCTCACAGGATTGAACTCATTGGCACACACAGGGATATGAAGTATCTTGGTCATCCTAGCAGATTCAGACCTTGTCAAAAAGTCTTGCGTAGTCAACATACAACCTCTAATAAAGTTAGCTAAATTTTTTGAGTCTCAGGAAAACCTCATCTACATTCTCTAACATCTCATTTCATTTGTTCCATTTTATCACATTGCAACAATACATTTCCATATATCCATTACACAAAAATAGTACAAACAAAAAAAGAAGAAGGAAGTAATAAATTTTTATAGTCTATGGCGTTAACATAGTGTGTCAAATAATTAGTCACAGTTCATCATATCAAAGCACTTCATTTATCCATCTCATTGTACATCCATGCATATACATAGCATCAAATTAAACCATATTAAAACATATGCATACATAATAAACATCCATCAATATGCCATCATATCATAAATGCATCCATATGCATACATAATAAACATCCATCAATATGCCATCATATCACAAAAGCATCCATATGCATACATGATAAGCATTTAACATATCATAAAAAAAAATACATACATTGCATCCATATCATAAAACAATAAAGGAGACACATGATGACTATATATATACATATATGGGGTAAAAATATACATCATAGTTTCCAAAAATGCTCGTAGGATACAATAAAGTGGGTCCTCAGACCTCACCAATACCAAAAATCCAAAATCCAAAAATATTCCTAAGAGTCTCCACCACCATGGTCATGCAAGATTGGTGCTATGACCCACTATCACCTATAGTCCGAGTCCACTGTGATCCCCCATGCCTACTACCACTAGCCCTGTCAGTCCTCCACCTAGACAAAGACTGCATTGTATCACTCTACTATGTTTGGCATGATCCACTAGTCTCTCCATAATCATAAATATGCCCTCAAAGGTGCACTACCTCCATCACCAATCGATCAATGTAGGCCTACCTCCACTATTCCCATACCTGGTAAGTATCCACCACTAACTACAGTCATAGAATATCTACCCGTAGTCCCTCAACATCCTCACTACTAGATCCCTCCTACCTTGGATCCTATGATCTCAGCTATGCCCAAAGTGATGCTATATTAGCCTGATCCTCCTGTGTCTATGTCCAAAGGAGATATCTCTCCAATTTGACCCTACCCAACTTAGCCTGTAGCTCTAGATATCATTCATCCTACATATCCTATGGTGCCTATCCCCCACGATCCTCTACATCCACATAGTCACCCTGATATCCCAAGTCTAGGAGGTCTACTTGCTCAAATGTCTACCAATAATACCCATGGTGATCACACACCTCTACTTGGCCCTCCTCAGGGACATCTTACATAGCCTCATCTGCTACCTCAACCATCTCACCCTTGAGGGCTCCCGTGCCTCGCCATTGGTGCATCAACAACCACGAGTCATACTCCTCTATAGCCCTAATTTCATCCACATTAGGAACATCTAATATAGGATCCACCTCCTCCCCCACCTCATCCACTACAAGCCAACCCAGTATCCTTTCATCATCCTCGTGGCATCGGTATACCACTAGCTCCCTAAGTAGTCCCTGATGTAACCCAAACTATCACATGACCCAAGCAAAATGTTAGTACTCCCACTTGGTCCCATGCTTCACAATCATCCATCTACCTCATATTACCCATCGAAGTTACTCTCTAGCATTAGCCTAACCTAGAAAGTCCTTGTAGGGTCGCCATATCACCTACCCTGGTGCCAGTCATTAGAAAGCATCGATGTAGTGATACACATTTCCTGCATGATTATGAGTTTGCCCTCTCTCCTTATCCTTCTACCATAGGATACCACATCCTATCTCCCTATCTACTAGCTATTCTCGAGTAATCCATGACATTCCATGTGGTTGCCCACAACTATGTGCTACCGTCCCTAGTACTACAGCAAAAAGTTGCACCCAAGCCTTTCAATCGATGGTAGCAGATCTCATACAGCTCATCATAGAGTTGTTCTAGTAGTTTAGTCCCCCAAGCCATCACCAATGGCTCTTCCTTAGTGCACCTTTCCAAGGCATACACCATCTCCAATAGGTTCCATGGGAACCTGGCTCCTGAGGAATTAGGGAGATTAAATATGAGAGTCATCAGTAGTGAATGCCTCACCCCCAATACCCCCTCCTCATACCAAAACCCCACCAATATCCCTCTATTCCATAATTTTACCTCTACCACATAAACATCCTCACCAAAATACCTCATTAGCACTACATCTCTCAGGTCAGTGCATTAAGTGTAGGATCTGATAGATTTCCTCTAGCGTCACCGTCATCTCCTCCATCAGTATGTGGAAGGTATTGGTGTGTGAGTCCCATAAGCTAATAAGGGTAGTTAATTAGGCATGATCGCTTATCATGGGATCCAATCGGGTGACCTGCTTTATCCCCATGGCATCAAGCCATTCCCAATAAGCCTCTATAAAGGTATCTCGAGTGGTCTCGAAGAGTTTTAGTTTTTGGTACTGACTCTTCACCACCTAGTAAATATACAAAAAGCAATGAGAAGACATTCACCATACTTTAGGATGTCCTTAAAATGGCCCAATAATAATAAAAACAAACTAATATACAAAAGCAATCTGATTGCACAAAAACATACACAAAAAAAAATCAAAATATAGTATAGGTTTAATAATTTATTATGTAATGTGATATGCTTAAAAACAAAAACATACACAAAAAAATTAAAATACAGTATATTCCATCTACATTAGGTTTAATTACCTATTATGTAATGTGATATGCTTAAAAACAAACAAATAACAAAAAAAATCAAATAATAGCCAACTAAAATTACAATTTTAAAGCAAACATAATGAGATAGTCGAGACAACACATACCCACCTAGAACTAGCTCCTCTTCTATATGTCTTTGCTTTTTGACATATGGTGATTGTGGGACAATTTTGGCAGTGCTTCACTACGACAAATCACTCTCCTCCTCCTCACCTCTCAACTTGCAAAATAAAACATGCAGTAATGAGCCCAAAACTTGCATTTTAGGTTTATATAGTCTTGTCGTGGGTGCGTTCATCCCAGGGTGGGATGAAAACACTTTTGGCCATTCATCCCACCCTGGTATGAAAACATAATTTTTAAATTAAAACAACTTAAAATGCACCAAAAAGGGTCCACAAATCCATAAAAATAGTTCAATTTTGGTCAATTTTTCACATATAAAACAAGCAAAATAAATGGTCATCAAGGCCTAGAAATGACATCACTCCATTCTCTAAGAAGGCTAGTATATCTGGGCCACTCCATAGGAATGAGGTTTTTCCTTCCTTTCCTCTCCAAAAGGTGCCACAAACAAAAGGGTTCAAAACCCACCAAAAACAAGTCAAGTTTGAGGGAATCCACTCAAAATCAAGATGGAACCCAAAATTCACCATGGATACACTGAAAAGTTACTAATTTAAACCCTAATAAGGACATTATTTCTATACCAACCCATGGGAATGAGGTTTTACAACTATGTTACTCCATGCAGCGTCAGTAACATCATCAAAATCCTTCCAAGATCGCTCCAATTTTTTAATGAGTACAACTGAAGGAAACCTTACCAAAAGTTATCTGGGTCAAGTGACTCATTACTGGTCATTACCTCATCAAATTGTCACTTGAGGGGGTAGTCATACTTAGTTCCAAATCAACAAGCACACACTCAATCAGGAAAATTGCATTCGTTCAAAGAATCATTGACAAAGACAATCACACCCCTACTTGGGGCATCAAACAATCATAGAAGATCAATTAAATTGCTTGAAATTATTGGCATCATGGAATCATAGACCTCACCTCTTCATGATAGAAAAATTTCTAATCTCAAGCAAGTTCCTTAGCTTGTCAAAAGTAAGGATTCAAGAATGCACACTCTTTCCAGGATTAGGGCATCTAAATTTGGTTAGGTCACTGAACAACCTTAATCATTGAACATTTTGATCATCTATTTTTGCACAGCACTATGTTGCACACAATGCATCCCAAAAAGGGGCATCTATAGACACTAAAATATGGTCAATCTGATTATGCTATCGAAAGAAACAACTAAATTAACATAACAAGGCCCCTAGGGCAGCCCTCAAAAGGTATACAGTGGTTCTAGCCACTTCATGCAAGGTTTTGGAAGGTTCTAGGCCAATTTCAGGACCTTTTGGCACCCTATTCCTATTCATCCCACCTTGGGATGAATACAAATCCTATTCGTACCACCCTAGAGAGAATAACATAATTCATCCTAGGATGGGACGAATAGCAGGTTTGACTGGAAAAAAGTCAAATCTTGACAAATGGCACCTGATAACAATCATTTATCCTACCTACCCATGCCTATAAGTTAGAGCATGTAGAATATTTATTCCATACTTCATAAGGGATGTCAAATTGGGAGATTCTCTTCCTCCTCCAATACATGCCACCCCGGTGGCCAAATGGCGCCTCTTGCCATGCATGCCCTTGAATGCCCTTTTGCACATGAGCACCCTATGGCTATAAAGTAGATTCATTTTCTACACCAAGAGGATATTATTTTAAGGTTTAATCAATGAAGCACTTTCAATATTTTCCCTCACCTGATTGTGCTCTCTTTCCCTCGAGATGTCTTCTTAGCGAAGGAGGTTATCGAGTGACTCAAAGAGATGCAATTTGTTTACACATAACTATCAATCGAGTTAATTTACATCCTAAATTTTATGAAAATACCCTCCTTTGTGTTTTAGAACATTTTGTAGTGGAATTTGTGGTAAATTTTAGGTAGAATCGGTGGGTATCCCATCCTCGGGTGCCCCCAATTTATGACAGTCCTATTCGTCCCACCCTGGAACGAATACAAATCTGTCAAAAATTTTGTGACTATTTTTAAATAGGTGTTTTCCATATTATCATTCGATGTTGCAGTTCAAATTTTATGCTTTTTTGAGTTATATTGGCCAAGATATTGCATTTTGAAGTTTTTGTAGGCTAACTGGACCTACTAGAGCATGCATTGGGATTTGAGACTAATTTCTGAAATATAACCATATAGGTCCTCTTAAAATTTTATTTTATGTACTTTGTACAACTTTCATATATTTTGGATATGTTTAGGTTGGGAAATTGCTTGCTTTGGGTTTTGCATATTGGAAAAGTGCACTATAATTATGCCATGCCTACGGATGCAATTTCAATGCAATTTTTGGTGATATCCTCCCAAAACCTCTTATTTTACTTACCCCTATAATTTCATAGCATTTGGAGTTTATTTGGTATAGGCACGCTACATATGCTCCTTTCTTGCCTGTGGGGATTGCATGTTTTAGATCATACACACTTGCTACTTGATATTTTTTGTTTCCTTGTGTGTAGGTGTAGGCTATACAATACATTGGGGATCAGCATAGGATCTCAAATAATCGAATATCCAAGCAGTGGCAACTTTTTCTTGCCCATTTCAATTGTGGGTACAAGGAAAGACACTAGATGTGCAATGGAATTATTTGAAGGATTTGATCCTTAGGCACCATAAATTTGTAAGATTTATATCATCCATTTGAGCCTTCGAGGGGACATATTTGTAATTTACATTGCTTCATTTCTTGTTATTTGGTATATTTTCCATATTACTTGCATGCTTCTGATTTGATGCTCATTAGACATAAGGGATATATGCAATTTGCTATCCATATTTAGGTGCACCATTTTTTCCTACTTCACTGCCATCATGGTGAGTTGCGAGTTCAGTAGCATTCCTTGTCAATTTATCTCTCCTCCACCTCACTACTCAATTTTATCTCACTACTAGTTGTCATAATGAAAATAATATTGGAAATATGAGAAATTTTTGTTGTCATTGATGTCAAGAGTCAGTTTTAGTGAGCAGTATGAGATCAAGCATTAGTTCCCATCAGTAGTGCAAGTGGAAGATTTCTTCTAGAACTAAGGGAAAATAATATTATAATATTCCTATTATAATATTCAAGGTGGTCAAATAAGGTCTAAAAGAGCAATAGGAAGGCCCAAGAAAATAATATTATAATTTTATATTATAATTTTAAAGGTCTAAAGTAATTAATTATAATAAATTTGTTATAAATTATATTATAAATTAATTTAATTAAATAACCCTAAGGTTAAGGTTACAAAGGGAAAGTTATTAAAATTAAGGCGTCGATGTTGACTATCTTTTTCACCCACCTATGTGCTATAGGGGAGAGCACATTGGTATAAATACCAAGTACTTTGGTAATCCCAAAGTTATCCTTCGAACGAATTAAATTAGAGTGCATGCAAACTGGGAACTATGGAAGAAGAGGACAAGGTTTTTGCTTACATGGTAGTCATCAAACACATAAGAGGAAGGAGTCTTGGAGCCTCATATCCAACCGTGGTAGTTGGGCCAATGGTACGCGGTTGTGTGCTTTGGGCGCTAACAAGCAGGAGGTCCCATGATCAAAAGCTGGCGGTACTATTTTGGTAGAGATTCACATTTTTGGTTTTGGTGCCAAGGCAAAGCAATAAAGCACATGAGGTGCTTATTGCTTCTAAGGTGAGTGCCTAGCTCACATGGCACATGGGTCATGGCTAGGGCATTGTGGAGGCGCAAGTGAGAGTTCGAATCCTACCAAGGGCAAAGGTATTTAATTTTTTGGAAAATTAAATTACTTCTTAAGGTTTAAGGTGGCATGCTTAATTTTTTCTAAGGAGTTATAAGATTTTTAAGGGATAATTATTTTATTGTGATTTTTGATAAAGTGAATTGAGATAGGAGTTATAAGGTTGAAAAAGGAAATTATATTTTTGTTGGGATAAGCTATGATGTGTTAAATACTTTGAGAAAAGAGTTAAGGGTTCATAAAGAAAATTATTGTTAAACAAATTGTTGGCTTATATTTTGAAGTATGGATATTATAAGGTGTAATTGAGAATTGATGTTTTGTATGGTGAAATATTTTAAGGATTATTTGAATGAGATTTTTGAAGACGTTTTTGCTATCTAACCTTTGATATTGGCAAAGAGGGTGATTGTGATTGGGACAGGTTTTGAGGTCAATAATTCATCAAACAAAAGGTATGGGTACATATTCCTTGTGAGTGATAGTTGGATGTTGTGAATGCTAAGTTGGAGTGAAAATGTTTGTTTGATAAGCATTGTTGAGTAAGCTTTCATATGCATGATTGGTTAATATAGTGAAAACACTTGAGTGAGAACTTGAGAACTATCTTGAACTAGGGTTTGTGCAAATAGAACGAGAGATATTTTGCCCCGCATCATATATCCATGCTAGGGAAGCTCTGTCTAGGGCAAGTCAATATTGTATGGAGTTATCACTATTCATGAAGCTCTGCACTCTACTCATAAGACTAACAGGTCTTTTTTTACCTTCAAGCTTGATATGAATAAAGCATTTGACAGGCTAAATTGGGACTTTTTGATTGTTGTCCTCCTTAAGTTTGGTTTTCACCACCAATGGGTTAATTTGATCAAATAATGTATTTCTAAAGCATGGTTCTCGATTTTTGTTAATGGAATAACTATTGGTTACTTTTAAAGTCACAAAGGAATTCGGCATGGGGACCTTATCAGCCTCATGTTATTCATCATTATGGTAGAAGTTTTAGGCAAAACCATAAAAAATGCTTGTAATTCAAGGCTAATATCAGGAATCAAGGCAACATCGCTTACTAGGTATATTTCTCACCAACAATTCATCGATGATACCCTTCTATTGACTAAGGCATTGGTGGTTGAGGCCAAAATAATTAAATACATCTTGCAACTCTATGAGGATGCTACTGGTCAAAAAGTTAATTTCAGTAAAAGCAAGTTATATTTCTTGAACACCCCCATTTAGAGGTAAGGAAGGATTGCAAAAATTTTAGGGTGTGATATAGCAAACCTCCCAACTTTGTATCTTGGTCTCCCTCTTTTCATTGGTTCTCCGAGAGAGTCAAGGTAGGATAGGGTTATTGAAAGAATTAAAAAAAAACTTGTTGGATGGAAAGGTCATCTTCTATCTCAAGCAGGAAAGCTGAACCTCACTAAGGCCTCTCTTTAGAGCATTCTAGTCTATTTCCTCTCCATTTTCAAAGCGCATGTGAAGGTTTTCTAGAAAATTGAGAAACTCCAAAAGGAATTTTTATTGACTGTATCAGAGGAGAAAAAAATGATACACCTTGTAGGATGGACCAAAGTGTGCAGACCCAGGGAAAATGGGGGCTTAGGTCTAAGGAGAATTGCTCATATAAATTTAGCTTTACTAGATAAGCAGGCATGGTGCCTCATTTTTGGTGAAGAAAATGAATGGAAAACTATCATAAAATGAAAGTATCTTCAAAATATGGAATTTCTAAGTGACTCAGTTCCAATCAGAGGTTCTGTTTTTTGGAAAGCAATTCTTAATTGTAAGGAAATCATCAAAAAAGGTTTAAGATAGGTTTTAGGCAATGGTGAGAGGATAAATTACTGGAATGATATGTGGGCTAAGGATGAACCACTGACACAATATCCTAACTTAGCCTAAATTAGAGATATCATGGAAGAACTCATTGGCAAAAAAGTCTTCGATTATATGGTTGAGGATAGAGGCAGAATGAAGTGGAAACAAATAAGGATTCAGGGATTTCAAGCGGAATCAAATGATCTTTGTAACATTATCAAGCAATAGTTTATCCCCATGAGACCCAATGAAGATCAAGTGACTTGGGCTCCTATGAAAAATGGTCAGTTCACTGTTAAATCAAATTACAAGCTTCTGCTTGATGATGAGGATTTTGTCCTCCAAAAGGACTTAGTTTGGATAAAAAATTAAATTTCAAGAATTGTAGTCTTTTCATGGCTGGTTATCCAAGGAAGAATTCTAAACATTGATAATATGATGTGTAAAGGTATTTTTATCACTAATCGATGTTATCTGTGTAGGGCTAATTTGGAGACCATTTATCACATTTTCCTTAAGTGCCCTTTTTCCTTGACTGTCCTAAGTGGGGTTTTTTAGGCCTTCAATATTTCTTGGGTTAAACTAGCCATCGTACTTGATTTGTTCATCTAGTGGCCTTGCCCCTTTTCAATCCAAAGACTTAGATACATATGGAAAATTTGTCTCAATCACTATCTTTGGCAGGTGTGGTTAGAAAGGAACCATAGAGTCTTTAATGAGTCTATCCATGATCATCAAACTATAATTTCTAAGATCCTATCCTTTGCCAACGATAATGTGAACCTTATCCCTTTTGATAGTCATAAACCTCATCTACAGGAGACCATTATTGCTCAATATTTAAGATTAACCTTGTTAGATGAGTCTGTGCCTAGGGTAGTCAACCCCAAAGCCAATGTTAAGTTGTCCCCACCTCCTACGGGTTTGTTTAAGCTTAATTTTGATGGAGTGGCTAAGGAAAATCCTGGCAGAGTAGGCATTGGTAGCATTGTGCGAGATCATAATGGGAATATGATGCTTGCATTTTCTAAATATTTTGGAACAAGTGCAAACAACGAAGTTGAAGCTAGAGCTATGTGGAGAGGCATTCAAATGAATCAAGACTTAGAAGGAAATTTGATCATAGAAGGAGACTCTATGCATGTTATAAATCTCCTCAATAATTATAAAACACCTCCTTGGAGGATTAAAATAATTGTTGAAGAGGCTAGGATACTTTTCCAGGGAAGACAGGACAAAAAAGCCCAACATGTCTTTCGAGAAGATAACAAAATTGTTGATAAGATGGCCAATTTGGGTGTCAATGGTGACATACTTTTCAAATGGGAACACAGTGTCCCAAGTGAAGTAGAGGATCTTATTCAACAAGAATGCCAAGAATGATAGTTGAATTTACCAATAGGGAAGGCATTGTAAGTTCGAATGCTATGAGTATTCTTGTCTCTTTTTTGAAATGGACTCACAATAAAAATTATTCGAGCTATCAGTCTTCATGGATGCTGCTTGGAAATACCACAAAGACTAATGGGGACAGTCACATGTCAAATAACATGGCTCCTAGTCATCTTAGTAATTTGAGGTTGGTTGATAATCACAGGGCAGGAAATAAATGACAATATAAGACTTCAAACCATAGCCACGTGGACCACCAGATAGCCACCGCCATAAATCTAGCCAGCATGTTCACTTCTCCAAGGCCGATTGACCAATACGAGATGTGGTCCCAAAGCATATCATATACGAAAGAAAACAATTACCAAAGAATTATTAAGAGTAATTGTCAATACAAATCTTGTGGGAGTTTTTTTCAGTACTCTACTATGTGTGTTTGCAACTTTTTGTTTCTCCACTGTTTCAAGGAAGGGATCCATGTCTGTTTATTTTTTGTAATTATGATGTAGGTGTATTTTATCGAGGTATACCCAAAATGTTGTATGGGAAGTTTCTTTTTGATAACATGCTATGTGCCTTACTGGATATAATGGATTTTGTGGCATGTAGATTTTACATATATAGGATCCTTAGTAAGGACATGTTCATCAACAGCCCTGGGATGGTTTTGGTAAAAGGTTTTAGGTCAACCTATAAAACTTGGTATTAATGCTATAGTATCTTATCTACCAAAAAAACTAGGGTTTGTGCAAGATAATGAGTATTATTGTTATGTGAGATTGTTTGATAAGCATTTTTGGAAATAATTGAGTGAGTGTTCATATGCTTGAACTAGGGATTGTGAAAAGAACATGAGTATCATTGTTATGTGAGATTGTTTGATAAGAATTATTGGAAATAATTGAGTGAGTGTTTATATGCTTGAACTAGGGTTTGTGAAAATAACATGAGTATCATTGTTATGAGATTTGGGTTACATTGTGTGAGTGGTGAAAAACATTGTGAAATACTTGCTTAGGGTTTGTAAGCAAGGTGTATTTCATTGAGTGATTTGGTTGAGTGGATTTGATTGAGTCTGGTTGATTGGAAATATTGGAGTGATAGATCAAGTTCTGTGAAACAATTTTTTCTATATTCTGAATTTATTTGAGAAAGAGATTGAAAGTGATTGAGTGTTTGTGAGTGTGAAACATATTGAGTATCTAACCATTCTCTATATGTTTTTGTGAGAGTAAAATAAGATATTGTGTGAAACTTTTTTGTGTGATTGAGAGAGGTTTTCTGTAAGATATTGAGTTGAGTTTTGTAAGAAATTTTTCAATTGATTTTGAAAATATTTTGTGAAATCTAGTAGTAGATTTGAGTAATTCCTAGAGTGGACTTGAGGATAGAGTGAAGTAAGCTTTTGTGAAATCTTGTGAGCAGATTTTAGTAAGTCCTAGAGGGGACTTAAAGATAGATTTTAGAAATATTTTGTGAAAGCTTAAGGAAAAATTTGTGTGATCTTTTGTGGAAGCTTACAATGTATATTTGAGGCAAGTCTTGGTGAAGATTTGTTGAGCATATTGGAAAAGTTCTAGTGAGGACTTGTTGAGTAGATTTGAGGTAAGTCTTAGAGAAGACTTGAGAGTAGATTGTAAAAGTTATAGTGTGGACTTGTTGGACATATTTGAGATAAGTTTTTGAGAATAATTAAGAGCTGAGTTGATTAATTAATTTTTTCAAACCTTGTGTTAAGGTTTTGGATAGATCCAGTAGAAGTGACTTGTGATTTATCAAAATTTGTGGTAAATCTTGAAGATATATTGAGGATAGATTTTGGTGCAGATCTGAGGAGAACTTTGTACCAAACCAGAGAAATAAATTGAGTGGATTTGTGCTAGACCAAAGGACTATGTTTAGTGTATATTATAGATAGAGCTGGGAGCAAGCTTTAGAGGTGACAGAGTAGAGGACAATATTATCTAGTGGATAGAGATCCATTATCCAGGGTAGTGAGGATAGGTCTTTTGAGTGAGTACAAGAGTCTTCAATGGAGATAGATCCACAAGCTGATGTAGTGGAGCTAATAGTATTATAGAGGATCACCAACTAGAGCAAAGGAGGAGTTCTCCTATGGATAGAGATCCATGAACCATCTGAGAATATTTGTGTCTCCTGTGGATAGATTTTTCATGAACTTAATAAGGGGATTGGTGTATCCTTTGGACAAAAGTCCATAAACATTGTAATAAGGAAAGGTTTTCCAAGATATTTGTTGAGAAAATTTTAGTGCAATACTTTCTCCATGAAGTAGCCCACATTTGGTGAACCATGTTAAATTGGTGTCTCTATTGTGTGTGGTGATTTGTGCATTGCTTTGATTACTTTTGTTGACATTGCATAAATATATTGTTTTATATAGTTTGAGTAAAGGAAAGTATAAAGTGGTCTTATACTTTTCACCCCCCTCTCAGGATAAGCTTATTTTCTTCAATTGGTATCAAAGTGGGTTACTTCGAAAGAGTTTAACAACTTGAAGGAAAATCTCACAAGAACACAAATGGATTCTAATATTGGATCCTTAGATAGTTCAAAACCATTGTTCTATGGGAGCAATTATGTAATTTGAGGTATGATAATAAATATTCACCTGATGGCATTTGGAAATGAGATATGGAAAGCATTTGAGAATGGATACATACTGCTAGCTACTCCACCTATAGATAAATATGGTAAGCTTCTACATAATTACAATTAAATACCAATGAATGGAATTTTGAAAGGTTTGCATGAAATAAAGTTTATAAAGGTTATGCACTACAAATCAACAACTGAAATTTGGGATAAGTTGTAAGGCATATATGAAGGAGATAAAAAATCCAAAAGGTTAAAATTGCAAAATTACAAGAGAAAATTTAAAGACATAAATATGAAGAATTAGGAAAAAATTGATGCTTATCTAGTTTGTGTAGATGAGGTTGTTAACTCCATGCAAGGACTTAGGCTTGATGTTCAATAATATGATGTTTGTGATAATATTTTAGGGTCACTCCCAAAAAGGTTTAGTGAAAATATTTAAGCTATAGAAGAGTCAAAATATATTGATATTTTGACAAGGGATGAATTACATGGCATACTCATAGCTTTTGATATGAGAACAAAAGAGGAACCTAATACCTAGAAAGAAGCAACCTTAAAATTTACTAAGAAGACAAAGGGTAAGAAGTCAAATTCAAGCAATGAGTCATATAGTGATGAAGAAGCAAATTATGGCAGAAGGAACAAGGACTCAAGAAAATCTAAAGGTACGAAATTAGTTAGGTGTTTCAATTGTGGAAAGTATGGTCACTATGCTTATGATTTTCTAGAGATTGGAAATAACAATGATGAAGAAAAATAGGATCATAAGAACAAGGAAATAGGAAAACACAGGCACCAAAAGAAAACTAGGGATGAACAAGGCAAGCAAGTAAATAAGTTCTTCCAAAATTATAAGAAGAGTTTCTATGCAAACAAGGCAAGTAAGAATTCAAGTGATAGTTATGGAAGCTCCTTAAGTAATGAATATGAAATACTATTTCTAGCAGAAGAAAAAGAAGTGGTTATGAAAATATCACCAATTATTCTCAAGTGTTTTAGATGTGGTAAATTTGGTCATATTGAAGATAGTTGTACAAGGAATGGATTCATTTTTAGTGATGATGAATATGAAGATACACTTTAAGGACTAGAAGAAAATCTACTTATGGCAATAGAGGAAGAAGAAAGTGATCCTATAGAAGATAACTCAAAAGAGAATGAAGATGATCCCAAAGGAAAAATATTAGAGGAAGAATCAGAAGAATCAGAGAATGGAGAAGTTGATCTTGAGGTTGAGCTTATGTCTGCCCTTGATGCATTAATAAAGGTAAGAAAGAAAAACTCAAAACTCAAGCTTCAATTTCAAGAATGTGATGAATAAAAAGGAAATATTATAGAGGATATAACTATATTAATAGCTAAGATAAAGAAATTTAAACAAAAATTATAAGCTAAGGTTTTAAAATATGAAAAATTAGAGCATGAGGTAGCTTCACTAAGGAAGGAAGTAAAAGAGTCTAAAGAAAAGCTACACAAGTTTAGGAGAAGTTCAAAGAAATTGGATAAGATTATTAAGACACAAAAACCTACATCAAATAAGAAAGGGATTGGTTTTGAACAGGAACAAAGAAAATAAGAAGAGGAGTCAATATCAAGCTCCAAAGAAGAAGAAGCTTCAGAAGAAAAGTGTAAGAGAAAGTGCGACTTATGAGGATGACTTGGAAAATATAAAGTTCAACAAGAAGAGGAACAATGCACAAATGAGGAACAAATGGAACAAGAAGCAACATAGGGTAAAAGAGACTAAGAGACCAATGGGATCAAGGCAAGGTAGTTTCAAGGATGATGCTTCTCATGTCACATATTTTTTCATAAAGCTATACAATGCAGGACACACGATAGAGAGGAATATGGGAACTTTAGAAACAGGTATCCTTTTCAAGGGTATTGCTACACTTGTAATCATTTTTGTCACAAGGTAGTTAATTACAGGGTTCATGAAAAAACTGGATATGGCTTCACCAAGAGAAATCCCAAGACATTTGAACCTTTAAGGAATAACAACATCAAGTGTTATAAGTACAATAATGATGGGCATACAACAAGATGGTGTAGAGTAGAAATTCTAGAGACAATAAGGAACATGAATAGTCAAAGGAATTAGAAGGATCATATGAGTAAGAAAGTGGACAAAGGTAAAGATCAATGCTTGCTGGGAGTAGAAGTACTCCCACCCCAAAACTAACCACCTCAAGAGGAGGTGGAGGAGGGGCAAAGCTAAAAGACTAATTCTTATCCACGAGCCCCAAAGGTGACCCTTTGCCATTGATGTCAAATGGGGAGAGATTTGAGTTAGGGGGAGAGCATTCAGTCAAGGTGAGCAGTTTCTCAAGGGGAGTAGAAAAGAAAAAGGTAAAGGTAATGATAAAAATTAATTAAGTTTCCATCAATGACAAAGGGGGATATTGTTGGAAATATGAGCAAGTTTTGTTGTCATTGATGTCAAGAGTTAGTTTTAGTGAGTAGTATGAGGTCAAGCATCAGTTCCCATCAGCAGTGCAAGTGGAAGATTGCTTCTAGGCCTAAGGGAAAATAATATTATAATATGCCTATTATAATATTCAAGGTGGTCAAATAAGGTCTAAAAGAGCAATAGGAAGACCCGAGAAAATAATAGTATAATTTTATATTATAATATTAAAGGTCTAAATTATAGACCTAAAATAATTAATTTAATTATAAATTTATTATAATAACTTTGTTATAAATTAATTAAATTAAATAACCCTAAGGTTAGGGTTACAAAGGGCAAGCGATTAAAATTAAGGCATCGATGTTGACTATCTTTTTTACCTGCTAACGTGCTATAGGGGAGAGCACATTGGTATAAATACCAAGTGCTTTGGTAATCCCAAAGTTATCCTTCAAATGAATTAAATCATAGTGCATGTGAACTGCGAACTACGTGGAAGAAGAGGATAAGGTTTTTACTTACGTGGTGGTCATCGAACGCATACGAGGAAGGAGGCTTGGAGCCTCATAGCTAGTTGTGGTAGTTGGGCCAACCATAGGTGGCTTTGTGATTAGGGTACTAATAGGTAGGAGGTCCCACAATCAAAACCTGATGACAACATTTTGGTAGAGATTTACGTTTTTGGTTTTAGTGCCAAAGCGAAGCAATAAAGCATATGAGGTGCTTCTTGCTTCTAAGGTGAGCACATAGCTCACATGGAACATGGTTCATAGCTAGGGAACTATGGAGGTTCAAGCAGGAGTTCAAATCCCATTGAGGGCAAAGGTATTTAAATTTTTGGAAAATTAAATTGCTTCTTAAGGTTTAAGGTGGCATGACTAATTTTTGCTAAGGGGGAGTTATAAGGTTTTTAAGGGATAATTATTTTATTGTGATTTTTGATAAAGTGAATTGAGATAGGAGTTATAAGGTTGAAAAAGGAAATTATATTTTTTTTGGGATAAGCTATGATTCGTTAAATAATTTGAGAAAAGAGTTAAGGGTTCATAAAGAAAATTATTGTTAAACAAATTGTTGGCTTATATTTTGAAGTATAGAGATTATAAGGTGTAATTGAGAATTGATGTTTTGTATGGTGAAATATTTTGAGGGATTATTTGAATGAGAGTTTTGAAGAGGTTTTTTCTATCTATCTTTTGATATTGGCAAAGAGGGTGATTGTGATTGAGATAGGTATTGAGGTCAATACTTCATCAAACAAAAGGTATGGGCACATCTTCCTTGTGAGTGATAGTCGGATGTTGTGAATGCTAAGTTGGAGTGAAAAGAAATTTTTGATAAGCATTGTTGAGTAACCTTTCATATGCATGATTTGTGAATGTAGTGAAAACACTTGAGTGAGAACTTGAGAACTATCTTGAACTAGGGTTTGTGCAAGATCATGAGTATCATTGTTATGCGAGATTGTTTGATAAGCATTGTTGGAAATAATTGAGTGAGTATTCATATGATTGAACTAGGGCTTGTGAAAATAACATGAGTATCATTTTTATGTGATATTGTTTGATAAGCATTGTTGGAAATAATTGAGTGAGTTTTCATATGTTTGAACTAGGGTTTGTGAAAATAACATGAGTATCATAGTTATGTGATTTGGGTTACATTGTGTATGTGGTGAAAATCAATCTGAAATACTTGCTTAGGGTCTATAATAAAGGTATGTTTAATTGAGTGATTGGTTGAGTGGATTTGATTGAGTCTAGTTGATTGGAAGTATTGGAGTGATAGTTTAAGTTCTATGAAAACAAATTGTTCTATATTCTGAATTTATTTGAGAAAGAGATTGAAAGTGATTGAGTGTTTGTGAGTGTGAAATATATTGAGTCTCTAACCATTCTCTATATGTTTCTATGAGATTAAAACAATATTTTGTGTGAAACTTGTTTGTGTGATTGAAAGAGGTTTTCTGTGAGAGATTGAGTTGAGTTTTGTAAGCAAGTTTGCAATTGATTTTGAAAAGCTTTTGTGAAATCTAGTGGTGGATTTGAGTAAGTCCTAGAGTGGACTTGAGGATAGAGTGAAGTAAGCTTTTGTGAAAGCTTATGAGAATATTTGAGTAAGTCCTAGAGGGGACTTAAATACATATTTGGGAAAGATTTTGTGAAAGCTTAAGGACATATTTGTGTGAGCTTTTGTGGAAGCTTAAAATGTAGATTTGAGTTAAGTCTTGGTGAAGAATTGTTGAGAAAATTGGACAAGTTCTAGTGAGGACTTGTTGAGTATATTTGAGGTAAGTCTTAGAGAAGACTTGAGAGTAGATTGTACAAGTTCTAGTATGAAATTGTTGGATATATTTGAGACAAGTCTTTGAGAAGACTTGAGAGTTGAGTTGATTAATTTATTTATTCAAACATTGAGTAAAGGTTTGGGACAAATCTAGTATAAATTATTTGTGATTGATCATAATTTATGGTAAATATTGAAGATATATTGAGGAAAAAGTTTGGTGCAGATTTGAGGACAGATTTGTACTAGACCAAAGAAAGAAATTGAGCAGATTTGTGCTAGATTGAAGGACTGTCTCTAGTGCATATTTGAGATAGAGCTAAGAGTAAGATTTGGAGGTAAAAAATCAAAGGATAATAGTCTCTAGTGGATAGATATCCATTAGCCAGGGTAGTGAGGATAGGTATTCTAAGTGAGGATAATAGTCTTCAGTGGAGAGATATCCACAAGCCAATGTAGTGGAGGTAGTAGTCTTCTACAGGATCACCAACTAGAGCAAAGGATAAAAAGTTATCTTGTGGATAGATATACATGAACCAATTGAGGAGATTGGTGTCTCCTGTGGATAGATATCCATAAAATTGATTTGGGGATTAGTGTCTCATTTGTACAAAGGTCCATAAACATTGTAATATGGAAATTTTTCCCAAGAGATTTGTTGAGAAAATTTTAGTGAAATATTTCCTTCATGGATTAGACCACATTGAGTGAACTACGTTAAATTGGTATCTCTATTATGCATGGTTATTTATACATTGATTTAATTACTATTGTTGATATTGCATCAATATATTGGATTGTATAGTTTGAGTAAAGAAAAGTAAAAAGTGGTTTTATATTGTTCACCCCCATCTCAGTATAAGCTTGTGTTCTTCAAATAAAAATTAGAAAATTTGCTTTTTATATTTTCCAAATTTATTGACCATATTGGGGTGGAGTGATCACATTTCAGTGTGACCACTGGATCATAATATGGTCTCAAAATTTATAGAATGTGACCGTTGTACCCCAGGATGGCCTCTAAATGATAATAAATATGGTAATTCTATCAGCATCATGAGCTTTAATTTGGACATATAACATCTAATGGTCCACATTCATAAAAATTTTCTAAAATTAACAGAATAATCAATTAAACAAAATATTAAGTGCACCTCATACCTAGTAATTTACCCTATACACTTGAAAGTTGTAGTGAATTGCTATCCATGCATTATGGTAAGATGAGTAAATTACCATAAGGTAATTTGAACTAAAATTATTCATTGATAAATTAAAATGTCTTCACTTCAATCCCCAAGAATACCATGTGTTCAGACTGCTCCATTAGAACGAGGCGTACATTTTATTTTTCTATGAAGTTTCATCAAATCATCAAACATAGTGATTCACTTCGTGCTTTAATTGAATTGCTATCATTTTGATTCCCTAATAAAGCCATGTGGTTGGATTTCTCCTTAGGGTAGAATTGTATAATAAATAATACTGGTTGAAATCATAGTTGTAATAGGTCTTTCCCTTTTATATTTGTTATTGTCTTGTAATGCTAAAACAAGTCATCTTGGTCAAGCGATTCATAGCTTTCATCACTTTCCATTTCCTCATTGACTCATTGCTTGAGGGGGTAGTCATAATCAAATAATTCATAATAAAAATCAATAATCAAACACTCAATCATGCAAATTGTGTTCATCCATGAATAATTACTAAAAAATATCACAAGATTCCCTATTTGATGGGGCAAAAATGCTAAACTAAAACTTTGTCAGTCTAAACTAGTAGAACATGTAGTTGTACAAAACTACCTGATTGCCTTTAGATTCATTAAATTTTTACACAAATTAAGTCCACCAAATTTTTGGAGGTAATCACTCAAAGATGCATGCTCTTTCAATGATTGGGGCATCTAATATTGATAAGATCAATGAACATCAATCAACCTTCAATGTGATGTTAGGTTATCTATTTTTGTTGAGTGTTGTGATTTCACACAACGTATCTAAAAAAGGGACATTTTTAGACACCTAAAATACGTCATGTTGAGGAGGCTACTTATATGGACACCTTTTTAGGCCATATGACTCATCTTGGGTTTTCCCAAGACTTAACAGTGGTTCTTACCACTCAAACAGGTGCAAACTATACTTTTATAGCCTAGAATGTCATACCCATGAGTGGCCTCCAACGGTCGTTGAACCCTGTGAAGGTCCCTAATCCTAGCCGCTCCACCCTAGGATGGTCACACTTGTAAAAAACTCAGGCTCCTTGAGTTGAGCCAAAATATTTACAGGGCAAGTTGAGTGTAACAACTAACCGTGAGAATTTTCTAGATGTGATGCTTGGGTTGCCTAGATCCTAACCAAATATTGATCTTGGATTCTCTTGCAAGCCAAGATTGCAATTGGGAAATCTTATAAAAGGAGCCCAAAAACTTCATAAATTATAGAAGTGAGATCAAATAGGAATACAACAAAGTAATACCAATTTGAGTAACATAGAGAACATTCTCTTATAAGTAATAGAGTGCTACCCAAATCCAGCCATGAAGCTTGAATCCACGTAAATGGAGTCCTTTAGAGCTTGAAGATAAAATTAAACCATTATGCATCCTCAATCATGCCAATTTGAGCCAATTTCCATATTTAGTTGTGCTTTGAAGAGTAGGACCCTTGAACATCAATTCAATAGATAAACCATACATCACCCTGTAATAAGCATGAAGAAAATGCTCTTTATTCAGTGGTTGCTTCATCCCAAAATGGCCCGTAGGCACGATGACTACACCCTCTGATGGTTAACAGAGCTAGTTGCTATACCCTATGATGACCTCTTTGTGAAATATATTTTCTCCATATTTTTAATTACAGTAGCTTTAGCAACACGTTCTTTCTATTTTAGCATAGTTTTAGTACCTTTTGCATGCATTTATTTATCATTTAAAGCATTTTATTTTTAATTTATTATCATGGAAATGGGCCTCATCTTGAGAGGTTCCATATTTGCTACTGATTTCTTGTAAGTGCTTTTGTGTATAGGTTTTAGGCCTTATTAGGAGCTCTTCACAATAAATATCGTTCAATATTTACATCATAAGCAAAGGTCACAAAGAAAACCTCCATAATCAATTTTGGGAGGGCACCGAATCTATGAAATACACCTACCCTTGTGGTTCTCAATTGCAATTTGTATCAAATTGGTGTAATCCCTAAGAGGGATATCTTTGTAACTATTTTGTAAATAAAATTTCAATTATTAATGAGAAGGGCACTATTTTTTATATTTATTTGTCATGTTATGGTTACATGATATTATCTTATCAATATGATTTCATATTACATGTTTAGGTGTATGGTTTTTTCTACTCTACAAGGGGATCCTATGCCTCTTTCATTTAAAATAAACTTACCTTGCACTAACAACAATGATAAATATGAATCCATTCTTGTAGGTCTTTAAAAAACCATCACCATGAATTTAAAAAAGCTAAATATATTTTATGATTCCTTGCTCATCGTAAACCAAGTCAAGAAAATATATCAATGCAAATGCCCAATATTGAGATCTTACAAGGCCTTTATGGATAAAATTCTTGCTAAATTTGAATGGTATGACATCGTGGTTATTCCTCTAATAATTTTTTAAATACAATGGTTTCCTTAGGATAATTAATCCTATAGAACCCATCAGACAATATCACCATCATCCATGTCAAAATGATCTCATAATTTGCAGTATCATGAGAAAATTCTAAAGAAGAGCAAAATATCCACATGGTATAGATTGAACCATACCAAGATTGGTTTACTCAAATTCAAGACTTTTTGAAACTTGCTTTCTAGGAAATATTAGTCCTACAAATGACTTTTGATAATGGAAAAACCATTTATATTAAGGTCCTCTCTCAATTTCCATTCATGTGAGATGATTCTAGAGAGGGGCAAGAAGTTCATCTACTCCAAATTGAAGCATATTGAGATTGGTTCACACAACTTAGAGATTTATTGATGCTTGGGAATATTCCTTCAAGATTGTTGCACATTACCAGATGTAAATTTAAATAAAATGTAGCAAAAAATTTCTTGCTAGGAGATATAATGTATCATCGAAGTTATGATGATCTCCTCCATTGCTTAGAGCCCCAAGAATCTACTTGGGTAATTTCCTAAGCTCATGATGGTACTTGTGGTGGCCATTTTAGTGGAATGGACATTGTAAAGTGCATCCTCTAAATGGGCTATTATTGGCCTACAATGGAGAAATACTATTGCACTTATGTTAAGAGGCGCATTAAGTGTCAACATCATACTAATATATCACTTGTACCTTTATAGGCCTAAAAATCAATACATTTGGTATGGCCTTATTTTGCAATGGGGTTTTGATCTAATTGGTAAAATTTTACTCCCATATTCAAGCCAACACACACTCATCTTAATAGCCACTGATTATTTTTTAAAATGGGTGGAAGCAATTCCCCTTACCACTACAACATGTGCACACATTACAGAGTTCATACTCCATAACATCATATGTTGTTTTGGTATTCCATCCAAGATAGTTTTGAATAATGAGCCACATTGTAAGAACAAGGATGTTATAGCTTTGTGTGCAAAATATAATATCCAACACAACTTTTCATCCCCTATTATCCATAGGCTAATGGTTAGGTTGATGTATCAAATACAATAAATGTCATCATTCTTAAAAATATAGTAAAAAATAATCATAAGGATTGGCACCTTCAATTACCTCTTGCACATTGGGCTTATTGAAATAGAATTTGAACATCGACTAGGGAAACTCCATTTTTTCTCATATATGGTACTGAGGCAATCATGCTTTAGATATTGAGATACCTTTGTTGTGCATCTCCTTACAAGAGTTCATTGATGATGATATTGTACGACAGGCTCACCTAGATCAATTTACACTTCTTGATGAACAATGCATTAACACTCTTGATCATCTTCATGTTCACCAAGATCTTATTAAGTGAGCCTATGATATAAAGTTAATTCTAGGGAGTTCAAAGTTGGTGATCTTGTGTTAAAATAAAACCAACAAAATTCTAACTTACCACCATACTTGTGCGAAAAATTTGCAACCAACTGGTTAGGCCCATTCATCATAACATAGAAGATGGGTCCTAGAACTTATCATTTAGCTTCACTTGAGGGTGTTGAGGAATCTCAACCACTCAATATTCTCCACCTATAGGTATTTTATGCATAAAAAAACATTAAAACATACAAAACAACAAAAACAATATAAAATTACAAAAAAACAAAAAATTAATTTTGTATTTCATGTCATAATTGCATTGCATATCATTCATACTTAATACCATAGACTTGTCTAATTTCATGTTTTGTTTTATTTCATTAGGAATTCAGAATAGATGCATACATCTAGTCTTGCATTATGCATTTCATATAGCATTTTATTTTGTACAAGAGTCACTTGTCTTAATGTAATATCTTTTATCTTAGGTATACACCCCACTGCATTTTTCATACATCCACATATCCATTATGTCCATCCATTACTTGATCCCAATGTAGTGGTTACAAGGTGTCCAATAGGGTCTTTCAATCATTCAACCATCCTTAGTTGGTCTTTAAAATTTCATTGTTTACCATCTTGATGTTTACTGATAGGATCTTGCTTTGGTCATACTTTGTTTATTTCAACATCCTAAAAAATTTCTCAAAATATTTAAATATAATTCTGGACAAGGAAATATGACACTACCATGCATGTCTTGCCTCAAAAAGTGAAAATTTTCCCTTGCTCTTTCTATTATGTGCATGGTCTAGAAAGCTGCGAATTGAAAAAAGGACAAGCTCTCCCCATCTCCAAAAAAAAGAAATAAAATTCCCTTGCTCCTCCTCAAAACAATCAAGTTTCTCCCCAAAAAAAATCCCTTTCTCCTCCACAAAATGAGCAAGTATCCCCAAAAAGCATCCCAAAAGAAATAAAATCCCTTGCTCCTCCACAAAATGAGCAAGTATCAAAAAAAAATCCTTTCCTTTTTTCCAAAATTAGCAAGTATCTCCAAAAGTCTACAAAGCAAAAAATCACAAAGGAAACAGAAGAAAAAAAGAGCTTGAATCCCTAGAATTCTCAAATTTTCAAAAATCATGGGGTGATCTCCATCACCAGCAATGGGATATATATGCCAACCTAGTAGTGGAGTAGACTTATGTTTGGTGATATGTCTATCACATTAGAAATATTATTTTGTATAGACCAATGTTATATTATGGTTGAGATAGCTTGTTGATGGTTTGCATTTAGAGTAGTTAAGTCCAACCAAGTCCAGAGTCGAGGTAATGAAATTCACTATGCACACATAGGGATATTTAGTATAATGGTCTTCCTAGTAGATTGTTATATTTCAAATGCTTGAATGGTTAGTATATAGTTTTTTATTGGTCAACTAGGGTGTTTGAGTCTCATGAAAAACCTTATTATTTTCGTATGACCTCTCCCTATTCAAAATCCTCATTATAATTCATTGTAGATCCTTTTTTGCTCTTTGTGAGGTGCCACCCTCTTCCTCCATGTGATGATGAAATCATCGCTAGAATAGATATGTTTCCACACCTACTAACCCCTCACCTATTACCTCAACCTCATCCCCACCTACTCCACCTCCCTGTTGTAGATGAGCTACCAACCATGCATCATACTTTGGTATTATACCTAGATCCTCCACATCAAGATTTTCCAAGGACTTAGCGGTGTCATCCTCTATAGACACAACTTGAGGCCATGTAAACTACATCTCATGTATCCTCTACCTATAGATAATTGGATTGTTAGATACATCCTATTATACACCCATTTGTTAAGTTAACTAGGAGTACTAAAAGTACTCATGCTCATCATCATGACAGCTAGTCAACCATCATCCACACCATAATCACCTTAGGTGTTGGTCTACCTATATCCCAAGGTATCCCCTCCATGACTACAATGTCATCTGCCCTAGACTCAATCCATGTATTGCCTCTACGTAGTGTTGAAGAACACCATGATAGGGGTAGCTCCTACCTCGCTCCTAATCATGCATCCATAACATAGCATAAAGATTCTCCTTATCTACCATATCCCTCTAGGATGTCCATGGTAGTCCATTTAGTCTATCCACCCAAATGTGCTCCCATATCCATACCTATAGGAAAAATTTGCACCCTAGCCCTACATGGTGGTGTTGTTAGATCTCATCAATTTTCTCATAGATTTATACGAGTAGTGTTGTATCCTAAGCCATGATCTATGATTGCTCCACTGGATACTTCACCAAGTCATGTACAAGATCTAACAAGTTCCAAGGGAATCTCATAATTGAAGAGTCAATAAATATTAGGTTTGACATGACTGACATCAAAACTACATGTCTCACCAACAAAATATTAGTGGTAAACTCCACTTCCACCCTCCACCACCACTATCTACATTACAATCCACTAGATGTTAGTGATGGCCATAAAATCATTGTATAAATTTTGATCACTGGCTAGTGTGTGTGGTCCTAATCAGATCTCCCTCTATTAGGATATGTATAATCCTATAGATATCCTCAAAAGTGATGGTCATATCACCTATTAGTAAATCAAATATGTTAGTCCAATTATCTCATCAATCAGTCAAGGCCATAAAGTAGGCCTAGTCTTTGTGCATGGACCCCAACCTCACTATATGCGTAAGGCCAATGAACTTCAACCACTCACAATCGTCATTAGAAATCACATCATACACTCTCCTAAATATATTGGTAAATCTATGTCGTGCTCTAATCAACTACCAAAAATATAAAATTCAAACAACATTCATCAAACACACACAAAAAAAAAACATAATTTTTTTACAAGGAGATATAAATGAAACCCATTACATTACTCTAATCTATGGTGAGGTTCATTATTTACATTCTTTTAATGTGAAGTTCCTTAACCATTTTTATTAAATAGGATTTATTTCCTTAATAAATGATAAAGCGAGAGAGTTGGTCTTGTTAGAATATATTACATTATTTGGTTCTTTACTAATGTACCATCATGGGTACATATTTAGATTAGGAGTTTATTAGGACTTAAGTACTTTATTAAAGCAATGTAATAAATGCACAAGTGTTAGAATGTGCATGTAGTCCACATGTACATAAGTCCTTAGAATAGAATAGTGAGGTGTCATAGAAATATTGAAGGCAAAGAGTTGCATCTCATTATAAATAGGCCTTCTTAAATTATAAAAGTGAGTATTTTTGAGTGTATAGATAGATTAGTAGTAGATACAATATAGATCCATTTTTGTAAATATGAAGATTTTGTGACCTCCATTGAATAACATTGTATATTTTTGTGAGCTTTCATTAAGAGCTATTTATTGAGTTATTTATGAAGTTTATTATCATATTTTCATGCATATTAGTTAGTCATTATCATATTTATAACATTGCATGCTTATTTCCATACTTGTGGTTGCATTTCATTTAAGTTTATAGCTTCAAAATATAATAGTGGTATTAGAGCACTAGGTAGATCAATAGGAAATAGAGAAATCTACAAGAGATATTGAGAGGATATTATAATTCTCATTTTAATATTTCTAAATTTACTATTGGCTAGAGTTCCACAAAGTTGTAGAAAAACTTGTAAAGACTAGAACTCAAAATTGCTTCCACTATATTGAAAATCCAACTAGAGAAGATTATTTTCTATAGATTTATACAAATGTATTTTATCATTACCTAATACTTTGTTTTAGAGTGGAGATTTTGAGGCCTACGAAAAATGTCCCATTGTGATATTTGTAGATTGAATACTCCTAGTTAGATATTGAGAAGATATCTAGTGGCCAAGAAAGCCATATTGGAAATTACACTAGGAAAGAGTTCCTAGAAAGAAGACCCCATTGAAGGAAGAGTCTTGGTGAATATTGGAGATTGGTGATATCCATTGAATATTGAAAAATTCCCATTGAAGAAGATGTCCATAGAAGGCCCTATTGAAGAAATTTCATAGTGGAATATTGAGCATTGATAAGGACTAATAAAATTTCTATTGCAGATTTTAGTAGTAGTGCATTTGGAAGATCTAAGAAGGAGATCAAGGAAGGTATCATTAGAGTATTTTTAAAGCTATAAGATTTAAAACCTTGTAGAGGTCTCAAGGACAAATAAATAGAAGGCTTCGAGAGCCTCATTGAAGGAGTTCCTAGAAGAACTCATTGGAGAAATTTACAACCAAGGAGAAACTCCTAAGAGTAAAAAAATTGGAACAATTATCGCCATCCAAAAACAAGCCCAAGGGAGAAATATTTGGCAAGAATTTTATCAAATTTTGGAGTAGTTTTGGATAAGATCTCAAGACTTTCAAATTCTTGAGAAGATCTAGTTTGAAGTTAGAATTTGACAAAGAGAAAGGAGATAGAGAAACCACAAAATATGAGAGATTTAGGGATTGTCATTGAAGGGTTCTTGAGGAATGTATTAGATACAATTTGAAGGAGTTTCCTACCAAAATTTTGAGATTCAAGAACAATATTCTGGTGAAGGTTTTGACTACTTTACAATTTTAAATTTTTTGGATTTGAGAACAACGAGAAAGCAACAATTTGGGCAGCATTAATAGCTACTAAGATTCAGATATCAGAGGTATGAAGGAGTATTGGAGCCACAAAATCATAGTTTTGGGTAGAATATTAGTGAAGTGTTAAATCTACAAATAGGAAAACAAAAGAATTATTTTTTAATATCCTAGAAGAGCTACAATATCATCCACAAAAAGGCAGTAGTTAGGTGATTCATATCATCATCATCATCATCTACAAAGGTAGAAAGGTATGCAACAAAGGTGTAAAAGGTTCATTAGATGAAATTTTATATTTGGTTTCTTATTAAGTTTAGTGAGCACCAATTTCAAGGTTTAAAGGTTGCATAAATAGGTTTCTATTTGAAGTCTTCAAGGTGGTGCAAAAGTTATAATATTCAAGGATCAACCTACACATAAGAATAGAAGTTAGATATATTTTGAGAGAAAAAAATATCAACATTCTATTGACTATTCTAAGCAAGAGAAGACTCTAAAAATTTACATATTAGATAGTGCAAAAATTACTAAAAATCTTGGATTATTGGTGTAAAAGTAACCAAGCAAGAGAAGTATTGCCAAATATTTAAAGGCAATATTGACTTCAATTTATCTCAATATTTTGATAAACCAAGAGAGTTGGTTTAAGAACATAGGGAGGAAAATTTCTATACCATATTATTCTACATTTGCATAACATATCATTAGAGCCACTCAATAGAGCTTTAACCAACTCTCTTGGCTTAACTCAGATTGCATTAACCTAAATTCAACAAGGAAAAGGGAGATAACTCAGATTGCATTAACCTAAATTCAACACCTAAGTAGTAACATATATTACTTACAAGTAGATATCAGTGAAGAAGGTGAAAGCATAAGCATGATATGTAGCTATGCTAAGGACATCAATAGAAGTACGTTTAGCATATAGGAAGCCTTTGGTGAAGGAAAAATAAGGTACATTGAAAGGTATTCAAAGGTAAAGTGAGGTATCTTACATATTCGATAGCCTTTGATGAAGGTATCATAGGGAAACATAACAACATATACCTCCAAGAAATGCAATTAAATGAATTATAGGACACATATCTATTTAGCCCATGTAACTATGTTGGAAGTAGGCTTGTTGGCACTTAGACAATTCTTCCATTGTGCCCACATAATTACACTAAACTTGCACCATTGCAAGCATTCCATTCAACTCAGATATCCAACATGGAAGTCATCACAGGTTGTAAGGCAAACTCAGCAAGCCTAAGGAGGAGGTACATCAAACTACAACATGGATAGTAAGTGTGAGTCGATTTTGAATAAGGTTAGATTTCAAAGAAGGTCTACTCATTACTTGAAGCCCCCTCATAGCCTTTCTTAACACTCAATAACAACATTAGAAGAATAGCTATTTCTACCATTGAAGCGTTGGAGAATATTCATAATTCATTTTTTGTAGAAATATTGGAAGCAAAGCAATAAGCATAGGGAACAAGCATTTGAATAACCTAAGGCAGTTAGGGCAAAAGTGGTGAAAGCCTTGCACCACGTGGAAGAAGGAATTTTATGCAATCACCATGATGTCAAGGATAACTCGAGTGCTAAGTAAGAGGAATACTTGGACATCATTTATATAACTCTCTTGAAGAGGTATTAATCATAGGTTAGAGATGTTGAAGGAATATATTAACTCACCTAATGTCATTTTTCATTTGGTGTTGGAAGAAGGTACATTAGAGGTATTTTTTAAGGAGTTATATAACACAAGTTCCACTTAGAACTATCCATCTTACACTACATTCTAATCCAAAGATACACCCTCAAAAGGAAGAACTTATATGGAACTCATAATGGTAATGCAAAGGATAAGCAAATATGAGCAAACTTAAGGCAACATTTAAGAGTGAAAGTAGCACATATATTGAGGAATATAACACAGTAAGCTTACTAGTTGAGTAGAAGTGCATAGGAAAACATAACAACATTGAAGAAGAGCACATTCACTAGATTGAATAGAAGTGTGCAAGCCAAAAAATCGAATTCATGGAGGAGGATGTTCACAAGGTGATATAGAAGTGTGCAGGCAAAAATATTGATGTTGGAAGAAGCATGCAATTAAGAGAATAAAAAGAGTGAATAAATTATGTAGCACCTCAATGTTGATAAGAAGTCAACTACCATTAAGTCTCAGGAGATCAAATTTGATTACAGAGAGCTTGCAAGTCCAAATTAAAGGTAATATTTATATTGCAAGTTCATTAAGGCTGAAATTAACTAAATTTTATACTCTAGATCTATTGAATGATATGAGTAAATGTGTTACTATCTAGAAATAATTTTGATAATCTTGAGAAGGAAGTAGAGAATATAAGCATTAAAATATTTATTATTATTGCTTCAAACATTTGCAAACCATAACCAAGGAGTTATAAGATTAGTAAAACTTAAGTTGCAAATACATAGTTTTTTTTTTTTTTTTTAACTAGGGAGATATAAGGAATTCTACACCAAATTAAAATAAAAAAGTGTATAGAAACTTTTTCATGGCATTTATTAAAGGATTGGAAAATATTGATGATATTTTTCTCATACTCATCCTACTACAAGATAACTTCATTAAATTTGAAAGTGCATAGTTCAATAGGAGAAATAAGGTAAAATAAGAGTTGATTATTATCATTACAAAATAAACTAAAAAGGTGAACTAACAACTACTAAGCACTTTATCAAGCTTATAGCTTATCACTAGGGAGACATAAGGAGTCCTACAAAACCTAAGTCTTGAAAAGGTTTTATCAAGATAGTTCACATTCTCTAAACTAGGGAGTTATAAGGATACATTATAGGACCATAATGACAACAAACAAATACATCCTTACAAAATATCAAATACTTAAAGGTCCAAACTACTTCTCATGGAAAAAAAAAGTAAGGGCAATCTTGATATTTGAAAAGCTTTGGGAAATTATCAAAGGAACAACTACTAAACCTAATTTAGGTGATACATAGATTCAAAAGTTTGAAGAAAGCGATGCAAAAGCATTAATTATAATAATTTTTTTCATCATAGATGAAATACAACCTTACATTAGCTCAACAAGAAAATCTATAGAAGCTTGGAAAATATTATAGAAAATATTTAAAGGAAAAAATAAAGCTACTATATTAAATATTCAAACTCAATTACATTCCTTAAAAATGAGCAATGGTGAAAGTGTAGAACTATTTCTAAGGAAGATAGCAGATATTAAAGGGAAATTATTAACCTTAGGAGAAGAGGTAAAAGATAAGTTTCTTGTTCAAGTAACCATGAGAGCACTTCCTGATAGCTACAAGCATCTAGTTACATCTTTACAAGTCCTAAGTAAAGATACTTCCTTTGATGAGTTAGTCAATATTCTTCAATAATATGAGGTGGAAAATATAGTTAAAGATGAAATGAGTAACAATGCATTGGTATCAAAGAAAAATCCATAGGTAAATATTGCATCATCCTTAAAAGGATGAATACCTTGGAATAATTTATATTGTGATGTATATAGAAAGAAAGGACATAACACTAACTACTATAGATTCAATCCTAGAAATAAAAATCATGGGAATCAGATAAATTATGTAAACCAACAAAATAGGGTATTCCAACCAAGTTAGTATCAACCACAAAAATAATAGTTGCAGTGTCCATATACTTCTCAAAATATGTACCCTCAATTGGAATATCATGGATGAAATCATAAAGGACACTTAGCTCAAAGGATTCAAGAAATAGAACTATAAGAATCTATAGATGAACATGAAGTTAAAGCTCTTTCAACAAGAGTAAAATATCATGAATACACTAACTATATATTTGAATAGGACTCAGATAGTAGAGAGGGAGGCATATACTGCAATATGAATTAAAAAATACAAAGGACCTAATCAAGATGAAGATTATACAAGAGACAAATATTCTCGCTGAATACTAAAGTATTAAATACCCAAATAATGTAATACAGGGGGTGTTGGAATATATTACATTATTTGGTTCTTTATTAATGTACCATCACGAGTACATATTTAGATTAGGAGTCTAATAGGACTTAAGTACTTAATTAAAGCAAATGTAATAAATGCACAAGTGTTAGAATGTGCAATGATGTAAATGTGCATGTAGTCCTCATGTACATAAGTACTTAGAATAGAATAGTGAGATGTCATAGGAATATTGAAGGGAAATAGTTGCATCTCATTATAAATAGGCCTTCATAGAGTAGAAAAGTGAGAATTTTGGAGTGCATAGATAGAGTAGTAGTAGATACAATGTAGATCCATTTTTGCAAATATGGAGAGGTTGTGACCTCCATTGAATAACATTGTATATTTTCATGAGCTTTCATTAATGGCTATTTCTTGAGTTATTTCTAAAGTTTCTTATCATATTTTCATGCATATTAGTTAGCCATTATCATAGTTATAACATTGCATGCTTATTTCCATACTTGTGGTTGCATTTCATTTAAGTTTATAGCTTCAAAAGCTAACAGGTACTTACCTTCCTCTCTCTATATCATTCACTCAAATATGCCTCATATTGGTCCATTGTTGATCTAGGTATAGTTTTTAACAACATTCCACTTTGTAAACTAGACTCTCCTCCTTCTTGTCTATCTCTCTCCTCATCACAAACGGTAAAAATAAATTTAAAATCATGAATTATTCACTATTTATAGTTTACCATAGATGTGGCCATACAATATAGCTGCATGTTACAATGTGGCCATTTGAGATGGCCGTGATTTTACAAAAATAACACTAAAATTCAAAATAATCCCCCAAAATTTGCAAAATTAAAAATCATTCCACAAAAAGTTATTCTGAGCTAATAGGACCTCAAAAATATCAAATTTTCCTGGATAACCTAAGCTTATCATTTTATTTTGGTCAAGGAACTCACCACTATCATCATTTAATATCTCCTCCATTGAATCGTTTCTTGAGGGTATAGTTAGATAAATATAAAATTCTTGTTTCAATATCAAATCAATAATTAAACACTCAAAAGTGCAAATTGCATTCATCCAAGAATCATTGCTAACAATAATCATACACTTTCAAAAAAACTCAAAAAAATACTTGGTAGATCTAAATTCTAAAGTGTATACTTGACCTTGTATACCCACAACTAAAATATGACCAAGATTAGGTAGACCCAAAACCTAAAGTGTAGACATGACCTTTTCTACCCACGATTGAAAAGTTTACTAAAATTAAGTCCACCAATGTGTTGGAAGCAATGAATCAAATATGTGTGCCCTTTATATAATTGGGGCATCTCACATTAACTTGTTCAAAAAAACATCATCCATGATCAATACAACCATTTTAAATCATCTATTTTTGCTCTGCATTGTTTTTTCACATAAAGCATCCCAAAAAGGAGCATCTATAGAACCTAAAATGTGTTATTTTAAGGAGACTCACTAAAATATCTCCTTAATACCCCAAAAAACTACCTTGGGAAGCCTTAGGGCTAACTTGATGTTTTTTACCAACTTTGGGCAACTGTTGGACACAAATCTACCTAAGTACAAGATTTCATCACTTGTGCGCCCTAGACTCGGCCAACATTGAAAGGCCGAGAGAAAGAGAAGTCTCCCGGGCCGATCTCCAGAGAGGGCTGGCTCCCAAACTAATCTAAATTGGTTTCAAGATAAGAGTGCGGGAAAGAAATGGAAAATACATAAAGAAAGGGAAATAACAGAAAGAGATAGAAATATGGCCACAGGCCGAAGTGTATAGTTTGGGGCAGACTAACAGCAAAATTCCACCAAGTTTTATAACAGCATCTAATAAAAGGAAAGCAGCAGAATTGAACCCACACCTTTGTAGAGATAACCCCCAGATCGCATTTCAAAATCTCCTCACTAACCCGCAACGTTCGAATTCAGAATGCAGAATTCAAAGTTTAACAGCAAGAGCATGAGCATAAATAGAAATGACTTTTACAATAGAAGGAAATCACACACATAAGAATGCTCGCAAATTTTAGAAGTCGAGTCTCTTCTATTGATGCAGAGAACTTAGAGAGTCTCCTTGCAAAATGTCTAACCTTTTTTCCTTTAGATATACATGAATATTTATAGAGGTCTTCCCTCTCTCTTTTGCATCACAACATTTAAAACATAAAACAGATTTTTAAGAAGAGGTCCACAAAATATGCACTTAGAAGAGAAAACCATCTCCCTTAATCTGCCTCGAGAAATCACATTCCTGCTTTTATGGATCAAAACAGAAAATCGAATGGAAACAAGGGACCAGATTTCTCCATTAAATGACCATTCTCGGGGCATGCTTGAAGCGTTAGGAGATCACGAACAAGAGCTTTTAATACTGGAGGCATCTTTAATTTTGGTGGCATCGAAAACTGCCTCATGTTCTTCCATCTTGCGCACATAGGTAATCAACAACATTTAATCTTGGAGCCTCTTTGACCACGATCTCAAAATCAGTTGGAGAGCTTTTATTTGATCCTTATCTTCTCCTCACGTTCTCCTATGCAATTTTGAAGGAAAAAATGTGAACAAAACTATATCGGGCCTTTTTTGTTGCTTCTGTCGCGAAAATGAGACAGGTCACGAAAATGCGACATGTCACGAAATCGTGACACTTTTACCTTACTGCTTTCTCTTCTTGCCACCAGTCGTGAAAATGTGACATGTCGCGAAATCGTGACATCTTCTCTTCATTTTGCTTTGTCTCCATGACATGTCATGAAATCGCGACATTCTCCTCCTGGATCCTTTTCTGCTTTATCAGTGAAAATGAAACATGTCACGAAATCGTGACATCTTTCTTCTCCTTGCTTTGTTTCCACGACATGTCATGAAATCATGACATCTTTCTATGTTTGGCTTCTTCGCTGCTCCAAGTCAAGAAAATGTAACATGTCACAAAATCATGACATCTTTCACTTTGCACTGTCTTGTCTACTTTATACCCATGAAAACACGACATGTCATGATATCATGACATTTTTTTGTTTTGTTCTTTCATATTCAATATGTCATGAAATCATGACATGTTTCTATCTTCTTGTACTTTGCTGCTTTTTGGCCATAAAAATTTGTCATGTCATGAAATCATGACATTTCATACTATCTGGCTGCTTTCTTACTTTCTCCTCATGAAAACATGACATGTCATGAAATCGTGACATTTCTCCTCGCTTTGCCCTTCCACCCTAACATGTCATGAAATCATAATAATTTCCTATCTCTTTCTTCGTTGCCGCTTCCTGTCATGATATCACGACAAGTTTCTCTTGCTTGACTTCATCCTCCAAAAATGTCATGATATCGTGACATCTTTCTTCCGCCTTGTGTTTATCTTCAGCCCTTCCGCGATAATGTGACATGTCGTGATATCGCGCCATTCCGTACCATCTTGCTCCTTTCTTGCTTTTCTGTCATGATATCATGACATTTTTCTATCACTTTGCTTTGTGGCCATTGCAAGTCGTGAAAACGTGACATGTCACGATATCATGACAACTTTTCATTACTCTCCTCACCGCAACAAGTCGGAAACTCAACATGTCACGATATCACGATAGTTTTACTCCCTTGCTTCCTTTGGCTGCTTTTAGCCGTAAAAATGTGATAGGTCATAAAAATGCGACATGTCACGATATCATGACATTTTCTATACTTAGCTCTTTTCTTCATTGGATGTCGAAACGCAAGGGATGTCGCGATATCGTGACATTTTACTTTACTTTGCTCTAACACAAAACTTGTAGAGATTTTTGTATTTTCCTTTCAAAGTGCTTGGAGGGACAAATAGAGGAGTTAGTATCTCTACAATTTGTGCATTCTTTTGCATGAACAGTAACAACAAAAACAATGTGGCAAAAATGCCAACATTCTTGGTGGCTCACGGGGTATACAGTTCTGCTGTATGCACGAACCTCAGGCCTTTATCCATTGGGAAACAGAGTCAAGAAGCTGGAGGGGCAGAAGAAGTGAGTGTTGGTTGATGTTGGACGTCTCTACAGGCTGCTGCAACAAGCTCTTGCTGGCACTCGGCACTCAAAAATAGGACCTTCAACAGAAATTTATGGAAGAGCAGAACTTCCTTTATTTCTTTAGAACTACTGCATTTTGCCTAGCTCGGTTGAGCTGGGTAATCACCAGGTGTTGTGAAAGGATCTCCATGGCAGTAGTGAAAAGCACCTGAGTTGCAAAAATGGAAATGAATGGAGTGATGACCAGCAGATGTGCAGGCCGTATAACGGGAATGGTGAATGATGGAATGGTGGAAGATGGAGGAGTAGAAGTGGTAGATACAACAAAAGAGGGTGCTACTGTGCTACCAACTACTGGGATTCTATGAAAATAGATAATGAAATGGGAGTGGATGGGATGGAGAAGGTGGTAGGAACTATGGAGAAGTACTCACAAGACAAAGGACTAGAAGAAAGGGAAAGTGAAGAAAAGGGAACATCAGAGAGGGGAGTAGAAACAATAGTAGTGGCTTGATTATGTACAATAGAAGGAGTGGGAGTGGAAGAAAGAAGTAGAAGGGAAGCCACTATCTGCTAGGAAGGAAAAGAAAAGAAAGAGAAATAAACATACCTGCGGGCTCGTGTGCAAAAGGAGCCGAAGTTGACGAATTTTTGTGTTTTTCTTTTTTCTTTTTTTTCCTTTTTTCTTCTTTTTTTCTTTTTTTTTCTTTATTGATAATAGGCCTTCAAATGAAGACCATTAACTGGAATTAACAGTGCATGACCATCCATATCTTGCAAATAAAAAGAATTAACCTGATTGGCACCTGTGATTTGAAATGGACCTTCCCATATTGCCTCGAACTTGTGATGTTTGCCAGGCTTTGATTTCTTTTCATTCCACTTCAATACAAGATCGCCAACCTTAAAAGTCCTTTCAGAGACCTTTTTACCAAACCATTTCTTTGTCATCTCAGCATGTTCTATAAAAGCCTAGTAGGATTTCTCCCGTTCTTCTTCCAACTGCAAAAGTTGAGCTAATCTCATGTTCATTGAATCAGATTCATCATCCTCATCATCAATCAAATGCCAAGTCTGGAGGGCCGGTAATTCAATATGAATTGGCAAAACCGCTTCTTTGCCGTATACCAATGAATAAGGGGATGTCTTGATAGATTTTTTCACAGAGATGCGATCAGCCCACAATGCTTGATTCAAAAGTAGGTGCCAGCTCCGCTTATTGTCGCCAAGGGTCCTCTTCAAAATTCGAAGCAAGTTCTTGTTTGTGGATTCGGCCAAGCCATTCCCCTGCGGATAATAATTAGATGAAGTTTTCAAATAAATTATGTGCTTACCCACAAATTCACTGATTTTGGCCCCTATGAAAGGAGTTCCATTATCTGTTATAATCGCATCTGGGATACCAAAGCGAGTGATCAACCCCTCAAGAAAAGTGATGACCGTGGCTTGATCCACCTTTTTAGTTGGAATTGCTTCAGTCCATCTAGTGAAATAGTCGATTGCAGATCAAGATGTACTTGTGACCAGCAGATGAGTTAGGATCAATGACCCCGATAAAGTCTAGGCCCCATTGCTGAAATGGTGCTTCTACTTGAATCGGGTGAAGAGGTAATGATGCATTCCTGGTTCTACCGATGTATCTTTGGCACTTATCACATTTTTGACTAACTTTGAAGGCATCTCGCAAAAAGAGTAGGCCAAAAATAACCTTTCTCGAATAATCTTTAATGCCATGGGTCTACCTGCATAATGACCTCCTGATAATCCATAATGGAATTCTTCTAAAACTTTCTCCTTCTCTGATTCTTTGACACATCTAAGAAGAACCCCATCAATATTCTTATGAAACAAGCCATTTGGTAGCAAGACATACTTGAGAGCTTGCAGTCTAAATCTTCTTCTCTGTGAGGCATTCAGATGTGAAGGACATTTTCTAGAATAAAAATATTCCATCAGCTCCTCTGTCCACTCTCGATCCACTATAGAATGATTGTCAAAATTACAATTATCTACTACATCCTCATATTCATGAATTGTGGATCCAGAGGAAGCATTCTTTGCAAGCTCTTGGCACAATGCTCGACCTCGAACAAGCTTGGTCGGTCGGATCTCAACATCAAATTCTTGAATTTTAGAAACCCAGCCAGCTCTCCTATCTCCAAGTTCTCCTTGTATGATAAAATTTTGGACACCTGGATGAACAACATAAACTATTGTTTTACTCTCGTGAAACAAAGTGCCGAAACTTCTTCGAGAGATTTCATTACCGCATACACTTGTTTCTCAATGAAGTTATACTTCTCTTGATGTGGTTGGATGACTTGGCTTAGGAAAGCAATCGGACGTTCATTTTCATCATCTCCCTTCTGTGTAAGCACCGCTGCATAAGCTTCTTGTTCACCAATAGCATAAAGGATAAAATCCTTGGAATAATCAGGGTTCACCAGGACCGGAGCTTGAGTGATCCTTTCTTTGATCTCCTCAAATGATTGCTTCCTCTGCTTGGTCCATTTAAATTCAGCATTTTTCTTTAAAAGCTCTGTCATTGGCCTTATTACTTGAGCGAAATCTGCAACAAACTTTCGAACAAAATTAATTTGCCCAAAAAAGATTGCAAATCCTTCTTATTGGCTGGCAATGGAAGCTTCAAAAGAGCTTGGGCCCTAGCTGGATCAATAGCTAGGCCATTTTCTGAAATTAGATGTCCTAGGAGCTTTCCCTCCTTTACAAAAAAAATTGACTTTTTTGGATTGATAGATATGCCAAATTCTCGACATTTTTCAAATACCTGCCTTAAATGAGATCCGTGGTCCTCCCTATTGTGAGAAAAAATAGTCATATCATCCAAATAAATCACAATAATGTGATTTAACAACTCACCAAAAGCCACATCCATTGCCCTTTGAAAAGTTGCGCCAGCATTTGAGAGTCCAAACGACATTCGCCGGTAAGCAAAGGTTCCCCATTTTGTGGTGAACGTTGTTTTATGTTGGTCCTCATCCCTGACCCAAATCTGGTTATACCCAGAGAATCCATCCAACAAAGAGAATCTCTGAGCTCCCACAACCACGTGAAGAATCTGGTCAATCTGAGGGAGAGGATAATGATCTTTTAGCGAGGCTTGATTCAAATTTCGAAAATCAACACATAGGCGAATATCTCCATTCTTTTTCCGTATCGGGACCAGATTTGCCACCCAAGTTGAATGCTTGATGGGGTAAATGATTTTAGAATCCAACATTTTAAGAAGCTCCACCTTCATCAGTACTTCAATCTTGGGATTGACTGGTCTCTGCTTTTGTCTGAAGGGTTTCACCCCATCATGCAACTCAATAGTATGCTGGATTACATCTTTGTTATATCCCTTCAAATCATGGTAACTCCAAGCAACTGTGTCAGGAAATTCATGACATAAATCTCTGATTTGTTCTAACTCCTCGGGGGTACAATCCGTTCCAACCTTTATCAATTTTTGGGGACCTATCTCTAGTTCAGTATACTCCTTCTCATCTACTTTGATCCTGTGCTTCTCTGCCCTATCATTTTGATCAAAAAGGCTTTCAAGTGTAATCAATCCTTTGGGGATATGATTATTCCTTAGTTGAATAAGCCCTTTGGCTTCCTCCTCATCAAGCATTCTCTCTTCCACAGTACTCGCTTCTCTTATCAAAAAATCTACAATCTGCTCATCACTTTCGAATACTTGCCAATACATGTTCTTGTCCGGGACCGAAGGTCTGTAAACTAACCTTACGGTCTTAGGTTTCCTCACTACATGCTCAATCGGAGAGAAGTTTGCTCCAAGAGATGCTAGAATATCAGCATGCTTATTCAGCTCTCATGAAATGGATTGAATATTCAATGTTGTGAAAGCCTCAAACAGGTCCCAAACTTTGTTGTGATACGCCTTTAGATAATGCTGCTTGGAGATGCACTTGTTTGTTACTTGATTCACAATCAATTCAGAGTCACCAAAAATCTGCAATTGTTCAATCCCCAATTTTTTTGCCTTCTTCAAACCTAGGCACAACGCTTCATACTCAGCAGCATTGTTAGTACAACTCCAGGTCAGTCGATATGAATATGTTTTCTGTAGGCCAGAGGGAGAAATAAGAACAATCCCTGCTCCCGCACCATTTTTGCATCGTGCTCCATCAAAATACAACTTCCATAATTGATCGGGCACAGAGTCTTGACCAACTTGATCAAGAGGCATCTTTATTTCAACCTCTTCAGGCTTTGTAATGGAGTAACAACCAATTTTAGTTTCCACCATGGCATTAAAATCGAGCATTGAAAACTCATCCTCTAAGCGAGGCTCATCCAGGACTTCATCCATCAAATCAGGATCTTCCAATTCTTCAGTTATCATGTGAACAGAATGTGTGGACTTTTCTTCTTCTCCCATCTTCTCTATATGAAAAGTAGAAGGCTTCTCATTGGAGATCCGGATTCTTCTTCCTTTGAAAGGAATCTCCAAGTGAGAATAATCCAGAGAAAGATAGCCTCCCAGCTTGGCAGTGAATTCTCTCGACAAACACATACTGAAATATGGTTCCAAATCGACCACAACTATCTCCTGAATTACTGTAATTTGAGGCATACTATGCAGAACAATAGGAACATCCTTGATTACACCCACTATTTTCATGGGAGTCCCATCCAACTGCAAGACACCAGGGCTACTTCTTGTATACTCCATACCCATGACTTCACAAACTGCCTTTGGCATGACAATTGTCGCAACACCAGAATCAATCATGCAGTTGTGCACTATCCAACCCTCCATCCCGAGTGACAAATAAAATGGGGGTGGTCTATTTTTTCCAGTGGCTGAAGTAGTTAATGTTTGAGCAAAAATCATTCAGGTAGGATTCTTCTCATTATCTTTCATAGACTTCAATGATTCTTGTAACAAATCAACTTGCCCAGGTAATTGTAATGCATCATAGAGACTAACCTTGGCTGGAATCTTCTTCAATTCTTCAACAATATTGTATGTAGATGCACCGGACTCCCTCTTTTCAATAATGTCTTCATATTTGCTCCGATATTGTTGAGTGGCTTCTACCCTCGGTATTTTAGTCAAAGATGGGTACTTGAGCTTTTCTCTAGCTCGTTCCTCTGTTTCAGCTCTTGCCTACGAAGTTGAGGCTTTTTCTTGCAATCTTTCCTTTGCTCGTGGTGGCAAAAGATCTTTTAATAGAACAGGTGAATCTGGATTTGGTATTGAAACAGGAGCTTTCACTTGTACTTGTTTCTTCTCATTTTGCATCTTCGGATCAGTCGGTACCCTTAATGGTTCCATCTCTGTTGGATCTACAGTGACTAGCTTCTTCCCAGTTCTCGTGAGAACCGAGACTTGTTCTTCAGATGGAACCATAAAATTATGATCTACCTCAGTAATCATATTAACTTGTCCTCCAGAAGAGCTTGCGGCCAATGTTTGTACATAGTTCAAATGAACCATACAAGTCTCCTCACCGTGTGGATCATTACATGTAGAGCACCAATATGTTCTTTCTACAAGGCCAACTTCCTCATTCGTCAACACAGTCGGGTTCTTTTTAGGAACTTTGCTTGTTGAAGCCGCTTGTTCTCTAGTGATCGACGGAGGTTGAAATCTCCTGGGTTGGAAATCTCTCTCGGCCTCGCTTTCTTTCAATAATTGTGATTTTATTTCCCATCGCTCTTATAGCTGAATTAGCAGATTGTACCTCTTGTAATAGGATTGTGTAAGGATCAGGATTTGAGGGCGCAGGAGGTGCCGATATAGGTAGAGGTGCTGGAGGTGCAGGTAATGCTGGGAATGAAGTGGGAGCTGGTAATTGCAGAATGCTTGGTGCGGGCAATTGTGGAATAGTCGGAGCAGGGAGTTGGGGAACTGGAATGGGTGCGATCTGAGGCGCACTTGAGCTCCATGATGGAATAGGATACATGGAAGGCATAGGCTATGAAAATGAACCAGAATACAAATGCTTAGGAAGATCAGGTAAGATAGGCATTGTTACCTTTGGGGGAAGCCTACCTATGGCAATCAAGTCAGCTTTCACCTTTTGCGCTTGTTCAAACAGCTCTAGGAATGTAGTCACGTTGGACTACCGGATAGCCAAGCCAATGTCTGTGTTAAAATCTCTGAGATAATAGAATGCAGCTAGCTCATGAGTGGGCCGAAGACCATCAGGAATTCTCTGCCAGCTTCTGGTAAATCTGACATTGAAGTCGGCTATCTCCTCCTATGGGTGCCTTTGAATTGCATTAAATTGATGCAACAAGGAGTATGGATCAGCTTGTTCATGGAAATTTTTTATCAACAGCTCTCCTAATTGATCCCATGATGCAATAGTGCCTGGTTGCAATGATCGGTACCAATACAACAATTTCCCTCTCAATGACAACACCAACAATTTTATCATTACGTCTTCATCCGTTATGTCATGGATGGCCGCCAAAGAGGCTACATCGTGAATATGCTCATAAGCAGTTTTACCAGTACCATCATAGGTCGGAAAAGCTTTCAAAGTAGCTTGAGGGACTGGATTTTGTGCCAGTAAATTCAAGGCTCCCAAACTATTCCATGCCGAGAACTTCCTTGGTGGAGGATGTTGGGCCATTTGGACTGGTGCATGTGGCTGAAGAGGTGGAAAACTAGTAGCAGTACTAGATGAATTTGAAGGAACAAAAAATACACCAGCAATTTGTGAGGATGTTGTAGAGGATATAAGTGGTGGGGAGACCAACTTAGGGTGTCCGCTTAATTTTTGGTTGTCAAGTTCAAAAAACTCAACGGGATTTTTAGATTTTTTGGCCTTCGATCTTGTGATCATGAAGTACAGCTCTCATTGTATCCACGTTCGGAGGCTTCTGGGTAGTGCTGAGTCGCCAAATGTTCTAACTATACAGCATGAAGGTGAACATTAAACCTTAATACTATTGTGGATCTTACTGAGACATAAGTAGTGTCCCACCGGGCATGCCAAAAATTGTTGGACACAAATCTGCCTAAGTACAAGATTTCATCACTTGTGCACCCTAGACTCGGCCAACATTGAAAGGCCGAGAGAAAGAGAAGTCTCCCGGGCCGATCTCTAGAGAGGGCTGGCTCCCAAACTAATCTAAATTGGTTTCAAGATAAGAGTGCAGGAAAGAAATGGAAAATACAGAAAGAAAGGGAAATAATAGAAAGAGATAGAAATATGGCCACAGGCCGAAGTGTATAGTTTGGGGCAGACTAACAACAAAATTCCACCAAGTTTTATAACAACATCTAATAAAAGGAAAGCAGCAAAATTGAACCCACACCTTTGTAGAGATAACCCCCAGATCGCATTTCAAAATCTCCTCACTAACCCACAACGTTTGAATTCAGAATGCAGAATTCAAAGTTTAATAGCAAGAGCATGAGCATAAATAGAAATGACTTTTACAATAGAAGGAAATCACACACATAAGAATGCTCACAAATTTTAGAAGCCGAGTCTCTTCTATTGATGCAGAGAACTTAGAGAGTCTCCTTGCAAAATGTCTAACCTTTTTTCCTTTAGATATACATGAATATTTATAGAGGTCTTCCCTCTCTCTTTTGCATCACAACATTTAAAACATAAAACATATTTTGAAGAAGAGGTCCACAAAATATGCACTTGAAAAGAGAAAACCATCCCCCTTGGAGAAATCACATTCCTGCTTTTATGGATCAAAATTGAAAATTGAATGGAAACAAGGGACCAGATTTCTCCATTAAATGACCATTCTCGGGGCATGCTTGAAGTTGTTAGGAGATCACGAACAAGAGCTTTTAATACTGGAGGCATCTTTAATTTTGGTGGCGTCAAAAACTGCCTCATGTTCTTCCATCTTGCGCACATCGGTAAACAACAACATTTAATCTTGGAGCTTCTTTGACCATGATCTCAAAATCAGTTGGAGAGCTTTTATTTGATCCTTATCTTCTCCTCACGTTCTCCTATGCAATTTTGAAGGAAAAATGCGGACAAAACTGTATCGGGCCTTTGTTGTTGCTTCTGTCATGAAAATGTGACAGGTCACGAAAATGCGACATGTCACAAAATCGTGACACTTTTACCTTACTGCTTTCTCTTCTTGCCACCAATCACGAAAATGCGACATGTCATGAAATCATGACATCTTCTCTTCATTTTGCTTTGTCTCCATGACATGTCATGAAATCGTGACATTTCTTTCTCCTGGCTCCTTTTCTGCTTTATACCAACGAAACTGCAACATGTCATGATATCACGACATTTTTCTTCTCGTTGCTTTGTTTCCACGACATGTCACAAAATTGTGACATCTTTCTTTGTTTGGCTTCTTCGCTGCTCCAAGTCGCAAAAATGTAACATGTCACGAAATCACGACATCTTTCACTTTGCACTGTCTTGTCTGCTTTATACCTGCAAAAATGCGACATGTCATGATATCACGATGTTTTCTCCATTTTGTTCTTTCATCTTCAACAAGTCATGAAATCGTGACATGTTTCTATCTTCTTGTACTTTGCTGCTTTTTAGCCGCGAAAATTTGTCATGTCATGAAATCATGACATTTCGTACTATCTGGCTGCTTCGTACTTTCCTATCGCAAAAATGTGACATGTCATGATATCGTGACATTTCTCTGCGCTTTGCCCTTCCACCCTAACATGTCATGAAATCATGACAATTTTCTATCTCTTCTCCTTCGTTGCCACTTCCTGTCACGATATCGCGACAAGTTTCTCTTGCTTGGCTTCATTTCCAAAAATGTCATGATATCGTGACATCTTTCTCCCGCCTTGTGTTTATCTTCAGCCCTTCCACGAAAATGTGACATGTCACGATATCGCGCCATTCCGTACCATCTTGCTCCTTCCTTGCTTTCCTGTCGTGATATCACGACATTTTTCATTGGCGCTCCCCTTGGCTGTTGTATGTCACGATATCATGACATTTTCCTATCACTTTGCTCTGTTGCCACTGCAAGTCATGAAAATGTGACATGTCGCGATATCGCGACAACTTTTCATTTTAATGCTCCCTCACCGCAACAAGTCACGAAAATCCAACATGTCACGATATCGCGACAGTTTTACTCCCTTGCTTCCTTTGGCTGCTTTTAGCCATGAAAACGTGATAGGTCACGAAAATGCGACATGTCGCGATATCGTGACATTTTCTGTACTTAGCTCTTTTCTGCATCGGACACCGTGAAACTGCAACAGGTCGCGATATCGTGACATGTCGCGATATCGCGACATCTTACACTTACTTTGCTCTAACACAAAACTTGTAGAGATTTTTGTATTTTCCCTTTCAAAGTGCTTGGAGGGACAAACAGAGGAGTTAGTATCTCTACAATTTGTGCATTCTCTTGCATGAACAGTAACAACAAAAACAATGTGGCAAAAATGCCAACAAATTTTTCCATAAGCTACCTAACCATATTGACCTAAGACGATCTCCAAACTATGACCATATCAACCCAAGATGGTCACGTAAAGTCAAAAATAAAAATAATAGCTTGCAGAAAAATTGATTGTTAGTTTCACACATGAGATTGCACCAATTTTATATGCCTTTGGATGAGATTATTTCAAATTAATTTCATGCAATAACCTATTCTTGGGTATGCATCTATTTTTCAATGCAAACTACCCCTTTTCTTTTTCATGCAGAGTGCCATAGAGTTTTTCAAGAAATATACAAAATGGCACTCACCCCTTAGTATTAATGCTCCTCAAACTTTCAATTTTGTGTAATGAAATGCTACCAAAATCAATCCTTAAGTTCTTTCCATTGTTAAAACTATGCTTTCATATTGTTGCAAATGATTGAAAGCTATGCTTCACTATTTCACATAATCAACAATCGTCACTACAGTGACTATTCAAGTTCATTAAACTCACATCCCCATGGTAAAAATATATTGATAATACTTTCTAGGTTATCCCAAATTCTGCTCAAGCTTGACAACAAAGAAAAATAGGCCTGTGACAATGATTGTCTCACCTTGAGATGGTATGCAGATAGATACCATCTCAATCCAAGATGATGAAGGTCAGGTGATCTGTTTTCCTATTTTTATTGCATCTTAGAGTAGATCAGATTATTTTACTATTTTGCATTGGTTTACATTTTTATTATCGCATACATGTACCTTCTTTTTCATTCATTTTATTTTTCTTCATATTAATATTTATTTTGCATTGTCATTGTGTGTTCATTCATTACTTCTTTATATTACTTTATTTGGTGTAAATTTTTGGCTTACACATATTATCATTAGATTCTTGTAAAATATTTTTTCCTTTACCAGTATTCTTCATATCACACATCTTCAGTATAGTGACTTCTAAACATTCACTTAAAGCATCATGGTAAGATCCTGAATTAGATGAACTTGATGTATCAATATTGCATGAAGAATGAAATATCTTTTCTAAAAAGGATTCATCTATTTTTGCTTTCCTCTTAAGAGATTCAATCAATTCCTTTTATTTCATGCTTTCTTCTTTGTAATATTTGAGTGGAAGCAATGCCATATATAATATGCTACCAATACCCAAAGTAATTAAATATTATATTTTCCATTATGAATTATTTCAATAATCGTAGCATGTAGATAATATTCCAATTTTTTAATTATTTCTTCTATTGCTTCATTATAGATCAATTTTGAAACTAGATCTAATTTTCCTTTAGTTTTTGTAAGAAAAATATTTATTCTATTTTTTATGAAATTTTACCTTTCTTTTCTAATTATGTTTTCCATATCATTATCCATTAAGTTGTTGAATGTAGACATCCTTTTGAATTCCTAGTTTTTGAATGAGTTATTTTAAATTTCTATATTTTTCAATAATCTTATGTAGTTGAATACCTTATGGCCCCCTTATCAAATAGAAGCTATAAAAATAATAATTTTGCAAATATTTTTTTCCTATATTTGATGTAGAATACCTTATCTCTCTACAATTTAATAATTTGTAAATATTCTTTTATTTTCAATTTTCAAAAATAAATATTTCAAATTTAAATCACTTTAAAAATCTTCAAAAATAAAATAATACTATAACTACTTATTTCTCCAATTGCACTTAGAATGACTAAGGTTACTATTAAAGTATTAAACACCTTATTTCTCCTGTAATTAACTTAAACCTTAGAATAATAAAAAATTAACCTTATTACTCCTTTAGAATTTAGAAATATTTAAAAATTTGAATTAAATCTTTTATACCTTAGCTTTGGCACACTAATATTATTTTGGCATGTACTTCTCTCCTCTATGATGCATTCAACCTTACTTCATGTTAACTTTGGCACATCTAATTATTCTATGGTGCATTGATCATTTTTTGGTATGTTCATCTCTCATCTCAAAAAATTTCAACCTTCCTTCACCTTAGCTTTGGCATATTCACTCTTCCTCTATGAAGTCAATTATGTGCATTGTTCAATTTGTTAAATGTTTCATTGTCTTGGAGTGTGTACTAAGTTAATGCACTAACTTCTTCTAAAAAACATATCCCTACCAAGTGAATCATTTGTAATACTCCAATGTGCCAGTTTTATTCTACACTCAAACAGGTAATGTTTCACTTGTACCTACACTCTGAAGACATTAGTTAGCTTCTTCAAAAAATTATATTGATGCTTGGCTCTTTCATTTCCTCTAAAAATAATGGTATTTCAAGAAAATTAGGTTTTATCCCGAAGATAACAATTGTACATCTTCCTCTTGGATGGTATTATGAATTCTCACTTTGCTCAATATGTTGCTTGCTAACACTTCCTTTTGGTTGGTGCTCTCACTTTTCCTTTTGCTTCCCCTGTTATGTCCCTTTTTCACACTCAAGTTTTCTCTTCTTGATTTGTGATGATTCAATGCTCTCTTGGATCTTATATCCCCTCTTTGGTGACACTCTTCCTTCAATCTCTTGATGCTCTAGTTCCTTCTTGGGTGGCACTCTTTCATTGCTCTCTTGGTGCTCAAATTCCTTTATTTGGTGACATTATTTCATTTCTCACTTTCTTTCCTTGAAGCCTTCATTCTATGCCTTATTTCTACGTCATATAGTAGCCTTGTTCTACACTGGAATTTCATTCTATTCTTGACATCCAAATATTAAACTTTTTTTTATGTGTTTGGCTTTATGCATAATGTCTTTTTGTGGTGATTTTATACAATTTCAAGTGACAAGATTCCACCACTGTCACATTCTCCAACCTTTGAAATTGAAAGAAAATTATGTGAACTTGAGCTTGCTACCAAAAAAATAAGGCTTAAAATAATATTTTCAGATATTTCTTCAAATGTTTTTCCTTGTTCGAATCTATAGGTATACTCTATCTCTATATTTCTTTTGCTTCAACCATTGTCAAGTCTTCTTGCTTCCTTTGAATATTGATTTTAAGGTACAATTATGACCATTCACTTTTGCTTATTTTTCAAGTGCTTCACTTGTCTATTCTAGCACTTCCTTAGCCATTTTTATGCTTGTTTTGGCTTTTAATTAAACACACTTTATGTATTTTAGTTTTAGCCTTGTTACATACATTCCATGGTAACTCAATACTTAGCGACGATTTATTAAATAATGATCATGTTGACGATTAGGTCTTAACTATTCATTGGTTGAATATATTCATGCTTTTCAATAACTTTTATTTTATAACAACTCTAGAAAATCTTCTATACTTGATTCACTAAAACTTTTAAAATCCTTTAAAAACCTTTTATAAAAGAAACTCCTTTTCTCTTTTAATAAGAAGCTTGAATATTGGATTTGTCTCTTTATTGATAAGCCACTATGATTTATCTCTTCTCTAGAGTCTCCTACCTTAAACTTCTCTTAAAGAAGCTTTACCTTTCTTCAATGAAACTTCTTCTATACCTTATGGGCTTATCGTTGAATGATAACGATTGTCCCAAACTTGATGTAAACACACTTTTTTGGAGCTCTTCTTTATTTGTTTTCTATCCTCTTCAAAACTTTATTAATGGCCACTCCTCCATTTTAAATGATCAATGTAATTTCTATTTTGAAAATACTTTTATATCTGAATTATTTTTCTTAAATGGGAACTCTTTTTTGGCTCTCCTATCTTTGTAAATTTTGGGACCTCTTCTCTCGGGTCTCCTCTTTTATCTCTAACTTATATTGGACCACTTTTCATTGTGTCTCCTATCTATGATGTCTATGGGACATATTTTTCTTGGGTATCCTCTCTCTTTTGTATATGGGACCCCTTTTTCTTGAGTATCCTATATCTATAGTCTATGGGAAATCTTTTTATCGGGTCTCCTCTTTCTTTGCTCAATATTCTATGTGACCTCCTTTCTCAGGTCTCCTTCTACCTTCTATGTGTCTTCTATGTCTCTTAAAATCAATTGTTGCATGAGAAAAGCTCTTGATATTCATGCAATACAATATGAAAGTATTCTCTATCCATTGTAGTAAGCATCTCAAATTCTAAAGACCATTTTTTATTGTAATAAATTTTAGACACCTTTTTTAGCATTACTTAAGAATCCAATATTTATATCAAGGAATTTTTATCCCTAAAAATTTCTGTTAATTTCAAGGTTGGTGATGCCTTGAATAATCAACTGTCTTCAAGTTGATTTATCCAAATAGGAATCCTAGTCTTCATAGGTTATCCTTTAACCTTATGGAAATATCCTTGCTAAGTACTTGTCTTCACAGGTTATTTTTAACCTTGTGGAAAACATCTAGTCTTCTAAAAATTCTATTATTGATTCCTAGTCTTCATTAGTTGTTCCTACAATTGTGGAAATACTCTAGCCTTTTGAAACTTTCAAATACCATGGAAACAATATTTTTGTGGATCTATTACCACTGATGGATTTTTAAGCCATACAAAAATAAAAACTCATAAGAATATAAACATAAGATCAAATATAATACAATAAGATGATATAACAAAGATATATAAAACAACTAATATGTAATAACATTCAATAAATAAGGAGTAAAATATGCATAATAAGATCACATATAATACCAATTTCTCAAATGTATGCAAACTTGTATTACTCCTCTTTGTGTTACAAGAATCTCATACAATGTAGATCATATAAGCTCTATAGACTCTATAGATCCTATAGACAATGTACCCAATCTAATCCTATATGGAGTAATATATAGCCATTCTATAATAACTCATGGTTACGATGACTCTTCCTTATACTTGCCACTTGCACAAACATGACTCTATCTTTAATATACACTTGTACTTGAATCTTCCCATAACCTTTCCTAATCTAAGGACACATGAGCACACTTAAATATTGGATACTTGTGCACATTTACGTACATAACACTTGTACTCATAATTACATGACACTTGTGCATTTCCTCCATATTATTACATTACATGAAATATTAAATCACACTCTAATCTAAGACACACATCTAATATAATAATGTACCAAGGTGATACATCGACAAGTATCAAATAATGTAATATTCTCTGACACATGGTATGGTATTGATTAGATTATAAACATATCATATTTTTAAGAATGACCAATCATAGAATTTTACATATAATAAATGAAATATTCATGTATCTAAATTTTTTTTCTCCAAAGCTGTCTTCTAATTGAAATACCTATTCTTCTTCAAATATGGTCTAAATCAATCCTAGGATATTGAGAGAGGCAATATGCAACCAAGAACCATTGTTTATTGGAAAAGCAAATATATCTATGTTAGTATTCCTATAATATAATACCCTACCCTAAGGGCAATTTGGTTAAGGTCCATCAACCAAGACAAGGAGTTTGAGGAGAAATATTAGCTCAAGTATAAAGTTTTTATTCAAGTATACATAAAAAATCTTCATCAAAATTTATAACCAAGGTTAACACCTAAAAATTTAGTTAAATTTATTCTTTCATCCTTATTATTTCCTTTTCTTTATCCCACTCACATATTGGATAAAATCCTATCGATTGCCTTACTTCCTATATATTCAATTACTATTTGCTTTACAATGTTATTATCAAATACTTTAGAACACTAATATTTTTTTTGTGTTTGACATATACCTTGTCTTTATTCCAATACTTATATTTCCTAAACATATTACCTAGTTCCACATACTTATCACTAGAAAAATTCATATACCATATGTGATTTGAGCATCCCTAATAGTCTTATTATTTTATGGATTAAGTTTTATCTAGGTTTGAGCTCCACCTTATATTTCCTTGATATACAAGGTGTAATAAATTCATTTGAATTTCCAAATTCTATATAAAAATCTTGGTGAATCCACCATGAACAATTCACTATGAATGAATACTAATACATTGTCCTTATATCACCTCTAATTCAACCTTAGGAAAACCTAATATTTCTTATCCATACAACCAAAATCCGTGAAGAATTAGTGGAACCTCAAGATAGGGTGACATGTGTTTTCATGATATTATAATAATCCATATAAAAGGTGTCATTAAAATTCTTCAAAATGAACCTCAATTTTAAAGCATTCCAGATCATTATTTAGAAGGTTATGTAGAATATAAAAAAACAAAATATAAATAACTTAATTGATAACAAAGAGACAATTTTATATGAAATAACCCTATATTATAATTTTGTTTAAGATAATAGCAAGAAATTTTGTCCAAACAATATAATAAATAAAAAGAGATTCAATAAATCCCTAACCAATCATTTATTGACATCACCAATAATGAAATAAAATATTCTTTTATGATATGTGATAACTAGTAAATCAATGGATGTAGATCTTAAATTCTCATCCCAAAATATCCTATTTGATCCATTTTACTTCCCTCTAATAATAAGTAAGAGGAAAATAAATAATAGTTGATGACTATAGGCTATATTAAAAAAATGGAGAAGAATGTTCACCAAGTTTTAAAGTCAACAAAGAACCTAGTGAAATGTTTTCCCTAGGCATCAATGTGATAAAAAAACATCCATTTCTTTCCAATGAATAATATTAGCAAACATCCTTTAAATATCCTCTATTACTTGATAAGCAAGTAAAAAATAAATAATTATTCCAAAACCTGACATTGATTGATGAACAAGTCAAAGATAAAACTTTATCCCAAAGTAAACAAATCCAATCCCTTTTCAAGATAGTTGTAATGCTAGGGTAACATGTCATATTCCTTTCAACAAAAAATACAACGTCAATATGAGGACTTAATTTCATATAATATCATTCAATCATGCCATTTTGATATGCAAGATAATTAATGTGAATGAAAGAACTTACATTCATAATACTACTAGGCACAACCATATTAGTAAAATGATATTCTACAACTTGCATGCTTTGTAAAATGATTTTTCTCGGCCTAAAATAGAAAATCATTCTCATAATATTGTTCTTAAAGTTTATCATTATCAACAAAACACAAATCTCATACATGCTTTCATAAAATATGCTAATCCTATAGACACACCTTGGTTTTTTTAATATGGGGACTCAATATTGTTGCAAAACATACACTCTTATCATCCAATGGTCATAAATTCATCATCATCACTGCTTATTATTTCAGAAAATTGGTATGAGGTAATCCCTAGGTTACATTCTATTATAGGGAAAATTATCTCTAGATTTATCTATTATTTATCATTTTTATACTTAGCATTCATTCTATGGATAATAGTACATATTTAAAAATTAAATATATCAAATATTTGTATGTATGATATCATATTTAATATACATTGTCTTCATCATACCATCCACAATGCAATGGACAAGTGGAATCTTCTAGACAAATGCCTCAATTTATATCTTGATTTTGGGGTTATCACACAAGTTATAAAACAATCATAGGGATAACTCCCTTTTATCTCAAAAATGATGAATATACATTGTCATTAGAAGTTGAAAATCTTTCTCTTTGTATATCCTTGCATGATATCACAAGATTACAATTATCATTTCTTTATAAGAGATGATTGCAAGATTTTGAGCATAAATTTTTTTACGAAGAGAAGATAATAAGGTATTATAATAAGAAATTCAAATCAATAGAATTTCAAGTTGGTAATAAATTATTAATATTAGACAACATCAATGGTAATAAACACATGTTTTTTAATAAGTGACGTGGTCCTTACATTATTCTAGAATCTAATGGATATAGAGCTTTAAAAATATAAACACTTGTTGGAGAGGAAATAAAGTTGTCTATAAACTCCATTTTCCTCAAAATATTTTACTCCTAGTAATTCCCACTTGTTCATCCCTAATCGTTCCTCCTATGAAGATTCAACATGGTAAAAACCATATATGTCATCATTATACATTCATTATTTAATATTGTATCTCTCATTTCTATCCACGTATTGAAAATCCAAAATATTAGTGTGAATATTTATTATTATAAATGAGTCACCAAGTGTTTTTGTCTAATTGTACCATTGTATATATCCCTTTTATCTAATAATTTCACAATTTTATACAGTAATAAATATTATTATGTGTTTCTAACATGTAATATGAACTTATGAAGCCTCTCCTTTTGTTAAAAAAAATTGTGATACCCATAGAAAAAGAAAATCAAGATGAAATAAATCAAGAGCAAAATATAAAAATCAATGTTCCTATAAATTAAAAAAAATCCATACAAAAGTGCCAAAGTCATCCTATAATTTCAAGAAATAGTATTTGATTTATTTTGTGTTATCAAACTATTTTATTAGCATATGCTTATATTTTCTATGGGCTCTCCATTTCCTAAAAAATATAATTTCAAAATCATTTTACTATCAAAAAACTAGAAGTCTTTCAAAGTGACTACATATTCCCCATAATGACTATGGAACTAGTCCTTGAGGTAGGCATTGTAGATGTATTAGGGCATTCAAAATTTAAATTAAAATATATGAAATCAAGCAAAATGTAATGTAATAAAATAAACAAGAGGTATTTTAGGCCTTTTTTAGTAGCTTCTTCATCACATCAAATACCTTTAGGTGCCTTGCTTACATCATCCATAAAATGTTATGACTTGCATACCTTCTAGAATTTAGAGTAATATTTTCTTGTTGGACTAAATATTTTGTAGTAGATTGCTAATGTTACTATGGAAAATCTCTAGCCACTAAGACTTTACAAGTTTGTGTTCAAAGCATATGAAGTGACTCTGAACAAAAAATTTTGGCTTCAAAAAATAATAAAGTTTATGCTCGTAATTGCTTCCTTAGTCTCCAAAAGAAAGAATTTGAAAGAGTTATTATTCCAAAAAGGCTCTTCAATATTGAATAATAAATAATGTTAAGCAAAGGAGTACAAGTTTTATACTGCATGAGCATGTTTAAACTTGTGAATGTATGCAAAGAATTTTATCTATATTATTGGTGCATTGGAAGGAACTTTTCTCAACATCATTTCAAGCCTAGGTCATGTTAGCTTTTGATGTAATATGCAATGGGAGATAGAAATCACAAGATGTAAAATAATATGAAAGAAATTATATCTAAACTATGATTGGAATATGCTATAAATAGAAATGACATAGATGAATACAATGTAGCTATGGAGGAAATGAACACTCCATTAATAAAGATACTGAACTACATTGCACCCATCACCAATATATGGTGATCTACATAGAATTGTCCTAATATCTATGAATATGGTCTAATATTCTCTATCTGTCTATATCTCTCTATTACAATGAGGCCCTTATTATATACGAAGATACATTCCTTGGCCAACACTCTACCTAGTCGTGCAAGGGACAATTTGAACTTATACAACTTGCACATTGACACTTGTGCATTTATTACATTGCATGAAGTAACTAGATAACTTCCCTCTATAGTAATCTAATGTCCTAAGTATGTAACTTGGAAGGTAGATTTACATGACCCAAATTATGTAATATACTCTATTTATAACACCCCCTATATTAAATTATTTGGGTATTGAATATTTTAGTATTTAATGTGGATCTTCTTACATTGGATAATGGAATTTGTATTCTCCTTCATTGCTTACTGTGTTTAGGTTTAGTAGGTAATCTATGTCTTCATATGATGCAAAGTAAGATGTAACTAAAGCTAAATATTCTTGTACTTTTTGTATGTGATCAACTAATTCAGTCTTCATGATGCAATGTTTCTTTCTAGTATGTCTCTTCTTCCTTTTCCTCCTCTTCTTGTGATTCTACATTGGTGTTGGTGAAATATTTGCTTCATGAAAATTTAGTCTATCATCACAATAGTATTGTTCTTTATTCCCAACTTGTTTCTTGTGTTGAGTAAGTACAAACAAAATTAATGATAGATAAATCATCAGACATTCTTCTAGTAAAAATATAACCAATCTTTGTGAGTTCCACCATGTTGTGAAGAGGATTTCATGAAGATAGTTAATCAATGTTGTAAAGTTACCTTCTTTGGATTCTTTAAGAAATAAGGAGAATTTATCTTTGTTGCTAGAGGAAAAATACTTGTATCCTTCTAGAGTATCTATTAATTTTTGAGAGTATAATTCTACTTCATGGAATAGTTCTTCATTATTGGAAGCTTTTCTCAAAATTTCATCCATGATAGATCTTTCAAATAGTGATTCTTGCTATTTCTTGGAATTGAATTTGATAGAATTCTAGTAGTCTACCTTAAAACTCCATGTATTAGGATATATGATCCCTAATTGAAGTATATAATATTGATTTGATAAAACCTTTATTAATATTATATTTGTAGACTTCCTTACATATCCCTAGTAATGAGAGTATGTATAATTAACTTTAAGTTTTCTAGAAAGCTTATATCTTCCCAAATTGATAATATTTGATAGATCAATTTTGTAGAATATCTTATGACTCCCTAGATATTTTTGGAATATGATATAGTGCTCTTGTAAAATATAGTTCAATTTATGGTTGATTTTTTATAGTTTTTTAAGGATAAAAAATCACCCTTTTTAACACCTTATTACTCCTATTGAACTAAGCACTTTTCCAATTTTGAAGAGGTTTTAATGTTGGATTTCTTTTTTCCCTTTTGAGAAATGTTTTTGTGACAAGAATATTATAAATTTCCAACCTTAGCAAAAAATATTATACCTCTTTTTATATCCCTTGGGATTTTATTAAGTGTTTCTAATTTCCAATAACCTATTTTGGTGTTGTAACCCTCATAACTCCCAAAATTGGAAAATTATAACACATTAATTTTTGAAAACGTTAAATGGATTAATCCCAAGTAGAAAATATTGGTCAATTTTAATATTTAATTTCCCTAAGTTTTGCTTTCAAATAAATATTGATTTCCTTTAATACTTCAACCTTAAAATATAACCTTATAACTCCCATTTTAATGAAATAAAATTAGATGGGGGAAATTGTACCTTAATAAGGTTTTGCACCTTTATAAAATTGGTGGTAGTATGTTATTATTGGGTGCTATGAGTAATGGAAGATGATTCAACACTCTCTTTAATGCTTCCTTGACCTGTTTGACTAAGAGGACTATTCCTTACCTCTTCTAAATACTCTCAAACTGCTCTTACTACTGAGTTGTTACTAAGTTGCTACCATGTTTCTTGGTGAGTTACTTAGTCCAAGTAACCTTTAATAGATGATCCATAAAGTAACAAGTGTCACAATAGTTTTAATAAATTCCAAGAATACTTCAAGTTTTTGGTGGAGATGTTGATCTTATTCAAACGCTTGTGACAAGTGTCACCTCTGCTTGAAAACATTTTTTATTCTCTCTTCATGTATTGTCCAAGATATATTTCTACTTCAACGTATATGAGTCTTATAACTATAACACTTCTGGTTTTAAATAACTCCTCTACCACATGGAGTATGGACACCAAGACAATGTTGTAATGTCTCCTTTGTGGGTGTTTTTTAGGGTTCGTTTGGAGAATGAAAAGTGGCACCTTCTTTCCTTTGCATGTCCTTGTCTTATCAATGCCTTCTTGCAAGCCTTTCAAATGTATTCTTCCACCTTGTTCTTTGCTATACTTCATTGGTGCTGAGATGTTTCCAACCAAGCAATTTTTATGGTGGAGATATGGTAGTGCTTTGATGAAGAATTTACTATGCTCCACTTGAGGTAGTGAATGCTCCTTGATTGGATGTATGGTTCCAATATGCTTGCATAAATTTCCTTTTATTATACACTACTTGATTCCTCCTTGACTTTGTACCTTGTATTTTGCAAGTTTATCCATCCAATATACATAGAAGACGAGTCTATATGAATGGCTATTTGCTATGCTTTGGAGACTGCTAGAGTTTGAGCACTTTTTATTATTTCACCTTGCTTATATTTTACCTTTGAGGCACTTTCCAATATATCATTTTTATAGCATAGAATGAGTTAGATAAGTGCAATACAATGTAACAATATTTGTAAATAAGATACCTTTTGAACCCTTTCTTGCACTTCTTTTTGCAAGTCTAATATTTTGATTTATATGACATAATTTTTGAATGCAGTGTAGGGATTTTTAGGTTGTATATTTTCTTAGACTCCTTCCCATTTTTTCTTGGATATTATGATGACAAATCCAATATTAGATAAAAGTAGATATAATCTCCTTATAAGATGCAATTTTTTGCCCTTTTTGCCTTGCAAATAACCCTATAATGCTTTGGATTTGAGACTCATGAAGTCTCAATATTTGAATCTTCTATTTATGATTTTGGTTAGTCATGTTATTCTCCATGTTTTAGAGGATTATAATATGTTTTTATTACTTTACTTGGCCACTATGTGTTGCAAAATTTTATGCACTAATAGTGTATTTATACACTTTGACAATTTCTTATTTTGTGCTCTTCTCAAGAACACAAACAATAATCCTTTTGAGAGAATTAGAATAGTGCATATAAATATAATAAACTTTCTTTTAATGCACTAAAAATTTCATATTATCACTCTAATCAACTTTCAAATTAATGCACTTAATCAAATTACTGTAGCTAATCAAGAATAATCTGAAATGAATCTTCAAGAGTTATTCTGCAATTTCACTACAATTAATATTGTAGGACTTTGTATTCTTTTTATTTTTCCAAATTATATGATAGGTAGTTGATATATTTCATTCTAAAATATAATAAACTCTTAATTGATGTGCAAATGAACCTTAAAAAGAACTTTTATCTTTTTGCACTTTTGAAGACTATAATCCAATTTTTCTTCCTGCAACTTTGATCCAAAATAAGGTGCTTTAAGTAATCCAATTAATGAATCTGCTTGCACCTAAATTTGATTACCTTTTTGAAATATTCTATAGCTCTTTTGTTGTTTTTATAGAGGATGTGGATCTTGGTGTCTAATATCACCAAGTTGCTACTTTGAGTACAATATTGTAGCTCTTTGTATACTATCCTAAACAAATCCTTCACCAAAATATGGTCTCAAAATTTCTTTCACAAGCCTAGGAGTTGGTGGATTTTTATCCTCCTGTGGTATCCTCCTTCTATAGATTTGGAAAAGTCTTTATCTCTAAAATGATACCTTATTTCTGTGATAGGAAATATTCAGATCTCTAGGATTTAGTGAGCTTCTTCTATCTTCAAGTATTTTTTGTCAAATTCTAACTTCAAGAAGGATCTTCTTCTTAATATTTTGAATGTCTTGAGGTCTTCACTATATTCATCTTCTAGGATTTGGAACTCTTTACAAAAAATTTCTTCTCGAATTTGGCACTCGCCAAATTTTTCTTCTCTTGGGCTTCTTGTCGAATGGTGATAATTATCCCAAGTCCTTCACTATCAAGGGCTTCTCCTTGGTAGTGGATTTCTCCAATGAGTTCTCATTTGAGGATTTATTTACCAAGGCTCTCCAATCCTTTTAATAGATGCTCGATGAGACCTTCCCAAGGTCTTTGATCTTGCAATTTTTTTTGGTCTTCCTTGAGATCTTTTCTTCAACCTTCTGCTCCTGGAAGTATTGGTGGTGAAATATTCTTCTAGATATCTGATTCTACTGCTTTTGGATTTGAGTAGGACTCTCCTAGTCCTTCTTCTTATTATTCCAAGAATGGAAGTTCTTTAATGAAATATTTTCTTGATCTCTTCAATTTTGCTTCAGGTGCTGAATTGATTATAAAGAAGATACTCTTCCTAAATTTCTTGTAAGAAGTTTCCCACCTCACTGAATCTTCTTTCATTTCAAAAAATATTAGTATTGAAATTTTAATATGCTTTTGAATCAAATATTATCTTCTGAAGTCTTGTTCAGGATCAAGGATTTTGTGTCATTTTTTAGTATCATGGCTTCTATGGCCTTTTCAGTATCAAGGCTTCTATGGCCTTTTAGTATCAAGGCTGCTATGGTATTTTCAATATCAAGGCTTCTCTAGCATTTTTAGTATTAAGGCTTTTGTGGTATTTCAGTATTAGGTCTTCTATGAACTTTTATTCAAGGCTTCTATGACCTTTTATTCAAGGCTTCTATAGCCTTTTCTTCTTTCACAGTATTCTTCTCTTGCACAAGGAACTAATATCTACACTATGAAGGCACACCGACCTTTGGGTAATGAAGTTGAAGTCTCCTAGATTTTTGTTGTAGGAGTTCCAATCATATGAGAATTAATTTTTTGCAACAAAAGAAACTTTGGGCAATAGTTAACAAATTCTAGATATCTTGAATGATCTTCACTAGATGATCTTTCAATCTATTGGATTGAATATCGAGTCCTAGTATTCAAGATTTTTTATTACAACTCCATGGAAAGACTCTAGTCAAATGTAATCTCAGTATTTCTAGAACTGAGATTTATTTTAGTCCTAACTTGTGGTTCTCCCTAATTCTACCACCTAGAATATTGTGAGAGTTTTGAATCAGTCTCAAAAATAATGGTGGTTATCCTATTGATCTAATATGGCTAGATATATTGTAGCTCTGATACTACTGTTAGTTTTTGATGTAATGTGCAATGGGAGATAACAATCACAAGATGCAGAATAATATAAAAGAAAGTAAATCTATGAGATGAATGAAATATGCTATAAATAGAAATGACATAAATGAATACAATATAGCTATGGATAAAATGAACACTCCATTAATAAAGCTACTAAACTACATTGAACCCATCACCAATATATGGTGATCTACATAGAACTGTGCTACGACCTACAAATATGCTCTAAGATTCTCTATTTGTCTATATCTCTATTTATAATGAGGTCCTTCTTATATATAAAGATAGGTTCCTTAGTCAACACTCTACCTAGTTGTGCAAGGGAAAACTTACACATATACAACTTGCATATTAACACTTGTGTATTTATTACATTGCATGAAGTAACTAGATAACTTTCCCCTAAAGTAATCTAATGTCCTAAGTATGTACCTTGGAAGGTATATTTAAATGATCCAAATTATGCAATATACTCTATTTCTAACAAGTCAACATTATTGGTGCTTTAGAGTCTTAATTTTTTAACCTTGAATATTCTCCTTCTACTATGTTAGATGCAAGACTTTTGACTTGCATGCCTAAAGTATTATTGGTTGCCTTCCTCTCTTGTTATGTTGGGGCCCAAAATATTTTTACCTTATCATGAAAAATTTTTAAGTAAATGACTTTATTATATGAAGGGGATATGTATTGCTTTCCCAATTCTATCACCCTAGTATGCAAAACAACTAACTTATTTAAAAATTCAAAAAAAATATCTTCATAAAAATTATCTAGCCAATAAAAAAATTTGATCAGATCTTCAACTACTTTATCAAAAATACCCTTTAGATTATCGTTAAAGGCCTCATTTATTTTGGTCAAAAATTTACTCTTAATGTTAATGAGTGAATTGAGAGCCTCATATCCTTGTTTGAATCTTTGCTCCTACTCAATGAGCTCTACTTCCATCTACTACATTGCTACCCTATCCTTGGTTGAAGAAATTTGTTTAGTAGTAGTTTTATTTAATGTATCAATAATAGATTATTCTTTTAGGCCTTTCTTAGTGATATTACTTTCCATGGAATTTAAGTCAAATTTAATTTCTTGAGTGGCTTGCCAGTACAAATCAATATAGGATCTTAGAAGCTTTATAAATTTATGCCTAGAATATTTTCTTGATCCTATGGAAAGCATCTTTGGAGATTTAAGAGGCCTTAATTTTTTGTTTGGCCATGACTATATCTTTTTTTAAGCTATATATTTTTTCTACAGAGCTTGGTTCTCATCCCCCACCTATAACTATGCAAGTTTAGAGGTCTCATTATGACTTTGTTGTAGTTTTTGGACTTTCTTTTATAAGGCCTTTTTCTCTATTATTTATAGCTCCAATATATTGGTCAAGTAATTTTATTTTTATTCCTCATTGCATTATTTTGCTATGATATGGACTTCATCCATATATAACATGTCAACAAATGTGTGTTTTTAAGAACACAATACTATACTAAGATGGGGGGTGAACAATATAATATCAACTTTTAATTTTGTTTCCCAAACAATATTATCAAATATTATAGATTTTAATATCAATAGTAGTAATCAAAGCAATACAAAAATCATCACACACATGAGAGACACAAATTTAACATGGTTCACCCAATATGGATTACATCCACAGAGAAAATTTTTCTTCTAAATTTTCTCAAAAAATCTCTTGGGAATAAATTCCCTATTACAATGTTTATGGACCTTTATCCGAAGGATATATCAATACCCAATAATTTGTTTTGTGGATCTCTCTCCACAGGAGAACTTTGTCCCCTCACCTCTAGTTTGTGGATTTCTCTCCATAGGAGAACTCTATCCCCTCAACTTTGGTTTGTGGATATATCTCCATAGGAGAACTAAATCCCCTCTAATTTGGATTGTGGATCTCTTCTCACAGGAGAACTCTATCCCCTCTACTTTAGTTTGTAGATATCTCTCCATAAGAGAAATCTATCCCCTCTACTATAGTTTGTGGATATCTCTTCATAGGATAAATTTATCCCCTCTTATTTAGTTTGTAGATCTCTCTCCATAGGAGAAATATATCACCTCTACTATAGTTTGTGGATCTCTCTTCATAGAGAACTCTATCTTCTTTGATCTAGTTTGTGGATCTCTCTCCACAGGAGAACTCTATCCCCTCTTCTCTTGTTTATGGATATCTCTCCATAGGAGAAATCTATCCCATATACTCTGGTTTATGTATCTCTCTCCACAAGAGAACTATATTCCATTTCCTTTGGTCTACTCCAAATCCTGCTCTCAACTCTATCTCAAATCTGCACAAAACCTTGTCACAAGGCTAGCACAAATCTGCTCTAACTGCTCAAGTCTTCACAAGACTTGCTCAAATCTACCTCAAAGCTACTCCAAGTATTCTCACAAGACTTTATCAAATCTACCTCAAAGCTACTCCAAGTCTTCTCACAAGACTTGCCCAAATCTACCTCAAAACTACTCCAAGTCTTCTCACAAGACTTGCTCAAATCTACCTCAAAGTTGCTCCAAGTCTTCTCACAAGACTTGCTCAAATATACCTCAAAGCTGATCCAAGTCTTCTCAAAAAACATGCTCAAATATTCCTCAAGGCTGCTAACTTAACCTTCTCAATTATTTTCAAATATTTCATACAAACAAATCTTATATCTCTTTCATAAATGCTTTATTCAACTAGGCAATATTCTACCTAGAATTCGTTTGATCTCTGGAACATATAGAGAATGATATGTACTATAAAAAACCCAATATGTTCTTCACATTCACAAATATTGCATTCAACTAATCCAATCTCTATCTCTTGCAAAATCCCTTTCAAATAAAATCAAACTAGTGTATAACTTGCTTCACAAAATTGGTCTATCTTTCTTGCAAATTTGCTCTCAAATATAAACCACACTAATGCACAAATTTCCCCCACAAGATTGATCTCAACCACTTTCACAATTGCTTTCAATATATCTCAAATAAATGCTCAAAAAGTTTCACAATGATGTACAAAATTGATCTCAACCCTAGCACAAGTAGTTCAGATTTATTTCAAAAATGAAGCACAATTTGTTTCACAAACCCTAACACAAGTGTTTCCAATTTCATTCAACTAGGATGCACAATTTATTTTACAAACCCTAGCTCAAATATTTCCAACACTAATCAAACCTTTTATCTCCACCTTATAATTATGAAATATTTGTTCAACCAAACACATTAAAGAAACAGTGATAACCATAACTCTTTGATGAAGGAGTTATCTCAAAAACCAGTATCAAAATATTCTATCTTTCTTATTCCACTTTCAAGGGTTAGTTAGCATAACACTTTTCAAACCGTCCATAAAATATTTTCTTAAAATTTACTCATAAAACTATTTAATATCAAGACAAATCTTTGACAATAATCAAGACCTCTCAATTTTTCTTTTCATAAAAAATACACACAACAATTTAAACCATATTAATACCTTATCACTCCTACTTATAAGAGACACTTGTAATTCAATATCACAATTCAATATCCCTAAGTGCATACCATACATTAATTTTACTTTCAACCACCTTATTGCTCCTTTATTTCAAAAATTATTCCTAATTTATAAAGTCACAACCAGAATCTAAAATATCATTATGTTCTAAAAAACATATAATTTAAAAGCTTTATCCTTATCTCTCCCTAAAAAATGCAATATACACTTTTTAATAAACAAAAAAGTAAACCTTATGTCTCCCTTGTTCAAGTGCTAACATACCTCAACATTAAGAAAAAAGTATATGCCCTTACCGTAACTATTGCTGCCACCACTAAGATTCAAATACCAAACCTCATGATGACCATGCTCTAGCATGAGCTAGAGTGCCAACTATATTGGCACCACCTGTTGGAACAGATCGTGTGAAAAACTATTTTATGCCTTTATTTTTGCCCAAATAAAATTCATAAAATTAAACTTTCGCAGTGATTCAAAACCAAGATCTATCCACTACCACACCTTACATAGGATCCACCTACCACATGGGCTAGAAGCCCTATTGGAACCAAATTTTGCACTCTCCCTTATGATTTTTTGTCCCTCCTTGAAACACGTTCACTAAATTTTCTTCTCCCTCTTCCCTCGATGAATGAAAATTTCTTTTCTTTAATCAAATAATGCATATGCTTCTTAACCTTGGAAAAATGATTCATTCTCCTCAATTACGCATTTGATTTTTTGTTATGACATTGGCTCAACGTTTTTACTACCACATTTTTAAAATTGAATTCTTTGCACCTTTTGACAATTCAAATTTATTTTATTTTAATATAATATTTAACGTTGGTGTTAATAATATTATTTATTATATTAAATAATATTTTTTCTTCTAGTTCTTTATCAAATTAATTTATTTTTGAGACCTTTGTCCAATGCACTTTCAATCCTCTTTTTAATAAGTGCTTTTGGCCTAAATATTATAATATTTTCTCTTTTAAGCCTTAGTCACTTGCTTTCTTTTGAACCATGGTCTTAACTTTGGGCCTTCAACATTTTAACCAAATAGTTAGAGCTTTGTACCAAACCTCTTTGGATTCATTGACAATCAATGACATCAAACTTTGATATCAATGACTACAATATACTCAAAATTTTCAATAATATCCCCCTTTGTCATTTATGGCAACCCTTTCTAAAAATTCATTTTCCTACCACTGGATTCCAAAACTGCTCCCCTTAAGGAACTGATCCCCCTGACTGAATTCTCTCCCCCTTACTCAAATATCTCCTCCTTTGACATTAATGGAAAAGGGACTCCTTTGGGGCTAAATATAATACTATTAGCTCAGCCCCCTACATACCTCCTCTCCTTGAGGTGATTAATTTTGGGGTGGGAGTATCTCTACTCCTAACATACAATGTTAATTTTCTTTTTCAACCTTATTTTTGAACATTTTTTTAGCCATACCCTTTTGATCCTTTTGTGTCCCTATTCTTGTTTGTCTCTAGAAGTTATGAAAACTCTTTTCCACACCACTTGGCCTTATGCCTAATATTATTACACTTGTAACACTTAATGTTGTAGTTCTTGTAAGGTGCAAATATCTTGAATTTCCTCTTGGTGAAGCCATAATAATTTATATCATAAATTCTACAGTGAATTGCTTTATCACCAAAGCTATTACAAGAGTAGAAATACACTTGAAATATATGTCCATATTGAAGAACACAATCTTACACTGAGATAGGGGTGAACAGTATAAGATCACCTTTTACTTTTTTTCCCAAATAGTATTAATCAATATAATCAATGGCAATATCAATAGCAATAACCAAATCAATGCACAAATCATCACACACAATAGAGAAACCACAATTTACATGGTTCACCCAATGTGGGCTACTCCACGAAGAAAATCATTCACTAAAATTTTCTCAATCAATCTCTTGGGAATCCTTTTTCTATTACAATGTTTATGGATCAAGAACACAAGCTTATACCGAGAGGGGGGATGAAAATTATAAGAGAACTTTTTACTTTTTCTCTCAAACCAATATATGCAATGTAAATATAGAAATATCAACAATAATAATCAAAGCAATGTACACATCACTACATACAATAGAGACATAAAAATTTGTGTGGTTCACCTAAATATGGTTACTTCTACGAAGAAAATATTTCACTAAATTTTTTCAATAACTCTTGGGAATCCTTCCCAATTATAATGTTTATGGACCTATGTCCAAAGGAGATGTTGATCCCCTAAATCTGGTTAGTGGATCTCTATCCATGGGATAACTATTTCTTCTCTGCTTTGGATGGTGATCCTCTAGAAGACTCTGCCTCCACTGCACTGACTGGTGGATCTCTCTCCACTTGAAGACTCTTATCATCACTCAGAAGACCTATCTTCAATGTCTTGGCTGATGGATCTATATCCACTGGAGACTTTGTCATCTCTACTCTGTCACCTCCAAATATTTGTATCAATATTCTACTAAACACAGTCTAGTTGATCTAGAATAGTTCTACTCAATATATTGCACTAAACACAACACATTCAGTCTAGCACAAATATTCTCAAATCTTGCACTAAACACAATCTAGTTGGTCTAGCACAAGTCCACTAAAATCTACACTAAACATAGTCTAGTTGATCTAGCACAAATCTGCTCAATCTCTCTCTTTGGTCTGGCACAAACCTATCCTCAAATATGCACCAAACTCTGCTCTCAAATCTACACTAAACACAGAGTCGGTATAGCACAAATCAGTCTTCAATCTCTGTCCTCAAGCCTTAACTCAAGGCTTGACTCAACTCTGCTAGATCTTCCCTAAACCTTAACTCAAGGTCTGAACAAATCAATCAACTCTGCTCTCAAGTATTCTCAAAGACTTGTCTCAAATATGCTTTGCAAGCTTCCACAAAAGCTCACACCAATATGTCCACAAGTCCTCTCTAGAACCTGCTCAAATATGCTCTACAAGTCCTCTCTAGAACTTGTTCAAATATGCTCAACAGGTCCACACAGAACTTTTCCAAATCTGCTCAATAGGTCCACACAGAACCTATCAAAATATGCTCAACAAGCTCACATATAACTTGTCCAAATATCATATAAACATAAAGATAATTGTCAGAGACTCAATATGTTCTATACTCAAAACTCAATCACTTTCTCAACTCAGTCTCATAGAAGCATAAAGAGAATTGTTAGAGACTCAATATGTTCTATACTCAAAACTCAATCACTTTCTCAACTCAATCTCATAGAAGCATAAAGAGAATTGTTAGAGACTCAATATTTTCTATTCTCAAAATCCCAATCTCAACTTAAATTAGAATATAGACTAGTTTGTTTTATGGAACTTGAACAAACACTACATGCATCCACTTGAATAGGCTCAATCAACTCTACTCAACCAATCACTTCAAGACACAACTCTTGCTCACAAACCTTAGTCCAAGCATGTATCATCCAACTCAAAATGTTTCCAACAATGCTCAACAAAAAATATCACATAACAATGATACTCATGATTTTTCCAAACCCTAAATCAGGTTTTTCACACAACCAATGGCTTCAACAACAATGCTTATAAAATAAGGTTTTAATCACAACTCACAAACTAGAAAACCTTGAAGCATTAATTCAAAGCACTTCACTCAACCAATGGTCTCAACAACAATGCTTATAAAACAAGGTTTAATCACAACTCTCAATCTAGAAAACCTTGAAGCATTAATTCAAACACTTTCGAAAAGGAAACCCTAATCAATTCCTTTTCACTCCAAACTTAATTTAAAATCAAGCCAATCACCTAACTCAACAAAGGAGAATTTTTCCCATACCTTTTCTTGAAGAGTAGTTGTCCTTACAAATCTGCCACACTCACAATTACCTCTTTGCAAATCTCAAAAAGGGTTAGAGGATAATTTTCTTCAATAAAATATATCACAAAAATAATATCAAAATTACACCTTATCACTCCAATTTTAATAATAATCAATATCCTCACAATAGTCACAAAAACCCTTTATTCAACATAACATACAACCCACAAAGTCTTAACCTTTAAATATTCCACAATAGCAAATTTTAAGACTTCTAAAATAAAAATAAAATTCTTCTTATAACACCTAAAGGTATTTCTCACTCTCCCAACCTTTATCACAATGCAACCATTTCAAAACTTTAACCACCAAATACCTTATACCTCCAACTTAGGCATTCAATAAAATAAAATATAAAAATGTTACCTTTGCCTTTGGAGCATTTTGAACTCTCAACATAGCCCACACAAACGTCTTTACCCATGACGCACACCACCACACGAGCTATACACTCATTGGGAAGGAAGAAGCACCATGTGCTTCAACACCCTATCCTTCCTTACTTCACAAAAAGGATGTGCCTAATGTTTGGTGCCTTCAACACATCCACCAAAAATACTTCCATCGGGATTCGAACACTATCCACCTTGCACCCAAAACGTAAGCTTGTAGCCCACTTGCCACTAGGCCAAGGTGCCTTGTTGGATTTATACTAATCAACACTTTTGGTTTTGTTTCCTTTCACCGTCAACACAAACATGAAATTCACAAATTCATCTCATGATATTTGAATTTAATTCATATGCTATTCTCTTTTCAAATCGTGCAAGGATGAATTTTATGTCCTTTGGAATAGGTTTAAATAATGATTTCTCCTCCTTTTCTTTGAATGTCGGTGCTTCAAAACGTAATTAACCCTCATGACGTCGGTGAGGATTTATCAAAGCCTTTGGTATTAAACCCAACCTTTGGGTTTATTAAAATATTTTTTAACTTTATAAAACCCTCTTTTGCCTTTTAAAACATTATAATAAAAATTATAAATGTTTTATTTGGGTTTTATCCATGGCACATTTTAATATTATAATAACCACTATTATAATATTAACCTTCGATAATGTACCTTTAATATTTATTTATAAAATTTAAATTCATCCTGAATTTAAATAATTTATAAAATAAATATTATAACTCCTTTTTAACTTCTGTCTTTTGCATTGTTTTACTTGAACTTTGGCCTTCTCCCTGGATATAAAATAACCATATTTATCCCCTTTATTTCTTGCTAAAATATTTGGTATTATTTTATGAATTCATCTAGTGACATCAATGGTGACATCAATGACAACTTTGACTTAGGGACTCAAAATATCCAACAATCTCCCCCTTTGTCATTGATGGCAACCCATATTATTTTTATTGAAACCTAACCTTTATTTTTCTTCTAACCCCCCTGGGACATTGCTCCCCCTATCTCAATGCTCTCTCAAATATCAAATATCTCCCTAATACATAAATCACACAAATGTCTCCCCCTTTTACATCAATGGAAAAGGGTCACCTTTGGGGCTCGGGGCTAAGAATGAGCCTCTTAGCTTAGCCCCTCCCCAACATTCACATGAGGTGGTTAATTCTGGGGTGGGAGTATTTCTAGTCTTTCAAGTGCATCTTCAAAATCATCATCACTGAAACTATAACCATCCATTGTACAATCATCTTCAATATGTCCAAATCTATGACATCTAAAAAAATTGAGAATAACTGGAGTCTTTTTCTTAACTGGTTCTTTCTCTTCAACCATAAATGGGACTTCATATCTATAATTGTCTGAAAAGCTAGCATCACTATAATTTGAGTACTTACTTGCATTATCCGCATAGTAGCATCTCTTTTGTCTCTGGAAGAACTTATTTCCTTGTCTGCTTTGTCCATCCTTGTTTTTCTTTTGGTGTATGTATCTTTCTAATTCCCTATACCTGTGATCCTATTTTTCTTCATAATTGTTAGTTTCTATAATATATTTTAGATCTATAGGTCTTCTGTAACCTTTATCTCTTCTACCATAGTTAGCTTCTTCATCACTAGATGAGTCACTACTTGATTTTGACTTCGTACTCTTCATCTTCTTGTTCACTTTGAATGTAGCCTCTTTTGGAGGGATAGGGTATTTCGTTCTTATCTCAAAAGTTGTAAGCATGCCAAGAAAATAATTCCTTGTCAAATAATCACTATCAATTGATGTTTTTATAGCAGAAACATTTTCACTATACCTTTTTGGAAGAGTTCTCAAGATCTTATCACAAGCATCATATTCATCTGTAGCACCCTAAAATTGGCACAATTAAACCTTAGTAAAAGATAAAAATTTGAATTTTAAACCCAAACCACCCGTTAACCGCCCGTTACCCACTTTCCTCATTTTTTGCACCATTTTTAGGATTTGTTTTGACCGTTGGATGATATCGTCGACGATCAGACAAAATTGTCCCAGATCTCATGAATTCGTCTGGAACAGAACATCCAGACGATTTTGTTTCAAAACCAAATTTTCATAATTAGCTTCTGTTTCAATAGCTTCTCTAACTTGGGAAGAAGCAGTTAGAGTCTCCCCCATTGGATATCTCCCAAATTGGGATGATCTCCAACCTCCTAACATCTCCCTAATCCTATATAAACTAGGATTTTCTCAGTTTATCCCCCTAAACCCTTAGCTGACAGATTTCCTTGTAGAGTTAGTTTTGCATGCATTAGAGCATCCTCGCACCATCGTTTGCATTTTGTGTTTCATGTTTTCTTGCAAGAATTTTACTATTTTTTAGTCGAAACAAGTTTGGATCATCTCAAGCGATTCCAGATGATTTCGGACGATCCTGTCAAGGAGCGCAGATGATCTCATATGATTGGAGGTGATCCTGACTGTTTTCCAGATTGGGGGAAATCAGAGCCTAGATTTTGCATTTCCTTATTGTATTTCTGCATTTCTTTGTGCATTATCTTAGTTATTGTATTTATGCATCTTGGCGTTCACCTCATTTAGCATAGATATATGATGAAGTTAAAATAAATTGTCAAATTGATGCATTTCCTTTTAATTGCTATTTAGATTTACCATTTAGGCAAATTCATCGTTATTCCTATCATTTCCCCTTGCTTTTGCAGTTGCATTTTTGGTATTTTGTATCTATTTTTGTGATTGCAGGTTTCTGACGAATTCGTTTGATGAATTCGTCAGATCGTCGATGATCCTGTCTGATCTCAGATGACCAACTATGATCTGAGATGATTCTATGCAATTTAAGATGATTCTGTATGATTCAATATGATTTGAACTTCTACAAACCGTAGAATATTCATTCAAACATCTGGAATAAGGTATATTCTATCCTATTTAGCACATTCTCCGTGTTCAACATTTATTCATGTTTTTTGCATACATAAAAATCAGCATTGGCATATAGAATAGTTTAGATTCATCTTGGCCAAACCTTGGAATTGAATGATTGAACATAAAATGAACACATCAAACCTGTCATCAACCTAGGCATGGAAACTGCCACTTAAAAGTTTCCTAGTGAACCCACCATCCGTCAAAAATTCACCCTTATACCCCTCCCTCGAGAGGCAAGATTTTCAAAGGGCCTCTCAGTCCGAGGTATTGTACCATCCTTCTCGCATCCCCCTTCCGGGCATGGATCCTATAGCCTGAAGGTAAGGATGCAAAAAATTTGGAGCGATACATTTTGGTGAACCCGACGTGAAAACTAAAAACATTTTGAAAATAATCCAAAAAAAAACATAAATGCATTTAGAATCAATGATTGCATATCATATTTAGATGGTAGATTACAATAAAATATGAGCTATCACTATTAATGTTGAAAATCAATTAGCAGCTATAGAGATTACTTCTTTGCTTAGAGTATCTCAAACATATAGAGTTCCACCTTTATGGGACGAACTTAATAGGAGATTGAATAGTATTTCATCTAGATCAACCGAACTTAGGTAAATCAAGAGGTTTGTTCTAGATAGAATCCTGGATCCCGATCAAGTGACCTTGTATCATGAGCTTCAAAGAGCTTTCCATAGGTGGTTAGTAGATAAAAGAGCCCTTGTGTCTTTTGAATTGTACACCTTTGAGGAATACCTCGACAATGCAGTTGTAGTACATAAATTTCTATCTCGTATAGAGGATCAAGAGGTCATACTTACGGATAGAAAGAGATGGAATAGAGTTCCTAGAGCTGTGTTATATCGAGAGTATTGCCATGAGCTCTATTTTTACAAGACAAAGTCAGAAGTAGATAACATCACCATAGCACACTTTGTTAAGTTCCTGAAAAACCATTTCCAATTTGAAGAGGAGCATTTCATGACTCCTGATGAAATTGATCCTATCAATGACATCTATAAACTATTTATAGAAAATTAAGCCATTCTTTTATTATTATTATTTCTTGAATTTAGTGTACTGTTTGTTATCTTTATAATCATAAAAAAAAACAAAAAAAATAAAAATAAAAATAAAAACAAATAAAAATCATAACAAGAATCAAAACATTTTTCTTTTTAAGCATTATAGTAGGTATATAATTAAAATATATACCTCCCAAATTTGTTGCAAATATATTAATATATATTTGCTGAAATCTAAACTTAAACATAATGACTAGACTCAGGAATGGAAAACAAGTTGAAGTAGAAGAAGATTGGTTAGGAAAAACAGTAAATAAACCAGATGTCCTTCCTAAAGACCCAATTCAGGAAGAAGGAACCCTAGACCAACAAGAAGAAGATTTTGTTGACGCAAATGAACAAAGAGAAATTTTTAGAGAGGAAGGATCCTCATCTCCTAAAATATCTTCGAAAGGAGCTGTTACTTTTGAGAACATGGAACATTTTTGGAAGTTCCTCAATACTAATATTGGCACTCTTAATAGAGCAGTCCATATGGACAAGGATCAAATTAGTGACACTCAAGCAACAATAGAAGACATATATCACACATGCACTAATCCCTTGTCCTTCGTTGATCAAGAAAGTGATCAATCTGGACCATCCAATTTGGATATGGCCACCATAATCCAGAACATGCAACAACAACAGGTTACCCAACCATCTAGAGTACCTGTCACCAAGCCTAGGATTATTCCCACACAAAAGAAACCATCATTCACTGCTCTATTTCACCAAGTTATTGATCAACATACCTTAAATCAACAAAAGCCTAAAGCAAAACCAAACACCAATTTCCAACAATCTAGGGTACAACATAATGCTACAAATCTTCTTCATAATACTCTTCCTACCAACCATTTGCATAACAAAAATATAGCATCTAATACTTATGTTATGCCATCCTACACTTACAAATCCCATGCTCATGTACCACCAAACCAATATGGTGGACAAACTAGTAATCTGGAAGCCATGGTGAAACAATTAGTCTCCTACATGGACCAGATAGATCCCTACCATCCCTCGTACAATTATCGAGATATGTGTAGCCAGCCTCTAGATCCTATAGTTGTATCACAACCATATCCTAAACACTTTCCTATGCCTGTCCTACCTATATACAAAGGAACTGAAGATCCCATAGAGCATCTTCATATGTTTAGGATAGCGTGTCATGATATATCACATGATGATTTGTTATTACTAAAAATGTTCCCAAAAAGTTTAGGAGGAATGGCATTAGAATGGTATTATCAACTACCCACTCATTCTTTGAGAAATTTCGAAGAAATCGCCGAGTCTTTTGTGCATCAATTTAGTGCCTACATTGAAAGGCATGTAACCATTAAAGATTTGTATAACCTAGAAAAATACAAAGGTGAATGTTTTGCTGATTTCCTAGCTCAATGGAGACAATTGATAAAAATTGCACTTTGTGTTACCTTATCGGGAAATGCTAGATATCTTTGTCAATAATTTACAAGAACAACTATCCTATGAGTTATCAACTACTACCTTGACCACCTTCGATCAAGCTATAGATTTAGCTCGAAGAATGGAAGATGCTCTTGTTCGGAGAGGTCAACTTAAAAAGAAAGATGATGAGAAAAAATCTAGAAATCAATATAAAAATAAACAAGTTGTGGGTGATGGAGTCACTGATAGTAGAAATATCGCTACTGTTAATGTTGCAAAAACAACAAAGAAATTTATACTGAAACCTCCTGATAAACCACCCCAAGAATTTACTAGGTTAAATCAACCTTTATCCCCAAGAATTTACTAGGTTAAATCAACCTTTATCAGCCATTCTCTCGCAATTACTAGCACGAGGATTGATCCAATTACCAAAAATCTAGGAACCTAATCCAACTATATCGGGATACAGAGCTTATTTACACTGTGATTTCCATAGAGGACCTGGACACGCTACCAACTCTTGTAAAATATTAAAACATAAAATACAAGACTTAATTGATAACAATGAGATGGAGGTACAAGCCTTTCAACCTAAACAAAATCCTCCTAATAATGCTCAAAAGAACATTCCCCAAAATCAAAATCAGAATGCCAATCAATCATTGGACATATTTCAACATCCTTTACCAAAGCATGGTAAAGAGGTGGCTAATCAAATTGAGCATCATAATGTTCCCCCTCCTACCCGATATGTAGGAACTATTAGTGGACATTTACCTATTCACGATCCACAAATTTTTGACACAACCTTATCCATGGTTACGGCCAGACCTCTACGTAATATTTGGACACCTGATCTTAGTGATACCGAATATGAGACTAAAAGTGACATGGAAATCACCTCAAATTAATCGAATAGTTTTGAAGATGAATCAGATGTTGTTCAACCCATCACAAATTCTATGGTTCTGGAAGAACCATTTCCTAGAAGAGTTACTACTCGACCATATTCTCACCAATTACTTTCTAATGAACAAGTTATAAATGCTAGACCAAGACCCATTCATCATCCACAAAATAATATTGTAGGTACCATCGAAGTTGTTACTCGACAACAGGCTCAAAATTCTCAACAAGATCAAACTTAGAATGATGGATCAACTCCATTTGTTTTGAAAAATCCCAATAAAGGGAATCATGTGCCTAATGTTCAACCTAAACCTCCTTATAATATTAATGAACAATTATCAAATACTACAGCTAGAATTTCCCTTTTGGACCTTTTAAGATCTTCTCCTACCCATAAGGATGAATTAATGCTCACATTAAGCCAAATGATGGTACCACAAAATATTCAACCTGAAGCCATGTCCAATACTATCATATCTCAAAAAATTGATTGTATTGACTTTCGAGACAAAGATATACTACAACATAGTCTACATAAGGATAACCCCTTATATATTACTACCCTAATTGGAGATGTAGCAGTTAAACGAGTCTTGATTGATAATGGTTCATATTTAAACATATGCACTTTTGACTTCTACCAAATATTTGGGTTTAGAAGTGATGAAATGAAACAAACTGATATTATTATAAAAGCATTCAATGACGAAACACAAGAAACATGTGGATTTATTACTATTCCATTGCAAGTTGGTCCTAGAACCTTATACATGATCGTGTTTATTGTGCATTGCCCTGCATCGTACAATATACTTTTGGGTCACCCTTGGATCAACGCGATGTGAGCAGTTCCCTCAACTTTACATCAATGTGTTAAATTCAAATTTAAAAATTGGTTGGTTACCATTCATGGTGATCCTAGACCCTTTGATATGTGTGCTTTGGCAGAACCTGTTGGAGTTCAATTTTGCCCTAGTCTATCATCCACACATCCTAATTCTAATCATCCATCTAAACGTATGAAACACACACCCATAACATCATCTACCTTTTCTCCATCCACCACACCTCTACATATAGTTCAACCATCCTCTGGACAAACCACATTAAGACCTCAAAAAGATCCTAAACCCACAACCAATGCTTCTTGTTTTACTCCTATAACTTCCATACCTTTAGACCCATCCATCGATATCTCTACAACATCTATCTACAACATCTACGCCTATCAAAGGCATATTTCCCGCATCTAAAAACATAGGAAATGATCCTTCTACCTATTACGCTCTTACTGATGAGCTCTTACCCAATTTATCTAAAATTCTTGTTTCAGAGAAAAACACTGCTATGCAAGATTCCCATATTTTAAATAAATTGCCACCCTCTCCTCGTACCTTGGGCCTCCCACAGCCTATGGTAAGTATCTACCAAGTCGGGAGCTATGCTTTTATTTATAAGGGATATGACTGGGGAAGAATACCTAGAAAAATCAAGACTCATTATGATGGGTTTGCTCGCTGTTATTTGGCTAATGAATATATTAAAGCTAAGACTATAATGATTAAATTGGGATATAAAGGGAAAGGTTTGGGACCTTCCCAAAATGGTATGAAAGAACATTTTGAGGTAGAACCTTGGCCTGCCCGATGTGGTGTGGGCCTATTTCCTAGTAAAGGTCAACCATTCCCATTTGAGGATGATGACCATATCATATGTTACCAAGATTATTTGGATAAATGCAATGCTTTGCGTTTAAGGGATAATCCATTTACATGCAATATGCTATCCATAGCTTACCTTGAGATGATTGCTAAATCCGACGATGAGTTGGAGGGAGATATCTTCCATGCTGTCTCCATTGAGGAATTGTTACATAACGAATTTTATTTCGATGGCTCTATACCTAGTATAGCCCAGCTTGAGGCCACGACTACTCAAAATGAATTATCCAAGTTAACCTTGGAAGAATTACAAGAATTAGGCATTTCACCCACCCCATCTAATTTTGAGAGATATCTACATATGGAAGTTGAAAAAGTTATAAAAATTAACATTGGAACCGAAGATAACCCTTGCATCATCAACATTGGATCATAATTGAGTCAAGAAAAACAAGATAAATACATTTCATTCCTAAAATAATATGAAGACATTTTTGCTTGGACATATGAAGATATGCCAGTATTAGACCCCTCTGTAGTTATGCATCACCTAGTAGTCCATCCGGATGCTAAACCTGTTAAACAGAAACTTAGAAAAATGCATCCTAAAGTGGCCTTACTAGTCAAAGGAGAATTAGAAAAACTCTTGAAGGTTATTTTTATACAAGCTATTGATTATGCTGAATGGATCTCAAATGTAGTTCCAGTAACTAAGAAAGAAGCTACCAAAGTTAGGGTTTGCACGAGACTTTAGAGATATTAATGTTGCATGCCCTAAAGATGATTTTCCTCTTCCTAACATGGATCAGATCATTGATTTCACTGCTGGAAGCGGAATGATATCCCTAATGGATGGATTCTATGGTTATAATCAGATCAGGATAGCTCTTGAAGATAAGGCTAAAACAACCTTTATTACCCCTTGGGGAACCTTTTGTTGGAAAGTGATGCCATTCGGTTTAAAGAATGTAGGTGCAACATATCAACGAGCCATGACTTATATCTTTCACGATATGATGCATGATATTCTACATGATTATGTAGACGATATTATAGCTCATTCCATCAAAGAAGATGATTTAGATGACTTGAGAAAAGTATTTGATCGGTTAAGGGAATATCTTATTTGACTAAATCCAGCCAAATGTATATTCAAAATTAAGTCTGGTAAATTATTGGGGGTTATCGTTTCTTTATGTGGAATTGAAATTAACCCTCTCAATATCATGACTATCATTGATATGCTTGCACCCACAAACATATCTTAATTACAAAGTTTACAAGGTAAGCTTCAAGCTATTCGCTGCTTCATCGATAAGTTGGCAAAAAAAACTGGACCCTTTCTTAAGCTTCTTAAGAAAGATGTCTCTTTTCATTGGGATGATGAATTCCAAGAAGCATTTGAACTCCTTAACCAATATCTCCTTAAACCACTGGTGCTTTCCCCACCTAGATATGATCGTCCATTTATCTTGTACATTTTTGCTTCAAATTTTGCCTTAGGAACTATGCTAGCTCAACTTGACGATGAGAAGAATGAACATGCTAATTATTACATTAGCAGAACCTTAATCAGTTATGAAAATTGTTATACAGTATTAGAGAAGTTATGTCTCACCATCGTATTTTCTACATAGAAATTACGCCATTATATGCTTAGTCAAAAAATGTATGTTATTGCTAAATTCGATCCTTTGCGATATCTCATGAGTGGACCTTATTTATATGGTCGCACAGCCAAGTGGGTTCTTGCACTAAGCGAGTTTGAAATCATGTTTATAGTACAAAATTTTATTAAAGGTCAAATCATAGCAGATCAATTAGCTGTTGCACCCTTAGAGTCTACCCATCCCATCATCATTAAGTTTCCTGATGAATGCCTTAAATTAGAGGTAGACCATCCTGAGCAATGGTCCCTATACTTCGACGAAGCCCGATGCATGAGTGGGGCTAGTGCAGGTATTATTTTAATATCTCCATAGAAACATATTATACCTCTGTATTTCAAACTAACATTTGCTTGCACCAATAATACTGCTGAATATGAGGCTCTAATCCTTGGATTATGAGCTACCTTAGCACTGCAAATTAAAAATCTCTTAGTTTTTTATGATTCTCAACTTGTCATAAATAAAATCAATGATGTTTATTAGACCAAATATGATAAATTACACCCATATAAAACATGTCTTGCAATTATTATCTTTATTTGATCAAGTTACCTTGGAAGCTATTCCTTGAACTAGCAACCGTGCGGCTGATGCTATGGCTGTAGCTGCATCTCTTTTGCCCTTGGAGTTAGATGATGAATATGCTACCATAATTATTCATCGACTCCAGGAACCCACTTCAAGAAAATCATGCTTAGAACCTTTGGATGTGTTTCTAATCAATGAAACTACTCCTGAACCATGGTACACTAATTTATTTAATTTTTTGCAAAATGGGACCTTCCCTTAAGGTTATAATAGCAACCAATGTCGGTTATTACGTAGACGAGCAAGTCGCTTCGTAATTATTGGTAATACCTTGTATATGAGATCTTTTGAAGGCATCTTATTAAGATGTTTGAATCTAGCAGAATCTAGATCATCTTTGAGTGAAGCCCACAATGGATCTTGTGGGGGGTATTTTAGTGGTAGTGCCATTACTAAGAAGCTCCTTAGGATAGGATATTTTTGGCCTACCATGGAAAATGATGCACATGATTATGTGCGCCATTGCGACAAGTGACAGAAACATGCTGACCTTGTCCATGTGCCTGCACAAGAATTGCAGGCTATTTCATCTCCTTGGCCCTTTTCAAAATGGGGCTTAGACATCATTGAAAAAATCAACCCTGTGTCATCTGATGGACACAAATTCATCATAACCGCCACTGAGTATTTCATGAAATGGGTTGAAGCTATGCCCTTAGCTTCTTGCACTGGAACCCAAGTATCCAAGTTTATTTTTAATCAAATTATTTGTAGGTTCGAAATTCCTGCAATTCTCATTTCAGATAATGGAACTTGTTTCAAAAATAAAGGTGTCAAAAAATTATGTCAAAAATATAAAATTCAACATCGTTGGTCCACTCCCTATTATCCTCAGGGTAATGGCCAAGTAGAAGCATATAATAAAACATTAATCAAAATCCTCAAAATACTGGTCAATAAGTCTGGTCAAGATTGGCACACCCAATTATATCCTGCTTTGTGGGCTTATCGAACTAGCGTTCGTACCCCCACATGCACTTCACCTTTTGTTTTGGTTTATGGTGCTGAAGCAGTTTTTCCCTTTGAATTAGAAGTTCCTTCTTTAGATCTACTACTTCAAGATACTGAAGTAGGAGATGAATATCGTGCTGGAAGATTTAGTCAGCTGGAACTCCTAGATGAAAAGTGCATCAATGCTCTGGAACATCTTCATGCCTACCAAAAAAAGCTTAAGAAAACATACCTCAAGAAATTTCATCATCGATCCTTTGAGATCACGACCTTGTCTTAAGAGAAAATAAAAAAAATACTAATGTAACTAAAGACCTTAAAGGTAAATTTTATCCCAATTGGCTTGGACCATATGTCATCACTGTAAAATTTGGATCGGGAGCATATCAATTAGCTACCTTAGATGGTAAAGATCTTAAAGAACCTATGAACATTATGCATCTTAAGCGTTATTATGCATAACATTGGGTCATTTCATCATTTGTATATATTGTATTTTGCATATTGTTTCATTTTAGCCATTTATATCAAAATATTTTTCAAAAATAGTAACAGTATTTATTCTTTCAATTCATCACTCAAAATCAAACTATAACAACATCAAAATCCTCAAAATATTCAAAAAAAAAAAAACATCTTTTATTTTCGTACCTGTCAATTCTTGAAGCATTGTAGTTATATTTTCAATTATTTTGGATAAATTAGCATTTATTTGGAATCCCGCACTGTCACACTCACATGCATAAATATCTTGATTTTATTTGGTATGATTATTAATCTCTCTTATATCAAAGTCCACAGTTGAATTAAATAAAGTTTTGAGCATAGAGAACTGATCTTGTTATTTACTTAAACCAAGTACATCTCTTCACATTAAAATGATTTCATTGCAAATTCAATATGATGCTACATACTAGAAGTAGTTTCTTGAGCGAAAAGTTTCCCCTGCTATCCTATCATGCACATGGTCTAGAATATTTGATAATTGACAAAAGGACAAGCTCACCCCTACCCAGAATAAAAATCCCTTGCTCCACAGCAAATCCAAGCAAGTATCCCTAGTATAGGAAGCAAAATAAAAAGTCAAAGCAAAAGAGAAAAAGAAAAATATTGTTTTGTACCATCACAACAATATTTCAGCATTATCTCAATATCAAGCAAAAATACAAAAAAAAAAAAAAAGTAAAAGCAAAAAGCAAAAAGCAATAAGATCCTTTCCCCTACCCTTTGAAAAGAAAAGAAGGGTGAATGATCTTGAATCCCTGGAATTCTCAATTATTCGAAAACTGTGAGGTAAGCCCCATAACAGGTGGTTTGTGCCCAACCTACTTGGCCTTGGGTAATTCCTAGCGTGGTGATATGTCTATCACATTAGCGACCTTCTTTTGTACAGACCTATGTCAGCTTATGGATCAGCTAGCTCTTGATAACGCTACTTACATAGTATTCTGGTACGGTTACATGCATATAAATCATGGTCAATGAACCCTTATTTGGTTAAGTCAAATTACTTGTATCAAATTCTCTTGCTCAAAATTGGTGAATGAACAATACAATTGCACACACATTTGTATTTGAGAGATTCTATATCATTATGATAAACCAAGATCGGTAATGAACTCACATTTGCACATGAGGATTCCTTATAAATCTACATTTGTCTTTGAGATAATGTAAAATATTTTTGCAACTCTTTTGGAATAATTTTATCTTCTTATTTCAGAACATCTGTTTTGTATAAAAAACAATTACATACATTGTTTTCAAAAGTCACAAAATCTTTCAAAAAACCTATGACACAAATATAATCAATAAAGTCATGTTCATATTATTATTTTTTGTTTATCAAAACTCAAAAATCAATCACGCAATAAAACTAAAATATCAATTTCTTCTTTGGATTTCGCGATGATGGTATAAGTCTATACCTATAATTCTATGCCTAGCACAAACCATTGTTCTAATTTTATTTCCCATTTATTTTAAAAATTTCATAAAAGCATATGGCTTAAATCATTATGTTACACAATTGTGCTTTAAAAAGAACAAATTTTTTTTTTATTTTTATTTTTCATTTCATTATGTCAACATTCAGTTTTGCGACGATGGTATAATTCCTAGGCAATTGTTTAAACTTCTATCACACTTAAGAATTTATGCCTAGAAACAATCATATTTCTTTAATATGTCATGCATAATATTTTTTTTATGAAAAACTGAAAACAAAACATCACCATCCTCATTTCCATCATTACAACACAAAAGTCTTAAGACAGTCTCTTAAGCACTCTTTTACTTTTAGCAATATTTCTATCCTGGGATTAGCTTGACGACCTAGTGAGCGGTGACTCCATGAAATGGTATATACCAACGACAATATCCTTTGAAATTATTGTTAGGAGTCCCTTTTATTTTTCAACAAATCACACCACAAAAACAACCAATTTATGCACATCAGATTATTTCATTTACAATTTTATGCCATGACATAAAAAATTATAATTATTTCCAACGACATAATTACATGAATCATCAATCACATGCAATTCACAATTAAAGCACCATCCAACATACATAAGTCATATCATCAAAAATATCATCTATATATCATCAATCAAATATTTACATCATCTGGATTGGTATGCCACAATCAAAACCCTGGCATACTCAATCCCCTCAAAAAAAAAAAAATATAATAATACAATCTGCCCTATGTAGTAGCTAGCCTTGAGAAGCCCTTGAGCTCTCAGCCTCATATCCTCCCCCACCCTGATGTGGAGGAGGTGGTCCCATAGAGGTCCAGGCTGTGTCTTGGGTCCTCTCCATCGATCGCGAGGATGTCCTCGACGATCCCATCATGATCGGCTCTGCAATGGGGGCTGACAGTGGTACCCTCTATCCCTCTAGGACCACATGATAGTATAGTCCTTGGTATAATGAGGTCTAAGCAATAGACCACACCAGATCTCGAGTACTCACCCCTCCGCTCTGAGCCCTGATCCATGTAGCCTCGTCCTATAGCGTCTGCACCTAAGCCTAGAGGTGAGAAACCTCAGCTCAGAGAGTCGTCATCTCACTGCTCTCCCCTACCTCAACACCTTTGCCCTTATCGGGCTATGGTGGTCTCTCCCCCTACTGTGAAGGGACTCCCATATCCCTCTGCCCTGTCTCCTATGCTCTCTATGGAGCCTAACCCATCCTCGGGAATCTCTCCTGTAGAGACCATCGCTACTCTCTCCCGTCACGACACCACACTACCTCAATAGTAGCCTGACATCACCTCACCAACTGTCGCACCATAGCGTGCATTGGACCCTACACCCTTGTAATTCGAGGAGGGCAGATGCCTATAGACTAGGCATCATAGCCGTCTGTAACCCTAGTGTTGTCACCATCCACTAGCTGGATGGGGGCATTGTTCGTGTCCTGACTCTAGAACCGCTGCATGTCTGGAGCCCCGCTCAACATGGTACTATCTTGGACAGTCTAGGAGTACTCATAATACTTGAGAGAAGGGATCCTCTACTGTAGACCGAACTATTGCAAAACTCGGTCATAGCGGTGGAGCTCTACCTCTCCCCGCTCCATCCTCAGCCAATAGACTCGCTTGATACGAGCCAACTCCTACCCATCCTTTGCCCACATAGGGTGCTCTTGCCATGGCCTCCAGGTGATCTGGTCTAGGATGAGGTCATCCAACAACCTCCGTGACATCGACAGATCTATCTGCTACTGTGACCCCCTCTGTAACCACCAGTAGAAAACTCGAGGCCTCTCCCGATCAACCCCTGTTAGTGGGAGCCCTATCGGCCTCCACACTGTAATGTGCTCCCAACACCAAACCTACAGTAGCGATGTCAAGACCAAAAATTGGCCTCCCTTGTATACGACCCCATGTAGGATCCTATACAAGCGGCATAGTACAAAACTACCCCAAGCAAACTTGTAACCATGGTCTCTCATGTCACAAACCACATATGAGAGGAGCCACGGTAACCTGCATCCACTCTGGTGGCATAGTAGTAAGCCACCTACCACTCCTGCCAAAACTTGAGTCAGCCTAGATGCCCCAAGCATCTACCTCAGTGACTCGATGTTCACTCTGCCCTTCTCTAGGGTGAAGCTCGGGTCCCCGTTCAACCTCATCATCGCCTGGCCCTGATTGGCCGCAAGCGTCATCAATCGTCCCTGTATGGGGATCCTCATGATCCTCCATACATCCTATAATGTGGGAGCCATCTCCCTTGTCAGTAATAAAAAATAGGATGACCTTGAATACCATCTCTTTGCTAGGGCTGTCAGTAGCCCAATATCTGTCCGTACTTGTGGCATCTCTGCCACATGCTGTAAACCGACCTGAGCTAGTCGATCGTGCTCTGCCTGATCAAGAGCGGCCAAGTCATCTCTCTATCTATCGTATTTCCATTCTCGTCTCTTTAGTAATCCCCTCTACAAAACAAACAATAAAACAATAAAATTCATTAATAAACCAATCATTAAAATAAAATTAAAAACATTTTAATCAAGCTTAATTTCTTAAAAATGATGATATCGTCCACCATTGGATGATATCGTCCCAAATTGGGCAAAATTGTCCTTTGTAGGATGAAATCGTCTATGATTTTGTAAATTAGGGATCGCCCCTTGTTGGATGAGATCGCCTCCATATCGTCTATTTTGCCCTCTGATGAAATCGATGATCTAGGGACGATTTTGATGAAATCGGGATGATTTTGTCACGATAGCATCGACGGCTTAAAAATGGTCACGATGCACCAAAAAAAATTGCACACATTAAATTCAAACCTAATCTACTAGGATTAGATCCTTACCCATAGCGCATGCTAGACCTTTGTTGATCTGTGCACTGTCTCCACCATTTTTCTTTGTAGAAGCTCTAAAATAGTGAAAGTGAATAGTAATAATGAATTAGGTTTTTAGCCTATTTTTCTTAATTTTATTTAAAATTAACAGCCTTTTTAATTTTGCTTTTCCGTGCTTTTACCTCAAATGTTCGATTTGGGTAAAAACACAGAGGGGGCGCCATAGCCAGCAGTCGTACGATTTGACCTAGAATCGTCATCTAAAAAATTGAGTAAATCTATAGTTTCTCGTAAAACGGGAAAAACTCGTCTTTAATGCATTTTCTTCAAAAAATTCACTAAAGAGGGGACAAAATGTAGCACCCTAAAATTGACACAGTTAAAACTTAGTAAAAAGATGAAAATTTGAATTTTAAACCCAAATCGCCCGTTAACCGCCTGTTACCCGCTTTCCTTGTTTTTCACACCATTTTTAGGATTTGTTTTGACCGTTGGATGATATCGTCGATGATCAGATGAAATCATCCCAGATATGACAAATTCATATGGAACAGAACGTCCAAACAATTTTGTATCAAAACCAAATTTTCATAATTAGCTTCTGTTTCAACAGCTTCTCTAACTTGGGCAGAAAGCATGTCTACATAGTTAGAGTCTCCCCCGTTGGAGATCTCCCCAATTGGGATGATCTCCAACCTCCTAACCTCTCCCTAATCCTATATAAACTAGGATTTTCTCAATTTATCCCCCTGAACCCCTAGCTGACAGATTTCTCTGTAGAGTTAGTTCTACATGCATTAGAGCATCCTCGCACCATCGTTTGCATTCTATGTTTCATGTTTTCTCGTAGGAATTTTACTATTTTTTAGTCGAAACAAGCTTGGATCATCTCAGGTGATTGCAAATGATTTCGGGTGATCCTATCAAGGAGCGCATACGATCTCGTATGATTGGAGGCGATCCTAACTGTAGTCTAGATTGGGGGCAATTAGAGCCTAGATTTTGCATTTCCTTATTGTATTTCTTCATTTCTTTGTGCATTATCTTAGTTATTGTATTTATGCATCTTGGTGTTGACCTCATTTAGCATAGATATATGATGAATTTAAAATAAATTGTCAAATTGCTGCATTTCCTTTTAATTGCTATTTATATTTACCATTTAGACAATTTCATTGTTATTCCTATCATTTCCCCTTGCTTTTGCAGTTGTATTTTTGGTATTTTGTATCTATTTTTGTGATTGCAGGTTTCTGATGAATTCGTCTGATGAATTCATCAGATCGTCGATGATCCTATCTGATCTCAGACGACCGACTATGATCTGAGATGATTTTGTATGATTCAAGATGATTTGAACTTCTACAAACCATAGAATCTTCATTCAAACATCCAAAATCAGGTATATTCTATCCTATTTAGCACATTCTCCATGTTCAACATTTATTCATGTTTTTTGCATACATAAAAAATAGCATTGGCATATAGAATAGTTTAGATTCATCTTGGCCAAACCTAGGAATTGAATGATTGAACATAAAATGAACACATCAAAACCTGTCATCAACCTAGGCGTGGAAACTACCACTTAAAAGTTTCCTGGTGAACCCACCATCCATCAAAAATTCACCCTTATACCCCTCCATTGAGAGGTGAGACTTTCAAAGGGCCTCTCAGTCTGAGGTATTGTCCCATCCTTCTCGTATCCCCCTTCTGGGCATGGATCCTATAGCCTGAAGGTAAGGATGCGAAAAATTTAGAGCGATACATCATCAAACTTCATTCCAAGACCTCTCATATCATGTACAAGTTCAACAATATTACTGAGATAGTCACAAATGTTTTCATCATCTCGCATTCTTAAGTTCTCAAATTATCCTTTGATATTTATGATCTTAGTTTTCCTGACACCTTTATCTCCCTCATATATGAGATGCAATAATTTCCACATATATTTTGTTGTTTTACAATCCATAACCTTCATAGATTTTGATCTACCCAATCCTTTTATAATTGTATTCATAGCCCTTAAATTTATATGCATTTGAATCTTACTTTCCTTATCTATAGGAGGATTGACTGCTGAATCATATCTAAGTTCCACTGCATCCCAAACTTCATTGTCAAGTGACATCAAGTGAAACCTCATCACCATACACCAACACAATAAGTCACTTCCATAAAATACTGGTACTGTATTATTGATGGATCCATCCCTTTGATCCTTTTTATCCATTATGTTCTTGGTCAATTTTCCTTCAAGCTTTCAAAATCTTCTCAAGGAACCCTCTATGATACCAATTGAAGAACACAAGCTTATATTGAGAGGGGGAATGAACAGTATAAGATAAATTTTTAATTTTTCTCTCAAACCAATATATGCAATGTAAAAATGTCAATATCAACAACAGTATTCAAAGCAATGTACACAAAACCACACACAATAGAGACACAACAATTTACGTGGTTCACCCAAATATGGCTACTTCCATAGAGAAAATATTTCACTAAATTTTCTCAATCAATATCTTGGGAATCCTTCCTAATTACAATTTTTATGGACCTCTATCCAAAGGATATGCTGATCCTCTAAATCTAGTTTGTGGATCTCTATCCATAGGAGAACTCTTTCTCCTCTACTCTGGATGGTGATCCTCTAGAAGACTCTGCCTCCACTACATTGACTAGTGGATCTCTCTCCACTTGAATACTTTTGTCCTCACTCAGAAGACATATCCTCAATGTCCTAGTTGATGAATATCTATCCACTGGATACTCTATCCTCTCTGCTTCGTCACCTCCAAAGCTCTATCTCAATACTATACTAAACATAGTCTAGTCGGTCTAGCATAGTTCTGCTCAATATCTTGCACTAAACATAGTATATTAGGTCTAGAAAAAATATTCTCAAATATTACACTAAACATAGTCCAGTTGGTCTAGCACAAGTCCACTCAAATCTACACTAAATATAGTCCAATCGGTCTAGCAAAAATCTACTCAATCTCTCTTTGGTCTTGCACAAACTTGTCCTTAAATCTGCACCAAAATCTGCTCTCAAATTTGCACTAAACATAGTCTAGTTGGTCTAGCACAAATTAGTCTTCAATCTCTATCCTCAAGCCTTAACTCAAGGCTTGACTCAACTCTGCTAGATCTGCCCCAAATCTTAACTCAAGGTCTGAATAAATCAATCAACTTTGCTCTCAAGTATTCTCAAAGACTTGTCTCAAAATTTCTTTGCAATCTTCCACAAAAGCTCACACCAATATGTCCACAAGTCCTCTCTAGAACCTGCTCAAATATACTCTACAAGTCCTCTCTAGAACTTGTTCAAATCTTCTCAACAAGTCCACACATAACCTGTCCAAATCTGTTCAACAGGACCACACAGAACCTGTCTAAATATGCTCAACAAGCTCACACATAACTTTTCCAAATATCATAGAAAAATAAAGAGAATTTTTAGAGACTCAATATGTTCTATACTCAAAACTCAATAAATTCCTCAACTCTTTCTCATAGAAGAATAAAGAGAATTGTTAGAGACTCAATATATTTAATACTCAAAACTCAATAACTTTCTCAACTCAATATCATAGAAGCATAAAGAGAATTGTTAGAGACTCCATATGTGAACATTCTCAAAAAATCAATCTCAACTTAAATAAGAATATAGAATAGTTTGTTTTATGGAACTTGAACAACCACTACATGCATCCACTTGAATAGACTCAATCAAATCTACTCAACCAATCACTTTAAGAAACAACTCTTGCTCACAAACCCTAGTCCAAGCATGTATCATCCAACTCAAAATATTTCCAACAATGCTCAACAAAAAATATCACATAACAATGATACTCATGAATTTTCCAAACCCTAACTTAGGTTTTTTACACAACCAATGGCTTCGACAACAATGCTTATAAAACAAGGTTTTAATCACAACTCACAAACCAGAAAACCTTGAAGCATTAATTCAAAGAACTTCACTCAACCAATGGTCTCAACAAAAATGCTTATAAAACAAGGTTTAATCACAAATCTCAATATAGAAAACCTTGAAGCATTAATTCAAATTTTTTTGAAAAAGAAACCTTAATCAATTCCTTTTCACTCCAAACTTAATTTTCAATCAAGCCAATCACCTAACTCAACAAAGGAGAATTTTTCCCATACATTTTCTTGAAGAGTAGTCATCCTTACAAATCTGTCACACTCACAATTACCTCTTTGAAAAATTCAACAAGGGTTAGAGGATAATTTTCTTCAACAAAATATATCATAAAAATAATATCAAAATTACACCTTATCACTCCAACTTTAATAATAATAAATATCCACACAATAGTCACAAAAACCCTTTATTCAACATGACATACAACCCACAAAGTCTTAACCTTTCAATATTCCACAATAGAAAATTTTAAGACTTCTAAAATAAAAATAGAATTCTCCTTATAACTCCTAAAGGTATTTATCAACTCCCAACCTTTATCACAATGCAACCCTTTCAAAACTTCAACCACCAAATACCTTATACCTCCAACTTAGGCATTCAATAAAATAAAATATAAAAATGTTACCTTTGCCTTTGGAGAGTTTTGAACTCTCAACGCAGCCCAGACAAATGTATTTTCCCACAACACACACCACCACAAAAGCTATACACTCGTTTAGAAGGAAGAAGCACCACGTGCTTCAACACCCTATATTTCTTTGCTTCGTAAAAAGGATGCACCTAACATTTGGCACCTTCAACACATCACCAAAAATACTTCCGTTGGGTTTCGAACACTATCCACCTTGCATCCAAAATGTAAGATTGCAGCCCACTTGCCACTAGGCCAAGGTGCCTTGTTGTATTTCTACTAATCAACGCTTTTGTTTTTTTTTCCTTTCACTATCAACACAAACATAAAATTTGTAAATTTGTCTCACGAGCTCTGCATTTAATTCGTATGCTATTCTCTTTTCAAATCAAGCAAGGATGAATTTTATGTCCTTTGGCATAGGTTTAAATAATGATTTTTCCTCCTTTTCTTGGAATGTCGACACTTCAAAATGTAATTAACCCTCATGACATCGATGAGGATTTATCAAGGCCTTTGGTCTTAAACCCAACCTTTGGGTTTATTAAAATAATTTTTAACTTTATAAAACCCTATTTTGCCTTTTAAAACATTATAATAAAAATTATAAATGTTTTATTTGGGTTTTATCCATGGCACATTTTAATATTATAATAACCACTATTATAATATTAACCTTCAATAATGTACCTTTAATATTTATTTATAAAATTTAAATTCATCCTGAATTTAAATAATTTATAAAATAAATATTATAACTCCTTTTTAACTTCTATATTTTGCATTGTTTTACTTGAAATTTGGCCTTCTCCTTGGATATCAAATAACCATATTTGTCCCCTTTATTTCCTACTGAAATACTTGTTATTAAATGATGACTTCATCTGGTGACATCAATGGTAAAATCAATGACAACTTTGACTTAGGGACTCAAAATGTCCAACAATGGACCTCTATACAATGGAGATACCAATCCCCTAAATCAAGTTCATGGATCTCTATCCACAGAATAACTCCTTCTCCTTTGCTCTGGCTGGTGATCCTCTAGACGACTACTACCTCCACTGCACTGGCTTGTGGATATCTCTCCATTAAAGACTCTTTTCCCCACTCAGAAGACATATCCTCACTGCCCTAGCTGATGGATCTCTATCCATTGGAGACTACTATCCTCTTTGCTCTATTACCTCCAAAATATATATCTCAAATATACACTAAACTAAGTCCTTCAGTCTACCACAAATATGCTTAATATCTATCTCTGGTCTGGCACAAACCTATCCTCAAATCTGCACTAAACACTGCTCCACAAGTCCACACAGAACTTGCTCAAATATGCTCAAAAAGTCCACTCAAAACTTGCTTAAATATGCTCAACAATTCCACTTAGAACTTGCTCAAATATTCTCAACAAGTACACTCAAAATTTTCTCAAATCTGCTCAATAAGTCTACTCAGAACTTGCTCAAATCTGCTCAACACGTTCACATAGAACTTGCTCAAATTTGCTCAACAAGTCCACTCAGAACTTGATCGAATATGTTCAACAAGTTTACACAGAACTTGTCCAATATGCTCAATAAGTGCTCTCAAGAACTTAACCAAATCTGTTCAAAATCTATATTGTAAGCTTTCACAAAAGCTTACCCAAATCTATCCACAAGTCTTCTCAAATAATTACCTCTAAACTGCTCAACAAGTCCACCTTAGAACTTGTCCAATATCATAGAAACATAAAGAGAATTGTTAGAGACTCTATATGCTCTATACTCATCACAATGATCAATCACTTTCAATCACTCTATTAGAAACATAAGGAGAAATGTTAGAGACTCAATATTCTTCTTATTCACCTCAATGCTCAATCACTTTCTCAACTCAATTCATAATATAGATAGTTTGTTTTATGGAACTTGAACAATCACTTCACACATCCAATTGACTAGGCTCAACAAAATCTACTCAATCAGTCACTTAATGGAACACCTATTTCTCACAAACCCTAGTCCAAGCAAATAAACACCAACTCAAAATGTTTCCAACAATGCTCAACAACAAATCTCACATAACAATGATACTCATGTTATTTTCAAACCATAGTTAAAATTCTTTTCACAAAAACTCACTTCAACAACAATTATGATAAAACAATCTTCACATAACAATGATATTCATGATATTTTTAGAAGCTGCCAGTGATGCTTTCAAAATTTTTTTAACTCTAAAAAATTTTTTAACTCAAAATTTTTTTAACTCAATTTTTTTTTTAACTCAAATTTTTTTTTAAACTCTAAAAAAAAATTTTAACTCTAAATTTTTTTTTAACTCTAATTTTTTTTTTTTTAACCCCAAAAAGTTAAAAAAAAAAAAATTAACTCTAAAAATTTTTTTCTCTAAATTTTTTTTTAACTCTAAAAATTTTTGTAACTCTAAAAATTTTATTCAACTCGTTTCTCTATAAATATGTTAGTATCCTTTTGAAACATCATAATGTCTTGTGAGTTTTTATGAGTCTAGGATGTAGGTATTTTCATGAATTGAACATGTTGCTTTTATGCCTTCTTGATTCATAATAAGACATGTATTGATCCCATCCATATATCCAAAGTTAATCATATAGTTTTTTTCTACTAATTTTCTTACTGAGATGAGATTGAATGTTAATCCAAGAACATAGAATACTTTATGTAGTAGAATATTTGGAAATGATTTGCTTGGTGTTACACATAAACCATGTATACGATATATTTACCTTTATGCAATTCTTAGTCTGTAACCTTTAACAATTTCAAGATAGTTAAACCATTGTATATTTCCTATCATATGATGGCTGACTCCAAAATCAATAAACCACATGTATTCATGACTTGTGAATTTATTTCTGTTGGATCAAGTTTTACATTCATTATATAGTTTTTTTTTACCCATTTGAAGAGAGTAAATAAACCTAATAAGTTCTAGGTTTTGTATCAAGCTTACATCTACCCAATAAATTATGAACTTGATAATTTTTTGTTTGATGCTAATATTACCAAGTATTGTAGAATGACTTATGACTCCCTATGATGTTTTTGGATAGAGTGCTTATGGCTCTCAATATAGTGCTTTTGTATATTGTAGATCAAGTCTAACTTTATTTTGTAAAATTTTATAAATACAAGAAACAACTTTTCAATCTCCTTATTACTCTTATTGAACTAAGCACTATTTTCAAATTTTAAGAGGTTTTGAAGTTGGTATATATTTTATTTTCTTTAAATGTTTTTGTACAACACTATAAAATAACTTTTGAATACCTTTAATAAACCTATTTTAATACCCTTCTTTGACTGATTTGATGTTTTCTAATTTCCAATTCCTAAGTTGATGTTGTATTCCTTATAAATACCAAGTTTGGAAAACTTAGAAAAATAATATTTGCAAGTAATTTATACAATTATAATATCCCTTATTCCTCATTGATAACTTTTAAAAATTATTATATCTAAAGTATGCTTGTTTAATAATAATGTATTTCATTATAACTCCATAAACCTTATGTTTAGAGAAGCATAAAGAATTTTACCTTAATAGCTCCTCACTATTGTACATAAGAAATATTCGTTGCTATGTGCTATGTAGTGCTTATGGGAAATTCAGAGCCCTATTTGACCGATATAAGTCTTCCTCTGAATGGTGATTGAACACCTATGCAATCTGATGGTTTCAAATATCTTTCACTGGTCTTCTCCAAACAACAACCTCTTTACTATCTTCCTTACACCATATGGACATTTCACCTTGAAGCATGAACTAGTTTTTGGATTCTCCTTGCTTGCTTGACTACATTTTGCTACTCTATCCTTCACTTTCTTAGATTGACATATTTAAGAAGTATGGGCTTCATGACAAGTTTCACATGAAGCATTACTAGCTAGATCTCTTCGATAATAATGAATGTTCTTCGATAGTGAGCGTTTATTTGACAATGAGAAATTCTTTGGTAATGATGAGGTTGGTGGTAACCTCCAATGAATCTCAACTCCCTACAATTGTGTGTAACTCCTGTTAGGTGAGAACTTGAACATTGGTAGACATATAGAGTTTGTGCCAAGTGGCTTGCACATGCAAGCTTTCTTTCTAACACTCCAAGTAACCCTAATTCCCTCTTTATATTTTCACCCTTCATGAGATTGCTTTTCCTTGGTACACAAGCTTTCTTTTGCTAGATAGCTTGGCGAGGGTGATAAATAGCTACAACTAGATAGCTTATAATCACACCTTCAATCTATTCTCTTGGTGGACGATTTCTTCAATAGAGGCTTTAGGTATAGCTACCACTCTCTTTATACACTTCTAATGTTTATTTCCTCCTTCCTTTATCACTAGTTAGAACACCCAATGTTGATTATTTTACATAGATATTATTTTTTTGAATACTATCCTCATTTCTATGTATGCATGAGTGCTAATATATTCTTCCAATGGCTCTACTATTTCAAATGATGTTCTGCCTTATAGGGCTAATTATGACTACAAGAATGGTGTTTTTAAACACCTTAGCTCTTGGACGTGTGAGCTCTTTGGTAGCTCCTTCTTTCGCTATAACTTTGTTGTTTGTATGGGATCCTTCACCTAGCTATAAATTTGTTTAAATGATGACATGTGAGCTCTTTTATAGCTATTCATTTTGGTTGTAGATGTACTGCTTGTGTGAGCTTTAGATGGCTCCTTCACTTGGCCGCGGACCTACTAGATAAAAAATGTCCTTCTGCCCCCTTGCAAATGGTAAAGCCTTTGTTCTTCCAAGGAAAAAAAGAGATTTCTTTTGTAATATATAATTTTACACCTAAAATGAAGAATATTTATAATCCTTCTTGATTCTTTTGGATGATAGTCAATCCAAGTTATTGAAATTAAATATTTCTGCACTCTATGCTTGAAAAAAGAATCCTTTTATTCTCCTTGAGTCTTGAGACTACCAAGGTCTCGATTTGAGGATTCCCTCAAGGATTTCAATGGCGGTTTTTCTACTCCACCTTTTTTTTATAATGGTGGCTTCTTTTGCCCACTACAATGTTGCATATTATTTTTGTGCTTCTTAATAATCACAAACGAATATAAAGTAACTATTTAACAATTTAAATAGAATAGTACTTAATAGATGCACTATAAATGGTAACAATAAATTGACCTTATTGCTACACTAATTTCTTAAATATGCTCTTAATAATACCACTGTAACTTTTCAAATATAATCTGCAAATTTCACTACAAACACAGTTGTAGGATCCAATATTCTATTTCAAGATGTAAGATAGGTAGTTGATAGATAGATGTAATTTGTAATATAATCAACTCCAAAAATAATGTGTAAATAAAATTTAAAATGAAATTTACTTTTTGCATTTATATGAAGACTTATAATGCAATATTACCCTTTGCAATTTCTGATTTAGCATAAGGTGTTGTAACAAATCTACTGAGTAATATGAATAATGAATTCACTTGCACCAATAGTTGCTTACCTTTTTTTTTATCATTTTTCAAGTAGCTCCTCCTTCACCAAAAAGAGATATAAAACTTTCTTTCATGAGCCTGAAGTTTGGTGATTTGGTCTTCTCCTTTCTATTGTGGATACAGAGGATTCTTTGGGTAATCCTCTAGTATCTTGGCTTTGACAAAATCCTTTTGTATTGAAGTCTTCTTTTTGAATTCTGACTTCAAGCAAGATATTCTTCTTCTTGAGACTATGAATGTATTGAGGTATTATTTATCTTCTTTGGTACACATTTTATGAGAAGCAGAACAATAATTGATTATCATTGATGAAATATATAGCATACATAGAGCTTAGATTAGCCCGTTAGTTATAGCCCATCAGTTACGGAGCTAATAAGCGAGATTAGAAACATGCTAAATAATGAATAACAATATAGCCTAATAATGAAATGAAATATAGCTACGCTATCATCCCCCCTTATTAAATTATTTGGGTAATAGGAAAATTACTAGGTATGTTAACATCCCCCTTGATTACATCATTTTGCAATACATAGAGAGCTATGAAACAATTCAAATTTGACACGTGCAAGTGCCTTAGTGAAAATGTCTACAACTTGAGCATTGGTGGGAATGTACTAAAGCTGAATTTTATTTTGGGGAACTTCGTATCGAATGAAGTGACATTGTGTGTCAATGTGCTTGGTTCTTTCATGATGCACTGGATTCTTGACTAGGTTCAAAACACCCTGGTTGTCACAGAACAAGTGTATTGGAGATTTTTATGGATGACCCATGCTTTTTAGAATGTGATGCAACCATATTAATTCACACACAGCTTCACGTGTGGCGTGATACTCTACCTCTATAGATGAAATAGCAACCACCTATTGCTTCTTACTATGCCAAGAGATAAGACCGGATCCAAGATGAAAAATATATCCTAAAATTGACTTGCGATCATCAAACGACCCAGCATAGTTAGAGTCCATGTATCCTTGCAAGAAGAATTTACCATTCCTCTTGTATTCTAGGCCATATTCCATAGTACCATGGACATAGTGAAGAACACGTTTTGTTGCTTTCCAATGAGTGGTCTTAGGTTCCTGCATGAACCTCAAAAGATAGTTGACAGTAAACACAAGATCTAGCCTAGTGTTCATCAGATATATGAGACTCCCAATTAGTTTTTGATAGAGAGTACTATCTACCTGAGGTGAATAATCATACCGTGATAACTGAAGTCCTGATTCCATCGGTTTTGCCATTGGCTTGCAATCAATCATGTGATATTTTTATAACAATGTCTTGGCATATTTTGTCTGAGACACTTTGATGTAGTGCTCCTTATGGCTCACTTCTAGACCAAGATAGTAATGGAGAAGTCTGAGATATATCATATCAAATGATGTACACAAGTCACTTTTGATAGTAGAGATCATTGTTTCTGAACTCCCTGTAATGAGCAGATCATCAACATAGAGTACAAGCAACACTATCTCAGAACCCTATTTATTGAAATAGAGGTTTGCATCCAACGAACATCTCTTAAATCCATGTTGTAGGAGGTGATTATCCATTTTTATATACCAATATCGAGGAGCTTGTTTCAAACCATACAAGGATTTGACCAACTCGTAAACTTCTACTCTTGGCCTTCCACTTCAAATACTTTAGGTTGAGTCATGTATACTTCCTCTTGGATATAACCATTCATAAAAGCACTCTTGACATCCATTTGGTGAACTTTCCACCCATACTATGCTGCCATAGCACAAAGAACTTGAATGGTGGTCATCCGAGCAGTAGGTACAAACATTTCCTCATAGTCAATGCCTTCCTTTTGAGCATAGCCCTTTGCAAAAAAATGAGCATTATGCTTATAAATTGTCCCATATACCTTGTACTTGACTTTGTAAACCCATTTGCATCCTATGGGCTTATTTTCTTGTGGCAGATTGACAAGCTTCCATGTTTTGTTCTTTTTTAGAGACATGTACTCAACATCCATAGCAGCCTTCCATTGTGGCTCACTAAGGGCATCTTGTACTGAAGTAGGTTCAAGTTCATTCGTTGAGGACATAAACACCCTATCATAATCTATATCCATATCCTCTATTTCTCTATTTGGATCTATAGAGAGTTCCTCAAAATATTGACAAATATCATCAACCTCAGTAGTCTCTTTTGTTGCTCTTTCCTATCGAGCCATACTGCAAGTACGAGGTCTATCAAAAGTAAAATTTGGTGGAGTGGATAACATGGAGTCTCTAATTGTTTTTGTATACCATTTTGGATTCTTCTTTTGTGGCGATGAAGAAGATGAAGAAGGTCCTCCAATATTTTGTAATGAAGGAGACTTCTCAACTTTAGATTCCACAAGATCTAGGTATACATCTGATGTGCTTTGTGATGTGAAAGCCTCATCAAAAACAACATATCTACTGATGTGAATCTTCTTAGTTAAGGGATCAATAAATTGATAACCCTTAGAGTGCTCATCATACCCAAGAAAAATGCACTTCAATATTTTCTCATCTAGCTTCTTTCTATTTTCTTTCGGTATGTGCATGAATGCTTTACAACCAAAAATGCGTAGATGAGAGATTGAAGGTTTCCTACCACTCCATGCTTCCTGTGGAGTCATTACTTGTAGGGCCTTTAGGGGTGCCCTATTCAATAGATATACTACTGTTGTGATAGCTTCTGCCCAATACTGTTGCCCAATTCTAGCTCCTGTGAGCATACAACAAACCATTTCCATGACAGAAAATTTCCTCCTTTCAGCCACTCCATTTTGCTGAGGAGTATAAGCAATAGTCAACTGTCGTGTGATCCCATTTTTAGACAAGAATGCATAAAATTATTTAGAGGTGAACTCCCCCCTCGATCTAAGTGGAGGGTCTTTATAGAAGTCCTTGAATCATTTTCAAAAGATTTCTTGAATTGTTGAAAGAAGCCAAATGCTTCAGATTTCAGTTGAAGAAAGAATACCCATATATTTCATGAGTAATCATCCACGAATAACTAAAAATACCTCTTACCTCCACAACTGTTGGGTGTTAAAGGACCACATAGATCAATGTGAACCAACTCCAAAGGTTTATTTTCTCTTGTAGAGCTTCTCTCGAAAGGTACTCTATGCTGCTTTCCTGCCAAGTAGTTAGAGCAAATTGGCAATGTGGCAGAAAGGGAAGGAAGACTCTTTACCATCTCATACTTACTTAACTCAAGTAAGTAACCAGAATTCATATGTCCATATCTCTTATGCCACAGGGAAGTTGCCTCCTTTGTAGAGACAATCATGGCTACATCTAGAGAAGAGATAGTATTTAGGGCAAATAAGCCATTCTTATATGAAGTGGTTGCAATGTTCTTACCTCTCTTGGTGATTGAACAACACTTCTTGCCCCCATCAACACAAAAAATTATAACCATATCTTTGTACAAAATTTGTGTGACTAACAATAAGTTGTTTTCCAATCCTAGAACATAGAGGACCTTATCAATCTAACACTTGCCATCAGGAAGAGTGACAAAAATAGTACCTTCTCCCTAAACCTTGTAGGTTTTATCATCAACAATAGTGACAGGTTTGCCCTCCTTGGTATTAAATGTTTCAAACCATGATTTGTTGCTAGTCATGTGCTTACTAGCACCAAAATTGACATACCAGATAAGATCCTTCTGCTTGGAGGCTGTGGTAGTCATGAGCACCTTGTGTGCCTATTCAAAATCCAAGTCAGATTCTTCAAAAACAACATTCACCTAGGGTTGCTTTTTTTTTGTGGTTTGTTTTGGCCCTTGTTCTTAGGTTGCTTGTTCTTACTCCAACACCTATTTGTGTCATGGTTGTCTTTGTGACAAATTTTGCAATATCTCTTCATTTTTTGAGGTTGTTTGCCCTTGGAATCCTTGTGAGAGTTACCTCCTTTCAAAAAATTACCCTTCTTCTTAAAACCCTGCCTATTGGTGTATAGGGCGGAATTAGAAGAATCATCTCTTTTAAATTGGTGGGCCTCCTCTTCTTGAAGCAGATTGACCAACTCAACAAAGGTAAATTTTCTCTATGACACCTGAAGTGAGGTGATCAACATCCTATAAGAATCAGGTAAAACTCTCAATACCACTGAAGTAAGGAGCTTATCATTAATATTTTCTCCCAAAGAACTCAATTTGGATTTCAACTCAGACACTCTGCAAAGAAAGAGTTCAACTATATCTCCCTACTTCATGCTTAGACTGTGCATTTGAGGTTGAAGAAATAGAATAGTGGAATCATTATTTCCCTCATAGATAGTTTTAAGGGCATCCCATACCTCTTTACTATGTTCACAGTCAGCAATATGGGGTTGAACTTCATCAGAAACAATAAGCAAGATGAGCACTTTGGTTGTGCTGTCTTTCTTGTCAAAGTCTTTATGATCAGCAGAGGGAGCTATAGCTCTAGTAGCATATGAAGGTCATGTTGTTGCTCTAGATACAACATCCCATAAGGCATACATTTCTAGAATTACCTTCAGCTTATTTTTCCATGGTGTATAATTAGGACCTTTCAACAACTGATGAGCATCAGTCATTAATTTTGCAGACATAGTGAAGGTTCCTTATATCACCAAATAGTCCCCCTTTCTTTATAAATTAATTCCAGGCCATTATACCATACAAAATACCCACCCTTACATGAGGGATACTATATGTATTTTGAAAAATTAGAGAAATTACCCACCTTGACGTGAGGGAGACTATAGGTAATTTCAAATATTATACGATATGTGATACTTAGGCGATACTGAAAGGGAATCATCTTGTTGATGACACCTACCATAGAAAGTCATCAATCCTCATGCGCGGGATGTAACTTCCCCTAAACACTTCAGATATCAATACTTTCATCAAGGTTTACGTCTAAACACAAGAACGATTAGGGTAGTGGATGGAGTAAAAAAATGCAAAAATGGTGTACTTGTTCCTCCCCTATGATTTATAGAGAACAAGCTCAATAATTTTGGTAGCTATATTAGGTGGCATATACAATAGTGCAATCATGACAACATTACCTGTAAGTGCTGGCCAGAGGTATCACAAATACCGAATGTTGCAGTGCAATAAATTGCACAGATAGGTTGTATTTATTCCGAGGACTTAGGGAGTGATGTTGATTTTTAAATTTAATGAAGTAGTGCATAAAGGAATGAAAATGCGACATACATCAGAAAAGTGCCCACAAAAATAAAGCCATAGGTTTCGGGCACTACCGAAAATGCACCTTTTTACAAAAAAATGCGAAATTGCTTTTATTTTAAATGACGAAAAAATTACTCACTATCCCCATTTTTTGGAAAAAAAAAATGGGCCCCCCCTTAAGTTTATTAAAAAAAATTCCTTTTCTAAAGTCTTAAAAAATTATTTATTTAAGTTTAATAGAAAACAAAATTACTTGATCATAGAAAAAATTATTAAACAAAATAATTTAACTATCAAAAAAGTAATTAACTTTAATATTAAACAAAAAAAAATAAAGAAAGAATTGTAGGAAAAAAGAAAAAAAATTATATACCTTTAGGTGGGGGGTTGGTGAGGTTTGACCCCGCGACCTCGGGACTCCCTGAGTCCCTACCGCTTAGCCCACGACCAAGTGGGCTAATGGACTGATCCGCCAGGATCAGTGGACCCCTACGTTTTGAGGAAGCGCCTTGAGCCACTTCCTCAAAGCAGCCACCGCTCCTCCACTCGACGGCGGCTCTGTTTATGGAAGCTTCACTTGGCGACAATGTGTGGAAACGCCTGCCAGTGGAGACTTCCTACAGCTGTAGCAGTGACACCAGATGCATCGAGCAACGAGACCAATTACACCATCCGACTGCACCACTGCACCCAACATATTTCAATGCTGCTATATCTTCTGCAACTACTCTTTCATCACTAAAAATGGTAGAAAATATTATCTCCAAAAAATATCTGGCTATTGCAGACTGATGCATGTCTATGTGCAATGATTATCCATCTGGCATCTTCGATGTTCTCAGCTACATATTCACGAGAACTGTGCATTACGATTTCATCACCAGTCATGCTTGCATGATAGGATCATCGAACTGCACATAGATCTATCCAAGGATTTTCACTTGCAAATCATAAGGAATCACCGTTGTAGTGCTTGTCTTTAGTAAGAAAATAACTGCACGTCTTTAGCAACATCGATCACCAGATCAATTATGGACACTATGGCAAAATCTATTAGAACTGACAGCATTGAGCAGATCCGTCCGATACAATATGCGCAGCTATGCCACCATCAATGGGGGATCAGTAGGAAATCATAAAGCACTTGGGAGTAATAATCCACACATGCTGTATGGAGGAATTTAGGAAGCTTTAAAAAGAAAGACAATTAAATAGATGTCTACCTTCGGGTAGACTGTACTACCCGTAATTCTCCATTGTCCAATTGAAACTATCATCAGGTGTCTCTTTTGTCAGATTCGTTCGCCTTCGCGTACCAAGTTCACATTAGATTTTGATCTGTAGTCATTAGACTACCCATCCACCATGTCAGAATTGTGACCTTCATATCCGTCAGCTACGTCTAGGGTGGTAGGTAAAATCATGGAGATGTGTGTCAGTTAACACTCATCTAGATCCTAGCTACGATGTTGGAGGTGAATTAAAATCCATCCCTTAGCAGGTCTACATCATTAGATGGCAAGAGTGACACCTGCTCTGATACCATATGAGAAGCAGAACAATAATTGATTATCATTGATGAAATATATAGCATACATAGAGCTTAGATTAGCTTGTTAGTTATGGAGCTAATAAGCGAGATTAGAAACATGCTGAATAATGAATAACAATATAGCCTAATAATGAAATGAAATATAGCTACGCTATCACATTTCCAATTCATCTTCTCCTAATTGGTCTTGTTATCGGATGGTGACAATTATCCCAAGTCTTCCCTTGTCAAAAAGTTTCTCCTTGATGGAGAATTTCTCCAATGATTTTTTCCAAGAACTCTTTTATGATCTTGCTTCAGCAACAAGGCTTCTCCAAGCCTTTTTCCTCGAGACCTCTCCTAGGTCTTTGATTCTATAGCTACTTCAGTATTCCTTGAGATCTTCTTCATTTGTATTTGAGATCTCCTTCTTGGATCTCTTGATTCTACTACTTCTGAATCTGAATAGGTTCCTCCTATTACTTCTTTTCCTTACAAGAATGAAAGCTTCTTCAATGAGATCTTCTCTTGATATCTTCACCTTTAGGTTTGCTTCAAGTGTTAGATGATTTCAAAGTAAATACTATTCCTAACTCTGAATGTAGGAAGTTTCTCAACTTCATTGGAACTCCTATTTTCCTGCAATAAATTAATAGTACTAAATATGAATCTACTTCTGAATTAGGTACTCCCTTTTGGAGTCTTTTTTAGGATTAGGGCTTCTACGACCCTTTTTGGATTAAGGCTCATGTGGTCTTCTTCAGATCAAGGCTTCTGTGGCCTTTTTAGATTAATAATTCTATGGCCTTTTTATATTAAGGCTTCTATGGCATTTTTTTATTAAGGCTTCTATGACCTTTTCAGATTAAGGATTCTATGGCCTTTTTATTTTGTGAAGTTGATTTTACCAATAGATATCTTCAGTATTTAGTCTTCACTATGACTCTTTCTCCTAGAGTCTCTTATGTAGTATTTCTGTTTTGCAACAACTAATCTTTGCACTATGAAGGCACTCCAAACTTTGGGCAACGAAGTTGAAATATCCTATATTTTTGTTGTAGGAGGTATCTCAATCATCTAAGAGTTGATTCCATGTAGTAAGAAGAACCTTTAGGTAATAATTACCAAGTTCTAGATATTATGGATGATCTTCACTAGATGATCTGTTAATCTAGTGGGTTGAATATTGAGTCCTAGTCCTCACGAGTTTTCCTATAACTCTGTGGAGAGACTCTAGTCAAATAAAATATTAGTACTTTATAAAACTAAGATTTATTTCAATTCTCTCCTATGACTCTCCCTAATTCTACCACCTAGACTCTTCTAATATTTTTTTACTCAAACTCGATAATACTGGTGGTATTCCTATTGACCTACTATGACTAGATCTACAATGGCTCTGATACCACTGTTAGATTTTGAGGTAGATCATAATAAGATATGACAATCACAATATGCTAAAATATGAAAGCAAGTAAACTCACCAGATTTTTGAAGAATTCTATAAATAGAAATAGAAGAAATGAATACAATATTGCTATGGAGGAAATGGATACTCCATGCAAGAAGCTATAGAACCATAATGTGCTCGATCACAAATGGAGTCACCTACTACTACTACTACTACTACTACCAACTTACTCGATTTCCAAAATTTTACAATGAGATTTTCTTATAATGGAAAATAGATTGCTTGCCCAACACTCTAACTAGTTGTACAAGGGACACTTTGCACTTTTACAACTTGCACATTAACACTCGTGCATTTATTACATTGCATGAAGTAACTATATAAATTCCCCCTAAATTAATCTAATGTTCTAAGTATGTACCTAGGAAGGTACATTTACATGATCCAAATGATGTAATATACTCTAACTCTAACAATTGTGACCCTATCTATGTCTATGATACTTATTATTATTTGATAATTAGCTCCAATCAATTTAAATTTTAATTTAGACTCATTAGGAGTCATGGATGTCAGAATGTATTTTTTTTATTTGGGGTTTGACATGCACAATATCCTTGTTGCCATGGTATCCATTTCTATGTTCTACTTATTCTTGTTAATCCTATCTTGTGTATTGGTTTGTCCTCATTGGAATTGTATTTGAATAGTAGGTACTAGGATACTATAAGTAGATATAGTAAAGGGAGAATGTAAGAGGAGGGGAGGTAAAAAAATATTAGGTATGTGGAAGGAAAGGTTTATAGATATATAGAAGATGAGGTAAGTGTATGTTTAGGATCTTAAGGAGTATTTAGAGGTGGATAAGTTCTAACTAATTTAGGAGGTGACCCAATTAGTGCTTATTTTATGGAGATGAATGAGGAGGAGAATAAGGGGGAAAATATGATGTGCATGGTACTTTTACTATTATTTAGGGATGTTTTTTAACCCTTGGGGTATCATATATACCTTAATATTATATCTTTGGATCCTATTGTTTTAGCAGAGACCCCAACCTCTTTGCTTTGCCACCCCCTTTTGGCTACTTTTCATGGGACTTTGGATATTTTATGACTAGAAATTTCATGGAGAAAGCTAGAAGAGTATCAACACCTACTCCAATATGGACCCTATGAGATGGTTCTTGAGGAGGGTTTAATGATCCAACTAATTGATGACCTAGGCCACTGCTAGTATAATCCATCCTAGCTATCATCTTAATGCCTGTAGTGTGTATTTGATAGAGAAACTCTTTAGTTAAAGGTAATGGTAGGACTTACTACTAGCTTGAAGTGGCAACCTATGACACCTATTCTACTTGTCCTATGGAGCTAGTTTCTTCCTCTAAGTATTACTCAAAAATTTATTGACCTTGGGATTAACTTCTCCACTCATCTAGATTTTATTTATCAAAAGATTCAAATTTTTAATGAAATTTTAAGTCATAGTCATTGCCTTGAATACCCGTATCACACTAAAATATATACCACACTTGAATCGACTTGTTAGTCTAGCCCCTATTAGAAATTATCTTGTGTCTATTTTCTTTGATCACATGGCTCAAATTGTTCTTAGGGTCATATTTTTTAGGTTTTTCATAAAATGCCCTCCATGGGGGATGTTCAACCTCCATGGGGGATGTTCAACTTTGGGCTTTTCTTCTCACATAAATTTCTCTTCTTCTATTGAATTCCTATCTTTCTCCACCTTTGGCCTTGAAGAATGCTCAATGTAAGTAGGCTTAATATTAGTTTTGATAAGGGGAGCCTTCAAAATACCTTTTATATTATATTTCGCCTATCCAGCACTATTTTTAGTAGTTTTTTCTAGGATCTGAGATTTATTGGCCCATAATTTAAAGGAAAGGGATATAGAGTACGTTTATTTACTCTAACTTCTAATTTTGCATCGACATAGCCCATCTAGCAACACAATTCAAGGAACAGGATGAGGCACCAAAATCGATTATCTAGTGAAGTAATATACTCTTATAATGGTTCCTTCTAGTATGAAGTACTAATATTTATTTAATGCTTTCGCTACTAGTAGTAAAGTATTTGTTTCTTTTGGAAGTTAGGTAATATATTCCTTAATGCATGAAAGAAAAGGGCCAAGAAGAATTTATTGAAATATAGAAAATAATTTGATGTATGGAGGGTTGGTTTTTAGGCTACCATCAACAAAAATCTCCCATAATTACCTCACTTTTAGATATTATGGTTTAGAAATATTTCTACTTTACAATATGAAAAAAATTAGGACAGGTAAGGTGGATATCAAAAAAATCCTACCTTACTAAACTATACCAGTTGCTTATAAATTTTAGAGCTAAGGAATAGAGCACATTAAAAATAAATGGCTTTTTTAGGGTTCATAATAGCATAGGCCATAGCTATTTGATAATCATGTAGTAGCTTATTTGACTATAAGGCAAAAATAAAAACTAGCATGCAAATTATTTCTTATGCATAAACTTGAAAATTATCTAGATAAATCATACTTTCAAGAAGATATTTTATAGGGTTAGCTAATTGAATGTTTCGTCACGATATTAATATATTAGTATAATAACCAACTTGGTCATCTTTATCAAATGTATTGGGCACACAAGGGGAAATGTTTCCAATATAAGTTGTAAATATTTTAGGATTAATAAAGAAAAGTACTCAACTAGCAAAATCCCTTATAGTCTTACACTCTGCATGGTAGTGTTCAACTACTACTTGGACCAAATTTGGATAGGGATGTACTCTTTGGAACATGAATTCCCTAGAGTGCTAGGAACATGAAGCTGAGTGACCTATTGAGAGTATTGTAAACTTTTTCTCTATTGTGTCTCTCAAATGTTTTGCCTTGGTGATCAAGACTAAATCAACAATATTTCCCAGGTAGTTAACTAGATGATTTCCATTTTTATATTTTATGCAAATAGATGATATGGTTTGGAATACATCAAAATATGGTGGATAATTGATCAAGTTGGGATGTAAGTCTTTGGATAATCAAAGTTTCCTACTCCATATTATTTTTGTTAGAAGAATGTTTGGTCACTCAAGGTTAAACCTAAGGCCTCAACATTCCTTTGGTTAACACTCCAAAGCAAAAATATTACAAGTCAAATCCCACAAAGAAGAGGATAACATAAGCCCTTTACATATCCCTTTTGTTAAAAGGATCTAGGAACATCATATGATTTACTTCTATATTATCCCTTGCATAGACCATTTGGGATTAGTTTTTCAAACAAATGAGAACTTAGAGTTTACCTCCATGAAAATTCAAATAGGTGATGAAATATTCACCCATCAAATTAAAATCTTGGATTATGATATGAAACTCATTTTTTCCTCACAAATTGACTATTTTTAAGAATTATAACATGAATTACATTTGAAATTTTTTTATTGGTGAATAGGGGTTTTGAAAGGATCCCGTAACCTTTTACAAAAATATGATGATTGAGAGAAGATATCCCAACCAATCTACAACAAAAGCAACAAATCCTATGTGCGATATCAAAGATAAATTTCTAAAATAAGAGAAGAAGCCCACATAGGGGTAGGAGAGAAAGTCTCACAGGAAAATAAGAGATGCCCTCCCATGGAAATAAGAAATTTTACCCATGTTGAAGCATATATTCCATACATGGAACTGTATAATGTCTATGAATTCCACACTATAACATGTCCTCCATATGTGCCAACTATTATCACCTGTGAGATTCACATCATGGTGGATCAAAACTAGGTATCAAATGATACCTATGAAATGTTCATTGATACACATATTTCCTATGCACATAGGAATAAGAACATACATAGTTCAAATAATTCTCTGAACATAAATGATCTTAAAGTACATCATAAAACCTTCCATAAGAACATGGAAACTCTATGTTGCAACAAATATGTGGATGATGGTAACACTGGCTAAGACCCATAAAAGAAAAACAACATCCCTCTAACCCTTTGGGGAGAGATTACTTAAAAGACACAGATAGAAAATTTTCATTCAGCAATATGAGAGGGAAATTCTAAATCCAGATGATAATGTTGGGCTCAAATATGCCCAAATTGGCTAACTGATTAGTAGCTTGGTTACCTTATCTATAGAAATATTGAATGATAACATTGATGGATAAGCTTACGAGGGTTTTGAATTTAGAAATCTGGTTGGAGATGTTCTAAGAAGCAAACTAAGTCCTTGCAAATATTTTAATTATGTTCATAAAATTACCTTTAACCACTAAGTTAGGACAATGTATGCGGGGTAGAAGAGACAAACTTTGAAAAAGAGCTTGTGCTTCAGGAAAATGATTAGTTTAGATCTCAAGGTTTTTTGTAAAGGCCAGAATGATCTTCCTTTCATGATTTTTGAAAATACCTCCAACACTAGCAAGGATAGGGTTACCCTTGGCTACTCCATCATAATTGAATTTTATCTAGCTTGGGGGTGGAGGAGACCATTTAATGAGTGAACGATCCACCATAGAGTTTGGGGTAAATATAGGATAAGAAGGAAGCTTTAGGAACCTAGACAGACTAGCTTCATCTGGATATTCAGACTAGTGAAAAGAAGAGAAGCCCTCCCATGGAAAAAATAAATGTTACCCATTTTGAAGCATATATTCCATACATGGCACTGTATAATGTTTGTGAATTCCACACTATAACATGTCCTCTATACATGCCAACTATTATCACCTATGAGAGTCACATCGTGGTGGATCAAAACTAGATATCGAATGACACCTGTGAAATATTCATTGATACACATATTTCCCATGCACATAGGAATAAGAATAGACATAGTTCAAATAATTCTTTGAACATAAATGATCTTAAAGTACATCATAAACCCTTCCATAAGAACATGGAAACTCTATGATACAATAAATATGTGGATGATGGTAACACTGGCTAAGACCCATAAAGGGAAAATAACATCCCTCTAACCCTTTGGGGAGAGATCACTTAAAATACACAGATAGGAAATTTCCATTGAGAAATACAAGAGGGAAATTCTCAATCCAAATGGTAATGTTGGGCTCAAAGATGCCCATATTTTCTAACTTATCAGTAGCTTGGTTACCTTATCTATAGACATGCTGAATGGTAACATTGATGGATAATATTACGAGGGTTTTGAATTTAGAAATCAGGTTGAAGATGTTCTAGGAAGTAGACTGAGTCCTTGCAAAGCTTTTAAGGATGTTCATAAAATTACCTTTAACCACTATGTTAGGACAATGTATGCGGGGTAGAAGAGACAAACTTTGAAAAAGATCTTGTGCTTCAGTGTAATGATTATTTTAGATCTCAAGGTTTTTTGTAAAGGGTAGAATGATCTTCCTTTCATGATATTTGAAAAGACTAGGGTTAATCTTGGCTACTCTATCATAATTGAATTTTATATAGCTTGGGGGTGTAGGAGACCATTTAATGAGCGAATGATCCACCATATATTTTGGGGGAGAGATAGGATAAGAGGGAAGCTTTAGGAACCTAGCCAGACTAGCTTGTTATGGAGATTTGGGGGGCCCAAAACCTTGGGTGACAAAGAGGTTCTCAGTGGATGCCTAGAGGATTCTCGAGAGCACAAATTGGAAATCATGGATAGAGTTATTAAAGGCTATTGAGTTACATTCTTTCCAAACTTCCCATAAAAATGGGGGAGACAAAAAGTCCAAAAAGTTTTTAAGTGAAAGCTCCTAAAGGAGTTGGGCCACTACGAGCACAAATCATTCAAGAGAAAGGGTGGATCATAGGAATTCCCAATAGTGGAAAATAAGAATGAAAGAATGTTGAGAGAAAACCTGTAAGACAAGAAGATGTGTTGGGTGGATTCGCAAGCTTGATTGCACAAGTAGCAATAGTTAGGAATAGGGTATCCACAAATCTAGAGGTTAGAAATGGAAATGATTTTATGTTGAACTACAAGCCAAAAAAATAATATGACTTTGGGTATGAGATGTTTATTCTAGATTATATTTTAAGGGAACCACAACTAACCTAGACTCTCAATGAGAAAATAGGTAGATTTGATAGTAAAAACCATTCACACTAGGTATCATAAGGAGCTTGTCTTCCACTAGAGAGCTGGGGATAACACAAAGGCGCAACATGACAGATAAATAGAAGTATATTTTCTTTGTTTCTTATTTATATCACAAAGAGGAAAGTATTTCCAACAACTACTGTTGGTGTCAATAAAATTGGACACTTTTGAACCAAATAGGATATTAGTAACATGTTTTAAGTAGATTAGGTTAACACAGTTCTAAATTGGACTATCACCCAACCATTTGTCTTCCTAGAAGTTTATTTTTTTATCATTACCAATATTCCATGGAATGCATTTCTTGATGATCTCTCTTGACCTTATGATGGAATTCTATACTACAAAATTTAGTATGGGTGAGGGGTCATCCAAGAAATTTGCTTGGTTTCAGAGGTACTTAGCATTGATAATATCAACCTAGAGAGAGTTTTCATTTTGAAGTACCCTCTACTCTTGTTTGTCTATAAGATATGAATTCATTTTTCTAAATTTCCTAATCCCAATACCTCCATATTATTTCCTAGAACATACTTGGTCTCATGCAATTAAATGAAATCTCTGCTTATGTTCAGATCCTGACCATAAAAAATTCCAATGGATCTATTCTATTTTATTGCATACTTCAATCAAACTATGAAATATGAAAAGAAATAATATATGGTGGCTTTGACTAATGTGGCCTTTCCATTTGACCAAATTTTTGTGGATTATTCCAATGATGGGATTCCAAAAATATTTTTTTGTAGGTCCATAAAATAGAGGAAACCCAAGATAAATATTTAGGAGATAAAAAAAAATACAACCAATAATATTAGCTATACGATATTTACATCTTATGAGGTATTGACAAAGTAAATTTTGCTTTTGGAGAAGTTGACCTTTTGACCAGTAGCTAACTAAAAGGAGAGCAAGATCAAATGATGGATTTAGCTTGAGGAACAGAGGTGCAGGTTGCAAGGATAATGCCATTAATGAATTTTTGATGGGATATGGGATAAAGAGAGGAGGTTGGTTTAATACCTAAGATTTATCCTTTGGAATAATAAGACCTTAAGGTTCTACCCAGAGCTTCAATAACACATATGAAGAGAAAAGGAAATAAAGGGTCTCCTTGTCTTAGGCCTTTAAAGCTCAAAAAGTATTTGGTAGTAAAGTTATTGATAAGAATTGAGAAAATGGTATTAGTAATACATTATCCAATTAGGTCGATCCACTCAAATGGAATACAAACCTAGAGAGCACAAATAAAAGAAACTTCCATGATACCCTATCGAAAGCCTTATTCATGTCTAATTTGAGGAAAAAACCAACCTTATTAATTTTGGACATTGAATGGTTAAGTTCATGGATGGTGATGATGTTGTCAATGATGATTCTCCATTGAACAAAGCTAACTTGGTTGAGGTCAATGATGTGTGGTAGAATTAGTTTCAATTTGGTGGCTATCATTTTAGTGAGAATTTTGTAGAAGATATTACAAATACTGATTGGGTGAAAGTCAACAAGGGTTTTGGCATTACCAGTCTTGGGGATTAGGGTCAGGAAGGTGGAATTGACATCCTTGGGAATGCTTTTGGTTTGTTGCATTTGTTGGGTAGCAAAAACAATGTCAAGTCCCATAATATCCCAATAGCATTGAAAAAATATAGGGAAAATCCATCAAGACCTAGAGATTTCCCACCTTGCATGGAGAAGGTCACAAAATGAATTTCCTCAGTAGAAAATAGTTTAATAAATATTGTTATGCTCTTGATTGAATAACCTTGGAATGTTGCACAGGAGAGTCTCTACAGTTTGTTGATTACAATATGGGCTTGGTCAAATAAAATCTTCCAAAAAAGCAACTGCCTCAACTCTAATGTTGAAAATATCTGAAATAACACTCCCATATACCTTGGTGAGTTTCCAAATTTTACTAGAGTCTCTGTGTCTCATTTTAGCAATGTGGAAAAATTTAGTGTTGTAATCACCCTCCTTCAACTAAGTTACCTTGGATTTTTGCTTCCAAAAAACTTCCTCACTTTTTAGAATGTTGTGGTATTCAGACAAGAGGCTCTTTTCAATATCTCAAAGACTATGGTCAAGGTCTCCTTACTGGGTAGAAGGCTCAAGGCTTGTGAACTAGGATTATATGTTCTATTTCCTAGATAAAATATTACCAAAAACATCTTTGTTCCATTGCTTGATATTTGATTTAGCAAAGCAAAGTTTCTTACCATCCACAAATGATGCAAAGTATTCATAAGAATTAGCCATGATTGTGAAACTTCCTTTCTTGTCAATATGAAACAAAGGAGAATTAAAATCTCTAACTAGCATCCATACTTTGTTAGAAAAGACTTCTCTCATCTAGATTATAGTTTTCCAGAGTAAAAACATTTTGAAAGGGGAATTTAGTGCATAGATGTTTGAAAGAACCCATCTACACTAATGATATTTGCTAAAAAAAATGTTCACAAAATTTTTTGCCACAGTTAGGAGTCTATATTCAACATCGTTTGGATCCCACAAGCATAGCAATCCACCATAATATTCGTTGGAAATCCTTATGAGAAAATCATAGTTTTTACAAATATATTTAGAGATACATGAAGGATTTTGGATGTCCAACTTGGAATATTACAAAAGAAAAATGGTAGGCTTTAAATATTTTCTCATGGACTTAACCAAACATTGTTTGTTACATCCATTGATGCCTCTCATATTCCACGAGAGAATCTTCTTTTGGTACTTGTGGAAGAGGATCTCTTTCCTCTTCCTTGTGAAGAGAGGAATTTGGATCTATTATCATCTTCATGAGGCCATGATGGAAGGTTTTACTTTGAAGAGAGGTGAAGGGTGATTTGGGTGCCATTGGAAATCTACTCAAAGCATTACCTATTTCTAACATCTTGGGTAGAAGGGTATATCTTTTCTTCTCAGAATCAACATCAACATGAAGCTTTTCTTGGATCCTAATAAAGGGAGAGCTTCAAGGGAAGGGCTTTCTAGGAATAATTTAGTTGGGAAAGGGCCAATTATACCTTTGGGATATTGAGAAGGGCTTTAAGGAATGGATTTATATTTAGCAATAAGAGGTTCATCTACATATAGATAAGAAAATGGATTAGAAATAGAAACATGAGGGCATACCTGAAAGGAGGAAGAGAGATTAGGTTGCTCTAAAGGAACTTGGAAATCGGTTCCTTTGGAGGATTAGGAAGCTCAAGACCCTCAACGATTAGTGCCTTGCCATAAGGTTTTTGGGATGGAGGCCCTTGGTTTAAAGTTGGTCCAACAACATTTGCACCAACTATAGTAGAATATTTGAAGTGCTTTTGGAATACTTACTACAGATGGAACCCTTCACCACGATATTTCCTAGAGGGAGGTACCTTAAGAACTTTTAAGGTTGGACATTAAGAGTTGAGGTGGCCTTGCTTGGAGCATTCAATACAAAAATCTAGCTTGTTTTCATACTCAATGATTTGGGTCCTAGTTCTAACATCTAAAACTAGTTGAGGTTAGTGCTGATACATATGCGAGCATGGAATATGTAGGTATTTGCTTTATTAGGTCGATTGAAAGCTATCAACTCACCAATGTTCTAGGCAATCCCTTTTAAGATGTCTTCATATCAGAACTGGATGGGAATACCTAGAAGGTAAATCCATATCGATGCCAAATTGATTTTTTGAGTTTCTACGTCAAATTCCACAGTCTATTTCCTAAGAAAAAGACTCCTTCATCCAAAAAAACATAGGCCTCCTATGAGGATTCTACTTGAATCAATAGAGTTATTGAGATAGATGAGAAAAAATCCTTTGGGAAGGGTTACTAGGTTCATGGATCCTTGTGGGTGCTAGTTGGTTAGGGCCCATCTACGAATGGAATCCATGTTGGGATGTGAGCCAATAAATTTCTCCACCAAGGATTAAGAGTCTTGGTCTACCAAGGATGTCATGATCTCAAATGAAATCCTAAGGTATCCTTGCGAAGGACACCTATCGACTCCAGGTTCTAAGGAAGATGTCGATGGAGGGTTATTTTTAAAAATATCTGCAAAATAGCAAGAAGGGAGCCTCTTCTTGGAGACCATAGATCCACATATTTCATAATCCACCGATGTGTGGTTTTCGATGGGAATCAAAGATCCATTTTTGATAGACATACCAGAAGCCACCATTGCTCCATCACCAACATGCATGCTAAAAGCCACCATTGTGCCAACACCGACGGGGACCATAGATCCACCTCTAGAAGATATGCCAATCAATGATCCTCCATAAATAGTGGCCATAGTTTCACCTTCAATCAGTGCCCCTTTAACAACATGGGTCGTAGATCCTCCTCCGATAGATTGCTCAAAATCTGCCAATGCCCTATCACCACTAGGACCATTCACACCGAGAGGGCTTACTTTGACATGATCTAGAGGGGAGCCAAAAAAATATTTCTGATCTTATTCCTCCATGCTATCAACCAACACATGGTGGATCATGGGATGGAAGTCATGATCAGTGTTGCATGATCTGCCAAACAATGATTCAAATTTTTGAAGACTACTATCACCATGAATTGCACTTGTCACATTGTCGTCACTTGTTGTCACCATCACTATTCATTACTCTTGTCACAATTCATTATATTGAAATTTTATAAAACATATAATATGGATATTAATTCACTTAAATATTAACTTCCTAGTGAATTAAATCGAATCTTAAGAAATTATTAATTTTTACATAAGATGTAGTTATTGGTTAACATTTTCTAAAATTTGATAGACTTTTAATCAATAATTAACCTATAAATAATCCAATTACATTAGTTCAACTAGTTAGATTCCTTCACTTTCAAGAAAGAAACCAATGATCATCAAATTGATACATGCATAATTATCAAGTTATTATAAAACACTATGGATCATGATGTAATATGGGTGGGACACACTTTAATCCCATATAGCCTATTAAATAATTAACCTATAAATAATAAAAAATTATAGTCTTATATATTTACTTAAAAAAAAAAAATCTAAAAAAAACATATGTATTAAGTTAATGTCATCCAAAATAAATTCTAAATAATAAAATCTATATCATTGTGTTTTACTTCGTTTCAAAATGCACATATACATAAGTATAATTATTCTTATTAGCTACAATGGTAAAATAATTAATCCTTTGTATATGGTTTCCAATACTTCAAATTTTTGTTTGAAATTTTATTTTTATTTTATACTTAACAAAAAATATATATATTTTTAATTGTTTATATAAAATTGAAATGGACCACCTATATTGCATAGTCATTACTTAATTGTGTTACAACTTAACTACTAAGCATGTATCAAAGTTCAAACCTAAATTCCTTTAAAAATTAAAAAAATTGAACATTTAATATTTATTTATTAATATTATTATAATTTTATATTATTTTTAAATTTAATAATATTTTAATATTAATTATAATTTATTAAAGTAAATATTTATAATATAAACATTGATTAATGATTGGTAGGCTTTCATATGGTTTCTTGGTTTTCACTTTTACCACAAAATTTGGGTATCTTTTCCAATAACCTTGCTGAGGGATATGGTATCCTCAAAGGTCTTAGAGAGGCTGCTAAGGTTGGGTGGAAAAAGGTGTTGGTTGAATCTGATTCCCAAGTCATGATTAATCTATTGAAGACTCCTTCTAAGAATCATTAGGTTGATTGGAGAATAAAAAGAATTGTTTAGAAGATTTAATTGAACGAGATGGACTTTTTGAAAGTTGAATACAATCATATGATTAGAGAACAAAATAGGATTGTCGATGCTTTAGCTAATTAGATGTTGGATTAAGATGATCTTACTTGTTATGACCACCCTCCAAGATGGTGGGTTTTGCATATCAGGGATGCTTTTCTTTCTATCATTTCTCTAGATAGCTCCAATACTAGAGGTACTTAGTTCCATTTTACTTTCTATTAGCCTTTCCTTAGTCGAGATAGGATATTTCAGATCCCCAAATGATCTCCAAATTAGAAAGATTATTCTTATGTTTTCTATGTTGATTCTTGATTTAATTTTTTGATTTGTGTTTTTTGTTCTATTTTAATTTTGTGTTGTTTTTTGTTTTGTGTTTTTGTGTTTTGATATGGTTTTTTTGTTTTGTGTGTTTTTTGTGTTCTGTTTTTGTTTTTTGTGTTTTGTTGTTATTGTTTGTTGTTTTTGTGTGTTTGTGTTTGTTGTTTTGTGTTGTTTATGTTTTTGTTGTTTTTGGCATGTTCCTTTGAGCGTGTCGAAAGGAATAGCTTAAGTGTGAGCCATAGTTATAGGTCTTACCAAAAATAATACTGTGATAAAGGTATTCTCCAAAAATTATAAATATATATGAATTAATTTGTATAAACAAATATATTAAACTTTAATTATTTTTTAAAAATAATTTCCATATTTTTTTATTTAAATATATTAATATTATAATTACAATTATTATTATTATTTTATATCACTACCTTTGTGAATAGGAAGTACCTTTGTGAATAGACGATTACTTCCTAGAAGGAAGATTTGAAATTTAAACTTTGACAAGCACAGTGCATTGAAATTCAAAAATTAATTTAGCATAATAAAAAAGAAAACAAACTACAAAACAGAAGTCTGCTGACTTGAAAAAAGAAATGGTTTGAACTTAGTAAGGGTTTGATCTGGGAGTAAGAAGGCCCTTCCAGGGGAGGAGAAGGAGTTTGTGTGTGGTGAACAAGGTCATATCGGTGCTCTCTTCTTCCCCGGACGCCAACTTGCATTCGAATTCTTGAATCAGACGAGCGATGACCGTGCACACTACCACACTTGCCTGAACTATACCCGCACAAACCTTTTTACCTCTTCCAAACGTCATTGTCCTAAGCATATACCGTTTCCCCTCTCTCGCACTCCTTAAACCTCTCCGGCTTCCACTCCTCTGGACTCTCCCACTCCCTCTCATCTTTGTGGAATCCAAATACATTGATTGCTATTTGCAGACACAAAGAGAGAGAAAACAGAAATCCACGGTAACCTTAGATATTAGCGGACCCTATAACAAAAGTTTCTTTAATAAATTGATAAAAGTACATATACCTCACTTCCTGCAGGGATGGAAAACCCTCCCAGCCCTACTTCCTCGTGCACATATCGCAATGGAAGGATTGGGACAGGAGGATACATTCTTAAAGTTTCGTGAAACACAGCACTCAGAAATGGCAGTTTGGCCAAGTCGTCTTCTGTAACACATTCCTTTCCATACACTTGTTGTATTTCTCTGTACAGTCGATCCTGCGCGTGAAGCAGGTACTAAGTAGACTTCGCATCAAAAGCTTGGATTTTATTCACAAATTATATCTAACAGTGAAAACAAAATTTTAATTTTTTAAAAATTTTGTAAGAGTATAAGTTATATGAAATAAAGATGTTTATTTATATATGATTATTGAAAAGTTATCACTACAGTATTCGACTTCTGAATTTGAAGTCTGCACAGTTAAACCTAAGGAGATTATTATTCAAAACAACCCTTAAATTAAAAATATATATTCGTAAATCTCTTTATAATATATATATATATATATTAATTAACATGAAAACTAACCACCCTACGCACGCAATTTACAAGTAATGAACTCTATATGAACAGAACCAAATTTTTGTACTGCTTTACCCGAGATTGAGGATTCTTGGAGAGCTGAAACATGGCCCACTCTAGAACGATGAAAGGAGAATTTAGTGCGTAGATGTTTGAAAGAACCCATATGTACTAATGATTTTTTTTGCTAAGAAAAGGATGTTCACAAAATTATTTGCCACAGTTAGGAGTCAGCCTTCAACAATGTTTGGATCCCACAAGCATAGCAAGCCACCATAAGCTTCATTGGCAAGGCTTATGAAAAAATCATAGTTTTTCCAAATATATTTAGAGATATAGGAAGCATTTTGGATGCCCAACTTGGACTCTTGCAAAAGTAAAATGATAGGCTTTAAATGTTTTCTCATGGACTTAACCAAACATTGTTTGTTACATCCATTGAGGCCTCTCACATTCCATGAGAGAATCTTCATTTGGTACTTGTGGAAGAGGATCTCTTTCCTATTACTTGTGAAGAGGAAAATTTGGATATATTATCATCTTCATGAGGCCCTTATGGAAGGTTTTTCTTTGAAGAGAGGTGAAGGGTGAGTTGGGTGCCATTGGCAATCTACTCAAAGCATTCTTTTTTTTATGTCTTGGGCAGAAAGGCATATCTTTTCTTCTTAGAATCAACATCAACATGAAGATTTTTTTAGGTCTTAGTAAAGAGAGGGCTTCAAATAATGGATTTCTCTTTAGCAAGAAGAGGTTCATCTACATATAGAGAAGAAAAAGGATTAGAAATAGAAACATGGGGGTATACTTGAAAGGAGGAAGAGAGATTAATTTTTTCCAAAAGGAAGTTGGACATCGGTTCCTTTGGAGGGTTAGGAACCTCAAGACCCTCAACGATTAGTGCCTTGCCATAAGGTGTTTGGGATGGAGGCCCTTGGTTTGGAGTTGGTCCAATGATATTTGCACCAACTATAGTAGAAGATTTGGTGTGCTTGTGGAATAATTACTATAGATGGAACCTTCATCAAGAGATTTCCTAGAGGGAGGTACCTTAAGAAATTTTAAGGTTGGACATTGAGAGTTGATGTGGCCTTGCTTGGTGCATTCAGTACAAAAATCTAGCTTATTTTCATACTCAATGATTTGGATTCTAGTGCTAACATCTAAAACTAGTTGAATTGAAGAATAAAGAGTATAGTCGAGGTTAGCATTGATACACATGCGAGCGTGGACCATGCAGGTCTTTGCTTTAGTAGGTGGATTGAAATATATCAACTCACCAATATCCTAATAAATCATTTTTGAGATGTCTTTGTGTCAGAACAAGATGGGAAGACCTAGAAGGTAAACCTAGATCGAAGCCAAATTGATATTTTGAGTTTCTAGGTCAAAGTCCACAATCTATTTCCTGCGAAAAATACTCCATCCAAAAAATTATAGGCCTCGTATGAGGATTCGACTTGAATCAATAGAGTTATTAAATCAGATGAGAAAAAACCCTCTAGGAAGGGTTACTAAGTCCATGGATCCTTGTGGGTACTATCTGGTTAGGGCCCATATACAAATGGAATTCATGTTGGGATACGAGGCAAGAAATTTTCCTACGAAGGATTAAGAGTGTTGGTCTACCACGGATGTCATGAGCTCAAATAAAATCCTGAGGTATCCTTGCAAAGGACACATATCGACTCCAGGTTCTAAGGAGGATGTCGATGGAGGGTTATTTTTTAAAAGATTTGCAAAAGAGCAGGAAGGGGGCCTCTTCTTGGGGACTATAGAACCACATCTTCTATAAGCCATTAATGTTTGGTCTTCGATGAGAATCAAATATCCATTTATGATAGACACGCCAGAAGCCACCATTGCTCCATCACCAAAATGCACGCTAAAAGCCACCATTGTTCCAATACCCATGGGGGCCATATATCCACCTCTAGAAGATATGTCAATCAATGACCCTCCACCAATAGTGGCCATAAATTCACCTTCGATCAGTGCCCCTTCAACAATGAGGGTCATAGATCCTCCTCCGATAGACTGCTCAAAACCCACTAATGTCCCATCACCACGAGGACCATTCAATCCAAGAGGACTTACTTTGACATGATCTAGAGGGGAGCCAAAAAATGATATTTTGTTTGACACCTCCACACTGTCAACCAACACATGGTAGATCATGGGATGGAAGTCATGATCGGTGTTGCATGATCTACCAAACAATAATTCAACTTTTGGAAGACTACTATCACCATAGATTGCACTAGCCACATTGTTGTTGCTTGTGGTAGCCATCACTATTCATTACTTTTATCACAATTCGTTATATTTAAAATTTTATAAAACATATAAGATGGATATTAATTCACTTAAATGTTAACTTCCTAGTGAATTAAATCAATGCTTAAGAAATTATTAATTTTTACATGAGATGTAGTTATTGATTATCATTTTTTAGAAGTTGACAAAGTTTTAATCAATAATTAACCTATAAATAATCCAATTACATTAATTCACCTACTTAAATTCCTCAACTTTCAAGAAAGAAACCAATGATCGGATCATGATGTAATATGGGTGAGACACACTTTAATCCCATATAACCCATTAAACAATTATAAATAATAAAAAAATATCATCTTATATATTTACTTTTGAAAAAACCTAAAAATATATATATTAAATTAATGTCATCCAAAATAAATTCTAAATTTTAAAATCCATATTTTCGCATGTGTTTTACTTCATTTTAAAATGCAACACTCAGATGTTGATTCATATTTTTCATTGTTAAATATTTAATCCCTTTGTATATGGGTTTCCAATACTTCAAATTTTTAATTGAAATTTTAATTTTATTTTATACTTCAGAAAATATATTTATTTTTTTAAATTGTTTATATTGAATTGAAATGGACCACCAGGTAGTCATTACTTAGTGGTGTTACAATTTAACTGCATCAAAGTTCAAACATAAATCTCTTCTCTAAAAATTAAAGAATTTGAACAATGGAGTTAATGTGATTTAATATTTATTTATTAATATTATTATAATTTTATGTTATTTTTAAAATTAATAATATTGTAATATTAATTATAATTTATTAAAGTAAATATTTATAATATAAACATTGATTAGTAATTGGTAGACTTTCAAACGATTCTTTGGTTTTCACTTTTACTGAGAATTTGAGTATCCCTTCCAATAACCTTGTTGAGGGATATGGTATCCTCAAAATTTTTAGAGAGGATGCTAAGGTTGGATGGCAAATGGTGTTGGTTGAATCTAATTCGCAAGTCATGATTAATATATTGAAGACTCCTAAGAATCATTAGGTTGATTGGAGAATAAAAACAATTGTTGAGAAGATTTAATTAATCAAGTTGAGATTTTTGAAAGTTGAATACAATCATGTGATTAGATAACAAAATAGGATTATTGATGTTGTAGCTAATTGGATTTTGGATTAAGATGATCTTACTTGTTATGACCACCTTCTCAAATGGTGGGTTGCATATCATAGATGCTCTTCTTTCTATCATTTCTTTAGATGGTTCCAATACTAGAGTTACTTAGTTCCTTTTTACTTTCTATTAGGCTCTCCTTGGTCAAGACAGGATATTTTAGATCCCCAAATGATCTCCAAATTAGAAAGGTCATTCTTATGTTTTCTATGTTGATTCTTGATTTAATTTTTTGTTTGTGTTTTTTTGTTCTATTTTATTTTTGTGCTATTTTTCTTTTATTGTTTTTTTGTTTTGTTTTATGTTTTTGTGTTTTGTTATTGATGCAGGAGCATCCGGTGACAGCAGGAAAATCTGGCATCAACCGGATTTTCAAAAAAAAATTGCTTTATGTTTTAAGGCAAAAGTTGGAGAGGGGTCGCGATTTCACGACATGTCGCGAAATCGTGACCTCCGAAGCAGTGGCAAAGGCGGGGCCAGTCTTGTAGCGATATCGCGATGTCGCGATATCGCGAAGTCTTTCAACAGCGGAGACCAAGCGGAGTTTCGGTCGCGATATCGCGACCTGTCACGATATCGCAGCCGGTGAGAAGCTACCACATGGCAGAGTCACTAAGGCGTGGCAAAGAACAAATGAGGCAGAGCGAAGAGCAAAGTGGTGACAAAGGGGAAGGGGGTCGCGAAATCGTGACATGTCGCGAAATCGTGACCCCGAGGAGCTTCGGCAAGGTGAGGGCAGCGGGGGTCGCGAAATCGTGACCCCTAAGAGCTACGACTTTAGAGAGGCGCTTTTGGTCGCGATATCATGACATGTCGCGATATCATGACATGTCGCGATTTCGTGACCTGTCGCGATATCGCGGCCAGAAGAGGACACAGCCAAAAGAAAACCTATAGACGGCCGAGCAAGGCCAAATTTGACACGTGGACGACCACGTGTATCAAGACTGTTATGAGGGGCACGTGTTTTAAAAAAATGTTGCGGCAAGAAGAAGGCATGGCCAAGTATGCACGCGGACAACCAGGGAAGGTCGAATCAAACATGTGGACAGATACGTGTATTGAAACAAGATGAGGGCCACGGTCGCTTATATTTTTTTATTGTTGGAAAAGTAACAGGTACGGGCAATGGAACAGACACAGGTGATGGCTTTATGGAGGGGACAATAGTGTAGATCGGGCAGTTGCCCATTTATGACAAAAAGATTTGAAAACTCGAAGAGGGGGAAAATCAAATTTGAATTTTTGTTAGGCGGGGGCATTAATTGCCTAGAGGACCGGGACCTCGTTAAAAACTCAAAATTTTGTAATAGTAGGGTGGTGGACCGGAGAAAAAAAAAGTAGTACAGTTAGAGAGACCGAAGCCGAGCTTGGTCTTTGTAGAGCCTGCGGGCTGTTTTATTTTCATGTGTGTATAATTTTCCGAAGATTTTAATGAAAAGCATGTATATTTTGAATGTGTGATTCTCCCGGTCCCCGTCAGTGGTATCAGAGCCAGTGGTTCCTGAGCATACAACAGACCGCCGAAGGAGAGGCAGTTGTACCAGGACTTGTGGGAGGGCTTGAGATCGGGTGAACAAAATGCCTCCAAGGAGAAACCCCATTGGTGGAAGAGGCATGGCAGTAGAAGATTTTTGGGCTTTGCAGCGGCAAGTTCAGGCCCTGCAAGAAGAACTGCGCAGAGGGCATGAACCGAGAAGAGATGCAGACAGTGAGGATGAAGCGGATGAAGAAGAAAATCAGTTTGAAGAAGAAGAAGAAGCTATGGATCCGGCACAAGCCAGGCTGTATAGGGCCATATCCCAGATCGGTAAGAGTTTGAAGATAGAAGTTTCCATGTATTCCGAGAACTTGAATCCGAAAGAATTGATTGACTGGATAAATGACTTAGAAGAATATTTTGAATATGAAGAGGTTGAAGATCCCGAGAGGGTCAGATTTGCCAAAACTAAATTAAAAGGTCATGCCAGCATATGGTGGAAGGGAGTACATTTGGAACGGAACCGAAGAGGAAAAGAGCGGATAATAAGATGGGACAGAATGGTAGAAAAATTAAAAAGACAATTCATCCTCGTAGATTATGAACTGGACCTGCTACGTAAAATGCAGAGTTTGAGACAGATGAATAAAACTGTCCAAGAATATACGGAGGAGTTTTATAAGATCTCCATCAGAACCGGTCATTTAGAAGCAAGCAAGGAAAAGTTGGCCCGTTATATTAATGGGTTGAGACCCAGTGTCGAGGAAGAGCTAAGCTTGGTTCGGGTGAGCACCATTGAAGATGCTTACCAGTTTGCTTTGAAGGTTGAAGAAAAACTGAACAGAAGGTTTGAAAGCAAGCAAAGAGTAAAAGGACCTGGAGGAAAGACCGGTGGAAAGAAAGAGGAAGGAAAGGAAGAGAAGAAAGAAGAGGAGAGCAGCAGCCGAGGTCAGAAAGAAGAATATGAAGAACCCAAATCGCAAGTTCAGAACAATGGCTACCCAAGAGGAAGAGGTAGATCTGGACGTGGGTATGGAAGGGGAGTGTTCCGAGGAACATGCTTCCACTGCGGAGAAGAGGGACATCGGGCATATGAGTGTCCCTAGCACCCCGAGAGAGTGAACAAGAAACAAGTGGGTCCTGCCAGAGCTGTTGTGGCAGTTGAAGATGCTGACTCAAAACATTCTGAAGAAGATGAGAAAGGAGAAGCAATGATTGTAAGGAGAACCATGCAGATTGATGAAGACAAATCAGAACAAAGGAGAAGCCTGTTTCGCACTCGATGCAAAAGTGCAGGCAAAGTTTGTAATGTTATTATAGACAATGGGAGTACAGACAACTTAGTTTTCGAGGAGATGGTTGCTAAGTTGCAGTTGGAAAGGAGGAGACACCCGCATCCATACCGGATTGCATGGTTGTGGAAGGACCATAGAGCATGGGTCCGAGAACAGTGTTTAGTCACGTTCCAGATTGGGAGATACCAGGATGAGGTCCTGTGTGATGTTTTTCCCATGGATGCTTGCCATTTGCTGTTGGGAAGGCCATGGCAGTTTGATCGGAGTGCAGTGCATGATGGTCGTGCAAATACGTACTCCTTGATGAAAGATGGAGTGCGGCACAAGTTGAAGCCATTGCAGACAGTAGATGAGAAGGTGTGCAGTAATGCCAGAATTTGTCTGGTAGAGGGCAAAAAATTTTCTTGCCAGGAAACAGGATTTGAGCAAGTTGCAAAGGTTGAAGAGTGTTCTGAGGTATTACAAAGGACGCGGACCGAACATCATAGAAGTGAAGGTCACTTCTCCTTTTTACCTGGGGTGTCTGATGCAGGAGCATCCGACGACAACAGGACAATCTGGCATCAACTGGATTTTAAAAAAAAATTTGCTTTATGTTCTAAGGCAAAATTTGGAGAGGGGTCACGAAATCGCGACCTCCAAAGCAGTGGCAAAGGCGGGGCCAGTCTTGTCGCGATATCACGACATCGCGATATCGCGACGTCTTTCAACAGGGAGACCAAGCGGAGTTTCAGTCGCGATATCGTGACCTATCGCGATATCGTGACCAGTGAGAAGCTACCATGTGGCAGAGTCACTAAGGCGCGGCGAAGAACAAATGAGGCAGAGCGGAGAGCAAAGTGGTGACAAAGGGGAAGGGGGTCGTGAAATCGTGACCCCGAGGAGCTTTGGCAAGGTGAGGGCAGTGGGGGTCACGAAATCGTGACCACTAAGAGCTACGACTTTAGAGAGGCACTTTTGGTCACGATATCACGGCCAGAAGAGGACACAACCAAAAGAAAACCTGATTTCGCGACATGTCGCGATATCGTGACCAGAAGAGGACACAGCCAAAAGAAAACCCGTAGACGGCCAGGCAAGGCCGAATTTGACACGTGGACGGCCACGTGTATCAAGACTGTTATGAGGGGCATGTGTTTTAAAAAAATATTGTGGCAAGAAGGCATAGCCAAGTATGCACGCGGACAACCAGGGAAGGTCGAATCAAACACGTGGACAGATACGTGTATTGAAACAAGATGAGGGCCACGGCCGCGTATATTTTTTTATTGTTGGCAAAGTAACAGGTACGGGCAATGGAACAGACACAGGTGATGGCTTTATGGAGGGGACAGCAGTGCAGATCGGGTAGTTGCCCATTTATGACGAAAAGATTTGAAAACTCGAAGAGGGGGAAAATCAAATTTGAATTTTGGTTAGGCGGGGGCATTAATTTTCTAGAGGACCGGGACCTCGTTAAAAACTCGAAATTTTGTAACAGTAGGTGTGGTGGACCGGAGAAAAAAAAAGTAGTACAGTTAGAGAGACCGAAGCCGAGCTTGGTCTTTGTAGAGCCTATGGGCTGTTTTATTTTCATGTGTGTATAATTTTTCGAAGATTTTAATGAAAAGCATGTATATTTTGAATGTGTGATTCTCCCGATCCCCATTAGGTATGGTTTTTTTGTTATTGTTTGTTGTTTTTGTGTGTTTGTGTTGTTTATGTTTTTGTTGTTTTAGGCATGTTCGTTCGTGTGTCTACGAAAATAGGCCAAGTGTGAGCATGTCTACAAAAATTATAGGTCTTACCAAAAGCATCACCATGATAAAGATATTCTCCAAAAATTATAAATATATACATATTTATGAATTAATTTGTATAAACAAATATATAAAACTTTAATATTTTTTTAATAATAAATTTTCATGTTTTTTATTTAAATATATCAATGTTATAATTAGAATAATAATAATTATTATTATGTTGTTGTTGTTAACGGAAGCCTCGTGCATATCACTACCTTTGTGAATATACGATTAATCCCCTGAAGAAAGGTTTGAAATTTAAACTTTGATAAGCACACTGCATTGAAATTCAAAAATTAATCTAGCATAATTAAAAAAGAAAACAAACTACAAAACAGAAGTCTGCTGACTTGAAAAAAGAAATGGACTGAACCTAGTAAGGATTTGAACTTAGTAAGAGTTTGATCTGGGAGTAAGAAGGGCCTTCCAGGGAAGGAGTTTGTGTGTGTGAACAAGGTCATATCGCTGCTCTCTTCTTCCGCTGACGCCAACTTGCATTCGAACTCTTGAATCAGACGAGCGATGACCGTGCACACTACCACACTTGCTTGAACTATACCCGCACAAACCCTTTTACCTCTTCCAAAGTCATTGTCATAAGCATATCCACCGTTTCCCCTCTCTCGCACTCCTTAAACCTCTCCGGCTTCCACTCCTCTGGACTCTCCCATTCCCTCTCATCTTTGTGGCATCCAAATACATTGATTGCAATCTGCAGATACAAAAGAAAAGAAAACAGAAATCCACGGTAACCTTAAATATTATCGGACCCTATAACAAAAGTTTCAGAATAAATTGATAAAAGTACATCTGTCCCTGTCCGCAGTACCTCACTTCCTGCAGGGATGGAAAACCCTCCCAGCCCTACTTCCTCGTGCACATATCGCAATGGAAGGATTGGGACAGGAGAATACATTCTTAACGTTTCGTGAAACACAGCACTCAGAAATGGCAGTTTGGCCAAGTCGTCTTCTGTAACACATTCCTTTCCACACACTTGTTGTATTTCTCTGTACAGTCGATCCTGCGCGTGAAGCAGATACTAAGTAGACTTCGCATCAAAAGCTTGAATTTTATTCACAAATAATATCTAACAGTGAATGAACTCTATATAAACAGAACCAAGTTTTTGTACTGCTTTACCTGAGATTGAGGATTCTTGGAGAGCTGAAACATAGCCCACTCTAGAACGATGAAAGTCGTGTCCGTACTAGCGACAATGGGCTCCCAAATTGACATCTCTAGTTCTTTGTCCGTCATATGTGTGGCCTCCTTTAGCAGTATGTCTAAAAAGCAGGTTGGCTCCTGGTAAGCAAGAGTTGAGATCTGTGTGTTCAGTAGCTATGGGCAGAATTAAAAATTAAATGCATTGGAAAAACAATAAACATAATACATCTGAGGAATAAAAGAATTTCTTCTGGTCTTCAATCAGAGTTCTGAGCACAGCATTTCTTCTCTTGTTCACTCGTTTCATGTTTTCTTCGACAGTATTGTGGGGAACCCAGCTTAAATAAGGGAAAAAATCCCTCCAGTCCACCTCAATAGCTCCTTTCATTGGATCTAACACTAAGATCTGATAGATCTCCCATTTGGATAATCTGGTTCCTATTTCCTCTACGTATAAGGATTGAACATCCCTACCCAGCACCTGCTAAAATACAAAAGTTATTTTTGATTTTATAGAACTTTGTCGAGCATTTATAAGCATCACATTGCCCGTCATAAAATTTCAATCATATTTATTTTGGGTTTGTCAAAAAGTGTGCAGAAGATCGTTCAGAGAAAGGCGTTCTTGCTCTTGCTCGCCTGTTTTAAAGCAAAGGAGAACAGTTCGGAAATCAAAATCCGCCCTACGTCGATTCCATTAGGTGACCCAGCATAAGCTTCCAAATCAGAATATATGCGATCTAACATGTTTTGGATCATACTGCCTCTTAAAGAACGCTGGTGGTTCTGTTTCTGCAAGTCACAAACGGACCAAAATGTGATGCGGCTCAAAAAAGGACTCTGCAAGTCACAAACGGACCAAAATGTGATGCGGCTCAAAAAAGGACTCTTCACTCCTATCAATGCAGGATTTCAATGACGACTTGAATGAATCTCCCTTGTACTGAATGCCCAAATCCTACTTCAACATTACCTGGGCTGCAACACCCGTCAGGTTTGTGACTATCATCTTTTTGCCGATATGGTGGAAGTCACCGTAATCGCTCATGGCTACCATGGTCTTGTCCCTCGTTAGAATCCTCAGAGCGTTTGATAGCTTCCTGGTTGAGATGGAGGAAAATTTGGTGACCATGGCCTGCCAATTCGAATTCAAAGAGTGACTATAACTCTTAAAGGAAGAAGAAAATTTCATAAATCAACAAAGTGCAAATAAATCAACAAATAAATAAATAATTCATTTGTGACGCCATTCTCAGACAGCACATGCAGGAGCCTCTTAGCATGCCATCAAAATAAGAATGTTCATAATGAATAGAAAAGTATTTACAGCACATGAACAACGAATCACATTAGAAAAGAATTAGAATCTTATTTTAACATGAGACTCCACTGAATAAAAAATCAAGCAAAACAACCACCTGTTATGCTTCTTTACCTCTTTGGCAAGCTGTGACGAATTGATGACAACTAGAGATTTGGCTCCAATGCGAATAGAATATATGGGGCCATATTTCCTGGCCCATTCTGTGAATGTTTCATAGGGCTTCTTCACACCGAGCTGTAGCAAGTTTCCAATGAGAGGCCATCCTGGCACAGCTGCAAGCAATCACACATTCAGAACAAAAGTACACAATCCTCCTCTAAAATGCTGAATAGAATAGAAAATATCACAATGCTTTTATTAATATCAGAATGAACGTAGATCTTCCACCAAATTTTAGAAGCTTATCTTTTATATGGAATGAACTATAGGATCCCAAGATATGTCACATACCAGGTAGATATTTTCCTTTCCTTGCCCCGCCAAGCCAAACAAGTGTTTCATCCCTAGCAGGCTAATAACAATTAAAACAGTAGCAAAGAGAAAGGTCGGCATAGATTCATGAGCTTCCATGATGAGTTGCCTTAAAAACGACTATAAATCGTAAGATTCTCCTGACAATGGAATTTGCAGCACAATACCCCCATTTTATACCACACGATAATGACCTATGCAGTCCCGGACGGTGAACAAGACAAACGACAAGACTTTCACCGTATTTGTTTTACCATCAACCTGTTTCTTCTTATCTGCATGGTAAGGAACGACACAGCCAGTGTTATATTTTGGAGGTATGATTGACATTTGTGGGAACTCTGCAAAAATAAAACAAAATTGAATATGCTTTTAGTCTTGTTTCATTAATAAGGTATAATTCCCACAAGGTACGGGTTGTTCAAAAATTGAATAAGATGAATATTCTCTTATTGTTTCTCTGCTGTGAATGAGAACAAGAACAGTATTTTTTTTTTTTTAATTTCTAAAAGCATATAAATGTATACGAAGATATATTTTTTTAATGGAAACAAGTTTTCTTAAGACGACTAAGTATATATTTTGCCTACCAAGGGAATATATAAAAAGGTTTTTCAGTGGAAATCAAGTACTTAAAAAGGTTTATGATCCAAATTTTATAAAAAGCATAGTTTAATTGGTTTGAAATTAAGTGGTAGAAAGAGGGTAAAACATTATTTAAGGTCAAAGTTTTAATTTTATAGGTGAATTTATAAATTATTCAAAAAAACAAGTTTTGTTATAGGAGTTAATGTTCCAATCTTACTTGGAAGTTAATTATGGAGCCAAAAGGAAATTAAGTGGTGGGGATTATATTGGTGTCAATATATTATGAATTCAAACCTATCCTTGTCCTCTCTACATGTTTATCCCATATGTTTACTTCAACATTCCATCCAAATATATTGACGAAGTGGTGGGGAGTGAGGATAAGGTTTTCACATAATAATTCAACCATCATATCCTTAGAACATGGATGTTTTAGAGAAAGGACACCTTGAGGTTGAGGCTAAAAGTTATGACAATGCATAAACCAAAGGGACACCAACCATATACCTAAGGTCAAATGCATCTCTAATAGAGATCCAATCTCACTCTAGTATTCACTATGATTGAGTGGTGAGCATTTGATTCATAAATAGTTTCTTATAACCTTTAATTAAAGTGCATAAAAATCCATGAAAAATTATTAAAAAGTATATGCACAAAACATAATAGTTATTCAAGAAGGATATAACTAAAAGTAATATATTGTTAAAATTATTCTAATTCATATTTAGTCACTTAAAAGATGATTGAATTTTAGAAGATATATATGTCTTGATGGAATATTAGTACCACTCTTACTTATCTCACTTAGTGTATTGACATTTTAAATTATTACATAAAATTTTATTCATTCCTTAGAAAGACTTTTTGAATATATGATAACATATAAACTAGGGGTTTATAGGCATTAATGATGATATTTAAAAATAAAATATAGTTCTTCTTAATATATCAAAATGTTTATATTTATATCAATGGCATGCCAATAAGACTAATTTTGATGTGTATCAAATCTAAATTTATAATCTAGATTTGATTACTTGTAGATAAATCTAGATTTGAGCAATATAAAAAATAATCTTGTTGGGTTGCCATAACTTTAAAATATCATTATATTTTCCTATCTATCTATCTATCTATCATGATAAAAGCCGATGATCGTAAGCTATGCCCCCCATCACGATCTCAAATGAAACTCTCCATGGAATCCTTAATTCACCATTTTGAACTCTATACAGAAGGTTTTTCCGTACCAGCTTCTTCTACCTATACCGCAGTTGAAGCACCTAAGGGAGAATTTGGTGTGTTTCTGGTCAGTAATGGAAGCAATCGTCCCTATCGTTGCAGAATAAGAGCACCTGGCTTTGCCCATTCACAAGGACTTGATTCTATGTCCAAACATCACATGCTAGCAGATGTGGTCACCATCATTGGTACTCAAGATATTGTGTTTGGAGAGGTAGATAGATAGCTTTCTAAGGTTGCTCACCCTAGCTTTATTGCGAGCCAGAAACAACTCTCAAAGAAGATCTCGTTCATAGTGGGTGGAGGGGTGGGTAGAGGGCAACTCAACTTTGTGAACTGCTACGGAATCTCTCTATTTGGTAAAGGGGGGACTCGTATTAATTCAAAGGGCTCTTAAAGCCCCTTTTACCCCTTATAAGCTTTCAAAGGGGCGAACTTGAAGCGCCCTTAAAATCTCCTCTCCATCCCGGGGTTTGGGGAGGGCAGAGAACTGCCGCTCTCTATCCATAATCTGAGATAGCCTCCTCTCTATTTAAAAAGAGCACTCGACCTCCTGACGTGAGTGCCTAAAGGCCCTCTTCACTTCATGGCCTTCTTCTGCTTTAAAATAGAGAGATCGAAAGCATTTAATAAATAAGAGCGACCTCCCCTCTGTTTTAAAAAGGCTAGACGAGAGCTTTTAAAATAGAGAGGAGAGGGAGCCAGGATCTCTTATTCCATAGAATAACATTGATTTGGAATAGTGAATTAAAAAAAAGGGCCCTCTTTTCATGGTTCAGGCCCTCGCTCTTAATAGGGAGGGGGGAGAGGAGGAGAACAACCGGAATACCACACTTCAAAGCCGATCAATAGAAGCCCGCCCTTTTAATTTAAAGGTGTAATAAGACGAACGCTCTCTATCTATAATCTAGGGCACATATTTTAAAGTAATGAATTTGATTTTCAAATAGAGGGGAGAGCTTTCATCTCATGTCCGCTTTAAAATGGTGGCCCGCCCCGCCCCTTAAAGTTGTTTTTTGCCTCTCAGAGATATTTAAAGGGCAAAGGGATCAGATGGTTTTTGTTGGATGAGATGGATAGATACTCCTCTTTCGGGCAGTTCGGCCATGAAGTGAAGAAGAGGGCCGCACTCGCCCTTAGGATAGGGAAGTGCAGTGAGAACAATTAGATACTCATCTCGGCATGCTTTAAAATGGTGGCCCGCCCTTTTTAAACAAGTTGTTTTTTACCACAGAAGATCCGGGAAATGGGAACTGCACTTCCTCCCCTTCGGTCGAGTGAGTACCTAAAGGCCGTTCTTTCCACCTGCGATCGCCCTCTCCTCTTTAAGGTTTCCAGCATCTCCTTTTTAAAATAGAGAGGATAGTCAATCCACCAATTTTAAATGGAATTACAACATAATTTTATTCTAAAAGGGTATGCGATCACCCTGCATCTATGTATAACAGCTTAAAAAATCTTCTTTGAGTCCAGTATAGAAGAGCAGTAAGTGAGCTATATTTTAAAAAGCTTTAGAAATTATTTTATTAAACAAAAGAATGAAATATCCCCATGCCACTCATTTATAGAACTATAATTTCCTTTATAATACCATTTTATGCATGTTTATGAATAATTATAGGACCATGCGAAAAAGGAGATGCCCTTCTCCTTTAATAATCAATGGTGGCAAGAATTTGTACAAGATTTGTGGGTCCTAAAATAAGTGGTATAATCTCCGTGATCACAAGTAGAGGAAAGAGGTAAAATAAGATTACTCATAGTTATTGGTTAGAGAAGGTAGTAAGATCAGAGATGAAGGTTATGATGCTCCTTTTTGCCATAGGGGAAGATGTTTTATTAACTAGATAGTGATCTAACCAAGGGAAGAAAGGCCATGATGGAAAATTAATTTCAACCATTATAGTTTAAAGGGCTCCACCCATCTATAAAGCTTGGATTGAGTCCCAACCTCTAACCTTTTAAAGAGTTATACATCAGTGGTCGATTATAGCATTTCATTATGTATTTAAATTCTACCCTCATATTTAAATGGGGTCATTGGTAGTGCAAAAAAGCTATTGGTTTTCTTGAAATAGAGAGAGGTCCCCATGTTTTGTTTAAAAGGGCATCTCTTTAAGCCCCTACTCAAGGACAGAGTACATCTCTTTAAGCTCCTTTGGGAGCTTTGGGGCCTCTCTCTAAAAGGGATGGGGGAGATGGAGACAATAATGATGAAGACGAGAAAGGTAAGAAAAGGAAGGCCGATGATCCACTGGTCCAAAATTTTGGGTCTAGAGATTTTAAAAAAGGACCCTAAGAACTTAAAAATAATTGAGGTGGCCTATAAAAGAATCTATCTGAAGATGAAGAATATGCAATGATCAAGAATAAGATAGGTGATAGTTTCAAGAAAGGTGATACTCAAGATGAGGAGTAGACTGATAATTAAAAGGAGATAGCCTATGAACAATTAGATGACCATTTCATTTTATTTCTTTTAATAAGTCATTTATAGAGAATATGTTGTAGTCTATATCCCGTTAGATGTTTCTAAAGTGTTAGACTCAATGAAGGCTAAATAATTGGATGATCAAATGGACACATGATATCATACTTGATCATTCAAGATTAAGTATCCATCATTATTCTTTTAGGATCAAGATCGGGTGTCCATCATTATTCCTTTGGGAATTGGATTAGCACTAAAGAAGTGATCAAAGTGCCAGGGGCTTTCGTCTCTGGCATCATCCCCTGGGCCTTTATTTATTAGAGGGCTGGCATGATTTTGCCCGTGCATGATATGGGCCGGGTCGGGTGGGGCCAGCCTATGGAACCCATGGTATACCAGTTTGATCTATCCATATGCCGTGCAGTGTCTGGCAGCTAAGTCGATAAGGAAGAACCGCCCTTTCAAATAGAGAGCATCCTCTCCCCTATGTTTTAAAAGGCCCTTTTAAACGGCGACGTTTTATTTTAAAGGGTTTCCAGTTGTTCCTATTTGATCGTGATCAAGTGGGAGAGATAAGCTAAGAAAGGAACCTTTTTAGTGAAGGGCTCTACCCCATTAATTTAATTCAATGAGCGGAGAGGTTGAGATTGAGATGGTTATGAAACAACAGAAAAACAATGCCCTCTCTTTTTCCCCTCTCTTTAAAACATTTGATCCGGCCCCACCCGAAAGGAAATAGAGAATTAATATAATAGATGGACGAATTAGGGCTTGATCCTTTATCCCTTTCATTCATGGGACTGTAACCCTTTTAGAATAGAGAGCATTTCATTTCCCCTTTCATATTTCATAGCTTATTTCATTCCTTACCCTTTTAATATAGTTCTTAACCCCTCAAAAAAGGTTATTCATTCAAATTCAACACCCGAAGCCGCATCGCTTTAGGGTCTCCGGACCCTCTCGACTAAGGATGTCGGAGTGAGTGCCGGGGTTCGGAATTAAGTATATGAATGCCGAGAGGGCTTATTAATTCAAATTTGTGTGTATCATAGCATTAATATTTTATAAAAATATCATACATTACTTTATATGAAAATAAGTATATCAACATCAATTGCAAGCTAGTAATAATCAATCTACCTATAAATCAAATTTAGATCTATTTATTAAAAATTATATAAATATAAACACTTTAAAAAATCTTGAGTCATTATTTATATGTAGGACATATATAAAAATATCAATACATTAGATGAAATAAGCTCTATTACTAAATGTTTGTTATAATACAAGACACATGTCTATGGACTATCTCAATCACATTCTAAGCTTACAGAGCATTAGATCTTCTAATTTTAGAGATTCTATTCTATGGAAGGAGGAGAAGGACGATTTATTTTTGATGAATTTTACTTATTTCCCCTTTGAAGTTGATCTTGTGGACCTACCTCCTTTCAAAAATATCTAGTATAAATTTATTACTCCTAACATCATTTTTTCCTATGGCTTGCTATCCAAAACAAGATTTTCACTACAAAAAACCTCTAGAAAAGGGGTATGACCATCCCTAATAGGTGCCACCTTTGTAGATGTGATGTTAAATATACTAACCACATTTTCTTCCTTTTTTCCTTTTCACTTGAGGTCCTCTAATTCCATCTAAATACCATTGGGGTTTATTGGGTTCTCCCAAACTAGTTTTATGATACCTTTTATCAATGGTCTCCCCCCTTGATAGCCCAAGGTTGTGTACCTTTTGGTTGTTTAGTATACCTCACCTGGTTTGGGGTATCTAGAAGGAGAGAAACAATAGGGTGCTTAAGGAATTTTTTAAAGATGTTGCTTCCATTTGGTCTAAAGTTCTGCCAAAATTTATTGAGAATTTGTTTGTCCTATCTCTAGATGATTCTAGTGGCTTACAGGTAGAATCCACATTGAATCCAACTTGGTTTCTATCAAGCTAGAAGAGGAACTATTCATAACCTAGGGAATACCATAGCTTTAGCCAAGTGGGTCTTACCCCTGAATGGATCAAATTTAACTTTGATGATGACTCTAAAGGAAACCACAAGAAAAATTTGTGTTTCAAAATTATTATGGAGATATCATTTTGACCTTTCTTAAAAATCTTGAGTCTCATACTTGCCAATTTATGGAATCTAGAGAACTCTTCTAAGGGTGGTGCTTCTCCGTTCGATTGGTTGGAAGAAAGTTATTATCATAGGTGACTCATTAAATATTGTTAATATGATATTTAGACTATAAGTCCCTAGCTAGAATATTGCTCTATTGAAGGGGGAGAAGGATAGTTCATTTTCAATAAAGTCTGCTTATTTCCACTCTAAAGTTGATCTTATGGAACTACCTCTTTTCAAAAATATATAGTATAAATTTCTTACTACAAAAGTCATTTTTTCTATGGCTTGCTATCCAAAAAAATATTCTCACTATAAAAAAACTCTCAAAATGAGGTATGACAATCCCTAATAGGTTGCACCTTTGTATATCTAATGCTAAATCTACTAACCACCTTTTTTTCCTTTGTTCCTTTTTACACGAGGTCCTCTGTCTCCTTCTAAATACTATCGAGGTCTATTGGGTTGTCCCAAACTAGTTTTTTGGTGCATTTGATAAATGGTATCACCCTTTTGCTAGCCTGAGATTGTGTGCCTTTTGGTTATTTATTCTTCCTCACCTAGTTTGGGGTATCTAAAAGGAGATAAAAAACAGGGTTTTTAGGGAAGTCTTTAAATATATTGCTTACATCTAGGTTAAAGTCTTACCAATAGTTATTAAGAAAATGTTTATCCTATATCTAGATGATTTTAGTGACCTAGAGGTAAAAATTCTCATTGAATCCAACTTGGTTTCCAACAAGATAGAAGAGCAACTATTCATAACCTAGGGAATCCCATAGCTCTAGTCAAGTGGATTCCACCCCTTGAATGGATCAAATTTAACTTTTATTATGCCTCTAAAGGAAACCTCAAGAAAGCTAGTGAAGGAGTTATGTTTTGAAATCACAATGGAGATATAATTTTGGCCTTTCCTAAAATTATTGGGTCTCATACCTACCACTTTACATAAACTAGAGAATTATTCCAAGGGATGGTGTTTCTCCCTTTGACTAGTTGTAGGAAAATTATTATCAAGGGTGACTCATGAACCGTTGTCAATATGAAATTTGGATTATAAGTCCCTAGCTCAAATATTGCTAATATGGTCAAGGAAGCTAATTGCATTATTCATGGCATATAAATTATTTAGGTGAGACATATGTATAATGTAACAACCCTCCTAGCATAACTATTATTTTTAGATAAATCGATAAGCTATACCTACTTTTACTCCTAGAATATGGTGCTACTGATGGATTTTATGATTACAGGACCAGGTACCCTCCTTAAGGTAGGTAAATAAAGGTTGACCACAAGAGGTATGGAGGGATATTATGGAGGTGTAAAAAATCACCATGGCCCATGGGTACATGGAATCCCATAAAAATTGTATTCATGTAGATGCATATTGAATGTTTGACATAGTGTGTATGTATTGTTTGTTAAATTGTATGCTATATATTTCTTGTCTCTGAATAAATGAATATTTTAAACCTCTGATGACAAGGAAAGTGCCAAAGCATGGGAGCTATTATCTTCTGGAAAATGGAAACATCTGATTTCTAGTATAGAAATAATAATTGGAGGAATATATTGATTTGGTATTTAAATAACCGCTTAATACTTGATTTTATAATTTGTTAATTAATTAATATAAAATATGAAACATAAAATATTAAATAATTTAATTAAATAAAATTAAAAAAAAAAATTATTTACATTTGAATATAATAGGTATAGATGCATATGTTAAATAATTTCTATAGTTCTTTACACCATGAAAATAAACTCACATCCATTTGGTAGACTTTATTAAAGGATTAAAGTGGATACATGCATGTTGATCCACATATTTAGTTAATCCTTGCTGTAATTTCTTTATAATCTTGAGAATGTAGAAACAAAATGTTATGCGGTGTTATGTTGTGATAGAAATCATTGTGTTCGGTTGAGAATATTAGCTTGGGATAGGAGCTAGAATAGTTGCTGAAATTTTTATTGAATTTCAGGTCAGATTCTTTGAGATAGTGAATTTGGATTGACTATATAATGTTGGGTATTTTTGAATTGAATATTCTGTGACATGTTTTTTATTGATTTTCTTATTTCTAATGTGGTCACTTTTATAGAAAAGTATTACATTATTTGTTGTCCTATTACTATTTATGCCATGAAAGTAAATTGTGTCTGAAAGGAACCATATTTTTTAGATGTCATTGTTCATGATGTTGATTTTTTGGAGGTACCAACTTGTGTAATATGAATTTATTAGTAACAAATGAGACTATGTCTTGCTTGCATTCAATAGATTAATTGCATTTAGTCATATATTAAGTATCATTCTGATTCCATGACACCACCTGATTCTCTAGTCGATGGTCGTGGCTATGGAAAGGATATCTTATGTAAAATTTCATCCATCTCATCCATGCGTTCATGACGAAATAGATTCTCATTGATAGGTTTATTAAGAATGAACCCGATGGTCGAGCACTATACCTAGAAAATTTAAATTGTGCTACTTTTTTTTATTAATAGATTAGATGCTCTCATTTGAAAATGAATTTTTGGATGAATGTATTTTATTGTTGGGTTATTAAATTTAAGGTCTACTGGAAGTTTTTGTAATTTTCTTATATCTACATTTTTGTAGATCTATGAACACAATTTGTGATAAATGTTGACTTTGTGTAATATAATACTAAGTTTTATTATTAAAGTTTATTTGTGTGTGATTATTAAGAGAAATAATTTGCTTGAGATCATACAAAAATGAGCTCCCTTTATATAATATCCAATATAGAGTATATCTGATTAAGTGTAAATTTGATATCTATTCAAAAGAATAGGAAAAACTTTATAAGATCTAGTCCAAATTATTTACTATTCTAATCCATAGTATATGGATTAGTTTTCTTGTGCCCTTATATATATACATATGTATATGAGTTGTAGTGTTTTATTAATTTTTATTTTTCTTAAGTAAACAATTTTATATTGAGTAGGGTACCTTTTAAGAAGAAGGTCTAGGTAGAATTATTAATATTTGCAAAGTAATTTCCTTGATATGTCTTCTAAAATCTAAGAAGTCCATAACTAAGCCATGGAGATTAGGGAGCCAGCGATTGGGTGCTGGTAAAACTGTATTGGGTTGCTGAGTTTGATATTGGGTTTGATTGAGTATAAAAATACCTTTTAAAATTTACACACCTTTCAAAAACCCGTTGGATATCATTTTGCCCCATGTCGTCTTGACCGATATTAAGACTTTATTAGGGATTAAATTATCCTGAGTTAGAAAACATCCTTGAATAAGAATTTAGATATCTTTATTAATTAAGTTAATAATTTTTGGCATTGTCCTCTATGTAAATTAGGTACCCATTTGTTCAAACCAATCATTAGGGTTGATCCTCTTCACGTCTCTAACTGATAAGTCATATTATTGTCTTCTTACAACATTGTTTAACCCAACAATAGACCAAAATTGATTATTTTAGTATGACATTCATCTTCCTATATTTAGAAGGGCACACCTTATGGAATTGCTTAAATAAAATCAAGGGCAATAAATATGCTTTTGTCAATTCATATATATAAGATTTATGGAGGCTAAATACTATCATTTTGGCTCATAGTTTTAAATTATGCATTCGAGTGTTTTGTGCTCATGATAAAACATTGGTTTATAAAGTATTATCATAGTTGATGCTTAATATCATCATCATTTTATAATATGTTGTTGCTTAACTATTATTTTAGTCCTAAATAAAATTCTATTCTAGCTATTTATTTTTTATAGGAAAGAATATGCAATATTATGTTATGGCCTTTACCTTTTTTAACATGTGAAAATGCTAGAAATGACTTTATATATAAATGAAATAAAGGAATCAATTAGACAAGAGAGTTATTTTATAGGGATTGTTGATTTTACCTTTTTATTTATGGAAAACCTAATTCCAAAGAATAAAGTAGGATTAATTATTATGATATAATTTGGTTGATTTATAAGTTAACTTATTCTTTTAATATAAGTAGCATGCTTTATTTTTAAGGTTCACCATATGATCTTTTAGAAGCTCTTTTTGTAAAAAAATATTTTTAAAATTTGGATAGAGTAAAATATTAAATGTCTTCTAAAATATGGATACTCTCAACATGTGATATGAAAATTATTGTGATATGTAACCTTCTATTCATGAGGGGTAACATGTTGAGGGTTAGAGTTGGTAAACCTAAGTAAAAGCTATGAACTCCTTAGAAAATTTGATTATGAAGTTCTACTTTTATAAGAAGTAGAAGAGATGCATATGCCATATGTATATAAGTAATGAAAAGGAAATTTTAGAAATATATATAATTTCACTATTTTTGGATTTTATTAAGTGCCTTACTTAAGAAAAAAAAGTTTGTTACATATTTTACTTTCTTTTCCTTTCAAGTAGCAAAGCAATCTTACAAAATTGATCATTTCTATTAATCTAGAAAAGTAAAAAAAAATGTATAGTTTATTTACTTTATTATTTTAGATACTTAGAATGTTGGAAATATGAGCAGGTTTTGTTGTCATTGATTTCAAGAAGTCAAGATCAGTAAGCATCATTTTCAGTGAGCAGCATCAGTTTCAGTTTTTGTATTCAGTGCAAAAGAAAGATTACCTCCAGGTGGTCAGATGAGGTCTAAAGGGCAAAAGGAAGGCCCAAGCAAAATAATATTATAATATTAAAGGTCTAAGGTCAAGACCTAGAGATTTAAATTAATTATAAATTAATTATAATAATTTCATTATAAATTAATTTATAATTTAATTTTATTAACTCTAAGAGTTATTAAGTTAATTATAAATTAATTTATGATTTAATTTAAAACCCTAAAGGTTAGGGTTAAGAGGGTGCAAAGTTTAAATAATTCAAATTAATCAAATTAAAATATTTGTCGACGTCTTGGAGCTTATGGCACTTTGCATATAAAGGAGGGTAAAACACTATGGCAAAAATTATCCAAGCGATCCATATGATATAAGTGAATATTGTGCGCAAGGCAAGGAAGAAGATTGTGTTTTTAAGGCTTTTGAGAGGCAGAACATAGGACAAGGGAGAGGGGAACCCACTCCACATTGCAAGGTGCTAGGTAGTGCAATCGAAAGCTAGAGGCTACATTAGGACATTTTCTGGTGCAAGGTTGAGGGATCAAATCCCGTGGTATTCATTTTTCTAAGAGGAGGAAGGTTTTTCATCGAAGTCTGCATCATCGATAAAGGAAAAAGAGAAGGTGTTAGTATTTCCATTTGTATGGAAGAACATAGACCACATGGTGGGTGCGCACTTGGCAAAGGTGCTCAATAGGGTGAGGTTACACGTTCGAAATTCGCCAAGGCCTTTTTGATAAAGTGTATAAGGTATGCACTTTTATTTTCAAGGTTTAAATTACTACATCCAAAATTGCTAAGGTGGAAGCTGAAATTGCTAAGGTGGAAATTAATTTTTAATTTCCTAAGGTCTTATTGATTAGATATTGCATTTTTTAAAAAGGATTTTGTGACTTAAGGGAGATAAAAGGGTATGCATAATTTTTTTTTGTGATTTGATTTTTGAGTGCTTAGAATTTATGGAGGAGTAATAAGGTGTGGCAAGGGAGTTAGATATTTTTGTTAAAACAAAGTTCATAGAAATTATATTAAAAGGAGAAATAAGGTTGAGTTAGTTTTTGATATTTTGACTTTGTGAAATATTTTTGTGAGAAAATATTAAGAATAGATATTTGCTATCTAACCCTAGTATTAGCAAAAAGAGTGGTTGTGATTGAGACAGGTGTTTGAGGTCAAATCATCTTCAAACAAGATGTAAGTGCATATCATCCTTGAGAGTGATTGATGGATGTTGTGAATGCTAATTTGGAGTGAAAAGGATTGTTTGATAAGCATTGTTGAGTTTGGTTTTCTGGAATGAAAGTTGATACTAGAAACCTTGTTTGATAAGAATTGTTGGAAATATTGAGTATGCTTTCATATACTTGACTAGGGTTTGTGAAAGAACATGAGTATCATTTTTATGTGAAGTTGAGAGCTATCTTGAAGTAGATTTTGTGCAAAGAATATGAGTATCATTGTTATGTGAAGTTGAGAGCTATCTTGAACTAGAGTTTTTGCAAAGAACATGAGTATCATTGTTATTGTTTGATAAGAACTGTTAAAAATAAAGGAGTGAGTTTTCATATGCTTGGACTAGGGTTTGTAAGCAAGGAGTGCTTCATTGAGTGATTGGTTGAGTGGAGTTTTTTGAGCTTAGTTGATTGGGAGTGTTGAAGTGATAGTTCAAGTTATATGGAATAAATTGTTCCATATTTTGATTCGATTTTGAAAAGATATTAAAATGATTGAATGTTGTTCAAGAGTGAAATATATTGAGTCTCTAACCATTATCTGTGTTTTTGTGAGTGAAACAAAATTCTATGTGAAACTTGTTTATGTGATTGAAGAGGTTTTTTGTAATAGATTGAGTTGAGTTGTATAAAGCTTTTGTGAAAGCTAGTGGACAGATTTGAGTAAGTCCTAGAGTGGACTTAAGGACATATTGAGAAGATTTGAGAAAAGTCTTGGTGAAGAATCGTTGACCAGATTGGACAAGTTATAGTGAGGACTTGTTGAGAAAATTTGAGGTATGTCTTGGTGAAGACGTGTTGAGCAGATTGGACAAGTTCTAGTGAGGAATTATTGAGAAGAATTGATGTAAGTCTTGGTGAATAATTGTTTAGCAGATTGTACATGTTCTAGTGAGGACTTTGTTGAGCAGATTTGAATATAGAAATTAAGAGCATATTGGATAAGTCCTTGAGAGGACTTGTGGACATATTAGTATGATATTTTATGGAAGCTTAAAAATGCATATTTGAGATAAGTCTTAGAGAAGACTTGTGAGAAAATTTTATTGATTGATTTGTTCAAACCATGGGTTAATTTTTGGGACAGATCTATCATATTTGATTCATTATTGAGTCAAGATTTGTGTTAAGGTTTGGGGATAAATATTGATCAAATTTGTGCTAGATCAAAGGACTATGTTTAGTGTAGATTTGAGGATAGATATTGAGAATATTTATGTTAGATTGAAGGACTATGTTTAGTAAAAATTTGAGAACAAAGTTTGAGTAGATTTGTGCTAGATTGAAAGACTGTGTTTATTGTATATTTGATATAGAGTTGAGAGAAATATTTGGAGGTGATAACATATAGAGGATGATAGTCTCTAGTGGATAGAGGTCCATTAGCCAGGGCAGTTAAGATAGGTCTTCTGAGTGAGGGTAGGAGTCTTTAGTGGATAGAGATCCATTAGCGAGTATAGTGGAGGCAAAAGTTCTTATAAAAGATCACCAACCAAAGTAGAGGAGAAGGAATTATCCTATGGATAGAGATCCACAAACCAACTAAGGATATAAGTGTCTCCTGTGTATAAATATCCACAAACTAGATTAGGGAATTGGTGTCTCCTTTGTACAGAGATCCATAAACATTGTAATAGGGAAGGATTCCCAAAGATATTTTTTGAAAAAATATTAGTAAAATATTTTCTCCATGGAGTATCCCAAATTGAGTGAACCACATTAAATTGGTGTCTTTATTGTGTTTGGTGATTTGTGCATTACTTTGATTACTGTTGTTGATATTGCCATGATATATTGCATAATATTATTTGGGAAAGAAAATTAAAAAGTGGTCTTATGTTGTTCACCCCCTTCTCAGTATAAGCTTATGTTCTTCATAGAAAAATATAACTATATGGATTATTTTAAAAGAAATTATCTTTTTGTGGGATTTGGATTCTTTGATTTTTAGTGAGAACTATTTAAAGTAATATGAAACATTCATTTTATATGGGAAAACCCCATCTTAAGACTTGGAAAATAAAGAGGAGAACTCCTACGTAAAACCCTTAAGCTTGTGCATCATGAAGGACGAATAGTCATGTTCCTCTTATTTTTTTAAATCATGAGGGATGAATGATTTAAATGCACCCAATACCGATAGATGCGAGAATGGTACCCACTATGATTCAATAATGATCACATTTTTAATAAGGTATATCAATATGAGAATGTAATGAGGGGTGGTATGGTGTGCTTCCTGTAGGTCATTATACAATTTGTACAATGATTGGTCCTTATTCAATTTACAATTAGAAGAAATATAGCATGATCAAGAAGCTAGACTACTCCACGATGGTTGGTATGGAATAAATCATCGTTAATCATACCTTGACAAGAGATACCATTTCCTAAGACTTTGTAATGGCAAGGATCTATTTGAATTCTATGAAATGGAGAATCAAGTAGGCACTAGGCATATATGTTAACCCCTTGCATATTAACTATGGAAAATGCTAAAATAATTATATGTTCATCATGCTAAGGTACGAAGAAAGTATGCATCCACCCTCTAGGTGTTATGGGGCTTAGAGGATAACCCCATACATGAACCCATGCTCTCATACGAAAACACAAGGATGAGAAAATTGGTTCACATAAAGGCACCTTCTACAGTATTTGTCCAGTATCATCCACTTGGGAGGTTGTCTGTAGTGGTCCTAATTTCCAAAAGTGGTATACTATACTTCAAAATAATAAAATATTTGGCGATCATCAAACTATTTACCTCAAAAAAAAATTCTTTAGGTTAATCCTAGACAAAAAAATTCACCTCATGGAACCAGTGGGATAGACTGGGTTGTACAAATAGGAGTGTTAGACCTGTGTTGTTACAATTGGTATTAGAGCCCTAGGTTACAAGACCCTATATTACATGACTCTTAGGTTGTAGGATTCTATGTGTTGTTTTTGAGAGCTTAGTAAACTTAGACCAAACAATTGAACATAGCTCTTTTGCTCAATAAGGAAAAGGATGCAAGACCTTGCTTCCAATATTGAACTATTTCAACTTTAGATGGACCAAATATGATCATTAATGAGGTTATTAGTGATGGAGATGAATATTCAACAATAAATAATGAAAACATTTATACGAAAGAATGATAAAAGAAACAATCAAACTAAGAAGATGAACAAGCACATGATAAGAGGAAAATCCACAAGAAAAGAGGTAAGGAATAACAAAAATTCTAAGCCCCATCAAATAATGGAGTTTGAATTTGGAAGAAGTACCAATAGGGAATAAAAGGCCTATGCACCTAAAGCAGGTTGCTACCTTTGTTTTGGTCCCCACTATGTTAATAAATGTCCTCATAATTTAAACTGGAAAGAAGCACCAAATGTCCAACCATACCTGACTATATTGGAAGGATAAGCAATGATTAAAGATGAGCTTGATGTTCTTATTTTTTGAAAGGTAAGACCTAGTTGATAAATATATTTTCTAAGGATACTACAATTTTTTTTATCTCTACTAGCATAATGAGGGACATACCAAAAAAGCTAAGATTTTTTGCAAATGAGTGGAAGGTCAAATATGGGTCAGGACCAATTTTCATAGTTAACTAATGCCTATTTGACTCACATATTATCTTAATTCAAGGAAAAAATAATTGGCACCTATATGTAGCTCCCCTACATGCCTTTGATATCATTTTGGTTGTGGACTAGCTTAAATCCCATAAAGCCCTCCTTAATTTTGAGGAAAGGTGGCTATATTTCATGGATGAATCTAATTAGAAAATTTGGATCCATTATGACCGTGACTCCTTTAGACCCCATTTATTGTCAGCCATGCAAGATAAGAAAGCAATAAGGAAATATGGTATAATATTTGTGGTCAAGTTAAATGAGAAGGAAGAAATTTATACCAACTCAAGCCTTCTCTAGAGGTGACCCATACTAAATAATTTTAGGGATATATTTCTAAAACACTTGTTGGGTCTCTCACCCCAAATATAATTTTATATCTCTATAGAATTTCTACCAAGGGTATCACCATTTGCAAGGTCTCCATATATAATGAATCCCATTGAATTGTAGGTGCTCAAGACACAACTTCAAGACTTACTATAAAAGGGACTCATCAAACCTAGTGTGTTATCATGGGGTGTTCCTATCCTCTTTGTGAAGAAAAAGGATGTATCTCTAAGGTTGTGCATAGATTACCGAATTCTCCACAAGGTCACCATTAAGAACAAGTATTCATTTTCTAGAATTGATGATATTTTTTATCAATTAAAAGGGGCCACTATATTATCCAAAATAAACCTTAGGTATGGATATCATCAGCTAATAATTTGTGAAGAGAACATGCACAAAATTGCATTCAAAACATATATGGACATTATGAGTTGATGATTATACCCTTTGGTTTAACCAATACCCCAACTACTTTTATGAACCCTACTAACAATATGTTTTGAGAACAACTCGATCGATTTGTGTTTGTATTTATTGATGATATACTAATCCAATCCTAGAATAAATGAAATATGGAATGTGGTGAATTTATAATGACTACGGATATTAAAAAAAAATTACTATGAAGAATTGCTATCCACTCTCTTAGATAGATGACTTGTTGGACTAGTTTCATGATGCATAGTTCTTCATCAAAATTGATCTCAAATTTAGCTATTATGAAACACCTATAGAGCCCACTATTGCATGGAAGGCCACTTTCAAATACAAGGAGGATTTATTTGAGTAGTTTTCATGGTGCACAGTTCTTTACCAAAATTGATCTCAAATATAACTATTATAAAATATCCATAGATTCCACTACCGTATGGAATACTACATTCAAATACAAGGAGAGCTTATTTAAGTTATGTTTTAAACCTTTTGGCTTGACCAATGGACCTACAACATTCATGAGGATGATGGGTGACATATTGTATCCATACACCAACTCATTTGTAGTATTCTACTTAGATGATATTCTTATCTATAGTAAGACATGGGAGGAACATATGGAATATTTTTAATATACACTTCAAATTCTTCAAAGATACAAGCTGTATGCTAATTTAGAGAAATGTTCTTTTGGGTGTGACGAGTATTCAGTACCTTAGTTACAACGTTGGAAAAGATAGAGTCCATGTTGATACTAAGAATATCTAGGTAATTATAGATACCCAAAACAGATTAAAAAAGTTTTATATTTATTGAGTTTACCAAATATTGTATTAGGGTTCTTACATATTGCATGGCCACTAAACCAAGTGACCAAAGGAGTTTCCAAATCCAAGTTCCATTAGGGAGATACACAATATAGAATATTTGAGAGTTTGAAAAACCAATTGTGTTTAGCTCCTATACTTTCCCTACCTTATTTGCATAAAATTTTTGAGGTAATGATTGATGCATCAGAGTACATAGTAGGATCTATCCTCACTCAATATGGGCATCTAATTTTCTATCAAAGTGAAATATTTAAAGAAGCAATTCAAAAATACCCCACATATGACAAAGATCTTTGAAACAAATTATCCAAAACTCAAAATTTTGAGTCAAGAAATATCATGAAAAAGTGTAATTCATAAATGACAAAATATAAAAAACCAAAACATATAAGTATGTATGCAAAATAGCATAATTATTTTATTTATCAAAAAGTAGATTACAATGTGAGCAATATCTTAAAAGAGGTATGAAGCTAACATTGCATACATTTATGTCTTTACAATAAGGGTTGCATATTTCATTATACAACACAATTTGTGTGTTGTGAATCGACTATATCGAATATGGAAGGCACCCACACATTTAACAATTTAGGTCACCCATATGCAAATATGGTGTTTCACTTTCCATGAGTTATAAAGTGCATTAATAAAAATTTACATATATATGACTTGTCCTTTTTTGTTTATATATTTTACTAATGTGTCAACATAGCTAGAGACACATTTTAGCAATGAAAATCTAAAACAGGATAATTGTTATTTTTATTCAATATTTTATTTTTTATTTTTAAGGACCTCCAAATCATTTTTTCATAAAGTTGTTGGAAACTCTTTCTATGGCATAGTTGCCTATTAAAATTATTGTTCTCCCTCTAATATTTCCAATGGTGGAAATATTAATATGGTTTTTTTATATGGTTTTTGAATCCTTTATATTTGCCTTATTTTGTATTTATTATGCCACTGGCCCACACCTCGCAACCATACAACACAATCGATGTGACAAGTAGACCAAATAAGACCTTGGTGGTCTTCTAGTCCCATAAATCAATATTACTACACTGATTTTGAAGTGCATATAGTGCTCTCCAACCACTTAGATTTCTTTTCATCCTACATGTATTCCAGCTGAGCTTGTCATGAAAGTCTATGCCTAGGTATTTGTATTCCACCAATAGCTCAAGCGGTTCTCCTACAACTAAAATTTGAGATGTTGCTTCTTATTTTTTACTAAAAAATCATGATTTTTATTTTGCTCATGTTCAATTGCATCCCAACTTCCTTACAAAATAGTTCTAGAGCCCGAAGTTGATATTTTAGATCTTTAGTTTTTTTAGCCACAAGCATTACACCATCTGCATACATGAGAATTTTTACCACATATTTGGATAAGTGCACACCCTCTCCCCCAAATTATTTTATCCATTCTTCTAACTTGTCAATATACAACCCAAATAATGTCAAATATAGAGGGTAACCTTGTTTGATGCATATGTCACTCCTAAAACATTCAGATAACCCTTCGTGCGTTTGGATTCTAGCATTTACATGCTCATATAATCTATGAACTACTTCCCTGTAGTGAATTGGAACCTCTAGCTATTTCATTTTGCTCCATAATTTTTTCCTTGGTACTGTGTCAAACGTATTTTTTAAGTCTACAAAAAAACAAAAAGCCTCCTCTTTTTTGTCCCATATTTTTTCCACTATGTGTCTAAGCGTGATACAGTGATCAATAGTTGAGTGCTTGGGCCTAAAACCCACTTGACCATTTTCTCTCTTTCCATTTTATTCCATCTATCTGCTGATCATACACTCTATAATACTCCCAAACAACTTTGCAAAGATAGGGTTGATCATGATAGTTCGATAGTTTGAGGGATTATCTATATCTCAAATTTTAAACAAAGGAATGGTCAAGCTAGTTGTCCATTATGTAGGGAAGCCATTTTTTATGACCTCATTAAAAATATGTTTGATCTGCAGTGAAATAATATCTACACCATTTTATATGCTATGCCTTAAGATTGTCTATGTCATGGGATTTACCAGTTGCTAAATTTTTAATTTCTTGAATAATGCATAGAGAATATTATTGAAATTCCTTTAGAATGAACTAGAGTAATTTCCTGATGTATATAATTACCATGTAAAGTGGACCAGAGTAATTTTATTTTTATTCCTCGAGGGCTAGGTACATTGGTAAGTGCTTTTTTGGCTAGGCATTTACCGAGAAGACATCCAGGTTCAAACCTTGGGGGCAGCCTATTTGCAAAGGTAGTAGTTTGATTTGAATCCTCTGAGTGCATGCCATACTGATGATGATGGTACAAATATTGAGCGATTGGTGGTTCTCTTCAAGCAATAACAAACCTCGATGGAAACCTATTTTTAAAGGTAGTAGTATCATCTGAATCCTCTGAATACGTGCTAGACTGACAAAAATGGTACGAATCCTGAGTGACCGATAGTCCCCTTCAGGTTGAGTCAATAATAACGAAGCAAAATAGGTTTTGTGGAAGCATCCCCTATGGTTTGAATCCTAGTTTGGTGGAAGCAAACCCTGTGTTTTGAATCCTGCACTTGTCAGTTACTAAAAATAGTGTTGTTGTGACCAACTCTCCTATGTAAATGAAAAAAATATTTTTAATTGGTTCGAACAAAACGATTGAATTATATATATATAGAAGATTTGGTTACATCTACATTATTTTTAGTAACTATCAAGTGCATGGTTCAAACCACAGGGGCTATTCCCAAACCTATACCACCTTGTTATTGTTGATATGGCATGAGAGACACTCATAGGATTCAGGTGAAACTACTACCTTTAAAAATGATATACCCCTAAGTTTAAACTTAGATCTCTTATTAATAAAATATAAATCAAGTTATCTCATCCTTATTAACAATAATAAAACTAATGTAGAAACAACCCCTAAATTTGTACCTAAATCTCTTCTGATGGGGACGGGAGAACCAAACTCTTACAAATTCAACTTTTCATTAATCTTTCGGAAAATAGTTACATGCATTCCCAAAATAAAACAGCCCGCAGGCGTACATTAACCAGAGATTGTCTGGTATTTTCTCCACTCTATTCCTCCCCTGTTCTCCGGTCCACCATCATCTGCTCTTACAAAATTTTTGGGTTTTTTATCGAGGCCCCCATCCTCTCGGCAATTAATGCCTTTACCTAACAGAAATTCGAAATCAAAATTCCCTCCTTCCCGGGTTTTCAAAATTCTGTCATTAATGGCAATCTGCTCGATCTGCCATGGGACTCGCATTAAAGGCCTCCCGTACCCTGCACTGGCCGCTCCGGTCAGACTGTCCTCTGTCCTGTTGTCTCTCCAATGCTATCACCTCCGCATTCCTTATCTTTGTTTTCTTAAACGTGGCCGACCGCTTGTAATTCTGACCACGCCTTCTTCTTGATGAAAAATAATTGATACACATGCTGCCCTTCACAACTGTTTGATACACGTGGTAGCCACGTGTCGAATTTGGCCTTACATGGCCGTTCGCTATTTTCTTCGGCCTTGACCTTACTTGGTCACGGTCGACCCCTCCACCTTTGTCTTCACCTTGCCGAAGTCCTTTGCTATGATCCTGGCTTTGTCTTAGCCTTCGGTGCTGCCTTCAAAATAAGCCATGTGGCAGCTTCTGATTTGCTACGATATCACGATAGGTCGCGATATCACGACTGTCGCGATATCGCGACAGGGCTCTTCTCCTTTGTCTTTCTCTGAAGACGGTCTCGATATCGCGACGTCGCGATATCATGACGTCACGATATCACGACCTATCATGATATCGTGGCAAACCTGAAGCTCTTCTCCACTGCGGTGCCAACCGGTCACGATATCGCGACGTCGCGATATCGTGATGACTTACGCTCTCTGCCTCTACCTCGCAATTTTGTCATGATATCGCGACGTCACGATATCACGACGAAACCCGCCAAAGACACTCTGCAGCTTTTGGGGTCGCGATATTGCGACATGTCGCGAAATCATGACATGTCACGAAATCGTGACATGTCACGATTTCGCGACCCCTCTCCCCTTTGCCTTACAAAACTTCCTCAAACCGAAAAATTTCTTTGCCAAACCTTCCCCAAGATGGAAAATGCACGATTGCTCTACTACAGTCGGATGCTCCTACATCAGACACCCCGGGTAATTGGAGAAGTGACCTTCACTTCTCGGATGTTTGGCCCGTGTTTCTTGTAACTCCTCCAAACAGTCATCGGCCTTTACAACCTGCTCAAATTCTGTTTCTTGGAAAAAAAATTTGCCTTCTACCAGACAAATTCTGGCATTGCTGCACACCTTCTCATCCTCTGTCTGCAATGGCTTCAACTTGTGCCGCACTCCATCTTTCACCAAGGAGTAAGTATTAGCACGACCATCATGCACTGCATTTCGATCAAACTGCCATGGCCTTCCCAACAGCAAATGGCAAGCATCCATGGGGAATACATCACACAAGACTTCATCCTGGTATCTCCCAATCTGGAACGTGACTAAACACTATTCCCGGACCCAAGCTCGGTGGTCCTTCCGCAACCACGCAATCCGGTACGGGTGCGGGTGCCTCCTTCTCTCCAGTTGCAACTTAGTAACCATCTCCTCGAAAACTAAGTTGTCTGTACTCCCATTGTCTATAATGACATTATAGACTTTGCCTGCACTTTTGCATCGGGTGCGGAACAGGCTTCTCCTTTGTTTAGACTTGTCTTCATCCATCGGTATGGTCCTTCTCACAATCATGGCTTCTCCCTTTTTAGCTTCTTTAGAATGCTCTGAGTCAGCATCTTCAACTGCCACAACTGCTCTGGCAGGACCCACTTGCTTCTTATTTGTTCTTTCTCGGTGTTGTGGACATTCAAATGCCCGATGCCCTTCTTCTCCGCAGTGGAAACATGTTCCACGGAACACTCCTCTTCCATACTCGCATCCAGATCCACATCTTCCCCTTGGGTGGCCATTATTCTAAACTTGCGGTTTAGATTCTTCATCTTCTTCTTTCTGACCTCAGTTGCTGCTCTCCTCTTCTTTCTTCTCTTCTTTTTCTTCTTTCTTTCCACCATTCTTTCCTCCTGGTCCTTTCACTTTTTGCTTGCTGTCAAACCTTCTGTTCAACTTTTCTTCCACCTTTAAAGCAAATTGGTAAGCATCTTCAATGGTGCTTACCCGAACCAAACTCAATTCCTCCTGAACACTGGGTCTCAACCCATTAATGTAACGGGCCACTTTTTCTTTGCTGGCTTCTAAGTGTCCGGTTCTGATGGAAATTTTATAAAAATCCTCCGTATATTCTTGAACAGTTTTGTTCATCTGCCTCAAACTCTGCATTTTACGTAGCAGGTCCAGTTCATAATCTATGGGAATAAACTACCTTTTTAATTTCTCCACCATTCTGTCCCATCTGGTTATCCGCTCCTTTCCTCTTCGGTTTCTCTCCAGCTGTACCCCCTTCCACCAAATGCTAGCATGACCCTTCAGTCGGGTCTTAGCAAATCTGACCCGGTTAGGGTCTTCAATCTCCTCATATTCGAAGTACTCTTCTAAATCATTCACCCAGTCTATCAATTCCTCTGGGTTCAAGTTCCCAAAATACGTAGGAACTTCTAACTTCGGCCTCTTCCCGATCTGGGATATGGCCTTGTACAATCTGGCTTGTGCCGGATCTACATCTTCTTCCTCTTCTTCAAACTCATTCTCCTCTTCCACTTCATCCTCACTGTCTGCATCCCTTCTCGGCTCATGTCCTCTACGCAGTTCTTCTTGCAGGGCCTGGACTTGCCGCTGCAAAGCTTGAAAATCTTTCACTGCCATGCCTCTGCCACCCACGGGGTTTCTTCTCGGAGGCATCTTCACCTAAACTCAAGCCCTCCCACAAGTCCTGGTACAACTGCCTCTCCTTCGATGGTCTGCTATACACTCAGGAACTACGGGCTCTGATACCACTGACGGGGACGAGAGAACCAAACTCTTACAAATTCAACTTTTCATTAATCTTTCAAAAAATAGTTACATGCATTCCCAAAATAAAACAGCCCGCAGGCATACATTAACCAGAGATTTTCTGGTATTTTCTCCACTCTGTTCCTCCCCTGTTCTCCGGTCCACCATCCTCTGGTCTAAGCATCCAAAAAATAGACTTGGGTAGATGTGGAAGATTTTTCATTATTTTGGCTAGTGTAAGCATCCAAAAAATTGTGCTTCGACACCTACCCATCCTGTCACGATTTTGCGACATGTCACGATTTTGCGACATGTCACGATTTCATGACATGTCACGATATCGTGACCCCAAAAGCTGCAGAGTGTCTTTGGTAGGTTTCATCGTGATATCACGACGTCGTGATATCGTGACGTCGTGATATCATGACGAATTGCGAGGCAGAGGTAGAGAGCGTAAGACGTCATGATATCGCGATGTCGCGATATCGCGACCGGTTGGCACTGCAGTGGAGAAGAGCTTCAGGCGTCACGATATCACGACGTCGCGATATCACGACCGTCTTCAGAGCAAGACAGAGGAGAAGAGCCCTATTGCGATTTCGTGACAGGTCGCGATATCGCGGCAAATCAGAAGCTGCCATGTGGCTTATTTCGAAGGCAGCACCGAAGGCTAAGACAAAGCCAGGATCATAGCAAAGGACTTCGGTAAGGTGAAGACGAAGGTGGAGGGGTAAACCGCAACCAAGTAAGGTCAAGGCCGAAGAAAATAGTGGACGGCCATGTAAGGCCAAATTCGACATGTGGCTGCCACGTGTATCAAACAGTTGTGAAGGGCAGCACGTGTATCAATTATTTTTCATCAAGAAGAAGGCGTGGTCAGAATTACAAGCGGTCGACCACGTTTAAGAAAACAAAGATAAGGAATGCGGAGGTGATAGCATTGAAGAGACAACAGGACAGAGGACAGTCTGACCAGAGTGGCCAGTGTAGGGTACGGGAGGCCTTTAATGCGAGTCCCATGGCAGATGTGGAAGATTTTTCATTATTTTGGCTAGTGTAAGCATCCAAAAAATAATATTCATGGCCCATCCAGGGGTGCTTAGTTATAGTAACTTGAGCATCCCTACCCTAGTGTGGAGTATTCCTTTGTTCTTGATCCACTGGAGTTGTAGGATTAGTTGGAATGTGAATACATGATAACAGCTTTGTAGGTAGTTCAATCTAGAAATAAGTATCTTTGTATAGGGTACATAAGGTGGCATGGTCCAAATAATAGATATCATGATCGACATCAAGTTGGTGCATTATAATGTAAAAGGATGAATTGGTTTAGAATCTATCAAAATATGGTGGATACTCAATCAAGTTAGTATGTGATGGTTTAGAGCAATCATGATTTCCTACTATTGATGACTTCCCTTGGAAAAATATTTATTCATTAGATGTCCTTCCTAAGGCCTCAATATTCCTTTGACTAACAATCTAAAGCAAAATTCTTATAAGAAAGAGTCTCTAAAGAAGAGGATATTATGAACCTTTTAAATTTTCTGGATGTGAGAAGGATCTAGAAACACCATATCATTTCCTTCATTGTTCCTTTGCTTATATCATTTGGAATTCCTTTCTAAAATTACACATATTTATATTGGGTAGCTCCATAAACATTGAAAGAGTTGATAAAATATTGGATTAATTGTTTCAAAGATAGATCATTATGAACGATATGGAGGATTGGTCCTACCATTATTTATTTAAAATTTATTACTTTAAAGGAATTACATATTTTTTTAAATAAATATCAAAATCATGGCCAAGTTTGGAGCTATATTATTGTCTCTCTTGCAAAATATTTATAAGCATGACATTCATCATAGGAAATCTCAAGTTCCAAAAAATGAGGTACTAGCCTATTGGTTAAAGTATTTGAATATATGTGGAAGAATCATCTATAAAAATGGGGTAATCACAAATGATCTACTCCAATTTATGGTAAAATGAAAATGTCCAAAAATTGTGTTTACCAAAAAATATGTTTTACTAGTGCTTCCAAAAAAAATAAATAAAAAGCTAGTAGCAGTATTTTTTTTTCTTAATAATTATGGCCAAATACTCCTAAATTTTTAGAGTGTGCAAAGTATTCAATAATGTAAATGTGCATAATAGTCCATGTGCACATGATTCCATAGAATAGGAATATGAAGAGTCAAGAAGAGTGAAGGCCAAGAGTCCTCTATATGAAGAGTCACATTCTATTATATATAGGCATATATGAGTGAGAGTGTGCAAGAATGTATTATGGAGTATTTGAGATCTCTATTCTATATCAAATAGTATTTTTATGAGCTTTTCTTAATGTCAGTTTTATGAATAGTTGAAGTTATTCATGAGTTTTACATGTTCAGAATATTGCCATTATATTATATTTAGCATAGTTTTCTTATTTTAGATCTTGTGGTCATTTTTCGTTAAGTATTAATTATCAAAATCTAATAGTGGTGTTAGAGCCACAAGGGAGATTGATAGGATATAGGAGAGCCACAAGGAATATTGAGATGAGATAGGGCGATCTCGTTTTTTAAAGTTATTTTTTGGTTTCCATAGGGTTGTAGGAAAAATCATGAAGACTAAGACTCAACATAGATATCTTTCCACTAGATTGAAGGATAACTAGTGAAGTTTATTGCTTTTCAAATATATAGATATTTGCATGTATTTGATTTTTGAAATCTAAGTTTTGTTGTATAAAATTATTCCTCAAAAGTTTAGAAGTTTCCTACAACAGATAGAGAAGAATTTTTTCTTTGATTACCTAAAATTCTATGTGCTTTCCTTGTGCAAGGAATAGTTTTTGAGTTATAAAAAAAAGAGTAGACATTGAATATTAAGGAGGTCCAAGAAATAGGTCCCATTGGAGATTAAAGATTCAGAAAACCCAAGAAAGAGGCATCCATAAAATATTGGATATTGAAGATTGAGGAGACCCAAGAAAGAGATCGTATTGAAGATTATAGATTGAAAAAGGAGGATACCCGAGAGAATTGGTCCCCACTATGGAAAATACATAGAATATTTGAATATTGAAGATAGAGGAAAGCTAATAAAAGGTCTTATTATCTCAAGTAAACATGGAAGGAGAAAGAAGAAGGCTAGATCAAAAGCCCTATTGAAGAAGTTGAAGAAGTGGTCATTGAAGGATATTTGAAGAAAATAAACTCCTGAAATGAATAATTTGGAACAATTATTGCCATCTAACAACAAGCCCAAAAGGAATAAGTATTTGGCAAGAAGTTTGTCAAATTTTAGAATTTTTTTTTAATACCTTAATACATTTAGATTATTGAGGAAGAGGTCAACCAAATAGGTTAGATTTGAGTGAGAGCTAAGGAGGAGATAGAGGACTGAAGAGGCCATCAATTTGAAATATTTGAAGAAAACCATTAATAATTTGAAGGTTGATTTAAAAAGAAGAAGCTTGTTGACTTTTGCAGCAAAAGTTAAAGGGTCACAGGACAAAAAAACTCAAGGTGACATAGAGCTACAATTTGAAGAAGATTGGGGTAGATTTTGAAATACCTTTGAACAATAAAGGTAATGAAGGCTTGACAACAAAAGGAAGCAATGAATTGGAGGATTTAGGGACTATTTTAGGATAGCAAGGTAGAGGAGAAGTTAGAATTTTAGAGCAACAAATTAAGATATTTGGACTGCAAAAATGGGTAGCAATTAGAGCAAAAAAAATTATAAATTTGAGACAGCAAAAGGGTGGATCAAATCACTAAGGATATTAGCTACAAAAGGAGACCAAAAGGTATGCAATATTGGTGCTACAAAAGTTTATTATTCAAGCATTAAAACTAGTATTTAAAAAAAAAATTAAGAGCACCATATTAGAGCTATTAAATTTAGTAAAAGAAAGAGTCTTTAAGCCAAGAAAATACTTAGCATTATCATAAGTAAATCTACACAATATAACAACAAATTTTGAAGTTAACATTTGCTGGAAGGAGTAATAAGAAGTATTATATGTTGTTTTTGTAATCAAAATTAGTGCAAAAGTTTTATTGAATAAAGGAAGGTTGAATAAGGGCTCAAAGATAGCTGAATTAAGGTGTCTAAAGACACAAAGAAAGGCACTAAAGGTTGCATAATATAGTGGTAAGGAAAAGCCACTAAAGAAGAAAGAAAAACCACCATATTGAAGGAGATAAAGGTTTATATTTTGAAGGAGAAATTTTAAGAATGTGCTATCACCAACGAACTTGAAAAATAAAAACAATATGATAAGCATAATAAGCTTAATAAGAAGAAATAAAGAATAGAAAACAAGGCAAATATAGATAAGGTAGCAATGAAGGAGGAGATAATATAAGGCAATAAGAAAGGAGAACAAGTTAGATAATAAGAAATAAGTTGCAGCCATAGCACAGGGAGGCAAACATTCAAGAAAGAGCTATCATTTGAAAGAAGAAAAAAGAAATATTTAGAGTGACTTAAGTTGAAAAAAGTAGTTGAGCAAATTCAAGAGTTGATTCAAACAAGTCAATCATCAAAGCAACACTAAATTTGAGTACCAAGGAGTCACCAGTTGTTATAAGTAAAACCACCTAGTTGAGGAGTATCATCATCGAGTATAGAAGTAGAACCACTAAACGAGTCAAGGAGGAGGATTAGTTAGCTACTAGAGGTGGGAGTAGAAATCAAAAGACTCCATTCTAAGAAAAATAAGCATCACCAAAATACATAGAAGAGTGAGCAAATGAACAAACTTCAGTTAGACATCGAAAGGGTGTAGAAGAGACAACCAAACCATCAAGTATTGTAATAGTTAGAAGGAAGAAAATATTGGATTCCATAACCATAAATAAGCTAAAGACAATGTTGAATTTTGTGGAGGATAATGAAAGCTGAATGCAGAATGACGGCGTACCAGATATGATGTAAACAAAATAGATATGGTATAGATGCTAAGTCCTATGAATGCAATAAACAAATGCATGAAGGAAATGACACTGAAACTAGATGTGAGAAAAAAAAAACCATGGCCTATTTTATTAATGTTGATTTTAATCCAAATACAATACATCCCCCCCTCTATGGCACATAAAATTTGATACAATCTGTTACATCAATGGATGGTATGCTTCTAGTGTCTTTCACATGCCCACATTCAAAATGTGCAGGCCAAAGGTTGTCACTGCTTGTGTCCATGTGTTTGTCATTCCTTTCTGCCCCTTTGGTGTTCCTAGAGGTGAGATCTTGCACTCATAAAAATAACAAATAGTTAATAACATATGCAAATATAGGGAAAACATGCAATCCCCAAAGCCTCCGGCTAGTTAATATATAAAAGAATGAAATGATGGTCAAAACATGTCATAATGAATTCAAACTTTGACAGAGGCCTAGAGACATCATTAGGGACACATTGCAAAAATAAAAATTAGGAAATCATGCACATATTTCTAATCGCTCTTGGGTGGGACGTTGGGGACTATCATAAAACGTGCAAAAGTGACCTTGCAAATGTCCTACCTAGAGGCCTCTAAAACTCCTAAAAACTTGGGGTTAGACTAAAAATGGTATTTTGAGACAACCCAGAAGTTTATATTTTGTAGATTCTACCCATATTGTCATATATCCTAAGGTGCTCCCTATAGGTTAGTAAACGCATAAAATGATAAAAACAAGGTCAAATCATGTCAAAAAACAATGAAACTTGGACAGAAGCATAAGTACATCAAATAAAACATAATGCAAAAATAAAAATAAATAAATTATGCATAGATTTCTAATCGCTCCGGGGTGGGGCGATTAGGACTATAGTAGTGTGGGGGGCGCCCGGGGGCAGGACGCCCACTGTTTGGTGCTTAGTTTTGGCACCAATACAAGTGGGATGGGTCCAAAACCTCCTAAGGGGTTGTGTCGATGAGTTTGGTGTGGTATTATGGCCGATTGCTTGGGTTTTAGGTCTATATTGTGTTCCTAGTGTTCACCCGATAACCTCTCTTCCAAAAGAGAAATTAGGGATGTAGGAAGCACAAAGAGGAATGGGGGTATAATTTGGCAGCACTCTATTGCTCCAAATGCTCTAGATCTATCCCTTTTTTTTGGGTGAGGAGGCTCACCTTTTTATAGACCTAGGGGTATCCTTTGAATGTGCATGCGAGGGTGCCACTTGGCTCACCATGCCCTTTTGGGGGAGAGAAGATTCCTCCCTGATTTAGGACCTCCATGATTAGGGCATGCTTGACTGAAGTCCCTCTCTCTGATTTGAAACCGTTCCTCGCAATTGCATGCCTTGAAGGTGAAGTTGAGTGGCAGATCCAAACTGCCATTTGTCAAGGCTTGACTTTTTGCCAATCAAACTTGCTAATCGTTCCACCCTGTAATGATTGCAGCTAATCATCCTGGGGTGGGACGAATAGGATTTTAATCATCCTAGGGTGGGACGAATAGGGAGAAAAGTTCTTAAGCGATGCCAAATTGACCTCTGACCTTCCAAAACTAATTTTGGAGTAGTTAGAACCACTGTTTAACCTTTGGAGGCTGCCATAGGGGGTATGTATGTCAATTCGGTCAGTGCTTGTAGTCACATAATCGGATTGGTGTTGTTTTGGTGTCTATAGATGCCCCTTTTAGGGATGCCTTGTGCGTGGCGCAATGCTAAGAAAAAATAGATGACCAAAGAACTTAATGATTAGGGTTTCTCAGTAACCTAACCAACTTTTGATGCCCCAAGTATGGAAAGGGCACGCATTCTTGAATCCTTGCTTCTGACGAGCTAAGGAGCTTAACTCAAGTGTAACCTTTTTTAGTGAGGTGTAATTGATCTTGGACATTGTTCAGTCATGAATAAGCAAAGGGCGCAACATTTTGTATGAGGAACATTGTATTCATGCTTCCAGAATGTCAAGAATTTGTTTAGCTTGTGATTATTGCTTTTTTGTTGCCCCAAGCAGGAGTGTGATTGTATTTGTCAATGATTCTTTGAATGCGTGCCATTTCCTTGATTGGGTGTGTATTTGTTGATTTTGTGACTAAGTGTGACTATCCCCTCAAGCAATGAATCGATGAGGGAATGACCAAAAAATGAGAAAAGTGATGAGTCGCTTGACCCAAGATGATGTTTGTAAGGGTGCCTTCAGTTGTTTGTCGTTGAACACTCATTGTAGTTTTCCAACCATCAAACTTGTTTTTGGTGGGTTTTGACCCTTTTTGCGATGTCGATTGGGGTAGAAATTATCGAAAATCCTCCTTCCCATGGAGCAGTCTGGCTATGCTAGCCTTATTAGGGTGTAGGATAGTGAGTATTTGTGACCCCGATGATGATTTTTCATGCCATGAATGTCAGGTGCAAAGGCACCTTTGTTCGCAGATTTATTGTTATTTTGGTGCATTTTTTGGGTGCAACTTTTGTTTCTTTATTTCTTGCTCTGTAATCATACCAGGGTGGTACGAGTGCTAACTAGAGTGCTTGTCCCAGGGTGGAATGATTACAGGCCTAACAGCCTATAAAAGGATCAAAACTAGGTTTTGGGATCATTTGCAACATTATTTTCTTGGCGATTTGTAGTGATGAGGAGGAGTGCGAGTGTGCATAGTGGAGTGCTGCTAAAATTTCACGGACATCATGAGTGCGAGAACCGGATCTTCGAGTGGAGGAGCCGAGGTGAGACCGGTATGATGTTCCTTCTCCTTGCCTGTTATTCATTTTTGTTTTATATGAAGTTAAAAACTCACATATAAATGTTTGTTTGCGGTAGTTTGTTTTTATCCGTATATCAAGTTGAAAACCTAATATATGATTTTTTTTTTATTATTATTTTTGTGTTTTGCGTTAATACTAAGGTTGAAACCCTAATATTAATTTTTATATTTTTGTATTGTTTTACGTTAAGGTTGAAACCCTAATATTAATTTTTATACTTCTGTTGTTTTTTTTTTCACATTAAGGTTGAAACCTTAGCATGCAACTATTATCTATACTTTGTTTGTGATTGTGTTTAGGTTTAAAACCCAACACGTTGTCATTTTATTTTGTAGTTTTTGTTCATGTTAAGGTTGAAACCCTAGTATGATTTTTTTTTGTTTTGTTTTTGTACAATTATTTTTATGTCTGTTGTCATTGTTGTTCAGTTTGTTTTTAATGTTTTTGTACTTTTGTTGTACTTTGTTTTTCTATACTTTTTATGCTGTACTTTTGCTGTACAATTTTTTTTTTGTACTTTGTTGTTCTTCTATATAGTTTTATTGTAATGTTTTTGTTTATATTATGATGTACTTAATATCCCTTTTTGTTGTGTTTTATTTTGTTGTTTCAGGTGGTGAAGAGTCGGTACCACCAACCGACTATTTTCTTTGATGCCTGAGAGACCCTGACAATTGTGTATTGGGAGTGGATTTATGCCCTTAGGCTCAATAAGGTGACACGTTTGGAGCCCGTGGTGGGGGATCGGGCATATTTGACTACCTTGATCAATCTGTGGGATCCTCGCACCAACACCTTTCATCTTCCAACAGGGGAGATGACTGTGACTCTAGAGGATGTGTATCAGATTCTACGAATTCTGATAGATGGACCTCCTATCCAGACAACCCACTGGGACCAGCGGACAGCGGTATTGACATGGTGTTTTTTGTCTACCGGGGGATAGGGGGGTGGATAGGGCTATGGAGAGGGTAGAGGTTGACTGCCAGATAGGCAGTATTCTAGTGTGGTGGTGGTTGGAGAAGGACGTATTAGGGGTGAGGCATGCTTTGATCATGACCCTCATCTCTAATATGCTACTTCCAGACTCCTCAGGTGTGAGGTTCCCTTGGAACCTGCTTGAGTTGGTGTTCAAATTGGTGGAGTGTCCTACATCAGCTCCACTTATTATGATATGGGGTCAGACATTGTTGGCTCAGTTGTATGACAAGTTGTACGAGGTTCATTTTCAGAAGTGGAAGGGGATCAGGTGCAACTATCTCTTACAGTGCTGGGGGTGGCAACACATAGCTATGGAGTGGTCACAAGGTTTGCCTTGGACCACTCGAGGTGAGATGGTGGATCGAGAGATTGGGTATGTCAATTTATGGTGGCAGTCAGAGGATCATGGAAAGAGTCAGCGATGGGCAAGTGACGTAGGTCACTATACTAATGCCTTCTCTTGTATAATTCTAGGGTAAGTGTTTTGGTGGCCGTACCAGGACTATCCAGCCTGGCCTGAGGCTGGTGAGTGGCTTCGACATGTGCACAGGGGTAGATGGTTGATTGGGCAACATGGGACAAAGCAGGAGTACTTCTCGTATTTTTGGGTGACACAATAGTTTGGGGTGTGCCAGGGATTACCTAGTGATCCCTTGATCTATCGGCATTGTGGTGATGAGAGGACTCTACTCTGGCTGATCATTAAGCCACTGGGCAAGGAGTCTGACATAATTATTGACCTACCCGATGTGGACGATGTTGGGGTAGCTACAGATTATGACCGATGGTGGACTATACGACGATGGCAGGATGAGGGGCCTCTATGAGGTATGGATGTGGTAGCAGCAGGAGGTGGGGGTGCAGAGGCACCAAAGGAGGGTTGGAGGGCTCCACTTGATGATGCAGACATGGTGGAGGTCAATGACTTCATTGGTGATGGAGACGATTTGGGGGTTCTAGAGAAGCCGTATGTATAGGATGTCCTAGAGTAGTGGGTGCTAGAGCAATAGGCCATCTCGAAGGTGCCCATGCCTCTGGATGTCTCACGACATGTGGATGTTGGGTTTCATGTTGAGATAGCACGATTGGAGGGTCTCTTACAGAGATGGTAGGAGGAGCATAAAGACATTTTACAAGAGAGAGATCTCCTGTGGACTCAGTTGGCACAATGGGATGACACATTGGCTATATATCATCGATGAGATGTGGAGTGGAGGTGATACCAAGTAGAGTTAGAGATATAGGTTGTCCGCCTCAGTGGATAGTTGCTTGTGCTCAATGGAGGTGGTTTGTCACGTCATACGAGAGGCAGCGAGACTGAGCAATCTACATCCTCTCATCACAGGCGGTTGGATGAGGGTAGCATTGGTGGTTATGGTGTGCAGGCTAGCAACAACTACCCTGAGAGGTCCCATAGGACCCATACTATTTGGGGTAGTTCTAGTCGTATCGATCTTGCGTGATCATGGTGGTCGACTCCCTAGGATTTAGGGATTTTGAATTTTTGGTTTTTTTGTGAGGTTAGAGGACCTGCTTATTCTAACCTGAGGGCATTTTGACTTGATATATATACATGACTTATTTTTGGTTTGATGATATGCGTGTCACGATTTATTATTCTTTATGAATGTTTATTTATGTTGATGTATGCATATGCTATTATGACTGCGGATGATGTTAGCTATATGATATAGATGTGTGCATATGGAATGGATGGAATAATTTATTGGTATACAAGCGATGGCACCATAGATTGTATAGGATTTACTGGCTTTCTATACTATGTGATTGCTTTATGGAATAACGTTGCATTTGTATTTTTTCGTTTTGTATTTTTTGATGGTGATGTAAGTAACGAAATGTACCATAATTTTTTTAGAATGTAGTGAAGGTTTTTGGGAGACTCAGATGCTTTAACTAAATAGTCAATACTATATATTATCTTACAAGACTTTCAAATAATGTATGATTAGACTTGATTTTGACCAAGTTATCTCACATCCCTGTGTGTGCATTTGAGTTCATTTATGTGGTATTCGTAAGGATACCGTCAGTGCCAGGTAGGATGTCCACCAAACCTATACTGACGATCACCTAATTAGCTCCACTAACTTGTTTTTTGTATTTAGTAAGATTAATCCATGGGGCAACCTAGGATACCATAAGCTAGCTCATCCACATGCAAACATTGGTCTACACACATGCAAAGCTAATGTGATAGACGTATCGTCATGCATTTAGGATACCGCCATTGCTAGGTAGGCTATCCACCAAACCCGTAATGAGGATCACCTAAATGGTTTTTCAAATGATGAGAATTCCATGGATTCAAGCTCAAGCGTATTTCGGTTGTTCAATTTATTGAGATACTTGCTCCCATATTTAGTGATGAAAATCACTGTTTATTTTTCTATCTTTTTTTCTTGAGCAATGGGTTTGAGTAGTGGTGATAACCACTATTATTTTTTATTGTGGCCTTTTGAGGATTTAGATTTTGAATTTTGATTTCCAAGTTGAGCTTGTGGGTTTTTGGCTTGTGAATGACATTGGTCCTTTTGGCCTTGGGGATGACTACTCATCCTTCTCAGGGACGAGTAGTATGAATCCTTATGAATTTTGGGATCAAAGGTGGTTGGGAATTTTGATTTGGAATGGCATTGATCTTTTAGGCCTTGGGGATGACCACTCATCCTTCTCAGGGGCGTGTAGTATGAATCCTTATGAATTTGGGGATCAAATGTGGTTGGGAATTTTGCTTTGGAATGGCATTGATATTTTAGGCCTTGGGGATGACTACCCATCCTTATTAGGGGTGTGTAGTATGAATCCTTACGACTTTGGGGACCAAAGGTGTTTGGGATTTTTGATAGTGGTGAAAACTACTATTTATTATGGGGAATTGGATGGGGAGGAGCTTGTCATTTTTTCAATTCTTAGCATTCTTGAACCATTTGCATAGGGGGATGAGTAGGATAAAATTTTTGCTGAAGGTACCATAGACTACTTTGTAGGTTTCGTCTTTCGTTCACACAACTTGGGAATTTTTATCTGTTTTAAGCTTGTGTTGGGATGCTATGTAACAAGGTGTGATCCAAGTAAAACTCTACCTTGTAAAAATTGGTTTACTTTGTACAACATTTGACTAGAAATCTAAAGACAACTGAATGATGAAACCCTAAAAACATTAGAAGACAACTGGCTATGATACAGAAAAAATGCGAAGGGCATTATTCTTGATGGATATTTTGCAAAATGTACTGAAAGTGGAAAATGATGGAATTTTCGAGTTATAGTCTATGGTGCATTTGACATGTATGACCAGCAAATATGCAATGTATGTGTGCAATGCCTAATGCATCTCTCTTTTCTTTTTTTGTGTTTTGATTTTTAAGAATATGCATGAAAGTGAGATGCAATTTTTTGTTATTTTTGATTATTTGTTATTTTTTTGAATATTTGTTATGGATGGTTTAACTCGAATGGGTGGGGACCAAGTGATTCTTATGGATCCTTGGAGGTTTTGACCAAAGGGATTATAGATACCTTTGGGGCGTTTTGGGTGACCAAGCGATTGCGAGAACCCTTGGAGCTTTTGGTTTGACCAAAGATATTATAGATACCTTTAGGGCATTTTTGGTTGACTAAGTGATAATGGGAACCCTTGGAGCTTTTGGTTTGACCAAAGAGATTATAGACACCTTTGGGGCAATTTTGTTTGACCAAGCGATTACATGAACCCTTGGAGCTTTTGGTTTGACCAAAGAGATTATGGATACCTTTGGGGCATTTGGTTGACCAAGCGATTGTGGGAATCCTTAGGGATTTTGGTTTGCCCAAAGGGATTATTGATACATTTGGGGTGTTTGGTTGACCAAGTGATTGCGGGAATCCTTGGGACTTTTGGTTTGACCAAAGGGATTATTGATACCTTTGGGGTGTTTTGTTGACCAAGCGATTGCGGGAATCCTTAGGGCTTTTGGTTTGACCAAAGGGATTATTGATACCTTTGGGGTGTTTGGTTGACCAAGTGATTGTAGGAATCCTTGGGGCTTTTGGTTTGACCAAAGGGATTATTGATACCTTTGGGGTGTTTGGTTGACCAAGCGATTATGGGAATCCTTGGGGCTTTTGCTTTGACCAAGAGATTATGGGAATCCTTGGGGCATTTTAGGTTGACCAAGCAATTGCAGGAATCCTTGGGGCATTTTAGGTTGACCAAGAAATTGCTAGAATCCTTGGAGCTTTTGGGGTGGTTTGGTTTGACCAAAGGGATTATGGATACCTTTGGGGAATTTTGGGTGACCAAGCGATTGTGGGAACCCTTAGAGCTTTTGGTGTGGGTGATGGATCTCTAAATGTTGAATGGCCTCAAAAGACTAATGTTCAAGGGTTCTAGTTCTATGATTCCTTCAAGAGAGGCAAGCCGGTATGTTCCAGTTTGTATTTTACTATCGATTACATAGGGACCTAACAAATTTGCCATGAACTTGTCCATTAAATGGAGTGAAAAGTTAGAATTTTGTTGGTTCTATTTTAAGACCAGACCACCAGCCTAAAAGTCCCTCAGGTGGAATTTCATGTTGTATTATTTCTTAAGTCACTTTTGATAGATACGTAAATGCTCGAGAGCATTGACACATCATTCATCGAGTAACGTAAGTTGGTCTAACTAGGCCTACCATGTAGTGTCATCATCGATGAACTCTTACATTGATATGCATAGGGAGGGTATTTCCAACTTGAGAGGCATGACCACCTCAGAGCCATACACTAGCAAAAATGAAGTTACCCCAGTGGGTGTCCGAATGCTAGTGTGATAAGCCAATAGGGCAAGTGGTATTTGGATGTGCCAATCCTTATGATTATCTACGACCATATTTCTAAGGATGGCCACTAGCATTTTATTTGACACCTCTGCTTTCCCATTTGCCTACGGATAATAGGGTGTCAAAAAATGGTGTTGAATTTTGTACTTTGTTGTCAGAGCATGCACATCTTTGTTCTTAAATAACATCTCATTATCCAAGATGATCTTGGATGGAATACCAAAATGACATATGATGTTATGTAAAATGAACTCCATAATGCAGGGCCCAGTCATAGAGGTAAGCAGAGTTACTTCAACCCACTTAGTGAAGTACTCTATGGCCATTATGATGAACGTGTGACAACTTGATGATGTAGGGGATATAGTTTTGATGAGATCTAATCCCCACTACAAAAATGCCCAAGTCGATTGGATCGACTACAAGGCATGAGAAGGTACGTGTGTCAAGTTAGCATGGTGTTGACACTTCACGCACTTCCCCACATACGCGCAACAATATCGCTCTAAATATGGCCAATAATAGCCCATGCAAAGAATGCACTTTGCAATGGCCATATCGCTAAAGTGGCTATCGCATGTACCATCATGCACTTGGGTGATCACCCAAGTGGACTCCTGCTGGTCCAAGCAATGGAGGAGGATCCCTTTATAGCTTTGATGATACAAAATGTCTCCTAGCAAGACATGTTTTGTCGCTTTCTGTTTGAATGATCTTTTTGTAGCATGCGATAATCCAAGTGGGAGGCTACCTAACATGAGATAGAATATTATGGGTGTGTACCAATATTGCTGATCAGAAACCTCGATGGTATGAATGACATATCTCTCTTAAAGTTCATCCCTAGAAAAAGCTGAGTGGGAAAGAACTTGTAAAAATAGCGTTGTGTTGCTATTAAGAGGGGTTGGAGAGAACAAAGACCCCTAGTTGGTGTGACTTAGACTATCATGGATTTGAGGGAACCTATCCTGAGATTGTTCAATCTGGATCAGGTGGATTCCTAGCGTTATGCCAGATCTTACATGCTCCATCGTAGATTACGATAACATTTTGACTTGAATGGTTGTCATCTCACCAGAAGGGTCTTGCAGGATTAGTGACCCCAAGGAGGCCATAGTGTCTGCAAAATGATTCAATGATTGAGGGAGTGCCTCAATGTCAAACCATTAAAGCTTTGCCAAGAATTTATTCACAAGGGCTTTGTAGGCCTATAGAACTGGGCATTTGCATTGGAAAACCCATTTCACTTGGTTGATAACTAATATCAAATCACCAAAGATATTTAAGTGTTTGATGTTCATGGTTATGGTTGTCTAAAGACCTATGAGCAAGGCTTCGTATTCAACATTGTTATTGGTGCATGAGAAATAAATTTTAAATGATAAAAGTGTTGGAGCCCCTTGCGGTGTGAAAAACATGATTCCCACGCCACCCCCTTGCTCACATTTAGAACCATAAAAAAATAAGGTTATGTCGGCCTGTGACTCAAGCTCATCAGAATCTGGCAATTCTGAGACATGGAAGACCCCATCATCGGGTAGCTCTATGGTCAGAGGTTGATCATGTTCGAGAGGAGCCTCTACTAGTTGATCGATGATGACTTGACCTTTGATGGACTTTTGTCCAATGAATTCGATGTCAAACTCTGTCAAAAACATGATCCATTTCATCGTGTGACTACTATGATAAGTACAACTCATCATGTACCACAATGGATTCTCCTTAGACACAACATACATCATATTTCTCAACATGTAATGGCATAGCTTTTTGGTGGCAAATACCACTGCCAAGCATAGCTTCTCAATGTATGCATAGTTAATTTCATAACTGACCAAGGTGCGGCTAAGATAATAATTAGACCGTTATTTATATAATTCATTTTTCTAGGCTAGCATGGAGCCTAGTGACACCTCAGTAGCTGATATGTATAAGTATAATGACACTCTTAGTATAGGTGATGCCAATACTGGTGGCGAAGCCAAGTATTTTTTGATGTCATCGAAGGCCGACTAGCACTCGTCATCCCTGGTGAGCAAAAATTACATTTCAAAAAACATTCATTTCTCTTCCATAAATTATCAATCCGGTAAGTCCGTAAACTTATGAGTGTCACGCACAATATATGCCTGCAGTGTTGGGGAACAAATCTGGTTGTACCTTATTTAGTTTGGTGGGGAGGTTTGTGTAATTGGATTCCAGCCAAACCAAATAAACTAAGTGCGGGAAATGAAATAAATAAATTATAAACAAAAAGTAAAGTGCTGGAAATAAAATGTGGAAATAAAATGCGAGGAAATAAACACACACAACTAAAATTAAATAAAGCAGTAAACTAATCTACAAAAAGCAAATGCACAAATTAAATAGGGGAGGACTACTATAGGGAGTGGGCCCAAGCTCCCGCAGATAGTCCGCTCGGCTAGCTACATAGAGCTTGCTCGAATAAGAGGAGTTGCACTCTTAATTAATTAAACAATAAAATAAAATAAGTTCTGTGTAAAATTAATCATTCATCCCCCATTGTTCATCTGGCTTGCGTCTTTATATAAAGCATAGCTAGATCTCATTACAATAACAAATCAGTCTATTTTAATCACGTGATGTGATTTAGTTACAATTGATTCTACACATATTTTATTCTTCTATTTTAAAGTATGTTCATTCACCGAAGGATAAATATAAACATCCTTAGGTGTACGTAACAACAAATCCTAAACTAATGCATCCTAAAAATAATAATATGCTTTAAGAGCTTTACAAGGTCAACCGGCCAATCGGTTGATAATAATAACAAGCACTTTATTCTATTTAATAAATGCATGATTAAAATAGATCTCCTTTGTCTTCACGTGCAACCTCCTCCATAGTCCTTGGTCAACCAGTCAAAGTTGACTTGGTAAATCTTGCAAAGTATGAAGGCATGGAGGCACCTTCTTTATAAGGAAGGCGCCTACTTTTGTTGGGTGCCTTCCTTGAAGAGGAAGGCACCTACTCCTACTTGGGGTGCCTTCCTTATAAGGAATGTGCCTACTTCTATTGGGGGCCTTCCTTATAAGGAAGGCACCTACTTCTGCTGGGCGCCTTCCTTGAAGAGGAAGGTGCCTACTTCTGCTTGGTACCTTCCTTGAAGAGGAAGGCACATACTTCTCTTGGGCACCTTCCTTGAAGAGGAAGGCACCTGCTCTCATGCCTTAGTCTCTGAAAGTAGAAGTATGTCAGGTCCAAGTGGATGTAGACTGGAAAACACCATATTAGTAATAAAACCTGCATTTATACACATTTCCCACTAAAAACACCAATCAAGCATAATACCAGATTTTCTATCAATTATATGCATAAGTTATATAAAATACATCTCATATGCTAATTGAACCAGTGATAATTCTCCTTAACCGTGTATATAAAATGAGCATTTTTGGTGCTCATCATCCCCCCATGCCTAACATGTGCCACGCCCTCGTGGCACCAAAAGGTGAAGTTATCCCTCTCGCAGGATGACCATGCCAAAAATTTTGTCATGTCTTCGTGACAACAACCCCTGGGATATATATATTTTTCCTTTTTTTTTATTTATTTTAATGGCCTTCAGCATCTCTGTTTCTCTGTCGTTGAGTGCTGCTATTTTTTTCCATTCAACACTATGTTTTTTTTCATTGAGTGTTGCTATTCTTCATCCATAGAGTGATGCGGCACTAGCAGAAGTTAGAAACACATCCTGACTAATCATTGCGGATAAATAGTTAAATCATGACCACATTGTTTAGGGCAAATTACCACTGCACTAATGCTGGCATTTTCTAGTGTTGCACATTAGTCAGATTTGGTGAGACCAAATTTGTTTAAAACAAGTGCAATCACCAGCTACTACTTTTACCCACATCCGAAACATATTTGGCATCTCCGAACCTCCTTTGTGGTAGAGAGTAGCATCATTTATATGTGTTCGCTCAAGATGACTACCATTGTCAGGAGGTGGCAATGAAAATGATGCCAAATTTATTCATGTAGATGCCATAGCCTCTCCTTTTTTTTTCAATTATATATTTTTTTCAAGGCACATCATGTGTTTGAATTCTAATGGGAGATTTTGAAAAACTATGGAGGCATCGACTGGTATTAGCATAGAAATGATTTTAAAATAACTATACACATAATTAACAAGAAAATCAGTACATACCCGGGTGAATTTCATAGAATCTGATATATATGATGTTGGTGGTGTGAGACGTCTTCACGTTGGTGCTCCTGGAGATTTTATTTATTTATTTATATGTATCTTTATCTGTTCTACCATGAACAGAATAGATCTTGACTCTCTCCCTTTTTTTTTCATCCTCTGACACGTGTGCGTCCAAAATGATCTCCCCTCTGAATTATTTCTTTTGCATGCATAATTGGAACAACACTGCATTCCTTTGTTTTTTGGAGTGAGGAAAAACAATATTTCTTTCATCATTCATGGCATCTGTCAGGTGCATTGCTGAGATGTATGTGTTGTATGTGCTGGCATTGGTAGGATGTTCTCATCCGTTGGTGCGAGCCCCAAATTAACCTACATGACGTAGAGTTGGAACTGCACCAATTTTTGTTGCCCATGTCATGCTTGTCTAGTCAACGGGTGAAGAACAGGGGCACCTTCCCTATGAGGAAGGTGCTTGCCTTCTAGTGGCGCCTTCCTATCGGTGCCTTCCTATGAGAGGAAGGCGCTTGCCTTCTAGTGGCACCTTCCTATGGGTGCCTTCTTGTGGTGCCTTCCTGTGGCGCCTTCCTATCGGCGCCTTCCTATGGCGCCTTCCTATCGGTGCCTTCCTGTGGCGCCTTCCTATCGGTGCCTTCCTGTGGGCGCCTTCTGGTGAGAGGAAGGCGCTTGCATTCTTTTGGTGCCTTCCTGGAAGAGGAAGGCGCTGGCCTTCTATTGGTGCCTTCCTAGAAAAGGAAGGCGCTTATATTTTCTTGGTGCCTTCCTGGAAGAGGAAGGTGCTTATCTTTTCTTGGTACCTTCTTAGAAGAGGAAGGCACCTACCTTCTTCTAGCGCCTTCCTTGAAGAGGAAGGTGCCTACTTACCATGCGTTGATTCCGAAGGAAACAGATATTTGACATCTATTTTTTTCAAACTCCTCCCCCATTTTATTTAGCTACTAGTTGGAGGTTTCTCATTTCCCTTCGGGACCAGGATGGTCCTCGGGAAAGAGGATACTCTCTTCCAACGGGCAGCAAAAATAAAACTTTGCTTCTGATTTGCATTTCATCGTGGAGCTATTTCAACAAAAGGGTTTTTTTTTTTCATAGGAGTAAGTTAGGCACCGACAATAAGGCGTCTTTCCCCCCATGTCTAAAAATTGTCACGTCCTCGTGACAACAACCTTTCGAACTCCCCTTATTTTTTTCTTCTTTTTTTATTTTTATTTTTTTAGGCTGAGCCTTCTTCTATTGGTGTTCCCGTACAAGCTTTGTTTCTAATTTGCATTTCAATTGGGAGTCTAACAATAGAATATTTTTTTATTATGGGAGGTTCTGGTTCACCCGCATCTTCCCCCACTTAAATTGGTGATGCCCTTGTCACCAGTGTCAGGTCCCTCTGTACAATAGGTCTGCAGCCCTCTGAACATTAGGTCCCACACTGAGCAACAGGAACCTCCATCAAAGGAGAAGAACATTGCTTATTGGTACCTTCCTCCAAATGGAAAAAGGCACTACTATATTGGGCTGATTGTAGGCACTCTCTTCCTAGTGGGAAGTAAGTGCCTTTTCTACTTTACCATGCTCCTAATTGCAAGGCACGGGATGTCACATCTGTTAGGCCTAGTTTAAGCTAGCTCTGCCTACAGATTGTGTTCACGGCCATGTCCTGCGAAACTATACACACAAAAACAAGAAAATAGGGGTCATGACTCCATTCCTGTTAGGCCCTGGCTCTCAGGATGCCTGCAGCTTGCATTCGGTTCATGATTCCTTGCAAAGCAATAAGAAAGCAAATTTTTATGCTAAGAAGGACATGTTCTATGCATTTTTTTTTTCATTGGGAGGATTCGCATATTTTTTTTTGATCAAGGCACCTCTACTATATGCCATCAAGGTGCCTCGTCACTTTTTCTCTTTTTTTTTTCTTTTTTCTTTGTGCCATCGAACCACCCAGGTGTGGGAAATGGATCAAGGCACCCTATATGTCAAGGTGCCTGCTTGCTGTGGAAGGCACTTGCTTTTTGTGGAAGGCACCTGCTTGCTGTGGAAGGCGCCTTCAATGTATGGCACCTTCTTGATGCGGAAGGCACCTTCAATGTATGGTGCCTTCCTGATGCGGAAGGTGCCTCCAATGTATGGTGCCTTCTTGATGTGGAAGGTGCCTCCAATGTATGGTGCCTTCTTCATATGGAAGGCACCTCCAATGTATGGCACCTTCTTGATGCGGAAGGTGCCTCCAATGTATGGCACCTTCCTCATGCGGAAGGCACCTCCAATGTATGGCGCCTTCCTGATGTGGAAGGTGCCTCCAATGTATGGCACCTTCCTGATGTGGAAGGCACCTCCAATGTATGGCGCCTTCTTCATACGAAAGGCACCTCCAATGTATGGTACCTTCCTGATGCGGAAGGTGCCTCCAATGTATGGCGCCTTCCTGATGCGAAAGGCGCCTCCAATGTATGGCACCTTCCTAATGTGGAAGGCGCCTCCAATGTATGGTGCCTTCTTCATGCGGAAGGTGCCTCCAATGTATGGCACCTTCTTGATGCGAAGGCGCCTTATTGATGATCAAGGCGTCTTTCACTTCATCATTTTTTTTTTCACGTATCCTCCCCCCCTTTTTTTTCTTTTTTCTCTCTTATTTTTTTTCCAAGCTACTGGTATGGTATGGGGTCTCCCCCATGCCGATGTCTGATCCACTCTCACAAATGTGAGGCGATTGCTAATGGAGCTCGTTGACCATTACTCAAACATTGTCTCGGCACTCTACTCTTGCACTTGGTGTAGCATCTCTAACTTTGTTTATCATCCAAGCTATAACAGTCATGCACTTTCCAACAAAATTTTCCCCCAAATTCCACAAGCACCTTGGGCTGGAAGCCTTTCGCTTGATCAGGGTTACTTAGCCTGCCTTCAAGTGCCAATGTTTCCAAGGCAAAACTCTGCTAGCTTTCACCTGTTAGATTGGATGCTACACGATCAGGTACATGAGATAGTTCGTATAGTGCTATTACGAACTCCACGTATGAATCTCAATTCATGAGATCTTCACAGACACCTCCTTATTTTTCTACTTCGCACTTCACGTTGTCCTACAAAACATAAAAGAAAAATCTAAACTAAAGGCATTAAAATAAAATTCTAACTAATTTTTTTCTCTGTTTTTTTTTTGTGTCTATTCTGCCTTGACCAGAACAGATCTTGGATTATCATTTTTTTTTTCATCATCTGCATCAAAGAACAGAATGTCAACTTCAACCATTTGAGTTGGTGATTTTCACATCTGGAGGTTTGTCAATGATCCATCCTAAGAATTTGGCAAAATGTGCCATGTACTGAAACATCTTTGCCCTCACACTTTTTGTGAAAAGCAGATTTCTCCATGGTTTCAGATCCTCTCAAAGTTGATGTTATCTTCCACCATAGTGAGACTCTGCCTCTCTTTTGTATATTTTTTTCACATATTTTAACAGAATGAGAATGCTACCATAAAAACTATAATGTTGGCACTATGCATTCAAAAGTGGAGGCCGTGTGAGTCAGGTAACTACGCAGCCTACTATGTGAAAGTTACATTCCATGTACCATTATGAAAGGATTTTATGACAACCAACAACTCACATTTTTGAAACACCAAGCTCCTCCTCAATTAGCACATAAAAAAAATGTTAATCCTGCTCTAATGCATATCCAAAGTATTGGACTCTCCGTATGCATTGCAGGGATTAATCTTCATGCACTATTTTCTCATCGTGTGCCCCTGAATGCATCACTTTTTCAATTAAGTAATCTTTACACAATCCTGACACATGTGCATCTGAATAATCTCCCACTTTGAATTATTTACATCGCAGGTGGAGTTAGAGTGGCCCTACGATCCTCTATTTCTCAAAGTGAGGATAAAAACAAATATTTTCCATAATCTACAACATGTGTTGGGTGTTCAAGTGTGACGCCTTCATAAAATGCCTCGATGAGATTTATGTGCTATTATTTTTCTAGCCACCTTGAGCTCCATTCACACATTTTTTTTTTTGTGCTCAAGCACCATGTGGCCTTTGTGCAGACATTTGAAATCTGATCTCCTCCAAGCTCTTTCCCTATTTTATTTAGCTACCGGTTGGAGATTTCTCATTTCCCTTCTAGACCAAGCTGGTCCTCGGGAAAGAGGATACTCTCTTTCAACAAGCAGCAAAATAAAACTCTATTTTTGATTTGCTCATTAACTTGGAGCCTTTTCAGCAGATGATTTATTTTTTTTTTTTTCTTTTTTTTTTTCTTTTTCATGAACACTATAAATAGCGTTCATTGTGCTGTTGGCAGCATTGATGAAGGTGGGGTCTCCCCCATGCCTACATCTGAACTAGTCTTCTCGAAATCTTTTTTTTTTCAACTAGTCTGATATGTTGTAGCATGAGAAGAGTATTTTCCTTCATGGCCTCACAACCAAACTTCTTTCAACATAATGGCAAAGTGTGCAGGCCAGCCAATGACTATCCGCGAGCTAGCAACCTAAAGAAAATATGGCATAGCAGTCTGTTAAAAACACATGCTAGTTTCTGATTCACCAGGTCGCCTTAAGCGCAAGTGAAGAGCATACTCCATAACAAGGCGTTCTCTTTAAATTATGCTCTGTCATTTTCCCCGCATTATTAATTTCATCATAAAAAACATTTACCAATACGTTGCAAAAATTTCAAGCTTGTAAAATTTTTTAATTTAAAACCAAGCTTCTAGAGGCACAATTTTTCAATGGTTTCTGTATAAAAACACGTCCCTAAAAATTTTCAATCAGACTTGGGTTGTGCTTTTTCTTTTGATTTCTTGAAACCATTTAGAATATGATGGAAATCCTTCAATGCCATATTTTTTCTAATTTTGTTCAACAACACGTTTTATTCCTACTTCTACACTTAATTTGGTACATCAGGTTCATTCCCACGTTTACCAGAGAAGCTATAAAATGCAAACAATTGCCAATGGAATTTAGCTCTGACTGTGCCGACAACTATTTTTGGCCTTATAAAAAGGCCCACGGTGGACTCACACTTCTCAGGTAAAATATCTACAGGTAATTTTAAATAGACTTTTTATCTGACCTATAAATTAGAACACTACAGTTTAGACACTCCCCGACAACGGTGCCAAAATGGTGAGCAAAAATTCATGTCTCGAAAAACATTCATTTCTCTTCCATAAATTATCAATCCGGTAAGTCCATAAACTTATGAGTGTCACGCACAGTATATGCCTGCAGTGTTGGGGAACAAATCTGGTTGTACCTTATTTAGTTTGGTGGGGAGGTTTGTGTAATTGGATTCCAGCCAAACCAAATAAACTAAGTGCGGGAAATGAAATAAATAAATTATAAACAAAAAGTAAAGTGCTAGAAATAAAATGTGGAAATAAAATGCGAGGAAATAAACACACACAACTAAAATTAAATAAAGCAATAAACTAATCTACAGAAAGCAAATGCACAAATTAAATAGGGGAGGACTACTGTAGGGAGTGGGCCCAAGCTCCCACAGATAGTCCGCCCGACTAGCTACGTAGAGCTTGCTCGAATAAGAGGAGTTGCACTCTTAATTAATTAAACAATAAAATAAAATAAGTTCTATGTAAAATTAATCATTCATCCCCCCTTGTTCATCTAGCCTGCGTCTTTATATAAAGCGCAGCCAGATCTCATTACAATAACAAATCAGTCTATTTTAATCACGTGATGTGATTTAGTTACAATTGATTCTACACATATTTTATTCTTCTATTTTAAAGTATGTTCGTTCACTAGAAGGATAAATATAAACATCCTTAGGTGTACGTAACAACAAATCCTAAACTAATGCATCCTAAAAATAATAATATGCTTTAAGAGCTTTACAAGGTCAACTAGCCAATCGGTTGATAATAATAACAAGCACTTTATTCTATTTAATAAATGCATGATTAAAATAGATCTCCTTTGTCTTCACGTGCAACCTCCTCCATAGTCCTTGGTCAACCAGTCAAAGTTGACTTGGTAAATCTTGCAAAGTATGAAGGCATGGAGGCGCCTTTTTTATAAGGAAGGCACCTACTTTTGTTGGGCACCTTCCTTGAAGAGGAAGGCGCCTACTCCTACTGGGGGTGCCTTCCTTATAAGGAAGGCACCTACTTCTGTTGGGCGCCTTCCTTATAAGGAAGGCACCTACTTCTACTAGGCACCTTCCTTGAAGAGGAAGGCGCCTACTTCTGCTTGGTACCTTCCTTGAAGAGGAAGGCACATACTTCTGTTGGGCACCTTCCTTGAAGAGGAAGGCACCTGCTCTCATGCCTTAGTCTCTGAAAGTAGAAGTATGTCAGGTCCAAGTGGATGTAGACTGGAAAACACCATATTAGTAATAAAACCTGCATTTATACACATTTCCCACTAAAAACACCAATCAAGCATAATACCGGATTTTCTATCAATTATATGCATAAGTTATATAAAATACATCTCATATGCTAATTGAACCAGTGATAATTCTCCTTAACCATGTATATAAAATGAGCATTTTTGGTGCTCATCAATCCCAATGAAATGCTACCCTCTTATGTAATAATTTATTCATGGGTCGGCACTTGTCAGACAACTGCGCTATAAAGCGCTTGATTGACACGACCTTACCCTACAAGATTATGAGCTGCTCGATGGTGGTTGGGGGAAGCATCTCAAGGATTACCTTGAATTTATTTGGATCTACCTCGATGCCTCATTTTGAGACTATGAAACCCAAGAGTTTTCTAGATGTGACACCAAATACGCACTTCTTGGGGTTTAGCCTAACCTTATGTTCGATGATGCGATCAAGGATCTTGCATAAGTCATCGAGATGATTTTGGCACAAAAGACATTTGGCCAAAAAATCATCCATATAATATTCCAAAGTTGTATGCATGTGATCATGGAAGATGTATGTCATAGCGCATTGATAAGTGGTGCCAGCATTTTTAAGGCCAAATGACATGACCTTATAAAAAAATGTCCCCCAAGGCATTGTGAACGTCGTTTATAGTTGATCATCAGGATTGATACGAATCTGGTTGTATCTCGAGAAACCATCCATGATGGAAATAATTTCATGGCCTACTGTAGAATCTACCAATGCATCGATGCTAGGCAAGGGTAAATTGTCTTTGGGACTCACTTTGTTTAAATATCGAAAGTCAGTGCATATACGAATCCTCCCGTTAGGATTTTTGATGGGTACCATGTTGGACAACCATGGTGGGTAATCCACGTAGATGACAAATTATGCATCCAATAGCTTTTGTAGCTCATATTTGACCTTTAAGGCCACAGTTGGGTGCATCTTCCGTAGCTTTTGCTTAACTGGCTTGACTGTCATATCGAGTGTTAGATTATGCGTGACTAGCTGTGGGTCTAGTCTCGGCATGTCTTTTTAGGTCCATGCAAAAACCTCTTTCTTCTATTTGAGAAGGATAATGTAATCAGCTTGGTCTCTGGGGGATAAAATTACCCTCAAATTGATGATTTGTGGATTCATTGGATCAGAACCGATGTCTACGTCAATCATTTCTTTGACTGACATGTGGGATCCGTCATCCAACTAGTGTGGAGTTGGGATCAGGTGGATATAATTCACTGAATTTAGATCTACATTGAGAATGTCAAGTTCCTCTTCAGCATGGAAGATATCCTGAATCTGTCTTGGGGTGAAATGAAACATCTCACCGCAAGGCCAGTACTCTGATGGGGATGGTGGTGTGTCAGTACGATCCCAGTCTATGGCATCTAGGTCTAGATACAATGGTCATGTTGGATTAGCTAGATTGTGGATGGGGGAGATTAAATCACTAGATAACATGTTGATGGACAAAATTTTGCCTCCATTACCGCATGGGTGTTGATTCAGACATTTTTGGTGATCCTTGTGCCTCGGATCTGGCTCTATGGGTACTGACACAAAAGGATTGGCCCTATGTATGGATAGAAGGATGGGGTCTACCCTTGGCATTGGTGGACCTATAGGGTCTCTAGGTGGGAGGTTTTCTCTGTATGCCCGAAGTGGTGGATGAAGCACTTGATTTAACTATACTTGGTTTAAATTCCACCTATGCATTGGTCCCATATTCAGATGTTCAAACATACCATCGATGTCTATGGGGTATTCCTATGCCTCATATGGTTGAGATATGCCATCTCAATCTCATCCTCATAGTCATTATCAAATATCCATAGGCCTTCATTGGCTCTGATAATTGTGTGCCCCTCTGGCTGGTATAGCCTCCCACGAGGCATTTCTTGATCACTTAGCCTTATGGCCAACATGGGAGGCTCATTTTGTTTGAGCAAGTTGATTTTGTCCCTTCTGGGTTGTTCCACTCTCTACGGGAGGGCTAGATTCTCTATAGGTAGAAATTTCCCAATTGGAACATGAAAGAGGAACATTGCCATGAAGTTCTCCTGATAGTCATAAATGGGTGTCACCTGCAAGTGATTGCTATCAGACTCAAAAGGGTCCCAAGGTGCTACCTCATAATCTGACTCATCTTCTAAAGACCTCCCTTGATTTTGTTCATATCCCTCTTGGAGGTCACTTCTTGAAATTTCCCCTTCCTCGATCAAAGGGGAGGGGTTGTTGAGGTCAACAAAGTTTGTTGTTAACAATGGGAAATAATTCCCCAATGTGTATGTAGTGTTGGTATTGACATATGGATCTTGTGCCAAACCATCCCTATTGCCTAGACCTAAGCCTTGCATGATTTCTACCAAGATGTCGAGGGTCAAAGGGTGGTTGAACCCTACTCCTGATTTATCATATGGCATCTGGTATCTTGGTTGACAAAGAATGCGCATTCCTTTTTCATATCTACCCAATCCATATCCATGCAAATTACATTGGTCTAAGTATTTTAAGGCAAAGTTCAGGTTGGACAGATAGTCAATATTATCAACAAATGGCTCTTTGTCATCTTCCTCTTGTAGGTAGGGTTCAATGTCGTTCTTGAGGCCCCCATATACAAAGTTGGTCTAATTTTGTGGGTAGCCTAAAGAAACAATAGTGTTTATGGGGAGGTGAGGTCTCCCCATGTCTTACATGGACTCAAGCGTGGGTGTTTCCACAATGTTTTGCACTAGGTACTCCCCCAGGCCCATATTGGCCATTTCAACGATAATCATCGGTGATTGAGGGGGAGGGAATGGGAGTTCTCCCTGAGTCCACTCCATTTTGGGTGAATCAGGTGTCTCAAATTCCATTTGGCTAGGCACCTCATCGGTAGATATGGTTGATACTAATGGTGGTGCCTCGTATAGGGGATTATTCCCGTTGTCCTTCGATGTGGCCACCATAGGTGACGTTGTTGGTGAAGGAACAGATAACTAAGATGGGCCAAGTTGGTGAGTTGAAGGACTTAACAGTGGGGATGTAGGTGAAATCAGACCCTGTATGGATGGATTCAATTAAAAGTCCAAATGTGTCAATGGGAGGGTCGATTGTGGCATCAGTTGTACTGCATTGCAAAAATTAAAGGGCTCTAGGTCTGCTGGGACTACATGTACTTGTCCTTCATATGTGTATTTGAGGAATTGATGGGCTATCGAAGGGACACACTTCATGTCCCTGATCCAAGGCCAACCTATCAAGATATTGTAGGCCATCTCACCCTCAAGGATGTGACACAACATAGGAATGGTATTTTGTCCTACTTGGATGGGCAGGAAAATTGTGTCAACCGTCGAGCATAACACATCATTGTATGCTCAAAGAGTGTAAGTGGATGCCATAATGTGGGATGTTGGCAACTTAATGTGTTTTAATTTTGTTGTCGTGATTATGTTGCTAGATGAGCCAGTGTCCAATAAAACCCTCTTGAATGGAATCTCGTTGACCCGCGCAATGACGTGTAGGGGTGGATCCACCATATCATCGGTCATCGATTTTAGTTCATCTTCCTTGAAGGTTATGACTGGTTTTGTGCCTCGTCTTACATGTCCCATGAAGTTGTTGAAAGAATTAGGTTCATGGAGCTGTAGCTCAATGGCTTTGAGTATCTCCATCAGAGCCTCCTAATGGGGTGGTGATTGTTGGATGAGCTCATAAATGGAGAGCCTACTCGACATGGTCCTTAAACTTTGAGTAAGCTTAGTCCAAATCATGCATACTAGTCTAGGTTGGGGAGGTTGTGTAGGGGTGTTGTGGAGGTTGTGACATTGATGGAACATCTCCTGTAGCTACAGTGGGTGCAGCCGTGTTTGGGTATCTTTTGTTTCACGTCACGATGCTTATCATCCCTATGTATCCTTGCATGGGGCAGTTTTGTGTTACCTCGTTCACTTGTAAATTTTTTGCCTGTGCATCATGGGTAGGCAGGAGGTCTTTGAAGACTTCCATATGTTGGTTGCTCAGTGCTACGGGATTATCTACCACAAGAGTTTTATTTTCTATCAAGTCCTGCACTAAGTTTTTGAATTTCCAACAAGTGAAGATGTCATGTCCTTTCTTCCGATGAAATCTATAATATAAGTCTTCGGTTTTTGGCACGTTGGGGTCTATGGGTCAAATTTTTGGTAAGTTTATCAAGTTTACTGCGAACAAGCGGTCAAACAAGGAGTCTCTAGACTCCGTGAATTGTGTGAATTATCGCTTAGGGTAATGCTGCTAATTTTGATCTTGTTTGTAATTTTCCTTTTCATAGTTATCAAGAGGAACTTCCAAATAATTAGCCTTTGGGGGCTGTGTCATTTGTGCAGGCTTGGTTATAGTCATGGCAACCTGATTGACCATGGCGGGTTTCGGTTGTGTGGGCCTAGTTTTGGCATTTTTGGCAATCTCAACTTATTGAATTTTGATCTCCTCAATTATCCTGGCTTATGCCAGGGCTTCTTCTAGGGTGGCATATTGTTGCAACTGCAATAGCACGGAGATCAACCTTATGCAACTCTTTGAAAACATTTGAGTCATGTCGACCATGGGATGGAGGTAAGGTAGCTTTGAAAGCAATGTACTCCATCAATTCCCATAAGCGGCTATGGTCTCATCATCATACTGCTTAACACCATCTAAGTCACTTAAGGATGCCTTATTCTTGGTTTTGAAGGAAAAATGTTCAAGGAACGTGTCCACTAGCTGGTCTAGATTATTGATGCTATGCTTCGGTAGCTGGGTAAACCAATCTGAGGTAGGGCCTGCAAACATGGTTAAAAACGTTCTTAGAAACAATGCATCATTGTCCTAAATTCCAAAGCATTGACTTAGGAACCTTGTTACGTACTCTTGGACATCCTCATACCCTCTAAAAATTGCCAATTGAGGCATTTTTAAGTGGTCGGGGTATGGGGGTGCTAGAACTAAAGGATGCACAGGGTGATTGCAGAGATGGCATAAGGTGGGTTTTTGGGGCCCCAAAGTCTTAGTCTCCATAGACTCTAAGTGTTCTAACAATGCTTTATATGCCTCTGAGGATTTGATTTCCTCTTCTTTGGTTTGTTCCCATTGTGAATTATGAGGAACTTGAGGCCTATGAAGGGGTAGCTGGGTAGCACCCCCTACCTTGGTAGGGTGTTTTAGCATGCTATTATTCTCACTTAAATTCCTCATAGGCTTCTTGAGGAGTTTTTGGGCATGACCTATAAACATGGATGGGTTCCTGTGGAAGACACCCATCATTAGTTCTAGGAGTGGCCTCCCGCTCAGGTCTAGGAGGTCTTGGAGGCAATGCTTGACAAGGTTGTGGAGACCTATCTCGCACTAAGGAGTTGTGCCTCTCATAAATTTTTGTCCTATGCATGCGAGGGATTGGAATCCTCTCATGCATAGTGTTTTGGAGCAATTCATTTGTTTGGTGCTGAATGCACTCTTTGTTAAGATGATACAGTTGTTCTAATTGTTGCTGATCTTGCCTAAGCTACGTGATTTATGCTTGGTGGGTGGCATGTTTGGAAAATGCCAAGTCGATTCGTTCCATCGTCCTGTGTCTAGGAGGCCTAGATGCCTCCCCTACATATATATCTCGGTCGTGGTGATCTGAGATCTCTATAGGTTACTTTCCTCTGTCGAGGTTAGCAGCATTCACTTGAGGCTTTGGCCTCAATAGGTGATCTTGATAATTAGTAGGTGCGGAGGAGCATTGCTCCCGTGTGGTGTATTTTTCTTGAGGAATATACTAGTTTTCATCGTGCTCCCTTTCGTACATGTGAAAGGGATGGGTGGAGTTGGCTCACCCTGTCTGAAGAGCCTTATGCTCTAGATTTGGCCGATTAGTTCTAACAATAATGTGGGGTGGAGGAGGAATGATATAATCATGTGGGCCCTCCTTATGAATCCTATGATACTCTAGCACTTCATTACGTAGTGGCCACACATAATGAGTGTCTAAGAGGGCCTTCCCATGTTTGTACTCCTCCTAATAGGGCCTGTGTTGAATGGGAGTGCCCCTCAAAGGGGTGCCTCTATAGTCCTTTTTTGTAGTAGCATATTGTGGACTACGTTGTGGGTCAGGCTTCCAAGGTGGTATAACCAAGTTCTTGGGGCTATAACGGAGGCGAATTGTGCTTCCTTGTATACTTTTCATAGATTCTTCCCATGATTGGGCTTGGCTACAAGTATACACCATGGTGGCAGTTTTTCTAAAAAGATATGTATATTTTTAAATCCATAATTTTTATGCTATACCAAACAAAAGGGGACCACACAAATAAAGAAATGATTATCTCGTTTACAGATTAATTATGTGCCCTAGATCTAGTTCAGTGTGTTTGATTTTTGTTGTGTGAATCTTGTAAAGGAAACTTTGTTATACATGCATAATGAGGGCTCTTGTATCTCCGAAATGGTCGCTCCTTCAATATACCTTTTCCAGGCTGTTATATCAAACCTCTCAATATACCCGCCCTTACGTGAGGGAAACTATTGGTACGCGAGAGCAAAATAGTACGTGGAACATAGGCGGTACGAAAGGGGGATCGCTCTATTTTTTACACCTACCATAGAAGACTTATCCTCATGCATGAAGAATCACCCCCATTACACTTGGTTAGTTTTCATCAGGATTTACGTCTAGCAACAGTCTTGATCAGGGTATATGTATGCAAAATCCAAGCCAAGGTGGTGATGAAATCCACCGTTGATCTTGATCAAGTGTTGGGGTATTAATACCAACTCCTTGATGTTAATTTTATTATGTGGTGTGTGTGTGGTTCCTTTTAATCATGTAAAGAAAGAAAACATACAACAAAATATGATTTTTACTAATACAATGCTTTAAAGTACGTTTTATCTTTCAAAAACAATAAGTAGCAAAAAAGGAAATCAGAAAATCTACCTAGAACTGAAACCTATGATGAGGACTTGCCATTGGTGAAAGTATCATGCAAGAAAACTAGAGAAGAATGCATTCCTAATCAAGTTCCTCCCATTTAATTTACTCTATATATTTTTTATTTTTATTGCAAGAAAGGAAAATAAACTACTTAACCTTTCTATACAAGTGTTAGAAAATAAAGCAAAGAAAGCAAAAATTTGCAAAAACAAAAAGTAGAAAAACACAGAGGATGTTCAGAAGGCCTACCTCTTCTCTGTCCAAACTATATGCCTCTAATTTTCTACTTAGAAATACAGAGTTTCAATCATCCTGGGGTGGGACAAATAGCAAGTTTGTATTCCTCATAGGGTGAGATGAATACATATTCGTCCCAAGGTGGCACAAGTAGCAGTCCAGTGCCCGAATGCATAACACTTGCAAAGAAACCACAAAATTTGGATTAGAAAATTGATCCTAATAGTAGGGAATATGATCCCACCATGATTGCCACTGAAATTTGAATGCAGAATGACGATGTACCAGATATGATGCAAACAAAATAGATATGGTATAGATGCTAAGTCTTACGAATGCGATGAACAAATGCAAGAAGGAAATGATGCAGAAATGAGATGTGAGAAAAAAAAGTAGGGCATATTTTATTCATGTTGCTTTTAATCCGGTTACAATACGTCCCCCCCTCTACATCTCAGAACTTTTGATACAATCCGTTACATCAATGGATGGTACGCTTCCAGTGTCTTTCGCATGCCCACATTTGAAATGATGGGACAAAGGTTGTCGTCACTTGTGTTCATGTGTTCATAATTCCTTGATTACCATCTGGTGTTCGTGGAGGTGAGATATTGCACTCAGAAAAATAGAAAATAGTTAATAGCATATGCAGATATAGGAAAAACATGAAATCCAGAAAGCCTCCAGCTAGTTAATATATAAAAGAATGAAACGATGGTCAAAACATGTAATAATGAATTCAAAATTTGATGGAGGAATGAAGACATCATCAGGTACACATTGCAAAAACAATAGTCAGGAAATCATGCACAGATTTCTAATCGCTTTGGGGTGGGACGTTGGGGACTATCATAAAATATGCAAAAGTGACCTTGCAAATATCCTACCCATAAGCCTCCAAAACTCCTACAAACTTAGGTTTAGACTAAAATGGGAATTTTGAGATGACCCAGAAGGTTATATTTGGCAGATTATGCCCATATTGTCCTATATATGAAGGCGCCCCTATAGGTTAGTAAACACATAAAATGATAAAAACAATGTCAAATCATGTCGGAAAGCAATGAAACTTGGACAACAGCATAAGTACATAAAATAAAACATAATTAAAAAAGAATAGTAAATAAATTATGTAGAAATTTCTATTCACTCTGGGGTGGGGCGATTAGGACTACAACATTACAAGGGGCACCCGGGGGTAGGACGCCCATCGTTTGGGGCTTAGTTTTGGTACCAATCCAAGTGGGATGGGTCCAAAACATCATAAGGGGTTGTTTCAATGAGTTTTGTGTGGGATTGTGGCCGATTGATTGGTTTTTGGGTCTAGATTGTGTTCCTAGTGTTCACCTAATAACCTCTCTTCCAAAAGAGAAATTAGGGATGTAGGAAGCACAAAGAGGAATGGGGGTATAATTTGGCAGCACTCCATTGCTCCAAATGCTCTAGATCTATCCCTTTTTTTAGGGTGAGGAGGCTCACATTTTTATAGACCTAGCGGTCTCCTTTGAATGCGCATGCGAGGGCACCACTTGGCTCACAATGCCCTTTTGGGGGAGAGAAGATTCCTCCCTAATTTAGGAATTCCATGATCAGGGTATGCTTGAATAAAGTCCCTCTATTTTATTTGAAACCGTTCCTCACAATTGCATGCCTTGAAGATGAAGTTGGATGGCGGATCCGGGCTACCATTTGTCAAGGCTTGAATTTTTACCAGTTAAACCTGCTAATTGTCCCACCCTAGAACGATTGCTGCTAATCATCTCGGGGTGGGATGAATAGGATTCTAATCATCCCAGGATGGGACGAATAGGGAGAAAAGTGCTTAAAAGGTGCCAAATTGACCTCTAGACTTCCAAAACTGATTTGGGAGTGGTTAGGACCACTATTTAACCTCTAGAGGCTGCCCTAAGGGGTATTTATGCCAATTTGGTCAGTGCTTGTAGTCACATAATCGGATTGGTGTTTTTTTGGTGTCTGCAGATAAGATAGAAGGAATAACGGAATTAGCCAAGAATTACTTTTTAAAGGTATGTAGGATTTTGAGTGCAATCTCAATGTTACCTGATATCGAGCGTTGCAAAGAAGACAAAGAGCTATTTGAAAAGGTAGTTAAAATATTCTTGCCACTTGGAATAATAAGAGGAATTCCATAGGTCATTAGTGAAAGACATAACATCTTACAAATTGCATTTAAGGCATTAAAGGAGGTTACATTGGATATACATGTAAAAAAAGGAAGATAGAAGGAACAAGTCTGAAAGTATCGGGTTTTGAGTTTGTATTGAAGGAGAACCTAAAATAGAGCATTATTTTGAGCTTGAAGAAGTGTAGAGAGAGAAAGGTAAAGTTATTATAAATTCTAAAGAATCTCTATTGTGGAGCAAGAGGAAGGAAAATACGTGCAACATTTGGAGAAGCCCATTTACCAAGAAAACCAACATGTTTTAGGAGCATAAGAAAGGCAAAGACATTGTTGAGTGTAGAGAAGATCATTTTACAAGAAGACCAACGTGTTTGAGGAGCGCACACATGGAGAAAGTAGATATATTTAAATATCCTACAAAGGTGACATAAATATCCTCAAACCTATTTGTAAGAGGAAGTGAAAAGTCATCGAGAATGAAGGAATCAAAATCTTCATGAAGAGTGAAGCTTCATAGCCTACATTATAGCGCATCAGAAATAAATTTGGTTGATAGAGAAGCCAACCAACACGTAGAGGAAGTTCAAAGTTCTGGAGATAATAATAGCGCACACCATTCATAAGGAGGTACATAAAATTTGAATTAATTAGACTTTACAAAGCTTAAGGAGCTATAAGGGCTATTATTTCTAATTATTCTAAGGTTGAAATTATTTAATCTATTATTATTGAGATTAATTGAATGAATGGAGGTATAAGGTAATGAATTGATGAATTATAACATTAGAGGATTATTAAATTATTTAAAAGACTTTATAAGTGAAGAGTATTTAATTTGAAGATTTTTGAAATTACTTTATTAGAAATTCAAGCATAGAAATATTTGCAAATAATTTAACTTGGAGAAATAAGGATTTCTACAACAAAATAGGAATGTTGAATTTGAAAATATATTTTTCTAAATTTCTTATTTAGGAGTTATAAGGACTTCAACATAAATCTATTTTTTGAAATTTAAAAACCATATTGAAATACAACATAAGATTTGTTGAAAATCTGGAAAACTACATTGGTTTTTTTTTTTTTACATGGTGGAATTGGTAGCCGCCATGAATTCGGGTAGGCTGTCTAGATTTTTATGGCTGCCACAATATTCTGCGTTGTCCGCCCTGAAGACGCCACACAGATCTTCGTGCAATTTGCCCCCTTAACCACCATGCCACAATCATTTTAAACCTTTTACACCACTGAAAGCACCAGGAAAGGGACAAGCATTCATTCCGACAAGGCCCGAGATTTGAACCTTGGACCTCCACCCCCCTTATGGGGTTTGGATGAACCAATTGGTCTACACCTCGGACCTCGGAAAACTACATTGCTACTAGTCTCTCATTCAAATTAGCAAGACATAAGGAATTCAAATTAAAATTCTTGAAAGTAGAGAGTCTTATCAAAATTTAAATTGCATCAAAATTATCTTTAACTTTCTATTTATAATTAAGGAGACAAGAAATTCAAAAATAAAACTATTATTGAAGATAATAATGGATAAAATAGCAAGAGGAACATATCATACAAGGTATACTGTAAAATGATCCAAGATCAAAGTTCATTAAATACTTCATATCAAAAATATAAAATTAATTCAAGCACAAATAATTCTACAAGTCAAAATGAAAAGACTTTTGGTTTATTGATTCTGGTGCAAGTCATCACATGATAGGAAATTTACAATGGTTTCATTGCCTTGAAGTCACAAACAATATTGGATTAAAAATTGTATATGACAAAGCCTATATTGTGCATGGATATGGGTGTGTAAAACCTAGTATATATTTCAAAAATATTTTATTACATGATGTAATGTATGTTCTTGGATTGACATCAAATCTTATTTCAGTAGCCAAATTGGTTGAGAGCAAAAGAATGATTGAGTTTAGATATATAAATGGAATCAATAAGTGTCCCATTACAAATAAGAATAAGATAGAAGCTATTGGATCACTTTACAATGATATGTATGCTCTATACTCAATTGGAATTTCACAAGATATTGTTGTAGTTCAAAACAACACTAATGGATTTTTTGAGAAAAATATTACAAGAAATGGAAATTCTATCTATCACAAAAATCGACAAGCAAATCAATGATTTAGAAATATGAGAGGACAAAAATGCTTTGTACTACTTGGTCACCTATATATTAAATAAAAATAACATGAACCTGGCCAAGTTGAAATACATATGAAAGATGAAGATCCATGTTGAAGACTAAAGTCTTCAATAACCAAATAATGTAATACAAGGGGATGTTGGAGTATATTACATTATTTGGTACATGCTAATGTAAAAACTTGGGTACATATTTATATTAGGAGTGTATATTATATTAGAGAGTGAGTATTTACTTTATGCAATGTAATAAATGCACAAGTATTGTTAGAGTGTGCAAAGTATTCAATAATGTAAATATGCATAATAGTCCATGTGCACATGAGTCCATAGAATAGGAATATGAATAGTCAAGAAGAGTGAAGTCCAAGAGTCCTCCATATGAAGAGTCACATTCTATTATATATAGGTGTCTATGAGTGAGAGTAAAGCAAGACACAATGTAGTGCAAGAATGTATGAAGTATGGAGTATTTGAGATCTCCATTCTATATCAAATACTATTTTTGTGAGCTTTTATTAATGGTAGTTTTATGAGTATTTGTAGAAGTTATTCATGAGTTTTACATGTTTAGAATATTTCCATTATCTTATATTTGGTATAACTTTATTATTTTATATCTTTTGGTTATTTTTAATTACGTATTTAGTATTAAAATCTAAGAATTATATCATTTGTAAAAGCATGGTGTAAGTTGGATTATAAAATAATAGTGTCATATACACTTAACATTCTTGCATTATCAATTCAACTTCAACTTTTTAATAATTAAAGATATCATAATTAGTCAAGGTTACAGTTTAGTACACCTTTCCTTGAAGCTCTTGGGGATAGGCTAAGTAGTTGTGATTAAGTTTTTATCAGCAAACAACCTTAATTTGATTCCATTAATGGTTGGTGTTCCACCTCACACCACTTAATGTGGGTAGTCATAATGTATTTATTTAGAGTGATAATGTGTTATAGTGGTAGGAATCATAATCAAACCCTTGATTAACAATAATGACGGGTAGTTATTTGTTCACCTATGTATTAAAAAGAAAATATAACTTGTCTTGTACCTCCATATTGCTATTTCAAGAATTATTTATGCATCAAATACAACCTCATAATATGCCCACATGTAATAATAACCTCCTATAATGTACCACCTCCAAATGAGACTTAACTTGCATGAGTTAGGGAACAAGAATATTGACAACAATGGGTTAGGTGGATTTTATATCAAGAACAATACAAATACAACTTTAATAATAAATCTACTGACAATCTCATGCATATTGAAGCAAATAAATACCCATCAGATCCATTACTATAGACTTTCATATGAAGGTGTCTTTAATAAAAAGGAAATAAAGAGATAAAACGTAGTCTCCCTAATTAAATTTATATTTTCTAAAATTTCAATGAAAAAATCCTTATAGAATAGCAAGTTGTTTCTTTTGTGGACATAGTCATTTTTTTCCTTCATGGAACAAATAATTTCTTAAATGTAAGTTACATAATGCTTATATATATGAAAAATATAAGCAAAACACCTACACACATAAATAAAGGAATGGTTAATATCAAGATAAAGAAAGTGAGAAGGAAGAAAAAATATATAAAAGAACAAGAAATATGAATAATAATAAAAATAGAAGTATCAAATGACATTAATTTAAGTGGCTAAAAATAGGACTTTCAATGAATAAACCCATGCTTAAATCTTGTTAGACAATATAATACATATATATAAGGAATGATTAATTTCAAGAGAAATAAGGGGAAGAGGAAGATAAAAATATAAAGGACCAAGAAAGATGAAGAATAAAAAGACATAAGTATCAAATAACATTAATTTAAGTGGCTAAAAATATGGACTTTCAATGGGTGAACCCATGTTAAATCCTGTTAGATAGTATAATATCATTAAGTGATTTGTTGAAATTAAAGGTAACATGGTGATGATGCAAGATGGGTGGTGGGTTGTGTTTCAATCCCATATAATCAATTAAAATAAATAAGAAAAAGAGAAGTAAAATAAAGGGAGGAAGAAAAATATGAAGAAAAAACTTTAAAGGAGGAAGATAAAAATCAAGGAGACAAAAACTAAAAAAAAAACTAGATTGAGAAAACAAGAAATAAATATTCCTTCATATCAGTTTGACTTCAAATAATGCTCCTAATAAACACAAGGCTAATCATTTTCTAAGTTTAATAAACATTTCAACAAAAAAATAATAATTTTCTTCATGTTATTCTAATAAATATACATGGAAAAAATAAGCATATATCCAATAAAAAATAAGAGTTTTTATATAATTTTAGTACTTTAATATTAGTAAATGGAATAAAATTATCACTCATTATTAATTAGAAAAAAATAAGGAACATATAAGAGAAAAAATAAACACAAAAAAATATGATATAATTATCATAGACACCAAGTTCAAATCACACTCACTACCATAAGCCATTTTAGAGTGAAATATTATGAAGACCACAAGATCCAGATTGCACTCCAAATTGGGAAGATATGACCCTTATGGACATTGGGTGTGAAGCGGGATGGCAGAGAGTGAGAAGATTGTGTTGAAGGAAGGGGAACTCAAAGCGGTAGGGCTTTGCGGATCTTTCTCAAATCTCTTGTTTGGTAGCTCTAATCTATGTTGGATCACACGATTTGGACCTGTTATTTTCTAGATACTTCTTAGATCACCTGCATGGTGGTGCTAAATAGCCTAGTAGTCTGTATGGTTTGGGTGATCCTTTAGGGGTGGTGGTATTTTGCAAGGATCTAGATCTATTTTCATTTTTTGTGTACATGTGGGGTTAGAAACCACAAGTATTAGGGGAGTTCTTGTCCCTTTTTTAGGGATATCAAGGTGTTCCTTCCTAGTTTCGGTCCAAGATTGAAATACCCTTGAGATATTTATGGCAATGCTCATGTTTTTTGGGGTTGCAGTTTTAGTGTTCATGTTGGTGGTCTTTTGTGGTCCGCAACAACAATGAATGATGGTGGTGATCCCATTGTTGGTCAGGGTTTAGAACCTATGAATTGTGGTTGTTTTCAATCGGGAGAGAGATCTTGAGTATTTTTGTTCTGTTGGCTCATGTTTTTCTTTGATTGGAATCAAGGGTCCTTACGCAAATCCAAATCTTTTCTAGATCTTGCAGTTGTTGGGTCCTTTTATGGATCTTGAGTAGACTTTACTTTGCTGGATATTATTTCAAGCTCAAATTTGATTTTACCCTTTGGGTCCTCATTCAAGGTCTCTTATCTCGGTTGTATTTCTCCTAGTTGCAAAGCTAGATATGTAGGTTTTTAGCAGTCCTATTTTATTTCCAAGATGATAGTTCCTTGGGTCCTATTATTTTCGGCAACTTTTTCCCTTTTTAGTGTGTGTGTTAGATTGTAAAATATTGCAAATCACTTTGGCAATTGTGTGTGAGTTTTCAACAATAATGATTGGTCTAGTCATGTTGTTTTTTTCCAGATCATGTTTGCTAAACATGTGGTTCTTGGTTGTTTGCCTAGCAGTTGGTGTTCTAGGAAAGTTGGATCTCGATCCCGTGTTACAAATATTTGGGCAAGATTTTCTATTTTAAAAAATCCTTGGCTTGTTGGTGTGTTATCCAATGGAGATACTTTTCCTTTATGGGTCAGAGTTTATTTTTTTAAATTTTATTTTTATGGGTGTAGGCCTGTGTTTCCTAGCTTGGGCAAGAAGCTGTATTGTAATGTTAAATTTAAAAAAAATCAATCTAGTGCAAGAAATTTATGAGGATCATATTTTATGGATTTATGGATCTCTTGGTTTGTTTAACCCTCAACTTGTGTTTGGTCGTGTGGGATCCTTGGGATCCAACATTGTTCTCTATTTCTTGGATCCTAATTTGTTGGATCATTTTCTAGTTCCTATTTTCATTTTCTTTGGTAACCTTCTTGTTGTGGCTTTGTCCTATTGTAAGTGGCTTAAGGTTTCTCGAGTCACCTTTTCTATAAAATATTCGGGAAGCATTTCAAAACTTCTTCTTATACCTAATAAAAAATTATTTTATAAAATGTTCATGGATATTTCAAAACCTCTTCTTATACCTTATCAAAAAAAATTATCATAAATGCCAAAGTTTTTTACTATCGATAAAATAAATATTCAAATAACATATATAATAATAAGAGTTAGAAAATTATAGCTGCAAGCTTGCAAGCTTACTGTAGTCGTAAAGACTTTGGCTTCTCTTTGAGAGGTCCAAGATTCAAACCCCACTTAGTATAAGGGGACTGGGACCCCTCATAAAAGTCTATATAAACTCATTGAAAAAAAGTTAGAAAATTAATACTAACAATAATATAATAGCACAAATCCCAATAAGTAATATAATATAATCCATAAAAATACCCTCAAAGTGAAAAGGCTTATGGACCTAATAATGGTACACCAAAATTTTAAATTTATAAGTGGCAAAATTTGAAATATTACAACCTTTTCAAAACCTTAATTTTTTGATGAGCTTAGGGTTTGATGAGGAAAAACTGCTCTTCTAGGGTTTGGGTCTGCAATAATTCATAAATTGCTAGCTCAGTTGCTCTTGAGTCAGATGGGGAGAGAAATGGCGCCAGGGAAGCACCCAAGAAAGTTTCTCTCGAAAGTGTTTCACAAGCTAAGAGTACTATCCCCGTTGATTCCATTCCCTTGGATGAGTTTCATAATGCTTACCACTGGTTTGAGTCACATACCCTTGTCGAGTATTTCCTGGGTAGAATTTCAAATGATACCCTCAATAGGTCTTGGGTGCAACAAGTTTGGGGTCTACAAGGTGTGATAGTTGAGAATGTTCAGAATCTCACCAAGGGTTATTTACTTTTTCACTTTTCTAATCCTGCTCAAGCTCAAAAAGTGTTAGCCAAAGGTCCTTGGATGGTGAGAAATTCCCTATTAATTTTACAATCTTACACTTGTCACTTCACAACCAGTGACCAAGCTGAGTTGGAAGTTCCTGTGTGGATTGAGTTCCTAGGTTTACCTGTCCCCTTTTAGGGATTTTTGCAAATGCTCGCCTCTTCCCTCGGCAAGTTTGTATGTCTTGAGTCTAATCAATTTTTCTTAGCTCGCCCTACCAAGCGGGTTTGTTTCAAAGTCAACCTTGCCAAAGACCTATCGAATTTCATAGATATCCAGATTGGTGATACCTCCATTAGGCAACCTGTCGCTTATATCAATTTACTAGTTTGTTGCTCACAATATTCAATATTACCCTTTGATGGAGTGGAAGATCAAACAGATCCAACCTCCTTTGACTGCCCCAGTAGCTCAGTCTAACAGGGCCCGGGAATGCCAAGGCAACTAGAAAACGATTACCACCCAAAAATCATGCTTCTAAACACTCTAAGCAGGCCAATCCCTTTGTGTAGTCTGCTTAGACCAAGCCCGTTGATACCCAGGTTATGCAAGCCCCAACTAGCTCTATGCAGTCTTCTAAAGCCATCATGTCGATTGTCGTTAATATGCAACCCACCATGCAAGTTGTAGGGGTCATGAATGCTACTCTGGCTGCCCCTGTAGTTACTCAGCCACCACCTTTTTTAGTTTCTCTTTGGGCCTCAATTGTTGTGAAGGTTCGTCCCACTACCATGCCAGCTTTTTCATCGACCACACCCACATAATCCACGGCTGTAGAGGAACAAGCTTTTAAAGTTCGTTGTTATCAAATCCCCTTTAGGGACAACTTGGGCTTGAGCTTTGACGAGCATCACCAAATGTCCTCGGGAAAGGGTAATTTCAGTGGAGGCGCTAATTCCTCCAGTTCACTTTGGGGCCTAGGTTATTTCGAGGATGTTATGGATGTTATGAATCTTGACAAGTCCTCATGCGAATTATGCTGATGAATAATTAACCAAAGCCCAATGCTTGATGCATAGAGTTTGTTCAAGTATGACTATCACAGGTAGCAGAGGCCACAACTTATGTGCAACATGTATTCTACCAAGCATTTACCTAGGAAAGGAGGAGTTGTCGTAGAGGCAAACAAGGTGGCAGCTTACGAGCAACATGTATTCTACTAAGCATTCCAAGTTGAGTCATCTAGGGTCCTCCTCAATGGACTCTAGTTGGTGGTAATCCAGATGAAGGATGGATCACCCCAGTCTCTTCAAATGGTGACTGACAATGTGTTAGAGAGAAAGATAACTTTTGTCCCGCTCCTTGATCTTTGTTTACTGATTATGTCTTGGGATGCCATGCAATGATTGCTCACGACAACATGTAGTAATGTTTTTTGGACTTTGTTTTTATTGGGGAGGTGTGATTTCCTTCACCTAACGGATTTTATGGTTTGTGAGGCATACTAATTCCACCCACCTTTTTTGTATAATTAATATTTATTAATATAAGGTTTTTCCATTCAAAAAATATAAAATATTAAAAGTTTTGAATATTTCTCTAAAATTAAGTGGGGAGTCCAAGGAACAACATAAAAATTTAAGCTTTAGTATTTTTTTTTAAAGGTCTCAAATTTAAACAAAGATATGAACAAGTATATTAGAAAGTGGGTATTTGAATAAATTTACATAATTAAAAAAATGAAGAAAATAGATGGAACATTATCCAAAATCCTTTGAAGACCATAGAGAGAACATTATTGAAAATCCTTTTGAATGAACCAGAATTTCCTGATGTATATATTTACCATGTAAAGTGGACCAGAGTAATTTTATTTATAATTCGTCCGAACAAATCGATCGAGTTATCTCCTCCTCCCCTTAACAAATAATAGAGCTCACGTGGCCGTCGTTTACGTTGTGGTGAAGCCTCAATAGAAATATTTTACTTCATCCGCTGGTCAACTTCATTTGGCTGTACCCAAGCAACGAAGTGCGGCTGACACGCACGCAGAAAAAGAAATTCTACCGAATGACCTCGAAAATTCTTCCCATTCATTAAAGAAGCGAAAAATATTCGTAGGATTCCCAGCGACGCTTGTCCCTGACAAGTACGTAGTGAGGCGCCATCATGGTACCTGAACCCAGAAAAAATCCAGTGCCCCGCTTATACTACCTTTCCGGCACTTTTCAAATCCCTCATCTTCATCGGCTGAGAGAACTAGAAAATCCTCATTTAAAGCACCACGCATCGAAATCGCACACTTAGGGATTTCACCCGTTATAGATAGAGAGCTTCTCCTTGGGCTATCCTGCTATTCATAACTACATCTATTTCCCTTTTTTCGGCCGAATATGTAAAATTGATATTCCAATACTGTTGAGCCGCCAAGGAAACAGTGATGCAGCCAATTGGTCGAAAACTGCAGAGATACGAGCGTTGCATGGTTTTCGGTAGTGGTACCACTTTGCTGGAAGAAGACCCTGCAATTTTCTTATTGGAGTTGCTTGCGTATTAGGTATGAATCATTATTTCTGTTGTCTAACCGTTATTTGAGTAACACTTACATGTCTTACCATATGGTTTAAGCTAAATCATTTATACTGCAACAGTTTCTGAAACTGCTAGTGTCCAATTCTATTTTTATTGAACGTTCTGTGAACAAATGGATCGAGAAGCTTCACAAGAAGACGAGCAGCCATCAGTAAGCCTGCGAACTCGAGACAGTTTGTTAACAGAGGGAAGCAGATTCAATAATGACAACCTCAATCCTTGGCGACAGCGTTTTCAGTCGGAGAGGGATTTGTCTACGGCAGCAACAACTCCCGGGCAGAAGTCTCCTCTGTCACAGACCATGTCATTTCCCCGGGCGTGCGATTCTCCGATTACTCAATACAGACTGGAGAAAAACCATGCCGACGACGAGTTCAGAAATGAACACCGGTGCGTAGCGACTGTGTTTACAAATGACGGCCAGATCTCCGCTCTCGCAGCTACAAACGAGGCGGTCTATTCTGGATCTACCACCACAAAAATCCGAATCTGGAAGCTGCCAGAATTCCACGAATGCGGGCACTTCAAATCTGGGAAAGGTTCGGTGAAATCTATGATCGTAGATGGGAATAGAATTTACAGCGCGACCCAAGACCGAAAAATCAGAGTGTGGCGCCGGCTGTCTAACGGATACCCGTCTCGTCTTAAACTGGTGGCGACCCTTCCGACGACGAAGGACCGTCTGGCAAATTCCATATTCCCGCGAAGTTATGTCCAAGTTCGTCGCCATCGTAAAAGACTGTGGATTAATCACCTCGACGCCATATCTTGTCTGGCTATAAGTCAAGAACAGGATTTATTGTATTCGGCATCGTCGGACAAGACTGTCAAGGTTTGGCGATTGACAGATTTCAAATGCTTGGAATCGATCTGTGCTCACCAGGACGCGGTTAATGCAATTGTGACGGGACCTGAGGGGCTTCTCTTCACAGGCTCTGCCGATGGATCCACCAAAATTTGGGGGAAGATACAAGGCATCCAAACATCGAAGCACGTCCAGATCGCAGTTCTACAAGAGCCCAATAACATCTCAGTTAACGCACTTGCTCTTAGCTCCAACGGAGCGATTCTCTACGCCGCATTTTCCAACGGAAGCATGGGCTACTGGAAGATAGGCGATAGGGATTGTGGTGGATGTTGGCAGTCGAGTATGATAGGGGGCCATAGCCGTTCCGTTTTATGCATGGCAACGACGCGGCCTGATGTGGTTGTGAGCGGCTCCGCAGATAGGACCATCAAAGTGTGGAGGCACAGAAAATATGAATTCCTCCCATCTTGCATTGCTGTGTTGCAAGGTCATGACAGCCCAGTAAAGTGCATTGCCTTATCCTTGGAGAAGAAATATGGGTCTCTCGTGGTGTACAGTGGGAGCCTAAATGGTACCATCAAGGAATGGTGGGTGTCAATTCATGAGGAAAGGGATGCAATTATTTCGACGAGGAAAAAAATGGTGTAGGAAAAAGCCTGAGGGTTGCACCGGAGATTCCCACTGCGAGCGTCTGTTCTGAGTTGAAAGATGAGTTTCTAGGATTTCTCCTTAGACTTGTAAACGAGATTTGTATGTAATTTATCTTCATGTACGTTAAACCAACGAGATCAACGGGTCTCTGTTTATGTAAATGGAATTTGAAAACTTTTAAGAGTGAAAAGCCATTGGTGGACGTCTAAATCTCTTCAAATTATTATTTTGGTGATAGCAGTCTTGTGAATTAATCATTTAAGGTCTTGAACAAACATTTTGAGTGACGCAAACCAGAACCAGCGAGACCAAATTAAAATTCAGTTGGACAGTAGTACATCTGTTGCCATTGGGACTGGCACATGCATTCCGTGAGCACATTGGAGGGTGAAAACTGAAGAGGACACGAAGAGCCCGAACATCGATGAGTTCCCTACCATAATCTTAGTGTTGAAGGCTGTCTGGATTTGGTCGGTAGCGTGTGTAAAAATTTATTTCATTGACAAACTCGTATTGGATATCACACGATTAGACATTTTCAAATTTCAACTTCAATAAGAGGAGACCATTTGCCATACAGTTGACACTTGGAAGAATAAGGTCCTTTTCAAGGAAGAAAGCTACATTCACAGATAAACATCTTGACTAACAATTCAATTTCTGGCGATTTCAGAAACCATTAATTGATGTGCCTTCAAGTTTTTTTTGAAGTCGATATTTAAACACCCACCATAATATGAACTTAGTTCTTTCAAATACGAGAGGCCTTTGAAATGTATTCAAAGGCTTGGGTTGCTAAGTTGTCTATTAAAGAATTAGACGTTTGTGAGGTTGCTTAGGCTTGGCTTGCTAAGTTGTCTATTAAAGAATTAGATGTTTGTGAGGTTGCTTTACTACATTTATTATAGGATCTATAGGATTCGTTCCAAGGAGAAAAAGTCTTTACTACACTTTTTTATTATTAATATAATTCTTTAAACATGTAGATTGATATGGATATTATATAAATCTTAAATTATTTTATTATAAATTTTTAAAATTAAAAGATTTTTTTAAGATATTTAAAATAAAATGATATTTGAATTAACAATATTTTAAAATATATATTTATTTTTATTAAATAAAAAAAAATTAGAAATAATTTCAAAATGGTAATGGTAAAGGTAAGTTACATCACGAGAAATATAAGCAAAACACCTACACATACACACTAATATATATATATAGAAATGAATGGTTAATATCAAGATAAAGAAAGAAAGAAGAAAAAATATATAAAAAAACAATAAAGATGAATAATAAGAAAAATAGATGTATCAAATGTCATTAATTTAAGTGGCTAAAAATAGGACTTTTAGTGAGTAAACCCATGCTTAAATCTTGTTTTTTTATATTGAACATCGTTTACAAATATCAGCGCTCATTGAGCAAACACAAGAGGAATCAACCTCACAACCACATGGATAATAATAACTAGGCAACTGCTATTACACCAAATGCCATTAGGCTGCTTAAATCTTGTTAGAAAATATAATACCTATATAAGGAGTGATTAATTTCAAGAGAAAGAAGGAGAAGAGGAAGAAAAAAATATAAAGGAACAAGAAAAATGAAGAATAAAATAACAAAAGTATCAAATAACATTAATTTAAGTGGCTAAAAATATGGACTTTCAATGGGTAAACCCATGTTAAATATTGTTAGACAGTATAATATCATTAAATGATTTGTTGAAATTAAAGGTAACATGGTGATGATGCAAGATGGGTGGTGGGTTGTGATATATAATAAATTAAAAGAAATAAGAAAAAGAGAAGTCAAATAAATGGAGGAAAAAAAAACATTAAAGGAAGAAAATAAAAATCAAGGAGACAAAAACTATAAAAATAACTAGATTGAGAAAATAAGAAACAAATATTCCTTCATATATGTTTGACTTCAAATATTGCTCCTAATAAACACAAGGCTAATCATTTTCTAAGTTTAATAAACATTGAGAATACATGTTTTTCAACCTTTGCATAACTTTATAAAAAATAATAATAATTTTCTTCATGTTATTCTAATAAATATACATGGAAAAAATAAACATATATCCAATAAAAATAAGAGTTTCTATATAAGTTTAATACTTTAATATTAGTAAATGGAATCAAATTATCACTCATTTGTTAATTAGAAAAAAATAAGGAACATAAAAGAGAAAAAATAAACACAAAAAAATATGATATAATTATCATAGACACCAAGTTCAAATCACACTCACACCATAAGCCCTTTTAGAGCAAAATATTATGAAGACCACAAGATCCAGATTGCACTCTAAATTGGGAAGATATGACCCTTATGGACACTAGGTGCAAATCGGGATGGCAAAGAGCGAGAAGATTGTGTTGATGGAAGGGGAGCTCAAAGGGATAGGGCTTTGCGAACATTTCTTGGATCTCTTGTTTGGTGGCTCTAATCTATGTTGGATCGCACAATTTGGACATGTTATTTTCCAGATCTTGCTTGGATCACCTTCTTAGTGGTGCTAAATAGCCTTGTAGTCTGCATGGTTTGGGTGATCCTTTAGGGGTGGTTATATTTTACAAATATCTGGATATGTTTTCATTTTTTGTGTACATGTGGGGTTAGAACCCACAAGGATTAAGGGAGTTCTTGTCCCTTTTTTAGGGATATCAAGGTGTTCCTTCCTGGTTCCAAATCAGGATTGGAATACCCTTGAGATCTCTGTGGCTTTTTGGGGTTACAGTTTTAGTGTACATGTTGGTGGTCTTTGGTGATCCTCAACAACAACGACTGATGGTGGTGGTCTCATTGTTGGTTAGGGTTTAGAACCTATGGATTGTGGTTTTTTTCAACAGGGAGAGAGATCCCAATTTTTTTTGTTCTGTTGGATTTGTATTTTCCTTTGATTGGCTTCAAGGATCCTTATGCAAATCCAAAGCTTTTATAGATATTGCAGTTGTTGGGTCCTTTTATGGATCTCGAACAAACTTTAATTTTTTGGATATTTTTTCTTGCTCAAATTTTATTTTACCCTTTGGGTCCTCATTTAGGGTCTCTTATCTGGGTTATCTTTCTGCTAGCTGTAAAGCTAGATATGTAGGTTTTTGGCAGTCATGTTTTAATTCCAAGATGATAGTTCCTTGGATCCTATTATTTTAGGCAGATTTTCCCCTTTGTAGTATGTGTTAGATTGTAAAATATTGTAAATCACTTTAGTAATTGTGTGTGAGTTTTCAACAACAATGATTGGTCTAGTCATATTGTCATTATTTTCTATATCATGTTTGTTAAACAGGTGGTTCTTGGTTGTTTTTCTAGCGGTTGGTGTTCTAGAAAAGTTAGATCTCGATCCATGTTACAAATATTTGGGCAAGAATTTTTATTTTAAAAAATCCTTGGCTTGTTGGTGTATTCTCCCATGGAAATACTTTTCCTTTATGGGCAGGAGTTTGTTTGTTCAAATTTGACTTTTCTGGTTGTAGGCCTGTGTTTCCTAGCTTGGGAAAAAAGTTGTATTATAATGTTAAATTTAAAAATCTTCAAGATAGTGCAAGAAACTTATGAGGGTCAAATTTTATGGATTTATAGATCTCTTGTTTTTTTTAACCATCAACTTGTGTTTGGTCATGTTGGATCCTTGGGATCCGACATTGTTCTCTATTTCTTGGGTCCTAATTTATCGGATCATTTTCTAGTTCATATTTTTAGTTTCCAGTTCCTACTTTTAGTTTCTTTGGTAGCCTTATTCTTATCACTTTGTCCTATTGTAAGTGGCTTAAGTTTTTTGTGGTCACCTTTTCTACTTTATAAAATATTTGGGGAGCATTTCAAAACTTCTTCTTATACCTAATAAAAAAAATTATTTTTTAAAATGTTCATGGAGCATTTCAAAACCTCTTCTTATACCTTATCAAAAAAAATTATCATAGATACCAAAGATTTTTTTGGTAATATTAAGATAAAAGAGGGTTTTGAAAGGAACCTCACAACCTTTTACAAAGCACAAACCAAAAAAAAAGAAAGAACCAGAGAAATAACAAAAACAAATAGAGAGGTGGAACTCATAAACTCCAAAAAAACCAATGAACTGACCAATGAGAGAACCAAGGTGGTTCTACATTAGATATCAAACTTGTGAATAATTTCTCCAGACATCTAGGTAGCCTCCTCAGCATAGTATAAATCCATCTTCATTGAAACTCCAAACTGCATGTTTGATCTCCATCAGGTGAAGACTATGGAGAATTGCACTCTTATTCATGGCAGATTTACCTTGAGAGTACATCTCAACAACTGGTTTGTCTTTGGTAGTAGATGTAGGAAGGACCTCCAACACATCATCCACATCAACCACCTTAGAAATGGGGGAGGTCTCCACCAAAATTTACCTTTTACCACTCAATCGAACAAATTTATAGATCTCACTAATTTCCCAACGAGCATCCATAGAGGGGTTCTCCACAACCGAATAATCGCCTGGAGAAACCGAGGGCTTCTTCTCATCATAAACAGAAGTATTTCCTAGTGTATATCCCCACACTCCTTTAGCATAATCAAATCCTTTACCATATGCCTTTTTCAAACCTGATCTCAAATAGGAAGAATGTGCAACCTTAGATTTAGAGCTCAAACTATTCGAAGTTGATAAAGGGTCCCCAGGACCCAAAATAGGGAGAGAATTCAAGGAATGGAAAATCTCGTCTGCAATGACCCCCTTCTCCAAAGAAACATGCTCGAACAACAACAAAGCCAAACCCTAATGCAAGGGAGCCTATCCCCTACCACTTTGTATGGTTAACATAGATTTACACAACGAGTTGAATAGGAATAGAGGAATTTTCATCCGCTTATGTCGATGAAGGTGATTAAGGAACATAGCATGAAAACTCTGCACTATGTTGTATGAAGCATCCACCATGAAAAAATCCATATTCATCCTAATTACCTTATTCCACGAAGTTGGTAAAGCTTTTGCACTAAATACATTCTGAATTTGAGGTAGAAATTCATCTTCAACTAGAAGAAATGAATATCTTGAACTAAGAGTGTCTCTCCCTATTGTGTATTTCACCATCTAAAACCAGCCCCATGGTGAGCTAACAAGGTCTATCGTAACTTAAAATGACCACGATTCAACATGAATTCATCCCTCCTTCCAATTGATTGCCATCCAATTAGACAAAATAGGATTATGACCATGGACCTTATGGATATAATCCAACAAACCCCCTACTTTCAGAATGGACAAAACATCCTCATAATTCAATAGAGATGCAGGTTCCACCCTCGACATGGACTGTTTGGAAATATGAATAGAAACCTTAGATTTACCCATATTCAGAGAAAATCAAATAGAACCAGAAAAGATAACACCAATAGACCACACAAGGGAGCCAGGGAAAAAACACACATACACATAGAATAACAAAGAAGGCTCCAAACATGGCTTGAACATAAAAACTCCTCATAACCCGAACCAGTCCAAATGAGGCCTCCCAAGTCAAATATATAGCAATTTCCCATTGCCAACTCCTAAGCACCGAGAATAACAAACTAACTCCACAAGATCCCCGACGGGCAGATAGTGAACATAGGAACAAATAGAAACTCAAACCCCATGACGAGCTCAAAAAACTCCATAGAGAGAGCGATCCATCACATAATATAGCGAGGGGAAGAAGGGCAACCATGCGGTATAAGACACAACCCACAATCTCCAAAACTAGCTCCACCTGGCAAGAATGAAGAGAAGAAGCGAGGAGGTGGAACCAAGGCACAAGACCACCTAGCCAGCCATGTCACCAAAGGTGATAGATAAAAAGTGGGCCACCCAAGGAGCAGAAACCAGAGAATAAAGGATGAGAGCCAGTCCCAATGAAAGTTTAAATATCCAATATTTGGGCCCTCCTGATGACATAAAAGGAATAGAAGCTACCAAGGCCCATTATTAATTGGAAACAACACCCGAGGCACTCTAATATCTGGGTATATCTAACAATATAAACACAACGGAGGCCACCAAAACATACTACACATTGATAATGACACCCAAGTGACACCCCAATGTCATTATGCATACCAAAGTCCACACAACAAACGTACAATATGAGGAGGGCCTTAGGCAACAAGCTCCTTCCAATGGAAGCTAAAGAAGCTTTGGGACATTCCTTGACAACCAGGGCAAAGAGACAGACAGAGTTTAGAGTTTGAAATTTGAAAAAAGGTTATGGTTGGAGGACCACGAGGAAGAAGACCATCCACCCTCCTATTGTCGTAATTACTTCCACCCCCCATCAATCCCAGCGTAATGGCACCAGCCACCAACCACAAATTAATAAACATCATTGTATACATGGTTGATGATCTCAAGAGGAAAATCCCTTTGCCAGACTATAAATATCTAAATATTTACCCCCATGTTTACCATTAAATCTGCAACCAAGTTACCTTCTCTAAAAATGTGCCTAATTTGAATTTCCTCAAGAGCACAAGATAATCCGACTACCTCATCAATTAAATTTGCCACCCTCCAACTGACGTGGCAGGAGCTTTTAAGAATTCTAACCACATTGAGCGAATCACCTTCCATAATTGCTTTCCTATAATCAAAATATTTTAGCAGAGATAAACCTAAATAAGCCACCCTTGCTTCAACAACCTAGGAAGAAGTCCTACCAATGGGCTCCACGTAGGCTAGGAGCAAGTTACCTAAATTGTCACGAATGACTCCCCCTACACCAACCAATTTGGGATTACCTTTAGAGGCCTTGTAGAAATTCAATTTAACCTAGCCCATGGGAGGAAGGGACCATTGAATCAAGCTCCTAGGATTGGGAGCAGGAGGAGGGCTATGCACATGACCAAAACCCAAACTTTGCTCAACCAAAATTTAGATACTAAAGTTTTTTACTATCAATAAAATAATTTTTCAAATAACATATATAATAATAAGAGTTAGAGGATTGCAGTTGTAAGCTTGTAAGCTTACTTTAGTGGTAAATACTTTAGCTTCTCTTTGAGAGGTCCAAGATTCAAACCCCACTTAATATAAGGGGACCGGGACCCCTCATAAAAACCTGTATAAACTCATTGAAAAAAAAGTTAGAAAATTAATATTGACAATAATATAATAGCACAAATCCCAATAAGTAATATAATCTAATCCATAAAAATACCCTCAAAGTGAAAAGGCTTATGAATCTAATAATGGTACACCAAAATTTCAAATTTATAAGTGGCAAAATATGAAATATTACCTTTTCAAAACCTTATTTTTCTTATGAGCTTAAGGTTTGATGATGAAAAATTGCTCTACTAGGGTTTGGGTTTGTTGTCATTTATAATTGGCTAGCTTAGTTGCTACTGAGCCGACTGATGAGTGTCATTAATCTCATGATTTAATCTCAATGATTTATTAATCCGGGGTGGTTTCCAAGGCTATCTACGATAGAAGGTTAGGGCAAAGTACAATTCAAGCATTCAGATTTCAAGCAATTATTGGGTGAAACAGATTTGGTTTAGCCTTTTGATGTCACACTAAACATAATCTGCAAAATGAAAACTTGCAAGAAATAAAAACTAATTCTAAGTTTAGAAAATTAAATTTAACTATAATTGCATGAATTGAAATTGCTAAATTGAAATCTAATCTACTTTTACATAATTGAAATAATAGAATTGAAATTTCTAAATTGAAATGTCGCTGAAATGAAATCCTAAATTACACTTGCAAAATTGAAACCTAGTTTACTCTTACAGAATGGAAGTGATGCTTGGAAATGAAACACCTGTCAATTCCCTGCCACAAAAGGTTGTCAAGCTTCTACTATAGGAATTGACAACAAAATGAAATCTGCTAGAAATTGAAAGCAGCTGAAACATAAAAATAACAAAACATGAAAATCAAAGGAAACAAGAGATAAATGTTTAATCTAATTTGTTAGCTGACATACACATAAATGTTATACACAAACATAATAGAAAACATCAATCACATAATACAAAATAAAAACAAGAAAATGAAATCTGGCAAGCAATCTATTAATTTTCTTTGTAGCAAAATTACAGATTAAAACCTGCCATAAAATCCCTCCTAGATCTGAAAGTGGGCCCATAGTTCTTGTCTAGAAGGAGGTGAAAAACACTCCTTAACTAATTTAAAATCAGAACAAAATCTGACAAAAGAACTACAATTTATTACTTTGAAAATGGCATTATAGTTCTGCTGCTACTGACTGTTACAAAGCTAAAAACTGTCTATTTTTCTATTACTTATTCTCCTTAAGCTCAATCGACATGGGAGCTATCATTTTATAGATGCATAAGATTTATTTGTAAATAGAAAATATACTATTTCTATCTTGTAGATCAATTCCTATTATGCTGCAACATTTCTTGGTTTTATCCTAGAAGAGGATCAAATGATCTTTTCTTATGAATGGTGGATTTTGGATGGCAAGGATGACAAAGACATCTAGGGGATATTTTTCCTTAACCTTCTCAACCTTATTTCTCTTTTTCCACCATCAAAAAACAATCAAAAATTCAAAAAGTACTTTTTTTCTATCAATTCGAAGATAACTGGCTCAATCCGAAGAAACTGCATTCTATCAATCCGAAGATGTCTGCTCAATCTGAAGATCTTCGGATTGACTAACTGTGTGGTCTTCAAGTTATCTCAACTGCTTTTCTCAAGTGGGTTATCTCTTAATAAATGGTTGCAATATCTTTTATCCTTCTCCATGTGTGAATTCCATGCCTTGTCATTCAATGTCAACTTGTTAGAATTTGTATGGAAAATCTTGTTTTTCTAACTATCAAAACATGCCCAACTACCCTTTTGGAGTGCTCATAAATTGTTCCTCATAACTCCAATGTATATCAAATTGTATCCACATGTTCTTGGTTTTATTAACTACACTTGGTTCAATTTTCAGCTCTTAAATCTTCAGGAGTTGTTTCCAGCATCACTGTAAATTTGGCCTTTAACATAGATTTTCACCAAATTTTCTAGTTGTCAAAAAATGTGAAACTGTCATTTTGTAGGCCCAATAACTTTCTAATTACTTTTCCATATGCCTTAAAATTTGGGTCATGTGTTCTCTGTACTATGAAGTACCATTGGTATGAATTTCGTACCTTAAATAACTTTGGATCATTCCCAGTAGATTTGCCAATGTCACTATTAATGCATATTTGTACCTGTTAACAACTCCAGAAAAGACTAAGGCATGAACATGATGAAACCTTCATAACTTTTTATCTACAACTCAGATTGAATTGCTTCAAAAAGCAAAGTTGTAGTTCTTGATAATAGGAATCTATTCATGCCATCACAATGTAATTTTACTATAGTTTTTATTTGGTACTTAATCAACTGAAATAGTGCATAAAATGCTGAAAATAGTCAAAATAAGGGTATAACGTTCCAAACATAAAATCATGCAAACACTTAACAAATATATATTCTAATAAACTATTTGGAATTTAAATTTGTCATGTTTAGTAATTTGTTAGTCAAACATAGTGTAAAAATTAGGCATTTTTAGGCCTCATTATTCCCCCCAGCTTGAACTGATGCATGCCCTCATGCATCCTAGTAGGCCATAGTAATATGATGGTTTTATCTTTGTGAAAAATATCCTTTTCCCTCTACTACTTGATAAATTTCTCCTTGCTACACTACACCAAGTATTTTGCAATTTAAGCACATGTATTTCATTTTTCTACAACCTTGCAATTTTTTTTTTCAATCAATTTTTTTCAATTTTTTTTATTCTGCTCTTTTTTTTTCTTGTATTTTTTTTTATTTGCAACTTGCAACTTTTTTACTTCTGCATTTTCATCCTTAAATATTGCAATTTTTGCAATTACTGCAATTATAACTCTTTTCCTGCCCTTCTACAAGTTTTAGTGCTGCAAGGTACCTCTTAAAGACTTGGTATCATGTGACTCATCTTACAATAGTCTTATTGTGGAACCATATTTGGAAGATGCACTACTACTAGTGGAATTTTCTATTTTTAACAATATTTCAACTTGAATGCCTATTCTTGTTGTTAGCACCTTTTGAACAAAATTGATAAAATTTTGATTTTGAAACTTTTTGGAGGGATGGACTACTTGTGGTGAGATGATTTTGAGCTTTAGTAACCTTAATATTTGATGTGCCCTACTCTTTTTGCTATTATACAACATTTTTAGCAATTCTGGTATAGTTTTTGCTCATTTCGAAGATATCCTTCTCATTTCGTAGATATCCTGCTCATTTCAAAGATATCCTGCTTATTTCGAAGATGCATTAGAAAATACAAAAATGACCTCATATGCAAAATTTAGCTATAGATTCTGTTGAGGGCCCATATCTAGTGTGTATAAGCCTTCTATAACATCAAAAACCCCCTCTCTATCCTTTTTTTTAGATGTTATTTTTCATTTTGTATATTGTTATTTTATTGCAATAGTAGTAAAACTGAATCTTTAGGTGCACTTTCCAGATTTTCTTCCTCAAATTTATGAGCCAATTGTGAGATAAACTTGTAGTCCTACTTCTAAAACCTGCCCTACTAATTGAGATAGAATTTATGCCATGTCTATCCCAAAATTAGGTTTTTGTACAGTTTTGGAATTCTCATGCAACTAAGGGCAAAAGGGGGTGTTTCTTGACATTTTGATCATGTTTCATTTTCAAATTATCAATATTGTATGAATAGTTTATGCTAAATACCGATTATCATACATTAAATTCTAAATGCTTACTATGACTTAAATGCAAGAAACACACACCTTACTGTCATGAAAATTAATCATGCACCTTACAAGCTGCTTCTGATGATTGTTAGCAAGCTATCTGAAAACATAAATATACACGAGCAGTGTTAGATTTGTACAATGGTGGAACAATGATGGGTGGATCAATAAGGCAATGCATACTAGAAAACTAGTTTTCATGCAAGCCAACTTAGCAGTGCCTCAAGGAGGTTTTCACTACTGAATTATTCATTTTTTTCATCAAAAGAGGCTGCCATTTCTGGTTTTCAACCAACTTCTGTCATTTTTTTTTTCAAGTGCCTCAACAAAAGAGTATCTCTCATGAGGCTACAATGAGAGAGAATGTCTCTCACTCTTATTTGGATAAATAATAAATCCTTATTCTACAAAAACATGTCAATATTTGAATGAAAACACCATCTTTTTTTGTTGAAATTTGTAACAATGATGCAACCTTCCTTTCTAGATGAGTAGTAAGAATCTGCTTATGTCATAATTTAACTTCTTATTATTGGAAATGAAGTGTTGACTTCATTGTTCCTCCTCCATGCTGAAATTTATGCTTATCCTCATGTACCCCCATTTTGTGGGACATGCCTTTTATTGATTTTTTATCTCTATTTTTCCTATTTTTTTTTTCTCTTTTTCAGATTTTTCTCTTATATTGCTTATGCTCATGAAGGAAGTTCACAAGCAATATTATTCTCTTTTTTTTTTGTCAAATTTTTATCATCACTTTGAATCTGACATGGAAGAGAAATTCTCCTCCATTCTGTGTACATCCAATTGTTCACCTCAAGAACTCCTCCTTAGTTAATGGTGCATGGTATACCCGAAAGCAATATTCATTCACCACTAAATTTCTCTATGAATCACCAATGGAAGAAATAAACACTGCTTCATATCTAAAAATTTCTTCAATCAAGTGTTTGTCCATGCCTCCTAATCTGCAAAATCTTGTCAATCTGTACTTGAAACAATTCAATGCCAATTCTCAAGTATGTTAAGTGTATATATCAAGATGAAATCTTGACATACCCTTGTAATTCCATGCAAAGGGATTGAAATATTGTTTCAAAATAGCAAACAATTTTGCTTTTTGTTCATAAGTCAACCGACCAATAATGTTCAAAAATTTCCTTGGTTGTACTTCAGTTTGTTTCATTCTTAGGAGGACAAAATTTATCCTTAATGGAAGTAAATTTTCTATGTGCATATTTTCTAGTTTTTTTCCTTTATCCAAGGCTGATTTATGTGTCTAGACTAAAGGGTTTTTGTGTATCTCTATTGACTTTTATCTCTTCAAGCTCAAGTAAGTTCTTGTTTGAGCATAGTTGGATGTTGTTGCAGTCAATAACATTTCCTACAGTTTTTTTTATTTTACCAGATTTAGCTACATAGACAAGGGAAGCTTATCTTGTATTTTTCATACTGATCACAGGTTGGGCTAAAAAAGAAATATTTTTGGTTTGCACAATAAGACAAGAAGTGTACAACTTTAGCAGATCAACTACTTGTCAAGTCGGATCACCTCTAATGAGTTCAACTATTGTCTGTGTAGGCTAAGAATTGCTAGGTTGCGGTTTAGCACGGTAAAATACTAACAATATTTAAGTAATAATGGAAAACTCTAGGATCACCATTAAGTTGTAAACTCCTATTTTGATTATGCAAAAGTTTTGTGATTTTTTTTTAATAGATTCAGCTTACATAAACAGGGGTTGCTTGTCTTGTATTATTCATATTGGCCACAGGTTGGGATGAAGGTGGTGGTTTATTTACTTGCCCTATTTGTTGTTTTTGGGATCTCTCTTTGAAAAGAATTTAGACTAGGGAACAGATTTTGCATCTCTAAGTTATGGAAGTAAATGACATTCATCATTGATATGTCCCTGTGAACAAATGCTATAGGTAGCTGATATGGCTATTTTGTTCAAGGGATAGTCTTCTATATCTACCATGATATCTTACCAACACCTAGTACAATTTTTTTTATACTACCCAGATGATATGGATATAAAAAGGGCATTACTAGCAGATGAATTTTCTAAATATTTTAAGAGATATTATGTTTCTTGATAATGAGTGATGAGTGTCATTAAGTCTCATCATTTAATATAAATGATTTATCAATCCCAGGTGGTGTCTAAGGCTGTCTACGATAGAAGGCTAGGGCAGAGTACAATTTAGGCATTCAGATTTCAAGCATTTATTGGTGAAGTAGATTTTGGTTTAGCCTCTTGGTGTCACACTAAACCTAGTCTAAAGAATGGAAAATGAAATAAATTACAAGAATTGAAAACTAAATCTAAGTTGCAAAATTTAACAATTAACTACAATTGCATGAATTGAAATTGCTAAATTGAAATCTAATCTACTTTTGCAGAATTGAAATGACATAATTGAAATTGCTAAATTGAAATGTTGCTAAAATGAAATCATAAATTACACTTGCAAAATTGAAACCTATTTTACTCTTGCAGAATGGAAGTGATGCTTGGAAATGAAACACCTGTCAATGCCCTGCCACAAAAGGTCGTCAAGCTTCTACTACAGGAATTGATAGAAAAATGAAATATGCTAAAAATGAAAAGTTGCTAAAATAGAAAGTAGGGAAAATATGAAAAGCAAAGAAAAAATGCTTAATATAATTTATTATCTGACATACACACAAATTTTGTACACAAACATAATAGAAACACATAAATCACTTAATACAAAAAAAAAACAAGAAAATAAAATCTGGCAAGCAATCTATTAATTCTGCTGCAGCAAAATTATATATTGAAACCTGCCATAAAATCCCTCCTATTTATCAGACAATTGTGAGATATAAATTTGCAGTTTTCCTTCTAAAATTTTCCCTACAAATTGAAATAGAATTGTTGCCATGTCTGTCCCAAAATCAGGTTTTTGCACAATTTTAGAATTTCCATGCAATTAAGGGCATAAGGGGGTGTTTCTTGACATCTTGAACATGTTTTTTTTTTCAACTTGTCACTATTGTACGAATAGTTTATGCCAAATACCGACTATTATACACTAAATATTAAATGTTTACTATGAATTAAATGCAAGAAACACATACCTTATTGTCCTGAAAATTGGTCATGCACCTTACAAGATGCTTTTGATGATTGCTAGTAGGCTATCTGAAAACATAAACAAACATAACACATGTGCAGTGTGAGATTTGTACAACGGTGGAACAATAATGAGTAGATCAACAAGGCAATGCATGTCGAAAAATCGATTTTCATGCAATCCAACTTAGTAGCACCTCCAATAAGGTTTTAACTATTGAATTATTCATTTATATATATATATATATATATATATTTATCTCTTTTTTTTCATTTTTTCATCAAAAGAGGTTGCCATTTCTGGTTTTCAACCAACTTCTGTCCTCTCTATTTTTTTCAAGTGCTTCAATGAGAGAGAACATCTCTCACTCTTATTTGGATAAGACCAATCTTTATTCTGCAAAAACATGTCAATTGTTGTATGAAAAGACCATCTCTTTTTGTTGAAACTTGCAACATTGATGCAACCTTCCTTTCTAAATGAGCAGTAAGAATCTTCTTACATCATAATTGTCTCCTTATTGCTGGGAAATGAAGTATTGGCTCCATTGTTCCTCTTTCTTGCTGAAATTGATGCTTGTCCTCATGTATCCCCATTTTATGGGACATGCCTTTGCTGCAAATTTTTTCCTCTCTTTTTTTTTCAATTTTTCTTGTCTTTCTTGTACGCAAAAAGGAAGTTCACAAATGAGACTATTCTTCTTTTTGCTTTTTTTGTATTTTTTTCCTTTTTTTCTTTTTATCAAACTTTTTATCATCACTCTAAATCTGATATTGAAGAGAAATTCTCTTCCATTATGTGTACATCCAATGGAATCTCCTTCAAGAACTCCTCCTTAGTTAATGGTGCATGGTATACCCGAAGGCAATGTCCATTCACCACTAACATCCTCCATGAATTACCAATGGGAGAAAGAAGCACTGATCCATATTTAAAAACTTCTTCAATCAAGTGTTGTCCATGCCTCCTAGTCTGCAAAATCTTGTCAATCTGTTCTTGAAACAATTAAATACTAATTTCCAAAATATGTTAAGTGCTTACATCAAGATAAAATCTTGATATACCCTTGTAATTCCATGTAAAGGGATTGAAATATTGTTTCAAAATAGCAACAATTTTGCTTTTTGTTTATAAGTCAGCCAACTAATAATGTTCAAGAATTTTCTTGGCTGCACTTCAATTTGTTTCATTCCTAAGAAGATAGAATTTACCTCTTTGTAAAATGGAAGTAAATTTTCTATGTGCAGTTTTTCTAGTTTTTCTCCTTTATTCAAGGCTAATTTCTGTGTGATTGGACTAAAGGTTTTCTGTGTATCTCCATTGATTTTTGTCTCTTCAAGCTCAGGTAAGTTCTTGTTTTAGCACAGTTGGATGTTGCTGCAGTCAATAACATTTTTTGCAATTTTTTTTTTATATACCAGATTCAGCTACATAGACAGGGGTTGCCTATCCTATATTATTCATACTGATCACAGGTTGGGCTAAAAAAAATATATTTTTGGTTTGCACAATAAGACAAGAAGTGTACAACTTTAGCAGATCAACTACTTGTTAGGTAGGATCACCTCTAACGAGATCAAATATTGTATGTGTAGGCTAAGAATTTCTAGGTTGCGGTTTAGCATGGTAAAATCCTAACAATATTTAAGTAATAATGGAAAAATCTAGGATCACCGTTAAGTTGTAAACTCCTATTTTTATTATGCAAAAGTTTTTGTGATTTTTTTCAGCTTACATAGACAGGGGTTGCCTATCCTATATTATTCATTTTGGCCACAGGTTGGGCTGAAGGTGGTGGTTGATTTAGTTACCCTGTTTGTTGTTGTTGGGATCTCTCTTTGAGAAGAATTTAGACTAGGCAACAAATTTTGCATATCTGAATTATGAAAGAAAATGGCATTCATCAATGATATGTCCTTGTGAACAAATGCTACAGGTAGCTGATATGGCTATTTTGTTCAAGGGATAGTCTTGTATATCTACCTTGATGTCTTCCCAACACCTAATACAAATTTGTTTATACTACCCTAATGATATTGATATAAAAATGGCAGTACTAGTAGATGGATCCTCTAAGAGATATTATGTTTCTTTATAATGAGGATGATAAATTCTTTCAATTTTTATCAAGAATTTCAAACATAAGCAATTTAACCCCTAGATGTGAAGATCACCTCCCTATGGTTGCTTGTTTTCTAAATGGACTGAAATGCAATTTACCAAAAACTGTTACTAATACCAATAATTTATCTAGATTTTACTCTAAAGTTCAAAATTTAGTATAATTAACAATTATTGGGCTAATTTTACCCTCTAACAACACCGTGTTCCCCGAAAATGACACCAAAATGATGAGTTTTGTTGAGTCTCATCATTTAATCTCAATGATTTATCAATTTGGGGTGGTGTCCAAGGCTATCTATGATAGAAGGTTAGGACAGAGTACAATTTGGGCATTCAAATTTTAAGCATTTATTGGTGAAGCAGATTTTGGTTTAGCCTTTTGGTGTCACACTAAACCTAGTTTGAAGAATAGAAACTAAAATAAATTACAATAATTGAAAACTAAATCTAAATTATAGAATTTAACAATTAACTACAATTGCATGAATTGAAATTGCTAAATTGAAATCTAATCTACTTTTGCAGAATTAAAATGACGGAATTGAAATTGCTAAATTGAAATGTTGCTGAAATGAAATCCTAAATTACACTTGCAAAATTGAAACCTATTTTACCCTTGCATAATGTAAGTGATGCTTGGAAATGAAACACCTGTCAATGCCCTGCCACAAAAGGTCGTCAAGCTTCTGCTATAGGAATTGACAGCAAAATGAAATATACTGAAAATGGAAAGTTGCTAAAATAGAAAGCAAAAAAAACATGGAAAGAAAAGGAAAAATTCTTAATATACTTTATCATCTGACATACACACAAATGTTGTACACAAACATAATAGAAACACATAAATCACTTAATACAAAATAAAAACAAGAAAATGAAATCTGGCAAACAATCTATTAATTCTACTGCAGCAAAATTATAGATTAAAACCTGCCATAAAATCCCTCTTTCTAGATCTAAAAGTGGGCCCATACTTCCTGATCTATAAGGAGTTGAAAATCACTCATTAACTAATTAACACTCAGAACATAAAATGATAAAATAACTTCACTTTTATTGATGACAGAACATGTTGAAAATTATTACAGAAAATTGTTGTACAATCCTAATTGCTGCTATTGAACACTCTACTATATTCTAATTCCTAACTGGCTCAACCAAGGAGGGATATGTGTTATTTATATAAATATTTACAATATATCCCATGCTCAAATCAGCCTATGTGTTGCTTTACAGTGATTTGTCAATAATTCTGGATCTGAAATAAATGCAAATTTGGACAGTTTATGTTGCAGTAGTAGTCATTGGCCCTTATAAAGAATATTCAGTGGTGGAAGTACATGATAGGAGTCTAGAAATATCTCACACATCTTTCTCCACTTCAGAATATGTCATTTCTATCTTGCAAACAACTTTCTATTATGCTGCAGTTTTTTCTGGGTTTATCCTAGAAGAGAATCAAAATTGATATTTTCCATGAATGGTGGCTTTGGAAGACAAAGTTAGGTGGGAGATATTTTTATTTAATATTTTCAACCTTATTTCCCTTTTTCCACCGTCAAAAAAATTCAAAAAGCACTTTTTTGTGCTCATTTCGAAGAGACTATATTTCTCATTTCAAAGATGTCTTTTTCATTTCAAAGATCTTCAGAATGAACAACTGTGTGCTCTTCAAATGATTTTAGTTGCATTTATCAAGTGTATTAGCCCTCAAGATCAGATTGCAATAGCCTTCATTCCTCTCCATGTGTGAATTCCATGCCTTGCCATTCATTGGTAGCTTGCTGGAATTTACATGGTAAATTACTGCTTTTTCCAGTTCTACTACACAGTTGTAAAATATTGGCATTTTTTGCAAATTAAAACAAATTAAAACATGAAAAATTTATTCAAATATCAACATGAAGGAGTACATCAAGTTGCTACTAAATTTATACACTTCATTCACCAAGTAACCATGTTGAAATAGTGCAACAGTGCTGCACAATTGCCCCTGCTCTGTTATACCCTATTGTTGCCTATTTAGACCATGTGGGAATCCTTCTAAATAGGTCAGATGTATTATATAGTTCTTCTGAACTCATTCCATCCATATCCTCATGTTTTTTTTGAAAACTTCAAGGTGTTCCTATAAAGTCATAGCTTGATGATTTTTATATGGCTATTTTTTAAGATTTTTAGATTTATGAAAGTCCTAAACTTTTGGCTTCAATGTGGATTTGAAACAATTTGAAGGGCAAAAAAAAATTTAAAAACCATTTAGAAGTTAATGGATATCATCATACCACATTTGGTTAATTGAAATGAATGTTCTTACTTACTACTTAATCAAGCAAAATCAGTCACAAAATGCTGAAAATAGTCAAAAACAGAGATATAGTATTCCTCACATAAAATCATGTAAACACTTAACAAATAGTATATTTTATTCAACTATTTGGCAATTAACTTATCATATGGTAGTCAAACATTGTGCAATAATGAGGCACTTTTGGTCCTCATCAATGAGGATGATGAATTCTTTCAATTTTTATCAAGAATTTCAAACATAGGCAATTTAACCCCCAAGTGAAGATCACCTCCCTGTGGTTGCTTATTTTATAAATGTACTGAAATACAACTATCAATAATTATTATTTATACCAGCTATTACATTCAGATTTTACTCTGAACTTCATAACTTAGGACAATAATAATTATTGGACTACTTTTACCCTCTAACAACACCATGATCCTCGACAATGACACAAAAATGATGAGTGTCATTAATATCATCATTTAATCTCAATGATTTATCAATTTGGGGTGGTATCCAAGGATATCTACAATAGAATGTTAGGGCAAAGTACAATTCAAGCATTTATATTTCAAGCAATTATTGGGTGAAACAGATTTGGTTTAGCCTTTTGGTGTCACACTAAACCTAATATGCAGAACAAAAGCTTGTAAGAAATAAAAAATAATTTTGAGTTCAAAAAATTAAAGTTAACTGTAATTGCATGAATTAAAATTGTTGAATTGAAATATAATCTACTTTTGTAGAATTGAAATAACAGATTTGAAATTTCTAAATTGAAATGTTGCTAAAATGAAATCCTAAATTACAGTTGCAAAATTGAAACCTAGTTTACTCTTACATAATGGAAGTGATGCTTGGAAATGAAACACCTGTTAATGCCCTGTCACAAAAGGTCATCAAGCTTCTGCTATAGGAATTGACAGCAAAATGAAATCTTCTAGAAATTGAAAGTTGCTAAAACATAAAAATAATATAACATTGAAAGCAAAGGAAATAAGAAATAAATGTTTAATCTAATTTTTTAGCTGATACACACATAAATGTTATACACAAACATAATAGAAAACATCAATCACATAATACAAAATAAAAATAAGAAAATGAAATCTGGCAAGCAATCTATTAATTCTGTTGCAGAAAAATTACAGATTAAAACATACCATAAAATTCCTCCTTCTAGATCTGAAAGTGGGCCCATACTTCTTGATCTAGAAGGAGGTGAAAAACACTCCTTAACTAATTTAAAATCAAAACAAAATCTGACAAAAGAACTACAATTTATTACTCTAAAAATGGCATTACAGTTTTGCTGCTACAAACTATTACAAAGCTGAAAACTATTTATTTTTCTATTACTTATTCTCCTTAAGCTTAACCGACATGGGATCTATCATTTTATAGATGTATAAGATTTATTTATAAATAGAAAATATACTATTTCTATCTTGAAGATCAATTCCTATTATGCTACAACATTTCTTGGTTTTATCCTAGAAGAGGATCAATTGATATTTTCTCATGAATGGTGGTTTTTGGATGGCAAGGACAACAAAGACAACTGGGGGATATTTTCCCTTAACCTTCTCAACATTATTTTTCTTTTTCCATTGTTAAAAAACAATCAAAAAGTCAAAAAGTACTTTTTGCTATCAATCCAAAGATAACTAGCTTAATCCGAAGAAACTGTATTATATCAATCTGAAGATGTCTACTCAATCCGAAGATCTTTAGATTGACTAACTGTGTGGTCTTCAAGTTATCTCAATTGCTTTTCTCGGGCGGGTTATCTCTCAAGAAATAATTGCAATAGCTTTTATCCTTCTCCATGTGTGAATTCCATGCCTTGCCATTCAATGTCAACTTGCTGGAATTTGTATGGAAAATCCTATTTTTTCAGTTGTCAAAACATGTCCAACTACCCATTTGGAGTGCTCATAAATTGTTCCTCATAACTCCAATGTATATAAAATTGTATTTACATGTTCTTGGTTGTATTAACTACACTTGGTTCAATTTTCAGCTCTTAAATATTCAGGATTTGCTTCCAGCATCACTGTCAAGTTGGCCTCTAACACAGATTTTCACCAAAATTTCCAGCTGTCAAAATGTGTGAAACTGTCATTTTACAGGCCCCATAACTTACTTATTACTTGTCCATATGCCTTCAAATTTGGGTCATGTGTTCTATGTACTATGAAGTACCATTGGTATGAATTTTGTACCTTAAATCACTTTGTATAATTCCCAGTAGAGTTTCCAATGTCACCATTAATGCAGATTTGTACCTGTTAACAACTTTAGAAAAGTCTAAGGCATGAAAATGATGAAACCTTCATAACTTTTTATCTACAGCTCAGATTGACTTGCTTCAAAAAGCAAAGTTGTAGTTCTTGATAAGTGGAATTTTTCTATGCCATCACAATATAATTTTACTACAGTTTTTATTTGCTACTTAATCAACTGAAATAGTGCATAAAATGTTGAAAATTATCAAAATAGGGGTATAATGTTCCAAACATAAAATCATGCAAACACTTAACAAATATATATTCTAATCAACTATTTGGCATTTAACTTTGTCATGTTTATTAATATGGCAGTCAAACATAGTGTAAAAATGAGGCATTTTTAGGCCTCATCACCGACTAGGGAGAGCAATGGCATCAGGGAAGCACCCAAGAAAGTTTATCCCGAAAGTGTTTCACAAGGTAAGAGTACTATCCTTGTTGTTTCCATTCCCTTGCATGAGTTTCATAATGCTTACCACTAGTTTGAGTCACATACCCTTATCAGGTATTTCCTGGGAAGAATTTCCAATGATACCCTCATTAGATCCTAGGTGTAACAAGTTTGGGGTCTGCATGGTGTGATACTTGAGAATTTTCAGAATCTTAACAAGGGTTATTTCCTTTTTCGCTTCCCTAATCCTGCTCAAGCTAAAAAAGTGTTAGCCAAAAGTCCCTAGATGGTGAGAAATTCCTTGCTCACAATATTTGAGATTACCCACTAATGGAGTGGAAGTTCAAACAGACCCAACCCCCTTTGACTGCCCCGATAGCTTAGTCTAACGAGGCTCGGGAATGCCAAGGCAATTGGAAAATGGTTACTACCCAAAAAAATTGTGCTTCTAAACACTTTGAGCAAGCCAATCCCTTTGTGCAGCCTACTCAGACCAAGCCCGTTGATACCCAGGTTATGCAAGCCCCCACTAGCTCTGTGCAGTCTTCTGAAGCCATCATACCAGATGTCATTAACATGCAACCTGCCATGCAAGTTGTAGGGGTCCCAAATGCTACTCCGATCACCCCTATAGTTACTCAACTGCCACCTTTTCAGCTTCTCTTTGGGCCTCAATTGTTGTAGAGGCTCGTCCCACTACCATGCCAACTTTTTCATCATCAACACCCACATACTCCACGGCTATAGAGGAACAATATTTTAAATTTTGTTGTTCTTGAAGTTCCTTGAGGGACATCTTGGGCCTGAGCTTTGACAAGCATCACCAAATGTCCTCGAGAAAGGGTAATTTCAATGGAGGCACTAATTCCTTTAGTTCACTTTGGGGCCTAGGTGATTCCGAGGATGTCATGGATATTATGAATCCTGACAAGTCCTCATGCAAATTGTGCTAATGAAAAATTAACCAAAGCCCAATGCTTGAAGCATAGAGTTTGTTTAGGTTTGACTATCAGAGGTAGCAGAGGCTACAACTTATGTACAACATGTATTCTACCAAGTATTTTCTTAGGAAAGGAGGAGTTGTCCTAAAGGCAAAAGAAGTTGTAACTTACGAGCAACATGTATTCTACCAAGCATTCCAAGCTGAGTCAGCCAAGGTCCTCCTCAATGGACTCTGGTTGGCGGTAATGCAGATGAAGGATGGACTGCCCCAGTCTCTTCGGATGGCGGCTAGCAGTGTGTCAGCAAGGAAGATAACTTTCATCCCACTCCTTGATCTTTGTTTACTGATTATGTCTTGGGATGTCTATGTAATGATTGCTCACGACAACATGTAATAATGTTTTTTGGACTATGTTTTTATCGAGGAGGTGTGATTCCCTCCACCTAGCGGATTTTATGGTTTGTGGAATGTACTAATTTTACCACCTTTTTTGTATGATTAATCTTAATTAATATAAAGTTTTTTTTATTCAAAAAATATAAAATATTAAAAATTCTGAACATTTCTCTAACACTGAGAGGAGTGTCCAAGAGACAACACAAAGATTTAAGCTTTAGTTTTTTTTTGAGGTCTCAAATTCAAACAAGACTATGAACAAATATATTAGAAAGTGGGTGTGTATAAATTTACATAAAAACAAAAAAAAATGAAAACCATAAATAGAACATTATCCAAAATCCTTTGGAGACCATAGAGAGAACATTATTGAAAATCCTTTCTAATGCACCAGAATTTCCTGATGTATATAATTAGCATGTAAAGTGGACCAGAAATCTATTCCTTCATCCGATTGTCAACTTCATAGGGATGTACCCAAGCAACGAAGTGCGGCTGACACGCACACAGAAAAAGAAATTCTACCGAATGACCCCGAAAATTCTTCGCCACTATGTTCTACCATTAATTAAAGAAGCGAAAAATATTCCTAGGATTCCCAACGACGCATGTCCCTGACAAGTAGCTGTGAGGCGCCATCGTGGTATCTGAACCTTCTTTACCCAGAAAAAATCCAGTGCCCCGCTTATACTCCCTTCCTTTTAGCCGGCACTTTTCAAATCACTCATCTTCATCGGCTGAGAGACTAGAATATCCTCATTTAAACCACGATGCATCGAAATCGCACACTTAGGCATTTCACCCGTTATAGATTGAGAACTTCTCCTTGGGCTATCCTGCTATTTATAACTTGAAGATGTAAAATTCATATTCCAATACTGTTGAGCTGCCAAGGAAACAGTGATGCAGCCAATTGGTCGAAAACTGCAGAGATACGAGCGTTGCATGGTTTGCTGGAAGAAGACTCTGCCATTTTCTTATTGGAGTTGCTTGCGTACTACGTATGAATCTTTATTTCTGTTGTCTAATCATTTGAGTAACACTTACATGTTTAAGCTAAATCATTTATACTGCAACAGTTTCTGAAACTGCTGGTGTCCAATTCTATTCTAGTGAACGTTGTGTCAACAAATGGATGGAGAAGCTTCACAAGAAGACGAGCAGCCATCGGAACGCCTGCGAACACGAGACAGTTTGTTAACAGAGGGAAGCAGATTCAATGATGACAACCTCAATCCTTGGCGACGGAGTTTTCAGTTGGAGAGGGATTTTTCTACGGCATCAACAACTCCCGGGCAGAAGTCTCCTCTGTCATGGACAATGTCATTTCCCCGGGCGTCGGATTCTTCGTTTACTCAATACAGACCGGAAAAAAACCATGCCGACGACGAGTTCAGAAATGAACACCAGTGCGTAGCGACTGTGTTTACAAATGACGGCCAGATCTCCGCTCTCGCAGCTACAAACGAGGCGGTCTATTCTGGATATACCACCACAAAAATCCGAATCTGGAAGATGCCAGAATTTCACGAATGCGGGCACTTCAAATCTGGGAAAGGTTCGGTGAAATATGTGATCGTAGATGGGAATAGAATTTACAGCGCGAACCAAGACCAAAAGGTCAGAGTGTGGCGCCGGGTGTCTAACGGACACCCGTCTCGTCTTAAACTGGTGGCGACCCTTCCGACGACGAGGGACCGTTTGGCAAATTCCATATTCCCGCGAAGTTATGTCCAAGTTCGTCGCCATCGTAAAAGACTGTGGGACAAGACCGTCAAGGTTTGGCGATTGTCAGATTTCAAATGCTTGGAATCGATCTGTGCTCACCAGGACGCGGTTAATGCAATTGTGACAGGACCGAGGGGCTTCTCTTCACAGGCTCTGCCGATGGATCGACCAAAATTTGGGGAAAGATACAAGGCATCCAAACATCGAAGCACGTCCAGATCGCAATTCTACAAGAGCCCAAGAACATCTCAGTTAACGCACTTGCTCTTAGCTCGAACGGAGCGATTCTCTACGCCGCATTTTCCAACGGAAGCATGGGCTACTGGAAGATAGGCGATAGAGATTGTGGCGGACTTTGGCAGTCAAGTATGATACGGGGCCATAGCCGTTCCGTTTTATGCATGGCAACGACGTGGCCTGATGTGGTCGTCAGCGGCTCCGCAGATAGGACCATCAAAGTGTGGAGGCACAGAAGAAATATGGGTCTCTCGTGGTGTACAGCGGGAGCCTAAATGGTACCATCAAGGAAGGGTGGGTGTCAATTCATGAGGAAATGGATTCAATTATTTCGACGAGGAAAAAAATGGTGTAGGAAAAAGCCTGAGGGTTGCACCGGAGATTCCCACTGCGAGCGTCTGTTCTGAGTTGAAAGATGAGTTTCTAGGATCGCTCCTTAGACTTGTAAACGAGATTTGTATGTAATTAATCGTCATGTACGTTGAACCAACGAGATCAACGGGTCTCTGTTTATGTAAATGGAATTTGAAAACTTTTAAAGGTGAAAATCCATTAGTGGACGTCTAAATCTCTTCAAATTATTATTTTGGTGATAGCAGTCTTGTGAATTAATCATTTAAAGTCTTGAACAAACATTTTGACTGACGCAAACCAGAACCAGCGGGACGAAATTAAAATTCAGTTGGACAGTAGAACATCTGTTGCCATTGGGACTCACACATGCATTCTGTGACCACATGGGAGGGTGAAAACTGAAAAGGACACGAAGAGCCCGAACATCGATGAGCTCCCTGCCATAATGTTAGTGTTGAAGGCTGCCTCGATTTGGTGGGTATTTTGTGTAAAAATTTATTTCCTTGTCAAACTATAAGGCAGGCAACTCGTAATGGATATCACTAGACATTTTCAAAATTCAACTTTATTAAGACTTAGAGGAGATCATTTGCCATACAGTTACACTTATGAAAAAAAGATCATTTTCAAGGAAGAAAGCTACATTAATAAATAAACATGTTGAACAACAATTTAATTTTTAGGGCAACCGTTTGGGCTTTGGCTCTTCTTTGGGAGGTCCAAGGTTCAAAATGTGACGTGGGTGAGTGTGTGAGGGGTGGATGTGTCTCCTTAATGAAGTTGTTGTAACAGGTTGGGGGATTCCTGATCTCTTAATATTACCCCCAACAAAAAAAATTAAATTAAATTAATTTCTAGATATTTTTAATTGATGTCCCTTCAAATATTTTTCTAAAGTAGATATTTAAATATTTGAACACCCACCATAATTTGAACTTAGTTCTTTCAAATTAGAGAGGCCTTTGAAATATATTCAAAGGCTTGGGTTGCTAAGTTGTCTATTAAAAATTAGATTTTTGTGAGGTTGCTTTACTACATTCATAATAGGATCCATTCTCAAAGTGAACTTTTTTATTATTAATATATTTTCTTAAACATGTAAATTGCTTTTTAAATATGATATGGTCATTAATAATATAAAGTTAAAATTATTTTAATATAAATTTTTAATATTAAAAGATATATATTTTTAAATATTTAAAATTAAATGAAATTTGAATCAATAGTATTTTAAAATATTTATTTATCATCATTATATTAAAAATGTAAAATAATTTGAAGATAGTAATGGTAAATAAAAATAGAGAGACAACTAGAGGAAATAGTAGGTGGGTTTTTATGGACATCTCATTATCACATTTTATTCTCAATTATGTTATAAATGATCACTCATTGAAGGGTATTTCTAGTGTTACAAAAATTTCACTCATTGAAGGGTATTTCTAGTGTTACAAAAATTTCAATGAGTAGTTAATATCAAGGTGACATTAACTTGACTTTAAGGTTAAATTACAATAAAGTAATAATAAATTGCATCATTTAAGTAAGGTTATCAATAAAGGTGGATTAACCAATATCACTAAAGGTTGAAATATGAGAGGTTCTCTTAGGAGGTGGGTGTCCATGGTCATCCTATAATATCACATTTTATTCTCACTTATGTTACAAGAGATCACCCATTGAAGGGTATTTATAATGATACCAAAATCCCAATGAGTAGTTAAACTTGAGTTGAAATTGACTTAATTTTAAGTTTAAATTACAATAAAATTATTTTAAATTGCATCTCTTAAGCAAGGTTATCCATAAATGTGGATTAATCAATATCACTAAGGGTGAAATGCGAGAAGTGTCTTTAGGCTTACTTGAATGTGCCCATAGGCTTTACACAAGTAATGAATACCCATGGGCTTACATATACACATGTTTGGAGGTTACATTAATATTGCTCAGAAGCACTTCTTCACACTTTTCACCTTGGCTTAACAAAATCATATTACACATATCTCAACACCCTCCATAATCTGAACTAAGGGACCAAGGAGAGGAGGCATTAGATGTAAAAAGTCTCCCCATAATGGATGCTCTAGTGGGTCTCTGCTTTACCATCTTCATCTTCATATTCATCATCAAAAAGGTTGTGTCTAACCCTTGAGAAGTTTGTCTTGAGGACTTGAAGGGTTCAAAGTCAACAAGGGTTGAACTTGAAACCTTGCCTAAGGGAGAAAGCAAGTTTACCAATATGCTACACATGTGTTTTAAGATATAGCCTACCAATTCTTTGTAAAAAACCTTATATTTATTTTGAAAAATAATTATTGAATCTTGAACGCTTCATCTAATGGCTACAATTGGTCACTATAATCATTGCATTGTGCCACTTAGCTTGTAGTTGGAGTAAAATAAATGGATCTTCAACAGTTATGAGGTTATGTAACATATAGTCATGACCTTGATCCTTGAGCACACTATAACCATTTTCTTTTACCTTTCAAAAAAATACCTATAAAGGATTTAAACCTACACCATATTTTTCATAAGCAAGGCTACCAACTGCTATTCCACAAGTATAGTCTATACTTTGAAGGAAGAGAAATTGAAAAAATAAACAAGCCATCATGATCCATAGTCCACATTCATCCTAGCATCGTTGATTAATCTTAGCCATTAAATCTTTCTACATCAAAAGTCCACTTCATAACAAAAAAAATATCAATGACCCACCTCAATACAGTGATGAGATATATGACCCACAAAGCTTCACATGCCCTCAAAATATTCTAAGCCATCCATGGTTGGTTGACTCAAAGCAAATTAATGACTCATCCATAGAAAGGTCTCTATTGATGGTCACGGTTCATAAGGTAAGCCTTCACAAATTGGTTAATTATTTCTTTATTACATTTGATGAATTTAAATCCTTTAAATTGAGATCTCATGGCCTAGAGAGTGACCCATGGAAAATAAAGCAAAAAATAGATTGTTCAGATTATTCCCAAGGGTAAGTGTAGACAAAGCAAGGTTAATTTATTTATGAATAAAATGGATGGTCCACCTTGATCTAAACATATTCATTAGCATTCCACAATAATCTGTGTCATTAGATAATCCATAGAGGAAGATCCACAATCCATGTTAAATAGTTTAAGCAATATGGATGATTGAGATTAAATGCAACATATTATTATAGATTGATTCAATATTTTATAGAAGGCCACATGGAAAGAGGGTACATAGCATAAACGATTGAATAAGTCAAAACATCTAATGCATCGTAGGACCCCACATGGCAAGAGGTCAAAATAGCCTATGCACTTTACTAACTACCCTGGTAATATCTACAACTTGCATGAAATAACAAGGAAGATGTAATGGTCAAGATCTAATGTCATATGGATAAATCACCAAGAGAGATCTATCAAAGATAATAAATGGTCCACATTGGTTAGAAGAAAGACATCAATGTCTATAATCTATCCTCAACAATTTTAACACATAGAAAACTCCAATGGATGAAATATTTCAAAAAGGTTAAAGCATATCTATGACCTGGATCCATTTTTAAGATTACAGGGATAAACCATATTACATGATAGAAAAATGTGAATAATTTGTACCAGGTCAAAAGGCTAAGTTGATGGCCTTGCATTTTACCATATGTCATCTCTCACAACCCTAAATAAAGCATAGCTAGTTAGAAAAAAATCAATGGACCACAGAAAAATATAAGAAATCTTTTAATGACCTAGATTTAACCATGAAACATAAAAAACATCATAGATACAATCAAAGTTGTTAGTGAAGGTCCCCATATGTCAATATCAGAGTTTTCCCACTAGTGTTAAAGGTCATTGATGACTGAGATCCAAATCCAAAGAAATATGGATAGATAAGATTTATTTGTGTAAAAGACAAAGGATTCAATGGTAAATTTTTAGACATCATCGATGGCTATATTTGAGAGACAAATAGCTAAGTGATTTTATGAGCATTTTCAATGGTCGAGATTAGAACCCAGGCAACCATGGATAGACAGGATATGTAAAAAATTATTTAGGTCAAGCATCAGTAGATATGCCATATTTTCATGTAAATACACAAGTAAACAAAGGGCTGAGTATAGCCATGATACATATAGCCAATGGACAAGTCATCCTGTATATTTTTTGTACAAAATCTATAGTTTGGTTAGACTAATAAATATATAAAGAATTTAGTAGGTCAAATAGATAGTTGAAAATGACATAAATATTTTGTTGCCTTCAAATCTTTTAACAACACAACTTTTACATCTACATTCACTTCCATCATCATTCCACTAACTCCATATCCTAATGAATAATAGCTAAAATAGTTCAATCATGGCAAGGATTGTAATTGAAAATTTAATATAATATAAAATTGAGCTGACCAAGTTTATGTAGGTAAGATGACACATCATACTATATTTGGAATGATATCAACTACATAGAAAGTAGATAAAAAAGAATAAGCTTAGTTGAAAAGAAAAAGTATGTAAATTGATAGTTCATGCAAAGTCGAATTTCTCAAGAAAACACTCAACTAAAAGGTATGATTCTATAATAATTATAGAAGTGCCAACTAGTGGGACCATCACTTACAGATCTACTTTTCACAAGGTCAGGCATTCATTTAAAATCAAAAGAAAGCTCCCACAATATGGATATGAGTTTAAAAGTGCAAGCAAAGGTGCACATGGCAAAGAGTGATTTATAGAAAATGTTCCTTCTATATTGCGTAAAGAAGAGAAAGTGGCATAGAAATGGTGGATTTTGGTCTACAAGCACCTAGAATATCTACTCAAGACACCTTGCTTAGACCTAAAACCACTTTTAGCTGTAACGAAGTATAATCATGGAGGTACAATTTTGTGGTGTTATCCCATATTCTAGGCATCCCTTTTCACTATGTCCCCCTTATTTTATTTCCTTTCTTATTATTGTAATATCACTTATTTTGGTGTTCACCTATAAATTGTATCATAATTTTCTTTTTTTATTTCATATAATGCTTTATCCCTATCCTTTCCTTCAAATATTTTTCTTTTCACCATATTTTTACCTCCTTTTGTACATATATATCTTCATCGTCTCCTATCTTCCACTTTCTACAATCCCTACATCCACCATGTTTCTTAGTTCATCTTATAACTTTTTTTATTCTTTCGCTCTTTCAAAAGTGCTAAGTTTAAATGAAAGCTATCTGAAATGCCAAAAAAGTAATGCAAAAATTTTAAATACATTTAAAATATAGAAGAATGGTATTTTGGAAGCTACAAAATTCATTAAGTGTTGCAAGATTTCTAAAATAACATATGGTTAGAGAAGGATGCAATAGCTGAAATATGAGATCCTATGGCTGAGAAATAGCCAACTATGAGGCCCAATATTAGCACAACTGTAACCTACTAAAAGAATTTGATAGATGGAAATCAACCAAGTGTAAAGTATAAAAAATAATAGTATAATACAACTAGATTCCAACTCTAAGCCATAGAATAATCAATGGGTTAGATGCAACCATATGTAGTGATTATATGAAGGCAGTTACAACAGAAAGAGCCAGCTTAAAATTATAAATAAGAGCTGCATCAACCAAAGATATATCAATATTTACATCACCATTTTTTTCTAAGGTATCCTTGAGTGCTCTTGTCTTGTCAGTTGTATTTCCTTATGTCTTTTCTTTCATCATAGCCATATCTTATTATTTCCATAATTGTGCAAGTTTTTCTCAAGAAGCATCTAGTCTACTGAGATCATTTCCAGTAGCTGGATTAGACGCCAAGAGGCTCTTTATTACTATATCATGATGAAGATTTAATGTTCTATGTTATATTATTTGAACCAAAAATTTATTTGTATTGTCTTAATGAGATCTAGGTCATTTAACCTAACTCAAATTTTAATAACATTTTGATATTAATACAAATCCTACTTTCTCCTTTGGGTATTTCATTGTATGTTTATGTGTGTGTGTATCACATTTATATATTACATCAATTAAATGTGTAAATGGTGAATTATCTCGCTAGTGAATTTCAATTATGCTTGTTACATTATTTGAATGAACATAATGGCCCAATCTCTTCTTTATTTTTCTTTCTATCTCATTTAATTGTTTAAATACTTGCTATAGTTGATAGAAGATAAGGAATCGATCTATTGATGGAAATATAATTAATTAGTTTTGTGGATCTTGATCAAACTTAAAGAAATTTATTTTCTTTTTATCTAGAAGAGCATGAATGATAAAAATATAAGTTTAGCTTAAGTTTTCTTTACCTTAATTTTTCAGAAGTTTCACATAATTGTTTTCTAAGTAAAAGAGGTGGATCCACTAGAGTCCATAGTGTTGATTGGAATTAGGAAATTCTATGTTGTGACAAATATTTAAAGTATGCAAAAAATTTCTCCAACAATTTTTGGCATCATTGTTGGGGAAGACTATGTACTATTTCATCTTTTGAATTTTTTGTGATTTTTCTCATTTTAAAATTTTAAATTCAAAAATCAATGGTCATGGATCGTGTAATTCATTAGGATTTTATACCATTTTAAACCACATTTCACTTAAGTACCTTGAGAGAAATTTTGTGAGAATTGAGAGATATAAGTCGAGCAATCTTGATCAAAGAATATTTAAAATATCATGTTCCTTCTTGCACACCTATACTAGTGACTATGATCAAACCTAGAATTCAATAATCAAGAAATAAGAAATAACTTGGATATAGTATCTACGAGAAGAAGTGGTAAAGAATTTCATCATAAAGAGCCAAATCTAGAGGTATTCTTCAAATATCACAGTAATCCTAGCATTCAGGTTCATTCTATTTTAGTTTCTAGTACCAACTCAAGTTCAAATTAATCATACCCTGTTGTAAATAAAATACCTATGGTTAGTCACCCAGTTGCAAATATGGTAGTTTCTAATGCTAATCCCAATATCAATATATGAAGGGATAATAGGTATAGACCTTTTTTCTTGCTTCAAAACCTAAACCCTCTCCCTAGTAAAGCTAGTAAATTCTTGCCTAGATTCAAATGTAATATTGCTATTACTAGTGATAATCATATTAAATACTTTCTTAATGCTATTGGTAATCTTGAAGTTGATGAAAAATATGTAGTCCTTAGGCTATTCTTTCAGACCCTAGAAAAATATGCTTGTTAATGGTTCAATAGCCTTCAAAATATCTCCATCCCTATTTTCCAAACCATGGAAATTATATTCCTAAAAAAATATGGGGAAAAAAAGAACAAGCAATATTTATTAATAGAGTTATCCACTATAAAAAATTAATTTAATGAATTAGTAAAATATTCAACTAGAGATCTACTAAAATTAGAAATATGATCCTAGTAAGATTGATACCAAATGATTACTAGTCCATCTATTTTAATAAGAATGCTTTCCTTGGAGATTTCAGTTGTGAGTTAAGATAGAATATAATGACTACCATTGAAAAATGTATGGAGGTGGTTATTCAAATAGAAAAAAATATGATTGACAATGAAGAAATGAAATCATATTCTCTAGAGTCTATCTCATTCGAAAGAAAACCTAAGAAGATTGAATTCTTTGTTCCTAAGAAAATAGAGCAAGATCCTATAAAAAAATAACTAATCAATTGAGTAAAATATTTACCACTTTAAACATTAGATTAGAAAGTATTGAGAGAGGTAAATAAAGCAGTTCTAATCCTACATAGTTTCATAATGATAACAGATACTTGGTTGATACAAGAACCTTCAGAAAAAAATAGAACAACAATAGAAATGGAGAAGGAAAAGAGAATAGAAGTGGAAACAATAACTGACAAATGAAAAAGTAGAGAATGATCTAATTTTTATTTCCAACCTGGTCCCATCCAATAACATAGCATAAATTATCCTTTTGATTACTTTTCCTATGACACACCACATAATTTTTATGATTATAGCATATATTTGAGTATGTATTCCAACGTTGACCTAAATTTTGAATTTGAAGATGATATAAGGACTAATTTATGTTGGACTCAACAAGATAACATCAAAGAAATTGAATTTGAAAAGTACTTTGATCTCTATGCCATAAATCATGAACATAGAGCCTTAGTCTTGGAGAAGCACAAACCTTAGATAAATCCGTTTGTACTAGATTCAACATAATGAAACAAGGTAAGCTTATCCCAATGATAGAAGAGGTAGAGTCCTTAGAAATAATTCATGCTCAATATTAGAAACAAAATAGTATAAGATAAAACTAATAAAAGACATACAAATAAAAATAATAAGCAATCTAGCAAAAATAAATCTACTCAATAAAAAAGAGCTACAAGGGTAATTTATCGGTAAAAGGTGAATTAGATGAAACAAAAAGTTATCCCCAAAGAAACAGACATAGAGGAATTAATTAAAAAATAACATAGTGATATGCTTAATCAGGAATTTGGAAAGAAATTTGATGATAGGAAATATCAATTTGATGTTGGCTTAGATATTACCAAGAAAATGGTTAACATTACATTTGGAGAGTTAATGAATATTCCAAAATATAAATATGAGGTATGTAAAGCTTTTAAGTTAGTTTATCAGTCATAATATTAACCTAAAAGCACCATAGGCCCAAAAAAATAATGCAGTTAGAGCCCCATATTCAATGAAACCTTTCTATATATCTCTAAGGTATATATAGGGCTATGGTGACCAATATGTTATTCATAATTGTATGCTTAATAGTGGTTCTTCCATGAATGTAATATAAAAATAAACTTCTTAGAAAACGGGTGTAAATCTATGAAATGTATTAATGTTCAAAAAGGGTTATAAGTGTTCCTTTTTATAAATTTACATTAGAAGGCCAAAAAACAGGGTTCAACAAAGTGAATGTCCCTTTTCTTTCAATGAATTGTCAACTACATCATGAATTGGTCTTCTAATGATCCTCAAGGGGTGTGGGCCTAGTGCATGCATGCCACCAATGATCAAACCATCCTCTAGACTTTTATGACCTACAAAATGGGGTTAGTGTGTTTGGGGACCTATCATGGATCAAACCTCATTGTTATGAAGACAAAAGAGTCTAAATAAAATAATAAAGTGAATTTTAAACCAAGGTTACTGTTACCATGGTGAGTCGCATAAGGACCATGATTAGGTGTAGGAAAGGGTTTTAGTGGCCTAAGGGTCTTATGGATAGCCCTTTTGATAAATGTAAAGTATTTTGAGATTAATTAATGCAATTTGGTAGCTTTTGCAAATTAATTAACTATAAAGAAAGATTAAGTGATCATGTGTGACTTTTAGGTGTCTATATTTACCCTTTGTGTATTGTAGTGTGTGAAAACATAAGGCAGTGCAAAAATTTAGTGACACCAGATGATGATTTGATTTTAAAAAATAATAATGGAAAATGTAAGATAACAGATGATGGCGGATTAGTATTGAGTGTTTGGTTATTGATCATGCATAAATTAGCTTTTGTGAGATGTCTACCCCCTCAAGCGATGAGGCGATGAGAGGTGAAAATGAAGTGGTGATGAAACACTTGACAAATTGGTTAATGAAGTGAGAATGAGTGGTGAAATGGGGTGACAATGGAAGAATTTTGCAACAAGGGTGTGTTAGCAAAGTGGAAATTCACCTAGGGGATCCTAGGGAAAATTTTGGTTCAATTTGGCCTTGATCACTGGGTACCTAGTGACCAAAATGGGTCACTAGGTACCTAGAGATCGAGATTCAACTATAAAAAGGGTGATAATGGGATGCACACATCATTTATGTACCTGAAAATTACCAAAGAAGAGTGAGAGGAGAGGGAGTTGAGGAAAATTTATCATGGAGTGTTGTTGAAATCATGACACGAGGTACAATATGGTGGGTCAAGCTATATAATGTGATGAGCGAGTGGTATTGGTAAGTAAAGTTTGAAAATCACACACTTTGAATTGTAAAAAACTAAAATGAACCCTAGCGACTAATTTGGATCACTGGGTACTATACAACCATATGATTGTACTTTTTTTTTGGAATGTCACTTGGGAGGGCACAAAGTGCATGTATGAATTCTTTAATAAAATGTATGTGTGATTTTGTTTTGTGATTTTGTACTAAAAAAATATGTTTATGTGAAATAGGCATCAGTAGAAATTGACTTGAGGTACTGATTTTATCCTTTGTTAGAGGACCTAAATAAGACCATAGGGAATGTGGACCTACAGGGTTTAGAATGTGTGTTTGCAAGGGGTGCATTAGATGAGGGAGATACACTATGATCATGCCTATGTGGAGGTATTATTTAAGATATGGGATGCATATTGCAACACCTTCCATCTCCCAATAAGGGAGATAATGATTACGTTGGAGGATATATTTAGGGTTTTCCCTATAGAGGGGTTGATTGTGATCACTTCTAGATGTAATCAACAAAAGGTGATGTTGCAAAAAGGATTGGATGATAGGTGAGAGGAGGTGATGGTCTCCAATGGAGGAGTAGACTATGAGTAGTGTTGGCATGAGAAGAGGATCACCCTGAGGCACTTGGTGGCTATGACATTAATAGCCAACCATGTGTTAGGATGTTGATTAACATGGATAATGATGGGGTGTTATGTGATATAGTAGAGCATGGGCATCAATATGCATGGACATAAGATTTGCTAGTACAAACCTACAGAGAGTTGCACAAAGTGAGTCAGTTTGGTCGAAGAACAATGGGAGTGGATGTGCTCCTCTAGGTGTGGGGATGGGAGCACATTATAGTGGAGTGACCTAAGGGGTTACCCTATAGGGCCCATGAGTTTATGGAGATATATGTTCCTTATGCCTCATAGTGGAAGATAGATATGAAGGAGTGATTACACAAACCACATGAGGTATAGGGCTTACACTACAAGTATGTTTTCGACATATTGAGGTTTGAGGACATCTATTGGTGACCATGGAGGGGGGTGCTAGATTGGCATGAGATAGGATGAGAGCAATGTCAAGTGAGATACGATTAATGGTTGATTGGGTGAGAGGCCACTTAGGTAGAGTGGTTCCCATTCAATCATGTGTTACAGTAATTTGGATTGAAACAACAGGTACCTGAGGCACCTATGGTGGTATATAGCGTTATGGGTGATCCTGGATGGAGACCAATGGTGGTATATCTAGATATGGCATTGGATGAAGAGATAAATATCCCATATGTGGAGGATGTGGGGACCACATAAGGATATGATGTATGGTGGGCTACTCAAATATAGGAGTTGGAAGTAGGTATGATAGACAGGTAGATAGAGGCTAAAATGGTTGGGCCAAGTGGTGGCTTGGGATGGATTAGAGGGGATGCAGAGGGTGAAGGAGGTAGCCCTAGAGGATATCCTATAGTAAGGGCAAGTAGTCCTTAGTAGGTTGCTATAGGATCAGATGGTGTAGGAGGTACAGGGTCTAGTAGTCCCCATGAGGAGATGGAGGTTGATAATGGAGGAGATGGGGATAGTGAGGAGGATTCTGATAGTGAGTTGTTGTGATAAGGGTGGTAGTGAGTAGAGCAAGGTAATGCCCCCACAAGATGATGGGAGGATCCTATTGTTGCTCTCAATAGGTGTGTAACCTTAGCTCCAAATGGGATAGACCTATATATTTGTATTTGCAACATGATGCATACCTATGAGGATATTGCTATGTTGCAGGATAGGGTGCAACAAGTGGAGGGTGAGATGACCTAGTGAGAGATGGCCTTGTCATAGGAACAGGTCACACTGATATTGAAGAGGGATGGAGTTGTTGTGGGGTGTCTAGAGGTCAAGAGAGATGTGGTCTACATGAGGGGATAAATGGAGACTATTGAGGCTGTCATACTATGAGTGCAAGAGGATGCTACCTAGGAGTGAGCAGAGAGAGATGCCCTAGTGGTCAATTTGGCTCGGCTATAGAAGGATACCACTTAGAGGGAGGCTCTAGCAATGGATCTAGCGTGACTATGAGAGGAGGTGACTCAGGATAGGGCTCAATGAGAGGCCTTGGTAGCTCAACTATAGGAGGAGGCCACCCAAGAGAGGACCCAAAAGGAGGCTATGGAGGAGGATATAGTGCAACTTCATAAGGTGACCAAGGAGAGGACTTGGAGGGAGGTCATGGTATCCAAGGTGGATGGGATACATCTGGTGAAGGATTCATTTAAGGCCTTATTATTCCAAGAGGGATGAAGGTGCATGAAATCGAGGCACACATACTGCTTCATGAGATTATAATCCTGAAGCCCTTAGAGTCAGGGTCATGATCCCACTAGAGTTAGAGTATGAAATCAAAGAGGTGACTACAGGTAAGTAGGATTAGTCCAAACCATAGTAGTTCAGGAAAGTTAATAAGAGTCAAGAAGCATCATGTTCTATAAGAGAGGATGTGGGGACCATATAAGGATATGATGTATAGTGGGCTACTCAAATCTAGGAGTTGGAAGTAGGTATGATAGACAGGTAGATAGAGGCTAAAATGGTTGGGCCAAGTGGTGGCTTGGGATGGATTAGAGGGGATGCAGAGGGTGAAGTAGGTAGCCCTGGAGGATCTCCTATAGAAAGGGAAAGTAGTCCTCAGTAGGTTGCTATAGGATTAGATGGTGTAGGAGGTACAGGTTCTAGTAGTCCCCATGAGGAGATGGAGGTTGATGATGGAGGATATGGGGATAGTGAGGAGGATTCTGATAGCGAGTTGTTGTGATAGGTGTGGTAGTGAGTGGAGCAAGGTAATTCCCCCACCATATGATGGGAGGATCCTATAGTTGCTCTCAAGGGGTGTGGAACCTTAGCTCCAAATGGGATAGACCTATATATTTTTATTTGCAACATGATGTATACCTATGAGGATATTGCTATATTGCAGGATAGGGTGCAACAAGTGGAGGGTGAGATGACCTAGTGAGAGATGGCCTTGTCATAGGAATAGGTCACACTGATATTGATGAGGGATGGAGTTGTTGTGGGTTAACTAGAGGTCGAGAGAGATGTGGTCCACATGAGGGGATAAATGGAGACTATTGAGGCTGGCATACTATGAGTGCAAGAGGATTCTACCTAGAAGTGAGCAGAGAGGGAGCTCCTAGTGGTCAATTTGGCTCAACTATAGAAGGATACCACTTAGAGGGAGGCTCTAGCAATGGATATGAAGTGACTATGAGAGGAGGAGACTTAGGAGAGGGATAAATGAGAGGAATTGGTAGCTCAACTATAGGAGGAGGCCACCCAAGAGAGGACCCAAAAGGAGGCTATGGAGGAGGATATAGTGCAACTTCATAGGGTGACCAAGGAGAGGACTTGGAGGGAGGCCATCGTAGCCAAGGTGGATGGGATACATCTGATGATGGATTCCTTTAAGGCCTTATTATTCCAAGAGGGTATGAAGGTGCACCAAATGGAGGCACACTTAGTGCTTCATGAGATTAGAATCTTGAAGTCGTTAGATTCAGGGTCATGATCCCACTAGAGTTAGAGTATGCAATCAAAGAGGTGACTATAGGTAAGTAGGATAGGTTCCAACCATAGTATTTGAGGCAGGTTAAGAAGAGTGAAGAAGAATCCTGTTCCATAAGAGAGGAATGGGGAGACACATGATGAGGCATAGAGTTGAAATAACCTACATTGGATGAGTATTTTTTATTATTTTGTGTATTGTTGATGTGGCAAGAGTTCCAATGATTTTTTTTATGATAGCCTAGTGTGGCGATGTATAATGTAGTGTATAAGTGATGGAGCCTACGAGAAATGTGATTGTGTACACTTTATTCATGATTTTGATATGATAAATATACTTGATGATTTTGTTGTGATTATTTATTATTTTTCTAATATGTGTGATGTGACTATTATGAATGATGCAAATTGTGTATATGCATTATTTGATTGATATGAACAATACAAATTATGTGTGTGTGATGTGAAACATTGGTTATGGTGTATGCATAATGTGATTTTGTTCATGATGAATGGTACGTAAGGAGGCTATGGAGTAGGATATAGTGCAACTTCATAGGGTGACCAAGGAGAGGACTTGGAGGGAGGCCATGGTAGCCAAGGTGGATGGGACACATTGGGTGAAGGATTGCTTTGAGGGCTTATTCTTCCAATAGGGGAGGAAGGTGCACTAGCTGGAGGTACACTTAGTTCTTAATGAGATTAGAATCTCGAAGCCCTTAGATTCAAGATCATGATCCCACTATATTTAGAGTAGGCAATCCAAGAGGTGTCTACAGGTAAATAGGATAGGTCCCAGTCATAGTAGTCGAGGCAATTCAAGGAGAGTGGAGAAGCATCCTATACCACAAGAGGGAAATAGGGAGACACATGATAAGGCACAAAGTTGATATATCCTACATTGGATGAGTATTTTGTATCATTTTATTTATTGTTGATGTAGTGAGAGTGCCATTAATTTTATATATGATAGCCCAGTGTGGTGATGTATAATGTAGTGTATATGTGATGGGGCCTAAGTGATGTGATTATGTATACTTTATTCATGATTTTGATATGATATATATACATGATGATTTTATTGTGATTATTTATTGTTTGTCTAATGTGTGTTATGTGACTATTATGAATGATGCAAATGATATATATGTGTGATTTGATTGATATGAACAATACAAATTATGTGTGTGTGATGTGAAAAACTGGTAATGGTGCATGCATAATATGATTTGGTTCATGATAAATGTTAGGTAATATGAACCTAACTATTAATGAAGATGCACAAATGAATGTGTGTCCATGGGAGATAGAGAAATGTGTGTACATGTGAGATGCAAAAATGTGCCAATAGGTGATGAGCTGTTCATATTGTGTTTGAACTATCTTACTTTGTGTTGTGAAACCAAAAATAAAAAAGTAGACAGGTAAATTAATGACCAAGATATGTGATAAGTAAGCATTAAGTGCATGAATTGACATTCATGTATACTAAATTCATGGATGAAATGTATCTTAGGAGGAAGGAAAAATGCAATGAAGAGACACTTATTATAAGTGGAGGGAGCAATGATGTTGTTCACCCCTGATTTTGAAGCATGAAATTTTTTTAAAAGAGTTTCTAGAAACTCAAACAACATAGTGTGAACAATCAAAATCATATAATAATCATGTAATATCCTATAGATATATGAGCTAGCCTAACTAAATCTCGATCTATCATGGACTTGTGTATGCACATGATGTTTATTTATCAATTTTAAGGGAGGTTGGGCTAACCCATTGCAAACCTAGCCAAAGTAGCTAGCTCATCTATAAGCACACAATGATATGTACATGAAAATATCACTAATGTGACAGATGTGTCACCACTTGTAAGACTATTCCACTGCTAGGAAGTCTCTTGGATCCTATTGCTAGTAATGAAAATTGCTCCCTAATGTTATTTTGGACCTAAGGACCAAAGGGATTCAAGCATATTGATAGTACTCTTGGAGGATTTTTCTTTTTTTTCTTTCCCTCTTCCTTTTGATTCTCTTTTTTTGGTGCTCTTTTTTTTTAGGTGTTGAATTTTGTTTTTTGCCCATTTTCTATGTTTCTTATGCTTTTCCCTTTGTTTATCCCTAGGTTTATTTTGATCATGCAAATGATAGGATGAGCAGGGAAAACCATTCACTAAAATGCAAGGCCTACACAATGTGTTGTTTTCCCTAGACTCAAAATTTGCTTAAGATGTAAATGCATGAGCGGTCCATGAATGACCTCAATTAAACTAGGGGTAGCCTTGAAATCCTGTAGAACTGGATGATGTTCGATATAAAGTGATTATACTAACTATGAATGGTTGATCAACATAAAATATTTCCATTGTTACGCAACTAAGAACACGACCAAAAATCATGGCATTCATGCTAACAAATACAATTTTATCCCTTAAAAGTGGTACTATATACAAGCAATTGGTGGTCGATACACAAGGGAGATGTGGATATGATGACGAACAATGCTTATACTATGATATGTATAAAAGTATGTGACATAAAAAGGCACCTAAAATACATGGTGGTAGGAAATCAACATATGTGTGAGAGATCCAAAGCAAGTGATATGAGTTAACGCAAAGTGGTATACCCCCATATGATGTCCAATGTAGTGGACCAAAGTAGACAAATGGGGAAGAATATACAAACAAAGGAATGTCGATGTAAGGTCATAGCAATCGTGAGTGAAAGCATATGAAAGAGTAATGTAATTATGAGTGAGTAAAATAAAATATGTGAATAAGGGACCCTGGTAATTAGGCTAGTGAAAGAAAATAAAAGAGAATAAAGTGGAAATAGAGAGAGGAAAAAGGATGAAAGGAGGCAAAACAAGAGAAGATAAAGAATAGAAGAAGCTCAAACTAAATCAAAAGTATCTAGCCACTCGTAGCATGACCATACAATAATGACATAGGATGATAAAAAGAGAAGTAAATAGAAGGGGAAAGAAGCAAACCGAATCAAAGGTATATAGTTGCTTGTAGCATGATTATACGACATTGACAATATTCTATAGGAAATGAGAGGAACATAGAAAATGAGTAGAGATAAATACAAAGGAAAGAACACTAAAAATGGTATGTACAATGTGGAAGGTAGGGGATGCATTAAGTGTAAAATGCATGTACGTGGATGATATTTCACCTAGAGGTGAGGAATGTGGGTAGAGGGAAATGAAAATCCCTGTAATGTGAAGGATGGGTTGGAAGAGAATGAAATCCTTCTCCTTCAATTTATACAAGAATATTAAATATAATGAAATAATTATGACAGGTGGAGGGATGTACAAGATAAGAAAAAGAAAATAGAGGATGATAAACACCACCAAGCCTACAAAACCTATTAAGCGGGTGGAGGGTGCTATCGTAAAGACCATGAAAGAGTAGCTGCAAGATCAACATGACTACCATCTTGATAAGAAATGTGGTCTTGGACCTGATGAACCTGTCGAAGCTTGAATGAAGATGATGAAGTTCCCATGCAAGGTTGTTGCGGTATGGTATGGGAAATGAATATAGACATGTGCCTCGATGATTAGTGGAATAGGAAGAATTATGAGTGCACTGTAGGTCCCCCTCATCCATCATGTTAGAAAATAGGCATTCAAAAATATGATAAGTGTTGATATCATGCCCTTGCTGGTGATGATAAACATAGAATTGGTGTTCCAAAAATCCTTTTGGTTTCACATAGTGTGGATCATATTTATTTATCTCAAGTAAAGCTAGGAGACCGAACTAATGCAATCATTGGAAAGTATGGAATAAGGGATTTAAGAGAGCTAGTGTAGGGTAAGTGGAGCATGTGGGTTACAATGATAGAGTGGGAAGTGTACTAGGTAGGAATGGAGGGGGTGCTTGCCTAAGCTATGTAGGATCTTTCTCTATAGGAGGTATTGATGGAAGTGAAGGCATGGGAGAATATGTTATGAATGGATGATGAGTGGCATTCACAGTTTCTTAGATGCAATTTGATATGGTAAAGATGTGCTAAGATGGATTGCAAGTCAATATAAGTAGGTGATGATGGAGATGGTGGTGTAAAAGTGGGACAAGAAGGAGTACCCATCATGGTATATGATGATCGATATGAGAGTGAGTACAAATATGAATGTGATAAATAAAATTAAAATGGGGAATGATGAGGTCGCAATGACTTGGATGCAGGCTAAGTGATGTATAATGGAAATTGAGGTGGATAAAGGTGATGAGAAGGTGATGGTTGAGGAGAGTGATGATGATGTGAGGTATATGGGTGTGGAGGTGATAGAATTTCATTTCTCTAAGAGCTTGGGGAAAGGACCATGTGATGAGAGTGACACCTAATATCTCGATCATATAATGAAATCCTATTTCTTGACCCATGAGGTAGGCTTAAAGGATGAGAGGAAAAAGATGGATTTTTATTGCCAACGTGATATGAGATAGGTGGATGTTTGTCATTGAGGTATGTAGGCTGATGGATTTGTTTGGCTTGAATAAGAAGAATTTGATATAAAGTCATCATCAAAATGAGATAAAACTCATGGGTCTTGGTTGCATGGGTGAGGAGAGATAGGTAAAGTACTTTCATTGGATTGAGAAGACATGGATGAGTGATGAGATGGTGTATAGGTGTTGTCCTCTAGATGGGTAGGTAAAATGGTTTAAGAAGGAAGTAGTATGGGAATAGCTTCCATAGTTAGGAATGTATGTGTATAGGATTCAGAATTAGGTAAGGACACTAATAAAAAGGTGAAATACTGGAAGAAACCTTAGTTTCTACCCAACCTGAGGTGAAGAACCAGTTAGAATGATATCCTAGAACAAATGAAACCTTTCTATGAAATAGACGTCTAGGTCGTTGGGTAGGGTGTGATTGAACTGGGTCATTGGGCACCTAACGACTATGGATAAGATGCTAAGTCATCTTATACCCATAGCAAGAGATATTTGGAAACCCAAAAGGAGGGATTCATACTCTGCATTGTTTTTGGTACATGGGAAATCAAGCTTAAATAAAAAGATAATAGGAGTACCTTTTGGTGTGAAGAACATGATTTAGGTACCACCCCCTTGTTCACACTTAGAACCATTGAAGAATAACATGATATGAGCTTTATTTTCAGGTTCATTTGGCTCTTCAATGTTAGATAATGCAAATACTATATCATTGGGCAGTTCGATAGTAAGAAGCTTATTATAGAAAATATGAACTTTTGCTAATTGGTTAGTGATGACCTAACTCTTGATAGATTATTATCCAATGAATTCGAGGTCAAACTCTATAAAAAGCATGATCTACTTTGTAGTGTGAATATTCTGATATGTATGAATCATAATATATAGCAAGGGGTTTTATTTAGGGATAACATAATTTTTTTGGTTGATCATGTAATGACAATTTTTTTTAGTGGTAAATACCACTACTAAACAGAGCTTCTCAACATAAGCATACTTGAATTCGTAATTGAATAAGGTGTGAATAATGTAATAGATGGCCTATTATTTATTAGCCTCATTCTTTTGAGCCAACATAGATCCTAAGGCAAATTCAATGGTCGAGATATATAATAGAAAAGGTGCATTGGGTCGAGGAGAAGATAATATTGGTGTAGAAACCAAGTATTGTTTTATACCCTCAAATACCTTTTGATAATATTGATTCCAATGGAAAGTGACCCCCTTTTGTAGAAGATGATTAAGCAATCAGTATTTCTCTAATAGTTGCACAATGAAACATCATATGACTTGTATCTTCCCGTGTAAGCTATGAATTTGCTTAAGATTGGTGGGAAGAGGTATGTTTAATATTACCTTGACCTTGTTTGTGTCAAATTTGATGCCTTGTTTAGAAATTATTAGGCCTAAAATTTTTCTAGATGTTACGCCAAAAATGCTCTTCTTAGGATTCAACCAAACATTATGCTCCAAGAGGTGATTAAATACCTTATGTAGAACATTTATATGGTCATTGGTGCAATATTTTTTTTTTCAATAGGCCATCGACATAATATTTGAAAATCTTATTCGTGTAGTCATGAAAAATGTAGGTCATAGCCTGTTGATAAGTAGCACCAGCATATTTGAGACCAAAAGATATGAATTTATAGCAAAAGGTCCTCCATGGTGTGGTAAAATTTTTTGTAGACTGACCATTAGGATTTACTCAAATTTGATTATAGCTCGAGAAGCCATCTATGAGAGAAAGCATTTCATGACCAACAAGCATGTCTATGAGTGTATCAATGCTAGGGAGTGTAAATTCATCCTTAGGGCTTACTTTATTAATATCTCTAAAATATGTGCATATGCGAGCCCCCCTATTCGGCTTCCTACTAGGTACCATGTTGAAAATACATTTAGGATAGTCGATGCGTTCGATGAAGCATGCATCCAACAATTTTTGTAGTTCATATTTGATCACTAAAGCTATCATTGGATGTAATTTTTAAAGCTTTTTATTGACAGACTTGATCGTTGGATTGAGCGTTAAATTGTGGACCACTAAGTTCAGGTCCAGACTAGACATTTATTTGAATGACCAAGCAAAAACTTGCATATAATCTATTAGAAGAGTGGTGAATGCAACACATTTCATATACGAAATACCTTTCCTCAATTTGAGAATTTGATGATGTTTAGGATTAGTGTTGGTATCAATATTGATGTTCTCTAAAATTAACATGCAAGATCCCTCTTCCAATTGATGGGAAGTGGCGATAAGGTGAATATCATCAACTATATTAGAGGATTTAAATGTGTCATTCAAATTTATCTCGTCTTGGAGAATATATAGGGATGGTGATGAAAAATGATACAATTGTAGCATATCCTCGAAGGAAGAAACTCAAAAGGCAACAATGGAAGAGAGACACAGTCAAAATTGATGACCTCAATATTGAAGAGTAAATATTATGAAGGTTTGCCTGGATAGAAAAGTGGAGTGGTGATACCAATGGAGATCATGTTAATGGATGGAGGATAACCTTCATTCTTTTGTGGAAGGATATGATTAATTATATTAGGGTGAAAATGCATAGGAGGTGGTTGAGATGGAAAATGGATTATAGAGTGTGATCAAGGCGGAATGGGGATGACAACATCCTCTAGTGGAAGAAGTTATCACCAAATGGGAAGCTTCCTAGGAAAGAGGTGAAGATAAAACTCATCTATGTTCATGATAGGGATAATGGGGGAGTAATTCTCCTTTTAGCTATCTAAAGCAATGGATAATGCATCCAAATTATTTTTATACTCATTATCTATTGATAACATAGATATTTGAAGATGATCACTAAGAAAATGAGTATGACCCAAATCAGCATACTCGTTGTCATATATGTCTTCCTCAAGGCCTAGGTTAAGGTATTGAAGGGAATCTACAAGAGGTTTATCTTACATACGTATGGAGTAACCTAATCCTAATTTATCTATCAATAATTGATAATGTGGTTCCAAAGGAGTTTTAGGGCCTTACTCATAGTGAACTAGGCCATTTTTATGCCAATGGTAGCGATAAAAGTACTATAGAGAAAAGTATGTATTTGATAGATAGTTAATGTTCATAAGAAATGACTGCTCTTTCAGTGTTAGAGATGTTTTAGTAAAGGCATTGATACCTCCATATATAAAATTCATTTGATTTGGAAAATATCCATGTGGGATGATGATACCCACAGATAGTGGTGCATTGTGAGGTTGGCCAAAGTTGTTGATTGACTCAATGAGAGGGGTGAACATAACATCTTGCGCTAAATATTCCTCAAGTCTTGGATTAGTCATATGGACCGTGATTTACAAAGAAGGGGTAGATGAAGATGGATGTGTGGACTATGAGGGGATATGTATAGTAGAAGGAATGGAAAAAGTGTGGGTGAACGTTGTGGAGATGGTTGAGATTGAAGTTGTGGGAGGTGGAAGGGATGATTGAGATGTGGATGCAGTAGTTGGTGAGGGTTCATGTGAAGGAGATGGTATTGGTTCTTTTTATGGGTTCCTCTTGGGAGGATTTGATGGATCATAAGGGATTCTCATAGAAGCTAAAAATTGCGGTTGTGATGGAGATTGTGGTGATGAAGAAATGGGGTTTTTTGGTAGAGGATTGGAGTGTTTTATGGGGTGATTAATTTGAATGTTCAAATAAGTGGATGGTAAGATGGACTCATGTGGATATGAATCCATATGGTAAAGTTTGAATGGTTCCAAATTTGTAGGGATGTAATGAACTTGAACTTCATGCACGTACCTGATTTTTGGTGCAATATAGAAGGTACACACTTCATATCTCAAATATAAGGTTGACTAAGCAACAAATTATATTGCATGGCACTTTTCAAGACATGATAGAGTGTGTGAATGATTTTTAGTCCAACCTGAATAAGAAGTACCACTATCTCAATAGTGGAATACAAGACATCGTTGAAGGCATGTAGGGTGAAGGTGGATGATGTGATGTGGGATGGTGGAAGATTGAGATGTTTGAGGGTATAAATGGTAATGATATTAATGTAATATCCTATATCCATCAAGATACATTTATAGGTAATCCTATCCACACTAGCCATGATATGTAATGGTGGGTCAGAGATTTTGATAGGTATTATCTTGATTTCATGGTCATAAAATGTTATTGTAGGCTCTTTGTAGGTTTGAATGTGTCCCACAAAGTTAATGAAAGTATTGGAATCTTGTGGTTGCAATTCAATAGATTTTAAAAATCTCCATTAGAGCTTCAGAATGTGGAGTCGATTGTTGTATTAGCTCATAAATGGAGAGTTTTGTTGATGCCATTTTGAGACTTTGAGAATGTCTATTTCTCAGCATAAGGATTGGGTAAGATAGAGAAGGTATGGTTGGATTCGATTGCAAAGGCACCTATGATGTTGAAGGGACATTATATAGATCCATCAGTTGTGTAGGTCAATTTGGATATCTTTTATTTCTTGCCACAATGTTTATCATTCCATTAAAACCTTAGTTGTGTAGAGCTACGTGTACCTAATTGACCTACTTGGGTTGTTCCATTGTAATGGAAGATATTATGGTTTCTCAACATTGAGGTAATGGGTATTGGTAGATGCTAATATTTTGGTTGGAATAGGCAATATGATTATCAATTTGAATTTCTTATCATTTGATCATATCTTACACTAAGTTCTTGAATGAATAACATGATTGGATATCATGAACCTTCTATCTATGATAGATGCAGTAGTGATTCTTCTTGTAAAATTTATATTTCAATTGGTTTGGATCTAGTGGGTGAATCTCAAGGATGAAAATTTCTTGTGCCTCACATAATCGATGAAATATTATCACCAAGGGTTTCGACAATGGCATGTATTGGTGAGGTGGATGGTGTGGTTGATTTGGAGGTTGATTTTGTAATTATTGATGAGTTGGTTGAGGATGATATTGAGTAGGTGGAGGTTGAGCCTAATAGTTAAGTGTTTATGGTGGGGTTCAATTCAAGATCCCAATGGCACTCAAAATGACTTGGTTCATCGAAGATGCCTTTTATTGGGTCTGATATCCCTTAGTGTTCTTGTTAGGTCATTCCTTATTTTGAAGATTGATATCTACTTCTTGGATTTTAATATTCTTGATAACCTTTTCTTCAGCTAGGGCTTCATCAAAAGTTTGATATTGTTGAAGTTGTAGTAAGAGTGAGATTTGTTTTGAGAAACTTCTAGTCAGCATGCGAGTGAGATCCATAATGGGTAATTTGAAGTGTAATTTTGTGAATACTACTCTCCATATGTTACCATAATTTATGACTAGCTCATATTCAAATTGGCAAAGGTTGTACAAGTTTAGTTAAAGTAGCCTTATTCTTAACGCTAAATAAGAAGCATTCTAAAAATGTATTGGCCAGTTTTTCAAAGGTTTACATACACCATAAACCATTACAAAATAATAAATAAAGTACATGATGAATACTACGTAAGGAGGCTATGGAGGAGGATATAGTGCAACTTCATAGGGTGACCAAGGAGAGGACTTGGAGGGAGGCCGTGGTAGCCAAGGTGGATGGGATACATCTGGTGAAGGATTCCTTTAAGGCCTTATTATTCCAAGAGGGGATGAAGGTGCACCAAATGGAGGCACACTTAGTGCTTCATGAGATTAGAATCCTGAAGCCCTTAGAGTTAGGGTCATGATCCCACTAGAGTTAGAGTATGCAATCAAAGAGGTGATTGTAGGTAAGTAGGATAGGTCCCAACCATAGTAGTTGATGCAGGTTAAGAAGAGTGAAGAAGCATCCTATTCCATAAGAGAGGAATGGGGAGACACATAATGAGGCATAGAGTTGAGATAACCTACATTGGATGAGTATTTTTTATTATTTTGTGTATTGTTGATGTGGCGAGAGTTCCAATGATTTTTTTTATGATAGCCTAGTGTGGTGATGTATAATGTAGTGTATAGGTGATGGAGACTACGAGAAATGTGATTGTGTACACTTTATTCATGATTTTGATATGATAAATATACATGATGGTTTTGTTGTGATTATTTATTATTTTTCTAATATGTGTGATGTGACTATTATGAATGATGCAAATAATGTATATGCATGATTTGATTGATATGAACAATACAAATGATGTGTGTGTGATGTGAAACATTGGTAATGGCTAGGTAAGATGAACCTAAATATTAATGAAGATGCACAGATGAATGTGTGCCCATAGGAGATAGAGAAATATGTGTACATGTGATGGCAAAAATGTGCCAATAGATGACGATATGTTCATATTATGTTTCATTAGTCTCATATTGTCTTGTGAAGCAAATAATAAAAAATTGGATAGGTAAAATAATGACCAATATATGTGATAAGTAAGCATCAAGTGCATGAACTAACATGCGTGTATAAGAAACGTATGGATGAAATGTAGCTAATGAGGAAGTACAACTACAATAAAGAGACACTTGTTATAAGTGGAGACAACAATGATGTTTTTCACCCCTGACTTTGAAGTGTGATAAATTTTTAAAAGAGTTTCTATACACTCAACCAACATAGTTTGAACAATCAAACTCATCTAATAATCATGCAATATCCTATAGATATCTGAGCTAGCTTAACTTAATCTTGATCTATCATGGACCTGTGTGTGCACATGATGTTTATATATTTCTTTTGAGGGAGGTTGGACTAACCCATTGCAAACCTATCCAAAGTATCTAGCTCATCTATAAGAACATAGTGATCTATACAAGAGAAGATCACTAATGTGACATATGTATCACCACTTGTAAGACTACTCCACTGCCATACAGGCTCTTGGAGCCTATTGTTGGCAATGAAAATTATCCCCTTATGTCATTTTGGACCTAAGGACAAAAGGAATTCAAGCATATTGATAGTACTATTGGAGGATTTTCATTTTTTTTCTTCCCCTCTTCCTTTTGATTCTCTTTTTGTGGTGCTATTTTTTTTGTGGGTGTTGGCTTTTGTTTTTTGCTCATTTTCTATGTTGTGTATGCTTGTTCCTTTGTTTATCTACATATTTATTTTGATCATGCAAATGATATGATGAGCAGGGGAAACCATTCACTAAATGGCAATGCCTGCACAAGGTTTTGTCTTCCCTAGACTAAAAATTTGCTTAAAATATAAATATGTGAGTGGTCCATGAATAACCTCAATTCAACTACGGGTAGCCTTGAAATACTGTAGAACTGGATGATGTTTGATACAAAGTGATTAGACTGACTATGAATGGTTGAGCAATAAAAAAGCTTCCCATTGTCATGCAACTAAGAATAGGACTGAACACCATGACATTCAAGCTAACAAATATGATTTTAACTCTAAAAAGTGGTACTATATACAAGCAATTGGTAGTCGATGTACAAGAGAGATGTGGATATGACGACAAACAATGTTGATACTATGATAAGTATAAAAGGATGTGATATAAAAAGACACCTAAAATGCACGGTGGTAGGCAACCAACATATGTGTGAGAGATCCAAAGCAAGTGAAATCAGTGAACACAAAGTGGTCTATCCCCATATTATGTCCAATGTAGTGGACCAAAGTAAAAAAATGGGGAATAATGTACAAGAAAAGTAAAGGAATGTCAATGTAAGGTTATAGAAATCATGAGTGAATGCATATGAAAAAGTAATGTAATGATGAGTAAGTAAAATAAAATATGTGAATAAGGGACCCTGATATTCAGGCTGGTGAAAGAAAAGAAAAGAGAAAAAAGTGGAAATATAGAGAGGAGAAAGGACAAAGGAGGCAAAATAAGAGAAGAGAAAGAAGAGAAGAAGTTCAAACTAAGTCAAAATTATGTAGCAAATTATAGTGTGATCATACAATAATGGCATAGGGTGATAAAAATATAAGGAAAGATAAGGGGCAAGAAGTGAACTAAATCAAAGGTATATAGCTACTCATACCATGATCATACAACATCGACAAGGTTCTAGAGGAAAGGAGAAGAACAAAGGAAATGAGTAGAGAGAAATAGAAATGAAAGAATACTAAAAATGGTATGTTCAATGTGGAAAGTAGGGGGTGCATTAAGTGTAAAATGCATGCAGGTGGATGATATTTCCCCTAGAGGTGAGGAATGTGGGTAAAGGGAAATGAAACTCCTCCTAATGTGAAGGATGGATTGGAAGAGAATGAAATATTTCTCCTTCAATTTATACAAGAAGAGTAAATATGGTGAAATAATTATGAGATATGGAGGGATGTACAAACTAAGAAAAAAAATAAAGGATGATAAACACCACCTAGCCTGCAAAACCTGCTAAGCAAGTGGGGGATGCTATCATAAATATCGTGAAAGATAACCGTAAGATCAACATGACTACCATATTGATAAGAAATGCAGTCATGGATATAATGAATCTGTTGAGGCCTATATGAAGATGATGAAGTTACTATGTGAGGTTATGGTGGTATGGTATGGGATAATGAATCTAGAGATATGCCTTGATGATTAGTGGAAGAGGGAGAATGATGAGTCCACTATAGATCGCCCTCATCCATCATGTTGCAACCTAGGCATTCTAAAATGTGACAAGTGTTGATATCATGCCCTTGATGGTGATGGTAAAAATAGAATTGGTGTTCCAAAAATCCTTTTATTTTCATGTGGTGTGGATCGAATGCCTTTATCTCAAGTAACGCTAGGAGCCCGACCTAATGCAATCATTGAAAAGTATGGAATAAGGGATATGGGAGAGCTAGTGCAAGGTAAGTGAAGCATGTGGGGTAAAATTATTGAGTGGGGTGTGTACTAGGTAGGAATGGAGGGGGTTCCTACCTAGTCTATGTAGTATATCACTCTTGAGGAGGAGGTATTAGTGGAAGTGCAAGCATGGAAGAATATGTCATGAATAGGTGATGAGTGTATTCATGAAATTTATGGTTGTTTAGATGCAATTCGATATGGTCAAGATGTTCCACTATGGAATGCAAGTCGATGGAAGTAGGTGATGGTGGATATGGTGGTATAAAAGTGGGATGAGTAGGAGTACCCATCGTGGTAGATGGTGATCGATATGAGAGTGAATATGAAGATGAATGAGAGGAACAAAGTGAAATGGGGAATTATGAGGTCGTCATGGGGTGGATGTAGGCTAAGTGATGATGAATGGAAATTGAGGTGGATAAGAGGAGGAGGAGAAGGTGATGGTTGAGGATAGTGACAACGATATGATAAATATGGATGTGGAGGTGATATAATGTCATTTTCATGAGATCTTAGGAGAATGACCATGTGATGAGAGTGACACCTAAGATCTCGATCATATAACGAAATCCTATTTCTTGACCCATGAGGTAGGATTAAAGGATGAGGGGAAAAATATAGATTTTTATTGCCAATGTGAGATGAGATAGATGAATGTTTGTCATCAAGGTGCATAGGATAATATGGATTTGTTTGGCTTGAATGAGAAGAATTTGATAGAAATTCATCATCATAATGAGAGAAAACTCATGGGTCTTGTTTGTATGTATGACGAGAGATAGCTACAATACCTTAATTGGATTGATAATACATGGATGAGTGATGATATGGTATAGAGGTGTTGTCCTTTGGATGGGTAGACAAAATGGTTTGAGAATGAAGTAGCATTGTAAGAGCTTCCATAGTTGGGAATGTATGTGTGTAGGATTCAACCTTAGTTAAGGACACTAACCAAAATGTGAAACACTAGAAGAAACCTTAGTTTCTACCCAACCTAAGGTGAACAACCAATTAGAATTATATCCTGGAATAAATCAAAAATTTATATGAAATAGAGGTCTTGATAGCTGGGTAGAGTGCAACTGAACTGGGTCACTGGGTACCTAGCAATTGTGGTTGAGATGCTAAGTTTTTTGATACTTATGGCAAGAGCTATTTGGATACCCAAAATGAGGTATTCATACTCTGCATTGTTTTTTGTACACAGGAAATCAAGCTTGAATTAAAGGAGAATAGGAGTACTTTGTGGTGTGAAAAATATGATTTTGACACTACCCCCTTGTTCACACTTAGAACCATCGAAGAAAAACATGAGATCAACTTTTTTTCAGGTTTATTTGGCTATTCAATGTTAGATAATGCAAATACTACATCATTGGGTAGTTCGATGGTAAGAGGCTTATCATCAAAAAGAGTATCTTCTTCTAATTGTTCAGTGATGACCTAACCCTTGATAGATTTGTATCCAATGAATTCAAGGTCAAAATATATCAAAAGCATGATCCACTTTGTAGTGTGAATATTATGATATGTGTGACTCATAATATATAGCAAGGGGTTTTCTTTGGGGATAACATAAGTTGTTTGTTTGATCATGTAATGACAAATTATTTTAGTGGTAAAGACCACTACTAAACAAAGATTCTCAACATAAGCATACTTGAATTTGTAATTGACTAAGGTGTGACTAATGTAATATATGGTTTACTCTTTATTAGCCTCATTATTTTGAGCCAAAATAGACCCTAATGCAAATTCAGTGGTCAAGATATACAATAGAAAATGTGCACTGGGTCGGGGAGGAGATAATATTGGTGTAGAAACCAAGTATTGCTTTATATCCTCAAAGACCTTTTGACAATATTGATTCTAATGGAAAGTGATCCCCTTTTGTAGAATATGATTAATCAATCAACATTTATCTGATAGTTGCACAATGAAACATCAGATGACTTGTATCTTCCCTTTTAAGCTATGAAGTTTCTTAATATTGGTGGGTAGAGGTATGTTTAAAATTACCTTGACCTTGTTTGGGTCAAATTTGATGTCTTGTTTAGAAATTATGAAGCCTAAAATTTTTCTAGATGTTACGCCAAAAATGCTCTTCTTAGGATTCAACCGAACATTATGCTCCAAGAGGTGATCAAAGACCTTATGTAGAACATTGATATGATCATTTATGCAATAATAATTTTACCAATAGGTCATCGACATAATATTTGAAAATATTATTCATGTAGTCATGAAAAATGTAGGTCATAACCTATTGATAAGTAGCATCAGCATATTTGAGACCAAAATACATGACTTTATAGCAAAATATCCTCCATGGTGTGGTAAAATTTGTTTTAGGATGATCATTAGGATTGAATCAAATTTGATTATAGCTTGAGAAACCATCCATGAGGGAAAGCATTTCATGACCTACAACTATGTCTATGAGTGTATCAATGCTAGGGAATGGAAATTCATCCTTAGGGCTCACTTTGTTAATATCTTGAAAATATGTGCATATGCGAACCCCCCATTCGGCTTCCTAATAGGTACCATGTTGAAAATCCATTTAGGATAGTCGATGGATTGGATGAAGCCTACATCGAATAAATTTTGTAGTTCATGTTTGATCATTAAAGTTATCATTGAATGAAAATTTTAAAGCTTTTGCTTGATAGGCTTGACTACTGGATTGTGTGTTAAATTATGGACCACTAATTTCAGGTCTAGACCAGGCATTTATTTGAATGACCAAGCAAAAAATTGCATATACTCTATTAGAAGAGTGGTGAGTGCATCATGTTTCATATTTGAAAGACCTTTCCTCAATTTTAGAATTTGAGGATGCTTAGGATTAGTTTTGATGTCAATATTGATGGTATCTACAATTAACATGCAATATCCCTCTTCCAATTTATGGGGAGTGGGGATCAGGTGAATATCATGGACTAGAATAGAGGATTCATATATATAATTTGACTCTATATCAGCTTGGAGAATAGCTAGGGGTGGTTGTGAAAAATTATATGATTGTAGCATGTCCTCGAAAAGAAGAAACTCAAAAGGTAACAATGAAAGAGAAACACGATCAAAATTTATGGCCTCAAGATCGAGGACTCCCTCTTTTCATTGGTTCTCTAAGAGAGTCAATGTGGGATACAGTTATTGAAAGAATTTAAAAAAACTTGCTAGATGTAAAGGTCATATTATATCTCAAGTAGGAAAGTTGACCCTCACTAAGGCCTCTCTTCAGAGTATTCCTGTCTATTTTCTCTCTATTTTCAAAGCCCTTATGAAGGTTTTCCAGAAAATTGAGAAACTCCAAAAATATTTTTTATGGACTGGATTAGAGGAGAAAAAAATGATACACCTTGTAGGATGGACCAAAGTGTGTAGACCTAGGGAAAATGGGGGCTTAGGTCTGAGGAGAATTGCTCATATGAATTTAGCTTTACTAGGTAATCAACCGTGGCATCTCATTTCTAGTGAAGAAAATGAATGGACAACTATCATCAAACGAAAGTATCTTCAAAATATGGAATTTCTAAGTGACTCAATTCCAATAAGAGGTTCTACTTTTTGGAAAGCAATTCTCAATTGTAAGGAAATCATCAAAAAATGTTTAAGATGGGTTTTAGGCAATGGTGAGAGGATAAATTGTTGGAATGATAGGTGGGCTAAGGACGAACCACTGATGCAATATACTAACTTAGCCTAAATCAGAGATATCATAGAACAACTCATTGGCAAATAAGTCTCCAATTATATGGTTGTGGACAGAGGCATAATGAAGTGGAAACAAATAAGGATTCAGGGATTTCAAGCGGAATAAAATGATCTTTGTAACATTCTCGAGCAATAGTTTATCCCCATGAGACCTAAGGAATATCAAGTGATCTAGGATCCTACGAAAAATGGGCAGTTCACTATTAAGTCAACTTACAAGATTCTGCTTTATGAAAAGGATTTTGTCCTCCAAAAGGACTTAGTTTGGATAAAAAATTTAATTCCAAAAATTGAAGTATTTTCATGGCTAGCTATCCAAGGAAGAATTATAACCATTGATAATATGATGCGTAAAGGTATTTGTATCACTAATCATTGTTATCTGTGTAGGGCTAATTGGGAGACCATTTATCACATTTTCCTTGAGTGCCCTTTTTCCTTAATTGTCCTAAGTGGGGTTTTTCAGGCCTTCATTATTTCTTGGGTTAAACCAGCCATCGTAATTGATTTATTCATCCAATGGCCTTACCCCTTTTCAAGCCAAAGACTTAGATACATGTGGAAAATTTGTCTCAATCACTATCTTTGGCAAGTGTGGTTAGAAAGGAACCATAGAGTCTTTAATGAGCCTATCCATGATCATCAAAACACCATTTCCAGGATCCTATCCTTTACCAATGAGAATGTGAATATTATTCCATTTGATAGACGTAAACCTTATCTGTAGGAGACCACGATTATTCAATATTTAAGCTTAACCTTGTTATATGAGTATGTTCCTAGGGTAGTCAACCCAAGAGTAAATGTTAAGTGGTACCCACCTCCTATGGGTTGGTTTAAGCTTAATTTTGATGGAGAAACTAAGGACCATCTTGGTAGAGTAGGCGCTGGCGACATTGTGTGAGATCACAATGGGAATATGATGCTTTTATTTTTCGAATATTTGGAAACAAGGACGAAAAATGAAGTTGAAGCTAGAGCTATGTGGAGAGGCCTTCAAATGACTCAAGACTTAGAAGGCAATTTTATCATATAAGGAGACTCTATGCATGTTATAAATCTCCTCAATAATTGGAAAATACCTCCCTAGAGGATTAAAACAATTTTTGAAGAGGCTAGAATCATTTTCCATGGAAGACAGGATAGAAAATCCTAACATGTCTTTCGGGAAGCTAACAAAATTGTTGATAAGCTAGCCAATTTGGTTGTCAATGGTGATAAACTTTTCAATTGGGAACACGGTGTCCCGAGTGAAGTAGAGGAGTTTATTCAACAAGAATTCCAAGAATGATAGTCAAATTTACCAACAGTGAAGGCACTGAAAGTTTGAAGGCTAGGAGTATTCTCGCATCTTTTTTGAAATGGAATCATAATAAAAATTATTCGAGCTATCAATCTTCGTGGATGCTGCTTGGAAATACCACAAATACTAATAGGGGCAGTCACATGTCAGATAACATGTCTTCTAGTCATCTTAGTAATTTGAGGTTGGTTGATAATCACAGGGTAGGAAAGAAACGACAATGTGAGACTTCGAACCAGAGCCACATGGACCACCAGATAGCCACTGCCATAAATATAGCCAGCAGGTTCACTTCTCCAAGGCTGATTGGCCAAGATGGGATGTGGTCCCAAAGAATGTCATATACGAAAGAAAGTAATTACCAAATAATTATTAAGAGTAAATGTCAATACTGAGCTTGTGGGGTTTTTTTTAGTACTCTGATATGTGTGTCTATAGCTTTTTGTTTCTCCACTATTTCAAGGAAGGGATACGTGTCTGTTTATTTTTTTGTAATTATGATGCAGGTGTGTTTTCTCAGGGTATACCCAAAATGTTGTGTGGGAAGTTTCTTTTTATAATAGGCTATGTACCTTACCAAATGTAATGGCTTTGACGACATGTAGATTTTACAAATATAGGATCCTTAGTAAGGACATGTTCATCAATAGCCCTGGGCTGATTTTTGTAAAAGGTTTTGGTTCCACCTATAAAAACCAGTATTAATTCTATAGTATCTTATCTACAAAAAAAAATATCAAGGAGTAAATATTATGAAGGGTTTCCTAGATAGAAAAGTGGAGTGGTGAGATCAATGGAGATCATGTTAATGGATTGAGGATGACATTCATTCTTGGGTGGAAGGATATAATTAACGCTATTAGGGAAAAATGCATATGAGGTGGTTGATATGTAATGGGGATGATAGAGTGTGATGAAGGTTGAATGGGGATGACTGTATCCTCTAGTGGAAGAAGTTATTGCCAAATGGGAAGCTGCCTAGGAAAGAGGTGAAGATAAAACTCATCTATGTTCAGATAGAGATAATGGGGGAGTAATCCTTCTTTGAGGTATTTGAAGCAATGGATAATGAATACAAATTATCTTTAGACTCCTTATTAGATGAGTCCAAATTATCCATTAATAACATGGATATTTGAATATGATCGCTAATAAAATGAGTATGGCCTAAACAAGCATACTCGTTGCCATCTATGTCTTACTCAAGGCCTAGGTTAAGGCATTGAAAGGAATCTACATGAAGTTTATCAGACATATATATGGAGTACCCTAATCTTAATTTATCTATCGATAATTGATAATTGGTTCCAAAGGGGTTTTAGGGCCTTACTCATAGTTAACTAGGCCATTTTTATGCCAATGGTAGCAATAAAAGTATTATAGAGAAAAGAATGGGTTTGATAGATAATGTTCATGATAAATTACTCCTATTTAGGTATAAGATATGTGTTAGTAAAGGCATCGATACCTACATAGACAAAATTTATTTGATTTGGAAAATATCCAAGTGTGACGATGATACCCATGGGTAGCGGTGCATTGTGAGGTTGACCAAAGCCTTTGATTGACTCAATGATAGGGGTAAACATGATATCTTGCACTAAATATTCCCTGAGGCTTGTATTAGTCATATGGAGCATTACTTGCAAAGAAGGGGTAGATGAAGATGGAAGTGTGGACTGTGAGGGGATATGTATGGCAGAGGGTGGTTCATTAGAAATGGAAGAAGTGTGGATGGATGTTGTGGATATGGTTGAGATTGAAGGTGTGGGAGGTGGAAGGGATGATTAAGATGTGGATGCAGTAGGTGGTGAGGTTTCATGTTAAGGGGATGGAATTTGTGCTTTTTATGGGTTCCTCATGGGAGGATTTGATGGACCATAAGGGATTTCCATAGAAGCTTACGATTGTGATTGTGATGGAGTTTGTGGTGATGAATAAATGAAGGTTTTTGGTGGAGGATTGGATTGTTTGATGGGGTGATTAGGTTGAATGTCCAAATGAGTGGATGGTAATATGGACTCATGTGTATGTGAAACTATATGGTAAAATTTTAATTGTTCCAAATTCATAGGGATGCAATGAACTTGACCTTCATGCACATACTTGATGATTTGGTGCAATATAGAAGGTACACACTTCATATCTAAAATCCAATGTTGACTAAGAAAAAAATTATTTGCATGGCACCTTCCAAGACATGATAGAGTGTGTGAATAATTTTTAGTCCAACCTAAATAGGGAGGACCACTATCTCAATAGTGGAATACAAGGTATCGTTGAATGCATGTAGGGTGAATGTGGATGATGTGATGTGTAATGGTGGAAGATTGAGATGTTTTAGGTTAGAAATGGTGATTACATTGATGGAAGATCCCATATCAATCAAGATATATTTATAAGTAATACCATCCACACTATCCATGATATGTAGTGGTGGATCAAAGATTTCGATAGGTATTGTCTTGATTTCATGGTCATGAAATGTTATTGTAGGCTCTTTGTAGGTTTGAATGTGTTCCACAGTTGATGAAAGCATTGGAATCTTGTGATTGCAATTCAATAGATTTTAAAATATCCATTAGAGCTTCATGATGTGGAGTTGATTATTGTATTAGCTCATAAATTGAGAGTTTTGCTAATTCCATTTTGAGACTTTGAGTAAGTCTATTTCTTAGTGTAAGGATTGGGTAAGGTAGAGAAGGTATGGTTGGATTTCATTGCAGAGATGCCTATGACTTTGAATGGACATTAGGTGGATCCATTAGTTGTGTAGGTTTATTTGGATATCTTTGATTCCTTGTCACAATTTTTATCATTCCATTAAAACCTTAGTTATGTGGAGCTACATGTACCTGATTGACCTGCTTGGGTTGTTCCATTATAATGAAATATATTGTGGTTTCTCAATGTTGAGGTAATGGGTCTTGGTAGATGCTAATTTTTTGGTTGGAAGAGGCAAGATGGTTACCAATTTGAATTTCTTGTCATTAAATCATGTCTTACACTAAGTTCTTAAATGAATAATATGATTGGATATAATGACCCTTATATCTATGATAGATGTAGTAGTGATCCTTCCTGCAAGATTTATATTTTAGTTGATTTGTATCTCGTGGGTGTATCTCAAGGAGGGAAATTTCTTGCACCTCACATAATCGATGGAAAATTATCACCAAGGGTTTTTATAGTGGCATGTATTAGTGAGGTGGACAATGTGGTTGAGTTGGAGTTTGATTTTTTAATTATTGATGAGTTGGTTGAGGATGATATTGAGCAGGTGGGGGTTAAGCTTGATAGTTAAGTGTTTGTGGTGGGATTCAATTCGAGAGACCAAGGGCATTCAAAATGACTTGGTTCATCGGAGATGCATTTTATTGGGTATGATATCCCTTAGTGTTCTTGTTAGGATATCCTTATTTTGAAGCATGATATACCCTTCTTGGATTTTTATATCCTTGATAATATTTGCTTGGGCTAGGGCTTCCTCAAAAGTTTGATATTGTTTAAGTTGCAGTAAGAGTGAAATTTATTTTGAGTGACTTCTAGTGAACATGTGAGTGAGCTCCATAATGGGTAAGTTGAAGGGTAATTTTATGAATACTGCTCTCCATCTATTACAATAATCCATGACTAGCTCATATTTAATTTGGTAAAGGTTGTACAAGTTTAGTTAAAGTAGCCTTCTTCTTAATGCTAAAGGAAAAGCATTCTAAAAGTGTATTGGCCAGTTTTTCAAAGGTGTACATGTTATGATGTGGAAAATTATTGTACCACTTCAAAGCACCCCTAGCAAGTTTTATAAGAAATGTTCTAAGCATTAGGGGTCAATATATTGATGATGGAAGTAGACATTTATAAATTTGCTTACATATCCTTGTGTGTCTTCTTCACCTTTGAACTTGTTCGGTTTGGGCATATCAAAATGAGGTGGATAAGAAGCTGAGGGAATTAATGAATTAATGGGTTGATTATTGAGTTGTTGTAATGTGGTTTTTTGTGAACCATGGTATAGATTGTCTTTCCAATAAATTGATTTGATCAATGAAAAATTTACAAGCTTCTGTTGAGATTATGTTGGTTGCTCACCTTTGAGTTTTTTTAAAGTGGAGGTGGTATATTTTTGTGTTAATATGGTTGTGGTTGTGTGTTATCAATGATAATTTCACCATAAGGTATGTTAGGACATGTATCAATTTGATCTTGATACTCTGGTTGAAATTCCTCATAGGTTTTGTATTCTTTTTGATAGGGGTGTAGTTGTTGTTGTTCGGGAGGAAGTGATTCTTGATAATTAGTGGGTGGTAGTCTATGGTTTTGGGGATGAAGTAGAATTGGTGATGTAAATCTAGGTGTAATAGGTTAGAATAAAAACCTCCAATCACATAAAAACTATGATAAATAGAAATAAAATAGTAAAACCCTTTGTTCACATAAAAATTATGATAAATAGAAATAACCATTAAAATCATCCATTCACATAAAACTATGATAAATTGAATTAACTGGTAAAACCCCCATTCTCATAAAAATTGTAATACATGCAAATAAACTGATAAATGCTTTATTTTATCATTCTTGGATTCACCTCCCCATTACAATGCAATACCAAGGGAATATATATCCCCAAAGAAACCCTAAAATGAAATCCTAAAGCTTAAAACCCTAAAGATTAAAAAATAAATACTATTTTCATAAAATTATTTTTTTGCCAAAAAATTTCCATTTTTAGTAACTACCATTTTGGGTAAATATTGTTTTTATTAAAAATTGTTATTTTTAGTAATTACTATTTTCAGCAAATTTCTTCTCGTTAAAAAATTCTATTTTTTGTAATTCACAAAAAAACTTGGATTGACATGCATATTAAAATGCAACTTCGTAACATCCATATTAGGCATGCTAGAAAATCTTAACACCTAATCATTCATAAAAAAATATTTTAAAACTTCTTAAAAAACACTCTTTAAAATATAGGCTCCTACATCATTCTCCTTTGGTTGAAAAGAACTTTGCTCTTGCAAGTTCTTCTGATCAAACTTATAATTGCTCTTCATAGAGAACCATACATCTACAAAAACTCCTTAGAGTACCTCTTCTTCTTTTGAGGTTTTATATCCCAAACCTCCTACAATTCTTCCTTAAAGGTTTTAAATAGAAAACCTCCTACAAGCACTATGCAAAGTACCAATTTCTTCTTCTAAGGCTTTACATAACAAACCTCCTACAAGCACTACACAGAGTGCCAATTTATTTCCTCTGAGGCTTCATATAAGAAACCTCCTACAAGCACTGCACAAAGTACCAATTTCTTTCTTCTGAGGTTATATATCTCAAACCTCCTGCAAGCACTACACATAGTGCATATTTCTTCCTTCGAGGTTTTACATAACAAACCTCCTGCAAGCACTACATAGAGTGTCAATTTCTTTCCTCTAAATGGTATCTCTGCTCAAAAAATTCTCCATGCTACTCAACCAATCTATAAACTCTTTTGGTTTCAACCCTCTTGTATACTTAGAGACATCAACCTTGATCCCATCTCTATTTCCTTCTAAAGCCCTAATCACCCTATCCTCGAAATGATGATCCTTTAGCTTTCCCTTCAGTTCTTCTTCTATATGAAATTTTGATCTATTGTCTTCTCCCATAGTCTCATTATCAAAATCTAGACCTACAAAATCCATTGGATATATTTCCCTTAAATGAGCCATCATTTTAGTAAACTAAGCAATTTGTACTTGGAACTCATGCATATGTCTGTTAACCTTGGTATAACTTCCTCTTCCTCTATTCATGCTAACCTATTATGTATTATTCCAAATGGAGAAATAAGAGTAGAAAAATAAATGTAATCGATAATATTACCTTCTCTCCCCTAGCAAGATCCAATTTGCTCTAATACAAAATTATGTAAATCCAAATGCAAAAGGTTAGAACAAAAACCTTCAATCACATAAAAACTACGATAAATAGAAATAAAGTAGTAAAACTCTCCATTCACATAAAAATTATGATAAATATAAATAATCAGTAAAACCATGCATTCACATAAAAACTGCGATAAATAAAAGTAACCAACAAAACCCCAATTCTCATAAAATTTGTAATACATGGAAATAAACTGATAAATGCTTTATTTTCTCATTCTTGGATTCACCTCCCCATTACAATGCAATACCAAGGGAATATATATCCCCAAATAAACCCTAAAATGAAATTCTAAAGCTTAAATCCCTAAAGATAAAAAAATACTATTTTTGGCAAAAACAAATTTGCCAAAATTTACCATTTTTAGTAATTATTATTTTCAGCAAATTATTTTTTCCTCAAAATTTTTCATTTTTAGTAATTACCATTTTGGAAAAATTATATTTTCATCAAAATTGTCATTTTTAGTAATTACTATTTTCGAAAAATGATCTTTTCGTAAAAATTTACCATTTTTAGTAATTTGCAAAAAATTGGGATTGACATGCACATTAACACACAACTTTGTAACACCCATATTAGGCATCCTAGAAAATATTGACACCTAATAATGCATAAAATATTATTTAAAAAATTCTAAAAAAACACCCTCTCAAAGATAGGCTCCTGCATTAATTGGACATGTATGAGTAGGAAGATTTTGATTTGGGTGCAGTGGAATATTGTGTTGTTGTATTGGAAACTCTTAGTGATGTTGGGATTTTTGAATTTTATGTAGAGCCATGGGTAGCCATTGAAGACTTATTCAATGTAACTATTTTTGATGGCCAACATTTGGCTTGGTTGTCTTATGAAAGTGATTTATCGAGTCAGTTGTATAAGGGTGATTCATGTGTGTCTCGATGATGTGAATGGGTGTGTGTTGTGCCCTGGCCACAAAAGGGTCGAAAATTTATTTTTTAGGACCATGTGAGGTCACATTAACCTAATGTTGAGGGTGAATTATTTGTTCTACGTAAGTAGGTGGTACTGAAGCACAATAGACTTGGGTAGATGTGGAAGGTTTTTCATGATTTTGGCTAGTGTAAGCATCCAAAAAATCATATTCATGGACCATCCAGGGGTGCTAAGATATAGTAACTTGAGCATCCCTATCCTAGTGTGGAGTATACCTCTATTCTTGATCTATTGGATTTGTAGGATGAGTTGGAATGTGAATACACGATAGTGACTTCGTAGGCACTTCAGTGTAGAAATAAGCGTCTTTATAAAGGGTACGTAAGGTGGCATGGTTCAAATAGTAGATATCATGATCGACATTGAGTTGGTGCATTATAATGTCAAAGGATGAGTTGGTTTAGAATCTATAAAAATATGGTGGGTACTCAATAAAGCTGGGATATTATGGTTTAGAGCAATCCTAATTTCCTACTATTGATGAATTCCCTTGGAAAAATATTTAGTCATTAGATACCCTTCCGAAGGCCTCAATATTCCTTTGGCTAACAATCCAAAGCAAAATTATTATAATAAAGAGTCTCTAAAGAAGATGATATGATGAATCTTTTGAATTTTTTGGATGTGAGAAGGATCTAGAAATGTCAAATAATTTCCTTCTTCACTGTCCCTTTGCTTATATCATTTGGAATTCCTTTCTAAAATTACAAATATTTATATTAGGTAGCTCCATCAATATTGAAAGAGTTAATGAAATGTTTGATTGATTGTTTCAAAGCTATATCATTATGAATTATATGGAGGCTTGGTCCTACCATTATTTATTAAAATTTATTGTTTTAAAAAATATAATATTTTTCTAAATTAAATCTCAAAGTCATGGCCAAGTTTGCAGCTATATTATTGTCTCTCTTGCAAAATGTTTATAAGCATGACATTCATTATATGAAATCTCAAAAAATGAGGTACTAGCCTATTGGTTAAAGGATTTTAATATATGTTGAAGGATCATATATAAAAATGGGGTAATCACAAATGATCTACTCCAATATATGGTAAAATGAAAATGTCCAAAAATTGGGTTTAGCAAAAAATATATTTTACTAGTGATTCCAAAGAAAATAAATAAAAATCTAGTAGCAATAGTTTTTTTGTTTTAATAATTATAGCCAAATACTCCTAACTTGTTAGAGTGTGTAAAGTATTCAATAATGCAAATGTGCATAATAGTCCATGTGCACATGAGTCCATAGAATAGGAATATGAAGAGTCAAGAAGAGTGAAGGCTAAGATTCCTCTATATGAAAAGTTACATTCTATTATATATAGGCATATATGAGTGAGAGTATGCAAGACACAGTGTAGCGCAAGAATCTATGAAGTATGGAGTATTTGAGATCTCCATTCTTTATCAAATAGTATTTTTTGTGAGATTTTGTTAATGGTAGTTTTATGAGTACTTGAATTTATTCATGAGTTTTACATGTTCAGAATATTACCATTATCATATATTTGATATAGCTTCCTTATTTTAGATCTTCTGGTTATTTTTCATTAAATATTTAGTATCAAAAGTAAAAAGTGGTATTAGAGCCACAAGGGATATTTATAGGAGATAGGGAGAGCCACAAGGAAGATTGAGAGGAGATAGGGAGATCTCATTTTTTAAAGTTATTTTTTGGCTAGTATTTCCATAGGTTTGTAGGAAAACTTGTGAAGACTAGGGCTCAACATAGATCTCTTTCCACTATATTGAAGTATAACTAGTGAAGTTTATTGCTTTTTAGAGATATAGATATTTGCATGTATTTTATTGTTGAAATCTAAGTTTTGTTCTAGAAAATTAGTCCTCAAAAGTTAAGAAGTTTCCTACAATAGATAGAGAAGAATGTCATCTTCGATTGCCTAAAAGTCTATGTGCTTTCCTCGTGCAAGGATTAGTTTTTAATTTACAGCAAAATAGTAGACATTGAAGATTAAGGAGGTCCAAGAAATAGGTCCCATTGGAGATTGAATATTTAGGAGACCCAAGAAAGAGGTCTCCATAAAATATTAGAGATTGAAGATTGAGGAAATCCAAGAAAGAGGTCCTCTTAAATACTGTAGATTGAAGGAGGATACCCAAGAGAAGAGGTCCCCACTATGGAAAATATATAGAAGATTTGAATATTGAAGATAGAGGAGGACTAATAAAAGGTCCTATTATAGATTCAAAAAACTACAGAATGTGAAGACCCAAGAGAAGAGGTCTCAAGTAAACTTAGAAGGAGAAAGAAGAAGGCTAGATCAAAAGACCTATTGAAGAAGTTGAAGAAGTGGTTATTGAAGGATATTTGAAGAAAATAAGCTCCTAAAAAGAAGAATTTATGAGAATTATTTGCATACAAAAACAAGCCCAAAAGGAAGAAGGATTTGGCAAGAAGTATTTTGAAATTTGGAATTTTTTTTAAAGACCTCAATACATTCATATTTTTGAGGAAGAGGCCAACCAAAGAGGTTAGATTTTAAGTGGGAGCTAATTAGGAGATATACGATTTCAGAGGTCATCAATTTGAAATATTTGAATACAACCATTAAGAACTTGAAGATTGATTTAAAAATAATCTTGTTGACTTTTGAAGCAAAAGTTATAGGGTCACAAGACTAAAAATTCAAGGTTATATAGAGCTGCAATTTGAAGAATATTTGGGTATATTTTGAAGTGCCTTTGAACAACCAAGATAAGGAAGGCTTAACAACAAAATAAAGCAATTAATTATAGGAGTTAGGGACTATTTTAGGATAGCAAGCCCAAAAGGAAGAAGGATTTGGCAAGAAGTTTGTCAAATTTTGAAAAACAATTTGAAGACCTTAATACATTCATATTCTTGAGGAAGAGGCCAATCAAAGAGGTTAGAGTTAAAGTGAGAGCTAAGGATTATATAGAGGATTGAATAAGCCATCGATTTAAAATATTTGAAGACAGCCATTAAGAATTTGAAGGTTGATTTAAAATTAAGAAGCTTGTTGACTTTTGTAGAAAAAGTTAAAGGGTCAAAGGATAAAAAAATTCAAGGTGACATAGAGCTGCAATTTGAAGAATATTTGGGTAGATTTCAAAGTGCCTTTGAACAACCAAGGGAAGGAATGGTTGAAAATAAAATAAAACATTGAATTGGAGTTAGGGACTATTTTAGGATAGCAAGCTAGAGGAGAAGTTAGAATTTCAGAGCAATAAATTAAGATATTTGGACTGCAAAATTGCGTAGCAATTAGAGCTACAAAATTTACAAATCTAATATAGCAAAATGGTGGATCAAATCACTAAGGATATTAGCTACAAAAGGAGGCCAAAAGGTATGCAATATTGGTGTTACAAAACTTTATTATTCAAGCATTAAAACTAGTCTATTTTAAGTTTTTTAATATCACCATATTAGAGCTATTAAATTTAGTAAAAGAAAGAGTCTTCAAGTCAAGAAAATAGATAACATTATCATTAGTAAATCTGCACAATATACCAACAAATTTTGGAGTTAAATTTTTTTTGGAAAGTAGTAATAAGAAGTATTATATGTTGTTTTTGTAATCAAAATCAATGCAAAATTTTTAGAAGTTCTATTGAATAAAGGAAAGTTGAATAAGTGCTAAAATATAGCTGACTTAAGGTGTATAAAGACACCAATAAAGGCACTAAAGGTTGCATAATATAGTGGTAAGAAGAAGCCACTAAAGAAGGAGGCAAAACCACAAAATTGAAGGAGGAGATAAAGTTTTATCTTTTGAAGGAGAAAGTTTAAGAATGTGCTACCACCAACGAACATGCAAAATAACAATAGTATGATAAGCATATAAGCTCAATATGAAGCAAGAAATAATAGAAAAAAATGCAACTATAGATAAGGTAGCAAGGAAGAAGGAGATAATATAAGGCAATAAGAAAGAAGGAGAACAAGATAGACAACAAGAAAGAAGTTGCAGTCATAGCACAAGGGGGCAAGAATTCAAGAAAGAGATATCATTTGAAATAAGAAGGAAAGGTTTAGAGTGACTTTAGTTAAAAATTAGTTGAGCCAATTGAAGAGTTGAGTCAAACAAGTCAATCATCAAAGCAACACTAAAGTTGAGCACCAAGAAGGAGTTACCAGTTTTTAGAAGTACAACCACCTAGTTGAGGAGTATCATCATTAGGTAGAGAAGTAGAACCACTGAATGAACTAAAGAGGAGGATATTAGTTAGCTACTAGAGGTAGGAGGAGAAATAAAAAGACTCTATTATAAGCAAAACAATCATCACCAACATACATAGAAGAGTGAGCAAATGAACAAACTTCGGTTAGACACCGAAAGGGTGTAAAAGAGACAACCAAGCCATCAAGTCTTGTAATAGTTAGAATAAATCAAATTTTAGCTTCCTTAACCATCAAAAAACTAAAGACCATGTGGTATTTTTTGGAGGATAAGATAGAAGGAATCTCGCAATTAGCCAAGCATTATTTTTGAAAACGTATGTAGAATTTTGAGTGCAATCTGAGTGTTACCTGAGATCGAGCATTGCAAAGAAGACAAAGAGCTATTTGAAAAGACAGTTAAAATATTCTTGCTACTTGGCATGATAAGAGGAATTCCAAGGATCATTAGTGAAAGATATAACATCTTACAAACTTAATTTAAGGTATTAATGGAGGTTACATTGGATGAACATGTAGAAAAAGGAAGATAGAAGGAACAAATCTAAAAGTATCGGGTTTTGAGTTTGTAGTTAAGGAGCACCTAAAAGAGAGCATTATTTTGAGCATGGAGAAGTGTAGAGAGAGGAAGGTAAAGTTATTTTAAAATCTAAATAATCTCTAATGTGGATTAATATGAAGGAAAATACGTGCAACGTCTGGAAAATCCCATTCACCAAGGAAACCAACATATTTGAGGAGCATAAGAAAGGTAAAGACATTGTTGAGTGTAGAGTAGGTAATTTACCAATAATACCAACGTGTTCGAGGAGCACACACTTGGAGAAGGTAGAGAGCTTTAAATTTTCTACATGGAGGACATCAAGAGCCTCAAAACTATTTGCAAGAGGAAGTGAAAAGTCAATGACAATGAAGGAATTAAAAGCTTCATGAGGATTGAAGCTTCATAGCCTACATTATAGCACGTTAGGAATAAATTTGGTTGATAGAGAAGCCAATCGGTACGTAGAGGAAGTTAAAAGTTGCAGAGATAATAATAATGCACACCATTCATAAGGAGATACTTAATATTTAAATTAAATAGACTTTACAAAGCTTAAGGAGTTATAAGGGATATTATTTCTAATTATTCTAAGGTTGAAATTAGTTAGTCTATTATGATTGAGATTAATTGAATGAATGGAGGTATAATGCAATTAATTAATGAATTATAGCCTTAGAGGATTATTGAATGATTTAAAAGACTTTAGAACTGAAGAGTATTTATTTTTAAGGTTTTTGAAATTACTTTATTTGAAATTCAAGCATAGAAATATGTGCAAATAGTTTAACATGGATAAATAATGATTTCTACAACAAAATAGGAATATTGAATTTGCAAATATCTTTTTCTAAATTTCTTATTTGGGAGTTATAAGGACTTCAACATCAAACTAGTTTTTGAAATTTAGAAACCATATTGAAATACAACATAAGAGTTGTTGAAAAGTTGGAAAACTACATTGTTACTAGTCTCTAATTCAATATAGCAAGATATAAGGAATCCAACCTAAAGTTCTTGAAATTAGAGAGTCTTATCAAAATTGAAATTGCATCAAAATTATCTTTAAATTTTTATTTATAAGCAAGGAGACATAAGGAATTCAAAAATAAAACTATTCTTGAATATAATAATGGATAAATTAGCAAGAGGAACATATCATCACAAGGTACACTATAAAAGGATCCAAGATCAAATTTCATTCAATACTTCATATCAAAAATATAAAATTACTTCAAGCAAAAATAATTCTACAAGTCAAAATAAAAAATACTTTTGGTTTATTGATTCTGGTGCAATTCATCACATGATAGGAAATTTACAATGGGTTGATTGCCTTGAAGTCACAAAAAATCTTGGATGAAAATTGCAGATGACAAAGCCTATATTGTGTATGGATATGGGTGTGTATAACCTAGTACATATTTCCTAAATATTTTATTACATGATGTAATGTATGTTCTTGGATTGAAATCAAATCTTATTTCAGTAGCCAAATTGGTTGAGAGCAAAAGAATGATTGAGTTTAGATATATAAATGGAATCAATAAGTGTCCCACTATAAATAAGAATAATATAGAAGCTATTGGATCACTTTACAATGATATGTATGCTCTAGAATTAAGTGGAATTTCACAAGATATTTTTGTAGTTTAAAACAAAACTAATGGATTTTTTGAGAATTAGATTACAAGAAATGGAAAATCTATCTATCATAAAAAATCGACAGGAAAATCAATGATTTAGAAAGATGAGAGGACACCAATACTTTGGACTACTTTTTCACCTATATATTAAATAAAAATAACATGAACATGATCAAGTTGAAATACATATGAAATATGAAGATCCATATTGAAGACTAAAGTCTTCAATAACCATATAATGTAATACAAGGGGATGTTGGAGTATATTACATTATTTTGTACATGCTAATGTACCAACTTGGGTACATATTTATATTAGAAGTGTATCTTATATTAGAGTGTGAGTATTTACTTTATGCAATGTAATAAATGCACAAGCATTGTTAAAGTGTGCAAAGTATTCAATAATGTAAATGTACATAATAGTCCATGTGCACACGAGTCTATAGAATAGGAATATGTAGAGTCAAAAAGAGTGAAGCCCAATATTCCTCCATATGAAGAGTCGCACTCTCTTATATATATATATGTGTCTATGAGTGAGAGTATGCAAAACACAATGTAGTGCAAGAATGTATGAAGCATGAAGTATTTGAGATCTTCATTCTATATAAAATACTATTTTCGTGAGCTTTTATTAATGGCAGTTTTATTAGTAGTTGTAGAAGTTATTCATGAGTTTTACATGTTTAGAATATTTTCATTATCTTATATTTGATATAACTTTCTTATTTTAGATCTTGTGGTTATTTTTCATTAAGTATTTAGTATCAAAATCTAACAATTATATCATTTGTAAAAGCATGGTGTAAGTTGGATTATGAAATAATAGTTTCATATACACTTAACATTCTTGCATTATCAATTCAACTTCAATTTTTGAATTATTAAAGATATCATAATTAGTCAAGGTTACAATTTAGTTTACCTTTCCTTTAAGCTCTTTGGGATACGATAAGTAGTTGTGATTAAGTTTTTATCAACAAACAACCTCAATTTTATTCCCTTAAGGGTTGGTGGTCCACCTCACACCACTTAATGTGGGTAGTCATCATGTATTTATTTAGAGTTATAAGGGGTTATAGTAGTAGGAATCATAATCAAACCCTTGATTAACAATAATTATGGGTAGTTATCTATTCACCTATGTATTAAAAAGAAAATATAACTTGTCTTGTAGCTCTATATTTCTATTTCAAGAATTATTTATGCATCAAATACAACCTCATAATATGCCCACATGTAATAATGAGACTTAACTTGCATGAGTTAGGGAACAAGAATATTGATAACAATGGTTTGGGTGGATTTTAGATCAAGATCAATACAAATATAACTTTAATAAAATTACTGACAAGCTCATGCATCTTGAAGCAAATAAATGTCCATCAGCTCCATTACTATAGACTTTCATGTGAATCTATCTTTAATAAAAAGGAAATAAAGATATAAAATGCAGTCTCCTTGATTAAATTTATATTTTCTAAAATTTCAATGAAAAATAAAAACCCTTATAGAATAGGAAGTTGTTCCTTTTGTGGAAATAGTCATTTATTTCCTTCATGGACCAACAAATTTCTTAAAGGTAAGTTACATAATGCTTATATACATGAGAAATATAAGCAAAACACCTACACATACACACACAATTATATATATATATATATATAAGATCAAGAAAGATGAATAATAAGAAAAATAGAAGTATCAAATGACATTAATTTAAGTGGCTAAACATAAGACTTTCAATGAGTAAACCCATGCTTAAATATTGTTAGATAATATAATACCTACATATAAGGAATGGTTAATTTCAAGAGAAAGCAGGAGAAGAGGAAGAAAAAAAATATAAAGGAACAAGAAAGATGAAGAATAAAAAAATAGACTTTCAATGGGTAAAACCATATTAAATCTTGTTAGACAATATAATATCACTAAGTGGTTTTTTGAAATTAAAGGTAACATGGTGTTGATGCAAGATGAGTGGTAGGTTGTGTTTCAATGCCATAAAATCAATTAAAAGAAATAAGAAAAGAAAAGTAAAATAAATGGAGGAAGAAAAAGATGAAGAAAAAAATTTAAAGGAAGAAGATAAAAATCAAGGAGACAAAAACTAAAAAAACAACTAGAATGAGAAAATAAGAAACAAATATTCCTTCATATAAGTTTGGTTTCAAATATTTCTCCTAATAAACACAAGGTTAATCATTTTCTAAGTTTAATAAACATTGAGAATACACGTTTTTCAACTTTGGCATAACTTTATCAAATATATATATATATATATATATATATATATATATATATATATATATATATATATATTCATGTTATTCTAATAAATATACATTCATGTTATTCTAATAAACATATATCCAATAAAAAATAAGATTTTTTATATAATTTTAATACTTTAATATTAGTAAATGGAATCAAACTATCACTCATTTGTTAATTATAAAAAATTAAGGAACATAAAAGAGAAAAATTAAACACAAATAATATAATATAATTATCATAGACACCAAGTTAAAATCACACGCACTACCATAAGCCCTTTTGGAGCGAAATATTATGAAGACCATAAGATCCAAACTGCACTCCAAATTGAGAAGATATGACCCTTATGGACACTGGGTGCAGAGCGAGATGGCAAAGAGCAAGAATATTGTGTTGATGAAAGGGGAGCTCAAAGGGGTAGGGGATATTTCTCGGATATCTTATTTTGTGGTTCTAATTTGTGTTGGATCGCACAATTTGGACCTGTTATTTTCCATATCCTTCTTGGATCACCTACTTGGTGGTGCCAAATAACCTAGCGATCTGTATGGTTTGGGTGATCCTCTAGGGGTGGTGGTCTTTTTTCAAGGATCTGGTTTTATTTTCATTTTTGTGTACATGTGGGGTTAGAACCCACAAGTATTATGGGAGTTATTGTCCCTTTTTTAGGGATATTAAGGTGTTCCTTCCTGGTGCAAGGCCAGGATTGGAATACCCTTGAGATCTATATGGCAATGCTCATATTTTTTGAGGTTACATTTTTAGTGTTCATGTTGGTGGTCTTTGGTGGTTCACAACAACAATGAACTATGGTGGTGGTCCCATTGTTGGTCAGGGTTTAGAACCTATGGATTGTGGTTGTTTTCAATCGAGAGAGAGATCCCAAATATTTTTGTTCTATTGGCTCGTGTTTTTCTTTGACCAGCTTCAAGGGTCCTTATGCAAATCCAAAAATTTTCTAGATCTTGCAATTCTTGGGTCCTTTTATGGATCCTGAGCAAACTTTACTTTGTTGGATATTTTTTCAAACTCAAATTTGATTTTACCCTTTGGGTCCTCATTCAAGGTCTCTTATCTGGGTTGTCTTTCTGCTAGTTGCAAAGCTAGATATGCAGGTTTTGGTAGTCCTGTTTTAGTTTCAAGATGATAGTTCCTTGGGTCCTATTATTTTGGGCAAATTTTCCATTTTGTAGTATGTGTTCTAGATTGTGAAATGTTATAAATCACTTTGGAAATTGTGTGTGAGTTTTCGACAACAATGATTGGTCTAGTGAGGTTGTTGTTTTTCAGATTGTGTTTGTTAAACAGGTGGTTCTTGGTTTTTTGCCTAGTATTTGGTATTCTAGGAAAATTGAATCTCAATCAATGTTACAAAGATTTGGACAAGATTTTTTATTTTAAAAAATCCTTGGCTTGTTGGTGTGTTCTCCCATGAAATACTTTTCCTTTATGGGTGGGAGTTTGCTTTTTTAAAATTGACTTTTTTGGGTGTAGGCTTGTGTGTCCTAGCTTGGGCAAGAAGTTGTATTATAATGTTAAATTTAATTTTTTTTGAGCTAGTGAAAGAAATTTATGAGGGTCATATTTTATGGATTTGCGGATCTCATGATTTGTTTAACCGTCAACTTGTGTTTGGTCGTGTTGGATCCTTGGGATCCAACACTATTCTTTATTTATTGGGTCCTAATTTGTTAGATCATTTTCTAGTTCCTAGTTTTAGTTTCTTTAGTAGCCTTATTTATGTGGCTTTGTCCTATTGTAAGTGGCTTAAGGTTTCTCTAGTCGCCTTTTCTACTTTGTAAAATGTTCTGGGAGCATTTCAAAACTTCTTATACTAATAAAAATAATAATTTTATAAAATGTTCGTGGAGCATTTAAAAACCTCTTCTTATAACTTATAAAAAAATATCATAGATACCAAAGTTTTTTACTATCGATAAAATAAATATTCAAATAACATATATAACAATAAGAGTTAAAAAATTGTAAAGCTTACTACAGTGGTAAAGACTTTGGCTTCTCTTTGAGAGGTCCAAGATACAAACCCCACTTAGTATAAGGGGACCAAGACCCCTCATAAAAACCTGTATAAGCTCATTGAAAAAAGTTAAAAAATTAATATTAACAATAATATAATAGCACAAATCCCATTAAGCAATATAATATAATCCATAAAAATACCTTCAAAGTGAAAATGCTTATGGACCTAATCATGGTACACCAAAATTTTAAATTTATAAGTGGCAAAAAATGAAATATTACAATCTTTTCAAAACCTTAATTTTTTGATGAGCTTAAGGTTTGATGAGGAAAAACCACTCCGCTAGGGTTTGGGTCTGCTAGGGTTTGGATCTATCGTCATTCATAAATGGCTAGCTCATCTGCTACTGAGTTGGCTAGGGAGAGCAATGGCATCAGGGAAGCACCGGAGAAATTTTATCCCAAAAATGTTTCATAAGGTAAGAGTACTATCCCTACTGTTTCCATTCCCTTGCATGATTTTCATAATGCTTTCCACTGGTTTGAGTCACATACCATTTTCGGATATTTTTTGGGTAGAATTCCTAATGATACCCTCATTAGGTCATGGGTGCAACAAGTTTAAGGTCAACATGGTGTGATAGTTGAGAATGTTTAGAATCTCACCAAGGGTTATTTATTTTTTGCTTCCCTGATCTTGTTCAAGCTCAAATGGTGTTAGCTAAAAGGCCATCCACTGTGAGAAATTCCTTATTAATTTTGCAATCTTACACTCGTAACTTCATAGCCAGTGACAAAGTTGAGCTAGAAGTTCCTATGTGGATTGAGTTCTCGGCTTTACTTGTCCCATTTTGGATTTTTTTGCAAATGCTCACCTCTTACCTTGACAAGTTTGTATGTCTCTAACCTGACCAATTTTTCTCAGCTCACCCTATCAAGTGAGCTTGTGTCAAATTCAACCTCCCCAAAGACCTAGTAGATTTCATAGATATCCAAATTGGTGATACCTCCATTAGGTAACCTAGCGCCTATATCAATTTACTAAATGCATGTTACTGTTATCATTCTACTGCTCACAATATTTAAGATTGTCCACTAATGGAGTGGAAGTTCAAACAGACCCAACCCCCTTCGACTACCCCAGTAGCTTAGTCTAATGGGGCTCAAGAATACCAAGGCAACTGGAAAACAATTATTACCCAAAAAAATCATGCTTTTAAACACTCTGAGCAGGCCAATCCCTCCATGCAACCTACTTAGACTAAGCCCATTGATACTCAGGTTATGCAAGCCCTCACTAGCTCTGTGCAGTATTTTGAAGCCATCATGTCGACTATCATTAAGATGTATCCTACCATGCAAGCTGTAGGGGTCCCAAAAGATACTTCAGATGTCCTTGTACTTCCTCAGCCGCCACCTTTTTCATCTTCTCTTTGGACCTCAATTCTTGCAGAGGCTTGTCCCACTACCATGCCAACTCTTTCATTGACGACACCCACATAATCCACGGTTGCGAAGGAACAATATTTTAAAGTTCATCATACTCGAAGCCCTTCGAGGGATAGCTTGGTCCCGAGTTTTGACAAGCATCTCCAAATGCCCTCGAGTAAGGGTAATTTCAGTGGAAGAACTAATTCCTTTAGTTCGCTTCGAGGCCTAGGTGATTTTGAGGATGTCATGGATATTATGAATCTTGACAAGTCCTCATGTGAATTATGTTGATGAATAACTGACTAAAGCCCAATTCTTGAAGCATAGAGTTAGTTCATGTCTGACTATTAGAGGTAGCAAAGGCTGCAGCTTACACCCAACATGTATTCTACCAAGCATTTTCTTGGGAAAGGAGGAGTTATCCCAAAGGTAGAAAAGGTCGTAGCTTACGAGCAACATGTATTCTACCAAACATTCCAAGTTGAGTTAGCCAAGGTCCTCTTCAACAGACTATGTTTGGTGGTAATGCTGATGAAGTATGGACTACCCCAGTCTCTTCGGATGGCGGTTGATAGTGTGTCAGCAAGGAAGATAAATTTCGTCTTGCTCCTTGATCTTTGTTTATTGATTATGTCTTGGGATGTCTGTGTAATTATTGCTTGCGACAACGTGTAGTAATGGTTTTTGGACTCTATTTTTATTGAGCAAGTGTGATTTCCTTCACTTAGCAGCTTTTATAGTTTGTAGGGTGTGCTAATTCCATCCGCCTTTTTTATATGTTTAATCTTAATTAATATAAGGTGCTTTCATTCAAAAAAAAAATATGAAATATTAAAAGTTTGGAACATTGGAGAATCCAAAGAACAACATAAAAATTTAAGCTTTCGTTTTTTTTAGGTATAAGATTTAAATTAAAGTATGAGCAAGTATATTAGAAAGTGGGTGGCTATATAAATTTACATTTAAAAAAAAGTGAAGAGTGAAAACCATAGATATAACATTATTCAAAATTCTGGTGTATATAATTACCATGTAAAGTGGACAAGAGTAATTTTATTTTTAATTCGTCCGAACAAATCGATCGAGTTATCTCGTCCTCCTTAACAAATAATAGAGCTAACGTGGCCGTCGTTTACGTTGTGGTGAAGCCTCGATAGAAATTTATTACTTCATCCGAGGGTCAACTTCATATGGCTGTACCCAAGCAACGAAGTGCGGCTGACACGCACGCAGAAAAAGAAATTCTACCGAATGACCTCGAAAATTCTTCGCCACTATGTTCTACCATTCATTAAAGATGCGAAAAACATTCCTAGGATTCCCAACGACGCATGTCCCTGACAAACATCGTGGTACCTGAACCTTCTCTACCCTGAAAAAATCCAGTGCCCCGCTTATACTACCTTCCTTTCAGCCGGCACTTTTCAAATCCCTCATCTTCATCGGTTGAGAGAACTAGAAAATCATCATTTAAAGCACCACGCATCGAAATCGCACACTTAGGGATTTCACCCGTTATAGATAGAGAGCTTCACCTTGGGATAGAGAGCGTACTAGGTATGAATCTTTATTTCTGTTGTCTAACCGTTATTTGAGTAACACTTACATGTCTTACCATATGCTTTAAACTAAATCAACAGTTTCTGAAACTGCTAGTGTCCAATTCTATTTTAATGAACGTTCTGTCAACAAATGGATGGAGAAGCTTCACAAGAAGACGAGCAGCCATCGGAAAGCCCGCGAACTCGAGACAGTTTGTTAACAGAGGGAAGCAGATTCAATGATGACAACCTCAATCCTTGGCGACGGAGTTTTCAGTCGGAGAGGGATTTGTCTACGGCAGCAACAACTCCCGGGCAGAAGTCTCCTCTGTCACGGACCATGTCATTTCCCCAGGCGTCCGATTCTCCGTTTACTCAATACAGACTGGAGAAAAACCATGCCCACTGCGAGTTCAGAAATGAACACCGGTGCGTAGCGACTGTGTTTACAAATGACGGCCAGATCTCCGCTCTCGCAGCTACAAACGAGGCGGTCTATTGTGGGTCTACTACCACAAAAATCCGAATCTGGAAGCTGCCAGAATTCCACGAATCCGGGCACTTCAAATCTGGGAAAGGTTCGGTGAAATCTGTGATCGCAGATGGGAATAGAATTTACAGCGCGAACCAAGACCAAAAGATCAGAGTGTGGCGCCTGCTGTCTAACGGACACCCGTCTCGTCTTAAACTGGTGGCGACCCTTCCGACGACGAAGGACCGTCTGGCAAATTCCATATTCCCGCGAAGTTATGTCCAAGTTCGTCGTCATCGTAAAAGACTGTGGATTAATCACCTCGACGCCATATCTTGTCTGGCTATAAATCAAGAACAGGATTTATTGTATTCGGCATCGTGGGACAAGACTTTCAAGGTTTGGCGACTGCCAGATTTCAAATGCTTGGAATCGATCTGTGCTCACCAGGACGCGGTTAATGCAACTGTGACGGGACCCGAGGGGCTTCTCTTCACAGGCTCTGCCGATGGATCGACCAAAATTTGGGGAAAGATACAAGGCATCCAAACATCGAAGCACGTCCAGATCGCAGTTCTACAAGAGCCCAAGAACATCTCAGTTAACGCACTTGCTCTTAGCTCGAACGGAGCGATTCTCTACGCCGCATTTTCCAACGGAAGCATGGGCTACTGGAAGATAGGCGATAGAGATTGTGGCGGACTTTGGCAGTCAAGTATGATACGGGGCCATAGCCGTTCCGTTTTATGCATGGCAACGACGCGGCCTGATGTGGTCGTCAGCGGCTCTGCAGATAGGACCATCAAAGTGTGGAGGCACAGAAAATATGAATTCCTCCCATCTTGCATTGCTGTGTTGCAAGGTCATCACAACCCAGTAAAATGCATTGCTTTATCCTTGGAGAAGAAATATGGGTCTCTCGTGGTGTACAGTGGGAGCCTAAATGGTACCATCAAGGAATGGTGGGTGTCAATTCATGAGGAAAGCGATGCAATTATTTCGACGAGGAAAAAAATGGTGTAGGAAAAAGCCTGAGAGTTGCACCGGAGATTCCCACTGCGAGCGTCTGTTCTGAGTTGAAAGATGAGTTTCTAGGATTGCTCCTTAGACTTGTAAACGAGATTTGTATGTAATTTAATGTCATGTACGTTGAACCAACGAGATCAACGGGTCTCTGTTTATGTAAATGGAATTTATAAACTTTTAAGAGTGAAAAGCCATTAGTGGACGTCTAAATCTCTTCAAATTATTATTTTGGTGATAGCAGTCTTGTGAATTAATCATTTAAGGTCTTGAACAAACATTTTGAGTGACGCAAACCAGAACCAGCGAGACGAAATTAAAATTCAGTTGGACAGTAGTACATCTGTTGCCATTGGGACTGGCACATGCATTCCGTGACCACATGGGATGTTGAAAACTGAAGAGGACACGAAGAGCCCGAACATCGATGAGCTCCCTGCCATAATGTTAGTGTTGAAGGCTGCCTGGTTTTGGTGGGTAGCGTGTGTAAAAATTTATTTCGTTGACAAACTCGTATTGGATAGCACACGATTAGACATTTTCAAATTTCAACTTCAATAAGAGGAGACCATTTGCCATACAGTTGACACTTGGAAGAATAAGGTCATTTTCAAGGAAGAAAGCCACATTCACAGATAAACATCTTGACCAACAATTCAATTTCTGGCGATTTCAGAAACCATTAATTGATGTGCCTTCAAGTTTTTTTTTTTTTAAGTAGATATTTAAACACCCACCATAATATGAACTTAGTTCTTTCAAATAAGAGAGGCCTTTGAAATGTATTCAAAGGCTTGGGTTGCTAAGTTGTCTATTAAAGAATTAGACGTTTGTGAGGTTGCTTTACTACATTTATTATAGGATCCGTTCCAAGAAGAAAGTCTTTACGACACTTTTTTATTATTAATATAATTCTATAAACATGTACATTGCTTTTTTAAATATGGTATGGATATTATATAAATCTTAAATTATTTTATTATAAACTTTTAAAATTAAAATATTTTTTTAAGATATTTAAAATAAAATGATATTTGAATTAACGATATTTTAAAATATATATTTATTTTTATTAAATAAAAAAAAATTAGAAATAATTTCAAAATGGTAATGGTAAAGGTAAGTTACATCATGAGAAATATAAGCAAAACACCTACACATACACACTAATATATATATATATATATATAGAAATGAATGGTTAATATCAAGATAAAGAAAGAGAGAAGGAAGAAAAAATATATAAAAGAACAATAAAGATGAATAATAAGAAAAATAAATGTATCAAATGTCATTAATTTAAGTGGCTAAAAATAGGACTTTTAGTGAGTAAACCCATGCTTAAATCTTGTTTTTTTATATTGAACATCGTTTACAAATATCAGCGCTCATTGAGCAAACACAAGAGGAATCAACCTCACAACCACATGGATAATAATAACTAGGCAACTGCCATTACACCAAATGCCATTAGGCTGCTTAAATCTTGTTAGAAAATATAATACCTATATAAGGAATGATTAATTTCAAGAGAAAGAAGGAGAAGAGGAAGAAAAAAATATAAAGGAACAAGAAAAATGAAGAATAAAATAACAAAAGTATCAAATAACATTAATTTAAGTAGCTAAAAATATGGACTTTCAATGGGTAAACCCATGTTAAATCTTGTTAGACAGTATAATATCATTAAATGATTTGTTGAAATTAAAGGTAACATGGTGATGATGCAAGATGGGTGGTGGGTTGTGATATATAATCAATTAAAAGAAATAAGAAAAAGAGAAGTCAAATAAATGGAGGAAAAAAAAAACATTAAAGGAAGAAAATAAAAATCAAGGAGACAAAAACTATAAAAATAACTAGATTGAGAAAATAAGAAACAAATATTCCTTCATATATGTTTGACTTCAAATATTGCTCCTAATAAACACAAGGCTAATCATTTTCTAAGTTTAATAAACATTGAGAATACATGTTTTTCAACCTTTGCATAACTTTATAAAAATTATAATAATTTATTCTAATAAATATACATGGAAAAAATAAACATATATCCAATAAAAATAAGAGTTTTTATATAAGTTTAATACTTTAATATTAGTAAATGGAATCAAATTATCACTCATTTTTTAATTAGAAAAAAATAAGGAACATAAAAAAGAAAAAATAAACACAAAAAAATATGATATAATTATCATAGACACCAAGTTCAAATCACACTCACACCATAAACCCTTTTAGAGCAAAATATTATGAAGACCACAAGATGCAGATTGCACTCTAAATTGGGAAGATATGACCCTTATGGACACTAGGTGCAAAGCAGAATGGCAAAGAGCGAGAAGATTGTGTTGATGGAAGGGGAGCTCAAAGGGATAGGACTTTACGGACCTTTCTTGGATCTCTTGTTTGGTGGCTCTAATCTGTGTTGGATCGCACAATTTGGACATGTTATTTTCCAGATCTTGCTTGGATCACCTTCTTAGTGGTGTTAAATAGCCTTGTAGTCTGTATGGTTTGGGTGATCCTTTAGGGGTGGTTATCTTTTACAAATATCTGGATATGTTTTCATTTTTTGTGTACATGTGGGGTTAGAACCCACAAGGATTAAGGGAGTTCTTGTCCCTTTTTTAGGGATATCAAGGTGTTCCTTCTTGGTTCCAAATTAGGATTGGAATATCCTTGAGATCTCTGTGGCTTTTTGGGGTTGCAGTTTTAGTGTACATGTTGGTGGTCTTTGGTGATCCTCAACAACAATGACTGATGGTGGTGGTCTCATTGTTGGTTAGGGTTCAGAACCTATGGATTGTGGTTGTTTTCAACTGGGAGAGAGATCCCAATTTTTTTTGTTCTGTTGGCTTTGTGTTTTCCTTTGATTGGCTTCAAGGATCCTTATGCAAATCCAAAGCTTTTATAGATATTGCAGTTGTTGGGTCCTTTTATGGATCTCGAGTAGAATTTACTTTTTTGGATATTTTTTCAAGCTCAAATTTTATTTTACCCTTTGGGTCCTCATTCAGGGTCTCTTATTTGTCTTTCTGCTAGCTGCAAAGCTAGATATGTAGGTTTTTGGCAGTCATGTTTTAATTCCAAGATGATAGTTCCTTGGATCCTATTATTTTAGGCAGATTTTCCCCTTTGTAGTATGTGTGTTAGATTGTAAAATATTGTAAATAACTTTAGCAATTGTGTGTGAGTTTTCAACAACAATGATTGGTCTAGTCATATTGTTGTTATATTCTATATCATGTTTGTTAAACAGGTGGTTCTTGGTTGTTTTTCTAGCGGTTGGTGTTCTAGAAAAGTTAGATCTCGATCCATGTTACAAATATTTGGGCAAGAATTTTTATTTTAAAAAATCCTTGGCTTGTTGGTGTATTCTCCCATGGAAATAGTTTTCCTTTACGGGCAGGAGTTTGTTTGTTCAAATTTGACTTTTTTGGTTGTAGGTCTGTGTTTCCTAGCTTGGGCAAAAAGTTGTATTATAATGTTAAATTTAAAAATCTTCAAGATAGTGCAAGAAACTTATGAGGGTCAAATTTTATGGATTTATAGATCTCTTGTTTTTTTTAACCATCAATTTGTGTTTGGTCATGTTGGATCCTTGGGATCCCACACTATTCTCTATTTCTTGGGTCCTAATTTATTGGATCATTTTCTAGTTCCTATTTTTAGTTTCCAGTTCCTACTTTTAGTTTATTTGGTAGCCTTATTCTTATCACTTTGTCCTATTGTAAGTGGATTAAGTTTTTTGTGGTCACCTTTTCTACTTTATAAAATATTTGGGGAGCATTTCAAAACTTCTTCTTATACCTAATAAAAAAAATTATTTTTTAAAATGTTCATGGAGAATTTCAAAACCTCTTCTTATACCTTATCAAAAAAAAATTATCATAGATACCAAAGATTTTTTTGGTAATATTAAGATAAAAGAGGGTTTTGAAAGGGACCTCACAACCTTTTACAAAGCACAAACCAAAAAAATAGAAAGAACCAGAGAAATAACAAAAACAAATAGAGAGGTAGAACTCATAAACTCCAAAAAAACCAATGAACTGACCAATGAGAGAACCAAGGTGGTTCTACATCAGTTATCAAACTTGTGAATAATTTCTCCAGACATCTAGGTAGCCTCCTCAGCATAGTATAAATCCATCTTCATCGAACTCCAAACTGCATGTTTGATCTCCATTGGGTGAAGACTATGGAGAATTGCACTCTTATTCATGGCGAATTTACCTTGAGAGTACATCTCAGCAACTGGTTTGTCTTTGGTAGTAGATGTAGGAAGGACCTCCAACACATCATCCACATCGACCACCTTAGAAAGGGGAGAGGGCTCCACCAAAATTTACCTTTTACCACTCAATCGAACAAATTTATAGATCTCACTAATTTCCCAACGAGCATCCATAGAGGGGTTCTCCACAACCGGATAATCGCCTGGAGAAACCGAGGGCTTCTTCTCATCATAAACATAAGTCTTCCCTAGTGTATATCCCCACACTCCTTTAGCATAATCAAATCCTTTACCATATGCCTTTTTCGAACCCGATCTCAAATAGGAAGAACGTGCAACCTTAGATTTAGAGCTCGAACTATTCGAAGTCGATAAAGGGTCCCTAGGACCCAAAATAGGGAGAGAATTCAAGGAATTGAAAATCTTGTCTGCAATGACACCCTTCTCCAAAGAAACATGCTCGAACAACAACAGAGCCAAACCCTAATGCAAGGGAGCCTATCTCCTACCACTTTGCATGGCTAACATAGATTTACGCAATGAGTTGAATAGTAACAGAGGAATATTCATCCACTTATGTCGATGAAGGTGATTAAGGAACATAGCATGAAAACTCCGCACTATGTTGTATAAAGCATCCACCATGGAAAAATCCATATTCATCCTAATTACCTTATTCCACGAAGTTGGTAAAGCTTTTGCACTAAATCGATTCTGAATTTGGGGTAGAAATTCATCTTCAACTAGAAGAAACAAATATCTTGAACTAAGAGTGTCTCTCCCTATTGTGTATTTCACCATCTAAAACTAGCCCCATGGTGAGCTAACAAGGTCTATTGTAACTTAAAATGACCACGATTCAACATGAATTCATCCCTCCTTCCAAGTTATTGCCATCCAATTAGACAAAATATGATTATGACCATGGAACTTATGGATATAATCCAACAAACCCCCTACTTTCAGAATGGACAAAATATCCTCATCATTCAATAGAGATGCAGGTTCCACCCTCGACTTGGATTGTTTGGACTTATGAATGGAGACCTTAGATTTACCCATCTTCAGAGAAAATCAAATAGACCCAGAAAGGATAACACCAATAGACCACACAAGGGAGCCAGGGGGAAAAACACACATACACACAGAATAACAAAGAAGGCTCCAAACACGGCTTGAACATAAAAACTCCTCATAACCCGAACCAGTCCAAACGAGGCCTCCCAAGTCAAAGATATAGCAATTCTCCATCGCCAACTCCTAAGCACCAAGAATAACAGACTAACTCCACAAGATCCCCGACAGGCGGATAGTGAACATAGGAAAAAATAGAAACTCAAACCCCATGAGGAGCTCAAAAAACTCCACAGAGAGATCGGGCCATCACATAAGATAGCGAGGGGAAGAAGGGCAACCATGCGGTATAAGACACAACCAACAATCTCCCAAAATACCTCCACCTGGCAAGAAGGAAGAAAAGAAGCGAAGAGGTGGAACCAAGGCACAAGACCACCTAGCCAACCATGTCACCAAAGGTGATAGATAAAAAGTGGGCCACCCAAGGAGCAAAAACTAGAGAATAAAGGATGAGATCCAGTCCCAATGAAAGTTTAAATATCCAATATTTAGGCCCTCCTGATGACATAAAATGAATAGAAGCTAACAAGGACCACTATTAATTGGAAACAACACCCGAGGCACTCTAATCTCTAGGTATATCTAACAATATAAACACAACGAAGGCCACCAAAACATACTACACATTGATAATGACACCCAAGTGACACCCCAATGTCATTATGCATACCAAAGTCCACACAACAAACGTACAATATGAGGAGGGCCTTAGGCAACAAGCTCCTTCCAATGGAAGCTAAAGAAGCTTTGGGACATTCCCTAACAACCAGGGCAAAGAGACAGACAAAGTTTAGAGTTTGAAATTTGAAAAAAGGTTATGGTTGGAGGACCACGAGGAAGAAGACCATCCACCCTCCTATTGTCGTAATTACTTCCACCCCCCATCAATCCCAGCGTAATGGCACCAGCCACCAACCACAAATTAATAAACATCATTGTATACATGGTTGATGATCTCAAGAGGAAAATCCCTTTGCCAGACTATAAATATCTGAATATTTACCCCCATGTTTACCATTAAATCTGCAACCAAGTTACATTCTCTAAAAATGTGCCTAATTTGAATTTCCTCAAGAGCACAAGATAATCCGACTACCTCATCAATTAAATTTGCCACCCTCCAACTGACGTGGCAGGAGCTTTTAAGAATTCTAACCACATTGAGCGAATCACCTTCCATAATTGCTTTCCTATAATCAAAATATTTTAGCAGAGATAAACCCAAATAAGCCACCCTTGCTTCAACAACCTGGGAAGAAGTCCTACCAATGGGCTCTGCGTAGGCTAGGAGCAAGTTACCTTCATTGTCATGAATGACCCCCCTACACCATCCAATCTGGGATTACCTTTAGGGGCCTTATCGAGATTCAATTTAACCTAGCCCATGGGAGGAAGGGACCATTGAATCAAGCTCCTAGGATTGGGAGCAGGAGGAGGGCTATGCACATGACCAAAACCCAAACTTTGCTCAACCAAAATTTAGATACTAAAGTTTTTTACTATTGATAAAATAATTTTTCAAATAACATATATAATAATAAGAGTTAGAGGATTGCAGTTGTAAGCTTTTAAGCTTACTTCAGTGGTAAATACTTTAGCTTCTCTTTGAGAGGTCCAAGATTCAAACCCCACTTAATATAAGGGGACTGGGAGCCCTCATAAAAACCTGTATAAAATCATTGAAAACAAAGTTAGAAAATTAATATTGACAATAATATAATAGCACAAATCCCAATAAGTAATATAATCTAATCCATAAAAATACCCTCAAAGTGAAAAGGCTTATGAATCTAATAATGGTACACCAAAATTTCAAATTTATAAGTGGCAAAATATGAAATATTACCTTTTCAAAACATTATTTTTTTTATGAGCTTAAGGTTTGATGAGGAAAAATTGCTCTACTAGGGTTTGGGTTTGTTGTCATTTATAAATGGCTAGCTTAGTTGCTACTGAGCTGACTGATGAGTGTCGTTAATCTCATCATTTAATCTCAATGATTTATCAATCCGGGGTGGTTTCCAAGGCTATCTACGATAGAAGGTTAGGGCAGAGTACAATTCAAGCATTCAGATTTCAAGCAATTATTGGGTGAAACAGATTTGGTTTAGCCTTTTGGTTTCACACTAAACCTAATCTACAAAATGGAAACTTGCAAGAAATAAAAACTAATTCTAAGTTTAGAAAATTAAATTTAACTATAATTGCATGAATTGAAATTGCTAAATTGAAATCTAATCTACTTTTACATAATTGAAATAACAGAATTGAAATTTCTAAATTGAAATGTTGCTGAAATGAAATCCTAAATTACACTTGCAAAATTGAAACCTAGTTTACTCTTATAGAATGGAAGTGATGCTTGGAAATGAAACACCTGTCAATTCCCTGCCACAAAAGGTTGTCAAGCTTCTGCTATAGGAATTGACAACAAAATGAAATTTATTGGAAATTGAAAGTTGCTTGAAACATAAAAATAACAAAACATGGAAAGCAAAGGAAACAAGAAATAAATGTTTAATCTAATTTGTTAGCTGACACACACATAAATGTTATACACAAACATAATAGAAAACATCAATCACATAATACAAAATAAAAACAAGAAAATGAAATCTGGCAAGCAATCTATTAATTCAGCTATAGCAAAATTACAGATTAAAACATGCCATAAAATCCCTCCTTCTAGATCTAAAAGTGGGCCCATACTTCTTGTCTAGAAGGAGGTGAAAAACACTCCTTAACTAATTTAAAATCAAAACAAAATCTGACAAAAGAACTACAATTTATTACTTTGAAAATGACATTATAGTTCTGCTGCTACAGACTGTTACAAAGCTGAAAACTGTCTATTTTTCTATTACTTATTCTCCTTAAGCTCAATCGACATGGGAGCTATCCTTTTATAGATGCATAAGATTTATTTGAAAATAGAAAATATACTATTTCTATCCTGCAGATCAATTCCTATTATGCTGCAACATTTCTTGGTTTTATCCTAGAAGAGGATCAATTGATATTTTCCCATGAATGGTGGATTTTGGATGGCAAGGATGACAAAGACAGCTGGGGGATATTTTTACTTAACCTTCTCAACCTTATTTCTCTTTTTCCACCATCAAAAAATAATCAAAAATTCAAAAAGTATTTTTTGCTATCAATTCGAAGATAACTGGCTCAATCCGAAGAAACTGCATTCTGTCAATCCGAAGATGTCTGCTCAATATGAAGATCTTCGGATTGACTAACTATGTGGTCTACAAGTTATCTCAACTGCTTTTCTCAAGTGGGTTATCTCTTAATAAATGGTTGCAATAGATTTTATCCTTCTCCATGTGTGAATTCCATGCCTTGCCATTCAATGTCAACTTGCTGGAATTTGTATGGAAAATCTTGTTTTTCCAGCTATCAAAACATGCCCAACTACCCTTTTGGAGTGCTCATAAATTGTTCCTCATAACTCCAATGTATATCAAATTGTATCCACATGTTCTTGGTTTTATTAACTACACTTGGTTCAATTTTTCAGCTCTTAAATCTTCAGGAGTTGCTTCCAGCATCACTATAAATTTGGCCTTTAACATAGATTTTCACCAAAATTTCTAGTTGTCAAAAAGTGTGAAACTGTCATTTTGTAGGCCCAATAACTTTCTAATTACTTTTCCATATGCCTTCAAATTTGGGTCATGTGTTCTCTGTACTATGAAGTACCATTGGTATGAATTTCGTACCTTAAATCACTTTGGATCATTTCCAGTAGATTTGCCAATGTCACCATTAATGCATATTTGTACCTGTTAACAACTTCATAAAAGACTAAGGCATGAAATGATGAAACCTTCATAACTTTTTATCTACAACTCAGATTGACTTGCTTCAAAAAGCAAAGTTGTAGTTCTTGATAATAGGAATCTATTCATGCCATCACAATGTAATTTTACTATAGTTTTTATTTGGTACTTAATCAACTGAAATAGTGCATAAAATGTTGAAAATAGTCAAAATAGGGGTATAATGTTCCAAACATAAAATCATGCAAACACTTAACAAATATATATTCTAATAAACTATTTGGAATTTAAATTTTTCATGTTTAGTAATACGGTAGTCAAACATAGTGTAAAAATTAGGCATTTTTAGGCCTTATTATTCCCCCCAGCTTGAACTGATGCATGCCCTCATGCATCCTAGTAGGCCATAGTAATATGATGGTTTTATCTTTGTGAAAAATATCCTTTTCCCTCTACTACTTGATAAATTTCTCCTTGCTACACTACACCAAGTATTTTGCAATTTAAGCACATGTATTTCATTTTTCTACAACCTTGCAATTTTTTTTTTTAATCAATTTTTTTTATTCTGCTCTTTTTTTTCTTGCATTTTTTTTTTCATTTGCAACTTGCAACTTTTTTACTTCTGCACTTTCATCCTTAAATATTGCAATTTTTGCAATTACTGCAATTATAACTCTTTTTCTGCCCTTCTACAAGTTTTAGTGCTGCAAGGTACCTCTTAAAGACTTGGTATCATGTGACTCATCTTACAATAGCCTTATTGTAGAACCATATTTGGAAGATGCACTACTACTAGTGGAATTTTCTATTTTTAACAATATTTCAACTTGAATACCTATTCTTGTTGTTAGCACATTTTGAACAAAATTGATAAAATTTTGATTTTGAAACTTTTTGGAGGGATGGACTACTTGTGGTGAGATGATTTTGAGCTTTAGGAACCTTAATATTTGATGTGCCCTACTATTTTTGCTATTATACAACATTTTTAGCAATTTTGGTATAGTTTTTGCTCATTTCAAAGATATCCTTCTCATTTCATAGATATCCTGCTCATTTCAAAGATATCTTGCTTATTTTGAAGATGCATCAGAAAATGCAAAAATGACCTCATATGCAAAAGTTAGCTACAGATTCTGTTGAGGGCCCATATCTAGTGTGTATAAGCCTTCTATAACATCAAAAATCCCCTCTCTATCCTTTTGTTTATATGTTATTTTTCATTTTGTATATTGTTATTTTATTGCAACAGTAGTAAAACTGAATCTTTAGGTGCACTTTCCAGATTTTCTTCCTCAAATTTATGAGCCAATTGTGAGATAAAATTGCAGTCCTGCTTCTGAAACCTGCCCTACTAATTGAGATAGAATTTATGCCATGTCTATCCCAAAATTAGGTTTTTGTACAGTTTTGGAATTCTCATGCAACTAAGGGCAAAAGAGGGTGTTTCTTGACATTTTGATCATGTTCCATTTTCAACTTATCAATATTGTATGAATAGTTTATGCTAAATACCAATTATCATACATTAAATTCTAAATGCTTACTATGACTTAAATGCAAGAAACACACACCTTACTGTCCTAAAAATTAATCATGCACCTTACAAGCTGCTTCTGATGATTCTTAGCAAGCTATCTGAAAACATAAATATACACATGAGCAGTGTGAGATTTGTACAATGGTGGAACAATGATGGGTGCATCAATAAGGCAATGCATACCAGAAAACCATTTTCATGCAAGCCAACTTAGCAGTGCCTCAAGGAGGTTTTCACTACTGAATTATTCATTTTTTTCATCTTTTATTTTTCATCAGAAGAGGCTGCCATTTCTGGTTTTCAACCAACTTCTGTCATTTTTTTTTTCAAGTGCCTCAACAAAAGAGTATCTCTCATGAGGCTACAATGAGAGAGAATATCTCTCACTCTTATTTGGATAAATAATAAATCCTTATTCTACAAAAACATGTCAATCTTTGTATGAAAACACCATTTTTTTTTTGTTGAAATTTGTAACAATGATGCAACCTTCCTTTCTAGATGAGTAGTAAAAATCTGCTTATGTCATAATTTAACTTCTTATTACTGGAAATGAAGTGTTGAATTCATTGTTCCTCCTCCATGCTGAAATTGATGCTTATCCTCATGTACCCCCATTTTGTGGGACATGCCTTTTATTGATTTTTTTTCTCTATTTTTCCTATTTTTTTCTCTCTTTTTTAGATTTTTCTCTTGTATTGCTTGTGCCCATGAAGGAAGTTCATAAGCAATATTATTATTATTTTTTTTGTCAAAATTTTATCATCACTTTGAATCTGACATGAAAGAGAAATTCTCCTCCATTCTGTGTACATCCAATTGTTCACCTCAAGAACTCCTCCTTAGTTAATGGTGCATGGTATACCCGAAAGCAATATTCATTCACCACTAAATTCCTCTATGAATCACCAATGGAAGAAATAAACACTGCTTCATATCTGAAAATTTCTTCAATCAAGTGTTTGTCCATGCCTCCTAATTTGCAAAATCTTGTCAATGTATACTTGAAACAATTCAATGCCAATTCTCAAGTATGTTAAGTGTATACATCAAGATGAAATCTTGACATACCCTTGTAATTACATGCAAAGGGATTGAAATATTGTTTCAAAATAGCAAACAATTTTGCTTTTTGTTCATAATTCAACCGACCAATAATGTTCAAGAATTTCCTTGGCTGTACTTCAGTTTGTTTCATTCTTAGGAGGACAAAATTTATCCTTAATAGAAGTAAATTTTCTATGTGCATATTTTCTAGTTTTTTTCCTTTATCCAAGGCTGATTTATGTGTCTAGACTAAAGGGTTTTTGTGTTATCTCTTCAAGCTCAGGTAAGTTCTTGTTTGAGCATAGTTGGATGTTGTTGCAGTCAATAACATTTTTTGCAGTTTTTTTTTTTATTTTACCAGATTTAGCTACATAGACAAGGGATGCTTATCTTGTATTTTTCATACTGATCACAGGTTGGGCTAAAAAAGAAATATTTTTGGTTTGCACAATAAGACAAGAAGTGTACAACTTTAGCAGATCAACTACTTGTCAAGTAGGATCACCTCTAATGAGATCAACTATTGTCTGTGTAGGCTAAGAATTTCTAGGTTGCGGTTTAGCGCGGTAAAATACTAACAATATTTAAGTAATAATGGAAAACTCTAGGATCACCATTAAGTTGTAAACTCCTATTTTGATTATGCAAAAGGTTTGTGATTTTTTTTAATAGATTCAGCTTACATAGACAGGGTTTGCTTGTCCTGTATTATTCATATTGGCCACAGGTTGGGATGAAGGTGGTAGTTGATTTACTTGCCCTATTTGTTGTTGTTGGGATCTCTATTTGAGAAGAATTTAGACTAGGGAACAGATTTTGCATCTCTAAGTTGTGGAAGTAAATGGCATTCATCATTGATATGTCCCTGTGAACAAATGCTATAGGTAGTTGATATGGCTATTTTGTTCAAGGGATAGTCTTCTATATCTACCATGATATCTTCCCAACACCTAGTACAATTTTTTTTATACTACCCAGATGATATAGATATAAAAAGGGCATTACTAGCAGATGACTTTTCTAAATATTTTAAGAGATATTATGTTTCTTGATAATGAGTGATGAGTGTCATTGAGTCTCATAATTTAATATAAATGATTTATCAATCCCGAGTGGTGTCCAAGGCTGTCTACGATAGAAGGCTAGGGCATAGTACAATTTAGGCATTCAGATTTCAAGCATTTATTGGTGAAGTAGATTTTGGTTTAACCTTTTGGTGTCACACTAAACCTAGTCTAAAGAATGGAAACTGAAATAAATTACAGGAATTGAAAACTAACTCTAAGTTGCAAAATTTAACAATTAACTACAATTGCATGAATTGAAATTGCTAAATTGAAATCTAATCTACTTTTGCAGAATTGAAATGACAGAATTGAAATTGCTAAATTGAAATGTTGTTGAAATGAAATCCTAAATTACACTTGCAAAATTGAAACCTATTTTACTCTTGCAGAATGGAAGTGATGCTTGGAAATGAAACACCTCTCAATGCCTTGCCACAAAAGGTCATCAAGCTTCTACTACAGGAATTGACAGCAAAATGAAATATGCTGAAAATGGAAAGTTGCTAAAATAGAAAGCAGGGAAAACATGAAAAGCAAAGGATAAATGCTTAATATAATTTATCATCTGACATACACAGAAATTTTGTACACAAACATAATAGAAACACATAAATCACTTAATACAAAATAAAAACAAGAAAATGAAATCTAGCAAGCAATCTATTAATTCTGCTGTAGCAAAATTATAGATTAAAACCTGCCATAAAATCCCTCCTATTTATCAGACAATTGTGAGATATAAACTTGCAATTTTTCTTCTAAAATTTTCCCTACAAATTGAAATAGAATTGTTGCCATGTCTGTCCCAAAATCAGGTTTTTGCACAGTTTTGGAATTTCCATGCAATTAAGGGCATAAGGGGGTGTTTCTTGACATCTTGAACATGTTTCTTTTTTCAACTTGTCACTATTGTATGAATAGTTTATGCCAAATACCGACTATCATACACTAAATGCTAAATGTTTACTATGAATTAAATGTAAGAAACACATACCTTACTATCCTAAAAATTGGTCATGCACCTTACAAGCTACTTTTGATGATTGTTAGTAAGCTATCTGAAAACATAAACAAAAATAACACATGTGCAGTATGAGATTTGTACAATGGTGGAACAATGATGGGTAGATCAACAAGGCAATGCATGCCAAAAAATCGATTTTCATGCAATCCAACTCAGTAGCGCCTCCAAGAAGTTTTTCACTATTGAATTATTCATATATATATATATATATATATATATATATATTCTCTTTTTTTTCTCTTTTTTTTTATTTTTTTCATCAAAAGAGGCTGCCATTTCTGGTTTTCAACCAACTTCTGTCCTGTCTTTTTTTTCAAGTGCTTCAATGAGAGAGAACATCTCTCACTCTTATTTGGATAAGACCAATCCTTATTTTGCAAAAACATGTCAATTGTTGTATGAAAACACCATCTCTTTTTGTTGAAACCTACAACATTGATGCAACCTTCCTTTCTAAATGAGCAGTAAGAATCTTCTTACATCATAATTGCCTCCTTATTGTTGGAAATGAAGTATTGGCTCCATTGTTCCTCTTTCTTGCTGAAATTGATGCTTGTCCTCATGTATCCCCATTTTGTGGGACATGCCTTTGCTGCAAATTTTTTCCTCTTTTTTTTTTTCAATTTTTCTTGTCTTTCTTGTACCCAAAAATGAAGTTCACAAACAAGACTATTCTTCTTTTTGCTTTTCTTGTATTTTTTTCTTTTTTTTCTTTTTGTCAAAATTTTTATCATCACTCTAAATCTGATATTGAAGAGAAATTCTCTTCCATTATGTGTACATCCAATGGAATATCCTTCAAGAACTCCTCTTTAGTTAATGGTGCATGGTATACCCGAAGGCAATGTCCATTCACCACTAACATCCTCCATGAATTACCAATGGGAGAAAGAAGCACTGCTCCATATCTAAAAACTTCTTCAATCAAGTGTTGTCCATGCCTCCTAGTCTGCAAAATCTTGTCAATCTATTCTTGAAACAATTAAATACCAATTCCCAAAATATGTTAAGTGCTTACATCAAGATAAAATCTTGATATACCCTTGTAATTCCATGTAAAGGGATTGAAATATTGTTTCAAAATAGCAACAATTTTGATTTTTGTTTATAAGTTAGCCAGCTAATAATGTTCAAGAATTTTCTTGGCTGCACTTCAATTTGTTTCATTCCTAGGAGGACAAAATTTATCTCTTTGTAAAATGGAAGTAAATTTTCTATGTGCAGTTTTTCTACTTTTTCTCCTTTATCCAAGGCTAATTTCTATGTGTTTGGACTAAAGGTTTTCTGTGTATCTCCATTGATTTTTGTCTCTTCAAGCTCAGGTAAGTTCTTTTTTTAGCACAGTTGGATGTTGCTACAGTCAATAACATTTTCTACATGTTTTTTTTTATATATACCAGATTCAGCTAGATAGACAGGGGTTGCCTATCCTGTATTATTCAGACTGATCACAGGTTGGGCTAAAAAAGAAATATTTTTTGTTTGCATAATAAGACAAGAAGTGTACAACTTTAGCAGATCAACTACTTGTTAGGTAGGATCACCTCTAATGAGATCAAATATTGTATGTGTAGGCTAAGAATTGCTAGGTTGCGGTTTAGCGCAGTAAAATCCTAACAATATTTAAGTAATAATGGAAAACTCTAGGATCACCGTTAAGTTGTAAACTCCTATTTTGATTGTGCAAAATTTTTTGTGATTTTTTTCAGCTTACATAGACAGGGGTTGTCTATCCTATATTATTCATTTTGGCCACAGGTTGGGCTGAAGGTGGTGGTTGATTTAGTTACCCTATTTGTTGTTGTTGGGATCTCTCTTTGAGAAGAATTTAGACTAGGCAACAAATTTTGCATCTCTGAATTATGGAAGCAAATGGAATTCATCAATGATATGTCCTTGTGAACAAATGCTACAGGTAGCTGATATGGCTATCTTGTATATCTACCTTGATGTCTTCCCAACACCTAATACAAATTTGTTTATACTACCCTAATGATATTGATATAAAAATGGCAGTATTAGTAGATGGCTCCTCTAAGAGATATTATGTTTCTTTATAATGAGGATGATGAATTCTTTCAATTTTTATCAAGAATTTCAAACATAAGCAATTTAACCCCTAGATGTGAAGATCACCTCCCTGTGGTTACTATTTTTCTAAATGGACTGAAATGCAATTTACCAAAAACTGTTACTAATACCAATCATTTATCCATATTTTACTCTGAAGTTCACAATTTAGTATAATTAACAATTATTCGGCTACTTTTACCCTCTAACAACACCGTGTTCCCTAGAAACGACACCAAAATGATGAGTTTTGTTGAGTCTCATCATTTAATCTCAATGATTTATCAATTTGGTGTGGTGTCCAAGGCTATCTACGATAGAAGGCTGGGGCAGAGTACAATTCGGGCATTCAGATTTCAAGCATTTATTGGTGAAGCAAATTTTGGTTTAGCCTTTTTGTGTCACACTAAACCTAGTCTGAAGAATGAAAACTGAAATAAATTACAAGAATTGAAAACTAAATCTAAATTATAGAATTTAACAATTAACTACAATTGCATGAATTGAAATTGCTAAATTGAAATCTAATCTACTTTTGTAGAATTGAAATGACAGAATTGAAATTGCTAAATTGAAATGTTGCTGAAATGAAATCCTAAATTACACTTGCAAAATTGAAACCTATTTTACTCTTGCATAATGGAAGTGATGCTTGGAAATGAAACACCTGTCAATGCCCTTCCATAAAAGGTCGTCAAGCTTCTGCTATAGGAATTGACAGCAAAATGAAATATACTGAAAATGGAAAGTTGCTAAAATAGAAAGTAGGGAAAACATTGAAAGCAAAGGAAAAATGCTTAATATACTTTATCATCTGACATACACACAAATGTTGTACACAAACATAATAGAAACACATAAATCACTTAATACAAAATAAAAACAAGAAAATGAAATCTGGCAAGCAATCTCTTAATTTTGTTGCAGCAAAATTATAGATTAAAACCTGCCATAACATCCCTCCTTCTAGATCTGAAAGTGGGCCCATACTTATTGATCTAGAAGGAGTTGAAAAGCACTTATTAACTAATTAACACTCAGAACATAAAATGATAAAATAGCTGCACTTTTATTGATGACAAAACATGCTAAAAATTGTTACAAAAAATTGTTGTACAGTCCTAATTGCTGCTATTGAAAACTCTACTATATTCTAATTTCTAACTGGCTCAACCAAGGAGGGATATGTGTTATTTATATAAATATTTACAATATATCCCATGCTCAAATCAGCTTATGTGTTGCTTTACAGTGATTTGCCAATAATTCTGGATCTGAAATAAATGCAAATTTGGACAGTTTGTGTTGCAGTAGTAGTCATTGGCCCTTATAAAGAATCTTCAGTGGTGGGAGTACATGATAGGAGTCTAGAAATATCTCACACATCTTTCTCCACTTCAAAATATGTCATTTCTATCTTGCAAACAACTTTCTATTATGCTATAGTTTTTTTGGGTTTATCCTAGAAGAATCAAAATTGATATTTTCCATGAATGGTGGATTTGGACGACAAAGTCAGATGGAAGATATTTTTATTTAATATTTTCAACCTTATTTCCCTTTTTCCATCGTCAAAAAAAGCCAAAAAGCACTTTTTTATGCTCATTTCGAAGAGACTGTATTTCTCATTCCGAAGATGTCTTGTTCATTTCGAAGATCTTCAGAATGAAAAACTATGTGCTCTTCAAATGATTTTAGTTGCATTTATCAAGTGTATTAGCCGTCAATATCAGATTGCAATAGCCTTCATTCCTCTCCATGTGTGAATTCCATGCCTTGCCATTCATTGGTAGCTTGCTGGAATTTACATGGTAAATTACTACTTTTTTCAGTTCTACTGCATAGTTGTAAAATATTGGCATTTATTGCAAATTCAAACAAATTAGAACATGGAAAATTTATTCAAATATCAACATGAAGGATTACATCAAGTTTCTACTGAATTTATACACTTCATTCACCAAGTAACCATGCTGAAATAGTGCAACAGATCTTGCACAATTGCCCCTGCTCTGTTATACCCTATTGTTGCCTATTTAGACCATGTGGGAATGCTTCTAAATAGGTCAGATGTCTTATGTAGTTCTTCTGAACTCATTCAATCCATATCCTCATGTTTTTCTTGAAAAATTCAAGGTGTTCCTATAAAGTAACAACTTGCTGATTTTTATATGGCTATTTTTTTAGATTTTTAGATTTATGACAGTCCTAAACTTTTGGCTTCAATGTGGATTTGAAACAATTTGAAGGGCAGAAAAACATTTTAAAACCATTTAGAAGTTAATTGATATCATCATACCACATTTGGTTAATTGAAATGCATGTTCTTACTTGCTACTTAATCAAGCAAAATCAGTCACAAAATGCTGAAAATAGTCAAAAACAGAGATATAGTATTCCTAACATAAAATCATGTAAACACTTAACAAATAATATATTTTATTCAACTATTTGGCAATTAACTTATCATATAGTAGTCAAACATTATGCAATAATGAGGCACTTTTGGTCCTCATCAATGAAGATGATGAATTCTTTTAATTTTTATCAAGAATTTCAAACATAGGCAATTTAACCCCCAAGTGTGAAGATCACCTCCCTGTGGTTGCTTATTTTATAAATGTACTGAAATGCAACTATCAATAATTATTATTTATACCAGCTATTACATTCATATTTTACTATGAACTTCATAACTTAGCACAATAATAATTATTGGACTACTTTTACCCTCTAACAACACTATGATCCCTAACAACGGCATAAAAATGATGAGTGTCGTTAATATCATCATTTAATCTCAATGATTTATCAATCTGGGGTGGTATCCAAGGATATCTACGATAGAAGGTTAGGGCAGAGTACAATTCAAACATTTAGATTTCAAGCAATTATTGGGTGAAATAGATTTGGTTTAGCCTTTTGGTGTCACACTAAACCTAATCTATAGAACAAAAAATTGTAAGAAATAAAAACTAATTCTGAGTTCAAAAAATTAAAGTTAACTATAATTGCATGAATTAAAATTGCTGAATTGAAATCTAATCTACTTTTGCAGAATTGAAATAACAGATTTGAAATTTCTAAATTGAAATGTTGCTAAAATGAAATCCTAAATTACGGTTGCAAAATTGAAACCTAGTTTACTCTTACAGAATGGAAGTGATGCTTGGAAATGAAACACCTATCAATGCCCTACCACAAAAGGTCATCAAGCTTCTGCTATAGGAATTGACAGCAAAATGAAATCTTCTAGAAATTGAAAGTTGCTGAAACATAAAAATAACAGAACATTGAAAGCAAAGGAAATAAGAAATAAATGTTTAATCTAATTTTTTAGCTGACACACACATAAATATTATACACAAACATAATAGAAAACATCAATCACATAATACACAATAAAAATAAGAAAATGAAATCTGGCAAGCAATCTATTAATTCTACTGTAGCAAAATTATAGATTAAAACATACCATAAAATTCCCCCTTCTAGATCTGAAAGTAGGCCCATACTTCCTGATCTAGAAGGAGGTGAAAAACACTCCTTAACTAATTTAAAATCAGAACAAAATCTGACAAAAGAACTGCAATTTATTACTCTAAAAATGGCATTACAGTTCTGCTGCTACAAACTGTTACAAAGCTTAAAACTATTTATTTTTCCATTACTTATATTCCTTAAGCTTAACCGACATGGGAGCTATCCTTTTATAGATGCATAAGATTTATTTACAAATAGAAAATATACTATTTCTATCTTGAATATCAATTCCTATTATGCTACAACATTTCTTGGTTTTATCCTAGGAGAGGATCAATTGATATTTTCCCATGAATGGTGGTTTTTGGATGGCAAGGACGAGAAAGACAGCTGGGGGATATTTTCCCTTAACCTTCTCAACATTATTTTTCTTTTTCCATCATTAAAAAACAATCAAAAATTCAAAAAGTACTTTTTGCTATCAATCCAAAGATAACTGGCTCAATCCAAAGAAACTGCATTCTATCAATTCGAAGATGTCTGCTCAATCCGAAGATGTCTGCTCAATCCGAAGATCTTCAGATTGACTAACTGTGTGGTATTCAAGTTATCTCAGTTGCTTTTCTCAGGCGGGTTATCTCTCAAGAAATAATTGCAATAGCTTTTATCCTTCTCCATGTGTGAATTCCATGCCTTGCCATTCAATGTGAACTTGCTGGAATTTGTATGGAAAATCTTGTTTTTCCAATTGTCAAAACATGTCCAACTACCCTTTTGGAGTGCTCATAAATTTTTCCTCATAACTCCAATGTATATAAAATTGTATCCACATGTTCTTGGTTGTATTAACTACACTTGGTTCAATTTTCAACTCTTAAATATTCAGGATTTGCTTCCAGCATCATTGTCAAGTTGGCCTCTAACACAGATTTTCACCAAAATTTCCAGCTGTCAAAATGTGTGAAACTGTCATTTTACAGGCCCCATAACTTACTTATTACTTGTCCATATGCCTTAAAATTTGGGTCATGTGTTCTATGTACTATGAAGTACCATTGGTATGAATTTTGTACCTTAAATAACTTTGTATAATTCCCAGTAGAGTTTCCAATGTCACCATTAATGCAGATTTGTACCTGTTAACAACTCCAAAAAAGACTAAGGCATGAACATGATGAAACCTTCATAACTTTTTATCTACAGCTCAGATTGACTTGCTTCAAAAATCAAAGTTGTAGTTCTTGATAAGAGGAATCTTTTCATGCCATCACAATATAATTTTACTATAGTTTTTATTTGCTACTTAATCAACTGAAATAGTGCATAAAATGTTGAAAATTATCAAAATAGGGGTATAATGTTCCAAACATAAAATCATGCAAACACTTAACAAATATATATTATAATCAACTATTTGGCATTTAACTTTGTCATGTTTATTAATATGGCAGTCAAACATAGTGTAAAAATGAGGCATTTTTAGGCCTCATCACCGACTAGGGAGAGCAATGGCATCAGGGAAGCACCCAAGAAAGTTTATCCCGAAAGTGTTTCACAAGGTAAGAGTACTAGCCCTGTTGTTTCCATTCCCTTGCATGAGTTTCATAATGCTTACCACTGGTTTGAGTCACATACCCTTATCAGGTATTTCCTGGGAAGAATTTCCAATGATACCCTCATTAAATCCTAGGTGTAACAAGTTTGGGGTCCGCATGGTGTGATACTTGAGAATGTTCAGAATCTTAACAAGTGTTATTTCCTTTTTCGCTTTCCTAATCCTGCTCAAGCTTAAAAAATGTTAGCCAAAAGTTTCTGGACGGTGAGAAATTCCTTGCTCACAATATTTGAGATTACCCACTGATGGAGTGGAAGTTCAAACAGACCCAACCCCCTTTGACTGCCCTGATAGCTTAGCCTAACGAGGCCCGGGAATGCCAAGGCAACCGAAAAATGGTTACTACCCAAAAAAATTGTGCTTTTAAACACTCTGAGCAAGCCAATCCCTTTGTGCAGCCTACTCAGAACAAGCCCGTTGATACCCAGGTTATGTAAGCCCCCACTAGCTCTGTGCAGTCTTCTGAAGCCATCATGCCAGATGTCATTAACATGCAACCTGCCATGCAAGTTGTAGGGGTCCCAAATGCTACTCCAGTCACCCCTATAGTTACTCAACCGCCACCTTTTTTAGCTTCTCTTTGGACCTCGATTGTTGCGGAGGCTCGTCCCACTACCATGCCAACTTTTTCATCGTCAACACCCACATACTCCACGACTATAGAGGAACAAGATTTTAAATTTTGTCATTCTTGAAGTTCCTTGAGGGACATCTTGGGCTTGAGCTTTGAAAAGCGTCACCAAATGTCCTCGGGTAAGGGTAATTTCAATGGAGGCACTAATTCCTTTAGTTCACTTCGGGGCCTAGGTGATTCCGAGGATGTCATGGATATTATGAATCTTGACAAGTCCTCATGCAAATTGTGCTAATGAAAAATTGACCAAAGCCCAATGCTTGAAGCATAGAATTTGTTTAGATTTGACTATCAGAGGTAGCAGAGGCTGCAACTTATGTGCAACATGTATTCTACCAAGTATTTTCTTAGGAAAGGAGGAGTTGTCCTAAACACAAAAGAAGTTGTAACTTACGAGCAACATGTATTCTACCAAGCATTCCAAGTTGAGTCAACCAAGGTCCTCGTCAATGGACTCTGGTTGGCGGTAATGCATATGAAGGATGGACTGCCCGAGTCTCTTCGGATGGCAGCTAGCAGTGTGTCATCAAGGAAGATAACTTTCATCCCACTCCTTGATCTTTTTTTACTGATTATGTCTTAGGATGTCTGTGTAATGATTGCTCACGACAACATGTAATAATGTTTTTTGGACTATGTTTTTATCGAGGAGGTGTGATTCCCTCCACCTAGCGGATTTTATGGTTTGTGGAATGTGCTAATTTTACCACTTTTTTGTATGATTAATCTTAATTAATATAAAATTTTTTTTATTCAAAAAATATAAAATATTAAAAATTCTGAACATTTCTCTAACACTGAGAGGAGAGTCCAAGAGACAACACAAAGATTTAAGCTTTAGTTTTTTTTTGAGGTCTCAAATTCAAACAAGACTATGAACAAATATATTAGAAAGAGGGTGTGTATAAATTTACATAAAAACAAAAAAAATGAAAACCATAAATAGAACATTATCCAAAATGGTGTGGAGGCACAGAAGAAATATGGGTCTCTCGTGGTGTACAGCGGGAGCCTAAATGGTACCATCAAGGAAGGGTGGGTGTCAATTCATGAGGAAATGGATTCAATTATTTCGACGAGGAAAAAAATGGTGTAGGAAAAAGCCTGAGGTCCCACTGCGAGCGTCTGTTCTGAGTTGAAAGATGAGTTTCTAGGATTGCTCCTTAGACTTGTAAACGAGATTTGTATGTAATTAATCGTCATGTACGTTGAACCAACGAGATCAACGGGTCTCTGTTTATGTAAATGGAATTTGAAAACTTTTAAGAGTGAAAATCCATTAGGGGACGTCTAAATCTCTTCAAATTATTATTTTGGTGATAGCAGTCCTGTGAATTAATCATTTAAAGTCTTGAACAAACATTTTGACTGACGCAAACCAGAACCAGCGAGACGAAATTAAAATTCAGTTGGACAGTAGAACATCTGTTGCCATTGGGACTCACACATGCTTTTTGTGACCACATGGGAGGGTGAAAACTGAAAAGGACACGAAGAGCCCGAACATCGATGAGCTCCCTGCCATAATGTTAGTGTTGAAGGCTGCCTGGATTTGGTGGGTATTTTGTGTAAAAATTTATTTCCTTGTCAAACTATAAGGCAGACAACTCGTATTGGATATCACTAGACATTTTCAAAATTCAACTTTATTAAGAATTAGAGGAGATCATTTGCCATACAGTTGACACTTATGAAAAAAATATCATTTTCAAGGAAGAAAGCTACATTAATAAATAAACATCTTGAACAAAAATTTAATTTTTAGGGCAACCGTTTGGGCTTTGGCTCTTCTTTGGGAGGCCCAAGGTTCAAAATGTGACCTGGGTGAGTGTGTGAGGGGGTGGGTGTGTCTCCCTAATGAAGTTGGTGTAACAGATTGGAGGATTCCTGATCAAAATCCTGATCTCTTAATATTACCCCCAACAAAAAAAAAATTAATTTCTAAATATTTTTAATTGATGTCCCTTCAAATATTTTTCTAAAGTAAATATTTAAATATTTGAACACCCACCATAATTTACCCACCATAATTTGAACTTAGTTCTTTCAAATTAGAGAGGCCTTTGAAATATATTCAAAGGCTTGGGTTGCTAAGTTGTCTATTAAAAATTAGATTTGTGTGAGGTTGCTTTACTACATTCATAATAGGATCCATTTTCAAAGTGAACTTTTTTATTATTAATATATTTTCTTAAACATGTAAATTGCTTTTTAAATATGATATGGTCATTAATAATATAAAGTTAAAATTATTTTAATATAAACTTTTAATATTAAAAGATATATATTTTTAAATATTTAAAATAAAATGAAATTTGAATCAATAGTATTTTAAAATATATATTTATTATCATTATATTAAAAAAGTAAAATAATTTGAAGATAGTAATGGTAAATAAAAATAGAGAGACAACTAGAGGAAATGAAATGTGGGTTTTTATGGACATCTCATTATCACATTTTATTCTCAATTATGTTATAAATGATCACTCATTGAAGGGTATTTCTAGTGATACAAAAATTTCAATGAGAGGTTAATATCAAGGTGACATTCACTTGACTTTAAGGTTAAATTACAATAAAGTAATAATAAATTGCATCATTTAAGTAAGGTTATCAATAAAGGTGGATTAACCAATATCCCTAAAGGTTGAAATATGAGAGGTTCTCTTAGGAGGTGGGTGTCCATGGTCATCCTATAATATCACATTTTATTCTCACTTATGTTACAAGTGATCACCCATTGAAGGGTATTTATAATGATACCAAAATCCCAATGAGTAGTTAAACTCGAGTTGAAATTGACTTAATTTTAAGTTTAAATTACAATAAAATTATTTTAAATTGCATCTCTTAAGAAAGGTTATCCATAAAGGCGGATTAATCAATATCACTAAGTGTGAAATGCGAGAAGTGTCTTTAGGCTTACTTGAATGTGCCCATAGGCTTTACACAAGTAATGAATACCCATGGGCTTACATATACACATGTTTGGAGGTTACATTAATATTGCTCATAAGCACTTCTTCACACTTTTCACCTTGGCCTAACAAAATCATATTACACATATCTCAACACCCTCCATAATCTGAACTAAGGGACCAAGGAGAGGAGGCATTAGATGTAACAAGTCTCCCCATAATGGATGCTCTAGTGGGTCTCTGCTTTACCATCTTCATCCTCATATTCATCATCAAAAAGCTTGTGTCTAACCCTTGAGAAGTTTGTCTTGAGGACTTGAAGGGTTCAAAGTCAACAAGGGTTGAACTTGAAACCTTGCCTAAGGGAGAAAGCAAGTTTACCAATATGCTACACATGTGTTTTAAGACATAGCCTACCAATTCTTTGTAAAAAACCTTGTCTTTATTTTGAAAAAAAGTTATTGAATCTTCAACGCTTCATCTAATGGCTACAATTGTTCACTATAATCATTGCATTGTGCCACTTAGCTTGTAGTTGGAGTAAAATAAAGGGATATTCAACATTTATGAGGTTATGTAACATATAGTCATGACCTTGATCCTTGAGCACACTATAACCATTTTCTTTTACCTTTCAAAAAAACACCTATAAAGGATTTAAACCTACACCATATTTTTCATAAGCAAGGCTACCAACCGTTATTCCACAAGTATAGTCTATACTTTGAAGGAAGAGAAATTGAAAAAATAAACAAGCCATCATGATCCATAGTCCACATTCATCCTAGCATCGTTGATTAATCTTAGCCATTAAAGCTTCCTACATCAAAAGTCCACCACTTCATAACAAAAAAATATCAATGACCCACCTCAATACAGTGATGAGATATATGACCCACAAAGCTTCACATGCCCTCAAAATATTCTAAGCCATCCATGGTTGGTTGACTCAAAGCAAATTAATGACTCATCCATAGAAAGGTCTCTATTGATGGTCACGGTTCATAAGGTAAGCCTTCACAAATTGGTTAATTATTTCTTTATTACATTTGATGAATAGAAATTCTTTAAATTGAGATCTCATGGCCTAGAGAGTGACCCATGGAAAATAAAGCAAAAAATAGATTGTTCAGATTATTCCCAAGGGTAAGTGTAGACAAAGCAAGGTTAATTTATTTATGAATAAAATGGATGGTCCACCTTGATCTAAACATATTGATTAGCATTCCACAATAATATATGTGTCATTAGATAATCCATAGAGGAAGATCCACAATCCACATTAAATATTTTAAGCAATATGGATGATTGAGATTAAATGCAACATATTATTATAGATTGATTCAATATTTTATAGAAGGCCACATGGAAAGAGGGTACATAGCATAAACGATTGAATAAGTCAAAAACATCTAATGCATCGTAGGACCCCACATGGCAAGAGGTCAAAATAGCCTATGCACTTTACTAAATACCCTGGTAATATCTACAACTTGCATGAAATAACAAGGAAGATGTAATGGTCAAGATCTAATGTCATATGGATAAATCACCAAGAGAGATCTATCGAAGATAATAAATGGTCCACATTTGTTAGAAGAAATACATCAGTGTCTATAATCTATCCTCAACAATTTTAACACATAGAAAACTCCAATGGATGAAATATTTTAAAAATGTTAAAGTATATCTATGACCTAGATCCATTTTTAAGATTACAGGGATAAACCATATTACACGATAGAAAAAGGTGAATAATTTGTACCAGGTCAAAAGGTTAAGTTGATGGCCTTGCATTTTACCACATGTCATCTCTCACAACCGTAAATAAAGCATAGCTAGTTAGATAAAAATCAATGGACCACAGAAAAATATAAGAAATATTTTAACGACCTAGATTTAACCATGAAACATAAAAAACATCATAGATACAATCAAAGTTGTTAGTGAAGGCCCCCATATGTCAATATCAGAGTTTGCCCACCAGTGTTAAAGTTCATTGATGACTGAGATCCAAATCCAAAGAAATATGGATAGATAAGATTTATTTGTGCAAAATACAAAGGATTCAATGATAAATTTTTAGACATCATCGATGGCTATATTTGAGAGACAAATAGCTAAGTGATTTTATGAGCATTTTCAATGGTTGGGATTAGAACCCAGGCAACCATGGATAGACAGGATATGTAAATAATTATTTAGGTCAAGCATCAGTAGATATGCCATATTTTCATGTAAATACACAAGTAAACAAAGGGCTGAGTATAGCCTTGATACATATAGCCAATGGACAAGTCATCCTGTATATTTTTTGTACATAAAATAAAGCTACTATAACAAATAATCTATAGTTTGGTTAGACTAATAAATATATAAAGAATTTAGTATGTCAAATAGATAGTTGAAAATGACATAAATATCTTGTTGCCTTCAAATCTTTTCACAACACAACTTTTACATCTACATTCACTTCCATCATCATTCCACTAACTCCATATCCTAATGAATAATAGCTAAAATAGTTCAATCATGGCAAGGATTGTAATTGAAAATTTAATATAATATAAAATTGAGCTGACCAAGTTTATGTAGGTAAGATGACACATCATACTATATTTGGAATGATATCAACTACATAGAAAGTAGATAAAAAAGAATAAGCTTAGTTGAAAAGAAAAAGTATGTAAATTGATAGTTCATGCAAAGTCGAATTTCTCAAGAAAACACTCAACCAAAAGGTATGATTCTATAATAATTATAGAAGTGCCAACTAGTGGGACCATCACTTACAGATCTATTTTTCACAAGGTCAGGCATTCATTTAAAATCAAAAGAAAGCTCCCACAATATGGATATGAGTTTAAAAGTGCAAGCAAAGGTGCACATGGCAAAGAGTGATTTATAGAAAATGTTCCTTCTATATTGCGTAAAGAAGAGAAAGTGGCATAGAAATGGTGGATTTTGGTCTACAAGCACCTAGAATATCTACTCAAGACACCTTGCCTAGACCTAAAACCACTTTTAGCTGTAACGGAGTATAATCATGGAGGTACAATTTTGTGGTGTTGTCCCATATTCTAGGCATCCCTTTTCACTATGTCCCCCTTATTTTATTTCCTTTTTTCTTATTGTAATATCACTTCTTTTGGTGTTCACCTATAAATTGTATCATAATTTTCTTTGTTTATTTCATATAATGCTTTATCCCTATCCTTTCCTTTGAATATTTTTCTTTTCACCATATTTTTACCTCCTTTTGTACATATATATATTCATCGTCTCCTATCTTCCACTTTCTACAATCCCTACATCCACCATGTTTCTTAGTTCATCTTATAACTTTTTTTATTCTTTCGCTCCTTCAAAAGTGCTAAGTTTAAATGAAAGCTATCTAAAATGCCAAACAAGTAATGCCAAAATTTTAAATACATTTAAAATATAGAAGAATGGTATTTTGGAAGCTACAAAATTCATTAAGTGTTGCAAGATTTCTAAAATAACATATGGTTAGAGAAGGATGCAATAGTTGGAAGATGAGATCCTATGGCTGAGAAATAGCCAACTATGAGGCCCAATATTAGCACAACTGTAACCTACTAAAAGAATTCGATAGATGGAAATCAACCAAGTGTAAAGTATAAAAAATAATAGTCTAATACAACTAGAGTCCAACTCTAAGCCATAGAATAATCAATGGGTTAGATGCAACCATATGTAGTGATTATATGAAGGCAGTTACAACAAAAAGAGACAGCTTAAAATTATAAATAAGAGCTGCATCAACCAAAGATATATCAATATTTACATCACAATTTTTTTATAAGGTATCCTTGAGTGTTCTTGTCTTGTCAGTTGTATTTCCTTATGTCTTTTCTTTCATCATAGCCATATCTTATTATTTCCATAATTGTGCAAGTTTTTCTCAGGAAGCATCTAGTCTACCGAGATCATTTCTAGTAGCTAGATTAGAATCCAAGAGGATCTTTATTACTATATCATGATGAAGATTTAATGTTCTATGTTATATTATTTGAACCAAAAATTTATTTGTATTGGCTTAATGAGATCTAGGTCATTTAACCTAACTCAAATTTTAATAACATTTTGATATTAATACAAATCCTACTTTCTCCTTTGGGTATTTCATTGTATGTTTATGTGTGTGTATCACATTTATAAATTACACCAATTGAATGTGTAAATGGTGAATTATCTCACTAGTGAATTTCAATTATGCTTGTTACATTATTTGAATGAACATAATGGCCCAATCTCTTCTTTATTTTTATTTCTATCTCATTTAATTGTTTAAATACTTGCTATAGTTGATAGAAGATAAGGAATCAATCTATTGATGGAAATATAATTAATTAGTTTTGTGGATCTTGATCAAACTTAAAGAAATTTATTTTCTTTTTATCTAGAAGAGCATGAATGATAAAAATATAAGTTTAGCTTAGGTTTTCTTTACCTTAATTTTTCAAAAGTTTCACATAATTGTTTTCTAAGTAAAAGAGGTGGATCCACTAGAGTCCATAGTGTTGATTGGAATTAGGAAATTCTATGTTGTGACAAATATTTAAAGTATGCAAAAAAATTTCCAACAATTTTTGGCATCGTTGTTGGGGAAGACTATGTACTATTTCATCTTTTGAATTTTTTGTGATTTTTCTCATTTTAAAATTTTAAATTCAAAAATCAATGGTCATGGATCTTGTAATTCATTAGGATTTTATACCATTTTAAACCACATTTCACTTAAGTACCTTGAGAGAAATTTTGTGAGAATTGAGATATATAAGTCGAGCAATCTTGATCAAAGAATCTTTAAAATATCATGTTCCTTCTTGCACACCTATACTAGTGACTGTGATCAAACCTAGAATTCAATAATCAAGAAATAAGAAATAACTTGGATATAGTATCTATGAGAAGAAGTGGTAAAGAATTGCATCATAAAGAGCCAAATCTAGAGGTATTCTTCAAATCTCACAGTAATCCTAGCATTCAGGTTCATTCTATTTTAGTTTCTAGTACTAACTCAAGTTCAAATTAATCATACCCTGTTGTAAATAAAATACCTATGGTTAGTCACCCGGTAGCAAATATGGTAGTTTCTAATGCTAATCCCAATATCAATATATGGAGGGATATTAGGTATAGACCTATTTTCTTGCTTCAAAACCTAAACCCTCTCCCTAGTAAAGCTAGTAAATTCTTGCCTAGATTCAAAGGTAATACCGCTATTACTGGTGATAATCATATTAAATACTTTCTTAATGCTATTGGTAATCTTGAAGTTGATGAAAAATATGTAGTCCTTAGGCTATTCTTTCAGACCCTAGAAAAATATGCTTGTTAATGGTTCAATAGCCTTCAAAATATCTCCATCCTTATTTTCCAAACCATGGAAATTATCGTCCTAAAAAATATGGGGAAAAAAAGAACAAGCAATATTTATTAATAGAGTTATCCACTATAAAAAATTAATTTAATGAATCAGTAAAATATTCAACTAGAGATCTACTAAAATTAGAAATATGATCCTAGTAGGATTGAGACCAAATGATTACTAGTCCATCTATTTTAATAAGAATGCTTTCCTTGGAGATCTTAGTTGTGAGTTAAGATAGAATATAATGACTACCATTGACAAATGTATGGAGGTGGTTATTCAAATAGAAAAAAATATGATTGACAGTGAAGAAATGAAATCATATTCTCTAGAGTCTTTCTCATTCGAAAGAAAACCTAAGAAGATTGAATTCTTTGTTCCTAAGAAAATAGAGCAAGATCCTATAAAAAAATAACTAATCAATTGAGTAAAATGTTTACCACTTTAAACATTAGATTAGAAAGGATTGAGAGAGGTAAAGAAAGCAGTTCTAAGCCTACATAGTTTCATAATGATAACAGATAGTTGGTTGATACAAGAACTTTCATATAGAAGGAATTTTAGAAAAAAATAGAACAACAATAGAAATGGAGAAGGAAAAAAGAATAGAAGTGGAAACAATAACTGATAAATGAAAAAGTAGAGAATGATCTAATTTTTATTTCCAATCTGATCCCATCCAATAACATAGCATAAATTATCCTTTTGATTGCTTTGCCTATGATGCACCACATAATTTTTATGATTATAGCATATATTTGAGTATGTATTCCAACGTTGACCTAAATTTTGAATCTGAAGATGATATAAGGACTAATTTATGTTGGACTCAACAAGAGAACATCAAAGAAATTGACTTTGAAAAATACCTTGATCTCTATGCCATAAATCATGAACATAGAGTCTTAGTCTTTGGATAAGCACAAACCTTAGATAAACCCTTTTGTACTAGATTCAACATAATGAAACAAGGTAAGCTTATCCCAATGATAGAAGAGGTAGAGTCCTTAGAAATAATTCATGCTCCATATTAGAAACAAAATAGTATAAGATAAAACTAATAAAAGACATAAAAATAAAAATAAATCTACTCAATAAAAAAGAGCTACAAGGGTAATTTATTGGTAAAAGGTGAATTAGATGAAACAAAAATTTATCCCCAAAGAAACAGACAGAGGAATTAATTCAAAAATAACATAGTGATATGCTTAATCAGGAATTTGGAAAGAAATTTGATGATAGGAAATATCAATTTGATGTTGGCTTAGATATTACCAAGAAAATGGTTAACATTACATTTGGAGAGTTAATGACTATTCCAAAATACAAATATGAGGTATGTAAATCTTTTAAGTTAGTTGATCAGACATAATATTAACCTAAAAGCACCATAGGACCAAAAAAATAATGCAGTTAGAGCCCCATATTCAATGAAACATTTCTATATATCTCTAAGGTATACATAGGGCTATGGTGACCAATATCTTATTCATAATTGTATGCTTAATAGTGGTTCTTCCATGAATGTAATATAAAAATAAACTTCTTAGAAAATGGGTGTAAATCTATGAAATGTATTAATGTTCAAAAGGGGTTATAAGTGTTCCTTTTTATAAATTTGCATTAGAAGGCCACAAAACAGGGTTCAACAAAGTGAATTTCCCTTTTCTTTCAGTGAATTGTCGACTACATCATGAATTGGTCTTCTAATGATCCTCAAGGGGTGTGGGCCTAGTGCATGCATGCCACCAATGATCAAATCGTCCTCTAGACTTTTATGACCTACAAAATGGGGTTAGTGTGTTTGGGGACCTATCATGGATCAGACCTCGTAGTTATGAAGACAAAAGAGTCTAAATAAAATAATAAAGTGAATTTTAAACCAAGGTTAGTATTACCATGGTGAGTCGCATAAGGACCATGATTAGGTGTAGGAAAGGGTTTGAGTTGCCTAAGGGTCTTATGGATAGCCCTTTTGATAAATGTAAAGTATTTTGAGACTAATTAATGCAATTTGGTAGCTTTTGCAAATTAATTAACTGTAAAGAAAGATTAAGTGATCATGTGTGACTTTTAGGTGTCTATATTTACCCTTTGTGTATTGTAGTGTGTGAAAACATAAGGCAGTGCAAAAATTTAGTGACACCAGATGATGATTTGATTTTGAAAAAGAAGAATGGAAAATGGAAGATAACAGATGATGGTGGATTAGTATTGAGTGTTTGGTTATTGATCATGCATAAATTAGCTTTTGTGAGATATCTACCCCCTCAAGCGATGAGGCGATGAGAGATGAAAATGAAGTGGTGATGATACACTTGACACATTGGTTAATGAAGTGAGAATGAGTGGTGAAATGGGGTGACAATGGAAGAATTTTGCAACAAGGGTATGTTAGCAAAGTGGAAATTCACCTAGGGGATCCTAGGGAAAATTTTGGTTCAATTTGGCCTTGATCGCTGGGTGCCTAGTGACCAAAATGGGTCGCTGGGTACCTAGAGATTGAGATTCAACTATAAAAAGGGTGCTAATGGGATGCACGCATCATTTATGTACCTGAAAATTACCAAATAAGAGTGAGAGGAGAGGGAGTTGAGGAAAATTTATCATGGAGTGTTGTTGAAATCATGACACGAGGTACAATATGGTGGGTCAAGCTAGATAAGGTGATGAGCGAGTGGTATTGGTAAGTAAATTTTGAAAATTGCACACTTTGAATTGTAAAAAACTAAAAAGAACCCTAGCAACTGATTTGGATCACTGGGTACTATACAACCATATGATTGTACTTTTTTTTTGGAATGCCACTTGGGAGGGCACAAAGTGCATGTATGAATTCTTTAATAAAATGTATGTGTGATTTTGTTTTGTGATTTTGTACTAACAAAAATATGTTTATGTGAAATAGGCACCAGTAGAAATTGACTTGAGGTACTGATTTTATCCTTTGTTAGAGGACCTGAATAAGACCATAGGGAATGTGGACCTACAGGGTTTAGAATGTGTATTTGCAAGGGGTGCATCAGATGAGGGAGATACACTGTGATCATGCCTATGTGGAGGTATTAGTTAAGATATGGGATGCAGATCGCAACACCTTCCATCTCCCAATAGGGGAGATAACAATTACGTTGGAGGATATATTTAGGATTTTCCCTATAGAGGGGTTGATTGTGATCACTTCTATATGTAATCAACAAAAGGTGATGTTGCAACAAGTATTGGATGATAGGTGAGAAGAGGTGATGGTATCCAATGGAGGAGTAGACTACGAGTAGTGTTGGCATGAGAAGAGGATCACCCTGAGGCACTTGGTGGCTATGACATTAATAGCCAACCATGTGATGCTAGATGTGTTGTTGATTAACATGGAGAATGATGGGGTATTATGTGATATAGTAGAGCATGGGCATCAATATGCATGGACATAAGATTTGTTGGTACAAACCTACATAGAGTTGCACAAAGTGAGTCAGTTTGGTCAAAGAACAATGGGAGTGGATGTGCTCCTCTAGGTGTGGGGATTGGAGCACATTATAGTGGAGTGACCTAAGGGGTTACCCTATAGGTCCCATGAGTTTATGGAGATATATGTTCCTTATGCCTCGCAATGGAAGATAGATATGAAGGAGTGATTACACAAACCACATGAGGTATAGGGATTACACTACAGGTATGTTTTCAGCCTATTGAGGCTTGAGGACATCTATTGGTGACCATGGAGGGGGGTGCTAGATTGCCATGAGATAGGATGAGAGCAATATCAAGTGAGATATGATTAATGGGTGATTGGGTTAGAGGCCACTTAGGTAGAGTGGTTCCCATTCAATCATGTGTTACAGTAGTTTGGATTGAAATAATAGGTACCTGAGGCACCTATGGTGGTATATAGGGTTAAGGGTGATCCTGGATGGAGACCAATGGTGATATATCTAGATATGGTATTGGATGCAGAGATAAGTATCCCATATGTGGAGGATGTGGGGACCACATAAGGATATGATGTATGGTGGGCTACTCAAATCTAGGAGTTGGAAGTAGGTATGATAGACAGGTAGATAGAGGCTAAAATGGTTGGGCCAAGTGGTGGCTTGGGATGGATTAGAGGGGATGCAGAGGGTGAAGGAGGTAGCCCTGGAGGATCTCCTATAGTAAGGGCAAGTAGTCCTCAGTAGGTTGTTATAGGATCAGATGGTGTAGGAGGTACAGGTTCTAGTAGTCCCCATGAGGAGATGGAGGTTGATGATGGAGGAGATGGGGATAGTGAGGAGGATTATGATAGTGAGTTGTTGTGATAGGTGTGGTAGTGAGTGGAGCAAGGTAATTCCCACACCATATGATGGGAGGATCCTATAGTTGATCTCAAGGGGTGTGGAACATTAGCTCCAAATGGGATAGACCTATATATTTTTATTTGCAACATGATGCATACCTATGAAGATATTGCTATATTGCAGGATAGGGTGCAATAAGTGGAGGGTGAGATGACCTAGTGAGAGATGGCCTTGTCATAGGAACATGTCACACTAATATTGATGAGGGATGGAGTTGTTGTGGGGTGGCTAGAGGTCGAGAGAGAGGTGGTACACATGAGGTGATAAATGGAGACTGTTGAGGCTGGCATACTATGAGTGCAAGAGGATGCTACCTAGGAGTGAGTAGTGATGGAGGTCCTAGTGGTCAATTTGGCTCGACTATAGAAGGATACCACTTATAGGGAGGCTCTAGAAATGGATCTGGAGTGACTATGAGAGGAGGTGACTCAGGAGAGGGCTCAATGAGAGGAATTGGTAGCTAAACTATAGGAGTATTCCACCCAAGAGAGGACCCAAAATGAGGCTATGGAGGAGGATATAGTGCAACTTCATAGGGTGACCAAGGAGATGACTTGGAGGGATGCCATCATAGCCAAGGTGGATGGGATACATCCGATGAAGGATTACTTTAAGGCCTTATTATTCCAAGAGGGGATGAAGGTGCACCAAATGGAGGCACACTTAGTGCCTCATGAGATTAGAATCCTGAAGCCCTTAGAGTCAGGATCATGATCCCACTAGAGTTAGAGTATGCAATCAAAGAGGTGACTGCAGTTAAGTAGGATAGGTCCCAACCATAGTATTTGAGGTAGGTTAAGAAGAGTGAAGAAGCATCCTATTCCATAAGAGAGGAATGGGGAGATAGATGATGAGGCATAGAGTTGAAATAACCTACATTGGATGAGTATTTTTTATTATTTTGTGTATTGTTGATGTGGCAAGAGTTCCAATGATTTTTTTTATGATAGCCCAGTGTGGCGATGTATAATTTAGTGTATAGGTGATGGATCCTACGAGAAATGTGATTGTGTACACTTTATTCGTGATTTTGATATGATAAATATACATGATGATTTGTTGTGATTATTTATTATTTTTCTAATATGTGTGATGTGACTATTATGAATGATGCAAATGATGTATATGCATGATTTGATTGATATGAAAAATAAAAATTATGTGTGTGTGATGTGAAACATTGGTAATGGTGTATGCATAATGTGATTTGGTTCATGATGAAAGCTAGGTAAGGAGGCTACGGAGGAGGATATAGTGCAACTTCATAGGGTGACCAAGGAGAGGACTTGGAGGGAGGCCATGGTAGCCAAGGTGGATGGGATACATCCGGTGATGGATTCCTTTAAGGCCTTATTATTCCAAGAGGGGATGAATGTGCACCAAATGGAGGCACACTTAGTGCTTCATGAGATTAGAATCCTGAAGCCCTTAGAGTCAGGGTCATGATCCTACTAGAGTTAGAGTATGCAATCAAAGAGGTGACTGCAGGTAAGCAGGATAGGTCCCAACCATAGTAGTTGAGGCAGGTTAAGAAGAGTGAAGAAGCATCCTATTCCATAAGAGAGGAATGGGGAGACACATGATGAGGCATAGAGTTGAGATAACCTACATTGGATGAGTATTTTTTATTATTTTGTGTATTGTTGATGTGGCAAGAGTTCCAATGATTTTTTTTATGATAGCCCAGTGTGGTGATGTATAATGTAGTGTATAGGTGATGGAGCCTACGAGAAATGTGATTGTGTACACTTTATTCATGATTTTGATATGATAAATATACATGATGATTTTTTTGTGATTATTTATTATTTTTCTAATATGTGTGATGTGACTATTATGAATGATGCAAATGATGTATATGCATGATTGGATTGATATGAACAATACAAATGATGTGTGTGTGATGTGGAACATTGGTAATGGTGTATGCATAATGTGATTTGGTTCATGATGAATGCTAGGTAAGATGAACCTAAATATTAATGAAGATGCATAGATGAATGTGTGCCCATAGGAGATAGAGAAATATGTGTACATGTGATGGCAAAAATGTGCCAATAGGTGACGATATGTTCATATTATGTTTCATTAGTCTTACATTGTCTTGTGAAGCAAATAATAAACAACTGGATAGGTAAAATAATGACCAATATATGTGATAAGTAAGCATCAAGTGCATGAACTAACATGCATGTATAAGAAACGTATGGATGAAATGTAGCTAAGGAGGAAGTACAACTATAATAAAGAGACACTTGTTATAAGTGGAGACAACAATTATGTTGTTCACCCCTGACTTTGAAGTGTGATAAATTTTTAAAAGAGTTTCTATACACTCAACCAACATAGTTTGAACAATCAAACTCATCTAATAATCATGCAATATCCTATATATATCTGAGCTAGCCTGACTTAATCTTGATCTATCATGGACCTGTGTGTGCACATTATGTTTATATATCTCTTTTGAGGGAGGTTGGACTAACCCAATGCAAATCTATCCAAAGTATCTAGCTCATGTATAATAACATAGTGATCTATACAAGAGAATATCACTAATGTGACATATGTATCACCACTTGTAAGACTATTCCACTGCCAGACAGGCTCTTGGAGCCTATTGTTGGCAATGAAAATTCTCCCCTTATGTTATTTTGGACCTAAGGACAAAAGGAATTCAAGCATGTTGATAGTATTATTGGAGGATTTTCATTTTTTTTCTTCCCCTCTTCCTTTTGATTCTATTTTTGTGGGTGTTGGCTTTTTTTTTTTGCTCATTTTCTATGTTGTGTATGCTTGTTCCTTTGTTTATCTGCATATTTATTTTGATCATGCAAATGATATGATGAGCAGGGGAAACCATTCACTAAATGGCAATGCCTACACAAGGTTTTGTCTTCCCTAGACTAAAAAATTGCTTAAAATATAAATATGTCAGTGGTCCATGAATAACCTCAATTAAACTAGGGGTAGCCTTGAAATACTGTAGAACTGGATGATGTTCGATACAAAGTGATTAGACTGACTATGAATGGTTGAGCAATAAAAAAGCTTCCCATTGTCATGCAACTAAGAATAGGACTGAAAACCATGACATGCAAGCTAACAAATACGATTTTAACTCTTAAAAGTGGTACTATATACAAGTAATTGGTAGTCGATGCACAAGGGAGATGTGGATATGACGACGAACAATGTTGATACTATGATAAGTATAAAAGGATGTGATATAAAAAGATACCTAAAATGCATGGTGGTAGGCAACCAACATATGTGTGAGAGATCCAAAACAAGTTAAATCAGTGAACGCAAAGTGGTCTATCCCCATATTATGTCCAATGTAGTGGACCAAAGTAAAAAAATGGGGAATAATGTACAAACAAAGTAAAGGAATGTCGATGTAAGGTTATAGAAATAATGAGTGAATGCATATGAAAAAGTAATGTAATGATGAGTAAGTAAAATAAAATATGTGAATAAGGGACCCTGATATTCAGGCTGGTGAAAGAAAAGAAAAGAGAAAAAAGTGGAAATATAGAGAGGAGAAAGGACAAAAGGAGGAAAAATAAGAGAAGAGAAAGAAGAGAAGAAGTTCAAACTAAGTCAAAATTATGTAGCAAATTATAGTGTGATCATACAATAATGGCATAGGGTGATAAAAATATAAGGAAATATAAGGGGCAAGAAGCGAACTAAATCAAAGGTATATAGCTACTCGTACCATGATCATACAACATCAACAAGGTTCTAGAGGAAAGGAGAAGAACACAAAAATGAGTAGAGAGAAATAGAAATGAAAGAATACTAAAAATGGTATGTTCAATGTGGAAAGTAGGAGGTGCATTAAGTGTAAAATGCATGCAGGTGGATGATATTTCCCCTAGAGGTGAGGAATGTGGGTAAAGGGAAATGAAACTCCTCCTAATGTGAAGGATGGATTGGAAGAGAATGAAATATTTCTCCTTCAATTTATACAAGAAGAGTAAATATGGTGAAATAATTATGAGATATGGAGGGATGTACAAACTAAGAAAAAAAATAAAGGATGATAAACACCACCTAGCCTACAAAACCTGCTAAGAAAGTGGGGGATGCTATCGTAAATATCGTGAAAGAGAAACTGTAAGATCAACATGACTACCATATTGATAAGAAATGCGGTCATGGATATAATGAATCTGTCGAGGCCTGGATGAAGATGATGAAGTTACCATGTGAGGTTATGGTGGTATGGTATGGGGTAATGAATCTAGAGATATGCCTTGATGATTAGTGGAAGAGGGAGAATGATGAGTCCACTATATATCCCCCTCATCCATCATGTTGCAACCTAGGCATTCTAAAATGTGATAAGTGTTGATATCATGCCCTTGATGGTGATGGTAAAAATAGAATTGGTGTTCCAAAAATCCTTTTAGTTTCACATGGTGTGGATCGAATGTCTTTATCTCAAGTAACGCTAGGAGCCTGACCTGATGCAATCATTGAAAAGTATGGAATAAGGGATATGGGAGAGCTAGTGTAGGGTAAGTGAAGAATGTGGGCTAAATTTATTGAGTGGGGTGTGTACTAGGTAGTAATGGAGGGGGTTCCTACCTAGTCTATGTAGTATCTCACTCTTGAGGAGGAGGGATTAGTGGAATTGCAAGCATGGAAGAATATGTCATGAATAGGTGATGAGTGTATTCATGACATTTATGGTTGTTTAGATGCAATTCGATATGGTCAAGATGTGCCAAGACGGAATGCAAGTCGATGGAAGTAGGTGATGGTGGATATGGTGGTGTAAAAGTGGGATGAGTAGGAGTACCCATCGTGGTATATGGTGATCGATATGAGAGTGAATATGAAGATGAATGAGAGGAACAAAGTGAAAATGGAGAATTATGAGGTTGTCATGGTGTGGATGCAGGCTAAGTGATGATGAATGGAAATTGAGGTGGAGAAGAGGAGGAGGAGAATGTGATGGTTGAGGATAGTGACAACAATATGATAAATATGGATGTGGAGGTGATATAATGTCATTTTCATGAGATCTTAGGAGAAGGACCATGTGACGAGAGTGACACCTAAGATCTCGATCATATAATGAAATCCTATTTCTTGACCCATGAGGTAGGATTAAAGGATGAGGGGAAAAATATAGATTTTTATTGCTAATGTGAGATGAGATAGATGGATGTTTGTCATCGAGGTGCATAGGATAATATGGATTTGTTTGGATTGAATGAGAAGAATTTGATAGAAATTCATCATCATAATGAGAGAAAAATCATGGGTCTTGCTTGTATGTATGAGGAGAGATAGCTAAAGTACCTTAATTGGATTGATAAGACATGGATGAGTGATGATATGGTATAGAGGTGTTATCCTTTGGATGGGTAGGCAAAATGGTTTGAGAATGAAGTAGCATTGGAAGAGTTTCCATAGTTAGGAATGTATGTGTGTAGGATTCAACCTTAGTTAAGGACACTGACCAAAAGGTGAAACAGTAGAAGAAACCTTAGTTTCTACCCAACCTGAGGTGAACAACCAGTTAGAATTATATCCTGGAATAGATCAAAATTTTATATGAAATAGAGGTCTGGATAGCTAGGTAGAGTGCGACTAAACTGGGTCACTGGGTACCTAGCGATTGTGGTTGAGATGCTAAGTTATTTGATACTCATGGCAAGAGCTATTTGGATACCCAAAAGGAGGGATTCATACTCTGCATTGTTTTTGGTACATAGGAAATCAAGCTTGAATTAAAGGAGAATAGGAGTACTTTGTGGTGTGAAAAATATGATTTTGACACTACCCCCTTGTTCACAATTAGAACCATCGAATAACAACATGAGATCAACTTTTTTTCAGGTTTATTTGGCTATTCAATGTTAGATAATGCAAATACTACATCATTGGTTAGTTCGATGGTAAGAGGCTTATCATCAAAAAGAGTATCTTCTTCTAATTGTTCAGTGATGACCTAACCCTTGATAGATTTGTATCCAATGAATTCAAGGTCAAAATATATCAAAAGCATGATCCACTTTGTAGTGTGAATATTATGATATGTGTGACTCATAATATATAGCAAGGGGTTTTCTTTGGGGATAACATAATTTGTTTGTTTGATCATGTAATGACAAATTATTTTAGTGGTAAAGACCACTACTAAACAAATATTCTCAACATAAGCATACTTGACTTTGTAATTGACTAAGGTGTGACTAATGTAATATATGGCCTACTCTTTATTAGCCTCATTATTTTGAGCCAAAATAGACCCTAATGCAAATTCAGTGGTCAAGATATACAATAGAAAATGTGCACTGGGTCGGGGAGGAGATAATATTGGTGTAGAAACCAAGTATTGCTTTATATCGTCAAAGACCTTTTGACAGTATTGATTCCAATGGAAAGTGATCCCCTTTTGTAGAATATGATTAATCAATCAACATTTATCCGATAGTTGCACAATGAAACATCATATGACTTGTATCTTCCCTTTTAAGCTATGAAGTTTCTTAATATTGGTGGGTAGAGGTATGTTTAAAATTACCTTCACCTTGTTTGGGTAAAATTTGATGCCTTGTTTAGAAATTATGAAGCCTAAAATTTTTCTAGATGTTACACCAAAAATGCTCATCTTAGGATTCAACCGAACATTATGCTCGAAGAGGTGATCAAATAACTTATGTAGAACATTGATATGATCATTTATGCAATAATAATTTTACCAATAGGTCATCGACATAATATTTGAAAATATTATTCATGTAGTCATGAAAAATGTAGGTCATAACCTGTTGATAAGTAGCACCAGCATATTTGAGACCAAAATACATGACTTTATAGCAAAATATCCTCCATGGTGTGGTAAAATTTGTTTTAGGATGATCATTAGGATTGACTCAAATCTGATTATAGCTTGAGAAGCCATCTATGAGGGAAAGCATTTCATGACCTACAACCATGTCTATGAGTGTATCAATGCTAGGGAGTGGAAATTCATCCTTAGGACTCACTTTGTTAATATCTTGAAAATATGTGCATATGCGAGCCCCCCATTCGGCTTCCTAATAGGTACCATGTTGAAAATCCATTTAGGATAGTTGATGGATTGGATGAAGCCTACATCCAATAAATTTTGCAGTTCATGTTTGATCATTAAAGTTATCATTGAATGAAATTTTTAAAGCTTTTGCTTGATAGGCTTGACTGTTGGATTTAGCATTAAATTATGGACCACTAATTTCAGGTCCAGACCAGGCATTTATTTGAATGACCAAGCAAAAAATTGCATATACTCTATTAGAAGAGTGGTGAGTGCAACATGTTTCATATTTGAAAGACCTTTCCTCAATTTTAGAATTTTAGGATGCTTAGGATTAGTTTTGATGTCAATATTGATGGTCTCTACAATTAACATGCGATATCCCTCTTCCAATTTATGGGGAGTGGGGATTAGGTGAATATCATGGACTAGAATAGAGGATTCATATATATAATTTGTCTCTATATCAGCTTGGAGAATAGCTAGGGGTGGTGATGAGAAATGATATGATTGTAGCATTTCCTCAAAAAGAAGAAACACAAAAGGTAACAATGAAAGAGAAACACGATCAAAATTTATGGCCTCAAGATCGAGGACTCCCTCTTTTCATTGGTTCTCTAAGAGAGTCAATGTGGGATAGGGTTATTGAAAGAATTTAAAAAACTTACTAGATGGAAAGGTCATCTTATATCTCAAGTAGGAAAGTTGACCCTCACTAAGGCCTCTCTTTAGAGCATTCCAGTCTATTTCCTCTCTGTTTTCAAAGCCCTTATGAAGGTTTTCCAGAAAATTGAGAAACTCCAAAAATATTTTTTATGGACAGGATTAGAGGAGAAAAAAATGATACACCTTGTAGGATGGACCAAAATGTGCAGACCTAGGGAAAACGGGGGCTTAGGTCTGAGGAGAATTGCTCATATGAATTTAGCTTTACTAGATAATCAGTCGTGGCATCTCATTTCTAGTGAAGAAAATGAATGGACAACTATCATCAAATGAAAGTATCTTCAAAATATGGAATTTCTAAGTGACTCAATTCTAATCAAAGGTTTTGCTTTTTGGAAAGCAATTCTCAATTGTAAGGAAATCATCAAAAAAGGTTTAAGATGGGTTTTAGGCAATGGTGATAGGATAAATTGTTGGAATGACAGGTGGGCTAAGGACGAACCACTGATGCAATATACTAACTTAGCCTAAATCAGAGATATCACGGAACAACTCATTGGCAAATAAGTCTCCAATTATATGGTTGAGGATAGAGGCATAATGAAGTGGAAACAAATAAGGATTCAAGGATTTCAAGCGGAATAAAATGATCTTTGTAACATTCTTGGGAAACAGTTTATCCCCATGAGACCTAAGGAAGATCAAGTGATCTAGAATCCTACGGAAAATGGGTAGTTCTTTTTTAAATCAACTTACAAGATTCTGCTTGATGAAAAGGATTTTGTCCTCCAAAAGGACTTAGTTTGGATAAAAAATTTAATTCCAAAAATTGAAGTCTTTTCATGGCTGGCTATCCAAGGAAGAATTCTAACCATTGATAATATGATGCATAAAGGTATTTGTATCACTAATCATTGTTATATGTGTAGGGCTAATTGGGAGACCATTTATCACATTTTCCTTGAGTGCCATTTTTCCTTAACTGTCCTAAGTGGGGTTTTTTAGACCTTCAATATTTCTTAGGTTAAACCAGCCATTGTACTTGATTTATTCATCCAATGGCCTTACCCCTTTTCAAGCAAAAGACTTAGATACATGTGGAAAATTTGTCTCAATCACTATCTTTGGCAAGTGTGGTTAGAAAGGAACCATAGAGTCTTTAATGAGCCTATCCATGATCATCAAAATACCATTGCCAGGATCCTATCCTTTACCAATGAGAATGTGAATATTATTCCTTTTGATAGACGTAAACCTCATTTGCAGGAGACCATGATTATTCAATATTTAAGCTTAACCTTGTTATATGAGCATGTGCCTATGGTAGTCAACCCCAGAGTAAATTTTAAGTGGTCCCCACATCCTACGGGTTGGTTTAAGCTTAATTTTGATGGAGTGGCTAAGTACAATCTTGGTAGAGTAGGCACTGGCGATATTGTGTGAGATCATAATGGGAATATGATGCTTTCATTTTTTTAATATTTGGAAACAAGGACGAACAACGAAGTTGAATCTAGAGCTATGTGGAGAGGCCTTCAAATGACTCAAGACTTAGAAGGCAATTTGATCGTATAAGGAGACTCTATGCATGTTATAAATCTCCTCAATAATTGGAAAATACCTCCCTAGAGGATTAAAACAATTGTTGAAGAGGCTAGAATCATTTTCCAGGGAAGACAGGATAGAAAATCCTAACATGTCTTTCGGGAAGCTAACAAAATTGTTGATAAGCTAGCCAATTTGGGTGTCAATGGTGATGGACTTTTCAAATGGGAACATGGTGTCCCGAGTGAAGTAGAGGATTTTATTCAACAAGAATGCCAAGAATTATAGTCAAATTTACCAACAGTGAAGGCACTGAAAGTTCGAAGGTGAGGAGTATTCCCGTCTCTTTTTTGAAATGGAATCATATTAAAAATTATTCGAGCTGTCAATCTTCGAGGATGTTGCTTGGAAATACCACAAATACTAATGGGGGCAGTCACATGTCAGATAACATGGCTCCTAGTCATCTTAGTAATTTGAGGTTGGTTGATAATCATAGGGTAGGAAATAAATGGCAATATGAGACTTCGAACCAGAGCCACGTGGACCACCAGATAGCCACTGCCATAAATCTAGCCAGTAGGTTCACTTCTCCAAGGCTGATTGGCCAAGATGGGATGTGGTCCCAAAGAATGGCATATACGAAAGAAAACAATTACCAAAGAATTATTAAGAGTAAATGTCAATAAAGAGCTTGTGGGGGTTTTTTTTAGTACTCTGCTATGTGTGTCTACAGATTTTTGTTTCTCCACTATTTCAAGGAAGGGATATGTGTCTGTTTATTTTTTTGTAATTATGATGCAGGTGTGTTTTCTCGGGGTATACCCAAAATGTTGTATGGGAAGTTTCTTTTTATAACATGCTATGTACCTTATCGAATGTAATGGCTTTGGCGGCATGTATATTTTACATATATAGGATCCTTAGTAAGGACATGTTCATCAACAACCCTGTGCTGATTTTTGTAAAAGGTTTTGGGTCAACCTGTAAAACCCAGTATTAATTCTACAGTATCTTATCTACCAAAAAAAAATATCAAGGAGTAAATATTATGAAGGGTTTCCTAGATAAAAAAGTGGAGTGGTGAGATCAATGGAGATCATGTTAATGGATTGAGGATGACATTCATTCTTGGGTGGAAGGATATAATTAAAACTATTAGGGAAAAATGCATAGGAGGTGGTTGATATGGAATGGGGATGATAGAGTGTGATGAAGGTTGAATGGGGATGACTGGATCCTCTAGTGGAAGAAGTTATTGCCAAATGGGAAGCTGCCTAGGAAAGAGGTGAAGATAAAACTCATCTATGTTTAGATAGAGATAATGCGGGAGTAATCCTTCTTTGAGGTATTTGAAGCAATGGATAATGCATAAAAATTGTCTTTAGACTCCTTATTAGATGAGTCCAAATTATCCATTAATAACATGGATATTTGAATATGATCGCTAAGAAAATGAGTATGGCCTAAATCAGCATACTCATTGCCATCTATGTCTTACTCAAGGCCTAGGTTAAGGCATTGAAAGGAATCTACATGAAGTTTATCAGACATATGTATGGAGTACCCTAATCTTAATTTATCTATCGATAATTGATAATTGGTTCCAAAGGGGTTTGAGGGCCTTACTCATAGTTAACTAGGCCATTTTTATGCCAATGGTAGCAATATAAGTATTGTAGAGAAAATAATGGGTTTGATAGATAATGTTCATGATAAATTACTCCTATTTAGGTATAAGAGATGTGTTAGTAAAGGCATCGATACCTACATAGGAAAAATTTATTTGATTTGGAAAATATCCAAGTGGGACGATGATACCCATGGGTAGCGGTGCATTGTGAGGTTGACCAAAGTCTTTGATTGACTCAATGAGAGGGATAAACATGATATCTTGTACTAAATATTCCCTGAGGCTTATATTAGTCATATGGACCATTACTTGCAAATAAGGGATAGATGAAGATGGAAGTGTGGACTGTGAGGGGATATGTATGGCAGAGGATGGTTCATTAGAAATGGAAGAAGTGTGGAAGGATGTTGTGGATATGGTTAAGATTGAAGGTGTGGGAGGTGGAAGGGATGATTGAGATGTGGATGCAGTAGGTGGTGAGGTTTCATGTTAAGGGGATGACATTTGTGCTTTTTATGGGTTCCTCATGGGAGGATTTGATGGACCATAAGGGATTTCCATAGAATCTAACGATTGTGATTGTGATGGAGTTTGTGGTGATGAATAAATGAAGGTTTTTGGTGGAGGATTGGATTGTTTGATGGGGTGATTAGGTTGAATGTCCAAATGAGTGTATGGTAATATGGACTCATGTGTATGTGAAACTATATGGTAAAATTTTAATGGTTCCAAATTCGTAGGGATGCAATGAACTTGACCTTCATGCACATACTTGATGATTTGGTGCAATATAGAAGGTACACACTTCATATCTCAAATCCAATGTTGACTGAGCAAAAAATTATTTGCATGGAACCTTCCAAGACATGATAGAGTGTGTGAATAATTTTTAGTCCAACCTGAATAGGGAGGACCACTATCTCAATAGTGGAATACAAGGTATCATTGAATGCATGCAGGGTGAAGGTGGATGATGTGATGTGTAATGGTGGAAGATTGAGATGTTTTAGGGTAGAAATGGTGATTATATTGATGGAAGATCCCATATCAATCAAGATATATTTATAATTAATACCATCCACACTATCCATGATTGCAATTCAATAGATTTTAAAATATCCATTAGAGTTTCACGATGTGGAGTTGATTATTGTATTAGCTCATAAATTGAGAGTTTTGCTAATTCCATTTTGAGACTTTGAGTAAGTCTATTTCTTACTGTAAGGATTGGGTAAGGTAGAGAAGGTATGGTTGGATTTCATTGCAGAGATGCCTATGACTTTGAAGGGACATTAGGTGGATCCATTAGTTGTGTAGGTTGATTTGGATATCTTTGATTCCTTGTCACAATTTTTATCATTCCATTAAAACCTTAGTTATGTGGAGCTACATGTACCTGATTGACCTGCTTGGGTTGTTCCATTATAATGAAATTTACTGTGGTTTCTCAATTTTGAGGTAATGGGTCTTGGTAGATGCTAATTTTTTGGTTGGAAGAGGCAAGATGGTTACCAATTTGAATTTCTTGTCATTCAATCATGTCTTACACTAAGTTCTTAAATGAATAATATGATTGGATATAATGACCCTTCTATCTATGATAGATGTAGTAGTGATCCTTCCTGCAAGATTTATATTTCAGTTGATTTGTATCTAGTGGGTGTATCTCAAGGAGGGAAATTTCTTGCACCTCACATAATCGATGGAAAATTATCAACAAGGGTTTTGATAGTGGCATGTATTAGTGAGGTGGATGACGTGGTTGAGTTGGAGTATGATTTTGTAATTATTGATGAGTTGGTTGAGGATGATATTGAGCAGGTGGGGGTTAAGCTTGATAGTTAAGTGTTTATGGTGGGATTCAATTCGAGAGACCAAGGGCATTCAAAATGACTTGGTTCATCAGAGATGCCTTTTATTGGGTATGATATCCCTTAGTGTTCTTATTAGGAAATCCTTCTTTCGAAGCTTGATATACCCTTATTGTATTTTGATATCCTTGATAATATTTGCTTGGGCTAGGGCTTCCTCAAAAGTTTGATATTGTTTAAGTTGCGGTAAGAGTGAAATTTATTTTGAGTGACTTGTAGTGAACATGTGAGTGAGCTCCATAATGGGTAATTTGAAGGGTAATTTTATGAATACTGCTCTCCATCTATTACAATAATCCATGACTAGCTCATATTTAATTTGGTAAAGGTTGTACAAGTTTAGTTAAAGTAGCCTTCTTCTTAATGCTAAAGGAAAAGCATTCTAAAAGTGTATTGGCCAGTTTTTTAAAGGTGTACATGTTATGATGTGGCAAATGATTGTACCACTTCAAAGCACCCCTAGCAAGTTTTATAAGAAATGTTCTAAGCATTAGGGGTCAATATATTGATGATGGAAGTAGACATTTATAAATTTGCTTACATATCCTTGTGTGTCTTCTTCACCTTTGAACTTGTTCAGTTTGGGCATATCAAAATGATGTGGATAAGAAGATGAGGGAATTAATGAATGAATGGGTTGATTATTGAGTTGTTGTAATGTGGTTTTTGGTGAACCATGGTATAGATTGTCTTTCCAATAAATTGATTTGATCAATGAAAAATTTACAAGCTTCTGTTGAGATTATGTTGGTTGCTCACCTTTGATTTTTTTTAAGTGGAGGTGGTATATTTTAGTGTTAATATGGTGGTGGTTGTGTGTTATCAATGATAATTTCACCATAAGGTATGTTAGGACATGTATCAATTTGATCTTGATACTATGGTTGAAATTCCTCATAGGTTTTGTATTCTTGTTGATAGGGGTGTAGTTCATGTTGTTCGGGAGGAAGTGATTGTTGATAATGAGTGGGTGGTAGTCTATGGTTTTGGGGATGAAGTAGAATTGGTGATGTAAATCTAGGTGTAATAGGTTAGAATAAAAACCTCCAATCACATAAAAACTATGATAAATAGAAATAAAATAGTAAAACCCTTTGTTCACATAAAAATTATGATAAATAGAAATAAAATAGTAAAACCCTTTGTTCACATAAAAATTATGATAAATAGAAATAACCATTAAAATCCTCCATTCACATAAAACTATGATAAATTGAATTAACTAGTAAAACCCCCATTCTCATAAAAATTGTAATACATGGAAAAAAACTGGTAAATGCTTTATTTTATCATTCTTGGATTCACCTCCCCATTACAATGCAATACCAAGGGAATATATATCCCCAAAGAAACCCTAAAATGAAATCCTAAAGCTTAAAGCCCTAAAGATTAAAAAATAAATACTATTTTCATAAAATTATTTTTTTCCCAAAAAAATTCCATTTTTAGTAATTACCATTTTGGTTAAATATTGTTTTTATTAAAAATTGTTATTTTTAGTAATTACTATTTTCAGCAAATTTTCTGCTCTTTAAAAAATTCTATTTTTAGTAATAACCAAAAAAAATTGGATTGACATGCATATTAAAACGCAACTTTGTAACATCCATATTAGGCATGCTAGAAAATCTTAACACCTAATCATTCATAAAAAAATATTTTAAAACTTCTTCAAAAACACTCTTTAAAATATAGGCTCCCACATCATTCTCCTTTGGTTGAAAAGAACTTTGCTCTTGCAAGTTCTTCTAATCAAACTTATAATTGCTCTTCATAGAGAAACATACATCTACAAAAACTCCTTAGAGTACCTCTCCTTCTTCTGAGGTTTTATATCTCAAACCTCCTACAATTCTTCCTTAAGGGTTTTAAATAGCAAACCTCCTACAAGCACTATGCAAAGTACCATTTTTTTCTTCTGAGGCTGTACATAACAAACCTCCTACAAGCACTATACAGAGTGACAATTTATTTCCTTTGAGGTTTCATATAAGAAACCTCCTACAAGCATTGCACAAAGTACCAATTTCTTTCTTCTGAGGTTTTATATCTCAAACCTCCTGCAAGCACTACACATAGTGCATATTTCTTCCTTCGAGGTTTTACATAACAAACCTCCTGCAAGCACTACATAAAGTGTCAATTTCTTTCCTCTAAACGGTCTCTCTGCTCAAAAACTTCTCCATGCTACTCAACCAATCTATAAACTCTTTTGGTTTCAACCCTCTTGTATACTTAGAGACATCCACCTTGATCCCATCTCTATTTCCTTCTAAAGCCCTAATCACCCTATCCTTGAAATGATGATCCTTTAGCTTTCCCTCCGGTTCTTCTTCTATATGAAATTTTGATCTTTTGTCTTCTCCCATAGTCTCATTATCAGAATCTAGACCTAAAAAATCCATTGGATATATTTCCCTTATATGAGCCATCATTTTAGTCAACTAAGCAACTTGTACTTGGAACTCATGCATATGTCTGTTAACCTTGGTATAACTTCCTCTTCCTCTATTCATGCTAACCTATTATGTATTATTCCAATTGGAGAAATAAGAGTAGAAAAATAAATGTAATCGATAAGATTACCTTCTCTCCCCTAGCAAGATCCAATTTGCTCTAATACAAAATTATGTAAATCCAAATGCAAAAGGAAAGAACAAAAACCTTCAATCACACAAAAACTTCGATAAATAGAAATAAAGTAGTAAAACCCTCCATTCACATAAAAATTGTGATAAATATAAATAATCAGTAAAACCACGCATTCACATAAAAACTGCGATAAATAAAAGTAACCAACAAAACCCCAATTCTCATAAAATTTGTAATACATGGAAATAAACTGATAAATGCTTTATTTTCTCATTCTTGGATTCACCTCCCCATTACAATGCAATACCAAGGGAATATATATCCCCAAATAAACCCTAAAATAAAATCCTAAAGCTTAAATCCCTAAAGATAAAAAAATACTATTTTTGGCAAAAACAAATTTGCCAAAATTTACCATTTTTAGTAATTATTTTTTTTAGCAAATTATTTTTTCCTCAAAATTTTTCATTTTTAGTAATTACCATTTTGGAAAAATTATATTTTCATCAAAATTGTCATTTTTAGTAATTACTATTTTCGGCAAATTATCTTTTCGTAAAAATTTACCATTTTTAGTAATTTGCAAAAAATTGGGATTGACATGCAAATTAACACACAACTTTGTAACACCCATATTAGGCATCCTAGAAAATATTGATACCTAATCATGCATAAAAAATTATTTTAAAACTTCTAAAAAAACACCCTCTAAAAGATAGGCTCCTGCATCAATTGGACATGTATGAGTTGGAAGATTTTGATTTGGATGCAGTGGAATATTGTGTTTTTGTATTGGAAACTCTTAGTGATGTTGGGATTGTTGAATTTTATGTAGATCCATGGGTAGCCATTGAAGACTTATTCAATGTAACTATTGTTGATGGCCAACATTTGGCTTGGTTGTCTGATGAAAGTGATTTATCGAGTTAGTTGTATGAGGGTGATTCATGTGTGTCTCGATGATCTGAATGGGTGTGTGTTGTTCCCTGGCCACCAAAGGGTCGACAATTTATTTCGTAGGACCATGTGAGGTCACATTAACCTGATGTTGAGGGTGAATGATTTGTTCTACGTAAGTAGGTGGTACTGAAGCACAATAGACTTGGGTAGATGTGGAAGGTTTTTCATGATTTTGGCTAGTGTAAGCATCCAAAAAATCATATTCATGGACCATCCAGGGGTGCTTAGATATAGTAACTTGAGCATCCCTATCCTAGTGTGGAGTATACCTCTATTCTTGATCTATTGGATTTGTAGGATGAGTTGGAATGTGAATACACAATAGTGACTCCGTAGGCACTTCAGTGTAGAAATAAGTGTCTTTATAAAGGGTACGTAAGGTGGCATGGTTCAAATAGTAGATATCATGATCGACATTGAGTTGGTGCATTATAATGTCAAAGGATGAGTTGGTTTAGAATCTATCAAAATATGGTGGGTACTCAAAAAATTTGGGATATTATGGTTTAGAGCAATCCTAATTTCCTACTATTGATGAATTCCCTTGGAAAAATATTTAGTCATTAGATGCCCTTCCGAAGGCCTCAATATTCCTTTGGCTAACAATCCAAAGAAAAATTATTATAATAAAGAGTCTCTAAAGAAGATGATATGATGAACCTTTTGAATTTTTTGGATGTGAGAAGGATCTAGAAATGTCAGATAATTTCCTTCTTCATTGTCCCTTTGCTTATATCATTTGGAATTCATTTCTAAAATTACAAATATTTATATTAGGTAGCTCCATCAATATTGAAAGAGTTAATGAAATGTTTGATTGATTGTTTCAAAGCTATATCATTATGAATTATATGGAGGCTTGGTCCTACCATTATTTATTAAAATTTATTGTTTTAAAAAATATAATATTTTTCTAAATTAAATCTCAAAGTCATGGCCAAGTTTGCAGCTATATTATTGTCTCTCTTGCAAAATGTTTATAAGCATGAAATTCATCATATGAAATCTCAAAAAATGAGGTACTAGCCTATTGGTTAAAGGATTTAATATATGTTGAAGGATCATATATAAAAATGGGGTAATCACAAATGATCTACTCCAATATATGGTAAAATGAAAATGTCCAAAATTTGGGTTTAGCAAAAAGTATATTTTACTAGTGATTCCAAAGAAAATAAATAAAAAGCTAGTAGCAATAGTTTTTTTGTTTTAATAATTATGGCCAAATACTCCTAACTTGTTAGAGTGTGCAAAGTATTCAATAATGTAAATGTGCATAATAGTCCATGTGCACATGAGTCCATAGAATAGGAATATGAAGAGTCAAGAAGAGTGAAGGCCAAGATTCCTCCATATGAAGAGTCACATTCTATTATATATAGGCATATATGAGTGAGAGTATGCAAGACACAGTATAGTGCAAGAATCTATGAAGTATGGAGTATTTGAGATCTCCATTCTTTATCAAATAGTATTTTTGTGAGATTTTGTTAATGGTAGTTTTATGAGTACTTGAATTTATTCATGAGTTTTACATGTTTAGAATATTACCATTATCTTATATTTGATATAGCTTCCTTATTTTAGATCTTGTGGTTATTTTTCATTAAGTATTTAGTATCAAAAGCTAACAGTGGTATCAGAGCCACAAGGGAGATTGATAGGAGATAGGGAGAGCCACAAGGAAGATTGAGAGGAGATAGGGAGATCTCATTTTTTAAAGTTATTTTTTGGCTAGTCTTTCCATAGGTTTGTAGGAAAACTTGTGAAGACTAGAGCTCAACATAGATCTCTTTCCACTATATTGAAGTATAACTAGTGAAGTTTATTGCTTTTTAGAGATATAGATATTTGCATGTATTTTATTGTTGAAATCTAAGTTTTGTTCTAGAAAATTAGTCCTCAAAAGTTAAGAAGTTTCCTACAATAGATAGAGAAGAATTTCATCTTCGATTGCCTAAAAGTCTATGTGCTTTCCTCGTGCAAGGATTAGTTTTTGAGTTATAGCAAAATAGTAGACATTGAAGATTAAGGAGGTCCAAGAAATAGGTCACATTGGATATTGAACATGTAGGAGACCCAAGAAAGAGGTCTCCATAAAATATTAGAGATTGAATATTGAGTAAATCCAAGAAATAGGTCCTATTAAATACTGTAGATTGAAGGATGATACCCAGGAGAAGAGGTCCCCACTATGGAAAATATATAGAAGATTTGAATATTGAAGATAGAGGAGGACTAATAAAAGGTCCTATTATAGATTCAAAAAACTACAGAATGTGAAGACCCAAGAGAAGAGGTCTCAATTAAACTTAGAAGGAGAAAGAAGAAGGCTAGATCAAAATACCTATTGAAGAAGTTGAAGAAGTGGTCATTGAAGGATATTTGAAGAAAATAAGCTCCTAAAAAGAAGAATTTATGACAATTATTTCCATACGAAAACAAGCCCAAAAGGAATAAGGATTTGGCGAGAAGTATTTTGAATTTTGGAATTTTTTTTAAAGACCTCAATACATTCAGATTTTTGATGAAGAGGCCAACCAAAGAGGTTAGATTTTAAGTGAGAGCTAATTAGGAGATATACGATTTTAGAGGTCATCTATTTGAAATATTTGAATACAACCATTAAGAATTTGAAGGTTGATTTAAAAATAATCTTGTTGACTTTTGTAGCAAAAGTTATAGGGTCACAAGACTAAAAATTCAAGGTTATATAGAGCTGCAATTTGAAGAATATTTGGGTAGATTTTGAAGTGCCTTTGAACAACCAAGGTAAGGAAAGCTTAACAACAAAATAAAGCAATGAATTGGAGGAGTTAGGGACTATTTTAGGATAGCAAGCCCAAAAGGAAGAAGGATTTGGCAAGAAGTTTGTCAAATTTTAAAAAACAATTTGAAGACCTTAATACATTCATATTCTTGAGGAAGAGGCCAATCAAAGAGGTTAGAGTTAAATTGAGAGCTAAGGATTATATAGAGGATTGAATAAGCCATCGATTTAAAATATTTGAAGACAACCATTAAGAATTTGAAGGTTGATTTAAAATTAAGAAGCTTGTTGACTTTTGCAGAAAAAGTTAAAGGGTCAGAGGATAAAAAAATTCAAGGTGACATAGAGCTGCAATTTGAAGAATATTTGGGTAGATTTCAAAGTGCCTTTGAACAACCAAGGGAAGGAATGGTTGACAATAAAAGAAAACATTGAATTGGAGGAGTTAGGGACTATTTTAGGATAGCAAGCTAGAGGAGAAGTTAGAATTTCAAAGCAACAAATTAAGATATTTGGACTGCAAAATTGTGTAGCAATTAGAGCTAAAAAATTTACAAATCTAATATAGCAAAATGGTGGATCAAATCACTAAGGAGATTAGCTACAAAAGGAGGCCAAAAGGTATGCAATATTGGTGTTACAAAACTTTATTATTCAAGCATTAAAACTAGTCTATTTTAAGTTTTTTAATATCACCATATTAGAGCTATTAAATTTAGTAAAAGAAAGAGTCTTCAAGTCAAGAAAATAGATAAAATTATCATTAGTAAATCTGCACAATATAACAACAAATTTTGGAGTTAACATTTTTTTGGAAAGGAGTAATAAGAAGTATTATATGTTGTTTTTGTAATCAAAATAAGTGCAAAATTTTTAGAAGTTCTATTGAATAAAGGAAAGTTGAATAAGTGCTAAAATATAGCTGACTTAAGGTGTCTAAAGACACCAATAAAGGCACTAAAGGTTGCATAATATAGTGGTAAGAAGAAGCCACTAAAGAAGGAGGCAAAACCACAAAATTGAAGGAGGAGATAAAGTTTTATCTTTTGAAGGAGAAAGTGTAAGAATGTGCTACCACCAATGAACATGCAAAATAATAACAATATGATAAGCATATAAGCTCAATATGAAGTAAGAAATAATAGAAAAAAAGGCAACTATAGATAAGGTAGCAAGGAAGGAGGAGAGAAGATAAGGCAATAAGAAAGAAGGAGAACAAGATAGACAACAAGAAAGAAGTTGCAGCCATAGCACAAGGGGGAAAGAATTCAAGAAAGAGATATCATTTGAAATAAGAAGGAAAGGTTTAGAGTGACTTCAGTTTAAAAATTAGTTGAGCCAATTGAAGAGTTGAGTCAAACAAGTCAATCATCAAAGCAACACTAAAGTTGAGCACCAAGGAGTTACCAGTTTTTAGAAGTACAACCACCTAGTTGAGGAGTATCATCATCAGGTAGAGAAGTAGAACCATTGAATGAAATAAAGAGGAGGATTAGTTAGCTACTACGGGTAGGAGGAGAAATAAAAAGACTCTATTATAAGCAAAAGAAGCATCACCAACATACATAGAAGAGTGAGCAAATGAACAAACTTCGGTTAGACACCGAAAGGGTGTAGAAGAGACAACCAAGCCATCAAGTCTTGTAATAGTTAGAATAAATCAAATGTTAGATTCCTTAACCATCAACAAGCTAAATACCATGTAGTATTTTTTGGAGGATAAGATAGAAGGAATCACGCAATTAGCCAAGCATTATTTTTGAAAAGGTATGTAGGATTTTGAGTGCAATCTGAGTGTTACCGGAGATCGAGCATTGCAAAGAAGACAAAGAGCTATTTGAAAAGACAATTAAAATATTCTTGCCACTTGGTATGATAAGTGGAAATCCAAGGATCATTAGTGAAAGATATAACATATTATAAAGTTAATTTAAGGTATTAATGGAGGTTACATTGGATGAACATGTAGAAAAAGGAAGATAGAAGGAACAAATCTAAAAGTATCGGGTTTTGAGTTTGTAGTTAAGGAGCACCTAAAAGAGAGCATTATTTTGAGTGTGGAGAAGTGTAGAGAGAGGAAGGTAAAGTTATTTTTAAATCTAAATAATCTCTAATGTGGATCAAGATGAAGGAAAATACATGCAATGTCTGGAAAATCCCATTCACCAAGGAAACCAACATATTTGAGGAGCATAAGAAAGGTAAAGATATTATTGAGTGTAGAGTAGGTAATTTACCAATAATACCAATATGTTCGAGGAGCACACACTTGGAGAAGGTAGAGAGCTTTAAATTTTCTACATGGAGGACATCAAGAGCCTCAAACCTATTTGCAAGAGGAAGTGAAAATTAAATGAGAATGAAGGAATTAAAAGCTTCATGAGGATTGAAGCTTCATAGCCTACATTATAGCACGTCAGGAATAAATTTGGTTGATAGAGAAGCCAATCGGTACGTAGAGGAAGTTAAACGTTTTGGAGATAATAATAGTGCACACCATTCATAAGGAGGTACATAATATTTAAATTAATTAGACTTTGCAAAGTTTAAGGAGCTATAAGGGATATTATTTCTAATTATTCTAAGGTTGAGATTAGTTAATCTATTATGATTGAGATTAATTGAATGAATGGAGGTATAAGGTAATTAATTGATGAATTATAGCCTTAGAGGATTATTGAATGATTTAAAAGACTTTAGAATTGAAGAGTATTTATATTTAAGGTTTTTGAAATTACTTTATTTGAAATTCAAGCATAGAAATATTTGCAAATAGTTTAACATGGATAAATAATGATTTCTATAACAAAATAGGAATATTGAATTTGCAAATATCTTTTTCTAAATTTCTTATTTGGGAGTTATAAGGACTTCAAAATCAAACTAGTTTTTGAAATTTAGAAACCATATTGAAATACAACATAAGAGTTGTTGAAAAGTTGGAAAACTACATTGTTACTAGTCTCTAATTCAATCTAGCAAGATATAAGGAATCCAACCTAAAGTTCTTGAAATTAGAGAGCCTTATCAAAATTGAAATTGCATCAAAATTATCTTTAACTTTCTATTTATAAGCAAGGAGACATAAGGAATTCAACAATAAAACTATTCTTGAAGATAATAATGGATAAATTAGCAAGAGGAACATATCATCACAAGGTACACTATAAAAGGATCCAAGATCAAAGTTCATTCAATACTTCATATCAAAAATATAAAATTACTTCAAGCACAAATAATTCTACAAGTCAAAATAAAAAATACTTTAGGTTTATTGATTCTGGTGCAATTCATCACATGATAGGAAATTTACAATGGTTTGATTGCCTTGAAGTCACAAAAAATCTTGGATGCAAATTGCAGATGACAAAGCCTATATTGTGGATGGATATGGGTGTGTAGAACCTAGTACATATTTCCTAAATATTTTATTACATGATGTAATGTATGTTCTTGGATTGACATCAAATCTTATTTTAGTAGCCAAATTGGTTGAGAGCAAAAGAATGATTGAGTTTAGATATATAAATGGAATCAATAAGTGTCCCACTATAAATAAGAATAATATAGAAGCTATTGGATCACTTTACAATGATATGTATGCTCTAGAATTAATTGGAATTTCACAAGATATTTTTGTAGTTTAAAACAAAACTAATGGATTTTTTGAGAATTAGATTACAAGAAATGGAAAATCTATCTATCATAAAAAATCGACAGGAAAATCAATGATTTAGAAATATGAGAGGACACCAATACTTTTGATGCAGGAGCATCCGGTGAGGGAAAAGCAATCTTGCATCTTCCAAATATTTTTAGTTTCCTTTCTAAGATCTTTGCACTTAGATCTATTATTTTCAAGTACTGTGAAAGGTTTGTGAAGCAAGTTTTGGTTTGGAAGGTTTTGAGAGGCAAGGAAGGGAGGGGTCACAAAATCGCGACCCCAACGCAGCGTTGCATCTTTGGTGAAGTTTTGTCGTGATATCGCGACAGTAATGAGGAGGAGGCGAGAAGTCTTCAAACGTCGCGATATTGCGACGTCGCGATATTGCGACGTCGCGATATCGCGACGATAATGAAAAGAAAGAGAGGAAGGGCTTCAGACGTCGTGATATCGCGACGGTAATGCAAAGAAAAGAGGAAGGGCTTCAGACGTCACGATATCGCGATGGGTCACAATATCGTGACCTGTCGCGATATCGCGGCCAGTTAAAGGCCGACACGTGGTCGGTATTCCAATAGTGGTGAAAGTTAAAAAGAGATAGAGAACGAGACCAGGTGTGATTAGCGAACGGTCGGGCTAGACCAAATCGAACACGTGGCGGTCGTGAAGGGGGACACGTGGCGGTCGCAAAGGATAGAGTTGACATGTGGACGGCCACATGTAACTTAACATTTGAGAAGGGCGCGTGTTTCAAATTTTTACGTCAAAGAGAAGGCGTGGCCAGTTCTACAAAAAAAAAAAAACAGTTGCGTGTGTTGAAACTAGAAAAGGGCCACGGCGACGTATATTTTATTGTTTGTGGAATGACAGGTACGGACATTGAACCAGACACAGGCGATGGCCATTATGGAGGAGCTGGCAGTGCAAGGACGATCAGAACGATGCGACCAATGCAGGAAGACCATTAATGCCGGTACCTTGGTAGATCGGGCAGATGGCCGTTTAAGACCGATATTTCGAAAATCCTGGAGGGGGGAAATTTTAATTTGAAATTTTTATTAGGTGGAGGCATTGATTGCCAGGGAGGACTGGGACCTCGTTAAAAAGATGAAATTTTTGTTTTCAGGGGAGGGTGGACCGGAGAACAGAGGAGTGGTACCGAGGTAGCACCAGAGCCGAACTCGGACATTGTAAGCCTGCGGGTGGTTCCATTCAAGCTTGTAATTTTTAAATTTTAATGAAAAATTGGAATATGTATTAAGTGTGCGTTCCCATGCCCCATCAGTGGTATCAGAGCCCGTAGCTCCAGAGCGTACAACAGACCATCGAAAGAGAGAGGCAGTTGTACCAGGACGTGTGGGAGGGCTTGAGTTTAGGTGAAGATGCCTCCGAGAAGAAACTCGATGGGTGGAAGAGGCATGGCAGCGAAAGATTTCCAGGCATTGCAGTGGCAAGTCCAGGCCCTGCAAGAAGAGCTACGTAGATGACGTGAGCCGAGAAGGGATGCAAACAGTGAGGATGAAGTGGAAGAGGAGAATGAGTTTGAAGAATAGGAGGAAGATGTAGACCCGGCACAGGCCCGACTATACAAGGCCATATCCCAGATCGGGAAGAGGCCGAAGTTAGAGGTTCCCACGTATTTCGGGAACTTGAACCCAGAGGAATTGATAGACTGGGTAAATGAATTAGAAGAATACTTTGAATACGAAGAAGTTGAAGACCCTAACCGGGTCAGATTTGCTAAGACCCAATTGAAGGGTCATGTTAGCATCTGGTGGAATGGGGTGCAGCTGGAGAGAAACCGAAGAGGAAAGGAGAGAATAACGAGGTGGGACAGAATGGTGGAGAAGTTAAAAAGATTGTTTATCCCCGTTGACTATGAACTGGATCTACTACGAAAAATGCAAAGCTTGAGGCAGATGAACAGGACAGTTCAAGAATACACGAAGGAATTCTATAAAATCTCCATCAGAACCGGGCATTTGGAAGCTAGCAAGGAAAAAGTGGCCCGTTACATCAATGGGTTGAGACCGAGTGTGCAGGAGGAGTTGAGCTTGGTTCGGGTAAGCACCATCGAAGACGCTTACCAGTTTGCTTTAAAGGTTGAAGGAAAATTGAACCGAAGGTTTGAAAGCAAGCAGAAAGTGAAAGAACCGAGAGGAAAGAATGGTGGAAAGAAAGAAGGAAAGGAAGATAAGAAAGAAGAGGAGAGCAGCATCCGAGATCAGAGAGAAGAGGAAGAACCAAAACCGTAAGTTCAAAATGATAACTATCCGAGAGGAAGGGGTAGATCTGGACGCAGGAATGAAAGGGGAGTATTCCGTGGATCATGTTTCCACTGTGGTGAAGAAGGGCATCGTGCATTCGAGTGTCCACAACACCGGGAAAAGATGAACAAGAAACCGGTGGGTCCCGCCAGAGCAGTTGTGGCAGTTGAAGATGCTGATTCAGAACATTCTGAAGAAGCTGAAAAGGGAGAAGCCATGATTGTGAGAAGGACCATGCTGGTGGATGAAGACAAATATGAGCAGAGAAGAAGCCTGTTTTGTACCCGATGCAAGAGTGCAGGCAAATTTTGCAATGTGATCATCGAAAATGGAAGTACAAACAACTTAGTTTTCGAGGAGATGGTTACTAAGTTGCAGTTGGAGAGAAGGAGGCACCCACACCCGTATCGGATTGCGTGGTTGCGGAAGGACCACAGAGCTTGGGTCCGGGAACAGTGTTTAGTCACATTCCAGATTGGGAGATACCAGGATGAAGTCCTGTGTGATGTATTCCCTATGGATGCATGCCATTTGCTATTGGTCAGGCCATGGCAGTTTGATCGGAGTGCAGTGCATGATGGTCGTGCAAATACTTATTCCTTGGTGAAAGATGGAGTGCGGCATAAGTTGAAGCCATTGCAGACCGAAGATGAGAAGGTGTGCGGTAATGCGGAATTTGCACTGGTAGAGCGCAAAAAACTTTGCCAAGAAGCGAGGATTTGAGCCAGATATAAAGGTTGATGAATGTTCGAAGATATTGCAAGGGACGCAGCCTGAAAAGCGTAGAAGTGAAGGTCACTTCTCCTTCTTACCCGGGGTGTCTGATGCAGGAGCATCCGGTGAGGGAAAAGCAATCTTGCATCTTCCAAATATTTTTAGTTTCCTTTCTAAGATCTTTGCACTTAGATCTATTATTTTCAAGTACTGTGAAAGGTTTGTGAAGCAAGTTTTGGTTTGGAAGGTTTTGAGAGGCAAGGAAGGGAGGGGTCACGAAATCGCGACATGTCATGAAATCGCAACCCCAACACAGCGTTGCATATTTGGTGAAGTTTTGTCGCGATATCGCGATAGTAATGAGGAGGAGGCGAGAAGTCTTCAAATGTCGTGATATCGCGACGTCGCGATATCACGACGGTAATGAAAAGAAAGATAGGAAGAGCTTCAGACGTCGCGATATCGCGACGATAATGCAAAGAAAAGAGGAAGGGCTTCAGACGTCGCGATATCACGACGGGTCGCGATATCACGACCTGTTGCGATATCACGACCAGTTAAAGGTCGACACGTGGCCGGTATTCCAATAGTGGTGAAAGTTAAAAAGAGATAGAGAACGAGACCAGGGGTGATTAGCAAACGGCCGGGCTAGACCAAACCGAACACGTGGCGGTTGTGAAGGGGGACACGTGGCGATCGCAAAGGACAGAGTTGACATGTGGACAACCACGTGTAACTTAACATTTGAGAAGGGCGCGTGTTTCAAATTTTTACGTCAAAGAGAAGGCGTGGCCAGTTCTACAAAAAAAAAAAAAAATAGTTGCGTGTGTTGAAACCAGAAAAGGGCCACGGCCACGTATATTTTATTGTTGGAGTGACAGGTACGGACATTGAACCAGACACAGGCGATGGCCATTATGGAGGAGCTGGCAGTGCAAGGACGGTCAGAATGACACGGCCAGTGCAGGAAGACCATTAATGTCGGTACCTTGGTAGATCGGGTAGATGGCCGTTTAAGACCGATATTTCAAAAATCCCGGAGGGGGAAATTTGAATTTGAAATTTTTATTAGGTGGAGGCATTGATTGCCGAGGAGGACCGAGACCTCGTTAAAAAGACAAAATTTTTGTTTTCAGGGGAGGGCGGACCGGAGAACAGAGGAGTGGTACCGAGGTAGTACCAGAGCCGAACTCGGCCATTGTAAGCCTGCGGGCGGTTCCATTCAAGCTTGTAATTTTTAAATTTTAATGAAAAATTGGAATATGTATTAAGTGTGCATTCCCGTTCCCCGTCAACTTTGGACTACTTTGTCACCTATATATTAAAGAAAAATAACATGAACATGATCAAGTTGAAATACATATGAAATATGAAGATCCATATTGAAGACTAAAGTCTTCAATAACCATATAATGTAATACAAGGGGATGTTGGAGTATATTACATTATTTTGTACATGATAATGTACCAACTTGGGTACATATTTATATTAGAAGTGTATCTTATATTAGAGTGTGAGTATTTACTTTATGCAATGTAATAAATGCACAAGTATTGTTAAAGTGTGCAAAGTATTCAATAATGTAAATGTACATAATAGTCCATGTGCACATGAGTCCATAGAATAGGAATATGAAGAGTCAAGAAGAGTGAAGGCCAAGAGTCCTCCATATGAAGAGTCACATTCTATTATATATAGGTGTCTATGAGTGAGAGTAAAGCAAGACACAATGTAGTGCAAGAATGTATGAAGTATGGAGTATTTGAGATCTCCATTCTATATCAAATACTATTTTCGTGAGCTTTTATTAATGGCAGTTTTATGAGTAGTAGAATTTATTCATGAGTTTTACATATTTAGAATATTTCCATTATCTTATATTTGATATAAATTTCTTATTTTAGATCTTGTGGTTATTTTTCATTAAGTACTTAGTATCAAAATCTAACAGTTATATCATTTGTAAAAGCATGGTGTAAGTTGGATTATGAAATAATAGTATCATATACACTTAACATCTACAATTGTCATCTGGAATACCCTTGAGATCACTATGGAAATGCTTATATTTTTTGGGATTCTAGTTTTAGTGTTCATGTTGGTGGTCTTTGGTGGTCTGCAACAACAATGATTGATGGCGATGGTCCCATTGTTGGTCAGGGTTTAGAACCTATGAATTGTGGTTTTTTTCAATCGGGACAGAGATCCTAAATATTTTTTTGATGTTGGCTCGTGTTTTGCTTTGATTGGCATCAAGGGTCCTTATGCAAATCTAAAGCTTTTATAGATCTTGCAGTTGTTGGGTCCTTTTATAGATCTTGAATAGACTTACTTTGTTGGATATTATTTCAAGCTCAAATCTGATTTTACCCTTTGGGTCCTCATTCAAGGTCTCTTATCTCGGTTGTCTTTCTGCAAGTTGCAAAGCTAGATATGTAGGTTTTTAGCAGTCCTATTTTATTTCCAAGATGATAGTTCCTTGGGTCCTATTATTTTGCATAGATTTTTCCCTTTTTAGTATGTGTGTTAGATTGTAAAATATTGCAAATCACTTTGGCAATTGTGTGTGAGTTTTCAACAACAATGATTGGTCTAGTTATGTTGTTGTTTTCCAGATCATGTTTTCTAAACATGTGGTTCTTGGTTGTTTGCCTAGCGTTTGGTGTTCTAGGAAAGTTGGATCTCGATCCCGTGTTACAAATATTTGGAAAAGAGTTTCTATTTTCAAAAATCCTTGGCTTTTTGGTGTGTTCTCCATTGGAAATACTTTTCCTTTATGGTTCGGAGTTTGTTTCTTCAAATTTGATTTTTCTGGGTGTAGGCCTGTGTTTCCTAGCTTGGGCAAGAAGTTGTATTGTAATGTTAAATTTAAAAAATTTTAAGCTAGTGAAAGAAATTTATGAGGATCATATTTTATGGATTTATGGATCTCTTGGTTTGTTTAACCCTCAACTTGTGTTTGGTCGTGTGAGATCCTTGGGATCTGACATTGTTCTCTATTCTTGGGTCCTAATTTGTTGGATCATTTTCTAGTTCCTATTTTCATTTTCTTTGGTAACCTTCTTGTTGTGGCTTTGTCCTATTGTAAGTGGTTTAAGTTTTCTCGAGTCACCTTTTCTATAAAATATTTGGGAAGCATTTCAAAACTTCTTCTTATACCTAATAAAAAAAATTATTTTATAAAATGTTCGTGGAGCATTTCAAAACCTCTTCTTATACCTTATCAAAAAAAATATCATAAATACCAAAGTTTTTTACTATGGATAAAATAAATATTCAAATAACATATATAATAATAAGAGTTAGAATATTGTAGCTGCAAGCTTGCAAGCTTATTGTAGTGGTAAATACTTTGGCTTCTCTTTAAGAGGTCCAAGATTCAAACCCCACTTAGTATAAGGGGACTGGAACCCCTCATAAAAGTTTATATAAACTCATTGAAAAAAAGTTAGCAAATTAATATTAACAATAATATAATAGCACAAATACCAATAAGTAATATAATATAATCCATAAAAATACCCTCAATGTGAAAAGGCTTATGGACCTAATAATGGTACACCAAAATTTTAAATTTAGAAGTGGCAAAATATGAAATATTACAACCTTTTCAAAACTGTAATTTTTTGATGAGCTTAGGGTTTGATGAGGAAAAACTGCTCTGCTAGGGTTTGGGTCTGCAATAATTCTTAAATGGTTAGCTCAATTGCTCCTGAGTCGGATGGGGAGAGAAATGGCACCAGGGAAGCACCCAAGAAAGTTTATCCCAAAAGTGTTTCACAAGGTAAGAGTACTATCCCTGCTATTTCCATTCCCTTGCATGAGTTTCATAATGCTTACCATTGGTTTGAGTCACATACCCTTGTCGGGTATTTCCTGGGTAGAATTTCCAATGATACCCTCATTAGGTCCTAGGTGCAAAAGTTTAGGGTCTATATGGTGTGATAGTGTAGAATGTTCAGAATATCACCAAGGGTTATTTCCTTTTTCACTTTCCTAATCCTACTCAAGCTCAAAAAGTGTTAGCCAAAGGTCCTTGGATGGTGAGAAATTCCCTGTTAATTTTGTAATCTTACACTCATGACTTCACAACCAGTGACCAAGCTGAGTTGGAAGTTCCTGTGTGGATTGAGTTCCTAAGTTTACCTGTCCCCTTTTAGGGATTTTTGCAAATGCTCGCCTCTTCCCTCGGCAAGTTTGTATGTCTTGAGTCTGATCAACTTTTCTTAGCTCGCCCTACCAAGCATGCTTGTGTCAAAGTCAACCTCACCAAAGACCTATCGAATTTCATAGATATCCAGATTGGTGATACCTCCATTAGGCAACCTGTCGCCTATATCAATTTATCAAATACTTGTTATTATTGCCAGTTTGCTACTCACAATATTCAAGATTACCCATTGATGGAGTGGAAAATCAAACAGAACCAACCCCCTTTGACTGGCCCAGTAGCTCAGTCTAATGCGGACCGGGAATGCCAAGGAAATTGGCAAATGATTATCACCCAAAAATCGTGCTTCTAAACACTCTAAGTAGACCAATCCCTTTGTGTAGCCTGCTCAGACCAAGCCTGTTGATGCCTAGGTTATGCAAGCCCCAACTAGCTCTATGCAGTCTTCTAAAGCCATCACGTTGGTTGTCATTAATATGCAACCCGCCATGCAAGTTGTAGGGGTACCGAATGCTACTCTGGCTGCCCCTTTAGTTACTCAGCCACCACCTTTTTCAGCTTCTCTTTGGGCCTCAATTGCTGTGAAGGCTCGTCCCACTACCATGCCAGCTTTTTCATCGACCACACCCACATACTCCACGGATGTAGAGGAACAAGCTTTTAAAGTTCGTTGTTATCAAATTCCCTCGAGGGACAACTTGGGATTGAGCTTTGACGAGCATCACCAAATGTCCTCGAGAAAGGGTAATTTCAGTGGAGGCGCTAATTCCTTCAGTTCGCTCCGGGGCCTAGGTGATTTCGAGGATGTTATCGATGTTATGAATCTTGACAAGTCCTCATGTGAATTATGCTGATGAAAAATTGACCAAAGCCCAATGCTTGAAGCATAGAGTTTGTTCAGGTCTGACTATCAGAGGCAGCAGAGGCCACAACTTATGTGCAACATGTATTCTACCAAGCATTTACCTAGGAAAAGAGGAGTTGTCGTAGAGGCAAAAGAGGTCACAACTTAGGAGCAACATGTATTCTACCAAGCATTCCAAGTTGAGCCATCCAAGGTCCTCCTCAATGGACTCTGGTTGGCGGTAATCCAGATGAAGGATGGATTACCCCAGTCTCTTCAAATGGCGATTGACAATGTGTCAGAGAGAAAGATAACTTTTGTCCCGCTCCTTGATCTTTTTTTACTGATTATGTCTTGGGATGTCTATGCAATGATTGCTCGCGACAACATGTAGTAATGTTTTTTGGAATTTATTTTTATTGGGGAGGTGTGACTTCCTCCACCTAACAGATTTTATGGTTTGTGAGGCATACTAATTCCACCCACCTTTTTTGTATAATTAATATTTATTAATATAAAAAATTTTCATTCAAAAAATATGAAATATTAAAAGTTCTGAACATTTCTCTAAAATTAAGTGGGGAGGCCAAGGGACAACATAAAAATTTAAGCTTTAGTGTTTTTTTTTTAAAGATCTCGAATTTAAACAAAAGTATGAACAAGTATATTAGAAAGTGGGTATTTGAATAAATTTACATAATTAAAAAATGAAGAAAATAGATGGAACATTATCCAAAATCCTTTGAAGACCATAGAGAGAACATTATTGAAAATCCTTTTGAATGAACCAGAATTTCCTGATGTATATATTTACCATGTAAAGTGGACCAGAGTAATTTTATTTATAATTCGTCCGAACAAATCGATCGAGTTTTCTCGTCCTCCCCTTAACAAATAATAGAGCTCACGTGACCGTCGTTTACGTTGTGGTGAAGCCTCAATAGAAATATTTTACTTCATCCGCTGGTCGACTTCATTTGGCTGTACCCAAGCAACGAAGTGCGGCTGACACGCACGCAGAAAAAGAAATTCTACCGCATGACCTCGAAAATTCTTCGCCACTATGTTCTACCATTCATTAAAGAAGCAAAAAATATTCGTAGGATTCCCAGCGACGCTTGTCCCTTACAAGTAGGTAGTGAGGCGCCATCATGGTTCCTGAACCCAGAAAAAATCCAGTGCCCCGCTTATACTACCTTTCCGGCACTTTTCAAATCCCTCATCTTCATCGGCTGAGAGAACTAGAAAATCCTCATTTAAAGCACCACGCATCGAAATCGCACACTGAGGGATTTCACCCGTTATAGATAGAGAGCTTCTCCTTGGGCTATCTTGCTATTCATAACTTCATCTATTTCCATTTTTGCGGCCGAATATGTAAAATTCATATTCCAATACTGTTGAGCCGCCAAGGAAACAGTGATGCAGCCAATTGGTCGAAAACTGCATAGATACGAGCGTTGCATGGTTTTCGGTAGTGGTACCACGTTGCTGGAAGAAGACCCTGCAATTTTCTTATTGGAGTTGCTTGCGTATTAGGTTTGAATCTTAATTTCTGTTGTCTAACCGTTATTTGAGTAACACTTACATGTCTTACCATATGGTTTAAGCTAAATCATTTATACTGCAACAGTTTCTGAAACTGCTAGTGTCCAATTTTATTTTAATGAACGTCCTGTCAACAAATGGATGGAGAAGCTTCACAAGAAGACGAGCAGCCATCGAAAAGCCTGCGAACTCGAGACAGTTTGTTAACAGAGGGAAGCAGATTCAATGATGACAACCTCAATCCTTGGCGACGAAGTTTTCAGTGGGAGAGGGATTTGTCTACGGCAGCAACAACTCCCGGGCAGAAGTCTCCTCTGTCAAGGACCATGTCATTTCCCCGGGCGTCGGATTCTCCGTTTACTCAATACAGACTGGAGAAAAAGCATGCCGACGACGAGTTCAGAAATGAACACAGGTGCGTAGCGACTGTGTTTACAAATGACGTCCAGATCTCCGCTCTCGCAGCTACAAACGAGGCGGTCTATTCTGGGTCTACCGCCACAAAAATGTTAGAAATATTAATTCGGATTTCAAACCTAAGCCGGACTGCGCTTGCGTAGGGATCCCGGCAAAAGTTTGACATGACGTTGCACCTACCCTCTGACAGATGTGACATCTGACAGATCCGATCGCCGCAGAAGTTAATGCCAGTTCGACGATTAGTCAGAAACCCGAGTTGAGGGTCTGTCAGAACCTGTAAGAGGACAAACCCTCTCTTCCTCTTCTTCGCGGCTATATAAGGCAGATCGGGTCTTCAGACACAGAGGTGGAGAAAGAGTGGAAGAAGAGGAGAGAAAGTGCGAAGAATAGAGCAGAGAAAGGAGAGTGTTTCAGTGAGTAGTGTGGCTCATCTGATTAATGTCCGAGCAACCGACTCGACATTTTGCCTTTCAGTTTATCTTGCAGCTTAGTCTGTAGATGTTATTTCCTTAGTTGAGGACTTCTATAACCCCCGTTTCATATGAATAAATTTTGCTATTGTTTTAGGCATTTTTAGGGTTTGCAGTTATTTTATGTGCTAAAGTTTGTTGCTCTCTGTACAAATTGCCTCAGAGTAATTTTGTTCGGGTTCTAATAGTTAGAGCTCAGATCCGAGACTTTGCTTTCAGTTTCGGTGTTTCTATCCTCCCAGCCAAGAGAGCAATTGCCACAGCCGCACAAGCCTTTCGGATGGAAAATATTGCAAAGCCAAAGTTGGCCAAGTGTGGAAGCTATCTTCCAACTTCACTGTCGCAACCCGACTGCACCTGAGATCCGAGCGCACCTCGAGTGCGCAAGAAGTTGGAGTGCACCCCGAGTGCGCAAGCGCAACCCGGTTGTGCATTATTCGGGAGCGCAGCCTGAGTGCGCAAGCGAAGCTTGATTCGCTGAGCACTGTCCCTCCTTCGCCCTGCATAGTCCAAAGTTCGGACGTCGCCCCCGAAGTTGGACTTTGGCAAATTTCCTCCCAAAGTTTGCACTTTGCCCGTTGTTCGCCTTGCACCGTCCGCAGTTCACACTTTGCCCCCAAAGTCAGACTTCGACAAATTGTTGTACGCTGTCCGACAAATCACCCTTCGCTCTTGATGTTCGCACTACGTCATCCGCTGTGCGCAGTTTGCACTTCGCTCTTTGCTGAGCTGTCGGACTTTGGGAAACATAAATCAAAGTTAAGATTTCTTCAAATTGGTATCAGAGCTACTGATCCCTTGATGTAGAGACCGAAGCAGAATGGCTTCCAGCAACAACAATTTGCAGTTGTAGATCCCGCGCTTCAATGGAAAAAAATATGATTACTAGAGCATCTAGATGAAGATCCTGTTTGGATCTTAGGAGTTGTGGGAGTTAGTCGAGAATGGCTACCCAGAACCGACAGATGCAGCAGCACTGGCCGCCCTCTCTCAAGCAAACAAGGACATGTTGAAAGAGAACACGAAGAAGGACCAAAAGGCCCTCTTCTTCATCATGCAAGCGGTCGAGGAGTCCATCTTCCCGCGGATCGCATCAGCCACCAAGGCAAAGCGAGCTCGGGAGATTCTGGCCAGCTCGTACCAGGGCACCAATAAAGTAAAGCTGGTGAAACTGCAGATGCTCAGGAGGGAGTTTAAAAATATGTAGATGAGTGAGTCCGAGTCCATGAGTGATTTTTTCACCTAGACGACGGACATTATCAACAGATGCGATTGAATGAGAAAATGTGTAGAGCCAAAGAATCGTGGAGAAGATTCTCATAAGTCTGTCCACCAAGTTTGACTCGGTTGTGATAGCAATCGAAGATTTGAGGAATCTGACAACCCTCTCGACAGACGAACTCATGGGTTCATTGCAAACACATGAACAAAGGCTGAGCCGTTCATCTCAGACCTCTCTGGAGCAAGCATTCAGGGCTCAGGTCTCATTCCGAGACAACGGTAGACAAGATTCCCACCATGGCGCCTCTAGTTCTCACGGAGGAAGAGACAAAGGCAGGCATGGGAAAGACATCAAGCAAGGAGGACAGTCAAACCCTAGCGAAGGAGGGACCAACTATAATTTCCATTAGCAAGGTGGAAGAGGCAGTTCAAGAAATTAGCAAGCTGGATCTGGTCAGAACGACATGTCAAAGGTCCAGTGTTATTTTTGCAAGAAGTTTGGCCATTACATCTCACAATGCAGAAAATGGATGGCCACAGAGAACCAGCAGCAAGCCCATTACATGAATGAAATAAAAAATGCAGGAGGAAATGTGTTGTTGACTTGCAACATTGAGGAGTGCCAGAAGAATGTTTGGTACTTAGACAGTGGCTGCAGAAACCACATGACGGGGAACAAGGAGATGTTCTCCCAACTGGATGAAATAGTCTAGTCTAAGGTGAAGATGGGGAACAACAACAAGGTTCCCATAATGGGGAAAGGAAAGATCCTCATTCGCACCAGGCACGGTGAACAGAAGCAGATCTATGACGTCTACTATGTGCCTAGCCTGAAGTACAACCTACTGAGCGTTGGACAACTCATGCAAAAGGGACATACGGTCCAGTTCAAAGATGGAACTTGAACCATCAGAGACAAGTCACATGGGTAGATTGCCATAGTGTCCATGACGAAGAACAAAATGTTTCCACTGCAGTTTCAGAATGAATCATTGATGTCTCTGAGTGTAGTTGTGAAAGATGCTACCTAGTTGTGGCATCTCAGATTTGGTCACCTAAATTTTAGTGGCCTAAATCAACTACATAAGAAGCAGATGGTGAAGGGTTTACCCCTAATAGAGCAGCAAAATCAAGTTTGTGAGGGCTGCTTAGTCGACAAACAACACAGGGATTCATTCCCTTCATTCCCTTCTAGTCAGTATTGAAGAGCATCACAACCACTGGAGCTGGTGCACTCAGACATTTGCGGTCCGATGTAGACCAGCATGTTTGCCGACAACAAATACTTCTTAAGGTTCATAGATGACTTCAACCGAAAGACTTGGATCTATGCCATCAAGCTAAAGTCAGAAGCATTTGCTAGATTCAAGGAGTTCAAGGCTTTGGTGGAGAAACAAAGCGGATATCAAATCAAGACTCTCAGGATAGATGGTGGAGGTGAATACATCTCCAACGAATTCCATAACTACTACAAGCAGCACAGAATTCCAAGGCAATTCACTGCCAGATACATGCCACAACAGAACGGCGTAGCTGAGAGGAAGAACTGAACCATCATGGAGATGACACGAAGCATGATGAAGGCGAAGGGATTTTCACATGAATTTTGGGCAGAGGCTGTAACATGTGCAGTCTACCTATTGAATAGATGTCCCACCAAAAGTGTGAAGGACAAAATCCCTCAGGAGGCTTGGAGCGGTGTAAAGCCAAGTGTGGCTCACTTACGTGTGTTCAGGTGCATTGCATATGCACATGTTTCGAAAGAGAAGCGGCATAAGTTATATGATAGAGCTGAGAAGTGCATTTTCACAAGGTACAGTGAGCAGGTGAAGGCATATAGGCTGTGCAACCCTGTGACGAAGAAGCTCATCATCAACCGTGATGTGAAGTTTCTTGAAGATGAAGCTTGGAACTGGAAGTTAGAGACTGGCCAGTCAGAGCCAGCAGTAGTATAGTCTGTTGACTTGGAAGAAGGAAGTCTGCAGCCACCTGCAACTTCCAGCAGCAACAACAGTGCCAGTAGTAGCACAACCACTCCATCTTGGTTGCCTCCATGTGCAAGTAGAATCCAAAACCTGGCGACGCCAGCGAAGACAAGGAGCTTGCAAGAAATCTACGAGGCAAGAGTACTCTGACTTTGCATTATTTATTGAAGTTGATCCAGTAGAGTTCGAAGACATAAGTCAGAATTAGAATTAGGTGCATGCGATGGACGAGGAGATTAACGCCATTGAAAAGAATGATACATGGCAACTGACAGATCTTCCAGTAGGGAAGAAGACCATTGGGGTCAATTGGTTCTATAAGACAAAGTTCAACGCCCAAGGAGACGTTGACAAGCATAAATCCAGATTGGTGGTAAAAGGGTACAAGCAGAAGTCAGGCATCAATTACCATGAGGTATATGCGCCTGTAGCCCGACTTGACACAGTTAGGATGATCCTGGCATTGGCAGCCCAACAGGGTTGGAAGATGTACCATATGGATGTCAAGTCAGCCTTCCTCAACGGAGTGTTGGAGGAAGAGGTCTACATAGACCAGCCACCAGGTTACGAAATTGAAGGCCAGGAGGGCAAAGTCTTGAAGCTGAAGAAGGCCCTGTACGGTTTGAAGTAGGTGCCCTGGGCTTGGTACAGCCAGATTGATAGCTATTTTTAGGAAAATGGATTTTTCAAATGCCCATATGAGCACATCCTATACATGAAGACAAATGAAGCAGGTGAGCTCATTATCGTCTGCCTGTATGTGGACGATTTGATTTATACTGGCAACAACAATGTCCTGTTCGACCAGTTTAGAACAGCCATGAAGAAGGAGTTCGAGATGACGGACTTAGGGCTGATGAAGTATTTTATTAGCATTGAAGTTGACCAATCGGAAGATGGCATCTTCATTTCTTAGGGCAAGTATGCGAAGGATGTCCTGAAGCGGTTCAAGATGGAGGACAATAAACCTGCCATCACACCTATAGCCATAGGTTTGAAGCTAAGCAAGTTGGATTCAGGGAGAAATGTAGATCCAACCCTGTTCAAGAGGCTAGTTGGCGATCCGATGTATTTGACTGCAACTCGGCCAGATCCGATGTTCGGAGTCGGTCTAATCAATCATTTTATGGAGACTCCAAAGGACACGCACTGGCAAGCAGACAAGAGGATCTTATGCTATGTCAATGGGATGCGAAACAATGGCCTATTTTATGCCAAACAAGACCAGTTGGACCTGGTCGACTTCATAGACAGTGACTGGGTTGGCAGCACCGATGATCGAAAGAGCACCTCCAAGTATGCTTTCCATCTCGGATCAGGGGCAGTCTCATGGGCGTCCAAGAAAAAACCCATCGTTGCGTTGTCCACAATCAAAGCAGAATATGTTGTCGCCATGTTAGCCGCATGCCAGGCAGTTTGGCTGTGAAGAGTTCTGAGTAAACTAAACTATCCTCCGGAAGGCATGACAACAATTTTTTGTGATAACAATTCGGCCATCGCACTATCAAAGGATCCCGTGTTCCATGGTCGGACGAAGCACATCGATATTCGTTATCACTTCATCAAAGAGTTGGTGAAGTCCGGAGAAATTCAACTGCAGTTTTGCAGATCCAAGGAGTAGTTGGCAGATATCTTCACGAAGCCTTTGAAGGAGGAAGACTTCAGCAGATTGCGAGAGCAACTTGGAGTCAAAGCGCTCATGAAATCAGGTTTAAAGGAGGGTGTTAGAAATATTAATCCAGATTTCAAACCTAAGCCGGACTGCGCTTGCACAGTCGAGGATCCCGACAAAAGTTTGACATGACGTCGCACCTACCCTCTAACAAATGTGACATCTGACAGATTCGATCGCCGTAGAAGTTAATGCCAGTTCGACAATTGGTCAGAAACCCTAGTTGAGGGTCTGTCAGAACCTGTCAAAGGACAAACCCTATCTTCCTCTTCTTCGTGGCTATATAAGGTAGATCGGGTCTTCAGACACAGAGGTGGAGAAAGAGTGGAAGAAGAGGAGAGAAAGTGCAGAGAATAGAGCAAATAAAGGAGAGTGTTTCAGTGAGCAGTGTGGCTCATTTGATTAATGTCCAAGCAGCCGACTCGACATTTTGCCTTTCAGTTTATCTTGCAGCTTAGTCTGCAGATGTTATTTCCTCAGTTGAGGACTTCTATAACCCCCGTTTCATATGAATAAAGTTTGTTGTTGTTTTAGGCATCTTTAGGGTTTGCATTTATTTTATGTGCTGAAGTTTGTTGCTCTTTGTACAAATCGCCTCAGAGCAATTTTGTTCGGGTTCTAATAGTTAGAGCTCAGATCCGAGACTTTGCTTTTAGTTTCGGTGTTTCTCTCCTCCTAGCCAAGCGAGCAATTGCCACAACCGCACAAGCCTTTCGGACAGAAAATATTGCAAAGCCAAAGTTGGCCAAGTGTGGAAGTTGTCTTCCAACTTCGCTGCCGCAACCCGACTGCGCCCAAGATCGGAGCGCAGCTCGAATGCGCAAGTGCAGCCCGAATGCGCAAGAAGTTGGAGTGCACCCCGAGTGCGCAAGCACAACCTGGTTGCGCTTTATCCGAGGGCGCAGCCTGAGTGCACAAGCGAAGCTTGATTCATTGAGCGTCGTTCCTCCTTCGCCCTGCGCAGTCCGAAATTTGGACTTCGCCCCCGAAGTCGGACTTCGGCAAATCGTTGTGCGCTGTCCGGCAAATCACCCTTCGCTCTCGACGTTCGCACTGCGCCGTCCGCTGTGCGCAGTTCGCACTTCGCTCTTTGCTGAGCCGTCGGACTTCGGGAAACAGAAATCGAAGTTAAGATTTCTTCAAAAAATCCGATTCTGGAAGCTGCCAGAATTCCACGAATGCGGGCACTTCATATTTGGGAAAGGTTCGGTGAAATCTTTGATCGTAGATGGGAATAGAAATTACAGCGCGAACCAAGACCAAAAGATCAGAGTGTGGCGCCTGCTGTCTAACGGACACCCGTCTCGTCTGAAACTGGTGGCGATCCTTCCGACGACGAAGGACCGTCTGGCAAATTCCATATTCCCGCGAAGTTATGTCCAAGTTCGTCGCCATCGTAAAAAACTGTGGATTAATCACCTCGACGCCATATCTTGTCTGGCTATAAGTCAAGAACAGGATGTATTGTATTCGGCATCGTGGGACAAGACTTTCAAGGTTTGGCGACTGTCAGATTTCAAATGCTTGGAATCGATCTGTGCTCACCAGGATGCGGTTAATGCAATTGTGACGGGACCCGAGGGGCTTCTCTTCACAGGCTCTGCCGATGGATCGACCAAAATTTGGGGAAAGATACAAGGCATCCAGACATCGAAGCACGTCCAGATCGCAGTTCTACAAGAGCCCAATAACATCTCAGTTAACGCACTTGCTCTTAGCTCCAACGGAGCGATTCTCTACGCCGCATTTTCCAACGGAAGCATGGGCTACAGGAAGATAGGCGATAGGGATTGTGGTGGATTTTGGCAGTCGAGTATGATACGGGGCCATAGCCGTTCCGTTTTATGCATGGCAACGACGCGGCCTGATGTGGTCGTGAGCGGCTCCGCAGATATGACCATCAAAGTGTGGAGGCACAGAAAATATGAATTCCTCCCATCTTGCGTTGCTGTGTTGCAAGGTCATCACAGCCCAGTGAAGTGCAATGCCTTATCCTTGGAGAAGAAATATGGGTCTCTCGTAGTGTACAGTGGGAGCCTAAATGGTACCATCAAGGAATGGTGGGTGTCAATTCACGAGGAAATGGATGCAATTATTTCGACGAGGTAAAAAATGGTGCAGGAAAAAGCCTGAGGGTTGCACCGGAGATTCCCACTGCGAGCGTCTGTTCTGAGTTGAAAGATGAGTTTCTAGGATTGCTCCTTAGACTTGTAAACGAGATTTGTATGGAATTAATCGTCATGTACGTTGAACCAACGAGATCAACCGGTCTCTGTTTATGTAAATGGAATTTGAAAACTTTTAGAGTGAAAAGCCATTAGTGGACGTCTAAATCTCTTCAAATTATTATTTTGGTGATAGCAGTCTTGTGAATTAATCATTTAAAGTCTTGAACAAACATTTTGAGTGACGCAAAACAGATCCAGCGAGACGAAATTAAAATTCAGGTGGACAGTAGTACATCTGCTGCCATTGGGACTGGCACATGCATTCCGTGAGCACATTGGATGGTGAAAACTGAAGAGGAGACATTTTCTTTCGAAGAGCCCGAACATCGATGAGCTCCCTGCCATAATGTGAGTGTTGAAGGCTGCCCTGGATTTCGATATCAAACTAAAAGGCAGACAACTTGTATTGGATATTACAAGATTCAGACATTTTCAAAATACAACTTCAATAAGACTTAGAGGAGACCATTTGCCATACACTTGACACCTGGAAGAATAAGGTCTTTTTCAAGGAAGAAGGCTACATTTACAAATAAACATCCTCAACAACAATTCAATTTCTAGCGATTTTTAATTGATGTCCCTTTTAAAGTAGATATTTAAACACCCACCATAATTTGAACTTAGTTCTTTTAAATTGGGCTTCTAAGTTGTCTATTAAAGAATTAGTTTTTTGTGAGGTTGCTTTATTACATTCATAATAGGATCCATCCCCAAAGGGAAAATTGAGTTTTTTTACTATTAATATACTTTTTAAAATATGGTATGGTGGTTAATAATATAAAATTAAAATTATTTTATTATAAATTTTTGATATTAAAAGATATATATTTTTAAATTTAGAATAAAATGATATTTGAATTAATAATATTTTAAAATATATATTTATCACTGTTAAATTAAATATGTAAAAATAAGAAGATAGTAATGATAAATAAAAATAAAGAGACAATGTGAAGAAATAGGAGATGGGTGTTTATGGACATCCCATTATCACATTTTATTCTCAATTATGTTATAAATGAAAATATCTGAAGATAGTAATGATAAATAAAAATAAAGAGACAACGTGAAGAAATAGGAGATGGGTGTTTATGGACATCCCATTATCACATTTTATTCTCAATTATGTTATAAATGATCACTCATTGAGGGGTATTTATAGTGATACCAAAACCCCAATGAGTAGTTAATCTCAAGGTGATATTCACTTGACTTTAAGGTTAAATTACAATAAATTAATAATAAATTGCATCATTTAAGTAAGGTTATCAATAAAGGTGGATTAACTAATATCACTAAAGGTTGAAATGTGAGAGGTGCCCTTATGAGGTGGGTGTCCATGGGCATCCTATAATATCATATTTTATTCTCACTTATGTTACAAGTGATCACTCATTGAGGGGTATTTATAGTGATACCAAAACCCCAATGAGTAATTAAAATCAAGTTAAAATTGACTTAATTTTAAGGTTAAATTACAATAAAATTATTTTAAATTGCATCTCTTAAGCAAGGTATCCATAAAGGTGGATTAATAAATATCACTAAGGGTGAAATGTGAGAAGTGTCTTTAGGCTTACATGAATGTGCCTATAGGTTTAACATAAGTAATGAATACCCATGGATTTACATACATGTTTGGAGGTTACATTAATATTGCTCATAAGCACTTCTTCACACTTTTCACCTTGGCCTAGCAAAATTATATTACACATATCTCAACACCCTCCATAATCTGAACTAAGGGGCCAAGGAGATGAGGCATTAGATGTAACAAGTCTACCCATAATGGATGCTCTAGCGGGACTCTTATTTACCATATTCATCCTCATCTTCATCATCAAAAAGCTTATGTCTAACCCTTGAGAAGTTTGTCTTGAGGACTTGAAGGGTTCAAAGTCAACAAGGGTTGAACTTGAGACATTTCCTAAGGAAGAAAGCAAGCTTACCAATGTGCTACATATGTGTTTTAATATATAGCCTACAAATTCTTTGTAAAAAAACCTTGTGTTTATTTTGAAAAAAAAAAGTATCGAGTCTTGAACCCTTCACCTAATGGCTACAATTGGTCACTCTAATCATTGCACTATGCCACTTAGCTTGTAGTTGGAGAAAAATAAAAGGGATATTCGATAGTTATGGGGTTATGTAACATATAGCCATGACCTAGATCCTTGAGCACACTACAACCATTTCCTTTTACCTTTCAAAAAAATACCTATAAATGATTTAAACCTACACCATATTTTTCATAAGCAAGGCTACCAATCATTGTTCCACAAGTATATTCTAGATTTTGAAGAAAGAGAAATTAAAAAAATAAGCAAGCCATCATGATCCATAGTCCATATTCATCCTAGCATCATCGATATCTTAGCCATTAAAGCTTCCTCCATCAAAAGTCTACCACTCCATAACAAAGAAAGATCAATGACCCACCTCGATCCAATGATGAGATATATGAACCAAAAAGCTCCACATACACTTGAAATATTCTAAGCCATCCATAGTTGTTTGACTCAAGGTAGATCAATGACTCGTATCCATAGAAAGGTCTCTATTGATAGTCACGGTTCATCAAGTAAGCCTTCACAAATTGGTTAATTATTTATGTAATACATTTGATGAATATGATTCCCTTAAATTGGTATCTCATGGCCTAGAGAGTGACCCATGGAAAATAGAACAAAAAATATATTATTTAGATTATTCCCAAGGGTAAGCATAGGTCAAGAAAGGATAATCTATCTATGAATAAAATGGATGGTCCACCTTGCTCTAGACATATTCATTATCATTCCATAATAATCCATGTGTTGTTATATAATCCATCGAGGAAGATCCACAATCCATGTTAAATAGTTTAAGCAATATGGACAATTGAGATTAAACGCAACATATTTTTAGAGATTGATTCAATATTTATAGAAGACAATGTGGAAAGAGGGTACGTAGCATCAATGATTGAATACATCAAAAAGATCTAATGCATCATAGGACCCCACATGGCAAGAGGTCAAAATAGCCTATACACCTTACTAACTAGCCTGGTAATATCTACGGTTTGCATGAAATAACAAGGAAGATGTAATGGTCAAGATATGATGCCATATGGATAAATCACCAAGAGAGATCTATCCAATATAATCAATGGTCCACATTGGTTAGAAGAAAGATATTAGTGTCTACAATCTATCCTCAACAATTTGAACACGTAGAAAGCTCCAATGGATGAAATATTTCAAAAAGGCTAAAGCATATCTATGACTTGGATTCATTGGTAATATTACAAGTACAAAACATATTACACGATAGAAAAAGGTAAATCATTTGTACCAGGTCAAAAGGCTAAGTTGATGGCCTTGCATTGTACCACATGTCATCTCTCACAACCCTAAATAAAGTATAGCTAGTTAGATAAAAATCAATGGATCGCAAAAAAATATAAGAAGGCCTTCAATGACCTATATTTGACCGTGAAACATAAAGAACATCATAGATTCAACCAAAGTTGTTAGTAAAGCCCCCCATATGTCAATATCAGAAACTACCCACCAGTGTTAAAGGTCATCAAAGACTGAGATCCAAATCCAAAGAAATATGGATAGATAAGATTGATTTACGTAAAATACAAAGGATTCAATGGAGAATTTTTAAACATCATCAATGGTTAGATTTGAGATATGGATAGTTGAGTGATTTATGAGCATTTTCAATGGCTAGGATTAGAAACCAAGCAACCATGGATATTTATGATATGTAAAAAATTGTTTAGGTCAAGCATGAGTAAATATGCCATATTTTCATATAAACACACAAGTAAAAAAAGGGTTGAGTATGGCCATGATATAGATAGCCAATGAACAAGTCATCCTCTATATTTTTTTGTACATAAAATAAAGCTACTATAACAAATAATCTACAGTTTGGTGAGAATAATAAATATAAAAAGAATTTAGCAGGTAAAATAGATAGTCGAAAATGAGACAAAGATCTTGTTGCCTTCAAATATTTCCACAACACAACTTTTACATCTACATTCACTTCCACCATCATTCCACTAACTCCATATCTCAATGAATAAAAGATAAAATAGTTAAGTCATGACAAGTATTATAATTGAAGATTTAATATAATATAAAATCGAGTTTACCAAGTTCATGTAGGCAAGATGACATGTCATACTATATTTGTAATGATATCAACTACATAGAAAGTAGATAAAAAAGAAGAATCTTAGTTGACAAGAAAAAGTATCAAAATAGATAGTTCATGCAAAGTCGAATTTCTTGAGAAAACACTCAACCAAAAGGTATGATTCTATAATAATTATAGAAGTGCCAACTAGTGGGATCATCACATAGAGATCCATTTTACAAGGTTGGGCATTCCTTTAAAATCAAAATAAATGTCCCACAATATAGATATGAGTCTAAAAGTGCAAGCAAAGATGCACTTGGAAAAGAGTGATTGATAGAAAACGTTTGTGCTAGATTGCATAAAGAAGAGAAAGTGGTATAGAAATGATGTATTTTGGCCTACAATCACTTGGAATATCTGCTCAAGGCACATTGCCTAGACCTGAAACCACTTTTAGTTGTAACAAAGTATTATCATGGAGGTACAATTTTGTGGGGTTGTTCCATATTCTAGGCACCCATTTTCACTATGTCCCCCTTCTTTTCTTCCCTTTCTTCTTATTGTAATATCACTTATTTTGGTGTTCACCTATAAATTGTGTCATAATTTTCTTTTTTTATTTCATATAATTCGTCATCCCTATCCTTTCCTTATAATATTTTCCTCTTCACCACAATTTTACCTCATTTTATGCATATATCTCTTCATCATCTCCTATATTCCACTTTCTATGATCCCTACATCCACCCTGTTTCTTAGTTCATCTTCTAAATTTTTTTATTCTTTCGCTCCTTTGAAAGTGCTAAGTTTAAAGGAAAGCTATCTGAAATGCCAAACAAGTAATGCCAAATTTTTAACTACATTTAAAATATAGAAGAATGGTATTTTGGAAGGTAAAAAATTCATTAAGTGATGCAAGGTTGCTAAAATAACATATGGCTAGAGAAGGATGCAATAGTTGAAGGATGAAATCCTATGGCTAAGAAATAGCCAACTATGAGGCCTAATATTAGCACAACTATAACCTACTAAATGAATTTGATAGATGGAAATCAACCAAGTGTAAAGAATAAAAAATAATAGTCCAAGACAACTATAATCAAATTGTAAGCCATAGAAGAATCAATGGGTTAGATGCAACCACATGCAATGATCATATGAAGGTAGTTACAACAGAATGAGCCACCTTAAAATTATAAATAAGAGCTACATCAACCAAAGACATATCAAGATTTACATCAACATTTTTTTCCTAAGGTATCCTTGAGTGCTCTTGTCCTATCAGTTGCATTCTATTATGTCTTGTATTTCATTATAGCCATCTCTTATTCTTTCCATGATTGTGCAAGTTTTTCTTAGGAAGCATCTAGTCTACTGAGATCATTTCTAGTAGCTATATTAGAAGCCAAGAGTCTCTTTATTACTATATTAGAATGAAGAGCTAATGTTCTATGTTACATTATTTGAATTGATAATTTATTTGTATTGGCTTAATGAGATCTAGGTCATTTAACCTAACTCAAATTTTTAATAACATTTTGATATTAATACAAATCCTACTTTCTCCTTTGGGTATTTCAATGTATGATTATGTGTGTGTGTGTGTGTGTGTCACATTTGCATATTACATCATTTTAATGTATAAATGGTAATTTCAATTATGTTTGTTACATTATTTGAATGAACATAATGGCCCAATAACTTCTTCATTTTTATTTCTATATCATTTAATTGTTTAAATACTTGTTATAGTTTATAATGGATAAGGCATCGATCTATTGATGGAAATATAATTAATTAGTTTTGTAGATCTTGGTCAAACTTAAATAATTTTATTTTCTTTTTTATCTGGATGAGCATGAATGATAAAAATATAAGTTTATATTAGGGTTTCCTTACCTTAATTTGTAAGAATTTTCACATAATTCTTTCATAAGTAAAAGAGGTGGATCCACTAGAGTCCATAGTGTTGATTGGAATTAGAAAATTCTATGGTTTGAAAAATATTTAAAGAATACAAAAAAATTATCGAATATTTTTTGGCATAATTGTTGGGGAAGACTATGTACTATTTCATCTTTTAAATTTTTTATGATTTTTCTCATTTTAAAATTTCAAATTCAAAAATCAATGGTCATGTGTCTTTTCAATAAGTAGGTTTTTCTACCATTTTAAAGCACATTTCCCTTAAATACCTTAAGAGAAATTTTTTAAGAATTGAGAGATTAAGCCAAGCAATATTGATCAAAGAATATTTAAAATATCATGTTCCTTCTTGCACACTTGTACTGGTGACTTCGATCAAACCTAGAATTCAATAATCAAGCAAGAAGAAAGAGTTTGGATATAGCATCTATGAGAAGAAGTGGTCAAGAATTGCATTCTAAAGTGAGGTATTCTTCAAATATCACAATAATCCTAGCATTCAGGTTCATTCTATTTTAATTTCTAGTACCAACTCAAGTTCAAATTAATCATCCCCTATTGTAAATTAAATACATATGGTTAGTAACTCAGTATCAAATATGGTAGTTGCTAATTCTAATCCCAATATCAATAGATGGAGGGATAATAGGTATAGACCTTTTTCCTTGCCTCAAAACCTAAACCCTCTCACTAGTAAAGTTAGTAAATTCCTGCCTAGATTTAAAGGTAATACCGCTATTACTGGTGACAATCATATTAAAGAATTTCTTAATGCTATTGGTAATCTTGAAGTTGATGAAAAATATGTAATCCTTAGGCTATTATTTTAGACCCTAGAAAATGATGTTTGTTAATTTTTCAATAGCCTTCAAAATAACTCCATCCCTATTTTCTAAAACATGGAAATTATCTTCCTAAAAAATATGGGGAAAAAATAATGAGCAATATTTATTAAGAGAGTTAGCTGCTATGAAAAAATTAAATAAAATGAATCAGTGGAAGATTTTAACAAGAGATTTACTAAACTCAGAAATAAGATCCTAGTAGGATTGAGACCAAATGATAACCTTTCCATCTATTTTTATAAGAATGTTTCCCTTGGAGATTTCAATTGTGAGTTAAGACAAAAAATAATGACTACCATTGACGAATGTATGGACGTGGTTATTCAAATATAAAAAAATATTATTGATAGTGGAAAAATGAAAGCATATTCTCTAGAGTCTAGCTCATCTAAAAGAAAACCTAAGAAGATTGAATTCTTTATTCCTAAGAAAATAGAGCAAGATCCTATCAACAAAATAACTAATCAATTGAGTAAAATGTTTACCACTTTAAACAATATATTAGCAAGGATTGAGAGAGGTAAAGAAAGTAGTTCTAAGCCTACATAGTTTCATAATGAGAACATATAGTTGGTTTATACTAGAACATCCATTTAGAAGGAATTTTAACAAAAAATGAAACAATAATGGAAATTAAGAAGGAAACAAGAATAGAAATGGAAATAATAACTGGAAAAAAGAAAAAGCAGAGGATGATCTGAATTTTATTTCCAACCTGATCCCATCCAATAACATAGCATCAAATTATCCTTTTTATTGCTTTACCTATGATGCACCACATAATTTTGATGATTTTGGCATATATTTGAGTATGTATTCCAACATTGACCTAAATTCTAAATTTGAAGAATATATAAGGACTAATTTATATTGGACTCAAGAAGATGACATCAAAGAAATTGAATTTGAAAAAGAACATTATCTCTATGCCATAAATCATGAACAAATAGCCTTAGTCTTTGGAGAAGCACAAACCTTAGATAAACCCTTTGGTACTAGATTCAACATAATGAAATAAGGTAAGCTTGTCCCAACGATAGAAGAGGTGGAGTCCTTAGAAATAATTCATGCTTAATCTTAGAAATAAAATAGTAGAAGATAAAACTAATAAAAGACTTACAAATAAAAATAATAAGTAGTCTAGCAAAAATAAATCTACTCAAGAAGAAAGAGCTATGGGGGTAATTTCTCAGAAAAAGTTCAATTAGATGAAACAACAAGTTATCCCCAAAGAAACCTACATAGAGGAAGTAATTCAAAAACAACATAGTGATATGCTTAATTAGGAATTTGGAAAGAAATATTATGATAGGAAATATCAATTTGATGTTGGATTAGATATTACCAAGCAAATGGTTAACATTATATTTGGAGAGTTAATGACTATTCCAAAATACAAATATGAGGTTTGTAAAGATTTTAAGATACTTGATGAGTCATTATATTAACCTGAAAGCCCCATAGGCCCAAAAAATAATGTATTTAGAACCCCATATTCAATGAAACATTTCTATATATCTCTAAGGTATACATTGGGCTATGGTGACCAATATATTATTCATAATTGTATGCTTAATAGTGGTGCTTCCATGAATTTAATATCAAAATGAAATCCTTAAAAAATGGGTGTAAAGTCTATGAAATGTATTAATGTTCAAAAGTGGTTACAAGTTTTCCTTTTTACAAATCTGCCTTAGAAGGATACAAAACAAGGTTCAACAAAGTGGATGCCCTTTTTATTTCAGTGAACTATCAACTACATCCTAAATTGGACTTCCAATGATCCTCAAGGGGTGTGGGCCTAGTGCATGTGTGCCACCAATGATCAAACCATCCTCTAGACCAGTATGACTTGCAAAATGGGGTTAGTGTGTTTGGGGATCTATCATGGATCAAAACTCGTAGTTATGAAGACAATAGTATTAATAAAATATTAAAATACATAAATAGAGTTGTCGTAACTTACTATAAGTTCTAAAAAATAGTAAATTATACCTATGGGGAGAGTTTTGTAACTTTATATCGGTTGAAAATAGACTTTGGTTAGAGTTGCACCCTATCTAGAGATTAGATTGGGTCATTGGGTACTTAGCAACTGAGCTTGTAATTATATGTTTTTGGATCTAATAGAATATCATGTTATCCCGTGACTGTAGCAGCTCTTGGTCAGTGTCGGATGTGCTCTTGTACCTATCAAAAGGACATGCAAGAGGGTAAAAAATTTGTGGTTATAATTTTTATTTAACAAATGATGGATGATTGATTGATGAATATAATTCTAATGTAATTTTGGTAGAGTTCTATTATGTGGATTGATATGGATGGATTTAGGAGGAAAAGTACTCATATTTATAGCTTTTGGAGAGCTTAGTGGGGGTGAGGTGTCCCTTTTGAGGTGGCATGGAGTAAGGATTAGACCTTAACCATGGTAATGTTAAAGGGTGAGATGGAAGGTGACTCATCCTCCCACATACCCTAAAAATGGATCTTTAAATATCTAGAAATATCCCATGTGCACACATGTGTGACAAAAGGTTAGGGTCAACCTCAATTAATTAGATCCTAGGTTATATCATGTTTAAATTAAGTATCTTTAAAATATCTTATGCAATTCATGGGTGCACACATATGTGAGGATAAGATTAGTGTTAATCTATTAATCCTAATTAAATGTGTGTTTAAGTCATAAAGTGTACTTTAATGATAAAGTGACTTTTAAACCAAGTTTAGAGTTACCATGGTGAGACTTTGTTGTTGGTCGCATGGGGACCATGATTAGGTGTAGGAAAGGGTTTGAGTGGCCTAAGGGGCTTATGGATAGACCTTTTGATAAATGCAAAGTGTTTTGAGATTAATTAATGCAATTTGGTGGCTTTTTCAAATTAATTAAATGTAAAGAAAGAGTAAGCGACCATGTGTGACTTTTAGGTGTCTACATTTACCCCTTTTTGTACTATAGTGTGTGAAGACATAAGGCAATGCAAAAATTTAGTGACACCAGATGATGATTTAATTTTAAAAAATAAGAATGGACAATGGAAGATTATGGATGATGGTGGATTTCATCATGCCACTGTGATTGTTGAGGGAGCAGATATAAGATTACCTCACTATCAAGATCAATGTAAGATGCCCCAATTGTGGAAGGAGCAAGTATCTTTGAGACTTTGCCATTGATACTTCATTGATATTTATTTGATTTGATAAACTGTTCAACCCTAGGTAGGTTATTCTCAGGTGCTTCATCCATGAGTGGTCTTACAACTGCTAGTCTTGGAGAAGAAAATCCATGGTCAACCTAAATATTGAGATATTTTGGTCCATAAAGTATTCACTTGGATTGGAATTTTTATAAGAAGAGAAATTTTACTATTGTGTTAACCCAAAAAAGAGGGGCATAAGATGATCTTTGACAAATGTTCTTGGACAAACACAATTTCTAGTATTGAGTGTTTTGTTATTGATCATGCATAAAGCAGCTTTTGTGAGATGTCTACCCCCTCAAGCGATGAGGTGATGAGAGGTGAAAATGAATTGGTGATGATGCACTTGAAAAATTGGTTGATGAATTGATAATGAGTGGTGAAATGGGATACTAATGGAAAAATTGTGCAGCAAGGGTATGCTAGTAAAGTGGAAAATCACCTGGGAGACCCTAGGGAAAATTTGGGTTCACTTTGACCTTGGTCAATGGGTACCTACCAAAAACAATGAGTCATTGGGTACCTCGTGACCAAAATGGGTCGATGGGTACCTAGAGATCGAGAGTCACAACTATTAAAAGGGTGATCAGGGGGTGCACGTATTATTTATGCATGTGCAAATTCCCAAAGAGGAGTGAGAGGAGAGGAAGTAGAGGAAAATTTATCATGGAGTGTTGTCGAAATCATGACATGAGGGACAAGATGGTGGGTCAAGATAGATAAGGTGATGAGCGAGTGGTATTGGTAAGTCAAGTTTGAAACTCACACACTTTGAATTGTGAAAATGTAAAAATAACTCTAGCGACTGATTTGGATCACTAGGTACTCTGCAACCATATGATTGTACTTTTTTTTGGAATGCCACTTGGGAGGGCACAAAGTGCATGTATGAATGCTTTAATGAAATGTATGTATGATTTTATTTTATGATTTTGTACTAACAAAAATATATTTATTTGAAATAGGCACTAGTAGAGATTGACTTGAGGTACTAATTTTATCCTTTGTTAGAGGACCTGAAGAAGACCATAGGGAATGTGGACCTAAAGTGGATACAAAATATGGGTTTGCAATGGGTGTATCAGATGAGGGTGATACACTATGATCATGCCTATGTAGAGGTATTAGTTGAGTTATGGGATGCAGATCACAACACCTTCCATCTCTCGATAGGGAATATGACGATTATGTTGGAGGATATATTTAGGATTTTACCTATAAAGGGGTTGATTGTGATCGTTGCTAGATGTAAGCAATAAAAGGTGATGTTGCAACAAGTATTAGATGATAGGTGAGAGGAGGTGAGGGTCTCCAATGGATAAGTAGACTACTTAGTGTTGGCATGATAGGAGGATCACCCTGAGGCACTTGGTGGCTATGACATTAACAGCTATGATGCTAGATGTGTTAGTATGTTGATTGCCATGGAGGATTATGGGGTGTTATACAATATAGTAGAGCATGGGAATTAATATGCATGGGCACCAGCTCTATTGGTACAGACCTACAGGGAGCTACACAAAGTGAGGCAAGTTGGTCAACAGATGATGGGAGTGAGTGTGCTCCTCTAGATGTGGGAATGAGAGCACATTGTAGTGGAGAAACCTAAGGGGTTACCCTACAAGGCCCATGATTTGATAGGTATAGATATTCCTTATACATTAAAATGGTAGATAGATATGAAGGAGCAATTTCATAGATCACATGAGGGATAGGGCTTACACTACAGGGATGTGTTTGGCCTATTAAGGCTTGAGGACATCTACTGGTAACCATGGATGGGATGCCAAATTGGGATGAGATAGGGTGAGAGCTATATCAAGTGAGGTATGGTTGATGGATGATTAGGTGAGAGGCCACTTACATAGAGTGGTTCTCATTCAGTCATGTGTTACGATAGTCTGAATTGAGATAAGAGGTACCTGAGGCACCTATGGTGGTATATAGGGTTAAGGGTGATCCTAGATGGAGACCAGTGGTGGCTCCTCTATATTGAATTGGATGTAGATATATATATATATATATCCCATAAGTGGAATATATGGGGACCACACAAGGATATGATGAATGGTGGGCTACTAAGATCTAGTAATCAGGAGTAGGTATGATAGATAGGTACATATAGGCCACAATGGTTGGGCCAAGTGGTGGCTTGGGATGGATTGGAGGGGATGCTGAGGGTGGAGGAGGTAGCCTTAGAGGATATCCTATGGAAAGGATGAGTAGTCCTCAATAGGTCACTATGGGGTCAGATGGTGTAGAAGGTGTAGGGTCTAGTAGTCCCCATGAGGCAACGATGGAGGTTGATGATGGAGGATATGGGGATAGTGAGGAGGATTCTGATAGTGAGCTATTATGCTAGGTGTGGTAGTGGATGGATTGAGGTGATATCCCCACCAGAGGATAGGAGGAGCCAATAGTTTCTCCCAAGGGGTGTGGAAACTTAGCCCCAAGTGGGATAGATCTATCTATTTATCTTTTCAACATGATGCATACCTATGAGGATATTGCTATGTTGCAGGATAGGGTACAACAAGTGGAGGGTGAGATTACCCAATGAGGTATGACCTTGACATATGAATGGACCACACTGATATTGAAGTGGGGTGGATTTGTAGTGGGGTGGCTAGAGGTTAAGAGATAGGTGGCCCACATGAGGGGATAAATGGAGACTCTTGAGGTTGGAATATTGTGAGTTCAAGAGGATGCTACCTGGGTGTGAGCAGAGAGGGAGGCCATAGTGGTTGAGGTGGCTCGACTATAGGAGGATACCACTTAGAGGGAGGCTCTAACAATGGATCTGGAGTAATTACGAGAGGATGCAACTTGAGAGAGGGCTCAACGGGAGGCCTTGGTAGCTCAACTACAAGAGGAGGTCACCCAGGAGAGGACATAGAAGGAGGCTATGGAGTAGGATATAGCACAACTTCATATTGTGATCGAGGATAGGACTTGGAGGGAGGCCATGGCAGCCAAGGTGGATGGGACACATTGGGTGAAGGATTGCTTTTAGGGCTTATTCTTCTGAGAGGGGAGGAAGGCGCACAAGCAGGAGGTACACTTAGTGCTTCATGAGATTAGAATCCCAAAGCCCTTAGATTCAAGAGTCATGATCCCACAAGATTCAAGAGTAGGCAATCAAAGAGGTGTCTGCAGTAAATCATGATAGGTCCCATGCATAGTAGTTGAGGTAGATCAAGGAGAGTGGAGGAGAATCCTACCCCAAGAGAGGGGAATGGGGAGACACATGATGAGGCATAAAGTTGGTATAGCCTGTATTGGATGAGTATTTTGTATTGTTTTATCCATTGTTGATGTGGTGAGAGCACCACTAATTTTGTATATGATAACCCTGTGTGGTGATGTATGATGTAGTGTATAATGTACAATTTACTCATGATTTTGATATGATATATATACATGATGATTTTATTGTGATTATTTATTATGTGTCTAATGTGTATGATGTGACTAATATGAATGATGTAAATGATGTATATGCATGATTTGATTGATATGAACAATACAAATGATGTGTGTGTGATGTGAAACACTGGTAATGGTGCATGCGTAATGTGATTTGGTTTATGATGAATGCTAGGTAAGATGAACCTAATGATTAATAAATATTCATCGATGAATGTGTACCCATAGGATATAGAGAAATGTGTGTACATGTGAGATGCAAAAATGTTTCAATAGGTGACAAGCTTTTCATACTGTGTTTGAATTGTCTTAATTTGTGTTGTAAAGACAAAAATAAACAACTAGATAGGTAAACTAATGACCAAGATATGTGATAAGTAAGCATGAAGTGCATGAATTGACATGCATGCATAAGAAATGCATGGATGAAATGTAGCTAAGGAGGAAGTACAACTGCAATGAAGAGACACTTGTTATAAGTAGAGGGAGCAATGATGTTGTTCACCCCTAATTTTAAAGCATGATAGATTTTTAAAAGAGTTTCTAGACACTCAAACAACATAGTGTGAACAATCAAAATCATCTAATAATCATGCAATATCCTGTAGATATATGAGCTAACCTAACTAAATCTTGATCTATCATGGACCTGTGTATGCACGTGATGTTTATTTATCAATTTTAAGGGAGGTTGGGCTAACCCATTGCAAACCTAGCCAAAGTATCTAGCTCATCTATAAGCACACAATGATATGTACAAGAAAAGATCACTAATGTGACAGATGTGTCACAACTTGTAAGACTATTCCACTGCCAGGAAGTCTCTTGGATCCTATTGCTGGTAATGAAAATTGCTCCCTAATGTTATTTTGGACCTAAGGACCAAAAGGATTCAAGCATATTGATAGTATTCTTGGAGGATTTTTCTTTTTTTTCTTTCCCTCTTCCTTTTGATTCTCTTTTTGTGGTGCTCTGTTTTTTTAGGTGTTGGCTTTTGTTTTTTGCCCATTTTCTATGTTTCGTATGCTTTTCCCTTTGTTTATCCCCAGGTTTATTTTGATCATGCAAATGATAGGATGAGTAGAGGAAAATATTCACTAAATGGCAAGGCCTACACAAGGTGTTTTCTTCCCTAGACTCAAAATTTTCTTAATATGTAAATGTGTGAGTGGTCCATAAATGATCTCAATTCAACTAGGGGTAGCCTTGAAATCATGTAGAATTGGATGATGTTCAATACGAAGTGATTAGATTAACTATGAATGGTTGATCAACATAAAATATTTCCATTGTCACGCAACTAAGAACATGACCAAACATCATGGCATTCATGCTAACAAATACAATTTTATCCCTTAAAAGTGGTACTATATACAAGCAATTGGTGGTCGATACACAAGGGAGATGTGAATATGATGACAAACAATGATGATACTATGATATGTACAAGAGGATGTAACATAAAAAGACACTTAAAATACATGGTGGTAGGAAATCAACATATGTGTGAGATATCCAAAGCAAGTGATATGAGTTAACACAAAGTGATATATCCCCATATGATGTCCAATGTAGTGGACCAAAGTAAACAAATGGGGAAGAATATACAAGCAAAGTAATGAATGTCAATGTAAAGTCATAGCAATCGTGAGTGAAATCATATGAAAAAGTAATATAATGATGAGTGAGTAAAATAAAATATGTGAATAGGAGACCATGATAATTAGGCTAGTGAAAGAAAATAAAAAGAGAAGAAAGTGGAAATAGAGAAAGGATAAAGGATGAAAGGAGGCAAAAGAAGAAAGGAGAAAGAATAGAAGAAGCTCAAACTAAATCAAAAGTATGTAGTCACTCGTAGCATGACCATACAATAATGACATAGGGTGATAAAAAGAGAAGGAAAGAGAAGGTGAGAGAAGCAAATCAAATCAAAGGTATGTAGCCACTCGTAGCATGACCATACAACATCGACAAGGTTCTAGAGGAAAGGAGAGGAACAAAGGAAATGAGTAGAGAGAAATAGAAAGGAAAGAATACTAAAAATGGTATGTACAATGTGGAAGGTAGGGGGTGCATTAAGTGTAAAATGCATGTACGTGGATGATATTTCACCTAGAGGTGAGGAATGTGGGTAGAGGGAAATGAAAATCCCTATAATTTGAAGGATGGGTTGGAAGAGAATAAAATCCTCCTCCTTCAATTTGTACAATAATATTAAATATGGTGAAATAATTATGAGAGGTGGAGGGATGTACAAAATAAGAAAAAGAAAATAGAGGATGATAAACACCACCAAGCCTCCAAAAATTGCTAAGTTGGTGTGGGTGCTATTTTAAAAACTATGAAAGAGTTTTTGCAATATCAACACGACTACCATCTCAATAAGAATTGTGGTCATATACCTGATGAAATTATCGAGGCTTGGATGAAGATGACAAAGTTCCCATGTGAGGTTGTGGTAGTATGGTATGGGGCAATGAATCTAGATATGTGCCTCGATGATTAGTGGAAGAGGAAGAATGATGAGTGCATTATAGGTCCCCCTCATCCATCATGTTACAAACTAGGCATTCAAAAATATGACAAGTGTTGATATCATGCCCTTGCTGGTGATGATAAACATAGAATTGGTGTTCCTTGAATCCTTTTGGTTTCATGTAGTGTGGATCGAATTTCTTTATCTCAAGTAAATCTAGGAGCCTAACCTAATGCAATCATTGGAAAGTATGGAATAGGGCTCCAAGGGAGCTAGTGCAGGGTAAGTGGAGTGTGTGGGTTGTGATGATATAGAAGGGATGTAGTATGTAGGAATGGAGGGGTTGTCTACCTAGGCTATGTAGGATCTCACTCTCAAGAATGAGGTATTGGTGGAAGTTAAGCCATGGGATAATATGTCATGAATGGGTGATGAGTGGATCCATGACATTCATAGTTTCTTAGATGCAATTTGATATGGTCAAGATGTGCTAAGATTGATTACAATTCAATGGAAGAAGGTGATGATAGAGATGGTGGTGTAAAATTGGGACAAGGAGGAGTACCCATCATGGTATATGGTGATCGATATGAGAGTGAGTACAAATATGAATGTGAGGAATAAAATTAAAATGGAGAATGATGAGGTCACAATGGCATGGATGCATGCTAAGTGATGTAGAATGGAAATTGAGGTGGAGAAATAGGAGGAGGAGAAGGTGATGGTTGAGGAGAGTGATGACGATGTGAGGAATATGGGTGTGGAGGTGATAGAATGTTGTTCTCATTAGAGCTTGGGGGAAGGACCATGTTATGAACCTTATGCCCAAGATCTAGATCATAGGATGAAATCCTATTTCTTGACCCATGAGGTAGGCTTAAAGGATGAGGGGAAAATGATGGATTTTTATTGCCAACGTGATATGAGAAAGGTGGATGTTTGTCATCGAGGTGTGTAGGAGCTGATGGATTTGTTTGGCTTGAATGAGAAGAATTTGATAGAATGTCATCATCAGAATGAGATAAAACTCATGGGTCTTGGTTGCATGGATGAGGAGAGATAGGTAAAGTACCATCATTGGATTGAGAAGACATGGATGAATGATGAGATGGTGTAGAGGTGTTGTCCTCTAGATGGGTTGGTAAAATGGTTTGAGAAGGAAGTAGCATGGGAAGAGCTTCCATAGTTAGGAATGTATGTGTATAGGATTCAGCATTTGGTAAGGACACTAATAAAAAGGTGAAATATTGGAAGAAACCTTAGTTTCTACCCAACTTGAGGTGAAGAACCAGTTAGAATGATATCCTAGAACAAATGAAACCTTTCTATGAAATAGAGGTCTGGGTTTTTGGGTAGGGTGTGATTGAACTAGGTCATTGGGCACCTAAAGACTATGGATAAGATGCTAAGTCATCTGATACCCATAGCAAGAGATATTTGGAAACCCAAAAGGAGAGATTCATACTCTGCATTGTTGTTGGTACATGGGAAATCAAGCTTGAATAAAAGGATAATAGGAGTACCTTATGGTGTGAAGAACATGATTTAGATACCACCCCCTTGTTCACACTTAGAACCATTGAAGAATAACATGAGATGAGCTTTATTTTTAGGTTCATTTGGCTCTTCAATGTTAGATAATGCAAATACTATATCATTGGGCAGTTCGATATTAAGAGGCTTATTATCGAAAATATGAACTTTTGCTAATTGGTTAGTGATGACCTAACTCTTGATAGATTATTATCCAATGAATTTGAGGTCAAACTCTATAAAAAGCATGATCTACTTTGTAGTGTGAATATTATGATATGTATGACTAATAATATATAGTAAGGGGTTTTCTTTGGGGATAACATAAGTTTTTTGGTTGATCATGTAATGACAATTTTTTTTAGTGGTAAATACCACTACTAAACAGAGCTTCTCAACATAAGCATACTTGAATTCGTAATTGAATAAGGTGCGAATAATGTAATAGATGGTCTATTCTTTATTAGCCTCATTATTTTGAGCCAACATAGATCCTAAGGCAAATTCAATGGTCGAGATATATAATAGAAAAGGTGCGTTGGGTCGAGGAGAAGATAATATTGGTGTAGAAACCAAGTATTGCTTTATATCCTCAAAGACCTTTTGATAATATTAATTCCAATGGAAAGTGACCCCCTTTTGTAGAATATGATTAAGCAATCAGTATTTCTCTAATAGTTACACAATGAAACATCATATGACTTGTATCTTCCCTTGTAAGCTATGAAGTTCCTTAAGATTGGTGGGAAGAGGTATGTTTAATATTACCTTGACCTTGTTTGTGTCAAATTTGATGCCTTGTTTAGAAATTATGAGGCCTAAAATTTTTCTAGATGTTACGCCAAAAATTCTCTTCTTAGGATTCAACCAAACATTATGCTCCAAGAGGTGATTAAATACCTTATGTAGAACATTTATATGGTCATTGGTGCAATAATTTTTTTTTCAATAGGCCATCGACATAATATTTGAAAATCTTATTCATGTAGTCATGAAAAATGTATGTCATAGCTTGTTGATAAGTAGCACCAGCATATTTGAGACCAAAAGACATGAATTTATAGCAAAAGGTCCTCCATGGTGTGGTAAAAAAAAATTTAGACTGACCATTAGGATTTACTCAAATTTGATTATAGCTCGAGAAGCCATCTATGAGAGAAAGCATTTCATGACCTACAAGCATGTCTACGAGTGTATCAATGCTAGGGAGTGTAAATTCATCCTCAGGGCTTACTTTGTTAATATCTCTAAAATATGTGCATATGCGAGCCCCCCTATTCGGCTTCCTACTAGGTACCATGTTGAAAATCCATTTAGGATAGTCGATGCGTTCGATGAAGCATGCATCCAACAATTTTTGTAATTCATATTTGATCACTAAAGCTATCGTTGGATGTAATTTTTAAATTTTTTTCTTGACAAACTTGATCATTGGATTGAGCGTTAAATTGTGGACCACTAAGTTCAGGTCCAGACCAGACATTTATTTGAATGACCAAGCAAAAACTTGCATATACTCTATTAGAAAAGTGGTGAATGCAACACATTTCATATATGAAATACCTTTCCTCAATTTGAGAATTTGAGGATGTTTAGGATCAGTGTTGGTATCAATATTGATGTTCTCTACAATTAACATGCAAGATCCCTCTTCCAATTGATGGGAAGTTGGGATCAGGTGAAAATCATCAAATATATTAGAGGATTTAAATTTGTCATTCGAATTTATCTCGTCTTGGAGAATAGCTAGGGATGGTGATGAAAAATGATACAATTGTAGCATATCCTCGAAGGAAGAAACTCAAAAGGCAACGATGGAAGAGAGACACGGTCAAAATTGATGACCTCAATATTGAAGAGTAAATATTATGAAGGTTTGTCTGGATAGAAAAGTGGAGTGGTGATACCAATGGAGATCATGTTAATGGATGGAGGATAACCTTCATTCTTGTGTGGAAGGATATGATTAATTATATTAGGGTGAAAATGCATAGGAGGTGGTTGAGATGGAATACAGATGATAGAGTGTGATCAAGGCGGAATGGGGATGACAACATCTTCTAGTGGAAGAAGTTATCACAAAATGGGAAGCTTCCTAGGAAATAGGTGAAGATAAAACTCATCTATGTTCATGATAGGGATAATGGGGGAGTAATCCTCCTTTTAGCTATCTGAAGCAATGGATAATGCATCCAAATTATCTTTATACTCATTATCTATTGATAACATAGAGATTTGAAGATGATCACTAAGAAAATGAGTATGACCAAAATCAGCATACTCATTGCCATATATGTCTTCCTCAAGGCCTAGGTTAAGGTATTGAAGGGAATCTACAAGAGGTTTATCATACATACGTATGGAGTACCCTAATCCTAATTTATCTATCAATAATTGATAATGTGGTTCCAAAGGAGTTTGAGGGCCTTACTCATAGTGAACTAGGCCATTTTTATGCCAATGGTAGCGATCAAAGTACTGTAGAGAAAAGTATGGATTTGATAGATAGTTAATGTTCATAAGAAATGACTGCTCTTTCAGTGTTAGAGATGTGTTAGTAAAGGCATTGATACCTCCATATATAAAATTCATTTGATTTGGAAAATATCCAAGTGGGATGATGATACCCACAGGTAGTGGTGCATTATGAGGTTGGCCAAAGTCATTGATTGACTCAATGAGAGGGGTGAACGTAACATCTTGCGCTAAATATTCCTCAAGTCTTGTATTATTCATATGGACAGTGATTTACGAAGAAGGGGTAGATGAAGATGGATGTGTGGACTATGAGGGGATATGTATAGCAGAAGGAATGGAAAAAGTGTGGGTGAATGTTGTGGAAATGGTTGAGATTGAAGTTGTGGGAGGTGGAAGGGATGATTGAGATGTGGATGCAGTATTTGGTGAGGGTTCATGTGAAGGATATGGTATTGGTTCTTTATATGTGTTCCTCTTGGGAGGATTTGATGGATCATAAGGGATTCTCATAGAAGCTAACAATTGCGGTTGTGATGGAGATTGTGGTGATGAATAAATGGGGTTTTTTGGTAGAGGATTGGAGTGTTTGATGGGGTGATTAATTTGAATGTTCAAATAAGTGAATGGTAAGATGGACTCATGTGGATATGAAGCCATATGGTAAAGTTTGAATGGTTCCAAATTTGTAGGGATGTAATGAACTTGAACTTCATGCACATACTTGATTTTTGGTGCAATATAGAAGGTACACACTTCATATCTCAAATATAAGGTTGACTAAGCAATAAATTATATTGCATGGCACCTTTCAAGACATGATAGAGTGTGTGAATGATTTTTAGTCCAACCTGAATAAGAAGTACCACTATCTCAATAGTGGAATACAAGACATCGTTGAAGGCATGTAGGGTGAAGGTGGATGATGTGATGTGGGATGGTGGAAGATTGAGATGTTTGAGGGTATAAATGGTAATTATTTTAATGGAATATCCTATATCAATCAAGATGCATTTATAGGTAATCCCATCCACACTAGCCATGATATGTAGTGGTGGGTCAGAGATTTTGATAGGTATTATCTTGATTTCATGGTCATAAAATGTTATTGTAGGCTCTTTGTAGGTTTGAATGTGTCCCACAAAGTTAATGAAAGCATTGGAATCTTGTGGTTGCAATTCAATAGATTTTAAAAATCTCCATTAGAGCTTCAGAATGTGGAGTCGATTGTTGTATTAGCTCATAAATGGAGAGTTTTTTTGATGCCATTTTGAGACTTTGAGAATATCTATTTCTCAGCATAAGGATTGGGTAAGATAGAGAAGGTATGGTTGGATTCGATTGCAAAGGCACCTATGACATTGAAGGGACATTATATAGATCCATCAGTTGTGTAGGTCAATTTGGATATCTTTTATTTCTTGTCACAATGTTTATCATTCCATTAAAACCTTAGTTGTGTAGAGCTACATGTACCTGATTGACCTACTTGGGTTGTTCCATTGTAATGGAAGATATTATGGTTTCTCAACATTGAGGTAATGGGTATTGGTAGATGCTAATATTTTCGTTGGAATAGGCAATATGATTATCAATTTGAATTTCTTATCATTTGATCATATCTTACACTAAATTCTTGAATGAATAACATGATTGGATATCATGAACCTTCTATCTATGATAGATGCAGTAGTGATTCTTCCTGTAAAATTTATATTTCAATTGGTTTGGATCTAGTGGGTGAATCCCAAGGATGAAAATTGCTTGTGCCTCACATAATCGATGGAATATTATCACCAAGGGTTTCGACAATGGCATATATTGGTGAGGTGGACGGCGTGGTTGATTTTGTAATTATTGATGAGTTGGTTGAGGATGATATTTAGTAGGTGGAGGTTGAGCCTAATAGTTAAGTGTTTATGGTGGGGTTCAATTCAAGATCCCAAGGGCACTCAAAATGACTTGGTTCATCGAAGATGCCTTTTATTGGGTTTAATATCCCTTAGTGTTCTTGTTAGGCCATTCCTTATTTCGAAGCTTGATATCTCCTTCTTGGATTTTAATATCCTTGATAACCTTTTCTTGGGCTAGGGCTTCCTCAAAAGTTTGATATTGTTGAAGTTGTAGTAAGAGTGAGATTTTTTTTGAGCAACTTCTAGTTAACATGCGAGTGAGATCCATAATGGGTAATTTGAATTGTAATTTTGTGAATACTACTCTCCATATGTTACCATAATTTATGACTAGCTCATATTCAAATTGGCAAAGGTTGTACAAGTTTAGTTAAAGTAGCCTTATTCTTAACGCTAAATAAGAAGCATTCTAAAAATGTATTGGCCAATTTTTCAAAGGTTTACATGTTATGATGTGGCAAATGATTGTACAACTCCAAAGAACCCCTAGCAATTGTTATAAGAAATGTTCTAAGCATTAGGGGGTAAATATCTTGAATATGGAAGTAAACATTTATAAAGTTGCTTACATATCCTTGTGTGTCTTCTTCACCTTTGAACTTGTCCAGTTTGGGCATCTCAAAATTAGGTGGATAAGAAGTTGAGGGAATGGATGAATGAATGGATTGATTGTTGAGTTTTTGTAATGTGGATTTTTGGTAATCAATGCTGGAGATCTATTTTTCCAATGAATTTATTCGATCTATCAATAATATACAGGCTTCTATTGATATCATGTTGGTTGCTCGCCTTTGATTTTTTTTTAAGTGGAGGTGGTAGAAATTGGTGTTAGTACGGTGGTGGTTGTGTGTTATCAATAAGAATTTTACCATAAGGTATGTCAGGACATGTATCGATTTGATCTTGATACTCTAGTTATTCCTCATAGGTTTTGTATTCCTGTTGATAGGGGTGTAGTTGAAGTTGTGTGGGAGGAAGTGATTCTTGATAATGAGTGGGTGGTGGTATGTGGTGTTAGGGATGAAGTAGAATTGGTGATGTAAATACAACAGTAATAGGTCAGAATAAAAACCTCCAATCACATAAAAACTACGATAAATAGAAATAAAGTAGGAAAACCCTCCATTCAAATAAAATTTTTGATAAATAGAAATAACTATTAAAATCCCCCATTTACATAAAAACTACAATAAATTGAATTAACCAGTAAAACCCCCATTCTCATAAAAATTACAATACATGGAAATAAATTGGTAAATGTTTTATTTTATCATTCTTGGATTCACCTCCCCATTACAATGCAATACCAAGGGAATATATATCCCCAAAGAATCCCTAAAATGAAATCCTAAATCTTAAAGCCCTAAATATTAAAAAAACAAATACTATTTTTGGCAAATTATTTTTTTTGCCAAAATGATTCAGTTTTAGTAATTATTATTTTTGGAAAATTATTTTTTCATCAAATTTGCTATTTTTAGTAATTACCATTTTGGGTAAATTATGTTTTCATCAAAATTTGTCATTTTTAGTAATTACTATTTTCAGTAAAAAATATTCTCTTCAAAAATTGCCATTTTTAGTAATTTGTAAAAAAACTCAAATTGACATGCATATTAACACACAACTTTGTAACATCCATATTAGGCATGCTAGAAAATATTGATACCTAATCATGCATAAAAAATTATTTAAAAACTTCTTAAAAAACACTCTTTAAAAGATAGGCTCTTTCATCATTCTCCTTTGGTTGAAAAGAACTTTGCTCTTGTAAGTTCCTTTGATAAAACACATAATTGCTCTCCATAGAGTGCCATACATCTACAAGCACTCCTTAGAGTACAAATATCCTTCTTTCAAGGTTTTATATCTCAAGCCTCATTTAATTCTTCCTTCAAAATTTTACATAGCAAACCTCCTACAAGCACTGTGCAAAGTGCCAATTTCTTCTTCTAAGTATTTACATAACAAATATCTTACAAGCACTACACAGAGTGACAATTTCTTTCCTCTAAGGCTTCATATAAGAAACCTCCTACGAGCATTGCACAAGTGCCAATTTCTTTCTTCTAAGGTTTTATATCTCAAACCTCCTACAACCACTACATAGTGCATATTTCTTCCTTCGAGATTTTACATAGAAAACCTCCTACAAGTAGTGTGCAAAGTACAAATTTCTTCTTCTGAGACATTACATAACAAACCTCCTACAAGCACTGCATAGAGTACCAATTTATTTCCTCTGAAAGGTCTCTCCACTCAAAAACTTCTCCATGCTACTCAACCAATCTATCAACTCTTATGGTTTCAACCCTCTTGTATACTCAGGGACATCAACCTTGATCCCATCTCTATTTCCTTCTAAGGCCCTAATCAACCTATCCTCAAAATGATGCTCCTCTAGCTTCCCCTTTGGTTCTTCCTCTACATGAACCTTTGATCTGTTGTCTTCTTCCATAGTCTCATTATTAGAATCTAAACCTGCAAAATCCATTGGATATATTTCCCTTATATGAGCTATCATTCTATTCAACTAAGCAACTTGTACCTGCAACTCCTGCATATGTCTGTTAACCTAGGTATAACCTCCTCTTCCTCTATTCATGCTAACTTGTTCTATGTTATTCCAAATGGAGAAATAAGAGTAGAAAAATAAATGTAATCAACAAGATTACCTTCTCTCCCCTAGCAAGATCCAACTTGCTCTAATACCAAATTATGTAAATCCAGTTGCAAAAGGTTAGAACAAAAACCTCCAATCACATAAAAACTACGATAAATAGAAATAAAATGGTAAAACCCTCCATTCACATAAAAATTACGATAAATATAAATAATCGATAAAACCCTCCATTCACACAAAAACTATGATAAATAAAAGTAACTAGCAAAACTCCCATTCTCATTAAAGTTACAATACATGGAAATAAATTGATAAATGCTTTATTTTCTCATTATTAGATTCACCTCCCCATTACAATGCAATATCAAAGGAATATATATCCCCAAAGAAACCCTAAAATGAAATCCTAAAGCTTAAAACCCTAAATATATAAAAAAAATTACTATTTTTGGCAAAAAAAATTGCCAAAATTTACCATTTTTAGTAATTATTATTTTCAGCATATTTTTTCCTTAAAAAATTCCATTTTTAGTAATTACCATTTTTGGGAAAATTATATTTTCCATCAAAAATTGCCATTTTTTTAATAAATACTTCTTATACACATTCGTCGTGGGGATTGAACCTGGATCACATCATCGATAATGCACATTAACACACAACTTTGTAACACCCATATTAGGCATCCTAGAAAATCTCAACACCTAATCATGCATAAAAAACTATTTTAAAACTTCTAAAAAACACCCTCTAAAATATAGGCTCCTGCATCAATTAGACATGTATGGGATGGAAGATTTTGATTTGGGTGCAGTGGAAGATCGTGTTGTTGCATTGGGCACTCTTGGTGATGTTGGTATTGTTGAATTTTATGTACAGGCATGGGTATACATTGGTAGATTATTCGATGTAACTATTGTTGATGGCAAAAATTTGGCTTGGTTGTCTAATGAAAGTGATTTATCGAGTCAATTTTATGAGGGTGATTTACACATGTCTCGATGATGCGAATGGATGTGTGTTGTGCCCTAGCCACAAAAGGGACGATAATTTATTTTGCAAGACCATGTGAGGTCACATTAACCAAACATTGAAGGTGAATTATTTGTTCTACATAGGTAGGTTCTGCCAAAGCACAATAGTCTTGGATAGTTGTGGAAGATTTTTCATGATTTTGGCTAGTGTAAGCATCCAAAAAAATATATTCATGGCCCATCCAGGTGTGCTTAATTATAGTACCTTGAGCATCCCTATCCTAGTGTGGAGTATACCTTTGTTCTTGATCCATTGGAGTTGTAGGATGAGTTGGAATGCAAATACATAGTAATGACTTTGTAGGTTCTTCAATGTAGAAATAAGTGTCTTTATAAAGGGTATGTAAGATGGTATGGTCCGAATAGTAGATATCGTGATCGACATCAATTTGGTGCATTATAATGTAGAAGGATGAGTTGGTTTAGAATCCATCAAAATATGGTGGATACTCAATCAAGTTGGGATATGATGGTTTAGAGCAATCATGATTTCCTACTATTGATGACTTCCCTTGGAAAAATATTTAGTCATTATATGCCCTTCCTAAGGCCTCAATATTTCTTTGGCTAACAATCCAAAGCAAAAAAATTATAAGAAAGAGTCTCTAAAGACGAGGATATTATGAAACTTTTAAATTTTATATATATTAAAAGGATCTAGAAACGTCAGATCATTTCCTTCTTCATTGCCTCTTTGCTTATATAATTTGGAATTCCTTTCTAAAATTACAAATATTTATATTGGGTAGCTCCATCAACATTGAAATAGTTGATGAAATGTTGGATTGATTGTTTCAAAGTTATGTCGTTATGAATTATATGGAGTATTGGTCCTACCATTATTTACTAAAATTTATTACTTTAAAGAAATAACACATATTTTTTAATTAAATCTCAAAATCATGGCCAAGTTTGGAGATATATTACTGTCTCTCTTGCAAAATATTTATAAGCATGACATTCATCATAGGAAATCTCAAGTTCCAAAAAATGAGGTACTAGCCTATTGGTTAAAGGATTTGAATATATGTGGAAGGATCATCTATAATAATGGGGTAATCACAAATGATCTACTCCAATTTATGGTAAAATGAAAATTTCCAAAAATTGGTTTAGCAAAAATATATTTTACTAGTGCTTCCAAAAAATAAATAAAAAGCTAGTAGCGGTAGTTTTTTTTTTTAATAATTATGTCCAAATACTTCTAACTTTTTAGAGTGTGCAAAGTATTCAATAATGCAAATGTGCATAATAGTCCATGTGCACATGAGTCCATAGAATAGGAATATGAAGAGTCAAGAAGAGTTAAGGCTAAGATTACTCTATATGAAGAGTCACATTCTATTATATATAGGCATATATGAGTGAGAGTATGCAAGACACAATATAGTGCAAGAATCTATCAAGTATGGAGTATTTGAGATCTACATTCTATATCAAATAGTACTTTTGTGAGCTTTTGTTAAAGGTAGTTTTATGACTACTTGAAGTTATTAATGAGTTTTACATGTTCAGAATATTACCATTATCTTATATTTAATATAGCTTTCTTATTTTAGATCTTATGGTTATTTTTCATTAAGTATTTAGTATCAAAATCTAATAGTGGTATCAGAGACATGAGGGAGATTGATAGGAGATAGGGAGAGCCACAAGGAATATTGAGAGGAGATAGGGAGATCTCATTTTTTAAAGTTTTTTTTTTTGTCTAGAGTCTTTCCATAGGGTTTTAGGAAAACTCGTGAATACTAGTACTCAACATAGATCTCTTTCCACTATATTGAAGGATAACTAGTGAAGTTTTTCGCTTTTTAGACATAGATATTTGCATGTATTTGATTTTTGAAATCTATGTTTTGTTGTAGAAAATTAGTTCTCAAAAGTTGAGAATCTTCCTACAATGGATAGAGAAGAATTTCATCTTTGATTACCTAAAATTCTATGTGCTTTCCTCGTGCAAGGATTATTTTTTGAGTTGTAGCAAAAGAGTAGACATTGAAGATTAAATAGGTCCAATAAATAGGTCCCATTGGAGATTGAAGATTGAGGAGACCCAATAAATAGGTCTCCATAAAATATTGCATATTGAATATTGAGGAGATCCAAGAAAGAGGTCTTATTGAAGATTGTAGATTGGAGGAGACCCAAGAGAAGAGACCCCCACTACGAAAAATATATATAATATTTTAATATTGAATATAGATGAGGAATAAGAAAAGGTCCTATTGTAGATTCAAAAAGATACCGAATTTGAATATCCAAGAGAAGAGATCTCAAGTAAACTTGGAAGGAGAAAGAAGAAGGCTAGATCAAAAAGCCAATTGAAGGAGTTTAAGAAGTGGTCATTGAAGGATATTTGAATAAAATAAGCTCCTAAAAAGAAGAATTTGAGACAATTATCACCATCTAGCAACAATCCCAAAAGGAATAAGCATTTGGCAAGAAGTTTGTCAAATATTGGAATTTTTTTTGAAGACCTCAATACATTCATATTCTTGAGGAAGAGGCCAACCAAAGAGGTTAGATTTGAAGTGATAGCTAAGGAGGAGGTAGACGATTTAAGAGGCCATCAATTTGAAATATGTGAATACAACCATTAAAATTTTGAAGTTTTATTCAAAAAGAATAATCTTGTTGACTTTTGTAGCAAAAGTTAAAGTATCACAGGTCAAAATTTTCAAGGTGAAATAGAGATGCAATTTGAAGAATATTTGGGTAGATTTTGAAGTGCCTTTGAACAACCAAGGGAAGGAAGGCTTGGTATCAAAATAAATCAATGAATAGAAGGAGTTAGGGACTATTTTAGGATAACAAGCTAGAGGAGAAGTTAGAATTTTAGAGCAACAAATTAAGATATTTGGACTGTAAAATTGGGCAACAATTAGAGCTAAAATTTTTACAAATTTGAGATAGAAAAGGATGGACCAAATCACTAGGAATATTAGCTACAAAAGAATGCCAAAAGGTATGCAATATTGGTTCTACAAAATTTTATTATTCAAGCATTAAAACTAGTCTATTTTAAGTTTTTTCAAGGCACCATATTAGAGCTATTAAATTTAGTAAAATAAAGAGTCTTCAAGCCAAGGAAAGAGATAGCATTATCATTAGTAAATTTGCACAATATAACAACAAAGTTTGGAGTTAAAATTTGCTTGGAAAGGAGTAATAAGAAGTATTATATGTTGTTTTATGTAATCAAAATAAGTGCAAAATTTTTAGAATTTCTATTTAATAAAGGAAGGCTGAATAAGTGCTCAAAGATAGCTGACTTAAGGTGTCTAAAGACACCAAGAAAGGCACTAAAGTTTGCATAAGATAGTGGTAAGAAGAAGCCACTAAATAAGTAGGAAAAAACACCAAATTGAAGGAGGAGATAAAGTTTTGTCTTTTAAAGGAGAAAGTTTAAGAATGTGCTATCACCAATGAACCTGCAAAATAAAAAAATATTATAAGCATATAATCTTAATAAGAATCAAGAAATAATGGAAAACAAGGCAACTATAGATAATATAGTAAGGAATGAGGAGAGAAGATAAGGCAATAAGAAATAAGGAGAACAAACTAGACAACAATAAAGAAGTTGTGACCATAGAATAGGGGGGAAAGCATTTAAGAAAAAGCTATCATTTGAAAGAAGAAGAAGGAAAATTTTAGAGTGACTTCAGTTGAAGAAAGTAGTTGAGCCAATTGAAGAGTTGAGTCAAACAAGTCAATCATCAAAGCAACACTAAAGTTTAGCACCAAGAAGGAGTCACTAGTTATTAGAAATACAACCACCTAGTTGAGGAGTATCATCATCGGGTAGAGAATTAGAAACATTGAACGAGCCAAGGAGGACAAGTAGTTAGCCACTTGAGGTAGGAAGAGAAATAAAAAGACTATTCTAAGAAAAATAAGCATTACCGATGTACATAGAAGATTGAGCAAATGAATAAACTTTGGTTAGACACCAAAAGTGTGTAGAAAAGACAACCAAACCATCAAGTTTTGTAATAGTTATAAGGAATAAAATATTGACTTCCATAACCATCAAAGATTTAAATACCATGTGGCATTTGGCAGAGGATAAGATAGAAGAAATCACGCAATTAGCCAAGCAATATTTTTGAAAGGGTATGTAAGAGTTTGAGTGCAATATAAGTGTTACTTCAGATCGAGCATTGAAAAGAAGACAAAGATCCATTTGAAAAGGTAGTTAAATATTCTTACCATGCACAATAAGAGGAATTCCAAGGTTCATTAGTGAAATACATAACATCTTACAAACTACATTTAACGCATTAAAGGAGATTACATTGGATATACATGCGAAAAAAAGAATATAGAAGGAACAAGTATAAAATTATCGAGTTTTGAGTTTGTAGTTAAGGAGTGCCTAAAATAGAGCATTATTTTAAGTGTGGATCAGTGTAGAGAGGTGAAGGTAAAGTTATTTTGAATTCTAATTAAGCTCTAATGTGGAGCAAGAGGAAGGAAAATATGTGGAACATCTGGAGAAGACCATTCACCAAGGAAACCAACATGTTTGAGGAGTATAATAAGTGCAAAGACATTGTTGAGTGTAGAGAAGGTCATTTATCAAGAAGACCAATGTCTTCAAGGAGCACACACATGGAGAAGGTAGAGAGCTTTAAAGCTCCTACATGAAGGACATCAAGAGCCTCAAACCTATTTGCAAGAGGAAGTGAAAATTCATCGATAACGAAGGAATCAAAAGCTTCATGAGGAGTGAAGCTTCATAACCTACATTATAGCATGTCAAGAATAAATTTGGTTGATAAAGAATCCAAATAGCACGTAGAGGAAGTTAAAAATTTTGGAGATAATAATAGCACATACCATTCATAAGGAGGTACATAATATTTAAATTAATTAGACTTCACAAAGTTTAAGGAGCTATAAGGGATATTATTTCTAATTATTCTAAGGTTGAGATTAGTTAATCTATTATGATTGAGATTAATTGAATGAATGGAGGTATAAGGTAATGAATTGATGAATTATAACCTTAGAATATTATTGAATGATTTGAAAGACTTTAGAAGTGAAGAGTATTTAATTTTAAGGTTTTTGAAATTACTTTATTTGCAATTCAAGCATAGAAATATTTGCAAATAGTTTGGAGAAATAAATATTTCTACAACAAAATAGGAATATTGAATTTGCAAATATCTTTTTCTAAATTTCTTATTTGGGAGTTATAAAGACTTCAACATCAAACTAGTTTTTGAAATTTAGAAACCATATTAAAATACAACATAAGAGTTGTTGAAAAGTTGAAAAACTACATTGTTACTAGTCTCTCATTCAAATTAGCAAGAAATAAGGAATCCAACTTAAAGTTCTTGAAAGTAGAGAGTCTTATCAAAATTTAAATTGCATCAAAATTATATTTAACTTTCTATTTATAATCAAGGAGACATAAGGAATTTAAAAATAAAACTATTATTGAAGATAATAATAGATAAATTAGCAAGAGGAACATATCATCACAAGGTACACTATAAAAGGATCCAAGATTAAAGTTCATTCAATACTTCATATCAAAAATACAAAATTACTTCAAGCATAAATAATTCTACAAGTCAAAATGAAAAATACTTTTGGTTTATTGATTCTGGTGCGAGTCATCACATGATAGGAAATTTTCAATGGTTTGATTGCCTTGAAGTCACAGACAATATTGGATTAAAATTGTAGATGACAAAGCCTATATTGTGCATGGATATGGGTGTGTATAACATAGTACATATTTCCCAAGTATTTTATTACATGATGTAATGCATGTTCTTGGATTGACATCAAATATTATTTCAGTAGCCAAATTGGTTGAGATCAAAATAATGATTGAATTTAGATATATGAATGGAATCAATAAGTGTCCCACTATAAATAAAAATAATATAGAAGCTATTGGATCACTTTACAATGATATTTATTCTCTAGACTCGATTGGAATTTCACAAGATATTGTTGTAGTTTGAAACAACACTAATGGATTTTTTGAGAATCATATTACAGGAAATGGAAAATCTGTCTATCATAAAAATCGGTGGGTAAATCAATAATTTAGAAAGATGAGAGGACAACAATACTTTGGACTACTTGGTAACCTATATATTAAATAAAAATAACATGAACCTGATCAATTTTAAATACATATGAAAGACGAAGATCCATATTTAACCAAATAATGTAATACAGGGGATGTTGGAGTATATTACAATATTTGGTACATGCTAATGTACCAACTTGGGTACATATTTAGATTAGGAGTGTATATTAGATTAGAGTGTAAGTATTTACTTTATGCAATGTAACAAATGCACAAGTATTGTTAGAGTGTGCAAAGTATTCAATAATGTAAATGTGCATAATAGTCCAGGTGCACACGAGTCTATAGAATATGAATATGAAGAGTCAAAAAGAGTGAAGCCAAAGAGTCCTCCATATGAATAGTCACATTCTATTATATATAGGTTTCTATGAGTGAGAGCATGCAAGACACAATGTAGTGCAAGAATGTATGAAGTATGAATGTTTATAATATAAATTTTTTATTTTATATCTTGTGGTTATTTTTCATTAAGTACTTACTATCAAAAGCTAACAATTATATCATTTGTAAAAGCATGACGTAAGTTGGATTATGAAATAATAGTGTCATATACACTTAACATTCTTGCATTATCAATTCAACTTCAACTTTTTAATAATTAAAGATATCATAATTAGTCAAGGTTACAGTTTAGTATACCTTTCCTTGAAGATCTTAGGGATAGGCTAAGTAGTTGCGATTAAGTTTTTATCATCAAACAACCTCAATTTGATACCCTTAAGGGTTGGTGGTCCACCTCACACCACTTAATGTGGGTAGTCATCACATATTTATTTAGAATGATAAAGGGTTATAATGGTAGGAATCATAATCAAACCCTTGATTAACAATAATGATGAGTAGTTATCCATTCACCTATGTATTAAAAAGAAAATATAACTTGTCTTGTAGACTCATATGTCTATTTCAAGAATTATTTATGCATCAAATACAACCTCATAATAAACCCACATGTAATAATAACCTCCTATACTTTGCCACATCCAAATGAGACTTAACTTGCATGAGTTAGGGAACAAGAATATTGAAAACAATGGGTTGGGTGGATTTTAGATCAAGAACAATACATATACAACTTTAATAAAACTACTAACAAGCTCATGCATCTTGAATCAAATAAATACCCATAAACTTCATTACTATAGACTTTCATATGAAGGTGTCTTTAATAAAAAGGAAATAAAGAGATAAAATGAATAGTATCCCTAATTAAATTTATATTTTCTAAAATTTCAATGAAAAATAAAAATCCTTATAGAATAGCAAGTTTTTTCTTTTGTGTACATAGTCATTTTTTTCCTTCATGGACCAAAGTATTTCTTAAAGGCAAGTTACATAATGCTTATATACATGAGAAATATAAGCAAAACACCTACACATACACACACAAATATATATATAGGAATGGTTAATATCAAGATAAAGAAAGAGATAAGGAAGAAAAATATATAAAATAACAAGAAAGATGAATAATAAGAAACATAGAAGTATCAAAAGACATTAATTTAAGTGGCTAAAAATAAGACTTTCAATGAGTAAACTCATTCTTAAATCTTGTTAGACAATATAATACCTACATATAAGGAATGATTAATTTCAAGAGAAAGAAGGAGAAGAGGAAGAAAAAAATATAAAGGAACAAGAAAGATGATGAATAAAAAAACAGAAGTATCAAATAACATTAATTTAAGTGGCTAAAAATATGGACTTTCAATGGGTAAACAATTATTAAATCTTGTTAGACAGTATAATATCATTAAGTGATTTTTTGAAATTAAAGGTAACATGGTGATGATGCAAGATGGGTGGTGGGTTGTGTTTCAATGCCATAAAATCAATTAAAACAAATAAGAAAAAGAGAAGTAAAATAAAGGGAGGAATAAAAAGATGAAGAAAATACAATCAATTAAAAGAAAGAAGAAAAAGATAAGTAAAATAAAGGGAGGAGTAAAAAAATGAAGAAAAAACTTTAAAGGAAGAAGATAAAAATAGAGAAAAAACTAAAAAAATAACTATATTGAGAAAATAAGAAAAAAATATTCCTTCAGATAAGTTTGACTTCAAATATTGTTCCTAATAAACACAAGGCTAATCATTTTCTAAGGCTAATAAACATTGAGAATACATGTTTTTCAACCATTGCATAACTTTATCAACAAAAAATAATATTTTTCATGTTATTCTAATAAATATACGTGGACAAAATAAAATGTATCCAATAAAAATAAGATTTTTTATATAATTTTAATACTTTAATATTAGTAAATGGAATCAAATTATCACTCATTTGTTAATTATAAAAAATTGAGGAACATAAAAGAGAAAAAAGTAAACACAAAAAATATGATATAATTATAATAGACACCAAGTTCAAATCATGCTCACTACCATAAGCCCTTTTAGAGCAAAAGAATATGAAGTCCAAAAGATCCATATTGCACTCCAAATTGGGAAGATATGACCCTTGTGGACACTAGGTGCAGAGCGAGATGGTAGAGAGCGAGAAGATTGTGTTGATGGAAGGGGAGCTCAAAGAGGTAGGGCTTTGCAGATATTTCTTAGATCTCTTCTTTGGTGTCTCTAATATGTGTTGGATCGCATGATTTGGACCTGTTATTTTTCATATCCTTCTTGGATCACCTACTTTGTGGTGCTAAATAGCCTAGCATTTTGCATGGTTTGGGTGATACTCTACGGGTGGTGGTCTTTTTGCAAGGATCTAGATCTGGATCTGTTTTCATTTTTTGTGTACATGTGGGGTTAACCCACAAATATTAGGGGAGTTCTTGTCCCTTTTTTAGGGATATCAAGGTGTTCCTTCCTAGTTCCAAGCTAGGATTGGAATACCTTTGATATCTCTATGGCAATGCTCATGTTTTTTGGGGTTGCAGTTTTAGTGTTCATGTTGGTGGTCTTTGGTGGTTCGCAACAACAATAACTAATGGTGGTGGTCCCATTGTTGGTCGGGGTTCAAAACCTATGGATTGTGGTTGTTTTCAATTAGAAGAGAGATCCCAAATATTTTTGTTCTGTTGGCTCGTGTTTTGCTTTGATTTGCTTCGAGGGTCCCTATGCAAATCCAAAGTTTTCTAGATATTGCAGTTGTTGTTCCTTTTATGGATCCTGAGTAGACTTTACATTTTTGAATATTTTTTCAATCTCAAATTTGATTTTACCCTTTGGATCCTCATTCAGGGTCTCTTATTGGGTTGTCTTTCTGCTAGTTGTAAAGATAGATATGTAGGTTTTTGGTAGTCCTAATTTAGTTCCAAGATGATAGTTCCTTAGGTCCTATTATTTTGGGTATATTTTCCCCTTTGTAGTATGTGTGTTAGATTGTGAAATATTGTAAATCACTTTGGCAATTGTAAGTTTTTGACAATAATTATTGGTCTAGTTAGGTTGTTATTGTTTTCCAGATCATGTTTGCTAAACAGGTGGTTCTTGGTTGTTTGCCTAGCGGTTGGTATTCTAGGAAAGTTGGATCCCGATCTGTGTTACAAAATTTTGGGCAAGATTTTTCATTTTCAAAAATCCTTGGCTTGTTGGTGTGTTCTCATATGGAAATACTTTTCCTTTATGGGCGGGAGTTTGTTTCTTCAAATTTAAATTTTCTAGGTGTAGGTTTGTGTTTCCTGAATTAGGAAAGAGGCTGTATTGTAATGTTAAATTTAAAAATTTTCAAGCTAGTGCAAGAAATTTATGACGATCAAATTTTAAGGATTTGTGGATCTCTTGGTTTGTTTAACCCTCAACTTGTGTTTGGTCGTGTTGGATCCTTGGGATCCGACACTATTCTCTATTTCTTGGGTCCTAATTTTTTGGATCATGTTCCAGCTTCTTATTTTCAGTTTCTTTGGTAGCCTTTTTCTTTTGTCTTTGTCCTATTGTAAGTGGATTAAGGTTTCTCTAGTCACCTTTTCTACTTTTTAAAATGTTTGGGGAGCATTTCAAAACTTATTCTTATATTATTTAAAATATTTATTTTATAAAATGTTTGTGGAGCATTTCAAAACCTCTTCTTATACCTTATCAAAAAAAATATCATAGATACCAAAGTTTTTACTATCGATAAAATAAATATTCAAATAACATATATAACAATAAGAGTTAGAAAAATGTAGTTGCAAGCTTGCAAGCATACTGCAGTGGTAAAGACTTTGGCTTCTCTTTGAGAGGTCCAATATTCAAACTCCACTTAGTATAAGGGGACCAGGACCCCTCATAAAAACTGTAATAAACTCATTGAAAAAAAAGTTAGAAAATTAGTATTAACAATAATACAATAGCACAAATCCAAAAAAAGTAATATAATATAATCCATAAAAATACCCTCAAAGTGAAAAGGCTTATGGACCTAATAATGTTACACCAAAATTTCAAATTTATAAGTGGTAAAATATGAAATAATACAACCTTTTCAAAACTTTAATTTTTTGATGAGCTTAGGGTTTGATGAGGAAAAACTTCACTGCTAGGGTTTGGGTCTGCCATCATTTGTAAATGGCTAGATCAATTGCTACTGAGCTGGCTAGGGAGAGCAATGACATCAGGGAAGCACCTGAGAAATTTTGTCTTGAAAGTGTTTCATGAGATAAGAGTGCTATCCATGTTGTTTCCATTCCCTTGCATGAGTTTCATAATGCTTACCACTGGTTTGATTCACATACCCTTTTCGGGTATTTCTTGGGTAGAATTCCCAATGATACCCTCATTAGGTCCTAGGTGCAACAAGTTTAGGGTCCGCATGGTGTGATAGTTGAGAATGTTTAGAATCTCACCAAGGCTTATTTCCTTTTTTGCTTCCATGATCCTGCTTAAGCTCAAAAAGTGTTAGCCAAAGATCTCTGGGCAGTGAGAAATTCCCTGCTAATTTTACAATATTACACTCATGACTTCACAGCTAGTGACTAAGCTGAGCTGTAATTTCTTGTGTGTATTGAGTTCTCGGGTTTACCTGTCCCCTTTTGGGATTTTTTGCAAATGCTAGCCTCTTCCCTTGACAAGTTTGTAAATCTTTAGCCTGACCAGTTTTTCTCAGATCACCTTATCAAGCGGGCTTGTGTCAAATTTGACATCACCAAAGACCTATCTGATTTCATAGATATCCATATTGGGGCAACATGTCGCCTATATCAATTTACTGAATACATGTTATCGTTGCTAGTCTACTGCTCACAAGATTCGATATTACCCACTGATGAAGTGGAAGATCAAACAGACCCAACCCCCTTCAACTGCCCTAGTAGCTCAGTATAACGTGACCCGAGAATGCCAAGGCGACTGGCAAACGGTTACTACCCAAAAAAAATCGTGCTTCTAAACACTCTAAGCAGGTCAATCCCTCTATGCAACCTACTTAAACTAGGCCCATTGATACCCAGGTTATGCAAGCCCCCACTAGATCTGTGCTATCTTCTAAAGCCATCACACCGATAGTCGTTAACATGTAGCCCACCATGCAAGTTGTAGGGTTCCCAAATGCTACTCTAGTCGCCCTTATAGTTACTTAGCTGCCACATTTTTCAACTTCTCTTTAGGCCTCAATTGTTGTGGAGGCTTGTCCTACTACCATGCCAACTTTTTCATCGACGATACCCACATACTCCACAACTACGGAGGAACAAGCTTTTAAAGTTCATTGTTCTTGAAGCCCCTCGAGGGATAGCTTGGGCCTGAGCTTTGACAAGCGTCGCCAAATGTCCTCGGGCGAGGGTAATTTCAGTGGAGACGCTAATTCCTTCAGTTTGCTTCGGGGCCTAGGTGATTCCGAGGATGTCATGGATATTATGAATCCTGACAAGTCCTCATGTAAATTGTGTTGATAAATAATTGATAAAATCCCAATGCTTGAATCATAGAGTTTGTTTTGTTCTGACTATCAGAGGCAATAGATTACATGCAACATGTATTCTACCAAGCATTTTCCTGGGAAAGCGAAAGTTGCCCCAAAGGCAGAAGAGGTTGTAGCTTACAAGCAACATGTATTCTACCAAGAATTCCAAGTTGAGTCAGCCAAGGTCCTCCTCAACGGACTCTGGTTGGCGGTAATCCAGATGAAGGATGGATTGCCCCAGTCTCTTCGGATGATGGTTGGCAATGTGTCAGCAAGAAAGATAACTTATGTCCTGCTTCTTGATCTTTGATTATTGATTATGTCTTACGATGTTTGTGTAATGATTTCTCGTGACAGCATGTAGTAATGTTTTTTGGATTTTGTTTTTATTGGGAAGGTGTTATTTCCTCCATCTAGCAGCTTTTATGGTTTGTGGGGTATGCTAATTCCATCCGCCATTTTTTGTATAATTAATTATAATTAATATAAGGTTTTTTCATTTAAAAAATATGAAATATTAAAAGTTTTGAACATTTCTCTAAAATTGAGTGGGTAGTCTTAGGGACAACATAAGGATTTAAGATTTCGCTATTTTTTTTAGGGGAGGCCTAAAATTTAAATAAGAATATGAACAAATATGTTAGAGAGTAGGTGCCGTCGTTCGCGTTGTGGTGAAGCCTCACTAGAAATCTATTACTTCATCCGATGGTCAACTTCATATGGCTTTCGTTGCGGCTGACACGCACGCAGAAAAAGAAATTCTACCGAATGACCCCGAAAATTCTTCGCCACTATGTTCTACCATACATTAGGATTCCGAACGACGCGTGTCCCTGACAAGTAGGTTGTAAGGCGCCATCGTGGTACCTGAACTTCTCTACCCAATAAAAATCCAGTGCCCCGCTTATACTACCTTCCTTTCAGGCGGTACTTTTCAAATCCCTCGTCTTCATCGGCTGAGAGACCAGAAAATCCTCATTTAAAGCACATCGAAATCGCACACTTAGGCATTTCACCCGTTATAGATTGAGAATTTGAGAGCTTCTCCTTGGGCTATCCTGCTATTCATAACTTTATCTATTTCCTTTTTTGCGGCCGAAGATGTAAAATTCATATTCCAATACTGTTGAGCCGCCAAGGAAACAGTGATGCAGCCAATTGGTCGAAAACTGCAGAGATACGAACGTTGCATGGTTTTCGGTAGTTGTACTACTTTGCTGGAAGAAGACTCTGCCATTTTGGTAGTTGCTTGCGTACTAGGTATGAATCTTTATTTCTGTTTGTCTAATCATTTGAGTAACACTTACATGTCTTACCATATGGTTTAAGCTAAATCATTTATACTGCAACAGTTTTTTCTGAAACTGCTGGTGTCCAATTCTATTTTAATGAACGTTCTGTCAACAAATGGATCGAAAAGCATCACAAGAAGACGAGCAGCCATCGGAAAGCCTGCGAACTCGAGACTATTTGTTAACAGAGGGAAGCAGATTCAATAATGACAACCTCAATCCTTGGCGACGGAGTTTTCAGTCGGAGAGGGATTTGTCTACGGCAGCAACAACTCCCGGGCAGAAGTCTCCTCTGTCATGGACCATGTCATTTCCCCGGGCGTCCGATTCTCCGTTTACTCAATACAGACTGGAGAAAAACCATGCCGACGACGAGTTCAGAAATGAACACCGGTGCGTAGCGGCTGTGTTTACAAACGATGGCCAGATCTCCGCTCTCTCAGCTACAAACGAGGCGGTCTATTCTGGAACAACCACCACAAAAATCCGAATCTGGAAGCTGCCAGAATTCCACGAATGCGGGCATTTCAAATCTGTGAAAGGGTCGGGGAAATCCGTGATCGTAGATGGGAATAGAATTTACAGCGCGAACCAAGACCAAAAGATCAGAGTGTGGCGCCGGCTGTCTAACGGACACCCGTCTCGTCTTAAACTGGTGGCGACCCTTCCGACGGCAAAGGACCGTCTGGCAAATTCCATATTCCCGCGAAGTTATGTCCATGTTCGTCGCCATCATAAAATACTGTGCATTAATTACCTCGATGCCATATCTTGTCTCGCTATAAGTCAAGAACAGGATTTATTGTATTCGGCATCGTGGGACAAGACCGTCAAGGTTTGGCGATTGTCAGATTTCAAATGCTTGGAATCGATCTGTGCTCACCAGGACGCGGTTAATGCAATTGTGACGGGACCCGAGGGGCTTCTCTTCACAGGCTCTGCCGATGGATCGACCAAAATTTGGGAAAAGATACAAGGCATCCAAACATCGAAGCACGTACAGATCGCAGTTCTACAAGAGCCCAATAACCTCTCAGTTAACGCACTTGCTCTTAGCTCGAACGGAGCGATTCTCTACGCCGCATTTTCCAATGGAAGCATGGGCTACTGGAAGATAGGCGATAGGGATTGTGGTGGGTTTTGGCAGTCGAGTATGATAGGAGGCCATAGCCGTTACGTTTTATGCGTGGCAACGACGCGGCCTGATGTGGTCGTGAGCGGCTCCGCAGATAGGACCATCAAAGTCTGAAAGCATAGAAAATATGAATTCCTCCCATCTTGCATTGCTGTATTGCAAGGTCATCACACCCCAGTAAAGTGCATTGCCTTATCCTTGGAGAAGAAATTTGGGTCTCTCGTGGTGTACAGCGGGAGCCTAAATGGTACCATCAAGGAATGGTGGGTGTCAATTCATGAGGAAAGGGATGTACAGCGGGAGCCTAAATGGTACCATCAAGGAATGGTGGGTGTCAATTCATGAGGAAAGGGATGCAATTATTTCTACGAGAAACAAAATGGTTCAGGAAAAAGCCTGAAGATGTCACCCAAGATTCCCACTGAGAGCGTCTGTTGTGAGTTGAAAGATGAGTTTCTAGGATTGCTCCTTAGACTTGTAAACGAGATTTGTATGTAATTTATCGTCATGTACGTAGAACCAACAGGTCTCTGTTTATGTAAATGGAATTCGAAAACTTTTAGAGTGAAAAGCCATTAGTGGACGTCTAAATCTCTTCAAATTATTATTTTGGTGATATCAGTCTTGTGAATTGAATAATCCATACAGGAAGATCCACAATCCACGTTAAATAGTTTAAGCAATATGGATTATTGAGATTAAACACAACAGATTATTATAGATTGGTGATATCAGTCTTGTGAAGTAAATAATCCATACTTGAAGATCCACAATCCACGTTATATAGTTTAAGCAATATGGACGATTGAGATTAAACGCAACAGATTATTATAGATTGATTAGAAGGCCACGTGAAAAGAGGGTACATAGCAACAATGATTGAACAGGTCAACAACGACTAATGCATCGTAGGACCCCACGTGGCAAGAGGTCAAAATAGCCTATGCACCTTACTAACTATCTTGGTAATATCTACGGCTTGCATGAAATAACAAGGAAGATGTAATGGTCAAGATCCGATACCATATGAATAAATCGCCATCTATCGAAGATAATGAATGGTCCACATTGATTAGAAGAAAGACATCAGTGTCTACAATCTATCTTCAATAATTTGAACACGTAGAAAGCTCTAATGGAGGAAATATTTCATATCTATGATATTGATTAATTGGTAAGATCTCAAGGACAAACCAAGATTACACAATAGAAAAAGGTGAATAATTTGTACCAGGTCAAAAGGCTAAGTTAATGGCCTTGCATTGTACCACATGTCATCTCTCACAACTCTAAATAAAGCGTAGACTGTTAAATAAAAATTAATGGACTGCAAAAAAATATGAGAAGGTCTTCAACGACCTAGATTTGATGATAAAACATAAAGAACATTGTAGGCCTTCAACGTTCTAGATTTGATGATAAAACATAAAGAACATCATAAATTCAACTAAAGTTGTTAGTGACGCCCCCACATGTCAATATCAGAAACTGCCCACTAATGTTAAAGGTCATCAATGACTGAGATCCAAATCAAAAGAAATATGGATAGATAAGATTGATTTGCGTAAAAGATAAAGGATTAAATGGAGAATTTTAAACATCATCGATGACTAGATTTGAGAGATGGATAGCTCAGTGATTTTATGAGCATTTTCAATGGCCAGGATTAGAACCCAAGCAACCATGGATAGATAGGATATGTAGAAAATTATTTAGGCCAAGAATGCGTAGACATGCCATATTTTCATGTAAATACACAAGTAAATAAAGGGATGAATATAGCCATGATACATATAGTCATCCTGTATATTTTTTTGTACATAAAATAAACTACTATAACAAATAATCTACAGTTTGGTTAGACTAATAAATATAGAAAGAATTTAGCAGGACAAATAGATAGTTGAAAATGAGACAAATATTTTTTTACCTTCAAATCTTTTTAGAAGACAACTTTTACATCTAATTCACTTCCATCATTATTTTACTAACTCCATATCCCAATTTATAAAAGCTAAAATAGTTCAGTCATGGCAAGCATTGTACTCAAAGATTTAATATAATATAAAATCGAGCTGACCAAGTTCATGTAGGTAAGATGACACGTCATACTATATTTGGAATGAGATCAACTACATAGAATGTAGATAAAAAGGGGAAGCTTAGTTGACAAGAAAAAGGATGTAAATAGATAGTTCATGCAAAGTCAAATTTCTTTAGAAAAAAGTCAACCAAAAGGTATGATTCTATAATAATTATAGAAGTTCCAACTAGTGGAACCATCACTTAGAGATCTATTTTACATGATAGAAAAAGGTGACTAATTTGTACCAGGTGAAAAGGCTAAGTTGATTGTCACAACCCAAAAATTTCAACTAAATTTTTTGTTTAAAAATCAACATTTCTTTGCTTGAATGTCCATGTTTTAGTTTAGGCATACAATAAAATCACACTTCAAGATTGACCACCACTGTAGTTGGTGTCTTAAGTGCTCAGGGCTGGCCACACCTCGTGAGTCGCCACATAGGATCATGACTCCTCACACGAGTCTTATCTGGATTCTGGTGAAGGGTTATCCGTTCAGGGCCGATATCACCTACATGGGGTATGCTATCTCCCTTGTCCAAAGCCAGAAAAACTCGCAGTTCTTGAGTGCACAACTCATTTCTTTGGAACCAACATTTGTATGCCGGTTCTAGTCATGGACCCTCTGCTAAAATTTGAGCAGAGTTCACCATATCATGGTATGCAAACTATATATTCATGCCCTACTTCGACTGACGGTAATGATGCCCATAACCATCTGCCATTGGAAATGCATGAGTTGCCCTCTAGACAAACATCATATCGGCACTTCCCCAAATCGGGTGGAACGATGAATATCACCACCACTTACTGACCACCTGGAGTGACATCCCATACCGTCGCTCGTTACACTCGACGGCTTGGACCTCTGTCTCTATATAGCCGAAGTACAGTGGTTCAGTCTCACATTAGCCACCTCATGACTGGATAGGTAAGTCCCTACTCGGCTTTACCCGTTCAAAAGCAAAGTGAATATTTATTATATTAGGGGGAAAATTTCTAAGTTTCCCTATAAAATGAGGTTGTAGCCATTGTTTTAAAGTGTGAACTACGGAACACTATATTGCACTGACATCCTCCTCAAATAGAAATTCTCTTTTTAAAAAAAATACTATGAAAGTTACCATAAACTCTTATAAAAGAAAAATTCCCAATATACTTATAATTTTAGAAATTAAAAGTAATCTTAAAGAGAACAAAAGTGCTTTTTCTAATTTATGATAATAATTTAAAGGCCAAAACACGGCTATAATATTCTTCACGCATTCAGTTTACTATGCTTAAATAAATCCTTCTAAATTAACTTATAGATCATAATTTTTTTCATTTATTAACCAAGTAATAAACATCAAACATTATATCATTTCAACTCCTTTCTTTTAAAACAAAACCTACCATAAACCTCAGGCATACTAACGTTTATAAAAGAATCAACTTATCCATCAAAAATAAGATTTCAAATCATATAAGAGTCTATAACTACGTTTTTTTTAGAAGAAAACTTACAGTGAAAAGGAATAATTATGAAACCACTACCTTAAGAGACTTATTGGCAAATATACAGTATTTAAACATTACCTAATTAGACCAAAACCTATTTTAACATCAGCTGAGAGCATGTCTTAAGCGATGAAATCAAATTGAAGTGCTTATATATAATTAACATCACCATGTATACAATACCGTCACTTTCAAACATTAGTTTCTTTATCCAAAAAAAAATATAGCCAAACTATACCATTCATTTAGGAGTTTTAAAATGATAGAATTTTTAAATAATGATTCATTGATTCTCACGGAATCATTTGAATACTCTTTTTACAAAAAAAAAACGCTGGAGGATATAGCTAATTCCAGCACAGAGGAGCTTAACCGGAAAAAGAACTTGTCTTCTCGGCATCAAGCTCTCGGTCGCCATTGGCATCTCATCACTTGAAAGAATTTTGACATATTGCTTCATTGGATAGGCGTAAAACGAGTTTTTCCCTCACAGACCAAGGCGTAGGATTGGGGTTTAGAGATAGGATCAGCGTTGTCCAAGATTCCTAATGACAGGCAGTCATGCATAGGCAGGAAAAAACAAATAGCATGCACATGATTTTACATCACCCACACTATGCAAACAGAGCCTAAACACTCTTATCCTAAAGAGTAAACTTTCATTTATATTTTTATAAAAATAATGTGATATGTAGCTCCGCCAGAACTACTGGTAAAATAAAATTACATTGGCATTCATTGTAAGAAGAGACACTGCAAATTTATATTTCGAACACACACAAATATCAGATTTATTTTTTATTAAATTTTTTATTTCTGAAGACAAAGAAAGATTTCGCCTCCCTAGCTCGTGCAAGGATTTACATGAATATATTTTACTTCCTAGCCATGTTTTATTTCATAATTCCTAGATAGATTTGTTTATTTCCCCACACAACAAACTTGGATTCACATGAATTTTAATTCTAGCTATGTTTTATTTCATAAATCTCAAACAGATTTGTTTATTTCCCCACACAACAAACCCAAGTCAATATTTACAAATTCATGTATAGTTTCATCAGACTTATAACCTATTTGGAAGACATATTATTTTCTAAAATAACGTATTCCAAATCTGTTTATAGCAATTATCGAGAACACAAACCCCAAATCAAATGCAACACATGAATTCCCAACTACAGGCTAGATAAGCGTCTAGAATTGATCTAACCTCTTCACAATGCAACTTCTAAGCTCGTCTGCCCTGTCTAACTCTCTGCAATCTGGAAGACAAAAAAACATACACCTTCACAGCCAACCCGCTTTCGTTTTTAAATAACAAACATGCAAGGATTCGCTGACACGTCTCATTATGTTTTGCTAATTTTACCTTCATTACGTTCCCAGGTGTATCACGATTAGGATCCCAAAAGTTATTAATTAGAGAGGATATGATTTTTGTTAGAAAAATAAACCCAGATTTCACGCCTGTGTCCAACTGCACTGCGAACCTTGGGCGAAACCGGATTGGGCTCCAGACATGGGCGAAGTCGGACTGCGCTGCCGCAGTCCGGGATCCCGGCAAAAGTGTGACATGACGTCGCACTTATCTTCTGATAGATTTGACACCTGACAGATCCAATCTCCGCAGGAGTCAATGCCAGTCGACGTTTGTCAGAAACCCTGATGAGGGTCGGTTAGAGGATAACCCTTATCCGAAGCTGTCAGAGGATAACCCTTATCCTCCTCTCCCCGCGGCTATAAAAGGTGGTTCGGGTCTACAGACAAACTAGTGCGAAAAGAAGGAGAAGCAGAGCGTGTGTGAGAGAAGTTCGTGAAAGAGGAAGCGAAGATTTGAGCAGAGACAGGAGGGCGAATGTTTCAGTGAGCAGTGTGGCTCAGCTGATTTATGTCCGAGCAGCAGACTCGACATTTCCCCTGTTTGGTTTATCCTGCAGCATAGTCTACAGATGTTATTTCCTCGGTTGAGGAATTCTGTAACCCTAGTTGTTCATATGAATAAAGTTTGCTTTTGTCTGTGGCATCCTTAGGGTTTGCAGCAGTTTATTTGCTAACTTTGTTGTTCTCTGTTCCGGCGTTTCCCTCCTCTCTTTCGGGTCTTGCCAAGCCGGGCAAACCCAGCGACAGCCGCAGAAGACGAAGAAGTCGAAGGTAAAAGTGGCCAAGTCTGAAGTCTGCACTCGTGATCTGCCGAAGGCTGCACTGTGCGCGAAGTTCGCACTTCGCCAGTTTGCCCAGCGCAGTTTGCACTGCGCACGAAGTGCGCACTTCGGCACTTTTGCCCAGCGCAGTTTGCACTGCGCGCGAAGTGCGCACTTCGGCACTTTGGCCTTGCGCAGTTCGCACTGCACGCGAAGTGCACACTTCGGCCTTGTGCAGTCCGCACTGCGCGCGAAGTGCGCACTTCGGCACTTCGGCCTTGCGCAGTTCGCACTGCGCGCGAAGTGCACACTTTGGCCTTGCGCAGTCCGCACTGCGCGCGAGTGACGGACTTCGCCCAAGGAGTGGGTGCCATCCGCACTTCGCTCCCGAAGCTGGGAGCTGGCCGTGCACTCTGCGCAGCCTGGAGCAGTCGCACTTCGACGACTGAAAATTAAAAATTGCTCCTTCAAATTGGTATCAGAGCTGATAGTGTCGTGACATGGAGATAGAAGCATGGCTTCCGAGAGAAACTCGTTGCAGTTGCAGATCCCATGATTTAACGGCAAGAACTATGATTACTGGAGCATCCAGATGAAGATCCTATTTGAATCTCAGGAGCTATGGGAGTTGGTCGAGACCGGCTACCCAAAACCGGCAGATGCAGCATCACTGGCCGCCCTCTCTCAAGCAGATAAGGACCTGTTGAAAGAGCACAAGAAGAAGGACCAGAAGGCCCTCTTCTACATCATGCAAGCGGTTGAGGAGACCATCTTCCCGCGGATTGCATTAGCCACCAAGGCCAAGCAGGCCTGGGAAACCCTGGCGAGTTCGTATCAGGGCACCGACAAAGTGAAGTTGGTGAAGCTACAGATGCTCAAGAGAGAGTTCGAGAACTTGCAGATGAGCGAGTCCGAGTCGATGAGTGACTTCTTCACTTGGACGACGGACATTATCAACCAGATGCGGTTGAATGGAGAAAATTTCCAAAGCCAAAGAATCGTGGAGAATATTCTCAGAAGTCTGCCTGTAAAGTTTGACTCGATTATGATAGCAATCGAAGAGTCGAGGGATTTGACAACCCTCTCGACAGATGAACTCATGGGTTCCCTGCAGACCCATGAATAGAGGCTGAGCCGCTCAACTCAGTCTTCTTTGGAGCAAGCCTCCAAAGCGCAAGTCTCAGTCCGAGACAATGACAGACAAGACTCCTGCAATGACGCTTCTAGTTCTCAAAGAGGAAGAGGCAGAAGCAGACATGGGAGAAGGAACAAGCAAGGAGGGAATTCAAACCCTCAGGACGTTGAGCCAAGTTGCAACTTTCATCAGCAAGGAGGAAGAGGCACTGGCAGAAATCAGCAAGGTGGCTCTCAGCAGAAGAAGGACATGTCAAAGGTCCAATGCTACTACTGTAGCAAGTTCGGCCATTATGCCACATAGTGCAGAAAGAAGATGGTGAATGAGAATCAGTAGCAAGCCCATTATTCAAAGGAACCCAAAAATGCGACAGGAGGAAATGTGCTGCTGACTTGCAGTATTGAAGAGGAGAGCAAGAAAAACATCTGGTATCTTGATAGTGGTTGCAGCAACCACATGACTAGGAACAGGGAGATGTTCTCACAACTGGATGAAACAGTCCAGTCCGAAGTCAAGATGGGGAACAACATCAAAGTTCCTGTGATGGGGAAAGGAAAGATCCTCATCCGCACCCGACACGGTGATAGAAAAACAATTCAAGATGTTTTTTATGTGCCTGGGTTGAAGCACAATCTGCTAAGTGTTGGACAACTTGTGCAGAAGGGGCACACTGTACTATTCAAATATGGAGTCTGTTCCATCAGAGACAAAGTCCATGGACAAATCGTAACTGTGTCCATGACGAAAAACAAGATGTTTTCGCTGCAGATTCAGAATGAATCTTTGATGTCTCTGAGTGCAGTTGAGAAGGATGCTACCTGGTCGTGGCATCTCGGATTCGGTCACCTGAGTTTCAGTGGCCTGAATCTGCTGCACAAGAAGCAGATGGTGAAGGGTTTACCCCTTATAGAGCAACCAAACCAAGTTTGTGAAGGTTGTCTAGTCGGCAAGCAGCATAGGGACTCATTCCCTGTAGGGCAGTCTTGGAGAGCATCTCGGCCATTGGAGCTGGTGCACTCAGACATCTGTGGTCCCATACAGACCACCTCATATGCCGACAACAAGTATTTCCTGACTTCATTGATGACTTCAGTCGAAAGACATGGATTTATCCCATCAAGTTGAAGTCAGAAGCGTTTGCAAGGTTTAGGGAGTTCAAGGCTCTGGTTGAGAAACAGAGCGGTCATTATGTGAAGACTCTCAGAACTGATGGAGGTGGAGAGTACATCTCCAACGAATTCCATAACTTTTGCAAGCAACATGGAATTCAGAGGCAATTCACTGCCAGATATACGCCACAGCAGAATGGCATAGCTGAGAGGAAGAACAGAACAATCATGGAGATGGCACGGAGCATGCTGAAGGCAAAAAGTTTGCCACATGAGTTCTGGGCAGAAGCTGTAAGTTGTGCAGTTTATCTGCTGAACCGATGTCCCACCAAGAGTGTGAGGGACAAAATTCCAGAGGAAGCCTGGAGCAAGTTGAAGCCAAGTGTGGCTCATTTGCGAGTTTTTGGGTGCATAGCATATGCACATGTTCCAGATGAGAAAATATAGAAGCTGGATGACAAAGCTGAAAGATGCATCTTCACAGGGTACAACAAACCATCAAAGGCATACAGGCTGTACAATCCTATGACAAAGAAACTTTTCATCAGCCAAGACGTGAAGTTCTTGGAGGATGAAGTCTAGAACGAGAAGTCAAAGACTGGTCAGTCTGAACCAGCAACTGTTGAATCTGTAGACTTGGAGGAAGACAGAGTCCAACCACCTGTGCCTTCAAGCAGCAACAGTGGTGCCAGCAGTAGCACACCCTCATCATCCCGCTCACCTCCACTTGCAAGCAGAATTCAAAACCTGAGGACTCCTGCGAAGACTCGAAGCTTGCAAGACATTTATGAGGTAACCCGTAATCAATTAGATGAAGATTATTCTGATTTTGCTCTCTTTACTGAATGTGATCCAGTGGAGTTTGAAGAGGCAAGTCAGAATCGCAAATGGGTGAATGCGATGGATGAGGAGATAGCAACCATTGAGAAGAATGAGACATGGCAGCTAACAGATCTTCCAGCACGGAAGAAGACCATTGGAGTCAAGTGGGTATATAAAACAAAGTTTAATGCCCAAGGAGAAGTTGACAGGCATAAGGCCAGATTAGTGGCGAAGGGCTACAAGCAGAAGTCAGGAGTTGACTATCATGAGGTGTATGCACCTATAGCTTGACTTGACACAGTCAGAATGATTCTGGCACTCGTAGCTCAGAAAGGATGGAGCGTGTACCAGATGGATGTCAAGTTTACCTTCCTCAATGGAGTGTTGGAAGAAGAGGTCTACATAGACCAGCTGCCCGGTTATGAAATACAAGGGCAAGAAAGAAAAGTCCTGAAACTGAACAAGGCCTTGTATGGGTTGAAGCAAGCACCCAGGGCATGGTACAACCGTATTGACCGCTATTTTTAGGAGAATGGGTTTCAAAAATGCCCATATGAGCACTCCTTGTACATGAAGACAAATGCAGCAGGTGAGCTCATCATCGTCTGCCTGTACGTGGACGATTTGATATTTACTAGCAATAGCAGCAGCCTATTTGCGTAGTTTAGAATAGCCATGACATCCGAGTTTGAAATGACTGACATGGGGCTGATGAAATATTTTCTCGGCATTGAAGTTGACCAATCAGCAGATGGCATCTTCATTTCTCAAGGCAAGTATGCGAAGGATGTCCTGAAGCGCTTCAAGATGGAGGACAGCAAACCTGCCATCACACCTGTAGCCACAGGTTTGAAGCTGAGCAAGTTGGATACAGGGAGGTCTGTAGATCCAACCTTGTTCAAAAGGCTAGTTGGTAGTCCGATGTACTTGACCGCAACTCGGCCAGATCTGATGTTCGGAGTCGATCTGATCAGCCGTTTCATGGAGACTCCGAAGGACACGCACTGGCAAGCAGGCAAGAGGATCTTGTGCTATGTCGGCGGGACGCGAAACCATGGCCTATTTTACGCTAGACGGGACCGGTTGGAGCTAGTGGGCTACACGAGACGATGGATCGAGGCTAGCAGCATCGACGATCGAAAGAGCACCTCCGGGTATGCTTTCCATCTCGGATCAGGGGCAGTCTCATGGGCGTCCAAGAAGCAACCCATCGTTGCGTTGTCCATAGCCGAAGTAGAATATGTCGTCGCCACGACATTCGCATGCCAGGCAGTATGGCTACGAAGAGTTCTGAGTGAACTGTACAATCCTCCGGAAGGCGCAACAACAATTTTTTGTGACAACAATTTGGCCATTGCACTGTCAAAGGATCCCATGTTCCATGGCCGGATGAAGCACATTGATATTCGTTATCACTTCATCAAAGAGTTGGTGAAGTCCAGAGAAATTCATCTGCAGTTTTGCAGATCCAAGGAGCAGTTGGCAGATATTTTCACGAAGCATTTGAAGGAGGAAGACTTCAGCAGATTGCGAGAGAAGCTTGGAGTCAAAGTTCTTATGAAATCAGGTTTAAAGGAGGGTGTTAGAAAAATAAACCCACATTTCATGCCTGTGCCCAATTGCGCTGCAAACCTTGGGCGAAACCAGACTGGGCAGACATGGGCGAAGTCGTACTACGCTACCGCAGTCCGGGATCCCGACAAAAGTGTGACATGACATCGCACTTATCTTCTGACATATTTGACACCTGACAGATCCGATCTCCGTAGGAGTTAATGCCAAGTCGGCGTTTGTCAGAAACCCTGATGAGGGTCGGTTAGAGGATAACCCTTATCCGAAGCTGTCAGAGGATAACCCTTATCCTCCTCTCCCTGTGGCTATAAAAGGCAGTTCGGGTCTACAGACAAACTAGTGCGAAAAGAAGGAGAAGCAGAGCGTGTGAGAGAAGTTCGTGAAAGAGGAAGCGAAGATTTGAGCAGAGACAGGAGGGCGAATGTTTTAGTGAGCAGTGTGGCTCAGCTGATTTATGTTCGAGCAGCAGACTCGACATTTCCCCTGTTTGGTTTATCCTGCAGCGTAGTCTGCAGATGTTGTTATTTCCTCGATTGAGGAATTCTGTAACCCTAGTTGTTCATATGAATAAAGTTTGCTTTTGTCTGTGGCATCCTTAGGGTTTGCAGCAGTTTATTTGCTAACTTTGTTGTTCTCTGTTCCGGCGTTTCCCTCCTCTCTTTCGGGTCTTGCCAAGCCGGGCAAACCCAGCGACAGCCGTAGAAGACGAAGAAGTCGAAGGTAAAAGTGGCCAAGTCTGAAGTCTGCACTCGTGATCTGTCGAAGGCTGCACTGTGCGCGAAGTTCGCACTTCGCCAGTTTGCCTAGCGCAGTTTGCACTACGCGCGAAGTGCGCACTTCGGCACTTTTGCCCAGCGCAGTTTGCACTGCGCACGAAGTGCGCACTTCGGCACTTCGGCCTTGCAAATTTTACACTACGCGTGAAGTGCACACTTCGGCCTTGCGCAGACCGCACTGCACGTGAAGTGCGCACTTTGGCACTTCGGCCTTGCGTAGTTCGCACTGCGCACGAAGTGCACACTTCGGCCTTGCACAGTCCGCACTACGCGCGAGTGACAGACTTCGCCCAAGGAGTGGGCGCCGTCCGCACTTCACTCCCGAAGCTGGGAGCTGGCCGTGCACTCTGCGCAGCCTGGAGCAGTCGCACTTCGGTGACTGAAAATTAAAAATTGCTCCTTCAATTTTAACATGGTTTATCCAAGCTCCTATTTAGTTTATAATGCATATTCATGATATAGGCCTTCTATAGTTTTACTGCCTTATTATTGAGTAATTTAAACATTGTCCAAGTATTGTAAAAGACGTATGTATTAGACTTATTAATTCCACCTTTTTTTTAATTAATTAATATTTTTACTATTTTATTATTACTTTGAATATATTTAAGTATATTTTAAACCAATTCCATGATTATTTATGTATTATATATATATATATATATATTCTAAATTTCATTATTATTATTTTTATATATTTTTTCATTTATAGTCTTATTATTATTATTTTGAAGAACTAATATTTTGAATTATAAAAGTAGCAATATACAAACTAAAAAAACAAACAAATCACAATCATAAATACTGCATCAATCATGTCATACAGAATGCAATGTAGACGCAAACTCTATGGTGGGCTTCGTGTACCCATGGACCATGGTGCACGAGGCACAACATCACATCCAACTTACCTAGCTCCCCCAGTCCAGTGCCTTGGTTGTGGTTAGTTGCTCCCGTCCGTAACTGACGTGGGGTCCTGCACCTGCATCACAAAACTAAATGCAGTATCACATTCCTCAAGGAAAACTTAATCATTAGTAGTGGGGATGTGACATTGATGGCTTTGCATTGTACCACATGTCATCTCTCACCACCCTAAATAAATCATAGCCAGTTAGATAAAAGTTAATGGACTATAACAAAATATAAAAAGGCCTTCAACGACCTAAATTTGACCATAAAACATAAAGAACATCATAGATTCAACCAAAGTTGTTAGTGACGTCCTCCACATGCCAATATCAAAAACTGCCCACCAGTGTTAAAGGTCATCGACGACTGAGATCCAAATCCAAATAAATATGGATAGATAAGATTGATTTGCATAAAATATAAAAGACTAAATGGAGAATTTTTAAACATCATCGATGGCTAGATTTGAGAGATGGATAGCTAAGTGATTTTATGAGCATTTTAAATGGGCAAAATTATAACCCAAGCAACCATTGATAGATAGGATATGTAGAAAATTATTTAGGTCAAGAATGAGTACACATGCCATATTTTTATGTAAATACACAAGTAAATAAAGGGATGAGTATAGTCATGATACATATAGCCAATGGAAAAGTCATCCTGTATATTTTTTTGTACATAAAATAAGCTACTATAACAAATAATCTATAGTTTGGTTAGACTAATAAATATAAAAAGAATTTAGCAGGTCAAATAGATAGTTGAAAATGAGAAATATTTTTTCATCTTCAAATCTTTTCAGAACACAACTTTTACATCTACATTCGCTTCCATCATCATTCCACTAACTCCATATCCCAATTTATAAAAGCTAAAATAGTTCAATCATGGCAAGCATTGTACTTGAATATTTAATATAATATAAAATCGAGCTGACCAAGTTCATGTATGTAATATGACATGTCATACTATATTTGAAATGAGATCAACTACATAGAAAGTAGATAAAAAATAAGAAGCTTAGTTGACAAGAAAAAGGATGTAAATAGATAGTTCACGCAAAGTCAAATTTATTGAAAAAAAACTCAACCAAAAGGTATGATTCTATAATAATTATAGAAGTTTCAACTAGTGGAACCATCACTTAGAGATCTGTTTTACATGATATAAAAAGGTGAATAATTTTTACCATGTCAAAAGGCTAAGTTGATGGCCTTGCATTGTACCACATGTCATCTCTCACAAACTTAAATAAAGCATATCCAGTTAGATAAAAATCAATGGACCCCAACAAAATATAAGAAGACCTTCAACGACCTAGATTTGACCATGAAACATAAAGAACATCGTAGATTCAACCAAAGTTGTTAATGAATCCTCCACATGTCAATATCATAAACTTCCCACCAGTGTTAACGGTGATCGACGACTGAGATCCACATCCAAATAAATATAGATATATAATATTGAGTTGCATAAAAGATAAAGGATTGAATGGAGAATTTTTAAACATCATCAATGGCTAGATTTGAGAGATGAATAGCTGAATGATTTTATGAGTATTTTCAATGGCCAAGATTAGAACCCAAGGAACCATGGATAGACAGGATATGTAAAAAATTATTTAGGTCAAGCATGAGTAGACATGCCATATTTTCATGTAAATACACAAGTAAATAAAGGGCTTAGTATAGCCATGATACAGATAGCCAATGGAAAAGTCATCCTGTATATTTTTTTATACATAAAATAAGCTACTATAACAAATAATCTACAATTTGGTTAGACTAATAAATATAGAAAGAATTTAGCAAGTCAAATAGATAGTTGAAAATGAGACAAATATTTTGTTACCTTCAAATCTTTTCACAACACAACTTTTACATCTACATTCACTTCCATCATCATTCCACTAACTCCATATCCCAATGAATAAAAGCTAAAATAGTTTAGTCATGGCAAGCATTGTACTTGAAGATTTAATATAATATAAAATTGAGTTGACCAAGTTCATGTAGGTAATATGACACGTCATACTATATTTGAAATGATATCAACTACATAGAAAGTAGATAAAAAGGAAGAAGCTTAGTTGACAAGAAAAATGATGTAAATAGATAGTTCATGCAAAGTCAAATTTCTTGAGAAAACACTCAAACAAAAGGTATGTTTCTATAATAATTATAGAAGTGCCAACTAGTGGAACCATCACTTAGAGATCTATTTTATACGATAGAAAAAGGTGAATAATTTTTACCAAGTCAAAAGGCTAAGTTGATGGTCTTGCATTGTACCACATGTCATCTCTCATAACCCTAAATAAAGCATAGCCAGTTAGATAAAAATCAATGGACCACAACAAAATATAAGAAGGCCTTTTATAACCTAGATTTGACCATGAAACATAAAGAACATCGTATATTCAACCAAATTTGTTAGTAAATCCCCCCATATGTCAATATCAAAAACTGCCCACCAGTGTTAAAGGTCATCGATGACTGAGATCCAAATCCATAGAAATATGGATAGATAAGATTGATTTGTCTAAAAGATAAAGGATTCAATGGAAATTTTTTAAACATCATCGATGGCTAGATTTGAGAGACGGATAGTTGAGTGATTTTATGAGCATTTTCAATGGCTAGGATTAGAACCCAAGCAACCATGGATAGACAGGATATGTAAAAAAAATTTTAGTTCAAGCATGAGTAGACATGCCATATTTTCATGTAAATACACCAATAAATAAAGGGTTGAGTATAGCCATGATACATATATCCAATGGACAAGTCATCCTATATATTTTTTGTACATAAAATAAGCTACTATAACAAATAATCTATAGTTTGGCTAGACTAATAAATTTAGCAGGTCAAATAGATAGTTGAAAATAAGACAAAGATTTTGTTGCCTTCAAACATTTTTACAAAACAACTTTTATATATACATTCACTTCCATCATCATTCCACTAACTCCATATCCCAATGAATAAAAGCTAAAATAGTTCAATCATGGTAAGGATTGTACTTGAAGATTTAATATAATATAAAATCAAGCTAACCAAATTCATGTAGGTAAGATGACACGTCATACTATATTTGGAATGAGATCAACTACATAGAAAGTAGATAATAAATAAGAAGCTTAGTTGACAAGAAAAAGGATGTAAATAGATAGTTCATGCAAAGTCGAATTTCTTGAGAAAATACTCAACCAAAATGTATGTTTCTATAATAATTATAGAAGTGCCAAATAGTGGGACCATCACTTAGAGATATGTTTTACATAAGGTTGGGCATTCCTTTAAAATAAAAAAAAAGCTCCAAAATATGGATATGAGTCTAAAAGTGCAAGCAAATATGCACATGATAGAGAGTGATTGATAGAAAAGGTTCTTGCTAGATTGAGTAAATAAGAGAAAGTGACATAGAAATGGTGGATTTTGACCTACAAGCACCTGGAATATCTACTCAAGGCACCTTGCCCAGGCTTGAAACAACTTTTAGCTATAACGAAGTATAATCGTGGAGGTACAATTTTGTGGGGTTGTCCCATATTATAGGAACCCCTTTTCACTATGTCCCCCTTATTTTCTTCCATTTCTTCTTATTATAATATCACTTCTTTTAGTGTTCACCTATAAACTGTGTCATAATTTTATTTGTTTATTTCATATAATGCTTTATCCCTATCCTTTTATTTGACTCTTTTTATGTTCATCATAGTTTTACCTCCTTTTGTGCATATATCTCTTCATTGTATCCTATCTTCCACTTTCTATGATCCCTACATCCACCCTGTTTCTTAGTTCATATTTTAATTTTTTGTATTCTTTCACTCCTTAAAAAGTGCTAAGTTTAAAGGAAAGCTATCTAAAATGCCAAACAAGTAATGCCAAATTTTTAACTACATTTAAAATATAGAATAATGGTATTTTAGAAGCTACAAAATTCATTAAGTGTTGCAATATTTCTAAAGTAACATATGGCCAGAGAAGGATGCAATAGCTGAAGGATGAGATCCTATGGCTAAGAAATAGCCAACTATGAGGCCCAATATTATCACAACTATAACCTACTAAAATAATTTGATAGATGGAAATCAACCAAGTGTAAAGGATAAAAAATAATAGTCCAAGACAACAAGAGTTAGCCATGGAAATTATCTTCTATAAAAAATATGGGGAAAAAAGAACGAGCAATATTTATTAATAGATTTAGCCACTATAAAAAATAAATAAAATGAATTAGTGGAAGATTTCAGCTAGAGATTTACTAAATTTAGAAATGCGATCCTAGTAGTATTGAGACTGAATTATTACCAATCCATCTATTTTTATAAGAATGCTTTCCCTGGAGATTTCAATTGTGAGTTAAGACAGAAGACAATGACTACCATTGATGAATGTATGGATGTGGTTATTCAAATAGAAAAAAATATGATTGATAGTGGAAAAATGAAAGCATATTCTCTAGAGTCTAGCTCATCTGACAGAAAACCTAAGAAGGTTGAATTCTTTGTTCCTAAGAAAATAGAGCAAGATCATACCAAGAAAATGACTAATCAATTGAGTAAAATGTTTACCATGTTAAACAATAGATTAGCAAGGATTGAGAGAGGTAAAGAAATCAGTTCTAAGCCTACATAGTTTCAGAATAAGAAAAGATAGTTGGTTGATAGTAGAACCTCCATTTAGAAGGAATTTTAACTAAAAATGGAACAATAATGAAAATGAAGGAGGAAACAAGAATAGGAATGGAAATAATAATTGGAAAAATAAAAAGTAGAGAAATATATGAATTTTATTTCCAACCTGATCCCATCCAATAACATCGCATCAAAATTATCTTTTTGATTGCTCTGCCTATGATGCACCACATAATTTTTATGATTATGGCATATTTTAGAGTATGTATTCCAACGTTGACCTAAATTCTGAATTTGAAGAAGATATAAGGATTAATTAATGTTGGCCTCAAGAAGATGATATCAAAGAAATTGAATCTGAAAAATACCTTGATATCTATGTCATAAATCATGAACAAAGAGCCTTAGTATATGTAGAAGCACAAACCTTAGATAAACCCTTTGGTACTAGATTCAACATAATGAAACAAGGTAATCTTATCCCAATGACAGAAGAGGTAGAGTCCTTAGAAATAATTCATGCTCAATATTAGAAACAAAATAGCGAAAGATAAAACTAAAAAAAGACTTACAAATAAAAACAATAAGCAATCTAGAAAAAATAAATATGCTCAAGAATAAAGAGCTACGTGGGTAATTTCTCATAAAAAGATAAATTAGATGAAATAACAAGTTATCCCCAAAGAAACCGACATAGATGAAGTAATAGAAGAACTTTTTCTAGTTCTGCCAAGGATATTTCATCCATTACCAATAGAATCTTCTATGCTAAAGATAATGCCCTCATGATCCCAAGTCATCCTCACCCAATCCCTAGGTTTGAAGCCTCTTTAATTTAGTACTTGCACATTTCTCTAGATTCCTCCACCCAATCGCAACTCTAATTATTTTCAAATATCAAGGAACAATATCAAGTGGATTCCTCCACCACAAGGCTAGGTAAAGCTAAATTTTGATGGGGTAGCTAAAGGCAACCTTGTTCGAGTAGGTGCAAGAGGTATTCTTAGGGATCACAATGGAAATTCTATCTTTGCCTTTGCCAAGTGCTTGGGTGAACAATCAAATCACATAGCTGAAGCAAGATCTCTTTGGAGAGGCCTTCTACTGATCAAACAATTTCTAGGTAAAGTTATTGTTGAAGGGGAATATTTAAATATAGTCAATTACTTCAAGAATTATAAAACCCCTACTTGGAGAGTCAAAAACTACATCGAAGAAGCCAGAAACCTAATCCTCCATTAGCGTGAGACCATCATTCAACATGCTTTTGGGGAAGCAAAAAAAGTAGTGGAAATGTTAGAAAATATTGGAATTAATGCTCCTGGGTTGATGACGTGGACTAACACCCTCCCACAGGAAGTCGATAAAATTTCTAGGATAAAAAAAATTCAAAATGACTGAAAAATTATTACTCATTTTAATTTACCTGATTTTATGTATGAAGGGTTTAATTTTCCTAGGTCTAATCGCCATATTTGTCTTTTACCCCTTTAGGATCCTATTTCACATTCTTATTTTTTCCATGATGATTTTGTGTTCCTTGAGGCAAATTAGGATAGGTGTCCTCAAAACATTTCTAGTTTTGTGTTGCACCTTCCTTGTGCCTTTCCTAGGTCTTGTTTTCATTACTATTGGCAGTGCTAGTTTTCAAATTTTGAATGGCCCCAAAATTGATTGGCATATTATCTTAGTTTGTCATCCTATCTATCATCATTCCTTAGTACTTCATCATTCATCGAATCTCCTGGCCTGCTCATTCCCAAATACCACTCGTGTGTCAAAATTTCACGTGTCATATCACCATTCTTATCTGTCTCTAATAATTTTCTTGAGCCTCATCATTTTCATACTCTTTTTCATGCCTCTATTCGTAGGAGATTTTTGTCATTTTATAATGCTTCAAGTTTCCATTTTTTCTTGTGAGGATCATGTGTCTCTAAATGATTCTTGCCCATTTTTTTAAAAGTATCCAAGAGTGACACACATTTCTATTTTTGATGGTTCTAAGTCTTATGGGAATTCACAGTCTACTAAGGCCCGTTGCTTTGATATCAGGTACAAGGTGGAATTGATGTTTCCAAGGAATTTTTATAACCCGAGGAGGTGGCAAAGTTTCTAGAAATGTTCAAGACCTTCCTTTGATTCAAAAGCACACCTCCATTCAAGAATTACTATCTCCCTCGATTGCTATCTAAGGTTTTAGTTAGAGCACTCTATTTATTCTTCCATCCTATAGTGCCATAACTTTGCTATTATGGGATTCATTGAAACATAGATGCTTGAAATTAAACCTGTTTCTACGATGATCATGAATGCACGGGGATTTATACCATTTCTATAGTAATTCTCTAGGATGTACTAGGAGCTGAACACTGTTTTTGCTTCCAGCTAGGATAAATTTATTGCCATTATCCATGGTGTTGAATTTTAGGTTGACATCCACATCCTTACAGAAATAAGAGGTTAGTCGTTGGTGGGATGAACCATCCATAGGAAAAAACTTAATTGGGACACATTTTTGAAGGCGTTTGAGCCAAGATCCAATCTATGTAAGCTCATAAAACTAGGTATGATCAGGTAGGATTTACCTACTCCATGGAAAGAAGTCATGAAACATGTGATGGAGTATATCACGATTGGTGACCCAGGTTCCCCTCTCAGGATTTTTCACATAGCTTTTGTGAATCACTTCAAGGAAGTGAAACCCCTCAACACCCCTAAAATCCTATTTTTATCTATGGAATATTCCATTAAGGTAACTCGCTCAAATAAGGATGAGGCTTGGCCCTCACATCAAGGACTTTTTAAGGTGATCTACAAACATTTGTTAGAGAAGTTCCCAAAAGGTAATGTTTTGATACCTGAGTAGCAAGCGGACTCCAAACAGACTACTAAGGAGGACACATCCTTTACCCCATCCTCAAGTGCTCGTAGTTACAATAAAAGGAAAGTGGAAGGTAGTTCTTAGGACGTATAGCAATCGGTAAGAAATAAGGTCACGGTGGAAGATCGCCCAACTCCTTCAAGAATATCCTAGCTCCTAAAATATAAATTCATTCAAAACATAAAAAAAAATACATGATTCCATTCAGGATGAGCTTGAGGATATCATGATCAAGTTACTATAGGAGTACATAATAAATACTAGTATAGCCACCATCGCTTATATGGAGAGTGCAGTAACCACAATCATGGTTGCCATTGCCCAAATGAAGGAGCACAGAAATGCTCTGCATTTATTATTTTTTATACAAATTACTCCTAGGATCACCTTGAAAAGAATATTGCAGGAGCTAGCACTAGAGGTAACATCGAGGAGGATGAGGTTGTGGAAATCATCATGGAAATCCCCAAGGATGTCAAAAACGATGACACCAAGGATTCTACAAATGTGTAATACCTTTGGAGATTGTTGTTTTTTTTAGTTTTTGTCTTGCTGGAACATGTTTGTTCCTGTTTGGTCCTTTTAGACTATTTCTTTTTATTTGAAAGTCTTTGGATTAGTTTGGATGTAGCATCCTTTAATTCAGATTTTGTACTAAGGTTTTAGGGCACCTTTCAAATGTCGTTATTAATAGAATTTTGTTAACATACCAAAAAAAACAAGCAAATGGTTAACATTACATTTGGAGAGCTAATGACTATTCCAAAATACAAAAATGAGGTCTGTAAAGCTTTTAAGTTAGCTTACCAATAAAAATATTAACCTAAAATCCCCATAGGCCCAAAAAATAATGCAGTTAGAGCCCCATATTTAGTGAAACTTTTCTATATATATCTAAGGTATACATCAGGCTATGGTGACCAATATATTATTCATAATTGTATTCTTAATAGTGGTGTTTCCATGAATTTAATATCAAAATGAACTCCTTAGAAAATGAGCATAAATTCTATGAAATGTATTAATGTTCAAAAGGGGTTACAAGTGTTCCTTTTTACAAATCTTCCTTAGAAGGCTACAAAACAAGGTTCAACAAAGTGAATGTCCCTTTTATTTCAATGAACTATTGACTACATCCTGAATTGGTCTCCCAATGATCCTCAAGGGGTGTGGGCCGAGTGCATGTGTACCTCCAATGATCATACCATCCTCTACACCTGTATGACCTACAAAATGGGGTTAGTGTGTTTGGGGACCTATCATGTATCATACCTCATAGTTATGAAGATAAAAGACTCTAAATAAAACAGTAATATACATAAATAAAGTTGTTGTAACTGATTGTAAGTGCTAAAAAAATAGTAAAGTATACCTATAGGGAGGGTTTTGTAACTTTCTATCGGTTGAAAATGGACTTTGGTTAGAGTCGCACCCTACATAGAAACTATATTGGGTCATTGGGTACCTATAAAATGAGCTTGTAACTATATTTTTATGGATCTAATAGAATATGATGTTATCCTGTGACTATAGTAGCTCTTGGTCAGTGTTGGATGTGCTCTTGTACCTATAAAAACCTATCAAAAAGGCATGCAAGAGGGTATAAAATATGTGGTTTTCATATTGATTTAATGGTTTATGTATGATTGATTGATGAATAGAATTCTGATTTTATTTTGGTAGAGTTCTATTATGTGGATTGAAATGGATGGATTTAGGAGGAAAAGTACTCCTATTTATAGCTTTTGGAGAGCTTAGTGGGCTGAGGTGTTCCTTATGAGGTGGCATGGAGTAATGGTTAGACCTTAACCATGGTAAGGTTAAAGGGTGAGGTGGAAGGTGACTCATCCTCCCACATACCATTAAAATGGATCTTTTACATATCTAGAAATATCCCATGTGCACACGTGTGATAAAAGGTTAGGGTTAACCTTCATTAATTAGATCCTAGCTTATATAATGGTTAAATCAAGTATCTTTAAAATATTTTATGCAAGTCATGGGTGCACACATGTGTGAGGATAATATTAGTGTCAATATTGATTAATCTTAATTAAATGTATGTTTAAGTCGTAATGTGCACTTTAATGATAAAGTGACTTTTAAACCAAGGTTAGAGTTACCATGGTGATACTTTTTTGGTGGTTGCATGGGCACCATGATTAGGTGTAGGAAAGGGTTTGAGTGGCCTAAGATGCTTATGGATAGCCCTTTTGATAAATATAAGGTGTTTTGAGATTAATTAATGCAATTTGGTGGCTTTTGCAAATTAATTAACCATGAAGAAAGAGTAACAACCATGTGCAACTTTTAGGTGTCTACATTTACCCCTTTTTGTACTGTAGTGTGTGAAGACATAAGATGGTGTAAAAATTTAGTGACACTATATGATGAATTAATTTTGAAAAATAAGAATTAACAATGGAATATTATGTATGATGGTGTCTTTCATCATGCCACGATGATTGTTGAGGGAGTAGATGTAAGATTACCTTATTATCATGATCAATGTAAGATGCCTCAATTGTGGAAGGAACAAATGTATTTGATAGTTTACCATTGATACTTCATTGATATTTATTTGATTTAATAAACCATTCAAACCTAGGTAGGTTTTTCTTAGGTGCTTCATGCATGAGTGGTATTACGACTACGAGTCTTGGAGGAGGAAATCCATGATCAACCTAAAGACTGAGGTATTTTGGTTCGTCAAATGTTCAGTTGGATTGGAATTTTTATGAGAAGATAAGTTTTAATTTTGTGTTACCCCAAAAAAGAGGGGCTTAATATGATCTTTGACAAAGGCTATTGGACAAACACAATTTCTAGTATTGAGTGTTTGGTTATTGATCATGCATAAAGTGGATTTTGTGAGATGTCTACCCCCTCAAGCGATGAGATGATGAGTGGTGAAAATACAGTGGTGATGATACACTTGATAATTTTTTTGATGAAGTCAAAATGAGTGGGTAAATGGGATAATGGAATAATTTTGCAGCAAGGGTATGCTAGCAAAGTGGAAAATCACCTGGGAGACCCTAGGGAAAATTTTGTTCAGTTTGGCCTCAGTCGTTGGGTACCTAGCGACCAAAATGGATCATTGGATACCTAGCGATTGAGAGTTGAAACTATAAAAAAGGTAATCATGGGGTGCATACATCATTTCCACACCTGCAAATTGCCAAAGAGGAGTGAGAGGAGAGGGAGTAGAGGAAAATTTATCATGGAGTGTTACCGAAATCATGACATGAGGGACAAGATGGTGGTTCAAGTTGGATAAGGTGATGAGTGAGTGGTATTGGTAATTCAAGTTTGAAACTCACACACGTTGAATTGCAAAAATCTAAAAATAACCCTAGCGACCGATTTGGATCACTAGGTACTCTGCAACCGTATGATTGTACTTTTTTTGGAATGTCACTTGGGAGGGCACATAGTGCATGTATGAATGCTTGAATAAAATGTATGTGTGATTTTGTTTTGTGATTTTTTACTAAAAAAAACATGTTTGTATAAAATAGGCACCAACAGAGATTCACTTGAGGTATTGATTTCATCCTTTGTTAGAGGACCTGAAGAAGACCATAGGGAATGTGGACCTACAATGGGTGTAGAATGTGGGTTTGCATAGGGTGTATCAGATGAGGATGATACACTGTGATCATGCCTATGTGGAGGTATTATTTGAGCGATGATATGTAGATCGCAACACCTTCCATCTCCCGATACGAGAGATGATGATTACATTGGAGGATATATTCAAGATTTTCACTGTAGAGGGGTTGACCGTGATCACTGCTAGATATAATCAATGAAATGTGACGTTACAAAAATTATTGGATGATAGGTTAGAGGATGTAAGGTTCTTCAGTGGAGGAGTATACTATGAGTAGTGTTGGCATGATAGGAGGATCACCCTGAGGTACTTGATGGCTATGACATTAATAACCAACCATGTGATGCTAGATGTGTTGGGATGTTGATTCCCATGGAGGATGATGGAGGTGGTATACGATATAGTAGAGCACTAGCATCAATATGCATGGACACTAGCTTTGTTGGTGTAGACCTACAAGGAGCTGCATGAAGTGAGGCAGGTTGGTCGATGGATGATGGGAGTGGGTGTGCTCCTCCAGGTGTGGGGATGGGATCACATTATATGAGAGAAACCTAATGGGTTAACCTACAAGACCCATGATTTGATAGGAATAGATGTTCCTTATGCCTTGTAATGGTGGATAGATATAAAGGAGTTATTGTATAGGTCACATGATGGATATGGCTTACACTATAGGTATGTGTTCGGCCTATTGAGGCCTGAGGACATCTACTGGTGACCATGGAGGGGGGTTCCAGATTAGGATGAGATGGGGTGCGAGATATGTCAAGTGAGGCACAATTGATGGGTGATTGGGCGAGAGGACACATAGGTAGAGTGGTTACCATTCAGTCATGTGTTACGATAGTTTGTATTGATACAAGAGGTATTTGAGGTATCCATGATGGTATATAGGGTTAAGGGTGATCTTGGATGGAGACCAGTGGTGGTACCTCTAGATATGGAATTGAATGTAGAGATAGATATCCCAAATATCAAGGATGTGGGGACCACACCAGGATATGATGTGTGGTGGGCTACTCAAATATGGGATCCAAGAGTAGATATGATAGATAGGTACATAGAGGCCATAATGGTTATGCCAAGTGGTGGTTTAGGATGGATTGAAGAGGATTCTAAGGGTGGAGGAGGTATCCATGGAGGATATTCTATGGTAAGGGTGAGTAGTCCTCAGCAGGCTGTTATAGTATCAGATGGTGTAGGAGGTGCAGGGTGTAGTATTCCCCATGAGGTAGCTATGGAGGTTGATGATGGATGGGATGAGGATAGTGAGGAGTTTGATAGTGAGTTTTTGTGCTAGGTGCAATCGTGGGTGGAGTGAGGTGATATCCCCATGAAAGGATGGGAGGAGCCAATAGTTGCTCCCAAAGGGTGTGGAACCTTAGCCCCAAATGAGATAGGTCTATCTATTTATATTTGCAACATGATGCATACCTATGAAGATATTACTATGTTGTAGGATAGGTTGCAAGAGGTGTAGGGTGAGATGACCCAATGAGATATGGCCTTGACGTAGGAATGGGCCACCCTGATATTGGAGAGGTATAGAGTTATAGTGGTGTGGATAGAGGTCAAGAGAGATGTGGCCCACATGATGGGATAAATGGAGACTGTTGAGGTTGGCATAGTGTGAGTGCAAGAGGATGTTGCTTGGGAGTGAGTAGAGAGGGAGGCTCTAGTGGTCGAGGTGGCTCAACTACAGAAGGATACCACTTAGAGGAAGGCTCTAGCAATGGATCTGGAACGACTATGAGAGGAGGTGTCTTAGGAGAGGGCTCAACGAGAGGCCTTGGTAGCTCAACTACAGGAGGAGGCCACCCAGGAGAGGATCCAAAAGGAGGCTATGGAGGAGGATATAGTGCAACTTCATAGGGAGATGATTGAGGAGAGGATTTTGAGGGAGGCCATGGTGGCCAAGGTGGATGGAATATGTTGAGTGAAGGATTGCTTTAAGGGCTTATTCTTCCAAGAGGGAAGGAAGGTGAACCAACTGGAGGTACACTTAGTGCTTCATGGGATTAGCATCCCAAATTTCTTAGATTCAGGGTCATGATACCACCAGAGTCAGACTAGGTGATCAAAGAGGCAGCTGCAGGTAATCAGGATAGGTCCCAACCATGGTAGCTAAGGTAATTCAAGGAGAGTGGAGGAGCATCCTGTCCCATAAGAGGGGAATGAGGAGACACATTATGAGGCATAGAGTTGAGATAGGCTGCATTCGATGAGTATTTTGTGTTGTTTTATGTATTTTTGATGTGGTGAGAGTGCCACTGATTTTGTATATGATATCTCAATGTGGTAATGTACAATATAGTGTATAGGTGATGGAGCCTACGAGCGATGTTATTATGTACAATTTATTCATGATTTTTATATGATATATACATGATGATTTTGTTGTGATTATTTATTGTGTGTCTAATGTGTGTTATGTGACTATTATGAATTATACAAATGATGTATATGCATGATTTGATTGATAAGAACAATACAAACGATGTGTTTGATGTGAAACACTGGTAATGGTGCATGTGTAATGTAATTTGGTTCATGATGAATGCCAGTTAATATTAACCTAACGATTAATAAATATTCATAGATGAATGTGTGCCAATAGGATATAGAGAAATGTGTATACATATGAGATGCAAAAATGTGCCAATAGGTGACAAGTTGTTTATATTGTGTTTGAACTATTTCACTTTGTTTTGTGAAGCCAAAAATAAACAAATGGACAGGTAAACTAATGACCAAGATATGTGATAAGTAAGAATGAAGTGCATGAACTGACGTTCATGTATAAGAAACACATGGATGAAATGTAATTGAGGAGGAAGTACAACTACAATGAAGAGAAACTTGTTATAATTGGAGGCAGCAATGATGTTGTTCGCTCCCAACTTTGAAGCATGAAAATTTTTTTAAAAGAGTTTATAGACACTCAAACAACATAGAATGAACAATCAAACTCATTTAATAATCATGCAATATCCTATAGATATTTGAGCTAGTCTAACTAAATCTCAATCTATCATTGACCTATGTGTGCACATGATGTTTATTTATCCATTTTTATGGAGGTTGGACTAACTCATTGCAAACCTAGCCAAAGTAGATATCTCATACATAAGCACACAATGATATTTACAAGAGAAGATCACTAATGAAACGGATGTGTCACCACTTGTAAGACTATTCCACTTCCATGCAGGCTCTTGGAGCCTATTACTGGTAATAAAAATTTCCCCCCGATGTTATTTTGGGCCTAGGAACCAAATGGATTCAAGAATATTGATAGTATTCTTGGAGAATTTTCCTTTTTTGGGTTCCCCTCTTCTTTTTGATTCTCTTTTTGTGGTGCTCTTTTTTTTTGTGGGCATTGGCTTTTGCTTTCTACCCATTTTCTATGTTTCTTATGCTTGTTCCTTTGTTTATACCCAGGTTTATTTTGATCATGCAAATGATAGGGTGATCAAGGGAAAAAATTTACTAAATTGGAAGGCCTACACAAGGTGTTGTCTTCCCTAGACTCAAAATTTTCTTAAGATGTAAATGTGTGAGTGGTCTATGAATGAGCTCAATTCAACTAGGGGTAGCCTTGAAATCCTATAGAATTGGATGATGTTCAATACAAAGTGATTAGACTGACTATGAATGGTTGAGCAACAGAAAATCTTCCCATTGTCATGCAACTAAGAACAAGACCAAACACCATGGCATTCATTCTAACAAATATTATTTTAACTCCTTAAAGTGGTACTATATACAAGCAATTGGTGGTTGATGCCCAAGGGAGATGTGGATATGATGATGAACAATGTTGATACTATGATATGTATAAAAGGATGTGACATAAAAAGACACCTAAAATGCATGGTGGTAGAAAATCAACATATGTGTGAGAGACCCAAAGCAAGTGAAATGAGTGAACGCAAAGTGGTGTATCCCCATATGATGTAAAATATAGTGGACCAAAGCAAATAGATGGGAAAGAATGTACAAGAAAAGTAAAGGAATGTCGATGTAAGGTCATATAAATCATGAGTGAATGGATATGAAAGAGTAATGTAATGATGAGTAAGTAAAATAAAATATGTGAATAGGGGACCCTGATAATCATGTTGGTGAAAGAAAAGAAAAAGAAGAAAGTGTAAATAGAGAGAGGAGAAAGAATGAAAGGAGGCAAAATAAGAGAAGAGAAAGAATAGAAGAAGCTTAAAATAAGTCAAAAGTATGTAGCCTCTCATAGCATGATCATACAATAATGATATAGGGTGATAAAAATATAAGGAAAGAGAAGGAGAAAGAATTGAACTGAATAAAATATATATAGCCACTCGTAGCATGACCATACAACATTGAAAAGGTTCTAAAGGAAAGCAGAGGAACAAAGAAAATGAGTAGAGAAATAGAAAGCAAAGAATACTGAAAATGGTGTGTACAATGTGGAAGGTAGGGGTGAATTAAGTGTAAAATGCATGCACGTGAATGATATTTCCCATAGAGATGAGGAATGTAAGTAGAGGGAAATGAAACTCCTCCTAATATGAAGGATGGGTTGGAAGAGAATGAAATACTTCTCATTTAATTTATACAAGAAGAGTAAACATGGTGAAATAATGATGAGATGTGGAGGGATATACAAACTAAGAAAAAGAAAATAAAGGATAATAAACACCACCAAGCCTACAAAACTTGCTAAGTGGGTTGGGGGTGCTATCGTAAAGTCCATTAAATAGTAGTCGTAAGATCAACATGACTACCATATCAATAAGAAATGAAGTCATGGACATGATGAACCTGTCAAGACCTGGATGAAGATGATGAATTACCCATGCAATGTTGTGGCTGTATGGTATTGGGAAATGAATCTAGAGATGTGCCTCGATGATTAGTGGAAGAGGGAGAATTATGAGTGCATTTTAGGTCCCTCTCATCCATCATGTTGCAAAATAGGCATTTGAAAATGTGATAAGTGTTGATATCATGCCCTTTCTAGAGATGGTAAACACAAAATTGGTGTTCCTTAAATCATTTTGGTTTCATGTGGTGTTGATTGAATGTCTTTATCTCAAGTAAATCTAGGAGCATGACCTTATGAAATCATTAAAAAATAGGGATCCTAGAGAGCTAGTGTAGGGTAAGTGGAGCGTGTGGGCTTCAGTGATAGAGTGGGGGGTGTACTAGATAATAATGGAGGAGGTGCCTACCTAGGCTATGTAGGATATAGCTCTTAAGGAGGAGGGATTGGTGGAAGTGAAGTCATGGGAGAATATGTCATGAATGGGCCATGAGTGGATCTATGACATTTACAATTTCTTAGATGTAATTCAAGATGGTCAATATGTGCCAATATGGATTGAAATTCAATGGAAGAAGGTGATGGTGGAGATGGTGGTTAAAATTAGGATGAGCAGGATTACCCATCATGGTAAATGGTGATCGATATGAGAGTGAATATAAAGATGAATGTGAGGAAGAAAGTAAAAATGGGAATGATGAGGTTGTGATGGTGTGGATACATGCTAAGTGATATAAAATTGAAATTGACGTGGAGGAAGAGGAGGAGGAGAAGGTGATGGTTGAGGATAGTGACAATGATGTGAGGAATATGGGTGTGGAGGTGATAGAATGGCATTCCCGTGAGATATTGGTGGAAGGACCATGTGATGAGAGTAACACCTAATATCTTGATCATATAATGAAATCCTATTTCCTGACCCATGAGGCAGGCTTAAAGAATGAGTGGAAAAGATGGATTTTTATTGCTAATGTGAGATGAGATAGGTGGATGTTTATCATCGAGGTACATAGGAGCAGATGGATTTGTTTGGCTCGAATGAGAAGAATCTGATAGAAGGTCATCATAAAAATGAGATAAAACCCATGGGTCTTGGTTGTATGGATGAGGAGAGATAGGTAAAGTACCATAATTGGATTGAGAAGACATGGATGAATGATGAGAATGAGTAGAGGTGTTGTCCTTTGGATGGGTTGGCAAAATTATTTGAGAAGGAAGTAGCATGGAAAGAGCTTCCATAGTTAGGAATGTATGTGTGTAGGATTTAGCCTTAGGTAAGGACACTGATCAAAATATGAAATACTGGAAGAAACCTTATTTTCTACCCAACCTGAGGTGAAAAACCAATTAGAATGATATCCTAGAATAAATCAAACATTATGCAGCAGAGGTCTAGGTCGTTGGGTAGGTTACAACTGAATTGGGCCACTGGGTACCTAGCAACTATGGCTAAGATGTTATGTTATTTTATGCCCATGTCAAGAGCTATTTGGAGACCCAAAAGGAGGAATTCATACTCTGCATTGTTGTTGGTATATGGGAAATCAAGCTTGAATGAAAGGAGAATAGGAGTACCTTATGGTGTGAAGAACATGATTTCAGCACCACCCCCTTGTTCACACTTAGAACCATCGAAGAAAAATGTGAGATAAAATTTATGTCCAGGTTCATTTGGCTCTTCAATGTTAGATAATGCAAAGACTACATCATCGATCAGTTTGACAGTAAGAAGCTTATCATCAAAAGAGGATCTTCTGCTAATTGGTCAGTGATGACCTGATCCTTGATATATTTTTATCTAATGAATTTGAGGTCAAACTCTATCAAAAGCATGATCCACTTTGTAGTGTGAATATTATGATATGTGTGACTCATGAAATACTGCAAGGGGTTTTATTTGGGGAAAACATAATTTGTTTGGTTGATCATATAATGATAAATATTTTTAGTGGTAAATACCACTACTAAAAATAGCTTTTCAACATAAGCATACTTGACTTTGTAACTAACTAAGCTGTGACCAATGTAATAGATGGCTTGCTATTTATTAACCTCATTTTTTTGAACCAACATAGACCCTAAGGCAAAGTCAGTGGTCGACATATACAATAGAAAAGGTGCACTGGATCGAGGAGGAGATAATATTGGTGTAGAAACCAAGTATTGCTTTATATCCTCAAAGACCTTTTGACAATTTTGATTCCAATGGAAATTAACCCCCTTTTGTAGAATATGATTAAGCAATCAACATTTATCCAATAGTTGTGTAATGAAATATTGGATGACCTATATATTCCATTATAAGTTGTGAATTTGCTTAAGATTGGTGGGAGAGGTATGTTTAATATTACCTTGATCTTGTTTGGGTCAACTTTGATGCTTCATTTAGAAATTATGAAGCCTAAAAGTTTTCTAGATGTTATGCCAAATATGCTCTTCTTAGGATTCAACCGAACATTATGCTCCAAGAGATGATCAAATACCTTATGTAGAACATTGATATGGTCATTGATACAGTAATAATTTTATCAATAGGTCATCGACATAATCTTTTAAAATATTATGCATGTAGTCCTAAAAAATGTATGTCATAGTCTGTTGATAAGTAACACCAGCATATTTGAGACCAAAAGGCATGAATTTATAGCAAAAGGTCCTCCATGGTGTGGTAAAAGTTATTTTTGGATAATAATTAGGATTGACTCAAATTTAATTATAGCTCGAGAAGCCATCTATGAGGGAAAGCATTTCATGACCTACAACCACGTCTATGAGTGTATCAAAGCTAGGGAGTGGAAATTTATCCTTAGGGATCACTTTGTTAAGTATGCATATGTGAGGCCCCCGTTTCAGCTCCTAATAGATACTATGTTGAAAATCCATTTAGGATAGTCGATTTGTTGGATGAAGCCTGCATCCAACAATTTTTGTAGTTCATATTTGATCACTAAAGTTATCGTTGGATGCAGTTTTTAAATATTTTGCTTGATAGGCTTGATTATTAGATTGAGTGTTAAATTATGGACCACTAAGTTCAGGTCTAGACCAAGCATTTATTTGAATGACTAAGAAAAAACTTGCATATACTTTGTTACAAGAGTGGTGAATGCAACACGTTTCATATCTGAAAGACCTTTCCTCAATTTGATAATTTGAGGATATTTAGGAGCAGTGTTGATGTGAATATTGATGGTATCTTCAATTAACATGCGAGATCCCTTTTCCAATTGATGGGGAGTGGGGATAAAATGAATATCATCAACAAGAATAGAGGATTCAAATGTGTCATTCGATTCTATATCATATTGGAGAACAACAAGGGGTGGTGATGAAAAATAATACGATTATATCATGTCCTCAGAAGGAAGAAACTCAAAAGGAAACAATGGAAGAGAAATATGGTTAAAATTGATGGCCTCAATATCGAGGAGTAAATATTATGAAGGGTTGCATGGATAGAAAAGTGGAGTGCTGAGATCAATGGAGATCATGTTAATGGATGGAGGATGACCTTCATTCTTGGGTGGAAGGAGATGATTAATGCTATCAGGGTGAAAAATGAGTAGGAGGTGGTTGATATGGAATGGGGATGATAGAGTGTGATCAAGGTGGAATGGGGAATACTGGATCCTCTAGTGGAAGAATTTATCACCAAATGGGAAACTGCCTAGGAAATAGGTGAACATAAAACTCATCTATGTTCATGATAGGTATAATGGGGGAGTAATCTTCCTTTGAGCTATCTAAAGCAATGGATAACACATCGAAATTGTCTTTAGACTCCTCATTATATGAGCCCAAATTATCCATTGATAGCATGGATGTTTTAAGATGATCATTAAGAAAATGAGTATAACCTAAATCAACATACTCGTTGCCATCTATGTCTTCCTCAAGGCCTAGGTTAAGGCATTGAAGGAAATATATAAGAAGTTTGTTATACATACGTATGGAGTACCCTAATCCTAATTTATCTATTGATAATTGATAACGTGGTTCCAAAGAGGATCAAGGGCCTTACTCATAGCGAACTAGGCTATTTTTATGCCAATGGTAGCGATAAAATTATTATAGAGCAAAGGATAGGTTTGATAAATAGTCAATATTCACAAGAAACGACTCCTATTTTGGTATAAGAGATGTGTTAGTAAAGGTATCGATACCTCCATAGAAAAAAATATTTTATTTTGAAAAGACCCAAGTGGGATGATGATACCCATAGGTAGCGATGCATTTTGAGGTTGGCCAAAGTCTTTGATTGAATCGATAAGAGGGATGAATGTAACATCTTGCACTAAATATTTCTCAAGGATTGGATTAGTCATATGGACCATGACTTGCAAAGGAGGGGTAGATGAAGATAGAAGTGTGGATTGTGAGGAGATATGTATGGCAGAGGGTGGTTCATCAGGAATGGGACAAGTGTAGGTGGATTTTGTGGAGAAGGTTAAGATTGAAGGTGTGGGAGGTGGAAGGGATGATTAAGATGTGGATGCAGTAGGTGGTGAGGGTTTGTATAAAGGGGATGACATTAGTGCTTTTTATGGGTTCCTCGTGGGAGGATTTGATGGACCATAAGGGATTCCCATGGAAGCTAATGATTATAGCTATGATGGAGGTTGTGGTGATGAAGAAATGGAGGTTTTTGGTGGAGGATTGGAGTGTTTGATGGGGTGATTAGGTTGAATATCAAAATGACTGGATGGTAATATGGAATCATGTAGATGTGAAACCATATGGTAAAATTTGAATGGTTCTAAATTCATAGGGATGCAATGAAATTGAACATCATACACGTACTTGATGCTTTGGTGCAATATTCATATCTCAAATCCAAGATCGACCAGGCAATAAATTATATTGCATGGCACCTTCCAAGACATGATAGAGTGTGTGAATGATTTTTAGTCTAACCTGAATAGGGAGGACCACTATCTCAATAGTGGAATACAAGGCATTGTTGAAGGCATGCAGGGTGAAGGTGGATGACGCGATGTGAGATGATGGAAGATTGAGATATTTTAGGGTAGAAATGGTGATGATATTGATGGAAGAGTATGTATCAATCAAGACACATTTATAAGTAATCCCATCCACACTAGCCATGATATGTAGTGGTGGATTAGGTATTTCAATAGGTTTTGTCTTGATTTCATGGTCATTAAATGTTATTATAGGCTCTTTGTAGGTTTGAATGTGTCCCACATATTTGATGAAAGCATTAGAATCTTGTGGTTGCAATTCAATAGATTTTAGAATCTCCATTAGGGCTTCATGATGTGGAGTCGATTGTTATATTAGCTCATAAATAGAGAGTTTTGTTGATGCCATTTTGAGATTTTGAGTAAGTCTATTTCTCAGTGTAAGGATTGGGTAAGGTAGAGAAGATATAGTTTGATTTGATTGCAGAGGTGCCTATGATGTTAAATGAACATTATATGGATCCATCAATTGTGTAGGTTGATTTGGATATCTTTGATTCCTTGTCACAATGTTTATCATTCCAATAAAACCTTAGTTGTGTGGAGCTACGTGTACTTAATTGATGTGCTTGGGTTTTTCCATTATAATGGAAGATATTGTGGTTGCTCAATGTTGAGGTAACGGGTCTTGGTAGATGCTAATTTTTTGGTTGGAAGAGGCAATATGGTTATCAATTTGAATTTCTTGTCATTTGATCATGTCTTACACTAAGTTCTTTAATTAGTAACATGATTGGGTATCATGACCCTTCTATCTATGATAGATGTAGTAGTCATCCTTCCTATAATTTTTTTATTTCAATTGGTTTGGATCTAGTGGGTGAATCTCAAGGAGGTAAATTTCTTGCACCTCACATAATCGATGGAAGATTATCACCAAGGGTTTCGACAGTGGTATGTATTAGCGATGTGGATGGCATGGTTGAGTTGGAGGTTTATTTTGTAATTTTTTATGAGTTGTTTGATGATGATATTGAGCAGGTGGAGGCTATGCCTGATAGTTAAGTGTTTGTGGTGGGATTCAATTCGAGATCCTAAGGGCACTCAAAATGACTTGGTTCATCGAAGATGCCTTTTATTGGGTCTGATATCCCTTAGTGTTCTTGTTAGGCCATTCCTTATTTTGAAGTTTGATATCTCATTCTTGTATTTTGATATCCTTAATAACCTTTGCTTGGGCTAGAACTTCCTCAAAAGTTTGATATTTTTGAAGTTGTAGTAAGAGTAGGATTATTTTTGAGAAAATTCTAGTGAACGTGCGAGTGAGATCCATAATGGGTAAGTTGAAGGGCAATTTTATGATTACTTCTCTCCATTTGTTACCATAATCAATGACTAGCTCATCTTCAAATTGGCAAAGGTTGTACAAGTTAGTTAAAGTAGCCTTATTCTTAATGCTAAAGGAGAAGCATTCTAAAAATGTATTGGCCAGTTTTTCAAAGGTGTAAATGTTATGATGTGGCAAATGATTTTACCACTCCAAAGCACCCCTAGCAAGTGTTATAAGAAATGTTCTAAGCATTAGGGGGTCAAAATTTTGAATATGGAAGTAAACATTTATAAATTTTCTTACATATCCTTGTGTGTCTTATTCACCTTTGAAGTTGTCTAGTTTGGGTATCTCAGAATGAGGTGGATACAAAGTTAAGGGAATGAATGGATGAATGGGTTGATTGTTGAGCTATTGTAATGTGGGTTTCTGGTAACCCATGCTACAAATTTGTTTTTTCAATAAATTGATTTGATCAATCAATAATTTACAAGCTTTTGTTGAGATTATATTGGTTTCTCGCCTTTGATTTTGTTAAATTGGATGTGGTATATTTTGGTGTTAATATGGTGGCGGTTGTATGTTATCAATGACAATTTCACCATAATGTATGTCAAGACATGTATCGACTTGATCTCGATACTTTGGTTGAAATTCCTCATAGGTTTTGTATTCTTGTTGATAGGGGTGTAGTTGATATTGTTTGAGAGGAAGTGATTCTTGATAATGAGTGCATGGTGGTTTGTGATTTTGGGGATGAAGTAGAATTGGTGATGTAAATACAACTGTAAGAGGTTAGAAAAAATACCTCCAATCACATAAAAACTACGATAAATATAAATAAAGTGGTAAAACCCTCCATTCACATAAAAATTGTGATAAATAGAAATAACTAGTAAAACCCTCCATTCACATAAAAACTACGATAAATAGAAATAACCAGTAAAACCCCCATTCTCATAAAAATTGCAATACATGGAAATAAACTGGTAAATGCTTTATTTTCTCATTCTTGGATTCACCTCCCCATTACAATGCAATACCAAGGGAATATATATCCCCAAAGAAACCCTAAAATGAAATCCTAAAGCAATAAGACCTAAATATTAAAAAAAACAAATACTATTTTCAAAAATTATTTTTTCACCAAAATTTTTCATTTTTAGTAATTACTATTTTTGGCAAATTATGTTTTCATCAAAATTTACAATTTTTAGTAATTATAATTTTGGGTAGCTTTATTTTCATAAAAAATTGCCATTTTTACTAATTACTATTTTCAAAAAATTGTCTTCTCATTAAAAATTACCATTTTTAGTAATTCACAAAAAAACTCGGATTGACATGCAAATTAACACACAAATTTGTAACACCCATATTAGGCATCCTAGAAAATCTTGACACCTAATCATGCATAAAAAAATATTTAAAAACTTCTTAAAAAACACTCTTTAAAAGATAGACTCTACATAACAAACCTCCTACAAGCACTGCATAGAGTGCTAATTTCTTTTCTTTGAGGATTCATATAAGAAACCTCCTACAAGCACTACACAAAGTGCCAATTTCTTTCTTTTGAGCTTTTATATCTCAAACCTCCTACAAGCACTACACATAGTGTATATTTCTTCCTTCAAGGTTTTACATAGCAAACCTCCTACAAACACTGTGTAAAGTGCAAATTTCTTCTTCTAAGGCTTTACATAACAAGCCTCTTGCAAGAACTACATAGAGTGCCAATTTATTTCCTCTAAAATATCTCTCCACTCAAAACCTTCTTCATGCTACTCAACCAATATATCAACTCTTCTGGTTTAACCCTCTTGTACACTTAGGGACATCAGACTTGATCCCATATCTATTTCCTTCTAAGGCCCTAATCAACCTATCTTCAAAATTATTCTCCTCTATATTCCCCTCCAGTTCTTCCTCTACATGAACCTTTGATATGTTATCTTCTCCCATAGTCTCATTATCAGAATCTAGACTTGCAAAATCTATTGGATATCTTTCCCTTATACGATCCATCATTCTAGTCAACTAAGCAACTTGTACCTACAACTCCTGCATATGTCTATTAACCTGGACATAACCTCCTCTTCCTCTCTTCATGCTAACCTATTTTGTGTTATTCTAAATGGAGAAATAAGAGTATAAAAATAAATTTAATCGACAAGATTACCTTCTCTCCCCTAGTAAGATCCAACTTTCTCTGATACCAAATGATGTAAATCCAGTTGCAAGAGGTTAGAACAAAAACCTCCAATCACATAATAACTGTGATAAATAGAATTAAAGTGGTAAAACCCTCAATTCACATGAAAATTGTGATAAATAGAAATAATCAATAAAACCCTCCATTCACATAAAAATTGTGATAAATAAAAATAACGCAAAACTCCCATTCTCATAAAAATTGCAATACATGGAAATAAACTGATAAATGCTTTATTTGCTTGTTCTTGGATTCACTTCCCCATTACAATGGAATACCAAGGGAATGTATATCCCCAAAGAAACCCTAAAATTAAATCCTAAATCTTAAAGCCCTAAATATTAAAAAAAAAAAATTATTATTTTTGGCAAATTGTTTTTTATCCAAAATATGCCATTTTTAGTAATTATCATTTTCGGCAAATAATTTTTTCCTCAAAATTTTCCATTTTTAGTAATTACCATTTTGGGCAAATAATTTTTTCATCAAAATTGTCATTTTTAGTAATTACTATTTTCGACAAATTATCTTCTAATTAGAAAAAAAAACTCGGATTGACATGCACATTAACACACAACTTCATAACACACATATTAGGCATCCTAGAAAATCTTGACACCTAATCATTCATAAAAATTTCTAATAAAAAACCCTCTAAAATATAGACTCCTCCATAAATTAGACATGTATGCGATGGAATATTTTGATTTGGGTGCAGTGGAAGATTGTGATGTTGCATTGTGTGCTCTTGGTGATGTTGGGATTATTGAATTTGATGTAGAGACATGGGTAGTCATTGGTAGATTATTCGATGTAACTATTTTTGATGGCCAACATTTGGCTTGGTTGTCTGATGAAAGTGATTTATCGATTCAGTTGTATGAGGGTGATTCACGCATGTCTCGATGATGCGAATAGGTGTATATTGTGCCCTGGCCACAAAGGGTCGAAAATTTGTTTTGTAGGACCATGTGAAGTCATATTAACCTGATGTGAGGGTGAATGATTTGTTCTGTGTAGGTAGGTGGTACTGAAGCACAATAGACTTGGGTAGATGTGGAAGGTTTTTCATGATTTTGGCTAGTGTAAGCATCCAAAAAATCATATTCATGGTCCATCCAGGGGTTCTTAGTTATAGTAACTTGAGCATCCCTATCCTAGTGTGGAGTATACCTCTATTCTTGATCCACTGGAGTTGTAGAATGAGTTGGAATGCAAATACATGATAATGGCTTCGTAGGTACTTCAATATAGAAATAATTATCTTTATAGAGGGTACATAAGGTGGCATGTTTTGAATAATAGATATCGTGAGACATCAAGTTGGTGCATTATAATGTAAAAGGATGAATTGGTTTAGAATCTATCAAAATATGGTGGATACTCAATCAATTTGGGATGTGATGTTTTATAGCAATCATGATTTCCTACTATTGATGACTTCCCTTGGAATAATATTTAGTCATTAGATGCCCTTCCTAAGGCCTCAATATTCCTTTGGCTAACAATCCAAAGAAAAATTCTTATAAGAAAGAGTCTCTAAATAAGAGGATATTATGAACCTTTTAAATTTTATGAATGTGAGAAGGATCTAGAAATGTCAGATCATTCCCTTCTTCATTTTCCATTTGCTTATATCATTTGGAATTCCTTTCTAAAATTACAAATATTTATATTGGGTAGCTCCATCAACATTGAAATAATTGATGAAATGTTGGATTGATTGTTTCAAAGCTAGGTCATTATGAATTATATGGACTATTTGTCCTACCATTATTATTTAAAATTTATTGCTTTAAAGGAATAAAATATTTTTTAAAAATAAATCTCAAAATCATGGTCAATTTTGGAGCTATAGTACTGTCTCTCTTGCAAAATATTTATAAGCATGACTTTCATCATAGGAAATCTCAAGTTCCAAAAAATGAGGTACTAGCCTATTGGTTAAAGGATTTGAATATATATGGAAGGATCATCTATAACAATGGGGTAATCACAAATGATATACTCCAATTTATGGTAAAATGAAAATATCCAAAAATTGGGTTTAGCAAAAAATATATTTTACTAGTGCTTCCAAAGAAAATAAATAAAAATCTAGTAGCAATAGTTTTATTTTTTAATAATTATGGCCAAATACTCCTAACTTGTTAGAGTGTGAAAAGTATTCAATAATTTAAATGTGCATAGTAGTCCATGTGCACATGAGTCCATAGAATAGGAATATGAAGAGTCAAGAAGAGTGATGTCTAAGAGTCCTCAATATGAAGAGTCACACTATTATATATAGGCATATATGAGTGAGAGTATGCAAGACACAATGTAGTGCAAGAATGTATGAAGTATGGAGTATTTGAGATCTTCATTCTATATCAAATAGTATTTTTATGAGCTTTTGTTAATGGTAGTTTTATGAGTAGTTGAAATTATTCATGATTTTTACATGTTCATAATATTGCCATTATCTTATATTTGATATAGTTTTCTTATTTTAGATCTTGTGGTTATTTTTTGTTAAGTATTTAGTATCAAAATATAACAGTGGTATTAGAGCCACAAGGGATTGATAGGATATAGGGAGAGCCACAAGGAATATTGAGATGAGATAGGGAGATCTCATTTTTTAAAGTTATTTTTTGGCTAGTCTTTCCATAGGGTTGTAGGAAAACTCGTGAAGACTAGGACTCAACATAGATATCTTTCCACTATATTGAAGGATAACTAGTGAAGTTTATTTATTTTTAGATATATAGAGATTTGCATGTATTTGATTATTGAAATCTAAATTTTGTTGTAGAAAATTATTCCTCAAAAGTTGAGAAGTTTCCTACAATAGATAGAGAATAATTTCATCTTCTATTACCTAAAATTATATGTGCTTCCCTCATGCAAGGATTAGTTTTTTATTTAAAAAAAAAAAAGAGTAGACATTGAAGATTAAGGAGGTCCAATAAATAGGTCCCATTGGAGATTGAATATTGAGGAGACCTAAGAAAGAGGCATCCATAAAATATTGGATATTGAAGATTTAGGAGACCCAAGAAAGAGGTCGTCTTGAAGATTGTATATTACATAATGAGGAGACCCGAGAGAAGAGGTCCCCACTGCAGAAAATATATAGAAGATTTGAATATTGAAGATAGAGGAGGACTAAGAAAATGTCCTATTGTAGATTCAAAAAGCTATAGAATTTGGAGACCCAAGAGAAGAGGTCTCAAGTAAACTTGGAAGGATAAATAAGAAGGCTAGATCAAAATCCCTATTGAATAAGTTGAAGAAGTGGTCATTGAAGGATATTTGAAGAAAATAAACTCCTGAAAAGAATAATTTGGAACAATTATTGCCATCGGACAACAAGCCTAAAAGGAAGAAGTATTTGAAAATAAGTTTATCAAATTTTGGAATTTTTTTTAAGACCTCAATAAATTTAGATTCTTGAGGAAGAGGTCAACCAAAGAGGTTAGATTTGAGTGAGAGCTAAGGAGGATATAGAGGATTTAAAAGGCCATAAATTTGAAATATTTGAAGAAAACCATTAAGAATTTGAAGTTTGATTTTAAAAGAAGAAGCTTGTTGACTTTTGCTGCAAAATTTTAAGGGTCATAGGACAAAAAAATTCAAGGTGACATAGAGCTACAATTTGAAGAATATTTGGGTAGATTTTTAAGTACATATGAACAACCAAGGGAAGGAAGGCTTGACAACAAAATGAAACAATGAATTGGAGGAGTTAGGGACTATTTTAGGATAGCAAGCTAGAGGAGAAGTTAGAATTTTAGAGCAACAAATTAAGAGATTTGGATTGAAAAATTGGGTAGCAATTAGAGCTACAAAATTTACAAATTTGAGACAAAAAAATGGTGAATCAAATCACTAAGGATATTAGCTACAAAAGGAGGCCAAAAGGTATGCAATATTGGTGCTACAAAAGTTTATTATTCAAGCATTAAAACTAGTATATTTTAAGTTTTTTAAGAGCACCATGTTATAGCTATTAAATTTAGTAAAATAAAAAGTCTTCAAGCCAATAAAATACATATCATTATCATAAGTAAATATACACAATATAACAGTAAAGTTTGAAGTTAACATTTTCTTGGAAAGGATTAATAAGAAGTATTATATGTTGTTTTTGTAATCAAAATTAGTGCAAAAGTTTTAGAAGTTCTATTCAATAAAGGAAGGTTGAATAAGTTCTCAAATATATTTGACTTAAGGTGTTCAAATACATGAATAAAGACACTAAAGGTTGCATAATATAGTGGTAAGAAGAAGCCACTAAAGAAGAAAACAAAACCACCATATTGAAGGAGATAAAGTTTTGTCTTTTGAAGGAGAAAGTTTAAGAATGTGCTATCACCAACGAACTTGCAAAATAAAAACAATATGACAAGCATAATAGTCTTAATGAGAATAAAGAAATAATAGAAAACAAGACAACTATATATAAGGTAGCAAGGAAGAAGGAGAGAAGATAATGCAATAAGAAAGAAGTTGTAGCCATAGCACAGGGGGTAAGCATTCAAGAAAGAGCTATCATTTGAAATAATAAGAAGGAAATATTTAGAGTGACTTAAGTTGAAGAAAGTAGTTGATCCAATTTAAGAGTTGATTAAAACATGTCAATCATCAAAGCAAAACTAAATTTGAGCATCGAGAAGGAGTCACCAGTTGTTAGAAGTACAACCACCTAGTTGAGGAGTATCATCATCGGGTATAGAAGTAGAACCACTAAACTAGTCAAGGAGTAGGATTAGTTAGCCACTAGATATGGGAGAAGAAATCAAAAGATTCCATTCTAAGAAAAATAAGCATCACCAACGTACATAGAAGAGTGATAAAATTAAAAAAATTCAGTTAGACACCGAAAGGGTGTAGAAGAGATAACCAAACCATAAAGTCTTGTAATAGTTATAAGGAAGCAAAAGTTGGCTTTCATAACCATCAACAAGCTAAGTAAAATGTGGAATTTGGTGGAGGATAAGATAGAAAGAATCACACAATTAGCCTAGCATTATTTTTTAAAGGTATGGAGGAGTTTGATTGCAATCTGAGTGTTACCTAAGATCGAGTGTTGCAAAGAAGACAAAGAGCTGTTTGAAAAGGTAGTTAAAATATTCTTGCAACTTGGCATAATAATAGGAATTTCCAAGGGTCATTAGTGAAATACATAACATCTTACAAACTACATTGAAGGCATTAAAGGAGGTTACATTGGATATACATGCAAAAAAAGGAATATAGAAGGAACAAGTTTGAAAGTATCGGCTTTTGAGTTTGTATTTAAGGAGAACCTAAAATAGAACATTATTTTGAGTGTGGAGAAGTGTAGATAGAGGAAGGTAAAGTTATTCTAAATTATAAAGAAACTCTAATGTGGAGCAAGAGGAAGGAAAATACATGCAACATTTGGAGAAGCCCATTTACAAATAAAACCAACATGTTTGAGGAGCGTAAGAAAGGCAAAGACATTATTGAGTGTAGAGATGATCATTTTCCAAGAATACCAATGTGTTCGAGGAGCCCACACATGGAGAAGGTAGAGAGCTTTAAAGCTCCTACATGGAGGACATCAAGAGCCTCAAACCTATTTGTAAGAGGAAGTGAAAAGTCATCGAGAATGAAGGAATCAAAAGCTTCATGAGGAGTGAAGCTTCATAGCCTACATTATAGCACATCAAAAATAAATTTGGGTGATAGAGAAGCCAACCAGCACGCAGAGGTAGTTCAAATTTCTAGAGATAATAATAGCGCACACCATTCATAATGAGGTACATAATATTTGAATTATTTAGACTTTACAAAGCTTAAGGAGTTAGGGCTATTATTTCTAATTATCTAAGGTTGAAATTAGTTAATCTATTATGATTGAGATTAATTGAACTAATGGAGGTATAAGGTAATGAATTGATGAATTATAACCTTAGAGGAGTATTAAATTATTTAAAAGACTTTAGAATTGAAGACTATTTAATTTTAAGGTTTTTGAAATTACTTTATTTGAAATTCAAGCATAGAAATATTTGCAAATAGTTTAACTTGGAGAAATAAGGATTTCTACAACAAAATAAGAATGTTGAATTTGCAAATATCTTTTTCTAAATTTCTTATTTGTGAGTTATAAGGACTTCAACATCAAACTAGTTTTAAAAATTTAGAAACCATATTGAAATACAACATAAGAGTTTTTGAAAATTTGGAAAACTACATTGTTACTAGTCTCTCATTCAAATTAGCAAGACATAAATAATTCAACTTAAAATTATTGAAAGTAGAGAGTCTTATCAAAATTGAAATTGCATCAAAATTATCTTTAACTTTCTATTTGTAATTAAGGAGACATAAGGAATTCAACAATAAAACTATTCTTGAAGATAATAATGGATAAATTAGCAAGAGGAACATATCATCACAAGGTACACTATAAAAGGATCCAAGATCAAAGTTCATTCAATACTTCATATCAAAAATATAAAATTACTTCAAGCAAAAATAATTCTACAAGTCAAAATGAAAAGTCCTTTTGGTTTATTGATTCTGGTGCAAGTCATCACATGATAGGAAATTTACAACGGTTTGATTGCCTTGAAGTCACAAACAATATTGGATTAAAAATTATAGATGACAAATCCTATATTGTGCATGGATATGGGTGTGTAGAACCTAGTACATATTTACCAAATATTTTATTACATGATGTGTATGTTCTTGGATTGACATCAAATCTTATTTTAGTAGCCAAATTGGTTGAGAGTAAAATAATGATTGAGTTTAGATATATAAATGGAATCAATATGTGTCACATTATAAATCTGAATAAAATAGAAGCTATTGGATCACTTTACAATGATATGTATGCTCTAGAATCAATTGGAATTTCACAATACATTGTTGTAGTTCAAAATAACACTAATGGATTTTTTGAGAAAAATATTATAGGAAATGGAAAATCTATCATAAAAATCGACGGGCAATAATGTATGAAGTATGAAGTATTTGAGATCTCCATTTTATATCAAATAGTATTTTTGTGAGATTTTATTAATGGTAGTTTTATGAGTATTTGTAGAAGTTATTCATGAATTTTACATGTTTAGAATATTTACATTATCTTATATTTGGTATAGCTTTCTTATTTTATAGCTTGTGGTTATTTTTCATTAAGTATTTAGTATCAAAAGCTAACAATTATATCATTTGTAAAATCATGGTGTATGTTGTATTTTTAAATAATAGTGTTATATACACAACATTCTTGCATTATCAATTCAGTTTCAACTTTTGAATTATTAAATATATCATAATTAGTCAAGGTTACATTTTAGTATACCTTTCCTTGAAGCTCTTGGGGATAGGCTAAGTAGTTGTGATTAAGTTTTTATCACCAAACAACCTCAATTTGATTTCCTTAATGGTTGATGGTCCACATCACACCACTTAATGTGGGTAGTCATCACATATTTATTTAGAGTGATAAGGGGTTATCATGGTAGGAATCATAATCAAACCCTTGATTAACAATAATGATGGGTAGTTATTTGTTGACCTATGTATTAAAAATAAAATATAACTTGTCTTGTAGCTCCATATTTCTATTTCAAGAATTATTTATGCATCAAATACAACATCATAATATGACCACATGGAATAATAACCTCCTATACTTTACCACCTCCAAATGAGACTTAAATTGCATGAGTTAGGGAACAAGAATATTGACAACAATGGGTTGGGTGGATTTTAGATCAAGAACAATACAAATACAACTTTAACAATAAATATACTGACAAGCTCATGCATCTTGAAGCAAACAAATACCCATAAGCTCCATTACTATAGACTTTCATATGAAGGTGTCTTTTTTTTTTTGGTAATTATTATAATAAATTAATAGTGGGTTTTTATAGAGGATCCCAAAACCTTATGTACAAAATTAGCCAACTTTCTAATGATGCATCATACCTCTTGGCTATAACAATAAACCTAAATGAAAATAAAACCATCCTAATGCTGCAGACTTGAAAACAACAAAAAGGGCTTTTAGGCCTGGAGACCCAACAACAAAGAAAATAGGACAGACCCGAGAGAAACCCAAAAAGAGGCCGAAAACAAGGAGACAGACACCATGGACTGCTAATCATGATCCTCCTGTCCTCCCGAATTTGGGCGCTTCTGGTTCTGCTTCAGGATAGAAATCATGGAGTTGACAGAAGTAAGAATGGAAGCAGCCAAGTCCAGGAGAGAATTATCGTGACTCTCCTTGTCGCTCTTCGTGTCCGACGGGATGTGCTACGGACGGACATCCTTCTCCACCTTTCTGAATTTTTGTAGGCACTGGGAAGATCTACCAGGTATGACCAATAGCTTCTTTGCCATGCCACCCCAAAACACGTCGGAATGGGCCTTCCAAAAATTGCGCAAGGAAAACATCAGGAAGGGATGTCTGCCCTGGCCAACCTTTCCACCTCGGATGGGAAGCGAGACCGCCACACAACCGGGCATGTGGTCACGAGCCCTTTATTGGCCATGTGGTCAGCCACACAATTTCCTTCTCTCAAAATATGATTTGCTTCCCATCTACAGCGATAGGAGAGAAGAGATCTAGCCTCGAGGATGATGTTGTAGACTTTCCAAGATGGATTTTTGGTACCAAGAAGGTAATTCATGATGTTGAGTGAGTCACCCTCAATGATAAGAGGTCGAGGATCCTTAGAGAGAATTTGAATACCATTCAGAGTGCCTCGGGCTTCAGCATAGTGATTCATCTGGGAGCCCAAATCTTCACAATAGGCCATCACAATATTCCCGTCATGATCACGGACAACCCCACCAGCGCCAACGGGCCCAGGATTCCCCTTAGCCGCTCCATCAAAGTTTAATTTAATCCACCCCACAGGGGGTTTGGTCCACACAACATTCCTTCGATAGGGCCCTTTAACAACCTCCATAAACGGCCAGAGATTCATCATTTTGAGAATAGCTTCTTCGCTTGGAATATGGGGACGGGGACTGGGAACCGCAATAGAATTCTCAATGGCGTAAGATAACGCCCTTTGAGTGACAGAAGGGGCCCTCTAGGAGCTCTACCAAAGATTCTAGCATTCCTCTCTAACCAAATTTTCCAAATTAAATGGTGGAAGGAGGCCTCGAGGAGGAAGCGAAGCTTGGGATTCTTGAAAGGATTAGGCCATTGGTGAAAAGCATATCTAAGGGATCGGGGAGAGCACCAAAGGATCTGGAAGGAGGATAGGACAATGCTCAAAATAGAGTGGGAAAATGGGCAATGCAAGAATAAATGATCCCTCGTCTCACAATCTGCTAAACACAAGTAACACCTGTTGGGGAAGGCAAAACCTCTCTTGTGAAGGTTGTCAATAGTTAAGGCTTTATTGTGGAAAGAAATCCACGTGAAGAAGTTGATTTTAGGAACAACTCCTTTCCTCCAAACAGTATTCCACCTGTAGTCCAGAGCAGTCTTGGTGGTGAGAAGCTCATAAGTTGATTTAACAGAGAAACACCCATCCTCCGTACCACTCCAGATGATCCTATCATTCCTCCTGGCAGAAGGAATTAAAATCGACTGAAGGATATTATCAAGGAAGGTAATCTCATTATTAAACCCCTCCACAATAGGAAGCTTCCACCGAGGGAAACGGGTGCTCCGATCAATGAGATCCGCCACCCTGAGCTGGGCGTTAGGGTCGGTCAAGCTTCTCAGTCCAGCGAGGTCCTCCCTCGACCCAAGGGCTTCTTCAGTCGCCCACCTATCATTCCAAAAGGAAATGCAGTTGCCATCACCCAAAATCCAATGGGCTCCCAGACTGATCAGATGTCAGGTTTGGAGCACAGATTTCCAAAATATCGATGCCATAGAGGATGTTTCAACATCCAAGAAGGGGGTGGGGCCAAGATACTTCATTTTAACCAGCGTAACCCACTCCATCGGGTCGCTAGACATAATCCTCCAAGCATGCTTCACGATCAGAGCCAAATTCATAAGTCTTGATCTTCTCAACCCCAGGCCACCTTGATCTATCCTCAAACACACCTTGTCCCAGGCTACAAGGGGAAGTCTAGATTTCTCTTCATTACCAGACCAAAGAAAGGTCCTCTAAATCTTCTCAATATTGGAGTGGACTGCACTCGGAAGCATGAACACCGACATGAAGTAGGTCGGGATCCCCTGAAGATAGGCTTTGGTAAGGGTGGCTTTCCCAACTTGTGATAGGAGTTTGCCCTTCCAAGTGTCGAGTTTCCTGTGAAGGCGCTCAAGAATCATGTTCCACATGTCCCCACTGGCCCGCCCGCTATAAGATAGAGGCAACCCCAGATAGGACGTAGGTAGGGAATCAATAGTGCATTCAATAATTCTAGCAATCCGAATTTGTCTATGCAGAGGAGTGTTAATAAAGTAAATTTTGCTCTTGATGTAATTGACCTTTTGTCCAATAGCTTGCTCATAACGGGACAGGATCCTCTTGAGCGACTTGGCTTGAGCAACGGACGCCCTAGTGGAAATGAGGGTGTCATCCACAAATTGTTGATGAGTGATAGGATTAATTCTAGAAGTCGGCAAGATGCCAGAAATCTTGTTCTGCCGAAGAGCCTCTTTCATGGACCAACTCAGAACCTCTGCCAAAAGAATGAACAGGATGGGAGAAAGAGGATCGCCCTGTCTGAGGCCTCTGGAGCTTTGGAAATACCCAACTGGGGACCCATTGACCAAGACAGAAAAAAGGGAGTGGATATACAACTATAGACAAGGTCAATCCAGTGGGGATGAAAGCCGAACTTGAGGAGGACTGCACACAAAAAATTTTGGTCGACATGGTCGAAGGCTTTGTTCATGTCGAGCTTAAGAAAAAGAGCAGCATTCTTAGAGCGGTAAGTGAAATGAAGGGTCTCATGGACAGTGATAACACCATCAAGAATGTTTCTGCCTTTGACAGTGCTTCCCCGACAAGGATCAATCGAGAGGGGGAGGACTGTTTTGAGTCTATTGGCTATAGACTTGGTAAGGATCTTGTAAAAAACATTGCACAGGCTAATGGGCCGATAGTCAGAGAAAATTTTGCAGGAAGGAGACTTAGGAATGAGGGCAAGAAATGTGGAATTGAGTTTCAGGTGGATAGATCTGGATGCTTGGATAACCCGAATAGCATCACACACATCCGGGCCCACGACCTCCCACATGACTTGGAAGAATCGGGGAGGGAAACCATCGGGCCCAGGGGCCTTATCTGGTTGCATGGAGAACAATGCTTCCTTAATCTCAGATGAGGAAAAAGGTTCCAGAAGTTTCATGCTTACCTCATGGGGAACTTTAGTCAAAAAATTGGCGAGCATAGATTTCTGGACCTGGAGGTTGCTATCTAGAGGAGTGCCAAGCAAATCCTAAAAGAAATTAATCGCTTCGCTCCTGATTTCCTCAATCTCCCTGGTAATGTGCCCATCCTTACAAGTCACTTCTCTGATCTTGTTGGCCCCTCTATGCCTCATAGTAGACGCATGAAAAAATCTCGTGTTGGAGTCTCCATTCTTCAACCACAGGTCACGAGATTTCTGGCGCCAGAACATTTCCTCCCTAGCGAGAATAGAATGAAAGTCCACCAAAAGGCTTCGCTCTTCCTCCCTGAGACCCTCAGTGTAACCTTCAGTAGCCATCCTTTCCTCCACAGCCTTCAGGTTCTCAGCGATGGATTTTTTGGACTCAAAAATGTTGCCGAAAACCACTTTGTTCCAAATCTTCAGTTTTTCTTTGACCATTTTGAGCTTTAAAGCCACCCTCTTAGGAGCGCTTCCTTCCACCTTCGATTGCCACCATGCTAAAACCAATCCTTTGAAGTCTTTGTGGGAAATCCACATGGATTCAAATCTGAAAGGGGTCATAAAAATAGGCCCATCGTTCGCCTCCAAGAAAATAGGGTTATGGTCAGACCCAATCCTTGGAAGAGCCGAAAGGATAGCCCCGCCAAGGATGGGAATGGCTTCTAGGGAAATGAAGAATCTATCAAGTTTGACTTGAATCAAACCACCCCCAATCCTTCTATTACTCCATGTGAAGGAAGCCCCTTTGAGTTTGATGTCAAGCAGGCCATTAGCAGAGACAAAATCTCTGAAATCTTCCAAGCTACGGCTGGAGTGGTCAGACCCTCCTTTTTTCTTCGAAGGATGAAGGGGACAATTGAAGTCACCCCCTAAAACCCAAGGAAAGTTGCTAAAATTCTCCCTCATCAGAGAGATAGCTTTCCACATTTTTGCTCTCTCTGTGGCAGAATTGGAAGCATAAACGTTGGATAGAATCCAGGAAAAATTGGAGGTTTTGGACTGGAACAGTACATTGATGATTCTATTGGAAGTTGATAGTGAGCTGCCCTCAAACCTCGAAGGGTCCCACAAAACCATGAGTCCTCCCGCTGTTCCCACTATAGGGCTGGATAGACAATTTGCCCTGGCCCAAATGGCCTTCGCCACTTTGTCAGAGGAGATAGCATCAAGCTTGGTCTCTTGCAAAATAAGGATAGAAGGGTTAATCCTCCTACGGAGATCAGCCACTAACCTTCTCTTGGTTGCACTGTTCAGTCCTCTCACATTCCATGAGAGGACTTTCATCTGGACAGTTTGAAGTTTTTCTTGCCTCCCCTTCCTTGTTGAGGGGGAGGTTTTGATGCATGAGCTTCATCCGACTGTGTGTCACAGTCATCCAAAACCAGCAAATGCTGGGTTCCATTTGCAACGTCAGTTGCAGTCTCTTTGTCTCACCTTTCCTTGTTAGGAGGACGACCCTGCTTCCTCTCACTACCAAAATCCACACTTTGCTTTTGGCTCCTCATATTTTGGGGGCTAATGTGACCGGATTGTTCACCCCTCCTTCCTAAGAGGTAATATTCTAGCAGTGTCTACGACTGACTGAAATCGGGATGACCCGTATCTTGGAGCAGAGGAACAACCTGAGTCAAAACTTGGGAAGGGGTCCATTCCATCTCTTCCTGCGATTCACTTTCCAAGTGGGAGTCTGCTCCTTGTTGGTTGTCAGCCTCAAGATGCTCGGGGTCCGATTGGAGAGAGGGATTCTCTTTAGGCTGAGAGAGTCCGCCACAGTCTCTAGAGGGGCCTGGGGATACATGGCCCTTCGCATCTGGAAGATTTGGTTGCTTTGCCTGATCTTCCTTGTGCTCTAAGGGGTTGTCGTTTTCATGTTTCTATTTTCTTGATTTTTGAAGAGGACACTGGGACTGGAGGTGCCCTTGGGACCAACACTAGGTGTAGAAAGCTGGTCTATTTTCATAGACAATAGCTTGTTTATGAAGAATGGTGCCTCCAGACCGAAGAGTGATGGAAGTTGGGAGTTCTGCCTCCAAATATTCCAGAACGCAAAATCAGGCCTGGACGAACCTTGTTCGAGCTCGGGTGGGAGGGTCAATGGTGACCAACTCCCCAATGGAACGCGCAATACCTCTTATGACATTTTCATGCCAGCCAAAGAGGGGAAGATTTGGGAGCCTAACCCATATTGGGGCAATGTTGATGTTCTGGGTCTCAGGACTGAAATCCATGTCCCACTTCCTGAGAAATAAACTTCTACGGCCCAAAAACCATGGCCCGCCAGCCAAAATTTTACAGTAATCCTCCTTATTGTTCAATCTAATGGCAAAAAAACCCTGGGATAGGGCCGCCAGCTCCAAATGCCCAGAAGTCCTCCATTTGCTTGTTGCCCATTTTTGGATAGTTTCCATGTCGGGATGGCCTCCAATGAATTTACCTATTAGGGTAAATTTCTCAAACTCCATGAAGCTTGAAAGAACTTCCATCGGGATGTCCAGCTCATCCCCAACCGAAAACAACTCTTTGGTAAAAAACTCGTTTAGGGTTTCTGAGGCCGCTACCTGGGCATAAGACTTTTGAGCCCCACCACCCCCTTTGTCTGGTGGGTCCTTACCTCGACCAAAACCATTGCCAGCCTGGTCATCTTCAATGGGCCCGGGCGTTTTCGCTCCCCCAGAATCATGATGCCCTCCGATTGCTCCGCTGCGTCCAAGAATCGAACCACCGCCGCTCCCGATCTCCCCTGCAGACTTCCCGCCCATCGAAATCCTCCCGCCTCCCTTGTCGGCTGTGCATATGAAGGTGTCTTTAATAAAAAGGAAATAAAGAGATAAAATGTAGTCTCCCTGATTAAATTTATATTTTCTAAAGTTTCAATGAAAAAAAGCCTTATAGAATAGCAAGTTGTTTCTTTTGTGGACATAGTCATTTTTTTCCTTCATGGACCAAAGAATTTCTTAAAGGTAAGTTACATAATTCTTATATACATGACAAATATAAGCAAAACACCTACACACACATATAAAGGAATGGTTAATATCAAGATAAAGAAAGAGAGAAGGAATAAAAATATATAAAAGAACAAGAAAGATGAATAATAATAAAAAGAGAAGTATCAAATGAATTTAATTTAAGTGGCTAAAAATATGAATTTCAATGAATAAACCCATGCTTAAATCTTGTTAGACAATATAATACCTATATATAATGAATGATTAATTTCAAGAGAAAGAAGGAGAAGAGGAAGAAAAAAAATATGAAGGAACAAGAAATATGAAGAATAAAAATACAGAAGTATCAAATAACGTTAATTTAAGTGGCTAAAAATATGGACTTTCAATGGGTAAACCCATGTTAAATCTTGTTAGACAGTATAATATCATTAAGTGATTTGTTGAAATTAAAGGTAACATGGTGATGATGCAAGATGGGTGGTGGGTTGTGTTTCAATGCCATATAATCAATTAAAAGAAATAATAAAAAGATAAGTATAATAAAGGGAGGAAGAAAAAGATGAAGAAAAACTTTAAAGGAAGAAGATAAAAATCAAGGAGACAAAAACTAAAAAAACAACTAGATTGAGAAAATAAGAAACAAATATTCCTTCATATAAGTTTGAATTCAAATATTGCTCCTAATAAACACAAGGCTAATCAATTTCTAAGTTTAATAAACATTGAGAATACATGTTTTTCAACATTTGCATAACTTTATCAACAAAAAAATAATAGTTTTCTTCATGTTATTCTAATAAATATACATGGACAAAATAAACATATATGCAATAAAAAATAAGATTTTTTATATAATTTTAATACTTTAATATTAGTAAATGGAATCAAATTATCACTCATTTGTTTATTAGAAAATATTAAGGAACATAAAGAGAAAAATAAACACAAAAAAATAGGATTTAATTATCATAGACACCAAGTTCAAATCACACTCACTACCATAAGCCCTTTTAGAGTGAAATATTATGAAGACCACAAGATCTAGATTACACTCCAAATTGGGAATATATGACCCTTATGGACACTAGGTGTGGAGCAGGATGGCAGAGAGCGAGAAGATTGTGTTGATGGAAGGGGAGCTCAAAGGGGTAGGCCTTTGGGGATATTTCTCGGGTCTCTTGTTTGGTGGCTCTAATATGTGTTGGATCACATGATTTGGATCTATTATTTTCTAGATCCTTCCTGGATCACCTACTTGGTGGTGCTAAATAGCCTAGTAGTATGTATGGTTTGGGTGATCCTTTAGGGGTGGTGGTCTTTTGCAAGGATCTAGATTTGTTTTCATTTTTTGTGTGCATGTGGGGTTAGAAACCACATGGATTAGGGGATTTCTTATCCCTTTTTAGGTATATCAAGGTGTTCCTTCCTAGTGTCAGTCCAGGATTATAATACCCTTGAGATATATGTGGTAATGCTCATGTTTTTTGGGGTTGCAATTGTAGTGTTCATGTTAGTGGTCTTTGGTAGTCCGTAATAACAATGACTGATGGTGGTGGTCCCATTGTTGGTCAAGGTTCAAAACCTATGAATTGTGGTTATTTTCAATTGGGAGAGAGATCTTGAATATTTTTGTTTTGTTGGCTTGTGTTTTGCTTTGATTGGCTTCAAGGGTCCTTATGCAAATCCAAAGCTTTTTTAGATCTTGTAGTTGTTGGGTCCTTTTATGGATCTTGAGCAAACTTTACTTTGTTGGATATTTTTTAAGCTCAAATTTGATTTTACCCTTTGGGTCCTCATTCAGGTTCTCTTATCTGGGTTGTCTTTCTACTAGTTGCAAAGCTAGATATGTAGGTTTTTGGTAGTCCTATTTTATTTCCAAGATGATAGTTCCTTGGGTCCTATTATTTTGGGTAGATTTTCCCCTTTGTAGTATGTGTGTTAGATTGTAAACTATTGTAAATCACTTTGGCAATTGTGTGTAATTTTTTGATAAAAATGATTGATCTAGTCATGTTGTTGTTGTTTTCCATATAATGTTTGCTAAAAATGTGGTTCTTGGTTGTTTGCCTAGCGGTTGGTGTTATTGGAAATTTAGATCTCGATCCGTGTTACAAATATTTTGGCAAGAGTTTCTATTTTCAAAAATATTTGGCTTGTTGGTGTGTTCTCCCATGGAAATACTTTTCCTCTATGGACGGGAGTTTGTTTTTTCAAATTTGATTTTTTTGGGTGTAGGCCTGTGTTTCCTAGATTGGGCAAGAAGCTATATTGTAATGTTAAATTTAAAAATTTTCAAGCTAGTGTAAGAAATTTATGAGGGTCAGATTTTATGGATTTATGGATCTCTTGGTTTGTTTAACCCTCAACTTGTGTTTGGTCATGTGGGATCCTTGGGATCCGACACTGTTCTCTATTTCTTGGGTCCTAATTTATCAGATCATTTTCCAGTTCCTATTTTTAGTTTCTTTGGTAACATTCTTCTTGTGGCTTTGTCCTATTGTAAGTGGCTTAAGGTTTCTTTAGTCACATTTTCTATAAAATATTCGAGGGAGCATTTCAAAACCTCTTCTTATACCTTATCAAAAAAAATTATCATAGATACCAAAGTTTTTTACTATCGATAAAATAAATATTCAAATAACATATATAATAATAAGAGTTATAAACCTAGGTGTTGTAGGTGAGTTGGAGAAGAGAGGGCAATCCTCCAAGGGAGGTCCCAGGTTCAAATCTCCACCCTACCAAAAAAGTTGAATTGGGTATCCAAAATCCAATTGATAATGTTGGTGCGGGTAGGGTCAGGTGCAACTCTTGGGTGACTTTGATGATGTAGAACCCCCTGTTCATGGTCTCTCAGACCAAGGCAGCTCTACAAGGGGTTTCTCGCTTAAAAAAAAATAAGAGTTATAAAATTGTAGTTGCAAGTTTGCAAGCTTACTGCAGTGTTAAATACTTTGGATTCTCTTTGAGAGGTCCAAGATTCAAACCCCACTTAGTATAAGGGGACCGAGACCCCTCTTAAAATCCTATATAAACTTATTGAAAAAAATTGAGCAAATTAATATTAACATTAATATAATAGCACAAATCTCAATAAGTAATATAATATAATCCATAAAAATACCCTCAAAGTGAAAAGGCTTATGGACCTTGTGAAGACAAGAACACGACACTTAAATAAAATAAGGAAATCAAATAACACAATGAAACACAAGATTGCACAAATGGATATATTCAATAAAATGGTGGGGAGCCAATAAACTCCTTTTGATACAATCTATCCTCAATGAGAGTATTTGATACAATGATTTACAAAAATGCTAGGGTTCTCCGAAACCCTAGCTACAACAATGAAGTGTCTTTAGATAGTGTGTCCTCGCTTCCAATGGAATGAGTGGGCTTCAGGTATCCAATGCCGGACCACTCTAGCTTCAATAGTCGTTCAACAATATGTCGAATCTGCAGATCTGCATGCACAAAAACAAATAAAGGGATTAATAACACCTGTGAGGGCTCCACAGTGTGAGACCCTCAGACATCAACAAACCCTAACTAAAAATGGATCAAATGGCATGCAAAATCTACAAATCATGTAACAGAATAAAACCAATAAAGATATACCTTGCTTGTGATGATTCCTCATTTTGTTGTTGCAGTTTTGACAACAGATGGCGTGATGCAACAAGCTCTGATTCACGTTTATGTGGTTGCAGTAGGCTCGGATGTGCACTTGGCAGGCTCTAGCACGAGCTTCATAGGCTCTGGAGTGAGCCTATGATACAACAGGCTCTGGTGAGTGCCTATGGAAGCTCTACAGTGAGCTTTGCAGGCTCTACAATGAGCCTGGCAAGCTCGGGAGGGCGCCTACGGGTAAGGGTAAATCTATAGAAGTAGATCGAGGGGGTGGCGATGAATGTGGTGGATGGATGGGGGTTGTGACGGCAATGGAGGATGAATAGGGGATGGCTGGAACAATAGAAGTCTTGTTGACTAGCTAGGGCTTTAGATCTTCAAACTCTATCTCTCTCTGCTTCACTAGGGTTTCAACAATGACTCCTCTAGGGTACAATTTCTAATCTCAAGGTTCCAGGGTTTGGGCATTTGCAAATGCCCTTATTTATAATCCAACCTAGGGTTTTCTTAGGGTTTTAGCCTTACACTTTTGATCGTGTGGCTAAGATTAAATTAGATCCTAAGGTTGAGATTACTTTTTAGATGTGGCATGGATTAATGAAGATGGACGGTGGAGATTAGATTGGATCGGATGGTTGTGGTTAATTGAGTTTATAAATATATATTTTATAATAAATATATTATAATATAATATAAAATATTATATTAAATATAAAATAATATTAAAATAATCCCAATTGGGTTAGGAAATGGTGGGAAAGGGCTAAAGTGGTGAAATGGATGGCGAGAAAGGTGGAATTGGGCCAAATAATTTGCGGGAAGGTGTAATTGGGCCAAATAATTGGTGGGAAGGTGTATGGTGGACAAGTGGGTGGTGGGATGGTTAGGATGGAGGATTAGTGGCTATAATTTGGTGTCTACAGATGCCCCTTTTTGTACCATGTTGTGTAAAACACAATATGGTGTAAAAATACGAGACACCTGCTTGGGCTATGGGCACAGAAGCAGCTTCTCTCTGTCGTTGGATTTGAGCACTCAATGTTGAAGACAAAAGAATAAATAATTTTTGGAATTTTGCGTAGCTTACCCCCTCAATTGGTGAATGAGAAGCATCTCACGAGCCAATTGAAAAATAATTTTGTGCATGTTATGAATGATGCGATGAAATGTGATGTGATGAAATGTGATGTGATTGAAATGTGATGTGATTGAAATGTGATGTGATTGTAGACGATATGAATGATGTAAAGTGTGATACCATTTTTGCCCCAACGATGGAAAAAGGGGGTTGGTGTGAAATACCATTTGATTGTGGGTGATATGAATGATGTAAGATGTGATACCATTTTTGCCCCAACGGTGGAAAGGGGGGTTTTGTCAAGTGTGGATTTCATGATCATGTAAGATGCTATCCCATTGTGGGAAGTCGTAATCAAATTGTGGCTGCCCCAAATTTTGGGATGATTCGATGTGTGTGAAAAATATGCCTATTGGCATCATTGAGTATGCAAATTATGAAGATGTAGGATGACTGAGTCAACCTAGGGGCCGGATAGTGACTATGGAAAATTCTTCACCAATTCCACAATGGAACCAATCAACCTATCGAGGCTTACCTGTCTTGTGACTATAGTCATATGAATGAGTAATTTTGATATTAATTATCCATGTTTTCTTGCCCCATGGAAGAGGACATCAATGACTGTTGTTGTGCAAATTGTTCTTGACAAGGTTTCACCTAAAATGTGAGGTACCCAGTGTGATTGTGATCTTTGACAATGAGATAATGATGTTAATCATGGTGTAAGTGTCCTTATTGTAGGCTATTCATCTTACCAAATTGCATGGATTACTATCGCTGCAATCACCAAGTTGATAGGATAACCCACTAGATACAAGATTCACTTATCATGGACTTAACAAGACAAAATGTGTCGTATAATGAGTGATTCATGAAATATGATGGTGGGAGAATGTTTGATGGAGTCATGCAGTGATTTTGTTGAATGTGGGGTTGATTGATTTGTGATTTTGCATTTTGCTGCTATTTGTTGCGCTTTGTGGCAGAAATGAATGATTTAGTGGTCAAATCAATTCCAAATTGCATGAAATTTGATGGGATGATGAAGTATATGATGAAGAATTGTGGAATGTTGATTTTGTGAAAATTTGACCTTGATTGCCATGTTTTGTAATGCAATATGTGTTTTTGAAGAATTTGGCTTGTCTTCACAAAATATGCATGCAAAACTATTTATGTTTTCACAAAATCAAATTTTATGATGTGCATGATGTGTGGATGAAATTTGGTGCAAATTGGATGAGGGGAGCTACTATTTTGAGGGCTTTTATCTTCATGCTCTTTTGTTGCCAGGCGCGTGGTTGCACCTGGCGTATTCTTTAGGTGCCCGCGTGCACCTGAGTGTGCCTACAGGTGCATGCCTACACCTACGGTTTACAAGCATAGGTCTGTGCTTGAATGTGCTAAGGAAGGCTATAAAGAGATTTATGAGTGAACTGTGAGGCTCACTTGTGCGCTTTGGACTTTGAGAAGCTGCGTTTGAGGAGTGGAGATTGATTGGGAGTTTAGTGAGGCTAGTGGGTGTGGTGAACTTGGTTGGGTATTTGTGTGCAGAGGCTATGGCAATGGATGGTCTTAGTGCTGTTGGTGGAGCGGAGGAACCCTTTGTCCCGGTAAGACATTTTGTTCCTTGTGCAAAATTTATCTTTTTTTCTTGTTTTTTTTTGGATATAGTATTAATACTAACAAAATGTACTTGTTGTTGCAGCTGAGGGATATTGAGCCTTGACATCGCTTCTCTCCTCTCGTTTTGGGGATGAGGAAGAAGCTTTCGAGGAGGAGTGGGGGCTGTTGGGTAGGGTGGGTTTGGAGGGAGTGGCTAGATTGGATGTAGTGAGAGTGGATGAGGGGTACCTCTCATCTTTGATTGAGAGGTGGGATTCTGATCGGGGGACCTTCCAGCTATCGACTAGGGAGGTTACTGTTACTCTTGAGGATGTATACCGCATCCTCAAGGTGCTAGTAGAGGGGGAGAAGGTGGTGGTTGGTCGGGATAAGAGGGCTAAGATGGAGAGGATGTTCGGAGATCGATGGCGGGAGGCCCGAATGGGAGATGGTGGTATATGCTATTTGAGCATGTACAAGGCGAAGGAGTTGGATGCGCTCCCAGCTTTGATCATGTTCGTATTAGCGAACATAGTGCTACCTAATAGCACTAGTTGTAGGTTCCCTTGGAACCTATTGGGTTTGGTGAGTGATCTACTCATCGACCCAAAGGAGTATGCATGGGCTCTTACCTTATTGGCCCAGTTATATCGAGAGCTATATGAGGTGACATGGAGGGAGAGGAAGGGGATTGGGTGCAGCTTCCTCCTACAGTGTTGGGCTTGGGAGCATTTTATGGTTGCTCGACCAGAGGGGTTGCCATGTTCGACATGGCAGATGAGGGAGCCCTATGCTAGGCAATGGGCAATGGCAAAGGAGGTGCAACTAAGCTGAGAGGTTCATACCGGCCAGTGGTATCGGGATATGTGGTCGGGGTTGACATGAGCTGATGTGGTATGGAGGCCATGGTGAGGCACTCGGTGGGATGGAGATAGGAGATAGCTACATCGGGTGAGGCAGGCTCGATGGTTGGTTGGGTGGAGGGACGAGGAGGTGGAGTACTTCCAGTACTCGTGGGTGCTGAGGTAGTTTGGCTTACCTCAGGATGTGTCAGATGAGCCGATGTTGTATTAGCATCGATGGGATGATGGGACGCTTCCATGTGTAGATCCATGGTGGGTGCATATGGAGGACGATGATTAGTTCGAGTTTCCTGATGTAGATGATGTTGGGGTGACTCTTGAGTATGTAGTATGGTTTGGTGCCCAGCCAATATGGGTGCCAAGGGTGATTGGTGGTGATGTGGCAACGACGGGGTCGAGGGAAAATTTGAATAGGATGAGGTCTCAATGATCGACAAGTGGAAGGTAGTCGAGGGGAGCAGCCCAATAGGCTCTGGAGGTGGGATTGGCAGAGGAGGAGAGGGAGGTTGATGAGGGGATGGGTGAGATCTCTGAGGTGGTGAGGTTGCGGGTGAAGTTGGAGCAGCTTCATGAGGAGTGTGATGCCATGCTTGAGACTCATAGGGAGTCTCAGGCTACCATAGCTCGGTTGGAGGTGGAGCGGGCGGTGGTTGTGGCTAGTGATCAGGCGATGGTCACCCGACTTTAGGCAAATATTTTGGTGAAGGAGCATCAGCATCATATGGACTTGTGGTGTCTGTGAGCCAATGAGGCATATGTACATTCCTTGGAGGATGTGTGTATGCAACACCATATTACATTGTTGGATCCTCCTTCTTCTATGGTCGAGTCATCTAGGCATATAGAGTCTAGGCAGAGTACTAGGCCGAGGGCTCCAACTAGGTCTCAGGGGTCCTCTCATGGACATTAGCTTAGTGCTTAGATGCACTATTTTTTATATGAGCCTTGGTGCTCCCTTGTAGCCTTTTGGCATTTATTGTATATGCGATTTGATATATATATATATACATGGTCTTTTATATATTTGTGTCATTTTCTGTGTGAATGCTTTTATGTTTTATGCAATTTGTGTTTAATGTTTTATGGATGCTTAATGTAGGCTAATCATGATGTGTATGTATAATGCTTATATGGATGATTAATGCATGTGAAATGACATGAATGGTTTGATGGAATGCTTTATGAATGCCAGCTAATAATTATGTAAATGCATAATGCTTTATATGGATGTTTCATGCAAGCTAAATGACATGTGCTATGGATGATTAATGCAAGTAAATGTATAATGAATCTAAACTATATGAGAGGAATGCATGGTGTTCGAATGATCTTTTTATAGTTCAAAAATTTTATCAGCCATTTTTGTTGTCCATTGTTTAGCAATCGGGGGTACCAAATTTGTTGGCATTTTTGCAACTTAATTTTTAATGAAGACATGGGTTTTGACATGGAAGAAGATATGGATGTTGATATGGAAGAAGATATGGATGTTGATATGAAAGACTGAAAGGTTTTCAAAGACTCAAACATACTAGTGTCATCAACCAAACTCACTAAGTTGTCTAACTTTATTTTGGACCAAATGTGTGTGCGAGTGAGGTTCAATTACCAAGTCTTGAGTATGACAATGACCCTTTCCAATCAAGCACTAGTGTGTGTGCATGTGAAGTTCATTAACCCATTATGAGTAGATTTAGGCATGACCTGTTATGGAGATGACCTGAGGCTAGCCTGTCCTTATGTGCATTTAGAGGTCTCCCTTTTTGGAGGAGAGACATGTCGCCTCGCATGAGTTTACTCCACTTCCATTCAAGCATCTATAGCCCCGGTGGAGATTCACTCCATAGTCCAATAGGATTGATATTTTAGGCCTTGGGGATGACTACCCATCCTTGTTAGGGTCGTGTAGTACGAATCCTTACAACTTTAGAGATCAAGGGTGGGGGAATTGAACTTGTTAACTTTGTATAGAGCTTTGGGGAATCGGATTCTCAACCAAAGTGTGATGAGAATTTTGACCCTATCCTTACTACCCTATGGTTTTATGTTTATGTTTGGAGCAATGTTGGTAGTGGTGAAAACCACTATTTTTGGACTATGTTGCATGATGGGACAAGCGAGGGATATCTCCTTTTTGCCTTAAGGTGCTACCCAAGTATGGTACTAACCCTCCTTAACTCAAAATGTTCTTAAGATGTGATGGAATGTGATTGGTTCAAGATTGTATTAGGGATCGATGGACAATGCTCAAGACTTTTTTAGTATGTAAAGTGTGTTTTTGGTCCTAAAGAAAATTGGACATCCATTTGGAAGTTGCTTGCTACACTAGAAATGGTTGAGTGATTGAAAACCTAGGCTTTGTGATTTTGGCATATGGTATTGTTGGCTTATGTATTTTGTGAAAGTTGCATGATTTTTTTTTTCAAACTAGGTACCCCCAATTTTTATAACTTGACTTTTTGTTTATGGCCATATCATCATTACTATGCTAGATCTTTGAACATAGGATGGGATGGATGCAAATGTATATGCCTAATGCAATGGAGTGTTGATATGCAAATGGAAGTTGTATAGTGCAATGGAATATGTATGATTTAATGTATGCGAATGCAACAATGCATGAATGCAAAAATAAAAAAATGCATGTCAAATGCCTAAATGTAAATGCGAATGGAATGTATGCAATGTGGGAATGCCTATGTGAATGATTTTTTTTTTGAAATATGTAAAAATCCATGTATATAGACATATAGTGTGTTACTTTTAACAATGAAATGCCTTTAAATGAAGAACATTAAGTGGTTTGGGTTCCTCTATTCCCTCTAAATCGGCAAGTCTATAAGTACCATTACCCACTTTTTGAGTGATTATGTATGGACCTAACCAATTTGCCACAAATTTGTCATGAAGGTGTGGCAAAGCATTGGTGTTTTGTTGGTTTTCTTTGAGGACCATATCCCCTACTTGAAATTCCCATAGATGGACTTTAGCATTGTAAGCACATTTGAGGCGGTCTTGATAAACTCGTAAATGTTCTAATGCGTTGACATGCCTTTCATCTAGGAGCGTGAGTTGGTCAAGTCGTGCTTGTCTAGTTGTATCATCATCTATGAATTCTTGCAAGGAAACTCGTAAGGAGGGAATATCGAGCTCAAGAGGCATAATAGCTTCAGCTCCATAGACCAAAGAGAATGGTGTTGCTCCCATTGGCGTTTGGATGCTTGTTTGATAAGCCCAAAGTGCCAATGGGATTTGTGTATGCCAATATTTATGATTTTCTTTGACAAGTTTCTTAAGAATGGCAATTAAGGTCTTATTGGTAGCTTCAACTTGTCCATTTGCTTGTGGGTAATAAGGAGTTGAGAAACTATGTTGGATATTATACTTCTCACAAAGTGCTCGAACATCCTTGTTCTTGAAAGACTTACCATTATCTAAAATGATTTTAGAGGGAATGCCAAAGCGACAAATGATATGATGGAGTATGAAATCCACAATTCGAGGTCCTATCGTACTAGTTAGAGGTATTGCCTCAACCCACTTTGTGAAGTATTTTGTGGTGGTGATGATGAATGTATGTTGTCCCAAAGAATAGGGTGAGATCTTGCCAATTAGGTCAAGGCCCCATTGTGAAAAGGGCCAGAGACTTTGTATTGGCTATAAAGCTTGTGATGGTACGTGGGTTAAATTGGCATGTGTTTGACATTGTTTGTAATTTTTGACATATGTGCAACAATCGTGTTCCATAGTGGGCCAATAATAACCCATGCATAATAGACGCTTTGCAATGGCCATTCCACTAAAATGACCACCACAAGTACCATCATGGGCTTCCTCTATGGCCCTTTGGGCCTCCCCAGGTTTGAGGTATCAAAGCAAAATTCCATCATAACCTCGTTTATACAACACGTCACCCAAGAGAATGAAACGGGTTACCCTTTGCTTGAAAGCATGTTTGGAAGATCGAGACATGTCCGATGGGAGTGTTCCAAATTTTAAGAAGGCTACTATTGGGCTTGACCAAGACTCACATGATTTCGTATGGATAAAGCAAACGTCTTTTCCATATTTTGGGTCAGCGTGAACAATGACTGCTTTAGAGATTGTTGAGATTATTAGGGGCTGAACCTCTCCTAAGTCATTTTTTGGAATCAAGGATCCAAGAGAGGCCATTGCATCTACAAATCTATTAGTCGAATGAGGTAAGTTATTGATTTCATACCATTCGAATGTTGAGAGCAATTTCATTGCTACTTCATGATAAAGCTTAATGGTAGGTTCTTTGCATTGGTATTCTCTAGTTACTTGTTTGACCACAAGTTGAGAATCCCCAAATATTCAAATATGCTTAATACCCATAGCTATAGCTGATTGAAGACCTAATATTAAGGCTTCATACTCTACTGTGTTGTTTGTACATGAGAAGTCTAACTTGAATGATAAGGGGATAGGAATCCCCTGTGGTGTATGAAAGACAACTCTCGCACCTTGACCTTTCTCGCACTTAGATCCATCAAAGAATAATGTGATATCAACATCTTCCTCGGGAATGACATCATTGTCTACTTCAGTGATGGAAAATACCGAATCATCTGGGAGCTCAATAATCAAGGGATGATCACTAGGTAGTGGAGCTTCCACAAGTTGATCAGCGATAACCTGACCTTTAATGGATTTTTGGCTAATAAATTCGAGATCAAATTTTGTGAGTAGCATTATCCATTTAGCGGTATGGGTGTTGTTATAAGTGTGAGACATCATATAACGTAGAGGATTTTCTCTAGCTATGACATAGGTTGTTTGACTTAGCATATAATGGCATAGCTTTTTAGTGGCTAAGACCACTGCTAGGCATAGCTTTTCTACATAAGCGTATCTTGTTTCATAACTTACCAATGTTCGACTAATGTAATAGATTGCTTGCTCTCGATTTTGTTCATTTTTTTGTGCAAGCATCGTCCCTAAAGCAACCTCTGTGGCTGAGACATATAGATGGAAAGGGACCCCTGGACTAGGAGGAGTTAAGACTGGTGGTGAAGTTAGATAGCGCTTGACATCATCAAATGCTTTTTGACATTCATCTATCCATACGAATGCTACCCCCTTTTGTAGCAAGTGATTAAATGGCCTGCATTTATCGAAAAGTTGCGCAATGAAGCATTTGATCGATTGAATTTTACCTTGCAAGCTACACAATTCCTTAATGTTAGTTGGGGGTGGCATTTCCATGATGGCCTTGACCTTGTTTGGGTCCACTTCAATGCCCCTTTTGGAGACAATAAATCCTAAAATTTTACCAAAGGTAACACCAAAGATACACTTCTTGGGATTTAACCTCACCTTGTACTCTAGAAGTCGATAAAAAATATTTTCCAAGACATCAATATGTTCTTGTCGAGTTTTAGATTTAGCCAAGAGGTCATTGACATAATATTGGATGATTTTATGCATGTAATCGTGAAAAATATAAGTCATGGCTCGTTGGTAAGTAGCTCCTACATTTTTGAGACCAAAGGGCATAACCCTAAAACAAAATGTTCCCCAAGGTGTTGTGAATGTCGTTTTGTGTTGGTCATCAAGATTTATTCGAATTTGGTTGTATCCTAAAAAACCATCCATGAGGGAAAGCATTTCGTGGCCTACACAAGTGTCGACAAGAGTATCAATATTTGGAAGAGGAAAGTCATCCTTAGGACACACTTTATTTAGATCTCGAAAGTCATTACACACGTGTATCACCCCGTTGGGCTTGTGAATGGGAACCATGTTTGACAACCACTCAGGATAGTCAATAGGAATGATAAAATGTACATCCAATAGTTTTTGTATTTCCTCTTTGACTATGAGGGCCATGGTAGGATGCATTCTCCTAAGCATTTTGTTTGACTGGCTTGGCGTCAGGACGCAAGGTGAGATTATGGACAACAAGGTCAGGATCAAGGCCAGGCATATCCTTGTAGGACCATGCAAATACCTCTTTCTTTTTCTTGAGGAGAGCAATGAATTGCTCTTGTTCATCGGGTGTTAAAATTTTTCCAAGCTTGACAATTTATGGGTTGTCAGGATCTGAAATAAGGTTCACATCGATGGTATCTTCAATGGACATGTGTGAACCCTCCTCAAGCTGATGTGGTGTTGGGATCAAATTTATGTCATCTAATATGTCCTCCAACTTTTCCTGTTTATCGTTGCCTAACTCTACCTGAAAGACCTCGGGACCGCAAGTGGAAGGTGATGAGGGTGAAAGTGGTGATGAAGGAGGAATGTAGCAGGCTAAAGCCCTTAGCAATTCCTCGGATGGGATGAACTCTGAAAAGGAGGGTGAGGAGGAAATCTGATCCAAGTCAATAAGGCTAATGTCAATTGGAATTGGCTTAGCCGAATCGTATGGGTTGCGAAGCGGTGTGAATAAGTCAATAGGGTTCATATTGACTTAGTGGAAGGAAAGATGGCTTGGAAGGATGCGTGGATGGAACGATTGGAGCTGAACCGATGTTGAGTTGTGTTATCCCTGTAATAAACATGACATTAACATGAGCAACACACTTTTTTTTTGTTGTTTTTTTTTTTTGAGGTATGTACATATGTTACATTTCTTGGCTTATGTGGGGCTCAAAGTGGATTACCAGGTGGGTCCACATGTTCTTGTGGAAGAAGTAAGCGGAATATGGGATGATGGATGGGGAAAATTTGGAGGTAAAACTCTTCCTGTTGGGTTATGGGGACAATGGGATGTGACTCCTCTTCAGAATCATCAAAAGTATTTGACATGACTTCAAATTATTCATAACTTTCATCATCAGAATCAAAGGCAGGATAGGTGAAGTTGATGGGATCATCTTCATCTACTTCATCCATGTGAAGTTCTTGAAGGGCTTGTTCAAGAGAAGATGTTGAGGGTAATGGGTGGATGGGGTGATCTTCATCATTGAGGCTAAGCTTTTTAAAGGCTTGCTCAAGAGAAGTGGTGGAATAAAACGGGGTATAGCCTAAACCAAAATGATCATGGGCACCTCTATATGGGACCTCTAATATATCATGCATCCCTTGCTCATGGGAACCTAGACCTTGACCTTTCCAATTGAACATGTTAAAGTAGCAAGCGGGAAAATCCTCTATGTTAGGTATATTGGCACGCCTAGGCTCTTATGGTTCTTTGGGTGGGTTTGCCCTAGTTGAGCAATCCAACCCTCCATAAACAAAGTTAATGTTATTTGGAGCTGCACTCATGTCGTAAACAATGCCTATGGATAAATAACGGTCTCGGGGACATCCAAAATATTTGGTTGTTGGAATGGCTAGGGGTGTGATGGTGACATCTTGGACCACATATTCACCTATACCAGGATTGGTGATGTGGACTTTGACTTGGGTTGGCATGGTTGATGGTGGGGATTCAGATGGCTCTGGATTGGGTGTGGATGGTGGTGAATTAAATATTTCACAATCCGAGAGTTTGACTTGTGAAACATTAGCTGATGGAGTGGGATTAGATGGTGGTGTGGAATTAGAGGATGGTGGGTGGAGTGATGATGAAGTAGAAGAAATGGTTGTAGAAGAAGGGGTAGTTGTGATGTACGATGTGCTAATAGTAGATTGACTGTGACCACATGTACAAGAAGAAATGGATGCTTGAGGAGGTGATGTGATGGGTAACTCCTCTAGGATGGGAGCTTTAGAAGAAGATGTAGATGGATTAGAAGAAGGTAGATTAAGAGATGATGTGGGTGGATTTGATGATGGCACCAAGAATAGATGGGTGGAAGGTAACATGGATTCATAGGTATTTGAAATGAAATTACAATACTTAAAAGGTTCGACATCCACGGGGATGCAATGGACTTGTCCATCATGAACGTATTTCAAGCATTGGTGGAGAATTGAAGGAACACATTTCATTTCCCTCATCCAAGGTCTACCAAGGAGTATATTATATGCCATGGCTCCTATTGTGGCTGCTCCACAACGTACCCCAAAATTGGGGACCCACCTTTTTGCATATTTTCCAAGAAGACCGAAGTGGCCCATATGCTAAAGATCAAAGAAAAAGCAAAACACCGCAAGGAGGAAAAAGTGTCGCGATATCGCGACATGTTGCATTTTCGCGGTCCAAAGAAAAGAGAAAGAACAAGAAATAAAAAGTGTCGCGATATCGCGACATGTTGCATTTTCGCGGCCAAAAGAGAAGAGAAATAACAAGAAAGAAAAAGTGTCACGATATCGCGACATGTTGCATTTTCGCGGCCAAAAGAGAAGAGAAAGAACAAGAGGAAAAAGTGTCGCGATATCGCGACATGTTGCATTTTTGCGGCTCAAAAAGGGCAGGCAGGCAGAGAAACAAAAGTGTCGCGATATCGCGACATGTTGCATTTTCACGACTCAAAAAGGGCAGGCAGGCAGAGAAACAAAAGTGTCGCGATATCGCGACATGTTGCATTTTCGCGACTCAAAAAGGGCAGGAGCAGAGAAACAAAAGTGTCGCGATATCGCGACATGTTGCATTTTCGCGACTCAAAAAGGGCAGGCAGGCAGAGAAACAAAAGTGTCGCGATATCGCGACATGTTGCATTTTCGCGACTCAAAAGGGGCAGGCAGACAGAGAAACAAAAGTGTCGCGATATCGCGACATGTTGCATTTTCACGACTAAAAAGGGACAGTGCATCTGATATTAGTGATGAACACCAGGATAGTGAAACTGAAGACTGCATAATGACGTGGACCTATAAGGAATAAATCAAAGATTGAATAAGGTAGTTTGTCACATAAGGACAAAATCCAATGAATAAGACAAAACGTTACATAAGGAATCTTTAATGATTTGAAATCATTTAAGATGGTCGTTACACATGGAAGGAAGCGGACGCATGCCCATGTGGAGAAAAGGAAACGTTTTTTTGAAATCAAACGAAAAGTGAAGAAAACCAAACAGAGGAAGCCAAACCATGGGAATGAAACGAAGGGCCACAAAATAGAAATGAAAAGCCTTTTTGGAAACCAAAACACATGCATGCACAAGGGAAGGTGAAACGAACAACCATTGGAAAATGAAACGAAAAGCTTCCTAAAAATTTTAAATACGCCAAGCAAGGATGTTTTGAGGGGTTGGAAACTGCTGCGAGCAGAGTTGCAGATTTGAAGGCAAGAGGGCCATTCTGGACCTGTTTGGGTTGTTTTTCTTCCATGGACTGGTTTGGGAAAACCAAAAAATTTTGTTATTGTAAAATGACAAATTTTTAATACAAAAAAGTTTTAGAAAGTTGCATCTTATGGACAAGAAAGAGGAGTCATTTTCTGCATGCAAGATTAAATGTCTATTTTTCCCCTTTTCGGATTTTAGGCTTGTAAATGGAGTTTATGCAAGTTTTCTTGGTTGCTTCATGCGAATGTTTAAATCTGAAAACCTCATTTAAAACCCTAGGAGCCAACACTTAGCTTATCCGGATTGTGCTTGTTTTGCAAGTCCAATAGGTTAGGTTGCATGCATGAAAACCTCACATCTTCGATTTTGTCGAAATAGGATAGCATCATACTGAATGCATTTTATTTCCATTTTCTGCATTTCATTTTCATTTTCTGCATTTTATTTTTCCAGAAATTTTAACTTTTTTTTAATTTTCAGGCATTAAAATAAACATTTAAAAAATTTCAAAATCCAAAAATAATTTCACCATTGCGTAGGTTATACTTCAGACTTCCAATACGCACTTTGAAATTTCATTTTCGGAGTTGTTTAGTATTTTTAAAAAATTCATCGAAGTTGTTGTTTTATTACAGATTTTAAAAAATCCGAAAATAGAAAATTTCCATTTTAGGGCCAAATTTCATTTTTTCAGTTTCATGTTTTCACTCATGAGCCTATGATGACATTCCCTTCATGAAAATTCCAATTTCATTGAAGGAGTTATGTTTTATGGCATTTCACAAATTTCCATTTTTTGAGCCTAAAATTACCCTCTCTTCATAAAAATTCTAATTTTACGAAAGAGGGGTAATTTGAGCACTACATCATGGTCATATGAGGGCCAACTCACATTTGCTTTATTTTGGTTCAATGAACAATCACTAAAGTTTCATGGTAAAATAAACCAACATTGCCCCTTGTTTACAGTTACTTGCAATCACTAAGGTGTTCCAAGCATTTAAATTGAATATCTTTATTTGAGATTACTAATACACATATGCAAATGCTAATATAGCGGAGACCTTGGAGAAGTTGTTTGTTTAACTTCTTTGCAAGAGGGGATTTGGAACCCAAATCCTAAGGAAGAGTGTACTTTCACAATTGGGTGAAAATACCACTCAACATTTTGGCGCTAGAAGGAGGGCCTGATTTGGTTTATTTCAGTGTGATTTAAATGCTATAGGGATTTAAATTTTGAATATTTCATGCCCTATTGATTATTATCTTTAGCCCTCTTTTAAACAATACAACCTTGTAGTGTTAAAAGGAGGACATGAATTGCTATGCATTGTTCTAACGCTTTTGATTGTTCATACAGGAATAATGTGTTTTGATTTGATTTTGAAAAATTTTGGTCTTGACTAACGAGGTTGTCTCCATGCAATTACTTTCATTGGATTTTAATGGATACATCTCTTGGTTGATGCTAACATGATTATTCATACGTTACATGTTTGATATTTACGAGTCATTTCATGCTTATTTGTAAGGAATTATTTTGTCTAAAACGTATTTGTTGTCGGTATTATGCTCTTCACTTGCGTGTAATGCGATCTTGTGAATCAGAAAGCCTACAACACTAGGAGTATGCTCTTCACTTGCGCATATGCGATCTGGTGAATCAGAAACTAATTTACATTTTTAGAATATTGCTTTGTCATGGTTCCTTCTTTTATTCATGACTAACAAATTGGTTTTGAAGTTATTCTTTGAGTTTCACTAATGGCAACATCCGAGGAGCAAATTGTATCCCTAAGAGAAGAAATGATGTCCCTAAGAGAAACGATGGTATCTGCATTAGGAAAGTATTATGAATGTCATTCTACCTTTGGAACACCTTATCAAATTCATGAAATGTTATTGGAGTTTCTACGACTTTTTAATCAAGAGGTGGCATCAGGATACCTACAAAATCTACATATCTATAAGTTCACATTATGTCAATTTCAAATATTTTGTGAGCCTATTGCTTGTAGGTTCTTCCCATACATTGTGGGTGATAGATCATTCTCGTGGTATTGCCATCTACCCATGGAGGTTAAGACTTCTTGGAGCCAATTAGAAGCAGCCTATCTTTATCACTTTGGTAATCAAGTTGACTTGGATAGGTTGCAAAATCAATTCACCTCTATGTGTAAAGAGCCTAATGAGTCCATGAGTCAATTCAGTGTGAGGTTTCATGAATTGTACTCTCAAATGTGGGAAATTTTGGGTACATCGAAAGAGGAAGCTATTGAAGTATACCTGAGAGCCATACCCCCCACACTTGCTACACTCATTAAGGAAAACTTGGATGACTTGTCTCTAGAGACAATCTATGAGATCTTTGAAAAGGTAGAACAAGTTTTGGAAGAAGAAAAGGCACAACATGTTCACATGAGAGATTGTTCTTTTGGAGTTAGTGATGCCAACCGACACCAACCATCAAATATAGCACCCTCCACTCCAATGATACCTAAGGTAAATGATCAAGGGGATGAATTTGAAGGTCCAAATGTTACAACCACCTTAGATGTAGTCCAAGAGGAGGTGCAAATTGCTAAGTCGACATCCACCAGTGAGGATTATGCAGAGATGATCTCATTCATAGAGATACATGATTATTCGGATAAAGGGGTCCTAAATTCAACAAGGTTTGAGATAGGTGATAGGACAAAACCTACCATAGAATTGAATGAAGTGGTTGAAAGTGAAATTGGAAGAAAATCAATAAATGAATTTGAAGATATGATAGAATTTCACCACTTGTTCTTGGAAGACACTCTCGATGAGAAGCTTGGAACTAATGATCAAGAAATTCTTCACCCTCCAAATTGTGATAAAATTAAATCATGGGTTACTAATTTGGACGATGATAGCCTTACAAATTTGAATTCAAGAAATAACCCACTTTTGAAAGTTATTGAACCATCTAAGGAAGGTGAAGGTGAATTTGATGAGAAACACATTGATGAATTGGAAGATGTTGAAGAAGTAGTTGAACGTCACCACTTGACTTTGGAAGATGATTATTATGATGCTTGGAAGAAGTGGGAAGACTACACTCACTCCAAAACTGCTAATAAAACTTGTGTGCCAATTGATATACAGGACAATATAATCGCCTACTCAAAGGAAGATATTACAACTCCTGTACAATTTGAGGATGTTTTGGAAGAGGGTTTCAAATCTCATCAAATTTTGGAAGATTATAATGATCCTATGACCAAGGACAAAGAAGAAAAAGAATTGACAAATGAATCAAAAGATCATGTCACAAATACCATGGAGTTTCATCCCACAAATTTGGAAGATAATTTTTACAATGGTTGGGGAAGATATGAAGATGTGTTATTTCCTCACACCCCTATTGATGAAGCCTCTATTCCAATTTATATGCAGGATGTTGAAACTTCTACTTCATACGAAGATCTCACATTCACAAGATTTGAGAAGGTTACAAAATTCGATCATGTTGAATATAAATTCATTGAAGATTCGGATACAAGTTTGCATGATTATTTTGAGGATTCAAATGAAGAGATACCATGGATAGTGAACAAAGAATTGGAATTAAATGACAAAGTGGTTGATCTATTAGAAGCAACGCAAGTGATTGATCATGAAGATGAGTTACTTGACATACACTTTGACCAAGAATATTTGAGGGTTGAAAAGGATGGGCATGTTTTCAATTGGGTGCCCAATTTTGGTATGTTTGATGAACAAGTAATCAATGAAGAATATGAAGACCATGAGGTAAAAGAGGGAATTGCAAATCCTCACCAAGTTTTGGTAAATGAAAATGTGAAAAAGGTAAAATCTAAACCTTTGTGTCCAAACATCCAAGATTTAGGTGAAGATTTGTATAATTCAAATGATATTTATGATGAAATGCCATTGAAGGTGAATGAAGAACAAGGATTAATTTCTAACCACACCTTTGATAACATTACTTTAATGAATGAAAAGGAGCTTGATGCACTTAAATTGCTAAATCAAATTCATCAACAATTAATTCTTGAACCTAGGATAAAAACTTCTAATGATCCCCATTTAGTAAATATCCTAGATGCTTGTAAATTGTTGCACAATTTTGATTGGCCTAAGAACATGGAAAATGAATTAGCTTTGAAATTTTTAGAAATAGGCTCTTGCTTACAAAATTTCATTTTGAATAAAGAAAGCCTAGTTCTAAATCATGAATGGAATTATGAAATTTACACCTTAAAGAATAGACAAGAAAGAATTGAAAATCAACCATTGTCTAATCAATTTGGTAATTTGAATCTCACCTATGAGAATACTAATGGAACTAAATCTAATTGGTGGGGTGAGAGAGGAAAGTTGAAGTTGGTTGCATTGTTTGGTCTAATCTTGTTTTTGTTTGATTCCTTCCACATTTGGCATGTGTATCACATTATATGTCTTTTGGAATGCTCAAATCATGTTTGGGATCCAGGGAAGTGACAATTCAAACTGTGCATCGTCTTGTACCATATTGTACATTTGTATATAGTCTTTGGTTTTTGGTTTTGGTTTGTGTTTTCAAGTTTCTTTTTTGGGATTGTATTTTGGGTTTGGTTTTAAGTTTTGTGTGTTGGTCCTTTGGACACTTTTGGTTTGTCTTAAAAAAAAAAGAAAGAAAAGCGAGATGTCAACTTATGTCCTTATGAATGTTGACTAAGACTAAGAGAATATGAAACATCGGAATTGTATTGCAGAAAGCTCCACTGAGTATCGCAAACACATTAAAGAATATCGTTTGGAACTTGTGATGCATGAAGTTGTCGGTTTTACACATTATGGTAAAGTAGGTGGTATACTCCATCCGCATTTCAAAAAGAGCAATGCATTCATCCATATCTCATGTTACATTCGACATTGCATATACATTTCATCTCAGTTGCATCTACATTTCAAATACAATCATTGAAAAGGTGTCGAATCCTCTTAGGGTTATTACATAACATATATTAAAAGGATCCTAAGGTTGGGAACTGATGCCCGAACTATCTTGAACCAAGCACGTTCTACACATATTAAAGAGGATCTTGAGTAAAATGGTCAAAACCATACTTGGAAGAAAAGGTGAGGCGAAAGGAGTATTTCGTGTCTGTCCTATCATGCAACATAATCCTTAAAATAGTGGTTTTTACCACTCCCATAGTGCTTAAAGCCTAAAATCAGAGTAGTAAGGATAGGGTTAAATCCTCATCTAACTTAGGTTGAGGATCCAATTCCCCAAAGCTCTGATTTGACCTTCATGGAGTAGTAAGGATAGGGTCTAATTCTCATCTCGCTTAGGTTGAGAATCCGATTCCCCAAAGCTTCTATTTTGCCCGCTCAAGAACTTGAAATTCCAAAGAAAATATTTTTCATTCTACTTTTATTGCATCATTGATATTGGATTGGAAGGATCGTACTACATGTCCCTTGCAAGGATGGGTAGTCATCCCCAAGGTTCAAGAAATCAAAAGTAAAGTCAAATCTTGGATTATGGGGTTGATCTCCACCGGGGCTATAGACGCCTGACTGGCAGTGGAGTATGCTCATGCGTGGCAACATGTCTTGTCTAAAAGCAAGACCACTGATTGCTCAAATGGATAGGCTAGCCTGACAGTTTCATCCATAACAGGTTAAATCATTTTGTTCAAGATGAGGTAATGAACTCTAGATCAGAGTAGTAAGGATAGGGTTAAATTCCCATCTCGCTTAGGTTGGGAATCCTATTCCCCAAAGCTCTGATTTCACTTACACTTGCACATGGGTTCAAGATGGTAGTGACACATAACCAACTTTGGGATCTAGTAAATTAATTAAGTATACTCATATTTGGTCCTAAGAGGATTTGACAGTTTTAATATGTTTGTTCATGGTACTAGAAAGTTTGAGCCATTGCAAAGCAGTTGTTATATCTCTAGCATCTTCACCATACGTTAAATCCTACAGGAATCATCCATAACTTCTCATACGCACGAATCATAAGTGAAAATGACAATGGAAAGTTGAACGAGTTTCAAACGATAGGGAATGAAGCACATTGCACACACCGAGCTGATGCTTAATAATTCTAATGCTTCATGTATTTTTCGTCTAGTTTCATTCTTGGGATATTTTCTGATGCTTGTGTTTGAGTTTTGAAGGTGTTCAGGTTGAGTTCTCACCGAAATGCTCAGGAGCATTTCCCAGTAGAGTCGCCATTTGTTGTGGCTGCTCCACAACGTACCCCAAAATTGGGGACCCACCTTTTTGCATATTTTCCAAGAAGACCGAAGTGGCCCATATGCTAAAGATCAAAGAAAAAGCAAAACACCACAAGGAGGAAAAAGTGTCGCGATATCGCGACATGTTGCATTTTCATGGTCCAAAGAAAAGAGAAAGAACAAGAAAGAAAAAGTGTCGCGATATCGCGACATGTTGCATTTTTGTGGCCAAAAGAGAAGAGAAAGAACAAGAAAGAAAAGTGTCGCGATATCGCGACATGTTGCATTTTCGTGGCCAAAAGAGAAGAGAAAGAACAAGAAAGAAAAAGTGTCGCGATATCGCGACATGTTGCATTTTCGTGGCCAAAAGAGAAAAAAGTGTCGCGATATCGCGACATGTTGCATTTTGTGGCCAAAAGAGCAAAGAGAGAAAAAAAGTGTCGCGATATCGCGACATGTTGCATTTTTGTGACTCAAAAAGAGAAGGGAGAGAGAGAAAAAAAGTGTCGCGATATCGCGACATGTTGCATTTTTGCAACTCAAGAAGAGCAGGCATGTAGAGAAAAAAAGTGTCGCGATATCGCGACATGTTGCATTTTTGCGACTCAAAAAGGCAGCAGGCATGCAGAGAAACAAAAGTGTCGTGATATCACGACATGTTGCATTCTCGTGACTCAAAAGGGGCAGGCCGACAGAGAAACAAAAGTGTCACGATATCGCGACATGTTGCATTTTTGCGACTAAAAAGGGACAGTGCGTCTGATATTAGTGATGAACACCAGGATAGTGAAACTGAAGACTGCATAATGATGTGGACCTATAAGGAATAAATCAAGTTAAGGTAGTTTGTCACATAAGGACAAAATCCAATGAATAAGACAAAATGTTACATAAGGAATCTTTAATGATTTGAAATCATTTAAGATGGTCGTTACACATGGAAGGAAGCGGACGCATGCCCATGTGGAGAAAAGGAAACATTTTTTTTAAATCAAACGAAAAGTGAAGAAAACCAAACAGAGGAAGCCAAACCATGGGAATGAAACGAAGGGCCACAAAATAGAAACGAAAAGCCTTTTTGGAAACCAAAACACATGCATGCACAAGGGAAGGTGAAACGAACAACCATTGGAAAATGAAACGAAAAGCTTCCTAAAAATTTTAAATACGCCAGGCAAGGATGTTTTGAGGGGTTGGAAACTGCTGCGAGCAGAGTTGCAGATTTGAAGGCAAGAGGGCCATTCTGGACCTGTTTGGGTCGTTTTCTTCCATGGACTGGTTTGGGAAAACCAAAAATTTTTGTTATTGTAAAATGACAAATTTTTAATACATAAAAGTTCAGAAAGTTGCATCTTATGGACAAGAAAGAAGGAGTCATTTTCTGCATGCAAGATTAAATGTCTATTTTTCCCCTTTTCAGATTTTAGGCTTGTAAATGGAGTTTATGCAAGTTTTCTTGGTTGCTTCATGCGAATGTTTAAATCTAAAAACCTCATTTAAAACCCTAGGAGCCAACACTTAGCTTATCCGGATTGTGCTTGTTTTGCAAGTCCAATAGGTTAGGTTGCATGCATGAAAACCTCACATCTTCGGTTTTGTCGAAATAGGATAGCATCATACTGAATGCATCTTGTGTTCCATTTTCTGCATTTCATTTTCATTTTCTGCATTTTATTTTTCCAGAAATTTTAACTTTTTTTTAATTTTCAGGCATTAAAATAAACATTTAAAAATTTTCAAAATCCAAAAATAATTTCACCATTGCATAGGTTATACTTCAGACTTCCAATACGCACTTTGAAATTTCATTTTCGGAGTTGTTTAGTATTTTTAAAAATTCATCGAAGTTGTTGTTTTATTACAGATTTTGAAAAATCCGAAAATAGAAAATTTCCATTTTAGGGCCGAATTTCATTTTTTCAGTTTCATGTTTCACTCATGAGCCTATGATGACATTCCCTTCATGAAAATTCCAATTTCATTGAAGGAGTTATGTTTTATGGCATTTCACAAATTTCCATTTTTTGAGCCTAAAATTACCCTCTCTTCATAAAAATTCTAATTTTACGAAAGAGGGGTAATTTGAGCATCACATTGAAGGTCATATGAGGGCCAACTCACATTTGCTTTATTTTGGTTCAATGAACAATCACTAAAGTTTCATGGTAAAATAAACCAACATTGCCCCTTGTTTACAGTTACTTGCAATCACTAAGGTGTTCCAAGCATTTAAATTGAATATCTTTATTTGAGATTACTAATACACATATGCAAATGCTAATATAGCGGAGACCTTGGAGAAGTTGTTTGTTTAACTTCTTTGCAAGAGGGGATTTGGAACCCAAATCCTAAGGAAGAGTGTACTTTCACAATTGGGTGAAAATACCACTCAACATCTCCTTCTAAGATATGAAACATTGTGTGCAATGTTATGACCCCTACTTGTATAGGTAAACAACAATTCCAACTGTGGTACACAAAGCGTCGTTAAATGCTTTGAGGGTGAATGATGATTTGGAAATTTTGGATGGAGGTAATTTGAGGTGGAAAAGGGTAGTGGTAGTAATTATATTGATTGATGCGCTGGTATAAATAAGGACTCTTTTGAATGACTTTCTATCTATTAGGGCCATTATGTGCAATGGAGGGTCTACTGATTCTGAATTCATTGATTTTACCTCAAAGTCATAAAAGGTAATTTATGGCTCCATGCACATTCTAACACTCTCTACAAAATTGTTGAAGGCATTAGAGTCTTGGGAATATAACTCAATTGACTTGAGTATTTCCATTATATATTATCTATGCCTAGGGGATTGTTGGATAATCTCATACACATAAATCTTGGTTGATGCCATTTTCAAACTAGTGGTTAACCAACTGGTTAAAGTTATCGTTGGCCTTATTGGACAAAGGATGGGTTGATTGGATGGAATGGATAGATTTATTGGCGGAGATGGATTTGGTGATGTTTGTATGGGAGGTGGGTTTGAAGGTTGTTGAGGATTTTATTGAAGTTGCCTTTGCACCCTAGTGACCACATGGACTTCTCCTACAAATTTTTGGTATTGTTGGACATGATTTAATTGATTATGAGTTGGTTGTTGATTTTTACCTCCTACATTATGTTGGACCTCGCCATGGTTAGGTAGAGGTGTCTGATATATGCCTAAATTTTGATTTTGTGGAGCTAATGTGTTATCCACATTAATGGCCCCTAGGTCTATGAGGTCTTGTACTATGTTTTTGAACATATGGCAAGAATTGATATCATGCCCATTTTACTGATGGTATGGGCAAAACAACTGCTCTATATAATTTTTAGACCTTTTGGTGGGATCATCGGGCCTAATATCTGGCAAGGCTAATTTATTGGTTTCAAAAAACCTTCAAAATATGGATGAATACAATTTCACTAAATGAGTGTATTGACGTTGGGGCCAATTGAATTGGTGACGGGTAGGTTGTTCCATAATTGGCGTTGTGTTGTATACTATTGGTGCTTGAGTTACTAATGGGACCGCATGATAGGCAATTTGTTGTTGCACTGGTTTTTGAGCCATTATGGGCTGGCTCATGACCACTTGATTGACTTGATTAGTTGTATTAGCTATTGAGGCTTGTGTTGATTTGGTTTGGCCAGTTTGATTATTTCGATATTGGTCCCCATTTTGCTACTCTTTCTTCTTAGGATTAATGACACCCTCTTGGATTTTTTATGTCCTCAATGACACTAGCCTATGCTAAAGCCTCCTCAAATGTTCTATAAGTATTGAGTTGTAACATCCAAGAGATGGGTTTTAAGCAACTCTTGATAAAAAGTTTGATGATTTCTTCCATTGAGAGGGAGAATGGCAACTTGGTTATGACTACCCTCCAACGGTTTCTAAAATCATAGATAGGTTCCTCATTCCATTGTTTCAAATAATATATATCCGATAAGGACACCTTATTTCTGATATTAAGGGCGAAGCATTCCAAGAATAGATCTATCAATTGATCAAAAGTATAAATACTATGTGTAGGCAATTTATTGTACCATTCAATGGCATCTCCCCCTAATGTTTGAGGAAATATTTAGAGCATAAGAGCATTATCATCACTAATTTAAAAACATACATGGACAAATGAACTCACATGCTCCTTAGGATCCTTAGTTCCCCTAAACTTGTCGAATTTTGGTATCGTAAAATCTATCGGATATGGTGGTGATGGTACCAAAGGGTGGATTGGTTGATGGATCAGTTGGCTTAATGTGAAATTTTGACTCATTATTCTTGGTGAATTTTGCATCAAATGATCAATTTGTTTTTGTATTGCCTGGAATCTGAGATCTTCTACTAGAATGGGAGGAGCTTGGATTGTGTGGTGGTTGGTTGATGGGCTAGATGGTATATGTTGGGGTGTGACCAGCATGGTATTGTGAAATGAGTTGGGATGGGTGTGTGGTGAAGATTGATGGTTGAAGGATGGGGATGATTGATGAGGATGTTGATGGAAGAATGAGTTGTGTTGTTGGTTGGTAGTAATGGTAATTGGTATGGTTGATGTGTGGATTGATGGTGGATTAGGGATGGACACTATGGAAGGTTGGGGAACCCATGCTAGATTTTTATTGGTGAGTGGAGGTTGGTTTGGAACTACTTGGGTCATAGGGTCTATGTTAACCGGTTTTTTTCCTTTTGTTCATTGTGAAATAAACCTATTTATGATCCCTAATGTGTCTGTAAGTTCCTAATTTGACCATGTATCAAAGGATGGGGTTGTGGTTGGATGATATTATGGGAAGGTGGATGATGATGGATGAGAAGACATGGGTATGGTGGCTAAGTGAGATGATTTAGGGGTGGATGATGATGAATGATAAGACATGGGCATGTTGTGAGATGATGGAGGGGTGGATGATGATGGATGAGAAGACATGGGTATGGCACAAATTGCATTTGATGTAATAACTTGGTGGTTAGGTATTTGTGAGGCAACATTGATATACTCCTCATACAATGGGTTGGAATAGGTGGATGTGAGGTAAGTGTTCAGAACACTTGGGCTTTTTGGTGGTTGGCTTGTGGAGGAAGGTATACCGTATTCATAACTTGAATTACGATATCCTTGAGCAAGGTAGGTGGTAGCCAATTCGAATTCTTCAAAACCTTCTTTGCTAAGGGGCTCTAAGACATAGTTAGAAGCCTTGTAAATGGCCTGCACTCTATCCATGTCTATGTAGGTGGTGGTTGTCTCCACATTGTGTGAATGTATCTCTACTTGAGAGTGGGGTGGATGGGATGATCCATAAAAAGTAGTTTGAACCATATTGGATGGGGCTACCAAAGTAGCGGGCTCATGGGAACTGTTTTCCATTACACTACCTTGGTTTATTATTTTCTTTTGTTGTCGTGTTAGCACCATAAAGTAGTTAAACCAAATATTCAAAACTTATCTAAATCACACAAATTAACCACTTTTCCAAAATTTAAAGCAAAGAAAACAACCAATCCTAGGTTTTACCTTGTGTGGGTTACCTTGTTAATTAATTATTTTCTTTCATTAATGTGAAGTTCCTTTTAGAATTGTTGGCTTGTGTGTTTTGATGTAACTTAATCTTGTTTAATGAAAAACAAAGGTAAAAACTAAGGCTAGCCAGGGCAATGAGATTCTTGTTGGTAATGACCTCCAACAAGTTTGCACGGGGGTAGTCCTATGGTTTCTAAGGCAGAGATTAGTGGATGGAAATCACGACCACCGTCACCAAATCTCAAGTAATGGTTGGTGATCAAATCCAACCACTACTGTTAAAAATGTGAATTGTGCAAGTGTGTGTGATTTATTTTATTAGATTTCTAGTTATCTATGGTGTGCAAACAATATTAAAGATTACTAACTTCACTAATCTAAATCAGAAGCCAACACAAAGACATAAATTTCATGTAAAGAGAGTGGAGTACACCGCTTAAAACCCCCTGCCTACAAATGATTAAAATCACAAGAGCAACTAGAGGGTTCGTCCACCTCTCTGCCAAAGGGGCCATCCTAGGGCAGGATTACATTATGTGTCAAAATGTTGTTCCTATTTAGATATGCAAAATTAAAATGATCTTTAACTCTAAAATGTGAAATATAGGATGCTTTTCTATTTCATATGCACTCAAAATACAAATAATCACCTAGATCTACAATATTAGAACAAAAAATGAATTTTGTGTAATTAAACACACACAAACCCTAAATACAATTTGAGAAGGATTCTTTCCCAGATTACTTAGTGTTAAGTTCTTTTTATAACACAGAAACTATGAAAAATAGCAATAGAATACAGAATACGTAAATTATTGAATGGTAAACTAGGGTTACGAGACCTACTTGGGAGCCTTAAATATGCTCCAAATTAAAGCCAAGAATGGTTGGGCACTTGTGTAGGCGTAACAGAGTGCCTGTGCAGGTGCAACAGAGTGCCTGTGGTTGTCTGCAGACGCTTCTAAACACTGCGAATGCTCTCGAACACTTGTGTAATCCTTGAAAATGTTGTAGACTACTTAAGAATACCTAACAAAAAAATTGATGACCTCTACGCTTTTAAAAATTCCTATTAACAGATAGAAATAAAATTAAGTTAGCAATGTAGATCTATTAAATAATGAAACCCTTGTGGGGTCCCACCGTGATCGCCATTTGTGAAGACAAGGACACGACACTTAAATAAAATAAGGAAATAAAATAACACAATGAAACACAAGATTGCACAAATGGATATATTCGATAAAATGGGGGAAGCCAATAAAATCCTTTTGATACAATCTGTCCTCAATGAGATTATTTGAAGCAATGATTTACAAAAATGCTAGGGTTTGTCAAAACCCTAGCTATAACAATGAAGTGTCTTCAGATAGTGTGTCCTTGCTTACAACAGAATGAGTGGGCTTCAAGTATCTGATGCTGGACCACTCCAACTTCAACAGTCATTCAACAATATGTCAAATTTGTAGATTTGCATGCACAAAAATGAAGAAAGGGATTAATAACACCTGTGAGGGCTCCAAAGTGTGAGACCCTTAGACATAAGTAAACCCTAACTAAAAATAGATAAAAAGGTATGCAAAATCAACAGATTATGTAACATAATAAAACCAAATAAATATATACCTTGCTTGTGATGTTTCTTCACTTTGTTGTTGCAGTTTGATAGTAGATGGTGTGATGTAGTAGGCTCTAATTCAAGTTTATGTGGTTGCAGCAGGATTGGATGTGGAATTTGTAGGCTCTGACAAAAGCTTCATAGGCTTTGGTGTGCACCTATGAGATACAAAAGACTCTAGAAATTACCTATAGAATATATCAGGCTTTGGTGAGCGCTTCGCAGGCTCTACAACAAGCCTTGCAAGCTTTGGAGGGCGCTTTTGGGTTAGGGCAGAATCTGTAGAAGCATATCGAGGGTGTGGCAATGAATTTGGTGAATGGATGGGGGTTGTGATGGTGATGGAGGATGAATGGGGGATTACTAGAATAGCAGAAGTCTTGTTGGCTAGCTAGGGCTTTAGATTATTTAAACTCTATCTCTCTCTACTTTGCTAGGGCTTCAAAAGTGACTCCTCAAGGGTGTAATTTCTAATCTCCAGGTTCCAAGGTTTAGGCATTTGCAAATGCCCTTATTTATAATACAACCTAGGGTTTTCTTAGGGTTTTAGCCTTACACTTTTGATCGTGTGGCTAAGATTAAATTAGATCCTAAGGTTGAGATTACTTTTTATATGTGGCATGGATTAATGAAGATGGACGGTGGAGATTAGATTGGATCGGACGACTATGGTTAATTGAGTTTATAAATATATATTTTATAATAAATATATTATAATATAATATTAAATATTAAATATTAAATAATATAAAATAATATTAAAATAACCCCAATTGGGTTAGAAAACGGCAGGAAAGGACTAAAGTGGTGAAATGGATGGCAAGAAAGGTGGAATTGGGCCAAATAATTGGCGGGAAGATGTAATTGGGCCAAATAATTTGTGGGAAGGTGTATGGTGGACAAGTGGGTGGTGGGATGGTTAGGATGGAGGATTAGTTGTTGTAATTTTGTGTCTATAGACATAATAGTGGTACACAAAAAAAATTAAATTTATAAGTGGTAAAATATGAAATATTACAACCTTTTCAAAACCTTAATTTTTTGATTAGCTTAGGGTTTGATGACAAAAAACTGCTCTGCTAGGGTTTGGGTATGCTGTCATTCCTAAATGGCTAGCTCAGTTGCTACTAAGATATCTGGAGAGAGCAATGGTTCCAGGGAAGCATCCAAGAAATTTTGTTCCAAAAGTGTTTCACAAGGTAAGAATACTATCCCATTGTTTCCATTCCCTTGCATGAGTTTCATAATGCTTACCACTGGTTTGAGTCACATACCCTTGTGGGGTATTTCCTAGGTAGAATTTCCAATGATACTTTCATTAGGCCCTAGGTGCAACAATTTTGGTTTCTACATAGTGTGATAGTTGAGAATGTTCATAATCTCACCAAGGGTTATTTCCATTTTCACTTTCCTGATCCTGATCAAGCTCAAAAAGTGTTAGTTAAATGTCCCTGGATGGTGAGAAATTCCCTGTTAATTTTGCAATATTACACTCGTGACTTCACAGCTAGTGACCAAGATGAGTTGGAAGTTCCTATGTGGATTGAGTTCCCAGGTTTACCTATCCCCTTTTAGGGGTTTTTTCAAATGCTCGCCTCTTCCCTTGACAAGTTTGTATGTCTTGAGCCTAATCAATTTTTCTTAGCTCACCCTACCAAGCGAGCTTGTATCAAAGTAAACCTCACCAAAGACTTACTAGATTTCATAGACATCCATGTTGGTGATACCTCCATTAGGAAACCTATCGCCTATATCAATTTATCAAATACTTGTTATTGTTGCCATTTTGTTGCTCATAAGATTCAATATTACCCATTTATGGAGTGGAAGATCAAATAGACCCAACCCCCTTCGACTGCCTCAATATCTCAGTCTAACGGGGCTCGAGAATGCCAAATAAACTAGAAAATGATTACTACCCAAAACAATCGTGCTTCTAAACACTCTAAGTAGGCCAATCCCTTTGTGTAGCCTGTTCAGACCAAGCCCAATTGTGCCACTAGCTCTGTGCAGTCTTCTGAAGCCATAACGCTAGTTGTCGTTAACATGTAACTCGCCATGCAAGCTATAGTGGTCTTGAATGCTACTTTAATTGCCCTTGTAGTTACTTAGCTACCACCTTTTTTAGCTTCTCTTTGGGCTTCGATTGTTGCAAAGGCTTGTCCCACTACCATACCAACTTTTTCATCGACGACACCCACATACTCCATGGTTGTAGAGGAACAAGCTTTTAAATTTCATCATTCTCGAAGCCCCTCGAGGGACAACTTGGGCTTGGGATTTGATGAGTGTCACCAAATATCCTCAATCAATGGTAATTTTAGTGGAGACACTAATTCCTTTAGTTCACTTCAGGGTCTAAGAGAATCTAAGGATGTTATGGATATTATGAATCTTGATAAGTCCTCATGCAAATTATGCTGATGAATAATTGACCAAAACCCGATGCTTGAAGCATAGAGTTTGTTCAGGTATGACTATCAGAGGCAATAGAGGCCACAAATTATGTACAACATGTATTCTACCAAGCATTTACCTGGGAAAGTAAGAGTTATCCTAGAGGTAGAAGAGGTCGCAGCTTACAAGCAACTTGTCTTCTACTAAGCATTCCAAGTTGAGTCATCCAAGGTCCTCCTCAATGAATTATGGTTGGCGGTAATCCAGATGAAGGATGGATTACACCAATCTCTTTGAATGGTGATTGGTAGTTTTTAAATGAGGAATATAACTTCTGTCCTACTCCTTGATCTTTGTTTACTAATTATATCTTGGGATGTCTATGTAATGATTTCTTGCAATAATATGTAGTAATATTTTTTGGACTTTTTTTTTATTGGGGAGGTGCGATTTCCTCCACCTAACAGATTTTATGGTTTGTAGGGCATGCTAATTCCACCCTCATTTTTTTATGATTAATATTAATTAATATAAGGTTTTTTCATTCAAAAAATATGAAATATTAAAAGTTTTTAACATTTCTCTAAAATTAAATGGGGAGTCCAAGGGACAACACAAGGATTTAAGGTTTAGCTTTTTTTTTTGTCTGGCTATAAGTCAAAAACAAGATTTATTGTATTCGGTATCATGGGACAAGACTAACAAGGTTTGGCGATTGTTATATTTCAAATGCTTGGAATCGATCTGTGCTCATCAGGATGCAGTTAATGCAATTGTGATGGGACCTAAGGGGCTTCTCTTCACAGGCTTTACCGATGGATCGACAAAAATTTGGAAAAAATTACAAGGTATCCAAACATTGAAGCCCATATAGATCACATTTCTACAAGATCCCAAGAACATCTCAGTTAAAGCACTTGCTCTTAGATCGAACGAAGTGATTCTCTATGCTGCATTTTCCAACACAAGCATGGGCTACTAGAAGATAGGCAATAGGGATTGTGGTGGATGTTGGAAGTTGAGTATGATGCAGGGCCATAGCCATTTTTTTTTATGCATGGCAACAATGCGGTCTAATGTGGTCGTGAGTGGCTCCGCAGATAGGACCATAAAAGTGTGGAGGCACAGGAAATATGAATTTCTCCCATCTTGCATTGTTGTGTTGCAAGGTCATGACAGCACAATAAAGTACATTTCCTTATCCTTGGATAAGAAATATGGGTCTCTCGTGGTGTATAGCGATGCATTACCTTATCCTTGGAGAAGAAATATGGGTCTCTCATGGTGTATAGCAGGAGCCTAAATGGTACCATTAAGGAATGGTGGGTGTCAATTCATGAGGAAAGGGATGCAATTATTTCGATGAGGAATAAAATGGTTTAGGAAAAATCCTGAAGGTGTCACCCAAGATTCCCACTGAGATAATCTATTCTTAGTTGAAATATGTATGTCACCCAATATTCCCACTGAGAGCGTATGTTTTTAATTATCATCATTAAATTAAAAAATGTAAAAATAATTTGAAGATAGTAATCGTAAATAAAAATAGAGAGACAATGAGAAGAATTAGAGGTGGGTGTTTATGGAGATCCCATTATTAGGTTTTATACTCAATTATGTTATAAATTATCACTCATTGAAGGATATTTATAGTGATACCAAAATATCAACGAGTAGTTAATCTCAAGGTGACATTCACTTGAAATTAAGGTTAAATTACAATAAAATAATTGTTGAACAAGGTGCAGCGATAGTATTGTCATTGTTGTAAACACACTCAGATGGACAGGTTGATGTAGTGGACAGTTTTTTAGAGGTTTTTCAGAGTATGTACAATGATGTTCAATGCTTATGAGGAGGTTTTTGATGTTTGGGTGAAGTTGTTACAGGTTGTTCGTGCAAATTTGTAAAAGTTGAAAAAATCATCAGGAAGTTGTCAAAAATTGCAAAAGTCATCATGGGCGTAGTTGGATAGGATGGATAAGTTTGGAACATGCCAGCATGTTAGGAAATAGTATAGAACAGCATTGGAGGTGTCAGCATGGTTTTTGGATTGATTGGTGACGTTTTCGATATCTTGGTGGATGATTTGACAAGTGGTTGTACAGGCCAAAAAAGGGCAATTTTTTAAAAAGCACTACGAGAAAACCAAGAATAATTTGATAGATAAATTTGAACTGGAGGTGGTTTTTATCCTCAAGAACATGTGTTCCAAATTTCCACCAAAAAAATAAACGATGTGAATGTTACAAGTGTTGCAAGACTGTAATAAAAACACTCTTTTTGGAAAAAGTGTGTCAGCAATAGTTTTTGTGGATGTGGTACAGGCGAACCGTAAGGATTTATATAGCAATATTTTGATTGGATGTATTCAGAATTACATATATTATATGTTTCAAATTTCATAGAAAATAGAGTTACGAGGTGAGAGTTATGATTGTTTCAAAAAAGGTACAGGTCATTTTTATGTCAATTTGTTCCACTTGTGAAAAATCCTTCAGTTGGCCATTTCGACCTTGCAAAGTCGCCAAAGTTTTGGTTTCAGTGTTGTTACACCTTCAAGGTATCAAATATGATCATATTTTGTTTTTGGTTTGAGGTGTCACGTGGCTCCGAAGTAAGAGAATGAGTAAGTTGTCAATTATTTGCATGTGACGTGTTTGACGAAATGCCTTCTAAAAAAAAAAGTTATATTGTTTTAAGTAGCTTCATTAAAGAAAATATTTTTAAATATTGAAAAGGGAAAAATAATGTAAGTGTGTTATTTTTAAGTGACAACGAATTTTATTGAAAAGTGGGGACTTTATTTTGTGAAGAGAGAAGTGTGTGTGGAGAAAAATAAGAGTGAAAATCCGTGATTTTTGGAGAGTGGTGAAAACAATCACTTTAGTATTTTGGGCATAACTTTCTCATATGATATCCATTTTGGTTGAAATTTTTAGAGGAGTTCGTAGAAAAATTCCTGCAAAATACCCAGAAAGCATTTAGAAATTAGAAAAATTATATAAGAGAACAATAATTTTTTTTTGTGAGAAGAGAAGATTCAAATTCTTAGTAATGCAGACAGAGGGATGTTATACTGGGTGAAATAGAAAGTTTTAGATTTTGATCTTACAGACCATAGAGGGTTCTAGTTTCAGTGAAGATATTCATATATGTCATTTTATTATCAATATCAAAATCAAGTGGGTGCTTGGTAGAGGGGTTGGTGCTCCTTTCTATTGGTGCAAATAAATCATGGGTTGGTGCTCCTTTCTGTTGGTGTAGATAAATCAGGGGTTGGTGCTCCTTCCAGTGGATGCTGGTAAATTGATTATAAATTTGATGCTTTGCAAAGGATGGATTTATATGGGAGTCCAAATAGTCATTTTTGGTGATGTAGCCAAATCGTTGAACCTCGGTACATCTTGTGTTGTGTGATGTTTTATTATTATACTTGCTTTATTTGGTTTTATGTTTTCATTGTTTTGGCTTTGAGTATTGAAGATTTAAGTTTTAAAGAGCTACACTGATTCACCCCCCTCTCAATTTCATTGTGAGACTAACAATTGGTATCAGAGCAAGGTTCCTGAATAGGCTTAACCGGCTAGGGTGATCTTGGAAGTGACACAATGGTAAGTGGTGAAGGCTTCTCATCAAACAAAGCACCATTGTTTGATGGAACTAATTATGTATTTTGGAGACTTAGGATGCAGACATATTTTTGTGCTTTGGGATACAATATTTAGAATTTAGTATATAGTGAATACACAATACCCACCACTTCTCCAACTGATGCTACTGATAAGAAACTCTTTGAGAATGACTCAAAAGCAAAGAATGCTATCATGTGTGGATTAGTGGACAACAATATCGTAAATATTATGGGTTGTAAAACGGTAAAGGAAATAGGGGATAAACTAAAGATCATTCATGAAGGAGACATTAAGATCAAGAAGACCAAGTTACAAACACATCGAGCTCATTTTGAAGTATTAAATATGAATGACGATGAGAATATAGAGGCATATATGCTGAGAGTTAATGAAGTCATTAATGCGATTAGAGGACTCGACGAGGAAATCAAATATTTTGTCATCATGAAAAAGGTATTAAGATCCCTTCCCCAAATATTTGATTCTAAAGTTTTAGCTATAGAAGAAGCTAAAGATATAAATTCTTTTAGTATGGATGAGATGCATGGTTCTTTGACTGCATATGAGATGAGAATAGGAAAATCTAAACCCATAGACAGAGAAGTTGCTTTTAAAGCCCATAAAAATATGAAAGCAAAACAAGAATCTGAGGAAGAATAGACATCATATGAAATGGAAGCAAACTTTATTCAAAAACTAAAAAGAGGAAAATTCAAATATAGAGGAAAGTTACCATTTAAATGTTTCAACTATGGAGGCATTGGAAAGTTTGTAGCTAAATGTCAACTTAACAAGAAGAACAGAAGTGATGAAGGATTGCACGAAGAAAGAAGTGACTGGAAGAAAAAAACAAATTTCATAAAAGGCAACTTCAAGAAGAAAAGTTTCATCTCCAAGAATGTTAGTTCATCAAAAGATAGCTCCGGTGAGGATTCTAAAAAGGAAATAGGTGAAGCTCTTTTCATGGCACTCAAAGAACAAAAACCAAAAAAAGAATAGGAATGTGATGAAGAAGAAATTGGTGCAAAAGTGAATTTGGAAGAGGAAATAATTGCATCTCTAGATGAATTAAAGATAGAAAGAAAAAATAATAAGAAAATTTCAAGAAAGCTTGAGGATGCAAATGAAATCATAACAATTTTGAAAGTACAGATAGAAGAATCCAAGAAAATCTCCAAAGATCTTGAAGTGCAAATAACCATAAAAATAGATTATTGTAGCAAGCTAGAAGAAGAGATTGTTGGTTTAAGAATGCAGCTAGAAGAGATGAATCAAAAAATTAGTTATTATCATAAACATGAAGAAAGTTCTATGAAGCTGGATAAGATCATAAATAACCAAAAGACTATAGGCATCAAATTTGAGTTGGGTTTTGAAGAAGGATAATTTTCAAATGGATCAAAGGCCATAAATGAAGAATCCACAAAGAATGAAGAGAATAAACAAGTTGATCAAGCAAAAACGAATCATGCAAAGGAAAGCAATAATGCAAGGCACAAAAGGAGAATTAACAATGATGGCTTCACCAATGTCACACATCAAAGAAGAAGAAGATTTATGGCTCCTACGACAACATGGCAAAGACCACCACCCAGGTTCAATCATCTCTTTTCTAGTTACTATTTTAAATGCAATGGTTATGGACATAAGATCTCGGATTGCAAGTATAATGTAGGACCAAGGAATTTTACCAATAGAAATGGTTTTTCACCTTTGATGGATTATGCAGTAGAATGTTATAACTATCATAATTTTGGGCATATTGCAAAAAATTGTCGAAGTACATTTGCATCAAATCAATTTCAGGGAAGAAAATTTCATCCAAATGGAATAAGACAAAATAGAAAATTTCTCGAAAAACATGCACAAGCTACTGAAAAAGAAAAGCCAAAATAAGAGCCCAAAATTGTAATCAAACCTGAGTGGAAAGAAAAAGAGTGACCTAAGGAATAAAATGAATCCTTGATAATACAGACGACATTTAAAGTGCAGAATAAATCCGCACCATGGATACTTGATAGTGGACCTCCAACATATGACAGGTGACAAACAAAAATTTGAGAAGTTGCAACAATATGAAGGTGGTTCAGTAAAGTTTAGAAATAATGATGGAGCTAAGATAGTTGGCAGAGGTCCAGTTAAGATTAGTGACAAAAAAATCAGGTCAAAATAAGTCTTTTTGTGGTTGGTCTGAAGCATAACCTGTTGAGTGTAAGTTAGATTTGTGATAGAGGTCATGAAGTGATCTTTAAGAAGCAAGGTTGTGAAGTCAGAAAGGAAAACAATGGGAAGTTGATAGAAACTGGATCAAGGACATCTGGAAACCTATACACTCTCTCAAAGACATCAAAAGGAGCTTGCTTGATTGGACAGGAAGAAGAGAATTGGTTATGGCACAAGAGGCTTGGTCATATCAGTTTTGACAATCTAGTAAAAATCAGCTCAAAGAAAGCAATGAGAGATATTCCCACCATTGGCAAACCATAAAATAGCATTTGTGCTTCATGTCAAAAGGGGAAGCAAACTAGAGTCTCATTTAAAACAAAAGAGTACTACACAAGCAAACCTTTGTAACTAGTACATACTGATTTATGTGGACCCATGAAAACACAAAGCATAAACGATGACAAATATTTCATGTTGTGTATAGATGACTATTCCAGGATGACATGGGTACTATTTTTGAAGCATAAATTAGAAGCTTTTGAGATGTTCAAGGTTTTCAAAAACCAAGTTGAGAATCAAACAATAAAAAGGATTAAATGTTTAAGGTCAAAAAGAGTAGGAGAGTTCATTTCAGAGGATTTCATAGAGTATTGTGAAAAATATGGCATTAGGAGACAGTTTTTAGCAGCCAAGACACCTCAGCAGAATGGTGTGGTAGTAAGAAAGAAGAGGATAGTGCAGGAAATGGCATAGACTATGTTGACTGAGAGCAAAGTAGCAGATAGATTTTTGAAAAGAGGCAGTCCTATTGCGGTATATATCCAAAATAGGTGCATGTTGAGGATGCATGAAAGCAAAACTCCTTATGATTTGTGGTTCGGTAAAAAGGCAACAACAAGATACTTTAAAGTTTTTGTCAACAAGTGTTACATCAAAAGAACTGAAGAAAACCTTGGTAAGTTTGAAGATAGAGCGGATGGAGGTATTTTTCTTGGCTATTCATCAAAAAGCAAGGCTTACAAATGCTACAACAAGAGGCTAAGGAAAATTATGGATAGTGCTAATGTTAAAGTTGATGAAGGAAGAGAAAAAGTAATTAGCTATGAAGATAACTACCCAATTTATGAAGAGGTCATTGAAGGATATGAGGAAAAGGAAACAAAAAAGAAACCAAAAATTGACTCAAAGGATTCAAACAGTGATTTAGAAGTGGAAGAAAATAAGAAATTCAAAATAGGCAGCTGGCAGAAATATCATCCTAGAGAGCAAATAATTTTAGACCCCGTAGTTGGTGTTCAAACAAGAAGAAGATTAGTAAGTAACTACTCTTTATTATCCAACATTGAGCCCAAAAATGTTGCTGATGCAAGCAAATATGAAAGTTGGATAAAGGCAATAAATGAATAATTAGATCAGATCAAGAAAAACAAGACTTGGGAGTTAGTACCAAGACCCACAAATAAAAATTTAATTGGTACTAAATGGGTCTTTCGGAATAAATTGAATGAATATGGATAGGTAGTCAGGAACAAATCAAGATTGGTATGCAAAGGCTATGCACAAGTTGAAGGTATTGACTTTGAGGAAACCTTTGGACCTATGGCCAGACTAGAGGCAATTAGAATGTTTTTGGCTTTAGCAGTTTACAAGAATTTAAAAGTTTATCAAATGGATGTGAAATCAACATTTTTGAATGGGAAACTTGAAGAAGAGGTTTATATTGAGCAGCCAGATGGTTTCTAGCTTGGTGATGATCCCAACTTGGTTTGCAAGTTGCAGAAAGCATTATATGGCTTAAAACAGGCACCCTGAGCATGGTATGCAAGGCTAGACAATTATCTTACTTAGCAAGGGTTCAAGAAAGGTATGGTGGATAGTAATTTGTATGTCAAAATAAAAAATAGTCATCATATTGTTCTTGTTGTATACGTAGATGATATCATATTTGGTAGCAACAAAGATGAGTTGTGTAAAGATTTAGCAAATAAGATGCAGAAAGAATTTTAAATGTCAATGATTGGTGAACTTTTGTATTTCCTTAGATTGCAATTTAATCAAAAGGAGAAGGGCATATTTATTTCTCAAATTAAAATGTGAAGTAGATGCTGAAAAATTTTACAATGGAGGATTGTAAGCCAGTTAGCACTCCCATGATGAAATGTTGCAAGTTGAGCAAGGATGAAAAATATCCACATGTTGATCAAACTATGTATAGATCTATTATTGGGAGCTTACTGTACTTGACAGCTACCAGACCAAATATTTTGTAGGTAGTATGCATGGTAGCACGATTTCAGGCTAGTCCCAAGGAGACTCATGTGACAGTAGTGAAGAGGATTCTTCGGTACCTCAAGGGTACTATGGAGTATGGGTTATGGTATCCAAAAGGTAAGGACTTCACCCTTATTGCATATTTAGATGCATATTGGGTAGGATGTGTAGATGACAGGAAGATTACCAGTGGAGGTGCATTCTATCTTCGATACAGGTTGGTCATGTGGCACAGTAAGAAATAAGAGTCAGTCTCCTTATCCACAATAGAGGCAAAATACATTACAACGATGTGTTGTACGTAGGTGTTATGGATGAAATAAAATCTAAAGTATCTTGGAATTAAGTTTAGTGAGACGATTTTAGTTAAGTGTGATAACACCAGTGCCATTAACATCTCAAAGAATCCAGTTATGCATTCTCACACAAAACATATTGCTATTCGGTATCATTTTTTGAAGGAGAAAGTTGCAAAAGGTGAGGTTAAGTTGGATTTTGTTCCAACAATAGAGCAAGTAGTGGATATATTCACCAAACCATTGCCCAATGAATTCTTTGAGTACCTTCACAAGAAATTGGGAGTGGTCACACTTCCCAAGAATTGACTAGCTATTGGGGCCACATTCTTAGGGGGAGCATTTGTGTATTTTTTTATCATTTTGCTCATTTTTGTGATTTTTTGTAAGTGCAATAATTTTTTCCTGAGAATGTTGTGCATGGAATCAGGGGGATTTTGCAACAACCCTTTGGTATTGTTGTCAAAGGGGAGAAGAGTTATAGGAAATTGTGTGTGTTGCCAACAATTCCAAAGGGGGAGATTATTGAGAAAGGTGCAGTGATAGTATTGTCATTGTTGTCAACACACTCATATGGATAGGTTGATGTAGTGGATAGTTTTTCAAAGTATGTACAGTGATGTTCAATGCTTACGAGGAGGTTTTTGATGTTCGGGTGAAGTTGTTACAGCTTATTCATGCAAATTTACAAAAGTTGAAAAAATCAAGTTGTCAAAAATTGTAAAAGTCATCACAGGTGCAATTGGATAGGATGGATCAGTTTGGAACACGCCAACATGTTAATAAATAGTCCAAAATAGCGTTGGAGGTGTCATCACAGTGTTTGGATTGATTGGTGACGTTTCTGGTATCTTTGCAGATGATTTGGCAAGTGGTTGTACAGGCCGAAAAAGGGTAGTTTTGTTAGAAAAACTATGAGAAAACCAAGAATAATTTGACAGCAAAATTTGAATTGGAGGTGTTCGTTATCTTCCAAAACATGTGTTCTAAATTTTCAAAAAAATGGAGAAACGAGGCGAATGTTACAAGCGTTGCAATACTGTCACAAAAATGCTCTTTTTGGAAAAAGTGTGTCAGCAACATTTTTCATGGAGGTGGTACAGGTGAACCATAAGGATTTATGCAATGAGATTTGAACTGGATGTATTAAGCATTGTAGATATTCTACGTTTCAAATTTAAGATAAAATAGAGTTATGAGTTGAGAGTTATGATTGTTGCAAAAATGGTACAGGTCACTTTTATGTCAATTTGTTCCACTTGTGCAAAATCCTTCAGTTGGTCGTTTTGACCTTGCAGAGTGACCAGAGTTTTGGTTTCAGTGTTGTTACACCTTCCAGGCATAAAATAGAGTATATTTCATTTTTTTTTTGAGGTTTCACGCAGCTCCAAAGTAATAGAACGAGTAAGGTGTCAATTCTTTACATGTGACGTGTTTGACGAAATGCCTTCTCAAAATTAAAAAAAAGGAAGTTATATTGTTTTAAGTAGCTTCATTAAAGAAAATATTTTTAAAAATTGAAAAGGGAAAAAGAATTCAAGTGTGTGCTTTTTAAGTGACAAGGGATTTTATTGAAAAGTGGGGACTTTATTTTGTGAAGAGAGAAGTGTGTGTGGAGAAAAATAAAGAGTGAAAATCCGTGATTTTTGGAGAGGTGAAAAACGTCACTTTAGTATTTTGGGCATAACTTTCTCATATGATATCCATTTTGGCTGAAATTTTGAGAGGATTTCACAGAAAAAGTCCTGCATAATAAACAAAAAGTGTTTATCAATTGGTAGAACGAGCTAAGAGAATAATCAATTTTTTTTTTGTGAGAGAAGATTCAAATTTTGAGTAATGCAGAGAGGGATGTTATACTGGGTGAAATAGAAAGTTTTAGATTTTGAGCTTACAGGCCATAGAGGGTTCTGGTTTCAGTTAATACATTCATATATGTCATTTTATTATCAATATCAAAATCAAGTGGGTGCTTGGTAGAGGGGTTGGTGCTCCTTTTTGTTGGTGCAAATAAATCAGGGGTTGGTGCTCCTTCCAGTGGGTGCTGGTAAATTGATTGTAAATTTGGTGCTTTGCAAAGGCTGGATTTTTATGGGAGTCCAAACAATAATTTATGGAGATGTATCCAAATTGGTGAACCTCGATACATCTTGTGTTGTGTGATGTTCTCTTGTTATACTTGCTTTATTTGGTTTTATGTTTTCATTGTTTTGGCTTTGAGTGTTGAAGATTTAAGTTTTAAAGAGCTACACTGATTCAACCCCCCCATCTTAGTGTCATTGTAAGACTAACAATAATAATAAATTGCATCCTTTAAGTACGGTTATCAATAAATGTGGATTAACCAATATCACTAAAGGGTGAAATGTGAGAGGTGCCCTTAGAAGGTGGGTGTCCATGGGTACCCCATTATATCACATTTTATTCTTACTTATGTTACAAGTGATCAATCATTGAGGGGTATTTATAATGATACCAAAATCCCAATGAGTATTTAAAATCAAGTTAAAATTGACTTAACTTTAAGGTTAAATTATAATAAAATAATAATAAATTATATTCTTTAAGCAAGGTTATCCATAAAGGTGGATTAAGCAATATCACTAAGGGTGAAATGTGAGAGGTGCCTTTAGGATTACATGAATGTGCCTATAGGATTTACATAAGTAATGAATACCTATGGTCTTACATATACACATGTTTGGAGGAGAGCATTCAGTCAGGGGGAGCAGTTTCTCAGGAGGAGTAGTTTTGAAAAAAGGAAAAAGGAATGGTTACAGAAAAAGGGTTACCATCAATGATAAAGGGGGATATTGTTTGAAATTTTGAGTTAGTTGTTTTGTCATTGATTTCAATAGTTAGTGTTAGTGATCAGTGTAGGACTTGGCAAAATAAGAGTTAAAATATTTATATTTTAAGCCCAAGATATTTGGTTTAAGAGCTTCACATGATTGGTCAAAAGGACGGTTAAATACCCTCAAGGAAACGCCTAAAGGAAATAATATTATAATATTTATTATTATAATATTAAAGGATGTCAAAAAAAGTCTAAGGGTGAAAGAAAAAAATACCTAGGACGAATGGAAATAATATTATAATATTTTTATTATAATTTTAAAGGTTAAAATTAAAGCCTATGGTAATTTATAAGATTTATATTATAAATTAATTTATAAAATAATATAATTTAAACCCTAAAGTTAGGGTGGGCGCAAATTCATTTTATATTATTCTCCTCCTCGTCGATGTTCGATGATATTAGCATATGGTATAAATACCATATGTTTTGCCAACCAAAAGACTAAGTCTTCGAATAATGCATATGTGAAAAAGCACAAAAATCTAAGTACGAATTTCATGAGCATACGAAGGGATTTTAATTTTTAAAAGGTGCAGCAAAAAACGTGATGAATAAAATGTTTGAGGCGCAGAGGTTGGTCACCAACCGTCTGGTTGGGCTAGTGTCAAGTGGTCGATGGTTAAGTCACTAGGAGAGTAGAGGTTCCACGTTCAAGTCTCCATCAAGGAAGTTTTTTTTAGTTTTATTTTTGGTGCCAGATTGAAGGTACTAAGCGCATGAGGCACTTTTGCCTCCCAAGTGAGCGCCTAGCTCATGCGACAGTTGGGCCGCATTTAGGGCACTGGCGACAGTGCGACCTGGGATCGAATCCCACCAAGGAGCATGCAAGGTATTTAAAATTTATTATTTTGTTTATAAAGTGCATGGTCTAAGGTTGCATTGTGAGTGCTATTTGAAGCACGTGGTCTAAGGTTGCATTATGAGCGCTATTTGAAGCGTGTGGTCTAAGGTTGCATTTTGAACATGTGGTCTAATTTGTTAAGTGGGCGCCTAGGGAGTTAAAAGGAGGGTAAGGTAAAATTAATTTTTACCTTAGTTAAAAGGTTGTAAATGTTATAATTGTGATTTAAAATTAAATTGTATTATTTCTAATTTGTAATGTCAATTATTTTTGGAAATGCAATTTTTGAGTAGGGAGACATAAGTGAGAATTTTGGATTAATTTATGCATTAAATTTCTGAAAGAGGTTATAGTGAAACTGAGTGATTGGAATCTTTGTTTGAAAAGTTTGGAGACTATAAGGTGTACTTAAGACTTGATAATTTTTGTATGGTGAATATTGAGGAAAATTCTATGGTGAATTTTTGAGTTAGGCTATTTCAATCTAACCTTGAAATTGGCAAAAATAAGTTTGATTGTAATTGAGATAGGTTGTGAAGATATATCTCCATAAAACAAAAGGTATGGGCACATATTTCTTGTGAGTGAAATATTATTGGATTGAATGTTGTGAAATGCAAATTTGAAGTGAAAAGGTTTGTTTGATAAGCAATGTTGGAAATGTTTGAGTGAGTTTTCACATTCATGATTGGTGAATATTTGTGAGGACAATTTAATGTGAAGTTGAAAACTATCTTGAACTAGGGTTTGTGAAAGAACATGAGTATCATTGTTATGTGAATTTGAGAACTATCTTGAACTAGGGTTTGTGAAAGAACATGAGTATCATTGTTATGTGAAGTTGAGAACTATCTTGAACTAGGTTTTGTGAAAGAACATGAGTATCATTGTCATGTGAATTTGGAATCATCTTGAGTTAAGGTTTGAGTTCCATACTGTGAGTTGTTGGAAGTATAGTTAAATACTTGGTTAGGCTTTGTAAGAAAGTTATGTTTAATTAAGTGAAAGTTTGAATGAAGTTGGATGAGATTTATTGATTTAAAGTGTTGGAGTGATAGTTCAAGTTCTTTGAAACAAATTGTTCTTTATTCTAATTGATTTGAAAAAGAGTTTGGAAGAGATTGAGTTTTTTTGTGAGTGTGAAACATATGGAGTCTCTAACCATTCTCTATATGTTTCTATTCAAAACATACATGTTTCTCTAACAAAACAATATTCTAAGTGAAACTTGTTTGTGTGATTGAAGAGGTTTTCTAAAAGAGATTAAGTTGAGTTTTTGTATGCAGGTTTTGCAATTGATTTGAATAAGCTTTTGTGAAAGCTAGTGGGAAGATTTGAGTAAGTCCTAGAGGGGACTTAAGGACATAGTTGAGTAAGCTTTGAGGAAAGTCTTGGTGAAGACTTGTTGAGCAGATTGGACAAGTTCTAGTGAGCACTTGTTGGAAATATTTGAGGTAAATCTTGGTGAAGACTTGTTGAGTATATTGGAAAAGTTCTACTGAGGACTTGTTTAGCAGATTTGAGGTAAGTCTTGGTGAAGACTTGTTGAGTATATTGGACAATATCTAGTGAGGAATTTTTGGAAATATTTGAGGTAAGCCTTGGTGAAGACTTTTTGAGAAGATTGGACAAGTTCTAGTAAGGACTTGTTGAGCAGATTTGAGGTAAGTCTTAGTGAAGACTTGAGAGAAAATTGAGCAAGTTATTGAGAGGACTTGTGGAATATTTGAGGTAAGTATTTGAGAATACTTGAGAGCAGAGTTGATTGATTGATTTTTTAAAGCTTTGAGTTAAGGCTTGGGATAGATCTAGTAAAGTTGAATTGTGATTGGATCAAGCTTTATGTTAAGTCTTGAGGATATATTTGAGGATAGATTTTGGTGCAAATTTGAGGGCAGATTTGTACCAGACCAAAGATATACTTGTGATAAAATTTGTGCAAGATCGAAGGTCAGTATTTAGTGCAGATTTGAGATATATATTGATCAGAGCTAAGAGTAAGCTTTGGAGGTCACAGAGAAGAGGACAATAGTCTCTAGTGGATAGAGATCCATTATCTAGGATAGTGAGGATGGAGGTCTTCAGTGGAGAGAGATCCACAAGCCAGTGCAATGGAGGTAGTAGTATTCTAGAGGATGACCAGCCAGAGCAAAGGAGAAGGAGTTCTCCTATGGATAGATATCCATGAATCAAATGAGGGGATTGGTGTCTCCTATGGATAGGTATCCATGAACTTGATTAGGGTATTGGTGTCTTATTTGGATAGAGGTCCATAAAAATTGTAATAGGGAAGGATTCCCAAGAGATTTGTTGAGAAAAATTTAGTGAAATATTTTCTCTATGGAGTAGCCCACATTGGGTGAACCACGTTAAATTGGTGTGTCTATTATGTGTGATAATTTTTGCATTGCTTTTATTACTACTATTGATATTACAATTTATATATTATATAATATTGTTTGAGAAAGAAAAAGTAAAAATTGGTCTTATACTGTTCACCCCCTCTCAGTATAAACTTGTGTTATTCAATATTTCTTGGGGTTCAACCTTACATTATGTTCCTTTAAGTTGATCAAAAACTTTCTTCAATACACCAATGTGCTCTTGTCGAGTTTTAGATTTAGCCAAGAGATCATCCACATAATATTTAATAATCTTATGTATGTAGTCATGGAAAATGTATGTCATGGAATGTTGATAAGTGGCACCTACATTTTTTAGGCCAAATGGCATCACCTTGTAACAAAAATCTCCCCAAGGTGTAGTGAATGTTGTTTTGTGTTGGCCATCAAGATTTATTCAAATTTGGTTGTATCTTGAAAAATCATCTATAAGTGAAAGTATTTCATGGCGAGTGCAAGTGTTGACAAAAGTATCGATGTTTGGAAGAGGGAAGTCATCCTTAGGATATGCTTTATTAAGATCTCAAAAGTCAGTGCAAACACATATCACCCTGTTAGGCTTACAAATGGGTACCATATTTGATAGCCACTCAAGATAATCAATGGGTACGATGAAACCCACATCTAGAAGCTTTTGGATCTCTTCTTTGACCAAGAGGGCAATGGTAGGATGCATCCTGCTAAGTTTTTGTCTGACTAACTTCACATCAGGATGTAAGGTGAGATTATGGAAAACCAAGCTAGAGTCAAGACCAGGCATGTCTTTATAGGACCATGCAAAAATTCCCTTTTTCCTCTTGAGAAGAGCAATTAATTGCTCTTGTTCATCGTTAGATAAACTTTTACCAAGCTTGATAATTTGGGGATTGTCTTTGTATGAACTAATGTCCACATCAATGGTATCTACAATGAACATATGAGAACCTTCCTTAAGTTTATGGGGTATAGGGATCATATGAATGTCATCAAGGATGTTATCAAACTTTTCTAACTTATCTTCATCTATGTCTGCCTAGAAAACCTTGGGATTCAAAGGTGAAGGTGAAGGTAAAGGTGGAGGGGATGGAGGAATGTAGTTGGATGAAGCCCTTAACAATTCATCAGACAAGACAAAATTTTGAAAGGATGGAGGCAAGAAAATCCAGTCCATATCAATGAGACTCATGTTAAATAGAATTGGTTTATCCAGATCATATGGATTACGGAGTGGGGTGAATAAATCAACAAGATTCATGTTGATTTATGGGTAAAGTGGATAAGGTCAGATGGAATGAATGGAACCTAATAACCATTGCTAGGATCTTGGTAAACCTAGAAAAAAACAAGCAACACAAATAAATGCATTTAATTAAATGACATATACATGCAATTCTGAAAAGGAAAAATGTTTTTGTTTGATTTTTGATTTTTTTATTTTTTTTTGTTTTTTTGGTAGTGGTGAAAGCCACTATTTTTGTGTTATGTACATATGTTACAAGTCTGGCTTACAAAATGGATTAATGAAGTGGAGGTGGTGGTTCACCGATAGGGTCGACTCTCTCTTGTGGAAGAAGCAAGTGAAATATGGGCTCATGGATGGGAAAAATTCTGGCATAAAACTCATCTTGTTCGGTATGGGGAATAATGGGTTCCAATTCCTCTTCAGATTCATTCAAAATTATCAACATAAGTTTAAATTATTCATGGATTTTATCATCAGAATCATCGATATGGAGGGCTTATTCTCTTGAATTTATATTAAGCCTTTGGAAAGCTTGTTCAATATAAGAGGTGGTGGAAAGTGGGTGGTAACCTAGACCTGAATGATCGTGCACTTCTTGATATGAAACATTAATAGGCTAAAGCACTCCTTGTTCATGCAATATTATACCATGACCTTACCAATTAACTATGTAAAAATAGTGATATGGAAATCCCAACATGTTTTGAATGTTGGTAGGTGTTGGTTCCTTGAGTTCCTCTAGGGGAGCTAAATTTTATGAAGAATCAATCCCCCCATATACAAAATTTATGCTATTGGTATCTGAACCCATGTCATATACTGCTCCTATGGATAAAGGTGGGTCATGTGGGTGATAAAAATCCTTAGCATTAGGAATGGTGAGCGGTGTGACAGTGATGTATTGGACCACATATTCACCAATATCGGGATTAGTGAGGTGGACTTCGACTTGGGATGATATGGAAGGATCATGATTGGGTAATGGCTTGGGGAATGGTGGAGATGAAGACATCTCACAATTCATCAAATCAACTTGTGAAATATTAGGTGATGGTGGTGGATTGGGTTGGGAAGGTTGTTGGATGGGTGATGATGATGAAGTGGAAGGTAAAGATGTGCATGTATTCAATGATGAAGATGATGGAGGATTGGTGATAAGGGAATCCTCAAGAATGGGAGCCTTTGATGAAGAAATGGGTGGAGTGGTAGATGAATTGGCTGACGATCATAGGAAAATGTGGGTGGAAGGAAGCATGGATTCATAAGGATTTTAAATAAAATTGTAATACTTGAACAGTTTGACATCCACTGGTATGCAACGTACTTTTATGTCATGAACATATTTGAATAATTGATGTAAAATGGAAGGAAAACATCTCATTGCCCTCATCCAAGGTATTACAAGGAGTACATTGTACGCCATAGATCCTTCTAGGATATGTAATATAGTGTTTTACATTTTGACCCCTACTTCAATGGGTAAAACAATAGTACCTACTGTGGAACACAAAGCATCGATAAATGCTTTTAGGGTGAAGGAAGACTTGGTTATATGAGATGGAGGAAGATTCAAATGATGAAGGGCATATGTGGTGATGATACTTATGGAGGAACTAGTATCAATTAGAACTCTTTTAAAAGGATTCTTGTAAATTAGAGCCATGATGTGCAATGGAGGATATATTAATTTCGATGAGATTGCCTTAATATCAAAGTCATAAAATGTAATGGAAGGCTCCATGCATGTTTGATTGCTCCCTACAAATTTTTTGAAGGCATTAGAATCTTGAGATTGTAATTAAATTATTTAAAAATGTCCTTTAATGCCTCACGATGTGGGGAATATTGTTGAATTAACTCATAAATTGATAATTTGGCAGAAGCCATCTTTAGATTTGTGGTTAACCGACTACTCAATGATATGATTGGTCATTATGGATGATTTATGGGTGGAATGGGTGGATTTTATTGGCTAGGAATGTGGATTGGCAATGAAGGATTAGGTGAAATTTGTATCGGAGGTGATGTGGGAGGTTGTGACACACTTGCTTGAGTTTGTTGCCTTGCATTTTTTTTATTGTTTTGTTGTCCTCTAGTGACCAAATGAATGGCATCTACAAACCCTTGGTATTTTTGGACGTGATTAAATTTATTAGTAGGATTTTTGGTATTATATCCTTCCATATTTGGTTGCACCTCCTCATGGTGAGGAAGTGGTGTTTGAAAAATACCAAGGTTTTGGTTTTGTTGAGCAAGGGGGTTGTCAAGCTTGATGGCCCCTAATCCAATAATGTCTTGAACAATGCATTTTAATACATGTAAATTATTAATATCATATCCATTTTGCCTATGGTAAGGACAAAATAAATGTTCCTGATAATATTTTCCACATTTAGTGAGATCATCTAGTCTGATTTTGGGTAAAGCAAATTTTTTGTGTCATACAAACTTCAAAAAAGGGAATCATATGACTCAAACAAGGGGATGTATTGGTGATTTTTTCAGATAGAATATCATCGGGGGTGGTTTTATATAGTTGAAACTATGTTTTGCATGGCTTGAGTTACCGAGGGTACCACATGATAAGTAATTTGTTATGGTGATTGTTGCACTGATTGTTGTTAAGCCATTACTGGCTGGCTCATGACCATTTGATTAACATGATTAGGTTGACTGGCTGGAGTGGTCTGTGTTGATTTTTATTGGCCAAAATAATTACTTTTATATTGGCCTTTTATTTTTCATTCCTTTTTCTTAGTCTTAAGTATGCCCTCTTGGATTTTTATTTTCTCAATGACACTAGTCTGTGCCAGAGCTTCATAAAATGAATGATATATCTATAATTGAAGCATCCAAGAGATAGATTTTAAACAACTCTTGGTGAATAGTTTTATAAACTCTTCCATTGGTAGGGTGAATGGCAACTTGGTAATGACAACCCTCCAATGGTTTCCAAAATCATAGATAGACTCATCGTCATGTTTTCCTAAAGCGTAGACATCATAAAATGAGATTTTCTTTCTAAAATTTAAGATAAAACACTCAAAGAATTGGTCAACCAGTTGTTCAAAAGTATATATACTATGATTGGGCAATTTATTGTACCATTCTATGGCATCTCCTTATAATTTTTGAGGAAATGTTCTGAGCATGAGAGCATTGCCATTTTGGATTCTAAAACATGAGTGTAAAAATGTGCTTACATGCTCTTTGGAATCCTTAGTTCCCTTGAATTTTTTAGAATTAGGCATCATGAAATATACTGGATATGGTAGTGATGGTACTGAAGGATGAATGGGTTGGTTTATTAGCTGACGTAAATTTAGATTTTAATTTGTCAAACTAGGAATATATTGTATCAACTCATCTACTTATTGTTGCATGGCCTTAATTCTAGGGTCTTCCTCAGGAATGTGGAAGCCTTGAATTACCTGATAATTTTGAGGTGTGTTGGAAAAATGTTGTGGGGTGACCAAAGGATGATGAGATTGGTGATGATGACTGGGTGAATGTGATGGAAATTTATGAATGGGAGACTGATGATGAAGAGATGGAGAATTTTGGAATGGGATCAATGCATGAAGGTTATGGATGGGTTGGCCAATGATAATAGGATGGGTATTGGTATGACTTGGTGGAGGAAAAGGGATAGAAACCATAGAAGACTATGGTGTTCATGATGGACCCTGGTTAATGAGGACAGTTTGAGTAGAGTTTGGTAGAGGCTTAGGGTTCACTTGCACTTGTTTTTGAAAATTTTGATGTTGCTTAAGCAATTTGTTCAAATGTTCCATGCTTAATTAATTTATCTATTAGAAATTGAAGGTATGGAGGTAGAGGGTATAGAATATGTGGTTGGGGAATAAGTTACACTTGGTATGGTAACTTGGGAGGCTAAAAGTTGTGAAGCAGCATTTACATGTGCTTTATATAAGGGGTTAGTGTATGTGGATGTGTATGAAGCGCTAGGAGCACATGAGGGTTGGGGAATGGACATATGAGAGGAAGGTGCAATTGATACCTCGAAAATAGGGTTAGCGTACACTTGGGTAAAATTGGATGGTGGCTGAAAATAAAAAAGTTCCTGTTGTAAAGTAGGATCTTGTCTAGGTGATTTGGGGACTGACTCTAAGACATAGTTAGAAGACTTCATAAGAGCTTCTATTCATGCCATGTCTATGTGCGTAATGTGGTGATCAATGGTTGGTGAGGTTGACTCTATTTTGAGAACAACCATATGAAAGGTTGTCAATGACAAGGAATGTGAGGGACCTATAGACAAATATGCATGTGTCACATTTAGGGAATCTACCATAGAAATTGTAGGGAAGGTGAATGAAGTTTCCATTGAATTCTCTTGATTTCATGCTTTCTTTTTTTCTTATTAATACCACAAGCAATTAAACCAAAATATAGATTATGTAGTAAAAACATAAAATTGAAATTTCACAAGAAAAATAAATAATCAATGTTATGTTTTTTCAACAAATGGGTCTTACCTCATTCATTGATTATCTAATTTTAACGTGAAGTCATTTTATTAGATTTTGATCTTGTGTGTTTCAATGTGCTAATATGAATTAAATGAGGTGAATCCTATAGCTTGGATGGGGCAACAAGATTCTTGTTGGTGATGAAATCTAGAAAGTATGCTTAGGGCTAATCTAAGATGTATATGGGAAAATATTGGTGGATGGAAATGAAAGTCACGATCACCAAATCTCAAGAAATGGATGGTGATGAAATCCAAACACTATTATTTCATGTGAAGCGTGAAGTGTGTGATTATTTTTAAAGTTTCAAATTATCTATTGTGTATAAACAATATTAGAAGAATAACTACTTTCGATAGTCTAAATAAGAATCCACTACTCAGAATACCAATTTTTCCAAAGATGTAAATTACATTTCTTAAAACCTGCTCTAGACAGTTGGGGGTTCATCTACTCCTCCGTATGAAATCACCCAAGTACAAGGATACCTTTGGTATCTAAAAAATGGTCTTATTTAGACCTAAAAAATAGAAATCTCTAAACCTAGGATGCAAACTAATGTATGCACTTAACAATTCAAAAGCAAAAAATAATGTAGCACACAAGAAAATTGAGAAATATTTAAGTAAAAAATGTGTGGATGAATGCAATTATTAATATAATTTCTAAAATACAACTAACATGATTTTTTTTACCAAATTTATTAATGATGTTCATTTTAATCCCAAATATGAAAAAAAAAATGTAAAAGTGCCAAAAAATGTAAAAATGGAAAGTTAGGGTTTGACAGTAGACTTACCCAGAAGCCTAAGTTTCTACTCTAACTCTCTGTAAAACACCCCTAGGCACTTTTTAAATACACCTAGGCATTTTTTAATGTTCCTCGAGCACTTTCGACCATTTGCACACCTTCTACAACCTTATACAAATCTACAAAAACCCTAATCCAGTGAAAACTATGAATTTTTTGCTTCTGGAAACCCTGCAAGATGATATAGAAAACAACAAATTAGTAAACAAGATAAATCAAATTAAGAAACCCTTAGGGGGTCCCATCGTGATCACCATTTGTAGATGCAAAAGTGAAACACCACAAAATAGATATAAAGACAAAATTGAAATCAAACCCAATATTGCACAAGAAGAAATAATTTTTATTATTAATGGGGGAGCCTCAAATATCCAATGTTACAATGAAAGAATTTATTTCTTTGATACATATTTTTACAATAGATAGGGTTATCCAAAACCCTACAAAACAATGTTGATGGTGTCTTCAATATTGCTTCTGATCCCAATATATGTGAGTGGACTTCGTGTTATCCAATACTGGACCACTCCAGCTTAAGCAACTACACAACGCTAATGTAACACTTTTGGATATGCACACAAGAAAATACCAAATAGGTTTAGAAATTTTGAGGGATCCAAAATGTGATGCCCTTGATAATTAATACAAAAACCCTAGCTATATGAAGTAAATAACATGAATAAAAATGGAAAATGCATGGAATGAAATAACAAATAAAGGATTTACCTTGTGATGCTTGTTGTTCTTTTATATATGATATTTGTTGTAGATAATAAGTGCAACAATGTCCTAACATCACCCTTGGGCTAGTATGGCTACATATATATTGTTTAAGATGCTTTTCGGCTCTCGAAGATAGCAAAAAATGCCCATGAGTGCTTAGGAATGGTGGAAGGCACCCAAATGTGCTTGGCAAAAAAAGAGAAGCACTCGAAGGTGCTCAAAAGTGACAAGGAGCACCCAAAGGTATTGGGGAGCTAAGGTAAGAATTTTTAGAAGTTGATCTGGCTAGGTGAGAGGTACGGTGATGAATGCAAGGGGTTATGGCGAGTGAGGATGGATGGAGAATGCAGGGATACTTGGATTGCTTAGGAAACTTTAGGGAAAACTTCAACTCAAGGGTTGAGCCATCAAAATGGCTCCTATTAATAATCCACACTAGGGTATGTTAGGGTTTGAGTGACATGAATTGTGTGGCTTAGATTAAAACATAATAAAGGGTGGATATTAATTTTGGGTGTGTGGCATGGATTGATTTAGATGGATGGCTAGGATTAAGTTAAATCGGATGGCTAGGATTTATTCACATATATAATATTTATATTTATTAAATATATAATATAATATTAAAATATTAATATTAAACATAAATTTAACAAATATTCCTAGATATACATAAATAAAGGGTTAAATATGGTGTGAAGACTTGGATGGATGATAAGTGGTTAGGGTTTGGTGTCTACACATACATTTTTAGAAAAATTGATTCCATCATAGCAAAATTTTCAATGTCATTATCTGGAAGGGTATTGAACCATTCTCTGGCATCTCTTTCTAAGGTTTGGAGAAATAACCTTAAAACTACATCCTCATCTTCAACTTCTAGGCTATCCATAGCATACAAAAAACTCTTAACATGGTCTTCCCTTGTAACTACATTATTTTCTTGAAAATTTGAAAAATATTTATGCACTTTACTGGGGATATCATGAAAGGTTGTAGGTAAATGGAAAGGTTTGTATATTTTTGTTATTTTGATTATTTGTATTGGGAGGAATATTGGCCATATTGACTACTAGGGGAGTTTTAATTGGCTTAACAGAAACTCCAATAGATGGGGTAAAATTAAATCTAGCAACAATAGTAGGGGGAGTACCAAATATATTTTCTATAGTAATATTATTTTTAGATAGATTATTTTCTGTAGCAATATTACCTTCTATTGAATCAGAACTTATTGGTGATGAACTAGAATTATGGGTTCTGAAGCGTACCTCTAGGTTCAAAAATTCTTGATATAGTTCTCGAGCAGTCCTTGTTTGTGCCAGCATGTTCTATTTATTATTTCTTGATTTTTGATTTTTGATTTTTGGGTCTTAGTCAAAGTCTCCAGCATAGAATGTATAGAAAGAACAAACTTCTGGTCAATATTGCTTGACCTGTATCACTCTCAACCTCATAGGGTATATTTTTGGGGTGTATCTTTCTCAAGAAACTAGATGAATTCAAAAACCAAGAAAATATTTTGATCATTAAGTTCTTGAAAAAGAAATTGGAAACTCTAGACATACATGGAAAATAGACTAAAAAAAATTGAAAACTGGGTGTTTCTTGCTTTCCTAAGGCTGACTATTGTCGATTAAAGATTAAAAAATTTATCATTGGAAAGAATCTTAAATATTCAATATTTTGATCATTAGAAATGATGCCATTCACTATTGTGGTTATTTTCTGAATCCTTAGATAATAGGGTTATCACACCATAGAAAAAAATGAATTCACAAGCAAAATTATAGGTTTTGGTCTACCTGATTTTTTAACCTATAAATATAGTATTATACAATTTCTAGATAGACAAGGTAGGGTAAGGATATCCCTAAGGTAAAATTAATGATTTAACGATATGAGTTCATGCTCTTACATATTTAATAAAAATATATAAAATTTAAGTTTTCTTGACCAATATTTTCTTATAGCATTTCAATTATGTCTTGTGTATAATCAATGCCTTAATCCTTGGGCTATTATATCAAGATTTTATAACAATTCAGTATGAGAGAAATAAAGGGAAAATAAATAAATGATTCAATTACATTCATTTAAATATCGTAATAAATATAATTGGTTACCAATGAAAGAAACATCCATTCACACATTCAAATTATGTAATATGTGAAGGAGATGCACACAAAAAAAAACATAGAAATATAACAGATAAGAAACCCAAAATTGTATTAATATAAAATGTGATTGCAATTAGAGTTGGCTTGAATTTCCATTGGGATATTTTAATTATTAATAAAATAAATATTCATGTTCAAATAATGTAACAAGAATCTTTCACTCTTCCATTCCAATCTGGTAATAATTAAGTATCTAAAACTCTAGCTCAATATCTAGAAATTATCTCAGTTTCTTGAGAACTTATCTATCATAACTTCTTTAGTAAAAATATGCTATGCAAAAGCTTGATCCTAATTCTAGAAGTAACTATTACTTTTATAACCTCTAGTTCTTGAATCTGTTATGACTAATTGAATCTAAGCCATACAGGTATAACATTGTTGTTTTTGATTAACTAATTATACATCAACTAATTGGATCCTATTTAGTTTACACGATCTTACCTTTTTCTCTTCATTGAGCCTTTAGATTCTTTCAAAAAGTGATTTACAATTATCTACTACTTAGATTTTATTGTTAGCTTGTCCCTGTATCTTATACTATTTTGGTTTTATTTTCTATTATTGCAGTGGGTATCTTGTTGAATAATTTTATGGTTTTGACTCTAAGATTTATAAAAAAAACAATTTTATTGCAACTTTGTGTTATGCAGTTGGCCACATTAATTTTTAAATTCACAATTCCACTCTTTTAATATTTTACATGAAAATTTTACCTAAACACAGGTATATATATTTTAGATTAAAAAGGAGGCCTAATCGACACAATGGGTAGGAACCAAGGGTTCATTGCAAAAATTGGATGAAGGTGTATGTGGTATTCTTATAAGTGGGTTAGAAGAAGCATCACTACCATGCTGAAGAATAGGAGATAAAAAATGAAATTGGAGGTACACAAAATAAGTGAATCATCGATAACATAATACCTCCATAACTATATTCCATCGAGTGTGATATTTCCATAACTATATTCCATGGAGGCGTGATGACATTTTTGTGGTATTTGGATTGTCAACTTAGGTGGTCATCTATCTGATCTATGTCTCTTGCTTTTCTTAGCATTACTGAGAAAGAACTAATTGACTTGTTCATATCTTCTTCTATAACTTCATGCTTGCGTACTTTGATCCATCTTCGAATCCAAAACCTTATTATGATCTTGAATAAGTGGTATTTTTTTATAGAGGATTGAACTAAGGGGAACTTCCAAGCTAATGTCAACTATAGAATCATGGTTCCTTCATATGAAAAATATTTGACTTGCTCAAACTGGTGTTCATGCATCAGCTTAGTCAGTTTGCTCATGTTAACCAACTCATGAGCTGACCTTTCTTTGTACAGCTTATGATTTATCATCTCATTCATCAATATTACCTATGTGATTTAAAATTTTCTCTTCCCCTCTATGAAAAAGTTGCAAGTGTTCAATTTTATCTACTATAAGTTATTTTGAGTTGATTTCATAGCTTACAGAGTTGTTGCCAACTGAATTCTATCATCGTGTTTGATTGGATACTAATTTGCATTGAGCATTTTTGCTCTTTATAAAATTTTAACATAGATACCCCATTCAATCATATGTGTTAGACAACACCCTTTCCTTGCACTTTTTCATCCAACTTGGTTCTTGAAAGGTTACCTATGACCTAGTTCGAATCATGCCATCTAGATGACATCTTTTGTATTTTTGTTGACTGTATGCCATCATCGACCATAACTATCTATATTAGATTCTACTTCGATAATATTCCTCTCTCTTAATCATTGTTTGATATGCATCATTAGATCTAGTAAGGTTCAAGCATGCCATTAGATATCTCTTATAATAAGACAAATTCTTCCTCCTTAGGTACTACAATAATCTAGGTATAATACTCCCAGTTGGGATTTGTAGACACCAAAACAGCACCAATCCGATTAAGTGACTACAAACACTGATCGCATTGACATACACAGCTTTCAGGGCAGCCCTCAGAGGTCAAACAGTGGTCCTGACCACTCACACAACAGTTTAGAAGGTCAAAAAATGAGCAGAGCAAAGTTGGTCGCAAACTGCAAGCTTCAAATCCTAAACAAGCCTTCAATCTAAAGTGAGCCTTTAACAAACTGCAACCTTCAAACTGCAAAACTTTAAGGCAAACCTAGCAAAAAGGGGAACCTTGGCCTTAGACGTCGCGAAATCGCGACGTCGCGATTTCGCGCGTCGCGAAATCGCGACACCTTTGGCCCGGAGGGGAGCCTCGGCCAAGGTGTCGCGATATCGCGCGTCGCGATATCGCGACACCTTTGGCCCCGAGGGGACCTCGGCCAAGGGGTTGTTGGATATCGTGACACCTTTGGCCGAGGGAGCCTCGGCCAAAGGTGTCACGATATCGCGCGTCGCGATATCGCGACACCTTTGGCCCCGAGGGAGCCTCGGCCAAAGGTGTCACGATATCGCGCGTCGCGATATCGCGACACCTTTGGCCCCGAGGGGAGCCTCGGCCAAAGGTGTCGCGATATCGTGACACCTTTGGCCCGGGAGCTCGGCCAAGGTGTACGCTCGCGATATCGCGACACTTTGGCTCGAGGGAGCCTCGGCAAGGTGTCGCGATATCGCGCGTCGTGATATCGCGACACCTTTGGCCCGAGGGAGCCTCGGCCAAGGTGTCGTGATATCGCGCGTCGTGATATCGCGACACCTTTGGCCCAGAAGGGGAACCTCGGCCGAAGTGTCGCGATATCGCGACGTCGCGATATCGTGACACTTCGGCAGCGAACACTTCTCCAATCAAAGGCGGACTTTGACGTGGCCGCCACATCCAAGGAATGACCGCCACATGGCACCCTTACGTGCCCCTTTTCAAAGAGACCCCGTGGGTCTGTAGAACGGTAGATTCGACCAATCAGAGGCGACACGTCGCAATTCAAGGGACATTTAATCAGTCAAAAGCAATTTAAAGCGGATTTTAACTAAGCGACGGACTTCACCAACTGCAATAATGAGACGAACAGTCTCAACAACAAATCCGGTCAGAGGCCATGCCTCATAACTGCTGATATGATTTTCCAGCGATAATCTCTGTGCGAGCCATGTCTCATAATCATCTGACAACGGTCAAATCTCAGCGGCGCCTGCGGACTTAGGGTTTTGACGTTAATATTTCAGAAGCGGAATCCTCTATAAAAACTAGCTCAATGCAATGAAAAAGAGAAGACCACGAAGCATTTTGTAAACACAACGAAGTGCTGTTCATTTACGACCCGATTGCATCAGTCGATTTTACCTTCCTCACACCCAGAATCTCTTACGAAAGAGAGGTTGGTGGGTTGCTTTCAGAGGGTGAAGCCGAACCTTCATACCCGACAATGGACACAGTATTCTACCAATTCGACGACAACACTCAATATAAACGATTATGGGCCTTTCCTTATCGGATTGGCGCCAAAGTCGATTTTTGACGGGGCGGCCCGCTTGGGTACCCCAGGCACATTTTTAGTTAAAGTAATATATGCTGTTCTTTTTGATATATCCTGCAAAATTAACAAGCATTTAAACAGCTTATGTTTTACGTCTATGTTATACTGTATGCTGTTATGTATTTCACAATATGGATTTCAGAAAATGTATATCACGTATTGTCATGCTTAAATAGCTTTTCGAATATATATCATCGTACTATTGAGGCTTTGGCTCATTTTGTATTTAATCACGTATCTTAAATATTATCTTGCATTACGTTTCTCGAATGTTTACTTGGGTAAGCCTGAGTTGTTTTATTCAAATATTTAATCAATCTTTGCACGTATTTCTTTTAAACGTTTTATCCTTTAGTCACAGGTGCTACTAAACGTTTTTATCGTTTCTTTGACCGCAGGAAAAACAGCAGCAAGCAAGGACCGATTAACATAAGCGGCAACAACATTGGCCCGCCCGTTTCAAATGTGGGCATGCGGAAGGAGATCACTATTCATCTGTTGTAACTGAAAATATGTAACTGAAGAGATGTATTGTAACCGAGCCGACATCATATTAATAAAAAGGGCTGTGTTCCTGCTATTGATTTGATTACATCCGTGTTATTACATGCATTAAACTAGTTCTGTTTTTATTGCATCTTAAGTGTTCTTTTATTTCCGGAATCTCATGCTTTCAGTGGCGATCACGGTGGGACCGTTCCCAGATTTTTAAATCACAGAAACTAATCAGATTTGCTGTGTTTTGTGCTTAACAGGTACCCTTTTTAGCCGGAGGTCAGAAGCAGCAAGTCCGGACATTAACGGTTTCTAACTGTCCAGGTCATTCTCTGCTGTGAAATTTTCGTTTATTTTTATTCGTTTAATCGTTTACTTTCAGTTTTTTTTAATTATTAAAGAAAGGTAGAGAAATTTTCTTTATAAAATTTTTCTTGCTTTAATTAATTATTTATTTATTTATGTAATTATTTATTTAATAATTAATTTAAAAAAAGAAAAGGTAGAGAAATTTTTTATAAAATTTTTCTTGCTTTATTTATTTATTTAATTGCTTAAAAAAAAAAAAAAAAATTTCAAATTTTTAATTGCTGTTTTCCGGTTTGTAGTGTTTGTTTAGCATAGGGAAAGTCTCTTTCTTTTTGCTGCATGTTTCATTTTTATTACATAAAATGAACCACACACACTTCACGTGATAAATTAAACCAAGGCGCTGGTCGTAAAACCCCAGCCCTTGAGCAAGACCAACGGTGGGTTCATCACCACCTTGGCTTAGCTTTGCATCCATTTCCCCGATTGTCACTTGTTGTTAGACGTAAATCCTGATGAAAGCTGACCGAGTGTTCGTTGGGGTGATTCCCATGCACGCGAGGATAAGTCTTCTATGGTAGGTGTCATTAACGGGACAATCCCCCTTCCGTACCGCCTATGTTCCACATACCATCTGCTCTCACGTACCTATAGTTTCCCTCTCGTAAGGGCGGGTATATAGAGAGGTTGGTATATCGGTCCAGCAATGGTATATTGAAGGGGCGACCATTTATGGGAGTCATATGAGCCAACATTATGCATTTAAACGTTCTTCCAAAATTTGCAAAAACATAACAAAACATCAAAATGCACTAAACCAGTTTAGGACACACTATCAAATCCTTAAAAGAGATAATCACGATTTTGTGTATGAGTGTGTTCATTTCTGCTTAGTGTAGACCAAAAGACAAATCATCATAAAACAAGATAAAATCTGTTTAGAGAAGCACTACAATGGTGTACACCCGTAGCCAAGCCCAATCAAGGGCAAACGGCTGCGGAAGGTGCACAAAGAGAGGGCGCTAGTCGCCTTCGCTTTAGCCCCGAGGATTTGGCCATACCGCCTTGGCGGTCTAGCCTACAAGAGAGTCCATATCGGGACCCCATCAAAAAGAAATTATTGGGAGCCTCCTCATTGGGGTATGCCCATCCAACACAGCCCCTTTCGGGAAGACGCTTTACACGTAGATCCCAATGTAGGTAGACAACCGCCTCTTGAGGCTAGATTTGAATGGCCACAGCGCGATGAAGCGCTAGAGAGGCATACTGTCCATTTGGAGGGACAACGTGGATATGGCGTCTCTTCTTTACCTCCCATCAGAACAGAAAAACAACATCCAGAGCGCAGGGCTCTTTACACAGGGCAAGCTAACTCCGCCCGCCCCTTTCACACCCATGAAAGGGAGTACGAGGAAGATCATCGCATTCCTCGGGAACAACATACAGCGTGGGAACCTTGTGTTTCTGTGCCTACCAGATATCATGATCACACATCAAGGCTAGAGCCTCAAGCAAATGTCGCCTACCCCGACAAAGGGAAGCAACCCATTGAAATTTTAGACCATCAAGATCGAGGCAAACACATAGGCAAAACATTCAAGCCTCCTCAACAAAAGAGGGCAGACCCAGTTGACCCGGAAGTCGCCAGACATGCCGCTCGCCAAGCTCGAATCACGTGGCTTGAGCGGGGTCATCAGGAGTTAGAGTACTTATACCGCTTGAATAAAGAGCGCATGCAGCGCGAAGCGGATGAGTTGCGCTATAAGCTACCTAAGAGGGTGCCAACCCCTCGCACCCACAGAGAAGAACAATATGAGAGGCACAATCCTTGGGTGCAAGACAGGTCTCCGCGACCTCGTCAAGTTTTGCCTCCGAGACCTTATAGACCCGAGAGGGAGGCCACTCCCCGAAACAATGATGGGTACCCTCAGCGGGGACTCAATCAAGGTCATAGGTCTCGCCCAGAGACTCCTCAAGAAGTTTATGAGGAGTACGAACCAGAAATAGAACGGGCCAAAACGCCCCATCAAGGCGGGAGGGCTGCCACTCGGCCACCCCCCATAGGCCTCCAGTCTCCCATAACTCACCACGGGAGCAAACAAAAGAGGAAGAAATAAAATCTTCCGATGCATACAAAGCGCTATTAGAGCGTTTGGAGTCTATGGAGACAAAAGCTTACGGGCATCAAAAGCCCACATTACGTCAACTCCGTAGTCATCCGGTGCATCCCTCAGTGCCTACACCTCTTTACCCCGAACACTTCAAGTTGCCTCAATTGGCAGTTTTTAAAGGTGAAGAGGACGCACAAGAACATGTCACAAGGTTCCTAAGTCAATGCTTCGGCATCCAAGATAATGATGCATTGTTGCTTCGAACTTTCATAACCACATTCGCAGGCCCTGCCTCGGATTGGTTCACACAATTACCCAAACACAACATAAACAATCTCGATCAATTAGTAGATGCGTTTCTTGAACGCTTTGCTTTCAACACAAAGAAGAAGGCATCACTGAGTGATCTGGCCAGCCTCAGGCAATATGAGGAAGAAACAATGACAGCATACGGGAATCGCTGGAGGGCTTTGCTTTCTAGGTTACCCTACCGTCCCCCTATGTCTGATCTTACGTAGATGTTTGCACGGAGTTGCTTAAAATCAATCTTCGGTCTATTATTCTCTGTAGCAATACGACAGCTTAGAAGAAGCTTTGGCGCAAGCCAGAGTTATAGAAGAGATTAAGATAGGCGAAGGCGCAATTGCCAAGCCTAAAAAGAAAGAGTGGAATAAAACCACTAAGACTGGGAATACGCAATCACAACCCGCTGCGGTTAACCAAGTTGCGATAAATGCTCCCAAGCCTGTGCAAGAAATACAGCCCCAAAAGGCTAATTACCAGGCAGTGCCTCCTAGTTATGAAAAAGACAATAAGAAACAGGAGCAGAATCAGCAGCGTCGCCCTAGGCGACAATTCACCCCTTACACGGAGTCAAGGGACTCCCTATTTGACCGCTTGTCAGCGGCAAATTTAGTCACCTTGCCGGAAATCCAAACTATCGACCCTAACGCCCCCAAGCCTAAGGGATACAGAGAGGAATTGTATTGTAGATTCCATAGGCGCGAGGGGACATGATTTAAATGGATGCTTGGAAATTCAAAGGCTTAATCCAAGATTTAATCGACAATAAAACATTGGCCGTGGACAACCCCATAGCGCCAAATAACCAACAAATGGGGGTATTCAAAGACCCTTTGCCTGCTCACGAGGCACGGACAAAACCTCTCCGGATTAACGAGGTGCGAGAAAATCTTCCCATGCAAGGATTTGTGGGAATGATCAGCATAGTGACAAGGAACAAAAAGTACCCAGCAGCTGCCCCCGCGGTAGCTACGAGGGAAGTTCCAACGACATCGCAGCCTCAGCAATGCCCTGTGCAAGTACCTCCGCCTAGACCCGAGGTCACGATACGGACCAAACTCACGCAGAGTTTGCGGACCACATCGGCTAGGCTGTCCATTTACGAGCTTATTCAACAGTCAACACCTCATAGGGAAGCTCTTATGGACATTTTAAAAACCATCGACTTACAGCCTCACGAAACAAATTCTTTCAACAACTTCGTGGGACATGTGAAACAATGTACGGAACCGGTCATTACCTTCAGAGAGGATGAAGTCAAAGCAATATCGAATGACACGGCAGATCCACCCCTGCACGTCATCGCGCGGGTCAACGGGATCCCATACAAGAGAGTGCTGGTAGATACTGGCTCGTCCAGTAACATCATCACCATTGTAGTGCTAAAACATTTAAAGTTGTCAGCCTCTCATATCACAGCCTCCACGTACACACTGCGAGCTTTCAATGATGCAATATGCTCAACAGTCGGCACAGTCGTTCTACCTATCCGGGTAGGACAAAAGACAATACCAACATTGTGCCATGTGTTGGAAGGCGAGATGGCTTACAATATACTTGCTAGGGCGGCCTTGGATCGGGGACATGAAGTGTGTCCCTTCCATCGCTCACGAGTGCTTAAAGTATGCTTTTGAAGGAGAAATACATGTAGTCCCGATGGACTTGGAACCCTTCAAGTATTGCAATGCGGTACAACTAATGCCTCAATCGACCCTCCCTTCAACGCATTTGGATTTCCAGTTAAATCCATCCAAACAGGGTCCAATACCGCAGGCACCACTAGTGACCAAATCACCAAAATCCCAGCCAGGTGAATCCTCATCATCTGCTCCTTCATTACCAACGCCACCTGTCATGGCTAAACAGAAGGACAAGGGAAAACAGATCATGGAAGAGGCTCAGCCCCTAGAAGAGGGTTTGCCCACAATATCAACGGTATCAACAGAGGAAACACCTAGCACTACGGAAGTTGAGATTCCTAAACCACCAAACATGGAATGGACTCAGGAAGGACTGCCGTTCCCTCCCTCCCAAGAATCAACAATCACTATTGAAATGGCAAGTACAGGCCCGGGGGAATACTTAGTGCGAGAATGTTGTGGCAACGCCTACGGTAGAATCAGTACAGGATATGGGGAGACCTCGCCTTCCCATAGGAACAGTTGTTCCTCTAGGTCACCCACCCAACCAGACAAATTTTGTGTATGGGGGCCTTGATCATGGTCTTGAACCATGCAAGCAAAAGGAAGCAGACAACGAGCCTTTTGTTGAAAACATCAACTATCTGTCAAACCCAGAACTTTGCCCTAAAATATCTCGGCCAATGCAATTGGCATGGATACGGGCTAGGCAGATATGAGCAAGGGATGCGGGTCCTTTGCCAACCAAGATATCAGATGCCATATGATAAGTCAGGAGTAGGGTTCCACCACCCCCTACCCTTAGACATCTTGGTAGAAAATATGCAAGGCCTAGAAATAGGCAACAAGGGGGGATTGGCACCAGATCTTTATGCCAACCCAAATACGAGACTATACATTGGGAGATTACCTCCCATGGTCAACAAACACCCTTGGCAACAACAGTAATCCCTCTCCTTTGCTAGAGAGAGGTGAAAGTTCGGACATTAATCCTCAAAGAGAACATCAACGATGTCCGGACATCTTTTTAAAGCTATTCCCCTTAGAGGTTCCAGTTGAATCAATATAGTGTCAAGAGAATCAGGTCCCTCCACCAAAAGTGGAACAACTGCAATGGGACCAGATCAATTTATTGGAACAAGGAGAACCCTCAACGTCGCAAGTAACGATTCTTGAAGTGAATGAACATTTTTAGATCTCCGAAAGTGATTTAGAAGATGAGACTGAGATGATCTATCTCAGACATGCGCGACGGAATTATCGCCCTTTAACTCATGAAGATCTAATGGGACAGATGGGCATAAGATTAGGACATGAATGGTGGGTAGACCCGAGCGGGGTGGGACCTGATCTTGGATCCATGGCTCCACATTCACGATGAGCACCGTCCACCCCGAGACCCTATCATGACAACAGTGCCAAGGGAAGACCCTGTCCTCCTATCGGCACATAGGGCCGATCCATTCGTGCCCGTTCCCCTAGAACCAGATCAGAGTATAGGGAGCATCCAGAAGATTCAAGCTATCATACCCACGGTAATGGAGACCCAATTCATTCCATCTACATGATCTCCATTGATTTGACCGCACCCATCCGCAATCCGGCCGATCCAGCACGGTCATTGCATCTCGACATAGATGCCATCGACTGGGGTCGCGTCAATTCACCTTTGTCACCATCAGAGTACTGGCCTTTCGGTGAAATACCTCATTTTACCCCAAGGACAACTCAGGATATTTTTCAGGCTGAAGAGGAACCCGAGGTTCCCAACGTAGATCTAAACTCAGCTGATGACATCCATTTGATCCCGACTCCACATCAATTGGAGGACGGATCCCACATGTCAGTCGAGGAAACGACTGATGTAGATATCGGCACAGATCCAATGAATCCATAGATTCTTAAGCTCGGGGGTAAGTCTTTCCCCCGAAGAGCAAGCCGACTACATTGCCCTTCTCAAAGAGAAGAAGGAGGTTTTTGCATGGTCGTACAAGGATATGCCAGGACTAGACCCGCAGCTAGTCACGCATAATTTAACGCTTGATCCGACAATCAAGCCTGTAAAGCAAAAACTACGTAAGATGCACCCAACAGTGGCCTTGATGGTCAAAGATGAATTGCAAAAGTTGTTGGATGCACAGTTTGTCATCTGCGTGGATTATCCGCCATGGTTGTCCAACATGGTTCCCGTCAAGAAGCCCGACGGGAGGATTCGCATATGCACCGATTTTTGAGATCTAAACAAAGCGAGTCCTAAGGATGATTTCCCCTTACCGAGCATCGATGCGTTGGTAGACGCTACAACAGGTCACGAAATGCTCTCCCTCATGGATGGTTTCTCGGGATACAATCGGATTCGTATCAATCCCGAAGACCAACTAAAAACGGCGTTCACAACGCCTTGGGGGACATTTTGTTATAAGGTCATGCCTTTTGGCCTTAAAAATGCTGGTGCCACCTACCAACGTGCCATGACATATATCTTCCACGATTACATGCACAAAACTTTGGAAGATTACATGGATGATTTGTTAGCCAAATCTCTTTTGCGCTCAAATCATATCGTTGACTTAAGCCAGATCCTCGATCGCCTCATGGAGCATAAAGTTAGACTAAACCCCAAGAAGTGCGTCTTTGGCGTCACATCTGGAAAACTCTTGGGTTTCATAGTCTCAAAGCGAGGAATCGAGGTAGACCCAAAGAAAGTCAAGGCAATCCTTGAAATGGTTCCTCCAACTACAATCAAGCAGCTCAGAAGTCTGCAGGGCAAGGTCGCATCGATTAAACGCTTCATAGCGCAATTATCTGACAAGTGCCGACCCATGAACAAATTATTGCACAAGGGAGTTACATTTCATTGGGATGACGAGTGCCAATCGGCCTTTGACGAGATCAAACAATACCCAGCCGTCGCCGGTATTGGCACCACCTAGACCAGGGAGTGCCGTTCTACTTATACATCTCGGCTATCGAGGTGGCATCGGGCGCCATGCTAGCCCGGAAGAATGAACTTCACAAAGAACAGGCTACATACTATCTTAGCCGCACCACGGTCGGTTATGAACTTAACTATGCATACGTTGAGAAACTGCGCTTGGCGGTGGTGTTTGCTACCAAAAAGCTACGCCACTACATGCTCGAGCAACACTACGTATGTTGTGTCTAAGGAGAATCCATTGCGATACATGATGAGTCGTACTTATCATAGTAGTCGCACGACGAAATGGATCATGTTGTTGACGGAATTTGACATAGAGTTTATTGGACAAAAATCTATCAAAGGACAAGTCATAGCCGATCAACTAGCGGAGGCTCCTCTTGAAGACGATCAGCCTCTGGTCATAGAACTACCCGATGATGGGGTCTTCCATGTCTCAGAATCGCCAGATTCTGATGAGCCTGAGTCACACGCCGACATAACCCTATTCTTCGATGGTTCTAAATGTGAGCAAGGTGGTGGTGCGGGAATTGTATTCTTCACACCGCAGGGTGCCCCAATGCCCCTGTCATTTAAATTAAACTTCCCATGCACCAACAATAATGCAGAATATGAAGCCTTGCTATGAACATCAAAAGACTGAACATCTTTGGTGATTCGCTGTTAATAGTCAATCAAGTCAAAGGGGTATATCAATGCAAATGCCCAGTTCTGAAGGCTTATAAAGCCCTTGTGGACAAATTCTTGGCAAAACTTGAGTGGTATGACATCGAGGCCCTCCCTCGATCATCGAATCATTTTGCGGACACAATGGCCTCCTTGGGGTCACTAATTCCGTAGGACCTTTCCGGTGATATGACAACCATTCAAGTCAAAACCTTATCGCAATCCACGATGGAGCGTGCAAGCTCAGACTTGACGCCAGGAATCCACATGATCCAGGTTGAACCATCCTCGGATAAGTTCTCTCGAATCCGAGATCATCTAAAACGTGCCAATTGGGGGTCCTTGTTCTCCCCTACTCCCATTAATAGCAACACAACGCTATTCTTGCAGGTTCTATCCCATTCAGCGTTTGCTAGGGATGAACTTCAAGAGGGATTGGCTGTTCATACTGTCGAGGTTTTCGATCAACAGGACTGGTATTTACCCATCAGAGACTACTCAAGCTAGGTAATCTCCCACTTGGATTGACTCATGCCACAAAACGAGCACTCAAGCCGAAAGCGGCTAAGTATGTCTTGATAGGAGACATTTTGTATCGTCGTAGCTATGAAGGAATCCTCCTTCGTTGCTTGGACCAACAAGAGTCCACTTGGGCAGTTGCCCAAGCGCACGATGGTACATGTGGTGGCCACTTCAGTGGTATGGCTATCGCAAAGCGCATTCTTCGCATGGGCTATTATTGGCCATCTTTAGAGCGAGATTGTTGCACCTATGTCAAGAAGTGCGTGAAGTGTCAACATCATGCCAATTTGATGCACGTACCTTCTCAGGCCTTGCAAACAATCCGGTCCGATTGGCCGTTCTCGCAGTGGGGCTTCGATCTAATTGGAAAGATCTCCCCTGCATCGTCAGGCCGTCACACATTTATCATAACGGCCACAGAGTATTTTACCAAGTGGGTGGAGGCAATTCCGCTTACCTCTACGACAGGACCCCGCATTGTGGAGTTCATTTTGCATAACATCATATGTCATTTTGGTATTCCATCCAAAATAGTCTCGGATAATGGAACGCCTTTCAAGAACAAAGACGTGCGTGCTTTGACCACAAAGTACAAGATTCAGCACAGCTTTTCGACACCCTATTATCCGCAGGCGAATGGGCAAGCAGAGGCGTCAAACAAAATGCTAGTTGCCATCCTTAAAAAGACCGTCGCAGACAGTCATAAGGATTGGCACATTCAAATCCCACTTGCCCTATGGGCCTATCGCACTAGCATTCGGACACCCACTGGGGCCACTCCGTTTTCGCTTGTGTATGGCTCCGAGGCAGTCATGCCTCTCGAGTTGGAGATTCCTTCCCTGCGCATATCAATGCAGGAGTTCATCGACGATGATTCTGCGCGGCAAGCCCGGTTAGACCAGCTTACGTTGCTTGACGAACGACGCGTTAATGCTCTCGAGCATTTACGTATTTATCAAGAGCGACTTAAGAAAGCTTACAACATGAAAGTTCACCTAAGGGACTTTCGGGTTGGTGATTTGGTTTTGAAGGAAAACCAGCAAAATTCCAGTTTGCCATCTCACCTAAGGGACAAGTTTGCGGCAAATTGGTTAGGTCCATATGTCATTGATAACAAAATAGGACCCGGGACGTACCGGCTAGCTTCTCTTGATGGTATCAAGGAAACAGAACCCTTGAATATCGGTCATTTGCGACCATTTCATATCTAAGAGAGCCAAAACCCAAAAAATGCTCCAAGGATTCTTGCAATCGCTTGGTCAAAACCCAAAAATGCTCCAAGGATTCTTGCAATCGCTTGGTCAATCCCAAAATGCTCCAAGGATTCTTGCAATCGCTTGGTCAATCCCAAAAATGCTCCAAGGATTCTTGCAATCGCTTGGTCAATCCCAAAATGCTCCAAGGATTCTTGCAATCGCTTGGTCAATCCAAATGCTCAAGGTAATTACTTGCAATCGCTTGGTCAATCCCAAAAATGCTCCAAGGATTCTTGCAATCGCTTGGTCAAATCCCAAAAATGCTCCAAGGATTCTTGCAATCGCTTGGTCAATCCCCAAATGCTCCAAGGATTCTTGCAATCGCTTGGTCAATCCCAAAATGCTCCAAGGATTTCCATAATCGCTTGGTCAAAAATCAAGAAAATTCAAAAACAACAAAAATCATCAAAAACAACAAAAATTTGCATCTCATTTCTAGGCATACTCAAATTCATCAATAAAAGAGTTCTTCTCGCACTTCATCTTCATATTCACAAAAATCAATCCATCAAAAATACAAAAATACATAGCTGCATTAAACCATTGCATCCATACATTGCATATTTGTGGTCGTATAGGTCAAGGGCACCATAGGCTGTAATAAATCCGCTAGTCCATCTTGTTCCACACTGTTCCATTTTCCAAAAAACAACAAAAACACCATGCATTGCTTTTACCACACTAGAGTCAATGGTCTTTTAATGTATCAAGGGTTTTCAGGATTCGATCATCATTTTGCTCTTTAGCCATGTAATGTATCAGGTCAAGCAGATTTTACGAAGGTAGAGTCATACTTGAAATACACCTTGTTACGTAACATCCCAACACAAATTAAAACACATAAAAACTCCTAAGTTGTGTGAACGAAAGATGAAACCTGCATTGCCATCCGAGTCACCATAAGTGAAATGGTTATCTTGCTCATCCCCCGTGCGAATGGTTCTAGAATGCTGAGAATTGGCAAAAGGACAAGCTCTTTCTTATCCATTCACCTCCAAATATAGTAGTTTTTACCACTACCAGAATCCCAATCATAGTTGGTTCCCAATAGTTGTAAGGATTTGTACTACAGTCCTCCAAGGATGGGTAGTCATCCCCAAAACCTAAAGGGATCAACACCATTCACAAACAAAATTCCAAAATATCATCATCCTAACACTTTCCATTCACCTTTGGTCTCCAAGTTGTAAGGATTCGTACTATCCGCCCCTAACCAGGATGGATAGTCATCCCCAAGGCCTAACAGATCAATACCCTTACTCCATAACCTCCATCATTCCCCTGGTCCCCAACGTCGTAAGGATTCGTACTATCCACCCCTAACCAGGATGGGTAGTCATCCCCAAGACCACAAGGATAAAAACCATTCACAATACTCACAACACAAAAATCAAATAACAGTGGTCATCGCCACTATTCAAAATCCTTGCTCAAAAAGAACTAATAGAAAATAAATAGTGATTTTCATCACTATATAGACGAGCAACCCTCTAAATCCAATTGAAGCCAAGAAGGGAGAGTCCTGAACTTGAATCCTCGGAATTCTCAGCATTCGAAAAACCATCATGAGGTGATCCTCATTACAGGTTTGGTTGATAGCCTATCTGGAAATGGTGGTATCCTACTCGCATGACGATATATCTGTCACATTAACTTGCGTACAGATCAATGTTTGCATGTGGATGAGCTAGCTTATGGCATCCTGGATAACACCGCAGATTAATCTAACTACATACAACAAAGGAGTTAGTGGGACTAATTAGGTGATCCTCAGTACAGATTCGGTTGAAAGCCCATCTAGCACTGGCGGTATCCTGACGAATACCACATAAATGAAATCAATTGCACACACAGGGATGTGAAATAACTTGGTCAAAAACAAGTCCGATTCATACCTTGTTCAAAAGTCTTGTAGGCTAAAGTACAGTCATGGCTAGTAAGTTAAAACCGTCTGAGTCTCAGAAAACCTTGGCTACATTTCTAAACCAACTGCGCCACTTTTTCATCCTTACAAAACCATCAAAAAATACAAAAACACCAGAAAAACCACATGTATACATACAAAGTCATGTATCACAACAATCGCCTCAAAACATAATAGAATCTTCAACAGTCTATGGTGCCATAGCCACACATCACAAAGTCCATCCATCCATTTCATCTCTGCATATCACATACATTTGCATTCATTACAACATATGCATCCATCAATATAAAGTAGCATGCATCCATCAACATCAATCATTGTGCATAAAATCATGACATATACACAAATCAAGAAAATCAAAACAACAAAAACATCACAAAATTGCACCACAAAAACCATAGCAATAAGCATTGCCGGACACAAGTGCTCTTGCACTTAACCTCTTGGCATAAAGAAAATCGATGTCGGGGCTCAAATTGTCACTCTCCTACTTCCCCAAGAAGGCTACCATAGCTGGACCGCTCCACGGGAAGATGGGTTCTTGATGATTTCACCCCATTATGGCATCACCAAAAGGGTTAGCACCCACCAAAAATAGGTCCAAATGTCGAGAAACTGCACGTGCGTAAATGGTAAAACATCTAAAGGCACCCTAACCTAAGTCATCTTGGGTCAAGCGACTCGTCGCTTTTCTCACGAAGGTCATTCCCTCATCGATTCGTCGCTTGAGGGGGTAGTCACACTTAGTCACCAATCAACAAGCACACACCCAATCAAGGCAATGACATGCATTCAAAGAATCATTGACAAAGACAATCACGCTCCTGCTTGGGGCAGTAAACAAGCAATCATTAAGTTGATCAAATACTTGGCATTCCCGAAGCATGAGCACAAGGTTTCCCCTGTGGACAAAAGGTTACGCCCTTTGCCTAATCATGACTGATCAATGTCCAAGCTCAAGTCACACCTCACCAAAATAGGTTAACACTTGAAATCAAATTCCTTAGCTCGTCAGAAGCAAGGATTCAAGAATGCATGCCCTTTCCATACTTGGGGCATCAAAAGTTGGTTAGGTTACCAAGAAACCCTAATCATTAGTGCTTTGGTTTTCTATTTTTTGCTCAACACTGCGTCACCCGTAGCGCTTCCCAAAAAGGGGCATCTATAGACACCAAAACAGCACCAATCCGATTAAGTGACTACAAACACTGATCGCATTGACACACACAGCTTTCAGGGCAGCCCTCAGAGGTCAAACAGTGGTCCTGACCACTCACACAACGATTTAGAAGGTCGAAAAATGAGCAGAGCAAAGTTGGTCGCAAGCGCAAGCTTCAAATCCTAAACAAGCCTTCAATCTAAAGTGAGCCTTTAACAAACTGCAACCTTCAAACTTCAAGTCCTAAGCAAAGCGCAAAACTTTAAGGCAAACCTAGCAAAAAGGGGAACCTTGGCCTTAGACGTCGCGAAATCGCGACGTCGCGATTCCGCGACGTCGCGATCGTCGCGATATCGCGACACCTTTGGCCCAGAGGGGAGCCTCGGCCAAAGGTGTCGCGATATCGCGCGTCGCGATATCGCGACACCTTTGGCCCGAGGGAACCTCGGCCAAAGGTGTCGCGATATCGCGACACCTTTGGCCCAGAGGGGAGCCTCGGCCAAAGGTGTCGCGATATCGCGCGTCGCGATATCGCGACACCTTTGGCCCCGAGGGGAGCCTCGGCCAAAGGTGTCGCGATATCGCGTGTCGCGATATCGCGACACCTTTGGCCCAGAGGGGAACCTCGGCCGAAGTGTCGCGATATCGCGACGTCGCGATATCGCGACACTTCGGCAGCAAACACTTCTCCAATCAAAGGCGGACTTTGACGTGGCTGCCACATCCAAGGAATGACCGCCACGTGGCACCCTTACGTGCCCCTTTTCAAAGAGACCCCGTGGGTGCAGTAGAACGGCGAATTCGACCAATCAGAGGCGACACGTCAGCATTCAAGACATTTAATCAGTCAAAGCAATTTAAAGCGGATTTTAACTAAGCGACGGACTTCACCAACTGCAATAATGAGACGAACAGTCTCAACAACAAATCCGGTCAGAGGCCATGCCTCATAACTGCTGATATGATTTTCCAGCGATAATCTCTGTGCGAGCCATGTCTCATAATCATCTGACAACGGTCAAATCTCAGCGGCGCCTACGGACTTAGGGTTTTGACGTTAATATTTCAGAAGCGGAATCTTCTATAAAAACTAGCTCAATGCAATGAAAAAGGACCACGAAGCATTTTGTAAACACAACGAAGTGCTGTTCATTTACGACCCGATTGCATCAGTCGATTTTACCTTCCTCACACCCAGAATCTCTTACGAAAGAGAGGTTGGTGGGTTGCTTTCAGAGGGTGAAGCCGAACCTTCATACCCGACAGTAGACACAGTATTCTACCAATTCGACGACAACACTCAATATAAACGATTCTGGGCCTTTCCTTATCGGATTGGCGCCAAAGTCGATTTTTGACGGGGCGGCCCGCTTGGGTACCCCAGGCATATTTTTAGTTAAAGTAATATATGCCGTTCTTTTGATATATCCTGCAAAATTAACACGCATTTAAACAACTTATGTTTTACGTCTATGTTATACTGTATGCTGTTATGTATTTTACAATATGGATTTCAGAAAATGTATATCACGTATTGTCATGTTTAAACAGTTTTTCGAATATGTATCGTCGTACTATTGAGGCTTTGGCTCATTCTGTATTTAATCACGTATTTTAAATATTATCTTACATTAAGTTTTTTGAATGTTTACTTGGGTAAGCCTGAGTTGTTTTATTCAAATATTTAATCAATCTTTGCACGTATTTCTTTTAAACGTTTTATCCTTCAGTCACAGGTGCTACTAAACGTTTTTATCGTTTCTTTGACCGCAGGAAAAACAACAGCAAGCAAGGATCGATTAACATAAGCGGCAGCAACACTGGCTCGCCCGTTTCAAATGTGGGCATGCGAAAGGAGATCACTATTCATCTGTTGTAACTGAAAATATGTAACTGAAGAGATGTATTGTAACCGAGCCGACATCATATTAATAAAAAGGGTTGTGTTCCTGTTATTGATTTGATTACATCCGTGTTATTACATGCATTAAACTAGTTCTGTTTTTATTGCATCTTAAGTGTTCTTTTATTTTCGAAATCTCATGCTTTCAGGATTCATGTGTGTCATTAGATATAGCTATAGAATACACATGATGTTTGATATTCATGAGCTGCATGCATGTTAGTTATAAAGGGGAAGAAAGGAGGAGGAATTTATGGAGGCATATATGAACTTAATAAAATCTTATCATCAAAGCAAATTTTATATTTTCATGTAAAATTAATCAAATTCCATGGCACACAAGACTACGTTAATTTCAACCCTTTAGTTGAACTTAAGAAAATTTTAATTTATGCACACCTTCAGATTAAGTTTTAGTCTACACGTAATGCCCTTTAGGGCCAAAGTTGCTTGTTTTTTAAGTGAAAGGAAAGGGGAAAATCATGAAGAAAATGGGGATATGATAGACCTTAAAAAATATTTCAATATATACCTTTCCTATAATGACTTAAGAATAATAGTATGTCATCTACCTTTCCCTTTAAAGTTTGAGAAACTTGGCTTCTCTTTACTATATATTCATCATTGGATTAACTGAAGGGTATGTGTGTGCCCTTCATTTTTCAAATGATGCTCAAGACTTAAGAAAAGGGGATGTAAGACACATGAAAGGGGGAGGGAAATAAACTTTAGGAATCATTAATCAAATTTTCAGTTCAAATAATATAAAACTTTGAAAACAAACTCAGAAAAATTTGAAAACTGGGTGTTTCTTGCTTTCCTATAGGCTGACTGTTGCTGATTAAATTTTAAAAAATTATCATGGGAAAGAATATTAAAGATTCAAGATTTTGATCCTTGGTAATGACACCAACAATTTTTGTGGTTATTTTCTATATCCTTATATAATGGGGTTTTCACACCACAAAAAAAAACTAATTCACAAGAAAAATTATAGGCTTTGGTCTACCTTCCTCTTTAACCTAGGAATAGAGTATTATACAATTTCTAGAAATACTAGGTAGGGTAAGGATATCATTGAAGTAAACTCAAAGATTTAATTATATGAGTTCATGCTCTTCCAAATTTAATAAAAATATGTAAAAATAAAGTTTTCTTGACCATGATTTGCTTATAGTAGTTCAATTATGCCTTATGTGTATGATCAATGCCTTAATCCTTGGGCTATTGTAGTAATCTTTTGTAACAGTTTAGTATTAGAGAAAGAAAGGGAAAAGAAATAATTGATTCAATTACATTTATTCAAATATTGTGATAAACATAATTGTTTACCAATGAAGGAAACGTCCATTCACACATTCAAATTATGTAATATGTGAAGGAGATACACACAAAACTGAACACAAAAATATAATAGAGAAGAAACCCAAAATTGTATTAATATCAAATGTGATTACAAGAATAGTTGGCTTGAATTTCCATTGGGCTCTTTTAATGATTAATATAATAAATATTCCTATTAAAAAAATGTAACAGGAATATTTCACTCTCCCGTTCCAATCTGGTAATAATTGAGTCTCTAGACCTCTAGCTCAATATTTGGAAATGATCTCAGTTTCTCGAGAACTTATCTATCAGAACCTCTTTAGAAAAAATATGCTATGCAAAAGCTTGATCCTAATTATGGTAGTGACTTTTGCTTTTATAACCTTTGGTTCTTTAATCTGTTATGACAGATTGAATCTAAGTCATAAAAGTGTCACCTTGTCCTATTTTTGATTAACTAATTATACAACAACTATCTGGATCATGTTTAGTTTACATGATATTCCATTTTCCTCTTCATTGAGCCTTTAGATTTTATTAGAAAGTGATTTATAATTGTCTACTACTTAGATTTTATTACTGGATTGTTCATGTTTATTTTTGGTTTCCTTTTATGTTCCTATAATGGGTTCGTTGTTGAATAGTTTAAAGGTTTTGACTCCAAGTTTTATCACAGAAAGAACATTGTTGTGACTTTGTGTTATGTGGTTGGCAAACTTAGTTTTTGGATTCACAATTCCACTCTTTTAGTATTTTACCTTAAAAGTTTGTATAAACATCAATATATATGTTTCATTTTGAAACAAAGGCCTGATCGACACAATGGGCAGGAAGCAAGGGTTCATTGCAAAAAATGTATGAAGGGGTATGTGGTATCCTTATAAGTGGGCAGTAAGAAGAAACACTATCATGCTAAATAATATAAGGAAAAAAAAAATTAAATTGGATGTACACAAAATAAGTGAATCATCGATAACATAATACCTCCATAACTATATTCCATCGGTGTGATATTTCCATAATTATATTTGACCAGGGTGTGATAACATTTTTGAGGTAGTTAAATTTTCAACTTAGGTGGTCATATATCTGATCTACGTCTCCTACTTTTCTTAGCACCAGTGAACAAGAACTCATTGAGACATTCATATCTTCTTCTACAACTTCATGCTTGCACATTTTGATGCATCTTTGATGCCAAAAAATTCATCGTGATCTTGAATGAGTGGCATTTCTTTATATAGGACTGAACTGAGGGGAAATTCTAGTCAGTTGATGACTATAGAATCAAGCTTCCTTGATCTTAAAAAAAATTGACTTGCTCAAACTAGCATTCACGTGTCAGCTTAGTCCCTTTGCTTGTGTTAACCAACTCATGAGCTAGCATTTCTTTGCACAGCTTATGATTTTTCATCTCATTCATTGATCTTTTCCATGTGATTTGAAATTTTCTCTTCCTCTCTCGAAAAAAGTTTCAAGTGTTCAATTTATCTACTATAAGTTCTTTTGAACTGAGTTAATGGCTTATGGAGTTGGTGCCAATTGAATTTTATCATCATGTTTGACTTGATACTGATTTGCATTGAGCATGTTTACTCTTTATGAAGTTTTAACATAGATGCCTCTTTCAATCGTATGAGTTAGACAATACCCTTTCCTTGCACTTTTTCATCCAGCTTGGTTTTTGAAAGGTTGCCCATGACCCAGTTCAAATCGTGCCACCTAAACGGTATATTCTATGTTTTTGTTGATTGTATCCTATCATCGACCATGGTTATTTATGTCAAATTCTACCTCGATAGTATTCCTATATCCTATTCATTATTTGATACACATCATTAGATCTGGCAAGGTTCATGCACACCGTTAAATCTCTCTTATAATAAGACAAATCCTTCCTCCTTAGGTAATGTGACAATATAAGTATAATACTCTTGGTTGGGATTCATGCATGTCATTAGATAAAGAAAGAGAGTATGTGTGTCATCCTATCTTCATGATTTGCATGCATGTTAGCTAAAAATGGGGAAGAGAGAAGCGGGAATTTATGGAGTTAAATATGAACCTAATAAAATCTTATCATCAAAGTCAATTGTATATCTTCATTTACAATTAATAAAAGTCCATGGCACACATGACTACGTTAACTTCAACCCTTTCCTTAAAATTTAGAAAATTTTAATTTATGTGCACCTTTAGATTAATTTTCAATCTATGCACACCGCCCGTTAGGTCCAAATCTACTTGTCATTTAAGTGAAAGGAAGGGGGAAAAGAATTAGGAAGAAAAGAGGGACATGATACACCTTCAAAAATATTTCAATATATACCTTTCCTATAATGACTCAAGAATAATAGTATGCCATTGACATTTCCCTTTAACTTTTGAGCAACTTGGCTTCTCTTTAATATGTACGCGTCATTGGATTAACTCAAGGGTATATGCACACCCTTAATTTTTCAAATGATTCTCGAGACATAAGAAAATGGGATGTAAGATACATGAAAGGTGGAGGGAAATAAACTTTAGGAATCGTTAATTAATTTTTTTATCGAAAGATTATAAAACTTGAACTTTTATGCAATTTGGCACATTCTTTCCTTGTACACACCACTAGATTAATTTGGCGATGCACGTGTACCATTTATTTTCATGAACATGCATGAATTTTAGGTAAAGGTATGCATGATATATAGTTAGAAATGGAGAAATAATGAAATCCTTAGAAAAAATTTTGGGTTAGGGACCATGGAAAATGACTTTGATAGTGTATGGGTAAGTCGAGCTCCTCTTTGGCATGCATGTGTCGTTCAATCTAGGTGAGATGAATAAGCGTCATCCATCCTCTTGAAGATGCAAGTTACTTTAAAATGTATTAGACTTAGGAATGATTTAATATTTCCTTCAGATATTTGGTTTTATTAAGTGTACCTTGGAGACCTTAGCTTTGGACTTCGAAGAAAAAATAAATTGACATTAATAGCGAAGAAACAAACTTCTCGGGAAACATGTGCATGTTGTTGGATATTTATCGAATCAACGCGTACGACTTGATTAATCTAAAGTGTGAGGGATTTAATTTTATAATTGTGTGGAAAAATTTTAAATCTCAGGTAAGCTTACGTGCATGCGCCATTAGATTTCCTCTTTAGTTCATGTGCATCATTCTTCTAGTAAGAATTCATTCGATGTTTAAATGTGAACCTTAGAAAATAGTTTAATTAAGGCCTCGATCATATGAATTTGAAATTTCTTGCTAAATTTCGGGTAGCTTAACTTGCATGCACCCTTGAATTAAGCAGAAGGTAAGCGTGCTTTGTCTCTCTCCGAAGATATGCATGGGATTTAGACAAAGGGGGTGTGCTATGTATATCAAGTCAATATTATTTGCACAACTATACAAGCATGTACCCTTTTATGAAGCAAATAATGTGCATGCCACTATTATCTTCATAAAGATACATGATATTTAGGTGGAGGGGCAATAAACTTAGGGATTTATTTAATTAAATGTACCTCATGGAATTTTATACCATGGAACCTAGGATGAACCATTTGACTTTAAAGTGCGGATAGGTATGGAGTACACTTGCCCTTGGATATTGATTGGATTGAATGCATCATCATATGTGGAGGAGATGTGAGGGATTTAATCATGAGGAGAATGCACAAAACTTAGTTAGCCAGGATTTTAATTCTTTAGTTTAGGCCTAGGAATTTAGGCTTAGAGTGAAATGATAATAGATTTAAAATTCAAACAAGTCACCCACTTCATTAAATGATACACTCCTTTGGATTATTATCATGGTATGTGCAAACTCCATGATATATAATATATGCATGAGTTTTAGCCTTAAATGGGGTGCATTAACATGAGAATCCTTTGTAGCCTTAGGAAATACCTTAGGAAATGATTTTCTTTGGATGTGGAAGCAGAAAATATTTTTATGGAGGCTAGGTGAACTTTGGTAATATTTTATTTCATATGGTTTAAAATGGTATGAAGTGAATTAGGAAGGTGAGACATGAACTTTGGATTATGGATTATGAGGTAGGGAAAAAGTTATGAGTTATGACTTTTGGGATTTTATGAAAATTTATAATGTACGAAAAATGGAAATGGGATAATTTTGGAAAATAGGTGAAATGGTAAATGGATACAGTGGATGGGGTGATAAATGAAATGATGTGTAATGAGGCCATGGACCTTATGAATTTTTGGAAAATTTTGAGATGATTTAAATGAATGGACCTTTGGGATGATAAGGAACCTTATGGAAGATGACTTGAAGGCCTTCTAAAAATTAACATCCTAAATTGAACAATGTAGCATAGGGGAGGATTATTACCATCAGCAAGGTTTATTCTAAGGATGAGGATAATAAAATACCAATACCAACTTGGTTGCCAATTCGTACAGTCGTACAGTCCTTATAACTATCAGTTGACACTCAATGATCAATTTGTACGGTTTATCAATTACACACACTGTACGATCCAAAATCATACAGTGACCTAGATTGTATGATATTACAATAAAAAAAACTGACATAATTGGTTTTGGAAGTTGTCGTACACAATTTTGTAACTATTCAAGTCGATGTCCTCAAACTGCCAAATCGGGTAAGTCGATCTTCATGGTGCAATTTACCAAATTGGGTAAGTTTCCTCTATACGATTTGTATGATTTTTGGTGTACGATATGTATGAAATGAAGGTACAACCAAAGGTTAAATTAGTTTCTCTAATACCTCAATATCTCTCTGTTCATTTTGGTAATGATTTAATATGCCAGTCAATCCATTCTCCATAACATGCAATTCATCTAGATCAGGCTTGGGAGAGATTCCTAACAACTAATTACACCCAAAAATCATACAACATAGTCCAAGATGTCTTCCAAGATGCATCTATTCTACCAGATCCTTCCTCATATTCCACCAGTGGTGGATTCAAGCAATAGTTGCAATAATGCATAAATATAACATAAAGCATTCATTAGAAAACACCAATAACAAGATTCATCCATAAACCATCATAAATCACTCTAGGATCGTACACAATCATATAATGACATCAATATGCCCATTGATGTATTATTATATAATGGATTTGAGTATAATATGGATAATCTATCAGAAATAACTTAGAAACAATGCTATACTCCTTCATTTTAACCAGGAAACTAATAGTGACAACATCCAGACTTAAAAATTTGAAAATAGGGCCTTTTGCCCAGGTCGTTACAAAGTGTTTCTTGAGATAATTCATTATTTACAATTGCCTGTGTACAAATGAATCCATTAATTTGACCTTTTACTAAGTATAACCCCTTAATTAGCAAATCTATGCATCATTTCACCTTGAAATTACATTTCCCTTGCATTTGTATGCATTTCAGTGCATCTTGTATGATTTGCCACTGCCTTGTATGATTTGTCATTTCAATTTTATGGTTGTTCCCTTCATTGTACGGTTTGATCCTACCTGTACGATTTATAAAACTTGAGCAAATTATTACCTATGCCAAAATTGTCAAAATTGAGCAAATCCTTTTTGATAACTTCTTCTTATGGGAGGTGGATTTGTTGTCTACATCTGCCCTCCACTTTACATTGGTCAGTTTCCTCATCGACTCGTTTTGCTTCTTCCACTGTACCTTGTAATTTGCCACTACATCCGATAAGTCCTTAACTTGTGACTTATACATTTCTCGCTCATTATTCAACTTGGCTGCATAGCTTCCCATTTCTACTGCTTTCTCTCTATGGAAGTTAGCCTATTCCTCAAAATTTTTTAGGACCTCCATCATCTGTTATTCACATATTGAGACACTCTTTTTCAACTTCTCCTTCTAGTGAGATTTTTCTCGAGTTGCTGCCTAAAGTTCTTCATTATTTTTGGTAATGGTTTACAGGTGGTGATTGATATCAGCCTCCATAGCTCGAACCTGGTCTTATTTAATATTCAACTAAGCTTGCTTTTCCAAGACCATCTCATTCAACTTTTTACTGTCCTTTATCATCTCCTCTATCTTCTTGGCTTATGTTGCCATTTGCTCTCTTTTTAGCCAACTAAGTAGTCATCTAACCTTTGCTTTGAGTTGTGCCTTCAAATACTTAATATTATTCTCTTTCATATATGATATCTACCACTTTTCCTCTTCAAGCATGTTAATTTTGGATTCAGAATCTGTTCTAAGGCCTGACAGATCATCCTCCAATTTGTTTATTTTCTCCTCTATCGTAGTTCTGCTTTTTTGCAGTTCTTCTTCCATTACGACCAGTTCCTTTTGAGTGGCTGCATTTTCCTCCTTCTGTGCCTCCTTGAGCTCATATATTTGTTCCAATACTATGCTCAACCATTCTATCCAGTGTGTTAGGAAGTTAAACTTCCTTAGGGTGATAGCCAATCCTATCGTAAGCCCCTTGTACTCCAACTATGTCGTATTTACGAGACAGGTTGGGTGATTGACTCTATCCAAGTACATCCTTGGATCTTTCCTGTAATTTGCCACCTCTTCTGGCAAGTCTTCTCTTCCTAACATTGTTGTTACCTTCTCCCTAGGTAACCTCTATGGATGTTGTGCATGAATGTCTGCTATATTTCTCGTACGCTCTGTACTACTCACCCATTCTATTATCTTCTCCAATTTGAGAGACACTTGTTATTCCCACAACGTCAATTATCCCACATGGCCAATGCAAAACTCCAATATAGAACTATTAATCACATGGCCTAATTGATAAAATAAGTGTTCCACCTTATCCTCTATTACACGTGCCTCCTCCTCAATTGTAATTCTGGTGAACCGAGATACTTCCAGTAGGTAACTAGATTGCAACCCTCGTCTTTATTCCTCTGTAGGAGTTTGTTCTTCTTCCTCCTCCATATGGTGGCTAGAGCTTCCTCCAACTGCCTAAAGTGCTCTCAAAGTATTGATTTTATATCGAGGTGGAGACTATTTTACAATTTTCTCCTCCTCACTATCTTCAATATTTACAATCTCCTCTTGAGATTGTTGTTGCTCAACTTGTTCTTGAGCCTTCTTTGATTCAATTGAGCCCACCTATTGCTCTTTAGTATTCTCCTAGGCTACTTCTTGCTCAATGTTGCCCACCTGTTGTTCCTCTATCATTTCTTTCTAAACTTATCGAGTGTTCATTGATATGACTTATTCAACAATAAGTTCTTTTTTTTCTTGTGATGCCTCCGTATTCTCTGGTGCATCCCTCTTACTTGAGCTTCCTATTACAAACTTGTAATGCGGCTTCTTATTGGGCTATTCTTTTGTGGTATTTATTATTACTTCTGCTTCTTCCTGGGTAGTGGCTATTCCATCTTACCCTACCTTGAATCCTTTAAAAAATTCGTAAGAATTCATCTTCTAAAAATGTTGGAATATCTACGAAGATTGCACTATTCTCTATGCCTCTGTCCAATACAACTCCTCTCATTTTGTTGCTTTTGAGTCTGACTATTATTTTTCTTGTACTTATAGAACTGGTTTGATTGCCATTATTTCCCGTTTCCTTCTCGTCATTATTTGTATGGGGCTTCCTTGCATATTCTCCCTTTCTTGAACGGGTGGTTGCTCCTAATATCATTGCGTAGGTGCTTGTTGTTCTAGTTTTGGTTCCAACCATCTAGGAATTTTTCTCCTATGGTGTACATCAACATCTTCCTCTATAGTATTATCTTCTTGATCTCCACTGCTATGTCACTCACTCCTCTTTCAAGGTCTCTCTGAGGTCACTTTTGATATTGGCACTAAATTAGCCCACTTCAATATTATCGGTTATACTCCTTTGATTTCTCGAGGTTGCATCAATACTAGAAATTGGATTCCCACTTATATGATTGCATTTAATAATAATCCAATAGCATGGAAATTCATTCCAAAGTTCTTCGACCTCTTCATTAGTGTCTCATGCATTCTTATTTCTAGAAAGGTACCCCAATCATACTGAATTCTCTTGGTGATAAATTATGCATATTGTGCCATCCATATTGGCATTTTTGTGGCACTTATATCTCCTGACAGTCAAGCCATGACTATATTCATTGCACATGGCCAATTTTCTCCTTTCAATTGGCTCTATTTTATTATGTGTGTTCTTGAACATGAGATATTTGCCTCAGTCAGTGATTTGATAGTGTTAAGGGTAGTGACAAGGCAATATACCTCTATTGGATCTACTAATATTTTTACTACCTCCATGCCATATTATAGCAAGCCAAATGTCTTTCAAAACGTCTCTGTTGAAATATCCATCTTCGCTAACCTCTTGCCCACATTGACATAGGTAGTTCGAGTCATAGGATTATATGCCTGAACTATCTGCAATAGATTGTTATGAAAGAAGGATTTGTGAAATTATGGAATTTGTGCAATTATTGCCACACGAGCATCCTTGAATGTATTCCTCCAAGGATTATTCTTGTTCTTCTCGTCGTTCCACCACTTCCTGCATGCATTCTCTCCATGCTGTACAAATGCAATCTTTGTGATTTCAACCTAGCCTTATTCCTATCAACTGCTCAGATGCTCCTCCTACTCTGGCAGGTGAATTTCACTCCTCAATTTACTCTGTGAGGTTATTTCTTGTGCCACTCTATCCTCTTGGTGTTTGAGAGGCATCCTTCTTGGATTAGCCTACCAATGTGTTTGTCCCCTCCATGACCTATATCCTCCTCTCATCCAAGGATAATTACCATGCCAATTGCAGGACTGATACTATCACTCTTGGTTTTTTCATGGTTATACCTCTCTCTCATGTAGTGGTATTGGTGATCTCTCCACCCTATTGGTTGCAATCCATCTTAACTGACGTCCAAATTATTTTTTTGAGATAATTTATCCAACATCTCATCAATTAGCTTATCTCCACTCCTTCACTATTTTTGCAATTGGAAGCATACCAAAAGTCATACGACTTACTGTAAAATTGTACAATGTGTAGTTATGGTACCTTTGTATGATTTTACCCTCACCAGCCACTTCCTAGATTGTACACTTTTCTCCTTTCCCTATAGTTCGATTTCTAATCCGTTTGTCTTCAAACTACCATGACTCCAATAAATCGTACAGCTGCAAACTAAAATTGTACAATGTGATAATACTTTGTATGATGTCTCCTTCTGACTACCTTTCCCTTTGGAATTCATACAATTTTGTACGATTACATAAAAATTGCCAAAAATGGCCTGAAAATCCTGCCAACTACACTATTTTTCCTGGAAATCGTACATGTTGCCAACAAAATAATACAGTACAAATTTTCAACTCCTAGGTTATAAAAAATTCAAAATTTTGATCTCCTTTGTCAAATATTTCACCAACCCAGTTGTCGGATTGCCTCTATCTACTGTTTTAGTGCTTTTCAGGAATAATTCCTCCACTCTTCCAACCCTGGTAGAATTTATTTCAAACTGAGAAATTCTTGGCTATATTTTATGGTTGTACGGACTTCTCCTATCTCTTTACATGTTTCTCAGCTTCCTTTTGCCAGATTTCACCAATTTTAGGGTTTAAATATTCAATTTCTTGCAATTTTTGTCCTCAGGATCAATATTTCACTTTACCGGACTCCCAACAACAATTTATCACTTTTGTGTTCTTTCTTTGACGTATTTTGTTGCACTTTGAATTTTGAATTTCTTATTTTATGGATTAAACCCTATTTTTCTTCTTCTAATTTCTCTCCTTGGTTGAATATATGAAAATGAAAAGAACTCCTTGGTGCTAATTAAAGATGGGTCCTTTAAAAATTCAGAGTGTTGGTGAATATTTATTGCCCATATGGTCTTCTTCATTCAATTGCACACTTTCCACCTTCATCCTCTAGAGAATTTTGAATTCACTTGTATGATTTACTAAAATTGCAAATCTGGTTTCTTATTTATAGCATTTCAAAACCCTAACTAAACCCTAATTCAATTAACCTTAAATTGTGTCAATTTGCACAATTTCCTTCCATCTTGCGTGATGATTGACAACTTAGTAGGTTTTTTTAAATTTCATCTTTTTCCCTCGCTTTTTCCTCCAACCGCTGCTTTCTACCATGCATGCCGCATTAAATCAATAGTTGCAAATCATACAACATGCTTGAAATCATACAGTGTACGATCCAAATTATACAACATGCCATTTTGTATGATTTCCCATGCTTATCTATCGATTTTCTTTATACGATCCATAATTTGCATGATTTCATCCTTACTTTTATTTTGTACGATCTTTATACTTAGAGAAATTTTAAAATTTCTCTCTTTGAAGAGGTCATCGTTTCTGGTTTTCAACCACTTCCTTTTTAATTGCGTCCCGAGGGATTTTCACAACTAAGGTACTTTTTTTTTCAATTTTTTTTCTTTTTCTTTTTATTTTTATTTTTATATTTATTTTTTACTTTTCAATCCTAATCTATTTATACTTACCTTCTTGGAAATCGTACAGTGACATTCACTTGTACGATCCCATAAAATTCTTCTATTGGGTCTTCAACTACAATGTTTGGAGTGGTTGTCACCTGTCGGTATTTATTCCCTAGGTTGATTCCTCTCCACTTGTGATATTTATGAATCCTCTAGCCTTCTTCTTGCATTCGTACAATTTAGAATTGTACAATTGCAAGCTGGAGTATCTTCACTTAGTGTCCTTTCCCTTTGCTACACAGGTGATTGATCCCTTGGTAGTGGTGTCCTTACCACTCTACTATCATTTGAGTGACTTATATACCTATCTCCTTAGATCAGTTCTGGATCTAAACTTGGTGATCGGGTTCTTAGTTGCCCTTGATTTATTTCATCTGTAAACTTTACTCTTCCCCTATCGAAAAGACCTCTTTCACATGAGTGTCTCCCCCATCATATTCCTCTTGGTATTGGGTTTCTATGCGCGAATGGTGATTCCTCCCTTCTCTGGAGTAATCCTCTACCACCCATCCTTTGTTGAGGTGGTTGTCCCTATGGATGTTGCCTTGTGGGATTTGGTAGGATTTTCCTCAATCCTAGTAATCCTCTCAGATTCTTTGACTAGTTTAGACAAGTTAAGGGTGTATCTCTTGACCGTCTAGGAGTAGGAGGTCAGAATCTTCCTTGCCCTCTTCCTCCTCTAATTGTAACATCACCCCATATTTTTCCATTTTGTAGTTGAATACCTCCCCCCTTCCTGGTTGAAGTCTTTGGGATATTTCTCTATTTCTTCCTCCTATTGTTTGGGTATCAAGAGTTATCTCTACCAACTCAATGTTGGCTAGTGGACTTTGATTAGGTGACAACTGTCATAAGGTTCTGATTCTCATGTCAACGCGTACCAAGCAATGTCTCCATATTATTTTCTCAAAGTATATCTATGGGGATGAGGACGCCAATACTTCTCTATATGCATCAGATAATTTTGTCTCAGATCTAGAGTCGATCTAATCCTATTCCCTCTATTTAGTCTAATCAATTGGCAAATTCATCACTTTCTCCAATATCTGTACTTCCCTTCATTGTCTTATTAGTTGTTGATGAGCTATGGTATAATATTACGTATTACTATAGGGTCTATCCCTTTGAGTTCTCCCTAATTGACTTTGTCTCAATGCACTAGTTGGAGGTTCATGATATCTCTGAGGATTATGAGGATTCTCTAGCTTATCCTCATTACTACTATCTGTACTAGGTTCACTTACTAACCATGACATTCCTTCATCACTAGAATTAGTCATTTCCAATAATATATTACCTTGTAATTTGGGCGATGTGGTGGCCTCCTCTATGTCTCACAAAAGTACTCCCACATCTTCATTTGTCATTAGCTGCTCGCTCAGTGGGGGTGGCGAACTTGTGCTTGCACCTTCATTTCCTCCACCATTTCTTGGAGTTAATCCCTTAGCCTCCTCAAGTTATCTTTTATTTTCTTATAGTCTAACTACTCTTTGTTCATCTAGTCTTCGTATGGTACCATCCAACTCCTGGATGAGTTGTTCCCTCAACCTCACATTGTGACTCTGTAATGTTTGATACTCTTCTTGTAATTTTTGAGTTTGTGTTCTCATTCTCTGCTGTAATCGCCCTACCTGAGACAATGGATAAAGTCCAACTAGTTCCTCATATAAGGTTTCATTCCTGTAATCCTCTAGAATTTCCATTTTGAACATGTCCACTCTATCTTCATTATGCACTATTAACCCTATCCTTCATCGTCCTTCAATCTATCGAGGTAGTTCCCTATGCTCTACTCATGGGTACCTCATATTTGTAGTTCTAGGTAATAGTGTTATCTTTTGATAGCCTCTTGGGTCTAGAGAAACCCAATCCTCTTCTTCTCATCTGGTCCCATTAGTCATTTTGATGTGTACATGCATCCTTCTTCTTTCGTTGGGTCAAGGTACCAACTCTTGTTGTTTTACTATTGGTTGTGTCTCCTCCTCTTCTACAAATAAGTGTGCAAGTCCTGTATCAAGTTCTTATTGTGATGTACCTGGCTCATAGTGAGCCTCATCTTGAGCTTTTGCTCATCTTCATCGTTAAATTTATTTTGAAGCAATTAGTAAGCAATGTACCTTGTAAGGCTTCAAATTTGAGCCATTTACAATATTGGGTACCTCTGTCTGATTCAAGTTTTTTAGCTTGACTGCTCCATTACTCATTACTTCCACTACTTTATAAGGACCAAGCCATAATATCTTCATCTTACCTAGCCTGATTTCCCTCTTTCCATTAAACTTTAGAACTAAGTCACCTAGACTAAGTTCCAACTTCCTCAAATATTTTTCATGCCACACAATCCATATTTTTTTAGATATCTCAATTATCAATTGTGTCATCACTCTTCGTTCATCTAACTTAATCAGTTCCATCAATCATTATTCTAAATTTTCTTGATCTCCCAAGCGATGCTCTACCGCAACTCTCAAACTTGGTATCAATAATTCGACTGGCACCACTACTTCTTGTAGACACCTAAAACATGTCATGCTTAGGGGAGATAATCACATAGACATATTCATAAGATCATATGATATAATATTAGACTTTCCAAACATAAACAGTGGTTCTCACCACTCATTTGGAGCTTTTTTAAGCCATCCATTCTTATCCGCTCAAGCCAAGAACAACCAGATCTTAGCCACTCAAGCCTAGAGCGGCCAGACCTCAGCTGCTGCAGATGACAACGGCCAGATCTCAACCACTGTAAATGACAATGACCAAATATTAGTTACTATAGATGATAGTGGCTAAACCATAAAATCACTTTTTACCAACAAATAGGTCTAATCACGGGTGAAAGTGGCAGTCTGCATGCAATAAATGTGAGCGAGAGTAACTTTGCATTCCTTTTCATGATCAGTTCACATAGGAGACTTGAGTTTACATTCAGACTTTAGTTAAATGGCCTCCAAACATAGACAAAGGACAAAAGCTTTTCATGTTAACGACTAGTTTGCATAGAAGACTCAAGTTTGCATTTAGATTTTAGTTAACTGGCCTAAAAACATAGAAAAGAAAAAAATATTATCATGCTAACTTTCACTACGCATGAGAAATTCATTCCTAGAGCTTGGAAATAGACCTAGGGTTTCACATTATAAAATATGCAGGCCTAAGAGCACTAAAAGGAGAGAAGATTTTATCAAAGATATCTTTATCCATATAATTTATCTCAAATTTATCAGGACAAGTCATCGAGGAGATCTTTTGAGAGTTGGAGAGTTTCCTTGGAGATCACATTTATAGTGAAGCCCTAACAAATTGGAGAGCATAACAACCACCATTCCAACATCAAATACAAGCTTTGATCCATTTATTTGGAGCAAAGAGGACGAGAGTTTCTTTAGTGGTCGATGTCTTGGATAGTGACCCGCAGGACTAACTTAGGGTTTTAGACATTAGATTCATTATTTGATTTAGCATATCATTAGAATAGCATCATTTCATTCATTGGTATTCATAACATTAGTCTAATTTGCACTTATTTGTTATATTCATTGCTAACAACCTCATTCGAGGAGGTATTCTCGGACATCTAAGTATGTGTTGTTGTTTCATTGCTTACAAGGCCACAGGTTCATATGATGGAATCTACAACATACGAGAGCAAAAGGTATCCCTCTAGGAAATAGGCCTAGAGAAGGAAGCATCTGTAAGTCCTCATACATTTTTGTGTGTGGAACTAGGAAGATTTTTGAAAGCGCACCACCTCTTTGTGAAAGGGGTACTCTTCGCCTATTTGTAATCTTATTGTATCGAAATGGGTATTCCTAAGAGGGACTGACATGTAACCGGGTTTCAATAAAAATAAAGATATCCATCTTTGTTATTTTTATGTTATATGCTTTTCATTGTCTTCCATTTCATTTTGGGTTTTTAATACGTTGCAAGTAGCATAAAAAGAGCGGTGCGTGTGTCTCGGGGTCACTACAAATGGCGATCATGGTGGGACCTCCACTAATTTTTCATTTGCTATCGGAATACTAGCTTAGTTTTGTGTGTAGTTCTAGCCACTTTGAGCTACAGTGGCTAGAAATCAGCCGCTCTAAGCTACAACGACCAATAGAGCTTTGGCCACTCCCACTAATAGCAGCCAAAAACCAATTGCTCTGGCCAAAAATGACCAAAATTGGGAAGTAGCAGAGGACAGAAATAAGATTTCCTGAGCTGGATTAGAGGTTGGTATAGCCTCTCTGATATTCTACAAAATTTTCTTTGCTTCTAGGTGTCTAAAATAGAGAACTTAAAGCACATTTATGTTTGGAAATTGAAAGGATAAAAGGAGAAAGAGATAATAATTTTGCATATCTTAGATCTTCTTTTAAATTTACACTAGGCGTTGCTAGGAATAGTGGCTTATGCCTAAAAATTTTACCCTAGAATCCAATGTGCTAGACATTGTATGTTGTTTTCTTGCTTTGAGGCCCTGCTAGAGGCCATAGTTGCACGAAATAAAGTGCGCTCATACAAATCATAGTAGTTCATGCATATTTCTGAATATTGAAATATATTTTTGCACTTAGGCATATAGGAAAGACTCATTGCTACTATATGATGCACTTTATGTTATGCAATATTAAAATGAACACCACACATGCATGTCTTATTTAAACATTGGGAAGTTGGATTTCATAACCAAACTTCAATTCAGTCCAGTGACATTGGAGTTCATCTCCTTCCACTGGTTTAATCACTTAATATTCCTAGAAATAGATTGGGAAACTTACTTATAGTGATACTAAGTTACTTGTGCTCAAACTGTCTCCCACTATTAGAACAATTATTGGTTTAGAGTGGAATAGCTATGTGAACCCCCCATTGGGACTTCAATGGTGTACCCTAGTTTATTTTGAGAAAATCATGTTTGGCATGGGTGTACTTGATTGTCACTATGGATGAGTCTTCTCATTCTTAATCCAAGATCAAGATCAAGAAATCAAAATAACAACACATCAAAACACACCAAACAGTTTAGGGCACCCTTAAATCGATAATCAAGATAAACATTTGTTTGATATTATGTTGCTATTCCTAAATTGTAACTCAATAGATCAATTCATAGACAACATGGTCAAAACAAGAAGTAAACACCCTCGATCTAATATCAAGGGAGATACTAAAGCAACTCATACCCATAGGCAAAGTCGTAGTAACATTGAACGACCTACCCATAAGACCATGACACGTAGCTCCGCTAGTCTAAGGGGTGATAACTCAATACTTGGGGGATCTCCTCGAGAAACCCCAAGTAGAGAACCAAATCATAGAACAAATTCACAGACAAAAAGAGGCTTCACAACCATCCTCATCAAGGAGACATGAGGAGACCTCAAGGGCCTCCTCTAAACACATAGAAACATCTCAAAGATGTTAGGAAGCTTCAAGGGCTTCCTCCTCACATGGACATAAATAAGGTTCTAAAAATCATTCTTCACATAGGTATGATGAGACTGCTACATCTCCATCCACATGGAGAAAACATGTCACCAAAAATCCCTCTTCATCAATAAGGCAAGCAAGGGTTGCAACACCTCAAGATTCATCAGAAACATATGAAATAGGTCTGCCCACTAAAATGCAGGAAACTAGAGCTACATCTAATCATGGGAATCAGATAGAATAAACCCTTCACACAAAATGAAATATTCTTGTAGACTATGACCTCATAGGAGTGAATGGCACCCCATAGGACCAACCATGGAAAACAAGATAGCTAGACGGGTTGGATTGGTTTCCTAAATGACCAACTCAAATAATTATAGCTACTGAGAACTCTGCATCTGGAATATCATTAACTATAACTTCTAAGAATATCTCTTAGTTTGGGGGTACCTCAGAGTGGCCACGTAGTAGACGTACGAAGTCTGATCATAAGGATACTCAATAGTACATTTAACAAGTCACACTAGCTACCAAGAGTATAGGTACATCAAAAACCTCCTCAAGGAATCTATGAGTCATGACAACAAGAACAGAGTCAGATAAACATGAGTCTTCTATGATAGTACAAATTGATCATGTGAGATGGTTAGAAAATGCGTTACGTAAGGAGAAAGAGCTAGTGGAAGCTCTCGAACAGGATAAAAAAAGAGAGAGACTCTTGCGCCAACATGAGCAACTCTTAATAGAGAAAGTTGAGTGGCTAGCTCTTAGCAATTTATAGAAAAATTATGATAACCACCAAATAACTAGATGCATTGACTCACCTAAGGAGAGGCGCGCTAGACAAGATAACCCACAATGAAATCACCCACCAAACCATGAATGAAATCCAACTATTGGGTAAAGGGTAAACATAACAAACCATGATCACAATCCTGAGTCCCCTCATAGGAGGGAGGAAAATAGAATAAATCAAATGGATAGAGAGTTAACATCATTGCCACTGTGAGTAGGCCTAAAAGAGGAGGAAATCTATACATCAAAGGCATTTCAAGAAATTGATGAAAAGATAAAAGCCTTTGAGAAACAAGAAGCAGCTGGGAACTTGCCAACATTGAGTAAAATACACAACCAACCATTGTTCCCATAAATCCCTAGCCCTCCATATCCTAAGCACTTTGAGATACCTAGGTTAGAAAAATTTAAGGGTGAAGAGGATGCACAAGAGCACGTCACAAATTTTATCAATGCCTATTTTAATCTTGAAGAAAATAACGCTCTCATGCTAAGAACATTTATAATGACATTCTCAGGTGTTGCAACTCAATGGTTCAACCAACTACCTAAGGATAGCATAACCAAATTTGAACAACTAGTAAACTCTTTCCTAAATTTTTTCTCCTTTGGTGCTAAGAAGAAGGTGAACCTTTCAGACCTGGCCAACTTGAAATAGTATGATGATGATCTAGTAATGGATTATGGGAATATATGGAGAAAAGTCATGGTGAAGTTATCATTCTCCGTTCCCACATAAGAGATCATTTGCATGTTCACCAAAAGTTGTTCTAAAAACATCTCCCTCTTGCTACAACTTCAACAGTATCCTTTGTTTGAGGAAGCTTTGGCACAATCCAAACTCATCAAAGACATAAAAGTATATGAGGGAACCATTAAACTCTAAAACAAAAAGGAGTGGAACAAGAATGGTAAGAATGACAAGTACAAGTAGAAGCAGGGAAACCCTGCTGTAGTCAATCAAGTCATATTAGCTACACCTAAGGATGGGGGTGAACAACAATCCTAGAACTATCAAGCACATACTTCACCATCCAATTACGACCAATAGAACAATCAAGGAAAAAATAGAGAATGCAAGCCACCTTGCAATTTCATGCCTCTGATAGAATCAATGCAATAAATATTTAATCAGCTGAGCGAGGCCAGGAGGATCAAATTTCTTGATATACCTCTTATAGATCCCAACCATCCTAATCCAAAAGGATATAGGGAAGATCAATTTTACCTTTATCACAGGATACTGGGACATGACATTGAGGCTTGTGTTGGTTTTAAACATCAAGTGCAAAACATGATTGATGCAGGAGAACTCAAAGTTGACAACCCACTGGCTCTCGATAACAGAGACATGAGCATATACAGAAACTCATTACCTAATAATGAGGCCCCTAGAGAGCAAGGGGCCCAAGTCAATCAGGTTCGAATCGATATACCTAACCATAGATGCATTAGGATGGTTGAGATTATTAACATAGCAACAAGGACTAGGCGGTATGGTCTACCATAACCTCCTATAGCTCTCATGAATATCCTAGCCACACCTAGGCAAAGGCAAGACAACCTTCCAGGTCCACCAACACAACCTATGGTAACTATCCATAGCAGATTGGAGTAAAACTTGCAGATGACTCTAGCTAAGTTATCCATCTATGAGCTCATACAACAGTCCCCAAAGCATAGGGAGACTCTAATGGAAATTTTAAGGACAATTGAGCTCCAACCATAATATGTGAATGCATTCACTCACTTTGTGGGACAAGTACAAGAATACCAAGAACCTATAATTCGATTCTATGATTATGATATTAAGACAGTACCTACTGCCTTACTAGACCCTCCACTAAACATTGTAGCAACAATAAATGACTTACCTTTCAAGAGGGTCTTGGTCGATATAGGTTCATCAATAAACATCATTACAACAACAACAATAGAGAACCTCAAGATCCCCAAGTCCAATATAATTCTAGGAGCTTACACATTGAGAGCATTTAATGATGCTTTATGCAATACTATGGGAACGATAGTCCTACCAATCAATGTGGGGTACAATACCATCCCTGTGATGTGTCATGTCTTAGAAGGAGCTATGCATTACAACATCCTCCTAGGGCATTCTTGGATAAGGGCTATGAAGTGTGTTCCTTCGATATTGCACCAATGTGTCAATTATGTGCATGAAAACAAAGTCTATGTGGTTCTAGATGATGAAGAGCCTTTTAAATACGTCCATCAGGTGGACATTCTGAGAGAATTTGTAATTCCTTATACCCACCTATATGTAGAGCCTTCATCTCCAACCACACAAATGGATAACAATGACAAAAGGGTAAGAAAAAACCCATGCACATCAACACCTCTTGGTGCACTCAAAATAGTCAATGCTTCTAAAGTACCATCAACATCAAAACAAAAAGACAATCAGAAGGTAAAGGTGACCTTAGTCAAGGAAGAAAGGCCCAAGGAAATTCCAACTGTAGCCATTGTTGAAATGCCAAGTCCTATGGAAGAAGATCTTAAATATCAAGATGAAGATAGTGATTACCATCCTGCTTCACCAGTATCATCCATAGGGTCATCCACGTCACATGCATCAATACACTTGGCAAGCATAGACATAGGGGAGTGCCTTGTGTAGAATATCGCCTTTATTTCTATCATTGATTCTACACAAAACATGGGAATATCTAAGGACTTGAGGCCGCCAGTGGGAACAATGGTTCCACTTGGAATCCCTCCCAACCAAACCAATTTTATTTATGTCAGTCTGGACTGCACCCATAAGTCTTCAGATGTAGAAGAGGATTATGACAAATTATTCATGATCAATGTTCTTTACCTCTCTAATCCATAGTTTGCTCTAATATAATTTTAGCATTGCCATTGGCATGGCTATGGCCTTGGTATTTATGAGCAGGAGCACACACAGCCATACGAGCCACAATATCAGATTCCCTCCAATAGATTTGGGTTAGGCTATTATATTGGAGGTTTAGATGACTCTCTTGTAGCATCATTGGATAGATTAATCTTAGGGTTAGGAGAAGACATAAATTTCATTCCCTATCACCCCCAAAGAGTAGGAAATTTAAGCAATAGACAAGTGGCCATGGTGAACATACCACCACCAGAAACTTATCATCCAAACATCTCAATTGATTCCACCCCAATAGGGTACAACTCGTGGGATGAGGAGAATGGATATGTATTAAGTGATGATGAGGTAAAACTTTGCTTAGCCTACCATGGGCCTTGCTATTTACAAATATTCACATGGTCCATCCACAATGAGAGTGGGTACATATCAGATGAAAGTGACTATGAATCAGAAGACTCAACAGAAAGAGCCTACTTAGGCTTGAGACATAAACCCCTAACTTTGGGATAAGATACAAATACAAATGGATTATTCATAAGTGATGAAGAATATGAAGATGAAACTAAGAGATGGCCTACTTGGGGCCAAGGCATGATCCCATTGTATTAGGGCCGCATATCAATGATAATGGTTTTTGGATAAGCAATGACAATTTTGACTTTGAAACTGAGATGGCTTATCTTGGGCCTCGCCACTTGTGACAAGTCAACGAGTTGGTAGAGAAAGAGGTGGCACTCCATGCCTTAGATCCTCATCTATGATTTTTGGGGAGACCTATTGACCTAGCTACCATTCACCAGATGGTCAATCCCCCTCTACCTATATTCATAGAGCAATTAGAGCCCAATGATCCTATTATCTACCCTACTCATGGATCAGATCTAGAAATTCCCATTCCTCTAGAGCCTCATCATAAGTATGGAAGGGAAACCCCTAAGCTAAAATTGCACCCATGTGGTCCTGGAGATTTCATCCCATCCATCAACATGATATCCATTGATTTGACCACTCCACTTCATAATCTAGTAGAGCCTGCAAAATCATTTCATCTTGATATAGAGGCTATTGATTGGGATCATGCTAATTTTCCCATAGATCCTGAAGACCTCTTCCCCAAAAAATATATGTTATAGCCATTTTATTTTGTGCAAGGCTATGCGTATGATGTCTTCTATGTTGGTTTCGAACCTAATTTAGTAGGTCCTGTAAATCCTACTGATGACATTCATTTGATTCCCACACCTCATCAACTAGAGTATGGGTCACATATGTCTAGAGAAGAAACTTTTGAGGTGGACATCAGTGATGATCCTACACAACAAAGTAAATTCAAGTTTGGAGAAAGTTTATCTCCAGAGGAACAAGCCGTCCTAATTCCTCTCCCCAAAGAGAGGCCAAATATTTTTGCTTGGACTTACAAGGACATGTCAAGGATAGATCCAAAGTTAGTTGGTCATAACCTTTCATTGGATCCCATGAAGAATCCAGTCAAGCAAAAGCTAAGGAAAATGCATCCAACCATCAATTTGATGGTGAAGAAGGAATTACAAAAACTACTGGATGCAGTTTTCATAGTTCCTATAGAGTACCCTGAGTGGATGTTGAACATGGTATCCATGGGGAAACCCGACGGAAGAGTTTGTATCTGCATAGACTTTAGAGATTTAAATAGGGAAACACCAAAGAATTCATTCCCATTGCCAAACATAGATGTTCTTGTAAACACAACCGTAGGTCTTGAGATGCTCTCCCTAATGGATGATTTTTTTGGTTACAACTAGATCAAGATTAAGCCCGAAGATCAACATAAAACTACTTTTATTACTTCGTGGGGAACATTATGTTACAAAGTGATGTCATTTGGTCTCAAAAATTCTACTGTCACCTATCAGTGGGCCATGACATACATATTCCATAACTATATGCATAAGATCTTAGAGGATTACATGGATGACTTACTGGCCAAGTCCCTATTGTGGCAAGAGCATGCTAAAGTCCTTAGACAAGTCTTTGATCGCATCATAGAACACACTGTCCAATTGAATCCTAAGAAGTGCGTATTTGGCGCAACTTTTGGCAATATTTTAATATTCATCGTATCCAATAGAGGCATCGAAGTCGATCCTACAAAGGTAAAGGCTATATTGGAAATGGTTGCTCCTACCAACATTAGGGAGCTGAGGAGCCTACAAGGTAAGATAGCATCCATCAAAAGATTCATCACATAATTATCAGACAAATGTTGACCTATGAATTGGTTGCTATGCAAGGAGGTCCCCTTTCATTGGGACAAACGAATGCCATCAATCCTTTGCAGAGATCAAAAATTATCTGGAAACACTACTAGTATTGGCTCCACCAAGGCTAGACATACCATTTTTACTGTATATATCGGCTACTGATTTTGCATTGGGCACCATGTTAGCCCAAAAGAATGCACAACACAAATAGCAAGCCATATATTACATTAGTCAAACCTTGGTGAGTTATGATATAGGATATACGTAAGTCGAAAAGTTGGGTTAAGTAGTGGTCTTTGCAACTCAAAAGTTGCGACACTACATGTTGAGCCATATGACCTACGTCATATTAAAACAAAATCCTTTGCAGTACATGATGAGCAAGACATATCACAATACATGTATCGTAAAGTAGATCATGCTATTGATAGAATTTTATCTAGAGTTCATAATCCAAAATTCCATCAAGGGACAAGTCATAGCAGATCAATTAGTAGAGGTGCCTCTTCAAGATAACAAGCCTCTCACAATAGAATTGCCTGATGATGTGATATTTGCATTATCAGATTCATAAGAACTCAAAGAACCTAAGAGAGAAAGAGACATATCATTTTTATTTGATGATTTGAATTTTGAACAAGGAGGCAGAGCAGGGATTGTCTTTATCACACCGCAGGGCGCTCCATTACCCTTATCATTCAAACTAGACTTCCCATGCACAAACAACACAAAAATAAGGCATTGATCTTAGGACTCCAAAAAACCATAGCAATGGGCATTAAAATATTTAATATCTTTGGTGACTCCTTGCTCATAGTAAACCAGGTAAAAGGACTATTTCAATGCAGGTGCCCACTTCTAAAGACTTACAAGGACCTTGTTGACACTTGCCTAGCCCGGATGGAATGGTATGACATTGAGGCAATCCCTCATACATAAAATATATTTGCAGACACCATGGCCTCTTTAGGATCCTTAATCCCTTAGAGTCTATCTGCTAATTTTACAACCGTTCATGTGAAACTGCTTTCACACTTAAAAATATGTCATGAATCTTTTGACAATCAAGAATCAGTCAACATGATCAACATCGAACCAAATCAAGATTGGTCCTTCACAGCTAGAGATTTCTTGCAAATGACACTTTGGGGGTCTTTTATCTCCCAAGTACCTATGGAGTGTGGCACAACTATACGCCATAGATTTATTCCTCAATATGTGTTCACCAGCTCAGGAATATAGGAAGAATAAACCATCTTTTCTATAGAAGCCACAACTTATCAGGATTGGCTTTCCCAACTGTGGGACTTCCTGAAACTTGGAGTAGTACCTCAAGGTTTGTCGCATACTGAAAGGTGAATGCTCAAATAGAAAGTAACAAGATACATCTTTCTAGGAGAAATCCTCTCCATACAAGGATCTGATAGAGTATTACTCCATTGTCTTGAGCCCCAAGAAGCATCCTGGGTAATTTTGCAAGCTCACGATGGCACATGTGGAGGGTATTTTTGTGGCATGGCCATCGTTAAGCGCATCTTGAGAATGGGTTACTATTGGCCCACCATGGAAAAGGACTACTATGATTATGTCAAGAAATACATTAAGTTCCAGCATCATACAAATCTAACGTACTTACCATCACAAGCCTTGCAACCCATCTAGGCAGCATGGCCATTCTCGCAATGGGGACTAGAATTGATTAGGAAGATCTCACCCCTATTCTCAGGTTGAAACACCTTCATCAAAATGGCCACTAAATACTTCACTAAATGGGTTGAAGTAATCCCATTAACATCAACAACTGGACCAAGGATTGGAGATTTTATACTCCACAATATCATAAGTCATTTTGGGGTCCCTTCGAAGATAATATCGGATAATGGGCCATATTTTAAGAACAAAAATGTGTATGCTTTAATTAAAAATACCATATTCAACACAATTTTTCAATGCCTTATTATCCGCAGGCAAACGGTCAAGCATAAGCCTCGAACAAAACAATAGTCTCCATCTTGAGGAAGATGGTGCAAGACAATCACAAGGATTGGCACATACAGTTGTCTCTTGCACTATGGGCATACAGGACTAGTATACGGACACCCACTGGGGCAACACCCTTTTCACTAGTATATGGAACTGAGGCCATCATGCCACTAGAGTTGTAAATTCCAACTCTACGCATAGCATTAAAGGACTTCATAGATTATGATGTCACACGAAAAGACCACCTTGATCAATTGATGCTTCTTTATGAATGTCGAGTCAATGCATTAGAGTATATTTGCATTTACCAATATCGCCTTGTGCAAGCATACAATAGTAAAGTCCACTTAAGGGAATTCAAGGTTGGAGATCTACTACTGAAAGGAAACCAACAAAATTCTAATTTTCCACTGCATCTACGAGATAAGTTCGCGGTAAACTGGATAGGCCCATACATGATTTCACAGAGGGTTGGGCCTAGAGCGTATCGCCTTATATAATTAGATGGTGTTGAGGAGTCGTATCACCTTATATCATTAGATGGTTTTGAGGAGCCTGAACCTCTAAATATCATTCACTTAAAGTCATTCTACACATAAAATACAAAAACATTCAAATATGTCAAAAACACAAAAACATTCAAATATGTCAAAAATACAAAAAAAATCAAATATGTCAAAAACACAAACAAATCATAAAAACATAAAAGTTCAAAATTCTCCAAGGGTATACAAACTGCTTGGTCAACTCCAATCAAAGGCTCCAGGGACATTCAAGTCACTTGGTCAAAATCAAATCAAAGGCTCCAAGGACATTCAAGCCGCTTGGTCAAAATCAATTCAAAATGCTCCAAGGGTATACAAATTGCTTGGTCAACTCCAATCAAAGGCTCCAAGGGTATTCAAACTGTTTGGTCAACTATAATAAAAAATATCCAAGGGTAATTAATCCCACTTGGTCAAAATCAGAAAGCTCCAAGGGTACTTCATGCTACTTGATCAAAAACCAAAAATCTCCAAAGGTACAATAAGCCCTATGGCCAAATCAAACAAAAATACAAAAACAACATAAAAATCAAAAATACAAAAACAATTGCATCTCACATCTTGCATCCATACAATTGCATTGCATTTTTAAAACAATTACAATTGCATATGTCATGAGAACCTTAAAAGTGATACCAAATTTTGTCGCACAAATTGTTCAAATCCACACCTCCACCAACACATGTGTGTAATTGTGTTTTTCAACACAACCATTATTTGTTGCTATACATAATATACTAAGGTTTTTTGGTTAATCAACCACACCTAGTGATCTTATCAAATTTTGTGGAAAACAATATTGGTTAGTAGAAGGTAAGGTCTAGCCGTGATAATGCCTTGGATATTCAAGATCCCGTCACTAATTAAAACACTAAAATCCTAGCTGGTACAAGGAAAATATGAAAGCTGCAAAGCGGTCTAGGTTACCTTAATCGAAAAGGATCTTCCTTGCTTATCCCCCTGTGCAACCGGTTTAAAGGTGCTGAGAATTGGCAAAAGGACAAGATTTGCCCTATCCAAATCCCTTGCTTAAATTAAAATAAACAAAAACCCGAAGTAAAGTACATATTCAAAAATCCAAGCATATATTCCATATTTCAAAGAAATGATCTGATACATAAATTAGATATTCCAAGAAACCTCGCTCAAATAAAAATCAATAAAAAATAAACAATGTTTTTCATCACTACATATGAGAAAAATAAATAGTGATTATCATCACTACAAGAATCCTCGCTTAAAGAAAAATCAATCAAGAATAAATAGTGATTTTCATCACTACATATGAGCAAATATTCAAAGCCAAAAGGAAGAAAATAAGGGAATGAAACTTGAATCCCTAGAATTATTAGCATTGTACAAAATTGAAAGGAGAGATCCTTACACATGATAATATGTCTACCACAATTGCTTCATGCATTTGTGTAGACCAATGTTTGAATGTGGATGAGCTAGCTTAGGTAACCCAATATTGCCTAGTGGTATAGTCAAACTAAGTCCAACTTAGGATGAGACGAACACTTGAGAATCCCTGATATTAGAAATGGGCTAAAATAATCCCACCCGACATCAGAGGAAATTCTTGAGTTCTATCTCAAAATATACAATCACTTGCACACATAGAGATCATGAATATCTAGGTCCAGGGTAAAAGCCTTACTTTTCAAAAGTCTAGAGTGGTCAATAGAAAGTTGTTTATAGGGTAACTAGAGTGTTTGAATCTCCGAAAAACCTCAAAAATTCTTACATAGAAACAAATCATATCATCATTCACACCATAATTTACTTTATACACTTTTATAAATTAGGGGGTATCAACATAGTAGGACAAATAGCGCATATATATTAGAAATAGTATATAGATGACCACTGACTACTTTATATATTTTAATTTATAGAAACTTATCAAGAATATACATTACACACCATTACATCTCATATATGAATACTTAATCAATTCTTATGATAAGAGTGATTATTTAAATTCATGATTATTTTTATTTTTTTACTTTCTATGGTATCACCCATTAAGATTGTCAATGTCATATGCATTCCTTATGTTTTAAGTTATTAGAGCATATAGGTTCGTTTATACCATCCCATCACATAAGTTAGATGCATACAATTAAAGCAAAATTAAACATGCATTTAACAATAACATCGCACCCACAAACACAAGTCATTAATCATCCATCATCACATCATAAAGCACATCATAAAACATATAGGCAATATCCATTTGCATATAATCATGAATTCATCATTCATCATCAAAATACATCACATCATATCATAAAATCATATAAGCATATATAATATCATCTATCATCTAACATATACATCAAATCATCATAATGCCATCATCACATCATGTCATAAAACAAAATAACAACAAAAACATGAGCAATAAACGATACACATAATGAGTCATAATGCAAAGATATCATAAAAGGATGTGTGTCAATGGATATACAAAAATGCCCCTAGGCTACAGTCATATAGGTCAGCTGACCTCAAACATGAATCAAAACTAAGAGAACCATCAATCATATATTGGGCCTGCACTTCCTGCAGCACCACCCCCTGTGGACAGACCTCTGGGAGAATGGTGTGAACTGGACCGTGCTAGTCTCTCAGTATGAGTCTAGGCCCCATGACCAGTATGGATGGAAGACTGCCCTACGGTAGAACTCCTACTGACCTGTGACCCACATATGGCTCCTCTCTCCCTAGGGATGGCTCCTAGCCTCATGATCTACCTCGAGAGAGCGACACATGGGCTACATCATCAAAAATATGTACATCACTCTCATCCAACAAACCCTGTAGACGATTGATCTCATCCTCGAGGGCTACCCTCGAAGGACCCTTGAGAGTAGGAGGAGCAATAATAACCTACATCCGAGAAGCTCCTCTCATAGTGAATTGAAAATTCTGTATCTGGTTTGATAGCTGCACTATAGTAGTATCCCTCTGAGCTATGATGGCATCACATTTCTATACCTATATCTTTATCGACTGGAGCTTGGCCTCCACATCATGTAGTTGTGCCCTAAGAGGAGAATCTCTCTCCTCAGGCTCCATATCCTCCTCCACCTCCTCAGGATCATCTTGCTCCTCCACTATCACCTGATCTACTTGTTGTCCCCATGCCACATTCCTAATATGAACCGTGCACCTCGATGGATCTGCCCCATCTCTGCCATCATCCTCTCAGCCTATACTGCCCTTATCGTGCCACATTAGGTTGAACCACCACCATGCAAATACATATATAACTCCACCATCTACTCCAAGATCAATAATTGGGGCATCCTCCTCATCAACTAGCTCTATAACCTATCGAGGAGGTAGGTCTCTCTTTGCTCTGATGTGCCTATACAAAAATGGTACTAATGGCACATCCTATCATAATTCATACTGACGAAGAACCCGAGAGTATCAGTATAACGAGGCAACTCCCAGATGTTGATCTTACATCCGATGAGCCATCGCTCGTACCATGTCCTAGTAGTAAAGCTATCAAGGTCATCCCAAGCGGGAAACTCATGATACGGGTGCCATATGACATCTCCAGCTCAGAGTCTAGTGAAAGTATCAGTATAATGAGGCAACTCCCCTGCAAAAGTGTGGCTCTTGAACTCCTTTATTCCTATAGCCCATATAGCACCATAGCACTGCATACACCTATCCACAGCTATGATATTAATAGGAAGCCCCTTAGGGCAATCTACCCTAATGTGCTCCCATACCCATATCTGTAAGATCCAACTACAGGCGATGCTGAGACGACCCCTCTGAAAGATGTGGTATAGCTCATCGTAACATTGAGCCAATAGAGACCTGCCCCATGCATATATGATGGGTGCCTCGCTGTCCATCAGATATTGAACCATCACAAGGAGGTTCCAAGGGAACCTTAAGCCTGAATAGTCTAGGATAAGGACGTTTCTAATGACCATCAACAACATCGCATGCCTCACTATGGAAACATGATCTTGGTACCAACGAATAATAGACACTCCCCCAGACTTGGTGTCCTTGAGAGCATCCTTAGAGTGCCCTCTAAACACCTGAGTGAATATGGCCACCTGATCATTAGTGGCCAAAGAAACAATGGCCACCCCATCAAAAGAGATCTGAAAGATCCTGTACACATCCTCCAACAAAATGGTCATCTCGTTGGTCGGGATGTGGAAGGTATTAGTCTTAGGGTCCCACCGATGGGCCAAAGTCATAAGGTAAGCTTGGTATGACATAATATGAGGTAGTCTGGTAACATATTGGATCCTACGAGCCTTAAGCCACCTCCAATCTATGTCATCCAGAAGAGGTAGAAGTTCATTCATGAGCCTCGGGTCTCGAGCTCGAGCAGTAGGGATATAAGCAAAGCAAAGGAAAGATGAAACATAACTACAATGCATCTAAGGCATAAATTCTAATAAAACATAAAAAAATATGACACTCTCCTAAAATTTGAGCAAATATGGGAGGAAGTAAATGCACCTAGGCATGCAACACATGCTAAAGAGTAGTTCAAAATTCCAAAAAAAATATTAAACTATCTCAAAAAATCCAATAAAAAGCAAAAAATTGTGCAAAATTAGCTAAGGGGATTAGTCGTTGTCACCTACAACGGAAAAAATATGGTTGCTAGAGACAACAATGGCCAAATCCCAACACTCAATTTTATGACTGTTGGGGTTCAAACTTAGCCACTCTGAGCGACAATGACCAAATTTCCATCGCTCTGAGCGACAGTGGTCGAAATGTAACACAACAAACCCATGAACCCTAGACCATAAAATTCAAAAAATTAAAAAAACAAAAATGGGGACCAACCCACCACTTAAAAACCTAAACTAAGCCTAACTAAGGATTTTTTTTGTTACCAACAAGTTTAGTGGGGTTCATTTGCCATTTACTTAGTGAGGTTCAGTTTTATCCAAAAATCAGAAAAGAGGGTAGGGTTTGAAAGAATACCCGAGAAGCTTCGGCTCCTCCAATAGTTGATGCCTCACCCTGTGCATCCATGTCCTTGATGCAGGTAACTTTAGAAGCCGCAAATGTCGTTGTCTCACCAAAGCTTTGAAAAGTAAATTGACAGCAAATGAAAGTGACAAGTTAAAAACCTAAAAATGCATTTTATATGTTTTCAAATTATGCCTTGGATGCTTCTGGCATCAGCGGCCCGAACTTTGTGGCCACTCAAGGCGACAACGGCCATAGGCAGAGACTTAGAGTCCACTGGAACTGATAGTGGTCTGCTCCATAGATAAAAACAAAAAATTTCGTCAATGGGAGATAACAAAAAAAACATTAAACAAACGTATTTTTATGAATTAAAATCATATTGATGATCAAAATAACAAAAAAATCACATAAAAGCATAATCTCAAGCAGGTCTCGTATCAAGTTACTTACTCTATCCACTCGGTGATTATAGCGATTCGTACTCCATGCACTTTGATGAGATGATTAGGTTACCATAAGGCCACTTGGGGCAAAAACATTTCATTTTGGAATTACGATGTGCCACCCTTCAATCCCGAATAAGACCAAGATGGTCGGACTACTCCACGGGTGTGAAAGGATCATCCTAATTACCCTATGATACCAAAAACATTAAGCCAAAGTGATACAATATGAACATAAATAGAATCACTCATCCTAAATCCCTAAGAAGGCTATTGATAGCTAGACCGCTCCTTGAGATAGGTATGGATAATTATCATAAACAATTTGAATCACACTTGGATGTGGGATTGCCTGTTAAAAGCAACAAGTGCTAGAAAGGAACCAGATTAATCATATTGGTCAAGCAACTTGTCATATCCTTCATTTTCATTTCTTCACCAATCCATTGTGTGAGGAAGTAGTTCAAAACTTCAACATAATCATAATCAAATCAACAAAAGATCACTCGATCATAACAAAATCGTGTTCGTCCTACGAATCATTGCATACAACAATCACAAATTTCCCTTGTTTGCTAGGAACATAAGCAAACATGACATATTCAATTGTAGCTCTCCTACCGATCGAAACTATTGTAGTAGCTGAAGCTACCCGATTGAGTTTGAGGAATGAGTGCAATTTAACATGCCCAAGCTACTGAGCTAAGTATTCCGAACATTGAGGCAATGATTCAAAGTATGCATGCCATATTGCATGATTAGGACATCCGATGTTGATTAGAAAATTGATCACCATACACCCTACAAATAGATTAGTCTACATTTTTGCTCAGCGTTGTGTTTTCCACATAGCGCGTCGCAAAAAGGGGCATCTATAGACATCTAAAATGTGTCATGCTTAGGGTAGCTACTCACATAGACACATTCATAAGATCAAATGACATAATATTGAACTTTCCAAACACCAATAGTGGTTCTCACCACTCATTTGGGGCCTTTTCAAGCCATCCAAGCCTAGCTGCTCAAGCCAAGAGCGACCAGATCTTAGCCGCTCAAGCCTAGACCGGCCAGACCTTAGCCACTGCAGATGACAACAACTAGATATTAGTCATTGTAGACAATAGTGGCTAAACCATAAAAGTAGTTTTTGTCGACAAATAGGCCTAATCACGGGCGGAAGTGGTAGTCTGCATGCAATAAAAGTGAGCGGGAGTAACTTTACATTCCTTTTCACGACCAGTTCACATAGGAGACTTGAGTTTGCATTTAGACTTTAGTTAACTGGCCTCCAAACATAGACAAAGGACAAAAACTTCTCATGCTAATGACCAGTTTGCATAGACGACTTAAGTTTGCATTTATATTTTAGTTAACTGTCCTCAAAACATAGAAAATATAAAAAGCTTATCATGATAACTTTCACTGCGCATGAGAAATTCATTCCTAGGGCTTGGACATAGACCTAGGGTTTCACATTATAAAAGGTGTAGGCCTAAGAGCACCAAAAGGAGAGAAGATTTTATCAAAGAGATCTTTATCCAAACAATTTATCCCAAATTTATCAGGATAGGTTATTGAGATCTTTTGAGATTTGGAGAGTTCCTTTGGAGATCACATTTATGGTGAAGCCCTAAAAAATTGGAGAGCAGAAAAACCACCATTCCAACATCGAATACACCACAGGCCTAACTTAGGGTTTTATACATTAGATTCATTATTTTTGTTGGCATATCATTAGCATAACATCATTTCATTCATTTGCATTCATAGCATTAGTCTAATTTTCACTTATTTTTTATATTCATTGCTAACAACCTCATCTAGGGAGGTATTCTCATACATCTAAGTGTGTGTTTTTGTTTCATTGCTTATAGGGCAATAGGTACATCGAACGAAATCTGCAACATATGAGAGCAAAAGGGATCCCTCTAGGAAACAGGACTGGAGAAGGAGGCATCTGTAAGCCCTCATACATTTTCGTGTGAGGAATCAGGAAGCTATTTGAAAGCGCACCACCTCTTTGCAAAAGGCGCACTCTTTGCCTATTTGTATCCTTATTGTATCAAAATGGGTATCCCTAAGAGGGACCGACATGTAACCGGGTTTCAATACAAATAAAGAGATCCATCTTTGTTATTTACATGTTATATGCTTTTCATTGTCTTCCATTTAATTTTAGGTTTTTAATACATTGCAAGTAGCATAAAAAAAGCGGTGCATGCGTCCCAGGGTCACTACACTTCCTATCCATACATTAGCTAGAAAGGTGTGTGTTCTGTTGTAGGTTTAAAAGTTGTTTTGTATGCCCACAAAATGAATAGTAGACTTTCCTCCCAGTCTGCTCCCTCTATTCCATAGGTTTTATACAGAGTAGATACTAAGACTTTATTTGTTGCTTCCACCTGGCCATTCGCTCTGGGGTACTACAGACTATACAATGAGTGTAAAATCTTGAACTTTGTTGTCAGCATCTTGATAATCTCATTAACAAAGTTCCCCCTTGATCACTTGTTATTTGTAGCAGAATACCAAACCTTGTGATTACCTATTCGTACAAGAATCTTGCTGTAATTTTAGCCGAATTATCAGGTAACACTCTTGCTTCTACCCATTTTGTCAGGTATTTTGTTGCTGCTACAATGTAACTACACTTCCATATTTGAGATGTCTTCAATGGTCCTACAAAGTCCAATCCCCATCATTCAAACAACTCTTGTGGTTGTGATGGGTGTAAAGGAATAAAGTCCCTCTTGATCGACTTCCTTGCTCTTTGGCAAGTATCGCATGCTTTCATATGCTCCTTTGCATCATTATACAGTGTGGGCCACCATAACCCAGCTAGCAATACTTTTCTAGCAGTCGCATATGGTCCCATATGTCCTCCTACTAAGCCTGCATGGGCTTCTTTCAATGCCACCTTGACTTCTTCATCCATTACACATCTTCGTAAGATATCATCACTTCCCATTTTATACAGTAATCCTACGATTATTTGGAAATACGATGACTTCAATATTAATTTCTTCTTTTTGGTTGTCATCATCTCTTGTGGAAACTCACCTATGGATAGATATTTAACAACCAACTTGTACCATGACAAAACAACGTTGATGGCAAATAATTGTGCATCTACAAATTCATCAGGAACCCTTGTTCCTATAGTCTCCCCTAAACGTATCCTAGATAACTGGTCTACAATCACATGCTTCTTACTAGGTCTCACCACTACTCGAAATACGAACTCCTAAAGGGTGACGAGCTACCTGCTAACTCATCCTTGAATCATCGGTTTGTTTATCAAGTACAACAATGCTTGGTGATCAACATAGAAAGCAAAGGTATTTTCCAGTAGGTAATGCCTAAACTTTTGAACTGCATATACCATTCCCAAAGCTTCCCTTTCTATTGTACTATAGTTTCTCTCTAGTTTTAACAAAAGGCAACTAGCAAATAAAATAGGTTGATCTAGCCTAAACTGTCCTTCTTGTGCTAAAGCACATCCAATTGCAAAATTTGAAGCATAAAAATGGACATGGAATTCATTATCCCAATTAGAGAACACCAAAATAGAACTACTCACTAGATTATCCTTTAGCTCCTCAAAGGCTCCTTGGTGCTCCTCTGTCCATCTAAAAGGAATATTCTTTTTCATCAAAGAATCTAATGAGTAGGATACATGTGCATAATTCTTGATAAACCTTCGGTAGTATCCTGTCGAACCAAGGAAGGCCTTAAGTGAACTCACATAAAATGGTTCGTCCATGTGCAATATCACACGGATCTTATCAAGGTCTATCTTCAATCCTTCGCTGCACACAATGTGTCCTAAAAATTTCCCATACGGTACCATCAGAAAGAATTTCTCTGGATTTAGTGATATCTGTGCATTTTTGCACCTACTCATACATTCACTAAGGGTAGGAAGATGTTCCTTAATCTTCCCATAAATGGACCAATCATCCAAAAATGCTTTAAAGTTCCCTATTGCTAGCTGATCGAATATATATAGTATGATGCGCTAGAATGTAGTTGGGGCATTACAAAGTCCAAATGGCATTCGGTTGTATGCATAAATGCCATTCTTCATTAAATTTGGTCTTCAACTTATCCTCCTCGACTATACTGATTTGATTGTATCCTGAGAATCCATCAAAAAATGAGTAGATCTCATGGCCTGCGACTTCTTCCAAGATAGAATCTATGAAGGGAATGGGGAAGGGATCCTTAATAGTTACAACATTTAGACTCCTAAAGTCTACGCATATTCTAATCTTGTTTACTTCCTTCTTCAAGGTGATCACTATAGGTGAAACCCATTCACTGTTTGTCACCCTGAAGATGATTCCTACATCTAGCATATTTTCTATGTATTCACTAATGCAGCATACTTTGGATTCATTATATATGGTCTCCTCCTTACTGGTTGAGCACTAGGTATTAGTGTGATCTTATGGACACATAGTTCTGGTGGGACTCCTATTAGGTCCTTAAATATCCATGCGAAGATATCCTTATATTCCAAGAATATCTTAAAAGTTATCACCTTCAATACATGATTCCAATCATCGCCGCAGTGAATCAACCTAGGTTCTTTCTCTGTTCCCATATTGATGTCCACTATCCGAGTTCCTTCATATTTGATATTTCCAATTTTCTTGTATATTTCTCTACGTTATTGAGGTGTGTCGACCTTGTATCAATCTCTGCATATCCTATTGTATACTCTGCAAAGTTTTTAGAAATGTCCATTTCTCTTCTACCTCTTTCTTAGGTTCATGTCTAACCTTCAATTTGTCTTATGTTTCCTTGATCTCCTCTAACTCAATACAGAGGTAGTTGGGCTGAAATATTTTATACTCCTCCATTTGCCAATGAAGGAGTCCACTATCAGATCTAGCTTCATCTTTGCTACATTCATCTAGGTACAACATTCCTCCATAAGGCCCATGCCCTTCATCTCCTGAGGAATTTTTTGATTCATTTGTCATAGCTACATCCTTGCTAACTATTTGATTAGCTATATTAATCATATATTTATGTTATCCCTTCCTAAAAGTGATCTGATTCTTTCTCCAGTTGTGATTGACTTTGGCTACTCATAGCCAGTCTCTCCCTAAAATAACATCGTATGCAGATTTTTGTATTGTAATCACAATGAAATTCAAGACAAATTCTTGGTCATATATCATTACTAGTTGTGTTGTTAGGACTCCTTTTAAATCGATACCTTTCTTGTCAGCACCATATAGCCGAAAGCTCGGTGCCCATAGGGATGGAGCACCTAATTCTATCCATGTTTTTTCAGGTAGCACATTGACGCTAGATCCTTCATCCACGATAAATTATGTCAATTTGTGCTCTAAGATCTCCATATGTACTAATGCAAGTTTCTTCCCACATCAATAATTAATATGATTGGATCCATAAATTGATATTTACACTCCTCCTGAATTGGTTGGCTCTACACTTCCATCACCTTCTACGATTGCAATTCTTCCACCATTGCCTTCTGTAATGCTGGAATAACTTCTAAAAGGTTAGATATTTTAATTTCCACTATGGTATCCAAAACCTGTATTGCCATATTTTGCACAACTATCTCTTGATATGATGATTTTCTAAGTTCCTTTTCAGCTGTTGAATCTTATCGCTTAGTCTTCTCAGCTTCCTCTTGTAATACCTACTTGCTAGCATTGCTTTTCCTTTGCTAGCTCTAGATACTTATCCTTCTTATCCTGATTACTTGTCACGACTAAAAATTTTGGGGTTACCTCCTTAACTTGAGGAACCTCTATGTCCAAATAACTAACGTTCTACAGGTTACTCGAACTCACCTATTTTGGACAATTCTCTTCTTTGTGGTTTCCCAAACCACACCACATATACATGTGTAGTGCTTGCTTGTGGTGTTTCTTGCCTTTGAGGTGTAGGACATTTTTTTACAAAATGCCCCCATTCTTGGTAATTGCGATATTGTATGATCGATCTTCCTTCTGATTCATATTACAAACGACTTTGTCCTCCTTGCCGATTACCTTGATTTGGCCTTCCACCTCATCTGTTGTTTCTATAGCTGCCACTTGTTGCTTATTACCTGCTTTCTTGGGTTTCAGTTTCTCTTCCTGCTCTTGGATTGACAATACCTATGGTCATACTATTATGTTATACGGACATAGAATTACCTCATTCCCCATCACATTACAAGTGTGGAAATAGTCATTCCTTAGACACTTCACATTTGTATGTCCCTCTATTTTATATTCCATGTACCATATGTCATTTCTATCTGGTTTGATATTTTGTTCTTTTATCAGTTTATTAAAATCCTTGTGAAATGATGCCACTGTTCGTTGTATGGTATCATATTTATTGCTATCTGAATCATTTGACTTGGGATGAGACAAAATTCCTGTATATGTTTATTTTGATTCACTCTCAAAATTATTAGCGTTCTTGAATGTTTCTTCATAAGTTTTTGATGGTACTGCATTCATCTTTTTCTTGTACTTTGGAAGTAATCCATCTACAAACCACCTCTTTACTAGAACATATGCATCTTATTGACTAATTTCTTCAATTTACGATTATAGGATTTCACATATTCATCAACTTTTTGCTTAGTCATGCAAAGTTTTGTCACAATATCTCCATCATCCTTTAAAGGTCAAAATTCTTCAATGAATTTCTCCTTTATCTGATTCCAAGTCTGAAAATCTATGATATTTTCTCTCTTCAAATACCAATCAATCGCCAATCCTATCAAAGTAGTAGGTTTTTATATTACCCAATATTCTGGTCTATCTACACCATTTTCTCTCCAAATGGTTATGCAAGTTCCTATGTGTCATGTGGGGTCTTCCTTACCCTCTCCTAAAAATGGTGGACATATTTTTTTGGCCACCCTATAACCATCTTAGGAGAGTCGTCACTCTTGCTTAAGGTATCTCATGGAATCTCTAACTGATTCCTCCTTGGGGGTGTCTTACTCTCGTTGTCGTCAGAAGTGTCAATTTGAGGTATCTTATTTTCTCCCACCATTCAGTGACCAAAATCTCATGCATCTTCACTTAGAGACCTCCTTCACTGATGTGAGGGATATGGTCTTGGTCTTTCCTCCTGAGACCTCACGTCCTATTGCTCTGGTGCCTAACTCCCATTCTCTACACTCTCCTGCAACCCTTCTGCCACTTTATTAGGTTTCACCATCCACTCTTCATTGTCTTGCACTTTTCCTATGTCAACCCTTTCCTCCACGCTTGGTGGTTCTACTTTCTCGTCTTCCATATCTATCAACAACACCTCAAAGTCTCCTTCCATAGATGTCCAAACTTACTCTATTTTTGGTTCCTAAGTACTCTGGTTTGAGTTACTTGTGTTTTCTCTCTGAGAAATCCTTGTGCTCCTTTTTACTGGAATGTTCTCTCTTAGTTCCTGTCTCCCACGATTCCATACACTGGTATTTGTTATTCACCTCCAACTTGTAGTATTCACACTTCGTCAATTTGACCTGTTTTAACAAAATTGCTAGGTTCGATAAGGCAATGGCACAAAATGTAGCATAGGTGTGGATTATTCCCATAGAGGATGTGTATTCTAAGGATGAGGATAATAAAATACCAATCCCAACTTGGTTTCCAAGTCGTACAATCGTACAGTCCTCACAACTATCAGTTGACACTCAATGATCAGCTTGTACGGTTATCAATTACACACACTATACGATCCAAAATCATACAGTGACCTAGATTGTATGATCTTGCAATCAAAAAAATTGATAAAATTGGTTTTGGAAGCTGTCGTACACAGTTTTGTAACTATTCAAGTCGATGTCCTCAAACTGCCAAATCGGGTAAGTCGATCTCCATGGTATAATTTACCAAATTGGGTAAGTTTTCTTTGTATGATTTGTACAATTTTTGGTGTACGATCTATACAAACTGAAGGTACATCCAAAGGTTAAATTAGTTGCTCTAACACCTCAATCTCTCTATGTTCAGTTTGGTAATGATTTAATATGCTAGTCAGCCCATTCTCCATAACATGCAATTCATCTAGATCAAGCTTAGGAGAGATTCCTAACAACTAATTACACCCAAAAATCATACAACATAGTCCAAGATATATTCCAAGATGCATATATTCTTCCATATCCTTCCTCATCTTCCACTAGTGGCAGATTCAAGCAACAAGTTGCAACAATGCATAAAACTAACCTAAAGCATTCATTAGAAAACACCAATAACAAGATTCATCCATAAACCATCACAAATCACTCCAAGATCGTACACAGTCATATAATGCCATCAATATGCTCATTTATGTATTATACTGTAATGGATTTGAGTACAATATGGATAATCTATCAATAAGAACTTAGAAACAATGTTATACTCCTTCATTATAACCAGTAAACTACTAGTGACAACATCTAGACCTACAAAATTGAAAATAGGGCCTTTTATAATGTTTCCCAGGCCATTCCAAAGTGGTTCTTGAGACAATTCATTATTTACAACTTCTCGTGTACAACTAAATTCATTAATTTGACCTTTTAGTAAGTCTAACACCTTAATTAGAAAATCTATGTGTCATTTCACCTTGAAATTATATTTCCCTTGCATTTGGATGCATTTCAGTGCGCCTTGTATGATTTTCCACTACCTTGTATGATTTGTCTTTCTAGTTGTACGGTTTTTCCCTTCACTGTACGGTTTGCTCCTACTTGTACGATTTACAAAACTTGAGAAAATTATTACCTATGCCAAAACTATCAAAATTGAGCAAATCCTTTTTTTATCACTTCTTCTTCTTCTGGGAGGTGGATTTGTTGCCTACAACCAAGATCATTAGGAGAAATTTTAATCAACAAAAAATGAACAACTTGTAGACCTTCTTCTCTTAGTAAGAATTTGGAGGCCTTTTTGATTTGACAAAAATAATCTATACCTAGGATTGAACATGGCCTTCCAAATTTTTAAAATTAGGGGTATTGTTCAAGTTGGATTTTGAGATCCAACAGGAACATTGAATGAGTCTCAAACTTCTTACTATTTTCTATGACAAGGGAGTTTTAATGCATGAATCATTGACTTTCGTTGATATGGAAGAGGGGTTTTCCTATGGTAAGACTTTATGAAGCATTATTATGTCGAAGTCAAGGGGGAACATTATTTTCATGCAATATGAGGGATATCGTAGTGATATGTTCTTGGTTTTTCATCCAGGATACCCAATTTTAAACCCTAGTATGAAGGGACCAAGACCCCTGATAAAAACCTATCATCTACCTTAATATTTTTAGTCCTAGGAGGGATACCATAGTGGTAATTTTTTGGGTTTTTATCTAGGAGACTAAAGTTCAAACCCCAATATGAAGGGACCAAGATCCCTCATAAAAACCAATGTTTTACCCAAATATTTTTATCTTGGGAGGGATACCTGTTAGCAATATTACATTATTTGGTCATGTAATAGTTTAGGGTGTGCTTAGTTTAGGGAGTGTTAGGGTGTGATTAATATTTAGGAGTGTTGAATATTTGTGTTATGTAATAAAGTGTGCAAGGTGTCAAGAGTTCAAGTGTAAGGTGTGCAAATGTGAGTTGTGAGTATGCAAGGTGTCAAGTAGGAAAGTGAAGAGTTAAGTAGGAGTTATGATATTATGAGATACTTTTTTATTATGACAGAAGAGGAAAAGTCAAGAGACATGTATGTGAAGAGTCTCTTATAATTATATATGGATGAAAAAGCATAGTAATTAAGCATCAAAAATATGATAGCTTCATGCATGCTATAGTACACTTTATTAAAAAAATATTGTGTATTTTATGTGTTCAATATTGTGAGTAATATTTGTATTATCCTGGAGAAACTAGCTAATGAGATAATCTGGAATAATTGCCAACAATGATATCAAAGATATCTTGGTGAAAGCCTTATTGGTTCAAAGAGCCACATTGAGTGAAGAGGAAACAAGAATGAATGTGAAGAAAGAGAAGAGAAGATTGTCGAAGAATATTGATGAGATGAGGAGATTGAAGATTGAAGGAGAAATTAAATGTGAAGATCGATATTGAAGAAGGATGAACAACATATTGAAGATTGGAAGAAATTTGAAGAAGCGATAGAAGATTTAAGAGAAAGCAGATAAGAAATATTGAAGAAGAGAAAGGCTAAGGTAACCTAAATTGTATAATATTGGAGAAGAATTGACAAGGTAAGGAAGATTTAAATTTATTTGAGAAATAATTATTTGAAAGATTAATATAATTGCTAGAGAAATACGAAGAAGAGATTTGAATTAATTGATTGGAAGAATTGATTTTTAGTTCTGGAAATATTATTTAAATGAATTAATATTGCTAGAGTTATAAGAAGTTTTTTAGAGGAAATATTTCTTAAGTGATAGGAAGTTGTTATTTTGAATAAGAAGGTTTACATGAGAAAAGTTTATTGGAGTATATTATTGAAGGAAGTGTATGGAGAACAAAATATTGAAGGAAAAATACTGAAGTATTGAAATAATTACAATTGGAGTGAATTTTGAGTGAAGAATCAAGCAAAAGGGATTGAGAAAAGCATTCCTAGAATTGGTGCAATCAGATTCTACGGTGCCTGGAACAAGAATGAATTGGAAACTATGATGAATAACTACAATAGTGAATTGGAGCATCTCACTGGTGTAAGAATAACATTTGAAATATTGGATATATTTATCTCTAGAAGGTAAATCATTTCCCAAACATTATTGTGCATTCATTTTTTTAAATCATATCTAGAGCATATATTTTTTTTGAATGCTAGTGAAAGAAATAAATTGGAGGAAATGAAGTAATTTATTTTGAGGACAGTTACTGGTTCGAACATTAAATGTAGTCTAGACATTACACGAAGAGGAAATCATTGAGAAATAAAAAAAAATTATGGGGAGGAGAAAAACGAGAGAGGAAATGGGTATTAGTAGGTTTAAAGAAAGCCAACCCAAGGTAAAGGGATGTTTGGGATTAAGGAGGTCAAATATAAATAGTAAATTTTTGGTTGTAAAGATTTACCAGAGGTGGATCTCCAAGCAAACTTCTTTATTCAGTAGATTTTTAAGTACTAAATATTTGAAACAGGTGAACCTGAATGAGGTGAGTTATTTCCCTTTGGATGGTAATGGGTCCCTAGTGTGGTAGGTTCTAAAGCTAGGATATCAAGTAGTGAAGGATTATTTTGGAAAGTGGGTTGAGGGGAGAAGACACAATTTTGGATAGATTCATGGGTACAATACCCACTTATCATTACTGAATTTCCAACACTAGAACAAAAAAAAAACAACCATGGAAAGCAATGGTTGGATCAAGATTGAGAGGTATTTCAATACTAATCACCTAGGAATTATACATTTAGGCAACTTAAGAAGTTATAAGAGTGGTCAATTCCAATCCCTACAAAATTGACACTATCATGACTAAAATATTGGCAAAAAGATTTCTCATTGGTAGGGATGTAGAAGATGAATTAGCTTGGGGCTATGAGAGACTTGAATTCTACACGGTGAAGGATGGATATGAAAATATTCTTCCAAAACCTCCTCATGCATATCAGGTTGAATATTGAAGAAATATTTGGTATTCCAAGGGTTGGATAAAAGTAAACTTCTTTGCCTAGAAATCCACACACAATGGATTTATTACATTTGATAATCTGAGGCATAAGAGAATAGTTGGTCCATCCAAGTGTGTTTTATGTTAAAAAAGTGAGGAAACATTTGACCACCTGATGTTTAAGTGCTCGTTCATGTACCCAATTTGGGAGAGATGGTTTTTAGCTTATAAAATATGATCCAATGGTAATCTAAACTAGAATAATATTTGGGAAATATGGAAGAGGGTAAAATTTAAATACAAAACTCTTTGTATTGGGTGGAAGCTTGGTTTAAACTTTATTTGGTGGCAATTATGGTTGGAGAGAAATGGAATTTTTTTTAGAGAAACCTTTTCATACTTGGATGGCTTCTAGTAGGTTATTGGAGCAAAGTCATGAAAATTGTGCCAATGTATGCTAAACAAGAAAATTAGGATGATATTGGGATGATGGAAAAGGAAGCTAAAGTGAAGGAGGTGCAGGACAGAGCTAGTTGAAAAACACCCCTCGAAGGATGGATTAAAATTAATATTGGAGTTGAAAAAGGTAATCTGAGTAGAGCTAGAATTGGTGTGGTTTGTAGGACTCATGTTGGGATAGTGCTCTATTGGGAACTACATAGCCTAGGCAAGACCACAAATAATGAAGCAAAAACCTTAGTTATCATATCTACTTCTTTCTGGGTAGTAAGACAATGTTATAGGAGGATAATTATAGAATAATATTCTCATATCTTGGTAGGAGCTCTATATTGCATGAGGAACTTTATTTTGAAGATGTGGAGGTTGAGAAATCTTGTCACCCAAATTAAGAAGGTGTGGAAGGAATTGGATGATGTGATCCTGATTTATGTAGGTAGAGCTCTGAATATAGTGGAAAACTTCTTGGCTAAGACAAGTATCAAGGTAGGAGTTCAATGGTATAATGGTATAGCTATTGAAGATGGAAGGATTAGGCAAGTTCGTGAGCAATCCAACATCTCGGTAATTTGGATAGCCATTGCAAATATATAGTTTAGAAAATTTGGCTCCTATGAATTTTTTTTTTAGTATGATAACTAAAAGTGGTTAGTTCTTAGGATCTTGGGCTTTAGAAGTATGGAAGTTTGTTGAAAATTTAAAAGAAAAAATAAGTAATTATGCTGACTAAACTTGAGAGAAGTCTCATCTTGACATGTAAATAATCTTATTTTAATATAATTATTTTAACTTCTTAAAAACAAATAGTGAATAAAAAAAAAAAAGAGAATGTTACACAAACTCCGGAAAGAAAGTAGTGATTGGTCGACTGCTGAAAGTTAGGTTTGACTCCAAAGTTTTTTAACTCAAAAATATATTTTACAATACAATGTTTTATTTTTCCATAGTCTCTAGAAAGGATTGAATTTTATTCAGACTTGAATTAATGAAATTTTTTATTAATCCACCAAATACTTTCCTATTAGAGAATGGATTCCCGGAAGATATAAGAACCATGAATATACATGATTATAGCCAGACTAGACCTACAAAATATATAAAAAGTGCATCTCAAACACCTAGCTTAAACGTAAGCTATCTTTTGGATAAAGTGTGTTCTCCGGTCAGCAGTTCATGGTATGATAGTTCGCTTGGTTTGTTAACCAAGAAGTTTATTAATTTAGCTAAGCAAGCGGATAATGGCAAAGCTGCAGCTCAGGGTCTTATAGCAGGGATCAATGTTCCAAAGTTTTCTTCTGTGCAGCCTCTTGTTGTGCTTGAGAGGGAAAGTAGCTATATTGGAACGTTGTTTGATAATATTGTAACAAATGATCTTAGAGAACCTTATCATATGCTGACAAATCGTTTATAACATTGCATATTTCTTCGAGCAGATAATGCAGATAGCCGACTTACACCATTGAGTTGGGAAACTGGTTTGATTGGTGATCGAATGTGGAAACACTATCAAGAAAAGCAAGCTTGCATATTGCAGGGGAAAAAACGTGTAACGACTGAGAGAATTCTAGGAACTAGTGAAATGACACAAGTAGTTGCAGATATATCAGGTGAAGGTCAACTGGTGAAAGAATTTATGACATTAAAAGGTTTTTTTGAAACGTCCCCATATGCATTATGAAATCCTGGACAAGCATGGATTTAGAAAGCACTCGTTGTTCAGAAATAAGAAAGAATGTATGGAAAAAGATATAAATTATGAAGGCTTCGTTAAATCGGCAACATAGCCAACTTTAGCAGATTGTGCAAAAGCAACTCTTCTTTCGACGGAACATATGGAATGAAGTTCACGGGCGATATTTACATTACATTATTTGTTCATGTAATAGGGTACCTTTAGTTTAAGGAGGGTTAGGATGTAAATATTGAGTCTAGAATGTTTATATGGTATGTAATAAAGTTTTCAGTAAGGTGTGCAATTGGGAGGTGTGCAAGCGTAAGTTGTAAGTGTGACCAATGAAAAATTAAATAGATAGATAGGAGTTATGTTGTTATAAGATATTTTTGTTATTATTAGAGAAGAGGATGACAAAACATTGTAACAAAGCATTGTTATAGTAGATTTTATTAATAAAATCTTGTGTGCTTTCTGTTTAATACTGTGAATAAATTTTTTTATGATCACATAGAAATTAATGTTTGAGATATGAGATAATTTGATAAGATTGTCAACAATATCTAGTGGTAAGTTTTTGGGTTTTTATCTAGAGTCATAAGTTTAAACTTTAGTAAGAGGGGTCGGACCCCTCATAAAAAATTGTGTTTTACCTTAGCATTTTAATTCACCTAAGACATCTTAGTGGTTAGGGCTTTGGGCTTTCTTTGGGGAGGTCCAAGGTTCAAAATATGACCTTTCCAAAAGGTCATAGGTCGGGTGGTAGTGGTTGAATGTTTGGTGGTTGGCTGTCCTTATTCGATGTTTTGGAGAGTTGTCCGGGTTCCATGCCCTAGAGGATTGGGATCCTATTAAGTTCGATCTGGTATCTTCTCCTATATCAATGAGTTAGGGTTTAAAGTGGTAGCATCCCAGTTTGATCTACTATCTTGTTCTATATCAGACAAAGGTGTTACCAATTCCCTATATTAAAAAAACATATATAAAATAAAAAAAAAATTAAAAAATTTCCTATTCCACTACTTAAATTCAAGATTTTCAATTATAAAATTCAACTTAAAAATAATTATTATTTTTTTTTGTCAATGAAACTTTGGTTCAATGGTTGGAACATAAAGGTAAGGCTAATGCAATTCACACCAAGAATCAAATCCTAATGATACAAAAAAGATTATATAACTTAATATAACAAGTTAATGTGACATGAGGGAAAAAGACAACCCTTTCAAAATCAATGACACCAAATAAATTGTATAATTCAATGTCATTAATTAATGCTACTCTTTACACTCAAGAACAACCCTTTCAAAAACCCTACCTTTGATATGTATATATTTTTAAAACTCATCCTTTATTTTTTATTTATTTATATATATATGCCAGTCGCCAAAGGGTGTTTGGGGTAGAGCATAAAATGTCAGTTTCATAATGGATGAAAAATCAAAACAACACCTTATCTTTTCCTTTTCCTTAATGTTTAAGTTTGATAAGAGTTAAAGAATATATATATATCATTGGTTGTATGTCTCCTTATACCCAGAGGTAGGAAAATGGGTAGCCCACCAAGTCCATCGCGAGAGTCCTTTAAAGGCAACATGAACAGACTGATATGAAAAGGCCAGAATGGGCGGACCCCTCAATCGCTTTATCCCCGGCATTGCCTGGTTTTCCTTGGTAATTGGACCCATGCACTTGCATTGCCGTCGAATAAAGTAGTGCAATTACCATAATGAGCACTCAACTTCAAGCACGCGTAAACTAAACCATAATGAATTTCCGTCTTACTTCTAATGAAATCATCCCTTCAGCGTCTTCATGACTCCTCCCTCTAATTCTGTCATTCTCCTATACCTATATGATTGCATATAGGATACCATGAACATCAACAAGCCCCAAGCCCGTTTGTAGCACCCCGACACGATAAGCAGCTATGGATTCTCAGTATTCTGGACAATACCCCATATTTTTAGGTCGAAATATATGCTTACCATCTTCAAAATATGTTTTATTTGGGGAGGCTAGTACTCTGGAAACCTTGATCTACAAAAGGTTTTTACGAAAGCGAGCGATAGTTGAGCTGGTCTTTTCGACCTGAAATAAAGTTCAACAGTTGGTCAAGATATACCAAACGTAAACACAGTGGAAGGTCCAGATACGGCCAGTGTCACATTCTTACCTTCCCTTATCTTTGACTGTATACACTGGAGGGCTGCTTCGCTGAAGTTTGGCGAATGCCCACGTTACGCAACCTTACTCATCATCCACATCGTGGTGGCTTGGGACCAGTCTAAAAGCTTATAGAATCCCATGATATTCATTTTCTCAATTTTTAATCTTTAAACGTTTGTGGCTTGAATCATCAAATCAGGTAGGTAATTTCAGTACAGAGCTACAGTCGACAGACTTTTTGTGAATTTTCAAAGGGAATGCGGCTGCCTACATCAGCTGTCTCATCATAACAATAGTGGGAGAATCATGTGCCTTGGAAGGAGAGGGGAAAAGGAAACCCATGGCGGTCATTGACGTGGGTTTATGATGGGAGCCCAAATTAGGGCGGGTAGTAGTCGTCTTAGGTCTTATAAGTAGAGTATTAGACGACTACTGAGGATTTGTTTGCAGGGGAATTGTATTCCAGGAAGTGATGTCTTCGTCTACGCAGCAGCAGAGCAGTGCATTCAGAGCTCCGCCGCCTTCTCCGATCGCAACGGGGCAGGGAATCAGGGCGGCCGGCGTTAATACGGAGATTCTCTCCGAGTTTCTGGAGCACCAACTTCAGATTCCTGAGCTGAATTTGCCGGAGCCCCTATTCCGCCCGGAGGTCCGCCACAAAGGTCTGCCGGCGTTTGATCTGGTTTCCTTACGTTGCGGAGCGGAGGGCCGCCGGTCCACCGGCAGAGAATTGCTTCAAACGGCGATTGAATTCGGTTGTTTCCAGGTCGTAAACCACGGAATTTCGCGGGAACTGACGGAAAGAGCAGAGGAGCAATGTGTTCGGCTGTTCGATCTTCCCGCGGATAAAAAACAGAGCATTTGCCGGTTCGACGAGTCCCGCATCGGATTCGAACGAATCGCTGGCGACGCCAACAACGGCAAGAAGAAGCACGAAACGTTTTGGGTCGATCGGAATGAGGAATCGGCGGAAAAAGCCATGCGAAACGTTTGGCCCGAGGGGTTCAGAAATTTCAGGTATAATCATTTCGACATCATATATTTCCACTGATGTTTGGGATTCAATCCATTCAATGTTTTTTAATTGAATTCACAGCTGGGCAATGTCGGAATTCTCGGCTGCGCTAGAGAACATTGCATCGGAGATCCTGGAGATCCTATACGAGAACCTAAACCTTGATCCATCGAATCTGAAGGAGCTTCTGGGACCTGAAAACTCGTCGGTGCTGTGCCTGTACAGCCACCACGGCCCTTACAAATCTCCTTCGGCTCGTCTCCGGCATTCGCATTCTCATGTGCTGAGTGTGCATCACCACATGGGTTCATCTGGATTCTATGTCTATGCCGATCATGGATGGACTACCGTCGATCTCATTCCCAATTCCATCGTCATCACGGTCGGGAACATCTTTAAGGTAACATTCTTACTTCTATTAATATGAATTTGGGTAAGTGTTAGAGTTGCCTATTTATATAATGATGCAAATTTAATAACATTTTTTTGATAATTACACTTTTATTCTACCATAATATCTATCTATAAGCTATAGATATAGGATCCTAGTTTTAAAGGCATCCATATCCAGATTTTGTTAGTAAAACAGAATAGATATTTATATGACTACTAGTTTTCAAAAGATATTGCGTCCTTGGGCAGGTGTGGAGCACTGGACTTGTTAAAAGTGTGATAGGCAGACCGATTACTTCAGGTGATAGACATTTTATTTCAATGGAATTTCTCTATACACCTCCATCTAAAATCTGTGGACCCAGATCCGTGGGCAAAGTGGTTAAGGTATCATTGGCAGACCAATTTCTGGTAGTGATAATCCTCCTCTTAATATGGCGTTTTCTCAGTTATCTGTGAGGATAAATATTGTCTATGTCAATACAGCTAAGGTTTTGCCCATGGGAAGGAAGAAAATCCTTCTCTTTAACCCACCTCAAGGATCAGTGAGCAGTATAGGTAAATATAACTGCAATGTTATTTATTAAACGTCATCTGTTCCAAGTTCTAGAGCTTGTTATTTCTGAAAGGGAGAGATCAAAGACATATCGAATTGCCGATAGTTCTACGGTCCGTAGATCACAGAACACCTCGAGGTGTGTTCTAGATTTTTTTTTTTTTCTTGGATTTATTTGTTTCCAGTATACTTGAAAAGAACCATGTACTGTACTTTTTATGCATGGGACTGTTATACTTTTACTTGTATTTTCTATACACCAATGTAGTACAAGACGATTGTATTCTGTGCATACAACAATTGGAATTTATAACTCTGAGGCGTGAAATTTTGAGCTTGCAATCGCCGTTCAATTCTTTTGTTTTGATTCTGGAAAGCTGATATTGGGGGCAAATTTCTTTGATAAGCTTTTCTGAGAGAGTAAAGTAATATTATGGTACCTGGTCCTACTAAAATGATATAATTTTAATGTATCTTGTCCTACTAAAATGATATAATTTTAATGTACCTGGTCCTTCTATATATAATTATTCAATTAATTTTTTAATTAAAAATTAACAACGCATATTTAGTATAAAGGAAAAATAACTTATCTAAAATATAATATTAAAAAAATCTAAAATTTTATCATTATATTAATAATTTTTCTTTGTTTTATAATTTTGGTAACTATCTTTTTAGTGGCATTTATAATAATCATTTAAGTGTTTCAAAAACCCTTTCTCACTATAGGCGGCGAGCACAATAATTAATTATATGCTTATATCCTCTGTAAAAGATAAAATATATATTTTTGATTCGGTATTAAAAATATAATTTGAATGTTATTGAATAATATTTTATAATTAAAAACCGCGGCGCCCTATGAGGTTTTTCAAATATATATATATATATATATATATATATATATATATATATATATCTTATAATCAAAAAATTAAATATTTATATAATATATTTACATTAAAAATAAAAAAATTAATTTTATTTTATATATATATATATATATATATATATATATATATATATATATATATTATAATTAAAAAAATAATTTTATTATAATAAAATTAGAAAAATCATGTGTAAACTCATTTTTAAAAAATAGAAGATAATATATTCATTTGTTTATATTTGTATTTATTTGAAACATGAATAAATCTTTTATTTTATCTTATTTTATAGAAAATTAAATTAATTCATACTAATTTAATAAAAAACAACAATCTATTATATTAAAACAAGTCCAACACAATGCATGCAATTTTAAATATTTTTGTATTTAATGTAAATTATTATTCAAGATCATGTTAATCCATAATGTTGGGATTGAGTATTGTAATAGTGATATGTAAAGTGTATCACCTTCAATATATATATATAAGCATCTTTTGTTTTCAATATGACTTGATCTTTGATAATCTTATAAACCACTTTATAATATAGATATTATTGAATTAGAAATGACATAATAAAAAAGAGAAATAATAATATAAGGTAACTTGTTTAATATACCATTTTAGAAGGGGTAACTTTATATATTAACATTGCTTATGAACCAAAGTACATGCATATTTCGTGTTTCTCCTACCTATGTTTATTGCATAAGTACATATTTATTGCTTTTTCTATCGATTTCTATTGATTGGTAAAAGATAGTTATATCTCCCCAACGGCGGATATGTATATGTATAAGAAGTATTTACTCAATAAAAAAAATAGTTATATCTAATGTAGACATAGAAGATATATTAATGGGATAATAAAATACAAGTCATATTCATAGCTATATACTTGGTATATGTATATCTAGTTTGCAAGGGGTTGAATTCTATAATATGATATAGTTGTCTAGAATCTTATGTGTTCAAAAACATAGAAAAACATTTTACTTTCTAATATTGTATTAGTTTAACTCGTTAAATTCTTCTTAAGAGGATATTTAGGCTTGAATTTTACCAAGCTATATATCCATAGTAATACAACTATATAGTAACAATGTGATCTGTGTAAGCATTGTTTCAATCCCATATAACCAATTTAAAATAAATAAAAAAATAAAAGAATTGGATTTAGAAAGAACTACAATAATTTTATAATTAGTAAACAAAGAATAACAAGGATAAAATATTAAGAGATTGTTATTGAGACCGTTGACCTTGCCACATAGTAATTTTAAACTAGAATTAAATAATTTTCACCGTATTATTAAGTAAAATATACATAATAAAATTTACAACTAAAGCTATTGGTAATTTAATTTATTATTTTTTAAGCATTTTCTTCTTCACCCAAGACTTTGCTATTCTAAAAAAAACTCTAAGCACCAAATTCATTCTTCTATTTCTAAACGAGTGTCACTAACAACCAATTTGATCAATAATAAAAGATCAACACATAAAAAACAATAATGACATAAGAAATGATATATATATATATATATATATATATATATATATATATATATATATATATATATATATATATATATATATAAATTAACATTGGATAAAACATGAATCAAGTCTTAAAATGCATAAAAGAAGATAATATGGAAGCCATACTTGATATACTTTTTATAAGCTCTAACAAATAGGTAAAAGCAACATGAAATATGAAAGGCTTGGCAATAATAAGTGATGGAAAGGATTCAAGGCTTGGCAAAAACAAACGATGGGAAGGATGCAAGGTTTGGAAACAAAAAGCAATAGGAAGGATGCAAGGCTTGAAAAAAACTTGATGAGAAGAGGCTTATATGAATGCATATTTATAATGGTGGTACACATTGGGAGGATGACATTTTGTTTTGTATACATGTTAAATCTAATGTTTATATGAAACATAATATTTCCCACTCATATTATCATTTCAATAATATATATGCATAATTTAATGTTGACAATAAATGAACTTTATTTATTATTTTCATTAAGGTTAAATTCTAGCCATAGATCAAATCATGACCTTTAACTATACTTATGTAACTAAAATATTATGTATCACCCATGTTATAATTTAGACAATGCATGTGTCTAATATGAAATTTGCATAGATGAACATGATTTATTAATTTCATAAAAAATAAATCATAATCGTTACCTAAGTTTAATTAGTTGAAATTATAATATATCAATATTTCCCACCCATATTTAGCTTTAATGAATGAAAAGTGTTATATCTTAATATTTGTCATTCATGTTCCAATCTCACATTTTATATGCATGAAAATTTAATTTGTAATGGATGTAGTCTCTGACTTATCCTTTGTAGAAGTGTAACCATGGAATTTGGACCCACTTCAAAATTCATAGCATCCTCAACAATGTAGTCCCCCCATCAATCACCTTCCTTATTTTTTGCAGCGGTTTTAACTCGCCTAACCATTTTTTAATCCTATTTTTGTCTTTTTTCCATTTTTAGTGAATTCGGGTGGTTGCAGCAGCCCACTGAATTCACTAAAAATAGCACGCTAGCCTAAATGGTTGGGGACCATTTGGATTTGAATCCAATTTGGGTAAATTTGGATTTTTTGCAAATTTGATTGGCTGCAACAACCATTTGAATTCACCTAAATTGGAAATTTTCCTAATTTTCCCTAACCTTCTCATTCTATTTTGCATTTTTTACTCCGTATGGTTTCTCCCTCATATTTAAATAAATTACCCTACCTCCTAAGTAGTATTAGTGATGATTTTGTAGGAGAATAATATTGAATAACCTATTTAATGAGCTCTTGTTGTAGGTTTAGTGGAGATTTTGCTATCCCATCACCATTCCAATGACCATCAGAGATTGAATTGGTATAATTTTTCTTTATGCATTTCATTATTAATTACATTAAATCATTCTGCATTGTTAGATTTGAATTTTTTTCCAGCTGTAATGAATTTGGGAGGCTTCTACAGGGTCCCAAATTTTCTTTTCAAGTTTTTTTACACACAGACATACACATGGGGTAAATTAATATTTTTTGGATTAATCATATCAGCCTATGTTTTGAATTCTAACCTCTTTTTATTATAGGTTTTAGTGTCTTATCTATCAATTTATGGGTCTCAAACAAATTTCGAAGGCTATGATAGCCATCCAAATTCGTTGGAGGATCCTGAATTCACTCTGCAAGATTTTCATATTTGATTGTTGCAGGTTTTTAATGGATTTGAGATGCTGTGATACAAATCCAAATCTATTGAAAGATCTCAAACTCGACAAAACAATTTTGAATTCATTCAGCTTCAACCATCCAAGTCAGGTAAGTGCCTAACCTAATTTATTTTAGCTTAATTTACTTATTATATGTTAATTTTGTGCTTCGTTTGTTCCTAGATCAATTAAAAATACAAGAATACACAAAAAAAGAATAAAAATAAATATATATGCATATGAGATAGTACTACATTTAGATTAGCTATCTTGTTTGTTGTTGTTTTCAAGGAAATCAAATTGCATATAGATCAGGTATAGTTGTATTTCACCCAAAATATAGGTGTATTTTAATTAATTAATACATTAAACAACTTTACATTGCATAGACTCGGGAATAGTCTTTAAACATTCCTTGGTGAACCCACCGTAATTCGTCGACAATCACCAAAGAGGGTACAACACAAGTACTTCTCGTTTGAGGTGTAGACCCCTTGTTTTCCCATCCCCATTTTAGGCATAGATCCATTAGCCTAAATTTTGAGCCTACATTATTTGGTGAGACTGATGTGAAACACCACTTTATTTATTTTTTATTTTAAAAAAAATACCATTAAAATATATTTGTCTTAGATTAAAGCATATAAAAAGATATTTTTATATTTTGTGTGATTCACATTTTTCTATATTTTTACACCATTCCTGTAAAAGAATTGTTATCACCCTACTTTGTTACCTCTCGGATACTTGGAATCATATGGTGATGACCATCAGTAATGCATCATCAAGAACTCTAAAATTTGATAATGTGGTAGTTTCTTTATTGGCAGAAGAGTTGAGGAGAAAAACATCTCTAGAACCCTCAACCAATGAAGTCCTATCTGTGAGAGGTCGATATTTCAAGGGGAGTAAACAAGGTAGATCATAGTCCAGATCAAAGTCTAAAGGACGTAAGCAAAAATAGAAGTGTTGGCATTATGGGAAACCAGGGCACTTAAAGGACTATTGGTAATTAAAAAAGGAAAAGAATTGTGAAAAGCAAATTCAACCGTCAATGAAGACCAATACAGCAGATTCAGGAGATATGGTAACCAATTAAGCTTTATGTATCAGTAACAATAGGTCTATTTTATATACTTGGATTTTTGACTCGGGTGCATCTTTCACCATGTCTCCTCATACAGACTAGTTTGATAAATATCAACCATACTATGGTGAGATGGTCTACCTAGGTGATGATCATACTTTAGAAATTGTGGGAAGATGGGACAAAAGGATTAGGCTAGATTATGGTAGATAAAGGATGTTATGTGATGTAGTACATGTACCAAATTTGTGGAAGAATTTTCTCTCAATTAAGATGATGGATAAGTTAGGGTATTTTGTCACTTTCGGTAACAACTACTGCAAAATTATCATAGGAGCTCTTGTAGTAGTAAAAGAAGAATCTTATGGGACCCTATATCATTTATGCGATGATACGATGATAAACCATGCAACAACAACAACTTCTATTCAGGATGTAGTAATGCTATGGCATATGAGTGAAAAATATCTAAAAATTTTGCATGACAGAGGTATACTTTTTGGGAATAAGGCTTGCAATTTAGACTTGTGTGAGCACTGTATTTTTGGTAAAAAAAAGAGGTTTTGATTTACTACAAGCCCTGGTAAGAGTTATAATTTTTTACAACTTATACATTCAGATATATTTGGACCAGTCCACACTCAGTCCTTAAATGGTGCTATCTATTTTTTGAATTTTATAGATGATTATTCTAAGAGAGTGTGGGTTTATTTTCTAAAGAAGAATTTATAAGATTTACAAAAAATTAAATAGTTCAAAGCACGATTAGAAAAATTTTGGGTAAGACTATTTGTTAGAGTTACTATGCTATAGTAACTATAATTATTACCTCATTTGGTAATTAGTAGATTCTCCTAGGTAGATTTTACTTACCACATGGTAGATTTAGATTATTTACTTTTACCTTGAAGATATTCACTATGGAATATCTTGGGGATAGTAGGTTAGTCATCGTAGTCATTTTGACTACATTAGTTGTTAGCGTAATTCACTATATTGTTAGTAGGTTAGGTGCTTATTATTCAAAGCGTGTTTGTTAGCATGAATATAGGAAGATATTATTTTAATATTTATCATATAGTTTCATTGTACTATTTAAGCACCACTTTGAATATTATTTTATCTAATGTTCGCTTCTATCATTTCATGGTATCAGAGTAGGGAGAATGCAAGAAGCAGTAGATCTGACTGGACCAATGAGGCACAAATCTCGAGATGGGACCCCCCTCTAGTAGGTTGCAACTCACATGAAAATCTTGGCATACTCTAAATTTGGTGATCTTTGGTTGATTGGAATTTCAAAATTTCTCGACCAATTGTTATTTCACCTTACAGTGGATAAGATCCTGCACAGATTTTATTTCGAACAAAGCAGACAAGATCCTGCCTGGATTTCATTTTTTCTACCAAGAGCTCCAATCTCAATGTGGATACTAAATCCCACAACACAGAACTAAGCCAGCACATGTGAGCGCTGACAATCCATTGGTTGCCAAGCCCCACATGCGATGCATGGGACTAACAACCTGTCCAAGCTGTAGGTGTTGTCCCACTTGGTGCCCAAAGATCCAAACGATGCTTCCCTACCGACAGTACCTATCTAACCCTCGTAGACTTCCAAGTTGGCTAACAATCACAGTTACTATGGCACATTGACAACACGAACTTTCAAGCTCCTACAACCTCCTACTACACACATGATCCCATTATGCATCAAAAATCTACATCACTGATGGAACTTTTTTCCTGACGTAACGTTGACAACGAGACATGCAATCCAAGGTATAGACTTATATGATGTATCTCAAGATCATTGCCGATAAACTCTTGTTGATGTCATCCCCAACATAAATATCGAGGTGTTGACATGGTGGACATAATAAGAAGCACGTAAATCGAGGCTATTGATAAGCATTGATGTGGGGTACTAATGATCGAGTGAGCACATGAATAGAGGTGCTAACGATGCATGATCTAATTGGTCCACCTCACGGCTGGCATGGCATGATCTCAATGGCTACTACTGATGTGGCAATCCTCCTACTAGAAGTGGTGACATGGCTTGTTCATCTACATGTGTACACGTGGCAATGCCTAGTTGGTTGGAGTGCACGAAAAAAGCTTATTTGGAGCCTTCTGATTGCCCACAAGCAATCGATAATGAAGGGAGGCATAATATTTTTTAAACGTTGTTGAAACACGCAGCATGGTGAATGTGGGACTAAAAGTCCCACATTTTTTTCTCCCACCCATTGACGAGGAAGGAGATAAAAGGGACAACGTGTCACTTTCCTCCCATATAGCACTGTATATGGATTGGTTGGGAACCCACATCCAGGGTGCTACAGTCCACCTAACCGTGGGTTGAATACCATCGACCACAAATGTAAAACTTTTTACATAAAAGAAAAAGGCACGCTGCAAGGTAAAAGAATTTTTTTTTGTTTTATTTTTGCAATTTTTTTTAAGTTTATCAATTTTTTTAATAATTTAATATTAATTTTGTTATAAAATCAATTTTACTTTTAATTTTATTGATTTTTAACAAAATTATTTTATTTTTAATTTTATTGATTTTTAACAAAATTATTTTATTATTAATTAATTTTTTTTATTAAAATTTTATTTGCAAATTAAAACAAAGAAAGAAGTCTATTTCCAACAAAAGAGTGTTTTTTGTTTTCTCGAACAAAGGGATGTAAGACAAATAAGAGAACCATTTCTTTTGTAAAATTAGGGAGCTCTAAAATCTTCTCAAAACCTTGTTCATTTTACAAAATAAAGGGAGGAGAAATCATGAAATGTGATTCTTCTCTTGCAAAATTGTAACACAATGATACATCAAATTTGTGCATTTATTTTCTCCAATGAGAGATATAACACAAGAAATTGCACATGAGAAGATATTGAAGACTTTGGGTCCACTATAACCAAGTCGTGTGTCGATTGATTTTGGAAAGCCTTTCAAACACAGGTCGTGTGTCAACTTGACTTGAAAGGAGTGCTACTTTGTTAATTTTACAAATCAAAGGGGGAAGACAAGAAATTGTATTTCTTTGCAAAATTGTAACACAAAGGGGGGGCACAAAATCAAAACTTGTTTATTTTGCAACTCAAAAAAAGAAAAAAATGGAGGGCAATTGTTTTTTCCACATTCTTTGCAAAATTGAAAAACAAGGGGAGACTTTGAATATCAAATTTTTGCACAACACAAATCATTATTTTTTTGCAAAAATTAGTATTAGGGTGCATTTTCGATATTACTCGATACCTTTATTTTTAAATTTAAAAATTAGGTGCATTTTCGGTTGCATCCAACACCTAAGTGGTAAAAATTTGTGGGCACTCTTTGATTGATTATTGCATTTAATTTCTTGTTTTCTGCAATTATAAGTCATCAAAATCAAGAGCACTCAAAACCCTAAATTTCACACTCATTTGTGTAATTCATTGCACAAGTATAAGATATTTTTAAAATTGATATTCTCTCTATATAGCCCTAAATTCACTCTTATTTTTTTGGCTCAATTTCCTCAAACCAATTATCCTTCTTCAGGAGGATTTTCAGGCAGGTGCCATTAAATATCAATTAGAGTAAATTCTATTTTATTTCTTATTTTTTTGGCTTAAATTTCCTCAAACTTATCATCTTTATTCAAGATATTTTTCAAGGAGGTGTCATTAAATATCAATTAAGAGTGAAATAAATATCATCTTGGTGCAAATTCTAGAACCTTCATCATGGAAACTATCAATAAATACCTAAATGATACACAATTGCTTAAATGTTCTAACTATTCAGCATGGAAAATCAAGATGAAGGCCATTATTACTGTAGATTAAATGTGAGATACAATGGATGGCACTCTCAAAAGACCCACTAAACCATGAGCAGATCAGAATACATGGGATAAAAAGGATAACTATCTTCTCATGCTAATTCTCCTAGCTACTACTGATGAAATCTAGCCTCACATAAGTAAAGCCAAAATTGGTAAAGATGTATGGGACGCATTAAGTACCATTTTTTAATGCAAGAATCAATCGACTATTCTAAACCTTCAAAATCAACTTCATACACTCTATATGAAGTCAAGAGAAATAGTAGAGCTATTCTTTTGCAGAGTGGTAGAATTGAAGTCAAAGTTGAATGTTTTAGGAGCAAAATTAGATTATACTATCCTAACTTTAGTAATATTGAGGGCTCTTCCATAATAATACAAGATATTAATAACATTCCTTCATGTATCTCAAAGAACAATAACATTTGTGGAGTTAGTCAATTTGTTTCAAACCGACGAAGCAAATCAGCTCCAAAGTGATGAAGTGTCAAACAATGCACTTTACTCAAAAAAATAGGGTGGAAAGAAAAAAGGTAACTTTCAAAAGGTAAGATCATCTTCAGGACCATATTCAAAAGATAAGTGCAAGCAACCTCAATCAGAAAAGAAGTTTTGCACAAATTTTAAAAAGGACAACCATGACACCAATTGGTGTTGGTTTAAAAACAAGCAAAACAAAAATGGCAATAGCACATCACGGAGGTAAAATAGACAACAAATATGTCATTTTTCTAGTGAAGTGTCTAATTTTTATTTCGATTCTGGTTCAGAAAGGGCACACAAGGTGCTCATGGATCATCAAACTTTGTAAGGGAAACAAATTTGTCACCCTAGGCATGCACCATTTCAACCCTCTTTTTAGGCTTCATAAATAGTAAATGCTTTTGTTTTAAGTACTTGTTATAAAGGGGTGATTGTACCTTTTTTAGGCTTCATAAATAGCAAACTCTTTTTGTTTGAAGTACTTGTAATAAAAAAGGGGATTTTCTGGTGTAATTTTTTAAATTTTCCTAGGAGGTAATATTTGTAAAAGCCTTAACAAGCTTCATAAAGTTGCATATATTTTGCACTTAAGGGGGGATAAACATTTTTTTCCTACCTCACATAATATTTTTTCTAAAAAGGGAGGAAGACTTGGTACATTTTTGGCAACGATCGACACCTTAGTCACACTTCTTGCAGAAATTCCATTACAACATGTTTTGCAACAAGAGGCAAAACTTATAAGGGTGCATTTTCAACAGCAACCGACACCTTAGCTACCTTATCAAAAAATTAGAAAATCATCTTGTAATAGAATGAACCTCATATGTAATGATCTACTCTAATAAACCTAGTGGTTGCAGTGGATGATTATCCATGCAATCCGATTGGATGACAAGATTACAATAAGTACATTTGTTGATGTGAAAACAAAGTGAAGAATGACCCATTTTTTCTTAGAGTAGCTAAAGCACTATGATAGAGCCCAAGCCAAAGAAAGAGCCCGTATATCAGTATCCTTTTCACTGTATTGGGGCAATTATATACATTACCCAAATAATGTAATAAGAGGGGATGTTAGAGTTACTATGCTATAGTAACTATAATTATTACCTCATTTGGTAATTAGTAGATTTTCCTAGGTATATTTTACTTACCGCATGGTATATTTAGATTATTTACTTTTACCTTGAATATATTCACTATGGAATATCTTGGGGATAGTAGGTTAGTCATCGAAGTCATTTTGACTACATTAGTTGTTAGCGTAATTTACTATATTGTTAGTATGTTAGGCGCTTATTATTCAAAGTGCATTTGTTAGCATGAATATAGGAAGATATTATTTTAATATCTATCCTATAGTTTCATTGTACTATTTAAGCATCACTTTGAATATTATTTTATCTAATTTTCACTTCTATCCTTTCACTATTTTATGTCTTAAGTAAGATAATGGGGGTGAATATTACTCCAAGGAATTTGATAAATTTTGTACATAGGAAATAATTAAGCACTAGAATATTGTATTATACACTCCACAAAAAAATGGTGCAGTTTAGCAGACGAATCACACAATCATGGAACGTGCAAGAAGCATGCTCAACGTAGCCATGTTGGATAATAAGTTCTAGGTAAACATTGTTAATACAGTTGTTTACCTTATTAATAGGTCACCTACAACTACATTGGATGGAAATATTTTGGAGGAGGTTTGGTGTTGTAAGCCAATTGATTACTCTCATTTGCATACCTTTGGTTTTGATGTGTTCACCCATGTGCCTAAATAAAAAAGGTATAAAATTGATCCAAATTCAAGAAAATGTGTTTTTCTCAGTATGGAGATATAGTGAAGGGGTATAAACTGTGGGATCCTACTGCCCACAAGGTAATTATTATCCAAGATGTCATTTTTGATAAAAAAAATCTATGCAAAGGAAGGAGGTACAACAAACTCTTAATGTTGTACCAATTGAAGTAAATATGAACGAAGATGAATATGAAAATCAGCATGTTGAAGTCTATGATCAATATTCAAAACAACAAGTAGAGCAGCCACAACGGTCATAAGACCAAGAGCCATAATCAAAATTTCAATGGGTTAGAAGATCTATATGTCCACAAAAGTGTTTGAAAAGGTATTCTCCTATTTTTTAGTCCTCTTATGCTTTGTTAACTAATTATGGTGAGCCTAGTTCATTTAAGGAAACAAGAGATTATAAGAATGCAAAAAAGTGGAGGAAATCCATGGAAGAGGAAATTGAGGCACTTTTCAAGAATAAAACATGGGAATTTATGGATCTTCCACCTGGAAGAAAGACTGTTGAAAACAAGTGGGTGTCTAAAGTAAAGAAGAACAACGATGGGTTGTTCGAACACTATAAATCTCACTTGGTGATAAAATTTTATGTGCAAAAGTTAGGTATAGACTTTAATGAAATGTTATCTCCAGTTATGAAGATGACTACTATTAGAGATTTACTTGCTCTTGCAGTAGCACAGGATTTAGAACTAGAGCAACTTGATGTAAATATTGATTTCCTACATGGTTATCTCGAGGAGATTTATATGGATCAACCTGAGGGCTATGAAGAAAGAGATAAAGAGAAATTGGTTTATAGATAGAAAAAATATTTGTATGTGTTGAAACAGGTGCCAAGAATGTGGTACGAATAATTTTACACCTTCATGAAGAGCCAAGGTTTCAACATGAGTGAAGTTGACCATTGTGCATACTATAAGAGGTTTTATGGTGGTAGTTTTATTATTTGGTTGTTGTATGTTGATGATATGTTAGTTGCAGGCCCCAACATGAAGAAAATCATTAATCTTAAGACTCAATTAGCTAGGACATTAAAATGAATTATTTAGGAGTAGCAAACCAAATTTTAAGGATGAAGATACACAAGGATAAAAAAAGGAAGAAATATCTTGTTAAGATTACAAGTTATATATAGAAAAGATTTTGCAGTGCTTCAATATACAAAATGCAATACCAGTTACTCCACTTATTTCACACTTAAAATTGTCTTCCAATCAGTGTCCTGGAACAAAAGTAGAAAACACAAGCATGTCATGTGTATCGTATTCATCAGTAGTAGGAAGCCTCATGTATGCCATGGTGATCACTAGACTGGATATTGCCCAAGCAGTGGAGTAGTCAACCGATACATGGCAAATGCTTGTAAGGAGATTGGAATGTAGTGAACTGGATACTTAGATATTTAAGAGGTACTTCATATATTACTATTTACTATGGATTGAATAATTTGTAAGTTATAAGTTTTGTGGATTCTAATTATGGTGGAGATAGATATGGTAGAAAGTCCACTACAGGATATACTTTCACTCTTACTAATGGAGCTGTGAGTTAGAATTATAAGTTATAGTATGTGGTGGCTTTATCAACCGCTGAAGTAGCATATATTGTAGTGACTCAGGCTAGTAAAGAGACAATTTGGCTAGAGCGATTGTTGGGTGAGTTCAAGATAATGTAGGAAAAAAATGTGTTGCATTGTGATAGCCCATGGTTATGCATAAGGGGTTGGTTTCGAAATGTATTTGTAAAAAAATGGTGAATCCTAATTAAAATCAAGGTGAATGAAGGTGAATTCTACAAAATTAAATCATTCATCTTCACACCAAAATTTGGGGTATTTAAAGCCCTAAAAATTAATATCATGTTTTGGGAAACATTTTACCTATTAAATAACCTTATAACTTCATAAAAAATCCACCATTAGATTAGGCTCTAAAAGATCTTTCCAATGAGTACAAATATACCTAAATTTGGATATATATTGTGGTGAATTGACCCTAAGAAAAAATTGGTTCTAATAATTTTAGGTGAATGGGTAGACATTGAGGGTGCTCATATTCGCCAATTTCCAATTTTAGAAATTATAATATTTGTCCAAGTTGTAAATATTCACCACTGTACATAACCTTGTGATAGCCAAAGTGCTATTCAACTAGTTAAGAACCCAATATTTTATGATCGCACAAAACTAATTGATGTCAAGTACCATTTTAGTGGTACTGAGGAGAAAATAAAATGGGCCTTGGTAAAATGGGACACTTTATGTATTCCTAAGAATGAAGGGGGGTTAGGATTTTGGTCTTCTATTAATAACAACAAAGCTTTAGCTGATAAATTATATTAGAGTATGTTGCATAACCCTAATGCTCTTTAGGTCAATAATCTTCGTGCTAAATATGTTGAGAACAAAGTCCTGAAGATCTTGTTCGCTATCAACTTCCTACCAAAGGTTCTCCCATTTTAGCAGTTCTTAATACTAGTGAGGATTTGATTAAGAAAAATGTAGATCAATCATAATGGTCAAGAAGTAAATTTTTGGATAGATTCTTGGGATGGTCACAAGCCTTTGATAACTCATTTTCCCTATTGAAGGTCTTGGATGGAGGAGCTTCACCGAGCTAACTGGATAAAGGTGGCTAATTACTATCGGGTACCATACTGGTAGTCCAAAGGTTGGTATATATTGGATCCCTATTGAATACTAGCCTATTCAAATCCTTGAAAGACAAAGACAGGATATCCAAGGTATCCTTCATATGAGATCTCTCTCTTGGTGCCATGAAAAATATTGTTTTGGATGGAACAACACTACTAAGGGTGATTATTAAGTTGGTCAATATTATTTGACCTTATGCCATAATAATCCCAACCAATATTTTGACATCTTTTCTTAGTTGTGGGCTAAAAATATTTGGCCTAAGGTGAGGTTCTTTACTTGGCTTTTATTGCATCGTAGGGTGCTTACTGGTGAGCAACTTATGAAGCATGGTTTTCATGGCCATTTTATATGTGAAATGTGTGGAGAGAATATAGAAAATCTCAACCATATTTTTATTGAGTGTACTTTAGCCTCTCAACTATGGATGATAATGGCCACTTTACTTGGCTTACAATGGTCCAATTGTTTTACTTTGAACAACTTTGGAGGGATTTGCCTAAAGAAGAGGGTGTTGATCACTTTATTAGGCAGTTAGTTTGGATGAGTTCTACTATTCTTCTTTGGAATATCTTTAATGAAAGGAATAGCTAAATTTTTAATCAAGATAGGAATGATATTCACTATATTTGGCAAAATACCATAGCCAACTTAGTTGAATAAGTCCATCAACTCCTTAATCATCCCCAAAACTCCCACCAAAGATGGGATCAAGTGATGCAAATATTTAATATTAAATCTTCTAAGGGAAACCAACTTAAATAGAATGTGAGTATTTGTAAATGGATAGGACAAGAAATTGGCAACCTCCTCCTAAGGATTTTGGAAAATTCAATACTTATGGAGCCTCTAGAGGGATACTTGGAAAATCTAGTACGGGAAGAATTGGTAGACTTTCAGATGGCTCCTTGGTTTTTACTTTTATTGAGAATTTGGGTATTCTTTCCAATAACCTTGTTGAAGGGTATGGTATCCTCAGAGGACTTCAAGAGGCTACTAAGGTTGTATGGGAAGAGGTGTTAGTTGAGTCTTACTCTTAACTCATGATTAATCTTTTGAAGACTCCTAAGAATAATAAGGTTGATTGGAGATTAAAAAGAATTATTGAGAAGATTTAATTAATCCAGATGGAATTTTTGAAATTTGATTACAATCATGTGGTCAAATATCAAAACAAGAGTGATGATGCTTTAGATAATTGGGATTTGGAAAAAGCTGATCTTACTTGTTATGGCCACCCCCCTAGATGGTGGGCTTCACAAAGGGAAGCTCTTATTTCTATCCTTTCTTTGGATGGCTCTAGTTCTGAAGGTACTTAGTTTCTTCTTACTTTATTTTTTCTTCTCTTTGGTTCGATTAGGGTATTTTAATTCCCTAGCTCAAACTATTATTTCTTTTGTTTCCTTTGTTGATTCTTGCCTTAAAAGTCTTTTGGTATAGAAAGGTCATTGTTATGTTCATTTTTTTTTCTTTTTCTTTTTTGTTTTTTGTTTAGTTTTTTGAGGTGTGTGTTTTTTTGTTTTGTTTTGTTTTTGTGTTATTTGTGTTGTTTTTTTTTGTTCTTGTGTTTTTTTGTTTTGTGTTTTTTGTTATTGTTCTTGTGTTTTTGTTGTTCTTGTTCTTGTGTTTATGTATGTTTGTGTTAATTCGTGTTTTTGTGTGTGAGTGTTTTCTATGTTTTTTTTGTTTATTTTTTGTTGTTGGTAATTTTTTATTTTTATTTTTATTTTATTTTTTATTTTTTAGGTTTTGGTTGTTTTTTTTTTTTATGTTTATGTCGGTTATGTCTTTGTAGTGTTTTTTTGTTTTTGTCATGTTTGTGTTTTGTTTTATTGTTCTTGTGTTTTGTATATGTGGTTCATGTTGTGGTTTTTTTATCTTATTGTGTGTGTTTGGTTGTGCTTTATCTTTTTGACACACTCAAGGAGCATGTTTTTTATTTTATTTTATTATTTTTATTTTTATTTTTATTTATTTATTTATTTTAATCTTATTGTGTGTTTGTTTGCTCCTTGAGTATGTCAAAGGTGGTAGGCCAAGTTTGAGCCCTGGACAATTTTTATGGAATGGATACCCTACCTCCTTGGGTCTTACTCGAAAGTGGCATCCCTTTTGGGATGTTTTACACACAAAAAAATACCATTTTATAAGAAATATGGTGGAAGAAGGTAGGTACTTGTTGCAAAAAAATGATACTAAAGTAAATCCTATAGATATGCTTATAAATATGGTCAAGATAGAGAATTTTGAGTGGTCTAAAACTTCTTTGGGCTTACTGAAAATATAACAAGGCCAACATTGAGCAATTGGCACTATAAGGAAAAACATAGGAAAAGAATTCTTATATACTGACTTCAAGTGGGAGAATATTAGGAGGTGAAATCACTATCCAGACGGGTAGCCTGCCAGATGACTAGGTCCATACGTGTAGCTTCTAGACATCTAGATTTAGACGAGTAACCTACCATACATATAGCTCCATATGGGTATCCTTCCAAACATGTAGCTACCATACATCTATCTCTAGATGGGTAACCTGACATATGACTAGCTCCATATGGGTAACTTGCTAGACGAGTAGCTACTAGACGTCTAGCTCTATATGGGTAACCTATTTGATGTCTAGCTCCAAATGGATAGCTGCTATATGTTTAGCTCCAGACATATAACCTACCAGATGTATAGCTCTAAACAGGTAGCTACTAGATGTCTACCTCCAAACAAGTAACTTGCTAGACGTCTAGCTCCATATGGCTAGTCGCCAAACATCTAGCCCTATAAGTGTAGTCACCAAATGTGTAGCTCTAAACGAGTAGCTATGAAATATGAAATGAATAATTTTTTGTAGTCTTTCTTTGGGAGAGGAAAGAAATAATTTTTGGAGTCTTCCTTTGTTTATCTATAAAAAAGGAATGACCCCTTGCATGTAAATAATTTGTGTGAATGTAAAGTTTACTGAAATCAATAAAATAAAGAAGCTACCATTACCCTGTGGTTTTTTCTACACAATGTAGGTTTCCACATAAAATCTTTGTGTTACTATTATTTTTTTGTTATTATGTTTTCTACTTGTAGGTAAAATTTAAATTTTTAACTAACATCTAGTATCAAAGCATAGGGTTTTTTACAAGTGGGAGATGAAATAGTGACATGAGGTGTAACCAAGTTTGAGATTAAGAAATTTTATGGCAAGAACTTCACTCTATGGAAGAGTAAGGTAGAGGATTCACTGGTTTAAAATTACCAAGCCCTAGCCTTGAAAGGGATCACAAGTAAATCGAGCAACATGAAATATGAGGAGTGGGCAACGTTGGATAGGAAGGTAGTTTCTACAATCCATCCTTTTTTTGCATACTCTATCTTGTTCAATGTTGTTGAATAAAAAACCATGAAAGCCCTTTGGCGAAAGCTTGAAAATTTGTATGATAAAATTAGAAACAAATAAGGTTTTTCTAAAAAAATAGCTTTATGGCTTGAGGATGAAGGAAAGTTCATCCGTGGCAGATCATTTGAATGAGTTTAATACTCTTATCATTAAACTATAAACTGGTTTCAATTAACGTGAATATGGAGGATAATGATAGAGATATCACCTTACTTTATTCTCTCTCAGACACCTGGGATCATATGGTGATGACCATAAATAATGCATCATTAAGAACTCTAAAATTTGATGATGTGGTAGCCACTTTGTTGGTAGAAGAATTGAGATGAAAAACATCTCTAGAACCCTCAACCAATGAAGCCCTATCTGTGAGAGGTTGATCTTTTGAGAGGATTAAAAAAAGTAGATCATAATCCAAATCAAATTCTAAAGGATGCAAGAATAAAGGGAAGTGTTAGCATTGTGGGAAGCCAGGGAACTCAAAGAAGGACCATTGGTAATTAAAAAAGGAAAAGAATGATGAAAAATAAATTCGGCCATCAGCTGAGGCCAGTACAAAAAATTTAGGAGAGACAATAACATGTGAAGCTTTTTGTATCAGTAATAACAAATCTATTTTATATACCTAGGTTTTCGACTCGAGTGCATCTTTCCACATATCTCCTCAAAGAGACTGGATTTATAAATATCAGCCATACTGTGGTGGGATGGTCTATCTAGGTGATGATCATACTTTAGAAATTATGGTAAGAGAGGACATAAATATTAGACTAGATGATGGTAGAGAAAGGATGTTATGTGATGTACAACATGTGCCTAATTTACGAAAGAATTTGTTCTCAATCAATATGATGGATAAGCTAAGGTATTATGTCACCTTCGATAATAACTACTACAAAATTACTAGAGGAGCTCTTGTAGTAGAAAAAGGAGAATCTTATGGGACCCTATATCATTTATGCAATGACACAGTGATAAACCATGCAACAAAAGCAACTTTTTTCAAGATGCAATAACGTTATGGCATCAAGATCTAGTCCATATGAGTGAAAAAAGGTCTAAAAACTCTACATGAAAAATATATGCTTTCTTGGATTAAATATTGAAATTTAGACATGTCTAAGCACTGTATTTTAGGTAAACAAAAGAGGGTTCAGTTTACTATAAGCCCTAGTAAGATTTTTAATTTTCTGTAACTTATACATTCAACTATATTTGGACCAGTCCCCACTCAGTCCTTAAATGGTGATATCTATTTTTTGACTTTTATAGATGATTATTCTAGGAGAGTGTGGATTTATTTTATGAAGAATAAGTTAGAAGCTTTGCATAAATTTAAAGATTTCAAAGTATAAGTAGAGAAATGTTTGGGTAAGCCTATTTTATGTCTCAAGTCAGATAATGGGGGTGAATATTGCTTAAAGAAATTTGGTAAATTTTGTATGCAAGAAGGAATTAAGAACCAAAAAACTGTACCATATACTCCACAATAAAATGGTGTTTTCAAGCAGATGAGTCGCATAATCATGGAACATGCAAGAAGCATGCTCAGCGCATCCATTTTGGATAAAAAATTCTAGGTAGAGGTTGTTAATACAATTGTTTACCTTATTAACAAGTCTCCTACAATTGCATTGGATGGATATATTTTGAATTAGGTTTGGCCTTGTATTCCAGTTGATTACTCTCATTTGTGTACCTTTTTTTGTGATGCGTTCACCCATGTGCCTAAAGAAAAAATGTCCAAACTTGACCCAAAGTTAAGCAAATGTGTTTTTATCGACTATGGAGATATAGTGAAGGGCTATAGACTATGGAATCCTACTTCTCACAAGGTAATTATTAGTCATGATGTTATTTTTTATGAAAAATCAATGCAAAGGAAGGAGGTACAACAAATTTCTAATGTTGTACTAATTGAAGTAGATATGAATTAATATGAATATGAAAATTAGCATGTTGAAGTCTTTGATCAGCATGTAGAACAACAATTAGAACAAGTAGAGCAGCCACAATGGCTATAATACCAAGAGCCATAATCAACAAATCATTGGGTTAGAAGATCTAAACATCCACAAAATTGTTTAGAAATGTATTCTTCTATTTTTCATTCCTCTTATGCTTTGTTAATTGATGATGGTGAACCTAGTTCATTTTAGGAAGCTAGAGAGATTGAGAATGCAAAAAAGTGGAGGAAATCCATGGAAGAGGAAATTGAGGTACTTCGCAAGAGTAAAATGTGAGAACTTGTGGATCTCCCACCTGGAAGAAATATTATTGGAATCAAGTGGGTGTACAAATTAAATAAGAACAATTTTGGGTTGTTGGAACGTTATAAAGCTCGCTTGGTGGCAAAAGGATATGTGCAAAATTTAGGTATATAATTTAATGAAATTTTCTCTCCAGTTGTGAAGATTACTACTATTAGAGTTTTACTTTCACTTGTAGTAGCACAAGATTTAGAATTGGAGCAACTTGATATAAATATTGCTTTCCAACATGGTGATCTTGAGGAGGAGATTTATATGGATCAACCTAAGGGCTATGAAGAAATAGGTAAAGAGCATTTGGTTTGCATACTGAAGAAATATTTGTATGGGTTGAAACAGACACCAAGGATGTGGTACAAAAAATTTAACACCTTCATGAAGAGCCAAGGTTTCAGCAATAGTGAAGTTGACCATTGTGCATACTATAAGGGGTTTGATGATGGTATTTGTATTATTTTGTTGTTGCATGTTAATGATATGTTGGTTGCAAGTCCCAAAATGAATAAAATCATTGATATTAAGGCTTAGTTAGCTAGGAAATTTGAAATGAAGAATTTAGGAGTAGCAAACCAAATTTTAGGGATGAAGATACATAGGGACAAAATAGGAAGAAATATTTGGTTAAGTCAAAATTCATATATATAAAATATTCTGAAGTGCTTCAATATGTAGAATGCAAAACAAGTTAGTACCCCACTTCTTTCACACTAAAATTTGTCTTCCAATCAGTGTCCTAGATTAGAAGCAAAGAAGAAAAGCATGTCTCATGTACCATATTCATCAGCAGTAGGAAGCCTCATGTATGCCATGGTGAGCACTAGATCAAATATTGCCCAAGAAGTGGGAGTAGTCTTCTGGTACATGGAAAATCCTGGTAAGGAGCATTGGAAAGCAATGAAGTGAATACTTAGATATTTAAAAGGCACTTCAGATGTTGCTATTTACTACAGATTGAATAATTTGTAATTTATAGGTTTTGTGGATTTTTATTATGGTGTAGATAGATATGCAAGAAATTCCTCTATAGGATATACTTTCACTCTTTCTAGTGGAGTTATGAGTTGAACATCTAAGTTACAGTATATGGTGGCTTTATCAACCATTGAAGCAGAATATATTATAGCAACTTAGCCAAAAAATAGGTAATTTAGCTATACTGATTATTGGGTGACTTAAATATAATGTAGGATAAAATTATGTTGCATTGTGATAGCCAAAGTGTTATTCATCTAGTGAAGAACCCAACATTTTATGATCGCATAAAACACATTGATGTCAAGTACCATTTTATAAGAAATGTGGTGGAAGAAGGTAGGATCCTATTGTAGAAAATTGATACTGAAGTAAATCCTACAACTATGCTTATAATTTCTATCAAGATAGAGAAGTTTGAGTGGTGCAAAACTTCTCTAGGCTTGCTAAAAATGTAACAAGGGTAGCATTGGGTAATTGGCATTGGATGGAAAAACATAGGCAAAGAATTCTTGTATATTGACTTCAAGTGGGATAATGTTAGGAGGTGAAGTCACTATCCAAATGGGTAGCTACCATATGGGTATCTTACCATATGTCTAGGTCAAGACGTGTAGCTTCTAGATGTCTAGCTCCAAATGGGTAACCTTCTAAATGTCTAGATCTATATGGGTAACCTGCAAAATGGGTAGTTTCCAAAAATATAGCTCTAGATGGGTAACCTACCAAACGGGTAGTTTTCAGACGTCTAGCTCTATATGGGCAACCTGCTAGATGTCTAGCTCTAGATGGGTAACCTACTAGATTTCTAGCTCCATATGGGTAACCTACCAGACATCTAGCTCCATATGGGTAGTTTCTAGATGTCTAGCTCCATATGGGTAACCTATCAGACATCTAGCTCCATATGGGTAGTTTCCATATATCTAGCTCCAAATGGGTAACCTACCAAACATCTATCTCTATATGGGTAACCTACCATAAATCTAGCTTCATACGTCTATTCACCAAATGCCTAGCCCCAGATATGTAGCTGTGGAAGATGAAACAAATATTTTTTTGAGTCTTTCTTTGGGAGAGGAAACAAACAGTTTTCAAAGTCTTACTTTGTTTATCTATAAAATGGGAATGATCCCTTGCATGTAAACAAGTTGTGTGAATGTAAATTTTTCTAAAATCAACAAAATAAATAAGTTGCCATTACCCCATGGTTTTTCTTGCACATTGCAGGTTTCCACGTAAAATAATTGTGTTACTATTATTTTTATGTTATTGTGTTTTCTACTTGCAGGTAAAATTTGAATTTTTAACTAATATTTGGTATCAAAGCATAGGGTTATGTGTTAGTGGAATATGAAACAATGATAGGAGGTGTAACACTCACAACACTTTCACACTCAATTACATGACACTTGTGCATTTCTTGCACATTATTACATTGCATGAAATATAAACTCACACTCTAATTTAAGAAACACACCTAATCTAATATTGTACCAATGTGGTACTTAAGCATGTACTAAATAATGTAATATTCGCTAAAACCCTCATGTATTACATTATTTGGTTATTGAAGGCATAGGTCTTCAAAATAATCTTTTTATTTTTCAAACTTCAATCTATCTCCACTAGATTAACATCTAGATTCTTTTTATAAGAGTCTTTAACACAACCTTCAACTTTCATATGTTCTTGGCTTTTATATTTCCCTTGTTCTCTTTTTACCCTTTTTTGTGCTTTTTGACCTCCTTTCTTTGGATTCAAGTTTTCTATTGTTCTTGATGTGATTCCTTCTCTTTCTCTTTCTTATTTTCTTTTTATATAAATTTATTTGTGATATATCTGATGGTATACCTTATAAGCATTGAGTTAGTAAATCATCACAATAATATGACTTTGTTTTCAATGATTCTTCTTTGAGACTATCATAAGAAACATTTCCTCTAACTTGTATCTTCCCTTGAAAAAGTTCAAAAAAAATCAATAAAAGATACATCATTAAACATTCTATTGTGGTAAATACAATGGTGTTCTAAAAATCCCACCATGACCTAAACTTTTTTTCATGAATATAACCTATAATAGTTGTAAATTTTCCCTTTTTTTGCTTCTTTAAAAAATATAGTCAATTTATCTTTGAGAACATTAAATATTTGATTTTATCCATCAAAGATATCTATTAAATTGTGTGAGTAAAATCTAAGTGCATGTAACATTTCTTCACTATCTTCATTAAATGCATCCTTAACAATTTCATCCATGAATATCCTTTGATGTAGTCTACCTTATGTCTCCCTAAGTTTTGAATGAAAAATATTTCAATGTTCCAAAAAAAAAAAAAAACTTGTTTTTGAATACCTTATGGCTCCCTAATTGAATAGAAACTAAAATATTTGTAAACTTATGAATTTTTGAATTTGGAGTAGAATTTCTTATATCTCCATGATTAAATTGTTGCAAATATTCTATGGTTTTAAAATTTAAATAAATCACTAAAGCTATTATTGAATCCTTTGAAAAATAAGACTTCAAAAATAATAAATCCTACTTATCACTCCAATAAAGCATTAATTTTTCTATTAAACTACTTATCTCTCCACTAGACTTATTTAACCTTAGAAAATAAATAATAACTTGAAATTATTTCTCCTTTTAGCCTTAGGAAAAATTAATAATTTTGACAAACCCTAATTTACCTCCTTAGGGCATGTAACTTGGCAAACAATTTTTGGCACTACATTATGCTCTTCCCTTGACTTTGAAAATATGGCTGCTCTACTACAATCGTGTGAGGCTTCAGTGCTAAATTTGTATTGGCCTTTCACTTTGCTTCAATGTGTGAGAAGTGGATTGTAATCTCTTCACCTTACTTGAGAATGTGAGAAGTGGATAGAGATTCCTTGCACGTATTCCTACTTGAGCTTCTCATAAGACATTACAAAAATTGCCCATATATCTTCCTTGTGCCACATGGTGATGCATGCTTGAATAGTTGATGCTCCTTAATACGCTTGTAACATTCACGTGTTTTATTTTCTTAGGCACTCATATTAGGGTAATTCTTGTACTTCCCTCTGGACACTAATGTGTTATATTTCAATGCTCCTTTTAAACAACGTTAGGGTACTAGATATCTTTTGCTAGAATCTTGGCTTTTGATATTCCATGACTCTAGCTCCTATCTTGCCCTAATTTTTGACTTCCTTAAAACTTTAATTTTTGTGAAATGGGTTTACTACTCAACTCTGTCTCCTACATCTCTTGGGCTTCTACATGCATTGCTTAGTCCCTGTGTTTCTTGGTTTGCATCTGCTACATCCTTTGTACACCTTGGTTCACATATCTATGGATGTTGCTTTCTCTATATCTTGGGTGGCACCTATGTTGTTGGTCCTTAGAGTCTTCCTCAATTTTTTTATTGCTTAATAGAGCTAATACCTTATGTAAACCTTTATTTTTTAATTTTTTATTTTGTTTGATAATATTGGTTGCCTTGATGATGACATGCTTAATATTTGTTGTCTTATTTGGGTTGAGTGTTATTACACTTATTTTAGATCTTTGTTTCCTTGTTATGGTGCTATCAACTTCTCACTTGGTGCTCTTTGTATACTCAAATTTATATGGTGAACTCTTCACCCTTCACCACTACCTTGATCACTTTTAATACTGTCATCTATTGATGATTGTAGGTAGGAAATCTACCTCCCAAAAGAAGAAGAAATGATTTTTGGATTTGCACAATTTTTTTTTAGTTTTTCTTATTTTTTATTAAAATGTACAAGGGGAAAATGTACAAGTATGAGTAAAATGTACAAGGTTGCAAATGTACGATGTGAAATTTCAATGAATTAGGTAAAATGTACATTTGCGATAAATTTAATAAAAATCAAATTAGACTTAGTAAAACCTTGTAAAGAATTGTTTTGAGTTAATTTGGGATGGTAGTTGTAAGTAATGTGATGTCTCAAAAACCACTTTGGAATAGTTTGGGCATGCATTATATATCCCCCCATTCAATTTTTAGGTTTTTCATTCATAGTTGAAGTTGTTCATTCATTCATGGAGTTATTGATTGTTCATGGTAGAGTTGCATACTATTCATTGTTGATATCTATTGTTGCTGAGTTTATGGTTGTGAGAAATTAGGATGTATATATTGTACAATAATACCCATAGTATAAATATAACAACAATTCTCTTTATTTCCATGTAATTTTGAATTCCATTGTACATTTTGGTTGTTGCAGGTTGTGTAATGGATGTTTGGGTGCAATAACTTGTTAAGTTAATTGATGGAATTACATTATGAATGATTATGGTCATCCTACATACTTGGTGTGAGGATAGGAATTGATTGTATGATGGATCATAGTTGTAAAATGGTATTTCTAGGTATTCGTATGATTTTTGTAACTACTCTTGATTATTACAATTCATTGCCAGTGAATTAGGGTTTGCATGTCAAAAGGAAAGTGAGGAATTGTCATAAAGAAACATCCCAAAACTTGTCTTGGAAGGAATGTTTGTGCACACTAATATATCTGATTATAATTTACAATTTTTTTGTATAAACCGTACAAGTGTTGTACCAAATCGTACAAACTAATCATTTCCCTGATTTGGCAAACAAAACATACCAAATAAGGAATAATTGCTAGTTTGGAGAAATCGATTACAAAACTGATCGATTTGACTTTAAAAACATGTTCTAGTTAATTTAATAAGTACCAAATAATACAAGGTATATTTTTGTATAATTTGTATCGTACAACTATATAATCTGGTGATCGTACAAGTTGTTTGACAAAATAACATGGTGCACAAAGCAAATCGTACAAGCTATACGATTTGGGTAAGTTGGGTTTGAGACTTTGGAAATCATTTCTAAACCTCCTAAATAACCTTCCCCTCTAGAAATACTTCACCCTTTATCTACATTTAGCATCATTTCCTTATTGAATTTTAGTATTTTTGTTAAAATGTGTCAAAATTGTTATCGTTGAAAAGATCCTACAAAGTGACAAATTGTGAGCACCACAAATTGGAGGTGAATGATAGACACAAGTTTGCAAATATCTAGGATATGGGATCAAAGAGAGGATATCCCAGTTAGGATAATAATGATTATTGCTCAAAGAGGGAACGTGAACAATGTTGAACACATTATGCATGAACTAGTGATAGAATAAGTATGGACAGCTGACGAAGGAGATATTGAGAGATTGGATACATTATTGATCAACATGGAATTAGAGGATAAAGAAGCACTCAGATTCAAGGAGAAAATTGACATAAGTCAATATGTTAATGACAAAACTATGCAAGATCAAGGTGAGTGGATGGTAACAGCTGATAAAATGATAGATAGGTTGCAAACGAGTGTGGTGGATGGGAGTTAGGCACTAGAGCAAAAGCACATGAGGTCTTTGGAGGAAATACAAAGGACACAACCTACACACCAGTGAAGGAGGTCACAAAGTGAATATGCACTGGAGATTAGCAGACAACTATTTGGTGAGTATAAAATTCCTTGAGTAGATGGTTTCGATGAGGACCAACAAAGTGAGTCACCTACAAGGTGGAATCAGACAAGGATTATAGGAGATACTTCATCAAGTGAAGAGGAAGAACCACAAAAAATGGTCAACGTAGGCAATCGATCAAAAAATCAAAGATTCCCACCCTTAATGGGTGAGGAAAAATATCTGACAAGACATATTGGGACATGCATAACCATTTGGAAAGCAAATGTTGTGGATCAACCAGATGAATGGTTGTGATTATTTCCTTCTATATTATGAGGACTTGTCATAGATTGGTATTTGAAAAGACAAAATACACCACATTTTTTGGTCTAGAACATAGTTAAGGATGCATTCATTGAGTAATTTGGCCCTTTGAAGGATGATGGAGATATTGTAACTGAACTTTGCACCACTAAGTAGAAATATGATGAAGATGTGAAATTGTATAATCATCGATTGAAGCAATTTGTGGACAAGATACAAATACCTCTATAAGATGTACTGGTAAAAATATGGTTTGTATATGGGTTATTACCCAGATATAAGAAAAATATGAATGCAGTTCCATCCGCCACATATGAAGAAGCCTTGGAGAATGCAAAGAATTTTGAAAGCGAGGCAAAAAAAACAATCACTGGAATGATAACACATGTTAAGTGCAACGATTAAGATAGTGACAAATATGATACAATACAACAAATGGTACAATCATTTTGAAAGGAATTTGACCAGATAGTAAAAGAGGTGAAAGGAAAAATCAAGCAAGATCAAAAGGATATTTGGTGTACAGAATTCAAGTCTGAAGTTCACACGAATCTGACTTGTCCTCGAAATGATTATTGCCACATTTACAATGTACTTGGACATGAAGTGATACAATGTCCATTTAATGCAAAGGTGCATCCATAGGTTCTCTTAATCCAAGAATAGAAAAAGAAACCAAAACCTCAAGGGAGTGGCCAAAAAACCACCATTGGTAGTTATAGTAATAACCTAAGAGGGGTAAGATAATACCAAGGTAACCATCAAGGAGGATAGAGCCACTTGTAGTATGATTTTTAAGGAAGACCAATCATACAATGTTACAATTGCCAAGAATGGGGGCATTTTAAAAATAATTGTCCTTCATATCATAAACAAGAAATGCAAAATATTAATGCTATACACATGTGTAGATGGTGTGGTCCAAGGAACCACAAAGAAACAAATTATCCAAAGCGAGTTCTAGTAACCCATAGGACGTCAAATTTTTGGACATAGAGGTACCTCTAGTTAGAGAGGAAACCAACAAAGTATTAGCCATGAAAATGAATCAGGATAAGAAATACAAGTATCCCAAACCTACCAAAGAAAATAAATTATGGCAAGTGGCGAAGAGGGTACTTGAGGAAGAAGCACAAAAGTTAAAAAAATTGACACTAGCAGGATTAAAAGAGTTAAAGAAACATGTTGGAACCGATTCTTGCATCCATAGGATTTTGACTGTCATGCTACAAGAATCCGTTTGAAACCAACGAGCTATTACAGGCTCTGGTCAACCTGCCTCATTGTTCTTCTAAACACAAATATTGCTAAAGAAAACTACAGAACGGGTAAGGAAACCCCAACGGTAATTCTATGACTAAAACTCTAATTACACGCTCCAGATTTATATTATATTATATGTATTAAAATGACCAAGCATGAAAACAACCATTTGTTATGCCTTATGTAGACCGGTGCCTAGATTCATTGGGTTGTTATAGCAATTTAACAACAATTCTATCATGAAACAGAAAGAAGGGGAGGAGAAAAATTGGCGTTCTTAATCTTATTCGAATATCGCAATAAAACCAAGAGTTAACCAATGAGAGAAACGTATATAATGCGTTCAAATAATGTAACCCATTACACAGTGACACACAAAGCTAAGACAAAAGATATAATAGAAAAGAGATTTAGAATTGTATTGATTTCATAAAATTTACATGCAGAGTGGGCAGAATGCCTTTTAACTCTATTTTTCTCAAAGAAAATATATCAATACAATGAAAATATCCTGTTCAAATAATGTAACAAGTCTCTCCTACTCTCCTTGTTCCAATCTGGTAACAGCAGAGTCTCTAAATCTCAGGCTCAAAAAGGTAGGAAATGATCTCAGCTTCTTGAACACTTTCCTATCACAATCCTGCAAAGCAAAGGGAAGAATAAGAAATGAGAAAGAAAAAATAGACACAAAAGGGGATACAACAACACAACTAACTGGGCACTCAAGAATACCTCTTAGCAAAAATGCTATTCTCTAATTGCTTGATGCAGAATCTGAACCTGTCTGCTTCCTTTTATAGCTTCTGGTTCTTGATTCTGTTATTCTTGGTTTATTTCTGACCTTACACCTGTCAGCATCTAGTTAGACTTTCAAAAATTGGTACAGCTGGCTTCCACTGCCCTTACTATCTTGGTTATGCTCTTTCCTTTTGACTTTTTCAAACAGTGATTCAATTTAACCGGTGATGGTGGTGTTGGGTGAACCTACTTCTATTCCTTCAATTGTTTCCTCTTCAACTGTTTCTTTTTGGACCTCCTTCTCTTGAACTGCCTCCTTTACTATTTTGAGAACTTTTTCTGCAGGTGCAGGTTTCTGTTGTGATGAACTCGCTTCCTGCTGTTGACTGTAGGTATTAACCTTTTTCCCCTTTTGACTTTGTTGCAACCATTTTATATATTCATCAATCAATCTCCAAACTCTTGTATCAAATGTGGTTGCAATCCTCAACATGTTCATTTCCTGCAAAATTCTATTTTTCTGTACAACAATAATAGGCCTGTTCCTTTCATATTGAAAAAGTAACATCTCCACAACATTCACCATAAGGGTAGTTTGCCTAATCATTTCTTCCTCATCACCTGGTTCACACTCAAACCTATCAATGGTATCTTTGAATACCTCTTCTATGTCTGAGGCCTCTAAGCATTGGTCTAAGGATAGTCCAATGTCTGCCAATTTCCCTGTAGCATCTTTTATCAGGTCATTCATTTCAGTCACAAAATTGATCCATCTCCCCCTGTTTGCTCCAAATAGGGCTGCTTTAAAGAACTCAAAATTGATCTGGATTTTGCTACCATCATTTGTTATTATTTCTTGTCCTTGTAACTCTTCAAAATGATCTCCTATAAAATCCAAGGTAGGGTGAATGATTCCAAAATCCTCTTCTCTTTCTTGCATCAAGGTGAGAATTTCTTGAGCAGTTATTTGAATCACCCTTATTTGTCTGAACATTTCAGTAAAGCCCTTGGCATGAGCTCTTATCTTTATTGACATATTTTTCTTCATTGTATTAAGATAATAAGCATGATCTTGAATTTTTACCATCGAAGGGGGTTGGGTACTTGAGGCATCTCTTCGGTTTAATTCTTCCTGTTGCTTATTTATTAATGCCTTTAGCTCTGCCTTTTCCTTCCCCTCTTTCTCCAATTGTTTCCTTAGCTCTGTAATTGTTCCCATGAATTGATCTATGGCTTGATTTTGCATTGCTTTGACAACTTTGGCCACTTCACCTTCTTTCCCTAGTATTGATGAGCCCCCTGTTTCTTCATTGACTCTGAAGACTAGTGGGTCTTGCAGAGCAGGAAGATGTATTTCTGCTATATCTGATGTAGTTGCTTCTGATTGTGACCCTTCTGTAAACTGCTCTCCTATATTTCCCATCCCTGCTACTAACTGTAACTCTTGTTCGTCTGCAGCAGTGAAAGTAGTCTGCTCATATGTTCTTTCCAAAACAACCTTTGTAGAGGGTAGAGATAATCTGGGCTTCTTCTTTTCTATAGGAGTTATCTCTGTTTGATTTCTCACTAGATGACTTCTGAATAGACCACCAAGTCCACCAGTTCTCCTACTATTCATTTGTATTACTGATGGGATTTTAATCTCTTGTCCTTTTATTTTTATAGTGGTAGGGATAGCCATGGGTGCCAATTTATTTACACTTGTTATGGCTAGAACTCTATCAAAAATAGGAACTATGGCTTGTTCTGAGAGGGAAGACTCTTGAGTAGGTATTGTCACAATCTCCTTCCCTTTTTCTATACTCTAGTTTTTGGAAACTTCCTGGGAAGTGCTTGGCGCCGCTTCTATTCTGAGGTGAGCACTTTTAGAAGGCCTAACCTGTTGCTCTACTATATCTATAGTTTTGATAGTGACTTCCATTAGATCAATACCTTGTTCTTCTATCAACTCCAATAAGGGGTCTTCTTTGATCGCTTGGCCTACTCTTGGTATAATAGGTGCCACAACATCTACTGAACCTTCTCGAAGCCTCCTTAACTCTGTGGGGTAATCATAGGCTTCACAAACCTGTGTGCTGCCCCTCTTTTTGGAGGGAAATTATCCCATACTATTTGCAAATCTAATCCTTTTTCCATAGCTTCTAATAAGCTTTCTTCAAAAGCATCTTCTCGGTGTAGTATTCGAGCGTATTCTCTTTTCCATCATTTTGTTGTATGTTCCTTTTGGGTCATAGAATCTCCAAGTTATCTCATCGAATCCCCTGTTATCTAACTCAAACATTCCTTTGAGCAAGGAGGGGTATCCAACAAATATAAAATCCCCAAAGTGATAGGGAACATCAGAAGGGACCCCCCCCCTTTTTTTCCCCCCCTCCCCTTATCCTCTTTCGCCACCTGCCTACATAATTCCAAAGCTTCTAGGGATAATGGGTAGTACCTTGGTAGCATCTTAGGAGGGATTTTAGCCCCATATAATCTGATATAAGTAAAACCTTCTGTGAAGAAGAAATCCCCAATTTCCTTCTCTTTGATAAAGGCTCTTACCCCTGGCCCTAACCTCTCAGGGACTAATCCTGTTAGAGCCCAATGAATTTCTACCATGAAATGATCACAGAACCAGCCCATGTGAGTTCGTCCTTCGTGTATTCTCCAGAAGCTACTCTGAACATAGGGGTTGTCAATGGCCCTTACTCTTTTACGGGCTTCTTCTCCCAATTGACCCGCTATCAGATGGATAAAAATTGAATATTGTGAAAAATGGGGCATCTCTTGCCTCTGTTCGAAAACTACTTTCCTTAATTCTACCATTTCTTTATGCATCTGGGTACTTAATTCTAATTCCCAGGCATAAATTGGAGTGTTATATGCCCTATTGCATTGTGCAGCTAAATATAAAACCCTTTTTGTTATTCTACTGAGATCCTGTACTCCCAAAACTATGTTTATCATATCACAAAAATCTTGGACCCATGGCTTAAAGGCATTTTTCCTAATTGGGAATTTTTTGTCTATTCTCTCATGTGTATCAAACAAGTTTTTAAAAACTTCCATATCTGTAAACATTCGAGATTGGTGTTCGATTACCTTGTCTACTAGAAAGGTGGTATAATCTATCAATTTGAAAACTTCTTGGATATGCTCGACTTTGATGTTGAACATCGACCGATTTTTATTGTCTCGAAATGTCCTCGTTCTTTCATCATATGCTACTGCTAGCCATGCCATCAAATTTAAGGAGAAGTGTACTTTCGGACATACTAGCTTCCCAAGGTTATTGTTCCATCTATTATTTCTTGGGAAACCCCTGTACTGTAACCTATGAGCTTTATGAAATAAGTCGACCATTATCCATGGGGTTCTGTCATCGTTCTCCATTACACGAGAAAAACTATTGATACATGCATTATCGATCTCGTATTGTTGCGTTGGGGTAGGTCTTTTATCAGCTCCACATTTTTGAGAAAATTCATACATGGTGCTATCGGGAATAGGTGGTCCAGAGATCACAGAGTATGGTGACCTATCTGTGATGAATTTTATGGCCTCCCTAGTGTCTTCAGGTATGAATATATCTCCCCATGATGCCATTGATCTTATAGTAGTAGGTCGGGTCCTTCTGTGACTGCGAAGCTTGAAAATCTTCTTCTCTCTATATTTTTTGTGTATCAACTTCTGCTCTTAGCTTACTAAGGTAGTAGCCTTGAATGTTTTTGTGAGCTCATATATAGGGTGGTGGAATGGGTTTGATAATTTCACATGTTTTGTCATTAATATGATGCCACCAATTGTTGTTTAAAATTAACCAAAGAAATTTTGCCAATCCTCTTTTTTTGGAGTTGAGCGTTTATGATGGGTAATGTCTTTCATCCTACGTGCCCTGGGCCCTTTTGATTTATGTGCTTGTAATCATCAAGACTTCAACTATTTGTCATTGGAACCCTTTTTATCTGACGTGGAACTGAGATGTGTAATGGGGGTGGTTTCCATTTTGAACCTCGTACCACCTCGAACCCGAATGATAACTAAATATTTGGGATTGATTATACTTCGCTCAGGCAGCAATCACCCTCAAGATCTTCACGAGATTCGGTCTTTGGTGTGAGTGCCTGCTGTTATTATCTGGATGCCCTTAGCTTCCTTGAGTCAACCGTGATTAAGCGCTACCATCGGATGTTCTTGCTCTAGATGATGCGCTGTCGTTAGATCCTGATGGTTGATTCATCACTTAATATTTTGATTCACGCACCACCGTTAGATCCTAAAAATAATTAGTGCAACCATTGATGTCCTAGGACCTGCATGATTGTTAGTATACCTTTTCATATATAAATGTTTGAAATAACGTGGTGTATTAGTCCTTATTTAATCATGATTATCCAATGTTAACCCCATGATTTTTGACCCTAACAACTCGTATTAAGCATAAGTATCATATAATATGTTTACATTTTCTTGCGATCACCGTTAGATCATACCATGGTGGAGGCACGACCATTGGATTTTTTGACCATGTGCTAGGTTTAACATAAGATAGAAGGGGCAGATTATAAAGTATTTAATTAACCAAAAGAAAACCTTTAGATTAAACCTTGATCACTTTTATCGATGCGCACCATCGGATTTGAGCAGTGATGAGCGTTGTCGTTAGATCTTTGAATCACTTTATACCTTTGTTTTGCTTTTGATCTTTCACCACCATCATAGACCTTCGCGTTCATTGATCTTTGGGATCGTTTGAGCGTCGTCGTAGATCTCCTGCAAGGTGCATATTAAATAACCAAAAAGGGTGTATTATCATATTTGATTAGACTTGGTTTAAGCCAAAGGGGGGGTAATTAGCAATGTATTACACCCTCACTAATATGTAATTAACTTTACCTTTGTCTTTATCTATCGTCTTACCATCCATAATTTTGGTGCGGTCGTTGGATCTTCGATAGCTATTGTCGCGATCGTAGATTTTAATCAACCTGTAGGTTAGTTTCCAAGGGGTTCATAATGTTTAACCTTGATTAAGCCGAAAAGGGGGAGATTAGCCAATGTGTTATACCCTTGTTAACCCTGTTTAATATTTTAATTAACCTCTTAGGGCTTTTACCTTTTTAATGCATCTTGTATGGGCGTGCGACCGTTGGATTAGATTTGGATCGAACGTTGTCGTTCGATTTTCCAAATTAGCTCGATGGTTATTCCAAAGGGGGTGCATACCCTTCAATCATTTTACCATAGCATTTTAATATGTGATTTAATTAAAACAAGCGCTACCATTGATCTTGAGTAAATTTGAGCGCTATCATCCGATCCGATGGACTAGTTAGATTTTTATCTTGAAGCTTAAGCCTGAGTTGACTCGTTTAATGCTTTGACTCTTTGGAGAATGTGCAACCATCGGATTAAGCTTATCTCAAGCGCATTCATCCATATTTGCAAAGTTGCACTGATTTTAATCACTTATGACCTTAGGTTATAACTTTAATGGAATATTTGACTTTTGACTTAACCTTTAATCAATTTATCAAAGTGCAACCGTCCGATTAAACTTGGATCGAGCGCGGCCCTCAGATTAGATCTTAGGTGCTCGTTTGTTAATTTAAATGGGATACGTGCCTTTGAGATTTTAATTAAGCTCTTCATTTTTAGATTTAAATTTTTTGGGTCTTAGACCACGGTGTTGAATTATTCTCCTAATTTTAGCACACCTTAGAACTTAAAGATTTATCATTTGATTTTAAGCCTAAGGGAGATTTTTTTATGAGGTTCGGAGCTAGGCTTTTAAACATTTGATTAATAATATCCTGCCATATCCTTTATTGAAGACCATGGAGCTTTATTAAAGGGACACACATTATTAACAACCAAGGTTAGACTTCATCAAACCAACCAATGAAAAATTAAGATACTCACACCAATTGAAGAAGTGACCAGTATTATTATCATTTTGATTGAAACCAAAAATTTAAATTTGGGGGTTTCAAAGTTTGAGTCAAATTTGGCTCCAACATAGGCTCTGACTGGGACAATGTGTTGAAAACATGAAGCACTTGAGAACCACATAAATCTCTAGGTTTTATTTGCAAAAAAATGAACAAAAATCAAAATTTTTTATTGCTAAGTAAAGCTTGAAATACATAAAAGAAATTTAATTATAATACTAAAAACTATTTAAACAACATGATATCAAAGTAATTAGAGTATTGAAAACTGTAGATCCTTTTCATTCAATTTGGGAAAAGTAGGGTTAAAATTTTAGAAACAGATGAGTTTTTTGATATATTGTAATGCTTGTTTTAGCTAAGTTATAAGATATGATTACACAAAATTTTTCAAAACCTTTTGCTTCATCATGTTTAAGCCCATGTGTGTGTTTGTGTATTCTTTTTTATTTCTAAATCTTTCAGAACTTTGCCATATCTGAGCAAAATAGTTAAGCCTAATATGTGATTTCACTCTTAAAAATTTTCACCATTCTGTAGGGCTCCACTGCTAGTCAAGCGTCTATAGCCCCGGTGGAGTTGCTTCTAATCCCATCTAGTTTTACCCTACTTCCAGTCAAGCGTCTATAGCCCCGGTAGAGGTTTTCCAAGATATCTCAGGTAGTGACTCAATTTAACTTTATTTTTTATTTTTCTTTCTCGTGAGAGAAGTACTTGGATATATAAGCAAATTGTGCAATGAGTATGCCTGAGTTGAGGATTAGTTTCTGGCTAAAAGGATGAGTGTAATGATTTTTAGCTTAACCACCCTCTCAAAGATAACTTGGTTCTTTGGACCTTTGAAGTCACTTTAAGTATCATTTGTAATGTGAGGCTTTGACATGATGTTTCAATCAACTTTGTTTTCCTTCTGTTTTATCTCATATCAAACAACTATTGCATAAACACTCATATTTTGAAAAATTGTAAAACTCATCAAAATCTAAAATAAATCTCCTTTTTTCTTATTGTTTTTTGTGGAATAAACAGTTATATATACTCATCAAACTAAGAATATCATGTGTACAGTAAACTCATAATTATTCAAGAACATAAGAGAAGCTTAACTAATACAAAATAACAAAATACATCACTCTATTTTTTGGATTTTTTTTTTTTTTCTATTTTTATTTTTTTTTTTTTTTAATTCTCCTTCAATAGGGATTGTACATTTTGAGGTGTTGGCCATTAATAGGGATAGCCATCATTTCTCCCTACAAGGTCTGCAACTTGTATGTATTCTGACTGATAACATGGGCTATTTGGTATGGACCAATCCATTTGGGTTCAAATTTACCTTTTTCACCATGTTTATCATTTTTAGGATCCCAATAGATGACTATATCTCCCTGAGAAAAAGGAGTACCCTTGGCTTTCTTATTAAATAATTTCATGGTTTTCTGAGTTTGTTCCATCATTCTATTAAGGGTCTCTCTTCTTTGTTCTTCCAATAGGACAATTTGGTCAAGCCTTCTTTGTATGGGGTTGGGGTTTTCATGGTCTTGCAATAAGAGGGAAAGTGCCAATTTTTCTATTTTTGAAGGTAATAGGGCTTTCTCTCCATAAACCATCTCATAGGGGGTTCTTCCTGTGTTTCTTTTAATAGACAACCTATCAGCCCATAAAGCAAATTTAAGTTCACTATCCCATCCCCTTTTATTCTTTCCTAATGACCTTTTTATTCTTGTTATTACATTCTTATTTGATGACTCAGCTAAACCATTTCCTTGGGGGTAATAATTAGCAGAATGGGATAATTCAATTCCATATTCAGCACAAAATTCTACCATTTCATATGAAACAAAATATTGTGCATTATCTGTAACTAGCTTTTGAGGAACCCCAAACCTGGTCAAGATGTTTTCTTCCAAGAATTTGATGATAGTTGTAGTATTGGATGTTCTCAATGGTGCAACTTCTACCCACTTGGTGAAGTAATCTATTGCAGTTATGATCCACTTGTGCTGGCCAGATGAATTAGGCTTGATCTCTCCAATTAGGTCAATACCCCATTGTGTGAATGGTGCCTCAATGATTACTGGCTTGAGGGGCATGGCTGCCAAATGCTTCTTTCCTACAAAAACTTGGTAGTTATGACAGTTCCTAACATATTTATATACATATTTAAAAATGGAAGGCCAATAATATCCTACTCTCATAATTTTATTAGTTGTAGCTCTTGGAGCAAAATGTCCTCCACAAAAACCATCATGAAATTCATTGATTATTTTTGGGACTTCACTTTCATATAAACAGACTAATAATATTCCATCAGGGTGTTTCCAGTATAGCACACCATCTTGTATGTAATATTTCTGAGCTTGAAGCTTGACTGACCTCATTCTATTTGTTGACATATCTTTAGGGAATGATAGAGTTTGTAAGTATGATAATATTTCTTCATACCATTTGCATTTGGTATTATTGATTCTTCTGACATCATATGCCTCATCTATTGTGAGAACATTTTCAAACCCTTCTTCTTTTTTGGCCAACAATTTTGCTAAACCTTGCCCTTTGATAGTTTTAACTATCTTGAATTCAACATCATATTGCAGAAGCTTTACCATCCACCTTGTTGGTCTTCCTAATGGCTCTGATTGGGAAAAAATATCCTTTATTGCTATAAAAGGAATACAACAGTAAACTTTATTTGAGCCAAATATACCTTTGAAGTGTTCTAAAGATTGTATGACTGCATAAGCATGTTTTTCTAGCAAGGTGTATTTAATATGTGCTCCTTTTAGTCCTGAGCTCATGAAGGCTATTGGCCTTTCATTATTTTCATCATCTTTCTGTGAAAGAACTACAGCTATAGAATGTTCAGATGCATAAGAATAGATGTTAAAATATTTTGCATAATCTGGGCAACTTAGGGCTGGTGTGGTTGATATGGCTTCTTTGATCTTGTTAAATGCTTCCATATTTTCCACTGTCCATTTTATTTCTCCAGTTTTCTTAACCATGTCATTTATGGGTTTGGTCATCTCTGCAAAATTTGGGACAAATATTCTGATGAAATTTATCTTGCCAAAGAATGACCTGACTCCTTTTAAATTTCTAGGAGGGGGAATTTTGGAAATGGCTTCAATTCTGTCTGGATCAATGCTTATTCCTTTTTCTGAAACTATATGTCCTAACAACTTTCCTTGTGTAGTCCCAAATATGCATTTCTTGGGATTCAAAGAAATTCCAAATTCCTTGCACCGAGCAAAAACTGTAGTTAAATGTTCTAGATGATCTTCTAGATTCTTAGAAAATATTGTGATATCATCTAAGTATACAACTACAATTTTGAACATTAATCCTTTAAAGGCAAAGTCCATTGCTCTTTGAAAAGTAGCACCTACATTCATTAGTCCAAAAGGTATCCTTAAATATTCAAATGTGCCCCAGGGTGTAGTGAATGTTGCCTTATGTCTATCTTCTGGATTTATCTGAATTTGATTGTACCCTAAAAATCCATCTAATAGAGACAATCTTGTTGAACCAACTACTGCTTGCAATAATTGTTCCATGTTGGGTAATGGGTAATTGTCTTTTAATGAACTCTTGTTTAAATTTCTAAAATCTACACAGAGTCTAATATCCCCATTCTTTTTTCTTACTGGTACTAAATTGGATATCCATGAAGAAAATCTTACCTTTCTAATTATTTTGGAATCCAGTAACTTTTGTACCTCCTTTTGCATTATTGGGTGCAGAGTTGGATTGTATTTCCTTTGTTTCTATCTGAATGGTTTGGAATCTTCTTTCAGGGGTATTATGTGTGTCATTACATCTATTTTGAATGTTTTTAGATCTTCATAAGTCCAAGAAAAATGTTCTTTGTTCTTTTTCAAGAAATTGATATATCCAACCTTTTCTTTAGCAGGTAAAGCCATGTCTACTTTCACTATTCTGGGCTCTTTCATTGAACCAATATTAATATCCTCAGATATCACTTCTCTTCGTAAAGGTTTATAGGCTTTGTCAAAATCATCAAATAGACTCTCTAGAGAAACTAATCCTTTGGGTATCTTATTAGTTTTCAACTGGATTACTTCTACTGGCTCTCCTATTTGATCTTTTAGCTTTTCTTCATCTTTTTCATCACAGATTACATCTGCATACTGATTTTGTAGAGTCATAAAATCTTTAATATCTATGTCATCTTGAAAGACCTGTAGATATACTATGTTATCTGGCACAAAAGGTTTATAAACTGAAATAGTTGGGAATCTATCCATATATTCTGTAGTTATCTCTGGGTGATCTAGACCTGAGGCATTTACAACTAAAATATCTGCAACATGATTTTGTTCTCTAGGAATATATGAAATATTGAAAGCTAAAAATTTATCAATTTCTTCCAATACTGCATTTCTATATTGCTTAAGCCTAGGATGTTTAGTCTGATATTTACCTTTGATCTATAGTATAATAAGCTCTGCATCCCCTATTACAGTCAAGTAGTTAATGCCTAGCTCTTTTGCTTTCCTTAGCCCTAGTAGTAAGGCTTCGTACTCAGCTACATTGTTTGTGCAAGGAAATTGCAATCTGTAAGGAATACTAAGGTAGTTTCCTTTAATATCAGTCAAATTTACACCTGCACCTACTCCAGATTGGGATTTAGCTCCATCAAAAGACATGGTCCACATTTCTTGAGTCAAAACTCTATCTGATTTAGCATCTACTATTTTTATATCTTCTGGATCCATGTTCTTTGCATCTGGTACTTCCACCAGGAATGGGTTGTGCCATATTGAATAAACTCCCATCCCTTTTTCTTCCATAGAGTTAACTAAGTTAATCATGGTTTCATCTGTTTGAATTAACTCTATGGAATGTTTGTTGAATGGTTCCCTTCTCAAAATTATATTCTCCTTATCTGATATTGGGATTGTAGCATAGGACCAGTCCAATTGAATTGAACCTCCTAGTTGTTCTGCCCAATGTCTACTGAGTAATAATGAGAAAAATGGGTCAACGTCAACTACTGCAACATCCATGACAATGCCCTTTTTGGGGTGTTGATCTAGGAAAACTAATAATCCAGTTATCACCCCTACACAAGGAATTTGCCTACTGTCCATTACAAAAATAGGGGCAGAATCTCTAGTACAGATTAATCCCATTTGGTCAGCTATTAACTTAGGCATGATATTATGTGAAGCTCCACTATCTAGCATGCAATTATGAATCACATATCTTTCCCCTTCATCTGAATTATATCTTAATGACACATAGAAGGGTCTGACAGAGGATGGTGATCTTGTATCATGTTGATTTTGTCTAGCAACATGGCAAGTTGGGTCTTCTTTTTGTTCTACTAATCCAAATGCTCTGCAGACTTGTTCTCTGTACTGTTGAACTTTCATAAGTTCTCCAAATGTGATATTAACCTTTTGCTTACTGAGTTCTGACCCAACATCAAATTCTATCTTCTTTATATCCAATGGTTTATTACTTTCTTCTTTGGGAATCTCTTCCTCCGATTCTATTACTTCAGGAGTAATCTTTTTAGGGTTCCTATCAGTTTTCTCTTTACTGATATTTTTATTGGTGAAAGTTTGTTTTCTTGTTTCACTTGTAGAGGCTTTCTCTATCCTTTCAGGGACTGTTCTATTCCTTAAATTTAGAACATGGGTTGCCTCTAATTCCTCAACCTCTTGAGCAATGGGGATTAATTTCCCTTGCTTCATCTTATCATATCTTGACTCATGTGATTTCTACAAGATTTTAGTTCCTTCAGTTACTAAAATTTGAGGATGATGATTTGAAGCATATTTATCCATGTCTTCTTCAAACAACCTTTCTCTGGATTCATCTTCAATGGACCAACATGCATTGATTCTTATATCCTCTTCTAATTCTGCATGCATATCTACATTACGCTGATCACTTAGGTGAATTCCACATGCATCAGGGTTATGGGGTGCATCACAAGTAGAGCAAAAATAGGGAAACCCTTCTGCTACATTAGCAGATGGTATAGGGTTAGGAACATTGTTCTGATCTCTATCAAAATCTCTATTTTTCTAGTTATTATTTCCATTACCTCTATTCCTATTTCCTTCTTCAAAACCATTGTTATTTCCCCAATTCTTATTGTAATTTTTCTTAAAAGGAGGATGGTTGTCAACATGTGGTCGCTCTGTTTGTGAAGATTCACCATTATTTCCATTTCTTTCAATTCTTGCTAACCTGTTGTTCATGTTATTGAACATCTCAGTCATTTGACTAGTCAATTTCTCCATTGGATCAATTTTAGTTCTTCTTTGTATATCAAATGCCACCCTTTTAGGTTTTCTCTCAGGTAGGTTGACTTCTAGAGAATAGGGCTTCATCTTACCACTGTCAAGCATATTTCTTTCTATATCCATTGCTTTTTCCATACAACCATCAATGGTAGTGGCTTGTTCTTGCCTTAATTCATAGTTAAACTCTCCTTGAAAAGCATTCTTATAAAAACAAATAGACTGAATATCACTAGGCCTGAGGTTGGTAGGGATTTTGTTCCTAGTCTTTGAAAATCTTGTGTTAAAATCACTAACAACTTCATTTTCTTTTTTCTTCATAGTGGCTAGCTCAGTTAACAATGATTGTTCATTTTTCCTTTCACCATATTTCTTTAGAAACACCTCTTCCATTTTGGTGAAGTCTGGGATATCATTGTTAGGAAGGGAATTAAACCATTCTCTGGCATATTTTTCTAAATTCTGTAGAAATAGTATTAATACTACATCTTCATGTTCAACTTCTAGACTATCCATTGCATATAAGAAACTTTTGATATGATCCTCTCCAGTTACTGCATTGTTTCCTAAAAACTTAGGGAGGTATTTGTGAGCTTTATTGGGTAAGGCATTTAAATTTTTTGGTAATGCAAAAGGCCTATATCTGTTAGTTCTCCATAAATGAACATTAACCTGGGCCATTGCTACTATAGAATTCAATTTCATAGTTGTAGTACCTACAGTGGTATGGGTCTGGGCAGCTTGAATGTAAACTGATGGATTATCTACCTTTGAATTATTATTACGTGTATCTTCTATAGCAGAATTCAAATTTCTATCTATAATAGAATTTAAATCATCTTCTATAGTGATATCAGTAGTAATAGTATTCTGAATTTTCTTTACGTACCTTTTACCGCTAGAATTTAATCTACTGCTATAAATAGTATTCTTAAAAAGTGGAGTTTTTTGGGTATGTATAAATACCTCTGGATTCTCGAGTTCTAGAAATAGCTCCTTACCACTTCTCCTGGTGTTAGCCAACATGTTCTGTTCTCTCCTTTTTATTTTTTTCTTCTGGGTTCATCTAGTAGAGTCACCAACACTGGGGTGCAAAAAGAACAACGTACGCTTTTATCAAGAATGCTTGATATTATCACTCATCCTCACAGGAGTCAGTTCTTGGGATAAATCAAGAAAATCAAGAAACCAAAATTTCAAGAAGATCAAGAAAAAGAAATTTCAAGAAGATCAAGAAATGTAAAGAAAATAAGATTGAAAAACACGGGTAAAATAAAGAACGTAGAAAATGTAAAAATTAAGTTAACGTCTACTTATCTATTCAAAGCTAGCTATTTTTGATTAAAGAATAATGTCATTCGAAAAAAACTTTTAAGAAGGTATTAAACATATAAGTTCATTCCCCGAAAACAATGCCAAAAAACTATTGGAACCGATTCTTGCATCCGTAGGATTTCGATTGTCATGCTACAAGAATCCGTTTGAAACCAACGAGCTATTACAGGCTCTGGTCAACCTGCCTCATTGTTCTTCTAAACACAAATATTGCTAAAGAAAACTACAGAATGGGTAAGGAAACCCCAACGGTAATTCTATGACTAAAACTCTAATTACATGCTCCAGATTTATATTATATTATATGTATTAAAATGACCAAGCATGAAAACAACCATTTGTTATGCCTTATGTAGACTGGTGCCTAGATTCATTGGGTTGTTATAGCAATTTAACAACAATTCTATCATGAAATAGAAAGAAGGGGAGGAGAAAAATTGGCGTTCTTAATCTTATTCGAATATCACAATAAAACCAAGAGTTAACCAATGAGAGAAACGTATATAATGTATTCAAATAATGTAACCCATTACATAGTGACACACAGAGCTAAGACAAAAGATATAATAGAAAAGAGATTTAGAATTGTATTGATTTCATAAAATTTACATGCAGAGTGGGTATAATGCCTTTTAACTCTATTTTTCTCAAATAAAATATATCAATACAATGAAAAGATCTTGTTCAAATAATGTAATAGGTCTCTCCTACTCTCCTTGTTCCAATCTGGTAATAGTAGAGTCTCTAAATCTCAGGCTCAAAAAGGTAGGAAATGATCTCAGCTTCTTGAACACTTTCCTATCACAATCCTGCAAAGCAAAGGGAAGAATAAGAAATGAGAAAGAAAAAATAGACATAGAAGGGGATACAACAACACAACTAATTGGGCACTCAAGAATACCTCTTAGCAAAAATGTTATTCTCTAATTGCTTGATGCAGAATCTGGACCTGTCTGCTTCCTTTTATAGCTTCGGTTCTTGATTCTATTATTCTTGGTTTATTTCTGACCTTACACTTGTCTTCATCTGATTTGATTTCAAAAATTGGTACAGTTGGCTTCCACTGCCCTTACTGTCTTGGTTATGCTCTTTCCTTTGACTTTTTCAAATAGTGATTCAATTTAACCGATGATGGTGGTGTTGGGTGAACCTACTTCTATTCCTTCAATTTTTTCCTCTTCAACTATTTCTTTTTGGACCTCCTTCTCTTGAACTACCTCCTTTACTATTTTGGGAACTTTTTTATAGGTGTAGGTTTTTGTTGTGATGAACTTGCTTCCTATGTTGACTGTAGGTATTAACCTTTTTCCCCTTTTGACTTTGTTGTAACCATTTTATATGTTCATCAATCAATCTCCATACCTCTGTGTCAAATGTGGCTGCAATCCTCAACATATTCATTTCCTACAAAATTCTATTTTTCTGTATGGTAATAATAGGCTTGTTCCTTTCATATTGAAAAAGTAACATCTCCAAAGCATTCACCATAAGGGTAGTTTGCCTAATCATTTCTTCCTCATCACCTGGTTCACACTCAAACCTGTCAATGGTATCTTTGAATACCTCTTCTATGTCTGAGGCCTCTAAGCATTGGTCTAAGGATAGTCCAATGTCTGCCAATTTCCATGTAGCATCTTTTATCAAATCATCCATTTCATTCACAACATTGACCCATATTTCCCAGTTTGCTCCAAATAGGGCTGCTTTAAAGAACTCAAAATTGAGCTGAATTTTGCTACCATCATTTGTTATTATTTCTTGTCCTTGTAACTCTTCAAAATGGTCTCCTATAAAATCTAGGGTAGGGTGAATGATTCCAAAATCCTCTTCTCTTTCTTGCATCAAGGTGAGAATTTCTTGAGGAAAGTATTTGAATCACCCTTATTTGTCTGAACATTTCAGTAAAGCCCTTGGCATGAGCTCTTATCTTTATTGACATATTTTTCTTCATTGTATTAAGATAATAAGCATGATCTTGAATTTTTACCACTGAAGGGGACTGGGTACTTGAGGCATCTCTTCGGTTTAATTCTTCCTGTTGCTTATTTATTAATGCCTTTAGCTCTGCCTTTTCCTTCCCCTCTTTCTCCAATTGTTTCCTTAGCTCTGTAATTGTTCCCATGAATTGATCTATGGCTTGATTTTGCATTGCTTTGACAACTTTGGCCACTTCACCTTCTTTCCCTAGTACCGATGAGCCCCTTGTTTCTTCATTGACTCTGAAGACTAGTGGGTCTTGTAGAGCAGGAAGATGTATTTCTGCTATATCTGATGCAATTGCTTCTGATTGTGACCCTTCTGTAAACTGCTCTCCTATATTTCCCATCCCTACTACTAACTGTAACTCTTGTTCATCTACAGTAGTGAAAGTAGTCTGCTCATCTGTTCTTTCCAAAACAACCTTTGTAGAGGGTAGAGATAATCTGGGCTTCTTCTTTTCTATAGGAGTTATCTCCATTTGATTTCTCACTAGATGACTTCTAAATAGACCAGCAAGTCCACCAGTTCTCCTGCTATTCATTTGTATTATTGATGGGATTTTAATCTCCTGTCCTTTTATTTTTATAGTGGTAGGGATAGCCATGGGTGCCAATTTCTTTACACTTGTTATGGCTAGAACTCTATCAAAAATAGGAACTATGGCTTGTTCTGAGAGGGAAGACTCCTGAGTAGGTATTGTCACAATCTCCTTCCCTTTTTTTGTACTCTAGTTTTTGGAAGCTTCCTGGGAAGTGCTTGGTGTCGCTTCTATTCTGAGGTGAGCACTTTCAGAAGGCCTAACCTGTTGCTCTACTATATCTGTAGTTTTGATAGTGACTTCCATTAGATCAATACCTTGTTCTTCTATCAACTCCAACAAGGGGTCTTCTTTGATCGCTTGGCCTGCTCCTGGTATAATAGGTGCCACAACATCTACTGAACCTTCTCGAAGCCTCCTTAGTTCTATAGGGTAATCATAGGCTTCATAAACCTGTGTGCTACCTCTTTTTTCTGGGGGGAACTCATTCCATACTACCTGCAAATCTAATCCTTTCTCCATAGCTTCTAACAAGATTTCTTCAAAAGCATCTTCCCGGTGTTGTATTCGAGCATATTCTCTCTTTTCCATCATTTTGTTGTATGTTCCTTTTGGGTCATAGAATCTCCAAGTTATTTCATCGAATCCCATGTTATCTAATTCAAACATTCCTTTGAGTAAGGAAGGGTATCCAACAAATATAAAATCTCCAAAGTGATAGGGAACATCGAGCCAGGGGACCTTACCATGCTTCTTTACCAATCTCATCTTAGCCTCTTCGGCCACTTGCCTGCATAATTCCAAAGTTGCTAGGGATAATGGGTAGTACCTTGGTAACATCTTAGGAGGGATTTTAGCCCCATATAATCTGATATAAGTAAAACCTTCTGTGAAGAAAAATCCCCAATTTCCTTCTCTTTGATAAAGGCTCTTACCCCTGGCCCTAATCTCTCAGGGACTAATCCTGTTAGAGCCCAATGAATTTCTACCATGAAATGATCACAAAACCAGCCCATGTGAGTTCGTCCTTCATGTATTCTCTAGAAGCTATTCTGAACATAGGGGTTGTCAATGGCTCTTACTCTTTTACGGGCTTCTTCTCCTAATTGACCCGCTATTATATGGATAAAAATTGAATATTATGAAAAATGGGGCATCTCTTGCCTTTGTTCGAAAACTGCTTTCCTTAATTCTATCATTTCTTTATGCATCTGGGTACTTAATTCTAATTCCTAGGCATAAATTGGAGTGTTATATGCCCTATTGCATTGTGCGTAAAAACTAAAAACCTTTTTTGAGTCTGTACTCCCAAAACTATGTTTATCATATCACATAAAATCTTGGACCCATGGCTTAAAGGCATTTTTCCTAATTGGGAATTTTTTATCTATTTTCTCATGTGTATCAAACAAGTTTTTAAAAACTTCCATATCTGTAAACATTCGAGATTGGTGTTCGATTACCTTGTCTACTAGAAATGTGGTATATTCTATCAATTTGAAAACTTCCTGGATGTGCTCGACTTTAATGTTGAACATCGACCAATTTTTATTGTCTCGAAATGTCCTCGTTCTTTCATCATATGCTACTACTAGCCATGCCATCAAATCTGAGGAGAAGTGTACTTTCGGACATACCAGCTTCCCAAGGTTATTGTTCCATCTATTATTTCTAGGGAAACCCTTGTACTGTAACCTATGAGCTTTATGAAATAAGTCGACCATTATCCATGGGGTTTTGTCATCATTCTCCATTACACGAGAAAAACTATTTATACATGCATTGTCGATCTCGTATTGTTGGGTAGGTCTTTTATCAGCTCCACATTTTTGAGAAAATTCATACATGGTGCTACTAGGAACAGGCGGTCCAGAGATCATAGAGTATGGTGACCTATTTGTGATGAATTTTATGGCCTCCCTAGTGTCTTCTGGTATGAAAATATCTCCCCATGATGCCATTGATCTTACAGTAGTAGGTCAGGTTTTTCTGTGACTACGAAGCTTGAAAATCTTCTTCTCTCTGTACTTTTGGTGTATCAACTTCTGCTCTTAGCTTACCAAGGTAATAGCCTTGAATGGTTTCATGAGCTCATATATAGGGTGGTGGAATGGGTTTGATAATTTCACATGTTTTGTCATTAATATGATGCCACCAACTATTGTTTAAAATTAACCAAAGAAATTTTGCCAACATCTTTTTTGGAGTTGAGCGTTTATGATGGGTAATGTCTTTCATCCTACGTGCCCTAGGCCCTTTTGATTTGTGTGCCTGTAATCATCAAGACTTCAACTATTTATCATTGGAACCCTTTTTATCTGATGTGGAACTAAGATGTGTAATGGGGGTGGTTTCCTCTTTGAACCTCATGCCACATCGAACTCGAATGATAACTAAATATTTGGGATTGATTATACTTCGCTCAGGCAGCAATCACCCTCAAGATCTTCATGAGATTCGGTCTTTGGTGTGAGTGCCTATTGTTATTATCTGGATGCCCTTAGCTTCCTTGAGTCAACCATGATTAAGCGCTACCATCGGATGTTCTTACTATAGATGATGTGCTGTCATTAGATCCCGATGGTTGATTCATCACTTAATATTTTGATTCACGTGCTACCATTAGATCCTAAAAAGAATTAGCGCAACCATTGATGTCTTGGGACCTGCATGATTGTTAGTATACCTTTTCTTATATAAACATTTGAAATAACACGGTGTATTAGTCCTTATTTAATCATGATTATCCAATGTTAACCCCATGATTTTTGACCCTAACAACTCGTATTAAGCATAAGTATCATATAATATGTTTACATTTTCTTGCGATCATCGTTAGATCATACCATGGTGGAGGACCGTTGGATTTTCTGACCATGTGCTAGGTTTAACATAAGATAGAAGGGGCAGATTATAAAGTATTTAATTAACCAAAAGAAAACCTTTAGATTAAACCTTGATCACTTTTACCGATGCGCACTATCGGATTTGAGTGGTGATGAGCACTGTCGTTGGATATTTGAATCACTTTATACCTTTGTTTTGCTTTTGATCTTTCACCGTCATCATAGACCTTCATATCCATTGATATTTGGGCTCGTTCGAGCGTCATCGTAGATCTCCTGCAAGGTGCATATTAAATAACCAAAAAGGGTGTATTATCATATTTTATTAGACTTGGTTTAAGTCGAAGGGGGGTAATTAGCAATGTATTATACCCTCACTAATACGTAATTAACTTTACCTTTGTCTTTATCTATCATCTTACCATCCATAATTTTGGCACGGTCGTTGGATCTTTGATAGCTATTATCACGGTCATAGATTTTAATCAACCTGCAGGTTAGTTTCCAAGGGGTTCATAATGTTTAACCTTGATTAAGCCAAAAAGGGGGAGATTAGCCAACGTGTTATACCCTTGTTAACCCTATTTAATATTTTAATTAACCTCTTAGGGCTTTTACCTTTTTAATGCATCTTGTATGGGTGCACGACCGTTGGATTAGATTTGGATCGAACGCTACCATCCGATTTTCCAAATTAGCTCGATGGTTATTCCAAAGGGGGTGCATACCCTTCAATCATTTTACCATAGCATTTTAATACATGATTTAATTAAAACAAGTGCTACCATTGATCTTGAGTAAATTTGAGCGCTATCGTCCGATCCGACGGACTAGTTAGATTTTTATCTTGAAGCTTAAGCCCGAGTTGACTCGTTTAATACTTTGACTCTTTGGAGAATGTGCAACCATCGGATTAAGCTTATCTCAAGCGCATTCATCCAGATTTGCAAAGTTGCACTGATTTTAATCACTTATGACCTTAGGTTATAACTTTAATGGAATATTTGACTTTTGACTTAACCTTTAATCATTTTATCAAAGCGCAACCATCCGATTAAACTTGGATCGAGCGCGGCCCTCAGATTAGATCTTAGGTGCTCATTTGTTAATTTAAATGGGATACGTGCCTTTGAGATTTTAATTAAGCTCTTCATTTTTAGATTTAAATTTTTTGGGTCTTAGACCACGGTGTTGAATTATTCTCCTAATTTTAGCACACCTTAGAACTTAAAGATTTATCATTTGATTTTAAGCTTAAGGGAGATTTTTTTATGAGGTTCGGAGCTAGGCTTTTAAACATTTGATTAATAATATCCTTCCATATCCTTTATTGAAGACCATGGAGCTTTATTAAAGGGACACACATTATTAACAACCAAGGTTAGACTTCATCAAACCAACCAACGAAAAATTAAGATACTCACACCAATTGAAGAAGTGACCAGTATTATTATCATTTTGATTGAAACCAAAAATTTAAATTTGGGGGTTTCAAAGTTTGAGTCAAATTTGGCTCCAACAAAACCATCAGAAGATAGAGTATTTGTGTAAAATATGGTGGTACATGTATTGAATACAACTATCAATATTAGGGTGGAAATTTTGTTAGAAGCCATCCCATCATTGCATAAAGTGATGGTAGAAGAAATACAACCTCATACGGTGATGGAATTCTAGAGCCATCCGATCAAGGAAGAAGAAAAAAAGACTATTTTATGGATCCAACCATATTGATGATTGGTGTTGGGAAGAAATCCATATTAGTACATATGGATATATTAGGGCACAAGTTGACACAATTTATTGTGGAAGGAGGATCTAGTGTTAACATGTTACCTTAGAATACTTGGCAAGAAATTGGTGCTCCATAATTATGGATACCTATCTTCTGATTGTATGGTGCTGACCAGTATAGTATAGAGACAAAGGGTATCTTGACTACACAACAAGTTTTAATAGCTGACAAGGAATTTGTCTTGGATTTTTTATGATTACCATACAAAATCTAGTGTATGATGCTTTTTTTGGAAGAGGGTGGCTATGAATAGCCAAATATAAAAACAACTAGGGAAAGGACTAGATCACCTTCAAGAAGGGACAATACAAATACATGATCAATTTGAAAAACTATAGGATCAGTGAATATGTGGCCGCCACCAATGATTCATAAAGTTCTTTTGGTGAAGAGGAGTATGAGCCTAATGAATAAGGGATGCTATACCTAGAATACTATAGTGAAGATGAATCTCGATATGATAACGTACTTCTCCATTGGTAGATGAATGAGTACAAGGTTTTTCAGCCTAAATACCTCTATATTAATACAAAGGACACCATTGAAAAACAAGACAAGATGAAGGTCAACTCGAAACTAAATAAAGAAGAAGAGTAGCCTAAAATTTTTGTAGAATATATATTGGGAGATGCTATAATTAATGTGATACCAGTGCATCCAATGAATATGGAAAAGGTAGTAACATAACTTGTGAATATTAAGGATGAAGTACCTTGGATAGTGGATGTAAATATAGGAATAGAGAAGCCTAGGATGATCCACTGTGGTGATGATTGAAACCTAGCATTGAAAGTAGTAACTTTCAAGATATTATTAGAGTACAAGGATGTATTTTCTTGTATCTATAATTATTTGAAAGAGGTTCCACAAAATTTATGTATACATAATATCATGCTAGTGCCTAGGGTACAACCAATGAGAAGAAGACCTTATAGGATGAACCCTAAGTATGTCGCATTGGTAATTGCAAAAATCAAAAAGATGCTAGATGTAGACATCATTTTCAGAGTCACTACTAGTGACTGGGTTTCATCTATTATGGTCACTTTGAAGAAGGAAGTGTATAAGATCCGAATATGTGTAGATTTTAGGAGTTTTAATGTGGTGACGATCAAATATCCCTTCCCTATTCCCTTCACAAACTCAATTTTGGAAGAGGTCGTAGGACATGAAATTTATTCATTCCTAGATGGATTTTCTGGGTATAATCAAATAAGTATAGCTGAGGATGATAATTTGAAGACAACATATACTGTGTAAAATGGCATCTATGCATATAACCAAATGCCATTTGGGCTATGTAATGCCCCAACCACATTTCAACACATTATTCTATATATCTTTGATCAATTGACTACATGAAATTTCAAGGTATTTCTAGATGATTGGTCCATTTATGGTAAGATCAAGGATCATCTACCTAGCCTCAATGAATGTATGAGTAGGTGTAGGAATGCATAAATCTCCCTAAATATAGGAAAATAATTTATTATGGAGCCTTATGGAAAAAATTTGGGACATATAGCATATAACAAAGGGTTGAATACTGATCTTGACAAAATTCTTGGTATATTACACATGGAGGAGCCATATGATGTGAAATCATTAAAAACCTTCTTTGGATCCACAAGTTACTATCGAAGGTTTATAAATAACTATGCACACATGTCCTACCCATTGGATTCTTTAACTAAGAATAATATTCCCTTCGAATGGATGGAGGAGCACCAAGGAGCTTTTGAAGAGTTAAAAGCTAAACTAGTTAGTAGTCCCATTTTGGTATTCCCTAATTGGGATAAGGAATTCCATGTCCATATTGATGCCTCAAAATTTGTGATCAGATGCACATTGGCACGAGAGGGATATTTTAGGCTAGATCAGCCTATAGTTTTTGCAAGTTTCCTATTGTCATCGGTAGATAGGAATTATAGTACAATAGAGTGAGAAGCTTTAGGGATGGTACATGTTGTACAAAAATTTAGGCATTACCTACTGGTAAACCTTTTTGCTTTCTACGTAGACCATAAAGACTTTTTGTACTTGATAAATAAGCTAGTCATACAAGGATGGGTCATTATGTGGCTCATTACCTTACAATGATTCATATTTTGAGTAGTATTCTGACCTAGTAAGAAGCATGTGATTGAAAACTAGTTATCTCAAATATGATTAGGAGAACCTACAGGTATAGGGATTCCATATGAATTCCTTGATTCTTAGTTATTCATAATTAATGTTGTGCCATCTTGGTACAAGTTTATTGGATAGTATTTATCCACAGGTGAGTTACCACAAGCAACTGAATAAAAGGTAATCATAAAGTCAACACCTTTTTAGTTGGTAGCCGAATTGCTGTACAAAATGGGTAAAGATGTGTAATGGACGAGGAAGTTAAAGAAAAACTGAAAGAAGCTCATGAAGGATTTATAGGAGGACACATAGGGCCTAATGCCACTGCTCAAAAAGTACTCATATTAGGATTATGGTGGTCCACATTGTATAATGATGCAAAGGAATATATACGAGCATGTGATACTTGCCAAAGAGCAAGGAAATCAATACGATGAGACTTTATGCCCTTACATCCATCACAACCCAAGAACCATATTCATTTACAAAATTTGTTATTGAGTCTCTTTCTCCCACCAAAGGAGGGAAATGGTAGTGATTTGAAGGAAGTAACACTTATTTATTTTTCAAAAATATATATCCCTCCCTCCATTTTCAGCATTGATTGTGATCCATTTGTTATTTTTGTTTTAGTTTCCCTTTTTTGATATATTCATTGGATATTTTACCAACATTATGTTCTATTCCCACATCAACACTTCCATTTTTCTTGCTTCTTGTTTTTAGTCCTAGAGAAGCAGGGCCTTTCTCCATTTTAAGCTTAGCTTTAGGAGATTTTTTTCAAGATTCAAAAACTTGGGACATATATTCTTAAAGTTCCTCTTCTTCTTAAAGGGGGAGGATTTCTAAAAAAATTTGACCCTTATTTGCTTTTGGGAAGTGTGGGTGAATAGCAACTATCAAAACTTCAGATCCAACTTGTCCTTCTTCAGCTTCCTAAGACATTAGATCCATAACTTTAGATCTAGCTAGTCATTCTTCAACTTCTTGAGATATCAGATCTTGAATGTCATGAACTTCTTTGTGTTCTGAGGGAGAGTGTATATCATTATCAGCTACAAGAACATTATCATTATCCTATCCTACCTCAACTTATTGAATATATGAATTGTCAACCACATCCTTGGAAATTCTTTCAAATTTTCCTTCAACATGTTTCTTTGACTAGGCTTTCTTCTTAGGTTTTTTCTTAGAGGGATAGAGATTAGAAATGTGCTATATTTTCTTACAAATAGAACTAAAATTGGGTCTATTATTGTATTCTATAGGTTGAATCCAAGAGCCAATATCGAATATGAGATCGATAGAGCTTGGGAGGTTAGATTTTAGATCAATGTTGACACACATTCTTGTAAATATCATTCTTGAATTTTCTCTCATAGCAAAATCAATCAAGATGAGATATCCAACAACCTTGGCAATACCTCTCAAAATATCATCTTACCTATATGGAAGAGGAGACCAAGGAGTCTAACCCATAGTGGAACCATGTTAATATTTTGAGAATCTAGTTTAAATTTAGTCCCCTATTTCTAGAGAAAAATATATCTCTTGCCATAAAAATTAGGTCCTCCACTAAGAAACCTTTCCATACCATATTCATATTTCAACTTAATGAGGAAAAAGTATTTTAGGAGGGTAAAAATTTCCATAAGATCTTGTAGTCTCCATTCAGATCAAGACCATCTATGATGGAATCCAAGTTTGGAAGAACTCCCAGGAATTAACACACAAGGTAAAAAGCTCCCTGCTTCATGTTGAGCTTCAGGAGATCCATAGGGACATATAGTTTTCTCTAAACTATATTAAAATCAAAATTAGTTTTTGATGAGATTTTTCTACTTGAGAAGTTTTAGACCATCATAGCATAGGAATGAACACCTGTATCAAAAGGCAAATGATATTCTTGCAGCCCTAGGGATGGGTCTGCACCACCAACTAGAGCATAACCAAATCTACATGATCTACTATTCTCCACCTTCCCACTTGGTCCACCATTCCTTACCTTCCCATTTGATAGCTTCCCACCCTCACTTATTATTATTCATCAGCTATAATTTACCCTTAAGAAAAAAATATTAATAAATTTGAGATTGAATTCACTAAGGGATATGACCCGCTTGGTAGTTCTTCGTAATAGTTAAGGTCTTGCATGAGATATCATAAGGGATCTACCCTTTCTATAACATAGTTTGTTTGGCTAAGCATATGATGTATTATTTTGAGGGAAGAGAAAACAAATGGCAGGTATAGTTTATCCAATTATGTGTAACAAGTTCCATAACTCACTAAAGTTCTACTTATATAGTAGATGGCCCTTTCTTGATGTTTATCATCATACTAAGCTATTAATGCTCCAAGGGTATGGTCAATAGTGGCTATGTATAACAACAATGGTTGGTCTGGATTTGGTGGTATTAAGATAGGCGATGTCAAGATAAGTCTTCAAGGCTTTAAAGGCCTTCTAACACTCACTATACCATTTGAATTTTATGCCTTTTTTTAGAAACCTAGAGAAAGGTTGGCACTTGTCTGCCAATTGTGATATGAATCTTCAAATGGCTTGCAATTTGATTTTTTTATAAAAATATCATTAATGATCAAAAACACCACTAGCATTTTTAACATTGAGTGGTGATTTTATAGAAGTAGAAAAATGTGTCCAAATATATTGGTTTGAGTTGGTTGAGTGTTTGTTGATATTGGGTGTATTTTTTGGTGTCTTTTACTTTGAGGGTGTGTTAAAATTGGGTGTCTATAGTTATCATATGGAAAATATAAGTAGATAAATTATTATTGTTGGGTTATTGATGGTAACTATCCATTAGGAAGTGGCACTGGTGGACATGCAACTTGAGGGAGTCCAATTATTGATGTGGGCATTGGAGGATAAGATAAATTGGGATAGTGTCTAGTGGGATTATATCATTTTATATAGCCCCTATACAAGGATCAATATGGCAAGGAGTACATGATAATTATTGTCTCCATGTAATAATGTAATCAAGGAAGCTACTTTGAAAGGAGTGTTGGCCAAAATAAGTAAAATATTATTTGGATCAAATTAAAAAATCTATTTTGATGTTGTGCTAAGAGGTAACAAATTTGATCTTTAGTATTTGAAGCATTATTTATTAATAATTGGCCATAGAGGCCTTTATGGAAGTGATGTGTGTTTTACAAGTGAAAAAAATATACATTCATTTCATCCATGGCATGTTGGGGGACAACTAATTGATGCACAAGATGCATCAAAAATATCAAATGAGGTTTCTATGCTTCAACATAGGAGTTGAGTGGTTTTATTTGGATCTTGTCAAGGAAGCTACTTTGTAAGGAATTTTGGCCACAAGAAGTAACATATTATTTGGATAAAATTAAAGATCTATTTTGATGTTGTGCTGAGAGGTAAAAAAATTGAGCTTTAGTCTTCGGAGGATGATTTATCAAGAATTGGTCATAAAGACCTTAATGGTAGTGATGTGTATTTTGCAAGTGAAAAAAGTATACATTCATCACATCCATGGCATGTTAGGGGACAACTATAATTGATGCACAAGATGCATCACAAATATCAAATGAGGTTTCTATGATTCAATATATGTGTTTGTTCTTGTTAGATATTTTTAGGATTGTCATAAATAAAACTAAAACTTTCTTCTTGTCATATATTTTCAATTGACCATTCTTTGGGTCACTTTTTAAATAAAAAATAATTGACATGAATAATTTTTAACCTATAGATGAATTCACAATAAATGTCATATATATTAATTTTTTAGTATATATTTATATAAATTAATGTTGATAATGATATCTACTACTATAGATTTAGAAACATAACTGGCACCAAGTGTATATGTGAGGGGGACTTTTCAGAACCCCTTCTTCCCTACTTAAGGATCTCTTTCCAAAGGAGGACCTAAAGATATGGATATCTTCTATGCATGTAGGATCTACTAAATGCAATGTTTCAAGGTGTAAACATTGATGTTGTGCTTATGTAACATTTTTTTATGGATTTATTCAACAAACACCTAAAGCTTTTGGATCGTTATATCTAAATATTTTTTGAGCCTTAAAATGTTATTTAAACTTAAGGTGAATATCACTAAAAATGCATGCTAATATTATATCACACAAATGCAATAAGATAAGAGTTGACCTAAATGCTTTTCATTTTTGATGATGGGCTAAACTAAGGAGATATTTCCCTTTCAAGGAAAACAAGGAATGATGCAAGAAGACAAGCTAGCCTAGAATGCAATCTATATGCTTTTTGATTTCTTGCCTAAGTACTTGGAAATGAAAAGAAGTTTTAATCTGATCTATGATTCTTTAATTTTGACCAATATAAATAAAAAATTTTAAGTGAATTTGAAGTCTAGACTAGGTTTCCTTGATTTCCCAAATGAAATGTGATGTTAAGCAAAAAATGGTAGCAAAAAAGGCACAAGATACAATAAATATTGAAATATAGAGTTTAGGGAGATGCCAAGTGGTAGGATTATCTCAACCGATGCCTATATAAATTTTCTACTATTATCCAAAATCATCAATGGTAAATTTGGCCATGACTAGAAAATTTGAAACTTGTAAAATAAGACCAAAAAAATTAGGTTTTTTATTTTGGGGGGTTTGTTTGAGTGCTGGGAAGATGAATCTTTGTCTTGTGAGCTGATTAGACCCCATATTTATGAAAACAAAATGAGTATGTTTGCTTTCCTTGGAGTGAAATGAAGAGTTACCAAATTCACCATTGATGACAAAATTCACCACTGGAAAATTTGGTTGTGGTTGGCGAATTTGGATTGTGTATTCTAGAGAACCAAAATCACCAATTGCTATAGTAATTAGTGAATTTGATCTAAACCAAGGTTGATATGACTTTGAGCTCAAATTTAGAGCAATTTTTGAGAAATTTTGTGAAATATTGCAAGGGTGATGTTGTTTGAGGGTATGCAAGGTCTACAATCTGTCATGACCCTCCCAGATGGACTTTTGAAACATAGAAAAACAATGTATTAACAAATGTGACTAATATTCGATTTTGAGCAATAAGTAATGAAGGATATGTTACTGCTAATAAATTGCCAATGTGTAGGATCAGGTGCACTCGTGAGTGGAGGAAATTGAGTCATCCACTGGAGGTGAGAGTACTTGAGGAAGGGGAAATGATGATAAGGCAACTCGAAGGTAACACGGATAGATACCTTCATATAGGCATGCATTCGGTTAAGGGATAATCATCAATGTCTAATCACCTTGAGCCCCATACTGATGGCCTAGTAGCTATCATAAGTTCTAGAGGCTGAGATAGGTGATTAGATTGATGGAAAGACTCCCTCTTTGTTTGATGCACTTGCATGATTATCTTTTACTTCAGCATTATTAACCTTGATAACCGGTGATCATGGGGTAGATGGTTTGCCTTCACAAACTTCATATGTGTGTTGTTTAAATAAATAGTTTATTTATTTAAAAAGAGCAAAAGATATTGTTTAAATAAATAGTTTATTTATTTAAAAGGAGCAAAAGATATTGTTTAAATAAATAGTTTATTTATTTAAAAGGGCAAAATATATTGTTTAAAATAAATAGTTTATTTATTTAAAAAGAGCAAAAGATGTTTAAATAAATAGTTTATTTATTTAAAAGGGCAAAAGATATTGTTTAAAATAAATAGTTTATTTATTTAAAAAGGGGTAAAAGATGTTAAATGAATAGTTTATTTATTTAAAAGGAAAAATATATTGTTTAAAATAAATAGTTGATTTATTTTAGAAAGGCAAAAGATAATGCTTAATTAAAAGGTTGACTATTTAAAATAAAACAAAAAGAAAACCCTAAAAAAAGGTGTTTGCCTCGATGTATCTAGGAAGTCATCGCCCACCCATCGATCGACCCCCCTGAGATGTTATGGTGACAAGATGACATTCGGTAGAATAGGCTGAATTACCCTTTGGAGACCTGGATGGCCAGATGCATGAAGCTCCTCTGACATGAGAGGAAAACTCTTTATGATGATCACCTTGGGAAGAGAAAGGAGAGGGGTGTTCACCCTACCTCTTGTCGGAGGTGGTCGGGGAGTAATGGTGGGTAGGCGGGAGCATGGATCGAGGAGGGAAATAAGACATGAAAGGAAAACATTGAAGAGATAGAGAGGCAAGAGAGGATGGATGGGATAAGGAGCGAAGGAAGAGCAATGAGTGATGAGTGATCATCGAGTAGTGTAGGTGACCCAATTATCATGGGTGAACCAGGTTGGTCCTCGTCCGAAGTTGGTTGTTATGCTATTCTCTATGTTAAAGAGCATTGAAGCTCTGTGTTAAAGAGCATTGAAAGCTCTATGTTAAAGAGCATTGAAGATCTATGTTAAAGAGCATTGAAGCTCTGTGTTAAAGAGCATGAAAGCTCTATGTTAAAGAGCATGAAAGCTTTATGTTAAAGAGCGTTGAAGCTCTGTGTTAAAGAGCGTTGAAGCTCTATGTAAAAGAATTATGTGTTAAAGAGAATTATGTAAAGAGCGTTGAAGCTCTATGTTAAAGAGCGTTGAAGCTCTATGTTAAAGAGCATGAAAGTTTATGTAAAGAGCTTTAAAATATGTTAAAGAGTGTGAAAGCTCTATGTTAAAGAGCATGAAAGCTCTATGTTAAAGAGCAATGAATTTTGTTAAAGAGCATGAATCTGTGTAAAGAGTGAAAGCTTAAGAGCATGAAGCTCTATGTTAAAGAGCGTGAAAGCTTTGTGTTAAAGAGCGTTGAAGCTCTATGTTAAAGAGCATTAAAGATTATGTGTAAAGAGCATTGAAGCTCTGTGTTAAAGAGCGTGAAAGCTCTATGTTAAAGAGCGTTGAAGCTCTATGTTAAAGAGCATTGAAGCTCTGTGTTAAAGAGCATGAAAGCTCTATGTTAAAGAGCACAAAAGATTTGTGTTAAAGAGCATGAAAGCTCTATGTTAAAGAGCATGAAAGCTCTATGTTAGAGAGCAATGAAGCTCTGTGTTAAAGAGCATTGATAGCTCTATGTTAAAGAGCGTGAAAGCTCTGTGTTAAAGAGCGTGGAAGCTCTATGCTAAAGAGCATTGTAGCTCTGTGTCAAAGTGAGCATCGTAGCTCCATATTAGAGCATCGTAACCCTATGTTAGAGGATGCATAGCATCGTAGATGGTTGTGTTTTGTGCTAGCCAAGAATCTGGATGCTTTACCATCCGATAGCTCATTGCAGTTGGTAGAAGCTTAGCTACTGTTCATTGTCTTCTTTATCAATTTTAAAATGAAAATGAATGTTATTTTGTAATGTAAGGGTATGGGACCTTATGTTATGAAATAAAATGGAAATGAATGATTATTTTGTAATGTAGGGGTATGGGACCTTATGTTATGAAATAAAATGGAAATGAATGATTATTTTGTAATGTAGGGGTATGGGACCTTATGTTATGAAATAAAATGGAAATGAATGATTATTTTGTAATGTAGGGGTATGGGACCTTATGTTATGAAATAAAATGGAAATGAATGATTATTTTGTAATGTAGGGGTATGGGACCTTATGTTATGAAATAAAATGGAAATGAATGATTATTTTGTAATGTAGGGGTATGGGACCTTATGTTATGAAATAAAATGGAAATGAATGATTATTTTGTAATTTAAGGGTATGGGACCTTATGTTATGAAATAAATGAAATGAATGGTTATTTTGTAATTTAAGGGTATGGGACCTTATGTTATGAAATAAATGGAATAGATGGTTATTTTGTAATTTAAGGGTATGGGACCTTATGTTATGAAATAAATGAAATAGATGGTTATTTTGTAATTTAAGGGTATGGGACCTTATGTTATGAAATAAATGAAATGAATGGTTATTTTGTAATCTAAGGGTATGGGACCTTATGTTATGAAATAAATGATTACTTAGCAATTATGGGTATGGGACTCTAATTGTTGAGGAGGGTAGTTCATTTACTACAAATAGAGCACGTGAGCTAATGCATGGTTGATTGACTCTCTCAAGTTGGGTGAGAGGGGAAGTGGAAAGGGTAGTTTCTATGATAAAGGACTATGCATTAGTAAGTTGAATTGCTTGGGTTATTTGTATAGTTGCAATTTGGCAATGAATTAAGTAAGTGCATATAGAAGCATGTCTATCCGGATCCATGAGTGTCCTGATCCCCTACTATCCTCACTTGATCGATGGAAGAGTGGGAAGGTCAAATTCAGGAGATAGACCAATCCACAAGTTTGCTCTCTACCTTACTTCTTGATTATTTTTGCAATAGATTAGATTGTGGGGAGATTTTCCTGATAAAATGGATGTAAAGTAGTGTGGAAAGGTATGGGGTGTACCATACTAGTTCATGTACTTGAACAAACTTTGTAACTGCCACATCTAGTACTTCTTTATTTAGTCTTCTGCATTTAAACCTTTTAATGTATGCATAATTGGTTATTGTTTCTCTATGCCTTGACTATGCTTGCTTGATGATAATTCATTTTGTTAGATTTAGTATCTAGATATTTTATGCTCTTGTGATGATTAAAAAGGAAAGAATATTTAGTAAGTTCTAGGTGAACTTAGAGGTACCCTAAGGGCTTGAGACCCCCTTAGGGAGGTTGGAAACTAGGTTTGGAAGATTGTACTAGAGCTAAGATAGCTTGTTAGTGGACAAGATCGATAGCTTAGCTCATAGTACACGTAGCATGCCCACACATAATGGCTTGTGTGGATATGGAGATGCGTGTACACCTTCTAATGATTGAAGGTGGTAAGTCTAGCTCATCAAGACTGATGAGAGAGATAGACTTACGTGCACAACACAAGATAGGCTTACGTAGATGGGACTTGCATGAAGGGAATCTTGTGTGGTATAGTTCTTAAGAAACTTAGGCTATGTCAAATAGTAGGTCGATCTAAGGTTGGTTGGGGATTTATGAATCCTCCTCCTTAGTCAAAAAATATATATAATAATATATGTAAACTTTTCTTTTGTGTGTGTGTGTTTTCTTGTTTCATGTTTTTGGGGTGTTACATTTGGTATCAAAGCTCTAGGTTCGAGGGTATAGAGCTTCTTATGTGTTGTAAAAGAGATTTAGGGATCTCTGATAAAGGCTTGCTTAGGAATAAGCTGAAATCTGGAGTAACCTAGAGTCTCTACTCATTTAGGATCTAAAGGAATTGATTCTAAAAAAGGGTGGATAATATGATACCTCAGTATGGGCTTTGGTATTAATGATATATCCTAACCTTGGGACCTCATCCTAGTTAGATCTCTAATGAATAGCAAAATAAGGACTCTGTATTGTGGTCAAGTTAGTAATTCAGTTAAGAGAAAGTTGTAGTCTAACTCTTTTTTGGGTGGAAACCAGATCAAGATGCCACCCAAGGCTAGGATGGGAAGGCCTCCACCTAGACAAACTCGACAAAGTAATGTTGAATAAGGGATCCATAATGAGGATCCAGAGGTTCCCAATGCAGGAATAGAGGAACTTACTACTATGGTTGCCGAGTTATAGGATCAGTTAAGACAAGTGCTAGAAACTATGGCAAATCAAAATTTGCAAGCTAGAGATTCAAAAGTCAACCAAGTTGAGGGGCTGATAGTGGAACAAAAGCAAGCAAGGACCCTCTTAGAAAAAGAGATAGTAAGGGACCTAAAGAATGTTTGTATCTCCAAGTTTGATGGAGAAGGGGAGGGAGACATAGCTAAAGCTTGGTTGAGAGAGTTGGAAGTCTTCTTCATAGTGAAGGGGTATTCTTCAGGTACCCAAATGGTTTGGGCTACTATTTACCTTGAAGGAGCTACCCTGGACTGGTGGGAGACTTACTATGAGGAAACTAAGATTGAACCGGTAGACATTCCATGGAAGGAATTTATAGACATCTTCAAGAAGAGATTCCTCACGGAACACTTCTATGCTTTAAAGTTTGAAGAGTTTGCTAGTCTAAGGCAAGGAACTAACTTAGTGGAGGTATATTATAGGAAGTTGGTAAAATTGTTGAAGTATGTACCCACCTATAATGAGAAGATGTGGATTCATAAGTTTACTCATGGATTGCAGTCTAGGATAAAGCATGACGTAGAAATGCAGGAACCTAAGTCATTGCAGAAGGCTTATGATTTAGCAAAGAAAGCAGAGTCTCATTTCTACTATAAGTATGAAAACCTGACCGACCAGGAATATCAGGAACTAAAGAAGAGGAATAGCAATGGGGTTATAAAATGAGAGGTAGAGCAAGAACGGAAGGCTAAGAACCCCCAGAATCTAGAGAAGAAATTCAATGGAGGCCAAAAGAAATTCAAGAAGAACTTCTTCAAGAAAGGCAACAAACCCAATAATGCTAAACCTCCCTCGTAGAAGCCATCAGCTCTAGTATCGATGATTAAGAGCGAGGAGCAAAAAATGGAAAAGAGACAAGGGCCCAAGGATGGATGTTACCATTGCAAAGGGATGCACTATGCTAATCAGTGCCGTATCGACTAGGGACAAGCATACCCAACAATAAAGGAAAGGAGTCGATGCATAAGATCTACGCTGCAACTAGGAATCAAAAACTTGAAGGGCAAGCCACCCCGTTAATCATCAAAGGTAAGATTTTTGATAAGCAAGTAGATATCTTAATAGATAGTGGAGCCATCGATAGTTTCATTTCTTGTAAATTAGCCAAAGATATGCCAAAAAGGCCAGGGTATTTGGCTCATGGATGGAAGGTTGAGTATGGGTCTGGATAGACCTACTCCATAAACCAATGCTTCCCAATGATGGAAATTACTTTAGAAAGTGGAACCATGGAAGGTTACCTATACGTAACCCCACTTCACACCTTTGATGTGATCCTAGGGATGGATTGGCTACAGGCCCATCAAGCCATAATCAATTTCCAAGATAGATGGATTGAGTATTCCAAGGGAAATAATGAGAGGCTATGAATTTATAGCAAGCAAGGGGTATTCAAGCCCCAGATGTTGTTAGCCATGTAGTTGAAGAAAGCCCTCAAGAAAGGGGGGATCATTTATGTTGTAAAAATGAATGAAGTTGAGAGAGATCGAAAGGAAGAGGTGATTGAGGCACACCCAATTCTATAGGAATTTTAGGATGTATTTCCAAAATATCTTCCAGGGCTCCCTCTTGTGCGAGAATTTGATTTCACTATCGATCTTATACTAGGAGCGGAACCCATCCACCGATCTCCATATAGGATGTCACCTATTGAGATGCATGAGTTAAAGGTACAACTACAAGGGTTATTGGAAAAGGGGTTGATAAAACCAAGTGTGTCACCATGGGGTGCACCCATTTTATTTATGAAAAATAAGGATGGATCTCTAAGATTGTGTATTGACTATAGGATGTTGAATAAGGCCACAATCAAGAACTGGTACCCCTTGCCCAGGATCAAAGATTTATTTGACCAGCTAAGAGATGCCATGGTATTTACCAAGATAGACCTAAGGTTAGGGTATCACCAGATGAGGATTCATGAGGAAGACACTCACAAAATGATATTTAAAACAAGGTATGGGTATTATGAGTTCACCATCCTACCTTTCGGGTTGACTAATGCACCCATTGCCTTCATGAATCTAATGAATAGTGTGTTCAAGAGGCACCTAGACTAGTTTGTCCTTGTATTTCTTGATGACATCCTAATATACTCATAGAATAGGGAAGAGCATGACAAACATCTCAAGATCATGTTGGAGTTGCTAAGGGAAAACCAACTCTACGGGAATCTAGCTAAGAGCGATTTCTATGTTTTAGAGGTGCACTATTTGGGGCATATCATATCGATTGAAGGGATCATAGTGGATCTAGAGAAAATAGAAGCCATGATAAATTGGCCACCCTATACAAATTTTACTGAGGTAAGAAGCTTCATGGGGCTAATGAGCTATTACTGATATCACATAAAGGATTTCTCAAAAATCACCTCGATGATAACTAGTCTCCAAAAGAAAGGAAAGGAATTCAAATGGATGGAGAAGTGTGAGGTTGCTTTCACCATGTTGAAGCAAAATCTCACCACTACACCAATACTAAATATTCTAGACCCACAAGGAGATTTTACTGTATGCTCTGATGCATCGTTGGAGGGTCTAGGGGGAGTGCTCATGCAGGGTGAGTCAGTAGTAGCTTATACTTCAAGGAAGCTTAAGAAGCATGAGGTTAACTATGCTACTCATGATTTAGAGCTAGCTATTGTAGTTCACACTTTGAAATTTTGGCACCATTATCTGGTAGGAAGACCCTTCGAGCTAAAATCAGATCATCAGAGTCTGAAATACATATTTACTCAACCAATACTCAATGCGAGGTAGAGAAGGTGGGTCGAGTTCCTCGTTGAGTACGATTTTGAAATTGAGTACATTAAAGGAAAATAAAATAAGGTTGTAGATGCCTTAAGTAGGAGGAAACACATAGCAACCATAACTAGGAGCCACATAAATCTCATGGACCAAGTAAGAAAGGAGCAATATCAGGACGAATATTGTCAAGAAATTCGAGCCAAGTTAAGAGAAGACCCAGAGAGCAATAAGGAGTTTAGGGTAATCGATGACCTTTTATGCTACAAAGGAAGAATCATCATACCAAAATTAAGGGATTTAAGGAAGGTAGTGATGCAAGAAGCCCATAGATCTCCTTATATGGCTCACCCCGAAGGGGTAAAAATGAGAGAAAATCTAAAAAGGACTTTTTTTTGGGTAGGGATGAAGAGGGACATTATAGATTTTATGGCCCGATGCCTTGAGTGCTAGAAGGTCAAGGTAGAATGCAAGCATCCCATAGGATATTTGTACCCCCATAATATACCTACTCAAAAATGGTAGGTCATATCAATGGATTTTGTTGTAGGCTTACCTAAGACTAGGTACCAGCATGATGCAATCTTTGTGGTGGTCAACAAATTGACCAAGGTCACACACTTCATACCTGGAAGCACCAAGGATGATGCTCAAGTGGTGGCTAATAGGTTTGTTAAAGAAGTGTTCAGACTGCATGGATTCCTAAAAGTAATTATATCATATAGGGATTCCAAGTTTACTTCAGAGTTTTGGAGAGCCCTACATCTGGTGATAGGCACAAAGTTGCATATGAGTTCAGCATACCACCCTAAAATAGATGGTCAGATGGAGCGAGTAAACCAAGTTTTGGAAGATATGCTCCACATGTATTGCATGGACCACAAGTCTCGATGGGAAGACTATCTATCATTGGTAGAATTTACCTACAATAATGGATATCATTCCTCTCTAGGGATGGCACCTTTTGATGCATTATATGGGTGAAAGTGTAGAACACCACTATCATGGGATAACCTAAAGGATAGAGCAATGATTGGACCAAAAATGGTCAAGGAAATGGAAGAGCAAATCAGGGTAATCAGGCAAAGGCTCAAAGAGGTTGTTGATAGGTAGAAGAGCTATGCCGATTTAAAAATAACTCCCAGAGAATACTCGGTGGGAGATAAAGTGTTCCTAAGGGTCAAACCAATGAAAAGTGTGATCAAGTCCACAAAACTGGATCCACGATTTGTAGGACCCTTTGAGATCACTGAGAAGATTAGTCTGGTTGCATATCGACTCACCTTACCTCCAAATTTATCAAAAATCCATGACACCTTCCACATATCTTTGCTTAGAAAATATATTGTTGACCCTGAACATGTGTGGGATGTCTCTAACTTGTAGATGGCAAACCCAGAGGCAATCGAAGTAATGCTAGTAAGGATCCTTGAATTTCTCTCTAAAGCTATGCGAAATCAGACCCTTGAGTAGTGTAAGGTCCAATGGGACCATTTCTCGAAGAGAAATGCCACTTGGGAGAAGGTGGCGGACATGCAAAAATATTTTCCTTTTTTGTTTGATGAACTTTAAGCTATTGTAACAAGTTGCTTAATTTTATATGTGGTTGAAAAACTAAGAAACATCGGGGATGGTGTTAATCCTAGTGGGGGAGGATGTCATGACCCTCCCAGATGGACTTTTGAAACATAGAAAAATAATGTATTAACAAATGTGACTAATATTCGATTTTGAGCAATAAGTAATGAAGGATATGTTACTACTAATAAATTGCCAATGTGTAGGATCAGGTGCACTCGTGAGTGGAGGAAATTGAGTCATCCACCAGAGGTGAGAGTACTTGAGGAAGGGGAAATGATGATAAGGCAACTCGAAGGTAACATAGATAGATACCTTCATATAGGCATGCATTCGGTTAAGGGATAATCATCAATGTCTAATCACCTTGAGCCCTAGACTGATGGCCTAGTAGCTATCATAAGTTCTAGAGGTTGAGACAGGTGATTAGATTGATGGAAAGACTCCCTCTTTGTTTGATGCACTTGCATGATTGTCTTTTACTTCAAAATTATTAACCTTGATAACTAGTGATCATGGGGTAGATGGTTTGCCTTCACAAACTTCATATGTGTGTTGTTTAAATAAATAGTTTATTTATTTAAAAAGAGAAAAATATGTTTAAATAAATAGTTTATTTATTTAAAAAGAGCAAAAGATATTGTTTAAAATAAATAGTTTATTTATTTAAAAGAGCAAAATATGTTTAAATAAATAGTTTATTTATTTAAAAGGGCAAAATATATTGTTTAAAATAAATAGTTTATTTATTTAAAAAGGGGCAAAATATGTTAAATGAATAGTTTATTTATTTAAAAGGGAAAAATATATTGTTTAAAATAAATAGTTGATTTATTTTAGAAAGGCAAAAGATAATGCTTAATTAAAAGGTTGACTATTTAAAATAAAATAAAAATAAAACCCTAAAAAAAAAGGTGTTTGCCTCGGCGTATCTAGGAAGTTATCGCCCACCCATCGGTCGATCCCCTTGAGATGTTATGGTGACAAGATGACATTTGATAGAATAGGCTGAATTGCCCTTTGGAGACCTAGATGGCTAGATGCATGAAGCTCCTCTGACATGAGAGGAAAACTCTTTATGATGATCACCTTGGGAAGAGAAAGGAGAGGGGTGTTCACCCTACCTCCTATCGGAGGTGGTCGAGGAGTAATGGCGGGTAGGTGGGAGCATGGACTGAGGAGGGAAAGAAGACATGGAAGGAAAATCCCGAAGAGGTAGAGAGGCAAGAGAGGATGGATGGGGAAGGAGTGAAGGAAGAGCAATGAGCGATGAGCGACCATCGAGCAGTGTAGGTGACCCAATTACCATGGGTGAACCAGGTTGGTCCTCATTCAAAGCTAGTTGTTATGCTATTCTCTATGTTAAAGAGTGTTGAAGCTTTATGTTAAAGAGCGTGAAGCTCTATGTTAAAGAGTTATTTGTAAAGAGTGAATGTAAGTGTATGTTAAAGAGCATGAAGCTCTATGTTAAAGAGCATGAAAGCTCTATGTTAGAGAGTGTTGAAGCTCTGTGTTAAAGATAATTAAAGATCTATGTTAAAGAGTGTTGAAGCTCTATGTTAAAGAGTGTTGAAGCTCTGTGTTAAAGAGCATGAAAGCTCTATGTTAAAGAGATTGAAGCTTTGTGTTAAAGAGCATGAAAGCTCTATGTAAAGAGTGTGAAGCTCTGTGTAAAGAGCGTTGAAGCTCTATGTTAAAGAGCATGAAAGATCTATGTTAAAGAGTGTGAAAGCTCTGTGTTAAAGAGTATGAAAGCTCTATGTTAAAGAGCATGAAAGCTCTATGTTAAAGAGCATTGAAGCTCTATGTTAAAGAGCGTTGAAGCTCTATGTTAAAGAGCATTAAACTCTATGTTAAAGAGAGTGAAAGCTTTATGTTAAAGAGTGATGAAGCTCTATGTTAAAGAGCATGAAAGCTCTGTGTTAAAGAGTGATGAAGCTCTGTGTTAAAGAGCATTGATAGCTCTATGTAAAAGAGCATAGAAGCTCTATGTTAAAGAGCATGAAAGCTTTGTGTTAAAGAGCGTGAAGCTCTATGTTAAAGAGCATTGAAGCTCTATGTTAAAGAGTGTGAAAGCTCTATGTTAAAGAGCATGAAAGCTCTATGTTAAAGAGCATGAAAGCTCTATGTTAAAGAGCATGAAAGCTCTATGTTAGAGAGTGATGAAGCTCTATGTTAAATAAGCATTGATAGCTCTATGTTAAAGAGCATGAAAGCTCTGTGTTAAAGAGCATGGAAGCTCTATGCTAAAGAGCATTGTAGCTCTGTGTCAAAGCGAGCATCGTAGCTCTATATTAGAGCATCGTAACCCTATGTTAGAGGATGCATAGCATCGTAGATGGTTGTGTTTTGTGCTAGCCAAGAATCTGGATGCTTTGCCATCCGATAGCTCATTGCAGTTGGTAGAAGCTTAGCTACTATTCATTGTCTTCTTTATCAATTTTAAAATGAAATGAATGTTTATTTTGTAATGTAGGGGTATGGGACCTTATGTTATGAAATAAAATGGAAATGAATGATTATTTTGTAATGTAGGGGTATGGGACCTTATGTTATGAAATAAAATGGAAATGAATGATTATTTTGTAATGTAGGGGTATGGGACCTTATGTTATGAAATAAAATGGAAATGAATGATTATTTTGTAATGTAAGGGTATGGGACCTTATGTTATGAAATAAAATGGAAATGAATGATTATTTTGTAATGTAGGGGTATGGGACCTTATGTTATGAAATAAAATGGAAATGAATTATTATTTTGTAATGTAGGGGTATGGGACCTTATGTTATGAAATAAAATGGAAATGAATGATTATTTTGTAATTTAGGGGTATGGGACCTTATGTTATGAAATAAAATGGAAATGAATGATTATTTTGTAATTTAGGGGTATGGGACCTTATGTTATGAAATAAAATGGAAATGAATGGTTATTTTGTAATTTAAGGGTATGGGACCTTATGTTATAAAATAAATGGAATAGATGGTTATTTTGTAATTTAAGGGTATGGGACCTTATGTTATGAAATAAATGAAATAGATGGTTATTTTGTAATTTAAGGGTATGGGACCTTATGTTATGAAATAAATGAAATGAATGGTTATTTTGTAATCTAAGGGTATGGGACCTTATGTTATGAAATAAATGATTACTTAGCAATTATGGGTATGGGACTCTAATTGTTGAGGAGGGTAGTTCATTTACTACAAATAGAGCACGTGAGCTAATGCATGGTTGATTGACTCTCTCAAGTTGGGTGAGAGGGGAAGTGGAAAGGGTAGTTTCTATGATAAAGGACTATGCATTAGTAAGTTGAATTGCTTGGGTTATTTGTATAGTTGCAATTTGGTAATGAATTAAGTAAGTGCATATAGAAGCATGTCTATCCAGATCCATGAGTGTCTTGATCCCCTACTATCCTCACTTGATCGATGGAAGAGCAGGAAGGTCAAAGTTAGGAGATAGACCAATCCACAAGTTTGCTCTCTACCTTACTTCTTGATTATTTTTGCAATAGATTAGATTGTGGGGAGATTTCCTTGATAAAATGGATGTAAAGTAGTGTGGAAAGGTATGGGGTGTACCATACTAGTTCATGTACTTGAACAAACTTTGTAACTGCCACATCTAGTACTTATTTATTTAGTCTTCTGCATTTAAACCTTTTAATGTATGCATAATTGGTTATTGTTTCTCTATGCCTTGACTATGCTTGCTTGATGATAATTCATTTTGTTAGATTTAGTATCTAGATATTTTATGCTCTTGTGATGATTAAAAAGGAAAGAATATTTAGTAAGTTCTAGGTGAACTTAGAGGTACCCTAAGGGCTTGAGACCCCCTTAGGGAGGTTGGAAACTAGGTTTGGAAGATTGTACCAGAGCTAAGATAGCTTGTCAGTGGACAAGATCGATAGCTTAGCTCGTAGTACACGTAGCATGCCCACACATAACGACTTGTGTGGATATGGAGATGCATGTACACCTTCTAACGATTGAAGGTGGTAAGTCTAGCTCATCAAGACTGATGAGAGAGATAGACTTACGTGCACAACACAAGATAGGCTTACGCAGATGGGACTTGCATGAAGGGAATCTTGTGTGGTATAGTTCTTAAGAAACTTAGGCTATGTCAAATAGTAGGTCGATCTAAGGTTGGTTGGGGATTTATGAATCCTCCTCCTTAGTCAAAAAAATTAATTATATAATAATATATGTAAACTTTTCTTTTGTGTGTGTGTTTTCTTGTTTCATGTTTTTGGGGTGTTACAACAACTTACAATTTTTAGGATTTGAGTCCCAAAATCTTACAAATTAAATGATGGAAGTGAATGGTATGCAAAATGAGTGGACAATCCAAAATAGATGCAATTTGGGAAGTTTTGGGAGTATAAAGGAGTTCAAAATATTCACAAAGGGGTTAGGAATACAATGAAATAGATTAACTAACCCTTAATTAGAACAAAATGATGAAAATCAATGTGTAATGAAGTCAAATGCTATGAAATACAAGTGCGATCATAAATTTATGAAATCTACAACAATGAGAGAGATGAATGCATGAGATAATGACTAAGAAAAGGTTTTTGGTGGGACAACAAGACAATGATAATCTTGTATCCAACACCATAGTATATTGGAATTGAAAGAGCAAATATATATGACTAAAAATATGAAAATAACATGCAATATGTAATGGAAAAGAGATGCAAAAGAGATTTATGACTAAAATGATGCCTACAAATAAGAATGGATTGAAATTAAATGTGCATGAAGTGGAAAGAAAGTGTGTGTATGTTTATGATGAGAAGGAATACGATTGTGAATGAAAATAACAACTTATTGTGAAGAGAATGAAGCAAATGAATGAAACAAAACCTTGCAATGGAGGATATTGTGGGTAACAAGCCAAAAAAATCTTGGATAAACCTACAAAAGGATGTTAGAGAGTTGAAATGATGATGAAAAAGCTTAAATAAGACCTGCAATGATGATATTAGAAGCTAAAAGCAAAGATATACCTTGCACAAAGAGATTAAAAGCATGAAAATAGAAGGAAAAATGCAAGCAAATGGATATTCAAGTTAGCAAGGCCAACATTAAGAGAGTAAAATGCAATGAATGGAAGCAAAGGAATGGAGAGAGGAGAGGTTCTAGGAATGCTATCACCTAGAAATAGTCCCTCCTTACCTCCAAGAATACCTCCTTGCCCCCAAGCCCTCTTTGCCTTGCTTGACTTACCTCCAAAGGAATGCTTGAAGAAGAATGCTAGAGAAGGGTAGCTAGAATAATGTTGATAAAATATAATTATTTTTATAATTTTCTCCTTTATGCTTGCCCTAAGGGTTGTTTAAATAGTTTTTGGAGGAGATATTGGGATGGAGAATTGGTTAGGGTAAATTCAAAATTTGTAGGCTTAGTTTATTTTTGAAGCATGAAAGGTCAAAGGAGGTAGTAGGATGAAGGAATTTGCATACCTCTGACTCGTGTAATAAGATTCTAGCTATTTTCCCAAATTGACCACTTAGACCAAAATTGCTAGTGGAAAATTTGGTTATGACTAGTATTTTTTATCAACAATCAATTTTGACTATCAAGATTTATCTTTTTGTAAGTTTACCAAATTTTCCATTGGTGACCAAATTCACCACTAGTGAATTTGGTACTGATTGGACAATTTGGTAGAGGTAAAAATTATGTCTAGATTGCTAGGTTTGGCATGTTTTAATGTTTGATGATACCAACAATTTGTTTTATGTATTTTTATTTATTTTTGTGTCAAAATTGGGTGTCTACAACTACCTATACAACCAAGTGGTCTCTTACTAATTAAAAAATCAATTTAGTTTATTTGAAACTAAAAAATTTCACTACATTAACCTAATCATTAGAGAAAAGTGTAGGGTTCTTATGACCTAATGGTGTTTATATTCTGAAAGTGGGACCTAGGATTTCATGGAGGATAATTTATTTCATAGCTTGAGAGAAGGGTTAATTAAAGCTTTTTGGGATCCATATTTTGGGATATGGTCTTCAACAAAGGTAATAATAGGAAGAAACTAATTATTGTTATTGTAATTAAAGGGGTAATGACTATATATTCAAGAAAGGATATTCTAATGTTGATAATTGATATATTTCTATATGTTAACATAAGGTGTACCACAATGGTTGTAGTACCTAAATGAACATTTGAAGGTATGAGTAAATACAAAACTACAAAATTCATGGACTCTAAGGAGAAATGTATGGGACATGTGTGCTATAAGTCATTGCACTTTATTCTTATAGTTGGGATTATGAAGCGATATGGATATTGATATATTTATATTTCACCCTAGAATTTTACGTTGATGTTCATGGCTTGATATTTGAAATAACATGTCAATATGCAAAAATTTTGTGTCCCCAAGTTTTAGAAAAACTCTGATGTTTTCCATGTCATTTAATAATGATATATGTTTATATGTTTACATGTTGATATCTCATTACTTGTGTCAAGGTATAACTTAGTTGTCATTATTTTTCCTAAGTATCTTGTGTTTTTTATGTGCTCTAGTTACCCATGGGATATATTTCATGTTGAAACTCTATCTTGATATTTTTGTGTTTGAAACATAGTAGCATTAAGTAGCATTAAAAAATTTATGTTACTAATGAATCTAGGTATCGTGAATGTGACAATATTGCTAACAAAACATTGATTTTCCATATCATCTAATAATGGGATATATTTAATCTTGAACATTATATTTTGATATATGCTTCATATTTCTTCATATGACATTGGAATTTTGATGTTTCCTATCATCTACTACTAGGATATATTTAAGTATAGACTTAATGTTATCAATATATGCTTCATATTTCTTCATATGTTACTTGGACTATAAATCGATGACATAGATCACATTGAACTTATTTCCATGTGATAGAGAAAAATTCTAGCACATGTTGCTTTTGTTTTATAGTAGATATGTATAGCTTTTCATGTCCATACTATTTTTGGGTAGTGAATGACTTGGAATATAGGCTACCTTGCTAATTATGCTAATGTTTTTAGTTAATGACCAATTTCAATGAGTAAAGGTGATTTAGTTTGATCATGTTTTTTTTTACATCCTCTACCTCAGAAGATAATTCGTAAGAATTCTATGTTGATATTTACATATGTTTCCATATGCTTTTATTGGTAATATTATGGTGGTGTATAACTAAGTTACCATGATTTGGATTGAACTCTTTTAATGAAAACATCCAAGAGCTATAATTTTTGGTTATATATCTACTTAAAGTTGAATTTTTCATTTTAAATAAATACATATATGTATTTTTTTAAGTAAGGTGAAGTACAATGAGTGGCATAATGGGGCCACACTCTCTAGGAGCACAATGGAGGTCTCCCTCCCCATGATTTGAACTTGGATAGATTGAATAAAAATCCAATAATATATCATTAAGATATCCTTACAGAACTAATATTAAAATTTTATTTACATTTTTAACCAAAAAAATAAAATAAAACTAATGTTCTCAATGTATTTCAACTTAGAATTTTATTATAATAGTTATGCATGATCATATTTATTAGAACAAATATTTCACTACTACATGTGTGTATTGATCCTCAATGGGATCTTTAATCAAATAGTGGGCTTGAAAATGTCCTATGTACTTACATAAAAAAGGAGCAATTGTCATCTTTATCCATCAACGTGATCAAATAAGGATTATTCAACATCTCAAATAAAAAAAAAATGTTGAGCTATTCAAAATAATGTATTTTGCTTTTAAAAAATATTGTTTTGTATTCAAGCTATCCCATAAAATTTAAATTCTTTATATAACATAAATTTTTATATTTTTATTTTTATTTTTCAAAAAAATAATATAAAATCTGATTAAGTGCAGTAGCTAGTGCAAGCACACGAGCTTGGAGTAAGTGTATAAGTGAGTGCGAGCACATGAGCCAGGATTAAGTGTAGTAGTTAGTGTGAGCACATGATCCGGGAGTAAGTACAGTAGCAATTGTAAGCACGTGAGTCAAGAGTAAGTATAGCAGTGAGTGCGAGCACGTGAGTTGGGAGTAAGTGCAGCAACGAGTGTGAGCATGAGCGCATGAGCTAAGAGTAAGTGTGGTAGTGATTATGATGATGAGTGTGAGCTAGGAGTAAGTGCAAAAACAAGTATGAGCATGAGCTAGGAGTAAGTGCAGTAGCAAGTGTGAGCATGATTAGAGAGTAAGTGCAGCAACAAGTTTGAGTAAGTGCAACCAAAATCGAGTGCAAGTGAGTGCAACCAAAAGTGAGTGAAAGTGCAATATGGGAGTAAATATAGTAGTCATAGTAGAAGAGAAAAAGTTTCATCCATAATGCATCAATGCTTCAAACCCTTACCATGAATGTGTGGGACATTATTTCCAAAAAATTGTTGAAGCCATGTTGGGAAAAATAAGAGACAAGGGCAATTGTGAGCCAAGAGGGAGTGTAAGTTGTAAGTTAGTGTGAGGCAAGAGAGAGTGTGAGGTAGGAGAGAGTGCAAACCAAAAGGGAGTGTAAACTAAGAGGAAGTGCAATCCAAGATTCAATCATGGCTAAAGAGCGGCAAGTTCATCTAGAGTGCATCAATGCTTCAAACCCTTACCAAGAATGTGTGGAACATTATTTCCAAAAAAATGTTGAAGTGAAGGAATGCCAAGAAAAATAAGAGACACGAGAAATTATGATCCAAGAAGGAGTGCAATCCATGACCAATTTTGAGGCAAGAGAGAGTGCAAGCTGGGACCAAAAGTGAGTGCAAGTAGCGAGGGAGTGAAAACCAAGCGAAAGTGCAAGCCAAGAGCAAGCCTCGTTAGCTATTATGGAAGGAAAGTCATTTTTGAAAGTCCTAATGGGAATTCATGATGCCCTAGATAGAAATAAAAATGCACTTGTTGGAAGTATGAAGCCCCAATCTAGATATAAGCAAAAAAGTGAATACATGGCAAGTTCGATCCAGGTAGCAGATGGTACACCAAAAGTAAGTATCAAGGATGAGATGATTGAGAATGATATAATGGTTTTTTGAAGTAGAGGGATAATATGTAAGTTCAATAGATCATGGCTAGGGTTTTTGGAGATTCAAAATTGGATCAAGTGGAAGTGGGGATTGAATTCAAATAAATATGTGGCATTTCTTCCTAAAGATTTTTTCCTCATCATATTTTCTAGTTCAAAAATTAGGGATAAAATAATGGTTGGTGGTCCATGGTTTATGGGAAGAGATGCACTTTATTTGATACCATGGAATGAAAAATTTTCAGTTGATACAAAAACTATTAAGAAGTTTCCAGTGTGGGTTAGGCTTTTTGGACTTCCATATCAGCTTATAAATATGGATGTTTTGAAAAATATTGGAAATACCCTAGGGGAATTCATCAAGGAAGGACCAACAACTAAGGAGTGAAAGAATGATATATATACTTGAATATGTGTTGTTATGGATATTTCAAAACCTTATCCACAATCCATTAATATTAAATATGAATCAAGAGAATGGTATCAACAAGTAGATTATGAAAATATTGCATTTTGTTGCCACAATTGTTTTGAGATTGGACACATGGCAAGAGTTTGCAAAGTAAAAACAATGAATAAAGAGATAAAAACATTCTAGCCATGATATAAAATTCAATATGAAGCAAGTAAATCATTCAATAATAGAAGCTAGATCAGATCAAGGATATTCCACTCCAAAATAAGAGGCAAAGAAATCCTATTGAAAATATCAATTGGTAAGTTTAGAAGGATTTAAAGGTGCAAAAGAAGATGTGGAGATAAAATCCAAAATAAAGACAACAAAAACAGTCAAGTTTATTTTAGGTAAATCATTTTCATTTTCCTCAATTAGTTTAGAATCCTTTTCAGGTAATAAAAGTGAAACTAGTGAAGATGTTATCCCTTGCACTTTAAGGTTTCAAGAGCAGAATAATATAGAAATGAGATTGGAGGAAACCCATAACAATTTAGGGTTTTTAGGGTAAAATAAGAAGGTAATTTCTACATAAGATCATCATTGTACTTTAGGGTCTCCATGGAAATATAAATAAGAGTGTGCTTTTGAGGTTATTCCTTGCAATTCAAATCCTTCAGAACAAGGTAAACCTAAATATGATAAGTCTTACTATGAGCGGTGTGAGAAGATTGAAGAGATTGCTAAAGATGAAAGTATTTTTGAGAACAAAAAAAAAAAGTGGAAGACCCAAGAGGCAAAAAAAAAGAGAAAAATAAATACAAAGGGATATTGATATGGGAAAACAAAAGCAAAGATCACAAGTGTTAACAAGAAGTGGGACTACACCCACAAATAAAACAAAAAAATAGCAATGAAAATAATATCTTGGAATATTAGGGGAATGAATAAGAACCTTAAATAAAGGTATTAAGAAATTGTGAGGTTGTTATAGATAAGATATTTTTGGATATCAAAGCTGGGCAAAAAATATTTGTCATTCATAGTGTTGAATTTCATCTTGATAGAATTTAAATTTTTTAAGGCAATTGATATAAAAGGAGTTGATTGTGGAAACTTAGTAGTTTGAGGAAGATGAAGAATATTTTTTATAGAAGAGTAAATGAAGAATGTCTCCGATAGAATGACAAATTTGGATATGCTTTAATTAACTTATTATAAATGTAACTGTAGACACCAAAATCTAGCCACTTTTCAACCATCCATAGCTTCCCGACACACTTATCCATTATTTATATATTTATATATTTTTTTAATATATATTTAAAAAATTTATATTTATATGAATTAATCCCAGCCATCCGTCATGTTTTAATCTTAGTCATCCATTTTCATTAATCCATGCCACTTACCTCGCTTTAATATCCACCTTTTCTCATGTTCTAATCCCATCCACACATTTTGTGTTGTTGAAACCCTAACATGTCTAAGGGAATATTATAAAGAGGAGTCATTTTTATGACTCAACCCCTAATTTTTTGAATTTCTTAGATAATGAAGGACTCTACCTAAGTTATTTGAGTGCCCAATCCCCTATCATTTTCATCCTCGCATCCCCTCACTGTCATTTGCATCCTTCGCATCCACTACCACCCACCTCGCACAAACTAGTTATGGTTTTGCAACCTTCTCCTCAACTTTTGAACACCCTCTAGAGCTTCTCGAGTGCTTTTCAAAGTCCACATAGTGCCTTTGGGTGTTTCTAGTAGCACCAAGAACCCGTAGGCATTTCCTGTTCAGATCTGTGACCCTATGGCCCTAAAGTGACTTTTAGGGCATCTGCATAATCATTCCCTAAATCAACAAAGAATATAGAAACAAAATTATTTGAAAAGGTAAAATATCATTGTCCTCATTTCATGTTTTTATGTTTTTGTACATATATTTCATTGTAATACTAGGGTTTAGATACTTTATTTGTTTTGAGGGTCTCACGCAGTGGAGCCCTCATAGATATTATTGATTCTGGTTATTGTTTTACTATGTGTAGGTGTAAAATCTATATTCCTTGGAAGCTATTGAAGCTCGAGTGGCCCTACATAGGATACCAAAGCCCACTCACCACTCTATTGGGATAAAATTAGGCGCAAAGACACCACCATCATTTCTAACTAGGGTTTCATAGAACCCTAGTACATTATAACAATTGTATCAAAATAATAATTATTTTAAACCCCGCATTCAAGGTATATTTGATTGTTATATTGGAGATCCATTGGAAATAATAAAATAATTCCTTTATTTGTGTAATCATTTGTGTTACTTTTCTTATTTATTTAATTCATAGTTTGTATTTTGTGTTACTTGATTTTGTATTCACAAATGGTGATCACAGTGGGACCCACAATGGGTTCTTTATGCTAATAATATTTTTATTAACTCGTTGTTTTTATTTTCTATCTTGTAGGTTTCAGGAGTTCTATCGCATGATTTTCGTTGAACTAGGGTTTCCAGGAGCTACATAAGCTGATCCAAGATTGTGTGAATGCCCTACAATGTTCGAGGGACACACCCTAGAGTTCAAAGGGCACCCTGGTACATTTTAGAGACCTCAAAGAGTGGGAAAAATACACGTAGGCTTCTATTTAAGTCTGCCTCAAAACCCTAATTCTTTTTTTTATTTTTGTTTTATGTTTTTACAGATAAATTGATAAAAATAACATTATTCAATGTTTGTTAAAAACAATCATATTACATCTACATTTTATGCACTCGCATTAATTTACACATTGCATTTAGATTTACTTTACATTCATATTCACATTAGTGCAAAATTTAAATTAAAAAAATTGCTGCTTTTTGATGTGTTTTTCATTCAAAGATATGCATATTGTTTTCATGTAAAATGATAATTGCATAAAATAGTTTGCACACTAGGGTCAAGAATTCCTCTTTTGCTTACCTAAGTAGGAAAAATATCAGAATAATAAAAGTACTCCTGCATTTTGTGATTCAAGGTAGAAGATTAAGTGAACCCTCCACTTTTTAGAGTGGGTCTTAAGCGATGTACCCTACATTGTTTGAGGAAATTGGTATCTTCATAGTTGGCTTCTAATTTAGACTTGTAAAATTGGTTACTATTGACATTGTATGAAATACAATAGAAAACATAAAAATTTTAAAATGAATCATACACAACATGTACCACATTAAACAACAATGAGTTGGATTTAATCACCAACCATTTCTTGAGATTTGGCAATGGTGGGTTTCATCTCCATCCACCAATATCTACCCTTAGCCACCATAGGATACCCATGAAAAAACTTTCTGGACTTCATCACCAGAAAGAATCTCATTTCCAGACAAGCCATAGATTTCACCCTTCATAATTCAAATTAGCACATCAAAAACACACAAAACAAAGAAAAAAAGAAAAAACATTAAAACGAGATTAAAAAAATGAGGTAAGAAACATTGTTGCAAAACATAGAATTGAATTGCTTATTTTGTGAAGTTTCCTTCTACACTTTATTTATTGTACATTGTATATTTTATTCAATAGCTTATGGTCCTAACTAGAAATAAAATAAAATTATTGAGTCAAATATCCACTAATCAAACCACTTCATCAATGGAATGTTCATCCTCTTTCCCCACCATTTCTATGATCAATCCCACTAGTTTGACACAGATAATTTATTAAAAAAATTCTATGGTTCCATCACACGTTGTGCAAACTTTAAATACTAATATTTTTCATAGATCCATCCCCATATCCATTCCCCAAGCTGAATCATCTTCTCCTATTGACCATAGCATCACCCATATAGACATGGCCAAAGTGGAGGCTTTTAATAGATCCATTAGCTATGTTCTAGAATCTGTCTATAGCCCACCTAGGCACCATCCTTCTTTCCATTAGGAACTTGTCTCTTCCAAACCTTCAAGCCTTACCTAGGTGTATAACAACCCTCTTTTTGAAGCATCAACTTCACCTTACCAATTTTATTCCATACCCCAATCATCATGTGCTCAAAGCACATCCATCCCATCATCTTACACTACTACTTATGGTAACTCTTTGTATGAAGTACATGTCAATGTTGCTTCAAAAATTTCAGGTTCCAACTTAACCAATGTTGTCCATTTAGATGTAACTACGGTTGCAACTTATCCTTCACATACCTAAAACACCACATCCACACCTTCCACTTCAGATATGGAAATACATGAAGCATGGGAACACCTTAAAAAATTGCTCAAGAAGTGATATAATTCTCAATCCTATCCTCAATAAAAAGTTTATGTGGTTAATCCTAAGCCTCAACCTATTATCATTCAACCCACCTTAGTCACCCAAGGTCCATCATGGATGCCACAATATTCTATGGTTTCCATTCCAACACCGCCATCAACCCATACCTATTTTATGGGTCAATTCATCCATAGTCCTCATGCATCTTCTTCAATTCTTCATTCACAATAATTTCATCAACCATATCATCATCAATTCAAATCCACTCCACCAATTCATAATCATCTCATTATGCCTCAACATATTTTAACTTAGACTTCATAAAATCATTAAGTGATTTAGGGTTTCCACATTCCTAGGGAGGACCCTAGAATTTAGGTTATGTAAAAACAAATTGACAGTTTGATACAATATACTCTTGGTATGATAAACCAGAAACCCACTTTACATCAACTGATCAATAAACCAATCCATCTTTTGGTACCATCCCTTCCATATCCGACAGACTTCATAGTACTAAAGTTTGATAAGTTTAAATGGACTGCGGATCCTAAATAACATGTGAGCATATTTATCCATTCATTATTTAGAATCCAAAGTAATGATGCTCTAATTATTCAAATATTTTCTCAAAAATTGGGGGAGATGTTGTAGAATGGTATAATCACTTGCCTCACCATAGTATTTATACTTTTTAGAAATAGATTGACCAATTTCTTGAAATATTTTACCTTAATGTTAGAAAGAAAATCTCATTATCTGATATATATATATATATATATTCTAAAACAATATGATTATGAGTATATCTATGAATTTGGTAACCGTTGGAGGGCCATTATCACCAAATTACTAATTGCCCTACCAATGGAGGAGCTAATTCAATTTTTTACTAAGAGTTGCTTAAAACCCATCTCTTGGTTATTACAATTACAATAGTATAGATCATTTTATGAAGCTCTTGCCCAGGCTAGTATGATTTAGGAGATAAAAATATAAGAGATTGCGCTTAATACTAAAAATAAATAATGGCAAAACAAGGGCCAATATATAGTTATTCTAGCATTTCAAAATCAAACTAGGCAAATCCAGCCAACCAAGATAACCAAGTTAATCAAGTGGTCATGAGCCATTCTGTAATGGCTCAACAATAACCTATGCAATAGCAACTGTGACAAATTGAATATCATGCAATTTCTTCAACAACTAAATCAATTCAAAACATAGTGCTAGCTATGGAAAACTAACCATGTCAACAATCTGTTTGACAAAATCGTCAATATACCCCATTGGTTGAATTATATGCTTCCATATTTCAAAATTTATATGACACCAACCAACTTGCCTTGCCTGAGGTTAAACTAGATGATCCCACTAAATGTGGTAAAAACTACTGAGAGTATTTGTTTTGCCCTTATCATAGGAAAAATGGGTATGATATTAACAACTACCATATATTTAAGGATAGAGTGCAAGATCTCATTGAATTAGGGGAAATCAAGCTTGATAGTCCCTTAGACCATAAAAACCAAAACCTTAGAATTTATCAAACACCACTTCCTCATCATGAGGAGGTGCAACCAACAACAAGAGGGTCTAATACCAAAACCCCTCATAATAAAGTCAATCATGTCCAACAATACCAAGGTTTTTTGGGTGCTATTCATGTAGTAACCCAAGGTCAACAACAACACACTAATAAAAAAAAAGCTTAGTAATAGTCTGTTCAATCACCCATACCACCACAAGCGTGTCTCAACGTCCAAATTCATCATGTAGACACCTAAAACACATCATGCCGAGGCGACTACTCATATGGGACATGCTAGAAGACCATATGGAAGACCTTTGGACAGATCCAAGGTATAGTAGTGGTTTTTACCACTCAATTGGGCACCTTTTCCTAGTTAGTGCTAGTCACTGCTGACACACATGGTTAGCATTGCTTACCACATATGTCAGTCATGGTCAGCACTCACAATCATTTAGCCTTCATCCAACCAAAATTTGGTTGCAATGACCAATTAGTTGCAGATTAGAGTGGTTTGAGTGAGGAAGGTTTTGGATCCTTCCATCCAACAAGCTCAACCACTCAATCTTGATCTTGGCTTCATGAGGAAGCCATCCCTAGCCCTAGTACAATGCTATAAGATCCCTATTTGAATTGGGGATAAGTCTAGAGAGAAGCATAGTCAATTGAGCAATGAAGACCTATCAAATTGTATAGCCAACTACATGCATTGATAGGGATACTTTTGCTATCCAATTGGAGATCAAATTGCTATGGAAGCCCTATGAGCCTAGGAAAGCCAAGAAACATCAATTCATGCAAGCACCATCAGATCAATTCAACCTCCAGACCTATCATAGGACATAGAGGCAATCCTTGACTATAAATTTGGCAAGGTGGATCAAATATTAAGCCCAAATTTGGAGGATAAACCTATTTAGAGGCTCACCGTAGCTATCAACCACAGTGAACAGTGCCACCCATGCATCAAACCCATGGTGAGCAAATGACTATAGATCCCCTTGTGTTATTTTTTTTAGATAAATTAATTAGATCATATTATATTTAGTATAGGTTTAATCAACATTTTAGAGACATAATCGATGGAATTAAGCATTTAAAGTAGATTTATCTTCATTTTGTCAATTTGGTAATTAGTGCAATTGTGGGTTATTTCATGTGTTTATGTTTTCTATTTGATAATCTAACCCAATAGATAGATAGTATTTGCTTTCTTGCATATGTTTGATGGAAACATTTCATGATTAATATAGGTTTACTATGTTTTATTTGTTTTCTTTATTACATGCTTGTTATGGCATATTTTTGTGAAATATCCTTTTAAAGCCTCATAAAGAGAGGCCTCCTTTGTTTTTAATGTTTCTTGTTGTTTATTGCATGCAAGACTAATAGGATTTTGGGATGCAAGGTAGAAAATGCCTCTAATCATGGATAAGAGGGTCATCAATACCCTAGAGTAGTTTGTGTCACCCTAGAAGGAATTTTATCGCATCTACCCTTGAGAGGGATTAGACACTATTGTAATTGATGTATCAAATGGGTATCCCTAAGAGGGACGAATCTGTAATTTGACTCCATTGAAATTAATAAAGTATTCCTTGTATTCGTTTCATTTCTTGTTGTCAATTTATGCATACCTATTTGTGTATCTTTTATCAATTGCAATAGTTAGACTAGGTGTGAGCCTTTTTAGTGGTTACAACAGGCGATCATGATGAAAATCTGTATTTTTACCATAATTTGTTGATTATGTTTGGTGTTTTAATGGTAGGTGCTCCCCACGATTGACAGTCGCGGTCAAAAAGTTAACTCGCGATTGACAGGCATGGGCAATAGTCGTAGCCATGCATTAGAGCCACGGTTAGCAACATACCAATCATAAAGAAGAATTTTAAAGCTTTATCATATGAGGACTTGAAGTAGGCCTTTCTGATACCCTCTGTGTTTGTTTGTTATCTCTGTGTTTTTCTAGAGACTCAAAAATGAAAGTTAAATAGGATAAGCATGAAAGAAGGATAAAACGAATTAGGTCCTTAGGGTTATCATTTTTTTATTTTTTCTAGGCACTACTAGGAATATTGGATCTCTGATTGCAGTCCACCCTAGACTCCAATGTGCTAGAATAATTTATGTGTTTATTTTGTATGCTTGAGGCTAAATCAAAGGTAATTTACATTGTAAAGTTACATTATCAAAAGGTCATGTAGGATGTAGAATGCATACTTTCTATATACAAAATGTTCTTTTTTATGCATATCATATAGGAAATGATCATGTGATTGATGTGTTATGCATATTTCCTCTATGAAAATTAAAAATAACACACACACACCATGTTTCATCTTAAATTCTAGTGATTTGGGAGTCACATTCAACCACTAGTAGGGTTTCAATGATGGTGGAGGTGATTTCCATCCATTGGTCCAACTCCCATGTACCCTATTTTCTAGACCAATATCGGATCCAAGAACCTTTTGTAGATTGGAAAATTTGTATATACTCCTCTTCAGAGGATATGACGCTGACTGGGTGAAAATAGATGAGGATCTAGGAGGACCTGTGCTCCCTTCCCAGGTGTGGGCTTCATTACCACACTTTGGGGGGATTACACAGCCTGGATTTCATTGCCAGGTTGTCGAGCTACAAGCATACCCGTGAAAGCCATTAAAATTTTGAGAAAATCATCAATGCTTTACAAAAAATGATAATATTTACTATACTGATACAAAAAATTGAAAACACATCAAAAAATTTAGGGCTCATTTTAAATTTTAAAAAGAGATAATCATCATTGTATTTTTTGCATGCTAATAAAAGTCAAATTTAGACATAGGATACATAATGGTGCAAACAAGGAGAGACTGATCTGGGCATAGACCCAAGAGTGAAGCCCAAGATCCACTTGTAGACACCTAAAACGTGTCATTCTTAGGGGAGCTTCTCACATAGACACATTCATAAGATCAGATGACATAATATTGGACTTTCCACACATTAACAATGGTTCTCACCACTCATTTGGGGCCTTTTCAAGCCATCCAAGCCTAGCTTCTCAAGCCAAAAGTGGCCAGATCCTAGCTGCTCAAGCCTAGAGTGGCCAGACCTTAGCTGCTACAGATGACAATGACTAGATCTTAGTCGTTGTAGACGATAGTGGCTAAAACCTAAAAGTATTTTTGTTTAGAATAGGACTAATCATAGGCGAAAGTTATAGTCTACATGCAATAAAGGTGATCGATAGTAACTTTGCATTCCTTTTCATGACCAGTTCACATAGGAGACTTTATTTTGCATTTAGACTTTAGTCAACTAGCCTCCAAACATAAACAATTGACAAAAGCTTCTCATGCTAACGACAAGTTCACATAGGAGACTCAAGTTGGCAGTTATATTTTAGTTAATTGGCCTCCAAACATAGAAAAGACAAAAAAATTCTCATGCTAACTCACACTACGCATGAGAAATTCATTCCTAGGGCTTGGACATAGACCTAGGGTTTCACACTATAAAAGGTGCAAGCCTAAGAGCAACAAATGGGTGATCATATATACATCTTTTATCGATCTTGGTCATTGAGGAGAGCTTTCAAGACTTGAAGAGTTCCCTTGGAGATCGTGTGTATGGTGAAGCCCTGATATATTAGAGAGAATAGCATCCATTATTTCAACATCAGATACAAGCTTTGATCCATAGCTTTGGAGAAAAGAGTACGAGAATCACTTTAGCAATCATTGTCTTGGACAGTGGCCCATAGGCTTAGCTTAGGGTTTAGACATTAGATTCATTATTTTTTTAGCACATCATTAGCATAGCATCATTTCATTTGTTTGCATTCATAGCATTAGTCTAATTTGCACTTGCTTTCATTTGTTATATCCATTGCTAACAACCTCATCCAGGGAGGTATTCTCGAACATCTAAGCATGTGTTGTTATTTCATTGCTTATAGGGCCACAGGTTCATCAGACGGAGTCTGCAACATACAAGAGCAAAAGGGAACCCTCTAGGAAATATACCTAAAGAAGGAGGCATATGTAAGCCCTCATACATTTTTGTGTGCAGAACCAAGAAGCTTTTTGAAAGCACACCACCACTTTGTGAAAGGAGCACTCTTTACCTATTTGTAACCTTATTGTATCTAAATGGTATCCCTAAGAGGGATTGACATGTAACCGAGTTTCAATATGAATAAAGAGATCCATATTTATTATTTTTGTGTTATATGTTTTTCATTGTATTCCATTTCATCTTGGGTTTTTAATATATTGCAAGTAGCATAAAAAGAGCAGTGTGTGCATCCCAAGGTCACTACAGATGGTGATCATGGTGGGACCTCCATTGATTTTTCATTTGCTACCAAAATACTAACTTAGTTTGGTGTGTAGTTCTAGCCACTTTGAGCTACAGTGGCTAGAAATCAACTGCTCTGAGCTACAACGACAAATAGAGCTTTAGCTTCTCCCACTAATAGCAGCCAAGAATCAGCCACTTTGGTCAAAAACGGCCAGAATTGGAGTGTAGCAAAGGTCAAAATATCTTCGCTCTGAGTTGGATCAAATTTCAATACAACTTCTCTGATATTTTATAGCTTTCTATCTACTTTTGTGTGTCTAAAACAAAGAACTTAAAGCACATTTATGTTTAGAAATTGAAAGAATAAAAGGAGAAAGAATTAAGAATTTTGCATATCTTAGATCTTCTTTTAGATTTCCACTAGGTGTTACTAGGAACAGTGGCTTATTCTTGAAAATTTCACCCTAGAATCCAACGTGCTAGATATTGTATGTTATTTGCTTGCTTTGAGGCCCTACTAGAGGCCATAGTTGTACGAAATAAAATGTGCTCATACAAATCATAGTAGTTCATCCATATTTCTGAATATTGAGATATATATTTGCACTTAGGCATATAGGAAAGATTCATTGGAAGAGCTAGGCAAACCCCCCACTGGGTCTTCAGTGGTGTACCCTAGCTTATTTTGAGAAAAACATGTTTGGCACGGGTGTACTTTATTGTCACTATGGATGAGTCTTCTCATTATTATCCAAGAACAAAAGCAAGAAATTGAAATAACAACACATCAAAACACACCAAACATTTTAGGGCACACTTAAATCAATAATCAAGATAAACATTTGTTTGGTATTGTGTGGTTATTCCTAAGTTGGAACTCAAAAAAAAAAGATCAATTCATAGACAACATGGTAAAAAAAATAAGTAAATACCCTCGATCTTATATCTATGGAGAGACCGAAGCAACTCATACCCATAGGCGGTGTCATAGTAACATTGAATGACCTACCTGTAAGACAGTGATACGTAGCTCCACGAGCCTAAGGGATGATAAATTAACCCTTGGGGGATCTCCTCGAGAAACCCCAAGTAGGGAACCACATAATGGAACAAATTCACATAAACAAAAAGATGCTTCATAGCCATCCTCATCAAGGAGACATGAGGAGACCTCAAGAGCCTCCTCTAAACACATAGAAACATCTCAAAGATGTGAGGAAGATTCAAGGGCTTCCTCCTCACATGGACATAAAGAAGGTTCTAAAACCTATTCTTCACATAGGGATGATGAGACTGCTATATCTCCATCCACATGGAGAAAACATGTCACCACAAAGCCCTCTTCATCAAGAAGGCAAACAAGAGTTGCAACACCTCAAGATTGACAAGAAATATATGAATCAGGTCTACCCAATGAAGTACAGGAAACTAGAGCTACATCTAGTCATGGGAATCAGATAAAAGAAACCCTCCACACAAAAGGAAATATTCCCATAGACTATGACCTCATAATATTGAATGGCACCCCACGGGACCAACCATGGAAAACGAGAAAACTAGATGGGTTGGATCAGTTTCCTAAATGACCAACTCAAAGAACTATAGCTACTGAGAACTCTACATATGGAAGCTCATGAACTATGACTTCTAAACACATCTCTCATTTTTGAGGTACCTCAAAGCAACCCCATAGTAGATGCACAGAGTTTGATCATAGGGATACTCAACAGAACACTGAACAAGTCACATTAGCTAGCAAGAGTACAGGTACAACAAAAACCTCCTCAAAGAATCTACGAGTCAAGACAACAAGAACAGAGTCAGATAAACTTGAGTCTTTTGTGACAACACAAACTGACCAAATGAGATGGTTATAAAATGTATTACGTAAGGAGCGAGAGCTAGTGGAAGCTCTCAAAAAAGATAAACAAATAGAAATACTCTTGTGCCAACATGAGCATTGCTTAAGAGAGCAGGTTGAGTGGCTAGCTCTTAACAATTTATAGATAAATGGTGGTGACCGCCAAAGATCTATATGCATTGAATCACCCAAGGAGAGGCACACTAGACAAGATAGCCCACAACGAAATCCCCTGCCAAATCATGAATAAAATCAAACTAGTGGGGAGAGGGTAAACATAATAAACCAGGATCACAATCTTGAGTCCCCTCATAGGAGGGAGGAAAATGGAACAAATCAAATGGATAGAGAGTTACCTCCATTGCCACTATGAGTAGGACTACAAGAGGAGGAAATATGTGCATCAAAGACATTTCAAGAGCTTGCTAAAAATATGAAAGCCTTTGAGAAACAAGAGGCAGTCGAGAGCTTGCCAATTTTGAGCAAAATACACAACCAACCATTGTGCCCATCAATCCCTAGCCCTCCATATCCTAAGAACTTCGATATGCCTAGGTTAGAAATATTTAAGGGTGAATAGGATGCACAAGAGCACATCACCAATTTTATCAATGCCTATTTTCATCTTGAAGACAATGATGCTCTAATGGTAAGAACATTCATAATGACATTTTCAGGTGCTACCACTCAATGGTTCAACCAACTACCTAATCATAGCATAACCAACTTTGAAAAACTAGTAAATGCATTCTTAAAGCATTTCTCCTTTGGTGCTAAGAATAAGAAGAACCTTTCAGACCTAGCCAACTTGAAATAGTATGATGATGAGCCAGTAATATATTATGGGAATAGATGGAGAAAAGTCATGGAAAAATTATCATTCTCCATTCCCACAAAAGAGATCATTCACATGTTCACCAAGAGTTGCTCTAAACACATCTCCATCTTACTACAAATTCAACAGTATCCTTCACTTGAGGAAGCTTTGGCACAACCCAAGCTCATCAAAGAAATAAAAGTAGATGAGGGAACCATTAAACTCCGAAACAAAAAGGAGTGGAACAAGAATGGTAAGAATGACAAGTACAAATAGAAGCAAGGCAACCCTGCTCCAATAAATCAAGTCGTATTGGCTACACCCAAGGATGGGGGTGCACAAAAACCCCAAAAATATCAAGCACATCCCTTGCTAGCCAATTACGACCAAAGGAACAATTAGGGACAAAACAGAGAATGCAAGTCGCCTTGCTATTTCATGCCTCTAATAGAGTAAATGCAATCAATATTTAATCAATTGAGAGAGGCCAGGAGGATCAGATTTCTTGATATACCTCTTATAGATCCCAACCATCCTAAGCCAAAATTATATAGGGAAGATCAATTTTAGCCTTATCATAGGATATCAAGGTATGACATTGAGGCTTGCATTGGTTTTAAGCATCAAGTGCAAAACATGATTGAGGCTGGAGAACTCAAAGTTGACAACCCACTAGCTCTCGATAACAGAGACATAGGGATATACATAAACCCATTACCCAATCATGAGGCCCCTAGAGAGAAAGGCACCCAAGTCAATCAGGTTTGAGTTGATATACCTACCCATGGATGCATTGGGATGGTTGAGATTGTTAACATAGTAGTAAGGACTAGGTGGTATGGTCAACCGCAACCGCCTACAGCTCCCATGAATGTCCCAATTGCACGTAGGCAGAAGCAAGACAACCTTCCAAGTCTACCAACATGACCTATGGTAACTAGCTAGAGTAGATTGGAGCAAAATTTATAGATGACTCCAACTAAGTTATCCATATATGAGCTCATACAACAGTCCCAAAAGCATAGGGAGACTCTAATAGATATTTTAAGTATGATTGAGCTCCAACCACAATATGCGAATGCATTCACTCACTTTGTGTAAAAAGTACAAGAATGCCAATAACTTGTAATTTTATTATATGATTATGATATTAATACAATACCTACTGCCTTATCAAACCCTTCACTAAATATTGTGGTGGAAATCAATGACTTACCTCTCAAGAGGGTCTTGGTCGATACCGGTTCATCAATAAACATCATTACAACAACAACAATAGAGCACCTCAAGATCCCCAAGTCCAATATCATTCCAGGAGCTTACACATTGAGAGCTTTTAATGATGCTTTATGCAATACTATGGGAATGATAGTCCTACCCATAAATGTGGGGCACAAGACCATCCCTATGATGTGTCATGTCTTGGAAGGAATCTATGCAGTACAACATCCTCTTCGGGCATCCTTGGATAAGGTCCATGAAGTGTGTGCCTTCGATATTGCACCAATGTGTCAAGTATGTGCATGAAAACAATGTCTATGTGGTTCTGGCCGATGAAGAGCCTTCTAAATATGTCCATCAGGTGGACATTCCAGGAGAATTTATAATCCCTTCCACCCACTTGTATGTAGCACCTTCATCCCCAACCACACAAGTGGATAACGAAGACAAAATGGTAAGAAAATACCCATGCACATCAACACCTCCTGATGCACTCAAAATAGTCAATGCTTCTAAAGTACCATCAACGTCAAAACCAAAAGATAATCAAAATATAAAGGCACCCTTATTCAAATAAGAAAGGCCCAAGGAAGTTCCAACCGTAGCCATTGCTAAAATGCCAAGTCCTATGGAAGAAGAAGATCTTCAAGATCAATATGAAGATAGTGATTACCACCCCGCTTCACCAGTATCATCCATAGGGTCATCCATGTTGCATGCATAAATACAATTGGCAAGCATAGGCATAGGGGAGTACCTTGCGCATAACATTACCTTTACACCTATCATTGAGTCTAGAAAAAACATGGGAAGACCTAAGGAATTGAGGCCACCAATGGAAATAGTGGTTCCACTGGGAATCCCTCCCAAGCAAACCAATTTTGTCTATGTCGGCTTGGACTGCACCCATAAGTCTTCAGACATAGAAGAGGGTAGTGACGAATTATTCATGGTCAATGTTCGTTACCTCTCTAATCTCGAGTTTTCTCTAAGCTACTTTGAGCATTACCATTGGCATGGCTATGGCCTTGGTATATATGAGCAGGGGCACAGGCAGCCATACGAGCCATAATATCAGCTTCCCTCTGACAGGTTTGGGTTAGGATATTATATTGAAGGTTGATATGACTCTCTTGCAACAACATTGGATAGATTAAGCTTAGGGTTAGGATATTACATTTCTTTCATTCCTTATCACCCCCTAAGAACAGGATATTTGAGCAACAAATAAGTGGCCATGGTAAATGTACCACCACCATAATTTTATCATCCAAACGTCTCAATTTATTCCATCCCAACAGGGTAAAACTCATGGGATGAGGAGAATGGATATGAAGCAAGTGATGATGAGGCACAACTTGGCTTAGCCTACCAGGGGCCTCGATATTTACAAAGATTCACATGGTTCATCCACGATGAGAGTGGGTATACATTTGATGAAAGTGACTATGAATCAGAAGACTCAATATAAAGATCCTACTTATGCCTAAGCCATCAACCCCTAACTTTGGGTCAAGAGATGAATACAAATGGATTCTTCATAAGTGACGAAGAATATGAAGATGAAACAGAAATGGCCTACTTGGGGCCAAGGCATGAGCCCCTTGTCTTAGGACCACATACCAATGCTAACAATTTTTGGATAAGTGATTATGACTTTGAGTATGAGATTGATATGGGTTATCTTGGACCTCACCACTTGTGACAAGTCAACAAGCTTGGAGAGAGAGAGGTGGCACTTCGTGCTATAGACCCTCATATATGATTTTTAGGGAGACCTTTTGACCTAGCTGCCATTCACCAGATGGTCAATATCCCTTTGCCTACATTTAGAGATTAATTAGAGCCCAATGATCCTATTATCCACCCTGCTCATGGGCCAGATCCAAAAATTCCCATTCCTCGAGAACCTCATCATAAGTATGGAAGGGAAACCCTTGAGATAAGATTACATCCATGTGCTCCTAGAGATTTCATCCCATCCATCAACATGATCTCCATTGATTTGACCACTCCACTTCATAATCCAATAGATCCTACCAAATCATTGCATCTTGATGTAGAGGTTATTGATTGGGATTGTGCTAATTCACCCATTGAGCCTGAAGACCTCTTTCCCAATGAGGAGATGTTATGACCATTCCATTTTGCATCAAGTTGTGTGTATGACGTCTTCCATGTTGGTTTGGAACTTGAGTCAGTAGGTCTTTTAAATCCCATCGATGACATTCATTTGATATCCACGCCTCATCAACTAGAGGATGGATCACATATGGCTATAGAAGCAACTTTTGAGGTGGACATAAGTGATGATCCTACCCAACCAATAAAATTCAAGATCAAAGAAAGTGTATTTCCAGAGGAACAAGCCATCCTAATTCCTCTCCTCAAATAGAGGCCAAATATTTTTGCTTGGACTTACAAGGACATGCCAGGGATAGATCCAAATTTAGTCATTCACAAACTTTCATTAGATCCCATGAAGAAGCCAGTCAAGAAAAAGCTAAGGAAAATGCATCCAACCGTCACTTTGATGGTGAAGAACAAATTGCAAACATGGTACCGTCACTTGGATGCAGTATTCATAGTTCCTATCGACTACCCTGAGTGGGTGTCAAACATGGTACCCATGGGGAAACCTGATTTAAGAGTCCGTATCTACATGGATTTTAGATATTTAAATAGGGCAAAACCAAAGGATTCATTCTTGTTGCTAAACATATATGCTCTTGTAGATGCAAATGTAGATCATGATATGCTCTCCCTAATGGATGGTTTCTTTGGATACAACCATATCTGGAACAAGCCTGAATATCAACATAAAACTACTTTCATTACTCTGTGGAGACCATTATGTTACAAAGTGATGCCATTTAGTCTCAAAAATACTGGTGCCACATATCAACAGCCCATGAAATACATATTCCATGACTATATGCATAAGATATTATAGGATTACATGGATGACTTACTAGCCAAGTCCATGTTGCGGAAAGAGCACGTTGAAGTCCTTAGACAAGTCTTTGACCACCTCATTGAGCACAATGTCCGATTGAGTCCTAAGAAGTGCATATTTGGCATAACTTCTAGCAAGCTTTTGGGATTCATTGTATCTAATAGAGGCATCAAAATAGATCCTGCAAAGGTAAATGCTATAATGGAAATGGCCACCCCTACCAACATTAGGGAGTTGAGGAGCCTACAAGGCAAGATAACATCCATAAAAAGATTCATCATGTAATTATCAGAAAAATACCGACCTATGAATTGGTTGCTATGCAAGGAGGTCCCCTTTCATTGGGATGAATAATGCCATCAAGCCTTTACGAATATCAAGACTTATCTGGCAACACCACTAGTATTGGCTCCACCAAGGCTAGACATACCATTTTTACTATATATATCAGCTATTGATTTCACATTGGGCACCATGTTAGCCCAAAAGAATGCACAAGACAAAGAGCAAGCCATATATTACATTAGTTGCACCTTGGTGACTTATGAGCTATGATATGTGTATGTCAAAAATTTGTATTTAGCAGTGGTCTTTGCAACTCGAAAGTTGCGACACTACATGTTAAGCCATACGATCTACATCATATCAAAACAAAATCCTTTGTAGTACATGATGAGAAATACATCACAATACACGTACCACAAAGTGGATCATGCTATTGAGAGAATTTTATCTAGAGTTCATAAGCCAAAATTCCATCAAGGGACAAGTCATAGCAGATCAATTAGTAGAGGTGCCTCTTCAGGATAACAAGCCTCTCATTGTAGAATTGCCTAATGATGCGGTTTTGTATTATCAGATCCACCATAACTTGAAGAACCTAAGAAAGAAAGATATATGTCATTTTTCTTTGATGGTTTGAAGTTTGAACAAGGGGGTGGAGCAGGAATTGTATTCCTCACATCGTAAGGTGCTCCATTACCCTTATCATTCAAACTAGACTTCCTTTGCACAAACAACAATATAGAATATGAAGCATTGGTCCAGGGACTCCAAATAGCCATAAAAATGGGCATTAAAAGACTAAATATCTTTGGTGACTCCTTTCTCATAGTAAACCAGGTCAAAGGACTATTTCAATGTAGGTGCCCACTCCTAAAGACTTACAAGGAACTTGTTGACACATACCTAGCTTGGCTGAAATGGTATGACATCAAGGCAATCCCTCGTACGTCAAATATATTTTTAGACACCATGGCCTCTTTGGGATCCTTAATCCCTCATAATCTATCTACTAATTTTACAACCATTCATGTGAAATTTCTTTCACACTCAATAGTACATCGTGAAGCTTTTAATAATCAAGAATTAGTCAACATGATCAACATCAAGTCAAATCAAGATTGGTCTATTGGAATATTTTCATCATTGCCTCCTTAGTCCTAAGTATTAAGTCCTAGTATTTAGTTTTAGTTTAATGTTTTGATTTACATATTTCTAGTTAATTTGATTAGCATACGTTGAGGTTTTGGCTTGGTTGATCAATGTTTGACCATAGTCCAAGATTAGCATGTTGTTAGGATAAGAGCTATCTTTAAGTTAGTTTGTTGTAATAAGTTTGAGAGGATTTATCTCAACCACCGTGTCTATTTTTAGTTCTTTCAAGAACTATAAAACTATGTAATGCATTGTTAATCAAACGAATAATTTCACCATTGTTTCTCATTTGGTATCAGAGCATGTTTTCTCAGATGGATCAAAACCTATGGAGAGTGGTGTGAAGAGATCTGAAGCACACACTTTGTCAGAGAAACTCAAGTGGCCAGCACTCAGCAGATTTGCAAGGAAGAGCTTGAGGGTTTTCAGATTATTATCTCAGTAATACAAAGTTTAATTTTTATAAATGTTGGAGTTGTATGGATTTATTTATGTGAAGAACATTGAGTTTGTCTCAAAAACCCTCTAAGATCTAGAAAGGAAAAAAGTAAATTGATCACATATTTCTCATTTGTGTGAATTTGGATCTAAAATTTAGTGTATTTTCAAATAAGTTTATCAGAACTCTATAGGAAAAAATTTAGATTGTTTCAATCAGTATTGGCCGATTTATGATAAATTGGGTGCTTGAGACTTTGGTAAATAAAAGGAAGTCATGTATGCAGACTTTGTTGTACCACAATTTGATGGAGATAATTATGCTATTTGGATCATAATGATGAAGACCTTATTGAAGTATCAAGACTTATGGGATATAGTTCAAGAAGGCTATGAGGAACCCACTTGGAGCAAGCTACAAGGCGAGGAGAGAAAAGAGAAGAAGGAGAAGCAATATGAAAATTGCTTAGCTCTTATGGATTTGAGGAGAGAAATGGAAAAGAATGTTTTAGTTTTAGTTTTAGTTTAATGTTTTTATTTACATATTTCTAGTTAATTTGATTAGCATACGTTGAGGTTTTGGCTTGGTTGATCAATGTTTGACCATAGTCTAAGATTACCATGTTTTTAGGATAAGAGCTATCTTTAAGTTAGTTTGTTGTAATAAGATTGAGAGGATTTATCTCAACCACCATGTCTATTTTTAGTTCTTTCAAGAACTATAAAACTATGTAATGCATTTTTGATCAAAAGAATAATTTCACCATTGTTTCTCATGGTCCTTCATAGCCAGATATTTCTTACAAATGGCACCTTGGGGGTCTTTGATCTCCTAAGGACCTATGGAGTGTGGTGCTACCATACACCATAGATTTGTTCCTCAATCCGTGTTCACTAGCTTGAAAATATAGGAAAAGAAAGTCGTATTTTCTATAGAATTCATGGCTTATCAGGATTGGCTTTCCCAACTATGGAACTTCCTAAAGCTTAGAAAAGTACCTCAAGGTTTGTCGCATACTGAAAGGTGAATGCTCAAATAGAAAGTAACAAGATACATCTTGCTAGGATAAATCCTTTATAGATGAGGATATGATGGAGTATTAATCCATTGTCTTGAGCCCCAGGAACCATCCTGGGTAATTTCATAAGCTCACGATGACACATGTGGAGGGAATTTTAGTGGCATGGCCATCGTTAAGTGCATCTTTAGAATGGGTTACTATTGATCCACCATGGAAAAATACTACTATGAGTATATCAAGAAATGTAGTAAGTTCCAGCATCATGCAAATCTAACGCACTTACCATCGCAAGCCTTGCAACCCATCCAAGCAGTATGGCCATTATCGCAGTGGGGACTAGACTTTATTGGAAATATCTCACCCCCATCCTTAGTCTAACACTCATAATAGCCATAGAATATTTTACTAAATGGGTGAAATCGATCCCCTTAACATCAACAACTGGACCAAGGATTGCGGAGTTTATACTCCACAATATCATAAGTCATTTTGGGGTCCCTTCGAATATAATATCGAATAATGGGCCATATTTCAAGAATAAAAATTTGTGTGCTTTAATGAAAAAATACCATATTCAGCATAGTTTTTCAATGCCTTATTATCCGTAAGCAAAGGGGCAAGTAGAAACCTCAAAAAAAAAAAAATCTCCATCTTGAGTAAGACAGTGCAAGACAATCACAAGGATTGGCACATGTAGTTGCCTCTTGCGCTATGGGTATACAGGACTAGTATACAGACACCCATTGGGGCGACACCGTTTTCACTAGTATATGGCACTGAGGCCATCGTGCCACTAGAGTTGGAAATTTCAACTCTATGCATAGCATTAAAAGACTTCATAGATGATGATGTCATGCATTAAAGGCCGCATTGATCAGTTGATACTTCTTGATGAATGTCGAGTCAATGCTTTAGAGCATATTCATATTTACCAATATTGTTTTGCATGAGCTTACAATAGTAAATTCCACTTAAGAGAATTCAAGGTTGGAGATCTAGTGCTCAAAGAAAACCAACATAATTTGAATCTATCGTCACATCTACGAGACAATTTCATGGTAAAATAGATAGGCCCATACATGATTTCCTAGATATTTGGTCCTGGATAATATCGCCTTATATCATTATATGGTGTTGAGGAGCCTAAACCTCTCAATATCATTCACTTAAATGCATTATATACATAAAAAAACAAAAACATTCAAATATGTCAAAAATAAAAAAAAAATCAAATAGGTCAAAAACACAAACAAATCATAAAAACATAAAAATTCAAAATACAATCAAAGGCTCCAAGGACATTCAAGTATCTTGGTCAAAATCAATTCAAAATGCTCCAAGGGTATACAAATTGCTTGGTCAACTTCAATAAAAATGCTCCAAGGGTATACAAACCGCTTGGTCAACTTCAATCAAAATGCTCCAAGGGTATTCAAATTGCTTAGTAAACTTCAATAAAAAATATCCAAGGGGAATTCATCCCACTTGGTTGAAATCAAAGGCTCCAAGGGTATCCAAGTCATTGGGTCAAAATCAATCAAAAATACTCCAAGGATATTCAAACCGCTTGGCCAACTTTAATCAAAAAGCTCCAAGGGTAATTCATCCTGCTTGGTCAAAATCAAATAAAAAATGCCCCAAGGGTATTCAAACCGCTTGGTCAACTCCAATAAAATAAAAAATATCCAAGGGTAATTCATCCTGCTTGGTCAAAATCAAATAAAAAATGCTCCAAGGGTATTCAAACCGCTTGGTCAACTCCAATCAATTCAAAATGCTCCAAGGGTATTCAAACCGCTTGGTCAACTTCAATCAAAAAATGCTCCAAGGGTAATTCATGCCACTTGGTCGAAATCAAAAATCTCCAAGGGTACTTCATGCTACTTGGTCAAAAACCAAAAATCCCCAAAGGCACAATAATCCCTTTGGTCAAAATTAAACAAAAATACAAAAACAACATAAAAAAAAAAACAAAAACAATTGCATTGCATTTTTACATCCACTACAATTGCATATGGCATGAGAGCCTTAAAAGTGGTACCATAGTTTGTTGCACAACTCATTCAAATACGTACCTCCATTAACACGTGTGTAATTGTGTTTTTCAACACAATCATTATTTTTTGCTATACATAAGTTTTTTCGGTTAATCAACCACACCTAGTGATCTTATCAACTTTTGTGGAAAACAACTTTGATTAGTAGAAGGTAAGGTCTAGCTGTGATAATGCCTTGGATATTCAAGATCCCGTCACTAATTGAAACACTAAAATCCTAGCTGGTATAAGGAAAATATGAAAGCTACAAAGCGGTCTAGGTTACCTTAAGAGAAAAGGATTTTCCTTGCTTATCCCCCTGTGCAACCAGTTTAAAGGTGCTGAGAATTGGAAAAAGGACAAGCTTTGCCCTATCCAAATCCCTTGCTTAAATCAAAATAAGAAAAAACTCAAAGCAAAGTACAAATTCAAAAATCCAAGCATACAGTCTAGATTTCATAGCAGTGATCCGATACACAATCATAAATTTAAAGAAACCTCACTCAAAGAAAAATCAATCAAAAATAAATAGTGATTTCATCACTACATATGAGAAAAATAAACAGTGATTATCATCACTACAAAAATCCTTGCTCAAAGAAAAAATCAATCAAAAATAAAAAGTGATTTTCATCACTACATATGAGCAAATATCCAAAGCCAAAAGGAAGCCAAAAAAGGAATAAAGCTTGAATCCATGGAATTCTCAGCATTGTACAAAACCGGAAGGAGATATCCTTACGCATGATGATATTTCTACCACAATTGCTTCATGCATTTGTGTAGACCAATGTTTGAATGTGGATGAGCTAGCTTAGGTAACCCAATATTCCCTAGTGGTATAGTCCAACTAAGTCCAACTTAGGACGAGACAAACACTTGAGAATCCCTGATCTTAGCAATGGGCTAAAAGAATCTTGCCTGACATTGGCGAAAATGCTTGAGTTCTATATCAAAATATACAGTCACTTGCACATAAATATATCATGGAAAACCAGGTCCATGGTAAAACCCTTACTTTTCAAAATTCTAGAGTGGTCATTAGAAAACTGTTGATAGGGTAACTAGAGTGTTTGAATCTCAAAAAAGCCTCAAAAATTCTTACATAGCAACATATCATAACATCATTCACACCATAATTTTCTTTATAAGATTCTATAAATTAGGGGGTATCAACATAGTAGGACAAATACCACATATATATTAGAAATAGTATATAGACGGCCACTGACTACTTTATATTTTTTAATTTACAGAAACTTATCAATAAAATACATTACACACCATTACATATCATATATGAATACTTAATCAATTCTTATGATAAGAGTGATTATTTAAATTCATTATTATTATTTTACTTTCTGTGGTATCACCCATTAATATTGTCAATGTCGTATGCATTCCTTATGTTTTAAGTGATTAGAGAATATGGGTTTGTTTATACCATACCATCACATAAGTTAGATGCATAAAATTAAATCAAATTTAAACATGCATTTAAAAATAAAATCGCATCCACAAACACAAGGCATTGATCATCCATCATCACATCATAAAGCACATAATAAAACATATAGGAAATATCCATTTACACACAATCATGAATTCATAATTCATCATCAAAATACATCACGTCACATTATCAAATCATGTAAGCATCTACACATCCATATAAGCATATACAATATCATCTAACATATACATCAAATCATCATAATTCCATCATCACATCACATCATAAAACAAAATAACAACAAAAACATGAGCAATAAATGATACACATAATGAGTCATAATGCAAATATATCATAAAAGTATGTGTGTCAAGTCCATGGATGAACAAAAATGCCCATGTGTGATAGTCATATAGGTCAATTGACCTCAAAAATAAATCAAAACCAAGATCATCATCAATCAAATATTGGGCTTGCACCCCCTGTAGCATCGCCCCTTGTGGACGGATCTCTAGGAGAATGGTGCGAGTTGGACCCTGTTGGTCTCTCTGTACGATTCCGATCCCCATGACCAATACGGATGGAAAGTTGCCCTGATATAGATCTCCTACTAACCTATGATCCACATGTAGCCCCTCTCTCCCTAGTAATTGCTCCTACCCTCCTGATTTTCCTTGAGAGAGTGACAATCTGGGCTGCATCCTCAGCAATATGAACATCACTCTCATCCAACAAACCCTATAGATGACAGACCTTAGTATCAAGATCTACCCTTGAAGGATCCTTGGGAGCATGAGGAGCAATAATAACCTACATCTGGGAAGCTCCTCCCATAGTGGCCTACAAAGCTTGTATCTGGTCAGACAGTTGTGCTATAGTAGTATCCCTCTAAGCTATGATGGCGTATTGTTGTTGTACCTGTATCTTGGTCGACTGGAGCTCAACCTCCACATCATGTAGTTACACCCTAAGAGGATAATATCTCTCCTCAGGCTCCATATCTTTCTCCACCTCCTTAGGAGCCTCTTGCTCCTCCACTACCACCTGCTCTGCCTGTTGGCCCCATGTTGTAGTCCTAGCACGAACCCTACACCTTGATGGATCTACCCCATCTTTGCCATCATCCTTTCAGCCTAGAATACCCTAACCATACCACATCAAGTCACCCCATCACTATGCAAATGTCTTTATAACTCCACCAGCTACTCTAGGATCAATAACTAGGGCATCCTCCTCATTAGCTAGCTTTGTAACCTATCAGGGATGGAGGTCTCTCTCCGATCTGATGCGCCTATACAAAAATGGTACTAGTGGCACATCCTACTACAACCCATACTAATGAAGAACCCGAGAGTAGAAGAAGTGCTCTCGAATGTTAACCTTACACCCAATGAGCCATCACTCATGTCGTATCCTAGCAGTAAAGTTGTCAAGGTCATACCAAGTAGAACACTCATGATGCAGGCACCATATGACATCTCCATCCTGGAGTCCTGTGAAAGTATTAGTGTAATGATTCAGCTCCCCTATAAAAGTATGACTCTTGCACTCACTCTCTCTAGCCCATTTAGCATTGGATCCTCCTATTCATAGCTATGATTTCAATAGGAATCCCCTTAGGGTGATCTACCCTAATGTGCTCCCATCCCCAGATATGTAAAAACCAACTACATACGATGTTAACACGACCTCTCCAATGGATGTGGTACAACTCTTCATAACACTAATCCAATAGAGACCTGCCCCACGCATACATGATAGGCTCCTCGCTATCCATCAGGTCCTGAACCATTGTAAGGAGGTTCCAAGGGAACCTCAAGATTGAGCAATCTGGGATAAGGACATTGTTGATGACCATCAGCAACACTGCATGCCTCACTGTGAAAACATGCTTCTGGTACCAACAGATGATAGAAACTCCTCCAGACTTGTTGTCATTGAGAGCATCCTCACAATACCTCTCGAACACCCGAGTGAAGATGGCCACTTGAGCATTAGTGGTCGAAGAAATAATAGCCACCCCATCAAAAGGGATCCGAAAGATCCTATACACATCCTCTAGCATAATGGTCATCTCGTTGATCGAGAGGTGGAAGGTATTAGTTCGAGGGTCCCAATGATGGGCCAAAGTCGTAAGGTAATCCTGGTCTGACATAATGTGAGGTAATATGGTAACATACTGGAGCCCACGAGCCTTAATCCACCTCCAATCCATGTCATCCAGAAGAGGTAGAATTTCATTCATGAGCCTCAGGTCTCGATCCTGAGTAGTAAGAATTTAAGCAAAACAAAAGAAATATGAACATAACTACAATGCAATACAGGCTAAAGAGTAGTTCAAAATTTCAAAAAAAAATCAAAAAATATCTCAAAAATCCAATAAAAAGCAAAAAAACTTATGCAAAATTGGCTAATGGGATTAGCCGATGTTACCTACAATGACCAGAATCTGTTCGCTGGAGACAACAGTAGCCAAATCCCAACTGTCAAATTTTTGACTGTTGGGGTTCAAACTTAGCTGCTCTGAGTGACAACGACCAAATTTTTGCCACTCTGAGCGACAGCGACCAAATTTTTTCTGCTTTAAGTGACAGTAGCCAAAGGGTAACATGAAAAACCCATGAACCCTAGGCCATAGAATTAAAAAAATAATAATAAAAAAACAAAAATGGGGACCAACGCACCAATTAAAAACTTAAACTAAGCCCAACTACGGATTTCGTTCATTACCAATAGGTTTAGTGAGGTTCATTTGCCAATTACTTAGTGAGGTTCAGTTTTACCTAGAAAAGGAAATGAGGTTAGGATTTAAAAAAATAAAATACTCGAGAAGCTCTGACTCCTACAACAGTTGATTCATCACCCTGTGCAGCCATGTCCTCGACGCAAGTAGCTTCAAAAACCACAACTGTCGCTGTCTCGCCAGATATCTGAAAAGTGAGTTGATAGAAAATAAAAGTGACAGGTCAAAACCCTAAAAATGCATTTTTTATATTTTCAAATTATGCCTTGGCCACTACTGATTTTAGTGGCCCAAACTTCATGGCCGCTCAAGGCGACAATGGCCATAGGCAAAAACTCATAGGTTGCTAGACCTGACAATGGCCTGCTCCACAAATAAAAAAAGAAAAATTCTTCCATGGGGGGATGACAAAAACATTAAATAAATGCATTTTGATGAATTGAAGTCATCTTAATGACCAAAATAACAAAAAAAATCACATAAAAGCATAATCTCAATCAAGCCTCATACCCAGTTACTTGCTCTATCCACTCGACGATTGCAGCAATTCACACTCCATGCATTTTGATGATCTGAGCAGGTTACCATAAGGTCACTTGGGCCAAAAGCATTTCATTTTGGGATTACGATGTGCCACCCGTCAATCCCAGAGAAGACCAAGATGGTCGAACTGCTCCACGGGTGTGAAAGGATCATCCTAATTATCCTATGATACAAAAAATATTAAGCCAAAGTGATACAATACAAACATAAATAGAATCACTCATCCTAAATCCCTAAGAAATCTATTTATGGTTGGACTGCTCCTCAGGATAGGGATAGATGATTATCATAAATAATTGGAATCACAATTGGATGTAGGATTACCCATTAAAAGTAACAAATGCTAGAAAGGAACCAGATTAGTCATATTGGTCAAGCGACTTGTCGCTTCATTCATTAGACTAATTCAACATAATCATAATAAAAATCAACAAAAAATCACTTGATCACATCAAAATTGTGTTCGTCCTACGAATCATTGCATACAACAATCACAAATTTCTCTTGTTTGTTGGGAACATAAGTAAACATGACATATTCAATTATAGCTCTCCTACCAATCGAAACTATTGTAGCAGCTGAAGCTACTCGATTGAGTTTGAGGAATGAGTGTAATTTAACATGCCCAAGCCAATGAGCTAACTCCTATGAACATTGAGGCAATTATTCAAGGGATGTGCACTATATTGCATGATTGGTCCATCCAACATTGATCAGACCATTTATCACCATACACCATACAAACAGATCAGTCTATGTTTTTGCTCAGCGTTGTGTTTTTCACACAGCGCATCACAAAAAGGGGTATCTTTAGACACCTAAAATATGTCATGCTTAGGGAATTTTCTCACATAGACACATTCATAAGATTAGATGACATAATATTGGACTTTCCAAGAATTAACAGTGGTTATCACCACTTGTTTGGGGCCTTTTCAAGACATCCAAGCCTAGCTGCTCAAGCCTAGAGCAGCCAAAACTTAGCTTTTGTAGATGATAGTAGCCAGATCTTAGTTGCTACATATGACAGCGGCTAAAACCTAAAAGTAGGTTTACCAAAAATAGGCCTAATCACGGGTGGAAGTGGTAGTCTACGTGCAATAAAGGTGAGTGGGAGTAACTTTGCATTCCTTTTCACGACCAGTTCACATAGGAGACTTGATTTTGCATTTAGAATTTAGTTAACTGGCCTCTAAACATAAATAAAGGATAAAAGCTTCTCATGCTAATGACCAGTTCGCATAGGATACTTAAGTTGGCAATTATATTTCAGTTAAATAGCCTCCAAACATAGAAAATACAAAAAGCTTCTCATGCTAACTTGCACTATGAATAAGAGATTAATTCCTAGGGCTTGGACATAGACCTAGGTTTTCACACTATAAAAGGTGCAAGCCTAAGAGCACCAAAGAGGGATCATATATACATCTTTTATCGATCTTGGTCATTGAGGAGATTTTTTGAGACTTGGAGAGTTCCCTTGGAGATCACATGTACGGCAAAGCCCTGATAGATTGGAGAGCATAGCATCCATTATTTCAACATCGGATACAAGCTTTGATCCATAGCTTTGGAGCAAATAGAACAAGAATCACTTTAGCGGCCGCTGTCTTGGATAGTGGCCCACAGGCTTAGCTTAGGGTTTAGACATTAGATTTATTATTTTTTTTAGCACATCATTAGCATAGCATCATGTTATTTGTTCACATTCGTAGCATTATTCTGATTTGCACTTGCTTTCATTTGTTATATCTGTTGCTAAAAATCTCATTCGTAGAGGTACTCTCGGACATCTAAGCGTGTGTTGTTGTTTCATTGCTTACAGGGCCACAGGTTCATCGGACGGAGTCTGCAACATACGAGAGAAAAAGGGATCCCTCTAGGAAATAGACTTGGAGAAGGAGACATCTATAAGACCTCATACATTTCAATGTGCAAAATCAAGAAGCTTTTTGAAAGTGCACCACCTCTTTGTGAAAGGGGTACCCTTTGCCTATTTGTAACCTTATTGTATCAAAATGGGTATCCCTAAGAGGGACTTACATGTAATCGGGTTTCAATATGAATAAAGAGATCCATATTTGTTATTTTTGTGTTATATGTTTTTCATTATCTTCCATTTCATCTTGGGTTTTTAATACATTGCAAGTAGAATAAAAATAGCGGTGCATGCATCCCTGGATTGCTACACCACCTAGTGCATAGCACAATTTAGAATGCCCTAAATCATAGAATCCTCGTGGACATCGTTCAACAAGCATTAGAGGGGATAATTATACATGAGGAGATTCCATCAAGAATACCTTGATTAGAGGAAGTATTAGACATCCCTCTAGACATAGATCAGAGCATGGGACTTCCCAGCATGGGGGTTTCACATACGGTAGCATTTACCATGACCACATTCCATGTAGATCCATGGGTTATGCCAAATAATATGTCATCGAGGGATACAAATTGGTACTCCTTTGATAGGTATCTAAGGAAGGCTCATGACATCCACATTTAGAGCATAGACATATCCAAGATCTATCCATTCATGGGTGAACGAAGAGGGCTACTTTCGAGCATAGGACTGCATAGACTCCCTATAGGGGTGAACATAATAAGTTTACCATAGAATATCCAAAGTGGGAGTAAATGGTACACCACCTCATGAACCATAACATAGCAAACAATTAGATGGTATAGACAAGGTCCTAGGGCATCTAGGATATAAGCCTACACCTGCACCCTCTCGACTGGTGAGTGTGTGTAGCAGAGGCACCATTAGGACCACTAAATAACCTAGAGAGTGCTCCAAGCATTCTCAAGACATGCATTCTCTTGCATCACATGCAAGCACTGAGTATAGAAGACATCTTAACATGAATATCATCTTTACAAACCGATGCAAGAGTATGGAAAATCAGTCCATTGAAGGACATACTCATAAAGTCACTCGAACAGAGCACACTCCTTTGAGGCCTCAGATGAATTATCATCTTGATAGGGCTCATAGACTGATGTCAGAGCAGAGATGAAAGATTCTACAAGATCAATTGGAGGACGTTCATACAAAAAATAGACTTGAAAATGAGAATACTCAGAGGTAGAGGTTCATCAGACAAAAATTATATGAACAGTGCATGCATGAATAACACATCCTGATCAGAAGGAGTGTGTAGATAGAGAGGATCTATTGGCTAGCATGTGTGTGTGTTTCAAGAGTACATAGTATCAAGGTATATCAAAATGCCTATAGGCTACAAGTGTGTAGGTCCTTGACCTTACACTCAAAACTGGTATAAAAATCATCTCTAAAAATCTATAGTAAATAGGGTATGTACCTCCAATCTATAAGGCACCTCCATCGCCTCCGCCATCCCTGTGAGTCCTTTACGAGCTAGCACCATGAGTGCTCGAAGACCTATGAGTCCTCTCAGTCTTGTACCTCCTGTGGCTCGAGCTAGTAGAATATTGCCTTGTCTCCTTGGTCCTAGATCTGGTCCTCTGAGTACCTATAGTGTGGGTGTCCTCTGGTACCTCCCCACCTATCAGCCTGATGTAGCCCTCCAATTGGGAGATGTGAGTTACATGCACTGTATCTCACTCATTACCCTCCTCCATGAGGGAAAGAAGCCTCCTAATCTATGGCATGGGGGCACGACCTCCTAGTATTAAAGTAGAGGGCACTTCTAGAGATGGCATGATAGCATATGAAGATGAGGGATCATCCCTTGCTACCTTAAGTAGGTCCCTCTCAATAGTCATAGTACTCAGTTGTGCCTGTGCCACATCTTGCTCGCTAGTGAGTTGTGTGATATGCCTGTCTGTAGCAGTAACCTGTGCATGAAGAGTTGTCCTCTCCTCCTCATATCCCTACCACTACCTCTCCCCATGTGCTAGCTTCACCTTTAGAGTGGTGATAGAAGTATCCCTATGAATTAGTTGAGTCTACAGTCTCCAAACTTGGCTCTAGAGGTCGGCAATCTGGGCCCTCAAATGTCTAATATCACTGTCCAAAGGTGTCTCACCCTCCTCTAATACATCCTTCTCTACCTGCACCTGTGCACCCTCTGTCTGTTGGTAGGTCCTACACCCTAAGGATCCACCTTTGCACCCTCTGCTAAAAATCCACTAGTTGATCAGCCTAGAGGGCCCTCTCCATACCACTAGAAGTCGGTCCACCAGCCATCATAGTCAAGAGTAATAACTACATCCATCTAGCCTGACTCTTGAAAATCATCATCATTGTCCCCCATTGGAGTCACCTGGAGCCAAGTCATATTTCTCTTAAGGACCAGGCATCTATAGATGAGTTGCAACTCTAGGACATCCTACCAGATCCCAAACTGCCTCTACATGCGAGAGGAGAAGTGATACTCATGTATATTGACCTTCTAGCTGAAGATCCATCTATCTTTATGCCCTCAGTGTAGGTACCTGTCCACCTCTATCCAAGTTGGATAGTCCATATATGGTCGTCACTGTATGTGCTGAGGGAAAATCTATGCAAATATGCTAATATAGTTCTCTAGGTCTCATGCGTGAGACCTACTCCTAAATCCCTCTCGCTCCTAGCACCAAAAAGCAGCATAGCACCAACTCTCATCATTAATGTCAGTAATCATCAGGGGTAAATCAACATGGACCTTGATCAGGATGTGCTACCAACCCCAAACCTAGATGAGGATGCTATAGTTGATTCTGAATCTTATCCAATGTGTAATCTGATATAGCTCATGATAGAGTTGTGCTAGCAAGGCGCTCCCCCATGATAGAATGAGAGGATCTTGAGTCAAGCTCACCATCACCTCTCTAGTCCAAGCCAGGAGGTTCCAAGGGAACCTCACGTATGAATATTTTGGGAGGACTATATGGATAATCAAGTGCATAAATATAGCCTCCCACTATGAGAAGAATCGGGCCTCGAACCACTCTCTAACATGGATGCCTCTATGGGCATTATGCTCCTGCACCTAAATGCTCCGTCTCTCGAATATGGCATCAAATACGATCTTCCTGGACATGGTAGGAGAAGACGTGATGGCCTCACCATCAATTGGTAAATAGAAAATGTGGTACACATCCTCCAAAGTAATAGTCATCTCACCCATTGGTAGGTTAAATGTGTTGGTCTGCGCATCCTAGCGAATGGGCCAAGGCAGTTAGATATGCCTGATCAATCCAAATGGTGTGGAGGTCCAAGATGTAGAAAAACCCCATAATAGTGAACCACTCTCACTCCCCATCAGTGAGATCATCATGAAGATCATGAAGGGGATCAATCTCCCTCGTTTTGTTGGTCAAAGTCTAAGTGACAACAAAAACAATAAACACAAAAAACAAAAAAATAATAATAATTCTAAAATGTCAAAACAAATCAAAAAACACATAAAAATATAAAAACATGTAAAAACATGATCACCAATTTCAAAAACATCAGAAAATAATTCTAAAAATGCAACAAAAGACACTAAGTGCCTAGAAAAACTCAAAAAAATTTAAAAAAATTGAAAAATTTTCAAAAAATTTGGGCACCGCAGGTCGGAATCACGGTCGAACCAACGGTAAAAAATTCGATCATTGAGATTTGAATCCCACCACGGCTGACAACTGCAGCCTCAATCTACCAATTGGAGCCTACTGTTTCCACCCACGGCTAGGGAGCAAAACCCTAAAAAGGTTCGCCCTTCCTAGAAAAACCTCGTAAAAATTAATAAATCCCCCATCTAACTAACCTATGCTAAACCCTAACTATAGTGAAGTTCATTACCAACAATTTAGTGTAGTTAATTTACCGATTAATTAATGAGGTTAATGTTACATCTAGTAATGACAAGTGATGTTACCTATAGTAGCCAGAATCTAGCCATTGGAGACAGCAGTGGCCAAATCCCAACGGTTAAATTTTTGACCGTTGGGGTTCAAACTTAGCCGCTCTGAGTGACAATGGCCGAAGGGTAACATGGCAAACCCATGAACCCTAGGCCATAAAATTCAAAAAAATTGGAAAGAACAAAAATGGGGACCAACCCACCACTTAAAAACTTAAACTAAGCCTAACTACATATTTCGTTCGTTACCAATAGGTTTAGTGACAAAAACATTAAATAAATGTATTTTGATGAATTTAAGTCATCTTAATGACCAAAATAACAAAAAAACCACATAAAAACATAATCTCAAGCAGGCCTCATACCCAGTTACTTGCTCTATCCACTCGACGATTGTAGCAATTCACACTCCATGCATTTTGATGTTATGAGTAGGCTACCATAAGGCCACTTGGGCCAAAAGCATTTCATTTTGGGATTACGATGTGCCACCCTTCAATCCCAAAGAAGACCAAGATGGTCGAACTGCTCCATGAGTGTGAAAGGATAATCCTAATTCTCCTATGATACAAAAAATATTAATCCAAAGTGATACAATACAAACATAAATAGAATCACTCATCCTAACTCCCTAAGAAAGCTATTGATGGCTGGACCACTCCTCGAGATAGGGATAGATGATTATCATAAATAATTGGAATCACAATTGGATGTAGGATTACCCATTAAAAGTAACAAATGTTAGAAAGGAACCAGATTAGTCATATTGGTCAAGTGACTTGTCACTTCATTCATTGGACTACTTCAACATAATAATAATCAAAATCAATAAAATTCACTCGATCACATCAAAATCGTGTTCGTCCTTTGAATCATTGCATACAACAATCACAAATTTCTCTTGTTTTTTGGGAACATAAACAGACATGACATATTCTATTGTAGCTCTCCTATCGATTGAAACTATTGTAGCAGCTGAAGCTACCCGATTGAGTTTGAGGATTAAGTGTAATTTAACCTGCCCAAGCCACTGAGCTAACTCCTCCGAACATTGAGGCAATGATTCAAGGGATGCGTGCCATCTTGCATGATTGGTCCATCCAGCATTGATTAGACCATTGACCATCATACACCATACAAATAGATCAGTCTACGTTTTTGCTCAGCGTTGTGTTTTTCACATAGCACATCATAAAAATGGGCATCTGTAGACACCTAAAATATTTCATTCTTAGGGGAGTTGCTCATATAGACACATTCATGAGATCATATGACATAATATTGGAATTTTCAAGCATTAATAGTGGTTCTCACCACTCGTTTGGGACCTTTGCAAACCATCCAAGCCTAGTCGTTCAATCCAAGAGTAGCTAGATCCTAGCCGCTCAAGCCTAGAGTGGCCAGAACTTAGCCATTGCAAACAACATCAACCAGATCTTAATTGTTGCAGATGACAACGGCTAAACCCTAAAAGTAGTTTTTTTGACAAATAGGCCTAATCACGGGCAGAAGTGGTAGTCTGCATGCAATAAAGGTGAGCGGGAGTAACTTTGCATTTCGTTTTCATGACCAGTTCATATAGGAGACTTGAGTTTACATTTAGACTTTAGTTAACAAGCCTCCAAACATAAACAAAGGACAAAAGCTTCTCATGCTAATGACCAGTTCACATAGGAGACTCAAGTTGGTAGTTAAATTTTAGTTAACTGACATCCAAACATAGAAAATACAAAAATCTTCTCATGCTAACTTGCACTACGCATGAGAAATTCATTCCTAGGGCTTGGACATAGACCTAGGGTTTCACACTATAAAATGTGCAAGCCTAAGAGCACCAAAGGGGGGATCATATATACATATTTTATCGATCTTGGTCATTGAGGAGATATTTCCATACTTGGAGAGTTCCCTTGGAGATCACATGTACGGCGAAGCCCTAACAGATTGGAGAGCATAGCATCTATTATTTCAACATCAAATACAAGCTTTGATCCATAGCTTTGGTGAAAAGAGTATGAGAATCACTTTAGCAACCACTGTCTTGGACAGTGGCCCAAAGGTTTAGCTTAGGGTTTAGACATTAGATCCATTATTTTTTTAGCACATAATTAGCATAGCATCATTTCATTCTTTTGCATTCGTAGCATTAGTCTGATTTGCACTTGCTTTCATTTGTTATATCTATTGCTAACAACCTCATCCGTAGAGGTATTCTCGAATATATAAGCATGTGTTGTTTTTTCATTACTTACAGGGCCACGGGTTCATTAGATAGAATTTGCAACATACGAGAGCAAAAGGGATCCCTCTAGGAAATAGAATTGGAGAAGGAGGCATCTGTAAGACCTCATACATTTCTGTGTGTGGAACCAATAATATTTTTGAAAGTGCACCACCTCTTCATGAAAGGGGTACTCTTTACCTATTTGTAACCTTATTGTATCGAAATGGGTATCCCTAATAGGGACCAACATGTAACCGAGTTTCAATATGAATAAAGAGATCCATATTTGTTATTTTTGTGTTATATGCTTTTCATTGTCTTCCATTTCATCTTGGGTTTTTAATACATTGCAAGTAGCGTAAAAAGAGCGATGTGTGCGTCTCGGGGTTGCTACACCACCTAGTGCACAACACAATGTAGAATGCCCTAAATCACATAATCCTCCTAGACGTCATTCAACAAGCATTAGAGGGGATAATTCTACATGAGGGGATTCCATAGAGAATACCCCAATTAGAGGAAGTACTAGACATCCCTCTTGAGACAGATCAGAGCATGGGACTTCCTAGCATGGGGGTTTCACATATGGTAGCATTTACCATGACCACATTCCACGTGGATCCACGGGTTCTACCAAATAATATGTCATCGAGGGATCCAAATTGGTACTCCTTCGATAGGTATCTAAGGGAGGCTCATGACCTCCACCTTTAGAGCATAGACATGTCCAAGATCTACCCATTCAAGGGTGAACAGAGAGGGTTGCTTTCGAGCACAGGCCCGCACAGACTCCCTATAGGGGTGAACATAATAAGTTTACCATAGATATATCCAAAGTGGGAGTAAATGGTATGCCACCTCATGAGCCATGGCATAGCAAACAATTGGATGGTATAGACAAGGTCCTAGGGCATCTAGGATATAAGCCTACACCTGCATCCTCCCAACCGATGAGTGTGTATATCGGAGGCACCATTAGGACCACCCAAGAACCTGGAGAGTGCTCCAAGCATTCTCGAGACATGCGTGCTCCTGCATCGCATGCAAGCACCAAGTATAGAAGACAACCTGACATGAATGTCATCTTTACAGAATGAGGCAAGAGTGTGGTAAATCAGTCCATTGGAGGACATACTCATAAAGTCACTCAAATAGAGCACACCCCTCCGAGACCTCAGATGACCGATCATCTTGATAGGGCTCATAGACTGATGTCGAAGGAGAGATGATATATTCTCCAAGATCAATTGGAGGATGTTCATGCAAAAAAAGAACACCTCAAAAATGAGAATACTCAGAGGCAGAGGTTCATCAGACAGAAATTGTATGAACAATGCATGCATGAATAATGCATCCTTGATCAGAAGGAGTGTTTATAGAGAGAGGATTGATTGGCTAGCACCGGTTTACATCCTCACAGTGAGATCAAGGAGTGTGTCCATAGACGAGTGGCTTCACAGCCCAAGTTACACCCTAAGAACATAGACACCCATACTCGCCATACGACTCAACACAGAGATCGATGTCCAGCATTCAAGCAACATGAGCATAGGTAGTATGAGAATGAAGTGGGAGAGGAATTAGAACAAGAATATCCTAAAATCTCCCAATTCGAGGAGGAGGGCGAGCCTAGTCCCCCACCTCGATCGAGGAGGAATCTACCTCCGAAGGTGCCTCCAAGGCAATCTCGGGAGGAGTTTCTTTCCTCGCAAGCCTACAAGACCTTAGTAGAGAAGGTCCAAGCCATAGAGAAGCAAGGGATGGCTTATCAGAATCCTACCTTGAACAAAATTCACAATGAACCTCTATGCACATCAGTGCCTATTCCAACATATCCTGAGCATTTCAAGATGCCTAGGTTGGAAAATTTTCAAGGAGAGGAAGACACACAGGAGCACGTGACTAGTTTCCTAGATATGTGCTTTCATATTGAGAGAAATTATGCTTTCCTCCTACACCTTCATCACGACCCTCTCAAGCCCAGCTCAAGAGTGGTTCAACCAACTAAAGAGGCACAACATCACTAGTTTCAAACAACTAGTCGATGCATTTCTTGAATGCTTCTCCTTCGATGTCAAGAAGAAGGTAAACTTATCTGACCTGGTCGCTCTAATGCAACATGACGATGAGCCAGTGATGGATTATGGAAAGTGATGGAGGAAAATGATGGTAAAGCTACCATTCTCCATCCCATCCTCTAAATTAATATGAATGTTCATGAAGAATTATGCCAAACATATTTTGCTATTGCTACAGTTGCAGCAATACCAGACATTCGAAGAGGCTTTGGTGCAAGCCAAGGTGGTTGAGGACATCAAGTTACAGGAGGGTAACTTGAAGCTGAGGAATAAGAAGGAGGGACATAAGAAAAGCACTGAGAGACATCAGGCCAAGCTGGCCCATGTTAATCAGGTAGTGTTGAACCTTCAAAAAGGAGAAAAAGGGCAACAAAAGCAAAATTATCAGGCCCAACCTCCACCTGTGTAGTACGAGCAATGCAATAACAATTATAAGGGTAAAAATAAGGAGCAACACCCACCTCGCGTATTCACTCAATTATCGGAGTCATTGACTTTGATTTTTCATCAGCTATGTGAGGCAAAGGCTATACACTTACCCGAAGTCAAGATGGTGGATCCAAATCAGCCTAAGCCTAAGGGCTATAAAGATGATCATTATTGCATCTTTCATCGATCGAAGGGTCATGACATTGAGGTATGTTGGTCCTTCAAACATCTTATGCAAAATATGATCGAGAGAGGTACGCTTCTTGTCGACAACCCACAAGCGCCTGACAATCAAAATATGGGGATTTATAAGAATCCTCTACCTAATCATGAGGCACCAAAGAATAATGTTGGCCAAGTCAACCAAGTTTGCATCGAACCACCAACCCAGGGGTTCATCGGAATGGTCAATGTTGTCACGAGGAACGTGAGGTATGAATGACCGAATCAACCTCCAATGCCTATTAGGGTCCAAGTTGCACCTCCTCCAAGGCTAGCCCAATATGTGCCCGACCCACCAACTAGACCGGTGGTGACCATCAAGAGTAGGTTGGTCCAAAACCTACAGATAACTCTAGTGAAGTTGTCAATTTATGAGCTTATTCAGTAGTCTCCTAAGCACAGGGAGATGCTCATGGACATCTTAAGGTCCATCGAAGTGCAGCCTCAGGATCCCAAAGTATTTACACACTTTGTGGGGCACGTGCAATAGTGTTAGGAATCGGTCATTCAATTTCATGACCACAAAGTCAAGATGGTTTCCACTATTATAGTAGACCCACCGCTACATATCATCGCTTGTGTGAATCATAAACCATTCAAGCGGGTTTTTATTGACATAGGGTCATCAATCAATATCATAACTACCAAGGCGTTGACTCACTTGAAGTTACCCAAGATGCATATCATTCCTTCTACCTTCACGTTGAGAGCATTCAATGATGCATTATGCTCGATGGTTGATACTATAGTTTTACCTATCCAGGTGGGACTGAAGACCATCCTAGTGATGTGTCATGTAATCAAAGGTGCTATGTAGTATAATATACTTCTAGGGAGGCCTTGGATCAGAGAAATGTATTGTATCCCTTCTATTCTACACCAGTGTATCAAATACATTCATGAGGGATAGGTTCACGTGGTGCCTTCGAATGAAGAACCCTTTAAATACATGAATCTAGTAGATTTTTTGAGGGAATTTGTGCTCCCCTCAATGCACCTAGATGTGCGACCAGTATCACCAATCAAAGATCCAGGAGGTATAATCAAAGAAGTGTGTGCTAGACCCACAATGTCCGTATCTCAAAGATCGGAGCACACAATAGCTACTTCCATTAGGCCGATTGCATCTATGATACAACGGGATGATAGGAAGTTGAAAGAAAAGGTGGATGAAAAGAAGATAAAGCAAAAGCCCAAGTCAGTTATCATTGAAACCCCTACTCCCATGGAAGTAGAGGAAGTTCAAGGAAGATTCGAAGAGGCACCTCAGCCTACTTCGCCTACGTCTTCAGCAGGGTCATCTGCATCGTAGGTGACCATCCATTTGGTTAATCCTGGGTTAGGGGAATACATTATGCAGAATGTGATGTTCACACCGATTATCAATACTGCACATGACATGGGCTGACCACGAGCCCATCACCTTCCCATAGGGATGGTGGAACCATTGGGGGTACCACCCAACCAAACCAACTTCATCTATGGAGGGCTAGACCAGATCACATCTCCCATGCCCATGGATGAGGATGATAATGAACCATTCATCATGAATGTTCATTATCTTTCTAACCTGGACTACGCCATGTGATACTTTGAGCGTTACCATTGGCATGGTTACGGTCTCAAACTATTCGATCAGGGGCGTAAGAAGCCTATAGAACCATAATATCAGTTACCTACTGATAGGTTCGGGTTGGGATTCTACAATGGAGGATAGGTTGAACTCCTCATGGTATCTTTAGACCACCTGTACCTCAGTCTAGGGGGTGAGGTTGACTTCAATCCATATCACCCTAATCCTTCTATGTTCCAGAGGGATAACCGGATGGTGTCTTACATCACCATAGGACCACCCGAGACATATCATGAGGATATCTTGGTGGACACCGATCTAGATGATTTACCAAGAGAAAACTTTGGTCAACAAATCCATGGAGCAGCCAATGACATGGGCATGCAGGGTCAAGATATTATCATAGTGATAGATCTCGAGTTGGAAGGGCATTCCGACGAGGATATAGCAGAGTCCATTTTTGAGATAGGTGGACCTAGCTATAGTGAAGGAGAGGATAGTGAGTCCTCACCCGATGATCAATCAGAGGATGAGGCTGAGTCGATCTATTCGGTAGTATCGTATTTATGGTGCTTATACCCAATTTTACTGGATAGTGATGATAGTGATCAGGAGATAACCCATATGGGGCCACATTTTCTAGAGCATCCCATTCTAGTGGGTAGCGATGAAGGCCTATATTATGATAGTGATGAAGAAGATGAGACAGAGAGAGCCTACTTAGGACCTCCCTACTTACGCTATCGCAATGCACCTTATACGGTTGAGGATATGCGTAGAGAGATCAATATCCATCCTCACCTTAGGGGGAGACCACCGAATCTTAATATGATTTATCATATGGTGTTTCTTGATCCATCGACGTACATGGAGCTCCTTGAGCCCAATGATCCCATCCGATAGTCTATTCATGGACCAGATCCGAAGATCCCCATACCCCTAGAACCACATCTCGGGGATGGTAGTTTTGCTAATGATGAGTCACTTGCACGTGGTCCTAGAGACATGATCCATTTCATCAACATGATCTCCATTGATTTGACCACTCCACTCCATAATCCATCCGATCCATCCAAACCATTGCATTTAAATGTAGATGCTATCGATTGGGATTGTATTGATTCACCTCTAGAGCCTGAATATTTCTTCCCTAATGAAGAAATGTTGCAACCTTTCCATTTTGTACTAGGCTGTGCACATGATGTCTATCATGCTGAGGATGCTTCCAATGAGGAACCTATAAACCTAGTAGATGACATCCACTTGATCCCTACGCCTCATCAGCTTGAGGAGGGATCCCATATGTTAGTAGAGGAAACCTTTAAAGTGGATATCAGTAATGATCCCACCAATCCAAGGAAGGTTAAATTTGGAGAAATTTTGACTCCTGATGAGTGTGCCAACCTCATCCCTCTACTGAGAGAGAGACCTGATCTCTTTGCTTGGACTTACAAGGATATGTCAGGTCTAGATCCAAAATTGGTTACTCATAACCTTTCGCTAGACCTATCAAAGAAGCCAGTCAAGCAAAAACTCAGGAAGATGCATCCAATAGTAGCCTTAATGGTTAAGGATGAGTTGCAAAAGCTATTGGACGTAGAGTTTGTCATCTCCATCGACTATCCGAAATGGGTATCCAATATGGTGCCTATAGGAAAACTTGATGGAAGGATCTGTATTTGTATGGATTTCAGAGACCTGAATAAGGCAACACCAAAGGATTCATTTTTGTTGCCGAATATTGATGCTCTTGTAGATGCAACTGTAGGTCATGAGATGCTCTCCTTAATGGATGGTTTTTCTGGTTACAATCAAATTTGGATTAAACCCAAAGACCAACATAAAACCATGTTTATAATGCCATGGGGAATATTTTGCTATAAAGTTATGCCATTCAGCCTTAAAAATGTTGGTGCCACATATCAGCGGGCTATGACATATATCTTTCATGACTATATGCATAAAATATTAGAATATTATATGGATGACTTGTTGGCAAAGTCATTATTGCGTTCTGAGCATGCGAAGGTCCTGAAGAAGGTCTTCGATCACCTGATAGAGCATAATGTCAGGTTGAATCCTAAGAAGTGTGTGTTTGGTATAACTTTAGGAAAGCTCTTAGGATTCATCATTTCAAAATGAGGCATCGAAGTTGACCCAACAAAGGTCAAGGCTATTTTGGAAATGCATCCCCCACAAACATCAAGGAACTAAGAAGCCTTCAGGGCAAAGTAGCATCCATAAAGTGATTTATCACTCAATTATCGGATAAATGTCGACCCATGAATTGACTACTACACAAGGGGGTCCCATTCAATTGGGATGAGGACTATCAAGAAGCCTTTGCTGAGATAAAGCAATACCTAGTGATGTTGCTAGTGCTAGCTCCACCAAGGCTAGATGTGCCATTTATTTTATATATATCAACAATTAACTTTGCATTGGGAACCATGCTAGCCCAAAAGAATGTGCAAAGCAAAGAACAAGCCATATATTATATTAGTCGAACCTTGGTGAGCTATGAGCTCGGATATGCATATGTGGAGAAGCTATGTTTAGCAGTAGTGTTCGCTACCAAGAAATTATGACACTATATGTTGAGTCATACGACATATGTTATATCCAAAAAAATCCTTTGTAGTATATGATGAGCAAGACATATCATAATACATGTATTGCAAAGTGGATCATGCTACTGATAGAATTTGATTTAGAATTCATAAGCCAAAATTCCATTAAGGGACAAGTCATAGCAGATCAACTGGCTGAGGTGCCTCTCAAAAATAGTAGGCCCCTCACCATAGAGCTTCTTGATGATGCAGTATTTGCCTTATCAGAAGCACCCAAACCCGAAGAACCGAACAACAAAGCCGATATGACCTTGTTCTTCGATGGTTCAAAGTGTGAGCAAGGGGGTGGTGCAGGAATAGTGTTGTTCACGCCACAAGGAGCTCCAATGCCCTTGTCATTCAAGTTGGACTTTCCTTGCACTAACAACAATGCTGAATATGAAGCCCTAATTTTGGGTCTCCAAATAACTATCGCCATGAAGATAAAAAGGCTAAATATCTTTGGTGATTCCCTTCTCATTGTGAACCAAGTTAAGGGACTATTTCAATGTCGATGCTCGGTATTGAAAGCTTACAAGGATCTTGTTGACACATATCTAGCTCGACTAGAATGGTATGACATCGAGGCAATACCTCATTCATCCAATAGATTTGCAGACACAATGGCATATTTGGGATCTCTAATCCCTCAAAATCTATCTACCGACTTTACTACCATCCATGTAAATATGTTGTCACATTCTGCTATGCAACGTGAAGCATTGGATAACAAAGAGTCAATCAACATGATTCATGTAGAACCAAATCATGAGTGGTTCTACAAAGCTAGAGACTTTCTGAAGAGAGCATCTTGGGGGTCTATGATCTCATAGGATCCGATGGGGAGTGGTACTACCATTCACCATAGGGTTGTTTCCTAGTCTGCATTTGCAAATGTAGAACCATAGGGGGAGCATGTTGTCTTGTCAGTCGAGGCTGAAGCTTATCATAATTGGACATCATAGATATGTGACTTCCTTAGACTTGGTATGATCCCTCAGGGATTGTCGCATGCTACAAAGTGCACATTCAAGAAGAAAGTGACAAAGTATGTCTTGTTAGCAGACATCCTGTACCGTAGAAGCTATGATGGAGTTCTCCTTCATTGTCTTGAGCCCCAAGAGTCATCTTGGGCAATTTTAGAAGCTCACGATGGTACGTGCGGTGGCCATTTCAATGGCATGGCTATCATCAAGCGCATCCTTCGTATGGGTTATTATTGGCCCACTATGGAGAAGGATTACAATGTGTATGTCAAGAAATGCGTTAAATGTCAACATCATGCTAATCTTATGCACCTGCCATCACAGGCCTTACAACCCATTCAAGCGGCTTGGCCATTTTCTCAGTGGGGATTTGATCTCATCGGTAAGATCTCTCCTCCATCATCGGGCCGACATACTTTTATTATTATGGCTACTGAGTATTTCACTAAGTGGGTGGAGGCTATTCCCTTAACAATGACAATTGGAGTGTGTATTACTGAGTTTATACTCACCAATATCATTAGTCATTTTGGGATACCATCCAAGATAGTTTCAGATAATGGAACATCATTTAAGAACAAAACTATGAGAGCTTTGACATCTAAGTATAGAATCAAACACAGTTTTGTGACTCCTTATTATCCACAAGCAAATGGGTAGGTTGAAGCTTCAAACAAGATAATGATCTCCATCTTGAAAAATATGGTACAAGAGCACCACAAATATTGGCATATCCAACTACCCCTTGCATTATGGGCTTATAGGACTAGCATTCAGACACCCACTAGGGCAACTCCATTTTCACTAGTATATGGCACTGAGGCCATTATGCCCCTAGAGTTGGAAATTCCAACATTGCACATCACATTGAAAGAGTTCATTGATGATGACACCACGTGACAAGCTCACCTAGATCAATTGATGCTACTTGATGAACATCACATGAATACCCTCGAGCACCTCCATGTTTATCAAGAGCACTTAAAATGAGCTTACAATAGCAAAGTCCATCTGAGAGACTTTGAGGTTGGTGATCTTGTGTTGAAAGAGAACCAATAGAACTCAAATTTACCACCAAAAATGTGAGACAAATTCATGGCTAACTGGTTAGGTCCTTATATGATCTCAGAGAAGATTGGACCTAGGACATATCACTTGACATCACTTGGAGGAGTTGAAGAGCCTGAACCTCTCAATATCCTTCATCTTAAAGTGTTCTATGCCTAAGAACCAAAAAAGGCTCCAAAGGCATCTATAAGCCCTTTGGTCACTCAAAAAGCTCCAAGGGTTTCTTAAAAGACTTGGTCAATCCTAAAAGGCTCCAAGGGTTTTTCAAAACCACTTGGTCAATCCTAAAAGGCTCCAAGGGTTTCTCAAAACTACTTGGTCAATCCCAAAAGGCTCCAAAGGCATCTGTAAGCTCTTTGGTCAAACCAAATGTTAAAATCCATAAAAATTGGAAAAATATCAAAAATAAAAAACATTTGCATTTCATTTGCATCATTGCATTGTAGTTCATTTGCATTGCATTAGGCATATTCATCCATCGCACTTGCATTAGAATAAATTGTGTTAACAATCTTACAAATGACACCACGTTTGTATTTCAATCATGCATCTATGCAATATATTTTTCATCTATGTATCACCCTTGTGAGTAATTATGTTTTTCAACACAACCCATATTGTTGCTATGAAGAATATACTAGGGTTTTCCGGTCATTCAACCATACCTAGAGGTCTTCTCAAGAGTTGATAGAAAGCTTGCTTTGCTTTTGTAGTTGAGGTCTAGTTAGTATAGCCCTTAGCATATCAGAATTCTATCACTAATCAACAAATTAAACAATCCTAATAAGGACTAGGGGAAGATGAAAGCCACGAAGCAGGACCAGGTATCTTGAGGTAAAAAGAGTTATTCTTGCTTATCCCCCTATGCAGATGGTATGGGAAATGTTGGTAATTGGAAAAAGGACAAGTTCATTCCCTACCCAGAATCCCTTGCTTACATTAAAATGAGCAATATCCCAGAGTGATATCCCAGATCAATCCTCCAGATTGATACCCTAGATCGATATCATAGATCGACATCCCAGATTGATATCCCACATTGATATCATAAGATCGATATCCTAGATCGATATCCCAAAAATAGTTCCCCAAAGTAAAATCCCCAAAGGAAGTTTCTGAAGCAAATTATCAAATGTAAAATTCCAAAAATTCAAGTCAAATGAAGACAAATTGTACAAAGAAAGTAAAATCAGTATCAAATCCCTTGCTCAAGAAAGAAAGAAAAAGAAAGGAAAGTACAAAATAAATAGTGATTATTGTCACTAAAGTACAAAAATAAATAGTGATTTTTATCACTTTATATGAGCAAGTATCCCAAAAAATTGAAGAAAAGAAGGGAGTGAACTTGAATCCATGGAATTGCCAGCACTACTATACCTTACGCATGATGATATGTCTGATGCATTAGCACCTCGCTTATGTACAGACCAATGTTTGAATGTGGAAGAGCTAGCTTCAGGTGTCTTGTATCGCCTAGTGGTCTAGTCCAACTAAAATCTAAACCTAGGATTGGATAAACATTTGCGGACCCCCAATATTAGCAATGGGCTGAAAGAATCCTACCTAACATCGGGGTATGCTTGTGCCTTATCTTAATATATTCATTTGCACACATAGGGATAATGAATAGTTAGGGCCTATCCTAGTGAAAGCCTTATGTTTCATAAGTCTAGTATGGTTAGTATACAACTTTTGATCAGTCAACTAGGGTGTTTGAGTTTCATGGTAAACCTCAAAAATTCCCAAATAGCAACAATCAAATTTTCAAATGCAATCATCAAATATAAAGTCTCATTTATGAGAGTTTGTTTATTAGAACTATTTGTGATATATGTTAGATACTGGATGGATGTCAAAAATGATATTTAAATGGCCACTGACTATGTTATGCATATCTTTTAATTTACAAAAGCTTATAAATAGAAACAATGCATTGCAACTCACATATGAGTGTCAAATCAATAAATATTCATAATCAAATATAGCAATTATCATCCATGATTGTTATACATTCTATGGTGTCATCCATTAGATTGTTAAAATCTCATATCATATTGCATACATTGTGTTTTAAGTGATTAAAACATACATGTCCATTTACAATAAATCAATATCATCAAAAATACATGCAATACAAACATGGCACGAATCATGTCATAAACAACATAAAGTAAATGCATACAAGTGAAGCAGATCAAAATTACATTAAAATATCAAATATTGCATTCGTATACATAGCATCATAAAGTAGTCCATCTACACATGTATATCACTGCATCCACATCATATAGCTAGTGCATGTCATCCATACATCACATCATATAGCAATAAATCAAATATCTGCATTACATCCATGTGCATAACATAAACATAAAATACCAAAAATAAAATACACATATAATGAGATGAACTATCATATCATATAAATATATGTGTCAAAGAGTACATAGTATCAAGGTATATCAAAATGCCCATAGGCTACAACTGTGTAGGTCCTCGACCTTACACTCAAAACTGGTACAAAAATCATCTCTAAAGATCTGTACTAGATAGGGCCTGCACCCCTAGTCTATGAGGCACCTCCATCACCTCCACCATCCCTGTGAGTCCTCTATGAGCTAGCACCATGAGTACTCGAGGACCTATGAGTCCTCTCAGTCCTGTGCATCCTGTGGCTCGAGCTAGCAGAAGACTACCCTGTCTCCCTGGTCCTAGACCTGGTCCTCTGAGTCCCTGTAGTGTGGGTGTCCTCTAGTACCTCCCCACCTATCATCCTGATGTAGCCCTCCAGCTAGGAGATGTGAGCTGCATGCATTGTATCTCACTCATTACCCTCCTCCATGAGGGAATGAAGCCTCCTGATCTCTGCCATGGGGTCACGACCTCCTGGTAGTAAAGTAGATGGTACTACCAGAGGTGGCATGATAGCCTATGAAGATGAGGGATCACCCCTCACCGCCTTAAGTAGGTCCCTCTCAGTAGTCATGACACTCATTTATGCCTATGCCACATCTTCTCGCTAGTGAGTTGTGTGATCTGAGTGCCTACAATGGTAGCCTATGCATGGAGAGTTGTCCTCTCCTCCTCATATCCCTACCACTACCTCTCCCCATGTGCTAGCTTCACCTCTAGAGTGGTGATAGAAGTATCCTTATGAAGTAGCTGAGTCTGTAGTCTCCCAACCTGGCTTTGGAGGTTAACAATCTAGGCTCTCAACTACCCAATATCACTGTTCGGAGGTGCCTCACCCTCCTCTAATACCTCCTCCTCTACCTCCACCTATGGGCCCTCCTTTATCTATTGGTGGGTCCTGCACCCTTGAGGATCCACCTCTATGCCCTACCCTCTACTATGAATCCTCCAACTGGTCAGCCTAGAGGACCCTCTCCATGCCACTAGAAGTCTGCCCACCAGCCATCATAGTTAGGAGTAGTGCCTACATCCATCTGGCCTAACTCTTGAAATTCATCATCCTCATCCCCTAATGGAGTCACCTGGGGCCATGTTAGGTCCCTCTCGAGGACCAGGTATCTGTAGATGAGTGGTAACTCTGGGACATCCTATCGGATCCCAAACTACCTCAGCATGTGAGAGTAGAAGTGGTACTCATGTATGTCGACCTTCTGATTGAAGATCCATCTATCTCTGTGTGCTCGATGTAGGTACCTATCCACCTCTGTCCATGTTGGATAGTCCATATATGGTCACCATCATATGTGCTGAGGGTAGAGCTATGCAAATATACCAATATAATGCTCTAGGTCTCCTGCATGAGACCTACTCCTGAAGCCCTCTCGCTCCTAGGGCCAACATGTGGCATAACACTGACTCTCATCATCGATCTCAGTGATCATCATAGGAAAATCAATAGGGTGCTTGATCAGGATGTGCTGCCAGCCCCAAACCTGGAGGAGGATGCTGCAGCTGATGTCGACTCTGCTCCAATGTGTGATCTGATATAGCTCATGGTAGAGCTGTGCTAGCAGGGTGCTCCCCCATGATAGAATGAGAGGATCTCGGGTCGAGCTCACCATCACCTCTCTGGTCCAAGCTAGGAGGTTCCAAGGGAACCTCACGCCTAAAGAGTCTGGGAGGACTACCTGGATAATCAAGTGCATAAATATAGCCTCCCACTGTGAGAAGAATCGGGCCTCGAACCACTCTCCGACATGGATGCCTCCATGGGCATTATGGTCCTACACCTCAATGCTCCATCTCCCAAATATGGAATCAAATACGACCTTCTTGGCCATGGTAGGAGAAGATGTGATGGCCTCACCATCAATCGATAGATGGAAGATGCGGTACACATCCTCCAAAGTAATAGTCATCTCACCCATCGGTAGGTGAAATGTGTTGGTCCATGCATCCCAACGATGGGCCAAGGTAGTCAGATATGCCTGATCAATCCGGATGGTGGGGAGGTCCAAGATGTAGCCAAACCCCATAGTAGTGAACCACTCTCACTCCCCATCAGTGAGATCACCATGGAGGTCATGAAGGAGATCGGTCTCCCTCGCTCTGTTGGTCAAAGTCTGAGTGACAACAAAAATAATAAACAAGAAAAACAATAAAAAAATAATACTTCTAAAATGTCAAAACAAATCAAAAAATGCATAAAAATACAAAAACATGTAAAAACATGATCACCAATTTCAAAAACATCAGAAAAGCATTCCAAAAATGCAATAAATGGCATTAAGTGCCCTAGAAAAACTCAAAAAAATAAAAAAATTGGAAAATTTTCAAAAATTTGGGCATCGCGGGTCGGAATCGTGGTCGGTCCAATGATCAAAAATTTGATCATTGGGATTTGAATCCCATCGTGGTTGATAGTCATGGCCCCCAATCTGCCAATTGGGGCCCATGGTTGCCACCCATGGCTAGGGAGAGAAACCCTAAATGGGTCCGCCCTTCCCGAAAAAACCCCTAAAAATTAAAATAAACCCCCCATCTAACTAACCTATGCTAAACCCTAACTATAGTGAAGTTCATTACCAATGGTTTAGTGTAGTTCATTTATCGATTAATTAATGAGGTTAATTTTACATTCGATAATGACAAGCGAGGTCTCGGTTTTCGAGTTACCTTAGAAGCACCGGCTCCTCCACTAGTCGAATATTCTGGTTGATCGACCATCGGTGTGGAATGTGTGGAAGTGTGTTGGGTTTTTGGCAGTGTTCCATGTCAAAATTTAGTTTTTACCTCCTAGAGCTCTCAGTTTTATTGTCGCTATTAGGTGAATAATGAAAATTTACAAAGTAAAAAACTTTATATAATTTTTTATTTTGATGTGGCCTACGGTTGACATTCATGGTCCCTGGATTAGGGTTTTTCCCCATGGTTGACATCCATGGTTAAGGAATTGGCCTGCATTTGATAGGCATGGTTAGCAAACCATATTAATTGCTCCAAATTCCCATCGTGGAAAGCCTTAAAAGGTCAAATCAATGATATTAATCAGACCAGATAATTCAAAAAATTCAAAATTAACAAAAAAATCAAATAAATCCAAATGCACCTCGTATTCAGTTATTTACCCTATACACTTGGCGGTTGCAACGACTTGTGATCCATGCAATCTGGCAAGATGAGTAAATTACCATAAGGACATTTGGGGTAAATTCATCATTTTTGAATGGCTATGTCTCATTTCAATCCCTAAGAAGGCCTACACAGCTGGACTGCTCCACGGGAATGAGATATTCATCATGATTCTCCTATGACACTTTTTAGCATATCATCGACATTATGATTCACTACAAGCCTAATGGACATTGCTATCATTTCGATTCCCTAAGAAGGCCTTCATGGCTGGACCGCTCCATGGGATAGGAATATGCAATTACTCTAAATGGTGTAATCATAGCTGATTAGGCCTTGCCAAGTATTCAAATGCTAAATCTTAATTTGTGCAAAGATCATTCATAGTGGTCAAGCGACCTCGTCGCTTCATTTAATTATCATTACCCTCATCGACTCATCGCTTGAGGGGGTAGTCATAATATCAAATCATAATCAAAGTCAATAGTAGATCCCTTGATCTTGTCAAAATTGTATTCGTCCTTGCGAATCATTGCTAAAGACTATCATAAGCTTACCCCTTTGCTTGGGAAAAATAGCAAATATGATAGTTAGTTTGTAACTCTCATCCTTTCGGATTGATAGGCGTGAAAGCCTACTTGGCATTGATGCTATCCGAATGTCTGATGACGAGTGCAAACTTTTTCAAATTTAAGCCTTCTATCGAGTTAGAAGCAATGATTCGAGGATGCACATCCTTTTGCTGGACTCGGGGCATCTAATGTTGATCAGATCAATGATCATCATTCAACCTACGACATCATTTTAGGAGGTCTAGTTTTGCTCAACGTTGTTCAAAATCATAATGCATCTCAAAAGGGGCATCTATAGACACCTAAAATATATCATGCCAAGGTGACTACTCATATGGGACATGCTAGAAGACCATATGGAAGACCTTTGGACAGATCCAAGGTATAGTAGTGGTTTTTACCACTCAATTGGGCACCTTTGCCTAGTCAGTGCTAGCCATTGCTGACACCCATGGTTAGCAATGCTCACCATGCATGTCAACCACAGTCAACACTCAGAATCAGTTGGCCTTCATCCGACCCAAAGTTGGTTGCAATGACCAATTGGTTGCATATTGGAGCAGTTTGAGTGAGGAAGGTTCTGGATCCTTCCATCCAACAAGCTCAACCACCCAATATTGATCTTGGCTTCATGAGGAAGCCACCCCTAGCCCTAGGCCATTGCTATAAGATCCCCCTCTGAATTGGGGATAAGTCTAGAGAGAAGCATAGTCAATTGAGCAGTGAAGCCCTATCGAATTGCATAAGCAACTACATGCATTGAGAGGGATACTTTTGCTACCCAATTGGAGATCAAATTGCCATGGAAGCCCTAGGAGCCTAGGAGAGCCAAGAAATATCAATTCATGCAATCCATGCACCATCTAATCAATTCAACCACCAAACCTATCAGAGGACATAGAGGTGACCCTTGACCATCAATTTGGCAAGGTGGATCAGAGAGAAAGCCCTAATTTGGAGGGAAAACCTACTCAGAGCTCCACCACGGCTCTCAATCATGGTGAACAGTGCCACCCGTGCATCAGACCTACGGTGAGCAAATGACTACAGATCCCCTTGTGCTCTTTTCTATAGATTAATTAATTAGATCATATTATGCTTAGTATAGGTTTAATTAGCATTTTAGAGACATATAACCGGTGGAATTAAGCATTTAAAGTAGATTTACCTTCATTTTGTCAATTTGGTAATTAGTGCAATTGTGGGTTATTTCATGCGTTTATGCTTTCTATTTGATAAACTAACCCAATAGATAGATAGTATTTGCTTTCTTGCACATGTTTGATGGCAACATTTCATGATTAATATAGGTTTACCATGTTTTATTTGTTTTCTTGATTACATGCTTGTTATGGCATCTTTTTGTGAAATATCCTTTTAAAGCCTCATCAAGAGAGGCCTCCTTTGTTTTTAATGTTTCTTGTTGTTTATTGCATGCAGGACTAACAGGGTTTTGGGATGCAAGGCAGAAAATGCCTCTAATCATGGAGAAGAGGGTCATCGACACCCTAGAGCAGTTCGTGTCACCCTAGAAGGCATTTGATTCACATCTACCCTTGAGAGGGATTAGACACTATTGTAATTGATGTATCAAATGGGTATCCCTAAGAGGGACGAATCTGTAATTTGACTCCATTGAAATTAATAAAGGATTCCTTGTATTCATTTCATTTCTTGTTGTCAATTTATGCATGCCTATTTGTGTATCTTTTATCAATTACAATAGTTAGACTAGGTGTGGAGCCTTTTTTGTGGTTACACATCATTATCCATCCAAATTTTTTCTAATCCTTATCAACCCATCCATATTTCAAGTCATCCAAATCCCCTCATTCAACCCATCAATCGTCCATCAAGTCCAATCATCTCATTGAGTAGTTGGTTAACCACATGTCTTAAACTGGATTCAACTAAACTATTTATATATGAGATCATTCAACAATCTCCCCCACATAGTGAGGCATTAATGGATATTCTAAAATCCATAGAAATTCAATCCCAATATCCTAATGCCTTTAGCAATTTTATGGAGAATATTCAAACATGTATGGAACCTTCCATTACATTCTTCGATTTTGAGATTAAACCAATATCGTTGGAATCGACTGATCCTCCATTACACAACATGACTTAAATTGATAAGAAACCATTCAAAAGAGTTTTAATTAATATTGGCTCCTCCATTAACATTGTCACCACATTTTCTCTTCATCATCTCAATATTCCTCCATCCCACATCACCAAATCCACTTTTACCCTAAAAGCATTTAATGATGCTCTCTGCTCCATAGTTTGCACTATCATTTTACCCATCGAAGTGGGGGTCAAAATATTGCATACCATGTCCCACGTATTGGAAGGGTCCATGGCATATAATATACTCCTTGGATGACCTTGTATGAGGGAAATGAGATGTGTTCCTTCTATATTACATCAATGCTTGAAATATGTACATGAAGGACAAGTACATTGTATACCAACGGATGTTGAACCATTTAAGTATTGCAATTTCATCTTCAATCCCTATGAATGCATGCTTCCTTCCACTCATTTATTTCTTACATAATCAGACACTTCCTCATCCACCCTATCTGGATCATCATCTAAAGCTCCTATTCCTAAGGATCTTCTCATCACCACATTACATCAAGCTTCTACTTCCATGCTCCCATATTCATCACCTTTGACTACATGCACATGTGGTCAAACTCAATCCACATCAGTTTCATCATCATCAACATCATATTCCACCATTTCTTCCACATATTTTTCAATTCAACAATCATATCAATCAAATATATCGCCATCCACATTAGCCAATATCTCACAAGTCAAGTTAATATATTTTGAGACACCATCTCAATCCATATCCCAAGCCAATCATGATTTATCCATTTCTACATACCCATACATGTCATCCCAAGTTGAGGTCCACCTCACTAATCCTGGTATTGGTGAATACGTGGTCTAAGAGATCATCGTTACACTACTCAACATTCAAACTTCCAAGGATTACGGTGGCCCACGTGACCCACCCTTATCTATAGGAGCGGTATACAATACGGGTCCCATGTCAAATAGCATATATTTTGTGTATGGGAGAATTGATTTATTGTCCAATCCTTCTCCTCCATATGAACCCAAACAACCAACAACTACCAATATACAACAAATTTTTAGATTTTCCATTTCATTATTTTCATCGATATAATTGGTAAAGAAATGGCCTAGACCGATATGAACATGGAGTGCACAAGCTAATTGATACTCCATATCGAGAAGCGTATGACCATTCAGGTCTAGGCTACCATCCATTTTTGTCCATATCTTCTTTTAAAAAAGTCTTTCAAAGGTTTAATTTGAATTCAAGAAAATGCGACTATCACCTCAATTACTCTGAAGAAGAAATTTATGAAGAATTCAACCTTATGTCGATATTTTTTTATGAATCTAAGGAGGAATCGGAGCCCATCATTCCATACATCGAATAGGATGAGTCTTACCTCATAATTTTCCTCATCCATCAATCCATATTTCGCTTGCTTCTTCCACAAGAGAGAGTCGTACCAACCGGTGAACCACCACCCCCATCTCATTGATCCACATCACCGACAATTTTGCTTATGACATATGTACATAAATTTAACAAAAACAAAAAAAAATTCAAAAATGATTAAATAAAAATAAAAATATTTTGCATTACATGTACATTGAATTTATTTGTGTTGATTGCTAATTTTCAGGTTCCTAAAGTTCTATCATCGGTTCTAGAAAACAGGGTCCATACACCCATCTATTCACCTTTTACCAAACCATCCATTTTCCCCTTAATTCAACATGAACCCTATTGACTTATTCACCCCAATCCGTAATCCATACACTATGGCAAAGCCAAATTCTAATTGACATGAGCCTTATTGATATGGACCGTATTTCCTTGCCACCATCCTTTTTCAATTTTGTCCTATTCGAGAAATTTTTAAGGTCTTTATCCAACTACATTCCTCTATCACCTCCACTTTCACCTTCACATTCACCTTCAGATCTTGAGGTTTTCTAGGAAAACATAGATGAGGTTGAGTCATAAGAGTTTGATAATTTCATAGATGACATTCATATGATCCCAACACCCCATCAACTTGAGGAAGGTTCTCACATGTCTATTGAAGATACCATCGATGTGAACCTTAGTTTAGACACATATAATCCCAAAGTTGTCAAACTTGGTAAAATTTTATCAATATATGAATAAGAGCAATTAATTTCTCTCCTCAAGAAGAAGGATATTTTTGTATGGTCCTACAAGGACATGCCTAGACTTGATCCTAACTTGGTTATCCACAATCTAATATTACATTCTGATGCTAAGCTGATCAAACAAAAACTTAGAAGGATGCATCCTACCATGGCCCTCATAGTCAAAGAAGAGATTCAAAAACTTTTATATGTGGGTTTCATAATCCCCATTGACTATCCAGAGTGTCTTTCAAAAATGGTACCTGTTCGCAAGCCTAACGGGACGATACGCATTTGCACTGATTTTCAAGACCTTAAAAAAGCATGTCCTAAGGATGATTTTCCTCTTCCAAACATTGATACTCTTATCGACACTTGTGCTAGCCATGAAATGCTTTCTCTCATGGATGATTTTTCAGGATACAACCAAATTTAAATAAATCCTGATGACCAACACAAAATAGCATTCACTACACCTTGGGGGACTTTTCGCTACAAGGTGATGCCCTTTGGTCTCAAAATGCAGGTGCAAATTATCAAAATGCCATGACATACATATTCCATGACCACATGCATAATATTATCAAATATTATGTGGATGATCTCTTGGAAAAATCTAAAACTCGATAAGAACACATTGGTGTATTGGAAAAAATCTTTGATCAACTTCTAGGACATAATGTAAGGTTGAACCCCAAGAAATGTGTCTTTGGTGTTACCTCTAGAAAACTATTAGGGTTCATTGTCTCCAAAAGAGGAATTGAGGTAGACCCAAACAAAGTCAAGGTCATCATGGAGATGCCTCCCCCAATAATTTTAAAGGAATTGCATAGTTTACAAGGAAAGATCCAATCAATCCGTCATTTCATTATGCAACTTTCTGACAAATGCAAGTCATTCAATCACCTGCTACAAAAGGGGATGATATTTTCTTGGATAGATGAATGTCAAAAAGCCTTTTATGACATTAAATAATACCTGGATTCTCCACCAGTCTTAAATTCTCCTCATCTGGGGGTCCCCTTCCATCTTTATATTTTAACAATAAAATTTACATTAGGGACAATGCTTGCACAAAAGAATAAAAACAATCAAGAGCAAGTTTTCTATTACATTAGTCGAACATTGGTAAGCTATGAAACCAGATACACTTAGGTGAAAAAATTGTGCTTAGCAATGGTTTTTACCACTAAGAAACTCATATATTACATGCTTAGTCACACCACATATGTCATAGCTAGATAAAATCCTCTATGTTATATGATATCTTGCACTTACAATAACACCCACACCGCTAAATGGATAATGCTTCTCACTGAATTTGATCTTGATTTTATTAGCCAAAAATACATTAAATGTCATGTCATAGCTAATCAGCTTGTGGAAGCTCCACTTCCTAGTGATCAACCTTTGATTATTGAGCTCCCAGATGATTCGGCATTCACTGTCACTAAACAAGAAGAATATGTAATTATGGAGGAAGATGTAGATATCACACTATTATTTGATGGTTCTAAGTGCAAAAAATGTCAAGGTGTTGGAGTTGTGTTTCATACACCCCAGGGGGTGCCTATCCCCTTATCATTCAAACTAGACTTCCAATGCACAAATAACAATGTAGAGTATGAAGCCTTAATATTAGGTCTTCAAGTAGCTATAGGTCTGGTCATAAAGTGTATCAGGATATTTGGTGATTCTCAACTTATTGTTAGACAAATCAACGGGGAGTACCTATGCAAAGAACCTACCATAAAGCTTTACCATGAAGTAGCAATGCCATTTCTCTCTAAGTTTGATTGGTATGAAATTGATAGTTTACCCCGTTTGACTAAGAGATTTGCAAATGCAATGGCCTCTCTTGGATCATTGATTCCAAAGGATTTCTTAAGAGAGGTACAACCACTCATTGTCACAACAATCTCTAAATCTACAATTATCTGTGTTAAATCTAAGGATGAAAAGGATGTTTTCTTTATCCATTCATAACCATATGAGCCTTGGTCAAACCAAATAATATTCTTTCTCAATTTTTGAAAACTCTCATCAGATATGTCACGAACTTCTAAATGCACTTTCAAGAAAAAAATAGCTTGTTTTACTCTCTTCAAGGATGTGTTGTATAGACATGGTTATGACAAAATTCTACTTTGTTGTCTCGAGTCAGCAAAAGGTACAAAGAGCCATAGCTAAAGCTCATGATGGTACTTGTGGTGGTCATTTTAGTGGAATGGCCATTACAAATCATATTTTACGCATGGGTTACTATTGTCCCACAATGGAACAAGATTGTTGCACATATGTCAAACATTGTAAGCAATGTCAAGAGCATGCTAATTTAACTTATGTACCATCACAGGCATTACATCCTATTCAAAGCCTTTGGCCCTTTTCACAATGGGATATAGATTTAATTGGTAAAATCTTGCCTCCTTCCTCAAGACAACATACATTCATCATCACAACCACTGGATACTTCACAAAGTGGGTTGAGGCAATTCCTCTAACCAGTACAACAAGGCCAATAATTTTGGATTTTATACTTCATCATATCATCTGTCATTTTGGTATTCCTTCAAAAATCATCTCTGACAATAGCAAGTATTTCAAGAACAAGGATGTTCAAGCACTTTGCGAGAAATACAATATCCAACACAGTTTCTTGACTCCTTATTACCCACAAGCAAATGGACAAGCTGAGGCTACCAACAAGACCTTAATTGTTATTCTCAAGAAACTTGTTAAATAAAATAATAGAGATTGACATATACATATTTCCTTAGCATTATGGTCTTATTGAACAAGCATCTGCATACCTATCGGGGAAACACCTTTTCATTGGTCTATGGAGTCGAAGCAATCATACCTCTTGAGCTTGATATCCCCTCCTTGTAAATTTCATTGCATGAATTTATAGATGATGATACTGCTAGATAAGCACGTCTCGACCAACTCATATTTCTTGATGAAAGGTGAGTCAATGCTTTAGAGCATTTACGATTATATCAAGACCACCTAAAATATTCTTACAATATCAAAGTTCATCTACATGAATTCCAAGTAGGATATATTTTTCTTAAAGAGAATCAATAAACACCAATGCATTACCACATCTTTGTGATAAATTCATGGCTAATTGGTTAAGTCCATACATTGTTACTCAAAAAGTGGATAAAGAAACTTATAGGTTGTCAGTCTAAAGGGAGTTGAAGAGCTCGATCCACTTAATGTTATGCACTTGAAAGTATTTTATGCATAATGTGATTTATATATATGTATATATACATGGCTATTACACAAAAACAAAATTGCATTTCATACATTGCATTTTGAACATATTTTATTTCACACATTTTCATTGCACACATTTCATATCACACATTGCATTTCATACATTGCAATCACACATTTCTTATTAAGAATCATTTATTCAACTCAAATTGTAATTGGTCCAATATAGTCATGTTGCCTTAATCAGGGGCACCTTGAAAACATCCTCCATTTCATTGCACCATTTCATAAAGCAAAATTGTTATTTGCAGCCACATTTCCATAATTCTTAGGTGTTTTTAGTCACTCAGCCGCTCCTAGTGCTTTAATCAACCTCTGATGCATGTCAAGTTTTATTTAAGATCAAGCCACATTTTCACTAAGAAAATATTGAGTTCTGGGAATTGACTCCAAAACATTCTTGAACCAAACACAATTACACATATTAAAAACATCTTGTGTCAAAGAGGGATAACACCATATTTGGGTTGAACCTCAAAGTGAAAAAGGTAGTCCTTGCTTGCCCCATCAAGCAATATAGTCCACAAAAAAGTGGTTTTCACCACTATCACAAATTTCAAAATAAAAGAAAGAGTAGGGTAAAACCCCTAAAAGCTCTAAATATTTTACATATCACACACCATTGATCTTATATTTGGTCTAAGAGAAATTAGGCAGTGTTTAGTGATTTTGTTTGATGCCACTAGTATGTCTGAGTCTCTACAAAATAGTCAGTTTTACATATCAAAATCCATATCTTCTTACATATCAACATCCATATCATTGCATGAGTCATCCATTTTTACATACCATTAGTTTGGTGCCCCTGATTAAAGCAACAATGCTAAACATGGCCAAGCAAAAATCTAAACTATGAATGATCATTAGAATATTTGCATTCATACACATTATCATTGCATTAATCATCCATATACATATGCATTCACACAAAAGTAAAATCCATGTATATATGTATAAATATCGCACATACAATGAATGCCCAAAGAATAAATATAATGGAGCACCAAGGTTCATATACAAAAGTGCATCTAAACACTAGCTAATGCCTATAAGAGGATCCTTATGACCTTAAAGAAGCCCTAAACCTAAAGCTATGCCTAGAATCACTAGGCCTAATAGACCCAAATATGGATGAGGATGGTGGATCTGGAAGCCTAATGTTGTGCTTCATCAACCGATCCTCCAACAACATGATATATCCATCCTAAGCTCGAATGTGGTGTACATCATGTCTTTATCGATGACCCCTCTCTAGTAGCTCTACCTATAGCCTCATGATCCTATCCTCACCTCCACCCACATTCGATCGTACCTCTAACTTCACTTGAAATAAAGCTATCTTTGTATCTCAAGCCACCATTTCCACATCCTGTAGTCGAGCTATCTCTACATATTGAGCCTCTACCATAGAATCTTGCTCTACCACCAGATGCTCTAGCCTCGCCCAATCCTCCTCACCCTGACCAGGAAGCCCATCCATAATCTCCTCCCTATCCTCCATGCCACGTCCATTGCCTCTAAACTTAGAATCCTATTTTGTTGTACCCCTATTTTACCTCCTTTGACTAATATATTGAAGGTGCCTCTGATGCTTAGGAGCGTCATCGACCTCCTCAACCTCATCCCCATATTCATTCCCCCATCCAATATCAAAATTGGTACCCATGTTGGTTGTGTAGTGAGCCATGCATCGTACTCCATAGTAGTCCCCACATCATCCACATTAGGGAGATCCACCTCCTCTTCATCCTCATATATCATCCTCCATGCCTCAACACAAGGTAGATTTATCTCATCTCGATGATGCCTATAGAGCATTGGTGCCTCTGTAACTCCTTGCATCTATCCAAATTGCATCAACACCCTTAAGAACTAGATCAGCTCCACCTCACTCCTGTGCCTCCCAACTACCCACCTAGCCTATCGAACACTCCGTAGTTGCTCCCCATCACCTATCTACATGACACCATGGCCACCATATCACCTGAGCTGATATCAATATAACCCATAGATCCATGTACCACTGACTTATCTTAATAATATGATTCGACTGTACCTCCTCTACCATCGACCACCTCATAGCATAAGACTACTTTATCTCCCATGTCGTAGTAGGTAAACCTACAAGCCTAACCATACTGAAATGCTCCTAGCCCTAATATTGTAGTAGCACACTACACCCCAACCCCTTTTGCCTATGTCTCCTCATCTCATACAACTCCTGGTACAACTATACCAACAAAGTAGGAGCCCATACATAAACCTAAGGTGTGTCGATCATGTCACACACCAACCCGATAAGGTTCCATGGGAACCGATAGCTAGTACTATTTGGGGCCACTATGTTGGCCAACACGAACATCACCAATGTGGGTAGGGCATCCAACTTCTTTTCCACATACATGGACAAGTATGTTATACCTCCATCCATCACATCCACATCCTGCCACCCATATCTGAACAAATGACTCAACTCATGCCCCTTATCATGTACAACCTCGATATGTAAGCCCTCCACTGGCAACTTGAGCATGTGATATACATCCTCAAGTGTTGTGATTCTAAATTCGATTCTAAATTCCTACAACATAATACATCTTATATGATTATGACATCTACACTTGGCAAAAAAATCTTTCTCTATTAGGGAAAAAATAGAATCAATCATTTGCATTTTACAACCCCCTTCCACCATTGGGGCAAAAACGACACCACATTTTACATCATTCATATCATCTGCATTCACATCCTACATTTGCACTTGCACAATTCAATCACATTTTTCACCCCATAATTTTGTCAATTGGCTTGTGAGACTCATTTTTCACTCATTCACCAATTGAGGGGGTAAGCTACACACTCCAAATTATTTTATCTTCAAGTTCATCTTTGCATCCCAATGAAATAAAATTGCATCTTCATCAGGCCAAACTAGGTGTCTCGTATTTTTGCACCACATTGTGTTTCATGAAATGTGGTACAAAAAGGGGCATTTGTAGAAACCAAAATCTAACCACTTGTTAGGCATCCATAGCTTCCCACCACACTTATCCATTATTTATATATATTTGTTTAATATATATTTAAATAATAATATATTATATTTATATATATTTATATGAATTAATCCCAACCATCCATCATATTTTAATCTTAGCCATCCATTCACCTTAATCCATGCCACTTGCCCCACTTTAATCTCCATCCTTCCTCATGTTCTAATCTCAGCCACACATTTCATGTCATTGAAACCCTAACATGTCTAAGGGAATATTATAAAGAGGAGTCATTTTAACGACTCAACCCCTAAGTTTTTGAATTCCCTAGCTAACGAAGGCCTCTGCCTAAGTTCTTTGAGTGCCCAAGCCCCCTATCATTTTTATCCTCACATCCTCGTGTTGTCATTCACATCCTTCGCATCCGTCGCCATCCACCTCACACAAATTAGATCTGGTTTTGCAACCTTCTCCTCAACCGTCGAATGCCCTCCATAGCTTCTTGAGCGCCTGTCAGAGTCCACAAGGCGCCTCTAGGCATTTCTAATCAACACCAAGCACCCATGAACATTTCCTGTTCAGATCTACAACCCTACAACCCTCAGGAAACCATTAGGGCATTTGCATAATCATTCCCTACATCAGTGACGAAGACAGAAACAACATTATTCGACAAGGTAAAATCTCATTGTTCTCATTTCATGTTTTTATGCTTTTGTGCATAGATTTCATTGCAATACTAGGGTTTAGATACTTTATTTGTTCTAAGGGTCTCACATAGTAGAGCCCTCACAAATATTATTGATTTTGGTTATTATTTAACTATGTGCAGGTGTAAAAGCTATATTCTTTGGAAGCTATCAAAGCTTGAGTGGCCCTACATAGGATACCAAAGCCCACACCACTCTGTTGGGATCAAATCATGTGCAAAGACACCACCATCATTTCTAAATAGGGTTTTAGAGAACCCTAGTACATTATAACAATTGTATCAAAATAATAAGCATTTTAAACCCCGCATTCAGGACATATTTGATTGTAATATTGGAGATCCACCGACAATAATAAAATAATTCCTTTTTTTGTGTAATCATTTGTGTTACTTTGGTTATTTATTTATTTCATAGTTTGTATTTAGTGTTGTTTGATTTTGTATTCACACTAATGAGAGAAATGTAATGTTTTGTTTTCGTAATGGGAGTGGCCCCCAATAGAAGCTACACATAGCTTATTAAAAAAATATATATATATTTTTTAATATTTTTACATTTTATTTTGGGGATAACTTAACACAATGTGTGTGGCTGTGTGTTAAATTCCCTATTGTTAAGCTTAGCCCTCTCCCCTTAAGGGTTTCTCACACTAACCAAATCTTTAAAAACAAATTCACATTTACATGAAATTTATTTAATAAAGATTATATTTAAGGTTTTTTTCTAAAAAAATAAAATTTAAGTATTCAGTTTAAATTTTAAAATAAATATTTTTATAACAAAAAATCAATTATTGTTAAGAGGATCATAATTTAATGGTTGAGATAAATGGGTAATGTAGCTCACACCAAGGTTCAAATATTCACGACATCAAATAAGTTATATAGTTTGACGTGACTAAGTTGATATAAAAGGGAAAAAAAACATTCAAAACCCTACTTTTAAAAAAAATCAATTACTTTGGTTAAAATTATGAAAAAATACTCTCTTTTAAAAAAAACACCTCTTGTGGTAAAGGGGCTTTCAAAAACATGTGCTTTACCCTAAAATTTTAACCTGAAAGGAATAGGCCAGTTAATGGCGGTCTAGTGGTCGAATGCTTTGCCTATAAACTATACCAATTTGATTCCTTAGACTTAAGTCCATACCCCGGTAAAGGAGCTTTCAAAAAACTATACTTTACCCTAAAATTTTAGTCCAAAAGAAATAAATTAATTAATAGTGGCCAAATGACCGAATACTTATCTATAAACTGCCTCAATTTGATTCCCTATACAATCAAGATAGTTGACTTCATATCTATTTGTTAAATAGAATTTATAAAGATTTCCTACCTAAAATATTAATACTATGTTCACTCTGCAACTCTGCATGTGGGAGATTGACTTTGCATGTGTGATATCCAATTCACTACGAGATTGATTTTGTTCTGTGTGTGCTTCAACGCCGCCTTGGGCAGGGGTAAGGCTTTTTTTAATGGCGGCCGCTCATACGACCCCCTCAATTGATACTGCAGTGGATGGAGCACAAGATGGCACTAGGGAAACATCCTCGGAAGCTTGTTCTGCAGAATTTTCATGAGGTAATACATTTGTTCCCACTGTGGTCATTCCTATTCAAGAATTTCATTCTGCATGCCAATGGTTTGAGTCGCATACTTTAGTGGGATATTTTTTGGGTCGTATCCCGAATGACACACTTCTACGTACCTGGGTTAATCAAATCTGGAGCCCTTATGGAGTTAAGGTCGACAATGTCCAAAATTTGACTAAGGGGTATTTTCTCTTTCGTTTTGTGGATCCCGCTCATGTACGGAAGGTGCTCAATAAAGGTCCCCGGATCTGTTCAAAATTCGTTGCTTATTCTCGCAACCATATTCTAGGGATTTCCAAGTTGGCAAGGTTGCTACCCTTGAGGTTCCTGTGTGGGTGGAATTCCCTGGTCTTCCAATTCCTGTCTGGAACTTCTTGCCTTCCTTAGTTGCTCCATTGGGTCATTTTGTTTGTTTTGAACCTGTTTGTTTTTTCTCTGCTCGCCCCACTCGTCGTGTGCGTGTCAAGATTGATCTGACTAAAGACTTGCATGATTACATTAATATTAAAATTGGTGATTCCATTCTGCATCAGAGGGTTCAATATATTAATCTCCCCGATACTTGTTATCGTTGCCAATCTAAGGGCCACAAAATTAAGGATTGCCCTCTCATGATGGGTAAGTTTAATCAAGTTCTTGTATCTTTTACAAATCCTCCTCGTGTTCAAGCATCTGGTGCTACTGGAGAAACCTCTCAAGCGTATTGGCAAGTGGTTACTCGTCAGCATAGTAAACAACATCCATCTGTTCCTCCCAGTTCTTCTCAGCCTCCTTCGAATTCTACTATTCCCCTGCTCCCTACTCCATCTGTTCTTCCTTCACAGCCCCCCATTTCTCCTTCAATTCCTCCAATTTCTAATTCCTTTCCCTCTCTAGTTCTTCCCCATGGTAATTCTCTTCGGTCTGGATCTTCTTTTTCCTCAGTTGTTGCAGACAATTCTATCCCTACTACAGTTAATGGATCCTCTTCTTCTCCTAAAGAGTTTGTTTTCTCTGTTTTCCAACAACCTATTGCAAAAGATCGATAGGTTTACAAGGCTCACCACTCTCGCAGTCCACTGAGAGTTGCGCGTAACAGACATTCTGATAATATGCATCCACTTGAAGAAGGGAATTTTGGCAAGAATTCTTTTGGGGCTCTAGATGCTTTGGAAGACTCAGAGGATGTTTTGGAGGCAGCCCACCCTAACCAATCCTCATGATTTTCTTCTCCTGGAATGTTAGGGGTTTGACGGACCCAACCCGAAAATATACGGTCCGTAGCGAGTTAGCCAATGCTGCTCGTTTGTTTGGTGCTCTAGATTTTGTCTGTTTGCAAGAAATTAAGATTGCTGGATTTTTTCTGCAGTGTACATGTAGCTTTTTGTGGCCCCATGGGCAGTTTTTTGCTACTCATCATTCCCCTGGAAAAGGAGGAGGCTGTCACTTTCATTGCATCTAAGTGGCAGTCTAATATTGTGACTTGGGGTGTTGATCCTTCACATCAAGCAGTATGGGTTTTGTTTGAGTTCAACGGTAAACCTTTTGGAATTATTAATATTTATGCTTCCAATGATGCTCCGCTTCGATGTGTTTTATGGCGATGGTTAGTTTTTTCCATGCCTGCTGCCACATGGATTCTTTGCGATGACTTTAATATGGTTGAGAAAGCTTCTGACCATTTCAGTCACGTGCCAATGAGATGGTGTGCTGGTGAGCGTGAAGCCTTTTACTTTATGAAGAATAAATTGGCCCTTCATGACCCCAATATTTGTTTTTCTCCTACTGATTTCTTAACAGCTCAGTGGTTTACCTGGTCTAATTTCTAGGCTAGGGAATCTCGTGTTCTAAGACGTCTTGATAGAGCTATGATTTCTGAGAGTTCCTCTTTTCATATGGCTCGCTTGTCCCCTTCTTTACCTATTGTTTCTGTTATTCCTGATACTTCACTTTCTGATCATTCCCCCATTTTGTTTACTGTTGAGTCTCATTCTCAATCTTCTAGCCAATTTCAATCCCAGTTCTATTTTAATACTTCTTTTCTTCAAAGTGCAGTAATGAAAGCCCATATTTGTAGAATCTGGAATCTTATCCCCAGGCCTTCAGGTTCTTCTGGTTGGATCGAGTGGTGGAATGATGCCATGAAACGAACAAATTTTCTTCTGAGAACTCTGGGAGTTGAAGTTGCCAGAAGAAGAAAAAAATCAAATATGGTTTTGAAATCTGAGCTTGCCAAAGTCTCTGTCAGATTGGAGTCTGACCCTTTTAATTTAGATCTTCAAGCCTTTGCAGCTTCTATCCGACACGAGATGAGAAAATATGAGATTTATGAAGCTAAAGGTGCTCAGTTGAGAGCTCGCATTCATTGGCTTAAAGTGGGTGATCGAGTGTCTAAAGAATTTTTTAAAAGACTACGCCCTCCTCCAAATATTACTCAGTTTCAAGCTTTACAAGTGGATGGTGTCAGATTTACTTCATTGTAAGAGATTTCTACAGCTTTTGTCCGACATTATCAACATGTTTTTGCTTCACAACCTTTAACTCTCGCAAGACAACGAGCTCTTGATGAATGTTGTGCTGCCATCCCTTCTAGGCTCACTCCAACTCAAAGGGATGTTTGTGATGCTCCTCTCACTTTGGAGGATCTTAAATCTGCTCTTTCTCATATGGCCAATGATAAAGCACCTGGTCTTGATGGTTTTCCCTGTGAGTTTTATAAGGAGTTTTGGGACATGCTTGGGTTAGATTTACTCAATGTGTATAAGGAAGCAATATCTACTGGCTCTCTGGGGTCACTTATCAACAAAGGTAATGTTAAATTCATCCCTAAAGAAGGTGATCCAGAGATTATCACTAATTGGCAGCCCATTACACTTTTGAATGTTAGCTATAAAATTATTGCCAAAGCTCTTGCTTTGAAACTCCGGCCTTTGCTTCCTCTTATTATTAGACCAAAGCAAACAGGATTTGTACAGAGCAGGTATATTTTAGATAACGTTATTGCTGTCTGAGAAGGTATGGAATGGGCTAATGCTTCTTCTCAGGATGTCCTTTTTATTAAGATTGACTTTGAAAAAGCATATGACAGAATTGAATGGTATTTCTTAGCTATGCTTAAGGCTTTAGGTTTTGGAGATAATTTTATTCATTTAGTTCAAATGTTGTTTCAAGATGCTTCTGTTGTTCTTACTCTTAATAAAGCTCAATCTGAAAGTATTCCTTTAGCTCGATCAGTAAGACAAGGATGCCCTTTAGCACCTTCTCTATTTATTTTGGCAGCTGAGGCTTTTGGTTATCTGCTAGCACATAGAGCATCTCAAGGGCTTATTAAAGGGATCTCCCTGCCTCACTCTTCTCAGCAGTTGCTTAATGGTCATTTTGTTGATGACTCTTTTTTGACTTTATCAGAAGATGAGATTTTTGTTTCTCATGCTTTAGCTTGCCTTGAGCTTTTCTGTTTAGCTTCAAGATCTAATGTTCAATGGAGAAAAACATCTTGTTTCAGACAATCTTTGAAACCTCTTCCTCCCTGGTTATCTGATAAACAATGGAAGTGGATACAACCGGGTGAGATGTTTAAATTTTTGGGCATTCCATTTGCATTTCAGGGATCTCCTACTCAGCTTTGGGGATATGTAGTGCAAAAGGTAGAGAAAAAGATAGCTTATTGGACTTCTAAAAAGCTGTCTAAAGCTTCTTCGGGATTTTTTATGGTCTAATGCTGTTGGTAAAAGAGGATTTCACAGAGTTGCTTGGGATATTTGTTGTCTTCCTAAGCACTCGGGTGGTATGGGTTTGTTTGACTGTCAAAAGCAAGGTTTTGCTTTATGTGCCAAATGGATAACTCGTTCTTTGCAAGGAGATGAGGCTTGGAAAATTTTACTTAGAAATTGTATTTCTTCCGGGCTTCCCTTGGGCGAGAAAAGTTTAGAAAGGCCTCAATCTTCATACGCTTATTATCGCCTTGTTCTCGTCAAGATTTCAGGGTCCTTCGTGGCTAAAAGCATTTGGAAAGCCTGGGAAGCTCTCAAACCTTGGTTATCCTAGAAGGGCTTTGGCGGGAAAATTGGCCCTTCTATCTCCTTTCTGAATGTATGGTGGTCTCAGGCTATTTCTTATGAAGGTTTGCCACTAGCACAAGTTCAATGGGTTAGAGCCCAACACTTTTATAAAAAAGGAATTGCATTACTTTCTGATTTTGTTTCCTTTCATACTAAGACTTGGATCCCTTGGGAAGATTTTAAACACTATTATGGTTTGAAACACGATGATAAATCCACTTATGAAGCTGTTATTGATCACACTCCCTTTTGTGTATGGTCCAAGTTGTCTAGACATTTTCAAAAGCCATGGTGGTGTGACTGGGAATGGCCTAAACATGTTTCATTGCTTAAGTATTCTGACCGTTTGGGTTATTCTTGGCTTTCCCCTGTAGTTCCTATGGCAGCCATGCTCAATGGAAGATGGAATTTAAATTCTTCTCAGTCTGATTGGAAATCTCGGTTTCATACTGTATGGGCTAAATATGTTGAACCAAAGCAGCATTTTTTTGCTTGGAGTGTGCTTTTTCAAGGTTTGCCAATTGGTCAGCGCCTGAAGTACTTGGGAGTTGATGATGTCTCTTGTACGTTCTATGGTCAGGAGGAAAACTATGTTCATTTATTCTGGGAATGTTCTCGGGCTAGACAGGCTTGGTCTTGGATTCTTTCATTTTTCAGACCTTTTATTGCTGGTTCATGCTCCTGGAGGCATATCTTATTGGGAGACCCTCTTCAGTTCTCCACAAATCTTTCAGTGGTTTGGCATATATTCAGAATTGCTATTCTCTTCCACATATGGAAAATCCGCAACAAAGTTATTTTTTCCTAGCAAGAATCCTCTTTGTATTTTTCACTGTCTGATAAATATGAGGTTTTCTATGATTGCTGGTTGCAGATTTTTGCCCAAATTAAGAAAGTCAACATGGAGTTTCAGTACCTTTGGCAACTTATGAACCACTGGCAGAACGCCCCGGGATCATGGATCTGCAACTCCTCATCACTGGTCTCAGTTCTTTCTACATGATTGCTGCTCTTATGTTTTCTGATAGTTGATTCCTGCTATTATGTACAAAGATATGTTAGGTGATATGTTTGTTGCAGTTAGTGTGCCTTTTCTTCCTAATTGTAATAGTTTCTCTTGGTTGATTGGGGTGTGTTAATCCCACCCACACTGTTTTGTATGATTAAGCTGTATTAATACAATTTTGGTTTTTTCATTCAAAAAAATATTAATACTATCCAAGGAGGTTTGCTTCTATTAGAATATTTTTTGTACTGTCTTAAGGCCGTTCCATTGCGTACACTACGGGGGAATCCGATACCTATGGGATATGCTCACGAGGGAGCACACGAATAAAACAAGAGCTATGACCGTGAGGGGCTTAAGCGCATATGCTCATGTTGATTTGACAACATCGCCCCTTAACAGAGCCGAAGACATAGAGCATCTTCACATGTATTTCGGAAAGCTATGTTACGCGGGAAAAACAAGTTTGTTGGAATATCAAAAAGTTGTCCTGTGCCAGGACGTCACATCTGGCAGATGCTTCCTCGCTGTATCGTGTTTAGTAGACAAACAGACAGGTGGAACAAATTCGAATCATACTCGGTGCTTTTGCCGTATACTTATGTGGAAGAACTGCAGCCCTTGATCATACTTTCACCATTCCGGTTCTTAACACGTCAAAACGTCCTTTTTTCCATCGCATATCAAGCCGTCCATCCTAACTTGTTTTAGATGGCAAATGCCAATTCGAAGAAAATAAATCAAGCCGCCAGTTCTTACTTTAACCTCGTCCAGACAACCGCCAGGCCAACCGCCAGCCAGGCCGTCCTTCTCATCGTTCGTTGCGTTCGTGTTTTGGAGGGCTAATGTCAATTCCAAGAAAATAAATCGAAGGCGGAAATGCCCTTCGGTAACTTTAGATATATTTTAAGAACCTCGCCTTTTTTTTTTTTTTTTTTAAATAAATCGAAGGCGGAAATGCCCTTCGGTAACTTTAGATATATTTTAAGAACCTCGCCTTTTTTTTTTTTTTTTTTAAATAAATCGAAGGCGGAAATGCCCTTCGGTAACTTTAGATATATTTTAAGAACCTTGCCTTAAAGGATGTTTTTTTTTTTTTTTTGGTTTTGTTAACACAGGCCAATTGGTTACATAGTGATTTGATAATTTTATTATCAAGTAGGGTTCTGTCCCCTATAATTCTTGTGATGTCTTGTTTACATTAACCCGAAGTGAGATGGCGACCACCAATTGTTCGAAATTCATTTCGTTAGCGTCATCTGGAATCCTTGCAATGTCTCGTTTACATTAACCCGTGTGAGATGACGGCACATCATTTTTAGGAGTCAGATCAAACTACTTCATTTGCCAACTGACACCACCATGGTTTGAACCTAGGTTTCTTATTGAGAAGAAGTTTGTTTGTATATAGTTGATGAAAGTCTTGGATGTTGATAGAAGTTGACCCAAGTTTCACTTTCTTGTGTCATACAAGGTGTACTTGGGAATGTCCTATTTGCTAGTAAAGGTGGACATATGCTCTCGGCCTTACAAAAGATCATAACATGATTGGGAGGAGAATGTTCAACCTTATACCTAGTCTAGGGTTTATCACACTAAATGCTAATAAATCCAAATTATCACTTAAACTTAATTACCTAATCGTTTAAGTTCGAATTACCAATTTGTCGTTTGCTCTGTTGGGCATCGCGAATCGCAAAGTGGCATCGAGGTATTTTATAATTGCTTCGTGGTATAAATTAGGGAGAGCCACTGCATACTCTTATCCGTCCTGTTCTAAACTGAAACTTTACAGAAAGCCGTTTGGGCAGGAAGGAAGGGCAAGATGGAAGATCTTGAATCTATAATGAGGCTTCTCTTTGCTGCACTTGCGATTGTTATTGGGCTGTTAGGCTTGAGAAACTTGTTTGGAAGACCATCAAGAGGAAACTACCCACCAGGTATATCACAATTTAGCTTCCTAGAATAATACAATAATTATTATTTCAATAGTTTACATACCCTTCTGATCATATAACTAACGTAACACTGAGTGTAATGTAAATTTACGGAAAGAGGTAGATTTGATTTTTATGTCACCTAGACTGTTTACAGAACTGATGTTAAACGTATATAAGCTGGAGAAAATTTTGTAGAAGATCTATGTTCATTCCAATATACATAAGAGTATTCTGTTGTATTATATTCCTTCTTTTGAGAGTGATTATGTTCTGAAATGGTGGGTTGGGATGCAGCTGTGCCGGGATTGCCAGTCATTGGAAACTTGCTACAGCTCAAGGCAAAGAAGCCTCATTACACATTCACACAATGGGCCAAGAAGTATGGCCCCATATTTTCTATTCAAACTGGAGCCACACCTTTAATAGTCCTCAATACATCACAAGTTGCCAAAGAGGTAAAAGGGGAATGACCGGCGGTTGTTTTGCTTGTTTTTTGTTCAGAGAATCTTATCCAAAAAAGTAGGAATTCCATTTTCTCAGAGGAAACATCATGGTACCTACTATTATTTCTGTTTTCATACAAACTATTTATTTTGATATAAATCCCATTTTAATACTTTTATTTATTGTGAGTATTGCATGATGGGTAGGAGCATTCGTAGGCTTTGGGATTTTGTCGAAGATTGCATGAGCAATAATTGTAGCCTTCCTCTCTGAATGGATGTTTGAATTTGAATTGACAGGCTATGGTCACCAAATTTTCCTCCATCTCAACCAGGAAACTACCGAATGCCTTGAGAATCCTTACAAGGGAGAAGACCATGATCGCCATGAGCGATTACGGTGACTTCCACCGCATGGTGAAAAAGATGGTACTCACAAATCTTTTGGGTGCTGCAGCCCAGGTGATCAGTTCAAACATTTGAAATTGCTTTTTTTTCGGATTCTCATTCAATACAAGGTCTATTCTTGCAAATTGCCATTGAAATCTTGCATACAGTCCAAGATTATTTGATACTCAGAAGTCTTTGTTTGCTCTGTTTGCTACATGCAGAAACAGAATCACCAGCGCTTTCTCAGAGAAAGCATGATGCAGAATATGATAGATCGAATATATTCTGAGTTGGAAGCTCATCCTAGGTCGTCAGAAGGAATCAATTTAAGGCAAATTTTCATTAGCGAACTGTTCCCCTTTGTTTTGAAACAGGTTAGCAAAAACTCGTTTCTTTGAACTTATTTGTGTACACTTATAGACACCCAAGAGAATTTTAATTGGATGCTTATCAGAAGGGAGTAGATACTTGAAAAAAAACTGTCCATCAGATTGACTCCTATCAAATACTCACTAAAACTCTACCAATTATAATAATTAACACCTGTTTTTGGGTAGGTCCTGGGTCGAGATGTAGAAACTGTATACGTGGAGGAGATGGGAACTAAATTATCCAAATGGGAGATCTATCAAATCTTGGTTTTAGATCCAATGACAGGAGCGATTGAGGTGGACTGGAGGGATTTCTTTCCTTACTTGAGCTGGGTTCCTCACAAGACCGTGGAAAATAACATGAAACGAATGGACGAGAGACGAAATGCGGTGCTTAGATCTCTGATTAAAGGCCAGAAGAAACTGCTTGATTCCTCAAAAGTATAATAATAAGCCTTCAGTTTGCTTTTCTAGTGTATTTAACTCTTATTCCCTCCATAGCCCACTAAACTTTCAACTCCTCTACGCCAGGAACCCACCTGCTATCTAGACATACTGCTGAAAGAAGCCACACATCTGAGCGATAAAGAACTGGAGATGTCCATCTGGGAACCCATCATCGAAGCCGCCGACACAACTCTTGTCACTGTAGAGTGGGCCATGTTTCAGCTCTCAAAAATCCCTCAATCTCAGGTAAAATACTACCACAAATATTTCCACCTATGCTGATATATAACAATCAAGGAGCCTACTGATTACAGGCTTCCTGTTCAGGATCGGCTGTACCGAGAAATTCAAAGAGTTTGCGGCAACAAATGTGTTACAGAAGACTACTTGCCCAAACTGCCATATCTCAGTGCTGTGTTTCATGAGACATTAAGAAAGCATCCTCCCGTACCCATCATTCCACTGCGATATGTGCACGAGGACGTAGAGGTGGGAGGGTTTTCTATCCCTGCAGGAAGTCAGGTAAGAGAGAGTTGAGATATACAATGTGTATATATCCTTTGCTCAATCTATTCTAAGAGAGAGATGAGATATACAATGTGTATTTATCCTTTGCTCAATTTATTGGGATTTTTTTTTTTTTTTGGGTGTAGCTGATGTTATTATGGTTATATTTATTTGTTTTTGGGTGTATACAGATTGCAATCAACATATATGGGTGTAGTCACGATGAGAAGGAATGGGAGAGTCCAGAGGAATGGAAACCTGAAAGGTTTGAGGAGTGGGAGAGGGGGGAGACGTTGGATTTGCACAGGACGATGGCGTTTGGAGCAGGGAAAAGGGTTTGCGCGGGCGCAGTGCAGGCCAATTTGATAGTCTGCACAGCCATCGCTCGTTTCATTCAAGAGTTCAAATGGGAGTTGGCACCCGGGGAAGAAGATAGCGTTGATACGGTCGTCCTTACCTCTCACAAACTCCGTCCCTTCAAGGCTCTCCTTACTCCCAGATCAAAACCCATACTCAATACTGCTTAAATATGCAGACATCCCCAACGCCTGTGATCGACCCACTTGCTTAACTTCTTTTTGCAGCCATCTCCTCCTTTGTATAGATAGTTTGTTCTTTGCTTTTTAGTGGAATGCAGTGTGTCCTGTCAAGTTTGTAGCAGTCTTTGAATGTAAAGGAGGACTTTTATTAAATGAAGTGTTCCCCTTTAACTTTAAGTTAAAGGGGAATTTTAGGTATATTTAGTATACGAGGCTTACCTTAGACTATTTCATATTTTCTGTTATACATAGGACTGTTTCCTATTAGATGATTCCATGTTTTATGTCAGTTCATTATGGGTGGGATGATATTCCTCATTATGGAAGATTATTCTGGCCTATCCTCTCTGATTCTCTGCCAATTTATTAGGTAGAGTAGGTGACACTTAGGTAAGTGCTATGGGTTTAAGTGGGTAAGTATTATATTTTGAATTTAAGTGTTAGTGGATTGGTAAGTGTTTGTTTGATTATTAAAATGATATTTAGATTCAAAATTTGGGGTGGTTTATTTGAAAAGATAATAGTCTGATCTGAATTTTTTGAGTGTTCACGAGACACTTATAAGAAGACAAGTAAGTTCAAACTTTAACTTATTTGTAAAGGTAATAGTCTGTTCTAAATCCTCTGAGCGCACACCAAACTGATAATGATTGTGATTAGTGGTTACCTTCACTATAAATCAACAATAAGAAAGTGAAATAAGTTTGTTAGAAACCTTAAGCTTACCAATTACTAAAAATAATATAATTATTATCAATTTTCTAAACAAACAAAAAAAATCTTTATTTAAATTATAAATGTGTGAAATAATTAAACCTTTCACCTAGGAAACTCCATACCAAGCATTCACCCTTATACCTAGAGCGCGAAAACCATCCTAGATATGTGAATAAAAACTTACAATTAAATGGAAGATAGAGGGTACCATGTTAAGGAAGCCAAAAACGCGTAGTTTTAATGGAAGTTGCACATCAAGTGGAAATTACATATATAAGTTGCCATGTAAAGATTGCACATTAAGTGCAAATTATAATTTACATATAAGTATAAAGTTGAAAATGCTAAAAACAAATAAAACTAGTAAAACTTGAACTTTCGTGAAGGCGGCTGGCCTGCATAGGCCGGTTTTGTGAGACGAAAAATTGGGTTGGAGTTCTTTTATTAGGAATGTTCAATCTTAAATTAAATTAATAATTATTAGTTAAAATAAAAATGTTTAACAGATACGACAAATGTAATATACCGTAAATGTAATACACGAGACTAACGCATATTTAATCAACCCTTTATTTCTATTCTATGAGCTTGTCTTGCCCAAAATGGTACTTGAGCTATTGAGTTTTTATTTTAAATTATAATATATATAAAAGTAATAGTAAGTTTTATTATATTATCAAATAAGGGTGTATGTTATCTAATGGTATTAATTGAGTAGATTCTTTAATTTTAACTTAAGAAATTAGGTTTAAATTTTGCCAAAAGATACATATTTATATATTCAATTTGTTATAATATCATTATGTTATGACGATGATATATGTGAGTGGGTATTTAAATAGTTAAGTTGTTATATAACACTTAATAAGATTAATGTTTAAATGGTCAACTTCTACCACTATGTGGTGAGTGGTGATGATGGTGTAATATGGGTAGATTGGAGTGGGACCTGTTGTAATCCCATTAAAAAAACTGTAAATAAATGATTTTTATTGATATGAATTATTTATAAGATCATTTTTTTATTTAGGTTATTTTATTTTATGAGGAACCTTTTTTATATACAACATATCCGCAACATGTGAGGGGAGAGATTTGAACCTGGGTCTTTTTATAACTGGAGAGTTTTAACTACCCACTTGCTCTCCAACTCCTCTACATGAGCGGATGTTATTTTATTTTTTTAAAATATATATTTATTTATTTTTTAAATATCGGATGCAGCAACTGTTTGGGATTTGATGGTGTGTGATGGCTTTGTGTTAAATTCCTCTATTGATAAGTATAGCTCGCCCTGCACGTCTGTCATAGGAGTTTTTCACAATAACCAAACAAAAAAAATTATATATTTATTTATTTTATATTATTTTATTTTGAGTCCAAAATGTATGAGTCTTTATTTTTGTTATGTTTGATTAAAAAATACTTAGGGATCAAGTTCTTTTTAATTTTTCAATTAATATTAGAGATTGATTTTAATTGTCTAGTAGTATATACTACTAATAAGATATTTTTTTCAAGTTTATTTGAAATTACAACTTAATGTGATACTCTTAATTATTAAATATATATTTTTCAAGTTTATTTGAAATTATAATTTAATGTGATACTCTTAACTATTGATTCAAGCAAGCACTTGGACCTTAAGCATTAACTAGGTAATCATCATCCTTTGCACATGATCAAACCAAACATCACTACCTCTTAGTGAGTGCCATCACTAGCTAGCCACGAGTATATGCTAGCATATTATTGTCAAACCAAACATCAATACCTACTAGTGAGTGCCATCACTAGCTAGCTAGCCATAGGTGGATGCACAAATTAGTGTCAATATTACTATCACCAATAGGCACCAACAATAGCCCAAGCATAGTTATCATCAAGGCATGCCCTCATTTTAGCCTTTAGATAAAATAGACCTTTCATGGTGTGTTAGTTAAGAATGAGTTGTGATATCACCTTGGGATGTTCCATTTCATCACATGCTATATACACACATTTTATTATTCTTTTAAATCATCAAATTTTATAATTCTTTTAGATCATAGAAGTTATAGTACGAAAAATTTAAAGCACTCCATAAAAAATAGCTATCATGTTATCTTTGCATTTAAAAACACTCCATAATGATTTTGTTTATTTTCTATGAACAACTTGAAACTATAAAAAAACTTACATTTAAAATATTGATAAAATGTTTAAAAAATAAGATAAATATAAAAAATAGTTATCATGTTATCTTTGCATTTAAATCACTCCATAATGATTTTGACAATCTTCTATGACCAATTTGAAAATATAAAAAAAATATTAAAAATAGTTATCATGTTATCTTTGCATTTAAACCACTCCTTAATGATTTTGTTAATCTTCTATAAACATTGAAACTATAAAAAAAAAAACTTACATTTAAATTTTGTTAATTTTTTTATGAACAACTGAAACTATAAAAAAAAACTTAATAAAAATATTTAATAAATACAACAAATATAAAGTAAGTAAAATGAAAAATAAGGCAGGCTCCTTATCTTCCCTTTGCATTTAAAACACTCCATAATGATTTTGTCAATCTTCTATGAACAACTTGGAAATATAAAAAGAACTTACATTTAAAAATATTGATAAAAATGTTATTGGTCAATCTTCTATAAACAACTTGAAAATATAAAAAAAATTAAATTTAAAAATATTGATAAAAATGTTTAACAGATCCGACAAATGTAATATATCAGTAAATATAAAAATATTAATAAAAATGTTTAATAAATACGACAAATGTAATATACGGTAAATACAAAAATATTGATAAAAATGTTTAACAGATACGACAAATGTAATATACGGTAAATGTAATACACGAGACTAACGCATATTTAATCAACCCTATATTTCTATTCTATAAGCTTGTATTGCTCAAAATGATACTTGCCGTCTTGAGTTTTTATTTTAAATTATAATATATATATAAAAGTAATAGGAAGTTTTATTATATTATTGAATAAGGTGTAAGTTATTTAATGGTAAGATTTTCTTATTTTGATGTTAAGTTTTGATCTTTTGAATTTAAATAGTCTAATTTGTTGTAATACCAGTACCAGGTGATGATGTGGTCCTGGTGGGTGTTTAAATAGTCAATTTGTTGTAATACCACTACTTGGTGATGATGATGTAATACGGGTAAGTGTTTAGATAGTTAACTTGTTGTAATACTACTATGTGATGATGATGCAATGAGGGTGGGTTGGGATCAGTCCCATTAAAAAATATTGTAAGAAAATGATTTTTATTGATACAAATTATTTATAAGATCATTTTTTTATTTAGGTTATCTCATTTCTAAGTCATATATATATATATATATATATATATATATATATATATATATATATATATATATATATATATATATTAGAGATTGAGTTTAATTGTATTAACAAGATATATTTTTTAAGTTTATTTGAAATTATAAATTAATGTCATATCCTTGACTATTAATTCAAGCAAACACTTGGACCCTAAGCATCAACTAGGCAATTATCGCCATTGCACATCATCAAATCAAACATCACTACCTTTTAGTGAGTGCCATCACTAGCTAGCTAGCCACGAGTATATGCTAGCATATTAGTGTCAAACTAAACATCAATACCTACTAGCAAGTACCATCACTAGCTAGTTAGCCACAGGTGGGTGCCAACCAACATTAATGATAATGTTATTATCACAAATAGGCACCAACAATAGCCCAAACATCATTATCACCAATAAGCACCATGACATGCCCTCATTTTAGCCTTTAGATCCAACATACATTTCATGGTGTGTTAGTTAAGATTGAGTTGTGATATCACCTTGAGATGTTCTATTTCATCACATACTATATATACACACATTTTATTGTTCTTTTAAATCATAAAAGTAATAGTATACAACTAGGAACTAATATGATGAATATTATAAAGTTTTTGATAGTTTAAAAAATAGTTATCATGTTATCTTTGTATTTAAAGCACTACATAATGATTTTTGTCAATCTTCTATGAACAACTTGGAACCATAAATTTATATTGATACACTAATAGCGTAATTAAGTGTTAATCACCTTGTTGAAATGCATGATTCAAAGGCCAATAAGGGTGAAGAAAGTCATAGTTCAAGCTATATATTTCCAAAAATATATTTAAAGGCCTTATAGAAAATTGAGTCCTCCTAAGTGAAGTTGATGGGTTAAGGGCTATATGAGAATACATAAAATATATAGAAGTATATTTATAGTAAATCTGATATAAACATTAAATAATAAAAATGATATTTAAAAAAAAAATCTAATTGATAAATATAAAATACAAATAGAGGAATAATTGGAAAAGGAAGTGCAAGGATGGTGGGGAAAGATAATGGACAATGGAGTGGAATTAATGAAGAAAAGGTGGTGGAACTAAGACAAAAAGTGAAAAGGGATATAGGAGAGGGGGGGGGGAAGGGGAAGGAGACCATACAAGAAAAACATAAGGGGAAGTCAAAGGGAAAAATGGGATATTGGAAGCATATGGAGAAGGAAAAAGAGAGGAGAATATTGGGCAAGCAAGAAGATGGAAGAAGCTAAGAGGAGGTAATATTGTAGTTTCTAACAATATTTAAGTACTCCAATTAAGTAATAGTGACTCTTAGACAATTATATACTGTTTTTACACAAATATCATGAAGAAGAATAGAACCATTGGGATATATGTTTATACCTTGATAAAAAAAAATGTGAATAAGAAAATTAAGATTGAATGTAAAAAAAAAAAAAAAATTGTTGAATATGTCACTTGTGGTGTCTTGAATGGGAGTAATAGGTCTAGATATGTATGAGATTCTCTTAGTTTATTCTTATTAAATAAATTTGGGCTTCCATTGAGACATTACTTTTTGACGAGAACATAGGATTTATTTTGTTTTGTTCTTTTTTGTAGTGGAACAATATCTTAAATTCAATGAATTAGCTCATTACTTTATGAGAATTTAGAAAGACTCAAGTAAACTAATAAAAATATTGAGAAAGTAAATATGAAGAATTAGGAGCTCTCCAAAGTAAAAATGTGGTGACAATGTATTTATGAGGTTTAGCTTGTAGTTGATCTTAGAGTGTAGTCAAGTGGTCATGTATTTTGGGTTAAATAATGCTAGAGTCACTTATTTTATCAAAGGGCTATGATATTTGTTTTTCATAAATTTTTAGGTAAGATAGTTGTCTTATGTGGATGACACCTTAAAACAGTCCAAACATAGAGTATATCATCCATCTAGTCACAAGGTAATTTTTAAGACTTTGGTTTTACAATTTCAAATTGATTGCCAAGAAGTGTATTTTTGGGATCATTAGTGGAAAGTTACAAAGGTTTATGTTACCACAAAAAGGTATTGATATCAAATATAAACAAGATAAAAGTATATATACCATGCCCTCCTAAGACAACAAAATAGATTAAATCAATTCTCAAACATCTTGGGGAAATTGACCAATTCATTTCATAATTGGCATACAAGGCTCATCTTATTAATAATTCACTTAGTAAGGATGTTGGTTTCAAATGGGATGAGGGTTTTGATAAGGCCTTTAAGGAATTTAAGTGGTTCCATTTATGTCCTCTAATGTTAAGGTCTCCTAATCAATTAAACCATTTTTTAATAGAAACCTATTGTACCCCTATGGAAAATATTGTCTTGCCATTTACATTACATGGAAAAAGTTGAGACATTGCATATTATACCAAAACACTTATTTCATTATACAAAATGATCTATTTGATATTTTTTGTAAAATACATACATCCCTAGTGACACTACAATGGGAAGTGATCACACAAGATGTAAGAATTTGACCATCATATCATGATCCAAAAATCCATCAAATATTAAGTTATTATCAATAAACTCATAATAACACATGATCCTAGTAATCAAATTTTCCTAGACTCATTGCATGATGAGGATATCATAGAAATTTCTTGTGCTCTACAAGACATTGTCATATATTTATATTTCAGAGATTCTAGTTTGATGTAATACTCAAGCTCATACACCTTCATAGAAAATGAGAAGACCCTTTTTGAATGACATGTTGCTCCTAACTTCCAATATGAGTCTAAATTTAAGAAAAATAAGATTAAATTATATATAAATTAGAGAAAATTAAGGAAATTCATTTGGATACCTAGACCCTACATTTTTTTGGAACAAAAATTAACATGGGACAAGATCATAGATATTCCTTAAAATTCCATTTGGCCTCACCATCCTTGAGGTCTTCTACCTAAATTTCACTTGTACTGATAACATAACATAGGATGGGTCATTACTATTGGGACCCTAGTGATATAGTATATGAATTAACAACTTATGGTCCTTTTAAGCTCTAAAATAGTGTTAGGTCAAGTCAACAATACATAAAGTTAAAGCTAATCACCTAATTCCTTATCATCAAGTTACACATAAATTTATCATTCTTCTAAAAGTGATACTATTAGCTTTTTAAGGTAATGTAGTGATAAATTACTACACCTTTCGAAAGTGAAATTCTAAGTCATAAATAAGCACACGAAGAAAAACTCGATCATAAATGCTTGATCAAATGAAGACCAAATATTATGAGCAAGAGAAGGTCAAAATATCCCAAGTCATGGACATAAGGAAATAAAATAAAGTATTGACAAGGAACTAAAGGTGTAAAGTCCCAAAAATCTGAAGACAAGTAGTCCCAAAGGATGAAGAAAAACTCTTGAAAAAGAAATTACCAACGGTCAAAGGTCAAATAAATAAAGTACACATTCTTCGAGAAATATTATCTTTTTTGTAAATTATATAACATATCTCTAAGAAAGAACAACAACAACATGGAACCACAACAGAAGCAACTCAAAGATATAGAACAATAAATTAAAGTAATATTCTACATCCAAGTGATAGGAATCCCCATAAAATGGGTAGATGGAAATTAAAGTGGTATTTGCTCATCTAAGGGCAAAGATCGACTGATATTCATATCTTCAAATCTTGAGGATCCTAAATGGACAAATAGTTAGAAAGGACATGACTCAATATTTGAAGTGATAGCCACCTAGAGATCTTTGCATGAGTTTTGGAGGGAAAACCCTCCCTTGTAAATATATAAATAGGAGTAGTATTAGCTTTGTAAAGGATCAACAAGTTTGCAATTCTATGTATTTGTAGGCTTTCCTTTCATTTCTCCCTATAAAAATAGTTGTGGCTCTTGAGCAACTTGTGGGTAATTTAAAACCCCCACTTATGGCACAATTTATTTAAAATATTTTATGCATTTATATATACACAAAAGCTCATCTTCTTTTTTGGCCTTTGCCTACAAACCCATGAATGTGTGTGTATGTGTGTTTGTGATATTTTGTGTGAAATTAGGTTTGCTAAGTGTATGTGTGTGAGGGATCATCATCTATTTTTGGATAAAGTCAGTTATTAGCTTAGCTCTCCTATGGGACCCGCCTAATCATATATGCTTATAACTACTAGATCTTGACTTATATTCATTGTGTCAAGGAGATAAGTGTTCATCACTAACACATAGCGTTTAGACCTATTTTGATAGAAGATCTTAGCAGATATCTTGGCACACCATTCCTTTTTTCTTTTATTTTTTGAGTTTGCTTACTTTCTTTCATCCCTTTTCCCTTGGTAGAGTAGCAAGCATCTTAAAAATCACATCTTAACAAGGAGCAAACCTTGTAAAAAATCCCAAAGATCCTCGATAAGACAAACCCCATGCTCTTAGTTATGGCCTGTTGTGTCGCTCTAGTGTGGTGTATGATTATCCTATACATGGACAATTGGATATGACAACAGTTTAATGGCACACTTGATGGGATCCTAGTGACACGTCATTGGTCCTAAAATCACAAAAATGAGTAGGGCTAAGAATTGGTGAGGGTCTTAGTCTATTCCTTGCTTATTGAATTACATTTTTCTCACATTGCAATATTTATCCATAATGAACACCAAAGGAAGCCATTATTGAAGTGAATAGACCAAGGTTCAAGCAAAGACCTTTTTCTAAATTCCTTCTAAAAGCAAGAAGTTGTATTCACCTAGCGACTCTACAATAATTCAAAGCACCCAAAAAGTCCAAGCATGGATGCCTTGTCATCTAAATCATCTCTTGTTTAGGATAACAAAATTCCACTTTGCCCTTTATAACCACCTACTATTTAGAGAAAGCTCCGAGAATCATTGTTGAGCATCTTACCAGAATACACTCGTGAAGGATCATCAACCCCATTGAATCACCTAAAATAAATGGTATTAATATCTTAAATACATTACATCATAGAGCAATATGTGGCCCTTAGATTGCTAGTGACCTCATTAAAAGGTAAGGCTTGAAAAAGGTATGATTCTCTATCTCCACATTCTATTATTTATTGGGACCAACTTGTTACCTTCATGACAAAAGGGATTGAAGAAAATGCAGAATAAGCAGAGATCTATACTAGGAAGGGAGGGGATCACATCCAATCGAGAACACTAGTGTATGAATCCCTACAATAGGAGCTAGCATGTGTTGATGACCAAGCTTCCCCATATTGGGACAACAACAAGAAGGAACCCTCTTCTTGTTATCATCCATCTCTAGGTACATATGATACATAAATTACATTTGGAGAAATATTATGACCAACCATGCCTATCATAGATATGATAGGAATGACGTATGACATATTAGTCAATCTAATAATTAATAGGCCAAGGATCTAGTCAAAGAATGATATGATTATTGATACCTAGACAACAAAAGAATAAAATGGAAGCACAACTAAAGACCTTTTGGGCTATCAAAAGAAATATGATCTATCCATAAGAAGCATTGATGAAATTCCTTTCATAAGCTATAAAATACCTCCCTCATCGATGCAAGCTTCTTAAGAACATAAAAAAGCAACAACCCACATGTTCAAAGATTTGAACATGTAAGGAAAGTAAAAATTTGGATCATTATGGTCTAGACACTGTAGATTCTAATGAAAGAGATATATGAGGAGTCATTGGTGTAAGGAGTGTGCCAAAAGTTTGCATTGTAAATAAGTGGCTACTATAAATAAATCTAGAAAATCTATGGTAACATATAAGATAGGAAGATGAATATAAATGTTTAGGATATGTACTAAGAGGGATTAAAATGAGCTACATAAATCATAAGAGTGATAAGTTTATCAAGAAATATGGAATCAAATAAGAGAAATAAAAGCCCTTTCACCAAAATCGTACACTGAGAAAAAATGAAGAAGGTAGCCAAACTTCATGCATATCCAAGTTCTTGAAAAAGCAAAGCTGACCACCAATTAAAAGTCCTAACCATATATAGAGTTTCAAAGTTATGGATCATCTGCTAGAAACTTCTAATTTTAAGGAAAAATTTCCCAACTCTATGCCCAATGGACTAAGGCACTAGTTATTGGATTTCTTATCTTTAGCAAGATAAATATCCCTTAAGAGTCTCCAAAATTGTAGTGATAAATCACTACACCTTTCAAAAGTGGAAGTATGAGTTGTGGAAGAGCACATGAAGAAAGACCTAATCATAAATGCCCAATCAAACAAAGACTAAATCTCATGAGCAAGAAAATTTTGAAGGTCATAAGTTCCCAAGTTATGGAAAAAAAACAATAACAAAAATTCTCAACAAGGAACTAAAGGTAATTTTTTTTTAAGGTTTAAAGACAAGTGGTCCTGAAGGATGAAGAAAAAATATCGAAGAAGAAAATACCAATGCCTCAAAGGTCAAATCAATAAAGTGCACATTCTTCAAGGAATATTGTCCTTTCTATAAAATATATCTCATATCTCTAATAAAGGACAACAACATGAAGCCACAACAAAAGTAGCTTGAAGATCCAAAACATTAAATTAAAGCAATCTTCTACACCCAAGTGATGGAAATCCCTAGAAAATGGATAGATGGCATTTAAAGAAATAGTTGCTCATCCAAGGGCCAATATCGACTGACATTCATATCTTCAAATCTAGAGAATCCTAAAGGGATAAATAGTCAAAAAATACATGACTCAATATCTAAAATGACAACCACCTATATATCTCACCATGAGTTTTGGAGGGAAAACCCTCCCTTGTAAATCTATAAATAGGAGTAGTATTAGCTTTGTAAAGGATTGACAAGTTTGCAATTCCATGTATTTGTAGGTTTTCCTTTCATTTATCCCTATAAAAATATTTGTAGCTCTTGAGCGACTTATGGGCAATTTTGAACCCCCACTTCTGGCATAATCTATGTAAAAGTTTACCTATATTTATATATACACGAAATCCTATGTCTATTTTTTGGTCTTTTCCTTTAGACTCATGGATGTGTATGTGTGTGTTTGTGATCTTTTTTGTGAAAAACAGGTTTGCTAAGTGTATGTGTGTGTGATGAGGTTATGCTTATTTTTTAACTGAGTTAGTTATTAGCTTATCTCTTATGTGGGACCCACCTGCTCATACATGCTTATAACCGGTAGATATTGATTGCTCTTCATTGTGTCAAGGAGAGTAAGTGTTCACTATTGGAACATAATGTTCAAGCCTATTTTTATAGGAAGATATTAGAAGATCTCTTGGAACATCACCTCCTTTTCCTTTTTTATGTTGAGTTTGCTTACTTTCTCATATCCCTTTTCCCTTAGTAGACTACCAAGCACCTTGAAGATCACATCTTAACAAGGATATGGCATTGTAAAAACTCTCATAGGCCTCCAATTGATCTAAACCTCGTACTTTCTACTATGACCCCCTATACCTCTCTCATGTGAGGCACAATTATCCTAGGCAATGACAATTGAAGATGACAACAGGTATCAAGTTTATATATAAAAGGAAATTTAGCATCAACAACAATAATGATCCAACTATATATCTGATGAGTAAAATATTCACATTAATTTTCTAGACATTAATATTTTAGATTGTCAAATCCCCCAATATTATCCTTAGGATGCAGATATATATATTTTTGGTAGGTAAAAGCTTTATTTATAATTCGGGTTGAAGGGTCCCATCCCTATTACATTGGGCATCAACAGTGCTAGTAGTACAAAATTGACAAAATATGACACTAACAGTCTTGGGGTCCATCCCCTTACCGATAAGGCAAACCAAAGATAAAGACATCATAAACAGTACCATGTTGAAACAAATACAAACAAAGGTAGTCCTACTACCTGCAGTTACTTGCCTAGAGCTACTAGGGATCCTCTTTACCTTCTTTCTTGGTATCGCTATTCTGATCAAATCCCAAAAGGACCTTGAGCATGGCAGGGAGCTATTGGATTTCAATAATGGTGTTGGAGAGGAAAGAACCAACCTCCCTGATGATATTGGCAATGGACCTCAAGTGTTCTACAAATTTGCTGATGTGATTAAGAGTGGAAGAGCAGGAGATCTTCAACACTACTAGTCTCCTATTCGTCTTCATTGCTGATGACCTCGGGGACTGGCACTGAATGCTCGAGTTCTTAGTCTTCAGTTGATGGGATTTCCTACTCTTATGGCAGGTTCAAACTTCTTTTTTCTTGCTTCTCAATAACTTGCCTTGAGGGTGGTGGTCCGAAGGGATAAATTCATTGAGATTGGGGGCAGGGGATACTTCCTTCTTGTCAATGGCTTGGACAAGGGTGGGGTTGATCAGGGGAAACTGGTGGGTAACTTAGTTAGCAGGGGGGACTTAACAAAAGTGGGGGAGGGAGGGGGGCTCACCTCAACCTTACGGGTGGATGTGGAGGAGGGCTTAGGGCTGGGGGAGTGATTAGGGAGACCACCATACACTTGGTGCACTAGGGTATGCTTATAAAGGATAGAGAACAATCCTTGGTGGTGAGGGGGTTTGGAAGAATTGCATTCCTTGATGTTTTTAATGGTTATACTGATGGACCAAAGAGGAAGTAAGGAATATTAACAGGTTTAACATCGTGGAGGTGGTTTACGAATACAAGGTGGTAAGCACACAAGGGACTATTGGGATCATCAATGGTAATGTATTGGATGATAGGGATGACAATGGTGTCCCATGGCCGGGGGAGGGATGAGTGAAGTAGACCTTTTTATCTTAAGCAAGGTTCTTTCCCTTATCGGGGAAGTGGTCTGTTTCATATTTGAAATTGTGTCTGTCCCTTTGGACAACTTTTCCTATAGGCAGTAAACCAAAAACTTTGGTAATAGTAAGAATGCTTACCTCAAGGTGAATCCCTCAAAACTAAACTTCACATTTGTTCTAGGAGATGATGAATTCATTGATCACCTAATCATCAACATCAGTTAACAACTTGAAAAAAAGGATGAATATATTGGTGTCAAGCAGGGCTTCAATCATCGGATCAAGCTGGAGGTTCATTGGCTTAGTGATAGCCATCGCACCATGGACACTAGAACAAATAGTGCTATTGTAGAAACTTCTATTAATCTAGTTAAAGTGCCTCAAGTGAAATATCATAGAATGGATAGAGTGGGGATTATAAAGTTGAGATATAATCCAAGAGTGGTAATCAATCACCACAAAAAATAAGATCGGGTTGGGAAACAGAGGCGTAGAGGCCAGCCTTATCAAGATTCATGGGGGGATACGACTAGAAAGGAAGGAGGTGAGGAGGCAAATGAACCGGGTGGTAAAATTTATGGGCGAGATTGAAAAGAGGAGGGGGAGACAAGTGGGCATCGAGGAGTGAGGGAAAGTGAAAATTAAGGGGTGGAGGGGCAAAGAAAGCTAAGTCCAAGGTAGAGGACTAGGCATGTTAGCACAAGTAGGGCACTCCACATGATTATACGTACAAGTGATACTCAAAAAATGATGAGAAGGGTAAAGTACCAAAGATCCATGGTGTTGAGAGTAAACATCATTGGTGTAGAGGAAACACCCTCATGGTAGCAAGAATTGCTATTTGTTATAATTTTTCATTTTTTGGTGTTGAAAGCAAACACCTTTGGTGTTGAAGAAACACCTTCATGACATGTAGCATTGATCTTTACAGATGTACTTCGCATCATGATTGTCTACCATAGTAACATCTTGGGGGAAGACATATTCCTAGATGATCAAGTTAGTTTTATTGGTCGCTCTATTGTCCAGAAGGTCTACCACCTTGTTCACCTCTCTAAAAATATGGTCAATCATGCTTTGGGGTTGTTGATGAAGGTAAGCTTAGAATTCTTGAATAACATTGTGGATATTCCATCCTCCATTGCTGTTGTTATTAATGTGAATAACCACTATAGAAAAATCAGCTTTGAAAATGATATGGTAATACAAAGACTTGTTAACCTCAATGCATCTCCAAAGAGCTCAAGATTCCACGTAGTTGTTGTTTTGAACCCTTAAGTTTTCATCGAAGGCCAAAATGATGTTTCCACCATGGTCCCTGATGACACTGGTAGCTCCTACATCCCTTGGATTTCCTTTGGAGGGCCCGTCAAAGTTGACCTTAAGCCATCCTAGGGGTGGGGGATTCCATTTGGCATTAATATTGGTGCTAGGGGGTTCTGGGTTCTGACGTACTCGATGGAGATCCCTAGTGTCTTGATAAAAATAGATTCTATCCTAGAGGTAGGGAATTCCATGCACGAGATGAGGCTGGTGTTTTTGATAGCAAAGAACAAGGCCTTATTGGCTATTATTTCTAGATTTTTGGGATTGTCATTGAAAATGTGGTTGTTATGCTCCAACCACATTTGCCAAATCACATGATGCAAGAGGGCTTTCCAAAGGAACTTGAGCATGGGATTCCTGAATATAGTGGACCACTGGATTAATAAGTCAAGAATAGACTTGGGCCCCACACCCAATTGACATGGAACCTACTGATTAGGAAATAAAAACATCAAAGGCAAAGGGGCACTCAAGGAGGAAGTGTTGGATGGACTTCCACACCTGAGTGCAAAGATAACACCTGTTAGGGATGATGACACCCCTCTTGATCAGGTTGTTAGTGGTCAAAATATTTTTATGGACCGTGAGCCAGTAGAAGTGGACCACCTTTGGGATAAGGTGTTTGATCCAAATGACTTTGGCTATGGTAGGGTTGTCAATGGTGCTAGACTACTTAAGAGGGTTGTCTATGAGTCGAGAAGTGGATTGCACTGATAATATTCTATCACTGGTGCCTTTCCAAAAAATATTATCTATCATCTGGGTCTGGGGAATGAAATTTTACCTAAGGATTGCCTAAAGGGATACCATAGATTTTTTAATAACTATGTTTCTAAATCTGAATTGGATTTTTTTCCATCTACGACTATCTTGATTGACAACAATGAAGTCAACAACTTTGTTACTGAATCTGTTGTCGATAAGATGTTTGATCACTACAATATCAGGGTATTTAGAAAGGGTCTCATCTCTAGCCCACGAGTCATGCCAAAAGTCAATATCCTTGTTGTCCCCCAGCTACCATCTAATCCCTTGTTGAAGAAGGTGCTTGGTTTGAATTATGGATCGCCAAAAGTGGGATCCAATGCTGGGAGTCCCTTTGTCCTTGAAAGAGTGCTGTTGTAGGTACTTTATCTTGATAATAGACACCCATTCCAAATTTGTATTGGTGATAACCTTCCATACCTATTTTTCCAAAAGTTCCTGGTTCATGACATTGATTGTGCGTAGACCAAGCCCACCTTTGCCTTAAGGGGTGCACACTTTGTCCTAGGCCACTAGGTGAAGATTTCATTGGTTATCAGTCCCTAGCCATAAGAAGTGCTTCTAAATATTTTCTATAGCTTCTCCCATGACCGTAGGTATTTTTAAGACTGATAGAAAGTACACCAGAATGCTTTGGAGGACCGCTTTGACCAAAGTGGCTTTGCCTACTTGGGTGAGAAGGGTCCCTTTCCACCCTGTCATTTTCTTGTGAATTCTCTAAATGGAATTGTTCCACATGGTCTTTACTGGTCTCCCTTTGGATATTGGGAGGCTAAGGTAGGTGGTTGGAAGATCAGTAATGGTACAAACCAAGATATTAGTAATTTTGACCTGCCTTCTTGTGGGGGTGTTTATGAAATAGAGCTTGCTCTTGGTAAAATTTATCTTTTGACCAACAACTTCCTTGTAGAGGTTGAGGATAGACTTGATAATTTTGGCTTTATAAATAGAGGTTGTGGTGGCCAACATGGTATCATCCACAAATTGTTGATGGGTTGAAGGTTGGATATTGGAAGTAGCCTTAATACTAGATATCAACCCTCTAGTGCAGGAAGATTTGATTTCCCTCCCTAGGATTTTAGCGAAGATGATGAAAAGGATGGGGGAGAGGGTATCCCCTTGTCTCAGCCCTCTAGTTCTTGGGAAATACCTTACTACTGATCTATTGACAAGGATAGAAAACTAGGTAGAAGAGATGTAGTTTGAGATAAGCTTAGACACAATTCTAATGGAATTCAAACTAAGGAGAACTTTGATCAAAAAATCTCGATACACTCTATCAAACACCTTATTCATGTCTATATTAAGAAAGAAAGTAGACTTGTTGGAGTTATGGGTTGAGTGGATAAGCTCATGAAAAGTGATGACATAGTCAATAATATTTTGATCCTTGACAATACTTCCTTGGTAGGGGTCGATGATGAAAGGGAGGATATTGATGAGTCTAATATCCATGGCTTTGGATAGGATTTTATAAATGACATTGCACAGGCTGATGGGGTGATAATGAGATAGGGACTAGGAGTTGGGAACCTTGGGAATGAGAGATAGGAAGGTGTATTTGACATCCCTAGGAATGGATCTTGTAATATTCATTTTATAAATAGCTAGGCAGAGGTCGAGGCAAACTATGTCCTAGTAGGTTTGAAAGAACCTAGGGGAGAAATCATCGAGACCTAGGGATTTTTATGGCTGCATGGAGAATAAGACCTCATGTATTTATTTAGGGGTTAGCAAGCTAAGGAGAAGGTTATTTGTGGCCTTGGGTATGGATCTGGGGATGTTCTCAAGAAGGACATCCATAGCCTAACCGAAGGGGGAGAGGTGGGAGCCAAGGAGAGATTCAAAATGGTAGATCACTTCAGCTCGAATATGATGGATGTCTGAGGTGAAAGACCCATATTGATTTGTGATACCCTTGATCCTGTTAGCTCCTTTATACCTGAGAGTGGAGATGTGAAAGAATTTGGAGTTGGAATCTCCTTTCTTGAGCCACAATTGTCTTGATTTTTTGTGCCATAACATCTCTTCCTTCTACAAGGTATTATGGTATTCTGAAAGCAGGACTCTCTCATCAATTTAATTATTATCATCCCCACACCTCTGTTGAAACCTATCCTTCATCTGTTTAAATTTTCTTTTGATATTATTATTATTTTCAAAGATATTCCCAAAAGTCTCTTTGTTCCACATATTTAATTTTTCTTTAATCGATCAAAGCTTTTGTGTTATGGTTTATGATAGTCTCGAGGAACCTTTCATCCCACCATTCAATAATATAATTTTTGATATTTGGGTGTTGGGTCCACATTGATTAAAAATGGAAGGGGGTTTTGAACTGAGATCTGTTTATAGTTTCAAAAATCAAGGGACTATGATCAGACCCAATTTTCAAGAGTGCCTGCAGATTGACGTCATTGAAGAAGGGGAGCACTTCTTGGGACAACATAAAATGGTCTAGGAATTTTTGAATGAGGTCTTCACCCATCCTTATATTGTTCCAAGTGTAATGGGATCCTTTCAGCAAGATGTCCATCAGTTCATTTGAATCTACAAAATTTGCAAAGTCATTTATGGCTTTGGGGGTTATTACATTTCCACCTCTCTTCTTAGATGGATGCAAGGGGGTGTTGAAGTCCCCCACTAGGATCGAGGGAACATTACTAAAAGCTTACCTCATTTGAGTGAGATTGTTCCACATAATCGATCTGCCCTACGCAGTGTTTGGGATATACGTTTGTCATGACCCGGGAGATCTAGGTATTGTGGTCATGGAAGTAGATGTTGGAAAGGCACCCTTTACCTGATATGACTCTGCCTTAAATCTTGGTGGGGTCCTAGAGATAGAGGAGACCACCTGAGGTGCCAAATTCCAAATTGTAAGCGAACTCTTATTTTCTCCAAATGGTCTTGGCAATTTTTGGTGATCAATGCTCACCTAATTTGGTTTGTTGAATAAGGAAAATCATAGGATTAGACTCTTTCCACATGGCAATAGCCAGTATTTGTTTGGCTACCCCATTTAACCCTCTAGCATTCTAGGAGAGAGCTTTCATTTGGAACTTGTGAAGGATTTTTTCCCCCTTTACCTTGCTACGCAGGGGGTTTGGATATCTTAAATTCTTTCCTGTTAGCTATTCATAGGTCCTAAAATAGGTTTTTTGGGTGCCATTGGCTATTTCTTCAGCTGTATCATGACTTATCATGTCAATGCTAGAGGGCCTACCATTTTTCCTATCACCTTCTACATAAATATAGGATTTTTTGAAACTCTGAGTTTATTTTGGACTCCATGGTTCTGGGGAAACTTAGGAGAAATCATCATTGTCATTATCAACATTGTGATATTTTAAAGGGGATAGGGGCATCCTAGTTTTGATGGGAGGGGAAGAATTCAGTGGGGGAATGAGAGACTTAAGGGACTGGGGGGAGGGTTCTTGGATTTGTGATCATTTTCAATAGGGGGAAGAAGGGAATAGGGGGGAGGAGGAAGCAAGGATTTATGGGAGGAGCTAGCCTTGGGGTAGGGTTGGGTGGAAGGATTTAGGATAGGGGCTTCCTCACAGGGAGGTTCCTCATCATAGATTTTATAATTAAGATCATAATTGTTGAGTAAATTGAACTTGTTAGAGATGGTGAACATACAAATTGTCTTATTCATATCATCACCTTGGGGAGGTAGGACCTATTTCTTACCCTTGTGGTTCTAGCTCTGTCCCATTCTGGATTTTGTCTTCTAATTTTCTTCATGAATTGGGCATGCCAAAGTCTAGGATCCGGTTTGCTTGCATTTATGATTTGGGAACTGGAATGAAATATGTCCTTGATTTTGTCACTTGAGGCAAAATGTGGTTTTATTTTCATATTCCATCGGTTGCCTCCAATGGAAGGATCCATAAATTACGTTAATATGGTTATGGAGCTAAGTTTCTAGGTTAAAATTGATGCAAATGTGAACCTGTGTTAGTAGATTTCAGGTGCAAGTAGCTGGGTCTATGGTGACCAATTCCCCGATTTCTTGGGCTATCCCCTAGAGTGCATCTTCATGGAAGAAATGCGAGGGTATATTTTGGAGGTGAATACAAATGGGAGCATAATTTATGCTCTATAATTTTGGATTGAACTCTGGTCCCCACGTACGAAGGAAGAGGCTTCTTATTTAGAAGAACCAAGGGTATCTTGATCAAATACGGTCTACATCTTCCTGAGTGTTGAGGCAAATCATGAAGAACCCCCTAGAAATTGCATAGAATTCTAGGTATCCTTGGGTTTTCCATTTGATCATCACCCATCGCCATAGTGAATCCATGTTAGGTATTCTACCAAAAATATTTTCTACCAGGGAAAATAAATCTAGAGTAGCATACTCTTCCATGACTTGTGCTGGGCAAAAGACATCACATTCCTAAGATACAAAAGGTATTTTGTACCACATGTGGAGGTTTAGGTTTCTCTTGGAGTGCTTTCATGAATGATACCTGGTTGGTTCCCTTATCGCCCTCTGCTATTTTATCTAGTGGGTATTTTTCCCTATGGTCTCCATTATCATCATCTACCGTACCTACAAAGGATTTATTCGCTATTTCACTCCCGTGATGTGGCTGATGGAATCATCGTGCATGGGATAAAATTTTCCCAAATATTTACTCCCCCCTCTCTACTTCCATCCTATAAAAAAATTGAAAGTCAGATATTCGCTCACCATTAATCCCTCCTTCAAATCGATGTGAACTATATATTAGTTGGGCTACCAATATGGAGATATTTTGAAATTATTAGATAATCAAATAATTTCTCTCAATGCCAACTTACACCAAATAGATAGCATTTATTATATATCTATTAAATATTTTTGAGAAGTTTTTTAATATAGAAATTCTAATGGAATAATCCTAAGATATCTAAATCAATCTAAGGTAATGCAATACTTGTATGATGTCCTTTTTAAATATTGTGGGATCATTTTAATTGTCATACCACTACTTATGAGACTTGATATTGGGTTATATTTGGACAACCATAAATTTTAATGCAAATAAGTTTATGTTTTCTATAAATTGGTTAATACAAAATTAGACACAAAGGTATGTATTCTCAAAATCATCCCTAGTTCATGAATGCTTAGGATAGGCAAAGACAATTGGTAAGTAGAAATGGAAGTTCATAACACCTACATAATCTTACATTTATACCTAATTAACCAATTCAACTAGGAATATGGTTATCGTTAGTGAATATAACAAGCCCTTAGGTGCATCAAATTGCTTAGGATAGGTCTAGATAGCCCTAGAAGTGGTTGAATATACCTTTTGTCAATTTATTGACAAGAGCATCTAAAAAATTGCAAGAGCACCTAAAAAATTACAAAAGTATCACCAATAGCATTACCCAAGAGTGTCATCCTTTCAAGTAACAGTGTTCTCTTAAAAATAAAATATATTTTTGAGATTGACTTTGTAACTAATATTTATGTGTCCCACCAAGTCTATTCTTATCATAAATTTTATTCATTTCCTTTTAATCAACTAGAGTGCTACCTATGGCTAGTTCTTTCAATCCATTAAATATAAACATCAAAATTACCATTAATGCCAATTCAAACAAATCATTATTGCAATCTAAGAATCAAATTCTAAGTGATTCCTAGTGATTAGGAGTAGACTTAGGTCATATTTGGATGAAGTAAGAAGAAAATATCTAAATATTATTCTTCAATTCTCCAATTAGCACCATGTTTTAAGTCTTTATATATGCTATGAAATATTATTTCTCTCATGATATCCCTACCAAGGAACTCTCTCTCTCTCTCTCTCTCTCTCTCCATATTCCCTCCCCCTAGATTAGCACCTTCTTGTAGCAAGAAGTCATTATCTCAAATCTATTTTGGTTGGGATTATCATCAAATAAGAAGGTTAGAAGGAAAAGAGGGACACTATAGATATTAATGATCTCATGGCACTCAAGAATATTCAACAAGCATCAAGGTGTAGACACCTAAAACATGTCATGTTGAGGAGGCTACTCATATGAACACCTTTTTAGGCCATATGACTCATCTTGGGCCTTCCCAAGACCTAACAATGGTTCTAACCACTCAAACAGGGAAATATGACCCTTTGTATCCTAAGACATGTTTCCCTTTGATGGCTCCCTGGTAGCCGTGGTGATCCATGATGACCCCATAAAAGTTGTTGTACCCTATGATGACCTGTAGTCCTAGCTATAATAGCTGATGATGACCACACCTATAAAAAACTTGGGATTCTTACCTAGAGCCAAATCAGTTACAGGGCAGTTGAGCTTAACGTATTGAGCATAGAGAAGCTTCTAGAAGTGATGTTTGGGATGCCTCATCCTAACAAAATCTTGATCTTGGATTCCCTTGCAAGCCAAGAGTGCCAATTAGGAAATATATAAAAGGTGCCCAAAAACTTGAGAAAAAAGAGAGTTGATCATAAATTATCTATGATGAAGTGCTACCATTTTGTTGATTAGAGAGAAAAATATCTCATAAGCATCAAGGTGTTATCAAAATCTAGTCATGAAGCTTGCCAACCCAACAATGGTGTCCATTGGAGTTTGAAGAGCCAATTCAACCATTTTTTCCATCAAACATCCAGATTTAGAGCCAATTCTCTGCAATTCAATCGTGCATTTATTGAGTGACTATTGTAAAATCAATTTGATAGAAGAATAAGATATCACCATGCATCAGATTCAAAGAAACAATTTATTGTTCAACGGTCGTCTCACCCTAAGATGACCTACAAGCGAAGCCATAAAATCTGATGATGGCCAATAGGCTAGGCTAATCCAATCCATGATGGTCTCTTTGTAAATATATATATATATATATATATATATATATATATATATTTTAAAGTTATAATAGATTAGTAGCAGTTAATTCTCTATTTTAGCATAGTTTATTTCAAATTTTCATGCATTTCTTCACTATTTTCAGCATTTCCTTTCATTTACATATCATGGAAATGGGCCTCATCTTGAGAGGTTCCACATTTGCTACTAATTTCTTGTAAGTGCTTATGTGTGTAGATCTCAGGTTTCCACAAGAGAAAATCATCATAAATATTCCTCAATATTTGCATCATCAAGTAGAGGTCACTAAGAAACCCTCCATAACCAGTTTTGAAGATTACATAGATCTTGTGAAGACACCTATCATTGGTTACTTGATGTAATTTGTATCAATTTGGTGAAATCGCTAGATGGATATTTTACAACCTCTTGTAAAGATAATTTTTGAATATCAATGAGAAGGGCACTTTATTTTCTCTATTTATTTGTCATTATGGTTACATGATTTGCATTATCAATTTGATTTTATATTACATGTTTAGGTGTTAGATATTTTGTACATATTACAGTGGCGATCATAGTGGGACTTTTCCCAAAATCTCCTAATTTGTAGCTAGCTTGCTATTTTCTTGTTTTATTGAATTGTATGTACAACTATTCAGAGAAAAAATGGCTCGAAGGTGGAGTTGCCAGACCCTATTATGGCTAGCAGTCCCTATCGCTCTACACCTTGATGAACTCAAAGAAAAATGTAGAAATCATAGAGACAACATCTTCATCGAACGTAGGCTTTTCTTGTAAGTTCCTCTGCACCTGATTTTTCTTGCTTTCATAGAAAAAGATATAATTGCAAGTTCAATTAAGAAAATTTAGAGAAATTGTTAAAATTTAAGTATTCTACATGTCATCCCAAGGTCAACACCCTCTACTACTAGTCGTGGTTGGGTACAACGACCCTTATTTATGACCATTATTATGTCTATTGTAGACCATTTTACATAGTTATGACCCTTGTTTAAACTGCTTGTTAGGGTTTTCTTGCTTGTAGCCTATCTAAAGGCTAATTTCATTTAGGGTTGCATTTCAAATTTTCTAAAAATTAAAATGTTTTTACTTAGAATTTGGAAATTTGAAACGTTCTTTCATGCATTAGAAAAAAATCATGAGTGCTCTATGTTGCATTTTTATTTTTACATGAAATAAAAATAACACACACACACACATCACATCTCAAACTAAAAATCAATGAGTTAGAAGTCATGACCAATCATTGATCAAGACTAACAATGGTGGCCTTCATCACCATCTTGTTAGCTTGCATTTTGGTTCTTTTTACCCCATTTTGGACAAGGCTAGCTCTAAGAACCATTGTAGCCATGGAAAATAGCATGTATTTATCTTTAGAGAGTGTATCGTTGACCATGGTGAACTAAGTGATGACTGGTAGGACCTAAGATCCCTCATCGAATTTGAATTTCATCACCAAGTCTTGGTGGGTTTCACAGTCTGGACTTCATCACCAGGATTGTGTGTGAGATTTTACAAGTGAAAAACCTTCAACTTGAGTATTACATGAACAATATCAAAAACTCAAACAATAGAAAATAAAAAACAACGAATGAAAATACACAATCCAATTTTAGGAAAAACAAATAATCCTTAAAAGATATAATCATCTTGTGTACTTTGTTTATTTCCTTACTGAATGCCTAAAAGAGATAAAATTGTCACAACATGAAAACATATCTAGTCCCTGACTGAGGCTACCAAAAATGCACCAGAAGGTCAAGAACGCCTTTGATACAACCTAGTGGATTTACATTTACCTGAACAACATTCTAACAACCATTGTAAAGATAATTCCACACACGAGGGATCCGAGCATTGATATACCCCTAATAGGAGGAATCCTATGGGACCTCATCATGATAAAGAAGAGGATCTTCATAGATCTCATCCATCACATGCTACTTCTAGAAAAGATCCACCCATTGAGGTGTATAGTAGAGGGGTCATACATATTCACGTACCCAACTGATCCACAAATTCCTCTGAACTCAAAGTAGAATACATGCCATTATTTTGTAGGGATGAGGGATATACTCCTTATGATCACCCTTAGTTGAGTCATAAGCTAAATCACCTAGACAAGTGTGGCCCTAATGCATCTCGTAGAGCACCTTCTTTCACTCATTCTCATTCTAAGGATGGGAATGATGAATATGTTGTTCATCCTATCCATACGTGCAGAGAGTGTTCTATGTGAACACACCATACTCTGGTGCCATCCTTATACGAGAACAAAATACCTAGGGTCGATCATAGATTAAATGCAACTTTGATTGATTTAGGTAAGAGAAAAACCATCCCTACTACATGAACTAAAATCACAAAAATACCTTGTATCAAGATGAGAAGTCATAGGCAACATAAAACTAATCGAACATATCAACTACCCAAAACAAAAACTAGTTAGAGTGAGCAATTGATCCAATCCCAATTGGATGATTTACATCATGATCAAGAGTGTTTAGATCGTGAGCATGTAGAACAACAGAGGTTACACTGCTAGCGGTTGTACAAACATAGACTTCATGAGGAAAAAATCCTAGAACAAATATTATATAAAGAGTAATCACATCAGGTATCTCATGATGAGATTCCCAAGCCTACTACTTACTGATAAAAACTCAACAAAAGGTACACTGCATAAAATTAGGAGTTACCATCTAAGCCAACTAATAATTGCCTTCCACCTACATGTATACATCAATCTCGATTGAGACAACACCAAGTGCCAAATTTGCTTGAGCATGAGGCATATTCAAAAATAGAACCAGAGGACCAATATCAAGTGTATCTTGAGTCACTTTGCATGGGTACAAAGGATGTTTATAATCTACAACTTTGATCACATAGAAACCTTCCACCTTCTTCTCCTAAGAGGTCTCTTCAGGAATATGAGATTATCTCATATCAGGAATATAAGGTTCTCACAGAGCGAATCCAATCACTGGAGAAGTAGGGAGTGGGTTATCAAAAATACACATTATGCAAATTATACGATAAATCCCTAACTGTTAGTGCCTTGTCCCACTTACCTTGAGTATTTTGAAATGCCTAAGCTAGAAAAATTTAGAGGGGATGATGATGCACAAGAACATATCATAAGTTTCATGAACTTGTGTTTTCAACTACAGAATAATGATGCTTTGTTATTAAGAACATTCATGATAACACTCTCTAGTTCAACCTTAGAGTGGTATAACCAACTACCTCAACATAACATCTCTAGCTTTGAACATCTAGTGAATGCTTCTCCTTCAGATTAAAGAAGAAGGTAGACCTATTTGACTTGTCCAACTTATGTCAATACAATGACAAACCAGTGATGGATTATAGGAATAGGTGGTGTAAGATAATGTCCAAAATAACTTTCACCATGCCTATTTTGGAACTAACCTGAATTTTTACCAAGATTTGCTTGAAATATATATCACTTTTATTATAATTATAGTAGTACCAAATATTTTAAGAGGCTTTGGCGCAAGCCAAAGTTATCGAGGACATCAAGGTCTAGGAGTGAGACATTAAGCTCTATAAGAAATAATGGAACAAGAATCCTCGTAACACTCAACATAATGCAAAGCTAGTGCTTATGAATCATATTGGTCAAAACATTCCCAAAGTGGAAAAATTACAATAGTAACCTGATTATTAGGCTTAACCTCCTCCAATGTAATATAACAATCAACACCAATGTAATCAAGGGAAAAACAAGAAATGTCATCTGCATCACACATACATGCCACTATATGAGTCTTTGGCATCCCTTTTGAATAAATTATGTGAGGCTAAGGCAATAACCCTACCTAAAATTGGCTTGCTAGATCTTGTTCGCCCCAAGCCTAAGGGGTACAAAGACTACTTATATTGTTCTTATCATAGGAAAAATGGACATGATATCCAAGGGTGCTATGGTTTCAAAAACATGGTATAGAACATGCTTGATAAGAATCAGTTATAGAACCCTCTCACCTCAAATAACAAACAAATGGGAATCTTCAAATATCCCTTGCCCACCAATGAGGTCAATGGTAATCAAATGGGGCAAGTAAATGAGATACATATAGATCCACCAATACATGGGTTTGTATGTATGATTAACATAGTAATTAAGAATAGAAGGTACAACCAACATGAGCCACCTGTGGCTCCCATTCAAATACTTGTTGCACCATAGTAAAGGCCAGTTCAAAACCCACTGCCAGTTCCATCGATACAATCAATGATTACCATTAGAAATAGCCTTACTAAAAGTCTACAGATGACCTCATCCAAGCTCTCTATCTATGAGATTATTATTAAATACCATATATATAGGGAGGTACTCATGGAGATTCTGAAATCTATTGATCTTCAGCCCCAAGATCCCAATGCATTCACTAACTTTGTGGGGCATGTTTAGAAATTCAAAGAGTCCGTGGTTACTTTCTATGACCACAAAATCAAACAAGTACTATCCAATGTAGCAGACCCTCTATTGCACATAATTTCTTGCATAATTTGGATACGTTACAAGTGAGTGTTGATAAACACAAGCTCATCAATCAACATAATAATGATGATTGCTCTAGAGCATCTCAGTATTCCGATATCACACATAGTGGCATCCACTTTTACATTTCAAATATTCAATTATGCATTATGCTCAATGGTTAGCACCGTAATCTTGCCTATTCATGTGGTATTGAAAACCATTTCTATCCCATGCCATGTGTTGTAAGGAGCGATGCAGTATAACATATTACTCGATCATCCCTAGATTCGAGATATAAAGTGCATTCCTTCTATTTTGCATCAATATATTAAATATGTTCATGAAGGAAATATTCATGTCATCCCATCAGATGATGAACCATTTAAGTACATCAATCAGGTTAGCAATCTAGGGGGGTTCATTTTACCATCCATGAATTTGGACATCAAACCTAGTTTACCCATTAAACATCTAGAGTGTAAACCTATAGAAACACATGTTGATCCACCTCAACCCTACCATCGTTACCTAAAATAATAAATACTTATGATAAACCTTCATCCTCATCTGATCCTTAGGTAAAACATAATTTGAAGGTACCCATGGTAGATGCCCTAGAGGCCATACCCAATGTCTCTACCATTGAAATTATTATTCCCATGGAAGAGGAAGATTCATATGACATGATGGAGGATATACCTCAACCTGCATTCCCTACCTCATCGACAGGATCATCCACACCCTAAGTGACTATCCATTTAGTCAACCTCGAGCTCGCCAAACATTTGGTTTAAAACATAACTTTTACACCAATTATTGAGTCTGCACAAGACATGGGGAGACCTTGTGTTCCCTATTTTACTCTTGGAATGGTGGTACCCCTAGGAATACCACCTAACCAAAAAAAATTCATATATGGGGGTTTCGACCAAGCCTCAAATCAATCTCCTATTGTCAATCATGATGATAAAACTTTTATAGGAAATGTCTATTACATTTCAAACCCCAAATTTGCTCTGAGATACTTTTACCATTGCCATTGGTATGGTAATGGTTTAGTTCTATATGAACAAGGTCATAGAATACCCTTCTAACCATAGTACCAATTGTTTATAGATAAGTTTGGTTAAAAGTATTTTGTATGCATGCCAGACGAGCTCCTCGTTGATTCTTTGCAATACCTACACCTAGGCTTCAAGGAAGACATTGATTAAAATGAGTATGCTGATCCCAACCCTTAAAATTTATGGAGGGATCATTACCCAATAACAATGGTTACCATAGAACCTCCTGAAATATATCTTAAGACTATTCCAAAAGAGGAATATGAACTAGAAGAAATTCTTGAAAATTATTGGGTAGACGAAGATGATGAGTATAAGGATGCAACTGAGACTACCTATTTAAGTCCTCACCATCTTCTTCATATAAAAAAATCTACAAGATATGTTGAACTTGTTAGACCCCCTATAGACATAGATGATATCTATCATAGGGTATTTTAAAGAACATGTGCTTATACTAAGAGGGGGGGTGAATAGTATAAGATATAACTTTTTGCATTTTAATCCATATGATAATATCAATAGTAATAAATTAGTAATCATCACACAAAGAATCACACACATGAGATACATGATTTAATGTGGTTTACCCAATGTGGTCTACTCCATGAAGAAAATATTCCTTATAAATTTTCTCAAATAAATTCTTTTGGGAATCATTTCCTTATTACAATGTTTATGGACCTCTATCCAAAGGAGACACCAATCCCCTAATATTAGTCTCAAGTCTATACTACACACAGTCCTTCGATCTAGCATACATTTTTTCAATATCTTTCTTTGATCTGCACTAAACACGGTCCTTCGGTCTAGCACAAAATTTGCTCAATATATATCTCTGATCTGCATTAAACATAGTCCTTCGGTCTAGCACAAATCTACTCAATATCTATTTCCAGTCTGGCATAAACCTATCCTTAAATCTGCACCAAACTCTGTCCTCAAATCTATCCTCAAATTTGTATTGTAAGCTTCCAAAAAAGCTCACACTAATATATCCACAAGTCTTCACCAAGACTTACCTCAACTCTACTCCATAAGTTCTCACTAGAACTTGTCCAATATACTCAACAAATCTTCACCGAGACTTACCTCAAATATACTCAACAAGTCCTAACTAGAACTTTTTGTTTGATGAAGAAGTGCCCTTAAAAATCTATCTCAATTATAACCACTTTCCTTGCCCAGCACAAAGATTGGATGAAAAAAATATCACTCTAACACTTCTTCAAAATATTTCTTCAATACAAAAAAATAATACTTAAATAAACCTTATAATCTCCAACTTTAAAATAATATTCAACAACCTTCAATCTCAAAAAAATAATAAATTTCCTTACTACCTTATACTCCTTAATCACTTAAAAATTTAACTCAGAAATTAAAGTTTTGCATTCCCATTTTAAATCCCCTAAACAACTTATAATCCAAATTAATTATGCAAAAACCTTAATTAAAATAAACCTTTGGAAACAAAAATATTTTCCTCCTTTAATTTTTTCAATCCAAGTCAACCCAAATAATGCGCATACCTCTGTTATGCTGCCTAAAAGGCCTTGGCAGGATTTGAGCCACCGATGGCTCTCCCCAAAGTGCTTCCATAGTGATTTTTCCCACCAACTAGGTTGCGTGGCTCCACAAGAGCCAAAATGCATGAATGTGCCTTCGACTTCTTCCTCCTCGGATGACACAAAAACATAGCATGATATTCCCTTCGATAAAATAGAGTGTGTGAGGTTTGAACCCGCACCTGGCATTCCTAAATGCATCTAATGCATCCCTTGGCTACCAAATCAGATATGAGGGGCTTCGAGTAAATTTTGGAGGCCATGAAACTTTATCCTTTTCTATGCTCAAACACACATGCAAAAATGCAAGCTTTTCTCTCTTTTTCACGAGCCAAAAATTGTTTGCATGGATAATTTTCAAATGCCAAACCTTGGTCTTATTTATATGTAAACCATATCATATTCCAACATCGTTGAGCATTCAAATTAAAATTTGAATTTGAATACTAATTTTAAATATTAAATAAATATTTAAATTAAACCTTTGAACCCATCATTATTTAAAGTAAAATTTTAATCAAAGATTTTTAATTTAAATTAATTCTGCTTGTGGGTATTTTTCAACTTGGTCCTTGATCTTCTTCTAGCTTGATTTTTGGCCTGAAATAATAATAATAAAATATTATTATTTAATTTAAACTTGCTACTTCTTCCTTGGATCTTCATCCTTTGGGCCCTCTTGGGTATATAATATTAAAAAATAAATATTATAACCTATTTCTTTTCAAGACCTTATTGCTTTTGGAGGAAACATTTAATGTCCTCAAAGATGATGAACATAGCACAAATTTTTTTTTGACATCAATGACAACAAAAAATCCTCAAAATATCCAACAAAATTCCCCTTTGTCATTGATGGTAACCTAATTACTTTTTACCATTTTCTTAATATTTTTCTATTCTGCTCCCCTTAGGAAACTGCTCCCCCTGACTGAATGATTTCTTCCTAACTCAAATCTCCCCCCCTTACTCAAATATCTCCCTCTTTGACATCAATGGAAAAGGGTCACCTTTGAGGCTCAAGGCTAAGAATGAAACTCTTAGCTTAGCCCCTCACTCACCTCCTCTTGAGGTGGTCAATTCTAGGGTGGGAGTATTACTCCTAGTTTTCCTTGAAGATACTCAAATGTCTCTTTAGAAAGTGGCTTAGTGAAGATGTATGCTATTTACTCCTTTGTAGTAACATATTCCAACATGACCTATTTATCTATCACCTATTCTCTTAGAAAATGATACTTGATCGAAATGTGCTTTGTACTAGAGTGCATCACTACATTATTTGAGATACTTATAGCACTTGTATTATCACATAATATGGAAATATGATGATTATATTTTATATTGAAGTCTTCTAGAGTTCACTTCATCCATAATACGTGTGTACAACTGGCTACTACTGCAATATACTCTGATTCTGTTGTAGAAAAGGATACTGATGCCTATTTCTTACTTAGGCAAGAGACTAAACAATATCCAAGAAATAATGCTCCTCCACTTGTGTTTTTTATATCATCAATACTTCCAACCCAATTTGCATCTGTATATGTTGTGAGTGTAAAACTATCACTTTTGGGATACTAGAGCCCAAATTTTATAGTCCCTTTTGGAAACCTAAGAATCCTCTTTACTACTGCCACATGTGTTTCCTTATGTGCTACCTGAAACCTTACCACTAATCCCAATGACTACACTATATCTGGTCTTGTAGCTGTAACATACAATAAGCTGCCAATCATAGATTTGTATAATATTTGATCTGCCTCTGGAGATTCATCATACTTACTTAACTTACATCCTGTAACCATGGGGGTACTTACTGGTTTGTAATATTCTAACTTGAATTTCTTTAGCATCTCTTTTATATAATTGGTTTATGAAATAAATACTCCTTTCTCTAATTGTGAGATCTGAAGTCCAAGAAAGAAGGACAACTCACCAAGCATAGACATCTCAAATTCATTTTGCATGTTCTTTTCAAATTCTTTACACATCTTATCATTGTTTTCCTAAAAAATGATGTCACCAACATAAACAACCACAATTAGTAGATTATTCCCTTCATTTTTGATTTATAGGTTGTTGTTCGCTATTCCTTTTTTGAATCCCTATTCTTGAAGATACTTATCCAATATTTAGTACCATGCTCTTGGAGCCTATTTTAGACCATACAATGCCTTTTTCAATATGCATACATAAGCTAGTTTATTTATTAATATGAATCCCTCTAGTTGTTCAATATATACTTCTTATTCTAGAAGACCATTTAGAAATGTTGACTTAATGATATACCTTGGATTTTTTAAAACTTGAAAAGGCTAAGAATATTCTTATGGCTTCAAGTCATGCAACTAGAGCAAATGTCTCATCAATGTCTATTCCCTCTACCTGTGCATAACATTTTCACACCAACTTTGCTTTATTCCTGAAAACCTGTCCATCTTCATTCAACTTGTTTCTGAGTACCCATTTTGTGTTGATCACATTTTTGTACTTTGGTCATGGAACAAGTTCCCAAGTCTTGCTCTTCTCTATAAAATCTAATTCCTCATCCATTGCTTTAATCCAAAACTTATCTTCACTTGCATGATTAAAGTCTTTTGGCTCGATCTTAGATAACAAAAAAAAGTTGGTTGTTGAGATGGTGTTATTATCCTTCTCCTTATACTGGATTCCCAATGATTAGTTCTTTTGTATGATGCTTATCTACATACCTAGATGGAGTTCTAGGAAGAAGTATTTGTATTTATTCTTCTTCATCTAATTCCTCATGAAACTTTTCTTGACAAATTCCATCTTCCTGATACACAATTTGCTAAACTAGTTCTCTTGAATCTATCTCCTGATAAACTGTTACATTTATAATTTCTACAATAGTGCGTGTTCTCTTGTTGAAGCATCTATAAGATTTAATATTAGTAGAATAACCAAGAATAATTCCCTCATCACATCTTGGATCAAACTTTCCCATGTTTTTCTCTTCCCTTCTTATGTGGCACTTGTTTAAAAAAACCTTGAAGTGTTTTATAGTGGCTGGTCTTCCTTTCCAAATCTCATATGGAGTCTTTTTATGGTTTACCCTCATTTTAGCCCTAGCGATTATATATATTGCTGTGTTGACTACTTCCCTCCAAAATCCATCTAAGATTTTGGACTCATTTAACATAGCTCTAGTCATATTCTTAATAGTCATATTTTTCTTTCGACTACTCCATTTTGTTAAGGAGTTCTTGCAGCTAAGTACTCTCTCTTGATTCCATGTTGTTCACAAAAATCTAAAAATTTATTTGAGGTAAATTATCCTCCTTTGTTAGATCTCAAACACTTAATCCTCTTGTCAGTTTCATTTTCAACCCATTCTTTAAATGCTTTGAATTTTTTAAATGCTTCTAACTTATCTTTCAGGAAAGCTACCCAAACCATTATGGAGTAATCATCTATAAACAATATGAAGTAACTCTCACCTTGAATACTTTATGTTCTGGTAGGACCACATAGATTAATATATATTAGACTTAATGGCTTAGATGACATATATCCCTTTGTTTTAAAGCTTGTTCTAGTTTATTTTCCATGTTGACATGGTGCAAAAATTGTGCTTTGTGGCCTTTTTAGTTTGGGTAAATCTCTAAAAGCCTACTTCTTGCTTATGTTGACTATGTTTTCAAAGTTCAAGTGACCCAATATTCTATTCCACAACAAAATCTTAACTTCTTGTGATAGAAAGCACTTTTCCCATTTGATCTCATTAAGCATATATAGATTTTTTGGAGTTCTTCTTGCATTTGTAATGACTTTTCTAGTTTTTGATATTCTTATTTCACATCTATCTAGGTGAAATGTAACCATATGACCTTGATCACAAAGTTGAATTACCCTTAGCAGATTATGTTTTAACCCTTTGAAATATAGTACATTTTTTGTTCTTGTTTTCCCATTATCTAAACTCAAGGTTCCTCTTCCACCAATTTTTGTTGATCCATTATCACCAAAACTTACTAATCCTCTATTGGTTTCTTTTAGTACAATAATTTTTTATTTGTCTCCTGTAATGTGTCTATATCAACCACTATCAATATAGAATTATTATTCTTTATCCTGAGCATGAAGGGTTGTTTGAACTAACATTTATATAGCCATTTCATTCCCCTTTTTCTCTTTCCGAGTTGTTGAAATTGTTTTTCTTTTACTAGACCCAAGAAGTATCATTTTACACCATCTAGAATTATGCCCAAAATTATTGCATTTGTAACATATAATATCATTATCCATAAGAGGTGTAAAAGAAAAGAAATTTCTATTGACATCATTTTTCGCATAACCAATGCAGTGTATAGCTATGACCATATTTGTTACAAGAAAAGCAATAGCCATGGAAGAAATTATGTAACCTATTTGGATGCCTTTGAGATTGTGGTCGAGTGCTTCTTCCTTTGTGATTAACTTTTATCCAAGGTTCTTCTTTGCTTTCTTCCTTCCTGATGTCTTTTCCTTTTGGAGTATACTTTACTTGCTTATCTTTGTTTGAAGTTTATGATTCTTAAAGACTTGACTCCTCTTTCTATTTTCCATAATTTATATCTTGTAGTACCTTGGTATTTTCAACTTCATTTCTTAGATAAACAATTTATGCTTCTAATATTTCACATTCTATTTCTCTTGCTCTTAATAGATCTGTCATATCCTACTTAATTTTCTTTCCCTCTTCTACCTTTATCTTGAGTTTTGTGAGACTTTGTAGAAGTTCCATATTTGTTTCTTCATCCTCTTTAATTTGTTCCTTCAGTCTTGATTTATTCTCTCTAATCCTTTCCAAATTCTTGAGAGTAGTAAAGAATTCCTCTTTTATATAAAACATGGTATCTTCTTTATTTTTTTAAGTGATGTGTGTTTCTGATGGATCCTCCTCTAAGTTTTTAGTCTTTTCACATAGATACCCGCTTTGATACCAATTCAAGAACATGTGATTATAATGAGAGGGGGGGTGAATAGTATAATATAAAACTTTTTAATTTTTAATCCATATGATAATATCAATAGTAATAAAGTAGTAATCATCACACAAGGCATCACACACATGAGAGACATGATTTAACTTGGTTCACCCAATGTGGGCCACTCCACTGAGAAAATATTCCTTATAAATTTTCTCAAATAAATTCTTTTTGGAATCCTTTCCTTATTACAATTTTTATGGACCTCTTTCCAAAGGAGACACCAATACCCTAATCTCAGTCTCAAAATTGTACTACACACAGTACTTCGATCTAGCACAAATTTATTCAATGTTTGTCTCTGATATGAACTAAATACAATCCTTCAATCTAGCACAAAATCTACTCGATATTTATCTCTGATATACACTAAACACAGTCCTTCGATCTAGCACAAATATGCTCAATCTCTATTTCTGGTCTGGCACAAACCTGTTCTCAAATATGCACCAAAATTTATCCTCAAATATGTATTGTAAGCTTCCACAAAAACTCACACTAATCTATCCACAAGTCTTCATCAAGACTTACCTCAACTCTGCTCCACAAGTTCTCACTAGAACTTGTCCAATATGCTCAACAAGTCTTCACCAAGACTTACCTCAAATATGCTCAACAAGTCCTAACTAGAAATTTTTTTGATTAAGAAGTACCCTTAAAAACCCGTCTCAATTATAAAAACTTTCCTTGACAAGCACAAAGGTTAGATGACAAAAATATCACTCTAACACTTTTTCAAAATATTTCTTCAATACAAAAAAATAACACTCAAATACACCTTATAATCCCAAAATTTAAAATAATATTCAACAACCTTCAATCTCAAAAAAATAATAAATTTCCTTACTACCTTATAACTCAATCACTTAAAAATTCAACTCAAAAATTAATGTTTTGCATTCCTATTTTAACTCCCCTAAATAAATTATAATCCAAATTAATTATGCAAAAAACTTAATTAAAATAAACCTTTGGAAACAAAAATATTTTTTCCCCTTTTATTTTTTGTAAGCCAAGTCAACCCAAATAATGCACATACCTCTATTATGATGCCCAAAAGGCATTTATGGAATTTGAGCCACCGATGTCTCTCCCACAAGCGCTTCCACAATTCTTGTGCCCACCAACTGGGCTGCGTGGCTCCACAAGATCCAAAAGGCATGAATGTACCTTTGAATTCTTCCTCATCGAATGACGTAAAAACACAACACAATATTCCCTTTAGCAAAATGGAGTGCACAAGGTTTGAACCCGCACCTAGCATTCTCGAACGCATCTAACACAGCCCTTGGATTCCAACTCAGCTACGAGGGGCTTTGAGTAAATTTTGGAGGCCATGAAATCTTATCCTTTTCTATGCTCAAACACACATGCAAAAATGCAAGCCTTTCTCTCTTTTGCACGAGCCAAAAATTGTTTGCATGGATAATTTTCAAATGCCAAACCTTGGCATTATTTATATGCAAACCATAGCATATTCCAACGTCGGTGAGCATTCAAATTCAAATTCGAATATTAATTTTAAATATTAAATAAATATTTAAATTAAACCTTAGAACCATCATTATTTAAATTAAAATTTTAATCAAATATTAAAATATTTTAATTTAAATTAAATCTGCTTGTGGGATTTTTCAACTTGGTCCTTGATCTTCTTCAGCTTGATTTTTGGCCTGAAATAATAATAATAAAATATTATTATTTAATTTTAACTTGCTGCTTCTTCCTTGGATCTTCATTCTTTGGGCCCTCCTGGGTATATAATATTTAAAATAAACATTATAACCTATTGCTTTTCAAGACCTTCTTGGTTTTGGAGGAAAAACTTAATGTCCTAAAATATGACGAACATAGCACAAAAATGCTTTTGACATCAATGACAACAAACACTCCTCAAAATGTTCAACATATTTCCTGCTCCATCTAACTGGATATAATTGCTCCCACTTGAGGACACAATTATCCTATCCACTCCTAAAGCGAACCTTGAGATCCCAATACCTCCTAAGCCATATCTAGAGCATCTAGAGCAATCATCAATCGATAGGTCCTACCCTTGTGGTCATGGAGATCACAAATTATACATAAAATTTTTTTCCATTGATTTAACTACACCCCTCCACAATCCAAGTGACCCCTCAAAGTCATTGCATTTCAACCTTGAAGCCATTGAATTTGATTGGGTCACATCGCCCCATTGCCTAAAGATTTCTTACCATGTGAAAAAATGTTGCGACCATTTTATTTTACTCCAGGACATGCTGAAGATGTCTATAATTTTGAGGTTGAATTTGATATGATAGATCATCCAAACCCAACATATGACATCCACCTGATCCCTACACCTCACTAGTTGGAGGAGGAATCCCATATGTCAATTGAGGAGACTTTTGATGTGGATATTGGAAATGATCCTAGCAATACTAAGAAATTTAAATTCAGAGAGAGTCTATCTCCTAATGAGCAAGCCATCCTCATAGCTCTTTTGACAAAGAATTTTGATATTTTTTCTTGGTCATACAAAGACATGTCAGGTCTAGATCTAAATTTGGTTACATATAACCTTCACTTAGACCCCACTATGAAATCGATCAAGCAGAAACATAGAAATATGCATCCAATCCCTAATTTTCCAAATGAGAGTCATTGTCACTAAGAACAGCTAGGTTCAAACCCCAATAGTAAAAAAATTGAGCATTGGCGGTGGCAATTGACAACGTCAATGACAAGAATTATGGCCACCGATAACATGAGCGGCTAAGGACCTTAGGAGAAATTTTTAATATTTGAATGTTTGTTGAATTTTTACATTTTGTTTTTGGATTTAGTGAGTGAGTTTGTGCCTTGCTTTAGCTTTTGGTATGAGTTAGAATCTAACTACTTGGGGGTGAGATCCTAATCTGCTCCTTGATATGCGAACCCTATTAGACAATGATGATTGGGAGTGGTTTGGGGTGATTGACCTTAACTATATTGTTAGATGACTAAAAATGATGTTTTATCAGTCCTTCCTTACAACCCTAGCCCATATATGGGATAACACGACTAACACTTTCCATATCCCCACTGGAGAGATGATGGTGACATTAGAGGATGTCTACCATATCTTCAGGATTTCCATTGATGGACGGGTTATTGCTTCTTCTCCCACTACAACTAAGGATACAATGTTTTTGTGAGTCTTTTGATATAGAGCTATGGTGGTGCTAGGGTATATTGGCATGGTGGGGTGCTAGTGGACTACTGGTACATATAGGATGTCTTCTATCAGTTCTAGGTGGTGCTCATGCACATTATCTAGAATGTGCTACTACCTAATACATCAAGAGAAAGGTTCCCTTAGAACCTCCTAGATATGGTTTAGAACCTGCTATAGTGTGACCTAGAGTATTCACTTATTATGGCATGGGGAAGTGTAATTCTAGCACAAATCTATGATGAGCTATACCAAATTATGTGATGGGGGTGAGCAAGAGTAGGATGTAATATGCTACTACATATTTGGGGTGGGAGCACATCCACATAGATACACCTGGTGGATTGCCATTGGGTATACCTACCATAGCAATAGATGATCAATGCTATGCTATAAGGTGGTCATCGGATACAAAGATCATCTGGAGTCATCCGTATGCTAGGGATTTGATACACTATATCAAGTCTCTGATAAGGTTATAGGCTAGTCAAATTATCTAGAGACTTTACCTAGGCTATCCTACATGGGATGAGGTAGATAGATATGTGGCCCAAGTTGGGCATGACATATGGCTTGTGAGGCATCGCAAGAGGGTGAGAAAATATTTTCATTACTCTTGGGTCACTCATCATTTTGGCATAACACAATATATACTAGAGGAGATAGTCCTCTATCACCATAGAAAGGCAAAGATACATCTTCTAATTCCAGAAGTGATAGGGCTTATAGAGGAGGTGGATCCCCCTATTGATGACTCAGGTATAGAAGACCCCAAGACCACTATAAAGTATGATACTTGGTGGGTATCTTGACTATGGCAAGGTGGTGGTAGCCTAGGAAGAGCTAGAGATGAGGCAACTATAGAGGAATGTGATGATGATGGGTGATGAGTGTGTCACAGGATGGATGAGTGATGATATGCTATAGAGCAGATGGATGATCCTCAAAAGGAGGGTGATGAGGATACCCTAAATGATGAGGTATCATAGCTATAGGCTTAGGTGCATAGCTTGTAGGTATAGTTATAGATAGCTCAGTGGTAGGTTATGAAGTGAGATACATCTGTTGCTACTATGCAGAGTCAGTTGAGTACGGGTAGATAGCTATGGTGAGGGTATGCATAGGAGATGACCACTTTGTAAAATTAAGTAGATTCAACCACAAGATGGATGGATCAGGTCACTATAATATGGATCTCCTTTTGGTACAATTGGTGGTGAAGGATGCCTTGATAGATGCTAGGACTACTAAAATATATGCTCTCAAGATACAACTAAGGGTTGCTCCTATTATGTAGGTCACTCCAGCTACTCTCGTAGCTCAGGAACCAATAGGATTAGGTGCAATGTAGATATTAGATGGCTATGAGGCATCATACTAAAGGCTATAGTGCAGTTTACAGTAGAATCAACATACATCATTATTATAGAGGATGAGGTTAGGCTATGTGTTAGTACTCTACCATATAGGTCTACCAAAAAGGGCTCTCAACAGAGCAGGTAGAGTGAGTCTAGGTAGTTATCAGTGTGGCCCAATCACAAATCAGGTGTGTAATCTAAGAGATTGGTGGGTACTAACTCTAGATAGAATTGCAAATATGGAACTGAGGCTAGAGGTGACCTAGGGTGTGCAGGCCTAGTTTGATAGACATGATGTCTATATCATTTTTGAGTGTAAGGTCTGAGGACCTACACAGTTGTAGCCTATGGATATTTTTATACCTGATGTACTTTTGACATACACATATATATGATACTCTATATTTATGGCTCATTATGTGTATTATATCTTTGATTTATTGTTCATGTGATGTAGTTATGGATGTAATGCTTATATGATTATTTTATTATGCTATATATATGCAATGTAATGATGAAATGCACTAGCTAGATTATAGATGTATGATCTAGATGTGTAGATGCACTATTTTGTATGCTTAGATGGATGCAATGATGAATGTTAAATGCATGTTTAAATCTATTTCAATTGTTTATGCATTTAATCTATGTGATATGATATGCATTAATCTCATGTGGATGGTCTAATGCAAATTAACTTATATGCTTTAATCATTTAAAACATAATGAATGAATCTAATGTGTGTTTAGTAAAATAATGGGAGACACAACGTAATGTATGAGAATCATGAACAAAAATGATAACTCTTATCATAATAATTAATCATGTAAGCATCCATATGTGAAATGAGATGTTGTGAGATGTATGGGGTTTATTTATAACCTTCTATAAATTAAAATATATGCATAAAATAGTCAATGGCCATCTAAATATCATTGTTGATATCTATCTGGTATTTATCCTATTCTATGAACATCCCTTAATAAATAAAAGTTCATAAGGAAAATTATGTATGATTGATGAAATGAGTTGTTTCTATTAGAGAATTTTTGAGTTTTTCCATGAGATTCAAACACCCTAGTTGATTAATCAAAAGTTGTATACTGACTATACAAGACTCTTGAAAGATATAAGCATGTTAAGAAGACCAAGATATTCATTATCCCTATGTGTGCAAATGAATATATCAGATGAGGCATAAGACTACCTAATTGACAGATGGGTTTCATTAAACCTATCGTTGTAATGAGGATCACCATATGTTCATCATGATCCTAGGTTTAGATGCAATTGGATTAGACTACTAGGTAATAAAAACCACCTAAAGCTAGCTCATCCACAAGTTGACATTGGTCTATACAAAATAAGGTCACTAATGTGACAGACATATCACCATGCGTAAGGATACCCCATTGCTAGGTGGGTTTCATTCAACCCATTGTTGTAATGAAGATCACCCCATGGTGATCGAATACTAAATATTCTAGGGATTCAATCTCATTACCCCCTTCTTTTCTTTTGATTGGTTGGGATACTTGCTCATGCTTAGTGATGAAAATAATTTCTTATTTTACATTTTATTTTATTTTTGAGCAAGGGATTTTCTTAGTGATGAAAATATTTATTTTGCTTTGTTTTTCTTTGGGAATTTGCTTATTTTGTATAAAGCAAGGGATTTCTTGGGTAGGGGAGAGATTGTCCTTTTGATAAACCATGTAAATGATAATTTGAGCAAGGATAACCTTTCTTTTAAGGTGGATATGATCACTTTGTAATGTCATCCTTATTCAAACAAAGATTATTAATGTTTAAAATGTGATAGGATTTTGAAATATGCAAGGTATTATCAAAACTAGACCTCATATTCAAAAGCCAAGATAGCTTTCTACAAAATTTTAAAAGATCACTAGGTATGGATGAATGACCAAAAACCCTAATATACACCTGATAGCAACTCATAAGGTTTGTGTTGAAATACACATTTACTCACAAGGGAAATGAATGATGATGATTTATGGATGCATGATTAGCATACAAACGTGGTGTCATTTGTAAGATTGTAAAAATAACCATATCCTAAAGCAAATGTAATGGATGAATATGCCTAAAGCAATGAGATTAATGAATGCATGTAATGCAATGTAAAATATATATTTTTTGATGTTTTGAATTGTTTTTGGATTTTATGTTTTTGGATTTTTTTATATTTTAATGTTTTTATTTTTTTGGCTTTTAATAATTTTATGTTTTTTTTTTTAATTTTATGTATGAAATACCTTTAGGTGAAGAATTTTGAGAAGTTCATGCTCGTCAACACCTTCTAGTGATGTCAAGTGGTAGTTCCAGGTCCAATATTTTTTGAAATGACCAGTTAGCCGCAAATGTATCTCACAAACGCGGTGGTAGGTTTGAGTTCTGTTGGTTCTCTTTGAATACAATATCCCCAACTTTAAAGTCCCTTAGATGTAATCTATTATTGTAAGTTCATTTTAGATGATATTGTTAAACATAGAGATGCTCAAGAGAATTTACTCAGTGTTCATCAAGAAGGGTCAGTTTATCAAGGTGAGCCTATCGTGTAGTGTCATCATCAATGAATTCTTTGAATGTGAAGCACAATGATGAAATTTCAATGCCATAGACTAGAAAAAATGAGGTTACCCTAGTGGGTGTCTGTATGCTAGTTCGATAAGCCCATAATGTAAGAGGTAATTGGATGTGCCAATCCTTATGATTTTCTTGAATTGTTTTTATCAAGATGGCTACTAATATTTTGTTTGAGGCCTCTGCTTGTCCATTAGCCTATGGATAATATGGAGTTGCAAAGCTATGCTAAATATTATATTTGGATGTTAAAGCCTGCACATATTTATTTTTAAATGAGGTACAATTATCTAATATTATTTTGGATGATATCTCAAAACAATAGATGATATTGTGAAGGATGAACTTCATAATACGTGCTCCAATCGTTGAAGTTAAGGGTATCGCTTCCACCCACTTGGTAAAATACTCAGTGGTTGTTATGATAAATGTGGATTAGCCTGACGATAGGAAAAAATCTTATCAATTAGATTAAAACCCCACTAATAAAATGGCCAAGTTGCTTGGATGGGCTGTAAGGCCTACAATGGCAGGTGCATAATATTAGCATGGTGCTAGTATTTATTGTATTTCATAACATACATGCAACAATAATTCTCCATGATGGGCCAATAATAACCCATTCAAAGGATGCACTTAACAATGGCTATGTCGCTAAAATTGCTATCACATGTACCATTTTGAGCTTGCAAAATTTCCCAAGATGATTCTTGGAGCTCGAGACAACAAATGAGAATTCCATCATAGCTGCCAAAATATAAGATGTCTCCTAACAAGACATATCTAGTCATTTTTTATTTGAATGCACTTTTGGTGGCATGCAAAAATCCCTATGGGATTATTCTAAGCTTAAGGTAATCATGTAATTGGGTTAACCAATCCTGATAAGTGATAGAATCGATCGTCTGAACAACTTTCTCCTCTTACGATTCGATGTGAATGAATGCACATTGGGAGAAGACCTTATGGTGAATGGTAGTACCATTATTTGTAGGACCCAATGATATCAAGGATACCTAAGATGTCTCTTTTATAAAGTATCTAACTTTATAAAACCATTAATGGTTTGGTTCTATATGAATCATGTGGATTGATTCATGATTGTCTTGAACCTCATGCTACATCAAAGATTACAAGAGTGTATTTACCTGGATGGTAGTGAAGTCAATAGATGAATTCTAATGGATTAATGATCCCAAAGACACCATAGTATTTGCAAATTGATTTGATGCTCGAGGGACTGCCTCAATGTCATACCACTCTAGTTGGGCTAAATAAGTACCCACAAGTTTCTTATATGCTTTCAAGATAGAATACCTACACTGATAGATTCTCTTAACCCAGTTGACTATGAGTAGGGAGTCACAAAAGATATTTAGATTTTTGATCTTCATGGTGAGTGCTATTTGGAGACCCAAGATTATGACCTTGTATTTAGCATTGTTATTGGTATAGGGGAATTTGAGTTTAAATGACAAGGGAATTGGAGTAGCTTGTGGTGTGAAAAACATGATCCATGTGCCAGCCCCTCGCTCGCACTTTAAATCATCAAATAAAAAATTCATGTCAGCTTTATTATTAGGTTCTTCAAGTTTGAGTGACTTCGATAATGCAAATACTGCATCATAGAGGAGTTCAATGAGAAGTGGCTTATGATATTGAAGAGGCGCCTTTGCTAGTTGATCAGCTATAACTTATCCTTTGATTGAATTTTATCTTATAAATTATAGGTCAAATTTTATCAATAGCATGATCCATTTTGTAGTACGTGTATTATGATATGTTTTGCTCATCATATACTACAAAGGATTTTGTTTTTATATAACATACATTGTATGACTTAGCATATAGTGGTACAACTTCTTAGTTGCAAAATTCACTACTAAACATAGTTTCTCAATGTATGCATAATTTAGTGTGTAGCTGACCAAGGTTTGGCTAATGTAGTATATCGTATGTTCTTTGTCTTACTTGTTCTTTTGGGCTAACATGATTCCTAGTGCAAAGACTATGGCAGATATATACAATAGAAATGGAACATATGGTTTAGGTGGAGCTAGTACTAGCGATGATGCTAGGTATTGTTTGATATCAGAAAAATATTTTTGGTAATCCTCATCCCAATTAAATGAGACCCCCTTGTAGAGCAGTCAATTCATGGATTGGTATTTATTTGATAGTTGTGCAATGAAGCACTTTATGGATGCTACTTTGCCCTGTAGGCTTCTTAGTTCCTTGATGTTTATCAAGGGACACATTTCCAATATGGATTTTACTTTTGCTATATCAACTTTGATCTCTCATTTTGAAATGATGAATCCCAAGATTTTATTATGATGTTATGCCAAAGATGCATTTCTTGGGTTTAAAACTGATATTATGCTCAGTAAGGTGATTGAAGACCTTTCTAAGGACCTCAACATGCTCTTCACACATTAATGAATTGGCCAATAAATCATCAATGTAGTCTTCCAAAATCTTATGCATGTAGTCATGGAAAATATATGTCATAACCCATTGGTATGTGGCATCAACATTTTTAAGGCCAAATAACATAACGTTATAAAAAAATGTCCTCCATGGAGTGGTAAATTATGTTTTATGTTTATCTTTGGGTTTAACCCAAATCTTATTATATCCATAAAACCATCCATGAGTGATAACACCTCATGATGAGTAATGGCATCTACAAGAGCATCGATGTTTGGCAATGAGAATGAATCCTTCGGTGTTACATTTTTGAGGTCTTGAAAATCTATGCAAATAAAAATTCTTTGATTACGCTTTCCTACAGGTACCATGTTTGATACCCAGTTTGGATAGTCAATAGGAATTATAAATTCTACATACAATTTTTTTTGCAATTCATGTTTGACCATCAAAGCGATGGTTCGATGCATTTTCCTAAGTTTTTACTTGATCGTATTTTTGGTAGGGTCTAACAAAAGGTTGTGAACAACCAATTTCAGATCTAGACCTGGCATATAGGTCCAAGAAAAGATATTAGGTCTCTCTTTCAATAGAGGTATGAGGCTAGCTTACTCCTCAGGAGATAAAATTTATCCAAATTTATTTTTCTTTAGATTCATGGGATTTGTGCTGATATCCATTTTGCAAGTCTCCTCTATTGACATATGGGATCCCTCCTCAAGCTGGTGAAGTGCAGGGATCATATGGATGTCATCAGTTGGGTTTAAATAATTTACCATATCAGGGTCGACCTCAGCATGATAAAAATTATGAGCATAGTTGTTGAGGAGAAACACACCCATATTGAAAATAAAATTTTGAATCCTTTAAAATAATTAATTTTTTATTTCCAAGGAGACCCTCTTGAAGTATTTTTATTTTATTTCCAAATTGTGCTTTCGTCAAGGTTTTAAATTTTGTTCGCATCAAGGTCTTGCGATTGCTTACCTAAAGCATTGATCTTAGTTGAATTGATCCGGATATTTACCCTTCAATGATATTATTTTAGATTATTAATTTCATAAAATTAACCTTCCATAGTTTTCCTAAGTTCTAAATTATTGAAATCGAATTTTAGGGTTTTCCTCAATTCTTCATCTTACCCTAAATTTGCATCAATATTGAAATCCACGTATCTTTTCATTGGGAAATCCGTTTGGAGTGATTCAAATTCTGAGTGGAATTTATTAATCTCCTCTTTCCAATGGTACCAAATTTATCTAATTTTAGATGTAATTTCATTTCCAGAAATACCAGTTTCTTGTTGCAGGTCGTGACATTATTAATGCAATATCTCTTTATAAGAACTACATTTTTGTGTTTTATTTGCAGATTTGGATACCCTTTTGGCTATTTTACAAGTGTGGAAAATTTCATATAAATATGAGAATTTTTATTTTTCACCTATTTTGCACTATTAGGGTTTAGGAGTAAATTTTTGGCTTTAAAAGAAAAACATGTTCTATTCTGCTCTCAATTGCTTTTTAATCATAGCAGGCTAGAAAAATCTTCCAAAAATCAAAGCTTCCTCCATTTCGCTCAAAAAATCACAGCTTTCTCCATTCTGCTAAAAAATCAAAGCATGTTCTATTCCGCTAGTGAAAGCTTGTTGGATTTTAATTGCCATTTCATTCATTTTAATCATCTCTAGATTCCGCAAGGGTTAAATATTTTAATTAATTAAAAAAATCAAAGCTTGCTCCATTCCGCTTCTCTTATCTTGTTAAATATTGTGGATTCCTATTCCGTTATTTGTAATAAGTGTGATGTCATCTTAAATATTTTACCGATTGATAATCCACACCTCCTCCCATGCATTAAGTTGCAGAATCCATTCCACAACTTTCCTTTGTATAATTATTTTGCTTGACATTGCATAGTATTTATTCTGTATTTGATTCCACTTGCGCTTCTAAGTAAAAAACTTTCGAATGGGAATCCGCTGGTTTTTACAAAGAAAGAAGAAGACATTAGAATTTAATTTTTTAATTATTTTTTTGCCCTAAAAATTAAAAGCTTAAACCTTAGGGATAATTAAAAAATTAATTAATTAATTAAAAATTAAAATATTAAACCTTAGAAAAATGAAATTAATTAATTAATTATTCTATTAATTGTCTAATCTTTGCCATTTTATTTCTATTTTTGCAAAAAATTTGCTAGTGGCAAGAGTAATGGCAAATGTGATGGCGGACATCAAAATTTAATGCAATAGTGGGAAAATAAAACTGTGTAGAGGTAGAAGATGTGGGAACTTAAAATCCGCCTAGATTCTACAGATCTCACCGCAAACAAATACTTGATGAGGTATGGTCAAGGGAGTGCCCATTTAATGAAGTGTGACTGAAACTAGCTAGAAAGTAAAATATCCGCAAGCGGTCAGAGTTTGATAAGGATAAGATCAAATTATTTCTTCACCATTAATGGTAAGATATTCAAACGGATTTTCAGAATTTTTAGAATTGAATGAAGTTATTAAAATATGTTTTATCTTGTAAGGCCCCCGAGCGATGGGATTTTTATAATAAAATTTAAATCTTTGGAAGAGGTTATTTTTGAAAATATCAGGGTATGTCCTAAGTCTATATATACTTTTGTTGGATGTAAAATCAAGATGCAAGAATTTATAATAGAAGTTATTTTTCTGAAATATTTTTTAGAAAAGCCTATGTTCTCGACATAGGATTTGTTGTGGTGTTGTTAGTTTGGAGTGGCGGTGTCTAATATGCTTCTAGAGCTTGAACGGTGCTTATTTCATTATTCTTATTTTCATTGAAATGTTTGTAGTTATAATTGTTATGAATTCAATTGATTTTTGTATGTTGTTGGTGTTGTTTAAGAGCTACATTGCAGTTTAATATTTCTAAAATTAAATTCTTTTCCTACTAGATCTAGTTTTACTATGTGTGCTATGCTACTGGTAAAATCTTCCTAGCAAGTATGAAATTTTAGAAGTGTTAAGCTATCTTAAGAATTATTTAAATCACCTGGTTTGAAGATCTAAATTTGATAGTTCTGGTCTGTGTGCATGAGCGTTGGCTATCTACAGATTCATCCTATTAATTTTAGGGAAAATTATGATTTAAATAAGTTACTCTATTCTATTCCCCTATTCTACCCTTTGCTAGATAACAAGTTAATCTTAGAAAGTTGGATAATTTGTTATTCTATTTGTCCCACGTAGTGAACACATCATCATGTTTTAATTAAAAGAATGATTAACAATTAAAATTGTAATATTTCACCCTCTCTTTTTTGTGCTACCCTACTCTTTCTATTTATTTTAGAAAGTTTCTCATTTTTATTTTCTTTAAAATTATTTATTCATTTAATCTACTAAGATACAAAGAGCTATATCAATTCACAAAATACAAATTCGATTGATAAACCAAAAAATACCAGATGAAAGTTGAACCCCCTTGTAGGTATACATGCAATCAACTTGAAACTATTATAGAAGTGGAAAAGAGTGAGAGCATTCGACCCAAATCTATAACTCACACCTTGGATAACCAACAAGATCCTAAAGTGAGATGGATTTATTCCCATTTATGTGTTATTGGTGTTTCTTGTATACTCTTCCAAATAGAAAACCCTAGAGAATTAATGTGTGAATCACATAGTAGAGCCCTATTGTATTGGAGAGCAATTTCATATCCCCTTGAGGAGTAACGAAGTGCTATCCAATTGATCAATAATAATTTCATATCCCATTGATGCATGGAGCTTCCAAAATCTTGAGGAGTAAGCTTTCCATTATCCACTAATCAACCGTGAATTCAACCCAATACACCACCAATTTCATGTTTAAAGACATAGGTGATCCTTGATCATCAATTCCTTAGAGTATTTGAGATTTTCTAGCCTTGGTTTCAAGAGAAAGGGATGTTTTCCCATAGCCATAGTTGTCAGCTACGAATAACAATGCTAGCTACTTTAAGCACCTACGACTAGAGTTTGATGCTCTCTTTCCTCCATTTTAGTAGTAGATTTCCATTTTTAGTTATACAAATAGCTTAATATAACATAGTTTAATATTTTAGCGAACATTTGACCAATTAATTTAGGAATTAGAGGTAGATTTGTTTCCATTTTATTTGCATTTGTTAATCTAGACTAGTTTTATGATTTTTAAGTTATAATGGCTAATTAGGATGCATAATAGTTAGATTTCATGCTTTCTTTACATGCTTTATTACAATTTCCTCATTTATTGCATAGATTGATAGTTTTACAAGATTTCTTGATTTCATGACATGTTTTGTGCAAGATTCCTTTAAAAGCCTCATCAAGAGAGGCATCCTTTACTTTTAATATTTCTTGTTATTTATTGAACGCAAGGTTTTTAGGACTCCTTCGCAAATGTATTCAAGGAAACAAATGCCTCTTCACAGGAGTGAAGAAGGTCATACTTGACCTGGAGTAGTTCATGTCATTATAAAAAGTCTACGGATTACACCTACCCTTGCGAGGGATTTCTTATGATTGTAATATTGTATCACATTGGGTATCCCTAAGAGGGATAAATTTGTAACCATGAATTGATTCAATTTTAATAAAAGACACCTTTCTTTTGGTTATTTCAATTTTGTCAATTTATGTGTATGATTTATGTTATTTTCAATTGTTACTAGATTAGGTGTATGCTTTTTAGGATCGTACATAAGGAAATCACAATGGGAAATATGAATTTCATGCCATAAAATACTGATGCACTATGTTTTGTGATGTCAAGTACTAACCATTGCTGAGAACCATGGTTAACATTTGTCACTGCAATTGACACCTGCGGGCAATAGTTGCAACCATGCCATAAAGCTATGGTCAGTAGATAACAGGTCATACAATAGGCAGTCAGAACATCATCAGACTTGGATATGAGGTAATCTTCATTTACCTATATTTTTCCTACTTTGTCTCTGTCTAATTTTTCTAGAATGCATAAAATGGTAGAGTAATTAGGAAACATAAAGAAAAGGTAGAAGAAAAGGATGAATCCCTAGGACCTTTTTTCTAAATTTTCCTACAAGTCATTGCTAGAAACAACGGACCTTTGATTACAGTCCACCCTATTCTCCAATAGTCTAAGCTATTTTATGTTGATTTTGCATGCATGAGGCCCAATTAGTGGCCATCCCCTCATAGGTAGTTGTATTCTATAAAATTCATTTAGCGTAGTTGTGCAATTGAAAAGTGAAACATTCTTTTGAAAGCATGTAGAATCATTTGAGTGTTGTTTTATGCATTTTTATTTCATGCAAAGTAAAATGAACCACACATACCATGACACATTGTAAACTCTAGTGAGTTGGAAGTCACATCCAACCACTAGTAGGGTTTAATGACGATGGCAGTGATTTCCATCCGTTGGCCCAACTCCCTCAAACCTTTTGTTACTAAACCAATACTGACTCCAAGATCACTCCTAACCATACAAAATAGCATGTATTCCTCTTCTAAGGGGTGTATTGATGTGCACAGGATGTCAAGGTGAGGATTAGCAGGACCTATGCTCCTTGCTTGGGTGTGGGTTTCATCTCCATATTTCAGGGGGATTACACAACTTGGAGTTCATAGCTAGGTTTTTGAGCTTTGAGTATACAAGTGAAATCCCTTTAACAATTAAGTATATCATCAATATTTTGAAAACACGATGAGAGTTACTTTCTGATACAACAAACTTGAAAAACACATCAAATAATTTAGGGCTCATAAATTAAAATTTTTAAAAATAGATAATCATCATTGTTTACTTTGATTGCCTTAAAACTTACATAAGAGATAATATAATATCATGTTGCATACATGGAGAGACTAATATGGGCATAGACCCAAGATCAAAGATGAAGCTCCACCCAATGCACAATATAATTTAGAAGACCCTCAACCACATAATCCTCTTGAACGTCATTCGATTAGTATTAGAGGGGATAATTCTACGCATAAGGATCCTGTTGAGAATACCCTAGTATGAGAAATTTCTAAAAAATATTCAAGGCATAGATCAGAGCTTGGGGCTTCCCAGCATGGGGGTCATGAACAAGATAGTATTTACTATGATCACACTCTACGTGCATCCACAAGATCTGCTGAGGAGTATTTCATAGAGGGATCTAGATTGGTACCCCTTCAACCTATATCTAGGGGAGGCTTGAGATCTCCACCATATGAATATAGATAGGTTTAGGATCCACCCATTCAAGGGTAAACATAGAGGGCTACTTTCAAGTGTAGGTCCATACAAACTCCTTATAAAGGTGAACCTTGTAAGATCAGCATAGACATGTATAAAGTGGGAGTTAATGGTACACCATATCATGAGCCTTGGAATAGTAGATAGTTAGATGGTCTGGATAAAGTCCTAGGATAGCTATGTTATATGAAACTGATTTGGCTTACTTGGATCCTCCTAATTTACATCAATTATTACCTTTAGAGATAGTCATCGAGGATGAGCAATCCTCCATGGACGATAGCAGTTATCAAGAGTGGGCTTTTAAGGGGCCCCATATTCCTAATCTCCTAGTTCCAATAGGTAGTGGTGAGATTTTGTATTATGATAGTGACGACAAAGATGAAATAGAGAGAGCCTATTTGGGACCTTCCTACTTGTATCATTGTAATGCACCATACACTGCAATGGATATGCGCAGAGATATTAATATCCACCCACACATTAGAGGAGGAGCTCTTAATTTAGATAGAATTTATCATATGGTCTTCCTTGATCCATCGATATATAGAGAGATCCTCAAGCCTAGCAATATTGTTTTCAAGTTTGTTCATAGACCGGATCCAGAGATCACCATACCCCCAAAACCACATCTTGGGGATGGAAGTTATAGAAATTAGAGTCACATGCATGTGGTCCTGGAGACATGATTCATTCCATCAATATGATCTCTATTGATTTGACCTCTCCACTCTGTAATTCAACCTATACTTCTAAACCATTGTATCTTGATGTAGATCCTATTGATTGGTATCATGCTAACTCACCACTAGAGCCTAAATATTTCTTCCCTAATGAAGAAATACTTCAAAATTTTCATTTTGCACCAAGATATGCACATGATTTTTATCATGCTGAGGATACTTTCAACATGAAACCCATAAATCCAACAGATGACATCCACTTGATCCCTACGCCTCACTAGCTTGAGGAAGGATCCCACATGTTAGTAGAGGAAACATTTGAAGTGAATATCAGTAATAATCCCACCAATCCAAGGAAGGTTAAATTTGGAGAAAATTTATCTCCTAATGAGTATGCCAACCTCATCCCTTTTTTGAAAGAGAGACCTAATATCTTTGCTTGGACTTATAAGGAAATGTCGGGTCTAGATACAAAATTGGTTACTCATAACCTTTCGCTAGATCTCTTGAAGAATCCAGTCAAGTAGAAATTTAGGAAGATGCATTCAACAATAGCCTTAATGGTTAAATATGAATTACAAAAGCTATTGGATGTAGAGTTTATCATTTAGGTAGAACTAAACCATGAATGGTTCTATAGAACCAAAGAATTTCTCAAGAGAGTGCCTTGGGGGTCATTGATATTGTAGGATCCTATGAAGAATGGTACTACCATTCACCATAAGTTTGTTTCCCAGTCTACATTTGCAAATATTAAAAAGTATGAGTAGCATGTTTTATTGACAATTGAGACTAAGATATATTTGAACTGGATATCATAGATACACAACTTCCTAAAGCTTGATGTGATCTCTCATATATTGTCACATGTCGTGAGACACACATTTAAATAGAAAGAAACAAAGTATGTCTTGTTAGGAGACATTTTATATTGTCGAAGCTATGATGGAGTTCTCCTTCATTGTCTTGAGCCCCAAGAATCATCTTGGCAATTTTATAAGCTCACAATGGTACATACGGTGGCCATTTTAGTGGCATGACTATCATCAATCACATAATTTACATGGGCTATTACTAGCCTACTATGGAGAAATATTGCAATGTGTATGTCAAGAAATGTGTTAAATATTAGCATAATGCTAATCTTGTACACTTGCCATCATAGGCCTTATAGTCCATTCAAGTGGCTTGGCCATTTGTTCAGTAAGGTTTGGATCTAATCAGTAAGATCTCTCCTCCATCATCGGGCTGGAATACATTCATTATTATAGCTACTGAGTACTTTACTAAATGGGTGGAAGAAATCCCATTAACAACAACAAATAGAGTGCGTATTACTGAATTCATACTCACCAATATCATAAGTTATTTTAAGATACCATCCAAAATAATCTTGGATAACAGAGCATCATTCAAGAACAAGACTATGAGGGCTCTAATGTCCAAGTATAGGATCAAACATAGTTTTGTGACTCCATATTATCCATAGGCAAATGGCTAAGCTAAAGCTTCAAATAAGACAATGGTATCTATATTGAAAAATATGGTACAAGACCACCACAAAGATTGGCACACCTAGCTACCCCTTGCATTATGGGCTTATAGGACTAGCATTCAGACACCCATTAGGGAAACTCCATTTTCACTTGTATATGGCACTGAGGTCATTATACTCTTAGATTTGTAGATTCCAATGTTGCGTGTCACATTGAAAGAGTTTATTGATGATGACATTGCACGACAAGCTTGCCTAGATCAATTGATGCTACTTGATGAACATCATGTGAATGCTCTTGAGCATCTCTGCATTTATCAAGATCGCTTAATATGAGCTTACAATAACAAATTTCATTTAAGATACTTTGAGGTTGGTGATCTGGTGCTGAAAGAGAACAAAAAAACTCAAATTTACTGGTAGAACTACGAGACAAATTTGTGGCTAATTGGTTAGGTCCTTATATCATTTCTAAGAATATTGGACTTGGTATATACTACTTGATATCGCTAGAAGGGGTTGAAGATCCTGAACCTCTCAAAATAATTCATATTAAAGAATTCTATACCTAAAACCATAAAAAGGATCCAAAGGCGTCTGTAAGCCCTTTGGTCAAATAAAAAAAATTATAATATCTAAAAAATAAAAATTAAAAAAATTGGAAAATATCAAAAAATCAAAAACATTGCATTGCATTTCATTTGCATCATTGCATTTTATTTGCAACATTTGCATTCCATTTATCACATGCATTTCCTTTTCTCTGCACATACACATAATTTTGCATTGCATTAGTTACTCCATCCATTGCACTTGCATTAGGATAGTTGTGTTTACAATATGACAAATGACACCATGTTTGTGCTTCAATCATGCTTTTATGCAATATCATAATTATGCATCACCCTTGTGAGTAATTATGTTTTTCAACACAACCTTTCTTATTGGTATGAAGAATATACTAGGGTTTTTTGGTCACTCAACCATACCTAGTGGTCTTCTCAAGAGTTTGGTAGAAATATTGATTTGCTTTTGTAGATGAGGTCTAGTTTTGATAGCCCTTATCATATTAGAATCCTATCACTAATATCCAAACTAAATAATCCTAATTAGGATGAGGGATAGATGAATGGTACAAAGCAGAACTAGGTATCCTTAGGTGAAAATTTTATCTTGCTTATCCCCCTATGCGGACGATGTGGGAAATGTTGATAATTGGCAAAAGGCTAAGCTTACCCCCCACCCGAATAAATCCCTTGCCTACAAATGAAGGAGTAAAATCCAAGAATGAAATACTTGAGTGAAATTCCAAAGTTAAATCCCTATAAATCAAGTCAAATCAAGATCAAATGCAAGGTGAAATTAAATCAGTATCAAATCCCTTGCTCAAGAGAATTAAAAAAAAAAAAAAGTACAAAATAAATAGTTGTTTTTTTCACTAAAATAAAAGTACAAAATAAATAGTCATTCTTATCACTTTACATGAGCAAGTATCCCGATAAATTGAATAAAATAAGGGGGAGAGCTTGAATCCCTAGAATTTTCAGCACTATTGTACCTTACACATGACGATATGCTTGATACATTAGCATCTTGATTTTGTCTAGACTAATTTTTGAATGTGGAAAAGCTAGTTTTAGGTGTCCTCTATCACCTAGTGGTCTACATTCAACTAAAATTTGAACCTAGTATTGGATAGATATTTGAGGATTCCCAATATTAGCAATGGGATAAAAGAATCCTGTCTAAAATCAGGGTATGCTTATGCCTTATCTAATACACTCATTTGCACACACTGGGGTAATTAATAGTTAGGGTATATCCTAGAAAAATCCTAATGTTTCAAAATTCTAGTATGGTCAATATACAACCTTTGATTAGACAACTAGGGTATTTAAGTCTCATGGTAAACCTTAAAAATTCCCAAATAGCAACAACCAATTCTTAGTGCAATCATAAAATATCATTTTCTTTTATGAGGGTTTGTTTATTAGAAATAATTGTAATATAAATTAGATATCGGATGGATGTCAAAAATGATATTTAAATGGCCACCGACTATGTTATCCATATTATTTTAATTTACAAAAACTTATGAATAGAAACAATACAACATTGAATCTCACATATGGGTGTACAATTTGTCAAATTTTTATACAAATATATAGCAATTACATTTCATTATTGTTATGCATTATATGGTGTCATCCATTAGATTGTCAAAACCATATTGCATTCATACATTATGTTTGAAGTGATTAAAATATACATGTTCATTTACATAGCATTCATCATAAGAAAAATATGTAATACATACATGGCATAAATTATGTCATAACATCATTAATTTAAAGGAAACAAGTACAGTAAATTACACTTGCATTTAATAGAAAATATTGCATACATATACATTCATCATAAGTAGTCCATATACACATGTATATCATTGCATCTAATCATACATTCCATAGCTATCTAGTGCATGTCATCCATATATCACATCACATAACATATAAGCATTGCATCCATGTGCATCTCATAAAAAATAAACATAAAACACATAAAATCCACACATATAATAAGTCTCAAATGTTAGATCATATATATATATGTGTGTGTGTGTGTGTGTGTGTGTGTGTGTGTGTGTGTGTGTGTGTGTATGTACCAAAAATATATAATAAATAGTACATTGGCATATGTCAAAAATACCCGTAGGCTACATCTATGTAGGTCCTCTACCTTACAATAAAAATGGTACAATATCATATGTCAGATCAGTACTAAGAAGTGCCTGTAGTCCTAGGATTGACTTGTCTCTCAAGTGTGAGGACTGACTTGTCTCTCAAGTGTGAGTCCTCTAAGATCTTGGAGCCTTGAACCTCTCTGGAACCTAACCATCGAGTAGCCCTATCTCTCCCCTCAGAGTAGAGATGTAGGTAGCATCTGCTGAACCATCACTTATGTGTTGTTGCACTAGAGCTCACAATTATTTTATCTCTAATGCTTGGTCTAGATCTACTAATCTTTGTGTTTCCTGAGCTACTGAAGTAGCTAGAGGTGCTAGAGCAACTTGTGAAGGGGAGAGGTGCTCCCTCCTAGCCTTGAGTGCATCATGTTGTGCACTTAGAGCATCCATATGGGACTGTAGAAGCATGCACTAGCTTGTAACCTGTTATATCTCTATTCCTACTAAATAAATATTGGCCTATAGAGCGGTCTTATCCTCCTCATAGTCATGTGACTGAGATTACCCTTCTATGATCTGATACTGTAGATCCTGAAAATTTGCCTATAGGGTAGCAATGGTGGTGTACCGATGTATGAGTTGTGTCTACAGAGAGCCTACCTGAGTTTGTAGACTGGAAACCTGGGTCTTGAGCTGCCCAATTTGGATGTTAGGTGGGGCCTCACCCTCCTTAAGAGCATCACCCTCCTCCTTAGCTAGATGTGCATCCTCTACAGCTCCTCCCTCACCCCATCTACCCTCAATACTTTGATAGACTCGGTGATCATGAGGGTCAACCTCTACTTCCTCAACATGCTCTACTATTGCATTGTTCGAAGTCTTGCCCAAGGGGTCCTCAAAATCCTACCATACCCTAAGTGTCCACTAGGTGTCATAATCAGTTGTAGTACCTGCATCTATCAATATTAAATCCTAAAATTCTTCATCCTCATCACCCAATGGAGTCATCCTAGACCAGGTAAAGTCCCTCTTTAGAGCGAGGCGATGATAGATGGTAGGTGGCTTTGGAATGTCCTACCTAATCTTGAAATATCGGGTGACACGAGAGAAATAAAAGAACTCTTGTACCTCAAAATTATGTTTGAGGAGCCATCTATATTTGCATACCCAATGTAGCCAACCATCAAAATCCATCCATAGAGGGCATTATAGGTATGGGTGCCAGTCCACCTAGTCCACATGTAGTCATGAAAAATATCCAATGTAGTAAGCCATATCTTCTATGCGAGACCTGCTCCTAAAGCCCTCCTGGTCACGAGGCTAGCATACCGCATAACACTAGTGCACCTCCTCAATGGTGCCAATCTCAAGTGGTAGGCTGGTGGGGCACTCAATCCTAATATGCTGCCACCCCCAAATCTGAAGTAGTAGGCTACAACTAATGCCTACTCTATTCCTTTGTGTAATCTAGTATAATTTATTATAGAGCTATGCTAGTAAGGAACTTCCCTATGATAATATCATAAGATGATCATGAGGGCTCACTAGGATGTACATAGTCCTAGAAAGGAGGTTCTAAGGGAACCTCACTCCAGAAGAGTTAGGCAGGACAATCTATGCAATCAGATGCATAAATATGATTGCTCATTGAGAGAAGACCTGCTTTGTCTACCAATGCTCAATATGGACCCCTCCATGGTCCTAGTGTCGTTGTGATGCCTCATTTTGACCATCGAAGATATGATAAAATACTACCTTCTTCACCTCAATTGATGAAGATGTGATGGCCTCACCATCTAGAGGGAGTCAAAAGATGCAATAGACATCCTCTAGAGTGACAATCATCTCACCTATTAGTAGGTAGAAGGTATTGGTCTACGCATACCAACATCAAGCCAATGCAGTCATATAGGCTTGATCATCCCAGATGGTAGGAAGGCACACGACATAGCCAAATCCAATGGCCCTAAACTAATCCAGCTCTACAAGTAGTAGTGCACCGCGTAGGTTATGAAGGATCTTAGATTCCCTTGCCCTTGCGGTCAAAGTCTGGTTGAAAATAGAATAATAAGGTAAAATCAATTAAAAAATATAAAAAACAACCTTAAAAATGACAAAAAAATCATAAAATCAGAAAACACCAAAAAAATGAAAAAGAGCACTTCTAAGATAAAAAAATCAATTAAATCTGCTAAAAAATCAAAAAAATTGAAAACTTAAAAAAAAATCCTAAAGTCGTCGAACCGTGGTTTAGACTCGTGTTCAGGATGGCAGTCAATTTGATGACTATTGGAATTTAAATCCAGCCACAACTGATAGCCACGACCCCTAATTTGACAATTGGGAACTGCGCGTGCTAGTTGCAACTAGGAGAAATGACCTTTTGAGGGTCATTTCCCATTCCGAGACACCTGAAAATTAAAAACCCTAACCCTCTAAGCTAACCTAAGCTAAATTTAACTAGGGTGAGGTTCATTATAAACATTTTAGTGATGTTCATTAGCCCATTATTTAGTGATTTTAATTTTAAAAACTGGTAAAATAAATAAATTAGTGAGTTGTGTGCTTCTACCTTAGTAGCACTGGCTCATCCAATTTGGTCTGTTATCGGTGTGGATGATAGTGAGGTTGAGTTGTGGTAGTGTTCCGTATCAAATTTGTCTTATCACCTCTTAGAGCTCTCATATTCTTAAATTGTAACAGTAAATAATGAGATTAAAAAATTATGCAAAATGCTTAAATATTTCCTATGTTAGCCCTGATTGTGCATAACAACCGTGGTCCCTGAATTAGGGTTTACCGCCTGCGGGTCTATCCCATGGCTAAGCAATTTGAAATTTCTAGCTATTTTTGACAAGCGTGGGTAACAATATGTAATAAATACTCTCAAATCCTTCCACATGGAGTTTCAAAATTCTAATTTAAAAATACCTATCTGGCCAAAATTATCAAAAAATATTAAAACACAGTTAAAAAAATTAGATAAATAAAAATCTAAATGCACCTCGTATCTAGTGATTTACCCTCTACACTTGGTGGTTACAATGAATTACAATCCATGCAATATTATAATATGAATAAATTACCATAAGGACATTTGGGGCAAATTAGCCATCATCGAATTTTTATGTTTCATTTTAATCCCGAAGAAGGCCCAAACGGTCGAACTACTCCATGGGAACAAGATATTCATGTCAAATCTTCTGTAAAATTTTTATCCAATCATAGAACAATATGATTCAACACATACTTAATTGGAATTGCTATCATATTGATTCCCTAAGAAGGCCTTCGTGGTTGGACCACTCCATGGGATAGAAATATACATTTACTATTAATAGTTGTAATCATGGTTGATTAGGCCTTGCCAAGTATTCAAATGCTAAACTTTAATTTTTTCAAAGTATTTCATAGTGGTCAAGTGACTCGTAACTTTGTTAATTGTCACTACCCTCATTGACGCATCGCTTTAGGGGTAGTCATAATGTCATAATCATAATCAAAGTCAACAGAAGATCCCTTGATCGTAGATCCCTTTATCTTGTCAAAATTGTGTTCATCTTATGAATCATTGCCAATGACTATCATAATATTACCCTCTGCTGCGGTAAAAAGCAAATATGATAGTTAAGTTAGTAGCTCTCCTCCTTTTAGATCTATATGGTGCGAAAGCCTATAGTATCCTTGAGTTGGCCGATTGCCACTAGAGCTTGCCAAAGCTTTTTCAATTTAAGCCTTCCATCCAGTTGGAAGCAATGATTCTAGGATGCACGTCCTTTTTTTGGACCTTGTGCGTCTAATGTTGATCAAATTAATGATCATCATCAAACCTACGACATCGTGTTAGGAGGTATATTTTTAGTAAACATTGTTTGATATCACAATGCATCTCAAAATGGGTATTTGTAAACACCTAAAACACATCATGTCAAGGCGACTACTCATATGGGACATGCTAGGAGATCATATGGAAGACCTTGGACAAATACCAAGGTATAGCAGTGGTTTTAACCACTCATTTAGGAATTTTGGCCTAGCTAGTGTTGGCCGAGGCTGAGACCCATGGTTAACATAGTTGACCATGCCTCAAAGCCATGACTAATAGTTAGAATCAGTTGGACTTTGGCCGACCCAAATTTAGTTATAACGATCAATTTGTTATCGATTTGAGTAGTTTTGGGGTGGAAAGATCTGAAAGCTTCCCTCCAATTGCTCCAACTATCCATTCTTGATCTTAGCTTCCTCAAAAAGCTAATACATAGCCTTCCTAGAGGTTATAAGAACCCCATCCAAAATGGGAGATATAGAGGGAGATGCATAAGAGAATTTGAATGGTGAAGCCTTGACAAATTTAGTACTCACCTACTTGCATTGAGAGAAATCCTTTAGCTAGCATTGAGATATTGAAATGATAATTGAAGTCATGGAGGTCTTAGGAGGCTAGAAGAATCAAGAAATGATATTACAAGCAATCCATCACCAATCAGATCAATTCAATCACAAAATCTATCAGATGACACAAAGGCAAACCTTGAACCATCATTTTTGGCTTAGCCATGACTGTTAGCCATAACTAATAGTTCTCACTGTGTGATAGACCCGCGATCAGGTTCAATATCCATATTTCCTTGGTCTTTAGCTATATATTTTATTTCATTTGTAGTAGAATAGATATATCAGGAGTATCCCAATTTAGTTATAATAGCAATTTGGTTGTAGATCTGAGTAGTTTTAGGGCAAAAATATCTAGAATCTTCTCTCTAGCTGCTCCAACTATCCATTCTTGATCTTGGCTTCCTCAAGAAGTTAAGACATAATCTTCTTAGATGTTATAGGAAACCCATACGAAATGGGAGATATAGAGGGATATGTATAGGATAATTTGAGTGGTGAAGCCTTTATGAATTTAGTAATCACCTACTTGCATTGAGAGAAATCCTTTAGCTAGCATTGATAGATTTAAATGACAATTGAAGTCATGGAGGTCTTAGGATGCTAGAAGAATCAAGAAATGAGATTACAAGCAATCTGTCACCAATCAGAGCAATTCAACCACCAAATATATCAAAGGACATAGAGGTGACCCTTGAACCATCAATTCATCAGGGAAATTAGAGATCTAGGACATATTTTATGGGCAAGTTCATTTTTGGCTTAGTCGTGGCTGTCTGTCATGGATAACAGTGCTCATTATGTGATAGACCCACAATCAGGTTCAATCTCCATATTTCCTTGGTATTTAGCAATATATTTTATTTCATTTGTAGTAGAATAGATATATTAGGAGTATATTTGCTTTATTAGATACTTTTGTTCGATAAAATTAAGAGTTTAGGTATCTTTCTTCTCATTTGGCATTTGTAGTAAGTAGGACAAGAATTCTTACATTTCATGCTTTCATGCTTTTGATTTCATAATTACAGCATTAGATAGATAATTTTATCTTTCCTTTACTTCCTACATGGCAATATTTCATGTTTAACATAGGTTTACCATGTTTCTTGCATTTTCTTGATTTTAAGCTTTCATGGCATCTTTTTGTATAACTTCCTTTTAAAGCCTCATCAAGAGAGGCCTCCTTTATTACTAATATCCTTCTTGTTTTTTATTGTATGCAGGACTAATAGGGTGTTGATATGCAAGGAAATAAATACCTCTAATCATGGATAATAAGGTCATTGATACCTTGGAGTAGTTCATGTGCATCAAGGAAGCCTATAAATTACACCTACCCTTGCATGGGGATTGTTCTATGATTGTAATAATTGTATCACATTGGGTATACCTAAGAGGGATGGATTTGTAATCGAGATTCATTAGAAATTTAATAAAAAGGAATCCCTACTTTGTGGATTATTTGCAAATTCGTCTATCTTTCATGCTTTATGTTGAATTTCAATTATTATTAGCTTAGGTGTATGCTTCATGGGTTTCTACAAAAGGTGATCATGGTGGGAAATCCAAATTTCATGCCATAAAATACTGATACACTATGTTTTGTGATGTCAGATACTAATCGTGGTTGAGAACCATAGTTAATAGTTGTCACTATGGCTAACACCTGTGGGCAATAGTTGCAACCATGCCACAAAGCCGTGGTCAATAGATAACAAGCCATACAATAGGTAGTCAGAACATTGTTAGACTTGGATATGAGGTAATCTTCATTTTTTTATGTTTTTCCTACTATACCTCTATCTAATTTTTCCAAAATGCATAAAATGGTAGAGTAATTAGGAAACATAACGAAAAGGTAGAAGAAAAGGATGAATCCTTAGGATCTTTTTTTTTTAGTTTTTCCTACTAGTCGTTGCTAGGAACATCGAACCTTTGATTGCAGTCTGCCCTAGTATCCAACGGTCTTGGCCATTTAATACTGAGTTTGCATGCATGAGGTCCAATTAGTGGCCATCCCCTCATAGGTAGTTGCATTCTATGAAATTCATTTAACATAGTCGTGCAATTGAAAAGTGAAACATTATTTTAAAAGCATGTAAAATCATTTGAGTGTTATTTTATGCATTTATATTTCATTAAAAGTAAAATAAACCATACACACGATGACACATTGTAAATACTAGTGAGTTGGAAGTCACATCCAACCACTAGTAGGGTTCAACGATGGTGGTAGTTATTTCCATCCGTTGGCCCAACTCCCTCGAAAATTTTGTTACTAGACTGATATAGACTCCAATATCTATCCTAACCATACAAAATAGCATGCATTCCTCTTAGGAGATGTGTATCACTACTCACATGGTGTTAGGATGAGAATCTATAGTACTTGTGCTTCATACCTAGGTGTGGGTTTCATCTCCACATTTCAGGGGGATTACGCAACTTGGAGTTCATATCTAGGTTGTCAAGATTTGAGTATATAGGTGAAAGCCCTTTAACAATTAGGTATATCATCAACATTTTGAAAACATGATGAGAGTTTCTTTCTGATACAACAAACTTGAAAAACACATAAAACAGTTTAGGACTCATAAAATAAAAATTTAAAAAAGAGAATCATCATTGTTTACTTTGTTTGCCTTAAAACTTACATAAGAGATAATATAATATCATGTTACGTACACAGAGAGACTGATATGGGCATAGACCCGAGATAAAATTTGAAGCTCCACCGAATGCACAACATGACATAGAAGACCCTCAACCATGGAATCCTCCTGAACATCATTTGATGAGTATTTGAGGGGATAATTCTATGTACGAAGATCTTGTTGAGAATACCCTGGTACAAGGAAGTGCTAGAAACTCTTCAAGGCATAGATCAGAGCATGGGGCTTCCTAGAATGGGGATACCAAACAAGGTAGCATTTAATGTGATCACACTCTATATGCATCGACAAGATCTTCTGAGGAGTATGTCATAGAGGGATCTATATCGGTACCCCTTCGACCTGTAGCTAGGGGAGGATTGAGACCTCCACCATCTGAGTATAGATAGGTTTGGGATCCACCCATTTAGGGGTAAACAAAGGGGGATACTATTGAGAAGCAACACACCCCCACTGAAAAATGAGATTCCATCCTTAGAAAGCCCTGAACTTCCATTTTTGCAGCAGGGACCCTCTTGATAATTTTTAGGTTTTAAATCCAAATTTGCTTGCCTCCTTTTTAAAGTTGTGTTTTTTCTTGCATTCCAGCTATGTTATCCAAGAATTCACTTTTTACATGCTAGAATCATTCATGCACAAATAAAATCTTGCACCGGTACCAAGAAAAATCTAGAAAACAGTTGCATAAATTCATGAAAAATCAAACTTTCCATTTTTGGTAGTGTCGCGATATCGCGACACTTCCATTTTTGGAAATGTCACGATATCACGACGGATTTTGGAAAAAGCAGCTAAGTCATTTTTGTGTAGCGAAATCGCGACACTTTCCATTTTTGGAAGTGTCGCGATATCACGACATTTCCATTTTTGGAAAGTGTCGCAAAATCGCTGCCGACCGGAGGAGAGAGAAAGAAAACGTACGAAAGGGCACGATTTTGTGATCGCATTTTCGTGGTAGGAGAGAGAAAGTGGGCTGCAGAATGAAAATCGGCTAAGTCGCAAATGTGTCGCAAAATCGCGGTCAACACGGTCAACGCATGCAGCTACGGGAACTGTCGCGATATCACGACATGCTTGAAAAAGTTGTGCGACAGCTGGCAGGAGGCGCAATTTCGTGACATGTCGTGAAATCGCGACATGTCACGTTTTCGCGACCGACAGGGGAAGAAGCAGCGCAGCGCTAGGGATGTCACGATTTCACGACATGTCACGAAATCGCGACATGTCGCAGAATCACGATAGGAGAGAGAAAGTTGCACAATGAGCCTGAAGTGCATTCTAGCGGGAAACAGAAGGCATCCTGGGGTAGCGACACGTGTCAAAGTGTGAGGCAGACAAATAGAAGCCGACATGCAAGCTTATTTTGCGGTTTTTAATCTGATTTTAATTGTTAAAGCTTCTAATTTAATGATATTAAAGTGCTAATATAATCTTTTTGTCTTTCATGCAGGAATCCATCTGGCACTTACGGGACAACCGGGAAAGGCCATAAAGTCAAAGTTAAAGTGCAGATTTGATCGAGGACCGCCATGCTAGAGGAGAAGATGTCGGTGAAAGCATTCAATGGAGATTTATTGTAGAATTAATAGCATGAAGACCATTTCAACTCAGGGATGGCTTTACGGAGATCAAATTGATGGAGAAGTGGTGACTCATCCGAATCACTAGCAAAATTAATGGAGGCATTTATTTGTAGCTGCGGATGAATGCAAGTGGCATTCAACTCTATCTTCTCCATTTATGGCAGCTGACTCCCCTGATTTGTCGAAGGGTTAAGTTCTATCTGGACTTTGATTTTAAATGGATTTTTATTGTAAAACCCGGGTCCTAGGGTTTAGAAAGATAAGATTTGCAGTTAAAGAAGAAGATATTTTTGAAAAGATCAGGGTCTGTCCTGAGTCTATAAATACTTCTTCTCAATGTAATCGCGGAAGGCGGAGACTTAGAAATAAAAGGCTTATAAGCAATTTCTTGCAAATATTGTGAAATCCTTTGTTTCTGGACTTGGAGTTGATGTGCTTTAGCTTTTCTGTGATAGCATGGCCAGGAGCCTAATATTTTGTAGAGTGTGATAAGTGTATCTTCTTTTGTTATCCGTTCCATTAAATTTTGTTAGATATATGCTATAAATCTGCCATTATCAAGTTTAAATATGCTGTTAGGCTTCAGTTGTTCTATTGTCTGCTAGGGGAAATTACAGATTTGAGGTTAAGTTTGTTCTAATTGCTCTGTCTTCACTGTGTGAGCTAGGATGTCGGTGAAAGATACCATTTTTAACCATCTACCCTTGGATTTATAATTTTTTGCTAGATCTGTTTCACTCTGCCTTGTGCTCTTAGTTGAAAGTGATCTTAGACTGACTGGACACTTTTTTCTTTGATTTGTTCTGTTGTGAAGCTGATAACATAGATAAGATTGATAGTTTAGGGTTTTGCAGTTGATGTCTGATAAACTTCTCTTTCTGCCCTACCCTACCCTCTCTTTGTTTTCTATGAATGATCCATTTTTACTTTCTTTATTTGTCTTTTATTTGAATCTGCTGACCCATGAGAGCTAGATCAAGAATTCAAGTTAAATCTGATAAACAACTTCTGCAACTACTGAACAAGTTCAAGAACCCCCTGTAAGGTAATAGAACAGTCCATATTGAAATCTATTCTAGAAGTGGAAAAGAGTGAATAGCCATTCGACCCAACTCTATAACTCGCACCTTGGATAACCAGCTAGATCCTAAAGTGAGTGGGATCCGTCCCGTGGGTGTCTCCGGTGCTTCCTGCCCATCCTTTCGCGGGGTGCGTATGAAAGCCGGACCAACACCTAATTGGCGCTAGAAGGAGGGCCTATGAACTCAGTTCAAGTATTGTAAGGGCATAACAACAACATTTGTAAGGATCCACACTGAACTTCAGTGCAGTGTTGTTAGTACAGTTGTCAGTATAGTATTTTAAATTGCCAAATACAAAACCTGTTGAGAACTGCAAAGTTATAAGTGCTTGTGAAAACTAGATTCTACATACATGGTAACAAGGTCCCACCCCAGAGCTAGAGAGCTCCTTGTCCCTAAATTAGAAACTCCGAGAAGAAGTAGCCACATAAGGGCCACATCTCTATCACAGATAGTTTTATCACCATTGATAGTCACTCCAACCAGAGCTCAGAATATTCTTGTCAATCCATTAACTATGGCAAATTGGTTGGGCTCCATAGCTTTGAACATTCCGGGTATATCCCATGACTTGCCCAAAAATCTAGAAAGATACCTCCCTAGGTATAAATATGATGGGACAAGAACTGTAGAGGAACACTTAGTTGCATTCAAGAATGCACTGAAGTTATTAAATGTACAACATGAGGATGTTGCTTGCAGAATCTTCCCGTTCACTCTCCAGGAGGGAGCCTATGATTGGTTTCTAAATCTTACCAATGATTCCATCACCAGCTGGAATGACTTAGAAAAAGTCTTTGTGTCACAGTTCGGTGAAGTGATAGATCCCAGCATTTTATATCAGCAGTTTTCTGGCATCAAAATAGAACTGAATGAGTCTATTAGATCCTATAATGTCATATTCTAGAAAGCTTATGGTAGACTTACTGGGTATTATGTGCCTAATGCAGACCTGGCACTAGAGATCTTCAAAAATTCTTTAGATCCCATGACCTCTGTCTTCTTGAAGAGAGATGCCACTGTTACCAATTTGACAGAAGCTTATAAAGAAGCTTTAATCCTGGAAAGACAGTTGGGACCCCAGCCTTTAAATCTTCAACAAACTCCTCTGATCACTCAAGCTGCTCCTATGTTCAATCCCATTCCACATCAGATGATGCTGCCAGTTTGTCAGACTTTACCATCAGCAGCACCAGTGGCTGCTGCACCTGTTGAGAATGTACAGAACCCGATAAAAGAGGCTGACAATGCTAGGATTGAAGAAGTCTCAAAGATTGTTCAAAAGCTGGCCAATGATTTTTTGAGTTTTAAAAGACAAACTTCTACTGGAGACAACCCCAACAGATATTCATATCAACCAAATAGATTTAACAGGCCCCCATATGAACCTAATAAATATTACAAGGGTAAAGCTCATGATGTGAACATTTGTGATTTGGCCCTACCCAACTGGTGTAGAATTCATGCCACTTCTCAGCATGGAGAGTTAGACTGTCTGGAATTTTGCAATGCATTTGAAGCCTTGTCTGGTGATCTGATCTCCCCTGAAAATCAAAGAACTGCTGATGGCCCAAGTTCATCTGGCCACAGTGCAGCTATGGTCCTGTATTCTTTCTCTTTCCTGGATGAATCTGAGAATGTAGTTGAAATGCCCATGGATGAGGTACAGGCCTTCCAGCAGTACAGAAGAGATAATTACAACATAAGAAACAGGAATCCTGAGCCTAATACTACATCAACTCCTCCTGACAACTCTCACAATATTCCTCCTGACCCCTCTCCAAGCAATAATCCACCTCCACCAAAGGGAGGAGCTCAGAGAGTACCAGATGTTGCTATTCCTCCACTTAACAAAGGATATAACATAGTGGAGGATATGAAAAATATTAAGGCTAACATTACTCTGCATGAGCTGGCACACATTTCAGAGCAGAGAGACAATCTGATAAAGACATACTCTGGCCCTGCTGCTAAACCTGTGGATAAAGGGAAGAAAATAGCCAATGCCAATCTGGCCATGTACAAGGAAAAGACTGAAGTTCCCCCATTTTTACTGACTGTCAGAATTTTTGGGAAGAATTTACATAATTGTTTGGTAGATTCAGGTGCATCTGCTAATGTCATGCCACTGGCAATTTGTCAGCAGTTGGGGCTGACCCCAATGAAGTCTGAGAGGAGAGTTGTCCAATTGGACAAGTCAGAAGTTAAGGTTGTGGGAGAGCTGCAAAACATTCACATTCAATTGGTATATGAGCCAAGGGCTCAACATAAGATTGAAATCCAAGTTGTGGATATCCCAGTGGGGTATGGAATGTTGTTGAGTAGGGATTGGTCTAAGTCTCTAAATGAATATCTAGCAACAGACTTTTCACACATGTGGTTGCCATGGAAAGGAGTGGCAAATCAATTACGGGTTGACAGAGAACCCAGGTACAAGCACACCATTACAGAGTACAATGCTGCAAATGAAACTGTCAATATTGCAGAAGTAGACATTGGAGTCTACAATTTAACAACTGGGCACAATAATAAATTTAACAAAGCTCATCCTGTACATACTAATGAAGTTTGGACACTTCATGTGGATGGAGCCAGATGTAAGCAGGGTTCTGGAATAGGGGCAGTCCTCAAAGGACCCCAAAGTCAGACATTTTTTATGTCTTACCGCCTGCAGTTCCCATGTACTAATAATTTAGCAGAGTATGAAGCTCTGATTTTAGGTTTAAAGTTTGCTTTGGATAAAAATGTGAAAAACATTCAAGTTTTCACTGATTCAGATGTGGTGTTCTGGGTCTGTCAAGATTTTAAGGTATTTGATCCTAGGGGGGTTTTTACATTCAGTCCTTTTGAAAGAACTCTGCAAACCCTTCAAGTAGAAGCATAAACATGTTATCATATGATTTGTTATTATATGATTTGTTTAATTTGAAGGAGTTGCAGATTTGTTTTTCAAATGGGACGAGGAAGACGATAAACACAAGTCTTTCCCAGATAGAAAATTTTTGAAGTACAGTCTGGAGTGCATTTCGTCAACAGGACCTGAAAGGTAATTTTTCTAAATTACTTGCACATGGTCCAAAATTTTTTAAGGCACCATTTCTCTGCTCTTCCATCTGCTACATATTGAGTATGAAGGGAAGTTGTAATATGTGTACATATTGTAAATAGCTTTGCAGTTTATTTTGCTTTAGTTTGGTGCTAGATTTCTGTACATTTGCTTTAGTTGTTTATTTCAGTTTTTCAGTTTTCTTTAATTGTCTGTACAGTTTTAGCTTGTGCAGTTTATTTCTTTTGTCAGTGCTTTTTATTTCCTTTCTTTGTCTTTTTATGTCAGCTTGCTGTTTAAGTCTGTACAGTCTTTTGTTTCAGTTTTATTTGCTTTAGTTCTTTATTGCAGTTCTTTTTCTTTGCTGTCTGTACAGTTGCTTTAGTTTATTTCAGTGCTGTTGCAGTTTCCCTTTGTCAGTTTTTGGTTGCTGTGTTTTTAGTTAATCCTTGATGTCTGTATAGTGTCTTTTGTTTTAGCTTGCTTTTATTTTAGTCTATGCATTCTTTGTTTTAATTTTATTTGCAGTCTGTATAGTTTTATTTTGTTTTGCTTTAAGGCCTGTCTGTCCTTGAAGGACTTTGTCCTTTAGCTTTTGGTTTCTGTTCTTTGCCTTTGTCTGAGCATCAATGAAAAGTCAGCCTGCTGAAGATTGTTTTATTCTGAGCTGATAAATCCACAATCCAGTACCCCATTCTGTTCACCATTATAATAGAGATAGTCTGCTTGCTCTGAACAGTAGAGCTATTTTGCTATTTCAGGATGAAGGTAGAGGGATGATTGGATTTTGTGTCTTGCTTGCCACAATTGTTTTAATAATAGAAAAACTGCTATGCTGTTTTGTTGGAGGAACTCCCGGGGAATCCAAGAAAAGCTGGTTATGAGAGGGGACTATGTCATGTAATTATTTGGGTATATCTAGAGGCTATCAGTGCCTAGACTGAAACAGTTCCAGATTGATCAAATGTTAAAAGAAAATTGTGATTTCCCTAAAAGCATTTCAGATATTGATATATTTTAGAGGGAGAGATATAAAAAAAGGAAGAAGAAAAAAAGAAAAAGAAAAAAGAGTTATATGAAAGAGAGGCAGCCAGATTCCAAAGCTATTTTTCTTTTACCAAGTTGAAGATCCTTCCTTACAGTTGTAAATTTGGGTCGTGTAAATCTAAAGGGTAACTCTGTCTAGGCTGTAAGAGGCTAAACTAGTAAACAGAGCTCTACTCGGTTTCCCCTTTTACAATCTAGAAAAGTTGATTAATCCAAGTTTATCATTCGATTCAGTCATCCTTGAAGAGAGTTTTATACCCTTTGTAATTGCACATCAGAAATCTTCCTTGAAGTAATCCAGCCCAGTATGTCCTTGGGAAATTTTAGCAGCTGGCAGTTAACAGTCAATTTATTATGAAGAATGTCTGTGGCAAGGCATGATGCATGGTCTTTTTGTTTTGAAGCCAGAGTCCTAGGTTCTAAAATAGTGCTACTATTTTACCCGTAGATATCGCCATTTGTTGAGAAGCAACACACCCCCACTAAAAAATGAGATTCCATCCTTAGAAAGCCCTGAACTTCCATTTTTGCAGCAGGGACCCTCTTGATAATTTTCAAGTTTTAAATCCAAATTTGCTTGCCTCCTTTTTAAAGTTGTGCTTTTTCTTGCATTCCAGCTGTGTTATCCAAGAATTCACTTTTTACTCGCTAGAATCATTCATGCACAAATAAAATCTTGCACCGATACCAAGAAAAATCTAGAAAACAGTTGCATAAATTCATGAAAAATCAAACTTTCCATTTTTGGAAGTGTCGCGATATCGCGACACTTCCATTTTCGAAAATGTCGCGATATCGCGACGGATTTTGGCAAAAGCAGCTAAGTCATTTTTGTGTAGCGAAATCGCGACACTTTCCATTTTTGGAAGTGTCGCGATATCGCGACATTTCCATTTTTGGAAAGTGTCACAAAATCGCTGTCGGTCGGAGGAGAGAGAAAGAAAACGTACGGAAGGGCGCGATTTTGCGACATGTCACGAAATCGTGACATGTCGCATTTTCGCGACAGGAGAGAGAAAGTGGGCTATAGAATGAAAATCGGCTAAGTCGCAAATGTGTCACAAAATCACGATCAATGCGGTCAACGCATGCAGCTACGGGAACTGTCGCGATATCGCGACATGCTTGAAAAAGTTGTGCGACAGCTGGCAGGAGGCGCGATTTCATGACATGTCATGAAATCACAACATGTCGCATTTTCGCGGCTGATAGGGGAAGAAGCAGCGCAGCACTGGGGACGTCGTGATTTTGCGACATGTCACGAAATCGCGACATGTCGCAGAATCACGATAGGAGAGAGAAAGTTGCACAATGAGCCTGAAGTGCATTCCAGCGAGAAACAGAAGGCATCCTGGGGTAGCGACACATGTCAAAGCGTGAGGCAGACAAACAGAAGCTGACATGCAAGCTTATTTTGTGGTTTTTAATCTGATTTTAATTGTTAAAGCTTCCGATTTAATGATATTAAAGTGCTAATATAATATTTTTGTCTTTCATGCAGGAATCCATCTGGCACTTACGGGACAACCGAGAAAGGCCATAAAGTCAAAGTTAAAGTGCAGATTTGATCGAGGACCGCCATGCTAGAGGAGAAGATGTCGGTGAAAGCATTCAATGGAGATTTATTACAGAATTAATAGCATGAAGACCATTTCAACTCAGGGATGGCTTTGTGGAGATCAAATTGATGGAGAAGTGGTGACTCATCCGGATCACCAACAGAATTAATGGAGGCATTTATTTGCAGTTGCGGATGAATGCAAGTGGCATTCAACTCTATCTTCTCCATTTATGGCAGTTGACTCCCCTGATTTGCTGAAGGGTTAAGTTCTATCTGGACTTTGATTTTAAATGGATTTTTATTGTAAAACCCGGGTCCTAGGGTTTAGAAAGATAAGATTTGCAGTTAAAGAAGAAGATATTTTTGAAAAGATCAGGGTCTGTCCTGAGTCTATAAATACTTCTTCTCAATGTAATCGCAGAAGGTGGAGACTTAGAAATAAAAGGCTTATAAGCAATTTCTTGCAAATCTTGTGAAATCCTTTGTTTCTGGACTTGGAGTTGATGTGCTTTAGCTTTTCTGTGATAGCATGGCCAGGAGCCTAATATTTTGCGGAGTGTGATAAGTGTATCTTCTTTTGTTATCCATTTCATTAAAGTTTGTTAGATATATGCTATAAATCTGCCATTATCAAGTTTAAATATGCTGTTAGGCTTCAGTTGCTCTATTGTCTGCTAGGGGAAATTACAGATTTGAGGTTAAGTTTGTTCTAATTGCTCTGTCTTCACTGTGTGAGCTAGGCTACCGGTGAAAGATACCAATTTTAACTAGTTGCCCTTGGATTTATAATTTTCTACTAGATCTGTTTCACTCTGCCTTGTGCTCTTAGTTGAAAGTGATCTTAGACTGACTGGACACTTTCTTCTTTGATTTGTTCTGTTGTGAAGCTGATAGCATAGATAAGATTGATAGTTTAGGGTTTTGCAGTTGATGTCTGATAAAATTCTCTTTCTGCCCTACCCTACCCTCTCTTTGTTTTCCATGAATGATCCATTTTTACTTTCTTTATTTGTCTTTTATTTGAATCTGCTGACCCATGAGAGCTAGATCAATAATTCAAGTTAAATCTGATAAACAACTTCTGCAACTACTGAAAAAGTTCAAGAACCCCCTGTAAGGTAACAGAACAGTCCATATTGAAATCTATTCTAGAAGTGGAAAATAGTGAATAGCCATTCAACCCAACTCTGTAACTCGCACCTTGGATAACCAGCTAGATCCTAAAGTGAGTGGGATCCGTCCCGTGGGTGTCTCCGACGCTTCCTGCCCATCCTTTCGTGGGGTGCGTATGAAAGCCGGCCCAATAGATACTTCTGAGCATAGACCCATGTAGACTAATTACAGAGGTGAACCTTGTAAGATCACCATAGACATGTCTAAAGTGGTAGTTAATGGTATACCACCTCATAAGCCTTAGTGTAGTAGACAATTATATGGTCTAGATAAAGTCCTAGGATAGCTAGGTTATAAACCTTCACCTGTACCCTCTCATTCTATGAGTGTACATAGAAGAAGTATGATTAGGACCATTAGAGAGCCTGGATATTGCTCCAAGAATTGTCATGATATGTGTAACCCTGCATCCCATGCAGTCACAGAGTATATATGACAACTATACATGAATGTCATCTTCATAGTCAAGAGCATAGCAAATCATTCCATTGGGGGACACACCCAAAAATTTGCTCAAGTAGAGTGCACACACTATAGGTCTCATACGGTTGATCACATAGATAGATCTTATATACTGGTGTCAAAGAAGAGACATCATATTCTCCAAGACAAATTGGAGGATGTTCATGTAGAACAAGAACACATTGAAAATGAGAACACTCAGAGGCAAAGGTTCATAATACAATGCTTATATGAATAGTACATGCATGAGCAATGCATCCTTGATCAAAAGGAATGCATTAAGAGGGATGATTGATTGGCCAATGTTGGTTTACCTCCCTGTAGTGAGTATAGGGAGTGTATTGACAGATGAGCTGCTTTGCAACCTGATTTGTGCCCTGAGCACATAGACATCCATACTCGCCATATGACCCAACATAGAGATCGGTGCCCCGCATCCAAAAATCATGGGCATAGGCAGTATAAAGAAGAAATGGGAGAATAATTAGATCAATAATATCTTGAAATCTTCTTATTCAAAGTGGATGATGAGCCTAGTCCTCCATATCGACAGAAGAGGAATCTGCCTCTGAAGGTGCCTCCAAGGAAATCTAGAGAAGAGGAGTTCCTATATTTGTAGGCCTATAAGATCTTGGAAAAAAATATTAAAGCTATCAAGAAGTAAGGGATGGCTTATCAAAACCCCATCTTGAATAAGATTAATAATGAATCCTTATGCCCGTCAATGCCTATCATGACCTATCTTGAGCTTTTTGAGATTCCTAGCTTGGAAAATTTTAAAGAAGAGGAGGAATCTCAGGAGCACGTCACGAGTTTTCTAGACATGTGCTTTTAGATCGAGAGCAATGATGCTTTGCTCCTATGGACCTTCATTATGATCCTCTTAGGCCCAACTTGATAGTGGTTTAATCAGCTCAAGAGGTACAATATCACCCATTTTAAGCAACTGGTCGATGCATTTATTGAATGCTTCTCCTTTGGCATAAATAAAAAGGTAAACCTATCAAATATGGCTACTTTAATGCAACTTGATGATGAGCTAGTTATGGATTATAGGAAATGATGGAGAAAGATGATGGCAAAGTTACCATTCTCCATCCTTGATTTTGAATTAACTCGAATATTTACAAAAATTTGTGCAAAGCATATTTCGTTATTATTACAATTACAACAATATCAAAACTTTGAGGAGGCTTTGGCATAGGTCAAAGTGATAAAGAATATCAAGTTATAGAAGGGTAACTTGAATCTCAAGAAAAATAAGGAATGGAACAAGAAGAGCACTGAGAATCAATAGGCCAAGTCAACACACATTAATCAGGTGGTTGTAAAACTTCAGAAAGGGGATAAGGGGCAACAACAACAAAATTATCAAGCTGAACCTCCTCCTACATAGTACAAGCAGTGCAACAATAATAATATGGGTAAGGATAAAGAAATATGTCCTCCTCGTATATTCATGCAATTATTAGAATCGTTGACATCGATTTTCCATCAATTATGTGAGGTAAAGGCAATAAACTTCCCTGAGGTAAAATTATTGGACCCTAATCAACCCAAGCCTAAGGGGTATAAGGATGACCAGTATTGCATATTTCATCAAATGAAAGGCCATGAAATAGAGGTATTTTGGTTTTTCAAGAATTTAGTGCAAAATATGATCGAAATAGGTATGCTTCTTGTGGACAACCCGCACATGCCTAACAATTAGAATATGGGGATTTACAAGAATCCTCTAACCAACCATGAGGCACCAAGGAACAATGTTGGCCAAGTAAATCAAGTACACATCGAACCACCAACCCATGGATTCATCAAAATGGTCAACATCATCACAAGACATGTGAGGTATGAAAATCCAAATCAACCTCCATTGCCCATTAGAGTCCAAGCTGCACCTACTTCGAGGGCAACCCATAATGTGTTGGGCATAAAAACTAGACTAGTGGTGACAATCAAGAGTAGGTTAATTCAAAACCTACAGATGACTCCAATGAAGTTATCTATTTTTAAGTTGATTCAGTAGTCTCCCAAGCACAGGGAGACACTTATGCATATTTTAAGTTCCATAGAAGTGTAGTCCCAAGATCTTGAAGCATTCACACACTTTGTGGGACACATGCAGTAGTGTCAGGAACTGATCATACAATTTTATTATCATGAAGTCAAGGTATTTTCCACTGTCACAACGGACCCACCGCTCCATATTATATCATGTGTAAATCACATACCATTAAAGTGGGTTTTGATTGATATGATATCATCAATCAATATAATCACGACCAAGGTATTGACATACCTAAAGTTACAAAAGATGTACATCATACCTTATACCTTCATGTTGAGAGCTTTTAATGATGCATTATGCTCAACTATCGGTATGATAGTCTTACCTGTTTATGTGGGATTGAAGACCATCCCCATGATGTGTCATGTGATCGAAGGTGCTATGCAATACAATATACTTCTAGGTAGGCCTTGGATAGAAGAAATGTGTTGTATCCCTTCCATTCTCTATAAATGGTATCAAATACATGCATGAGGAACAGGTTCACATGGTGCATTTCGATGAAGAGCCATTTAAATACGTGAATATAGCAGATTTATAAAGGGATTTCATGCTCCCCTCAATGCACCTGGACATATGGCCAGCATCACCATTCAAATATCCAGGAGGAAAAATGAAGGAAGTGTGTGCCAAACTAGTTTCATCTATCGTCTAGTAGAGAGTTAGATGAATGAAACTGAGTTGGCTTACTTGGGCCCTCTTAATTTATGTCAGTTGTTACCTTTGAAGGTAGTCATCGAGGATGAGCAATCCTCCATGGATGATAGTAGTTATCGAGAGTGGGCTTTCATGGGGCCCCATATTCCTGATCTTCCAGTTCTAGTGGGTATTAGTAAGGGTTTGTATTATGATAGTGATGATGAAGATGAAACAGAGAGAGCTTATTTGGGACCTCCCTACTTGCATCATTGTAATGCACCATACACTATAGTGGATATGTGTAGAGATATCAATCTCCATCCATGCCTTAGAGGAGGAGCTCCTAATTTAGATAGGATTTATCATATGGTCTTCCATGATTCGTAAATATCTAGAGAGCTCCTCAAGTGTAGTGATCCCATTTTCGAGTCTGTTCATAGACTGGATCTAGAGATCCCCATACCCCCAAAACCACATCTTGGGGATGGAAGTTATAAAAATTTAGACTCACATGCACGTGGTTCTAGAGATATGATTAATTCCATCAATATGATCTCCATTGATTTTACCACTACACTCCGCAATCTAGCCTATCCTTCCAAATAATTGTGTCTTGATGTAGATGATATTGATTGGGATAACGCTAACTCACCACTAGAGCCAGAATATTTCTTTCCTAATGAAGAAATGCTACAACCTTTTAATTTTACACCAGGCTATGCACATGATGTTTATCATATTGAGGATGCTTCTAACGTGGAACCCATAAACCCAATAAATGACATCCACTTGATCCCTATGCCTCACCAGCTTGAGGATGGATCCCACATGTCAGTAGATGAAAAATTTGAAGTGGATATCAGTAATGATCCCACCAACCCAAGGAAGGTTAAATTTGGAGAAATTTTATCTCCTGGTGATTGTACCAACCTCATCCCTTTGCTGAAAGAGAGACTTGATCTCTTTGCTTGTAATTATAAGGACATGTCAGGTCTAGATCTAAAATTGGTTACTCGTAACCTTTCGTTAGATATCTCAAAGAATCCAATCAAGAAAAAACTCAGGAAGATGCATCCAAAAGTAGTATTAATGGTTAAATATAAATTGTAAAAGCTACTGGATATAGAGTTTGTCATTCCTATTGACTATCCAAAATGGGTATCAAATTTGGTGCTTGTAGAAAAACCTGATGGAAGGATCCATATCTGTATGAATTTTAGAGACCTCAATAGAGAAACACCAAAGCATTCATTTCTATTGCCAAACATAGACGCTCTTGTCGATGCAACTGCGGGTCATGAAATTCTCTCCTTAATGGAATTTTTTTTTGGTTACAACCAAATTTGGATTAAGCTTGAAGAACTATGTTCATAATGCTATGGGAGACATTTTGTTACAATGTTATGCAATTTGGCCTTAAGAATGCTGGTGCCACATATCAATGGGCTATGACATATATCTTTCATGACTATATGCATAAGATCTTGGAAGATTATATCAATGACTTGTTGACAAATTCATTGCTATGTTTAGAGCATACAGAGGTCTTGAGAAAGGTCTTTGATTGCCTGATAGAGCATAATGTCAAGTTGAATTATAAGAAGTACGTATTTGGTATAACTTCAAGAAATTTTTTGGGATTTATTGTTTCAAAATGAGGGATTGAATTTGACACATCAAAGATCAAGCTTATTTTATAAATGCGTCCCCCCATGAATATCAAGGAATTAAGAATCCTGTAGGATAAAGTAGCATCTATAAAGTGATTTATCACACAATTATTGGATAAATATTGACCCATGAATCGAGTACTATACAAGGGGGTCCCATTCAATTGGTACGAGGAATGCCAAGAATCCTTTTCTAAGATTAAGTACTACCTAGAGATGCCACCAGTGCTAGCTCCACCAAGACTAGATATACCATTCTTGCTATATATATCAGAAACTAATTTTTCACTAGGTACCATGTTAGCCCAGAAGAATGTGCAAGATAAAGGGCTGGCCATGTTTACATTAGCTGAACCTTGGTGAGTTACGAGCTAGGATATGCATACATGGAAAAATTATACTTAGTAGTAGTGTTCGCTACAAATAAATTGAGGCACCATATGTTAAGTCATATGACATATGTCATATCAAAATAAAATCCTTTGTAGTATATGATGAGTAAGATGTATCATAATACACATACTACAAAGTGGATCATGCTATTGATAGAATTTGATTTGGAATTCATTATCCAAAATTCCATTAAGGGACAAGTCATTGCTTATCAACTAGCTGAGGTGCCTCTCAAGAATAGTAGACCCCTCAGCATTGATCTTCCTGATGATGTGGTCTTCACATTATCAGAAGCACCTGAACCTAAAGAACCGGATAATAAAGCTGACATGACCTTGTTCTTTTATGGTTTGAAGTGTGAGTAAGGAGGTGGTGCAAGAATAGTGTTGTTCACACTGCAAGGTGCTCCTATGCCCTTGTAATTCAAGTTATACTTTCTTTGCACTAAAAATAATGCTAAATACGAATCCCTAATATTGGGCATCCAAAAATTTGTTGCCATGAAGATTAAAAGGTTAAATATATTTGGCGATTCTCTTCTCATTGTTAACCAAGTGAAGGAACTTTTTCAATGTCTATGTCCTTAGCTGAAATCCTACAAAGATCTTGTTAACATATTTTTAGATCGGTTGGAGTGGTATGACATCGAGGCAATCTCACTCATCGAATAGATTCATAGACACTATGGCATATTTAGGATCTTTAATCCCTTAGAACTTTTCTACAAATTTTACTACCATCCATGTAAAAATATTGTCACACTCTACTATGCAATGCAAATCTTCAGATAACAAAGAGTCAATCAACATGATTCAAGTAGAGCAAGACCATGAATGGTTCTACAGAGCCAGAGACTTTCTCAAGATATTACCTTGAGGGTCATTGATCTTGTAGGGTCCTATGAGGAATGGTATTACCATTCATCATAAGGTTGTTTTCCAATCTGCATTTACAAATGTTAAACCATAGGAAAATATGTTGTCCTAATAGTTGATGCTGAAGTCTATCATAAATGAATGTCATAGATACATGACTTCCTAAAGCTTGGTGTGATACCTAAGGGATTGTTGTGTATCATGAGATGCACTTTTAAATATAAAGCTACAAAGTATGTCTTATTAGGAGACAATTTATATCATCGAAGCTAAGATAGAGTTCTCCTTCATTGTCTTGAGCCCCAAGAATCATCTTGTGCAATTTTTAAAGCTCACGATGGTACATACAGTGGCCATTTTAGTGGTATGGCTACCGTCAAGTGCATCCTTTGCATGGGCTATTACTAGCCTACTATGGAGAAGGATTGTAATGTGTATGTCAAGAAAAGAGTTAAATGTTAGCATCATGCTAATCTCATGCACTTTCCATCATAGGCCTTACAACCCATTCAAGCAGCTTGGCCATTTGATTAGTGGGGTTTGGATCTAATTGGTAAGACCTCTCTTCCATCATTGAGCTGACATACATTCATTATTATGGCTACTAAGTACTTTACTAAATGGGTGGAAGCAATCCCATTAAAAATGATAACTGGAGCGCACATTGTTGAATTCATACTCACCAATATCATAAGTCATTTTGAGATACCATCCAAAATAATATCAAATAATGGAATGTCATTCAAGAACAAGACTATGAGTGCTCTAACATCCAAGTATAGGATCAAACATAGTTTTGTGACTCCATATTATCCACAGGAAAATTGGCAAGCTAAAGCTTTAAATAAGAAAGTGGTATCCATCTTGAAAAAGATGGTACAAGACCACCAAAAATATTTGCACACCCAATTTCCCTTTGCATTATGGGCTTATAGGACTAGCATTCGGACACCCATTGGGGTAACTTTATTTTTACTAGTATATGGCACTGAGGCCATTATGCCCTTAGATTTGGAGATTCCAACGTTGCACATCATATTAAAAGAGTTCATCGATGATGACATTGCATGACAAGATCACCTAGATCAATTGATGCTACTTGATGAACATCGCATGAATGCTCTTGAGCATCTTTGTGTTTATCAGGAGCACTTAAAATAAGCTTACAATAACAAATTCCATTTAAGAGACTTTGAGGTTGGTGATCTAGTGCTGAAAGAGAACCAAAATAACTCAAATTTTATTGCCATAACTATGAGATAAATTTATGGCTAATTGGTTATGTCCTTATATCATTTATAAGAAGATTGGACCTGGGACATACCACTTGACATTGTTGGAATAAGTTGAAGATCCTGAACCTCTCAACATCCTTCGTATGAAAGCATTTTATGCCTAAAACCATAAAAATGCCCCAAAGGCATCTGTAAGCCCTTTGGTTATCTAGTAAAAGGGTCCAAAGGCATCTGTAAGCCCTTTGGTCAAATCAAAAAATTATAAAATCTAAAAATAATAATAAAATTGGAAAATATAAAAAATTCAAAAACATTTCATTTGCATCATTGCATTTCATTTGCAACATTTGCATTCCATTTATCGCATGCATTTCCTTTTCTCTGTACATACATGTCATTTTGCATTACATTAAACATCTTCATCAATTGCACTTGCATTAGGATAGTTGTGTTTACAATCTAACAAAAGACACCATGTTTGTGTTTCAAATGATTTTATGCAGTATCATAATTATACATCACCCTTGTGAGTAATTGTGTTTCTCAACACAAACTTGATTGTTGCTATGAAGAATATACTAGGGTTTTTTGGTCACTCAGCCATACCTAGTGGTCTTCTCAAGAGTTTGGTAGAAATCTTGCTTTGCTTTTGTAGATGAGGTCTAGTTTTGATATCCCTTAGCATTTCAGAATTCTATAACTAATATCTAAACTAAATAATCCTAACTAGGATGAGGGACATATGAATGCTACAAAGCAGGACCAGGTATCCTAAGGTGAAAAGACTATATTTCTTATCCCCTTGTGTGGATGATGTGGTAAATGTTGATAATTGGAAAAAGGACAAGCTTACACCCTACCCGAATAAATACCTTACCTAAAAATGAAGGAGAAAAATCCCATAATGAAATCCTCAAGTAAAATTCCAAAGTTAAATCCTCAAAAATCAAGTCAAATGAAGATCAAATTCAAAGTGAAATCAAATCAGTATCAAATCCCTTGCTCAAGAGAATAAAAGAAAAAAATAAAAGTACAAAATAAACAGTGGTTTTTATCACTAAAATAAAAGTATAAAATAAATAGTGATTCGTATCACTTTACATGAGCAAGTATCCTGTTAAATTGAAGAAAAGAAGGGCGAGAGCTTGAATACCTAGAATTTTCAGCACTACCGTACCTTACACAAGACGATATGTTTGATATATTAGCATCTTAATTTTGTCCAGACCAATATTTTAATGTGGAAGAACTAGCTTCAACTATCCTATATCACCTAGTGGTATACATCCAAATAAAATTCGAACCTAGTATTGGATAGATATTTGAGGATCCCCAATATTAGCAATGGGCTGAAAGAATCCCACCTAACATCGGGGTATGCTTACGCCTTATCTAATATACTCATTTGCACACATTGGGGTAATGAATAGTTAGGGTATATCCTAGAAAAAGCCTTATGTTTCCGAATTCTATTATGGTCATTATACAACCTTTTTTTAGACAGCTAGGGTGTTTGAGTCTCATGGTAAACCTCAAAAATTCCCAAATAGCAACAACCAATTCTTAGTGCAATCATCAAATATCATTTTCTTTTATGAGAGTTTTTTTATTAGAACTAATTGTAATATAGATTAGATACCAGATGGATGTTAGAAATGATATTAAATGGCCAATGACTATGTTATCCATATTATTTTAATTTACAAAAACTTATGAATAAAAACAATACATCATTGCATCTCACATAGGGGTGTATAATTTGTCAATTTTTTATACAATCATATAACAATTACATTCCATGATTGTTATACATTTTGTGGTGTCATCACTTAGATTGTAAAAACCATATTGCATTCATACATTATGTTTTAAGTGATTAAAAAATACATGTTCATTTACATAGCATTCATCATAAGAAAAATATGCAATAAATACAAGGCATAAATTATGTCATAACATCATAAATTAAATGCATACAAGTAAAAAAAATTACACTTTCATTTAACAACAAATATGACATACATATACATTCATAATAAATAGTCCATCTACACATGTATATCATTGCATCTAATCATATATTCCATAGCTATCTAGTGTATGTCATCCATATATCACATCATATAGCATAAAATCAGCATAACATATAAGCATTGCATCCATGTGCATCTCATAAAACATAAATATAAAACACATAAAATCCACACATATAATAAGTATCAAATTTAAGATCACACACACACACACACACACACACACACACATATATATATATATGTGTGTGTGTGTGTGTGTGTGTGTGTGTGTGTGTGTGTACCAAAAATATATAATAAATAGTACATCAACATATGTCAAAAATACCATTAGGCTACATTTATATAGGTCCTAGACCTTACACTAAAAAATGGTACAATCTCATATGTCAGATTAGTACTAAGATGTGCCTGTACCCATAGTCTAAGAGGCTCCATTGTCATCTCCACCCTCCCTATGAGTCCTCCTAGAGCTGGCACCAGAGGTCCTCTCTGACCTATGTGATCTATGACTGGAGCTAGCTAAGGACTACCCTCTCTTGAGTGTGAGTCTTCTGAGATCCTAGAGCCTCAGACCTCTTAGGAACTTGACCATCGAGTATCCCTATATCTCCCCTCAAAGTAGAGATGTAGGAAACATATGCTAAACTATCAGTGATGTGCTACTACACTAGAGCCTGTAATCATCTGATATCTATCGCTTGGTCCAACTCTACTAATCTCTATGCTTCATGAGCTATTGGAGAAACTGGAGGTACTTGAGAAACCTGTGAAGTGGAGGGGTCCTCCTTCCTAGACCTGAGTGCATCATGTTGTGCCCTCAAAGCATCCAGCTGGGATTATAGAAGGATGCAATGACCTATAACCCACTATATCTCTATCCCTGCTAATTCAATACTGATCTACAAAGTGGTCCTGTCCTCCTTGTAGCTATGCCACTGAGACTGCCCTACTGTGAGCCGATACTATAAATTCTTAATATTTTCCTATAAGGTAGCAATGGTGGTGTCTCTATGTAGGAGCTATGTCTACAAGGAGCCTACCTGAGTCTATAGGCTGGCAACCTGGGCCCTACGTTGCTTGATTTAGCTGTCAGGTGGTGCCTTACCCTCCTCAAGAGCATAACCCTTCTCAACTAGAGGTGCATATTTTTTAGCTCCTCCCTTACCCCATCCAACCTTAGTTCTATAATGGACTCAACGATCGTGAGGGTCAACCTTTTCTCCCTCAGCACCCTCTACTACTGCATCTAAAGTCCTGCCTAAGGTGCCATCAAAATCTTGCCATATCCTAAGTTTCTGCCAGGTGTCATAATTGGCTATAGTACATGTATCTATTAGCCTTGACTCCTAAAATTCATCATCCTCATCACCTAGTAGATTCACCCTTGGCCAAGTCAAGTCCCTCTCTATATTGAGGTGATGATAGATAGTAGGCAACTCTGGAATGTCCTACCTAATCTTGAACTGTCAGGTGACATGAGAGAAGTAAAATAACTTCCATAACTTGGAATTGCATCTAAGGAGCCATCTATATCTACATACTTGATGTAACTAGTCATTAGCCTCCATCCATGAAGGGCAGTCTAGGTATGGGCACCAGTCCACCTGGTCCTCTTAAAATAATGAAAAATCTTGAATGTAGTAAGCCAGATATCTTGCATGAGACTTGCTCCTGAAGCCCTCCTACTCGTGAGGCCAACATGATGTATAACATCAGTGCACCTCCTAAATGGTGCTAATATCAAGTGGTAGACTAGTGGGACACTCAATCCTAATATGCTACCACCCCCAAATATGAATTAGTAGGCTACAACCGATGCCTATTGTACTTCTCTATGTAATATGGTACATCTCAACATAGAGTTGTGCTAGTAAGGCACTCCCCCAGGATAGGATCAAAGTATTATCATAGGGGCTCGCTAGGACCTCCATAGTCCTAGCCATGAAGTTCCAAGGTAACCTTTCTCTAGAAGAGTTGGGTAGGAAAATCTACATGATCAGGTGCATAAAGATGGTTTCTCACTGAGAGAAGACCTGCTCTGTGTACCAGTGCTCACTATGGACCCCTCCATGGTCTATGTGTTGTTGTGCTGCCTCATTGTGACCATTGAATATATGATTGAATACTACCTAATTTTCCTTGGTTGGTGAAGATGTGATGTCCTCACCATCCAAATGGAGTCAAAATATGTGATAGATATCCTCAAGAGTGACAATCATCTCACTTATAGGTAGGTGAAAGGTATTGGTCTACGCATCCCAACATTGGTCCAATGTAGTCATATAGGCCTAATCAACACATATGGTGGGGAGGCGTAAGACGTAGCCAAATCCCACAACCTAAACCAATCCAGCTTTGTGGGTAGTAGTGCACCATGTAGGTTACGAAGGATCTTATATTCCCTCACCCTTATGGTAAAAGTATGGTGGAAAGTAGAATAATAAGGTAAAATCAATAAAAAACAATAAAAAACAACCTTAAAAATGATAAAAAAAATCATAAAATATCAAAAACACAAAAAAAAATGAAAAATAGAACTTCTAAGATCAAAAATATCAATTAAATTTGCTAAACAATCAAAAAAATGAAAAATAAAAAAAAATCCTAAAGTCATCGAACCGCGATTCAAACCTGTGGCTAGGATGGCAATCAATTTGATGACCATTGGAATTTGAATCTAGTTGTGGCTGATAGTCGTGGCCCCTAATTTGATAATTGGGAATCATGCCTGCCAGTCACGACTAGGAGAAATGACCTTGTTAGTGTCATTTCCCATCTTGAGACACTCAAAAATTAAAAACCCTAACCCTTTAAGCTAACCTAAGCTAAACCAAACTAGAGTGAGGTTCATTAGCCCATTATTTAGTGAGATTAATTATAAAAACCAGTAAAAGAAATTAATTAGCGAGTTGCGTGCTTCTACCTTAGTAGCACCAACTCTTCTAGGTTGGTATGCCATCGATTTTGATGATAGTAAGGTCGAGTTGTGGTAGGGTTCTATATCAAATTCATATTCTCACCTCTCAGAGCTCTCAGATTCTCAAATTACAACATTAAATAATGAGATTAAAAAATTGTGCAAAATGATTAAATATTTCCTATTTCGGTCCTGACCACGCATGACAACCATGGTTCCCGAATTAGGGTTTGTTGCCCATGGATCTAACCCATAGCTAAGTAATTTGAAATTTCTAGATGTTTTTGAAAAGTGCAGCTAGTAATATGCAATAAATACTCTCAAACACCACCACATGGAGTTTCAAAATACTAATTTAAAAATACCCATTTGGCCAAAATTATCAAAAAATATTAAAAAATAATAAAAAAATCAGATAAACCAAAAACCAAATGTGTCTCGTATCTAGTGATTTACCCTCTACACTTGGTGGTTGTAGTGACTTGTTCTCCATACAATCAGGCAAGATGAGTAAATTAACATAAGGACATTTAGGTTAAATTAGCCATTGTTGAATTGTTATGTTTCATTTCAATCCCTAAGAAGGCCTAAATGGTCAGACTGCTCCACGAAAATGAGATATTCATGTCAACTCTTCTATGACATTTTTAGTCACTTGTCGAACAATATGATTCAACACATCAATAGTTTAGTGATGTTTATTAGCCCATTATTTAGTGAGGTTAATTATAAAAACCAATAAAAGAAATTAATTAGCGAGTTGTGTGCTTCTACCTTAGTAGCACTGACTCTTCTAGGTTGGTTTGACATCGGTGTGGATGATAGTGAGGTTGAGTTGCGATAGGGTTCTATATCAAATTCATCTTCTCACCTCTCAGAGCTCTTAGATTCTCAAATTGCAACATTAAATAATGAGATTAAAAAAATATGCAAAATGCTTAAATATTTCCTATTTCAGTCCTGACCACACATGACAACCGTGGTTCCCAGATTAGGGTTTGTCACCCATTGATCTAACCCATGGCTAAGAAATTTGACATTTCTAGCTATTTATGACAAGATTAGCTAGTAATATGCAATAAATACTCTCAAATCCCACCACATGGAGTTTCAAAATGCTAATTTAAAAATACCCATCTGGCCAGAATTATAAAAAAATATTAAAAAATAATAAAAAATCAAATAAACCAAAATCTAAATGTGCCTCGTATCTAGTGATTTACCCTCTACACTTGGTGGTTGTAGTGACTTGCGCTCCATGCAATCAGGCAATATGAGTAAATTACCATAAGGACATTTAGGTTAAATTAGCCATTGTTGAATTTTTATGTTTCATTTCAATCCCTAAGAAGGCCTAAATGGCTGAACTGCTCCACGGGAACGAGATATTCATGTCAACTCTTCTATGACATTTTCAGCCAGTTATCAAACAATATGATTCAACACATGCCTAATTGTAATTGCTATCATCTTTATTCCCTAACAAGACATTTGTGGTTGGACCACTCCATGGGATATAAATATACAATTACTATTAACAGTTGCAATCATAGCTTATTAGGCCTTGCCAAGTATTCAAATGCTAAACTTTAATTTGTTCAAAGTATTTCATAGTGGTCAAGCAAATCGTTGCCTTGTTAATTGTCATTACCCTCATCGACTCATCACTTGAGGGGGTAGTCATAATGTCATAATCATAATCAAAGTCAACATAAATCCCTTGATCATAGATTCCTTGATCTTGTAAAAAATTGTGTTACGAATCATTGCCAAAGACTATCATAATCTTACCCTCTGTTGGGGAAAAAAGCAAATATGACATTTAATTTAGTAAGCCTCCTCCTTTCGGATATATATGGTGTGGAAGCCTATAGTAGCCCTGAGCTACCCGATCACCATTGGAGCTTGCCAAAGCTTTTTCAATTTAAGCCTTCCATCCTTTTGGAAGCAATGATTCTAGGATGTGCATCCTTTTATTCGACCTTGTGCATCTAATTTTGATAAGACTAATGATAATCATCCAATATACGACATCATTTGAGGAGGTATATTTTTCTTAGCATTGTTCGATCTCACAACACATCTTAAAAGGGGCATCTGTAGACACCTAAAATATGTCATGTCGAGGATACTACTCATATGGGACATGCTAGAAGACAATATGGAAGACCTTGGACAAATACCAAGGTATAGGAGTGGTTCTAACCACTCATTTAGGCATTTTGGCCTAACTAGTGTTGGTCATGGCTATGACCCACAGTTAACAGAGTTGACCTCAATTCGGTTATAATGGCCAATTGGTTGTAGGTTTGAGTGGTTTTGGGGTAGAAAGATCTATAAGCTTCCCTCCAACTGCTCCATTTGTCCATTCTTGATCTTGGCTTCCTCAATAAGCTAAGACATAACCTTCCTAGAGGTTATAAGAACCCCATAAAAAAATAGGAAATGAGAGAGATGCATAGGATAATTTGAACGATGAAGCTCTGATGAATTCAATACTCACGTACTTGCATCGAGAGAAATCCTTTAGCTAGCATTGATAGATTGAAATGAAAATTGAAGACATGGAGGTCTTAGGAGGCTAGAAGAATCAATAAATGATATTACGAGCAATCAGTCACAAATCAGATCGATTCAACTACCAAATTTGTTAGAGGATACAGAGGCAACCCTTGAACCATCAATTCATAAGGGAAATTGGAGATCTAGGCCATATTTGGAGGGCAAGTTCATTTTTGGCATAACAGTGGCTGTCTTTCATGGTTAATAGTGCTCACCGTGTGATAGACCCATGGTCAGGTTCAATATCCATATTTCCTTGGTCTTTAGCCATATATTTTATTTTATTTGCAGTACAATAGATATATTAGGAGTATATTTGCTTTATTAGAGACCTTTTTCCGATAGAATTAAGAGTTTAGGTATCTTTCTTCTCATTTGGCATTTGTAGTAAGTAGGAAAATAATACTTCTATTTCATGCTTTTGATTTCATAATTAGAGAATTAGATAGATAATTCTATTTTTCCTTTACTTCTTGCATGACAATATTTCATGTTTAACATAAATTTACCATGTTTCTTGCATTTTTTTGATTTCAAGGTTTCATGGCATCTTTTTGTATAAATTCCTTTTAAAGCCTCATCAAGAGAGGCCTCCTTTATCACTAATATGCTTCTTGTTGCTTATTTTATGTAGGACTAAAAAGGTGTTAATATGCAAGGCAACAAATGCCTCTAATCATGGATAAGAAGGTCATCGATACCTTGGAGCAGTTCATGTGCGTCTAGGAAGCCTGTGAATTACACCTACCCTTGCATGGGGATTGTTCTATGATTGTAATAATTGTATCACATTGGGTATACCTAATAGGGATTGATTTTTAATCGAGCTTCATTAGAAATTTAATAAAAAGGAAAACCTACTTTGTGGATTATTTACAAATTCGTCTATCTTTCATGCTTTATGTTGGTTTTTAATTATTATTAGCTTAGGTGTATGCTTCCTGGGTTACTACAGAAATATCCTGGTAAATCAACCTAATTGATGTATTTTAATGTTTCTTCATTAGATGGGTCTACGTGAACTTGTCCCTCATGTATATATTTTATGCACTGATGCAAAATTGAGGGTACACATCACATATCCTTGATCCAAGGATTCCCTAATAAGATATTATACTGTATGAAACTTTTCAAGATGGTACATAAATCATAAATCATATAAGATATTATAGAACTATCATAAATCATCCTCGTAGTAGGCTAAATATCAAACAAACCCTATAATAATATTAAACAATGGCCACCTTTGTGAAAAATGGGCCACAATCATAGCCGCTATACATAGGAGTAGTTAGATTCTTAGTCATTGGATTTTAGGATAGCTGACAGTAGAGGGCATTGTTCCCAATAGTGGCTAGCAAGAAATAAAGAGAAACTAAATATTTTCCTTCTAATATTTCTCTATGTTTTGTAATTAATTCCTAATACCTTTTCTAGAGACATAACAAAAAAAAAGTAAAAGACAAGAAGAGAACCACTTATAGGTGAGTCACCATCTGAAGAAGAATACCATAAACTAAATGTTTTGTGTTTTACCATAGCCACTGATGATCAGGATGACTATGGTGCTAGATCCTAGCACTAACGGTAGTAGTGACTATTAGCCTCTATCACTAAGATCGGTGGTGCATGCAATGAGAAAAATAAACAAAAAAACACAATTATAAACTAAAAATGGGAGAGTACCATGGTGATCACCACTAAAATATGCTAAAAATCTAACTCCTAATGAAATATGTAATCAAATTAACAAGATACATCATGTAATAAATACAAAGAGAAATAAATGCAAGAAATGGTGCTCATATTTATTCAATTTTGTAGATTCTCCTTTACATCGAGGTTAATAGAAATCCCTCTGAAGGATTAACCATTTTGATACATATTACAATCCATAATTCATATGGTAGGTGTCTTTAATAGATCTTTAGAATCTCCACAAACTGATTATAGGAGGGATTACTTTTATGACCTCCACTTTAGGATGCTATTGAGAATGATCTTAAAGATACTAAGCTCTTGATAAGGCTTGAACCTGCACACAAAGAAACATACAAAATAGCAAGAGTGCAACCTCTCAAGATGAGGCCATTTCATTATTATTGTAAAATATGAAGGAAATGCATAAAGGAATGATGAAATGCATGAAGAATACTGAAAAGAATGCTTGAAAGATAAAAATAAATACATAAATATAGAATGTAAATCTAACTAATCTAGGTTAGAAATCGAATAAAAATGCTTCTAATATGATCTATTGCTAAAAACAAAGGAAATGACACAACCGACTATAGTCGTTGATTCTTAGAGCAGCTAGATCTATTAACCATTGTCAGCATTGATGGTGGCACTTGTGGGCCACTATTGAAAATAGCAGCCACAAGATGAGAGTTTTACTCTCTATATTTTGGCCTGATGATGATCAATTCTTTGACCAAATTGATGTTCAAGGGTTTGTATATTTGGTAAATAGGGATTTCACATGAATTAGCTCTGAATTGATGGTGAATTCGATGAAGAAAAGTGGTGTAGAATAGCTTCAAAATATCCATAGCTCCATGAACATAGGTGATAGCTCCATAGCATAGTTTTGACAACACCGTCTTACTTATGAGATATTGTACTCTCTGGTTGCAAAGCGATAGCACTTCATTACACAAAAATCTCATAAATTATCTACACTTTGCTTGTAAATTTGGGGCCTTAAGTAGATTCCAAAATTCCTTATTCTAGCTTCCCTAGGAAATTAAGAACAAGATTTAGTTAGGCTTGGGCCATTGATATGAAGCTTCTAGAGGCTTCGATTCACTAAAACCATTGCAAATTTATTGGATGCAACTAATTTTACTCGTCTTGGGGATCCCGATATTGTTACAGGATCAACCACTATCAATAGGTATGGCTATGGCCATGGTTTCCATGGTTGTTGTTGATAGGTGCAGCTAGCTCGTAGCCGCTCTGATTATCGATGATGATGGTTGTTGCCACTGATGATGTTAGTGGCTATGGTTGAATAGGACTAGGTTGCCCTAATTGAGTGGTTAGAACCACTATTGGATCTTGGAAAGATCCAATATTATTTATATGGACTAAATAGGTGTCCATATGAGTAGCCTCCTAAACATAACATATTTTAGGTGTCTACAGATACCCCTTTTTGAGATGTATTATGGGAAAATACAACACTGAGCAAAAATAGATAACCTAACACCATATTATAGGTTGATTTATGTTCATTGATATGGTCAACATTAGATATCCCAATCATGACAAGGGTACACATTGATGAATCATTACCTCCAATAGAATGAAAGGCTTAATTTTGATTAAATATTTGGACATGATCTAAAAGTGATCATTGTATCATATTTCCAAATATTTTTCAGATTATAATGATCATTGTATCAGATTGCCAAATATTTAGCTCAATATTTTTTCCTTTTGCCTTTGCAAATGGGGAATCTTGTGATAGTTGTTAGCAATGATTCATAGGATGAACTCAAATTACATGATTAAGTATTTAATTATTGATTTTGATTATGAATATTATTATTATGACTACCCCCTTAAGAAGGGAAACAATCCCCCTTATATGGATCATGTAGCATCAATATCAATACGATTGAGGTGGCCTAGGGATACATGTGTCCCTAGGCTAGTGGACTTGGGGATGCTAGTGGGGATGTGGTGGTAGATAGCTCCCAAGATGTGTGTCTCAAGCAGTTGGTGGTGGTTTTATGGGTGTATTTGGATAAGCTACCTTGGGGTGGTTGCAAAGTTACCTCTTACTATGTTAGAGGAGTTATGGATGGATGGGAAACCTAATTGGATTGGTCCATAGTGGCTTGGGTTGCAGTTTGGGCTTGGACTTGACTTCGAGTCAATACCATAATCTCAGTGGGTAAGATGAATGAAATAAGGTCTTGGCGGTGTGATAGTGATGGTATATTTCTCTATCTACATAAACTAACAATAAAACAAATAATAGTTTTAATTTTCTTTGTTTTAGGGTGACAATGTTTGAGTTGATGTGTTTGTTAGATGTTTTTGGAGCTATTTTTTATTTTTTGTATTTTGAGATTTTTTTGGAGTTTTGTTTTGTTTTTATTTTTTGATTTGGATTTTTGTTTTTGTGTGTTTGATGCACCTAACCTATAACTATAAATGTGATGGTGAAATGCAATCTAATAGACATGTTTATGTCCACTTCTTTGACGAGAAGTGATACAACAATGGCTAAAATGGCTTCCTAGATGGATGTGGCTTATGGTAACCTAAGGGGACAAAATAACCCTCCCAAAGGAGGTCATGTTGTCTAAGTCCTGCTACTTGCCCAACCAGGCTTTTACCTCACCCTCGGGAGGGGCTTGGATAATAATGATAGCTACGAATCCATTGATTATTAAATACCATGAAAAAATGGGTATCTAACCTAACCCACCTTGAGATATCCTCAAGAGTGGAAAATATCTCAGTGATGAAGTTTTGAAAATTGCTTGTGGGGGATACTATGGTGTCTAGGGGGCAAGCCAACAAAATGAGGTGAATTCCAATGTCGTTGGTCTCGATCGATAGTTGGTGATGAAATCTAACTTTACCAATATTTTTATGGAATGTGCAATGTGTGATGTAATTTTTTCTTTTTTTCTTTTTAAATTTTTTATTTTTGTTTTCTTGTTTTAAAATGCCTAATGCAACTTTATCAATGCAAAAGAAATAAATACTAATTCTAAAATGATTTTTCACTTTTTTTTTAGAATGCCTAAATGCAAGTGTTATCTAAATGTAATGTTTATGAAAACTAAATGCAATGACAACAACCACTAATTCTAAGAATGCTCTTTTTTTTCATAAAATAAATAAAATTGTAAAAGCTATAAAGTAAAAAACAAACTGAATCTTTTCTTTTTTTAAATAAAATTGTAAAAGCTATCAATTTAAAAAAAATAAAAATTGAAACCTTTTTTTTTTAATAAAAAAAAAAAAAACTATAAAAGCTATAAATTAAAAAAAAAAAAACTAAAACCTTTTTTTTTAAATAAATAGAAAAACTATAAAAGCTATAAATTAAAAAAAAAATTGAAACCCTTTTTTTTAAATAAAAAATAAAATTGTAAAAGCTATACATTAAAAAAAATTGAAACCCCTTTTTTAAAATAAAAAAATAAAACTATAAAAGCTATAAATTAAAAAAGCTAAAACCCCCTACCTATGGTCGTACACTATGTTGAAGACTAGTAGTTGGAGACATCTGTGCTCTGTGACTGTCTAGGATCAAATTATTTTTGTCCAAGGTCATCTAGGTTTTGATGGTTGCATTATGTGGACATCCTTAGTCCAATAGTTTCACCTACGTATGCTAACTGCAACCTGTGTAAAACCAAAAATAGCATAGAGTCAAAAAAATTATAGCTACAATAATCAGTATTAAGCATAAAAATAGTAAACAATTTAAAATCTTATGCATACAATAAAGTTAAGGGAATCCTCCCACTTTGATCACCATATTTTAGATGATAAAAAAATGCACCATAAAGTAATATAAATGATGCATTAAATTGTGTTCTTGTCCTTTTGATTACAATTTTGACCCACACAAGGGTTATACAAATATTAAGGGAATGATGCACTTTTACAAATGAAATGGTGTCTTTGTCTTCTAGTCACTACAACAAGTTGTGGGTGATTTTGTGGTGACCTCCACTTTGTTGGATCTAAGGCTGCTCTAGTTATAAAATATCTATGTCTACTAGATCTATGGCTGATGTCTGACTCTGTGTGATCTAAATTGGTGTACAAATCCATGTATTTTGGATCTATATATTTGTGCACAAGCTAAATGCAAATGGTTAGTAGTATATGTCAGGCCTCTTGAAGTGAGACTTGGATTCAAAAATATAAACTACAACCGAAATGCATAAAGAAAATGTGAGTGTATAAAATGAAAGTAAATGTAAGCAGATATTTACCTTACTTATGATTGTTGTTGTTGTTACCATGGTTATGCTATGTCTAAACTATATCATGTTGTGTTTGGAAGTCGTACCCAGGTCTACAAAATGTCATTATTGGGGTCTAGCATAGGACATGGCTGGTTGTGTGATTGCATTGGGTAATTGAATATATAATTTAGCTTGAGACTTCGTTAGTGTGAGTGTACTCATACCATCCTCATGCTCCATGAAGGAGGAGAGGTTGCATTTATAGACTTCCCATAGGGAATGGATGAGGTGGTGGCTCAACCAGTTAAGTGGTGTTCATTGGTGTTTTTTTTTCTAAATTGAAGGTGTATGTGGATTTAAATATGTTTTTTAAATTAATTATGCATGTTTGATTTGCTTTTGTATTTTAAATTAAATATGTTTATTTAAATATACATGTTTAATTGCAAGTGGATGTGGATTAAATATGCATTTTAAATTAAATATGTTTATTTAACTTAAATATACATGTTGAAGGGAAAGTGCATGTGGATTAAATATGTATTTTAAATTGATTATGTATATTTGATTTGCTTTTGTATTTTAAATTAAACATGTTTATTTAATTTAAATATAAATGTTGAACTGAAGGTGTGTGTGGATTAAATATTAATTTTAAATTGATTATGCATGTTTATCCATATGCATATTTGATTTGCTTTTTTTTTATTTAAATTAAATATGTCTATTTAATTTAAATGTGCATGTTGATATGTGCAATAAACTAAAGTCCATTTTTGTAATAGGGTAATTATTTCTTACACGTAACAGGTATGGGGCTTGTGGGGTGGAACTGAAGTGAACTATGGATGACGTGGCCATGGGGGATGCAAGTGTGAGTGGTCTCATTGAGGAGGGATGATTGGTTGTGTAGCTTAGGTAATAATTAATCAATTTAATTAATACCTTAGGTAATTGCACCTTTATTTAATATTAATTAGTTTTAATTAATATTAAATATACTAATTAATTATGATTAATTAATTAATATTTAATTATGCTTGATTTTGGTGTCTACAGTTTTTCCTTAATAGAGTCAAACTATACTGCCTCATATACTCTCATTAAAGTGATGCTCTTATGGTTTTCTAAAAAAGGTGTCACTTCAAGTCTAGCATTTTTGTGTGGTGGAGAACTTAGAGGGGTTACAATTTTGATTTGATGCTCCTTGAGAAGATTAGATAATACTCCATATTACTGAATATTTTTTAACATTATTGAGGATATATTGCATTCTTCTCTATATATTACCAATGTTGTGGGTATTATTTTAGGTAGATTTACTACCACCTCAAGCTTATGTTTTGGGGATATTAATAATTTAGCAAGATCCAGGAGAGTTGGTTGGACTTGTGTAGAAGAAAAAGAGATAGTCTCTTTATCTTTTTTTGATTGTCCAAAAATACTAGTAGTAGGATGAATAACTAAATGAGCTCCCATCCTTATTTTAGTAGAGTCAGTGACTTCTATTAACACTTCCACTTCTTCTAGCTCTTGAATTAAAATTTGTAAGATATGCTATTGCAGTTCTTGAGGGCCTATAGTAGGGACTAGTGGGGCAACTGATTCTACTAAACCCATACTTAGCACCCTCAAATCACTCTAGTAATTTTCTACCATTTCTATTTGGTTTTTTGGTCTATTCTTCTCCTTCCATATGTGTTCCAATGATCCTTTTTTTTTTGTTGCCTACATTGCATCTTGAAAATTGTCTATTCTATTAGTCATGTGGGTATAGATCAATTTCTTGATAGATTATTGATAACACCTATAAGGGTCATAATGCCTCCAAGTGATTTTATAAAAACCATATCAATACATATTCCAAATAGCACTCGGTAGACTAAAATAACCTTTATATACATAATTCCTCATTCTGCAAGGAATATCAAGCTAGGGAACTTTTATCTACTTCAACTCTAATTTCTTCTTCTAATACTTTTCTTATTATTTCCAATGTAGCTATAGACATAGTGTAGTGCTTGGATAATGCCTTTGGAGGGATTTTAGATCCATACAATCTTATATAAGTGAATTCCTTAGTAAATAAGTCCTATATATTTGTATAATGTAGGAAGGTAACTATCCTAGAGAAAATTCTACCTGAATAATACCCACAATGCCTTAAGTGAATGGTTGGGAAAAATCTACCAAATAAATATGTATAATTAGACCAACCCTTATGAATGCAAGTAAGCCTATCTTAGGCATCCATGTCATCTAACCCTCCCAATTTCTTGATCAATGGCTAATCCATATGCCCTACTATTAAATTAATGAGGAATGAATAATATAAAATGGGTGTATAGCCTCTTTTTTCTCTTTGATGGATTTTCGTAACTCTACCAGTCACTCATTTACATTATCATTTATTATATTTTCCTAGCTATACATTGGCAATTATCTTGTCTTATTATATTGAACAACTAAACATGACTTCTTTACTAATAAAATATAATTCCTTCATCTCTAGAACTATATTAATCATGTCAACATAATATTTAGTCCAAGGGAGAAGTGTAGACTTATGGATGTGAAATTGATATATTACTAGTTGGTCATGGATGGAAAGGTGAATTTAAAATAACGTAGCAAGAATATAGTTAGATTGCATAGAGATTACTTTTTTGTCGAGTATTAGGGTAGATGCACTCAACTATAAGACCTTTATTATCTTGTCTCGTGTGAACTTGAATGCTACTTTATTTTTGTGGTCCTTGATAGTTCTAGCCTTGGAATTGTAGGCCACTGTTAACCATGATAGAAGGTCTAAAGAATGGTAGGCCTTAGGGTATATTAATTTCCCTAACTTAGTCATCCATCTATTACTAAATGTACTAGTCTTGTATTGATCTCTATGTGATCTTATGAAGAGTCCTTTGAGTAAGGTTTAATGGCACTGATTATATTATTTTGTTTATTCATAATTGTAGATGGTCACATTTTCTAAATCCCACTATTATGCGAGAATGATTTCTTGGTTTGGTCTCGACTATGACATAAACTCTTTTGGGTATTTTCCAATGGGCATTCCCTATAATTATTGGTAAGGCTAAGCTTTAGTTAACTCTATAATTTTGGCTTTAACATTTATGGTGACAACCAAGGGAGTTCTCATGGAAGCCATTACTACAACTTGATAGATTTTTGCAACCTTGGATGAATTCTCTCACACTTTGAATTCTTTGCAAGTCCACTATACTTTGATGCTTAGCTCTATAAATTATTACTACAAGTTATTTAAATATTTATGATGGATATTTATAGCATTGGAGGTAATTTTACATGCATTAGTTTTTATTGATTCCAACTATTTTTTTATTTTTTCCATTCTAGCTTTGCCACCTTACTATTTAAAACTATATTAATTATCATAGCTTGTCATCCATTCTCTACTATTGGATGAGATATCTTAGGCTAGTGTGTTGTATTTTATTTTAAGTTATGTTCACTGACCTCTAATGATCGAATCTGAGCCATCTATAAGATTTTAGGCATATGTGCCAAATACTTTCAACCTTGTCATTTTCTATTTGAAAAGGGACTTTTTGTCTTTGCTCTATTTCTTCACATGAGTTATTAATTTTATCTTTTAAAACCTTATCCTTGATTAATATTTTAATTTGTCATCAGGGTATAACTTCTTTGTATTTATCTTACATATAATTTTTTAGTGAGCCAATCGAATTTTAGTGCTCTAACTCTATAGAGTGGATCCCCATCATTGGATTATTTAGGGATGGTCCCAAAACATTCATATTTGTATAATGGAAGTCAAGGCATTAGTAAAAAAAATAAAATAAATTTGAAAGACAACTTACTGTAATTTTTTAGGGTACAACTTGTTTGTCCATATCTAAGAGCAAATATGGACCGCATGGTTCTTCTTTAGCGATGCAATCTGGGTCATAGATTTTATCAGAGAGCCTTGACTTTTCTTATCCATCAAATTAGCCTAAGTATATCTACATTGTAGGTTTGTTAGATAATCAAAATGTAGTGATTGAATTCCTCTAGTTAAATTTTATCCATTCATTCTCCAACCAATCGAAAAGTGGTGTTGCATTTCTTTTAGATAAATTTAAGCCACATAATTATTTGGCCAATCAGATTATTGTGTTGTACTTATATTGAGTAAATCCAATGGTACCACATGAAGCAGGTGGAAAAGATAAATATGAAAAACTTTAAAGAGCTTTGGTGAGAATGATTTAATAGTGTGTATGTATGGGATTGCTTTTAGAGGAGAGCACAAATTTGTGGGCCATGAGATATGAGGAAGATGTATCATGTTTAACAATAGGGGTGCATGGACATAATGAGAACTTAGGCCATAGGAATAAATTTCAATTTTTATTGTTTATGGAATTAAGAATCCAAACCTTAGGAATGTGAGATGATTTGGACCTAGAATTAAACATTATAACATAAGTTCTAGGGGGAGGTTAACATAACTTGGACCCTTATGAAGAAAATAAATGAATCATTGCAACTTATATGTTTCAAAAAATAAGACATGATCACAAAGGGGATGAGACTTAACTTGAATTAGGTTTAGACCTTAGGCGTTGTTGTGGTACCATTTTTTGTCTTTACATTCCACTGTGGTATAAGTAATTTTTCTTCTTCTATGGTCATTTCTTAGTGTTATCCATGTGTTTTTTTTGCATTCACCCACCCTAGGAACTCTAGAAAAATGTGGGTCATAAAACTTCTTTGAGAAAACCTGGTCCGTTCATTATTAGACTAATTGAAGTAAAGTGTTTTGCTTCTCCCAAGTGATTGTGTCCTACACAATTTTTGGAGAATCATATGACACTGCTGCATTTACTCTGAGCACATCCAAGCTACATATTTATTGAATAATTGGATTACTGCACTTGAATTCCTCCAAGCGATTCTAAACCATGAATTTGAAATCCAGTAAAAATGTTATGCTAATTTTCCTTGGGGTAAATTTGATGATTCCACATGGACATTTTGAGTACACATGAGACAAAAAGAGGTTTTGAAGGAATGTAGACCATGGATTTTTTAGAAATATTTCTAGACCATTGATCTTGTAAGCTAATAGGAAAAAATCAAAGACTTTAGGCAAAAATGTTTTGATTGAGATGTGTGGCTAGGATAACTCATCGGGTAGGATGCAATTGTATAAAAAAAATAAGGAGCAATATATCTATAAGAAAGAGGGTGCATGGACTTGAGGAAAATTACGACTTAGGAAGAAATTTTAATTTTTATAGGCATGACTTAGAAATTTGACCTTTAAGAAAATAATGTGTCTTAGGAGAATGAAAACATGGCTTTGAAAAAAGTTGTAAGCTTACTATAGTTGTAAGAACTTTGGAATCTCTTTGATAGGTCCAAGGTTCAAACCCAACTCGGTGTATTAAGGGACCATGACCCCTCATAAAAACATGTGTAAACTCATTGAAAAAAAATCAAGTGGCATTAGCTTAACTAGTTAGATTCCTCAACATTTAAGGAGGAAACCAAGGTTCAAATCTTGCCAAGTGATCTATAGATAATATCCAAGATTTGTTGTAATACCACAATGTGGTAATGATGTAATACGAGTGGGGCCCATTCCAATCCCATATAACCAATTAAACAAAAACAAATGAAATTAAACCTAGAATATAGATAGTATGAAATAAGTAGGAAGACTTTAAAGGGAATTCTATTGCTTGAAAATTGAAAGGGACCAATAGCTAGTGGATAAAATTTTTTCTCTTATGGTTAGAAAATCATGATTTGATGATGGAGTTAGAACTTTGAGAGATCAAGACTTTTGACATATGATTTTATAATTTTTTTAGAATACTTAAAGGGAAATGATCTTGAACAAACCATTTTTTACAATAATCAAATTTAGACTAATGAGAAAAACAAGACAAAATAAATGAACACTCTAATGACCTATAAAGCACTAAAAATTGAGGACTAACCTAAGGATTATTGCAAAATTTGAAAAAGAAAAACACAAATACATCGTGGTAATTAAACCTAGATCTATGACTCCCAAGACACATTGAATTTTTAAAAGTAGGGGTAAATCTCAAGTTGGATTTTGAGGATCCAATAGGTAATACCATATATAATAGGGAATATTGACATCATGAAAAAGGAGAGCAAACAAAAAAAAAAAAAATTAGTGGTAATAAATGCCAATAAAAATAAATAAAAAATCACTAAGTAATAGAAAAATTGTGACAAATGCAAAATTTGATCCAAACTTGGAAGAAGATAACTAAAAGACTAGGATCACCATTTTAAGCAAAAAACATAAATTGACAAGGTAATATTTAGTAAAATGTAACAAAAAATGAGACGAATAGAATCATAACTTAATGTGGTGATCTCAATCAATAGAGAAAAGATAAAATATAAAATACTAATAGGCAAACCAAGGTACTAATAGTGAAAAACAAGGTAGTCAAATGAATAGGCAAACCAAGAAAAGATAAAAGACTATACAAAGGCATTGAAAGGGGCTATACATAAAATAATTTTGCATGCATAGAATTTATGGGTTCATCCAACTCAACACCATATATTTTTTTAAATTGCATTGCCTCAAACCCAAACAACTCTTTGATAGTATATGCACATTGTCGAGCTTGAGAATCAAACCTATGACTTTGAAATCATGATGATAGACTTTCTTATTATGGTTTTTGGCAATATGAATCCTCTAAAAATCATATAGACACCTCTCATAAAAAGTAGTAAGTTTAAAAATAAAGGATAACCATTACTCCTAATGGTACTCACTCAATAAATTCTTCAAAGAAACATGCAACGAAGACAATTCAGTTTTAAGCAACAAAACAACTTCAACTCCATAAAACAAATTAAAAAGGTTTTACTTAATAGAGATTTGAATACTAGTGTGATTTCCATTGATGTATAATATAACATTAAGTTGTTATATTTATTTGAATTTTAAACTATCTATTTTTAAATGTTTACCAATATTTTATTTCTAGAATTAACATGAAAATTCCCTTGTGGATAGTAAGGAATGGAGCAATGATGTTGAAGTCCTAATTAAGATGTTAATTATTGCATATTTTATTTCAAATAAGTATCATTATTCAAAATAATAGTAGATAAGACACCAAAGTAACATGCAATTTAATTAAATATAAATTGAGATATGGTGGGAGTTATCTAATTTCTTAGTGGCATAACTTCCACCCTTTTTGTAGAGTATTATATGGCTATCATAATAAAATTATACCCACCAATAACATGGGATAAATAGGTCTAAAAAGGTCAATAATCCAAGTGGAAAAGGACCAAGGAGAGTCAATTGGATGAAAACCTAAGCAAGGACATGAATTTCATCTTTGTACAACTAATATTTATCATAGGATTTAATATACTTATTAGTATTGAATTCCAACCCATTATTAATAGTTTATATGTTGTGGAATGAACACTAAAAGTTTTTCTATAGTCATCATATGGATTTCAAAGAGAGCTTTGGGCACCTTGTGTTATATAAGGAATCAAAAGAGAACACCATTAGGATTAAATTAGTACAAAAACCCATTAAGAATGACATATTAGAATGATTTTGATAGAAATTATTTTTATTCATTTCACATGGATCATATTGTACAATATTTAATGCTCACATAGATTGGGTGCATTAAATACCTTTTTTTGTAAAGGCAAACATGCCTATAAATATATTTTTAGTTTAAATACAAAGACAATTTTCATTTATGCCATTTTTTGTGGCATTTTAAGAGTGTTTCCCACATTATTGGTATCAGAGTCGATCATTGGATAGGTTGGTATCCTCTTCCTCAAGGTCATTCTAGTTCAAAATAGGAATGAGAAAACCACCAACGGATCTTGGATTGAGAGGAACACTTTTTCCTTTTTCGCAGGCATGATCAAGCACTCCTCATTCAAAAACTCTCACTGGGATCCCTCTAACTATTGAACCTTAGCTAGCTGGATCCCTCTATCTCTCAAATTTAGCTATTGATCCAAGTAGTCATTCTTGGATTTATCATTTCCTTGACATAATTTGTAATCTTTGAATTTTTTCACTTGGTGCCTATGGAGGAGCTCCATTTTATGGATCTTATTATTGGTTTGTTGAATTTAGCTTATGGATATGAGGGAGAATAACATTGTGTTATCGTATGCATGCATTCAGTGATTGTTTTGGCTAGTCACAGAGCATAGTCAAAGCAAAATTAATATCAAATCTCAGTCAATGTAATTTGGTACCACTTCCATTAAGAATGAGCAACAATCGGTGCATGTTCTACATCGTTTGATAGTGTTCTACTATTCACTATCAATGAAGTGCATCTTCAATATGGTAGCCATTGCATGCCTGATGCATCCAAAATCATAGATATGGCACTCTTTTCTTCTTATCTAATGATCCTCAATAGTGATATGGGAAACAAATTTGAGGGAATATGTTGCTAACAGTTGTTCAATAGCTAACCTTGGTGACACACCACATCCAAGCGCTATCGTGTTTAAACCTTGGATATCTGATGCACTCCATACAAGAACCATCATGATAAAGTATAAAGAATGCAAAACAAAGCTACATTGGCAATCTAAAACATCTAAACACATTCCTCAGAGCGTGATCCAATCATAGACACCTCAAAATCTACTTTTGACCATATTTTTGTAGCCTTCTAAGCAACATCACAAAATTTTTGCATTTTTTGGTGATGTAAAAACAAATTTAGTGGCCAAAATTTTTATTCCCTAAGGTTTGCAAAAAAAATTCTATCATTATGATGGTTAAGTTTTTTGGTGGTTTGTCTTCGTCGACAACATGGTTGTCCCCGACGTCAATCGATAGGTCAATTTATTTTGAAATTTGGGTGGATTTTATCCCACATCTATTAGATGAGGGATTTCATTGTTTTTTTTAATTCCAAATGCACCACTTTGTTGGTAGATAGTGTACGCTAGCTACCTTTCCCTCCCTATTGGTCCTCAAAATCACCTTTCGTAATAGCCTATCATTGGTTTATTTTGAAACGTGTCCTCAAAACCAATTTTTATTGTAGCCCTTGTCATCAATTTATTCTACCATGTGTGTGTCTATTCCACCATTAGTCAACTTAGAGGCCTTGTTTTTCATGTTACTGCATTGATTGGTTATCACTGGTTATCATCATCCTTGTTCTACCATGTGTACATCTATTTCACTAATAGTTATTTTGAGTCCTCACTATTCTTATTGTTTGTGTTGCTACATAGATTGGTTCTAGCTACCCTTATGGTTTGTACCATCACTATTGAGGTTTATTCAAGGTTCTATTTATTGTTCACCATTGTTGGGTAGTGCACTAAAGATCCTTCCTATATAATTCTATGGAACGTTGGTTGCATTAAGTACCTGCTGGTGATTGTAATGATCATTGGTAACATTAAGTGCATATCTTGAAATGTGGATCCACCCTCATTAATTGCATTATTATTATCACCTAAATTAATTACCTTATAGTTTAACCCTTAGCCAATCAGGGAGGGAAGGCCCATCAAAGGTTGACCATAATTTTTGCTACATATTCTCTTTTTACTGCTTGAACTAACAACTAGGAAATATTTGGCCACTCCTAGTAAACCCATGGCTACAAACATAGCCATTGTTGAAAAATTAGCATAAATCACTGCAAACCATGATGAAAAACTGGCAGAGATAGCGGCCAAGTTGTAAAAACTTCAATGTTCTCCCCATCCTCCTTGTCCAAGGTGTGAAGTAAAAATATATGAAGGCTCTCGATACCCTGATGTACTCAACAAATAGATCCTTGACATGGAGACTTTGTTCAAGTACACACAAAATATTGATGAGGAAAAAATTCCATTTACAAAGCTCAAAATTTCCAACATCGCCAAAGTCCTCATAGCCAATTACCAAATTTGTACATGGGATAAGATGGTACAAGTTTTGATGGCCTCATTTTATCCATCCAATTATGAGGACTTACTAAATCAATGGCTACAACTCCATAAAAGAAAAAGGGAATCTATACAAGACTTCATTCATCACTTCAACCACATTTGAGTCTTACTGGGCATCTCAGATTCTGATGATATATTTATTGCAAAATTTAAAAGTGGTCTTCTTACACACTTGTATAGGGAGATCAAATATACTACTTGCACTACATTATAATATGCATTCAAACATGCACAACTCACCAAGGATAAGCTCTTAGCATGCTACATAGGGGATAAACACTATTTAGAAGGTTATGTGCCACCATCGCATCAACCTCAATAATATTATTCCTCTTCTTATACTTCTTCTCTTCCTGCTCCTACTAAATACTTTTCTTCTACCTTTCATACTTCATCTTATTCTCATAAACAAAAATTTTGTAACTATTGTAAAAGAAGCAGACATGACAAATCAGAATATCCTCAATTAAGGAAATATCAACAAAAACAATTGTTTGTACAAGAAATTGTGACAAAACCCTTTGAGGAGTTAATTTTTGAGGAGGGGACTCTCAAAAACCCAATCTAGACTTTTAGGGAATATTGTATTTATCCTGAGTTAGAATGTTGAATAAACAAGGTCACCTTACTTAACCATCACTCTCTTATTGGAGATCGTGAGAAGCTGTTTGTTACTCATGCTCATTTAACACCTAGTTTTTCACTGGATTGTATCATCGATAATATCTCACAAAATAATTTTATTGTGTAGTACATTGTTGATAAGTTGTATATTTCCACTAGTCCTCACCCTTGTCCATACTCCATTGGTTGGAAGGACAATAATATTATTTATTAGATCCTAAAAACATGCACTTTATATTTTGCTTTTGGGCCTAAGTATGTAGACACTAGCACATGTGATTTAACTCCCATGGATTTTTGTGGATTTTTGTTAGGAAAAAATTACCAATATGACAAGAGAGCTCAATATGATGCTTATAAAAATACCTACACCATTCAACATGAGAACCAAATTTTCCTTATTTACAGTATTCAATTCCCTCCACAACAAGCTCGCACTAATTTGCATTAGACTTAAAAAATTACCTTAATTTTTAGAATACATAAACAAGTGGAAACACAAGCACGTGCACTATTCACAACTTAGAACCATGTCCATCATACCCACACTCCTTCTACATCTCCACCAATTCAGTTTGTACCAACATGGATTCCTTTAATTTCGTTTGTACTAGAATTTGTTCCTATGGTACCCACCCTGGTTCCTGCATTTTAGTTTATACAAACATTTGTTCTTGTTGTACCAACACCTATCTATGTGGCACCTATAGTAGTTTATAATGCTACTCCAGATCCTCCTCCACCTCCTAATCTAGTTCTAGATTCCACTACAGCTCTAGATCTAGTTACCACTACTCAACATCTTGTATTTTCAACATTATAGGCATCTCAATCATTGACAATCCATCCTCAACAGCTACATTCCATCATTTTATACCAGATCTAGCATCATGTTCACACATAGATGAATCATAATTTTTCTCCTCTTTTGAACGCATTGGAGACCAATTCTTCTACGGTGGGGAAGAATGATAGGGATTAATATTATACCTTTCACATGGATCATATCGTGCAAAATTTAATTCTCACATGGATTGGGTGCATTAAATGTCACTTTTTGTAAAGGCAAACATGCCTATAAATATGGTTTTGATTTGAATACAAAGATAGTTTTCATTTGTGCCATTTTTTGTTGCATTTTAAGAGTTTTTCCTACATCAAATTTGTTATGAATGTGAGCTTTCTACTTAGTAGTAGCCATAGGTCAATAAGTTTTAATATCGATAAAGCTTAAAATTTTGACATGCCAAGGATCCAAATGAGGTATTTGGAAATCAATAAAAGTCACCTTAATTTTATGCACATCCATAGGGTCATAAATGACAAATATTGTAGGGTTGTCATGAATATTTACCACAAAATTAGTTTCAATAATGTTTTCATGTGGTATAATATGATAGTCAAAGTGACAACATGATTAACCTCATTATTTTCCCCTTGGGTAATACCTAATTGAAGAGGACTCAAAAGAATTGAGTAAATTTATAGCCACTTCATGGTAAGGAATAAAATGGTGGTATTGATAACATACTCACCAAATATTTGATAAACCACAATTTGAGTCTTATATAACCCTAATGTATTTAATTTTCATACCTTGGGTAGTCAAGAGACCTAAAATTAAAGCCAAATATTCCATAACATCTATGATAATGAAAAAAATATTAAGTGGAAATCCATAGGAATATCTAGGCCAATTGGATACTTGAGAAAGATACTAGCTCCTACCCCAAATTCATTCCTTGATCCATCAAAGTGAAGGATGTAAGTGTTAAGTGGAGGACTTCATTAGAATATTGGGAGGTAGAATGCGTGTCATATTTGGTTTTAAACCTAGTGTTATGAAACCTCTCAACATCCTCATGATACTTCAAGAGAGCATTTTATTGATTAGTAAGTTCATAATAGGGTTATGCATAGTGGTGAATATTCACAAATTGGGTGAATATTAGGGTTTTCAAAATTAGAAATTGGTGAATATGAGGAACCTTGACGTCAGCCCATTCTCCTAAAATTTTCAAGACCAATGTTTTTCTTAGGGTCAATTCACCACAATATGTATCCAAACATAGGCATATTTGTACTCATTGGAAAGCTCTTTTCAATCTGGATCTAATGGTGGTATTTTTATGAAGTTATAAGGTAATATAATAGGTCAAAATTAGACTCAAACATGAACTTAAGTTATAGTTCTTAAAATGCCAAAAAATTTGGTGCGAAAATGATTAATTTGATTTTCTTAGGATTTGCCTTGATTCATCTTGATTTCGATTAGGATTCACCATTTTTTTACAAGTACATTTTGAGTCCAATCCCTTATGAATAACCCTGGTTCATAAGGAAACAACTCCTAAATAATACTAGAAGTAGTGGAGGAAGTAAATATAATAAAGTAATGAGGGGCATAATATATGACCATTATGTGCTCATTATGCAATGCCTACTTTAATGGTTGTTTTGTAGGATTAGGAGTTGCTACTAATTGGTGATCAATCACTTGAGCTTTCATATATATTTTTGATATAATATAGATATTGAATTCTTGCATCATAGTGATGTTTACCATATCAAGTATCACTAGATGTGTAAGGTTTTTGTAGTATATGTCTTAAGGGGTTAGTTTTAATAGCCATATAAATTGTCTGATACAACATATAATATATTAAGAAAAGTATATGACTAGGAAATATTTCTTCATAGGAGTGTGCCAAGTTTCTACTAAAAATATTTTTTGATTGATATAATACATAACATATTTCTTATTGTTATCATATTACTGAGTAAGGACCACTCCTAAGGAAACCTAAGTATTCAAGGTGTATAATATAAATGGATTATCTAGGTTAGATGGTTGAAGAGTTGGGGAGCATAAAATAAATTTATTAAATTAAAGAAAGATCTTGTTACAACTTTCATTCCATTTGAACTCAACATATTTCTTAAGCAGATAGTTTAATGAATAATCTTTAAAATATAACTCAAGGGTAAACCACCTAATGTATTTGATATTTGCAAATAAGGATTTTATATATTTAACTATTTAAATGGAAGGCATAGCAACAATATCTATGATCTTACCATGGTCAGTATATATGGCTTAGGCATAGCAGATGGTGACTGAAATATTGTGAGTGGCACATGGCGAGTGGCACAAGGCGAGTGGCATATGGTGAGTGGCAGATGGCGATTGGCATATGGTGATTGACAATAATTTTATTATTTTAGGCATCAAAATATATCCAAACATAGGCATATTTTTACTCATTGGAAATATCTTTTCAAGAAAAATCTAATGGTGTTATTTTGATTAATTTTGAAGATGATTTAATAGGTTGAACATGGTCCCAAAGATGGTGATAAGGAGGTAATGTAATTTAAGGTAGATTTTGACCTTACTTCAAACCCACAGGAGGAATTTTAAAGGCTTAAATATGAAATATGAGGAAGATATTGCCAAGTATCTACTCCAAGTTGATAAGGTTATCAACACCATTCATGTACTTGGAGAAAATATTGAAGACTCTAACATTGTTCAGAAAATATTAAGGTCACTTCCTATGAGGTTTGATGCAAAGGTTTCAGCAATAGAAGAGATGAAGGATCTTAAAAACTTAAGCATGGATGAGCTACATAGAATTATCATGGCCTATGATATGAGGACTAAAAAAGATCAAACATCCAAATAGGAAGCAACATTTAAAGCTTCAAAGAAGACAAAGAATAAGGAACCAAAATCAAGTGAAGAATCAAGCAGCGAAGAAGAAGCTAACTTTGTGTGAAGGAATAAGAAGGGTCCAAGAAAACATAAAGGTATGCATTCTATGAAATATTTTAATTGTGGTAACCTTGGTCACTATGCATCTAATTTCCCACAAGATGGAAGTAGTAGCAGTGAAGAAGAAAATAAATATAAGAAAAAGAAAGAAATACAATTTTATCATGAAAATAAAAATAGTATGGTAAAAACAAGCATGATAAGATCTTTCAAAGACACAAGAAAATTTTATATGTTGAAGAAGCAAGAAGTTATTCCATCAGTAGTGATGAAAGTCTCTCAAATAGTGAAAGAGAAAAAATCCTATTTTTGGCCATAGAAGAGAAAGAATATACTCATGTTGTCAAAGACCAAGAAGAAGAAAAAGGTAACATTGTCACAAGAACTCATTGACCTAAAAGTTAAAGTTGAAGAGGTAAAGCAAATTGAAGAAGGTATGGCTGAGCAGTTAAAGGAAAAATAGTTGGAATGTAAAAACTAGAACATGAGGTTATCTCTCTAAGGAAGGAAGTGGAAGATTCTAATGATAAGCTACACAGGTTTGGGAAAAACACAAAAATCATGGGTGATATTATCAAAACACAAATATATTAGACTATGAATATTGGACTTGGTTTTGAAGAAGGTAAAAGAAAATAAAAGGGGGAATCAAGCTCAAAAAGAAAAGAGCCATAAAAAAAAATGTTAAAGAGGAACCTAAGACCTATGTTGATGTATTAAAAAGTGGAAGCATCAATAAGGAAGAAAAAAAAGCATCATCAAGAAACAAAGTCCATCATAGAAACAGTAATGAGAGAACCATGCGATAATATCCTCCAAGGAAATCAAATAGGTTTCAATATTACTTCCATGGTTATTGTTTTTCATGTCACAAAATTGATCATAAAGTTGTAAATTGTAGGGTCTATGCTAAGAATGATTTTGGTTTCATGAAGAGGAAGTTCAATTCATTTATACCTCTCATGGACTACAACATCACATGCTACAAATGTAATAATTTTAGGCATACAAGTAGATGGTGTAGAATAGTGTTCCTTGAAATTCCAAAGTCAAGAAAAATGGAATATGTTCAAAATATTCAAAAGGGTATGTCCTCCAAAGTTTGGATAAAGAAAATAGAACAAAAAAAGGAGCATAGTAATTTGGGAGTTTCACTCTTATATCATAATTGAACATCTCAAGAAAAGCAAGGAGTAAAGGGGGTGTTGTCAAGTGTCTTGTCTTACAGTCCCAAGGAGCCTTTGCCATTAATGTCAAAAGGGGAGAATTTTAGTAAGTAGAAGTAGTTTGGAATTTTAATAAGGGGGAGCAACTAGTCAGGGGGAGCATTTTGTGATCCTATTGAATTAAAGAACATTTTTCTTTGTAGGGTTACCATCAATTACAAAGGGAATATTGTTAGAATTATTGAGTTATCATGTGCTTGAGTTTTCATTGATGTCAAAGGACCATGGTGTGCTTGAGTAGGTTATTCAAGGAAAATATATAGTTGAGTGAAGGTTTCAAAGCAATTAATTCAAGGCAAATATAAAGTTGAATGAAGGTTTCAAAGTAAATTATTCAAGGCAAATATAAATTTGAGTGAAGGTTTCAAAGCAAATTATTCACAAGGTAAATATAAAGTTGAGTGAATGTGTGAGAAAATTATTCACAAGGCAAATATGAAGTTGAGTGAAGATATAAAGTTTTTATAAAGTGAAGGTTTCAAATTAAACTTTTAAATATTTAAATTAAACAATTTAAATATTTAATTAAAGTTTGAGCAAGCCGACCTTTTAGGTGCCAAAGAAAAATGTAAGTTTACATATAAATAAAGGATCATAATTCATTTTTGGATGTTGGTTTTTGTTGCTCGAACGTCTTGCGATTCAGAGGACTCATATAGAGGAGGAAGATTTGAGTAAGGCATATTGCTAAGGATCTGATGGTAGTTTTACGAACAAAGACACTCTACTAACAAAAAATATGACAAATTCAAGGAAGATATTGTCATTTTTGCATAAAGCATGGAACGCAACGATTGGAGGTGAGACATATCTCTGATGTTTGATTTGCAACATAGCAATAGAAGAGCACAAAAAATATTGGTGAAGGTCATTCAGGTCCACCTTATTAAAGAAGAAGAACATCACACATACTACAACAAATCATAGGTTTCTAATCTGACAAGTCAAGACATTTGAAGGTTGCTACTGGCCATTGAAGAAGCTAGGGTAAAATGAGCTACTGTTTTCTTGTCCGCAGAAGAAGAACATGCATAAATATTTGATTTAAAAAATCAATGTCTCAGTGAAAATATCATAAGATGTCTCTATTTGAGGTGATCAAAAACATTGAATGGAGTGGGAAATAACCCTAAAATACATAGAATTGGTATTAAAGCTAGCCAAGTGAAGACATATTATCACGAGCATCAAGGATGCATATCAACACAAATATTTTATCAAGACTCGATTAGGTAAAGAAGGCTCAATTCATCTGCGTGCATGGCATACAAGCGCAAGAACATTTTAATGCAGGAGATGTTTTATTAGCGAGTGCAACTTGGATTCGTGGATCTCTTTAATACTTAGGATTTGGTGAAATTATTGATAGTGTGGATGGAACACTTGGTGCAAATAGAAAATGTAAAAGGAGAGCGCACATTGAGAATTTAATAGGGAAACATGAAAGGTAAAAGAAAATTGAGGTGCACCCAAGAAAACTTGCAGAAGCTAGTTCAAAGTGATGATTAAAGAAGAAGGTAAAAGATGTCACTTTTGCTCTATCCTTTTTTATTGAAGACAATATTGGAAAATAGTTAGGACAGGTGAACGACTCTATGATAGCGATGAAGCAATCACCTTAATTCTAGAAAGTAACAAATGATCAAGGGAGAAAGAAAGCAAGATATGAGCGATTAGGTCAGTGAACTAAAGGTGGTTATCTTCATAAAATAAAATATATAGCTACAAATTGGCAAAAAATGAGTTGATCATATTGGTACTCAAGAATAGTTAGAAGGAAAAGTTGACATTGGAGCAAAGAAAATAGTTTTCAATGAAGGCAATGATAAAATTAAGGTATGGGTATGTCTTCCATTATTAAAAGTTCATTGGGTAGACTATTTGCATTTGGGATGATGGTTATAAACTAGTGGACTTGTAAATACAAAGGGAAGGTGATTGGTTTTGAGTAAAAGGTGCACATTATAGTAGAAGAAGATCAAGGCATTAGCATCTCCAAGTCAACACACAAGTAAGTTATCTAAGCTAGACTTGAGCTACCTTTAAAATGTAATAAATGTGAGATATGTGGAAGTGATAGACTTAATGAATGTGAAGAACATATTAGCCATTTAAATCTTACTACATTAGTGCATATCATGCTCTATATGTTCATGAAGATAAAATAATTCTGGGTAGAATATGTCTGAATTGCTTTTAGTAGTGGAAATCAAACTGAGGAAAAGGTGAAGAACTTGATGTCATAATCAAGCACATTTTGGAGCAGATTTGAGTAGGTTTTGTAAGCAGGTTTTGGAGCAGATTTGAGAAGGTTTTGTAAGTAGGTTTTGGTGTAGATTTGAACAGGTTTTGTGAGTAGGTTTTGGAGCATATTTAAGAAGTTTTTGTAAGAAAGTTTTGCAGTAGAAATAAGCAGTGTTTGTGAGCAGGTTTTGGAGCATATTTGAGCAGTGTTTGTGAGAAGGTTTTGGAGTAGATTTGAGTAGGTTTTGGAGTATATTTTAGGAAGGGGATTGGTATCTCCTGTGTATTGATGTCCATGAAATTGAACAAGGGGATTTGTGTCTCCTGTAGATTGGTGTCCATGAACTTGAGCAAGGGGATTGGTGTCTCTTGTATATTGGTGTCCATGAATTTGAGCAAGGGGATTGGTTTCTCCTATGGATTGGTGCCCACAGACTTGAGAAAGGGGATGGGTTTCTAATATGTATTGGTGTTCATTAGAGACATGGTGGAGAAATAGGTGGTTGAGCTACGACATTGCAGTACTTTGGACAACATAACAGAAATATTCACCAAAGGAGTTGCTAAAGCTCAATACATATAGTTGAGAGACTGTCTTATCAACCCTCTCAACTTTAAGGGGGATAATGTTGAACTATGAATGTCATACCTCCTATAGTTTAGTTAGCATATGTAATTGTTTTCCTACGTAGCTAACTTAGGAGTTATTCTAGAATGTAGTTGAGAGCATATAGGCCTTTAGTTGGACTTATTCTATGTTAGGGTCTAGCTCATAATAGTTGATATTGGTTACGTGAATAATGGAGCTCCAAATTTTTTTGAGCCCAAATTTGTTCTTCCTCCATATTATAAATTGTAATCCGGTGAAAGCAGATCAATATAGTGAATTATAGATTCAAATTTGATAATAGAATGATCATCATCTTCGTTGATAACAATATTGAAGTAGTTTTTAAGTGTTGAAAAATCTTCATATTTAGCTTCTTCAAGAATTGTTTGTGAGTAAAATATCAATTCTAGTGACATATAATCTTCATCTTGACCATCTAAGAATTTTCAACTTCTTGAAAATATGATTTTTAAGCTTGTTTCTTTTTTTTTATTTTTTGTAATAATTTATGTTCTTGTACATCCATATTAATTTGTGATTTTTGATTGTTTGTTTACCTTTTTTTTTGCTTTCTTTTAATTTCCATGCCATTAATATCAACCTTATAACTCCAATAACTCCTAAATTATTTTCCTTCAATATATTTCACTCTTCTTTTTCAATTCTTCTTTATTCTTTAATTCTTCAAATATTTATTTCCTTCAATATTTTTTTTGATTGGTAGAAAGGGTTTTGAAAGGGCCCTGAACCTTGTACAAGAGAAATCACATGAATTCCATATCGACCGAGGTGATCCAAGAAATAAAGATCAAAGAGCAAGCAAACCTCCACACGAGGAAATGTGTCACGAAATCGCGACCACATTGGTGATGTCACGAAATCACAACAAGTTGCACCGTTGCTGCCAAGAGAAGAAAGAAAGTCATGAAATCATGAAAAGAAGTGCCATCGAAGCCGAAGGAGGGAAGAAGTCATGAAATCAAGACATGTTGCAAGGTTGCTACTAGAAGAGAGGAAGTATCATGATATCACGACGTGTTGCTAGGTTGGAGCCGAAAGAGAAGAAGAGTTGCGAAATCGTGACATGAAGGAAAACCGCGATCGGACAGAAAGGGTGTCGCAAAATCACAACAAGAAGTAATACCACTATCAAAGAGAAGAGGTGTCGTGAAATCATGACAAGAAGGAAGACCGCAACCGAAGAAAAAAAGTGTCGCAATATCGTGACAATTATGAAAGACCGCTACCAAAGAGAAAGGGTGTCGCGAAATCTCGACAAGATGGAAGACCGCTGCCGAAGAGAAAAAGTGTCACGATATCACAACATTATGGAAGACCGCTTCCAAAGAGAAAATGTGTCGCGATATCACGACAAGATGGAAGACCGCAGCCAAAGAGAAAAAGTGTCACGATATCATGACGAGATGGAAGACTGCTGCCAAAGAGAAAAAGTGTTGCAATATCGCGACAGTATGGAAGACTACAGCCGAGGAGAAAAGGTGTCGCGATATCGCGACATGATGCAAGTAAGAAAAAAAGTGTTGCGATATCGTGACAAGATGGAAGACTACTGCCAAGGAGAAAAAGTGTCGCAATATCGCGACAAAATGGAAGACTGCAGCCGAAGATAAAAAATGTCATGAAACTGTGACATGATGCAAGAAAGCACCTGAAGATAAAAAGTGTCATGATATTGTGACATGTTGCAAAAACACTTCCAAAGAGAAAAAATGTCACGATATCGTGACATGTTGAAAAAACGCACCCGAAGAGAAAAGGTGTCGCGATATCGTGACATGTTGCAAAATCGAGGCCGAAGAGAAAAGGTGTCACGATATCGTGACATGTTGTAAAACCATAGTGGGAGAGAAAAAGTGTCATGATATCGCGACAAGTTGAAAGACCGCTTTCGAAGGAGAAAAAGTGTCACGATATCGTGACAAGTAGCAATTTCGTGGCCAGAGGAAAAAGGGATGTCGCGATATCGTGACATGCTAAAATTTCATGGCCAATGGTGAAAAGTGTCGTGATATCATGACAAGTTGCTGAAACGCAGCCAAAGGGGGAGAAGAAGGAAGAAAGGACGTGAAAACTCGACCAGTTCCAAGAGCAAACAAACCCGGTCCCCTGTAAACCACTCACATTGTGCAGACATTGGAACTTGTAGAAGAGTCCCTTAGGCCAATGGGAAAGGAGTCTCTCCAAACATGAATGTCCGTTTTGCCAACTCCCTTGTTAGCAAGCTAGTCTGCAGCTTTGTTGCCTTCCCGGTACTGATGCTTAATGACTAGTTCTGGGTAAATGCCGATTAGTGCTTTGCATTCTTGGAAGATCAAAACAAGGGCCCAGGGAGGCACAGAAGTCCCATTGAGCCAGTTGATGCAGTGCAGAGAGTCTCCTTACCTTCCAAGAGAATTAATCTTTAGAGTAGAGCCCGAGTCTCTACCATATTGTTAGATTGAATTCCCAGGTTCTGAGCAAAGGCCAAAATAATTTCTCCTCTATGATTTTTGAGAATTCCTCCTCTGCCAGCCGCTCCTGGGTTTCCTTTGGCCACACCATAAAAATTAAGCTTGTGCCACCCGGTAGGAGGTAGGACCCACTTGATGATAGACCTATCAATAGAAGAACAGGGTGTGGCAAAAAAATTGGAAAGATTGAAAAGTTTTGTTAGGTACGATTCAAGGCCAGACGAGGGGGGTTTGGAAGACGAGACAAGAGAGGCATTCTCCACAGCAAGGGCTAAGATTTTGGCAACTACAATCTTCATATCAGTGGCTTGGTTTTTGAAAATTTTGGCATTTCTCTCAAGCCAAATCTGCCATAGGAAGATGTGAAGGCAAGCTTGCCACATGAATTTAAGTTGATTGTTATTGAAATGTTGGGGCCATTGTTGGAAAAGGAGGGGAATGGAATGAGGGAGGGCTACGAAGATGACGAAGGTGTTAAGAACCTGGTTGAGCACTGCAAGAGAGAAGGGACATTCCAAAAAAACATGCAAAGTTGACTCACAGGCATTTTTACACAGGATGCACCAATTGGGGATGAGTAACCCTCTGATTATCAAGTTGTCAATGGTGAGGATTCTGTCTTGGATGGCCAACCAGCAGAAGAATTTGACCTCTGATTAATATTTCCTTCAATATTAATCTCTTCTTATAACTCCCATTTCTTCACAATACTATATGTTTCATTTAAATTTTAAATATACATTTTTATCTTCTTATAACTCCCTCAAGTGATTTACTTCTTCATTCAATTATTTCACTATTCCTTTTATTATCTTCTTATTCACTTTATTTAAATTCTTCTTATAACTCTAGGTTTATAAATTTAATTTCCAAATATATTATTAAATTTCTTCTTATTTACTACACATTTTTTCTCCTCCAAATATTTATTTCTTTCTTCCTCAATAAATCTCTCTTTCTCTCACAAAAAATATTTTCCCATGAAATATATTCTACACTAAATAATTTAGTAAGGTATATAATTTGCCTTAATTATTATGTTGTAACGTCCTGAGTCTCTCATGATTGCACATAACTCCTTACTTCTAAACATAACACTTCACTCACATAAATCACACTTATTAACTTGAAACCACACACACATAGCTCCATACATATTTACATGATACATATTCACACTTAATAAGTTGATACATACTATAGACTAAAATATCAAACACACCCTATTCTAAACTATTTAAAAGGTACTAGATAATGTAATACATCCAAAAATAAATAAGTGATGAGTTATGTATGTGAGGTGTCAAGTTAGTTAGTGTGAGTTATGTGAGTGAAGTATCATGTTTAAAAGTGAGTAGTTATGAGAAATTATGAGAGACTTTGTGTTTATATAAATATGTGAGATTTATTATTATGTAAGAGAGAAATATGAAGAGTTGGATCTCCCATGAGTATGAGGATATGAAGAGTTTATGTAAGTGAAAAGGTCAAGAGTCATGTTTATATTAAGAGTATCATGTATGTATATATTAAATACAAAGCCTTGTAATATGTATTGAAGAAGCATTGCATTTATGCATTGCTTATAGTAGATGTATTTTCAATAATATTTTAGTGAGTTTATTATGCATTGTTTGAGTGATTTATTATCTAGAAATATTGTGATATCCTATGGAATTAACCTATGAGACAATAGTGATCATTTTCTAACAATGGTATTAGGGCCAACTTGGGTGGATTTTGTGAAATCCAGAATGAGCATTTGGTAAGATATATTATAGAATTTAAGAAATATATCAATAAGAAGACCCTATTTGAAGGGAGCAAAGACTTGTAGAAGAAATGTCCACATGTGAACTAAATTTTTCTATGATAATCCAAGAGTTGAGTCACAATGAAAGTCAAATAAAGACAAGCCTATGAAAGGTAGTCATGATAGAATGTTGGTCAACACAACTATGAATATTGAGATAATCCAAGTTAAGTGTACCCAAGGATTGAAGCGCAGCAAGGCTGAATAAATCATACAAAGATAAATTTTAGGGCTAAGATCACCCAAATTTGAAGATAGCCAACTAACAAGAGCACTTGAAATTATAGAAGAGGAGAAGAAAATTCAAGGTAAGGCAAAGTTAATTATTTGAAGAAAGTTATTTTAGTGAAACGAAAATATTTTATTAAAGTGAAGAAGAATAAATGTTTTGGAGGAAGAAAAATTGATGGGAGTTAGAAGAATAATTGAAGAATAATTATTTGAGAATATTGAAGAAGAATAAATTGAAAAAGAAAGAAATTAATTGAAGGATAAAGAATTGAAGAAAAATTTGAAGTCGAAGAACAAAGAGAAGAGAAGAAATAAGAAGAAAGAATAAAAAATTGAAGAAAATTATGAAAGAATATTGAGAAGAAGAAGTGAAAATAAGTTTGAAAGATATTGTTTGAATAAAGAAATTGAAAGGAGATTATTGAAAAATAATAATTTGAAGAAAATTTTGAAAGAGCTTATTTGAAGATAGGAGTATTATTGAAGAAATTGTAGAGAAAGAAATAAAATAAGATGTAATACTTAGTCTAATTTTTCTAAGACAACTATATGAAGAAAGCAATAGCTTGCTCGAACAACACATTTCTAAAGAGCCTACATTGGAAGAATATGTTCTGAAAAATAAAAGGAAAAGTTGGTTGGTGGAGTTATTAGTTTATAGGCACAAGTAGATGGTAAGCAAGGAAGATGTTACAAAGTAGAATAATGTTAAGGTATTGTAATAGCCAACAAAAAGAATCAAAATGTTGCAGGATAATGTGCAAGAAATCATGTCAAAATAGAAAAGAAACCAAAAATTGTAACATAATGTATGCATATTATATTTGGTGATAAGGTCAACATCTATCTTATTATTAAAATAAAAGGTAGAAGTTGGAAGGATTAAAATTAATTAATATTTGGTAATCTAAGATATGTGCAAAATTGGTAGTTGTATCAACTCAAAATTAAACATTTAAATGATATTGAATACAATTAAGGATCAAATAAACATTGGGATAGCAAATATGGTAGGCACTAGAGCTCTAGACCTGTATTTTTCCATTATCAAGACAACCAATCATGATAAAATTCCCATTGATGAAAATATCTACAAGAAATTGTGTACCTTACTTTATATTCAAGGGGTTATGTTAATGACAATTTGGAATCCTATCTAAATGCCTTGGAAAAATTCATAATTGGGTAGTGGCTCTAAATGTAGTAGATTATTTTGTTTTATATGCATGTATGCTTTATACTTGGATGGACACCTTGATAATGCACTTGCTGACAAAAAATGACTTGATGGAAGGTCTAGGAACATGGAGAGGAGGACTAGATACAATGGTTATGAATATAGTGATGGAGATTATGGAAGTAATGGATATAATAGTTATAAATCAAGTTATAATTATTATGAATTCCATAGACAAGAGGACTCTTAGCTTGAGAATGTTCAACCTAGGACAATTCAAAATATGAAATCAAAAATATTTTTTGTCACAATACACTACAAGCAACAAATTTTGGAATATTTTCTTGCCTACAATCCAATAGGCTTTGAAAAATGTAATAGATTGGTTTATGGTACTCTTTCTACTATTGTAAAGGAGAGCTTTCATATTTATGGTGATATTTGTGAAGGTTTAACAATTTTTTTGGATAGATTCTTTGATATGGAATATGATGATTGTTATTCAAGAGCAACAAATCAAGTTGATGAATTAGCATCCTTTTATAATCTATGTAAAAATATGGGAATTTATAAAAAATGGAGTATCCAGAGGTACATAGTGTTTTATAAAGACTCCTTGAGACATTGAAGGATGTTTTGTAGAAAATATCATATTCTCATAATCAATAGTCTAAGAGTCCAAACAGGGAAAAATTCATAGAATTTATGATAGATATTTTCATCAAACATCCTTCATTTGAAAGAAGTGTCTTGACTATAATGGATTTTTTTTTGTAATGTTCATGACAGAGTATCTCTAACAAGCACAATATACCAAATAATGTAATATGGAGGGTGTTGGAGGTATTACATTATTGGGTACCTTACAACATTAATGCAAGGATCTTATAAATATTTTATATTAGAATGTGTTTAGTATTTGAGTCTATAGTATGTTTCATGTTATCAAGTGTGAGTATATGTCATGTAAATAAGTGAGGAGTTATGTGTGTGAGGTTTCAAGTTAGTAAGTATGAGTTATGTGAGTGAAGTGTCATATTTAGAAGTAAGAAGTTATGAGCAATCATGAGAGACTTTATCTTTATGTAAATATGTGAGATTTATTATTATTTAAGAGAGAAATATGAAGAGTTGGATATCTCATGAGTATAAGGAGATGAAAATTTTATGTAAGTGCAAAGGTCAAGAGTCATGTGCATATAAAGAGTCTCATGTATGTATATATTAAATATAATGCCTTGTAATATGTATCAAAGAAGCATTGCATTTATGCATTGTTTTATGAGCACAAAAAATATTCATTTTTATGCATGTTTAAAAGGGTATTGTATGACATATTTAACACTAGAAATACATTTTTGTATAATTATTGCATATATTTAATAGAAAATGAAATATTATGCTTGAATGGTGTTTTTAGTTGAAATAGATGCAAGTTTTTGTTACTTATTTTACACTTTTCAATTGAGATCCCACATGGACTTGGCAAAGCATAAATAATATAACATTTTTAAGTATAAAAATATCTTGAAGGAGATTGCAGAGAATAGAGGCACCTAAATCCTACTAAGGGAAACATGACTACTTCCTACAAGGAAGTAGGCATATATATCTTGAACATAGGTATCGCTTATATCTTAGTCACATGTAGGCACCTATATTTCAACTGTAGGCAAGTACCTATATTTCATTTTCAGGTAGGTACCTATATCCTAGTCACATTAAGGTGCCTACGTTCAATGGGTATATAATACCTATATTTAGTATATTGACTGCTTGATCAAAAGACCACACAATTTTTAGAAAGAAGTTGTGCAAAATAGGGGAGCATCATTTTTATATTTTGTTGATTAATTTTAGAAATGCCCACTCTTTTAATAGGTAGAGACTACATCTATGCATGCACATACTGAATCACAATATGTGATTAAATTAGGTATTTTTGAATATGTTATTTTGTAACAGGGATAGCTACATTCTATATAAGAATGCAGATCAATCCTAAAAATGGATCCATGAAATTTTCATATTTTTTACTGCACTAAAATATCAATAAAAGAGTTTCGAGTGTTCTTATATGCTGGACTAAAAGAGTGATTTCCAAGTAATTAGTTAGGTAGACTACCTGTAGGAGCTTAGGCACACTCCAGATAGTAATCCTCTCCCATTTTATTTTCTTTAGTTTTTGTTTAATATTTTAAGCTTTAATAATTTTTGTCATGTGTTTATTTCTTGTAATTTATTTTCTAGTGTGTGTAATTTATTTACCTCTTGTAGTTTATTTTAGTTGAATGTTTTTATTTAATTTATTTAATTTTGTAGTGTGTTGATTTATTTATTTTAATACACATTTATTTTACGGCACTTCCATTTATTTGCTTTATTTAAACTCTTAGTTTTAATGGGTTTGGTTAAAACTAAACTACACAAAAAAAACTCCACCAAACAAAAATATGTATATGAACTCATCTCTCACACTATAGGCATATAATTTACATAGGCACTCACAAGTTTATGAACTCTCAGATTGATATTAAATGGACAAGAATTAACCATTTTATAGAACACCATTTTTTGCTCACCATTTTGGCACTATTGCTAGGGAGTACTAACTGTAGTGTTAAGGATCCATAGGTTAGCCAGCCTAAATGTAAATATTATGACTATCTAATTGAAGATACCCTACCTGAGAATGCATGAGAACACAAAGGCCAAGAGGACTTAATAATTTTTTTATTAAAATAATATAAGTCACCTCACAATTACTATAAATACTTTTGAGGACTCTGAAACACTTCTTGAGGAAATATAATCATCTCCACCTGATTCACCCTGGCACATTAATCCAATTTATGATACATCAAGTAGATCAACCCCAAACCATAACCATTTTGAGGAGTTCTTGAATAACCAAATGTGGAAAGTAATTGAAGAAGAGACTATCTCAGATTTTGAATTAAGCATATTATTGAAAGATAATAAAAATGAGTGTGATGCTCTATTAGTAGTTGTAGAAGAAACTATCTTAGAAACATCATCTAAAACCATGGCCGGAAATGATGAGGCTTCCACCAATTTTGAATTCTTGATTGAAGAATATAGAGGAGACACTAAAATGAAACATATCTCCCTTGCACATCTTCATATATTTAGAGGACTTCCGACAAAGTATCTTGATCTATTTCTCTTTAAATTCAATGTTCTTTGTAGATCAGTTGATTTTAAAATAGATTCCCAAAAACTAAATATTTTTTCCTCCACGTTAGATGATTCAACATTACATTGGTTTATTAGTTTGGGGAATAAAAAATAACCACCTGAGAAGAAATAAAGAAAATATTCTTAGAATAATACCAATATGAAAGGGAAAGGGATGCATGAGAGGAATTCCTAGATATATCACAAAATAAGAAAGAGTCTTTAGAGGATTTTTGGGGTAGATTCTATTTTTATCTCCAACACTCACCCCATGCAAAAATAGGAGAAAAGTACTTAAGAAGTATATTTTTAAGGTTCTCACAAATGAATCATTGGAATATTTAAAATTATTAGTGGGAGGTGATATTTACCAAGCCCAAATGATAGAAATATGATAGTACTATCAGAATTACTCTAGGAGAAAAATTAAACCCATCACTAGAGGGACTAAAACAATAGCCTCAATAACCAAAGCAAAAATAGGAACTTTGCTGGAAGACATGAAGAGTGATATTTTATCCTCTCTTGTGATCCAACTAGATACATTCCAACTTCAAAAAGAAGTAAGAAATGAAATAAACATTAACTATATCTTTGTAAGGGGGTGAAGGTCCAAGGTTCAAATCTCGGGCCTCGTCAAACTGAATTATTGTCCATTTCTTAGTACTTTAAGTGATTTAAAAGGTTTAAAATGATTGTGGCATGGTGGTTACAGGGGTAGACTACATGAAGAACTGTGCAATGTCTTCTAGGGTGGATAGCACAGAATATAGTGGCAGCCATAAAATTTGGATAGCCTTCCTAAATTTATGGTGGCTACTGATTCCACCATGTAAATTAAAAAAAAAACATTAACTATTTCTTGCCCAATATGTAGGAAGAAGCATCCAAGAAATGAATGTTTGTAATACAAATTCTAAGTCTGTGCAATTTTTCAAATGGACCATAAAATGAAATTGTGCCCAATATTAGCAAACATAAAAGAGGAACCAAAAATAGTTGAAACATACTGTTAGTATTAAATAACAAATATGAGCAATAATATAATGCAAAAATAAACACAAAAGAAATTATGCAATACACAATAGACACAAATATAACGTGGTTCACCCAAATCGGGCTACTCCATAGAGAAAATAACTAGGCCCTTTATATTCCATCTAGAAAACCCCTCTATACACAACCACATACCTCATTCACCAATTTAGTCATCGTACAACCCCATCTTATGATAATGCATTACAATTTTAGGGCAAAAAATCCACCTAAAATCTATCGTCCGATCTGTGACCTAATATCAAATGGTCCAAATTTACATAGAGGAAAAAACATCTATTTTTATCTTTGGGGGTGCCGCCCCCTGGACCCCCCTTGCGATAGTAGTAGGGGGGCTAATGACCCCCTACACCCCCCATATTTCACATAGTGGATCTATGTGCGGCTAAAACAAAGGCCTCCAATTTAATCAGGCTCCATAATCAACACATACTTTGTGGTTAATAGGAGAAATTGGCAACAATATCCTATGGGAGGTGAAGTACCAAGAGTAGCACCACCATACAGTGGCTCTAATTTTATGAATCAAGGGTAAGACCAAACACCCAATATGGTATGGTGGGGTTAGCCACCTTAGATGAACACTCTCCACTATCCTACTCCATATATACCATACCTATGGATGTCATACCAAAAATCTAGCACACAGTGGAGGAATTTTAATATGTGGACTTCACCTTCACAAACAACAACACAAGCTCCACTATAGCCTAGTTTTTTAGCACCCCCTACATCTATGTCACAATAGCTACTGGTACAACCAACACTAAATTTTAATAACAAGACAAATCAACCCGCTTATTAGGTAGATATGGGGATGTATCCTATGTATCATATTAGTGTAGAGCATGTAGTTTGTAGTAAAATACAACTTAGATCGGGTAGAGAAGTAGGATTAGATCCAACACATCCAATAGTTGAGGAGGAAGTAGAGGTAGAAATTGGAATAGAACAAACACCTTCGATAGATGAGGTAGAGAAAAATCAACTAGTGAATAGTTAAATAATGAAGGGGTTCCACCTTTCCCCAAAAGGTTACAAGAAACTAGGAAAAGGATGAAACCAGAATTTGAAATAATGAAAGGGTTGAAAAACCTTACTATCATGATTCCCCTTTATCAATATATAAGAGTGGTACCTATTTATGTGAAAGCCATTAGATAATTGTGTCTCAAAATACCAATACAATGACAACCAAAAGTAGTACCAATGGTAGTCTAGTTAGCTGACTTGATGTTAGGAAACACCTACCATCCAGAATATTATGATCTAGGAAGCTCAATCTTAACTATTAGAATTTTAGGCTTAATTATATCCAATACTTTAGTATACCAAGGTGCAATCATAAATGTAATGCCTAAGGAAACCATGTATAAACTACAGTTAAATGACATGAGGCCAACAAAAATAGTTTTACAAATGGTAGATAGGTCTACAGTACTCCCAAAGGGGATGTTGGAAGACATAATTATAACTATAGATACATGGGAATACTCAACAGACTTCTTAGTCCTGAAATAAAAATCAGATTTGGGTGGTTATCCACTCATACTAGGATATCCTTGGTTGGAAAAAATTGATGCCTATATTAGTTGTAGGACTAGACAAATGACTATATCATATGGATGAAATGTTAAAAACCTAGTCATTTATCCTCTTTCACATTCCACCGATGAATTGGGAGAGCCCAATTTTGAAGTCATACATGATGATGCCTTGCCTATGTTACAAGTGATGGCTCTAGATAAAGTGGAAGAGGAAATTGATGAGGATTTAATTATAATGAATTTTCTACAAGGATAATCTTCACATCCTGCTATGGATTCCTCACTTGTTGGTAGCAAGGAACATCAACTAAAAAAAATTGAGATAGAACCTAGAAGAGTATTAAATATTTATAGTGCATTGATAACTGTTCAAGAGGAAATGTTGAAAGACATTAAAAACTGATAAAATTTCTTTCACTTGGGACTATAGATACATGAGGGGTATTGAACCTGATGTATTAATACATAGAATTTACCTAGAAGATGATGTGATACCAATAAGGAAACCTCAAAGGTTGATGAATCTAGCCATGAAAGAGATAGTAAAGGCTGAATTGCAAAACAAATTATCTATTGGATTCATCTATCCCATTTTAGGCAGTCAATGGGTATCATATTTGGTGGTGGTACCCAAGAAAAATAGCATATGAAGGATCTATGTGGACTACAGTATGTTTAACAAATCTACAAGAAAGGATCACTTTCCATTACCTTTCATAGACCAAGTCATACATACCTTGGCATGATGAAAGTACATTTCATTCCTTGATGGGTACATCAGCTACATTCAGATCCACATAGGGGAAGAGGACCAATAAAAGACAAAATTTACTTATCCTTGGGGTAACTTTTCCTACCATGTCTTACCTTTTGAGTTGTGTAATACACCTACAACTTTCTAGTGGGTAGTCCTTAGAATATTTTTGGCTATGGTAGGAGAGACCATAGAGATTTATATGGATGATTTCATTGTTTACAATGAAAGTTTCAAAGAAGCTATGACAAATTTGGAAAGAGTACTCTAGCACTATCAAGAAACTAACCTATTCTTAAGTAACAAGAGATACTTCATGTTAATACAAGAATATATAGTCTTAGGACACCATATATTTTCTAATGGGATAAAGGTAGATAAAAGAAAAATAGAGATCATTAAAGAACTACCTACCCCCAAAAAATAGAGAGATGTTCAAATTTTCTTAGGCTTTGCTTGATACTATAGGTGATTCATTAAATATTTTAGTAAAATTGCCAAACCACTACACACATTATTAACTAAAGACATTGGGTTTGTCTAGACAAATGAGTGTGAACAAGCATTTCAAATATTAAAAGAAAAACTAATAATTGCTCTCATGCTTAGGGGTCTGAATTAGAACCTCCCCTTCCACATTTATGCGAATGAATCTAATAATTCTATAAGGGAAAAACTAGGATATAAAGAGTAAAATGAAGTGTACACCATTTATTACATTAGTAAACACCTTATGGGCACTTAATTAAATTATAATTACAAAAAAATAACTCCTTGCAATAGTACATGTGATTAAAAAATTCCACCATTATATCATGGGCTATAAAATATTTGTGCATATTGACTATATATTAGATATTTGATGAAAAATCCAATGGTAAGTGGTAAGATTATTAGATGGATCTTAATTTTATAGGAATTTTATGTGACTATTGTAGATAAACATAGGAAAGATAATGTTGTTTTAGATTTTTTGTCCGGATTGATCTCTCAAGATAACATTGCAACTAAGGACATATTTCAATATGAGGATCTTTTCTCTCTAGATAACTAAACACCATGGTATTCCAATATGGCTAATTACCTAGCAATTGATAATGCACTGACCCCTTGAGAAGCTCTAAATTTAATTGAAAAGAGTGTAGCCTTCTCAAGGATTGGTGATTGCTTGTTTAAAATAGGTCTTGATCGAATCATGTGAATACGTGTGGTAGAAAATGAAATGCAAGATATTTTAAAAGCATATCATGATGAACCATGTGGTGGATATTTTGCAAAAAAAAGAACTACATTTAAAATCTTACAAGTAGGATATTATTAGCCCTCATTATTTAAATATGCAATCAAATATGTCAACCATTGTGATCAATATCAAAGAATGGATTGAACAACCACACGAGAAGAAATGTACATCCAACCACATATGCATATTGAACCATTTTACAAATAGGGTATGGATTTTGTTGGGCCTATCAATCCACAATATAAAAATAAAAGGTATATTTTAGTGTGTACTGATTATGTTACTAAGTGGCTTGAAGTGCAGGAATTATGGATCATAAAGGAGGATAATGTAGCATAGTTCCTGTATGATTTAATACTCACGAGATTCAATGTTTCCAAGGAGATTACTACAGGGATATTAGTTCACTTCAAATATGATACAGGAACTAATGCAACAATTCCAAATTTAGCACAACAAAACCATCCCATATCATTCACAAGCTAATAGCCAAGTGAATATTACCAATTACGAGTTGGAAAACATTCTAACAAATACAGTGTAGCAACACAAGAAATATTGGAAAAAATATCTTTCAAAAGCAGTATGGGCATACCAGACTACATGGAAAATAACTATGGGATTTACACCATTCTAATTGGTGTATGGTAAGAATGCAATGATGCCCATTGAATTCAAAATAAAAACTTTATAGATTTTTGTAAAACTTAATCTAAACCTAGACATTGCACAACATGAACAAATTTGCCAACTAAATCAGTTGGACGAATATAGGAAAGATGTAATGCAGTGCACTGAAATCATACAAAAGCAGAGAGCAATGTGGCATGACCACCACATAAGGCCCAAATATTTTAAATAAGTGTAATTAGAATTATTATACAATTCTAGGTTCCAATAGAGAAAGGAGAACTCATGCAGAGATGGTTGGGCCTATACGAAGTTTTTGAAGTGATCAGCAATGAAGTTGTTCATATTAAAACAATTGATAGTAGTGGAATAATTCTTATAGTCAATGGCCATCGATTATGGACTTACCAAGCACCTCCAATACATTAGATTAATTTAGACATAGGCATGGGGGAGACCCTATTTGCAAAAATATTTTCAACATTTTGATGAATGTACATGCATTTTCCATGAAAAAAAAAGAAAAAAAGTATATATATCATGCTTTCTATTACTTTAGATAAATTTTTTTATTTTTGTTTTTGTTTTGCAAGGCCATGTGGAACCCGTTGTATAATTTAAGCATCCAAGATAATTGGTCCTATCAAGAAAGAGCTATGTACCCTATTTTTCTCACTTTATAGGAGTGTAGTGACATGGAAAATGTGCCTACATCCCACCAGGAAGGCAATGCCTATATGTGGGTCAACACAGGCACCTACTTCCCACTATGAGGGCAACACCTATATTTGGACAAAAATAATGGTGACTACTTTCCACCATGAGGATGGTGCCTATATCCAAACCAACTCATAGGTACCTGCTTCCCACCAGGGGGAAGACACCTATATTCCAACAAGCATGGGTGCTTACTTCCCACCATAAGGAAGGTGCCTATATTTAAATTAATAATAGAGGTGCTTACTTCCCACTAGGAGGGTAGCACCTATATCCATAAGTAGCAAAGGTGATTACTTCCCAAAATAATATGGTGCCTATATTCCCTAATTTCCATGGATGAAATATGCCTATTTTTTTATTTTTCGATGATGAGATACATTTACTCCATAGTTTATTCTACTAGAGTATGCTTATTCATATCGATGGATGTTTATTATTAAGATATTCATAACGGAGGACACTAAATTCTGAGTTCTAATAGGGAAGTGTGTCTTCTCACAATGAATATTTAATGTTTTCATTTTCAACATGAGACCTCAAAATTAAAAATTATGCAATACCCAATAAACCCACTTCCAATGGATCACATCACACGAAGAAAAACACAAACCACTAATTTATTGGAACATCAAAACCATACATTAACCATTATTTTTTTAGCACCTAACATCATACACATCATTTTGTACAAAATTCACCTAGGTATGTACGAATTTTTCTATTATTTATGTGCATAGTTATCACAAAGAACATATTTGTGTTAAGTTCCAGTACATGACCATGTTTTTGCCATCCATTCATGCAACCCCACATCAAAAATTTACCACAAGGTACCAATTAGGCATGGGGTAGGTTGTAACTAAATCCAATTATATCCAGGTGTATGCCTCAATATTAATTACATGAATATCATAATTATTGCTAATTATGAGGGTGTAGTTAGCCACTATAGACAAGAATGTAGTCACATGCTTTGACCTATTACTTATATGGATAAAGTTTCTACTTCAACACCAGAAAGGCCAAAAACAAAGTGCAAAAACAAAGTGCAAAAACCATGGGGGGACCTTCAAATAATCATGCATAAAATAGAAGTGAACTTACAAATCTTATGGGCATTGTAGGCTTTATTTGAGAATAGTTTGAAGCTACAGGATGGTTATATTACTACCATTTTGTGATCTAGAGCTAAGGCCTCATTGTAGCAAAGGTATTCAGAGCATCCATGGACAATGTGGTCATGCATATGAGAGGTCTAGTGATACTGATGATAGAGGAATACATAGTAGAAGTCATCATATTACCATGCATAGGGGACTAAATATATAAAGGAGATAAAATTAAGTGATGCATTCAATGATTCTTTGGACAACCAAAAACATGACTAACGTGTTTGGGATTTTTAAAGCAATACATCCTAAAATTATGGAGGTTGGTGTTTGAACAAGTGGTATGATTCTTCACTTGCATCAAACGATATTTAATTTTCAATGTAAATCATTTTCGATACCTGAACCATTTATTGCATGGGACCAAATCAACATCTCATTTTATATGATGAGTGCCTTATATAATGAAGCAATCAGATACAAAGAAAGCACAATGATGGAATTAGGTCATCATGGGATTATTTTAGTCTTAATTTGACATGCAGAAGGGTAGTAAATTGTGCTACCACCTCTAACCACCATAGAAGAGCATGTTACATCTGAATCATTCAAAGAGTAGCACAAAGATATTCTAGACAAAGAAATAGAGGCACCTACCTCCTAAAATAATATTTGATATGGGGATGTATAGCAACATAATTTAAGTCCATTCTATGAAATATCACCACCTATGTCTAGGAGTGGGGAATTTATAGGCATGTTGGTCAACTATAGTTCGTAAGAGGACCACCATAGAAGATGAACTAGTTGCTTAGGTAGTACAAGGTTTGGATCTATTGAAGTACCCTATAGTAGGTCATCCGAGGAAGAACTCTAAGGCAAATTGTAATAAATTAAATCATAAGATTCCAATTGGGAGGAGAAATATAATGCAATATAGGCAAAATTTCAATAATTTTAGTAAGCTACTGCAATTGAGCAGTAAAAATCAAGCCACACTATGCAAGAGTTGATAAATGTTGTGCAACACTTAGAACATATGATGTAGCAATTACGGTAATTGATTACCATGAAGTATAATATGATTTATGTTGACGTACAAATTGACTAGGCCATAGATCCAATAAATTTTTCCACCTATTTTGAGGAAAAGGTGGCTTCTATAGGGGTCTACTAGTCTGATGCAAAGAGGGTGGTATTAGATGACTAGTAGTCTAATGTAGGGAACCAAACGCACCTCTAGAAGGTTCTTCATAGAAATAAGGGATCCCTAAGATGCAAAATATACTCATATTCATTGACATATCATATAGTGAGGATATCGAGGCTACCCAGTCAGCTGGTTACTCTGAAGTTGAACGTCCTATTACTACCTAGTCTACTGGTGAGTTTGCAAAACATTCTATTGCTTCTTAGTCAATTAATTAGTGAGAAGTTGACTATTCTATGGCTACCCAGTTAATTGATCAACCAACAACTAAACAGTTTGCCACTAAATATATGAAACAACACATGCTAGAAATAGAACCACCCATTATTCAACAATTATTACCTCAAAGGGAAAATTTGGTGCTTGCTCTCAAAGCACTAACAGTCATAGACACCCTAAAAATTATTAAGAAATAGAGGTATATGGATACTACAAGGAAACCACAAGGAAAGAAATGAAATACATAACATGGTATAGTATTCGATGAAGAATGAGTTGTATCACTATAAGCATTTGAAGCCCATTGATGTCAACTGGTTGAGCTCAAATAAAATCTGAAGCAAGTCAACATAGCATGATGAGCTAGCAAGAGAATGTGTAGGGAGCTAGGTATTAGTTTTAACCTAGCACACCCAATACACTTCAAAATAATGTACACCAAAGTATTGTCAACAATACTGAAATACTTCCATAAAATAGGGTTGTTCGAAAAAGAGCCTGTACTACCACCACCAGTAAAAATAGGTCAAACTGTACCACCAAATTTTATGAAGCTTTATATTGAGGTCAAAGATGAAGTTGCATGGGAACTAGTAGAATATCCATAGTTAGTAGTTTTATCGAAATTCCAATTGGTCGATATGTCACAGTTTTAGCCATGGGAGACTCCAAATATCGTGAAAGCAGAATATCTACTTGAATGCCATTTACTATGGAAACAAGTCACACCAACCCTTCAACATGGTATAGTCACTTCTTGGACCACCAAAAGAGTAAGCAAATCCTATTCAAAATAACAAATGTGATCTATACTAGATAAACCCATAAAAATATAAGGGCATAGCTTGAAAGTGGCATTACTGAAACATGACATATTGGAAAGTTATCGATGAAATAGGGGATTACACACATAAGGTGACATGAGGACATGTCAATGGTTAGGCATGGGGGTATTATGAGCGCAAAAATACTCATTTTTATGCATGTTTAAAAGGGTATTGTATGGAATTTTTAACACCAAAATTATGTTTTTCTATAATTATCGCATATATTTAATAAAAAATGAATTATTATGCTTGAATGGTTTTTTTAGTTGAAAATGTACATAGATGCATGTTTTTGTTACTTCTTTTACACCTTTCATTTGATATATTATATGGACCTGGCAATATGTAAAGAATATAATATTTTTTAAGTACGAAGATATCTTGAAGGAGATTGCAGTGAATGAAGGAGGCACCTAAATCCTATTAAGGGTAACATGACTACTTCCCACAAGTAAGTAGGTGCCTATATCCCAAATGTAGGTTGGTGCCTATATCTCGACCATAGGAAAGCACCTATATTCCTACCACATGTAGGTTCCTATATATCAGTTCCATTAAGGTGACTACGTTCAACGGGTATATAACGCCTATATTATGTGCATTGACTACTTGACCGAAATACCACACAATTTTTAGAAAGAAGTTATTGTGCAAAATAGGGGAGCATCATTCTTATCTTTCGATGATCAATTTTAGAAATGACCACTCTTTTAATAGGAAAAGGTCATAGTTCATGCACCTATCATAAAAAATTGTGATCTATGACTAATTAGTCATTTTTGAATAAGCTATTTTTGTAACAAGAACGATTGCATTCTATATAAGAACGTGGATCATTATTGAAAATGGATCAATGAAATTTTCATATTCTATACTACATAAATTAACAATAGAAGATTTTTGAGTGTTCTTATTCACGTGGACTAAAAGAGTGATTTCCAAGTAATCAACTGGGTAGACCACTTGTAGGATCTTGGGCCCACTTCAGGTAATAATCCTCCCCTATTTTCTTTGTTGTAGTTTTTGTTCAATATTTCCAATTGTGTGTTTATTTTCTATAATTTTTTTAGTCATGTGTGTTTATTTCCTACAATTTATTTTCTAGTGTGTGTAATTTATTTACCTCCTGCAGTTTCTTTCAGTTGAATGTTTTTATTTCAATTATTTAATTTTATAGTAAATTGATTTATTTATTTTTATACGCACTTATTTTCTTGCACTTACATTTATTTGCTTTATTTAAACTCTTAGTTTTAATGAGTTTGGTTAAAACTAAAACTACACGAACAAACAAACCTCCACCAAACCAACCTATGCATAGGAACTCATCTCCCACACTATAGACATATACTTTACATAGACACTCACAAGTTTATGGACTCCTGGATTGATATTAAATGGATAGGAATCAGGAATTAACCATTTTATAGAACATCATTTTTTGCTCACCATTTGCTTATAGTAGATGTATTTTCAATAAAAAATTAGTGAGTTTATTTTGTATTGTTTAAGTGATTTATTGTCTAGAAATAATGTGAGATCATGTGGAATTAACTTGTGAGAAAATAGTGATAAGTTGCTAACAATAGAGAGCTAAAAGTAATGTTAACAAGAGCATACAAATGATAGTAATTTTTTTTGTAGATGTTTGGTGAGATATTAAGGATGTGAAATGGATATTTGTGGTGAGAAAAGTAATAACTTTCCCTTTGGATTTGATGTCTAATTTTCACTCTTTCTAGAGCCATAAAATTGTAATCATTAGCCTAAACAATGCATTATTTAAACCCTAGGCATAACTATATTTCTAAAACTCTAAAATTCAACCAATGACCATGATCATCACTTAAAGTGGTAATATTGGCACCATTAATTTTTAGGATACATGCTTTGGAAGACACATGTAAACTTATCCCTTAATCATGACTCTATCACTATTTTAGTGTTTTGGAAAATTTAGAAAGAAAAAATAACCAAGAAATATGGAAAAATAAAACAACATGAAGAGAACCAAAAGCACAAACCAACATGGCTTGCTATCAACCTACTGAAGGACTAATAAATTTATTCCACCTCTATCCTATATATAGGAAGACAATACTCTCCATCACCTGCAAAGTCATCTATTAGTGCTTATTTAATAAATAGAAGTACTAATCCTTAAAATATTTCACAAAATATTGAGTAATTCATCCTTGGATTGGTAATATCAAATGCCATAGAATTCCCTTAAACATTTTAGAAATAGTAAAAATATTTATCAAGTAATAATTAATATTCATTGAAATTATGGTCATTATCAATTGAAGCATGTAAAGAAAGAAATTAGTTCTAACTTCCTTTGCATATGGAGATCCTAGTATGTTATAGTATGTACCTCCTTATAAATATATTTTGGACATATTTATTTTAAACATTAATGAGCGATTGGGTTTTTACTTAGAAACCTTTAGTGTTACCTTTTTTGAGGATGTTATAGATATGGTTAAAATAGTATAAAATACTCTCATAAAGTGAGGGAAATTAAATAAAAATACTATAAAGGATGAAGATAAGTATTATTATCCTATATACATTCAACATAAATATAAATATAAAAATAAATATGTTATTGGTGATGAGGTTACTAACTCCCATAACAAAACCAAAACTATCAATACCATAGAAAATCTATAAAATATTATCCTTGGTAAATCCAACAAAAAAATCATCACAAATTAGGAGGTTTAATAGGATAGAAGAACCCTTAGATAATGTCCTAGACCAACTCATAAAATCTAAGATGATGGTGTTGTCATGATTTAAACCCATTAAACCAAGCTAAGAAAACCTTCTTAGTTTAGACTTGACTACTATTGTGTTTTCCATAACATAAATGACTATCATAAAAAAACATGTCTTTAAATACCTTATTGATAATAGCAAATTTTTATTAATAACATTGAATCATCATCTCCTTTGATCAACTAAGATTTTAGCATCTTTCAAAATCCTTTACCTAATCATAAAAACAAAAATAAAAAGCCTTATATAATTATGTCATCTATAACAATTTTCCTTCTCCTAATCAAGTAGTGATCAGTAACATTAAATATTCTTATTCTATTAATCACATTTCTCATCATATTTGTGTTTTCACTAAGCAATAGCAAAAAAATACCCTAATTGATCAATATTTAACAAGAAATCCAATTAGATCTTATCTTTAAATCCAAGCATTATCCAAAACCAAATTCAAAGGTGTTTATAGTCTTATATCTTCTTAAAAATTCCCCAAACTCTTAGGATATCCAAGTTAGGGTTATGATTGAATGAACAATTTATCAAAACCTAAGATGAATGAGTTTGTCTCTATTATTGGATCGATAAGGGTAGATCATAAATATATTTTTACAAAGATGATATCCTTGAAAATTTTCTAATATGGGATCCTCTCCTATATATCACAACCCAAATTAGTTACAAGTTTATTAAAAGGATTTTAGTTAATAATAACTCTGGACTAAACATTTATAGTATATAATTAATCATCCAATTTGGCTTAACTAAAATAATCTTGATTAATTTGATCTTATAGTCAAGGCCTTTAGTAATGGGGAGTGTAAGGATTGTGATATGATAGTCTAACCTCTCAACATAGACCCTCAAGCCCTTAATATTATTTTTTATGTCATTCCATGTTACTTATCCTATAATATTCTTTTGGGATGACCTTATATTATTTTTTTTTGGTAAGTTAATTTTTTAAATTAATCAAAAGGGGGCATTGAAAGGTGCCCCAACGCCTTGTACATCAATGAATAAAAAGGAAGAACACTAGAGAAACCTAGAAAAGAATACAAAAAATAGGTAAAAGCCTGTAGCAATAGAAAGAAGACATCCTCTGATAGAAAGGAACAAAAAGAGATAGACCTACAACCAACAAGACCAAACCTAAACAAAACCTTCAGACCAAAGGAACAAGAAAAGGAAGGGAAGATTCAGTAGCAGGTGGGTCCACATCCATGCTTAGAGAGGAGTTTCAGTTTACATAGGTGAAACGATAGTAGTCTCCAGTGTGGTATTCTTCACTACATACTTCAGTGCATCCTTTGGGTTTTCCTTTAGAACATCAATGCAGGCTTCCTTTGCAGTTTCCACCACGTCCTCATATTTAGCATTGCCATTGGCATAAGAGGGCACCTCAATAATGTAAATGGTAGGAATATCCTCAAATGTATCACAAAATAATAGGAGACTGAGAGCTTGGCGTTGTTCCTTAAGCTTTGATATTGCTTTACCAATGGCCATGTGAGTTGTTTCCAGATGATCAATTGTAGCAGAGGTTGCATGGACAACAAGTTTATGGAGGTACTTTTCAAATAGATCAAGAAAATTAGAATGATCCTTTATAGGTTTAACAAACGTGGAAGGAGGGGTTTCAATAATATCTTTATGCTTGAGTCTTTGGGAGCATCTAACAGGCATACTTTTGACTTTAAATTTTTTTTTATGTTGAAATCAGAATGAGGTTTGTCATTCTTATCCTTCCTCTTAGATATGGAGTTTTCTTCATCATACTCTAGGGCAGGGATGTTTCCTTTGGGGAACTTCAGAAGGAGGTATCTATAAAGGACTTTAAAAAGCCCTTGGTGATAGGGTAGACCTTCTTCCTTTTTAGACCTGGTGGAAATTATGGTGTAATATATGGACCAATATAGGGTAGTGGGAATGTTCATCATTTTGGCTTCATGGAAATGGTTTACGTAAGCTAAATGAAAGCAATAGAGTTGGGATTTAGGATTATCAATGGTAAGGTATTGCATGATGGGTTTTAGAATTTCTTTCCAAGGAGTGGAGAGATGATGATGATACATAACTTTTTTGATCTTGTGAATCATCGAGCTCTTATCAAAATGCATTAACTTCACATCCCAGTTGTGTTTATTCCTCCTAATCACCTTCTTGTCTAGAGGTTGTCTCGTAAGGTTTGTCAGTAGCTCCATAGTAATTTGAAATTCTACACCATGAATAGTAACCAGGCCCTTGTACCAGGACGTAGTAAAAGCTTTCGTCACCTCCTCATCAATGCTAGAAGACAACTTAAAGAAATAAATAAGTGCAAATTTTTCCTTCCACATATCTCTGATAATGGATTCTAGCTCAAATACTTCAGGCTCAATGAAAATAAGTTTTCCTTCCTTCATGTTTGTAGATAGAAAACAACAAGAAGGAAGATAAAAGGAATGGCTAGGGATAAACAGGATAGGCAAAATAGTAGTGACATGATGAGTAATCAGAGCATGCAAAGGGTCATATAAAAATGAAAACACTGATACAACTCTAGATTCTGTAGGAATGCCAGAAAGGATGCTTCAAAAAAGGAAAAAATTGCCTGAAGGAAAGAGATTGGCTAGGGAAGATAACAAGGTAGATTTTTAGGCATCGAACATTGTGATAGATGATTGAAAGAATCGACGTCAAATGAAAATTTTGACCATCAAGGATGCTCATAAAACGAATCCAAAAAGAGGTTCTGGCACAAGACACAACGAGGATTGGGATGTTCACCAAACAAGGTCTCAAAACAATGCAACTAGCTAAATGGTGGAATATGGTTCTCGATGAAGCTAGATTGCAAAAATCAAGACACACGAGAGAGGTATGATTAAAAATCATGCTAGGGTTAACCTTGGGATTCCAAAGGGAATCGGTTATCAAGAAGAAAGTGCAAGCATGAATAAAGGTGATGGGTAATTTAGACTTAAAACTCAATGGGTCATGTGTCCAAATTTCAAGGTAAAGCATAGTCCTTGAAGGAAGAGACAACAAAAGAATTAGGACATGAACCCAATGCTTCACATGGAAGGAGTGTCAGGCAATGAACTAAATGATATTTTCAATATTCAACATGATTACCATTATTTTTTTCACGTTTGACAAGCTCATCCACCTCTATAGGAAGAATGCCAGTCCACGCCAACAATCCTTGGGTGTTTGCTCCAATATTTGCCAATCTTCCAGAAACAGAGTTAGCCTCTCTAAACACATGTTGAACAATGGTTTTATGATGTTGATAGAGGATTTGTTTACTTTCTTCCACAATTTTTCTAATCCTCCAACTTCTAGGTTTTGAAGTTTTTAAATAATTGATAATATTTAGAGAATCTCCTTCCATAATGATGACCTTAGATTCATGATATACAAGTAGTCCCATATATTTTACATCAATATCTTAAACATAAATATAAAGACCAAACCTATAACATGTTGATATTAAACATTTCAAATATGATAAATTAATTTTAGTTTAATATCATAAGCCCAATATTTTCCTTATTTAATTAATTGATAGACTCTAATGGTTCTTAAAACGCTTCTCATTTACTATAATCCAATAAAATATTCAATTGTATAACAACTACCCAAAGCATTACACTCAAATTTCTAATAAGCATAATTAAACCATAGCAAATTAACAATATTTTAAATCTACTTCTAAGAAAATAAATCCTAACTCTAGCTCTACTCAAGTTGACCTATCTAACCCCCTTCCTTATCCTAGGATGTTAGGTATTTATTATAGAAATAAATTTAAACTTATGTAAATAAGAAGTTTCTCATTTATTTGTGTTTGGATTCCTAATTATGAAAAAATCCTTAATATTAATTAACAGCTCACTTAATGATATATGCTTTCATCTATATATAATGTTTATCCCATTCCTAAATAAATTCTGGACATTATAGGATACCATGGAAAAGGGATAGGTATTTATGGATAGGGTATGAAAGAGTTTCTCTCTAAGTAGAAGTCTATCTAAGATGGTTTGGTATAGGGTGTAACCATAACAACACTAACTTGTATCTTGATTCCATCTTGAATAAGAATGACATATTTGATCAAGACGTCCATTATGATCAAGCCTCATTAACCAACAATGTTTCTTTAAATGGTATTTATAGAGTGATGAAGATTATAAAACTCTTAACCTTATCATTTTAATTAATGATTATGTCAATTTCACTCATCATCATGATATGAGTTGTTTAAATTTAAAATATATTCAACTCATTGTTGATGAGTCAACCTATTATTAGAAATATATTTATTTTTCCCAATCATTCCACAAGAAATCTAAACTTAATTAATTCAAAATAAATTTTATTTTGATGGATCCTTTCCTTAAATAGAAAACATATTCTTATCCCAATATTCTAGTATCAATCCTTAAATCATAAAGTTGGATAGTATCAATCTAGAGATTTTAGGTGTTTTTCCAAATCCCCTTCATTTGGATGATGATTCCCATATTTTGATAGAAGAAACTATATACATTAATATACGTACCATAGATGAATACCAAATCCTCATGTTGGGTAAAACATTAAATTTAGAATAGCAAAGGAAGTATATCAAGTCATTGGTCAAATTCAAAGATATTTTTGCTTGGCCATATATTTACATACCTATTCTAGATTTGTCTTTAGTCATTCATCACTTGTAGTCACTCCTAAATACAATGCAATCAAATAAAATCCATGAAAATGTACCCAAAGGTTACACTTATAGTAAAATAGAAGCTTTAAAATATTCCCAATGTTAGCTTCATAAAATAAGTGGATTGTTTTGATTAGCTCTCTAACACAATCCTAGTTTCTAAGAAGACTAGGAGCATCAAAATATGCATAGAATTTCAAAAAATATCAAAGAACCCAATAAAATAGAGCCATGAAAAATGCACCCAAAGGTTGCACTTCTAGTAAAAAAGGAGCCTTAAAGTCTTCTCAATGTTGGATTCATAAAAGTGGTGGATTATTTTTTATTGGCTCTCTAACATCATCCTAGTTTCTAAAAAGACTAGGAGCATCAAAATATGCATAGACATTATAAAAATTAACAAATAATGTCTCAAAAATGATTTTCCTCTTTCTAATATTGACATGATTAATTATTTTTAAGTAGGTTGTAGAAAATTATTGCTAATGGATGATTTTTTAAGGTATAATCAAATTAGAGTAGCTTTATAAGACCAATACAAAACAATACTTACAACCCCTTAGGGAATGTTCTACTATAAAGTGATTCTTTTTGGATTTGAAAATGTAGGAATAACTTTTTTATTTGGTAGATAAGATACTATAGCATTAATACCGGGTTTTACAGGTTGACCCAAAATATTTTACAAAAATCAGCCCAAGGTTGTTGATTAACATGTCCTTACTAAGGATCCTATATATGTAAAATCTACATGCCATCAAATCCATTATATCTGGTAAGGCACATAGCCTGTTATCAAAAAGAAACTTCCCATACAACATTTTAGGTATACCCTGAGAAAACACACCTGTATCATAATTACAAAAAAAGAAATAGACACAAATCCCTTCTTTGAAACAATGGAGAAACAAAAAGTTGCAGACACACATAGCAGAGTACTAAAAAACTCCAAGATTTGTATTGACAGTTACTCTTAATAATTCTTTGGTAATTTCTTTCTTCCGTATATGACATGATATGGGACCACATCCCATCTTGGCCAATTAGCCTTGGAGAAGTGAACCTACTAGCTAGATTTATGGCTGTGGCTCTGGTTCGAAGTCTTATATTGTCGTTTCTTTCCTTCCCTATGATTATCAACCAACCTCAAATTACTAAGATGACTAGGAGCCATGTTATCTGACATGTGACTATCCCTATTAGTCTTTTTCATATTTCCAAGTAGCATCCACCAAGACTAACAACTCAGATAAATTTTATTGTGAGTCCGTTTCAAAAAAGAGACAAGAATACTCATAGCCTTCGAACTTACAGTGTCTTCCCTATTGGTAAATTTGACTATCATTCTTGGAATTCTTGTTAAATAAGCTCCTATACTTTGCTCTGGATACCATGTTCCCATTTGAAAATTCTATCACCATCGACACCCAAATTGGTCAGCTTATCAACAACTTTGTTAGCTTCCCAAAAGACATCTTGGGATTTTATGTCCTGTCTTCCCTAGAAAAGGATCCTAGCCTATTCAACAATTGTTTTAATCCTCCAAGGAGGTGTTTTCCAATTATTGAGGATATTTATAACATGCATAGAGTCTCCTTCTATGATAAAATTTCCTTCTAAGTCTTGAGTCATTTGAATGCCTCTCCACATAGCTCTAGCTTCAGCTTCATTGTTCATCCTTGTTCCTAAATTTTTGGAAAACATAAGCATCATATTCCCATTGTGATCTTGCACAATACTTCCAGTCCCTGCTCTACAAGGATTGTCCTTAGCCACTCCATAAAAATTATGCTTAAACCAACCCGTAGGAGGTGGGGACCACTTAAAATTGACTATGGGGTTGACTACCCTAGGCACAAACTCATATAATAAGTGTTGCAGGCCAAACAAGGTGAATGGTTTCCTATTTTTGTCACATGCCCGTGCATTTAATTATCAACCCAAGGAGCTTCGTAAACTTACGAAGAGTCAAAATTAGGTTACTACAATACCACTAGAGGTGAATCTGCTAATCCTAAATTTTGGGGGTGTTCTTGAAATGGTTGTCAATCATTCCCGCACTCCTCAATAAATTACGTAAGAAGAACATAATTAAATCTACAAAAATAAATCATGTATACATTCCTGAAAATAAATCTACTGCAAAATATTGGAACTAGCAAACCAATGAACATTCCTATGAAAGCAATAAACTAATTAAAATAAATAAACAAAAAAGGAAATGGGGAAGAAATACTAGCTTGAAGTGGGCCCAGGATCCAACAGCTTCTTCCCGATCGAACACACGCTTTAGAATTTTTGGAACTGTAATATATTTATCAACGTATTACAATCTATCTTCAGCAGCTCTAAATGGATCTTTATTAATTATTTCTATATATATCAGAACGATCTATGTGTGTTTATATAACACACCTGTAGAACTTCTGTTATAGAAGTGGTTACAATAGTCAATTCTTCCCAGACTAAATTAGAACAGTCTGGTGAATGCAATCGATGTCTAGCATTCTATTTTGATGGCGACGTGTTCATTTCGGTTTGTAATTTTCTTGGCATCAGTAAGACATTTTGATATGTTGGTTCTATCTCCAATTTAGCTTTGCATGATGTAGAGCTAGAATTGCACCAGCCGCTACCGTCCATGTCATTCAAATCTAGTCAACGGGCAAAGAATCAGTGGTGCCTTCCTTATGAGGAAGGTACCTTGTTATCATGACGCCTTCTGGTTGTAGGGAGGCACTTGCCTTCTATTAGAACCTTGCATTATATTAGTGCTTTCCAGATGTGGGGAGGCACTTGCATTCTATTACCTCATTTCGGATGTGGGGAGGCGCTTGCCTTCTCTTAGCGCCTTCCAGCTGTGGGGAGGTGCTTGCCTTCTGTTGGTGCCTTTCGACTGTGGGGAGGTGCTTGTCTTTGGTTGGCACCTTTTGATTGTAGGGAGGTGCTCGCATTTAGTTGGTGCCTTTCGACTGTAGGGAGGCGCTCACATTTAGGTGGCACCTTCCAACTACAAGGAGGTGCTCATATTCGGTTTGGCACCTTTCAACTGTAGGGAGGCCCTTGCATTTATTTGGCACCTTTCGACTATAGGGAGGTGCTCGTATTTAGTTGGCACATTTCAATTATAGGGAGGTGCTTTTTCCCTTGGTGCCTTCCGGTTTCAGGGAGGTGCCTATGTTCTCTACATTGACCCCCGATGAAATAAAGTGCCAGGTCCATCAAAAGGACCTCGAGAGTTCCAAATCTAACTAAATCAACAACAATTCCACAAAACATACTAAAAACATACAAATTAGATAACACGCATAATTATATCAAATATCTATATAATCATTCATAAAAGTATGCAATCCTTATTATACAGTCGCATATTGATCAAAGAAATATGTACAAAATATGAGCATTTCTGGTGCTCATCATCCCCCCATGCCTAACATATGCCATGCCCTTGTGGCATCCAAGCTGTAAGTAGCCTTATGACTTTTCATTGTTGCCATCTCTTGGAGGATTCGGTTGCCCCTATGGCCCGAGTCTATCTTTTTGTGCCAGAATTTGAAGGTGTGGTTCACCTTTGCCTATGGGAAACTATGGCTGTCAATTGTCCTCTTCTTGTTCTGGTCACTACTGGTGGTGGTCTAGCCAGCGTTGTTCTTGCCGATTGAAATGCAGCTTCAATAGCTTACCAGAGGTTGACGTCTGGAGGTCTGACCACTACCAAAGGGATATCCAAGTTATCCCCTCTAGAAGGCACTACTTGGGCCTTATATAATTCGACAGCTTCAAGGGTAAGCCCTGTATTCTCCTTTGCAATCATCGTGGCCTCCAATTGTGGGCCATATACTCCCCACTATTCCAAGTACCTCATCATGGAAGGCCACCCTCGGGATGAACCATAGATGTCCCAAAACTGGTTGTCTTTTGTCGGGTTGATGCAGATGCCAGAATCTCCTTTTACCCTCGAGGATGCCTTCTTGGCCTCCTTGGTTGCTTTCATTTCATTGCACAACTGCTCAAAATATTTTTGCCTTTCTGTGAATAGCTGCATGTCCCATTCGTTCTCCTCTGACTCGACGAAGGTCATTTTCGCCTTCTGTCGAGCCATCCTGGGCCTCTTTGCCTTGGCCTCTATAGAAAATGTGGTGGCTCAGACCGGGGTCTCTTCTTTCTCCTTTGGGAACTTCTCTTTATTCCAAATGATCGACTGTGTTGCTATCTCTAGGGGTGATCCTTCGTTCTCCTGTATACTTGGTGTCGACCCCTCAGGCTCTTCTCCTTCTTCAGGACTGGGGAGGTCCTCCTTATCCTCTAGTCTTATCTATTGCTGGAGACCTTAGTCCTACTCTGTGTCACTCAAGACAATGACAGGGGGCATTGTAGGACTTCTTTCCTTTTCACCCCTAAAAATAGAGGAATCCTCCCCTACCTCCAGGCTACTCTGTCGGGCGTCCGATCGAATCTCCCCCAAAGAGAATACTCGTTCGATGGATGTGAGAGAGTTCGTCGACACTTCTTCTGCTCAATCATTCTGAGTGGATTCCTCTTGTCTTGATGTTCCTCTATCCTGAAGTATTTGATTTTCCTCCTGCAACTGCCAGACCAGCTACTCGAGTTTAGCGATTCGTCTATCCATTTCCTCCAATTCCCTTTTATGCTTGTTTTGGCAATCTTCTAGAGTTTTTTGTGCCATCCAACAATAAATTTTCCATTCGAGCACCTCCTCCAAGGCCTCATCGATATAGTCATTACTCCTGGAAGTTCCTTCATTCTGTGGGCTCTGATTTGTTAATTCTTAGAGGGTTTGGGCGACAACGTCTATCTTCGAGTCACTCTATCCTTCCTCTATCGAGAGGAATCACCGTAGATGTTTCCTCCTGGGGATTGGTTCATCCTCACCACTAGTGAGTGGTGCTCCTTCCTCCTCATACTCGAGCACTGGGGAATGCCCTCTGTCCTCTATGTCTTCGGGCACCGATGACTGCTCTGCTCCTCCTAGAAAATAGGGCAACGCCAATTGTCGAATGTTTGTTATCTCCTCTATAGGGGATGCTTTGTCTTGCCCTAATTTGGTAACCACATTATGTTTCTCTATTTGGTCACCATCTCCCTCTACATCGTGGTTCTATCCTTGTGCTTCTGTATGGTGGACCAATGTCGATATCAGCCCATGGTGGGCTAAGGTGGACAGTGTCCCTTCTAGTATCGAGCCGCTTCATCTTTCAAAGCATTCGTGAGGTAGAAAGGTATATTTAATTTCCTCCCATGCACTAGGTGATTGAGGAAGTGCACATGATTAAGGTGCAGATGGGTATACTTCCCTATGCATGTGAAGAATCGAGAAATCTGCTCGAACATCTTTCGTATATTCATGGGGAGACTATTTTTGAGTAACCCCTCCCTGTCTATCTACACATTTTCTCTTGACAGTAGTATTTTGTTGTATAGTTTTAACACTCCTCCCTTGTATGTACATTCCCCTATGAGAGGCAATCCAGTCACCTGTGAGATGAACTCAAGGGTGACTAGAATTTCCATCCCTCGTACTTGGGCTGCATCACCCCTCAAAGAGGAAGAAAATTCTCTACCTGCCTCCATGTCCTAGCCCTAACTGACCAGGTGCAATATTCAAGCCACCCCTCGGCTTCGAATTGGGTCTTCACTGCCCCTCTAATCCCATCAATATCACTAGGTTTGTTCTTCTTTATCGCATTGTCCTTGGACCTTCCTCCCATGGCGCCTTCTACTATTGTATTTTTTTTGTCCTTCCTTCTTCAGGAAGGTGCCTTTTTATAGAAAAGATGCCTAACCCTAGTAGTTATGGAAGACGCCCTATCATTGGCACGCGATTCTGGCTATGGGGGGATACGATCTTTATGATGACGATATCTTTTTTGGTACTACATATTTATAAATAATTATATAAATTATTGATTCAGTATGCACGTACCTAATTCGACATTCCAGTTGTCATGGTAGTCGCTGATTTTCTGAATTGTGACACGAGGGAGGGGTATGGTCATTTGATGTCACTTATTCGTGCAATGATTTGTTTTTCTCGAGGCATCCGGTAGATGTAAATGTTGTACGTGGAAGTCATTCTTTGGTATTTTCCCCATGTGGATGGTGCCCTTGTAGTTCCTTTCCAATGTTGTCGATGCTTTTCGTCAAATGAATGTGCCTTTCAGCTACAGGAAGTGCCTTTGATTGGCTATCATCTGGCGATGGAGGGCACTTTTGTCTGCAAGCGTCTTCCCAATGTGGGAGGCGCCTCCTTCTGGTTCATGCCTTCACAATGTTGGAAGGCATTCGTCTTGATGAATGTGCCTTCCTAATGTTGGAAGGCATATTCGGCTAGATGAATGTGCCTTCCTGATGTTGGAAGGCATCTCGACTGGATGAATGCACCTTCCTAATTTTGGAAGGCATATTCGGCTGGTTTTTTTTTTTGATTTGGTGCCTTCCTGCCATAGAAGGTGCCTACATATGTATTTTTTCATTTTTTTTTTAAATAGAACTTTTGAATGGATGGAAGGCGCTGTCTTCTGATTTGGTGTCTTCCAGATGTAGTAAGGCACCTTCTTCTGGATGGGCGCCTTTCGGGTGCAGTAAGGCACCTTCTTCTGGATGGGCGCCTTTCGGGTGCAGCAAGGTGCCTTCTTGTGGACTTGGTGCCTTTCGACTGGATGCAGTAAGGCATCTTCTTCTGTATGGGCACCTTTCAGGTGTAGTAAGGCACCTTCTTTTGGTCTTGGCACCTTCTTCTGGATGCAGTAAGGCACCTTCTTCTAGACTTGGTGCCTTTCGACTGGATGCAATAAGGCACCTTCTTCTGTATGGACACCTTTTGGGTGTAGTAAGGCACCTTCTTCTGGATGTAGTGAGGCGCCTTCTTGTGGACTTGGAACCTTTTGGATGCAGTAAGGCATCTTCTTCTGGACTTGGTGCCTTCTGGATGCAGTAAGGTGCCTTCTTTTAGACAGTGATTTGACTAGAAAAAGAGTGATCAAACCTTCCCAAATTTTCATGCTGCCTAGATTCTACCTACGAGCTGGTGTCAAAATTCTGAGCCGAATCAGGCTTGGTTTCCCAGATACCTATCCCTCGTGCTGTCAGGTCCACCTGCAAAAAGCAACCAAAAAAGAAAGGAAAATAAATGCAGTTAGATGTGTTTCATGCCTATTAGGCCCTAGATTAGGATTCCTGTAGCTTGCATGCGGGCGTCATCCTTGCAAAAACACACATTACAAAAAAAAACCATATTAACTAAAAAATTTGGGTGAGCACTTTCATGCCCACCATTTCACCTGTGAGAGTTCGGTCCAGATCTAGCAAGATGGGGTCTCCCCCATGCCTACTCTGGATTCCACCTATAACGTTTTGGACGTATTATAGGGGCGTAGTCGGTGGCCATTGACTGTGAACATGGTGTTGCTGCCATCAATTGTCTTAACACGCATCGCCCATTCCTAATGAGCTCTGCCACCTCATACGACCCCATCCACCTCTACATAAGTTTTCCCTTCCTTTCCTAGAATCGAGAATCGTACAACAGTACCCATTCCCCTACCTGGAACTTCTTTTGCTTGATGTGGTTATCATGCCACTTCTTTCTCTGCTTTTGTATAATCTCTGTCCTCTGCAAAGCATCCAGTTAGATTTCATCCAGCTGATCTAGCTGGCGAATCCTCTATGTTTGAGCTTTGTCCAAGCTCAAATTTAATTCTGAAGTCATCCTCAAAGTTTTGATTTCAAACTCGATGGGCATCATCGCATTTTTTCCATAGACCAGTTGGAAAGGTGTGCATCCTGTGGTGGATTTCCATGTGGTGTTGTATGCCCAAACTACCTCCGACAACCATGTGGCCCAATCTTTCTTGTGTTGCTACATGATTTTATTCAATATGTTTTCTATCTCCCTATTTGTCACTTCTACTTGCCCGTTTGGCTGTGGATGGTAGGGCATGGTTTTATTGTGCCAAACTCTATACTGCTCCATTAGCTCCTCAATCAATTTGGAGGTGAATTGGGGCCCTTGGTCTATTTTTATCTCTCGAGGAACCCCAAATCATGTGAAAATATGGGAAAATAAGAAATCGGTGACCGTTCTTTCCTTTGAGTCCCTTAATGCCTCCACTTCCACCCATTTGGTGACATAATCCATGCAGACTAGAATAAACCTCCTTCCCATCAAAGGTGGATTAAATGGTCCCACGAAGTCCATGCCCCATTTATCAAAAGGTTCTAGGTGTACCTAGGGCTGTAGGGGCATTTCATCTTAGTGGGTTGGTCTACCCATCCTCTGGCACTCGTCACACTTGCTGGTATACGCTTCCATGTCCTTGAACAGAGTGGGCCAAAAATACCTAGCCTACAGGATTTTGTAGGCAGTTCGTTTCCCTGCAAAGTGTCCTCTGCATGGCTCATCGTGACATGCCTTGAGCACTTCTGAAAACTCCTGTTCTGCTATGCATCTTCTTATAATTTGGTCCCATCCTATTTTAAATAGGAGACCATCCATCCAAAGGAATGATGCACTCTTCTCTATGACCGCCTACTTTTCTCGGTAGGAGAGAGTAGGTGAGGTCCTTCCGATGGCCAATTAATTGGCTATGTCTGCATACCATAGAGTTTATTCACTAATAGCGAATAGATGTTCATCCAAAAACTAATATTCCATTGCTTGATGATCTGCTGGTATCAATCTGGACAAAAAATCTGCCATGACATTATCCTTGCTCGGTTTATCGACTATAGTGATGTTGAATTCCTGCAATAGCAACAACCATCTGATAATTTTGCCACCAATGGTCGGCTTGCTCATCAGATACCTGATAGCTGCATGGTTCGTATGGACGAAGACCTTGTATCCCGTTATATAGTGGCAGAATTTGTTTATTGCATGGACAACTACGAGGAATTCTTTTTCTATCACTGTATAGTTGAGCTTTGCTCTCGCCATGTTTTTATTGACATAATAGATGGTGTAAAATTCTTCGTCATATTTTTGCCCAAGGACTGCTTCGATCACACCATTAGATGCATCGCAGTAAATATGGAACGGTATGGCCCAATTCGGTCCTCTCAAGACCGGTGCAGATATCAATTTTTCTTTCAGCAATTGGAATGCTTCTTTGCAATCTCCCGTCCAATTGAACTCTATGTCCTTAGAAATTAGGGTGTGCAGTGGTTTGGAAGTCTTACTAAATTCGACGATAAATTATCGGTAGTACCTAGTTGATACAAGGAAACGTCTTACCTCCTTCTGTGTTCTGGGGCTAGGTAGGTCTCTGATGACCTTGATCTTCCTCTTGTCTACTTTTATTCCTTCTACAGAGAGGTGGTGTCCCAACACGATGCCTTCCTGCATCATCATAAAAAAAATTTCATTACTTAGGGAAAAATGATTTTCCTTGCTCCTATCGAGCACTCTTTCCAGATTTTTCATTGCCTCCTCGAAGGTTTCTCCATAGGCGGTGAAGTTGTCCATGTATACTTCCACCTCGTCTCCTATCATATCAAATAATATGCTAAGCACCACCCTTTGAAAGGTGGTCGGTGCATTGCACAGTCCAAAAGGCAATACCTTATAGGCAAACGTTCCCCATGGACATGTGAATGTTGTTTTATCTTGATCCTTTTCCCCTATATGGATTTGGTTGTAACCAATGAAACCATCCAAAAAGGAGAAGTATTTTCTTCCTGAGAGTGTGTCCAAGACCTGATCGATGAACGAGAGTAAGAAGTGGTCTTTCTTAGTCACCTTGTTCAATGCCCTGTAGTCCACGTAGATCTACCATTTCATATTCTTCTTGGGGACCACCACTAATGGTGATACCCATTCACTGTCATAAATTGGATATATGAATTCGACAACCAAAATTTTGTGCAGTTCTTCTCTGACAATGTCTTTCATTGTTGGGTTCATCCTTCTCTATGGCTACCGACTAGGAGTTTCTTGGTCATCTAAATAAATTTGATGGGTACATATTTCTAGGTTGATGTCGTGCATATCTGCGTAGTCCCATGCAAATGCTTATTGGTGTTTTACCAGAAGCTCTTCCAATTTTCCTAGCTGTGTGGGCGTCAACCTGCTGTTGATGTTTAATATCCTCCCTAGTCCAACATGTATTTGTTAGATGTGTTGATATTGGGTGCCAGTCAACAAGGTCATCACCGGCTAGATTATGGACAACTCCGTAGTTCCATGCTCGGTGATCCTGGGTTCTTCTTTCGAGTCCATAGACTAAGCTGGCGGTGAAATGGTCAGCCTTTTGATATTTTTCCCATTGGATATGGTCATTAGCCCATCCCGGAAGCTGATGTAAGCGTCAGCTATTGCCAGCCATGGCCTCCCCAAAATGAGCGAGTAACTGCCCATCTTGGTCTTGGTTTGCAAAACTAAAAAATCGGTTGGATATTACCATGCACTAAATGTTACGATCACATCTTCCAGCACCCCTTCCAGCGACATGGTTGATCAATTGGCTAACTGTAGCACTATCATGGTTGGCTTCAGGTTCATGAGCTGCAGCCTCTACATGGTCTCTTGAGGCATCACGTTGATGGCTGCCCCAAGGTCAACCAATGTGTTGGACAGGGAATGTCCTCCAATTTTTATGGTTAGCACTGGGTTTTCTAGATTTGCATACTTCGGATGATGTGTTCTACCCATAATTAGATCTGTCAGTTTATCCATGATGTTGATAGTTTGGGTAGCTTTTCATCCCGGTCTCCTTAGACACATTTCTCTAATTACCTTGGTGTAAATGGGGACATCTCGAATTGCTTGAAATAATGGGATTGTCATCGTGAGATTCTTCAAGCTTGACAAGATGTCAAATTCTGGTTGTGTTGTTTTTCTTTGTTCCTACAGCCGGCTAGGAAATGGAGCCTTTGCTCTCTCAAGTGCTTTTCCCTCTTCTACCAGAGGTGTCTCCTCTATTTCTTCCTCCTCTTCTACCAATGGAGGTGTCTCTACTATTTCTTCCTCCTCTTCTACCATAGGTGGTGTCTCTACTCCTAGCTGCCTACATGATCTAAGCTGAATATTGTACATATGGTACATCTCACCTTCTACATTGTATGCCAGCTGATTTACTCTATTGTTTGGGTTTGTTGTCGATTGTGTTGGTAGCTACGCAGGTCTTGCTGTTGACAATGCTGGTAAGTTCTATTGGATGTGAGCAGGTGCTAAAATCTATGGAGTCTAATTCCATGCATTGTGGTCTCTCCATTGGTTCCCAGGGTATGGATATGGCATCCATGGCTGCTGATTCAAAAATGCTGTTGGGGGTGCATTAGTCTAGGGTGATGGTCCCCACCACCCCATATTAGGTGGTTGAGGGGGTCCTTGGTGCATGTATGGCCCTCCCCCATATGATGGCATTCCATTTGGTATATTCCCCATGGGGGGTTGTGGCCAACTCTTCCTATTGCCTATGAAGTAAGCCTCCGTGCTCTCAGCTGCTTCCTAGTTACTGGGCAGTTGTGGGTACAATCGAGTTTTATGATTCAGCCTACAAATTGTGCATACTCTGACCTTATTTTATGGACATGCATTCTTTGCATGCATTCCTCTAGATTTTGGGCAGAAATAGGCTAATGTTGTGTCATTTTCTTGTTTCTTCTTTTCTAACAGTAGCGTATCCATCTGCAGTGCTAGATATGAGAGCATTTCACTCTTCAAATCCTCCAACATGTTGCCTATTTCTATTTTGGTGACTGAAGTAGTCACCTTCATGGTCCTGGCGATGATTTTGCCTTGCCTTCTTGAGTAGTTCCGGCATAATTTTCGGATGTCGTCCATAGCATGCTGATAGACATCACCTCCAAAGATCATGTTGAGAGCCTCCAGTGACTCATTGGTAAGTCCCCTCAAGAAGATACTTTTGAGGGACTTATCAGATAGCTTCGAGTGAGGGGACCGTTGAATATTAAAGCTGAATCTCTCCCAATACTCCTTGAGAGACTCATATTCTCTTTGTGTCATGCTTAGGACCTCCTCCTTGGAGTCTCTTGCTCTCTCAAAATCTTGATATTGCTCTAGAAAGAGCTTCTTCATCTGGTCCCAGTTGGTGATGTGTTTGTCTCCCAGACCGATGAACCATCACAGAGCTGCATCGTCTAATGTAGAAGGAAATAATTTCAACTTTTGTGTGTTTGATTTGTAATCCACAGAACTGCACAAAACATCAAACTTGAATAAAAATAGGTTAGGGTCCTCAGTCAGGTGTCCTCTGAAGGAGGGAAGGTGAGTAGGGGATATGTTTTTCAGTTTGGTATCTCCTACTCCCTCCTCTATTGGGAAACTAAAACCAGATGAGACTTCATCGTTATCTACCATTTTTTTAGGAAATGTGGTTTCTAATGCAGCGTTTATGGCCTTTCGATCATTTAAAACTTTTTGAGTCAATGCTCTAAGGTTGTCTGGCGAGATCGTCTGATCCTCCATAGCCTTCCACAACAGGTCTTCCTCTAGAGGAGTCCTATTAAACAGGGTATTTATGATGATTCATTCGTCCCCTTGTTGATGGGATGAGGCCGCACTTTGCACAAAGTGTAGTTCCTCACTCCAATGGACTATTGGTAGGTTGGGTGAGTCTAACTCAAATCCAAAATGCTCGGTTGACTTAGGTCCTGATGGATTAGTTCTTTTAAAGTGACCATCAGGTCCTCTTCTTCTCGAAGAACTCATAAAAGGTCATATGGAAGGTTTCAGGGTATTGTAAGTAATCTAATTAAGATGCTTCCTCGACAACGACACCAAAATGTTGCGGGCCAAACAAGGTGAATGGTTTCTTATTTTTTTCACATGCCCATGAATTTAATTATCAACCTAGGGAGCTTCGTAAACTTGCGAAGAGTCAAAATTAGGTTACTACAATACCACTAAAGGTGAACTTGCTATTCCTACGTTTTGGGGGGTGTTCTTGAAATTGTTGTCAATCATTCCCGCACTCCTCAATAAATTACGTAAGAAGAACAAAATTAAATCTACATAAATAAATCATGTATACATTCCTAAAAATAAATCTACTACAAAATACTGGAACTAGCAAACCAATGAAAATTCCTATGAAAGCAATAAACTAATTAAAATAAATAAACAAAAAGGAAATGGGGAAGAAATACTGGCTTGGAGTGGGCCCAGGCTCCAGCAGCTTCTTCTCGATCGAACACGTGCTTTAGAACTTTTGGAACTGTAATATATTTATCAACGTATTACAATCTATCTTCTGCAACTCTAAATGGATCTTTATTAATTATTTCTATATATATCAAAATGATCTGTGTGTGTTTATATAACACACCCGTAGAACTTCTATTATAGAAGTGGTTACAATAGTCGATTCTTCCCAGACTAAATTAGAACAGTCTGGCAAATGCAATCGACGTCTAGAATTCTATTTTGATGGTGGTGTGTTCATTTCGGTTCGTGCTTTGCCTGGCATCAATAAGACATTTTGATACATTGGTGCTATCTCCAATTTAGCTCTACATGATGCAGAGCTAGAACTGCACCAGCCGCTATCGTCCACGTCGTTCAAATCTGGTCAATGGGCAAAGAATTAGTGGCACCTTCCTTATGAGGAAGGTACCTTGTTATCGCAGTGCCTTTTGGTTGTAGGGATGCGCTTGCCTTCTATTAGTGCCTTCTAGATGTGGGGAGGCACTTGCCTTCTATTAGCACCTTCCGACTATGGGGAGGTGCTTGCCTTCTCTTAGTGCCTTTCGACTGTGGGGAGGCGCTTTCCTTATGTTGGTGCCTTCCAACTATGGGGAGGCGCTTGTCTTTTGTTGGCGCATTCTGGTTGCATGGAGGTGCTTGCATTCAATTGGCACCTTACAACTGTAGGGAGGCACTCGCATTCAGGTGGCGCCTTTCGACTGTAGGGAGGCGCTCGTATTCAGTTTGGCACCTTCTGACTATAGGTAGGTGCTTGCATTCAGTTGGTGCATTTCGACTGCAGGGAGGGACTCGTATTCAGTTGGAACCTTTCGATTGTAGGGAGGCACTTGTTCCCTTGGCACCTTTCGGTTGTAGGGAGGCACCTATGTTCTCTACATTGACCCTCGATGAAATAAAGTGCCAGGTCCATCAAAAGTACCTCGATAGTTCCAAATCTAACTAAATCAACTGCAATTCCACAAAACATACTAAAAACACACAAATTATATAACACGCATAATTATATCAAATATCTATATAATCATTCATAAAAGTATGCAATCCTTATTATACAGCCACATATTGATCAAAGAAATATGTACAAAATATGAGCATTTCTGGTGCTCATCAATAAGGTTAGGCTTAAATATTGAGCAATTGTAGTCTCATGCAGATGAGTTTTATGGCTATAAAAAGGGATAAGGTTCACATTCTCATTGGCAAAGGATCCTAGAAATGATAGCTTTATGGTCATGGATAGACTCTCTAAAGACTCTATGGTTCCTTTCTAACCACACTTGCCAAAGATAGTGATTAAGACAAATTTTCCACATGTATCTAAGTATTTGGCTTGAAAAAGGGCAAGGCCACTAGATGAAAAAATCAAGTATGATGGCTGGTTTAACCCATGAAATATTGAAAGCCTAAAAAACCCACTTAGGATAGTCAAGGAAAAAGGGCACTCAAGGAAAATGTTATAAATGGTCTCCCAATTAGCCTTGCACAGATAACAATGATTAGTGATACAAATACCTTTACGCATCATATTATCAATGGTTAGAATTCTTCCTTGGATAACCAACCATGAAAAGACTACAATTTTTAGAATTAAATTTTTTATCCAAACTAAGTCCTTTTGAAGGAAAAAATCCTCGTCATAAAGTAGAAGCTTGTAAGCTGATTTAACAGTGAACTACCCATTTTTCGTAGGATCTCGGGTCATTTTATCTTCCTTGGGCATCATGGGGATAAACTGTTGCCCGAGAATGTTACAAAGATCATTTGATTCCACTTGAAATACTTGAATTCTTATTTTTTTCCACTTCATTCTACTTCTGTCCTCAACCATATAATCAAAGACTTTTCTGCCAATGAGTATTCAGGATAAGTTTGGATATTGTGTCAGTGGTTTATCCTTAGACCACCTGTCATTCCAAAAATTTATCCTCTCACCATTGCCTATAACCCATTAAAAACCTTTTTTTATGATTTCCTTACAATTGAGAATTGCTTTCCAAAAAGCAGAACCTCTGATTGGAACTGAGTCACTTAGAAATTCCATATTTTGAAGATACTTTCATTTGATGATAGTTTTCCATTCATTTTCTTCACCAGAAATGAGGCACCATGCCTGCTTAGCTAGTAAATCTAAATTCATATGAGGAATTATCCTCAGACCTAAGCCCCATTTTCCTTGGGTCTGCACACTTTGGTCCATCCTACAAGGTGTATCCTTTTTTTCTCCTTTGATTCAGTCCATAAAAATTCTTTTTGGAGTTTCTCAATTTTTTGGAAAACCTTCAGAGGGGCTTTGAAAACGGAGAGGAAATAGACTGGAATGATCTGAAGAGAGGCCTTAGTGAGGGTTAGCTTTCCTACTTGAGATAGAAGATGACCTTTCCATCCAACAAGTTTTTTTTGAATTCTTTCAATAACCCTATCCCACATTGACTCTCTCGGAGAACCAATGAAAAGAGGAAGACCAAGATACAAAGTGGGAAGGTTTGCCATATCACACCCTAAAATTTTTGCAATCCTTCCTTGCATATAAATGGGGGTGTTCAAGAAATATAACTTGCTTTTACTAAAATTAACTTTCTAACCAACAGTGTCCTCGTAGAGTTGCAGGATGTATTTAATTATTTTGACCTCAACCATCGATGCCTTAGTCAATAGAAGGGTATCATCGATGAATTGTTGGTGAGAAATAACCCTAGTGAGAGATGTTTCCTTGATTCCTAATATTAGCCTTGAATTGCAAGCATTTTTTATGGTTCTGCTTAAAGATTTTGCCATAATTATGAATAACATAGGGCTGATAGGGTTCCCCTGACAAATTCCTCTACGACTTTGAAAGTAACCAGTAGTTGTTCCATCAACAAAAATCGAGAACCATGCTTTAGAAATGCATTCTTTGATCAAATTAACCCATTGGTGGTGAAAAACAAACTTAAGGAGTACAACAATCAAAAAGTCCCAATTTAGCCTATCAAATGCTTTGTTCATATCAAGCTTGAGGGTAAAAACAGACCTGTTAGTCTTATGAGCAGAGTGTAAAGCTTCATGAACTGTGATAAATCCATCCAAGATTGACCTACCTTGGACAAATATTCCCTGGCATGGATCTATGATGTGGAGTAGAACATCTCTCATTGTATTTGCAATGGCTTTAGTTAGGATCTTGTAATAATCATTGTACAGACTGAAGTCATCCATAGATTCAGGGGTTTGCTTATTAGGAATTAGAGAAATAAAAGTAGAGTTGAGACCTTTTGGGATATGATTGCTTTCTTGGAATTCTTTGATAGCAAAAATTACATCCTCACTTACAATGTCCCAAAAAACTTGATAGAAATGAGGGGGAAAGCCATCGGGTCCCGAGGCTTTGTCTAGCTCCATGCTAAACAAGGCTTCCTTAATTTCCTCATCATAAAATAGAGGTAGAAGCTTAAGGTTTATATCCTAATTTATTACACTAGGAATGGATTTCAAGAGAATATCTTTGGCCTCCTCATTGCACTGTGATTCTTGACCAAGGATATAATTGAAATAAGTTACTGCCTCCTTTATGATTTTTGTTAAGTCCTGAGTAATAGAACCATTTGCTTTTTTTAAATTTTTTATCTTGTTATTGATTCTATTTCTAAGCATGGTGACATGAAAAAAATTGGAATTTGAATCTCCATATTTCAACCAAAGAGCCCTTGATTTTTGCCTCCAATATATTTCCTCACAGGAAAAAATGTTATGAAACTCTGCTAGTTTTATCCATTCCTCTTGCCTAGTAGTTTCATCAGCATCACCATGTTGAATCCTCTGATCAATTATCTTCAAAATTTCAACAACCTATTTTTTATTTTCAAAGAGGTTCCCAAATACCTCTTTGTTCCAAGTTCGAAGCTTTTCCTTAACAAAATTTAATTTGCCAGCAAGTTTAAAAGTTGCACTGCCCTTGATAGGTTGCTGCCACCACTAAATTAAGTTATCTCTAAAACTGGAATGTTTGATCCACATAGATTGAAATATAAAAGGTTTCTTGAAGGATAGAGAGTTAGTTATCTCCAAAAAAATGGGATTATGATCAGAGGCAACTTTAGGAAGGGCTTGCAGGGTAGAACCACCGAACAGATTTGTAGCCTCATTTAATAGAAAAAACCTGTCAAGCCTTTCTTGAATGAGATGACACCCTATCCATCGATTGCTCTAGGTATAATTCGCTCCTCTAAGTTTTACATCCATCAACATGTTGGAGTTCACAAAGTCATTGAACTCATCCATGCTCCTAATAGATGGTCCATTTCCACCCATTTTTTTGAAGGGTAAAGAGGAGTGTTAAAATCCCCAGCCATAATCCAGGGGATATTATGGAATATTTCACTCAGATTGCCTAAGTACTCCCATAGTAGAGCTCTCCATTTAATTGAATTTGGGGCATAAATATTTGAAAGGATCCATGACCTATTGTTTTTTATTTACTTAAATAAAACACTAAGAATCCTTTCATATTTTTGAATAATGGTGCCTTCTACTATCCGGGGATCCCACAAAGTCATAAGGCCTCCAGACGCTCCTATGGATGATTTGAAACCATATCCCCTTGATTACAATTTTTTTTTGCTACTTTTTTTTACTGAATCTCATCAGTTTTTGTTTCTTGCAACATGATAATAGTTGGATTCACTTGATTTCTCATTGCATTGACTTCCCTGTGTTTGGATATGCCATTGAGACCTCTCACATTCTATGAGAGGAACTTCATTTATATTTTTTGGGATTTATTCCTCTCCCCCTCCCTTGAGGGGGTTTTCCTAATTTGTTGTCTTTAGAACCCAAAATAACCTGTTGAAACAAGGTTCTCTATTTTCCATTGGCAATGTCATTATCAGTTTTAATTTTTTGATGCTCAGCATTTGATATTCTCCCTCTTCATTTTTCATTGCCAAAATATATAGGAGACTTCACATTGCTCCTGGTTTGTTTAGGACTAAATTGGGGGGAGGTAATTTGTTGCAGAACTAGATTGCCATATTCCTTAGTCTGAAGAGTTTCACATTTCACCACCCCTACATCCAAATCATCTTCTTTTTTCCTATATTCCCCTGGTATGTGGGATGGCCCCTTAGTAGGATTCACGGAGCTCCTAGTGATGATGTTAGGGAGATGAGATTTTTTATTTTCCAATGTCTCAAATTTCTTCTTAAGTTATTCAGCATTAGGGTTTGGCTTTGGTATTCCCACTGGGCTTGAAGTATTTTTAGCATTTGTGTTTAAGGATCCCAACTTGGATAGGGATTCGAGAGATTGGGCATTAGGCTTTGGCTTTGTGATGCCCACGGGGCTTACATTAATTTTAGCATTAGGGTTTGAGTATCCTAACTTAGATGGGGATTATAAAGAGTCAGAAAGGTTAGCCTAAAGGTTCTAGGCTTCCATGTCTTTCGATAATCCTCCTACTCCCATATAGGATAGAATTAAAAATTTATTTGAAACTAGAGGATTGGAACTTACCTAAGTATTTTGGTTACCAACAACCTGTTCTTTTTCTTTGTCTAGTTGGGACCCTGCACCCTCTCTTTTATTTTTTTGGTAGATATAGTTTTCCTGATTGAAATTGCCTCTACCATGGAAACTCCTCAAATTTCCTCTGTCTAGCATTCCCTACTTCTATTTTTCTCTATTCATTGCTAGGTTAGGGCACTGATTGCATATATGTCCTTGATTTTTGTATTCTGCATAGAATGTCGATCCGTTCTCATATTCTATTGGTTTTTTTTATAGTATTCTCCATACTATAGCTCCATAAACCTTGGCAATTCATTATCAAAATTAGCATTTATGCAGATTCGTGCATGAGTCATCCTTGTCCTGGCCAAGGTCGCATGGTCAATGGATATCAGGTCCCCTATAGTTTTGGCTATGCCCTGTAGCCAATATTCATTGAAGAACTGGGCAAGTAGACTCAAGAGATGAACCCAAATAGGGGTAATGTTAATATTTTGCTTTTCAAGGTCGAAATCTTCACCACATTGTTTGAGAAAAAGGCTCCTTTTGCCCAAAAACAAGGACCTCCTTTTAAAATGTGGTTAGCATCCTCCATATTGTTAAAATTAATAATGAATAACCATAAAGTTAGAGCTACCATCTCCAAGCTGCCTACTAGTCACCATTTATCCATCGCCTAAGCCCTGATAGTCTCCATGTCTAGCCTACCTCCCAAAAAATTTCCTACCAAGGAGAATTATTTCATTGAAAGAAAAGGGCTCATGGAACTTGTCGGGGCCAAAATTTTATTATTTACTGGAACTAGGAGTGGAATATAGAGAAACTCATTTATTTTTCCTCTAAGAGTCTCATCAAAAGACAACCACTTCTTGGGCCTCGCATTGTCCTTAGTATATTTTTTGTCGAGGTATTTTTGAGGAGGATCGGGCCCTTGCATGATACCCACCTCCAAATATGCCATAGCCTGACTGCCTTCCTCTGTATCGCTCAAGGTTTCCACCCACCCCTTCTGTACCTACTCTACCTCTGTCGCCTTGGCTAAGAAACCTTCCCAGAAAATTCAAACCCTCACTCCCGCCGCACCCGCTAAACCTCAACTCACTCATTCCTGATGATGCAATCTGCCTTAACTAGGAAATATTATCCCCATAATATTTTCATATATCACACTATAAATGTAGGAATAAATTATCAAATATTCATAACATATATATTTCATGATCTAATGTATGATATCATAAAATATTATATCGATGATCTTATCAATTTATTTATAGAAAAATAAGACCATGTTTGTAACTTAAGCTATATTTTGGAGTGGTTAAGGAATTACGAATTACATTGAAAACCTCATAAATGTATTTTAAGATGACACCAAGCAATATTATAGGATTTATCATATCTAAAGGGTATAGAATTAGATCTTCAAAAGATAGAAGTTATTGTTAACATGTTGCCTCCTCAAACATTGACTTAATTTTGAAGTTTCTAAGACAAAATTCAATCCATATCAAATAAGGTATATGTTCTTTCCTTAGGTCAAAGTATTCAATTTTACAAACATAGAAACTTCTAATATCAAAATTCACCATCAATTTTTATCAACTTTATTTCATAACTTGTATTCAATATTATATATATATATATATATATATATATATATATATATATATATTTATATATATTTATATACCAACCTACATGAGATGATACTAGTTAGGATAAACTAATTTTTTTTCTATTTTATTAGTAATTTGATGTCGATAGGTTCTTATAAAATTTTCATCATATCAATTATTATAAATCTTTTGGAAACATCTTCTTCCTATTATACATTCTATATATGCATACTTTTTAGAATCTTGTTTATACCCAACATGGAAGTATAATTATGATCTTTCCTAGGATGAATCAGACCATGATAAGGAATGAAGCAATCCTATTAATATATTTTATAACACATATTATAATGAATTTTAATTTATAAATAAGTGTAAGAATGTTATTTATTCTCATATTTCATTCTTGACCACAACATGATGATTCATTGGTTTTCTTTCAAAAAAAATTTCTAAAAACTTATCTAAACTTTTCATCTTCTTATTTATTATCAAGTGATGAATACTATTGTTTTTTAGGTGTTGATGACAGCTTTTTTTTTTAAGATAAAAATCCCTTGTAGGGCCACCTTGGTCTGAGATACCATGACCAGGGGATTCTACACCATCAAAGTCACCCGGGAGTCATGCCCAACCCTGCCCGCACCAACATTATCAATTGGATTTTAGGTACCCAATTCAAATTTTTTGTAGGGTGGAGATTCGAACCTAGGACCTCCCTTGGAGGATTACCCTCTCCTCTCCAGCTCACCTACAACACCTGGATTATGTTGATGATAGTTAACTCTCATGACTATCTATTTATTTGTCTTTAAAATCTATCTAACTTAACATTCAAAATCCAAATTGTAAGAAAAATTAAAGAAGTTGATCATGATCCTCAAAGTGCATAATTTAAAAATAAATAAATAGTATGTTACCCTTTTACATTTAATGTTGTATCAAAATAGTCATGTGGTATAGTCCTTACTCTATTCTTAGATCACTTAAATTTTAGATTATAATATTTTCCATTTTATCATTCACTATCAAGTGATGAATACCTCAGTTTTGTAGATTTTGATGATAATCAACATTCATTAATTTTTGTTTCTTTATCCTCAACTCTATATTTAATTAACATAATTTAATCTTATTATTTTTATTTAACAAAGGGTAAATAAATCAACATGATTTTTGCAATGCATTATCAAAGGTAAATAGGTAGGGAATTACCTTTTTATATTTAATTGCGCATAAAGAAACTTGAGTGGTATAATTCTTGTTCTATTATTAAATCATATCAATTTATCTCCAAAATGTTTCATATCATCTAAGCATTTACCTGAAATCAAAGGATGGAAGATGTGTGTAATTGAATCAAATAATAAAATTTGTTTTATGTTGATAATATCGAATGTTGTTCCGTCGTAAAATCTATTTCACCAACTCTTAACTATGTAAATGTATTCATCTAATATTTCCATCTAAATGTTTACAAACAAATGGTGAACTAACTATCCATTTGAATTATAATGAATAAAAATTGTTCCACTTTAATGGTTATATACATACCAATAATATGTTAGGATCCCATCCTAACGTTATTTTGTAATTCTCATTATTATGTAATGACCCACTTCCAACGTGGGGGATCCCATATATAATGTTATTTTGTAATGTACATGGCATGTTATGCTCCTAGGCAAGTGGGGCCATTTTATGTAATCGTTATAAAGATTGTAACCAATATTTGGTAGAATATTCTTGCTCGGGTGGTATTTTGCATGTAAGCCAACTCTTGAGCCGAGGGTTAGGGTTTACATGAAGTCTTTCTTTAAAAAGCTATGAAGCCATGTACGAATTATCCTTTTGCAAGTTAATGAAATATTGAAGGAGGTTGGCCCCTTGAAGAGGCCTGTGATTCTGAGTTCTTTTGTGATATTGTTCAATTCTGCAATTACTTTCTACATAGTATTATTTTGTTATTACATGTATTTCAGTTATCTTTCAATATTTTGTGTGTGAGAGATTTATTTTAATAGTGGGTTCCTAACAAGTGGTATCAAAGCACTTTATAGGGCTGAGTTCTACTGCACCTGCGATGATTCTTGCCATCCATTCTGCCTGTTAGGCATAATTTTTCTTGTGTTTTTCATTCTATTTTCCTTTATTAAAAATTCCAAAAAAAAATACAGTTCATTTTTTTACCAGCAAATCCAAAAAATACAAAAAAAATATAGTTTCTATTTTAGTAGTTATGTAGGTTAGAAACCTTATGCCGGGGGTTTTAAAATATCATGAAGAAGTTGTCATTATTGGCTAAGCTAGATAGCCCATAAAGCATCTAGTGAAGTGAGGGGAAAATAGGATCCAATAACCAGGCCTTAGACAACACTCACGCACAAAATCGAGCTCCCACGCATCTTCGGGTGTATCAGGAGACCATTCTAGGGTAAAAAAAAATTTATCTAGTAGGAAGCTTTTCGGCCTTGTATCATCTATAGTCCACAGGACACAACATCCTGGATGATTACCCTCTCGTAATGTTAAAGAGGCAAATAGTATGCTCAAGGGTATGTGTGGAATCCTCCTTGGGTAGTGGCTTGAAATATTGGTCCGAGCACTATTGTTCATCACTACGGTATAACATAGGGCCTATGGGTGTTACATACTCCTTTACCTAGCATACCCTGGTTCTGTTAAACACTTCCTCCTATAAAAACACACATCTTCCTATTCTGCTAAACTTGCATTCACAATCCCAAAAAGTGAGCATACGAAGGACTTCCCTATCATAGAATAATACACCTTGCATGCACCAATAGTTAGGATAGAGTTCACAAGTGTCTCTAACAGTCTGTAATATCTAGTAACAGTCAGGTCAGTGGCAGTAATAGTTTGGTCAGTTATAGTAACAATCAAAATAGTAATAGTCAGAACAGTAACAGTCAATTGTAATAGTGAGAAAATATAGGTGGTCAGGGTCAAAAACAAAATTGTCAGTGTCTATAACTATAGTACAGGTGACAGGACAGTGACAGGGTGATCAGTTGATAGATTCGAGATAGTTGATTCAATTTTCCCACTTGTGACCTAGAGCCCCCCCAAAATAAAGCATTGAAATTTTATTTAAATAGGGATATCTCTTCACAAAAACCTCATATTGACTCAAAAATTTAGCAGATAATCCTACACTCTATTCTAGACAAAATTGTCCTTGGCAGCCCCTTGTCAAATTTTGCACCCATTTTCCAAAATTAGCAATTCTTTATTTTTCTTGCTAAGGTCAAATTTTCAATGGTCAATCAGATTGATCCATATTTTTAGGAATAGAATCTACTTGTTATTCTGCATCAAAGACCCTCAAGGAATCATTTGTGAAATTTTAATTCCAAGTGGAGAACACTACCTTGACATCGCCTTGCAACCAACCGGAGCTCACAAAATGTCAAGAAATTCAGTATATCTCCTCATTAAGTGCTCAGATCAAACAACCACCAAAGTGGACCCTAGACTAAAATTAGTGTTGCAATCCATTTCCTAAATTAAATTTTGGACACTTACTAAAATAAGTAACTCCTGAAATCCCACATCTATTTTTAGTAATTGAGTAAAAAAGTTCAAGGCTATCTCAAATGGAAAGTGGTATTCGTGGACATAAAAAAGAGGTAGAACAAAACACTGCTTCAATGTTGGATACCCTAGTAAGTGTTGTTACTAGCTTGCAAAAAACAACTAAAAACTTGACAACAAAATTTCAAACTTTCAGAGTTGCACAAGATACCTCCAAAATTTGCATAGAAGAACACCTAGCAGATGTTGAGTCTAAAATACAAGGAGGTCCATGCAAGTCTGAGTATCATCACGAAATGGGAACATATGACTCTCACCTTCACCTTGATCATGATACTCCATTCAATATGCCAAAACTAGACTTTCCTAAGTTCAATGAGAAGGATGTTGATGGATGGTTATGTCATGTTGCTCAATTCTTTAGACTCCATGATGTCCCCATTTATCACCGAGTTCAAATGGCTTCTTTAAATTTGGAATCTAAAGCTTTCCAATGGTACCAATGGTTGCAAAAAACTATCCTTGATCCTTCTTGGATAGAATTTGAGTCCCAGTTACTCACTCGCTTTGGCTCTAGTGAGTATGATGATTTTACAAGATAGTTGGCCAAGCTAAAACAAGCTTCAAGTTTGAGATTACCAAATACAATTTGAGATATTGGCCAAAAAAACTATGGGAATGAATGAAGGTTTATTTATGATTTATTTTGTTAGTGATTTACAAGAAGATCTCCAAGCCGAGGTCACAATGTTTAGACCACAATCCATGATGCAGGCTATCCAGTTGGATCATTTGACTGAGTCTAAATTTTTAGCTCAAGGGCGGTTCTATAAATTTCCACAGGCTAAACCCTATTTTCCTCCTAGATTCCATAATCAACATGAACAAAAACTTATTGCACCCACTACTGCACCCAAACATTTGAACACTGCTAAAATGGATGCGCGATGCACCCAATGGTTGTGCTACAATTGTGATGAAAATTTTTCTCGTGGGCATATGTGCACCCAAAATAAATTATTCCTCATCGATGTTGATGAACCTACCACCAGTGACCATAGTGATGATGACACTAAATCAACAAAAGAACCACCAAAAATAGAGTAAAACCCAGATGAATCATAGGCTAAAATTTATGTTCATGCTCTTGCTGGAATTACTACGCCCCAAACCATAAAAGTTGTGGGTTAATTCCAAGGCATGTGACTTACCATATTTATTTATTTTGGTAGTACACACAATTTTATTGATCCCTACATCGCCAAGTAGGCAAATTTTTATGTACACACATGTAATTCCTTTGAGGTTATGGTAGCAAATGGTGGGACTTTACCTTGCAAGGGAAAATGTCATAATGTTAATGTAAATATTGGGGACTGTGAGCTCAAACAAGATATGTTTGCACTTCAATTAGATGGATGTGATGTTGTGTTGGGATCTCAATGGTTGGGCATAGTGGGAGTCATCTCTTAGAAATTTGGTGAGCTTTGGATGCAATTCTCATAGAATGAGCAGTCCTACACTCACCATGGCTTGAAAGTAGGGTCATGACATATTATTAGTTCCAAATGAATGGAGAAGTTGTTAAAAAAATCATCCCGAGGTGTCATAGCTTAGATTTTTATGATCCAATCACCTTCTTCAGAGGAGGATTCTATTCCTAAAGATTTGCAACTTATTTTGACCAAGACAAACTCTATTTTTGCTGAACCAATAGAATTACCATCTCATTGCTCTCATGACCATGCTATTCCATTATTACTTGGTAATGCACCACCCAAAATTAGAACCTACAGGTATCCTCATGCTCTTAAGTCAAAAATTGAGAAGTTAGTACAAGAATTGTTAAAAGCCAGTGTCATTCGACCAAGCAACAGTCCTTAATTTCTCCAATTTTATTGGTACGTAATAAATATGGGTCTTGGCGGTTGTGTATCAATTATCGAGAGCTCAATAAACTCACCATAAAGGATAAGTTTCCTATTCTAGTGTTGGATGAATTATTGGATGAACTTCATGGGACTATGTATTTTTCTAAACTTGACCTTTGCTCAGGGTACCATAAAATCTGGCTCAAAGATGAGGATATTACCAAGACTGCTTTTCATACTCATGAAGGTCACTATGAGTTTTTGGTAATGCCATTCGGCTTGACTAATACCCCTTCCACCTTCGAGAGCCTCATGAACAACATTTTTCATCCATTCCTTTGAAATTTCAATCTAGTGTTCTTTTATGATATTCTAGTGTATAGTCGCTCATAGGAAGAGCATCTTACTCATGTGAATCAGACTCTCCATCTGTTGGCACAAAATCAACTCTATGCTAAATTTTCCAAGTGTTATTTTGGGTTGATAAAAGTAGAATATTTGGGACACTTTGTCACTAAGAAGGATGTTAAAGTTGATTCCAAGAAAATCCAAGTTGTTCAGGAATGGCCAAAACCTCACACTATCAAAGGTCTTCAAGTATTTTTAGAGCTTACAGGTTATTACCGTAAATATATTTGTAACTATGGTAAAATTGTATCTCCCTTCACTTCCATGCTAAAGAAGGACTCTTTTATTTGGATAGAACCTGTTGAATAGACTTTTTGAGAATTGAAGCATGCCATGACCACGACACTTGTCTTAGCCATACCAAATTTATCCAAATCATTTTTTATTAAAAGATATGCTTCAGGTCATGGTATTGGGGCAGTGTTGATGCAAGAAGGGAGATCCTTGGCATTCACTAGTAAAGCTCTCTCCATCCATAATTTGGTAAAATCAAATTATGCCAAGGAGATGATGGAAATTCTACATGTCGTAATCCATTGGTGACCGTATCTCATTGGGCATCATTTTTCCATTAAAACATATCATCAAAGTATCAAATACTTTTTGGAGCAATGGGTTGCCACCCCTAAACAAAAAAAAATGGGTCTCTAAAACCATGGGCTATGATTATGATATCACCTATAAGAATGGTAAGGAGAATGTTGTGGCCAATGCTCTCTCTCACCAATTTGAAGATCTCAGTATGTTTTGTGCCATTTCATTGCCGATCCCCCAATGGATCGATTCTTTACACCAGGAGGTACTTCAATATTCTAAATTGTAGACTTTGGTTTCTTCCCTAACCACTGAGCCTACTTCATGTCTAGGATACACTTGGGATGGCTAGTATTTGCATTACAACCAACGCCTTGTTGTTACCCACAAGTCCTCACTATGGGAACTTCTCATGAAAGAACTACATGCTACTCCATCTGTTGGCCATTCAGGATTTCTCAAAACATATGAACGACTCAAACACACTTTTATTTGGAAGGGTATGAAAAAGGATATTCATGAATTGTGGCAACTTGTGATACATGTCAATGAATGAAAGGTGAAATAGTTCATTCTATAGGCACTCTTCAACCCTTTCCCATTCTAGACCAGGATATTTCTATGGATTTTATTGAAGGCTTACCTAAGTCGGGTGGAAAATCTATTATCTTCATGGTAGTGGATCATCTTTCAAAGTATGCTCACTTTTGTTCCCTATCCCATCATTACACAACCTCACTTCTATCTTCATGGTAGTGGATCATCTTTCAAAGTATGCTCACTTTTGTTCCCAATCCCATCCTTACACAACCTCCATTGTTTCCCAAATTTTCCTTGATTCTATATTTTGCCTTCATGGTCTACCCTCCTCCATCATGTCCAATCATGACCCAACCTTCACTAGTCACTTCTAGAAAGAATTATTTAAGTTGCAAGGAACTCAGATCAATATGATTTTGACGTATCATCCGCAAACAGATGGCCAGATGAATATTATCAATAAATGTTTGTAAACCTACCTTCATTACTTTTCCTCAGATCATCCTACTCACTAGGCGAGATGGCTTCCTTTGGCCGAGTGGTGGTACAACATTTCCTATCACACAGCCACCAAGGTTACCCCTTTTGAAGTGGTTTATGGGCACCCTCCACTGATGTATTCCTCCTACATTCCAGGTAGTTCCAAGGTATATCCAATCAAAACTACTCTCAGTTAGCATGCTGATATACTCCATCAATTGAAGCTGAATTTGGAAGCAGCCCAAAATCTAATGCATCAATAGGCTGATCAACATTGTTCTGAACGTAGTTTTGATGTGGCTGATATGGTTTTCCTTCGCTTGCAACTATACAAATAGTTGTCCCTCCAGCTTCATATATTCTAGAAGCTTGTTGCAAAGTACTATGGGATCTATCAAGTGTTATAATGGATTGGTACCATAGCCTACAAATTGGCCCTTCCACCTACATCCAAGCTCCATCAAGTTTTTATGTTTCTACTCTCAAAAGGTGGTGGAAAATCAGGTATAGGTTCAATATGCTCTCCCAGAGTTAGATGAAGAAGGTTATATCTTGCTTGAACCTGAACAACTATTATATCATCTAACTCATACTCTTCACAATCACACCATTACTTAAGTTCTTGTGTAGTGGCATGGACTCCAGCTGAAAGATGCTACATGGGAATCTCTCCATCAACTCCAGCACTAGTTTCCTCACCTTCAGCTTTGAGGAAAAAGCTTTTTGAAGGGTAAGGACATGTTAGGATCCCATCCTAACGTTATTTTGTAATTATCATAATTATGTAATGACCCACTTCCAACATGGGGGATCCCATATATGATGTTATTTTGTAATGTATATGGCATTGTATGCTCCTAGGAAAGTGGGGCCATTTTATGTAACCATTATAAATATTGTAACCAATATTTGGTAGAATATTATAGCTCAGGTGGCATTTTGCATGTAAGCCAACTCTTGAGCCTAGGGTTGGGGTTTGCATGAAGTATTTCTTTAAAAATATATGAAGCCATGTACAAATTATCCTTTTGCAAGTTAATGAAATATTGAAGGAGGTTACCCCCTTGAAGAGTCTTGCGATTCTGAGTTCTTTTATGAGATTGTTCAATTTTACAATTACTTTCTACATAGTATTATTCTGTTATTACATGTATTTCAATTATCTTTCAATATTTTGTGTGTGTGAGCTTTATTTTAATAGTAGGTTCCTAACATAATCATGCTCCTTACTCTCATCTCTTTCATAAAAGTAATTAATAAAACAAAATGTACACTATCTCTTATCTAAATAGTTATTCATCAAATTAGCTTGCAATACCCATGTAAAATGTAGGATGGCCTCAATAGGAAGGTTATTTGACACCTATAGAGGATCACAAAAACCACCAAAAGTACATAAAATCATGTAAGTAATATAACCTCATCACATTAATTATAATGCATTGTACCCATTCAAATAATTAAAGAATAGGATCAATTTGTATAAAAACATCTATACATTAAGCTTATTTTTAATCATGCATCGTAGTTGAATTGTATATACTTTTATAAATGTGTATTATGATGCATATAAATCCTTTTATATTTTTATAACATAACATTGTGTTATTTTGATTAAGCATCATGTATATTCATTGGACTTCTAAATAAAAAATTAAAGTCCATGGCACATCCAAAATCCACCTAGGCATATCTATATTGTATCTATTTGTATCATATAAATTCCTACATTGCATAGCCAAATTCCCTTTGCACACATATATATTGTATATATCTATATAATGGAAATTCTTATATGGAACATCTAAAGTACCCCTCTACATGCATATAGATTGTATATATGTGTCATTAAAAGTCCAACATGGCACAGCTAAATTCCCTCTAGTCTCATCCAAATTGTATATTTTGTATCATAGAAAATCCCATGTAGAACAATAGAGACATTTTTAGCTATATTTTGTAAGGCCCTAGTGGAATCGTAATTAATCCTTTTAGCACTACATCATAATCCATTTTAAATACCACAAACCTATGCAAAATGTGAGGTAATTAAAAATATATTTTTTCGTAGAAGTCTCATTTAAGGTTAATTTTGTTTTAACGTAACCAATATGAAATTACAATGGAAAATTAATATAACTTTAACACAACTAAAAATAACATAACAAAGACAAAAAACCATCAACATGTTTCATTAAAAAAATTCATACAATATACAACAATGACAAATGGTAAAATAAGATATATGCATAACTATATATAGAGAGAGAGAGTTTGTACATTATTAAAAATTATATACATATTCAACTTCATAACAATCCCTATGTCCTAGATATAGTTTCATGGGTAGATCCTCCTCCAAAAACTCCTTATGGTGGTGATGTTATGGTATACCTATTTGAGTGGCATGTATGGGATTTATTCATAGACATAGTCGATGATCACGAAGAAGCTTGAGCAGGAGAAAGGAGTCCACAACTTATAGGAACTATATGATAGGTCATCTAGTAAAATGTAAACATAAAATATTTATTATTAAGTCCTCTTGTAACTATGCCATGTCACCTTGAACTTAAGATCACTTACTCTAAATATTAGTTACCTCAATATGGTGGACCTTGTTTACTATCTTCAACCTATCTAATAATCATATAGCCTTATCCTTTGCATCATTTTTAGTCCTACTCTAAGCTAATTTTTGTATAGCTACATCACTCTCAATTATAAGAGAGGCAATAGTATCCTATAGACTAGATACTTACTTAGATAGTTGATCCCTCTCTTTGACCTATGCCTCACCCTCCACCCTAATTTGGTCTTACTCTATCATAAAGTGAAGAAATTATAGGTTTCAAATTGTCCACCTACTATATGAGGACATCTCTCTCTAAAAATAGAAAGGTATTTTCTAGGACCTATATCCTTACCTCCCACAACAATTATTATTATACCTCCTACACCTCAATATTACAACCAAATATTCCATTGAAAAACTCACTAGAGAACTAATCATGTCCTCCCTATTTCCATCCTCTTAGGCTAAATTGATTGGCTTATCTGTAATATCACCACCCTCTAAGGCTATAAGCCCTAATACTAGGTCCAATATATATCAAAAATCTAGCATTGTCTACTCTAGCTCCTAGATACTAGGGTTATTTAAATATACCTCTATGTAATAATTAGATTTTGTTGGTTCTCAAAACTATGTCTCCCTACTTGTTCTACTCTACTAGACCACATTTTGCAAGACATCATACATAGTTTTGAACTCCTTGATGACACATTCATAATGGAATCACTCTTTGTGATCATATGTATTGATGAACCACCTCCTCTATCTAACTTGTGCCATGTGGTATGCATCCAACTAAGGTACCCTCTATAACGGTTTTAAATCATACATTGGCATATTATTTCATCTTATGAGTTGTAAACCCAACCCAATATACCTCTATGCAATTGATAAATTTATACCTCAAATAAAAAATATAGTCTAAAAGCCCAAGGAACCTTCACATCATTTATAACATCAAGTAATCTTGATGGTTAAGCAATCACTATATGCTCCTAGAATAATCCTAAAAAAACATGTAATACATGATGCTTTAACCTCCCCTTATGAGCTACCCTATGTAGCTTATGGTAGAGCTTGGTTAAAATGGATGGCCCCAAGCCTAAATAACCTAGAAGTCAATTATGTTATCTAGTACTTCTCCTAGTTGCCATGGAAACACCCACTTGCTATTGTACATAAGTGGTAACCCTAAGTCAATAATGTCAACAAGGTTTCCTATCATCCCTTATGTCCTCCCATAAATGCAACATTAATATCAATGCCAAAATAAACATTGGGAAAGTCAATATCCTAAATTATTTGTTGAAGATATTACCTTGTAGACTAGCATATCCTTAATGGGGTATCTCAAATAGGTGCTAGTAAATCCGCCACACATCCTCCAAAGTGATAGTTATTTATCCAATAAGTATATAGAATGTATTCATATTCAAACACTATTTCTCACAAGTTTCATTAGAAAAATCCTATCAAAAACCACCTTTCACATCAGTGACACATGGTAGAGTCCAATTAATATAAACAAGGCATGGTCCTCCATGATTAGCATTGAAAGAATGAACTTGGTAGTATGTGATAACTACTCTTAAATGTCTAAGTCCATAATCTTATCTACAAATCATAAATCCCATCCTTATATTAGCATCACTTTATAAATAATAATATTTTTTCTAAAACAAAACAATACATATACTTATACTTCTATCATCAAAAATCAATATCTTATCAAATAACTTGTCCATAGTTTAAAATAATTATAAAAAGTCGCATTAATGCTTCTACTTTCCAATGGTACTAATTAACACAATATCATTAAAATTGAACAAAACTTCTATCCAATAACACTATACCAAAACAAAAGTATCATCAATAACACTATGATGAAATAATAGTGCTATACAAAAGTGTTGCAACATACTAATAGCACCACACTAATTTTCATAATAAAAATTCAACTTAAAAAATAAAATAAAATTGAAATTTTAGGGTTTTCACCAGTGGTTTTAAGTCCTTCAAGTGTCAAGAATTGAACATAGTCACTATGGTGAATAGGACATAGACATTGATCCATTTAAAATGAAATTAAATAAACAATCCAAATCAATAAATTATCTATATTGCATGGTAACAATGACTTATTTTCACTCCCCCCCCTCTATTTTCCTTTGTAATTTTTCAACATCTTTCTCTTTGATTTCCTTATGTGATGGTAGGTATGGCCAATTTTTCTCATTCCACCAAGTACCTTTTCTAAAACATAAGACAACATTTAATGAAACAACTTTATTAGACATTTACATAATATGATAAGGCTTATCAAAATCAAAATCTAATCAAGTAAAACCAAGAAAAAAGCTAAAACTCAAGCAACTAACCAAATTTACTTCTCCAATAGGTGTGGGGATGTTTATAATTTTAATATTTTATAAACTCGTTATTCTATGATTACATCCAAAAGGGGATAAATGTAGACACTTAAATTTGATCCAATCAATTCTTAATATAACAAAACTAATACTAAGTCTATCCAAACATTAAATATTAAATTATGAACCTAAGACTAAAAATAATTGGCCTTCATCATCTTTTAGCAAAAAAATTATCTTCAAAATAATAATGCTATATCACTATTGGAGTATGGTTAGTGCTACTATTTAAATTTCAAATCATCTTATTTGGCACCATACTAATATTCTATCCTATCAACCCAATGTTTTTTTGCATTAGCACTACTTTGTCAGTAGCACAATAGCATTTTTTCTGATAGTCCTATTAAACCAATAAGGAAATAAAATAAAAAATATATTTTCAACTAAACATTAAATTTTTATCCCTCCATATACCAACTCATATTATCCATAAAAACTTGCACATAAACTAGAACTTGATTTCTAGAAACTCTTCTCTACAACTAGTTAACTATAAATTATATCAATTTATCTCTTTCTTGTCACAAAGAAATATTTCTAAATAGGAAATATTGTTGTCCATCAAATCTAGTAACTTTAATTCCCTTTGATCCTCAACACACTATAAATGTAACCCTCCATTATCTAATTAAAATATATAGTTTTATTAACAAAGTGTTTTCAAGATAAAAACACAAATCTATAAATCAAAACTCTAATCAATTTTTCACATTCAAACTTCCCAAATTATTTATTGATATTCAAGGTATTTATCAAATATCTCATGGTAAGAGGTTTTTGACACATCTAATTTTAATAAAAATCTCAAAATCTAAGTCTGGAAAAAGAAGATGACTCCTTATTTTGGAAAATGCATAAGGAGGGTGATATAAAGTGAAATAAGCCTATTACTTAATGGAAGGTAATGGATGGGAGTGGATCCCAAATGTAAAAATATAGCTCAAGAATTTAACTCCTAATATTAAATTCTTCTACTAGACAGAAGTACAAAATAATATTCTCATCATTAACAACATTTACAAAAGGGGAATGGTAATTCCTAATAGATGTTATCTTTATGAACATAATTGGAAAAGTGTGAAGCACATGTTTCTAGAATGCATGTATTCATTGGAAGTATTTAATATAATCCTAAGGATATTTAATATGTCTTAGGTCTCTCTGAATAATTTAGTTGATATGTGTCTCCAATGGGATACCCCTTTTCATAGCAAGAGGTTGAAATCACATTAGAACTTTAGCCTACCCCATAACCTTTGGGGTCTTTGTAAAGAGAGGAATAGTAGATATTTTAAGGATAAAAAAGGGACTATAAATCCATCAAGACAAGAATTTGTGTAGTTGTACTTGAAAATGTTTAGAGCATCAACTTTAAGGATAACTGGGAGATCAATTTGGAGACCAAGATAGCTACTCAATTGGGCCTAGACAATGTTTTTGATCCCCCAATTCAATTGGAACCCTCAATTCCCTCATAAACTAAATGGATGGTGCCTCCTAAGAACTAGGCCAAGAATTTTTTTTATGGGGAAGGTAGGTGTAGGAGGTCTTATTAGGAATCATGAAGGGAAGATCCTCCTTGTTTATGCAAAAGGTATGGGAATTCAAATAAGTCACTTTATTGAAGCTAGAGCCTTGCTCCAAGGGATCCTTCTATTGGAAAAAGAGTGGTGATCAAGAGGGATTCACTCAATATCATCAATTGTACTAAATGTTTTTAGGAGACAAGTTGGAGCATTGAGAACTTGATCTTATCATCTCAAAGAAGTATTTAGAGTCTTGATAGCTCTCAAGTAATACATGTTTTTAGGGAAGGAAACTAGGTTGTTGATGTTATGGCCAACTTGGGAGTTAATTTGGAAGAACTTAAAGTCTAGGAGAGTGACTTCCCTTCGAAGCTTCTAGAGATGGTGAATAAGGATATTCCTCAGTATTCACATGGTAAAATAATAATCTATTCAGAGTGAATGTTGGTTTTTCCCTCTAGGGGCCCAATTTTGTAGTTTAATTTAGGCTTGGTAAACCAAATTTACTTTGTAGTTAAGCACTACCAGTTTTGAGTTGTCCATGAATAACTTACCCCATGTAATGATAAAAAATTCCAAAGAAAGGTAAAAATCCTATTGGAGGATTTGACATTGGCATTTCCAGTTAGGATGGATCCTCTAGACTAGTCAAGACTCGAGTTGGCCCAGTTAGCTTAGACCATTTGGTAATTTTCAAAATAATAAACATAGTTAGAGATCAAATTAGACTTGCCTTCCCATCATTTTCTTGCATGCTACATATGATATCACTAACCCATGTATGTTGAGATTTAATTATAGCTTCCTAAAAATATCCTATAAATATTTGACTTCTCAAGTGTATCAAAATCCCAAGTGCACTCATATCATGCTATATTGCACTATCTTCATGATGGTATGATCCACTCTGACACATGCAAGGCTGAGCATTAGTCTGATTTTCTCTTTAACTATAGAAGGTGCTTTTCTTGAAGGGTTACATACTGGTCTTATGTAATATATTTTTTCATTTTTTTAAATCTCTTATGATGATTTATTGATAAATATTTCTTGATGTAAAAGGGTTGAGGCCCTTTCAAAAATCCCTTCACCAACTAATCAAAAAATGACAATCTCAAAATATGTTTTTTTTATCATTTTATTTATATTATTATTGAATTTGGTTCTTGTTGTCATTTAGATCATCCATTTTATAATTTTAAGAATATCATTCGTTGGATGTTGATCTTGAATCCTTGGCAATAGTTGTAAGCATAGACAATGGTGTTCGGTAGTGGTACTTTTGAAAGCATAATAGTGGATTTTATAGCATTGGTTATAGTGCTTCTATTTGTAATTATTAATCACATATATTTTAGTATTTACACTTGTATTTTCTTCATATTTGTATTTTAAACCTGTTATAGAATTTGAAACACATTAGTTATTCATGACTCCATTAACGATATCATCAAACAATGAACATTATAAATATGGTAATAAAAGGTAAATATCTCTTGCCCTTCCCCAAACCTTCATAATTTTTTCACTGATATTTTATAAACAAGGGGTCTGGTTGAGGTAGGCCCCTATATACCCAATATTTTTCAAGTTTGGTGTATATAGGTGTATATCATCAAATTGAAAGAAAAATAGATGAGGACAAAATCAAGCATTTAAATAAATGATAATAATTATGAATCAGGTGTATTCTACTAATATTTTAAAAAATGCTATAACTCTATTTTTTTTTAGCTTATCTAGTTTAATTATTTTTACTTTTAGATGAAATCATCTTATACTTTTTGTGCATTAGTGTAGAATTGATTTAATACTTTTTTAAATATCTTGGCATTTTTATTAGTGTTGTTGCACTTTTGTTTATATTATCCCTATTTTGTGCTTTTGTAAAAGGAATGAAATTTATAATCAACTTAGCTTATATTTATCTAATCACATTAGGTATGATTTCAATTTTTTTTAGTTATAGTCTTAAAACTAGACCAATGCTTAAATAGTTTTAAACTAATAGAGCAATATTTTGTCCAAAGTGTGGTATAAAGTAGATTCTATTGATAGTGCTATAGCACTTCAAATAATTTTGACTATGCTTTATACTTTCACTAGGACGTAGGTTTAACCATTTTAAATCCATTATTTTTTCTCTAGAAACTTTACATCCATATATAAAAAGAAAATAATTTAGATTAACCACCTATATTTTTAAGAGTTAACCTTATTTCTATTTGCTTTACTTTTAGTTAAGTAAGTAGTACTTATGTTACAAAAATTATTGAAGGACCTACTGTTTTGAATAAATTTTACTTCCTCCACTTATCCCATATAAATCCTTTGAAGTGTGGTCTCCCATAGGAGGAAAAAATATAACAATAGATCCATGAAATAAAATAATGGCTAGCTATACATACTAAGATTAGCCAAATAAAACCTATATTATAGTATGGATATCATCCTTATGAAAATAAAATTTATGATATTTTGATACAAACTATCTATTTTAAAATGTGTACAAGCTAAGAAAATCACTTTACCCTATTGAAAAAGGAAACATGGGATCAAGCCAAACCTAACTAAAAATCTAAAGGAATAATGTAAAATAATGGGAAGGTAAAATTAAATTTAATATGTAAATTTTTAATAGGGTTTAAGGTAAGAAGAAAAGTATAATAAGAGAGACATGAGAATATAGGCATAATCTAGTAATGAAATCAAAGTAGAAAAATAAACAATTGACCTAATATGTGGTAAAGTGAAATACAAGAAAACAAGTAAAGTATAAAAGTATAAGAAAATATAGTAATAGTACTAACCTTAGAGGATACTTACCTTGATTATTGGTAGTACTATCCCCTCTTGTTAGAAACCTAAAGGAGAGACACCACTAAGTACTCATAAGGATGGGTTAGTAGGAGTGAGAATTATGGAAGCATAAGACATGCCCCAACTCAATACATACCCATAGTTGAGATGTGGAGGGGGAATAAAAGGAGAAAAAGTTGATTCTCATCACTAGGAGGAGGTAGAAACAAGTTATATCCCAATAAAAATGTGTTTTTAGGAGTCATCACATATATGGGCTAAATTATCATTCCATAGCTATGGAAAACACGAATGAGGTTAGTCGAGTAGATATTTTTGTATGGATGAGGAGGAAACCTCCCAAAAGGGTCATAAGGGGAAAATGATTATACTAGAGGGAATAATATAGGGCAATATATAAATAAGGATTTATATAGAAACATATTTGGATGTAATCTATGCAATGAGATACCCTAATAAGTGTTATAAAACTTAAATTATGATTTTGATATTATTAATTACATATTTATATAAAGATGAAATAAGTAACCAAAATAATATAATAAATATCATGGTGCAATTAATTAAGGTATTTCTCATCTTACTACTCAAGTTTTATATAATATTGTTACTATAATACCATATATAGATTTTTCTCAACTAGTGGGTCAGAATGGGGATGTATTTTCTTTAGTTTATCATGCAAAGACAATATTATGACCTTGAATTAGTGAGAGAAAGGGTAATGGATTTAGTGGATCAACGAATAATATTATATTTTTGTAGGTAATGTTACCATGGGAAGATGAGAGAGGCTAGTAAAGGCCCATGCTAAGGATGTGGAAGGGTATTTAAAAAATATCACCAATTTAAGGCAAGACCTAGGTTATGCATATAGAGAGGCATCTAGGTTGAGATAAAGGTTGAAGTTATAAAGAAAATACAAGTGGTAGCTTAGATTATGTTTATAAGGTATAGGAGGGAGTGTATAACATTCTCCCTATTAGTCATAAACATGTATTAGATATGGGATGTATATGAGTGTATAGATATTGGATAGAACTTTTGCATACCCATTAGTGATTGCATCTCTCTCTCTCTATATATATATATACACAAACACATAAACATAGAGAGATATTTTTAGGTCATTATGCTTTATCTTTTTATGCACTTTCTTATTTTTTCTTTTTGTTTTTTTATTTTACATGCATTTATTTTTCATTTACTTGTAGAAATGCATAAATAAAACTATTGATGGAATTACCTCTTGAAAAAAATTTAAATGTCCAAGGTCCATCTCATGTAATCAATCAATCTCAAAATCATGTCCTGTAATGTAAAGTAATATATATGAAATTGAAATAAGTAGGACTTTACAATAACTAGTTATAAGAACTCCAATAGATTCACTTTCATTAATTGCCAAATGATCATCAAAGGGATAATTTTTTGACAAATGAATAGAAGTGTTTAAAATGAAAATGACCTCCATTTTTGGAATCATAAGTTTAATCCTTTTTTCTTGTCAAATATTTTGAATATTTACATTTTATTTAGGGACATTATAAGAATTATCCATCTTTGCCAAGATGTTATCCAAGTAATGCATGAACTCAAAAATATATTGATCCATGAAATATGCTCATGTATACTGTTCCTTGAAGTAGGATCACATACAATAATACATGATCTCATAAAAATTCTAAGAAGCAAGAGTACATGCTCTCATATAGTTGCATAAAAGTAACACTTCATAGAGGGGATATAAATCAATACAAAAAAATAAAGATATTTATTCATAGAATATAAGAATCTCTTGGAAAGGTATTGAACAAGCTAGTCATATGTTGTCTTTCCAATGAGTTTTCTCCTCCTTTCCTTTTGTCATTTTTCCTTTGCTTTTTCTTTTTGATGCACCTATTTATTTTTTCTAGTGCTTTTCCTTTTCCTTTTTTTGAATGTCCAATATGATTGTTTGTTTATTTAAGGTCTAAGATATTAATAGAGCTATGCTTCCAATCCTTGAGACTATTCCATAGTCGTTATAGGGATAATGTAATGATTTAAAAAAAATAGCCTAGTAATAGTAGTAAGATCATTTTAGAATGTCTAAGGAATTACAATCCCTTAGGACTAGTTTTGTATCCACGATGAGGGCAGTGCAATTGCTTTAGAAGACTTACTCTTGTAGTAGAAAGATAAGTTTTGCAAAATATTAATAGAAAAGAGATAGTACATGAAAATAAAAAGCACATCCTAGAAATAATTTGAAATGCAAAATTTTGAAAGTAAGACTTAGTTAAGAATATGAGATGATATATAGATTTTTGCTGGAGAATTCAACATTTTTTTGGCTATATTTTTTACAAGTATGTTTGAGATTATGCTTTTGTGATCAAGGAAATAATTAACAAGTTCATCTTACACTTTAGAATAAAATCCTAGAATTCTTAGAAAATGAAATTGGGAAACTTGCTATGGAAAGGAAAATGTTACTTGGTATAATGATGGAAAAATAACACTTAGTGACCATTTATACTCTAGAAGTCCTTGCACTTAGTTAAAATAAACCCTAATAAAATGATAAAGAATAGGAAATGAATGGATATAAATATTATATTTGCAAAAGGGTGAGAGGATGGGATGAATCCCTTAATTAGGCTTATACAATTAATATAAGAGTAATATGCTTAATAGGGTAATTATTCCAAGTAGAATAGCTAAGAGGATATGAAATGCAACTGCTTGATCCTTAATTCTCAATAATAATGTGATGTAAATGCCAATGAGAAAATTTATCTTCATTGGAAAAAATAATATTTCTTATCATATTATCATTTATTTTATGAGTAAAACCTATGTGATATACTAAAGTTATACTTCTCACTTTTGGCATGTGCCTTACATTGCTCGATAGGACTAAGATATCTTGATCAATGGTTGGATTTGACATATGTCAATGAAGATTTAGAAAATAGAGTATGATGAATAGGATTGGAATAAATTATCTTAGGTGTTGAAATTATCCCATGTATAGGGCTAGGAGACCTCCTCAAGTAGAATATGGATGAGTGAGTCATGGGAGAAGGGGATTTTATATTAGCATAAATATAAAAATTAAAAAAATTGACTACCTTAGTGAAGGGATTTTCAAGAAGATGATACATGGAAAAGAAAAAACCAATGCATGAATCTTTGATATCATAATCTAGTGAGTAAACTTGGGCATTTTTGTCATTGCATCCAGATGGGTTAGAAATTTCACAAGAGTTTTTTTTTACATGGTGGAACTGATAGCCACCATGATTATCCAAGCATGTTGTTCCATATTTTATGGCCACACAAAACTTCGTGCAGTCTACCCCTATAACCACCATGCCACAAACATTTAAAACCTTTTACACCATCTAAATCACTAGGAAAGGGACAAGTGTTTAGTCTGGTGAGGCCCTAGATTTAAACCCTAGGTGTCCATCCCCCTTACATGATTTTATCGCACCAATTTATCTACACCTCAGATCTAGACTTTGGTTTAGGGTGGGAATCAAAAAAACCCTTAGACCCCCAACCACAACCAGTAATGAATGAGATTTTTGTGTATCTATAGGATGGAGTGGGAATCATACCTGGGTCGGCCACAACCAAAACCCTTTGTTAAGTTTCCCATTGTAATCAACCAACTCAACCACTCAAGCATATATAATGGGTTTTTGAAAGGGTTACCCTTTTCTTTTTACATCAAATTAGTCACATTGAACTATTTGGTGCTACCAAGATTTGAACCTTGGTGTGGGCTACATCAACTATTTATCCCAACTATTGAACCAAGGAATCATTAGAAAATTTTTTGTTTAGGGTGGGCACCAAAGAAACCCTTGGACCCTCCACCACAACCAATGAGGAATGGTTTTTTTGTGTATCCACAAGAGGGAGTGGGAATCATACCCAGGTCGGCCATAACCAACACCCTTTGTTAAATTCCCACCATGATCAACCAACTCATGCGCTCAAGAGGATAAGAAGGTAGGCTATCCATATATGTTTCTATATTTTGGAAAAGAAGGTAACCTATGGTAAATTTAGGTCTTTGGGTTCCTAGTTTCTCATATTTAGCTCTTTTGATTTAATGGTAATTCTTTTTCCTTTTTAAGAATTTCATAAAGGTATTATCATAAATGAGCTTAGAATAGGTATAATACTTTTGGTTGACTGGATCAAGAGAATTTTTGGGATAACTTTAGGAAGTGTTTGACTAAAATTGTGAATGTTATTACTTTTACCCTTATTAAAATTAGATAAATAACTAATTTCCATGTTTGTAGTGACATTTTTAACATTTTTTTAGAATAAGTTAACATTATTTTTAAAAGGGTTTATTGGAAATGGTCAATAGGGGGTCTTTGTAAATTTTAATAATACTGTTGGTTGGGTGTTGAAAATTTTTACCTTTAGAAAAGTAGCATATATGACTCTCTTCATTTTGAATTGTTATGAATGAAAATTCCTTACCGAAGACAATTTTATATAAGAATTTCTTGAAGTGGCAACAAATATCATAGGAATGTCTAGGATTACCATGCCAAAAATAAAATGAGTCATCATGGAATAATGGGTGCTTAGGACTTTGTTTGGTCAACATGAGTGGATTATTAGAACCTTTGGACATAGCTCTTTTGAGTTTATCCATTACCATAGTTAAGGCACCATCAAAGGAATAGTTCCTTGGTGGATTTTATTTTTTTTGCTCCTCTTAGTATTTCTTCATGAGGTAGATAGGATTATTTTGTTATTTTCCATTAGCATCAATAATAAAATTTTGTAAGAGTGACATTGTTGATTACATCACCAATAATACCTCTACTTTTATTCTTATACTTTAACTTTAGACAAACTTTTTCTAGTATTTTTTTATGATTCTAACATATTACATGAAGTTGTGTAAAGTTACAATTCATTAATTGAGTTTTGATGGCCTTTTCAAATGGAGGTAAGATAACTTTTGTGAAAATTTCCTTAAGACTAGTATCATCAATATTGTGCTTAGATTAGTAACTAAGTTATTTTCATCCTCTAATAAAGGCATCAATGGTCTCATAGGGTTCTTGTTTATCCTTAATAGATTAATGAGTATAATTTTTTGGCATTGTTGTAGATTCAAATTTAGATTTAAGCAAGTCATGTAGTTGTTCAAAGCTATAAATGTAACCTCTAGGTAACTTTGCATATCATTTCAATGTGGGTTGTTTAAATTATCTTGCAAGTAATATTATAGCAACATCAATTTTACATCTATCAAATCTTTGTAAAATATTAAAGGACCCACTAATAAATTATTTCACTCATTTTAATCTATCATTAGAGAGGGAAGGTGTTAGACATAATATATAGGTAACTATATGAAGTGCTAAAGGGTCATTGATCCATTTGTTGGGTTTAGGATATTACACTTGGATAATATTGAAATATTATTCCATTTTCATTAATGGAGGATGAATGACCATTTGAATTTACCCCAAGTAGATTTGTACCATTAGGTATACTTCTTGAGGAATTGCGTAGGTTTTCATTTGTTATGCTTGCATAGTTTTCATTTTCTTGATCAATTCATTCATCGCTTTTCAAGACTTGTACTTTTTGCAACATATTGTGTATCCATTTGACCCATTTGTCAATATTGAATTTGAGCATGTTCCTAGGCCATGATTTTTTGCATAGCATTTTTTTTATTAAAATTTTATTTATTTGCATATTGTTGAGCTATTCATAGTCGAGTGGTGTTAACATTTTGTTAATCATTAATATTCTACCTCTTGTTGTGATGCCTTAAATAAATCGGATTTTTTTCTATTGGAATTTTGACCTTGTAAATTTAGAAATAAAAATATCATATTTTCCATTAGGGAGTTGCCTCAGTGTAGGATTATCATTGAGAATTTCTCCCAAAGTCTTCAAATTTTTGTTTGGTTATTTTATTAAGCCTTTGGTTTTTTTTGTGAGTGGTTCTATTAGATTAAATTTTATCCTTTCATACTTCTTTTTATTAAATAAATACCCTAATTTATCATCCATAATCCTCCCACTTATCTCTTAGAATGAAATCTAAATATATTTTTCTTATCTAGCCAATTCAATGTCCTATAGCAATAGTTTATTGATGTCACAAGAAGGACACTCAATGGAAAAAAATCTTATTATTTTTATTTTGGATGTGGAGAAATAATTTTTTTTATTAGATAAGAGAAGGGGTTTTGAAAATATTCCCAAACCTTATTACAACAAAAAGGAGCAACATGGTCTCCAAACTAACCTGAAAAACCACACGAGATGACCAACTAGCTTAACTGAAAGATGCAATAACACACTAGCTGGCCAACCACCTAATAAAAAATCTAGATCACCCAACCCACAAGGGAATGAACCCAACACTAAAAGAAACCACAAGGAGAAATTTTGAGGCAGTTACACCAATGAAGGTGGATTACCAACCTTTCTAGAGTCCTTATAGTGGACAACATTCCCTTTTTTATTCTAGGTCATGGCTTGGATATCTTTGATGTAGGCAATTTCCATGTAGAGAGAACCACTAAGGGTCTTATGCTTATCCTCTGGAGAGTTGAGGAATGAAAGAGCACCAATAGAAGTCAGCTTCAATATCTGATCATTAGCTTCAGTCAGATACACTGAAGATCTATTTGTCTTCCTGCTTGAGGACTGGAGATATTCATTGATCAAATCCAACATCACAAGAGGAGACATGTTTTGTGTCACCCTCAAGGAGAGACTCTTGGAATGTCTAGTTTGGTCTCTCCAAATACCTTTAGCAAAAATAGAAACACCTCTTGATATTTTATTTACCATGAGCAAAATTTATTGGGTTTTTAATTTTCTCAAACTTCAAATCCAAAGAATTATCATAGGAGGGCATCTTAGATTGTTTGGTTTGGCCACCCCAAACATCTTTGGTATATTCAAAAACACCTCTTAATTTTATTCCTTTTAATTTTGGTTTTTTTTTACTTGGTTACTATGATAACCTTATTCATTGATATAAATGATGGTCATGTTCTTAGGATATTTTTTCTTAATATCTTGATTGACATGGTAATTTCTATCTTCACACCTTATTTGGACAACATACATTGAATAATTGGGATCATTTTTACTTTAATGGAAAATACTTAATCATTAGTAAAATTCACTTGGTTACTAGGAGGTTTGCCACCCATAAGGGTATTATTAAGAGGAATACCCATATTGGTGTTGATATAGAGATTGCCCATGTTATGGTCTATAAAGAATGGCTAATCCTAGAGGATAATATTTATTCCTACTAACAATAAGTTATTTCAGATTGGGTTCACCAAGATGCTTTGGCTAGATTTTGACATTCTAAGGAATTCACTTCACCCTATAGGTGAAGGAAATATGAGGTCAATCCAAACCTAAATAAAAATATAAATTCATAATTTGAGATAATGTGGATGGTTAGGTCAAGTATTTGTGAAAATATTTTCTATGTGACAAATTATAGAGAGAGTATCCAAATAAATAATTAATTTGATATTCAGTAACCTATAGTGCAAGAAAGCAAGCAATTTTAAAAGTTAAAGAGGAGGTATAGTATTAATATTGCAGAGCACTTACCTTGTGTAAGATGTATAAAATATATAACACCTAAACATGTAATATGAAATCAAATTGATAATGCAAATTATGTAACCATAATGACAAAGAAATAGAGAAAATAAAGTGCCCTTCTCATTGATATTCAAAAATTGTCTTTACAAGAGGTTACAAAATATCCCTCTTAGGGATTACACCAAATTGATACAAATTACATCAAGTAACCAATGATAGGTGTCTTCACAAGATCTTTGTAATCTTCAAAACTGATTATGGAGGGTTTCTTAGTGACCTTCGCTTGATGATGCAAATATTGAGGAATATTTATGATGATTTGCTCCTATGGAAACCTGATATCTGCACACATAAGCACTTACAATAAATTAGTAGAAAATGTGGAACCTCTCAAGGTAAGACCCATTTCCTTGATATGTAAATGAAATAAAATGCCGAAAATAGTGAAGAAATGCATGAAAACTTGAAATACACTATGGTAAAACGAAGAATTAAATGCTGCTAATCTACTGTATCTAAGAAAACATGAAAAATATAGATTTATAGAGAGGTCATCATGGATTGGCTCAACCTAGCCTATTGGCCATCATCAGCTCTAATGACTTCACTTGTGGGCCATATCAGGTTGAGATGTCCACTAAACAACAAATCATTTTTTCAAATATGATGTGTGGTGATGTTTGATTTTTCTATCAACTTGATTATTCAAGGTTCTCTTGATCGATGCATGATTGAATTAAAGAAAATTAGCTCTAAATCAATATGTTTGATGGCAAAAATGGTTGAATTGACACTTCAATTTCCAATGAACACCGTTATTGGGTTGGCAAGCTTCATGACTAGATTTTAACATCACCTTGATGCTTATGAGAGATTTTTATCTCTAATCAACAAAATGGTCATACTTTATCATAGCTAATTCATGATCAACTCTCTTTTTTCTCAAGTTTTTGGGCACCTTTTATAGATTTTCCAATTGGCATTCTTGGCTTGCAAGGGAAGCCAAGATCAAGATTTGGTTAGGATTAGGCATCCCAAATATCACTTTTGGAAGCTTCTCCACACTCAATCTGTTAATCTCAACTGCTCTATAACTAATTTAGCTCAGCTCAGAAAGCCCAAGTTTGTTACAGATACAGCCATCATAAAATCTTATGGCTAGGACTACAAGCTATCATAGGGTATGGTGATCGCTATGGGGCTATCATGGATCACCATGATTACCAGGGAGCCATCAAAGGGAACCATGAATTAGGCTGCAAAGGGTCATATTACCCTGTTTGAGTGGTTAGAACCACTATTATATCTTGGGAAGGCCTAATATGAGTCATATGGCCTGAAAAGGTGTCCATATGAGTAGCATTCTCAACATGATGTGTTTTAGGTATCTACAAATACCCCTTTTTGAGATGTGTTGTGTGAAAGCACAACACTGAGAAAAAATAGATAACCTAATGTCACATTGTAGGTTGATTTTTGTTCATTAATATGGTCAAATTTATATGCCTTAATCATGAAAAAATCATGCATATTTGAATCATTGCCTCCAACAAAATGGTAGGCTTATTTTGAGTAAAAATTTGACAAATCTAAAGGTAATCGGGTAGCATTGTTGAGCTACATATTCCACTAGTCAGACTGACAAAGGTTTAGTTATAATTTTTTCTTTTTGCCCCAGTAAATAGGAAAGCTTATGATAGTTGTTAGCAATGATTCGTGGATGAAAACAATTTGCATGATTAAGTGTTTAATTGTTGATTTTTTTTATGAATTCTTTGATTATGACTACCCCATCAAGTGATGAGTCAATGAGGAAATGGCAAGTGATGAAAGTGATGAGTCACTTGACCAATATGACTTATTTTAAGCATTTCAAGACAATAACAAATGTAAAAGGGAATATCCTATTACAACTGTGATTTCAACCAGTATTAAAAATTGTACATCTCTATCCTATGGAGCAATCTCGACACATGGCTTTATTAGGGAATCAAGATGATAGCAATTCAATTAAATCTTGAGTTGAATCACTATGTTCAATGATTTTATGAAAAATTCAAAGAAGAATGAAATGGACACCTCGTTCCCATGGAGCAAGTTGATTGCATGGCCTTCTTGGGGAGTGAAGTGAGGATATTTTGATTTATCAATGAATTATTTGGTTCAAATGGCCTTATGGAAATTTACTAATCTTACTGGATTGCATGGATAGAAATTTTCTGCAACCACCAAGTGTATAAGATAAATAACTAGGTATGAGGCACTTTTGAAATTGTGTTTATTTGATATTTTTGTTAAGTTTGCAATTTTTTATGAAAGTGGATCATTAGATGTTGTTAAATTGTCAAATTGAGGCTTATGATGCTAACATAATGTATGTATTTATGTTCATTGAGAGGCCATCTTGGGGTACAATGGTGGCATTTTTCAAATTTTAGGGTCGTCAAATGGTACCACGACCATGCCAAAATGTGACTACCCTTCAGGGGAACGATTGCCTGTTTTTGAAAATATATAAGCAATTTTGGTAATTTTTAAAGTCATTTTTATAGCTAGTAGTAAGAGAAGGAGAGAGATATTGTTTCAAAATACTACTAAAATTTCAACACACCATGATGGTAGATTAGCCAGAGGTATCAACAAGTGGAGGAGCCAGAGCTAGTAAGGTAGAGATCTCAATCTATCTCTCGTAAATTGTGGAATTTAAAATTGAACCTCACTAAGTAATGAGATAAAGGAACCCTATTAAACTATAAGTAATGAACCTCATCCTAGCTTAGGATGTAGATTAGGCTAGATTAAGAGTAGGTAGCATTAATTTTTGGTATTCTTAGGAGGGAAAATGACTTCGTTTAGATACCATTGTGGGGCTGTCCTAGGCAGAGGCAACTCTCCTTTGGTAGGATGGGGGCCATCATGGGTCATGGCGACCACATTTAAATTTAAACAATCCAAAATTTGATCATTGGGGTGGTCATCGTAGGGTACGATGGCTTGCTTGTCGGCCATCAAGGCCTAGAGCGATTGTAGAAAATTTTAATTTTTGTGGATTTTTGTTATGTTTTTTTTATTTATTTTTGGATTTTTGATTGATCTTTTTTTTTTTTGGATTTTTGGTTGATCTTTTTTATTTATTTTTTTTTTGAAATTTTTATTTTGTGCATTTTATGTTGATTATGTAATTATTGGGCATCATATTTTGACGGCTCGCACTTTGTTGGTTGAGTTACGGGGTCAGTTGATGATTGAGGACTGGAAGTGGTTTGAGGTGATTGACCTCAAATAGGTGGTACACCTTCTGAATATGATGTCATATCAGGTATATTTGATGGCCCTAGCTCATCGTTGGGATAATAGGACCAACACCTTCCTTCTCCTAAATGACGAGATGACATTGACCTTGGAGGATGTATATCAAATATTTAGGATCCCTATTGATGAACGTGCCATCACTTCTACTCCCCTACTATAGTGTTTCAGAGTGTTACAATAGATTTTTGGCAACAAGGTAGTTGAGGCTTTGACAAATATGGATCATGGTATAGTTCTAGTTAGTTATTGGTATGATGCTCATATATTTTCTTGGTGGTATGCAGTGGTGATGCACTTCATCTCCAACATCTTTTTGCCAAAATCTTTAGGAGTGAGGTTCGCTTAGAACCTCCTAGATATGTTGCAAGATCTTCTTGACTGTGATATTTAGTAGTTGATCATCGTGGTATGGGGATCATGTTGTTGGCTCATATATATGATGATCTTTATGATATTTAGCATCAAATGTGGATGGGATTGGGATGCAATTTAATGCTCTAGATATGGGGATGGAAGCACATTTGAGTGGATCAACTAGTAGGATTATCAGCACCTAAAGCTGATCTAGGGGATATAAACATTGGGTATGCATCTCGGTCACCACGAGATCAAAAGATAGGGTAGAGATGGCCACATTGGGGTATCCTATATCATTATGCCAGATCTATGGATAGGTTGTAGTGAGAGTAGGTCATATAGAGGCCTTACCTATATTTCCTAAATTGGATAGAGGAGACTACTTACTTAGCTCAAGTTAGGAGGGAGAGGTGGCTTATTGGACTTTAAAAAACTAAGAAAGAGTATTTCCACTACTCTTGGATTACTTGATAGTTTGATATTTATCAGGATGTACCAAAGGAGCTAGTCGTCTATCACTACCATAGCGATGAGACATAGGTTAATTTACCTAGAGTGGAGGTTCTAGTAGAGGAGGTAGGCACTGTAGTAGTAGATACTAGTGTAGCTAATATTAAGACCAGCATAGAGAATGACACCTAGTGTGTTACCCGATTATGGTAAGAATGTGATCCGATGGGCATACCTAGAGAGGTGATAGCAAAGGAGTGTGGCAATCGATATGAGTGACGTATTCATCACAAGATATAGGGAGAGTGGGGACAGGTTGTAGGGTAGATGGAGGGGCCTCAGTTTGAGGAGGAGGGTAAGGAGGATGCCTAGAAGGATGATATGGTCTAGTTATGGGCACAACTATAGGCTATACATGAACAAATATAGACTTCTCAAGGGTAGTTAGTGGAGCATGGAATAGTAGTTGTGGAGAGGGTATTCTAAGGAGAGAGCTCTCCATAATTTCCAAGTGATGATAGCTTAGACTATGATTGACCAAGTTATGATGAAGAGGGATACTCTATGCATACAATTGGTTTCTTGAACCACCGAGAGGGATGCTAAGATAGTAGATCAAGACATTCTACAGGCTTGGGTGGATATGTTGAGTTGAGCCCAAGGGTAGATAGTTACAGTTGCACTGACTATAGGTGATGTGAACACAGTGTAGGTACATGTGACTTGATATTATGCTCATCATAGGTTAGATCAAGCTTACATTAATAGCTTGTAGGATGAGATAGAGTGATGTAGGGGTATATTACCTACGTGATCATCATCTAGGGCTTCACATCAGAGTAGATAAACTGAGTTAGGGTAGCCATCAGTGAGACAACATGTACCTATGTTTCAAGATCATCCATAGAGGTTAGAGGCTAGTGGTTCTTCTTAGTCTCGTTAGAGTGAATTTGATGGTAGGAGAGAGAGTAGTGGTGCAGGATCAACTTGAATTATCTATGTGTGCTCTATATTTGGAGAGTGCATGATCTGAGGACCCACTCTATTGTACCATTATGTATTTATATTATGATAGATATATATGAGATCTTCCTTTTGCCTCATTATTTGTATATTATTATGATTTATGTTATGGATGCATTTATTTTTGGAATGCTTATATGATGATGCATTATTTTATATGTATGATTTACTAATAACATGTAATAGTTAGATAATTGATATATGATTATATTATGTGATCTAAATGTATGGATGCAGTATTATGTATGTATATATGACTATGATATTAAATATTAAATGCATGTTTAGATTTATTTCATTGATTATGCATTTAATTTTTGTTATATGATATGGTGGATACAACGTGTATGTAATGCATTAATTTCATGTGGATGGTCTAATTCAAATGTATATGTATGCTCTAATTACTTAAAACATAATAAATGAATCTAATTTGTGTTTAACAAACTAATGGTAGACACCACATAATGTATAAGAATCATGAATAAAAATGTTAACCCTTATTATAAGAATTAAGCATTTATACATCCATATGTGAGATGAAATGATGTTAAATGTAGGAGCTTTCCCTATAAGCTTATACAAACTAAAAGGTATGCATAAAATAGTCAGTGTTTGTCTAAATATCATTACTGACATCCATCAGATATCTATCCTATATTATAAAGACCCTTTAATAAACAAAAGTTTATAAGGAAAACTATGATTTTTGATGATATGATTTGTTTTTATGAAGGTATTTTTAAGATTTTCTATGAGACTCCAACACCCTAGTTGATTGATCAAAAGTTGTATAATAAATACACAAGACTCTTGAAAGATACAAGCCTATTAAGAAGAACCAGATATTCACTATCCTTGTGTGTGCTAAGTGAATATATTAGATGAGGCATTAAGACTACCTCATTTCCAGGAAGGTTTCATTTAAACAATTGCTATAATGAGTATCACCCTACATTCATCATGATCTTGAGTTTGGATGCAGTTTAGACTAGACTACTAGGAAATATAATCCACCTAAAGCTAGCTCAACCATAAAATGATATTGGTCTATACAAAATAAGGTCACTAATGTGACAAACATATCACCACATGTAAGGCTTATCCATTGTTAGGCGGGTTTCATTCAACCCATTGTTGTAATGGAGATAACCCCATGGCTTTTGAAAACTAAGGATTCTAGGGATTCAAGATCATTAACCCCTTATTTTCTTTTGATTTTTTGGGATACTTACTCATGCTTAGTGGTGAAAACCACTATTGTTTTATATATATATTCGAGCAAGGGATTTGCTTAGTGATGAAAATCATTGTTTATTTTGCATTGTTTTGGAAAATTTTCTCATTCTGGTGACAGAGCAAGGGATTGTTTGGGTAGAGGGAGCTTGTAATTTTATAAATTATTAGTATCCTAGACCATGCTCATAATAATATAAGAAATGGAAACATTTCACTTAAGGTGAAAATGGTCACTTTGTAGTGTCATCCTTCCTTGTTCAAACTAGGATTGTTAATCTATAAAATTGTGTTGGATTTTGAGATATGCAAGGTACTATAAAAACTAGACCTCACCTTAAAAATCCAAGATAGTTTTCTAAAAAATCTGAAAAGAGAACTTGGAATGTTTGAATGAATGAAAAACCCTAGTATACACCTTATAGCAACTCATTGGTTGTGTTGAAAAACACAGTTACTTATAATGGAAATGTGAATAATAATGATGTGTGGATTTATGATTGGCATACAAACATGGTATCATTCATAAGAATGTAAACACAACCTATCCTAGTGCAAATGCAATGGATGAATATACCTAATGCAATGCAACTAATGAGTGCATATAATGAAATGCATGATAATATAATGTAATTATTTTTGTATTTTGATTTTTTGTATTTTTGTGTTTACTGATTTCTTTGGTATTTTTGATGATTTTTTGTTGTTTTTGTGATTTTGATTTTTTATCACTTAAGTATAAAATACTCATAAATGAATAATTTTAAGAGGCTCAGGCTCATCAAAACCTTCCAATGAAGTTAGGCAATAAGTTCTTGGTACTATCTTCTCTATTACAATGAAGGGACCTAACCAATTGGCCATAAATTTATTTCATAGATGAGGAGATAGGTTTGAGTTTTTTTGGTTCTCTTTAAGAAAAATATCTCCATCCTTAAAGTCTCTTGGATGGAATTTAGTATTATAATCTCATTTAATATGGTCTTGATAAACATAGATATTCTTGATAGCATTCACTCATCATTCATCAAGAAGGATCAATTGATCGAGGTGAGCTTGTCATGATGTGTCATCATCAATGAACTCTTTCAATGAGAGTCGCAATGATATAATTTCTAATTCCAAGGGCATAGTGGCCTAAATACCATATAATAGTGAAAATTGGGTTTCCCTAGTGGGTGTTTGAATGCTAGTTCGATAAGCCCATAAAGCTAGAGGTAATTGAAGGTGTCAATCCTTATGATTATCCTTGAGAATTTTCTTCAATATGGCAACTATAGTTTTATTAGAGGCCTCAACTTATGATTATCCTTGAAGGTGTCAATCCTTATGATTATCCTTGAGAATTTGTGCTAAATATTATATTTGGATGTTAAAGCCTACACATATTTGTTCTTAAATGATGTTCCATTATTCGATATGATTTTGGATGGGATACCAAAATGACATATAATATTATGGAGTATAAAATTCATAATATGAGCTCCAATTGTAGTGGTCAAAGGGATTTCTTCCAACCATTTGGTAAAGTACTCAGTGATCATTATAATGAAAATGTGGTGTCTTGAATATGGAGGAGAGATCTTCTCGATTAGATCAAATCTCAAGTGAGTGAAAGGCCAAGCCAATTGAATTAGTTGCAAGGTCTGAGATGGCATGTGCAAGATATTAGCATGATTTTGATACTTGACACACTTCATGACATATGAGCAACAATCCTTCTCCATCATGGGCCAATAATAGCCCATTTTGAGGATGTGCTTAATGATAGCCATGCCACTAAAATGGCCACTATAGGTACCATCATGAGCTTGCAATATTTGCCAAGTAGATTCTTGGGACTCAAGACAACGAATGATGACTCCATCATAGCTCCTATGATACAAAATATCTCCTAGAAATACATATCTAGTTGATTTCTATTTAAATGATTGTTTTTTGGAATATTATAATCCCTATGGGATACTACTAAGGTTTAGGTAATATTTTAATTGGATGAGCTAATCCTAATAAGCTTGAGCTTCAAATTCTTGAAAAATCTGTTCCCATTGCGATATTATGTACAAATGCACATTGGGAGATAACCTTATGATGAATGGTAGTGCCATTCTCTGAAGGACCCTACAAGATCAAGGACCCCCAAGATGCCTATTTTATAAAGTCTTGGGCTTTGTAGAATCACTCGTGATTTAGTTCTATCTAAATCATGTGGACCAAGTCTTTCTTGTTTGAAGCAATATGCAACATCATGGATTGCAAAAGCATTTTAACATAGATGGTAGTAAAATTGGTGAAAGTATTTTAAGGGATTAAGGATCCTAAATATGCCATTGTATCCGTAAAGTGATTATATGTATGAGGGACTACCTTAATGTCATACCAATATAGATGGGATAATAATGTGTCCATAATCTATTTGTAAGCTTTTAGGATGGGACATATGCATTGATAAATTCCTTTAACTTGTTTTACAATGAGTAAGGAGTCACCAAAGATATTAATCTTTTTAATCTTCATGGTGAGAGCTATTTGGAGAACCAATATTAGAGCCTCATATTCAGTGTTACTATTGTTGCAAGGGAAATTGAGTTTAAAGGAAAAGGGCTTTAGAGCTTCTTATGGAATGAAAAATGTGATCCCTGCACCACCCCCTTGTTTGCACTTGGAACCATCAAAGAACAAATTCATGTCTGCTTTGTTATTTAGTTCTTCGAGTTAAAGTGATTCAGACAATACAAACACTACATCATAAGGTAGTTATATGATGAGAGACTTGTCATATTGAAGAGGTGCCTCTACTAATTGTCAGCTATGAATTTACCTTTAATGGATTTTTGACTAATGAATTCAAGATCAAATTCCATCAATAGCATGATCCACTTTGTGGTTTACGTGTTATGATGCATGCAAATCATCATGTACAACAAAATATTTTATTTTGATATGACATACATGGTATGACTTAACAAGTAGTGACACAAATTTTTGGTAGCAAACACCACTACTAAGCAGAGCTTTTCAACGTATACTTTAGCCCGTAACTGAACTAGGTGTGACTAATTTAATAGATATATTGTTATCTATTTTCTTTGTTATTATAGGCTGACATCGTTCCTAGAGCAAAGTTTACAGTTGAAATGTATAGCAAGAAAGACACACCTAATCGAGGTGGAGCTAAAACTAGTGGTGTTTCTAGGTACTATTTGATCTCAACAAAGCCCTTTTGATAGTCTTCATCCCAATTGAATAAGACCCCCTTGTGTAGTAATTGATCCATAGGTTGATATTTATCCAATAATTTCCCTATGAAGTATTTTATGGATGCTAATTTACCTTGTAAGCTACGAAGATCTTTGATGTTTGTTGGGGGAAGCATTTCTAGAATTGCTTTGACCTTTGTAAGATTGAATTTGATTCCTATTTTGGAGACTATAAATCCTAGGAGTTTCTCGATGTGATATCAAAAACACATTTCTTAGGATTCAACTTGGCATTATGATCTATCAAATGATTGAAGAATTTATGTAGAACTTTTGCATGCTCTTCATGCAATAATGATATGGTGAGAAAATCATTGATGTAATCCTCTAGTATATTGTGCATGTAATCATGAAAAATATATGTCATGGCTCACTGATAGGTGGAACCAATATTTTTAAGGTTGAATGGCATAACTTTATAGTTTAATGTTCCCCATGGTGTGGTAAAGGTTGTCTTATGTTGATCTTTGTGTTTGACCCAAATTTAATTAGAGCCTAAAAATCCATCCATAAGGGATAACATATCATGACTTGTAGTTGTGTCTATGAGAGCATCTATGTTTGATAAAAAGCATGTATCCTTGGGTGTTGCCTTATTGAGGTCTCTGAAATCCATACAGAAATAGATTTTTCCATCAGGTTTGCTTATGGGTACTATGTTTGATACCTACTCTAGATAATCAATGGGCTGAATAAATTCTACATCCAACAATTTTTGTAATTCATCTTTCATCGATGGCACCCATGTAACATCATTTACCCCAAAAATGCACACAAAATTTAAATCCTAACCCTTCAAGCTAACCTAAGCTACACCTAAAATACGGGGTAAGGTTCGTTACCAACAATTTAATGAGGTTTCTTAATCAATTGATTAGTTAGGCTCATTTTTAATACTCAAATAATGATATGATATGGAGAGTTACCTTTGGATCTTCAGTTCTACCACATTTTATTACCTCACCCTTCTCTACCAACGGGGTAGTGACTAAAGTTTCGTAATGTTTCATGTTAGTTTTTATCTCTCTTCTCTCAGAGATCACTAATATCTAGTGCCTTCTAGAAATAATAAAATTGCAAAATTCCTAATTTTCCTTTTATATTTTTAGTTTCTATCACCACCCACTTGGATAGCGATCGCAAGTCTATCCAACCATGTCCGCTGATGTCTATAGTAGCTACAGGATTTACAAATATCTACTATTGACTTTGAGGGTGGCTGAGAATTAATAATAAATACACATATTTTATCATCATAAGGAGTTTTATCATGGACATTTAAGCATATCTACCGGTCCATAATCATCGTAAATAACCAAAATTAACAAAAAAAAATCAAATAACACAAAATTTCAAGTGTGTCTTGTATCTGATAATTTACCCTATATACTTGTTTTTTGTAGAAACTTATGCTTCATGCAATATGGTAGGATGGGTAAATAACCATAAGTCTTTTTGAACCAAATTATTCATCATCAAATTGAAATGTCTTCACTTCAATCCCTAAGAAGGCCATTACGACTGAAATGCTCCATGGGAATGAGGCATTCATTTTATTTCTTCTATGAAATTTCATCAAATCATTGAACATAGTGATTCCTCACATGTTAATTTCTATCATCTTGATTCTCTAAGAAGGCCATCATGGTCAGGCTACTCCATGGGATAGAGATGTATAATTACTATTAATGGTTTAAACCACAACTAAAATAGAACCTTCCCTACAAAAACTTTAACCATTGCAATATCCAAATTAGTCATCTTGGTCAAGCCACTCATCCTTTTCATCACTTGTCCTTTTCCTCATAGAATTATCACTTGATGGGTTAGTCATAATAATAACATTCATAATCAAAATCAACAACTAAATACTTAATCATGTAAGTTGTTTTTGTCCTACGAATCATTGCTAACAACTATCACAAGCTTCCCCATTTGTAGGGGTAAGAAGAAAAAATACTGAGCTAAATATTTTGCAATCTGATACAATGATCATTATCATCCAAAAAATGCAAAATAGTCACTTTTATATCACATCCAAAGCTTTAATAAAAATTAAGACTTTCATTCTATTGGAGGCAATGATTCAATGATGTGTGCCCTTTCCATGATTGGGGTATCTAACATTGACCAGATCAATGAACATCAATCAAACTACAATATGGTGTTAGGTTTTATAATTTTGCTTAGTGTTGTGGTTTCCCACAACGTATCTAAAAAATGGGTATCTACAGAAACCTAAAATGCATAAAGTTTAGAATGCTACTCATATGGACACCTCTTTAGGCCATATGACTGATATTGTATATTTTCAATATCCAAAAGTGGTTCTAACCACTCAATTAGGGCAGCCTATTCTTATTCAACCATAGGTGTTGACATCATTAGTGATGATGACCGTCACCACTAATGATCAAAGCAATTATGTGCTAGATGCACCTGTCGATAGCAACCATGGTATCCATGGCCATAGTTGTGCCTATCAATAGTAGCCAAGCCTATAAAAAACTCAAGCTCCCTAATCCAAGTAAAATTAGTTGCATCCAACAATTTTTTAATGGTTTTAGAAAATAGAAGCCCCTATAATCTTTATCTCAATGGCCCAAACCTAATTGAATCTTGTTCTTGGCTTCCAAGGGAATATAGAACAAGAAATTTGGGAGTTTACTTAAGGCATAAAATTTACAAGCAAAGTGTGGAAAATTGATAATATTTTTGCATAATGAGGTGCTACTACTCTGAAACCAAAGAGTACAATCTCTCACAAGTAATATGATGCTATCAAAATTATGCTATGGAGCTATCACCTACGTTCATGGAGCTATGGAGAGTTTGAAGCTATTCTACACCACTTTTCTTCATCGAATTCACCATAAATTTAGAGCTAATTCATGTAAAATCCCTATTTGATAGATAGAAAAACCCTTGAAAATCAATTCAATATAAGAATTGATCATCATTAGGCCATAATATAGAGAGCATAACCCCTATCCCATGACCACTATTTTCAATAGTGGCCTGCAAGTGGTGCTACCGATGTCGATAGTGGCTAACAACCGATTGCTCTAAGTATCAACGACTATGTTTTGATGTGTTATTTCCATTGTTTTTATTAATAGATTATATTAGAAGTATTTTCATTCAATTTATAACCTATATTAGTCAGCTTTACATTATGTATTTACAAATTTCTTTCTATATTTAAAGCATTATTTTCATTATTCTTGATGCATTTCGTTATTCCTTTATGCATTTTCTTCATATTTTACAATAATCATAAAATGACCTCATCTTGAGAGGTTGCACTCTTTCTATTGATGTTTGTATGTTTTCTTGTGTGTAGGTTTAGGCCTTATCAAGAGCATAATATCTTCAATATCATCCTCAATAGCATCCTAAAGTGAAGGTCATCAAAGTAATCCCTCCTATAATCAGTTTGTGGGGATTCTAAATATCTATTGAAGACACCTACCATATGAATTATGGATTGTAATATGTATCAAAATGGTTAATCCCTTAGAGGGATATCTTGTAACCTTGATGTAAAGGAGAATCTACAAATATGAATAAATATGTACACCATTTATTGCATTTCTTTCTCTTTGCATTGATTACATGATGTATCTTGTTAATTTGATTACATATTGCCTTAGGTGTTATATTTTTAGCATCTTTCACATCCTTACCACTGTTAACCTTTCCACCCTGTCCAATATCCCTAATACCCCAAGAGCAGGTATATACTCATGCAACCCACCATATACTCATGCAACCCACCATACCAAGACACATCCTAAGTATGTCATGATCACTGAATACTTCCCACTAAGGGGTTATAATTCCCAATCTAATGTAGGACCTGCATCCATAGATCTAAACCAATACCAGTTGATCTATGTTAACATGACATCTCACTTGTTTGTGTGTACTCTACCTACATCATTCCATCTACCACAACCTCCACCCTAAGGACCAAGCCACCCAACTTTCACAACCACTCAAGAATTTTTCTTTGCATAATATCCATTATGGGCCACCTAATTTCCAACCATACAAAATTTTATGCCTTTACAACAATACCAACCACAATCTACTAAACCACCAAATCTAAAGGCATATGGCTAGTTATCACTCTAATAGTACTAGTAGCTAATGCTACAATGATACTCTCAAACACAACTGCCACACACACAATAGTACCAGCAACCTCCATTGACATAATAGTACTAGAAGCTACCACCACAATAGTACTATCAACCACAATAGCCACCCACACAATAGTACTAGTAACTATCACTACAATAGTACTATCAACAATAATCACCATCCACAAAATAGTACTAGTATCTTCCACCCACATAATAGTACCAACAACTACCACTACAATAGTACAACCAACCACAACCTCAATACACACAATAGTACAACCAACCACAACCTCAATACACACAATAGTACTAGTAGCTACCACCACAATAGTACTACCAACCACAACTACCATCCACACAACAATACTAGGAGCTTTCAGTACAATAGTACAACCAACCACAACCACCACCTATATAATAGTACTAGTAGCTTCCACCATAATAGTACTACCCATACCAACCTCTGCCCACACCACAACATCAACAAAAACCCCCCATATAGTACTAACAACAATATCTACCACAATAACCTCCACCCATGCCACAAAATTAGAAACAATCCCCCATCTAGTACCAACAATAGTAGCTACCACAACAACCTCTACCCATGCCACAACATCAACAACAATCCCCATATAGTATCAGAAATAATAGCTACCACAACAACCTCTGCCCATGCCACAACATCAACAACAACCCACTATATAGTATCAACAACATAAACTACTGCAATAACTACTGCCCATGCCAAAACTATTAGAAATATACTAATAAAAATAAACACTCTCACACAAATACTAAAAATAAACATATAAAATCATAACACACATGGAAATAACATTGCACATTATAAAAGTAAATTGTAGAAAAAGAACAATCTCACAATAGCATTGAATCACAAGCCTCTTCAAGGGAGAAACCTCCTTCAATAATTCATTCAATTATGCAAAAAGATACATACAATATTACCTCTCGTTTATTTAAGGAATTCCTCTAGCACCTATCTCCCAAGGTTGTCTTACATGAAAAATGTCACCCGAGCTAGAATATCCTACCTACAATCAGTTCCATTCTTAAAAAAATGGTTACATAGGACACCATTTGGTACAAACTCTTCTTGATTGAAAAATATAATAAAATATTACAAAACATTAAAATGGGTACTATCCATGTTCTACAGGGACTATTACATCAAGTTTTAGGATGGGATCCTAACATGTCCTTCCCCTTCAAAAATCTTTGTCCTCAAAGTTGAAGGTAAGGAAATTACTATTAGATTTAGTGAAGAGGTTCCCATGTCGTATCTTTTAGTTGTAAGTTGTGCCACTAGACCAAGACATATGTTATAACTCATCAATGAAGGGTACATGATATTCGATCAAGAATGCATTCAAGTTAAAAAATAATGGACCCTTACTCATCCAACTCTAGAAGTGGAGACTGCACCTGGACCTTTTTGCCAATAACTTGCTTGAGAGAGGACACATGGAATACTATATAAATTTTAGAACTAGTTGAAAGGGATAGTTTGTACACCATCACCCCGAGCCTTTGCACCACTTGATAAAGACCATAGTATTTGGGAGCAAGTTTTTGAAAACCATGCAACTAGAGAGGTGATTATTTGTATGGTTGTAAGTGAAGGAATACTATGTCACCAACAAAAAAGTTGTATTTGTTATGATGTTGATATGCTTGTTATTTCATATGGCTTTGAGCCATGTCCAAATTGAACTTGATTTGGTGAATAATGGAGTCATGCTGACGGAGAGTGGAATCCATGACCTAAACCTTGGAGTTGCCTAGAATGTAAGAAGTTGGAGCTAGTCAAATATGACCACAAACTACTTTAAATGGATTCACCTTAGTGGTAAAGTTATAGGTGGTGTTGTACCACCATTCAACCAAATAAAATCACTTAGCCCAATGAGTAGGATGTTCAGAAGTGAAGCAATGAAGGTAGGTTTACAAGCATTTATTGACTAATTAATTTGGCCATTGGTTTGAGGATGGTATACCAAACTTATCTTGAGTTGTGTCCATTGCAACTTGAATAGTTCCTTCCAAAAGTAATTGGTGAAGGTAGGATCCCAATAAAATACAATGGATTTAGGCATTTCAAGGAGGTAAAATATTAAATCAAAGAAGATTTGGGTGATAATGGATGCAACATAAGGGTGGGATATGGAATAGAAGTGAGCATACTTTGTGAGATGACCCACTATTATCAGCATAACTAATTTACCTCTCGATTTTGGTAGCCCTTCAATGAAGTCCATAGATACATCTGTATAAACCTACTCAGGAATGTATAAAGGTTGAAGTGTACTTGAATAACACACAATCTCACCTTTCATGTGTTGACAAGGATCATATTTAGCAACAAATGTTTTGATATATTTTTCCATGCCATTCTATAAAAAGGTATTCTTATCTTAGGTATATATTTTGAGAAAACCTGAATGACCATCTATGGGGGATGCATGTATTTCATAAATGATAAGGTCCTTTATTTGAGACTCAAATGCAATAACCAATTAGTCATGAAACCATAAAGCCTTAGCATCCAAAATATAACCAAGGTGTGATTGAGGATCCTCTTGGAAATGGTAGATAAGAGTTTGTAATGATGAATCCTCGGTAGGTCTGAGGCGTAGACCAATTGGTTCCCCAAAACCCCATAAGAGGGGTGAAGGTCCAAGGTTCAAATTTTAGGCCTCACCACACTGAAGGCTTGTACCATTCTTGGTGCTTTTAGTGGCATAAAAGGTTTAAAATGATCATGACATGGTGGTTATAGGGATGGACTACATGAAGATTTGTGTGGTGGCTTTCGAGGTAGAAAACGTAGAATACTATGGTAGCCATAAAAGGCCAGAAAACCTACCTAGATTCATGGAAGCTACTAATTCTACCATGTTATTAAAAAATAAAAATAAATCCTTGGCTATATCTTCTTGAAGTTGATGAAACCATTACTTAAGAGAAGTAGAGATGGCATGTAGCATGGCCTAATCATTATGAAGGTGAGATAAAGCATCAAGATCCACATTCTATTTACCTTTACAGTGACCATGGGGAAGTGGCACGTCATCCACCAACTGCTCTACTTGTGATTCGATAGAATCCTTTAATGTTAAACATGCAATAAATGAAAGGCACAAAGTAAATATAACCAGAATGCAAAAAAATAAATGAATGAATGCTTTTATTATTGATATTCTCTATATTAGGTTACATATGAATCCCTTTAAGGGATACCCTTCATTTGATACATGATTTTACACACAAAATAGGGTATTAGGTGTATGAAATATCCTCTTGCACAGGGGGGAACACTTTATAAGTCTTCCCAATGACACACACAGAAATGTATGCAGGTTTACAGATGCCTCCTCTAGGTATGATTGCTAGAGGGATCCTCTCGTACACGTATGTTGTGGATTTTCCCAATTGAACCTGTAGCCCTGAAATCAATGAAACAAAAACACACGCTTAGATGTCTGATATTGCCTCCTTGGATGAGCCTGTTAGAAATGAATAATCTCAATAAATGCAATGAAACTAGTACTATGCAAGAAAATAAATGAAATGAAGCTTATGCTACTGAAATGAGAGATAAAGCAAAATAAAAGAAACTAACACCTAAAACCCTAGACTAGATTGCAGGCCATTATCCAGGACAATTATTGCTAAGGTGGAATCTCTCTCTCTTTATCCAAAGGCTATGGGCTAAAGTCCACTACTAATGTTAAAATTATTACCTTATGTGTTCATATTTGCCTTCCAATCCAATAGGGCTTCGCTACAAGAATCGATCTCCAAGGGAAGCTCTCCAAGTCTCTTAGAAGCTCTCCTTAATGATCCAACCTATTAAAAATTCTTATGTATGATGCTCTCCCTCTATCTAATTGATGAAAGAAGGTCTAAGGAGGTCTGAGGATGTCTCAAAAAAGTCCTCTAATTGATCAAAGAAGGTCTAAGAAAATTTCCCTAGTGCTTTTAGGTTTATTACTTATAAAGTGTTTGAAGCCCTAGGTCAATGTTCAACCCTAGGACTGAATCCCTCATGCATACTAGTTTTTAGCATGAGAAACTCTTTGTTTTTCTATGTTTAACTTAAGTCTAAATATGGACTTTGAGTCTTTCCATGTAGACTGGATGTGAGAAGGAATGCAAAGATGTCCCCGCTCATTCTTATTGCATGCAAACTGCCACTTGCACCCAATATTAAGCTGGATGGGTGGAAAAATGCATTAATATCTTAGCCATTGTCATCTATGGTGGCCAAGATTTTACCGCTCTGAGCTCAGTGACTAGGTTTTGGCTACTCTGGTCTACAGTGGCCAGGCTTGGATGGGCTGAAAATAGCCCAAATGAGTGGTAAAAACTACTTTTGACACTTGGAAGGTCCCAAGGTTTAGTCACATGACCTATGAGTGTACCCATGTGAGTAGTCTCCCTGACCATGACATATTTTAGGTTTTTATAGATGCCCATTTTTGTGATGCACTAAGTAATAGACACAACACGAAATTAAAATGTAGACCACTATATTTGCAGGGTGTACGATGATCATTTATCTGATCAATGGTGGATGGAATAATTATGCAAGATGACATGCATCCTTGAATCATTGCTTCAACCTAATTAAATAATTAATTTAGCATAGGGCTTGCACATGTCCACTTGGACTCATTCCTCAAACACAATTGGGTAGCTTATGTCACTACAATAAAACCGATCGAATAAGAGCTAAAAATTGAAGATGTCCTATTTTCTTATGAACCCAGCAAATGGGAAAAAATTTTGTAAGAGTTGAATGCAATAATTTGTAGGATGAACGCAATTTTGACATGATTGAGTGATATATATATATATATATATTTAATTATGATGATTTGAAGTTTCAAACTACCCCCTCACACAATGAATTAATGAGGGAAGGGCAATGAATGAAGCGATGAGTCGCTTGACCAAATATGACTGGTTTTGCTTCCTTTCTAGTGTTTGTTCCTTTTAATGGGAAAATCCCCATCCAAGTGTGATTTCAATTGTTTATGATAATCATTAATCCCTATCCCAAGGAGCAGTCTGACCATAAATAGCCTTCTTAGGGATTTAGGATGAGTGATTATGTTTATGCTTGTATTGCATCATTTATCTCAGTGTTTTTGGTGTCATAGGATAATTAAGATGGCTCCTTCATACCCATGGAGCAGTCCAACCATATTGGTCTTCTTTAGGATTGAAAGAGGCACATCGTAATTCCAAAATGAATGTTTTTTCCCAAGTAACCTCATGGTAACTTACTCATCTTGCCAAGTTGCATGGAGTGCAAATCGTTGCAATCGCTAAGTTGATAGAATAAGTAACTTGATAGGAGGCTTACTTGAGATTTGTTTTTATGCAATTTTTTTGTTATTTTGAACATTATGATAACCATGAGTCATCATAATGTGTTTATTTAATGTTTTTGTTGCTTCTCATGGAGGGAATCCCTCCTATTTTTTCTTAGGCTGCTGGATGATGTCAGGTCTAGTGACCCATATATTCTTGTTCATGGCGGCTCTCGTCTTGATCTTCCAAGAAGTTTGGGCTACTGATGACAGCAACAACCAAGCCATAATTTGTGAATATAAAATTGACCCTAGGGTTTTGGCCTTTCACTTTCACCAACTGTCAGTTTGTGTTTCAAAACTTTGTTGTGAAAGTGACTTCTATGATTTGGAGTGATGTTGCATTTTGGAGGATCATGGTTGTGCAAGGTGAGGCATCAGTGAGCGGTGGAGCTGGAGCTTCTTGGGTACTTTTTGAAACCTTAACCCTATCTATTTTATTTTTTGGGTAAAATGAACTACACTAAGTAATCGATACATGAACTTCATTAAACCTATTAGCAAAAAATTAAACCCATAGCTAGGCTTAGTTTAGGATTTTATGTGGTGGGTTTGTCACCATTTGCTTTTTTTATTTTTTTGTTATTTTCAACCTAGGGCAAACATTTTTTCCACGTTGCCCATCAGCCACTGCTGCTCAGAGGGACCAGATCAACCTCTGGTTTGGCCCTTGTCGCTCAGAGCATCCAGGTTTGAATCTCAACAATCAAATTTTTTACCATTTGGACTTGGCCGCTCTCAGCTTCAATGGCTGATTCATGGCTGCTGTAGTCGACAACGACTCAGAACACTTGTAAGAATTTTTTATTTTATTTGCATTTTTGAAGTGATTAACTGATTTTTTTTAATTTTTGACTTGCTGTTATGAGATTTATGCATTAATAGTTACATTTCAATGCTCTTTTTTCTTGAACTTAGTGTAGCCCGTCATTACTTGCACCATTTCCATATTTCATTATGATTTATGCCTTAGATGCATTGTAGTCATGCTTTGCTTTCTCTTTTGCTCTTATATTCTTGCTGATCGAGCTCATGATCCAAAGCTCATGAATGACCTTATACCCCTTTTGAGTGCTACAGAATGGGCCTGGATCAATGCCCACAGGCTACAGTTTGTCACCAGGATGCCCTACATTATGTTATATCAGGTTTACCTTACAAATTTTTTCTATTGGTGGGATTCTCAAACCAATACCTTCCACCTCCCTACTGGTGAGATGACTATCACACTAGAGGATGTGCATAGGATATTCTAGATCCCCTTTTATGGAGTGGCCATTACCTCATCAACCACTAATTATTGTGAGGCTATATTTCTTTGTGTGTTCAGAAAGAATGTTGCTATGCCTTCGAGGACACCAATTTTGGCGATGTCTCTATTGTACATTGGTATCAGGAGCATATTTTCATGGTGAGTCATGTAGTGTTGCTGATGGTTATTAGCAACATTCTTATTCCATATTGCTCAGGCCTGAGGTTTCCATGGAACCTCCTTGTGATGGTCCTAGATCTGACATACAGTAAGGAGCCCATAATCTATGCATGGAGCAAGTCTTTGTTGGCCTAGTGTTATGATGAGTTGTACCATATCCATCGGTGGGGTTGCATCAGCATTACTTGCAGCTTGCTCCTACAGGTTTGGGGATGGGATCACATCAAAGTAGATCATCCTAGAGGGCTTCTAGACAATATTATAGCTATTGAGGAGTGTACCCAATGCTATGCAATTATATGGGCTCAAGAGCACAAGGAGCGCAAGAGCCATCCTCATGCAGGGGAGCTCTCCTATTACATTGAGACTTTTATCGGGATGAAGACTAGAGATATTATGTGGTGTCTATATCATGAGTGATTGAATTGGGATGAATCTACTAGTTTCACAATGATGGCTCATCGAACACAAGGTTGGTATTAGGGAATATTTCTTCTACTCCTAGGTTCTTCGTTATTTTGGGCTACAGTAGGATGTGCCACTAGTTCCATTTTTGTATCGATGCCTCATAGTAGAGGGATACCTTCCTCATCCATAGATCATAGATCTTTCTAATGAGGAGGATGCCCCAAAAGTTGACCTAGAAGCCACCAGGGGAGTCATAGAGGAATTTGTGCAGTGGTGGGGGGACCTGATGTGGCACGATAAGGGTAGTTTGGGTTGTGCAGATGATGGTAAGGTTGATGGTGTACATCCAACAGGGCACAAAGTCTGAGCCAAGACTAAGGTATGGGGCCAGCCAGAAGAGTAGGTGGTAGTGGAGGAGCAGGAGGCTCCTGAGGAGGATGAGGAGGAACTGGATATCAAGGAGAGAGATTCTTCTCTGAGAGCATAATTGCATGAGGTCAAGGCCAAGCTTCAGTCGACCAAGATCCAGGTACAACAACGAGATGCTACCTTAGCCCAAAAAGATGCTACTATAGAGCATCTCATGCTATAGATCTAAGATTTTTAGGCCACTATCAAGGGTGGTGCTACTAGGATGTAGTTTTTTGTTCCTCCTTCTACACCATAGGGTGATACCAGGGTAGATCATAGGGTAGACACGAGGGTATAGGTTCTACACCTACAATAATTGCTATATGAGTATGAGGAGCATATCCAAGTGCATGTCTTCCATATATCCTCTCTACATATGTAGCTTAGGAGGCATGGGGTTGTCCCTAGGGAGGCACCAGGTGCAGGTGGTTCACATGTTAGTAGGTGATCCACCTCTAAGTAGTCTTCTATCTATCCTAGTCATAGGACTCTGACTTGCACAAAGAGACCAGCAGGGTCACATCACTCCACGCATGACACGATCATAGGGGGAGGTGATGTTGGGGGTGCAAGCCCTGTATTTGATTGATGATGCACTTGGATTCTATTTTTTAAGGATCTTCTTGACCTATATGACTATAGCCTATGGGTAATTTTATATATTCATGCACTTTGAGATACATATTCTGAGACATATTTTGAGAAAAACTTATTTATGTGAGACTTTGCATTTATGTTTCATTATGTGTGTCATTTATTGCTTATGTTTTTATTTTATTTATGTGATGTTATGATGACATTATGATGGGTTGATATATATGTGTTAGATGATAAATGATATTTTATGATGATATGGATTTGAGATGGATGCTTATGTATGTGTTTATGTAGATGCTTTCATGATTTTATTATTGTGACATGATGTGATGTATCTTGAGTTGATTTGATGATGGATTTATGATTCTATGTTTGGATGAATGCAATGATGTGATATTTGATGTAAATGGATGATTTATGAACTATGTATTTATGGATGTAATGTTTTTTTTATATACATGTTTGATTTTGATTTCAATTGTGTGCATCTAACTAATGCTATGATATGGTGAATGCAGTATGTAATCTAATGTAAATGAACTTGTATGTTTTAATCACTAAAAACATAATGGATGCATATGCTATGAGTTTGATAATTTAATGGGTGATACCACAGAAAGTATAACAACCATGAATGTTAAATAATTATTCTAATAATAAGAATTAATTATTTAAATAATCCATATGTGTAATGTAATGGTGTGGAATGTATGTATTTTCTGGATAAGCTTTTGTAATTTAAGAGATGTAAAATAGTTAGTGGTTGTTTAGATATCATTTCTGACATATATTCGGTATCTAGTTTAATATTATTTTATTAATACCCCCTAATTTACAGAAGCTTATAAAGAAAGTTGATGATGTGATTGATGATATGATATTTTGCTATGTTAGAAATTTATTTGTGGGTTTTTCCTGAGACTTAAAAAACTCTAGTTACCTTATCAACAACTATGTACTGACCATACAAGACTTTTGAAAATCAAGTCTTTCACTCTATACCTGGATATTCATTCTCTTTGTGTGTGCAAATGAATACATTTTTAGATAGAACTCAAGCATTTCCTTCGATTTCAGGTGGGATTCTTTCAACCCATTGCTAAGATCAAGGATTCTCAAGTGTTTTATCTCATCCTTATGTTGGACTTAGTTGGACTATACTACTAGGCAGTATTGGGTTACCTAAGCTAGCTCATCCACATTCAAACATTGGTCTATACAAATGCCAGAAGATTTTGTAATAGATGTATCATCATTCATAAGGATTTCTCCTCCCAATTTTGTGCAATGCTGAGAATTCCAAGGATTTAAGCTCTATTCCTTTTTTTTCTTCATTTCATTTGGGATACTTGCTCATACTTAGTGATGAAAATCACTATTTATTTTGACTAATTTTTTCCTTTGAGTAAGGGAATTATGCAAAAATTTATTTTTATTTTTACTATTGCTTGATTTTGGATTTTGAATTATGACTTTGAAATCTAGGTTTTGAATTTGTACTTTGTTTTGGGGTTATTTCTAGGGATTTATGTAGTGATGATAATCACTCATTTTTGGGTAGAGCAGAAATTATCCTTTTTCCAATTCTAAGAATCTTTAAACCGGTTGCATAGGGGGATAAGCAAGGAAGATCCTTTTCACTTAAGGTAACCTAGACCACTTTGTTATTTTCATATTTCCCTTGTACCAACTAGGATTTTAGTGTTTCCATTAGTGATGGGATCCTGAATATCCAAGGTATTATTACAACTAGACCTTGCTCCCTACTAATCAAGGTGGATTTCTATAAAAGTTGATAAGACCACTAGACATGGTTGAATTCTAGGAAACCTTAGTATATTTCGTATAGCAACATGAAATGGTTGTGTTGAAAAACACAATTACACACATGGATGCATGGATGAGGATGAACTTGAATATTGTGATTGAGATACAAACTGTGGCATCGTTTGTAAGAATGTGATCATAAATTATATGAATGCAATGGATATGCATTAATATGCAATTATGTGGATGTGGATGTAAGATGCAAATATTTTTGTATTTTTGCTTTTTGCATTGTTTTTGTGCTTTTTATTATTTTGAATGTTTTTGTGATGATTTTGACCAAGCGGATTGGGTACCCTTGGAGCATTTTTGTGATTTGATTTGACCAAAGGGATTTAACATGCCTTTGGAGATTTTTGATTGTTTTGACCAAGCTGATTGGGTACCCTTGGAGAAGTTTTGTGATTTGATTTGACCAAAGGGCTTTAAGATGCCTTTGGAGCTTTTTGATTTATTTTGACCAAGCATATTGGGTACCCTTGGAGCATTTTTGTGATGGAGGTGACCATGTTTTTGATCTTTATGACATATTTGAATGTTTTTTATTTTATGACATATTTGAATGCTTTTTATTTTTATGAAATATTTGAATGTTTTTTATTTTTATGACATATTTGAATGTTTTTGATTTTATGACATATTTGAATGTTTTTTATTTTTATGACATGTTTGAATGTTTTTAAATTTTATGTATAAAATGCCTTTAGATGAATGATATTGAGAGGTTCAAGCTCTTCAACACCATCCAACAATGTGAGGCAATACACTCTAGGCCCGACATTCTCTGAGATTATGTAGGGGCCTATCCAATTTATCGCAAATTTGTCTCACAAATGCAGTGGTAGATTTGAGTTTTGCTGGTTTTATTTAAGTACAAGGTCCCCAACTTTGAATTATCTCAAATGGACTTTACTATTGTATTCTTGTGCAAGGTGATTCTAATAAACACAGAGATGCTTAAAGGCATTGAATCGTCATTCATCAAGAAGCTTTAACTGATCTAGGTGGCCTTACCACACAGCATCATCATCTATGAAGTCCTTCAATGCTACGCGTAAGGTTAGGATTTCTAGTTCTAGGGGCATGATGGCCTTAATGCCATATACAAATGAAAACGGTGTTGCCCCAGTGGGCATCCACACACTAGTTCTATATGCCTATAATTTTAGATGTAATTGCAAATTTAAGTCCCTATGATTATCTCTTACTATTTTTCTCAAGATGGAGACGATTGTTTTATTTGAGGCTTTTGCTTGCCCATTTACTTGTGGATAATAGGGTGTTGAAAAAATATGTTGGATGCAGTATTTGTCCATTAAAGCACACACATTTTTGTTCTTGAAAGATGGTCCATTATCCGATATGATCTTCGAAGGGACCCCAAAATGAATTATGATATTGTGAAGTATAAACTCTGCAATCCTTGGTCCAGCTGTTGATGTTAAGGGGATCATTTTGACTCATTTTATGAAATACTCAATGGTCATTATGATGAACGTGTGTCAGCCCAAATACGGGGGAGAGATATTCCCAATCAATCCTAATCCCCACTACAAAAAGGGCCATGCTACTTGGATGGGTTGCAAGGCTTGTGATGGCAAGTGGGTGAGGTTTGCATGATGTTGATACTTGACATATTTCCTGACATACTCACAATATTATTTTTCCATAGTGGGCCAATAGTAACCCATTCTCAAAATGCTCTTAACAATGGCCATGCCACTGAAGTGACCACCACATGTACCATAATGAGCTTGCAAAATTGCCCAAGACGCTTCTTGGGGCTTAAGAAAATGAAGGAGCATTACATTGTAACCTTGTCTATAAAGGATCTCTTCTAGAAAAATGTATCTAGTCACATTTTATTTAAAATTTCATCTTTCATCATGTGACAGGCCTTGCGATATTATTCCAAGCTTTAGGAAATTCTGCAATTGGGAAAGACAATCCTAATAATCCACTGCTTCTATGGATAAAATGACATGTTCTCCTTGTGATCCAGTATTTGTGAACATTTATTGGGAAACAATCTTGTGATGAATGGTTGTTCCACATTCCATGGGACCTTGAGAGATCAAATATTCCCAAGGGGCTATTTGCAAGAAAGCCTTAAATTTTAAGGATTAATCCTAATTTGGATTGGTTTTGATCATGTTGACTGACTCTAGGTTATCGATAACCTCATGTTGTATCACGTAAAATACGAGCACTTTAACATGAACGATTTTGAAATCAATAAATAATTTCTAAGGGATTTAGGATCCCAAAGATGCCATGGTGTCTAAAAATATATTCAATGTATGAGGTATTGCCTCAATGTCATACCATTCTAGTCAGGCTAGGTAAGTGTCAAAAAGCTCCTTGTAAGCTTTCAGGAGTGGGCACCTGCATTGGAACAATCCTTTTACTTAATTTACTATGAGCAAGGAGTCACCAAAAATATTCAATATTTTAATGCCCATTGCAATGACTGTATGGAGTCCCATGATCAAGGCTTCATACTCTATGTTATTTTTTGTGCAAGGGAAGTCTAGCTTGAATTATAAGGGCAATGGAGTTGTATCGCTCCAAATTTTTCGCACCCTTACCTTCAGGCTAAAGGATCCGCGCCCGAAAGGGGGATGCGAGAAGGATGGGACAATACCTCGGACTGAGAGGCCCTTTGAAGGTCCCGCCTCTCGGGGGAGGGGTATTAAGGTGATTTTTTGATGGATGGTGGGGTTCACCAGGAAACGTTTAGTGGCAGTCTCCACGCCTAGGTTGGGAATGTGTTTGATGTGTTCAATTTTGCATTTAATCATTCAAATCCTAGGTTTGGCCAAATGAATCTAAGTTGTTCTATATGAAATGCAGATTTAAATGAAGACAAAAAATAAATTTAAGCAAAAAACACAGAGAATAAATTAAGTGAAGAAATCCATACCTGATCTAGATGTCTGATGGAGGTTCTAATTTTTGAAGCAGTCAAGATCATCTTGAATTTGACAGGATCGTCTTCGATCTGACAGGATCGTCTTCGATCTGACGAATTCATCGTCAGAGACTTGCAATCAAAGAAATGGACACAGAATACAGAAAATGCAGCTATGTTGATAAAGGAAAATGATGTGAAATGACAATAATGATGTTAATAAGATAATCCCAAATAGAAATGCAAGTAAATTATCATGCTTTAATAGCTAATCATGATTTTATTATGTATTTAAGCTACATGGGTGAACTCCAAGATGCAGGATAACAGGAAATAATAATAAAACTAACTAGATGCAGAATAAAATAGCAGAAAGGTATAGGAAAAGCGCAAACTCTGGGCACTGATTGCCCCCAATGTTGACTGCAGTCGAAATCATCTCGAATTGAAGCGTGATCGTTCGAGATTGTACAAGATCATCTGCGATGATATGAGCTTGCTCCAGCTGAAGAATAACAAAGTTCCTGCAAGAAAATTTGAAAAGCACAAATGCAGATGATAATCTAGGGTATTATAATGCACGCAAAGATCAAATTACAGGAAAATTCAGCCAGGGGAATGTCAAGGGGGGTCCTAAGGTTTAAATAGGCTTAGGAGGGAGGTTAGGAGGTTGGGGATCATCCCAATTTGGGAGATCTCCAAGGGGAGGGTCTCTAACGGCGCAGACACGCTTTTGCCCAGATTAGAGACATCGTTGAAACAGAGGCTAATTATGAAAAATCAGTTTTGGGACGAAATCGTCTGGACATTCTGCTCCAGACGAATTCGTCCGATCTGAGGCGATATCGTCTGATCGATGACGATATCGTCCAACGGACAAAACAAACTCTAAAAATGGCATGAAAAACGAGGAAATAGGTAGCAAGCGGTTTTGGAGCGGTTTTGGGGTTGAAATTTGAATTTGAATTATTACTAAGGTAATTTTAATTATTTACTAAGGTTTACTGCACCAATTTTAGGGTGCTACATTTTGCCCCCTCTTTAGCGAATTTTCTGAAGAAAATGCGTTAAAGATGAGTTCTTCTCGATCTACGAGAAAGCAAAAATTATTCCCATTTTTAGGCGACGATTCTAGGTCGAATCGTACGACAACTTACTATGGTGCCCCCTCCGTGTTTTTACCCAAATCGAACGTTTGAGGTAAAAACGCGGAAAAGCAAAAATTTTAAAAATGTTTTTAATTGTTTTTGAATAAAATTAAGAAAAATAGGGAAAAACCCTAATTCATTTTTACTGTTCATTTTCTTGGTTTCTAGAGCTCTGCAGACAAGATGGTCGAGACAGCGCACAGATCGACAAAGGTCCGATGCGGGCTACGGGTAAGGGTCCAAACTTAATTTAGAAGGCTTTAATTTTGAATTTCATGCTTTTTAGATTAATTTTGAATGATTTTTGAGCATCGCGGCCATTTTTGGGCCGTCGACGTCGTCGGGACGAAATCGTCTCAATTTCGTCGAAATCGTCTCGATATCGCCGATTTCGTCCAAGGGCGAAATCGATGATATGGGGACGATTTCGTCCAATAAGGGATGATTCCCTCTTGCGAAATCGAAGACGAATTTGCTCAAATTTTGGATGATATCGTCCAATAGTGGACGATATCATCATTTGTATGAAATTGAACTTGTTTTACTTGCATTTTTAATCACTGTGTTATTAATGATTTTTATTGTTTTGTTGTTTATGTTGCAGAGAGGATTATTAAAGAGATGAGAATGGAAATACGATGGGCTGATGGATGACTTGGCCGCTCTATCTTAGGCAGAGAAATATTAGTTGGATCAAGTCGGCTTGCAGCATGTTGCAGATATGCCACAGGTTTCTACAAATATGGGGCTATTGACAGCCCTAGCAGAGAGGTGGTATCCGGGTTCTTCTTGTTTTCGGTTATCGACAGGGGAGATGACTCCCACATTGGAGGATGTATGGAGGATTTTGAGGATCCCCATACAAGGACGACTAATAACTCCCATGGCCAATCAGGGCCACGTGATGATGCGACTGTGCAGAGATCCGAGCTTCGCCCTGGAGAAGGGCGGAGTGAACATCGAGTCACTATGCCAGATGCCTGGGGCATCTAGACTGACACGGGTTTTGGCAGGGGTGGTAGGTGGTCTGTTGCTATGCCATCAGAGTGGATGCAGAGTACCATGGCTACTGACAGATGTGGTCTATGACATGAGAGACCATGGGTACAGGTTTGCTTGGGGGAGCTTTGTACTATGTCGATTGTATAGGATCCTGCATGGGGTCGTATACAAGGGCGATCGATGTCTAGTCATGACATCACTACTACAGGTTTGGTGCTAGGAGCACATCATGGTGCAAAGGTCGATAGGGCTCCCACTAACAGGGATTGATGGGGAGAGGCCCCGAGTTTTCTACTGGTGGCTCCGGAGAGGGTCATAGTGGCGGATAGATCTGCCAATGTCTCGAAGACTACTTGATGACCTTGTCTCCGACCAGATCACCTGGAGGCCTTGGAGAGATCATCCAGGGTGGGCCAAGGATGGACAGGAGCTGGCTCACGTTAGGCGAACCTGTTGGATGAGGATGGAGAGGGGAGAGGTGGAGCTCCACCGCTATGACCGATTTTTGAGGTAGTTCGGTCTACAATAGGGGATCCCATCTCTTAGGGACTACGAGTTTTCTTGGACCATCCGGGATAACACTATAGTCAATGGGGCTCCAAATATGCAGCGCTTCTGGAGTGAGGACGCGGATGATGCCCCCATTCAGCCAGTGGATGGGGACGATGCAGGGGTTGTTGATGGCTACGATGCCTGGTACGTAGGCATCCACCCTCCTCGAATGACGAGGGCTCAGGGTCCGATTCATGCAGTTGTGCATCGGATGGGGAGGCGGCGCCAGGCAGCCATTGAGGTGGCACAGGGTCACAGGCAGGAGAGAGCAGAGGAGGCCACAGGCTCAGCGGAGGCCATGGTAGCGAGGAGAGGAGGGAGGAGAGACCCCCTTCTCCACGGAGAGAGAGGCCACCATCGCTCGATAAGGGCAAGGGTGTCGAGGTAGGAGAGAGTAGCGAGATGGCTACTCTCTGGGTAGAGACTATTCGTCTCCAGGCTCAGGTGCAGTCCTTGCAGGATGAGGTTGCACGACACCGAGAGGAGGCCACACAGCTTAGAGATGAGGTCACGCGCCTCGGAGCATGGAGCGGAGGGGCGAGCACTCGGGACTTAGCATGGGCTATTGCCCAGATCACATTCTATCAGATGCTATACCACCATATGGTACCAGAGGGGCAGAGGTTACCGCTGTCGGCCCACATTGCGGAGCCTATCATGATGAGGTCATCGAGGACATCATCACGATCAAAGTCCAGGACTCATAGCACCACATGGACTGCGATGGGGCCACCTCGTCCACCTCAGGGCGGGGGAGGAGATGAGGCTGAGAGCTCGAGAGGTTCTCGAGGCTAGCTGCTATAGACTGCACTTGCGTAGATTGATACATAGTGTTTATTATTTTTGATAGAGGATTGAGTATGCCGAGGTGCAGATTGTGGCATACCGATCCAGTTTTGAGATGATGTATATATTGTTGATATATATATAGATGAGATATTTTTGATCATATGACTTGTCTTATGTGTTTGTATGATGCTTTAATGTTTTGATGTGATTGATTTGATGATTCATGTAATTATGTCGTTTGGAAATATTATGGTTTGAATGTCATGCTTTTAAAATTTAAATGAAATAATCTGATGTAAACAAATTGGTTGTTTGTGGTGTGATTTGATAAAAAATAAAAGGGACTTTTAACAATAATTTCAAAGGACATTGTCGCTATTATAGACCATTTCATGGAGTCACCGCTCACTCGGTCGTCAAGCTAATCCCGGTATAGAAATATTGTTAAAAGTAAAAGAGTGCTTAAGAGACTGTCTTAAGACTTTGTTGTGATGATGCAAATGATGATGATGATGGTGATTTGTTTTCAGATTTCCATGAAAATAGTATGCATGAAATACAAAAAGAAAATGATTTTGCTAGGCATAAATTCCTAAGTGTGATAAAATTTTGAACAATTCCTTAGAATTTATACCATGGTTGCAAAAACTGAATTTGAACATAATGACATGAAATAGAATAAGTGTTTGTTTGTTTGTAAAGCATAATTGTGTAACATAATGATGCAAGTCACATGTTTTGATGAATTTTGTTTTTAAAATAAATGGAAAAGAAAATTAGAACGATGGTTTGCGCTAGGCATAGAATTATAGGTATAGACTTATACCATCATCGCGAAATCCAAAGAAGAAAATAGATTGTTGGTTTTATTGCAAGATGCATTTTTGACTTTTGAGAAACAAAAATAATAATATGAAGAATTTTGTTTTGAAATTGTTTTTGAAATTTTGTGAGAAGATGTATGTAATTGCCTTTATACAAAACAAGAATTCTGAAATAAAAGGATAAAATTATTCGAAAAGAATTATAAAAATATTTTAAATTATCTCAAAGAGAAATGTAGATTTATAAGGAATCCTCATGTGCAAATGTGAGTTCATTACCGATCTTGATTTATCATAATGATACACAAAATCTCTCAAATACAAATGTGTGTGCGATTGTATTGTTCATTTACCAGTTTTGAGCAAGATAATTTGATACAAGTGATTTGAATTAACCAAATAAGTGTTCATTAACCATGATTTAGATGCATATAACCGTACCAGACTACTATGTAAGTCGGGTTATCAAGAGCTAGCTAATCCATAAGCAGACATAGGTCTGTACAAAAGAAGGTCGCTAATGTGACAGACATATCACCATGCTAGGAGTTACCCAAGGCCAAGCGGGTTGGGCACAAACCACCTGTTATGGGGCTTACCTCATAGTTTTCGAATAATTGAGAATTCCAGGGATTCAAGCTCATCAACCCTTCTTTTCTTTTCAATGGGTAGGGAAAGGGATTTTATTGCTTTTGCTTTTGCTTTTCTTTCTTTTTTTTTTTTTTTGTATTTTTGCTTGATATTTGAGATAATGCTGAAATATTGTTGTGATGATTCAAAATAACCTTTTTCTTTTTCTCTTTTTCTTGAACTTTTCTTTTTCTTCCTATGCTAGGGATACTTGCTCGGATTAGTTGTAGAGCAAGGGATTTTTATTCTGGGTAGGGGTGAGCTTGTCCTTTTGTCAATTCTCAAAGATTCTAGACCATGTGCATGATAGGATAGCAGGGGAAACTTTTCGCTCAAGAAACCACTTCTACTATGTAGCATAGCATGGACATTACAAATATAATCATTTTATTGTGAAAGGATATGCTTGGTTTAAGTAAATAACAAGATCAATTCTCTGTGCTCAAACTTTATTTAATTGAATTTTGTGGACTTTGATATAAGAGAGATTAATAATCATAACAAATAAAATCAAGATATTTATTTTTGTGTGTGTGAAAGTGCGGGATTCCAAATAAATGCTAATTTATCCAAAATAATTTGAAAATATAACTGCAATACTTCACAATTTGAGAGGTATGAAATAAAAGATGTTTTTTGAATATTTTGATAATTTTGATGTTTTTTTTTTTTTTTTTTGATCTTAATGAATTGAGAAGATACACAATATGATTGTTTTTTGGAATTTTGAAAATTTACTAAAATGAGACAAGATGTACAATATATACAAATGATGAAATTACCAAATTTTATGCATAATATCGCTTAAGATGCATAATATTCATAGGTTCTTTTAAATATTTACCATCTAAGGTAGCTAATTTGTATGCTCCCGATTCAAATTTAGCAGTGATAATGTATGGTCCAAGCCAGTTGGGTTCAAATTTACCTTTAAGGTCTTTAGTTGCATTAGTATTTTTTTGATTTTCTTTTAAAACAAGGTCGCCAACCTCAAAGGATCGATGACGAACTTTCTTAGCATATGATCTTTTAAGCTTGTTTTGGTAGGCACGAAGATGCTCCAAAGCATTGATGCGCTTTTCATCTAGGAGTTCTAGCTGACTGAGTCTACCAGCTCGATATTCATCTCCTACTTTGGTATCTTGAAGTAGTAGAGCCAAAGAAGGAACTTCTAATTCAAAGGGAAAAATAACTTCAGTGCCATAAACCAAGACAAAAGGTGAAGTACTTGTGGGAGTACGCACACTAGTGCGATATGCCCACAAAGCTGGATATAATTGAATGTGCCAGTTGCGGCAAGATTTATTGACCAATATTTTGAGGATTTTGATTAAGGTTTTATTGGATGCTTCTTCTTGGCCATTACCCTGAGGATAATAGGGAGTGGACCAACGATGTTGAATCTTATATTTTTGGCATAATTTCTTAACATCTTTATTCTTGAAACAAGTTCCATTGTCTGAGATGAGATTTGCAAGAATTCCAAACCTACAAATGATTTGATTAAAAATAAATTTAGAGACTTGTGTTCCAGTGTAGGAAGCTAAAGTTTGGCTAATATAATAATTAGCACGTTCTCTTTTCTCATCATCAAGTTGAGCTAACATAGCTCCTAAAGCAAAATCTAAAGCTAAAATATATAGGAGAAATGGGTGATCAGGTCTAGGCGGTGAAAGCACAGGTGGGTTAAGGAGGTATTGTTTGAGAAGTTCAAAAGCTTCCTTGCATTCGTCATCCCAATTAAAAGGGACATCCTTCTTAAGGAGCTTAAGAAAGGGACTGGTTTTGTCCGCCAGCTTATCGATGAAGTGACGGATGGCTTGAAGCTTACCTTGTAAACTTCGTAACTCAGATATATTAGTAGGTGCGGGCATATCAGTGATAGCCGCAATCTTGAGAGGGTCGATTTCGATACCACGTAAAGAAACTAAAACCCCTAATAGTTTATCGGACTTGACTTCGAATATACATTTAGTTGGATTTAATCGAATAAGATATTCTCTTAACCGATTAAATACTTTTCTAAAATCATCTAAATGATCATCTTCATTAATAGAGCGAGCTATAATATCATCTACATAATCATGTAGGATATCATGCATCATATCATGAAAGATATAAGTCATGGCTCGTTGATATGTTGCGCCTGCATTCTTTAAACCAAATGGCATCACTTTCCAACAAAAGGTACCCCAAGGGGTAATAAAGGCTGTTTTAGCCTGATCTTCAGGAGCTATCCTGATCTGATTATAACCAAAAAATCCATCCATTAGGGACATCATTCCACTCCCAACAGTAAAATCAATGATTTGATCCATGTTTGGAAGAGGAAAAATCATCTTTAGGGCATGCAACGTTAATATCTCTAAAGTCTATGCAAACCCTAACTTTGGTAGCTTCTTTCTTGGTGACTTGGAACTACATTCGAGATCCATTCAACATAATCAATAGCTTGTATGAAAACAACATTCAGGAGTTTTTCTAACTCCCCTTTGACTAGCAAGGCCACTTTGGGATGCATTTTTCTAAGTTTCTGTTTAACAGGTTTAGCATCCGGATGGACTACTAGGTGATGCATGACTACATAAGGGTCTAAACCTGGCATATCTTCATATGTCCAAGCGAAGACATCTTCATATTCTTTAAGGAATGCAATGTATTGCTCTTGTTTTTCTTGACTTAATTATGATCCAATACTAATGATGTGAGGATTATCCTCAGTTCCAATGTTAACCTTAATGACGTTTTCTACTTCCATGTGTAGATCTCTTTCAAAATTAGGTGGGGCAGGTGAAACGCCCAATTCTTGTAATTCCTTTAAGGTTAACTTGGATAATTCATCTTGAGGAGTCGTGGCCTCAAGCTAGGCTATAGTAGGTATAGAACCATCAAAATAAAAATCATTGTGTAACAACTCTTCAAGGAAGACATCATGGAAAATATCTCCTTCCAACTCATCGTCGGATTCGGCAATCATTTCGGGGTAGGCTATGGATAGCATATTGCAGGTAAAAGTATTCTTTGGATACAAAGAATCTTGTTTATCTAGATAATCTTGATAACATATGAGATGGTCATCATCCTCAAATGGAAAGGGTTGACCCTTACTAGGAAATAGGCCCACACCACAGTGGGCAGGCCACGGTTCTACCTCGAAAGGTTCTTTCATACCATTTTGGAAAGGTCCCAAACCTTTCCCTTTATAGCCCAATTTAAGCATTATGGGTTTAGCTTTAATATATTCATTAGCAAAATAGCATCGAGCATATCCATCATAATGTGTCTTGATGTTTCGGGGTATTCTTCCCCAATCATATCCTTTATAAATAAAAGCACAACTTCCGACTTGGTAGATACTTCCCATAGGTTGTGGGAGGCCCAAGGTACGAGGAGAAGGTGGGAGTTTATTTAAAATGAGGGAAGTCTGCATGGTAGTGTTGATCTCTTCTGATATAAGAATTTTAGAGAAATCGGGTAAGAGCTCATCAGTGAGAGCATAAGAGGTAGAAGGAACATTTCCTTGATCTTCTGATGTGGGAAGAATGCATAGATGGATGATGATGTTATAGGTGATATCGATGGATGGGTCTATGGGTATGGAAGATATAGGGGTAGAACAGGAAGGATTGGGTGTGGGTTTAGGCTCTTTTCGAGGTCCTAGTGTGGTTTGTTCAGAAGATGGTTGAGTTAAATGTATAGGTGTAGTTGATGGGGTAGATGATGTTATGGGTGTGTGTTTCACACGTTTGGACAGATGATAAGAACTAGGATGTGTGGATGACAGGGCAGGGAAAAATTGCACTCCAACGAGTTCTGCCAAAGCACACATATCAAAGGGTCTAGGATCACCATGAATGGTAACCAACTTGTTTTTAAATTCAAATTTAACACACTGATGTAAAGTGGAAGGTACCGCTAAAAGTATATTGTACGATGCAGGGCAATGTACAATAAACACGGTTGTATCTAGGGTTCTAGGACCAACTTGCAAGGGTATAGTAATGACTCCACACGTTTCTTGTGTCTCGTCATTGAAGGCTTTGATAATCATATCTGTTATTTTCATTTCATCACTTCTAAACCCAAATCTTTGGTAGAAGTCAAAAGTGCATATGTTTAAAGATGAACCATTATCAATCAAGACTCGTTTAACAGCTACATCTCCAATTAGGGCAGTAATATATAAGGGGTTATCCTTATGTAAACTATGTTGTGGGATATCTTTATCTCGAAAGTCAATACAATCGACTTCTCGAGTGATGATAGTATTGGACATGGCTTCAGGTTGAATATTTTGAGGTACCATCATTTGGCTTAATGTAAGCATTAACTCATCCCTATGGGTAGGAGAAGATCTTAACAAGTCCAAAAGGGAAATTTTGGCTTGTAGTATTGGATAATTGTTCATTAATATTGTAAGGAGGCTTAGGTTGAACATTAGACATATGATTCCCTTTATTGGGATTTTTCAAAATAAATGGAGCTGATCCATCATTCTGAGTTTGATCCTATTGAGAGTTTTGAGCTTGTTGTCTGGTAACGACTCCGATGGTACCTACAATGTTATATTGAAGACGTTGAACTGGTCTCGGTTGAGCGTTTATGGCTTGTTCATTAGGAAGGAACTGATTAGAAGAGGGTCGAGTAGTAACTCTTCTAGGAAATGGTTCTTCCGAAACCATAGCATCTATGATAGGTTGAATCGGATCTGATTCATTTTTAGAACTATTCGATTGGTTTGAGGTGATGTCTATTTCACTTTTAGTATCCGATTCTACATCACTAGGATCCGATGTTTGAGTATTATACAGGGGTCTGGACGTAACCATGGAGAAAGTTGTGCCAAATATTTGAGGATCCTGAACAGATAATTGTCCGCTAATAGTCCCTACATATCGGGTAGGAGGGGGAACATTATGATGTTTGATTTGATTAGCCACCTCTTTGCCATGCTACGTGGTAAAGGATGTTGAAATATGTCCAATGATTGATTGGCATTCTGATTCTGATTTTGGGGAATGTTCTTTTGAGCATTATTAGGAGCATTTTGTTTAGGTTGAAAGGCTTGCACCTCCATTTCATTATTATCAATCAAGTCTTGTATTTTATGTTTTAATATTTTACAAGAGTTGGTAGAGTGTCCAGGTCCTCTATGGAAATCACAATGTAAATCAGCTCTGTATCCGGGTATAGTTGGATCAGGTTCCCGGATAGCTGGTAATTGAATCAAGCCTCGTGCTAGTAATTGAGGAAGAATGGTTGATAAAGGTTGATTCAATCTAGTAAATTCTCGGGGTGGTTTATCAGGAGGTTTTAATATAAACTTCTTTGTTGTCTTCGTTGTATTGACATTAGCAATGTTTCTACTATCAATGACTCCGTCACCTACAACTTGTTTATTTTTGTACTGATTTCTAGATGTTTTCTCATCATCTTTCTTTTTAAGCTGACCTCTTCTAATGAGAGCATCTTCCACCCTTCGAGCTAAGTCTATAGCTTGATCGAATGTGGTCAAGGTAGCAATTGATAACTCATAAGATATTTGTTCTTGCAAGTTATTAATAAAAATATCCAACATTTCCCTATAAGGTAGCACAAAGTGCAGTTTTCCTGTCAACTGCCTCCATCTAGCTAAGAAATCAGCAAAACATTCATCTTTGTCTTGTTTTAAGTTGTATAAATCTTTAATGGTCACGTGCCTCTCGATGTAGGCACTAAATTGATGGAAAAAATATTCAGTTGTTTCTTCAAAATTTCTCAAAGAATGAGTGGGTAGTTGATAGTACCACTCTAATGCCATTCCTCCTAAAATTTTCGGGAACATTTTTAGTAATAGCAAGTCATCATGTGATATATCATGACATGCTATCCTAAACATGCGAAGATGCTCTATGGGATCTTCAGTTCCTTTATATATAGGCAAGACGGGCATGGGAAAGTGTTTAGGGTATGGCTGTGCTACAACTATGGGATCCAAAGGTTGACTACACATCTCTCGATAATTGTACGAGGGACGGTAGGGATCTATCTGGTCCATGCGGGAAGCTAACTGTTTCACCATGGCTTCCAGATTACCGGTTTGCCCACCATATTGGTTCGGTAGGGCATTAATATGGGATTTGTGAGCATATGATGGAGGGACATGAAGATTAGATGCTATATTGCTATTGTGTAAATTGTTGGTAGGAAGGGTGTTATGAAGAAGTTTTGAAGTTGTATTATGTTGTATCCCAGATTGTTGAAAATTGGTGTTTGGCTTCATTTTAGGTTTTTGTCGATTTGAAGCATATTGATCAATAGTTTGGCAAAATAAAGCAGTGAATGAAGGTCTCTTTTGTGTGGGAATGATTTTAGGTTCAATAACAGGTTCCTTAGGGGGTTGGGTAACCTATTGTTGTTGCATGTTCTGAATCATAGTGACCATATCTCTATTGGATGGTCCAGATTTATCACTTTCTTGATCAACAAAGGACAAGGGATTAGTGTGTATGTTAAACATATCTTCCATGGCTGCTTGAGTGTCACTAATTTGGCCTCTATCAATACGAACTGCCATATTAAGAGCACCAATATTATTATTGAAAAATTTCTAGAAATGATCTAAGTTATCAAAAGCAATAGTTCCATCTGGAGCCATTCTAGGGGATGAGGATCCTTCCTCTTTAACATTTTCTTCTTGTTCATCTACAACCAGCTCATCTTCTGGCTGTTCTAGAGTTTCTCCTTTTGGAATTGGATCCTCAAGAAGGGCATTTGATTTTTTTTTTTTTCTTTCCTAACCAATCTTCTTCTTCTTCTTCTTCAGTTTGTTTACCATTCCTAAGTCTAGTCATTGTGCTTAAACTTAGATTTCAGCAAAATATATATATATATATATATATATATATATATATATATATATATATATATATATATATATATGCAACAAGCTTAAGAGGTATATATTTTAATTATATACCTACTATAGTATTTAAAATAAAATGTTTTGGTTTTGTTATGTTTTTGGTTTTTTTTTCTTTTTATAACAATATTATAAAGATAACAAACAACACACTAAATGCAAGAAATAATAATAATGAAAGCAATGATCTAGTTTTCTATAAACAATTTATAAATATCATTAACGGGCTCAAGTTCTTCAGGAGTCATAAAGTGCTCCTCTTCAAATTGGAAATTGTTTTTCAGGAACTTAATAAAGTGTGCTATAGTGATATTATCTGTCTCAGAGTCTGGTTGGTAGAAATAAAGTTCGTGGCAATATTCTCGATATAACACAGCTCTAGGAACTCTATTCCACCTTTCCCTATCCATAAGAACGACCTCTTGGTCTTCTACACGACCTAGGAATTGGTGTATAATAGCTGCATTCTCGAGGTATTCCTCGAAGGTGAACAATTTTGAAGACACAAGAGCTCTCCTATAAGCTAACCACCTATGGCAAGCTCTCTAAAGTTCATGATAAAAAATGAGTTGATCGGGATCCAGGATTCTATCTAGGACAAACCTCTTGATTTGCCTAAGTTCGGTTGACCTAGATGAAATGAGATCTAGTCTCCTATTAAGTTCGTCCCACAAAAGTTGGTTTCTATCTGTTTCAGGCACACTAAGCACAAAATTAATTTCTATGGCTACTAATTGGTTTTCAACATTTATAGTAACTTCTAGTCTTTTCTTAGGAGCTACCATCTAAACATGATATGCAACTTAGTAGTTTTCTAATGATTTTAAATGCATCTATGTTTTTTTTTTTTTTGTTTTCAAAAGGTTTTAGTTTCACGTCGGGTTCACCAAAATGTATCGCTCCAAAATTTTTGCACCCTTACCTTCAGGCTAAAGGATCCACGCTCGGAAGGGGGATGCGAGAAGGATGGGACGGTACCTCGGACTGAGAGGCCCTTTGAAGGTCCCGCCTCTCGAGGGAGGGGCATTAAGGTGATTTTTTGACGGATGGTGGGGTTCACCAGGAAACGTTTAGTGGCAGTCTCCATGCCTAGGTTGGGAATGTGTTTGATGTGTTCAATTTTGCATTTAATCATTCAAATCCTAGGTTTGGCCAAATGAATCTAAGTTGTTCTATATGAAATGTAGATTTAAATGAAGACAAAAAATAGATTTAAGCAGAAAACATAGAGAATAAATTAAGTGAAGAAATCCATACCTGATCTCGGATGCCTGATGGAGGTTCTAATTTTTGAAGCAGTCAAGATCGTCTTGAATTTGACAGGATCATCTTCGATCTGACAGGATCATCTGAGATCTGACGAATTCATCAGACGAATTCGTCAAAGACCTACAATCAGAGAAATGGACATAGAATACAGAAAATGCAGCTATGCTTGATAAAGGAAAATGATGTGAAATGACAAAATGATGTTAATAAGATAATCCCAAATAGAAATGCAAGTAAATTATCATGCTTTAATAGCTAATCATGATTTTATTATGTATTTAAGCTACATGGGTGAACTCCAAGATGCAGAATAAAATAGCAGAAAGGTATAGGAAAAGTGCAAACTCTAGGCATTGATTGCCCCCAATGTTGACTGCAGTCGAAATCGTCTCAAATTGGGACGTGATCATTCGATATTGTACAAGATCATCTACGATGATCTGAGCTTTCTCCAGCTGAAGAATAACAGAGTTCCTGTAAGAAAATTCGAAAAGCACAAATGCAGATGATAATCCAGGGTATTATAATGCATGCAAAGATCAAATTACAGGAAAATTCAGCCAGGGGAATGTCAAGGGGGGTCCTAAGGTTTAAATAGGCTTAGGAGGGAGGTTAGGAGGTTGGGGATCATCCCAATTTGGAAGATCTCCAATGAGGAGGGTCTCTAACGATGCAGACACGCTTCTGCCCAGATTAGAGACGTCGTTGAAATAGAGGCTAATTATGAAAAATCAATTTTGGGACAAAATCATCTGGACGTTCTGTGCCAGACAAATTCGTCCGATCTGAGGCGATATCGTCTGATCAGCGACGATATCGTCCAATGGATAAAACAAACTCTAAAAATGGCACAAAAAATGAGGAAACGGGTAGCAGGCAGTTTGGAGCAGTTTTGGGGTTGAAATTTGAATTTGAATTATTACTAAGGTAATTTTAATTATTTACTAAGGTTTACTGTGCCAATTTTAGGGTGCTACAGGTGTACCCTATGGTGTGATAAAGACTATCCTAGCTTCATCCCATTCCTTACACTTTGAACCATCGAATAATAATGCCATGTCTCTTTGTTTCTTAGGTTCTTCAAGTTTTGATGGATCTCATAATGCAAAGACTGCATTAAGAAGCAATCCTATAGTGAGAGGTTTGCTATCCTAAAGAGGTACCTCTGCTAATTGATCTGCTATGACTTGTCCCTTGATGGAATTTTGGCTTATGAATTCTAGATCAAATTCTATCAATAACATGATCCACTTTGTAGTACGTGTATTGTGATATGTCTTGTTTATCATATACTGCAAAGGATTCTATTTTGATATAACATAAGTCGTATGGCTCAACATGTAGTGTCACAAATTTTTGGTTGCAAAGACCATTGCTAAGCACAAATTTTCTACATACATATATCCTAGGTCATAGCTTACCAAGGTGTGACTTATGTAATATACGTCTTGATATTTTTCTTGCACATTATTTTGGGCTAACATGGTGCCCAAAGTAAAATCCCTAGCTGATATGTATAGAAAAAATGGCACATCTGGCCTTGGGCGAGCCAACACTGGTGGCATTTCCAGGTATGTTTTTATCTCTACAAAGGCTTGTTGGCACTCTTCATCCCAATGTAATAGGACATCCTTCCGTAGCAACCAAATCATAGATCAACACTTGTCTGATAATTGTGCAATGAACCGTTTGATGGATGCTACCTTGCCTTGTAGGCTTATTAACTCCCTAATTTTGGTAGGGGCAGCCATTTCTATTATAGCTTCTAATTTTGCAGGATCAACTTCAATGCCTCTCTTGGAAATAATGAAACCTAAGAGCTTACCAGAAGTTACACCAAACATGCACTTCTTATGATTCAATATGACGTTGTGCTCTATGAGGTAATCAAAGACTTTCGTAAGGATATCAACGTGCTCTTGTCATACTAAATATTTTGCCAACAAGTCATCCATGTAGTCTTCCAATATTGTGTGCATGTAGTCATGGAATATGTATGTCATGGCCCACTGGTATGTGGCACCAACATTCTTTAGGCTGAATGGCATAACTTTGTAAGAGAAAGTTCCCCATGGAGTAATGAAAGCAATATTATGATGGTCTTCAAGTTTTATTCAAATTTTATTGTATCCAAAAAAAATATCCATTAGGGAGAGCATCTCATGACTTGCAGTGGCATCAAAAAGAGAATCTATGTTTGGCAATGGGAATGAATCCTTTGAAGTTTCCCAATTTAAGTCCCTAAAATTTGTGCAAATGCAAACTCTTCCATATGGTTTTTCCACGGCACCATGTTTGAGACCCATATAGGATAGTCGATGGGAACTATGAAGATCACATTAGTTTTTGTAACTCATTTTTCACCATCAAAGTGATAGTTGGATGTATTTTTCTCAATTTTTTATTGACTGGATTCTTTAGAGGATCCAATGAAAGGTTGTGAACAACTAACTTTGGATCAATACCTGACATGTCTTTGTAAGTCCAAGCAAATAGATTTGACGTATCTTTAAGGAGAGGAACTATAATGGCTTGTTCCTCTAGAGATAAAATTTCCTAGAACTTAAATTTATTTGGTTGAGTAGGATCATCACTAATATCCACCTTGAAAGTTGTTTGTATAGCCATATGTGAGCCATCATCCAATTGGTGAGGTATGGGTATCAAGTGAATGTCATCGGTGGGATTTACATGTTCTACTAACTTAGGATCTAGACCAGCATGAAACACATAATATGTACAACCTGATGCAAAATGGAATGGTTGTAACGTCTCTGCATTAGAGAAAATATATTTAGGATCTATGGGTAAATCAGTGCGATCCCAATCAATATCCTTCGTATTAAGACATAAAGGTGTAGTAGGATCTACTGGGTTATAAAGTGGAGTGGTTAAATCAATGGAGATCGTGTTGATGGATGGAATGAAATATCTAGAACCATGTGGTTGAAATCTTGTCTCAGAGGTTTCTTCCCTATACTTGTGATGAGGCTCTAGAGGAAAAGGAATCTTTGGATCCAGCCCATGAGCTGGTCAAAAAATAGGATCATTGGGCTCTAATAGTTCCTTAAACGTAGGTGGCAGGGGATTGACCATGTGATGAATGGCATTCAAGTCAATAGGTCTCCTCAAAAATTGCAAGCCAGGGTCTATGGCATGGAGTACCACTTCTCTTTCTACCAACATGTCAACTTACCACAAGTGGTGAGGTCCAAGATAAGCCATCTCAGTATCATCTTCAAAGTCATCATCACTTATCCAAAAAACATTGGCATTGGTATGTGACCCCAAGGTAAGGGGCACATATCTTGGCCCAAAGTAGGCAATATTTGTCTCATCCTCATATTCTTCATCGCTTATGAAGATGCTATTTGCATTAGTATGTTATCCCAAGTCATGGGGCCATTGCCTTGTTCCTAGGTAGGCTCTCTCTATTGAGTCCTCTAACTCATAGCTACTTTCATTCGATATGTACCCACTCTCATCGTGGATGGACCAGGAAAGGCTTTGTAAATAGAAAGGCCCATGATAGGCCAAGCCTGCTTGTGCTTCACCATAACTTGCCACATATCCATTTATTATTGCTTATCATCCCATGAGTTGTAGCTTGTTGGGGTGGCATCAATTATGGAGCTTGGATGATAGGTCTCTGGAGATGGTATTCTTACCACAGCCACTTGTCTGTTGCTCGAATATCTTGCACTTGGTGTGTGATAGGGAATAAAATTGATGTCTTATCCTAATCCCAAGATTAATCTATCTAAATCTATTGCTAGAGAGTCATCTTGACCTATGGTGTGATATCCTAACCCAAACCTATAAAATAGAAGTTGGTATTGTAACTCGAATGGCCATTTGTGTCCCTGCTCATATATACCAAGATCGTAACCATACCAATGGTAGAGTTCAAAGTAGCTTAGAGAAAACTCAGGATTAGAGGGGTAATGAATATTTACAATGAGTAATTCATTATTATCCTCTTCTATGTTCATAGATTTATGAGTGCAGTCTAGTCTAGCATAGACAAAGTTTGTCTGGTTGGGAGGAATTCCAAGCCGAACAAATATTCCCACTTGCAGTCTTAGATATTTTGGATGTCCCATGTCTTGTGTAGACTCTATGATGGGCATAAATGTTATGTTATGCACAATATACTCTCCTATCCCTGTACTTGCCAAGTGTATTATCACATGTTATGTGGATGATCCTATAGATGACACTAGCTAAGAGGGTTATAGTATCCCCTCAGCTTGATATTGGAGATCTTCCTACTCCATGGGTGTTGGAATCTTCTTAATGTCTATTATTAGTGCTTCCTTGAGCTCTCTTTCCTAAACCATGGCCGTATTTAGTTTTTGCTTGTCTATTGGTTTAGATGTTGATGGCCTATTAGAAGCATTAGTTACTTTGTGCACAAGGTGAGGTGTTGATGCATATGGGTCCTTTTATACTCCTTTGTCTTTGTTATCTAGTTGTGTAGTTGGAGATGAAGGTCCTACAGACAAGTGGGTAGAAGGAATCACAAATTCTTCTAGAAAATCCACCTAATGAACATACTTGAATGGTTCTTCATCGGCTAACACCATGTAGAATTTGTTATCATGTACGCACTTGACATATTGGTGTAAGATCGAAGGAACACATCTCATGTCCCTTATCCAAGATCTCCCTAGGAGGATGTTGTATTGCATGGCCCATTACAAGACATGACACATCACAAGGATGGTCTTATGCCCCACCTTGATCAGTAGGACTATCATTCCCATAGTATTGCATAAAGTATCATTGAAAGACCTTAATGTATAGGCTCCCGAAATGATATTGGACTTGGAAATCTTAAGATGTTCTATTGTTGTTGTTGTGATGATTTTGATTGATGAACCTATATCAATCAAGACCCATTTAAAAGGTAAATCATTAAATGATACCATGATGTGTAGTAGAGTGTCTGGTAAGGAATTAGATATTGTCATAATCTCATAATCATAGAATCGAATTATAGGCTCCTGGAATTCTTGTACTTGTCCCACAAAATGGGTGAATGCATTTGGATCTTGTGGTTGGAGCTCAATCGACCTTAAAATCTCCATCAAGGTCTCCCTGTGCTCTGAGGACTGTTGTATGAGCTCATAGATTGATAGCTTAGCCAGAGTCATTTGTAATTTTTTCTCCAATCTACTTTGAATGGTTACCACAGGTCAGGTTGATGGACCTGGAAAATTGTCTTACCCTTGCCTTTGCCTAGGTGTAGACAAGAGGTTGTGGTTGCCCATACTGTTTAGTCCTAGTTACTATATTGATAATTTCAACCATCCCAATACACCCATGGGTAGGTGTATCAACTCAAACCTGATTGACTTGTGCACCTTGCCCTCTAGGGACCTCATGGTTTGGAAGTGGGTTTTTGTAGATACCCATATCTATGTTGTCATGGGCCAGTGGGTTGTCCACTTTAAGTTCTCCCACCTCAATCATGTTTTGTACTTGGTGCTTGAAACCAATGCAACCTCAATATTATACCTTAGTATCCTATGATAAGGGTCAAATTGATCTTCCCTATATCCTTTTGGATTAGAATTGTTGGGATATATAAGAGGTATATCAAGGAACCTAATATTTCCTATCTCACTCAATTGGTTGAAGATTGATTGCATTGGTTCTGTCAATGGTGTGAAATAGCGAGGGGGTTTACGCTCTTTGTTTCAACCTTGATTGTTCTTTTGATCATAGTTGGCTGGTGGGGGATGTGCTTGATAATTATAGGGTTGGTGCACAAACCCATCCTTAGGCGTAGCCAATACCACTTGATTAATTGGAGTAGGTTTTTCCTGCTTTTGCTTGTATTTGCCATTTTTATCATTTTTGTTCCACTCCTTGGTTCAAATTTTGATAGTTCCCTCATATACTTTTATGTCCTTGATGAGTTTGGCCTGTGCCAAGGCTTCCTCAAATAAGGGGTATTGTTGAAGTTGTAGCAAGAGGGAAATGTGTTTGGGAAAACTCTTGGTGAACATCTAGATGATCTCTTCTATGGGGACGGAGAATGATAATTTTTCCATGAATCTCCTCCATTTATTCCCATAATCCATTATTGGCTCATCATCATAATGTCTCAAATTGGCCAGGTCTAAAAGGTTCACTTTAATTTTAGCACCAAAAGAGAAAAACTTCAGGAAAGCATTCATTAGTTGCTCAAAATTGGATATGCTATGCATGGGCAACTGGTTGAACCATTTGGTGGTGGTGCCCACAAATTTCATAATGAATATCTTGAGCATGAGAGCATCATTGTCTTTAATATGCAAACATGCATTTATGAAATTAGTAACATGCTTTTGTGCATCCTCTTTACCCTTAAACATTTCCAACCTAGGCATCTCAAATTGCTTAGGGTATGCATGGCTAGGGATGGATAGACATAATGGTTGATTGTGTATCTTACTTAATGTTTGTTGGCTACCAGCAATCTCTTATTTTTTAAAGGACTTCATATTTTTAGAAAGTACTTGGAAGACCTTTGAGGTGAGGAGTTCTTCCTCTTGTAGACCCCCTGCGATGGTGATGGAGGTAACACTCTATCCATTTGATTTGATCTATTTTATTTCCTCTTACGAGGCGATTCAGGATGTGCCTAATTATGCTCTATTAAATTTACCCATTTCCCACCAGTTGGATTTCGCTCATGATTTAGAGGGTGATTTTATTGTGGGTTTCCTTCTTGTCTAGTGCTCTCATCTCATGGTGAGTCAGTAAGTTTATCCATTTGATGATCAATCCCTTTGATGATCATTCCTATTTTCTTGTTGGTTGCTTCGAGCTAGCTTCTCAGCTTACTCTCTCAAATGTTGCTCATGTTGGTGTAATAACTTTTCTCTTTATTTATTGTGCTCAAGAGCTTCTACAAGCTCTCGCTCTTTGTGTAAGGCATTTTATAACCATCACATGTGGTTAACTTACATGGTCATAGAATACTTGTGCTTATATGATCCTATCCTAGTGGTTTTGATTCGTAGATCTCTCGAAGAGGTTTTTGTTGTCTCTTTGCTCTTGCTAGCTAATGTGACTTGTTCAGTGTATTGTTGAGTATCTCTATTGTTAGAATATATTTTTTTACTATGGGGTCACCCTAATGTACCCCTAGTTTGAGAAGTGGGATTAGAAGTCACGGTTCATGAACTTTCAAATGCAAAATTCTTTGTGGCTATGATTTTGGGAGGTGGCCTCAGATGCAACCAATCCAATTCATCCAGTTGTCTTTTTTTCTATGGCTAATATCATGGGGTGCCATTTACTCCAATAAGTTCATAATCTATTGGAATCCTTCCTCTTGTGTGAAGGATATATTATGTTTTATGTCTATTACTTGATGTATTTCTATTTTCTTTTCCCTCAGTACGTTGATCTATTCTAAGTGTCTCACATGAATATTGGGATGTCGGGTCTCTTGTGTGCCCTTTTTGTGATGAGGGTTTTGTGGCCCTCTATACCCTCCATGAGGATGGAGATGGGTAAACCTCATAATATATGTGTGAAGAACAGGGTCTAGAACCCTCCTTATGTCTATGTGAGGAGGAAGCTCTTGAAGTTTCCTCATGAGACTAAGAAGTTTTTGTGTGTTTAGAGGAAGCCCTTGAGGTTTTCTCATGTCTCCTTGATGATGATGGTCATGAGGCCTCTTTGTGTTGATGTGATATAGTTCCCTGATTTGGTTCCTTATTTAAGGTTTCTCGAGGAGATCCCCTAAGGGTTTATTTATCATCCCTTAGACTCATAGAACTGCATCTCATGGTATTTCAAGTAGGTATTTCAATGTTACTATGACTTTGCCTAAGCGTATGTGTTATTTTAGATTCTATATAGGTGTTAGATCGATTATATCTACTTCTTGTTAGATCAAGCAAATGTTTATCCTGATTATAAATTTAAGTGTGTCATAAACTGTTTGCTGCATTTTGATATTTGGTTTTTTCTTATTTCTTGTTGTTGCTTTGGATTTAGAATGAGAAGACTCATCCATAGTGATAATCAAGAACACTCATGCCAAACATGATTTCCAAAAAGAGACTAGGGTACACCACTTAAATCCTAGTGGGGGGTTCACCTAGCTCTTCCACTCTAAACCAATAATTTTTCTAATAGTAGGAGACAATTTGAACACAAGTACCTTAGTGTCACTATAAGTAAGTTCCTCAATCCATTTCTATGAAGCTCTAGGGGGAAAACTGGTGGAAGGAGATGAATGCCAATATCATCGGACTGAATTGAGGGTTGGTGATGAAATCCAACTCCCCAATGTTTAAAATATGTGTGCATGTGTGTGGTTCATTTTAAATTTTGCATGAGTAAGAATGCATCATATAGCAGCAATGAATTTTACCTATATGCCTAATGCAAAATGCATTTCAATTTCAGAAAGGTGCATAACTACTATGATATTAATGAATGCATTCTATTAGGTGCAAGTATGGCCTTTTAAAAGGACTCAAAGTAAGCAAACCAATCACAAATTTTCTAGCACGTTGGATTATAGGGAAAAATTTATAGATATAAGCCATTGTTCCTAGCAACGCCTAGTAGAAAATTTATAAAGAAACCTAGGATGTGCAACATATGAGTTATTTCTCTTTCATTCTTTCAGTTTTCCAAATTGAAATATTTTTTAATTATCACTGATTTTAATGGAACAGAAATAGATAGAGAAGTATAAAGTATCAAAAAATTTGTACCAACCTTTAATCCAGTTTAGAGATTCAATTTTTTGACCTCTTCTGCACTCCAGATCTAGCCACTATTGACCAGAGCGGTTGAATTCTAGCCACTGTTGACCAAAGCGGTTGACCTTTGGCTATTGTTAACTAGAGAAGCTAAAATCTTACCACTGTAGATCAAAGTGGCTGAACCTACACACAAAAATTGAGTTAGTAAAGAGGCAAAAAATGCAAATTAACTAAATAACTGGGTAGGGGTCCCACCGTGATTGCCATCTGTAGTGACCTTGGGGAAGCGGTATGCCATCCACCAACTACTCTACTTATGATTTTATTGAATCCTTTAATGTTAAACATGCAATAAATGAAAGGCACAAAGCAAATATAACCAAAATGCAAAGAAGTAAATGAATGAATACTTTTTTTATTGATATTCTATAGATTAGGTTACATATGAATCCCTCTAAGGGATACCCTTTGTTTGATACATGATTTTACACACAAAAGAGGGTAGTAGGTGTATGAAATATCCCCTCACACAGGGGCGTGCTTTATAAGGCTTCCTAATGATGCACATGGAAATGTATGAGGGATTATATATGCCTCCTTCTCTAGGTATGATTGCTAGAGGGATCCTCTCGTACTTGTATGTTACGGATTTGCACTATTGAACTTGTAGCCCTAAAATCAATCAAATAACAACACACGCTAAGATTTCTAAGATTGCCTCATTAGATGAGGTCGTTAAATGAATAATATCAATAGATGCAATAAAAATAGTACTATGTAAGCAAATAACTGAAATAAATCTTATGCTACTGAAATGAGAGATAAAGCAGAATAAAAGAAACTAACACCTAAAACCCTAGACTAGGTTGTGAGCCATTGTCTAGAAGAATGGTCGCCAAGGTGGAATATCTCTCTCTTGATCCAAAGGCTATGGGCTAAATTCTACTACTAATGTTAAAATGATTACCTTATGTGTTCAAATTTGCCCTCCAATATGATAGGGCTTCGCTATAAGAATCGATCTCCAAGGGAAACTCTCCAAGTATCTTAGAAGCTCTTCTCAATGATCCAACCTGTTCAACATTCTGATGTATGATGCTCTCCCTCTCTTTGATTGATGAAATAAGGTCTAAGGAGGTCTAAGGATGTCTTAGAAAAGTCCCCCAATTGATCAAATAAGGTCTAACAAAAGTCCCCTATTGCTTTTAGGTTTATTCCTTATAAAGTGTTTGAAGCCCTAGGTCAATGTTCAACCCTAGGACTGAATCCCTCATGCTTACTAGGTGTTAGCATGAGAAGATATTTATTTTTCTATGTTTAACTGAAGTCTAAATCCGGACTTTGAGTCTTCCATGTAGACTGGCTGTGAGGAGGAATGCAAATTTATCCCTACTCATCCTTATTACATGCAGACTGCCACTTCCACCCAATATTAAGCTAGATGGGTGGCAAAATGTATTAAAATCTTAGCTTCTATCATATGCAACAACTAATATTTGACCATTCTGGGCTACAGTGGCTAGGTTATGTTCGCTCTAGTCTATAGAAGCCATGCTTGGATGGGCTAAAAATACCCCAAATGAGTGGTAAAAACCACTTTTGACACTTGTAAGGTCCCAAGGTTTAGTCACATGACCTATGAGTGTACCCATGTGAGTAGTCTCCCTGACCATGACATGTTTTATGTGTCTATAATATTTATTATAATAAATTTCATAGTCATATCCAACAATTTGGAGGCCTATTTTTGTTGTTATGGAGTAGCCACCCATTTCTCTAAAAATATTTTAGACTCTAATGATCAGTCTTGATGAAAAAACATTGACCAATGAGATATGGACATAAATGAGTGATCGCATATAAAATGATAAGCATTTCCTTCTCATGTGTGGACTTACCCAAATTTTGAGGGGAAAGTGCCTTGCTAGTAAAATTTAATGGTTGACCCTTCTATATTAAAACTGCTCCAATACCTTATGCATCACTCTTGATGAAAAAGGGTTTAGAAAAAATTAGCATTGCTAGAATAGGGGTGGTGGTCATAACATACTTCAAATTGAAAAAATCTTTCTCAATCGATTAGGTCCACACAAAAGAATTTTTTCACAACATTGCTATGATGGGAGTTGCTATCTTGCTATAGTTTTTTAAAAAAATTCTTTAATATACTATAAGACCCAAGAATTGATAAATTCCCTTCAAGGTATGAGGTTTGGGCTATTCTTGCACTACCTAAATTTTCTTAGGGTCTACCTAAACTCCTTCCTTAGTGACTATATGCCCCAAATATTCAACCTCCTCCTGACCAAAGGAAAATTTTGATTGCTTTGCATAAATATGATGGTTAGACAAAAGTTTGAGAGTTTCTTCTAAGTGGTGAAGATGATGCTCCCATGTGTGACTATAAATTAGTATGTCATTAAAGAAGACTATAATGAATTTGCAAATATGAGGGCAAAAAATATAATCCATTTAACTGTAGAAGGTGGAAGGTGCATTGGTTAACCCAAAAGGCATAACTAAAAATTCATAAAGTCCTTCATGAGTTCTAAAGGCTATTTTGGGAATATATTCATTATTAATATGGATTTGGTGATAACCCGATCATAAATCCAACATGGAAAATATTGAGCCCCATGCAACTCATCTAAGAGTTCATCAATAACAGGAATAGGGAACTTATCCTTTATGGTAATTTTATTAAGATTCCAATAATCCACACGCAAGCACCAAGTGACATCCTTCTTTCTGACTAACAACACTAATGAAGTATAGGGGCTAACACTTGAATGGATAATTCCAGAAGCTCAAAGTTCCTATATAATTTTCTTAATTTAAGTTTTCTGAGCATAAGCATACCAATATGGGCAAAAACTAGGAGGTAAACTTTTGAGAACAAGTTGTATTGCATGATCATGTGAGTGTTGAGGAGGAAGCCACTTGGGTTACTCAAATACATGAGAATACATTCTTAATACATGCTATAATTATTGTGGATGACTAGAATCCCTTTGCTCAAGAGTGATGATAGTAAAAAGTCAAGCTACCATGCCATGGGAGAATTTCTTTAACAATTTTCCATCTTATGAGAAGAAATAAATTTAACTACTCCTGCATTTGTGCCATGAAAGGTATATTCCTACCCATCCTGACTAAATTTCATCTATAATTCTATGAAATCCTATAGGACTAGTCCTAATAGTTGTAACCATTGTGCTCCCAAAACCATATCACACCCTCCTAAGGGTAAAGCAAACATGTAAGACTTGAGATAATAGTCCTCAATTTTTAGCTTAACATTACAATATTTTCCTTTACATGGTAGGGTTCCACATTTAGCAATCATAAATTTAAAGGAATTGCATGTCGTAATGTAATAGTTTCCTTGTTTGGCAACACGTGGATCAACAAAATTATGTGTGCTACAAGAGTAAACCAAAATGATGACCCCTTGTCCCTTGAAATGGCCAATCACCTTCATGGTTTGGGGTGTGGATAGTCCTGCTAGAGCATGTACAAAAAATTTTGGTTTGAATTCCTCTTGATTGGTAGGTTGGTCTATATTTTCTATTTCTTGAGGACCCTCCTTATCCTTATAAAATTTAAAGTGGGAACTTTGTCCATATCTAGCAAGTATAATTTTTTGTTGCACACACCTATATATTTTTCATCATAATTGTAACATAATCCTTGTGCCTTTATCTGATCCATATCCTCGTGGCTCAATTTTTTATAGGTAGATATTTATTATTCGAACTTGGCATTGGATTGGTCAAAAAAGATGACTTAGATGGAGGAAATTTAGAAGTTTTATCAAGAGCCTTGAATTTTTCCTCTACTAATTTGGCCAATTGTATAGCTTGTGGTAGTGATTGAGATTGCAATAAATTAACCTTAGCCTTAATATCATCCTTTAGTCCACTCATAAAACAACTCTTGAAGGAATCAACACTTAGTCCTTTTGTTCAATTGGTGAGTTTTTCAAATTGAGTTTGGTACTCTCGAATAGTTGAAGTTTGTTTGAGTTTTAAAAGGGCTCTTGTAAAATATTCAAATTTACTAGGACCAAAGTGAGTAAGTAGGCGTTGACTAAAATCAGGCCATGAAATGTTAGTTTCAGCCTTTGGAAGCCACAAAAACCAATGGAGTGCATATGATTCAAAATTAAAAGAAGCAATGGTCAACCATAGGAAACAATCAACATTATGAATAGTGAAATATTATTCTGCCTTACAAATCCACCCCTCAGAATATTTTCCATCAAACTTGGTAAAGTATAATTTTGGTAACCTCATCCCATTATGGTTGGGTATAACTCATTTGTGGTGGATTGTACCAATTTTCTCTTGGTAACGTTGAGCAGCAAAATCAGTAGAGACTCTACTTTCCAATTCAACCTTCATTGATTTTTGTGCATGGGTGATATTAGATATAGATTCTTGGAAATAATGGAGTTGTAACTTCATTACCTCTAAGTTTTTGTTAAGTACCCCCAATATATGGTTACCCATATTATCCACTTTGTTTTGAATTTCCCTCTCTATTGCTTGTTGGCGAGTTCCCTCGGCCATAATTGAAGGTTTGGATGCTTTTTGTGGGACTTACTAAAAATAGATAGGTAGCTTTTAGGAGTTACTATTTTTAGTAAGGGTTAAGAAAATAGTTTGGGAATTAGGTTGCAACACTGATTTTAGGATAAGGTCCACTTCAATGGCCACTTGATCAGAGTGCTCAATGAGAAGATATATTGATTTCTTTGAATTTTTACGATCTCTTGGTTGGGTGCAAGTCGATGTTGGGGTAATTATTCACTTGGACTTAAAAATTTATAGGTGAGTCATTGAGGGTCTTTGGTGTGGAATAAAAAGTAGCTTCTATTCCCAAAATTTTGGATTAACTTAATTGACAATTGAAAAGTTATGGCCTTAACAAGAAAAATAAAAAATTGACAATTTTAGAAAATCAAAGCAAAATTTGACCAGGAGTTGCCAAAGATAATTTTATCTGGAATAGAATGTAGAAATGTATACTAAATTTTTGATTCAATCTAAGCTCTGAGTGAAGAGATATCCCTATTTTAGTAAAAAATCAAAATTTTTATATTGGTGGGATCATTTTTACCTTCGAAGATTGGTTCCAAGAATTGTATCAACTGTCTCTGCCCTATATGTTCTGATTACTGACCACTATCTAACTCTTGATACTATTCTATTCTATTTTTGAACTATCTGACCACTATATAATTCTTGAAACTTCCATTCCCTGTCTAATTTTGACTCTATCACAGATATTCCCTAACTGTTCTGACTATTACAAGTAATTGTTCTGACTATTACAAGTAATTGTTTTGACTATATTTTGGCCACCCTGTATTGATGGTTCCTGATGATAGTTTCTTGATTGTAACTAACTCTAGCTTATTGTTTCTCCTATTTTATACTTTGAAGCTCCTTGTTCACCTGTTATTTTTTAATGATTTTTTAATTTTGTTTTGCATGCAAGAATTATGGAATAGGGATGTCTTCTTTGTATGCTCAACTTTTGTGAAGGATATGGTAACAAGTTTAGATTTTTGGTTGTAGGTTAAGTAGAAAAGAAATACTTGGAGAATAGACTTTGTTTGTAGGTTTAAATAGAACCAGGTTATATTAGGTAAGAGTGTATGTAATACCCATAGGCTCTCTATTATACTATAGTGATGAACAATAGTGCTCAAACCAATATTTCATGCCACTACTCAAGGAGGATTCCACACATACCCTTGAGCATACTATCTACCTCTATAATAGTACAGGAGGGTAGTATTTCAAGATGTTGTGTCCTATGCACTATGGACAATACAAATCTAAAAAATCTTCCTAGGGATAACAATTTTGTTAAATCCTATATGGTCTCTTGATACACTCAAATATGCATGGGAGCTCAATTTTGTGCGTGAGTGCTATCTGAGGCCTATTTATTAGAGCCTGATCACCCCTTGCTTCAATAGATACTTTATGGGCTATCTAGCTTAGCCAATAATTATAACTCCTTTGTGATATTTTAAAACCCCTAGCATAGGATTTCTAACCTACTCAACTACCATAAAAAATACTGTATTTTTTATATTTTGGCCTTTTTAAATATATATTTTTTTGTATTTTTTTAATAGGGAAAACTTTTAAACAAAAAAACTAAACTCAAAAATATTATACCTAACAGTTTAATTTGCATAATCTATTGTAGTCACAATAGAACACAACCCTAAAAAGTGCTTTGATACCACTTGTTAGGAACCTACTAATAAAAATAAACACTCTCACACAAATACTAAAAATAAACATATAAACTCAAAACACTTGGAAATAACATTGCACATTATAAAAGTAAATTGCAAAAAAAGAACAATCTCACAATAGCACCAAATCACAAGCCTCTTCGATGGGATAACCTCCTTCAATACTTTATTCAATTATGTAAAAATACACATACAATATTACCTCTCGTAGATTTAATGAATTCCTCTAGCACTTAACTCCCAAGATTGGCTTACATGCAAAATGCCACCTGGGCTAGAATTCTCCTACCTACAATCAGTTATATTCTTGAAAAAATGGTTACATAAAAGGGCACCATTTGGCATAGGTGCTTCTTGATCTAAAACTATAATAAAACATTACAAAATATTAACATGGGTACTACCCACATTATACAAGGACTATTACATCAAGTGTTAGGATGGGGTCTTAACAACAACATCAAAAAAAATCCCCATCTAGTATCAATAATAGTAGCCACTAAAACAACCTTTGCCCATTCCACACCATCAAAAAAAACATCCCATCTAGTATCAACAACAACAACTACTACAACAACTCCCCCCACACCACAAAATCAACAACCCCCAATACAGTACCAACAATAGTAGCAAAAACCTCCACCCACACCACATCATCAAAAATAACCCATCCAAAATAAGCAAGTTATCCCACATCAACAACAACAATAACCCATCCATCATCAACAAGTCATCTTGCATCAGCATCAACTAAAACCCATACAAAATCAAAATGTCATCCCACATAAATACCAAAAACCACCCATTCAACATCAAAAACAACACTAACCACCACCAATCACACACCAAAAACATTTCAACCAACACCCATTGACTCACCCCACCTTTATCCATCACTAATCTATGCAATACGACCAATATCCATCCTAGGGTTTCTAAGCTGGTGTATATCATACAATAATCCCAACCACCCTATATAGAGTTCAAATGTTGGCTAATAAGGTTAAAAAATTGGCATTACAATTTTTGGGCATTGGATATATGAGAAGCCAACACTCAATCAATTGTAGAACTACCTAATTTACCCTTTGGTACCATCACTGCCATATACTCCCCTATTTCTAATATTGAAATTTGAAAATTTTAAATGGAAGGAGGACCCTAGGATCACATAAGATCATTTATAAATGCATGATATCTTATCAATGAGATTGACCCCCTCATGCTTTTCACCTTCCCACTATCCCTTGGGTGGGAGCCTTAGATTGGTTCAACCATTTTCCTAGACACAGCCTATATAATTTTGAGCAATTGATAAACCTATTTTTGGAAAATTTCACCATTATTGTTAAAAGGAAAATGATACTCATAGATCTGTACAACCTTATTTAATTTGATGATGAGTTTGTCTTAGACTATGGTGCATTATGGAGAGCCGTAATAACTAAAATTCTCTTTGCCCTCCCCATCATAGAACTGACTCAATTATTCACGATGAGTTGTTAGAAACCAATATCATTACTACTACAACTCCAACAATATCGCACACTCGAGGAATATTTGGCACAAGCTAAGACCATTGAGGATATTAATATCCAAGAGGATAAAATAAAACTGAATAACAAAGAATGGCCAAATAAAAATTCCAAGGGCAAAAACCAATCAAGTCAATCAAGTAGTATTGAGTAGCCCAAGAGTGCCTAATCAACAACCACATCAATTACAACAAGTGCAACCAAAATAAAGACAACATCCAACACAATAACCAACCTACAATGCCATGCCAACTCCTTCCTAATTGTAAAAACCCCAACCAGACAATCGTACCAAGCATCCTGTTAGGACCCCACAAAATTTTACTCCTCTTCCTAAGTCCTACTTGGTCATTTTTCAATGATTTTATGAGGCATATGCAATATCATTGCTAGAAGAAAGACCAAAATATCCCAACAGGCCTAAGTTCACATCATGAAAAGAATATCACCATTACACTTACCATAGTTGACAGTGTCATTACATCAATGATTGCATTTCCTTTAAACATTTGGTCCAAGACCTTATCAAAGAGGGTTCATTTCCATAGATAATTTTCTCCCACCACCCAACCATAACGTTAAAATTTATCATGACACTTTGACAAAGCATGGGTAGAACCAATAAATTCAAGTTCCATCAACCACCAACACCCATCCAAACTAGGTCAACCACCTCAACACCATGTAATATCACAATTTTAAAGGGATTATCTACGTCACTACTTAAAATAAACACTATTTTGATTGATATATCCCATCGAGTACTGCTCCCAACATGCCATAATCCTCTACTATACCATCTCCACCAGTCCAATTGAATCCATGACCACACATATTGGACAAAATCCTACCTTGTGAAAACACCCTTGGGAATATACCCCTTAATTTGCCAAATCCCATCACCCCACAAGTCAACATGGTATCCATTGACTTGTTTACCACCCTCCATAGCCCTAGAAATCCATTAAGGCCCATCCATATCGATCCAAGTACGATCAAATTTGATAATATTTTCACCTCATTTTCCCTTGTAGATTTCCTACCATCTAGCCAATTGATTTTTATCGATCCAATACGTACATATCGCCTACCTCATTGCCTTCTTTGTTTTCTATTCATCATGTTGACATGAGTGATCTAAGTCACCCATTTTAAAAAATGTAGTAGATCTAGAATACCTACAAATAATTAAACTTGGAGAAAGATTTTTTGTCAAATAACGAGCATATTTTATCACCTTTCTCACTAAATACAAACAAGCATTCACATGGTCTTACAAATATATGTTGAGCCTTGACCCTAATTTAGTGGTCCATAATCTTATCTTGAGCCCGGATGCAAAACCAATAAAGCAAAAACTATGAAAGCTTCATCCTACCATAGCCCTGATTATTAAAGAAGAGTTACAAAATTTGCTAGATATTGTAGGCCTAAAATGGCCACATCCTTAGAAAATTTTGAAAAAAAATATTCTAAGACATGAGATACTTCAATACGTTGAAAATAGAGTGTATTTCAGAGCAAATCCGTGCAAGATACCCCAACCCACTGAACACTTGGTTTTTTTTGGCAAAGTTTTCCATCCCACCCAATGCTTAGTGTATTTTTTAGTGGTTTCAAACGATATTTCCAATTCACGATCCAACCAGGTTGAGATGATGTATTGGCGATAATAATTCATCCTATGTGCTTAAGTGACTAAGTGTTGAGAATGCCCATTTCACTGAGTTCCAAGGCTATTTTTGAGCATAATGGTGACAAGATATATGTCACTAAGTAAGAAGTTCAAAAGAACCTAATATGGAGTATAAGGTAGTGAAATAGCACAAATATCATTTACCAATTCTTTTTGAGTTTATTGGCAATGTACTCTACTCCGCAATCAACACTAGTCAAAGTTGGTGGAGCGAGAATCGAGAAGTGGATTGCAACTTTTTTTCTACCATTAACATGAGAAAGGAATTAAATGTTTTTAAGGTTTAAGTGAGTGGATTTATGATGAGTCGTATTATGCTCAACACTCAGTGTATTTTTTATGTAAGCTCCAATTTGCTGGCTGAAGCCATCCAAGTTGACGTCAACATTCTTTTTAGAGTGAATTGGAAACTCTTTCTACCTTGCTCACCTATATAGTATTATTGAGTTTAATCATAGTTGTTCACTTAAGGCATCAATTATGGATATTATTCTAACATTTTTAATAGCATGCAAAGGCAAATTATTTACATATGAAGGCCAGTTAGTTCGAGTGGGAATATGAAGCGTTGGTGATGTCAAGAACCAAGAAACTGAGTAGTTGTAGATCTACAATGGCATGAAGTATTCAAAAAGGATTAGCATTCAAGATATGATTTCTAATAGCCTAAGTCTAATTACCATGGTTTAACAAGCAATTTGCAAATCCAAGCTGCTATGGTGTGCGATTTCTAGTGGATTTCCTAGACATTGCAAATGAATGAAATGATGCCAACATAGCTTTTTGCTGAGGTGTAAGATTCTAAATCCTTGTAATATATCCCCCTATTCTTATTTTATTTTAAACTATATATAGAGGTCAAACCCTCAATTTTTTAGGGTCATCTATAGAGTTTTTGTTTGCCCTACTATGTAATATATTTTGCAAACTAATGGAAGGAGCATTAATCATATTTTTGACTCGATATCCATCATCTTTGATATCTTTCATTAAGAGTTTTGAGTTGTGAATTGCATTTCTATTAATTCTATTATGGTTAGTTCATTCCACCTTTATTAGACTACTAGTTGTAAGGCAATTGAAATCTATTCATAATTAGATCTGTGTGATAAGAAGTTTATTTCTATGAAGTCTGAATATTGATCTATTCTGCTAATTTGGATTATTAGTATTTTAGACATTGAAATTACTACTTGGTGCTTATCTTTATTTTTCTTTTACTGTATGAATATTATTCTATTTTGGGTACTTATAATCTTATGTGGAACACTAAAAATGGTTTATAAAAGGTTTTATTTGTGTATGCCTATGCTTTAAGCCCTATCTGACCATTGTTAATTCATGTTTTCTTAACCCTAAACCTTTTTCTATCCCTATTCCCAAAAAATATTATTGATCTTAATAAATTCAACATTCTGTTAGTTGACAAGAAACCAGCCTACACTAGAGGTTGGGTTAAAGTAATATTTTATCCATCCAATTTTTATTTTTGAGTTGTGACTATCAGGTGCAAGATTGACCATAAAATTAGAAGATAGACAGTTGTAGTATCAAGTAAAACTTGATGAAAATTTATATCCCAACAATTTTTGGTATGCCCAGTGGGACCTATTTTTAAGAAATACTAAAACCCATCATACGCTTTAGTTTTTGTATCCTTTACCAAAGAAAACAATATTTCATGAATTGTCTTGACCTTGTTAAGCAATGATTAGCAAATTCACCTGGTGACTCCCTACTCTGCAAATCCAAAAAAATTATCCATGTAGCTTGCAGTTTTTTCATGAATACTAGGTCATCCGCAAGGAATAACCCAAAATTTATGATAGAGGATCTACTATCATAAGGTATTTGAATCAGGATTTCTATTCAGACTCAACTCCTCATGAGGAGAACCCTACAATACCCCCAAGGCTACTTTTGATAGAAGCTACACCTGGGAACATGGCCCAAAATTATAATCAAAATGTAGTTCCAAATCAACCCTTATAAAATTATCCTATATGGAATACAACTGGCCCCCTTAGACTGGCCCAAATGCATGATATTCCCCAAGATATGTCTAAAGACATCCCCACCTATGATGGATCTGGTAAAACTACATATGAGCAATGCCAAGATATTCTGAATCTGGCAGCAATCCACAATATAAAAAATGAAGATGTTATTGTTATGATCCTAGCCCTATACTTTAGAGAAAATATTTTACATTGGTTCAGGATCCTTGAAGAAAATACCAATACCTCATGGGAAGCACTAGTTGAACCCTTTGTGGAAGAATTTAATGAATCTATTGATCCTTTTTCCTCTTTAATTAGTTAACATCTATGCAAAATCATTAGCAAGAAACTATTTCAGATTTCAACTTGAGGTTTAGTAGAACATGGAAGAGTATTCCCCTTGTAGTAAGACATGGATCCTAAGGGCCAATAAAAGGTAGTCAATTTTCCCAAAATAATTGAGAAATAAACTAAGTGAGATAGAATGAAGTCCTAGAACGAAGCCCAAGAGAGGTTTAGATTACCTTCCATTACCAAAAGGTAGAGAATTGAGGCCACATAATAGTATAAAAAAATATAGTGAGCTAGAGAGAAGGCTTGAGAGACCCACCTATGTCACATATGAATATAAAATTATGGATAAAATGAGGAATATACCATCCAAAGATATCTTATATGATACTCTCTTCATGTATGGCCAAATAGACCTACTAAAAGCTTCTCTGAACAAATATTCATAGGAAAAGAAGACCACCACAATCCTCAGTATTCCCTCTATAAAGAATAAAATATCCCCTACCACTTTAAATAACAAACCTCCTCATTTTATATCTCTCTAAGGATGGAGGGATATATTATTTGCAATTTCATGATTGACTTAGGGGAATCCACCACAATTATGCCCAAAGTAGTTTACAAAGAGATGGGTATGGAATACACCAGATCTTGCCCAGGAGTTCTACAGTTAGATGGGACACCAGTGAAGATAGTGGTAGTGATAAAATATATCTTGATGAGACTACATAGAGCACCTGAGGTAACCATTATTCAAGAGATAGTGGTGGTGGATCTAGATCCTTATTTTGGCTTATGCATTTCAAGAGAATTCAATGCAAAGTTGGTAGTATGCATGTATATGGACTACTCTAGCATGGTGATTCCTTTCAAAGGAAGGAGGATAAGAATAACATTCGAGAAGCCCGTGTCTTACCATATTGAAAAAATTGAAGAGGACATGTGCAATATTACTCCTCTAGAGGAATTTGAATTAGTGGATAACTTTGAACAGTTGGATATTGAAGATGAACTTCATTTTATAGAGGATTGTAGTCAATTTTGGAAAGGTATGGGTAAATACAATATTTCAAAAGAAGTAGAGAAGAGAATTCCTACTATATATAACCATTTTTTGAGAGAAACAGAAACCTAGACCATGCACTTTGATGGTGCAAGATGCAAAAATGATGTTGGTGTTGATGTGCTATTACATTCCTGATCAGAAGGGATAAAGAGTTTCACATATAGGCTAATATGGTCATGCACTAACAATGCTATATAATACGAAGTTCTATGCCTTGTACTGATGCAAGCTAAAAGCATGGAAATTAAAATATTGAATATATATGGAAACTCTAAATTGATTGTAAATCAGGTATGGGAAATGTGCAATAGTAAGCACCATAACCTGAAAGCATATAAAAATAGGGTATGGGATTTTATGGAATTCTTTGCTTCCCTAAACATAAATTTTTTTCCCATAAGAAATAATACCTTGGTGGATTCCTTAGCAGTATGGGGAGCTAACTTCAACCCTTCTATAGACATAGGAGTTATTAAAGACAAAGGATCAAAATAATTTTTAGGCTTGTAGTGCCAGATAAATAAATTTTCTAGAAGATCTTTGAAATTGATGAATGAATTATTGATTTTATGGTGAGATAAGATTTATCCACTTTTCAAGAAAAAAATCTTGAGGATATCGATCAATAGGATATCATCCAACTCAGGAACAATCATATACCTAGAGGGTTGGTTTCTCTAGAGAGCCTATTTGACAATGAATATAGGAAAAAGATCAGACTCACATAAATAAATGAGTATAAATAAATTGAAATTGAATAGGAAAAGAAGCTCAAGGTTTAAATCTGGTGTTCTCTAGAAGAAGAGGAGGATATCAAATATTTATGCCTAAAGTACCAAGACATTATAGCTTGGTCATATGAGGATCTTAAAGTATATTACAAGAGGGGCATCCAACACACAATTGAGCTAGAGCCAAATGCAAAACCTTTTAGGTAGAAACAGAGGCTTGTGAATCCTAAGATTGAAGACATAATGAGAGAGAAACTATTGAAGTTGATAAAGGCTAAGATCATATATCCAATAAAGCATTCAACTTGGGTAGCCAACTTGGTACCTATAAGGAATAAGAATGGTGACATCCACTTGTGTGTAGATTTCAAAAACCTCAATCAAGCATCACTAAAATACCATTACCCCCTCCCATAGATTGATCAGATCTTGTAGATTATGGTAGGAGTAGAAAGTTTCTCACTACTAGATGCCTTCTCTAGCTACAAATGGATTTAGGTGAAGGATTAATATCAATTTAAAACAACATTCACCACCAAATGGGGCACTTTTACCTATTAGAGAATGCATTTTGGGCTATCTAATGTAGGAGCCACATTTCAGAGAGCAATGGACTATGCCTTTGAGGAGATGATCAACAATATCATTCTAATTTACTTAGATGATATGACTATATTCTTCCATGAAAAGCAAGACCACCTAGTACCTCTTGAATAAGTATTTCAAAAATGCAGAGAATTTGGAATCTCTCTTAATCCTGAGAAGTCATTTTTTGTAGTTCATGAAGGAAATTTTCTAGGCCATGTGGTATCCAAAGAAGGTATGGCCATTTATTTGAATAGAATCAAATCCATCTTTTCCCTTCCACTTCCCATGAATAATAAAGCCTTACAATATTTCTTTGGGTAGATAAACTTTATCAAGAAATTCATCTCTGACTTTGCTTAGAAGGTGAGGCCTATATCAGAACTCCTGAAGAAGAATGCAGACTTAAAATACATTAAGGAAATAAAGTAAGCCTTTTAAATCATCAAGAAATCCATTGCTACAACTCTAGTTCTAGTCAATCTAGACTTTAGCAAAGACTTCATTCTTTATGCTTATGGAGCTAAGACAAGCTATGCATCAGTGCTCACCCAGAAGAATGAGGAAGGGGAATAGCACCCCATATTATTTTGTATATAGAATATTTATGAATATTAGATCAAGTATATTTTAAATTGAGGAACAATTATTTGCAGTAATAAAATCATTGAAAAAATTTAGGTAATACTTGGTTCAAAGCAAGATCCTAGTTTATGTGGTTCACCTGGATGTGAGAAGCTTTATTTTACAAGGTGAAATTGGAGATAAGAGATATGGTTGGATTACTAAGATCCAATAATATGATGTGGAAATACATCCTACCAAGATGGTCAAAGGAAGAGCACTATGCCAATGTTTGATGCAAGCAACGGTTTCAGCATAAGTGATAGCCTATCAGTCAACAATAGAATATCAGACTAAATAATTATATTTAGGTGAATCAAAATGGGTAGATCATATAACTAAGTAATTTTATACTAGAGTATGCCCTCATAATATTAATCCATCATAGAGAAGAAGATATAGGCTTTAGGATTTGAAGTATGTCCTATTGCAAAAAGGTCTATACAAAATAAACCTTGATGGAGTCCTAAGATGCTTAAAGTATTATCAGTAACAAAATGTCATAGAGGAGTTCCATGGAGGATTACTTGGAGGAAACTTATTATGAAGAGTTACAATATTAAATATAATCATGGTAGGCTATTACTAGCTTACCACTTTTACTAACACTTTTAAAATTACAAGAGCCTATGATGAATTCTAGTGGTATGTGGGAAGAACAAGGAATGCATCACTCCCCCTTAAGCCAATTCAAATTAAGGAACCCTTTAAACAATGAGGGTTGGAATTCATAGGGGTTATCAATATAAATTCCTCAACTAACCACAAGTACATTTTGACTGCTATAGACTACTTCACCAGATGGGTAGAAGCCATTCCTAAAAAGAAGTCAGACCAAAAAGTGGTTATAGATTTCATGGAAATATTAATTACAATGTTTGATGTTCCAAAAGCTTTAGTGAACGATAATGTACTAGTATTCATAGGGGCTAAATACATTGAGTTTACCAGAAAGTATGGCATTACCATAAATAATACTTCAAACTACTACACCAAGGGAAATGGACTGGCAGAATCAACTAACAAGAATCTACTAAGATTTTTGAGAATATCATTGAAGGGTAACAAGATAAGTTGGCATATACTTCTAGAAAAAGATCTATGGGTGTATAGAATCACTATCAAAAAGTCCATTAAGACCTCCCCTTATGACTTAGTATATGGCAATGAAGTAGTACTACCTATGCACTTGGAAATCCCAGTCCTCAAGTTGGTAAACATAGAGGATGAATCTGAGCAAAATCTAGTGGAGACAAGGTTGACACACTTACTACAACAAGAAGAGAAAATAAATTAGGCATATGAGGATTTTTAGAAGAATTCATTTGACATTAAGGCATAATTTGATAAGAAGGCAAGTTTCAAAAAGTTCCAAGTTGGAGATTTTGTACTCAGGTGAAATGTTGAAAGAGCTAAACTTGGGCACCATCAAAATTTTGACTCCTTCTGGGATTGTCCTTTCATAATAGTAAAAGTTAAGGAAACCAATGTTTTCTAGCTTGAAGATCTTGAAGGAAACATACAACCAATTTTGGTCAATGGTTTTTACCTTAAACTCTATTTTTATTGAGATGTAGCTCATTGTAACATATGTACATATTTTGTATCATAACTTGTTTTTCCTTTTTATTTCAAAGTTTTTTCATTTTTGATATGAAAATTTTACTTCAAAAAGAATTGATGAGTTGCAAAATAGGCTAAGTGGTAGCAGAATACAATATAGCACCAATACACTCTCAAATACGCTAGTGCTAATGCATTATAATATGCTCTTAAAAGGAATAAGGTGGTAGCGGATCATGGCCTGTATTCTAATCCATCAGAGTTTCTGACTATTTTTAGTAGGAAAGTGAAATCTTGCACCACACCATTTCCAAAGAAATAAATATTTATAAAATCACCTCATGAGCTTCCCATGCCACTATGAAGGAAATAAAGACGATGAGTGATGCTGCAAGTGTAGAAAAGCATTTTGTGCTTTAGCCAATTAGTGAGTTACGTAACATCTCCAAGCTGCTATGATGCATAATTTAAATTTGAGAAGCATGCAAACGAATAGTTCTTACAGTGGATGCATTAATGGTAGAAGGTGTACATGTAGCGGTATTTAAAAGTACTAAAATGCATATCTCATTCAATTGTTGAAAGAAATGCCTACCAAGAAAAAGAGTGAATAATAGTGAAGCATTATCTATAAAAACTAGAGAAATAATGTTCTAAATATTTTTAGAAAAATAACTCATAAGAAAGCACCAACAGATATGCAGAAAATAGAGGTAGAGCTAGATGGATATGTAAATCAAATGATGTGGTTGGTAGATACTATAATAAACCAAGTAAGGAGAACCTTCTCGAGGAGCAATTTTGAGTTTAAATACTTTTAAGGGATACCAATTCGACCTGAAGGTATAATTGATATAAAATCCATCTTATTCTATTACGTCTGTGATTCTTTTCACCATTGTCTTGAGTTATTTTTTGCAATCATTAAATTTTATGATCCTAAGAGGAGGGTGGTAAAAACAATGAATGGTATAATATTATTAACCATTACCAAAGAAGCTTGTCATGATTTGTTTTCCATAGGGGTAAGCCCACCCTTAGAACCTAAACAATTTGATATAGCAAAACAAGCTAGGGTTTATGCTTCATTAATGGATTCTGAAGAAAAGAAAGTCATGGAAATATGGATTCACTTCCAATTTAGAAGAATAAAGGAGGAATATGAGATGCTTGAAGTCCCAATCCCCATTGACCAATTTGCTAACCTAGAGCTCTATTCCATGCTAGCTTGTTTGGAGGGTTTGGATTCAGACCAATTCATGAGAGATTGGCAAATAGCCACTTCCTACTATATTTCTAATGAGAAAATGTATGAAATCAATATAGATAAAAGGGGTATTAAAGAAATTTACTTTGATTGGCTATATTTCCTAACCAAAATAATACATGAGTAGTTAGTAATAATGAAAAAGGATTCTGATACATCCTCTTTTTGGCATTGTTAAATTCTGGTTTGGATGTTCTTTGCTGTTGTGAGGTAGATGATACCCTAGATTCCTGTAAGAGAAAATAATGACAAGGAATACCATATCCTTGTATACTATTGGACTTCTCATTTGAGGAGCACTGAGTCTATTTATAGATTTAACCTAGAAATTCTAGGGTCAAATTTGAATATAATGTATGGGAAGTGCCCTAGGTTACCAGCATTGGCTAGAGAATTTTTGATAACAGAAGGTACCAAAGAAGGAGACTGGTACATCCTTACAAAAGGCATAGTTATTAGACTATATGGCTTCACTAGTAAGCCTTTTCTGCTTCCCCATTTTGTTACAAATATATTATTAGCTTTGGAATATTTGAGGCAAGTAGATTTTATTAATATGACTATGGCTCTAGGAATAAAATAAAGTGTTTGTTGAACTACCACAGTGGCGATGATATAACTATCACAAAAAATGGCTAGGGTGAACAAATCACCCTGTACTTGGACAAGTTGGACCTGTTTTACATCCCTCAAAAGTGGAGATATGATCCATATGATAAATTCCATAAGAGGAACATTGATCTTAATGGAGAGAAGATCCACAAGTTTGAGAAAACCTCAAGGTCTCATTTTGAAAATGGTAGGAATAATAAGTAAAATTCCCCATTAGATTGGAATGTTTCCAAGATGGAACAAATTCCCCCATGGTTAGACTTCTATGAATAGATAGTTGATTTTGATTCAGATAAAAATGAAAGCTACCAATTAAATGAGTCCATGATCAGAGAAGTTGAGAATAAAATAAATGGGATGAAGGTAATATTGTAGATTGGTGGAGGATGAGAGTAGAAATTAGAAAAAATAAATCTAAGTTTGGATGATTAATTGATAATGATTTTTTTGATAGATATGATAAAAACATCACAACTTAGAAGGCGAAAGACCTAAATAATATAGTATTGATCTATAAGAAACCATATATAGGGTTAGATTATCCATCCCCACCTTCACAAGAGGAAACTCAAGAGGAAGGGACTAGTGCTCAATTAACTGCTATTGAATCTCTTAAAAAATTTGAGCCTTCGACAGAACAACTAGAGAATTTCCGTAAGGGGGCACAATTAATGAGTAAGATAAATTATTATGAAGATAGAGTCATAATAATAGAAGTCATCAAGATAGTAAGTAGACCCAAGAATCTATATTTGTATGGATAACCTCCTAAAATAGAAATAGATTTGAATGAGAAAGACAAGAACTTCATGTTTACACCAATAAGTTTCACCATTGTAGCTACAATAGAGCTCAACCCTATTTTTGAAGAACCATTGCAAGAGGAACCATTACAAGGACTTTCCAAGGAAGATACATAGAGTGATAAGTCGACGGTGTTTCATGTTTTTAAGAGAAAAGTAAAAAATGCACTAAAAAGGGCTCATATGGAGGTCTGTAAGAAAAAAAATATAGATAAGGGAAATATTGTTGAGAAGACCTATGTTTTAGTTGTAAAATAATTAGTGCAACAAGTACAGTAACAAAGTATAGAGGAAACTCTAGAAATTCCTAAATCTATATGTGAAGGTATGATTTTTATCCCCTCTTCTCCTTCTCCTCCTCTTTCCCCAAAGAAATATCCTTCTCCTTATAAATAAAAAGTTTAAATTAAGGTGTCCTCTCTCCCTCATAACTCACCACTTGTTCCACCAGTAATTTTAGGGGTCCAAGTCAACCCATCTCCTCCAAAATCATCTAAAATTCCCCCTTCATCATCCACTATAATCCCATATTTGCCATTACAACTTTCCATATCATCCGAAACGCAAGTTGTTTCATCTACACCCACTCACCCTTCTATGAGTTTCACTTTAGTTTCCATAAATTCTCCCATTGTAACAGTAGCAATAGTCACATACTCAACTATAGTTACTACCACAATTTCATTATTAGTTGTTGAATATGCTCTTCCCTAGATTATAGCCTCTCCTCCTCCTACAAGTTATCCCACACTGGTAAATTTACAAAAGGAGAAGGAAACTTCACAAAAAATTCAATATTTTTGGGTAGAGAAGTTGTCTAAGCCTTCTAAGAGGATGGCTACAAAGAGAAGTATCATTTCTATTGATATTGTTCCAATGCAGAGGGCATCCATATCCATTATTCCTTCAATGAGAAATATTGAGACTAAAATGGTTGCTCAAGACTATTGTTTGGAAGAGTATACAAAGGACATTGAGCAATTTCCTATCAAAGACAAGTTGGTTATAGTGAAATCCCACTTGGACACTTTCTATGTCAAAATTAATATATACAAAGAGAAGGTTGACAAGTTGGAGAGAACGATAGAGAAAATTTAGAAGACAAATAATAACTAGAAAAAGATAGAGAAATCTATCAGAAGTGAAGCAAATAACTGACAAAGCGAATTCCAAGAGGCCAATAAGCTTAAAGAGCAAGTAGAGGAGCAAAAGAAGAAAAATGAAGAAAAAACCAAATAAATATAGAGCTTGAAGCACCATATTCAAATTTAAAATGCAAAGTCTTCAAGCTTCTAGAAATTAGGGCTAAATAAAGTAAGAAAATAACTATTGTCTGAGGTTTTGGAGAAATGCTTAGAGCTAAAATCCATCATTAATTTCATGATTGATGCTAGCCACCTACTTCAGAATACCCAGGAAGATCTGGATAATTTCACTAAAGAACTACAACACATGGTGATTCTAGTAGAGCATATTTATAAGTTGGTAGATAACAGTCTTAGTGAGACTGCTAAACCTATTCCCAACAAAAAATGGAATACTACTAGATTGGTTTCCAAAGTTGTAGTAAAGAATAAAGAGTGTTGCAAATGGTTGAGCTATTGTATGATAATATGATATGTAGTGGACATCAATCAAGAAATGGTTCAAAATGACTTAAGAGGGTTATGGTTCAAAGATAAAACTTTTTTATCAGAATAAGAAATAAAAAAGGGTGTAGCCTCGAGCCTCTAAGATGAATTTGAGATTGATGCCTTGGAAGAGCTAATTGATCAGGAGCAGGTTTCACAAATGATAATTGATTTAACCAGACTCTATGACTTAATGGGATACTTGGTAAATAAAGTAGGCTTTGCAAATTATGAAGATACTGGTGAGTTGGAGTTCATTCACAAGAATCTTAAGGAGACTTCCAATCCTTCTAAAGTAGTTTGGAAATAAGCCTTGCAAACTCTGAATTTTATGGTACAGTTGTTTGGTAACGATGTTGGAGAAAAATATAAAGAGCAGGATTCACCTATTGAAGAATAAGAAGTTGAGCAAGACCACAAAGATAATGTTGCAAAAGAAGCCCAGCAAGAAGGTGAAGAACCAAATAGGGCTGCTACAGACTCTCAAGATACACAAGCATAGAGTTTTTCTGTGTTGTACAATTTTGTAGTCATGCAAAAATTTTGTATTTTGGTTTAATGTTTTACTCTCACACTGTCAAAAGACAGTAATAAAATCATGAAACTAAAATATAGAGAATTAATTTTTTGTGAAAGCATTCATGTCATTTTTAAAGAAGCATAAAAGGGAGAACACGGTTCTATTTTTGATTAAAATTGGAGCAATTTGAAGGAGTGGTGGAGATATTTGTGTTTCCAGTATGATATTGATATGAACCATTATCCTCTGGGTGAATTCACAAGGTTTTTAGAGGGTAATGATCGTATAGAAATTATTCTATGAAGCATTGTTTGAAGATTACCATTTTTGACTCCTGATGCCCAATGGATAAGACTCTAAGTTGGTTTTGAAAGCAAATCTGCCTAGGAGGTGCTAGAATGTAGGCCCAAAATCGCCAAATCCTTAGAAAATTTTGAAAAAATTATTCTAAGGCATGAAGATAATCCATTCTGCTAAAAATATAGTGTATTTCATAGTGGATCCATGCAAGATACCCCAATCCACTCAACACTTTGGTTTTTTTTGACAAAGTGTTCCATCCCACCCAATGCTTATTGTATTTTGTAGCAGCTTTGCACGAGGTTCCCAATATGCAATCCAACCATTTTGAGATGACATCAGCATATTTTAAAGTATGAATTGGTGATAAGACTTCATCCTGCATGCTCAAGCGACTAAGTATCGAGAATACCCATTTTTTTGAGTTCTAAGGCTATTTTTGAGTAGAATGGCGACAAGTTCTGTGTCACTCGATAAGAAGGTCAAAATTGCCCAAGAGGGATTGTAAGGTAGAGAAATATCACAAATATCATTTCCCATTACTTTTTGAATGGATTGGTGATGCACTACTTCATAGTCAAATCTAGTCAAATTTGGTGGAGCGAGAATCAAGGAGTGGATTGCAACTTGTTTTCTAGGTCATGGATGTGAGAAAGAAATTGAATGTTTTAAAGTTTTAAGTGAGTGGATTGATAATGAGTCGTATTTTGCTCCAAAATCAATGTATTTTCCACATAAACTCCAATATGTTGGCTGAAGCCATCCAAGCTGACATCAACATCATTTTTAGAGAATATTGGCAACTCTTTCTACCCCACTTGCCTATAGAGTATTATTAACTTTAATCACAACCATTTATTAAAGGTATCAATGATAGATATTATGTTGATATTTTTAATAGCATACAAAGGCAAATTATTTGTGGATGAAGGACAGTCAGTTTGAGCGGGAAGACGAATCATCAGTGATGCCAAGAACCAAGAACTAAGGTAGTTTTAGATCTACGATGGTGTGAAGTATTCAAGAAGGATGAGCAATCTAGATATAGTTTCTAACAACCTAAATTCTAACTACCATGGTCAAACTAGCAAGTTGAAGAGCCAAGCTACTATGGCATGCAATTTCCAATGGATTTCCCAGACCCTACGAATGAATGAAATGATTCTAGCATAGCTTTATGCTGAGCTATTAGATTTTAAATCCTTGTAATGTCTCCTCCTATTCTTATTTTATTGTAAACTATATATAGAGGTCAAACCCTTGATTTTAAGGGTCGGCTCTAGAGTGTTTGCTTGCCCTACTATGTAATATATTTTGCAAACTAATGGAAGGAGCATTACTCAGATTTTTGACTAAAGATCTATCATATTTGATATCTTTCATTAAGATGTTTGAGCTATGAATTGTATTTCTATTAATTCTATTATTGTTAGTTCATTCCACCTTTATTGGACTACTAGTTGTAAGGCAATTGAAATCTATTCATATTTAAATATGCGTGACAAGAAGTTTATTTCTATGAAGTCTAAATATTGATCTATTCTGCTAATTTGGATTGTTAGTATTTTAGACATTGAAATTACTGCTTGTAGCATATATTTGTTTTTCTTTTACTGTATGAATATTATTCTATTTTGGGTGATTCTAATCCTAAGTGTGGGACACTAGAAATAGTTTTTTAAAGGTTTTCCCTATGGATGCCTATGTTTTTAACCCTATCCGACCACTATTATTTCATGTTTTCTTAATCCTAAACCTTTTTCTAACCCTATTCGCAAAAAAAATTATTGAACTTAATCGAGTCAACTTTCTGTTAGTTGAAAATAAACCAGCCTACATTGGAGGTTGGGCTAAAGCAATCTTTGGTCCATCCAATGTTGAGTTCTGAGCTGTGAATATCGAGTGCAAGCCTGGCTAAAAAAATGGAAGATGATAGTTGCAGTATCAAGTAAAACTTTATGAAAATTTGTATCTCAAAAGATATGGGTTTTATTCAACCCATTGACTACCTAGAATGGGTTTCTAATATGGTACCCATTAGCAAGCCTAATGAGGGGATATGCATTTGCACAATTTTTACAACCTCAAAAAAGTGTGTCCTAAGGATAAATTTTTGCTTCCAAATATGGATATGCATATGGATTCTATTTTTGGTCATGAAATGCTCTCCCTAATGGATGGTTTCTTAGGATATAATCAGATTTGATTTAATCATGAGGAATAGCATAAAATAGCTTTCACAACACCTTGGGAGACATTTTTCCACAAAGTCATGCCATTTGACCTAAAAAATGTAGGTGTATGAAGATTATGTAGATGATCTATTGGTCAAATAAAAAATGCATCATGAGCACATAAACATTTTTTGTAATACTTCGATCGGTTACTCGAACACAAGGTGAGACTTAACCTCAAGAAATATATTTTTGGTGTCACATATAGAAAACTCTTAGGTTTTATAGTCTCGAAACAAGGCATCAAAGTCAACCCAAATAAAGTTAAATCAATCATCAATATGTTTCCCCCTACAAACTCAAAAAGCTACATAGTTTATAAGCAAAAACCCAAGTGATATGTCGATTTATCACGTAGCTATCTGATAAATGTAAAACTTTCAACCAATTATTAAAAAAAGGGATCACCTTTATATGGAATCAAGAGTTTCAAGATGCTTTTGATGCCATCAAGAAATATCTTTCTTCCACACTTGTATTGATGCCACCTCGACTAGGTGTTCCATTTCATATACATATATCCACCATGAACTTTGCCCTTGGCACAATGCTAGCACAAACGAGTGAAGCAAATATAGAGCAAGCCATATATTACATTAGTAAAATGTTGGTGAGCTATGAAACCAAGTATGTATATGTTGAAAAGTTATACGTAGTAGTTGTCTTCATAACTAAGAAACTTCAACATTACATGATCGACCATACCATGTATGTCATAGCTAAAGATAATCCTCTATGCTATATGATGATTTGCACCTATGCAAATAGTAGAACTTCCAAATGGATAATGATTCTGATAGAATTTGATATCAAATTCATTAGTCAAAAATCCATTAAGGGCTAGGTAATTGTAGATCAACTCATTTAAGCTCCATTACCAGATGAGCACCTGCTTATTATCGAGTTTCCTAACAAAAATGTATTCAAAATCATAGCACAAGAGGAAAATGTCAAACTAAATGATGAGGTTGAAATTATTCTTTTCTTTGATGGTTCCAAGTGCAAACAAGGTGGAGGTTCTAGAGTTTTATTCTTTACACCTCAAGGATCTCATATACCCCTCTCATTCAAACTTAGTTTCCCTTGCACCAGTAACAATTTAGAATACAAGGTCCTAATCCTAGATCTCTAGAATATTATTGACTTAGGCATAAAATGAATCAAAATTTTTGGTGACTCCCAACTCATTTTCTATCAAGTTAAGGAGACCTACCAATGCAAATACCCAATATTGAAGCAATACGAATAGATAATTGATAAATTGCTTAAGCACTTTGATTGGTATGAAATCGATAACACACCCAGGTTGAACAATCAATTCATATATACTATGGCATTTATGGGATTTTATCATATCGCAAAATACCATTGATAGCTCTACATGCATCAAGATCAAAATCCTATATCAATTAGCTATTGAATGAGAATCATCTAAGATAGAAGAGAATGTGAAATTCATTCAAATGGAGTCGTACAATGATAGATTCTCTTAAATAAAGGACTTTATGAAAATGAGTACTCTACCTATAGAGCTATCCCCAATTTCTAAATATATGCTCAAGAAAAAAACAACTTGTTACACACTCTTGGGTGATATCCTTTATCATCATAGATTTTATGGTATCCTCTTAAGTTATCTTTAACCACAAGAGGTAAATTGAGTCATTGCTCAAGCATATGATGGAACGTGTGGGGGTCATTTAAGTGGGATGGCCATCACAAAGTGTATCTTATGCATGGGTTACTATTGGTTCACCATGGAACATGATTGTTATACAAATATCAAGAAATATCCAAAACATAAGCATCATGCCAACTTAACCCATGTACCATCACAGGCATTGCAACCGATTCAAGCTCTTTGGTCATTCTCACAATTGGGTCTTTGATCTTATAGGAAAATTATCTTCTCCTTCCTTGGGACACCGTACATTCATCATCACAACTACTAAGTATTTTTCCAAATGGGTTGAGATAATTTATCTTACCAGTATGATCAAACCTTGAATTGAGTCCATACTCCATCACATCATTTGTCATTTTGGTATACCATCCAAGATCATTTTTTATAACAACACTTAGTTCAAGAATAAGGATGTTCAAGCAATTTGCACTAAGTATAACATTCAACACAACTTCATGACTTCTTACTATCCACAAATTAATGGACAAGTGGAGGCAACCAACAAGACTACCATTTCTATTCTAAAGAAAATAGTTAAATAAAATCACAAGGATTGGCATCTTCAACTCCTCCTACCATTATGGGCTTATGAAACAAGCATACACACCAACTAGGGTAACGTTGTTCTCACTAGTCTATGGTGTCAAGGCCATCATACCTCTTGAGCTTGAAATCCTATAATTGCATATATCATTACAATAATTCATTGATGATGATATTGCATGACAAGCACATATCAATCAACTAACATTTCTTGATTAATGATAAATTAATGCACTTGAGCACCTTTGCATCTATCAGGATAGGTTCATATGTGCTTACAGTAACAATATAAATCCTCAAGAATTTCAAGTAGAGTATTTAGTTATTTAAAAAAGAAAAAAATTCAAACCTTCCATCGCACTTACGTGACAAGTTTATCACGAATTGACTAGATCCATTCATTATCATATAAACATTTGGCATCAAAGTATACAAACTTGCCACCCTTGACGGAATTGAGGAATATGAACCTATCAATATCCATCATTTGCATGTCTTCTATACCTATTTCATAGATAGAATTGTAATTATATAAACAAAAACACAAAAATATCATAAAAACATTCAAATTACAAAAACATCAAAAAACATTCAAAATACAAAAATATCATAAAATAATTCAAAATAAAAAAATATTAGATAAACATCAAAATACGAAAAAAAAATCAAGCAATAAATTTTCACACCACTATAAATCACATTGCATTCACATATTTCATTATTTATCATCACCAATAAAACTTTGGTCAGTGTTCAATCAATGCTTTAAACTATTTGCCAAGATCGATTTTATCATATTAATCAAGGGTGTCCTCCTTATAGTATTTGTATTAAAACATCCATTATTATAAAAATTTGTGCTACATCCACAACACACCCCCATAATGTATCCATTCACAATATAAAAATGACATCTTATCTTTTTTAGGACTCTTGTTTGGAGATTTTTTAGATTCTTTCAATCATTTAGTCATACCTAGTGTCTCATTCACCTCCACTGAACATAATTAGTTATTGAAATACTATAGGTATTCTTGGTCATCTTAAGTTTTTTCTAGCCCATATATAAATCACACATTAACAAAATAAATGTACCTAGGAAATACAAACTCATGAGTCACTATCACCATAAAGCAAATGGTTTCCCCTACTCATCCTATCATGCACATGAGCTAACCTTGAGAATTGGAAAAATGACAAGTGCAAAGCCAAAAGACAACTATCTTAAAAAAAGCTAATAAAATCTTGAATCCCTAGAATTCTTGTCTTTAGATCATGGGCTATAGATGTCTGAATGGAAGTGGAGTACACCTTACATGGTTATAATTAGTTACATTATTGACCTTTTATATATACCTATGTACAATTGTAGATGATCTAACTTATTGATATAAGTTACAAATGATTAGTCCCTCACTTCATAAATGAATAATCAGTACATACGCATTGGTATTTCAGTAAATTAATAACATGGTTGGTATTAGTATCTTCAAGTGCCTATATGATCAATAGATGAGTTTGATTGATGTCACTAGGGTGTTTGAGCATCATGAAAGCACTTTTAGAATCTTCATCCCTAGGACATGTAAAAGTACAAGTCATGTCATCTTGGCCTTCATAGTAGCATAGTTATTGCAGCCCACCACATAACATTCCATAGAATCCATGTTACACAAAGTCAATACCCTTGGGTTGATGCCCTTGATTAATTGATTAAAGTCATGAATTATATTACAGGTTTATGCATTGTTCGAAAGATAATCAAAAGTATATGCATACATTCATTGCATCCATCAACATACTTGTTGGTCACGAATCTACCTAAGTATAAAATATTATTTGTACACCCTAGACCCGACCAATATTGAAATTCCAAAGGAAAGAGATGTCCTCTGGGCTAATATATAGAGAGGGTTGGTTCTCTTACTAAAACTAATGATCAATTTAAATCTTGGGGTAGTAGGAAAGATATAGGAAATGATGGAAAGAAATGGAAAATATAGTTTTATGCAAAATTTGAAAGGTGGAGATAAAATAGCAGTAGAAATAAAAATAAAGCATTAGTTAGCATATAACAAAAAGAAATATATAGGAACCACTCACAGTTTTGCAGAGATAACCTCCAAGACAACATTTCAGTATTCAGTCCCTCACAAGCAGTAATTAAATTCAGATGTAGAATTTAAAATCAGCAAATAATGGACATGAATTTAAGTAGAAATGATAAGCAGAAAGATATCAAATACAACTCTACTCAAGGAAATAGAAGCCGAATATCTTTCTATTTATACAAAATACTCAAAGTATTTTTTTGCAGAATGTCTATCCTCCATTACATTGAAATACCTAGTATTTATAGAAGATTTTTCCTTTATCATTAAATGCACATAAAAATAAAATGTCGGTTAAAAATCAACAGAAAAAATTTTCTCCTTAGTAATGATGATGCTTGGATCATATCATTCTTCAAGGAACAACGATTCAGTTTTCATGGAGTGCACATGGAAAATCAGCAAGGATGGATCATGAAAAAAGTTCCAAGCATCGGTGCATCGAAACTCAACATCACATGGTGAATAGGATCTCGAGTATTAAATTATGGGTACTACTTTATCATCCTACACCTTAGAATCTTACCCTCACTAGTGGGGACCCATCGATGATTAACTTTGTTTCAAGAAGGAGCGATGTCACTTTGAAAATGAATCAAATTGTACCAAAATCATTGGTGTAGCATTTAATCTTGCCAATATTTTAGCTAAAATTTTGTATCGTCGCTCTCACTGTCCCAAAAATTAAATCTCATTGATCTCTATCCTTTCTCAAAATGATTAGCAGCAATGGTGCTTCTAAAAGTAAATTTGCTAAGAGAGAGAGAGATAAAACTTGGTTTCACCCATGTAATAGGGCAAAAGGCATTTTTGTAGCAAGTAGGGGTGTAAAAAATTTACTATGTTGATGGTTACCTTCAAAACTAGAATTTCACCCATTTTTTTGATAAATTTTACCTTATGATATTTTCCTTCTCGAATTACAGGCAAAAATTAGAGTTTCACCCCTAAAAGAGGGTAAAAATGAGTTTTGCCCCAAGTCGGGGTGACTTTGAATTTGACCAACACTACCTTTGCTTTAATTAACATTTCTTCAATACTTTCACCTAGAAATACCTATAAATAGAGTTTCAACCCCAATACAAGCGAAAATACATTGCACCCCCTCCTTGGGGTGACTTTGACTTTGACCAAAGCATTATCTTTGGCCTAGTGTTGTGCATTAAAGACTTTCATTGCATATCATCTTAAATAGGATTTCGCCTGAAAGACGGGCGACAAGGATTTTTGTCCCTCCTGAGGGGTGATTTTGACTTTGACTTGCACCAAGTATACGTTGCACTTTGAATTTTACCCAAAAATACTTTTAACTGAAGATTCACCCTGAAGATGAGCAAAAGGGATTTTTGCCCCCTTCCAAGAGCGCCTTTGAATTTGACCAATATTTGTCACTTGCAAAATTTTTCCTTCTTAATTCAAAAAAAATTGTTCATCAAGGTAGTTTCACCCCAAAGGGAGGGTGTAAATGATTTTCACCCCTACACGGAGAAAAAACATATTTTTGGTACTTTCACTTTTAAAAAATTGCCAAAGCTTTGGCTGATTTTTCATCAATCCTTCGATCTCGAAGTGTCCATTATCATAGAATTCTTCCTTTTATATTTTTTCCCATGAATTCTTGTTGGTAAAAATTTATTGAGGGATAAAATTATCCTTATTTATTTAATAAAATCACCCAATGAAGAAATGAAAACATCACATCAAAATAGTAAAATTAAAACTATTACAGCATTCATTTGATATTATTTAAATTTTTATAATAAAAAATTTAGTGTGGCAAAACAGCCAACACTTATGGCAAATCTCGATGTGTTTAGTTATTCTAGATAAAATCAACCCCAGGAATTTATCCTTTGGGATCATCTATCACCATCATTGGATGCATCAGGTAGGATGTTTGATTTGGTAGCCTCCTTATTTTCCCTTTCCTCCTACATTTGCTTCTCCTGCTCTTCTACTACTTTTTGCTCTGCTTCCACCCGTACTCATGCTTCTTACTTGGCAAGGCTTTCACTGGTAGTTTCATAGACAACAACTACTTCAGCCCAAGCATCCAAAGTGAATGCAAATAGTATACTTAGTGAATCAATAAAAAAATGCAATTGTTGGATGTGATCCATGTTTATGTGATTAGCTCACTGTTGGAGCTCCAATAGGGAGGCTTCGATGCGGGTGAGCCTCGCCATGTATGGTAAAAATTCTTCCTTTGTGATTGGATCCTCACAAATTTTGATCTCTAAAGTTTCTTCTATGAAATATTTCCAAGCTGCCTTCAAATCCTTGGTTGAAAAAAGTTCACCCTCCTCATCAACAAAGATTGGAAAATCAGCATCAGTTAGAGCTTCAAAATAAATGAGCGAAACACAACGCTCTTGCTTTAACATAGTCATAAAATTTCAGCCTTATATTGCTATATCTAAATTAGAAAATAAGCTACACAACATCATCCTATACTTGGCCCACCCATGATGCATCCCACTCATGGACTTGAATTGGAAGTCATACTGAGCTAGTGCTTGAATCTTCAATGCCAATTCTAGGTTTGGTTCCATCTGTTCTTCAACATATTCCAACGTAAAATCACCCAAAAATATTACTATACAAGCCTCATGAATATACAAAACAACCTTGAGTGCATCTGTTTCCATTATCACATAATATTTCAGCAAATGGTAGTGAATTTCTTTGATTTTTTTCTTGGAGAACCCTATTGACTGCATGGCTTTCTATGCTAGTTTTTCTGTAAAACCTCAAGTTGGGTGGTTAATTAGTTTCTTTGCTTCTACCCAAGCTATATGGTATCCCTTGGTTTCTTTCTCCAACTCTTCTACCCTTCGCTACCCAAACTCTACCTTTGATTTTGTTGTTTCCAACTAGTCTCTATTTTCAACTAGAGCATCATTCAACTCAATAATATTTACCTTGGCCTTGAAGAAGATTTTCTTATAATGCTCATCATGTAAGTAAAGAGATATCATAGAGACCCGTATATTCTCTAACTTCTCTATGGTGTCAATATTTGTTAGGTCCATTGTAATGACTTTGTAAGTGTAATCACTTGGAGCCATGTCTCCTTGGGGATTCTGGACTTGGGGAATAATTTTTATAGTATGAGACTCCATAGCTTCAGGATCAAAAGTGACCTTCAACATATTTTCTAGAGCTTGATCTTCCCTTGTCTTAGGGATATTCAACCACTATGATGAACTTTATCGAGCTTGTATCATCTTCGCTACAATAGGAGGTTTTGGTACAATCTCCATATCTGGCTCCGATAGCACCTACAACTCAAAAAAATAAGTGGGAGGAAAACAAGCTTGCTAAGTTTTTGGCTCAAGAAGGGAAGTAGAAACGAGAATGGTTGGTGGAATGGAAGTGGTTAAGGGGATGTAAGTGAGGGTTTCAATGATAGTTAAACTTACTCGAAGAGGAGCTTGCATGCTTATAGTTGTGGTAGAGATTACTAGAATGGATGATGAAGGGAGCAAAAAAGGATTGGGACCAGATGCAAAAGAACTGAAAGAAAGGAAACTAGTAGAATTAGGAATAGAAGAAGAGAAAGCATCGGTGATTGGGGATTAGGAAACTAGAAGTGAAATGGAAGTGGAAGGAATACCAAATGGGTGTGAGACAGAATCAACAACTACGAAATGAGGTGCAATGGTCACTGAATGCTCAAAAGAAAAGGAAGAGGTTAGATAAAATATACCTTCATTCTCAGACACCTTTTGAGTCTATTATGAGGGTGGTTGTGGCACTAGTTCACCCTTATCTTGTTCTTCCTCTATTCTTCTCTAGATCCATAACTTTCATGTTCTGGTTAAGCTATTCTTCTTAAACAAAAGGAGGATCTTCAAAATATCAATCTATATGGCTTCAGCTGTAGGAGGGTTTACTCCTGATGAAGAAACTACACCTATTCTAGAATTCTTGGAAATTTTTGAAAAATGGAGCGCCTCACGCTTGTTCTTATTATTTCACTAGAGTGGCACTTTCGATGATGGTTGTCTCTCTTCTTCAATAAGTGTCACTTATTCTACCACTTGTTGCTCATGTTCGACCATAGTCTCTTTTTTTTTTAGGTATTTTAAAATTCTGAGGTATAATATTAGCAAATGATATTGGCTGATAGTTATCATAGAACTCATCTTATATGTCTAAAAATGTGTTGTCCATTGCTAAGCCACAAGTTGACCTGGTTTTCCCTCTATGGGCCCTCATAACCCACCATTTAGTGATTTTATCCTCAAACCAAGCAGGAAACTATTCTTTCATTTTGTCAAACAAACCTTAAGGAGGTATCCAGTGCTTATGAACTGTAGGATTATACTTGAACTCCATCTCATAAAAATTATGCTAGGGTGGGGATGTCATCATATGCTCAATATACCATTCGACATCATACTCCTCTAGATTTTTTCTCATCTACCCAATATTCACCCAAGGGAAGCAATGATTATTTTTTACTTTAATCATATTTTCAAACCATCCCAAAGGATCACACTTCCACTACTAAGGTAACTCTACCATACCCATGTCGTAGAGTACTTCATTAATCAATTTATTATGGCCAACCTGGTCAATCTCAATATCGCCTAAGTGAAATGACATGGTGCATGTAGTATTATTATCTCAACCCACCCCATAATTTTCATTTATGCAATCATTATAATGAACAAATTCCATCACAAATATGCACTTGGTAGTAAAATACAAAAGGATAAATGACTTACCAGTAAAGCTGAAATTTGCACCATGATGCCATGTGTCAACAAGAAAATATCTCTTTTTTCCTTAGCAATAATTTCTTCCCTCATCACCCTTTGCACTCTCTCACATGTACCAAAAATGATTTTGAGGGTGAGGCCCAAAAATATGTGATTGAAATTATAGAACGAATCCCTCATAGATGAGCTTGGATTCCATGAATAAACTGGCAGCTTCCTGTCTGCCCCATCAACTTGCTTGACTATTATGAAATAAAAACATTGGTGCATATGGAAGAAGAAATACTAGGCTAGAAATGATGTGTGCCTAAATAAAACTATTGCTTCACTTCGTATTCTCTCCAAATGGGTGTGCATGGCTCGAGCCACATAATCTTCCTAATTAAATAAAATTGGATTTTTGCTTGCTTGCATGGTCGTTGGGGCATAAAATTCCACTTGTGATATACACTACACCAACGTTGATTGCCATTTGTACACCATGGTATCATTATGGAAACCAGACACCCAATCCAACATGGAATACATGTCCAAACTTTTAAACTCTTTTAGGGGCTTTGGTAAAACTGATAATTCTCCAAATTGGGGTGACTTTATCAGCTGGTTCTTCATGAATTAGTGCAACATTAAAATTTATTGGTACCTCTATTATTATTCTTTGAGATTCATATTATTAAACATGACATCAAAGGAAGGCTTCAATCCATAAGCAAATGCCTCTCTAACTACACTAGATGAAATGGTGAATAATTTCTCCCTTTGCATTATGAATGACCCTTGTTGTAGGCTGATAAAATTTTGAAATGACCATCATTAGCTTGGAGTAAGGATGCATGGCTGTACATAGGTACTAGGATAGCTACGCATGATAAGCAATGGTTAATGGTCTTTCCAACGTCAAACCTTATCTGATAGTATTCTCCACATCCTAGCATAATTTTTCTACACCTTTATTCAAAATTGCACAATATCCAATCTAATATAGCGCATTAGAATATGGGTCAAGCTCTGTATTTTCATTCCTCCTAGATTTTTTAGTTTGTTTACCTTCTTGTGCTTTCTTGGGCTCAATAGCTTTTGTTTATTTGATAGCTTTTCTTTCCATGTTCGTATGGTCGGCTTCTCTACAATAGTCTGATAAATCTGCAACAAAGCAACAATTCAGGGTGCTAAAGAATAATCTAACAATGCTCAAAAAATAATCTCAATCCTTTATTGGATTACAAGATTCTAATTCACCCTTTTTATAACTTTCACCCCAAACTACCAGATTTAATATAGGTGGCACTTCTAAGGAATTCAAAAAAATGTGCTCCTTGGTTTTTTTGCTCGACATGTTTTTTAATGAAAAATTAAATGCCCATTAACTGCCAATAACACCCTTGCTCTGTAAATATTTCTTGAACTTTGAAATTAGCCACTTTTATCTTGAAAATCATAATCTGGGTATTTCATGATTTTCTATGAGAATGAAAAATACCACGTGTGAGTGGTGGACACTATCTGGGGATGAAGATATTAATGATGATGTATTAAACTACCAAGACATCTTCTGAGATATTTTATCGATAAAATTATCTTTATTTCTTGCAATTAAATGGAGCTTGCTTCGAAATCAACACATGCCAATGAAAACATCATCTAGATGTACCCTTCCTATCGAAAACATCTGTTGGGTGAAAATACTAAAACACTTGCACTCCAAAAATAGTCTCCCACTTGTTGCTTGGCAAAATTCCATGCTTGAGGGTCCTTTTAAAATAATTCATCTCTAATTTTTTTCCAAAAAATATTATTGCTAAAAGAAAGCTTTAAATGAGAGTGATTTGCATGAAAAAGCAAGGCAAAATTAATTTCACATCCTTCTTTGCCAAACTTAGCACTGTCAACTAGATTTTTAAAAAGCAAGCATTTGTTTTTTAATTTTTTTTTCTAGCAGTTTCGCTCCAAAAACATCTTTGGGGATATTCTTGAGGATTTCACCCCAAAAAAAGAAAAAAAAAGGCAAATATTCTTTATGGGGTGAAATATTTTTAATTTTAATTTTTTTCTCCCTTTTTTGGCAATTTTAAAAGTGGGGCACTTTTTATTTTTTTAATAAGAAAATCATGCCTTTGAAAAAAACTAACTTTGACTTTGCTTCCAAAATAAATTGCCAAGGAATTATATATATTTTTCTTTTAATGATTTTGGCCACACATGTGAGTAAAAAGCCCCTTTTTATTTTTCTTTTAAAATATTTTTGAGTGAAAATATTTTACTTGGCAAGGACATGATTTAAAGGTGAAAACACTTGCTCAGGATATAATTAAATTCTCTCGGTGAAAATATTTCATCCACATTTTTTTTCCTTATCTTATATCATTTAAAAAAATACTTGACTAAAAATAAAATAATATAGCAACTTATGTACATATATACATACTTGATCATAATTCTATCACTAATTGTAGACTTTTAAATGAAAACCATTTATAAGAATCGATAGTGCACGACCATCCATGTCCTATAAATAAAATTATTTGATCTGATTCACGCATAATATCTGTAACAAATCTTCCCATATCACCTCAAACTTGTGATGCTTACCAGGATTAGGCTTGTTTTCATTCCATTTCAGCAATAGATCACCCACTTCAAATGAATTCTCAAAAGTTTTCTTACTAAACCATTTTTGTGTCATCTAAACATGCTCCATGAAGGCATTGTATGATTTTTTCCTCTCTTCCTTGAACTATAAATTTTTTACCAATTTTGCACTCATGGGATCAGATTCATCGTCTTCACCATACAACAAGTGCCATGATTGAAGAGTCAACAATTCCATATGAACAAGTAACACTACTTCTTTACCATATACCAAGGAATAAGGGGGGTGTATTGATAGATTTATTCATTGAGATACAATCAACCCATAACGCTTGGTTCAGGAGAAACTATCAACTACGCTTATTGTCTCCCAAGGTTCTCTTTAGAATTTTTAGCAAATTCTTATTTGTGGAGTCAACCAATTCATTCCCCTATAGATAATAGTTAGATGATGTCTTCAAGTAAATCTTATACTTAACCACAAATTCATTGATCTTGGTGCTAATAAAGGGATTCCCATTGTCTATTATGGTTACATCAGGTATGCCAAAATGAGTAATTAAACCTTCAAGGAAAGCAATAACTATTTCTTGATCTACCTTCTTAGTGGGGATTGCTTATGACCATCGAGTGAAATAGTTATTCATAGTTAGGATGTATGTGTCTAGAAGAGGAATTGGGATCAATGAACCCGATAAAGTCTAAGCCCCATTGCTAAAATGGTGCTTCTACTTGAATTGGATGAAGGGACAATGATGCATTCTTGCTTCTATCGATGTATCTCTGGTACTTATCACAACTCTAATTGACTTTGAAAGTATCTTCAAATAGAGTAGGCCAAAAATATCCTGCTTTAATAATATTCAATGCCATTGGACTCCCTACATAATGGCCTCTTGATAGACCAAAGTAAAACCCTTCTAGAATTCTTTGTTTCTCTAATTCTTAGACGCATCTTAGGAGTACTCCATAAATGTTTTTATGGAACAACCCATTTGGCAACATCATGTACCTAAGGGCCTAAAGTCTGAATATCCTTCTATGTGAGACATTAAGGTGTGGATGTTATATTATCAACTAAAAATATTCAAAAAAGTCCTCTGTTTAATCATGATCATCAGAGTGATTAATGAAATTACTCATTGAATATTTGAGTTGGCAAACTATGGAATCAGATGTAGAATTTTTTGCAAGCTCTTGGCACAATGATCGACCTCAAACCAACTTGGTTGGAAATATTTCCATGTCATACTCCTAGATCTTAGAGATCCAACCAGCTCTCTTATCCCCAAGATCCCCTTGAATTATGAAACTTTAAACGTATGGGTGAACAACATAAACTATTATTTTACTTCGAGAAAAAAATGTTAGAAGTTTTTAAAGGATTTCATCACCACATACAATTGATTTTTAATGAAATTATATTTTTATTCATGTGATTTGATGACTTGGCTGAAAAAAAGCAATCAGTCGCTCATCTCCATCATCTCCCTTTCGCATAAGAATTGTTGCATAGCTTTCTTGCTCATCGATGACATACAGGATAAAATATTTTGAGTAATTTGGGTTCATAAGGACCAGAGCTTGAGCAATTCTTTATTTAATTTCTTTGAATGCTTTATTCCTCTACTCAGTCCATTTAAAATCAGTATTTTTCTTTAACAACTCAGTCATTGGTTTAACAACTTGGTTGAAATCTGCAACAAAATTTTGAATAAAGTTGATTGCAAATCCTTCTTTTTGGCTGGAAATGGAAGCTTTGGGAGAGCCTCAGCTCTAGCTAGATCAATCACCAAACCTTATTTTGAAATAACATGGCTTAGAAGCTTTACTTCTTTCACCACAAATATGGAATTCTTCGGGTTGATTGAAATTCCAAACTCCTGACACTTTTTGAACACCTATCTCAGATGTAGACTATATTCCTCCCTGTCATGAGAGAAAATGATCATGTCATACAAATAAATCACAATAACACAATTCAAAAAATCACTAAAAGCTACATCCCTTGCTCTCTAAAAAATTGTGCTAGCATTTGAGAGACCAAACAACATCTGCTGATAAGCAAAATTTCCCCATTTGGTGGTGAATGTCATTTTATATTGGTCTTCATCCTTGACCTAGATTTGGTTATAGTCAAAGAATATGTCTAACAAAGAGAATATTTGAGCACTAGTAACTACATGCAAAATCTAATCAATTTGTAGCAATAGATAGTGACCCTTTAGAGATGCCTAGTTTAAATTTTTAAACTCCACACACAGGTAAATATCTTCATTCTTCTTCCTTACAGGTACCATATTTGCTACCCAGGTAGAGTTCTTAATCGGGTATATAATTTTGGCTTCTAGAATTTTTAGTAGTTCTGCTTTCATCAAGGTTTCAATATTGAGATTGATATATATCTACTTTTATTGAAGGGTTTCACTCCTTCCTACAACTTAATGGTATGCTGGATCACATATTTATTGTAGCCTTTCCAATACTTATAGCTCCAAGTGAAAATTTTTGGATACTCATGACATAATTCTTTAATCTACTTTAGCTCTTTCTAAGTACAATTAGTGCTAACTTTGATCAACTTTTCAGGTCCCAATTGTATTTTAGTATAATCCTTTTCATATACCTTGATATTATGCTTTTTTGTTCTATCATTTTGATCAAAGAGACTCTCAAGTGTAATCAACCCTTTCATAATATAATTATTCCATAGTTGGATCAAACCCTCAACTTCTTCCTCATCAAGCGTTATCTCTTCCACATTACTAGCTTCTCTTACTAATAAATTAACAATCTTCTCTTCACTTTCAAACACTTTCTAGTGGATATTTTTTTTAGGGACTAAAGGTCTATAAACTAACCTTACAGTCTTGGGATTTCTGACCATATTAGTGCCAAGGGATGCTATAAGGTTGACATACTTGTTCTACTCCCATGAGATTGCTTGGATGTTCAATGTTGTATAAGCCTTGAATAGGTCCCACACTTTATTATGGTATACCTTCAGGTAATGCTACTTGGAAACACGCTTACTAGTTTCCTGCTTGACAATTAGCTCAGAATATCCAAAAAACTGTAGTTGTTTGATCCCAATCTTCTCTACCTTTTTTAGACCCAAGCAGAGTGCTTCATATTTAGCAGCTTTGTTTACACCAATCTAGTTTAGTCTATAAGAGTACATATTTTGTATGCCATAGGGATAAATGAGAATGATCCTAGCTCCTACACCATTTTTACACCTTGTGCCATCGAAGTACAATTTCTATAATTTATTAGGAACAAAATCTTCCTTTCGATGCCTTCACTTCAAGTGATGGTGTAGCCACTAATTTCGGTCTCCACCATGGTATTAAAATCAAGCATTGTAAACTTGTATTTTTTCCAAAGCTCGTCTAGAACTTCTTCCATCAGGTTTAATTCCTCTAATTATTTGATCATCAAGTTGATAGTATTCATGGGTTTATCTTCTTATTTGATCTTATCTATGTGATAAATTGAATATTTTTCACTATAAATTCATATTCTCCTCCCTTTAATAGAATTCTCCAAATGAGAATAATCGAGAGAAAGGTAGCCTCCAAACTTGGTAGTAAACTCCCATGACAGGTACATGCTGAAGTAAGGTTCCATGTCAACCATGACCACCTCTTGGATTATAGTTATTTGAGGTATTTTATGTAGTATTATGGGGATGTCTTTGATGAAATCTACTATCCTAATAGGGGTTCCATATAATTGCAAAATACCAAGGCTTATCCTTGTATATTCCATACCCACCATGTCGTAAACTACCTTTGGCATGATAGTCATTGTAGTGCTAGAATTGATCATGCAATTGTGCACAATCCAACCTTTCATTATGAGAGAAAAGTAGAAAGGGGGTGGTATATTTTTTCTAGTGGAAAATGTCATTAGCATTTGAGCTAACAATATATGAGTTAGATTCTTCCCATTATATTTTATAAATTTTAGTGATTCTTGCAACAAGTCCACTTGTCTGAGCAATTGCAGTGCATCATAGAGACTCACCTTGGCTGGAATCCTCTTTAATTCTTCAAAAATATTATATATATATGCACATGAATCCTCTTTATTGGTAGCCCCATATCTACTTAAATATTTCTATGTATCCTCTACCCTCTAGAGCTTGGTCAAGGATGGGTATTTGAGATATTCCTTGGCCTGTTCCTCCATTTCAGCTCTTGCCTACAAAATTGAAGCTTTTTCTTGTAATATTTATTTTGCTCATGGAGGAAAAATATTTTTTAATAGGATAAGTGCATCTAGCTTAGGTACCATAATAACTACTTTCAATTGCACTTTTTTTCTCACCTTGTATCTTTAAGTCAACGGGTACCTTCAGGAACTCCATCTTAGCTGGGTCCACGATGATGGGTTTCCTTCCAAATCTTGTGACAATTGAAACTTACTCTTCAGAAGGAACCATGAAATTATGATCAACTTCTGTGATCATGTTGATTTGACCATCAGAAGAAATCTCTACCAATGTATGCACATAGTTCAGGTGGACCATGCAAGTTTTCTTTCCATGCATATCATTGCACGTAGAGAACCAATATGCTTTATCTGATGTGCTAGTTTCCTTGTTTTTCAACACAATTAGATTTCTCTTAGGCACCTTACTGGTTGAAGTTGCTTGCTCCCTAGTGATCTATGGTAGTTGAAATATCCTAGGTTGGAAATATCTTTCAACCTACTTCCTTTTAATAACCATGATATCATTACCCATCACTCTTATGGTTGAGTTCATTGACTGCAACTCTTTCAACACCTTTTATTTTGGATCAATATTTAAGGGTATTGGAGGAGCTGGTAATGGAAGAGTTATAGAAGGATATGGTAGTGCTGGGATCAATTAAGAATAGGGTATTTATGGAATGGTTGGAGCAGGTAGTTGAGGGATAGAAAATATCATCATATTTTGAGATGTACTCATATTCCATGAAGGTATTGGATACATGGGGGACATGGGCAAAGGCTAAGAATATGCATTAGTATACAAATACTATGGAAGATCAAGAAAAATAGGCATTGCCATTTTTGATAAAATCTTACCAATTACAATCAGGTTGGCTTCAGTATTTTTTAAAACAAAATACAGATTAGGAAATGTATTGATATTGGACTATTAGATGGCCATACTGATGTTATATTTGAAAGCTCAAAGGTACTAAAATATAGCTTTCTTAGAAGTCGGTCAGAGACTGCTAGGAATTATATGCCAAGTTTGAGTGAACCTAACATTGAAGTCCATGATTTATTCTTGCAAATACCTTTGGATGGTGGTGAACTGATGCAATAGAGAGAATGGATCTATTTGTTTTTTGAAACCTTTGATCAACAATTCAGCTAAATTCCCCTAGGTGGTAATGATGGTAGGTTGTAATGATCGATACCAGTAAAGTAACTTACCTCTAAAAGAGAGCACAAGTAATATCATCATTATGTTATGGATTTTTGCCAAGGCAGCCATATCTTGGACATAATCATAATCCATATTCCTTGTACCATTATAATTGGGCAAAGCCTTCATTATTGCTTTCAAAATTAGGTTCTAATATTGTAGATTTAGATATCCATAGTGGTTCCATGCTAGGAATTGCCTTGGTGGCTATGGTGGTAGATTTTGGGCCATTTGTACTGAAGTGTTTGGTTGGGAAGGAGGGAAAATAATGGTTGTGCTAGCGGGACTTGAAGGAAAAAAGAACACACCAACTAATTGATAAGATTTTACACTCGATGGGCCAATCAGAGTGAATAACCTAGGATGATCCCCTAATACTCGGGTGTCAAGTTTATAAAACCCAACAAGATATTTTGGATTTTTGACCTTCAATATTTATGATCATGAAGAAATATTTTGCTCACTTCATGTTTGGAGGCTTATGGGTAAATATGAGTCACCATATGTTCTAATAATATAGTATGAAGGTAAAAATCAAAACTCAATATTGTTCAAAGTGGAACTCCTTTTTTTAGAGTTCCACTGGGCATGACAAAAACTATTGATAACGAATCTGCCTAAGTACAAAATATTATTTGTGCACCCTAGACCCTACCAACATTGAAATACCAAAGGAAAGAGATGTCCTCTAGACCAATTTCCAAAGAGGTTTGGTTCCCTTACTAAAATAAATGATCAGTTTAAAGCTTAGGGTAATAAGAAATTTATGGGAAATGATGGAAAGAAATGAGAAATGTGGTTGTATGCCATATTTGAAATGTGGGGATAAACTATAAGAAAAAATATACATCAAGTGTTAATTAGCATATAACGAAAATATAGGTGCAATAACCACTCACAATTTTGCAAATATAACTTCCAAGACAACATTTCAGTATTCACTCCCTCACAAGAAATAATTAAATTTAGATGCATAATTTAAAATCAGAAAATAATGGACACGAACATAAGTAGAAATGATAAGAAGAAAGAGATCAAATACAAAAATACTCAAGGAAACATAAACCGAATATATTTCTATTTATGTATAAAACTCAAAGTATTTTTTTGTAGAATGTCTATCCTCCATTACATTGAAATGCCTAGTATTTATGGAAGATTTTGCCTCTATAATTAAATGCACATACAACCAAAATATCGACTAGTCAAAATCAGAAGCAGTAATTCTCTCCTCGGTAATGATGATGCTTAGATCAGATCATTATTCAAGGAATAATGATCTGGTTTTCATGGAGTGCGCATGGAAAATCAGAAAGGATAGACGATGAAAAAAATATTCCAAGTGTTAGTGCATCAAAACTCAGCAACATCTTGTGGTGAGCAGGATCTTTAATATTAAATTTAGGGCACTAATTTATCATCTTACACCTTAGAATATTACCCTCACCAGTGGAGACCCATCGATCATTAAATTTGTTTTGAGAAGGATCGAGGTCACTTTGAAAATGAACTAGATCATACCAAAATTTAGGACGTAGTATTTAATGTTGGAAACATTTTAGCCAAAATTATGGATCATCGCTCTCACTACCCAAACATTAAATTTCATATCCTTTCTTTAAAAGATCTACAACAATGGCACTTCTAAAAGTAACTTTATTGAGAGAGAGATAAAACTTGGTTCCGCCTAGGTAATAGGGCGAAAGGCATTTTCATAGCAAGCAAGGGTGAAAATAATTTACTATGCTGATGGTTGCCTTCAAAACTAGAATTTCACCCTTTGTTTTGATCAATTTTTCCTCATGACATCATCTTCCTTGAATTACAAGAAAAAATGAGAGTTTCACCCCTAAAAGAGAGCAAAAATGAATTTTACCCCAAGTCGGGGTGACTTTGACTTTGACCAGCACTACCTTTGCTTTAAATAATGTTTCTTCAATACTTTCACCTAGAAATACCTAGAAATAGAGTTTCACCCCCAATATGAGAAAAAGTGCATTCTGGCCCCTCCCTGGTGTGACTTTGGTTTTGACCAAAGAATTATCTTCACCCCAACACTATTCATTATATAGACACCTTAATCATGTCATGCTAAGGGGAAATGCTTACATAGACACATCCATAAGATCATAAGACATAATATTGTACTTTCCAAGCATCAACAATGGTTATCACCACTTATTTGGGGTCTTTTTAAGCCATCCAAGCCTAGTCGCTCAAGACAAGAGTGGCCAGATCCTAGCCGCTCAAGCCTAGAGCAGCCAGACCTTAGCCATTATAGACGACAATGACTAGATCTTAGCCACTATAGACGATAGTGGCTAAGACATAAGAAACAATTTTTTTGATAAAAATGCCTAATCACAGGTGGAAGTGGTAGTCTACATGCAATAAAGGTGAGCGGGAGTAACTTTGCATTCCTTTTCATGACCAGTTCACATAGGAGGCTTGAGTTTACATTTAAACTTTAGATAACTGAACTCCAAGCATAAAAAAAGGACAAAAGCTTCTCATGCTAATGATTAGTTTACATAGGAGACTCAAGTGTGTAGTTAGATTGTAGTTAACTAGCCTTCAAACATAGACAAAGGACAACAACTTCTCATGCTAACTTGCACTATGCATGAGAAATTCATTCCTAGGGCTTGGACATAGACCTAGGGTTTCACACTATAAAAGATGCAAACCTAAGAGGACCAAGAGATATAGAGACATAGAATATCATCATCTTCTATCATTGAGACATATTTTATTGAGAAGAGCTTTCGAGACTTGGAGAGTTCCCTTGGAGATCATGTGTATGGTGAAGACCTGATGGATTGAAAAGCACAGCACCTATTATTTTGATATCAGATATAGGATTTGATCCATAGATTTGGAGTAAAGAGATTAAGGTTTACCTTAGCGATCATTGTCTTGGATAGTGGCCCACAGGCTTAGCTTAGGTTTTAGACATAGCTTCTTTTATTCTGTTTCTTCATGTTTTCATATCATTAGCATAGACTTACATGATTTCATGGCATAAGTTTTATCATAGTTCCATTAAATTCTTTTATTACTAACAACCTCATCTAGAGAGGCAATATCGAACACCTAAGCATGTATTGTTGTTTCATTGCTTGCAAGGGCACATGTTCATCGGATGAAGTTTGCAACATATGAGAGCAAAAGGGATCCCTCTAGGAAACATACCTGGAGAAGGAGGCATTTGTAAGACCTCATAAATTTTTGTGTGTGAAACTGGGAAGCCTTTACAAGTGCACCACCTCTTTGTGAAAGGGACACTCTTTACCTATTTGTAAACTTATTGTATCAAAATGGGTATCCCTAAGAGGGACTGACATGTAATCAAGTTCTAATACAAATAAAGAGATCCATATTTGTTATTTCCATGTTATATGCTTTTTCATTGTCTCCCATTTCATCTTGGATTTTTAATAACATTTACAAGTAGAGTAAAAGGGGCGGTGCGTGTCCTGGGGTCACTATAGATGGCGATCATGGTTTCATGGTTCAAGACTAATTCTTCACATAGGGATGATGAGACTGCTACATAAAGCCCTCTTCATCAAGAAGGTAAACAATAATTGCAACACCTCAAGACTCACAAGAAACATATGAAATAGGTCTACCCACTGAAGGGTAGGAAACTAGAGCTACATCTAGTCATGGGAATCATATAGAAGAAACCCTTCACACAAAAGGAAATATTCTTGTAGAATATGACCTCATAGGAGTGAATGGCACCCCATGGGACCAACCATGGAAAACAAGACAACTAGATAGTTTGGATTGGTTTCCTACATGACCAACCCAAAGAACTATAGCTACCGAGAAATCTACATCTTGAAGCTCATGAAATGTGAATTCTAAACACATATCCTAGTTTGGAGGTACCTCAGAGTGACCCCATAGTAGACACGTGGAGTATGATCGTAGGGATACTCAACAATACACTAAAAAGTCATATTAGCTAGCAAGAGTATAGATATAGTAGAAACCTCCTCAAGGAGTCTATGATTCAAGAAAAAAGAACAAATTTAGATAAATATGAGTATTCTATAACAGTGCAAACTGACCGAATGAGGTGATTAGAAAATGTATTACGTAAGGAGTGAGATCTAGTGGAAGTTGTCAAACAAGATAAACAAAGAGAAAGACTCTTGTACCAACATGAGCAAGATTTAAGAGAGCAGGCTAAGCGGCTAACTCTTAACAATTTATAGATAAATGGTGATGACCACCAAAGAACTAGATGTGCCAAATCACCTAAGGAGAGGTGCACTAGACAAGATAGCCCACAACAAAATCCCCCACCAAACCATGAACAAAATCCAACTAATGGTGGAAGGGAAAAAATAACAAAACAAGATCGCAATCCTAAGTCCCCTCATAGGAGGGAGGAAAATGGAATAAATAAAATGGATAGAGAGTTACCTCCATTGCCACTGCGAGTAGGCTTACAAGAGGAGGAAATCCATGCATCAAAGGCATTTCAAGAGCTTTATGAAAATATGAAAACCTTTGAGAAATAAGAGGCAGTTGGGAACTCGCCAATATTAAGCAAAACACACAACCAACCATTGTACCCATCAATCCCTATCCCTCCATATGCTATGCACTTTGAGATGCCTAGGTTAGAAAATTTTAAGGGTGAAGAGGATGCACAAGAGCATGTCACAAATTTTATCAATGCCTATTTTCATCTTGAAGACAATGACGCTCTCATGCTAAGAACATTCATAATGACATTTTTAGGAGCTACCACTCAATGGTTCAACCAACTACCTAAGCACAACATAGCCAAATTTGAATAACTATTAAACACATTCTTAAAGCATTTATCCTTTGGTGCTAAGAAGAAGGTGAACCTGTTAGACCTGGCCAACTTGAAACAATATGATGATGAGCTAGTAATGGATTATGGGAATAGATGGAGAAGAATCATGATGAAATTATCATTCTCCGTTCCCATAGAGGATATCATTCACATGTTCACAAAAAGTTGCTCTAAATACATCTTCATCTTCCTAAAAATTTAACAGTATCCTTCATTTGGGGAAGCTTTGGCATAGGCCAAGCTCATTGAAGAAATAAAATTAGATGAGGGAACCATTAAACTCTAAAACAAAAAGTAGTGGAACAAGAATGGTAAGAATGACAAGTACAAGCAGAAGTAGGCTAGCCCTGCTTTAGTCAATCAAGTTGTATTGAATACACCCAAGGATGGGGGTGCACAAAAACCCTAGAACTATCAAGCACATCCTCCACTAGCCAATTACAACAAAAAGAACAATCAGGGAAGAAATTAAGAATGCAAACTGCCTCATTATTTCACACCTCTGATAGAATCAATGCAATCCATATTTAATAAGTTGAGCGAGGCTAGGAGGATCATATTTCTTGATATACCGCTTATAGATCCTAACCATATTAAGCCAAAAGGATATAGGGAAGATCAATTTTATCCTTATCATAGGATACTAAGGAATGACATTAAGGCTTGCATTGGTTTTAAGCATCAAGTGCAAAACATGATTGAGGTGGGAGAACTCAAAGTTGACAACCCACTGGCTCCCAATACTAGAGTCATGGGCATATACAAAAACCCATTGCCCAATAATGAGGCCCCTCGAGATCAAGGGGTCCAATTCAATCAGGTTCGAGCTGACATACCTATCCATGAATGCATTGGGATGGTTGATATTTTTAACATAGCAACAAAGACTAGGCGGTATGGTCTACCACAACCGCCTGTAGCTCCCATGAACATCCGAACCGCTCCTAGACAAAGGTAAGACAACCTTCCAGGTCCATCAAAGCAACCTATGGTGACTATTCAGAGTAGATTGGAGCAAAACCTACAGATGACTCCAGCTAGGTTATCCATCTATGAGCTCATACAATAGTCCCCAAAGCATAGGGAGACTGTAATGGAGATTTTAAGGACAATTGAGCTCCACCCGCAAGATGTGAATGCATTCACTCATTTTGTGGGACAAGTGAAAGAATAACAAGAACATGTAATCTGATTACATGAGCATGAGATTAATATAGTTCTTGTTGCCTTACTAGACCCTTCACTAAACATTATAGCAATAATAAACAACTTGCCTTTCAAGAGGTTTTTGGTCAATACAGGTTCATCGATAGACATCATTACAACAATTGCAATAGAGAACCTCAAGATCCCCAAGTCTAATATCATTCTAGGTGCTTACACATTGAGAGCTTTTAATGATTCTTTATGCAATATTGTTGGAATGATAGTCCTACCCATCAAGGTGGGCCACAAGACCATCCCCGTGATGTGTCATGTCTTGGAAGGAGCTATGCAATACAACATCCTCTTAGGGCATCCTTGGATAAGGGCCATGAAGTGTGTACCCTTGATCTTGAACCAATGTGTCAAGTATGTGCATGAAAACAATGTCTATGTGGTTTTGGTTGATGAAGAGCCTTTTAAATACATCAATCAGGTGGATATTCCATCAGAATTTGTTATCCCTTCTACTCACCTGTACGTAGCACCTTCATCCCCAACCACATAAATGGATAACAAAGACAAAGGAGTAATAAAATACCCATGTACTTCAACACCTCTTGGTGCACTCAAATTAGTCAATTCTTCTAAAGTACCATCAATGTCAAAACCAAAAGATAATCAGAGCTAAAGGCACCCTTAATTAAGGAATAAAGGCCCAAGGAAGTGCCAACTATAGCCATTGCTAAAATGCCAAGTCCTATGGAAGAATAATATCTTCAAGATCAATATGAAGATAGTGATTATCACCCTACTTCACCAGTGTCATTCGTAAAGTCATCCACATCGCATGCATCAATACACTTGGCAAGCATAGACATAGAGGAGTACCTTGTGCAAAACATCACATTTACACCTATCATTGAGTCTGCACAATATATGGGAATACCTAAGGACTTGAGGCCATCAGTAGGAATAGTGGTTCCACTTGGAATCCCTCCCAACCAAACTAATTTTGTCTATATCAACCTGGAATGTGCTCATAAGTCTTTAGATATAGAAGAGGATAGTGACGAATTATTCATGATCAATGTTCATTACCTCTCTAACCCCAAGTTTTCTCTAAGCTACTTTGAGTGTTGCCATTGGCATGGCTATGGCCTTGGCATATATGAGTAGGGGTGCAGGTGGCCATATGAGCCACAATATAAGCTTCCCTCTAACAGATTTGGCTTAGGCTATTATATCAAAGGTTGAGATGACTCTCTTGTAGCAATATTGGAAATATTAAGCTTAGGGTTAGGATAAGACATTGATTTCATTCCTTATAACCCCCTAAGAACAAGAAATTTGAGCAAAAGACAAGTGGACATGGTAAACATACCCCCACAAGAAATTTATCATCCAAACATATCAATTGATTCCACCCCAACAGGGTACAACTCATGGGATGAGGAGAATGGATATGAAGCAAATGATGATGAGCTGCAAGTTGGCTTAGCCTACCAAAGGCCTCGCTATTTACAAAGATTCACATGGTCCATCCATAATGAGAGTAGACATACATCAGATGAAAGTGACTATGAATCATAAGACTCAACAGAAAGATCCTACTTAGGCCTAAGCCATCAATCCCTGAATTTGGGTCAAGAGACAAATGCAAATGGATTCTTCATAAGTGACGAAGAATATGAAGATGAAACAGAGATGGTCTACTTAGGGTGATGACATGAGCCCCTTATCTTAGGACCGCATACCAATGCTAATGGTTTCTAGATAAGTGATGATGACTTTGAGGATGAGACTGAGATGGCTTATTTTGGATCTCACCATTTGTGGCAAGTCAATGAGCTAGTAGAGAGAGAGGTGGCACTCCATGCCATAGACCCTCATTTATGATTTTTGGGGAGACCTGTTGACCTAGCTACCATTCATCGAATGGTAAATCCCCATTCAACTAAATTTAGAGAGTGATTAGAGCCCAATAATCCTATTTTCCACCCCTACTAGAAATGACCACCCCTACTAGAGGATCATTGGGCTCTAATCGCTCTATAACCTCATCACGAGTATGGAAGGGAAACCCCTGAGACAAGATTTTACCCATGTGGTCTTGGAGACTTCATTTCATCCATCAACATGATCTCCATTGATTTGACCACTCCACTTCATAACCCAGCAAGTCCTACCAAATCATTGCATATTGATGTAGAGGCTATTGATTGGGATCGCGCTAATTTTCCCATAAAGCCTAAAGACCTCTTCCTCATTGAAGAGATGTTACATCCATTCCATTTTGCATTAGGTTGTGTGTATGACATCTTCCATGTTGGTTTGGAACCTAAGTCACTAGGTCCCATAAATCCCATCGATGGCATTCATTTGATACCCACCCCTCATAAGCTAGAGGATGGGTCACATATGGGTATAGAAGCGACTTTTGAGGTGGACATCAGCGATGATCCTACCCAACCAAGGAAAGTCAAGTTCAGAGAAATTCTATCTCCAGATGAATAAGCCATCATAATTCCTCTTCTCAAAGAGATGCAAAATATTTTTGCTTGTACTTACAAAGACATGCTAGGGATAGATCCAAATTTAGTCGTTCACAACCTTTCATTGGATCCCATGAATAATCCAATCAAGCAAAAGCTGAGGAAAATGCATCCAACCATTTCTTTGATGGTGAAGAACGAATTGCAAAAACTACTAGATGCAGTATTCATAGTTCCTATTGACTACCCTGAGTGGGTGTCAAACATGCTACTCATGGGGAAACCCGATGGAAGAGTCTGTATCTGCATAAATTTCAAAGATTTAAATAGGGCAACACCAAAGGATTCATTCTTGTTTCCAAACATAGATGCTCTTGTAGATTCAACTGCAGGTCATGAAATGCTCTCCCTAATGGATGGTTTTTACAGATACAACTAGATCCAGATTAAGCCCGAAGATCAACATAAAACTATTTTCATTACTCCATGGGGAACATTCTGTTACAAAGTGATGTCATTTGATCTCAAAAATGTTGGTGCCACATATCAGCAGGCCATGAAATACATATTCCATGACTATATGCATAAGATATTAGAATATTACATGGATGACTTACTGGCCAAGTCCCTATTGTGACAAGAGCATGCCAAAATCCTTAGACAAGTCTTTGATCACCTCATAGAACACAATGTCTTATTTAATCCTAAGAAGTGCGTATTTGGCATAACTTCTAGCAAGATTTTGGGATTCATCGTATCCAAGAGAGGCATTGAAGTAGATCCTATAAAGGTAAGGCTATACTAAAAATGACCGCCATTACCAACATTAGGGAGTTGTAGAGCCTACAATGCAAGATAGCATCCATCAAAATATTCATCACATAATTATCAGACAAATGATGACCTATGAATCGGTTGCTATGCAAGGAATTTCCCTTTCATTGGGATGAAGAATACCATCAAGCCTTTGCAGATATCAAAACTTATTTGGAAACACCACCAGTATTGGCTCCACCAAGGCCAGACATACCATTTTTACTATATATATCAGCTACTAATTTTGTATTGGGCACCATGTTAGCCCAAAATAATGAACAAGATAAAGAGCAAGCCATATATTAAATTAGTCACACCTTGGTGAGTTATGAGCTAGGATATGCGTATGTCAAAAAGTTGTGTTTAGCAGTAGTTTTTGCAACTCAAAATTTGTGACACTACATGTTGAGCCATATGATCTATGTCATATCAAAACAAAATCCTTTGCAATACATGATGAGCACAAAGTGGATCATGCTATTGACAAAATTTGATCTAGATTTTGTAAGCCAAAAGTCCATCAAGGGACAAGTCATAGCATATCAATTAGCAGAGGTGCCTCTTCAAGATAATAAACCTCTCACCATAGAATTGTATGATGATGCGATCTTTGCATTATCATATCCGCCAAAACTCAGAGAACCTAAGAAAGAAAGATACATGTCATTATTCTTTGATGGTTCGAAGTGTGAACAAGGATTGCCTTTATCACACCACAAGGTGCTCCATTACCCTTATCATTCAAACTAGACTTCTCATGCACAAACAACAATACAAAATATGAAGCATTGATCCTAGGATTCCAAAAATCCATAGCAATGGGTATTAAAATATTGAATATCTTTGGTGACTCCTTGCTTATAGTAAAACATGTCAAAGGACTATTCCAATGCACGTGCCCACTCCTAAAAACTTACAAGGAACTTGTTGACACTTACCTAGTTCGGTTGGAATGGTACGACATCGAGGAAATCCCTCATATGTTGAATATATTTGTAGACACTATGGCCTATTTGGGATCCTTAATCCCTCATAATCTATTTTCTAATTTTACAACCATTCATGTGAAAGTGCTTTCGCACTCAATAATACGCTGTGAAGCTTCAAATAAAACAATAGTCTCCATTTTAAGTAATACGGTGCAATAAAATCATAAGGATTGGCACATGTAGATACCTCTTGCACTATGGGCATACAAGACTAGTATACATAAGCCCACTAGGGAAACATCGTTTTCACTAGTATATGGCACTGAGGCCATCATGCGACTAGAGTTATAAATTTTGACTCTACGCATAGCATTAAAGGTCTTCATAGATGATGATGTTCCATGACAATGCTGCATTTATCAGTTGATGCTTCTTTATGAACAATGAGTCAATGCTTTAGAGCATCTTCACATTTACCAAGATCACCTTGCATGAGCTTACAATAGTAAATTCCACCTAAGGGAATTCAAGGTTGGAGATCTAGTGCTCAAAGAAAACCAGTAAAATTTGAATTTGCCATCGCACTTGTGAGATAAGTTCATGGTAAACTGGATAGGACCATACATGATTTCACAGAGATTTAGGCCTAGAGCATATTGCCTTATATAATTAGATGATGTTGAAGAGCCTAAGCCTCTCAATATCATTCACCTAAAGGCATTTCACACATAAAATTAAAAAAAAAATTCAAATGCTTCATAAAACACAAAAACATTCAAATATGTCAAAAACACAAACAAATCATTAAAATATAAATATTCAAAAATACAATCAAAGGCTCCAAGGGTAATTCATATCACTTGGTCAAAAATCAAATCAAAGGATCCAAGGGTAATTCAAACTGCTTGGTCAAATCCAATCAATTTAAAAAGGCTCCAAGAGCATTCATACCACTTGGTGAAACATCAATTCAAAATGCTCCAAGGGCATCGTTTATTCAAAATCAAATCAAAGGCTCCAAGGGTAATTCAAACCACTTGGTCAAATCCAATCAATTCAAAATGCTCCAAGGGTGTTCAAACCTCTTGGTCAAAATCAATTCAAAAAGCTCCAAGGGTCCTTCATGCTACTTGGTCAAAAACCAAAAAGTCCCAAAGGCATCATAAGCCCTTTGGTCAAAATAAAACAAAATTACAAAAACAACATAAAAATAAAAAATACAAAAACAATTGCATTTCACATTTTGCATCCACATCATTGCATTGCATTTTCATATCCATTAAAAATTGTATATGTCATGAGACCCTTAAAAGTGATACCACAGTTTATCGTAAAAATCATTTAAATTCATACCTCCATCAAACACCAGTGTGTAATTGTGTTTTTTAATACAACCATTATTTGTTGCTATACATAATATACTAAGGTTTTTCAGTTAATCAACCACACCTAGTGATATTATCAATTTTTGAGGAAAACAACTTTGATTAGTAGAAGGTAAGGTCCAGCCATGATAATGCATCGGATATTCAAGATCTTGTGTCTAATTGAAACACTAAAATCCTAGCTGGTACAAGGAAAAGATGAAAGCTGCAAAGCAGTCTAGGTTACCTTAAGTGAAAAGGATTTTCCTTGCTTATCCCCCTGTGCAACCAGTTTAAAGGTGATGAGAATTGGCAAAAGGACAAGCTTTATCCTATCCAAATCCCTTGCTTAAATCAAAATAAGAAAAATCCTAAAGCAAAGTACATATTCAAAAGTCCAAGCATACAGTCTAGATTTCAAAGCAATAATCCCATACACAAATCATAAATTCAAAAAAATCATAGCTCAAAGAAAAATAAATAAAAAATAAAAAATGATTTTCATCACTACATATGAGGAAAATAAACAGTGATTATAATCACTACAAAAATTCTCGCTCAAATAAAAAATTAATCAAAATAAAAAGTGATTTTCATCACTACATATGAGCAAATATCCAAATCCAAAAAATAATCCAAAAGGGAATAAAGCTTGAATCCCTGGAATTCTCAATATTGTACAAAAATGGAAGGAGAAATCCTTACGCATGATGATATGTCTACCACAATTGCTTCACGCATTTGTGTAGACCAATGTTTGAGTGTGGATTAGCTAGCTTAGGTAACCCAATATTGCCTAGTGGTATAATCCAACTAAGTCCAACATAAGGATGAGATGAACACTTGAGGATCCCTTATCTTAGCAATGGGCTGAAAGAATCCTGCCTAACATCAGAGGAAATGCTTTGGTTCTATCTCAAAATATACAATCACTTGCACACATAGGTATCATGAAAAACTAGGTCCATGGTAAAAGCCTTACTTTTCAAAAATCTAAGTGGTCAGTAGACAACTATTGATAGGGAAAATAGTGTTTGAATCTCCAAAAATCCCCAAAAATTCTTACATAGCAACAAATCATAACATCATTCACACAATCACTTTATTGATAAGATTATATAAATTAGGGGGTATCAACATAGTAGGACAGATACTGCATATATATTAGAAATAATATATAGATGGCCATTGACTACTTTATATCTTTTAATTTAGAGAAACTTATTAATAAAATATATCACACACCATTACATCTCATATATGGATACTTAATCAATTCTTATGATAAGAATGATTATTTAAATTCATGATTATTTTTTTACTTTCTGTGGTATTACCCATTAAGATTGTCAATATCATATGCATTATGTATGTTTTAAGTGATTAGCGCATAAAGGTTCGTTTATACCATCCCATCACATAAGTTAGATGCATACAATTAAAGCAAAGTTAAAACATGCATTTAACAATAACATCATATCCATAAAAACAAGTCATTAATAATCCATAAACCACATAATAAAATATATAAGTAATATCCATTTTCATACAATCATAAATTCATCATTCATCATCAAAATACATCGCATCATATCATCAAATCATATAAGCATCTACACATCCATCTAAGCATCTTCAATATCATCTATCATCTAACATATCATCATAATACCATCATCGCATCATATCATAAAATAAAATAACAACAAAAACATGAGCAATAAATGATACACATAATAAGTCATAATGCAAAGTTATCATAAAAGTATGTGTGTCAAGTCCAATGGATGTACAAAATGCCCATGGGCTATAGTCATATAGGTCAGTTGACCTCAAAAATAAATCAAGGACCAAATGAAGCATCAATCAAATACTGGGCCTAAGCCCCCTGCATCACCTCCTCTAGTGCCACCTCCCCCTGTGGTGGTGTCACAAGTCGAATGATGTGAGACTTTCGGTATCTCTCTCTAAGTTTGGATCCTCTGGCTAGGACGGGCAGAAGGCTAACCCAAGGTAGAGCACCTACTAACCTACAAGGCACTCACACCATGTGGCTCCTTAGGGACAATCTCATACGTCCTAAGCTGCATTTGAAGAATGGCTTTAGATGTGATCAGTACCTGGATCTACTCCTCATGCTCATCCAAAAAATACTAAAGCTATCCCACATTTGCTCTTGAACCTTCCATTGGAACCTCCTGTGGTGTAGAATGAGGAACAAAAAACTACATCCTAGCATCGCCACCCCCAATAGTAGCATGTAGAGCCTGTATCTATGTTGTGAGCTACTCAATGGTAGCATCTCACCACTGTACCTGGATCTTAGTCACCTAAATCTTAGACTCAACCTCATGCAGCTATGCTCTCAAAGGAGAGTCTCTCTCCTTGGGCTCTAACTCCTCCTCCTCCTTAGGAACATTAGGATCCTCCACTGCCACTTGCTCTACTAGTTGGCCCCATACCTCAGTCCTAGCTTAGACTCTGCATCTTATCGGATTTGCACCATCACCCCATCATCATCCTTGTGCCCTAGGCTATCGACATCATACCACATCCAATCACACCACCATTGAGTGTATACATCTATAACTACCCCAACCACTCTAGGGTCAATAGTTGGGGCATCCTCCTCATATGAAAGCTCTGTAATTTTCTATGGAGGTAGGTCATTCTCTACTATGAGGCACCTGTACAAGAATGGTACCAAGGGCACATCCTGCTACAACTCATACTGATGAAGAACCCGTGATTAGAAGAAATACTCTCGGATGGTAATCTTATGACCAACGATCCATCACTCACGCTGTGTCCTAGTAGTAAATCTAGCTAGATTATCCCAAGTAGGACACTCATGGTAAGGGCACCATATGACATCTTCGACCAAAAATCTAGTGAAAGCATCAGTGTAATGGGACAACTCCCCTGCAAAAGTGTGGCTCTTGCACTCCTTATGCTCTTGAGCCCATATAGCAGCATAGCATTGTGTTTGAGTGTCAATCACTATAATATTAGCCGAAATCCCCTTAGGGTGATCTACCCCATGAATATATGATAGGCTCCTTGCTATCTAATAGATCCTACACCATCGCCAAAAGGTTCCATGGGAACCTCAAACTCAAGCAGTTTAGAATAAGAACATTATTGATAACCATCAACAATACGACATGCCTCATCGTAAAGACACCCTCCCCATGCCAGTGGCTGATGGACACTCCTCCGGACTTGGTGTCCTTGAGAGCATTCACAAAGTGCCCTCTAAAAACCCGAGTGAAGATAACCACCTGATCAGTAGTGGCTTAAGAGATAATGGCCACCCCATAAAATATAATCTGAAAGATCCTATATAAATCCTCTGGTGTAATGGTCATATCGCCAGTCGGGAGGTGGAAAGTATTAGTCCATGGATCCCAACGATGGGCCAAAGCCATAAGGTAATCCTGATATGCCATGATGTAAGGTAGCCTAATGACATACTACAACCCATGGGATTTGAACCATAGCTAGTCTATATCATCAAAGCTAGGAAGTAGGTCAAGTAGGAGCTTCGGCTCCTAAGCCCGAGCAGTAAGGATCTAAGCAAATCAAAAGAAAGATGAAACATAACTATAGTATGTCTAAGGCATAATTCACAATAAACATGAAAATGATGCAAAAGAGTATGGGCTATTCTAAGTATAAGAAAAAGGACAAGATTGCACCTAATAAAACAAATAAAAAATTCAAAATTTAAAAAAAAATTAGATATGTCATAAAAATCCAACTAGAAAAAAAATGCAAAAAAATATGGCTAAGGGCTTAGCCACTGTCACCTACAATGGCCAAAACCTGGCCACTAGAGACAGTAATGACCAAGAACCTGTTGGCATTTTTTCCACATTGATTCTCATTGATTAATGCATTAGTGTATTGTTGGAAATCTGACCTTTGATTGATGCAGCTTGGGCGAAAAAAGGAGAAAAATTGAGCAAAAAATGGTTAAGTCAAAAAACTGCAGCGACGCGCTGACATGTTGCAGAATCGCGGTCAACGCAGTCAACGCAGGCAGGTTGGGCGGAACCATCACGATATCGCGACGTGTTCCGGAATCGCGGGTCGGTCGACGTCGAAGGCATTAAGTCAAAACTTGTAGCGCGTCGCTGACATGTCAGCGAATCGCGACGGAAAATGGCGATTGATACGGCGAGAAGAAACATGTAGCGAAATCGCTACATGTTTCGTTTTCGCGGGGCAGAGCGCAGGGAGGAGCAACGACGGAAACATGTAGCGAAATCGCTACATGTGCCATTTTTGCGGGTCAACGGTGGTCAAAGCGTACGGCATTATAAGATGTCACGATTTCGCGACCCGTCGCATTTTCGTGACCTGCGCAGTTTCCCGCAAAAACGCAATATGAACGACCGAGAAGGGTTTTTTGGGTTTTTGATGATTAAATGCTGCCCCGAATTAAATGCTTTGTGGATTTCCGATGTGGTTAAGGTCGAAGAGTTCCCAGGCCACCAAAATTAAAGGATTTATTGGTTCAAAGCTGCGGTTCGTGGATTAATTCAACGGTTTTCATGCACATGTTCGAAGAATCGTATTTAATAAAGGACCACGAACGTTTCATGGCATTTAATTTTTATTTCTTCGAGATTGCGATTAAGGGGATCATGTTCCTCATTTCCTTCGCATAATTGTAGATCTCAAGAAGGTCGGTTTAAAATATTTAATGCTGCAAAGAGGACGGACCTCTATAAAAACCAATGTAATTTGCATTTCGAAAGGTTGGAAGTTTTGCTAAAAACGGGAAGTGCATTTGCAAGAATAAATTATTGGCTTCGGATTTTTCAAGCAGTTGTTTGGGTGATTGTCTTTTCTGTTCGTTGCATTTCTAATCGAATTTATATTTCTTGAGTGCTGTTACATTCAAATTCTGCATATTGGATTTGAATCTTGCTTGTAAGGATATGATTCCTGGAGTGTAATCTTGGAAAGATTTTCTGCATACAGTTGTGTGAGAGTTGAGTCATTATATTCTGTTGCTTGTCGTTGCTCGCACTTTAAGTTTTCTCGTTGTTGTTCTTCCGATCCCATAACTCCGGCTCGTGGCCATATTTCCATTTCTTTCTGCAACTTTTAATTTCTTTCCAGCAACCCTTATCTTCAAATAGAAATTTAGATTAGTAAAGGGAACCAGCCCACTCTGGAGATTGGTCTGGAAGCCATTTCTTGCTTCCAGCCTTTCAATGTTGGCCAGATCTAGGGTGCATTTATAAAATCCTTTCCTGTGGCAGATTTTGGACCAACAGTTTTTGGCACGCCCGGTGGGACAGTCTGTTTCTGTCTCCAAGAATTCATAATTGGTGGGATACGCATAATTTTCCAAAGTGATAACCCCACCGGTGCCAACAGTTTTGGCACGCTTTTAACACCTGGAGGTCCAAGATTTGATGAGTTGTCTTTGCCTCATAGCGGAGATTTGTAAGTTCATCTGGCGACTTTGCTGAGTTGAAGATCCAAATTTCTTGATCGTGGACGCCTGCCTTTTTCAAGTTAAAATAATGTTCATTTGGCGACTCTGACTTAATGGCGATGGCCGTGATTCCGCAGACCACTGCTGCAAAGGTGAGGGTTTTTTCTAGATGGGATGATCCTGGCCCTCTGAATCTCCAAGTTCGGCATGAAATTCCCGAAGGTGCCTTGAAGAACCTGGAAAAATATGATGGTACCGAAGGCATGGCTCTGACACATGTTGAAGACATTGCTATTCTGTCCATGATCCATGTCATAGAACACGAAGATGTCATGATCCGACTTCTGGTTCAGTATTTGGAAGGAAGAGCGTTGCAGTGGTACAGATTGCTCAAGCATCAAAGCATCAGTTCATGGGATGATCTAGCGGGAGCTCTAATCAGAAGATTTGACGAAGATCCCTTTTACAGTTCTTTGGATCTCTATCATTTTTTCATGTACATCAAGAGAGCACATCAAGAGAGCATCACGGACTTCAATGTCCGATTCTTAATAAGTTGGAAGAGAATTCCAGAGAAGATCCGTCCATCACCCACCCAAGCCCACCTCTTTTATGTTCGAGCTTTTAATTCTGACATAGGTCTCTTTTTGCTATAGTCAGGTGAACAACGATTCCCACAAATCTTTGAGGAAGCAGTGCGAGCGGAACAACTGTTGCTCTTATCAAGAAAATTACCGTGGGGAGAAACTCCATTACCTTCTCCGGTGGTTGCTGCTCCTGTTTACCCTGCACAGTATTTTTCATGCCAGATCCCTTATACTGAGCAGAAACCTGAGATGCAGTCATGTGGAGTTCAAGGGACAGATATCGTCCAAAGTCAAGGATTGGAACATGCAAGCACTTTTCCAGCAATGAACAATATGGTTGCTTGCAGTTTTCATCAAGAGATGGGCCAAGTAGAAGAACAAGTGCAAATTCTAGAACCTGAGGAGATCCCAGAATCAGAGTTCTCACTTGAAGAGCCCTGTGATCACATTAAGGAGTTAGAGGAGCCTGTACTCAGCCCACAGCCAGTAAAGTCTGCAAAGTGGTGGTGTTGGTTCCAGCCACTACATCCAGCACCTGAAGAAGTCCTCCATGTGGGTACTAGTAAGAAGGATAATCTGCTGCATTGCATCCTATTCGCACCATGGAGAACTTCAGGAAGGAGCCAGCCCAATTTCAAGGATCGACTTAAGTATGATCAGATCTGGTCGGGACATTGCAGATTTACCGGATAACATTCTGAGATTGGGTGTCTGGTGGCGACATGCCAATCATGTCGTGAATTATTGTATATAGTATTTTGAAAAAAAACAAAAAAAAAATAGAAAAAAGAAGGAAAAAAAAAAAAAAAAAAGAGTGGTATTGTTTTTATTTGTTCATCTCGGCTCTTGTTGCCTGCGAGCCGTAGATGCTTGTTTTCCTTTGTTTTTCTCCTCCCAACAGTTTGGTGGCTTTCTAGCACTTTCTTCTTTTCCCTTCCCCGTTTCCTCTCTTTCCTTTCTTCATCTTCTTCCTTCTTTTTCTTCTGCATTAAAACAAAATAAGCCACAGCTGTTGTTTCTTTTTCCCTTTTCTGTTTTTCCCCGTCCCTTCTTATCCCTTTCCTCTAAGTTTAGTTTTTTTACGCATTTGCTAACAGTCTAGTTCATTTCATTTCACAGCTTTCCTAGTTCCATTCCCACTCCATAACTTCGTTCATTTTCATATCACTCCATTGCAGTCACCGCTTGCGCAACCGCAAGAGCTCATTCCATTTCCATTCCATTTGTTTCATTTCACAACAAGTTGTAGGTCCTTCCAGTTTCAATTTTTCAGCAGAACATGTATTGCAGCAGCCCGCCTTCTGTTCGGATATGACTCTGTGCCCAATGGACTAAGGCCTGGATTCTTGCATACAGCGAGCTGTATACCCCGCGAGCCGCCAAGAATGTTGGCATTTTTGCCACATTGATTCTCATTGATTAATGCATTAGTGTATTGTTGGAAATCTGACCTTTGATTGATGTAGCTTGGGCGAAAAAAAGAGAAAAATTGAGCAAAAAATGGTTAAGTCAAAAAACTGCAGCGACGCACTGACATGTTGCAGAATCGCGGTCAACGCAGTCAACGCAGGCAGGTTGGGCGGAACCGTCGCGATATCGCGACGTGTTTCGGAATCGCGGGTCGGTCGGTGTTGAAGGCATTAAGTCAAAACTTGCATCGCGTCGCTGACATGTCAGCGAATCGTGACAGAAAATGGCGATTGATACGGCGAGAAGAAACATGTAGCAAAATCGCTACATGTTTCGTTTTCGTGGGGCAGAGCGCAGGGAGGAGCAACAACGGAAACATGTAGTGAAATCGCTACATGTGCCATTTTTGCGGGTCAACAGTGGTCAAAGCGTACGACATTATAAGATGTCACGATTTCACGACCCGTCGCATTTTCGCGACCTGCGTAGTTTCCCGCCAAAACGCAATATGAACGGCCGAGAAGGGTTTTTTGGGTTTTCAATGATTAAATGCTGCCCCGAATTAAATGCTTTGTGGATTTATGATGCGGTTAAGGTCGAAGATTACCCAGGCCACCAAAATTAAAGGATTTATTGGTTCAAAGCTGCGGTTCGTGGATTAATTCAACGGTTTTCATGCACATGTTCGAAGAATCGTATTTAATAAAGGACCACGAACGTTTCATGGCATTTAATTTTTATTTCTTTGAGATTGCGATTAAGGGGATCATGTTCCTCGTTTCCTTCGCATAATTGTAGATCTCAAGAAGGTCGGTTTAAAATATTTAATGCTGCAAAGAGGACGGACCTCTATAAAAACCAATGTAATTTGCATTTCGAAAGGTTGGAAGTTTTGCTAAAAATTGGAAGTGCATTTGCAAGAATAAATTATTGGCTTCGGATTTTTCAAGCAGTTGTTTGGGTGATTGTCTTTTCTGTTCGTTGCATTTCTAATCGAATTTATATTTCTTGAGTGCTGTTACATTCAAATTCTGCATATTGGATTTGAATATTGCTTGTAAGGATATGATTCCTGGAGTGTAATCTTGGAAAGATTTTCTGCATATAGTTGTGTGAGAGTTGAGTCATTATATTCTGTTGCTTGCTGTTGCTGCACTTTAAGTTTTTTGCTGTTGTTCTTCCGATCCCATAACTTCGGCCTGTGGCCATATTTCCATTTCTTTCTGCAACTTTTAATTTCTTTCCAACAACCCTTATCTTCAAACAAAAATTTAGATTAGTAAAGGGAACCAGCCCACTCTGGAGATTGATCTGGAAGCCATTTCTTCCTTCCAGCCTTTCAATGTTGGCCAGATCTAGGGTGCATTTATAAAAGCCTTTCCTGTGGCAGATTTTGGACCAACAGAACCAATGGTCAAAATTTTAACCGTTGGGGTTCAAACTTGGCCGCTCTGAGCAACTACGGCTCAAAAACGACCGCTCTGATCTACAATGGCCAAGGGGCGACATGGCAAACCCGAGAACCCTTGGCCATAAAAAAACAAAAAAATTAAAAAAATTGTAAAATAACATAAAAAACACAAAAGGGAGGGAAAAAAATAGAAAGCAAATTCCAACTCAGGCATCAAAAGCTAAGTTCAAAAATGGTTAACATGGTAGCAGCAGGTGAATAACAAAAAAATCCAGAAAACCCTAGGCTAGAAACTACCAAGGCAAAGCAATGAAATAAAAAATTGGGGACTAACCCACCATAAAAAAAGGTAAGCTAAGCCTAACTACGAAGTTTGTTCATTACCAATAGGTTTAGTGAGGTTCATTTTACCCATTACTTAGTGAGGTTCAGTTTTACTCAGACAAGAGAAAAGAGGGTTAGGGTTTAGAAGAGAGAAATACCCAACAAGCTTCGGCTCCTCCAAAAATTGATGTCTCGCCCTGCACAGCCATGTCCTCAATTCTAGCAAACTCCAAATTTGCAACCGTTGCTATCACACCAGAGCTCCAAAGTGAATCTTCAATAGTGAAAATGAAAGATCAAACCCTATAAAATGCAAATTTTATGTTTCTTTAATTACACCTTGGCTACTGCTGATGTCAGTGGCTCAAAATTCTTGGCCATTCAAGGTGATAGTGACCACAGGAAGGAACTCAGAGGCCAATGGACTTGACAGCGGCTAGATCCACAGATCAAAACAAGGGATTTCCTCCTTGAGGGATCCCATAAAAATAGCAAATAAACACACTTTGGTGGTTTTAGATCATCAAAATGTTCAAAATAACAAAAAAATCACATAAAAGCATAATCTCAAGTAGGCCTCATATTCAATCACCTACTCTATCAACTCGGTGATTGCAATGATTCACACTCCATGTATTTCGATGATATGAGTAGATAACCATAAGGCCACTTGGGGCAAAACAACTCATTTTTAGAATTATGATGTGCCACCCTTCATTCTTGAAGAATACCAAGATGGTCAGAATGCTCCACGGGTGTGAAAGGATCATCCAAATTCCCCTATGATATCAAAAACATTAAGTCAAAGTGATATAATCTAAACATAAATAGAATCACTCATCCTAACTCCCTAAGAAGGCTATTGATAGCTGGACTGCTCCTTAGGATAATGATGGATGGTTATCATAAATAATTAGAATCACACTTGGATATGGGATTGCCCATTAAAAGCAACAAATGCTAGAAAGGAACCATATTAGTCAAATTGGTCAAGCGACTTGTCGCTTCATTCACTGTCATTTCTTTACCAATTCATTGTGTGAAGGAGTAGTTCAAAACTTCAACATAATCATAATAAAAATCAACAAAATATCACTAGATCATAACAAAATTGTTTTTTTCCTATGAATCATTGCATAAAACAATCACAAATTTACCTTGTTTGATGGGAACGTAAGCAGACATGACATATTCAATTGTAGCTCTCCTACCGATCAAAATTGTTGTAGTAACTAAAGCTACCCAATTGAGTTTGAGGAATGAGTGCAATTTAACATTCCAAAGCCATTGACCTAAGTCCTTCGAATGTTGAGGCAATGATTCAAGGGATGCATGCCATATTGCATTATTGGGCCATCTGATGTTGATCATACCATTGACCACCATACACCCTACAAGCATATTAGTCTATGTTTTTTCTTAGCATTGTGTTTTCCACACAGTGCATGGCAAAAAGAGGCATTTTTAGACACCTAAATCATGTCATGCTTATGGGAATTTCTCACATAGACACATTCATAAAATCATAAGATATAATATTGGACTTTCCAAGCATCAACAGTGGTTCTCACCACTCATTTGGAGCCTTTTCAAGCCATCCAAACATATCCGCTCAAGCCAAGAGCAGTCATATCCTAGCCACTCAAGCCTAGAGTGGCCATACCTTAGCCACTGCATATGACAGTGGCTAGATCTTAGCCACTGTAGATGACATCGACTAAGCCATAAGAAGCAGTTTTGTCGACAAACAGGTCTAATCATAGGCGAAAGTGGTAGTCTACATGCAATAAAGATGAGCGGGAGTAACTTTGCATTCCTTTTCATGACCAATTCACATAGGAGGCTTGAGTTTGCATTTAAACTGTAGTTAAATGACCTCAAAGCATAAAAAAAGGATAAAATATTCTCATGCTAATGACCATTTTGCATAGGAGACTCAAGTGGGAAATTAGATTTCAGTTAACTGGCCTTCAAACATAGACAAAGGATATAAGCTTCTCATGCTACCTTGCACTACGCATGAGAAATTCATTCCTAGGACTTGGACATATACCTAGGGTTTCACACTATAAAAGGTGTAAGCCTAAGAGAACCAAGAGATATAGAGACATAGAATATCATCATCTTTTATCATCGAGACATATTTTATTGAGGAGAGCTTTTAATATTTGGAGATTTCCCTTGGAGATCATGTGTACGACGAAGCCCTAACGGATTGAAAAGCACAACACTTATTATTTTGACATTAGATACAGGATTTGACCCATAGCTTTGGGGCAAAGAGAGCAAGGTTTACCTTAGTGGCCACTGTCTTGGATAGTGGCCCGTAGGCTTAGCTTAGGTTTTAGACATAGTTTCTTTTATTTTGTTTCTTCATGTTTTCATATCATTAGCATAGATTTACATGATTTCATGGCATGAGTTTCATCATATTTCCATTACATTATTTTATTACTAACAACCTCATCCGAGGAGACAATCTTGGACACCTAAGCATGTGTTGTTGTTTCATTTCTTGTAGGGCCACAGGTTCATCGGATGAATTTTGCAACATACGAGAGCAAAAAGGATCCCTCTAGGAAACATACCTAGAGAAGGAGGCATCTGTAAGCCCTCATACATTTCCATGTGCATAATTGGGAAACTTTTATAAGTGCACCACCTCTTCGTGAAAGGGGTACTCTTTGCCTATTTGTAAACTTATTGTATCGAAATGGGTATCCCTAATAGGGACCGACATGTAACCGAGTTCCAATACAAATAAAGAGATACATATTTGTTATTTCCTTGTTATATGATTTATCATTGTTTTCCATTTCATATTGTATTTTTAATGGCATTTGTAAGTATAGTAAAAGGGGCAATGTGTGCATCTTGGAGTCACTACACATTAAAGGCTTTCAATCCATATCATATTAAAATAAGATTTCACTTGAAGAAGGGCGATAAGGATTTTTTCCCCTCTTGAGGGGTGACTTTGAATTTGACTTATGCGAAGTATGCGTTGCACTTCTACTTTCACTTGAAAATGCTTTTAACTAGAGATTCACCCTAAATATGGGTGAAAGATATTTACACCCCTTCCAAGAGTACCTTTGACTTTGATCAATCTTTATCACTTGTAAAATTTTTCCTTCTTCTTCATTCGAAATTGTTCATCAAGGTAGTTTCACCCCAAAGGAATGGCGCAAATGATTTTCACCCCTCCATGGGGTGAAAATGTATTTTTTGCGCTTTCACTTTAACAAAAAATACCAAATATTTGACCAATTTTTCATCAATCCTTCGATCCTGAAACGTTCATTGTCATAGAATTCTTCCTTTTATATTTTGTCCCATGAATTCGTACTAGTAAAATTTATTGTGCATCTCCAGGGATAAAATTATTATTATTTATTTAATAAAAATGCCCAAGGAAGAAACAAAAACATTACATAAAAATAGTAAAATTAAAACTACTGCAATATTCATTTGATATTCATTAATTTTTTATAATAAAAAATTTAGTGTGGTAAAACTGCCAACACATACATTCAATCATACAATAAAACATTACATCAAAACATAAGAAAATAAGTGTTACACATATATTAATAACAACATCACATGAATAAATGAATCATATATATCATCGATAAAATACATATACAAGTGTGCCCATAGGCTACATATGTTAGAGCTATCAAAGCTCATCAAAACTATCAAGAAGAGATATGAGGCATCTACAAAAATATCCATACAAGGCTTGACATAAAAAAAAACTATTTTAAAATTACAAAGAAGAACCAAGCTTACCATCAGCCACATGTCATCCATATTTCAAGTGCCCAATCCTACTAAGGTCAATCACCTTATCATTTTCATCTATCTTGTCCTCCACAAACTCACCGCTTGAGGTGGTAGAAAATACCAATAAAATCATACTCCAATCAATTTCAATAATAAAACACCCATGTGGACTTGAAATTTTTCCAAGAACCTTATCCAATACTATCATGCATGTAGTATCATTTCAATTTTCACATAGTGATTCCAAGTCACATTTTTGCACAATGAATCCAAGTCACATTCACACAGAGACTTCATGTCTCAATAGTTTAGTTGTTAATTAGCATTCGTATGTGCTCATTGATTTGTTAATGACAATATTTGCAGGATATTCATCATCTCCATCATCAAGACATCTTACATTGCTCTTGACCTAGGGTAATCAAACATCAATACCTCAAGTGTAAGTTGTGATTCATTTGCACAATGATAGGTGTTAGTTATTTTTGCATCACATTGTGTTTCACACAACACGATACAAAAAGGGACATCTATAGACACCAAAATCAAGCATAATTAAATACTAATTAATTAGTATATTTAATATTAATTAAAACTAATTAATATTAAATAAAGGTGCAATTACCTAAGGTATTAATTAAATTTATTAATTAATTTATTTATTAAATAATTGATTAATTATTACCTAAGCTACACAACCAATCACCCCTCCTCAATGGGACCACTCACCCTTGCATCCCTCATGGCCATGTCACATGCAGTTCACTTCAATTCAAACCCATAAGCCCCATACCCGTTACACACAAGAAAACATTACCCTATTATAGAATTGGACTTAAGTTTACTGCACATATCAACATGCACAATTAAATTAAATAAATACGTTTAATTTAAATAAAAAAAGAAGAAAATAAAAAATGCATACGGATAAACATGCATAATCAATTTAAAATACATATTTAATCTACATTCGCTTTCAGTTCAGCATGTATATTTAAATTCAATAAACATATTTAATTTAAAATACAAAATCAAATCAAACATGCATTATCAATTTAAATTCCAAATTTAATCCACATGCACTTTCAATTCAGCATGCATATTTAAATTAAATAAACATATTTAATTTAAAATAAAAAAGCAAATCAAACGTGCATAGTCAATATAAAATGCATATTTATTCCACATGCACTTTCAGTTCAACATGTATATTTAAATAAACATATATAATTTAAAATACAAATATAAATAAAAAGTGCATAATTAATTTTAAAAATATATTTAAATCAACATACACCTTCAATTTAGAAAATAAAAGCACCAGTGAACACCACTTAACTGTTTGAGCCACCACCTCATCCATTCCCTATGGGAAGATTATAAATACAACCTCTCCTCTTTCATGGAGCATGAGGATGGTATGAGTACACTCACACTAACGAAGTCTCGAGCTAAATTCTGCATTCAATTTCCCAACTGCAATCACACACAACCATCCCTATCTTATGCCAGACCTTGATCGTGATATTTTGTAGGTCTAAATATGACTTTCAGACACAACATGACACAATTTAAACATAGCACAACCATAGTAACAACAAAAACAATCACAAGCAAGGTAGATATGCTTATATTTACTTTCGTTTTATACACTTACCTTTTCTTTATGCATTTAGATTGCAGTTTACATTTTTTTGAATCCAAGCCTCACTTTAGGGGGCTCGACATATACTACTAACCATTTGTATTTAGCTTGTGCAAAATTATATATAAATCTAGAATATATAGATCTATACACCAATTTGAAACACACATAGTCAGACATTAACCATAAATCTAGTAGATGCAGATACTGACTCAGATGTAGCTATATTAGAACCATAAAAACCACAGATCCAACAAATTTATGGTCACCACAAACCCACCCACAACTTGTTTTAGTGATGAGAAGACAAATGCACCATTTCATTTGTAAAAGGAAATCATTCCCTTAATATTTGTGTAACCCCTACATGGGTGAAAATTATAATCAAATGGACAAAAGCATAATTTAATACATATTTTCTTACTTTTCATTTATATTTCTTTATGGTGCATCTTTTTATCATCTACAATATTGAGAATGGAAAATACATCAAAGCATTGGTGAAACCTAGAGCATAGACAATATTAACCACCCGAGTTTCCACATGCCACCATCTCCATATCGTGTCAAACCTTGATCACGCAACTCCACAGGCCTTGATTTGCTTTTCAACATTTCTCAGATGCCACAACTCATGATTGTTCAACCCTAGAAAGTCTTGACCCATGATTGTTAGACCCCTAGATAGTTAAATTTTGGTCTACATAGAAGCTTCCCGAAGTAGCATAACACAATCACGATAACAATAGTAGCAACATGACACATAGATAACAACAATAACAACCAACAAAAGGTAAAAGACAAATCTATTTTATCTCCGTCATAAGCTTCAAATTTTTATTATTTGCATTAATTTTTAATATTTATTGAAACCATATTTAATTAATTGTATATACCCTGTGTTTAGGAATTTAGGTACAGACCAGATCTTGGGAAGCAGACTCAGATCCAAAAAAATGACCTAAAGCTATCTGATCCCCCAAACCCATATTCTCACAACAATTATAGACCACAATGCATGATTGTATGACCTCAGATGGTCGTGAACCACAACTTTATCTCTTAGATGATCTAGATATAGATATTAGTTTATCATAGAACCGATAGACACAAAAGCATGTCCTGATGTAGAAATTCCATATACAATACCATCACATCTAATGAATCAGTGGTCACTACCAAACCTGCCCATACATTTTCTATAGCAATGAAAGTACATTGCACCATTTCACTTGCAAAATTGGCATCACTCCCTTCATATATTATACACCCCTACACAGGTTAATATTGTAATCAAAAGGACAAAGACACTAGTTAATACAAATTCACTACTTTTTATTTACATCACTTTCATATGGTGTGTACTTTCATGTTGGATATATTTATGAGATATTCAATATCCCAACACAATCACACACAACCATCCCTATGTTGTTCCAAACCCTAATCGTGATATTCCATAGGCCTATATATGACTTTTAGACACAAAATGACACAATTTAGATGTAGCACAACCATAGTAACAATAATATTTTCAAGTATGCTTGTAAATATATATAAATCTAGAATACGTAAAATCGTACACCAATATGGAACACACAAAGTCAAACATCAACCTCAGATTCAAAAAAGCAACGTGTAGCACCCTAAAATTGGCACAATTAAACCCTTAGTAAAAGATAAAAAGATAAAAAAAATTGAATTTTAACCCCAAACCGCCCGTAAACCGCCTGTTACCCACTTCCCTTCTTTTCCATGCCATTTTTAGGATTTGTTTTGACCGTTGGATGATATCGTCGCAGATCAGACGAAATCATCCCCGATCTGACAAATTCGTCTGGAATAGAACGTCCAGACGATTTCATCCTAACACCAAATTTTCAAAATTAGCTTATGTTTCAACAGCTTCTCTAACCTGGGTAGAAAGCGTGTATGCGCAGTTAGAGTCTCCCCCATTGGATATCTCCCAAATTGGGATGATCTCCAACCTCCTAACCTCCCCCTAATCCTATATAAACTAGGATTTTTCCAGTTTATACCCCTGACTGACTCCCCTGACCCCCTTGATTCTCTACCTAAAATATTGCCTAAACTCCCTTGAATTTCCATGCACCTTAGAGCATCCTTGCACTATCGTTTGCATTCTGTATTTCATGTTTTCTTGTAGGAACTTTACTATTTTTCAATTGAAGCAATATCGGATCATCGCAAGTGATTCCAAACTATCTCGAACGATCCTATCGAGGAGCGTAGATGATCTCGTACGATTGGATGCAATCCTGACTGTAGTTCAGATTGGGGGCAATCAGAGCCCAGAGTTTGCATTTTCTTAGTGTTTTCTACATTTTCCTACTGTATTTCTGCATTATCTTAGTTATTATATTTATGCATCTTGGAGTTCACCTCATTTAGCATAACCGCATGATAAAGTTAAAATCAATCATTAAATTTACTGCATTTCTCTTATTTGTTATTTGAATCTATTATTTAGGCATGTTTGTTGTTATTTCTATCATTCCCCTTTGCTTTTGCAGTTGCATATTTGGTATTTTGTATCTATTCCTATGATTACAGGTTTCTAACGAATTCATCATATTTACGACGATCTCGTCTGATCTCAGATGATTTTCTGAGATTTGAGACGATTCGATGTAATTTCAGATGATTACGTATGAGTTGAGATGATCTGGACTGCTACAAAACTCATAATCTTCATCAGACATCTGAAATCAGGTATGTTCTATCCCATTCGGCACATTCTATGTGTTTAGCATTTATTCATATTTTTTGTATTCATAAAAATCAGCATTGGCATATAGAATAGTTTAGATTCATCTTGGCCAAACCTAGGAATTGAATGATTAAAGTACAAAATGAACACATCAAACCCACTATCAACCTAGGTGTGAAAACTGCCACTCAAAAGTTTCCTGGTGAATTCACAATCTGTTGAAAATTCACCCTTATACCCCTCCCCCGAGAGGCAGGACCTTCAAAGGGCCTCTCAGTCTAAGGTATTGTCCCATCCTTATCGCATCCCCCTTTCGGGTGTGGATCCTATAGCCTGAAGGTAAGGATGCAAAAAATTTGGAGCGATACATTTTGGTGAACCCGACATGAAAACTAAAAACCTTTTGAAAACATAAGTGCATTTAGAATCAAAGATTGCATATCATATTTAGATGGTAGATTATAATAAAAGACGAGTTGTCACCATTAATGTTGAAAATCAATTAGCAGCCATAGAGATTAATTATGTACTTAGAATACCTTACACAACTAGGGTTCAACCTTTATGGGATGAACTTAATAGGAGATTGAATATCATTAATTCTAGATCAACCGAACTTAGGCAAATCAAGAGGTTTGTCCTAGATAGAATCCTGGATCCTGATCAAGTGATCTTGTATCATGAGCTTCAGAGAGCTTGCCATAGGTGGTTAGCAGATAAAAGAGCCCTTATGTCTTCTGAGTTGTATACCTTTGAGGAATACCTCAATAATGCAATTGTAGTACATAAATTTCTATCTCGTATAGAGGACCAAGAGGTCATTCTTACGAATAGACAGAGGTGGAATAGAGTTCCTAGAGTTGTGTTATATCGAGTGTTGCCATGAAATATATTTTTACAAATCAGAGTCTGAAACAGATAATATCACTATAGCACACTTTATCAAATTCTTGAAAAACCATTTTCAATTTGAAGAGGAACATTTCATGACTCCTGATGAACTTGATCCTATCAATGACATCTATAAACTATTTATAGAAAACTAAGCCATTTGTTTATTATTGTTATTTCTTGCATTTAATGTGCTATTTGTTGTCTTTACAATCATAAAAACAAAACAAAACAAAATCATAACAAAAATCAAAACATTTTCTTTTAAGTATTATAGTAGGTATATAGTTAAAATATATACCTCCCAAATTTGTTGCACATATATTAATATATATTTGCTAAAATATCAATTTAGACATAATGACTAGACTCAGGAATGGAAAACAGACTGAAGTAGAAGAAGATTGGTTAGGAAAAATAGGAAATAACCCATATGTCCTTCCTGAAGACCCAATTCAGGAAGAAGGAACCTTTGAACAACAAGAAGAAGAATTTGCTATAGGAAATGAACAAAAAGAAAATTATAGAGAGGAAGTATCCTCATCCCCTAAAATATCTCCGGAAGGAGCTGTTACTTTTGAGAACATGGAATATTTTTGGAAGTTCCTCAATACTAATATTGGCACTCTTAATAGAGCAGTCCATATGGACAAGGATCAAATTAGTGACACTCAAGCAACCCTAGAAGACATATATCACACACGCACTAATACTTTATCCTTTGTTGATCAAGAAAGTGATCAAGCTAGACCATCCAATTTGGATATGGCTGCTATGATCTAGAACATGCAACAACAACAGGTTACCCAACCACCTAGAGTGCCTGTTACCAAGCCTAAGGTTATTCCCCCACAAAATAAACCATCATTCACTGCTCTGTTTTGCCAAGTTATTGATCAACATACCTCAAATCAACAAAAGCCTAAAAAAAACCAAATACCAATTTCCAACAATTTGGGGTTCAACATAATGCTACAACAAATATCCTTCATAATACTCTTCCTACCAACCATTTGCATAATAACAATATAGCATCCAATCCTTATGTCATGCCTTCTTACGCTCATAAATCCCATAACCATGTACCATCGAACCAATATGGTGGACAAACTGGTAATTTGGAAGCCATGGTGAAATAATTAGTCTCCCGCATGGACCAAATAGATCCCTACCATCCCTCATACAATTATGGAGAGATGTGTAGTCAGCCTCTAGATCCTATTGTTGTAGCACAACCATATCCCAAACACTTTCCTATGCCTCTCCTACCTATATACAAAGGAATTGAATATCCCATAGAGCATTTTTGTATGTTTAGCATAGCGTGTCATGATATATCACATGATGATTTGTTATTACTAAAAATGTTTCCAAAAATTTTAGGAGGGATGGCATTAGAATGGTATTATCAACTACCCACTCATTCTTTGAGAAATTTCGAAGAAACCACCGAGTCTTTTGTGCATCAATTTAGTGCCTAAATTGAAAGGCATGTAACCATTAAAGATTTGTGCAACCTAAGACAAGACAAAGATGAGTTTTTTGCTGATTTCCTAGCTCGATGGAGATAGTTGATAGGGAAATTACACTTTGTGTTACCTTATCGGGAAATGTTGGATATCTTTATCAATAATCTACAAGAACAACTATCCTATGAGTTATCAACTGCTACCTTGACCACCTTCGATCAAGCTATAGATTTAGATCGAAGAGTGGAAGACGCTCTTGTTAGGAGAGGTCAACTTAAAAAGAAAGATGATGAGAAAACATCCAAAAATTAATATAAAAATAAACAAGTTGTGGGTGATGGAGTCACTGATAGTAGAAATATCGCTATTGTTAATATTGCAAAGACAACAGAGAAATTTATATTGAAACCACCTGATAAACCACCTCAAGAATTTACTAGGTTAAATCAACCTTTATCAACCATTCTCCCGTAATTACTAGCATGAGGATTGATCCAATCACTAAATATTTGGGAACCTGATCCAACTATACCCGGATACAAAGCTGATTTACACTGTGATTTTCATAGAGGACCTGGACATGCTACCAACTCTTGTAAAAGGTTAAAACATAAAATACAAGATTTAATTGATAACAATGATATGGAGGTGCAAGCATTTCAACCTAAACAAAATCCTCCTAATAATGCTCAAAAGAACATTCCTCAAAGTCATAATCAGAATGCCAATCAATCATTGGACATATTTCAACATCCTTTACCAAAGCATGGCAAAGAGGTGGCTAATCAAATTGAGCATCATAATGTTCCCCCTCCTACCCGATATGTAGGGAATATTAGTGGACATTCACCTAATCATGATGTGGAAGTATTTGACACAACTTTATCCATGGTTACGACCATACCTCTATATAATATTCGGACCCCTGATCTTAGTGATACCGAATATGAGACTGAAAGTGACATGGAAATCACCTCAAATCAATCGAATAGTTTTGAAGATGAATCAGATCCTATTCAACCTATCACAAGTTCTATGGTTCTAGAAGAACCATTTCATAGAAGAGTCACTACTAGACCATCTTATCACCAATTACTTTCCAATGAACAAGCCATAAATGCTAGACCAAGGCCCATTCATCATCCACAAAATAATATTGTAGGTACCATCGGAGTCGTTACCAGACAACAAGCTCAAAACTCTCAATAGGATCAAACTCAGAACGATGGATCAACTCCATTTGTTTTGAAAAATCCCAATAAAGGGAATCATGTGCCTAATGTTCAACCTAAGCCTCCTTATAATATTAATGAACAATTATCAAATACTATAGCTAGAATTTCCCTTTTGGACCTTTTAAGATCTTCTCCTACCCATAGGGATGAATTAATGCTCACATTAAGCCAAATGATGGCACAACAAAATATTCAACCTGAAGCCATGTCCAATACTATCATAACTCAAGAAGTCGATTGTATTGACTTCCGGGATAGAGATATACCACAACATAGTTTACATAAGGATAACCCCTTATATATTACTGCCCTAATTGGGGATGTAGCAGTTAAATGAGTCTTGATTGATAATGGTTCATCTTTAAACATATGCACTTTTGACTTCTACCAAATATTTGGGTTTAGAAGTGACGAAATGAAAAGAACTGATATGATCATAAAAGCCTTCAATGACGAAACACAAGAAACGTGTGGAGTTATTACTATCCCCTTGCAAGTTGATCTGAGAACCTTAGACACGACCGTGTTTATTGTACGTTGCCCTACATCACACAATATACTTTTGGTTCACCCTTGGATCAATGCGATGCGATTTGTGCCCTCTAATTTACATCAGTGTGTTAAATTCAAATTTAAAAATTAGTTGGTTACCATTCATGGTGATCCTAGACCCTTTGATATGTGTGCTTTGGCAGAACCTGTTGGAGTTTAATTTTACCCTGCTCTGTCATCCACACATCCTAATTCTCATCCACCATCTAAACGTGTGAAACACACACCCATGACATCATCTACTTTTTCCCCATCAACTACACCTCTACATATAGCTCAACCATATTTTGAACAAACCACATTAGGACCTCGAAAATATCCTAAAACTACAACCAATGCTTCTTGTTTTACTCCTATAAATTCCATACCTATAGACTCATCCATCGATATCTCTATAACATCTACATATACTACAAGCATACTTTCCACATCTGACGATGTAGGAAATTTTCCTTCTACCTCTTATGCTCTTACTGATGAGCTCTTACCCAATTTATCTAAAATTCTTATATAAAAAAAAACAAACACTGCCATGCAAGATTCCCTTATTTTAAATAAACTCCCACCCTCTCCTCATACCTTGGGTCTCCCACAACCTATGGGAAGTATTTACCAAGTCGGGAGTTGTGCTTTTATTTATAAGGGATATGACTAGGGAATAATACCTAGAAACATCAAGACACATTGTGATGGATATGCTAAATGCTATTTCGCTAATGAGTATATTAAAGCTAAGCCTATAATGCTTAAATTGGGATATAAAGGGAAAGGTTTGGGACCTTTCCATAATGGTATGAAATAACCTTTTAAGGTAGAATCGTGGCCTGCCCAATGTGGTGTGGGCCTATTTCCTAGTAAATGTCAGCCCTTCCCATTCGAGGATGATGACCACCTCATATGTTACCAAGATTATTTGGATAAACGGGATGTATTGCATTTAATGAATAAGCCTCTTACATGTAATATGTTATCCATAGATTACCTTGAGATGATTTTCGAATCTGACAATGAGTTGGAGGGGGATATATTTCATGATGTCTCCATTGAAGAATTGTTACATAACAGATTTTATTTCGATGGCTCTATACCTAGTATAGCCCAGCTTGAGTCCACGACTCCTCAAGATGAATTATCCAAGCTAAAATTGGAATAATTATAAGAATTAGGTGTTTCACCCGCCCCACCTAATTTTGAGAGAGATCTACACATGGAAGTAGAAAACATCATAAAAATTAACATTGGAACCAAAGATAACCCTCACATAATCAACATTGGATCAGAATTGAGTCAAGAAAAACAAGATAAATACATTGCATTCCTTAAACAATATGAAGACGTCTTTTCTTGGACATATGAAGATATGCCAGGATTAGACCCTTCTATAGTTATGCATCACCTAGTAGTCCATCCGGATGCTAAACCTGTTAAACATAAACTTAGACAAATGCATCCTAAAGTGGCCATACTAGTCAAAGGAGAATTAGAAAAACTCTTAAATGTTATTTTTATACAAGCCATTGATTATACTAAATGGATATCGAATGTAGTTCCAGTAACTAAGAAAGAAGCCACTAAATTTAGGGTTTGCATAGACTTCAGAGATATTAATGTTGCATGCCCTAAATATGATTTTCCTCTTCCTAACATGGATCAGATCATTGAATTTATTGCTAGGAGTGGAATGATATCCCTAATGGATGAATTTTCTAGTTATAATCAGATCAGGATAGCTCCTGAAGATCAGGCTAAAATAGCCTTTATTACCTGTTACGAAACCTTTTGTTGGAAAGTGATGCCATTCAGTTTAAAGAATGTACGTGCAACTTATCAACGCACTATGACTTATATCTTTCATGATATGATGCATAATATTCTACATGATTGTGTAGATATTATAGCTCGTTCCATCAAAGAAGATGATCATTTGGATGACTTGAGAAAAGTATTTGATCGGTTGAGGGAGTATCTTATCTGATTGAATCCAGCTAAATGTATATTCGTAGTTAAGTGTGGTAAATTATTAGGGGTTATTGTTTCTTTATGTGGCATTGAAATTGACCATCTCAAGATCATGGCTATCACTGATATGCCCGCACCCACAAATATATCAGAATTACGAAGTCTACAAGGTAAGCTTCAAGCTATTCGTCGCTTTATTGATAAGTTGGCAGAAAAAACCGGACCTTTTCTTAAGCTTCTTAAGAAAGATGTCTCTTTTCATTGGGATGACAAATGTCAGGAAGCATTCGAACTCCTCAAACAATATCTCCTTAAACCATCAGTGCTTTCACCACTTGAATCTAATCGTCCATTTATTTTGTACATTTTTGCTTCTGATTTTGCCTTAGGAGCTATGTTAGCTCAACTTGACGATGAGAAGAAAGAAAATGCTAATTATTAAATTAGCAGAACCTTAATTAGTTATGAAACTCGCTATACCGTATTAGAGAAGTTATGTCTAGCAGTCGTATTTTCTACACAGAAACTATGACATTATATGCTCAGCCAAAAAATGTATGTTATTTCTAAATTCGACCCTCTACGATATCTCATGAGTCGACCATACTTATCTGGTTGCACAACAAAGTGGGTTCTTGCATTAAGAAAGTTTGAACTCATGTTTATAGGAGAAAAGTCTGTTAAAGGTCAAATCATAGCAGATCAATTAGCCACTGCACCCTTAGAGTCTACCCATCCCCTCATCATTGAGTTTCCTGATGAATGCCTTAAACTAGAGGCAGACCATCTAGAGAAATGGTCCCTATACTTTGACGGAGCCCGATGTATGAGTGGGGCTGGTGCAGGTATTATTTTAATATCTCCATAGAAACATCTTATACCTTTGTCCTTCAAATTAACATTTGCTTGCACCAATAAAACTATTGCATATGAGGCTCTAATCCTTGGTTTACGAGCTGCCTTGGCACTGAAAATTAAAAATTTATTATTTTTCGGTGACTCTCAAATTGTCATAAATCAAATCAATGATGTTTATCAAACCCGAGATGATAAATTGCATCCATACAAAGCATATGTTTTACAATTATTATCTTCATTTGATCAAGTTACCTTGGAAGCTATTCCTCGAACTAGCAACCGTGCGACTGACGCTATGGCTGTAGCTACATCTCTTTTGCCCTTGGAGTTAGATGATGAATATGCTACAATCATTATTCATCAACTCCAAGAACTAGTTTCAAGCAACTCATGCTTAGAACCTTTGGATGTGTTTCTAATCAACGAAACTACTCCTAAACCTTGGTACACTGATATATTTAATTTTTTGCAAAATGGAACCTTCCATGAAGGTTGTAATAGCAACCAACGTCGATTATTATGTAGACAAGCAAGTCGCTTCATGATTATTGGTAATACCTTGTATAGGAGATCTTTTGAATGTATCTTACTAAGATGTTTGAATCTAGACGAATCTAGATAAGCTTTGAGTGAAGCCCATGATGGATCTTGTGGGGGACACTTTAGTGGTAGCACCATTGCTAAGAAGCTCCTTAGGATAGGATATTTTTGGCCTACCATGGAGAATTATGCACATGATTATGTGCATCATTGTGACAAGTGCCAAAAACACGCTGACCTTGTCCATGCGCCCGCACAAGAGCTACAGGCTATTTCATCTCCTTGGCCCTTTTCAAAATGGGGCTTAGACATGATTGGAAAAATCAACCCTATGTCATCTGATGGACACAAATTTATCATAACTGCCACTAAGTATTTCATGAAGTGGGTTGAAGCTATGCCATTAGCTTCTTGCACTTGGAACCCAAGTTTCCAAGTTTATTTTTAATCAAATTATTTGTAGGTTCGGAATCCCTGCAAATCTCATCTTAGATAATGGAACTTGTTTTAAAAATAAAGATGTTAAGAAATTATGTCAAAAGTATAAAATTCAACATTTTTGGTCCACTCCCTATTATCCTCATGGTAATGGCCAAGCAGAAGCATCTAATAAAACATTAATCAAAATCCTTAAAAAACTGGTCAAAAAATCTGGTCGAGATTCGCATATTCAATTATATCTTGCTTTGTGGGCTTATCGAACTAGTGTTCGTACTCCCACAGGAACTTCCCCCTTTGTTTTGGTCTATGGTGTTGAAGCAATTTTTCCATACAAAGCATATGTTTTACAATTATTATCTTCATTTGATCAAGTTACCTTGGAAGCTATTCCTCGAACTAGCAACCGTGCGACTGACGCTATGGCTGTAGCTACATCTCTTTTGCCCTTGGAGTTAGATGATGAATATGCTACAATCATTATTCATCAACTCCAAGAACTAGTTTCAAGCAACTCATGCTTAGAACCTTTGGATGTGTTTCTAATCAACGAAACTACTCCTAAACCTTGGTACACTGATATATTTAATTTTTTGCAAAATGGAACCTTCCATGAAGGTTGTAATAGCAACCAACGTCGATTATTATGTAGACAAGCAAGTCGCTTCATGATTATTGGTAATACCTTGTATAGGAGATCTTTTGAATGTATCTTACTAAGATGTTTGAATCTAGACGAATCTAGATAAGCTTTGAGTGAAGCCCATGATGGATCTTGTGGGGGACACTTTAGTGGTAGCACCATTGCTAAGAAGCTCCTTAGGATAGGATATTTTTGGCCTACCATGGAGAATTATGCACATGATTATGTGCATCATTGTGACAAGTGCCAAAAACACGCTGACCTTGTCCATGCGCCTGCACAAGAGCTACAGGCTATTTCATCTCCTTGGCCCTTTTCAAAATGGGGCTTAGACATGATTGGAAAAATCAACCCTGTGTCATCTGATGGACACAAATTTATCATAACCGCCACTAAGTATTTCATGAAGTGGGTTGAAGCTATGCCATTAGCTTCTTGCACTGGAACCCAAGTTTCCAAGTTTATTTTTAATCAAATTATTTGTAGGTTCGGAATCCCTGCAAATCTCATCTTAGATAATGGAACTTGTTTTAAAAATAAAGATGTTAAGAAATTATGTCAAAAGTATAAAATTCAACATTTTTGGTCCACTCCCTATTATCCTCATGGTAATGGCCAAGCAGAAGCATCTAATAAAACATTAATCAAAATACTTAAAAAACTGGTCAACAAATCTGGTCGAGATTCGCATATTCAATTATATCTTGCTTTGTGGGCTTATCGAACTAGTGTTCGTACTCCCACAGGAACTTCCCCCTTTGTTTTGGTCTATGGTGTTGAAGCAATTTTTCCTTTTGAATTAGAAGTTCCTTATTTTGTTCTACTACTTCAAGATACAGAAGTAGGAGATGAATATCGTCCTGGCAGACTTAGTCAACTGGAACTCCTAGATGAGAAGCGCATCAATGCTTTAGAGCATCTTCGTGCCTACCAAAAAAAGCTTAAACACGCATACCTCAAGAAAGTTCATCAACGATCCTTTGAGATCGATGACCTTGTCTTAAAAGAAAATAAAAAAAATACTAATGCAACTAAAGACCTTAAAGGTAAATTTGAGCCCAACTGGCTTGGACCATATGTCATCACTGCTAAATTTAGATCGGGAGCATATCGATTAGCTACCTTAGATGGTAAATATCTTAAAGAAATTATGAACATTATGCATCTTAAGCATTATTATGCATAACATTTGGTCCTTTTTCATCATTTATATATTGTGTGTATTTTGCATTTTGTTTCATTTTAGTAAAATTTCAAAAAAAAAAAAAACAGTAATAGTATTTCTTCTTGCAATTCATCAATCAAAATCAAATATAAAAACATCAAAATCGTCAAAATCTTCAAAAACATATTTTATTTTCATACCTGTCAATTCTTGAAGTATTGCAGTTATATTTTCAATTATTTTGGATAAATTAGCATTTATTTGGAATCCCGCACTTTCACATTCACATGAATAAATATCTTGATTTTATTTGGTATGATTATTAATCTCTCTTATATCAAAGTCCATAGTTGAATTAAATAAAGTTTTGAGCATAGAGAACTGATCTTGTTATTTACTTGAACCAAATATATCTTTTCACATTAAAATGATTTCATTGCAAATTCAATATGATGCTACATAGTAAAAGTGGTTTCTTGAGCGAAAAGTTTCCCTTGCTATCCTATCATGCACATGGTCTAGAATCTTTGAGAATTGAAAAAAGGACAAGTTCACCCCTACTCAGAATAAAAATACCTTGCTCTACAGCTAATCCGAGCAAGTATACCTAGCATAGGAAGAAAAAGAAAAGTCCAAGAAAATGAGAAAAAGAAAAATATAATTTTGTACCATCGCAACAATATTTCAGCATTATCTCAAGTTCCAAGAAAAATACCAAAAAAAAAGAGAGAGAAGAAAAGAAGAGAAAAAGAAAAGGCAAAAGCAAAATGCAATAAATCCCTTTCCCTACCCCTTGAAAAGAAAATAAGGGTGAATGAGCTTGAATCCCTGGAATTCTCAATTATTTGAAAACTATGAGGTAAGCCCCATAACAGGTGGTTTGTGCCCAACCCGCTTGGCCTTGGGTAATCCCTAGCATGGTGATATGTCTATCACATTAGAGACCTTATTTTTTATAGACCTATGTCGACTTATGGATTAGCTAGCTCTTGATAACCTAACTTACACAGTAGTCTGGTACGGTTACATGCATATAAATCATGGTCGACGAACATTCATTTGGTTAATTCAAATTACTTGTATCAAATTATCTTGCTCAAAATTGGTGAACGAACAATACAATTGCACACACATTTGTATTTGAGAGATTCTCTATCATTATGATAAATCAAGATCGACAATGAACTCACATATGCACATGAGGGTTCCTTACAAATCTACATTTGTCTTTGAGATAATTTAAAATATTTCTGCAACTCTTTTGGAATAAATTTTATTCTTATTTCAGAACATATTTTTAGTATAAAAACAATTACATACATTGTTTTCAAAAATCCAAAATTCTTTTAAACAACCTATTACAAAATCTAGCAAATAAAGTCAAGTTTGTATATTATTATTTTCTGTTTATCAAAAATAAAAAATCAATCATGCAATAAAACTAAAATATCAATTTCTTCTTTGGATTTTGCAATGATGGTATAATTCTATACCTATAATTCTATGCCTAGCGCAAACCATTGTCCTAAGTTTATTTTCCCATTCATTTAAAAAAAAAACAAACATATGGATTACATCCTTATGTTACACAATTGTGCTTTAAAATGAACGAACACTTATTCTATGTCATGTCATTATGTCAACATTCAATTTTGCAACCATGGTATAATTTCTAAGGAATTGTTCAAAATTTTATCACACTTAGGAATTTATGCCTAGCAAAATCATATTTCTTTTAGTATCTCACGCATAATATTTTTATGAAAATCTGAAAACAAATCATCGCCATCACAACACAAAGTCTTAAGACAGTCTCTTAAGCATTCTTTTACTTTTAGCAATATTTCTATATTGGGATTAGCTTGACGACCGAGCGAGCGGTGACTCCATGAAATGGTCTATAACAACGACAATGTCCTTTGAAATTATTGTTAGAAGTCCCTTTTATTTTTCATCAAATCACACCAAAACAACCAATTATTTACATCAGATTATTTCATTTAAATTTTACAACATGACATAAAATTATAATATTTCTAAAACAACATAATTACATGAATCATCAATAATCAATTGCAAAATTCAACATTAAAGCATCATAACACATATACACAAGCCATATCATCAAAAAGACTATATATATATATATCAACAAATTATGTACATCATATCAAAACTGGACTAGTATGCCACAATCAATACCCTGGCATACTCAATCCTCTCAAAAAATAATAATAATATATACAATGTCTGTGCAGTGAGCGGCTAGCCTCGCTCAATCATACCATAAACAGTAAAAATGAATTAGGGTTTTACCCTATTTTCTTAATTTTATTTAAAAACAACAACATTTTTTTAATTTTTGCTTTTTCGCGTTTTTATCTTAAATGTTCGATTTGGGTAAAAACATGGAGGGGGCACCATAATTAGCAGTCATATGATTCGACCAAGAATCGTCATCTAGAAAATTGAGTAAATTTTTGCTTTCTCGTAAAACAGGAAGAACTCGTCTTTGATGCATTTTCTTCAAAAAATTCGCTAAATATGGGGCAAAATGTAGCACCCTAAAATTGGTGCAGTTAAACCCTTAGTAAAAGATAAAAAGATTAAAAATTGAATTTTAACTCCAAACTGCCCGTAAACCACCTGTTACCCGCTTCCCTTCTTTTCCATGTCATTTTTAGGATTTGTTTTGATCGTTGGACGATATCATCATAGATCAGACAAAATCATCCCCGATCTGACGAATTCGTCTAGAACAAAACGTCTAGACGATTTCGTCCTAAAATCGAATTTTCAAAATTAGCTTATGTTTCAACAGCTTCTCTAACCTAGGCAGAAAGCGTATTTGCGTAGTTAGAGTCTCCCCCGTTGGAGATCTCCCAAATTGGGATGATATCCAACCTCCTAACCTCCCCCTAATCCTATATAAACTGGGATTTTTCTAGTTTATCCCCCTGACTGACTCCCCTGACCCCCTTGACTCTCTACCTAAAATCCTACCTAAACTCCCTTGAACTTCCACACACCTTAGAGCATCCTTGCACTATCATTTACATTCTGTATTTCATGTTTTCTTGCAGGAACTTTACTGTTTTTCAGTCGAAGCAAGATCGGATCGTCACAAGCGATTCCTGACTATCTCGGACGATCCTGTCGAGGAGCGCAGATGATCTCGTACGATTCAAGGTGATCCTGACTGTAGTTCAGATTGGGGGAAATAAGAGCCCAGAGTTTGCATTTTCTTAGTGTTTTCTGCTTTTTCCTACTGTATTTTTGCATTATCTTAGTTATTATATTTATGCATCTTGGAGTTCACCTCATTTAGCATAACCGCATGATAAAGTTAAAATCAATCATTAAATTTCCTGCATTTCTCTTATTTATTATTTGAATATATTATTTAGGCATGTTTGCTATTATTTCTATCATTCCCCTTTGCTTTTGCAGTTGCATCTTTGGTATTTTGTATCTATTTATGTGATTGTAGGTTTTTGAAAAAATCATCTGACGAATTCATCAGATTTACGACAATCTCATCTGATCTCAAATGATTTTCTGAGATTTGAGATGATTCAGTGTAATTTCAGACTATTACGTACGATTTGAGACGATCTGGACTGCTAAAAAACTCAAAATATTCATCACACATCCAAAATCAGGTATGTTCTGTCCCATTCGACACATTCTCTATGTTTAGAATTTATTCATATTTTTTGTATCCATAAAAATCAGCATTGGCATATAGAATAGTTTAGATTCATCTTGGCCAAACCTAGGAATTGAATGATTAAAGTACAAAATGAACACATCAAACCCACTATCAACCTAAGTGTGGAAACTGCCACTCAAAAGTTTCCTGGTGAATCCACCGTCCATAAAAAATTCACCCTTATACCCCTCCCCCGAGAGACGGGACCTTCAAAGGGCCTCTCAGTCCGAGGTATTGTCCCATCCTTCTTGCATCCCCCTTCCGGGTGTGGATCCTATAGCCTGAAGGTAAGGATATGAAAAATTTGGAGCGATACACAACGGTCACTACAAACCTGCTCGACAATTTGTTGTAGCAATGAGAAGACAAAAGAACCATTTTATTTGTAAAATGGGATCGATCCCTTATATCTTTGTAAAATCCCTGTGAGAGAAAATACTACAATCAAATGGAAAGTACAATACAATACATATCATTTACTACTTTGTATTTACATGTTTTCTATGGTGCATATTTTTATCATCTACAAAAACAAATCCAATAAGTAGAAGGAAGACAACCCAATGAGACTCGATACATAGTCAAATAGCCTAGCACTCATACCTCATTAATAATGACTATGACAATCCCCATGCCTAAAAATATCAAATAAGTACAATTCGATCTAAGGGGAGTAGGTATGATAGGGGATTTAGTAGCCATTATGCAGTCGATGAGTCAAACCCAACTACACTCTAGGATAATTTTGTAAAGGAAATACTAGGAGCTAGAACCAAAATAAAATAAATTATAGGAGAAAAATGATAAGCTCAAGTAGTAGTTGTTGCAAGTACAAATAGTTAAATAGTTCTAGTACAAAGAAAAAGTTATCTCTATGTTGAATATTGAAATGGGAACAATAAATAGAAATCTTAAAGATTTTGTTGGCATCATAGCTAGAATACAAAGCATTTATGTACTCTTTAAAGAGACAAATTAAAAGGAATAATATTTGGGTGACATCAAAAGAGAATATGAAAAAATAAGGACTCATGTAACTATCTTAGACTTGTGAATTTAATATTGAATATATGAATATGTCCTCGTACTTCCACGAAATGCCATTCTGGGTAAAGCTTGTAATAGACATAGAAGCTTGGATAGAAGAAATGAAAAAAAAAAATTGGGAATCTACTTGAAGAACTCATTGCTTCACAAAAATTTGAGGAATTGATATCAAATAATATTTTGGATTTTGAATGTAATGAAGTTGATGAAGATAAGTTTGCTCAATAGTTCATTGAACTATCCAAAATGAATCAAACTGTAGTCAATTTCTCCAAAGCAAATGACTCTAAAATAAAATATTTTAAAAATAAATCATTAAGGGTGATGGACCTAATCACAACTACATCTTATTTTTGTGTTGAGGCTTGGATAAAAATGGTTGATCTACTTGGGATGAGTCAATCAAAAAAATACAAAATTAGAAAAGTTAGCAAGGATAAATTATAAGCAACAAGTATCATGGGGCACACAATAGAAAAAAATCAAACAACTAGAGACAAGGCCAGGAATAGGCCAGTGGCAGGGCCCAATTGCTAGACAACTACACCTCACAAGAAAATGACCTAAGCATTTTAGAGTGACTAAGTGATAATTTTTTAAAATAAAACAACTTAGGATACTTGTCGTTTTGTTGTAGTGCACTCAAAAGATCAAGGGTAGAGATGATACCACATGGAGATATCTACTAAGAACTATTGTAGTAGAATGGAGTATCCTAAGGTCATATAAGTAGCCATAGCCATCCAATTTAATATCAAGTTTTGCATAGCCAATTTTTCTAGAGAGGTATACTTGAGTGCCCTTGCATTATGAATTGTATTCCCTTTGTTTCTTGTTTTTACCTTCATCCCTCATTCTTCCCCTTGATTATGTAGGCTTTGCTCAAGAGGCATCCATTTTTCTAAGATCATTTCCAATGGTTGGATCAAAATCTAGGAGGCTCCTTGTTACATGATTTGAATAAGGAGTGATGGATTTTTGTTGCACTATGTGAATGAAACACCATTTGTATTTGTTGAGTGAGATCTTGGCATTTTGAGCTAGACTCCCATTGTAAAATATTTCAATATTAATACAATCTTGCTTCCTCTTGGAGAAATTATTTGGTATAATTATGTATCTATTGCATGTTTACATATTACATAATTTTAATGTGTGAATAGTGCTTTTGGCTTGTGAAATTTCAATTATGTTTATTATATTATTTGAATGATCATAATTGACCCAATTTATTCTTTCTTTTCTTTCTTTCTCATTGAATGTTTAAAATCTTGCTATAATTTACCCAATGGATAAGGCACCAGTCTGCTTATAGAGCATAATTAGATGGTTTTTGTGATTCTTGATCAAATTAATACTTTACATTTTCTATAATCTAGATGAGCATGAGTATATAGTCATATTATAGGCTCACCTCAGGGTTTTCCTTACCATACATGATCTATTTAGAGTCTTAGGATAATCTTTTCTCGAGTTAAAGAGGTGGATCATCCAAAGTCCACAATACTGATTGGACTCAGGAATTTTTGGTGGTGTAATAATTCATAAGGGGTGTTATTTCTAGGGAAAAAACCATACTTTTATTTTAAAATTTTCACATTTTTCTCTCCTCTTTTTTTAAAATTTAAAAAAATTCAAAAGACAACGATCATGGGTCCTGACTGTCCTTAATTTTTTTTGTCATTATTTTACCACAATTCCTAAATCCCTTGAGTGTACTTACTATTATGTGAGACTGTGAGTATTCTAGGCCAAGCAATCTTGGCCAGAGCAATTTTGTTCTTTCTACACATACTGTGCTAGTGGATCCAATCGAGTTATACCCATAAATCAAGAAATAAAGAAAGGAAGAGTAGCTTGTCCTGGTATTCACATGAATAAGTGGCCAATATTTATATCAAGAGCTATCAAATCCATAGGTACTTCTCTAGTTTCATAGAAAAATAGCTAGGTATTTTTTTTTTTGCTTTTGCTAATAATTTAAATTCAACTTCTGTTAGTATTAGTTTTAGCATTATTTCTTATTTGAGTGTTACTTCAAACCCTTTTATTAGTACCTCGATAATAAATATGGTGATTTCAAACTAGAATGTTCAAAAATCCAAGACCAATAGGTATAGGCAATTTAGATTACCCCAATTCTAAACCCCTTACCTGGTAAAGCTCATAAATATTTGCCTAAATTCCAAGGAAATAATGTTGTGACTAGTGAAGACCATATCAAAGATTTTCTATATGCCATGGATAGTCTTGAAGTAGAATATGAAGATGTAGTCCTTAGATTATTCCTTCAAAATCTAGAAAAAGATGCTCATGAGTGGTTCAATCATCTTCAGCTTGATACTATCATTAATTTTCAAACCATGGAAGAAGTGTTTCTCAAAAAGTATGGGGAGAAAAGAATTAATAGTCATTGATGATAGAGCTAGAAACTATGAAAAATAAGGAAAATTAGTTAGTAGAGAATTTCAACAAGATATTTTTCAACATTAAGAACAAAATTCTCACAATATTAAGGCCTAATGATGATTAGTCAATTTTCTTCTATAAGAATACATTTCTTGGGGATTTTAACTATCAGTTAAGACAAAAGCAAGATAACAATATTGATGCTTGTATGGATAAAGCTATTTAGATTGAAAGGAACATGATTGAAAATGGAAATATGAAAGACTATTATCTAGATCCTAATAAACTTGATAAAAATCCTAAGAAAGTAGGTTTCACCATATTAAAAAAAATAAAGTAGGATCCTATGGATAAGATTACAAAAATGTTTAACACCATGAATAATAGGTTGGCTAGGATAGAGAGAGAAAGAGGAGATAATATTGAGACTTCACAACCACAAGGTGATAACAAATCTCCTTTTCATTAAAAAATTATTATAACAATAATTTTTGCATAGGAGAAAGAACATAAATGGTGGAAATAATTGAAAAATAAAAGAATCTCAAAAAGGTTTAGATGTCATACCTAACCCTATTCCCTCTACTAGTGTAGCTACAATTTTTTTTATTATTTTTTTGCTTATGATGCTCCTCATAATTCTTCTAGTTGTAGAATATATTTTAGCATGCATAAAAATGTAGATATTAAGGATGAATATAAAGAAGATATCAAGATCAATGTATGTTGGACTCAATATGATGAAGCTAGAGAAAAATAGTTTGAGGAAGACATGGAATTATATACTTCTAATCATAATTCTAAAGCTCTAGTCCTTGACAATGTAGATATTATGCACTGATCTCAAGATAGTAGGTTTGAGAGAATGAAAAAGGAAGATTAGCACCTATAGCAGAAGAAGTAGAATAATTATAAAGGATCCATAAAATAAATTTAAGGAACATAATAGTGCTAGATAGGGTTGCTAATGAAAATAAAGGACATACAAGTTAGAATAAATCTATCCATAAAAAGAAAAATGATAAAAAATAAAAGGATAAAAAAAAAAGTCACCCATAAAGTTATTGAGATAGATGAAGATATGCACAAGCAATAGAAAGAATAATATGGAAGAATAGTGGATGCTAAGAAAACTAAATTTTATGCATATTCATAAATAAGTTGATAAAAACTCAACATTAGCTTTGGTGAGTTAATGACAGTACCTAAATATAGATATTAGGTTTACAAAGCTTTTAAATTAATAGATCAAAAAAAATGTTATACATGTAACACTTTAAGGTCAGAAAGTCATGAGATTAGAGGACCCTCTTTAGTGAGACCATTTTATGTTTCTCTTAGATATACATCATACTTAGGTGACCAATATGTCATTCATATTTCCATGCTTGATAGTGAAACCTCAGACAATATAATGCCAAAACAAGTAGCTAATCAGTTAGGTATTATTTTTACAAGATATTCTCTTCCTATTTTAGTGATGGATAGTAGACAAATACCATGTGTAGGAGTGATAACTAGTCTACTAATGTATCTAGATCAATATCTAAAAAAAGGCATAGTCATAGATGTGGTAATAGTGGATGTAGATCATTTCTTCTCCTTACTACTGAGTAGACATTATGTTGAAAAACTAGGTGGTTCCATTCAATTACATTGGTTTTATGCTACCATTCCCCTATCAAGAAAAGAAAATGCTACTCTCAGAAGAGAACAATTCAAAAAATCTTCTATAGAACTGAGAAAGTATGATGACACTATGATAAATATTGTTAATTATATCAAGGAAAAAGGAATGGGAGTATAATTAGTATGGCATACACCCTTTCTAAAATAAGTCCCTAAAGCTAAAGATATGGATCTAGAAATTTAGAGCAAAGGTTGATGCTAAATCAGATAGGATCATAACTAGTGAAATGTGGACCATGAATTTTGATGGAGAAAAGTCACAAACTGGGGATAGTTTTGGGATTAACCTAACTAACATCAAAGGTAATTATATTAGAATTTCTAATAGATTAGATTTCCCATGCACTAATAATGTGGTAAAATATGAAACCCTACTATTAGGGCATAAAAAATCTTGAAAATTAGGCATCAACTATTTAACTGCCAATGGAGATGCAAAGATTATTTTTTAGCAAGTGAAAGGTAAATATCAAATCAAATACCCGAGATTGAAATAGTATAAGAAGGTTGTTATTGATGATATTGAAAATTATTGGCATTTCATATACAGTATATTCCCATAGATAAAATCATATAGTAAATATATTGGCCATTAATGCATCTGGTGTAGATTATCTAGAAATTGATACATATTATATGGATAGATTCCCTACCATTTATGTCTATAAACTCTCTATGATAGATAATGTAGTATATATTCAAGTATTTTAGGATTATGTTGATATAAAAGACTTTATGACTCTCCAAAATCAATTTGTCGATGTCATATGTGATGAGGAGGATGAAAACAAATTAAAATATGTTATTGGAGAGCCAAAAAATCATCCAATTTAATATTAATAGAATACTTAGAGGGTTTATTTCTTTAGAAAGTTTATTTTATGAATTTGATAGAGCATGTAAACCTTTGTTAAATATTCAAAAGTAGATGACGTGAATATAGGGACAACATAAGAGTCAAAACTTGTTAGAATAAATAAAGCTTTATCCATAAAAAGAAAAAAATAGTATATCATTTTTTTGGAAAAGAACAAAGATGTTTTTGCTTGAAGTTATAAGGATTTTAGAATTTTTAATACAAAATTTATGAATCACATAATTCCCTTTCAAGACAATGCCAAACCATTTAGGCAAAAGTAGAATAAATTTAATCTTAATTTACTTCTAGTAATGCAAAAAGAAGTTAAAAAATTCTTGGATGCAAAAATAATTAGAAAAGTAAGATTTTTATCTTGGATTGCCAACTTAGTACCAGTAAGGAAGAAAAATAGAGATATAAGATTGTGTTTTGATTTTAGAAATTTAAATAAAATCTCACTAAAACATAACTACCCACTTCCTAATATGGAACAACTATTAGAAGCAATAGTAGGATCAACAAGAATGTCTTTATTAGATGGTTTATTTGGCTATAATAAGATATTAGTAAATCTAGAAGATAGGTATATAACAACATTCACCACACCATGTGGGACTTTTGAATATCTCAAGATGCCATTTGGGTTGATGAATGTAGATGCTACATTTAAGAGTGGATTTTTATTTTAAAGGTTTGATGTTTGAAATAGTAGTATATCTTGATGATATTACACTTTTTCTAAAAATTTGAAAGATCTATTTGAAAATTTGGCTACAATATTTAGCAGATGTAAATAATTTGGCATATCTCTTAACCCTAAAAAATACATTTTGGAACTACATAATGAAAATTATTAGGGCATGCTTTTTCAAAATAGGGCAATAGCATTGATCCATAAATAACTGAAGTTATTGCTAAAAGACTTCCTCCTAAAAGCTTTAAAGGAGAGAGATCCTTGTTTGGTAAAATAATATTTATAAGGAGGTTTGTCCCTAATTTTTCCAAAATTGCTAAACCCATAAATAAAATTATCAATAAATATGGAGAAATAAGGTGGATAGATGAAAACACTAAAGCATTTCAAAAAACCAAGGATGCAATCACTTAAGCCCCTATTTTGAATTACCCTAATTATTCCAAAGATTTCAATATATACTTATCAGCATCATAACATATAATTTTTGTAATCTTGTCTTAGAAGGATGATGAGAAAAATGCAAGACCCATAGATTTTATGAGTACAAGACTGAAAGGTCCTCAATTGAAAAAAATTGTAATAGAAAAATAGGCTTTTGCTTTAATAAGATCATTATGGAACTTTAAGAGTATATTTGGATCAAATAAAATGATATTTTGTATCCCTTATATAGCCATTAAATATATTTTCACTCAATATGAACCAACAGGGAGTTCTACCATATGGATGGTTAAACTATTACAATATGATGTAGAATTCAAAGCAGATAATATTGCTAAAGGATAGGGATTAGAAAAATATATGTCTAATAGAGAAGGGGAAGACATGAATAATACTATCATGATAGATGAACAATATGAAATAAGAATGACTGAGAATTCTAATTGCAAATGGTATGAGGATATTGTATTCTATCTACAAAATTTATCATTCACTAGAGGTATGTCCTATCATGACCCACCTTGGTAGGACTTGCTACTTAAGTTGGACTATGTATTAGTGAATGATGTTTAATGCTTAGATTTGATGCTTTTGATAGATGTATGCTTTGATATTATGTTTATTTTATTTAAGGATATGGTATTGTTGATGCTCTGAATGGTTGCAAGATCAGGTACTCTTATGGTGGACAAGATAATTCACCACAAGGAATGTGTAGATATGCAAAAATATAACACCTAAACAATTAATGAAATCAAATTGATAAGATAATCATGTAACCATCAAAAGACAAAACAAGAAAAGCAAATGGTGTCCTTCTCGTTAATATTTAAATATTCCTTCATAATGTGGTTACAAATATATCCCTATTAGAGATAGATACCAATTTGATACAATTTACAAGAAATAATCAATGGTAGGTGTATTTTTATGGATCTTTGCACCCTCAAAATTGATTATAGGAAGGGTTTTCTTGTGACCTCCACATGGTGAGATAAATATTAATGAATATTTGTATTGAATAGCTCCTATTGAGATCTAAAACCTGCACACAAGAATTCTTACAAGATGTTAATAGTAAATGAGGAACCTCTCATGATGAGGTCCATATACATGATAAGAAATTGAAAGAAAGATGCTAAAAATGATAAAAAGATGCATGAAACTAAATAAAAACTATGCTAGAACAAAAACAAACTACTGCTAAATCTATTGTAACTAGAAAGCGCAAAAAAATTAGATGTCATCGAGAGGCTATCATGGGGTAAAGTGATCAGGCTTGCTGGCCATCACAAGGTATGAGGACGATGCCTATGGGCCACTTTAGGGTGAAGAGACCGCTAAACTATGAACTATTTCTTCATGACCAATGTGAGAAATGCCTAGGTTGGTCTACCAAATTGATTGTTCAAGGGTTGCACACTTGAAGCATGATTGAAATATAGGAAATAGAACAAAACAAGGTCACTTTATGGTAAAATATTGTTGAATTTGATCTTCAAACTCCAAGGGACTCCATTGATGCAATTGATAGCTCCATAATGAGATTTGAGCAGCACTTCATTGCTTATGAGAGGATTTTCTCTCTAGTAAATAAATCGAAAACACTTCATCACGGAGAATTCAAATATTTTTCATGAAGGCTTGGGCTCTTATATATTTTCAAAAAGGTAATCTTGGCTTGCAATAGAAGCCAAGAATCAAGAATCGGTTAGGCTCTAGGAAGATCAAACGTCACCTCTAGAACCTTTGTATGCTTATCTATTAAAGCTTTAACTACCTTTTAACCAATTTGGCTCGGCTTGGAAGCCCAAGTTTTTTACGAGTATGATCATCCTAGGGTAGAAATACCATGAACACTAGCCATCACAGGGTCTAGTGGCCATTGGAGGCTACTCTTGGGTATGATGGTCTAGGATGTAAAAGATAGGTTGTCCCTATTTGAGTGGTAAAAACCATTGTTAACCCTTGAGGATGCCCAAGGTGGGTCATATGGCCTGAAAAGGTATCCATATAGGTAGCCTCCTCAAAATGACATGTTTTAGGTGTCTAAAAATACCTCTTTTTTGGACACGTTGTGTGAAAGCACAACACTGAGCACAAATAGACAAATTAACATCAAATTGAAGGTTGAATGATGTTCATTGATCTGATCAACTTTAATTGTCCCAATAATAAAAGAGCATGCATATTTGAATCATTTCTTCCAATACTTTAGTGGATTTAATTTGTGTACAACTTTGGAAAATTTGAAGGCATTCGAGGTTTTGTGTTACTAAATGGACCGTTAGTTTAGGATGACAAAGGTTTGGTTTAAATTTTTTACTTTTTACCCTAGAAAATAGAGAAGTGTGTGATAGTTAGAAATTATTTTTAAATGAACGTAATTGGCATGATTGAGTGTTTAATTATTGATTTTAATTATGGATTTTGTAATTATGACTATCTCCTCAAGCGATGATTCGAAGAGAAAATAGCAAGTGATTAAAATGATGATTCACTTAACCAATATGACTTGCTTGAGTGTTGCAAGATGATAACAAATGTAAAAGGGAAAGTCCTATTATAGTTGTGATTTTGACCATTTTTAGTAAGTGCACATCTCTATCCTATGGAGCAGTCTAGCCACATGGCTTTCTTAGGGAATTAAGATGATATAAATTCAATTAAATATTGATGTGAATCACTATGTTTGATGATTTTATGGAACCTCATAGAAGAATAAAATGTATGCCTCATTTCCTTGGAGAAGTCTGGTTGCATGGCCTTCTTGGGGATTGAAGTGAAGATATTTCAATTCATTAATGAATTATTTTGTGGTTCAAGTGGCCTTATGGTAATTTACTCATCTTACCAGATTGCATGGATAGCAATTTCCTACAACCACCAAATATATAGGGTAAATTACTAGGTATGAGGTGCACTTGAGATTTTGTTTAATTGATTTTTTTTATATTTTTGAAATTTTTGATGAAAGTGGACCAATAGATGATGTTAAATACCCAAAATTAAGCTCATGATGCTAAAAAAATGTGTGCCTTTGTTTCATTTTGATGCCATCCTAGGGTACAATAATGGCATTTTGCAAATTTTGGGGTCATCCCAGGGTAGGATGATCATGGTGAAATGTGATCACTCTATACTAGAGCAGATAAGAAATTTGAAAAATATAAAAGCAAATTTTTAAAATTTTAAAGTCACTATGATAGCTGGCAGTGAGAGAAAAGGATGAGTTATATGGAGGAGAGATTATTTGACCAAGAACACTAATAAAAACTTGGCACACTATCACAATGGATTAGCCAAAGGCTTCTACGAGTGGAGGAGCCAGAGCTACAAATGTAGAAATTTTGATCCCTCTCTTGTTAAGTTTGTAAATTAAAAATGAACCTCATTAAGTAATGGGAAAATGAACCTCACTAAAATTCTAGTAACGAACCTCACACTAAATTAGAAATATTTAGAGTAGGTTAGATTAGGGGTAAATTTTTATTTTTTTAGCAATTTTGGCATGGGTCATACCCCTTTTAGGTGCCACCTACAGGGCCATTCTAGGTAAAATTGGCTCCCCTTTGGCTGGATGGGGGCCGTCCTAGGGTAGGGTGGCCATTTTTGAACACCAATGATCAAATTTTTTAACTATTGGGGTGGTTGTCCTAGGGTGCAACGATCGCACCTACCAACCGTCTGGGCCTAGAGCGATTGCTATTTTTTTTTTTGGGGATTTTTATGGATTGTGTGTTGATTTGTGTGATTATTGAGCATTAAATGTTCACTTCCCATTATAGGGAACCCCTATTTCTTGGGTAATTGTAAGGGTAGCTTATGAGTGATGAATAGAACCAATTTGAGGTGATTAGCTTCAAACAAGTGGTGTGCATTCCCATAGTTATGTCAGATCTAAAATATCTGAAAGCCCTAGCTTATCGATGAGACAATAGAACCAACACTTTTCATCTCCCTATTGGCAATATGAATGTGACATTGGAGGATTTATACATGGTATTTTAGATCCCTATTGAGGGATATACTATCACCTTCACTCCTCTTATTCAGCATTTGAGAGTATTGTAGAGAATATTTTGAGTATAGGTACATGTTGTATTGGTGCAGATGGAAAATGGTGGAGTCCTAATTAGAGCGTGGTATGATGCCCATGTATTCTATTGATTTTAGGTAGTGGTGATGTACATCATCTCCAAAATTCTACTGCCAGATTCTTCAAGAGTGAGGTTACATTGGAAACCTTCTTAACATGGTGTAGGATTTGATTGAGTGCGACCTTGAGGAGTCAATCATCATGGCATGGGGGAGCACCCTACTAGCACATTTATATGATGAGTTGTACAAGATACAACATCGAGGGCACACAAGATTGGTTTTTAGTCTGATCCTCCAAATATGTGGATGGGAGCATATCAGGGTAGATCAACTAGTAAGATTTCCAGTGCCATGAGCTAATTTGGATGACACAAATATTGGCTATGTGGCTCAATGGTGATGAGATCAAGAGATAGGCCATATTCAGCTAGAGGTAGTAATATTGATACACTACATAGGATATTTGGATAGATTGCAATGGATTTAGGTAGTATGGAGGCTCTAATTGGATTTCCCTTCTTTCTCAGAGGCTACAAAGTATCTAGAGTGGATGACACATGGATGGTGGCTTATTGGGCACCATGGAAGTGAGTTAGAGTACTTCCAGTACTCTTATATCATATGGTAGTTCAACATATTCCAATATGTTTTAGAGGAGCCTATCATCTACCTATATCATGGATACGAGACATAGATGGTGTGGCCTTGAGAAAAGGCACTTGTAAATATGGAAAATCTAATAATAGCCAAGAATAGACTAGTCAATCGAGGGACTAGTGTTGAGTATGACACATGGTGGAATACCCGACTATGGTATGGGGTGGACATATGGGCAGACCTATGAAGGTGGTAGTAGAGGAGGGTGGAGATAAGGTGGAGTGATGAGTGTATCATAGGATAGAGGGGGAGTGGGTCCAGATTATAGATGATTCAAATGAGCCATAGGTCAAGGATGAGGATGATGAGGATGATCCTACATATGTGATGGTCCATTTGAGATCTTGGTTGCATACTATACATGGGTAGATGGTAGAGTAGGATACTACTCTGACCATAGTCTAGATTCAGCTCAATAGTGGGCAATAGTAGTGGAGGGGATTCTCTAAGGAGAGAGATCTCCTCAAGACCTAGGTGGCCAAATCCCAAGAATAGATTGATAGAGTTACTACAAAGAGGGACACTCTAAAAACATAGATGTATTTTAGGGCCATAGAGAGGGATGCCAAGATAGTAGAGTGATATGATCTATAGATTTAGTTGGCTACTGCTCCTACAAGTTAGGTTACACATTCCACTCCAATGATTTAGGGGTAGACAACATCTAGTAGAGATGCAAATATTAGCAGACTACGTAGTCTCTTAGAGGATTCCATGGCCCAAAATAGATCCAATGCAACTTACATAGTTGATATAGAGAGTCAAGTTAGGCTACATGGTGGTAGTCTACCTAAGAGATCTACAACAAGGGGATATTAGCACAGCCAGTGTAATGAGTTTGGGAAGTCATTAGTGTGGCCCAATCATAGGTCATCAGCTCATTTAGAGAGATCAATGGCTAGTGGCTCTAGGCAGTCTCATAAGGATGGGGTATCTGGTGGAGGTGACTATGGGGATGTAGGACCCACTAGATGTATCATTATGTATTGATTTTTTTTTAGTGTAAGGTCTAAGGACCTACATAGTTGTAGCCTACATGCAATTTTAGTGTGTTGATGGTATATTTTGATTTTATGTTATGGATGCATTGATGGATTTGGTGATGATATGATGTTTTGATTTATACATGCAATGCACTAATGACATGCAATGAGTAGATGATGGGTGCATGATTAGATTTTGTGATCTAGGTGTATGGATGCACTGTTATGTATGTGTATATGGATGCAATGTTTAATGTTACATACATATATTTAAATTTGTTTATGCATTTAATTCTTGTTGTATGATATGGTGGATGTAATGTGTATGTAATGCATTAGTTTTATGTGGATGTTCTAATGCAAGTTATACATGTATGACTTAATTATTTAAAATATAATGAATGAATCTAATTTGTGTTTAATAAATCAATGGCATACACAAAAGAATGTATAAAAATCATGAATAAAAAATTTAACCCTTATCATAAGAGTTATATGTTTGTATATGCATATGTGATATGTGATGAGCACCAGAAATGCTCATATTTTGTATACCATTTCTTGATTATTATGCGGATGTATAATAAGGATTGCATATGTTTATGAATGATTACATAATTATTTGATGAAATTATGCGTGTTATCTAATTTATGTGTTTTCAGTGTGTTTTTGTGGAATTGCAGTTGATTTAGTTATATTTGGATCAGTTGAGGTATTTTCATGGACCTGGAACTTTGTTTCTTTTAGAATCAATGCAGAGAAGGTAGGCGCCTTCCTCTTCTAGGAAGGTGCCAATGAAATACAAGCGCCTTCCTCTCCCAGGAAGGCACCAATAGAAGGCCAGCACCTTCCTCTTCTAGGAAGGCACCAAAGGAAAAGAAGTGCCTTCCTCTCATAAGGAAGGCATCAATGGGAAGGTGCCACTAGAAGGTAAGCACCTTCCTCTCATAAGGAAGGCACCACCAGAAGGCAAACACCTTCCTCTCATAAGGAAGGTGCCACTAGAAGGTGAGTGCCTTCCTCCCATAAGGAAGGTGCCACTAGAAGGCAAGTGCCTTCCTCTCATAAGGAAGGCGCCACTAGAAGGCGAGTGCCTTCATCCCATAAGGAAGGTGCCGCTAGAAGGCAAGCGCCTTCCTCTCACAGGAAGGTGCCAATAGAAGATAAGTGCCTTCCTCTTCCAAGAAGGCACCAATGGTAGTAAGGCACCTTTCACATAGAGAAGGCACCCGACATACTTAGGCACCTTCCTCATAGGGAAGGTGCCCCTATTCTTCACTCGTTGACCAGACAAGCATGATGTGGACAACAAAAACTGGTGCAGTTCCAACTCTACATCATGTAGAGATAAATTGGGGATCACACCGACGTATGAGAATGTCCTAACAATGCCAGGTGAAGCACAAACTAATCAATGAACATGCCACCATTATAACTGAATGCCAATTTTAGCAAACGTTGATAACATTTACCAGACTGTCTTAGTTTATCCTGGGATGAATCAACTGTTACAACTTCTTTGTAACATAAGTTCTATGGGTGTGCTATATAAACACATGCAGACCTCTTTGAAGATAGATATATATATAGAGAGAAGAGATAGAATATTTTGATAGTAATTGTAATACTTTGATAATTATAATACCGTTCTAAGAGTTTCTAAGTGCGTGTTCAGCTAGGAAGAAGCTGTTGGAGCCTGGGCCCACTTCAAGCCAGTATTTCTTCCCCTATTTTTCTTGTGTTTTCTAGATTAGTTTATCGCTTTTATAAGATTGTTTATCGCACTGATATTTCCAATATTTGTAGTAGGCTCATTTCTAGGAATGTGTGATTATATCCTTTCTATAGATTTAATTGTTTTTTACGTAAATTATTGAGGAGTGCATGAATGATTGACAACTGTTTGAAACACCCCCCAATAGTAGAACTAGCGGACTCATCTCAAGTGGTATTGTAAGCAATCTTATTCAGACCCTTCACAAGTTTACAAAGCTCCCTGGGTTGATAAATTAAATGCACAGGAATGTGACAAAAATAGGAAAGAAATTAACCTTGTTTGGACCGCAATATTTTGGCACTATTGCTGGGGAAGTGTCTCAACTAGATTATCTACAATACCTGGAAACCTTCCATCTGACCTTGCATGAGTTCTTTGAGAAGAAGAGGACCTGACGGTCAGTTCATAAAAACCAATCCATTAGAACCTGAGTCAGCCAAACATTCTAAATTTGAATTAGACTCACCTGACCCACTGCTAGTAATTCATTGGAGTGAGGAGCCACACTTTGTGCAAAGTTCCTCCTCATCCCATAAACATGGGGAAGAACGAATTATCATAAATCCCCTGTTTAATAGGACACCCTTAGAGGAAGCCCTATTTTGAAAAGTTATAGAATATCAGACGATAACACCAGACAACCTTAGAACCTTGACTCATAAAGTCTTAAATGACCATAAGGCCATAAAAATTGCATTAGAGACCACATTTCTTGAAAAAATGGCTAACAATGAAGAAGTCTCATTTGGCTTTAGTTTCTCGATTGAGGAAGGAGTAGGAGATACCAAAATGAAAAAAATATCCCCTGCTCACCTTTCGACCTTTAGAGGATACCCAACTGAGGACACTAACCTATTTTTATTTAAGTTTGATGTCTTATGTAGGTTTGTGGTGTAGACACCAAAACAACACCAATCTGATTATGTGACTATAAGCACTAACCGAATTGGCATACATACCCCCTAGGGAAGCCTCCATAGGTCAAACAGTGGTCCTAACCACTCCCAAATCAGTTTTGGAAGGTCAGAGGTCAATTTTGCACCTTTCAAGAACTTTGCTCCCTATTCGTCCCACCCTAGGATGATTAGAATCCTATTCGTCCTGCCCAGGGATGATTAGCAACAATCGCTCCAAGGTGGGATGATTACCAGGTTTGACTCGTAAAAAGTCAAACCTTGACAAATGGTAGCCTAGATCCACCACCTAACTTCACCTTCAAGGCATGCAATTGTGAGGAACAGTTTCAAATCAGAGAGAGACTTCAGTCAAGCCTACCCTGATCATGGAGGCCTCATTCAAGGAGGCTCTAAATCAGGGAGGAATCTTCTCTCCCCAAAAAGGCATGGTGAGCCAAGTGGCGCCCTCGCATGCACATTCAAAGGAGACCCTTAGGTCTATAAAAATGTGAGCCTCCTCACTCCAAAAAATAGAATAGAGCTGGAGCATTTGGAGTAACGAAGTGCTTTCGAACTATACCCTCATTCCTCTTTGTGCTTCCTACATCCCTAATTTCTCTTTTGGAAGAGAGGTTATCGAGTGAGCACTAGGAACGCAATCTAGACCCAAAACCCAAGCAATTTGCCATAATCCCATCCCAAAATCATTGACACAACCCCCTAGGAGGTTTTTTATCAATCCCACTTGGATTGGTGTCAAAAATAGGCCCTAAACGGTGGGCGTCCCACACCCGGGTGCCCCTTGAACTACTGCAGTCCTAATCACCCCACCCCAAAGTGATTAGAAATATGTGCTTGATTTCTTTACTTTTATTTTTGCATTATCTTTTATTTAATGTACTTATGTTTTTGTCCAAGTTTCATTGCTTTCTGACATGATTTGACCTGGTTTTTGTCATTTTTATGTGTTTACTAACCTACAAGGAGCGCCTTCAGATATAGGATGACTTGGGTAGAATATTCCAAATATTAAATTTTGGGTCATCTCAAAATGCCTTTTTTAGTTTAACCACAAGTTTGTAGGATTTTTGGAGGCCTCTAGATAGGACATTTGCAAGGTCACTTTTTACAAGTTTTGTTGTAGTCCCCAGTGTCCCACCCTAGAGAAATTAGAAATTTATGCATGATTTACTTATTGTTATTTTTTAAATAGGTCCTTAATTATTTCCTAATTACTATTTCAAAGTTTCACTACATTCTGACATGATTTTACTGTAGGAAAATAAGAGTAGGATAGGCATATTTTGAGCATCTGGGTAGTCTTAAAATTACATATAATGTATAACCCATAAGTTTTAGGTAATTTGTATGAGCATAGGTAGGACATTGGAGCACTCACCTTGGGGACGCCCTTGATAGGAAAACATGCATAACGGGGCCGTTCGATGCCGCTTCGATGCAAAATTAGGTGATGCCAACTCTAGATGTTGTCATTTACAATAATATGTCATTATGTAATTGATATATCAACCTTATAATTGATATTACACAAGCGCCTGTTGGAGGCCTTGGGGATTGCATGTTTTTCTAGATATGCATATGCTATTAACAATGTGTTGTATTTCTGTGCATAGGATATCACTTCTAGGAATACCATAGGGGCATAAAGGAATGATGAACACATGGACACAAGCAATGACAAACTTTAGCTGCCCACTTTGAATGTGGGCATGCGAAAGACGCTAGAAGCGTACCGTCCGATCTTGGAAGTGTGGCTTCATACATGCATCCATTGATGTAACAAATTGTATCACATGTTATGATCCCTATATGGGGGATGTATTGTAACTAGATAAAAAATCAATATCAATGAAAGAGGCCTCGCTTTGTTTGCTTACATCTTGTTTCTGCGTCATTTCCTTCATGCATTCGTAGGACTTAACATCTGTATCCATTTTTGTTTGCATCACATTGTTACATTGTATTTCTATGCTACTTTTATTGGTTATCATTATGGGACCCTATCCCCTGCTATTAAGATCAAGTTTTTGATCCAAATTTTGTGGTTTTTCTTTGCAGGTGTTACTCATTCGAGCACTGGACTGCTACTCATGTCACCCTGGGATGAATGCATATTCATCCCACCCTGTGATGAATGTAGAATTCCTATTCATACCACCCCAAGATTATTAGAACTCTGTGCATTTTCTAAGAAAAAAATCATAGGCATCTGGTTTGGACAGAGAAGAGGTAGGCCTTCTGAACATCCTCTCTATTTTTCTACTTTCTGTTCCTGCATTTTTTTGTTTTATTTTCTTTATTTTCAGACACTTGCATAGAAAGGTTAAGTAGTTTGTTTTCCTTTCTTGCAATAAAAATAAAAAATAAAAACATAGAGTAAATTAAATGGAGGGAACTTGATTAGAAATGCATTTTTCTCTAGTTTTCTTGCATGATACTTCCACAAATGGCAAGTCCTCATTATAGGTTTCAGTTCTAGTTAGGTTTTGTGATTTCCTTTTTGCTACTAATTATCTCTGAAAGATAAAACATACTTTAAAGCATTGCATTAGTGAAAATCATCTTTTGTTGTATGTTTTCTTTCTTTACACGATTAAAAGGAACCACACACACCACCTAATAAAGTTAACATCAAGGAGTTGGTCTTAATACCCCAACACTTGATCAAGACCAATGATGGATTTCATCACCACATTGGCTTGTATTTTACATACATATACCTTGATCACAATTGTTGCTAGATGTAAATCCTAATGAAAGCTAACCAAGTGTAGTGGGGGTGATTCCCCGTGCATGAGGATAAGTCTTCTATGGTAGGTTTCAAAAATAGAGCGATCCCCCTTCCGTACCGCTTATGTTCCACTTACTGTCCTGCTCTCATGTACCAATAGTTTCCCTCATGTAAGGGTGGGTATATTGAGAGGTTCATTATAATTTTTTGGCAATGGTATATTGAAGGGATGACCATTTTGGAGATACAAGAGCCCTCATTATGCATATACAACAAAGTTTTCTTTACAAGAGTTACATAACAAAAATCAAACACACTGAACCAGATCTAGGACATACATTTAATCTGTAAACAAGATAATCATTTCTTTGTTTGTGTGGCCCCCCTGTGATTGGTATAGCATAAAAAATTGTAAAGGAGATAAAAATATACGTATCTTTTTAGAAAAACCACCACCATGGTGTATACTCATACCCAAGCCCAATCACGGGCAAAAGCTATAGAAAGTATACAGGAAGGCATAAGTCACCTCCATTATAGCCCCAAGGACTTGGTTATACCACCTTGGAATCCTGACCCACAACATAGTCCAAACTATGCCACTATAGAAAAGGACTATAGAGGCACCCATTTGAGGGGCACTACGGTTCAACACAGACCCTCTCAGGAGGAGTACACACATGGGAAGGCCCCCTTAGACACTCATTATGAGTGGCCACTGCACGATTACGCACTAGAGCAGCATAGGGTTCATAAGGAGGGGCCACATGATTATATCATTCCCCCTCTACCCCTCATTATTGTTAGAACTAATAGGCAAAATATAGAGTGCAAGGCTCTTCAGATAGGGTGAGCCAACTCTGCATGTAACTTTCACATGTATGAAAGGGAGCATGAGGAAAACCATTATATTCCTCAAGAGCAATACACTTCACGGGAGCAATGCACCTCCACACCTGTTGATTATCAAGATCACCTATTGAGGCTAGAGTCTCAAGTGAATACCACTAACCTCGATAGAGGAAAGTGACCCATAGATATCTCGAAGCACCACGATCGAGATAGATGTGTAGGGGAGGCATTTAGGCCTCCTAGACCTAAGATAGTGGAATAAATTGACTTGGCATTTACCAAACATGCTACTTGCCAAGCACAAATCACACAGCTTAGGCAAGATTAGCAGTAGTTAGAACAACTATATCATCTTAACAAAGAGCGCATTCAGTTCCAGACAGATGAGTTGCTCCAAAACACTATGCATGAGAGGATTCCAACCCCTCACATGCATAAGACAAAAATTTATGAGAGGCACAACCCCTTAGTATGGGACAGGTCTCCACGACATTATCAAGCGTTGCCTCCAAGACCTCCTAGACCTGAGCAGGAGGCCAGTCCTAGAACCAATTACAGGCATCTTCCTCAGGCACCCATCCATGTTTATAATTCAAACCCAGAAACTCATCAAGAGGCCTATGAGGAATTTGAGTGAGAAGAAGAGTGGGCTGAAACGCCCTACCAAGGCAGGGGGTGCTATCCAGCTACCCCTCCATAGGCCTCAAATTCCTTATAATTCATAATGGGAACAAACCAAAGAAGAGGAAATTAAATCCTTTTATGCATACAGAGCACTGCTAGAGTGTTTAGATTCTATGGAGACTAAGACTTCGGGGCTCCAAAAGCCCACCTTACGCCAGCTCCGTAGTCACCCTGTACATCCTTCAGTGCTGGCACCCCCATACCCTGACCACTTCAAAATGACTCAATTGGTAATTTTTATAGGGGATGAGGATGCCCAAGAACATGTAAAAATGTTCTTGATTCAATGCTTTGGCATTTAGGACAATGATGCATTACTTCTAAGAATATTTATAACCACGTTCGCAGGCCCTACCTTGAATTGGTTTACCCAGTTGTCGAAGCATAGCATCAACAATCTAGACCAGCTAGTGGATGCGTTCCTTGAACATTTTGCCTTCAACACCAAGAAGAAGGCATCCTTAAGTGACCTAGCTGACCTTAAGCAGTATGATTACGATACCATAGTCGCTTATAGGAATCGATGGAGGACATTGCTTTCAAAGCTACCTTACCTCATTCCCATGGCCGACATGACTCAAATGTTTTCAAAGAGTTGCTTAAGGTTGTTTTCCATGCTATTACAGCTGCAACAATATTCCACCCTCAAAGAAGCCTTGGCGCAAGCCAAGATAATTTAGGAGATCAAAATACAAGACGACAAGATTGGCAAGCCACGCAAGAAAGAGTGGACCAAAAATGCTAAAACTGGGCCCACGCAACTGAAACCCGCCATGGTCAATAAGGTTGTCATAACTATACCAAAGCCTACACAAATGACATAGCCCCCAAAGGCTAATTATCAAGCAATTTCTCTTGATAACTATGAAAAGAAAAATCATAAACAAGAGCAAAATCGGTAGCGTCACCCTAGGCGACAATTCACACAATTCATGGAGTCTAGAAACTCCTTGTTTGACCACTTGTTCATGACAAACCTGATAAAATTGCCAGAAAGTCGACCCATAGACCCCAAAATTCCAAAACCCAAGGGCTATAAGGAAGACTTATATTGTATATTTCACCGGTAGAAAGGACACGAGATCTCCACTTGTTGGAAATTCAAAAACTTAGTGCAGGACTTGATAGACAACAAAACACTCATGGTAGATAATCCCATAGCACTAAGCAACCAATATATGGAGGTCTTCAAAGACCCCCTACCTGCCCATGATGCGTAGGCAAAGAATTTACAAGTGAACAAGGTAACACAAAACTGCCCCATGCAAGGATACGTAGGGATGATAAGCATCATGACATAGAAAAAAAGATACCCAAACACGGCTGCACTCACTGTAGCTATAGGAGATGTTCCATCAACGTCACAACCCCCGCAACACCCTACGCAACCTCCCCCGCCTAGACTAGTGGCCACGATTCGGACTAAAATTACTCAAATTTTAAGGACCACGTCGGCTAGGCTCTCCATTTATGAGATCATACAAAAATCACCGCCTCATTGAGAGGCTCTGATGGAGATACTCAAAGCCATTGAGCTACAACCCCACGAAGCCAATTCTTTCAAAAAAAATTTAGGGCACGTGAAACAGTGCATAGAACTAGTCATAACATTCAGGGAAGACGAACTAAAATTGGTGACTGGTGATATGGTGGATCCACCCCTGCACGTCATTGCACAGGTCAACAGGATTCCATTCAAGAGGGTTTTGTTGGACATTAGCTTTTCTAGTAACATAATCATGACAGCAGCATCAAAACACCTTAAGCTTCTAGCATCCCACATTGTGGCATCCACTTACTCTTAAAGCATTCAATGACGCGTTATGCTTGACGGTTGGCACAATTGTCTTGCCCATCCAAGTAGGACAAAATACCACTCCTATGTTGTGTCACATCCTGGAGGGTGAGATGGCCTACAATATATTGCTATGCTAGCCTTAGATCAGGGACATGAAGTGTGTCCCTTCAATAGCCCATCAATGCCTCAAATACACATATGAAGGGCAAGTACATGTAGTCCCAGTAGACTTAGAGCCCTTTAAGTTTTGCAATGCGGTGTAGCTAATGCCACAATCAACCCTCCCATCAACACATTTGGACTTTCAATTGAATCTATCCACATAGGGTCTAATTTTGCCTACATCCTCATTGTTGAGTCCCTCAACTCACCAACCTGGCCCATCTTCATTGTTTATCCCTTCACCAATGATGCCACCTATGGTGGCCACATCGAAGGACAATAGGAAGAAGACCCTAGAGGAGGTAACACCATTAGTCTCAACCATCTCTACCGAAAAGATGCCTAGCTGAATGGAAGTCGAGAAACCTAGTTTACCCAACATGGAGTGGACTCAGGGATAAATCCCATTCCCCCCATCAACCACTAATGATTACAGTTGAGATGGCCAATACGGTCGTAGGGGATTACCTAGTGTAAAACGTTGTGGCAACCCCCACACTCGAATCCATGCAAGACATGGTGAGACCTCACCTCCCCATCGAAAATATCATTCCTTTAGGTTACCCACCAAATCAGACCAATTTTGTATATGGGGGCCTCAACAACGGCATTGAACCCTACCTATAAGAGGAAGAGGACGAAGAGCCATTTGCTGAGAATGTTGAATATCTATCCAACTCAAACTTTGCCTTGAAATACCTAGACCAATGTAACTGGCATGGATATGGATTGGGTAGATACAAACAAGGAATGCACATTCTATGTCAACCGAGATATGCCATATGATAAATTAGGGGTAGGTTTCAACCACCCTTTTTCCCTTGACATCTTGGTAGAAACCATGCAAGGATTAGGTCTAGGCAACAAGTATGGGTTGGCACAAGATCCATATGCCAATCCCAACACTACATACACATTGGGGAATTATTTCCCATTGTTGACAACAAACCTTGTTGACCTCAACAACCCCTCCCCTTTGATCGAGGAAGGGGAAATTTCAAGAAGTAACCTTCGAGAAGGATATGAACAAAATCAAGGGGGGTCTTCTAAAGATGAGTTAGATTATGAGGTAGCACCTTGGGACCCATTTCAGTCTGATAGCAATCACTCACAGGTGACACCCATGGACGACTATCAGGAGGACTTCGTTGCAATGTTCTCCTTTAATGTTCCAATCAAGAAATTGCCACCTCTAGAGAATCCAACCCTCCCACAAAGAGCGAAACAACCTAGAAGGGACCAAATCAACTTGCTTGAACAAAATGAGCCTCCCATGCCGACCATAAGGCCAAGTGATCCACCAGAGGGAGAAGATCCAAGTATCTTCCCCAACATCGACTACCTGCATGCCAGATTTTAGGTTTTCATAGAGAGTGAGGATAGTGATCAAGAAACACCTAGTAGGAGGCTATACCACAAATAGGGGCACATAGTTGTCAGAGCCAATGAAGGCCTATGGATCTCTGATAATGACTATGAGGATGAGATTAAGATGGCATATCTGAACCATAGGAGGCAATAGGAATACCCCATAGACATCGATGATATGTTTGAACATTTAAATATGGGACCAAGGCATAGGTGGCATTTAAACCAAGCATAGTTAAACCAAGTGCTTCATCCACTACTTTGGGCATACAAGGATCACCTCCCACCTAGAGAACTTATAGGGCCATTAGTGCTAAGGGCAAACCCTATCCTTCTATTTGTACATAGGGTCGATCCTTTTGTGCCAGTACCCATAGAGACAGATCTGGGGTAAAAGGATCACCAAGGATGTCTAAACCAACACCCACACGGTAATGGAGACCAAATTCAGTCCATCAACATGATCTCCATTGATTTAACCACCCCCATCCACAATCTAGCTAATCCAACCTGACCATTGTATCTAGACCTAGATGCCATAGACTAGGATCATGTTGACACACCACCATCCCCATCAAAGTACTGGAATTGTGGCGAGATGATCCATTTCACCCCGGGATAGACTCAGGATATCTTCCATGTTGAAAAGGAACCTGAAATTCCCAATGTAGATCTAAATTCAGAAAATGATATCCACCTGATCCCAACTCCACACCAGTTGGAGGATAGATCCCACATGTCAGTCAAAGAAATGATTGACGCAGACATCGGTTCTGATCCAATGAATCTATAAATCATCAAGCTAGGGGTAAGTCTATCCCCCGAAGAGCAAGCTGATTACATTACCCTTCTCAAAGAGAAGAAGGAGGTTTTTGCATGGTCCTACAAAGACATGTTAGGGCTAGACCCACAGCTAGTCATGCATAATCTGACACTTGATTCGATAGTCAAGCCAGTCAAGCAAAAGCTATGTAAGATGCACCCAACAGTTGCCTTAATGGTCAAAGAAAAGGTACAAAAGCTATTGGATGTACAATTTGTCATCTACGTAGATTACCCACCATGGCTATCCAACATGGTACCCATCAAAAATCCTGATGGGAGGATTCGCATATGCACCGATTTTCAAGATTTAAACAAAGTGAGTCCCAAGGATGATTTCCCCTTGCCTAGAATCGATGCATTGGTAGATGCTATAGTAGGCCACGAAATGCTTTCCCTCATGGATGGTTTCTCTGGATACAACCAGATTTGTATCAATCTCGATGATCAACTAAAAACGACATTCACAATGCCTTAGGGGACATTTTGTTATAATGTCATGCCCTTTGGCCTTAAAAATGCTAGCACCACTTACCAACATGCTATGACATACATCTTCCACGATCACATGCATAAAAATTTGGAATATTATATGGATGATTTTTTGGCCAAATATCTTTTGCACCAAAATCATCTCGATGACTTATGCAAGATCCTTGATCGCCTCATCGAACACAAGGTTAGGCTAAACCCCAAGAAGTGCATATTTGGTGTCACATATAGAAAACTCTTGGGTTTCATAGTCTCAAAATGAGGTATCAAGGTAGATCCAAATAAAGTCAATGCAATCCTTGAAATGCTTCCTTGAACCACCATCAGGCAGCTCAGAAGCTTGTAGGGTAAGGTCACGTCGTTCAAGTGCTTCATAGCACAGTTATCTAACAAGTGCTGACCCATGAATAAATTATTACACAAGGGGGTAGCATTTCATTGGGATGACAAGTGCTAGTCAGCCTTTGACGACATAAAACAATACTTGGCTTTTTTGCCAATATTGGCACCACCTAGACTAGGAGTGTCATTCTACTTATACATCTCAGCTACTGAGGTGGCACTGGGTGCCATGCTAGCCCAAAAAAATGAATTACATAAAGAACAGGCTAATTATTATCTTAGTCGCACCCTGGTCAGTTATGAACTTAACTATGCATACGTTGAGAAGCTATGCTTGGTGATGGTATTTGCCACCAAAAAGCTATGCCATTACATGCTGAGCAATACGATGTATGTTGTGTCTAAGGAGAATCCATTGCAGTACATGATGAGTCATACTTATCACACTAGTCACACGATGAAATGGATCGTGTTGTTGATAGAGTTTGACATTGAATTCATTGGACAAAAGTCCATCAAAAGTGAAGTCATCATCAATAAACTAGCAAAGGCTTCTCTCGAAGATGATCAACCTCTGATTGTAGAGTTGCCCGATGATGGGGTCTTCCATATATCAGAATTGCCAAATTTTGATGATCCTAAGTCACAGGCCGACATAACCTTATTTTTTGATGGTTCTAAATGTGAGCAAGGGGGTGGCATGGGAATCATGTTTTTCACACTGCAAGGGGCTCCAATGCCTTTATCATTTAAGCTTGATTTCCCATGCACCAATAACAATGCTGAATACAAAGCCTTGCTCATAGGTCTTCAGACAACCATCACCATGAACATCAAATGCTTGAATATATTTGGTGATTCATTGTTAATTGTCAACCAAGTGAAAAGGGTATTCCAATGCAAATGCCCAGTTCTGCAAGCCTATAAATCCCTTGTGGATAAATTCTTGGCAAAGCTCGAATGGTACAACATTGAGGAACTCCCTCAATCATCAAATCATTTTATGGACACTATGGCCTCCTTGGGGTCACAAATCTCGTAAAAAGTTATCACAATCCACGATGGAGCATGCAAGATAAAACATAACACCAGGAATCCACCTAATCCAAACTGAACCATCTTAGTATAGGTTCTCTTGAATTCATGATAGTTTGAATCATGCCAACTGGGGGTCTTTGTTCTCTCCAACCCCTCTTAATAGCAACACAACACTATTTTTACAAGTTCTTTCCCACTCAGCTTTTGCTAGGGACAAACTTCAAGAGGGATCGATCGTTCATACCATCAAGGTTTTTGATTAGTAGGATTGTTACACACCCATAAGTGTTGCAGTCCAAACATAGCAGCGTCGGCTATGTTTCTCCAAGAGATTAAAACTTAGTATATATATTCACCATAGTTGGTTTGAATAGAATCATCATATTTTTAAATACTTTTATCTGCGTTTGCACAAAAGGGTGTGCCCACCTTAAGTGGCCATTGATTCATTCCAATTGGTTCTCTAAAATTTTATTGATTTTCTAAATTCATCTTCCATTCGTTTAATTGTTTTATTCCCTACAAGTTTTTGGAAATCGAAGGATAGGAGTATCCTTCCACGTGGTATCAGATTCAGCCGTCCTACGAGAACACTGTCCGTTTCGTTCTTCTTTCCTACGCTGTCTTTGTTTCGTCAATTTTTGTTTCGTCTGTTTTCGTTTCGTATGCTGTCATCCTGTTCGTTTTCAAACGCCATCCGTAGTCGCGCACTGTAAAACTAGATATACTATCACCAGGCACCCGCATCCGGCATCCAATTGCTCCGAAGTTTACCTCAGGGTGGAAGAACGTCGCACACAAATTAATCCGATGCGTTTCGGTGGCCAAACCAGTCTCCAGATCGCCATTCCAAGTAGGAACACGCCATTATCGCTGGGAATACTTTTGGCCAATCAGAACGCACGAAGAAATTAACATCGCGTTATATTATAAGTTGGAGTGGCAGTAAGGCGGACAACAAATTTTGAAGAAATTTTGCAGAAATTTGGAAGATCAAGAACTTCTCAGCAAACCCTTTTCGAGCAGTGCATGAGTAAAAGTTGGATCAAAGGTGCTGAAGGTCGATTATCAAGCTCAGAAATGCCCAATACCTACATAAGAAGAGCTAACCGCAGCCCAGGTACTAAAAATTCTCCTTCTCCTTTTAAAATTGGTAGTTATAATCCACACCACCCACTAGTAGATCCTATGGCTACTAATCCTTCCCCAACTCACGAAAACATCACGCAAGGAAACTCAAGTAATTCAGCCATGTCTGATAGGGAGTCTCTTCATGGCATACTAGAGAGTATACACGAAATGGGTATCATGCTAAAAGGCCTTGTGAAAGCCCAAAACCAGACTATTCCCAATCCTAATCCCCAAAAGAATGAAGAAACTATCGATCCTAATGATGATTGGCAACAACAAAGAGGTGATTCGGATAATTACAAAGATCCCTCTCAAAGACAGTGGTATAACCCAAATCAAGAAAGGGACATGGGTTATCACCAACCAAGAGGCCCTAATATTAACTTTCCACGAATTGATATGCCCACTTTTGAAGGTCATGATCCTCGTGGTTGGTTAGCCAAAATGGAAGGCATCCTTGACTTATATCAAATTAAGGAAGTTGATAGAGTTCCTTTCACTGCATCAAAATTAGGCACTGAGGCCTACCAATGGTTTGTATGGCTTAAAAAAGAGAATGTAGCTATTATTACTTGGAGAAAATTCACTACCTCTTTTTTAGAAAGATTTGACGATGGAGCTACATCATCCTACACAATAAGATTGTTATCTCTTAAACAAAAAGGGTCAGTTAGTGAATTCGTTTCGGAGTTTACCAGTTTACTACCATACACTTCAGACCTTAGTCCCGACACAGTGGTAGGTGCCTTTCGCAATGGTTTGAAAGAAAGTATTCGAGTGGAGGTAGACATGCACGATCCAACCTTGTTGAACAGCTTGTATAAGAATAGCCAAGTTGGCCGAGAAGAGACATCAGTTGTCTGCACAGCGGGAAACATATAGTCGTCCTTCATATCGCAACAATTCCTTTCGTAGAAATGATCAACCATCAAGATATTTTTGCTATAAATGTCGCACTCATCACCCCAGGGAACAAGCTTGTGCCCAAAAACAAAACTTTCATATTGAAGGTGATCAATGTGAAGGAGAAGAGGATGAACCTTACCAATCAGAAGAACCTATGCCAGAAGACCTACCATGTACTATAGACGAAAAAGAAGAAGATACAATGGCAATTTCAGTGCATGCTCTCATGGGTTTAACCACCCACCATACCATCAAGGTACCAAGTTTTCTCCGCCAGAAAAAAGGTGAATGTGCTAATTGATTCTGGTAGCACCCACAATTTTATCGACATCAAAACAACAAAAGCTTTGAATTTATTCATTAACTCTTCCAACAAAGACAAATTCCAGGTTTTAGTGGCCAACGGGGTGAACGCACAATGTGTGGGTCGCACATCTCAAGTTTCCATAAATATGGGAACTTATACCTGGTTAGGATCCCTTTTTGTCATGAATTTAGGGAATTCTGATGTCATTTTGGGGGTTGAATGGTTGGAAACATTAGACACAGTTAGCTTCAACTTCAAAAAATTATTTGTGGAATGGAAGGAAAATGGACGAGTCATTCGCTTACAAGGCATTACTACTCCTCCAACACAAATGGTGAGCTCTCATAGTATGGAAAAGATGTTAAAAAAGGGTGGTTATGGGTTTATAGCTCAAATTAATTGTTTGGAAAAACAATCGTCAGCAACTTCGGATATTATTGCACCTGAGTTACAAGATATCATCACACATTACGAAGAGGTTTTCCAAGAACCTCAAGGATTACCACCTAAACGATCTCATGATCATGCCATCCATTTGATGCCAGGAAGTGTCCCACCTAACAGTCGTCCTTATCGCTATCCTCAACCACAAAAAATAGAAATCGAACAAATCGTTCAGGATTTGTTGGATCATGGAGTCATTCGTCACAACACTAGTCCTTATTCCTCACCTGTAGTCCTGGCTAGACGAAAAGATAACTCTTGGCGTATGTGTCCTGACTTTCGTTCTCTCAATAAACTCACTATCAAGGACAAATTCCCTATCCTTGTCATAGATGACCTATTAGATGAGCTGCATGGGGCAAATTTTTTTACAAAATTAGACCTTCGCTCTGGCTTTCACCAAATCCGTGTTAGAGAAGAAGATATCCCCAAAACGGCCTTTCGTACTCATGAAGGTCATTATGAATTTTTGGTCATGCCTTTTGGTCTCACTAATGCACCATCCACATTCCAAAGTCTCATGAACCAAGTGTTTCGTCCACTCCTCCGTAAGTTTGTGTTAGTTTTTTTTTATGATATTCTCATATACAGTAAAACATGGACGGACCATTTACATCATGTGGATAAAGCCCTTCACATTCTACACAAAGAAAAATTATTTGTTAAACGTTCCAAATGTTCATTTGGTGTTCAAGAAGTTGAGTATCTTGGTCATATAGTTTCACATGAGGGTGTCAAAGTCGATCCCAATAAGATTAAGGCAATTCAAGAGTGGCCTTTACCTAAAACCATCAAGAAACTTCGTGGTTTTTTGGGTCTCACGGGCTACTATCGCAAGTTTGTACAAAATTATGGTAAGATTGCAGCACCTCTCACAGCACTCACAAAAAAGGATGCTTTTCATTGGTCGGAAGAGGCAACTCTAGCTTTTGAAGCTCTTAAGACAGCCATGTGTACAACTCCAGTATTAGCAACTCCCAATTTTCACAAACCATTTATTATCGAATGTGATGCATCAGGAACAGGAATTGGGGCTATCCTCATGCAAGAAGGTCATCCATTGGCATTTGAAAGTAAACAACTGTCAGGAAAAAATTTGGGAAGATCAACATACGAAAAAGAAATGTTGGCTATCCTGCACGCGGTAGAAAAATGGAGACACTACCTAATCAGTAGTCGCTTCATTATAAAAATAGATCATAGTAGTCTCAAACATTTTCTTGAGCAAAGGTTTTCTTATCCGAAACAAAATAAGTGGTTAACCAAACTATTGGGGTATGATTTTGTTATCGAATACAAGAAGGGGAAGGAAAATATAGCTGCCGATGCACTGTCCAGGAAATATGAAGATGAAGTAGTCATTAACGCTATTTCAGGTCCTTGCTCCCAATGGGTGAATCAATTACAAGATGAATGGTTGTCCAATAGCGAAACGGCTCAGATAATTCAAGAATTATCTATAGGGTCCTATAAATACCCTTTGTTCTCTTATGAAAATGAAATCCTCTAGAAGAAAAACCGCATTTATGTTCCACACAATTCAAAACTCAAATCAAAGATCCTAGACGAATCACACGCCTCTCCATCAGCAGGACATTCAGGATTTTTGAAAACATATTTAAGGGCCAAACAATCATTTTGTTGGAAAGGATTAAAAGCAGAAGTCAAACAATGGGTAGCCGAATGTGAAGTTTGCCAGCGCAATAAAGGAGAAACAGTCAAATCACCAGGATTGTTACAACCATTGCCTATCCCTGAACGACAGTGGGAACATATATCCATGGATTTTATTGAGGGTCTTCCAAAATCAGAAGGCAGGACAGTAATATTTGTTGTCGTAGATCGGTTATCCAAATACGCTCACTTTCAGGCTTTACAACATCCATTTTCCGCAAGCAAGGTGGCAAAGGTATTTATGGATTCAATTTTCAAATTACATGGTATGCCAAAAAATATTGTAAGTGATAGAGATCCCATCTTCACTAGTAACTTTTGGCGGGAATTATTTCGATTAAGTGGTACCAAATTGAACATGTCTTCAGCCTACCATCCTCAGACAGATGGTCAAACAGAAGTAGTTAACAAATGTTTGGGTACATACTTAAGATGTTTTGCTCAAGATAAACAATATCAATGGAGCCATTGGTTAGCATTGGCAGAATGGTGGTACAACACTTCTTACCATTACTCAATTAAGATGTCTCCATTTGAAGCATTGTATGGCACCAAACCTCCAAAAGTCATCGATTACGTACAGGGCTCATCCAAAGTAGCCAAAGTGGATGATTGGTTCCAACAAAGGCAGTCTACACTCACCATCCTCAAAGAGAATTTAGTCCAAGCACAGAATCGTATGAAACAACAACAAGACTTACACCGATCAGAGAGAACTTTTAATATTGGTGATTGGGTGTTCCTCAAGTTGCAACCTTACAAACAAGCATCGTTAAAGATAAAGTCCAGCCAGAAATTGGCCCCACGATTCTATGGTCCCTACAAAATTGTGCGTCGCATTGGAGAAGTCGCCTATCAATTAGAGCTACCGACATCTTCAAGAATACACCCGGTATTTCATGTTTCTTGTCTCAAAAAAGTAATTGGTCAGAAAGTACAAAGTCAATCAGAATTACCAATGCTCGATGAGGAAGGACGCATACATCTCCAACCAGAAGATATACTACAACATAGAGTCCGCAAACTGAGATCACGTCAGATTCACGAATTTCTCATTAAATGGCAAGATTTATCAGAGGAAGATGCAACATGGGAACCTGAAAGTATCTTCCAGACATTTCCAGCTTTGAGGACAAAGCTTTTCGAGGAGGGGAGTCATGTTGCAGTCCAAACATAGCAGCGTCGGCTATGTTTCTCCAAGAGATTAAAACTTAGTATATATATTCACCATAGTTGGTTTGAATAGAAATCATCATATTTTTAAATACTTTCATCTGCGTTTGCACAAAGGGTGTGCCCACCTTAAGTGGCCATTGATTCATTCCAATTGGTTCTCTGAAATTTTATTGATTTTCTAAATTCGTCTTCCATTCGTTTAATTGTTTTATTCCCTGCAAGTTTCTAGAAATCGAAGGATAGGAGTATCCTTCCAATAAGAGACTATCTCAAGTTAGTTAACCTCTCACTTGGATTGTCACACGCCGTGAAAAGATCATTCAAATAAAAAGTGGCAAAGCATGTCTTGCTAGGAGATATTTTATACCGTTGAAGCTATGAAGGAATCCTCCTTCATTGCTTGGACCAACAGGAGTCCACTTGGACGATCACCCAAGCACACAATGGTACATGCGGTGGCCACTTTAGCAATATGGCCATCATAAAGTGCATTCTTTGTATGGGCTATTATTTGCCATCTTTAGAGCGAGATTGTTGCACATATGTGCATAAGTGCATGAAGTGTCAAAACCATGCTAACTTGACACACGTACCTTCTCAGGCCTTGCAGCCAATCCAATTGGCTTGGCCATTTTTGTAATGGGGTTTAGATCTCATTGAAAATATCTCCCCTACGTCGTCAGGTCGTCACACGTTTATCATAACGACCATAGAGTACTTCACTAAGTGGGTGGAAGCAGTTCCTCTTACCTCTATGACTGGGCCCCACATTGTAGAGTTAATTTTACATAACATCATATGTCATTTTGGTATTCCATCCAAGATCATCTCGGATAATGGGATGTCATTTAAGAACAAAGATGTGTGTGCTTTGACAACAAAGTACAAAATTCAGCATAGTTTTTCGACACCCTATTATCCATAGGCAAATGGGAAAGCAGAGGTGTCAAACAAAATGCTAGTTTCCATCCTTAAAAATATGATTGTATATAGTCATAAGGATTGGCACATCCAAATACCACTTGCCCTATGGGATTATCGCACTAGCATTTAGACGCCCACTAGGGCAACTCCATTTTTGCTAGTGTATGGCTCCAAGGCAGTCATGCCTCTTGAGTTGGAAATACCCTCCTTGCGCATATCAATGCAAGAGTTCATCGATGATGACACTACATAGTAGGCCCAGTTAGACCAGCTTACGTTACTCAATGAACGATGTGTGAATGCTCTCGAGCATTTACGTATCTATCAAGAGTGACTTAAGAAAGCATACAACATGAAAGTTCACCTGAGGGACTTTTAGGTTGGTGACTTGGTCTTAAAAGAGAACCAACAAAATTCTAACTTGCGACCCCATTTAAGGGATAAGTTCATGGCAAATTGGTTAGGTCCCTATGTAATCGATAGTAAAATAGGACCTAGAACATACCAGCTCTCCTCTCTTGAAGGAATCACAAAACTAGAACCCTTGAACATTAGTCATTTGAGGCAATTCAACATTTATAGAGCCATCATCCACTCCAAAAGCTCCAAGGGTTCCCACAATCACTTGGTCAACCCAAAAATTCCCTAAAAGTATCCATAATCCCTTTGTTCAAACCAAAATATCTAAGGGTTCCCACAATCACTTGGTCAACCAAAATGCCCCAAAGGTATCCATAATCCCTTTGGTCAAACCAAAAGCTCCAAGGGTTCCCACAATCGCTTGGTCAATAAAAAATGCCCCAAAGGTATCCATAATCCCTTTGGTCAAACCAAAATCTCCAAGGGTTCCCACAATCACTTGGTCAACCCCAAAATGCCCCAAAGGTATCCATAATCCCTTTGGTCAAACCAAAATCTCCAAGGGTTCCCACAATCGCTTGGTCACCCAAAACGCCCCAAAGGTATCTATAATCCCTTTGGTCAAAACCTCAAAGGATCCATAAAAATCACTTGGTCCGCACCCATTTAGGTTAAACTATCCATAACAAATATTCAAAAATAACAGATAATAAAAAAAAAAAAATTGCATCTCACTTTCATGCATAATCTTAAAAATCAAAACACAAAAAAAGAGAGAAAAAGAGCTGCATTAGGCATCGCATACATACATTGCATATTTGCTGGTCATACATGTCAAACGCACCATAGACTATAATTACTCGACAATTCCATCATTTTCCACATTTAGTCCATTTTTTAAAAGATCCATCAAGAGTAACGCCCTTTGTATTTTTGCCATATCATAGTCAGTTGTCTTCTAATGTCTTTAGGGTTTTTATCATTCAGTTGTCTTTAAATTTCTAGACAAATGCTTACAAATTCAGACCAATTTTTACAAGGTAGAGTTTTACTTGGATCACGCCTTGTTACATAGCATCCCAACACAAGCTTAAAACACATAAAAATTCCCAAGTTGTGTGAACGAAAGACAAAACCTACAAAGCGGTCTAGGGTACCTTAAGCAAAAAATTTATCCTACTCATCCCCCTGTGTGAATGGTTCAAGAATGTTGAGATTCGACAAAAGGACAAGTTCTTCCCCATCCAATTCCCTATAATAAATAGTGGTCTTCACTACTACCAAAAATTCTAAACACCCTTTGATCCCCAAAGTCGTAAGGATTCATATTACATGCCCATAAGAAGGATAGGTAGTCATGCCCAAGGCCTAAAAGGATCAATACCATTCCAAAGCAAAATTTTAAAAGTTCACCATCAAAATCCCCAAACACCTTTGATCTCCAAAGTCATAAGGATTCATACTACACGCCCCTGAGAAGGATGGCTAGTCATCCCCAAGGTCTAAAGGATCAATGCCATTCACAAGCCAAAATCCCACAAGCTCAACTTTGAAATCAAAATTCAAAATCTAAATCCTCAAAAAGCAACAATAAAAAAATAACAATGGTTATCACCACTACCCAAACCCCTTGCTCAAGAAAAGAAAAAAGAGAAAAATAAATAGTGATCTTCATCACTATATGTGAGAGCAAGTATCCCAACAAATTGAACAATCGAAAGACGCCTAAGCTTGAATCCTTGGAATTCTCAGCATTTGAAAAACCATTTAGGTGATCCTCATTACGGGTTTGGTGGATAGCCTACCTGGCAATGGTGGTATCCTAAACACATGACGATACATCTATCACATTAGCTTTGCATATGTGTAGACCAATGTTTACATGTGGACAAGCTAGCTTATGGTATCCTAGATTGCACCGTAGATTAATATTACTAAATACAACAAAGGAGTTAGTGGAGCTAATTATGTGATCCTTAGTACAGGTTTGGTGGATAGCCTACCTGGTACTGGTGGTATCCTTACGAATACCACATAAACGAACTAAATTGCACACATAGGGATGTGAAATAACTTGGTCAAACTCAAGTCTGATTCTTTCCTTGTTCGAAATTCTTGTAATATAATGTACAGTCTTGACTAGTTAGTTAAAGCATCTGAGTCTCAAAAAAACCTTAACTACATTCTAAAACAATTTTTGTACATTTCATTACTTACATCACCATTATAAAATACAAAACAAAAATTACAAATGCAAAGTTATTCCATAAAGCAATCACATAGTATAGAAAGCCAGTAAATTTTGTATAGTCTACGGTGCCACCGCCTGCATACCAACAAATCATTCCATCCATTCCATATGCATACATCTATATCATATAGTTAAAATCATTCGTAGTTATAATAGCATATGCATACATTAACATAAAAAAATGTGCATAAAAGAACAATAAACCATTACAAAGATATAATCAAACAAAAAAGAGTCATGTATATATATCAAGTCAAAATGCCCTCAGGCTATAATAAGAAGGTCCTCTGACCTCATAAAAATCAAAAACTCAAAATCCCCAAAGCCTAGGGAGTCGGCCACCATGATCACATAGGATCGATGTGACTATAACTACCCCCAGTAGTATGGATCCTATGGGACCTCTTAGGGTGACTGTTGCTGGCCCTCACACCTTGCCCACCAACACTACCCTCACCTAGCCGCTTGTGACGAGATGATGCAGACTTCTTGTATCACTGCCTCTTGTATGGTGCGATGAGCCACCTCCATTGAGAATAGACAATTGTCCAATGAGGTGGACAACCTTCATCTCTAACTCTACCTGATACCAACCCCACTCTATATATCATCGGTGATACATAGCTAGTGCACTATCCTATTGTGCCAACTGAGTCTGTAGGAGATCCCTCTCATGCATTACCTCTACCAAAGAATCTCTATGCTCCTCCTCCCCTCTTTGTAGAATACCCTCCAATCATGCTATCTTAGCATGAAGCCCAACATCCACATCCCCTGAGATAGCCTGAGGCATGGGCTCCTTCAGGATGGTCTGCTACTCTGGCACCCACTGCTCTGGGACATCCTGTACATTCGGCTACTCTGAAACCCCCAAATCATCTCCATCACCGCTAAATTAATCAACCTCCACCATGTCAACATCATCAAGCGGAGCCTCCAAACCCTCCATTGGTGCCTCTGCACCCCCACCCCCTGCTACTATAGTATATGTGCCTCCTAGAGGCCCCTCACTTTGCCATCATCACAAAATCCACCATCAATCATAGTCTACAGTCACCATGACATCGTCCACCTCAGGTGCATCAATAAAGGCATCAGACCCCTCACATAGTGGCTCAATGGTAGGCCATACAAGAGTCCTCTTGTCACCATGATGGTGATAGATCAAGGGATCACCAAGTAATCCTTGATGTATCCCAAACTACCACATCACCCAAACATATAGGAAGTACTCCTACTTTGTCCTATGTCACCCAATCAACCACCTACCCCTACGCACACGTCGGAGGCACTCTCCAACCTCAGGCCAGGTTGGAAAGTCCTATTACATCCATTAGAACACCTACCCTAGCGTTAAATGAGCAAAGGCATCAGTATAGTGACCTACATCACCTACCCACCATTGACTCTATTCATGCTCCTCTGACCTATGCCATAAATCAGCATAACCAATTTATCAATCCACCATCTCACCTCAAGTGGTCCAAGGCAAACCCTGTGGCCACTCCATAGCTATGGGATGCCACCCCCAACACTACAAGAGATAGCTGCACCCAATCCCCTTTCGCTTCTGGCAGTGGACCTCGTATAGCTCGTCATACAACTATACCAATAACGTCTGACCCCATCTCATAATAAGTGGAGATGATGTAGGACACTCCACCAATGTGAAGACCAACTCAAGTAGGTTCCAAGGGAACATTGCACCTGAGGAGTCAGGAAGTAGCATATTTGAAATGAGGGCCATGAGCAAAGCATGCCTCACCCCTAATACACCCTTCTCCATCCAATGTCGAACAAAAAAACCATGTCAATACCGTTGTCCATTGGTCCTGGTGGGTCATCTGGATAGGTAGTCCATCTATCAAAATTTGTAGAATTAGATACACATCCTCCAGAGTCACAGTCATATTCCTTGTTGGAATATGAAAAGTGTTGGTGCGAGGATCCCACAGATTGATCAGGGCAGTCAAATATACCCGATCCCCCACCACAGGCTCCAGATGTGTCACGTGCTTGAGCCCAAGGGCATCAAGCCACTCCCAATCCACAACTATCAGGGCATCCCGGGCATCATAGAAAATAGTTGGCTAGCGGTACCGACTCTTCACCACCTAAAACAACAAAATAAAACAAAACAAAAAGGTGTTATTAAGTATGTCATAATATAAACAAAAATATTACAATAAAACTATACAGAATAACAACAAGCTACAATTTAAAATTGTACAACAAAAGTACAACATAAAAAGTACAAAAAAATAAAGTACAATGAAATTATAGAAACATTAAAATAAAGTTGTACAACAACGACAAAAGACATGAAAATAACTGTACAATCAACATAAAACAACAAAAATTATATTAGGGTTTCAACCTTAATATGAACAAAACAAAAAACAAAATAAAAAAATATATTAGGGTTTCAACCTTAATATGGCAAAAACAAAAACAAAATAAAAAATATATATTAGGGTTTCAACCTTAATATGAACAAAACAAAAACAAAATAAAAAAATATATTAGGGTTTCAACCTTAAAATGGCAAAAACAACATAAAACACAAATGTTTGGGTTTTAAAACCTAAATACAAACACAAAAAAAGTACTGAAAATAGTTGCATACTAGGGTTTTTGACCTTAATATATGAAAATTAACAAAGCAAATAAAGTTCCTATATTAGGTTTTCAACTTGATATACGAATGAAATCAATCCAACACATGAATAATAGGAAGAGAGAAGGAATATCATATTGGTCTCACCTCAGCTTCTCCACTCAAATATCCGGTTCTCACACTCATGATGTCCGTGAAATTTCAGCAGCACTCCGCTATGCACACTCGCACTCCTCCTCACTGCTCCAAATCACCAAGAAAAAAATATTGCAAATGAGCCCAAAACCTAGTTTTGGCCCTTATATAGGCTGTTAGTTCTGTAATCGTTACACCCTAGGATGAGAACTCTAGTTATCACTTGTCCCACCCTAGGAAGATTACAAAATTGGTATACGTCCCACCCTGGGACGATTACAGAGCAAGAAATAAAGCAACAAAAATTGCATCCAAAAAATGCACCAAAAATAGCAATAAATCTATCGAACAAAGGTGCCTTTGCACCTGACATTCATGGCATGAAAAATCATTGTTGTGGTCACAAATACTCACTATCCTACTCTCTAATAAGGATAGCATAGTCGTAATGCTCCAGAGGAAGGAGGAATTTTGATAATTTCTACCCCAATCGACATCGCAAAAAGGGTCAAAACCCACCAAAAATATGTCCGATGGTTGGAAAATTGCATAAGCGTTCAACGAAAAACAACTGTAGGCACCCTCACAAACATCATATTGTATCAAGAAACTCATCACTTTTCTCATTTTTGGTCATTCCCACATTGATTCGTCGCTTGAGGAGGTAGTCACACTTAGTCACCAATAAACAAATATACACCCAATCAAGGAAATGACATGCATTCAATGAATCATTGACAAAGACAATCACGCTCCTTCTTGGGGCAAAAAACAAGCAATAATCACAAGCTAAAAAACACTTGGAATTCTAGAAGCATGAAGAAAAGGTTCCTCAGATAAAATTTTGCACCCTTTGCCTATTCATGTCTAAACAATGTCCAAGATCAAGTACACCTCACTGAAAAAGGTTACACTTGAGTTAAGCTCCTTAGCTCGTCAGAAGCAAGAATTCAAGAATGTGTGTCCCTTCCATACTTGGGGCATCAAAGGTTGGTTAGGTTACTAAGAAACCCTAATAATTAAGTGCTTTGGCTATCTATTTTTGCTCAGCACTGTGCCACACACAGCGCATCCCAAAAAGGGGCATCTATAGATACCAGAACAACACCAATCTGATTATGTGACTACAAGCATTGACAACCTACAGAGGTTAAACAATGGTCCTAACCACTCCTAAATCATTTTTGGAAGGTCAAAGGTCAATTTTGCACCTTTCAAGCACTTTGCTCCCTATTCGTCCCATCATGGGACGATTAGAATCCTATTCATCCCATGCTGGGACGATTAGCAGCAATCGCTCCAGGGTGGGATGATTAGTAGGTTTGACTGGAAAAAATCCAAACCTTGACAAATGGTAGCCCAGATCCACCACCTAAATTTGCCTTTAGGGCATGCAATTGCAAGGAATGGTTTCAAATCAGAGAGAGACTTCAGTCAAGCCTGCCCTGATCATGGAGGCCTCATTCAAGGAGGCTCTAAATCAGGGAGGAATCTTCTCTCCCCCAAAAAGGCATGGTGAGCCAAGTGGTGCCCTCACATGCACATTCAAAGGATACCCTTAGGTCTATAAAAATATGAGCCTCCTCACCCCAAAAAGAGAATAGAGCTGGAGCATTTGGAGCAACGAAGTATTGCCGAATGATACCGTCATTCCTCTTTGTGCTTCCTACATCCCTAATTTCTCTTTCAAAAGAGAGGTTATCGGGTGAACACTAGGAACATAATACAAACCCAAAACCCAAGAAATCGGCCATAATTCCAACCCAAACTCATTGACACAACCCCCTAGAAGGTTTTTGACCCATCCCACTTGGATTGGTGTCAAAACTAGGCCTTAAACGGTGGGCATCCCACCCTCGGGCACCCCCCAAACTACTACAGTCCTAATCGCCCCACCTCGGAGTGATTAGAAATCTGTGCTTGATTTATTTACTATTATTTTTGCATTCTATTTTATTTAATTTACTTATGTTATTGTCCAAGTTTCATTGCTTTCTGACATGATTTTCCTGGTTTTTGTCATTTTTATGCATTTACTAACCTGTAGGGAGCACCTTCAGATATGGGATTACCTAGGTAGAATATGCCAAATCTTACCTTCTGGGTCATCTCAAAATGCCATTTTTAGTCTAACCATAAGTTTGCAGGAGTTATGGAGGCCTCTAGATGGGACATTTGCAAGGTCACTTTTTACAAGTTTTGTTGCAGTCCCCAACGTTCCACCCTGGAGCGATTAGAAATTTATGCATGATTTTATTTATATTATTTTTAAAATAGGTCCTTGATGATATCCTAATGCCTCTTTCAAATTTTCATTGCATCCTGACATGATTTGACTATAGTTTTATCATTTTTATGTGTTAACTAGCTCGCAGGGCGCCCTTGTCACATACAAGAAAATCTGGGTAGGATAGGCAGATTCTAAGCATCTGGGTAGTCTTAAAATCACATATAATGCCTAAAACATGAGTTTTAGGTAATTTGGATGAGCGTAGGTGGGACATTGGAGCACTCACCTTGGGGAGGCCCCTAATGGGCAAATGCGCATAATGGGGTTGTTTGACACCGCTTCGATGCAAAATTAGGTGATACCAACTCTAGATGTTGTCCTTTATAATCGATATATCAACCTTATCACTGATATTCCACAAGCGCCCGTTGGAGGCCTTGGGGATTGCATGTTTTTCTAGATATGCATATGCTATTAACAATTTGTTGTCTTTCTATGTGTAGGATCTCACCACTAGGAATACAAGAGGGGTAGAAAGGAACATTGAACACATGAACATAAGCAGTGGCAACCTTTAGCCTACCCAATTTGAATGTGGGCATGTGGAAGATGCTGGAAGTGTACTGTTCAATCTTGGAAGCACGGATTCATCCATGAATCCATTGATGTAACAAATTATATCACATGTTCTGATCCCTAGAGGGGGACGTATTGTAACCAGATCAAAAAGAAATATCAATGAAAGAGGCCCTGCTTTGTTTGCTTACATCTTGTTTCTACATCATTTCCTTCATGCATTCGTAGGACTTAGCATATGTATCCATTTTTGTTTGCATCACATCGATACATTGTATTTCTATGCTGCTTTCATGTGGACTACAAATCTGATACATAGAAGCTGAAACTCTTTCCTTCCACGTTGGACGATGTAGCTCTACGATGGTTCATTGGTCTGGGAGACAAACACATTGCCACTTGGGATAAAATGAAGAAGCTCTTTTTAGAGCAATACCAAGATTTTGGGAGAGCAAGAGACTCCAGAGAAGAGGTCCTAAGCATGATGCAGAAAGAATATGAGTCTCTCAAGGAATACTTGGAGAGATTCAACTTCAATCTTCAATGATCTCCTCACACGAGACTATCTGATAAGTCCCTCAAAAGCATCTTTTTGAGAGGACTTACCAATGAATCACTGGAGGCTCTTAACATGATCTCTGGAGGTGATGTTTACCAGCATGCTATGGAAGACATATGAAAACTATGCCGAAACTACTCAAGAAGGAGAGGCAAGACCACTTCTAGAACCATGAAAGTGACTGCTTCAGTCACGAAGATAGAAATAGGTAATATGCTAGAAGATTTAAAGAGTGAAATGCTCTCATATCTAGCATTACATATGGATATGCTACTTTTAGAAAAAAAATAAGCAAGAAAACGAAGTAGCATTGGCTTATTTCTGTCCAAAATTTAGAGGGAAGCATGCAAAGAATGCATGCCTAGAGAACAAAGTCAGAGTATGTGCAGTTTGCAGGCTGAACCATAAAACTCGATTGTGCCCACAACTACCCAATAATCAGGAGGATGCTAAAAGCGTGGATGCCTATTTCATAGGCAATCAGAATAGTTGGCCACAACCACCTATGAGTAATATGCCAACTGGAATGTCATCATATGGGGGAGGACCATACATTCACCAAGGTCTGCCTCAACCACCTAACATTGGGTGGTGGGGGCCATCACCATGGTCTAATGCACCCCCAGCAATATTCCCAAACCAGCAGCCATGAATGCCATATCCATATCCTGGGCAGTAGTGGAGAGGCCACACTGCATGGAATCAGGCTCCACATAATGCAGCACCAACTTACCCCAATAGAATTTATCGGTGTTGCCAGCAGTGAGCCTTGCGTAGCTACCCATACAAATGATAGAAAATCTGAATAATAGGGTGAACCAACCAGCATACAATGTGGAGGGTGAGATGTATCCGATGTACCATATTTAGCTTAGGTCTGGTAGATAGCTAGGAGTAGGAATGCCTCCACTAGTAGAAGAGGAGGAAGAGGTAGAAACACCTCTTGTAGAAGAGGTGATAGAAGAAATTCCTGAGAGAGCAAAGGCTTCATTTCCAAACCGACTACAAGAACAGAGGAAAGTAATACAATCGGAGTTCAATATCTTGTCTAGCTTGAAGAACCTCATAGTGACAATTCCATTATTTCAAGCCATCCGAGATGTTTCGATATATACCAAGGAGATAAGAGAAATGTGTCTAAGTAAGCCAGGATGAAGAGCAACCCAGACTATCAATGTCATGGGTAAACTAGCAGATTTGTTGATGGGAAAAATGTGCCATCCGAAGTATACAGACCCGGGCAGCCCAATGCTGACTGTAAAAATTGAGGGACATTCCTTGTCCAATATGTTGGTCGATCTCGGAGCAACCATCAACATAATGCCTTAGGAGACCATGTAGAGGCTACATCTCATGAACCTAAAACCCACTGTGACAATGTTGCAGATGGTCGATCGATCAATCATGGTGTCGAAAGGAATGTTGAAATATGTAATAGTGACAGTCAGTGCATGGGAATACCCAACTGAATTTTTAGTCCTAAAATCTAAAACTAGGTTGGGTGGTTACTCGCTCATATTGGGAAGGCCATGGATGGCAATAGTTGATGCTTACATCAGCTGCCAGGATGGTTTGATGACCATATCCGATGGATGAAAAAGGTTGACTATTTCACCCTCAATGCAGTCCATCGACTCAGTAGGAGAACCCATGTTGATAGAGCATAAAATTCCTAAGTTGTCCATAATCCAACCAGTGATGATGTTGGATGAGTTAGTAGAAGAATATTAAGATGGTGCTATTGTGGAGATCCTCCATGGGGAGTCCTCCATCTTTGCACCTGGATCATCGTTGTCTGGTGCCCAAGATCACCACATTCATCAGATACACGTCGGGCCAGGAAAAACATTGAATGTCAGCAGTGGGTTGACTCCCACATAATTGATGAAAGTAGAAGAGCTCCTGGTTAGACACCAATAGACATTTGTGTAGGATTACTCAGATATGCAGGGCATCAACCCAGATATCTATACCCATCGTATATACCTACATGATCAAGCAACTCCAAGCAGGAAACCATAGAGAAGAATAAATCCTGCAATGAAAGACATTATAAAGGAAAAACTGCAAAAACTCTTGACTGTCGGATTCATCTATCTGATTTATGATAACCAGTGGGTATCACCATTAGTGGTAGTCCCTAAAAATAATGGGAAATGGTGAATCTGTGTGGACTACAGAGCATTAAACAAAGCGACCAAGAAGGACCACTTCCCACTCCCATTCATTGACCAAGTCTTGGATACACTCTCAAGAAAGAAGTATTACTCATTCTTGGATGGATTCAGTGGATACAACCAGATCTAGATAGGATAAGAGGATCAGGATAAGACAATGTTCACCTGCCCATGGGGAACGTTTGCCTATCGGGTATTACCTTTCGAATTGTGCAACACACCTGCCACATTTCAAAGGGCGATGCTTAGCATATTTTTAGACATTATGGGAGATGCGGTTGAAGTATACATCGATGACTTCACCGTCTATGGAGAAAATTTTGATGAGGTATTGAAGAACTTGGAAAGAGTGCTTGAAAGAAGCAAGGAAAATAGTTTGTCCTTGAGCAACAAGAAATGCTTTATGATGATGTAAGAAGGCATCGTACTGGGACACCACCTCTCTGCAGAAGGAATAAAGGTTGATATAAGAAAAATTGAGGTCATCAGAGACCTACCCAGCCCCATAATGCAAAGAGGGGTAAAGAGTTTTCTTGGATCAACCGGGTACTATCAGCGATTTATTGCCAAATTCAAAAAAATTGCAAAACCATTGCACACTCTATTATCTAAGGGTGTGGAGTTCAATTGGACAGAAGACTACGAGGAAGCATTTCAATTGCTTAAAGAGAAATTGATATCCGCACCGATTCTAAGAGGACCAAATTGGGCCATACCATTCCATATCTACTATGATGCATCCAACAATGCGATTGGAGCAGTCCTCGGACATAAGGATGGCAAAGAATTTTATGCCATCTACTATGTCAACAAAAACCTGGCAGGAGTTGAGCTCAACCACACGGTGATGGAGGAGTTCCTTGTATTTGTGCATGCCATAAACAAATTTTGCCATTATATCATTGGGTATAAAGTAATTGTCCACATGGACCACGTGACTATCAGATACTTGATGAGAAAGCTGACCATTGGTGGAAGAATTATCATGTGGATCCTATTACTACAGGAATTCAACATCACAATAGTCAAAAAACAAGGAAAGAACAACATTATAGCAGATTTTCTATCCATATTGATATTGGCAGACCATACAGTAGTGGAAGACCAGTTTCTAGATGAATATTTGTTCACCATTAGTGAGCAAATCTCGAGGTACATAGATATAGCCAATTACTTGGCCACCAAAAGAACCTCACCTACTCTCTCTTTTAGAGAAAAGTAGGCGGTCATAAAGAAAAGTGCATCATTCCTATGGGTTGATGGCCTACTGTTCAAAAAATGGCATGACCAAATTATAAGGAGATGCATAGCAGATCAGGAGTTCTCAGAATTACTCAAAGAATGTCACGATGAACCATGTGGAGGACACTTTGTAGGGAAATGAACTACCTACAAAATCCTATAGGCTAGGTACTTTTGGCCCACTCTATTCAAGGATGCAGCTGCGTACGCCAACAAGTGCGATGAATGCCAAAGAATGGGTAGACCAACCCATCGAGAGAAAATGTCCCTACAGCCTCAGGTACACCTAGAACCCTTCGATAAGTGGGGCATGGACTTCGTGGGACAAATTAATCCACCTTCAATAGGGAGGAGGTTTATTTTGGTCTGTACATATTATGTCACCAAATGGTTTGAAGTGTGTAGCACCCTAAAATTGGCGTAGTAAAATTGTAATAATTACATTCACCTTAGTAAATAATTTAAATTCAAAATTTAACCTCCCAAACCGCCCGTTAACCGTCGGGTAATCCGTTTCCCCCTTTTTCGTGCCATTTTTAGAGGTTGTTTTGACCGTTTGACGATATCATCGCCGATCAGACGATATCGCCCCAAATCTGACGATTTCATCTGGACAAGGACGTCCAGACGATCTTGTCGCAAAACTAATTTTTCACAATTAGCTTCTGTTCCAACGGGCCTCTAATCCGGGCAGAAGCGTGTCTGCACCGTTAGAGACCCTCCCCCATTGGAGATCTCCCAAATAGGGATGATCTCCAACCTCCTAACTATTCCTCTAAGCCTATTTAATCATTAGGACCTTCCCTTCCCAACCCCTGGCTGAATTTCTTTATGACTTGATTTTGCGTGCATTAGAATACCTAGAACATTATTTTGCCTTTGTTATTTTGAAGTTTTCTTGCAGGGACCTCATTGATCTTCAGCCGAAGCAAGCTCAGATCGTCGCAGACGATCTCGTTCAAATCTCGGATGATCCTGTCGTAATTCGAGATGATTTCATTACTTCTAGATGATTTCGATTGCAATCTGCATTGGGGGCAATCAATGCCCAGAGTTTGCGCTTTCTCTTATTCCTTTCATTGTTTTATTCTGCATTTTAGTTAGTTTATCCTTATTTCTTACTATTTTGCATTTGGAGTTCACCCATATAGCTCAACTTGCATGATAAGATCATAATTTATCATTAGAACATCATAATTTGTTTGAATTTCTGTTCATAATTATTGTTTAGTATTCATACTATCATTTTGTGTTGTTTCCCCCTATTAGCACAGTAGTATTCTCTATATTTTGCATCTGTTCTTTTGTTTGTAGGTCTCTGACGAATTCGTCAGATTTCAGACGATCTTGTCTGATCTCAGACGATTCTATCGAATTCTAGACGATCCTGACTGCTTCAAACATCAGAATCTCCATCAGACATCCGGATCAGGTATTCTTCTTATTCTTCCTTAATTTCTCTATTTTTTTGTCTTAAATTTGTTCTCTGTATTCATTAAATCCGCATTTTCATATAGATTAATTTAGACTCATTTGGCCAAACCTAGGATATGAATGCTTAAGACTAAAAATGAACACATAAAAACACATTCCAAACCTAGGCATGGAAACTACCATTAAATGTTTCCTGGTGAACCCACCATCCGTCAAAAAATCATCAAAATACACCTCCCTTGAGAGGCGGGACCTTCGCAAAGTCCTCTCAGTCCGAGGTACCATGACATCCTTTTCCCATCCTCCTTCTGGGCACGGATCCTATAGCCTAAAGGTAAGGATGCGAAAAATTTGAAGCGATACATTTTGGTGAACCCGACGTGAATGCATCATAACCTTTTGAAAACAAAAAAACAAAAACAAAACAAAAAAAAATAGAACAACTAAAACATAGATGCATTTTAAAACATTTAAGTTTAAAATCATGTTTAGATGGTAGCTCCTAAGAAAATATTAGCAGTTACTATAAATGTAGAAAACCAATTGGCAGCCATAGAAATCAACTCTATGCTTAATGTGCCTGAAACAAGTAGAAATCAATTCTTGTGGAACGAACTTGATAGGAGACTTAGTGTCATTTCATCTAGGTCAACAGAACTTAAACAGATCAAGAGGCTAGTCCTAGATAGAATCCTGGATCCTCATCAACTTGTCTTTTATCATGAACTTCAGAGAGCCTGCCATAGATGGTTAGCTTATAGGAGAGCTCTAGTATCTTTAGAATTGTTCACCTTCGAGGAATACCTCGAGAACGCGACCATTGTACACCAGTTCCTAGGTTGTGTAGAAGACCAAGAGGTTGTTCTTACAGATAGGGAAAGATGGAATAGAGTTCCTCGAGCTGTGTTATATCGAGAGTATTGCCACGAGATTTACTTCTATCAACCAGCATCTGAGACAGATAATATCACTATAGCTCTTTTCATCAAATTTTTAAAAGAAAACTTTCAATTTGAAGAAGAACACTTCATGACTCTCGAACAACTCGAGCCTATTAATGATATTTATAAATTGTTTGTAGAAAACTAGATTATTACTTTCAGTCTTATTTCTTGCATTTATTGTGTTTTTTGCTGTCTTTATTATATTATTTCAAAAACAAAGAAAAACAAACAAAAATTAAAAACTAAAAAACATAGCAAAAACCTTAAACATTTCATTTCAAATATTGTAGTAGGTATATAGTAAATATATACCTCTTAATTTTGTTGCATATATATATATATATATATATATATATATATATATATATATATATATTTGCTGAAATCAAAATTTAGCACCATGCCTAAACTTAGGAATGGTAAAGAAACTGTAGGAGAAGAAGAAGATTGGTTACAAGATGGAACTAGAAACCCAAATGTCCTTCCTGGAGATCCAATTCCGGAAGGAAAAACTCTAGATCAATCAGAACATGACCTAGGTGAAGATAATGAACAAGAAGGAAGTGTTAAAGAGGATGGATCCTCATCCCCTAGAGTAGCCCCAGATGGAACTATTGCTTTTGACAACATAGATCATTTCAAGAACTTTCTTAATGATAACATTGATGCCATTAATGTGGCAGTTCGTATAGATAAAGGGCAAATTAGTGACACTCAGGCAGCCCTGGAACATATGTATGATGTGCGCATTAATCCCTTGTCTTTCATTGATCAAGAAAGTGATAAGGTTGGGCCATCCAATACGGATATGGTCACTATGATTCAAAACATGTCAAAACAATAGGTTACCCAACCTCCTAAGGAACTTGTTATTCAACCTAAAATCATTCCCACACAAAAGAAACCTTCCTTCACTACTTTATTCCGCCAAACTATTGAGCAATATGCTTCAAGTAAACAAAAACCTAAAACAAAGCCAAATACCAATTTTCAACAATATGAAATACATCATAATACAACTTCAAAATTCCTTCATAATACTTTTCCTACCAATAATTTACACAATAGTAACATGGCATCTAATCTTCATGTTCCTCCATCATATGCCCATAAAACCCATGTCAATGCCCTACCAAACCAATATGGTGGGCAAACTAGTAATCTGGAAGCCATGGTGAAACAGTTAGCTTCACGTATGGACCAGATAGATCCCTACCGTCCCTCGTATAATTATCGAGAGATATGTAGTCAACCTTTGGATCCCATAGTTGTAGCTCAACCATACCCTAAGCATTTTCCCATGCCCATCCTGCCTATATATAAAGGAACCGAAGATCCCATAGAGCATCTTCGCATGTTTAGGATAGCATGTCATGACATATCACATGATGACTTGCTATTATTAAAAATGTTCCCGAAAAGTTTAGGTGGAATGGCATTAGAGTGGTACTATCAATTGCCCACTCATTCTTTGAGAAACTTCGAAGAAACAATTGAATCATTTGTCCATCAATTTAGTGCCTACATCGAGAGGCATGTAACTATTAAAGATTTATACAATTTAAAACAAGACAAAGATGAATGTTTTGCCGATTTCTTAGCTAGATGGAGGCAATTGACAGGAAAAGCGCACTTTGTGCTACCTTATAGGGAAATGTTGGACATTTTTATCAATAATTTGCAAGAACAAATATCTTATGAGCTATCAACTGCTACCTTAACTACCTTCGATCAAGCTATAGATTTAGCTCGAAGAGTAGAAGATGCCCTCATTAGGAGAGGCCAACTTAGGAAGAAGGATGATGAGAAAACATCCAAAAATCAATATAAAAACAAACAAGTTGTTGGTGATGGAGTCATCGACAGCAGAAATAGTTGCTAATATCAATGCAATGAAGACAACAAAAAAATTTATATTGAAACCTCCTGATAAGCCTCCTCGAGAATTCACTAGATTAAATCAACCCTTATCAACTATTTTACCTCAATTACTCGAAAGAGGTTTGATCCAATTACCGACTATCCGGGAACTTGATCCAACTATACCCGGATACAGAGCTGACTTACACTGTGATTTCCATAGAGGACCTGGACATTCTACCAACGCTTGTAAAAGGTTGAAACATAAAATACAAGATTTGATTGATAATAATGAAATGGAAGTGCAAGCCTTCCAACCTAAACAAAACCCTCCTAATAATACTCAAAAGACCGTTCCCCAAAATCAAAATCAAAATGCTAATCAAACATTAGACATATTCCAACACCCTTTACCAAGACATGGTAAAGAGGTAGCCAATCAAATCGAACATCATAATGTTCCCCCTCCTACCCGATATGTAGGAACCATTAGCGAACAATTACCTATTCAGGATCCTCAAATATTTGACACAACCTTATCCCCGGTTACGACCAGGCCCTTACATAATTTTCAAACTTTTGATTCTAGTGATATAGAATCAGATAGTGAAAGTGAACTAGACATTACTTCAAACCAATCGAATAGTTCTGAAAATGAATCAGATCCTATTCAACCCATCACAGATGCTATGGTTCCAAAAGAACCATTTCCTAGAAGAGTTACTACTCGACCCTCTTCTAATCAATTCCTCCTGAATGAACAAGCCATAAATGCTCAACCGAGACCAGTTCAACGTCTTCATTATAACATTGTAGGTACCATTGGAGTCGTTACCCGACAACAGGCTCAAAATTCTCAACAAGAACCAAATCAGAATGATGGATCGGCTCCATTTGTTTTGAAAAACCCCAATAAAGGGAATCATGCTCCTAATATTCAACCTAAACCCCCTTACAATATTAATGAGCAATTGTCCAATACTAAAGCTAGAATTTCCCTTTTGGATTTGTTAAGATCTTCTCCCACCCATAGGGATGAGTTGATGCTTACATTAAGCCAAATGATGGTACCTCAAAACATTCAACCTGAAGCTATGGCCAATACTATCATCACTCGAGAGATTGATTGTATTGACTTCGGGATAAAGATATCCCACAACACAATTTACATAAGGATAATCCCTTATACATTACTACTCTAATTGGGGATGTAGCTGTCAAACGAGTCTTGATTGATAATGGCTCATCTCTAAACATTTGCACTTTTGACTTCTACCAACGATTTGGCTTTAGAAGTGATGAAATGAAGAAAACTGATATGATTATCAAAGCTTTTAATGACGAAACACAAGAAACGTGTGGAGTTATTACCCTCCCATTGCAAGTTGGTCCTAGAACCCTAGAAACAACCGTGTTTATTGTACATTGCCTAGCATCGTACAATATACTTTTGGGTCGCCCTTGGATCAATGCCATGCGAGCGGTCCCATCAACCTTACACCAATGTGTTAAATTTGAGTTTAAAAATTAGTTGGTCACTATCCATGGTGACCCTAGACCTTTTGATATGTGTGCTTTGGCAGAACCCGTTGGAGTGCAATTTTGCCCTGCTCTGTCATCCACACATCCTAGTTCTTATTTTTCATCTAAAACTATGAAACACACACCCATAACTTCACCTATTCCCCCTCCAGTAATTTCATCCTCCTATATAGATCAACAACCCTCTAAAAAAATCACTCTAGAACCTCAAAAAGATCTTAAATCTACAACCAATCCTTCGTGTTCTATCTCTATAAATTCAAAACCTACAGAAACATCAATCATACCTTCCACATCTCAAGATATAGGAAATAAGCCTTCTACATCTTATGCCCTTTCTGATGAACTCTTACCAGATTTATCCACAACCTTAATATCAGAAAAAACAAATGCTTTCATGCAAGATTCAATTCTTTTGAATAATTTACCGCCATCTCCTCGTACTTTGGGCCTCCCACAACCTATGGGAAGTACTTACCAAGTCGGGAGTTGTGCCTTCATTTATAAAGGATATGACTAGGGAAGAATCCCTCGGAATATCAAAACTCATCATGAGGGATACGCTCGGTGTTATTTTACCAATGATTATATTAAAGCTAAACCCATGATGCTTAAAATGGGATATCAAGGGAAAGGCTTGGGACCTTTCCAAAATGGCATGAAAGAACCTTTCGAGGTAGAACCATGGCCTGCCCGTTGTGGTGTGGGCCTATTTCCTAGTAAGGGTCAACCCTTTCCTTTTGAAGATGATGATCATCTCATATGTTATCAAGATTATTTGGATAGGCATGTTGATTTGCCTCTTAAAAATTAGTCGTTTTCATGCAACATGCTATCCATAGCTTACCCTAAAATGATTGTCGACCCCGATGAAGATTTGGAAGGAGATATCTTCCATGATGTCTCTGTTGAAGAGATGTTACACAATGGATTTTATTTTGATGGTTCTATACCAACTATAGCCCAACTTGAGGCCACTAATCCTCAAGATGAATTATCTAAATTAACCTTACAAGAATTACAAGAATTGGGTGTTTCACCCACCCCACCTAATTTTGAAAGAGATTTACACATGGAGGTAGAAAACGTCATTAAAATTAATATTGGAACTGAGGATAATCCTCACATAATCAATATTGGATCAGAATTAAGTCAAGAAAAACAAGAACAATACATTGCATTCCTTAAAGAGTATGAAGATGTCTTCGCTTGGACATATGAAGATATGCCAAGTCTAGACCCTTCTGTAGTCATGCATCATCTAGTGGTCCATCCGGATGCTAAACCAGTTAAACAAAAACTTAGAAAAATGCATCCCAAAGTGGCTCTGCTAGTCAAAGGGGAGTTAGAAAAACTCCTGAATGTTATCTTTATACAAGCTATTGATTATCCTGAATGGATCTCAAATGTAGTTCCAGTCACCAAGAAAGAAGCTACCAAAGTTAGGGTTTGCACAGATTTTAGAGATATTAACGTCGCATGCCCTAAAGATGACTTTCCTCTTCCAAACATGGATCAAATCATTGACTTTACTGCCGAAAGTGGGATGATGTCCTTAATGGATGGATTCTCCGGTTATAATCAGATCAGGATAGCTCCTGAAGATCAGGCTAAAATAGCCTTTATTACCCCCTAGGGTACCTTTTGTTGGAAAGTGATGCCATTTGGCTTAAAGAACGTAGGTGCAACTTATCAACGAGCTATGACCTATATTTTTCATGATATGATGCATGATATCCTACATGATTATGTAGATGATATTATAGCTCGCTCTATTATTGAAGATAATCATTTAGATGATTTGAGAAAAGTTTTTAATCGATTACGAGAATATCTTATTCGATTAAATCCAACAAAATGTATATTCGGAGTTAAGTCCGGTAAACTATTAGGGGTTTTAGTTTCTTTACGTGGTATTGAAATCGACCCTCTCAAGATTGCGGCCATCACTGATATGCCCACACCTACTAATATATCTGAGTTACGAAGTTTACAAGGTAAAATTCAAGCTATCCGTCGCTTCATCGATAAGCTGGCAGACAAAACTGGTCCCTTTCTTAAACTCCTTAAGAAGGATGTCCCTTTTAATTGGGACACAGAATGTAGAGAAGCTTTTGAACTTCTCAAACAATACCTCCTTAATCCACCTATGCTTTCACCGCCTAAACCTGATCGCCCATTCCTCCTATATATTTCAGCTTCAGATTCTGCCTTAGGAGCTATGTTAGCTCAACTTGATGATGAAAAGAGAGAACGTGCTAATTATTATATTAGCCGAACCTTCATCAGTTATGAAACCCGCTATACAACATTAGAAAAACTATGTCTAGCAGTCATGTTTGCTACGCAAAAATTATGACACTATATGCTTAGTCAAAAAATGTATGTCATTGCCAAATACGATCCCTTAAGGTATCTCATGAGTCGACCTTATTTATCGGGTCGCACAGCCAAGTGGGTTCTTGCTCTAAGCGAGTTTGATCTCACATTCATAGGACAGAAGTCTATTAAGGGTCAAATCATAGCAGATCAATTAGTTGCTGCACCCTTAGAGTCTACCCATCCCCTCATCATTGAGTTTCTTGACGAATGCCTTCAATTAGAGGCAGACCATATTGAACAATGGTCCTTATACTTTGATGGAGCCCGATGCATGAGTGGGGATGGTGCGGGTATTATTTTAATATCCCCACAAAAACATCTTATTCCTCTGTCCTTCAAATTGACATTTGCTTGCACCAACAATACTACTGAGTATGAAGCTCTAATCCTTGGATTACGAGCTGCCTTGGCGCTAAAAATTAAACATCTATTAGTTTTTGGTGATTCTCAACTGGTTATAAACCAAATTAATGAAGTTTATCAGACCAGAGATGATAAACTGCACCCATATAAGGCCTATGTTTTACAATTAATGTCTCTATTTGATCACGTTACCTTAGAAGCTATTCCTCGAACTAGTAACCGTGCAGCTGATGCTATGGCCGCAGCTGCATCTCTCCTACCCTTGGAGTTAGATGACGAATATGCCACTATCATTATTCGTCGACTCCAGGAACCCGCTTCAAATAAGTCATGCTTAGAGCCTTTGGATGTGTTTCTAATCAATGAAACTACTCCTGAACCTTGGTATACGGACATATTTGATTTTCTCCAAAATGGGACTTTCCCTCCCAATTCTAATAGAAACCGAGCATCGGTTATTACGTCGACGAGCAAGTCGATTTGTAATAATTGGCAATACTTTATATAGGAGATCTTTTGAAGGTATCCTATTAAGATGTTTAAACTTAGAAGAGTCTAAATCAGCCTTGAGTGAAGCCCACGATGGATCTTGTGGAGGACACTTTAGTGGTAGCGTCATTGCTAAAAAGCTCCTTCGGATAGGATACTTTTGGCCTACCATGGAAACGGATGCACATGAATATGTGTGCCATTGCGACAAGTGCCAGAAACATGCTGACCTTGTCCATGCGCCTGCACAAGAGCTACAGGCTATTTCATCTCCTTGGCCCTTTTCCAAATGGGGTTTAGATATTATTGGCAAAATCAATCCTGTGTCATCTGATGGACACAAGTTCATCATAACCACCACTGAGTATTTCACGAAGTGGGTTGAAGCTATGCCTTTAGCTTCTTGCACTGGCACACAAGTCTCTAAATTTATTTTTAATCAAATCATTTGCAGGTTCGAAATTCCTGCCAATCTCATCTCTGACAATGGAACTTGTTTCAAAAATAAAGATGTTAAAAAATTATGCCAAAAATATAAGATTCAACATCGCTGGTCCACTCCCTATTATCCTCAGGGTAATGGTCAAGCAGAAGCATCTAACAAAACCTTAATCAAAATCCTCAAAATATTGGTCAATAAAGCGGCCGTGACTAGCACATTCAATTATATCCAGCCTTGTGGGCCTATCGAACCAGTGTTCGAACCCCCACTGGAACTTCACCATTTGTTTTGGTTTATGGTGTTGAAGCAGTTTTTCCCTTTGAATTAGAAGTTCCTTCTTTGGCTCTGCTACTTCAAGATACCGAAGTAGGAGATGAATATCGAGCTGGAAGACTCAGTCAGTTGGAACTCCTAGATGAAAAATGCATCAATGCTTTGGAGCATCTCCGTGCCTACCAAAACAAGCTTAAAAGATCATATGCTAAAAAAGTTCGTCATCGATCCTTTGAGATCGACGACCTTGTTTTAAAAGAAAATAAAAAAAATACAAATGCAACTAAGGACCTTAAAGGTAAATTTGAGCCCAACTGGCTTGGACCATACATTATTATTGCTAAATTTGAATCAGGAGCATACAAATTGTCTACCTTAGATGGTAAAGAACTTAAAGAACCCATGAATATTTTGCATCTTAAACGTTACTATGTATAAATTTGGTCACTTCATCCATGTATATATTTGTTCAAAATCACTATCTTGTATTTCTTTCAAATTTATAAAATCCAAAAACACCAAAAACATTCATAATCATCAAAATCTTCAAAACTATTTGTTGCATTTATTTATGGCACTTGTTACATTTTTTACCAAAAACAAAATAAAGAATAAAAATCAAAACAGCAATATGCTTGACTCTTTCAAAACCAAAACAATATAAAGAAGAAAGAGAGAGTCAAAATTCTCAAAACTTCTCAAAAAGTATTTATATATATTTTCTTACAATTATTGCAGTTATATGTTTCAAATTATTTTTGATAAATTAGCATTTATTTGGAATCCCTCACTTGCACACTCACAAAAATAAATATCTTGATTTTATCTGGCATGATTACTAATCTCTCTTATATCAAAGTTCACAAAATTCAATTAAATAAAGTTTGAGCATAGAGAATTGATCTTGTTATTTACTTAAACCAAGCACATCTTTTCACAATAAAATGATTATATTTGTAATTTCCATGTTTTGCTACATAGTAGAAGTGATTTCTTGAGCGAAAAGTTTCCCCTGCTATCCTATCATGCACATGGTCTAGAATCTTTGAGAGTTGGCAAAAGGACAAGCTCACCCCTACCCAGAATAAAAATCCCTTGCTCTACAGCTAATCCGAGCAAGTATCCCTAGCAAAGAAAAAGAAAAGAAAAGTTCAAAAAAAAAAAAGAGAGAAAAGAAAAATGTTATTTTATATCATTACAGCAATACTTCAAGCACTATCTCAAAAATCAAGCAAAAAAAAATAATACAAAAAGAAAAAGAAGCAAAGTTCAAAAGAAAAGCAAAAGAAAGCAAAAGCAAGAAAGCAATAAAATCCCTTTCCCTACCCTTTGAAAAGAAAAGAAGGGTTGATGAGCTTGAATCCCTGGAATTCTCAATTATTCGAAAACTGTGAGGTAAGCCCCATAACAGGTGGTTTGTGCCCACCCTGCTTGGCCTTGGGTAACTCCTAGCGTGGTGATATGTCTGTCACATTAGCGACCTTCTTTTGTACAGACCTATGTCTGCTTATGGATTAGCTAGCTCTTGATAATCCGACCTACATAGTAGTCTAGTATGGTTATATGCATCTACATCATGGTTAATGAACACTTATTTGGTTTCTTCAAATCACTTGTATCATATTATCTTGCTCAAAACTGGTAAATGCACAAAGCAATTGCACACACATTTGTATTTGAGAGATTTTGTGTATCATTATGATAAATCAAGATCGGAAATGAATTCACATATGCACATGGGATTCCTTATAAATATAACTTTTGTCTTCAAAATACTTTGAAATATTCTTTTTGCAACTTGTTTGGAATAAATCAAGTACAGTTGCTTACCATAAAGACAACTATATAATAGAAAAATCAAAAATTTCTTTCAAAACTATACAATCAAAACATATATATATATATATATATATATATAACTTTTTTTCGACTTTCGCGACGATGGTATAGTTCCAAAACCAAAATTGGAATTTTATGCCTAGCGCAAGTCCTCATCTTCATATTTTCTGCTTATTACAAAATCACTCATGCAATAAAACTATCTTTTCTTTGGATTTTTGCGATGATGGTATAAGTCTATACCTACATATTCTATGCCTAGCGCAAACCATTGTAACAATTTTTATTCCCCATTTATTTAAAAATCATGAAAACCATATGACTTAAATCATTTTATTACACAAATTTTGCTTTTCAAAAGAATGCACATTATCATTATTTCATGTCATTATGTCAACCTTCAATTTTGCAATGATGGTATAATTCCTAAAGAATTATCCAAAAAATTTATCACACTTAGGAATTTATGCCTAGCAAAAATCATTTTAACATTATTTCATGCATACTATTTTTATGAAAATCTGAAAAACAAACCATCATCATCATCATTTGCACCATTGCACCAAAGTCTTAAGACAGTCTCTTAAGCACTCTTTTACTTTTAACAATATTTCTATACTGGGATTAGCTTGACGACCGAGTGAGCGACGACTCCATGAAATGGTCTATAATAGCGACAATGTCCTTTGAAATTATTGTTAGAAGTCTCTTTTTATTTTTTTATTACATCACATTACAAACAATCAATTTGTTACATCAGATTATTTCATTTAAAATATTACAGCATGACATCAAAATTATAAATTTTCAAAACGACATAATTTCATGAATCCTCAAATTAATCAATCCAACATAAAAGCATCATACACATACACATAACACAAGTCATATGATCAAAAACATATCATATATATGTCAACAATATATATACATCATCAAAACTAGATTGGTATGCCACAATCTGTACCTCGGCATACTCAATCCTCTATCAACAAAAAAATAATAATAATACAATGCTATCATGTCAATCTGTACAAAGCTGTGCAGTCCTCTAGCCTCGAGAGCCCCTCGAGCTCTCTGCCTCATCTCCTCCCCCGCCCTGAGGTGGACGAGGTGGCCCCATCGTAGTCTGAGTAGTACTGTGAGTCCTAGTCCTCGATCGAGACGAGGTCCTCGATGACCCGATCCTGATCGGATCTGCGATGTTGGCTGGCAGGGGTAGTCTATCCGCCTCTGGCACCAGCTGATAGTACAAAGTCTGGTAGAAAGTAAGTTGGGAAATAGCCCGTGTCAGCTCCCCAGTGCTCGCCCCTCCGCCCCATGCCCTGAGGCATGCAATCTCATCTCGAAGCTGTGTCACCTCAGCTCGATGGCATGCAGCCTCATCCTGTAGAGTCTGCACCTGTGCCTGGAGACGATCTCTCTCTGCTCGAAGAGTAGCGGTCTCGCTACTCTCCCCTATGTCAACACCCTTGCCCTTATCGGGCGATGGTGGCCTCTCCCTCTATGGAGATGGGGGTCTCGCCTCCCTCCTCTCCCTGTGTCGTGGCCTCTCCTGTGCATGTGGCCTCCTCGGCTCTCTCCCATCGTGACCCTGGGCCGCCTCCATAGCCGCCTGGCATCGCCTCCCTATCTGATGCACGACTACATGTATCGGACCCTAAGCCCTCGTCATCCGAGGAGGGCGGATGCCTGCGTACCAGGCATCGTAGCCATCGGCTACACCTGCATCATCCCCATCCACTGGTTGAATGGGGGCATCGTCTGTGTCCTGACTCCAGAACCGCTGCATGTCTGGAGCCCCGCTAACTATGGTGTTATCCCGGATAGTTCGAGAAAACTCATAATCCCTCAGAGATGGGATCCCCTGCTACAGATCGAACTGATGCAAAACTCGGTCATAGCGGTGGAGCTCCACCTCTCCCCTCTCCATCCAAAGCCAGCACACTCGCCTGACGCGAGCCAACTCCTATCCATCCTCGGCCCACCTTGGATGCTCCCTCCATGGCCTCCAGGTAATCTGATCTGGGACTAGGTCATCCAATAGTCTCCGAGACATAGGAAGGTCGATCCGCCGCTGTGACCCTCTTCGGAGCCACCAGTAGAAGACTCGGGGCCTCTCCCCATCAACCCCTATCATAGGAAGCCCTACCGGCCTCCGCACTGTAATGTGCTCCCAGCACCAAACCTGTAGGAGCGATGTCATCACCAGACATCGACCGCCCTTGTACACGACCCCATATAGGATCCTGTACAACCGGCATAGTACATAACTGCCCCAAGAGAACCTGTACCCGTGGTCCCGCATGTCGTAGATCACATCTGCTAGCATCCACGGCACCCTGCACCCACTCTGGTGGCACAGCAAAAGTCCACCAACCACTCCAGCTAGAACCCGTGTGAGTCTAGATGCCCCAGGCATCTGACGCAGTGCCTCGATATTCACTCCGCCCTTCTCCAGGGTGAAGCTCGGGTCACCACACAATCGTCCCATAGCATGGCCCTGATTGGCCGCAGGAGTGATCAATCGTCCTTGTATGGGGATTCTTAGAATCCTCCATACATCCTCTAGAGTGGGAGTCATCTCCCCTGTCGGTAGCCAAAAACATGAGGAACCCGGATACCATCTCTCTGCTAGGGCCGTCAGTAGCCCCATATCCGTAGACACCTGTGGCATCTCTGCCACATGCTGCAAGCCAGCCTATGCCAGCTGATCCCGCTCTGCCTATGTAAGAGCGGCCAAGTCATCCCTCAAACCTCCATACTTCCATTCCCTGCTCTTTAGCAAACCTCTCTGCAACATAAACAATGAAACAACAAACAATCATTAATAAACAATTCAAGTAATTAATAATGCAAGTTAAAGTTCAATTTTATGCAATTGATGATATCGCCCACTATTGGATGATATCGTCCCAAATTTGAGCAGAATCGTCTCCGATTTCGCAAGCCGAAATCGTCTCTAATTTGACGAAATCGTCCCCCTTTCGTCGATTTTGCCCTTAGACAAAATTGACGAAATTGAGACGATTTCATCGAAATCGGGACGATTTCATCCCGACGACGTCGACGGCCCAAAAACAGCCGTGATGCTCAAAATTCATCTAAAATCTACCTAAAAAGCATGTAAAATCAAATTAAAGCATTCTAGTTAAGTCTAGACTCTTACCCGTAGACCGCACCGGACCTCTGTTGATCTGTGCGTCATCTCCACCATTTTTGCTTCAGAGCTCTAAAAACCAGAAAATGAATAGTAAAAATGAATTAGGGTTTTACCCTATTTTTTTAATTTTATTCAAAAATAATTTTGCTTTTCCACGTTTTTACCTCAAACGTTCGATTTGGGTAAAAACACGGAGGGGGCACCATAGTAAGTCGTCGTACGATTCGACCAAGAATCGTCGCCTAAAAATGGGAATAATTTTTTGCTTTCTCGTAGATCGAGAAGAACTCATCTTTAACGCATTTTCTTCGGAAAATTCGCTAAAGAGGGGGCAAAATGTAGCACCCTAAAATTGGCACGATAAAATTGTAATAATTACATTCACCTTAGTAAATAATTTAAATTCAAAATTTAACCTCCCAAACCGCCCGTTAACCGTCGGGTAATCCGTTTCCCCCTTTTTCGTGCCATTTTTAGAGGTTGTTTTGACCGTTTGACGATATCGTCACCGATCAGACGATATCGCCCCAGATCTGACGATTTCGTCTGGACAAGGACGTCCAGACGATCTTGTCGCAAAACTGATTTTGCATAATTAGCTTCTGTTCCAACGGGCCTCTAATCCGGGCAGAAGCATGTCTGCATCGTTAGAGACCCTCCCCCATTGGAGATCTCCCAAATAGGGATGATCTCCAACCTCCTAACTATTCCCCTAAGCCTATTTAATCATTAGGACCTTCCCTTCCCAACCCCTGGCTGAATTTCTTTATGACTTGATTTTGCGTGCATTAGAATACCTAGAACATTATTTTGCCTTTGTTATTTTGAAGTTTTCTTGTAGGGACCTCATTGATCTTCAGTCGAAGCAAGCTCAGATCATCGCAGACGATCTCGTTCAAATCTCGGACGATCCTGTCGTAATTCGAGACGATTTCATTACTTCCAGATGATTTCGACTACAATCTGCATTGGGGGCAATCAGTGCCCAGAGTTTGCGCTTTCTCTTATTCCTTTCACTGTTTTATTCTGCATTTTAGTTAGTTTATCCTTATTTCTTACTATTTTGCATTTGGAGTTCACCCATATAGCTCAACTTGCATGATAAGATCATAATTTATCATTAGAACATCATAATTTGTTTGAATTTCTGTTCATAATTATTGTTTAGTATTCATACTGTCATTTTGTGTTGTTTCCCCCTGTTAGCACAGTAGTATTCTCTGTATTTTGCATCTGTTCTTCTATTTGCAGGTCTCTGATGAATTCGTCGATGAATTCGTCAGATTTCGAACGATCTTGTCTGATCTCAGACGATTCTGTCGAATTCCAGACGATCTTGACTGCTTCAAACATCAGAATCTCCATCAGACATCCGGATCAGGTATTCTTCTTATTCTTCCTTAATTTCTCTATTTTTTTGTCTTAAATTTGTTCTCTGTATTCATTAAATCCGCATTTTCATATAGATTAATTTAGACTCATTTGGCCAAACCTAGGATATGAATGCTTAAGACTAAAAATGAACACATAAAAACACATTCCAAACCTAGGCGTGGAAACTGCCATTAAATGTTTCCTGGTGAACCCACCATCCGTCGAAAAATCATCAAAATACACCTCCCTTGAGAGGCGGGACCTTCGCAAAGTCCTCTCAGTCCGAGGTACCGCGACATCCTTTTCCCATCCTCCTTCCGGGCACGGATCCTATAGCCTGAAGGTAAGGATGCAAAAAATTTGAAGCGATACAAAGTGCAAGCATTGAGAGATTCAAAAGAAATAACAGTCACCAATTTCTTATTTTCCCACATTTTTACATGATTTTGGGTCCCTAGAGAGATAACAACAGACCAGGGGCCTCAATTTACCTCCAGGTTGATCAAGGAGCTAATGAAGAAATACAGAGTTTGACACAATAAGACTACACCCTACCATCCATAGGCAAATGGGCAAGTGGAAGTGACAAAGAGAGAAATAGAGAACATCCTGACAAATACCGTGCAACAACATTGAAAAGATTGGGCTACACGATTGTCGGAGGCAATCTGGGCATATAATACCACATGGAAATCCAACACAGGCTTCACACACTTCCAATTGGTCTATGGGAAGAGTGTGATGATGCCCATTGAATTTGAAATCAAGACATTGAGGACGGCTTTAGAATTTAACTTGAGCTTGGATGACGCTCAAGAAGAAAGGATTCGACAACTAGATCAACTAGACGAAATCTGAATGGATGCTTTATAGATAATGGAATCATACAAAAGCAAAGAAAGTGGTGGCATGATTGCCACATTAAACTGAAGTAGTTCCAAGAAGGATAATGGGTGTTGTTGTATGATTCTCAGTTCCAAGAAAAAAAGGGTAAATTAATGCAAATATGGATGGGACCGTATGAAGTGATAGAATTCATCAAGAATGGGGCAGTGCACGTTAGAACAATTGATGATAGCAACACTGTGTTAATGATATATGGACACTGATTGTGCCCCTATAACACATCTAAAACATTACAAGTGGAATCCAGAATAGATGTGGGGGAGACCCCATCTTGTTATATCTGGACCAAACTCTTAAAAGGCAAAATGGTGGGCATCGAGGTGCTCACCAAAATTAGTTAATTTAGTTTTTTTCTTACAGTGTGTTTTGTAGGGACGATGCCCACATGCAAGCTGTAGGCATCCTAACCCAAGGCCTAACAGGCATGGAATGTGTCTAACTGCCTTTATTTTTTTTTCTTTTTGTTTGATTTTTGTAGGTGGAGGACTTGACAACACGAGGAATAGGTATCTGAGAAACCAGGCCTGATTCAGCTCAGCATTCTGACATCGACACTCATAGGTAGAAGCTGAGGCAACATGAAGCAAGACAGAGAAGGCTTGATCACTCTTTCCCATTCAATCACAACATGATTACCGAGGATAAGGTGCCTACCTTATAAATAAGGTGCCCCGTTGCCCAGCCAGAAGAAGGCGCCCCGCCAGAAGAAGGCACCTTATTTATAAAGAAGGCACCTTCCTTATAAAGAAGGTGCCCCACAAGAATAAGGCGCCTTCCTTATAAAGAAGGCACCTAGCTAGAAGAAGATGCCTTCCTTATAAAGAAAGCACCCCGCCAGAAGAAGGCGCCTTCCTTATAGATAAGGTGCACACAATATATATATATATATATATATATATATATATATATATATATATATATATATATATATATATATATATATATATAGGCACCTTCCATGGCTGGAAGGTGCCATACAAAAAAAAAAAAAGCCGAGGTGCCTTCCACATCGGGAAGGCACATGCAGATGGAGGCGCCTTCCACATCGGGAAGGCACATGCAGACGGAGGCGCCTTCCACATTGGGAAGGCACATGCAGACGGAGGCGCCTTCCACATCGGGAAGGTGCATGCAGACCGAGGTACCTTCCACATCAAGAAGGTGCATGCAGATTGAGGCATCTTCCACATTGGGAAGGCGCATACAGACTGAGGCACCTTCCACATTTGGAAGGCGCATACAGATTGAGGCACCTTCCACATCGGGAAGGCTCACCCATTTAGAAGCACCTTCCATAGTAGGAAGGCACCATCATTGAAAAGGCACCTTCCACCATCGAAAGGTGCATCCAATCAGAGGTGCCTTCCACCATCAGAAGGCACATCCATTTAGAAAGCACCGACAACATTGGTAAGGTGCCATATAAGCACCTTCCACATTGGGAAGGTGCAACATCAGCGCCTTCCACATGGGGAAGGTACCAAAGAGAACCTTCCACATACAGCCAGCACTTACGTCTCTTAGACACCTCGATCGAAACAAAACCACCACACAAACGAGCGGCATCAGATGACCATACCCCTACCTCATGTCACAAATCAACAAATCAGTGCCCTTCACGATGCCTAAAACATCGAATAAGGTATGTGCATGCTAATTCAAATTTTTATATAATTATTTATAAATTATGCAGTACCAAAAAAAATACCGTCATCATAAAAATCATATCCCCCCATAGCTAGAACCGTGTGCCAATGATATGGCTCAAAAGGTGTACCCTAGAAATAAATGCTAAGGTTAGGCATCTTCCCTATAAGAAGGTGCCTTCCTAAAGAAGGAAGGACAAAAAAAAATTGTAGTAGTAAGGGAAGGCGCTATGGGAGGAAGGTCGAAGAATCACACAATGAAGAAGAATGAACCGAGTGATACAAAAGGAATTAGGGGGGCAGTAAAGACATAGTTCAAGGCCAAGGGATGGCTCGAATACTATACCCTAGTTAGTCAGGGCTAGGATATGGAGGCAACCAAGGAATTTTTTGCCTCCTTGAGGGGTGACGTAGCTCAGGTGCGAGGGGTAGAAATTCTAGTCACCCCACAATACATCTCGTAGGTGATTGGATTGCCCCTCATAGGGGAATGCATATACAAAGGCGAGCTATTGAAGCCATACACTGAAGTGCTACTACTAGGGGAAAATATGCAGATAGACAAGGAGAGGCCACCCAAAAATAGCCTTACCATGAATCTACGAAAGATATTCAAACAGGTTGCTCGATTCTTTATATGCACTAGGAAATATACCCATCTGCACGCTAACAATGTGCAGTTTCCCAATCACCTAGTGCATGGAAGGAAGTTGAGCATGCCCTTCTACTTGGTGAATGCTCTGAAGGACGAAGTATCTTGGTACCAAAAGGGAGCACCGTCTGCCTTAGACCACCATGGGCTAATATCGGCACTGGTCCACCATTGCAAAAGCGTAGAGGCAGGACCCTAATGCAGAGGGAGATGGAAGCCAAGAAAGGCAACAGGATGCTATTGCCAAAATAGAGAAAGAAGAGGGAAGCCCTATAGATAAAATGATGAGTATCGGTAAATTGGTATTGCCCTATTTTATAGAAGAAATATGGCATTCACCAGTGCCTAAAAGCACAGAGGAAATAGGGCATTCCCCAGTGCCCGAGTGTGGGGAGGAAGGAGCACCACTTATTAGCGGTGAGGCCGAGTTCTAGATGACAGAACCAGTCCCTAGGAGGAAACACCTACGATGACTCCTCTTAATAGAAGAAGAATAGAGCAAACCAAAATTTGGCATTGCAGCCCAAATGCTCCAAGAATTTACAAATCAAATCCCATAAGATACAGGGACTTTCGGGAGCAATGATCAAGTCGACACAGCATTAGAGGAAGAACTAGAATGGCAAACCAATTTCTAGATGGCCCAAAAAATTTTGGAGGACTGCTAGAACAAGCATAGAGGGGAGTTGAAAGAACATTACAGATGGATCGCCCAACTCGACAACTGGTCCTGTAGTTGCGAGAGGAAAACTAGCTACTCTAGGATAGGGGTACAGAAAGAATGGACGCGTCAACCCAAACTGACTGGGCAAAAGAGGTCCCAATGAATTCTCCCACATCTATCGAACGAGTATTCTCTTCGAGAGAATTTTGATCGGACACCCGACAGAGTAGCCCGAAGGTAGGGGAGAATTCCTTTATTTTGGGGAGTGAAAGGGAAATAAGTCCCACAACACCCCCTGTCATCGTCCTAAGTGATATAGAGCAGGACAAGGGCCTCCAGCAGCAGATAGGACCAGAGGATAAGCAGGAACTCCTTAGACCTAAAGAAAGAGGAGAAGAACTTGAGGGGTCGACATAGGATAGATAGGGGGATGAAGAAGCACCCCCAAGGATGGCAACACAGAGTGAAGAGAACACTCCAGGGAGCACAGAGCATGCACCTTAGAGTGAGAAGATGACTGCCAAGGAGAAATGGAAAACCCCTATTCAAGCCACCACATTTTCTACAGAGGCCAGTGGAAAAGGGCCCAGGATGGCTCAAAAGAAGGCGAAGGTGACCTTCGTCGAGCTAGAGGAAGACGAATGGGATATGTAGCCATTCACAGAGAGGCAAAAATAGTTTGAATGGTTGCTCAAAGAGATGACAGTAGCTAAGGAAACCCGAAAGGCAACCTCAAGGATGTAGGGGGACTTTGGTATCTACATCAATCTAGCAGAGGAAAGCCAATTCTAGGATATTTATGGTTCATACAGGGGATGGTCCTCCATAATAAGAAGGTATTTTGAATGGTGGGAGGTATATGGCCCTAAATTAGAGGCCGCGACCATTACAAAGGAGAATGTGGGGCTTACTCCTGAAGCAGCCCAATTGTACAAATGCCAAGTAGTTCATTCTAGGAGTGATAATTTAGATATCCTTCTTGCAATGGTCAGACATCCAGATGCTGACCTATGGTAGGCTATAGAAGCTACATTCTAGTCAACAAAGATGATGTTGGCTAGATCATCGCCGATAGCAACTAGAGCACCCTCAGCTCCATGTAGAAAAAGAAGAGCCACACCTCCAGATGTCAGCGTGCATAAGAGGCAAACATGGGCCATAGGTATAGCCGAACCCACCAAGAAATGAAAAATATGAGGGATCAACAAGGCTACCTGTAGTTTTGATGCCACAAGGGCGTGGCATATGTTAGGTGTGGGAGAATGATGAGCATCAGAAATGCTCATATTTTGTATACCATTTCTTGATTATTATGTAGCTATATAATAAGGATTACATATGTTTATGAATGATTATATAATTATTTGATTAAATTATGCGTGTTATCTAATTTATGTGTTTTTAGTGTGTTTTTGTGGAATTGTAGTTGATTTAGTTAGATTTGGATAAATCAAGGTATTTTCATGGACATGGCACTTTGTTTCTTTTGGAATCAATGCAGAGAAGGTAGGCACCTTCCTCTTCCAGGAAGGTGCCAAACATAAGTAGGTGCCTTCCTCTTCTAGGAAGGCACCAAGGAAATACAAGTGCCTTCCTCTCCTAGGAAGGCACCAATTGAATGTCAGCACCTTCCTCTTCCAGGAAGGGGCCAAAGTAAAAGAAGTGCCTTCCTCTCATAAGGAAGGCGTCGACGGGAAGGTGCCACTAGAAGGAAAGCACCTTCCTATCATAAGGAAGGCGCCACTATAAGGCAAGCACCTTCCTCTCATAAGGAAGGTGCCACTAGAAGGTGAGCGTCTTCCTCCCATAAGGAAGGTGCCACAAGGAGAGCGCCTTCCTCCCATAAGGAAGGTGCCACTAGAAGGCAAGTGCCTTCCTCTCATAGGAAGGTGCCAACAAAATATAAGTGCCTTCCTCTTCCAGGAAGACACCAATGGTATTAGAGAACCTTCCACATAGAGAAGGTGCTCGACATACTTAGGCACCTTCCTCATAGGGAAGGTGCCCCTGTTCTTTGCTCGTTGACCAGACAAGTACGACATGGAAAACAACGACTGGTGTAGTTCCAACTCTATGTCATGTAGAGCTAAATTGGGGATCGCACCGATGTATGAGAATGTCCTACCAATTCTAGGTGATGCACAAACCAATCAGCCAACATGCCACCATTAGAACCAAATGCCAGTTTTAGCAGATATCAATTACATTTACCAGACTGTCTTAGTTTAGTCTAGGATGAATTGACTTTTACAACTTCTTTGTAACAGAATTTCTGCGGGTGTGCTATATAAACACACACAAAACTATCTGAAGATAGATAGATATATAGAGAGAAGAGATAGAATATTTTGATAGTAATTGTAATACTTTGATAATTATAATACCATTCTAAGAGTTTCTAAGTGTGTGTTCAGCTGGGAGGAAGCTGCTGGAGCCTAGGCCCACTCCAAGCCAATATTTATTCCTCTATTTTTCTTGTGTTTTATAGATTATTTTACCACTTTTATAATATTTTTTATCGCACTAATATTTCCAGTATTTGTAGTAGGTTCATTTCTAGGAATGTGTGATTATTTCCTTTCTGTAGATTTAATTATTTTTTATGTAAATTATTGAGGAGTGCATGAATGATTGACAACCATTTGAAAAACCCCCCAATAGTAGAACTAGTGGACTCATCTCAAGTGGTATTGTAAGCAATCTTATTTAGACCCTTCGCAAGTTTACGAAGCTCCCTAGGTTGATAAATTAAATGCACGGGCATGTGACAAAAGTAGGAAAGAAATTAACCTTGTTTGGCCTGCAATAATATGGAATATGTAAAATGTAAGGGTTTTTCCTATAACATTTTGTAAACTAAAATGTGTGCATAAAATAATTAGTGGTCATCTAAATATCATTGTTGATATTCATTAATAAAAAATAAACATGGTGAAGAAGTACTCTAAAAATGTAAACTAGTTTCTGATTCACCAGATTGCAGATGCACAAGTGAAGAGCATACTCCTAGTGCTGTAGGATTTTTGATTCAAAAAATTGCATTACACGGTAAGTGAAGAGCATAATACAGGAAAAAAATATGTTTTAAAAAATAGAAAAAAATATCAACATAATTTAGGAAAGGAACAAAATATATGAAATTGAATTTTATTTCAAAAATAAGAAGTAATACAACATCAAAACTCTGAACGTGTTTCAACATATAGGTCTCATAAACTCATAAGGAAAATTGTGGTTGTTGATGAGATTATTTGTTGCTATGAGGGTATTTTTGAGATTTTTGATGAGACTCAAACATCCTAGTTGATTGACCAAAAGTTATATACTGACTACATAAGACTCCTAAAAGATGCAAGCCTATTAAGAAGACCCATATATTCAAAATCCCTGTGTGTGCACAATGAGTGTATTAGATAAGGCTTTAATACTACCTCATTAACATACGAGTTTCATGCAACACATTTTTGTAATGAGGATCACCCTATGGTCATCCTATCCTGATTTTAGACATAGTTAAAATAGATTACTAGGCAATACAAGCCACCACAAGCTAGCTCAACCATAAGCTAATATTGGTTTGTAAAAAAGATCTCTAATGTGATAGACATATCATCATGTGTAAGGCTACTCCATTGTCAAGAAGATTTCACTCAACCCATTTTTGTAATGGATATTACTCCATGGATTTTGAATAATAAAGGTTCTAGGGATTCATGCTATTTACCCATTTTTTTGCTTTTAATTTCTTGGGATACTTGCTCATGCTTGGTGGTGAAAACCACTATTTTTTTTTTTAGTAAGGGATTTTCTTAGTGATGAAAATCATTGTTTATTTTGCATTGTTTTGGGAATTTTCTCATTTTGTGAAAGAGAAAGGGGGTTGTTTGGGTAGAGTGGATATTGTCCTTTTTCCAATTCTCATCATTCTAGACCATGCACATAATAATATGATCAAGGAAAACCTTTCTCTTAAGTTGACAAGGATCACTTTCTAGTTGCATCTTTCCTTATTCAAAATAGGATTAATAATGTTAAAATTATATTGGGATTTTGACATATGCAAGGTACTACCAAAATTAGACCTTACTTCTAAAATCCAAGATATCTTTCTACAAAATCTAAAGAGATAACTAGGGATGGCTGAATGACCAAAAACCCTAGTATAGACCATATAGAAACTTATTAGTTATGTTGAAAAACATAGTTACTTACAAGGTAAATGTGGATGATGATGATATGTGTGATTTAAGGGTTTTACCTACAATTTTTTATAAACTAAAAGGTGTGCATAAAATAGTCAGTGGATGTCTAAATATCATTGTTGATATTCATCTGGTATCTATCCTATTTTATGAGGACCTCTTAATAAGCAAAATACCATAAAGAAAATTATGCATGTTGATGATTGATAAGGTTGATTTGAGGTTCATGATTGGCATTCAAACATGGTGTCATTAATAAGAATGTAAACACGACTTGTCATAGTGCAAATGCAATAGATGAAGATGCCTAATGTAATGAAACTAATAATTGCATACAATGAAATTCTTGATAACATAATATAAATGTTTTTTATATATTTTAATATTTTGTATTGTTTTGTGTTTTTATGTTTTTTAATTTGTTTGGTCTTTTTGATGATTTTTGATATTTTTGTATTTTTATATTTTCATATTTATGTATAAAAACCTGTATATGAAGAATATTGAGAGGTTTTGTCTCCTCAACACCTTCTAGAAAAGTTAGGCAATAAGTTTTTTGTCATATTTTCTCTATTATGATAAAGGGACCTAACCAATTGGTCGTAAATTTATCTCATAGATGAGGCTGCAGGTTTGAGTTATGTTGGTTATCTTTGAGAACAATATCCCCAAATTCAAAGTATCTTGTATGGACTTTAGTATTGTAAGCTCATTTAGGATGATCTTGATAAACACACAGATGCTAAGACCATTAACTCATCGTTCATCAAGAAGGGTCAATTGATCGAGGTGAGCTTGTCATGAAGTGTCATCATCGATTAATTATTTCAATGACACACACAACAATGGAATTTCTAATTCAAGGATATTAATGGCCTCAGTGCCATACACTAATGAAAATGGGGTTTCCCCAGTGGGTATCCAAATGCTAGTTCAATAAGCCCATAAAGCTAGAGGTAATTGAAGGTGTCAATACTTATGGTTTTCCTTGATAGTTTTCTTCAATATGGCAACTATAATTTTATTAGAGGCCTTAGCCTACCCATTTGATTGCATATAATAGGGTGTTGGAAATCTATTTTGTATATTATATTTGTGCTCTAAGGCCTGCACATATTTTTTCTTGAATGATGTACCACTATTCAATATTTTTTTGTATGGAATACCAAAACGACATATAATGTTATGTAGTATGAACTCCATAATATGAGCTCCAACCATAGTGGTTAAAGGGATTGCTTCCACCCATTTGGTAAAATACTTAGTAGCCATTATAATGAATGTGTGATGACCTAAATATGGATGAAATATCTTCCCAATTAGATCAAATTCCCACTAATAAAAATACCACATCGATTGAATCAGTTGTAAGTACTGAGATGGTAGGTGCAACAGATTGGCATGATGTTGAAAATTTACGTAGTTACTGACATACGTATAATAATTCTTTTCCATTATGGTCCAGTAGTAACCCATTTTGAGGATGCACTTGATTATAGCCATGCCTCTAAAATGGCCACCATAGGTACCATCATGAGCTTGCAAGATTGCCCAAGAAAATTCTTGGAGCTTGCAATAATGGAGTCCATCACAACTCTAATGATAAAGAATATCTCCTAGAAAGACATACTTAGTCGATTTTTGTTAAAATGCTTGTTTTGTGGCATACAGAAATCCTTGAGGGATATTACCAAGTTTCAAAATATATTTTAATTGGATGAGCCAATCTTGATAAGCTTGAGTTTTAACTTACTGAACAACTTATTTATGTTGTGATTCATTATGCACAAATGCAGATTGGAAAACAACCTTGTGATGAATGGTCATACCATTATCTAAAGGACCCTATAAGATTAAGGACCCCTAGGATGCTTGTTTCATAAATTATTGTGCCCTGTAGAACCACTCATAATTTGGTTCAATCAAAATCATGTGAACTGATTATTTATTGTACGAAGACACACAACATCACTGATTTTGAGTAAGTTTTAACATATATTGTTGTAAAATCATTGGAAGCATTCCATGGAATTAAAGATCCCAAATATACCAGTGTATCCACGAAGTGATTAATGTGTGAGGGACTACCTCAATGTCATACCATTCTAGTTTGACTAATAATTTATCCACAAGCTCTTTGTTATATTTTATTATAGGACATATACATTGATAAATGCCTTTGACTTGGTTTACGATGAGCAAGGAGTCACCAAAGATATTAAGATTTTTAATATTCATGGTGATAGTTGTTTGGAGAACCAATATGAGAGCCTTGTATTCAGTGTTATTGTTGATGCAAGGGAAATAAATTTTAAAATAAATGGGTATAGGAGCTCCTTGTGGTGTGAAAAACATGATTCCTACACCATCCTCTTGCTCATATTTGGAACCATATAAGAATAAAGTCATGTTTTCTTTGTTTTTCAATTCTTTTGGTTTGGGTGATTCTGATAGTGTGAACACTACATCATTAGGTATTTTGATTACAAGAGGCTTGTCATCTTGAAAAGGAGCCTTTACTAACTGATCAACTATGACTTGACCTTTTATGGATTTCTAACTGATCAATTCAAGATCAAATTTTATCAATAGCATGATCCACTTTGTGGTTCACCTATTATGACATGTGTGACTCATCATGTACCACAAAGGGTTTTCTTTTGAAATGACATATGTTGTGTGACTTAACATGTAGTGGTGAAGCTTTTTTTGTAGTGAACACCATTGCTAGGTAGAGCTTCTCAACTTATGCATACTTTAGCTTGTAACTAAAGAAGGTGTGACTAATATAATATATAGCCTATTATTTATTTTATTTGTTCTTCTGGGCCAACATGGTCCCTAGAGAAAAATTCATGGTTGAAATATATAGCAAGAAAGGCACACTTGGCTGAGGTGGAGCTAATACTAGCAAAGATTCTAGGTATTATTTTATCTCATCAAAGACCTTCTTGCATTCCTAATCCTAATTGAATGGGATTCCCTTGTGTAGCAATCAATTCATGGGTCAAAATTTGTCCAATAATTATGCTATGAAGTGTTTGATGGATGCTACCTTGCCTTGCAAGCTATGAATCTCTTTAATGTCAGTGGGAGGAAGTATTTCTAGAATTGATTTGACCTTTATTGGATCTACTTATATCCCTCTCTTAAAGACTTTAAATCCCAAAAATTTTCCTAATGTAACATCAAAAACACACTTCTTAGGATTTAGCCTGACATTATGCTTTATTATGCGATCGAAGACTTTTCACGAAACGTTGGATGCTCTTCACGCAAGAGATATTTGGTAAGCAAATAATCTATATAATCTTCTAGTATCTTGTGTATGTAGTCATAAAAGATGTATGTCTGGCCTGTTGATAGGTTGTACCAACATTTTTAAGGCTGAATGGCATAAATTTATAGTCAAATGTTCCTCATGGTGTGGTAAGGCTATTTTATGTTGATATTTGGCCTTGACCCAAATTTGATTGTAGTCTCAAAATTTATCCATAAGGGATAACATCTCATGACCAGTAGTTGTGTCTACTAGAACATCGATATTCAGTCAAGGGAATTCATCCTTAGACGTTGCTTTATCCAGATCTTTGAAATCAATACAGATACAAATTTTTCCATCGGGTTTTCCTACGGGTACCATATTAGATACCCATTTTAGATAATCAATTGTTTCAATAAATTCCACATACAAAATTTTTTGTAACTTATATTTCACCATTAAGGTAATTTTTGGATGCATTTATTTGAGCTTCTACTTAACCAACTTCATATTAGAGTCTAATGTAAGGTTATGTGTAATGAAATTTGGATTAAGACCCGATACATATTTATATGACCAAGCAAATATGTTAGATTTTTATATCAAAAGAGGTATGATGATGGCACACTCTTTAGGGGATAGACTCTCTCATAATTTGACTTTCTTAGGATTATTAGGGTCATTGCTAATATCCATGTCAAAAGTCTCCTCAATTGAAATATGGATTCCTCCTCAAGTTGATGACGTGTAGGGATCAGGTGGATGTCATCGGTTGGATTTGGAGGATCTATGTACGATTCAACCTCAATATTACAAACATCATGAGTAGATCCTAGAGTGAAATGGAATGATTGTAGCATTTATTCACATGGGAATAACTACTTAGGTGATGGTGACAATGTGATGCAATCAAATTCAATGGCCTCATTATTGAGGTGCAACAACTTTGAAGGGTCACTAGGGTTGCAAAGAGGTGCAGTTAGGTCAATGGAAATCATGTTTATGGATGGTTGGTGATTTCCATTATCACACTGATAGAAAATATCAATTATTTATGACTCTACATGTGCTAGATGTGTCTTAGAAGGTAATGGGATTTCAGGATCTACTCTAGAAGTAGATAATATGATCAGGTCCTCTGGTGGTAGAAAATACCTCCAGTTATGTGGGGAAGGAAACACCCTATGATAGCTTTCATCTATGTTAACAAGGGGCCTAACATGCTTGACATCCTCTCTATAATTATTAATATGACAAATGTAGCGAGGAACTAAATATGTTATCTTTATTGCATCCTCATATTGATCATCTTCATCAATCCAATAATTTTAAAGATTATAATCAAGTTCATAATATTCTCATTGGGTGATTTCATTAGATGATCCACTAATAATTTTATGAGTTTCCATAGAAACCATTGTGATTGGGAGGTTATCTCCAAACAAATGAGAAGGACCTGGATCAGCGTATTCATTATCATCGATGTCCTCCTTGTAACCTAGGATTAGGCATTGTAGAGAATTAGCCAAAAGCTCATCTGACATGTAAAAGGAATACACTAAACCAAATTTATTTGTGGGTATTGATATTTTGATAGATAGGGTATCCTAAAACACTTCTCATAAAGACCTAAGTCATTTTTGTGCCAATGGCAATGGTAAAAATATCATAGAGAAAAATTAGGATTCAACATATAATATGTATTTCCTATGAATGGCTCATTGTCGTGGTTGATGATAGGATATTAATATATGAATTGGTTGAAACCCCCATATATGATGTTCATATTATTAGGTGGTATGCTCAGGGGTACGATGGTTCCAATTGGAAAGGGGAAAACACGAGGTCTTCCCATGTCTTGTGTGGACTCAATAATTGGTGTGAATGTAACTTTTTGTACCAAATATTCTATGAGCCTAGGCTTAGCCAAGTGAATAGTCACTTGGGATATGAATGATATTGTCGATGAAGTAGGTGATGTGGGTTGAGGTACATCATCCATAGTAGCAGGCAATTCTTCCTCTTCCATAGAGATTGGAATTTCTACAATAGAAACATTAGGGATAACTTTTGTAGCATCTTCCATGGGTGCTTTCAACTTATATTTTATCAAAGTATATGATGACGTCGAATGTTAGAAGTGGCCAATGGTTTCGATGGAGGTGGCGGTAATGATGTGGATGTATCAACAAGAGCTAGTTTTAGTTGGTTCTCTAGATGCTTGATGGGGGAATTTTTTCTATTGTCCAATTGCATCGAGGGTAAAACAAATTCCCTCGGATTGCTAACCTAATTTACATACTTAGATGGTTTATCATTTGAAGGGATGACATGAACCTGTTATTCATACACGTATTTGATACATTGATGTAAAATTAAAGGTACACATTTCATGTCTCAGATCCAAGAAAAACCAAACAATATATTGTATTTCATCACTCCTAACACATGGCACAATACAGAGACTATTTTTAGTCCCACCTTGAATAGACAACCATTATGCCTATTGTTGAGCTTAATATATCATTGAAATATCACAACATAAAAGTAGAATATACTATGTGCAATGTTGGAGACTAAAATTCTCTAAAATGGTCATTGTTATTATGTTGATCAATGATCCTATATTAATCAACACTCATTTGTATGGTATTAGGTTGATGCAAGAAATAATGTGTAATGGAGAATCTATTATGTTTGTTGATACCTATTTTATTTCATGGCCATAGAAGGTTACCACATTGATGCAGGAGCATCCGACGATAGTAGAGCAATCTTGCATCCTCCAAATTTTTCTAAGTTTTCTAAGTACTTTGTATTTTGATTTATTTCGGTTCTTTCCCAAGGCTGAAGTTTTGTAAAGCAAGGGGGAAGTTTCAATTTTGTAAAGCAAGTTGGGGAGTCACGAAATCATGACATGTCATGATATCGCGACATGTCATGAAATCACGGCTCCAAAGGCAAAGGCAGAAGGCAAAGGCAGGGGAGCCACGAAATCGTGACATGTCATGATATCGTGACATGTCACGAAATCACGGCTCCAAAGGCAAAGGTAGAAGGCAAAGGCAAGGGAGCCACGAAATCGTGACATGTCACGAAATCACGACATGTCATGATTTTGTGACATGTCACGAAATCGTGGCTCCAAAGGCAAGGCAAAGGCAAAAGGGTGCAGAGGTCGTGATATCGTGACATGTCGCGATATCGTGACATGTCGTGATATCGCGACCAGTTGAAGGCTGCCACGTGGATTAAGATATCGTGGCCAAGAAGAAGACATGCCGAAATAGACATGCGGGCAGCCACGTGTATTAAAATAAAGATGAAGGCCACGTATATTAAAATAGAGATGACAGCCGCGTGTATTAAAATAGGGATAACCATCTCAAGGAAATATTCTGACAAGGCGACAGTTGCAGGCCATAGACAGTATGGGATGAGACAGTGGTGCAGAGGAACAGTCTGACCAAAATGGCATTTGCAGGGCAAGGGGGCGTCTTTAATGTAAGCTTCCATAGCGGATCGGGGCAGTTGCCCATTGATGGAGGGAAATTCAAAAACTTGCAGAGGAAGCGGACTTTCTTATTTTATTTCATGAATTCGTTCGGGTGGGGGCATTAATTGCCTAGAGGGTCGAGACCTCGATAAAAACTCAAAAAATTGTAAGGGAAGGGATGGCGAGTTTGAGATTGAGGGGGGAAAGAACTATGCCTGGAAACGGTATTGTAAGACTGTGTTAAGCAATTTACAAAAAATTAATTTGAAGTTTTGTTGTGTGAATCTCGGCTTGCCATCAAGTGGTATCAGAGCGGGAGCTCCTGAGCGTGTAACAGATCACCGAAAGAGAGGCAGTTACACCAGGATCTGTGGAAGGATTTGTAAGGGAAGAAAGAAAAAAAAATGCCTCCACGAAGAAACCGTGGTGGAGTAAGAAATGTGGTGTCGGTCAAAGACTTTCGAGCCTTGCAGAGGCAAGTTCAAGCCCTGCAAGAAGAGCTACGTAGAAGGCACGAGCCCGAAAGGGATGAGGGAAGTGAAGATGAAGTTGATGAAGAAGAAGACCAGTCTGAGGAAGAAGAAGAGGTTGTGGATCCTGCACAAGCCAAGTTGTACAAGGCCATCTCTCAGATTGGAAAGCAACCAAAAATGGAGGTTTCTACATATTCGGGAAACCTAAATCCAGAAGAGGTGATTGACTGGATAAATGACTTAGAAGAATATTTCGAATATGAGGAGGTTGAAGACCCTAATCGGGTCAGATTTTCTAAGACCAAGTTGAAGGGTCATGCCAGCATTTGGTGGAGGGGAATACAACTGGAAAGGAACAAAAGAGGGAAGGAGAGAATAACAAGATGGGATAGAATGGTGGAAAAGCTAAAAAGACAGTTTATTTCGGCAGATTACGAGTTGGATCTGCTAAGGAAAATGCAGAGTTTGAGATAGACAAACAAAACTGTCCAAGAATACACCGAGGAGTTTTACAAGATCTCTATTAGAACTGGACATTTAGAGGCAAACAAAGAGAAGGTAGCCCGTTATATCAATGGGTTGAGACTCGGTATCCAGGAAGAGCTGAGCCTAGTTTGGGTAAGCACCATTGAGGATGCTTACCAGTTTGCCTTAAAGGTGGAAGAAAAACTGAATAGGCGGTTTGAAGGCAAGCAAAGAGGAAGGGGCCATGGTGGAAGAACTGGTGGGAGAACCAATGGAGAAAAGTATAAAGATCTAAAGAAGACTGGTGAAGCCAGTAGTAACCAGGATCAAAGGGAAGAGGATGTTTATCAGCCTCGTGATCAGAATAGCTACCCAAGAGGACGGGGTGGATCTGGACGAGGGTTTGGAAGAGGAGTATTTCGTGGGACATGTTTCCACTGTGGTGAAGAAGGACATCGAGCATTCGAGTGTCCACAACACCAAGAAAGGATGAACAAGAGGCCTAAGGGTCCAGCCAGAGCTGTTGTGGCAGAGGAAGATGTTGGATCTGAACATTCTGAAGAAGCGGAGAGAGGGGAAGCAATGATCGTAAGGAGAGTCCTATTGAATGAGGAGAAGGACACAGATCAAAGAAGAAGTTTATTCTGCACAAGGTGTAAATGCGCGGGCAAGATTTGCAATATTATTATTGATAATGGTAGCACGGATAACCTGGTTTTAGAAGAAATGGTTACCAAGTTATAGTTAGAGAGGAAGAAGCACCCGCATCCATATCGGGTCGCATGGTTACAGAAGGACCATAGGGCTTTGGTCAGTGAGCAATGCTCCGTTAAATTTAATATTGGGAATTATTGTGATGAGGTCCTGTGCGACATCCTGCCTATGGATGCTTGCCATATGTTGCTGGGAAGACCCTGGCAGTTCGATCGGAGTGTAGTGCATGACGGCCATGCCAACACCTACTCATTGATGAAGAATGGCATGCACCATAAGCTGAAGCCCGTGAAGGAGGCGGATGAAAAGGTGTGTAACAACTCCAGAATCTGTTTAGTTGAAGGGAGAAAATTTTTGGACGGATTGAAGCATGAACATTTATGTTATGCAATAATTCCTAGAGTTAGGGAGAAAGAATGCCAAGATACCCCAACAGAAGTCCTAGATCTGTTGGAGGAATTTCTAGATATTGTGTCTGATAATGTGCCTGAGGGTTTACCCCCAGTAAGGAAAATCAGCCACCATATAGATTTGGTGCCAGGATCGAGCTTGCCAAATAAAGCTACACACAGAATGACGCCTATAGAGACTGAGGAGTTAAACAGGAAGGTCCAGGAGTTGCTGGAGAAGGGATTGATTCGGGAAAGTTTGAGCCCATGCACAGTACCTACAGTGCTGGCGCCAAAGAAGGATGGAGAATGGAGAATGGAGAATGTGTACAGATTCACGGGCCATCAACAAGATCACAATAAAATATAGATTTCCATTGCCAAGAATGGATGACATAATGGATTGTTTAAGTGGAGCCAAGTACTTCACCAAGGTTGATCTCAAAAGTGGTTACCATCGGATCCATATCGGAGAGGGAGATGAGTGGAAGACAGCCTTCAAGACCAGAGAGGGCTTGTATGAGTGGTTGGTCATGCCCTTTGGGCTATCCAATGCACCGAGTACCTTCATGCGGCTGATGAATGAGGTACTGAAGGAGTTTTTAGGAAAATTTGTCATAGTCTATTTAGATGACATATTAATATTTAGTAGAACCTTGGAGGAACACCTGATGCATATCAGAAGGGTTTTTGAGAAGCTGTGGGAGGAGCAGTTATTAATAAATCTAAAAAAGTGTAATTTTGTAAAGAAGGAGTTAGTGTACCTGGGATTTGTAATCTCAGTAGATGGTCTAAAAATGGACCCAGAGAAGGTGAGAGCCATCATGGAATGGCCTACTCCGAGAAGCACAATAGAGGTAAGATCATTTCATGGTCTAGCCAGCTTTTACAAAAAATTCATTAAAAATTTCAGCAGCATTTGTGCACCCCTCACAAAAACAATGAGAGGGGATAAGAAAGAATTCAAGTGGACCTTAGGGGCTGAAAGGAGCTTTGATGCATTAAAGAAAAAGGTCACAGAACAGCCTGTTTTGGCACTTCCAGACTTTAACAAAGTATTTCAGGTAGACTGTGATGCCAATGGCAGTGCAATAGGGGTTGTACTGAGTCAAGAAGGCAGGCCTGTTGCCTATTTTAGTGAGAAGCTAAATGATGCTCAAAAAAAGTATTCAGTTTATGACCAGGAATTTTATGCTATAGTTCAAGCTCTAAAGAAGTGGAGGCATTATTTGTTGCCAAAAGAGTTTGTTCTATTCACTGATCATCAGGCATTACAGTACATTAATAGCCAAACAAAACTGAATCAAAGGCACTTGAAGTGGGTTGAGTTCCTCCAAAGCTATACCTTTGTGCTGAAGCACAAAAGCGGGAAATCAAATAGAGTTGCAGATGCCTTAAGTAGAAGGCAGAATTTACTGATTAAAATGACAGTGGAAGTAGTGGGATTTGAAGAACTGAAGGGTTTGTACCCTGAAGATCTAGATTTTGCAGAAGCCTGGACGACTTGCTTGACACCTGTTACTGTGGATAGGACAAGATGGTTGGATTTTCTAATCCAAGATGGAATGTTGTTCAGAGGAAGTAAATTATGCATTCCAAGGAGTTCCATGCGGGAAAACTTAGTCAAGGAGAAACACAGTGGAGGACTGGCCAAACATTTTGGCCGAGATAAGACAATTGCCCTGGTGAGTGAAAATTACTATTGGCCACAACTACAGCAAGATGTGAAAAAGTTTGTACAGAGTTGTAGAATATGCCAGATGGCAAAGGGCAGAAGACAGAACATGGGATTGTATCAGCCGTTACCAGTACCTGAGCGGCCATGGGAGGACGTCAGCATGGACTTCGTCCTCGGATTGCCAAGAACACAGAGGGGAAATGACTCTATATTTGTAGTAGTTGATAGATTTTCCAAGATGGCACACTTTATTCCATGCCAGAAAACAAGTGATGCGGTTCACATTGCAAGGTTATTTTTCAAGGAAGTGGTATGACTTCATGGTCTACCGAAGAGCATTGTTTCTGACAGAGATACAAAATTTGTTGGGTATTTCTGGAGAACTTTGTGGAAGAAGTTGAAGACAGATCTGAAGTTCAGTTCTGCATACCACCCACAGACTGATGGACAGACAGAGGTGGTAAATAGAAGCCTAGGTAATTTACTAAGATGCTTGATAGCAGATCAACCCAAGGGATGGGATTTAGTTTTATCGCAGGCAGAATTTGCATATAACAATTCAGTCAATAAGAGCACAAATAAATCTCCATTCCAGATAATATATGGAAACATCCCGAGAAATGTGTCTGAACTGAGAAAGTTGGATAAGAGAGAAAAGTGCAGTGTCGAGGCAGAAGAATTTGTGGAACATATGAAAAGTCTGCATGAAGAAGTAAGGAAACAAATTATAAAAATGAATACTCAATATAAGACAAGAGCAGACCAGAAGCGGCGGTTCAAAGAGTTCAAAGTAGGAGATGAAGTCATGGTCCATCTCAGGAAGGAAAGGTTTCCAGCAAAAACTTATAACAAATTAAAGATGAAGAAGTTTGGGCCATGCAGAATATTGGAAAAACGGGAGTCAGGCAATGCATATGAAGTGGAATTGCCAAGTTGGCTTGACATTTCACCTATTTTTAACATTTCAGATTTAGTGGAATATCATGAGGGAGAAAGTACAGAGGAGCCAAGTACGGAATTATGGCAAATTCCAGCATCTACTCCAACCACAGACGAGGTCGAGGAAATATTAGATGCTCGTGAAGGCAGAAGCACCAGAAACAAATAGTATTCTGAATATTTGATAAAGTGGAAGGGCAGACCTGTTGAAGATGCAACTTGGTTGTCGAAGATGGAGGTTGACCGCCTGGGTCTTCCCCTAACAAAATAGAAGTGAGGATCACTTTTTAATTTACCTCGGGTGTCTGATGCAGGAGCATCCGACGATAGTAGAGCAATCTTGCATCCTCCAAATTTTTCTAAGTTTTCTAAGTACATTGTATTTTGATTTATTTCGGTTCTTTCCCAAGGCTAAAGTTTTGTAAAGCAAGGGGGAAGTTTCAATTTTGTAAAGCAAGTTGGGGAGTCGCAAAATCGTGACATGTCACGATATCACGACATGTCGCGAAATCATGGCTCCAAAGGCAAAGTTAGGGGAGCCACGAAATCACGACATGTCATGATATCACGACATGTCATGAAATCATGGCTCCAAAGGCAAAGGCAAAAGGCAAAGGTAGGGGAGCCACGAAATCGTGACATGTCACGATTTCGCGACATGTCACGAAATCGTGGCTCCAAAGGCAAAGGCAGGGGAGCCACGAAATTGTGACATGTCGCGATTTCACGACATGTCACGAAATCGTGGCTCCAAAGGCAAAGGCAGAAGGCAAAGGCAGGGGAGCCACAAAATCGTGGCTCCAAAGGCAAGGCAAAGGCAGAAGGGCGCGGAGGTCACGATACCGTGACATGTCGCGATATCGCGACATGTCGCGATATCGCGACTAGTTGAAGGCCGCCACGTGGATTAAGATATCGCGGCCAAGAAGAAGACATGCCAAAATAGACACGTGGGCAGCCACGTGTATTAAAATAAAGATGAAGGCCACGTATATTAAAATAGAGATGACAGCCACGTGTATTAAAATAGGGATAACCATCTCAAGGAAATATTTTGACAAGGCGACAGTTGCAGGCCATAGACAGTATGGGATGAGACAGTGGTGCAGAGGAACAATCTGACCAAAATGGCATTTGCAGGGCAAGGGGGCGTCTTTAATGTAAGCTTACATAGTAGATCAGGGCAGTTGCCCTTTTTTTTCTTGTTATAATATATATCATACCTACAAATCTATGCATGGGTGGATCCATATGTATCTCATTAACATGCCTAGTTTTTTTTCCTTGACCTCATGATAGGGCAAGGGATCTTTGAAAATATCCATCTATTCATTATCAAGGGCAATAAGGTTGTCTATTTGCAATTGGTTCTTACCCAACATATTTTGTACCAAGTTTTTGAATCCATAGCACATTTGTATATCATGACCATTTTGATGGTGATAAGCACAATATAAGTCATGTCTGCACCCCTTAGGTTTTGGGTGGGTAGGATCTACCAAATGGATTTTAGGTAAGGTAATCACCTTAGCCTCACATAATCTATTAAAAAGGGATGCTAGAGACTTGGGCAATGGAGTATAGGTGTGAGGAGGATGGCATGGCTTGTCCTGTGCTTAATTTCATTGGTACTGATTATTGTAGTGCAGTATAGGGGGTTGAGCTTGATAAATAGGCTATTGAGGAGATTTCTCTATTTTAGGCACTTTCAAAACAATCTAATTTACTAGAGCTTTATTGTAGTTGTTTCAAGGATTCGTATTCCACTCCTTTTTGTGAAGTTTTATATATCCCTCTTGGACCTTGATGTCCTCAATAAATTTTTGGCTTGCACAAAATCCTCCTTGAATGTTTGGTACTTTTGAAAATTTAGAAGTGAGATGTGCTTTGAGAATATTTTTGTAAATATTTTAGTGATTTCTAAAATAGGTACAATGAAAGGAAATTTTGACATTATTTTTCGCCACCTATTTTCGTAATCCATAATTGGCTCATCATCAAATTGATGTAGGTTCGATAGTTAGTTAAGTTGACCTTATTTTTTATGCCAAAGGAGAAGTGTTCTAGAAAGGTATTGGATAGATATTCAAAGATAGTGATGCTATGTCACAGTAATTTATTATACCACTCTAAAGCTAAGCTAGAGAATGCTATCAAGAAGGTTCTCAACAACAAAGCATCATCATCTTGCAACTAGAAATACAAGTTCATAAAACTTACCACATGTTCCTAAGCATCATCATATCCTTTGAATTTATATAGCTTAGTTATTTTAAAATACTCTAGATAAGCATGACAAGGAACTGATGAGTGAAGAGGTTGATTGCATAATTTATACAATATCAGCTTTTGGTAGCCCATTCCTTGGTTTTCTAATGATTTTATTCACTTTGTAAGGACCTTGTATGCTTGATATGATATGATATCATTATCCTAAATTGGTCTCTTAGGAGGAGGAGGTGGAATATTTTTGTTTGATCGAGTGTTTTATTGTAATCATCAGCCACATATTCACAAAGTGACTCAGGATATGCTTAATCCTGGTCCTCATGTTTTATCTCGTCATATATTTCCTATTTTGATTAATTTAACACTTGACATTGTCATGATCAAGAATGATGAATAGATGTAGAAGAAATATGGTTTTTCATCTACTTAGGAGGAAAATATTTATGTTGCATAGAGCATCTTAGGTTAGTCTATTACCCATATGTGCTAGGTGTTGGGATTTCATCGTAGGCTATCATATGTGATTGCTCCTCATGCAATCTATTTTTATAGAAGTATTTATTCATGTAGCCCATGCTTATACAATAATTTATGGTGTAGTCTTTGTTGCTTTGTGTGTTCATTTTATAGGTGCTCTCTTTCTCTTTAAAAATCATCCAATTATTATTGTATAAATTGCTCTGTTTGACTAGTATTTTGCCTAGGTAACTGATCCATGCGATCATATGTATGAGGTCTATGGGTTCTCATATTAATACATGGGGATATGGTTATTTTTGTGCATGTAGTAGATATAAATACCCTTTTCCCTCAATCAAGAGAAGTTGTGTTGACTCGATGTTCAACCCTATTGGTATCCAAATTGACATTAGAAAAACTTGAAACTGTGACTCTTATCTTCCAGTATTTTGATTAGGCATGCACTCGCTGGTTATGGTCCAAATACCAACATTGGATGAATTGAAGATTGCTCTAATCCAACCTCTAGAGTAGGCTGGTATTCCTTATCAACTAATAGGGTGTTGACTCATTTAAGCTCAGTTAAATATTTAAAATATAGGGATAGAAATGGATTTAGGGTTAGAAAGTAATAATTAAACAGTGGTTGGATAAAGCTAACAGTATATACACCTATAGGAAAACCATTTAAAATCAATTTCTAGTGTCCCACACTTGCAATTAATAGTATTTAAAATATATAGTCTTCATCTATTTAGAAAAATAGAGACACACTCCAATAAGTCATTTAACACATCCAAGATACTCATAATACAATATAGCATAATAAGATCAATACCAAGATTAATAGCAAATAACTTCTTGCAAGCATAGAATCAATCATGAAATATTTCAAAGTGCTCTAAGCTAGAAATCCAATATCATTAGAATAGATAAACCATAGAAAAAATGGTAGAAAAGCATTCACAACTTGATTCTCTCAAAAGATTACAGAAGATACCAGTCTAAGGTAAACATCCAAGTAATGTTCCTTCTATTGATTTGTAGAGATTATTTATATAGCAGGGCAATCAAACACTCTAGAGATGTCCCTAAAAAATAAGGGTTCAATATCTATTTATAGTTTTACATATTTTGAAAAATGAAATAAGGTGGAACATTACAAGAAATATGAAATGCGAAATCAACTAGGTGCTGAGGTGGCAACCTCTTATTCATTTTGGATGAAATATGAAATCTTGCACATCCTCTACAACTTAGCTTCTACATATTACTAGGATTTCATGGTGTTTGGCTTTCAAACTGTGCAAAAATGTCATTCAAACATTCATTTTTCTTTTGGAGGCTATCCAATCGTAGATATGCAACTACCTCAACTTTTTGGTTCTTGACCTCTTCGATGCTTCACATTATGGTATACTTCAATCAACCATTTCATGTTACAAAACTCTTGATTTTATGTGCCTTGGATATCATCAAAACAAACGATCTTTGATCCACATACGAACAACTGATATCAAAACTTCAACACCACTGTTAGCTCTACAACATAGAGATATGTTGTAGCCTTCTCGTTGAAAAATACTATTCGCACCTTTTGACCATTTTGACTGTGGGCTAGGGCATTGGATATTTTATTGTAAAAATATACTCTAAATCATATGGGAAAGAGCATTGCACTGTGCAGTTACCTTGTAGTCTCCAGGTTATCTTCCTCAAAGTTCAAAACATATTGTAGCCCACACCTTGAAATTCACATGTACAAATTTGACCAGTGTTGACCATAGGGTAGAACCTTGCTCTAGCCCACGCAGGATATAACATTAAATTGCATAATATGGAACCTTGCATTGACCTGCTTCTTGGAATACTTCTTTGTGGATTTTGATCGCTTTATACATGGGCTAGAACAATTTTCTATACCATACAGTATGTAATAAGCTTTAACCTCTGCAATATGGAGCCATGTTATAATCCATGATTCAAAAACTAGCAATGTACTAGTTGACCGATGTTGACCATAGGCTATAACAATGTTCTATGATGTACAGGGTAAAACATACTATGACTCATTGTACTTCATCAAAACAAAAATTATGCTATGGCCCACAATATTCAAATGGCTAAGTATAAAATTTGACTACTTTAACCGTGGGATAGAACATCTTGTGTTGAGCCGCAGTTGTGCAAGCTCCTTCAACACTTAGAAATTTTGCAAAAAAAAATTCTAAGGATGTGGCTATTTTGGGCCTACATTTTGGCACCTCTTGGGGGATTTTGCTCACAAGTCCTAAGAACTCATAGTCTTATCCATTGGGTAGTAGGAGTCAAAAAGTGATTGAAAAGGAACAAAATTGAGGTAGCTAGATGAATGAAGGAAAAAATCTCAAAAAAAAAGGATATGTATTGAGTAGAAAAGAAAGTGTATGTAATGGGAAAGTAGACGAGATGGAGAAAAAGGGATAGACACCAATATTTAGTGAACTATATTTCATAGAATGGCTCCTATGTGACCATCACTTTCTAGAAAATTTGTGAGGTTATTTAAAGAGTAACGATTCATGTGGAAATCATGTAGGAAACAATAAATTCTATAGCTACCTTTCATAGGCATAGTCTCAGTTTGGTTGTATGAAACTCTTTTTTCTTTTATAACTTCGGCCAAATCAAACTTTTCTTTGCAAAAAATGTGCTCATGAAATTTTCATGTTCCTTGTCATAACTTCATGCTTTATGACTATTTTATGACAATGTCAGAGTTAGAGCAATTTATAAAATACAACATGAATACAAAAATGTTCAAGTCCACCTCTATCACAAGACTATTTATTTGCATTCATTCTCTTGTGGATATTGCACTTTGAACTGTAGATCTTGCACATTGAACTATGCATCATATACCTCTTCGGTTTCTTTAGCAACCTTTTTTTATTGATATTCCTCTTTGTGATTTTTATCTTCATTTATTTCTTGTTTCTCTTCTTTATCATCTTCTTGGTCTTATTTAGGCTCTTCTTCTTCCTGAGAAGTCTCATGATTATCTTCAGGCTCTGGATCTCTTCCAAACAATTGTATCATTTGTTTCAAGGTATATAGTACTTAGCTCTAGGTTGAATCAGTAGGACTAGTCATTTCTTTCAGTCGCTTATGAATATACTCCAACTTTCAGGTCTCTTCAAAAGTCATCGAATTACCCTTGTTCACCAAGTCCTCCATTAGATCATTGAGCCTAGTCAAGTTTTTGATCATCTAAGAGACCTGCTCTTGATCAATCAGATATTCCCAAGCATCTATCTTAGATTCATCCTAGATGATTGAGGCTACATTATTTTGGATATATTCTTTTGTTAACAAGGCATTATTTTCAATCCACAGTCTTCCAAAACCATACTACATCATCTCTTGATTAATATCTACAATATCTTGGAGGGTGACCTCAATATTATTTATAGTATCTATCCCTTATGAAGCAACTTATTCTTATCAACCATAATTCTAGTGTCCAGTCTAGAAGTGTTCTATACCTTTCTAGAAATAGTCTTGGTAGCTTCACCGAATATACTTTCAGATAGTTTGTATATCTATTTTGCTGGTATCATCATAGGCTAGAGCTCCTTAATGAATTTGTCCAGATCTTATTTTTTATATTGTAGTAAATGACTTGCATCATTCATATTGTCAATTACAAGTTGGATTTAAGAATATTTCTCAAGGATTTCAGATCAGATCTCTTTTCTAATATTTTTTACTCCTTTTGAAAAGCTTAAAGCTTTGGCATTTTCAATATAAAGCTGATGCTTCAAATATTGTATTTATTTGGCTTGAGTTTCATTCTTTTTTCTCTACTCCTCAACTTGGTCCTTGAATTTCATGGCATATTGATATTTATTCTGCCAACTTTTGACCTCATTTCTTACAAATTTCTCTACCTTTTTTTATTACTGACTGTCTTCTCCAACTTCTCAATATTTTCTTCCAATTTTCCACATTGCTTCTTATAAATGTTAATCTTGAAATAAAAGGTTTCAATATGAGCCTTTGCATTAACTGACTTTTCTTCCACTAGAAATTGATCAATATCTATCGTATGCTCCTCTAGATGATAATATTCTATAGTAATTTCCTCTTCTAGTTTGCTTACAAGATGAGTGATGGACCTAGCTATCCTTTTCCTTGTTATTGGGTCAACAATCATGGTTTTTATCTATCTAGCCATACTCTTTGAAGGCTTAAACAATTTCTCAGTCCAAAAATCTTGAATTTTTTGTGAAACCTCCTTTCCTTTATATAAAGAGGCTACTATGGGATAATTTGTAGAGGTGGGAGTAGCCATAAGGGAAGGGAGGACATACTCAGATGTTGATGAAAGGGGAGTGGTTGTGAGGATAGTGGAGTCTGTACTTATTGTAGAAGTTGCAACTAGGAAGGACATGATGGTAGATGTTAGGATCATGGAATGAGCTAGGGAAGAGGAAAGAGATTACCATTTTGATGGTACTAAAGGTAACAAATTTAGTATTGGAGATGAATGAATGAGTGATGATGTCACTGGAACTTCTATTGAAATCAAAGGGGATGGATTAGCTTGAGACTCTAGGATAAATGGTGAAGCAGGTGGTGAACTTTGAAGGGGAAGAGGTAAATTTTGTTCCAATATGTCTTGAGAATGGGAAGGGGATTCTTTTGTAGAAGGATAATTAGAAGGAGAAAAAGGGATAGAAATTATACCTTCACCTACCAAAGTAGTATATTTGATTATGTCATCTATACTTTGATGCTATATATGCTAGACTTGTTCCTTTGTAATTGACATAGGTGTTTATTCAACAATATATTCTTGGTCCATTCTCTATTTCTTTTAGACCTTCTTCTGAGACTCCTCTATTGAATCCTTAGCCTTTATCTTAAAAACCATAGGAATTGTAGTCTTATATTTCTTTGCACTCCCTTCATGTTGTGCTTCTCGTGAAGCAACTTCAGAGATAGAGGTTAGCTTCACTACAGTTTTAGTGGTGAATTTTACAAGGGTGTATACATAACCATCCTCCTTTTCCTTTCCCTCTGCATCTATTAGAGGAGGTTCTCCACCCAAGGCTAGATATTTCAAACTTTTCTTTGCTTGATATTTTTTGTATTTCCTACTTCATATTTACCCAGGCCTCCACCAAAGTAATGCATTTTTCTCATAATTTGAGCTCCCATAAAATATTTCTGTAATTGTTCTTGTGAAGACTCAAATACCTTTGGGGCTTCCTTGGTTTATGATGGAGCATTTGCCTCTGATTCTTGCTCCTCTTCTTGAGAATGTGGTGAGGATGAATCTGATGATACTTGATTTTTTATTCATCTCTTTAATTTTGTTTTATTGTAACTAAGTACCAATTTTCTGATGTTTTTGACCTTTCATGTTTTGATATGCTTTTCATTGATTCAAAAAAATTGGTGTTTTCTTGATGACCAAATCTAGCTTTTTTTGCACCTATTTCCACTCTCATCTACCACCATTCCACAATTTTACCACTATCCCAACCATGGTTCTTCTCTATTTATTTAATCTTAGACTCTTTTGATCGATGGTCTTTTTTTTTCTTAGGATCATAATCAACTATATGCTCATAAAAATATCTCCATGGGGGTAGTTATTCCATTTTACTTACATTCCATTTGAGTGGAGCATTTTACTTGTTATTTCTACCCTCTTCAAAATGAGACCTCAATTTTTTTTCAAATTTGAGGGCCCTTTCTACATTTAGAGCAATATTCTTTTGCAAGAACTTGTCATCAAGGTCATATATCCATCTTTGTGGAATGTATAGTAGACCATGTCTCTCCAAATATTGAATAATTTGTTCATATTGATCCCTTATAGTTATTTTTATATCATCTACATTAAAAGAATAAATCAGAGTCCTCTTTCTTCCCTTACTAGTGCCAAAGTTGATGTTGATAAAGTTAGCTTACCTTAAATATTCTAGAGCCAACAACCTACTAGTAATAAAATGAGGTAGCAGAAAGGGTTTACCAGTGAAACCGTGGAGTCTAATGATAGTCCCCTCTATGAGGATATACCAATATTCCTCTTCTGCATTCTCTACTTGCAATAAATCCTTGGCAAGAGGTAGCAGCCTAGGGCATTGTCCATACATGACTTTAGAGTTGGCCCTAAAAATTCCAAGTTGAATCTATAGTATGACTATGTATTCCTCAAATGGTTGATCTAATGATAAACCAAAATAGGGTCTCCATTATCATTATTGTCCCTAGTTGGAATACAGGGCATAATGTGCCTTACGGTGCTATAGAATATCCATATCAACTTTTGAATAATGCCAAAAGTAGGAGTTATGTATTCCTCTTTTCATGCTAATCAATTTCTCATGCATTATTTTGGAGAGATAGGTCATCCAGTCAAAATAAATTGGCTTGATGCCATCTTCCTCTACTTTCAGTTTATACATTTTTTCATTGGAAATACAATACATAGTGGCTAAATTCCAATCTCTTACATATCAATCAAAGTCTAGACCTTCTAATAAGGCCAACATACTAAAAATATTTGGGTTAGCAAAGTGTTCAATGGCTATTGGGACTTTTGGCAAGATTTTCCTAGACTTGATAGTTTTGAATTTACCATAAACACACTTCCTAAAAGGCTCTTCTTCATGAGCACATCCTTATAGGGAGTAATACCTAGCTTTCTCTTCTATGTTGAAGGGTTTAGGTCTTGCAGGGGGGATCTCCACCTATGGTGAAAAAATATAGGTAGGCCTTGGCAGTTATGCTAAACATTGTTTTACCCTTAGCTATCTTTACTACTTTTATCTTAGGATCATAATATTTTTCTATTGAAAAAATTAATTTGGGGTAATGATGAACTAAATCATAGATGTAAAATGACAGGAAGGAATTTACAATGATAATATCTTGAAAATAAATTGGCATCCCTTTGAAGTACTTATAGTCAATATCTCTTTTGAGCTTGGTCCTTCTTATCCATGTCATAATAGTTTTCGCTAATGCTCTTGTTTCATTTACATAGTGTTCTGGCTCAACATTCACCTACTATACATCCTCCTGAGCTACCTTTTGTACCATTTTCTTAGAAAATTCATTGGATAATTTCTCTTCTCTGCACTTGATAACTTCATATCACCACTTCCTTATCTCTTTATGGTAACTATATGTTATTTACAAAATGAGTGGCGATTGAATTTTGATTCTAAATACTCTTTTATGCATACCTTCCACCATTAATATGGCTGATAGATAGCTACCCATTACACACTTCTAAATTTGAAATTTGGGCGGCTTGGCAGTAGAAAACATTGTGCTATTTGTTGATTGGTCATGGTGTAGCACACATAAAAACTCACAATATTTTTTTGTCTTATTATTTTAAGAGCAGTGAGAAGCACATGTTATAGCTTGTGGTTGTATTTACTCATTTTGTGTGGAGAACGTCGTGGGATAGAGCACATTTTATCATTGATAATCTTGCTTCTTATTTTCACAATATGTTTTGAACCACTAAATTACCTTTTTTTTGTACAAAAAACTTTAGAAAAGAAAATAAAAGTATAATACAAGTATATACATATGTTACATGAAATGAAATCTTACTCAAAGTAGAGTTTCAAATGGAATCCATTAACTAGGATTGGTTGAATTTTTCCATATAGATCCTAGAGTTGTAAAGAATTTCTTTATTTAACTTCAGCAACCTTGAAAGGACCATCCCAGAAAGAGTCAAATTTTTGGTGATGACTTGGTTTGGCTCTCTCTACATTCCACCTTAGGACGGAGTCACCCACTTTGAGATTTTTGAATTTATATTTCTTATTGAACCATCACTTAGTGTCAATCGAGTGCTTCTAAAAATATGCATATGCCTAAGTCCTTTTCTCTTCTAACTGGAGTAGATGGGTCAATCTAGTTTCAGCTAGATTTTGGTTAGACTCATCCTCTATGTTTACCAACTTGAGATCTGGTAATTCCAAGCGAATAGGTAGGACTGTTTATTTACCATACACCAACACATAAGGAGTAGTCTTAATATATTTATTGATGGTGATCTTGTCTACCCATAAAGCTTGGTCTATCAGTAGATGCCAAACCCTTTTGTTGTTTTCTAGTGACCTCTTTAGAATCCTTAGCAGATTTTTGTTAGTTAATTAAACTAATCCATTCTTCTTAGGGTAGTAATTAGAGTATTTATTTAAAATTATAACATATTTACTAGCACACTCAATATATTTATCTCCTATAAAAGTTGAACCATTGTTACTTACTATAGCTTTAGGGATTCCAAACCTTGTGATCAAGCTCTCCATGAATTTGATTACCACCTCCTGATTTGATTTCTTTGTGGAAATGACTTAAATCCATCTGTTAGGATAATATATGGCAATAAGTATATACTTATGTCCTATTGAAGAATTAGGATTTATTATTCTAATGAAGTCCAATCCATACTATTGAAAAGGCTCTTCTACTTGGATGGTTTGAGGGAGAGTTATGTATTCCTAGTCCTTCCCACATACCTATAACATTCATTACATGCCCTTGTTATCTTGAAGGTGTCAACAAAAATAGTAGGCCTGTAATAGCCTACCCTAATGATTTTCATAGTTGTGACCCTTCCTAAAAAATATCCTCTAGATAACCCTCCATGGAACTCTTTAATGACCTTTTATTTCTAATAATATTTTAGTCATCTTATGAGAACTACATAAAGGTTTCTTCTATATAATACTTATATTAGTAGGACATATTTCAAGGCTTCAAGTCTTGAAGCCTATATCTCCTCCTTTATGATGGGTTAAGACCTTGAGGGCAAATTCATGTTTGAAATTATCTGGTCATCTGATCAACCCAGTCTGAACCTTTTAATTGAAACTCTTGATTATGATATTCTATTGGTGGTTTACAAGTTGTCATTTTTTTTGTAACTATATTTTTTTTAACCCTTGGAATAATGCTCTGGCTCCAACCAACTTGGTAGGATGGATTTCCACATAATTATCCTAGATTTTGGAGATCCAACCAACTCTTTTGTCTTTCAGTTCACCTTGTAAAATAAAACTTCTTACATCTGGGTGAAATACATATATAAGAGTCTTACTTTGAGCCAAGTATTACCTAAAAATTTTCAATGGCTTCATCACTACAAACACTTATCTCTCAATAAAGTTGTATTTTATCTAGTATTCATGGAGATTTTGACTCCAAAAAATATGGGGTGTTCTTCTTCATCATCATTCTTCTAAATGAGCATAATGCATAGCTCTATTAAGCTCCATAAGCATACAAAATGAAATCCTTACTGAAGGTAGGGTATACCAGAATTGGAGCAGTGGCAATGGGCTTCTTAATGACTTCAAAATCTTATTTCCTTATTTCATTCCACTTGAAATCTACATTTTTATTTAGCAACTCTGAGATAGGCTTTACCTTTTGAGCAAAGTCTGAGATGAACTTCCTAACAAAGTTGATTTGTCCAAATAAATATTACAAATAGTTCTTATTTATAGGAAAGGGGAGGGCAAGTATTGACTTCACCCTGTCTGGTTCAATAGACATTCCTTCTTTAGAAAACATATGCCCCAATAGCTTCCCTTCATGAATTGCAAAAAATGACTTCTTTGGGTTAAGAGAGATACCAAACTCTCTATATTTTTCAAATACCTACTCCAAGTGTTCCAAATGGTTTTGTTTCTTGTGAGAGAACACAATCATATCATCTAAGTATATGAGAATGACCTTATTGATTATCTCTCCAAAAGTATAATCCATAGCCCTCTTGAAGGTGGCTCCTGCATTGGACAAATTGAAGAGCATCCTTTGGTAAGAATAATCTCCCCATTTGATGGTAAATATTATCTTGAATTGATCTTCATATTTTACCCAGATCTGGTTATATCCAAAGAAACCATCCAACAATGAGAATATTTTCGCTTCTGCAACAATCTATAGAATTTGGTCAATCTCAAGGAGAGGGTAGTGATCTTTCAATGATGTCTGGTTGAGATTTCTAAAATCTACACACAAATGTATGTCTCCATTATATTTTCTAACAAAAACCAAGTTAGCTACCAATGTGGAGTGCTTAAGTGGGTATATGATTTTAGCCTTCAAAAATTTGAGTAGCTTCCCTCTCATTATGGATTCAATCCTGGGATTTACAGGTCTCTACTTCTATATAAAAGGCTTTGTATCAAGCTATAGCTTAGTAGTATGTTGGATCACCTTCTTATCATATACCTTCAGACCTTCATATGACCAGACCATAATATCTTGGTATTTAGAGAACAAGGCTTTGATCTCTTCTACTTATTGTGGAGAACAATGGATACAAAATTTGAGTTTCTTTTATTTCTCAATATTGATTTCTTTATAGATTTTTTTATCAATATCTATAGTTTTAGCTTTCCTCCTATCTTCATTATCAAAGAGGCTTTCCAATGTTACCAAACCTCTAGGGATATGATTGTTCTTTAATTGTGTAACATCTTGTTGATCTATCTCATTAGGAATTTCCTCTTGAATAGTGGATAGGTAGGCTTCTCTAACTAGAAATTCACTGATTTGATCATCACTTTCAAAAACCTACCAGAAAATCTATTTGTCAAGTACTACAGGCCTAAAAAAAAGTTTGATATTCATATATTTATATGATACCATATATAAGTAAGGGATTAAATTAGAACTTTTAATCACCAAGGAATCAACCAATATGTTCTATTTTCTGGGAATAAAATGAATATTTAGGGTATCAAATAATTCCATCAAATCCCATACCCTATTTTTTTATACTCTTAGGTAATGGTACTTGCTACTACATCTCTCCCTTACCTGATTGAATATTAGATTAAATTTTCCATATATGTTGAGTATTTTGATACCCATGCTCTTAGCCTACATTATACCTAAGAATAAGCTTTGTATTCTATAGCATTGTTAGTGCAAGACCATGTCAATATGTATGCAAAATATTTTTACACCCTCTTAGGGAGACTACAAAACTACACCGATGCCAGCTCCATTTTTGCATTTCGTGCCATCAAAATACATAGTCTATCTTTGTCTCTCTCAGGGATTTATTGGATATAGCAAGGATATTTTTATCTGCTTTTGAAGAAATATTGTATGTTCCCATCACTATCCCAAATTAATTGTGATCCTCTTTTAATGGTAATTCATCTTCAACCTCTAACTCTTCAAAATTTTCCACTATATCAAACTCATATAAGGGTGTGATGTTGCACATATCTTCTTCAATATTTTCAATGTGATAGGACACAAGCTTTTTAGGTGTTATCCTTATCCTCTTTTTTTTGAAAGGGATCACCATACTAGAGTAATCCAAGTACATATGTTAGGATCCCATCCTAACCCTTAATGTAATAACTTCCATGATGTAATAATTCCTAAATAACATGGGTAGTACCCATGATTAATATTTTGTAATGTTCTAATTTTTAGCTTATATAGTGCCTATGACAAATGGCACCCTTTTTATGTAACACATGGTAGATAGGTATGTAAGGTGGTCTTGTGCATGTAATTTGAGTGGCATTATGCATGTAATTCGAGTGGCATTGTGCATGTAATTCGAGTGGCACTATGCATGTAATTTGGGTGGCATTATGCATGTAATCCAAGTGGCATTTTGCATGTAAGCCAACCATGGAAGGGAACTCTTTAAATACCTGAGAAGGCACCAATGTATTCATATTTTTGCAAATTAATTAAGTGTTGAAGGAGGTTTCCCACTCGAAGAGGCCTGTGATTCTGTCTTATTGTGATATTATTCCTCTATGCAAATTTTTGTTATAATGTGTATTTTGTTCTGAATATTAATATGATGTTTATGTGAGTTTATTTCCAAGCAATTGTGTGAGTGTGTTTATTTTATAATAGGATCCTAAAAAGTGGTATCAAAGCACTTTCTAGGGCCAAGTTCTATTGCAACAGTAATGATTCTTTCCTGTTAGGTATAATCCTCTATTATTTTCATGTAATTTTTTTTACTATTATCAAAAAAAAAAAAGACAAATACCAATCAAAATATATATGTATATAGTCTTTTTTAGTTGAGTAGGTAGAAACCCTGTGTCAAGGGTTTTAAAATATTATGAAGGATATGTCATTATTGGCTAAGATAGATAGCCCATACAATGTCCAATGAAGTGAGGGGTGATCAGGCTCCAATACCCAGGCCTCAGACAGAACTCGCACACGGACTTGAGCTCCCACGCATCTTTGGGTGTATCGGGAGACCACTCTAGGGTTAACAAAATTTTATCCAATAGGAATATTCTTGGCCTTGTATCATCCATAGTCAATGGGACACAACATCCCAGACGATTACCCTCCCATACTATTAGAGAGGTAGATAGTGTGCTCAAGGGTATGTGTGGAATCATCCTTGGGTAGTGGCCTAAAATATTGGTCCGAGCACTATTGTTCATCACTGAAGTATAAAAGAGGGCCTATGGGTGTTACATACTCCTTTAATTAGCATACCTTGATTATATTAAAACTTCAACCTGCAACAAAATCACAAACCAAAACTCCATGTTTGTAAACCTGCATTCCAAATTCCCAAAAGTGATCATATGACAAAGGAATCCTCTACCAACAAAAATAGCATACATTGCATGAATTTAGGATAGAATATGAGGGTGATAGTTAAGTTGATATTCTGGAGAATAATAGTCAAATTTACAGTGGCAGTAACAATTATTTCAGTCAGGTCAGCACAGTCAGGTCAGAAATTATAGTTTTTAGTGTCAGAATAGAATTGTCATAACAATAACCTACACAATACAGAGAATCTTCAGACTAGTGAGGTAAGCAGTGTCAGAGAGATTGTTTGGGCTGAGAAAAAAATTGAGCGAGTGACTAGAGACCAATTATAGATAGTGCTCCACTACCCAACTTTTGCACTGTAGCTCAAAATCAAAAACTATAAACACTATTAGACTCGGCAAAATAGGATAAAAAAAAAAAATTGGGGTGCCCAAAAGTAGTGTTGTGTGATATAGCTCATTGTGACCACCTCTTCGATCTAATCGTTTTGATATATAGCACCCAAGCACTTTTTTGGACACTTACTAAAAATAATAATTCCTGAAACCCAATTCTAATTTTAGTAACTGGTCACAAAATGTTCCAAAATGGCCTAGGGTACTCGTGGACATCAAAAAGAGCTACAAAAGATGGACTCCTTAACAAAATCCATTGATTATTTGAACTTGGAAATTTTCTCCATAAGGGAAGAGGTCCAAGGTCTTCGTCTAGATCATGAGGCCACTAGCGCTCTCTTAGAAGAAACACTGATAGATGTGGGTAGCAAGTTACATAAGGGACCACTCAAAATAGAACACTAGGCTGCAAAATCTACAAGGAATGACCATGACCCATCCTTTAAAATACCAAAATTGGACTTCCCTTGATTTAATGGGAAGGATTTTGATGGGTGGTTATGTAGGGTTGATCAATTCTTTACACTTCATAATGTTCCCATATATCATCGAGTTCATATGGCTTCCTTCAATTTGGAATCTGAGGCTCTACACTGATTCTCGTGGTTATGTAATTCCAACCCAAATCTCTCTTGGGAGGACTTTGAGTCCCAACTAAAAACCTGATTTGGGCCTAGTGAGTATGAGGACTTCACAGGGGTCTTGAACAAACTACAACAAACATCCTCAGTCCATGACTACCAAACTCAATTTGAAAATTTGGCCAATAAGATAAGAGGATTGACAAAAGGGTTCTTCATGAGTTGTTTTATAAGTGGGTTAAAATGGGATATCCAAGCTGAAGTAAAGATTTTGAAACCACATTCCATGATGGAAGCTATCATTTTGGCCCGTCTGGCTGAATCTAAACTCTCAAACCAAAGGTGCCCATCACGGTTTCCTCAAAACCGACCTTCATTTCCTTTTCAAACCCAAAATTCAATGGATAGTAAACCTACTACACCTAAGCGATTGACTACAGAGGAGATGGATGCATGTCATTCCCAAGGATTATGTTATAATTGTGATGAATTTTATTTTAAAGGACATAAGTGTGCAAACAAGATTGTTCTTGATAGATGTTGAGGAACCTACTAACACTGATCAGAGTTATGAGGATGAGGACCCCCTTGAAACACCTTCTCTATAGGAAGAAGATACATAAGAGTCTGAGGCAAAGATTTTAGTCCATGCTCTTATAGGCATTACCACTCCACAAACCATAAAAGTTGTGGGATTTTTCAAGGGCCAACGTCTTACCATCCTTATTGATTCAGGAAACACACACAACTTCATTGATCCTTGAGTTGCTAAGCGGGAAAATTGCTATATCCACACTTGTAATTCATTCGAGGTCATGGTAGACAATGGGGTAAAATTACCTTGTAAAGGAAAATGTCGTAATTTCAAGCTTAGGATAGGGGACTATGAACTCAAGCAGGAAATGTTTGCCCTCCATTTGGGAGGATGTGATATGGTTTTGTGATCTCAATGGTTGAGTACATTGGGCACTATCATTTGGAACTTTGCATAACTCTGGATGCAATTCTCCCAAAATGGACAAACACACTTACTCAAGGGCTCCCCTATAGGAACACCTCACCTCATTAGTTCCAATCATATGGAGAAAGTGCTAAATAAATCAAAACATGGGGTCATTGCACAACTCTTCTCCATCCAACCAACCACTTCACTAATGGCTAAAATTCCATCAAACCTACAACTAGTTCTACACAAACATGATGTTGTATTTGTAGAACCAACTACACTACCACCACGTCGCTCTCACAACCATGCTATCCCATTGCTCCTAGGTAGTGCACCACCAAATATCAAGCCATACAGATACCCTCATGCCATGAAATTGAAACTGGAAAAATTGGTACAGGAATTACTCTTGGCTGGTGTCATCCGGCCTAGTACTAGCCCCTACTCCTCGCCTATCCTACTTGTTCCCAAGAAATATGGCTCATGGCACCTATGTATTGACTACCAGGAACTCAAAAAGACTACGGTCAAGGATAAATTTCCTATTCCAGTGGTTGATGAATTACTCGATGAACTACATGGGACCATGTATTTCACTAAGCTTGATCTTCGCTCTAGGTACCATCAGATTCGGCTCAAGGATGAGGACATCCCCAAAAATGCCTTTCCCACTCATGAAGGTCATTATGAATTCTTGGTAATGCCATTTGGTCTCACAAATGATCCTTCTACATTCCAAAGTCTTATGAACAACATATTATGGCCCTTTATATGAAATTTCATCCTTGTGTTCTTCGATGACATATTTATTTACAACCGCACATGGGAAGAGCACCTCAATCATGTGAATCAAACTTTACAGTTGTTGGTCACCCATCACATTTTTTCCAAAAGGTCCAAGTGTTCCTTTGGTCTGATTGAAGTAGAGTATTTGGGACACATTGTCTCATAGGATGGCATCAAGTTTGACCCTAAGAATATTCAAGTAGTTCAAGAGTGGCTAAAACCTCGCACCCTCAAGGAACTTCAAGGATTTTTAGGGCTTACAGGCTATTATCGTAAATTTATCTACAATTATGGGAAGATAGCTGCCCCCCTCACCTCCATGTTGAAAAAATATTCCTTCACTTGGACAGGGCCTGCTGACCAAGCCTTCATTGAACTCAAGCATGCTATGACCACCACTCCCATCTTAGCCATCCCAGATTTCTCTAAACCATTTGTCATTGAAAGTGATGCTTCTAGTCGTGGTATTGGGGCAATATTGATGTAATAAGGATGACCTATGGCTTTTACTAGCAAGGCACTCTCTGGTCATAATCTGGGGAAATCCACATATGCTAAGGAAATATTACCCATATTGCATGCAGTCACACATTGGTGACCTTACCTCATTGGACGTCACTTCTCCATCAAAACCAACCATCAAAGTCTTAAATATTTTTTGGAACAAAGAGTTGCCATGCCTAACCAACAAATGTGGGTGTCTAAAATCATGGGCTATGATTATGATATCACCTAAAAAAAGAGAAAGGAGAATATTATGGATGATGCTCTTTCTCACCAAATGGAGACCATAAGTATGTTGTGTGCCATCTCAACACCACTTCCCCAATGGATTGATTCCTTACATCAAGAAGCACATCATGATGCATATTTGAAAGCTTTGATAGCCTCACTAATGGATGATCCAAATTTTGCACCAAGGTATAATTAGAATTGCCATGATCTATGCTACCATCAATGCCTAGTTCTACCTCATAAGTCCCCACTTCGAGAGCTCCTCATGAAGGAATTGCATACCACTCCCTCTACAGGCCATTTAGGTTCCTTAAAACATATGAGTGACTCAAGCGCACCTTCTTTTGGAAAGGTATGAAATGTGACATCCACTCTTTTGTTGTTGCCTGTGACACATGTCAAAGGATGAAAGGTGAAATAGTATGCTCTTCGGGCACTCTTTAGCCATTGCCTATCCCGAATCAATTTTGGACTGATATTTCCATGGAATTTATAGAAGGGCTCCCTAAATATAGAGGCAAGTTAGTTATTTTTGTGGTAGTGGACCACCTTTCAAAGTATGCTCACTTATGTGCCCTTGCCTATCTGTATAGTGCATCCATTGTTGCACAAATTTTTCTTGACTCCATCTTTCACCTTCATGGCATGCCCACTTCCATTATATCTAATCGTGATCCCACCTTCACTAGTCATTTTTGACAAGAGTTGTTTAAGTTGCAGGGGACTTAGCTCAAAATGAGTTCAGCCTACCATCTTCAAACGAATGGTCAAACAGAACTTGTTAATAAATGCTTGGAAACCTACCTTCATTGCTTTGTCTTAGATCATCCCACTCAATGGGCCAAATGGCTATCCTTAGATGAATGGTGGTACAACACTTCCTATCATACCACAACTAAACTCACATCATTTGAAGTAGTCTACGGGTGTCTTCCACCTACGCATTCCTCTTACATTCCTGGCAGCTCCAAGGTCCAGGCCATCAAAAACACTCTGAGTCAACACACTGATGTCCTTCACCAACTTAAACAGAATTTGAACATGGCCCAGAATCAGATGCGCCAACAAGCTAATTAGCATAGTTCTTAGCATAGTTTTGATGTAGGTGATATGGTCTTCCTTTGCTTGCAACCATACAAACAATCATCCCTACAACTTCATAGGTGTTAGAAGCTTGCTACAAAATTCTATGGTCCTTACCAGGTTCTACAAAGGATTGGCCCCACAGCTTACAAATTGGTTCTCCCACCTACTTCCAAGCTTAATCCTATTTTTCATGTTTTTGCTCTCAAGAAAGTTGTGGGCACATAGGTACAGGTTCAATTCACAATTCCTTAATTAGATGAAGAAGACTTCATATTACTTGAACCTAAGCAGTTGTTGGATCGTCAGACTCACACTCTTTGCAATCGTACAATTACAGATATCCTGGTTCAGTGGTATGGGCTTCAACCTAAAGATGCTACATGGGAATCTCTCCACCAACTCCAGCAATATTTTCCTCATTTCTACTTTGAGGACAAAGCTTCTTCAAGAGGAAGGACATGTTAGGATCCCATCCTAACCCTTAATGTAATAACTTCCATGATGTAATAATTCCTAAATAACGTGGGTGGTACCCATGATTAATATTTTGTAATGTTCTAAGTTTTAGCTTATATAGTGTCTATGACAAATGGCATCCTTTTTATGTAACACATGGTAGATAGGTATGTAAGGTGGCCTTATGCATGTAATTAAAGTGGCATTGTGCATGTAATTCAAGTGGCACTATGCATGTAATTCGGGTGGCATTATGCATATAATCTAGGTGGCATTTTGCATGTAAGCCAACCATGGAAGGGAACTCTTTAAATACCTGAGAAGGCACCAATGTATTAATATTTTTGAAAATTAATGAAGTGTTGAAGGAGGTTTCCCCCTCGAAGAGGCCCGTGATTATGTCTTAATGTGAGATTATTCCTTTATGCAAATTTATGTTATAATGTGTATTTTGTTTTGAATATTAATATGATGTTTATGTGAGTTTATTTCCAAGCAATTGTGTGAGAGTGTGTTTATTTGAGTTTATTTTATAGTAGGATCCTAACAACATACATCTTTCTAAATTAGCAATGAATTATCTGGAAAGGAATAGAATAAAATAAGGCTCTAGGTCTACCGCTATAATTTTTTGCACAATGATCACCTCTGGGGCTCTATGCAGTCTTATTAGTACAGATTTTATTACTCCAACTATCTTAACTGGTGTTCCATCCAACTACAAAAAATCTAGGACAATATCTAGTATACTCCATACCCATATCTTCATAGACCACTTTGGGCATAACTATGGTAGATGCCCTTGCCTTAATCATATAGTTGCAGACTATCCAGTCCTCCATCCTTAAGGATATTTAAAAGGGAGGGGTTTGTTCTTTAGATTAGTGGGAGATATATTGTCTTTTCCAGAATGTCTGCTAAGGATGGTAATAGTCTACTTTTCTTGGATATTTTTACTCAAAGAAGACCTAAGTAGATATATTTGGCCAAGAATGAATAGGGTATCGTAGAGGTTAGCCTTGGAGGGGATTCTTTTCATTTATTCCACAATGTTATAGTATGATTTTCCTGAAGGGGTATTCTCAAACTTATTTTCTAGCTCACCATACTTCCTTTTGTACTATTGTGCAGCTTCGATCCTTTGTATTATAGTTATGGAAGGAAATATTAACTTTTCTTGTGCTTCATTTTTGGATCTCATCGTTTCTTTATCATTTTATCTCATATATCCTAGGAAAAATGACCTCTCTTTCTTGGCTTTTAGGAACTATGTCCCTCTTTTCAGCTGCTTTAGGGATAGGAAATTGGTCACTATTTTATAGAGGAGAATATTTATTCTTTTGATAAGGGACCTGAAACTGACCTATGTTATGTGTATCAACCTACAATGTCTTCTTCCCTGATCTTGTCATGACAAAAATATGTTATTCCTCATCATATCTTACCCAACCATAATCTAATTTGGTTTCCAAAGCATATTAACTCTACCTTTCTAATTCCTCTCTACCTTTTCCATAGCTTTTTGCACATGATGCTGGTACACAACACATGACTCTGAATCATGAGAATCATTACATACAAGGTACCATACATTCACAAGACTGGTTTTAAAAGAATATTCTTGGTATTCTTGATTTGCATTAACTCTTATCCCTGCACTATTATTGGTACCAAGATTTTTATCTCTATTAACATAGGGGAATATCCTTTATTGATATCTCTCTATATCTCTTTTCTCCATTGAATTCATCTTGTTACTGAGTATTTTAAAAGTGTTATGAATATCAAGCAACACGGTGGATTCCTGAGGTATTTGAGATGAGAGTGGTGGAAAAGGAACTAAAGCAAATGGTAGTGAGGGAGTGGAATTAGAGTCATCTAAGGAAGTGGGGATTAAAAATAAGGGGGTTCCATGTAGGAATATGTTTTTGCATGACTTTGGACATTATAAATGTTAGAGCAGTAGGGCATCACAATTTTTGGGGGTAACCTTCCTACATTGATGAGGATATTTTTATCTTGCACAACTACATTGTAGATCTTAGATAAGGTGTATACCCCTTATTATTGAGTTTGTAAAACTAAATCTACTCCAAGGGCTCTAATATAGTACATAAAAATAAGAGTTGTAGTTGGTATAGCTTTGGGTGGAATCCTCTTCTGGGTTCTACTGAATCTTAGATTGAAGTTTTAAAATTGATCCTTGTTGATGCTTTTGCATGGATGTAAACTAATTTAGGAGAGAAAAGGGATCAGTAGACTCATTTAACTCTTCTACAAATGTTTTTGCTAATTTTTCCCTTGAAGTAATGCTATTATCCTCTAAGGTTTTGAACCAATGTAATATTTTTTCTCTAAAATATAGGGCCAAAATTCTAACAATCACATCTTCAATTTTTATTTTATGAACTACTGCTAAATTTAGGATATCTTGGTAATGCTCGTAAGCAGTTTTTCCTAATCCATCATAAGTAGGTATGGATTTTGATACAACTTGAGGGATATCATGCATGTGGACAAGCCTTAGGGGATCGACTGTATTCCAACTAGGGTATTTCTATAGGGGCTGGTTTGGAGCCACATTCGCATTATTAGCCATATATCTAGGTGTTGTTCTTACTGGGGGCAGTCTTAGATGCACTGTAGGGGGTGGTTTTTGAGGAGTCTCATCTTATTGAAAATCTATGTTTAAATTTCTTATGATAATCAATCCTATCAAATGTAGCTCATAATAGATAAAATAACTTGGATTGTTCTTTTCAAATGACCTAGTATTCATGAAATATTTTGAACTATTGGAATGGATTTTCTAGTTTCTTGCATTCAGGGAGTTTCCAAGTGAATTTATTGTCCGTAACTTAATGATGTCAAGAAAATCCACTAAATATTGATACCTCCAAGAAAATATAAAAATAAAATAAATGTAGGTTAGCTTATATTCTTGTAAAAAGGGTCCCATCGGATGTGCCAAAATTATTGGTATCTGAATTAAAATCAAGTAGAACTTAAAACTATGACTTATATTCCAGTATTATGATTAGATGTGCACCCACTAGTCATAGTATAAACACCAAATATAGATAGATTAAATACTGCTCTAATCCAACCTCTATAGTAGGCTAGTATTCCTTGTGAACTGATAGGGTGTTGAATCATATAAGATCAGTTAAATGCTTAAAATATAGGGATAGAAATAAGTTTAGGGTTAAAAGTAACAATTAAATAGTGATAGAAAAAAGCTAACAGTATAGGCATCTATAATAAACCCTTTGAAAATCAATTTCCAATGTCCCACACTTGCAATTAATAGTATTTAAAATAGATGGTCTTCATCTATTTAGACAAATAGAGACACACTTCAAGAAGTCATTTAAAACATCCAAGATACTAATAATACAATATAGCATAATAATATTAGTACCAATATTAACAAAAAATAACTTCTTGTAAGCATAGATTCAATCATCAAATATTTCAAAGTGCTCTAAGCTAGCAATTCAATATCGAAAAAATAGACTAACCATAGCAATAGTAGTAGAAAAGCATTCACAATTTAAATCTCTCAAAATATTATAGAAGACACTAGTCTGAGGTAAACATCCAAGTAATGTTCCTTCTATTGATTTGTAGAAAGTATTTACACAACAGGGCAAGCAAACACTCTAGATTCAACCCTAAAAAATGAGGGTTTGACCTCTATTTATAGTTTTACATGCTTTGAAAAATGAAAGAAGGTGGAACATTAAAAGGAAAATAAAATGCCAAATCATCTAGGTGTTGAGGTGGTAGCCTCTTATTCATCTTGGATAAAAGAAGAAATATTGTGCATCCTCTACAACTTGGACTTTGTATCTTACTGGGATTTCATGGTATTTGGATTTCTCCAAACATTTATTGTTCTTATGGAGGCTATCCAACTGTAGATCTATAACTGCCTCAATTTATTAGTTCTTAACCTCTTCAATGCTTCACATTATGGTATACTTCAATCGACCATTTTGTATTATAGAGATTTTACTTTTATATGCCTTGGAGGTCATCAAAACAAATGATCATTGATCCACCCACAAATAACTGAGATCAAAACTTTAACACTATTGCTAGATCTGTGGCATAAAGACATGTCATAGCTCGCTCATTGAAAAATGCTATTCACACATTTTGACCATTTTGACCATAGGCTAGAGAATAGGATATCTTATTGTAAACATATACTCTGACTTGTATGAGGTAGAGCATTGCATTATACCACTACCTTATACTCTCTAGGTTATCTTCCTCAAAGTCTAAAATATGTTGTAGTTTTCACCTCAAAATTTGCACAAAGTTGACCAGTGTTGACCGCAGGGTAGAACCTTACTCTAGCCCACACGAGATATAACATTGAACTATGTGATATGGAACCTTGCATTGACCTACTTATTGGAATACTTATTTATGGATCTTGACTACTTTGACCATAATCTGGAATAATGTTCTATGTTGCATAGTATGGAATAAGCTTTAACCTTTGTGGGATGAAGCCATGTTATAATCCATGATTCAGAAAGTAACAACATACTAGTTTATCGATGTTGACCACAGCCTAGAACAATATTCTATGCCACATGCGGTAAAACTTGTTGCAATCCACTATACTTCATAAAAAACAAAAATTGTGTTGTGGCCAACAATCTTGAAATGGCTAAGTATAAACTTTGATCGATATGACTACGGAATAGAACATCTTGCACTGAGCCATTGCTATGAGGTAGAGCAAGCTCCTTCAACACATAGAAAATCTTGTCAAAAATATTTCTAAGGATGTGGTCATTTTGGGCCTATAAAATTTGTGTTATCCTCATGTAAATATGGCACATGAGTATGATGTGTCCATGTAGAACACTCTCTACATATGAGGATGGAATGCACTAGATATTCATCTCTCTCATCCTTAGAGTGAGTATGAATAAAATAAGGTGTGTTATGAGTAGCATTAGGGTCATATCTATCTAGATGATTAATATTTTGACTCAACCAAGGATGATCAGGAGGAGTAGCCCACTCATCTAACCCAAGCAATGGCATATATTCCACTCCATGTTCATATGGGTTTATAGATTTATTAGGTACACAAATTCATGCTACCCCTCTACTTAGCCTCTCAATGGGCAGATCTTGTCTAGATATAGCATAATATCATGTGGAGGTCCCATAGGTGTCCTCCTATTAGGGGTACATCGATGGTAGGATCCCCCATGAGTGGAATTATTGTCATGATGGCTACTAGGTCATTGTTCAGGCATAAATAGGTCAGTTGGACTGTAGTGAAGGTACTCTAGGTCTCCTTGTACATTTATTGTAACTTCAATATATGACTGAGAATGACTATGTGTGGTGACCATTATGCTTTTATTATACATACAATAAAGGAAATGAATAAAATATACAATATGATTATCTCATTTAAATAATTCTTTATGATTCCTAAACTGGTTTGTGTTTTGATTTGTTGATAGTATTGCTTACTTATTCTTGTTTTTTATTTTATTGATGAAATTATTAGTTTAATGTATTTCATGTATATCCTCTCATACATAGGTATGGTGATGAATTCTAGGTTGTGAAACCCATCAAGATTTGGTTATGAAGTCCAAATCCAGTGAGAGAGTCCAGGTCCTACCAGTTCTCACCTAGTTCACCTCAGTCAATGATATATCTCTCTAAAATGAGATATGCTATATTCCTCAGTTATGATGGTTCTTGTACTTGCCTTGGCCAAAATAGGGTAATAACTCACAAACAATCCAACGAGGTGGTGATGAATGGCACCATATTTAGTCTCGATCAATGATTGGGTGTGAATATTTTATTTAAGAAATTATGAGACTAGGCAATACAAGAGAAGTGAAATAATGGACCATAGAATTAACATGGAACCCATGAGAGAAAACAACCAATGAAAGCCACACATGGGAATAAATCCACACTCAACACCATCGAGCAATGCTTCCACGGGAGAGGATGAAGCATATGGTTGGACCATGATTCACTCATTTGAGGGACTGGGTCATGGTTCACCTACTTCCACTTGGGAATTTCACCCAAAAGCCTACTTCCAAATTTTCAAAGCTCTATGTGGGTGTTGTGCTTTATATACCACCATGAGGGCCATCATGGGATACATGTGGGATAATGGCTAAATACTCTCATAGTGTTTCTCAAGGTATTTTTAAAATTTTTTATTTCAAAAATTATGATATTGGGTAGTACAAGAGGAGCAAAATAATGGACCCTAGAATTAACATGGGGCCCATGAGTGAAAATATCCAATAGAAACCACATATGGGGAGAACTCCACACTCACCACCATCGAGTGATGCTCCCATGGGAGAGGATGGAGCATATAGTTGGGTCATGATTCACTTATTTGAGGGGTTGGGTCATGGTTCTCCTAATTCCATGTGGGTATTTCACCCAAAATCCTACTTCCTAACTTGTAAAGCTATATTTGGGTGTTTTGCTTTATATACCACCATGAGGGCCATCATGGGACACATGTGGGATAATGGATCAAGACTCTTGTAGCATTGCTCAAGGTTTTTTTTATAATTATTTATTTGAGAAATTATGAGACTGGGTAGTATGATGAAATAATGGACCCTATAATTAACATGAGGCCCATGAGGAAAACAAATCAATGAAAACCACACATGGGGAGAACTCCACACTCACCACCATCAAGTGATGCTCCCACAAGAGAGGATGGAGCATATGGTTGGGCCATGATTTGCTTGTTTGAGGGGCTAGGTCATGGTTCACCTACTTCCACTTGGGTATTTCACCCAAAAACCTACTTCCTAATTTGTAAATCTCTATGTGGATGTTGTGCTTTATATACCACCATGAGGACCATCATGGGATACATGTGGGATAATGGATCAAGACTCTCATAAAATAAATCAAGGTATTTTTTAGAATTTTTTATTTGATAAATTATGAGACTGGGTAGTACAAGAGGAGTAAAATAATGGACCCTAGAATTAACATGGGGTCCACAAGGGAAAATAGCCAATGAAAACCACACATGGGAAGAAATCCACACTCACCACCATCGAGTGATGCTTCCATGGGAGAGGATGGAGCATATGGTTGGGTTATGATTCACTCATTTGAGGGGTTGGGTCATGTTTTACCTACTTCCACTTGGGAATTTCACCCAAAATCCTACTTCTCAATTTATAAAGCTCTATGTGGGTGTTGTGCTTTATATACCACCATGAGGGCCATCGTTGGATACATGTGGGATAATGTCTCAAGACTCTTGTAGCATTGCTCAAGGTATTTTTTAGAATTTTTTATTTGAGAAATTATGAGACTGGATAGTATGGGAGGAGCAAAATAATGGACCCTAGAATTAACATGGGACCCACAAGGGAAAATAGCCAATGAAAACCACACATTGGGAGAACTCCACACTCACCACCATCGAGAGATGCTCCCAAAAAATATGATGGATCATATGGTTGGTCCATGATTCACTCATTTGAGGGGTTGGATCATGGTTCACCTACTTCCACTTGGGCATTTCACCCAAAACCCTGCTTCCTTATTTGTAAAGCTCTATGTGGGTGTTGTGCTTTATATACCACCATGAGGTCCATCATGGATACATGTGGGATAATGGCTCAAGACTCTCACAACGTTTCTCAAGGTATTTTTTAGAAATTTTTATTTGAGAAATTATGAGACTGGATAGTATGAGAGGAGAAAAATAATGGATCCTAGAATTAACATGGGGTCCACAAGGGAAAATAGCCAATGGAAACCACACATGGGGAGAACTCCACACTCACCACCATCAAGAGATGCTCCCATGGGAGAGGATGGAGTATATGGTTGGGTCATGATTCACTCATTTAAGGGGTTGGGTCATGGTTACATGATTATATTTTCAATTTGATTTTTCATTTTATTTCATGTAAAAATAAAAATGAAACATAAAGCAATCAATGATTTTCACTAATGCATGAAATAACATTTTAAATTTTCAAATTCCTAGGTAAGAACATTTCAATTTCAAAAAAATTAAAATTGCAAACCCTACTATGATATAAACCTTTGCATAGGTAGCAAGCATCCAATCCACAAAATCATAAAATAGAGGTCGTATTTGTGTAATATGGTCTATATAATAGGTCATATTACATAGAAGAAATCATAAACAAGGGTTTCTTGACCTAGTAATGGCCAGCTATAGAGGTCGCTAGACCCAGGAACGATCACATGTAGAATGCTTCAAATTTAAAATTTCTTCTATATTCTCTATTAAAGCATGGAATTTTAACTTTCACTATGAAAAGAAAGAAAATTAAACATAGAAGAACTCATAGGGGAAGCCCACATATGATGAAGTTGTTGCTTATCTAATTTTTTTTATTTTGCTCTGAGACCATCATAGGGTAAAGTCATGGGATTTTTTGGCCATAACAGGGTAGGACAATGGCTCCTACAAGTCATTCTAGCCTATAGTGATGATACCTATAATTTAAGAAAATCAATAAAATAGGTAAGTAGCGATAGATTGTGAAAATTTAGCAGAGGTCTATTTATGATCACCACTATAGATATGCAAAAATATAACACCTAAACAATTAATGAAATCAAATTGACAAGATAATCATGTAACCATAAAAAAAATAAAACAAGAAATATAGCAAATTGTGTCCTCATTAATGTTGAAATATTCCTTCATAAGGTGGTTACAAAGATATCACTCTTAGGGATAGATACCAATTTGACACAATTTACAAGAAACAATCAATGGTAGGTGTATTTTACAGGATCTTTGCACCCTCAAAACTTATCATAGGAAGGGTTTTCTTGTGACCTCTTCATGGTGAGATAAATATTGATGAATATTTGTATTGAATAGGTCCTATTGAGATTTGAAACATGCACACAAGAATTCTTAAAATATTTTAATAGAAAATTAGGAATCTCTCATGATGAGGTCCATATCCATGATAATAAATTGAAATAAATATGCTAAAAATGATAAAAATATGCACGAAACTAAATAAAAACTATGGTAGAATATAAATGAACTACTGCTAAATCTATTATAAGTAGAAAGCACAAAAAAATTAGAAGTCACTAAGATGTTGTCATGGGGTAAAGTAGTTAGGCTTGCTGGTCATCACAAGGTATGACGACAGTGCCTGTGGTCTACTTTAGGGTGAATTAGCCACTAAATAGTGTTATATTTCTTCATGATTGATGAGAGAAATACTTTGGTTTATCTACCAAAATTATTGTTCAAGGGTTGCGCACACAAAGCATGATTAAATTGTGGGAAATAGTATGAAATAAGGTCACTTGATGGTAAAATATTGTTGAATCTAGTCTTCAAACTCCAAGGAACTCCATTGATTCAATTGATAGCTTCATAACAATATTTGAGAAACACTTCATTGCTTATGAGAGGATGTTCTCTCTAGTAAACAAATTGGTAGCACTTCATCATGGAGAATTTATATCTTTTTCATGAAGTCTTGGGCTCTTCTTATAGATTTTCAAAAATGTAATCTTGTCTTGTAAGAGAAGCCAAGAACCAAGAATCACTTAGGCTCTAGGAATATCAAGCATCACCTCTAGAACCTTCTTGCACTTATTTTTTAAAGGTTTAATTGCCTTTTAACTGGTTTTTATCAGCTCAGGAGCCCAATTTTGTTAGAGGGATGACCATCCCAAGGTGGAGCAGGTGTGATTGTTGGCTATCGCAAGGTCCAACTATTATTGGAGATGCCTCCTAGGTATGATGATGTAGGTTGTAAAAGATAGGTTGCCCATGTTTGAGTGGTAAAAACCACTATTAAACCTTGAGGATGCCCAAGGTGTGTCATATGTCCTAAAAAGGTATCCATATAGATAGCATCCTCAAAATGACATGTTTTAGGTGTCTACAGAATGAGAGACCATCATTAAGGGAAAATGATGATAATAAATCACTCATCAAAAAACTCGGGGTAACATGGATAAATACCCTTTACGTAGGTGCATTGCATTATGGCCTGACTCATGTTCACACCATTGGCCAAAAAATATTGCTTGCAATGAGTCTCCTTAGATTGAGTTGGTGATAGATTAGTCTATCTTAAATGGAGAGGCCATCCACCTAAAGATAAAATAATGGTGTGACATTGAGGAAGATACATTGTATTGATTGGAATTATGGTTTTGAATATTTCCTTCCTTGTTTTTTGAAAGATTCTTTTTATTGCTAATCTATTATAATTTTAAAATAGGATTTGGTTTATGCTTCCCACGTTGAGGTTGCTTTCCTCCATTTTGGTTTATTGTTACTTTATTGCATTGGTGGAGCTACCTTAAATTTTTTAGGATGCTTTGTTGTCTCTTCTTTCTATGAGAGTCGCATTTGAGTGTTTATAGTTGGTCATAAGATAATAATATTGGCATTACTCCTAAGTGGAAGTGCTTGGTCTTATTCCTTTCCTCCTCCCCTCATATTTAAAAAGAAGTTGAAGGTTTGGAATAGGAAACATGTAGGGAATAGGAGAAAGGAGGCTAGGAAGAATGAAGAAAAAGTAGCATCGAGCAATGCAAGGATGAATTGAGACAATATTAAAAACTCTTTGGCTATAGGTAATGTCTAGCTTGCATGGGTTCATTGCTAGTTTGTTGTGAGGCCACTATGCGTTTTGTTGTCTGCATTTTTCTCTACATAATTTTTTGTTTACCTCTAATTTTTGATAAAAATATATTTGGCTTATCCCTGAGTTTGAGTTTTTGGGTTGTGATTATGCTTTGGTTTACATGCTTTATCTGTTAGCGTATTTTTGATTCTATTACATTATTTAGATATGTTGTTGTTTTGTTACAACCAGTTCGTAACAGTTTAGTTACGCCGGTGCTATTCCCGGCTATGTAACTCATTATTTAAACTGTGCAATACAATAATAAACTAGTTGCACAATCTTTCATGGCATCAGAGCCAGTGGCGTGAAGGGAGCAGCGCAGCGGCAGCAGAGAAGCGTGGACAACAAACGGATTTTTTTAATTTTCCAGACGGGAATTTTTTTTCTTCGGGTTTGTTGTAGCAGAGGATTCCTCCGGCGAGAAAAAAAAAAAAAGACGTGCAGAGCTGTGCGCGTCGTGACACGGGCCCCGTGCGCAGACGACCGGGAGTCCGGTCGACGGCTAGGATGCCACGCAGACGTCCATTTGCGCTGCGTCCGATGAGGCGCGTCCCCAGAAGAGGATGCAGCCAGCTCGCAGTCCCCCAGGCAGGACGCGTCGGCAGGAGGAGAGAGCGCCTGCGCGGGATTTTTTTTAAATTCTCGCCGCGCAGGAGGTGGCCCCCCCTCCCCAGTCCCCACTCCCCGTGCGACGTGCGCGCTCCCCGAGGGCACCACCCCCCCTCTCCCGGTCGGCGGAGCGGGAATTCAAATTCCCGTCGACGCGGGAAATCGGAGGGGGTATAAACCCCCCCCCCACGTAGGCCGCGTTTGCGCACAGTCGCGCAGGCCCTCCCCCCCCCCCGCAGGCCGTGTTTGCGCATAGTCGCGCAGGCCCTCCCCCCCGGCGCGAGAAAATAATTTAAAATTAAAAATTTTAATTAAAAATTAATAATTATAAAAAAAAACTTTGAAAAAAAAATATACCTTGGGGGGGTCGGCGGGATTTGAACCCCCGACCCGCAGGCTCCCTGAGCCTTACCGCACGGCTCACGACCACGTGAGCCAGCGGGCTGATCCGAAAGGAACAGTGGACCTGCTCCTCTTTCAACCCCTCCTTCTGTCTCCTCCTCTGCAACGGCCTCGGCTTGCGACCGCAGCACTGCTCGAAAAAAAAATTCGGCCTCGGCTTGCGACCACAGCCCTGCTCCCACTGCTCCCGGCGTTTTCGGAAAAAAAACCCATCTGTGCAATTTATTTGCACTGCAGCGTTCGGTATTTGCGATACCTCTGGCCAGCACTTACAGGTAAAGCTGTCGTGATTTGGCTACTGTATCCACCGCCTAATATAGCTGCTATAACGACGTCTGAGCTTGTTCTCTATAAATCATCGGGGAGGAATAAGTACGCCATTTTTGCATTTTTTACTCCATCCACTACCCTTTATCGCACTTGTGTTTAGGCGTAAATCCCGACGAAGTATTCTTCATAGTGTTTAGGGGAAGTTACGCCCCACGCATGAGAAGAATCTTCTATGATAGGTGCCATCAACAAGGCGATTCCCTTTTAGCACCGCTTATGTTCCACGTATCGTATGATCTCTAAATTTCACCTATAGTCTCCCTCACGTAAGGGCGGGTGATTTTTGTTGATCTTTCTAAATACCTATAGTTTCCCTCACGTAAGGGCGGGTATTTTGTACGGTATATTGGCCTAGCAAAAGGTATATCGAAAGGGGGACCAATTTGGTGATATAAGGAACCTTCACTATGGCCGCTGTTGCAAAATTGATGACTGATCCGCATCAGTTATTGAAAGGTCCAAATTATACACCATGGAAACATAAGATGAATGCTATTCTCCAAATGGAAGATTTGTGGGATATTGTTACTGGAGTAGCAACAAGGCCTTCACCAACAGCAGGATCCACAGGTCCTTCAGCAGATCAGATTGCTTTTGACAAGAAAGACAGTAGAGCAAAGGTGCTCATTTTGTTTGCTGTTTCAGATGAAGTGCAACCTCATATAGCTGATAAAGCAAGTGGTAAAGAGGCATGGGATGCCATTAGAACCATCTATGAGGGGAAGAATGAATCCACCATTCTTCATCTTCAACAACAACTTCATAACCTGAGTTTGAGACAGGGTGGTGAAACAGTTGAACTCTTTCTGTGCAGAGTGTCTGAGTTGAAAGAGAAATTGAGTTCTCTAGGAGATATTGTGGATGAAAAGCTTCTCATTTCACTTGTGATGAGAGCTTTACCTTCTTCATTTGACATGTTGATAACCTCCATCCAGGTGTCCCAACGACAAATTACCTACATCGAGTTGGTCAATCTGCTTCAACAACAGGAGGCACGCCAACTTCACAAGGATGATTCTTCCAATACAGCCCTATACACCAACAGGCAGGGTTCTAGGAAGAAAGGTAATGGGCAAAAAGGAGGCAACTTTCAGAAAGGAGGAAATTATCAACAGGATACGAAAGGAAAAGGCAAGCAACCTCAACAGAAGAAGAGGTGGTGCAAGATCTGTGAGAAAGACAACCATGACACCAACAAGTGTTGGCATAAGAACAAGCAAAAATGCCAAAACAAACCACAAAATAAGAACAAGCAACCCCAGGTGAATGTTGTTGTTGAAGAATCTGACTTAGATTCTGAATGGGCACACAAGGTGCTCATGACTACCACAGATTCCACTCAGAGGGATCCTATTTGGTATGTCGATTCTGGAGCTAGTAAACATATGACTGGCGATAGATCGTGGTTTGAATCATTTGTGGCCAAGGAGGGCAAACCCGTCACCATTGCTGATGATAAAACCTACGGTGGTTTAGGGAGAGGGTACGGTTTCGATCACTCTTCCCGATGGCAAGTGTCGATTGACAAGGTCCTCTATGTTCCGGGATTGGCCAACAATTTGTTGTCAGTGACACAAATCCTGGACAGAAATATGGTTGTCAACTTTCGTGTTGAGAATGGAAAGAAGTGTTGTATAATTACCAGGAAGGCTAAGCAGATTGCAACAGCTTCATATAAGCATGGCTTATTTGCATTAGATGCTATCTCTACTCCACATGTTGCCATGACTGTCTCTACCAAAGAGGCAACTTCCCTATGGCACAAGAGATATGGGCATCTTAGTTTCGGCTACTTACTTGAGCTCAGCAAGTATGAGATGGTAAAGGGTCTTCCTTCCCTTTCCGCCACATTGCCGGTGTGCTCCGACCGCTTAGGCGAAAGCAAGCATAGAGTACCATTTGAGAAGAGCTCTACAAGAGCACGAAAACCTCTGGAGCTAATTCACACCGATCTATGCGGTCCTTTCACACCCAACATTGTTGGAGGGAAGAGGTACTTTCAGTTATTCGTAGATGACTACTCACGAAAGATGTGGGTTTTCTTTCTCAAACTGAAATCTGAAGCTTTCGCATTCTTCCAACAGTTCAAGAAATCCATTGAGAAGGAGTCAGGGGCTTCTATTAAAACCCTCCGCTCAGATCGAGGGGGAGGGTTTACCTCTAATGAATTTTCTGCATTCCTAGATAAACATGGGATCAAGAGACAGCTTAACAACCGCCTATACTCCTCGACAGAATGGAGTTGCTTTGAGAGAAGGAACCGTTCTATCATGGAAATGGTTCGTTGTATGCTCACAAGTGCAACTCTTGGGCAACAATATTGGGCGAAGCCGTCACCACCGCAGTTGTATCTTTTGAATAGGGCACCCACAAAGGCCCTAAAAGGAATGACTCCACGGGAAGCATGGAGTGGTCGAAAACCCTCCATATCTCATCTACGTATTTTCGGGTGTCAAGCTTTCATGCACATACCGAAAGAGAAAAGGAAGAAGCTAGATGAGAAAACACCGAGATGTATTTTTCTTGGATATTCTCGAGCACTCTAAAGGATATCGGTTGATAGATCCTTTGACCAAGAAAATTCATATCAGCAGAGATGTTGTCTTTGATGAAGCTTTCACATCACAGAGCACATCTACAGTACACCAGGATATTGTGGAACCAAAGGAAGAGGAGATTCCTTCGTCAAAACAGACAGGAGGTCCTTCTACATCTTCTTCACCACCACCGAAGCGGAATCCTAAATGGTGTACAAATACAATCGAGATGCAAATTTATCCACTCCTCCCAATTTGAATTTGGATAGACCTCGTACACGCAGTATGGCTCAAAAGGAAAGAGAAGCCGAGAAACCGGTGAGGTTGATGATCTTTGTCAATCTTTTGAGGAACTTTCCGTGACTCCAAGTAGAGAAGTTGAGGATATGGATATTGATGATGACAGGGCATTCATGTCTACCATAGATAGTCTTGAACCTGCATCAGTGCAAGATGCTCTTAGTGAGCCTCAGTGGAAGGCCGCTATGGATACAGAGTATGAGTCTCTGATGAAGAATAAAACTTGGAAGCTTTTTGATCTGCCGAATGGAAAGAAACCTATTGGCTGTAAATGGGTATACAAAGTCAAGTACAAGGCAGATGGAACAATTGATAAGCATAAGGCCCGTCTTGTTGCAAAGGGCTATGCTCAAAAGGAAGGCATCGACTATGAGGAAACTTTTGCACCTACTGCTCGGATGACCACAATTCGGGTTATGTGTGCTATGGCAGCACAATATGGGTGGAAAGTTCACCAAATGGATGTCAAAAGTGCCTTTCTTAATGGTGATCTCCAAGAAGAAGTCTATATGACTCAGCTTGAAGGATTTGAAGTGGAAGGCCAACAGCAGAAAGTTTGCAAATTGGTTAAATCCTTGTATGGTCTGAAACAAGCTCCTCGAGCTTGGTATATAAAAATGGACAATCACCTAATGCAGCATGGATTTAAGAGATGTCCGTCAGATGCAAACCTCTATTTCAAGAAACAGGGTTCTGAGATAGTGTTGCTTGTACTCTATGTGGATGATCTGCTCATTACAGGGAGTTCAGAAGATATGATCTCTACTGTCAAAAGAAACTTGTGCAAATCTTTTGAGATGACAGATCTCGGACTTCTCCATTACTGTCTTGGTCTGGAATTCATCCAGAAGGAGCACACCATCAAAGTGTCTCAAAAAAAGTATGCCAAGACATTGCTCGATAAATATCGCATGACTGACTGCAAGCCAATGGCAACTCCTATGGAGAATGGACTTCAGTTATCGCGATATGATGACTCACCTCAGGTAGATGGCACTCTCTATCGACATTTGATTGGGAGTCTCATATATCTGACCAATACTAGGCCAGATCTCGTATTTGCTGTAAACTATCTTTTGAGGTTCATGCAGGAGCCTAAGATTACTCATTGGAAAGCAGCAAAACGTGTTCTTCACTATGTCCGTGGTACTATAGAATATGGCCTAGAATACAAGAGGAACAACAAATTCTTCTTGCAAGGATACACGGACTTCGACTATGCCGGATCATTTGATGATCGCAAGTCAACTTCTGGATACATTTTTCATCTGGGATCCGGTCCTGTCTCTTGGCACAAGCAAGAAGCAACAGTGGTTGATATTTCTTCAACAGAGGCAGAATATCGCGCCGCACGTGAAGCCGTGTGCGAAGTGATATGGTTACGTCGCATTCTCGACAAGTATGGGCCATCCATCAAAATCTCCAATACACTTGTTTTGCGACAATCGTGGTGTTCCGAACCTCGTCAGAATCCAGTCCATCATGAAAAAACAAAGCACATTGACACACAATGTCATTTCATTCGAGAGGAAGTTCCAAAGCACCGAATTCAGCTTCAAAGACATTCCCACCGATGCTCAAGTTGCAGACATTTTCACTAAGGCACTTGGACGTGTCAAATTTGAATTGTTTCGCAGCTCACTTTGTATTGCAAAATAATGTAAGGGGATGTTAGTATAGCTATTAGTTATTACATTACCCAAATAATGTAATAAAGGGGGATGTTAGCGTATTTTTGATTCTATTACATTATTTAGATATGTTGTTGTTTTGTTACAACCAGTTCGTAACAGTTTAGTTACGCCGGTGCTATTCCCGGCTATGTAACTCATTATTTAAACTGTGCAATACAATAATAAACTAGTTGCACAATCTTTCATTATCTATGTCATCTTGGAACACATTCTCCTTGTGTGGTGATAACAAGCATAATAAAGGGTAATGTTGGGATTGAAGGTAGCATGTAGCTCACTAGCCTTCATTGATTAGCCTACATGGGTTCCTTTTGCTTAGAGTGATTCAAAACTTGTTTGGCTTGTTGTGTGTCTCATTGAGTCCTTTGGATGTTTGAGAACCTATGCAATTGGTGCCTTGGAGTCTTCTCTTTTGATGAATGCACATCATATTTCATTTTGTGTATGTTTACATAAGAGGTTTAGGGTTAGTTTTATTTGTTTAATATTTTAGCTACATTGAAGCCCATGTTAATATTAAAGAGTTTCTAACCTTTACTTGCTTTAATGTTAGATATTTTAGTTCATTGGTCTTATTAAAGCTTTATGCTAGGTTATGATTAAGTTAGTCCTTATATTGTTCTTTTAATCAATTGATAGATTAATTAGATCTAAGGTTAACTTAAATTTATTGGAACTTCCTTAGATGCTCCTTTAATCTAATGATATATTAATTCGTTATAATCTTTAGATTTTTAATTAATCAAATGATAGATTAGTTTGGAAATAAATCTAATGATAGATTAATTCATTATAATTTTATATTTTAATTAATAAAATGATATATTAGTTTGGCAATTAATCTAATGATAGATTAATTCTTTATAATATTTAGATTGTTAATTAATCAAATGATAGATTAATTTGTTATAATATTTATATTGTTAATTAATAAAATGATAGATTTTTTTGTAAATTAATAAAATGATAAATTAATTCATTAAATTATTTATATTGGTAATTAATAAAATGATAGATTAATCTTTAGTCTTGCAATTGAATGATAAGACTTGCAAATGGTAGATTGTTTACTTAAATCTCTAAATTTGCTACTTAACCAAATGATGGGTTAATTTAATCCTTAAGCTAATGAAGGATTAATTTAGTTTTGGAATTTACCTAGTATTGGATTAACCTTTAGTTTTGGAACTAATCTAATGTGAGATCAATTTTTTGGAACCTTATATTATTAATCTAATGTTGAATTTAACTGATCTAATATTTAGTTAATCCAAATGATAGATATAATGGATTTATCTATGGAGATAACCTTTCAATATTGATGGTTTTTCTTAGCCTTTGAATTTAAATATTTGTGGAAAATATTTTGGAAAGAAGTATGGGTTTCTTTTGCTTGTGTTTTGCTATATTGAATTAGAAATGTATAGCTTTGGAATTAAATATTTGTGGAAAATATTTTGGAAAGAAGTATGGGCTTCTTTTGGCTTATCATTGATATACAATGAATCATATAGAAATTCATTCATACCTACACATGAGATGTTCAGATCCCCGTATTCCTATCAAACTATCATGGAGGCCAAGGGAAGAAGATGTCAGATCATGCTAAGTTAATTCTTCAATTATTCTTGGAGTACTGTTGAAAATCACTCTTGGTGAAAGAGGATTTATTGTAATAGAAGCAAATACTATTCTTTTGTGTAATCTAAACCTTTAATTGGATGACTATATGGTGCCATGTTGATAAGTGGTTTTATGGTTCTTATCCATGCTAATGCTTTGATCTAAAGGTTTTATTAGATTTATTGTAAGCTTAAGATAATTAGTTTTGCTTCCATCCTAGAATATGTTTTTGTTTTAATGCTTGTAGAGTGAGAGAGAGAGAGTTATCCTTGGGCTTAGGGGTTTCTTTGGGAAGGGTTCTAAAGGTAACCTTGTCTAAACTCTCCTTTTTAAACTTGGGTAGTTGTGGGGTAGCAACACCTAGTTCTTGAATCCATGAGAAGACAATCACATAGAGTGGTTGATGCTTAGACACCCATTGCAAATATGGAGAGAGACAAGAATAAATTTTAAGGGATTACTACAGAGGTGCAATTAAGCTAATCTAAGGCATTACATTGAAGGACCCAACAGAGAATGAATTATGGTTCGTGGAAGGATTTGGTGTCCCCCCTCTTTAAGGACTGATATGGGATAATCCTAATGCTAAGGTCAAGAATTTTGCATTCGTGGAGAATGCCAAAAATATGGGAAGATATTTTAAAGAGAATCCTCTATACTATGGAGGTATTCAAGGTAAATCCCAATACCTATGGGATCTTGGCCTATTTTGTCCACTCAAGAGACATATGCAACATCATAGACTCAAAATATGGATGTGTAGTCAATATATGTATTCCATGGATACTCCTATGAACCATATTAAGTTTAAAGAAAAAAAGTCTTTCAAGTTTTTTATTTTTTGGGGTTGTTACAGTTGGTATCAAAGCTCTAAGTTGTATGGATAGAAGCTTCCTTGGAAAGGAATTAGAGATGTTTTGACTTGATGGATGAATTTGGAGATGGAATTTTGAATGGAATTAAAATGTTCATCAAATACTATCAGTGGTTGATAGTATTTATTTATTAGAACATTGGAATATGTAGCTAACTAATAGGTAGGAGGCAATGTGAACAAGAACTGCAACCTAACCGAGGAAATTTTGTGTGGTTAAGAAATTATGGCACCAAAATTAAGGAGAGGAAGAATACGATCTTCCATGCCTCCGAGATAGGCTAGGTAGGATAGTTCCAAGGCTAGAACCCTAGGAGAAAGATTAGAAAATTCTAGTAGAGAGGTAGAGAACCTCACTGCTATTTTCTCACTTTTGCAAGAACAAATAGAGTAGCAAAGGGAAAAAATGGATCTACAAATATAGATTTTGGAAACTACAGTGAGTCAAAATAGAAATCCTAAGGTTAGATAGTAAGGAAACCCTCCTTCAAATGAGTAGGAGGTTAGAGCTCTTATAGAGGTAGAATTAGCCAAGGATTTGAATAATGTTAAGACCTATAAATTCAGCAAAATTCATGAGGGTGATTCAGTTGAAGCTTAGTTGAATGAGTTGGAGATCTATTTCTCCATGAAAAACTATTCTTCAGTGACTTGGACCTATTGGGCCACTCTCCATTTGTAGGATACTAGATTGGAATGGTGGAACACTTTTAAATTTGGTCAAAAAATTTAGGTAATTAACATATTGTGGGAAGGGTTTGTGAAGGCATTTAAGAAGAGATTCCTCGCTGAATAACATTATGTGGAAAACTTTGAGGAATTTTCCACATTTCTTTAAGAAAAAATGTTATTTTTCTTGAAGTTATGTACCAAATATTTTTAAAATTTCTAAAGTATATACCACTGTATGAGAATTATGAGAATATGAAGGTACATAAATTTATCTTGGGAGAAGATCCTAAGATAAGATTATGGTAAACATGCGTAAGCCTAAGACTCTACAAAAAACATATGACTTGGCTCGTAGTCCAACCTACAGTAGAACAAGACCCACTTTAACTATGCAATATTGTTAGAAAGAGACCGACAAGCCTTAAGGAAAAAAATGAGTGTTGGTTTTATGATTTGGGAATAGGAATAGAGCAAGAAAAGAAAAGATAATCCAAATATGAAAAAGAATTATGGAAATCAAAGGAATTCCAAGAAGAAGTTCTAGAATAAGAAGGATAATAATATCCTGATTCCCTCAGTCACAAAAATAATCAAAACCATATCTAACTGATCAAATAGGAAAAAAGAAATAGAAAATACACCATGATCCCAAAGGAGATTGCTATGATTGTGGGGGACCTCACTATGCAAAAAAATATCCAAATTTAGTATGAATAAGCAAAAATATAGAGGAACCCAACCACAGAATCTATGCAATAATTGAAAACAAGAATTTGGATGACCAAGCCACACCTATGATTCTAAATGGTAAGTTGTTTGATAAGGAAGTTAAGATCTTGATAGATAGTGGAGCTACATATAGTTTCATTTCTTCTAAGTATAGTTAAGGATTCACTATAAAGATTAAGATTTTTGGCACACGGGTGGAAATTTGAGTATGGGTCTAGATAGACCTACTCAGTGGATCAATATGTTTCCACATCTAAGATCACCCTCCCTGTATCGCTCCAAATTTTTTGCATCCTTACCTTCAGGCTATAGGATCCGCACCCAGAAGGGGGATGCGAGAAGGATGGGACAATACCTCGGACTAAGAGGCCCTTTGAAGGTCGCGCCTCTCGGGGGAGGGGTATAAGGGTGAATTTTTGATGGATGGTGGGTTCACCAGGAAACTTTCGAGTGGCAGTTTCCACGCCTAGGTTGAGAATGGTTTTGATGTGTTCATTTTGTGCTTTAATCATTCATATCCTAGGTTTGGCCAAGATGAATCTAAGCTATTCTATATGCCAATGCTGATTTATATGAATACAAAAAACATGAATAAATGCTAAACATAGAAAGTATGCTAATAAGACAGAATATACCTGATTTCGGATGTCTGATGCAGATTCTGAGTTTTGCAGAAGTCCAAATCATCTCAAATCATACGTAATCATCTGAAATGTCATAGAATCATCTCAGATCTCAGTCGATCATCTGAGATCAGACGAGATCATCGTCGATCTGATGAATTCATCAGACGAATTCGTCAAAAACCTGCAATCATAGATACAGATACCAAAAACCAAAAATACAACTGCAAAAGCAAGGGGAAATGATAGAAATGACAGTAAATTTGCCTAAATGATAGATCTAGATAATGATTAAAGGAAAATGCATTACTTTAATAATTTATTTTAACTTTAGCATGCATCTATACTAAATGAGGTGAACTCCAGGATGCAGGAATAAAATAAACCAAGCTAATGCATAAGAAAATGAAGAGAAAAGATAAGAAAATGCAAACTTCGGGCTCTGATTGCCCCCAATCTGGACTCCAGTCAGGATCGCCTCCAATCGTATGAGATCATCGTCGATCCTCGACAGGATCGTCCAAAATCATCTGGAATCGCCTTCGACGATCCGAGCTTGCTTCGGCTAAAAAACAATAGAATTCCTGCAAGAAAACTTGAAATACATAATGCAAACGATGGTGCGAGGATGTTCTAATGCATAAGGAACTAAATTTGTAGGGAAATCAATCAGCTAGGGGGTTCAGGGGGATAAACTAAGAAAATCCGAGTTTATATAGGATTAGGGAGAGGTTAGGAGGTTGGAGATCATCCCAATTTGGGAGATCTCCAATGGGGGAGACTCTAACCACGTAGACACGCTTTCTACCCAAGTTAGAGAAGCTGTTGAAACAGAAGCTAATTATGAAAATTTGGTTTTGGGACGAAATCGTCTGGACGTTCTATTCCAGACGAATTCATCAGATCTGGGATGATTTCGTCTGATCGGCGACGATATCGTCCAACGGTCAAAACAAATCCTAAAAATGGCATGAAAAACAAGGGGAGCGGGTAACGGGCAGTTTTGGGTTAAAATTCAAATTTTTATCTTTTTACTAAGGTTTAACTGCGCCAATTTTAGGGTGCTACATTTTGCCCCCTCTTTAGCGAATTTTTCAAAGAAAAATGCTTTAAAGACGAGTTCTTCCCGTTTTATGAGAAAGCAAAAAATTTTACTCAATTTTTAGATGATGATTCTAGGTCGAATCGTACGACTGCTAACTATGGTGCCCCCTCCATGTTTTTACCCAAATCGAACGTTTGAGGTAAAAGCACGAAAAAGCAAAATTAAAAAAAAATGAAAAAAGTTGTTTTTAAATAAAATTAAGAAAAATAGGGAAAACCCTAATTCCTTTTACTGTTCATTTTTTACTGTTTTAGAGCTCTACAGACAAAATGGTTGAGACAACGCACAGATCGATAGAGGTCCGGCACGGGCTACGGGTAAGGATCTAATCCTAGTGAATGATGTTTGAATTTGTTTTGTGCAATTTTTTGTTTTAAATTTTGATTGTTTGGGGCATCGTGGCCGTTTTTAGGCCATCGATGACGTCGGGACGAAATCGTCCCTATTTCATCGAAATCATCTCTAGATCGTCAATTTCGTCTGAGGGAAAAATCGACGAACTAGGGGCGATCTCGTTCAACAAGGGGTGATCCCCAAGTTGCGAAATAGAAGATGATTTCATCCTACAAAGGATGATTTTACCCAATTTAGGATGATATCGTCCAATAGTGGACGATATCATCATTTGATGAAATTAAGCTTGTTTGAATTGCATTTAATTGATTTTAATAATTGGTTTATTAATGAATTTTGTTGTTTTATTGTTTGTTTTGCAGAGGGGATTACTAAAGAGTCAAGAGTGGAAATACGAGGGGCTAAGAGATGACATAGCTACGCTCGACCAGGCGGAGCGCGATCGACTAGCACAGGTTGATTTAAAGCATGTGGTAGAGATGCCACAAGTATCGACGGACATGGGGCTATTGACAGCCCTAGCAGAGAGGTGGTATCCAGGGTCATCCTGCTTCTGATTATTGATAGGGGAGATGGCTCCCACACTAGAGGATGTATGGAGGATCTTGAGGATTCCCATACAGGAATAGCTAATGACTCCTATGGCCAATCAGGGCCAGGAGATGATGAGGCTGAGCGGAGACCCGAGCTTCACCCTAGAGAAGGGCGGAGTGAACATCGAGTCTCTAAGGCAGATGCCTGGGGCATCTAGGTTGACTCAAGTTTTGGTCGAGATAGTGGGTGGCTTACTGCTGTGCCACCAGAGCGGGTGCAGATTACCCTGGCTCCTATCAGATGTGGTCTATGACATGAGAGACCATGGGTACAGATATTCATGGGGCAGCTTTGTACTATGCCACTTGTATAGGATCCTACACGGGGTCGTATACAAGGGAGGCCAATTTTTGGTTGTGACATCACTACTATAGGTTTGGTGCTGGGAGCACATCATGGTGTGGAGGCCGATAGGGCTCCCAATGATAGGGGTTGACCGAGAGAGGCCCCAGGTTTTCTATTGGTGGTTACAGAGGGGGTCACAACGGTGGATAGATCTACCGATGTCATGGAGGTTGCTAGATGACCTCATCCTAGACCAGATCACTTGGAGGCCATGGAGGGAGCATCCAGGGTGGGCAGAGGATAGGCAAGAGCTGGCTCACATCAAGCGAGTCTGTTGGCTGAGGATGGAGCGGGGAGAGGTAGAGCTCCACCGCTACGACCGAGTTTTGTGGTAGTTCGGTCTTCAGCAGGGGATCCCTTCTCTTAGGGATTACGAGTACTCCCAAACTATTTGGGATAGTACTACACTGAGTTGGGTGCCAGACATGCAGCGATTCTAGAGCCAGGTCGTAGATGATGCCCCCATCCAGCCAATGGATGGTGATGATGTTGGGGTTGTCGATGGATACGATGCCTGGTACGTAGGCATCCACCCTCCTTGAATGACGAGGGCATAGGGTTCGATGCATGCCGTTGTGCGATGGATGGGGAGGCGGTGCAAGGCTACTATTGAGGTAGCATAGGGTCACGATGAGAGAGAGTAGCGACGGTCTCCATAGGAGAGACACCAAAGGATGCCACAGGCTCCGTAGAGACTACAGAAGATAGGGAGGAGGGAGGAGGGATTCCCTTCTTAGCAGGGGGAGATGCCACCATCGCCCGATAAGGGCAAGGGTATCGAGGTGGGGGAGAGCAACGAGATGGTGGCTCTCCGAGTGGAGAATGCCCACCTTCGAGCTCAAGTGCAGACACTTCAAGATGAGGCTACATGACTCAGGGCTCGAAGCGGAGGGGCGAGCACTCAGGATCTGGCATGGGCTATTGCTCAGACCACATTCTACCAAGGGTTGTACTATCATGTGGTCCCAGAGGGGCAGAGGATACCATTGCCAGCCCCCATTGCAGAGCCGATCATGATGGGATCATCGAGGACATCCTCACAATCGATGGTGAGGACCCGGGACACAACCCAGACCTCTATGGGACCACCTCCTCCACCTCAAGGCGGGAGAGGAGACGAGGCTGAGAGCTCGAGGGCTTCTCGAGGCTAGCTGCTATAGAGTGCAGATTGATTGTATTATTACTACTTTTTGATGGGATTGAGTATGCCAAGGTATTGATTGTGGCGTACCAATCCAGATGATGTACATAATTGATTGATATATATAGATTATCTTTTTGATGATATGACTTGTGTATATGTTGTATGATGCTTTAATATTTGAATTTGTTGATTGATTATTCATGTAATTATGTCGTTTGGAAATAAATTATAATTTTTATGTCATGGCATAAAATTTAAATGAAATAATCTGATGTAAACAAATTGGTTGTTTTGGTGGTGTGTTTTGATGAAAAATAAAAAGGGACTTCTAACAATAATTTCAAAGGACATTGTCGCTGTTATAGACCATTTCATGGAGTCGTCGCTCGCTAGGTCGTCAAGCTAATCCCAGTATAGAAATATTGCTAAAAGTAAAAGAGTGCTTAAGAGACTGTCTTAAGACTTTGTGTTGTGATGATGAAAAATGATGATGATGATGATGTGTTTTCAGATTTTCATAAAAATATTATGCCTGAAATATTAAAGAAATATGATTTTTGCTAGGCATAAAATTCCTAAGTATGATAAAATTTTTGAATAAGTCCCTAGGAACTATACCATCATTGCAAAATTAAATGTTGACATAATGACATAAAATAGAAAAATTTGCATTCTTTTTAAAGCACAATTGGGTAACATAATGATGTAAGCCATAAGTTTTTATGAATTTAAAATAAATGGGAAATAAAATAAGAACAATGGTTTGCGCTAGGCATAGAATTATAGGTACATACTTATACCATCATCGCGAAATCCAAAAAATAATTTGATATTTTAGTTTTATTGCATGATTGATTTTTTATTTTTGAGATAAACAGAAAAGAATAATATATAAACATGACTTTATTTACTAGGTTTTTGAAGATGTTTGTGAAAGAAAATTTTTGGATTTGTGGAAAGAAATATATTTAACTATTTTTATGCTAAGCAAATGTTCTTAAATAAGAAGATGAAATGGTTCTAAAAGAATTGCAGAGATATTTTAAATTATCTTAAAGACAAAATGTAGATTTATAAGGAACCCTCATGTGTAAATGTGAGTTCATTACCGATCTTGATTTATCATAATGATACAAAATCTCTCAAATACAAATGTGTGTGCAATTGTATTGTTCATTCACCAATTTTGAGCAAGATAATTTGATACAAGTAATTTGAATTAACCAAATGAGTGTTCGTTGCCCATGATTTATATGCAAGTAACCGTACCAGACTACTATGTAAGTTAGGTCATCAAGAGCTAGCTAATCCATAAGCCAACATAGGTCTATACAAAAGAAGGTCGCTAATGTGATAGACATATCACCATGCTAGGGATTACCCAAGGCCAAGCGGGTTGGGCACAAACCACCTGTTATGGGGCTTACCTCACAATTTTTGAATAATTGAGAATTCCAAGGATTCAAGCTCATTCACCCTTCTTTTCTTTTCAAGGGGTAGGGAAAGGGATTTTATTGCTTTTTTCTTTTGCTTTTCTCTTGCTTCCTTTTTTTTTTTTTGTATTGTTGCTTGGAACTGAGATAATGCTGAAATATTGCTGCGATGGTACAAAATAATATTTTCTTTTTCTCATTTTCTTTGACTTTTCTTTTTCTTCCTATGCTAGGGATACTTGCTCGGATTGGCTGTAGAGCAAGGGATTTTTATTATGGGTAGGGGTGAGCTTGTCCTTTTGTCAATTCTCAAAGATTCTAGACCATGTGCATGATAGGATAGCAAGGGAAATTTTTCGCTCAAGAAACCATTTCTACTATGTAGCATCATATCGAATTTGCAATGAAATCATTTTAATGTGAAGAGATATACTTGGTTCAAGTAAATAACAAGATCAGTTCTCTATGCTCAAAAACTTTATTTAATTCAACTGTGGATTTTGATATAAGAGAGATTAATAATCATACCAAATAAAATCAAGATATTTATTCATGTGAGTGTGAAAGTGCGGGATTCCAAATAAATGCTAATTTATCCAAAATAATTGAAAATATAACTGCAATACTTCAAGAATTGACAGGGACAAAAATAAAAGATGTTTTTGAAGATTTTGATGATTTTGAAGTTTTTATATTTTGATTTTAATTTATAAATGGAAAGAATAAATACTATTACTATTTTTTTTTTTTTGAAATTTTTATATGGATGACGACAATGAAACAATATGCAAAAGAAGAATATATACAATGATGAAATGACCAGATGTTATGCATAATAGCGCTTAAGATGCATAATGTTCATAGGTTCTTTAAGATCTTTACCATCTAAGGTAGCTAATCGGTATGCTCCTGAGCCAAATTTAGCAGTGATGACATATGGCCCAAGCCAGTTAGGTTCAAATTTACCTTTAAGATCTTTAGTTGCATTAGTATTTTTTTTATTTTCTTTTAAGACAAGGTCTCCGATCTCAAAGGATCGATGATGAACTTTCTTGAGGTATGCTCGTTTAAGCTTGTTTTGGTAGGCACGAAGATGTTCCAAAGCATTGATGCACTTCTCATATAGGAGTTCCAGCTGACTAAGTCTGCTAGCACGATATTCATCTCCTACTTCAATATCTTGAAGTAGCAGAGCCAAAGAAGGAACTTCTAATTCAAAGGGAAAAAGCTGCTTCAGTGCCATAGACCAAAACAAAAGGTGAAGTGCCCGTGGGAGTGCGAACACTAGTTCGATAAGCCCACAAAGTAGGATATAATTGGATGTGCCAATCTCGGCCAGATTTATTGACCAGTATTTTGAGGATTTTGATTAATGTTTTATTAGATGCTTCTGCTTGGCCATTACCATGAGGATAATAGGGAGTGGACCAACGATGTTGAATTTTATATTTTTGACATAATTTCTTGACATCTTTATTTTTGAAACAAGTTCCATTATCCGAGATGAGATTTGCAGGAATTCTGAACCTACAAATAATTTGATTAAAAATAAATTTGGAAACTTGGGTTCCAGTGCAAGAATCTAAGGGCATAGCTTCAACCCACTTCATGAAATACTCAGTGGCGGTTATGATGAATTTGTGTCCATCAGATGACATAGGGTTGATTTTTCCAATGATGTCTAAGCCCCATTTTGAAAAGGGCCAAGGAGATGAAATAGCCTGTAGCTCTTGTGCAGGTGCATGGACAAGGTCAGCATGTTTTTGGCACTTGTCGCAATGGCACACATAATCATGTGCATCATTCTCCATGGTAGGCCAAAAATATCCTATCCTAAGGAGCTTCTTAGCAATGGCGCTACCACTTAAATGTCCCCCACAAGATCCATCATGGGCTTCACTCAAAGCTGATCTAGATTCTTCTAGATTCAAACATCTCAATAGGATGCCTTCAAAAGATCTCCTATACAACGTATTGCCAATAATTATGAAGTGACTTGCTCGTCTACGTAATAACTAGTGTTGGTTGCTATTACAACCTTCAGGGAAGGTCCCATTTTGAAGAAAATTAAATATATCAGTGTACCAAGGTTCGGGAGTAGTTTCATTGATTAGAAACACATCCAAAGGTTCTAAGCATGATTTATTTGAAGCGGGTTCCTAGAGTCGATGAATAATTATGGTAGCATATTCTTCATCTAACTCCAAGGGCAAAAGAGATGTAGTTGCAGCCATAGCATCAGCCGCACGATTGCTAGTTCAAGGAATAGCTTCCAAGGTAACTTGATCAAATAAAGATAATAATTGTAAGACATATGCTTTATATGGATGTAATTTATCATCTCTGGTCTAATAAAAATCATTGATTTGATTTATGACAAGTTGAGAATCACCAAAAACTAATAAATTTTTAATTTTTAGTGCCAAGGCAGCTCGTAATCCAAGGATTAGAGCCTCATATTCAGCAGTGTTATTAGTGCAAGCAAATGTTAATTTGAAGGACAGAGGTATAATATGTTTCTACGGAGATATTAAAATAATACCTGCACCAGCCCCACTCATGCATCGGGCTCCATCAAAGTATAAGGACCATTGCTCTGGATGGTCTACCTCTAGTTTAAGGCATTCATCGAGAAACACAATGATGAGGGGATGGGTAGACTCTAAGGGTGCAGTAGCTATGATTTGACCCTTAACATACTTTTATCCTATAAACGTGAGTTCAAAATCACTTAGCATAAGAACCCACTTTGCTGTGTGACCAGATAAATAAGGTCGACTCATGAGATATCGCAAAGGGTCGAATTTAGCAATAACATACGTTTTCTAACTGAGCATATAATGGCATAATTTTTGTGTAGAAAATATGACTATGAGACATAAATTTTCTAATATTGTATAGCAAGTTTCATAACTGATTAAGGTTCATCTAATGTAATAATTAGCACGTTCTTTCTTCTCATCGTCAAGTTGAGCTAACATAGCTCCTAAGGCAAAATCTGAAGCAGAAATATACAAGATAAATGGGCGATCAGATCTAGGTGGTGAAAGCACAGGAGGGTTAAGGAGATATTGTTTGAGGAGGTCAAATGCTTCCTGACATTCATCATCCCAATGAAAAGAGACATATTTCTTAAGAAGCTTAAGAAAGGGTCCTATTTTGTTCGCCAACTTATCAACGAAGTGATGAATAGCTTGAAGTTTACCTTGTAGACTTCGTAATTTAGATATATTTGTGGGTGCGGGCATATCAGTGATAGCCACGATCTTGAAAGGGTCAATTTCGATGCCACGTAAAGAAACTATAACCCCTAATAATTTACTGAACTTAACTCCAAATATACATTTAGCTGGATTCAGTCAGATAAGATATTCCCTTAACCGATCAAAGACTTTTCTCAAGTCATCTAAATGATCATCTTCTTTGATGGAACGAGCTATAATATCATCTACATAATCATGTAGAATATCATGCATCATATCGTGAAAGATATAATTCATGGCTCACTGATATGTTGCACCTGCATTCTTCAAACCGAATGGCATCACTTTCCAATAAAAGGTTCCCCAAGGGGTAATAAAGGTTGTTTTAGCCTGATCTTCAAGAGCTATCCTGATCTGATTATAACCAGAGAATCCATCCATTAGGGATATCATTCCACTCCCAACAGTAAAATCAATGATCTAATCCATGTTGGGAAGAGGAAAATCATCTTTAGGGCATGCAACATTAATATCTCTAAAGTCTATGCAAACCCTAACTTTGGTGGCTTCTTTCTTAGTTACTGGAACTACATTCGAGATCCATTCAGCATAATCAATGGCTTGTATAAAAATAACCTTCAAGAGCTTTTCTAATTCCCATTTGACTAGTAAAGCCACTTTAGGATGCATTTTTCTAAGTTTTTGTTTAACAAGTTTAGCATCCGGATGGACTACTAGGTGATGCATAACTACAAAAGGGTCTAAACCTGGCATATCTTCATATGTCCAAGAAAAGACATCCTCATAGTCTTTAAGAAATGCAATGTATTTATCTTGTTTCTCTTGACTTAATTCTGATCCAATGTTGATTATGTGAGGGTTATCATTGGTTCCAATGTTAATTTTTATGACATTCTCTACTTCCATGTGTAGATCTCTCTCAAAATTAGGTGGGGTGGGTGAAACACCCAATTCTTGTAATTATTCCAAGGTTAGCTTGGATAATTCATCTTGAGGAGTCGTGGCCTCAAGCTGGGCTATACTAGGTATAGAGCCATCAAAATAAAATCCATTATGTAATAATTCCTCAATAGAGACATCATGGAAAATATCTCCCTCCAACTCATCGTCGGATTCAGCGATCATCTGAGGGTAAGCTATGGAGAGCATATTACACGTAAATGACTTATTTATTAAATGCAAAGGATCGCGTTCATCCAAATAATCTTGGTAAGATATGAGATGGTCATCATCCTCGAATGGGAAGGGCTGACCTTTACTAGGAAATAGGCCCACACCACATCGGGCAAGCCATGGTTCTACCTCAAAAGGTTCTTTCATACCATTTTGGGAAGGTCCCAAACCTTTCCCTTTATATCCCAATTTAAGCATTATAGGCTTAGATTTAATATACTCATTAGCAAAATAACATCAAGCATATCCATCATAATGTGTCTTGATGTTTCTAGGTATTCTTCCCCAATCATATCCCTTATAAATAAAAGTACAACTCCCAACTTGGTAAATACTTCCCATAGGTTTTGGGAGACCCAAGGTGTGAGGAGAGGGTGGCAATTTATTTAAAATAAGGGAATCTTGCATAACAACGTTTGTTTTTTTTGATATAAGAATTTTAGATAAATCGGGTAAGAGCTCATCAGTAAGAGCGTAAGAGGTAGAAGGAACATTTCCTACATCTTTGGATGTGGAAAATATGCCTCTGGTAGGTGTAGATGTTGTAGATATGTTGATGGATGGATCTATAGGTATGGAAGTTATAGGAGTAAAACAAGAAGCATTGGTTGTGGGTTTAGGATCTTTTTGAGGTCCTAATGTGGTTTTTTCAGAGGATGGTTGAACTATATGTAGAGGTGGAGTTGATGGAGTAGAAGTAGATGATGTTATGGGTGTGTGTTTCACACGTTTAAATAGTTGATGAGAATTAGGATGTGTGGATGATAAAGTAGGGCAAAATTGAACTCTAACAGGTTCTACCAAAGCACACATATCAAAGGGTCTAGGATCACCATGAATGGTAACCAACTGATTTTTAAATTTGAATTTAACACATTGATGTAAAATTGAGGGAACATCTCATGTTGCATTGATCCAAGGGTGACCCAAGAGTATATTGTACGATGCAGGGCAATGTACAATAAACATGGTCGTGTCTAAGGTTCTAGGACCAACTTGCAATGGGATAGTAATAACTCCACATGTTTCTTGTGTTTCATCATTGAAGGCTTTTATGATCATATCAATTCTTTTTATTTCATCACTTCTAAACCCAAATATTTGGTAGAAGTCAAAAGTGCAAATGTTTAAAGATGAACCGTTATCAATCAAGACTCGTTTAACTGCTACATCTCCAATTAGGGCAGTAATATATAAGGGGTTATCCTTATGTAAACTATGTTGTGGTATATCTCTATCCCAGAAGTCAATACAATCGACTTCACGAGTTATTATAGTATTGGCCATGGCTTCAAGTTGAATATTTTGTGGTACCATCATTTGGCTTAATGTGAGCATTAATTCATCCCTATGTGTAGGAGAAGATCTTAAAAGGTCCAAAAGGGAAATTCTAGTTGTAGTATTTGATAATTGTTCATTAATATTATAAGGAGGTTTAGGTTGAACATTAGGCGCATGATTCCCTTTATTAGGAACTTTCAAAACAAATGGAGTTGATCCATCGTTCTGAGTTTGATCTTGTTGAGAATTTTGAGCCTGTTGTCTAGTAACAGCTCCGATGGTACCGACAATATTATTTTTTAGATGATGAATGGTGAGCAAAAATTCATGTCCCGAAAAACATTCATTTCTCTTCCATAAATTATCAATATGGTAAGTTCATAAACTTATGAGTGTCATGCACAATATATGCCTACAGTGTTGGGGAAAAAATCTGGTTGTACCTTATTTAGTTTGGTGGGGAGGTTTGTGTAATTAGATTCCATCCAGACCAAATAAACTAAGTGCGGGAAATGAAATAAATAAATTATTAAACAAAAAGTAAAGTGCTGGAAATAAAATGCGAGGAAATAAACACACACAACTGAAATTAAATAAAGGAGTAAACTAATCTATAGAAATCAAATGCACAAATTAAATAGGTGAGGACTACTATAGGGAGTGGGCCCAAGCTCCCACAGATAGTCCGCCCGTCCAGCTACATAGAGCTTGCTCGAATAAAAGGAATTGCACTCTTAATTAATTAAACAATAAAATAAAATAAGTTGTGTAAAATTAATCATTGATCTCCGATCTCCCCCTGTTCATATGGCCTGCATATTTATATAAAGTGCAACTAGATATCATTACAATAACAAATCGGTCTATTTTAATCACGTGATGTGATTTAGTTACAATTGATTCTACACATATTTTATTCTTCTATTTTAAAATATTTTTGTTCACCAGATTATAAACATCCTTAGGTGTACATAAAAACAAATCCGAAACTAATGCATCCTAAAAATAATAATATGCTTTAAGAGCTTTACAAGGTCAATCAGCCAATCAGTTGATAATAATAACAAGCACTTTATTCTATTTAATAAATGCATGATTACAATAGATCTCCTTTGTCTTCATGTGCAACCTCCTCCATAGTCCTTGGTCAACCAGTCAAAGTTGACTTGGTAAATCTTGCAAAGTATGAAGGCATGGAGGTTCCTTCCAGTTGTAGGGAGGCACTTTTCTTCCGTTGGTACCTTCCTGTTGCAGGGAGGCACTTGTATTTCATTGGCGCCTTCTAGTTGTAGGGAGGCGCTCATCTTCTGTGGGTGCCTTCCGATTGTAGGGAGGCGCTTGTTTTCTATTAGCGCCTTCCGGTTGTAGGGAGGCACTCTTCTTTCGTTGGTGCCTTTCGGTTGTAGGGAGGCGCTCGTCTTTCGTTGGCGCCTTCCGGTTGTAGGGAGGCACTCGTCTTCCGTGGATGCCTTTCGGTTGTAGGAAGGTGCCTACTTCTATTGGGTGCCTTCCTTGAAGAGGAAGGCACCTACTCTCTTGCCTTAGTCTCTGTAAGTAGAAGTATGCCAGGTCCAAGTGGATGTAGACTTGAAAACACCATATTAGTACCAATACCTGCATTTATACACATTTCCCACTAAAAACACCAATCAAGCATAATACCAGATTTTCTATCAATTATATGCATAAGTTATATAATATACATTTCATATGCTAATTGAACCAGTGATAATTCTCCTTAACTGTGTATATAAAATGAGCATTATTGGTGCTCATCATCCCCCCATGCCTAACGTGTGCCATGCCCTCGTGGCACCAAAATGTGAAGTTATCCCTCTCGTAGGATGACCATGCCAAAATTTTTGTCATGTCTTCATGACAATAGCCCCCGGGATATATATATATATATATATACATATATATATATTTTCTCTTTTTTTTTTTTTTTTTAATGGCCTTTAGCATCTATGTTTCTCTTCCACTGAGTGCTGCTATTTTTTCCATTCAGCACTACTATTTTTTTTCTTAGTACAATATTTTTTTTATTCAGCACTGTGTTTTTTTTTTTCATTGAGTGCTACTATTCTTCATCCATAGAGCGATGCGGCACTAGTAGAAGTCAGAAACACATCCTGACTAATCATTGCGGATAAATAGTTAAATTGTGACCACACTATTTAGGGCAAATTACCACTGCACTAATGCTGGCATTTTCCAATGTTGCACATTAGTCATATTTGGTGAGACCAAATTTGTTTAAAACAAGTGCAATCACTAGCTACTACTTTTACCCATATCTGAAACATATTTGACATCTCCAGAACCTCCTTCGTGGTAGAGAGTAGCATCATTTATATGTGTTCACTCAAGATGACTACCATTGTAAGGAGGCGGCAATGAAAATGATAAGTAGGCACCTTCCTCTTCCAAGAAGGTGCCAATAGAAGGCCAACACATTCCTCTTCCAGGAAGGCACCAAGAAAAGATAAGCACCTTCCTTTTCTAGGAAGGTGCCAATAGGATGCTAGCACCTTCCTCTTCCAAGAAGGCACCAAAATAATGCAAGCACCTTCCTTCCTCTTCCAAGAAGGTGCTTGCATTATTTTATTTAGCTACCAGTTGAAGATTTCTCATTTCCCTTCGAGACCAGGCTAGTCCTTGGGAAAGAGGATACTCTCTTCCAATGGGCAATGAAAATAAAACTTTGCTTCTAATTTGCATTTCATCGTGGAGCTATTTCAACACAAGGTGGTTTTTTTTTTTCATAGGAGTAATTTAGGCATCGACAGTAAGGCGTCTCTCCCCCCATGTCTAAAAATTATCACGTCCTTGTGACAACAGCCTTCTGAACTCCCCCCTTTTTTTTTTTTACGGGAGGTTCTCATTCACCTGCATCTTCCCCCACTTAAATTGGTGATGCCCTTATCACTAGCAACATGTCCCTCTACACAACAGTTCTGTAGCCCTCCAAATGTCAGGTCCCACACTGAACAACAGGTATCCCCATCCAAGGGAGAATAAAATTGCTTATTGGTGCCTTCCTCTAGGTGGAAAAAGGCACTACTGTATTGGGCTGATTGTAGGCACTCTCTTCCTAGTGGGAAGTAAGTGCCTTTTCCGCTTTGCCACACTCCTAATTGTAGGGCACAAAATGTCACATCTGTTAGGCCTAGTTTAAGCCGGCTCCACCTACAGATCATGCTCATGGTTGTGTACTACGAAACTACACCTACAAAAACTGCACACACAAAAGCAGTAAAATAGGAGTCATGACTCCGTGCTTTTTAGGCCCTGGCTCTCAGGATGCTTGCAGCTTGCATTCGGTTCATGATTTCCTGCAAAGCAATAAGAAAGCAATTTTTATGCTAAGCAGGACATGTTCTATGTTTTTTTTTTTTTTTTTCACTAGGAGGATTCGCATATATATATATATATATATATATATATATATATATATATATATATATATATATATATATATATATATTGGTGGAAGGCGTCTTCAATGTATGGCACCTTCTTGATGCGGAAGGCGCCTCCAATGTGTGGCACCTTCTTCCTGTGGAAGGCTCCTCCAATGTATGATGCCTTCTTGATGCGGAATGTGCCCCTAATGTATGGCACTTTCTTCATGCGAAAGGCACCTCTAATGTATAGCACCTTCTTCCTATGGAAGGCGCCTCCAATGTATGGCTCATTCTTGATGTGGAAGGCACCTTATTGATAAACAAGGCGTCTTTCACTTCATTTTTTTTTTACGTATCCTCCCTCTCTTCTTTTTTTTCTTTTTCTTTCTCTCTCTCTTTTTTTTCTTTTTCTTTCTCTCTTTTTTTTTTCTCTTTTTTTTTCTTCTTCCTTTTTTTTTTTCCCGACGAATGTTTGAACATTCGTCCAAGCTACTGGTATGGTATGGGGTCTCCCCCATGCCGATTTCTAATCCACTCTTGTGAATGTGATGCAATGGTTAATGGATCTCGTTGACCGTTACTTGAACGTTGTCTCAAAACTCTTCTCTTGCACTTGGTATAGCATATCTGACTTTGTTTATCATCCAGGCTATAATAGTCATGCACTTTCCAGCAAAATTTTCCCCCAAATTCCACAAGCACCTTGGGCTGGAAGCCTTTCGCTTGATCAAGGTTACTTAGCCTACCTTCAAGTGCCAATGTTTCCAAGGCAAAACTCTACTATCTTTCACCTGTTAGATTGGATGCTATACGATCAGGTACCCGAGATAGTTCGTATAGTGCTATTACGAACTCCATGTATGAATCTCAATTCATGAGATCTTCACAGACACCTCCTTATTTTTCTACTTTGCACTTCATGTTGTCCTGCAAAACATAAAAGAAAAATCTAAACTAAAGACGTTAAAATAAAATTCTAACTAATTTTTTTTCTCTGTTTTTTTTTTTGTATTTTTTTTTTCGGTCTATTCTGCCTTGACCAGAACAGATCTTGGATTATCATTTTTTTTTCATCATCTGCATCAAAGAATAGGATGTCTACTTCAACCATTTGAGCTGGTGATTTTCACATCTGGAGGTTTGTCAATGATCCATCCTAAGAATTTGGAAAAATGTACCATGTACTAAAACATCTTTGCCCTCACACTTTTTGTGAAAAGCATATTTCTCCATGGTTTCAGATCCTCTCAAAGTTGATGTTATCTTCCACCATAGTGAGATTCTGCCTCTCTTTTGTATATTTTTTTTCATATGACAACCAACAACTCACATTTTTGAAACACCAAGCTCCTCCTCAATTAGCACATAAAAAAAAATGTTAATCCTGTGGCCTTTGTGCAGACATTTGAAATCTGATCTCCTCCAAGATTTTTCCTTGTTTTATTTAGCTGCCGGTTGGAGATTTCTCATTTCCCTTCTGGACCAAGCTGGTCCTCGGGAAAGAGGATACTCTCTTTCAACAAGCAACAAAATAAAACTCTATTTTTGAATTGCTTCATTAACTTGGAGCCTTTTCAATAGATGATTTATTTTTTTCTCTCTTTTTTTTTATTTTTTATTTTTCATGAACACTATAAATAGTGTTCATTGTGCTGTTGGTGGCATTTGATGAAGGTGGGGTCTCCCCCATGCCTACATCTGAACTAGTCTTCTCGAATTTTTTTTTTCAACTAGTCTGATATGTTGTAGCATGAGAAGAGTATTTTCCTTCATGGCCTCGCAACCAAACTTCTTTCAACGTAATGGCAAAGTGTGTAGGCCAACAAATGACTATCCGCGAGTTAGCAACCTAAAGAAAACATGGCATAGCAGTCTGTTAAAAACACATGATAGTTTCTGATTCACCAGGTCGTTGTAAGCGCAAGTGAAGAGCATACTCCATAACAAGGCGTTCTCTTTAAATTATGCTCTATCATTTTCCCTGCATTATTAATTTCATCATAAAAAAAACATTTACCAATATGATGCAAAAATTTCAAGCCTGTAAAATTTTTTAATTTAAAACCAAGCTTCTAGAGGCACAATTTTTCAATGGTTTCTGTATAAAAACATGTCCCTAAAAATTTCAATCAGACTTGGGTTGTGCTTTTTCTTTTGATTTCTTGAAACCATTTAGAACATGATGGAAATCCTTCAATGCCAGATTTTTTTTTTTTTTTTAATTTTTTTCAACAACACGTTTTATTCCTACTTCTACACTTAATTTGGTACATCAGGTTCATTCCCACGTTTATCTGAGAAGCTATAAAATGCAAAAAGTTGCCAATGGAATTTAGCTCTGACTGTGCCGGCAACTATTTTTGGCCTTATAAAAAGCTCCTTGGTGGACTCATGCTTCTCAGATAAAATATTTATAGGTAATTTCAAATAAGATTTTTATCTGACTTGTAAATTAGAACACTACAGTTTAGAAACTCCCCAACAACGACGCCAAAATGGTGAGCAGAAATTCATGTCTCGAAAAACATTCATTTCTCTTCCATAAATTATCAATCCGATAAGTTCGTAAACTTATGAGTGTCACGCACAATATATGCCTGTAGTGTTGGGGAACAAATATGGTTGTACCTTATTTAGTTTGGTGGGGAGGTTTGTGTAATTGGATTCTAGCCAAACCAAATAAACTAAGTGCGGGAAATGAAATAAATAAATTATTAAACAAAAAGTAAAGTGCTAGAAATAAAATGCGAGGAAATAAACACACACAACTGAAATTAAATAAAGCAATAAACTAATCTACAAAAAGCAAATGCACAAATTAAATAGGGGAGGACTATTGCAGGGAGTGGGCCCAAGCTCCCGCAGATAGTCCACCCGACTAGCTACGTAGAGCTTGATTGAATAAGAGGAGTTGCACTCTTAATTAATTAAACAATAAAATAAAATAAGTTCTGTGTAAAATTAATCATTGATCTCCGATCTCCCCCTATTCATCTAGCCTGCGTCTTTATATAAAGCGCAACCAGATATCATTACAATAACAAATCGGTCTATTTTAATCACGTGATGTGATTTAGTTACAATTGATTCTACACATATTTTATTCTTCTATTTTAAAAGATGTTCATTCACCAGATTATAAACATCCTTAGGTGTACGTAACAACAAATCCTAAACTAATGCATCCTAAAAATAATAATATGCTTTAAGAGCTTTACAAGGTCAACCGACCAATCGGTTGATAATAATAACAAACACTTTATTCTATTTAATAAATGCATGATTAAAATAGATCTCCTTTGTCTTCATGTGCAACCTCCTCCATAGTCCTTGGTCAACCAGTCAAAGTTGACTTGGTAAATCTTGCAAAGTATGAAGGCATGGAGGCGCCTCCCGGTTGTAGGGAGGCACTCTTCTTCCGTTGGTGCCTTCCTGTTGCAGGGAGGTGCTTGTATTTTGTCGGTACCTTTCGGTTGTAGGGAGGCGCTCATCTTCTGTGGGTGCCTTTTGGTTGTAGGGAGGCACTCTTTTTCTATCGGTGCCTTTCGGTTGTAGGGAGGTGCTCTTCTTCCGTTGGCACCTTTCGGTTGCAGGGAGGCGCTCGTCTTCCGTTGGTGCCTTCCGGTTGTAGGGAGATGCTCGTCTTCCGTGGATGCCTTTCGATTGTAGGAAGGTGCCTACTTATGTTGGGCGCCTTCCTTGAAGAGGAAGGCACCTACTCTCTTGCCTTAGTCTCTATAAGCAGAAGTATGTCGGGTCCAAGTGGATGTAGACTAGAAAACACCATATTAGTACCAATACTTGCATTTATACACATTTCCCACTAAAAACACCAATCAAGCATAATACCGGATTTTCTATCAATTATATGCATAAGTTATATAAAATACATTTCATATGCTAATTGAACCAGTGATAATTCTCCTTAACCGTGTATATAAAATGAACATTTTTGGTGCTCATCAATGAATAGGTCTTGGTCTAGCATTTATGGCTTTTTCATTAGAAAGTAATTAGTGAGAACATGGTCTAGTAGTGACTCTTCTTGGAAATGGTTCTTTTGGAACCATAGAACTTGTGATAGGTTGAATAGGATTTGATTCATCTTCAAAGCTATTCGATTTATTTGAGGTAATTTCCATGTCACTTGCAGTCTCATATTCTACATCACTAAGATCAAGTGTCAGAGTATTATATAGAGGTCTGGTCGTAACCATGGATAAAGTTTGGTCAAATATTTCCAAATCATGAGTAGGTAAATTCCCACTAATAGTTCCTACATATCGGGTAGGAGGGGGAACATTATGGTGCTCAATTTTATTAGCCACTTCTTTACCATGCTTTGGTAAAGGATGTTGAAATATGCCCAATGATTGATTGGCATTCTGATTCTGATTTTGGGGGATGTTATTTTGAGCATTATTGGGAGGATTTTGTTTAGGTTGGAAGGCTTGTACCTCCATCTCACTGTTATCAATCAGGTCTTGTATTTTATGTTTTAATATTTTACAAGCATTGGTAGCGTGTCTAGGTCCTCTATAGAAATCACAGTGTAAATCAGCTTTGTATCCAACTATAGTTGGATCAGGTTCCCAAATATTTGGTAATTGGATCAAACCTCGTGCTAGTAATTATAGGAGAATGGTTGATAGAGGTTGATTTAACCTAGTAAATTCTTAAGGTGGTTTATCAAGAGGTTTCAATATGAACTTCTCAGATGTTTTCGTAGTATTAACATTGGAAATGTTTCTGCTATTGGTGACTCCATCACCCACAACTTGTTTATTTTTATATTGATTTTTGGATGTTTTCTCATCATCTTTCTTTTTAAGCGAACCTCTCCTAATGAGAGCATCTTCCAATCTTCGGGCTAAGTCTATAGCCTGATAGAAGGTGGTCAAGGTAGTAGTTGATAATTCATAGGATAGTTGTTCTTGTCAATTATTGATAAAGATATCCAACATTTCCTGATAAGGTAACACGAAGTGTAATTTTCCTATCAACTGCCTCCACCGAGCTAGAAAATTAGCAAAACATTCATCTTTGTCTTTTTTTAAGTTGTACAAATATTTAATGGTTACATGCATTTCGATGTAGGCACTAAATTGATGAACAAAAGACTCGATGGTTTCTTCGAAATTCCTCAAAGAATGAGTGGGTAGTTGATAGTACCATTATAATGCCATTCCTCCTAAACTTTTCGAGAACATCTTTAGTAATAACAAGTCATCATGTGATATGTCATGACATGTTATCCTAAACATACAAAGATGCTCTATGGGATCTTCGGTTCCTTTGTATATAGGTAGGACAGGTATAGGAAAGTGTTTAGGATATGGTTGTGCTACAACGATAGGATCTAAAGGCTGACTACACATCTCTTGATAATTGTACGAAGGATGGTAAGGATCTATCTGGTCCATGCGGGAGACTAACTGTTTCACCATGGCTTCCATATTACTAGCTTGTCCACCATATTGGTTCAGTGGCACCTGAGTATGGAATTTATGAGCGTATGATGGCGTGACGTAAGGATTGGATGCTATATTTCTATTATGCAAATGGTTGGTAGGGAGAGTATTATGAAGAAGATTTTTAGTAGCATTATGTTGTATCCTAGATTGTTGGAAATTGGTGTTAGGTTTTGTTTTAGGCTTTTGTTGATTTGAGGTATGTTGATCAATAACTTGGCAAAATAGAGTAGTGAATGAAGGTTTATTTTGTGTGGGAATAACTCTAGGCTTGGTAACAAGCACTCTAGGTGGTTGGGTAACCTGTTGTTGTTGCATGTTCTAGATTATAGCGGCCATATCCAAATTGGATGGTCTAGCTTGATCACTTTCTTGATCAACGAAGGACAAGGGATTAGTGCATGTGTGATATATGTCTTCTAGAGTTGCTTGAGTGTCACTAATTTGATCCTTGTCCATATGGACTGCTCTATTAAGAGTGCTAATATTAGTATTGAGAAACTTCCATAAATGTTCCATGTTCTCAAAAGTAATAGCTCCTCCCAGAGACATTTTAGGGGATGAGGATCCTTCCTCTCTAACAGTTTCTCTTTATTCAATTCCTTCAACAAACTCTTATTCTTGTTGGTCTAGGGTTGCTTCTTCCTAAATTGGGTCTTCAGGAAGGACATCTGGTTTATTTACTAGTTTTCCTAACCAATCTTCTTCTACTTCAGTCTATTTTCCATTCCTAAGTCTAGTCATTATGCTTAAACTTAGATTTTAGAATATATATATATATATATATATATATATATATATATATATATATATATATATATATATATATATATATATATATATTTGCAACAAATTTGGGAGGTATATATTTTAATTATATACCTACTATAATACTTAAAATAAAATGTTTTGATTTTTGTTATGTTTTTGTTTTGTTTTTTTTTTTATGTTTTTATGATTATAAAGACAACAAACAACACACTAAATGCAAGAAATAATAAAATAATGGCTTAGTTTTCTATAAATAGTTTATAGATTTCATTGATGGGATCAAGTTCATCGAGAGTCATGAAATGCTCCTCTTCAAATTGGAAATGGTTTTTCAAGAATTTGACAAAGTGTGCTATGGTGATGTTATCTACTTCTGACTCTGACTTGTAAAAATAGAGCTCATGGCAATACTCTCGATATAACACAGCTCTAGGAACTCTATTCCATATCTTTCTATCCGTAAGGACAACCTCTTGATCCTCTATATGAGATAGAAATTTATGTACTACAACTGCATTGTCGAGGTATTCCTCAAAGGTGTACAAATCAAAAGACACAAGGGCTCTTTTATCTACTAACCACCTATGGCAAGCTCTCTGAAGCTCATTATATAAGGTCACCTGATCAAGATCCAGGATTCTATCTAGGACAAACCTCTTGATTTTTCTAAGTTCTGTTGATCTAGATGAAATAAGATTCAATCTCCTATTAAGTTCATCCCATAAATATGGGACTCTATATGTTTGAGATACTCTAAGCAAATAAGTAATCTCTATAGCTTTTAATTGATTTTCAACATTAACGGTGACAGCTCGTATTTTATTATAATCTACCATCTAACTATGATATGCAATCTTTAATTGTTTTTTTGATGATTCTAAATGCATTTATGTTTTGTTTTTTGGATTGTTTTCAAAAGGTTTTTAGTTTTCACGTCGGGTTCACCAAAATGTATCACTCCAAATTTTTTGCATCCTTACCTTCAGGCTATAGGATCCACGCCCAAAATGGGGATGCGAGAAGGATGGGACAATACCTCGGACTAAGAGGCCCTTTGAAGGTTGCACCTCTTGGGGGAGGGGTGTAAGGGTGAATTTTTTACGGATGGTGGGTTCACTAGGAAAATTTCGAGTGGCAGTTTCCACGCCTAGGTTGAGAATAGTTTTGATGTGTTCATTTTGTTCTTTAATCATTCATATCCTAGGTTTTGCAAAGATGAATATAAGCTATTCTATATGCCAATGCTGATTTATATGAATACAGAAAACATGAATAAATGCTAAACATAGAAAGTATGCTAATAAGACAGAATATACCTGATTCTGGATGTCCGATGTAGATTCTAAGTTTTGCAGAAGTCCAAATCATCTCAAATTGTACGTAATCGTCTAAAATGTCATAGAATCATCTCAGATCTTAGTCGGTCATCTGAGATTAGATGAAATCATCATCGATCTGATGAATTCATCAAAAACCTGCAGTCACAAAGACAGATGCCAAAAACAAAAAATACAACTGCAAAAGCAAGGGTAAATGATAGAAATGACAGTAAATTTACCTAAATGATAGATCCAGATAATGATTAAAGGAAAATACGTTACTTTAATAATTTATTTTAACTTTAGCATGCATTTATACTAAATGAGGTGAACTCCAGGATGCAAGAATAAAATAAACCAAGCTAATGCATGAGAAAATGAAGAGAAAAGATAAGAAAATGCAAATTTTGGGCTCTGATTGCCCCCAATATGGACTCCAGTCAGGATCACCTCCAATCGTATGAGATCATCGTTGATCCTCGATAGGATCGTTCGAAATCATTTGGAATCGGCTTCAACGATCCGAGCTTGCTTCGACTGAAAAACAATAGAATTCCTACAAGAAAAATTGAAATACAGAACGCAAATGATGGTGCGAGGATGTTCTAATGCATAAGGAACTAAATTTGTAGGGAAATCAGTCAGCTAGGGGGTTCAAGGGGATAAACTAAGAAAATACCAGTTTATATAGGATTAAGGAGAGGTTAGGAGGTTGGATATCATCCCAATTTGGGAGATCTCCAATGGGGGAGACTCTAGCGTAGACATGCTTTCTACCCAAGTTAGAGAAGTTGTTGAAACATAAGCTAATTATGAAAATTTGGTTTTGGGATGAAATCGTCTAGACGTTCTGTTCCAGACGAATTTTTTAGATCTAGGATGATTTTGTCTGATCGGTGATGACATCGTCCAACGATCAAAATAAATCCTAAAAATGGCATGGAAAACAAGGGGAGCGGGTAACGGGCAGTTTTGGGTTAAAATTCAAATTTTTATCTTTTTACGAAGTTTAACTGTGCCAATTTTAGGGTGCTACACTTCCCAATGGTTCTACCCTATGACACTTATATGTAGCACCACTACATTCCTTCGATATCATCTTAGGAATGGAATGGTTAAGGGCTCATGAACTCATAATTAATTTTCAATATAGATGGATAGAATTTTAAAGTAAGGACAAGCATAGATTAAGAATTCATAGTGAGATAGGGTCTTTTTATGCTCATATGATCTCAACAATGTAGCTAAAGAAATCTATTAAGAAATGTGGTATGGTCTATGTCATTAAGTTGAACCACAAGACTAGAGATGATAGGAAGGAGGAATTATTTAAGGAGCACCCAATTTTGTAGGAGTTTGGGGATGTTTTTCCTAAATACCTTCTAGGGCTACCACCTAAGCATGATTTTGACTTCACTATTGAGTTTTTTCTCGGCTTATAACCCATTCATAGAACTCCTTATAAGATAAATTATATTGATATGTAGGAGTTAAAAGTGCAACTCCAAGGTTTGCTAGAAAAGGGGTTGATTAAACCTAGTGTGTCACCATGGGGTGCCCCTATTATTTTTATTAAGAATAAGGATGGGCTATTGAGGTTGTACGTAGATTATAAAATTTTGAACAAAGCAATTGTTAAAAATAGGTACCCTTTGCTCAAGATTGAGGATTTATTTGATCAACTTAAGGATGCAACCATATTTTCAAATATTGATTTGAAATCAATATGCCATCAATTGAGAATCCGTAAGGAGGATACTCAAAATATTGCATTTAATATAAGGTATGGGTATTATGAGTTCACTATATTACCTTTTGGTCTAACCAATGCCCCTAAAACATTCATGAATCTGATGAACAGTGTGTCCAAAAAACATCTAGATTAATTTTTCTTAGTATTCTTGGATGATATTCTAATATATTCCCAAAATAAGTAAGAGCATGATAAGCATTTAAGGATTGTGCTTAGGTTGTTGAGAAGGAACCAACTCTATGGGAATTTTTCAAAATGTGACTTTTATGTTCTAGAGGTGTAGTATCTAGGACATATTATATCTGTAGAAGGGATAAAAATTGATCCAAAGAAGATAGAGGCCATTTTGAGTTGGCCATCACCTACTAATGTGCTTGAAGTGTAGAGTTTCATGGGCTTGATAGGGTATTATATGTGGTTTATAAAGATTTTTTCCAAAATAGCCTACCATGTAACTAACCTTCAAAGAAAAGAAAAATAATAAATGGACAAACAAGTGCAAAGCCACTTTCGAGTTTCTCAAGCAGAGGCTTACTATTGCACCTATTCTCAATATTCTGGACCCACAAGGAAAAAATTTCAATCTATACTTATGCTTCTTTGGAAGATTTGGGAGGTGTTATATTCCAAGATGAATCATTCATAGCATATGAGTCAAGGAAAATCAAGAAGCATGAGGTCAAATATATTATGCATGATTTGGAACTAGCAGCTATGGTGCATGCCCTTAATATTTGGTAGCATTATCTATTGGGAAAGCCTTTTAAGTTGAGAACCAACCATCAAATATTGAGGAACATATTTATCCAGCCAATGCTCAATGCATGATAGAGAAGATGGATTTAGTTCTTGGAAGAATATTATTTTGGTATTAGATTATATCAAATGTAAGTAAAATGTTGTTGATTCCTTGAGTAGGAGAAGGCATATAGCTACCTTGACCCAATTTCACGTGGAATTAACGGACCAAGTTAAGGAAATGCAAGCATAGGAGCAATTTTGCAGTGAAATATGTGTCAAGATGGAAGGGAATTCTAAAGAGAATCAGGATTTTGGCATAAAGGATGGAATTTTATATTTTAAGTATAGGATGATCCCTAAAACTAGTGATTTAAGGAAATTGCTCATGCAAGAGGTGCATAGATGAGGGATAACATGAAGATAACTTGTTTTTGTCGGGTATGAATAAGGATATCACTAAATAAATGGCTTGATGTTTGAAATGATAGAAATTGAAAGGTAAGCATAGGCATGTAGCTGTATAATTATACCCACATGACATACTAGTACGAAAGTGGTGGGTGATATCTATGAAATTCATAGTGGGTTTACCTAATATCCAATACAAACATGACCAAGGTTGCACATTTTATTCCAAGAAAAACCAAGGATGATGTCCTAATGGTGGCCAATAGATTTGTTGAATATTTTTTTAGGTTGAATGGTTTTCCTAAGATAATAATTTCAAAAAAGGACTCCAGAATTACATATGATTTTTTACAAGTCCTTCATCATGCAATTGGTACAAATTTGAATATTAGCTCTTCATATCATCCAAAAATATATGGATAGATAGAAAGGGTAAACCAAATATTTGAAGATATTCTCCACATGTATTGCATGGATAAAAAGTCTTTATGGGAAGAATTTTTGCATCTAGTTGAATTTACATATAACAATGGGTACCATGCTTCCTTGAAAATGGCCTTGTTTGAAGCCTTGTATAGTCAGAGATATATAACTTCTCTTTCTTGGGATAACCTAGAGGATTAGGTTATCATTGGAGTAGAAACGATAAAATAGATGAAGGAGCAACTTAATATGATCAAGAAAATTCTTAAGGAAGCCACCGATCATTAAAAGAGCTATGCTAATTTGAAGTGCTCACCTAGAGAATTCTCTATGGGAGATAGAGTTTTCCTAAGAGTCAAACCCATGAAGAGTGTCATAAAGTCTTCTAAGTTGGATTTCTATTTTTTTGGACCCTTTAAAACCATTGGAAATATTAGTCCAATGGTTTACATACTTGCCTTACCACCCAACCTATCAAATATCCATGACTCTTTCCACATATCCCTACTTAGGAAGTACATTGTTGATCCTAATCATGTGTGGGATATCTCAAAATTGTAGGTGATAGATCCATTGGTCATTGAAGTGAGGCCAATGAAGATTTTGGAGTTTCATTCCAAAGTGATGAGGAAATGAACTCTAGAAAAGTGTAGGGTTCAATGGGACCCATATTCTAAGAAAAATACCACTTGGGATAAAGTGGAAGAGATGAGAAGATATTTTCCTTATTTATTTGAATAAAGATAAATTTAATATTTTTAGGAAACACAGTGGATTATGTTTAGTCCAAGGGGGTAGTATGTCATGATCCACCTTGATAGGACTTGCTACTTAAGTTGGACTATGTATTAGCAAATTATGTTCAATGCTTAGTTTTGATGTTTTTGATGTATGTATGCTTTGATACTGTGTTTATTTTATTTAAGGCTACGTGGTTACAGGATCAGTTAATCTTGTGGTGGATAGGAGAATTCATGACAATGAATGAGAGACCATATTTAAGGAGAAATGATGATGATGACTCACTCGTAAAATAGCTCAGGGTAACATGGATAAATACCCATCATGTAGGTGCATTGCATTGTGTTTTGTGACTCATGTTTGCACCATTGGACCAAGAATTTGCTTGCAATGAGTCTCCTTATATTGATTCAGTGATAGCTTAGTCTATCTTAAATGAAGAGGCCACCCACCTAAGGATAAAAAAATGGTGCAAGACATCAAGGAAGATACATTGCATTGATTGGCATGATGGTTTTGAATGTTTCCTTCCTTGTTTGCTGAAATATTCTTTTTGATGCTAATCTATTATAATTTAAAAATGGACTTTGGTTTATGCTTGCCATGTTGAGGTTTTTTTCCTCCATTTTGGTTGATTTTTGCTTTATTGCATTGGTGGATCCACCTTAACTTTATTAGAATGAATTGTTGTCTCTTATTACTGTGAGAGTGGTAATTGAGTGTTGATAGTTGGCCATCAGTAAATGCTTTTGGTATTACTCTTGAGTGGAAACACTTGGTCTCCTTCCTTTCCTCCTCCTATCACCTTTAAAAAGAAGTCACAAGTTTGGAAAAGGTATCGTGTAGAGAATAGGAGTAAGGATACTAGGGAGGACAAAGAACAAGTAGTGTCGAATAGTGCAAGGGTAGATGAAGGCAACATTGAAAAACTCTTTGGCTATATGTAACTGTAGACACCTAAAACACGTCATGTCGAGGGTGACTACTCATATGGACATGCTACAAGACCATATGGAGGATCTTGGATAGACTCCAAGATAGAGCAATGGTTCTAACCACTCAATTTGGGCTCCTTGGCCTAATCAGTCTGAACCATAGCCCAGACCTACGGTCTATAGTCTGAACCATGGCTAAGGCCTACGGTTTATAGTCTAGACCACAGCTGTAACCTATGGTCTTAACTAAAGTTCAGTTGGCCTTCATCCGAGCCAAATCGGTTTGAATGACCATTTGTTCTAGAAGAAGGTGGTTAGAGGATGGAATCTTCCAATCCAACTATCCTAACCACCCCTTCTTGATCTTGGCTTCTCCATGAAGCCACCCCTAGCCCTAGGACATCCTATAAGTACCCCTTCAAATTAGGGTAAAGATATAGATGATTTGAATAGTGAAGTGCTATCGAATTATTGAGAGAGAGTGCATTTTGGAGATCAAAGCAGTGAAGCCCTATCGAATTGTGGACTCACTTGAGTGCATAGAGAGAGCCTTGTTGCCATCCCCATTGTCAATTTTTCAAACATCATGATGAATTAGGCCATGGATGCCCTAAGGACCTAGGAGAGCCAAGAAACGCTAATTCGGGCAAATGGAGGCCCTATTCAAGTGAATCAACCACCAAACTTGTCAGAAGGACACCGAAGGTGACCCTTGAACATCAATTGGACAAGGAGGTCAAGCCCACTACCCTTGATTTTGAGGGTAAACTCACTTGAGTGCTAACCATGGCTTTCAGCCATGGTTTATAGTGCAGACCATGCACTAGTGCTGCGGTTTGCAATAGAGGTATCACCACCTTACTATTTTCATTTCTGCCCATCTAATTAGATTAGATTAGTCATTTGCATGGTTAAATTGTAGTTTTAGAGACTTCTGACCGATAGATTAGTGTTTTTACTAACTTGTTCTCATCATAGTAGTTTAGACATTAATGGTTTCTTTTCATGTTATAATGCTTCATTTCAAGTAATTGATTCCATAGATTGATAGTTGTGCTCTTCATTTACATATTTCCATCAATCTTGATATTATTTGCATATGTTTAGCATAGTTTACGCATTTTCTTGATTTTATGTCATTATGCTATTTTCATGCTATTTGTCTTTAAAGGGCCTCATCATGAGAGGCTTCCTATGCTTTTGACATTCTTGTGTTGTTTCTTGATCATAGGAAACAGGTTTCTAAGGAGCTACAACCATTCATTTCCTTCCTCAATGTGAAGAAGAGGGTCTACTCCACCCTAGAGCAGTTCATGTCACCTTAAGGGCTTGATAGTGCATTTCACCCCTGAGGGGGATTGAAATAATTGTAATTGCGTATCAAAATAGAGTATCCCTAAGAGGGACTTACTTGTAATCAGACACTTATTGATTTTAATGGAATAATAGAGGCATTTCTTGTAATTTCCATGTGTTTTGTCCATTTATGTGTTTGAATATCAATTTTACTTTGTTTATGCAATTACAACATTTTGGGTGCACGCCTTTTTGGTCGTACAAAAGGTGATCATGGTGGAACTCCACATAAATAGCATCTGACTGTGTGTTCTTGACCTTTTTGACTTGTAGGTATAGACCACAGCTATCAGCTATGGGCCAACAATTGAACCGCAGGTTCAACCTATGGGCCACAGTCAGAACCGTAGACCAGACCTACGGTTTCCAGCTGACAGCACAGACAACAAAAATTAGAGAGCCAATCATTGCAGGACCTGAGGTAGGCCCTATTTTCAGCCCTCTATCATTTTTTTCCTCTGTGTTTTTATAGCATGTATAATTTCAAATGCAAATTAGGAAAAACCATTAAAGAAAGGGATAATCAATCATCCTAGTTTGCTTTTGCATTTACTTCCATAGAAAGGCACTGCTAGGAACAACGGACCTATGATTGCAGTCCGCCCTAGGCTACAATTCTTGATAGAGTGTCTTGTTTGGTTTGCATGTGTGAGGCCCAATTAGAGGCCAATTATCATCGTAATGTGCATTGTCTCAAAGAGCATCTAGAATAGCTTGCATTTTTTGAATTTAAAATGTTCTTTCATTTGCATAGCATATAGAAAATGAGCATGAGTGCTATATGATGCATTTCTTTTATGTACATTAAAATGAACCACACACACCACTTGGCACTTAAACGCTAGTGAGTTGGGCTTGACATCCAACCACTAGTAGGGTTCAATGACGGTGGGCGTAACTTCCATCCATTGGCCCAAATCCTATGAACCTTTGGATACTAGACCAATACCGGATCCGAGAACCTTTCGTACCCTAGAAAATTTGCATGTATTCTCTTTAGAGGGTATAATGCTGACTAGGGGAAAATGGGTGAGGATCTGGGAGGACCTGTGCTCCCTGACCGTGTGTGGGCTTCATTACCACACATTATAGGTTGGATTACGTGACTTGGAGTTCATAGCCAAGTTGTCGAGCTACGAGCGTACAGGTGAAAGCCATTAAACTAAGAATAAAATCCAACAAGTTTTGCAAAACACGATAAGAGTTTCTACACTGATACAACAAATCATTGAAACACATCAAATAGTTTAGGGCTCAACTTTTAAAATGTAAAGGAGATAATCACATTGTTTACTTTGTATGCTTCTTTATTGCTTAATTCATCAAGATAAGGCCCTCCTTGAGGCCATAATTTTTAGTAAGAGAGGAAACCTCTCGAGTCTTGTTTAGTTGGTTCATCATGATGACTAGGCATGATAGAGCTCAATCATGAGCTAATGAGTCGAAGAGTTCATGGAGAGGCTCTGAACGCTTCTGATGTTCTCTTGAGGAGCTTTCAAACCTCGCATGCCTCCTTGCTAGGCATCACACTCATCATGCATCGAAGGATCCAATCCTCCTAGCATGACATTCTGAGAGTCATCGTGAGCTCCCTTCATCATGTAGGGGGTTCACCCATACAGATCATGGGGTTTCCTCACATATAGTGAGAACCCATGTCATTAGGTCTCCACCTAGTGAGATAGAGAGTTGTGGATCATACTCCATGAGTCAGTCCTATAGGGAATCTGAGTCTCATGCAGCCCATGAGAGGTGACTACTCCAAGACCAATTGGAGGAGGCGCACCATCAGCGTAAGCGCCTAGAGCATGAGTGCATAGAGAGAAAGAGAGCACATCAACAAAGGTTGGATGAGCTCCAATGATGTGAAGAGAGGATTTACCAATAGAAAGCATGTGAAGAACAATCATGTGAGGTAATTCCTAAAAAGAAGCTCATACCTAGAGTGCTTACATAACAAGTCAACGTCCCGGTGTCGTCAAGAGTTGCCCCTTAAGCAAGTAGATAGCCATTCTTTAGAGGATAGACATGCACCTAGGGTTATCGAAGAGCAATAGAAAGAGATGTCTAAGGATCCCATGCGTAAGCGTGAGGTCGAGAGTAGTCAAGTCCGACAGGTGAGCAGTGTCAATGCTCGAAAGTCATCACAATCCTTGGGGCATATATAGTCTATTCCACCATATAAGGAACCTATGATTACTTTCCATAAATAGGAATTCAAACCTATCCCTATCAGGGAGTCTGATCCTCCATTGCATATCATAGTGAGGATAAAATAGATTGCGTATAAGTAAGTGTTGGTGGATACAGGATCATCGATTAATATCATCACCACCTCAGCGATCAAACATCTCAAAATTCCACCTTCCCACATCAAGGAAACAACTTTAATGTTGCAAGCCTTTAATGATGTGGAATCCCCTATAGTAGGCACAATAGTCCTCCCCATCGAGGTGGGATAAAATATTATTCCTACATTGTGCTACATTTTAGAGGGATCAAGAAAGTATAATCTGCTGCTTGGAAGACCATGGATAAGAGCCATGGAGTGCGTGCCATCAATAGTGCATCAGTGCATTAAGTACACCCATGGAGGTGAAGTTCATGTAGTTGAGGTGGACCCAGATCCCTTCAAGTATTATAAGCCTGAGGATCATCCACAGGAACCTGGTGAGGCACCTATGCATCTACAAGTTAAATTGGATGAGTCTATCCAAAGTTTGGATGTAGCCTCGTAGACGATGGTGGAGTTACCATCCCCACCGCTATCACCTATGGAGTCACCTACGACCCCTACACTCTCGACACCACTTAGCAGGGAAGGATTGATGAATGCCCTTACAGAGTTGCTCACAACCACTTCGGAGGTATCATTAGAGGATCTTCACACTCCTATCAAGGAGGAAGAACCTAGCATGGTTATGGATGCACTTGAGTGTATCACACCCTCTTCATCCATCATGTCACCAGATAGTTCTCATGAGGATGATGGTGAATATGAAGAGCTTATAGAGGCTAGCATTATGATGCTGCCCACCATAGAGTCCACTGAGGATCTAGGTCAACTTTTCATCGAGTCTCTACCTATGGATCCTATCCTGGAGACATCGTATGAGTATGAGGAAGGTTCAGTTATCATGACTAAAATAGGACAACCTCAGTATGTTGACGAATTACCTATGACGCATGCAGTTGTGGAGTCTTCTCATGAGTTTGTGGGAATGGTCGACATTAGGCCAGAAGATCAAGTGATTCCTAATCACATAGAGCCAGAGATGGGGTAATCCAGTGGTGTTTCCACATTGCCAAGGCCAAAACCTTTGAAATTAGTCACTCTTGACTCATTTCTCATGGCACCATCTCAAGAGCACAAACAAGTAGGTTCCTCACATCATATTGGGGGTACCAAAACTGACACAGTTCAACACAACGAAGTGAAACAACAGCTTGAGCTGAGTCATAGGCATGAGCATGTGGATAGCATTGATGAAGTGTGTCATCAAGAAGCTTCCACATCAACTCAAGTGAAGGAAATAGGTGATTTGCAATTACCTAATGGATCCATAGCATCCACTTTTCTATTTCCTTCAAATGACAAAGGTATTTCAAATCAGTCATTGGAAATACATATGAATTCTTTGTCAGTCTTGCGATCCATTTTAAGCCATCTAGAATGGATGGAGCATCGAATGGATGAGCAAGATAAGGCATTGCATTTTATCAAGAACCAACTTGAAAACCTAGAATTACAAAAGCAACCCTTGTCTAAGGCCGAATCACTTCTTGTGCAAGTACAAGAAAAGCCTCAGTGAAAGCAAAAGCCCATGCGGCCAACCCAACCATTGGATTCTCAAAGCAAACCAATGCGGGTCAAGAGCCCAAAATAGTCGTAGCATAGTGGGACTCCATTAAAAGAGTCTATGTCTGATATATTTCAAAATCTGCAAGAGGCTAAGGTCATCACCTTGCCTAATGTCATCCCTTTAAACCCAAGTAGAGTTAAACCTATGGGTTATAGGGAGCATCACTATTGTCTCTATCATCGAATAGAGGGTCATGGCATTCGAGATTATCATGAATTTAAGAGTGTGGTGCAAAATCTGATAGATAAGGGGGTTTATCATGTAGATGGTTCTCTCAGGGTGCCCCAACATGTCGAAGTGGAGGTCACACCTCCTCAAGAGTGACCTCGGAGTCATCAGTCGTCTCATAAGTCCAATAGGTCAAGTGCAAGAGTAGTTTCATTTCAGATGACTACTCTAACTTTGTTTCAAAAGTTACACGAGGCACAAACATTCATATTACCTGAAGTCAAGCATAGGGCATCCAAGACTGGGTCACCTGATGGGGGTCCCTTTTGTGTGTATCATCGAGCGCATGGACATGACATTAGGGGTTTCCAGTCATTTAAGAGGGTCATCCAAGACCTAGTAGAATGGGATGAGATCCATGAGGATGGTTCTCTCGTTCACCCATGCCAAAGCATAGGTACACCAGTGAGGTCCGATCTTCACTTGGGGGAGTTGATTTCTGTCACTCTTCCTAAACAAGCTGATTACTTTTTAGTGAATAGCATGCACGTTGGGGGTCTTCAAGGTAGCATACCTTTCCCACCAGCCATGCCAAATTTGATAAGGAAAATGAGGAATCTAGAGGTATTGCACCTCCCTCACCGTCATCGAATGGCACACACACTAGGGGTATATAGGGCAGCATGCCCTTCCCAAAAGGCTCCAAGGGTTCCTAAAACTGCTTCGTCATGTTATTCAAAGGTCTTGAGGGTTTGCTTATAATCGCTTGGTCATCCTAAAAGGCTCCAAGCTCATTTGTGAGTAGTTTGGTCAATCAAAAGGTACCAAGAGTTTTTGAAAAATTTCTTGGTCAACCCAAAAGCTCCAAGGATTCTTAAAATATCGCTTGGTCATCCCAAAATGTCCCAAAGGTGCTCATAAACCCTTTGGTCAAACAGTTTTTAAAATCATCCTAAAAAGCTCCAAGGATTTTGCTAAAAATTTCTTGGTCAATCTAAAGGCTCCAGAGGCATGTACTCATCGTTTGGTCAGATATGAGGCTCAAAACTCATAAAAATTATAAAATCAATAAAATCCAAAAAAAATTGGTAAAGCATAAAAATCCAAAAACATTTGCATTTGCATTTGAATTTTGCATTGTCATTTTTTGCATTTACTCATGCATCCATTGCATTATTACATTGCATATAGGCATTCATCATCCATTGCATTCCGTAGTAGGAGGGATTATGTTTGTCAGTCTTACAAATGACACCACGTTTGTGTCTAAATCATGCATCTCTGCATTTATCATGATCCATCATTCATGTGAGTAATTGTGTTTTTCAACACAACCTATTTTGTTGCTATGGAGATATACTAGGTTTTTCGGTCATTCAACCATACCTAGTGGTCTTATCAAGAGTTGGTAGAAAGCTTGCTTTGCTTTTGTAGCTAAGGTTCAGTTAGTATAGCCCTTAGCATATCATAAGCCTATCACTAATCAACAAATTAAACAATCCTAACAAGGACTAGGGGAAGATGAAAGCCATGAAGCAGGATCGGGTATCCTGAAGCGAAAAGAGTTATTCTTGCTTATCCCTCTGTGTGGATGGTATGGGAAATGTTGGTAGTTGGCAAAAGGACATGTTAGTTCCCTATTCAGAATCCCTTGCTTATGATAAAATGAGCAATATCCTAGAGTGATATCCCACATCAATCCTCAATATTGATACCCTAGATCGATATCATAGATCGACTTCCCAGATTGATATCCCATATTGATATCATAAGATCGATATCCTCAATCGATATACCAGAAATAGTTTTCCCAAGTAAATCCCCCAAAGGAAAGTTTTTGAAGAAAATTATCAAATATAAATGCCAAAAAGTGAAGATCAAATGAAGATCAAAAAATAGGCTCAAATCAAGTTCAAAGTGAAGATCAAATGAAGATCATAAATCAAAGTTCGAGTGGAGATCAAATGAAGATCCAAAATCCAGTTCGAAGAGAGATCAAATGAAGATCCAGAGACAGTTCAGAATGAATATGGAATCGACTCCCTTGCTTCACTACATATGAGCAAGTATCCCAAAAATTGAATGATAGAAAGGAATGAGCTTGAATCCCTAGAATTGTCGGCACTACTGTACCTTATGCATGATGATATGTCTGATACACTTGCATCTCGCTTGTGGGTAGACCAATGTTTGAATGTGGAGGAGCTAGCTTCAGGTGTCCTGCATTGCCTAGTGGCTTAGTCCAACTAAAATCTAAACTTGGGATTGGATAAGACATTTGTGGTACCCCTATCTTAGCAATGGGCTGAAAGAATCCCGCCTGACATCGGGGAACGCTCGTGTCTTATCTTAAAATAATCATGTGCACACACAGGGATAATGAACAGTTAGGGCCTATCCTAGCAAAAGCCTTTTATCTCAGAAGTCTAGTGTGGTTAGTATGCAACTTTTGATAAGTCTATTAGGGTGTTTGAGTCTCATGGAAAACCTCAAAAATCTCTCTCATAGCAACAAAATATCAAATATCGCAAACCATATAAAATCATCAAATTGCAAAGTATCGAGTCCATGATACATCATCATATAGAGCACAATCAAGATATAGGATAGATACCGGATGGATATTAGAAATAATATTTAGATGACCACTGACTATATCATGCATATTTTTCAAATTTGCAAAGGAAAATAGAATGACACATTATATCATTCGCATCATACAACTGCATTCATTGCATTTCATATATGGGTGATTAATTGATTAAATTCTTATCTTAAGGATTTTCAATTACATTCATGATTTTTATACATTCTGTGGTGTCATCCATTAGATTGATAAACATATTTGCATTCATTCCTTATGTTTTAAGTGATTAAAGCATACAGGTTCATTTACATTAGATCACCATCATGTAAATAATTCATTACATACATCAATGCATACAATAAAGCAATATCAAATATGTGTTAAGAGAAAAAATTGCATCCATATGCATCCATCATAAATCACACATCTAAGCATCTAGATCACTGCATATCATCATCATCATAAATTAAATAGCTATCTAGTGCATGTCATCCATACATCACATCATATAGCATCAAATTAACATAAGCATTGCATCCATGTGCATAACATAAATAGAAAATTAAAAATATACAAGTACACATAATGAGTCATAAATGATCAGATCATATATATATATATTTTTTTTTTTGTGTGTGTGTGTGTGTGTGTGTCTCAAGAGTACATCAGGAGTACAAAAATACTCATAGGCTACAATCGTGTAGGTCCTAGACCTTACACCAAAAATGGTACATATGCAAAAATGTAGCCTAGATCTAATAGAGCCCTAGCTCTGGCCTGCTCCCCCTGAACTGGAGCTCTCATCACCTCCCTCAGCCCTATGCTCTAGAGCCTACTCTGTAGTCAGCTCTGGTGCCTACTATGTGCCTTATTGAGGGCCCTATGTACCACCTAACCCAAAGAGGCCTAGCACATAGGATACTGGTATGTCTAAGTGGCTAGACCTATGACTAGAGGTCACACCTATCTCCTTGTGACTCTTGTGCGAGCTACCTCCATGTGTGCTAGAGGACCTATGTGTCCTCTCTATCCTATGCATCCACTGGCTGGAGCTCACCATGGACTATCTTGAAGTCTTGGACCTGGTCCTCTAAGACCTAGTAGCATGTCTATCCTCTGGCACCTCTAAGCCCCACAATCTGATGAAGCCCTCTAGCTGGGAGATGCGAGCTACCCTCACATCACAAAGGTCATTTCCCTCCTCTATGAGGGAAGTGAGCTACCTAACCTCTGCCATGGGATCACTACCTCCTAGAAGTGTAGTTGATGGTGTAGTTGGAGGTCCCATAATAGTATGGGAGGATGAAGGATCCCCCCTCTGTGCCCTGAGTAGCTCTCTCTCTGCTATGGCCTCACCCCATTATGCTAGTGCCACATCTCATGCACTAGTGAGCTCATCGACCTATGACTCTACTATTGTAGCTTGAGCTATGAGGGTTATAATCTATGCTTGAGCCTCTACTAGCTGTCTATCCTTGTGACCTAGCTTCACCTCTAGAAGGGTGATAGATGTATCCCACTATAACTATTGAGTCTGCAACCTCCCAACCTGACTCTATAGGTCGGCAACCTGAGCGAGGAGCTCCCCTACATCACTATTAGGAGGCACCTCACCCTCCTCTGACCCCTCCTCCTCCTCTACCTCTACCTATGGAGCCTCCTCTATGGTGGCCTCTATGCCCCATCCACCCTCGGTCCTCTAGCGCACCCTACGCCCATCAGGATCGGCCCCTACCTCTACTTGGTCATCTACTCTACCTAGAGGCCCTAAACCCTACCATTGTAGGAGGGACCACCATGTGTCATATGTTGGGGTGGTCCTAGGTGTGTCATCCCTAGACTCTTGGAAGTCATCAACCTCATCTCCTAGAGCTATAGGTTGAATCCATGGTAGATGTGTCTCTAGCATGAGATATCGATACACAAATGGAATCTCTGGAATGTCCTACACCAAGCCAAACTATCATAGGATGTGAGAGAAGAACTGATACTCTCTAATATCGACCTTATGATCGAGTAGCCACCTATCTCAGTGAGCCTATCATAGCCACTCACCTACCTCGGTCCAATCAGGGCAATCCATATAGGAGCACCACTCAATGTCATCTGGCCCGAGCACTACAAATCATGCAATGTAATAGTCTGTGTCTCTAGCATGGGTCCTACTCTAGAACCCCTCCTCCTCTCATGGCTAACATGTGGTATAGCACTGATGCGCATCATCAATGGTCATGATGTGGAGAGGTAGGTCCATGGGATGCTCGATCTAGATATGCTACCAACCCTAGATCTATAGCAATAGGCTGTAGCTAATACCTCGGTGGCTCTGGCTCGTAATCTGGTATAGCTCCCTATAGAGCTGACATAGTAGTGTGCTCCCCCAAGCTAGGTATAGTGGCTGAGTAGTGGAACTCTGAATCACTCTCCAGACACTGGCTAGGAGGTTCTAGGGAATCCTCATGCTTGAGGAGTCTAGAAGCACTACCTGTACCACAAGGATCATGAATATCATCATGTGGACTAAGAAAATATGCTCACCCTACCAGTATCCAATGTGGACACCTCCATGATCGATCTTCTCCTAAGCCTCCTTGCTTCGATCATCGAAGATAGCATCGAAGATAGGCTCCTTCCTCTAAGAAGAGGAAGAGGTGATGGCCTCACCATCGATAGGGATCCTAAAGATCTGATAGACATCCTCTAAAGTCATAGTCATTTCACCTGTAGGTAGGTGAAAGGTGTTGGTCCATGCATTCCAGCGTTAGGCCAACGTAGTCAAATAGGTCTGATCTACCCTAATAGTGGGTAGATCTAGTACATAGCCGAATCTGATGGCTCTAAACCATGCATGCTCACCATCAGTGAGTTGTCTATGGAGAGTCTTAAGTAGATCGGGCTCATGAGCCCTAGAGGTCAATCTCTAAAATAAAAAGTAGTATATAAGCTAAATTCTAGCTAAAAACAAGCAAAAATAGCTAAAAATGACTTTAAAAATATCAAAAACATCTAAAAACTTGATAAAAAGATAAAAACATGTCGCAAGGCATTCATAAAAATCAAGAAAATTCACTAGGCAAGTCAAAATTGCATTAAATGACATTAATTGCCTAATTAACTTTAGAAAATGCAAAAATTTAATAAAATTTTTCTAAAGTTGGTGAACCACGGGTCAACCCTATGGTCCACTTGTGGTCAAAATATGACCGTTGTATGTTTGAATGTGAACCATAGCTGATAGCTATGGTCCCCAATCTAACAATTGGGAACCGTAGCTGCCAACTGCGGTCTAGGAAGAATACCCATTTTGGGTACCTTCCTAGCCTGTCTCACTAAAAAAATTAAAAACCTAATTAACCTAATCTAGTGGGGTTCATTACCAACTATTTAGTGAGGTTCATTTACCGCATTACTTAATGTGGTTGATTTTAATTGGTATTGAACTATGAGGACTCGGTTTTGAGTTACCTTGCCCGCTCTGTGGCCTCTGCTAGTCGATGGTTGATCAGGATCCACCATCGGGGTATCAAGTGTGGTATATGGAAGAGTTTTTGGTAGCGTTCTGGATCAGGGAATGTCTCCTATCTCTCAGAGCTCTCAATAATGTAGTTGCTTTCCAAAAAATAATGACAAATTCAAATGGGAATGACTATTTAAAGGTTTGCCTAATTTTGGTGGACCGTAGCTAACACCTGTGGTCCTAAAATTAGGGTTTTTCAATCGTAGGCCCTAGCTGTGGTTCCCAAAATTTGAAAAATTCAATCGTAGACCATACTCATGGTTCGTAACTAGCATTAAATGCACTAAAAACCCATCGTGGGAAGGTCTAAAAAGGTAAATTAATGACTCCTAATGGATCAAATTTCAAAAAGAGCAATTAATGTTGTAAATTTGGTGATTTTCAAAGCACTAGGATCGATCAATAAATCAAAATTAACAAAAAAATCAAATAATTAAAAAACCAAATGCACCTCGTATTCAGTAATTTACCCTATACACTTGGCGGTTGCAGTGACTTGCGATCCATGCAATCCGGCAAGATGAGTAAATTACCATAAGGACATTTGGGGAAAAAATTGTCATCGTTGATCTGATATGCTTCTTTTCAATCCCTAAGAAGGCCTTCATGGCTGGACTTCTCCATGGGAATGAGGCGTTTCATGTCATGTCTCCTATGACATATTTTCAGCAAATCATCGATAACTTGATTCAACACAAATCTAATTGGAGTTGCCTCATTTCGATTCCCTAAGATGGCTATTGTAGCCCGACTGCTCCATGGGATAGGAATGTGCAATTACTATTAATAGTTGGAATCATAAGTTGAACTAGGCCTAGCCAAGGCATTAATATGCTCAAATCTAAATTTGTTTAGATCATCCATGGTGGTCAAGCGACATCGTCACTTTAATCATTGTCATTACCCTCATCGACTCATCGCTTGAGGGGGTAGTCATAATATCAAATCATAATCAAAATCAATAGAAGATCCCGGAGATCGTAGATCCCTTGATCTTGTCAAAATTGTGTTCGTCCTTGCGAATCATTGTCAACAACTATCATAAGCTTACCCCTTTGCTTGGGGAAAATAGCAAATATGATAATTTGCTTGTAGCTCTCCTCCTTTCGGATCTATAGGTGCGAAAATACCTATGGAATTCATGCTACACCGAATGATTGGTGATGAGTACAGACTTTTCAAATGTAAGCCTTTCACCCAGTTGGAAGCAATGATTCTAGGATGCACATCCTTTTGCTGGACCTAGGGCATCTAATGTTGATCTGACTAATGATCATCATAGAACCTTCGACATCATTTTAGGAGGTCTATTTTTGCTCAGCATTGTTCGATCTCATAATGCATCTCAAAAGGGGCATCTGTAGACACCTAAAATACATCATGTCGAGGGTGACTACTCATATGGACATGCTACAAGACCATATGGAAGATCTTGGACAGACTCCAAGATAGAGTAGTGGTTCTAACCACTCAATTTGGGCTCCTTGGCCTAATCAGTCTGAACCATAGCCTAGACCTATGCTACGGTATAAACCATGGCTAAGGCCTACGGTTTATAGTCTAGACCGTAACTGCAACCTACGGTCTTAACTAAAGTTCAGTTGGCCTTCATCCGAGCCAAATCGGTTTGAATGACCATTTGTTCTAGAAGAAGGTGGTTAGAGGATAAAAGCTTCCAATCCAACTATCCTAACCACCCCTTCTTGATCTTGGCTTCTCCATGAAGCCACCCCTAGCCCTGGGACATCCTATAAGTACCCCTTCAAATTAGGGCAATGATATAGATGATTTGAATAGCGAGAGAGTGCATTTGGAGATCAAAGCAGTGAAGCCCTATCGAATTGTGGACTCACTTGAGTGCATAGAGAGAGCCTTGTTGCCATCCCCATTGTCAATTTGTCAAGCATCATGATGAATTAGGCCATGGATGCCCTAAGGACCTAGGAGAGCCAAGAAATGCTAATTCGGGCAAACGGAGGCCCCTCACAGTGAATCAACCACCAAACTTGTCAGAAGGACACCGAAGGCGACCCTTGAACATCAATTGGACAAGGAGGTCAAGCCCACTACCCTTGATTTTGAGGGTAAACTCACTTGAGTGCTAACCATGGCTTTCAGCCATGGTTTACAGTGCAGACCACGCATCAGTGCTACGGTTTGCAACAGAGGTATCACCACCTTACTATTTTCATTTTTGCCCATCTAATTAGATTAGATTAGTCATTTGCATGGTTAAATTGTAGTTTTAGAGACTTCTGACCGATAGATTAGTGTTTTTGCTAACTTGTTTTCATCATAGTAGTTTAGATATTAATGATTTCTTTTCATGTTATAATGCTTCATTTCAAGTAATTGATTCCATAGATTGATAGTTGTGCTCTTCATTTACATATTTCCATCAATCTTGATATTATTTGCATATGTTTAGCATAGTTTACGCATTTTCTTGATTTTATGTCATTATGCTATTTTCATGCTATTTGTCTTTAAAGGGCCTCATCATGAGAGGCTTCCTATGCTTTTGACATTCTTGTGTTGTTTCTTGATCATAGGAAATAGGTTTCTAAGGAGCTACAACCATTCATTTCCTTCCTCAATGTGAAGAAGAGGGTCTACTCCACCCTAGAGTAGTTCGTGTCACCTTAAGGGCTTGATAGTGCATTTCACCCCTGAGGGGGATTGAAATAATTGTAATTGCGTATCAAATAGAGTATCCCTAAGAGGGACTTACTTGTAATCAGACACTTATTGATTTTAATGGAATAATAGAGGCATTTCTTGTAATTTCCATGTGTTTTGTCCATTTATGTGTTTGAATATCAATTTTACTTTGTTTATGCAATTACAACATTTTGGGTGCACGCCTTTTTGGTCGTACAGTAACATCTAACTTGCATGGTTTTTTTTGTTGCTAGTTTGCTATGAGGTCATAATGCATTTTATTGTATACATTTTGCTCTTGATTTTTTTTTTTACCTCCAAATTTTGCTAAAAATATGTTTGGCTTATCCCTGTGTTTAATTTTTTGGGTAGTGATTATGCTTTGGGTTGCACGCTTGATCTGTGCTAGCTTAGAACATGTTCTCCTTGCATGGTAGTAATGAGTGTAGTAAAGGGTAAATTTGGGCTTGAAGATAGCTTGTAGCTCATTTGTATTCACTAATTAGCTTGCATGCATTCATTTTTCTTAGAGTTCTCTAAACCCTATTCAAATTGTTGTGCATCTCACTGAGTACTTTGGATGTCTGAGTTCCTATGCAATTGACACCTTTAAATATTCTCCTTTTATGGATGTGCAATGTATTTCATTTTACGTATGTTTACGTAAATATTTTAGGATTAGTTTATTTATTTAATATTTTGACTGCATTGAAGCCCATGTTAAGGTTAAATAGTTTCTAACCTTAACTTGCTTTAATGTTAGATATTTTAGTTCATTCATATTATTAAATATTTATGCCAGGTTTTGATTAAGTTAGTCCTTATATTGTTCTTTTAATAAATTGATAGATTAATTAGATCTAAGGTTAACTTAAATTTATTGGAACTTCCTTAGATGCTCCTTTAATCAAATGATAGATTAATTTGTTATAATGTTTCGATTGTTAATTAATCAAATGATAGATTAGTTTGGCAATTAATCTAATGATAGATTAATTAATTATAATCTTTAGATTGTTAATTAATCAAATGATATATTAGTTTGGCAATTAATCTAATGATAGATTAATTCATTATAATCTTTAGATTGTTAATTAATCAAATGATAGATTAGTTTGGCAATTAATCTAATGATACATTAATTCATTATAATATTTAGATTGTTAATTAATCAAATGATAGATTATTTTGGCAATTAATATAATGATAGATTAATTAATTATAAAAATTTAGATTGTTAATTAATCAAACAATAGATTGATCTTTAGTCTTGCAATTGAATGGTAAGACCTGCAAATGGTAAATTGTTTAATTAAATATATAAATTTGCTACTTAACCAAATGATGGGTTAATTTAATCCTTAAGCTAACGAAGGATTAATTTAGTTTTAGAATTTACCTAGTATTGGATTAACCTTTAGTTTTGGAACTATTCTAACATGAGATCAATTTTTTGGAACCTTAGATTATTAATCTAATGTTGAATTTAACTGATCTAATATTTAGTTAATCCAAATGATAGATATAAAGAATTTATCTGTGGAGATAACCTTTCAAGATTGATGGTTTTTATTAGACTTTGAATTTGAATATTTGTGGAAAATATTTATGACATAAGTATGGGCTTCTTTTTCTTGTTTTTTGCTATAATGAATTAGAAATATATAGCTTTGGAATTAAGTATTTGTGGAAGATATTTTGGAAAAGAAGTATGGGCTTCTTTTGGCTTGTAGTTGCTATGCAATGAATTGTATAGAAATGCATTCAAACCTACACATGAGATGTTCTAATATCTATATTCCTATCAAAATATCATGGAGGCCAAGGGAATAATATGTTATATTATGCTAAGTTTATTCTTCAATTATTATTGGAGTACTATTGAAAATCACTCTTGGTGAAAGAGGATTTTTTTTTGTAATAGAAGCAAAGACTATTATTTTGTGTAATATAAACCTTTAATTGGATGACTATATGGTGCCATGTTGATAAATTATTTTATGGTTCTTATCCATGCTAATGCTTTGATCTAAAGGTTTTATTATATTTATTGCAAGCTTAAGATAATTAGTTTTGCTTCCATACTAGAAGATGCTTTTACTTTAATGCTTGCAGAGTGTGTGTGGGACGGAGAGATTTATCCTTGGTAATAGGGGTTTCTTTGAGAAGGGTTATAAAAATAACCTTGTCTAAAATCTTCTTTTTAAACTTGGGTGGTTTTGGTAGCAACACCTAATTCTTGAGTCCATGAGAAGAAAATCATGTGGAGTGGTTTATGCTTAGACACCCATAGTGGAGATGGGAGAGATAGGCATACAGTTTAAGGGATCACCATAGAGGTTAAATTAATCTAGACTAAGGCATTACCCTAATGGACCCGGAATAGATTAACTTATGGCTGGTGGAAGGAATTGGAATCTCCCCCTCTCTAAGGAATAATATGGAATAATCCTAACGCTAAGGTCAAGAATTTTACATTCATGGAGAATGCCAAAAATTTGGGGAGATATTTTAAATAGAATCCTCTTTACATTAGAGGTATGTGAGGTAAACCCCAATACCTATGGGATCTTGGCCTCTCCTGTCCACTTGAGATACATATACAACTTCATAGACTCAAAATGTAGTATGTTTAGTGAATATATGTATTCCATGAATACTCTTGTGAACCTTATTAAGTTCAAAGAAAAAAATCTCTCTCAGGTTTGTTAGGTTTTTGGGTTGTTACATGTCCCAAAATAAAATAATATTTGTCAAGAAATTAGCTAAAATATATTATTCCAAGAAGGTATATTATAATGGAGATATCTAGATGGCTTGTTTCTACTTTGCTTGTTTGAAAAAGAGGTACCTAATGTACTAAAATAATATCACTCAAGATTTTGTGAAGGTCATTTTACATAAAAAAACACAACTAATAAGATTATGAGGGTTGGTTATTATTGGTCTACCCTATTTAAAAATGTTTATCACTAGGTTAGAAGTTGTAATATTTATCATATTTTTGCAAGAAAGAAATATGTGTCAGCTATACCTTTGAAACTGGTGATTGTGGAAGCTCCTTTCACTCAATGGGAAATTGATGTAATTGGTGAAATTAATCCCAACTTATCTAGGGGTCACAAGTTGATAATAATTGCAAAATATTATTTTACCAAATGGGTAGAGGTAACCCCTCTCAATAAATCAACCACAAAAACATTTTTTAAATTTATAGAAGAAAATATTTTGACCTGATTTGAAGCCCTAAAAAATAAAACAAATAATGGAAACTATTTCACTTCTTTTGAAATGCTTGAATTTTGTGCTAAATGTGCAATAGAGATCTCTCACTCTGTTACCTATTATCCTCAGGGAAATGGTCTAGTTGAATCTTAAAAAAAAAATTGATCACTATAATTAGAAGATCACTAGGCAAAAACAAAAGAAGTTGGGACATTGAACTGAAATTCCAAATGTTTTACAAATAAGATTAGATCATATTTTGCAATTGTGGGAGGATAGAAGAGAGGCCCCGATGAAAATTATGGAGCAGGCTCAAAAAATAGCACAACTTTTCAACAAGAAATCAAGAGGAAAACCTTTTTTAGAAGGTGATATAGTATTATATTGGGATCCTAAGAATTATAGACATGGAGAAAAAGGAAAGCTAGAACCCAAATGGCTTGGTCCTTATTAGATTGTTCATATAGTTGGACAACATACATACAAACTTTAAACTTTTGAAGGATAGAAAATATTTATCACCCTGCATTTGGAGTCATATAAACTATCAATGGTCAACATCTAAATATTTATCACCTTGCATTTGGATTCATAAGAGTCTGATGTAATGTACATCCAAAAAAGAAGTGTGTATGAGTTGTATAGTTTTGTATTTCTTGTTTTTCAATTTTCAGGTTGATCTATTCTTCAGTCTTCATTTCATAAGTATTAGATGATTAGATAGGATGTGGTAGATCATATGGTCAACCAAGATATTTTGGTGTTCTCAGCTTGAAATCATTGTCAAAGTGATTTTTATTACCTATCCCTATCGGAGCCTATGTTGGATCCTCAAAATCCAATATGAGATTTACCCCAACTTTTATAAATTCAATGTGTCTTGGGAGTTATAGATATAGGTTTAATTACCACAATATCCTTTTCAAATTTTTCAATAATATCTAGGTTAGTCCTCAAATTTTAATTCTTTATAAGTCATCTGAGTGTTCATTGATTTTGTCTTGTTTTTCTCATTAGTCTAAATTTGATTATTGTAAAAATTTGATTGTTCAAGGTTATTTCCCTCTAAGTATTCTCAAAAATTTGTAAAATCATATGTAAAAATTTTTGATGTCTAAAATTCCTAGACCGATCCTCAAATCATGATTCACTAACCATAAGAGAAAAACTTTGATCCACTAGCTATTGGTCCCTTTCAAGTTTTTAGCAATAGAATTCTCCTTAAATTATTCCTACTTATTTCATACTACCTAAAGTCTAAGTTTAAAGTCATATTTTCAATCTCTGAAGCCAAATTATTTTCCTAAAGGTCAAATTTCTAAGTCATGCCAATAAAAACTAAAAATTCTTCCTAAGTCCTAAGTTTCATCAAGTCCATGCACCCCTTTTTTGATAAATATCTTGCACCTTCTTCATATTCTATGGCCTATTATTGTGCAATCCTTGATGAGTTATCCTAGTCGTACACCTCATTCAAAGCATTTATCCCTAAAGTATTTACTTTCATCCTATTAGCCTACAAGATCAATGGTCCAAAAATATTCTTGAAAAATCCATGGTCTTCATTCCTTTGAAACCCCTCTTTGTCTCATGCACGCTCAAAAATGTCCACATGGAATCATTGGATTCACCTGTTAGAAACTTAGTGTGAAATTTTTATTAGATTTCAATTTTTTGGTTCATAATTGCCTAAAGTAATTTGAGCATAGTAACCCGATTGGTCAATAAATATGTGGCTTAAATTTTCTTAAAGAAAATGTAATGTTATTTTCTGATTCACCAAAAATCATGTTATCATCTAATTCATATTGATAGAGTGTTGGATCAATCAAAGTTTATAGTAAGTAATATTTTGATACTTTATTATAGATGCAAAACCTCCCATAAAATATAGTTGATCTCATCAATTTAACAATTGCAAAAGAACCCAAATCCAACTACCTGCACCACTTGGGCTTGACAATCCAAGGAGAATAGTTGGCTTATTAAAGTTAATAACATGGTAGCTACAAAAAAATCATCCTCAAGCCTGAAAATATTGAAGGTACCCATGCTTAGTCTTTAGGTATCCTCAAGAAATCATTTGGTAATAGCGATGATAGTTACACATCTAAAATCCAAAAATCATTTAGTATTGATGATCCCAAATCTAGACGTCTCAATGCAAGCAACAAACTAAATACGTGTAGCTCCTAGCATATAAGAAGTAAGTTATTTTGTACATAGTTTTTGAGGGAAATTTTCCCCAATTTTATCTATAAATAATACATCAATATGTATTGTAAGGCAATGGAAATTTGCCTATTCATGCTAATATCTGGACTTGTAAGTAATTTTCCTTTCATTTTCTTTTATATAGTAGTTTGGACTCAAGCCTTGAGTTATTTTATTATAAATATTCCAAGCCTTTTTCTTTGGCATGACTTTAAATAAATTTCTGATATGTATATGAAAATTTGTGACTACTTGCCTTCTTGTCTTGTTTCTTATATGTATATTTATGTGTGAGTGTTCATACTTGGATAAAATCATGTTCACTTTGCACTCTTAACAAATGATGCATGTGTTTATTAATCCCATTGATATTCAGAAGGATCTCATGATCTTGGTGCATCACCTATGTTAGCTTAGGACTTTACTTTTTATTATTTATTTTTTATCTCTCTCTTTTTATTTGTGTATGAAAGTAGTCTAGGTATGTGAGCATTGAAGATCACATCATATAAGAATCCAACCTTGTAAAAAATCCTAGAGATCATCCTAAAATTCACACAACATGAGGCAAGAGTTTCAAACACAATTGTCTATTACAATGGTTTACTATGACATTCTAAGTCAATAATAGGTTATAGTCTTCCAACCATGATTAATAACTTGCCTTTACAAACTACCAAACAAGATTTTATTCTATCTGAAATTGAGTCCCAAATATCCTTCTTACTACCTATATCAAACAAAGGAATACACAAATATATTAATGGAAAATTTCTAACTCTAGACCCTAAAAAATCCATAATAATCCATTGTAAATCAATGGAAATGTGAATTAGAAAGATCTTGTATTTTTTGGTATTAATCAATTTCCATCAACCTTCTCATAAGAAGATATAAATTATTTAAACTCCATTGGATCACTAAGGGATGATCCAAAATTAAAGTATCATAAATAAATTAGGGATAAGATTAAAAAGGGACTATTTATTGCAACCTAAATGCCCTTAATATCTTGTTTTATTTTACCTTCAAAAAATCTCCTCCCAATGCCTTAAAAAGAATAATAAATAGATAAAGAGATAGTAGGTCGGCATAACCTATGTGATAATTCATAGTTTTCAATAGGGTATCCATTGATCATAATATAATATTTTATATTTCTATAACAACATCTAATTCATTTATACTGATCTTGATCAAAACCAAATATTCATAGAATACCATAAAGAAAATTCCAACAAATCTTATAATATGCTTTGTTCATATATAAATTCATAAGAACATTTGGATTTTTCTTAGAATGATGAGAATGTATGACCTCTTGTGAAATGATTATACTAACAATAATCTGTATACCATGAAAAAACCATATTTTTCCCTTGAGATACAATATAAAATTATTTTCAATATGATTGCCATAGTTTATGAAATAATATTATAAGTAATATTAGAAAGACTTGTTGGATGGATATTATCAAATAAAAACTAATGCAATAAAGGTGAAATTGATCTCATTTTTATAACCTTGTTTTTTTTGGCATCTTCAACTACAACTAACATATCCATCTTCAACAAATCCCAAAATTTACAAAAAAAATTATAGGAAATTCATCGAGACTAGGTGCCTTGTTAGGATGGAAAAAGAAAATTGTCTCATATTCTGTAGAAATATTCCTATTTGTAGAAAAAATAGGATATATCATATAATCACATGACCATGAGATATACCAAAATACTTAAACCAAGACAACAAAGTAATAATCATGTACTAATAAAGTTAAAACTATCATTATCTAAATTGAAATGAAGAAATAACATTTAAGATCTTATTACACTAATATCATCCTTAAAAAAGTATATGTTAGGCTAAATATTAATGTAGTAAAGAAAATATTTGATGACTGATGGCATTGAGGACCATACTATCCACAAATAAGGGCAATAAAAAAACTTACTACTATTCTATCTTATTTATAACATTACCACTATAAAAGAGAGGGACCAAACTTCAAAACAATGTTGAGGATTTGAAGTACCTCTAGTGAAGCATCTTGTCACCCTCCATGGAAGGTAGTGAACCAATGCTCAATAGCTTTGGTTGTACTAACAAGGATAAGAGAGAGATAGAGAAAGCAAGAAGTTCACTTATCATGATAGTAGCATAGGTAGTAAGCTAATTACAGTGTTAGTAGTAGTAATGATTGCCCAAGTGCATGTAGTTATAATAACAATATGTATGATGAATATATGGTGAATAAATAAGAAAATAAAAATTTCTCTTTTGAGGTTGACAATTGTATTACACTCTTGTAAAATCTATAGAATCATAAGTCATCTTAACCATAGGTATAAAGACATGCTAATATCATGACTGCACATCAAAAACTCTAAAAATCAATCAAATACCATGATCATTTCTTAAAGTGGTGATTGTGGTATAGTTGATCTTAATAATTCTTTCTTTGGTAGACACATGTAGACATGTGCCTTAATTGTAATTTTATCCTTATTTTAAAGTTTTGATAAACTTAATAAGAAGAAATGATAACTAGGTGAGGAAAGGGAGCCAAAAACATTGGCCAAGGACTAACAAAATTAGTGCACCCCTATCCTATATGGACAAATATAGGATTCTCCACCTAGTTTGGTGGGTCTAATGGTAAGGATTTAGAACTCAAAATAGGAGGTCCAAGGTTTAAACCCAATGGAGGGTAAATTTGTATACCATACTTCAATAACTAGGTTTTAATTGGATAAACATATATTGAATGAATTACATCTTCTATTAGGATTGTATCATATGGACTATGGTCTTGAGGACATTAAGAATAAATTTACTTTTGTTTTTACTTCACCATCTACAAATTCAATCATTAGATTCTCTTTTTACAAATATATATTTCCTCTCCTCAAGGATTGTAGGTGACACTATAAGGGATATCTAATTGAGAGCCCTTAGGGAAAAATTAAAAAGTGCAATATGCAATAGCTAAAGAAATAAAATTAAAAATTCTATGTTATAGTGTGAAAATAAAGTTTTTGTTAGTTTTGATTCTAGTACTTATGTGAAATACAATTTTTAGTAGAAATTTAAAAAACATAGCCAAAATTGCAAAATTAGAGGGTAATATACTTGATACTTACATGTATATGTCCCTAAAATTTGGCTAGATCAAAATAATTTGTGCATGACCCATATGGCTATAAAGGAATTTACCTATAAGAAAGAAAAAAGTGACTAAAAACACTAGTTGGATAAGAAATGAGAAAAACTAGAGTGCATAAATATTTTGGAGTGAGCCAAAACCCTTAAAAGCACTACTCTTGTGATATCCCTACAAACTTTACCAAAATATTGCACATAAAACCATTTTTATTAAAAAATTTAAAAATATATAGAGGGTAAAATTTTGAATTTTGAATTTTATTTCCATGCACACTTTTATCCCTCTAATTATTTCCACATATTCGCACAACCTTTTATTTGAAAGCAAAGATAATTTATGACAAGCAAATGTAGGACTGTGCTAGTGAGATAAGTCCCCCAACTTTTCCTTTGATTTTTCTTTCATTTTTGGCTAAAATAAACAAAAAATAAGTAAACAATATTAATGAAAACTTAGGTTAGCTAAGAAATAGTTAGGATAGCATGGAAATCACCATTAGGACAAACATGTCACATAGGTGGTATAGTCTTCTTGTAATAGCTAAAAATGACCCAAAAGTACCCCAAAATGCCTATAAATACAAGTTGACCAAGATCATCACTTTTTGAAAAGTGGCAATCATGGTCAAAACCAAAGATTATGAATAAAAATAAAAATATAATAATCATATATAAAATATATAAATATGGATAAATACGATGGTTATGGTCACATGCAAAAAGGGATAATCCTAATTCTACTAAAATAGGAGAGATCTTCACCCTAACTAATGATCCTAGCAAAAATCAGTGACCATGGTCATGCAATTATTTTAGACTAAAATTTTGTTAGGAACAACCAACAAGGGGACATTGGAAGAGGTAGAGGCTAGGGTGAAGGTCAACATGACTTAGAGGCTAGCACTAGTAGAGAATATGGGGAAAGGAGTAAAAGTATAAAATATGATTACCTACAACAAAACATGGATCTCTCCTAGATGCAATATCATCTATAATAGGGATTGACCCCTCAAGTGAGAGGATAGCTATGTCAGGTTAGTTTTGACTAGGTATCTAGTATACCATACATTCAGTCCCACTGATCATTGTGTTATGATTTTTATGCTCTTTTCAAACTCAATGACTAAATTTTTTTATGGAGACTAGTACCTAATGATGTAGTGTAAATTATAATGACCTTAGAGGATGTATAATTTATCATGAGACTATAAATCATTAAACACACACCCCAAATCGTGGACATTCTAGATACATTTATGAAGCTACCAGAGTAAGTGGTTAAGGAGTGGATATTGGATAGATAATGAACCATTTTACTAGAGTGGCCCTCTAATCCATTAAAATATCTTTGTGTGATGTAATGGGATTATCCTCCTATTTGCCTATGTATAGGATCCTTATTACACTCATCTATCCACTATACCTATCCTTGGAGGAGGGCTCCACAATTCTAGAGGGTGTTTGCTTGGGGTTGTGAATTATTTTCACTATTATACCATTGCATATATAGGATTTAGGATTGCAAAGCATGCACCATAAACCCCATATCCCTATTCTAAATATATATTTACGAGAATTTTGTGATGTATCATCCCCTAGTCTTGAACCACAACACAGTATCCAATAAAATTTGGATAAGATAGTGGGCCCACATAGTAGGACCAACACAACCATAATTTCTACTACTCACATAGATCCCATGATCATAGATCATATATATGCCCTATCACCATCTATGATATATTTTCTATTTGGGATATTCAATAACTCTGAGGGGTAATACAAATTATTATAGTACATGATTATTCACTAAAGGTGGTGGATCCATATAGGGTAGAATAAATCCCTAGGTATTTTAGGTACTTCCATACAAATGGGATGCTCCCACTCTTAATAACATGATGTAGAAACTAGAGGGAGTAGAAAATGAATAAATAAATTGGGCCACCATTAGCATAAGGCCACCATATATAGAAAATAAGTAGTAAGGAGGATCATGTAGCATAAATATAGAGAGGACCTAGATATCCTAACACTACTATCTCCCTATGAAGAGTCGTATCCATTGGGACACCCATGGAGATGGAATCATTACCCCTAAGACATATATGGGATAGGGGTGATCCATCTAGAGTAGCATAGTATGTTGAGGAATATTACATTATTTGGTACATGCTAATGTACATCCATGGTACCTTCATGGTACAAATGTAAATATATAATAGATTAGGGTTGAGTCTTTAATTTAGATGAGTGATTTATATTTCCCCTCTTATGTAAGTTTTAATGTGTAGGAAATGCACAAGTATCATGTAAGAGTGCATTGTGTAAGAAATGCATAAGTGTCATGTATGTAAGTGTGCAAATATGTAAAGTAAGGATGTGCATAATTATGTTAGATTAGGAGTGCATGTAGGAGAGTAATAGTTATGTAGAAGTGTGCAAGTGTCATAGAGTCAATTATGCATGTAAGAGAGTCTAGTATGCAAGTGGCAATATGATAAGCCAAAGGTCATGGGAGTTTTCATATGAAGAGCAATAGTCAAGTACATGAAAAGTCATCTTCTATGTCTATATTTTAGAGATAAAGCTACATATAGAAGAATAAGAACAAATACAACAATTGTAAAAGGATATAAAATTGATAATAAAGCTTGTATAAATAATTTGAGCAATTAATATTAAAAGTATTCTTCATGCTTGTTCAAGAATGATTTTGGCCATTTATATTCATATTTGATATTATAATTTAATGTTATTTCTATATTATATTGGCCTTGATAGACATATTAGACTGTTTATATATAATTCTACTCTTCATTATTGATAATTTGAGATTTAATATTGTGGATTCTTTATATTAGGACCTGTGATATTCTATGGTAGTAAGGCTTAAAATCCAACAATGGTATTAACTCTATTTGTTTTTATAGATATATTTTAATAGCCACTATTTAACTCTTGTTGTTCTTGATAGATTTATATTAGAGTCTATCCACTTTGAAGATAGTGAAGACTTGGAATCTATTTAACAAAGGTTTTATTAAGGAGATATTGAGGGGATAGGTAATAGTCACATTGATTTGGATGCTAGGGTTTTTTCACTTGGTTGAAGGAAAACCAATGAAGACTAGGACTCGTCGAATATTTGATTAAGCGACAACTAAGGAGAAATTTGGACATTGAAAGAGAAATACAACTAAGGAGAAAATTATAATTTTGGGGACATTAAAAGTCACCCTAATAATATTCAATATTATCTAAAGAAGAAGAGGAGAATCACTATTGATTGAGAAAGAACCAACTCAAGATAAAGTTGGTCATTTGAGGATAGTCATAATCACCCTAATATTGATATTGGGTTCTCTAAAAATGAGGAGAATCATATTTTGTTCGTAGATGTGACTTAAGACATTGGAGATAAATTTTAAAATATTGAGAAGCATTCAAGCTTCCTATAGAGATAGAAAAAAATCAAAGCTTCTAGGGATAGAGAAGCATTCTAGCTTCCTAATTGTATAGATTGATAAGCATCAATATAGAGAGTAGCATAATACAAATATAGAGACAGAGTATAGATAAGATGCCTCTAAGAAAAGTATATAGATGCATAGAAGAGAATTCTAGTTATTAATAAAAAATATAAGGCTAACTAGAATACTACAGTTACTTAAGTCTAGGCCTTGGATAAGTTCTTCTGAAGAAGTATTTCTTGAAGAACCATTTCTACATAAGAAAGGAAGAAGATATAATGTGCCATCAAGAGCACTTCCCTACAAAGGGAATCATATAGAAGTCACTATGCATAATTTTAGAATATAGTTATAAGTTTTGCTACCTGAGAGCCATAAACTAGATATCTAAGTGCTTATAACGTAGCTACTTGAAAAGTTGAAAATGAATACATACAATAGTTACATGAGATGTTATAATTAGAAAAGTATAAGCCCTACCAGGGTGCTATCATAATGAATAAATCATCAAGACATAAGCACTATCATGGCTTTAGCATAGTGAAGAAATCAACATAGTATAAGTGCTAACAAGGCACTTGCATACAAGGGATATAGAAGCATTATAAATGATTCCAAAACAATACCAATAGAGGGAGATACAAGGATTAAAATTTCTTTCAAAATATTATGAGTAGAGGCAAAAAAAAACATTAGAAGTGCTTCTAGATCACTATCGTACAAGGGAAATAGAAGTGCTATATGAACTATTGAAACACTAATAGTCAAGCAAAAGTTCTAGTAGAGCACTCTAATACAAGAGAAATAAGGAGTGCTAGACATACTATTAGAATTCTACCAACCAAGGTAGATACAAGTGATATAAGTGCTATCAAAGTGCTACCAAAAAAAGAAGATCATCTGAGTGTCATTCTACACTTGCGTTGAAGTGTTAAAGGCCCTTGGACCAAAGACATATACACTTGATATTGCATCTGAGTTAGAGGCACCTAGAACTAGAGATTTATTACCTAAGACATCTCCATCAAAGATAAATAATCCTAAGCATTACCATTTGAGATAAAGGTAACTAAGATTATGAAGAGCATGAAATATTTCCACCACTCAAGTAAGTAACAATAAAGAAGAACATTCAACAATGTCATTATTTGGATGAGCGAGTGATAGAGGAGAGTGCATAAAAAATTCAAGTGTTTATTAATTGAAATGTCTAAACTAACATGTCATATTTGCATGCAATTAATCCACAACATGAATTGATCTAACTTGGGATAGGTAACATCTTAAGTGTTACTTTCTCATGCACCCTTCATCTTTTGGAGGGAAAGAAACTTTGAATTGATAAATAGAATTATACTATTTATTTATGATTTTTAATTATTTGAATTTTAAATTTTTTTATAAGTTATGAAGTGATAAGGAATGCTACTAGGGTTTCAAAGTTTAGAAGGTTTGAATATTAGTAAGTATCTGAAGACTTAGAGATTTAAGAATTCAAGATTTAGAGTGATTTTAATTATTTGAAAGGTGTGAATATTTGAAAGTAGTGGAGTTAAAAGGTTATAAGAATTTAATATTTTTGAGATTTGAAGTTTTTTAGTTTTAATAAAATTAATTGTTTTTGAAATTTTACATATTTAATGTATTAGGGATTTAAAAGGATTTCTACTTCAAAAGCTTAGAAAATTTGAAAAATCATATTTTAAGTGCATATTTAACTAGAGTTTTACTACTTTAAAGGAATTAAATCATCAAATTGAATCATTGATTATCATGGAAGAAATTATTAAAAATGCATTCAGTGAAGATAGTGAAGAAATGGTAAACAAGTTAAAAGTTGATTCTCAAAACTTAATATATGGGAAGAAGAAAATATCAAAATGGCTTGGAGATACATTTAAAATCTCAAAACCACAAAACTGGTAGTGTGACAAGAATAATTTTATAACAAGATCTGCAACTACTCCGAGTACCATGGTATTGAAAATATGCGACTTGTTTATAAATAAAATAAGGAAAAACTGGCCTTAATAGTGTATCAATTACTATGTTGTTTTTTTAAGAAAATAAAAGAACACAAAGTAATAGCAAGGAAGCATAAATCACAAAAATGACATTGCGTTCAATTGAAGTGTAGTTATTACAATAAAATTGGGCATGAAAAAGCTAATTACTAGAATCTCTAACCGTGTAAATTTTATGGAAGAAAATATCATTATCCACCATTTTTTTGGTACAAAAGAAAATATTATAGGAGATTTGAAATAATGTTATTATTTAGATTAGAAAAATTTCTTCAAAATCTAATTTTTGAAGCAACTTATATCAATAAATAAAAGTGTTATAGTTCTAATATGCAGGACAAAATTAAAGAAAAAACATTTAAGGATCAAAATAATGATGAAGTACTTGAAAAACAAGAAAAAGGAAAATGGATCAAATATGGTCTAAATTTATCTTGCAGAGTAACCACAAATTAAACACATGATCTAGAGGTCAAAGACAAAAAAATAAATCAAGCAAATCATGCACATGAACCTAAATCCAAAGAAGGTCAAGCAATTTGTGATCTAGATCATGAAGATACAAATACTAAAGATCCAAAGAATGAAGATGAAGGAGAACTCAGATCAAAACTCAAGAATGAAGCTAAAGATAAATATTAGGAAGAATTTCATGAACAATGAAAGATCACTTGAATATGGAAGACAAATATGAAGATCATGATTGAACAATAAAGTCTTCAATAACCAAATAATGTAATTCAAGGGGGTCTTGAGGAATATTACATTATTTGATACATGCTAATGTACCCCCATGGCACCTTCATAATGCAAATATAAATATGTAATAGATTAGGGTTGAGTCTTCAGTTTATATGAGTGATTTATATTTCCCTTTTATGTAAGTTTCAATGTGCAATAAATGCACAAGTGTCATGTAAGAGTGCAATGTGCAAGAAATACACAAGTGTCATGTAAGTTAGAGTGCAAGTGTGTATTGAGATAATGTGCACAAGTATAATGTAAGTATGCAAATATGTAAAGTAATAAATTGCACAAGTGTATTAGATTAGGAGTGCATGTAGGAGAGTAAGAGTCGTGAATAAGTGTGCAAGTGTCATAGAGTCAAGTATGCATGTAAGAGGAAAGTGAAGAGTCTAGTATGCAAGTGGCACGATGATAACCCAAAAGTCATGGAAGTTGTAATATGGAGATAAATAGTCAAGTACATGAAGATTCATCTTCTATGTCTATATTATGGAGACAATTCTCCATAAATATGAAGAACAAATACAACAATTGTAAAAGGAGATACAATTGATAATAAAGCTTGTATACATATTTTGAGCAATTAAAATTGCAAGTTTTATTCATGCTTGTTCATGAAATGTTTTGGCCATTTAGATTCATATTTGATATTATAAGTGAATATCATTTATTTATTACATTGACCTTGATATACATATTATATTGCTCATATATAATTATAGTCTTAATTATTGATATTTTTTTTTTTGGTAAGTAAGAGAATATTATAATTAACACCGGGTTTTAACTGGTTGACCCAAAACCATTTTACAAAATAGGGTCCACTAACCAACTGGACAAAGGCCAAGCCCTAAAAGTTTAAACTGACAACAAAAAGGGCCAAGACCTACTCTTCCAACAGAATACAGCCAAACTAAACTATGGAAGCCTAATATTATGGCCATCAGAAAAGAAAGACGCAAAATAGAACTAACAAAGACAAAAACTAATCATGCAAGCACCATGTAGAGTAGCTTGTGCCCATATAAAAATAATAGAATATGGTCAAAAAAACATCCCATAGAATGGACAGCCAAGATGCCAAGCAGTCTTCATTGTAGTCCTCATCTAACTTATTATCATCCTCCTTGCCATCATCTTTAGATTTTGCCTTCGACTCCTTGTGCCCCTGGAACTGCTGGCTATAAAACAAAAGATTTTGCCTTTGACTTCTTGATATTTTGACCTTTAATATTATGGTTTCTTTATATTGGGACATGTGATATCTATGGTAGTAAGTCTTAAATCCAACATAATCCTAGAGCAAAAACATAGAGACTCAAGAGGAGGAGGAGACTATAAAGGAGGTAGTAGTAAGGGAGATTGCAATGATAGAGACCATGACATAAGAGAAGACAAAGGGCTTTGAGAAGGAGACAAACATAGATGAGGTCTACATGTATGATATTAGAGTGGATACTATCGACCTAGAGGTATCTTATTTAGAGGAGGATAATCTAACTAGATAGCCTAATATCCTAGGAATGTTATCCATTTAGATATCTTAGCTATTTTTTTTAAATTTCATACGTAGTTAGTACATTTCATGGTACATGTGGTTAATGATTATATAGCTTACATGACTTCATAAATTATTTTTAATATATATTTTTTATGTGATTAAAAAGATACACTCTAGGAAACATTCTACTTTTTGATAGCATACCATTAGTGTCTCCATCCCTAGTTGATCCATCAAAGTGGCAAGTTGACCTTTACAACCAAGTTTTTCATCCTAGCATCATTTTGAATTGGGTGCCAAGAGGATACCACATATGTTTCCAAATATATGAGAGGGAGTAATAATTATGGCTAACATAGAAGTCCCTTGAGATGGAGCATGCTCTACAATAGTAGCTAACTCAAATTTAGCTAGATCTAGTATGGATGCATGGCGAGCTAGTAATACTTAGGATTTCAATACCATGGCAATCTTGCTCAATCATGTCCCACACCAAGACACAAGTACTAAAACATAATATAAGGAACATAGGGACTTATTTTGTGTCTATAGCATCTATAATTTTGTATGAATCATACTATTATTTGTATACACCATGTCACCCTCAATATCATGTGATTAGTAATTATTGGGTGATAGGGATATATTCTAGAGATATAGGGTAGCATAGAATTATGGAACTTGGTGCCCCATGTATCATATTAAATTCATATATATATATATATATATATGTGTGTGTGTGTGTGTGTGTGTGTGTGTGTGTGTGTGTGTGTGTGCATATGAGATATTATGTTTTATCACTTGATATGTGTCATCTAATTATGAGTTGATGATGTGATTCTTTTGTCTTGCTTTCTAGTACTAGTTACATGTATGCATGATATAAAATTTTAGTTTTAGTAAATATACTTATGATTCTATTGATACAAATAAGACTTTGCATAACACTCCACTTAAGACTATTATGGATTCCCATATTAAATCTTGTAAAAATCCATCAAGGATTTGTATAGCACTCCACTTGATTATGAAATATGATGTGTCACCTAAAACCTTTCACAAACTTTATAAGAGAAGCCTCACAAACAAGCAAAAAATCACATTCAGTAGGCAAGATTATTCCACCAAAAGGAATCTAGAAATTATTTGTACCTTAGTCAAAACTACATCCCTACAACATTCGACATGTGTAATGTGTCAAACAAGCACATATGCCACTGTAGTAGGTGTTGGTATGAAATCTACCTTTGGATCAATTTGTACCCTAAGATTTTAATCAAGATTGGATGATCATGAAGAATTGACACTTCATATATCAACCTCTAGAGCAATATGATTCCTTTTAATTCTAACTAATTATAAATATAGGGGGTGAAAAGGGTGCAGAAAGAAACAAATGACAAGTAGCTAGAATTATAGTGGTACAAATACATTAGCATAAATAGACATAATGCATGAAGAAGTTTTCCATTCAATCAAACTAGATCACCTAGCAGACCTACTTTTCACTTTTACTTACTAAGTAGATTATCAAAATAAATGATAAACAATTTATTACACACTCTAGAACTAGAGAATTATGATCCAAGAAGAAATCTAATAGCAAATTGACTATAATGGATTATTTATTCAACTAGCTTCAACATAAATGATCAATAAGACATCATCATACATACATGTTTTAGAAATAATTTAGGCAAGAGGCCAAACAAAAATTCAATCTTTCATTCCTCAATGACATACAACGCTTTCATACATTGATGCAATTATAAACACTAAAGTGTTGACCCCTATAATCCATTACATTCTAGTATAAGTAGTTTTACATTGTATTCTATTACTTGGATATCATCACCTTGTTAGTGGGTTGCTATTATGTTAGAGCACTTTTTATCCTACGCGCATGCTTTATAGCCTATTTTTTTATAACTAACTAGGCATGATTGCACTGATGTGGATTAATCGAGTTCTATTTGAAGAGGTGGAGGTTGCAATGCTTGTATTTGATCTATAGGATTCTATGATATAATAGTTTTTTTCTTTTAGTCACCCCATGATTGCTTAGTGGTACCAACATGAACTTCAATGAGTCTTTTGACCATTAGTATTCTTTTTCAGTAGATCTTTACCATTTGAGGTGCTATGGAGAGCATCAAATTACATCTTCTAGAATTTCAAATTATGCTAGATATCTCAGTTCTTCTTCCTATCCTTCTATTGGGTGTTGGGTTTTTAATCCCCTTCTACTGACATCAACGACCTCCAAAGTCTGATAGCTTCTATACTTAGCCAAATTTGAAGCTCTTTATAGATATCAAGCATCAAGCTTTTATTCCCTCTTTGTTGACATAAATGACCTCAAAAGTCTGGTGGCTTCCATACTTATCCAAACTCAAGCTTTTTGATAGTTTTCAAGTTTCTAATCCCCTTTTTCTAACTTCAGCTACTTCAAATTTCTAGTGGTTTCTATACTTAATCAAATTTGAAGCACTTGATAATTTTTGGGCATTATGTTTTTAATGCTCCTTTGCTAACATCAACAACTTCAAAATTTTGGTAGTTTCTATGCTAAATAAAATTTAACCTCTTGGATAGCTATTTGGCATTGGGTTTTTATTCCTCCTTTGCTAACATTAGTGGCCTCAAAAGTTTGGTGACTTCCATACTTAGCCAAATTTTGAGCTCTTGAGAGGTGTCAAGTTTTCAATCTCCTTTTGTTGACATTAGTAGCTTCAAAAATTTGATGACCTCCATACTTAGCGAAATTTAATATTTTGATGTGTGCCAAGTTTTTAATCACCTTCTGTTGACATCAATAGCTTCAAAAGTTTGATGGTTTCCATACTTGGCCAAATTCAAGATTTTTTATAGTTGTTAAGTGTTGAGCACTACCACTTTTATCATCTCACAAGGAGATGAATGTGGATGATCATGAAAATTACCCAAATTCTTGGCAAATCATAGGGTTCATCTACTTGTAGAGGCATACAACCCACATAACTTTATCCCATTAGGCCATGGAGTCAAGAAAAGTCAACAAAGAAAATAAAATATGAATACTACACAAACAAAATGGATAAAAACTATACAAATAAAATAGCTTACTACACATCCTCTATTCTTGGAGTATGAGAAACCTCTCTTGATTTATTAGGCCTTTCTCCTAAGGATGTCCCTGATGATTCATCATATTGTGTCATTGATTGATCTAGAGGGGATGTTGAAATCTAAAACAGTTGGCACATTTTGCTTCATATATCTAGGAGAGGTACAAGAATCCCTCTGAGCTTGTCAAGGATGTATTACAGTTAATAACAGTGCTCATAAGAAGTATTGCTATATATTTTGATGATTTATTTAGATTTTTCCAATAGGTAGGGAAGCTTATGAAATAGTATAAAAACGTGTTCTATCATTAGGGGTTCTGACAGTGAATCAAATTCACTCTCATCTTTCAGCCATTGATCTAGTAGGTTGATATGATCCTCAGTATAAAAGTATCCCTTTTATCCCAAAATCATGGAGAGCCAAGTGCTTTGATTTCTTAAGTAGCCTTGGTAATTTTGTTAGTGATTTTCCTAATAGCATTGAGCATTTCCTCCCCCTTTTGAATCACCTCACTTTCTAGAGTGACCTAGTTAATACCTATTTTGTATTTATGTAAATATTTCTCTTATTGGTGTGTCAATTGAGGATTTTTTTCTCTATTTTGAGCATACATATAGCTACATGTGTTTCCACCATCTTATTTTTTAGATCATTACTACCTTTGGCAAAATATATTTTTTCCTCCTAGGTCACCTTAGCAATATCCTTGATTTTTCTCACAAAGGAAAAAGCCTTCAAGGTAGCTTCTTTGTTTTTATCCCAATACCAACCTATGAATTGCTTGAGAAAGTATTTGGACATCTCTTGGCCATGAGGCTTTTCTTTTTCTTATTTAATTCTGATTGAGTAGTGATAAGAGTTTCCTATTGCTTTTGTAGCTTGGACTTCAACTCTTGTTGCATTGCATCTTGCTTTTGCTTCTCATTGTTAACATTATTTAGTTGTGCTTCTAGGATCTAAATTATGTCATCATTTTGTTGCAACTATTCCTCAGAAGGGGACTTCTCAATGACATGCTTCAGTTCCTAGATTTCACACTTGAGAGCCTCTCATTTTATCTTTTCTATGCTTAATTTTTGTCCAAGGATTTCAATCTTCTTGTTATCAGTCTCAAGTTTATGGTCTACATTAGGGCCTTGCTAAAATATTGTATCTACTTCAGTGTGGAGGGTCTAGAGTGTGTCAATATTTGAAATTTTAGATATGTCCTTCTTGTGTACTTCAATCTGATAATCATATAAACTCATATCTACAACTTCTTTTTTTACCTTTGGATGGGAAATCATATTTACCTTTTCTTTGATAATAAAATCTACTACATCATATGGTAGGGTGCCCACCTCCTTTTATTTATATTTTGTGTTTTTTTCTCTTTTGCCCACTTCTTCTTGTTATCTTCCAAATTTTGAATGATGTAGAATACCTCTAATAGTGGATGTTTACAAGTAGAGGGGGGAGTAGAAGTAGCAAAAAATGAGGGAAAATAGTCAAGGTATTTGATGATCAAATGCTAGTATTTATAAGGGTGGGGCTTTTCTGAACTATTTGGTTTTTTTATATAGTGGGTTTGCAAGTAGTATGTGGTGGAGGATTACATAAGGGAGACACTTGTGCTTCAATGGAATATGGTAGGGGTGGCATTTCAAATTGTGTAGTAGCTAGGATAATATTAGATGGAGGAGAAGTGGGAGGAGATATACCTAGTCCTTGCACTTCTAGATCTGACTCCATACTTTTTTCTACTTCAACTTCCACTACCTCTATTTATCTCTTAATACCTCTTACTTTAGCTATTATATTTTGGTCATTGATCTCTCTGTCTTCGATGATCTAGGATTTGGATGCTCTTTGTGCTTCATATCTTGATCAAATATTTTTAAAGGGGAACTATGTTGAGATATTTATTGTGAATTAAAAGGTCTTGGAGAAATTATTCCTTTTGTATAATCATTTGGTTGATATTATCTAGCACCCATAACATACCCTAAAACTTCTTTCTCTATTCTTGCTTATTATTTTGAGTCATCATAGCTTACCAAAGTAACTACTTATGGATATGGCTAGGGAGATTCCTTCACTTCTTATTATTATGCTCTACCATCTAAATATTCTATTACTTTTAGTTCTAGATATATCTCATGTTTCTCCTTCCAGCTAATATAATTATCTTCAAACTTAGTATTTAACTTTTTATCAACATCGGTGGAAAAAGCTTTCATGTGCTTATTGCATTCACACCGTGAGATCCACCATTACTTTATTTTATGTTCTTCCTATCCCACTTCATATTTAATTTTTGAATAAGCTCAACCTTTATCCATTCATATTAATTTATTTCTAGGTCAAATACCCACATGTATCCATGCCATGTTTTCCATGATGACCTTTCTTTCTTGCATGGCCATGGTATCCAAATATACCTCTTGATTATCGTTGATATTTTTAAATATCTCAATATTGGTTCATGGCACATGCTCAAATGGAGGAGGCTTATTATTCAGCTCTACCACTTTAGTCTTGAATTTTCCCTTTAGGTCATAATACCATCTTTGTGGCATGATTGATAATTGAAGAGCACTGAGCTTCTCATCCAAAAATTTGGATTGGCCTCTTGCATTCATTATTATATCTTCAAATTTATAAAGGAGGTGATACGTATAGTTTTTTTTAACTTTACCCCCATAATGTTTATCCATTTCATCTATTTATTTGCATATTTCTATGCCAAAAATTTTGTTAGTGACATAATATGGAAGAAAATATGGGATACCTGAGAATCCATATATCCTTACTATAGTGCCCTCCTTCATAAAATACCAGTTGCAAAGCTCATGCTTCTTGTATATTACCTTTTCAATGGCCTCTAAGCTAAGATATGGGTAATGCCCAAAAATACTTTCAAGTGTGAGACCCAAAAATATTTTGTTGAATTGTATTTAAGAAGTACTTTCTTTGAGGGTGGGAGTCTAGTCAACAACATGATGTATTTGCCCTTCACCATGCCTCATCTATACCTCAAGATGATGTAGATTTTGAGGCATGTTTAAGATAACTAAATAGGCCAGGTAAAAGGGATTTTTTAACTCTTCAATTTGGCCCACTTTAATAGCTACCAACTAGATATGTATTATGCATCTCAAGAATTTATCCCAGCCCAAAAAAATAGGGATATGCACACCAACTCCAATGTACTTATACACATTGGTGACTACATAATCTAGTGAAATTTGATACATATACACAACAAAATCTATTTCTAGCCCCAATATAATAGCTAGCATAGATAATACCATCTACATTAGATTATCAAAATTTGCTAGCTTCATAATTTTATCTATGTAGTCGCTTGGGAGTGTTCCTAGTGGATTTTTTATCCAAATTCTGAAATTTAGCTTTGTCAAAAACCCTCATTTTATCCTATATATCTATAGCCTTAGGTTGTATTCGACAATGCCCCTAATATGAATTATTTGGTGATTTCTTCCTTGGTTATTCTAACTAGCACCTCTTGTTTTGAGTTGTAAACTATTGCTATAACTGGGTCATAAAATGGTAAATAGCTTTTACTAGATTTACACATGGGTAGATGGACCTAGGCATATAATGAGATAATAACAAATTCCATGGAGTTCAATCTACATAGTTTTATGACAACCTCCTTCCCCTTTCTTCTATAATTCCTATAAAATTTCTTAGTTTTGATCTAATAGTCAAAATTGTGTCATGAATTATAGCCAACTTGTCTTGTAGCTCCTTGGTCATCATCTAAACTATATGGTTTCTTTTTCCTCATGTTATTTCACACATCAAATTACCTATACTCTGCTATAATTCTATTTGGAAAATTTCTCTCTTGATATCTAGATTGTTGTGCTCAAAATGTGTAGTATTAACATATAATTATCTCTATATAACAAAGACAACTCATGCATGACCATTATTAATTACCTTTCAAATTCCATGCATGCCTATCCTACTGAATAATTTTATTTTCTTAACTACAAGTGTTTACAACAATTATAGTGCATGCTTTTAGCCATTACTTTACAAGCCAATAAAGTAATAGCGATTTCAAAATTTTACAGCTAATAAGTAGCTCTTGAGCCAATCAATAATTTCCATATATACAAAATTCTAACATTCTTTATTTTAACCAACCTATTTACAAGTGTCACTATATACATATGTACAAGTAGGCATCAGACTGATTTATACATAATGCTTTAAATACTAGTAATTTATCGATATAGGTAAACTACTGTCTTCTAGATCTTGAATCTCAAATGCATTTAATTCATTTTTTGTGTTATTATATATGTTCCTATAGACACCTAAAAATGTCACACTTAGCCTTGTGTAGAAAAAATTAATAATCAATTAATGAAACACTAAAATTTAGTTTGATTACCCTAAACCCTAGGTACAGCTAACCTAAGCCCTAGGTGAAGCTAACCTAAACCCTAGGTAAGGTCCATATCATACTCCAATCACACCCCTCTACATACTTCCCTAATAACCCATCCCCCTTCACATAGCATTCACTCATATCTCCCTTTAAGGCATTCAAAACAAATTAATTAAAAAGAGTTTTTTCACTTCCCCAGGCCTTTTTCTCTTTCCTGGGTTTTAAATGAGCATGGTACACCCATGTCCCACTTCATACACATAGGAGGAAGGCCTTACCCACTTACCTACCTGTAGGTTTAAAATTTTTGCACCCCTTTCCTCTAGGCTAATGGATCCATGCCTCAGAGGGGAATGGGAAAATGGTAAAGCTACACCTCGGACGAGGGACACTTGAGTCGTGTCCTCTTTGGTGATTTGTCGATAGATGGTGGGTTCACCAGGAAGCGTTTGGTGGCAGCTTCCGAGCCTAGGCTAGAAATGAGTTTGATGTGTTCATTTTAGTTTAAAATCACTCAAATACCTAGGTTGGCCAGGATGAAATTAAACTATTCTATATGCGAATTGTGATTTATATGCAGACAGTAAACAAAAATGAACTCTAAATGCAATGCTTGAAAGAAAATGGAATGATCTTACCCGATTTCGGATGTCTGATGAAGATTCAACTTTTTGAAGCAGTCCAGATCATCTCTGATTCTGCAAATTCATCTTCAATTGAACAGAATCGACTGCAATTTTGTAGGTTCATCTGTAATTGCATAGATTCATCCGAAATCGGACGAGATCATCTAAAATCAGATGAAATCATCTGAGCCGATTTCGTCAGAAACCTACAACTGAACAAATGGATGCCAAAATAGGGGAAATATAATGCAAAATACAATTTAATGGACACAAAAACTCTAATTAAATGCTTAATCGGTCCTAAAAATTAAATTCGATCTGAAGTAAATGAAATGCCTTTATGTTCTAAAATAGAATTGATCCTAGAATGCAGAATATCATTAAAATGAGGTGAACACCAGATGCAATACAGAATATAAACTAAATTAATGCAATTTGATTGATTGAATTGACAAAAAATGCAAACCTTAGATCTTGATTGCCCCCAAGAGGAGTACAGTCAAGATCATCTGAGATGGTACAAGATCACCTCCAATCGGGATGAAATCATCTCGGTTGTGAACAGGATCATCTACGACGATCCGAGCTTCCTCCGACTGATGCAAAATAAAAACCTGCAAATGGATCTGGAAAAACTATGCAAATGATTGAATTTTAGAGTGTTCTAATAGGGTATGGAGCTTAGGTTGCAGGAAATTGATCAGCCAGGGTGGGTTTAATGAAATTCATAGTTTAAATAGGATTGAGGGGGGAGTTAGGAGGTTGGGAGTCATCCCAATCTGGGAGATCTCCAGCGAAACGTCCTCCAATGATGCAGACACGCTTCTGCTAAGCTGGGAATGGGAGTTGGAACTATTTCTAATTATGAAAATTTGGTTTTTGAACGAAATCATCTGGACGTTCGGTTCTAGACGATTTCATCCAATTAGGGATGATATCGTCAAATCGACGATGATATCGTCCAACTACCATAACTGCCTCTATATTTGGCACAAAAATCGAGGCAAGTGGTTAAAAGGTGGTTTCGAGGTTAAATTTTGAATTATTAACCTAGGGTAAATTGAACTGCATCAAATTTAGGGTGTTACATTTTGCCCCCTCTTTAGCGAATTTTCTATGAAAAATACGTTAAAGAAGAAATTGGCATGCTTTACGAGAAAGCAAAAATTTATTCCAATTTTTAGGTGATGATTCTAAGTCGAATCATGCAACTGATTACTGTGGTGCCCCCTCCGGGTTTTTATCCAAATCGATCATTTGGTAAAAATGCGGAAGAGTTAAATTATTTAAAAGTGCATTTTTAATATATATTTTTAGAAAATAGGGTAAAACCTAATTTCATTTTTATTTTTACTTTTACCATTCGAGAGCTCTGAAGTAGGAGAAATGGTGGAGACTGAGCATCGAGCGACTGCGGTGCGGCGAGGGATGCGGGTAAGGTTTCTAATATTTTCTAAAATATTATTAGCTTAAATTTTTAGGTTTAAATTTAATTAATTTTGGATTTTAGGGCATCATGGCCGTATTTCACCATGTTGATGAAATCGAGGTGATCTTGATGAGATCATCTCGATTTTGACAAGATCATCCCGATTTCAGCAAGATCGTACCACTCAAACTTGATGAATTTGGGGTGATCACGTCCAATGAGGGACGATTCAGCTGTTAGGGCCGAATCATATAGGGTGGGATGATTTCATCGAAACAAGGATGATCTCATCAAATTAGGGATGATATCGTCCAATAGTGGACGATATCAAAAAATTGTTAGGCAATTTTGATTTGTTGATTTTATTGATTTTTTTATGATGTACTAATATTGATTTTTGTTGTTTGTTTTGTAGGAGGAGTTGCTAAAAAGTTAGGAGTGGAAATATGGTGGTTTGAGAGATGATTTGGCCACACTGACCCAAGTGGAGAGGGATACCTTAGAGGTAGTGGGACTATAGCATGTGGTAGAGATGCCATAGGTTCCTATAGATATGGGGCTACTGATAGCCCTTGCAGAGAGATGGTATCCAGAGTCATCCTACTTTGGCTACCGATAGGGGAGATGACTCCCACTTTGGAGGATGTATGGAGGATTTTATGGATCCCCATCTAGGGTAGATTTATTGCTGCTTCGACCAGTCATGGTCGAGCGATGTTGAGGTTAGTTGGTGATGCTAGCTTCATCCTAGAGAAGGGTGGAGTGAACATCGAGACTTTGTGACATACATATGGAGTATCCACCTTGACTAAGGTGTTGGCTGGGGTGGTGGGTGGCTTATTGCTATGCCACTAGAGTGGATGCAGAGTACCATGGCTATTGTCAGATGTCATCTATGACATGAGAGAGCATAGATATAGGTTTTCTTGGGGGTCGTATGTTCTATGCCACTTGTATAGGATCCTCCATGGGATCATGTACAAGAGAGGCAAATGCATGGTGTTGACTTCGCTCCTCCAGGTCTGGTGTTGGGAGCACATCGTAGTGAGGTGACCTATGGGGCTACCGCTAATAGGGGTTGATCAGGAGAGGCCTAGGGTGTTCTACTAGTGGTTGCATAGAGGGTCATAGAGGTGATCAGATTTACCTACCTCGTGTAGGCTTATTGATGATCTTACTACTGATCAGATTACCTGGAGGTCATGGAGGGGGCTTCCAGGATGGTAGGATGATGGATATGAGTTGGCTCATATCAGATGAGTCATTTGGATGAGGTTGGAGTGGGGTGAGATAGAGCTCCATCGATATGACCGAGTCCTCCATCAGTTCGGGCTCTAGTAGGGGATTTCAATGATGAGGGATTACAAGTTTTCTAGGATAGTGCGGGATGCCACGACATTGAGTGGGACCCTAGACATGCAGTATTTCATGAGCCATAATGAGGATGATGCCCCCATCCAGCTAGTATATGGGGATGATGTAGGGGTTGTTATGGGTTACGATGCATGGTACGCTATGATTCACCCACCATGCATGACTCGATTATGGGGACCGATGCACGTAGTCATGCGATGGATGGTACAATGGTGATAGGCTATGACACAAGGAGGGAGAGGATAGAGAGGATGGGCACCTCCTATATAGAGGAGGGTTAGGATGCGGGGTGGACATGTGATCCCCATGGGTGCTCGTCAGACATAGAGGGTACAACCTGGGGAGAGGTAGAGGAGAGAGCAGAGGAGGGAGAGATCTTCTCCTCCGTAGGTAGATAGGCCACCTTCACCTAGTAAGGGCAAGGGTGTGGAGGTGGGAGAGAGTAGTGAGATGGTAGCTCTCCGGTGGAGAATGCCACACTATGGAGGCAGGTGCAGGGTCTCCAGGCGATAGACACTACACTACGAGGATAGGTACAGAGCCTACAGGCAGAGGTCCTATGGCTCAGGGTGAGAGGAGGAGGAGCTAGTACCTCAGAGTTGGCGTGGTCTATGTCATAGACCACATTTTATCATGGGATGTACTATGCACTTGCCCTCGAGGGCCGTAGAGAGGAGTTGCCTATAGATATAGCAGGACCTATTCGGGTTGGATCATCATCCAAGAGTTCATCGAGGATGACTTCGAGGACTCAGACTATGGAGGTATTTATGCGACCACCTCCTCCAGCTCTTGGAGGTGGAGGAGATGAGGCGGAGAGCTCGAGAGGCTCTAGGGGATAGATAGATGAGATGTATATAGTTTTTGTAGATTTTGTATGATGATTGAGTATGTCGAGTCATATATTGTGGCATACCAATCGAGATGATCGATGTATATATTTTGATGATGATATATATAGATATGTTTTTGTGATGTGACTTATGTTTGTAATGATGCTTTATGGATTTGTATTTTCATATGATTGCATGTCTTGAATATTTATGGTTTTCTCATGCTATAAAATTAAATGAAAGAATGTGTTGTGACAACAAATGTGTGGATAAAAATGAAGATAGAAAAAGACTTTTAACAATAAACCATGAAGGATGTAGACATTGTGACATGACCATTTGATGGAGTCATCGCTCGCTAGGTCATTAAGTTGATCCTGTTATGGGTAATATTGCAAAAGTAGTTGTTTTTGCTTAAGAGTAATTCTTAAGGCTTTTGGTGATGAGAAAGTAATGATGTTTTGATGTTGTTTTGGAACAGGATTTCAAATAACTTTAAGCATGAAAATGTGAGAGAATGATTTGTGTTTAAGCATAGAATTCCTAAGTGTGATGGGCAATTTAATGTGTACTTAGGAATCACAAATCGAAATGATAAATATGGTAAGATGGTATGAAAATTTCATTTTTTGCTGAAGCATGTTTTTGCAAAGAATAATTAAGTCACATGTTTTTATAGGTTTATGAAATGCTTGTGGGCACAAAAAATTAAAATGATGACTTGCGCTAGGCATAGAATTCCAAATTGCGGAATTATACCATCATCGTGAAAATCATAATGAAAGAAAATATGATGTTTTATTTGATAATTTTATGATGGGTACAAAATTTGTAAATATGACTTGCGCTAGGCATAAAATTCCAAATTGGTTAGGAATTATACCATCATCGTGAAAGTCAAAACTGCAATAGTTTTATTGCATGGTTTTTTTATGAGAAATAGAAAATAAGATAAATATGACTTGCGCTAGGCATAAAATTCCAAGTTGGTTCAGGAACTATACCATCATCATGAAAGTCAAAAATTTTGATGAAATTTTATTGCAAGATTTTGAAATATTTTGATAAAAAATAAAATTAAAGTTTTTTTAAAAGATTGTGAAATTGACTTACACTAGGCAAAATTCGCAAGTATGAAAGTTTTGAATTTATAATTTCTTGAAAATGATGCCATCATAATGAAGTCAATGTTTTTGTAAGAAATAACTATTTTGAAAAGAATAATGGATACTTTTTTAAAAATTTCAAAGTCATATTTTAATTTATTTCAAAGAGAAATTTAAATTTATCAAGAACCAATGTGTGCAAATGTGAGTTCATTACCCATTTCGATTTAACATAATGACACAAAATCTCTCAAAGATCAACTGTGTGTGCTTTGTAATGTTCATTTACCGATTTTGAGTAAGGTATTTTGATGCAAGCAATTTGAATGAACCAATGTGTGTGCGATTGAAGATTCATTAACCATGATTTTTGTGCATGTAACCGTACCAAACTACTATGTAAGTTAGGTCATCAAAAGTTAGCTAATCCACAAGCGGACATAGGTCTGTACAAAATAAGGTCGCTAATGTGACAGACATGTCACCACGTGAAAAGGAATTACCCAATGTCAAGCAAGTTGGGCACAAATCACCTGTTATGGGGCTTACCTCATGATTTTTGAATAATTGAGAATTCCAGGGATTCAAGCTCATTCACCCTTATTTTATTTCAAAGGGTAGGGGGGATTTTATTGCTTTTATTTTTCTCTTTTCATGCTTTTTTTGATTTTTTTGGATTTTTGACTTTTGATATTTGATATTTCTTGGATATTGCTTGGATTTCTTTTGCATATTTCTCTTTCGCTTTCTTTTTTTTCTTTTCTTCTTCTTTTTCTTTCTATTCTAGGGATACTTGCTCAGCTTAGATGTGGAGCAAGGGATTTTTATTCCGGGTAGGGGTGAGCTTGTCCTTTTGCCAATTCTCAAAGATTCTAGACCATGCGCATGATAGGATAGCAGGGGAAACTTTTCACTTAAGAGACCACAACTACTGTGTAGTATCATTTTTTGAATTTGCAGCAAATCATTTTAATATGTAAAAGTGGACTTGATTCAAGTAAATAGCGAGATCAGTTCCCAAAACTCAAAATATTATTTATTGCAATAGTGCTTCGATATAAGAGAGATTTATAGTCATAGTGCTAAGATCAAAATATTTATTCATGTGAATTTGAAGTGCATGGTCCAAGATAACTTCTAAATTTATCCAAAACAAAGGAAAATATAACTACAAAATTTCAGAATTTGGTAATGCAAATGAACATGTTTTTTATTGTTTTTATAACTTTATGATTTTTATTTGATTTTTAGAGTTTTATATGAATTGCTGAAATGAGAAATTATATACAATGTGAATATTTTTTTTTGATAATTTTGAATTTCTTATATGAATTGCTGAAATGAGAAAACATATACAATTATGTACAATGATGAGACTTTGAATTTAAGCATGATATCATTTAAGATGCATAATGTTCATGGGTTCCTTGAGATATTTTCCATCCAAGGTTGCCAATCGATATGCACCCGATCCAAATTTAGCAGTGATGATGTATGGTCCAAGCCAATTGGGCTGAAATTTGCCTTTATTATCTTTAGTGGCATTAGTGTTCTTTTGATTTTATTTTAAGACTAGATCACCAACTTCGAAAGATCGGTTATGAAATTTCTTTGAATATGCTCTTTTGAGCTTGTTTTGATAGGCACGAAGATGTTCCAGAGCATTGATGCGCTTCTCATCTAGAAGTTCTAGCTGACTGAATCTGCCAGCATGATATTCATCTCCTACTTCAGTATCTTGAAGTAGCAGAGCCAAAGAAGGAACTTCTAGCTCGAAAGGAAAGACAACTTCAGCACCGTAAACCAAAACAAAAGGTGAAGTGCCTATGGGAGTACGAACACTGGTTCGATAAGCCCACAGAGCAGGATATAATTGCATATGCCAGTCACGGCCTGATTTGTTAACCAATATTTTGAGAATTTTAATCAAGGTTTTATTAGATGCTTCTGCTTGGCCATTACCCTAGGGATAATAGGGAGTGGACCAACGATGTTGAATTTTATATTTTTGACATAATTTCTTAACATATTTATTTTTTAAACAAGTTCCATTATCTGAGATAAGATTTGCAGGAATTCCAAACCTACAAATGATTTGATTGAGAATAAATTTTGAAACTTGGGTTCCCATGCAAGAAGCTAAAGGCATAGCTTCTACCCACTTTGTAAAGTATTCAGTTGCGGTTATGATGAATTTGTGACCATCAGATGATATAGGATTGATTTTCCCAATGATGTCTAAACCCCATTTAGAGAAGGGCCAAGGAGATGAAATAGCTTGGAGTTCTTGCGTAGGAGCATGGACAAGGTCAACATGTTTTTGGAACTTGTCGCAATGGCGCACATAATCATGGGCATCCTTCTCCATGGTAGGCCAAAAGTATCCTATTCTAAGGAGCTTCTTAGCAATGGCACTACCACTAAAGTGTCCTCCACAAGATCTATCATGGGCTTCACTTAAAGCTCTTCTAGATTCATCTAGGTTTAAACATCTCAATAGGATACCTTCAAAGGATCTCCTATACAAAGTATTGCCAACTATTACGAAGTGAACAACTCATTTACGTAATAACCGATGTTGGTTCCTATTAAAACCTTCAGGGAAGGTTCCCTTCTGGAGAAAATTGAGGATGTCGATGTACCATGGTTTGGGAGTAATTTCATTGATTAGAAATACATCCAATGGCTCTAAATAGGATTTGGTAGAAGCAGGTTCCTAGAGTCGATGAATAATGATAGTAGCATACTCGTCATCCAACTCCAAGGGCAATAAGGAAGCGGCTGTAGCCATAGCATCAGCAGCGTGGTTACTAGTTCTAGGAATAGCTTCTAAGGTGATCTTATCAAATAAGGATATCAACTGTAATACATAGGCTTTATATGGGCGAATTTTATCATCTCGGGTCTGATAAACATCGTTAATTTGATTTATTACTAATTGAGAATCATCAAAAACTAATAAGTCTTTAATTTTTAGTGCTAAGGTGGCTCGCAATCCAAGGATTAGGGCTTCATATTCGATCATGTTATTAGTGCAAGCAAATGTTAACTTAAATGATAAAGGTATTAGGTGCTTCTAGGGGGATATTAGGATGATACCCGCACCAACCCCACTCATACATCGGGCTCCATCAAAATATAAAGACCATTGTTCAGAATGATCTTCCTCTAGATTGAGGCATTCATCAGGAAACTCAATGATGAGGGGATGAGTGGCTTCTAAGGGTGCAACAACTAATTGGTCTGCTATGATTTGACCCTTAATGGATTTTTGACCTATGAATGTGAGTTCAAACTCACTCAGAGTGAGAACCCACTTAGTTGTGCGACCGGATAGATAAGGTCGGCTCATGAGATACCTCAAGGGATCAGATTTGGCAATGACATATGTCTTTTGACTAAGCATATAATGGCACAATTTTTGCGTAGAAAATATGACTGCCAAACATAACTTTTCTAGTGATGTATAATGAGTTTCATAACTTATTAATGTTCTACTAATATAATAATTAGCTCGTTCTTTCTTCTCATCATCAAGTTGAGCTAACATAGCTCCTAAGGCAAATTCTGAAGCGAAAATGTACAAGATGAAAGGGCGATCAGTTTTGGGAGGAGCAAGCATAGGAGGACTTAAAAGATATTGTTTTATTTGTTCAAAGGCTTCTTTACATTCATCATCCCATTGAAAGAAAGTATTTTTCTTAAGCAATTTGAGAAAAGGTCCAGTTTTGTCCGCCAACTTATCAATGAAACGATGGATAGATTGAAGTTTACCTTGTAAACTTCGTAACTCAGATATGTTTTTAGGAGCTGGCATATCAATGATAGCCTAAATTTTAAGAGGGTCAATTTTGATGCCATGCAAAGAAACAATAACCCCCAATAGTTTACCTGACTTAACTCCAAATATACATTTTGTTGGGTTTAAACGGATATGGTATTCTCTTAACCGATCAAATACTTTTCTCAAATCATCTAAATGTTCATCTTCTTCAGTAGAACGGGCTATAATATCATCCACATAATCATGCAGAATATCATACATCATATCATGAAAAATGTAAGTCATAGCTCGTTGATAGGTTGCACCTGCATTCTTTAATCCGAATGGCATTACTTTCCAACAAAAGGTTCCCCAAGGGGTAATAAAGGTTGTTTTGGCTTGGTCTTCAGGAGCTATCCTGATCTGATTATAACCTAAGAATCCATCCATAAGGGATAGCATCCCACTTCCAATAGTAAAATCAATGATCTGATCCATATTAGGAAGAGGGAAATCATCTTTAGGGCATGCAACATTAATGTCTCTAAAGTCTGTACAAACCCTAATCTTGGTTGCTTCTTTTTTAGTTACAGGGACAACATTAGAAATCCAATCAGCATAATCAATGGCTTGAATAAATGTAACATTTAGGAGTTTTTCTAACTCACCTTTGACTAGTAGGGCAACCTTAGGATGCATTTTTCTAAGTTTTTGCTTAACTGGTTTCGCATCCGGTCGTACTACTAGATGATGCATAACTACAGAAGAGTCTAAACCAGGCATATCTACGTATGTCCAAGCAAAGACATCACTATATTCTGTAAGAAATGCAGTGTATTTGTTTTGTTTTTCTTCATTTAATTCTGATCCAATGTTGACTATGTGAGAATTCTCTTCTGTTCCAATATTAACTTTTATGACACTTTCCACTTCCATATGTAAGTCTCTTTCAAAATTAGGAGGGGCGGGTGACACACCCAATTCTTGTAATTCTTCTAAGGTCAACTTAGATAATTCTTCTTGAGGGGTTGTGGCCTCAAGATGAGCGACAGGTGGTATAGACCCATCAAAATAAAAGCCATTATGCAATAAGTCTTCAATGGAAATATCATGGAAAATGTCACCCTCTAATTGTTCGTCCAACTCAACAATCATTTCGGGGTAAGCTATAGATAGCATATTACAAGAAAATAACTTACCCATAGACTTAAGGATCTCTTGTTCATCTAAATAATCTTGATAGGGTATTAAGTGATCATCATCCTCAAATGGAAATGGCTGACACTTACTAGAAAATAGGCCTATACCGCATCGGGCAGGCCATGCTTCGACCTCAAAAGGTTCTTTCATGCCATTCTGGAAAGGTCCCAAACCTTTCCCTTCATATCCTAATTTAAGCATTATAGGTTTAGCTTTGATGTATTTATCGGTGAAATAACATTGAGCATATCCATCATAATTAGTTTTAATATTTCTAGGTATTCTACCCCAATCATATCCCTTATAAATGAAGGTACAACTCCTGACTTGGTAAATACTTCCCATAGGTTGTGGCAAGCCCAAGGTGCGAGGAGACGGTGGTAATTTGTTTAAGGTAAGGGAATATTGTATAGAAAAATCTGTTTCTTCTGATGTTATGAGAATTTTAGACAAATCAGGTAATAGCTCATCAGACAAAGCATATGAGGTAGAAGGAGCCTCTTCTACGGCTTTAGATGTAGAAAAGATAAATTTAGTAGATGTGGATGGAATAGAGGTTGTGGTAGATGGATTTATTGTGGATTCAGATGGTGTAGGGATAGAACAAGGAGAAATTATTGTGGGACTAGTATTAAATGTAGATTTTGGTGGATATTCCTTAGGAGAAGGTTGAGGATATGGGGATGTAATTGGTGTAGATGGAGGAGATGATATTTTAGGTGTGAGTTTCACACGTTTAGAAGGAAAGGCAGAATTAGGATGAGTAGAAGATAATGCAGGGCAAAATTGAATCCCAATTGGTTCTGCCAAGGCGCACATATCAAATGGTCTGGGATCACCATGAATGGTGACCAACTGATTCTTGAATTCGAATTTGACACATTGGTGTAAGGTAGAGGGTACAACTCGCATTGCATTGATCCAAGGGTGACCCAAAAGTATATTGTATGATGCAGGGCAATGTACAATAAATACGGTCGTATCCAAAGTTCTTGGACCAACCTGCAATGGGATTGTAATAACTCCACATGTTTCTTGTATTTCATCATTAAAGGCTTTTATGATCATATATGTTCTCTTCATCTCATCACTTCTAAATCCAAATCTCTGGTAAAAGTCGAAAGTACAAATATTTAGGGATGAACCATTATCAATTAAAACTCTTTTGACAACTACATCTCCGATTAATGCAGTAATGTACAAGGGATTGTCTTTATGTAAACTATGAAGTGGGATGTCTTTATCTCGAAATTCAATACAATCGACTTCATGAGGTATAATGGTATTCACCATAGCTTCAGGTTGTATGTCGTGTGGTACCATCATTTGACTTAATGTATGCATTAATTCTTCCCTATGTGTGGGAGATGATCTTAGAAGGTCTAAGAGGGAAATCCTTGCTGTAATATTAGAAATTTGTTCATTGATATCATAAGGGGGTTTAGGTTGAGCATTTGATGCATTATTTCCTTTACTAGGAACCTTCAAAACAAATGGGGCTGATTTATCATTATGATTTTGATCTTGTTGAGAATTTTGGGCCTGTTGTCTAGTAACGGCTCCGATGGTACCCACAATATTGTTGTGTGCATGATGAATGGGTCATGGTCTAGCATTTATGGCTTGTTCATTAGGGAGGATTTGTTGTGAGGATGGTCATGTCATGACCCTTCTTGGAAATGGTTCCTCTAGAACCATCTGTGTTGTGATAGGGAGAATAGGTTCTGACTCATCTTCAGAGCTATTCGATTGATCGGATGTAATATCCAGGTCACTTTCTATTTCACAATCCGTATCACTTGGATATGATGTTTGAATGTTGTGTATGGGTCTAGTTGTGACCACAGATAATGTTGTCCCAAATATCTCAAAGTCATGAGAAGGTACATGTCCACTAATGGTTCCCACATATCGGGTTGGATGGGGAACATTATGATGTTCGACTTGATTAGCCACTTCTTTACCGTGCTTGGGTAAAGGATGTTGAAAAATATCCAATGTTTGATTTGCATTCTGATTCTGATTTGGTTGTGTATATTTTTGGGTATTGTTTGGAGCATTTTGTTTTGGTTGGAAATTTTGTACTTCCATCTCGTTGTTATCAATCAAATCTTGTATTTTATGTTTTAATCTCTTGCAAGAATTTGTTGAATGTCTAGGTCCTCTATGGAAATCACAATGTAGGTCTGCTCTGTATCCAGGTATGGTTGTATCAGGTTCTCGAATATTAGGTAATTGTATTAAACCTCATTCTAATAATTGTGGCAAGATAGTGGATAAAGGTTGATTTAACCTAGTGAATTCTCTCGGAGGTCTATCAGGAGCCTTTAATACAAACTTCTCTATGGTTTTCGCAGCATTAACATTCATAGTATTTCTACTATCGGTGACTCCATCACCCACAACTTGCTTATTCTTATATTGATTTTTAGATGCCTTATCATCATCCTTCTTCTTAAATTGGCCTCTCCTAATGAGGGCATCTTCCACTCTTCGTGCTAAATCTATAGCCTGATCGAAGGTTGTCAAGGTAGCAGTTGAAAGCTCATAGGACAATTGTTCTTGCAAGTTATTAATAAAAATGTCCAACATCTCTCTATGGGGTAATGCAAAGTGTAATTTCCCTAGCAACTATCTCCATATTGCTAGGAAATTGGTAAAGCATTCATATTTGCCCTGTTTCAAGTTGTACAAATCCTTAATTGTCACATGCCTCTCTATGTAGGCACTAAATTGGTGGACAAATGATTCAGTTGTTTCTTCAAAATTTCTCAAAGAATTAGTAGGTAACTGATAATACCATTCCAATGCCATGCCTCCCAAGCTTTTTGGGAACATCTTTAGCAATAGCAAATCATCATGAGATATATCATGACATGCTATTCTAAACATACGAAGATGCTCTATGGGATCTTCGGTTCCTTTGTATATAGGGAGAACAGGCATAGGAAAATGCTTTGGGTACGGTTGGGCAACAACTATGGGATCCAAAGGTTGACTACACATCTCTCGATAGTTGTATGAGGGATGGTAGGGGTCTATTTGGTCCATGCAGGAAACTAATTGTTTCACTATGGTTTCAAGATTACTGGATTGTCCACCATGTTGGTTTGGTTGCATGATAGTGTTGGATCTTTGAGTGTAAGATGGCGTAACATAAGGATTTGATGCTAGATTACTGTTGTGCAAAGTATTACTAGGAAGGGTGTTGTGAAGTGGATATGGGACAGTGTTCTGTTGAACTTTTTGTTGTTGATAGTTGACATTTGTTTTTGGTTTAGGTTTCTGCTGATTTGAAATTTGTTGATTAATAGCTTGAGAAAATAGAGCAGTAAATGATGGTTTCTGAGGTGGTGGATTGTTTTTTGGTTTATTGACAGGAATTTTAGAATGTTGAGTTGTTTGTTGTTGTTGCATGTTTTGAATCAAAGATGCCATATTTGCATTTGATGGCCCTGCCTGGTCACTTTCTTGATCTATGAATGAAAGAGGGTTTGTATGCATTTGAAATACATTCTCTAAAGTTGCCTGTGTCTCACTAATTCCATATTTATCTGCTAGTGCTGCTAGAGTAAACCCCTCAAGGTTAGTTTTTACAAATTTTAGAAGGTGTTCCATAGATTTAAAATTAACAGTTCCTTCTGGAGTCACTCTAGGTGATCCAGTTTCATCTTCCCTATCAACTTCTTGTTCATATTCTTCAGCAGGACTCCCATCATGGTGGTCCTGAGCAACTCCCTCCTGATCTTGTTCTTCAAGAGGGGGATTTTGAGTAGGTGGTTGTCCTACCCACTCATCATCTATCTGTTTACCACTCCTTAGTTTAGGCATTATGGTAGATTTGAGTTTTTGCAAATATATATGTTCTTATATATAAATGCGATGGAATTTAAGGGGGTATATATTTTATATATATACCTAATTAATGTAGTATATTTATATATATATTTTAGATTTTTATGGCTTTACTTTGCAGAAATTAAAGGAAAATAGGGAATACAAAATATTATAATATAAGTATTATAATTTAGTTCTCCAGAAACAACTTGTAAATATCATTGATAGGTTCAAGTTCATCAGGTGTCATGTAATGCTCTTCTTCAAATTGAAAGTTGTTTTTCAGAAATTGGACAAAGTGTGCTATAGTGATATGATCAACTTCAGAATTAGGCACATAAAAATAGAGTTCATGACAATATTCTCGGTATAATACGGCCCTAGGAACTCTGCTAAATCTTCTTCTATCAGTCAAAACAACCTCTTGGTCTTCTATACGTGATAGAAATTTGTGTACTACAACAACATTTTCAATATAATCTTCAAAGGTGTATATGTCAGAGGAAATGAGCGCTCATTTATCTGCTAGCCATCTATGGCAAGCTCTCTGAAGCTCATGGTAGAAGGATAAATTATCGAAATCCAGGATTCTATCTAAATCAAACCTCTTGATTTGTCTAAGTTCGGGTGCTCTGGACTCAATAATAGTTAACCTTCTATCCAATTCATTCCAATGTGCTTGAGATCTAAATCTAGGACCTCTAACTAGAGTAGAAATTTCTATGGTTGCTAGTTGAACACCAACATTAATCAGAACACCACGTCTTCTATTGTAATCTACCATCTAAGGGATTGATAGATCAAGTGACTTAAAATTTTAAGTTTTTTTTTTATATATATTTTATTTTCAAAAGGGTATTTAATGTGTTTCACGTCGGGTTCACCAAAGAATGTAGGTTTAAAATTTTTGCACCCCTTTCCTCTAGGCTAATGGATCCGTGCCTCAGAGGGGAATGGGAAAATGGTAAAGCTACACCTCGGATGAGGGACACTTGAGTCGTGTCCTCTTTGGTGATTTGTCGATAGATGGTGGGTTCACCAAGAAGCGTTTGGTGGCAGCTTTCGAGCCTAGGCTAGAAATGAGTTTGATGTGTTCATTTTAGTTTAAAATCACTCAAATACCTAGGTTGGCCAGGATGAAATTAAACTATTCTATATGCGAATTGTGATTTATATGCAGACAGTAAACAAAAATGAACTCTAAATGCAATGCTTGAAAGAAAATGGAATGATCTTACCCGGTTCCGGATGTCTGATGAAGATTCAACTTTTTGAAGCAGTCCAGATCATCTCTGATTCTGCAAATTCATCTTCAATTGAACAGAATCGACTGCAATTTTGTAGGTTCATCTGTAATTGCACAGATTCATCCGAAATCGGACGAGATCATCTGAAATCAGACGAAATCATCTGAGCCGATTTCGTCAAAAACCTACAACTGAACAAATGGATGCCAAAATAGGGGAAATATAATGCAAAATACAATTTAATGGACACAAAAACTCTAATTAAATGCTTAATCGGTCCTAAAAATCAAATTCGATCTGAAGTAAATGAAATGCCTTTATGTTCTAAAATAGAATTGATCCTAGAATGCAGAATATCATTAAAATGAGGTGAACACCAGATGCAATACATAATATAAACTAAATTAATGCAATTTGATTGATTGAATTGATAGAAAATGCAAACCTTAGATCTTGATTGCCCCCAAGAGGAGTACAATCAAGATCATCTGAGATGGTACAAGATCACCTCCAATCGGGACGAAATCATCTCGGTTGTGAATAGGATCATCTACGACGATCCGAGCTTCCTCCGACTGATGCAAAATAAAAACCTGCAAATGGATCTAGAAAAACTATGCAAATGATTGAATTTCAGAGTGTTCTAATAGGGTATGGAGCTTAGGTTGCAGGAAATTGATCAGCCAGGGTGGGTTTAATGAAATTCATAGTTTAAATAGGATTGAGGGGGGAGTTAGGAGGTTGGGAGTCATCCCAATCTAGGAGATCTCCAGCGAAACGTCCTCCAATGGTGCAGACACGCTTCTGCTAAGCTAGGAATGGGAGTTGGAACTATTTCTAATTATGAAAATTTGGTTTTTGAACGAAATCGTCTGGACGTTCGGTTCCAGATGATTTCATCCAATTAGGGACGATATCATCAAATCGACGACGATATCGTCCAACTACCATAACTGCCTCTATATTTGGTGCAAAAATCGAGGCAGGTGGTTAAAAGGTGGTTTCGAGGTTAAATTTTGAATTATTAACCTAGGGTAAATTGAACTGCATCAAATTTAGGGTGTTACACTACCACATTTAAGAAGTCCTTCTCTCTCCTCCCTTTTCTTCCACCATGTCGAATACCCATTTTCCTTCTCAGGAAGGCTATAAATAAACCATGTTGCTTAAGGTTTTAGGAGGAGATTCTAAGTACCATTATATTTCCAAATTGCACCTTGGTATATTCCTAAGAATTCTAAATAGCTAACACTTCTTCCACTAAGCTTTCTTTGTAGATTTTTGTGATGCCAGGTGTAAAATAGGTTAAAAAAAATTGGATCAATTTCAAACTCCATCGATGGAATCTATGGTTGAAGGATAGACCAATACAAGAAAGAAATTGAAAATCATATAAAAAGGTACGAGCACCTAAAAAACATACAAACAGGTACTTTTTTTATATTCAAGCTGCTAAGTCAGCTTGCCAGGTAACCCCTTCCTTCCACATCAGTTTTAGCTCATTTTTGTACTTCCTTGATGCATTTTTATTTGATTTTTGAGTCACTATATTTGTGTTTACAAGAGGTCTAATTGAGATAAGCCTCCAAATGATCAAACAAGTTTTTTAGGGTTACATAGATTTTGAGGATCGATGTAGATTTTAGTGACATGCATCATAAACCCACTCTCTTTTGAGGACCTAAAGGAATACTCCTATGGTTTCATGAAGATGTTTTATGCTAGGGTCCCTCCTTATGGAGTCCCTCTTTTGTAGCCCTCAAGGCATATTGTAAAAGGATATCAAAACACCTTATGTAATAATTTTACAAATTATCAATGAAATAAGGCACGTTTTCTCTATGTTTTATTTGGCAATTATTATTTTATTTGCTTTTGTTGGTTAATATCTAGCTAAATTTTTTTTTTGGCATTTCTACCTTATAGGTACTACAAAACTAGCATGGAGTCTCCCAAAGCCCTAAAATGCATCTCAAGCCCAATCTACACAACTTCATGATTTACCTCATTTGGTTTTATGTAGTTGTTCTTTAGTTTAAATGTCATTTCCTAAAATCAAACATTTTCAAGTTTCTATGCTAAAAACATACATTTTTTGAATTTAAAAGGAATCTAACATTTTGCTTTCAAAATCATAGGTACAATCCCAAAATTGAAAAATTATTTCACTGAAATTTGAGGCAGGTCCAGAATAGCTTGAAAAAGCACTTTTGTAGGAAAACATATAGACCCATATGTTTTACACAAAAAATATATGAATTCATACAACGTATTTTTTGGTACGTGTGATAGACCCTGTCAGATCCCAAAAGGCATCTAGAGGTTGGAATTAGCAAGTAGACATACAAAAACTTGGAATTTCATCAATTTTTGTCTAGTTTCTACCTATTGTTCAAAATCGAATAGTAGTTTAAATTATCTTCACAACAAGCACCTAGATCGATAGGTCAATCTACAAAATGCACAATTGATTTATAAAATGCTTTCATTTCACTTATTCTCTTTATAAAAGGCACCAAGATCGATAGGTCAATCTCCAAAATGTACAATTGAATTGCAAAATGCTTTTCTTTCACTCATTTTCTTTAAAAAAAGCACCTACGATGATAGGTCAATTTACAAAATACACAATTTGCTTTACTAAGTGATTTCCTTTCACTTTTTTTCATCACAAAAGCACCTAGATCGATAGGTCAATTTTTAAAATAGTTTAAATTTTATTTTCGAAACACACCAAGACACACTTTGGTCAAAATTTTGCTTATTGAGTGTAGCTTTTCTTTAAAATAGCAAATTCTTTTGAATATCACATTTGAAAATGTTGTCTTCATTATATTTTGCTATAGCATAGTTTCATTTCTGCATTTTAATTCCTAAAAATAAGAAAACTTCAAAAACAAGCACACATGCACGAAAGTCAAAAAAAAAATTACATTGGATTTCATCACCAACAACCAATAGAGATCAATGACATTGGCTCCCATAAGCAAGTATTGGCTCACCACCATAGATGCCATAGTTACCCCCACAAGTGGTTTTCTAGACTTCATCACTAGAAAATCCCCTACTCTTTATATTACCTTAGGGTTGTTGGCAATTTTGGGTACCTTGGGTACATTGCCTTTACTCAAGTATAGAAGTTGTCATTGATGTCAAGAAGTTCTTGAAGCAATTTGATTTGATGTCAAGGATTTTGTTTTGATGAAGATTATTCAGAGCATGGACAGTGAGTTTCCAGGAAGTTCATAGTAGCCCATTTGCAAAAGATCAAGAAAAATACAAGTAAGAAAAAGTATGCAGCAATGCTGGAAAAACTGTCACGATTTCACATGTTTTAGGAGAGAGAAAGTGTTGGCAAAACTGTCACGATTTTGCGACATGCTGGAAGAAAAAGAAGAAGCTGGCAAAACTATCATGATTTCGCAACATGTTGGTAGAGAAGGAGAGCAATATGGAAAGTGTCACGATTTCGTGACATGTCGCATTTTTGTGACTCGAAAAGTGCAAGAAGGCAGAGAAGGAAAAGTGTCACGATTTCGTGACACATTGCCAGGAAAGTTGTATGGACGAAAAAGTGTCGCAATTTCGTGACATAATGCAAAAAAGAGAGTCCGTAGTGTGAATTGTCATGATTTCACGACAAGTTCGAAGAGAGAGAAAGTAACATGAGAAATGTCATGATTTTGCAACATGCTACAGAGGTCGAGGTGAGGACTGTCATGATTTCATGACATGCTGAAAAGCTCGAAGTGAGAACTATTGTGATTTCACAACATGCAGAAAAAGGAAGATTCTGAAATGAGAAGTGTCATGATTTTGCAACAGGCTTCAAAGAAGTCGTACGGATGCAAAAAGTGTCATGATTTCACGACAAGTTGAAGAGAAAGCTTGCGAATGTAGAAAGTGTCATGATTTTGTGATAGGTTGAGATGGTATCTTTCAGTTGGAGAAAGTGTCGTGATTTCATGATAGAAATAGTCAACAAGTCTTCAATAGAAGAAGCGTCATGATTTCGCAATGAATTCAAGAAGGAAGAGCTCAAAGGCAAAAGGTGTCGTGATATCGCGACATGTTGTAGGTTCACAATAGAAGCTACAAGAGAGTTGCAGAGGTGATTGAAGTCGACAGAGTTAACTTTGAGCCGACGATGTTTAGGGTTGTGCAGCCGATGAAGTATAGGGTTACAACCGACCAAGTTTGAGTGTTTTGATCTTGAAATTTATACCATAAAAGAAGGGATGTTTCAAGTTTGAAAGCATTGAATAAGTATCAAAATTGCACAAGTTAAGTTTGCAGTGCGCAAAGAGCAGTCATGTCGAATCGATCGAAGTGTGCATTCGAAGTGCGATATTCATAGATAGAGTACGGGAGAGAAGTTCGATCATCGAGAAGAAGAGTGTGTGAAGACTATGCTACTGTGTTTGCACAAAAGTGCATAAGTTGATGTTTGATCGAGTGTTGTTGTGTTTGTGCAAATAGTGCAAACGTTGGTTTCAACCAAATGCGGCTGTAACAGAACATAAAGAAATTTTAGGACCGACTTGTGCCAAACCAAAGGACTGTGTTTAGTGTAGACCAAAGAAAGAGGAAGAGGATAGACTTGTGCTAGACCAAAGGACTGTGTTTGGTGTAGATCAGAGAAAAATATAGAGGACATTTTTGCTAGACCGAAGGACTATGTTTAGTGCATATTCAAGGACTAGCTTTGCGGTGATAGAGTTGAGGACAGAGATCTCCAGCAAGAGCAGGGAAGACAGGTGTCTTCTGTGGATAGAGTTCCACTTGCTAAGGGTAGAGGAGGTAGAGGTCTTCTAGAGGATCACCACTAAAGAGCAGAGCTAGGGGAAGGTGTCTCCTTTGGGTTGATACCCATAAATATTGTAATCGGGAAAGATATTCCCAGATTGTGAGTTGATAAAATTTAGAGAGAAATTTTATCCGTGGAGTAGCCCGCATTGGGTGAACCACGTAAATTATTGTGTCTCTTTTGTGGATGGTGTTTTGTGCATTGCTTTGATTACTGCTATTAATACTATTGTCTATACACTACATAATACTGATTTGAAAGTTGTTTTGAAGCAAAAGTAAAAAGTGGTCTTATACTATTCAACCCCCCTCTCAGTATAAGCTTGTGTTCTTTAATTGGTATCAGAGCGGGTTCCTTCAAAAAGGTTTTACAGATGGAAGGAAGAACTGGTTAAGAACACAATGGATTATTCAAGTGGCAATGCAGCACCTATTCTTGATGGATCAAATTTTGGTCTATGGAGTGCAAGAATGAAGGTTTATCTAATGGCACTTGGTAATGAGGTTTGGGAAGTGATTGAAGATGGGTACACTATCCCTAAAAATGGTCCTTATACTAAAGAAGACAGGCTCCTACATCACAGCAATTCAAAAGCAATGAATGCAATCCTGAAGGGTTTACAGAAGGCAAATCTTACCAAGGTGATTCATTGCAAGACAACTAGTGAAATGTGGAAACAACTACAGGTGGTTCACACAGGTGATGTAAATGTCCGAAAGGCCAAGTTGAGACACTTCAAAGGTATGTTTAAACAACTCAAGATGAATTATGATGAAAATATTAGTGACTACATGCTTCGTATGGATGAGATTGTTAACTCCATGAAAGACTTAGGACTTGAGCTTGCTGAAAATGATGTATGTGATAAAATTTTAAGATCTCTTCCTAATAGATTTAGTGAAAATATTTCTACTATTGAGGAAGCCAAAGATTTAGATAAGTTGAAAAATGATGAGCTCCATAGTATTCTTGCAGCATTTGAGCTGAGAACTCAAGTGAAAGTTGATGTCAAGAAAGAGGCAGCTTTCAAAGATACCAAGAAATCAAAGGGCAAACAGATTCAAGAGAGTGATGAGTCTTCTAGTGAGGAAGAGGCATATTACAACAAGAAAGGTAAGTTCTCTAGAAAGCACAAAAGCAAGAAAAATATAAGATGTTTCAACTATGGAAATTTTGGTCATTATGCTACTGACAGTACTGTTTCCAAGAATGAAAGTGATGAAGATATACAGGATGTTAAGAGCAAGGATTGTGAAAAGCACAAGTATTACAGAAAGAACAAAGATGAGCACATCAATCAAGGAAAGAGGTATTCACACAAGAACAAGAAGAGTTTCTACCTAGACAAAGCAAGTAAGTGTTCTAGCAGTGATAGTGAAAGCTCTTCAAGTGATGAGGAAAATGAGATGTTGTTCATATCAAAAAAAGAGGAAGAACCAAAACATAGATTCATTATTATAAAATGTCTTAGATGTGGAAATTTTGGTCACCTTGAGGATGATTGTACAAATAATGATTTGGTTTCCAGTATGTATAAGGATTCTTCAGAAAACTATCAAGAAGATGCTTGTATGGTTTTTGAAAAAGGTAGAACCTCTAGTGACAAGAAATCTGGAAAAGGCCTTGAGGATTCAGAAAGCAAACAAATAAAGGATCTTGAAAGTGAACTTAATAATGCTCTTAGTGCTTTGAAAAAGGAAAGAAAGAAGAATTCCAGACTCAAAGATAAGTTAGATGAATGTTGTATGGAGAGAGATGATATTACAGAAAGTCTTGACTTCTCTATGGCTAAGACACAAGAACTCAAGGACGAGTTAGAGTTTAAGATTCTTCAGTATAATGAGTTGGAATAGAAAATGGCTTCTTTGGAAGTGGAAACTAAAGAGTACAAGGATAAGCTATACAGGTTTCAAGATAGCTCAAAAAGGGTTAAGTCTCTCATCAAAATTCAAAGAAAACCAACAGATAAAACTGGTCTCGGTTTTGTTGAGCCGCACAAGAAACAGGTTGGGGATTCTAGCAAGAGATTTCAAATGGAAGAGAGTTCTGATGTAGAAAGTACTTCAGATCAAGATTCCGTGAGTGATAGATGCATAGAAATAGAAAATATAATTTTGAATGCAAAGAAGAAGTTTACCGAACCTAGAAGGTCATTTACAAGAAAGTTTAATGGCAGATGTTTTGTGTGTCACAGGTTTGGCCACATGGCTTCGCATTGCATGACTCAAGTAAGGAAGGTAAATGACAGTTTCAGGGGCCGTAATTTCTCTCAAGGGTATTGCTACTCTTGTAAATAGTTCAGGCATAAGGCAATTTTTTGCATTACTAATTACAGGAACATGGTTAGTCATGATAGGCGCATTCAAAGAACAGGTATGTCGAACAAAAATAATAGTGTTACTTGTTATAAGTGCAACAATGATGGTCACATAGCTAGATAGTGCAAAGCTGATCTTCCAAATTACAGGAACAAGAACAGGAACAATGGTATAAATAGGTCCAAGGATCAAGTCATGGACAAGAACAGGGATGAGAACAAGAACAAGAACAGTGAAAAGAACAGAAATATTGACAAAGAATTCAAGAGAAGGCCCGACAAGGAAGTTATAGACGCTGATGATGATCAGTGCTTAATGGGAGTTTCACTCCCACCCCTATTTTAATCACCTCATCAGGAGGTGGAGGAGGGACTAAGCTAAGAGGCTCATTCTTAGTCCCGAGCCCCAAAGGTGACCCTTTGCCATTGATGAAAAAGGGGGAGAGCTTCAATGTGAAGAGGAAAGCTTCAAGTCAGGGGGAGCAAAACTTCAAAAGGAAATTCTTAGCTGTTAGCACAGTTGGTTTTAGTTTTAGCTCCTGAGTCGTGTTTTTAGTAAAGGGTTGCCATCAATGACAAAGGGGGAGATTGTTGGCAATTTTGGGTACCTTAGGTACATTGCATTTACTAAAGTATAGAAGTTGTCATTGATGTCAAGAAGTTCTTGAAGCAATTTGATTTGATGTCAAGGATTTTTTTTTGATGAAAATTATTCAGAGCATGGACAGTGAGTTTCCAAGAAGTTCATAGTAGCCCATTTGTAAAAGATCACGAAAAAGACAAGAAAAAGTATGCAGAAGTGCTGGAAAAACTATCGTGATTTCACGACATGTTTGAGGAGAGAGAAAGTGTTGGCAAAACTGTCATGATTTCGTGACATGCTGGAAGAAAAAGAAGAAGCTGGAAAAACTGTCGCGATTTCGTGACATGTTGGTAGAGAAGGAGAGCAAGATGGAAAGTGTCATGATTTTGTGACATGTCGCATTTTCGCGACTCAAAAAGTGTAGGAAGGCAGAGAAGGAAAAGTGTCACGATTTCATGACACATTGCCAGGAAAGTTGTACGGATGAAAAAGTGTCACGATTTTGTGAAATAATGCAGAAAAGAGAGTCCGTAGTGTGAACTGTCGTGATTTCACGACAATTTCAAATAGAGAGAAAGTAACATGAGAAATGTCATTATTTCACGACATGCTGTAGAGGTCGAGGTGAGGACTGTCGCGATATTGTGACATGCTAAAAATCTTGAAGTGAGAACTGTCACAATTTCATGACATGCAGCAAAGGGAAGAGTCTAAAATGAGAAGCATCATGATTTTGCGATAGGCTTCAAAGAAGTCATACGGATGAAAAAAGTGTCACAATTTCATGACAGGTTGAAGAGAAAGCTTGCGAATGCAGAAAGTGTCATGATTTCATGATAGGTTGAGATGGCAGCTTTCATTTGGAGAAAGTGTCACGATTTCACAATAGAAACAGATAGCAAGTCTTCAATAGAAGAAGCATCATGATTTCACGATGAATTCAAGAAGGACGAGCTCGAATGCAAAATGTGTCATGATATTACGACATGTGGTTTCACAGCAGACGCTACAAGAGAGTTGCAGAGGCGGTTGAAGTCGACAGAGTTAACTTTGAGCAGAAGATTTTTAGGGTTGTGCAACCGACGGAGTATAGGGTTACACCCGACCAAGTTTGAGTGTTTTGATCTTGAAATTTATACTATAAAATAAGGGTTGTTTCTAGTTTGAAAGCATTGAATAAGTATCGAAATTGCGCAAGTTAAGTCCGTGGTGCACAAATAGCAATCGTGTCGAATTGATTGAAGTGTGCGTTTGAAGTGCGATATTCGTAGATAGAGTATGGGGGAGAAGTTTGATCATCGAGAAATAGAGTGTGCAAATACTGTGCTATTGTGTTTGCACAGAAGTGCATAAGTTGATGTTCGATCGAGTGTTGTTGTGTTTGCACAAATAGTGCAAACGTTGGTTTTGACCAAATGAGACTGTAACAGAATAGAAAGAACTTTGAGGATAGACTTGTGCCAGACTGAAGGACTGTGTTTAGTGCAAACTAGAGAAAGAGGAAGAGGACAGAATTGTGCCAGACCGAAGGACTGTGTTTGATGCAGATTAGAGAAAAATATAGAGGAAATTTTTGCTAGACCAAAGGACTGTGTTTAGTGCATATTCGAGGACCAGCTTTGTGGTGATAGAGTTGAGGACAGAGATCTCCCGCCAGAGCAGGGAAGATAGGTGTCTTCTATGGATAGAGTTCCACTTGCTAAGGGTAGAGGAGGTAGAGGTCTTCTAGAGGATCACCACTAAAGAGCAGAGCTAGGGGAAGGTGTCTCCTTTGGGTTGATGCCCATAAATATTGTAATCGGGAAAGGTATTCCCAAATTGTGAGTTGATAAAATTTAGAGAGAAATTTTATCCGTAGAGTAGCGCGCATTGGGTGAACCATGTAAATTGTTGTGTCTCTTTTATGAATGGTGTTTTGTGCATTGCTTTGATTACTGCTATTAATACTGATGTCTATACATTGCATAATACTGATTTGAAAGCTATTTTGAAGCAAAAGTAAAAAGTGGTCTTATACTGTTCACCCCCCTCTCAGTATAAGCTTGTGTTCTTCAAGGGTAGTATTAGGATAAACACCCCTACTCACAGGGCTTCACATAATCAGTGAGTGTTTAGATGTTATTCTTGACTATTTAAGGGTGATTCAAAAGCCTAGGTAGGTCAGTAGTGGGTCTTAGACAGTGCCACCTCTTTATAAGAGTACTTTTGTATTCCCCCTAAGTGTGACACTGAGAGGGGGGTGAATCAGTGTGTATTAAAAATTTTAATCCAACTATGAAATCAAATCAAAACAAGCAATCACACAAACATGCATCACATAACACCAGATTTATAGTGGAAACCCGATGTGGGAAAAACCACTGTGCCAATGGACTGTTTGGACTCCCATCCAAATCCAACCTCAAAAATATTTGGTCTTTACAATATTTTTGTAGCACCCACTATAGGGAATGGCACCAACCAACCCGGACTTTAGCAACACCAACTGCAAGGAGCACCGACCCCTGTTGCCAAGCACCCACTAGGCAAAAATACAAAGCTCTGGTAGAAGAAGTTTATCCCTGACAATAAGACCCTGAGTGGTCTAGCACACTGAATCTCTCTGTACACACTCTACTCACCGAAAAATCCCACTGATCATTTCACACTCTGAGCCCATTGACAATCTGAATCCCTATTCTCTGCATACAAAACAAAACCCTCTTCCTCAAACTCAACAAAACCCTCTTCACACAAAAATGAAAATTTGGACCATAAGATGATGTTTTCAGCCTTGAATAATATCTCCTATAGGAGACATGACAAAAATTGTAGATCTTCGAATTCTGCATGATCTGGAAAAAAAATGGGCTCAAACGGACGCCTGGATCAAAAGTTATGGCCAAAATACTAGAGACACCTTTTTATTCCATGCATAAAAAAAACCTTTGTTTTATGACTGCATCTCTTCATTTCAAAAACAACCCCAAACTTACACTCAGCTTCAAGAATTCATCAGAATACTTCAATCCACAATTCTCAACCCGCAACTTCTTATTCTCCTCACAATACATTGGCAGTCACACCTTTTCATATATCATCCATCCTGCTTTTCATGCCCTGGCTACACACATATTTTTCTTTTTGTACACAAAACAAAATCGTATTCCCCTATTTTTATTTTCACACTATACTTGTTGTGCACTATAATTTTTCTTCTTCCATACGTTTACTATCAAGAGTCTTCGGTTACATATACAAAAGGTAAAAACTCCCCATTAAAAATCTTGTCTAAAATTAGCTTTCAAAGATTCCAACCCTTTTAAAAATGTAACACCTTTAATTCCACATACACACACTTGTCAAAAAAAATCTGCTTTTTGTAACTACCATACTAATTGCATATCTTCCAATCAATGCAATCCACTAAATTTGGATTTATCTTTATCAAAACTCCCATTTTCAAAACTGCCAAAAAGTGATGACAGGGCAAATTGCAACAGTCATAACTTCCTCCTCAAATTTCCAAACAGGTTAAAATTTGAAACATGTATTCTTGGTCAAACCGACTACCTCTATTTTAAATTTCAGATTTTAACTCTTCACGTATTATTCACAGTACCTCCGATAATATGGCCTTTTACGTAGTTTTGATACCTGTCTAAAACTACCAAAAACTGGAAAAAGTGCTCCGAAGCCATTTTGCAACTATCACCGTTTCCTCCTCAGATCTCCATTTGGACTGAAATTTAAAAATTATGCTCTCGGTACATCTGAATACCTCCAGTAAAAATTTTAAAGTCTGATTCCTCACGGATTTCTTAATATACCTCCGACAAAGTGGCCTCCGATGCTGATTTTACACCTATCACATAAAGTACAAAATCATCCAACAAGGTACCGATGATGCAACCGACCGGTCTAAACACTGATCTAACATCACCAAAACTATCCTGACCTATTTCCTGACTCATCGACATGCTCAACACTATGTCGGGCTATCCAACATAGTCCATTGGCACTTATGAGCAACATTTGCAACTTTTGACAACTTTTGTAACTTTTGCAATTTCACACAAACCACTTGCAACACCTTCACCCGAGCATCAAACATGTCCTCACAAGCTCCAAACACCTTACCACTGCACCAACCAAGTCCAACTGAGTGTGTTGACAACAATGACAACACCTTGCTCAACAATCTCCCCCTTTGGAATTGTTGGCAACACACGAACTTTTTCCTGTAACTCTTCTCCCCCTTTGACAACAATGACAAAGGGCTGCTACAAACTCCCCCTGAGTCCATACACAACATTCTCAGGCAAAAATTAGTACCAAGCAATAGTTGCAAATAGGAGCAAAAAGATAAAATAGTGAAAAATTGCTCCCCTTGAGAATGTGGTCCCGATAGCGGTCTAGTGCTTGGGAAGTGTAACCACTCCCAATTTCTTGCGAAGATATTCAAAAACTTCCTTGGGCAATGGTTTTGTGAAAATATCCACTACCTGCTCTATCGTAGGAACAAAATCCAACTTGACTTCACCTTCTATGACTTTCTCCTTCAAGAAATGGTACCTGATAGCTATATGCTTCATGCGGGAATGCATCACTGGATTCTTCGAGATGTTAATAGCACTTGTGTTATCACACATGACTAAAATAGGCTCACTGAAATGAATTCCAAGGTCTTTTAGAGTTTGCTTCATCCATAGTACTTGTGTGCAACATGATGCCACTGCAATATACTCTACCTCTGTTGTAGACAAGGAAACTGACTCCTGCTTTTTGTTGTGCCATGCTACAAGATTGTCACCAAGATAAAATGCACCTCCACTGGTGCTCTTCCTATCATCAATGCATCCAGCCCAATCTGCATCTGAATATGCAATAAGAGTGAAGTCCTTACCTTTTGGATACCATAACCCATACTCCATTGTGCCTTTAAGGTACCAAAAAATTTGTTTTACAACTGTAACATGAGTCTCCTTAGGACTGGCTTGAAATCGTGCAACCATACACACTACCTACAAAATATCTGGTCTAGTAGCAGTTAAGTACAACAAGCTCCCAATCATGGATCTATACATGGTTTGATCTACAGGTGGTGACTTGTCATCCTTGCTCAACTTACAACCTATTGTCATGGGAGTACTGACTGGCTTGCAATATTCCATTGTAAACTTCTTTAACATCTCTTTCACATATTTGATTTGAGAAATGAATATGCCCTTCTCTAGTTGATTAACTTGCAAACCAAGAAAATAAGAAAGCTCACCAATCATTGACATCTCAAACTCATTTTGCATCTTACTTGCAAAATATTTGCACAATTCATCTTTGCTACCTCCAAATATGATGTCATCTACATACACAACAACAATAATTTGATGATCATTTTCAATTTTAGCATACAAATTGTTGTCCACCATACCTTTCTTGAAACCTTGTTGCTGGAGATAGTTGTCTAGCCTTGCATACCATGCTCGGGGTGCCTGTTTCAAACCATATAAAGCCTTCTTCAACCTACAAACCATGTTAGGATCATCTCCTAGCTGAAAACCATCTGGTTGCTCAATGTATACCTCTTCCTCAAGTTTACCATTCAGAAAAGCTGACTTTACATCCATCTGATAAACTCTGAAATTCTTGTAAACAACCAATGCAAGAAATATTCTTATTGCTTCTAGTCATGCTACAGGTGCAAAATTTTCTTCAAAATCAATACCTTCAACCTGTGCATATCCTTTGCATACTAACCTTACCTTATTTCTGACAACCTGTCCATATTCATTTAGCTTGTTCCAAAAAACCCACTTGGTACCTATCACGTTCTTGTTTACTGGTCTTGACACTAGCTCCCAAGTCTTGTTCTTTTCAATCTGGTTCAACTCTTCTTCCATTGCCTTTACCCAATTTTCATCTTTACTTGCTTCTGCAACATTTTTGGGTTCAATATTGGATAATAGAGAATAGGCTCTTACAATTTTTCTTCTTGTCTGAACACCAACTTTGGGATCTCCAATTATTTGTTCTTCGGGATGATCTTTTTGCCAAGTTACAGATTTGGATTTCTTGTCCTTTTCTTTGTCTTCCTCTGATTCCTCCTCTTCTGATTCACTTTTTGTCTCCTCATATTTCTTCTCTTCCTTTTCTCCTTCGATTGTCTCTTCATAAATAGGAAATTTTTCTTCATTGCTTGTTGGTAGTTCTCTCCTTTCATCAACTTTGACATCAACACTTTCAACAATTTTTCTTAGCCTTTTATTGTAGCATTTATATGCTTTGCTTTTTGTCGAATAACCAAGAAAGATACCTTCATCCGCTCTATCCTCGAACTTGCCAAGATTGTCTTCGGTTCTTCTGATGTAGCACTTACTACCGAATACCTTGAAATGTTTCATTGTTGCTTTTCTACCGAACCACATCTCATATGGAGTTTTGCTTTCATTTGGCCTCAACATGCACCTATTTTGAATGTAAACCATTGTATGAACTACCTCTTTCCAGAACCTATCAGCTACTTTGCTCTCGGTTAGCATTGTTCTAGCCATTTCCTACACTGCTCTATTTTTTCTTTCCACAACACCATTTTGCTGAGGTGTCCTAGCAGTAGAAAATTATCTCCTGATACCAAAATTTTCACAATACTCTGTAAAATATTCTGAAATAAATTCACCTCCTCTGTCTGATCTCAGGCATTTAATTCTTCTCCCAGTCTGATTCTCAACTAAGTTTTTGAATATTTTGAACATTTCAAGAGCTTCTGATTTATGTTTCAAAAATAGTACCCATGTCATCCTGGAATAGTCATCTATGCACAACATGAAGTATTTATCACCATTTATACTCTGAGTTCTCATAGGCCCACACAAATCAGTATGCACTAGCTCCAATGGTTTTCTAGTATAGTGTTCTTTTGCCTTGAAAGATGTTCTAGTTTGCTTACCTTTCTGACATGATGCACAAATATTGTTTGATGGCTTGGAAATGCTGGGAATGTCTCTTACCACTTTCTTCGAGCTGATTTTTACTAAATTGTCGAAGTTGATATGACCAAGTCTCTTGTGCCACAACCAATTTTCATTTTCATGTCCAAGCAAGCAAGATCCTTCTAAGGTCTCTATGAGAGTGTACAAATTTCTAGATGTTCTTGTTCCAACTGCTATCAATTTACCACTGTTTGCCTTTCTGATTTCACATCCCTACCTTTTAAAAATCACATCATGACCTCTATCACAAATTTGACTCATGCTCAATAGATTATGCTTTAGTCCAACCACAAACAAGACTTCTTCTGACTTGATTTTTCCATTGTTGATATTAACCGTGCCTCTGCCAACTATCTTAGCTCCATCATTGTTTTCGAATTTGACTGAGCCACCTTCATATTGCTACAATTTTTCAAATTTTTGTTTTTCCCCGGTCATGTGACTAGAACATCCACTGTCAAGTATCCATGGTGCGGGTTTATTCTGTGCCTTGAATGTTGTCTGTACAATTAAAGACTCCTTGTCTTCCTTTGGTTGTTCTTTCTTTTTCCAAACTTGTTTGTCCTTTGCCTTGGATTCTTGTATTGTCTTATGATTTTCAGCTGATTGATCATGATTGTCTGATATTTTTCTATTTTGTTTCCTTGAGTCTGGCTGAAATCTTCTTTCCTGAAAAATATTTGATGCAAACACACTTCTACAAAATTTTGCAATGTGCCCGAAATTATGACATTTATAACATTCCACATAATAGTCCACCAATGGTGCAAAGAAATTCTTACTCACAAAATTTCTTGGTGCGACATTAAACTTGCAATCTGAAATCTTGTGACCATAAGCATTGCATTTAAAATAGTAACCAAAAAAGAAATAGTTGAACCTAGTTTGCGGTCTTTGCCATGTAGTTGCAGGCATCACGAATCTTCTTCTCCTTTGAACATTAGTGAAGTCATCACTATCTACATTCTTTTCATGCCTTGGCTCATTGTCTTCTCTTACTGGATTCGGCTTTGCTTGATCAACTTGTGTTTTATTTTCTTCAGTCTTTGTAGATTTTGCATTGGTTGCTTTTGGTTTATTTGATGTTTCTCCTTCTTCAAAACCCAAACCGAATCTAATGGGTGTAGTTCTCTGGTTCTTTATGATCTCATCCAGCTTCATAGAACTCCCTTCAAGTTTGTGATAAGAATTGATTTTCTGATTCATCTCTTCTAACTGCAACCTTAAACCAACAATCTCTTCTTCTAATTTGCTACAATTTTCTACTTTCATGGTTAATTGCACTTCAAGATCTTCGAAGATATTTCTGAATTCTTCTATTTGCACCTTCAAAGTTGCTATGATTTCATTTGCATCCTCAAGCTTTCTTGAAGTTTTCTTGTGCCTTTTTCTTTCTGCCTTCAATTCATCTAGAGCTGCAACCAATTCTGCTTCCATATTAACTTCTGCATCTATTTCTTCTTCATTAAATTCCTCTTCTTCTTTCAGCTTTTCTTCTTCAACTACCATGAAAAGAGCTTCACTTGTTTCTTCCTCAGAGTTCTCACTGGAGATTGGATATGAAACTTAATTGAACTTGAGAAAACTATTCTGGATTTACCTTTTCTAAAATTTGACATCTTCTTCCTGTCCCCTCTTTCTCTATGTGATCCTTCATCATTGCTATTCCTTTCATTGTAAGGACATTTAGCTACGAAATGTCCAACACTTCCACAGTTGAAGCATTTGAATGGTAATTTTCCTTTGTATTTTCCTTTACCTTTTTTCAGCTTTCTCACAAAGTTAGCTTCCATTTCATCTGACATTTCATCTTCATCAGATTCTGGTTTAGCTTTGATGTTCTTCTGAGCTTTAAATGTTGCTTCTCTATCAGTAGATTTAGCTTTTCCTATTCTCATCTCATAAGCAGTCAAAGAGCCATGCATCTCATCCATAGTAAGACTATTCAAATCCTTTGCTTCTTCTATAGCAGAAACTTTAGAATCAAATATTTGAGGAAGAGATCTTAATACCTTTTTGATGATTATCGAGTCTTTGATTTCCTCTCCAAGTCCTCTGATAGCATTGATGACTTCATTTACTCTTAATAGGTAGGCCTCTATATTCTCATCTTCATTCATTTTTAGCCCTTCAAATTGTGCTCTATGTGTCTACAATTTAGCTTCCTTAATCTTGTCATCTCCTTCATGAATGCTCTTCAACTTATCCCAAATTTCCTTGGCGGTCTTGCATCCCATAAATTTTACCAGTTCACTATCAACTAATCCACACATGATAGCATTCTTAGCTTTTGAATCATTCTCAAATAGTTTCTTTGCCGCAACATCAACCGGAGGAGTAGAGGGTATTGTATATCCACTATTTATTGATTCCCAAATATCGTATCCCAAAGCACAAAGATATGTCTGCATTCTGAGTCTCCAAAAAGCGTAGTTGGTTCCATCGAATAATGATGCTTTGTTTGAGGAGAAGCCTTCACCACTTGCCATTGTGTCACTTCCAAGATCACCCTAGCCGATTGAGCCTATTCAGGAACCTTGCTCTGATACCAATTATTGAACTAAGCATGACACTGAGAGGGGGGTGAATCAGTGTGTATTAAAAATTTTAATCCAACTACGAAATCAAATCAAAATAAGCAATCACACAAACATGCATCACATAACACCAAATTTATAGTGGAAATCCGATGTGGGAAAAACCACTATGCCAATGGACTGTTTGGACTCCCATCCAAATCCAACCTCAAAAATGTTTGGTCTTTACAATATTTTTGCAGCACCCACTACAGGGAATGACACCAACCAACCCAAACTTTAGCAACACCAACTGCAAGGAGCACCGACCCCTGTTGCCAAGCACCCACTAGGCAAAAATACAAAGCTCTAGTAGAAGTTTATCCCTGATAATAAGACCCTGAGTGGTCTAGCACACTGAATCTCTCTGTACACACTTTGCTCACCAAAATCCCACAATCATTTCACACTCAATTTTTATCAATATTTCACACTCTGAGCCCATTGACAATCTAAATCCCTATTCTCTGCATACAAAACAAAACCCTCTTCCTCAAACTCAACAAAACCCTCTTCACACAAAAATGAAAATTCAGACCATAAGATGACATTTTCAGCCTTGAATAATATCTCCTATAGGAGACATGACAAAAATTGTAGATCTTCAAATTCTGCACGATCTGGAAAAAAAAATGGGCTCAAACGGATGCCTGGATCAAAAGTTATGGCCAAAATACGAGAGACACCTTTTTATTCCATGCATAAAAAAAACCTTTGTTTTATGACTGCATCTCTTCATTTCAAAAACAACCCCAAACTTACACTCAACTTCAAGAATTCATCAGAATACTTCAATCCACAATTCTCAACCCGCAACTTCTTATTCTCCTCACAATACATTGGCAATCACACCTTTTCATATATCATCCATCCTACTTTTCATGCCCTGGCTACACACATATTTTTCTTTTTGTACACAAAACAAAATCGTATTCCCCTATTTTTATTTTCACACTATACTTGTTGTGCACTATACTTTTTCTTCTTCCATACGTTTACTATCAAGAGTCTTCGGTTACATATACAAAAGGCAAAAACTCCCCATTAAAAATCTTGTCTAAAATTAGCTTTCAAAGATTCCAACCCTTTTAAAAATGTAACACCTTTAATTCCACATACACACACTTGTCAAACAAAATCTGCTTTTTTTAACTACCATACTAATTGCATATCTTCCAATCAATGCAATCCACTAAATTTGGATTTATCTTTATCAAAACTCCCATTTTCAAAACTGCCAAAAAGTGATGATAGGGCAAATTGCAACAGTCATAACTTCCTCCTCAAATTTCCAAACAGGTTAAAATTTGAAACATGTATTCTTGGTCAAACCGACTACCTCCAGTTTAAATTTTAGCTTTTAACTCTTCATGAATTATTCACAGTACCTCCGATAAGATGGCCTTTTACGTAGTTTTGATACCTGTCTAAAACTGCCAAAAACTGGAAAAAGTGCTCCGGAGCCATTTTGCAACTATCACCGTTTCCTCCTCAGATCTTTGTTTGGACTAAAATTTAAAAATTATGCTCTCGATACATCCGACTACCTCCAGTAAAAATTTTAAAGTCTGATTCCTCACGGATTGCTTAATATACCTCCGACAAAGTGGCCTCCGATGCTGATTTTACACCTATCACAAAGTACAAAATCATCCAACAAGGTACCGGTGATGCAACCGACTGGTCTAAACACTGATCTAACATCACCAACACTATCCTGACCTATTTCTCGACTCGTCGACATGCTCAACACTGTGTCGGGCTATCCAACACAGTCCATTGGCACTTATGAGCAACATTTGCAACTTTTGACAACTTTTGTAACTTTTGCAATTTCGCACAAACCACTTGCAACACCTTCACCCGAGCATCAAACATGTCCTCACAAGCTCCGAACACCTTACCGCTGCACCAACCAAGTCCAACTGAGTGTGTTGACAACAATGACAACACCTTGCTCAACACTAGTCACCTTGAGCCTTCCCACAACATAAGAAGCTTTTTCACCTATTTTTATCTCACCACTCCTTGCATACCTCTGGGTAAAGTGGGAATAGTATGCATTAACATAACCATTTATATTTAACTCAAATACTTTGTGTTTGTAGTTGTTTTGCTCACACCAAAACACTCAAATTACAATACAAAATAATCAAGCATAAAATTCAACATCAACTATACACATTTGTTTGTTGTTTTTTTATTTTGAAATAAATTAAATTATATTGTTATAGAAATACTAAAAAAACTTACAAAATTGCTGAAAATACTTACAAAACTAATGAAAACACTTCTACAACTACTCTAAAACTTCTAAAACTAGTCCTAAAGACCTCCAAAACCAATTTGGAAACTTTTTTGAGCACAAAAAAACCTATTTTTTAGAAAAATTTAAGTATAGGTACAATTTTCCTCAAGAAAATGTATGGACAAGTATGACCAACCATAAAATGTATGAATGGGTATGTTTTCCCTAAGACTACTTTATTTTGTTAGAACCAGACCTCAAATAGCTCAAGCAGTTAACAATTTTGGTTTTCCCTTGACATAGCTTGTGTAATTTTCCAATTTCCCTTCATAATGGTCTCCATGTGAAGTAAAGTGCATGTCCAAGAGCATGTAGTCCTAAAAAATGCAAGAGTAAATCCTTTTGACTATCAAGGGGATACATCCTTCCCTCCATCATAACATTCATCCACACCACCACAACATTAGCAATTTATTTTACCCTAAAATTCATTGCCTCCCCTTAACATCTCTGATTGCATGCTCTTTCACCAACATATCCTTCAAACTGATTCCCCTATTGTGTCCCAAATTGAGGTGCCAAATTTTACCTTCATCATACCACTATAATCAAACTACATAGCTTCCTATTTCATCTACTTAGATTACAATCTGATAGGTGCCACCCCTAAATTCTCTAGCTTTATTTTCTCCAGTCCACCATTGACTAGATCATAGGAAGCCTTTTCTTCTGGAAATCCAACCGCCACTCCTATGTTCACTAGTATTCCTCATACAACAAACTTGATATTCACATACTAACCATCACCATCTCATCAACAATATATTTAATCTCTTCCTTCTTCACAACCACCCATGTACGTTGATACCATCCCCTCAGTCTCAATCACAAACCTAACTCAATACATTCATATATTTTGCTCCTGAGCAAACCCTCTTACATCAATCAGGTATCCACATAATAGTAAGGGTATAATAAAATACCCCAACAACCTCAAGCACACAGTCAAGTGATAAATTAGCTAGGGCATGATTATATGCCCCAAAAATAATAGGTGCACAATTAGATGCCAAATAATCAAGGGCATAATTAGATGCCCCAATAGAAATAGGTGCACAATCAAGTGCCCAATCAAAAAGGGTATAGTAAAATATCCCAACAACCTCAAGTGCATAATCAGGTGCTAAATTAGATAGGGCATAATTAGATTCCCCAATGGCAACAAGTGCCCAATAAATAATAGTATAATCAAATACCCCAACAACCTCAAGTGCATAATTAGGTACCAAAATTTGGAATGGCATAATTATATACCCCAACAAAAATAGGTACACAATTAAGTGCCTAATAAACAAGGGTATAATCAAATCCCCCAAAAATATCAAGCATACAATCAGGTGCCAAATTATCAAGGGTATAATCACATGCCCCAACAATAATAAGTGCACAATCAATTGCCCAATAAACAAGGGTATAATCAAATATCCCAACAATATCAAGTACACAATTATGTGCCAAATCATCTAGGACATAGATAGATGTCCCAACAATAATAGGTGCATAATCAAATGCCCAATCAACAAGGGTAAAATAAAATACCTCAAATATCTCAAGTGCATAATCAAGTGCCAAATTATCTAGGGTATAATCAAATACCCCAACAATAGGTGTACAATCAAGTGCCCAATCAACAAGGGTATGATCAAATGCCCCAATAGTCTTTAGTGCACAATCAGGTGCCATATTAGCTAGGGCATAATAATATTCCTCAATAGTAATAGGTGCACAATCAAGTACCCAATCAATAAGGGTATAATCAAATACCCTAACAATAGATGCATAATCAAGTACCCAATAAATAAGGGTGTAATAAAATACCCTAACAACAAGTGCACAATCAAGTACCCAATCAACAAGGGTATAATAAAATACCCCAACAACCTTAAGTGCATAATCAAGTGCTAATTCATCAAGGGTATGCTCAAATACCCCAAAAACAATAGATTCCCAATCAACAAGGGTACACTTAGATACCCCAACAACAACAAATGAACACTCAAGTACCAATTCAACAAGGATACATGTAAGTATCCCAACAATAAAAATGCACCCTAATCTAGTACATGTACAAGGGTTACCATACCAATAGATCCAAACACAAGTACCCCCACAAAAAGTAGTAATTCAAGGGTTAACTCAACATGGGTATAATAAAATACCCCTTCAACAGATACCCAATCAAGCATTATTCAATCACATGGACAATAAAAAAATGCTTGATAATGATTAGTATACATAGGCATTGCAACAACACACACACATCCAAGTGCCTACACAAAAACAATACTATGAAGAGCCTGAGAAACCATATTATCAAGAAGCCACCCCTATGTTCAACCACACTCAACAATAAAAATTGAATACATGATTCAATCAAAATCAAGTCATCCATACTCCAAATCCACCTTCCAACTACCACACCCCCAACAACAACCACCATGAAAACTCTTTTATGGACACCTTGGTTGGTTCAAATATAATAATACCAGTCATGCCACATACAATACAACTTATCCAATACCATATTAAATTATTGTAAACATGCTTGACTAACTTTATATATAACAAACCCACTCACAATGAGTAATGCTCAAAACCCATTCATACTTCTATTCACATGCCTCCATACCCCTCCAATTTTGATCCTAAATTTGAAAAATTTAGAGGTAAGGAGGAACCTTGAAAATATTTGAGCAACTATTGTTTTGCTTGCTATCACATTAGCGATTTTTATGCTTTAATTCTCAAAACCTTCATGTAGTCCCTTTGGAGAGTAGCTTTAAATTGGTATGATAACTTACCAAGGCATTATTTGTATACATTTCATCAACTTGGAAATGCTTTCTTGGAATATTTTACCCCTAACATCAAGAATAGAACATCCTTTATAGACTTATACAATCTACAACAATTCAAGGATAAGCCTATTATTAATTATGTGGCACGATGGTGAGTAGTCATAAATGATCTACCCTTTTACATCCCTCAAGTAGAGTTGGTTATAGTATTTTATAGAAGTTGTATTAAAGCAATATTTGATAATTTATAGATGCAACAACATAACTCCTTCGAGGAAGCTACCACACATCCAAAACTTATCAAAGATATTAAAATACAAAAGGGGAATATTAAGCCCCATAATAATATTGAGTACACTTATAACATATTTAATAAAGAAAATTTTAGTCAAGGCCAACCTAAGCCTCCTTAGCCCTCCAATATTATGATCAATTTGGTAGACACACCACCCAATAAAAATGCCCTTGCACAAAAACAAGGTTACCAAAACCTTGGTAATGTAATTCCCCTACCTTTATAGCCTCATCAACATACCTCTCAATATTTCATTGATCATCCACCTTGTGAAGAACACAAGCTTATACTGAGAGGGGGGTGAAAAGTATAAGACCACTTTTTACTTTTCTTTCCCAATCAATATTATGCAATGTATAGATAGCAATATCAATAGCAGTAATCAAAGCAATGCACAAATCACCACACACAATAGAGACACCAATTTTACGTGGTTCACCCAATGTGGGCTACTCCACGGAGAAAATATTTCACTAAAATTTTCTCAATCAATCTCTTGGGAATCCTTTCCCTATTACAATGTTTATGGACCTCTGTCCAAAGGAGACACCAATCCCTAATCAAGTTCATGGATCTCTATCCATAGGAGAACTCCTTTCTCCTTAGCTTTGACTGGTGATCTTCTAGAAGAATTATTGCCCCCACTACTCTGGCTAATGGATCTCTATCCATTGAAGACACCTATCCTCACTACCCTGGCTAATGGATCTCTATCCACTGGAGACTATCATCCTCTATACTCTATCACCTTCAAAGCTCTATCTCAAATCTACACTAAACATAGTCCTTCGATCTAGCACAAATCTACTCTATCTCTATCTCTAGTCTGGCACAAACCTATCCTCAAATCTGCACCAAAATCTATCCTCAAATCTATACTAAACATAGTCCTTCGATCTAGCACAAATCTATCCTCAATATCTATCCTCTGATCTATACTAAACATAGTCCTTCGGTCTAGCAAAAATCTATCCTCAATATCTATCCTTTGATCTACACTAAACATAGTCCTTCGGTCTAGCACAAATCTATCCTCAATCTCTATCCTCAAGCCTTAACACAAAGCTTGACTCAATCTCAAATCAACTTTGCTAGATCTACCACAAACCTTAACTCAAGGTTTGAACAAATCAATCAATCAACTCTGCTCACAAGTCTTCTCAAAGACTTATCTCAAATCTACCTTGTAAGCTTCCACAAAATCTCACACTAATCTATCCACAAGTCCTCTCTAGAACTTGTCCAATCTACTCTCAACAAGTCCTTACTAGAACTTGTCCAAATCTTCTCAATAAGTCCTCACTAGAACTTATCCACATCTGCTCTCAATTTATATTGTAAGCTTCCACAAAAGCTCACACAAATCTGTCCACAAGTCTTCTCAAAGACTTACCTCAAATCTTCTCAACAAGTCCACACTAGAACTTGTCCAATCTCATAGAAATATAAAGAGAATTGTTAGAGACTCAATATGCTTCACACTCATCACAATGCTCAATTACTTTCAATCATTCTTTTAGAAACATATAGAGAATTGTTAGAGACTCAATATGCTTCACATTCACCTCAATGCTCAATCACTTTCAATCACTCTTTTAGAAACATATAGAGAATTGTTAGAGACTCAATATGCTTCACACTCACAAACTCTTTCTTTTATCATAGAAACATATAGATAATTGTTAGAGACTCAATATGTTTCACACTCATAAACTCTCAATCACTTCCTCAACTCAATTTAGAATATAGAACAATTTGTTTCATAGAACTTGAACAATTCACTTTAACGCATTCACTTGACTAGGCTCAATCAACTCTACTCAACCAATCACTCAATGAAATAATCCTTGCTCACAAACTCTAGTCCAAGCATATGAACATTCACTCAAATATTTCCAACAATGCTTATCAACCAATCTCACATAACAATGATACTCATGTTCTTTCCAAACCCTAGTTCAAGTTCTTCACTCAACCATTCACTTCAACAACAATGCTTTAAACCAATAACAATGATACTCATGTTCTTTTCAAACCCTAGTTCAAGTTCTTCACTCAACCATTCACTTCAACAACAATGCTTATAAAACAAGGTGCATAGCATTCACTTCACAATAGCTCAACAACTCAATAAGGAAACCTAATCAAGTCCTTTTCACTCCAAAGTTGTTTTCCAGAAAACCAACCAATCAACTCAACCAAGGAAGAATGTGCCCATACCTTTTTCTTGATGAGGAGTAGACCACACAAATATGCCACAATCATAAACACTTCTTTGCCAAACTCAAGGAGGTTAGAAGATAATAATATCTCTCTCAAGGAATCACAATACAAAATAATATCAAACACAAATACACCTTATCACTCCATCTTTAAAATAACATCCAACACCTTAAAAATATTAGAACAATTACTTTCACAATAATCCCTTTGGCAAAAAGTCCTTTAAAATAAAATCAACACCTTAAAAGGCTTACTCCTCCAATATGCAAATATAACAATTAGGACTTTATTTTAAAATTAAGATCAAACTCCTTATAACTCCCTTCACTATTTTACCATGAAAAATCACCACAAGAAATTAACTTTAATTAATCCTTATGCCTCCCAACTACCTCACGTCAAACCTTAGGGCAATGAAAATTAAATAAAAAATGTACCTTTGCCCTTAGTGGGTTTTGAACCCACGATGCTGCCTCCCCAAGTGCCCTAGCCGTAGCCTTGGCTACCACGTGAGCTAGGTGCTCACATGGGAGCTAGAGTGCCCATGCACTCTATTACCTTCTCTGTCGCTGCCAAAACAAAAATGCAAAAAGGGCTTCCAAACTTGCTACCGCTAGGTTTCGAACCCGTAACCACTCTGCCACAAGCGCCAAGCCAAATGCCACCTGAGCTAGCCACCAGATGGTGCTAGGAACTAAGCACCTCGACGTCTTAAACACACCGAATTTTAGATTTATGCAGTGCACAAAAACTACTATGTTTCCTCCATGAGTTACAACACATTTTTCAAAGGATATCACACATCCTTTTTGGCCTTAGCAAAGGTAATATATATATGCCTTTATTATCACTTCCATCATGTCGATGGGGGAAAGTCTTCGACTTGCACGTCAATGGAATAAACTTAGGTTTTGCCACTTCGAATAAATAAATAATATTTATTTATAAAATTTAAATTCAATTTGAATTTAAATATTTAATATTTATAAATTAAATATTAAAACTTCCTTGGGCTTTCTAATTTGAAATTAAAGGCCTCCTTGGGTTTTTATAAAAAAACTTTTACATTTCTCATCCATGGTTTTAATAAAAACCTTTTATTTTGTTCCTTCATGGTTTTAATAAAAAACCTTTTATCTTTGCTCACATAAAATTATGAAGCTCTTTTGGAACCAATCAATTGCATTTCTCCTTAGGACCTTTTGACATCAATGACAACTCACTCTTGACATCAATGACAACTTATCTACTCAAAATGTCCAACAATATCCCCCTTTGTCATTGATGGCAACCCAAATTATTTTTACCAAATACTTGACCTTTTTCTTGTTCTGCTCCCCCGGGACATTGCTCCCCTGACTCAATGCTCTCTCCTTAAACCAAATCTCCTCCCCTTACTTAAATCTCCCCCTTTTGACATCAATGGCAAAGGGTCACCTTTGGGGCTCAAGGCTAAGAATAAGTCTCTTAGCTTAGCCCCTCCCCCACCTCCTCTTGAGGTGGTTAATTCTGGGGTGGGAGTATTTCTACTCCCAAAAAGCACTGGTCTTTACCTTTGTCATATTTCCTTCTCATATGATCCTTTTGATTCCTTTGACTATTCATGTTCATGTCCATGTTCCTATTCTTGTTCTTGTTATTATTCATATTATTGTTCCTATTATTGTTCCTGTTCATGCTTGATTCTGGAATGTCTGCTCTACACCACTTTGTTGTATGTCCATCATTATTGCACTTATAACACTTAATGTTATTATTCCTTGGAGGTGCAAATGTCTTGGGATTTCTCCTGGTGAAGCCATATCTGTTCCTATCATGAACCCTACAATTCATTGCCTTGTGACCAAACTGATTACATGAGTAGCAATACCCATGGAAAAGTTGCCTGTTCCTAAAATTCCCATATTCCTATCTTTCATGTGTCCTGCATTCTGAAGCCTTGTGCCCAAATCTGTGACATGAGAAACATCTTCCATTGAAGTTTCCTTGTCTTGACCTCATTGGTCTCTTAGTCTCTCTTAACCTATTCTGATTGTTGTTCCATTTGTTTCTCCTTTGTGCATTGTTCCTTTCCTTGTTGAACTTTCTATTGTTCAACTCATCCTCAGAAGTCTCACTTAACCTATTTTTTTGTTACATTTTTTTTTGTGTTTTGTTGAATTTTTGTTGTCCAACTCATCCTCAAAAGTCTCACTTTCCCTCACATTGTCTTCTTCTGAAGTTTCTTCTTCTTCAAAACTTGAGGTTGACTCCTCTTCTTGTTTCTTTTGAGCCTGTTCAAAACCAAGACCTATTTTATTTTTTGACCTTCTTTGTACCTTGATCATCTTATCTACAATATTTGAGCTCTCCCCAAACTTGTGTAGCTTGTCCTTGGACTTTTCTAATTCTTCCCTTAGTAGAGCTACTTCTTGTTCTAACTTTTCACATTCTAAGACCTTTGCTTCTAGCTTATCCTTGAACTTCTTTGTCTTAGCCATTGACTTGTTTAGATCCTCTATAAGCTTTCATCTTTCTTCATCACATTCTTGAAACTGAAATTCAAGTTGGGAGTTTTGCTTTCTTACCTTATTTAAAGTTTTAAGAGCATAAATGAGCTCTCCTTCAAGATCAACTCCTCCTTTTTATGATTCTTCCTCTATTTGTTTGCCTTTGTCTACATCTTCATTTTATTTTGACTTGTCTTCTATAGGATCACCTTCTTCTTCTTCTAGTGCCATTAGAATATTCTCTTCTGGTCCTTCAAGTGCATCCTCATATTCATCATCACTGAAACTGAAACCATTCCTTGTACAACTATCTTCAAGATGTCCAAAATTACCACATCTAAAACACTTGAGAATTATTGGTGACCTTTTCTTAACTTCTTCTTTTTCTTCAATCAGAAATAGGACTTCATATTTATCATTACTTGAAAAACTAGTATCACTATCACTTGAGTACTTACTTGCCTTGTCTGCATAGTAGCTCCTCTTTTGTCTTTGAAAGAACTTATTTCCTTGTCTACCTTGTCCATCCTTGCCTTTCTTTTGGTACCTGAATCTTTTTGATTCCCTGTTCCTGTGATCCTATTTTTCTTCATCATTGTTATTTTTAGCTTCTTGACAATCAGTTGCATAGTGACCATACTTTCCACAATTGAAACATCTAACAAATTTTGCATCTTTAAATCTTCTTGAATCCTTATTCCTTCTGCCATAATTTGCTTCTTCATCATTGGATGACTCATTGCTCGATTCTGACTTCTTACCCTTTGTCTTCTTAATTGCTTTGAAGGTTGCTTCCTTCCAAATATTAGGTTCATATTTTGTTCTTAACTCAAAGGCTGTGAGAATACCAAGTAACATATCTCTTGTCAAAGAATCACCATCCTTTGCTTCTTCTATAGCTGAAATATTTTCACTAAACCTTGTTGGGAGAGACCTTAAGATCTTATCACAAACATCTGATTCTTCAACATTAAGTCCAAGTCCTTGCATAGCATTAACAACCTCATCTACCCGAAGTAGATAAGTACTAATGTTTTCCTCATTCTTCATTCTTAATTCTTCAAATTGTCCTTTGAGATTTCGTATCTTTGCCTTTTTGACACTTTTATCTCCTTCATATATGCTTTGCAACTTATCCCAAATTCCTTTTGCATATTTACAATGCATAACTTTTATTGATTCTGTTCTATGCAAACCTCTCAAAATTGCATTCATTGCTTTTGAATTGTAATGTTGTAGAAGCTTACCTTCCTTATCTGTAGGTGGATCATTTGGTGGTATGTATCCATTTTCAACTACTTCCCAAATTTCATTGCCAAGTGCCATCAGGTGAACCTTCATTCTCATACTCCAATATATATAATCACTTCCATAAAAAATTGGTGTTGAATTATCTGAGGACACATTCTTAGAATCCATTGTGTTCTTGAAAACTTTTCCTTCAAGTTGTTAAACTCTTTCGAAGGAACCCGCTCTGATACCAATTGAAGAACACAAGCTTATACTGAGAGGGGGTTGAATAGTATAAGACCACTTTTTACTTTTCTTTCCCAATAAATATTATGCAATGTATAGATAGCAATATCAACAATAGTAATCAAAGCAATGCACAAATCACCACACACAATAGAGACACCAATTTTACGTGGTTCACCCAATGTGGGCTACTCCACGGAGAAAATATTTCACTAAAATTTTCTCAATCAATCTCTTGGGAATCCTTTCCCTATTACAATGTTTATGGACCTCTATCCAAAGGAGACACCAATCCCCTAATCAAGTTTATGGATCTCTATCCACAGGAGAACTCCTTTCTCCTTAGCTCTAATTGGTGATCTTCTAGAAGAACTATTGCCCCCACTACTCTGGCTAATGGATCTCTATCCACTGAAGACACCTGTCCTCACTACCCTAGCTAATGGATCTCTATCCACTAGAGACTATCATCCTCTATACTCTATCACCTTCAAAGCTCTATCTCAAATCTACACTAAACACAGTCCTTCGATCTAGCATAAATCTACTCAATCTCTATCTCTAGTCTGGCATAAACCTATCCTCAAATCTGCACCAAACTCTATCCTCAAATCTGTACTAAACATAGTCCTTTGATCTAGCACAAATATATCCTCTGATCTATACTAAACATAGTCCTTCGATCTAGCATAAATCTATCCTCAATATCTATCCTCTAATCTGCACTAAACATAGTCCTTCGGTCTAGCACAAATCTATCCTCAATATCTATCCTCAAGCCTTAACATAAATCTTGACTCAATCTCAAATCAACTCTGCTAGATCTACCCCAAACCTTAACTCAAGGTTTGAACAAATAAATCAATCAACTCTACTCACAAGTCTTCTCAAAGACTTGTCTCAAATATACCTTGTAAGCTTCCACAAAATCTCACACTAATCTATCCACAAGTCCTCTCTAGAACTTGTCCAATCTACTCAACAAGTCCTTACTAGAACTTGTCCAAATCTTCTCAATAAGTCCTCACTAGAACTTATCCAAATCTGCTCTCAATATATATTGTAAGCTTCCATAAAATCTCACACAAATCTGTCCACAAGTCTTCTCAAATAAGACTTACCTCAAATCTTCTCAACAAGTCCACACTAGAACTTGTCCAATCTCATAGAAACATAAAGATAATTGTTAGAGACTCAATATGCTTCACATTCATCACAATGCTCAATGACTTTCAATCACTCTTTTAGAAACATATAGAGAATTGTTAGAGACTCAATATGCTTCACATTCACCTCAATGCTCAATCACTTTCAATCACTCTTTTAGAAACATATAGAGAATTGTTAGAGACTCAATATGCTTCACACTCACAAACTCTCTCTTTTATCACAGAAACATATAGAGAATTGTTAGAGACTCAATATGTTTCACACTCATCAACACTCAATCTCTTTCTCAATTCAATTTAGAATATAGAACAATTTGTTTCATAGAACTTGAATAATTCATTTTAACGCATTCACTTGACTAGGCTCAATCAACTCTACTCAACCAATCACTCAATGAAATAATCCTTGCTCACAAACTCTAGTCCAAGCATATGAACATTCACTCAAATATTTGTTGGACATTTTGAGTCCCTAAGTCAAAGTTGTCATTGATGTCAAGATGCTAGTGATAGCTCTTCTCCAGTTCGAGTGCAAAGTTTAATGGAAGTCATAATGGGTCAAAATATCTTCAGTGAACACCCAAGAGAATGGGTCAGAAAGTGGTTTTACTTCTTCCAAGGAAGCATTTATCCGAGACAGTGAAAAGGTATAATATTATAATTATTATTATAATATTATTAAAGTGACTTTGAGAAAACCCAAATAAAATATTTATAATTTTGATTATAATATTTTATAAATAAAAGGGTTTAAGTATTCTTTATAAAACCCAAGGTTGGGTTTAAGGCAAACGTTTCAAAGCTTGATGGCAATTTTATTTACCCAAACCTAAAGTTGGGTTGGTTTTAAATTAAAGGCATTCGAAGCCTTTACCGCCGACGTCATGGAAGGAAGCATGGTGAGCACTGACGTTGTTAATGCAATGGAGGAGCATATAAATATGCCCAAAGTCCTAAGTTTCAATTATCCTTGCTCGAATCAAAAAGTTGGTGGCATGCGAAAAGAGAGCTCATGTATTTCTAAAAATGTGGTAGCGAAGCGAATAAAGGAGGAAGTTTCCATCATCAAAATCGCATTGGGTAAGCATGGCCTGGTGGTAGTTTGGAAAGTGCGAAGGCACTGGCAGTGAGAAGGTTTGCATTCGAATCTCTGCGGTGCATCATTTGGTGTGTTGATTGAGGCACCCAAGGCGCACGACCTTTTGCCTTAGGCGGAAGGAGACTTGAGATTAAGAAGCACGTGGTGCTTCTTTAATATCGAATGAGTGCATGGCTCATGCGGCGACTTTGGCCATGGCTAAGGCGCTTGTGTTGAGGCAAGGTTGAGGGTTCGATTCCCTCCGAAGATGAGGTACTAATTTTTTATTTTAATTTTTATTAGTTGCCTAATGTTGGAGGAATAAGGGTGAATAATTGATTATTATTTTTGAATATACATTAAGGCATAAATTTTATGGTGAATGATTGTTGAGGATTATTTTGGAGGGATTGGTATTTGAGATTTATTATTTTAGGAGTAATAAGGAGTTTTAGTAAAGTCTTGATTAAATTCTTATTAAGACTTTTGAGCATTATTTTTGTATAAGGGTTTTTCTATTAAAAGAAGACTATGGTGAATGTTATTTTTGAGTTGGAGTAATAAGGTGTATTTTGGGTCATCATTTTGCATTGTGTTATTATTAAAGTCTTCTAACCCTTATTGAGATTGGAAAAGAGAAATTTGTGAGTGTGGCAGATTTGTGAGATCAACTCCTTGTCAAGCAAAAAGGTATGAGCAAATTCTTCTTTGGTTGTGTTGGTTGATTGGCTTTCTTGAAAATTAAGTTTGGAGTGAAAAGGATTTGATTAGGGTTTCCTTTTCAGAAGTGTTTGAGTTAATGCTTCAAGGTTTTTTGGAATTAAGTGTTGTGATTAAAACCTTGTTTTATTAGCATTGTTGTTGAAGCCATTGGATTGTGCAAAGAACTTGAACTTGAGTTAGGAAAGAACATGAGTATCATTGTTATGTGAAGATTGATTTATGAGCATTGTTGTTGAAGTGAGTTGTTATGCAAAGAACTTGAACTAGAGTTTGAAAAGAACATGAGTATCATTGTTATGTGAGATTTGTTGTTAAGCATTGTTGGAAATATTTTGAGTTGGGGTTACATGCTTGGACTAGGGTTTGTGAGTGAGAGTTGGTTCTTGAGTGATTGGTTGAGTAGAGTTGATTGAACCTAGTCAAGTGGATGTATGAAGTGATTGTTCAAGTTCCATGAAACAAACTATTCTATATTCTGATTTGAGTTGTGAAAGAAATTGAGTTGTGAGAATAGAACATATTGAGTCTCTAACAATTCTCTTTATGCTTCTATGATATTGAGTTGAGAAAGTGATTGAGTTTTTAGTATAGAACATATTGAGTCTCTAACAATTCTCTTTATGCTTCTATGAGATTGATTTGAGTTGAGAAAGTGATTGAGCATTGAGTATAGAACATATTGAGTCTCTAACAATTCTCTTTATGTTTCTATGAGATTGGACAAGTTCTGTGTGGACTTGTTAAGCAGATTTGAGGTAAGTCTTTGAGAAGACTTGTGGACTAATTTTGTGTGAGCTTTTGTGGAAGCTTACAATACATATTTGGTTAAGTCCTAGAGAGGACTTATTGAGCATATTTGGACAAGTTCTGTGTGAGCTTGTTGAGCAGATTTGAGCAGGTTTTGAGTGGACCTGTTGAGCAGATTTGAGTAGGTTCTGAGTGGACCTATTGAGTAGATTTGAGCAGGTTTTGAGTGGACCTATTGAGTAGATTTGAGCAGGTTCTGAGTGGACCTATTGAGCATATTTGAGCAGGTTATGAGTGGACCTATTGAGAAGATTTGAGCAGGTTCTGAGTGGACCTATTGAGCAGATTTGAGTAGGTTTTGAGTGGACCTATTGAGCAGATTTGTGCTAGATCGACTGGACTATGTTTAGTGTATATTTGAGTGGACTTGTGCTAGATCAACTGGATTGTGTTTAGTACAAGAGTTGAGCATATTTGTGCTAGACCAAATGAACTATGTTTAGTGCAAATTTGAGTGAGCTTGTTGAGCAGACTTGTGCTATACCAATTGGACTATGTTTAGTACAAGAGTTGAGCAGAGTTGTGCTAGACCGACTGGACTATGTTTAGTATAGAATTGAGATAGAGCTTTGGAGGTGATAGAGTAGAGAGGATAGTAGTCTCTAGTGGATAGAGATCCATCAGCTAGGGTAGTGAGGATAGGTCTTCTGAGTGGGGATAAGAGTCTTCAGTGGAGAGAGATCCACAAGCCAGTGTAGTGGAGGTAGTAGTCTTCTAGAGGATCACCAGCCAGAGTAGAGGAGAAGGAGTTCTCCTATGGATAGAGATCCACAAACCAGATTTAGGGGATCAACATCTCCTTTGGACAGAGGTCCATAAACATTGTAATCGGGAAAGGATTCCCAAGAGATTAACTAAGAAAGTTTTAGTAAAATATTTTCTCCGTGGAGTAGCCCATATTGGGTGAACCACGTAAATTGTGGTGTCTCTATTGTGTGTGGTGTTGTGTACATTGCTTTGATTACTATTATTGATATTGCTATATTTACATTGCATATATTGGTTTGAGAGAAAAAGTAAAAAGTGGTCTTATACTGTTCACCCCCCTCTCAGTATAAGCTTGTGTTCTTCAATTGGTATCAGAGCGGGTTCCTTCAGAAGAGTTTGATAGCTTGAAGGAAAAGTGATCAAGAACACAATGGATCAAAAGGATCAAAGGGATGGGTCCTCATATAATACAACACCAGTATTTGATGGAAGTGACTTCTTGTATTGGTGTATGTTGATGAGATTTCACCTGATGGCACTTGGAAATGAAGTTTGGGATGTAGTGGAACTTGGATATGATCCAACAATCAATCCTCCTATAGATAAGGAAGGTAAGCTTCTAATGCATGCAAATTCAAGAGCTATGAATGCAATTATAAAAGGGTTGCATAGATCAGAATCTATGAAGGTTATGGATTGTAAAACAACAAAAGAAATGTGGGAACTACTGCATAACATATATGAAGGAGATAAAGGTGTCAGGAAAGCTAAGATCAAAAATCTCAAAGGAGAATTTGAAAACTTAAGAATGCGGGATGATGAAAACATTCGTGACTATCTCAGTAAGATTGATGAACTTGTACATGAGATGAGAGGACTTGGAATGAAGGTCGATGAATCTGATGCTTGTGATAAGATCTTGAGAACTCTTCCAAAAAGGTACAGTGAAAAGGTCTCTGCTATAGAAACATCAATTGATAGTGATTGTCTGACAAGAAATTCTTTTCTTGGCATGCTTACAACCTTTGAGATAAGAACAAAATATCCTATCCCTCCAAAGGAGGCTGCATTCAAAGCGAACAAGGAAACAAAGGGTAAGAAGTCAGAATCAAGCAATGAGTCTTCTAGTGATGAAGAAGCCAATTATGGTAGAAGAGATAAAGGTTCTAGAAGACCCATAGATCTAAGATCTGTTAAGTGTTTCAATTGTGGAAAGTATGGACATTTTGCAATAGATTGTAAAGAACCAAAGAACAACAATGGTGAAGAAAAATAGGATCACAGGTACAGGGAATCAGAAAGATATAGGCATCAAAATAAAAGCAAGGATGGACAAAATAGACAAGGAAATAAGTTCTTCCAAAGACAAAAGAGGAGCTACTATGCGGATAATGCAAGTAAGTACTCAAATGATAGTGATGCTAGTTCTTCAGATAATGATAGAGATGAAGTCCTATTTATGATTGAAGAAAAAGAACCAGTTAAGAAAAAGACTCCAGTTATTCTCAAATGTTTTAGATGTGGTAACTTTGGACATCTTGAAGATGATTGTACAAGGGATGGTTATAGTTTCAGTGATGATGAATATGAGAATGCACTTGAAGGACCAGATGAAAATATTCTAATGGCTTTAGAAGAAGAAGTAAGTGATCCTATAGAAGATAAGCCAAAAGAAAATAGAGATGTGGACAAAGGCAAACAAATAGAAGAATATTCAAAAGAGAATGGATATGATCTCAAGGGAGAACTTATCTATGCCCTTGACATGGTAAATAAGGTAAGGAAGCAACACTCTAAACTTGAAATTCAGTTTCAAGAATGTGATGAAGAGAGAAGATTGCTCATAGAGGATTTAGAAAAATCAAAGGCTAAGGCAAAAAGGTTCAAAGATAAGTTAGAAGCAAAGATCTTGGAATGTGAGAAGTTAGCACAAGAAGTGGCACTACTAAAATAATATTTAGAGGACTCCAAGATCAAGATGAAAGGATTCAAGAATAGCTCAAATATTATGGATAAGATAGTCAAGGTACAAAGAAGGTCAACAAACAAAATAGGTCTTGGTTTTGAAAAAACTCAAAAGAAATAGGAAGGAGAGTTAACTTCAAGTTCTGAAGAGGAAAATTCAGATGAAGATACTTCAGAAGAAGACAGTGTAAAATAAATTCAGACATCAGAGGAAGAGTTGGACAATAGAGAATTCAACAAAGATAGGAACAATGCACAAAGAAGATACAGATGGAACAACAATCAGAACAGGAGACCAATGAGGTCAAAACAAGGAAGCTTCAATGGAAGATGTTTTTCATGTCACAGGTTTGGGCACATGGCTTCACAATGCAGGACACATGAAAGACAGGAATATGGGAATGGACAACTTTTCCATGGGTATTGCTACTCATGTAATCAGTTTGGTCACAAGGCAATGAATTGCAGGGTTCATGAAAGAAGAGGATATGGCTTCACTAGGAGAAATCCTAAGACATTTGCACCTCCAAGGAATAATATCATTAAGTGTTATAAGTGCAATAATAATGGTCACACAACAAAGTGGTGTAGAGCAAAAGGAACATGAACATGAACAGGAACATAAATAGGAATAAAAACATGGATATGAACAGGAATAGGAATAGGAACATGGATGTGAATAGGAACAGGAACATAAATATGAACAGGAATATGGATGTGAACAAGAACATGAATAGGAACAGGAACATGGATGTGAATAGGAATAGGAATAGGAATGATGACATAGATAGAAACAGTCAGAGGAATCAAAAAATTCAGAAAATAAGGGAAGAGGATAAAGGCAAAGAACAATGCCTTTTGGGAGTAGAAATACTCCCACCCCAGAATTAACCACCTCAAAAGGAGGTGGGGGAGGGGCTAAGCTAAGAGGCTCATTCTTAGCCCCGAGCCCCAAAGGTGACCCTTTGCCATTGATGTCAAAGGGGGAGAGATTTGTGTAATGGGGAGAGATTTGATATTTGAGAGAGCATTGAGCCAGGGGGAGCAATGTCCCAAGGGAAGCAGAATAAAAAGAAAGGTCAAAGTTTCAGTAAAAATAATATGGGTTGCCATCAATGACAAAGGGGGAGATTGTTGGACATTTTGAGTCCCTAAGTCAAAGTTGTCATTGATGTCAAGATGCCAGTGATAGCTCTTCTCCAGTTCGAGTGCAAAGTTTAATGGAAGTCATAATGGGTCAAAAAGTGGTTTTACTTCTTCCAAGGAAGCATTTATCCGAGACAACGAAAAGGTATAATATTATAATTATTATTATAATATTATTAAAGTGACTTTGAGAAAACCCAAATAAAATATTTATAATTTTGATTATAATATTTTATAAATAAAAGGGTTTAAGTATTATTTATAAAACCCAAGGTTGGGTTTAAGGCAAACGTTTCAAAGCTTGATGGCAATTTTATTTACCCAAACCTAAAGTTGGGTTGGTTTTAAATTAAAGGCATTCGAAGCCTTTACCATCGACGTCATGGAAGGAAGCATGGTGAGCGCCGACATCATTAATGCAATGGAGGAGCATATAAATATGCCCAAAGTCCTAAGTTTCAATTATCCTTGCTCGAATCAGAAAGTTGGTGGCATGCGAAAAGAGAGCTCGTGTATTTCTGAAAATGTGGCAGCAAAGCGAATAAAGGAGGAAGTTTCCATCCTCGAAATCGCATTGGGCAAGCATGGCCTAGTGGTAGTTTGGAAAGCGCGAAGGTGCTAGCAATGAGAAGGTTTGCGTTCGAATCTCCATGGTGCATCGTTTGGTGTGTTGATTGAGGCACCCAAGGCGCACGACCTTTTGCCTTAGGCGGAAGGAGACTTGAGATTAAGAAGCACGTGGTGCTTCTTTAATCTCGAATGAGCGTGTGGCTCATGCGGTGACTTTGGCCATGGCTAAGGCACTTGTGTTGAGGTAAGGTTGAGGGTTCGATTCCCTTCGAAGATGAGGTACTAATTTTTTATTTTAATTTTTATTAGTTGCCTAATGTTGGAGGAATAAGGGTGAATAATTGATTATTATTTTTGAATATACATTAAGGCATAAAGTTTATGGTGAATGATTGTTGAGGATTATTTTGGAGGGATTGGTATTTGAGATTTATTATTTTAGGAGTAATAAGGAGTTTTAGTAAAGTCTTGATTAAATTCTTATTAAGACTTTTGAGCATTATTTTTGTATAAGGGTTTTTCTATTAAAAGAAGACTATGGTGAATGTTATTTTTGAGTTGGAGTAATAAGGTGTATTTTGGGTCATCATTTTGCATTGTGTTATTATTAAAGTCTTCTAACCCTTATTGAGATTGGAAAAGAGAAATTTGTGAGTGTGGCAGATTTGTGAGATCAACTCCTTGTCAAGCAAAAAGGTATGAGCAAATTCTTCTTTGGTTGTGTTGGTTGATTGGCTTTCTTGAAAATTAAGTTTGGAGTGAAAAGGATTTGATTAGGGTTTCCTTTTCGAAAGTGTTTGAGTTAATGCTTCAAGGTTTTTTGGAATTAAGTGTTGTGATTAAAACCTTGTTTTATTAGCATTGTTGTTGAAGCCATTGGATTGTGCAAAGAACTTGAACTTGAGTTAGGAAAGAACATGAGTATCATTGTTATGTGAAGATTGATTTATGAGCATTGTTGTTGAAGTGAGTTGTTATGCAAAGAACTTGAACTAGAGTTTGAAAAGAACATGAGTATCATTGTTATGTGAGATTTGTTGTTAAGCATTGTTGGAAACATTTTGAGTTGGGGTTACATGCTTGGACTAGGGTTTGTGAGTGAGAGTTGGTTCTTGAGTGATTGGTTGAGTAGAGTTGATTGAACCTAGTCAAGTGGATGTATGAAGTGATTGTTCAAGTTCCATGAAACAAACTATTCTATATTCTGATTTGAGTTGTGAAATAAATTGAGTTGTGAGAATAGAACATATTGAGTCTCTAACAATTCTCTTTATGCTTCTATGAGATTGAGTTGAGAAAGTGATTGAGTTTTGAGTATAGAACATATTGAGTCTCTAAAAATTCTCTTTATGCTTCTATGAGATTGATTTGAGTTGAGAAAGTGATTGAGCATTGAGTATAGAACATATTGAGTCTCTAACAATTCTCTTTATGTTTCTATGAGATTGGACAAGTTCTGTGTGGACTTGTTAAGCATATTTGAGGTAAGTCTTTGAGAAGACTTGTGGACTGATTTTGTGTGAGCTTTTGTGGAAGCTTACAATACATATTTGGTTAAGTCCTAGAGAGGACTTATTGAGCATATTTGGACAAGTTCTATGTGAGCTTGTTGAGAATATTTGAGCAGGTTCTGAGTGGACCTGTTGAGAATATTTGAGCAGGTTTTGAGTGGACCTATTGAGTATATTTGAGTAGGTTCTGAGTGGACCTATTGAGTATATTTGAGCAGGTTCTGAGTGGACCTTTTGAGCATATTTGAGCAGGTTCTGAGTGGACCTATTGAGTATATTTGTGCTAGACCGACTAGACTGTGTTTAGTACAAGAGTTGAGTAGAGTTGTGCTAGACCGATTGGATTGTGTTTAGTATAAAATTGAGATAGAGCTTTGGAGGTGATAGAGTAGAGAGGATAGTAGTCTCTAGTGGATAGAGATCCATCAGCCAGGGTAGTGAGGATAGGTCTTCTAAGTGGGGACAAGAGTCTTCAGTGGAGAGAGATCCACAAGCCAGTGCAGTGGAGGCAGTAGTCTTCTAGAGGATCACCATCTAGAGTAGAGGAGAAGGAGTTCTCCTATGGATAGAGATCCACAAACCAGATTTAGGGGATCAACATCTCCTTTGGATAGAGGTCCATAAACATTGTAATCGGGAAAGGATTCCCAAGAGATTAACTGAGAAAGTTTTAGTAAAATATTTTCTCCATGGAGTAGCTCGCATTGGGTGAACCACGTAAATTGTGGTGTCTCTATTGTGTGTGGTGTTGTGTACATTGCTTTGATTACTATTTTTGATATTGCTATATTTACATTGCATATATTGGTTTGAGAGAAAAAGTAAAAAGTGGTCTTATACTGTTCACCCCCCCTCTCAGTATAAGCTTGTGTTCTTCAATATTTCCAACAATACTTATCAACCAATATCACATAACAATGATACTCACGTTCTTTCCAAACCCTAGTTCAATTTCTTCACTCAACCATTCACTTCAACAATCAATGCTTATAAACCAATAAAAATGATACTCATGTTTTTTTCAAACCCTAGTTCAATTTCTTCACTCAACCATTCACTTCAACAACAATTCTTATAAAAAAAGTTGCATAGCATTCACTTCACAATAGCTCAACAACTCAAAAATGAAACCTAATCAAGTCCTTTTCACTTCAAATTTATTTTCTAGAAAACCAACCAATCAAATCAACTAAGGAATAATGTGCCCATACCTTTTTCTTGATGAGGAGTAGACCACACAAATATCCCACAATCATAAACACTACTTTGCCAAACACAAGGAGGTTAGAAGATAATAATCTCTCTCTCAAGGAATCACAGTACAAAATAATATCAAACACAAATACACCTTATCACTCCATATTTAAAATAATATCCAACACATTAAAAATATTTGAACAATTACTTTCATAATAATCCCTTTGGCAAAAAATCCTTTTAAAATAAGGTCAACACATTAAAATGCTTACTCCTCCAATATGCAAATATAACAATTAGGACTTTATTTTAAAATTAAAATCAAACTCCTTATAACTCCCTTCACTATTTTATCATAAAAAAATCACCACAAGAAATTAACTTTAATTAATACTTATGCCTCCCAACTACCATACGTCAAACCTTATGGAAATGAAAATTAAATAAAAATGTACATTTTCCCTTAGTGGGTTTTGAACCCACAACACTGCCTCCCCAAGTGCCCTAGCTGCAGTATTGGCTACCGCATGAGCTAGGTGCTCACGTTGGAGCTAGAGTGCCCATGCACTCTATTATCTTCTCTACCATCGTTGAAACAAAAATGTAAAAAGGGCTTCCAAACTTACTATCACTGGGCTTTGAACCTGTAACCACTCTACCACAAGCACCAATCCAAATGCCACCTGAGCTAGCCACCAAATGTCTCTAGGAACTAAGCACCTTGATGTCTTAAATACATCAAATTTTGGATTTATGCAGTGCATGAGAATTACTATGTTTCCTCCATGAGTTACAACACATTTTTCAAAAAATATATCACACATCCTTTTTGGCCTCAACAAAGGTAATATATATGCCTTTGTTATCACTTCCATCACGTTGGCGAGGGGAAAGTCTTCGACTTGCATGTCGATAGAATAAACTTAGGTTTTACCACTTAAATAAATAATATTTATTTATAAAATTTAAATTCAATTTGAATTTTAATATTTATAAATTAAATATTAAAACTTCCTTGGGCTTTCTAATTTGAAATTAAAGGCCTCCTTGATTTTTTATAAAAAGCATTTTACATTGCTCATCCATGGTTTTAATAAAAACCTTTTATTTTTTCCTTCATGGTTTTAATAAAAACCTTTTATCTTTGTTCACATAAAATTATGAAGCTCTTTTGGAACCAATCAATTACATTTCTCCTTAGGACCTTTTGACATCAATGACAACTCACTCTTGACATCAATGACAACTTATCTACTCAAAATTTACAACACCTTGCATGTGGACTCCTCTAACAAAATCTATGACTAAAATTTTCCAAAGGTTGTATGATGTTGGTCATCTCATCTTACTTGAGGTTCAACTAGAAAACCCCAACCTACCAAAAACAAGAGGCTAATATCAATACGCCTATTGTGACTATCATCATCGTAAAGGGCATGATATTAATAACTACCAGTAATTCTTACACATTATACAATATTTAATAAATAATGGAGCCATTCAGTTTCATAACCCATTGGCTCATTCCAATCAAAACTTGGATGTATTTTAGAATCCCCTACCATAGCACACACAAGTTGCAACCTTAATGACACAAGCATAAACCCCCAAGTTAATCAAGTCAATTATGCTCCTAAATATTATGGGTTTACAGCAATGATTAATACCATCCCAAGGAACAATAGATACACTCTCAATGTACTCAAAAACCATAACCAATCCTATATCCTCATATTCCACACCTCAACTAGCCCAAGGCCCTCCTCCACCATCAAGACCCATCATCATGATTAGGAGCAATCTCACTCACTACCTATAAATAGCACTTACTAAGTTATCCATATACAACCTATTACAACAGTCTCATCCTCATTACAATGATTTAAATGACATATTAAGGTCCATCAACATTTGAACCAATGATAGTAATGATTTTGCAAGCTTTGTAGGCAATGTACGTACCAAGATGCAACCTTCCATAGTGTTCTATGATCATGAGATAACAACACTCATAGGACCAAGGCCAGATCCTCCTATTTACATAATCATAAATGTGGATGGCATAAATTACAAGTGTGTCTTGATTAACATAGGTTCTTCCATCAACATTATCACTTCACCATCTCTCAATAACCTCAATTTTCCTCCTAAGAACTATGCCACCCTTGCCATGGACTTGGAGGCCTTCAATGGTAAGTTATGTCAAACATGGGTATGATAGTTCTAACTATCAAGGTAGAAGTAAATACCATACCCACTATTCATCATATCATTGGATAAATATAGTATAATATCCTCCTAGGGAGACCTTGGATTCGCAACATTTAATGCATTCCATCCACTATTCATCATTGCATCAAATACTTACATGATGAATAGGTGCATCGCACATTAGATAATGATGACCCATTTAAGTACTATGATTTAGTTACATTGCCACTAGCTCCTACCCTTCCATCCACCCACCTCAAAACTACACCCACCACACATCCAGTCACCACCCAAGCAACAACAATGAAAATATCCATAACCACAACCATCCCACTAGTTACGTAGTCTCATATCCCTCATGACAAAATTCCTAAAAATCTACAAATGTTCCTCCACACCCTTATTACACAAATAATATGTCACCTCATCCTCCACAATTTAATATCTCCATTTTCCATCTTCCTTCTAGATTAATAACTCTACCACCACTTATATCCTCTTCACCCATAAACCTTCCACCTAAGTCACAAACGTCTACATCATCTTCCTCACTATCCACAAATTTAGGATCCTTAATGTCATAAACTCATCCTAAGACACCACACATCTTTATACTTATGACAATCCCATGAACAGGATAAGCATGGTATATAACACATGTATCACACTACTTAGCATTCAAACAACACATAATATTGGTCATCCATAAAATATACTTTTGACCATTGATGCTATCATTCCAATGGAGGTCACCATAAATCAAATAAAATTTATGTATGGAGGTATCAATACCTCCTTAAAAACAATAAAAATTCTCAATCCTAAGTCCTAGTTATGTGTAAGTCTTGACTACCTATCTAACCCATCCTTCACCTTATGCTACTTTTAGGAGTATAACTGGCAAGAATTTGGTATAGGTCACCATGATCAAGGATTATGCTCCCTCATCACTCCTCATTTCCTACAACCTAAGGATAATTTAGGTTTAGGATACCATGGTGAAGCTGAGAATCTATTGACACATGAATTTCAATGCTTTGACATCACATTCATAGATGACAAGGTAAATGACCCTACTAATTTAGAATATGACTCTCCTACTAGAATTCAATCCCCTTAGTCACTAATTGATATTCCTCCCTTATTTCAGGTAGACATGATTCACCTAGAATCTCTTGACATCTCTAAAGTTGAGTTGGAACTACAATATGACAACCTATCCATAAATTTTGATAGCTCTAAGGATATTTCTTTGCCCATTAGCCCCATCATGGATTTACCTGAGGGAGACATTGATTTCCTTCACATTTTCCCCATTCCACTACCCATTCTTCCATTCCTTCTCCCACATAAAAACCCACCACAACCATTTCCTCCACTTGCTTATCCTCCCCCAATTCTATGCCAAATCTTACCACCACCATAAGACCTAATTTAGCATGTTGAACCTACCAATACCAATTTGCACACATCATCAATGCACCACATGATCAACATGATATCAATCGATCTATTTTCCCCCTTCGATAAATAACACATCATGATCGCATCCTCATAATCAACCTTGATTACATTGATTTTGACCACCTTCCACCCAATCCATCCCCATACTATTTTCTGCCTACCCCACAAGTTCTATGTCATGCCAACACCTACATACCTCCACCCCATCATCCCTCTATTGTACATCAAGTAGAAGTCAACATCGATAGTGAAACTCACATGGAAAATATTTCATATGATTTGCACCTCAATCCTATACCCACCCAAATGGAGGATGAATCTCACATGTTAATGGAGGATACTGTTGACATTAATATTAGTGATGATCCCCAAAATTCTAATATTCTCCAAATTGGGACAAGCTTGTACCTTGAAGAGCATGAACAATTCACTAAACTCCTCAAGGGGTATAAAAATGTACTCGCTTGGTTCTAAACTGATATGCTAGGACTTGATCCAAATATAGTGGTCTATAACATAATTCTACATAAATATGCTAATCCAATCAAACAAATATTATTCAAAATACATCCCACCATAGCTTTAATGGTAAAGGATTAATTACAAAAACTCTTATATGTTGATTTCATTCAACCAATTGACTACCCAAAATGGGTCTTAATTGTTTTTCCTATTGGAAATACAAAAGGAGGGATATGCATCTATACCAACTTTCAAGACCTCAACATAACAAGTCCTAATAATTTTTCTCTCCCAAATATTAGCACATTGGTCGACTCCTATGTAGGTCAAAAAATTCTATCCTTGATGGATGGATTCTTACGTTACAATCAAATTTTATTTAACCTCAACAACCAACACAAGACATCCTTCATCTCTCTCTATGGGGCATTCTACTACAAGGTCATGCCATTTGGCCTAAAAAAATATAGGCACTACATATCAGCATGTCATGACCTACATATTCTATGACTACATGCATAAAATTATGGAAGACTATGTGGATGACCTCTTGGAAAAATCCAAAGAATAAAACTAGCACATCGATGTCTTATGAAAAATATTTGATCACCTCTTAGAACACAATGTTAGGCTAAATCTAAAGAAATGTGTTTTCGAAGTACTTTCCAAAAAGATTTTAGGATTCATTGTTTCTTAATATGGAATTGAATTAGACATCAACAAGGTTAAATCTATCACTGAAATATTGCCCCCTATGAATTTTAAGTAATTGAGTAGCCTACAAGGCAAAATTCAAGCAATTCATCACTTTATTATGCAATTATCAAATAAAAGTAGACCTTTAAATCACTTATTACAAAAGGGAGTACCTTTAAATTGGAATTAAGCATGTCAAGATGCCTTCAAGGACATAAAACAATATCTCACATATTTGTCAGTGTTAACTCCACCTCATCTAGAACTATCAATCCACTTGTATATATCTGCCACCAATTTTACCTTGGATACTCTTTTAGCTCAGAATAATGAGGCTCGACAAGAAAAAGTCATCTATAACATCAATTGAATATTGGTTTATTAAAAAACTCAATATGAATATATTGAAAAGGTATGCTTAGCACTCGTCTTTGCTACTAAGAAAATTTGACATTATCTAATTAATCACACCACTTATGTGATTACCATAGACAATCCATTACATTATATGATGGCTCGATCATATCAAAATGCAAAAACGGTTAAATTATTAATGTTACTCTTAGAATTTGATCTTGAATTCAATCCATAAAAGTACAAGTTATCATAAATCAGCTTCTAGAAGCTCCACTCATAGATGATAAACCTCTCATCATTGAGCTCTCCAATGATTCTATATTTCATGTTTTAGAATAGGAAGAATTTGTTGAATTAGAAGATAAAGTGGAATTAAAATTTTTCTTCGATGGTTCAAAATACGAATAAGGAGGAGGTGTTGGAGTTGTATTCTTCACACTACAAGGGATTCCAATCCCATTCTCCTTTAAAATTGATTTCTCTTAGAAAAACAACAACACTTAGTATGAAGATCTCATCATATATCTAAAGACAACCCTTTTAATGCACATAAAATATCTCCACATCATTAGTGATTCTCTTCTCGTGGTTAATCAAATAACTGACAAATACAAATGTTACTACATAGTACTTAAATAATACTTGCAAGTTAAAAAATAATTGCTATCACAGTTTGATAGGTATGACATCAAAGCCTTTCCTAGGTCAACCAACTAATTCGATGATACTATGGTCTCACTTGGATCCCTCATTATCCACAATCTACATGTCAATACAATACACATATTTGTATAAAATCTTTATAAATCCTCCATCTCAGTAAGAACCTTGAGTAACAACCCTTGAGTAACAATCCATCAACCATCTTTGTTCAAATTGAACCTTCTAATATTTGGATCTCCCAAATAAAGGACTACCTTAAACTAAGTATGCTCCCTCCTAACCTATCCTCGGCTTCTCAAAAAACATTTAGGAAAAATGTCATTAGATATACCTTGCTCGGGGACATCCTCTATAAACAAGGCTATGATGGTATCCTCCTTCGATGATTAGAATCATAAGATGCTAATCATGTCATATTTGTTGCCTAGAATAGTACTTGTGGAGGTCATTTTAGTGGCATGGGCATCACTAAGTGCATCTTGTGCATGGGTTATTATTGTCCCACTATGGAATGTGATTGTTGTGCCTATGTCAAGAAATGCATCAAATACCAACAACGCAATAATTTAATGCACTTACCATCACAAGCATTTCAACCTATCTAATAAATGTGACCATTCTCGTAATGGGGCCTAGAATTCATGGGTAAAATCATTCTATTATATTCAATAAAGCATAATTTTACCATAACATCCATGGAATACTTTACCAAATGGGTAGAGGTTGTTCTACTCATCCAAACAATAGGATCCAAAATTTTTAAATTCATTGAGTAACATCTCATATATCATTTTGGTATCCCCTCTAGAATTATTTTAGATAATGTCACATTATTCAAGAACAATTATGTTTAGGCATTGTGTGAAAAATACATCAAATATAGCTTCTCAACTCCTTATTATCCCCAAGAAAATGGTCAAGGAAAAGTGACAAACAAAATCATGTATGTCATCCTTTACAAAATAGTTGTCGATTCTCATTGTGATTGGCATAATCAAATATCTATAGCATTATGGGTATATCGAACAAGTATCAGAACACCCATCGGGGCAATTCCATTCTCAATTATCTATGGCACTGAAGACATCATACCCTTATAATTAGAGATCCTATCTGTGAGAATATCATTGTAAGAATTCATCAATGATGACATGACTCATAAATCTCATTTAGACCAACTCACACTACTATATGAGCATTGCATAAACACCATAGAACACTTATGCATCTATAAATACCAAGTTCATTTTGTATACAACAACAAAATGCATGAACAAGAATTTGAAGTAGGGGATCTTATACTAAAGGAGAAGCAATAAAAACCTAAAAAACCATGCCATCTATGAATAAATTTACTCCCAATTTTTTGGGCCCATATGTCCTCACTCATAAATATGGTTTATGTGCTTACCGACTTGCCAACCTTGAGGGAATAGAAAAATACAAGTCCCTCAACATCACTCATCTTCGTGCATTCTATGCATAATTTCATTGATTGAGGCTTACAAATTCTTGTACATTCACTACCAAAAAAATGGTAAATTGCACACCACACATGTATAATATTATCACATTCAACCTCCCATCATAAACAGTGACTTCATCATCCTTTGTGTTCATCCATCTTTTCTCTAATGTTGTCCAAAAACAAATCATGAATATATCACCAATGTACAATACCAAAGTTATGAATAAATATATCGATTGATGTTGCAAATTAGTTGGATGAACATGAAATACACCCATTCACTCTTCTCTTTTCTATTCTCACCCATTCTTCTTCTTCCTACCCCTTTTGTATGGTCTTGCTTAGAGTGGTTACATACTTGGGATATTTTTTCTCCTTCTCTTCTTTCTTCATATCTTCTTATTTCTCCTATATCTATTGCATGGTCACACTTAGAGTAGCTACATACCTGGTATATGTTTCCTTTCCTTTTCCTTTTCTCTATTACTTCTTTCTCCTATAATTTTTTATGGTCATGCTTAGAGAGGCTACATACCTAGGATAGGCTTCCCCTCCTCTTCTTTTCTCTCCTCTTCTTTCTTCACATATTCTTATTTTATCTATCCCTATTGTATGGTCATGCTTAGAGTGGCTAAATACCTTGTATAGGTTCTTCTTATTCTTCATTCATAAATTTTCACCAACCAATCATGTTGATATCGCTAAACATTTGTAATTCTTCATTCATCGCATCCATGCATATATCATTTCACAAGACTTCTATGATATTATCATCTCCATTTTTGGATATGTAAATATGCATTGACTAGTCATGCTTGGTTCATTTAATCAAATACATGGTTCACCATACAATTTACTATAAATAAGCATCACATTGTCATGCATGTCATCAAGGTCTACATTTTCACATCATCATATTCATTTACTTGCACAGAGGCATCTTTCATTTTATACAACATACACTAGTCATCACAACTATCATGATATCGTGTTTCATCTTATGCATATATTTCCTAGTAATGGAAGTCTTTTCTATTAGTCAACCACTTTAGTTGATCTCATAAAACATCATTGGGTTCTAATGCAACTTTATAATTCCCCTTGCTTACCAAAGTTCTTTCATAGATAAAACATATGTGCAAATTAAGTAAAATTTTGAGTCCAAGGAAGACAACTCCTGCATTAGATATCTTCAAGTGAAATGTTTTCCCTGCTCATCCTATAATTTGTGTGATTCAAAACCTTGAGTTTCAAAAAAAGGATAAGAAAAAAATAAGAAAATAGAACCATAAAAAATCTTAAATTCTTGAGCTCCTCAAGTTCATAGATCACGAATATATAGACGCCTAACTAGTAGTGGAGTGTACCTTACAAGTGGTGTTATGTCTATCACATTAGTAATATTCTTTTGTATAGACCAATGCACGCTTGTGGATGAGATATATTACCTGGATAACTTTACAATTGGTTATTATAACCTGACTCAAAATGGATAAATAAAATGATCACTCTGTACACACAGATCCATGATAGGCCCAACCTTAGTCAGTATGGTTTAGGTTTTAGTAGAATGTAACTTGACTAATAAATGGATTTGATTATTAAACTTATATATTTGAAACTTTAGAAATTATTTCTACCATCTGAAACACATTAGCAAAAGAAACAAACACACATCATGCTTAGTTGTATGACTAGAAAGTTATCAAGATAAATAGGCATTATCTATAAGTTAGTCATTCAATCATTATCATAAGCATTTACATACACATCATGAGTAGATTTTCACTACCACACATATTACATATTCATTGTATCATTGTATCATTGTATATTCATGTGACAAAACATGACTATCACTATGTCTTTGATTATTGTTACCATACATGATTGTATAAATCAAATACACACATCCAAAAATTTTGATTATACACACCATTACAAATCTCAAAACACAGTATTTTCAATTTCATCCATTGCACTCACAATAACATCTCATACATATCAAATCACATACATCTAATCATTACCATAATCAAAGATGCATAACACAAATCACATCAACATGGATATATATTGCTCAACATCAATGTATAAATCATCAAAATTGTCGATCGACTAAACTCACACACATCATCATTTATACAATAATACATTGGCATAATCCACATACGTCATAATATAAAAATCATGGCACCTCTACCATGCTAAAAATAACATCATTCCTACTGACCACTAGGAGACTCACCACTCCCCTCATGTCTGCTAGACCCCTCACCATATCTCCTTTATAAGCCCTCACCTCTCTACATTGAGGTTGATACTCCCATAGAATATACCCTCAACTCTCTAATTTGTGGTCTTAATGGATTCATTGATGCCAAACTATTATGACTACAATGTGATGTCGAGCTAGTCTACGATGGTAGTGGTATTTGAATAGCAACCAATAATATTATGCATACCACTATATAAGCCTACTCTCATAGAAAATACCTACTATACACATATACCACCTACCATCACTTAACAATTTCATCCTGAAGATCTAATCCAACTTCCTCAACAGTTAGGCACTTCACCTCATCTCACAATAATGCTCTATCTATCATAGAGTTATCTAGCCCATGTTGTATCTTAGGTACCTATGCTCTTAATCACTCCATTTCCTCTATATCTCCAATATTCACCTTTATCATCTCTCACCTCATGGTGATGGCCCCTCACTCACTCTTTAGCTTAGCCACCTATACCCTCAATTGCTTTGCTTCTCTCTCCACCATCTCTCTTATAGCCACTATGACATCCCTATCTACAATGATTGCATCTCGCTCTCATTGCAATCCCTCCATATCTATCTTGAGCTACCCCAAATCATTAGCTTGTATCCACAATTTCTTACCAATAAACTCTAGCTCTCCTTGAAACATCAGTGCTATATCTCTCTCTACCACTACCACGTTGCACTCTTGTAGCAATCTTACCATTTGCACTCTACATTTATCCACCTCTAATCTCAAGGAATCCATCTCTACCTCTACCTACTCTACCCTATCACACCAAGTATTAACCTCATATATGCTCCAATATCTCCTCCATATACATATTGGTTGCATCATCCTGGCCATTATCATTTGCTATTGTTCCTACCTCACCTAATCATGAGGACTTAACTTCGCTATCACATCATGGTTGCACACGTTACCTCAAGGATGATCCTACCTGTCGAGTGGTATTTTCACCCAATTGTGAAAGTACACTATCCCTTAGGATTTGGGTTCCAAATCCCCTCTTGCACAGAAGTTAAACAAACTTCTCCAAGGTCTCCGCTAGATTAGCATTTGCATATGTGTATTAGTAATCTCAAATAAATATATTCAATTTAAATGCTTTGGAACACCTTAGTGATTGCAAGTAACTGTAAACAAGGGGCAATGTTGGTTTATTTTACCATGAAACTTTAGTGATTGTTCATTGAACCAAAATAGAGCAAATGTGAGTTGGCCCTCATATGACCATGATGTAGTGCCTTAATTCATTTTATCTTGAGGATTTTAAGGTAGATTTTATCTTCTTTATTAAGTCCAAATATGGCTTCTTATCATGAAGATGAAGATAGCTTTCAATGTGATAGATAAACTATCCTTCTTTGGTGAAATTGATTTTCACAAAGAAGCAATAATTTATGGCCTTAAAGTAAGGGCTTTAAGTGTCACCTCAACTTATCCCTCTTAAATGAAATCAAATTTTCATAAATATGAACAATTAAGTGCTTTGAATCAATGACCTTCAATGTGATGCTCAAATTACCCCTCTTTCGTAAAATCAGAATTTTTATGAAGGGCAATTTTATGTTCCAAAAATGGAAATTTGTAAAATGCCATAAAACATAACTCCTTCAATGAAATTATAAATTTCATGAAGGGAATGTCATCATAGGCTCATGAATGAAGCATGAAACTGAAAAAATGAAATTTGGCCCAAAAATGGAAATTTTCTATTTTCGGATTTTTTGAATCTATAATAAAACACCAACTTCGATGAATTTTAAAAAATGTTAAACAACTCTGAAAATGAAATTTCAAAGTGTGTATTTGAAGTATGAAGTATAACCTACGCAATGGTGAAATTTTTTTTAGATTTTGAAATTTTTAAAATGTTTATTTTAATGCTTGAAAATTTAAAAAAAATTAAAATTTTTGGAAAAATGAAAATTGAAATGCAGGAAATGAAACACATGATACATTCAGTTTGATGCTATCCTATTCCGAAAAAACCGAATATTTGAGGTTTTCATGCATGCAACCTAACCTATTGGACTTGCAAAACAAGCACAATCCGGATAAGCTAAGTGTTGGCTCCTAGGATTTTAAATGAGGTTTTCATATTTAAAAATTCGCATGAAGAAACCAAAAAAAACTTGCATAAACTCCATTTACAAGCCTAAAATTTGAAAAGGGAAAAAAATAAACATTTAATCTTGCATACAGAAAATGACTCCTTTTTTTCCCATAAGATGCAACTTTCTGAAATTTTTTGTATTAAAAATTTGTCATTTTACAATAACAAAAATTTCTGGTTTTCCCAAACCAGTCCATGGTAGAAAAACAGCCCAAACAGGTCCAGAATGGCCCTCTTGCCTTAAAATCTGCAACTCTGCTTGCAGCAATTTCCAACCCCAGTTTCATTTTTGAATCCTCCATTTGAAATGGCGAAAAACCCTTCATTTCACCTTTAATGTTGTCTTTTCGAGTGCTTCTCCATGGATTTTTGTTTTCCCTTCTTGTTTTATTGTGTTTTGTTTGTTTTCTCAAGGAATTTTCGTTTGCATCCTTTCGTTTAACTTGAAGCCCTCCTTTCACCTTCCTTTTGGTTTTGTCTTATTTCCTGCACCTTTATAACATCTCTTTTCCTTTATTAGAAAGTGAGTTATCCTTTTATAATCTTTTATTAAGGCCACATATCATGAATGTGGTTCCAACCTATGCATAGTGCCATTTAATTAAAGGTATGATATGGCTTATTTACCTTTTATTTAGATTAAACTTGCTAATAGGTTATATTCTTAAAAATGGCTTAGGCATTATTTAATCCAACTGTAGCCGTACGTTCCAACATTAATGTCATAAAATCACAATCCATGACCTTCATTCATTCTCAAAAATAATGAATTGCTTTTTGGCATAGGTTACTCTTCATCTCAGTAGTCGTTACCAACATGAAGATTTGTTCTGTCTATCACTGCGTTAAAACCGTCATCAACTCTGATTGTCACCATTGAAATCACTTCAGGCACACTCTTTTACCGAGAAACCCTCTTTGTTGTCCGGTGATTCGTCTAGTTGTGTGTACACCCAATGAATTTGTCGACGTATATGGTTGGGCCATTTTCCACTGCTTACTCAGCACTCCTGATTTTGTTGTTAGGTTGTTATCCACTGTATGGGTCCACATCAACCCCTACTTACTGTATATGGTGAATGTTTTCCCTCCTGCCTTAAAAACTATGTCATTGTTTTTTGTCATGTATACCTCTTGATATGCCACACTATCTTTTATCAACCCACGACCCTGTGTTCTCTTCAACTACCACATCATTTGACCTAAACTTGCACATGTGGAAAATAATAGCGACATTTATTCGACTGTTACCCTGCATATCTCTATCAGACCATTACAGTGTTATGCCTACTACACTCTAACCTTATCTTCAAGATTCCAAATTCTGCTGACCCGATGTCAAACTTGTCACTATATATTCATTCAATTCACCATGACAGTATTCTACTGTATGCGCTGTAAAAAAATGTTAACGTCCAAGTCATTCTGTCGTCGATCAATTAGCTTTTGGTCATTGTTTTTTGTTTATTATGTGGTTCATTAGAAATGTTCCCGTTCCACATGTTTTGGTGAAAATGTTGGGCCCTATCCACAAGTTGTGCCCTGGCTACAATTTTATCCACTTGTCAACATTTTTGCCCGACAATAGATTTATCCCGCATCGCTCCATTTTGGATATTGTCACTCGTTGTCGTTGACGTCTATAGTAGCCCATATTCCTTGGTGTATATCTGCTCCATGCGTATGTCAGGTCATTGTCTGTGATAGACTCTTTGATTAACCACATAGCCATCCATCAGACCTTGTTTCACCTGCTCTTGACGTTCGAGCTATACACTGACGATGAACACCTTCTAAGCTTGTTGTTGTTCACCGATACGGTTATGCCGATGCTTCCCCGTTCATTGCCATTGATGTGGTCATGAATGAACAACTCTTCCACCACCGTCCAAGCTCCCACTTTGTCGAATATCCTTCGTTGTAGAGTCATCATTTCCTTTCATGCTTCTAAACAAAACTTCATTGTGCTATACACATTGTCACCTATCAAGTGTTTAAACATTATAATGTTGTCATCTCATTTCAGTTTGCCCTTCGATGCTACACTCCCAATGAACAACGGTTGCCCTTCTCGATCGTTGTACATGAACCAACCCATTGCCTGCAATGTGGATAAATGTCCAAGTAGGACCTACACATCTGCCCAGGTGGAACCCCATATACTATTTGGTCCATGTGATTCTGTCGAGCAATGTTGCTTGCACTATTCACTATATCATGTTCCATCGATGTTCGCCATGTGGATAATTCCATGGTGTCACCTAATCGCCCTTGGGTCTATCATTGAAACTGTTGAGTCACTCTCCGCTGTCGGTGATAACGTCTACACTGTCAGAGGTTCAGAATCCTCGTAATGTGGTCAATATTTGACCCTGGGTCTATGCTGTCGCTTGGAGGCCCTCATGGCGATTAACCTATGACCATCCACGTATCTTTGCCTTGTTGTCTTCTACCATTCATGAGTGTTCCACGATGTGTCCACATGTCTATCGCATCACTTTGGTGTTCGCGTCTCATCCCTCGATAAACCCAGTTTGTCTTGTGACACTGTGTTTAGTGAATGGCGTATGGGCATTATTGCTTGGTGGGAGTGTAATATAAGAACAAAACCCAAAATTAGCATATGGTCATTATCCCCTCTATTCATGGAGGCCACGTCGTAGCATCCATCTCGACGTGGGTGTTCTCTAACGCAGTCGTCCTTCCTCTTTCGGCAATCCCATTACCTGCACTAAGACACAAAAGGGCTTTAGTCTTATGAATAGAATAAATTAGAAAGCCCTAATATTTGAAATGAATACAATCCTTTTATTTTGTAATTTTTTTATTTGGTTATTGTGAGAAACATTTATGACCATGTACACGGTTAAGCAATATCATCCCAACCATGACACCTCCTAAAGTTGGGAGTTATCATCATTAATATGAAATTTAACACAAAACCACCACACACCATTTTTTAAACTATTATTATATACAAAATATATATAATAATAATGTATATTTTTCGGTATACAAATGAAAGAAAACCCAAAAAATAACCACAAAAACACTAACAACAAAATCGATGAAAAACTTGCCGACACAACAATGATGATAAAAATCGTCAACCACAAGATGACAACAAAAGAAACGTCGACAATAAAACATTGTCGACAAGAAAATATCATCGACAAGAAAAAGTTGTCGACAATAAAATATTGTCGACAAGAAAAAATTGTCGACAATAAAATATCATCGACAAGAAAAAGCTGTCAACAATAAAATATCATTGACAAGAAAAAGTTACCAACAAAAACTAAAGATAAATGCAAATTCAAAACAAAGCAAGCATTAGGCACTCAAAAACAACATGCAAACACCCAAATACCAAAAATAAAAATGTGGGTCCCCAATTTTAGGGTACATTGTGGAGCAGTCACAACAAATGGCGACTTTGCTGGGAAATGCTCCCGAGCATTTCGGTGAGAACCCAACCTGAAAACCTTCAAACTCAAATACAAGCATCAGCAAATATCCAAAGAATGCAAATAGATCAAAAATACATGAAGCATCAGAATCGTTAAGCATCAGCTCGATGTGTGCAGTGTGCTTCATTCCCTATCGTTTGAAACTCGTTCAACTTTCCATTGTCAGTTTTACCTGAATGCATATGCAAGGTTATGAATGATTTGTTTAGGATTTAATGTATGGCAAATATGCTAGAGATATAACAACCTGCTTTGCAAAGGCTCAAACTTTCTAGTACCATGAACAAGCATATTAAAATTGTCAAACCCTCTTAGGATCAAATATGTGTATACTGAATTAATTTACTAGATCCCAAAGTTGGTTATGTGTCACTACCATCTTGAACCCATGTGCAAGTGTAAGTGAAATCAGAGCTTTGGGGAATAGGATTCCCAACCTAAGTGATATGGGAATTTAACCCTATCCTTACTACTCTGATCTGGAGTTCATTACCTCATCTTGAACAAAATGATTTAACCTATTATGGATGAAACTGTCAGGCTAGCCTATCCATTTGAGCAGTCAGTGGTCTTGCTTTTAGACAAGACATGTTGCCACACATGAGCATACTCCACTGCCAGTCAGGCGTCTATAGCCCCGGTGGAGATTAACCCCATAATCCAGGATTTGGCTTTACTTTTAATTTCTTGAACCTTGGGGATGACTACCCATCCTTGCAAGGGACATGTAGTACGATCCTTCCAATCCAATGAAATGAAAGCATAATGAAAAATATTTTCTTTGGAATTTCAATCTCTTGAGTGTAGATCACGCTTTTAATTTCTTAAAGCGCGATGGAGGCAAAATAGAAGCTTTGGAGAATCGGATTCTCAACCTAAGTGAGATGAGAATTAGACCCTATCCTTACTACTCCATGAAGGTCAAATCAGAGCTTTGGGGAGTTGGATCCTCAACCTAAGTTTGATGGGGATTTAACCCTATCCTTACTACTCTGATTTTAGGCTTTAAGCACTATGGGAGTGGTAAAAACCACTGTTTTAAGGACTATGTTGCATGATAGGATAGACACGAAATACTCCTTTCGCCTCACCTTTTCTTCCAAGTATGGTTTTGACCATTTTGCTCAAGATCCTCTTTAATATGTGTAGAACGTGTTTGGTTCAAGATAGTTCGGGCATCAGTTCCCAACCTTAGGATCCTTTTAATATATGTTATGTAATAACCCTAAGAGGATTCGACACCTTTTCAATGATTGTACTTGAAATGTAGATGCAACTGAGATGAAATGTATATGCAATGTGGAATGTAACATGAGATATGGATGAATGCATTGCTCTTTTTGAAATGCGGATGGAGTATACCACCTACTTTGCCATAATTTGTAAAACTGACAACTTCATGCATCACAAGTTCCAAACGATATTCTTTAATGTGTTTGCGATACTCATGGAGCTTTCTGCAATACAATTCCGATGTTTCATATTCTCTTAGTCTTAGTCAACATTCATAAGGACATAAGTTGACATCTCGCTTTTTTTTTTTTTTTTACATGCAAGGCAAACCAAAAGTGTCCAAAGGACCAACACACAAAACTTAAAACCAAAACTGAAATGCAAACCCAACATCAAAAAAACAAAAAATTATATACAAATGTACAATATGGTACAAGATGATGCAAAGCTTGGACTATCACTTTCCCGGATCCCAAACATGATTAGAACATTTCAAAAGACATATGACACAATATGTATGCCAAATGTTGTAGGAATCCAACAACAATAAGATCAAACCAAGCAATGCAAAAAATTCAACTTGCCTTGCTCACCCCACCAATTTGATTTAGTGTCATTAGTACTCTCATAGGTGAGATTCAAATCATCAAATTGATTAGACAATATTTGATCTTCAATTTCATCTCGTCTATTCTTTAAGGTATAAATTTCATATTTCCATTCATGATTTAGAATTAGGCTTTCTTTATCCAAAATGAAACTTTGTAAGCAAGAGCCTATTTCCAAAAATTTTAAAGCCACTTCATTTTCCATGTTCTTAGGCCAATCAAACTTGTGCAACAATTTGCAAGAATCTAGGATATTTACTAAATGAGGATCATTAAAAGTTTTTACCCTAGACTCCATTATCAATTGTTGATGAATTTGATTTAACAATTCATGTGCCTCAACCTCTTTTTCATTCATGCAAGTGATTTTATTAAAGGTGTGATTAGAAGTCACTCCTTGTTTTTCATTCACCTTCAATGACATTTCACCATAAACATCCTTCAAATTCAAAATATGTTCATGCAAATCTTCACCTATAGTTTGGGTGTTTGAACACAAAAGGTTAGATTCTACCTTTTGCACATTTTCATTTACCAAAACTTGGTGAGAAATCACAATTTCTTCATTTATTACCTGTTCATCAAACATACCAAAATATGACACCCAATTGAAAACATGTTCATCTTTCTCAATCCTCAAATTTTGTTGGTCAAAGTGTATGTCAAGTAATCTATCTTGATGATCACTCATTTGAGTTGCTTCCAATTGATCAATCTCTTTGTCATTTGGTTCCAATTCCTTATTCACCATCCATGGCATCTCTTCATGTGAGATAGAAGTTTCAACATCTTGTATATCCAGTGGAATAGGAATTTCATCAATAGGGGTGTGAGAAAATAACACATCATCATATCTCCCCCAACCATTGTAAAAATTGTCATCCAAATTCGTGGAATGAAACTCCATGGTATTTGTGACATGATCTTTTGATTCATTTGTCAATTATTTTTCTTCTTTGTCCTTGGTAGTAGGATCATTATAATCTTCCAAAATTTGATGAGATTTGAAACCCTCTTCCAAAACATCCTCAAATTGTACAGGAGTTGTAATATCTTCCTTTGAGGAAGCAATTGAGTTATCCTGCATATCAATTGACACAACAAGTTCATTAGAAGGTTTAGAGTGAGAATATTCATCCCATTTCTTCCAAGAATCATAGTGATCATCTTCCAAAATCAAGTTATGATGCTCAACTATTTCTTCAACATCTTCCGATTGATCAAAGTGTATCTCATCAAATTCACCTTCACCTTCCTTAGATGGTTCAATTATTTCCAAAAGTGGGCTATTTCTTGAATTCAAATTTGTAAGGCTATCATAGTCCAAATTAGTAACCCATGATTCAATTTTATCACAATTTGGAGGGTGAAGAATTTCTTGATCATTAGTTCCAATCATTCTCATCGAGTGTGTCTTCCAAGAACAAGTGGTGAAATTCTATCATATCTTCAAATTCATTTATTGATTTTCTTCCGATTTCACTTTCAACCACTTCATTCAATTCTATGGCAGTTTTTGTCCTATCACATATCTCAAACCGAGTTGAATTTAGGACACCATTATGTGAATAATCATGTATCTCTATGAATGAAATCATATCAGCATGATCCTCATTAGTGGATGTTGGATTGGTAACTTGCACCTCCTCTTGGACTACATCTAAGGTGGTTGTAACATTTGGACACTCAAATTCATCCCCTTGATCATTCACCTTAGGTATTGTTGGATTGGAGGGTGCTATATTCAATGGTTGATGTAGGTTGGTATCACTAACCCCAAAAGAACAATCTTTCATGGGAGCATGTTGTGCCTTTTCTTCTTCCAACACTTGTTGTTCTACCATTTCTAAGACCTCATAGATCATCTCTAGAGACAAGTCATCCAAGTTTTCCTTAATGAGTGTAGCAAGTGTGGGGGGTATGGCTCTCATGTATACTTCAATAGCTTCCTCTTCCAATGTACCCAAAATTTCCCACATTTGAGAGTACAATTCATGAAACCTCACATTGAATTGACTCATGGACTCATTAGGCTCTTTACACATAGAGGTGAATTGATTTTGCAACCTATCTAAGTCAACTTGATTACCAAAGTGATAAATATAGGCTGCTTCTAATTGGCTCCAAGAAGTCTTAACCTCCATGGGTAAATGACAATACCACGAGAATGATCTATCACCCACAATGTATGGGAAGAACCTACAAGCAATAGGCTCACAAAATATTTGAAATTGACATAACGTGAACTTATAGATATGTAGATTCTGTAGGTATCCTGATGCCACCTCTTGATTAAAAAGTCGTAGAAACTCCAATAACATTTCATGAATTTGATAAGGTGTTCCAAAGGTAGGATGACATTCATAATACTTTCCTAATGCAGATACCATCGTTTCTCTTAGGGACATCATTTCTTCTCTTATGGATACAATTTGCTCCTCAAATGTTGCCATTAGTGAAACTCAAAGAATAACCTCAGAAGCAAATATGTTAGTCAAATGGTGAAGCAATCTTATAAAAAATGTAAACTAGTTTCTGATTCACCAGGTCGCAGATGCGCAAGTGAAGAGCATACTCCTAGTGTTGCAGGATTTCTGATTCACCAGATCGCATTACACGGCAAGTGAAGAGCATAATACCGACAACAAATACATTTTAGGAAGAAAATGATTCCTTACAAAGAAACATGAAATGACTAACAAATCTCACATATGTAACATATGAATCATCATGTTAGCATCAACCAAGAGACATGTACCCATTAAACCATGACATGAAATAACATTCTCACATTTGCAAATAGATTGGCATTAGCACATCATAAAAAAAAAGAATGTTAGAATCAAATGGAAGTAATTGCATGGAAACAACACCTCGTTAGTCGAGACCAAAATTTTCAAAATTAAATCAAATCACATTATTTCTATATGAACAATCAAAAAGTGTTAGAACAATGCATAGCATACATGAATTGCTTAACGTAAATAGAATAAAGTAAACCAATTCAGGCCCTCCTTCTAGCGCCAAAATGTTGAGTGGTATTTTCACCCAATTGTGAAAGTACACTCTTCCTTAGGATTTGGGTTCCAAATCCCCTCTTGCAAAGAAGTTAAACAAACAACTTCTCCAAGGTCTCCGCTATATTAGCATTTGCATATGTGTATTAGTAATCTCAAATAAAGATATTCAATTTAAATGCTTGGAACACCTTAGTGATTGCAAGTAACTGTAAACAAGGGGCAATGTTGGTTTATTTTACCATGAAACTTTAGTGATTGTTCATTGAACCAAAATAAAGCAAATGTGAGTTGGCCCTCATATGACCACGATGTAGTGCCTTAATTCCTTTTATCTTGAGGATTTTAAGGTAGATTTTATCTTCTTTATTAAGTCCAAATATGGCTCCTTATCATGAAGATGAAGATAGCTTTCAATGTGATAGATAAACTATCCCTCTTTGGTGAAATTGGTTTTCACAAAGAAGCAATAATTTATGGCCTTAAAGTAAGGGCTTTAAATGTCACCTCAACTTATCCCTCTTAAATGAAATCAAATTTTCATAAAGATGAACAATTAAGTGCTTTGAATCAATGACCTTCAATGTGATGCTCAAATTACCCCTCTTTCGTAAAATCAGAATTTTTATGAAGAGAGGGCAATTTTAGGCTCCAAAAATGGAAATTTGTAAAATGCCATAAAACATAATTCCTTCAATGAAATTGGAATTTTCATGAAGGGAATGTCATCATAGGCTCATGAATGAAACATGAAATTGAAAAAATGAAATTCGGACCAAAAATAGAAATTTTCTATTTTTGGAATTTTTGAAATCTGTAATAAAACAGCAACTTCGATGAATTTTTAAAAATTCTAAACAAATCCAAAAATGAAATTTCAAAGTGCGTATTGGAAGTATGAATTATAACCTACGCAATGGTGAAATTGTTTTTGGATTTTGAAAATTTTTAAATGTTTATTTTAATGCCTAAAAATTAAAAAAAATAAAAATTTCTGGAAAAATAAAATGCAGAAAAATGAAAATTGAAATGCAGAAAATGAAACACATGATACATTCAGTTTGATGCTATCATATTCCAAAAAAACTGAATATGTGAGGTTTTCATGCATGCAACCTAACCTATTGGACTTGCAAAACAAGCACAATCCGGATAAGCTAAGTGTTGGCTCCTAGGGTTTTAAATGAGGTTTTCAGATTTAAACATTCGCATGAAGCAACCAAAAAAAATTGCATAAACTCCATTTACAAGCCTAAAATCTGAAAAGGAAAAAAAATAAACATTTAATCTTACATGCAGAAAATGACTCCTTTTTTGCCCATAAGATGCAACTTATTGAAATTTTCTGTATTAAAAATTTGTCATTTTACAATAACATAAATTTTTGGTTTTCCCAAACCAGTCCATGGAATAAAAACAGCCCAAACAGGTCCAGAATGTCCCTCTTGCCTTAAAATCTACAACTCTGCTTACAGCAATTTCCAATCCCGGTTTCATTTCTAAATCCTCCATTTGAAATGGCGAAAAACCCTCATTTCACCTTGAATGTTGTCTTTTCGGGTGCTTCTCCATGGATTTTTGTTTTCCCTTCTTGTTTTACTGTGTTTTGTTTGTTTTCTCAAGGACTTTTCGTTTGCATCCTTTCGTTTGACTCAAAGCCCTCCTTTCACCTTCCTTTTGGTTTTGTCTTATTTCCTACGCCTTTATAACGTCTATTTTCCTTTATTAGAAAGCAAGTTATCCTTTTATAATATTTTATTAAGGCCATATATCATGAATGTGGTTCCAACCTATGCATAGTGCCATTTAATTAAAGGTATGATATGGCTTATTTATCTTTTATTTAGATTAAACTTGCTAATAGGATATATTCTTAAAAATGGCTTAGGCATTATTTAATCCAACAGTAGCTATACATTCCTACAGTAATGTCATCAAATCACAATCCATGACCTTAATTCATTCTTAACAATAATGAATTACTTTATGGCATAGGTTACTCTTCATCTCAACAGTCGTTACCAACATGAAGATTTATTCTGTCTATCACTATGTTAAAACCGTCACCAACTTCGATTGTCAACATTTAAATCACTTTAGGCACACTCTTTTATCGAGAAACCCTCTTCATTGTCTGGTGATTCGTCCAGCTGTGTGTACACCCGATGAATTCATCGACGTATATGGTTGGGCCATTTTCCACTGCTTACTCGACACTCTCGATTTCGTTGTTTGGTTCTTATCCACTGTATGGGTCCACATCAACCCCTACTTACTGTATATGGTGAATGTTTTCCCTCCTGCTTTAAAAATTGTGTCATTGTTGTTTGTCGTGTATACCTCTCAATATGCCACACTATCTTTTATCAACCCACAACCTTGTGTTCTCTTTAGCTGCCACATCATTTGACCTAAACCTGCACATGTGGAACATAATAGCGACATTTATTCGACTGTTACCTTGCATATCGCTATCAGAACATTGCAACGTTATGCCTACTACACTCTAACCTTATCTACAGGATTCCAAATTTTGCTGACCTGATGTTGAACTTGTCATTGTATATTCATTCAATTCACCATGACGGTATTCTACTGTACGCTCTATAAAAAAATGTTAACATCTGAGTCATTCTGTCGTCACTCAATTAGCTTTTGGTCATTGTTTTTTGTTTACTATGTGGTCCATCAGAAATGTTCCCGTTCCACATGTTCTGGTGAAAATTTTGGGCCCTATCCACAAATTGTGCCCTGGCTGTAATTCTATCCACTTGTCAACATTTCTGCTTGGCAGTAGATTTATCCTGCGTCGCTTCGTTCAGGATACTATCGCTTATTTTCATTGACATCTATAGTAGCCCATCTTCCTTGGCATATATCTGCTCCATGCGTATGTCAAGTCATTATCTGTGATAGCCTCTTTGATTACCCACATAGCCATCTATCAGACCTTGTTTCACCTACTCTCGTTGTTTGAGCTATACACTAATGATGAACACCTTCCAAGCTTGCTGTTGTTCATCGAGATGGTCATGTCGATGCTTCCCCATTCATCGCCATTGATGTGGTCATGAATGAACAACTCTTCCACCACCATCCAAGATCCCACTTCATCGAATATCCTTCATTGTAGATTCATTGTTTCCTTTCATGCTCCTGAACAAAACTTTATTGTGCTATACACATTGTCACCTATCAGGTGTTTAAACATTATAATGTTGTCATCTCATTTCAGTTCGCCCTTCGATGCTACACTCTCGAAGAATAGTGGCTGCCCTTCTCGATCATTGTACATGAACCAACTCGTTTCCTGCAATGTGGATAAATGTCCAAGTAGGACCTACACATCTATGCAAGTGGAACCCCATATACTGTTTGGTCCATGTGATTCTACTGAGCAATGTTGCCTGTATTGTTCACTGTATCATGTTCCATCGATGTCTGCCATGTGTATAATTCCATGGTGTCACCTAATCACCCTTGTGTCTATCATTGAAACTTTTGAGTCACTCTCCACTGTCGGTGATAACATCTACACTGTTAGAGGTTCAGAATCCTCGTAATGTGGTAAATATTCGACCCCAGGTCTATGCTGTCACTTGGAGGCCCTCATGGAGATTAACCTGTGACCATCCATGTATCTTTACCTCATTATCTTCTACCATTCATGAGCGTTCCATGGTGTGTCCACATGTCTATCGCATCACTTTGGTGTTCACATCTCATCCTTCGATAAACCCAATTTTTTTTGTAGCACTGTATTTAGTGAATGGCATATGGACATTATTGCTTGGTGGGAGTGTAATATAAGAACAAAACCCAAAAATAGCATATGGTCATTATCCCCTATGTTCATGGCAGCCACGTCGTAGCATCCATCTCGACATGGGTGTTCTCTAACGTAGCCGTCCTTCCTCTTTTGGCAATCCCAATACCTACACTAAGACACAAAAGGGCTTTAGTCTTATGAATAGAATAAATTAGAAAGCCCTAATATTTGAAATGAATACAAGCCTTTTATTTTGCAATTTTTTTATTTTGTTATTGTGAGAAACCTTTATGACCATGTACATGGTTAAGCAATATCATCCCAACCATGACACCTCCTAAAGTTGGGAGTTATCATCATTAATATGAAATTTAACACAAAACCACCACACACCATTTTTTAAACTATTATTATATACAAAATATATATAATAATAATGTATATTTTTTGGTATACAAATGAAAGAAAACCCAAAAAAATAACCACAAAAACACTAACAAAAAAATTGATGAAAAAATGGCCGACACAACAATGATGATAAAAATCGTCAACCACAAGTTGACAGCAAAAGAAACGTCGACAATAAAACATTGTCAACAAGAAAATATCGTTGACAAGAAAAAGTCATCGACAATAAAATATTGTCGACAAGAAAATATCGTTGACAAGAAAAAGCCATCAACAATAAAATATCGTCAACAATAAAAAGTTACCAACAAAAACTAAAGATAAATGCAAATTCAAAACAAATTGAGCATTAGACACTCGAAACCAACATGCAAACACCCAAATACCAAAAATAAAAATGTGGGTCCCCAATTTTGGGGTACGTTGTGGAGCAGTCACAACACTACCTAAGAAACACCCTCATCATCACCACCTATGACTATTGTTGAACCACCAATGCTATATGCCACTTCCTCATCATCGATCACTACTATAACCCTACCTATAGTATCACCAATGGTCAACTCAAACTCCCATGTTCCACCTCTAGTCTTACACTGCCAACCCCATCAATCACCCCTACCCTAGGCTCTCATATCTATGTCACCCACAAAATAGCATACTCTTATGTTATCCCTATATCATCAACATCAAGTAACTCTAACATCTTATCCAATGACATATTGAATACCTCTGCCTGTGTTTGTGCCTTATGATCTCCCTAAACTCACCAAATCACCATAGGTAGATCAAACACACCTTGTCGTAACCCAAACTACCTCTGCACATGACTAAAAGGAAATAACTCAACTTGAAATGCATACTACCCAACCACCCATCCGCCTAACTCAATCCATCTCTACATGATCCTCTTACCAAACTAGAGCTCCTCTATAGGGCCATTAAACAATATCCTTCTATCTCAAAATCCTAAAATATCCTTGATAATAGATTGCATGACCCTCATGATCTCTCCTAGTGCACTCCTCTATATCATGTCACCACTACATGGTATATGGTACATCTAACCCTTACAATACATGGCCTTTAAATGATAGCCCCTCAGGTCTCAAAATAGCTATATGCTCATAGGCCCATAGATGTATCAACAAATTGCTACACAAAGATATCTTGGTAGTCATCCGCACACCATGTAACTCTTGATAATTTTGTGCTAATAATGCAAGTGCCCATGCAAATCATATCTCATACTCTATTATGTCACACACAAGCTCAATCATGTTCCAAAGAAATATCACCCCTAAAGAATCAGATAACACATAATTTCCTATACATACCATTATTAACGTATGGTACCAAGTTAGTTTCCCAGCATGGTAATGATACCTATACATCATGCCCCCACTATACACCTTCACATCACACCAAGCTAACCCATAGGCCCTTTGTAGTGCCCTATAACTTGCTTCTATACCCTATGCTATCACCATAGGCATTCCATCTGAAGAACACAAGCTTATACTATGAGGGGGGTGAATAGTATAATATCAATTTTTACTTTTTCTTTCCCAATAAATATTATGCAATGTAAAGATATTAATATCAATAGTATTAATCAAAGCAATGCACAAATAAGCACACACAATAGAGACACCACAATTTACGTGCTTCACCCAATGTGGGCTACTCAACGAAGAAAATATTTTACTTAAATTTTCTCAATCAATATCTTGGGAATCATTTCCCTATTACAATGTTTATGGACCTCTGTCCAATGGAGATACCAATCCCCTAAATCAAGTTCATGGATATCTATCCATAGGATAACTCCTTCTCCTCTACTTTGGCTAGTGATCCTCTAGAAGACTACTGCCTCCACTGCACTGGCTTGTGGATCTCTCTCCACTGAAGACTCCTATCCCCACTTAGAAAACCTATCCTCATTACCCTGGCTAATGGATCTCTATCCACTGGAGACTACTATCCTCTCTACTTTGTCACCTCCAAAGCTCTATCTCAAATCTGCACTAAACACAGTCCTTTGGTCTAGCACAAATCTGATCAATATCTATCTCTGGTCTGACACAAACTTATCCTCAAATCTACACCAAAATCTGCTCTCAAATCTGCACTAAACATAGTCCTTTGATATAGCACAAATCTATCCTCAATATCTATCCTCAAGCCTTAACTCAAAGCTTGTCTCAACTCTGTTGGATCTTCCCTAAACCTTATCTCAAGGTTTGAAAAAATCAATCAACTCTGCTCTCAAGTCTTCTCAAATACTTGTCTCAAATATACCTTGTAAGCTTCCACAAAATATCACACTAATCTATCCACAAGTCCTCTCTAGAACTTGCTCAAATATGCTCTACAAGTCCTCTCTAGAACTTGCTCAATCTACTCCATAAGTCCTCTCTAGAACTTGCTCAAATCTTCTCTACAAGTCCTCTCTAGAACTTGCTCAATCTTCTCCACAAGTCATCCCTTGAACTTTCTCAAATATGCTCTACAAGTCCTCTCTAAAACTTGCTCAATCTATTCCATAATTCCTCTCTAGAACTTGCTCAAATATGCTCTACAAGTCCTCTCTAGAACTTTTCTAATTCTTTTCAATTAGTTCTCTCAAGAACTTATCCAAATCTGCATTGTAAGCTTTCACAAAATCTCATACAAAATCAGTCCATAAGTCTCCTCAAAGACTTACCTTAAATTTGCTCAACAATTCCACACAAAACTTGTCCAATCTCATAGAAACATAAAGAGAATTGTTAGAGACTGAATATGTTCTATACTAATCACAATGCTCAATTACTTTCAATCACACTCTTAGAAACATAAGGAGAATTGTTAGAGACTCAATATGCTTCAAATTCAACTCAACGCTCAATCACTTTCTCAACTCAATTCATAATATAGAATAGTATGTTTTATGGAACTTGAACAATCACTTCATACATCCACCTTGACTAGGCTCAACCAATCATTTAATGAACTAATCCTTGCTTACAAACCCTAGTCCAAGTATATCAACTCAAAATATTTCCAACAATGCTCAACAACAAATCTCACATAACAATGATACTCATGTTCTTTTCAAACCCTAGTTCAAGTTCTTCACTCAATAACTTACTTCAACAACAATGCTTATAAAACAACTCTCACATAACAATGATACTCAAACCTTAATTCAAGTTTTTCACACAACCAATGGCTTCAAAAACTATGCTTATAAAACAAGGTTTTAACAACAATTATTTACTCTAGAAAATCTTGAAGCATTCACTTAACACACTCAATAGGAAACCCTAATCAAGTCCTTTTCACTCTAAACTTATTTTCTAGAAAACCAATCAATCAACTCGACTATGGAAGAATGTGCTCATAACTTTTTCTTGATGATGAAGTGTTCTCATAAATATGTCACAACCACAAATACTTCTATGCCAAGCTCAAAGAGGTTAGAAGATAAATCTTTCTCACAATGTAATGTAAAAACTCAATTACACCTTATCACTCCTCCTTTCAAAACAACCATCAACATACATAAAATATTTTCCAAATAACACCTTATAATCTCCCAATTAAAAATAAATTCAACATCCACAAAAATTAACTCAAAACCATTTTAAATCAAATTTTAATGGCATGAAAAATCAAATCCACTCCAATAACATAAATCAATTATCAATCAAATAACCTTTCATAAACCCTTATAACTCCAAATAACATAAATCAATTATCAATCAAACAATCTTCCATAAACCCTTATAACTCCAAATAACATAAATCAATTATCAATCAAACAATCTTCCATAAACCCTTATAACTCTAAATATCACTTTATAGAAAACCTTAGGCAAATAAAATTTTAATTAAAAATACGTTTGCCACTAGTGGGATTCGAACCCACAATATCTACCTCCACGAGTGCTCTAGCCAAAGTCTTGACCACTGTGTGTTCTAGATGCACATTTGAGAGCTTAGGAGCACTTTGTGCTCTTTCTCCTAAGCTAGTGCTCAAAATGAGTGCATCCCAAAAATTTTCCCCTTGGCGCTAAAGACAAACATGCCGACTCCACATGAATCGATCGTGGATACTTCCACTCCCAAAAATCTTACGAAATACGTGTTGCCAATGGACCACCGTGTCCTATGGAAGTGAGGCCTTCTCCCTTTTTGTCTTTTTCCCTGATGCTAAAAACAACACTAGTTCATCTTCTTCCTCAATAATCGCATGAATTATTTTTCTCTTTGGTCGCATAAAATAATTGAAGAAGGGTAAGTTCTAATGTCCTTTGGCATGGTATTTATACATGATTTTCCATTTTTCCATAGACGTCGGTGCTCCACTAAGATGACATTGATGCTCCTTTAATATGATGTCGGTGCTCCTTTTTAAAACCTTTTATAATTTATAAATTATTTAAATTCTAAAAGAATTTAAATTTTATAAATTATATTTATAAACCTTTGACTTTAATAAAAATTAAAGCCTTCCTTGGGATGAAATTTAAACCTTTAACTTGTACTCCACTAACTTGATGAATATTATTCTGCCACAATGGTTTTAATAAAAACCTTAATTCTACCATCACAATATTTAAGGAAGTATTTATATCCTTATAATTATTTTAATAAAACCTTTTAATTTTCACCATGGTTTTAACACAAACCCTTATAAAACAATATTTTGACAACTTTTTCTTCAACTCTTTGCATTGTTCCTGGTGACAGTAATGGTTTACTCCATGGTATTTATTATAGCTTCATGTGTTCACTTTGGCATCAATGACAACATCTCACCCTAACATCAATGAAAACTAAATGAGTTCAAAATGTCCAACACCATCCATAGGAAGCTAGTAAATATAGTATACATCCTCTAAGGTGATTGTCATATATATTGTCAAAAAGTGAAAAGTGTTCCTATCTACATCCCACCACTCACAAATGGTGTCCAAGTATGCATGATCACACTAAACCACATCTATGCAAGTTACCCAATAGAATCCTATCTTGTATAGCCACTCCCACTCCACATCATCTAGAAATACCCATAAATCATTCATCAAAGGCAAAAATCATTGTTGAGGCCTCAACTCCTTGACCTACAAAAAAGGAGAAAAAACAAGCTCATCAATCCACATCTATATCAAGTTTTCTATCAAAAATCCAATCATTATCCATATTTAAAAAATATATGGATTCGTATGATTTCGTACAAAACATACGGATCCATATGATTCCATATGGACGGATGCACTCATCCATATAATTTTTGGAGAAAGGGCATATTTAGATACCCTTTTGTCCCAAATGCATAAAAAAGCAAAAAAAAATCATAAAAACAAAGAAAAAAATAAAAAAATATCATTCATTTTATTTCAAAAATACACTAAGTAAAACATAGAGTCAACTTACCTTCACCGCACACACTCCAATGCCAATGCTTGAACCACTTAGGCCTTCTCATCAATTGTGTTCCAAATTTTAGTAGTGATCCACATGACTCACTTACTCTCCCTCAATCCTCTCCCTTTAATTTTTGAAAGTACACAAAAAAATGAGGTGCATCCCTTTGCTCATGCTTTTATAGGCCTATGCCAAAAAATCATACAAATCCATACAATTTCATAAAAACATACAGACCCGTACGATTTTACAAAAATGTATGGACCCATATGATTTTAGGGCACACTCGTCTATAAAATTTAGAATTTCTCACCACCAAATATGCAAAATGCTAAAATTCACCCCTTTTAGCCTTTCAACAATCTTAAAATTCATCTTTATCAAGTGATTCACCATTGACATCACATTCTTCACCTGTTGACTCATCCCTTGAGGGGGTAAATATCATATACAAAATTTGCCTTGCACATGATCAATACTCAAACACTCAATCTTGGAAATTGCATTTATCTAAGAGCCTTTGTTGGATATAATTATAACCCCTCATTTGCTAGGGAAAATAAAAAAGAAGAATTTCTCTTCTCAACAAGACTCTAATTCTCTTCTCAAAAAAATTCTTATTTTCTTCTTAACAAAATTTTAATTCTCTTCTCAGCAAAATTCCAATTCTCTTCTCAACAAAATTCTAATTCTCTTCTCAATAAAAACTTTAATTCTCTTTGGTCTCATCAATCTATCAAAGGAAATAGTTTCAAAGGACATGCATCCCTTCCACAATTAGGGCATCTTACATTGGTCATGACTCAGGATAATATTACATATTGATCAGGAACTAAAAATCTTGCTTGAGATTTTTATTAATTTACAATATTTAAATATAGAAGATATTTATCGACAAATATACCTTATCGACTTTACACACTTCCATCAATTCATGTCGATATTTAATAAAATCTAAAATTATTTTATTAAATCAAACCTTAAACTTTAGTAAATAAATCTAAATATGTCATTTCAGATCCTTATCATCCCTCTCTACCATATAAGCATTGGACTCTAATGCTTTTATAAGAAAGTGGAAGAGAAGATATTACAAGTATAAGTGCACAAAAATAAAATCCTCCAAAGTGGTTCAGAAAAGAAGAGAGATAGATCGTGTACAAGAGCCCCAAAAGAGATCACCACAACTCCGTAAAAGGGAGTAACAACAAGAAAAACATATGCTCAAAAAGGGTCCATTTAGGAATCTCCAATGGGAGTTTCCGAGCATGATCAGTGAGTTTCCAGGAAGTTCTTAGTAGCCCATTTGCAAAAGATCAAGAAAAAGACAAGTAAGAAAAAGTATGCAGCCAGCTGGAAAAATTGTCACGATTTCACGACATGTTTGAGGAGAGAGAAAGTGCTGGCAAAACTCTCGCGATTTCGTGACATGTTTGAGGAGAGAGAAAGTTCTGGCAAAACTTTCACGATTTCGTGACATGTTTGAGGAGAGAGAAAGTTTTGGCAAAACTATCACGATTTCACGACATGTTGGCAGAGAAGGAGAGCAAGATGGAAAGTGTCGCGATTTCGCGACATGTCGCATTTTCGCGACTCGAAAAGTGCAGGAAGGCAGAGAAGGAAAAGTGTCACGATTTCGTGACACATTGCCAGGAAAGTTGTACGGACGAAAAGGTGTCACGATTTCGTGACATAATGCAGAAAAGAGAGTCCACAGTGTGAACTGTCGCGATTTCGTGACAAGTTAGAAGAGAGAGAAAGTTACATGGAAAATGTCACAATTTTGTGACATGCTACAGAAGTCGAGGTGAGGACTGTCACGATTTCACGACATGCTGAAAAGCTCGAAGAGAGAACTGTCACAATTTCTTGACATGCAACAAAGGGGAAGAGTCTAAAATGAGAAGCGTCACGATTTCGTGATAGGCTACAAAGAAGTTGTACGGATGCAGAAAGTGTCACGATTTCGTGACAGGTTGAAGAGAAAGCTTGCGAATGTAGAAAGTGTCACGATTTCACGACAAGTTGAGATGGCAAAATTCAGTTGGAGAAAGTGTCACGATTTCATGATAGAAACAGTTAGCAAGTCTTCAACAGAAGAAGCATCATGATTTCGCGATGAATTGAAGGAGGAAGAGCTTGAAGGTGAAAGCGTCATGATTTCGTGACATGTTCCATTTTTACTAGTGCAAGCAGAGAAGGCCATGAAGTCAAAAGGGTCACGATTTCGTGACAGAGTTGAAGATGACGTCAGCAGAAGCAGATGTGTCATGATTTCACGACAAAAGCAGAGAAGAAGGCAATGAAGACTAAAGTGTCATGATTTCATGACAGGAGTGAAGATGACATCAGCAAAAGTTAGAAGTGTCACGATTTCACGACAAGGACGTTGTCAAGGCAGACAAAAGCAAAAGTGTCGCGATATCGCGACAATAGCCAAATGAATGTGTACGGCTACAAAAATGTCATGATATCACGACATGTTGTAGTTTCGCGGCAGAAGCTACAGGAGAGTTGCAGAGGTGGTTGAAGCTGACAGAGTTAACTTTGAGCCGACGAAGATTAGGGCATGCAACCAATGGAGTTAGGGTTTGCATTTGCATAACAGCCAACTAAGATCAAAGTTTTGATCTTAAAAGTATTGCTATAAAAGGAGGGCTATTTGGAGAGATTTGGCATCGATCAAAGTGTGCGTTCGAAGTGCGACTTTCATAGAAGCAGAGTGCGAGGAGAAGTTCGATCGTCGAGGAGCAGAGTGTGCGAAGATAGTGCTGCTATGTTTGCACAGAGGTGCATAAGTGGATGTTTGATCGAGTGCTGTAATTGCGTAGAGGTGCAATTTTGAGGACATTAGTGCCAGACCGAAGGACTGTGTTTGGTGCAGATAAGAGGACCAGCTTTGGAGGTGAAAGAGTTGAGGACAGAGGTCTCCAGCCAGAGTAGGGAAGACAGGTGTCTTCTGTGGATAGAGTTCCACTTGCTAAGGGTAGCAGAGGCAGAGGTCTTCTAGAGGATCACCAGTTAGAGCAGAGCTAGGGGAAGGTATCTCCTTTGGGTTGGTGCCCATAAACTTTGTAATCGGGAAAGGTTTCCCAGAATTTGAGGTGATAAAATTTAGTGAAAAATTTTATCCGTGGAGTAGCCCGCGTTGGGTGAACCACGTAAATTGTTGTGTCTCTTTTGTGAATGGTGTTTTTGTGCATTGCTTTGCTTACTGCTATTGATACTATTTTCTTTACACTACATAATATTGAACTGCAAGTTGAATCGAAGGAAAAAGTAAAAAGCGGTCTTATACTGTTCACCCCCCCTCTCAGTATAAGCTTGTGTTCTTCAATTGGTATCAAAGCAGGTTCCTTCGAAAAGGTTTAATAGCTTGAAGGAAGAACTGGTTAAGAACACAATGGATTATTCAAGTGGCAATGCAGCACCTATTCTTGATGGATCAGATTTTGGTCTATGGAGTGCAAGAATGAGAGTTTATCTAATGGCACTTGGTAATGAGGTATGGGAAGTGATTGAAGATGGGTACACTATTCCTGAAAATGGTCCTTATACTAAAGAAGATAGGCTCCTGCATCACAACAATTCAAAAGCAATGAATGCAATCTTGAAAGGCTTACGGAAAGCGAGATCTCACCAAAGTTATTCACTGCAATACAGCTAGTGAAATGTGGAAACGATTGCGGGTGGTTCATACAGGTGATGCAAATGTCCGAAAGGCCAAATTGAGACACTTCAAAGGTATGTTTGAACAACTCAAAATGAATGATGATGAAAATATTAGTGACTACATGCTTCGTATGGATGAGGTTGTTAACTCCATGAAAGACTTAGGTCTTGAACTTGCTGAAAATGATGTGTGTGATAAGATTTTAAGATCTCTTCCTAATAGATTTAGTGAAAATATTTCTGCCATTGAGGAAGCTAAAGATTTAGATAAATTGAAAAAGGATGAGCTCCATAGTATTCTTGCGAGCATTTGAGTTGAGAACTCAAGTGAAAGCTGATGTCAAGAAAGAGGCGACTTTCAAAGCTACCAAGAAATCCAAAGGTAAACAGATTCAAGAAAGTGATGAGTCTTCTAGTGATGAAGAGGCATATTACAGCAAGAAAGGCAAGTTCTCTAGAAAACACAAAAGCAAGAAAAATATAAGATGTTTCAACTGTGGAAAGTTTGGTCATTACGCTATTGACTGTACTGTTTCCAAGAATGAAAGTGATGAAGATATACAGGATTCTAAGAGCAAGGATTCTGAAAAGCACAAGCATCACAAGAAGAGCAAATATGAGTACAACAATCATGGAAAGAGGCATTCTCACAAGCACAAGAAGAGCTTCTACCTAGACAAAACAAGTAAGTGTTCTAGCAGTGATAGTGAAAGTTCTTCTAGTGATGATGAAAATGAGATGTTGTTTATTTCAGAAAAGGAGGAAGAACCGAAACATAAATTCATTATCATGAAATGTTTTAGATGTGGAAATTTTGGGCACCTTGAGGATGATTGCACAAATAATGAATTGGTTGCTAGTATGTATGAGGATGCTTCATAAAATGATAAGGAAGATGCATGTATGGTTTTTGAAAAGGGTAGCACCTCTAGTGATAAGAAATCTGAAAAAGGCCTTGATGATTCAAAATGCAATCAAATAGAGGATCTTGAAAGTGAACTTACTAATGCTCTTAGTGTTTTGAAAAAGGAAAGAAAGAAGAATGCTAGACTCAAGGATAAGTTAGATGAATGTTGTATGGAGAGAGATGAACTTATAGAAAGTCTTGACGTCTCTATGGCTAAGACACAAGATCTCAGGAATGAGTTAGAATCTAAGGTGCTTGAGTATAGTGAATTAGAACAAAAAATGGCTTCTTTGAAAGAGGAAACTAAAGAGTACAAGGATAAGCTGTACAAATTTCAAGAAAGCTCCAAAAAGGTTGAATCTCTCATCAAAGGACAAAGAAAGACAACAGATAAAACAGGTCTTGGTTTTGTTAAACCACACAAGGAACAGTTTGGGGAATCTAGTAAGAGATTTAAAAAGGAAGAGAGTTCTGATGAGGAAAGTACTTTAGATCATGAGTCCGTGAGTGATAGATGCGCAGAAATAGAAAACAGAATTTTGAATGCGAAGAAGAAGTTTACCGGACCTAGAAGGTCATTTACAGGAAAGTTTAATGGCAGATGTTTTGCATGTCACAGGTTTGGCCACATGGCTTCGCATTGCATGACTCAAGTAAGGAAGGTAAATGACAGTTTTAGGGGCCATAATTTCTTTCAAGGGTATTGCTACTCTTGTAAACAGTTTGGGCATAAGGCAATTTTCTGCATGACTAATTACAGGAACACGGTTAGTCATAACAGGCGGATTCAAAGAACAGGTATGCCAAACAGAAATAACAGTGTTACTTGTTATAAGTGCAACAATGATGGTCACACAGCTAGACAGTGCAGAGCTGATCTTCCAAAGTATAGGAATAGGAATAGGAACAGTGGCATGAACAGGTCCAAGGATCAAGGCATGAAAAAGGATAGGGATGAGAACAAGAACAAGAACAGTGACAAAAATAGGAATGCGGGCAAAGAGTTCAAGAAAAGGCCCGACAAGGAAATTGTAGACACTGATGATGATCAGTGCCTAATGGGAGTTTTACTCCCAACCCTATTTTAATCACCTCATCAGGAGGTGGGGGAGGGACTAAGCTAAGAGGCTCATTCTTAGTCCCAAGCCCCAAAGGTGACCCTTTGCCATTGATGACAAAGGGGGAGAGATTTGAGTAAGGGGGAGAGATATGAGTAAGGGGGAGAGCTTCAATGTGAAGAGGAAAGCTTCAAGTCAGGGGGAGCAAAACTTCAAAAGGAGATTCTCAGTTGTTGGCACAATTGGTTTCAGTTTTGGCTCCTAAGATGTGTTTCGATAAAGGTTTGCCATCAATGACAAAGGGGGAGATTGTTGGCAATTTTGGGTACCTTGGGTACATTGCCTTTGCTCAAGTGTAGATGTTGTCATTGATGTCAAGAAGTTCTTGAAGCAATTTGATTTGATGTCAAGGAATTTGTTTTGTTGAAGGTTATTCAGAGCATGATCAATGAGTTTCCAGGAAGTTCTTAGTAGCCCATTTGCAAAAGATCAAGAAAAAGACAAGTAAGAAAAAGTATGCAGCCGACTGGAAAAACTGTCGCGATTTCGTGACATGTTTGAGGAGAGAGAAAGTGTTGGAAAAACTATCACGATTTCGCGACATGTTTGAGGAGAGAGAAAGTGCTAGCAAAACTGTCATGATTTTGCAACATGTTTGAGGAGAGAGAAAGTTTTGGCAAAACTATCACGATTTCACGACATGTTGGCAGAGAAGGAGAGCAAGATGGAAAGTGTCACGATTTCATGACATGTCACATTTTCGCGACTCAGAAAGTGTAGGAAGGTAGAGAAGGAAAAGTGTCACGATTTCGTGACACATTGCCAGGAAAGTTGTACGGACGAAAAGGTGTCACGATTTCATGACATAATGCAGAAAAGAGAGTCCGCAGTGTGAACTGTCGCGATTTCGCGACAAGTTAGAAGAGAGAGAAAGTTACATGAAAAATGTCATGATTTCGTGACATGCTGCAGAAGTCGAGGTGAGGACTGTCACGATTTTGTGACATGCTAAAAATCTCAAAGAGAGAACTATCACGATTTCGTGACACGCAACAAAGGGAAGAGTCTAAAATGAGAAGCGTCGTGATTTCGTGACAGGCTACAAAGAAGTTGTACGGATGCAGAAAGTGTCGCGATTTCGCGACAGGTTGAAGAGAAAGCTTGCGAATGCAGAAAGTGTCACGATTTCGTGACAGGTTGAGATGGCAACATTGAGTTGGAGAAAGTGTCACGATTTCATGATAGAAATAGTTAGCAAGTCTTCAACAGAAGAAGCGTCACGATTTCGCGACGAATTGAAGGAGGAAGAGCTCGAAGGCGAAAGCGTCACGATTTCGTGACATGTTCCATTTTCTCTAGTGCAAGCAGAGAAGAAGGCCATGAAGCCAAAAGGGTCACGATTTCATGACAAAGTTGAAGATGATGTCAGCAGAAGCAGATGTGTCACGATTTCATGACAAAAGCAGAGAAGAAGGCAATGAAGACTAAAGTGTCACGATTTCATGACAGGAGTGAAGATGACGTCAGCAAAAGTTAGAAGTGTCACGATTTCATGACAAGGACGTTGTCAAGGCAGACAAAAGCAAAAGTGTCATGATATCGCGACAATAGCCAAAAGAAGGTGTATGGCTGCAAAAATGTCGTGATATCGTGACATGTTGTAGTTTCGCGACAGAAGCTACAGGAGAGTTGCAGAGGCGGTTGAAGCCGACAGAGTTAACTTTGAGCCGACGAAGATTAGGGCGTGCAGTCGACGGAGTTAGGGTTTGCATTTGCATAACAGCCGACTAAGATCAAAGTTTTGATCTTAAAAGTATTGCTATAAAAGGAGGGCTATTTGGAGAGATTTTGCATCGATCGAAGTGTGCGTTTGAAGTGCGACTTTCGTAGAAGCAGAGTGCGGGGAGAAGTTCGATCGTCGAGGAGCAGAGTGTGCGAAGACAGTGCTGCTATGTTTGCGTAGAGGTGCATAAGTGGATGTTTGATCGAGTGTTGTGATTGCACAGAGGTGCAATTTTGAGGACATTAGTGCCAGACCGAAGGACTATGTTTGGTGCAGATAAGAGGACCAGCTTTGGAGGTGAAAGAGTTGAGGACAAAGGTCTCCAGCTAGAGCAGGGAAGACAGGTGTCTTCTGTGGATAGAGTTCCACTTGCTAAGGGCAGCATAGGCAGAGGTCTTCTAGAGGATCACCAGTTAGAGCAGAGCTAGGGGAAGGTATCTCCTTTGGGTTGGTGCCCATAAACTTTGTAATCGGGAAAGGTTTCCCAGAATTTGAGGTGATAAAATTTAGTGAAAATTTTTATCCATGGAGTAGCCCGCGTTGGGTGAACCACGTAAATTGTTGTGTCTCTTTTGTGAATGGTGTTTTTGTGCATTGCTTTGCTTACTGCTATTGATACTATTTTCTTTACACTGCATAATATTGAATTGCAAGTTGAATCGAAGGAAAAAGTAAAAAGCGGTCTTATACTGTTCACCCCCCCTCTCAGTATAAGCTTGTGTTCTTCAAATAAACATAGAATAGAGTTTCAGGTACCACCAAATTGCACTCCTTATTACAAAATCATAATATTTAAAAGAATCTTCTAAAGTATCATAATTTATATGATCTTCAAAAATGGATGTGGTCCAAAATGTTGAAATCTCTTTAGGCTTTGGATTCACGGAAAGAAGGATTCAAAAGCTAAAATATCTAAGAAGCAAAAACTAATGCAAAAGTGATGCTTGATGTGGAGCAGATAGCTAAACACTCCATGAAAAGATAAGCCTACTATGGGAAAAGATAACTCCAATGTGTGGAGTACCCATGTGACATCTTGGATCACACAGAAAGTACCAAAGGTCTTATGAAGGAAAACTTCCAAAAAAAGTTCAAAAGGTGATGGTGGATTGAAGGAGTGTTAGATTCAACCGAAAATGCACTCCACGTTACTGAACCCAATATTTGGAGAACCATAGGTTAATAAGACAATTAAAAAATAAAAATATAATAGTCTTATTGGAACCAACTCAAAAAGAGCTTTCCAATAACTATATCCAAGCCTATACTTGCAACAATATCAAGCCTCAAAATTTGTGAAAAACATCAAGAGTCTCTAGCAGCAAAAACAAAAGGGTCAAGTTGCCCTTTACAATGTGGAAAAAGATTATTCCATTGGAATATTCGATGGAATATTTAGTAAATAACACACACACACACACACACACACACGGATACATATATATATATATATATATATATATATATATATTTCAAACTCAACTTCTTGATGCCAAAAAGTCAATAGTGCATGGCATGAATTCAACCAGCATGTGGTTGTAGAGTTGGCGCCCACTAGGGCATTGAGCCAAAAACTCTCCAAAAGGCTCCTTCACCATTAGTGGTGGTTTAGAGAAAAATGGAGTCTTATCCCTTTTAAGGTTCTCCTTGTGCCTCCCCACTATAAATTTGGGATAAAAGAGAGCTGAACATAACAAAAAATAATTATTTTTATGCCAAATAAACCACATGTCAGGAAAGCTAGGACACCGTCATGTATCCTCATGGTGGAAAAAGGGAGCCTACCATGTATTCTCTATCCAAACCAGAAGGAAGCAATGAACATGTGGCAAAAATTAGTCCACATGGATCAAGTGCCAATGTGAGGTACTTGTCTATTACATCATTAACGCAAGATTCATTTTACACAAGGTGATAAATCAACCCACAACACATGTGGGGTATAACAAAAACTTTGGAATCAAGTATCAAATAAATGCATATAGTCCTAAAATGCCACACTAGTAGATGTGGTGGCACTATAATTAATTAAATCCACATGGTTGAATAAGTCAAGGCACCCATGTTCTATCAAAATCTACATCAGTGAGGAGGTGGGAACCTCCCATGGCAAATAGGTCTATGTTGGCATGTATAATTGTGGCACAGTGGAGGCAAACTAGGTCCTTACAACTAGCACAATTTAGGACAATTGAGGACTATTTTGGAGAATGACTTATTCTCCTTCCCTATATTAATCAAGCATATCGATCTATTAGGTAGAGATCAAGAAATCCACGGTATTGGGAGTGATAGAACATTTGATATGGGTGTGTTGGAGTCTTTTGTCTGCTATGATGTAATCATAATGAATTTCTACACTAGGGAGGAAATAGGCCATGGTATCAATCTACCAAAACCACATTGGTTTCTGTAGGCACCAAATCCTAGCCACTTATTGTCCTTGCATCTACCCAATCACAACCATCCATTATATATATTTATATTTTATATATGTATATAAATATTGTATATATTAATAATTATTTATTTAATATAAATATATGTATATATGTAAATTAAATCATAACCATTCATCACAATCTAATCTCATCCATCCACTTGATTTGATCCATGCCACATTGCAAATATTATAATCCTAGTCATCCATTATGTTTTAATCTTGAGCATGCGTTGGTGCCATCTAAACCCTAGCATATGGAAGGCAAGTTATAAAAGGTAACTTATTCTCATGAATGATTTTGGGTGGTAAAAGTTTTAAGAACTTTTTTTAATTATTCGGTGGAGTGGTTAAGGAGCTGGGAAGTTAGGATTTTTGGAGGATGAAAATATCCATCACACTACCCATGTTTGCAAAGGACTTCAGAAACTACCCAAACTATTTTGGCCATATCTCACTCATATGGAGTCATATTGAGACATAATTTTAAAGGTAGGTTCCTAATAAACTCTAGAATATCTCCACAAATTTTAAAATAAATTGGAGTAACAGATATCCTAGAACAACCCTATATTTGAACATGATTACATTTCAAACCATCAAAAGCGTGGATCAAACAAAATATATATTCTTGAAAAGGTAAAATATTTTATTGTTTATATATTATATTTTATGCATTTGCTTGTATCTCATTATTTATAGTACTAAGGTTTGTATATATATTTTAAATAGGGCCTCACATAGTGGAGCCCTCTCATATACTATTGATCTCTTGGTGTTGTTGATCTGTTTTTAGGTGTAGGAGCTACATTATTGAAAGTTGTTGCAGCTAGGGTGGCCCCGTAGGGATACTCAAGCCCACCCCCAACTTATTTGGAGCGAGAATTAGCATTGAAGACACCAACTATTCTTGTGAACAAGGGTTTTGTAACCCTCAACATTGTAACATTGTATTAAATATTGTAAAGCATATTGTAACCCCATATTCGGGGCATATATATTGTACACTTTGGAGATCCAGGTTCCCCCTAGTTCCATATTAATAATATTCCTCATTTTTTGCAATATAGTATTGATTTGCTTTTGATAATAGTTCTTTATTTGGTTTTTCTCATTTTTATCTTACACAATGGTGATCATGGTGGGACCCCCTAAGGGTTCTTCATTTTAATATACCTTGTCAATCTAACTTACATTTTTTGTTTTTTTTTTGCAGGTTTTCAGAGATTTGATTGCGCAAAAATCATGAAACTAGGGTTTTTGGGAGTAGTATAATTTTATCTATGGTTGCACCACATCAAGGAGAGTTGGGAAGAAAAGTGTAGGCTTCCTGGTAAGTCTGAATCAAACCCCATATTTATTTTTCTACTTTTTTCTTTTTAAACAAATATTGAACCAAAAAAAAAAAAATTCATTTAAAAAAAAGCAACACACTTTTGCATTTTGGGAATTTACATATTTTCATATAGTCTATACATAGAGTAGATTTTCATTTGTGCATCCACACTAGTTGCATAAAAATACACATCATAATAAATTTAATTTTTTTGTTGTTTGTGGTGTTTTACTTTTACCTGAGTGTTTCTTGCAATGAAATGAAAAGAAATCATAAATAGCTGCATTTTTAGGCTAAAGTCTCCCACCTTTGCTTATTTTAAGTTGGAACCAGCCATTGATATTCGAGCATACTCCCACTATTGGAATCACTTGATGATTTAGGGTGGAAGAACTAGGTGAACCCTCCACTATTGAAATCACTTGATGATTCAAGGTGGATCTTAAGTAGTGAACCCTAGGTTCTTTTGAGGGAACTTGGTATCAATGTCCTTAGTCACTAGCTTAGCTAAGAAAAAATAGGTTTTTTGGAACTATGTGATCACTATAGACAAATAAAAATTTACAAATAATCACACACGAGCATGCATCACTTTAAACATCAATGTTTTGGACTTCATCACCAACCATTTATCAAGACTAGTGATAGTGGGCTTCATATCCATCCAATGTCTTGCCACGTAGATACCATAGCATCCCGTGAGAGATTTTTTTGTATTTCATCACCAATAAAATCCTCATTTTCCATCCACCTTAGGACTCCACCCTTCATAGTAGTCTAGGTTTAGGCATACATCAGAACACACCAACCACATTAAAAAAAATAGCATTGTTGCAAGACTTAGGATTTAATTGCTTGTTTGATTTTGTGTGCTTTCCATTAGCATTCCACATTCTCACACACATTTTCCACATTCACTACCCCAGTTGGATCACTAGCTTGTAGTTTCAACTTGAATCCAAGAAAGATTCATGATTCAAGCATCCACCAGCCAATCCACTTCATCCATGGAGTGAATCACTTCTTTCCCAACCACTTATGTGACTAACACTACAAATATGATACAGATAAACTATTCTATTTTTTTTGTTGGACATTCACATTTTATGTTTACTTCAAATTTATATGTGATGGAAAGGGCTATTCACACTTCTATCTGAGAGATTAATCCTTCCACACCTACTGACACTCGCATCACATACCTAGATATGAATAAATTTGGTACTTTAATAAAGATAAACTAGACCAATATTAGAGCAAATTAACATTCCACATAGCCAAGTTCCTTCTTTTCAGCAGGAATTTGTGCACCCACAATACACCAACATTAGCCAAGTTTATACCAACCCTCTTTTTGAGGCCACATCCACCCCTTCATACCAAATTCCTCCACCATAATTCATCCAAACCACTTCCATTTCATCCAACTACACTACCTCATATTCCAACCCACTCTATGAAGCACAAGTCAATGTTGCTTCACAAATTCCATCCACTACCCCTCATTCTATTGTAATTCATTTTTCAACTTATCCTCCACCAACTTCTGCCAACATGACTAACATTCATACCTCACCTCCATCCATTTCCACTACAAATACCTAGTCTAATTCAAAAATTGACATACAACAAGCATGGAAACACCTTAATCAATTACTCATCGTCCAGCAAGAAGATCATTATTACTTACAATAGCAAACACATACAACATGTTTCAAACCCCATTCCATACCAAGCCAACATAATTTCTTCACTTCAAATCCATATTGGGTATCACAACCTACTCAGGTTGTTATTCCCACAAGCCCATTCACCCACATCAACCCCTATTTCACAATCCAACACATCCATATTCCTCAAACCTCATATCCATTTCACCAACATAAATCATATCATAATCAAATACAAAAATATGATCAATATGATCAAGTTTCCTTCAACCCATCAAGTCATCAGAATCACAATCCATCTCACCAAATCATCACTTCATACATTCCATCTCAACATAATCAACAAGCAATTCAGGGTTCAGACATAGGTGGAAGACCCAAAAATCTTAGCAATACAATAGTATATTGATATATTAATCAGGTATACTCTTGGTATGATGTAACTAAAGCCCATCCTAATATAGCTAATCAATCAATCCATCCATTTTTGGTACCATCACTACCATATCTGATAGACTATACAATACCAAAATTTGATAAGTTTAAAGTAACTAAGGACCCTATAGAGCACGTAAGGACATTTATCCACTCATGTTTTTGGATATAAGATCAATATGCTTTAATGATAAGAACATTTCCTCAAACATTGGGAGGAGATGCTCAAGACTGGTATAATCATCCACCTCACCACAACATTTTCACATTTGAATAGCTGGTAGATAAAGTTTTGGAGATATTTTCCCTCAATGTTCAAAAGAAGACCACATTGAATGACCTATACAACTTAAGATGATTTGAAGAAGAATCAGTCTATGATTTTGGAAACCATTGGAGGTTTGTTATCACTAAATTGCCATTCTCCCTACCAATGGAAGAACTAACCCAAATTTTTATAAGGATTTTCTTAAAACCAATCTATTTGCTATTACAACTATAATAATACATAACATTCGATGAGGATTTCACTCAAGCCCATGTCATTAAAGAGATAAAAATTCAATAGGGTGAGATAAATCCTAAGAATAAATAATGGTATAAAAAGGGCCAAACAAAAGGAAGTTATTCTGGACAATCCAAGCCAAATCAAGTAAATCAAGTGGTCCTGAGTCAACTAGTAATGACTCAACAACAAAAACGACCCATGCAAAAACAACCACAACAAATAAATTATTAAGTGGTTCCCCCACCTCACCAACCTCACACCATAGCACCAATTATGGATACTCACCAATGTTAACAATATGTTTGACAAGACCACATTTTCACACCTTGTCAAAATTGTATGCCTCCCTTTTTCGTAGGTTGTATGACATCAATGCTATTGTATTTTCCAAAATGATACTAAAATATCAAGTTAAATGAGGCAAGGACTATATGGAACACTTGTTTTGTCCTTTTCATTGGTATAATGGGTATGACATTAAAAACTGCTAGTCATTTAAACACATAGTGCAAGATTTGATGAAGCTAGGGACCATCAAGCTTGATATTCCCTTAGCCCAAAAAAACCAAAACCTTGGTATATACCAAAAACCACTTCCTCATCATGAGGAAAAAAATAGGCCATAGAGGGGTCAACCATCAAGACTCCTCCTAACCAAGTCAACCACATACAACAATATCAAGGTTTTGTAGGGGCTATTCACATAGTTGCCCGAGGATAAAGAAGCACAAGTGGACAAAATGAACAATAGTAGATAGTTCCACATCCTATAGCAACTCAAGAAAGTATGTCCCAACAACTTACCAACTCATCATTACCCATTCATTTCTTCACCAATTCATCCCAATCCATCCATCTTCTGAGTCATCCATAACCACAAATTCATCTCCCAAATCACTCACAAAGTCCAATCATCACATTGATTAGATGTATGAAAACTAGCCTCAAAATGGCTTCAACCAAACTATCTATTTATGAGCTAATTCAACAATCTCCCCCACACTATGAGGCATTAATGGAAATTCTAAAATCCATTGAATTACAATCCCAAGACACTAATGCCTTCAACAATTTTGTAGGGAGTATTCACATGTGTATGGAACCTTCCATTACATTTTATGAATTTGAAATTAAATCAATGTCATCAAAAGTGGTGGACCCTCCATTACATATTATGACTCAAGTTGATAGAAAGCCATTTAAACAAGTATTAATTGACATTGGCTCTTCCATTAATATCATCACAAAATTTACCCTTCAACATCTCAACCTTCCACCATCCCACATTACCAAATCCGCATTCACCTTAAAATCATTCAATGATGCTCTTTGTTCCATAGTTGGCACTATCATTTTACCCATAGAGATGATGGTAAAAACATTGCACACCATGTTTCACATCCTTGAGGGGTCCATGATTTACAATGTACTCCTTGGATGCCCTTGGATTAGGGAGGTGAGATATGTTCCCTTAATATTGCATCAATGTCTAAAATGTGTTCATAAGAGATAAATTCATTGCATATAGGTGGACATCAAATTTTTTAAGTACCATCTTAAATCCCTATGAATCCACACTTCTATCAACCTACCTATTTCTAACACCATCATCCACATCATCCACCACTTCATCTAAAGCTCCCATTCTTGAGGAGTTGCCCATCACCAACCTACATTAAGATTCCCTACACCCTCACCTTCCTCACAATTGGCTACATGTACATGTGGTCGATCCCAATCCACACCATCCACATCATCAACATCAACAGCTATTGTAATTCCACCTACATCAACATCATCAACCATTTAATAAAACCCTCAACCAAATTCATCTTCATAATGACTCACTAATGTCTCACAAGTTGAATTAATAAATTGTGAGATGACCTTTCACCATACATCCCTTCCACTACATGAGTCACAAGCCAACCATGAGCCTTACACATCCACATAACTCCATCCACATCCACATCATCACAAGTTGTGGTCCACATCACTAATCTTAGCATTGGTGAATATGTGGTCCAAGACATCATTGTTACACCACTAAGAATACAAAAAGTTAGGGATTACGGTCATCCATGCAACCCATTATTATCCATAGAAGTGGTGTACAATATGGTTTTAGCACCTAATAGCATTAATTTTATGTATGGGGGGATTGATTCATCATTCGATCCACCTCCCCTAGAAGAACCCAAACAACCAACCCCTACCAATATACAACATATGATGGGTTTTCCTTCATGCTACTTTCACCGAGTCAATTGACAAGGATACAACCTAGGATGACATGAACAAGGCATGCATGATATCATCGACACTTCATATCGAGAAGTGCATGATCATTCAAGTTTAGGCTATAATTCCCATCCCACCATTTCTTCTTTTGAACAAGCTTTCCAAAGCCTTCATTTAGGTTCAAAAGAAGAAACCACCCATAATGATGACTTTGAGGAGGAATTCTATGATGAATACAACATCATGTTGATAGCTTCTAATGAATTTGAATAGGAATCAACACCCATCACTCCATTCATTGAATAGGATGAGAATTACCTCATAATGTTCCCCATCCATAAACCCATTTTCCATTTTCTTCTCCCAATGGAGTGAGCTGAACCAACCAGTGAACCTCCACCTCCATCTCATTCCCTTCATTGAAACATTTTGTAACATATGTACATAATTAAAAAAAAATTCAAAAACACACAAAAAAATAAAAAAAATAATATTTGCATTGTATTTGCATGGTATTGTCATTTACGTTTACCCGTGTTGCTTTTTCATATCCAAGGTTCATTTGAACCATATAGGCTTACCAGTCTAGGGGGAGTAGAAGAGCCCGAGCCACTAAACATCATCCACTTGAGAGTGTTTCATGCTTAATTTGATCTACATATATGTATATATATGCATGGTTAATACACAAAACATCATCCTTACACATTGCATTCCACACAATGCATATCACACATTTAATGTCACGTTACATTTACACATTCATTTTGCATAACCGTTTTTACATATTTCATTTACCATACTAGGGGTCATTTGTTAAGTTTAGATAATAATTTATCCAATAAAATTTGTTGTCTTAATTAGGAGCACCCCTAATATCACATCCATTTTCTTACACCACTTCACAAGTCAATTTACCATTTTTAAAACACATTTACATTTGCACCATCACTCCATTACCCCTAGGTGTTTTCAGTCACTCAACCACTCCTAGTGTTTCTAGAAAACCTCCAATACATGTCAAGTTTTCTCTAGGACCAAGTCACATTTTCACTAAATAAAACCTTAATTTCTGGGATTGACTCTAACACTCTTGAACCAAACATATTTTACACATATTAAAAACATCTTGTATCAAAGAAGAATAATACCATGATTGGGCTAAACCTCAAAGTGAAAAAGTTATCTATGCTTGTCCCATTATGCACTAGTCCAAAATAAAAAATAGTGGTTCTCATCACTACTCACACTTCCAAAAAAATAATTAATAATAAGAATAGGGTTAAATTCTCATCATACCTTGGTTGATAATTCGATTCCCCAAATCACACACCACAAATATACAACTCGTAAGGATAGAACTACATTTTCATGTAGATGGTTAGGTAGTCTGAATCCCTAAAGTTAGAGATCATGTCATTGGACTATGGATATAACCTCAACCAGGGCTATAGACACTTTATTGGAAGTGGAGTACACTAATGTGTGGTGACACGTCTCTCTTAAAGATACCCCTAACTGCACATAAGAGCAAACTAGCTTCCAAATATTATCCATGACAAGTTTCATCTAAATTTACTCAAGATGAGTTAATGAACTCACTTGCACACATATTGGTTCTTGATTACCTTGAATCATTACCATGCTCATGATTTGGTAATTGAACATTCACTACACACATATTTATTCTTAGATAAATTAGATATAACTTAGTGAGTTTTTTAGAAATTACTAGTATGTTTGTGTAGACACCTAAAAGTCACACATTGTTATACCTGTGTACTTGTAGATCATTTAGAACACTTATAGGTTTACATAGTCAATCCTAGATACCCCTAGGCTATTTTATATCAATGTAGGCTATTTTAGATCCTCCTATACATGCGTAAATGTCCGTAGTCATGTGTATATCATCATAAATTATCGTAGTATCGCATAGACTTCCACACACCACTTTGCTAGTTTTTAGGTCCAAAATCATAATAAGTTAGAAAAATCACATCACAAACATTTTCATGCATTATGATACCTTCCATAAGTTTTCCAAGGTGATACAAATCCTTATTGAACTTAATTGAGGCCCCCATAGGGCTATTACTTGGCAAAAGTAATTATTAAGTCGATTCATAAATCTAATTTTAAGTTGACTTCACTTAAAGTTCACTTTTAGGGCTAAAAAGGTTAATTAGGTCCTTAATCCCTAATTACCATTAGTTACTCCCTCCCACATGTGTGTTCACTAGTTTAGTTAGGATATTTCTTAGGAAACCCTAGCCTAACTCCACATCTAACCTAGAGTTGACTAACCTTAGTTAACCCTAATCTCTCCTCACACGTGTGAAGATTAGATATTTCCTATAGGAAATGTGAGGAAGCCACCTCACAAACCCTAACCTAATATTCATAGGATCTAATCCTAGGGCTTAATTATCCTAACTACCCCCCTACACCTTGGGTTTTCTTATAAATAGTGGGCCCAAACCCTCATTTATCTCTCTCTACTTATGTCCAGAGCACATAAACTCTACCAAAATACATACAAAAGCACAGTAACAACAATATGAACCTACACATCAACAATACAGTACCTAAGGAACCTCTCCATCAAAGGGTTTTTATAGAACAAAACATAGAGTCTGATTTGCCCCCCACCCCATGAATCTGACACCATTTCACCCTCGGGTGGTGAATTGGGTCTACAAGCCCCAAATTAGCTCAGATTTGGGAGGTAACCTTCATTTTACATTTTTATGTAGTTTAGCATCATTTATTTTAGTTTTTATCATGTTTTTATAGTCGATATGTCTTTCTTACTATGGGGATTGACTAAGATAATCCCTCCAATGAACTAACCCTTTTTTATAGGTTTATCCTAGAACCAAGGATGGAAACAACAAAAAACTACAACCCTGTGGTGGTATGCAAGCCCATCTACATTGAGGAACCCAAAAGAAGGTATCAGACCTATTGTAATATTTGTGAAAAGGAAAGAAAAGATGGGAATTCTCCCTATTTGTAACCTATACAAATCTTATCATGAATAAAATACATTGTTCTGAATAGCATGTATCTTTAATATGTTGTTACATCAAATGTCATATTTTACCCATTTCATTCTAGCATGCCCGATGGGACCCCCACAACGGATAGTTTCAAGCTAACTTTTTCTTGCAAATATGATAATATCCTCTATTTTTGTGTCTTCCAAGTACCAATTTTGAGTGTCATAGAGACCTACAAAGCCCTGGGAACCACCTCAAGCCTTCATAACAAATATTTAGGGTCTTCAAACCCAATTCACCCCCTGCACCATGAATCAGATCTCAATTCACCCCCTGGGTGGTGAAGTCAACCTACCGGCCTCAAAAGCCCCCAAAATTGTAGGGGTGAGCAGAAAAATAGCCAATCAGACCATCTATATCATCAGAGTCTAGGTATTCCACAAATTTATTATTGTTTTGGAATTTATGGGTGCAAAATAATTTACTAATTAAAGCATCAAAATAGTTGGTAAATTTCACTTTTCTTGCATACCTATCATGTTAGGAAATACATCCTTAGTTTCAGAGACCTGCACAAAACTAGCAAGTCTGATTTCATAAAAATTTGTGTAAATTTTAGTCTCTTTGGCTAACCCAAAATATGGCATAAACTTTCCAGTACTTCTTTCCTCCATAGCATGCATTTCCATTACAAAATATTCTAAGTTCTTAATTCTAAATTTCATATTTGGATTAAATTTTCTTTCCTTTATACATACCTAATGTAATACTGATAATTTATTCTTATATAAATTAGTGTTACATATTTTATATGTGCTAGAATATAGGTTTCCATAAACCCCTACTCTAACACCTTTCACATTACTTGTTTGCATGCATTGCAAAATAGAGTCAATTTCTTCTTCTAAAGGCATCTAGGATTAGATTCTTTGTTTACAAAAAGTATTTTATTCTAGTATTTTGCTTTCAAAAAATGCATATAAGGCTATATTTCAATTTGAAAAGGCAATTAGTTAGATTTCATATTTTACATACCATCAATAGAAAAACACACACCTACACACACTCATGTGGTATTTAAACAAGTGCTAAGATTGGATTTCATTCGCAATCTATCACTTGATATTGGTACCAATATATTTTTACCCTCCACAAAATTTCAACCCCCCTAGACACCTAGCAGCCCCATAGGAGTTGTTTTCTAGGCCTCATCACCAGAAAACCCCCCACTTTTGAGACTGGGCTTTTGGTTATCATCACCAGTTGTTACCTTCATAGTGGGATAGGATTAGATGCCTTTGTCCATAAGGCTAACATAATTAGTGGACACGATAATTTTTGTTATTGACTAAGCCCATACGATTGGTAAATCAAAAGCATGGGGTATGCCAACCATGCCTAGCAGGTCTCATACAATGCCACCTCTTCTCGTGAGAGGATATAGAAAACTCACTTCAGCATAGTGGGTTCCCTCCCTTTTAGGATATCATTTTACTACACCTTCCATATAGGTCACCACTCACACGTTGTAGTATCATTCTATTATGTGCATATTTGGGTGTTGTAGGAGGTTCTATACTGACAATATTCTTGATCTTCTATTTTATTCACTCCACTACCTATGATACTACCTAGGAGGTACCAACATCGAAACACACATAAACAAACAATACACTTTTATTTTCAGCATTTAGAACTGACTCTAGTCTACAATTGTTTGCATGATCATAGACTGGTTTTCAACACACTACACCACATATTATTTAGCTATACACATCACTACATTTATTTACACTTATATTAGGCACAGTCGAGTCTACACCACACAGGGTTATTCCTAAACCCCCTTTACACAACACACATAGAATTACATGATTTAACTTCCACATAATTCTAAAACCTTCATGACATCATACATGCTACCATGCCTATTGTCACCCCTATTCGATTTCATGAGCAAGTACTCCTGATAGAGGAAGCACCTTCCACTTCTTCTAGTCAACCCCCTCCTACTCCTTTGATCATGAAGGGGAAGACCATAGACACATCTGATTTAATCACAGGATCTGATGTACAGTTCACATACACGACGCCTCAGGATGAGACATCCACTTTGATTGAAGCCCTCACTACTTCACTTGTAGAGGATTATCTTCTTATTTCATCCACATCCTCACCTAATCCCTTGACCATGTTTTGTGACCATGTGATCTACACAACATCAAGACAACCTCATCCATTCTTTACCATAGATGAGGAGGTCATACCTACTTCCCCTACCTTTGCACACCCTTTTTATAGAATCTATCTCAATCCCTTTTTTAGAATGACTCCTCCCTCTTGAACCATACTCACCTAGAGGTTACATAATTCATCCCTATAGTAGGAATGATTTTAGATACTTTCTCTTCTACCATAGGTACCTAGAGTCCAACATTCCAAACTATGACACAACAACCTCCTCTACAAGAACAACAAACACCCTCTAAAATAGTACACCCACACCCTTCCCAAGAGTCCCAACCATCATCATCCCAATAGCCATTTTTCACAATGTTTGAAGACCTAACACAAGAACCTCTCCAAAACCAAACTACCCAATACCAACAACGACAACCAAAAACCCAAATTCATTCAAGAGAAGATATAGGCACTACCTCTTATTTCCAATATCCTACTTCAAAAGCTTATCCCTCCTTTTCTATAGCTTTCCCACCTATGTCACAGATCCTTGAAATGTATAATTCCTAATATCATACCATACCTTCACCATCACTGACCTTTAGGATACCTCCTCCTCCTCTCCAAGTGACAGTCACTAATCCTCTTCCTACCTATGAATCAAAACCCGTAACTTATACACCCTTTCCCCAAGCTACTCGACACAGGTTAAATTCACTATCACCAATCCCATAGGACAAAGGTAGGTCCCAAATTTTAACATCTTACCTCAATTGTCCGTAGCACCATTAGCATCGATACCTCCACTCTCACATACTAGTGCTACATTTTGTATACCTCCTCCTTCATGGTCATCACCTCTTATGTCCTAGCCATTATAATAGGCTCCTACCTAGTAGGAACACATGCCACAACAACACACATCCCAATAATAGTATTACTATCCCCAATAAAAATTTATTAGATAGCCTAGTATCCCACTAGCTCCTACATTGTATGCCACCAAATACACAGCATACCAATATCAGTTGGAAAAATTTCCTCCACAATATGGGAAATAACATAAACAACCTCACTATCCACCACACTTCCAGGCTCAGTAAACTCTATCTCAATTGCCTACACCTTTAACACATAAAATTCAACTCCTACGAGATGAACTCAAGATGTTAAACCTACACACGGTAAGCTACGGGCCACAAAAACCATCCTACGATGAACTCTATAATGAGCTAGTTCATCCATACATCCCTATCCCACCTTACCCCTACCACTTTGAGATCTCAAAGTTTGATAAGTATAAGGGTAAGGAGGGCCCTAGAGAACATGTTAGTAACAATTTCTCAACATGCTACCAACTTCATAGTAGCAATCCCCTTATATTGCATACCTTCTTCCTTTCCCTTAAAATATAAGCCTTTTATTGGTATAACATGCTACACAACATAGACTTTATACCTTTGAGCAATTAGCAAACACCTTCGTATAACACTTCTCAATTAACATCAAGAAGAAGATAACCTTTTTAGACGTCTATGCCTTATGACAATATGACAATGAACCCATCATTGAGTTTGTATCTACATGGAGAGTGATCATCCATGACCTTGTCCATAGCCTCCCTACCACAGATCTAGTGACACTCTTTTCCAATAGTTACCACAAACATATTTCTACCTCTCTACATCTTCACAAAAGTCGCACCTTCGAGGAAGCCATTTCACATGCAAAGGTTATCTAAGATATTAAAGTCCAATATAAAAAAATTAGGTTAAGATAGAAGCCTAACTACAATTCAAACTTCTTTTTTAACATAAACACACCTAACCAACCATATCCTCGACCTCCATAAACCAACCAAGTGGCAGCTGCTACCTTAGCACCAGCACCAAGCCCACCACCTTATGTTCCACAAAAATAAGTATTCCAAACTAATTTGCCTCCTCCACCTACGCCTCAACAATCTTGTGGCATGCACCTGTAGGGTCCACAACATAACCTTACACCACTATATGAACCCCTACCAACCCTGTTCCATAGGTTACAAGATAGTGGAAATCTCCTTCTAACTAAAATTTGACCATTAGATACAAATATACCTAAGCCTCGTGGATACAATGAGCAACTTTATTATCCATACCATAGACAACTTTCTCTCTTCTCTGTTCTCTTTCTCTTGATATAAGACGATGTTGTAAAAAGATCGTCTTCAAAGGTAAAGAATGAGCCAACTTTTGAATAGAATAAATTCGAGCCCGAAATTTTAGAGAGCTAAAGGGAAAAGAGAGCATTTTACGTGGCCATGACATCGAGTCATGTCGCTCCTTCCATGCTCAAGTGCAACACCTAATCAATAGGGGTACCAATCAGGTATCGAACCCTTTTGCCCTACAAAACCAAAACCTATGGATCTTCTAGAATCCTCTATAGAACCATAGAGGAACCAATCCCCAAAGACCTCCAACCAACCCTCTAGGACCACCTCGCCAAGTGAATAGTGTCCAACGTGATCCTCCATCATGTGGAGTGGTAGGCATGATAAACCTTAACACATGGAACCAATGATAACTATCACATTAGATCACACCTATTTTATCTCCACCTACCCAATTTACATTGCCACATGTTTCCCAAACTCTTATAATTGTACCACATCCACCCCAAAATGTGATTACCATTCACGGTAGCCTCACCCATCAATTGCATAATTCCCCCATGTGATTATCCATATTTGACCTCTTACAAAAATCTCAACCCCACCATGAGGTTTTGAATGACATTTTATGATCTACATATTTAGAAACGCATGATACAAACACATTTGTAAACTTTGTAGGGAACATCCCACGATGCCTTCATCCATCCATTAGCTTCCATGACCATGAGATAACAAAAATCATAGGAGAAGGAGCAGATTCCCCTCTCCACATATAAGCCAATATCAATGACATCACCTATAAGTAGGTCCTATTTGACATGGGCCCATCCATTAGTATCATATCTATGGCAGCCCTACACCATTTACATATATCACCAACCCATTTTACCACACCTTCCCTCGATCTATGAGAATTTGACGACTCTATGACACCTATGTTAGGATCCATAGTACTACCTATCTGAGTAGGTATCCATACCATTTCCATCCTCTTCCATATAATCCAAGGGGATATGTAGTACAACATCCTCCTTGGTCACCCATGAATTAGGGATATGTAATGTGTCCCTTCCATGCTACACCATTGCCTCAAGTATGTCCACAATGGACTTGTTCATTGCATCCCAGCTGAAGGGGACCCATTTAAATTTTACAAAATTGTAGATATCCTGCCTGGACCTTCCTTCTCATCCATGCAACTCTTCCTAGTTTCCTCCCATCAGTCAGTCGAAGCATCGACATTTGCTCGTACATGTATTGCGTTACCCCAATACTTATTAAGGACACACACTTCAGTGTTAGCACCCTTAGCACCATCACTAGTAATGCCTAATCCCACAACCATACCATTCTTACCTCCCATATTGTGGCCACCATAACTGTCCCAACCTTCATCCTCTGCAAAATAACCCTTAATACCGCAACCACCCTCACCACCCATATCGTGCCCTATCACTTCACCCCAATCATCCTCCTCAATGGAAGCACCTATTATCCCTACACCATGCACACCTCTTCTTCCTTTTCTTCCATGATCTAGTTCATTCACTTCCTTGCATCATCCAATATCCACTCCACCACCTTTGTAATTCCAATAGGCCAATCATCCCATACCAACTACCACCACCAAATTCCATGAGTGGGAATAATAAGCATCTCGCTTACATGACAAACTACTACATCCTTCTTCTACTACCATTAGATAATATCATATCTCACCCTCATCATCTGATTTGGATTCACCATTGCATTCACCAAAACACGTGACACCACATATTTCTATTTTTATGATAAACTCATGTCTAAGGGATTATAATGTGTGTGACACCCGCGTACGCCCACCTATTATCAAATCTACCCAAGACTTTTGCTGCACTTTAGCTTTGGTCTTGACTATTAGAATAGTCATACAATTAGGATCCCTTGAGAATCATACCAACTTCATCTACGTTGGAGTTGATTCCTCACTCCCACCTATCGTATCTCCACCACCACAATCTAGCTTGTGTGGTACAATTGATCACTTGGCTAACCCCTACTTTACCTTATACTACCTTCAGCACTTCCATTGGTGTGGGTTCAGGCTAGGGCATTACGAGCAAGGGTTACATGCACCTATTAACCCTCACATCTAATCCCCTATTGATAAATCTGGTTTAGGTTATCGCTCAACTACCATCCATACATTAGAAGATGAGCTCCAATATTTATCCCTGCATCCTTACCCACTTACGACACACACCCTAAAAGAATATATTGATATGGACATTCTAGAGTATACCTCCTCACCTAACTCCATAATTACAATTACCTATTATTTCTTCCATGATCCCTCCACATTCGACACCATATCATCATGTTGTGTAGATGAATTGACAAACCAATTCACTGTGCTATCCTTAAACAAGCACTATCTGGAGCATGAAAAGGTATCCCCAACACCATCATCAACATACTTAGCTATGTTCCCACCTATACATCAGCAACTTCAATGAACTACCACTCGATCATGATCTCCACCAATCATCTTGCACCCTCCTTTAAGCCTTTTAGGATGCTCATAGGTTGTTGAGTTGTGTATCGCTCCAAAATTTTTACATCCTTACTTTTAGGCTAGAGGATCCATGCCCAAAATGGGGATGCGAGAAGGATGAGACAATACCTCAGACTGAGAGGCCCTTTGAAGGTCACGCCTCTTGGGGGAGGGGTATAAGGGTGAATTTTTGATGGATGGTGGGTTCAAGAAACTTTCGAGTGGCAGTTTCCATGCCTAGGTTGAGAATGGTTTTGATGTGTTCATTTTGTGCTTTAATCATTCATATCCTAGGTTTGGACAAGATGAATCTAAGCTATTCTATATGCCAATGCTGATTTATATGAATACAAAAAACATGAATAAATGCTAAACACAAAAAATATGCTAATAAGATAGAATATACCTGATTTTGGATGTCTGATGTAGATTCTGAGTTTTGCAGAAGTCCAAATCATCTCAAATTGTACGTAATCGTCTGAAATGTCACAGAATCATCTCAGATCTCAGTCGGTCATTTGAGATCAAACGAGATCGTCGTCGATCTGATGAATTCATCATAAACTTGTAGTCACAGAGATAGATACCAAAAACTAAAAATACAACTGCAAAAGAAGGGGAAAATGATAGAAATGATAGTAAATTTACCTAAATGATAGATCCAGATAACGATTAAAGGAAAATGCGTTACTTTAATAATTTATTTTAACTTTAGCATGCATATATACTAAATGAGGTGAACTCCAAGATGCAGGAATAAAATAAACCAAGCTAATGCATAATAAAATGAAGAGAAAAGATAAGAAAATGCAAACTTCGGGCTCTGATTGCCCCCAATCTAGACTCCAGTCAGAATCACATCTAATTGTACGAGATTACCACCGATCCTCAATAGGATCATCCAAAATTGTCTGGAATCACCTTTTACGATCCGAGCTTGCTTCGATTGAAAAAAAATAGAATTCTTGCAAGAAAACTTGAAATACAGAACGCAAATGATGGTGCGAGGATGTTCTAATGCATAAGGAACTAAATTTGTAGGGAAATTAGTTAGCTAGGGGGTTTAGGGGGATAAACTGATAAAATGCTAGTTTATATAGGATTAGGGAGAGGTTTGGAGGTTGGAGATCATCCCAATTTGGGATATCTCCAACAGGGGAGACTCTAACCATGCAGACACGCTTTATTCCCAAGTTAGAGAAGTTGTTGAAACAGAAGCTAATTATGAAAATTTGGTTTTGGGACAAAATCGTCTAGACGTTCTGTTCTAGATGAATTCGTCAGATCTGGGATGATTTCATCTGATTGGCGACGATATCATCCAATGGTCAAAAAAATCCTAAAAATGGTACGAAAAACAAGGGGAGCGGGTAACGGGCGGTTAACGGGCGATTTTGGGTTAAAATTCAAATTTTTATCTTTTTACTAAGGTTTAACTACGCCAATTTTAGGGTGCTACATTTTTCCCCCTCTTTAGAAAATTTTTTGAAGAAAAAAGCGTTAAATATGAGTTCTTCCCATTTTACGAGAAAGCAAAAAAATTTACTCAATTTTAGACGACGATTCTAGGTCGAATCTTTCGACTGCTGACTATGGTGCTTCCTTCGTGTTTTTACCCAAATCGAACATTTGAGGTAAAAGAATGGAAAAGCAAAATTAAAAAAAAAATGAAAAAAGTTGTTTTTAAATAAAATTAAGAAAAATAGGGAAAACCCTAATTCCTTTTACTATTCATTTTTTACTGTTTTAGATCTCTGCAGACAAAATGGTTGAGACAGTGCACAGATTGACAGAGGTTCGACACGGGCTACGAGTAAGGATCTAATCCTAGTGAATGATGTTTGAATTTGTTTTGTGCAATTTTTTGTTTTAAATTTTGATTGTTTGGGGCATCGCATCCATTTTTAGGTAGTCGACGACGTCGGGAGGAAATCGTCCCTATTTCATCAAAATTGTCTCTAGATCGTCTATTTCGTCTGAGGGCGAAATTAGCGAACTAGGGGTGATCTCGTTCAACAAGGGGCTATCCCCAAGTTGCAAAATAGAAGATGATTTCATCCTACAAAGGATGATTTTACCCAATTTAGGATGATATAGTACAATAGTGGATGATATCATCATTTGATGAAATTAATTTTGTTTGAATTGCATTTAATTGATTTTAATAATTGGTTTATTAATGAATTTTGTTGTTTTATTGTTTGTCTTGAAGAGGGGATTACTAAAGATTCAAGAGTGGAAATATGAGGGGCTGAGAGATGACATAGTCGCGCTCAACCAAGCAGAGCACGATCGACTAGCACAAGTCAATTTGCACCATGTGGCAGAGATGCCACAAGTATCGATGAACATGGGGCTATTGACAGCCCTAGCAAAGAGGTGGTATATGGGGTCGTCCTATTTTTGGTTATCGACAGGGGAGATGGTTCCCACACTAGAGGATGTATGGAGGATCTTGAGGATCCCCATACATGGATGGCTGATGACTCCTACGACCAATCAGGGCCAGGCGATGATGAGGCTGAGTGGAGACCCAAGCTTCACCTTGGAGAAGGGCAGAGTGAACATCGAGTCTCTAAGGCAGATTCCTGGGGCATCTAGGTTGACTCGAGTTTTGGCCGGGATAGTGGGTGGCTTACTGCTATGCCACCAGAGCGGGTGCAGATTACCCTGGCTCCTATCAGATGTGGTCTACAACATGAGAGACCACGGGTAAAGATATTCATGGGGCAGCTTTGTACTGTGCCACTTGTATAGCATCCTACATGGGGTTGTATACAAGGGAGGTCAATGTCTGGTTGTGACATCACTACTGTAGGTATGGTGCTAGGAGCACATCATGGTGTAGAGGCTGGTAGGGCTCTCACTGATAGGGGTTGACCAGGAGAGACCCTGAGTTTTCTATTGGTGGTTACAGAGGGCGTCACAGCGATGGATAGATCTGTCGATGTCACAGAGGTTACTAGATGACCTCATCCTAGACCAGATCACCTAGAATCCATGGAGGGAGCATCTAGGGTGGGCATAGGATGGGCAGGAGCTGGATCACATCAGGCAAGTCTACTAGTTGAGGATGGAGCAGGGAGAGGTAGAGCTCCACTGCTACGACTAAGTTTTGTGGTAGTTCGATCTTCAATAGGGGTCCCTTATCTTAGGGATTATGAGTACTCCTGGACTATTCATGATAGTACTACACTAAACGAGGTGCTAGACATGCAGCGATTCTAGAGCCAGGATGTAGACAATGCCCCCATCCAGCCAATGGATGGTGACAATGCTGGGGTTGCTGACGGATACAATGCCTAGTACACAGGCATCCACCCTCCTTGAATGATGAGGGCATGGGGTCTGGTGCATGCCATTGTGTGATGGATGGGGAGGTGGTTCCAGGATGCTATTGAGGTAGTGTGGGGTCATAATAAGAGAGAGCAGTGATGGTCTCCATATGAGAGACGCCAGAGGATGCCACAGGCTCTGTAGAGACTGTAGTGGATAGGGAGGAGGGAGGAGGGATTCCCTTCTCAGTAAGGGGAGAGGCCACCATCACCCAATAAGGGCAAGGGTATCAAGGTGGGGGAGAGTAGTGAGATGGTGGCTCTCCGGGTAGAGAATGCCCACCTCCAAGCTCAGGTGCAGACACTTTAGGATGAGGCTACATGACTCAAGGATAGGAGCAAAGGGGTGAGCACTCAGGATCTGGTGTAGGCTATTGCTTAGAACACATTCTACCAAGGGTTGTACTATCATGTGGTCCCAAAGGGGCAAAGGGTACCATTACCAGCCCCCATTATGGAGTCGATCACGATGGGATCATCGAGGATGTATCGCTCCAAATTTTTTGCATCCTTACCCTCAGGCTATAGGATCTGTGCCCGAAAGGGGGATGCGAGAAGGATGGGACAATACCTCAGACTAAGAGGCCCTTTGAATGTCTTGCCTCTTGGGGGAGGAGTATAAGGGTGAATTTTTGATAGATGGTGGGTTCACCAGGAAACTTTTGAGTGGCAGTTTCCATGCCTACGTTGATAGTGGGTTTGATGTGTTCATTTTTATACTCAATCATTCAACTCCTAGGTTTGGCCAAGATGAATCTAAACTATTCTATCTACCAATAATAATTTAAATGGATACAAAAAATAGAAATGAGTGCTAATAACAGAGAATATGCTAATTAGAATATGTCATACCTGATTCTAGATTTTTGATGAAGATTCTAAGCAGTTTAGATCGCCTCAATTCATACGTAATCATCTAACATTTCATAGGATCATCCCAAATCATAGGAGGTCATCTAAAATCAAATAGAATCATCTAGAATCTGAAAAATTCATCAAACAAATTTTTCAGAAACCTGCAATCACAAAAATAGATGCAAAATACCAAATATGCAAGTGCAGAAGCAAAGGACAATGGTAGAAATAACAGCAAACATGCCTAAATAATGGATTCCAATAACAAATAAGGAAATGCAGTAGATTTAATTATTGATTTTAACTTTACCATGCGATTATGCTAAATGAGGTGAACTCCAAGATGCATAAACATAATAATTCAAGACAGTGCAGAAATATAATATGAAAAATGTAGTGAATGCTAAGGAAATGCAAACTCTGGACTCAGATTGCCCCCAATCTGGACTACAGTCAAGATCACTTCCAATCGTACGAGATCGTCTGCACTCCTCGATAAAATTATCCGTAATCATTCGAGATCGTTTGCGACGATCCGAGCTATCTTCAATTGAAAAATAGTAGAGTTCCTGCAAGAAAATGCAAAGTATAGAACATAGACACTAGTACGAGGATGCTATAGTGAATAAAGATCCAAATCCGTCAGCTAAGGGGTTCAGGGAAATCAGAATCAAGGGGATTCAAGGGGGTAAACTATAAAATCCTAGTTTATATGGGCTTAGGAAGAGGTTTAAGAGGTTGGGGATCATCCCAATCTGGGAGATCTCCAACAGGGCAATCTCCAACTGTGCAGACGCGCTTCTGCCCAAGTTGGAGAGGCTGTTGAAACAAAAGCTAATTATGAAAATTTGGTCTTGGGAAAAAATTGTCTAGACGTTCTGTCCATGACGATTTCATCAGATCTGAGACAATCATGTCTAATCTGTGATGATATCGTCCAACGATCAAAACAAATCTTAAAAATGGCACAAAAATGAGGAAACGGGTAACAGGCAATTTTGGAGTGGTTTGGGGTTAAAATTCAAATTTTTATCTTTTATATTTTACTAAGGTTTTAACTGTGCCAATTTTAGGGTGCTACAGAGGACATCCTCACGATCGACGACGAGGACCCGAGACACAGCTCGGACCTCTATGGGACCACCTCCTCCACCTCAGGGTGGGAGAGGAGACGAGGCTGAGAGCTCGAGGGCTTCTCAAGGCTAGCTGCTATAGAGTGCATATTGATTGTATTATTACTACTTTTTGATGGGATTGAGTATGCCAGGGTATTGATTGTGGCGTACCAATCTAGATGATGTACATAATTGATTGATATATATAGATTATCTTTTTGATGATATGACTTGTGTATATGTTGTATGATGCTTTAATATTTGAATTTTTTGATTGATTATTCATGTAATTATGTCGTTTGGAAATAAATTATAATTTTTATGTCATGGCATAAAATTTAAATGAAATAATCTGATGTAAACAAATTGGTTGTTTTGGTGGTGTGTTTTGATGAAACATAAAAAGGGACTTCTAACAATAATTTCAAAGGACATTGTCATTGTTATAGACCATTTCATGGAGTCACCGCTCGCTAGGTCGTCAAGCTAATCCCAGTATAGAAATATTGCTAAAAGTAAAAGAGTGCTTAAGAGACTGTCTTAAGACTTTGTGTTGTGATGATGAAAAATGATGATGATGATGATGTGTTTTCAGATTTTCATAAAAATATTATGCCTGAAATATTAAAGAAATATGATTTTTGCTAGGCATAAAATTCCTAAGTATGATAAAATTTTTGAATAAGTCCCTAGGAACTATACCATCATTGCAAAATTAAATGTTGACATAATGACATAAAATAGAAAAATTTGTGTTCTTTTTAAAGCACAATTGGGTAACATAATGATGTAAGCCATAAGTTTTTATGAATTTAAAATAAATGGGAAATAAAATAAGAACAATGGTTTGCGCTAGGCATAGAATTATAGGTACATACTTATACCATCATCGCGAAATCCGAAAAAGAATTTGATATTTTAGTTTTATTGCATGATTGATTTTTGATTGTTGAGATAAACAGAAAAGAATAATATATAAACATGACTTTATTTACTAGGTTTTTGAAGATGTTTGTGAAAGAAAATTTTTGGATTTGTGGAAAGAAATATATTTAACTATTTTTATGCTAAGCAAATGTTCTTAAATAAGAAGATGAAATGGTTCTAAAAGAATTGCAGAGATATTTTAAATTATCTTAAAGACAAAATGTAGATTTATAAGGAACCCTCATGTGTAAATGTGAGTTCATTACCGATCTTGATTTATCATAATGATACAAAATCTCTCAAATACAAATGTGTGTGCAATTGTATTGTTCATTCACCAATTTTGAGCAAGATAATTTGATACAAGTAATTTGAATTAACCAAATGAGTGTTCATTGCCCATGATTTATATGCAAGTAACCATACCAGACTACTATGTAAGTTAGGTCATCAAGAGCTAGCTAATCCATAAGCCGACATAGGTCTATACAAAATAAGGTCGCTAATGTGACAGACATATCACCACGCTAGGGATTACCCAAGGCCAAGCGGGTTGGGCACAAACCACCTGTTATGGGGCTTACCTCACAGTTTTCGAATAATTGAGAATTCCAAGGATTCAAGCTCATTCACCCTTCTTTTCTTTTCAAGGGGTAGGGAAAGGGATTTTATTGCTTTTTTCTTTTGCTTTTCTCTTGCTTCTTATTTTTTTTTTTTTTGTATTGTTGCTTGGAACTGAGATAATGCTGAAATATTGCTGCGATGGTACAAAATAATATTTTCTTTTTCTCATTTTCTTTGACTTTTCTTTTTCTTCCTATGCTAGGGATACTTGCTCGGATTGGCTGTAGAGCAAGGGATTTTTATTCTGGGCAGGGGTGAGCTTGTCCTTTTGTCAATTCTCAAAGATTCTAGACCATGTGCATGATAGGATAGCAAGGGAAATTTTTCGCTCAAGAAACCATTTCTACTATGTAGCATCATATCGAATTTGCAATGAAATCATTTTAATGTGAAGAGATATACTTGGTTCAAGTAAATAACAAGATCAGTTCTCTATGCTCAAAAACTTTATTTAATTCAACTGTGGATTTTGATATAAGAGAGATTAATAATCATACCAAATAAAATCAAGATATTTATTCATGTGAGTGTGAAAGTGCGGGATTCCAAATAAATGCTAATTTATCCAAAATAATTGAAAATATAACTGCAATACTTCAAGAATTGACAGGGACAAAAATAAAAGATGTTTTTGAAGATTTTGATGATTTTGAAGTTTTTATATTTTGATTTTAATTTATAAATGGAAAGAATAAATACTATTACTATTTTTTTTTTTTGAAATTTTTATATGGATGACGACAATGAAACAATATGCAAAATAAGAATATATACAATGATGAAATGACCAGATGTTATGCATAATAGCGCTTAAGATGCATAATGTTCATAGGTTCTTTAAGATCTTTACCATCTAAGGTAGCTAATCGGTATGCTCTTGAGCCAAATTTAGCAGTGATGACATATGGCCCAAGCCAGTTAGGTTCAAATTTACCTTTAAGATCTTTAGTTGCATTAGTATTTTTTTGATTTTCTTTTAAGACAAGGTCACCGATCTCAAAGGATCGATGATGAACTTTCTTGAGGTATGCTCGTTTAAGCTTGTTTTGGTAGGCACGAAGATGTTCCAAAGCATTGATGCGCTTCTCATCTAGGAGTTCCAGCTGACTAAGTCTACCAGCACGATATTCATCTCCTACTTCAATATCTTGAAGTAGCAGAGCCAAAGAAGGAACTTCTAATTCAAAGGGAAAAACTGCTTCAGTGCCATAGACCAAAACAAAAGGTGAAGTGCCCATGGGAGTGCGAACACTAGTTCGATAAGCCCACAAAGTAGGATATAATTGGATGTGCCAATCTCGGCCAGATTTATTGACCAGTATTTTGAGGATTTTGATTAATGTTTTATTAGATGCTTCTGCTTGGCCATTACCCCGAGGATAATAGGGAGTGGACCAACGATGTTGAATTTTATATTTTTGACATAATTTCTTGACATCTTTATTTTTGAAACAAGTTCCATTATCCGAGATGAGATTTGCAGGAATTTCGAACCTACAAATAATTTGATTAAAAATAAATTTGGAAACTTGGGTTCCAGTGCAAGAAGCTAAGGGCATAGCTTCAACCCACTTCATGAAATACTCAGTGGTGGTTATGATGAATTTGTGTCCATCGGATGACACAGGGTTGATTTTTCCAATGATGTCTAAGCCCCATTTTGAAAAGGGCCAAGGAGATGAAATAGCCTACAGCTCTTGTGCAGGTGCATGGACAAGGTCAACATGTTTCTGGCACTTGTCGCAATGGCACACATAATCATGTGCATCATTCTCCATGGTAGGCCAAAAATATCCTATCCTAAGGAGCTTCTTAGCAATGGCGCTACCACTAAAATGTCCCCCACAAGATCCATCGTGGGCTTCACTCAAAGCTGATCTAGATTCTTCTAGATTCAAACATCTCAATAGGATGCCTTCAAAAGATCTCCTATACAACGTATTGCCAATAATTATGAAGTGACTTGCTCGTCTACGTAATAACCAGCGTTGGTTGCTATTACAACCTTCAGGGAAGGTCCCATTTTGAAGAAAATTAAATATATCAGTGTACCAAGGTTCAGGAGTAGTTTCGTTGATTAGAAACACATCCAAAGGTTCTAAGCATGATTTATTTGAAGTGGGTTCCTAGAGTCGATGAATAATGATGGTAGCATATTCGTCATCTAACTCCAAGGGCAAAAGAGATGCAGTTGCAGCCATAGCGTCAATCGCACGGTTGCTAGTTCGAGGAATAGCTTCCAAGGTAACTTGATCAAATAAAGATAATAATTGTAAGACATATGCTTTATATGGACGTAATTTATCATCTCTGGTCTGATAAACATCATTGATTTGATTTATGACAAGTTGAGAATCACCAAAAACTAATAAATTTTTAATTTTTAGTGCCAAGGCAGCCCGTAATCCAAGGATTAGAGCCTCATATTCAGCAGTGTTATTAGTGCAAGCAAATGTTAATTTGAAGGACAGAGGTATAAGATGTTTCTATGGAGATATTAAAATAATACCTGCACCAGCCCCACTCATGCATCGGGCTCCATCAAAGTATAAGGACCATTGCTCTGGATGGTCTACCTCTAGTTTAAGGCATTCATCGGGAAACGCAATGATGAGGGGATGGGTAGACTCTAAGGGTGCAACAACTAATTGATCAGCTATGATTTGACCCTTAACAAACTTCTATCCTATAAATGTGAGTTCAAACTCGCTTAGCGCAAGAACCCACTTTGCGGTGCGACCAAATAAATAAGGTCGACTCATGAGATATCGCAAAGGGTCGAATTTAGCAATAACATACGTTTTTTGATTGAGCATATAATGGCGTAATTTTTGTGTAGAAAATATGACTGTGAGACATAACTTTTCTAATATTGTATAGCGAGTTTCATAACTGATTAAGGTTTGGCTAATGTAATAATTAGCACGTTCTTTCTTCTCATCGTCAAGTTGAGCTAACATAGCTCCTAAGGCAAAATCTGAAGCAAAAATATACAAGATAAATGGGTGATCAGATCTAGGTGGTGAAAGCACAGGAGGGTTAAGGAGATATTGTTTGAGGAGGTCAAATGCTTCCTGACATTCGTCATCCCAATGAAAAGAGACATCTTTCTTAAGAAGCTTAAGAAAGGGTCCTATTTTGTCCGCCAACTTATCGACAAAGCGACGAATAGCTTGAAGTTTACCTTGTAGACTTCGTAATTTAGATATATTTGTGGGTGCGGGCATATCAGTGATAGCCACGATCTTGAGAGGGTCAATTTTGATGCCACGTAAAGAAACTATAACCCCTAATAATTTATCGGACTTAACTCCGAATATACATTTAGCTGGATTAAGTCGGATAAGATATTCCCTTAACCGATCAAAGACTTTTCTCAAGTCATCTAAATGATCATCTTCTTTGATGGAACGAGCTATAATATCATCTACATAATCATGTAGAATATCATGCATCATATCATGAAAGATATAAGTCATGGCTCGTTGATATGTTGCACCTGCATTCTTCAAACCGAATGGCATCACTTTCCAACAAAAGGTTCCCCAAGGGGTAATAAAGGTTGTTTTAGCCTGATCTTCAGGAGCTATCCTGATCTGATTATAACCAGAGAATCCATCCATTAGGGATATCATTCCACTCCCAGTAGTAAAATCAATGATCTGATCCATGTTGGGAAGAGGAAAATCGTCTTTAGGGCATGCAGCATTAATATCTCTAAAGTCTGTGCAAACCCTAACTTTGGTGGCTTCTTTCTTAGTTACTGGAACTACATTCGAGATCCATTCAGCATAATCAATGGCTTGTATAAAAATAACCTTCAAGAGCTTTTCTAATTCCCCTTTGACTAGTAAAGCCACTTTAGGATGCATTTTTCTAAGTTTTTGTTTAACAGGTTTAGCATCCGGATGGACTACTAGGTGATGCATAACTACAGAAGGGTCTAAACCTGGCATATCTTCATATGTCCAAGCAAAGACATCCTCATAGTCTTTAAGAAATGCAATGTATTTATCTTGTTTTTCTTGACTTAATTATGATCCAATGTTGATTATGTGAGGGTTATCGTTGGTTCCAATGTTAATTTTTATGACATTCTCTACTTCCATGTGTAGATCTCTCTCAAAATTAGGTGGGGTGGGTGAAACGCCCAATTCTTGTAATTCTTCCAAGGTTAGCTTGGATAATTCATCTTGAGGAGTCGTGGCCTCAAGCTGGGCTATACTAGGTATAGAGCCATCGAAATAAAATCCATTATGTAATAATTCCTCAACGGAGACATCATGGAAAATATCTCCCTCCAACTCATCGTCGGATTCAGCGATCATCTGAGGGTAAGCTATGGAGAGCATATTACATGTAAATGACTTATTTATTAAATGCAAAGGATCGCGTTCATCCAAATAATCTTGGTAAGATATGAGATGGTCATCATCCTCGAATGGGAAGGGCTGACCTTTACTAGGAAATAGGCCCACACCACATCGGGCGATGCCATGGTTCTACCTCAAAAGGTTCTTTCATACCATTTTGGGAAGGTCCCAAACCTTTCCCTTTATATCCCAATTTAAGCATTATAGGCTTAGCTTTAATATACTCATTAGCAAAATAACATCGAGCATATCCATCATAATGTGTCTTGATGTTTCTAGGTATTCTTCCCCAGTCATATCCCTTATAAATAAAAGTGCAACTCCCAACTTGGTAAATACTTCCCATAGGTTGTGGGAGGCCCAAGGTGTGAGGAGAGGGCAAAAATTTATTTAAAATAAGGGAATCTTGCATAGCAACATTTGTTTTTTCTGATATAAGAATTTTAGATAAATCGGGTAAGAGCTCATCAGTAAGAGCGTAAGAGGTAGAAGGAACATTTCCTACATCTTTGGATGCGGAAAATATGCCTCTGGTAGGTGTAGATGTTGTAGAGATGTTGATGGATGGATCTATAGGTATGGAAGTTATAGGAGTAAAACAAGAAGCATTGGTTGTGGGTTTAGGATCTTTTTGAGGTCCTAATGTGGTTTGTTCAGAGGATGGTTGAACTATATGTAGAGGTGGAGTTGATGGAGTAGAAGTAGATGATGTTATGGGTGTGTGTTTCACACGTTTAGATGGTTGATGAGAATTAGGATGTGTGGATGATAAAGCAGGGAAAAATTGAACTCCAATAGGTTCTGCCAAAGCACACATATCAAAGGGTCTGGGATCACCATGAATGGTAACCAACTGATTTTTAAATTTGAATTTAACACACTGATGTAAAGTTGAGGGAACAGCTCGCATCGCGTTGATCCAAGGGTGACCCAAGAGTATATTGTATGATGCAGGGCAATGTACAATAAACACGGTCATGTCTAAGGTTCTAGGACCAACTTGCAATGGCATAGTAATAACTCCACATGTTTCTTGTGTTTCGTCATTGAAGGATTTTATGATCATATCAGTTCTTTTCATTTCATCACTTCTAAACCCAAATATTTGGTAGAAGTCAAAAGTGCAAATGTTTAAAGATGAACCGTTATCAATCAAGACTCGTTTAACTGCTACATCTCCAATTAGGGCAGTAATATATAAGGGGTTATCCTTATGTAAACTATGTTGTGGTATATCTCTATCCCGAAAGTCAATACAATCGACTTCACGAGTTATTATAGTATTGGCCATGGCTTCAGGTTGAATATTTTGTGGTACCATCATTTGGCTTAATGTGAGCATTAATTCATCCCTATGTGTAGGAGAAGATCTTAAAAGGTCCAAAAGGGAAATTCTAGCTGTAGTATTTGATAATTGTTCATTAATATTATAAGGAGGTTTAGGTTGAACATTAGGCGCATGATTCCCTTTATTAGGAACTTTCAAAACAAATGGAGTTGATCCATCATTCTGAGTTTGATCTTGTTGAGAATTTTGAGCCTGTTGTCTAGTAACAGCTTCGATGGTACCGACAATATTATTTTGTAGATGATGAATAGGTCTTGGTCTAGCGTTTATGGCTTGTTCATTAGAAAGTAATTGGTGAGAAGATGGTCTAGTAGTGACTCTTCTTGGAAATGGTTCTTCTGGAACCATAGAACTTGTGATAGGTTGAATAGGATCTGATTCATCTTCAGAGCTATTCGATTGATTTGAGGTAATTTCCATGTCACTTTCAGTCTCGTATTCTACATCACTAAGATCAGGTGTCAGAGTATTATATAGAGGTATGGTCGTAACCATGGATAAATTTGTGTCAAATATTTCCAAATCATGAGTAGGTAAATGCCCACTAATAGTTCCTACATATCGGGTAGGAGGGGGAACATTATGGTGCTCAATTTGATTAGCCACTTCTTTACCATGCTTTGGTAAAGGATGTTGAAATATGTCCAATGATTGATTGGCATTCTGATTCTGATTTTGGGGGATGTTCTTTTGAGCATTATTGGGAGGATTTTGTTTAGGTTGGAAGGCTTGTACCTCCATCTCATTGTTATCAATCAGGTCTTGTATTTTATGTTTTAATATTTTACAAGCGTTGGTAGCGTGTCCAGGTCCTCTATGGAAATCACAGTGTAAATCAGCTCTGTATCCAGGTATAGTTGGATCAGGTTCCTAGATATTTGGTAATTGGATCAAACCTCATGCTAGTAATTGTGGGAGAATGGTTGATAGAGGTTGATTTAACCTAGTAAATTCTTGAGGTGGTTTATCAGGAGGTTTCAATATGAACTTCTCCGTTGTTTTTGTAGTATTAACATTGGCAACGTTTTTGCTATCGGTGACTCCATCACCCACAACTTGTTTATTTTTATATTGATTTCTGGATGTTTTCTCATCATCTTTCTTTTTAAGCTGACCTCTCCTAATGAGAGCATCTTCCACTCTTCGGGCTAAGTCTATAGCCTGATCGAAGGTGGTCAAGGTAGCAGTTGATAATTCATAGGATAGTTGTTCTTGTAAATTATTGATAAAGATATCCAACATTTCCCGATAAGGTAACACAAAGTGTAATTTTCCTATCAACTGCCTCCACCGAGCTAGGAAATCAGCAAAACATTCATCTTTGTCTTGTTTTAAGTTGTACAAATATTTAATGGTTACATGCCTTTCGATGTAGGCACTAAATTGATGAACAAAAGACTCGACGGTTTCTTCGAAATTCCTCAAAGAATGAGTGGGTAGTTGATAGTACCATTCTAATGCCATTCCTCCTAAAATTTTTGGGAACATCTTTAGTAATAACAAGTCATCATGTGATATGTCATGACATGCTATCCTAAACATACGAAGATGCTCTATGGGATCTTCGGTTCCTTTGTATATAGGTAGGACAGGCATAGGAAAGTGTTTAGGATATGGTTGTGCTACAACTATAGGATCTAAAGGCTGACTACACATCTCTCGATAATTGTACGAGGGACGGTAGGGATCTATCTGGTCCATGCGGGAGACTAACTATTTCACCATGGCTTCCAGATTACTAGTTTGTCCACCATATTGGTTCGGTGGTACCTGAGTATGGGATTTATGAGCGTATGATGGCGTGACGTAAGGATTGGATGCTATATTGCTATTATGCAAATGGTTGGTAGGGAGAGTATTATGAAGAAGATTTGTAGTAGCATTATGTTGTATCCCAGATTGTTGGAAATTGGTGTTAGGTTTTGTTTTAGGATTTTGTTGATTTGAGGTATGTTGATCAATAACTTGGCGAAATAGAGCAGTGAATGAAGGTTTCTTTTGTGTGGGAATAACTCTAGGCTTGGTAACAGGCACTCTAGGTGGTTGGGTAACCTGTTGTTGTTGCATGTTCTGGATTATAGCGGCCATATCCAAATTGGATGGTCCAGCTTGATCACTTTCTTGATCAATGAAGGACAAGGGATTAGTGCGTGTGTGATATATTTCTTCTAGGGTTGCTTGAGTGTCACTAATTTGATCCTTGTCCATATGGATTGCTCGATTAAGAGTGCCAATATTAGTATTGAGGAACTTCCAAAAATGTTCCATGTTCTCAAAAGTAATAGCTCCTTCCGAAGTCATTTTAGGGGATGAGGATCCTTCCTCTCTAACAATTTCTCTTTGTTCATTTGCTTCAACAAACTCTTCTTCTTGTTGGTCTAGTGTTCCTTCCTCCTGAATTGGGTCTTCAGGAAGTACATCTGGTTTATTTACTGGTTTTCCTAACCAATCTTCTTCTACTTCAGTCTGTTTTCCATTCCTAAGTCTAGTCATTATGCTTAAACTTAGATTTTAGCAAATATATATATATATATATATATATATATATATATATATATATATATATATATATATATATATATATATATTTGCAACAAATTTGGGAGGTATATATTTTAATTATATACCTACTATAATACTTAAAAGAAAATGTTTTGATTTTTGTTATGTTTTTGTTTTGTTTTTTGTTTTTTTTTATGTTTTTATGATTATAAAGACAACAAACAACACACTAAATGCAAGAAATAATAAAAGAATGGCTTAGTTTTCTATAAATAGTTTATAGATGTCATTGATGGGATCAAGTTCATCAAGAGTCATGAAATGCTCCTCTTCAAATTGGAAATGGTTTTTCAAGAATTTGACAAAGTGTGCTATGGTGATGTTATCTACTTCTGACTCCGACTTGTAAAAATAGAGCTCATGGCAATACTCTCGATATAACACAGCTCTAGGAACTCTATTCCATCTCTTTCTATCCGTAAGGACGACCTCTTGATCCTCTATACGAGATAGAAATTTATGTACTACAACTGCATTGTCGAGGTATTCCTCAAAGGTGTACAACTCAGAAGACACAAGGGCTCTTTTATCTGCTAACCACCTATGGCAAGCTCTCTGAAGCTCATGATATAAGGTCACTTGATCGGGATCCAGGATTCTATCTAGGACAAACCTCTTGATTTGCCTAAGTTCTGTTGATCTAGATGAAATAAGATTCAATCTCCTATTAAGTTCATCCCATAAAGGTGGGACTCTATATGTTTGAGATACTCTAAGCAAAGAAGTAATCTCTATGGCTGCTAATTGATTTTCAACATTAACGGTGACAACTCGTCTTTTATTATAATCTACCATCTAACTATGATATGCAATCTTTAATTGTTTTTCTGATGATTCTAAATGCATTTATGTTTTGTTTTTTGGATTGTTTTCAAAAGGTTTTTAGTTTTCACGTCGGGTTCACCAAAATGTATCGCTCCAAATTTTTTGCATCCTTACCTTCAGGCTATAGGATCCACGCCCGAAAGGGGGATGCGAGAAGGATGGGACAATACCTCGGACTGAGAGGCCCTTTGAAGGTCGTGCCTCTCGGGGGAGGGGTATAAGGGTGAATTTTTGATGGATGGTGGGTTCACCAGGAAACTTTTGAGTGGCAGTTTCCATGCCTAGGTTGAGAATGGTTTTGATGTGTTCATTTTGTGCTTTAATCATTCATATCCTAGGTTTGGCCAAGATGAATCTAAGCTATTCTATATGCCAATGCTGATTTATATGAATACAAAAAACATGAATAAATGCTAAACACAAAAAGTATGCTAATAAGATAGAATATACCTGATTTCGGATGTCTGATGTAGATTCTGAGTTTTGCAGAAGTCCAAATCATCTCAAATCATACGTAATCATCTAAAATGTCACAGAATCATCTCAGATCTCAGTCGGTCATCTGAGATCAGACGAGATCATCGTCGATCTGACGAATTCGTCAGAAACCTACAGTCATAGAGACAGATACCAAAAACAAAAAATACAACTGCAAAAGCAAGGGGAAATGATAGAAATGATAGTAAATTTGCCTAAATGACAGATCCAGATAACGATTAAAGGAAAATGCGTTACTTTAATAATTTATTTTAACTTTAGCATGCATCTATACTAAATGAGGTGAACTCCAGGATGCAGGAATAAAATAAACCAAGCTAATGCATAAGAAAATGAAGAGAAAAGATAAGAAAATGCAAACTTCGGGCTCTGATTGCCCCCAATCTGGACTCCAGTCAGGATCGCCTCCAATCGTACGATATCATCGCCGATCCTCGATAGGATCGTCCAAAATCATCTGGAATCGCCTTCGACGATCCGAGCTTGCTTTGGCTGAAAAACAATAGAATTCCTACAAGAAAACTTGAAATACAGAATGCAAATGATGGTGCGAGGATGTTCTAATGCATAAGGAACTAAATTTGTAGGGAAATCAGTCAGCTAGGGGGTTCAGGGGGATAAACTAAGAAAATCCTAGTTTATATAGGATTAGGGAGAGGTTAGGAGGTTGGAGATCATCCCAATTTGGGAGATCTCCAATGGGGGAGACTCTAACCGTGCAGACACGCTTTCTACCCAAGTTAGAGAAGCTGTTGAAACAGAAGCTAATTATGAAAATTTGGTTTTGGGATGAAATCGTCTGGACGTTCTGTTCTAGACGAATTCATCAGATCTGGGATGATTTCGTCTGATCGACGATGATATCATCCAATGGTCAAAACAAATCCTAAAAATGGCATGGAAAACAAGGGGAGCGGGTAACGGGCGGTTTTGGGTTAAAATTCAAATTTTTATCTTTTTACTAAGGTTTAACTATGCCAATTTTAGGGTGCTACAAGTTGTCATCACCAGACTCTGCACTACCTACATCCCCACAACATCAATTTATATGGTCAAAGTGGATCTCTTATCTCCACTACAATGCACACACCAGTCGATATGAGATGATGCACCAAACCTCAACTTCATCAATCTCACCCACATCTCACCCATATTAGCACCCCAAGATTTCCTACTCTCACCACACGTTCTACATACTATAAATGCTCCTTCATCATTAGAACCACCTCACATACCATGGGTCCACCACATGGAAATTTACCTAGATTATGAATATGAACTTATCGAGGCTATCAATGACCTCCACATTGTTCCAATTCTAGAACAATTGTGTTATGGTACCCACATGCTTATTGAGTAAACCATTGATGTTGACATAGGTGATGATCCTGAAACCTCTCACATAGTAAAATTAGCTACTAGCCTCTCACTCAAGAGTACATCCTATTCACAAATTTTCTTTTTAGGTATATCCGAGTCTTCGCATAGTCATACAAATATATGCCAGGACTTGATCCCACCCTAGTAGTTCACAATATTACACTAGATCAAAATGCCAAACCTGTAAGGTAAAAGTTACGCCGCATGCATCCAACCATTGCATTACTAGTAAAAATTGAGCTCCAAAATATTTTGGATGTAGACTTCATAGTACCCATAGACTATCCTAAATGGGTCTCTAACATGGTCCCCATACCCAAGCCATTCGATGAAATTTGCATCTGCAAAAACTTTCATGATTTAAATAAATATTATCCCAAATACAAATTTCCCTTACGTAACATCAAATCCCTCATAAATTCCATAGTAGACCATGAGATGATATCCCTTATGGATGGATTCTTAGGTTATAACCAAATAAAAATCAATCCCACTAATCAACACAAGATATCATTCGCAACCCCCTAGAGGACCTTCTGCTACAAGATCATGTCGTTTGGCCTTAAAAATGTTGGGGCAACCTATTAGCACATAATGACCTACATATTCCATGATTACATGCATAAAATTGTGGAATATTATGTAGACAACCTCATTGCTAAATCCAAGAAATGCTCAAAACATTTTGAGGATATTCGTTGGATCTTTGATCGCTTGTTAGAATACAACGTTCATCTCAGCTCAAAGAAATTTGTCTTTGGTGTTACCTCAGGAAAAATCCTAGGATTCATTATCACCCAATGAGGCATCGAATTTGACCCTAACAAAATAAAATCCATCATCGAGATACCTCCACCTACTACCTTGAAACAATTGTGTACCATCCAAGGCAAATGCAAATGCAACCCTTCAACCATCTCTTACAAAAAGGGGTAAAATTCAAATGGGATGATAATTGCTAGAAATATTTTGATGATATCAAAACTTATCTTACTTGGTTGCTAGTTATGTCACCCCCGCACCCATAGAAACCACTCATCCTATACATTTCTACTATAGATTTTGCACTAGGCACAATTCTAGCCCAAAAGAACGCACTCAACAAAGAGCAACCCATTTACTACATAAGTCGCATATTAGTTAGCTACGAAGCTAGATACGGATACATGGAGAAACTATGCCTAGCTATAGTATTCACCACCTAGAAACTATGTCAGTACATGCTCAACCATACAACCTTTTTCATTGCTCGAGACAATCCTCTCTGTTACATGATGAATAAAAGCTACCACAATTCTTGCATAGCTAAGTTGATCATGCTTCTAACTAAATTTGACCTTGAATTCATTTCAAAAAAGTCCATCAAAGGACAGGTCATATAAGATCAACTTGCATAAGCTCCCTTGTATGATGACCAACCCCTCCTCATTCAGCTTTTGAATGACTTCATCTTTCACATAACGTAAGATGAAGAATATGTAGAACTAGAAATGACCGTTGACTTGACATTATTCTTTGATAGCTCTCAATGCATGCATGTTGGGGATGCAGGCATTATATTTTCCACACCTGAAGGTGAACCACTACCCTTTTCATTCATGTTGTATTTCCCTTGTACGAACAACAGTGTGAAATATGAAGCCCTAATCCTCATATTAAAATAGGTTCATTACATGCATATTAAATGCCTCCACATCATAGGTGATTCCCTTTTAATAGTAAACCAAATGCAAGAGACATAGTAATGCAATTGTCCAGTCCTCCAATAATACAAGCACATTGCACAACAACTCCTCTATCGATTCAAATGGTATGACATCAAAGTTGTGCCATGATCCTCTAACCATTTTGTGGATACAATGGCCTCCTTAGGATCATTAATCCCATAAAATCCAACATAAACAACCACATCCATAACAATTCATACAATCACTCAATATGCCATATCACCCACATCTCCTAAAGATGATGGTGGCATTCATGTGGTCAATACCGAATCACATGACCCATGGTTTGTGTAGATCAAATATTCTATTAAATTAGGATTTCTACCATGCAAATTACCCCATGCTTAGCACCGAGCATTCAAACAAAAAGCAATCTGCTATGCATTACTATGGGACATCCTCTATTACCTTAGGTATGATGGAATTCTCTTGTGTTGCTTAGAATCACATGAATCTCAGTGGATTATACAAGAAATCCATTATGGTACTTGTGGTGGTCACTTTAGTGGTATGACAATAACAAAACACATCCTTCGCATGGGATACTACTGGCCAAAATGGAACATGATTGTTGTGAGTATAGGAAATGTTGTATCAAGTGCCAATAATAGGTAAACCTCACACATATTCCATCTCAAGCACTTCAACCAATTCAATCCATGTGGTCTTTCTCCCAATGGGACCTCGATCTTATTGGAAAAATCACACCTACTTCCTCAAAAAATCATAAGTTTATCATCACTGCTACATATACTTTACAAAGTGGGTCAAAGCCATCCCACTTGTCCAAACCATAGGAATAAAGATAGTAGCCTTTATAACAGACCATATTATATGTCACTTCGAAATTCCTTCCCAAATAATTTTTGACAACGGGTAGTCCTTTAAAAACAAAACCATGCAAGCTCTTTTCAAAAAAATCAACATTCAACACAGTATCTCTACCTCATACTACCCATAGGGTAATGGCTAGGCATAGGACACAAAAAATAATAATTTACTCCATCCTACGCAAAATAGTAGTAGAGTCACATTGTGACTGGCATAACCAAATACCCCTAGCCTTGTGGGCATACCGTAAAAGCATTCATACCCCCACTAGAGCAACCCTATTTTCACTTGTCTATAGGGCAAAAACCATCATACCCCTTGAGCTTGAGATACCTTCCCTAATGGTATCCATGAAAGAGTTCATTGATTATGATACCACCCATAAATCCCACTTAGATCAGCGTGTACTTCTCGATGAACATCACATCCATGCCATCAAGCACACATGATTTTACCAATATTGGCTTTGCCATGCCTACAACAGTAAGGTACATCAACACGAATTCTAAATTAACGATTTGGTTCTCAAAGAAAACCAACAAATCACAAGTCAACCTCACTAATAGTGAGATAATTTTACCCTAAACTAGCTGGGCCCATTCATCATCACACACAAATATGGTTCAAGTGTCTATCACTTGGCTAATCTTGAAGGCCTCGATGACCTTGAGTCCATTAACATTTTTCACCTTCGTACATTCAATGCCTAACACACATAGGCATTCACTATAATAAGTGATACACACCGCTATACACAAACATATAGCTCACTAAGCACATTACGATAAATGCGTGTCATTTTATTTTTACTTTACATATTTTACATGTACTTTTTTCTTTATGTCATTTTTTATGTTTTTGGTATGTATTTTCCTTCATGCAGGATCTACATAATTTACAGCCACACCGTTAGCAATGAGATACAAAAAAATCTACATACATCATCATGTAGGACCCTTCACCACCACATATTGTACCGATCATGCTGATAGACCTATCCCAACAACCATTCACTCATCACACTAGGCGATTTTCCCATTCCTTCATTTGGACCATGACACTCCACCCCGACGCCTTTCCCCTCACCATCGATATTCATATTACTCACCCCATTTTGGAGATAGCCAGGTAACCCTATCCTCTTTTGATAAAAATGAGAAAATATCCCATCCTCAAACACAAGGGTATCCTTCTTATTTTCCTAAAGATACTAGGAATTCTTATTCACCAACTAATTCCCCCACCATATTATAGGAGCCTACTGCCCTCCTAATAGAGGATACACTCCCACTTGGCCCATCCTTCATGCCTAATAGCCCCACTCCCCAATGGGAAGTCTTCTTATGCCCAAGCATTACAATCCTTTGTGGCTCAAGTTGCCCAATTTGGTCGTGCACACGTACCCCCATCCCATCTGTGTCATCATCTAGAGCCATCTCCTATGCCACCTTGTAATGTCCCCATCTTAGTCAGCTTCAGAGTGCAGAGTGGACTTGCCTATTCATGGGGTTCCGTAGGCAATGTCGTGTGTTTAGGGACCACCAGGTGATGAGATGTTACTGTTGGACGTTCTGCATTTCCAGTTGTCATCTTACAGGACCGTTTCTAGCAGTAATTCAGGGGACTTACTATTTTTAGTAAGTCAATCAGGAGCAGTTTCTTGGAAAATGGATGTTACGTCTAAGCAGTATGGCCAAATGGGTATCCGTTTCTATTTTTTGTTTGATGGTTTGATCAGTGGAGGCCCGAGATTTTAATGTGTAAAGTTTAATATGTTATATTTAATTGATATAACATAGTTTTACTTTATAAATTCATATTTCAATGTTAAGGGGGCCTTATAGCCACTTAAAAGAAAGGGAGCTAAATAAAGAATTAAATTAAGTGGGTCATGAGGTGGTACGACCCCTTGTGGACATAAGGAAAATGAAATGAATTAAAATTTAAAAAAAAAAACAAATACCTCCTCTATTTGGCCGACCTTTTTGGGGGATTGAAATAAAAAGAGAAAGAGAGCTTCATTTGTGCATCTTTGGCATTTGAGTATTCTTGTTTGGAGAGAAGAAGGATTTGCAGAGGGTTCTCTTTGCAGATTTTGCTTGTAGGTGACGGAAACCACCTTCAGGATCAGCACTTTCGGAGTTGGAAGACACTCTCAGGGTGCTCTAGGGCAATCTTATATCAGAGGTTGCATTTTGTGCTTATTGTTTGCAGATTTCAGTTGGGGTTTTGAGGAGATTGACAAGATTTGTAAGAGTTTGCTGTGGTATTCATTTCCTACCATCTATTCCAGCTTAGCCGCCCCAATTGCAGATATTTTTATGCATTTACATAGCGATTTGGGCTAGGGTTTCATTGGTGGTTTAGAGACATTGGTCATTTTGCCCAGCCGTACCAGTGTGGAACTATTCCAGCAGAGTTCGTGGCACTTTGAGACATTCCTTAGGCAGTCGTACTTTACAGCCTGTTGGTCGTACCAGTGAAGGAAGTACGTGGGGTTTCTTTGTGCAAAAAACACCCCTTCTTTGGTCGCCTTTCTGGCTTCTATCATTGGCGCCTAGCATTGTATTCGCCATACTTTGTATTATCTTGCTGGAGAATGTTATATTTTTGATGAAGTGAATGAAATAATAGAGTTCCAGTGTTGCTGTTGCAAATTCCAGAAAATTCCAGATTTGCGAATCTCCTGGTACTTTCACTTTTATGCAATTTTGTTAAAAGGGTTTTGAGATTTATGTTTGTAATATCTTGTGCCCAAATTTCATGTCATTTGGATAAGTATTTTGAAAATCATGCTCATTTCCAGTTAGCTGTAATTTGCTGGTAACCAGTGTTAATCCAGCCAACTTCAAAAATTCATAGTTTTTGGATATGATTGAATCTTGCAAATTCCTTTGGTAAAATTGAAGATTAAGGTGTTATCTTGCTATTCCCAAGTTTGTAGATTTTTTGGGTGCATAGATTAAAAGTTGTACAAGTTTAAAGTTGGCACCTCTGAAGCTGTTAAAACACATAAAATCACAAACAATACAAAAAACCAAAAAAATTCAAAACAAGGGCAGAAATTTGGTGTTCAAATGGGGGTTGGACATTACATTGGTATCAGAGCTCAGCTCACCCTGCCAGCCTATTGGGGAATTGTTAATTGACGCATGTTACAACATGGACACAAATTATAGTTGCAGCAGTAATAGCTTGATGAAGCCACTCAGTGAAGAAGAGGTATTTTGGGAAGATTATAATGCATATCAATCAATGGGAGTTGATTATCAAAATGTTATGTCATTTGCAGATTTTATGGACTTCCTTATTAAGTATGATTTGAGGGTAAAAAGGAATCCCGAAAATTTGTGTGTTAAGCTTTATATTGCAGGTAAGGCAATTGAACATCCATGCTTGTCAAAAGAAAACCTTCTCTGTACTTTAAGGGATGTGGAGAAAGGTTTAGTCAAGATAGCTAGCCCACCTTCTCACATTATGCAGGTTGCTTTGAATCCTTTGGTGTTTTCTTTGGTTAAGCCAAATTTATTGAGTCATCCGGATGAGGAGGTAAGACTTATGGTTGCTTCTTGTTTGAGTGAGATCATGAGATTTTCGGCACCTGAAGCTCCTTATTGTGATAATACATTGGAAAAGATAATTCTGTTGTTGGTGGATAGTTTCCAGAATATTGATGATTGCACATGTTCTCATTTCTCTAGAAGGGTTGCTATTCTTGAAACATTTGCTAAACTCAGAATGAGTAACATTATGTTGGATTTGGGATTAAATGATTTGATTCACAAAATGTTTCACTTTTTCATTGTTACAGTCAGAAAAGAACATGCTGATAATGTTATTGCTGCCATGCGAACCATTATGGTTTTGACCATTAATGAAAGTGATGCTATCTCCCAGCCCATTTTATCTATGTTATTGGGTGTTTTGAGGCTAGAACAGGGTATTTTTTCAGCTGCATATGAATTGGTTAACTGTGTGTTCAAACAATGTGAGGAGAAATTGAAACCTTACTTGGCTAATAAAGAGCAGGTGGAACAAGAGGAAAAGAACACTACATTGGTTTTTATTGCAGAATTAGACCACTCAAAGGGAAGTTCTAAGGATGATCAATGCTTTGATGGCACTAGTAGGATTGATGCTAATGATGACAAATTTGTTAAGTTTACTAATGCCAATGCAGAGACCAAGAATGTTGAATTTATTGCAGCAACCAACTATGATGAGTACATTGATATAATTTCAGATGTTAAGCATGTTGTTGGAAATACAGATTTTCAATCAGTACCTGATGATAGCTATGAGGGAAAATTGGTTCATAATGCTGATTATGATGCCTTTTCAGATTTAATGCTTGATGACACAATTACCTATGTTGATAAGAACCTTGATGCATTTTCAGATGACCATAGGACTGATGTGTTTCAGAGAGAGCATGTGAATAAGGGAGTTCGGGACAGTCACACCTTCCTTGATCTGGAGAGCAACTCATTCAGTAAGGTAATTCCTCATGAAGAGTACAATGTTCATTTGATTTCTCAACATGGTGATCAGCTTATTGTACCATGGGATCCGGGTGTGTTGGCACCTAAGTTTGACGAAGAACCACTTGGGAATGAAATTCCTCTTGCCCCAAGTGATGAACTATCAGTAGAGCGAATGATAAGCAAAGAGGAAGCCAAGGCAAATGATTTTTTTGAAGACCATTGCCAGGTATATAATTCTGAAATTTTAATGCAAAAATCTGATTTTAATTCAAGGACTAGTGAAGACACAATTGTTGCAGCCCTATCCCGTGTTGATCACACTCATAAATTTGTTGAAGAGCTTTATTGGAAGGCTCATATTGAGAGGAGGCAAAAGGGTGTTGAAGGGATAATCTCTATTGCTGATTTACAAACATTGAAAGTAGCCTTGGAAACCATGAAATCAGATTTCATAAATATACTTACAGACAGGGATCATTCTATCAAGCTTGCTGAAGAGACCCTTGGTGCATTAAAGGGTAAAGAGGAAGAAGTTGATAGGCTCACTCTTGAGCTTGAGTCAACTAGAGTCTCATTATCAGATGCTCACATGACATTGCATGAAACTGAAAGGGAACTTGCTGCTGTTATAAAAACTAGAGAACAAGAGAATAAGGATAGAGCCATGGAGATTGGGCAGTTGGTTGATGAGCTCGATAGCATTCAGGAGGACTTTGAGTTAGTCCATTGTCCAATGAAATCAGATTGTGTAAATTTGGATCAGCAGGTTAATTGGGATGAGTATAAGGATAATGACAATTTCCAGTGGGTCGACAATCCATTGTTTGAAATGGATAGTGAGACATCATTTGATAACCCACTCTTCGAGATGCATGAGGTTGGCTTGCTTCCTATGACGGATCATGATGGCATTGACCGTTGTGACATGGTGATGGATCTTGTGGACACACCACAAGGAGAGGAGATTAATAATGATTCAACAGCTGATGGGATGGAGAGGCCTTGTGTTGTACCAACATATATTCCTACATCTTCCATAGTTAACATTCATATGATGTATGGTATGGTGCTGCCACAGTATGACAGAGCTTTTGGGAACATGAGCTTCTACACCCAGGATCGCATGCTTATGTTTCTGGGCATCGAGGACGATGGAAGGTGCGTGCCTTGGGAGGTGAATAATATTTTTTTTTTTTTTTTTTTTTTTTTTTTTTTTTTTTTTTTTTTTTTTTTTTTTTTTTTTTTTTTTTTTTTTTTTTTTTTTTTTTTTTTAAATTTTTTTTTTTTTTTTTTTTTTTTTTTTTTTTTTTTTTTTTTTTTTTTTTTTTTTTTTTTTTTTTTTTTTTTTTTTTTTTTTTTTTTTTTTTTTTTTTTTTTTTTTTTTTTTTTTTTTTTTTTTTTTTTAAAAAATCTTTTTTTTTTTTTTTTTTTTTTTTTTTTTTGGGGTTTTTATTTTTTTTTTTTTTTTTTTTTGTGTGTGTTTGCGCCCCTTTTTTTTTTTTTTTTTTTTTTTTTTTTGATATTACTCATTTGTTTGCTGCTGATTGGGAGTGTTGGGCTGTTTTGGTTCATTCACTTGACACTGGGAGATTGAGTGTCAATATGGTGTTTGTTGATTTCGATGGCAGATGCATTTCCTGGTTGATCATTTCCAGAATTAATACTGTTGTCCTCTTCTATATCAGCCACCTATGGATGATTGATCAGCATCTTTGTTGGATCACTGTGGTGAGTTCTGTTGAGTATTATGTTACTTTGTTGAGCAGATTGTATTCTCAGGTGCGCAGAATCTGGTTGATTAGAAGGATTACGGGAGTTCTTCACTCAGTGATGTTGGGGCATGAGACTTCTCACGACATTGAGCTCGGTCCTTACAGGCATATCAGTTTAGATTATGAGGATGAGTTTATTATTGGGTTGCAGGAGCAGGGAGTGCAGTCTGAGCACAGTGTTTTTCCTGTTGTGATCAGAGTGGTGCAGCATCAGCGTGGTGGAATTTTTTTGAGGTTGTTATGGGACCCTGGGATCACATCTGGTTTCAGCTTGGTTCAGTTGGGCAAATTTGATGTTGAGATGACATTGCTTGAGGACAAGCAATTTCAAGGAGGGAGGACTGTAATGTCCCCATCTTAGTCAGCTTCAGAGTGTAGAGTGGACTTGCCTATTCATGGGGTTCCGTAGGCAATGTCGTGTGTTTAGGGACCACCAGGTGATGAGATGTTACTGTTGGACGTTCTGCATTTCCAGTTGTCATCTTACAGGACCGTTTCTAGCAGTAATTCAGGGGACTTACTATTTTTAGTAAGTCAATCAGGAGCAATTTCTTGGAAAATGGATGTTACGTCTAAGCAGTATGGCCAAATGGGTATCCGTTTCTATTTTTTGTTTGATGGTTTGATCAGTGGAGGCCCGAGATTTTAATGTGTAAAGTTTAATATGTTATATTTAATTGATATAACATAGTTTTACTTTATAAATTCATATTTTAATGTTAAGGGGGCCTTATAGCCACTTAAAAGAAAGGGAGCTAAATAAAGAATTAAATTAAGTGGGTCATGAGGTGGTACGACCCCTTGTGGACATAAGGAAAATGAAATGAATTAAAATTAAAAAAAAAACAAATACCTCCTCTATTTGGCCGACCTTTTTGGGGGATTGAAATAAAAAGAGAAAGGGAGCTTCATTTGATCATCTTTGGCATTTGAGTATTCTTGTTTGGAGAGAAGAAGGATTTGCAGAGGGTTCTCTTTGTAGATTTTGCTTGTAGGTGATGGAAACCACCTTCAGGATCAACACTTTCGGAGTTGGAAGACACTCTCAGGGTGCTCTAGGGCAATCTTATATCAAAGGTTGCATTTTGTGCTTATTGTTTGCAGATTTCAGTTGGGGTTTTGAGGAGATTGACAAGATTTGTAAGAGTTTGTTGTGGTATTCATTTCCTACCATCTATTCCAGCTTAGCCGCCCCAATTGCAGATATTTTTATGCATTTACATAGCGATTTGGGCTAGGGTTTCATTGGTGGTTTAGAGACATTGGTCATTTTGCCCAGCCGTACCAGTGTGGAACTATTCCAGCAGAGTTCGTGGCACTTTGAGACATTCCTTAGGCAGTCGTACTTTACAGCCTGTTGGTCGTACCAGTGAAGGAAGTACGTGGGGTTTCTTTGTGCAAAAAACACCCCTTCTTTGGTCGCCTTTCTGGCTTCTATCATTGGCGCCTAGCATTGTATTCACCATACTTTGTATTATCTTGTTGGAGAATGTTATATTTTTGATGAAGTGAATGAAATAATAGAGTTCCAGTGTTGCTGTTGCAAATTCCAAAAAATTCCAGATTTGCGAATCTCCTGGTACTTTCACTTTTATGCAATTTTGTTAAAAGGGTTTTGAGATTTATGTTTGTAATATCTTGTGCCCGAATTTCATGTCATTTGGATAAGTATTTTGAAAATCATGCTCATTTCCAGTTAGCTGTAATTTGTTGGTAACCAGTGTTAATCCAGCCAACTTCAAAAATTCATAGTTTTTGGATATGATTGAATCTTGCAAATTCCTTTGGTAAAATTGAAGATTAAGGTGTTATCTTGCTATTCCCAAGTTTGTAGATTTTTTGGGTGCATAGATTAAAAGTTGTACAAGTTTAAAGTTGGCACCTCTGAAGCTGTTAAAACACATAAAATCACAAACAATACAAAAAACCAAAAAAATTCAAAACAAGGGCAGAAATTTGGTGTTCAAATGGGGGTTGGACATTACACACATTTCCTAAAGATGCCACCTTAACCACTACGAGGCTTACCTTTCTAAAAAACATTCCAATCCACAAGGTCATTTGACTCCACTCCTTCATCATCATGACCTCATCCATTTTCTTGTGCATACCAGGCCACTCCATACATAGGGGAGTCTTGATCACCACATTCCCTGATACTATAACCTCCACACCATAACATACAACATCTCCTTTCTCGTATTGAGGGTCTTGAGCTACATATGAGTCATTGCCATTGTCATGTTCATCCACGCCAGTCTCCCATGGATCATGCATCGTTGCCTCCATGTAGATCCATTTCTTGACCTCATATTTGACCCACATCAAACTCTTGACATGTGCCTCCACTATCAGACCACCCTTCATCCACCCCCCGTTCACCTCCAGTATAACCTTATATTTACCCCATGTCTTCTCCATTCACTCCATTATCAAAAATGTTTTATCACCTCATGCATCAGGGCCTTATTGACTTACCCAAGATTCGACCCATAGACCCCTCATGTCCTAAACCATGTAACTACCATGAGAACCAATATTGTATCTATAATCGTCAACCAAGTCATGACATTGAAGAATATCGATAATTCAAGAACTTTGTGCACAACATATTGCATGGCGATAAAACTCCATCACCTAAACACTCCATCCCATTTAGCTGACTGTTGAGTCTTCCATGCCACATTGACCCTAGAACTTTACCATCATATAAAAATTGATAGCACCATCCCACTACATTCACAATATCTCTAACTACACCACCCAAAGACATCCAATCCATACCATCACTTCACCATCTCGTTCCCAACCTGACCCATGCCACTTCACCCATTAGTAGTTCTCGTCTTCTTCCTTCTTTTTCTTCCTACTTCATAGAATAGTTGTATGGTCATGCTTCGAGTGGTTACATACCTATGCTAATCTATCCCATCCTCTTCTATCATCCTATGACTTTGGTAATCCCCTTATATTGTTGGTTGCCAAATACTACTTCTATTTTCTTCTAGTTGTACATTCCACCTTCATTCCTTTCCTCTCCTCAATATTACCGCATGCATCTAACATATCATAGTTTTTGCACCTACTACAAACACACCCCACATGTTGGGGTAACCATTATTATAGCATCACACTTTTTGGTCATTTTGATACACCATATCATCTATAAATAAGTTTTTCAAACTTCTCCTTCTACACTTCATAAGTTTCCTCTTGTAAATATTGCATTTCCCCACTTGCATCATTTACATTACACCCATTGCACATATCCATATGTTTTTCATGTTAATTTCATTTTAATTTGTACATTCTTCCTCCAAAAATATGCCTTCAATAGGATTAATACATGCACTTGTTAGAATCACCACCTGGATGTCCATTCCCCCTTTTTAGGATTGGGGTATACATAGATGTCATGCTATACTTTGACTACTTATTAGTTCATTCAATAAAATGTCACCCCTAGTTGATAGGTTTTACATTCTTCTTATGGTTCTTTAGGTTGGTTCAACTTCTCTCATGGACCATTCACAATAGGTTACACAATAAACACATTTTGAGCCTAGGAAAGATGACACCTTGAGTAGATGGCACCATCTAGTGAATGGTCTCCCTTGCTCATCCTATCACTTGCATGGTCAACATATGAGCTGGGGATAAAAAAGGGATAAGAATAAGCAAAATTAAAAGAATGGGGTAGAAAACAAAAGCAAATGCCCATAGAATAGAAAAAAAAACAAATAGAAAAAGAGAATAAAAAAAAAAAGGAAAAAGAAAAGAAAAAAAAGCACCATAATAAATAGGTCAACAATAGATGAGGGGCTGTAAACAAAAGGAAAAACCTCCTGATATCACCCATGTTATGCTTCATCGCCTTTGGTCCTTAGGTTTAACATAACACCATTGGATGATTTCCATCGCTAGCAATTATTTCCATCACTAGCAATGATTTCCATCGCTAGCAATAGGCTCCAAGAGCCTGCCTACCAGTGGAATAATATTACAATTGGTGACATATCTATTACATTAGCTACCCACTTTTTTACAGATCATTTTTTTCATATGTATGAGCTAGCTAGTTCGGCCACATCTACAACAGGTTAATTCTACCTCCCTCAAAATGGATAAATGAACCTCACTCATTTACACACACAGGTTCATGACATATTTTGAACCAATCAGACTAGTTATGAGTTGCCACATAAACTTGCACAGTTTTGAATTCTACTTGATTTCCAAAACTACATTGGTCAAAGCCATTACAGTCCCCTATACCATCCTACATATCTAATATAACAGAATGGATAAAATACACATAGGTACATGTAACGATACAAGTGCTTCCTCTATGCATTTTAGCACTCCCATACATGCATCTATGTTACACATATTTATTACAAATATTACATGCATCACATCATAGATAACATTATTGCATTTACATTATATGTTTCATATCAAATACTAGATCAAGGCATTTATCCTACATATACTATCTCACACTCCATCATTACATGCATTTACTACAAATGATATTTCACATTATATCACTTCACATTGCATTTGAAATACAATCATGCAAGTCTACTCTATAGCATATTCACACTACAGAGCGATAGTAGATCTAAACCATAATATGCATGAATATCCATTCCTTATACATTCCTACAAATAATGCTATGCTATTTCACAAACATAAAGAGAACACATTTCAAAACCATAAAAATAACACATGTTTATATAATAATCGAAATCAAAATGTATATATATATATATATATATCATCCATTAAAAGTGCCCGTAGGCTACAAATTAGGACCATGCCCATCATCCATCATCCAAAATTCCCATAGGCTACAATCATCAATAAATCTAACTACCACCAGGAGTCTCTCCATGTCCCTCATGGCTCACTTGCATCTTCGTAGCTCTGCTCGACTCTGCCCTGGCCCCTAAACCTGAACCATAGCAGGTGGATCTCATACCTCAACCCTAGCATCCACCCACTCTACCAAAGTAGTACTACATTGACTATTATGAGAAGGCACTCGCACTCATGATCTTAACTCATTCTAAGATACCACCTGACTATAATCAGGAAGTGTGATCCCATGCACTATTAGAGAAGCCTCACATAATGACCTCTTTGTAGACTCTACATTCAATAAACCCATCAGTCGCTCAATACCATAGGAAGCCTCCTCCTATACTTGCTATTGGAAAATCATCTCAACCCTCATTTGCTCCATCTCTACCCTGTGTCTCTCATATTTTAGGTGAAGCTTAGTCTCCAACTATTGAACTCTATCCTATAGCCCTCGAGCCTTCTCTTCTACATCTTACCTCCCCTGTATCTTAAATGGAATCTCCTCCATACCCACCAAAACACCAATATTAATGGTTTTATCCACACAACCCATAGTCACAAATCCACCTCCCTCATCTACTACCCAAACTGCTCCTCCCATGGCCACTCCACCCTCCACAGGGATCTACCCCAATGGTCACAGGAACCTCCCCCACTAACACTACTTGTGTACTCGATGCACCACCCAAGAATCACCAAGATCATCATAGAGTAACCTCTCTCTCATTACGATATACCTCCTCAAACCTAGCTCGAGTCTTCCCACCTACTCTCCTCTCTAGTGGAGATACCCTACCATCAGGTAGCACCCATCGATCAAAAACACCTCTGCCAGGCTCCCAACTCTACATAGACCACTAGGTATCAAACTCTGGTGTAGTCCTAGCATTATCTAGATCCAAGATACCCATAAGTGGGTCACTCTCAATAAGCCAGGGCAACACCATTGAATGCTCTCCTCTATCACCCCATCACCTAAAATATACAATAGGAACTATTGGAATATCCTATTGTAACCCAAACTATTACCTCACCCGATCAAACTAAAAATACTTGGCCTACCAAGTATATCTCCCTACGAGCCATCTGCCTTGATGAATGGCCTGCAACTACTCACCATCCTCCTCCTAGGTCACCCCACCCAACCAAGGTCTCCATTTAATGTCATTAGGTGTCAAGTATCCAAACTTGACCCTCCACAACAAAGGATCACCCTCATGAGGCCTCTTGATCCCCTTTTCCTCATCAATACACCATCTCAAAGAATAAGGTAAATACTCCTTACCCTCAACATAGGAAATATGAGGTAATAATTAAAGAACACAAGCTTATACTAAGAGGGAGGGGTGAACAGTATAAGACCTCTTTTTACTTTTTCCTTTATACTTCCATTTTTAATTTTAGCATAGCAAAGAATAATCTTAAAAATACATCCAAAGAAATATGTCATTATTTATCCTAAGCTTTTATTCAATGCTAATCACAAAATCCAAAACTCATAAAATTTAATCACACCTTATAAATCGCTGTCCAAGAAACTCTGAATTTTGTGGCATAAAGACGTTTTAATAAAAATGTGTGTTACTCTAGCAAATCACCCCTGCAAGACTCAAAACGGCGACCTTCGCCAATATAGCGCCCAATAGCAGCCTTCACTGCCACTAGCCCATGCAGGCTACGAAGTTCACAAGTGAACTTCCCTCCACTTCACCCTCAAAAAAACTCCCAAAGACTTTTCAACAGCATGTGCTTCTAAGTCTTCCTTCGATCACAGCGAATACAGAGCACAAACATCATAAATTGCATTCAAGGAATTTCGAATTAATTAGCCTTCCAACCTTAGGAGTTGGAGAATAAATAGTCTCTTCGAAGACACCTTGACGTCGGCGAAAATAAAGACCATTTCGAAATTAATCAAAATTCTTTTCAAAAAGGGTTTAAAAACCCTTAAATAATTTTAATAAATTAAGAATAAAAAAAGGTTTAAAAACCTTTAAGTATTTTTAATAAATTAAAAATAATTTCTCCCTTAATTAAATAATTAATTAATTAAAACCTTGAAGGGTTTTAAATAATAATTAAATAAATAATAAAGAGAACCTCCATTGGTTTTAATAAAAACCATTTAACTTGGTTTTAATAAAAACCCTATCCAACTTGGTTTTAATAAAAACCAGTTTGGTTTTAATGAAAAACCCTTGCCAATGGAATCTCTCTGGATTCTCTTAAAAATATTCTCTTGGAATCTTCCACCTTTGAAGCCAACACATCCTCTTAACATTAATGCCATTTCCTTTTGACATCAATGACAACTCATAGACAAGAATCTAGGATCGCAAACCCAAAATTGCCAACAATAATGATGGTCTCTCAATGAACATGTGCTCCCATGCCCATACCTACAATAAAGGAGTCCAACTTAGACCCTTCCACCCAGCATGCACAACATCGTGCAACTATCTATACACTTGGGCTAAAAATGTAGGCACCCATGCAAACACAATGTTGCACTCGACCATGTCACTCACCACATCTAACATGTTCCAAGTGAACATTACCCTAGAAGTATCAGGCAATGCATAAGTAGAGATCATCATCATTGTCACACACTAGCGATTACATATCTTATTATTCAGCCACAACCACTCATAATCTATCTTCGATACATCTATGTCCCTCCACCCCTCACAAAATAAGTGCTCCAACATAGCATCCTTACTGTTATCCGATGCTACTCTAATCGAAACACCCTCAATTGGTAATTTATAAATTTGATATACATCCTCTAATGTGATTGTCATTTCTCCAGTAGGAAAATTAAAAGTGTTCCAATTTGCATCCCATCACTCACACAAAGTAAACACATATGCCCTATTGGCATGAATACTCTTGCACTCCCAGATACCTCTAAACCATATGACATCCAACCATACCAAATAATTAGCATTGTTTATCAACTCCTCAAAATTGCTCTTCATCCTTCGTACATGATGATGAGGCTCGAGCATCTTCCCTTGGTCTTCTACAAAAAAACACAACTAAATATACATTAGTAATCAATACAATGATGCAATCCAATAAAACCTCATGAATCAAACATAAAAATTAAACTATTTAATTTGACACACACTTCGATACATAAACAGTACACAATTCACATATCAAAACATTTTAATAAAATAATCGCATATTTGGATACCTATTTTTCTATTTCATGGTAAAATTTCAAACAAATACAATAAACAATACATATTTATCTTCCAACAGTCAAAAATATAATTACCCACATACCTAATATGGTATGAAATTCAAAACTAAGTCAACCTATCAAAAATACAAAAACAAAATACATATTTGAATACCTTTTTGCCCACTTAATGTTAAAAATATCAATAAAATTCAAAAATAGTATGCCAATCAACATGGAGTTCAAGGTCAATCTTACCATACAAACATCCAAATGGAACATACACCAATACACACAACATCAAAACAACAGTCACATTTTTGAACACCCATTTATCCACTTCGTGGTGAAAGTTCAAACAGATGTTGAGAACGGTACAAATCGGGCTCGCAACAACTATTTTCAAATTTAACACTACCTACATCTTGGCATGCAAATAAAATATAGGCCAAATAAAATCATCTACAAAAATAAATAACATTTTTAGATACCCATTTTGCCCTTCTACGATGAAAGTATCGTCAGTTTCTAAAAATTATATACCTACGATGGAAAACTTAATAGTCAAAGTTTACCAATTTACACCCAAAAACAACACATTTAGAAAACATGCCAAACGAAGGCAAAAAAATATAACAGTTGCACAACGGGATACCCATTTCCTACTTTTACGGATAAAATTCAATAACATTCCAAAAATAGTACACCATTGCTCCAAAAATGGACGGTCAAACTTTACACCTACTCTACTCATTACCCAATTAAACTGGTGCAAAAACAAGTCAAACCTAAAAACAAATTACATTTTTTGGTACCCATTTGGCTAGTTTTACATTATTTATTCAAATTTCAATTAAAATTTGTAAAAATTTTCAAAATGAGATGAAAACCTCCTTCCCCTAATTCACTTTTCTCTAGAAAATTAAAATACCAAAAATGAGGAAAGTAAGAGCAGTTACCGATGGATACCCGTGCCTACTACCATCTCTAGATCGTCCTCTCACCATATTCATGTTTGAACTCATCAATCACCTCATCCACATGTCATCATATACTCCTCCAATGCACTCTCCATAGCTCATAGTCATCAAAATGAGCCCCTCCCACCTCCAAATTGCCTTAAAAATACCTAAAATCCTAATTCACCCTCTACACCATGAATAAAGACACAATTCACCCATCGTCCCATGAATTGAGTATATGAACCCCAAATCCAATCAAAGTCATTCCAAAACCCTAGGAAATCATGCAACTTTCTTCCAAAACCCTAGGAACCCTCCTAAACTATCCTCTCATCTACTTATTCACCATTTTTCATCATGCCTTGGTATTCTATCAATCACTGCATGACCAAATCACTGCATTCAATTCACTTCATTGTTGATTCCTCATTTGAGGGGGTATTCATATCCAAAGTCAGCTTTGCATGCAACCAAAAAACTAAAAATCCAAAAGCACGGATATCACATCTATCTATGAAAATTTTTGCTGAAGATTATCTTATGATTATAATCTCAATCCCAACCAGATATTTGTTAAATCAAGAGATTTGTGTGTAACAATGGAGAGGTCACTTTGGTATTCATGGTACATAATGAATGACACGATTGACTAAGTCAGTGCAACATTTTGAGGACTTCACTCTAGTGTTCATGGCATGCAATGAATGACACATTTGAATAATCCAAATGTTAACTAACTCAAATGGTTTGACATTTTTTGCCATGTGATCATCAATCAATCAACAACAAATATTTGAATAGACATTTGTTCTATTCGTACTTTTTGACTACATTGAACTGGTCGTAAAAGCAAAGCAGTCAAAAGTTACCTACCCCAAGCAGATAGTATGACATCGAAAATGGCATACAGGCTCAGAAAAACTATCGTGTTGCATCCACAATCATCCATTTCCATTTACCAGTATTATTTTCATTTCATTTTATCCCTTTCCTCTTCTCTTCTTTTCCTTCTTCCTTCTTGGCTATCGATCAATGTTGTATGGTCATGCTTCGAGTAGCTACATACCTTGTATTGGATCCCATTATTTTCCCTTCTCCTTGGCTATCAATAAATGTTGTATGGTCACGCTTCAAGTAACTACATATATTTGACTGGATCCCATTCTTTTTCCTTCTCCTCTGGATTCTCAGTCAATGTTGTATGGTCATGCTTCGAGCGACTATATACCTTTGGTTGGATTCCATTCTCCTCCTACCCATTTTCCTCTACACAACCCTTCACATTTTTGTATTAAATTGTGTCCCACATAGTATAGTACAAAAAGGGATAAAATGTAGACACCTAAAAGTCACACATTGCTATACCTGCATACTTTTAGATCCTATCGGACACTTGTAGGTTTACATAGGTAATCCTAGATACCCCTAGGCTATTTTAGATCCTCCTAGACATACGTAGATGACCGTAGTCATGCATAGTCATGCGCAGATCATCGTAGATTATCGTAGCATTGTGTAGACTTCCACACACAACTTTGCTAGTTTTTAGGTCCAAAACCCTAATAAGTTAGTAAAATCACATCACAAAAATTTTCCATGCATCAGAACATATTCCATCAGCTTTCCAAGGTGATACAGAGCCTTATTGCACTTAATTGAGGCCCCCACAAGGCTATTACTTGGTAAAAGTAATTATTAAATCAATTCATAAATCTAATTTTAATTTGACTTCACTTAAAATTCACTTTTAGGGCTAAAAATGTTAATTAGGTCCTTAATCCCTAATTCATCTTAATTACTCCCTCCCACATGTGTGTGCACTAGGTTAGTTAGGATATTTCTTAAGAAACCCTAACTTAACCCCACATCTAACCTAGAGTTGACTAACCTTAGTTAACCCTAATCTCTCCTCACACATGTGTGGGGATGAGATATTTCCTAGAGGGAATGTGAGGAAGCCACCTCACAAACCTGAACCTAACCTTCATAGGATCTGATCCTAGGACTTAATTATCCTAACTACCCCCCTACACCTTGGGTTTTCTTATAAATAGTGGGTCCAAACCCTTATTTATCTCTCTCTCCACTTATGTCCAAAGCATAGAAACTCTACCAAAATACATACAAAAATACAAAAACAACAATCTGAACCTACACATCAGCAGTACAGTACCTAAGGAACCTCTCCACTGAAGGGTTTTGCAGAACAATACTCAGAGTCTTATTTTCCCCCTACCCCATGAATTTGGTACCAGTTCACCCCCCCGGGTGGTGAATTGGGTCTATAGGCCCCAAATCAGCTCAGATTTGGGAGGTAAACTTCATTTTACATTTTTATATAGTTTAGCATAATTTATTTCAATTTTTATCATGTTTTTATAGTTGATTTGTCTTTTATTACTATAGGACTTGACTAAGGCAAGCCCCCCAACAAACTAACCCCTTTTTGTAGGTTTATCCTAGAACCAAGGAGGGAAACAACAAACAACTACAACCCCGTAGTGGTACGCAAGCCCATATACACTGAGGAACCCAAAAGTAGGCATCAACCCTATTGTAACATTTGTGAAAAAGAAAGGAAAAAGGGAAATTCTCCCTATTTGCAACCTATACAAATCTTATCATGAATAAAATACATTGTTCTAAATAGCATGTGTCTTTAATATGTTGTTATATCAAATTTCATCTTTTGCCCGTTTTAGTTTGAGTCTCTACAAAAAAATTTCAAATTAGTCATCCATAAGCCACAATACCACCCATATAATTACCACATCATTACAAGAGTCTTCCATTTCACACACCACCATTTTTGTGCCCTTTATTAAACAACAATGATCAATATGATCAAGTAAAATCTAAACTCCAAAATATCATTAGTATTTTAGTTCATTTTCATTCATCCACATCATCATTACATTATCATTCATCACATATATACATGCATTCACACAAACATCCACACAAATTCATAACACAAAACTAAAAGCCATGTATATATAATCACATATACAATGAATGATCAAAGGCTACATACAATGGAGCACCAAGGCTCATATACAAAAATTGAATCTAATCATTGGCTAATGCCTAAAAGCATACCCCTATAACCCTAATTGAGCCTTAGACCTAGAGTCACTACACCAAATAAAGCCTGCTATAGAGGAAGAGGATTGATTTGGTAGCCCAATGTGGTGTTTCATACATAGATCCTCTAAATCCTAGATATATGCCTCCTATATTTGAAGGTATAGTACATCATTTCTTTTATGAGAGTCCCTCTATCTTAGCTTTACCTAGAGCCTCATTATTGCATCCTCACCTCCACCTACCGCCAACTCTACCCGTAATTGAGCAAAATAAATATCTTGAGCCACTATCATCGCATCCCACACCATCTCTATCCATGCTACTCCAACCAATCCAATCCCCTCCATTTTATTCTAGTTGTCCTTCTACAAGGCCTTTCTCACCTCTAGTATAATGGGTAAGAAACAATGTTGAGCCTCCAAGATCCTCAATTGCAACACAAGCACAAACTCACATGCACATTACCATCACATTTATTGCATAATCAAAAACATTTCAAAAATATAAAAAAATTACATAACTCCAAACAAAGAATTCTAAAATAACTTACCTTAGCCACCTACGCATCCACAACCTCCATTGCCATCACATCACTCATCCACACTCGTTCACACTCACTCAATCCTCATATGCTACTTCGAAAACTCGTGAATGCGCGAATGAGTATAATTTTGCATCTAAAAAACTTTTATAGTTGTTTTTTGCATTCTCAAATTCTCATGGGCATCTTCCTGGTGCACTCAAATGTTGCCCTATGTTTGTAGGGTGGCAGATTCTTGCCAGCATTTATGCATGGTATGGATGCTCATCGGTGTTTAGCTCCAAAATGTTGTAGAAAGACATATAGTTCCCAAAAATATATCTTACCTCCACAAAATTACCTCAAATTTTATCCATGCATCCATTTCATCATCACATCATGTTTTGTGAAAGCAAAAACTGATTTGGGTGCTTAATTTTTATTGACGACCAAAAGTCATAAAAATGCTCAATAATCTTCAAAATGCTTCAAAACGGCCCCAAATTTCACAAAAAAGCCACATTCATCATTATACACATACATCACACCATACCATAACATTTTATGATAATTTGGATTGATTTGGGTGTTTAATTCTTAATTGCAACCAAAAATCATAAAATTCCCCAAATTGCTTCAAATCATTCCAAATCATTCCACAAAATCATCAAATTCAACCACCAATCATTGCATCATCCATATACACTCATTTACATCATTCATATCATCCACAATTCCATTATCATTCAACATTTACCAATTCCACTCACAAGTGAACCTTGTATCTAATGGTTTACCCTATTCACTTGGTGATTGCAGCAATTGGCTATCCATGCAATTTGGTAGGATGGATAAATCACCATAAGGAAACTTATGCATATCATCATACTCTTTTTTGAAATAAAAATCCATTTGGTCTCTCATATTTTGGGTAAGACTATTCTCAGATTAATTTTCTCAAAAGCTATCATTGATGGCCTTGTTCGTAGGGGCTTGAAACATGGACAACTTCCAATACATCATCTCTTTTACACAGAAAGTCACTGGGGATGCATACCAGTAGCATGATTGGTTCTTGGTGGAAGGAACCTCACAATAAATCACTATAATGGTTATATTCCCCTATGTCATTTTACATTTTCATAACTTTGCATTTCAATGATGCCATAAGGCACATTCTTCAACAACACAGGACCACCCCAAACTTGGGGTAACCAAATTTGATTTTTATTTCCCACATCAGGATACATATTTTACATCATTCATATCATCCACACTTCCAAAAACCCCCTTGCATCTATTGGTATAAAAATAGAATACACCACATTTACATCACACATCATTGGCAAAACCTCTTTTTTGTTGGGGCAAAGAACATAATCACTCATTGCATCATCATCTATGTCACTTTCATGATATTTACATCACATCTACATCCATATTTCCAACAACCCCCTTGCATATGTTGGGGTAAAAATAGAATACATTTACACCCACATTTACACTTACATTTACATCCATATTTTTATCAATTGGCTCATGAGATTCATTCTTCACTCATTTGCCAATTGAGGGGGTAAGCTACACCCACATTTTTTTTGTCTTCAGGATCTTCTTGCACTCCAAGGAAGAAAAGTTATTTCATCCAAACCAGGTGTCTCGTGTTTTTGCACCACATTATGTTTCACACAATGTGATACAAAAAGGGGTATTTGTAGACACAAAATCCTAGCACTAATCATCCTTGCATCTGGCCAATAAAAACCATCCATTATATATATATATATATATATATATATATATATATATATATATATATATATATTTATTTATTTACTTATTTATTTATTTATTTATTTATTTATTTATAAGTATATAAATATTTTATATATTAATATTTATATATTTAATATAAATATATGTATATATGTAAATGAAATCACAACCATTCATCACAATCTAATCTCATCCATCCACTTGATTTGATCCATGCCACATTGCAAAGATTATAATCTTAGCCATCCATTATATTTTTATCTTGATTGCACGTTAATATTATTGAAACCCTAGCATATGGAAGGCAAGTTATAAAAGGTCACTCATTCTCATGAATGAGGTTGAGTGGTAAAAGGGTTAAGAAATTTTGTTAAGTAGTAGGTGGAGCATTTAAGGATTTGGGTAGTTAGGATTTTTAGAGGATGAAAATATCCATCATGTTGTCCACATTTACGCAAGACTGCATAAACTACCCAAACTATTTTGGCCATATCTCACTCATATAGAGTTTGATTGGGCTGAAATTTTGAGGGTAGGTTCCTGATAAAATATAGAACATCTCCATAAATTTTTATATCAACTGGAGCAATAGAGATCCTAGTGTAATCCTATATTTGGACATGATTACATTTCAAACCAGCAGAAGCATGGATCAGATAAAATAGATATTCTTGACAAGGTAAAATATTTTATTGTTTATATCTTATGTTTTTTGCATTTTCTTGCATTTCATTATTTATAGTACTAGGGTTTTGTAGATCTATTTCAAAGAGGGCCTCACACAATGGAGCCCTCTCATATGCTATTGACCTCTTGGTGTTGTTGATCTATTTGTAGGTGCAGGAGCTACATTATTGAAAGTTGTTGTAGCTAGGGTGGCCCCGCAAGGATACTCAAGCCCACCCCCAACTTGTTTGAAGTGAGAATGAGAATTGAAGAAACCATTTATTCTTGTGAACAATGGTTTTGTAACCCTAAACATTGTATCAAATGATGTAAAGCATATTATAACCCTGTATTTGGGGTATATGTATTTTACACTTTGGAGATCCAGGCTCTCCCCAGTTCCAAATTAGTAAGACTCTTTATTTTGTGCAATATTGTGTTGATTCACTTTTTATAATATTACTTTATTTGGTGTTTCTCATTTTTAGCTTATAGTTTCATCTTTAAGCACCCTTCAAATTTGATCTTAGGACTCACTGCTACACTCTGCTTTGTCTTGGTGCCCACGGAAGCATGCAACAACGACATTAAGAGTTCCAATGTTGTCATTAATATAATTTCAAATTGTGTTACACCATAATGGATGAAATTAAATCCATCTCATTCTAATGGAATAGAGGTACCCCTTGATGAGAGGGCCTATTGACAACACATTATTATGAACTAACATACAAAATCAAAAAAGAATGGAGAATTTTGGAAATTTCCCCAAGATGCAAAAATTGATTATACTCCTGGATGAAATTGAAGAAGCAAACAAGGGAAGAATTTTTTTTTTAAGGAATATGGGGAATTTCCTCAAGGGAAATTACCCCCATAGGCAGGATCCAAGAAGGCTCTGATACCAATTATCAGGAACTAAAAATCCTGATTGAGATTCTTATTAATTTGCAATATTTAAATACAAAAGATATTTATTGATAAATATACCTTGCTAAATTTACACATTATTTATAATTAATGCCAAAATATAATAAAATATTACAATATTTTATTAAATAAAACCTTAAAATTTACTAAATAAATCTAATTATGTCATTTTGGATCCTTATCACATATACTCCTCTCAAAACAATCATTTTTCATCAACCACCAATCCATGTTCCCCCACAATAAACAACCAAATGAGTGTCATAAGTTTTTGCACTGCATCGTGTCTTCACACAATATAGTACAAAAGAGGTAAAATTTAGACACGTAAAAATATCACACAAGCTCATGTAGTAATAATTAACCAATTAATTAAGCACTAAAAAATTAGTTGATTACCCTAAACCCTAGGTAAAGCTAACCTAAACCCTAGGTGAAGCTAACCCTAAGCTAGCCTAAACCCTAGTTTACCCTAAACCCTAGGTAATTTCCCCACCATTAGGGCCAATCAGGCCTACATGATTGGAATGGCCCAAAGCTAGGACACACAGACCAATACCTTTCACCTACCAATAGGTGAGATGACTATTACTCTATAGTATGTCTATCATATCTTTTGCCTTCCTCTAGATGGTGAGGACATCACATATTTGTCGATGGAGGTGAAGAATGTAGTATTCATGATGATATTCGATGGTCATAGAGAGGTAGCACAATGACACTCAAACCATGGAGGGATCCACATTGAGCATTGGTACACCCAGTAGGTCTTCTCTCAGTGAGCAACTATTTTTAGCACCTGATTGTGTATATTGTCCTGCCTGACTCTTCTAGAGTGAGGTTCCCCTGGAACCTCTTGGCTAGGATGTAGGATTTCCTGGTGAGCCCTATTGATCAGCCCCTGATCCTATCTTGGAGGAGTTCCCTACTAGCACAGCTCTATAATGAGCTATACCAGATTATAAAGAGAAGAGTAGGCATTGGATGTAGCCTACTACTTTAGATCTTGGGGTGGTAGAAAATTAAGATCGAGCACCCCACTGGTTTACCACTCGATATTGGCACCATTATGGAGGTGCACCAGTGCTATGCAGCATGCTGGCCTCATGAGCAGGAGGGCTTCTAGAGTAGGTCTCACATAGGGAATTTGGATTACTACATTAGATAGTTCTCATTACTGCAAGTAGGTGAGGTGAACTAGCACCCATACCTATAATACCCTCCCTAGATGAAGGTTGATGATCTATTGCATCAGGCACGTAGAGACAAATGGGTTCTTGGATGTAATTCCAAGGTATAGGAGTTATTTTACTTCTCTCATGTCACCAAACATTTTAGGATTAGGCAGGACATTCCAAAGTTGCCTACCATCGCCTCACTCTAGAGAGGGACATGGCATGGCCTAGGGTGACTCCACTAGGTAATGAGGATGATGACTTTCAAGAGTTAGGGCTAACCAATGCAGGGACTACTCTTTATTACAACACCTGGTGGACACTCAGGGTATGGCAGGGTTTTGAGGGCCCCTTAGGTAGGACTCTAGATGATGTAGCAATAGAGGGTTTTAAGGGAGCAGAGGTAGACCCTCATGATCATCGAGTCCATAAAAGTACTGAGGGTGGATAGGTTGAGGGAAGATCTATAAAGGATGCCCCTCCAGCTGAGGAGGAGGGTGACACTCTCGAGGAGATCAAGGTCCCACCTAAAAGCCAATTTGGATAGCTCAAGGTCTAGGTTACCAGCCTACAGACTCAGGTAGGCTCTCTGTAGATACAACTTCAACATTGGGACACCACCATTGCCACCTTACAGGAAGAGATTTGGGATCTACAGTCTTGACTCATAGTAGGGCAGTATCAGTGGTGCAACTACGAGGAGGAGAAGACCGCTCTACAAGCAAGGCTTACCTTGGCGGATACAGAGATACAACGAGTTACAAGTCAGTGCATCCTCGTGTAGTCTTAGCTAGATGCTCTTAGAGCAGAACATGATGCAATCTGGGTTGAGAGGGGATATTTCTCTACTTCATAGGTTTCTCTAGCACCACTAGTAGCTCCAGAAGCTCAAGCAATACAAGTATTAGTAGGGTTGGATTAGGGGGAAAATATCAGGAGACTTCAGACTCTAGTGCAGTAGCATATTGATTAGAGAGCATGGGATTTTACCTACATTACTTCCTTGAGATAATCTATTCAGCTACTTGGGGGTGAGGTTCCAGAGATGCCCATGGCTTTAGGCTCTCATAGAACTCACACTTGGGAGACAAGACAATATTTATCTCACTCCAACCATGGGAGTCACAGATTAGAGAGGACCTTTGGTGTCAACTCCAAACGCAAGGATGGTGGAGGCGATGGTGGAGCCTCATAGACTAGGGGCACAAGTGTTGCTTAGTACAGGTCCATAATAGATGCTACTGTACCATTTTTGTGTGTAAGGTCAAGGACCTACACAATTGTATCCTGCGAGTATTTTTTATATATACCGGTGTACTACTTATTATATATTTTTTGATACAGATATATATGATATGACATTGAGACTTATTATATGTGCAGTTTATTTGTTTTATTTTTTTTAGATTTTATGAGATGCATATGGATGCAATGCTAATATGTGATGTTTATTTTGCATTATATGATGTGATGTATGGATGACATGCACTAGATAGATGATGGATGTATGATTTTAAATGTAATGATATATATGTGTAGATGGACTACTTATGATGAATGTATATGAATGCAATGTTTGTTGTTAAATGCATGTTTGATTTACTATACTTGTATGCATTTAACTTTTGTTGTTATGACATAATATATGCCATGTATGTATTGCATATATATATATATATTTGCTGATGTTTTTCTATAAGTGGACATGTATGCTTTAATTACTTAAAACATCATGTATGAATGCAATATGAGTTTAACAATCTAATGGATGACACCACATAATGTATAACAATCATGAAATGTAATTGCTATATCTTTTTATGAGTTTTGATAAATTGTGCACCCATATGTGAGATGCAATTATATAGGGTTTCTATTCATAATATTTTGTGAGTTAAAAGACTATGGATAACATGTCAATGGTTGTGTAAATATCATTTCTGATATCCATCCGGTATCTACCCTATATTATGAATAATTCTAATAAACAAACTCTCATAAAAGAAACTATTTTTTTATAATTGCATTGAAAATTGGTTGTTGCTATTTGAGAATTTTTGAGGCTTTCCATGAGACTCAAACACCCTAGTTGACTTATCAAAAGTTGTATAATGACAATACTAGACTTTTGAAATATAAGGCTTTCGCTAGGATAGACTTTAAATGTTCATTATCCATGTGTGTGCAAATGATTATATTAGATAAGGCATTAGCATACCCCGATGTCAGACAAGATTATTTCAACCCATTGCTAATATTGGGGATTATCAAATATCTATCCAATCCTAGGTTTATATTTTAGTTGGATGTAGTCCACTAGGTGATACAGGACACCTGAAGCTAGCTCTTCCACATTCAAACATTGATCTACATAAAAGCAAAATGCTAATGTATCAAACATATCATCATGCATAAGGTACGATAGTGCTGACAATTCTAGGGATTCAAGCTCGCCCCCTTATTTTATTTAATTTATCAAGATACTTGCTCATGTAAATTTATTAGAATAACTATTTATTTTATACTTCTTTTTTAGTGATAAAAACCATTGTTTATTTTGTACTTTTCTTTTCTTTTCTCTTGAGCAAGGGATTTGATACTGATGGGATTTCAATTTGAATTTGATCTTGATTTGATTTGATTTCTGAGGATTTAACTTTGGGATTTCACTCAGGTATTTCATTCTAGGATTTTGCTCCTTCATTTGTAAGCAAGGAATTTATTTGGGTAGGGGACAAGCTTATCATTTTTCAATTGGCAACATTTCCCAGATCGCCCACATAGCGGGATAAGCAAGATAAAAAACTTCACCTCAGGATACCTAGTCCCACTTCGTAGCATTCATTTGTCCCTCGTCCTAATTAGGATTTTTTATTTTAGATATTAGTGATAGGATTTTGATGTGCTAAGTGCTATCAAAACTAGACCTCATATATAAAAGCAAAGCAATATTTATACCAAACTCTTGAAAAGACCACTAAGCATGGTTGAATGACCAAAAAACCTTAGTATATTCTTCATAGCAATCGGAAGGGTTGTGTTAAAAAAAATACAATTACTCACATGAGTGATGAATGAAGATGATAATGCATAGATGCATGCTTGAAATACAAGCGTGGTGTCATTTTTCAGACTATCAATACAAACTATCCTAATGCAAGTGCGATGGATGGATATGCCAAATGTAATGCAAAGTGAAATGCATACGATAACTTAAATGTGATGATGCAAATGAAATGCAATGATGCAAATAAAATGTAACGCAATATTTTTGAATTTTTAATATTTTCCATTTTTTAGCTTTTATTGCTTTTTAATTTGACCAAAGGGCTTATTGACACCTTTGGAGCCTTTTACTGGATGACCAAAGGGCTTATAGATGCCTTTAGGGCCTTTTACTAGATGACTAAAGGGCTTACAGATGCCTTTGGTTCCTTTTGATGGTTTTAGGCATAAAATGCTTTAAGGTGAAGGATGTTGAGAGGTTCAGGATCTTCAACCCTTTCCAATGATGTTAAGCAATATGTCCCAGGTCCAATCTTCTATGATATGATATACAGACCTAACTAATTAGCCGTAAATTTGTCTCATATTTTTAGTGGTATATTTGAGTTCTGTTGGTTATCTTTCAACACAAGATCACCAACCTCAAAGTCTCTTAGATGGACTTTGTCATTGTAAGCTCATTTTAAGTTCTCCTGATTAATGCAAAGATGCTTAAGAGCATTCATGCGATATTCATCAAGTAGCGTCAATTGATCTAGGTGATCTTTTCGCACAATGTCATCATCAATGAACTCTTTCAATGCGATGCACAAAATTGGAATTTCCAAATCTAAGGGCATAATGGCCTCAACACCATATACTAGTGAAAACGGAGTTTCCCCAATGGGTGTCTAAATGTTAGTCTTGTAAGCCCATAATGCAAGGGGAAACTGGATGTGCCAATATTTATGATATTCTTGTATCATATTTTTCAATATGGATACCATTGTCTTGTTTGAAGCTTCGGCCTACCTATTTGCCTATGGATAATATGGAATTGCAAAACTGTGTTTGATCTTGTACTTGAATTTCAAAGCTCTCACAATTTTTTTGAATGGTGTTCCATTATCCGAAATTATCTTGGATGGTATCCCAAAATGACTTATGATATTGGTGAGTATGAACTCAGCAATACGTGCTCCATTTATAATTTTTAACGGGATTTCTTCCACCCATTTAGTAAATTACTCAATAGTCATAATAATGAATGTATTCTTACCCTATTATGGAGGAGAGATATTACCGATGAGATCCAAACCCCACTAAGCAAATGGCCAAGCCACTTGAATGGATTATAAGGCCTATGATGGAAGGTATGTAAGATTAGCATGATGTTGGCATTTAACACATTTTTTGACATACACATTACAATCCTTCTCCATATTGGTCCAATAATAGCCCATGCAAATGATGCACTTGATGATAGCCATGTCACTGAAATGGCCACCACACGTACCATTGTGAGCTTATAAAATTACCCATGACGATTCTAAGGGCTCAAGACAACGAAGGAGAACTCCATCTTAGCTTCAACGATACAAAATGTCTCCTAAAAAGATATACTTTGTCACTTTATATTTAAATGTGTGCTTCACAACATGCAACAATCCTTTAGTGATTATACCAAGCTTAAGGAATTCATATATCTATGACATCTAGTTCTGATAGCTCTCAGCCTCAACTGATAAGACAACATGTTCCTCCTATGGTTTAACATTCACAAAAGCATATTGGGCAACAACCTTATGGTGGAGTACCACTTCCTGTAGGATCCTACGATATAAAAGACCCCTAGGACGCTCCCTTGAGAAAATATATGGCTCTGTAGAACCATTCATGGTTTGGTTCTACATGAATCATGTTGATTGACTCTTTGTTATCCAAAGCTTCATGTTGCACAACTGAGTGTGACAACATTTTTATATGGATGGTAGTAAAATTGGTAGATTAATTCTAAGGGATTAAGGATCCCAAATATGCCATAGTGTCTATGAATCTATTTGACAAACGAGGGATTCCCTCGATGTCATACCATTCCAATTGAGCTAAATATGTATCGACAAGATCTTTGTAAGACTTCAAGATAGGAAATTGACACTGACAAAGTCCCTTCACTTGGTTAACAATGAGTAGGGAGTCACCAAAGATATTTAACCTTTTAATCTTCATAGCAATAGCTATTTGGAGGCTTAAAATTAAGGCTACGTATTCAACATTATTGTTAGTGTAAAGAAAATTCAACTTGAATGACAAGAACATAGGAGCACCTTATGGTGTGAACAACACTATTCCTACACCACCCCCTTGCTCACACTTCGAACTGTCAAAGAAAAATGTCATATCATCTTTGTTATCTAGTTCTTAAGGTTCGAGTGATTCTGATAATGCAAAAACTACATCATCAGGAAGCTCAATGGTGAGGGGCCTACTATTTTCAAGAGGCACCTCATCCAGTTGATCAGTTATGACCTATCCCTTAATGGAATTTTGGCTAATGAATTCTAGATTAAATTCTATCAATAGCATGATCCACTTTGCAGTACGTGTATTATGATACATCTTGCTCATCATATACTGCAAAGTATTTTGTTTTGATATGACATGTGTCGTATGACTTAACATATAATGTTTTAATTTCTTTGTAGCGAACACTACTTCTAAGCAAAATTTTTCCACACATGCATATCAAATCTTGTAACTCACCAAGGTTTGGCTAATGTAATATATGGACTGCTCTTTTCTTTGCACATTATTTTGGGCTAACATGGTCCCTAATGCAAAGTCATTTGTCGATATATAGCAAAAAAGGCTCATCTAGTCTTGGTGGAGCTAGTACTGGTGGCATTGCTAGGTATTGCTTAATATTAGGAAAGGTTTATTGATAGTCCTTGTACTAATTGAATGGTACCCCCTGTGTAGTAGTCGAGTCATGGGTTAATATTTATCCGATAATTGTGTGATAAATCATTTTATGAATGCTACTTTGCCCTATAGGCTTCTTAATTCCTTGATATTCATGGGAGGACATATTTCTAAAATGACCTTGACCTTAAGTGGATCACCTTTGATGCCTCAATTTGAAATAATGAGTCCCAAGATTTTTCCTAAAGTTATGCCAAATATTCACTTCTTAGGATTCAACCTGGCATTATGCTCTATCAAGCGATCGAATATCTTTCTCAAGACCTCAACATGCTCTGAATGCAAAAATGACTTCACCAATAAGTCATCGATGTAATCTTCCAATATCTTATGCATATATTCATGAAAGATATATGTCATAGCCCGCTGATATGTGGCACCAAAATTTTTAAGAACGAATGGCATAACCTTATAGAAAAATATCCCCCATGGTGTTATGAATGTGTTTTTATACTAGTCTTCAGGATTAATCTAAATTTGGTTGTAACCAAAAAAACCATCCATTAGGGAGAATATTTCATGACCCGCAGTTGCATATATGAGAGCATATATGTTCGGTAATGGGAATTAATAATTTGGTGCTGCCTTATTAAGGTCTCTAAAATCCATACAAAACAAATCCTTCCATCAGGTTTTCCTATAGGCACCATGTTTGATACCCATTCTAGATAGTCGATGGAAATGATAAACTCTACATCTAGTAGCTTCTACAATTCATATTTAACCATTAAGGATACTATTGGATGCATCTTCCTGAGTTTTTTCTTGACTGGCTTCTTTGAGATATCTAGCAAAAGGTTGTGAGTATCCAATTTTGGATCTAGACCTGGCATGTCCTTATAATTCCAAGCAAAGAGATCAGGTCTCTCTTTCAGTAGAGGGATGAGGTTAGCACACTCATCAGGAGATAAACTTTATCCAAATTTAACCTTCCTTGGATTGGTGGGATCATTATTGATATCCACTTCAAATGTTTCCCCTAGTGATATGTGGGATCCCTCCTCTCCTCAAGATGGTGAGGCATAGGAATCAGATGGTGAGGCATAGGAATCAGATGGATGTCATCTGCTGGATTTATAGGTTTTGCATTGGAAATATCCTCAGCCTGATAAACATCATATGCATAGCCTAGCATAAAATGAAAAGTTTACAACATTTATTTGTTAGGGAAGAAGTATTTAGGCTCTAGTGGTGAGTCAGCATGATCCCAATCAATAGCATCTACATCAAGGTGCAATGGCTTGGATGGATCAGTTGGATTGTGAAGTGGAGTGGTCAAATAAATGGAGATCATATTTATGGAATGAATAATATCTCTAGCACCACGTGCATGTGACTCTATATTTGTATAACTTCCATCCCTAAGATGTGGTTCTGGGGTTATAGGGATCTTTGGATCTAGTCTATGGACAGACTTAAACATATGATCGCTAGGCTCAAGGAGCTCTCTGAATGTCAGTGAATCAAGGAAGACCACTTGATAAATCCTATCCAAATTAGGTTATCTTCCTCTCAGGTGAGGATGAAGATTGATATCTCTATACATATCCTCTACAGTGTATGGTGCATTATGATGATGCAAGTAGGGAGTTCCCAAATAGGCTCTCTTTATTTCATATTTTTCATCGCTATCATGATAAAATTCTTCACTACTACCTACTAGTACTAAGGGATTGGGGATATTGGGCCCTATGTAAGCCCACATTCAGTACTTGTCATCATTGATAGAGGATTGCTCATCATCGGTGACTATCTCCAATAGAATCAGATGACATAAGTTAAGAGGACCCAAATAAGCCATCCCAGTGCCATTCTTAGATCGCTAATTATTTGAGGAATTATCATCATCATCATAATCAATAGCATACATATAGCCATGTCCCCCTCTCTCAGAGACGAAATTTGCTATGTCCTCGTCAGAATGATATTCTGACTTGAAGTCTTCTACTATGCCAGTGTTGTGAACTCGTAAGCCTACGTCATTGGCTGCTACATGGATTTTTTCATCCAATTTATCTCTTGGGATATACTCTGGACTAGTCTCCACCAAGATATCTTCATGATATGTCTTAGGTGGTTCTATAGTGACATAAGATACTATCCGGTTGTCTCAATGAAAGGTGGAAATATTGGGGTGATAAGGATTAATATCGACTTCCTCCCCTAGAATGAGGTACAAGTGGTCCAAATATACCACGAGGAGTTCATCTTGTCCTCTAATATGATATCCTAACTTGAACCTATCTTTAAGCAACTGATATTGCAGTTCATAAGGCCTCCTACACCCCTACTTAGATAATCTGAGACCTTAACCATGCCAATGATAGCGTTTAAAATATCGTAAGGCATACTCCAAGTTAGAGAGATAATTAACATTCATAGTGAATGGCTCATCATCGTCTTCATCCATAGGGGTTTGAGATGCAATCTGGTCAAGCCCTCCATATATAAAATTGGTTTGGTTAGGAGGCACCCCCAATAGTACCACCATCCCTACGAGAAGGTGATGGGCTTGCAATCGTCCCATATCCTGTTTAGTCTCAATAATTGATGTAAATGTCACATTCTACATGATATATTCCTCCAGTATAGGATTAACCAAATAAATTTTCACCTATGGTGCAAATGATCCTACTAAATATGAAGGTGAAGTAGGATAAGATGCCTCTTTGACTTCTCCTTGAGCATCCTCTACTTCCATGGGAATAGGTACCTTGATAACTACTAGTTTAAGTTCTCACTTTATCTCTTTTTTTCCCATTTTGGCTTTTAGCTTTCCATCATCTCGATGCATTATAGATATAGACATTTTGGTAGAAGTAGTTATTGTGTGCTCTGATCGTTGAGATGTGGACGTTGCAGGTTTGGCACACACTTCTTTTATTTTACCTCTTGGCTCTTTGATTAGTGACACTGGCTGTATGTCTAGGTGCATTGAGGGGAGCATGAAATACCTCAATAAATTTGCTAGATTCATGTATTTGAATGGTTCCTCCTCTAAAGGTACCACACAAACCTATACCTCATGCGCGTACTTGATACACTGATGGAGAATAGAGGGGACACAATGCATTTCTCTTATCCAAGGTTGTCCTAGAAGTATACTATATTTCATAGCACCTTCAATCATATGACACATCATGGGGATGGTCTTCATTCACACCTAAATAGGTAAGACTATCATGCCAAAATTTGAGCATAATGCATCATTAAAAGCTCTCAATGTGAAGGTGAAAGGTATGACGTGTGTCTTTGGTAACTTCATGTACATTAATGCCTTAGTTGTGATAATATTAATTGATTATCTTGTATTAATCAAAACCCATTTGAATGGTATGTGATTCACACACACAATGATGTGGAGCGGCGGGTACACCATGATAATGAAAACTATCTTGATTTCATGATCATAAAATTGTATGATCAGCTCCTAAAACTACTACAGTGTCCCACGAAGTGTGTGAATGCTTCAATATCCTTGTATTGCACTTCTATGGAACTTAAAATATCCATAAGTGTATCCATGTGCTTGGGAGGCTGCTAAATTAGCTCATAAATCATCAAATTCACTAGATTTATTTGTAGGTTTTGGACTAACCTACTCCTGATTATCACCACCAGTCTAGTTCATGGGCCTGGCACATTTCGGGCTATCCTTGGAGGAGGCACATCGTGGACTCTAATAGGAGTTGGAGGTTGATTTGGTCTCTCATACCTCACATGTCTTATTATGATATTGACCATTATAATCAACCCATGGGTTGGTGGTTTGATTCACACTTGATTGACTTGGCCAACATTGTTCCTTGGCACCTCGAGGTTGGGTCGAGAATTATTTTAAATCCCTATATTTTTTTTGGTCTATGTTTGTGGATTATCCACAAGAATTGTACCTCTTTCAATCATGGTCTGCACTAAATTTTTGAAAGAACAACACACCTCTATGTCATGACATTTTATTCAATGAAATATGCAATATTGATCATCCTTATATCCCTTAGGATTAGGTTGATTAGGGTCTATTATTTTGACTTCTGGAAAGTTTATTGTCTTTGCCTCACATAACTGATGGAAAATAATTGTTAACGATTTTGATAATTGAATGAATATGTGAGGAGGAAATATTTCTTTGTCCTTATCCCTCTGATTGTTATGATGTTCGTATTGTGTAGGGGGAGGTTGGGCTTGATAATATTGTTGTTGTTGCCCCTTATCTCCTTTCTAAATGTTTAGAACCACCTGATTAACATAGGTTGACTTGGTATGTTTTTTCTTAGTGCTTTTCTTGTTCCATTCCTTCTTATTTCTAAGTCTCAAGTTACCCTCCTATAACTTGATATCCTCAATAAATTTGGCTTGCACCAAAGCCTCTTCAAATGTTTGATACTACTGCAACTATAATAATAACAAAATGTTATTTGTGCAACTTTTCATAAACATATAAGTTAATTCAGTAACATGGATGGAAAACAACAACTTTACATCATCTTTCTCCATCATTTCTCGTAATCCATAAATGTCTCATCATCATGTTGTATTAAATAAGCCAAATCAGATAATTTCACCTTCTTCTTGATGCAAAATGATAATCCTTCAAGAAATGCATCACCTAGTTGCTCAAAACTAGTGATATTGTACCTCTTGAGTTGATTAAACCACTCACGGTCTGGGCATAAGAGGTTCATGATGAAATTTCATAGGAGCAGGGCATCATTGCTTCCAATATGAAAGCACATGTCTAAAAAACTCGTGATGTGCTCCTGAGCATCCTCCTCTCCTCTAAACTTTTCCAGCTTATGCATTTCAAAATGCTTAGGATAAGACAAAATAGGCACTAACGGGCATAAAGGTTCATTATGAATCTTATTCAAGGTTGGATTTTGATAAGTTATTCCTTGATTTTCTATAGCTTTGACCTTTTTTTCCAAGACTTTATAAGCCTATAAAGATAAGAACTTCTCTTCTATGGATTTTCTTGGAGGCACCATTGGAGGTAGGTTCCTCTTTGGTCGAGGCGAAGTAATAGGCTTGTCCTCCTCCTTGACTAGAGATATTTTGGGATATTCTTGATCTAATTCATCTCTCATTTTTTCTTGGTACTTCCTATGCCCATTATGCTCAGGTGGAGGGCACCCATATCTATGTTGGATCATGTATTGAGTACAGGTATCTATATACTCAGGGTGTAAATTTGGTTGCAAAGCAACTCTTCTATCAATTTTCTCCCTATGCTCACTACGGGGATGTAAACTAACACTGGCCAGTCAATCCTCCCTCTGAACATGCTCATTTTTATCAAGGATGCATTGTTCACACATCCGTTGTTCATATAAGCATTGTATTATGAACCTTTGCCTCTGAATTTTCTCATTTTTGAGGTATTCTTGCTCTACGTGGACATCCTCCAATTGGTCTTGGAGGATCTGACATATTTGCTCTGACATAAACTTTTGATACCTATCTATGTGATCATCTATATTAGGCCTCTAGTGTGTGTTCTCTATTCGAGCAGGTTTGTGGGTGTGTCCCCAATACACTGATATGCTATGCTCTTGCCCTTGTCTATGAAGATGGCATTCACATCCAACTATTGCCGACACTCTGTACCTGCATGAGATGTAAGGGTATGCATATATCAAGAATACTTGGAGAACTCTCCAGGTTATCTAATAGTCCTAATAGTACTATTGCTATGCACACTCATGGAGTGAGAAGATGTAGGAGTAGGCTTGTAACCTAGTTTCCCTAGAAACTTACCCAAACCATCCAACTATCTACTACACCATGGTTCATGAGGTGGCATGCCATTGGCTTCCACTTTAGATACATATATAGTGATCCTACAAGGCTCACATTTGTTTGGATTTTGAGTTGGCCTATGCTTGAAAGTGGCCCTCTTTGTTTGCCCTTGGATGGGTGGATCCTGAACTCGTCTATACTTAGATTTTGGGGGCCTCAATCCTCCCTTAGCTATAGGATGAAGGGGTACCAATATGGATCCCTCAATGACAAAATATTCAATAGATCCCATGGATGCATGTGGAATGTGGTCATGATAAATTCTAACATGTTTAGAGCCTCTATGCTGGGAAGCTCCATGCTCTAATCTATGTCTTGAGGAGTGTCTAGTATCTCCTCGTATTAGAGTATTCTCAAAAATATCCCCACGCATAGAATTGTCCCCTCTAATACTATTAGAATGGCGTTCGGTAGGATTCTCTAATTGACGATGTTGTGCATCTTATTGTGCATTGGGTGGAGCTTCGGCCTTGACCTCGGATCTATGCTCAGGTTACCCTCTTCGTGTAACCACCATAGTGCGTATCCTATGTCTATATTCAAATTTTATTAGCACACAAAGAATACAATGGTTATTATCTATTTTAAAGCTTTAATGTGAACCCTAAATTATTTGATGTATTTTGTAATTTGTTGTATTAATAAGTAACTCTCATCGTGTTTTCAAAATATTGATGATATACTCAATTATTAAAGGGATTTCACCTGTATATTCATAGCTCGACAACCTAACAATGAACTCTAGGTCATGTAATCCCTCTGAAATGTGGAGATGAAACCCACACCCAAGAAGGGAGCACAGGTCCTATCGATCCTAACCGAATACCTCATGCACAGCGATACACCCTTCTAAAGAGGAATGCATGCTATTTTGTATGGTTATGATAGATCTTGGAGTTATTATTGGTCTAGTAACAAAATGTTTGAGGGAGTTGGACCAACGGATGGAAATCACTACCACCATCATTGAACCCTACTAGTGGTTGTATGTGACTTCCAACTCACTAGTGTTTATAATGTGTCATGGTGTGTGGGGTTTCTTTTATTTCGCATGAAAATTAAATGCATAAAACAACTTTCAAATGATTCTTTTATATTCTATGCACAAAGGAACATTTAATTTCAAAAAATATGCATGATTAAACTACATGACTTTCAAATAAAATGCACACTAACAATGATGACAATATGGCCACTAGATTGGGCCTCACACAAGCAAACCAACACACAAAAAGGGCGTATACTGCTAGAGACTAGGTCGGACTGCACTTATAGGTCCATTGTTCCTAGCAGCAACTAGTGGAACCTAAGAAAAAGGACCTAGGGACTCAATGCATTTTATTTTTTTCATTGCATTCCCTAATTATGCTAGCATTTTACACATTTTAGAAAAACATAGACAAATAACATAGGAAAACCAGTCGGATATGGGTCCTACCTCAGATCCAAATCTAATTAATATTTGGTTCTCTATTATACGACCTATCTACTACTAATCATGGCTCTATGGTGTGGTTATAACTATTACCTGTAGGTGTCATCTGCGGTTACAACTGTTGACTATGGATGTCAATAGCGGCTAGAACCTGACATCACAAAACACAAAAATTAGTGATCTATGGAATTTAATATGGATTTCCTATTGTGAGTGCCTTCTATAACATTGTAAAATGCTAACACCTAATGTTGTAATGGTTGTAGATCATATGAAAATGAGCATTCATACAAAAATTGATGACAAATAACACATAACAAGAAATATATCTTCCATTAATTTGAATCAATCCATGTTACAAATCCATCCCTCTTAGGGATACCCATTCGATACAACAATTATAGTAGGAAAGATACCTTGCAAGGGTAGGTGTCTTTCAATGCCTTCTACAATAACATGAACTGCTCCAAGGTGTAGATGACCTTCTTCTCCATGATTAGAGACATTTTTTGTCTTGCATGTCAAAACCTTGTTAGTCCTGCGTGTAATAAAAAACAATAGGTATATCAGTAATAAAGGAGGCCTCTCTTGATGATGCTTTTGGAGGAAGATTGTACAAAATATGTCATAGCAACATGAAATCAAAAAAGTGCAAGAAATATGTTAAACTACATTAAACATGATAATTCTACCATTAAGACTATAAAGGAAACATCAATCATTCTATCTAATGTCTCAATTATGAATTTGAAAGCATGAAAGCATAGAAAAGACCATTAGTATCTTGATTGCAAGAATGAAAGAAAAGTGACTAAACCCCTAATTCTATCAGTCAGATTCTCTATTAAATAAAATAAACATGAAACATGCTTAATATAATGAAGTTAAAAACATCCTACAACTAGAAAATAGAGAAATCAAAGATAATACCCTGATCATGGCTTTGTCCCGCGGTGAGCACTATTAGCCGTAGCTGACAGCTATGGTTGTGCCTGAGATATGTTTACCCTCCAATTCAGGGTTTGAATCCCTGAATCACCCTACCAAATTGATTGTCAAGGGTCACCTTTGTGTCCTCTAACTATTTTGGTGGTTGTATTGCTCAGATTGCATGTGAAGTTCACGTAATTAAGTTTCGTGGCTCTCCTAGCCTCCTAGGACCTTCATGGCTTGAATTACCATTTTGATCTCTCGATGCATGACCCAGCTTTCTATCAATGCAAATAGGTGAATAATGAACTCGATAGGGCTTCATCACTTAAATTATCCTATGCATATCTCTTCCTCTCCCATTTTGGATGGGGTTCTTATAGCACCTAGGAGGGCTATGTCTTAGCTTCTTAAGGAAGCCAAGATCAAGAATGGACAATTGGAGTAGTTGGAGGGAAACTTTTGGATCTTTCTACCCCTAAACCACTTGGATCTACAACCAATTAGCCATTACAAATTATTTTGGATCGGCCAAGGTCCAACTAATTTTGGCTACTAGCCACAACTTTGAGGTATGATCAGCATAGCTAACTGTAGGTGTCAACCGCATTTAACACTGATTAGGTCAAACTGCCTAAATGAGTGGTTAGAACCACTGCTATACCTTGGTATTTTTCTAAGATCTTCCATATGGTCTTCTAACATGTCCCATATGAGTAGTCACCTCGACATGACACGTTTTATGTGTCTAGGAACTACTATACCTTGGTATTTTCCCAAGGTCTTCCATATAGTATTCTAGCATGTCTCATATGAGTAGTCACCTTGACATGACGCATTTTAGGTGTCTATATTACCCTATTTGTATCAAGTGCTAGACCCTTTTCTAATACATGTCCTAATAGTTTTACTTATTGAATGGAAAATATAGATTTCTTTGGGTGTAATGATACCCCAAATTCTATGCATATCTGGATAACCAATCTAAGATGTTCAACATGTTTCTTTTCTTATAGAGATAAAATTGTCATATTATCCAAATAGTTTACTATTATCTCATTCACCAATTCTCCAAAAGCTAAATTCATTGCCCTCTAAAAGGTATCCCTAGTATTAAACAAACCAAAGGGCATTTATTGATAAGCAAAAGTTCCCCATTTGCTGGTGAATGTGGTCTTATATTAATCTTAATCTCAGGCCCATACTTGACTAAAGCTTAAAAATATGTCTAGCAAAGAGAACCTTTTTGCTCTAGCTACTGTGTGCAAGATTTGGTCAATTTGAGGTAAAGTATAATGGTCCTTTAATGAGGCCTTATTTAAATTTTGGAATTCTACACAAATATGAATATCACCATTTTTCTTTCTTATTGGCATCGCATTAGCTACCCATGTGGAATTGATGCAGGAGCATCCAATAGTGTAAGAGTGATATTGCATCACCTAAATTTGTATTTGTTTTATTTTATTCTAAATTTTGTTTAGTTTTTTATAGGATGGAGAAATAGACTCAACATTGAAATAATCATCCCAATATCCTAAGCAGTTTGGGAGATATGTAAATTTTAAGGTCTCCTACCCAGTCAAAACTAGTGAAAATCCTACTATTAAAACATGAAGGTCAATTTTGAAGGCCTTTTTAAGGGCTGAAATATGGAGTTATTATGTCCAAAAACAATATCAAAAAGTAAACCCCTTCGAGAGATTTCCAAAAATATGCGCCAATAGTCATTTTGAGCAACGAGCGATGAGTTATGACCTTGGTAAGTTTACCCCCAAAAGTCAAATTTGAAATAGATGGTTCTAGGTGAGAAAATTGAAAACCGGGTCAAAGAGGGGAATTTTGAATTGGTAATTAGTTGGTCTCTATAAGCTCCATTCTCCTTAGCAAATAATACCAATAAACTTTTGCATTTTCTCTATTTTCTATGGATTGATGTGTTTTGTTTTAATGCAACTCTGTTTTAGGAATGTTTGGTCAGGTAGATAATTTTAGAATTTAAAATTTTCAAAAATTATTGCTTCATCAACACTCATATCTTTGGATTGATCAGCCTTTTCTTTTTTTTTAAATGCTTAGTATCATACGTTAGTTCTATGGTGTGTTGAATGGTATCTTTATTGTATACCTTAATATCATCATAACTCCATGCAATAATATCACTGAATTCATTGCATAAGTTTAGAATTTGTTGAATTTCATATTTAGAGTAGTGTATTCCAACCTTAAGGTGTTTACCTAGTTCAATCTAGATTTCTTTGTATCCTTGTTCATCAATATTCATCTTGTGGATAGTTGGTCAATCACTACTATAAAATAGAATCTCAAGGGTAATTAATACTTTTAAAAGATGATTATTATTCAATTATATTAAATCACCTTTATCTTCATTTTCTAGTGTCCTATTGGTTTCATTTACATAGTTTGTTTATTGTATCAAAAAATCAACTATATGTTCATTATTGTCAAATATTTTTCAAAATGTATCTTTATCAGGTATTTATGGTCTATATACCAGCTTGACTAATCTTTTATTACTTATTGTATTGGATACTGGACAAAAATTAGCCCCACAAGAATCCAATGCATCAGCATGAGAATTCTACTCTCTAGGAATTGCTCTTATATTAAGGGCTTCAAAGCCTTCAAAAATATCCCACACTCTATTTTGATAAGATTTGAGATAATTTTTTTTACTCCTACACCTCTTTGTAACTTGGTGGAAAATAAATTTTGAGTCCACATGGATTAACAACTGCTTAATTCTCATTTTCTTAGGTTTTTTAGGCCAAGGCAGAGTGCTTCATATTTTTCCATATTTTTTGTGTAGCTCCAAGTTAACCTATATGAAACCTCTTTTTATGCCCTATATTGTGAAATTAATATTGTGCCTTCTCTGGCACCATTATTACACTTTGCTCCACTGAAGTAGAGCTTCCACATTGCATCTTGTTGAATGTCTTGCCTTTCTTCTAGCTTCGTAATTGAATATGTACCAATTTTAGCTTTAACCATGGCATTAAAATCCCTTAGTGATAATTGGTATTCCATTTGCAATTCATCCATAATATCCTATATTATACCAATCTCTTCACTAATCATGCCAACTATACTAACTTGTTGATTCTTCTCTTCAATCATATTTATATGATAAGGGGATGGATTTTTTTCATTTCTTCACCCTTCTATTCTTATAAAAAATATCCATATGTAAATAATCTAGAGAGAGATCCCCTAATTTAGTTTTAAATTCCCTAGAAAGGCACATTCCAAAATAGGTCTCTAAATCTACCACCACCACCCCTTAATAACTATTATTCGGGGTAATCTATGTAGCACCATAGGTATGTCTTTAATTACTCCCATAGTCTTTACTAGAGTACCATCCAATTGCACCACAATAGATCTACTTTGGGTATACTCCATACCCATTGTCTCGCATACAACCTTGGGCATAATTATTGTTGTTGCTCCATAATCAATCATATAGTTGTGCACCACCCATCCTTACATGAATAGGGAAAGGTAGAATTGTGGGGACCTATATTTATCTACTCCTAGATTGGGATTTCCTTGAGATAAATTGAGTTTTGATTGGTATTGTCCTTCATGTTTGATGAATTTTAATGAGGCCAAAAGTAATTCAATTTGTCCCAACATCTTTAGAGCATCATACATGCTAGATTTAGATGGTGTTTTCTTCAACTTATCAACTATATTGAAGCTATAAGATTCTAAATATTCATCTGCTCTTTTGTAGGTCCATTGAATTTTGTTTGGTATTCATGCGTTGCTTTAAATATTTATCTCTTGGTGATAGAAGGATACCAGATCTTATATCTAGCTTATTCTTTAGTCTTATCTTCTTTTGCTAGCTTTGGTTGTTCTTGATTTGGATTTTGAATTGGATGTTGGTTTATTTTATGGGTAGATTGAGAAGTATTATTTTTTGGTTGATTTGGTTGCTCATAAACCACCTTGAAGGGATCCAATTTTTTAGGATCTACTTGCAATTTTTTCTTTCCTAGTCTTGTTAAAATCACATTTGCTCAATCATCGACATCATCAAATTGTGATTAACTTCTCTTACCATATTTACCTACCCCTTCTATGCTCTTTCTACTTTTTCAATTGTAATATTTTGTACATAATGTTGGTGCAACATACAATAACTTTCACCATGCAGATCATTGTAGGTTGAACACTAATAATCTACTTTGAAAGTTGAAGTGGAAGTCTCACTTTCTTTATTATTACACACAGTGTTAAATTTGTCAATGGTTTTACTGGTAGATATTGCTTGATCTTTCATTATGTATGGGAATCTTATGGGCTAAAAGTTTCTCTCAAATTCTCTCCTCTTCATAGTGGTAAACTTATTCATCAATTTTTTAATAGCTACTACTATTTATTTTAGGGTTACCACTTTAGGATCAAGGGGTGGCAATGTAGGTATAGTAGGAAGTGCCAATAATTCTTGAGTTGTTGGATGAGTTGGCACTGTTGGGAGATTGATGGTTGGGAACACAACCAAAAATAAATTTTTTGCAATAGGTTCTTGTGTTTATTGTTGGGATATTTCTGGGAATATTGGCATTATATTTTTGGGAGAAAGTTTGCCTATTGATATCAAGATGTATTCTATCATCAATGTTGCCAAGAAAATATATGAAAATGTCAATACACTAGATTTCCTTATCATAAAGCCTAGATCTAAGTTAAATACCCCTAGGTAATAATATAAGGATTGTGCATTAGTTGGCCTAATATTTTAAGACACTCTTATACATGTGTGGATAAATTTGATATTCAAGTCCATTATTTCCTCCTGTGGATGCCTTTTTATTACAATAAATTATATCAATAATTAGAATGGATCCACCTATTTGTTAAAATATTTCACTAGCTTACCATAAAGTTGTTCCCATGAATTTATGTAGTTATTAGATAGGTTTTTATACCAATACAAAACTTTACCTTTGAATTGTATTACCAATAACTTAACCATAGCATACTCCTCTTGTATATTATGTATAGCAGCTAATGAAGCCACATCCTGGAAATGTTCATATGCAATATTTTTAGTGTCATCATATATAGGTAATGCTTTTAAAATTTCCTAAGGGATGGAATTTTGATGGATCATATTAAGAGGTCACGTATTATTCCAGTATAGAAAGTTTTTTAGATTTTGATTATTAGCTATTGATGATGATCTATCTGAAGATAGTGAGGATGTGGGGTTTGTGTACTCTTGACATTCTAAAAGACTCAAAGAAGATGATGATCTAGGAGATGATATGGAATTTTTTCTTCTAAATATAAATAAAGGTAACTCTATAAATTCTATTGGTTCATCTATCTCCTTAGTTGCTTTTCTTGTGATCATATAGTTTAGAAATCAATAGAGTAGCTAAATTTTTGGGATTCACCTATAGCTCAATGTATCCAGATTTATATTTGAATAGAGTCACCAGATGTTTGGTAAATGATATACTAGAGTATAGAATCATGACATCTCTAATCTATTAGGATGGTGAGGTTTGCATCCCACCAGGCATACCAAAAATTATAATTTTAAAATTCACCTTTTGATCAATTTGTGCCCTAATATTTTGACCAAGATTAGAAAATCACAAAGAAATGATGATTCGTATATCAACCTCTACAGTAAGATAGTTTCTTTGAATTATAACTAACTAATTATAAAATAGAGGAGGTTTAAAAGGGTGTATAAATAACCAAATGATAAATAGCTATAGTTATAGTGGTGTGGATTCAATAGCATCAAGAGACATAATGCATGCAAAAGTTTGTCATTCAATCAAACCAAATCGCCTAATAGACATACTTGCCACTTTTACTTACTGAGTATTTTATCAACATAAATGATAAGTAATTTGTTACACATTCTAGAACTAGATAATAATTATCTAAGAAGAAATCAATAAAGCAGAATGACTATAATGTATGATTTATTCAACTAGCTTTAATAAAAATGATCAACAATTCATCAACATACATACATGTTTCAGAAATAATTCATGTAGAAGGTCAAACATCAATCCAATAGTTCATTCCTCAAAGGCATACAACACTTTCATACATTAATGTAATTGTAAACACTAAAGTATCGACCCTTAGAATCTATTACATTCTAGTATATATAGCTTTACAATGTATTATATTACTTGGATATAATTGCCTTTTGAGTAGATTGATGTTATGTTAGAGTACTTATCAGCCTACACGTATGCTTAATAGCCTATTCTATTATAACTAGCGAAGCATGATTGTATTTATGTGGCTCAATCAGGTTCCATTTGAAGAGATGGAGGTTGTGATGCTTGTATTTTATCACTAGGATTCTCTAATAGATTATTTTTTTTAACTTTTAGCCACTCCATGATTGCTTAGTGGTACCAACATGAATTTCAACAAGTGATTTTGTCACTGGGATCCTTTCTTAGTAGATCTTTACCACTTTAGGTGCTATGGAGAGCATCAACTTACACCTTCTAGAGCTTCAAACTATGTTGGGCATTAAATTCTTCTTGTTAGCCTTCTTTTGGGCACTGGATTTTTAATCTCCTTATGTTGAAATCAATAGCCTCCAAATTTTTGGAGCTTATATACTTAGCCAAATTTGAAACTCTTAATAATTTCCAAGTGTCAAGTTTTTATTCCTCCTTTATTGACATCAGTGGCCTCAAAATTCCAACCACTTCCATACTTAGCTAGATTTGAGATTTTTTGTAGTTTTCAAGTTTTTAATCCCCTTTTGCTAACATTAGCTACTTCAAAAGTTTAGTACTTTTAAACTTAATAAAATTTAAAGCTCTTGATAGCTACCAAGCATCAGGTTTTTAATCCTCCTTTTCTAACATCAGTGGCTCCAAAATTTTGATAGCTTCTATACATAAAAACATTCAATCTCTTGGATAGCTATCATGTATTATGTTTTTATTCCTCCTTTTGATAACAATAGCAGTCTCAAAAGTCTAATGACTTTCATACTTAGCCAAATTTTTAGCTCTTGATAGGTGCCATGTTTTGAATTCCCTTCTACTAACATCGACATCTTCAAAAGTCTTATGGCTTTCATACTTAGCCAAATTTGAGCTTTTGATAGGTTTCAAGTTTCTAATCCCCTTCTTCTGACATCAACAACTTCAAAAGTTTGGCAGCTTCCATACTTAGCCAAATTCAATCTTTTTGATAGTTTTTGGGCACCAATCACTACCACTTTTATTATCTCACAAGGATATGAATGTGGGTGATCATAAAAACTACCCACAATAAGTAGAATAAACTACATAATAGTATTTGACAAGTGCAATGTGTTAAAAAAGCACACTCATCACTACAAAAAGGGTGTACCAAGATAGTCCAATATGTGCCACATATAGGGCATAAATATGTGTCCCTTAACCTCAAGATAAACTACAAGGTAGTGTTGCATGAACATGATGTGTCAACAACCATGTCCACCCACTATTGTGGACCACACTAGTAAAATATAACTTGTGCCATAAGTAAGGCACACATATTTTTCCCCTATTTCAATTAATTCCCTAAGCAAGAGACCCACCATGATAGTTGGAGAAAAATAAGATAAGCAAATAGATTTCCTAGATATGCATACAATGCATCCATTATGATGAGATCCTATGAGAATATTATCGATGTCCTTACTACAGTGGCTAAATATTGTATAGTGTAGTATCTAGAAAGGCATAATGTGTCAACAAACATGTTTGTCACTACAATGGGAGGAAATTTTGATTGATATATTTAATGATATGGTTTTAAAAAATTTAATGTGCATGAAAATTAAAAATGTTGCCTAGGTGTTTTGACCACATACCATATGGAAGATGTCATGGATTGAACTAATATAGTTTCTTTATGGTATTTAAAGTAGGGTGTTGGCATGAAACAATAAGGATGACCTTGAAGACATCATGGTTCCCCTTAATTATGATAGTGAAAGGAGAGCAAACAAAGTGCAAATGAAGTTAGTAGTAATAAATGCCAATAAAAACATATGGAAAACATAGTCAATGGATAAAACACAATGGAAACCAAACAACAAGAAGAAAGTATAGTAAAAAGGGTTGAAAACCATAAGAAAGCAATTTAAAAATTTAGATGATGGGGATCACCACTTAAAATGATTGCATACAAGAAAGGAAATATATCACAAATGCATGAATAGGTTCCATATTTGAATGATGCACAAGATTGATGCTCACATGTACTTACAAATAGGTAATAAAAGTAAAAAAAAAGGCACCAATATCAATAGATAAACTTAGAAAATCTTGCAAACTATACAAGTAGGTCAACAAGGGACTACATGTAAAAGCATTTTACATGCATGGAATTACTGGGTTCCTCTAAATAAACTCCATCCATTGTTTATCTTTTCATTTTTCTAGATCCATATGATTGTTTGATAGTATATGGAACAAGCCATTTCTATATAAAGTTGCCCTTGCATCTTGTATGCACAATATAAAGCTTAAGGATAAGATCCTTGAATTTGAAATCATGATGACAAACTCTGTTATTAAATTGCTTGGATTTTTACTATTAGAGGCTCTATTATGCTCAAAATCATGTCAAAACCTCTCTTTAAAATTAGTAAGTTAGAAAATACAAGCTTCCCAATACTCTTGATGATGATACTCATCATGACTCAATATATTCTTCAAATAAACTTACAAAAACACAATTCAACATCAAGTGGTAAAATAGGTTTAATACCATAAACCAAATAAAAAGGGATTTCCATTGTGGATGTTCGAATACTTTTGTGGTATTCCCACAAAGCAAGATATAATTTTAAGTGTTCTTATCTTTTTTATTCTCTAAATATTCTCTTTAAGTGTCCCTTGCATTTTAAATGAGAAAGGATTAGGCATGTTTATAAAAATTATAAAATATAGGGATGTTGGGGCCATTATATGGCTCTAACTATTTATAAGCTTTCATCAAGGTAGAAATAACAACCCTAGTTCTTATATTAGAATAAAAATCAACTTCAATTAAATGCCTCATAATACAAGAGAATAAAATATTTACCAAAGTTTCAAACCACCTGTCTGATAACCTATCTGAGAAAGAAAACATTTCTAGACCTAGAAATAAACTATTAGGAATAGTTGTGAACATCTATATATTCACTATTTTTTTAAATATAATATAAATTAGGGTTTTTGTATTAATAGGTGATCACGGTTGCATAGAAAATATTTCTAAAGTGTTAGACAATTTTGGCACACCAAAAGCCTTATAGGTCAGATAGTCACTAGGGACTACTAAGCCAATAGGATACGATTAAGGAAATGCAAGAAAATTAGGCTTAACTTGAATCACCACTTTAAAATATGACCTCAATTCTATTGGACAAAAAAATTTATTAGATAAGGTAATTGTGGACTCTAGTTTAGGACAATTAAAGATAGTTCAAAGTTTGTCAAAGATAAAACAACCAATGGGTCTATCTTCATAGAAGTTTTGAAAATCATAGATTGAATCCCTTGTTAAATGCCTAGGCAAAGAAATAATTTCTATTTCATTTAGCAAGTTTGAATATTTCATTATAGATATAGAAAAACATAAAATTTTATATACTATTTTTTAGAGATTGCACTCATCATTTCTAAGAATATAGTTAGAAACTAAATTATTGCTATCTCTGTGAAGAATTTCACAAAGATTTACATCAATATAACAATTATCACTTAAAATAGTAACATTTTTTGAACCATTGTTCTAAACCATTATCTTCTTCTATCAATCCAAAATATGTAAACATTGCATTATTTGCATTTTATAGTGTTGGGATTTATTGTTGGATAGGTTTGGGGGTTGATAAATAGGTTTATTTGCTATGGGTGGTTGATTTAGGATTATTTTCCCTGAATTTATAGCCTATTGTACCCAGTATTATTTGTTATATATCTATATATATATATATATATATATATATATATATATTTGAGTATGTCTTATGACCATGGCATATTCAGTAGGATTATACCTAACATTACATGCAAAGCACCATAAGGTATTGATCTCTCAATTTATATTAACTATGTTATTTGCATATGATTTCTCAATTGGTTGGTACTTTATCAAGGGAGTTGATATTTTGTGAGGCATGGGATTATTTTTTATTGCCAATTTGATTGCTATCAAACACTATTTGGATGCCAACTATTATTCTACCTTTTCTTCATAGTATTGTTATCTACTAGTGTTCTCATCATTTGCATCATTTTATACATTTCTATTTTTCACCTATCATCTTGATTTTGGGATGAAGTAGAAATATTAGAATTATTTTGAGGTGGATTTGGTAAATAAGGTAACCAATAAAGTAAAGTGATGGAGAAAGGGGTATTTTTCCCGAGGGTGACCATGTAAGGATATTTGGTATATATATATATACATAGGTATACATGTTGGTGGAAGATTGGGCATTTGGGATCAATTCTATGATGGAAGGAGGCCCTAGAACCTATAATGTTTGTGTTACATAGGTAGCATAAAATATAGGTGGGGTAAGAGGTAAATTTCCTACCCTAATTAGCATATATTCATTATGAGTTACTTCTTCAAAATTTACAGTTAAAATAACATGATTAAATTGCAGCCATTAATGCCAAATCTAATTTTTAACCCTCTATATAATATGAAAAAACTTATTCTTTATTGGGATGCACATTTGGTGATATTAAATAAAATTTCCTCATGAACATTGTATTATAATCATTAATGTTTTATTAAGGATGTACATGCATGGAATTTTTTTAAAATAATTCAATATTCATTGCCTATATTACCAATTATTTTATAAAATGTTCTACAATAGAATTCCAATTAATAAAATTATAAAGCAAACCCCTATTCCATAAAGTAACTTTATATATTAATGAGTAAATAAGTAAGTGGACCATGATGTCCTTCTCTTGAATATGATGAAATAAATTCAACATGGATATCTTGTTGAGATGATCCAATGTCATCGTACTTCCATTCTTATTAAATATAGGAAATTATATTATAGTGGTAACTAGGATGGGGGAATATGCCATATAGTTTAGAGGTCCTTAGCAGGTTTGATTGGGTAGCTAATTTTAATTCCTAGGTAGCATAAGTTCCTCGGAGCATTAAGGAACTTACTCGTATCACATTTTTAGTATATATTGCATCTACCCTTGGAGTGGTACTAGGTATACCTAAGGTGGAGGCATGCATTAGGTTATTTATTGTTGAAAAAACTATGGTTTTTGTGAAGGAGAATAGTATTATGGTGAAAATTGAAATTTTAGATTTTTGTATTGGGAGTGGAATGATATAATATTAATGTTTATTGGGTATAGCTTGTAATTTATGCATATGTAGAGGGTTTTACAAGCTAAATAAATAATTTACTAATTGGTTGAAGAAATATATTATTATAATTATTGCATTAGTTGACTAGCTGGGGGTAACATGTTGGAATTCATAATGCTTTCCAAAAATGAATAGAAGTGATCCATCCACTCAAATTTTATACAAAAAATATAAAAAAAAATGAAAGGAAAAATAGACAAAATATTTTGGGGTGGTCGTAGGCACCATAAATAAGCACTAACCATAGATAATATTGGACAACACTCCAATAAGAAATAAAGAATGTGAGGGGGCTACCCCAATTACATCATACATTTTAACCTAAACCAACATAATAAGTGAGGTTTAGGTTAATTAAAAATAATAAATAGGGTTTAACCATAACAAGGTTAACCAAGGTCCATTGGGATTACATAATAAAATATTATAAAATAATAAATTAATTGTATACTAAAATGTTCATAGGACTATCCAATACATCGCACAATGTCATATCTTGGCCATGAAGCATATAACTTCGACATAATATTTAATTTATAAGGGTACCAAAAATTATTGGTTTTTCAATTTGACCAGGTGATGCTTGGCAATTATGTATAATGCCTTAGTTTGACACTAGAGTTTTCATTTATCTTGAAACATTAATTATAGTGGTGTTAGGTAGGGTCAATTTTCCTTGGGATAGAGGTTGATTTAGAGGGGTATCCATGTTTGAAACATTTTCTTGTTGACTTGACCCAAACAATGACTTTTGTCAAAGGATTGCTTTAAGAACTTAAATATGGTAGAGGTTGACTCACTTCTCTTTAGGAGCTAGAAGATATTGATGATTGAAAAGTTTTACTATTTTGGAAATTAGTTGAACTAATGGATTGTCTATCTAGGAACCTTATTTTATTAGTAGACTATGATGTGTTTTATGGGGCTTGTGATATTTTGGTATTCCATACATGGGACTCGTGATAAATGGAATCCCAAGCTTGTTTAGTGCTCAAAAAATATATTAAAATACCAAGGGATGATGATAAATAAAATTTAACTCTCCTAACCATAAAGCGGGTATGGATGAAGTATTCTAACCTTTTTTAATGGATTAACCATTAGACTATTTCCTTTGACGGATTTGGATTTAGCTTGGGTTCATTATCCTTATGTATCCACACTATAGTTTTCTTATTTTTCCCTTTTGCATTCTTCCTCTTATGTCATAACCTTAACTAGATGGAATTCTTTGCTAGACTATTTCATTTTTTAGTGCATATTTATAAGCTTGAGTTGCACCTCATACATACCTACAAGGATAATATTATTGAGTTAGAAAGAGTAATTTTATTACTAAAATTAGGAACAATCACTTCACAAACACTTAGATTTTTCTGTTTTTTTTTGGTTTATTTGCTTTTTAAATCTAGGTGATTCACTTTTTTGACACGTAGAAAAAAATCATTTTCTCCAAGAAAATTGCTTCATGGAGCGAATTGCTCATTAGATAGAAAATTTATAAAATTCCTCTAAGATTAGTGAATAATTCATTATCAATGACAAAGTGCATTTTAAGCCAAAAATGAAGTAGACCTAATGAATCCTTGTAAAATTTGGTCCCACCTTATAAAAATTTCAAAAAATTGTTGAAGTTAATAATGGTGTTGCCATTCCACAACACGCCTACAATTTCACATGCAAAATCCAAAGAATTAACTCATTCAACTTATTTAGATTAATATTTAATTAAAGGGATTGGGCTTGATTTCAATGTGAAAATAAAACCCTTTATCCCATCAGGTATGCTAAAACCCATTGTTCAATTGCCAAAAATGTCTAACTTCTAACATACCTTGCTAATTCGATCAACATTGAAAGAAAAATCATTCCTCCTTTGACCTCCATATTCAGGATAGCTCTCTATAATCTTTACTAATATAATCTAATTTAGTCTAAGTACTAGAAATAAATGCATGAAACTAAATGTGTAAAAGTAAATGTTGGGAAAGTAAGGGTGTAAGATATTAGATTAAATTGCATCAATGTAAAAGATGATCATAATCATAGCAAGGAGAGTGCATTATTGATCAACTTTTTTACTCATAATTTCATGGTCATCCATTGCAATGGCCAAATAAATCCAACACTCATGCCTCACATAAAGCAACATAGCAAGAAGTCCTAAGAGCATGGGATACAACTCAAAGGATGATCTTTAGGTTTTTGACAAGGTCGGATCCTTACATAATGTGATCTTCAATGCTTGCCTATCTAAATAGCTTTTTTACACAAAGGAAAGGGAAATAAAAAACATAGGAAATAGAACAATGGAGAGTAAAATTCCTAAGCTAACCAAGGATAATGCACCAAGATTATGATATTATTTTGCATAATAGTGGGATTAAATGAACACATGAATAATTTACCAACAAATCAAAGTAAACATACTTTCGTCAAAGTATTTAACATTAAGCACAAACACACGTACATATAAGAAACAAGATAGAAAGGTAATTAATCAAAACTTCTTATATAGATATGTATAACAATTATTACATTATAGTCATGAAAAAATAAAGGGATCAAAATATTTCCCATAAAATGACTTAGGGCTCAAGTCCAAACTATTATACATAAGAAAATGAAAGGAGAGTTACATACAAGGCTTGGTAATAGGCACAAATAAGCAACTAGCCAATGCCTACAATCTTATATCAATCTACTATTTATAGACACACTAGGGAGACTTTTCCCTCCAACACTTGTGCAGGACTTAAATAATTATTTATGACTACTCCCCTGACCAAATAACATTAAGTCATTTTAGCCATTGAGATCTTTAGATCTAGAATCATTCATGCCAAATGATTTTGAGCCTCTAGATGTGCAACTATTTCTGAAATTTTAAACTACAATCCTAGGGATCCTAAAGACTAAGCAAAAGCACCAACTATAATCAATTTTTTTAGACTCAAGGGTGCTCTTTTTGTGTCTACCATATTTTTTTCTACAATATGCCAACCATTCTCCTTGGATTATCGATCCCAAGTGGTGCAGGTAGGTGGTTTTAGGTTTTTTAGAAACTACTCATTTGATGAGCTCAACTACTTTTCTAGGAGTTTGTGCACCAGTAATAAAGTCTCTAGGGATCAATTATTTTAAGTTTTGATTGGCCATTATTATCACCTTTTACCCCTTATATACCAACCATGACTACTTTTCTTTGCTAGCCACTTTTGAAATCTTATAAGAATGTTTGCCCCCTATCTTAGAGTATCATGTCTCATACTCTTCTCTCTTTTTCTAAAGTAAGGTGGGTTGTTGATTTCTAATTAGATGATCCATAAAAATTTTGCTCATTTTATCATGTCAAACTTTAATAAAATCTTCACGACTTACTAAAATTCTATTGAAAGGTCCATTAAAATCCTCCTTTTTCATCTTCCATCAAACCCTTTTGGATACTCTACCCCTTGAAAATTTTTGCTCCATCCATCCTAAAAATCATCTTGATGTTCTATGGGCTATTATTCTCAAGTTAGATGATCCATGGTGATTCTCCTTACTTTTATTCATTAGCATATTTTAGAACTTTTCTTATCCTCTATCCTTTTGAATTTGTTGAAACTCTCTGAATCATCGATGCTTTGATCAAATGGTTCATAGGATTTTCCCTCCTATTATTGGTTAAATATTTTACAAAAAAATGTGAGTCATAGATTATTGTGATCATATGGTCCATGAAACTTTTGGTGACTATGAACAAGGACGTCCCAAGGATTTTTTGAGACATCCTTGGATTTTTTTGGGTCTTCCCCTATGAGTTATGAGTTCCTTCAAGATTCCTTTTTCTTGGAGCTTGCTGCTCATCCCATTTTCTTGTAGGGTACTATTTGGAGCTGAATATTGGAAGTTCTTTTGGTGCAATGCATCATGGCTTGGGATTTTGGCTTCATGAACAACTCTTCACAGTTTCTTTTTGGCTTGGAATGGGACCTCATGCTTATTCGTGTGGTGTTGCTCTTTGGGTTTCCATATGTAGGCTTGGTGGTGGGTTCTTAGAATTTTTTATGGCTTGGGAATGGGTATTTGTGCTGATTATTTTTTTTTCCTACTGGTAATCCTCTTCTAGATCCCTAAAGCTACTCATCAATGGTGTTGGAGGTTTCTTTGGAGTTCTTGCTACTTTTTTTGTCTTGAGGGAGGCCTTGCGCTTATTGTTTGCAGCTCATGCTTCATAGCTCCTTCTGTTGAGGTTTCCTGGGACCTCCCCACCTCTTTCCCATGGCTTGTGGTTTTGCACTGATTTTCTCTCTATCTCCTTTGGCTTCTAGGTAGTTATCCTTGTTGCATCAAGATTTCTTGGCCTGGTGTTGTGACTTCTCTAGGTTTTTACTAGTTTTTGGACCGTGTTGTTGCATCCTTGTTGTTGCTTCCTATTATGCATCCTTATGTTGCATCCTAATATGTCCTCGATAGGAATGATTCAGTTTGAATTTAAATTTTAAATTTTAGTGGAGGGTAGGATGGCCCTGTTTTAATCGTTCCATCCTTTTGGTGGGATTGTTTTGCTTTTTTCCACTTTAAGTGCTTTTGTATCTCATGTTTTATTTTTTAAATAATTTTGGGTGAGTCAGCCCTACTTTAATTTTTATCTACATGTTTTGTTTGTGTAGGATGGCCCTGATCATCTTCTCCATCCTTCGTGTTGTAAGGATACCCTAAGCGGGATGGCCCTGATCCTCTTCTCCATCCTTCGTACCATAGGATGCCTTGGGTGGGATGACCTTATTTCAGTTTGAATTTTTCTATCTTGTGTTGTGCTTTGCATAGACGATTTTGGGTAGGGTGGTCCTTTCTTATTTTACTTGTATGTGCTAGTCCCACTTGTTGTGTGGGCAATTTTTAGAATTTATGTAGTTTGCATCCTTCAAGGAAGGGTTTTTGTTGTATCCTTGAGGTTTTTCAGCGATCTCCACTATTTTTGTAATCAGGTTTTGGAATCCTTGATTAAAACCCATTTAAATATACATTTAACTTATCAAAAAAACTTTTGGATCACTAGTCATTATTTTAATATTCTAAAGTAGCACCAATATTTAAGCAAAATAATTTGACAATAGGTAAGTTGCCCTACATTTTTTTGATACCATTTTTTTCACTTTTATCTATTTCACCTCCACTTAGTTTCCATTTTAAAATTTATGTAAGGAAAAAAATTCTATGTGTAGTGAAAATTCACTATAGCACCCAACTATAGTGAATTTTCACTACATAAAATTTTTTTCCTTACATAAATTTTAAAAGGGAAACTTCCTTTGCTAAAGGAGAACTTAGAATCACTACCTATATCCATAGGCATGGAGTCAAAAAATAAATAATTTGAAAGAATATTGAAACAATTATTGATTGGATAACTTATCTATCATGTATTTAATTGCTCCCTATTCTTCTTTTGAATATTTTTTGATCTTCTTGAAATGTATATAAACTATTAGGATCTTCAATTGGTCATTGCAAGATAAGTTCTTCATATAGTTAAAAATCTCATGTATTTAAATCCTTAGCTCCACCAATGGTTCGATCACCCAAGCAACATCATTTTCCATGGGAGGGTCCAACCAAGCTATAAAAAGGGGTGATGTCTTCCTTGTATTGCTTTAGAAACTACAAATATTCTTACACTAAAAGGATCATGACATCTATATTCCAAGGAGAGAGAAGTCTTTTCTACAATAGTGCATCAATGTGACTCCTGAGTTTTGTAGTGATAGCAGTCAAGGTAGCTACTTGGTGGGGTTATGCATAAGAGGTTGGACTCAAAATGTACTTGTAAAAAAATGGCATATCCTAATCTAAATCAAGGTGAATCATGGCGAATCCTAAGAAAATAAAATCAATCGTATTCACACCAAAATTTAAGGAATTTGAAGCCCTAAAAAATAAGGTTATCTTTGGAATAAAGTTTGAGCAACTAAATCATCTTCTAACTTCATAAAACTATCACCATTAGATCAGGCTCGAAAGGAGCTTTCCAATGAGTACAAATATGCCTATGTTTGGATATATATTATGGCAAATTGACCCTAAGAAAAAAAGATTCCTAAAAATTTTAGGTGAATGGGCCGATGTCGAGGGTCCTCATATTCACCAATTTTTAATTTTGGAAATCCTAATATTCGCCCAATTTGTGAATATTCACCACTATGCATAACCCTACTACTGGGGCTTTACATTTTTGTGTAATCCACATATTTTGGAGGAGGTTAATTACCTTTTGTGTTGTTGTCTCTCTATTATGAATTCTAATAGTCATCAATTTAGAGTCTAACATGGTGGTCAGTATCACCCGATACGTTCTTCCTTCAGCCATATTTATGAGGACTTTAGTGAGGATTTCCTCATTCTTTTAGCTTATTGAAAAATTTGCAGAGTAGTTGTATCAACAAATATAAACAACTAGGAGAGTGTTATTACAATGTTAGTAGTCTCATCCTAGTATGCATCATAAAAAAAAATTATAAGGGTCTTGTTCCCTTAACGTTGCTCAATCTACATTTTTCTACCTCAAATCTAATTCTTTATGAAGATTTTTACTCTCCTAATTAAACTAATCCTCCTATCTATAAGGTTCCTAATTTCATCCTCTTTTACTTCTAGGAGAGAAGTTGAAGGTAAAGCTACCAAGGACTTAGTGTGCAGCTCTATCTAATCTTGTAGTACTTTTGCCTTTGCCTAGGAGTTCCTTAGAGTATTTTTTATATTCTCCAATTCCCTCTTCTTCTTTGTCAATATTTTTCTTATCAACAAGTAATCATAATACACAACCTTCCCAACTTATTCCATCAGTTGCATCTTGTCTTTAGCTTAGGTATTTTTTAGATCAAACCTAATTATCACCACCTAATAATCTTACTTTGCAATTTCTCCTTCAATTTTTGATGCCAATGGTTCTTTTTGAATTAATAATATTGCCTTATTCTTAGGGGTAAATTGGTTGTTTATTTATATTGTGGATGATTTTTGAGTTACCTTGGTATACTTCCTATGGTTGTACAAAGTTTTTTGTTCCTAAATATTTTGATATCATTGTAGGGGTGGCAAAGGCATTTTTATGCCTTCTTGTTACCTTTGAGGAGGCAAAAATTTAGGCATTGGTATAAAAAATAGAATTGTTGAGGGAGGAGTTGGAATGGTGGGAGTAGATGAAAACATGATTATGAAGGATGAACTAAGGGAAATACCTCCTAAATGGAAGAGGTTGTATGAATAGTGGGAGGAGTGGTAGCCATTATGGCTATAATGCTAGATGAAATATATTGGAAGATTGGTTTCATCTAGATAATAGTAGGATTGAAGGGAGGGATAGGTGAAGGGGTTTCAAAAATAAATAGCTTAGACATTAAGGTATCCTTTTTCTTCTTCTTTGAATTCATAGGATTGGCTACCAGGTTTACCTTTTGCTTCTCCTTTCATTATATTTCCTAGTGTGGAATTTTTTATTAGGGTACTTATTATGTTAGCAAATATGGATTTGAAGGTCTTTGAGGAGGGATAATGGTTGAGGCTTCTTTCAAAACTTTTGATGAGTATTCCTTGGCTTATTCTCTTACTTATTTTGCCCTCTTAATCATCTAGAATGTCTCATAACTTATTTCCTTCTCACTCAATTGTTATGAGCCTGAGATCTTAACATTTGGGTGCTCTTTTTTATACTTATTGAATTTCTTATTTGTATATAGTTTTTCATACTATTTTACTACTTCTCAAATCTCTTGCTATATTTTCCACCAAACATCAATTTTAGGCTCTTTCTAGTGCCATTTTCTCATATCCTTCCTCTTTTTAGTATTGATTTTGCTCTATGGATTGGCTTTAAACTTTGGCTTATAGAATGACTCATAATACCTAAACTCTAAGGGTATATTGATAAGCATGCTTAGGGGATGTGCATGAGTTTCATTTGTTGGGTTCTTTAGAGCCTCTATGTTCGGTATGGGCTCATGTAAGAATTTCAAACCCTTAATGCTCACTAACCACTTCGAAAACCTCCCCTTGGGGTCATAATTCTAGTTATCTTTAGATTTATTAAGCCCCAAATCCTTTATCTTGTCATATATCAAGGAAGCAACTCTCATCCTCATTAGATTCATTTCAATCAAGTTAACAGGAGGATTGTAAAAGGATATCTTCCATTTTCTACAACCAAATTTGTCATTAATCAAGTGTAATTGCCTAAACACCACCAACATGAAATTTCTATTGGGAATAAATTTGAAAATAAGATACACTACGAAACCAAACCTATAGCCTAATAAGTATAGCCTCTTCCACAAAAACTAATCTCCATACCACACTTCTTACAAGTGAAGAAAAAAAGACCTTGAGAGGCACTTAGACTAATACCCATTGAGTAATGTAATGACTTGAGTAAAAAATTCTTAACAAATTAGTATTAATAAGAATTCTTATTTAGGTCCTTTATCCAAGAAAACATAGGCAACTCGTGACCCTCCTCATTTATCCATTTTTTATTCAGACCTAGAAATACTCTAGGGTTCTATAATAAAATAAAATATGCTAAAAATGATGAGTGTCCGAATATTTTTGTGGTTGAAAATTGGCATAGCCCATCATGAATTTGTTCAACAATTAATTCACAGAAATCAAAAATTACCAACTCATCCTTGGGTTTCTACTCCATTACATAGTTATTGCACAATTGGATGGAGATCGTGATCTTGTCACATCATAATATCCAAAGAAGAATATCACAATGGTTCATTTGGGTTCATATCCTTGCATTGAGCACATAGTAATTTCAGCTTCATTCATTTGAAAATTCATTCATAGAATTTAGCAACGTCTTCCATAACAATCCTTTGCTCATTGATCGACAAGAGTGACATCTATCGAGTGACATATGGTTAGATATCTAACTTGAAGTTACCATCATGAGATTTTATTGTTCGAGTGCCAGGGTCATAAAATGTTGTGCATGTAGATATTAACTCAAAATAGTTGTGTACCTCAAACAATAAATACTACACTAGGATATTGGTCTAGATTCTAGACCTGAAGCTTGTGGGCTAGGTGTTTTTTAAAATATGTCATGCATCCTCCCTCAATTATTTTATTCTCTGAAAATTTGGGGTCTAAAAAATTTGTAGTTGGATCTTTCAATATATTGATGTTGGAGGTATAAGTTGGTACCTCTATGTCTACATATGATGGAGTTGTCTCTACTTGGGAGCCACTTGTTCTAGAAGCTATTATGTGGAAGGAATTTTTTTCTTCTCCATGCTTGACTAGTTCTTTTTTAAATTCCTCAACCCTTTTTTTTTTTTGTGCTTACTCTATAATTGTGCTCTTTGTTGCTCTCCCATGCTCCAAGTGTTCTTTAAGTGTTCTATGATTCAATAAGGCAAGAGCATAATGGATGGATATTTTATAGAAGATATTATTCAATTGTATTACACCTACCATCTTAATTCATGTGTCATGCATTTATGATCTAAGCTTCATTAGGTTGGTGGGAGATGTCTTCCACCTTGCATGAGAATTTAAAACTCTATTTTCCAACCTTGCCGAGCTACCTCAAGGAGAATTTCACATATTTTGATAGCAATTCATTCCTTTCTCATCATTATATTTTCTTCATGCATCACTTATTTTTCTCTATTTGATGCCAACATGGAAGCTATTACAATAGTTGAGGCACTAATTTATACATGGGAGCATTAATTTTGCCTTGTAAGAATGATTGAAGGAAAACGTGATCACTTTCTTCTTACAAGTGGCAAACTGCAAAGTTTCCTTATTGACCAATCAAAGCTAACATTATATTGAGAACCATATTTTATTTGAATTTCATCCATTGATTGGACTAATTAGATAATATGTACTTACTTAGGGAACTATTTTGACATTAATACTTCTCACCAACTAGGCCAACCTTTCTCATCATTATTTTGATGACTTTTGATATTCCTTGGATCTTTAGTTAATTTGGGATAAATATCTTATAGTTTTTCACCATGGATTTTTGAAATATAACATGAGCTATTGATCTAAAGAATTAGATGACTCACACCTATTTTGCTTTCTAATTTTACTGAAACTCTTGACAATGTATTGACCATTTATGGTTGATATCTAATAATTGACAGAACTTTTGGTAACTACCCTACATTGGAAATATCCTAAAATAACATGGACCATATATCAATGAGATTAGATAGCACATAGAATTTTAATTCATTATTCCTTCATCAGAGTCTTTGAAGTGGGGCAAGTCACTGATCCATGATTTAATGATCCTTAGAAATTTTTGAAGTGTGCCTTTGTTGGAACCACCCTAAAATAGTGCAAGCCATTGATCTTATAATTGAATGGTCTATCATCCTTTCAACCTTTTTCAAAAGTATTTGCCATAGACTAAGGGAATATGATAATTAGAAGAGTATCCAAAAGCACTTACAAAATTATGATGCATTATTAGCCTTCTAGATTATGAACTCTCTACAACTAAGAAAATATGATAATTTATTAGAGAAAAAACAAAATTTATTATATAAAAAAAAATTATATATACTACCCAAGTAGGGTTAGAATTTCACTCATGGTTGAACTTCTTCCGATGCTTGTAGACCCATATGTTCTAGGAGGATCAAAATTCTAGACTTCAAGTGCCCATTATTCCATTTGCTCATTTGGTATGAAGGACTATAGTTTATCAATCAGGGTTATACATAAGGGGTTGGACTCAAAATGTACTTTTAAAAAATGGTGAATCCTAATCAAAATCAAGGTGAATCATGGTGAATCCAAAGCAAATCAAATCAATCATCTTCACACCAAAATTTGTGGCATTTTAAGCCCTAAAAAATAAGGTCATATTTAGGATAAAATTTGACCTATTAAATCACCTTATAAATTCATAAAAACACCACCATTAGATCAGACTCAAAAAGAGCTTTCCAACGAGTACAAATATGCCTATTTTTGGATATATATTGTGGTGAATTGACCCTAAGAAAAAAATTGGTCTTGAAAATTTTAGGCGAATGGGCCGACGTTGAGGGTCCTCATATTCACCAATTTTTAATTTTGAAAATCCTAATATTTTTCCAATTAGTGAATATTCACCACTATGCATAACCCTATTATCAATAGAAGCTTCTTACTCATATTACTCTTCCTATAACACTAAAATTTGATTGGTGTTCATCCTAGATGTGTGCAAGTGTTCATTATGATGTAGATAGTGTGACTCTAATAGGATCTTTATTTTGGTCCCATACCAAGTTCTTAGGACCATGAGAGACCAATCCAAATATAGATAATCTTCTAATTTTTCAATTAAATCCCTTGATAAAAAAATGCTAAATGATACAAGGAGATTGATTATTGCTAAATCTTGAGACACTATGAGGCTCGAACATGCATATAAAGTGAATGAAATACCTTCAACTACCCTCAATATTTGAACTGCACCTCCATCTAGTTGCACCACTCTTTTATTTATTGGCTGGTAAGCCAAAACTAATGTGTTGACCACTCCTTTTAGCATAACAAAAGTACCTACCTGAGATTTTATCAAGTAATTATCAATAAAATTATCTTTATAAATCAAGGATAAATAAAAAGGAGTAGGTTTAGCCTTACCTAATTTTGGGCTAGATATTTGCAAGGTAGTTTGAGACCCCTATTATCTCGGTCCCTTTGGTTCATCTAAGATCTTTTTCAAATGCTCCTTTTGTTAAGGAATGGATAAAATATCCCGTATAGGTATGGTCATTGAGGACTTATTTAGATGCTCCACTATATTGAGTGATCCTAGAGGATGAACTATTTAAGTGGTGCTTGGTATCTAACTAAGATATAGGTCTCTCTGTAGCTGATTAAGGATATTTAGTAGGCACTGACATAGGTATACTCTACTTTGAAACTTCAAGAATGTGAAGAACACAAGATTATACTAAGAGGGGGGAGTGAAAAGTATAATACCAAGTTTTACTTTTCTTTTCAAACAATATTATCCAATATTATCAATGGCAATATCAATAGCAGTAATTAAAGCAAGGCATAAATTATCACACACAATAGAGACACCAATTGAGAACTTCTAGAAGACTATTGCTCCCACTGCTTTGGCTTGTGGATCTCTCTCCATAGAAGACCTCTATCCTCACTACCCTATATAATGGATCTTTGTCCACTAGAGACTCCTATCCTTTGCTCTATCACCTCTAAATATTTCTCTTGAATCTATCTCAGATCTTCACCAAACTCTATCCCAAATTTAGTACAAATATGCTCTACCTCTGTCTCAGTTCTAGCACAAATCTGCTCACAAGACTATACCAAACTCTATTCTCAAATTTATCCTCAATCCTTAACACAAAAGCTTGATCCAATCTCAAATCAACTCTACTTATATTTACCCCAAGCCTTAACACAAATCTAGAACAAATCAATCAATAAAATCTACTCTCAAGTCTTCAAAAATACTTACTTCATATATGTATTCAAGTCCTCTCAAGAACTTGCTCAACCTACTCTCAAGTATTCACTAAGACTTACCTCATATCTGCCTTTAAGTCCTCCCAATAACTTGATCAACCTACTCTCAATTATTCACTAAGACTTGCTCAAATCTACCTATAAGTCTCCACCAAGACTTACCTCAAAATTACCTTCAAGTCCTCTCAATAACTTGCTCAATCTACTCTCAAGTCTTTACTAATACTTGCTCAAATCTACCTATAAGTCTCCACCAAGACTTACCTCAAATATACCTTCAAGTCCTCTCAAGAACTTGCTCAATCTGCTCTCAAGTATTCACTAAGACTTGCTCAAATCTACCTACAAGTCTTCACCAAGACTTACCTCAAATTTGCTCTCAATACATACTCAAAACAACTCACAAAATATGCTCAATCAATCTCAACTCATGGACACAATTACTATCAAATTATTTGTCTAATATTCAAAGTAATTCCTTTAACTTGAAGCAGTTTAGACATATTCTATTTGAATTCGTTTAACCTTTGGAACATATAGATAATTATGTACTTTATCAAAAACTTAATATGTTATAGTAATTCATTAAGTCTTTTGCTTTCACATATCTAATTTCTAATGTTTGTGCATTCACTTTCAATATCACTCAAAACCAATACTCAATAATTTCATTCAATCATTCAGCCAATGAAACACAACTTACTCACTAACCCTAAAAAAGTATTTTCATACTTCTTCAAACAAAGTGCACAATATGGGTCTCAAACCCTAACTCAAATAAACCTCAATATCTATCTCAAATGTTCTCTAAAAATTCAATCATGAAGCATATAAACATTCACTCAAATATTTCCAACAATGCTTATCAAATAATCCTTTTCACTCCACCTTATATTTTACAACATTCATTCCAACATTTCAAACAAAATATGATGTGCCCATACCTCTTTGCCCTGATGGAGATATGTCTTCAAAACCTGTTTTACTCACAACCAAAATACTTTTGTCGATTCCAGGTTAGATAGTAACAGCCTATCTAAAAAGCTTCACAAGAATATTTACTTCTACAATTATTTCTTCATACAATACCAAATCACTTATACACCTTATTACTCCTATCTTTAAAAATAAATTTCATCAACAAGATTCATCAATCACATAAACATAATTCTCACATACACCTTATAAATCCTTTCTTAAACTAATTTTTAATCAAACTATTGAAAACTGATTAAAAACCCTTTTCAAAACAATATCACATACTATATTTCATGCATTCCCTTTTTATTTGAATCATAATCAAAACAATCCCTTATGACTCCCTAATGAAGAATACACAGTAATATTTATTTAACCCTCATAAATGGCAAAAAAAAATTACCCACACCTTATAACTCCCAATTATGGCAAATAAAAATATTTATTTAAACCTTATAACTCCTACTATGACAAATAAAAATATTTATGTAAACCTTATAACTCCCACTATGGCAAATGCACATAAATCTTGGAAAATTTTAATTGTCGTCATTGTTGCTCGAACCCGCGACCTCCTAGCCCTGCGCGCCCTAACATAAGGGCCAAATCCATGTGGGCTACAATTCCCCATGTTAACCAAGGAGCATGTGCTCCTTAATCTTCCTTTTTTCTGGTGCAAAAGTCGAATGGACTGTGCTCAACAAAAAACTTCATGCAATTCAAACTCCGCACCTCGCTACTCCCAATGCACTGCACCAACCAAATCAGTTGCCACCTCACTTAGGTTGGGATAGGTTCTCACCACTTTTTGTCCTTCTGTTACCTCTAAAAACTGTGAATGTCTACCCTTTCTCTCTACTACATGTGAGGAATAAATCATGCAAAGGAAATTGAATACTCAATTAATGTTTGGGCTTAGGCTATCTTTGTTGTATTTATACACATTCCCAATTTATCATATGATGTCAACTGCCTTTGTTTTAATTTGAATTTAAATATTCAAATAATTATATTTAATTATAAATATTTAAATCCTAAAGGATTTAAATATTTAAAACCTTTTGGGCCTTTTATTTTTAGGGAGAATCTTGCCACCATTTAACCTTTGCCAAATTACCACCAAGGTAATTTATTGATCTTTTTCAAATATTTCCATCAATTTAGGAAGTTTAATCTTTTGAAATTAATTTCATCAAATTGGGACATCCAACCTTTTGACATCAATGACAGCAAAACATGCTCAAATTTCCAACAAAATGTTTTATTTGATGACCATAGATAATTTTAACATGTTCTAATGTGGTGATATGACAAAAATGTTCCTCCTGGATCATTTGTTATGCTTTGGATGTCAAGGGCCACTTTCTTCCCCTTTTCTTGTTCTTCTACTATCCTCTTTTTATCCTGTATTATATAGTATAATTGGACCTATGGTCTATTGGGTGCCAAAACTTCATCTCCATATGATATGATGTATACTTCCTCCTCATCCCATGTGATTAGAATTTTTTGAAAGAAGCAACACTTGAATCAGGTAGGAATGAGGCAAGGGAAGGTTGAATTTGAATCTATGTTTCTATTCCCAAATTATGTATGGGTGTCTGAACTAGCACTATCTCATTTGGCATTGTTGTTGATTGTTGAGGACCTCCTCCAAAATAGGTATTGGGAGAGTACCATGTGGTATAATCCTCCATATAATTATTTTGCATAGGGGTTATATATCTAGTAGGGTTAGGGTGAATATGTTGTAATAGGGTTGGTATGGACACCATCTAATGACTATATCTTTGAGTCGATTCAAAGTCCTTATTGGTCTGAGATTAAGTCCTCAAATATCCATTAAAGGGATGTTTATTGCCTTGATTATTTTGTTGGAATGGGGGTCTTGGATTATTTTGGTATTAAAATCTCTAAATATTTGTTGTTTCCTTAAGGCCAAAACCTCATTAGAGTCTATCTTCAACAAATTATTCATTACCTCCAATTCAAAAGTGTATGTGGTAGGTTGCATCAAGACAATAAGAGGAATGAGTTGTTGTTAGACTTACAAAGGGAGTTTACTAAAAATTTGTTGGTTGAATGATTGGAGGTGATTGATATGATGATTGGAAATTTGTAAATAAGGGCATAGGGGGTATAGGAGTTAGCCTACCTATCTATATTAAATTATTTTTATCTTGGATGGCTATCCCATAAGCTACTGACATAGAATTCCCCCCTTGGTCTTAATCATAATAGATATTTATGAGTCTAAAACCTTCAAAATATGTATAAAATCCATACCTAGTGGAGACATATTTAAGTAGGAATTCTAAGCCATGTTTTATGAAAAATCAATTTTAAAGCATCCATAGCCTCTATTGACATCCTCTTTATAGTTGACAATAGTTCTAAGAGAGACACTCCTACCTTTTCACTAAATATATCAACAAAAAAGGTGGCAAATTGATCCTAATTTGTAATAAAATGTAGAGATAGTAAGACATACCCACAAATGCTTTCCCTCTTAAGGATGCCACTAGTAATATTAGCACCACATTTTATTCTACCACATTCTATAATGCACATATTTTGACCATCTACTACATGTTCTAATTTGGTATGGTGATATCTTCGCTAGTGAAGTAGGGCAGATAAATTAATGTAGATTTTGGGCTATCATCCTATATTATAAGTGGAATTGGTGGTTTTAATGGACTTGTGTCACTCCATGTAGGAAATTTTCTAGGTAGTGTAGGCATATTTTTGCATTAACCTCTCCTTCTCAGAATTGTGTTGATAGGGGTACCAACAATTGAGGATTTGTAACTATGTAGGATCTAGTAGCATGTCCTGTGATCATCAATTTTTGGTTGCTTTTCTTTCAATGACGTCACTAGGTGAATTTTAATATGCTTCATCAATATGATAGACTAATATTTTCACTAAAATCCCAATCCAACATCTCTCCAAGTGGCTTCTTTTGAGCATTCTTCTTCAATGAAATAACCAGGTAAAATTTCTAGATGTTTCAATAAGTAGATAAGTAGGAACCCTCACCAATATATCATTCTAATATGTGTAGATCGATCCTACTAGGCATGACATTAAATGGTTGTCAAATCAAAATATCGTTGTCACTTATAATAGTGGTCAGCTGCACTAGACACTTGTGCCTTATGTAGAGTGACACAACAAGAAATCCTAAGAGCATGGGATGTAACTTAGAGGATGACCTCTAAGGTTTCTACAAGGCTTATTCCTTACAAGATGTGATCTTCAACACTCGTCTATATAACTAACTTTTGTACACAAAGGAAAGAGAGAAATACCATAGGAAATAGAACAACAAAAGGTAAAATTCCTAAGCTAATCAAGGATGATGTACCAAATCATGAGATTCTTCTACACAACAATGGGATTAATTGAACAAGTGAATCATTTTCTAATAGCTCAAAATAAACATAGTTTTCTCAAAGCATTCAACATATAAGCACAAGCACACATACACGTAAGAAATGAGATAGAAAGGAAAAGTCATAGCTTCTTATATAGATGTATAACAATTATTATATTATGGTCATGCTAGAAGAAAGGGCTCAACAGATCATCCATAAAATGACTCAAAGCTTGAGTCTAGACTGTTATATAGAAGAAAAATAAAAGAGAGTTACATAAAAAATATCTTATATTATTCTACTATTTATAGACACACTAGGGATACTTTCCCTACAACACTTGTGTATGAATTAAATAAGTCCTTATTAATGCTCCCCAATCATATCTACATTACGTTATTTTAGCCCTTCAAGGTCTCTAGATCTAGAATCATCAATGCCAAATGATTCTGAGCCTCTATATGTACAACTCTTGCTAACATTTTCAACTACCATACTAGGGATCCTAGAGACTAAGGCACCCACTATAATCAATATTTTCAAACTCAAGGGTGCTCTTGTTGTGGCTACCACATTTTTACATACAATAGGCCAATCATTCTCCCTAGATTATTGATTCCAAGTGGTGCAATTAGGTGGTTTTAGATTTTTTATAAATTTCTCATTTGGTAATCTCAATTACTTTTGTGAGAGTTTGCACACCAGTAATAAATTCTCTAGGGATCATTTATTGTGAGTTCTCATTGGCCATTATTTTCACCTTTTATCCCTTGCAAACCTACCACATTAGACTACTTTTATTCATTGGCCAACATCATTATTGGTTAAAAATTTTGTAAAATAGTCATCGGTCATTATTATCATAATTATCAAAGGTTGTCGATCATTGTGATCAAACATTCCATGGAACTTTTTGTTAGGAGGTGAAGTCAATATCTAGATCTCCAATGTTCTTCAGTAGAGAGGTGCATGGTGGTGCAACTTATAAAGAGGAAACAAACAGTATTATGTAGTCTTCTTTGGGAGAGGAAACAAATAGTATTTTGGACTCTTCCTTTGGAAGAGGAAATGAACTGTTTTTTGGACTCTTCCTTTGGAAGAGGAAACAAACAGTTTTTGGACTTTTCCTTTGGAAGAGGAAATGAACAGTTTTTATTTTTTCTATAAAATGGAAATGACCCCTTGCTTGTAAATAATGATTGAATGTAATTCTGTCAAAATCAATAAAAGATCAAGCTATCATTGCCCCATGGTTTTTCTTGCACATTGCAGGTTTTCCACATAAAATCTGTGTTACTATTTTTTTCCTGTGTTATTGTGTTTGTCTACTTGCACATAATTTTGCTATATTTTCTAACATTTGGTATCAAAGCCTAGGGTTTTGTGCAAGTGGGAACTACAACAATGACTGGAAGTGTAACCAAGTTTGAGATTGAAAATTTTTATGGCAGGAACTTCGCCCTATGGAAGATGAAGGTGAAGGATTTGTTGGTTCAAAATGACCAAGCCCTAGCCTTAAAATGGGTTGCAAGTAAACCAAGCAGCATGAAAGATGAAGAGTGGGCAATGTTGGATAGGAAGATAGTTTATACAATCCGTCTATGCCTAGCGGACTCTGTCTTGTTCAATGTTGTTGAAGAAAAAACCTCGGAAGCCCTTTGGAAGAAACTTGAAAAGTTGTATGAGACGAAATCTGTAACAAATAAGGTTTTCATAAAAAAATAACTTTATAGCCTAAGGATGAAGGAGGGCTCATCTATGGAAAATCACTTGAATGAGTTTAATACCCTTATCAGTAAATTGGTTTCAATTAATGTGAATATGGAGGATGAGGATAGAGCTATCATCCTATTTTGTTCCCTCCCAAAGACTTGGGATCATTTGGTGATGACCATCAATAATTCATCATCAGGAGCTCTAACTTTTTATTATGTGGTAGCTGCTTTGTTGGCAGAAGAGTTGAGGTGGAAAACGTCTTTGGAACCCTCAACCAATGAAGCCCTAGCTATGAGAGGTTGATCTTTCGAGAAGAGTCAACAAAGTAGATCACATTCCAGATCTATGTCTAAAGAACAAAAGCTGAAAGGGAAGTGTTGGCATTTTGGGAAGCCAGGGCACTCAAAGAAGTATTGTTGGCAGTTAAAAAAGGAAAAAAAATGGTGAAAACCAATTTCAGCCTTCAACTGAGGCCAGTATAGTAAATTCTAGAGATACGACAACATGTGAGGCTTTTTGTATCAGCAATAGCAGATTTGTTTTATATACCTAGGTTTTGGACTCGGGTGCATCTTTCTACATGTCTCTTCACAGAGACTGGTTTGACAAATATCAACCATATAGTGGTGGGAAGGTCTACTTGGGTGATGATCACCCTTTAGAAATTGCGGGAAGAGGGGACATAAGGATCAGGTTGGATGATGGTAGAGAAAGGATGTTATGTGATGTGTGACATGTACCAGATTTGCGAAAGAATTTGCTCTCAATCAAGATGATGGATAAGCTAGGGTATTCTGTCACTTTCGGTAACAACTATTGCAAAATTACCAGAGGTGATATTGTAGTAGCAAAAGGAAAATCTTATGGGACCCTATATCGTTTATGCGATGATACGATGATGAACCATGCAACAGTAGCAACTTCAGTTCAGAATGCATTTTTTCTATGGCATCAACGCCTAGGCCATATGAGTGAAAAATGTCTAAAAATTTTGCATGACAAAGGTATGCTTTTTGGGATTAAGTATTGCAATTTAGACTTGTGTGAGCACTATATTTTTGGTAAACAAAAGAGGGTTCAATTTACTGCAAGCCCTGGTAAGAGTTCTGATTTTCTGCAACTTATACATTTAGATATATTTGGACTAGTCCCCACTCAGTCCTTAAATGGTGCCATCTATTTTTTGACATTTATAGATGATTATTCTAGGAGATTGTGGGTTTATTTTCTGAAGAAGTCGAAAGCTTTGCAGAAATTTAAAGAGTTCAAAACTCGAGTAGAGAAAATTTTGGGCAAGCCTATTTTATGTCTTAGGTCAAATAATGGGGGTGAATATTGCTCCAAGAATTTTGATAAATTTTGTACACGGGAAGGAATTAAGAACCGTAATACTATACCATATACTCCACAAAAAAATGGTGTGGTTGAGTGAATGAATCACACAATCATGGAATGTGCAAGAAGCATGCTCAGCGCATCCATATTGGATAAAAGGTTCTGGGAAGAGGTTGTTAATACAGTTGTTTACCTCATTAATAGGTCACCTAAAACTGCGTTGGATGGAAAAATTCTAGAGGAGGTTTGGTGTGGTAAACCATTTGATTACTCTCATTTGTGTACCTTTGGCTGAGATGCATTTTCCCATGTGCCTAAAGAAAAAAAGGTCCAAACTTGACCCAAAGTCAAGCAAATGTGTTTTTCTAGACTATGGAGATGCAATAAAAGGGTATAGACTGTGGGATCCTACTGCCCACAAGGTAATTATTAGCCGAGATGTTATTTTTGATGAAAAATCCATGTAAAGGAAGGAGGTACAACAAACACCTAATGTTGTACCAGTTTAAGTAGACATGAACGAAGATGAAAATGAAAATCAGCATGCTAAAAATTTTGACCATCATGCTAAATTTTTTTACTAGCATGCAGAATAGCAAGTAGAACAACAAGTAGAGCAACCACAATAGTCGCAAGACCAAGAGCCACAATCAACAGATCATTGGGTTAGAAGATCTACACGTCCACAAAAGTATCCAAAAAGGTATTCTCATGTTTATCAGTCCTCTTTTGCTTTGTTAACTGATGATGGTGAGCCTAGTTCATTTTAGGAAGCTAGAGAGTCTGAGAATGCAAAAAAGTGGAGGAAATCCATGGAGGAGGAAATCGAGGCACTTTGTAAGAATAAAATGTGGGAACTTGTGGATCACCCACTTGGAAGACAGACTTTTGGAAACAAGTGGGTGTACAAAGTGAAGAAGAACATTGATGGGTTGTTGGAACGCTATAAATCTTGCTTGGTGGCAAAAGGCTATGTGCAAAAGTCAGGTATTGACTTTAATGAAATTTTCTCTCCATTTGTGAAGATGACTACTATTAAAGTTCTACTTTCACTTGTAGTTGCACATGATTTAGAACTGGAGCAGCTTGATGTAAATACTACTTTCTTGCATGGTGATCTCAAGGAGGAGATTTATATGGATCATCCTGAGGGCTATGAGGAAAGAGGCAAAGAGCATTTAGTTTGCAGACTGAAGAAATATCTATACGGGTTGAAACAGGTGCCAAGGATGTGGTACAAGAAATTTTACACCTTCATGAAGAGCCAAGGTTTCAACAGGAGTGAAGCTGACCATTGTGGATACTATAAGAGGTTTGATGATGGCAGTTTTATTATTTTGTTGTTGTATGTTGATGATATGTTGGTTGTAGGCCCCAACATGAAGAAAATCATTAATCTTAAGGCTCAGTTGGCTAGGAAATTTGAAATGAAGGATTTAGGAGCAGCAAACCAAATTTTAGGGATGAAGATACACAGGGACAAAAAAGGAAGAAAGATCTGGTTAAGTCAAAAGTCATATATAGAAAATATTTTGCAACGCTTCAATATGCAGAATGCAAACCCAGTTAGTACCCCACTTCTTTCAAACTTAAAATTGTCTTCCAACCAGTGTCCTAGAATAGAATCAGAGAATACAAGCATGTCTCATGTACCATATTCATCAGTAGTAGGAAGCCTCATGTATGCCATGGTGAGCACCAGACCGGATATTGCCCAAGCAGTGGGAGTAGTTAGCCGGTACATGGCAAATCCTGGTAAGGAGCATTGGAATGTTGTGAAGTGGATATTTAGATATTTAAGAGGTACTTTAGATGCTACTATTTACTATGGATTGGATAGTTTGCAAGTTAAAGGTTTTGTGGATTCTGATTATGGTGGAGATAGAGATGGGAGAAAGTCCACTACAGGATATACTTTCACTCTTGCTGGTGGAGTTGTGAGTTGGGCTTCTAAGTTGCAGTCTGTGGTGGCTTTATCAACCACTGAAGCAGAATATATTGCAATGACTCATGCCATAAAAGAGGCAATTTGGCTAGAACGACTGCTGGGTGACTTCAAGGTAATGTAGGGAAAAATTACGTTGCATTATGATAGCCAAAGTGATATTCAGCTAGTGAAGAACCCAACATTCCATGATCACACGAAACACATTGATGTCAAGTACCACTTTATAAGAAATATGGTGGAAGAAGGTAGGATCCTATTGCAAAAAATTGACACTAAAGTGAATCTTGCAGATATGCTTACTAATTCGGTCAAGACAAAGAAGTTTGAGTGGTGCAGAACTTCTCTGGGCTTGCTAAAAATGTGATAAGGGCAGCATTGGGCAATTGGCACTTGGATGGAAAAACATAGGCAAAATAATTCCTGTATATCGACTTCAAGTGGGATAATGTTAGGAGGTGAAGTCAATATCCAAATCTCCAATGTTCTTTAGCAGAGAGGTGCATGGTGGTGCAGCTTATAAAGAGGAAACAAATAGTATTATGTAGTCTTCTTTAGGAGAGGAAACAAACAGTCTTTTGGACTCTTCCTTTGGAAGAGGAAACAAACAGTTTTTGTTTTTCTATAAAATGGAAATGACCCCTTGCATGTAAATCATGATTGAATGTAATTCTGTCGAAATCAATAAAATATCAAGCTGTCATTGCCCCATGGTTTTTCCTGCACATTGCAGGTTTTCCACGTAAAATTTGGGTTACTATTTTTTCCCTGTGTTATTGTTTTTGTTTGCTTGCACATAATTTTGTTATATTTTCTAATACTTTTGGGTCACAAATCATCCTTTTTATCCTCAAAAGTAGCACTAGCCATTAATCGAAATAATCCAACGATAAGCAAGTCACCCTACATTTGTCTGATGCTTTTTTTTTACTTCTTGCCTATTTCACCTCTGCTTAAAATCTCTTTCAAAATTTATCTAAAGCATAATTTTCTATGTAGTGAAAATTCACAACACAACTCATGAAGAAAAGGAATAACAATAGTGTGCTCTAGTGCAATATAAAATTAAAATAATAGAAAGAAATTACTAAAAGGTAAAATTCCAATACCATAGTCACCATGCAATGCACAATCCAAAAAAGTAATGTCATACTTGGAAATTATATGTCCTTCACAATCTCTCTATTATTTCCAAATTAGATCCAACTACAATGTATATTTCACAAAGTGTAGCTTTGGTTTTCTCAAGGGTTAAAAATTGTTTAAAATAGAGCCATGGATTAAATTTATAGGAATAATTATCCCAAGAAAATTGCATCAGCAATCAACTCATGAAGAAATTGAATAACAATATTGTGCTCTAGTGCACATGAATTTGAAATAAGAGAAAGAAATTACTAGAAGGAAAAATTTTAGTGCCACAATAACCATGCATTCCACAATCCAAAAGAATAATGCAAAAATAGAAAGTATATGTTCTTTGCAATCTTTTCTATATCTAAACTTAGATCCAAGTACAATATGGAGTTCACAAAGACTAGCTCTGATTTTCTCAAATGTTTAAAAATGTTTATAATAGATCCCATAACTCATATTCATAGGAATAATTCACCCAAGAGTTGCCTAGAGTAAGAGATTTCTAATCCTAATAATTTTACTAATTTGATAGAAACTTTAGCAAAATGATGCACCTCCAAATGTTACATGCCTTTAAATTCATCCCTAAACTACTTAGAAGTCTTCCAAATAGCTTTTGGAGTCATAAAAAGATAAAACATCACTTTCCTAAATATCTTCATTGACATCTATACATTATTGCCTTGTGGCCCAATTATAAATGATTCACTCCCTTATGGGAGGGCTTTGCTTATCTACAACTAGCAATTTACTCATGGGTTTTTCGATTGCATATTTAGAGTGGATAGAACCTCTAGTATCGCATTATACATTTGGAGTCCTAGAGAATTTAATTACTTACTTTCTTATTTTCATAGGCCTTCAATTCATTGGGAATACAAAATTAGTATCTGGTTTACTACACAACCATTATACCTTTCATTTTCCTTTCAATTTTTAACTTCGATAAAGCTCCCCTCAATACCTTAGTAAGAATAAAAATGGATAAGGAGTTAGTGGGTCACCTTAGTTAATTCTAAGGTATGATTCAAAATATCCAGTAGGGTATCCATGATCAAATTTGAATCTTTAGAGTGTTATCCATTCACACCAACCTTGATCAAAACTAAAGTTTTTGAGGAAATCATATAAAAAACTCTAACTCTATCATATTTTTTATTCATATTTAATTTAACAAACAAGCCTAGTATTTTCATGGAATGAAGAGAATGTATGGCCTATATGCAATTATTATACCCTCAAAATTGTGTTTAATATGAATAAATCCACCTTTTTCGTCCAAAATAACACAACGTAGAATATTTTTCAATTTATTTGTTATAATTTTTTAGGTTATCTTATAAATCATATTATAAAGGATTATTAAATGAAAATTATCAAAATATCATGTCTTACCTTTATTTGGAACTAATTAAATAATGGTGGCATTGACCTCACTTGCTATAGCCTTCATTTCATAGCATCTCCAACATATCATTCATCAACAAATACCAAAAGTTTTGAAGGGAGATTGTTAGAGCCAAGTGCCTTAATAGGGTGGAAGAGAAAACCATCTCTTGTACCTCCTTTGTAGATATCTTCCTCATCAATCTTCCATTTAGTCTTTGCATTGCAATTGATGGAAAATTTTGTAAAATCTTACTATGAAACCCCTTATCTTATCTAACTTACCTTTGAAATAATTAATGATTCCTTCCTATTATTTCTCAATGCTTCTTCAATTTGGAGTAGAAATATTTTTGAATCGACAAGAAAACAAACTTGTTTTGGGTATAGCATGAAAAATGTGGTATTTTTATCCCCTTCCCTAAGTCATCTCTTTCTATATTTTTGGGCTAATATAACTCTTCCTTTTGCAATAATTATTTTTATTCTACATAAGAATCCTGGTTCTCTCCATTGACTTCTATTATCTCTTGTAAATTGTTGAGCTTGGATTTAATTTTCTCTTTTATTTTAAATATATTACAAAAACAATCATTCCAAATATTCATTTGCTCATTTACATATTTCATCTTGTGAATAAACATGTACATATATTATTATAAAAACCTTTCTTTATTCCATCATGACATAACCATATGGAAGAAATTAGGGCTTGTGAGCTAAATATACTGAAATCAAAATAGCTTTAGATGACCATTAATAAGTAGAGCATATTTTAAAGGAATGGGTTTGTGATATAATCCTACTTACAATAAAATATCTAAAGAGATTGTATGCTCTGTTTGAAACCATGTACTTGTCATATGTGCTCGACCAATATGTCTATTATCCCATGTATATTAAAATCTTGAAGGAATGACATCTTGAAATCTATTTGAATTGATAACAAAACAAATTCCTTATTGATTTAGACTATCAAGAAGTGTCACCCTTATTTTTTGAATAATATAGAATAATATTGAAGTCCTACCAAGAATTTATAGATCACAATTATGAATCATCATTTAATTTGATATAAACAAATTGAGGTCCTTATAAAACCTATCACAATGAATAATTGTAGTTAGAGAAAATACATTTATAATTCCATCTGATATTTTTTTATCTAAAAGGATGGCAAACCTAAGTGCTTATTACTTCTAGCAATTATTTGTTCCATTTGCTTTGTCTCATATTATTGTAATACATTATAAAGATCCTAAAGAAGAAATTTCTATACAATCCCGCATCTTCCAAATCTTGTTGAATGCATCCTTACATTTTTCATTACTTATTTTTATTTCTTGCATTATAGTAAACTTGGAACTATATCATTCTTTTTTTTGATAAGTTAAAGGATTTCATTGCTAGACGGGTTTTAAGGATCCCAAAACCTTGTTACAAAAACAACCATGCTTGCTGTAAGTAGAGAGGATTTTCAACAAGGGATGCAACCCTGAGCCTAAAATAGAAAAGAGCATAATAGAGGACACAGCCTCAGACATAAGGAAAGAGGAAGAAAAATGACACTGCCTAAGTAGATCGACCCGCATAGCAAAAAGAAATAGGCTCCACGTAGGGTAGCCATGGGAACAAAACGAAAATAACTTAGACAAAAAGAAGCAGGCTCCATGCAGGGTAGCCGTAGAAGCAAAACGTAAGAAAATAAGGAGATCATTCCTCAGTGGAATCCTTTTCCTCATCCTTAGTTTCACCTTTAATAGGGTCCTTAGGCTCCTCCTTGATGGTAACCACGTCCTCCACTTCAGACCCATCGTCAACCTCCTGGCCACTCTGACCTTCAAAGAAAAGCTTCTGAAGGCCTTCCCTAAGATCGATGATCGAATTAACCATGGAATTCATCATGCCTATTGTGGTGGAGATTATGAACTCTTTCAGCTGCTTCACCTCATCATCTGCCTCTTCATCATCAGTCTTAATGTCAATTATCTTCTTGCTACCTCTCACCACCTGATTTTGAAGGTGGGAAGATTTCCTTACGGGCCCTTCCATATTTTCAAAGCTAATGCTCTTCCTCACCTTCAGCTCCTGAATAGCTTCAATGGCCTTCCTCTTTCTTTCTGCAAGTGATAGTAGAGTAGAGGGCCCAACAGGTTTGGTGGTTGGGCTGGGGATGCTCGGGTTGGCCTTAGGGCTGAGGGCTAGGACATAGGTGTAGATAACCTTGAACATTCCTTGATGGAAAGGGAGGTCATGGCCTTTCTTATTCCTACAGGATGTAATTGAATAGTTTATTGAATTGACAAAAAACTGGGGGATGTTTATGGGATTAATATCATGAAAGTGGTTAACGAAGGCCAAATGGATAACTACAGAGCACTTTTTTTGGGTCATCGACAGTGATGAACTCCATGACTGGCTTCATCACGTCATTCCAGGGGGTGTTGAGATCACTCCTATAGATACCTTGCTTTGCTCCTTTGTAGATCCTTTCATTGTCCTTGAACTCCTTAAGTTCCACCTCCCAGTTGTGCTTCTGTCTATGGATTGAGCATCCTTTCATAGCCTAGCCAGTAATCATAGACAAGAGGTTGACATCCATGTAGAAACTTATCTCTTAAACTATAATAGAGCCATTATTCCAAGATTCCAAAAATTCCATGGTAATGTCGAGCTCCTCACCAGTGAACATGTGAAAGAAGGGAAATAAGTTCCACTCAATGAGGATTCTCTCAACTAGGGCATCACATTCAACTTTGTTGGGCTCGATGAAACTCATGGTGAGTTGGTGGTGAGGGTTGGGGAATGGACTAGAAGGAATAGTAGAGGCCTGAGGGTCGAGGGGCTTACTACACCAGTAAGGAGGGAAGATGACCAATGGAGGAAATATGATGGCTTTGCATGGAATGGAAGCATGGGGGATGCCTATGGTGGATTTATGGATGAAATCTTGAGGAAAAATCCCCAATTCTTGGAGGTTGCCATTAATGATATCAACGAAGCAATTCAAATTTGACACTGGGGGATTGGAAATCTCAATATTTTTTTGGAAATGATTGCTAGGATAGGGATGATGTACGAGGAGAAAAGGAGGGTTGAAAATGATGATCTTTGGATCTTGGCAATGATTGGTTCTAGGGCCAAGCAAGATGTTTCTGGAATGATCACCTCCATCACCATTGCTACCATGATCCTCCCGGAGGGTGTGCTTCATGTTCCAGAGCATGATCTTGAAAATATGACCATTGCCATCCTTTCCTTTCCTATGGAGGTGCCACATCCCCCTCACAAAGCCTATGGTAATCCACCTTTTTAGGGTTGTGTCTCTATCTTGGGTTTGGATATTACTTGGCCCGATGTTTGTATGGTGCCATTGCCAATGCAAAGGACAATTGAAGTAATTGAAAAGGGTGCCTTCATGAAACATCTTCTCATTGGAATTTGAAACACCACCTAGGTCTCTGCACACAGTTGACATTAATTGCCATAAATTGAAAAATATGTTAGTGTACATTTCCAAGAAATTGGACCAGACAAGCATGACCTTTTGGTGGTGGAAAAGGGTCTGCATGGATAGATGATGCCCAATCATAATGAAGATTGTGTGATGCCCACTTTTTTCGTGCTTAGGTGGAGTATTCACTATCCACGTGGGCATCCTACTTCCACTTCTATTGTTATGCATGTGACACAGGATGAGGGTCCTGGAGGAACACATCCTCATGAGGAAGACCATTAGGATTATCACCTTGAGGTTTTTCCTGTTCCACAATGGCATGAACTTCATCAGGTATGTCATCATTCCAGGTCAGAATGTTGGGCGTGTGGACTCCAAGGTTAGCCAATCTATCCGTAGCTCCATTTGCTTCTCTATAAGCATGTTGGAATATGACTTCCTGCATGTCAAGGATCAAGTTCCTAGTGCCTTCAATGTAATCCCTGACTCTCCAGGAAGGATTGCTATTGTTCTTGAGGTAACTGATGATATTGAGGGAATCTCCTTCGATAATTAACCTGTTGGAAAAGTTCTTAGCAAGGGAAAGACCTCTCCACATGCTTTTTGCCTCTGCAACATGATTGGTCTGGTCCCCCAATCCCTCAGCAAAGGTGAGGATGACTTCTCCTTGATGATTTTTGAGGATACCTCCTGCTCCTACTTTTCTTGGGTTTCCTTTCGCAGCCCCATAAAAATTTAGTTTGAACCACCCTATCGGTGGAGGAGTCCACTTGGAATTGATTCTGAGATTAATGGAAGGATGAAAGTCCTCCAAGGATAGGTCAAGGGATCTACTCACAGTGAGCTCAAACCTGGAAGTAGGCTTGGGGGAAGGGGGATAAGGGAAGCATTTTCTTTGGCATAGGCTAGGATCCTACTGAAGGTAAGCTCTGGGATAGATGGGCGCTAGGAGAAGACTCTATGGTTTCTCTCAAGCCACACTTGCCAAAGGAAATGGTGAAGACACATTTTCCAGAGGAATTTGAGGTGAGGGTTATGGAAGGGGCTAGGCCATTGGAGAAAGAGGTCGGTGATGGAGCAAGGTTTTACCCATAGGATGTGGAAGGATTGGAAAATGGAATCGAGGATGGATGAGGAATAGGGGCAATGGAGGAAGATGTGAGAGGGGGATTCCCAAGCTGCTAAGCAAAGGGTGCACCTATTGGGGATGGTGATGCCTTTTTTAATCAAGTTGTCAATAGTCAGGATCCTTTCTTGAATGGTGAGCCAGGAAAAGAAAGACACCTTGGGGATAAGGGACTTAATCCAGACAAGGTTAAAAGGCAACATGATATCCTCAGTTTCAAGAAGAAGTTTATAAGCAGACTTGATAGTAAATTCTCCACTCTCTGAAGGCTCCCAAATAAGGGTGTCATTAGAATTAATGGGAGGGATGATAGTGGAGTGTAGGAGGGAATTCAACCTGGTGGATTCAGAAGGATGGGTAGTACATCTGATAACTTTCCAATTGATAGTGTTATTCTGAATGTCTAGGAAGTCAGAGACTTTGTGTCCTATCCTGAAGTCTGTATAGGCTTTCAGTCTGGATAGAATAGGATCTTCAATGAGAGGTTTTTCTGAAATCCATTTGTCATTCCAGAATTCTATTTCGCTTCCATCCCCTAGTTTCCATATTAAACCTTTCTTCAGAAGTGACCTGGTACTTATGATGGAATTCTAGAAGGTGGATCCTCTTGTGGGGGTTGCATCACTGAAGAAGTTGGCTCCTTGCAGATATTTCCTTTGGACAATGGATGTCCACTCATTCTTGGTGTTAGTAACCAATCGCCAGGCTTGTTTGGCCATCAAGGCTATGTTTAGGGATTGAATCCTCCTAAGCCCAATTCCTCCTCTATCCTTAGGTCTACACACTTTATCCCAAGTGACAAGGTGCAATCGTTGCTTGTTTTCAGTTCCAGACCACAAGATTTTTTTTGAATTTGTTCAATTTTGTGGTACACTACGATAGGGGCTTTAAAAATAGAAAGGAAGTACATAGGAATACTTTGGAGGGAGGCTAATGTGAGGGTACTTTTAGCAGCTTGGGATAGTAGGTTGCCCTTCCACCCTACAAGTTTCTTTTGGATCCTTTCTATGACGTTGTTCCACATAGAAGCAGTAGGTTGACCACAGAAAAGTGGGAGACCCAGGTAAGTGGTTGGGAGGACAGCCACAGAGCATTCAAGGATTTTGGCAATCTTATTTTGTCTTTGGGTAGGTGTATTGAGGAAATACAGTTTGCTCTTATTGAAATTCACTTTCTATCCAATAGCTGCTTCATACAACTTGAGAATGAACTTGATAACCTGTGCCTAAAAAATGGAAGCATTAGTAGATAAAATGGTGTCATCCATGAATTGTTGGTGTGAAATAGGATTAGTTTGGGAGGAGGCTTTAATTCCTAATAGGAGGCCTATTCTGCAAGCTTCTTGGATGGTCTTTCCTAAGGCTTCAGCAACAATGATAAATAGAAGGGGGAAATAGGATCCCCTTGCCTTAGACCTCTACTGCTCTGGAAATACCCCGTTGTGGATCCATTGATGAGGACTGAAAACCAAGGCGAAGAAATGCACACTTTGATTAGCTCAATCCACTCAGGATGGAATCCAAATTTAAGCAAGATGGCTAGAAGAAAGTTCCAGTTTACTCTGTCATAAGCCTTATTCATGTCAAGTTTGAGAACAAAGGCAACCTTTTTGGTTTTAGAGGTAGAATGCAGGGCTTCATGGATGGAAATGACACCATCTAGGATTGATCTACCTTGGATAGAGCTTCCTTGGCAAGGATCAATGATGCTTGGCATGATACTTTTCATCCTATTAGCCATGATTTTGGTCAGGATTTTATAAGCAACGTTACAAAGGCTAATGGGTCTGAAGTCAGACAAGGATTTAGCAGTGGGATTTTTAGGAATAAGGGCAATGAAAGTAGAATTGAAGCCTCACGGAATTCTTTTGGATGACTGAAATTCTCTTATGGCCAGACACACATCAGGACCAACAATGTCCCAAAAGGTTTGGAAGAACTGGGGAGGAAAGCCATCAGGTCTAGGAGCTTTATCAGGATGCATGGAAAAAAGGGTAGACTTGATCTCTTCATCTTGAAAGGGTGCAATTAAGCTGGAATTAACATTGTCTAGAATGGAACAAGGGATATGATGGAGCATGGAAGCTTGAGCAGAATCAGAACAAGAATTGTCATCTTCAAGGAGAGATCTAAAGTATGAAACTACCTCATCTCTGATTTCCTCAATATCCATGGTAGAAGTGCCATCACTTTTCACCAAAGCTTTGATTCTATTGTTGCTTCTATTCCTCAGAGTGGAAACATGGAAAAAATTAGTGTTTGAATCTCCCTCTTTGAGCCATAAAGCTCTAGATTTCTACCACCAGAAGGATTCTTCACAAGCAAGGACGTTGTGGAATTCAGAAAGGATTAATTTTTCTTCTGTCCTTATTTGTTCATCAATCTGCCCACTTTGAATTTTATTTTCTATATTTTCAAGTCTATCTTTGAGAGATTTCTTGTTGGAAAATAGGTTGTCGAAGACTTCTTTATTCCATATTTTTAGTTCTTCTTTAAGGATTCTGAGCTTCTAGGCAAGTTTGAAGGATGGCCATCCCTGAACATTTTGTTGCCAGCATTGGGAAACCCTATGCCTCAAATCTGGATGATGTATCCACATAGCCTCAAATATGAATGGTCTTCTGTAGGGGTTGGATTTGTCGATTTCAAGCATAAGAGGATTATGATCCGACCCTATTTTAGGTAAAGGATGAAGACAAGCATCACCAAACATCTGAACTGCTTCCTGGGAGAGAAAAACTGTGTCTAACTTGACTTGAATATGTTGATTTCCTATTCTTCTATTGCTCCAAGTGAACTTTGCATTTTTGAGTTTTACATCCATGAGATTGTTGGAGTTGACAAAGTCATTGAAATCCTCCATGCTTTTGTTCGGGGTCTCAGTCCCTCCTTTTTTGTCTAAGGGGTAGAGGGGGTATTGAAATCTCCTGCAAGGATCCAGGGGATATTTTGGAAAGAGTCCTTTATTCTACTTAGGGAATCCCATAGTTGGGCTCTTCCAGATATAGTATTAGGAGCATAGATGTTAGTGAGGATCTAGGAGAAATTGTTGCACCTATCATGGAATAGCACACTTAAGAGCCTATCACTAGAATGAATTAATCTGCCTTCAACTTTTTTCTTATCCCAGAGACACATGAGGCCTCTAGAGGATCCTCTGGCATGACTGAACACTGCATCTACCTTTTTCTAGATCATATTAGCTATGGTTAAGGAGTTATTTGCATCAATTTTGGTTTCCTGCATGATGAAAATTGAGGGCTTTAAGTCTCTTCTCATTGATTTGACAAGTCTCTATTTGGCAGGCCCATTTAGGCCTCTCACATTCCATGAGAGGATCTTCATTTAGAAGGTTTGGATGCCTTTCTACCTCCCCTTCCTTGAGGTTGGGGGGTTTGGAAATTTTGGTCTCCTCTCTGGGTTGAGAGGTAACAGTAGGAAAAAGGGTCTTCTGAATACCATTGGCAATGTCATCTACAATTCCTCTCTTCCATTGCTCATATTTGGAAATCCTTCCTCTTTTTTTGTCACTACCACAGTCAATGGGTGACTTGGTGGAGCTTCGGGTTTGCTTGGGGCTGAATTTGTAAGGAATAATCTGCTCAAGGACAGGGCTAGAGGGTCTGGCACTGCTCTGATTTGGATGAGGACACATCATATCCACCACTAGATTTTTAGGGATCTTATCAAGGCTTCCTTGAAGGAGAGTCTTAGGGTCATCACAAGGACTATGAGAGGGTCCTGACTTGGAGGGGGAATCAACAAAACTCAGGTCAATGTTTAGGTCTTCAAGGGGAAAGGATTGGCCTAGTCTTGAAAGGGGGATCTGGATTCCTTCAGAAAGGGGATTTGGGACAGGAAAACTCTCAGTATCTTTTGGAGCACCTTTTTGAACTTCCTCGGGGTGGGGATTTGGAATAGAAGCATTCTCATTTTCCTCTAGCATTAAATTAGAATCTCCTAGGATACCAAACTTATTGGAGAAAGCAAGAGGGGAACTTACTTTTTCTTGACTTGGATTCATTTGTGAGGTGACAATATCATTCTATATATTTTGTAATTACCTTTTTTTTAAGTTCTTATTTGTGCCCCTACTACTCCAAAATAACATATTCATCATTATAGTACCCACTCCCCCTCATTAGTTATATCTTTGATTTATTTCTTAATTAGATGATATGATTTATTATGTTTGGGCCTCATGCTTTAATTGTAGATATTTAATTATCATGATTCATTAATATTATTACTTTTATTATATTATAGAGGGTGTTTTATTTTCAAGGTGTCATGGTTATGATGTTTTTTTATAGAGCAAGGGTTTTTGAATTAATGGTTTTATTACTCATGATCATTGCAATTTGCAAGAATATGATGGATATATTATAATATTTTTATAAAGATATAATCGTATAGTTATGATAGATCTTCCAAGAAAAAAATATTTTGGATTGTGATATTTAGTTTGAGGCCACCATGAGGGAAAGAAAAATTATTTTCTTGTTGAAAGGTATACTCATAATGCATAAATATTTGTATGATTTATTGTCAAGTCTAATTTTTTGATTAATTTGATTTTTCTTCCTATTAAATTCTTAGAATATTTGTGGGTGGTATATGGATTCTACTTAATTTTTTGGTCTTCTACTATGTTGACTTTAATTTATTTTAATATAATTGTGAAAAAGGAACACAAGATTAGTAAAAAACTCAAATAGAAAGAATGCAAGGAGGTGTGAGGAAATGGAAAAAGAGGGAATAGGTAAAAGGTGGAGAGAAGTGAAGAAGTGGGAGTTTATGGATGAATCAAGGGGTGTATGAGAGTGAAGGGAGTAAGTATGTGTGTGAAATAGGAAGAATTATTAATTTCTTAGGGGTGTGTTCTTGAAAATGGAGGAAGAATGATAAAGGAAGAAGTGGAGGATCCTAGAGTTGTAAAGTTATACCAAGGTGGAAATTGGTTGCATAATAAGCAAAGCATGCAAGCCATGTAACACTTGTCACTTAAAATAAATAGTCTTTATGTATTGAAAATTGTTGTTTCTCTTCTCTATAATAATTTCCACTCTAGTTTTCTATTGCTCATAAGATCTGTAATAGCCTCGTATTGTCAAAATATGATTTATGGTACCCTTGTAATGTCAATGTGGATGTTGCTAACATGATTAAAATTCCTGTAGAAGAAGATTTTTATAAGTTTTAAATATGTGTAGTAGATACACTATGAAATCCTTAGGGAATCATGGCCAAATATTCTAAACCAAAAGACTTCTCTTATGTAGGGTAAATGATGTATATTGAGTTTATTAGTATGAAGAGGAATATAATGTTAGATCATATATGTATGTTGGGTATGGCATATTGCATTTATTTGAATGTAGGAGAATGAAATATTGTGTGATATATATATATATATATGGTAATTAGGGTATTTATATTAATTTGGTTTTGATTGGATCCCAAAACCATATACATCAGCTTTTATCAGCATGCGCTAGCAGTCATAACCATATGTACCATCGAGTAAACCACATAGGGAATCCGTAGATTGGAATGAAAACAAAAAATCCATGCATTACAGCTCCATGCATTTTTATACTTACAAAAATTAACTACAAATTCATAGAAGAAGAAAAACTAGCCATTTTTGGGGTAATCACTAATACTACGCAAGGGAGAATAATCCTAGACATACAGTAGAAACTAAAAATATTAATACCCATCCAAGGAAAACCATGAGCATATCTCAAAATAATCCTACACAAGGGATGAAATACGTTTGAATACCACCAAGAGATATCATTCCAGAACCTAAACACACCCACATAGGCCCTTCTGTCATGCATCAGTTATGTCTTCCTTTGTTGAATTGCTCTTAGTAGTGTTCTTGATTAGCTGCTTCAGATTCCCACTAATGCTCTCCAAGGTGTTGATAATATTGTTGATGATGATGGTGACAATTTTGTGGTGGATGTTTGAGTTGTGACTAGAGTTGTCACTATTATCATCAAAAATGTGCTCTAGGAAATTTTTGTTTGTTTCCTTCTTTTTTATATGGGTTGATCTGCGAGTCTGGTGGGTACTTTCTTTCGGTTTGATTTTCCTTTTTGGATGGCAAAGACTTAGAGATAGCAACTAGTGAGGCCCTACTTTTAGTTAAGGCTTGAAACTTAGGGGACACTTCTAAGTCCATGGGATCTTAGGGAGAGAGCGGGAAGGGCTTCGAGCAAAAGGAGACTAAGGTGGATTGGACTGAAGGGGGGGACAAATATGGGCAAAGGTTTGGCTAAGGCATGATAGAACATTATGGAAAACAAATCTTGATCGGTGGGGGTGTTCAAGGATTTCCTCTTGTGGGTATTATGAATAGATAGCCTAATCAAGCGATAGAGGAAATTAAGAATGTTTATTGGCTTGAACCCTCTCAAATGGTTTACCATAGCAAGGTGAAAGTTGAGGAGGGGTTTGGATGGATCATCTACTATAACATATTGCAAGATAGGTATTAACAAAGAGGACCAGGGGGAAGGGAGGGATTCATGTTCAATAGAAATACCTTTCCATTTGAAAATCTTAGAGTGATTGGGAAAACCTTCGAGCTTTGGATCCCAGTTGTTCTTGTCCCTGCAAACAATGCGACCAACCATCAGTAGCTCCATAACCTCTGCTAAAATCCCCATTGTTACCTAAAAATGAAGGTTTTGAACCTTCACACTACCATTATTCCATGAGTTCATGAAGTCACTAGTAATGTCCTCCTCAGCCCCTTTGAATTTCTTGAAGAGATGGATGAATCCTTGGGCTTCAAAGAATGACAAGGACAAGGGATCAATTTGGAAATTAGAGGGTTCCAACAACACCATTGGGAGGAGCCTGATTGGGTATTCAACAAGGATTATGACAATAAATTGAGAGGCAGGATTTTTGTGATCAGAGGGCATGAAACTATTGATAGAGGAGCTATTTAAAAATATTTGGAAAGAGATTTTGCAAAGGCCAAAGACCTAGAAGTCAATACAGTTGGCATTGATGCATTGGGTGAAGCTTATTTGGGAAGGTCCATCATCATTAGCAATAAAAGTGGTGATATCACACTTAATTAGGAAATGATGAACCTCGCTCGTGTGGATAAACCTACTTGAGTTGATTCTGAATGACCCCTCTTGAAGAAGGCCATGCACAAATTTCTTTGCTAATTTTTTGAAGGAGAACATGTGTTTCTAACTAGAAAAGGTAATGGAAAGAGAGCCCTATTGATACCCACCATCATTGGAATCAGTGGGAGCACCTAAGGAGTAATTGGACTTGATTTAAAGATTGCGGGAGTAGTTTTTTTGGGTGACCTGAGGATGAATATTTCCAAGACCAAACCAACATTGTCTTAAAAATAGACAGCTTTGAAGGAAGCACTCTCTAGGGAAGCATCGAAAAAAGAACCCAAGTAGAGGGATTGGATGTGGTGAATAATGATTGGGTATGGTATAAGGGGTGGTGAGGAGGCCCAATAGAGCGGGGGGAGGATAGAGGTCAGATGATACCATGACTCGACAAATCCTTTTTAGCTTCATTGATGACATCTTGAGAAATATCCGTGTCCCAAACAATTAGAAAAAAAATTCAAACTTATATGTTGGCAAGAAGGTTAGTCGTCTTGTTAGATTCATAGTACATGTGTTGTTAGGTGACACCAAGCTGACTTTGGATCATTTTTTGACCTATTTTATGGTATTCCTAATGCTCCACGAAGGGATTTTTCTATTGTAAATGTAGTTTGTAACATTGAGGGAATCCTCTTCAATTTCAAGTTTCCTCTAATACTTTTGGATGATGCTTAGTTCTCTACATAGCGTGTGAGCTTCAGCAACATGGTTTGCTTGGATTCCTAATTTTTCAACAAAGACGACCAAAATTTTACCCTTGTGGTTTTGGATAAGACCTCCTGCACCTGTCATTCTTGGGTTTCCTTTGGACACACCATCATAGTTAAGCTTGATATAACCTTCTAGGGGAGGTATCCAAGAGGTAGGCTTTTGAGGATGGGGAATGGATGGGGATGAACTGGATTTCATAGGGATATTGAGGCTGATGAAAAAGTTGAGCTCTATTCCCATATCTGGGGGTTTTAGGTAGAGGAATAGATGGGAATTCTCTATGGTAAAGCTAATAGTTTTGTTGGCAATGGTTATAGGGTCCTTAGAGAAATTAGAGACAACTCTACTATTCCTTTCGAGCCATACCTGACACAAGAAATGGTGGAGGTAGATTTTCCATAGGGTATGAAGGCGAGAATTTTTGAAAGGGTTGGGCCACTAAATGAACAACTTGATCAGGGAATTGGGTTGGACCCACTTTATGTGGAAGGTGGACAAACCGTGAATCAAAATAGAGTTGGATAACTCACACCTAGTGAAAAAATGATTGATATATTTCCAAGATTTAGTGCATAAGTGACATTTTTTAGGAACCATCATCCCTCTCTTGATGAGATTATCAGTGGATAGAATTTTGTTTTGGATGACTAGCCAGGAAAAAACCCCTACTTTTGGAATGAGGTGTTTAATCTAGATCAAGTTGAATGGAATAAAAACTTATTGGGGATTGAGAAGGAGTTGATGGATAATTTTAACAGATAAAATTCCACTATTAGTTTCTTTCTAGATTTGATGGTCATCTATTCTATCCGTCAGGATCATTGTTGCGTTCAGCATGTTGGACAGAATTCTCACAGCATTGATTATTTTCCCATCATTTGTAATGATATTTAGATCTTTCCAATTTTTAGAGCCATTGTTTAATTGAATGAAGTCCACCACTTTGCTAACTAAAAATACATCTATAAGGGCTTTCAACAAGGAAATTTCATTATCTTTGATTAGGGATTGATCTCTGATCCATTTGTCTATCCAAAAGTTTATAGAAATTCTTGATCCTAGCTATCATCTTAATCCATTATGAATGATATCCCTGGTTTGGGTTATCGATTTTCAAAAGGTTGATCCTTCCTTGGGGATTTCTTCGTCCATGATATCTCTACATTGAAAATACTTTCTTTTGACAATTTATACCCATTATGAGTTTGACTTTGTGAATATTTTCCAAGCTTGCTTTACCAACAAAGCAGTGTTCATGTTTTTGATTCTTTTGAGGCCCAACCCTCCCTAACTCTTAGGAATATATACATTTTTCCATCCAACCATGTAAATATTTTTCTTGTCTTCTGAGCCAACCCAAAGGAATATTTTTTGATTTTGCTATATTCTTGAGTAGATTGAAATGGGAAATTTGAAAATGGAAATGTAGTAAACTGGAATACTTTAAAGGTAAGATGATGTAAGAGTGGCTTTGGTAGCTTGAGAAATAAAATCCCCTTTCTAGCCTGCCAAATTTTTGTTGATCCTCTCTATCACGTAGCTCCAAATGGATTCTTTGGGGTGGTTGGTGAATATAGGGAGACCCAAGTAATTAGTAGGGAACTTGGCAATACTGCACTAGATAATTTGAGCAATTTTGACTTGTTTGGGCAGGGAGTGATGATGAAGAAGCTTTTTCTTTTGGTATAATTGATTTATTGCCATACAACATTTTCATAAAATTTTAGGATGTGCTTGATCATTTTGGCCTCCAAAACTGAAGCATGGGTGGCAAGGATTATGTCATCCATAAATTGTTGATGGAAAAGAGGATTTAGATTCGATGTAGCTTTGATTCCCGAATTGGTGCCCTCAGAAACAACATTCTTGAGGGTTATTCCCAAATATTCAACAAGCATAATGAAAATAATGGGGGAGAGGGGGTCACCTTTCCTGATACCTCTGCCACTTAGGAAGTATCCTATAGTGGATTCATTTACCAATACTAAAAACCATAGGTTTGAAATGCATCCTTTAATTAAGCCAATCCAGTCCTTGTGGAACCCAAATCTTTGAAGGACAACAAGGAGAAAATCCCTGTTGACTCTATAAAACATTTTACTGATGTCTAGCTTGAGAAAGAGAGCGGCCTTCTTATTTTGGGATGCTAAGTGAAGTACCTCATGCAAGGAAATGATGCCATCATTGATAGATCTTCCTTTGAATGAACTGCCCTGGCATGGATCTATGATATGGGGGAGGATCTCTTTGAGTCTTATTGTCATTGCTTTGGATAAAATCTTATAGATTACATTGCATAAATTGATGGTCCTATAATCATTCATTGATTTAAAATCAGACCCTTTTGAGATTAAAGCAATGAATATGGAATTAGTTCCTATTGGGATAGATTTGGATTTATGCATGTGTTTGATGGCATTGTAAATATCTTCTCTTATGATATCCCAAAAAGTTTAGAAGAAGCAAGGGGGAACCCGTCAAGACCTGGGGCTTTGTCCAGAGCTATGGTGAATAGGGCTTGATTTATCTCATTATTAGTAAGGCCCTTGATAAGCATGGCATTCATTGTAGGAGTGACCATACTAGGAATGTGTTGTAGGAGCTGATATTGGGCCTGGTTGGAATAGAAAGAGCTAGCTCTCAGCATGTTTTCAAAAAAAGTGGTTGCTTCTTCTCGAATATTATGGATGTATCTATTTTTTATGCCATCACTTTTGGTTAGCTCCCTGATTTTGTTTGAGCTTCTATGGCAAAGAGTTGAAGCATGGAAAATTTTTGTGTTTGAATCCCCTTCTTTGAGCCACAGGGCTTTGGAATTTTGTCTCTAAAAAATTTCTTCCTTGTCGAAGATATTGTGATATTATGCAAGGATTTTTTTTCCTCATTTTTGATTTGGATGTTCATCTGACCATTTTGATTTTTTTTCTATAGTTTTGAGTTTATTTATGATTTCTTCCTTACAATCAAAAATATTACCGAATACTTCCCTGTTCCAAATTTTGATGTTTTCTTTTATTATTCTGAGTTTTTGGAAGACTTGGGATATGGATGATCCACTTGCTTATTGTTGCCACCACTCAAAATTTTGATTTCATAGATCAAGGTTCTAGACCCACATTGGTTTGAATCTAAAGGGGGTCTTGAAAATAGGGGCCTTATTTGCTTTGAATAAATGAGGGCAATGATCTAATCCAATCTTGAGTAGGGAATTGAGAGAAGCATCACCAAATAGGGGAATGACTTCTCTATATAAAAATATTTTTTCAAGTTTAACTTGTATGTGTTGGTTTCCTATTCTTTAGTTGCTCCAGGTGAAGTGAGCTCCTCTGATCTGGATGTCCATTAGTTCATTATTAGTGATAAAGTCATGGGAGTCTTGGATGCTTTTGAATGGGATGTCGTTGTCGCCTACTTTGTCATATTGGAAGAGGAGGAAATTAAAATCCTTGGCTAAGATCCAAGGGTAGTTGCTGAAAGCATTTCTCATTTGGCTTGAGGAATTCCATAGCAAGCTCCTACTTTGGGGTTTATTGGGGGCATAGATATTAGACAGAATCCAGTAGAATTTATTGTCTTTGCATAAAAACATTATGTTTATTACTCTGTCTAAAGATGAAATAACTCTACCTTCCACCTTCTTTGGATCCCACAGGCACATTAAACCCCCAGATGAGCCTTGGGTAGGACTGAAGGTATTGTCACTATTTTTCCATATGGTTTTGGCAACCTTATGAGTTTTTGTCTGATCAATTTTTATTTCTTGCATGATAAGGATAGTTGGTTTGATTTCTTTCCTTAAAATTCCTATAAGACTCCATTTTGCCACATTGTTGAGCCCTCTCACATTCCATGCGAGAATTCTCATTTTGGAACTTTGGTTCCTTTCTTGTCCCCCTTTGAATGCTATAAGGGAGGTTTGGATAGTTTGGGATCATCTTTCTGCTAACTAAACATTTTTGAGAAAAGAGTTTTTTGAACTCCATTGGCTATGTATTCTATAGTTTTTTTCCTCTTTTTCTCCTATAGATTTGGCCTTCCCATTTTCTTATTGCTTCCATACTCCACAAAGTCTTTTTTGGAGCTTCAGGTATTTTTGGGACTAAAATTAGCTTTGGCTAAAGGGGAGTTTTCTAGCTGCTCTTAGACAAGGTGAGAATCAGGGAGAGGGTTAGAAGGTCCTGATTGGGATAGGGAGAGGGATGGACAAAACTTTTTAGTGGGGGTAAAATAATTGTTTGAATGGGGATGGGGCTGGAAACCTTCTTCAGTGAGAAGGTTTTAGAACTCATCTTTAGTGAGTAGGATATCATCATTTGAGTGAGTAAGAAACTCTTCATTAATTTCAAAATCATGATTGGTGTATCCAGATGGAATATTAAAATGATTAGGATGAGCAAAAAGGGATTTTACCTTGATTTGGTCTCCTGGGTGTTTTGAGCTCATGATTTGTTTTCCTTTATTTATCAAGGGATTCTATACGATTGCTTGTTGATAGTAATTCCCATTATTTGGTTGCCTACTATTTTGGGTCTGGGTTCTACCTATTTGGAATCCAGCTTGAGCTTCATTCCTTCAGGCAGTGCTATCCATTTCATTCTACTACCTAAGAGAGGGGTATGGGTCTTGAGGTGTCCTTGGGCTTAAAATTCAATATAGAATGCTAGTTTATTTTCATATTCTATTGCCTAACATCTGTGGTAGGATCCATAAATAAGGTTAATCTAAGTTGGTAGCTGAGAATATAGGTTGGCATTGATACAAATTTTATTATGAATTATGTGTATTTAGGCTCTGGTGGTGGTATCAATGGCCATAATTTCCCCTATGTATCTGCCAATCCCATGTAGGATATCTTCATGCCAAAACTGACTGGGTAGGCCTAGAAGGTGGATCCACACCAGTGCAAATTTGATGCTTTGTTTTTTGGCATTGAAATCCTCACCCCATGAACAGGATTTTCCTTCCATAGAACCACGACCCCCTGTTAGGATGTAGGTTGCATCCTCTTGGTTGTTCATCTAGATATGGAAAAACCATCAAGAGGGGCTATGATTTCGAGGTTCCCTAAGGTTATCCACCTAGATGTGGCCTATCTCCAGATGGACTTGATATTTGGTCTACCTCCTACAAATTTCTTGATCAGGCAATGGTTCTCCAGAGATATATAATTAGCCATTAGGGTTTCTGGGATTAGTAGATCTTCTCCTACCAGGACTAAAGGATTGTGACCTTTAGAGGGGTTTTGGGTGTTGATTCCCTTGACATTTTTAACATATGATTCAAATGGAAAGGGCTCGTGAAGAGACCCACCTTTGTTGGCATTTTCATTGGGTTTATCTAGGGGTTCCTTTCCCCATGAATTTTCCTATTTCCCATAGGATTTTTCATATATCAAATCTGGGTCTGATCCCCCAGCACCATCCCTTGTAGCACATTCTATGATCTCACCTAGTTTGGGATCCCAATATGTTGTCCCTCCCATCAAAAATTGGTTCTTGCCTGATTTTTCCTGAGCTCCTTTGTTCGCAATCATGATATATATATATATATATATATATATATATATATATATATATATATATATATATATATATATATGTTGAGTATGATATGTTGGTTTTATTTAAATGTAGGAGGATGGAATATTGATTGATATATGTATGTTGGGTGTATTCTAGTATGTTGGAATAATGAAGGTTGGGAATGACCTTCAAGATGGAGGATGCAATAAATAAGGAGGAAGTATTGCAGTAAAATATAGATCTAAGCCAGGATGTCCTCGAGGGTTTAACTAATATCTATGATTTGAATTTGTGATATGGTGTTGGATGATTTTAGTTTGTATTGGGCTTCCTTAATTTTTTTTATTGGATTTCGTTTCTTGCTTGCCTATCATATTATGGTATAAATTATTTTGTTGGTTTATTGTATAATTTTATTTTCTTGTGTGTACATGTCAAATAGGTTTGACAATATTAAAGCCAAAATCTGGGCCAATCCAAGGTGCACAGGTAGAGCTTTATGGATGGAAGAGTGAAGCAAGTCATTTTCTTGATGGTTTTCTACAAAAGTGTTCTAATGTCCATAGGAAGTATGTAATCTAAGGAATCAATGTTAGAATAGTTGTTCTTATCAATGTATACTAATAGTATTACATAAACATTGGGATTAAATGTTGTACCCTTTTTATTTCTATTCTTACATGTAGATTGTCTAGATCTTTAATCCAAATTTATTTTAAATTAGAATCAAACATTTCTTAAGGGAAAGGGTTCCCTCTATAGCTAGCAATTATCGTACAAAGAATTTTTTAAATTTTATGGTTGTGATTTACTATAGAATATTTACAAATGGTTGAATTGCTTCCTTCACCATTTTGAATATAGATGCCTTTGGGTTGCTCTTATATATCTTTAAAAATATATCTTTGTATTTATAGCATAGCAATAATTCAAGTCATATCAAGGAAAAAAAATATGTAGTTTCCTATTACTTGTAATTATAAGCAATTACTATTATAATAAATTTGTTTGATTAATGAGCTTGTTGCTTTCCAAAATGTAGCATTTAATTAATAATTAACAGTAGGTATAACAAGAATTTAGATAGTTTTGTTGGATTTATATACACCTATAGAATTTCATAAATTTAATGTTATGTTAGAAAAACATAAAACAAATAGTTACCTTAAAAAATGTGAAGAATATATATACCTTATGGAAGAGAAAGCTTTATTAAACTTCATAACTCCTTATTGTAGGGAAAGAAAAAAACTTGCATCAAAGAATATAGAAAAATATATAGAGAAAGACTAAAAGAAAGACCTAGCAAAGAAGAAAGACAAACAAAAAATAGAAGGAAACTTAGTGAAGAAGGAAAATATATATATATTGTGAATAAAAAATGAAAAAATATCAAACAATTTTTTTGCCAATGAGCTTGTCTCGGCATTATTCATTAGGCATCAAATATTTAAGGTGTTAGGCACCTTTGGTTATGTGTGCATATCCTTAAAATGAAGTCGTCAATGATTGACCCCTAGTTTTATAGCATGTGAGTTTCCCATATGATCCTAACCTCGCCAAGGAAGGTTATAGTCCTTTTAGGAGCAAAGGGGCCACCATGTTCTATAGGGCATAGGTGGGTGCTACATGCAACCATGTGGCATTCTCATACCCCCCATAAAGGGGATGCATGACCATTTTTTATCAACCCATAATGCACTTGGGCATATGGAAGGGCATTTGTCTTGTCTTTCAAAGGTCATGGATTAGACTCTTATTAGCATGCATGGGGCAACCAATTGATCCCCTCTTTTAATAAAAAAAATTTGTAATATTTTGAAAAAGAAAGTGAGAAGGTTAATATTATTATATATACTAATAATAATTAAATATATGTGATCACTCAAATTAAACAATTAGGAAGTGGAGAAAAATAATATATAATAAGTTTTATAAGATGGGTTTACTTAAGAATAATACAATACTAAAAGTGGGGTGGCCAAGACCATCACTCTATAGGAAGTTATAAGAAAAAATAAAAAAATTAACTTACTATATGAAATCTAGGAAGCTCTTGCTACAAACAAGCATAAGGGATACATTTGGAACCTATGTTTGGATTCAAAGTCTAACCTAGAATGGTATAAAACATAGAAATAAGATAATTGTCTTTGAAATTAAAGGAAGAAACCGTAATCTAACTCAACTATGTAGGAAACTAATACTTGATTTGGAATTCTTTGTAAAATATCAAATAGTTGTACTTGCATCTCAGTACTCCACCATCTATATATATTTAGGGAGAGCCAATATTATAACTAATTAACCCTATATATTAGGTCTAAATAGAGAGAATAATTTTCCTATAGACTTGGACAAAATTTATACAAGCATTAAATATAATTCTAGTTAATAAAAACCAAAATGTCTTTGCTCTTGTATGGGAATCTATTTAAATTTTATGATTTTTCAATCCATATGTCCATTAGAATTGGGATATTGATTGTTTTATAAATGAAATTTTGAGATTGTATTTTTACATGTCCTTTGTGGGAACCACATGTGATATCAGAGTCATTGTAATGTTCAAACCTTAATGGTTAGACCCTTTTCTACTTAATATAGTTTTTTTAGATATTACATTAAAGTAGGGGATGGCACAATGGGAGTTGATGGATATTGACATCCTTATCAAAAGAAGTATTACCAACTAAATATTTTTCCACCTAAAGAGTCTCAGTAGTCAATGAATAACAAAGTAGCACGACCAAATCCTATGGAGAAAGTTTAAATGTCCATCAAGAATCTTGTCAATGTGATTATGGATTGTCTTTAAACTATACAAGAGATTGTGAGAAGATACCAAGAGATTGAACAGTCTCCACTTGAGTAGTTCAAGCATGGAGAATCTAACCTAGGATGATTCGTAGAGTAGAATAAAGAAATATCTTCAAAAACATAAAGAAGATTAAACCCCCAAAAATTGTATAGGACAACTAAATAAATAATGACATAGGAGTGGTTAATTAAAATGTATAGATATTTATGAATTAATAAATTTTTTAGTCAAAACGAGGATAGCATTGTCATTTTTCACCTGGAGGGTGTAGTGGTTATTTTGCGGAATAATGATAAGGTTGTGATAGGGTATGATCACATGAATGTAACCTAGGAGAGATCCAAAAAAATTTTTTAAATAAAGTACATGTCTCAAGTGTACATTCAATGGAGGATCCAAGAGTTTAGAAACTATAGAATAAATTATGAGTACTAGTTTACATAGGTATTGAGAAATGTTCCATCTCCCAAGGTGATATTATGCTCATAAATCACTTCTTATCTAATATGCATCCTTCTTTGGCATAGATTTTTAGGAGAAATGAGTTACCCACATGATAAGAAATATAATAGATGGTATTATTAATAGAATATGGACCTAGAGGACCCCTAGAGCATAGGGATCAAGCTAAATCCCAAGGGTCAAATAGTCCTATTGGACCTCTTTGGAGGAAACCTAGTTTTAAGAGGAGCTCTTTGTTAGCTCGAATAGCATAGTCATGACCACCATGGCATCCCCCTTCAAGTAAGTAGAGCGTAGCATCATATCCAACTTAAAGGAACCATGGGCATCATCCTTCGTAGCAACAACATAACTAAGGCCATGGTGGGCTAGTTAGAAAAATCAATGGATACGATAATACCCTAAGTTCAAGACCTACATATTGATAGACTCAACCTTATCAATCAAGAAATCCTTAGCAATAACTGTAGTCCATGAGACCAACATAGAGTACTCCTAGTGTTGGCCTTACTAGAGGATATTTTGGATGTGGTAGATCACACTACGTCATGGAGTATCCCTAGAAGTATTTAGGGGTAGGATTGAAACAACATACTCAATTAGGCTGTAGTGCCCCACCATATCATTTAATGTTTATAGTTTTTAATGATTGACAAACTAAACATTAGGCAGCAATCATTGAAATGATAGGTATTTTTTCTAATGAGCTTATCACTATTCTTATAGATGTTAGAGCTTTAGTGATATTTCTTGGTGTTGGATTCATATATAAGCATGAGTTATATGTGTAAATGTCCAATGATCTTGGGTGAGTAGAAAATATTGCTAATCCATCAAAGGGAAATTGGAAGGATATAAATTTTAGTTAGAGATATGGTCCACAAGTTGTCAATTGTTAGTGATTCACTTGGGGTCTTATTACATCACCTTGAGCATTAATTGGCTAAAGAAACACCAAGTGAATATGGATTGTTATCCCAAAAAAGTAGAATATTGTATAGGATGCTAGTTCGAGTAAATAATAAGCCAATGTGTATCTAAACCATTTTAATAGTGTAGGTGAAGAATATCATGAGAAAGAAGTGTGTGATGTAACAACTCCTAAGAAGATGATGAGGAATCCATAATAGATTCACATCTAGTATTGAAGAATTTTTTCAATGCTTTTCCTAAAGAGTTACCAAGGAAGCCTCTAGGTCATGAGTTGGATTTTTCCATTGACTTGTTAGGATTAAAGCCCATTTACAATGCTTTATGTCATATGATAAAAATAGAATTACATGACTTGAAGGTTCAATTGTAAGTCATTGGACAAAATTCTAATAAGTCCTAGTGTCTCACCTTGGGGTGCACCCATCATCTTCATTAAGAAGGATGGGACTATATTATTGTGCATAGATTATTAATATTTAAATAATTTGACTTTAAGAATTGATACTTCTTCCCTCATACAGATGATCTATTTGATCATATATAAGGAGATACTAATTTTTTAAGGTTAAATTGGGATCAAGCTATCATCAATTGAAGATCATGGACTCGAATATTCACAAAAATATATATTGTAATCATTATAACCGCTATAAAATTATGCTCATTCCCTTTGTATTGATAAATACACTAGCTATATTTATGGGACTAATGAACATTGTCTTTCACAAGTTCTTGGTCAACTTCATGGTGATATTCCTTGATGATATCTTAGTGTACTCTTAAAACACACAATAGTATGGAGATCATATAAATTTTACAATATATTAGAGAGTAGAAATTGTATACCAAGATATAAAAGTGCTCTTTATTCTAGTCATACATTCAATATTTAGGTCATGTTATCTCAATAAATAGAATACCATTGGATCCTATGAACATTGAGGCAATCATGGAATGGCCTACATCAACCAATGTTATAGATATGCAAATTGTATTGGGTCTAATAGGGTATTATCATATATTTATGAGTAATTTCTCATGGATCATTAATCCAATCACTTCCTTATAGAAAAAGGTAAATAAATGTGTGTGCTTAGAGAAGTGTGAGGTATCATTACAATATTTGAAGAGGCTATTGAAAAATTCACTAATTTTAATAGTGTTCAATCTTAAAAAATATTATTATGTAATCAAGTGGCATTAGCTCAATTGGTTAGATTCCTCAACATTTCAAGGAGAAGACCCAAGTTTGAATCTTGCCAAACGATATATGGATAATATCCAAGCTTTGTTATAATACCATTATGGTGATGATGTAATATGGGTGGGACCCATTTCAATCCCATATAACCCATTAAAAAAATATTATTATGTATGCATGGATACATCTATTGAATGATTGGGTGGAGTATTGATCCAGGAAGGTAGGGTGATTGTCTATGAGTCAAAGAAGACTAAGAACCATGAACTAAATTATCGTATGTATTATTTAGAGTTGGAAATAATATACATATTATCTCCATATGGAGGAACTATTTGTTGGGCCAACGGTTTGAGATTGGTATCAATCATCAAATCTTGAGGTGTTTATTCACCCAACCAAACCTCAATGCTTAATAGAGGAGATGGATGGAGTTTTTATGTGAATAAAATTATGAGATGTTGTACATAAAGGGTAAGGATAACCATGTATATGATTTCCTTAGTCAAAATAAATACTCTTGATTCATGATGGTTGCTTATATGAATATATAGGATAAGATCAAGGGTGAAATGGTGAATGATGTGTGAGTTCAATGACTTTGGAAACCCATATAGACCAGATTTTGCAAGGAACTAAGTATGAAGGATACTAGTTTAACTATGAGGATATGCTTAGATTCCATAGGGTTGTATATGTTCTATATGTAGGAGTCTTAATAATGATTATTTTTATTAAAGGACATAGGGTAATATATGTTGCACACCCTATACTTAAGAAGATATTTTTCAATTTGAGAAAAATCTTCCTTTGGCCAAGAATGAGGAAGGACATAACTGCTAATGTTAGCATTTATTTAGAGTGTCATAGGGTCAAGGTTGAGCACTAGTGTCCAAAAGTTCTAGTAAGTCCTCATTATATATAGGAATGAAAGTTGGATGTGGTGTCCATGGATTTTATCATAGGGTTACCTCTAACATAGTGGAGACTTAATGCAATTCTAGTTATAGTCAATGAGTTGAATAAGATAGCTCACATCTTGCTTATCAAGAACAATTATAAGGTTAAGGATGTAGCTTAGTTGTATATGCGTTAAATTTTGATACTACATGGAGTTCCTAGAAATATCATTTCATATTGATATTTCTTGTTCACTTCTCAAATTTGGAAGGCCTTTTAGGATTCCTTAGAAACTCAATTAAACTAGAGCACTATGTATTACTATAAGACTTGTGACCATACTAAAAGGGTGAATTGTATGCTAGAATATATGTTGAGGATATACATGATGGAGAAATAAATTCAATGAGATAAGTACTTATTGGTAGTCCTTGTAGAACTCTTAGTTGGAACAATTTGGAGTACCCAATGGTTAGAGGATTAAAAATGATTTAGGAGTTGGAAGAGCAAGTGGATAATATCAAGATTAAGTAGGCTCAAGATTTGTAGAAGAGTTATGTTGATATACACCATATAGAGAGGGTCACTTGGGCATAAAATGATCAAGTTAGACCTAATAAGAGCTCCTTCAGGTTGACAAAGGTATCAAAGCTTAATTTACTTCATAGTGTTATTTGATATTTTGGATAAGCTTGGACTTCGTGCTTACTACCTAACCTATCATGGATCCATAGTGTGTTTCATGTTTTCTTTCTTAAAAAAACACACATATATGGCCCATCATATGTTTTAGATTGGTCAACTTTACAAGTGAGTAAGAATGATGAGGTCAATGTTGAGCCTTAATATATTTTGGATTAGAGGATAATACAACTTAGAAAGAGATATATAGAATATGTTTTAATTCAATGGAACTAGACTAGCGAGCATTCTGCTACTTGGGAGGATGGTGTCAAAATAAAGAAATTATAGCCTAATATTTTTCCATAATTTCTAGGAGGAATTTCATATAAGGGGGGATAATGTAATTCCCATTCCCTCTCCCTATTATCTAACTATTTGATTTAATTCCTAGTTATATCAGATGATTTATTGTGTCTTAATCTCATGCTTTCATTGTGGATATTTAATTATTGTGACTCAATGATATTATTAATTCCATAATATTATAGTGGGTGTTTTATTTCAAAATATTATGGTTGTGATGTTGTTTGATAAATTGAAGAATTTCTAAATTAATGGATTTATAACTTGCAATCTATGTGATTCATAAGAATATGATGGACATTTTATAAAAAATTAATAATTGATATGACTTTATAGTGATGATAAATCTTTCAAAATGAAGTGGTTTGTTATATTTTACAAGTAAAAATAGTCAAAGGCCATGATGAGGGTAAAAACCCCATTTATCTATTGAAGTGTATCCTTGTAATGTGAAAAGACTAGCGTGACTTGTTGCCAAGTCTAAATGTTGGATTAATTTGATTTTTCTTTTTATTAAATTCTTGGAAGATTCATAGATGGTATATGGTTTCTAATTAATTTGTTGGGTTTGTACTATTTTGACTTCCATTTTTTAATATAATTGTGAGAAAGGAATAAAATATTAATAATAATAAATAAAAAGAAAGAATGCGAGGTACATGGAAATAGAAAAAGGAGAAGATATTAGAGGTGGAGTGAAATGAAGAAGTGAGATTAGGTGGATGATTTGAGGGTGCATGGAGGTGAATTATGGAGGGGAATCTATTAAAGGGGAAGTATTATTATATTCTTGGGGTGTGTGGTTAAAAATGAGGAAGAAAAAAAAAGAATAAAGTAGAGAAGGTTGGAGTTGCAATTTTATAACGGGGTGGATATTGGTTACATAGAAAAGGAAATGTGCAACCTAGGTACCTCTTACCACTTATAATGAATGATAATTACTCTTACCTAGTATAACTTGTTATTGTATTTTCTATAATAAATTTCACTTTGGTTTTCCATTGCTCTTAATATCTATGATACCCTTGTATTATCAAAATATGCTTTGTGATACCCTTGTAATACCCATGTGGTTATTGCATGCATGATTAAAATACACTTAGAAGAATATTATTGTTAGTTGTAAAAGTTTTTTGTAGATCCATAAAGAAATCCTCGAGGAATCATGGCTAGATTTTTGTAAGACACAAAATTTCTTATATGTTGAAAAAATAATGTAAGGTTTATTGGTATGTAGGGAAATGCAATGTTGAATCATATCTATATATTGGATATGAGATGTTGGAATTATTTAAATAAGAGATAATGGAATTTTGGTTGATATATGTATGTTGGGTATGGCAAGTTGGATGTATTTGAATGTAGGAGGATGGAATGCTACAATATGATATATGTATGTTGGTGGTATTTTGGTATGTTAGAATTTTGAAGGTTAGGATTGACCTTCTAGATGGAGTATGTGATGAAGAAGGAGGAAGTATTATGGAAAAAATGCACATATAATCCATAATGCTCCTAGGGGTTTGATTAATATTTGTGAATTGTATTTATGGCATAGTGTTGGATGATTTCAATTTGTATTGGGATTCCTTGATCATTATTACTAGATTTTTTAGGTTACTTGTACATGCCTAGGATCTAATGATATGGACTATTTTGTTGGTCTATTGTATTATATCCTGTTGGAATATGTAATGCAACATTGTGTAAATTATTCTTAGACTAAAATATGAAGTCTAAAGAATAATATTTGAATCAAAAAATAATTCTATTTTATGTAAAAATATTCCCACCCAATTAATAAATAAAATAAGGGTGCTAGGAATATTTAATTTGTGGGAAAAAGTTATTTTCTCTTTTCTAGAAAATATAACTAATCACTTTTTAATATTTGATAGATGCCACTTGTCACACATCTCAAGATAATATTGTGATAATATTAGGGTAATTTTAGGGTTGTAGTAGAAAAGCTTCTCTTTAAATAAGTGTGTTGTCTACTACATCTTGTCATATATCATGTTGATGCCTATTGTTGCATAACATTGAAGCATTCTTGTATTGTTGAATCATTGAGTAACATAGTAAGCTTCATAGTGGATGTTTCCCTTCTTCATTTGAAGTAGGGTTTTACCACTTAATATTGGTGTTGTGGGTTTTCCTCTTTTGTGTGTGATTGATCTTGTGGAGCATTCTTCGATCTTGGAGAGAATTTGCTCGTCTCACATTTGGTATCAAATCGGTTGGGATCTCCATCAAGTGTCTTCAATAATTTGAGGTGAAAAATCCATTAAAGTATATATTTTTTTAATGCATGCATTTGATATTTTGGCAAACTTATTTTGCAAATCTACCATTAGGGTTTATAGATTTATTATGTTTTTTTGATCTAGTTGTTAGATCTTTTGCAAATGGTGTTTTCATTTTAAATCTATAAATTTTTGGCATTGAGCTTTTGCTGGAAGGATTTTGAAGCCAAACGGACCCCATGGTTGCGTACGGAAGGCCCAAAAATCATATTTCCATATATTATTTGCCCTATTTTGGTGAAAAATAAATCTGAGGTAATTGTTTTTTATTTGGGAGCCAAATGGTCCCCCCACTCATTTTGTTGTACAGTCTGAATTTTTTTTATTCTGTTTATTAATTAAAAAACAATCATTTATTAAAAAATAGTCATTTTTTATTATTCTGTTTTTTAATAAAAAAAATAGTCATTTTTTATTATTATGTTTTTTAATTAAAAAACAATCATTTAATAAAAAAAAAAATCATTTTTTATTATTTTTTTTTTTAATAATTAAAAAAACAGTCATTTATTATTCTATTTTTTAATAAAAAAATAGTCATTTATTTTATTTTAAGACCTAATAGTCATTTTTTTGCATAAATTGAAATGCATTTTTTATTATTGTATAATGCAACTAGAATCTTTTTATGCAATTTTTGGCAAATTTTTAGTCAAATTGTCAAATAATTTAGACCTTATAGTCATTTTTTCTCACATTAACAATGGTTGTTTGTGAGTTTGCTTGTTTTACAAGGTTATCCAAGTATGTTTTGGAGTATACAAGGCAATTTTGGATCAAATTTTTCACTCTCTTCCCCCTATTTTTATTAATTTCTTCTAATCTCTCTCAAGCATTTGTTTGAAGCATAATGTAAATTAATGTAACTTGTATCTCTCATAATGAAATTAAAAGAGAATGAAAGTGAGAGAGAGAGAGAGAGAGAGTGAGTGAGTGTGTGTGTATTTGTGTTTTGTCTATTTTGCATCTCAACTAATCTAACTACTAACTTACTAACTTGCTACTAAACAATGTACTAACCAACTAACTTACAATTTACTAATTTTCATATTAATCAAGAAGGTTAAAAATGAATCAACTTACTAACCGCAACTTTAGTATTTGATTAAAATTTACTTAATCTTGCAACACAGTTCATATTTAATAAACACCTATTGAATCCAAAATAATCCACTCTATCGGTAGCAAGTCCTTTTCAGGTCCTCGTACCCGTACCCTTTTGGGTAGCTTGGTTGACCTTGGGTGAGAAGAAATTGGCAATTCATCAAGCTATAGCAAAACCTTAAATGAACACTAACTTACTAACTTATTGACTATCTAGCATTTAACAAATGTTTTATGGTTCAATTCAAGTTAGTTCATTTTGTTGCAAGATGATTGTTATGGTTAGTTACCTTCTTATTGCAAGTTAATCTATTGCAAGTTGATCTTGGTTTATTTCCTTTATTCAATTACAATATGGTTGTAGTTGTTTATTGGAATATGGTTATAGTAGTTCATGATGATGTTGATTATCTTTTATGATGATGCTTATCTCTCTTGATGATGCTTAATTTTGATTATCTTTCATGATGTTTATCTTTCATGATGATTATCTTTCATGATTGAAAAGTAGATTACTTGAAAGTTATGTTTTTTATATATGCAAGTATATTTATCTACTTTCTTATTGCATCATTTGTTTCCTTTGTCAATGCATCTTATGTTTTGATTATGTTCACTTTCTATAATGGTTGATCATGGAATCTCCTTCACACCTAAGCACATCCTTGATGGATCAAAATTTGGAATATGGGAACCAAGGATGAGGGCTGAATTTCAAGCAAGAAAGTTATGGCCCATTGTGAATGGATATGAAGCAATCCCAACCCAGGCAAGGGCACTTGAGACATACAACAACAAGAGTCACCTTGCACTTTTCATGATTATCAATAGTGTGAATGATGAGATATTGCTCCCTATAATCCATTGTGAGCATGCTAAAGATGCATGGGATTTGCTAAAAAAACTCCATCTAGGGTCCAACACATCAAGGAAATTCACTTTATTGTCCAAAATTCTTAGCACTATGCAAGGTGAAGAAGAAAGTGCCTTGATCTTCCTCTCAAATATGAAAGACATGAGAACTCAACTATTGGCTTGTAATTGTGATTGGATAAGTGAGAAGCTCTTAAGCTTTATCATTTTGAGGAACTTGTCAAGCAAGTTCAAGAATTTTGTCACCATTATTGAGACTAGGCTAGAGCAAGAAGAGGATGGCATTCCTATCAACACTCTTTCACAATTATTGATTCAACATGAAGAGTCTCTTAATAGAGACAAAATGAATGGTCAAGTTGTCAAGGAGAATAATGTTGTCTTGAGTGTCACTAAGGCTTGCTTCAAAAATAAAATACAAGGGAAGGAAAAATAAAAATTTCCAACCCAACAAGCCTAGAGTTTATTTCACTTGCAACTTTTGTGGAAAGAAAGGCCACAAGGAACAAAATTGTTTCAAGAAGAAGAAGATTGTAGAAAAGGAAGATCAAGAAAAGGCTAAGGGACAAGGACCTAAGAAATGGTTTGGCAAGGGAAAGAAAAAGAACAACAATGTAAAGCAAAATTCTAATAAAATTGCCTTTGTTTGTGCCCTCTACTCCATTGACTCATATATTTCTAATGAATGGGTGTTATATTTTGGATGCACTAACCATGTGTTTTGAAAAGGATAAGTTTTTGGACTTTCATAAGCACTCTTCAGATTCAGTTGTCATTGGTGATAATACTAGACTTCAAGTAGAAGGTGTTGGCAATGTTGTAATTGAAGGGAAATTACTTGATAATGTCCTATATGTGCCTAACCTTAGGAGAAATTTAATTTCAGTTTTGCAAGTTGGTAGAAGTGGTCACACTATTGAGTTCAATGCAACTTCATGGAGCATTAGTAAAGGCATGCTACCAATTATTATAGGTTATGTGAAGAATAATCTTTATGTGTTAGGTGATGCTCCTCCTAAAGTGTGTTTAGCAACTAATGTTTCTCCTAGTAGTAAGCTTTGGCACTTAATGTTAGGCCATAAAAACTATCAAAATATTCAAATGATGAATTCCAAAAATTTGGTTGAAGGCTTGCCTACCATTTCACCTATTCATGGTTTGTGTGAAACATGCATCTTAGGAAAGATGAGCAAACAAAATTTTGCAAAGGATAAGTCAACAAGGGCCACACAAATTCTTCAACTCATTCATAGAGATATTATGGGTCCATTACATCACTTGGTTGTGCATCTTATATTCTCACCTTTATAGATGATTACTCAAGAATGATCTTTGGGTATCTACTTAAGAATAAATCATATTGTTTTGAGACATTCAAGGAGTTCAAAGCTTTGGTAGAAAATTAAAAGGGAGCAAAGATCAAAATGATTAGAAGTGACAATGGAGGGGAGTACAATAGCAATGATTTCAATGAGTTTTTTTCTTCTCATGGAATCAAAAGGCAGTTTACTTATCCATACACTCCTCAACAAAATAGTGTTGCAGAGAGGAAAAATAGGATAATCATGGAGATGGTAAGATGCATGCTTGATGACCACTTACCTCAATTTCTTTGGGGTGAAGTAGCCAATACAAAAATCTACATTCTTAACAGGTGTCCTTCAAAATCAGTTGAAGGGAAGACTCCTTATGAGGTTTGGAATGGTGAGAAGCCGAATTTTTCACTTAAGAGTGTTTGGATGTGATGCATTTTCATATATTCCTTCAAAAAAGAGGAATAAATTGGACAAAAAGTCTAAAAAATGCATCTTTGTTGGCTATGATGCAGAACATAGGGGCTACAGGTTATACTCACCTTCTTCATGCATTGTATTTGTTTCAAGAGATGTCAAATTCAATGAAGACCTTATTGAGTTAGAAAAGGGTGGGTCTTGTGTCAAAAGGACCAAGTGGTTGGATCATTCAAGGGGTCCTAAAGAAAATAATTCAGTTAACCAAAGGATAACTAGAAGTATGACCCTTAACATGTCTCTTCTAGCTAAGATAAAGAATGATCATGAGCCTACTTCTTACCAAGAAGCTTCACAACACTCTTGTTGGGTTTATGCCATGAAGGTTGAGATGGATTCTCTTCTAAAGAATAAAACTTGGGATCTAGTGCCTTATCCTAATAAGAGAAATGTTATTGGGAACAAGTGGGTCTATAGAATCAAGTACAATTCTAATGGAGAGAGAAAATTATAAGGCTAGATTGGTTGCTAAGGGTTATGCTCAAAAATATGGCATTGACTATGATGAAACCTTTTTACCAGTTGCTAAAATTCCCACCATTCAGTTTCTCATTGCTCTTGTTGTTGCTCAAGGTTGGCAGATTTTTTAGCTTGATGTGAAAAGTGCCTTTCTAAATGGTAATTTGGATGTGGATATCTACATGAGTCAACCACAAGGATTTTTTGTACAAGGTAAGGAAACACTTGTGTGTAAACTAAAGAAAACCTTGTACGATCTAAAGCAAGCACCTAGAGCATGGTACATGAAAATTTCAGGTTACTTCTTGTCTCTTGGTTTTGATAAATGCTATTCAGATACATATCTCTATGTGCTTAGGAAGGATAACTTGGTCATTTTAATTGCTCTATTTTTTGATGACCTTGTTATGACTAGAAATGAGAATGAGGCCATTTTTTATTTCATCTCCAAATTAAATTCAGAGTATGAAATGACTGACCTTGGTATTCTACACTACTATCTTGGCATGCAAGTTTATCAGCATGAGGGTTATACCTTTTTGAGTCAATCCAAGTATATTGAAGATCTTCTTAAGAGGTTTGATTTAGAGGATGGCAATCCTACTTCCATTCCTATTTCTGTAGGGTTTAAGTTGGAAGTAAGCACAAAATCTCAATTGGTTGATGCTACATTGTATAGGCAGCTCATTGGTAGTCTTCTTTATGTTACTATCATAAGGCCAGATATTGCTTTTGCAGTTGGTATGATGGCTAGGTTCATGTATAAACCTTATATTGAGCACTTACAAGCTACCAAGAATATTCTAAAGTACCTTTCAGGTACTAGAGATTTGGCACTCAAGTATTCTAGGCTTCCTTCCTTTGCTTTTTTTGGCTATGCTGATTCTAATTTTGGAGGGGATAGAATAGACATAAAGTCTACCACAACATATGTTTTTAGTATTGGGTTTGCAGCTATCTCTTGGTCTTCCAAGAAGCAATATACAATTGCTCTTTCTACAATGAAAGTAGAGTATAAGGCTACGACAATAGCTGCATAGGAAGCGGTTTGGCTTTGTACCCTCATGAAGGAAATTGGCTTTGAGAAATTTGGTCCTTCATGTTTGCTCTTCGATAATCAATCAGCTATTGCCTTGGCTAAAAATCCTGTAATGCATAAAAGGACAAAGCATGTTGAAATCCAAGCCCACTTTATCATAGATAAGGCATTGTATGGGACTATTCAGTTGGAGTATTGCCCATCATCTTCTAATTCTGTTGATTTGTTCACCAAACCTCTTTCCAAGGAGCAATTTTGTAAGCTGACGGACTCACTTGGTTTGGTGAAATTGTCCTCAAGGGGGAATGAAGTGTAGTTACACTTGTGTGATGAAAAATTCATCCTTATGAGGTGTTTTGTGTTATATATATGAGTTAATATTTGGTGGTATAATTGCTTTTTGCATCTCTTTTGAACATGGTACTTTCTTGTTTGCCTTGTGCAACTTTTGTACATGTTACTTTGTAGATGGCATTGTGCAATTATGGTATAGGATGCAATTGCCTTATGCAACTCTTGTACATGGTACTTTTTTGTTAGCCTTGTGCTACTTTTGTACATGGTACTTTAGAGTTTGCATTATCATGGTACTCCTTGTTTGCTTTATGCAACTTTGTACAAGATATTTTTTGATCAAGTATATAGCACGTGACTATAAGTATGGCTTGGCATTTTTTTTGTGATGACTTATAGTTCACTATTTGTTAGATCAGTTTTGTTATCATATTTGGATATTCATATATGTTGTGGTGAATATATTTATGATGATGTATGTAACTGATCTTATGTTGAGATGCTTGTAGCTTGCAGGTACTTCCGTTTTGGGTTTTGCAGGCTTACTGAAGACACTCTTGTGATGTTTTCTTCTTGTCATTTGCAACCACTTGTGGTTTATGGATGGCTTTGTAAGATTCTTGTATCTGAAGCTACTCCGTAGGGGGCTTGTAGTCTCATTTTGTCCCATTTTGTATTGGTGCGTTATTGTAGACCATTCTTGGTCATAGAAGCTCATTGTAACTATATTACTCATTTGATTCTCATCCCCATTTGTATCTTTAGGGGGATAATGTTTCTTTGTTTCATAATTCATTTCCCTAATATTGTATTAAGGGGAGTGTTGGAATATGTAATGCAACATTGTGTAAATTATTCTTAGACTAAAATATAAAGTCTAAAGAATAATATTTGAATTAAAAAATAATTTTATTTTATGTAAAAATATTCCCACCCAATTAATAAATAAAATAAGGGTTCTAGGAATATTTAATTTGTGGGAAAACATTATTTCCCCTTTTCCAACAAATATTAAAAAGTAACCAATCACTTTTTAATATTTGATATATGCCAGTTGTCACACATCTCAAGATAATATTGTGATAAGATTTTTCACACATCTCAAGATAAGATTGTGATAATATTAGGGCAATTTTAGGGTTGTAGTAGAAAAGCTTCTCTTTAAATAGGGGTGTTGTCTACTACATCTTGTCATAGATCATGTTGATGCATATTGTTGCATAACATTTAAGCATTCTTGTATTGTTGAATCATTGAGTAATATAGTGAGCTTCATAGTAGATGTTTCCCTTCTTTATTTTAAACAGGGTTTTACCACTTAATATTAGTGTTGTGGGTTTTCCTCTTTTGTGTGTGATTGATCTTGTGGAGAATTCTTCGATCTTGGGGAGACTTTGCTTGTCTCACATATCCTTGGCTTGTGGCTTGTGGAATTGGTCTAACTATATTAAAGCCAAAATTTATGATATTCTAAGGGCACAGGTAGGATTTGATGGTTGGAAGGGTGGTGCGAGCTCTTTCCCTATGGTGGTTTCCTACAAGGGTGTTCCAATGGCCATAAGAAGTGATTAGTTAATGGAACCAATGCTAGAAAAATTGTATCTTATTAATATATATTTCTTGTATGCTAGAAATACCTAGATTAAGTTTTGCACCCATTTTATTTCTATATTTACATATTATAAATTTACAATAATATGTATTCATATTTATTTGAAAGTGGAATCAAAATTTCTTAAGAGAAGGGATTCCCTCTATAGCCAACAATTATTTTATAAAAAAGTTTTTGAACTTGATGTGTATCAATTTCTTATAGAATATTTGTAAATTTTTTAATTACACTTTTTATCATGTTGGAAATTGTTGTCTTTGAGTTGCTCTTATAATTCTTTTAAAATGTGTTTGTATATCTATAACATAACAAAAAGTAAAGTTAGATTAAAAAGAAAAAAAAAAAGAGAGAGAATGTTGATTTTCCTATTAACTATAATAGTAAGTAATTATTGTCAAATTGAATCTAGTTGATTGATGAGCTTATTGCTTCCTAAAATGTAGCATAGAAAAACTATTTAAATTTATATAGGGCAAGGATTCTCTAATTTTGTTAGATTAAAATGCACCTATAAAATTTTATGAATTAAATATTATGTTAGCAAAACATAAAAATGACTATTTACCTTATAAATTATGAAGAATGTATATTTGTTAAGGAAGAGAAAGTTTTACTAAACCCTATAACTCCTTACTATAAAATAAAAAATTGAATCAATGAATATAAAAAGAATATATAGAGAGATATTAGAAGAAAAAAATAGCAAAGAAGAAAGAGAAAAAATATTAGAAGGTAACTTAGTGAATAAGAAGAAAAAACTTATATATGTATACTATAATTTTTTTAAGTAAAACAACTAAAATATTAGGCAATTTGCTTGCTCGAGTATTGAGCATTGAAGGCCCCATGCATGCCTCTAGTAATGGGGAGGCATTAGGTGCCTTAACATGTGCATACACACCCTCAAAAGGGGGTCGTCAATGGTTGAACCCTTTTCACGTGATGCACAAGTTCCCCCCAAGCCTCCACTCTAACCAAGGGAGCCCATACCTTTTTGAGGAGCAAATGTGGGAACACCCTATAGGACATGGGAGGCAACCATACATAGCCTTGTAGCACCACCATTCATCCCACAAAGTGGATGCATGACCAATTTTTTTTAACATATAGTGGACCTGGATATATGGTAGGGTGTTCGCCTCACCCACTTGAGGTTGGGAGGTTAGACTTCGAAGGAGATCGCATGCGAAAACTCAACCAACCCCCTTTTTGATAAATTATATATATATATATATATATATATAAAGTTTTATGTGGGATTGAAACAATCCCACTTGTATTACATATTGGATTACATTATGACCACATAGTGGTATTACAATAGCCCAAAAATTATGCATATATCACTTGACAAGTTTCAAAACTAGGTATCCTCCTTAAAAGTTGAGGATTTTAACCGATTTAACTAATATCATTTGATAGGGAGAAGATATATATATATAAAGTTTTATGTGGGATTGAAACAATCCCACTTGTATTACATTATGACCACATAGTGGTATTACAATAGCCCAACAATTATGCATATATCACCTGACAAGTTTCAAAACTAGGTATCCTCCTTAAAAGTTGAGGATTTTAACCGATTTAACTAATATCATTTGATAAGGAGAATATATATATATAAAGTTTTATGTGGGATTGAAACAATTCCACTTGTATTACATATTGTATTACATTATGACCACATAGTGGTATTACAATAGCCCAACAATTATGCATATATTAATTGACAAGTTTCAAAACTAGGTATCCTCCTTAAAAGTTGAGGATTTTAACTGATTTAACTAATATCATTTGATAGGGAGAAGATATATATATATATATAAAGATGATTTTATTTAAAATAAATACAATAATAAAAGTGAGGTGCATAATGTCATCACTCTATAGAAAGGTATTAAAAAATTAACTTAATATCTAAAGTTTAGGAAGCTCTTGTTGCCAAAAAGTATAGCAAGTAAATTTGAAACCTATATTCAAATTCAAAGTCCAACCTAAAGTGTTAAAAACATAGGATTAAGGAAATTATGTGTGAAAATGAAAGAAGATATTGTAATTCAACTCAACTCATCTATGGTAGAAAACAAGAACTTGATTTGGAATTTTTTGTAAAGTGCTAAGTAGTTGTACTTACATCTCACTACCCCACCATCTGCATACCTCTAAGGGAGAGGTGAAGCTATATTTTATTAACCCTATATATTAGGTCCTTGATGGAGGGAATCATTTTGCTATGGACTTGGCCAAAAATTATACCAGTCAAGCATTAAATATAATATTAGTTAATCAAAAACCAAAAGTATTTACATGTCTATTATATTTGGTGTACGGATTATTTTAAAAATAAAAATTTGTAGTTGTGCTTTTGTGTGTCTTGGATGGACACCACAATCAACACTTTTTATAGTTATTTGTGGGCTCAATCTCACTTCTCGTTAACACTTGTAATAGTTGTTTCTAGTTTCCCAAATTATTATCTTTTTGAGTTCCTTTTTCTCTTTGTTCTTACCTTGAGCATCTTCCTCTCTTTTTTCCAATTCCCACCAACACTTCCATCCTAACCAATGTTTTCTATTTTTTTAAATTGATCATAATTAGACTTTTCCTCTATAGGTTTTTGCTACCATGAAGAACATGAGTTGCAAGGAATAGCTTCCTAGACACTTTTTTCTTTATGCCCCATGGAAACTTTACATGTAAGTGTCATCCTTCATAGTACTTACTTTTTTATGCTTCCACAAAATCCCTAAATTGCCATGGATAGCCTTCAGTCTATTTTTTGTTATTATAATGCTCTTGAATCCCTAAAGTGCAATGAATAAACCCTACACCATTTTTTTAATTAAAATGAGATGATTTTTTAGTATATAAGAAAAATAAATACAATATACCTAGATTAAACTTGATCTCATTTACCTCCTTGTTTTAAAATTTAATTCCATATCTTCCTTTAGAAATTTAATTCCTTCTAAATTTGAACTTGCATATTGTAACTCCTCATCCTTTGCATCCTTCTTAGTTTCTTCTAATGGATGTATTCTTTTAGTTTCTTCTAATGGTTTTCTTTGCCAATTTTTAGAAGATAAAAACCCTTCATCTTAGCCAACTTCCACTATAATACGATCTTCTTGCTTCACCTTTAAGTTTATCTCATGCCCAAAAAAAATCATCTCTTCCTTGATTGTTTTCACTTTCCAATCTATTACCTTACATCTAGTTGCATAACATTTCTTACATCAAAATTTAATGCTTTCATAGTCTACTTTTCCATTCCATCTCTCCATTTACATTTAATCTTGATGGATTTTGACAAAGATTTTAAAATATCCATGGCAACACATATTCAAGTATACAAAACATGTCTTTGCTTTTGACTAGTTGGTCCCTCCTACATGAACTCCCTTTGAGAATTACCAATATTGTGTAAAACTTCCTTATTGATAATTTGATATTGAAGTCTAAAAAGCCTAATCCACACTCAAAGCCTTCTAATAGTTTCTATCTTCAAAGAAAATTCTCAATCAATGGTCTTAAATATATTCTATATCTTCCCCTAATCCATGGATCATCACCCATTATTTTATCCTTTATATTTGAACTAGAAAAAACAAAGAGGAAAAAATCCTTGTTTAAGTCGTGGATTAATTTGAATTCCATCCCCACTTCCATTTAATCCACTTTTGAATCTCTAAACAAAGACTGTCTAATATCAATGCAACTTCGACCGACTACTTTTAAGAACAATTATATCATGTTGGACCACCTCATCCTTGATAATTATTTATGATTAAAATATTACTACTTTTTATATTGAACATCGTTTACAAATATTTACAAATATCAGCGCTCGTTCGAGCAAACACAAGAGGAATCGACCTCACAACCACATGGATGATAATAACTAGGCAACTGCCATTACACCAAATGCCATTCGGAAAAATATTACTACTTGAATAAGTATTACCATAGATTTACTCTCCTTTTATCTCTAACTAGTGCATCATTACCTCGAATCATGGTTTCCAGAACCAATTTCCCTACCTAGCTTTTCTCATATAAGTCCTTCATTTTTTAAATTCTCTAAAGATTTGAAACAATAAATAAACAAATAATCCTTATTTGTAATAGCTCCCTTATTTATTCATTATTAAAAATATCAAGGTTGGTCCATGAAATTTTTCTATATCAAACTCTTCACTCCAATCATTTGTCATAAATTCCATGCATTAAATATTAAGCTTCATCCATAAAATTTCAACTTTAAGATGTAAAAATTTAAAATGTAATTTATTAATTTAATATAGAAAATATAATATATAATTTGTGATATATATATATATATATATATATATATATATATATATATATATATATATATATATATATAAAAAAAAATGAGAAGTACACTAGGTGGCACAACTAGGAGCCACACTCTCTCCTATGATACCAACTAGGGGACCTCCTTCCCATGATTCGAATTCACCTCTCCCCATGATTTGAATTGACTTATTGGATCAACTACATAAATTTAAAAATAATTTAATAAAATATTTATTTAATCATAATAAATATAATTTTAGTTATTTAATATTTTAAAAATATTAAATTTTATTCTAAAATAATTAAATATTAGTTTTAAAATAAAAATTGAAGAAGTAAACCCTAATAAAACTAAAATCATTGATGTGACCAAGGTTCAATCCCCATGGTAGATGTGTATAAAAAATATTATTTAAAAAATAAATAAATAAATAAATAATAATAATAAAAAGATAAATAATAATAAATAAATAAATAGTAATAATTGTAATTTAATTAAAAAAATAAAAATAAAATAAACATCAAACAAGAACTAAAATTAGTAAAATAATGAATTCTATTTTTAAAAATAATAATAATAAATCATGAAAAATAAGGCTTTACAGTGAAGGATGAAATGAATGTATCGTTTGAAATAGCGTGAAAGCAGGAGCTCCAGTTACGGAATGGATTCAAAATCTAGACAAGCAATTAAATGTCGCTCATAAATGCTATTCATAGGAAATCAAAGGGAAAACTTGCACTTCTCGAAAAATGTCAGCCATATACAGTCGACGAACATCAGTTATTCTGCTCGGAAATTCTTAGTTGGCAACACATGCCAGCGGCAAATTTTAGGAGGAGAAGGGCACTAAAAATACGATATGCAATGCTACTTGTTTTATCGCCATTGATCGCCATCGAGGAACTAGCAGGCTTTCCATTCTTGCGGATACCAACCCTGGTTTCTCGTTCGTCGGGGCAAATTTTTTCTCGGGATACAGCCTTTTTCGTTACTGCTAACTTTGATTCGGAATCCCATTTATAAGCTTTTTCATGTCGCGTTGATAACACAATTCTCCCCGCAAAGATGGCGGTCACTGTGGATTTAGAAAGCCATCCGAGTTCGTTCAGCAGGCGTAGAAACTCCGCCTGCGATGACGAAGAGGCGGTCAAGTGGGCGGCCCTTGAAAAGTTGCCTACATATGATCGCCTCAGGAAGGCCATTCTCAGCGAGCTCGCCGCCACCGGAAGCATTCGCTACGAGAATGTGGATGTCAGAGAAATCTCTAGCGAGACTCGCAGAAAGTTTATTGAAAGAGTGCTGCAGGTGACGGAAGTCGATAATGAGCAGTTTCTGTTGAAGTTCAGGCAAAGAAATGACAGGTAAATAACGAAACGCGAGTCCTTGTTTTTTCCCCCTTTTCGTGGAGATGTGAATTACAGAAAAATAATGCGAGGGTTCTGGTTTTACAGAGTGGGAATTGTGCTGCCCAATATTGAAGTTCGGTTCGAGCAGTTGAATATCTCCGGAAATGTGTACGTTGGAAGCAGATCTCTTCCCACGCTCGTCAATTTCACGGCGAACATGACTGAGGCATGTAGTTTCCGTTTCCTTCGTGGTTGTTGGGATTGCACAATTTTTGGGGAATTTTCTATTCATGTCTTAAATCATGCTTTTGTTTTTCTCCGTGATTTTTGAGCAAGAGCTGTTAGTTAACGGTAGCTGCATCTGGAGTATTTATCAAGTTTATTTCCAAAACTTCCAAAATTCTCTGTTATTCCTCCGGGTTTCTCAACTTTCAAAAGTCTAGGAGAGTCCAAAAAAATGAGACTGCTAGGAATAGGTCAAAAATAAAGGCACCTTTTGGGAATGAATATAACTACAATTGTTCTATTTGATATATTAGAGCCATTCTTCTGACTCTCAATTATAGGATAAATTTTGAAGATGAAATTGAATTTTTTTTTTGGTTTTAAGTTCAAATTTAGGTATAAAGTTGTCTTAGCTAGAGTTTTACATGATTTTTTTAACTGTTTTATTGAAACTCCGTCTTAGCTAGAGTTTTACATGATTTTTTTAACTGTTTTAGTGGAACTGGAGCTTTTGTAGAGATAATATGTAATTTTTGAAAAAAAAATATTTACTCTTATATATATTAAATTTTTATTTTAAAATTTATATTGGAAGGATGAATTTGAATTTGTATTAATGTTTATGGGTAACCAAAAGAGGTCAATAGGACTGTAAAGTAATACATATACAAAGCAATGGGGCAGAGAAAATAAAGTAAGAAAAACAAAATGACATATGATATACATGAATCAAGGATTACTCCCAACATTAAGAGTTCAATGTGTAAATATTTTATGTTAAAGTGGAGAATTGATCTTGTTGTATCTCTGTCATCATTTCTACATTCATACCTTTTTACTTACAAATTTAATTATGGAAATCTCTAATGTCTATTCCCATATTTAGTTCTACAGATTGACTTACAAATATAATAATGGAAATCCAATATTCGTTGAGAAGTGAATCCAAAATATATAACACATGGGTCAAAGAATGCAACAAGACCAAGAAGCCGTAACAGGATGGTGACTCTAACGAAGAAGAATGATGCGTTTCAAAATTGTTCGTTTTACATTAATACCTTTTGAGAAGTGAATCCAAAAAAAATATGGAACACATGGGTCAAAGAAGCCGTTAGAGGGGAGTGACTCGAACGAAGAAAGGATGCGTTTCAAAATTATCAACGAAGAATGGATGCGTTTCAAAATTATCTCCAACTGAATTAGTTTCGTCTGTCGTAAGTTTCAATGCCGTATTCCATGATGTAAGCCGGCAGTGTTTGCGTGGATTCAAACTTCGCTCCGGTCGGGTCTTTGAATATGTATGGAGCAGATTCATTCGACTGTGAAAGTATGAAGGCGTTTCAAGTAGAGCATTTAGAGCAGTTATCTAAATGAAGAAAGCCACAAAATTCAATTCATTTTAAAAATGTTTGCTGATGAAGTTGCACAATAGGAGCCACAATTGTAAGGGATTCAAATAGGGATATGTATGGAGGAGGAGATCCATTTGACTGGGAGAGTGCTCTTGATGGCATTTGTTTCACTAAAAAAGAGTACCGAAATTTAATTCATGCTTATGTTTAGCATCAAAATCCAGTTGATAATGTTGGTGCGGTCAAGATTGGGTACCATGGTTTTTCAACCAAAATACCCATAAATTTTTTTTGATTAAATTCAAATAAAAAAAAATATTCCTTCAAAAGAATGTCCTGTACAAAGTTCTTAAAATTTAGCCAACCGGATGCCTGAACAAACTTTATTCATCCCACAAAATTAAATATTAAAATAATTAGAAGTTATGTCCAAAACATTTGCAATAAAAAACTATACTTGGCCCTGCCTACACAGGTAGAGACCTCTAAGAATGTGCAGGTAAATTCTCTTTTTTGTTTGTTCCGTTTTCAAAATCAGAATTTGAACAGCACAAAATTCGAACCATTTTTTTAATGGTCATCAAGTTTTTTATTATTTGGAGGAGAACCTGCTTACAACTGGCTGGGTCGGTGCTGTTTGTTATTTCTATGATCTTTGCTGCCTGCCGATCACTCACATTCACGCTCATGTCCTTAGCTCGATCTGGGAAATGGAAGGAACGGCAGAAAGTTGACAAAATCTTTCATCTTTCTACTTTCTCTTTTGAATATTTCTATAGCCTCAGCTCTATAATCGTGCCACCCCTTTGTAATGTCTTTACACTAATGACAACACGGCTGCCAAAAAGTAGATCTTATGACTCGGCAGAAAGGACAAAGTCATATTGTTTTTTTTAACACCACATTCTACATCCTTCTAAAGTTTCCCTTTACTTGGTTGGCTTAACGGTTACAGTGTTTGGAAATCTTAGGAAGTGGGGTTTGTATTCAGGTTTAGAATTTGGCGGATGTCTTTTTGGGATAGCACAATTGATAGACCGTAGCAAAATTGATAGGCCGTAGATTGTATCCAGGTTTAGAAAAATTGATAGGCCTAAGATTGTATTCAGGTTTAGAATTTGGCTGTGGCAAAAATTGATAGAGTAGGGTTGTATTCAGGTTTAGAATTTGGTATTCAGGTTTAGAATTCAACGGATACTTTTTTTTCCAATTGATTTTTTTTTTTTTTAGATTTGGTTAGTGTGATAAGTGTGTTAAAAGGGAGTGTAAATTAAAGGAAGGATTAAGAGTGAATGGGAGCTGAAAAGTGCAACCCCGGAGCAAGCCACAACTCCAACCCCACTAGTTAGTTTGGGAGGAAAGTCATATCCCTTTTACAGTAGCAAAATTGATAGGCAGTAGGTTGTATTCAGATTTAGAATGGTTTAGAATTTGGTGGGTGCTCTTTTGCGATAGCAAAATTAGTTTAGAATTTGGTGGGTGCTCTTTTGTGATAGCAAAATTGATAGGAGATAGGGTTGTATTCAGGTTTAGAATTCGGCGGATACCCCTTTTGTAATTGCAATTTTTTTTTTTTTTTAATTTGGGTAGTGTGAGAAGTGTGTGCTAAGAGGGAGGTTTATAATTTGGTGGGTGCTCTAGGAGTAGGGTTGTATTCAGGTTTAGAATTCGATGGATACCTTTTGCAATTGCAATTTTTTTTTTAAATTTGGTTAGTGTGAGAAGTGTGTGCCACGAGGGAGTGTAAGCTAGAAAAATTGATAGGCCGTAGATTGTATTCAGGTTTAGAATTTGGCAGGTGCCCTTTTGCGATAGCAAAATTGATAAGAGTAGGGTTGTATTCAGGTTTAGAATTCAATGGATACTTTTTTTGCGATTGAATTTTTTTTTTTTTAAGATTTGGTTAGTGTGATAAGTGTGTTAAAAGGGAGTGTAAATTAAAGGAAGGATTGAGAGTGAATACGAGCTGAAAAGTGCAAGCCAGGAGCAAGCCACAACTCCAACCCCACTAGTTAGTTTGAGAGGAAAGTCATATCCCTTTTACAGTAGCAAAATTGATAGGCAGTAGGTTGTATTTAGGTTTAGAATAGTTTAGAATTTGGTGGATGCTCTTTTGCGATAGCAAAATTGGTTTAGAATTTGGTGGATGCTCTTTTGTGATAGCAAAATTGATAGGAGGTAGGATTGTATTCAGGTTTAGAATTCGGCGGATACCCCTTTTGTAATTACAATTTTTTTTTTAAATTTGGGTAATGTGAGAAGTGTGTGTTAAGAGGGAGGTTTAGAATTTGGTGGGTGCTCTAGGAGTAGGGTTGTATTTAGGTTTAGAATTCGATGGATATCCTTTTTGCAATTGCAATTTTTTTTTTTATTTGGTTAGTGTGAGAAGTGTGTGCCAAGAGGGAGTGCAAGTTAGAGGAAGCGTCGAGAACGAAGGAAAGTCATATTTGAAAGCCCTAATGAGAAGTGAGTATGTCCTAGCTAGAAGCTTAGTTACCAAGTTCGAGTTTGTGCATATAAAATTTCATTTCTAGTTTACAACATATCTAACATTTTATCTAAAAAATATTTTATTAATTAATAACTAAGAATTTAAATTCAATGAATTTGGTAACTAAATATTTAAGTCAGTGAATAACGAGGCCATTGAATTGATATGCTCTTTTATGATGTGTTCCTTCTTTCAGGGCAGTAAAATAAAGGTAATATAATATACAAGTTAATGTAAAATAAGAGAAGATGATGAATTTGGTAACTAAATATTTAAGTCAATGAATAATGAGGCCTTTGAATTGATATGCTCTTTTATGATGTGTTCCTTCTTTCAAGGCAGTAAAATAAAGGTAATATAATATACAAGTTAATGTAAAATAAGAGAAGATGATGAATTTGGTAACTAAATATTTAAGTCAGTGAATAAAGAGGCCTTTGAATTGATATGTTTTTTTATGATGTGTTCCTTCTTTCAAGGCAGTAAAATAAAGGTAATATAATATACAAGTTAATGTAAAATAAGAGAATATAATTTATGTAACTTTTAATTTCATTATTTGTGATGATGAATTTGGTAACTAAATATTTAAGTTAGTGAATATCGAGGCCTTTGGATTGATATGTTTTTATGATGTGTTCCTTCTTTCAAAGTCAATAAAATAAAAGTAATATAATATACAAATTAATGTAAAATAAGAGAAGATGATTTATGTAACTTTTAATTTCATTATTTAAGATAATTTTCATAATTTTTTTTTTTTTTTTTTTTCATGCACAATGACGCCCGAATCATGGAACTACCTTATGATTCTGCCATTCACTCAACAATATTAGAATTCTTAGTGGAGTTCGAATTCCAGGGCCCCATTGGCGGTAGCGCACCCAGTTAAACGATTCCAATTTCCAACTCACGGAGGAGATCACGTGGTTGCCGCGATTGACATGGATCCAACCGTAGATTAAAAAAATATTTTTATTCTACCCTGCGAGCATTTCACGAACTTTGGCTATTAGGCATTTTAAGCGATATTCCTCTCGAGAATTCCATTGTCGTTCATTGATTGGAAGAGGAAGCAGAGGAGGAATGGATGTGTTGTTGAAGCAAAAACACGGCAAGTCGCGTGTTCGAATCGCCAGGGTTTGGAGGCAGGAAAAGAGACGATCGTGGAATTGAAGGGTTTGGAATATTTTTTAGATAAATTCTTAACTTAAATTCTTAGTTATTGGACGAAAATATTTTACGAATTTAATCTTTCGTCCATATTTTTTTCCCTTGCCGAATTTACGACGTCGAACTTATTCGTTTTAAAAATTAGATGAATTTGGTAACTAAGGCTAAATGTATGGATGTCCAAGTTGAAGACAAGTAGAAGAGCAAATATATAGAAAGTTTAATGCAAGTAGTAATGTTGCACCAAAAGTGACCATCAAAGATGAGATGATTGAACATGATATAATGGTTTTGAAAAGTAGGGGGTTAATATGAAAGTTCCATAGATCTTTGCTAGGATTTTTGAAGATTCAAGATTGGATCAAGTCGAAGTGGGGATTGAATTCAAATTACTTCCCAAATTTTTTCCTTGTCATCTTTTCTAATTCAAAAATCAAGGATAAAATATTGAGTGGTGGCCTATGTTTAGAGGGAGAGATATCTTTTATTTAAGACCATGAAATGAAATTTTTCTATTGAGATAAAAACTATTAAGAAGCTTCTGATTTAGGTTATGCTTTTTGGACTTCAATATCAACTTATCAATAAGAATGTTTTGAAGAATATTGGAAATTCCTTAGGAGAATTCATCAAGGAAGGACTAATTATTAAGGAGTGAAAACATACTATATATACCATAAAATGTGTTGCTATGGATATTTTAAAACCTTTGCCACAATTAATTAGGATTAAATTTGAATCAAGAGAATAAGATCAACAAGTGGATTTTAAAAACATCACATTTTGTTGTCGCAAAAGTTTACAAAGTGAAAACTATGAAAAAAGAGATAGAAAATTTTGTTCATAAGATAAACTTCAAGGCGAAGCAAGGAAATCATACATTAATAAAAGGTAGATTATATCAAAGATATTCCACTCCTAAAGAAGGGGCAAAGAAAGCCCATCTACAACAAGGAATTAAAGGTGCAAAGGTAGATGTGAAAAAAAATACAAACATAAAGATGACAAAAGAGGTCAAGATCTTTCTAGGTAAATCATCTTCATTTTCCTTAAGATGGTGTAGAGGTTATCCCTTGGACTTTAGGGTTTTAAGAGCAACATAATAAAAAAATGAGGATGGAAGAAGTATGAAACAATTTAAGGTTTTTAAAATAGAATAAGAAAGTAATTGCTTTTGAAGAACATCCTTACAAAATTTTATCTTTAACTTTTCATGGTGTTAAATTTTATCTTGATAAAATTTTAATTTCAAAAAACATTTATATATAATATGTAGCTACAATAAAATCTTAACAAAAATATGAAATTCTAATGCACACAAAAGCAAATGAAAGAAAGATAGAATGCATAAAAGAACAAATAAAAGAATATATTTATTAAAATTATTTATAGATACTCTTTATTAGTGAGGTATTTATTAGTAAGGTATAAAAACTTGTAAGCTATCTTTAAATATGCATGTACACTAAGATTAACTCCACATCTAATCTAAAATTTTAACTAATAATAAAAATAATAATTAAAAAAATTAAGTATAATTTAAAAAACAAAGATAATTAAGTATAATTCTCATCATTTTCTATACGCAGATAATTACAAAGAAGAAGATAATTAAGAATACTTCTCATCATTTTCTCCCTTCTTAGTGGAAGTTGTCCTTAAGGAATGCAAAATTATTCTTACTGAATCCGAGGGTCTAGTTGCTAAAAATAAATAATGGAATCTGACGAAACTAAAATTAAACCAACCAAGATAATTACAAAAACATAATTAGAAAGAAAAAATAATTAAAATATATTATATTAATATAAAATAATAATTTATTAAATTTTAAATAATAATAAATAATATTTATTTTGACAAATTTATGATATTCTTATTTGAAATATTTATTGATAATATGCTTGAAATATTTATGCAAACATATTACAAATCAATCTTTAAATTTGCTCAACGATTTTAAGTCTTTTATAATTATATAAAAAATGCATGTGAAGAGGAGTTGAATCTTATTTTCAATATCATTTCATTGCACAGACAATACAATAAAAAATATTCTTACTTTCTCGTCAGGGGAAGAAAAATAAAAAATAAAACAATATTGAAACTAGGTTTTGGGTTGGTTGCTTACCTTGCCAAATGAGATAGGGCAACACCCATGAAAAGGTCTTTTCAATATCATTTCATTGCACAGACAATACAATAAAAAATAGTCTTACTTTCTCGTCAGGGGAAGAAAAATAAAAAATATTGAAACTAGGTTTTGGGTTGCTTGCTTACCTTTCCAAATGAGATAGGGCAACACCCATGAAAAGACCTTTTCATGGCGAAAAGATTTTCCTAACAAAACCTTGTTTTTAAGTCAAAATATTGTTTTAAGGCCTGATTAGTTTTCAGTCAAAATATTGTTTTAAGGACCCATGCTGACAAACCCTGTGCGCATGCTCATGCTTTTCTACAGAGGAGCACTCCACTCCACTGATTTTTTTTGTCAAATAAAGCTATTATTCCAGCGCGCCCATCCGACAAGCTATTATGTCAATATCTATCTTAAAAGAAAGTGATGATCCACAGATGTCCCACAAAAATTTAGATCTATCAATAATGATAACAACTTTAACTTTGTACAACGACAAGGTACAGACTTATGATCTTTTATTACGGACGGCCAGCTAAGAGTCGGATATCTACCCTGCAAATCTGGAGGACAACATCGGTCCTATTTTAATCCGAAAAAGAGAAGCACGTTGAGCCATCGATGCGGCGTGAGTGATTAAAAAGAATGCGTCTTGGATTAAGAAACCATTGTAGAATTAAGTGCACATGTTTTGAAATGATTGATGTGATAAAAAAGCATCCAGGTTGGCAGATGATGGGACAGGGCATCCGTCCACAGTTGCTGGAAAAACAGCGAATATCAGATGGACATCATCATATGCCGATATCGTTGAACATGACGAACATGCAGTTGCGTCCTCCACGGAAATTTTATAAAAAAACTCGAAAGTGTGCTCTACTATTATTTCTTCATATCTTACCCAATTCACAGACGAGGCGGCTCTAAGTAGTTAGAGGTTGTCATTAAGAGGAAATCCATGAGTCGTCATGGGTGACGTAGCGGATGAGGCGAACCTTCGTTTGATGTAGATGGAGTTCTGAGGACCCTTTGCTACCACCATCGTCGCGAAAGATCCATTTTCGAAGGCTTCGGTTCGAATATTTGAAAGAAATAAAATGCAATTTTTGTTTCTCCCTTGACATTCTGAAAATAAATGCATTTCTTTTTTCTCCCTTTACATTCTGGAGTTCATTCTTGACACGACTAGTTTAGGATGATGCATTCACGGTTTGCGTCATGGCTGACATTCATGGGTTGAAGCTGTAGACCCCTTAACGTATCTGCTAAGTTTTTTACCGCTTATTTAAGCTTCGTGAAGGCTAGCTAGATTTCGCAGATTGTGGATTAGATGAAGTGTTAAAGACTGAGAGAAAGGGGGAAAGGGATTTTGTTTTTTGGGGGTTGAAAGCGGAAGAATATGGCAGTGGCCTTGGATTTAGAGGGCGTCCTGGGAAGATCGAGCGACGCATGGACGGGAGAGAGCAACGCCTTGTCGAGGTCCTTCAGCAACCGAAGAAGCGCCATCAACGATGACGAGGAGGCCCTCAAGTGGGCTGCTCTTGAGAAGCTTCCTACTTATGACCGCCTCCGCAAGTCCGTTCTCAGCGAGGTTGCTGCCACAGGAAGCTTCAAGTACGAGCATGTCGACGTCAGAAATCTGTCCAACGAGACTCGCAGGAAGTTTATACAGAGAGTCCTGCAGGTGACTGAAGTCGACAACGAACAGTTTCTGTTAAAGTTCAAGGAGAGAATCGACAGGTAAAGACATACAAGTTCTGTTCTTTGCTTTTTATTTCTTAGAGATTTGAGTTGAAGTAAGAGAGAAGTGCTGACGATGTTAGGGGAATGTGGGTTTTCTAGAGTGGGGATTCCCTTGCCCAAGATAGAAGTTCGGTTTGAGCACTTGAACATCGAGGCGGACGCCTTTATTGGGAGTAGAGCTCTTCCCAGTGTCCCCAATTTCGTTGTAAACTTCGTTGAGGTAAGCCCATTTAACTGCTCTTGTGACCAAGAAAACCCACTCTGTTCTGATATTTGTTCGAATTCATTCATGGCTTCGTTGCAAAACAATTTGTCGGTAAAGCCGTGGTCCCGAGGTTTTGGGTAAAATGAATCGGATGGCAATTAATTGGAAAAATATTCGAATCTGGGAAAATGGCAGACGACTCGTCAGTAGCTGTTTTTTTTTTTCCCAAAATTTGATAAAGATGTATAAAATTGGGGAAATTTGAAATTTGAGTAAAAGAACGCAGTTGATTAGGAGTTCAAACTGTAAATTGAGTAAAAGAACGCAGTTGATGAGGAGTTCAAACTGTAAACAGCAGAACTGCTAGAACGTTTAAACTTAAACAGAGAAGAGAAAACAGAGAAAACTGGGTTGAACGTCAACCTGGCAAAATTAGGAGTACACGCACAGAAAATTTATCTTATAAAGACAAAAGAGAGGAAATTTTGGGCAAAACGACAAATGTTTGTCGATATTTTCTTGGAAATTTTGTCCATTAAGAAAGAAAATGAATCTATTAAAAAAAAATCTATAAAAGTAAATTGTTATTTTTAGAACACTGCCACTCAGAAATCTAGGGTATGATAGTTTCGTATATTTGTTAGTATTTGGTTCCGGGTTCGACAGCTATTTTCAACCATGTTTAGGGATGAAAATTCTTTTCTTCCTTAAAAACATTTAATAGCCGAAACTAATATTTATTAGTCAGGCAATTTAGAGATGATTGCATAGAAGCAGGGTTTTAATATTTTTTAATTAAGTAAATACTTCTTATATATCCGTCTTGAGATTGAACCAGGATTTTAATATTTAAATTTTATATTTTATTCAAAATTTAATTTTTATTTTTTAGGATTAAATTATTCACCAAAAAAACCAGAAATTTATAGGATTAACTATTTATAGAAGGTTGACCCTTGGTGCTTTTAGCGGCGTAAAAGGTTTGAAATGATTGTGACATGGTGGTTATAGGGGCTGACTCCGCGAAGATCTGTGTGACGGCTTCTAGGGCGGACAGCGCAGAATATTGTGGCGGCCATAGAATATTGTGGCGGCCATAAAAAACTGGACAGCCTACCTGAATTCGTGGATATGAATTCAAAAAAACTATCCAGACCCAAATCATAAAATACTTAGTGAATTTTCTTAATTTTAAAAGATACTTACCCTATGGAAGAGGATCGTAGATTTATTTGGACAAATCTATATAAATTTTAGATAAACATTTTTTTTTGTTTTAGGGGATCAAATTTTTGAATTCTTGAGTCCGCACTAATAATATGCCACAAATCCGTAGGCAACTTACCTATTTGAGACTTTCTGTTTCCTCTTGCAGCAGAAGAGAATGTAATTTAATTCAAGAAACGTAGCATCTAACGCATCAAAACTTTTGTAATTACGCAGGGACTTCTTACTCAACTGCACATCCTTCGGTCAAAAAGAACGAAGCTAACCATCCTTCATGACGTCAGTGGCATTATCAAGCCTTCACGGTGAGTTTAACGTATCAGTCTAAAATTGAAAATATTGAAAAATTATAAATGAATGATTGTGAGGCATACCTATCGCTTTGAGATTGAGGATGTTTAAAAATTATAAATGGATAATTATGAGGCTTAATTTGTTTTCTCGACATGTTATTGAACTGTTCAGAATGACGCTTCTTCTTGGTCCACCTGGAGCTGGGAAAACTACATTGCTAACAGCGTTGGCCGGAAAACCCGACCGCGATCTCAGAGTAAGTTCAAGTTCTGTCATTCTGTGCTACTACTCTCTGAGAATGTATTTGTTGTCTAGAAGCGGGGAATTTTCATGCCTCTTAAAATGTTTGAATATGTTTGTTATTTGTATTTGGTACCTCTGGCCGAAGAAGGTCGCCTGGTAGATTACCACTATTTAATTCTTATATTCTGTTTGAGATAAGGCAAAGATAAATGTGATACTCTGCATTTCCACAATTGTATAAACATTTGGTTCCTTTTGTCTTCAGATTACTGGAAATGTGACGTACAATGGACACTCCTTCTCCGAATTTGTCGCACAAAGAACATCCGGTTACATTAGCCAGAATGATTTGCACTATGCAGAAATGACTGTAAGGGAAACTTTGGATTTCTCTGGGCGGTGCCAAGGTGTTGGGTCAAGATATGGTGAGTGTTTCTCCATGTTCTGAATACAATTTCATTGTTTTTTCAATTGTGTGATGAGACTAAATATTTGCATTGCCTTCCAGAGCTGCTGCAAGAACTTTCAAGACGTGAGAAAGAGGCAGGAATTAAACCCGATCCGGATGTTGACGTCTTTATGAAGGTAGGTACTGTTGTCACATAGGATTATTTTGATTAAGAGTATAGATTCTTGTGCTTTCCTACTTTTGTCACTTATTTCACAGACTTTTCCTTTTTCCTACAGGAAACTGCGATAGAGGGCCAACAAACTAGCCTCATTACAGACTATGTGTTGAAGGTTCGTTTCAGAAATGCCATCTTTAATGATGTAAATGCTTCATAGATTTTTGGATGTATAAGATCATTCGCTTAGCAGCTGCGGTCTGTGTGTCTTCTAGATTCTGGGCCTGGACATCTGTGCTGACACATTAGTAGGCGATCAAATGCGTCGTGGAATCTCTGGAGGTCAAAGGAAGAGAGTCACAACAGGTGCGATATACAAGGAAGGTTAATCGGTAAAAAAGTAAAATGAAAGCAATGAAATTTGAATTTGCATTACTGCAACATGGACATTTGGTAATAGTTATACATTATTTGTGCAGGAGAAATGCTAGTTGCTCGTCCCAAAGCATTTTTTATGGACGAAATTTCGACTGGATTGGACAGTGCTACAACATTCCAGATTATCAAGTGTCTGCGCCAACTTGTCCATGTCCTTGAAGGGACAATGTTAATCGCTCTTTTGCAACCTGCTCCTGAAACATATGAACTATTTGATGATATCATCTTGTTGTCTGAAGGGGAGATTGTGTATCAAGGACCTCGGGAGCATGTGCTCGAATTTTTCGAGTCAGTGGGTTTCAAATGTCCAGATAGAAAAGGGATTGCTGATTTCTTGCAGGAAGTAAGTATGCTTTTTGATCAATTTATGTAGAGCCTGGTGATATTATACAGCTGTAGCAGACATTGGACTTGATTCTTTTTAGGAACTTTAGCAATTCATCTCTGTCAACTGTGCTCTAATGCTTTGTTTATCCCCATCAGATTCAGATAAAAATTGTATTATATCTTTTTTTATGACTATCTTTTCGGGTTGAACTTCTCAAATTCGACAGGTGACCTCAAGAAAGGACCAAGAGCAGTATTGGGCAGACACAAGTAAGCCATATCATTTTATACCTGTCAAAGAACTTGCAGAGGCTTTCAACTCATTTCATGTTGGTAAGCATCTTTTAGAAGAGTTATCACATCCATATGACAAAACAAAGAGCCATCCTGCTGCTCTTACAACTACCAAGTATGGCGTTAGTAAAATGAACATGCTCAAAGCTTGCTTTTCTAGAGAAGTGCTGCTCATGAAGAGAAACTCTTTTGTCTATGTGTTCAAAACAGCACAGGTGAGTCAACTCAAACCCAAATTTGGTGAGGTCACGCTTTTTTTTTTATATTCAACTTATAGAAAAAGGAGAAGAATCCTGACAAATAGATACAGATTGCAATTGTAGGGGCAATCGCAATGACACTTTTTTTCCGCACGGAAATGCATCATCGGACAATTAATGATGGCAATCTGTACATGGGAGCTCTTTTCTTTGGTCTAGTCCATATGATGTTTAATGGTTTTCCAGAAATGTCAATGACAGTTACCCGTCTTCCAGTTTTTTACAAACAGAGAGACCTATTATTCTATCCAGCATGGGCTTATGCATTACCAACATGGATAGTGAAAATCCCACTATCTTTGCTGGAAGCAGCGATTTGGGTGGGTGTTACATACTATGTCATTGGTTTTGCAACCGAGGCTGATAGGTAAATATCATGATTCTATTATTTTTGTTTCATAGGTAATGCTGCACACATAAGAAATCATACTGATCCGTCTACAATAGATTATATAGTTCTTTCTAAGTAACAAATTTTCATAGATATGAGAGGAAGAAAAAGAATTTTTATGATATCATAATAACTGATTATTTTAGCAATCATTAAATACATTAAATATGCTGTTTTGAACCCTTTCTTTTGGTGTAACTCTTATTACAGCAAATAGTCCATATATAGTTAAAAACTGTTTAAATAAATGAGTAAACAAAATCTTAGGATCAGCAAACTACTTCTGCAAACTTTTCAACTTATAGGCTTGTGTTTTCTTGGTGCCGAATGGAACCCAAAGTAATTTCTTCCATGCTGCTTTGAATAATTGAACATGGAACAAAGCGAGGCCAAATTGTTAAAATTTGATTGCAGTGAGAATTTATGAGAATTTATTCTTGGCAAATACATTGTCAAAATAAATAGTTTGGGATTTTCAAGGGTTTAGGGTTTCTTATTTTTTTGATAGAAGGTGTTTTAAAGGGTCCCCAATCAAGAAATATTGAGCTAGATTCCACGAATCAAACCCTAAAATCCAATGAAGCAACCTCCTAGCAAATAAGCCACATATTTTTATCAAGAAAATACAAGAGATTGCCCCACGGTCAAACCACTATGTGCTCAGGAATCTAAAACACCAGAGAAAAACAGTAGAATAACGAAAATGTAATCGGTTAAAACATATTTACAGATAAAGATCGTCCAAACCGAAGCATTTTCCATCTCACAAGTAAAAAGAACAGGGGAATCTTGTCATCACAATCAACAAATCCATCCAACAAAGCATGTAACAGGACAGTCCCTCATAATAGCTAGTTTAAGAAAACAACACTAGAAAATACCTACCAATAAAATCCACCAGACCCACCAATGGAAGATCCACCGGACGGAAAACATCATAAATAATCACCAAGAAACCCACATATCCCGTTGGAGAAAACCACTCTCAGGGCATTTGGAAAGAAAAATAGAAAACACCTAGCGCAACACTTGAGAGAGAAAAAGGGAGGATCCCAAATAAAAATGTGAGCATTGGAACCCTAGGATCAGACTCGTCCGCCATCCTGCCTCAATTGAAAAATTATACCATAATAAAGTTGCTCGAACCGAAGCACACCATGGAGACAAAATAAAACTAGCTGGAAGAGGAGATCTGCAACAGAGTGCCCCGACGATAGGAAAACCCTCCAACACAAAAATCTACGAAGGCAAAAACCCCACAGATCTTGCTGGAGTCCAACCGTAGCTTGGTCTAGTAAAACAATCCAACATGCTACCGATTGAGAAAAATTAATGAATAAACTAGCCCAATCTTTAGCATGCCACAAAACCAGGAGCAAATCACTTTGCCCAGCGAAGAATTTGAAACTTCTCTCTTGCAACGATATGAAAGAGAAAGGAAAAAACCATGAATCGCTTAAACCGAAGCAAAAGCAGCAAGACAAGAACAACAATTCTCAGGTACAAGAAAAAGGAGATAGCACTATTCAGCACCGCACCTAAGAGGGAGAAGGGTAAGATCCAAAAACAAAAACCTTAATACCTAGGGATCAAACCCACCACCACTGCTGGAACTGGAGAAAGAAATCTCTGCATATCGCCAAAGCTAGGGAACCCAACAGAGACATGGGGCCAAAAGCCGAAATCCACCACAGCATAACAACCCATTTTCACCCCAACTGGTTTGGGATAGTATTGGCCCTGTCTCCTCGGAACAACCAGATACAACAAGAAACTATTGAACCCAGAAGAAAATGACACCAACTAGCCATGGACCCACAACTGGTAGAGAACCCTAGCAACGGAGCCAAACAAGCACAGAGCAACCGCGCCCCCGGAACCAAAGGCAGCCAAGGGAACATTGTCAGAATCCGCAGCGAAACACTATACCTCTGTATGTGTTTTCTGCAAGCTCACCCCTGCGGGTTTGGGTCGGTAGATGGCCTTTTCCCCTCCCTGGAAAGCTAGAAAAACATGAAACTATCGAACCCAGAAGAAGTGCTGCACCAAAACTGGCAAACGACCCAAGAAATGCAACCACCCTACACACCCACCAACCAGAGCGAACGCTAGCCAGGGGGTCAACAGCCAGAATTTTCCACTGTGATAAAATAGCCCAGAATCACCCCGACCGGTTTGAGTCAGCATTCGGCCCTCTGCCCCAGATAAGAGTGATAATGCCAAACCCATAAGGGAGCAGAAACAGACCAACAAGACCCCCAACAAGCAGAACACCCTGGTCATGGGCCACAATAGAGAAACTAAGCATGGCTAGCAGCCAGATCCAGAATGGGAGAACAGGAGGCCTCCCGCTCAAAGGGTTTTAGAGAGCCAGAGCTGGAGCGGGAGGCCTCCCTCGTTTAGGGTTTCTTATTCATTCAAATATCCTTTATAAAATTGGCAAGAATGCAAGTTAGTGATGTGACTTTTTTTTCAACAAATAATTTACGAATTTCAGTTATATCTCTTTCCTATCTGTCCCTGAAATAATCCTCCTACTAATATTATTGTATTTGGAAATAGCATGTTTTTGGTGTAGGTCTGTAAAAGTTAACTCCAACTTTTTGCTTCCAATCATTACCTTGAAAGCAGTTTCATTTTAAATTTGTGGCAGCAAATTTGGAAAATCACACTCTTCATTTTGCAACTTTCAACCAGATACTGCCCTTGCATTTGCCTGTATTTTACCAGTTCTCATAAACATGTTACATTTATGCTTATTTCATTGCTTACAATAATAAAATAAAAAATATTAGACCATGCAACTCAGAGTAGTTTAGATTGGCCCATGCATAGTTAATGTTTATTGTGCTTTGGGTTTTATCTTGTACTTAAGCCAGTGCATTGATATTCCCATGTACCGTCTACTGTCCAGTAACCGAGTTAAACCGGTAATCCCTTCACATGGCTGGTCCTTGCATGTTGTGACTCAGTGTGAGACCTTTTAGTCACATAATAGCAGCAAGTGAGATGAGCAATGAGAATTATGAAGTGCCCAGTATTTTAGAAAAAAAAAAAATTGTCTTGGTCTTATCAGGTTTTGTTTAAAAATTACAATGTAGCTATACTAAAGCTTATCAATTGTTATGAGAATTGATCTCCTAGTGTCTCTAGTTTTTCTTTAAGTTGTAATTCTGCCTTGTACTCATGAAATGTTATCCTCACTCAAACTTGCTAAACTTCATCTTATCTGCAAGAGAAAAGTTTCCAGTTTTCACTGCGGCCATAGTAATCCATTTCTATGTATGTCATAACTGGTTTGCCCATGATTGAGTGTCCCATCACTGAATCTTTGTATTAATTTTGTTTTTCCAAAATTGTCATCCTTGTACCTTGCAACAAAACCATTAATGCTTTCACTGCAAAATTTTATTTGTCTAGCATATTTGGTCACACTGTGGGTTTTTACTTACAATGATTTTGCATTTAGACTCTATTCTTTAACCACATTTGACAATTTTATTAAATATTTTTGGTTGTAAGTTGAAAATTTTCACAATAGAGAGAGAATAGAAAGGAATCAACACATTGTTAAGACTATTATTGGTTCTAAAACCATGTTATGTACTTCTCAACACTGCCAAAGTCTCGCACTTGATATTGGCAAGGTCTGTCTGTAATCTACTGACTTGTGTGGTATTGACCCTTCTGAAGAGTTCCTTGAACCTTTGCCATATTTCGTGTTGTTACTTGCACTCTTTAGTTCGAAGAATTAAATCCAGGTCAATGTATAAACTGATCAAACTATGAGCATATCCTTCTTGAGCCGTTTGAGTTCCTTTTCTCTTCAGTATCAGTAGTTAGGGGAATCTTCATGTCCATATTCATATGTAGTCCTCTACTTTCGAGTAGAGCAGCCATTTGGTTCACTCAAATGTTGTAATTAGATAAGGAGCTTGGAGTCTATCAGGTTCCTAGAGAATTTCGTCTTTTGGGTAGCAGGACAGGGCCGAAGTATTATCACCACTATGTAGGGCTTGAAAATTTGTGTGAGCTGAAAAAATACAAATTTCATTTGCATATGAAAAGGATTTATGGCCTTTGAAAGATTGCCCCTATCAACAGACTCCAGAGTTTAAGACCTTAGCCTTTTCCACCAGTTTTCCCTCACCACCTGGCACTTTCTACCTCGCTGCTCCTCTTGACAAATTTGAATATGACACTTCCACTGGAAAATTGAATTGAACACTTGCTTGGTTTATATTGGACAAGGACATAGATACATGTGTATGCGTACAAAATGTTTTATTGGCCATCAATTTTACCAAGTTGGCCAGTCAGATTTACCACATTAGGGTAGTTAACTGACCTAGAGAAGGGCCACATGGTGGGATCATGCCATGAAGTCTCAACAAAGAAACCAACAGCATAGCAAAAGTGAGGAACAAAATTGAACTAGTGACCCCTTGGGTGTGGATGGTCTAAGCTAGCTGGGCACCCTGAGCCTTACTCTTTTCACTGTAAGGGCACGACTCCCTTTTGAAGGGAAAAACACAACCAATACTCCCTTTTGAGGGGGGAAACCACAGCCGACAGTTGTCAAGGTGGGCACCCAAAGGGACCTAGTTTTGAACCAATAACTTCAGAGCCCCTAACAGACAGTCAACAGTGCTGGTCTGCCTGCATACCCTTACCATTGTGTGGAGGGTCCCTATATGAGAAACCTGTCTCCACTCCTTTCCATGTAGGAGGGTGTGCAAGGGGCATGAACCACTTGTGACCACCAAAAAGCAACGGAGAGAGGTGCCACTGGATGGGCACAATATTCCTCCCGTACTTGAATATTGTACCAACCCGTAGAACCATTGAAGTTTTTTCAAGAAGATAGAGAATGTTGACCTGGATTAAATATTTGGCCCATTTTTTGAGCTTTGACATTGAGGAATAAAGAAAAGTGCTAAATTGGGACCCCCATTATCTTTTGCAAAAATTACAAAAACATTAACCTTTTCGTGGAATTTTTGACAGTTTGTCCCATGCGAAATTTCTATACAGAAACGGATATTCTGCATGTCTTCTTCATATGGAACCACTGAAAGCTGAAGGAACCTGAAGTTGGCTTCTCTTTGGGCCCAAATCATGAACCAGTATGATATGTTGTAGTTATCAGTTATATTTATTGTGCTTGTCATGTGTTCTGTGTATGTTATACTTAGTTTTATTGCAGATAACATTCCATGTACCAGCTAGTATGTGGTCAAATGTCTAATCACCACATATAGGTGGCACTTTCCTAATTCCTTAGAATTAGATTGCTTTTAATTATGAAAGCTGGCAACACGAGAGATGGGCACATAGATTTGTAAAGATTCCAGTTCCTCATGCATGATATATTTGATGATAATGCAAACTACAAACAAAGCTCAGTTCATCAAGCATCTTGGGTCATACATTGGGATAAGTATTACATCTTACTGCTAGACCACAGCTAGTGAAAATTTATCTATCTATCCTGAGACACGACACACATACTCTCCATCTTGGAATATCTGATGAACAAGCATTTGTTTGTGGTCTAAAAAAGAAATCTGAAGTAGTTTCTTAAATTTGATATAGACCATCTATATATTTTGAGACTACACTCACAGGAGTCAGGCAGGTGATATAGACCATCTATATAATTTTTTTTTTCTTTCTTTACTATTGGATATGAACTAATTTTTTCACGAACTTTTTTGCAATAAATTGGCAAGTTACAATGTTAAAGAATTTTATAGTGAATTCTACGTAATTGATTTTCACTCGGCAGGGAAATATCTGTCAGATAACTAGAAACCTGTTGCAGATTTATTGAGCGATTACAACACTATAGTAGATTAAAAAGAAAAAAGAGTAAGGGGGTAAAACAAAAAAAAAACAAACAAACATTGTTATGTTGTTAGTACCTAGACCGAGTCTGATTATAAAAATGCATTTTTATGTCAGATATTTAATGGATTAATAGTTATTACTCTATTTTCAACGTCCACAAAATATCCAGTAAACTAGAAGTGCTACTCAAATCATTTATCCATGCAACAAAATATACTAGCATGGTCATGCATTGCTGAGTATATATTTTTTTGTCTAAGATATTTAATGGATTAATAGTTAATACTTTAGTTTCTATGTGATTGAAATTCAAACAAATATGCTTTGCAGTGTATCACAATATTTTTGATTTTCCAATTCAGTCAACTATGGTAATGTATCGAGCTGCAATACCTGATCCTTTTCTATGAAACCCCACAAACTTATTTAAATAGGAATATCCGTACATCCTTCACTCGAACTAGAAATAGTGTACCTTATGATTGCTGCATAGCTTATTAGAATATCAAGCAAAACAGATGAATGAACATTAACATGTCACTTCCAAATTAGCTATATGGGACAATTGAGATGTAAATTAGAACTGTTCTAATATCAAAGCAACATTCAAATAGCCAGTTGTTAATCTAAGACATCCCTTCTTCTCTTTGCAGGTTTTTTAAGCAGCTGTTGCTGCTCTTTGTTCTGCATCAGATGGCACTGGGACTCTTCAAATTCATAGCCTCATTGGGCCGGAATATGATTGTTGCGCAAACATTTGGATCATTTGCTTTGCTTACCGTCTTTGTTCTTGGAGGATTCGTCATTTCCCGAGGTATAAACTACTGTGATATGCACATGCTATTATTTACATTGGAGAAAATAACTTGTGTTGCTATCTTGAACTTCTCAATTATTACAACAAGCTTGATTGTATCATGTTTATTGTTCAGAGAATGTACCCAGTTGGTGGATTTGGGCATATTGGTGCTCCCCACTGTCTTATAGCCAAAATGCCATTGCTGTAAATGAATTTCTGGCTCCTAGATGGAACAAAGTAAGTAAGCGCATGCAATGAAGGAGGTTCAAATGTTAACAAGACTAAGTAAACATATTAAGTTACTTTGTTTCATCTAAATATTTCCCTTATATGCAGCCAATGAGTACTACCTCAAATGAGACATTGGGACATGCTATAATAGAAAGTCGTGGATTATTTCCTGAAGCTAAATTTTATTGGATTGGTATTGGGGCACTACTTGGGTTCTGTGTACTTTTCAATATTCTGTTTGCCCTGGCTCTAGCGTACCTCAATCGTAAGTTCTGGATTTCATTTAATTTGCACTACTGTTTTTTTTCACAATTATTTTACTTTCATTGATATCTAATTGAGATTCCACCATGTACAGCTTTTGGGAAATCACAGGCTATAATATCTGAAGACGTAATTGAAGAGAAAAATGCAAACAGGACTGGACAAAGCAGCCATGGAGAGAAATTTAGGTCTGTGGAATTAACATCTGGAAGGAAGTCCAGTGGTAAGTCACAAATTTTCTTCAAATCCTTTTACTGTTAGCGACTGTCCAAGTTCAGTACTCAAAACTAAAAGTCCCTTCTTTCAGTCAGGGATTAAACATACTTAAAATTATGAATGGTTGTGGGGAGAAGTTCTGAGCGTTTTTGAAATCCTTGCACTACTTGTGAATGTCTGAATCTGTATTGAAAGATGAAGTTCCTTGTTTCAACTGGGGACTAAAACATAGGTTTAAAACTAGAAACAGTACCGTAACTACTATTTACTATGAATCCCAAATCTTGTGATAGAAAATGACTGAACATTTTGAGTTGACATATATGACTTGTTTGTACCACCTACGGTAAGATAACACTGTTACAAACAAACAGAATGAAAGACCTTAGAAAGAAATCTTTAGTTGAAAACTTGAAAGCAATCTATTGAAAAAAGGTATGATTTGTAAAATAACAAATGTGCTTTGGAGAAAGCTAACGTGGTTAGATGCAAAGCTTGCCACAGATCTCAAACAATATGAAAATGTGTGCATTCATCATTAACCGATGGTAATATTTCTGTCAGGCCATGCATACTCGTCAGAGAGGAGAGAGAGTATAAAGTCTGAAGACCTTTCCACTCATGCTGGAGAACTTGGTGATGTTGAAAACTCAGCACCTTGCAAGAAAGGAATGGTCCTTCCTTTTCAGCCATTATCACTTGCTTTTGAAAACATTAACTACTATGTTGACATGCCACAGGTTTGTGCATTGGTTGAACTGTTAACTATGTGGCATTAGTTTGACATACCCAGCTTCTTTTCAGTAGGAAATCAGGAGCTAATATCTACTTTTGTAACAGGAGATGAAAAATGAAGGATTAGATCAAGACAGGTTACAACTCCTTTGCAATGTAAGTGGATCTTTTAGACCAGGGGTCCTTACAGCCTTGGTTGGAGTTAGCGGTGCTGGAAAAACCACACTGATGGATGTCTTGGCGGGAAGGAAAACAGGAGGCTACATAGAGGGAAATATAAGCATCTCTGGATATCCTAAGAAACAAGAAACGTTTGCTCGCATTTCAGGGTACTGTGAACAAAATGACATACACTCTCCCAATGTCACAGTCTATGAATCACTTGTTTATTCTGCCTGGCTTCGTCTTCCTCGAGAGGTTGATAAGAGAACTAGAATGGTAGGGTCTTAAGTTTTGCCTTTTCCATGCAATTCTTCAGATTGAAGTTCTTTTCTTATAATGAAACTAAGCAACCAGGTATTTTTGGTCAATTTTGATGTAATGATTGCAGATGTTTGTGCAAGAAGTTATGGAACTTGTTGAACTTACTTCTTTGAGGGATGGTCTAGTGGGGCTTCCTGGAGTGACTGGTCTTTCTACCGAACAGAGGAAGAGGCTTACCATAGCAGTTGAACTCGTTGCTAATCCTTCCATAATCTTCATGGACGAGCCAACTTCAGGATTAGATGCTCGTGCTGCAGCTATTGTGATGCGTACTGTGCGCAACACAGTTGACACAGGTCGGACTGTTGTCTGTACCATCCACCAACCCAGCATTGATATCTTTGAAGCTTTTGATGAGGTGAATTTGAATACCTTAATGAGTCACAGATCTGTGTAACTTGGTGAGCTTTATTTAATATGACATTGGATCAAAGGAACTACACATCTCTGCTTCCAAAAGGAGGGTTAGTGAGCAATGATCTAAAATATGGCAGGTCTCTACAAATGCTAATCAACTCTAATTGGTCATTTCTTTGTTTTGCTGGATTGCAGCTTCTACTTATGAAAAGAGGGGGCCAAGTCATATTTGCAGGGGCCTTGGGTAGACATTCTCAGAAACTCATAGAATATTTCCAGGTACAGTTGGTCTATTCTTTTTTTGTTATGGTTTCTGCGGGCGGATATTGACTAGTACTTGGTGTATGCCATTGTGAACACATAGAAGGAATGATCATGTCTATTTCTTGTGTGATTAAATAGGCCATTCAAGGTGTTCCACCAATTACTGAAGGATATAATCCAGCAACATGGGTGCTGGAAGTAAGCTCCACAGCTTCCGAGGAAAAACTTGGTGTAGATTTTGCTGAAATATACAGGAATTCTTCACTCTATGAGTATGTAGATAAATGATTCTCTACTCGCCAATTTTTCGATCACTAGGACTTAATGAAAAATTGTCAATTGTATTTAAACATCTTTTTCTATTTGTCAGATGGAATCAAGGACTCATTAAAGAACTAAGCACCCCTGCTTCAGGCTCAAAGGATCTAAGTTTTCCGACACAGTATGCACAATCCTTCCCAGTTCAGTGCATGGCATGCCTATGGAAGCAATATTGGTCATATTGGCGAAATCCACACTATGTTGTGGTGCGGTTTTTCTTCAGCACAGTGGTTGCCCTGCTCTTTGGGAGTATCTTTTGGGACCTTGGGACAAAGAGGTTAGACTTTGTTATAGCCAGTTTTCCCACTGTGCAGCCAGATAGACCATTTTCGTAATCTATCAGCATTTTCCCACACGACAACATGTTTGAAATCGAAGACACCTGTCATAGTGACAAATTATGGTGTACCAAGTTTTTTTTATTTAAAAATACTTTGATATTTCTCATGAACTCTTATATTAGCGTTCTTCTCTTTTGCCTGCAGATTTTATAAACACCTACATAATTCATTTTGTTTTGTTTTGACAGAGGCAAACAACAAGATTTATTCAATATTTTGGGAGCTATGTACTGTTCAGTGCTTTTCCTTGGAGTCAGCAATTCATCAAGTGTGCAACCTGTGGTCGATGTTGAAAGGACTGTCTTCTACAGAGAAAGAGCTGCTGGCATGTATTCAGCACTCCCTTATGCCTTTGGACAGGTGACCTAAATGCCGTCACCCTCTCAGGTATTGCTTTAGTTTGTATCCTCAGAGTCTTCGACTAATCCTCTTATTTCTGGTTTGTTTATGCAGGTGGCAATAGAGATTCCCTATGTTCTTGTGCAGAGCATAGTTTATGCACTGTTGGTCTATTCCATGATCTCATTTGAATGGACAGCAGTCAAGTTTTTCTGGTTCCTCTTTTTCATGTATTTCACTTTTCTATACTTCACCTATTTTGGAATGGTGACTGTCGCCATTACTCCAAACTTCCATGTTGCAGCAATCATTTCATCTGCCTTCTATTCTACATGGAACCTCTTCTGTGGTTTCATGATTCCTCGACCTGTAAGTCTGTCTTTAACTCTTGAGCTACTCGTTTATCTTCATTTGGTTCAGTATATTACAATTTAAGAAGTATTATCTCAGTTTAGTATATTACAATTTGAGGAATGTAGTCAGCAAAGAAGATGACTAATTAATTGATGCAAATCTGTTTTGCATTCTACCAGAAAATGCCCGTGTGGTGGAGATGGTACTACTGGGGCTCACCTATCTCCTGGACACTGTATGGTTTAATTACATCACAATTGGGTGACGTGCATACAGAGATGGAGACAGCAGATGGGAAAGAGATTGTGTCCCACTTCGTAAGGAGTTATTTTGGCATGAGACATAACTTTTTGGGATACGTGGCATTGGTGGTTGTCTGTCTCCCTCTGGCCTTCGCCTTGTTGTTTGCTGTGGCCATAAAACAACTCAACTACCAAAAGAGATAGGCATCCCATAACATGTATTTTGCATGAATTATTTTTAGTGATGGCCTCTTTGGCATTTGTATAGAGACAACCAAATCTTCAACTGACATTATGCAACATTGCCTCTAAATGTTTAGATGTTGATTTTATTATAATTGTATTTTTAGTTTCATTGACAAGTTACATATATTATGATAGAATCCTGAGTTATATTGTGCTCGAATGAAATAATTAAGGAAAACTGGATTATAAATTGCAGAAAAATATCAAAGAATCACTATTGGTAAAGGAATCAGAGGGGCTCCCTCCAAATTAAATAATTAAATATTGTTTTTCTTCTTGGATGATTTCTTACAAAAATATCTACCCTACTTTATATCTACCTAATGCTATTATGAAAGGATGTGATGGTCCATTGTGAAAGTAAAACATAAATAATTAGTTAATTACCTAATAAGTTAGGTTAGGATGTGGAATCCTAATATGCCACCCTCCTTCAAAAGAAGCTTTGTCCTCAAAGCTGAAAGTGAGGAAATTGTTGTTGGAATTGATGAAGTGCTTCCCAAGTAGCATCCTCGGAAGGTAAGCCCCGCCATTGAATCAGAAGCTCGGTGATGGTGTGATGGCAAAGTTGACTAGTGCGGCGATCCAGGATGGCTTCACGTTCAACCACGAGTGATCCATCCTCGACTTGAGTTTGTGTTGTAACGTGTGCGCCAACGATTGGTTAAGGCAAGATACATGAAACATGGGATGAATTTTGGAAGACTCGGGTAACTCTAGTTTATAAGCAACGGGTCCTATGCCCTGTAAAACTTTATAAGGCCCATTAAACTTGGGAAATAACTTTTGTGAACCTTTAAGCTTGAGAGAGGTTTGGCGGTAAGTTTGAAGTCAAAGGAATACCATATCGCCTTCTTGAAATTCGTGTTCGATCCGATGTTGATCCACTTGTTGTTTCATGCAATTTTGTGTTGTGAGTAAATTGTCTTTGAGAAGGCAAAAGATATTGACCCGAGTAGAGAGTTCCAAATCGACATCGGCCACATTGGTACATCTTGGAATATAAGATGTGATCGTTGGTGGTGCTTGACCATATAATGCTTCATAGGGTGTCATTTTAATGCCAATATGGTATGAAGTATTATACCACCATTATGCCAAAGGAAGCCATTTTACCCAATGAATGGGTTGAGCAAAAGTAAAACAACGCAAGTAAGTTTCCAAAAATTTATTTACAATCTTTGTTTGGCCATCGGTTTGGGGATGATAAGTGGAACTCATACGGAGTTGAGTGCCTTGGAGTTTGAACAATTCCTTCCAAAAATGACTAGTGAAAGTGGGGTTACGATCATTGACGATAGTGGAAGGCATACCATGGAGTTTAAAAATGTTATCAAGAAATAGTTGGGTGACGGTAATAGCTTTGTAAGGGTGGGCTAAGGAGAAAAAATGAGCATATTTAGACAATCGATCCACCACTACTAGAATAACAAATTTGCCCGATGATTTTGAAGACCTTCAATAAAATCCATCAAAATATCAGTCCATGTTTTGGTCAGAATAGGGAGAAATTGAAGAAGTCCAGGGGTACCCATGGTCTCTCCCTTCTGTCTTTGGCAAATCTCACATTCGGCCACAAATATTTTGATATCTTGTTTCATTCCTACCCAATAAAAAGATTGAGCCACCCTTCTTTAATTTTTAAGAAATCCAGAATGTCCTGCTGTAGGTGTGGCCTGTAACTCATGGAGTAGTTTGGTTCGATATAAGGAGGTAGGAGATATCACAATACACCCTTTGAACCTAAGTATGCCACTGCTCCAAGTATAGTGGGGCTTACTGGTGGGATCTTGTTGGATTTACTGAATTAATGCTTGCGTTGAAGTATCACTAAACCATTCTTTTGTTACCTGGTCTACCCATTGGGGAATAGGGGATGAGTGCGTGTGCAACTGGGGCATTTCTTCAAATTTTTGGGAAAGGGCATCGGCGGCCACGTTGTCCTTCCCTTTACGATACATGATCTCATAATCATACCCTAATATTTTAGTAACCCGTTTTTGTTGCTCAGGGGTGGATATACATTGCTCAAGATAATATTTTAAACTATGATGATTGGTACGGATAATGAAATGTTGACCAATGAGGTATGGTCGCCAATGTTGGATGACATGAATGATAGCCAACATCTCTTTCTCATATGTAGATCGGGCTAAGTTCTTCCTGGAAAATGCCTTGCTAATAAAAGCCAATGGTCGTTCTTCTTGCATGAGAACTCCCAATCCTAATCCAAAAGCATCAATTTCTATCACAAAGGGCTTGGAAAAATTTGGCATGGCCAATACAGGAGTCGAACACATGACATATTTTAATTTGGCAAAAGCATCATCAACCTTGGAGGACCACAAAAAAGCATTATTTTAAAGTAAAATTATGAAGGGGGCAACAATCTTGCCATAGTCTTTAACAAATTTATGATAATACCTTGTTAATCCAAGAAAACCACGCAAACCTTTTAATGATTTGGGGGTAGGCCAATTTTTCATATCTTCAATTTTGCGGGGGTCCACCTTAACCCCATCCTTGGAAATGATATGTCCAAGATATTCAATCTCTTGTCGTCCAAAAGAGCATTTTGAGCGTTTGGCATATAGTTGGTTTTCCCCCAGGATTTTTAAGGTTTGTTCTAAGTGAAGCAAGTGATCCTCCCAAGTCTTGCTATAAATCAAAATATAATCAAAGAAAACCAAAATAAATTTTCGAAGATAAGGGCAAAATACCTGGTTCATTAAACTTTGGAATGTTGAAGGAGCATTGGTAAGGCCAAAAGGCATGACCAAAAATTCATAGTGCCCTTCATGAGTTCGGAAGGCAGTTTTTGGAATATCGTCTTCTCTTACTCTAATTTGATGATATCTCGATCTTAAATCCAATTTTGAAAAGTATTTAGCCCCGTGAAGCTCATCCAACAACTCATCAATAACAAGAATGAGAAATTTGTCCTTGATGGTGATTTTTTTAAGAGCATGAAAATCAACACATAGACGCCATGATCCATCCTTCTTACGAACCAATAAAACTGGGGAAGAGTAGGGGCTAACACTAGGTCGGATAACTCATGCCTTTAATAATTCTTGCACAAGTTTCTCTATTTCAGCTTTCTGTAGGTAGGGATATCGATGAGGTCTGATATTTGGGGGTTGATGCCCAAGAAGTTGAATTGCATGATCGTGACTACGATGAGGGGACAACTCTTTTGGTTCATTAAATATTCTAGAATGGTGTGTTAGGAGTTGTAATTCTGGCACCTCATTGTGTTCCTCATAGGTGGATTGAATAGAAAATAATTGTGCAACCATTCCCTTGCCTCCTTTGTGAATAATTTTCTCTATCTGGCAAGAACTTACTATTTGGGAGGGGTCTGATTGTAATCCTTTAAGAGTATATGTTTGATTTTTTTATTGTGAATTGCATCCATAATGCCTCAAAATCCCATTGGATGGTCCCGAGTGTTTGTAACCATTGCACCCCTAGGACAATATCACATCCTCCTAATGGAAGTGCATACATGTCATTTTTCATGTTGTAATCACCCATGGTGAGCTTAATATTCTGGTACTTTCCCTTACAAGCGATCCTTCCCCCATTGCCAATCAGAGCTTCAAATTTATTACAAGGGTGTATATAACAATTAGCTTGCTTTGCCACATGTGGGTTGATGAAATTATGTGTGCTACCAGAGTCAATAAGCACAATGAGATTTTTTCGTTTGAAGTACCCTCGAACTTTCATAATTTGTGGAGAAGAAAAACCAGCGAGGGCATTGAAGGAAACATCAATGCTATCATGTGTGTATCCATCACAAATTCTACCTCAATCTCATTTTCTTCTTTTGTTGAACTACAAGGATCAACTGCATCCAAAATATATAACTTTTGTGTAGTGCATTTATGATTTGGTCCAAAGTTTTCATCACAAAGCCAATGGTCCTCAAAGTTGAAAGGCCTTTTGCTCGTCGTTCCTTCATCTCCTCAAAGCTGAGACTTTTAATTGGTAAAGTTTGGTTAGGTTTGGGGGTGGTGTAAGTGGTTTGTAATTTCCCCATAGGTGGTTTTCCTAATCGACATTGAACATTGAATTTGTCTTCGACTAATTTGGCCAATCCAATGGTCTGCATCATGGTAGTGGGATTGAACATCTGTACTTCCAACTAAATTTCTTCTTTTAATCCACTGATGAAACAACTTTGAAAAAATGAGGCATCCAACCCTATTGTACGATTGGCTAACTTCTCAAATTGGGCCTGGTATTCACGTATCGAAGTGGTTTGATGCAGCTTGGTAAGGGCTCCTATGAAATCTTCGAATTTACTAGGGCCAAACCGTACCAATAGATTTTGCGTAAATTCTAGCCAAGTAGGGATGCTATTAGTCTTTTTGTACCACTAGCACCATTGGATAACATCATTTTCAAAGTGGAAGGATGCAATACAAAATTTTTATGCCTCATGGATCTGGTTGAGGGAGAAGTATTGTTTTGTTTGATAAATCCAATTAGTGGGGTCACCTCTTTCAAATTTTGAAAAATCCAATGTAGTTTTCCTTGGAAGGATGGATGTTTGTGGTCCCCCAATATGCAATGGGTGCATCGGCCCACCAGTGGATTGGCCAGCTAGAACTAGTGCCATATTTTGATTCATCGTATTAACAGTTTGACTCATGTCATCTACTTTCAAGTTTAACCCCGTTATCCTTCAAAATTCGGCCACGTAACAAAATTTATTTGAGAAAATTGGTCCTTGAGTTGGTGAAGCTCGTGGTCGAGTTTTTCGAGAGTAGGGTCTTGCGATCTTCGTTCGTCAACCATTCGAGGAATTGTTATAGAATTGAAAAAATTCACAACTTGATTTTGAACCGTCCCAACGGTCAGATAGGGTGTTAATTACTCCAACGATCACACTAATACATCGAGGGCAGCTGGCAGGAAATTCAAATGTGGATGGTGGGCAGAAATCAAGGCAGTTGGCAGGAAATTCAAATGCGGACGGTGGACAGGAATTCAAATTTGGACGACGGATGGGAATCAGCGATAGCAAGGCGGACATATTTTGAATGGGCAGTAAGACTCCCAATAGAAAGACAACGAACAACGACAAGGGACAACTAAGCAACTACGAACAACAAGGCGGTAGGTGGAGGGTAAGGGAGAGGGATGGCGGAGGCACACGCGTGATGATGGAGGTTTGACCGGTACACGTGACGGTAGAGCTAGTGTGACCAAAGTCACAGCCAACTTATTGCGCTTTATCGCTAATAAAGCTATTAAGTGTATCCACACGGAGAGTGTGGGACAAAACTAAGAGCGCGTAATTTTCTTTTGATGAAACGTTACACTTGGCAAGAAGTAATTTGTTCTCGCCTTGGAGTTTTTTTGCTTGGACGTCGTAAAATGTCATCAATTTACTGGTTGCTTTTAATCTTTTGATTTAATAAAATGTGCTCACGTACCCGAACTTGCTCGCGTCTGTCTCAAGCGTAGATATAAACGTTTTCGTCTGTCTCAAACGCAACGATGTCATTTTTCATGTTTTCGTTTGTCTCAACTTGCTCACGTTGATCTCAAGCACAGTTATAAAGTTTGTTCTTAAGCGCAAGGACTTGGTACACAACACATCCAAGGAGACCTTCTCCAATATGACATTGTTTATTACGTTCTCAATGATTTATCTTTAAGTTTGCGAATGAATGGACGACGTCGTGTGTGATGAGATCTGTGAGCGTTGTGTCCAGTGAGATGAATAACACGGTGTTCAATAGTTTATGTAGACTATGGGGCAGGAGTTCACAACACAACAAGGTGAATCATTGTTGCCAATAATGCTGAATGAGATAAATATGGCTGTGAATATGGTTGAATGGCGAACTGGATTTGATTAATCACGTTGAACAGAAAGTGCGGGATTGACTCTAACACCAGTGATAAATTGCAAAAAATATCAAAGAATCATTTTCGATAAAAGAATCACAGGGCCTCTTATAAAAAGGCTCCCTTCAAATTAAATAATTAAATATTGTTTTTCTTCTTGGATGCTTTCTTACAAAAATATCTACCCTACTTTATATCTACCTAATGCTATTATAAAAGGATTTGATGGTCCATTGTGAAGATAAAACATAAATAAATAATTAATTAAGTGATAAGTTTATATCTACCTAATGCTATTATAAAAGGATTTGATGGTCCATTGTGAAGATAAAACATAAATAAATAATTAATTAAGTGATAAGTTTATATCTACCTAATGCTATTATAAAAGGATTTGATGGTCCATTGTGAAGATAAAACATAAATAAATAATTAATTAAGTGATAAGTTAGGTTAGGATGTCCATTGTGAAAATAAAACATAAATAATTAATTAATTAAGTGGTAAGCTAGGATGTCCATTGTGAAAATAAAACATAAATAAATAATTAATTAAGTGATAAGTTAGGTTAGGATGTCCATTGTGAAAATAAAACATAAATAATTAGTTAATTAAGTGATAAGTTAGGTTAGGATGTGTAATCCTAACATATTACTTATTGGTAATTAAAGCATGCATTGTACATAGTGAGGGCCGCAGTGAAACAAGCAGTTGCAAAGGAGAGACGAATGGGTGCATCGTTGCTCCGCCTTCACTTTCATGACTGTTTTGTCAACGTAAGAAAATATTTCTTAAGCATTTTACTTTGAAAGATGCTGATCATATCATGTATTCAATTTTTTAGATGAAGTTATGCATTGATAAATTTGACTCATTTCTGTTGCTGGAAACGCAGGGTTGCGATGGGTCCGTGTTGTTGGACGATTCGCCGACGTTAACTGGTGAGAAAACTGCAGTCCCTAATAATCAATCAGCCAGAGGATTCGAGGTGATTGATAATATCAAGGCCCAAGTTGAGAGAGTGTGCAGTGGAGTGGTATCGTGTGCTGACATTGTGGCAATAGCTGCTCGTGATTCTGTTGCCGAAGTATGTAAAAATTATGTTTTTATATTTACCTGCTTTTGTACTTCGATTACGAAGTATTAGAAGTGAATCCCTGGTTCGCTATCTCATATTTTGTTTGAAAATTATTGTATATATAGTTGGGAGGGCCTTGGTGGACAGTTATGCTGGGAAGAAGAGACTCGAGAACAGCAAGCAAAAGTGGAAGACTAGAGTAGATCCAGCTTAGGAAGACTAGAGTAGATACAGCTTAGAATGGTGGTTCTATATAAGTTGCCAAGCTTCCAATGGAGTTTTTTTCGGGCGGAGGTCAATATAGTTTTGGCTGCCACAATGAAGTATGCGGAGGTCAATATAGTTTTGGCTGCCACAATGAAGTATGCTGCCCCGCTTACTGAAATACCCAAAATTACACGTATCAGTTTCACCCTCTCATATGCATATCATTATCATGGATATTCACATTAAAACTAAAATTATCATAGTTAAATCTAGATAGTAGGAACGTGCCAAGAGATATTATATGTGCCTATGCAGCGTAGTTGAGATTCGCCTTTGCCCAAGGGATTGCCCGTGCTCCCACATCCCTCATGCATTACTTTCCCGAATATCTTCCTTGACATCTATACAATTTTTTTTTTCTCTTACTTGGCCCAATTCCTACATATCTTCCTTAACATCTATACATTTTTGTCTTACTTGGCCCAATGATAAATGATTCGCTCCCTTATGGAAGGGCTTTGCTTGTATACAACTAGCAATTTACTCATGGGTTTGTCGATTGCATCTTTAGAGTGGATCACACTTCTGTGTCACATTGTAAGTTTGGGGTCATGGAGGCTTTAATTACTTACTTTCTTATTTTCATAGGCCTTCAATGGATTCGGAATATAAAAATAGTACTTGGTTTATTATACAACCATAATAACTTTGATTTTCCCTTTCAATTTTTGCTTTTGACAAAGCTCCTCTCAATGCCTTAACAAGAATAAAAAATGGATAAAAAGTTAGTGGGTTACCTTAGTGAATTTCGCTTATATACAACTAGCAATTTACTCATGGGTTTGTCGATTGCATCTTTAGAGTGGATCACACCTCTGTGTCACATTGTACGTTTGGGGTTATGGAGGCTTTAATTACTTACTTTCTTATTTTCATAGGCCTTCAATGCATTCAGAATACAAAAATAGTATTTGGTTTACTATACAACCATAATAACTTTGATTTTCCCTTTCAATTTTTGCTTTTGACAAAGCTCCTCTCAATGCCTTAACAAGAATAAAAAATGGATAAAAAATTAGTGGGTTACCTTAGTGAATTTTGCTTATATACAACTAGCAATTTACTCATGGGTTTGTCGATTGCATCTTTAGAGTGGATCACACCTCTGTGTCACATTGTAAGTTTGGGGTCATGGAGGCTTTAATTACTTACTTTCTTATTTTCATAGGCCTTCAATGGATTCGGAATATAAAAATAGTATTTGGTTTACTATACAACCATAATAACTTTGATTTTCCCTTCCAATTTTTGCTTTTGACAAAGCTCCTCTCAATGCCTTAACAAGAATAAAAAATGGATAAAAAGTTAGTGGGTTACCTTAGTGAATTCTAAGGGATGATTTAAAATATTTAGTAGGATATTTATGATCAAATTTGAATCTTTAAAGTGTTTTTCATTCACACCAACCTTGATCAAAATTAAAGTTTTGAGGATATCATATAAAAAAATCTAACTCTATCATATCTTTTGTTCATATTTAATTTAACAAGTAGACCTAGTATTTTCATGGAATGAAGAGAATGTATGGCCTCTTATGCAATGATTATACCCTCAAAATTGTGTTTACTATAAATAAATCCACCTTGTTACTCCAAAATAACACAACATAGAATGTTTTTCAATTTATTTGTTATAATTTTTGAAATTATCTTATAAATCATATTATAAATGATTATTGAATGAAAAATATCAAAATATCATTTCTTACCTTTATTGGGAACCAATTCAATAATGGTGACATTGACCTCATTTGCTATAGCCTTCATTTCATAGCATCTCCAACTACATCCAACATATCATTCATCAACAAATACCAAAAATTTTGAAGACAAATTGCTAGAGACAAGTGTCTTAATAGGGTGAAAAGAGAAAACCATCTCTTGTACCTCCTTTGTAGAGATCTTCCTCATCAATCTTCCATTCTATATTTGCGTGACAATTGATGGAAATTTTTGCAAAAGCTTACTATGAAACTCCTTATCTTGTCTAACTTCTAACAAAATACCTTTGAAATAATTAATAATTCCTTACTATTATTCCTCAATGCTTCTTCAATTTGGAGTAGAAATATTTTTGAATCGACAAGAAAACAAACTTGTTTTGGGTATAGCATGAAAAAAATTGGTATTTCTATACTCAGGTCATCTCTTTTTGTATTTATGGGATAATATAACTCTTCCTTTTGCAATATATTATGATAATAAGAAACTAATTATTTTTCTTCTACATAAGAATCTTGGTTCTCTCCATTGACTTCTATTATCTCTTGTAAATTGTTGAGCTTGGAATTTATTTTCTCTTTTATTTTAAATGTGTTACAAAATAAAAAAAATTTCAAATATTCATTTGCTCATTTACATGTTTCATCTTGTGAATAAACATGTACATATATGATTATAAAAACCTTTCTTTATTCCATCATGACATAACCATATGGAAGAAATTAGGGCTTGGGAGCTAAATATACTAAAATCAAAATAGCTTTAGATGACCATTACTAAGTAGAGCACATTTTAAAGGAATGGGTTTGTGATCTAATCCTACTTACAACAAAATATCTAAAGAGATTGTATGCTCTATTTGAAACCATGTACTTGTCATATGTGCTCAATCAATTTGTCTATTATCCTATATATATTAAATTCTTGAAGGAATGACATCTTGAAATCTATTTGAATTGATCACAAAACAAAATCCTTATTGATTTAGACTATCAAGAAGTATCACCCTTCTTTTTCGAACAATATAGAATTATGTTGAAGTCCCGTCAAGAATTTATAGATCACAATTATGAATCATTATTTAATTTGATATAAATAAATTAAGGTCCTTCCAAAACCTGTCATAAAGAATTATTGTAGTCAGAGCATATACATTTATAATTCCAATAGATATTTTTATTTTTTATATAAAAATATGGGCAACCTAATTACTTATTACTTCTAGCGATTGTTTGTTCCATTTGCTTTGTCTCATATTATTGTAATACTTTATAAATATTCTATAGAAAAAATTGCTAGACAATCCCTCATCTTCCAAATCTTGTTGAATGCATCTTACATTTCTCATTACTTATTTTTATTTCTTGCATTATAGTATATCATTTTATTTATTATGTAATTACATTTTATTTAGAGTTCTTATTTGTGCCCCTACTACTCCAAAATAACATTTTCATCATTATCATTATAGTGCCCACTACCCCTCATTAGTTACATCTTTGATTTATTTTTTAATTGGATGAGATGATTTTTTATGTTTGGACCTCATGCTTTAATTTTAGATATTTAATTATCATGATGTTATTTGATAGAAAAAGGGTTTTTAAATAATGGTTTTATTACTCATGATCAATGCAATTTGCAAGAATATGATGGATATATTATAAGATTTTAATAAATGATATGATCGTATAGTGATGATAGCTCTTCCAAGAAAAAGTTATTTTGGATTGTGATGTCTAGTCTAAGGCCACCATGAGGGAAAGGAAAATTATTTTCTTGTTGAAAGGTATGCTCATAATGTATAAAAATTAATATGATTTATTGCCAAGTCTGATTTTTTGGTTAATTTGATTTTTCTTCCTATTAAATTCTTAGAATATTTGTGGGTGGTATATAGATTCTAATTAATTTTTTGGTCTTGTACTATATTGAATTTAATTTATTATAATATAATTGTGAAAAAGGAACACAAGCTTAGTAAAAAAAATCAAATAGAAAGAATGGAAGGTGTGAGGAAATAGAAAAATAGGGAATAGATGAAAGGTGGAGAGAAGTAAAGAAGTGGGAGTTTATGGATGAATCAAGGGGTGTATCAGAGTGAAAGGAGGAAGTATGTGTGTGAAAGAGGAAGAATTATTAATTTCTTAGAGTGTGTGCTTGGAAATTGAGGAAGAATGAGAAAGGAGGAAGTGGAGGATCCCAGAGTTGTAAAGTTATACCAAGGTGGAGGTTGGTTGCACAAGAAGCAAAGCATGCAAGCCATGTAACACTTGTCACTTAAAATTAATAGTCTTTATGTATTGTAAATTGTTGTTTCTCTTCTCTATAATAATTTTCGCTCTAGTTTTCCATTGTTCATAAGATTTGCAATAGCCTTGTATTGTCAAAATGTAATTTATGGTACCCATGTAATGTCAATGTGGATGTTGATAACATGATTAAAATTCCCTTAGAAGAAGATCATTAGAAGTTTTAAATGTGTGTAGTAGATCCACTATGAAATCCTTAGGGAATCATGGCCAAATATTCTAAAGCCAAAGACTTCTCTTATGTAGAATAAATGATGTATATTGGGTTTATTAATATGAAAGGGAATATAATGTTAGATCATATATGTATGTTGGGTATGACAATTGGTTTTATTTGAATCTAGGAGAATGGAATGTTGCGTGATATATGTATATTGAGTATTATATGTTGGTTTTATTTGAATGTAGGAGGATGAAATTTTGAGTGATATATGTATGTTGGGATAATGAAGGTTGAGAACGACCTTCAAGATGGAGGATGCAGTGAAGAAGGAGGAAGTATTGCAGTAAAATGTAGATCTAAGCTAGGATGTCCTCGAGGGTCTGACTAATATTTATGATTTGAATTTGTGATATGGTGTTGGATGATTTTAGTTTGTATTAGGCTTCCTTAAGTTTTTTTACTGGATTTCATTTGTTTCTTGCCTATCATCTTATGGTATAAATTATTTTGTTGGTTTATTGTATAATTTTGTTGGCTTGTGTGTACATGTCAAATAGGTTTGACAATATTAAGGCCAAAATCCATGCCAATCCAAGGTGCACAGGAAGAGCTTGGTGGATGGAAGAGTGGAGCAAGCCATTCCTTGGTGATTTTTTACAAAAGTTTTCCAATGTTCATAGGAAGGGTGTAATCCAAGGAATCAATGTTAGAATACTTGTGCTTATCAATGTATACTACTAGTATAACATAAACATTGGGATTAAATGTTGTACACTTTTTATTTCTATTCTTACATGTAGATTTTCTAGAATTTTAATCCAAATTTATTTTAAAGTGGAATCAAACATTTATTAGGGGAAGGGGTTCCCTCTATAGCTAGCAGTTATCATATAAATATTTTTTCAAATTTGATGGTTGTGATTTATTATATAATATTTATAAATTGTTGAATTACTTCCTTCACCATTTTTTTTGGAAACACGCCCCTTGCGGGGGAGCGAAACCTTGGATTAAGATTCCATGTATGAGGGGTTCTCTTTCATCCAAGTCACCTGGGAGTCGCACCTAACCCCATCCAGGCCAGCTGGCCTAATGAACCATCAACTAGAATTTGCATATCCACAGCATGTGAGGGGGAAAGATTTGAACTTGGGGCCTCTCTTTTTCAACTTGAGAATTTTAACTACCCACTTGCTCTCCAAATCCCCCACATGAGCATATTCATTCACCATTTTGAATATAGATACCTTTGGGTTGGTCTTACATATATTTAAAAATATATCTTTGTATCTATAGCATATCAATAAGTCAAGTCATATAAAGGAAAAAAGAATGTGTAGTTTCCTATTACTTATAATTATAAGTAATTACCATTGTAATAAATTTTCTTGACTAATGAGCTTGTTGCTTTCCAAAATGTAGCATTGAATTACTAATTAAAAGTAGGTATAAAATGAATTTATATAGTTTTGCTCGATTGAAATACACCTATAGAATTTCATAAATTTAATGTTATGTTAGCAAAACATAAAACAAATAGTTACTTTGAAAATGTGAAGAATATATATACCTTATGCAAGAGAAAGCTTTATTAAACTTCATAACTCCTTATTGTAGGGAAAGAAAAAAAAATTCCATCAAAGAATATAGAAAAATATATAGAGAAAGACTAAAAGAAAAACCTAGCAAAGAAGAAAAAAAAAAGAAGGAAACTTAGTGAAGAAGGAAAAAATAGAAATATAAATTTTGTGAAGAAAAAATGAAAAAATATCAAACAATTTTTTAGCCAATGAGCTTACCAGGGCATTTGTCACTAGGCATCAAACATTTAAGATACCTTGCACCCCCCAAATTGGGAGGTGTTACACACCTTCGCTTATGTGTGCATGCCCTTAAAATGAGGCCGCCAAGGATTGACCCCTAGTTCTATAGCATGTGAGTGCCCCACATGATCCTAGCCTAGGCAAGGAATGTTATAGTACTTTTAGAAGCAAAGGAGCCACCATGTTCTATAGGGCATAGGTGGGTGCTACATGCAACCGTGTGGTATTCTCACCCATCCCATAAAGGGGATGCATGACCATTTTTTTATCAACCCATAATACACTTGGGCATATGGTAGGGCATCTGTCTTGTCTTTCAAAGGTCATGGATTTGACTCTTAGTGGCATGAATGGGGCAACCAATTGATCCCCTCTTTTAATAAATTATTTTTAGTAATATTTTGAAAAATAAAGTGAGAAGGTTAAATTATTATATATATTAATAATCATTAAATATATGTGATAAATAAAATTAAACAATTAGGGGATGGAGAAAAATAATATATTATAAGTTTTATAAGATGGAGAAGAATACAACACTAAAAGTGGGGTGGCCAAGGCCATCACTCTATAGGAAGTTATAAGAAAAAGGAAAAAAATAAATTTAACTTAATATATGAACTCTAGGAAGCTCTTGCTACAAAAAAGCATAGGGGATACATTTGGAACCTATGTTTGGATTCAAATTCTAACCTATAATGGTAGAAAACATAGAAATAAGGTAATTGTCTTTGAAATTAAAGGAAGAAACTGTAATCTAACTCAACTATGTAGAAAACTAATACTTGATTTGGATTTTTTGTAAAATATCAAATATTTGTACTTGCATCTCACTACCCCACCATCTATATACATTTAAGGAGAGCCAATGTTATAATTTATTAACCCTATATATTATATCTAAGCAGAGAATAATTTTTCTATAGATGTGGACAAAAATTATACAAGCATTAAATATAATGCTAGTTAATCAAAACCAAAAGTCTTTGCTGTTGTGTGGCAATTTATTTAAATTTTATGGATTTTTAATCCATATGTCCATTAGAATTGGTATATTGATTGTTTTATAAATGAAAATTTGAGATTATATTTTACATGCCCTTTGTGGGAACCACATGTGATATCAATACCCCATTGTAATGCTCAAACCTTAATGGTTAGACCCTTTTCTACTTAATATAGTTTTTGTAGATATTGCATTAAAGTAGGGGATGACACAATGGGAAGTTGATGGATATTGACATCCTTATCAAAATAAATATTAACAACTAAACAATTTGACACTTAAAGGGTCTCAGTAGTCAATGAATAACAAAGTAGCACCACAAAATCCTATGGAGAAAGTTTAAATATCCATTAAGAATCTTGTCAACGTGATTATGGATCATCTTTCAACTATACAAGAGATTGTGAGAAGATACCAAGAGATTGAACAGTGTCCACTTGAGCAGTCCAAGCATGGCGAATCTAACCTAAGATGGTTCTTAAAGTGGAATAAAGGAATATCTTAAAAAATATAAAGAATATTAAAGCCCCAAAAATTGTATAGAAAAACTAAAGAAATAATGGCATAGGAGTGGTTGATTAAAATGGATAGATGTTTATGCATTAACAAGTTTTTTAGTCAAGACAAGGGTAGCATTACCATTTTTCACTTGGAGTGTGTAGTGGTTATTTGGTGGCATAATGAGAAGGTAGTGATAGGGTATGATCACATGAATGTAACCTAGGAGAGATTCAAAAAATACTTTCAAATTAAGAACATGTCTCAAATGTACATTTAATGAAGGATCCAAGATTTTAGAAACTATAACATGAATTTAGGATAGTCCTAGTTTACATAGGTATTGAGAAACGTTCCATCCCCCAAGGTGATATTATGCTCATAAATAACTTCTTATCTAAGATGCATCCTTCTTTGGAATAGAGTTTTAGGAGAAATGAGTTACCCACATGAAAATAACTATAATATATTGTATCATTAATAGAAGATAGACCTAGAGGACCCCTAGAGTATAGGGATCAAGATAAATCCCAAGGGTCAAATAGTCCTATTGGACCTTTTTGGAGGAAACCTAATTAATATAGGAGCTCTTTGTTAGCTCGAATAGCATAGTCATGACCACCATAACATCCCCCTTCAAGGAAGTAGAGCATAGTATCATATCTGACTTAAATGAACCATGGACATCATCCTTCGTAGCAACAACAAAACTAAGGCCATGGTGGGCTAGTTAGGAAAATCAATGGATACGAGAATACCCTAAGGTCAAGACCTACATATTCGTAGAATCAACCTTATCAATCAAGAACTCCTTAGTAGTAGTTGTAGTCCATGAGACCAACATAGAGTACTCCTAGTGTTGGCCTTACTAGCGAATATTTTGGATGTGGTAGGTCACACTACGTCATGGAGTATCTCTAGAAGTATTGAGGGGTAGGATTGAAACAACATACTCAATTAGGTTGTAGTGCCCCACCATATCATCAAATGTTTATAGTTTTTAATGACTGATAAACTAAACATTAGGTAACAATAATTGAAATGATAGGTATTGTTTCTAATGAGCTTGTCACTATTATTATAGATCCTAGAGCTTTAGTGTCATTTATTGGTGTTGGATTCATAGATAAGCATGGGTTAGATGAGTAAATGTCCAATGATCTTGGGTGAGTAGAAAATCTTGCTAATCCATCAAAGGAAAATTGGAATGATAGAAAGTTTAGTTAGAGAGATGGCCCACAAGTTTTCACTTGTTGGTAATTCACTTGGGGTCTTATTGCATCATCTTGAGGATGGATTGGCTAAAGAGACACCAAGTAAATATGGATTGTTATACCAAAAAATTAGAATATTGTATACGTGCTAGTTCAAGTAAAGAGTTGACCAATGTGTATCTAAACCATTTTAATAGTGTAGGTGAAGAATATTGTGAGGAAGAAGTGTGTGATGTTTTAAAAACTCCCAAGAAGATGATGAGGAACCCACAATAGATTCACATCTAGTATTGAAGGATTTTTCAATGCTTTTCCTAAAGAGTTACCAAGGAAGCTTCTAGCTCATGAGTTGAATTTTGTCATTGAATTGTTGTTAGGATTAGAGTACATTTACAATGCTCTATGTCATATGATGAAAATTAGAATTACATGACTTGAAGGTTCAATTTCAAGTCATTGGATAAAATTCTAATAAGTCCTAGTGTGTCACTTTGGGGTGTACCCATCATCTTCATTAAGAAGGATAAGACTACATGGCTATGCATATATTACTAATATTTAAATAAGTCGACCTTTAAGAATTGATACCTCTTCCCTCATATAGATGATCTATTTGATCATATATAAGGAGATACTATTTTTTGAAGGTTAACTTGTGATCGAGTTATCATCAATTAAGGATCATGGACTCAAATGTTCACAAAAAGATATATTGGACTCATTATAACCACTATAAACTTATGCTCATCCCCTTTGTATTGAAAAATGCACTAGCTATATTTATGGGACTAATGAACAATGTATTTCACAAGTTCTTGGAAAAATTCATGGTGATGTTCCTTGATGATATCTTTGTGTACTCTAAGAACATACAAGAGTATGGAGATCATCTAAGATAAATTTTACATTATCTTAGAGAGTAAAAATTGTATGCCAAGATATAAAAATGCTCTTTATTCTAGTTAAAGATTCAATATTTAGGTCATGTTATATCAATAAATAGAATACCATTGGATCATATGAATATTGGGGCAATCGTGGAATGGACTACATCAACCAATGTTATAGAGATACAAATTTTATTGGGTCTAACATAGTATTATCATAGATTTATGAGGAATTTATCATGGATCATTAATCCAATCACTTCCTTATAGAAAAAAATAAAGAAGTGTATGTGCTCAGAGAAGTGTGAGGTATAATTACAATATTTTAAGAGGCTATTGAACAATTCACTAATTCTAATAGTGTTCAATTTTAATAAATATTATTATGTAATCAAGTGGTATTAGCTCAACTTGTTAGATTCCTCAACATTTCAAGGAGGAAATTCAAGTTCGAATCTTGCCAAAAAATATATGGATAATATCCAAGCTTTGTTATAATACCACTATGGTGATGATGTAATATGGGTGGGACCTTATTTCAATCCCATATAACCCATTAAAAACATCTTATTATGTATGCATGGATACATTTGTCATGATCCTCCTCGATGGACCTTTTGACGTGGAAAACAATGTATTAATCTAATGGTGCTTTAATACTCAATTTTGCACAATTAAGAAGAGTAGTGGTGTTAGTAGATATTGAAGAGTATGATACTTCTAACAAATTACCAATGTGTAGGATCATGTATGCTTGTAAGTGGAAGAAGTTGAGTCATCCATCGAAGACGATGGTACTTGAGGTTGGGTAAGTGATGATAAGCAAAATCATAGGTAACATGGATAGATACCTTCATATAGACATGCATTCAATTAGGGATAATCATAAATATATAACCACCTTGAGCCCTAGACTGATGGTCTAGTAGCTATCATAAGTTCTAGAGGCTGAGACAGGTGACTAAATTGATAGAAAGATTCCCCTCTTTGTCTGTTGCACATGATTGATTGTATTTTACTTCAATACTATTGCCTCAATAATTTGAGAAGTATAGATAAATAGGTTATCTTCATAGCTTCTCATGTGTTTTGGTAAATAAAATGATAAATAGATTTCATTTTAAATAAATGGTTGATTTATTTTTATATGATAAATATATTTTATTTTAAATAAATGGTTGATTTATTTTTAAATGATAAATATATTTATTTTTAAAGAAATGGTTGAATTATTTTAGAATGATGAAGGAATTCTAATTAAAACAAAAGTTAAACCATTTAAAAACAATAGCTTCATATTAAAAAAATAAAATAATTTCGGGGTTAATAATGGTTGCTCCATTTGTAGCAAAAGAAATTCATATAACACATTAAGAAAACTTTTGTTGTCTTCATTGTATGCAGATTTGTTTAAGAATACAAAAATCTATTGATTGGTTTCAAAAAAGAGAGAGGAAAGAAGATTATAGAACCTACCTCCTAAATTGGATCGACTAGTGAGGTGAAGCTTCCCACTGACATGAAGGGATGACCTAATTAATGCAAAGGGATGGCTTCATTGATAGGGGGATGGCTTCATCGACGTGGAGGATGGATTTAATTTTGAAAGAACCTTGGGAAGGTGAAAAGGAAGAAAACATCCCCTCTACCACCTAACGAGCGGATGTGAAGTTATGGTGGGAAGGTGGTAGACGAAAGCCAAGGGGGGATTATGCATTGATTGGTAGAGGAGAGGAATAAGAAGCAAGAGCATTGGGGATAAGCATCATACGGAAGGCACCAACAAAGCAAGGAGGCACCATGCATAGAGGAGGAAACACATGTTCACCAACATAACCGAGGAAGCTAGTTGTGGCATAAAAAACTAGGTTGGAATCATGGAACTCTTTTAAATAAGTATTTAAGGTTTTGACACTGATTTTAGTTGATGATGTGTTCTGTTAAGCCATGCGTGATGGTTGTGTTAAGCCTCACATGTTGGCTATGTGAAGCCTTGTATGTTGGTTGTGTTAAGTCATGCGTGATGGTTGTGTTAAGCCTTGTGTGATGGCTATGTTAGGCCATGCATGATGGCTATGTGAAGCCTCACGTGTTGGCTATGTTAAGCATCACATGTTGATTATATTTAAGCCTCCCTTGATTTTCTATGTGAAGCCTTCGTTATGTTGGCTAAGTAAATCCTTTGCTATTGGCTATAGTAAACCATCGTTGTGTTGGATATGTAAAGCCTTTTCTATTATCTATAGTAAACCTTCGATGTGTTGGCTATGTAAAGACTTTGCTATTGGCTATAGTAAACCTTCTATGTCAAGCCATTGTTGTTGGTTGTGTTAAGATTTGCATGTTGGCTGTGTTAAGCCTTGCATGTTGGCTATGTTAAGCTTTGTTGTTGGTTGTGTTAAGAAATGATGTGAAGACTATGTAAAGTCTCCATTGTGGTAGTGATTTTTTAAACCTCCAATGTGGGTCAACGACTCATGTCATCCATTGTTTTCCTACTGTAAATGATCACCTCTATTTTAGGTTAACTGGATGTGTGTATTACCTCAAGTGCACTCTCACCACTTCTAAATTTGACATCTAGTGTGTTCTGTCCCTTGCTTTCTAGATTTAGCAGTGGATAGGGTTGTATGGAAGTCATAGGGTACCTGGGTAGGAAGCCTTTGTTTAGCTTCATTATTTGAATTTTAGAATTTGGTTTAATTAAGGCAAAGGGTTTTCTTTTTAAGGTTCATTAATTAATTTCTATTTTAATTTAATGGAGAAAAGAAAGGGGTTCTCTTTATATAAATCTCATTGATATTCTTACAATGACACTGAGAGGGGGGGGGTGAATCAGTGTAACTATTTAAAAACTTAAATCTGCAACTTTTAAAACTAATAGTGCAAGCTTAAAAATAGATAATGCAAGTATCACACAAGAGCATCACACAACACAGGATTTTACGAGGTTCACCGATGTGGCTACTCCTCAAGTAATGACCGTTTGGACTTCAATCCAAATCCAGTCTTTGCAAGGATTCTCTCTTTACAAATAATTCTCCAAAGACCCACCGGAAGGAGCACCAACCCCCGATTTTTTTTGCTGCAACAGAAAGGAGCACCAACCCCTTTTACCAGGCACCCACTTGGATTTCAAATTTTTTAACAAAATAATGACATAAAAATGCCTTCTCTTTTACAAGACCCTCACTGGTCTAAGGCTCAAACAATCTATCTTACAGAAGCATAAAGAGACTTGTTAGAGACTCAATATCTTCTCATCAATTCAAAAACCTCTCTGTTATTTTTACAAAAAATATGCAGGTTTTTGTTCTCTTGTTGTTGTTCGTCCAACACTATTTACCACACTACGCCTTTTTATGTTTTCAATAATGCACAGTGCAGCTACACTCTTCTGCACTCATTCGAGTCCATTTATTTGTTTTTCTCGAACGGATCAATTTCAAACGGCTCAAAGTTTCCCTCCAATTTCTCATGCATTCTTGGCTGTAAACAACGTGTCGATCCTTTCTGACAAGTTCTGCCTTTTAGCCGCTTTCTTTCTGACTCACTCTGACATTCTGACAGCCTTTTTCTCTGCACATTCTGACTGGTATCCTGACAGTCTTTCTGCGTATCTCGGATCACTGATGTTCTTCTTTCTGATCTTTTGAAAATTGTGTATCCTTTATCTTCTACGATCAACTATGACTTTTGATATACGCAACAGAACAATGCTTCTGCAATCAGTTCTCGATACAACCGTCCAGCTGTTCTGTTCTGTCTTTAATGCTGTGTTCCGTAGCTCCCCTGTGAAGCTGTCACCTTTTCCAGTCAAGCTGTGTTACGGCCCTGCAACAACCGTTTTTCTCTTAAATGCATTGCTTTGAAACTAACACTTGAAACTCCAGTCGACTCTTGCAGTGTATTCTCTAATCTTATGCTAACACCTGTCACTTGGAACTGCACATTTGACTCCAGTTAACTTTACTAGAACTGCAGCATGCTTGGTCGACACCTGTCACTGTGCATGCATATTTAACTTTTTCCCGCCAAAACCATTACCTGTCACGATATCGCGACGTTTTTTGCTTTCCTGCACTTTCCTTTGCTTACCTCCGTGAAATTGATACATGTCATGAAATCGCGACACATTCCACTTTTGCTGACGTCATCCTCCATGTTGTCACGAAATCATGACATTTCTGGCTTGTTGAGGCTTCTCTGGAAACTTGTCACGATATCGCGACATTTTTAGACTTGCTGACGTCATCTTCAAAGATGTCACGAAATCACGACGCTTCCGACTTACAACGGCTTTTCTGGTAACTTGTCGCGATATCACGACATTTTTAGACTTGCTGACGTCATCTTCAAAGATGTCATGAAATCGCGACGCTTTCGACTTGCAACGGCTTTTCTGGTGACTTGTCGCGATATCGCGACATTTTTAAACTTGCTGACGTCATCTTCAAGGTTGTCGCGAAATCGCGACACTTTCGGCATCCTGCGGCTTTTCTTTCAACTTGTCACGAAATCGCGACGCTTCTGGCCTCCGTACAATTCTTTCTTCATGCAGCCGCGAAAACCTTACCTGTAGCGAAATCGCTACACCTTTCTGACTTAACATTTTTCTTTGTTGCATCTTCCGAAAATCTAACTTTGTTGGCTTGGTGTTTCCTCTTGCTTCGACTTGCTGATCTCAAGACTTGTAGCGCAATCGCTACCCCATTGTGTTTTGAGTTTTGCACTTGTAGCGAAATCGCTACACCTATGCCCCTTGCTTTTCAAACTTGTGTCAAAGTCGCTGCCCCTTTGCACCTTTTATTTCAAACCTGTAGCGAAATCGCTACACTTTTCGCCTTGCATTTCGAAGCTGTAACGAAATTGCTACACTTCTCCGCCTTACATTTTGAGCCTGTAGCGAAATCGCTACACCTTCTTGACTTATCACTTTTTCTTTGCTTTAGCCAGCGAAATTGCAACATGTAGCGAAATCGCTACGCTTTCTTCACTTTGCTGCTTTGCCTCCAACATGTCGCGAAATCGCGACAGTTTTCATGAACTTTCTCTCCTCCTTTTTGTCGCGATGTCGCGACACTTTGCGCCCTTAGTGCTTTTCTTCCGAAATTGTCGCGATATCGCGACACTTTCTCATGCACTTTCTCTCTCATCCTTTTTGTCGTGAAATCACGACAATTTTGCTTGCGCCTTCTCTCTCCTCAGCCATGTCGCGAAATCGCGACAGAAAACATGTCGCGATATCGCGACAGTTTTCTTCCTTGTATTTTTCTGCAAATTTCTGGATCTGGGTCCCCTCTGTTTTTCTTGAAATTTTTTGCACTTGATCTGACTGACCTCTGAATTGCATCAACTGCATCAATCTGTCTGTTTTGACAACAATTACAATACTTTTACACTGCTTTCTCTGCACCTTGCTCAACAATCTCCCCTTTGGAATTGTTGGCAACACTTTTGTAACCTTGCTCAAATTCTTCTCCCCTTTGCCAATAATGCCAAAGGGCTGCTGCAGACTCCCCCGAGTCTATGCACAACATTCTCAGGCATAAATAACTTGAATGCTCCCCCTGAGAATGTATTTCCCATAGCTAGTCATTGCTTGGGAAGTGTGACTACTCCCAACTTCTTCTGAAGGTATTCAAATACTTCCTTTGGTAAAGGTTTGGTGAATATGTCTGCTACTTGCTCTGTAGTGGGAACAAACTCCAATCTGACCTCTCCTTCCCGCAACCTTATCCTTCAAGAAGTGATACCGGATTGCAATATGTTTGGTGCGGGAATGCATTACCGGATTCTTTGAAATGTTGATTGCACTAGTGTTGTCACATTTGATTGAAATGGGCTCATTGAAGTGAATTCCTAGATCTTTCAATGTTTGTCTCATCCATAGTATTTGTGTGCAGCATGTTGTTGCTGCAATGTATTCTACCTCGGCTGTGGATAGAGAGACTGATTCTTGCTTCTTACTGTGCCATGCTACCAATTTATCTCCAAGGAAAAATGCTCCTCCACTTGTACTTTTTCTGTCATCAATGCATCCGGCCCAATCTGCATCAGAATATGCAAAGAGAGTGAAGTCTTTTCCTTTTGGATACCACAGCCCATACTCCATAGTACCCTTGAGGTACCTAAAGATCCTTTTCACAGCTGTTACATGAGTCTCTTTTGGACTAGCTCTGAAATCTTGCAACCATGCAAACAACTTGTAAGATATCCGGTCTGGTTGCTGTCAAATACAGCAAGCTCCCAATCATTGATCTGTACATTGTTTGATCAACATCCGGAGATTTATCATCCTTGCTCAACTTGCAACTTGTTGTCATAGGGGTGCTCACTGGCTTACTATCTTCCATAGTGAACTTTTTCAGCATTTCTTTCACATATTTAATTTGAGAAATAAAGATCCCCTTTTCAGTTTGATTAACTTGTAATCCAAGGAAATAAGAAAGTTCACCTATCATAGACATTTCAAACTCTTTCCGCATTTTGTTTGCTATGTCTTTGCATGATTCATCATTGCTACTCCCAAAAATTATATCATCTACATAAACAACTAGAACAATGAAATTGCCATTTTCAGTTTTCACATATAAATTGCTATCCACCATACCTTTCTTGAATCCTTGCTTAGTGAGATAGCTGTCCAGTCTTGCATACCAAGCTCTAGGTGCTTGTTTCAAGCCATACAATGCTTTCTTCAGCTTGCAAACAAATTTAGGATTATCACAAAGTTGAAAACCATCAGTCTGTTCAATATATACTTCTTCTTCAAGATTTCCATTCAGAAATGCTGATTTTACATCCATCCCGATAAACCTTGAAATTCTTATGAACAGCTAAAGCCAAAAATAGTCTTATTGCTTCAAGTCCGGCCACGGGTGCAAAAGTCTCTTCAAAATCAATCCCCTCAACTTGGGCATATCCCTTACTGACTAATCTTGCTTTATTCCTTACAACCTTGTCCATCTTCATTCAGTTTGTTTCTAAATATCCATTTAGTACCAATTATGTTTTTATTTTCGGGCCTTGGTACTAATTCCCGGGTTTTGTTTTTCTCAATTTGATCTAGTTCTTCATTTACCGCTTCCATCCAGCTTTCATCCGTGCTTGCTTCAATAATATTCTTGGGCTCAATACTGGATAACGAGAGAATAGTTATTTACTACTCTTCTTCTTATCCGAATGCCAACTGTAGGGTCCCCAATAATCTGCTCTTTGGGATGATTTTTCTGCCAGCTGCCTGTTCTGAATTTCCTGTTTTCTTCTCTTTCCAAATCATCTGAATCTGATTTTTGTCTCTCTTCCTTTTCTTGATCTTCATCTTCTTCAATAAATTCTTCATAGGTTGGGTAGTTTTCATTATTGCTGATTTCTTGTTTCCTGCCTTCATCAACCTTCACATCCGCACTCTCCACAATTTTCTTTAGTCTTTTGTTGTAGCATGTGTAAGCTTTACTTTTTGTTGAGTAACCAAGAAAGATACCTTCATCAACTCTATCTTCGAATTTGCCAAGATTGGCTTCAATCCGTTTAATGTAACACTTGCTTGCCGAACACTTTGAAGTATTTTGTTGTAGCCCTTTTGCCAAACCACAGTTCATAAGGTGTTTTGCTTTCATGCGGCCTTAACATACACCTATTCTGAATATAGACTGCAGTATGGACCGCCTCTTTCCAGAACCTGTCAGCAATTTTGCTCTCTGTTAACATGGTCCTTGCCATTTCTCGTACGATTCTGTTCTTTCTTTCAACTACTCCATTCTGCTGAGGTGTTCTTGCTGCTGAGAACTGTCTTCTTATTCCATGTTTTTCACAGAATTCAGCAAACTCATTTGAAATAAACTCTCCTCCTCTATCCGATCTCAAACATTTAATTCTTTTTCCAGATTGATTCTCAACAAGATTTTTGAAAGTTTTAAACATCTCAAAGGCTTCGATTTCTGTTTTAGAAAGAGTACCCATGTCATTCTGGAAAAATCATCTATACACAGCATAAAATATTTGTATCCATTTATGCTTTCTGTCCTCATGGGTCCACACAAATCAGTGTGAATTAGTTCTAATGGCTTGCTAGAGAAATATTCTTTTGCTTTGAAAGTAGATCTGGTTTGCTTCCCTTTTTGGCATGACTCACATATACTATTTGATGGTTTACCAATAGTGGGTATGTCTCTTACAGCTCTTTTCGAGCTGATTTTTACCAGATTATCAAAGCTTATGTGACCGAGTCTTTTGTGCCACAGCCAGTTTTCTTCTTCTTGACCAACCAAGCAGGCTCCTTCAGAAGTCTCAGAGAGAGTGTACAAATTTCCAGAAGTTCTCAGTCCAGTGGCTATTAACTTTCCATTTCTTGTCTTTCTTACTTCACAGCCCTCCTTCTTGAAAATTACTTCATGACCTCTGTCACAAATCTGACTTACACTCAGTAAGTTGTGCTTCAGTCCTACCACAAAAAGAACTTCCTTAGAGTTGATTTTACCGTCACTTAACTTAACAGATCCTTTACCCACTATTTTTGCTCCATCATTGTTTTCGAATTTTACAGAACCACCTTCGTATGTCTGTAGCTTGTCAAACTTCTGTTTGTCTCCTGTCATGTGACTGGAGCATCCACTGTCCAGAATCCAAGGAGCAGATTTATTCTGTGCTTTGAGAGTTGTTTGAACAATCGAGAGATTCCTTGTCTTTCATTGGTTGTTCCTTTTCTTTCCACTCGAGATTTAATAGCGAGATCTGGTCACTTGTTTTACTTTCTCCCTTTCATTGGCTTGTGACAGTTTTTCGAGAAATTTTCTGTACTGTTTTGATCCAACTGAGTGATATTTTCTTTCCTGGTATTTATTTCCTGCAAAAGAGCTACGACAATTTCTTGCAATATGGCCGAAGTTATGACAGTTATAACATTCTACAGCATAATCTATCAAGGGAGAAAAAATATTTCTACTAGTAAAATTTCTTTGTTCTACATTATATCTACAGACTTGAAATTTTATGACCATATGCATTGCACTTAAAACAATAACCGTAAAAGGAACGAGTGTACCTGGGAAGTGGTTGTTACTAGGTGGAGGTAGGAAACCCTGGGTCTTCTTCTTCTTTGATGAGTGACTTTGATGAATCTATCATTTGCAGCACTCCTTTCAAGCTTGGACTTGTTGTTTTCTTTTGCATGATACGGCTTATCTTGGTCAACTTTAATCTTGTCTTTAATCTTTATTGGTTCTACAGTTACAGCCTTTGAGTTCTTTGAGGTTTCTCCTTCATCAAAGCCCAAACCAAACTTGATACCTGTGGGCCTTTGATTATTCAATATTTTATTCAGTTTCTCAGAACTGTCTTCAAATTTTTGATGACAACTCAGTTTCTGATTCATCCCTTCTAGCTGCAACCTTAATCCAACTATATCTTCTTCTAGCTTGTTGCACTCATTTATTTTCACGATTAGTTGTGCTTCAAAATCTTCAGACTTTTTCTTATGCTCTTGAGTTTGTACTTTCAAACTGATTATTAAATTGTTGGCCTCCTCAAATTTTCTTGTAATCTTTTTATTTCTTTTCCTTTCTCCACTTAACTCTTCAAGAGCAGCCACCAACTCACCTTCCAGATCTACCTCGGCCTCATCGTCTAATTTTTCTTCACACTCCTGGGTTTCTTCAGTTCTTTGTTCTTCGAAGGCCATGAACAAGGCTTCACCAGTTTCTTCTTCTGAGTCCTCACTGGAACTGTCTTCAGAAGAATCAATGTTCTGAGAAATGAAACTTTTCTTCTTGAAGTTCCTTTTTCTAAAATGTGGTTTCTTTTTCCAGACATTTCTTTCTGGATGTGTTCCTTCATCATTTTTATTTTTCTCCTTCATTGGGCATTTTGCTGCAAAGTGCCCGATGCCTCCACAGTTAAAACATTTGAACGGCAACTTACCTCTGTACTTTCCTTTTCCCTTTACTAACTTCCTAACAAAGTTTGCTTCAGTCTCATCTGCAGATTCTTCTTCCTCAGATTCCTCGTTTAGATTTTATAATTTTCTGTGCTTGGAAAGCTGCTTCTCTATCTGAGGGCTTAGTTTGACCAATCCTCATTTCATATGCTGTTAGAGAACCATGCATTTCATCCATACTAAAAAAATTTAAATCTTTTGCTTCTTCTATGGCAGAAACCTTTGCATCAAACCTTTTATTGAGGGTTCTTAGTACCTTCTTTACAACAACTGCATCTTCCATTTCTTCCCCGAGTCCTCTTATTGCATTGATGATTCCATTTACTCTCAGCAGATAGGCTTCAATGTTCTCATCATCGGTCATCTTTAATGCTTCGAACTGGGCACGATGTGTTTGCAGCTTAGCTTCCTTGATTTTGTTATCTCCTTCATGAATGCTTTGCGGTTTGTCCCATATGTCTTTAGCAGATTTGCGGTTCATGATTCGTATCAACTCACTGTCGACCAATCCACACATAATAGCATTCTTGGCTTTCGAGTTGTTCTCAAAATTTTTCTTCTCAGCCGCATCTCGTTGGAGGAACAAGTGGGAGTGGTGTATCCATTTTCAACAGATTCCCAAATGTCATAACCCAATGCACATAGATAGGTCTGCATCCTGAGCCTCCAGAAAGAATAGTTTGTTCCATCGAACAGAGGAGCTTTGTTAGAAGAAAAACCTTCACCACCGGCCATTGTATATCTCCCAAGAACACCTTAGCTGATTAAGCTTGTGCAGGTGCCTTGCTCTGATACCAATTGATATTCTTACAATGACACTGAGAGGGGGGGGTGAATCAGTGTAACTATTTAAAAACTTAAATCTGCAACTTTTAAAACTAATAGTGCAAGCTTAAAAATAGATAATGCAAGTATCACACAAGAGCATCACACAACACAGGATTTTACGAGGTTCACCGATGTGGCTACTCCTCAAGTAATGACTGTTTGGACTTCAATCCAAATCCAGTCTTTGCAAGGATTCTCTCTTTACAAATAATTCTCCAGCACCCACTGGAAGGAGCACCAACCCCTGATTTTTCTTGCCGCAATGAAAGGAGCACCAACCCCTTTTACCAGGCACCCACTTGGATTTCAAATTTTTAACAAAAATAATGACATAAAAATGCCTTCTCTTTTACAAGACCCTCACTGGTCTAAGGCTCAAACAATCTATCTTACAGAAGCATAAAGAGACTTGTTAGAGACTCAATATCTTCTCATCAATTCAAAAACCTCTCTGTTATTTTTACAAAAAATATGCAGGTTTTTGTTCTCTTGCTGTTGTTCGTCCAACACTATTTACCACACTACGCCTTTTTATGTTTTCAATAATGCACAGTGCAGCTACACTCTTCTGCACTCATTCGAGTCCATTTATTTGTTTTTCTCGAATGGATCAATTTCAAACGGCTCAAAGTTTCCCTCCAATTTCTCATGCATTCTTGGCTGTAAACAACGTGTCGATCCTTTCTGACAAGTTCTGCCTTTTAGCCGCTTTCTTTCTGACTCACTCTGACATTCTGACAGCCTTTTTCTCTGCACATTCTGACTGGTATCCTGACAGTATTTCTGCGTATCTCGGATCACTGATGTTCTTCTTTCTGATCTTTTGAAAACTGTGTATCCTTTATCTTCTACGATCAACTATGACTTTTGATATACGCAACAGAACAATGCTTCTGCAATCAGTTCTCGATACAACCGTCCAGCTGTTCTATTCTGTCTTTAATGCTGTGTTTCGTAGCTCCCCTGTGAAGCTGTCACCTTTTCCAGTCAAGCTGTGTTACGGCCCTGCAACAGTCGTTTTTCTCTTAAATGCATTGCTTTGAAACTAACACTTGAAACTCCAGTCGACTCTTGCAGTGTATTCTCTAATCTTATGCTAACACCTGTCACTTGGAACTGCAGATCTGACCCAAGTTAACTTTACTGTAACTGGCAGCATGCTTGGTCGACACCTGTCACTGTGCATGCATATTTAACTTTTTCTCGCCAAAACCATTACCTGTCGCGATATCGCGACGTTTTCTGCTTTCCTGCACTTTCCTTTGCTTACCTCCACGAAATTGATACATGTCACGAAATCGTGACACATTCCGCTTTTGCTGACGTCATCCTCCATGTTGTCACGAAATCGTGACATTTCTGCTTGTTGAGGCTTCTCTGGAAACTTGTCGCGATATCACGACATTTTTAGACTTGCTGACGTCATCTTCAAAGATGTCACGAAATCGCGACGCTTCCGACTTACAACGGCTTTTCTGGTAACTTGTCGCGATATCGCGACATTTTTAGACTTGCTGACGTCATCTTCAAAGATGTCACGAAATCGTGACGCTTCCGACTTGCAACGGCTTTTCTGGTGACTTGTCGCGATATCGCGACATTTTTAAACTTGCTGACGTCATCTTCAAGGTTGTCGCGAAATCGCGACACTTCCGGCATCCTGCGGCTTTTCTTTCAACTTGTCACGAAATCGCGACGCTTCTGGCCTCCGTACAATTCTTTCTTCATGCAGCCACGAAAACCTTACCTGTAGCGAAATCGCTACACCTTTCTGACTTAACATTTTTCTTTGTTGCATCTTCCAAAAATCTAACTTTGTTGGCTTGGTGTTTCCTCTTGCTTCGACTTGCTGATCTCAAGACTTGTAGCGCAATCGCTACCCCATTGTGTTTTGAGTTTTGCACTTGTAGCGAAATCGCTACACCTATGCCCCTTGCTTTTCAAACTTGTGTCAAAGTCGCTGCCCCTTTGCACCTTTTATTTCAAACTTGTAGCGAAATCGCTACACTTTTCGCCTTGCATTTCGAAGCTGTAACGAAATTGCTACACTTCTCCGCCTTACATTTTGAGCCTGTAGCGAAATCGCTACACCTTCTTGACTTATCACTTTTTCTTTGCTTTAGCCAGCGAAATTGCAACATGTAGCGAAATCGCTACGCTTTCTTCACTTTTCTACTTTGCCTCCAACATGTCACGAAATCGTGACAGTTTTATGAACTTTCTCTCTCCTCCTTTTTGTCGCGATGTCGCGACACTTTGCGCCCTTAGTGCTTTTCTTTCGAAACTGTCGCGATATCGCGACACTTTCTCATGCACTTTCTCTCTCATCCTTTTTGTCATGAAATCGCGACAATTTTGCTTGCGCCTTCTCTCTCCTCAGCCATGTCGCGAAATCGCGACAGAAAACATGTCGCGATATCGCGACAGTTTTCTTCCTTGTATTTTTTTGCAAATTTCTGGATCTGGGTCCCCTCTGTTTTTCTTGAAATTTTTTGCACTTGATCTGACTGACCTCTGAACTGCATCAACTGCATCAATCTGTCTATGTTGACAACAATTACAATACTTTTGCACTGCTTTTGCTGCACCTTGCTCAACAAATCTTCCCCTTTGGAATTGTTGGCAACACTTTGTAGCCTAGCTCAACAATCTCCCCCTTTGGAATTGCACTACTTTTTCTGCACTTGATCTAACTGACCTCTGAACTGCATCAACTGCATCAATCTGTCTGTGTTGACAACAATTACAATACTTTTGCACTGCTTTTGCTACACCTTGCTCAACACTCATTATTAAAATAGTAGTCTAGATTAATGGAAAGGGGGTACTTCATATATTTAATTATTTAAAATAGGTAAATTTTAGATGGTGGAAAAAGAACCTTGTATGTTTTCATTAGGTAGAAACTACTGGATTTTAGTTAATGAAATGTGGTTTGTTTTATGAATTAAGGGTATGGGTATTTAATTCATGAAATAGAGAAAAAGGTTTATTTATGATTAAAGTAGTTGGCTTTAATTGATTAAATAAATATGAAATGTGGTTTGTTTTGTGAATTAAGGGTATGGGTATTTAATTCATGAAATGAAGAAAAAATGTTTATTTATGATTAAAGTAGTTGGCTTTAATGGATTAAATAAATATAAAATGTGGTTTATTTTGTGAATTAAGGGTATGGGCCTTTAATTCATGAAATGAAGAAAAAGGTTTATTTATGATAAAAGTAATTGGCTTTAATGGATTAAATAAATATGAAATGTAATTTTTTTTGTGAATTAAGGGTATGGGTCTTTAATTATGAAATGAAGAAAAATGTTTATTTATGATTAAAGTAGTTGGATTTAATGGATTAAATAATTTTTTTTTTTGCTTGATAAAAAAGGGTTGTACTCGGGTCTCCCGTCCTAAAAAAATTACATGTTTCTTCTTTAGAGCTTGAGAGTTTACAATAGATACACTTCTCATCTCAATTGAGATGCTATAGTTAAAAACGTACATCATTTTACAAAAAATGTCTGAATTCTTGATTTTCATTTCTTGCATCTTTTCAAATCTCTGTATGAATACAATTACTCTAGAATTTAGCATATTTTTCTTATTAGAATAATATTTTCAAAACATCGCACTAACATAGTCTATTTTACCAAATCTGGATTGCTAGTTTCCTTCTTGAAACACAAGTGCAACCACAAAATTATAATAAATAGTCTAAATGAACACACATTATTGTTACAAAATAAAACAAATATTACCAATAGAAAATATTAAAGTAAATCTTAATCATTAATTTATTTAGGCAATCAACAATTTTTATCAGCTTCAACTAAACTTTCTACTTCCTCTAACCATGGAAAGGAGATGTTAACTTCACGATCCTCAATCAAAACCTCTCTATTGGCTAGCTTATCTAAATATTTGTTTCCTTCCCTTAATATATGTGTAAACCTAATTTCTTCAAACTCTTTAGCAAGATCTTGAATTTCCACAATTATCTCTTGTATGTTCCATGGAGCCTTTGCTTTCCTAAAAATTGTATTTATTAATATGAGAGAATCACCTTCCATCCAAACTCTATTCCATTTCATTTGTTTACATATTTTTAACCCTTCTAAAGCTACCCAAGCTTTAGCTTCATTATTTGTCTTAAATCCACAATTGAAAGCATAATGAGACAAAATATCTCCTCTATTATTTCTAATTATTCCTCCTCCTCCTACTAGTCTTGGGTTTCTTTTAGATGCTCCATAAAAATTCAATTTAACCCACTCCACATATGTTGGTTTCCATTTTATATTCTTTACCTTTTTTTTGCTTCTCTTGTACCCAACATCATAATTCCATTTAATGACTTGACTCCAACTATCAAGAATCCTTGCTTCCAAATTAGGGATTGGGTGAGTTGATAGAGATGGTTTAGACTCCTTTATAGATAAATATATCTTCTTTTTAATTACCTCTAAACTACTTTCCTTTCCTTTAAATATTATTTTATTCCTTTCTAGCCACATAGTCCAAAGTATTGTATCTTTTGATATATCCCATATTGTCTGTAAAGCCTTGTTAGAATAAATATTTATTCTCTTAAGTTCTACTAGGATAGACTTACTTGAGTTACCACTCTTCCATGAGTCAGGTGAACTCTCAGTTTAGACTAGTTCATATTTGTTGAGTTGTTGTAATCCAACGACTCTCAATGATCAACTTTGCTATTTATACAAAGTTGATCCATGGAATAAAGCAATCAGTTCTTGAGCTTTTTAGTAATGCTTTGCATGTCTAGTTTCCTGGTTTCAATATTGCTTCTCAATATTTCTAACATGGTACCAGAGCAGGGCTAGTTTTTTCTTGCAAGCATTCAACTCTTTTCATTGATCTGGTTCAGCTTGTCCTTCCTTTTTTGGATAAGTCTTCTCTATTTATTTCAGCTTATTTGGAAGTTGTTAAATAGTCTTATTTTTTTTATCTATACTCCAATATAGTGTTTATCCACTAAATGTTTCAATAGATCATTACTATCATTTTAAGTGCAAAGTGTTATAAGATATTTGATAACAGGTAACCACTGTATTTGCTGCCTCACCTTTTTGTGTATGGTGTTATCTAAATATTTGCTTCACACTGCCCTCTCTCAAGAAATTTTTGTTGTCCCTTTAAAGCAATTTTTTTTAACTAATACCTTTTTTGGATACGTTGGCTTCCTTATCATTGCGTTGTACAATTTTTTTTAGTGTTGCCTCTTCCACAACTCTCTCATAGAACATCTTCAACTGACGTCCCCATTTCAGAAGCAAGGAAAGTGTTGTGGTTTCAAACACAATAGTAACCAACGAGGAGACTACTACGAGGAACATGTTTTAGATTCGTGCCCAAGGGAGAAGCCAATCATCACAATCTTGGCATCATCGTATCTCAGAGGTTCATGCCAAACAGTGAAGCCACCATCGCTTACCTGCACTAGCATCTAGGTCTGGTATTTCTGATCGTGTCTTTATTCTGCTGCAAAGCAGCGAATACTCCTTTCATTGGCGCTGAGGAGACGAATTTTGGTTCGTTCATCTCATTCTTGGTCCTCCTTTCCTTGGTGCTGAGGAGCCAAATACGGGTTCATTTTTCTGGTTTGTATGGTCTTCTTCAAAGGAACATCATCCTTTCTTCCCTCCAATAAAATGGGTCTTCCCTCATTGGAGCTCAAGACACCCGTGTTCTCTTCAATTGTTGCACACTGGAGCCTTGTACTTCCTGTGAGTAAAGACATGTGTCTCCCTCGTTAGCGCCTTTTTCTCATCCAAGCGATAGGCTCTTCTGTTAGCTTAAGTTGGTGCTCAAAAGATAAATTAAGAATATCTTCCTCAGTTCGTACTTATGCGACAATATCACAAAAATTATCATATCTTCAGTTCACTCCACAAAAGAAGCCACATCCTTCTTCTCAGCGTTGTCCATCAACGACTATCCATCTATGAAATGCTATAAAAAACAACCAAAACTCTCTCAAATTCCATCCTTTGCTCGAGTTTTGGTTCATTTTTTTTAGGAGCTATTGCATTCTTCGAAGATCGATAAGAGGGCGATTCGGCTTCACCAGGAGTAACACTCTTCATATTTTCAATTCTTCCAATTGATATTAAGTTTTTTTTGGCACTGTCCTACTAAAGCTTGCAGGTCTCTCATCGATTCATCATGGACTCTCTCTTACGTTTTCCAAGGCTCTCCTCGAATCGACGTCGGTGCTCTCTTCTCGAAGCGAAGTTGGTGTGGTGAGCGTGGAAGAAAATAGAGGGTGCAATCCAAAGCAAATGGAGGGACCAATACATCATTGAGGGAGTGTTGCATCTACTTTTCATGAACAGTGCATCCGATTCGAAAGAGAGCCTCAGGAGCAGCATCATAGAGCTGCGTTCTGCGCCATTTCCCAGTGACTCCTCTGCGATCTGCGTAGCTTCATTCTAATTGCTCTTTGAGAGCCTTCGAAGGCAATTTCACCTTTAAAAGTTTATAAAAAAACTTATGTTTTTATAAAAACAAAGGGACTCATCCTCCTTTTTTCAGCTCTTTCCCTTCCATCTATTTCTCTTCATGAAAGATACTTTGTAATCTTATATTTCTTTTTTTGTCTCAACATTATTTTCAATGCCTATTTCAAAAAGGTTGTCAAGAGAGAAGACAAATTGTAATCTCAAGTAATACAAAGTTTTTTTTTGGAGGGGGGTTATGGTGCTGATTCTTGCACCTATTGTTTTGCTGGATTCTTTAAGGGGGGAAGTTGTCTTCTTGTGTCCATAATATTGGCAGTCACTGGTGGACTCTTTTTTTGTGTGTAGCACCTTCTTGGCCACTTCATGCTTGTTGCTTCATTCTCATTCTTTGAGCTTATTCTGCATTTTAAGCCAACAATTGCATAAAGGAGTTTCTCAAAAAAATCAAAGCAAGCACTCACAATCTATTGAGCACTTTCACAAACTTTTTCAAAAGCCAACAATTATTCTTATAAATAATTGCCTATGTTCCACGTATCAATATCCTCACAAAACTTATAGTTTCCCTCACGTAAGGGCGGGTTTTTTGAGATAATTGGTATACAGGTCTGGCAAGTTATTTTTGGTTTCAATAGCCTAGGTTCCACGTATCAATCTCTTCAAAACTTATAGTTTCCCTCACGTAAGGGCGGGTTTTTGAGAGGCTTGGTATAAAGGTCTGGTTTTTTGCTACCATTCATAAAACAGGTTTCTGGTTGTACTGCCTATTGCTTCAAAACACTTGCAGTTAAGGGGGGGAATATTGGTTCACTGCAGTTTTTTTGGAAAAATGAATACAATTGATCCACTCACCCCTCATAACTATCACACATGGAAACCAAAAATATTAAATCTCATTTCTCAAAAAGGGCTCACACACTTGCTAGAAGAGAAGCAGCCTGAATTTGAAAAAGAATATGAAATATTTGTTCATAAAGGGAAGATGTATGAAAAAATGGGTATTATAAGCACAAATGTAAATGAAAGCTTATGGTTTCATATTTCAGAATGTAAAACTCCATTTGAGAGTTGGCAGAAACTAAAGAACTTGTTTGGGAAAGTAGATCAAATAAGGTCAATGCAGCTAGAGGCAGAATTAACAACATTATCTCCTGAAGACTTCAACAATATTGTTGACTTTCTCACCAAATTTAAAGAAGTCCTTACTCAATTCAAAGGTAGTGGCAAGAATAAAATAGAAGAAGAATGCATCTATCTAATTCTTTCTAAATTAAATGGTGTATTTCAAATTTTTGCAACCACCTTTTTGTCTACAAAAGATGCTCTTGGTGCAAGTTTTAAAATGCCCTCTTTAGAGGAATTTTGTGATAGGCTAACTAGAGAGGAAACAAAACTTGCAAAGTATGAGATCTCTCCCTCTTCCTCAAAATCCTTAGTAGCATCCACCTCTACTAAAGAAAAATTCACAAAGAAATAAAGAAGTCCCATAACTTGTACACACTACAAAAAGAATGGTCATTCTGTGAACAAATGTTGGAAAAGACTACAACAACTAGAGGCAGCAATGAAGGATCACAAGATAGACACTAAGAAGCAGATAGGAAAAGCCTTAAATGTTCAAGGCAGAGCTATAAAAACTTCATCAAAATACTGGGTTCTAGATTTAGGAGCAACTCATCACATGACTTCCTCAGATGAGTCATTCACTTCAATCTCCTCAAGTTCAACATGTAGCATAGAATTTGGTGACTCATCCTTTATCCCAATCAAAGGAAAAGGTGACATATCCATTGATGGTGGTTATATCAATAATGTTCTCTATGTCCCAAACATAGCTACAAATCTCCTCTCCGTCTACCAGATTTGTACTTCTAAAAAAGGCAAAACAGTTCTCTTCTCACCAACAGGAGTTGAGATAAGAGACTTTCAAGAACCAAACTCTCTCATAGAAAAAGGAGATATTGATCACAACACTCACCTATTTCACTTCAAGGGATTCAAAAATTTAGAAGGGGCCTCCTGTTTTGTTGCACATGGAGATCTTGAAAGCAAAATTTGGCATGAAATATTTGGACATCTTAGTTATAACTACCTAAAGGAATTGAACACCCATGAAATGGTAACAGGGTTGCCAAAAGTCTCTTCTATTGATGGAGTATGTCCTGGATGTGCTCTTGGAAAGCAACATCAAGATCCTTTCCACCCAAGTGGTTCTCAAAGAGCCTCATCCCCTCTAGAGTTAATCCATAGTGACTTGATGGTCTTCCCAGAGCCTTCTTTCAAAGGAGCAAAATATGCTTTAACCTTCATTGATGATTTTTCCAGAAGAACTTGGGTCTACTTTCTAAAATACAAAAGTGATGTTCTATCCCACTTCAAAATCTTCAAGGCCTTAGTTGAAAATCAAGACACTTGCAAAATCAAGCAAATTCGTACAAATAATGGGGGGAATACTTCAGTAATGAGTTCTCAAATTTTCTATCAAGTCATGGCATAATTCATCAACATTCAGTCTCCCATAATCCGCAGCAAAATGGCATTGCAAAAAGGAAAAATAGAACTTTAAAGGAAATGGCAAACTGTATGCTCCACTCAAGAGATCTTCCAACAGTTTTTTGGGCTGAGGCAATTAACTATGCAAACTATATTCAAAACCGCACACCTCATAAAGCTCTTGGCCATTTGACTCCCGAGGAAGCATGGACTGGCTCAAAACCTGATGTCTCTTTCTTCAATATTTTTGGGTGTACTACTTGGGCACATATCCCAAAGAAGAAAAGGAAGGCTCTAGATAAGAAAAGCAAGCAACTCATCTTTGTTGGTTATTGTGAGGAAATGAAGGCATACAGGCTCCTTGATCCCACAACTCATGAGGTCTTTTTTCACAGAAATGTTCAATTTGATGAAACATTCCCTCATAGAGATCCTCAACAAACCTCTTCCAACATTAATTCTCTTGAGCCATCTCCAATGTTAGAGCCTCAATATAATGAAGATCCCATTTTAGAGATAAATGATCAAACTGACCAAAATGAGGATCCTATACTCCAAACTCCAACTCAAAGTCCTGCCACACCAATTACTCCTTCCACAATGCCAAAATGGGCCCACACCATAGTTGAAGAAGCCACTCCTTACATCCAAAATCTTCCATCATCCAGATTAGGCAACTCCATAGGCTCTGGTCTTGTCTGTCAGTCCATTTCCACAGATCCTCAATCCTTCAAAGAAGCAATTGGGTTGGTAAGGGGGGGGGGGGGGGGAAAAACTCACCAAAAAAAAAAAAAAAAAAAAAAAAAAAAACCCCCCCCCCAAAAAAAGGAAGAGAGGGAAAAAAGAAAAAAAAAAAAAAAAAAAAAAGGGGGGGGGGGGGGGGGAGAGAAAAAAAACACCACGAAAGGGAAGGGGGGGGGAGAAAAAAAAAAGAAAAGAGAAATAAAAAACACCCCCCCCCCCCCCGCCAAAAAAAATTGGATGGGGGGGGGGGACGCCCCCGCCCCCCCCCCCAAAAGAGTTTTTTTTTTGGGGGGGGGAAAAAAGTTTTTTTTGGGGGGGGGAGAAAAAGGAAAAAATTAAAGGAACACCCCCGAGAATTCCCCCCACCCCCCCCCCCTTTTTTGGACAAAGAAAATATCTCTATGGTCTCAAACAAGCTCCTAGAGCTTGGTATGAAAAAATGGACTCCTTCCTTCTTTCTTCAAGATTTTCTCATTGTGAGTCTGATGCCACAGTCTACATTTGGAGAGATGAAGAAAAAATCACCATACTTGTTCTCTATGTTGATGATCTACTACTCACTAGTAGTGACATTTCTCACATCCAGACTATCAAAGACTCCCTTTCTAAGAAATTTGAGATGGTTGATCTGGGTTTAGCTCATTACTTCCTTGGGATTCAAATAAATCAAACAGATGCAAGAATTTCATTGTGTCAACAGAAATACACTCTGGACCTTCTTCAACGGTTTAATATGACTGATTGTAAGCCTTCTTCTACACCTTTTCAGTCTGGAGTGACTCTAAGTACTTCCTGCAAATCCCCTCTATGTGATGCTACTCTCTACAGATAGCTTGTAGGAAGTCTATTATACCTCACTCATACTCGCCCAAATATTTCATATGTTGTTGGCTTGATATCTAGATTCTCACATCAACCTCATTTCAGCCATTGGCAAGCAACAAAGAGAATCCTCCACTACTTGCAAGGAACTACTCACTTTGGGCTCTTATATGAGGGTGGATCCATGGATATCAATGGTTACACAGATTCTGATTGGGCAGGTTCAGTTGAAGACAGATGTTCCACCTCTGGCTATGTTTTTTGTCTTGGTTCTTCACCTATTGCTTGGTCATGCAAAAAAAAATAGGCAGTAGCTTTATCATCCATAGAGGCTGAATACAGGGCAACAGTTTTAGCCAGTCAAGAAGCTCTTTGGCTTCGTCAGATACTAAGGGAATTTGGTTTTTTCCATAACCAACCTATTACCCTTTGGTGTGACAATCAGAGCACAATTCATATTGCCCACAATCCAGTAGAACATCAATGCACCAAGCACATTGAGATTCACATGCACTTCATTCGACAACATATTCAACAAGGGGATCTAAACTTGGAGTACATTCCTACAGAAAATCAAATTGCAGACATCTTCACCAAATCCTTTCCTTCTCCGCGTTACATTCAGTTGCGAGAGAAACTTGGAGTAAAGCAGATGCATTAGAAGGGTGCACAGAGGTTTTCACCTCTACTTTCTTCTTATTGTTCTTTTTGGAAGATGGTTTTTTCCCATGTGGTTTTTTTCACCATCTCTCCTATATGTAATAACATTGTACATGAGTACCTCATCAGGCCCAGTTTTCGGGACTCATTTCTTTTTTGTTCAATGAGGACAATCTTCGCCATCCGAAGACATGCCTCTTCTTTTTCTTTTCTGAAAGATGGTTTTTCCCATGTGGTTTTTTTACCATCTCTTCAATAAGATTCATTGTACATGAGTACCTCATCAGGCCCTATTTTCGGGACTCATTTGTTACATTCACCCCTAGTATCACTTAAGGGGGGTGTTAGAATAAATATTTATTCTCTTAAGTTCTACTAGGATAGACTTACTTGAGTTACCACTCTTCCATGAGTCAGGTGAACTCTCAGTTTAGACTAGTTCAGATTTGTTGAGTTGTTGTAATCCAACGACTCTCAATGATCAACTTTGCTATTTATACAAAGTTGATCCATGGAATAAAGCAATCAGTTCTTGAGCTTTTCAGTAATGCTTTGCATGTCTAGTTTCTTGGTTTCAATATTGCTTCTCAATATTTCTAAAAAGCCTCACTTTTATAAGTGCTCTATCATTGCTTTAACCTATTCAATTATGCTATTCATCACCATGCATTTACCAAACATATTAAGAATACATTTCCATAGATTCTATACTATTGAGCAATGTCCTAAGAGATGGTCAATGCTCTCCTCATTATTACAAAAAACACATTAGAGGGGCCATGAAAACCCCTTTTCATAAGGTTATCCCAAGATAAAATTATTCTATGACCTACTAGCCAAACAAACATTTTGACTTTAGGAATGCTTGGGCTATCCCAAATATCTCTCCAAATTCTAGTGATATTATTATTATGTTGGTGTTGAACATTATATCCACTTCTTGTTGTGTATTCTCCTGAGCTATTCAACTCCCAAATCAATTTATCATTGGCACCCCTTAGAATAATTATAGTTGTTATCTTTCTAATCAATTGCATTCTAGCATCAATATCTTGTATACTTGTAAAAAAATCTTATTTCAATATGTATCTTACTTCTTGATCCTTGTACAAATTTTTTGAAACCCTATCATTGTATTTTTCTTGAAGCAATATCATTCAAGGTTTCAAAACTAGATCTAAATTGAGTGGTTTTTTATCACCAAGTATCCATCCAAATCAAAAAAAATTTCTCCATTTTCCACCACCCATATTAAAACTTTAATCATAATATCAATAGATTTTTTTAAACCATTCCAAAGAGCAGAACCATTTGGAAGAGAGAATGTAGTAAATATTAAACTTGGGTCATTGGGATCAACATACTTAGAAAAATTCTTGACCATTGTCTTTGACTCTTTTTGTACAATCTCCAGATAAATTTTCCCCTAAGAGCTAAGTTTACATCTGTAAGAGATTATAAACCAAGACCTCCCCTAGTTTTATCATCACACAACTTGTTCCATTTCACCAACGAACATTTCCTTTTATCTTGTAAACCTGACCATTAAAAGGATTGCATAATAGAGATTAAACATTTTTCAACTAGTTTTGGCATAGAATACAAAGACATAATATGTTGGAATGGCTTGTAAGACTGAATTAATTAATTGCACTCTTCCTACTAATAATAACCATCTACCTTTCCAAGCTTAAATTTTAATTTGAAATTTACTAATAATTGGATTCCATAAATCTATTCTCATTCTTCCCTCAAATAAAGACATCCCTAGATAAGTTATTGATAAATTTGCCTCCTCCATTTGAAGCAACCTATAAATTCTTGCTTTGATATTAGCAGGAGTGTTAAGAAAGTAAAATTTGGATTTATTCCTATTAATTTTTTCCCTAAAGCTCTTTTCTACTCTTTTTAAAAGTTATTTAAAGCTCTGGACTCATTTATCCTTGCCATTACAAAAAGGGTTGTATCATCTACAAACTATTTATGGGTGATTGTATTGATGTTATTACTAACCTTAAGTCCACTTATAAAGCCATATTTGTAAGCCTTCTTTAAGTTCCTACTAAAAAATTCTACCATAATAATGAATAAATAAGGAGATAGAGGATCTCCTTGTCTAAGGCCTCTCTTGGATTTAAAATATTTTGTCACTAACCCATTGACCAACACTGAATAAGAAACTGTAGAGACACAAGCTTTAATCCATATAACCCATTTCTTCCCAAAACTAAACTTATCTAAAACTGCAAAAAGAAAATTCCATTTAACCCTATCATAGGCTTTACTCATATCAAGTTTTAAGATCATAACTTTCTCTTTTATTGAAGTTGTTGAATGTATAACTTCATGAGCTACTATGATCCCATCCAAAATTTGTCTCCCTTTCACAAAACCTCCTTGCTCTTCTAAAATAATTTTGTCTAAAAATGGCCTTAATATATTCGCCATCACTTTGAAAATAATCTTATAAGCCATATTACATGGGCATATGGGTCTAAAAGAATCAAACAAATCACCATTCTTCTTTTTAGGAATTAGGGTAAGATAAGTTGCATTTATTTTATAAGGAATGTATTGTTTTACCCTAGACTATTCCACTACCACCAATAAAGAATCCTTCACTATATCCCAATTATGTTGGTAAAAAGCTATAGAGAGACCATATGGACCAGGGTATTTATCCTTATTAAAATAGAAAAGAGCTAAATGAACTTCTTCTATAGTAATAGGCTCCATCAGTTTCCTATTGTCTTTATTTGTTATAATTGAAGGAACACCTTGAAGAAGTTTATCATTAAGAACTTCGGTCTCCTTATTTTAACCAAATCTGTCTATATTTTAATCTCTAGAATTTCTCTTCTTTACTCAAAATATTATGATATTCACTAAGAAACTCCCTTTCCTCTGAGCTTGTATTATTTTCATCACCCTTTTGGAATTTTGAAAGTTTATCTTTTATTTCTTCTTTCTTCTCAAAAATGTTTCCAAAGGTGTTCTTGTTCTGTTATTTTAATCTAGATGTCATAGCCTTAATTTGGTTTGGAAGAGCATACAACCCATCATTACCTAAATAATTTCGTGTTTGAGCTATCATATCAATAAATTAAGGATGGTCTTTCCACATTTGCTCATATTTAAAATATGATCTTTTTCTAAATTCACTAACCACCATATTAAATCTTATTGGCCAGTGATCTGAACCAATCCTTGTTAAGGTATTAATTTTAGCACAATTTCCTTCATATAGCTAATGATATGAGATAATGTATCTATCAATTTTTTTTGCTATTAGGTTTGGCCTCTCCTGTTGTTGGTCCAAGTATAGTTGTCTTCTTTGAACTCAACTTCCAATAGATTGTTGTTTTGAATAAAAGATGAGAAATATTTCATACTTTGGGTCAATTTCATAATCACCCCATTTTTTCATTCAACTTGGTAATGGCATTAAAATCTCCAATGATCATGAAATGGGTTTCTTGGTCTTCACTTCTCATAAAGACCTCAATCCCACTCTAAACTTCTAATATATCTGACTGAGTTGTAGGACCATACACATTGATAAGGATGAAGTGAATATCAACAAAGTAGCAAGTGACTAAAGAGGCTATCCAATGCCTAGTTTTATGAATGGTTATACAAGAGGTTCTAGAAGGATTCCAACAAGTTATAATTCCCCCTACTGCTCCTTCAAAATTCATAGCATCCCATTCACATCTTTCCCAAACTACTTTCATAGTTTTTAAAACTTATTTTGTCATTTTAGTTTCCTGGATATGGAGAATATTAGGTTTATTACTTAAACATAGGTCCCTAATACACCCATGATTTGAGGGGGTATTAGCACCCCTTATATTGCATGAGATAATAATCATGTCTCATTAGGGGTTTTTTGCCCCTCTTGCGTATTACCAATATTATTTTGTTGTTTAGTAAAGAGAATTTCAACCAACTTAGTTTGTGTTCCTTTCTCTATGTTAGATCTTGCTTCCCTAGATCTTGCTTGATATTTTGACCGTTTTCCTCTTTTTGCCTTGCCTATATCAAGAGTAGGTCTTATTATTCCATTCCTCAATATTATTTCACCATTTTATTTTTCAACATATTTATCCTCTCTTGGCTCTATTATAGAAGCTTTTGACTTATCCTGCTCATTTTCTGGTATTTCCTTATTAATGGCAAAGGTATTAACTTCTAAAACTATATTTTCTTTACCAATTATTTTCTCTTGAATGGTGTATGGTACTTAAAGAGAGTCTTCAAAATCTGATGAAACACATTCTTTGGGTTCACTGAGAATGTTCTCCCTTAAATTAGGATCATATTGAATAGAAGGTTCCTTGCTGCTAATATGTTAAAATTGTTGTCCTATGTCCTCTAAGTTTTGATCTACTTTTTATTCATAGGCTAAAGCCTTAAAATAATTGGAATTTATTCCAATATTCTTTCTTATTGGTCTCCACTATTTATTTTATTTTATTTTTCTATATCTATTTTTAAATTTCTCTTACAATTTTCTACAAATGATTCTGCTAGGCTCTTCTTAGGGCATGATCTCTCAATATACCCCACCTCATGATATCTTCTACATCTAAAATATATGTTTTCATAATCTATAGTTTGGATCCACATCTTATCCCCATACTTAAGAATGATTGATTCTGGTAAAGCTTTACTTATATCAAGCATGACCAATATTCAAGCATAAATAGCTAAAAATTCATCTTTTGTTGTATCTAAAATCTCAAGGAATTCTCCTAGAGTGTCGCCTATTACCTTGAAGGTATATATTTCCAAAAATTAAATGGGTAATCCAAACATCCTAACCCAGACTGGTACTAGGGATAGATTTACATTTTCAGGTGAAAATCCTTCATACCAGTGGGTAAGGAAGAGCCCTGCTCTTCCCATAAACCAAGGACCCCATTTTAGGATTCTTTATCTTTCTTCCTTAGGAAAAAAAATGGCTAGGAAGAAACCTTTGGAAATAAATGATATAATCACTTGGAGACTTCCAACTCCTATTAATCCATTTTCTCAAGGCTAAAGCCCTTGGCCAATACCCATTAAATTTACCAAAAATTGCCCTATCTTGGAGCAATGAGGATCTCTCTGAGGTGCACTCACTAAACTCTACCACTAGAGATGATTCTAAGGATCTAACTATATATCAATCCATGGAAAGAAAAAAAAGACTCAAAATCTAATGAAATTGGTCTGAAAGTTCTATAACAAATATAATATTTGATAAAAACTTTATAAAATTTTCATGCACAATTTCTAAGAAAAAGAAATGGAAAAAAAAATTTAGCTAAAAATTCTTTGTCTATATAGAATGTATTGCCTCACTGAAGTCCTAGCTCTTCATTGATCTTCCCATCATTTGAACCCAAGTTGGAAAATATTTACAATTTCATTTTTCATGACTTGAAAAATAGTCGCTACCCTTATTACGAATGGTTGAATTCATAGGGTTGTATCTCCCTCAATACTGCTCAAATTTTTGCATATGACCACACATTTTAAATCTATTCAAATTAAAGTTGGTCCAAGAATAAAGTGAATCAGATAACTCTTAGCGAAGATATAGCTCCTAAAAGGTGAGATGTTTTTCAAGAAAAAAATCCTAATCCTTCACACTTTAAATTTTTCTTGATTTGAAAAATTGTCACTACCCTTGTTCTGAATGGTTGAATTCATAGGGTCGTATCTCCCTTAATATTGCTTGAATTTTTGTATATGATCACTCATTTTAAAGCTATTCAAATTTTGCACAAGTTGGTCCAAGAATCAACTAAATCAGATAACTCTTCATGAAGATATGGCTCCTAAAGGATGAGATATTTTTTAAGAAAAAAAGCCTACTCCTTCGCACTTTGCAATTTTTTTTTTTGTGATTTGAAAAATTCTCACTACCCTTGTTTCTAATGGTTGACTTCACAGGGTCGTATATCCCTCAATATTGCTAAGAGTTTTACATATGACCACTCATTTTAAAGTTATTCAAATTCTACATAAGTTGGTCCAAGAATCAACTAAATTGGATAACTCTTCGCAAAGATATGGCTCCTAAAATATGAGATATTTTTTAGGAAAAAACCCTAATCCTTCGCACTTTGCAATTTTATTTTTCATGATTTTATGGATTAAATAAATATGAAATATGGTTTGTTTTGTGAATTAAGGGTATGGGTATTTAATTCATGAAATGAAGAAAATGTTTATTTATGATTAAAGTAGTTGGATTTAATGGATTAAATAAATATGAAATGTGGTTTGTTTTGTGAATTAAGGGTATGGGTCTTTAATTCATGAAATGAAGAAAATTTTTATTTATGATTAAAGTAGTTGGATTTAATGGATTAAATAAATATGAAATGTGGTTTGTTTTGTGAATTAAGGGTATGGGTCTTTAATTCATGAAATGAAGAAAAAGGTTTATTTATGATTAAAGTAGTTGGCTTTAATGGATTAAATAAATATGAAATGTGGTTTGTTTTGTGAATTAAGGGTATGGGTATTTATTTCATGAAATGAAGAAAAAGGTTTATTTATGATTAAAGTAGTTGGCTTTAATGGATTAAATAAATATGAAATGTGGTTTATTTTGTGAATTAAGGGTATGGGTATTTGATTCATGAAATGAAGAAAAAGATTTATTTATGGATTAAAGTAGTTGGCTTTAATTTAGTAAATAATTGTGAACCTAGATTATTTGGCAATTGAAGGTATGGGACTTTAATTGTTAAGTAAGGGTTAGATCATTTATTGCAAGTAGAGCATATGGCTTGATGCATGGTTGAATAACTCTCATGAGTAGATGAGAGGGGAAATAGAAAGAGTAGTTTCTATGATATCAACTATGCATTGGGAAGTTGAATTGCTTGGGTTATTTGTATAGTTGCAATTTGGCAATAAAATAAACAAATGCATTTAGAAGCATGTCTATCCTGATCCATGAGTGTCCTGATCCCCTACTATCCTCACTTGATCGATGGAAGAGCGGGAGGACCAAAGTCATAATATGGACCAATGCACAAGTTTGCTCTCTACCTTACATCTTGTTTAATTATGCAATAGATTAGATTTGTGGGGAGATTTCCTCGATTGAATTGATGTAAAGTATTGTTTGAAGGTATGGGGTTTACCATACATACTTATGTAATAAATGAACAATGTGACTGATGTATCTTGTATTTCATTATTGAATGTGATTGTATTTATATCTTTCTATCACATGTTATCCTTTACTCATTGCTTGTTGATTCAATTATCTTTTGCTTGTTTAATGATTCATGTTTTGTTAGATTTAGTATCTAGACCCATTCTTTATATTCTTGTTTGATTAACTTTCATATAATTTAGTAGTAAGTTCTAGGGTGAACTTAGAGGTTAACCTAAGGGCTTGAGACCCCCTTAGGGAGATTGGTAACTAGGTTTAGAAGATCATACTAGAGTTAAGATAGCTTGTTAGAGGATAATATTGATAGCTTAACTCGTAGTGCACGTAGCATACCCACACATAATAGTTTGTGTGGAATATGGAGATGTGTGTACACCTTCTAAGGATGAGGGTGGTAAGTCTAGCTCATCAAGGATGATGAGATGGATGGACTTATGTGCATGACATGAGATATGCCTACGTAGAAGGGACTTGCATGAGGGGAATCTTGTGTGGTATAGTTCTTAAGAAACTTAGGGGTTGTTAAACATTAAGTTAATCTAAGGTTGGTTAGGGATTTATGAATCCTTCTCCTTAGTCAAAAAAAATTCTTTCTATCTTATGTGTTTTCTTATTTCTTGATTTTTGGGTCATTACATTTGGTATCAGAGCTCTAGGTTCGAGGGTATAGAGCTTCTTATGTGCTGAAAGAGATTCGGGTATCTCCAATGAAGGCTTGCTTAGGTTTAAGCTAAAAGTTGGGATAACCTAGAGTCTCTACTTATTTAGAATCTAATGGAATCGATCCCAAGGAAAGGTGAATGTTATGATACCTTAGTATGGGCTTTGGTGTCAATGATACATCATAACCTTGGAACCTTATCCTAATTAGATTTCTAATGATTAGCAAGAAGAACTCTATAATGTAGTTTGAGTTAGTGATTCAGTTTAAGATGAAGATGTGATCTAATTCTTTTCTTGGTTGGAATTAGATCAAGATGCCACTTAAGGCTAGGATGTAAATATCCCCACCTATATAGACTTGAAAAAGTAATGCCGAAGAGGGGATCCAAAAATTCCCAATACAGGAATAGAAGATCTCACTACCATAGTTTTTGAATTACAAAATCAGTTAAGACAAGTGCTAGAAACTATTGCGAACCAAAATTTACAAGCTAGAGATTCAAAAGTTAACCAAGTTGAGGAGCTAATGGTAGAAAAAATACAAGCTAGAACCCTCTTGGAGAAGGAAATGATAAGAGATCTAAAGAATATCTATATCTCCAAGTTTGATGGAGAAGGAGAGGGAGATGCAGCTGAGGCTTGGTTAAGGGAACTAGAATTTTTCTTCATGAAAAAAGATATTCTTCAGGGACCAAACTACTTGGGCTACTATCCACCTTGAAGGGGCTACCCTAGATTAATGGAAAGCATACTATGAGGGGGCTAATATTGAACTGGTAGATATTCCATGGAAGGAATTTATAGTCATATTCAAGAAGAGGTTCCTCATCGAGCATTTTTATGCCCCAAAATTTGAGGAGTCTACTAGTTTAAGGAATCATAATTTTATGGGGTAAACTACCCCATTGATCATAAAAGGTAAGATTTTTGATAAGAAAGTAAATATCTTAATAGATAGTGGAGCCACTGATAGCTTTATTTCTTGTAAGTTAGCTAAAGATATGCTGAAAAGGCTAGGGTATTTGGCTCATGGATGGAAGGTTGAGTATGGTTCTAGATAGACCTACTCCATAAACCAATGTTTCCTAATGATGGAAATTACTTTAGCTAGTGGATCCATGGAAGGTTGCTTATATGTAGCTCCACTTCATGCCTTCGATGTGATCCTAGGGATGGATTGGCTATAGGCCCATAAAGTTATAATCAATTTTTAGGATAGATGGATTGAGTATTCTGAAGAAGGCAAGGAAAGGCTATGAATCCATAGCGAATAGGGGGCATTCAAACCCTAGATGTTGTCAGCTATGTAGTTGAAGAAAGCCCTCAGGAAGGGAGGGATTATCTATGTAATAAAGCTAAATGAAGTTGGTGAGGACCGAAAGAAAGAGGTGTTGGAGACACACCTAATTTTTTAGGATTTCAAGGATGTATTCCCTGAGGATTTACCTAGGCTCCCTCCTATGCGTGAATTTGATTTCACTATTGATCTTATACTAAGAGCGAAACCAATTCATAGTTATCTGTATAGGATGACACCTATAGAGATGTAAGAATTAAAGGTACAATTGCAAGGGTTATTAGAGAAAGGGTTGATAAAACCAAGTGTGTCACCTTGGGGTGCACCTATGTTATTTGTAAAAAAGGATGGTTCTTTAAGATTGTGCATTGACTACAGGATGTTGAATAAAGCTACAATCAAGAATCGGTATCCCCTACCCAAGATCAAAGATTTATTCGACCAATTGAGAGATGCCATGGTGTTTACCAAGATAGATTTAAGATCAGGGTATCACCAGTTGAGAATACGTGAGGAGGACACTCACAAGATGATATTTAAAATAAGGTATGGGCATTATGAGTTCACCATCCTACCTTTTGGACTGACTAATACCCCAGTCTCCTTCATGAATTTAATGAACAGTGTGTTCAAAAGACACTTGGACCAGTTTGTCCTTGTATTCCTAGATGACATCCTAATATACTCTCGAAACAAGGAAGAGCACGATAAGCATCTCAAGATCATGCTAGAGTTGCTAAGGAAAAATCAACTCTACGAAAATCTAGCCAAGAGCGATTTCTATGTTTCAGAGGTGCACTATTTAGGACATATCATATCAATAGAAGGAATTACTATGGATCTAAAGAAAATCAAAGCCATATTAAATTGGCCACCCCCTACTAATGTTATCGAAGTAAGGAGCTTCATGGGGTTAATAGGCTATTACAGACATTATATAAAGGATTTCTCAAAAATTGCCTTGGCAATAACTAACCTCCAGAAGAAAGGAAAGGAATTCAAATGGATGGAAAAGTGTGAAACCACTTTTGCTTTGTTGAAGCAAAAACTCACTACTGCACCAATATTGAAGATTCTAGATCCTCAAGGAGATTTTGTAGTATGCACTGATGCATCATTGGAAGGATTAGGGGGAGTACTCATGCAAGAAGAGTCAGTAGTAGCTTATACTTCAAGAAAATTTAAGAAGCATGAAGTCAATTATGCTACTCATGATTTAGAACTAGCCATTGTAGTGCACGCTCTGAAGGTCTAGTACCATTATCTGGTAGGAAGACCTTTCGAGTTAAAATCAGACCATCAAAGTCTAAGGTACATATTTACCCAACCAATACTCAATGCGAGATAGAGAAGGTGGATCGAGTTTCTCGTTGAGTATGACTTTGAAATTGAGTACATAAGAGGGAAAAGAGAATAAGGTTGCAGATGCCTTGAGTAGAAGGAGACACATCACAACCATAACCAAGAGTCACATAAAACTCATGGACCAAGTAAGGTAGGAGCAATATCAAGATGAATATTGCCAAGGAATTTGAGCCAAATTAGATAGAGATCCTGAGGTCAATAAGAAGTTTGGGGTGATAGATAACCTTTTTTGCTTTAAAGGTAGAGTCATCATACCAAAATTAGGGGAATTAAGAAAGCTAATAATGCAAGAAGCCCATAGATATCCTTATACTGTTCACCCCAAAGGGGTAAAGATGAGGGGAAATTTAAAAAGAACCTTCTTCAGGGTAGAAATGAAGAAAGATATTACGAATTTTGTCGCTCGATGCCTTGAATATCGTAAGGTTAAATCAGAATGCAAACATCCTTTAGAAAAGTTGTATCCACATAAAATACCTACACAAAAATGGTAGGTCATATCTATGGATTTTATAGTAGGTTTACCAAAGACCAGGTACTAGCATGATGCAATACTAGTAGTAGTCAATAAATTGACTAAGGTTGCACATTTTATACTTGGGAGCACCAAGGACGATGCTCAAGTGGTGGCTAATAGATTTTTCAAGGAAGTGTTCCGATTGCATGGATTTTTGGAAGTAATCATCTCGGATAGGGACTCCAAGTTCACTTTTAAATTTTGGAGAGCCCTTCACTAGGAAATAGGCACAAAGTTGCATATGAGTTCAGCATACCACCCTGAGATAGAAGGTCAGATGGAGTGGATAAACCAAGTACTAGAAGATATGCTTCACATGTATTGTATGGATCACAAGATTCATTGGGAAGACTACCTACCTTTGGTAGAGTTCACCTACAATAATGGGTATCACTCTTCTCTAGGAATGACACCTTTCAATGCCTTGTATGGGTGAAAGTGTAGAACACCATTGTCATGGGATAACCTAGAGGATAGAACTATGATTGGACCAAAAATGGTCAGAGAAATGGAAGAGAAAATAAAGGTAATCAGGCAAAGACTCAAGGAAGCTGCTGATAGGTAAAAAAGCTATGTTGACTTAAAGAGAACTCCGAGGGAGTACTCAATGGGAGATAAATTTTTCCTAAGGGTTAAACCAATGAAAAGTGTGATTAAGTCCACAAAATTGGATCCACGGTTTGTAGGACCCTTTGAGATCACTGAAAATATTAGTTTGATTGCATACTAACTCGCTTTACCTCCTAATTTGTCAAAAATCCATGATACTTTCCACATATCTTTGCTTAGAAAATATATTGCTGACCCTGAACATGTGTGGGATGTCTCTAATTTGCAGATGGTAAACCTAGAGGTAATTGAAGTAATGCCTATAAGGATTCTCAAATTCTGCTCTAAGGCTATGCAAAATAGGATCCTTGAGCAGTGTAAGGTCTAGTGGGACCACTTCTCATAAAGGAATGCCACTTGGGAGAAAGTGGCGGATATGCAAAAACATCTTTCCTTTTTGTTTAATGATATTTAAAAAAAATTTGTAATAATTTGCTTTTGATTGTGTATGCTTGTGTAAAACTGAGAAACACCCGGGACGATGTTTAGTCCTAGTGGGGGAGGATGTCATGACCCTCCCAGATGGACCTTTTGACATGGAAAATAATGTATTAATATAATCCTGCTTTAATACTCAATTTTATGCAATTAAGTAGAGTAGCGGTGTTAGTAGAGATTAAAGAGTATGATACTACTAACAAATGGTATGTGGGAGGGGACTGGTTTACAACCCGGGGGTGGGCCAAGGTAAATCGGGCCTCATTGAACAAACACGTCCCTTCCAGGCTTTTAGAAACATAAAAGGTTTAGGGGGGGGGGCGAGGTCCCGGGTTGCCAATGTATAGGATCAAGTACTCTCGTAAGTGGAAGAAGTTGAGTCATCCACTGAAGGCGAGGGTACTTGAGGTTGGGGAAGTTATGATAAAGCAAACTCTGAGGTAACATGGATACATTCATATATGCATGCATTTGGTTAGGGATAATCATCAATATATAGCCACCTTGAGCCCCAAACTTATGGCCTAGTAGCTATCATAAGTTCTAGAGGTTGAGATAGGTGACTAAATTGATAGAAATATTTCCCTCTTTGTTTGTTGCACATGCTTGATTGTCTTTTACTTCAGCACTATTGCCTCAATAATTTGAGAAGTATAGATAAATAGGTTGTCTTCATAGCTTCTCATGTGCTTTGGTAAATAAAATGATAAATAGATTTCATTTTAAATAAATGGTTGATTTATTTTTAAATGATAAATAGATTTCATTTTAAATAAATGGTTGATTTATTTTTAAATGATAAATAGATTTCATTTTAAATAAATGGATGATCTATTTTTAAATGATAAATATATATCATTTTAAATAAATGGTTGATTTATTTTTAAATGATAAATAGATTTCATTTTAAATAAATGGTTGATTTATTTTTAAATGATAAATAGATTTCATTTTAAATAAATGGTTGATTTAATTTTAAATGATAAATATATTTCTTTTTAAAGAAATGGTTGAATTATTTTAGAATGATGAATGAATTCTAATTAAAACAAAAGTTAAACCATTTAAAAAAAATAGCTTCATATTAAACAAATAAAATAATTTTGACGTTAATAATGGTTGCTCCATTTGTAGCAAAAAGAATTCGTCTAACACATTAATAAAATTATTGTCTTAATTCTATGTGGATTTTTTAATAAGATAACAATATATTGATTGATTTAAAAAAAAAGAAAAAAATATTATAGAACCTACCTCCTAAATCGGATCGGCCAGTGAGGTGAAGCTTCCCACTGACATGAAGGGATGACCTCATTAATGCAAATGGATGGCTTCGTTGATAAGGGGGATGGCTTCATCGATGTGGAGGATGGCTTCAATTTTGGTAGCACCTTGGGAAGGTGAAAAGGAATAAAATGTCCCCTCTACCACATAATGGGTGGATGTGAAGTTATGGGGGGAAGGCGGTGGATGGAAGCCAAGGGGGAGATTATGCGTTGGTTGGTAGAGGAGAGGAAGAATAAGCAAGAGTTATGGGGAGAAGCATTGAAAAAAGGCACCAATGAAGCGATAAGAAGGCACCACGCATAGAGGAGGAAACAAGCGTTCACCAACACAACCAAGGAAGCCAGTTGGGCATAAAAAACCATGTTGAACTCATGGAACTCTTTTAAATAAGTATTTAAGGTTCTACCATTGGTTATAGTTGATGATGTGTTGTGTTAAGCCTCACGTGATGGTTGTGTTAAGCCTTGCATGTTGGCTATGTGAAACCTCATGTGTTCGCTATGTTAAGTTGTGCATGATGGTTGTGTTAAGCCTCACATTTTGGTTTTGTTAAACTACATGTGATGGTTGTGTTAAACCTCGTGTGTTGGCTGTGTGAAGCCTCATGTGCTGGTTGTGTTAAGCCTTACGTGTTGTTTATGTTTAAGCATATATTGATGTGTTATATGAAGCATTTGTTGTGTTGGCTATGTAAAGCCTTTGTTATTGGCTATAGTAAACCATCGTTGTGTTGGCTATGTATAGCCTTTACTATTGGCTATACTATGTTGGCTATGTAAAGCCTTTACTATTGGCTATAGTAAACCTTCACTATGTTGGCTATGTAAAGCCTTTGTTGTTGGATGTGTTAAGCTTCGTGTGTTGGCTGTGTTAAGCATCACATGTTGGCTATGTTAAGATTTATTTTTGGCTATGTTAAGTGATGTTGTGAAGACTGTGTAAATTCTCCATTGTGGTAGTGATTTGTTAAACCTTTAGTGTGGGTCAACTACTCACGTCATCCTCTATTTCTCGGTATTAGATGATATCCTCTATGGTAGGTTAGAAGGGTGTGCGTATTACCTTAAGCACACTCTCACCGCTTCTAAATTTGACACCTAGTGTGTTTTATCCCTTGCTTACCAGATTTAGCAGCGGATAGGGTTGTATGGAAGTTGTAGGGTACCTGGGTAGGAAGCCTTTGTTTAGCTTTATTATTTAAATTTTGGAATTTGGTTTAATGAAGGCAAAGGGTTTTCTTTTTAAGGTTCATTAATTAATTTCTATTTTAATTTAATAGAGAAAAGAAAAGGGTTTTCTTTATATAAATATCATTATTAAAATAGTAGTCTAGATTAATGGAAAGGGGGTACTTCATATATTTTATTATTTAGAATAGGTAAGTTTTAGATGGTAGAAAAAGAACCTTGTATCTTTTCATTAGGTAGAAACTACGGGATTTTAGTTAATGAAATGTGGCTTGTTTTGTGAATTAAGGGTATGGGTCTTTAATTCATAAAATGAAATGAAGAAAAAGGTTTATTTATGATTAAAGTAGTTGGCATTAATGGATTAAATAAATATAAAATGTGGTTTGTTATGTGAATTAAGGGTATGGGTTTTTAATTTAAGAAATGAAGAAAAAGGTTTATTTATGATTAAAGTAGTTGGATTTAATGGATTAAATAAATATGAAATGTGTTTTTTTTTTGTGAATTAAGGGAATGGGTCTTTGATTCATGAAATGTAGAAAAAAAGCTATTTATGGATTAAAGTAGTTGGCTTTAATTTAGTAGATAATTGTGAACCTAGATTATTTGGCAATTGAAGGTATGGGAATTTAATTTGTTAAGTAGGGGTTAGATCATTTATTGCAAGTAGAACATATGGCTTGATGCATGGTTGAATAAATCTCATGAGTAGATGAGAGGGGAAATAAAAATAGTAGTTTCTATGATATCAATTATGCATTGGGAAGTTGAATTGCTTGGGTTATTTGTATAATTGCAATTTGACAATAAAATTAACAAATACATTTAGAAGCATGTCTATCCTGATCCATGAGTGTCCTGATCCCCTACTATCCTCACTTGATTGAAGAAAGAGCGGGAGGACCAGAGTCATAATATGGACCAATGCACAAGTTTGCTTTCTACCTTACATCTCATTTAATTATGCAATAGATTAGATTTGTGGGGATATTTCCTCAATTGAATTGATGTAAAGTATTGTTTGAAGGTATGGGGTTTACCATACATACTTATATAATAAATAAACAATGTGAATGATGTATATTGTATTTCATTATTGAATTTTATGGTATTTATATATTTCTATCGCATGCTATCCTTTACTCATTGCTTGTTGATTCAATTATAATTTGCTTGTTTAATGATTCATGTTTTGTTAGATTTAGTATCTAGACCCATTATTTATATTATTGTTTGATTAAATTTTATAATTCAGTAGTAATATCTAAGGTGAACTTAGAGGTTAACCTAAGGGCTTGACACCCCCTTAGAGAGATTGGTAACTAGGTTTATAAGATCATACCAAAGTTAAGATAGCTTGTCAAAGGACAATATTGATAACTTAACTCACAGTGCACGTAGCATACCCACACATAATGGTTTGTGGGGAATATGAATATGCGTGTACACCTTATAAGGATGAGGGTGGTTTAGCTTAGATCATCAAGGATGATGATATGGATGGACTTATGTGCATGACATTAGATATACCTACACAGAAGGGACTTGCATGAGGGGAATATTGTGTGGTAGAGTTCTTAAAAAAAATAGGGGTTGTTAAAAATTAAGTTAATATAAGTTTGGTTAGAGATTTATGAATCCTTCTTCTTTGTCAAAAAAAATTCTTTCTATCTTATGTTTTTTCTTGTTTCTTTATTTTTGGGTCGTCACAACATCTATCAAATGATTGGATGGAGTATTGATGTAGGAAGGTAGGATGATTTCCTATGGGTAAAAGAAGACTAAGAATCATGAGCTAAATTATCCTATGTATTATTTGGAGTTGGAAACAATATGCACACTCTCCCCATGCAGAGGAACTATTTATTGGGCCAATGATTTGAGCTTGAAATTAATCATCAAATCTTGAGGAGTTTATTCACCCAACCAAACCTCAATGCTTAATAGAGGACATGGATGAAGTTTTTATGTGAATAAAATTCTAAGATGTTGTACATCAAGGGTAAGGATAATCATGTAGATGATACCCTTAGTCAAAATAAATACTCTTGCTTCATGATAGTCACTTATATGAATCTGAAGGGTAATATCAAGAGTGAAATGGTGAATGATGTGTGGGTTCAATGACTTTGGAAACCCATATAAAAAAAATTTTACATGGAACTAAGTATAAAGGATACTAGTTTAACTATGAGGATATGCATAGATTTCATAGGGTTGTATATGTGTTAGATGTAGGAGGCTTAAGAATAATTGTTTTGAGTGAAGGTCATAGGGTAATATATTTTTCACACCCTATAGTTAAGAATATATTTTTTAATTAGAGAAAAATCTTTCTTTGGCCAAGAATGAGGAAGGACATAATTGTATGTTAGTATATATTTAGAGTGTCAAAAGGTCAAGGATGATCACTAGTATCCAAAAGGTTTGGTACATCCTAATTATATATAGGAATGGAAGTTGGATGTGGTGTCTATGGATTTAATCATAAGGTTACCTCTAACATAGTGGAGGCTTAATGCATTTCTACTTATAGTCAATGAGTTGAATAAGATAGCTCACATCTTGCTTATCAAGAACAATTATAAAGTTAAGTATGTAGCCTAGTTGTATATGTATTAAATTTTGAGACAACATGGAGTGCCTAGAAATATCATTTCATATTCATATTTCTTGTTAACTTCTCAAATTTGGAATACCTTTTAGGATTCCTTATGAACTCAATTAAAATACAACACTATGTATTACTATAAGACTAATGACCATACTAAAAGGGTTAATTGTAAGCTATAAGATATGTTGAGGATATACATGATGGAGCAACAAATTCAATGAATAAGTACCTCTTGGTAGTACTTGTAGAACTCTTAGTTGGAACAAGTTGGAGGACCCAATGGTTATAGGATTAAAAATTATTTAGGAGTTGGTAGAGCAAGTTGATAAGATCAAGATTAAGTAGGCTCAATATTTGTAGAAGAGTTATGTTAATATACACCATATAGAGAGGGTCACTTGGGCATAATGTGCTTGTTCAAGTAAGACCTCATAAGAGCTCCTTCAAGTTAATAGAGGTATCAAATATCAATTTAGTTTGTGTTGTGGCTGCTCCACAGTGTACCCCAAAATTTGGGGACCCACTTTTTGATTTTGGTTTTGGGAAGTTTCCTTTGTCCTTGAGTGATGTTTTTCGTAAAATTGTGATAAAGATGTTAAGGTTTGCATGATGGATCAATAACTCCTTTATCTGCTTTCAAAACCTATAATGAGGTTTGAAGAATCTTGGTCTCATTAGAGCGATAATTGTGATAGGTACAATCTTGGACATTTGCAATTCAGTTCAAGGTTCTTGCTTGTGGTATGCCTTCGTGTGTTTTTTTTGGTATGCTTTGATGTTTTGGTTTGCGACGGGTGCTTTGGTGTTTAGTATTGGTTTCAAGTGTGACCTCTTTGATCATTTGGAGTTTCAATAATATGAAGCTTGTGCACCCATTCATTCAATTTACAAAAATCCATAAAAAGAAAATGAGAAAATTTTAATCAAAATAAAATATATATCTATATATATTTAGTATATATAGATATATACAATAGAAAGGAATCATTTTATTTTATTTTAATATAATTGTTGGTTCCAATAAATAAAAAGATAAAACTAAAAAATATATATTATTATATATTTTATATATAATAATATATAGTAAAAAAAAAAAATAAGAAAATTTTAAATAAAATAAATAATATATAATTATATATATGTAAAGTGTAATAAGAATAAAATATAAAAATTGAAAAAATAAAAGGATCCACATGTATATGGAACAAAGTGAATGGTTTGGTTTCATTTTATATTAGTGTGGGTTTAGGGTTCAACTTATTTGACTTTATTTTATTATTAATAAAATGATCACTTTGGGTTTTAGTTTTAATTAATGCTATAGGTCTTAGTTTTAAGATTAGGTGATGTTTTTTTTTGGTTTTTGGTTGTGTTTGCAGATGATGTGATAGATAAGGGCGTTCAACGTGGGATCTCATGGCACCATGATATGGACCCCAGGCCGTGGACATTCGACATAGGATGGCAATGTGAACATTCCAAGGATGGGCCACAATCCACCGTCGTAGGAATGGTTGTATGCCACCATCGCTAGGTAGATGTTGACGCATCCAACAACATGTATGCTCAAGGGTGTCGTGGGTTACGTGGGAGTCATGGATAGTTACGATGAAGACATGGTGGTGTGAGAGATACAATTTGCAAGTGTCACGTAGATGACCATGATTAAGGAAGGTCGCGAAGAGATTGGTTGCACCCAGTCTTTATCATTTAATGATTTAATGATCTATTTTTGCTCAATGCTTTGTTTCACATCGTGCATCCCAAAAATAGGGTATATGTAGACACCTAAATCATGTAAATTGGATAATACTATCAATGCATTGCATATGCCCTTTTATCGACAACATATGGCCCTATTAGGAACTCCTCTAGGATCTAAAAAGGTTTTTTAAAGCCTTCAAAACACATTTTGGAGGGTTCCTAGCAGTCTGGGGTAGTTTTGAGGCTCCTACTGGTGGCCGCCCCACATAGGGATGGCCACATCCCACCCAAGGATGATCATCAGCAACTGTCCCTGGGTGGGATGACCCCTAACTGGACCTTTGAAAAAGTCAAAGGACATGCTAAATGGTAATCCAAAACTACCATTAGCGCATCCAATCACCCCAAATTTATTGGGGGCCTGTTTATGGATAGTAGGGTAGTTGATTGGGAGCACCCAAATGGGAAACCTTCTCCCAATTATGCCATGACACGATTAGAACACATGGCACCAGCTGTATCGCATGGCAAAGATGCCCTTTTTTCCTAAGTGCCCTATTGGGCTATAAAAGGAGCTCCAAAATCCCAATTTCAGAGAGGAGAATTTGGAAATCAAAGCCACAAAGTGCTACCCAAATTGAACCCCGCAAATTGCAAACCAAAACTCACCTTTGCCTAACCTTGAAACCCTCTTCACTTCGAAGGCATTTTTAGGGGCAAGAGGCTCGATCCACTAAACCAAAACCAGCCAAATTGAAGTACACTTTGGACCCATCTGTCGAAAACACTCCTATACAATTTGTGATTAATTACCAAGGCCATAGGCGATAAAACCAAGGTAGTTTTATGGCCACCCCACCCGGGGATGACCAGTAGTCTGCCCATGGCACACCCAGGGATGGCCACAAAACAAGTTGGAATTTCAAAGAAATTCCTCCATAGTCCCCTTAGGAATGTCTAGAGGAACCTATGGCCCAAATTTGAGGTAGTTTGGAGGAGTTTTGATGCAGGTTTGGTGATCCCCAATGTTGCAGGTCTAGTTGGCTCACCTCGGGATGGCCAGTAGTTATGCATTGTTTCACCTTTAATCTTGCCTCCAAATTTACTTATTTGCATTTATATTATATTAGAATATGCATATGCTTATTTTAGATTGGTTTTTGTATATGTAGATCACTTTGTTTAGTCGTAGTATATGCTGCTTTTGCTATGTTTTCAAGGCTTTCTTCATCTTATGAAATAGGTGCTATTAACCCCATTTTAGTCCCTTATGTGTAGGTCCAGGTAGTTCTACGTAGAAGGAAGGAGCTAAGAAGACTAGAAGAATAGGTTGAAGGATACCTCTCAATCGTGGGATGCAATATTTACATCAAACGCCATAGTTTACACCACTTTGAGGACCCTTTCAAGGGACTAAATCCCTTGAACATTGTAATGGAAGTTGTATCAATTTATAAAATCCCTCAAAGGGATATTTGTAATCGCATATTTGAAGCTATACATTTATTAAATATAAGGAGAAATCCACCATTTGGTTATACGTTTGCTTCACCTTAATATATTACAAGTTTATGTGTTATTTCCTTTGAATGCTTTATAAATGCTTTACATTGCAATGGAATGCCCTTAAGATGGTGTAGTAAATTTCACGTCTTCACCATTTGGCATACGTCATCTGCTGCATGTAATTATTGATACCTTCACTAGATAAAACCTCTAGCCATCGTCTCATCTACGCCTCATTGGTGTTGTCCAAGTTTGAATTTAATATTGCATATATTTTCATGCCACATCGACGCTTATCCATATTTGTTCACCATGATTCCATATTCTCTGTCACTATCCATGATTGACACCTATGTCGTTGTAACGTTTAAATTTATTGAACTCAAAATTCTCAGTGTCTTCGTTACGTGGAAGAAGACTATGCTACCCCCACTATGTTACCTTTGATATTGCTTATGCCATCCACCGTGAAGTCCACCTTGACATGGTATATTTATGCTATGTAGACCAAACATGGTTAGTTGTCAACTATACTTCCATCGCCAAGGTACTTTCGAAGGCCTTTACTTTCTCTTCTCGACAAACACTGGTGCCTCCTCATTTTCCATACATCATTCCACCATCTATACCTCATATATGTATCTCCAGCAAAGTGACATGTGATTTTAGCACTTGCCAGATCATCTACATGCCAGATCTCTATCGGATCGACTGGTGAATCCACTTCTCGTAGTGCAGTTTTTGTAGTGTTTTTAGCTCCATTGTGCATAGCATCTTCTCCATGAAATGGTGTCCCACAAAAAAAAAATGTCAAATCATAGAATAATCACCTTGTCTAACGTCATTATCGATGTTGCCTTTGACCAAACCTTCGAACATCAACTCTGTAGTTTTCTCGGCAAACACTATGATATTCACATCCTTTCCCATGCAACTCTCGTGTGTCCAATTGAATTGCCTATCACCGTTGTCCATATATGTCAAATGGGATATGTCAATGTCACCTTTGTAAGTTGGAGCCATCCACATTAGACTACCTCCTTTTGTGTCAAATTTAGTTGTAATCTACTATCATTGTTAGTCATCACGACCTTCCTTAATCATGGTCATCTGCGTGACACTTGCAAATTGTATCTCTAATTTCACCGCCGCCTATTTTATTGACTTTTTTGCAATTTTTGCTCTAATTTCATTACTACAGCCACATCCATGATTTAAGAAACCCTAGGAGGACTTAAATACATAAAATTTAACCTTAGTAATGTTTTTTTTGCAAAAAATTAGTGTTAAAAACCAAATTTTTTTGTTTTTTAAGGTTTTTAGGGCATTTTTAAGGGTCAAATTGACCCTATTGTACCCCTTTTTGGGGACCGTACCTGTGAGGGATGGTTACTAGTGGCCATACCTATGTGGGAAAACTACCAAATTAGGGGTCATACCTGGGTGTGATGACCAAAAATTGGGCAAAAAAACTAACAAAATTTTATATTTTTAGGGCCTGTTTGACACCTTGATTTGCATGAGCAGATAGTTAGGAGTTGATACAGGGTACCGAGTCTCTTTTAGATCACTAGAGAGAGTTTGACTACTAAAATTTGGTGTTGGTTTGATGCCATCAGTCTGAAGCAAGTTACATGGTTAGATCCCATGGTGGGAGACCGCGCCTATCTGACTACTTTGATACACCTATGGGACCCTCGCACTAACACTTTCCATTTAACTACGGGGGAGATGACAGTGACACTAGAGGATATCTATCAGATATTGCGTATTCTTATAGAGGGGAACTATATAGTATCTTCTTCGACAGAGTGATGGGAGGTCATAGTGTAGAGGTACTTCCACGCATGTTGGGAAAATGTCCTGACTGATATGATCAGTGGAGGGATTTAAGCATCTATATGGTACAAGGAGGGTTTTATTGGCATTAGGAATACTTTTTTGATGACATTGATCAAAAAAATGCTGTTACCCAAATCTTCAAGAGCTAGCTTCCCATGGAACCTAATAAAGTTGGTCTTTACTCTTGACTACACAGAGGAGCTGATAGTGATGGCTTGGGGTCCTACTTTATTGGCATAGTCATACGGTGAGCTCTATGCGGTCCACTCTCATGGGTAAAAGGGTTTGGGCTATAGCTTTCTACTACAATCTTGGGCTTGGTAGCATATTACGATGGAGAGACCACGGGGACTACCATGGACCATTTGAACAGAGCTACTAGATAGGGATATTGGCTATGGAGAGCTATGGACGAGGTCGCATGAGTCAGGGCATAGCCGATGCTATACTGGGAAGGTATAGCACTATGCAGAGGGTTTTGCATGGCTTAAGGCAGCGGATATCAAGTGGAGACCCTATAGGGATTGTCCTACCTAGGATGAGGTTTCAACACATCTACACCAAGTTTTGTGAGGTAGGTGGATGATAGGGCAACATGGCATAGAGTGAGAGTACTTATCTTATGATCATGTCCTACAACATTTTGGGCTATGCCAAGGATTGTCTAGTGAGCCGATGGTTTATCATCGTCATGGGGATGAGAGGAATCTAGCATGGTTTGTGGTAGAGGAGTTGGAATATGAGTCAAATTCTAAGGGGGTAGTATCAGAATCAGATGATGCAAGAACTACAAAGGAGTATGACGCATGGTGGATCATGTGGTAGTGGCAAGGGGAGGGACCACTAGGAGGGGATATAGTTGCTAGGGTAGCAAATGCAGCTAGGGGTGCTCCATATGAGAAGGGTTTCAATGAGTCTCCAGATGATGATGAGATGTACATAGGTGAGTGAGTTGTGCTTCAACGTATGTTAGTGTACAGGATGGAGCTGATATATGTTCAGGATCCAGTAGGTTTTGATGAGAGAGACTTGGGAGATTAGGGTTTGTAGGTAGAGTTAGTAGCACAAGATACTAGGATCGTAGAACTGTAGAGTGATTGGGATTTACTACAGGCATATGTGTAGAGTGCATAGAAGGAGATGGAGAGGTAGGTATCAGTGATAGCTACATTTTAGGCATAGGTCAGTAGATAGGTCCCTAGCCATGGGGAGTCCAATAGTGGTGAGCTAGCCAGGATGCAAGAGGAGATAGAACATCTCCAAGGTTTCGTAGTGACCTATCAAACTAGGTGTTGTGAGGAGTGCACATATATGGATATGATGGAGGATGAGATAATACACTGTAAGGAGTGCATACCAGATCAGGCATTAGCTATTGGATCACAGCATAGCCAGGGGAACAAGACGAGACACTCGCCTACTCGGATGAGGGCTCCGAGTGCTTATCAAAGGATGGAGGTATCAGGAGGCAGTAGATCAAGGGGGAGCAGGTCGGGGAGCTCACGATGGTCTCATACTAAGAGTAGAGGAGAGAGTCGAGGTATTGGTCCTACATGACCATGGTTAGCAGACTATGATGGTTCTTTTTGGTTTTTTGGATTGCGAAGTCGGATGACTCGCTTTTATTGTAGCCTATGGGAAGTTTATGGACTATGATGTTGCTTTTAGATTTTACATATATGGAAATATATATATATATATGACTTAGCTTTGATCATTATGTCATTTGACTACTTTATGATATGAATGCAATTTTATATTTGCTATATGATGTTATGATGGATTTCTAACATGGATGCATGTATTTATCCGATGATGTGATTTGATGATATGTAGATGTGGATGTTTCATTTTATATGCTTTTGTAAATTAAAAAGGTATGCATAAAATAGTCAGTGACCATCTAAATATTATTGCTAATATTTAACTGGTATCTATCCTAGATCATGAATACCACTTTAAGAAATAAAATATTTAAATGTGTATGATTGAAAGTAATGATTGATTAGTTTTAATTTTATATGATGGATTTACAATGACTATTTGACGCATTATATGCTAGAACCATAGACTATACAAAATGTATCTTGATTATTTTCATGTTATTATAACACTTTATTTGATGGACATTGTAATTTTGACAAACATGTGATAGCATGATGTAAAATGGAATGGATAATGTAATGTGATATGATTTTATTTGATAGTTTTTAAGAGACTCAAACACTCTAGTTACCTAATCAAAATTCATATACTAACTATACAAGATATTTTGACAAAGTATGCACCTACTAAGATAACCAAGATAATAGATATCCCCGTGTGTGCACGTGAGTTCAATGACATGATAACACATAATATTACCCTAGTGCAAATGGTATTTATTCAGCCCATCGGCACTAGATATCATTCTGCGAGTCTCATTATCCTGAGTTTCATACTTATTTGTATTAGAAAACTATACAACTTAGGTTACAACAAGCTAGCTCATCCACATTCAAACATTGGTCTATACCTAAACAAGTTTCTTAAGTGATAGACATATCATCATGCGGGAGGCTACCACCATTAAAAAGTAGGCTATCCACCAAACCTGTAATGAGGATCACCTTATGGTTCTCTAATACTAAGAATTCTAGGGATTCAAGTTTCAGAGTCCCTACCTTTCTTTGACTTTCTCAAGGGAATTGCTCATTTTGATTTGTTGAGCAAGGAATTTTAATAGTGGTGAGAACCATTGTTTATTTTTGGTTTTCCTAGTGATAATAATAATTGTTTCCTTATGCATAATTTGGAGTGATAATAATCACTATTCTCTTTGGAATATTTCTTTGAGATACTTGCCCTAGTGTAGGGTAATGTATGTTTTCAATACTGGGGGAATAATAATCATTATTGATTTTATTTCTTTGGGATACTTACCCCAGTGTAGGGTAAGGGATTTTTGGGTAAGGAGGAACTTGTCCTTTTTTCAATTCTTAGCATCTTTGAACCATTCACATAGGGGGATGAGCAAGATAACCTTTTCGCTTGAAAGTAACCTAGACCACTTCATAGTTTTCATCTTTCCTTGTGCTAGACTTGGATTTATTAATGTGAAAATTGTTTTGGGATTTTGATGTATACCAAGAATTATCTAAGTAGGATTCTACCTTCTAAAAATCATGCTAGCTTTCTACAAAATATGACAAGACAACTAGATATGGATGAGTGACCAAAAACTTAACTATGTGTTACTAACAATGACTAAGTGACGAAAAATAGGCATATAATATGGAATGTAAATGTAAATAGCATATGTATTATTAACAGGTGGTAATATTAGCTCATAACAACAATGATTTTAATTGATGCCTAGTGTACAGACTTGGTGCTAGACATGTATGATCAATTTGTAACAATGCATAATGCAATGATGAAAATACCTAATGCAATTTATATGAAGTGCAATGAAGCAATATTTTTGTATTTTGATAATATTTTTGTATTTTTGATATATATATGTACAAGTTGACCAATGGGATTAATTAATGCCATTGGAGATTTTTGGGTAACCAAAGGGCTTATATACGCCTTTGGAGCATTTAGGTTTGACCTAGATAGTTGTAAACTACCTAGGAGTGTTTTAGCTTGACCTATATGGTCATAGACCACCTAGGGGCATTTTGGGTTGACCTAAACAATCATGGACTACCTAGGAGTATTTTAAGGTGACCAAAGGGCTTATAGATGCCTTTGGTGCTTTTTGGATTGACCTAGACGATCATAGATAGTCTAGGAATATTTTTATTTGACCTAGATGGTGAAAAGCGGCTAGGGGAATTTTGGGTGACCTAGGTGGGTAGCGACACTTAAAAAGTGTCTAGACTACCTAGGGGCATTTGGTTGTGACCAAAGGGCTTATATATACCTTTGGAGATTTTTGGATTGACCTAGACGATTGTAAATAGTCTAGGAATATTTTTATTTAACCTAGATGGTGAAAAATGACTAGGGGTATTTTGGGTGACCTAGGCGGGAAACAACACTTAGAAAGTGTCTATGACTACCTAGAGGTATTTTGTCATGAAAAAAGGGCTTATGGATACCTTTGGATATTTTAGGGTTGACCTAGATGATCGTAGATAGTCTAGAAGCTTTTTTATGTGACCTAGATGGTCAAAAACCGCTAGGAGCCTTTAGGGTGACCTAGGCGGGTAGTGACACTTAGAAATTGTCTATGACTGCCTAGGGGAATTTGGTTGTGACCAAAGGTATTATGGATACATTTAGTGATTTTAGGGTTGACCTAGATGATCGTAGATAGTCTAGGAGCTTTTTTATGTGACCTAGACGATAAAAAACCGCGAGGAGCCTTTAGGGTGACCTAGGCGGGCAATGACACTTAGAAAGTTTCTACAACTACCTAGGGGTATTTTGTTGGGACCAAAGGGCTTATGGATACCTTTGGAGATTTTAGGGTTGATCTAGATGATCGTAGATAGTCTAGGAGCTTTTTTATGTGACCTAGATGGTCAAAAACCGCTAGGAGCCTTTAGGGTGACCTAGGCGGGCAATGACACTTAGAAAGTGTCTACGACTGCCTAGGGGTATTTGGTTGTGACCAAAGGGCTTATGGATACCTTTTGAGCTTTTAGGGTTGACCTACATGATCATAGATAGTCTAGGAGATTTTTAATGTTACCTAGATGATCAAAAACCACTAGGAGCCTTTAGGGTGACCTAGGCGGGCAACGACACTTAGAAAGTGTCTATGACTACCTAGGGGTATTTTATTGGTGCTCTAAGCATGAAATGGTTGCAAATGACTTATATTAATGGGTTCAGGCTCTTAATTTCCTTTGATGGATGCTAGGCGATAAGTTCTAGGTCCAATATGATGTGTAATGATGAATGGACCTAGCCATTTTTTTGCAAATATGTCTTGCAAGTTGGAGGGAAAATTCGAGTTTTTCTGGTTTTACTTTAGAACTAAATCACCTATTTTAAAGTCCCTCTAATGTAATTTCAATTTGTAAGCTCTCTTAATATGCTCTTGATAAACACGTAGATGCTCGAGGACATTCACATGTCGTTCATCAAACAACGTTAACTTATCTAACCAAGCTTGCCTAGTTGTATCGTCATCGATGAATTCCTACATGGAAATGCACAATGATAGAATCTCTAACTCCAGAGGCATGATGGATTCAACACCATACACTAGTGAAAATAGAGATTCCCCAGTGGGCGTCCGAATGCTAGTGTGATAGGCCCAAAGGGCAAGAGGAAATTGATTATGCTAATCTTTATGATTTTCCTAAATGGTTTTTTTCAAGATTGCTACTACTATTTTATTTGATGCTTTTACTTGCCCATTGGCCTGTGGATAATAGGGCATGGAAAAGCTATGCTTTATGTTATACTTTGTTGTTAACGCACACACATCCTTATTTTTAAAGGATGTTCCATTATCCGATACTATTTTGGATGGAATATCAAAATGACATATAATGTTATGTAGTATGAACTCCGCAATACGAGGTCCAGTAGTTGTGGTAAGTGGAATTGCTTCCACCCATTTTGTGAAATATTTGGTTTTTGTTATGATAAATGTGTGACAGCTCGATGAGGCAGGTGAGATTTTCCCAATTAAATCAAACCCCCATTGTGCAAATGGCCAGACCAATTGAATCGGTTGTAAGGCATATGAAGGTACGTGTGTTAAATTTACATGGTGTTTACACTTCATGCACTTCTTGATATAAACACAATAATCTTGCTCTAAAGTTGGCCAATAATAGCCCATGCGAAGAATGCACTTGGCGATGGCCATACCGCTAAAGTGGCCACCACATGTACCATCATGTGCTTGGGTGATGGCCCAAGTTGAATCTTGTGAGTCTAAGCAGGGAAGAAGGATACCTTCATAACTTCATCGATACATTATGTCTCCTATTAAGACATATTTTGTTGCCTTTTGTTTGAATGCTCGTTTTACGATGTGCAACAATCCAGGTGGAATATTACCTAGTTTAAGATAATATTTAATCTAGATGGCCCAATATTATTGTGAAGAAGCCTCAGTATTATGAATCATGTTATCCCTTTGATGTTTGTCTCGTGTGAATGCTGATTGAGAGCAAACTTGGAGATATAACATTGTGCTAGTACCAAAAGTATTATGAGGGAACAAAGTCCCCTAGTTAACATTATTCAAATATTGGTCTAGTTGAGAGAACCTTTCATGAGAAGGCTCAATTTGAATCATGTGAACAATTGATATAGCATTATGCTCTTCATGCTCAGTTGCAGCTTGCACTAGAATTTTTACTTGGATAGTTGTGATATCATCTGAAGGCTCATGTGGGATTAGCGATCCTAAGGAAGCCATTGTATCCTGAAAATAATTAGATGAGCGAGGGAGTGCCTCTATATCATATTATTCAAATTTGACCAGGATTTTGTCCACTAGGGCTTTATAAGCTTGCAATATGGTACATCGACACTGGAAAATCCCTTTTACCTGATTAACTATGAGCAAAAAATCACCAAAAAAATTTAACTTTGTTATTTTCATGGCGATTGTTGTCTGAAGTCCTATGATGAGAGCTTCATACTCAGCATTATTTTTGGTACAAGGTAAATTGAGTTTAAACAAAATAGGTATGGGAGCCCATTTTTGTGTGAAAAACCTGATACCTGCACCACCACCTCACTCACACTTGGAACCATCGAAGAATAGAGTTATGTCCGCTTGTGACTCAGGCTCTACTAAATCAGGTGATTCTAAAATTTGAAATATTGCATTGTCAAGAAGTTCTATATTTAGAGGCTGATCATCCTGTAGAGGAGCCTTTACTAGTTGATTAGCTATGACCTATCCTTTGATAGATTTTTTTCCAATGAACTCTAGGTCAAATTTTGTTAACAACATTATTCACTTTACCATGTGACTATTATGATACATTCTGCTTATCATGTAGCGCAATGGATTTTATTTAGATACAACATATGTGGTGTGATTTAACATATAATGGCATAGATTTTTGGTGGCAAAGACCACTTCTAAGCATAGCTTCTCAACATATGCATATCTAACCTCATAGCTAACCAATGTGCGGCTAATATAATAGGTATCCTGTTCTTTGTGAAATTTGTTCCTTTGGGACAACATGGTTCCCAAATCTAACTCAGTAGCTGAGATATATAAATAGAATGGCACTCCTGGTCGTGGTGGAGCCAATATAAGCAGTGAAGCCAAGTATTTTTTTATCTCATCAAAGGTATTTTTACATTCTTCATCCCAATGAAATGAGAACCCCTTGTGTAGCAACCTATTTATGGGTCAACACTTATCTGATAACTGTGCTATGAAGCATTTTATGAATGCGACCTTTCCTTAAAAACTATGTAGTTGCTTAATGGTTGTGGGGGCAGGCATTTCTAATATTGCCTTGACCTTGTTGCGATCTACCTCTATGACTCTCTTGGAGACTATGAATCCCAAAAGCTTACCAGATGTGATACCAAAGATACATTTTTTGGGATTAAGTCTTACATTATTCTCTATGAGGCGATCTAGGATCTTACGCAGTACATCAAGATGTTCATGGCATAATAAATATTTTGTCGATAAATTGTCCATGTAATATTCCAGAATATTGCGCATGTAGTCATGGAATATAAATGTCATGGCTCGTTGGTAGGTAGCACCAGCGTTCTTAAGGCCAAAAGGCATGAACTTTTAACAAAATATCCCCCAAGGCATTGTAAATGTTGTGTTGATTTGGTCTTCTGGATTAATACAAATCTTATTATATCCAAAAAATCCATCCATTAGGGATAGCATTCATGTCCTGATATTACATCTACCAAAGCGTCGATGTTAGGTAAGGAAATTCATCCTTAGGACTCACTTTGTTAAGATCTCAAAATTCGGTGCAAATGCGAATCCTCCCATCAGGCTTTTTGACGGGAACCATATTTGAAACCCATGGTAGATAATCTAGTGAGATGATGATATCAGTGTCCAATAGATTTTGTAATTCATATTTCACCATTAAGGCTACCATTGGGTGTATTTTTCATAACTTTTGCTTAAAAAGTTTGATCTTAGGGTCTAATGTAAGATTATGCATGACTATATTTGGATCTAGTCCTAGCATATCTTTATACAACCAAGCAAAAAAATTAATCCTTGCTTTCAATGCAGCTATGAAATCATCTTGTTCACTTAGGGAGAGACCTTCCCATAGTGTAATGGTATGGGGATTATTGAGATCTGTACTGATATCCTTGTTAATTTTTTGCTCAATCAACATGTGAGACCTGTTGACAATATTGTCACATTCCACCAAGGGGCAAAAAAATTAAAAACTTTGTATGATATTTGTTTTGAAAATTTTCTTTGTTTATAAGTTATAGCAATTTTGATTCCCTATCGCCCCTTGGTGGACAAAATGAAAAGAAAAGAACTTTGGGCCTGAAGCGCTTCCAATCATCATTTCGGGCGAAAAGTTGGCCGAAGATACAAAGATAACGCTTCGCACCTGAAACATTTTCGGCAGCCACTTTGGGCGGAAGTTTTGCAAAGCGACATCCAAACAACTTCGTCGAAGGAGAAAAGATAGCCCGAATTGGCTAAGGCAAAGAAAATACTTTGGGCCCGAAGTATTTCTAAAATCCACTTTGGAAAGATTTCTCCCAAAGCGATGCAAGTCGAGAAAGTGTTTCGGCCGAAACTCCCCCGAACCGCCTTTTCAAAAGAAGATCGGCCCGAAGCATTTTTTCCCGACCCGTCAGCGAAGCGGTCTTGCCCCCGAAGCAGCGAAGGATAGAAAAAGATCGGCTTCGGCACTCCACGCCCCTAAAGTAGTTTTGCAAAGTGGAAATCAGCGAGGCACTTTCTAGGAATGCTTCCCAAGTTGGGCATTTCCCAAGGCAATCAGAGAGCCTCATAAATGCATATTTTCTTGCCCAATAAGCCCGCTGCTCATTTTTGGCAATTGGATGTGAAGTATCAGTCCGAGAAGGAGCCCGACAAGCATGGCCGCCACTCGAGCACCGCACCTGCAATCCAAGGACACCCAGGTGGCTCATTTAATGCATATTTACCTGGTTGAATCGGTCGCCATTGCCAGTTTTGGTAGCCAATTTGAGGGATCATTCATAGCAGCAACGAGGCATCGATTTCTCAGGGCCTAAGGGCGTACTCCACCATTTTGTAATAAAGATTCAGAGGGTCGGGTCCTCTATAAAAATCTAGGCTTTGCAATGTAATAAGGGGGGGGAATTTCTGCTAGAAAGCTGCTGTAACTTGATGTCCTGTGTCTAATACTAAAGATTTTTGTACTCCATTTCTCTCTTTTATGCTGCCTTCTGTGCTTAATTCTTTTGTCTGCCTGCACTCATATACTGAGACTCTGAATCCTGAATTCGATGTGCGATTGGAGACTGTACCCTGAAATTCACCCTAAAGGATACATAGGAGAGGAAAAACGTCCATGTTGCCTTCTTTTATGCTTCCTGGTGGATCGATGTTTCTGTTATTCCCTCGTCTTAATTGTTGTTACTCTGAACCCTAAATTCTAGCGAGAGAGAGAGAGGAGAACCCTGCGAACCCATCCAAAGGATACATAGGAAGGTCGACACTGCGTTTCTTTCAATTATTCTTGGTGTTCTTTGTTGCTATTCGAGTTATTAGTGAGTGATCATGCTTCCTGTTCTTCCCCACCTTGAATCATCAATCTCTAACCCTTACCCCTTTTTATTTCTTTCTCTAACCCGAACTCCTTTTATCTCTTTCCTGCACTCTTATCTCAAACCCCAAAAGTAGATTAGTATAGGAGCCAACCTTCTCCAAAGATTGGCATGAGGGGCATCTCTTCCCTTCGGCCTTTCAATGTTGGTCTTAGGTCCAGGGCACACAAACCCACCGAAAGTCCTTTCCTATGCAAATTTGATGACCAACAGTTTCTAGCATGCCTGGTGGGACACAAAGTCCCATATTTGAGAAAATTTCTAGCCCGTCTTCATCGAAGCTAGTGGTTCTAACAAATTCTCGATGAGACCCAGTCAGTCTCATCCCATGAGTAGTAGTGAGAATCGATGCTCTCATTACTAAGAGACTCTTAGCATCTAGAGACTCTGTTTTACCTAAGAATCTTTAAGTCATAAAGACTAGTACTAAATCATGTGCCTTCATGCAAACAAGATGGAGAGTTAGGAATAGAGAAGAGGAAACCGATTTCTTTGAGCTTGATATTGACACCTCTGGGGAACGCTCTAGGTTAGTTACCCCTGAATATCTCTTACGCGGGATGTCCTCGCAAGAGGCCGTTGTTGACGAGCAAGGCCTAACTTTCGATAGCACAGCAGCTAGTTTTCCTCCAAATCCTCCCAACTCATCGGAGCATCCTAATGCCTCCGTTCCCTTTGGCCTTCCAAAAAGCAACCCAAGAGGGACTTCGGGGATTTCTATTCCATAGAACCCAGGCACAAATATGGCACAACAACAACAACAACAATAGCAGCAACCGCCACCCAGATTATTTCTAGCATGGAATTCTTCGTCACCGTTGAATCTCGCGGGCCAAGGGCAAGTTCCACCTGCTGTAATAAAAAATCTCTCGACGTTCGACGAAATCGAGAAGACTGCTCTAGAGCATATACAGGACATCATTTCCTTGGCTGCAATCCATGATATCATAGAAGAGCGAGTGATGGTGAAGCTCTTGATTCTATCCCTTAGAGTAAAACTCCTCTATTGGTACAGATCCCTGCCATTCGGCACTATTACGGGATGGGACCAGCTAGCCAGGCAGTTGATGCAAGGTTTCAATGAGTCCGTCGATCCAACTTCCCTTCTGCAGTAATTCACTTCAATCCAAAGACATCCACAAGAAGAGATTGCGGACTTCAATGTTAGGTTTGCTCAAACCTGGCAAAGGGTCCCAGTTGGACTTTGCCCAACTGACGAAGCCACGGCGTACTACTTCCTTCGGGCCTTCAACCCTGATATCAGCCTTATGATAAGGTATTCCAATGTCAATACTTTTCTAGAGTTGTATGGGTTAGCTAAGAAAGCGAAAACGGACCTCATAGCTGTGGGTAAACTTCCTCAAAGAATGCCAATGCCCATACTCCCTGAGTTCCTTCAAGCCCAGTATGTGAGCGCAGTCGCTCCACAGATTTCTACAATCCCTGTATATCCGATCTCATATTGGAACCTGAATCCTGTCGTGTCACAGATCACCACTCCACAGATACATTTCCCCACACTTTACACTATGCCACCCACTATCACTCCAACATTTTCGATGTTGCCAACACCCCTCCAACATCCTGCCCTGCATCCAATATCGACCATGGCTTCTTTACCATTAGTTCCCAAGGCCGATGATATGCAAGCCAAGATATTGCAAGAAATGCAATCGTTAAATTCCATAGTGCAGACCTTGTCCAATGACATGACCGTTGTCAAGAAGAAGCAAGCGCAACAAGAATTTCTACCAAGAAGGTCTTATCCCACGCCTGCACTTACCAAAGATCAAGCGGTCTATCAAGGAAAAGCTTCGACAAGAAACACTGCGATAGATGAGGTCCCAAGCACTTCCAACCATGTATACTGGTGCTCTACATGTAATGATCTTCACGGGGAAAATACATGCATGTTACATCAACACTACGTGTAGACATTAACAAGCAGTAGTCAAGGCGGTCAAGTCAACGTCATGAGAAAATTGGATCAGAACTCGTCAATCGGTGAGGAAGAACCAGTCACAGTCCTTACCAGGGGAGGTAAAAGGTCGAGAGGTGGACGCTACTCAGATTGCTCCTTTGAAGGTACATGCTCAATTCAAAAAGGGACAAACATCCTCTTCAGCCTCAAGCGAAGCTCCTCTGCCAGCTCCAGTCAAGGAAAATGCCCAAAAGGCCACTGCCGAACCACCTCAGATGGAGACCAAAGAACAAGCTAAGGAGAAGCTCAAGTTTCCCTCACTCACCAAGTGATAAAGGGTCGAAGCGACAGAGCAATATCGCACCAAGTACGAACCAAGAAAGGAACCTGAGGTGCATAGCTCCCCAGCCTACAACATTGTAGAAGATTTAAAGAGGATCCCATCCAAAATTAGCTTGTATGATGCTCTGCAGCTACCTGGACAAGTGGACCTGTTGTAAGAATACTTGAAGAGGATTAATACGAAGAAGGCAGAACCGCTCGCCCTGGTGCAGACTCTATCTATGTCCATCACAAGAAAAAATAGACCACCATCGTTCTACCTATCCTTACAAATGGAAGGATATATCGTGCATAACTGTATGATAGATTCTGGAGCTGCGACGACAGTAATGCCAAAGGCAGTATGCAAAGAAATAGGCATGGAATATACACGAAGTAGTCATGGAGTCCTCCAGTTGGATGGTACCCCAGTGAAGACTATAGGTGTCATCAAAGATATTCCTATTCGGCTACATAAGACACCTCAAATCGTAGTCATACAAGAGGTAGTAGTCTTGGACCTTGAGCCTTACTTCAGCATGTGCCTGTCGCAGGAATTCACAGCAAAGCTGGGCGGATATCTGTCCATGGACTACACTCATCTGGAGATTCCCTTAAAAGGGAAGAAGGTGAAGATCTATAATGAAAAACCTTCTACGTTCTTGGTTGAGAAGATGTCCGAGGAAGAGAGCAGTGGCCCTGTGCACACGATCGCAGAGGAACTAGAGCAAGTGGATTTGGTCCAGGAATCCCTCGCGTAGTTGTGTTGTGAAGATTAATTCTCATTGGTAGATTTCAATGCCATGATAGAGACCGAGGTGGGGTTCTACACCATCACCAAGTCTGAGAAACTAGCCAAAATGGAGAGAAAGGTTTTTGCTCAAGGACTATGGAAATTGTTCTTCGATGGTTCCTGATGTAAGAACGGCGCTGGAGTAGGAATCCTTCTGATTTCGCCATCCAGTGAGCAAAAGGAATATTGCTACCGATTGACATGGAGCTACACCAAAAATTTAGTAGAATATGAAGCCTTGTGCTTAGGACTCAAGAAAGTTGACAAGTTAGGCATAAGGCATCTTCAAATCTTTGGGGATTCTGAACTAGTTTGCAACCAGGTCACCAACAGATGCTTTTCAAAGAAAAACTATCTTAAATCATACCGCAATAGGGTATGGGACCTGTTCGACCAGTTTGAATCCCTCAATCTACAACCTATTCCATGAAAAAAGAATCGACATGCAGATGTCTTAGCATCCATCACAGCTCGATATTCTCCAGTGGATGATATGGTGCATAAGCCGAAGGCTGTAAGGATGATCTATAGACCCTCTGTCCCAGGCAGAGATTTACACTAGCAAGTTTTTGACAATGACGAGTAGATTGTTAATTTCATGATCCAAGAAGCCGATACAGTCGAAGACCGAAGCCTTGATGAGGAAGAATACGAAGGATTGGTCCAGTTGAAGAACAACCACGTTCCCAAGGGATTGATCATGCTTGAGAGCCTTTTCGATCAAAATGATCAATCGCTCTCTCGTAGGATCCAGATCAGCACGCAGCAATATCAAGACTTAGAACTGGAACCTGGGAAAGTAATAAAGGTCAGGATCGATTGTACTTAGAAATAAAAGGAGCGAATCCGATGTTTGTGTAAGAAGTACCCAGATATCATGGCTTGGTCTTATCATGACCTTAAGGGATATGATCGACAACTGATCCAACATACAATCAAATTACAAGAAGGGGCCAAACCTTTTCGACAGAAGCAAAGGCTGGTCAATCCAAAGATCGAGGTCCTAATGAAGGCCGAACTGCTAAAAATGCTCGAAGCAAAGATCATTTACCCTATCAAGCATTCTTCTTGGGTAGCAAAATTGGTCCCTATCAAAAAAAAGAATGGAGACATCCGGTTATGCATGGACTTTCGCAACCTGAATCATGCTTCCCTCAAGGACCACTATCCTCTCTCGCAGATCGATCAGATTTTGCATTCAGTGGCTGGAGCTCAACGATTCTCCCTGCTTGATGGTTTCTCTAGATATAATCAAATCTGGGTCAAGGATGAAGATCAACATAAGACCACGTTCACAACCAAGTGGGGCACATTCGCCTACCAGCGGATGCCTTTTGGCCTCTTGAATGCGGGAGCTACTTTCCAGAGGGCGATGGACCTTGCTTTTGGCAAGCTTCTGAACAAGGTTATCATTATCTATTCGGATGACATGACCATATTCTCCCGAAAGAGAGAAAACCACCCAGAACACCTTCAACAAATTTTTGAAAAATGCCGAGAATTTGGCATTTCAATCAATCCAAAAAAGTCTATCTTTGTAGTCAGCGAAGGAAAGCTGCTAGGACATGCAATTTCGAAAAAGGGTCTTGTCATGGATCCAGATAGAGCCAAAGCTCTGATGAAGCTTCCAATCCCAGTAGACAAAAATAACCTTCAATCTTTCTTCGACCAGATCAACTTCGTATGGAAGTTTGTCTCAGACAAGCCGATGTCTGAGCTTTTAAAGAAATGCGTGGAATTTATCTAGAAAGAATAGAGGAGGAAAGCATTCAATGAAATCAAGGCCCGAATTGTTTAGGCACCAGTCTTAATCAACCCTGACTACAACTGAGATTTTATCCTGTATGCAATAGGAGAACCTGAAAGCTACGCCACGATTTTAACACAAAAGGGGGAAGATGGAGAGGAACGTCCCATCGCGTTCCTTAGCCAGATAATCAATCCCCATGAAAAAAGTACAATTTCATTGAGTGTCAAGTGCATGCAGTTATGAAGTCTCTCAAGAAATTCAAACAGTTCATTTCTCAGAGTCGAACCACAGTCTTCGTCATTCACCCCAATGTGCTTAATTTCATTATTCAAGGGGAACTAGGAAGCAAGAGAGCTGGTTGAGTGAGTAAAATCCAAGAGTTCAATATTGAGATCAAGCCTACCAAGATAGTTTGCGGTCGTGCACTATGTCAAGAGCTAACAAAGAATGCGACGACCGAAATAACAGACTGTCAGTCGGATGACTTGTCAACAGGAGAATGTCTCGCCAATCAAGAAGAGGCCGAGAGAGATTGGGTCGACGAGATAGTATAATATTTCAGCATTGACAGATGCCCCTCGCATCTGAATGCTTCACAGTGGAGATATTTTAGGATGCGGTCTGCTTGATACACTATGCACCCAGAAGGCCTGTTCTTCAAGAACATTGACGACGTCCTTCTTAGATGCATAAAATATGATGATAAGAAAAGAATCCTGGGTGAATTTCATTTAGGATTATCTGGAGGACACTTTGCTGGAAGGGCGACGACACTAAAAATAATCAAGGCGGGTTACTATTGGCCCACCCTCTTTGTTGATGCCTTCTCCATTTGCCGAAGGTGCGAGCAATGCCAGAGATTCGTCGGCCAAAGCAAAAATGCTTCGATGCCACTCCGACCAATACAAGTGAGTGGGAGGCCCCATTTTAACAATGGGGACTAGATTTCGTAGGATCCATATTGCCAAATTCCTCTACTGGGCACAAATTCATTCTGACTTTGACAGATTACTTCACCAGGTGGGCCGAGGCAGTCCCCACAAAACATGTCGATCAAGATATTGTGGTCACCTTCCTTGAAGGATTGATTACCCACTTCGGCATCCCCGAAGCAATTATTATAGATAACAGTCCTGGTTTCACATGTGCAAAGATCAATGAATTCCTATACAATTATGGGATATATCACAAGGTGTCTTCCAACTATTACCCCCAGGGCAATGGCTTAGCAGAATCCACCAATAAAACCCTGTTTTGAGGATTCTAAGAAAGCTGATTGATCAAAACAAAAGAAGTTGGCACCTCCTTCTGGATCGAGCCTTGTGGGCCGGTCGGGTTTTTGTCAAAATTTCAATCAAGACTTCACCTTATGCTCTGGTCTACAGCAAGGAGGCCATCCTTCCCACTCACATTGAGATACCTGCATTGCAGCTGCTAGAAGAAGATGAAGCTAACCCGATGGAGGAACGCCTGGTTCAACTATTACAACTAGAAGAGGAACGTGAAAAGGCCTACCAGAACTTCGCATGGCATGCTGAAGTCACCTGAGAATGGTTCAAAATGAAGTCATATGATCGCACATTCAAAGCAGGAGACCTGGTATGGAGATGGGATTCATGGAAGGCCAAGCCTAGGAATCATGACAAAATGGACGCATTTTGGGATGGACCATTTGAAATAATGAAAGCGAATTCGGCCAACTCCTTCATCCTCAAGGATGCGAATGGCCAAGTCTTACCAATCTCAGTCAATGGTCTTCACCTGAAGGCCTTCAATCACTGAGATATGTACAACTCAAAAAAAAAAAAATCTCTCTTGCATGTATTTTGTATATAGGATTTCAATGCCTTGTATATACTCTGTTCAAAATATCACGGAGAGCAAGTGCCACTTCAACCGTAGAATCTAGATTCCTGGCTTCGGCTTCACAAAGCGTGATCGGAATCGCATTCAGGGGGTTTCGGTCCGAAGTAGCCGATGAAAGGAAGTTCACCGTGAAGCAGTTCATCCTCGTAGAACCAAACCACATGCAGATCAAGGACGTGCAAAACACTTTGCTAATATGTGTCGAAGGCATTGTTCAAAGTAATTCTTGGTGAAGCCCTCCTCGATGAAATAGGTTTTGGTCGGCGATATTCATGAACCGAAGCAACAGCGTAGCAAAGGGGAACTTTGGGCCCGAAATGAAGAAAATCAGCCCAAAGAAGAGCTTTGCCGTGAAGTATTTTCATCGAACCCCACTTCGGGGCAAACAAATTTAAGATGTGCCTCGGGGAACATGCCAACAACAGCCTTAAAATGGGACCAAAGTAGACAAACTCAATGCGAAGGAGGTGGCACTCATCCCAAGGCAGTCCATCAACCCAAAAGTCGTGTTAAAACACCAGGTGGCAACAATCCGTGCTCTCGATACAAAATCAAACTGCCGAATTGCATGGCCCCGTGTACGACACTGCCATATAGCCAATCAGATGCCACAGTGATACTTTTGGGCCAAGCCAGCAAAGTAATTACGAGATTGCCCTCCGAAGCTATAAAACGTAGATGCTCGTTAAGAACAAACCATTTGCAAGTGTAAGGGGCGAGTTTGCATTCTGTCACCTTGAAGAGATTCTGCATCAAAGGTTTCCCTGTTCGTCGTGATTACCCCATCCTTTTTTTTGAGACGCTGAACTATTCTGCTACAATTGCTCACAATGGGAAGGAAGAACCCCACACGGAAGGGAAAAGAACCAGAGACAATGACTCTAGAGAAGGTGAGAGCCACGAAAGAAAAGAAGCAGACTCCCAGGAGGGTCAATCCTCCCTCACGCACAAGAAAATAGGTGATGGAGGAAAGAGAAGAGTCTAATGATGAGCCTAGTATAGAACCACCTATCGATAAGTGGGCAAAAATCAGAGACCCAGAGCTCTCAAGAACTATGGTCGAGCTTTGGTATACCATCGATTTCATGAAAAGTAGGCTCTCAACAGAGAACAAGAGGGCCATGGCATATTATTCCCACATATACTGGCATCTAGTCCTTCCTACACATCATTGCCCCGAGCTTATATACGCCATTGCTCAGAACTATCAGCCACAAACCAGGCAGGTGTTGGACGCCTCGGGTAAAAAATTGTTTTCCATTCTAAAGGACGATGTGCATGCAGCATTCGCACCATAGCAAAGGCCACCAAAAGGCTATACCATTCGTAAGGTCAACCTAAGTGAACAAATGGATAAGTTTGCCTCTAATCCCTTCATTCTGAGTTTTTTGCACGAAAGTCTCAAGAGCGGACTTCCTTCTGGCAAGCGACCCCAAATGCCCCTGCCCCTAGAGGCATTTAAGAACATAGATATATTCTCTATCATTGCATGGGTAGGGGGATTTTCAAGCGATACTTCAGTATGCCCATGGTAGGCGTCGCTAGCCGAATGCATTTCCAGAGGAGAGTTCTACGCTCCCGACGCTTCGCGACTGAACACCGACCCACTTTTATTTGATTGGGCAGAATGGGTGGCCCAAAATCTACATATGCGGTTGTCATCCATAAAGGAAGCTAGCAAGGAGCCTCACTTCCAGCCTTGTTCTTTCTTGGTTTGGCTCTTCTTCTTTCACGTACATAAAGCCCTTCCCCATTGTGATGTTTCACCAGTCGACAAGGATGGGACCCCTTTGCCTGTATATCAATGGACCCGACTCTTGCTAAGGTTAGAGTCCTATTACCCATTCAATCAATAGTTTATGGGACCTGCGATGCACATTCTGATAAGGTCTAGCCCTCGAGTGCCTCTCGGCCTTAGAGATAAAGTGGTACTGGAGAAAAAAGGGGATGTGTTTCAATTAACACAAGGGCTTGTGATCCGCCTTTTTGGCTTCATAGGGAAGCCCTTCTTACTGCCCTTTTTCCCTTTAGAGTACCAATTTGCCCTGGAAGTTGCTCAGCAAAGTGACGCCACCGACGAAGCCTATGGCCACAGGCGAAAGTGGGCACACACCTACGACTTCCCCTTCAAGATGGGAGTTATCGAGGTCTTTGCCCTAAAGCAAAACATATACTTGGAGGAGAAACTCGTTGATTTTGGTCTGCTCCAAATACCACAGAGGTGGCTCTACGACCCATTGGCTATGATGAGAGATCATTTGAAAAGCAAGAACTTCCATGCCTGTCCTCGCCCCAAAAGCAAAGGAATAACCCCGATGGCATGGACCTGGAGCGGCACTTAGAGGAGATGAGGACGTTGCCTCCTTGGCATGATTTCTACCCTATGGAGGTTGAATTCGACCCAGACCAGTACCCATTCCCAACTCCCGAATCCACTTTCTGGAGAAAAGCAAGGGATGATTTAAAAGAGGAGTTGAAGGACTGGGATGAGGAACAGTTAAGATAATGGTGGATTATGAGAGTCCATCGCCGAAAGATGAATTCTTTCAGGCTTCTAACAATGGACAGGGAATTTGTAATTGTGTATCAGACCAATATTGGGTCTTGGAAACCCTTGTCCTTTGTTGATTTCGTTCCATCGACCACCCCAAGTTTAGATGAAGGTCCCAAGAAGACTGCTAATGCTCCTAAAGAAAAAGTAGCCAGGGCCATGCCTAAAGCTTTACCATAGAGTCCATAAAAATATCTCGAGATGGTGATAGAAGAATCAGAGAAACCCCTCGAGAGGAGGAAAAGAAAGGAGTGGGAACCTACCCAGGCACCCTCGAACTTCCCAAAAAAACCACGTACAGGCATGCCGAGCACCCCTGTCGAAAGATCAATATCGGGTTCGGCCAAAGTAAATGACGAAGGAACTCCACCAAGTGTCGAAGCAATCCCAAACATAGATGTAATCGACGTGGAGGAACTCGTGGAGGTCGTGGAAGCCGAGAGTATCGAGGCCCAGAAGGAACAAATGCCAATCACCCAGGAGATCGCCATGACCACTCTGCCAGGAGGGCATGCAGGTATGTTTTCTTCATCCTATGCTCTGGTTGCTCGTAAGTCCACCCCAGCCCTGGCCGAAAGCTCTCACCCATCCACCCTACCTCCATAAGGTCAGTCACCTCCTTACATCGTGCCCCTAACTACTCCCCTTGAGTCTTCTAGCTAGGACAAACCTGTCGAGGTTACTTCGCCCAGCCACACCGCCAATCCTCCAGTCATCGACTAGGATGAAGCTAATAGTCTAGTGTTGAACCTCGAGGCTCATTCCTCCGTTGCACATAACATGTTCCCACTCGTCGAAGCCCCTGTCACCCCTGTTGTCGAACCTTTGCGTGAGGCTATCCCTTTCAACTCCCTATATTTGTTCAATCCCTCGGCTTTAGACCCAGCCGCATTCGACTCTGAACTGTCCTCAATATGGGAGTCCCCCTTAGCTAAAAAACTCCTCCAAGCCCAATAGAACATAGAGAGAATGTTGAAAGAGGCAAGAAAGAAAAGAGGGCGTTTGCTCACTCAATTTGAGAAATGTGTCGTCTTTGACTTTGAGGCGTGAAAGGTGCATAAAGTAAAGAAGATACCCAAAGTACAGAAGCCCCTGGATGAAATGACTCTAGCGGACTATGAATATCAAGATAAAGAAGAGGACCTGGAGCATCTGAACATGGACGAGGAGTCCACCTTTATGCACATTGGAATCGAGACCTTCAAGGTGCACGCCAACATTGCTAACAAGCGCAGGTTCGAAGCTGAAAGTACTAACATCAAGCTGGAGGAGGAGCTAGCAAGGACTCACTCCAAATTGGTAGAGGCCGAGGGGCAATGCAAGCTGATGCAAAAAGAAGCACACGCCCTAAAGCTGTAGATAGCACAGCTAGAATGCACAGCTGAGAATCAAGTGCAAAGGCAGATCGAAAACAATTTGAGGGTCAAGGAGCTTGAAATTAGGATCTTGCAAGCTCAGATCCATCTGCATGAGAAGGAAGGCCTAGGTCTATTCGATAAGAGCAAAATCAAAGATATTTTCTCATGTCTGCTCAAGAATTTTAGGTCTCGGGCTGTTAGTGCCCTTTCAATTTTAGTTTACACCATAGAAGCCCAGGTTGCTGCCATCGAAGGAGGACCAATCGTCAAAGAAGTCATTCAGAATGTCAGAGCCTGACTCAAGCTGGCCCTAAAGGTCCAAGATGTAGGGTATCAATATTTGAAGCTCGCAGCAATGAGTTGGACAACAAGGGATTGGTCAACAGCCCAGGACACAGTTCGTGCCTTTTTCTCCATAGCCAAGAAGGCTCAAAAGGCAAAAATCCTATTGGATGCATTCGAAAGCGAGAGGCACGCATCAATGGGCTACTTCGAAGACCTCTTCTCCCTAGGCTTCTTGAGCTTCATGGATGATGATGGAAAGCCCTTAGCCAAGGAAGAAATCATGCCGAAGTGGCAGCAGTTTGAAGACAATGTCTCAGAGATAGATGAATGGGCTGAACCTATAACAAAGAAGCAGGTTGCTGATTACATACTAAAATATTGTAGAATCATTGCTTCCCTAAATGATCTGTATACTAGGTCCCAGAATGCATAAATCCGACAGATCGATAGGTTTCGCGCCTTGGTCAAATCTCTGGGAGATCAGGAGCTGTTCACGAAAAAGGTTTGGTATCAGATTTTCTGAACCTTAAGAAACATCCGCGTCCGCCTGGCCCCATTGCCAACGGCTGAAGACGTAGCAGAAGCAATGGCGATAGGAGAGGAAGAAGCAGAAGCAGGATAAGAGGAAGAAGAGGGACAAGCTGTGGAAGCATCCCCAAAAAAGGAACAAGGAGAAGGGTCTGGAGGTAACTCTGGCCCAATGGATGAAAGCTGAGGGTTCTACCACCGAGACGAGCTCGTTGCCCCGCGAGCCGCCAAGAATGTTGAAAATATTGTCACATTCCACCAAGGGGTAGAAAAATTAAAAACTTTGTATGATATTTGTTTTGAAAATTTTCTTTGTTTATAAGTTATAGCAATTTTGATTCCCTATCGCCCCCTGGTGGACAAAATGAAAAGAAAAGAACTTCGGGCCTGAAGCGCTTCCAATCATCACTTCGGGCAAAAAGTTGGCTGAAGATACAAAGATAATGCTTCGCACCCAAAACATTTTTGGCAGCCGCTTTGGGCGGAAGTTTTGCGAAACGGCATCCAAACAACTTTGTCGAAGGAGAAAAGATAGCCCGAATTGGCTAAGGCAAAGAAAATACTTTGGGCCCAAAGTATTTCTAAAATCCACTTCGGCAAGATTTCTCCCGAAGCGATGCAAGTCGAGAAAGTGTTTTGTCCGAAACTCCCCTGAACCGCCTTTTCAAAAGAAGATCAGCCCAAAGCGTTTTTTCCTAACCCGTCAACAAAGTGGTCTTGCCCCCGAAGCAGCGAAGGATAGAAAAAGATCGACTTTGGCACTCCATGCCCCCGAAGTAATTTCACAAAATGAAAATTAGTGAGGTGCTTTCTAGGAACGCTTCCCAAGTTGGGCATTTCCCAATGCAGTCAGAGAGCCTCATAAATACATATTTTCTTGCCCGATAAGCCCGGTGCTCATTTTTGGTAATTGGATGCGAAGTATCAGTCCGAGAAGGAGAGCCCGGCAAGCATGGCCGCCACTCGAGCACCGCACCTGTAATTTGAGGACAGGTGGCTCATTTAATGCATCTTTCCTAGTTGACTCGGTCGCCATTTCTAGTTTTGGTAGTCGATTTGAGGGATCATTCGCAGCAGCAACGAGGCACCGATTTCTCAGGGCCCGAGGGCGTACTCTGCTATTTTGTAATAATGATTTAGAGGGCCGAGTCCTCTATAAAAACCCAAGCTTTGCAATGTAATAAGGGGGGAAATTTCTGCTAGAAATTTGATGTAACTTGATGTCCTGTGTCTAATACTAAAGATTTTTGTACTCCATTTCTCTCTTTTATGCTACCTTCTGTGCTTAATTCTTTTGTCTGCCTGCACTCGTATACTGAGACCCTGAATCCTGAATCCGGTGTGCGATTGGGGACTGTACCCTAAAATTCACCCTGAAGGATACATAGGAGAGGAAAAACATCCTTGTTGCATTCTTTTATGCTGCCTGGTGGATCGAGGTTTCTGTTATTCCCTTGTCTTAATCGTTGTTACTCTGAACCTTGAATTCCAATGAGAGAGAGAAAACCCTGTGAACCCGTCTAGAGGATACATAGGAAGGTCGGCACTACGTTTCTTTCATTTATTCTTGGTGTTCTTTGCTGCTATTTGAGTTATTAGTGAGTGATCATGCTTCCTATTCTTCCCCACCTTGAATCATCAATCTCTAACCCTTACCCCTTTTTATTTCTTTCTCTAACCCGAACTCCTTTTATCTCTTTCCCGCACTCTTATCTCAAACCCCAAAAGTATATTAGTATAGGATCCGGCCTTCTCTAGAGATTTGCATGAGGGGCATCTCTTCCCTTCAACCTTTCAATGTTGGTCGTAGGTCCAAGGTGCGCAAACCCACCAAAAGTACTTTCCTGTGCGGATTTGATGACCAACAAGACCCATCCTCCAACTGATGTGGGGTGGGAATTAAGTGAATGCCATCATCTAGGTTTGATTCTTCCATAGGAAATTCAAGGTCAACCTCATCTTGAAAAACATCCTGAGTAGTTATTGAAGAAAATTTAAATGGTTGTAACATTTCCTCACAAGGTCAATACTCTGAGGGTGATGGATAATAATCTCCCCGATCAAAGTCAGTTACCTCTAAATCAAGATGCAATTTCTTGGATGGGTTATTCATATTCACCAATGGTGTCATTAAATCTATGGAAATCATTTTGATGGATACATGATCTCTTGCTCTAGGGCAAGTGGGTCTAGAGACCTGATGTTGTCTCATAACTCGTGGGCATGGCTCAAGTGGAAGTGGAAAACTGGTGATGGCCTATGCGAAAAAGGGCGAGCCTGCTCTTCATGAGGCAACAACTGGCATCAGATGAGTCCTTGGACAGGGAATAACATACGAAGATAATATTCATCCTTGTCATCCAAAGGTAACATGCACTCATGTTCATCACTTGAGCTAGGGTAGTTAATAGGTGTGACACCATAATCATCTTTGTCATCACTCGTTCATTCATAAGGAGGACCTTGGTCTTGTTCCTCACTTTTAGATTGCAAGGTGTGTGAGATCTCCCCCACTTCATGGGGTTGGGAGACATCACTGGAAAGACCTTGATCTATCATTTCTATGGGGAAATGATCTCCCAAGGAATGAACATGATTCAAATTAGCATATGGGTCGTGGGCGAGCTTAGCTTGATGACTTAGACATAGGTGTTCGAGAATTTTGGTGAGGACATCCAACGATACTGGTTTATTGTTTTCCAACCTGGATATATCATACTAAAATTGATATTGGGGTTGACATGGAACACGGTTACCATGATCATACAGGCCAAGGTCAAACCCATGCCAATTACAATGGTCTAAGTACCACAATGCATAGTCTGGATTTGACAAATAATTTACATCCTCAAAAAAGGGTTCATCATCATCTTCTTTTTGAGGAATGGGTAGAGCTCCATACTCTACACCTCCATATATGAAATTCATTTGATTAGGAGGTATACCAAGAGGTACAATGCTACCTATGGGAATATGAGGTCTTCCCATGTCTTGCATGGTCTCTAGTGATGGAACTATCATGATATTTCTCACCAAGTATTCCCCTATCCCTGTGCTAGACATCTAGACTATGACCTGGGATGACAAAGATGGATAAGATGGAATGGAAGTTTGAGGTGATCTAGTGTTTACATCTGGAGGTAATTCCTAATTAGTGACACAAGGAACCTCCTTTGTGGATATGGTAGAAACTAATGGTGGGATCTCATCAATAAGCCTCTTCGACGTGTTCCTTGATGGAGGGTTTGACAATGTCGAAGCCTTCTCTAAAGGTGGCGATGATGAGTATGGAGTAGATGATGATTAAGGTGGTGGAATGGGTAGACTCTGACTAGGTGCATTTAATCAGAAGTCTATGTGAGTCGAAGGTAATGTCAACTCTGGCATCTGTTGCAACATGTTGCAATATTTGAAGGGCTTTAGATCAACATATACTACATGTACTTGCCCTTCGTGAGTGTATTTAAGATATTTATGCATGATGGAGGGGACACACTGCATATCCCGTATCCAAGGTCTTCCAAGAAAAATATTGTAAGCCATATCACCCTCTAGGACATGGCACAATGTCGGTATATTTTGTCCCACATGAATGGGTAAAACTATGATACTGACAGTAGAGCATATTGTGTCATTGAAAGCGTGAAGAGTGTAAGTTGACACCACAACATGAGATGTTGGAAATTTAAGATGCTTTAGTGCTTTAGTTGTTATGATGTTACTTGAGGACCTAGTGTCTATAAGTACTCTCTTGTATGGTATCTCATTTATACATGTAATGATGTGTAAAGGAGGATCTACCAAATCGTTAGCTATTTATTTTAGCTCATGCTCATGAAATTGTATGACTGGTTATTTGCACCGTTGCACATGTCCCACAAAACCTATGAAGGAGTTGGACTCTTGCGATTGCAACTCTATGGATTTTAAAATATCCACCAAGGCATCCCGATGTGGAGGTGATTTTTGGATCAACTCATAGATGGACAGTCGTGCTGATGTGGTCCTTAAGATTTGTGCAAGTTTGCTCTTAATTGTCACTATTGGCCTAGAAGGAAGGCCTTCTACTACAGGTGGTGTAGTTTATGACATATTTGGAACATCATTTGAAGCCGCAGGATGTGCGACTTGACTTGGATATCTCTTGTTCCTGGTCACAATACTTACCATGCCAACATACCCTTGAATAGGGTGTTTTTGGTTCACCTCATTCATCAGTTTAGCAGGCGCTACATGTACCTCATGAGTTGGTAAAGGGTCTTTTAAAATACCCATTTTTTGATTGGTAGGAGCTACTGGAGCACCTACTGTAAGCTCATTCCTCTTGATCATGTCTTGTACTACATGTTTAAAACCATAGGATGATTGTAAATCATGGCCCCATTGCCAATGAAACTTATAATATTGATCCTCTTGGTATCCCATAAGCTTGAGTTTTCCTATTTCTAGATCATTGGGTTTAATATCTGGTAAATCAACCATCTTTGCAGCCCACAACTGATCAAAAAAGAGAATCCATAGATCCAGCGATGGGAGTAAATTGTCACTGAGGGCAACATTGTTTTTGTCCCTGGTTCGCTGCACCATTATTGTTATAACTCGTAGGAGGATGTTGAGCCTGATAGTTCACCTTTTGGGGAGGCATAGGAATATTTATGGCCACTTGATTGATCATAGCTGGCTTTGCAAGTGTTGAGCTATTCTTAGGATTCTTTGTACACTCCTTACAAGGTTTTGTTATTTCTCCCTCTTGGATTTTGATTTCTTCTATGTTTCTAGCCTATGCTAGAGCTTCTTCCAAGGTAAGTTATTGTTGTTATTGCAATGTCAAAGATATAGGTCTCAAACAACTATTTGAAAACAAGCGAGTTAATTTATTCACTTGAAATAGATAGGGTAGCTTAGCCAAAAGCATTTACCACCTGTTTCCATAGTCAGTGATCATATCATCCTCGATTTATTTCATTCCTATGAGGTCGGTTAATGTCACCTTTCTTTTGGTGTTAAAGGAGAAGCGTTCCAAAAATTCATCAGCAAATTGTTTGAATGTGTAGATGCTATGTTTTGGAAGTTGGTTGTACCACTCGATGGCAGGACCAGTGAGGGTACTCAAGAAAGTTCTTAGGAGCAATGCATCATTGTCTTATATGTTGAAGCACAAATTTAGAAATCTAGTAACATGCTCTTGAGCATATTATTCGCCCTTGAATGTATCAAATTTGGGTATTTTGAAATGCTCAGGATAGACTAGGGAAGGAATGGATGGGTGTAATGGTTGGTTTTTTAGCTGATGCAAAGTAGGCTTTTCAAGCCCATTGCCAGCTGTCTTACCTTCTAGAGTTTCTAAGCGTGCAAGTAAAGCTTGATATGCATCCGAGGATTTAATCTTCTCTTATTTTGAACTCGTAGAGGTGGACGAGGAATATTAAGCCTAGGTTGGGGTGGTTTATTGACATCAGCTATGCCTCTAGAAGGTGCTTCTACATAATCCTCATCTTATTCCAAATCATCATAAGTCCCATAAGGTGTTTTAGGTATGGGCCTACAAGGAGGAAATAATGCCTGTTGAAGGTGATCTATGTTTGGTCTATTATATGCATTATGTTCAAGTCTATGAGGTCTAGGAGGTAACACAATATTAGGTCTAGGAGACCTATCTTGTTGGAAATTTGGTTGCCTCGGGTGAGCCTCTTATCTATGTGTACTTGGAGTTACAGCTCCATGACGCAAAGTTTCTTGAATTTGTCATTCAAGATTTTCTTTCTCTATTTACCATCATTGCTCTAAGAGATCTAGGCGATGTTTATCCAACCTAAGTCGATTAAACTCATCTTGGCAGTCAGCATATCTCTGGACCAAATTATTAATTGATCAACTGTATTAGGTCTAAGTACCTTAGCATTATTTATGTGTTGTATATCCTATTCAAAAGAATCTGTGAGATCAATTATGTGCTTCCCTCGATCAAGGGCAGTCTCATTGACTTGAGGTTATCTCCTAAAAAAATCCTTTTGAAATACTATTGACATACAGGCACAACGTGCTTCGTTGACATATTTTCATGAGGATAATTTAGATGTTCCTTAGGTATTCCCTCATAAACTAGGTAAGGTAAGGCAGAATAAGGTTGCCTAATTTGACGAGTATCATACTAATTATGATTTTGATACCTTGGAGTATGGTGACTTGAAATCTTGAGATGATCGTTCAACCCTACTAGAGGTGTGAGCTCTTGCTCCTGTATATGATCAGGTAGAGGATCGAGCAGGCACACGAATGTGTGGTATTGCTCTATGTGGAGGTGCCACATTGCGTGGTGACTCTTCTCGAAAGAAGGTGTTTGTAGCATATGAATTAGGGATATATTTTCCCAAAATAGGACTATGACCTGTAGGAGTACCCTGCGAAGGGGTCCCTTGTAAGCTAGACCTTCTAGTTGACTCTCTAGAAGTAACCATCCACTCATTAGTCGGTCTATGACTAGGAAGAGTAGTTGATTTCCATGGAGGAATGATCCTATACCTAGGCTCAACACAAGGACATTTTCTATCCTCTTCTCCATTTCCCATAGCTTATGACCCTAAATGGGCTTTGCTACGGGTACGTACCATAGCTATATACTTTAACTACTATGTGTTTATCTTCTTTATAATTTCTCTGAATTTGAAACAAACAAACAATAGAAACACACAAGCATAGAAGTGATTATCTCTTTTTAAAAAATTTAGATGTGAATCCTAAACTGTTTGTTGTGTTTCAATGATGTATTGCTTTGTAAAGAAAATCCTTTTCTCGTGTTTGATATTTCGTTGAATGATATTATCAAATTTTAAAGGATTTCACCTATATACTCACACAAGTCAAATATGGGGATGGAATCCATATCCAACGAGGTAGAATAGGTACTACCAACCCTCACCCAGCACCCCATGCACAACGATACACCCCTCCAAAGAGGAATGCGTGCTATTTTGAATGGTTAGGACACATGTTGGGTCAGCCTTGGCCATGGACGGGTCCCGATAGTACTTCTCATGAGCCAATCGAGTGGTAATTACTTCCACTATTGGTCTCGATCAATGGGTTGGATGTGAAAGCCCAAATCCATTGATGTTTAAATAGAACTTGGTGTGTGGGGTTCCTTTTAAAATATTTGAAATAAAACAATACAACACTCAATTATTTTTGACTAAATGCATGAAGATGCATTTTTCTTTCAGATTCGTTAGTAGCATAAAAAGAAAACCAAAAATGCACACCTATATGACCTTAACCTTCATAGGCAAGGTTCCAACAGGCAAACCAAACAGGAAACAAAAGCTCTACTATTTGTTTCTCTATTTTTTAGAACTAATTAATGCACATTTTTTGGAAGAGAATCTCTAACCTTTCTATGTAAAGAATAAGCAAGAAAAACATGAAATTTTGCAAATTTTAACAGTAAAATTTCAAATTGACTATGCAAAGGGGTATAAAATGGACCTAAAAAGTTGTTTTTTCTACATATTTTTTATAGAAAACCTTTGGTTTTATGGTTGTATCAAGCAGGGACGGTCACATATTAGGGGCCGTCTCACCTAGTGCCATGGATTTGGCCATCTCACCTAGTGCCATGGAGCAGCAGAGAGGTCGTTTTTGCTTAAAGCGGTCAGTACCTGCAATGGAGAAAACCATAAAAAGAGGTCCAAATTAGCATCATCTAGAGGGGAGATAAAAAGACATCATATATCATGATCACCATTGAATACGTGAAATTTACTACACCGCCTTAAAGGCATTCCATTGTAATGTAAAACATTTACTAAGCATTCAAAGGAAATAACACATAAACTTGTAATCTATTAAGGTGAAACAAACATATAACCAAACGATGGATTTCTCCTTATATTTAATCATTTTTTAGCTTCAAATATGTGATTACAAATATCCCCTTGAGGGATTTTACAAATTGATACAACTTCCATTACAATGTTCAAGGGATCTAGTCCCTTGAAAGGGGCCTCAAAGCGGTGTAAACTATGGCGTTTGATGTAAATATTGCATCCCACAATTGAGAGCTATCCTTCAACCTATTCTTCTGGTCTTCTTATCTCCTTAATTCTATGTAGAACTACCTAGAACTACACACAAGGGACTAAAATGGGGTTAATAGCACCTATTTCATAAGATGAAGAAAGCCTTGAAAACATAGCAAAAGCAACATATACTATGACTATAAAAAGTGATCTACATATACAAAAACCAATCTACAATAAGCATATGCATATTCTAATATAATCTAAATGCAAATAAGCAACTTTGGAGGCAATATTAAAGGTGAAAAAATGCATAACTACTGGCCATCCCGGGGTGAGCCAACTAGACCTACAACATTGGGGATCACCAAACCTGCATCAAAACTCCTCCAAAATTCCTCACATTTGGACCATAGGTTCCTCTAGACATTCCTAAGGGGACTATGGAGGAATTTCTCTAAAATTACTTGTTTTATGGTCGTACCTGGGTGTGCCATGGGCAAAATGTTGGCCATCCCTAGGTGGGGCGGTCATAGAACTACCTTGGTTTTGTCACCTATGGCCTTGGTAATTGGTCCAAAATGGTATGGGAGTGTTTTCAATATATGGGGCCAAAGTGTACTTCAATTTGGCCAGTTTTGGTTTAGTGGATTGAGCCTCTTGCCCCTAAAAATGCCTTCAAAGCAAAGAGGGTTTCAAGGTTAGGCAAAGGTGAGTTTTGGTTTGCAATTTGCGGGGTTCAATTTGGGCAGCACTTCATGGCTTTAATTTCCAAATTCTCCTCTCTAAAATTGGGATTTTGGAGCTCCTTTTATAGCCCAAGAGGGCACTTAGGGCAAAATGGCATCTTTTCCATGTGCATCATGTCATGGCATTATTGGGAGAAGGTTACCCATTTAGGTGCTCCCAATCAACTGTCCTATTGTCCATCAATAGGTACCCAATAAATTTGGGGTGATTGGACATGCTAATGGCAGTCTTGGATTGCCATTTAGCACATCCTTTGACTTTTTCAAAGGTCCAGTTAGGGACCATCCCACCCATGGATGGTTTTTGATGGCCATCCTTGGGTGGTACGGTCACCAACTATGGTCATCTTTGGGTGGGGCGACCACCAGTAGGAGCCCCAAAACTACCTCAAAATGCTAGTAACCCTCTAAAATGAGTTTTGGATGCTTTTGGAAACCTTTTGCTAGCCTAGAGGAGTGCCTAATAGGGCCATATGTTATCGATAAGAGGTCATATGCAATGCACTAATAGTATTATCTGACTTACGTGATTTAGGTGTCTACAAATGGAATGCACTATGGGAAAGGTTTCACCAAGTTGTCATGGATGACCAAAAAAAAATCACGACGGATGTGGAAACGTGGTGCCAAGGTGTGAGGTGGATGTTGCAATTGACTTGGCAATTGATAGTGCCATGGCTAGGATAAGGACCACCATATATAATGATGTAGGATAGTTTGCTAGAATGCCACGACGATGACAACCTAGTAGTGGATCCTGAAAATGATAACTGAATTCAATAAAAATACAGTGCACCAGTAGTAATGACCTGGAAGAATCATGACCAATCATAATGCCCAGTGCAAGGAAGGATAGCTTAGAGGTTTGTTCAGTTTTGGGTATCGTGAGCTGCATAGGGAAAAATGACAAAGTGGTCGATTATCCAATGAGGAACTGGACAGGGTAATCCATGGTGGTGATGGCACTAATATGGAAAAATAAATATGAGTTGGCAATGTGGGTGGCTAGAATGTTGCATAGGTAGAATTTGACGACCGAATTTGAAGATCCTGGCAGAAAAAGTTACATCGTGGACCCCAAAATTTAATTTAGTGGTTCTTGATAAGGACGACATCATGGTCCGGGAACACTCACGTGGATACAACCATGACAAAGGAGGTGCCTAAGAGAAAAGAGTAGCAAAAGCAATGTGTGGAGACCCAACAAGAGTATTCATAATGGGTGTAGAGGCCACATCACCAAGTATGTTGGCACTAGGATACACGGTGACAGTTATGATAGCAAGGCCACACGGATGGCCAAGTGGACAGTTCTTGACAATGCCCACATATATGGGCATTAATAGCTACGTTTTGGGATGTGTATTGGTGGTAAATGTAGCGGTCAAAGATAGGTTTGTAAATCAAAAGCATATGCAGAGTAGATATCTACAAAGATAGTCACCATAGCGTGTAGAGAAGAAATGGATGAGCTGATGCAACTAAAGAGTGTTGACGTGTCTGATAAATTCATAGTAAAAAAGGCAACCACCCAGAGTTGATGTGGACATGAGGTAAAATTCACCCATTGATGCAATGGACATCATTAAAGCTCTTTCACTTCATCACAGTAGGGAAGGAAATTATAGTTGTCACCGTGAATGAAGGAGGATTTTAATATATGTTAATAAAAGAAGTAATCCTATTAATACCACATAGGCTATTAGAGCATGGAAGCTAAGGCCCTTTGATTATTAGTGATTTAGAAAAAATCCAAGATTCATCATGTTTGATATTGACATGACAAAAAATATTATGTGTAAAACAAAGTTTCGCATATGCTCGGGGTTTGATAACATGGCCTAATACGGATAATGTCCATGTATTTCATATAATTATTATTAGGATCCGTTAAGTTTGACTAAATGGAATATTTCATTATTACTATGCTCCTCAAAGTTAATGAAATACATTAAATAAAATGAGGATTTGAAAAGAAAATAATAAACATGCATGGAGAAGACAAAACAAAATAGAAGAGCCAATGAAAGGAAACGAAGGAAGTTAAAACGAACAGTTGGAAAACAAGATGAAGGGTTTTTTTTCCAAAAATTTTAAATACCCCATCAAAGGGTAGAAAACGGGCTGGTTTTTTTTTTTTAAAGAAATTGAAATGCTACTGGATTTGGAATGTAAAAATGGAAACAAATTTTTTTAATGCAAGGATTGTTTCAGAAATTTGAGGCCTTGTTAGCAAGAAAGAAGGAGATTTTTTTGCATGCTCAGATTTAATTGTTTATCTTTCCCCTTTCAGATTTCAGATTTATAGATGAAGTTTATGCATTTTTTTGGTTACTTCATGTGAATGTTCGAAATCTGAAATTTATTTTTGAACCCTAGGAGCTAGCACTTAGTTTATTTCGGTTGTGCAAATGCAGGTTGAATAGACTAGGTTGCATGTAAGAGTTTCTCACATCTTCGGTTTTGCATGATGGGGTGCTATCAAACTGATAAAGCTTTGCATGTCTGCGTTTTCAGCATTTAATTTATTTCAGATTTTTATTTTTCAGTTTTCCAAATTTTATTTCACGGAGTTTTTTTTAATTTTCAGGCATTAAAATAAAAATCATAAAAAAATAAAATGACAAAAATAATTACATGGAGCCCTAGAATGAACATCAATCTTCCATACGCAATAGATTCGGACTCATTCCGATGTCATTTCGATTTTATAATAATTTTTGAAAACTGCTGTTTTTAAGGGTTTTTATAATTTCGAAATTTTATTTTTTTCAGTTTTGGAGGTAAATCAGATTTTTAAATTCTGCATTTTCATTCATAAGCATAAGATGACATTTCCTTCATGAAAATTTCAATTTCATTGAAGGGGGTTAATTTTATGGCATTTCACAAGTTACCATTTTTGGAGCAATAAATGCACCTTTCTTCATGAAAATTCTGATTTCATTGAAGGGGGGTAATTTTATATGTTACATTAAAAGGGTGTTATTTTAAAGCATTAAATTATTTTTCTTTATGAAAATTATTTCATAAAAGAGGGATAATTAAATGACATTTTAAAGCCCTTATTTTAAGGCAATAAATTATTATCTCTTTGTGAAAATTAATTTCACCAAAGAGGAATAATTTATTAATCATATCAAAGGCTATCTTTATCTTCATGATAAGAAGCTACATTTAATGAGCCTATTCATCATTTCGGATTCACATTCATAGATAGATTTTAATCTTTACTTTCATGTTTAAAGTAGGATTTAATGCAAGATAAAACTTGATTAAAATCCACTTAATAAGGGAAGATAAAATCTACCTTAAAATCCTCAAGATAAAAGGAATTAAGGCACTACATCGTGGTCATATGAGGGCCAATTCACATTTACTTTTATTTGGTTTCATGAACAATCATTAAAGTAGCATGGTAAAATAAACCAACACATGCCCCTTGTTTACAGTTACTTGCAATCACTAAGGTGTTCCTAGCATTGAATTGATATATTTTATTGAGATTACTAATACACATATGCAAATGCTAATATAGCGGAGACCTTGGAGAAGTTTTTTGTTTAACTTCTTTGCAAGAGAGGGTTTTGGGATCCAAATCCTAAGGGAGAGTGTAATTTCACAATTGGGTAAAATTAACACTCAACATTTTGGCGCTAGAAGGAGGGCCTGAATTGGTTTACTTTATTTTATTTATGCTAAGCAATTCATGCATTGGTTTTCATTGATCTAACGCTTTTGGATTGTTCATACATGAATGATGTGATTTGGTGTAACTTTGAGAGTTTTAATTGCTAAATATTTCAAGTTCATTTGATTAGCATCTTTGGTAATATTTTAGCACTCAACACTTTGGGAGCTAAGAGGGTTTGAGTTGATTTATTCTATTGCTATTTAGATGCTAAATTGTTCATGTTACTTGAAATATTTATCCAAAGACATTGGTCTTGACTAATGAAATTTTGTTGATCACTTTCATTGATTCTAACATTCTCTATTTGATGATGTGTTAATACTAACCTTTTGGCAAATTTGAGAATGTTCTTTCATGTCATGGTTTAATTGATGCATATATTTTGGGATGATACTAACATGATGATATTTATGGTTTACTCATTTGAAAATTGTTAGTCATTTTATGCTTCTTTGCAAGATATTTTTATTTGACTAAAAAATTTGGTTCTAAAGTTATTCTTTGAGTTTCACTAATGGCGACATTTGAGGAGCAAATCATATCTTTAAGAGAAGAAATGGTATCTATGTTAGGAAAGTATTATGAGTGTTTTCCTATGTTTGGAACACCCCATCAAATTCCTGAAATGTTATTGGAGTTTCTACGACTGTTTAATCAAGAGGTGACATCAGGATACCTACAGAAATTGACTAAATTGCATGAGTACAAGAGCACATTATTTCAATCCCAAATTTTCTATGAGGATGTTGCTTGTAGGTTTTTCTCATACATTTTGGATGTCAGATCATTCTTATGGTATGGCAAGTTACCCATGGAGGTTAGGACTTCTTGGATCCAACTAGAAGCAACCTATCTTTATCATTTTGGTAATCAAGTTGACTTAGATATGTTGCAAAATCAATTTACCTCTATTTGTAAAGAGCCTAATGAATCCATGAGTCAATTCAATGAGAGGTTTCATGAGTTGCACTCTCAAATGTGGGAAAGTTTGGACATACCAGAAGAGGAAGCTATTGAAGTATACATGGGAGCCATACCCCCCACACTTGCTACACTTATTGAGGAAAATCTTGATGACTCATCTTTTCCTAGAATCTATGAGGTTGCAATAATGGTAGAACAAGGGCAAGTGGAGGCACAACATGTTCCCATGAAATATTGTTCTTCTGGAGTTATTGATGCCAACCTACACCAACCATCGAATATAGCACCCTCCACTCCAATGATGCCTAAGGTGAATGATCAAGGGGATGAATTTGAATGTCCAAATATTACAACCACCTTAGATATTGCCCAAGAGGAGGTGCAAGTTGCCAAGCCAACATCCACCAATGAGGATTGTGTAGAGAGGGGTTCATTTCTAGAAGTGCATGAGTATTCAGATAATGGTGTCCTAAATCTAATTAGTGTTGGAATATGTGATAGGACAGAACCTACCATAGAATTGAATGAAGTGGTTGAAAGTGAAATTGGAAGAGAATCAATAAATGAATTTGAAGATATAATAGAATTTCACCACTTGTTCTTGGAAGACACTTTGGATGAGATTCTTGAAACTGATGATCAAGAAATTCCTCACCCTCCAAATTGTGATGAAATTGAATCATGGGTTACAAATGTAGATATTGATCTTGCAAACTTGGATACAAAAAGTAGCCCACTTTTGGAAATCATTGAACCATCTAAGGAAGGTGAAGGTGAATTTGATGAGAAACATGTTGATGAATTGGAAGATGTTGAAGAAATAGTTGAGCATCACAACTTGATTTTGGAAGATGATCACTATGATTCTTGGAAGAAATTGGATGAATATGCTCACTCTAAACCTTCTAATGAACCCTTTGTGTCAATTGATATGCAGGATAACACAATCACTTTCTCACAGGAAGATATTACAACTCCTGCACAATTTGAGAATATTTTGGAAGAAGGGTTGGAATCTCATCAAATTTTGGAAGATGATAATGATCCTACTACCAAGGACAAAGAAGAAAAAGAATTGATGGATGAATCAAAAGATCATGTCACAGATACCATAGAGTTTCATCCCATGAATTTGGATGATAATTTTTACAATGGTTGGGGAAGATATGAAGATGTGTTATTTTCTCACACCCCTATTGATGAAACTTCTATTCCACTTGATATGCAGGAGGTTGAAACTTCTACTTCATATGAAGATCTTACATTCGCAAGATTTGAGAAGGTTACAAAATTTGATCATGTTGAACATAAATTCATTGAAAATTTTGTTGAAATAGAAAGGGAAGAAATGGTAAAAGTTTCTTATGACTCATCTATTTTGGATGAGGAAGAGGTAAAATCTGCTCTTTCATTTCGGGATATTGAAAATTCGGATACAAATTCGCATGATTGTTTTGAGGATTCAAATGAAGAGATACCATGGATAGTGAACAAGGAGTTGGAATCAAATGACGAAGAGGTTGATCTATTAGAAGCAACTCAAATGATTGATCATCAAGATGGGTTACTTAACACACACCTTGACCAACAAGATTTAAGGGTTGAAAAGGATGGACATGTTTTCAATTGGGTGCCCAATTTTGGTATGTTTGATGAATAGGTAATCAATGAAGAAATTGCAAATCCTCACCAAGTTTTGGTAAATGAAAATGTGCAAAAGGTAAAATCTAACCTTTTGTGTCCAAGCATCCAAGCTTTAGGTGAAAATTTGTATGACCATTTATTGAATTTGAATGATGTTTATGATGAAATGCCATTGAAGGTGAATGAAGAACAAGGATTAATTTCTACTTACACCTTTAATAAGAATGCTTTGATGAATGAAAAAGAAGTTGATGCACTTGAATTGTTGAATCAAATTCATCAACAATTAATTATTGAATCTAGGATAAAAGCTTATAATGATTCCCATTTAGTAAATATCCTAGATGCTTGCAAATTTTTGCATAAATTTGATTGGCCTAAAAACATGAATAATGAATTGGCTTTGAAATTTTTAGAAATAGGCTCTTGTTTGCAAGATTTCATATTTGAAAAAGAAAGGCCTAGTTCTAAATCGAGAATTGAGTTGTGAAATTGACATATTGTAGGCCCAAAATGGCCACATACTTAGTAAAATTTTGTATAATTTTTACTAAGTGATAAAACAGACATTCCGCTCCGGAACAAGGTTGATAAGATGAATCCACTCAATAGTCATGCAATTTTGCTTGTTTAAAATGATTTCGAGGAACTCCATTCCGGGTCCGGATTGAAGAAGGATTGCAAAATCCGCAAAATTTTGTGAAAGGTGGTGACATCAGTAGAAAAAAGTGCGGAATGGCCCTTGCACATATACCCGATTCTGGAAACTCTTTTTGCTCCCCACCCCGGATTAGCGTTATCCTCAAATCCATAAAAGTCTCAAGGAGATGATGACGTAAGCAGAGGAAAAGTGCAGATTGACAATCCATAGAATGAATGAGTCTTTTTCTATCCGGAATGAAGATAAGGTAGAATGATGTAAGAACTTGACTCTGGATCTAGACTGAGGAAGACGCTCATTCTATCCGAAATGGAATCCATAAAAGTTACAAGGAAGAGGTGACGTATTCATAATTTTAATGTGGATTGGAAAGGATAAAGCAGAAGATAAGGGTCCCAGAGTGGATTCAGGATTTGAATTTCCAAGATCCGGATTGGATGTTCTGCTGCTAATTAAAGTGACATCATCCAGTGGATGGGCTCTCAGCTTATACCGGATCTAATCTGGACCATGGGATAAATAAGATCAATGGTGGAGGTTAGTCTGCTAAATATAGGCCATTTAAAAGGATGTTCCTACACCATAATTGTAATATATTGGTCAGAAGATGAAGCATCGAGAGTTTCCAAGAAGATCAAATCAAAAGCAGTTGCAGGTCGATGGTGGCACTCTACTCCCAAGAAAGATCTATGAAAGTGCGTGATCTAGAATGTTCTGAACTGTAGTTCTAATGAGCGACCAACAAGTTGTAGAGAACCCATGCTGCCATGGCGGTTTCCCTTTCAGCAGATTTCTCGAAGGTCTAACCAATGAGCTAATGCCAGCTAAGTTCTTTTTTGAGCTGTTGTAACAAGATTTGATGTATTGTTTCTTGATTTGTAATATGAAAAACTATAAGTAGAGGTCGAACCCTCATTTTGAAGGGTCGGCTCTAGCGTGTTTGCTGTACCATTGTAAATATTTTTGAAGAGCTGAATGAAAGGAGCAATACATTGATCTTCGCCTCAAGGCTGCGTTTCCATGCTTGATGTCAGAGGTTCATATTTCATAGTTGTATTTCTGTGAATACTTAGATGGTTAGTTTGTGCCTATCTTGGATTACTAGCTGTTATGAGTAATTGAAATCTGCTTTGAAGTTTGTTCTATGTTATTAGTAAGTACATTTCTATAAAATCTAGTTTTGGTGAATTCTGCTATTTGGATTATCATTTCCTGGATATTGAAATTGCTTACTATAACCTTTCTTTGTTATGCTTTAATATCTGAAATGAGCTATCTTGGGATAAGGGTTGATCTGAATGTATGTCTTTAATATGGTTTTTTGGGAGCTTTTTATGGTGATGCAATGTTGTTAACCTATCCGTCCACTGATATCTACATCTCTCTAACCCTAACCTTCTCTTACCCTAAACTCCAAGCCCTAATTGAGCATAATTGTGTCAACAATATGCTAAGTTGACAAGGAACCAACCTACTCTGGAGGTTGGATCAAAAACCCCAGTTTTGGTCCTTCCAATGTTGAGTGTTGAGCTACAGCTATCGGGTGCAAGCCTAAACAGAAAGTAGGAAGATAAACAATTGTAGTATCAAGTAAAACTTGGTGCAATTCAGTGCCCAACATTTTTGGCACGCCTGGTGGGACCATTCACAAGGAACACGAAACCCATCTAGAAGAGTTAATATTATCTCATCCCGAAGGAATCAAGATTTGGTGAATTTTCTTGACCTTATTAGCAGAGAAAATAAAGTTCACCTGGTGACTCCTTGGTTAGAAGACCCTGAAAAAGTATTGTAGACTAGTACCCTTTCATGTATACCAGGTCTTATAAGAGGAACAACCCTGATTCTTTCTTTCATTGTGAGTTACCTCAGATAAGGGCTATTGTTATCAGAAGTTTAGATCAAGATTTTATTGAAGAAGAAGAACTTCTAGAATAAAACCCAACAGTTCCCCAAGAAGACCTACAACCAAAAATATGGCACAAAATGTGGCTCCCAATCAGCCACTACAGAAGTACCCTAATTGGGATTCAACTAGGCCCCTTATATTAGCACAAATGGATGCCATTCCTCAGGTTGTGTCTAAGGAAACCCCCACATATGATGGATTTGGGAAAACAACTTACAAGCACTACCAAGATATCCTAAATCTGGCAGCAATCCACAACATAAAAGAAGAAAATGTTATTGTTAGAATTCTAGCCTTGTCCTTTTGTGGAAAGATATTGCATTGGTTCAGAACTCTAGAAGATAATTCTATCACTTCATGGCAATATTTGGCTGAGCCATTCATAGAAGAATTTAATGAATCTATTGACCCCTTTTCTCTACTGAATCAGTTTACAGCCATGCAAAAAACTCAGCAAGAAACTGTCTCAGACTTTAATTTGAGATTTAGCAGAACATGGAAGAGAATTCCCCCCATTGCTAGACCAACTACTTGTTTGGCTTATATGTATTACATCCATGCCCTAGGATCAGAGCTAGGTCTGCAAACACAACAATCTAGAATTGAAACTTTCCCTCAAGTTTATAATGCAGTCGTCCATGCCGAGAATATCTTGATCAATGTAGGAAGAATTCCCGCAAAGACCGTGTTGCCCTACAACTCAAAAACCAGTAGTAGCCATGAGCAATCCACAAAATCTTCCTACATGGACCCACTTTCTTTACCATCTCCTAAGATAAATTTGATTCCTGGACCTAAACCTGTGTCCTCCATACCCTCTTTTCCCCCTCTTTCTTCTCAACCTTCTCAAGAATTGTCTGCTATTCTGGACATACAAAATACCATGAAAACTCTGAGTAATAGAATGAATTCAATGGAGAAGAGAGATCAGGAAATGTCACAATAGAGGAGATTCCCATATGTAAACAAATATCAAAGGCCTAGCCCTAGTAATAATATCAAGGTTAGGGTGAATGCAACATATGAAGATCCAAAATGTTCTACAGATACCACTCTTGCAAATATCTGGTGTTTAGTATGCAACGACCCCCATGACTCACAATCTTGTGTGATGTATCAACACCATGTTCAACAAGCCATGGATCAAGTTGAAAGAAATAAAAAAGGGAGAGTTAATATGTTATGGCACCCTGATCAGATCATGGTTGGAAAAGAGTTGGAGGAAGAAAGCCCAATTTTTGTTATGACAAGGTCTGGAAACAAAGCTTTACAAGTAGACCCTCAGAAGATGGGACAATTCCAGGTCCCTTCTCAAAATAAGGCTGACTTCCCTCCTCAGAAAAGTGACACTTTTCCTATTCCCCAAGCCAAGGGAAAAGAGAAAACTGATAATTTCCTTAAAAATCTGGAAATAATAATGGAAGGAGACAGAATGAAATCCAAGGGTGAAGAACAAGAAAGGCTCAGGTTCCCCTCTATTACCAAAATATAAAGGTTAGAGGTAACCCAAAAATACAAAAGGAGGTATGGTGAGCCAGATAGAGGACTGGAAAGACTATCCCTAACCAAGTCTGAGTATAACATTGTGGAAGAGATGAAAAATATTCCATCAAAAGCTAGCCTATATGATACCCTTTTCATCCCAGGCCATATTGACCTGCTTAAAGCTTCCCTTAGCAAAAATCCCCATAATAGAACAGCCACTACCATCCTCAGTATACCATCAAAAAAGAAATAAATGACACCTGTTGTTCTAAAGAACAAACCTTCCCCTTTTTATATATCCCTAAGAATGGAGGGATGGGTAGTCCGAAATTGTATGATTGATTCAGGAGCATCAACCACAGTTATGCCTAAGGCAGTCTATGAAGAAATGGGTATGGAATATACCCGGTCTTGTCCTAGAGTGTTACAGTTAGATGGGACACCTATCAAGATAGTTGGGGTTATTAAAGATGTACTGATGAGGTTGCACAGAGCCCCTGAGGTGACAGTAGTACAAGAAATAGTGGTGGTAGATTTAGAACCCTATTTTGGGTTATGTCTCTCAAGAGAATTTACTACAAAGCTAGGAGGATGTATGTATATGGATTATTCTAGCATGGTAATACCTTTCAAGGGAAAGAGGATAAGGATAACTCCTGAAAAACTAGTTGCTTATCATATTGAAAAAATTGAAGAAGATATGTGCAACCTTAACCCTTTGGAGGAATTTGAGCTAGTAGAAAACATTGAGGAACTAGACATTGAAGATGAGTTACCTTTCAAAGAATATTACAGTCAATTTGGAACTGGTATGGGTACATACAACATCACAAATGAATTGGAAAAGAAACTCCCTGCTATTTCTAATCAATCCCTAAGAAACAATGAAACATGGGTTATGCACTTTGATGGTGCTAAATGTAGAAATGGTGCGGGGGTTGGTGTGGTTTTACAATCACAGTTCGAAGGAATGAAGAATTTTTCTTATAGACTGACATGGTCATGTACCAACAATGTTGTAGAATACGAGGCTTTGTGCCTTGGATTAATGCAAGATGAAAGCATGGGCATCAAGATTTTGAACATATATGGTGATTCTGAGTTAATTGTACATCAGGTAAGGAATAAGTGTAGCAGTAAACATCATTACTTAAAGGCTTACAGGAATAGAGTATGGGACCTAATGGATTCATTTGATGCCTTGAACCTAACTTTTGTGCCTAGAGAAGAAAATCACCTGGCAGATGCATTGGCAACAAAGGGAGCTAATTTCAATCCTCCTATGGATTTTGGGACTAGGAAGACCAAGGGAATTAAAATGGTTTTCAGACCTGCAGTGTCGGATAAGCAAATATTCTAGCAGGTTTTTGAAAGTGATGAATAGATTCTGGACTTTATGATAAAAGAAGCATGCCTCACAACTGTCCAAGAGGAAGACTTGGAGGAGATAGATCAACAAGACTTCATCCAACTGAGAAACAATCATATCCCGAGGGGATTGGTCACCCTTGAAAGTTTATTCGATAATGAAGATAGGAAGAAGGTTGGAGCTATGAAGGTTGGTGAGAAGATCTATAAGGAGGTAGAAGTTGGAATAGGAAAGAAGCTAAATATTGGGATCCAATGTTCTCCTGAGGAAGTAGAAGAAATCAAAGCTTTGTGCTTAAAATACCAAGACACTATGGCTTGGTCATATGAGGACCTTAAATTTTATGACAAAAGGATTATCCAACATACTATTGAGTTAGAACCTGATGCTAAACCATTCCAAAAAAAATAGAGGCCTGTCAATCCAAGGATAGAAGCCATTATGAGAGAAGAACTTTTAAAGCTGCTAAAGGCTAGGATAATATATCCGATAAAACATTCCACTTGGGTAGCCAATTTGGTACCCGTAAGAAAGAAGAATGGAGATATACGCCTATGTGTGGATTTTAGAAATCTGAATCAAGCTTCCCTCAAATATCACTATCCCCTTCCTCAGATTGACCAGATCTTACAAGTGGTAGCTGGAGCAAAGAGATTCTCGCTATTGGATGGTTATTCTGGATATAACCAAATTTGGGTAAAAGATCAAGATCAATACAAAACAACATTTACTACAAAATGGGGTACATTTTCCTATCAGAGGATGCCCTTTGGTCTGTCTAATGCAGGAGCTACATTTTAGAGGGCCATGGATTATGCCTTTGGTACACTTATAAACAAAGTTATTCTAATTTACCTAGACGACATGACTGTGTTTTCTCATGATAAAAATGATCATCTATCTCATTTGGAACAGGTTTTTCAAAAATGCAGGGAATTTGGTATTTCACTAAATCCTAAGAAGTCATTCTTTGTAGTACATGAGGGAAAACTACTAGGACATGTGGTCTCAAAGGAAGGTATGGCCATAGAGCCGGATAGAATTAGAGCAATTCTAGCTATTCCATTGCCTACTAATCAGAAGATGTTGCAGTCTTTCTTAGGTCAAATCAATTTTATCAGGAAGTTCATTTCTGATTTTGCACAGAAGGTGAGACCTATATCTGAACTACTCAAGAAAAATGTAGAATTCAAGTGGACTGAGGTTAGGAAGCAAGATTTTGAGATCATCAAGCAATCCATTTCCATAGCCCCAGTTTTGATAAATCCTGATTTTAGCAAATATTTTATTCTCTATGCTTACGGAGTTGAACAAAGTTATGCTTCGATGCTCACCCAAAGAGATGATCAAGGGGATGAACACCCTGTATTATTTTGGAGCCAGAATTTACATGACTATCAAGTAAAATATAACTTTATTGAAAAACAAGTGTTTGCTGTGATGAAGTCACTTAAAAATTTTAGACAATATCTGGTACAAAGAAAAACTCTGGTGTATGTGGTTCATCCAGATGTGAGAAGTTTTATCTTACAGGGTGACCTAGGAGATAAAAGGGCTGGTTGGATTACTAATATCTAGGAGTACGACATGGAAATACACCCCACCAAGCTGGTAAGAGGTAGGGCCTTGTGCCAAGGATTGATAGATACTTCAACATTGACTAGAGTGACAACTTATCAGATAATATAAGAGGATCAAGTAGAGATTGTCCACACTTCGGATTCTGATTGGATTGAACAAATGACCAGGTATTTCCAAATGGGAATTTTCCCACCTGATCTGAATCCTTCTCAAAGAAGGAGGTATAGACTTCACGCTCTAAAATATGTATTACTTCCTGAAGGGTTGTTCAAAAGAAACTTGGATGGTATTCTCCTAAAATGTTTGAAGGAGGACCAACAAAAAAGAGTCATTGAAGAATTCCATGGAGGGTCAGCAGGTGGCCATAGCTCAGGTAGGACTACAACTTTGAAAATAATAAGAGCAGGCTATTATTGGCCTACTATGTTCAATGATGCTTTTAAAGTTATCCAGGTCTGTGATAAGTGTCAAAGGTATGTTGGAAAGACTAGGAATGTTGCATCCCCCCTGAAGCCTATTCAAGTTGAGGAGCCTTTTCAACAATGGGGATTAGATTTCATAGGAGTCATAAATCCTAATTCTTCAACAGAGCACAAGTTTATCTTGATAGCTACAGATTATCTTACCAGATGGGTAGAGGCTATTCCTACAAAGAAGGTAGACCAGGAAGTTGTGATCAACTTTATGGAGAGTTTAATTTCCAGATTTGGAGTTTCGAAAGCTTTGGTGAGTGATAATGGCCCTGCTTTTATAGGAGCTAAGTACATTGAGTTTTCCAACAAGTATGGCATCACTCTTAAAAATACTTCAAACTATTACCCACAAGGTAATGGACTTGCAGAATCTACCAACAAGAACCTATTAAGGATTTTGAGAAAGTCTCTGGAAGGTAACAAAAGGAGTTGGCACCTATTGCTCGACCATGCTCTATGGGCAGACAAGATTACTATTAAAAAGTCTATCAAAACTTCTCCTTATGCATTGGTATATGGAAAAGAGGCAGTATTGCCGATTCACCTAGAGATTCCAACACTTAAGCTTGTCAGTACAAAAGAAGAATTGGAGGATGATCCAGTAAAAATTAGGTTGACACACTTGCTACAACTGGAAGAGAGCAGAACTCAAGCATATGATCATTTTCAGAAGCATTCATCAGACATTAAAGCATGGTTTGATAAAAATGCCAGGTTCAAAAAACTTCAAGTAGGAGACTCAGTTCTCAGGTGGAATGTGGATAGAGCAAAGTCGGGTAAGCATGAAAAGTTTGATTCCTTTTGGGATGGTCCTTTCGAAATTGTAGAAGCAAAGGAGTCTAATGTATTTCAGTTGAAAGACTTAGAAGGAAACATACAACCAATTCCGGTGAATGGTTTCCACCTTAAGCTTTACTATATGTAAGAAATAAGCTCATTATAACATATGTATATACATTGTACAAAAATTTCCCTCTCCTTTCTGCACTTTCTATTTCATTTTCTTTCTGCACTTTGTAATTAGTTCTGAAATTCAAGGAAAATGCTAAAAAAAAAAGAGTAAGAGAAGAAAATTTGCAAAAAATGACTAAGTGTTAGCCGAATACATGGTGATGTTCCATTCCACACATAGTATTGTAAGAAATCCTCCGAAATGACATTCCACCCTCAAACCCGCATGGTCCGAGCCGGATTGGCAATTCCGCAAGAATGGTCCATCAAAGGAGAAACAAGAATGGCACTAATCTGAGAACCTCTCAAAGCTGGAGATAGCCGGAGTGGAATCAGTTCAAAGCTGAATAGCAAGTTCTAAGTTGACACGTGGAGGCTAAATATTACTCGTGCATTCAATTCTAACGAACTCACGTATGAACCAAAGAGTAGTCGAAAGGATGCGGTGAGCTGGCAATGCAATTTCAAAATTCAACCAATGAGGAGACAGGGCATCGCCTTTGTGCCACCAAATTAAATAATGAAATGGATTGGAAAGTGTGCCTACGAAGATATCATGCAACGGTTGCATTAATGGTGAAAGATACATGGTCTCCAGAAGAGAGAAGTAGTAAAAGCATATGCCAAATTCATTTGGAGGCCCCTTGCATCTACAGAAAGGTAGAAGAGGTACAACCATACCTTGAAGGATTTACTATAAATCAAGAGGACGGAGCTTTCTATTGTCAAGATAGCTCTTAAGAAATCATCCGTTGAATCAGTGAAAATAGCGATAAGGTTGCAGGTGCATGCACATCGCACCAGTCGGGTTGCAGATACGATGATGGCAAGAGTAGGGAGGACCCGCCTCAGGACTGATTTTGAATTTCCATATTTTGAAGGGAAGTCGATGCAACGACAAGGTATGGTAGCCATAAAATATTTTTTGTTCTCTTATATATGTGATTTTGTGCACCACTATCCCGAAATGGTCTCTGCTATGATTCAGTTCTATGATCCTGATAATAGAACAGTCAAAACCCCTGAGGGCACTCCCCTATTTTCTATTACCAGAGAGGCATGCTATGAATTATTTTCCATAGGGGTAGGACCACCATCAAATCTCAGACCATTTAGCGTAGCAGAGCTAAATAGGGCTTACAATAACATGATGGCTATAGAAGAAAAAAGGAGGCACTAGAAAAATGGCTTCACTTTAATTTCATAAGGATAAGGAATGAAGCCAAGATGCCTAAAGTCCCAATTCATATTGATGAAATTGCATACCCAGAATTATTTTCTATGTTGGCTTGTATAGAGGGTTTGGACTCTAACAGGATGGTACACGGTTGGCAAATCACCATGGCATATTGTATGTCTGATGAGAGAATGTACAAGAAAGGGGCGAGAGAGAGGGGTACCAGAGTAATTTACTTTGACTGGCCAACTTTTCTCACTCAAAGAATCCATGAGCAGATGGTAAACATGAAGAAAGGTGTTGGTACTCCCAGTTTTAGGCATTGCTCGAGTCTGGTATGGATGTTCTATGCAGCTGTCAGAGACATAATGCCATGGATTCCATCTAGGGATAAAACCAATGATGGAGAACCCTTGCCATTCTATTATTGGATAGATATTTTGAAAAGCAGCAAGTCCCATTACAGATTCAATTTGGAATTTTTGGAACCTGCCCTTAAAATAATGTACAATGAGTGCCCTAGGTTGCCTTCCTTAGCTAAGCATATTTTGAGGAAGGAATACTCTGAGGAAGGAGATTGGTATCTGCTAATAGAGGGCACAATAATCAGGTTGTACGGTTTCATAGGTAAACCCTTTCTCTTACCTCACTTTGTCATAGAAAGGCTATTCACCCTAGAGTATCTAAGGCAGGTGGTATACATTGATGCAAGTTATGGTTTTGGAAGGAAGAAGAGGTCTCTAATTACTTACCACCCTAAAAATAATATTATTGTATCCGAGTGGTAGGGCCAAAAAATTGAGCAGTACTTTGATAGATTAGGTCTATTCTATATTCCTCAAAGGTGGAGTTATGATCCTGATGGTATTTTCACTATGAGAAATAAAACCCTCAACGGAGACAAGGCCTATAAATTTGAAAGAAAGCCCAAGGCTAAATTTGAACAGGGGAGGAATAATGATGAAACTACATTTTTAGAGTGGAAGGTTTCAAATATGGGTCAGTTACCTCCATGGTTGGATTTCTATGAACAGGTGGTGGATTTTGATCCAGAGCATGAGCTCAGTCATCGACTTACGAAATATGCGATTGATAAAGTAAGAATTGAATCTGCCAATTTGAAAGACCTTCCTTCTAAAGAAGATATATCATAGAGAGGAAAACCGGTAGAGAAAGGGCCATGGAAGGTTAAAAATATTGCATATTGGTGGCGTATGAGGGTCGAAATTGGAAAAAATTTTCCCAAATCAAAGTTTGGAATGAAAATGGATAAGGAATTTTCTGGAATTTATAATGAAAATTTTGAAACCTGGAGACCGAAGGATGTCAGGAATATGGTTTTGGTAAGTGAAAAGCCCCAGAATGATTCTGAATCTCTACTTCCTCTAACACATCAGAGAATTTAGATAGAAGTATGGGAAGTTCCTTCGACCACAACTAAAATACCTAAGATCTCTGAACTTATCTCTGAGTAGGTGGAGAAGCTTCCCGAGAGGGCTAAATTGAAAAATGAGACACAATGTTCCAAAGAGATAGTGGTCAATATCCCGCTAATTGAAATAATATCCCCACATTTTTCTATTATCCCCACAGTCTCAATTGAATTACGACCCATAGCTGAGCAGTCCCTACTTTCAAGGGTAGAACAGGGAGATGAAGAGGGGGAAAATTCTGAAGGGGAAAAGGCCACTTATCAAATAGTGTACAGAAGGACTAAGAGGGCCCTGGAAATAGAGGAGAGTGAGGTCTCCAAGAAGCAGAAAATAAGTGTAGGAGGAATTGTTGAAGAGGTAGTTGTTGCTACTACAGAAGGGTTAGTTGACCAAGAACAATAGCTGGCAATAGAAGCTGAAAAGGAGCACCCTACATCTATAGGCAAAGGTACAGTTTCTAATCCCTCTTCTCCTTCTCATCCCCATAAGTCCCCAAAAGGGTTTCCCTCCCTTTCTAGTCAAGATGTGGCAAACTTACCTCCTCCACCTGATAGTTCTTCCCTCGCTTTATCATTAGCTATGGAGGTGTCGGTCAGTTCTGTGGTGTCACAACCTTCTCCGAACCCACCTTCCACTTCTTAGATACCCACTCCTGTGTCCACCATTGTCGCTCTCTCACCTCCTTCATTATCACCATCAATAGGAAGTTGCATTCTGAGTCCATCCATCCCATCCACTATTAGTTTGGTCCCTATTTCTCTGAATTTACCTATATCAACAATGGCAGTAATCACGAAATCCACCATTGTAATAGAAACTATTGTCAAAGTGTCTTCATCCCTACCAACAAAAATTCAGTCCGCCCTTATGTTTTTAATGCCAGTATCTCTTTTGGCGACTGATGTTTCAAGATCTATTGCTATATCCCAAGAGCAGGCAAGCGCTCAGAGCATAAATGATTATTGGGCAGAGAAGCTTACTAAGCCTTCCAATCGGATGGTTGTGACTAGGAAAAGTATGTATGTTAACCCCATCACTAGGCAAAGGGTTTCAAGGTCTTTGATTCTATGGGTAAGCAAACCCAAGAATGAGATGACTACTCAGGATTATAAAGTAGAAGAAGTCATAGAAGATATTGACAAGCTTCATGCTGAAGATGAATTGGGGATGGCCAAGGCTCATTTAGAAACCTTTTATGTGAAGACAGATATAGCTAAATATAAGGTAGATAAGCTGGAACAATAGGTTGAAAATCTTAGGAAGAGCTTCTATGATAAAAAGGAAGTAGAAAAATCTTTGAGAGAAGAGGTGAAGAGTTGGCAAGAAATATTTCAAAAGGCTAATAAGCTGAAGGATCAATTAGAAGAACAAAAGAAGCTGCATGAAGATCAGGCAAGAGAAATTCAAAATTTGAAACATCAGCTTCAGGTTGAGAAAACCAAATCCTCAGGGTTTTCCAAAGATGATTTGAAAATAATAAAGAGGGAGTTACTTTCTAAAATCCAAGGAAAGTGTTCAGGTCTTCAGCTTGTAATCGACTACCTGAAGGATGCCAACCAATTGCTCTCCACCATTCAACAGGATTTAGATCGAATCATGGGAGAGTTATAGTCTATGGTGATTTTGACAGAGAAAATATATATATTGGTTGGTAGTAGGCTCAGTGATGCCGCTAAACCAATTTCTAATAGAGAGTGGAATCTAGCTGGGGTAGCTTCAAGGATAGTGGTGAAGAAGCACAGGGCAGTCCAGAGAGCTTGGATGTTGTGTGACAGGATGGACAGAAGAATTAAAGAAATCATTGACATAAATGAGGAGATGATTCATGTTGGTTTCGAAGGACTCTGGAAGGAGGATCACAACTTGTTATCTATGGAAGAAGTTCAGCAGAACATCAAAGATATCTTGCAGGATGAGGCTGAGATTGATTCACTAGAAGAACCACTATCACAAGAACAAGCTGCTAAATTGATTGTGAGTTACACCCGTTTAAGAGATCTCATGGAAGATCTGGTGATTAAAGGGAATGTTGCTAATTATGAGGATGTTGGGAAATTACAATATGTTTATAAACGGCTTAAAGAGACGTCAAATCCCTCTGAAGAAGTTTGGACGCATGCTCTCCAGTATTTGGAATCAATGGTCAAGTTGTTGGGGGACACCTCCGGTGAGAGTAATCAGAGAGTGGAAGAATAAGGATAATATTAAGCACTTACAGGCCCAGGAGGGGCTCACGCTTAAAACATTTTCATTTATGTTTGTACATATAACATCAGTTTTGTATTTCTATTTTTACCCTGATGATTGTCAGAAATAAGCAATAAAGGTATGAAGTCTACAGAACAACATTTTTGTGTGAAGGCATTCTTTGAAATAAAGCCTTATAAAGGAGGTAGAGTTGTGTATAGTTTTGGAAGACAGTAATAGTACTGATATTATGGACACAAGTCTATGACCGAACAAGTGGGTTTTATGATGTTTTTGGCATGGTTTCTATATGAACCTTTACCCTCTAAGTAGAATTTGTGCTTTCAGAGGGTAGGGTTTGTATGGAAGTTATTCCTTAAAACATATCTTCAAAAATTAGTTTGGTTTTGACTCTGAGGCCCAATGGATAAGACTCTGGATTCGATTGGCTTTGTGAGCAAATCCACCCAGGAGGCACCAGAATGTAGGCCCAAAATGGCCACATACTTAGTAAAATTTTGTATAATTTTTACTAAGTGATAAAACTGACATTCCACTCCGAAACAAGGTTGATAAGACGAATCCGCTCAATAGTCATGCAGTTTTGCTTGTTTAAAATGATTTCGGGGAACTCCATTCTGGGTCCGGATTGAAGAAGGATTGCAAAATCCGCAAAAGTTTGTGAAAGGTGGTGACGTCAACAAAAAAAGTGTGGAATGGCCCTTGCACATATACCCGATTCCGAAAACTCTTTTTGCTCCCCGCCCCGGATTAGCGTTATCCTCAAATCCACAAAAGTCTCAAGGAGATGATGACATAAGCAGAGGAAAAGTGCGGATTGACAATCCGAAGAATGAATGAGTCTTTTTCTATCCGAAATGAAGATAAGGCGAAATGGCAGAATGATGTAAGAACTTGACTCCGGATCCGGACTGAGGAAGACGCTCATTCTATCCGGAATGGAATCCACAAAAGTTACAAGGAAGAGGTGATGTCATCATCATTTTAATGTAGATTGGAAAGGATAAAGTGAAAGATAAGGGTCCCAAAGCGGATTCAGGATTTGAATTTCCAAGATCCGGATTGGATGTTCTACTGCTAATTAAAGTGATGTCATCTAGCGGATGGGCTCTCAGCTTATACCGGATCTAATTTGGACCATGGGATAAAGAAGATCAATGGTGGAGGTTAGTCTGCTAAATTTGGGCCATTTAAAAGGATGTTCCTACACCAGAACTGTAACATATTGGCCGAAAGATGAAGCATCAAGAGTTTCCAAGAAGATCAAACCAAAGGTAGTTGCAGATCGATGGTGGCGCTCTACTCCCAAGAAATATCTATGAAAGTGCATGATCTAGAATGTTCTGAACTATAGTTCTAATGAGCGACCAACAAGTTGTAGAGAACCCATGCTGCCATGGCGGTTTCCCTTTCAGCGGATTTCTCGGAGGTCTGACCAATGAGCTAATGCCAGCTAAGTTCTTTGTTGAGCTATTGTAACAAGATTTGATGTATTGTTTCTTGATTTGTAATATGAAAAACTATAAGTAGAGGTTGAACCCTCATTTTGAAGGGTCGGCTCTAGCGTGTTTGCCTGTACCATTGTAAATATTTCTGAAGAGCTGAATGAAAGGAGCAATACATTGATCTTTGCCTCAAGGCTGCATTTCCATGCTTGATGTCAGAGGTTCGGATTTCATAGTTGTATTTCTGTGAATACTTAGATGGTTAGTTTGTGCCTATCTTGGATTACTAGCTATTATGAGTAATTGAAATCTGCTTTGAAGTTTGTTCTGTGTTATTAGTAAGTACATTTTTGTAAAATCTAGTTTTGGTGAATTCTGCTATTTGGATTATCATTTCCTGGATATTGAAATTGCTTACTATAACATTTCTCTGTTATGCTTTAATATCTGAAATGAGCTATCTTGGGATAAGGGTTGATCTGAATGTATGTCTTTAATATGGTTTTTTGGGAGCTTTTTATGGTGATGCAATGTTGTTAACCTATCCATCCACTGATATCTACATCTCTCTAACCCTAACCTTATCTTACCCTAAACTCCAAGCCCTAATTGAGCATAATTGTGTCAACAATATGCTAAGTTGACAAGGAACCAGCCTACTCTGGAGGTTGGATCGAAAACCCTGATTTTGGTCCTTCCAATGTTGAGTGTTGAGTTGCAGCTATCGGGTGCAAGCCTAAACAGAAAGTAGGAAGATAAACAACCATAGTATCAAGTAAAACTTGGTGCAATTCAGTGTGCAACACATCTTAAATAATAGACAAGATAAAATTGAATATGAATTATTGTCTAATCAGTTTAATGATTTGAATCTCACCTATGGTATTACTAATAAAACTAAATCAAATTGGTGGGGTGAGAGAGGCAAGTTGAATATTGTTGCATTGTTTGGCCTAATCTTGTTTTTGTTGGATTCCTACAATATTTGGCCTGTGTATCATATTATATGTCTTTTGAAATGTTCTAATCATGTTTGGGATTCAGGGAAGTGATAGATCAATCTTTGCACCATCTTGTACCATATTGTACATTTTTATATAGTTTTGGTTTATGTTTTGAGTTTTGTGTTTTGGGTTGTTCCCTTATTTTGAGGTGATGTTTCATGTTCACTAACTTATGGTATCTGGTTCACTTTTGAAGCTCCTTTATTTAATAGGTTGGAGTACTTGACCTGAAAACTGATGAACCCGATAAAAGGGGGATGAGTTATTTGGTGATCATGCTCAGATTTGGGGACCCAAATGGTGGAAAGTGGAACAATGAAAGATTAACCAAAGCTCCACATGGGACTCATACACATTAAATGGTGTTCTGGAACTAAGAAGGATGAATTTGTTTTGATTTACAACCCTAGGCAAAAATCTAAAATGCTCTACTCATTAGTTGTCTAACCTTAGTGAGACTTGATGCTTTGCAAGAGTTCCATAGGTACAAGCTATGCAATAAATTTCTTGAAATATGTCATCTAGTTCAGGAAAACTCCACCGGGGCTATAGACGCCTGACTGGCAGTGGGGCCCTAGCTAGGCAAAGTTTGATACATAGAAAGAGAGAAATTAAAGGAAAAAAAAAAGAAAGAGAAAAAAAGAGAGTGAGTATTGGAAGTCTAGACACACCTAGGATAGATGGGCTTTGCAAAGCATTAAGTGAACACACGGGTGAGTTAGATAAACCTCACCGGGGCTATAGACGTCTGATTGGCAGTGGGGCTGTATCTGTAAAAGTCTTCACTTCATGAGTTTTACTTCATAGCCTAATGCAAAAAGGGATGATTGAATCTAGAGGATTTTTAGAAATGCAGGAAAGGAATCACTTTCGCACACACTAAGCAAAGGTATATGGATTAGTTGTTTTCATGCTAAAGTTGTTTACCCCCACCTTCTTGGGACATTGTTAAATTATTATATCTCGTTAATCTTGTGTGTTTTCGGTTTAGGTTAGTTCTTATCGAAATGCTTAGGAGCATTTCCCAGTAGAATCACCATTTATTGTGGCTACTCCACAATGTACCCCAAAATTTGGGGACCCACTTTTTGATTTTGGTTTTGGGAAGTTTCATTTGTTCTTGAGTGATGTTTTCTGTAAGATTGCGATAAAGATGTTAAGGTTTGCAAGATGGACCAATACCTCATTTATTTTCTTTCAAAACCTATAATGAGGTTTGAAGAATCCTGGTCTCATTGGAGCGATAATTGTGATAGGTCCCATATTGGACATTTGCAATTCAGTTCAAGGTTCTTACTTGTGGTATGCCTTTGTGTGTTATTTTTGGTATACTTTGATGTTTTGGTTTGCGACGGGTGCTTTGGTGTTTAGTATTGGTTTCAAGTGTGACCTCTTTGGTCAGTTGGAGTTGCAATAATATGAATCTTGGGTGCCCATTCATTCAATTTACAAAAGCCATAAATCAAAATAAAATATATATCTATATATATTTAGTATATATAGATATATACAATAAAAATGAATCGTTTTATTTTTATTGAATATAATTGTTGGTTCTAATAAATAAAAAGATAAAACTAATAAAAATATATATATTATTATATATTTTATATATAATAATATATATAGTTTAAAAACAAATAAGAAAATTTTAAATAAAATAAATAATAAATAATTATATATATATATATATATATATATATATATATATATATATATATATATAAAGTGTAAGAAGAATAAAATATAAAAATTGAAAAAATAAAAGGATCCATGGATAACAAAGTGAATGGTTTGGTTTCATTTTATATTAGTGTGGGTTTAGGGTTTGACTTATTTGACTTTATTTTATTATTAATAAAATGATCGCTTTGGGTTTTAGTTTTAATTAATGCTATGGGTCTCATTTTTAAGATTAAGTGATGTTTATTTTTCGTTTTTGGTTGTGTTTGCAGATGATGTGACAGATAAGGGCATTCAACGTGGGATATCGTGGCACCATGATATGGACCCCGTGTCGTGGACATTCGACATCGGACGGTAGCACGAACGTTCTAAGGATGGGTCACGATACACCATCGCAAGAATGGTTGTATTCCATCATCGCTAGGTAGATGTTGACGCGCCTGGCAGCATGTATGCTCAGGGGTGTCATGGGTTACATGGAAGTCATGGATAGTTACGACGAAGATGCGGTGGTGTGAGAGATACAACCCGCAAGTGTCACGCGGATGACCATGATTAAGGAAGACCGTGAAGAGAGATTGGTTGCACCATGAGAATCTTACTGGACCAACAGTGAGAGCAGATTACAATTAAATTCGATACAAAAGGAGGCGGTCTAACGTGGACGGCTCCAAATTACAAAGGCGACATTGACATGTCCCCTTCAAAAAATATGGATAGCAGTGATAGACAATTCAATTGGACACACAGGAGTTGCACGAGAAAGGATGTGAATATCGTAGTGTTTATCGAGAAAACTACACTGTTGATGTTCGAAGGTATGGTCAAAGACAACATTGACAATGACGTTAGATAAGGTGATTCTTTCATTATTTGAAATTTGTTTTCATTGGGACACCCTTTCATGGATAAGATGCTATGCACAATGGAGGCGACGACACTCTATGAAAACTACACAGCGAGAAGCGGATTCACCAGTTGATCTGACAGATATTTCGCATGTGAACGATCTGGCAAGTTCTCGAATCACACCTCGCTTGACAGGAGATACAAATATGAGGCATAGACAGTGGCACGATGCATGGAAAATGAGGAGGCAACGGTGTTTGTCGAGAAGAGAAAGTAAAGGCCTTCAAAAGTACCTTGGAGATGGAAGGATAGTTGACGACTAACCCTGTTTCGTCTACATAGCAGAAATATACCACATCGAGGTGGACTTCACGATGGACGGCATAAGAAATATCGAAGGTATCATCGTGGGGGTAGCATAGTCTCCTTCCATGTAACAAAGACAACGAGAATTCTGAGTCGAAGAAATAAGGAGGTTATAGTGACGTAGGCGACAATCACGGATAGTGATAGAGAATATGGAATCATGGCAAACAAATATGGATAAGCGCTGATGTGGCATGAAAAGATATGCATGATTGAATTCAAACTTGGATAGAACCAATGAGGTATAGATGAGACGATGGTAAGTGGTTTTATCCAGTGAAGGTCTTGGTAATTGTATGCAGCAGATGACGTATGCCAAATGGGATGCATCACGGGAAAGATTTCATCGAGTTATCATGGATGACCAGAATGGACCCACGACGGATGTGGAAACATGGCACCAAGGTGTGAGGTGGACGTTGCAATTGACTTAGCATTTGATAATTCCATGGCCAGGATAAGGACTTCCATATATGATGATGCTGGATAGTTTATCGGAATGCCACGATGATGACAACCTGGCAATGGGCCCCAAAATACAGCTGAGTTCAATAAAAATACAGCGCACCAACATAAATGACCTGGAATATCACGACCAACGATGAATAGCTTGGAGGTTTGTTTAGTTTTGGGTATCGTGAGCCGCACAAGGAACAACGACACAATGGTTGATTATCCAATGAGGCGCCGAACCTAGTAATCCATGGTGGCGATGGCACTAGTGTGGAGAAACAGACATGAGTTGGTGATGTGGGTGGTTGGAATGATGCACAGGTATAATTTGATGGCCACATTTGAAGATCCTGGTAGACAGAGTTAGATCGTCGACCTCAAAATTTAATTCAATGGTTCCTGGTAAGGATGACATCACAGTTTGGGAATGCCCATGTGGATACAACCATGACAAAGGAGGTGCCTAAGCGAATAGAGTAGTGGACGTAATGTATGGAGACCCAATAGGAGTATTCATAATGTGCGTAGAGGCCACGTCATACTACCAAGTATGTTGGCGCTAGGATACACGGTGACGGTTGTGACAGCAGGGCCACACGGATGGCAAGGTGGATAGTTCTTGACAGCGCCCACGTAGATGGGCATCAATAGCTACATTTGGGGATGCGTTTTAGTGGCGAATGTAGTGGTCGAAGATAGGTTTGTAAATCAAAAGTGGATGCATAGCAGATAGCTACGAAGATAGTCACCACAGTGTGTAGAGAAGAAATGGATGAGCTGATGCGATTGCAGAGTGTTGACGTGTACGGTAAATTCGTAGTGGAAAATGTAACTACCCAGAGTCAACGTGGACAAGTGGGCGAATTCACGCATTGATGCGGTGGATGTCATTAAAGCTCTTTCACTTCATCACAGCAGGGAAGAGAATTATAGTTGTCACTGTAAATGAAGGAGGGTTTTAATATATGTTAATAAAAGAAGTAATCATATTAATACCACATAGGCTATTAGAGCATGGAAGCTAAGGCCCTTTGATTATTAGTTATTTAGAAAAAAGCCAAGATTTGTCACGTTTGAAATTGGCATGACAAAGAATATTATGTGCAAAACAAAGTTTCGCATATGCTTGATGGTTGATAACATGGCCTAATACAGACAACGTCCACATATTTCATATAATTATTAATAGGATCCGTTAAGTTTGGCTAAATGGAATATTTCATTATTGAAAAAGGGAAAGCATTACTATGATCCTCAAAGTTAACGAAATGCATTAAAGAAAATGAGGATTTGAAAAGAAAAGAACATACATGCATGGAGAAGAAGAAACGAAATAGAAGAGTCAACGAAAGGAAACGAAGGAAGTTAAAATGGATAGTTGGAAAATCAGATGAAGGGTTTTTTTTCGAAATTTTTAAATACCCCATCGAAGGGCAGAAAACGGGCTGGGTTTTTTTAAAACAACTAGAAATGCTGTCGAATTTGGAATGTAAAAATGGAAACACATTTTGTAATGCAAGGACTGTTTCAAAAATTTAGGCCTTGTTAGCAAGAAAGGAGATTTTGCTGCATGTTCAGATTTAATTTTTTATATTTCCCCTTTCAGATTCTAGATTTATAGATGAATTTTATGCATCTGTTTGGTTGCTTCATGAGAATGTTCGAAATCTGAATTTATTTCTGAACCCTAGGAGCTAGCACTTGGTTTATTTCTTTTGTGCAAATACAAGTTGAATAGACTATGTTGCATGTAAGAGTTTTTCACATCTTCATTTTAGTAGGATGGGGTGCTATCAAACTGATAAAGCTTTGCATGTCTACATTTTTAGGATTTGATTTATTGCAGATTTTTATTTTTCAGCTTTCCAAATTTTGTTTCATAGAGTTTTTTTTTATTTTTTAGGCATTAAAATAAAAATCGTAAAAATATAAAATGACAAAATTAATTACATTGAGCCCTAGAATGAACATTGATGAGCACCAGAAATGCTCATATTTTGTACACATTTTCTTGATCATTATGCGGCTGTATAATAAGGATTGCATACTTTTATAAATGATTATATAGATATTTGATGAAATTATGTGTGTTATCTAATTTATGTGTTTTCAGTGTGTTTTTGTGGAATTGCAGTTGATTTAGTTAGATTTGGATCAATCAAGGTCTCTTTATGGACCTGGCACTTTGTTTCTTTCGGGTTCAATGCAGAAAATATAGGCGCCTTCCTCTTCCAGGAAGGCGCCAAATGGGAGTAGGCACCTTCCTCTTCCAGGAAGGCACCAAACGTAAGTAGGCACCTTCCTCTTCCAGGAAGGTGCCAAGCGAAGTAGGCGCCTTCCTCTTCCAGGAAGGCGCCAAGGAAAGACAAGCGCCTTCCTCTCCCAGGAAGGCGCCAATAGAAGGCCAACGCCTTCCTCTTCCAGGAAGGTGCCAAAGGAGAAGAAGTGCCTTCCTCCCATAAGGAAGGCACCGACGGGAAGGCGCCACTAGAAGGCAAGCGCCTTCCTCCCATCAGGAAGGCACCACTAGAAGGCAAGTGCCTTCCTCCCATAAGGAAGGCACCGACAGGAAGGCGCCACTAGAAGGCAAAGCGCCTTCCTCTCACAGGAAGGCACCAATAGAAGATAAGCGCCTTCCTCTTCCAGGAAGGTGCCCATGACAATAAGGTACCTTTCGCATGGAGAAGGCACCCGATATACTTAGGCACCTTCCTCATAGGGAAGGCGCCCCTGTTCTTCGCCCGTTGACCAGACAAGCACGACATGGACAAAAGCGACTGGTGCAGTTCCAACTCTACGTCAAGTAGAGCTAAATTGGGGATCGCACCAATGTATGAGAATGTCCTACCAATGCCAGGTGAAGCACAACCCAATCAGCAAACACGCCACCGATAGAACCGAATGCCAGTTTTAGTAGACGTCGATTACATTTACCAGACTATCTTAGTTTAGTCTGGGATGAATCGACTGTTACAACTTCTTTTGTAACAGAAGTTCTATGGGTGTGCTATATAAACACACGCAGACCTCTCTAAAGATATATAGAAAATATATAGAAATAGAGAGATAGAAATAAGATATACAGAGAGAGGAGATAGAATATTTTTGTAATACTTTGATAATTGGAATACAGTTCTAAGAGTTCTAAGTGCGTGTTCAGCTAGGAGGAAGCTGCTGGAGCCTGGGCCCACTCCAAGCCAATATTTCTTCCCCTAATTTTCCTATGTTCTTTTCTAGATTAGTTTACTATTTTATAAGATTGTTTATCGCATCGATATTTCCAGTATTTGTAGTAGGTTCATTTCCAGGAATGTGTGGATATTTTCTTTCTGTAGATTTAATCATTTGTTTACGTAAATTATTGAGGAGTGCATGAATGATTGACAACCATTTGAAACACCCCCCAATAGTAGAACTAGCGGACTCATCTCAAGTGGTATTGTAAGCAATCTTATTCAGACCCTTCGCAAGTTTACGAAGCTCCCTGGGTTGATAAATTAAATGCACGGGCATGTGACAAAAGTAGGAAAGAAGTTAACCTTGTTTGGCCCACAACATTTTGGCACCATTGTCGGGGAAGCGTCTCAACTAGATTATTTACAATACCTGGAAACCTTCCATCTGACCTTGTATGAGTTCTTCGAGAAGAAGAGGACCTAACGATCGGTTTATAAAAACCAATCCATCAGAACCTGAGTCAGCCGAGCATTCTAAATTTGAATTAGACTCGCCCGACCCACCAACAATCCATTGGAGTGAGGAACCACACTTTGTGCAAAGTGCCTCCTCATCCCATCAACGTGGGGAAGAACGAATCATCATAAATCCCCTGTTTAATAGGACACCCTTAGAGGAAGCCCTGTTGTGGAAAGTTGTAGAAGATCGGACGATAGCACCAGACAACCTTAGAGCCTTGACTCAGAAAGTCTTAAATGACCATAAGGCCATAAACACTGCATTTGAGACCACATTTCCTGAAAAAATGGCTGACAACGAAGAAGTCTCATCTGGATTTAGTTTCCCGATTGAGGAAGGAGTAGGAGATACCAAAATGAAGAACATATCCCCTGCTCACCTTTCGACCTTCAGAGGATACCCAATTGAGGACCCTGACCTATTTTTATTCAAGTTTGATGTCTTATGCAGGTCTGTGGACTACAAATATGATACGCAGAAGCTGAAACTCTTTCCTTCCATGTTGGACGATGCAGCTCTGTGGTGGTTCATCGGTCTGGGAGACAAACACATTGCCACTTGGGATCAAATGAAGAGGCTCTTTTTAGAGCAATACCAAGATTTTGGGAGAGCAAGAGACTCCAGAGAGGAGGTCCTGAGCATGACGTAGAAAGAAGATGAGTCTCTCGAGGAATACTGGGAGAGATTCAACTTCAATCTTCAACGATCTCCTCACATGAGACTATCTGATAAGTCCCTCAAAAGCATATTTTTGAGAGGACTTACCAATGAATCACTGGAGGCTCTTAACATGATTTTTGGAGGTGATGTCTACCAGCACGCTATGGAAGACATCCGACAACTATGCCGAAACTACTCAAGAAGGAGAGGCAAGACCACTTCTAGAACCATGAAAGTGACTGCTTCAGTCACGAAGATAGAAATAGGTAACATGCTGGAAGATTTAAAGAGCGAAATGCTCTCATCTCTAGCATTACATATGGATACGCTACTGTTAGAGAAGAAGAAGCAAGAAAATGAAGCAGCATTGGCTTATTTCTATCCAAAATGTAGAGGGAAGCATGCAAAGAATGCATGCCCAAAGAACAAAGTCAGAGTATGCGTTGTGTGTAGGCTAAACCACAAAACTCGATTGTGCCCACAACTGCCCAGTAATCAGGAGGAAGCTGAAAGCGTGGATGCCTATTTTATAGGCAATCGAAAGAGTTGGCCACAACCCCCTACGGGGAATATGCCAACCGGAATGTCGTCATATGGAGGAGGACCATACATGCACCAAGGTCCACCTCAACCACCTAACATGGGGTGGTGGGGGCCATCACCCTGGTCTAATGCACCCCCAACAACATTCCCAAACCAGCAACCATGGATGCCATATCCATATCCTGGGCAATAGTGGAGAGGCCACACTTCGTGGAATCAGGCTCCATAGAATGTAGCACCAGCTCACCCCCAACAGAACTTATCGGCATTGCCAATAGTAAGACCTGCGTAGCTACCCGCACAACCAATGACAAATCTGAATAATAGAGTGAATCAGCCAGCGTACAACATGGAGGGTGAGATGTATCTGATGTACCATATTCAGCTTAGGTCTGGTAGATAGCTAGGAGTAGGAACGCCTCCACTGGTAGAAGAGGAGGAAGAGGTAGAAACACCTCTTGTAGAAGAGGTGATAGAAGAAATTCCTGAGAGAGCAAAGGCTCCATTTCCCAACCGATTGCAAGAACAGAGGAAAGTAACACAATCAAAGTTTGATATCTTGTCTAGCTTGAAGAACCTCACCGTGACAATTCCATTATTTCAAGCCATCCGAGATGTTTCGATATATACCAAGGCGATAAGAGAGATGTGTCTAAGGAAGCCAGGATGAAGAGCAACCCAGACTATCAATGTCATGGGTAAACTGGCAGATTTGATGATGGGCAAAACATGCCATCCGAAGTATGCAGACCCAGGCAGCCTGGTGTTGACTATAAAAATTGAGGGACATTCCCTGTCCAATATGTTGGTCGATCTCGAAGCAGCCATCAATGTAATGCCTCAGGAGACCATGCAGAGGCTACAACTCATGAACCTAAAACCCACTATGATAGTGTTGCAGCTGGCCGATCGATCGACCATGGCATCGAAAGGAATGTTGGAAGATGTAATAGTAACAATCAGCGCATGGGAATACCCAACCAACTTTTTAGTCCTACAATCTAAGACTAGGTTGGGTGGTTACCCGCTCATCCTAGGAAGGCCATGGCTAGACAATAGCTGATGCCTACATCAGCTTCTGGGATGGGTTGATGACCATATCCGATGGGAAGAACATTAAAAGATTGACTATTTCACCCCCAACACAGTCCATCGACTCAATAGGAGAACCCATGTTGATCGAGCATGAAAATCCTGAGCTGTCCATGATCCAGCCAGTGATGACGTTGGATGAGTTGGTAGAAGAAGATGAGGATGGCACTATTATGGAGTTCCTCCATGGGGAGTCCTCCATCCCCATACCTGGATCACCATTGGTGGGCACCCAAGATCACCACATTCAGCAGATACACATCGGGCCAGGAAGAACGTTGAATGTCAGTAGTGGGTTGACTCCCACACAATTGATGAAAGTAGAAGAGCTCCTGGTTAGACACCAATAGGCATTTGCATGGGATTACATAGATATGTAGGGCATCAGCCCAAAAATCTGTACCCATCGGATATACCTCGATGATCAAATGACTCCAAGCAGGCAACCACAGAGAAGAATGAATCCGACAATGAAGGACATTGTCAAGGAAGAACTCCAAAAGCTCTTGACCTCGGATTCATCTATCCAATTTTTGATAGTGAGTGGGTATCACCATTAGTGGTAGTCCCTAAAAATAATGGGAAATGGTGAATCTATGTGGATTACAGAGCATTGAACAAGGTGACCAAGAAGGACCACTTCCCGCTCCCGTTCATTGATCAAGTCTTGGATACACTCTCAGGGAAGAAGTATTTCTCCTTTCTGGATGGATTCAGTGGATACAACCAGATCCAGATAGGAGAAGAGGATCAGGATAAGACAACGTTCACCTACCCATGGGGAACGTTTGCCTATCGGGTATTACCTTTCGGATTGTGCAACGCACCTGCCACCTTTCAAAGGGCGGTGCTTAGCATATTTTTAGACATGATGGGAGACGCGGTCAAAGTATACATGGATGACTTCACCGTCTATGGAGAAACCTTTGATGAAGCAATGACGAATTTGGAAAGAGTGCTCGAAAGAAGCAAGGAAAACAATTTGTCCCTGAGCAACGAGAAATGCTTCATGATGATGCAAGAAGGCATCGTATTGGGACACCACCTCTCCGCAGAAGGAATAAAGGTTGATAAAAGAAAAATTGAGGTCATCAGAGACCTACCCAACCCCAGAACATAGAGAGAGGTAAGGAGTTTTCTTGGATCAGTCGGGTACTACCGACGATTTATCATCGAATTCAACAAAATTGTGAAACCACTGCACACTCTATTATCTAAGGATGTGGAGTTCAACTGGATGAAAGACTACGAGGAAGCATTTCAGTTTCTCAAAGAGAAACTGATATCCACACCGGTTCTAAGAGGACCAAATTGGGCCATACCATTCCATATCTACTATGATGCATCCAACAATGCGATTGGAGCAGTCCTCGGATAGAAGGATGGTAAAGAATTTTATGCCATCTATTATGTCAACAAAAACTTGGTAGGAGCCGAGCTCAACTACACGGTGACGGAGAAGGAGTTCCTTGCAATGGTGCATGCCATAAACAAATTCTACCATTATATCACCGGGTATAAGGTAATTGTCCACACGGACCACATGGCTATCAGATACTTGATGAGCAAGCCGGCCATTGGCGGAAGAATTATCAGGTGGCTCCTGTTACTGCAGGAATTCGACATCACAATAGTCGATAAACCAGGCAAGGACAATGTCGTAGCAGATTTTCTATCCAGATTGATACCAACAGACCATGCAATAGTGGAAGACCAGTTTTTGGATGAGCATTTGTTCACCATTAGTGAGCAAGTCCCATGGTATGCAGATATAGCCAATTACTTGGCCATCGAAAGAACCTCACCTACTCTCTCTTTTCGAGAAAAGTAGGCGGTCATAGAGAAAAGTGCATCGTTCATATGGGTTGATGGCCTCCTATTCAAAAGAGGACATGACCAGATTATAAGGAGATGCATAGCAGAGCAGGAGTTCTCAGAAGTACTCAAAGCATGTCACGATGAACCATGCGGAGGACACTTTGTAGGGAAATGAACTACCTACAAAATCCTACAAGCCATACTTTTGGCCCACTCTGTTCAAGGATGCGGTTGCGTACACTAGCAAGTGCGATGAATGCCAAAGAATGGGTAGACCAACCCATCGAGATGAAATGCCCCTCCAACCTCAGGTACACCTGGAACCTTTTGATAAGTGGGGCATGGACTTCGTGGGACCAATTAACCCACCTTCAATAGGGAGGAGGTTTATTTTGGTCTGTATAGATTATGTCACCAAATGGGTTGAAGTTCAAGCGTTGAGGGACTCAAAAGAAATAACGGTCACTGATTTCCTATTTGCTCACATTTTTACATGATTTGGGGTCCCTAGAGAGATAACAATAGACCAGGGGCCTCAATTTACCTCCAGATTGATCAAGGAGCTGATGGAGCAATACAGAGTTTGGCACAATAAAACTACACCCTACCATCCATAGGAAAATGGGCAAGTGGAAGTGACGAACAGGGAGATAGAGAACATCCTAACAAAGACCATGCAACAACATAGAAAATATTGGGCTATATGGTTTTCGAAGGTAGTCTGGGCATATAATACCACGTGGAAATCCACCATAGGCTTCACACCCTTCCAACTGGTCTATGGGAAGAGTGCAATGATGCCCATTGAATTCAAAATCAAGACGTTGAGAATGGCTTTAGAGTTGAACTTGAGCTTGGATGACGCTCAAGAAGAAAGGATTCGATAGCTCGATCAGCTAGATGAAATCTGAATGGACGCTCTGCAGAGAACGAAAATCATATAGAAGCAAAGAAAGTGGTGGCATGATCGCCACATTAAACTAAAGCAGTTCCAAGAAGGAGAATGGGTGTTGTTGTATGATTCTCGGTTCCAAGAAAGAAAAGGTAAATTAATGCAAATATGGATGGGACCGTATGAGGTGGTAGAGCTCATCAGGAATGGGGCAGTGCACGTTAGAACAATCGATGGTAGCAACACCATGTTAATGGTTAATGGCCACCGACTATGCCCCTATAACACATCCAAAACCTTGCAGGTGGAATCCAGGATAGACGTGGGGGAGACCCCATCTTGTTAGACCAAACACTCAACAGGCAAAATGGTGGGCATGGAGATGCTCACCAAAATTAGTTAACTTAGTTTTTTTTCTTACAGTGTGTTTTGTAGGGACGACGCCCGCATGCAAGCTACAAGCATCCTAACCCAGGGCCTAACAGGCACGGAATGCATCTAACTGCCTTTATTTTTCTTTCTTTTCATTTTCTTTTTGTAGGTGGAGGACCTGACAGCACGAGGAATAGGTATCTAGGAAACCAGGCCTGATTCGGCTCAACATTTCGACACCAGCACTCGTAGGTAGAAGCTGAGGTAGCGTGAAGCAAGACTGAGAAGGCTTGATCACCCTTTCCCAGTCAATCGCAACATGATTGCCGAGAATAAGGTGCCTTCCTTATAAATAAGGCACCCAGTCAGAAGAAGGCACCTTCCACATCAAGAAGGCGCCCCGCCAGAATAAGGCGCCTTCCTTATAAAGAAGGTGCCCAAAGAAGAATAAGGTGCCTTCCTTATAAAGAAGGCACCCAACCAGAAGAAGGTGCCTTCCTTATAAAGAAGGTGCATACAAAATATATATAGGCACCTTTCGTGGCTGGAAGGCACCATAAAAAAAAAAAAAAAAAGCCAAGGCGCCTTCCACATCAGGAAGGCGCATCCAGCCAGAGGTGCCTTCCACATCGAGAAGGTACATGCAGATGGAGGCGCCTTCCACATCGGGAAGGTGCATATAGATCGAGGTGCCTTCCACATAGGGAAGGCGCATGCAGACCAAGGTGCCTTCCACATCGGGAAGGCGCACCCATTCAGAAGGTGCCTTCCACCATCGAAAGGTGCACCCAATCAGAAGCACCTTTCGTAGCAGGAAGGCACCATCATCAAGAAGGTGCCTTCCACCATCGAAAGGTGCATCCAATCAGAGGTGCCTTCCACCATCAAAAGGTGCATCCATTTAGAGAGCACCGACAACATCGGGAAGGTGCCACATCAGCGCCTTCCACATGGGGAAGGTACCAAAGAATGCCTTCCACGTACAGCCAGCACTTACACCTCCCGGATGCCTCGATCGAAATGAAGCATCACATGAATGAGCGGCACCAGATGACCATACCCCTCCCCCATGTCACAAATCAGCAAATCAGCGCCCTTCATGATGCTTGAAACATCGAATAAGGTACGTGCATGTTAATTCAAATTTTTATATGATTATTTATAAAATATGCAGTACCAAAAAAGATATCGCCATCATAAAGATCATATCCCCCCATAGCCGAAACCGCGTGCCAATGATATGGCACCTTCCATAACTGCTAGGGTTAGGCACCTTCCCTATAAGAAGGCGCCTTCCTGAGGAAGGAAGGACAAAAAAAATAGCAGTAGTAAGGGAAGGCACCATGGGAGGAAGGTCTAAGAATCACGCAGTGAAGAAGAATGAACCAGGTGATACGGACGAAATCAGAGGGGCGGTGAAGACACAGTTCGAGGCCGAGGGATGGCTCGAATACTATACCCTAGTCAGTCAGGGCTAGGATATGGAGGCAGCCAAGGAGTTCACTACCTCCTTGAGGGGCGATGTAGCTCAGGTGCGAGGGGTAGAAATTCTAGTCACCCCCAAATTCATCTCATAGGCGACTGGATTGCCCCTCATAGGGGAATGTGTATACAAGGGTGGACTGCTGAAGCCATACACTAAGGTGCTACCACTAGGGGAGAATGTGCAGATAGACAAGGAGGGGCTACCCAAAAATAGCCTCCCCATGAATCTATGAAAGATATTCAAGCAGGTTGCTCGATTCTTCACATGCACCAGGAAATATACCCATCTGCACGCTAATCATGTGCAGTTTCTCAATCACCTGGTGCATGGAAGGAAGTTGAACGTGCCCTTCTACCTGGCGAATGCTCTAAAGGATGAAGTGGCTCGGTACCAAAAGGGGGCACCATCCGCCTTAGCCCACCATGGGCTGATATCGGCACTGGTCCGCCATGCAGAAGCGTAGAGGCAGAACCCCGACATAGAGGGAGATGGCGGCCAAGAAAGGCGACAGGATGCTATTGCCAAAATAGGGCAAGAAGAGAGAAGCCCTGTAGAGGAAATGGTGAGTATCAAGAAATTGGCATTGCCCTATTTCATAGAGGAAAGAGGGCAGTCACCAGTGCCTAAAAACATAGAGGAAAGAGGGCATTCCCTAGTGCCCGAGCATGAGGAGGAAGGAGCACCACTTATTAGCGATGAGGATGAGTTTCGGCCGATAGAACCAGTCCCTAGGAGGAAACGTCTGCGGTGACTCCTCCTCTCGGTAGGAGAAGAATAGAGCGACCCGAAAGTAGATGTTGCAGCCCAAACCCTCTAGGAATTGACAAACTAGAGCCCACAAGATGCAGGGACTTCCGGGAACAATGACCAGGTCGACGCGGCCTTGGAGGAGGCACTCGAATGGCAAACCAATTGCTGGATGACCCAAAAAATTTTGGAGGACTGCCAGAACAAGCATGCAGGGGAGTTGAAGGAACGAGATGGATGGATCACCCAGCTCGAGCAGCTGGTCTGCGATTGCGGGAGGAAAACCAGCTACTCTAGGATAGGGGAACAGAAAGAAGGGATGCGTCGACCCAAACTGATTGGGCGAAAGAAGTCCCGATGAATTCTCCCACATCTGTCGAACGAGTATTTTCTTTGGGAGAAATTCGATCGGATGCCCGACAGAGCAGCCCGGAGGCAGGGGAGAATTCCTCTATTTTTGGGAGTGAAGGGGAGAGAAGTCCCACAATACCCCCTATCATCGTCCTGAGTGATACAAAGTAGGATGAGGGCCTCCAATAGCAGACAAGACCAGAGGATAAGGAGGAACTCCCCAGACCTGAGGAAGGAGGAGAAGAGCCTGAGGGGTCGACACAGGACAGACAGGAGAATGAAGGAGCACCCCCAAGGATGGCAACACAGAGTGAAGAGAATGCTCTAGAGTAGGCCCCTCGAAGTGAGGAGACGTCCACCAGGGAGAAATGGAAAACCCCTATTCGAGCCATCGCATTCTCTATAGAGGCCAGAGGAAAAGGGCCCAGGTCGGCTCGAAAGAAGGTGAAGGTGACCTTCGTCGAGCTAGAAGAGGACGAATGGGATATGCAACCATTCATGGAGAGGAGAAAACAATTCGAACGACTGCTCAAAGAGATGATGGCAGCCAAGGAGACCCAGAAGGCAACCTCGAGGATGTAGGGGGACACTGGTATCTACGTCAACTCGACAGAGGACAGCCAATTCTAGGATATTTATGGGTCATCCCGGGGATGACCCTCCATGATGAGGAGGTATTTGGAATGATGGGGGGTATATGGCCCCGAATTGGAGGTCACTGCCATTGCAAAGGAGAATGCAGGGCTTACTCCTGAAGCAGCCAGATTATACAAAGCCCAAGTAGTACATTCTAGGAGGGATAATTCAGATATCCCTCTGGCAATGGTTAGACCTCCGGACGTTGACCTCTGGCAAGCTATCGAAGCTGCATTCTAGTCAATAGAGATGACGCTGGCTAGATCACCGTCGATAGCGGCCAGAATGAGGAAAGGATAGTCGACAACTGCACCCTCAGTTTCATGTAGGAAAAGGAGAGCCACACCTTCAGATGCCAGCGCATAGAAGAGACAGACTCGGGCCGCAGGTACAGCTAAATCCTCCAAGAAATGGCAATGATGAGGGGTCAACAGGGCTACCTGTAGTTTTGATGCCACGAGGGCATGGCATATGTTAGGCATGGGGGGATGATGAGCACCAAAAATGCTCATATTTTGTACACATTTTCTTGATCATTATGCGGCTGTATAATAAGGATTGCATACTTTTATAAATGATTATATAGATATTTGATGAAATTATGCGTGTTATCTAATTTATGTGTTTTCAGTGTGTTTTTGTGGAATTGCAGTTGATTTAGTTAGATTTGGATCAGTCAAGGTCTCTTTATGGACCTGGCACTTTGTTTCTTTCGGGTTCAATGCAGAAAATATAGGCGCCTTCCTCTTCCAAGAAGGCGCCAAATGGGAGTAGGTGCCTTCCTCTTCCAGGAAGGCGCCAAGCGTAAGTAGGCGCCTTCCTCTTCTAGGAAGGCGCCAAGCGAAAGTAGGTGCCTTCCTCTTCCAGGAAGGCGCCAAGGAGGTGCGCTTCCTCTCCTAGGAAGGCCCATAGGGGGCCTTCCTCTTCCAGGAAGGCACCAAAGGAGAAGAAGCACCTTCCTCCCATAAGGAAGGCATCGATGGGAAGGCGCCACTAGAAGGCAAGCGCCTTCCTCCCATCAGGAAGGCGCCACTAGAAGGCAAGCGCCTTCCTCCCATAAGGAAGGCACCGACAAGAAGGCGCCACTAGAAGGCAAAGCACCTTCCTCTCACAGGAAGGCGCCAATAGAAGATAAGCACCTTCCTCTTCCAGGAAGGCACCCACGGCAATAAGGTACCTTTTGCATGGAGAAGGCGCCCGATATACTTAGGCACCTTCCTCATAGGGAAGGTGCCCCTGTTCTTCGCCCGTTGACCAGACAAGCATGACGTGGACAAAAGCGACTGGTGCAGTTCCAACTCTACGTCAAGTAGAGCTAAATTGGGGATCGCACCAATGTATGAGAACGTCCTACCAATGCCAGGCGAAGCACAACCCAATCAACGAACACGCCATCGATAGAACCGAATGCCAATTTTAGTAGACGTCGATTACATTTACCAGACTGTCTTAGTTTAGTCTGGGATGAATCGACTATTACAACTTCTTTTGTAATAGAAGTTCTGCGGGTGTGCTATATAAACACACGCAGACCTCTCTGAAGATATATAGAAAATATATAGAAATAGAGAGATAGAAATAAGATATACAGAGAGAGGAGATAGAATATTTTTGTAATACTTTGATAATTGGAATACAGTTCTAAGAGTTCTAAGTGCGTGTTCAACTGGGAGGAAGCTGCTGGAGCCTGGGCCCACTCCAAGCCAGTATTTCTTCCCCTACTTTTCCTGTATTCTTTTCTAGATTAGTTTACTATTTTATAAGATTGTTTATCGCATCGATATTTCCAGTATTTGTAGTAGGTTCATTTCCAGGAATGTGTGGATATTTTCTTTCTATAGATTTAATCGTTTGTTTACGTAAATTATTGAGGAGTGCGTGAATGATTGACAACCGTTTGAAACACCCCCCAATAGTAGAACTAGCGGACTCATCTCAAGTGGTATTGTAAGCAATCTTATTCAGACCCTTCGCAAGTTTACGAAGCTCCCTGGGTTGATAAATTAAATGCACGGGCATGTGACAAAAGTAGGAAATAAATTAACCTTGTTTGGCCCGCAAAAAAAATCAATCTTCCATACACAATAGATTCAAACTCATTTTGAGGTCATTTCAATTTTATAAAAAAATTAAAAAATGTTGTTTTGAAGGGTTTTATAATTTTGGATTTTTTTTTTTTCAGTTTTGGAGGTAAATCAGACTTTTAAAATTTTCCTTTTCATTTATAAGCATAAAATGACATTTCCTTCATGAAAATTTTGATTTCATTGAAGGGGGTTACTTTTATGGCATTTCATAAGTTACCATGTTTGGAGCAATAAATGCACCTTTCTTCATGAAAATTTTGATTTCATTGAAGGGGGGTAATTTTATATGTTATATTAAAAGGGTGTTATTTAAAACATTAAATTATTTTTCTTCATGAAAATTATTTCATAAAAGAGGGATAATTAAATGACATTTTAAAGCCCTTATTTTAAGGCCATAAATTATTATCTCTTTGTGAAAATTAATTTCACCAAAGAGGGATAATTTATCAATCACATCAAAGGCTATCTTTATCTTCATGATAAGAAGCTACATTTAAGGAGCCTATCCATCATTTCAGATTTACATTCATAGATAGATTTTATTTTTTATTTTCATGCTTAAAGTAGGATTAATGCAAGATAAAACTTGTTTAAAACCTACCTAATAAGGGAAGATAAAATCTACCTTAAAATCCTCAAGATAAAAGGAATTTAGGCATTACATTGTGGTCATATGAGGGCCAATTCACATTTGCTTTTGGTTAAGTTTCATGAACAATCATTAAAGTAGCATAGTAAAATAAACCAACGCATGCCCCTTGTTTACAATTACTTGCAATCACTAAGGTGTTCCTAGCATTGAATTGATATATTTTATTGAGACTACTAATACACACATGCAAATGCTAATATAGTGGAGACCTTGGAGAAGTGTTTTTTTTGACTTATTTGCAAGAGGGTATTTTGGGAACAAAATCCTAAGGGAGAGTGTAATTTTATAATTGGGTAAAATTAACACTCAACACTTTGTAGGGTTATTTGAGGTTTTAGAGAAGCTTGGACTTATTGCTTACTACCTAGCCTATCATGGATCCATAGTGTATTTCATGTTTTCTTTCTTAAAATCACACACACACACACACATATGGCCCATCACATATTTTGGATTGGTAAACTTTACAAATGAGTAAGAATGATGAGGTCAATATTGAGCCTTACTGCATTTTGGATTAGAGGATAAGACAACTTAGAAAGAGATATATATAATAGGTTATGATGGTTGTTTGATAAATTGAAATATATATGTAGACACAAAAATCTAGCCATTTAACCTCCATCCATGCTTTCCTACCATTTTCGAATAATATTCACATTTATTTATGTATATTTATTATATATATATATATATATATATATATATATATATATATATATATATATATATATATATAAATATAATATTTTATATTATATTTTAATATATATTTAATAAATATGTATTTATTTAAGTGAATTAATCCTAGCCATCCAATTCCATTTAATCTCAACCCTCCATTCACATCAATCCATGCCACACCCTAAAATTAATATCCATCCTTAGATATGCTTTAATCTTAGCCACACGATTAGTGTCGTTGAAACCCTAAGTGTTGCCTAAGTTGGATTATAAGTAAAGGCCATTTTTATGGCTCAACCCCTGAGAAGTATTTTCTCGAGTTTTCAAATAATCCCTAAGTTTGCTATTCCAAAAACAACTTGTTATTATTCTCACATACCCTCAAACTATTTTGTCCATATCTCACTCATCTGGAGTCAGATTGAGCCAAAATTTTGAGGGTAGGTTCCTGATAAGCCAAAATATTGAGGGTATGTTCATGATGAGCTAAATTTTATGGGTATATTTTGAGCCATAGTTTAGATTGATTGGAGCAATAGAGATCTCAAAATAACCCTATATTTGGATGTGAGTTAGGGCATGGTTGCATCATCAGGCTGCAATAGATCAAGCCATCCATAAAAAATTATCAAGTAAGGTAAATCATACACTTTTGTTATAATTTCATATCTTTAGATTTGTATGCATTTTTAGTTAATAATAGCTAGGGTTTTTATTAATGTCTGAGGGTCTCACATAGTGGAGCCCTCACTATTACTACTAACTCTTTGATATTGTTGTTATGTGTGCAAGTTTGAATATTTGTTAGCATTGAGCAACTGCTTAAGTTGGAGTGGTCCAGTATTGGATAACACATAGCCCACTCACCACTATTGGGATCAATAATGCGCTTTAAGACACTATAAATTTGCTATTAGGATTTCAAAGAACCCTAACTACTGTAATATTGTATCAAAGGGATCACACATTATCTTGATTGTAACAATAGAGTTTTTAAACTTTCCCCCATTAATAAAATATTGATTCAATTGTTGTGCAATTTTTATTTTTTGTGTCCATTATTTAAGCATTGTTTTGGTGTTGCATTTTTGCATTCACAAATGGCGATCACGGTGGGACCCCCTAAGGGTTTTCATTTATGATTTATCTTACTAATTTACTTTTTGTTTTCCGTTATCTTATAGGTTCTTCAAAAATACAAATTTTGCATATCTAGGATTTTTATGGTGATTCGAAGCAAAAAGGTAGGTTGTTTGTAAGTTTGCTATCTTAAACCTAAATATCTATTTTATGTATTTTGGGTTGTCTATTATATTTTTTATATTTTAAATATTAAAATGAATCATCATTAATAAATCTAGAAATGAACTCATATTTAGGTTGTCTATTATATTTTTTAGATTTTAAATCTTAAAATGAACCATCATTAAGAAATTTGGAAATGAACTCATATTTAGACTATCTATTATATTTTTTAGATTTTAAATCTTAAAATGAACCATCATTAAGGAATCTGGAAATGAACTCATGTTAGTTTGCATTTTTATATCTGCATTCATCCACATATTTTGATTAGGGTTTCTGTTTTCTTAATATAAACTATTGCGTTTGTTGTGCATTTGAACTGAAAATTGCATAACCTAGTGTTGCATATTAGGGTTAGAAACAATTTTCTTTCATCTATATAAGTTGGAACAATGTTTTATTACTAAAATTATCCCTACCATTGGGTGATTCTAGGTAGAGGTGTGAATGAACCCTCTAGTTTTTATTTAGATAGGGGATCTTAAGCAATGTACTTCACACCCTTTGGAGAAATTGACACTCTTTTGCTGGCTTATGAATTAGGTTTATGAAATTAATTGTTTTTAACATTGTTTGTATACAATAGAAAACATAAAAATTAAAAATATTTCACACATCATGATTCATGTAAAATAGTAGTGGTTGGATTTCATCACCAGCCATTTTTTTAGATTTGGTGACAGTGGCATTCATCTCCATCCACCATTATTTTCCCTTAGACACCCTAGGAATACCACTGAGCAAAATTGTTGGATTTCATCACCAACAAGAATCTCGTTGCCCTACCTTAGCCATAGTTTTTCACCTTCTTTTCATTAAGAAATATTAGAAAATCAAAACACACAAAACTTGCACATAAAATGAACACACATTGAAAGGAGATAATTAATGAACAAGGTAAGCCACATTAATTAATACTTAGCATTGTTTGTTTGTTCCCTTAAGCATTCCAATTTTTGTGTTACATTTGATATTTTAATCTATATCTTGATTTATTTTGCTTATAGTATTAACTAAAAATAAAAAGAAAACAATAAGTCAAGAAAATTTAATGGAACTTTCATCCACATTCCCCACCACTTCTATGGTAGAATCCTTGAATATGACACAAACAAATTTATATGCAGGTCCCTCACATTCTTCGTCATCCACAATCTTCCACATGACCATACCCCAAGAGGAATCGACCTCCCCTATAATATACCATCACATTACCCATATAAATATGGAAAAATTAGAAGCCTTCATGAAGTCCTATAATTATGTCTTAGAATTGATCCCCAACTCACCTAGACATGATAATTCTTTATTGTAGGAAATTATCTTATCCTAGACCTCAACCCTCCCTTGGTATGAAGCACAAGTCAACATTGCTTCACAAACACCCATTTCATCCAATCAAGTTACAATTTCCATTGCCACTTATCCTCCATCCACATCAGCTATTCCATATTCACCCATGCATTCCAATGATGATCTGGAAATTAATAAAGTATGGGAATATTTGAACAAATTTCTTAAGAAGTGGCAAACAACTCAATAGCAAGTTCAAGTGAACCCTATACCTTAGTCAATTTCCACTCAACCCACCTTCACCACACAAATTCCATCATGGGAACCATAATCCTCTGTGGTTTCCATTCCCATACCTCCATCAACTCATTCCATTCCCATGAGTCAACCCATCCATAGTCCTCATACATCATATCCTTTTCTTCATTCACAATCATTTCTTCACCAACCTCATCATCATCAAATTTATTGCATGCCCCTAATTGATCACACCTCAAAAAACACATTCAATCTCATCCATTCATCAATCCATTCACCACATCCTAATACATTCAACAAGCCAACAAAGGATTACAATCAAATTGTCAACACAATAAAATTTTACAACAAATTTTAACTCGACTCACTAACATTGAGTTACAGTTGAGTCATCATCAATTTCAACAACCATAACAGTTGAAACATCCAAGTTCACAATCCACATCTCAGGTTTTGATACATGTACCAAAAATTCAAAATCCAACACAATTGGACAAATGCACCAAGTATCCTTCAAATACCCCTCACAAATACATAGTGCTTTCAAAATCTTATTCAACAATTTTTCAAAGGCTTTATGAAGCACAAGAGATTTCCCTTCCAAAAATTAAACCAAGAGACCCAACCAAATGAGGCAAACACTTTAAGGAGCATTTGTACTATCCTTATCATCAACAAGTGGGCCATGACATCAACAACTACCATGTATTTAAATACATTGTCCAAGATCTTATTGATCTAAAAGTATTTTCCACCAATATTTCATCCAAACCATCTTATCAGGATAATGGTGCCAACTCAATCACCAAGCAAATTGGGAACTCTCAGGATATCACATCCTCCTAGTCATTCACATCACCAATCAAAAATCTTCAAAGGTACCTAATCTCTTTGGTCACATTTTAACATGGCTTCATATTAGCCATTCATCATTAACATGGCTACACAATAGCCATTCATCATTAACATGGCTTCATCAACAACCATTCATCATTAACATGGCTTCATCAACAACCATTCATCATTAACATGGCTATACAACAACCATTCATCATTAACATGGCTTCATATTATCCATTCATCATTAACATGGCTTCATATTAGCCATTCATCATTAACATGGCTTCATCTTAGCCATTCATCATTAACATGGCTACACAATAGCCATTCACCATTAACATGGCTCCACATTAGCCATTCCCACATTAACATGGCTGCACAATAGCTATTCATCATTTAAATGGCTACACAATAGTCATTCATCATTAACATGGCTAAACAATAGTCATTCATCATTAACATGACTTCATATTAGCCATTTCCACATTAACATGGCTGCACAATAGCCATTCATCATTAAAATGGCTTTAGCTTACCCATTCATCATTAACATAGCTTCATCTTAACCATTCATCATTAACATAGCTTAAGCTTAGTCATTCATCATTAACATGGCTTCATCTTAGCTATTCATAATTAACATGGCTATACAATAGTCATTCACCATTAACATGGATCCACATCAATCATTCCTATATTAACATGGCTACACAACAACCATTCATCATTAACATGGTTACACAATAGCCATTCATCATTAACATAGCTTCATCAAAAACCATTCATCATTAACATGATTTTATCAATAGCCATTAATCATAAACATAGCTACACAATAGCCATTCATAATTAACATGGCTTCATCTTAGTCATTCATCATTAGCATGGCTACACATCAGCCATTCCCATATTAACATGGTTGCACAACAACCATTCATCATTAACATGGCTTCACAATAGCTATTCATAATTAACATGGCTACACAACAACCATTCATCATTAACATGGCTTCATTAACAGCCATTCATCATTAACATGGCTACACAACAACCATTCATCATTAACATGGTTTCATCTTAGCCATTCCCATATTAACATGGCTTCAACTTAGCATTCATCATTAAAATGGCTTCAACTTAGCCATTCATCATTAACATGGCTTCATCTTAGACATTCATCATTAACATGGCTTCATATTAACCATTCATTATTAACATAGCTACACAATATCCATTCACCATTAACATGGCTCCACATCAGTCATTCCCATATTAACATGGCTGCACAACAACCATTCATCATTAACATGGCTACACAACAACCATTTATTATTAACATGGCTTCATATTAGCCATTCATCATTAACATAGCTTTAGCTTAGTCATTCATCATTAACATGGTTTCATCTTAGTCATTCATCATTAACATGGATTCATCTTAGACATTCATCATTAACATGGCTTCAACTTAGTCATTCACCATTAACATGGCTTCATCTTAGCCATTCATCATTAACATAGCTTCATCTTAGCCATTCATCATTAACATGGCTTCATCTTAGTCATTCATCATTAACATGGCTACACAACAGTCATTCATCATCAACATGGCTCCACAACAATAATTCCATCATTAACATGGTTTCATACCATTCCCTATTTCTATTGAGATAAAAACAGAACTCATCATTTACATTTTCACAATTACTCCATCATTCATTACCATGACATCTTCACATCCACCATTACATTTCCACAATCAGTTCATCACAATCACATTCACTTTCATCCATAATCATTTCATTCTCCAAATCAAAAACCCTTCTCTGTTAGGGAAAAAATAGAAACAATCCTTGGATTACTCTAAAAACCCTTGCATTGCATTCCCATTATTTTATCATATTGCATTTTCACGTGTTAGTTGTTTTCTTTACAAGCTTGCTATGTTGGGGGAGAAAAAGAATTCAAAAATTTTGAACACCACACCCCTATATATATATATATATATATATATATATATATATATAGGCTAATACACAAAATATTTACATACACTTCATTTATAACATTGCATTGCACTTGCATTTACACTTCAAAAACAATGCATTCACCTATATCTCATATTGCATTTCACAAAACTGCATGTCATACATTGCATTTACATCCACATTCCACATTTCATATAGGGATCATTTATTCAAGGTCTTAATTGGTCCAAAAAAAGTCATGTTGCCTTAATCAGGGACACGTTCACAATGTCATCCACACAATTCCACAAATTCAAATTGCCATGAACACAAGCCACATTCACAAACTCCTAGGTGTTTTTGGTCACTCAGCCACTTCTAGTGTTTTAAGAAACCTCTAGAATACATGTCGAGTTCTTTTTAGGACCATTACACATACACACTAAGAAAATCTTGAGTTATGGGAATTGACTCTAAAACATTCTTAAACCCACAATTCAAATATTAAAAACATCTTGTTTCAAATAGGGCTAACACCATACTTGGTATGAAATCTTGAAGTGAAAAGGGTTATCCTTGCTTGTCCCATCATGCAACATAGTCCATAAGAACAATGGTTTGCACTACTATCACAGTTGCTTCAAATCTAAAAGATAGAGTAGTAAGGATAGGGTACTGTAGCACCCTAAAATTGGCGCAGTTAAACCTTAGTAAAAAGATAAAAATTTGAATTTTAACCCAAACCGCCCGTTAACCGCCTGTTACCCGCTCTCCTCATTTTTCGTGCCATTTTTAGGATTTGTTTTGACCGTTGGATGATATCGTCGCAGATCAGACGAAATCATCCCAGATCTGACGAATTCATCTGGAACAGAACGTCCAGACGATTTCGTCCCAAAACCAAATTTTCATAATTAGCTTCTGTTTCAACAGCTTCTCTAACTTGGGCAGAAAGCGTGTCTGCATAGTTAGAGTCTCCCCCATTGGAGATCTCCCAAATTGGGATGATCTCCAACCTCCTAACCTCTCCCTAATCCTATATAAACTAGGATTTTCTCAGTTTATCCCCCTGAACCCCCTAGTTGACTGATTTATCTATAAAGTTAGCTCCTTGTGCATTAGAACATCCTCGCACCATCGTTTGCATTTTGTATTTCATGTTTTCTTGCAGGAATTTTACTATTTTTTAGTCGGAGCAAGCTCGGATCGTCGCAGGCGATTCCAGACGATTTTGGATGATCCTGTCGTAGATCGACGATGATCTCGTACGATTGGAGGCGATCTCGACTGTAGTCCAGATTGGGGGCAATCAGAGCCCAGAGTTTGCATTTTCTTATCGTTTCTCTTCATTTTCTTATGCATTATCTTGGTTTATTTTATTTATGCATCTTGGAGTTCACCTCATTTAGCATAGATGCATGATAAAGTTAAAATAAATTATTAAATTAATGCATTTCCTTTTAATTGCTATCTGGATCTATCATTTAGGCAAATTTATTATTATTTCTATCATTTCCCCTTGCTTTTGTAGTTGCATTTTTGGTATTTTGTATCTATTTTTGTGATTGCAGGTTTCTAACGAATTTGTCTGACGAATTCGTCAGATCTCAGATGATCCCGTCTGATCTCAGATGACCGACTATGATCTGAGATGATTCTATGAAATTTCAGATGATTACGTACGATTTGAGATGATTTGGACTTCTACAAACCTCAGAATCTTCATTCAGACATCCGAAATCAGGTATATTCTATCCTATTTAGCATATTCTCTGTGTTTAGCATTTATTCATGTTTTTTGTATTCATAAAAATCAGCATTGGCATATAGAATAGCTTAGATTCATCTTGGCCAAACCTAGGAATTGAATGATTAAAGTACAAAATGAACACATCAAACCCACTATCAACCTAGGTGTGGAAACCGCCACTCAAAAGTTTCCTGGTGAACCCACCATCCATCAAAAATTCACCCTTATACCCCTCCCCGAGAGGCGGGACCTTCAAAGGGCCTCTCAGTCCGAGGTATTGTCCCATCCTTCTCGCATCCCCCTTTCGGGCGCGGATCCTATAGCCTGAAGGTAAGGATGCAAAAAATTTGGAGCGATACATTTTGGTGAACCCGACGTGAAAACTAAAAACCTTTTGAAAACAATCCAAAAAAAAATCAAAAACATAAATGCATTTAGAATCAAAGATTGCATATCATATTTAGATGGTAGATTATAATAAAAGATGAGCTGTCACCATTAATGTTGAGAATCAATTAGCAGACTATAGAGATTACTTCTTTGCTTAGAGTATCTCAAACATATAGAGTCCCACCTTTATGGGACGAGCTTAATAGGAGATTGAATCTCATTTCATCTAGATCAACCGAACTTAGGCAAATCAAGAGGTTTGTCCTAGATAGAATCCTGGATCCCGATCAAGTGACCTTGTATCATGAGCTTCAGAGAGCTTGCCATAGGTGGTTAGCAGATAAAAGAGCCCTTGTGTCTTCTGAATTGTACACCTTTGAGGAATACCTCGATAATGCAATTGTAGTACATAAATTTCTATCTCGTATAGAGGATCAAGAGGTCGTTCTTACGGATAGAAAGAGATGGAATAGAGTTCCTAGAGCTGTGTTATATCGAGAGTATTGCCATGAGATCTATTTTTACAAGTCAGAGTCAGAAGTAGATAATATCACTATAGCACACTTTGTCAAGTTCTTGAAAAACCATTTCCAATTTGAAGAGGAGCATTTCATGACTCTTGATGAACTTGATCCTATCAATGACATCTATAAACTATTTATAGAAAACTAAGCTATTCTTTTATTATTATTATTTCTTGCATTTAGTGTGCTGTTTGTTGTCTTTATAATCATAAAAACAAAAAAAAATAATAAAAAATAAAATAAAAAAAAACAAAACAAAATCATAACAAAAAATCAAAACATTTTCTTTTAAGTATTATAGTAGGTATATAATTAAAATATATACCTCCCAAATTTGTTGCAAATATATTAATATATATTTGCTAAAATCTAAATTTAAACATAATGACTAGACTCAGGAATGGAAAACAGATTGAAGTAGAAGAAGATTGGTTAGGAAAACTCGTAAATAACCCAGATGTCCTTCCTGAAGACCCAATTCAGGAAGAAGGAACCCTAGACCAACAAGAAGAAGAATTTGTTGAAGGAAATGAACAAAGAGAAACTGTTAGAGAGGAAGGATCCTCATCTCCTAAAATATCTCCGGAAGGAGCTGTTACTTTTGAGAACATGGAACATTTCTGGAAGTTCCTCAATACTAATATTGGCACTCTTAATAGAGCAGTCCATATGGACAAGGATCAAATTAGTGACACTCAAGCAACCCTAGAAGACATATATCACACACGCACTAATCCCTTGTCCTTCGTTGATCAAGAAAGTGATCAAGCTGGACCATCCAATTTGGATATGGCTGCTATAATCCAGAACATGCAACAACAACAGGTTACCCAACCACCTAGAGTGCCTGTTACCAAGCCTAGGGTTATTCCCACACAAAAGAAACCTTCATTCACTGCTCTATTTCGCCAAGTTATTGATCAATATACCTCAAATCAACAAAAGCCTAAAACAAAACCAAATACCAATTTCCAACAATCTGGGATACAACATAATGCTACAACAAATCTTCTTCATAATACTCTTCCTACCAACCATTTGCATAACAACAATATAGCATCTAATCCTTATGTCACGCCATCCTACGCTCACAAATCCCATACTCATGTACCACCAAACCAATATGGTGGACAAACTGGTAATCTGGAAGCCATGGTGAAACAGTTAGTCTCCCGCATGGACCGGATAGATCCCTACCGTCCCTCGTACAATTATCGAGAGATGTGTAGTCAGCCTCTAGATCCTATAGTTGTAGCACAACCATATCCTAAACACTTTCCTATGCCTGTCCTACCTATATACAAAGGAACCGAAGATCCCATAGAGCATCTTCGTATGTTTAGGATAGCATGTCATGATATATCACATGATGACTTGTTATTACTAAAAATGTTCCCAAAAAGTTTAGGAGGGATGGCATTGGAGTGGTATTATCAACTACCCACTCATTCTTTGAGGAATTTCGAAGAAACCACCGAGTCTTTTGTGCATCAATTTAGTGCCTATATTGAAAGGCATGTAACCATTAAAGATTTGTACAACCTAAAACAAGACAAAGATGAGTGTTTTGCTGACTTCTTAGCTCGATGGAGGCAGTTGATAGGAAAATTACACTTTGTGTTACCTTATCGAGAAATGTTGGATATCTTTATCAATAATTTACAAGAACAACTATCCTATGAATTATCAATCACTACCTTGACCACCTTCGATCAAGCTATAGATTTAGCTCGAAGAGTGGAAGATGCTCTCATTAGGAGAGGTCAGCTCAAAAAGAAAGATGATGAGAAAACATCCAGAAATCAATATAAAAATAAACAAGTTGTGGGTGATGGAGTCACTGATAGTAGAAATATTGCCAATGTTAATACTGCAAAAACAACAGAGAAGTTTATATTGAAACCTCTTGATAAACCACCTCCAAGAATTTACTAGGTTAAATCAACCTTTATCAACCATTCTCCCGCAATTATTAGCACGAGGTTTGATCCAATTACCAAATATCCGGGAACCTGATCCAACTATACCCGGATACAGAGCTGATTTACATTGTGATTTCCATAGAGGACCCGAGACATGCTACCAACTCTTGTAAAATATTAAAACATAAAATACAAGACTTGATTGATAACAATGAGATGGAGGTGCAAGCCTTTCAACCTAAACAAAATCCTCCTAATAATGCTCAAAAGAACATCCCCCAAAATCAGAATCGAATGCCAATCAATCATTGGACATATTTCAACATCCTTTACCAAAGCATGGTAAAGAGGTGGCTAATCAAATTGAGCATCATAATGTTCCCCCTCCTACCCGATATGTAGGAACTATTAGTGGACATTTACCTACTCATGATCTGGAAATATTTGACACAACTTTATCCATGGTTACGACTGGACCTCTATATAATATTCGGACACTTGATCTTAGTGATACCGAATATGAGACTGAAAGTGACATGGAAATCACCTCAAATCAATCGAATAGTTCTGAAGATGAATCAGATCCTATTCAACCTATCACAAGTTCTATGGTTCCGGAAGAACCATTTCCTAGAAGAGTCACTACTAGACCATCTTCTCACCAATTACTTTCTAATGAACAAGCCATAAACGCTAGACCAAGACCTATTCATCACCCGCAAAATAATATTGTAGGTACCATCGGAGTCGTTACTCGACAACAGGCTCAAAACTCTCAACAAGATCAAACTCAGAACGATGGATCAGCTCCATTTGTTTTGAAAAATCCCAATAAAGGGAATCATGCACCTAATGTTCAACCTAAACCTCCTTATAATATTAATGAACAATTATCAAATACTACAGCTAGAATTTCCCTTTTGGACCTTTTAAGATCTTCTCCTACCCATAGGGATGAATTAATGCTCACATTAAGCCAAATGATGGTACCACAAAATATTCAACCTGAAGCCATGTCCAATACTATCATAACTCGAGAAGTCGATTGTATTGACTTTCGGGATAGAGATATACCACAACATAGTTTACATAAGGATAACCCCTTATATATTACTGCCCTAATTGGAGATGTAGCAGTTAAACGAGTCTTGATTGATAATGGTTCATCTTTAAACATATGCACTTTTGACTTCTACCAAAGATTTGGGTTTAGAAGTGATGAAATGAAAAGAACTGATATGATTATAAAAGCCTTCAATGACGAAACACAAGAAACATGTGGAGTTATTACTATCCCCTTGCAAGTTGGTCCTAGAACCTTAGACATGACCGTGTTTATTGTACATTGCCCTGCATCGTACAATATACTTTTGGGTCACCCTTGGATCAACGCGATGCGAGCTGTTCCCTCAACTTTACATCAGTGTGTTAAATTCGAATTTAAAAATCAGTTGGTTACCATTCATGGTGATCCTAGACCCTTTGATATGTGTGCTTTGGCAAAACCTGTTGGAGTTCAATTTTGCCCTGCTCTGTCATCCACACATCCTAATTCTCATCATCCACCTAAACGTGTGAAACACACACCCATAACATCATCTACCTCTTCTCCATCAATTCCACCTTCACATATGCTCCCTCCATCTTATCAAGATTTGGAATATAGTGATAAAAATGAAGAACCTTCTTATCTTTCTGATATTTTATTTTGTAACATGATTAATTTTCCACATATAAAAGTCAAATCTTTTGCTACATTATTTTACATTATAACAAAGCTTTTGTTATCGCTACCTTTTATTCATCACCTTTTGTTCTTACCTTCACCACAACCAAATTATCCTTCAAAACCACCTTTGATTTTGAAGCAACCTTAGACATGCTATACTCAAATAACCTTGTATAGTGTATATAGATCATCTTGTATATACCACCAATTCAATTCATCAATTAAAATCAAAATATAAAAACATCAAAATCATCAAAATCTTCAAAAACATCTTTTATTTTTGTACTTATCAATTCTTGAAGTATTGCAGTTATATTTTCAATTATTTTGGATAAATTAGCATTTATTTGGAATCCCGCACTTTCACATTCACATGAATAAATATCTTGATTTTATTTTGTATGATTATTAATCTCTCTTATATCAAAGTCCACAGTTGAATTAAATAAAGTTTTGAGCATAGAGAACTGATCTTGTTATTTACTTGAACCAAGTATATCTCTTCACATTAAAATGATTTCATTGCAAATTCAATATGATGCTACATAGTAGAAGTGGTTTCTTGAGCGAAAAGTTTCCCCTGCTATCCTATCATGCACATGGTCTAGAATCTTTGAGAATTGACAAAAGGACAAGCTCACCCCTACCCGGAATAAAAATCCCTTGCTCTACAACTAATCCGAGCAAGTATCCCTAGTATAGGAAGAAAAAGAAAAGTTCAAAGAAAATGAGAAAAAGAAAAATATTATTTTGTATCATCACAACAATATTTCAGCATTATCTCAATATCAAGCAAAAATACAAAAAAAAAAAAGAAAAGAGAAAAAGCAAAAGCAAAATGCAATAAAATCCCTTTCCCTACCCCTTGAAAAGAAAAGAAGGGTGAATGAGCTTGAATCCCTGGAATTCTCAATTATTCAAAAACTGTGAGGTAAGCCCCATAACAGGTGGTTTGTGCCCAACCCGCTTGGCCTTGGGTAATTCCTAGCGTGGTGATATGTCTGTCACATTAGCGACCTTCTTTTGTACAGACCTATGTCGGCTTATGGATTAGCTAGCTCTTGATAACCCGACTTACATAGTAGTCTGGTACGGTTACATGCATATAAATCATGGTCAAGGAACACTCATTTGGTTAATTCAAATTACTTGTATCAAATTATCTTGCTCAAAATTGGTGAATGAACAATACAATTGCACACACATTTGTATTTGAGAGATTTTGTATCATTATGATAAATCAAGATCGGTAATGAACTCACATTTGCACATGAGGGTTCCTTATAAATCTACATTTGTCTTTGAGATAATTTAAAATATTTCTGCAACTCTTTTGGAATAGTTTTTTCTTCTTATTTCAGAACATCTGTTTAGTATAAAAACAATTACATACATTGTTTTCACAAATCACAAAATTATTTCAAACAACATATTACAAAATCTAGTCAATAAAGTCATGTTCATATTATTATTTTCTGTTTATCAAAAATCAAAAAATCAATCATGCAATAAAACTAAAATATCAATTTCTTCTTTGGATTTCGCGATGATGGTATAAGTCTATACCTATAATTCTATGCCTAGCGCAAACCATTGTTCTAATTTTATTTTCCATTCATTTTAAAAAATTCATAAAAACATATGACTTACATCATTATGTTACACAATTGTGCTTTAAAAAGAACGAACACTTATTCTATTTCATGTCATTATGTCAACATTCAATTTTGCAACGATGGTATAGTTCCTAGGGACTTATTCAAAAAATTTATCACACTTAGGAATTTATGCCTAGCAAAAATCATATTTCTTTAAATATGTCATGCATAATATTTTTATGAAAATCTGAAAACAAATCATCACCATCATCATTTCCATCATCACAACACAAAGTCTTAAGACAGTCTCTTAAGCACTCTTTTACTTTTAGCAATATTTCTATACTGGGATTAGCTTGACGACCTAGTGAGCGGCGACTCCATGAAATGGTCTATAACAGCGACAATGTCCTTTGAAATTATTGTTAGAAGTCCCTTTTATTTTTCATCAAATCACACCACAAAAACAACCAATTTATTCACATCGATTATTTCATTTACAATTTTATGCCATGACATAAAAATTATAATTATTTCCAAACGACATAATTACATGAATCATCAATAATCAATTGCAAAATTCAAAATTAAAGCATCATACAACATATACACAAGTCATATCATCAAAAAAAGATAATATATATATATCAATCAATTATGTACATCATACTTGGATTGGTATGCCACAATCAATACCCTGGCATACTCAATCCTCTCAAAAAATAATAATAATACAATCTGCACTCTGTAGTAGCTAGCCTCGAGAAGCCCTCGAGCTCTCAGCCTCATCTCCTCCCCCACCCTGAGGTGGAGGAGGTGGTCCCATAGAGGTCCGGGCTGTGTCTTGGGTCCTCATCATCGATCGTGAGGATGTCCTCGATGATCCCATCATGATCGGCTCTGCAATGGGGGCTGGCAGTGGTACCCTCTGGTTCTCTGGAACCATGTGATAGTATAACCCCTAGTAGAATGTGGTCTGAGCAATAGACCATGCCATATCTCGAGTGCTCGCCCCTCCACTCCGAGCCCTGAGCCATGTAGCCTCATCTTGTAGTGTCTGCACCTGAGCCCGAAGGTGGGCAACCTCAGCCTGGAGAGCCATCGTCTCGCTGCTCTCCCCTACCTCGACACCCTTGCCCTTATCGGGTGATGGTGGTCTCTCCCCCTATTGAGAAGGGACTCCCCTCTCCCTCCTCCCTATCTCCTGAGGTCTCTGTGGAGCCTGACCCATCCTTTGGCGTCTCTCCTATGGAGACCATCGTGCTCTCTCCCGTCGTGACCTCGTGCTGCCTCAATAGCAGCCTGGCATTGCCTCCCCATCCGTCGCACCATGGCATGCACTGGACCCTATGCCCTCGTCATCCGAGGAGGGTGGATGCCTACGTACCAGGCATCATATCCATCTATAACCCTAGCATCGTCACCATCCACTGGCTGGATGGGGGCATCATCCGTGTCCTGACTCTAGAATCGTTGCATGTCTGGAGCCTCGCTCAATGTGGTACTATCTCGAATAGTCTGGGAGTACTCATAATCCCTGAGAGAAGGGATCCCCTACTGTAGACCGAACTATCATAGAACTCGATCGTAGCGGTGGAGCTCTACCTCTCCCCGCTCCATCCTCAGCCAATAGACTCGCCTGATGCGAGCCAGCTCCTACCCATCCTCTGCCCACCTTGGGTGCTCTCGCCATGGCCTCTAGGTGATCTGGTCTAGGATGAGGTCATCTAGCAACCTCCGTGACATCGGCAGATCTATCCACCATTGTGACCCCCTTTGTAGCCACCAGTAGAAAACTTGGGGCCTCTCTCGATCAACCCCTATCAGTGGGAGCCCTATCGGCCTCCGCACCATGATGTGCTCCCAGCACCAAACCTGTAGTAGCGATGTCAAGACCAGACATCGACCTCCCTTGTATACGACCCCATGTAGGATCCTATACAAGCGGCATAGTACAAAGCTGCCCCATGCAAACCTGTATCCGTGGTCTCTCATGTCGCAGACCACATCTGAGAGGAGCCATGGTAATCTGCACCCACTCTGGTGGCACAGCAGTAAGCCACCTACCACCCCTACCAAAACTCGAGTCAGCCTAGATGCCCCAGGCATCTGCCTTAGAGACTCGATGTTCACTCCGCCCTTCTCCAGGGTGAAGCTCGGGTCTCTACTCAGCCTCATCATCGCCTGGCCCTGATTGGCCGTAGGCGTCATCAACCGTCCTTGTATGGGGATCCTCATGATCCTCCATACGTCCTCTAGTGTGGGAGCCATCTCCCCTATCGATAACCAGAAGTAGGATGACCCCGGATACCACCTCTCTGCTAGGGCTGTCAGTAGCCCCATGTCTGTCGGTACTTGTGGCATCTCTGCCACATGCTGTAGCCCGACCTGTGCTAGTCGGTCGTGCTCTGCCTAGTCGAGCGCGGCTATGTCATCTCTTAGTCCCCGTATTTCCATTCTCGACTCTTTAGTAATCCCTTCTACAAAACAAACAATAAAACAATAAAATTCATTAATAAACCAATCATTAAAATCAAATTAAATACATTTTAAACAAGCTTAATTTCATAAAAATGATGATATCGTCCACCATTGGATGATATCATCCCAAATTGGGTAAAATCATCCTTTGTAGGATGAAATCGTCTCCTATTTCGCAACTTGGGGATCGCCCCTTGTTGGACGGGATCGCCCCTAGTTCATCGATTTCGCCCTCCGACGAAATTGACGATATAGGGACGATTTCGTCCCGACGTCGTCGACGGCCTAAAAATGGCCGCGATGCCCCAAAACAATCAAAATTTAAAACAAAAAATTGCACAAATTAAATTCAAACCTAATCTACTAGGATTAGATCCTTACCCGTAGCCCGCGTCGGACCTCTGTCGCTCTGTGTCGTCTCAACCATTTTTCTCTCTATAGAGCTCTAGAACAGTAAAAATGAATTAGGGTTTTACCCTATTTTTCTTAATTTTATTTAAAAACAACAACATTTTTAATTTTGCTTTTTCGTTTTTTACCTCAAACGTTCGATTTGGGTAAAAACACGGAGGGGGCACCATAGTAAGAAGTCGTACGATTCGACCTAGAATCGTCGTCTAGAAAATTGAGTAAATTTTTGCTTTCTCGTAAAACGGGAAGAACTCGTCTTTAACGCATTTTCTTCAGAAAATTCGCTAAAGAGGGGGCAAAATGTAGCACCCTAAAATTGGCACAGTTAAACCCTTAGTAAAAAGATAAAAATTTGAATTTTAACCTCAAACTGCCCGTTAACCGCTTGTTACCCGCTTTCCTTATTTTTTGCACCATTTTTAGGATTTGTTTTGACCGTTGGACGATATCGTCGCAGATCAGACGAAATCATCCCAGATCTGATGAATTCATCTAGAATAGAACGTCCAGACGATTTCATCCCAAAACCAAATTTTCATAATTAGCTTCTGTTTCAATAGCTTCTCTAACTTGGGCAGAAAGCGTGTCTGCGCAGTTAGAGTCTCCCCGTTGGAGATCTCCCAAATTGGGATGATCTCCAACCTCCTAACCTCTCCCTAATCCTATATAAACTAGGATTTTCTCAGTTTATCCCCTTGAAACCCTTGAACCCCCTAGTTGACCAGATTTATCTACAGAGTTAGCTCCTTGTGCATTAGAACATCCTCGTACTATTGTTTGTATTCGGTATTTCAAGTTTTCTTGCAGGAATTTTATTATTTTTCAGTCGGAGCAGGCTCGGATCGTCTCTGACGATTCCAGACAATTTCGGACGATCTTGTCGTAGATCGACGATGATCTCGTACGATTGGAGGCGATCTCGACTGTAGTCCAGATTGGGGGCAATCGTAGCCCAAAGTTTGCATTTCCTTATCTTTTCTCTTCATTTTCTCATGCATTAACTTAGTTTATTCTATTTTTGCATCTTGGAGTTCACCTCATTTAGCATAGATGCATGATAAAGTTAAAATAAATCATTAAATCTAATGCATTTCCTTTTAATTGCTATCTGGATCTATTATTTAGGCAAATTCACTGTTATTTCTATCATTTCCCTTGCTTTTGCAGTTGCATTTTTGGTATTTTGTATCTATTTTTGTGATTGCAGGTTTCTGACGAATTCGTCAGATCTTAGACGATTTCGTCTGATCTCAGATGATCCAACTGTGATCTGAGATGATTCTATGAAATTTCAGATGATTACGTATGATTTGAGACGATTTGGACTGCTACAAACTATAGAATCTTCATCAGACATCCGAAATCAGGTATATTCTATCCTATTTAGCATATTCTCTGTGTTTAGCATTTATTCATGTTTTCTGTATCCATATAAATCAGCATTGGCATATAGAATAGCTTAGATTCATCTTGGCCAAACCTAGGAATTGAATGATTAAAGTACAAAATGAACACATCAAACCCACTATCAACCTAGGTGTGGAAACTGCCACTCAAAAGTTTCCTGGTGAACCCACCATCCGTCGAAAATTCACCCTTATACCCCTCCCCCAAGAGGCGGGACCTTCAAAGGGCCTCTCAGTCCGAGGTATTGTCCCATCCTTCTCGCATCCCCCTTTCGGGCGCGGATCCTATAGCCTGAAGGTAAGGATGCAAAAAATTTGGAGCGATACATGTACAATTAGCATCATACTTAAGTTGAGAATTTGATTTCCCAAAGCTCTAAATATTTTATGTCACACACCATTGATCATTGGGTTGTAATGATTATACTATATTTCTAGTCAGACGGTTAGGTAGTCATCCCCAAAATTCAAGAGATCAAAAACACAAATCATGGAGTATGGAGTTAGCCTCCACTGGAGATATAGATGCTTGACTGGTAGTGGAGTACACTCAAGCGTGATGACATGTCTCTTTTAAAGGAGATCTCTAACCACTCATGCAGATAAGCTAGCCTCTTGGTTTAAACCATAACAGGTTTACCCAATTTATTCAAGATGAGTTAATGAACTCACTTGCACACACATTGGTCCTTGATTATCTCAGGTCATTACCATACTCTTGATTCAGTAAATGAATTCACTACACACATATTTGGTCCTAGAATGATTATGCAGTCTTAGTGAGTTTGTTTGATGCCACTAGGATGTTTGAGTCTCTGTAAAATAGATACTCTTCCATATCAACATCCATATATTCTTCCATATCAACATCCATATTTTCTTCTATGTCAATATCCATGTAACTTCATGAGTCATTCATCCCATATGCCACCAAGTTTGGTGCCCCTGATTAAACAAAAAAGATAAAAACGACCAAGCAAGATCTAAACCACAAATGATCATTAGAATACTTGCATTCCACCTTGCATTAATCATCCGTACATTCCACCTTGCTTTAATTATCCATAATATATCATATGCATTCATCATCAATAGAAAACATGCATTCACACATAAAAACATTCACACATAAAAACATTCACAAAAAAGTAAAAGCCATGTATATATATATATATATAACTCGCATATGCAAAATCGCTAAAAGAGTTCAAACATCATCACAACTTGGGGGTGTTCATGAAACAATATATTTCTATAATTGATTCATAAGAGATAAACGAAATGAATAATGTGATAAGGGGTAGATGAAATGTTATTGCCACTTTAGTAGGGCTAAGTCCTAGCCACTAAGGAGGGATTAGTCCTTGCAAATAAATTGTAAATGAAAATAAACTTGATGATAGATGAACAATGATAAATCAACCTATACTATTAATATTAAATAAATGACAAATATTTGTGAAACAATAATATAGCCAACTAGCTATATTAGGGTTGTAACATGGCTCCCCTCCTCAGAAAGCTTTGTCCTCAAAGTTAAGAATGGTTGGAAAATACTTTATGGTTACGATGTTGAAGAACACAAGCTTATACTGAGAGGGGGGTGAACAATATAAGACCACTTTTTACTTTTCTTATTTATATTACAAAATAGTAAAGCAATATACCCACAACAATATCAAAGCAATGCATAAAAACATCCACAAAGTGACAACAATTTTAACGTGATTCACCCAGAATGGTTGGGCTACGTCCACGGATAAAATATTTCACTAAATTTTATCAATCCAACTTCTGGGAATACCTTTCCCGATTACAATGTTTATGGGCACCAACCCAAAGGAGACACCAATCCCCTAGCTCTGCTCTCGGTTGGTGATCCTCTAGAAGACCTCTGCCTCCGTCGCCCTTAGCAAATGGAACTCTATCCATAGAAGACACCTGTCCTCCCTGCTCTGGTTGGAGACCTCTCGTCCTCAACTCTATCACCTCCAAAGATGGTCCTCGAATTTGCACTAAACACAGTCCTTCGGTCTAGCACAAATGTCCTCGATCTCTTTCTCTAATCTGCACCAAACATAGTCCTTCGGTCTGGCACAAATGTCCTCGAATCTGCACCAATCTCTGTCCTCAATTGGTTCTCAATTCTGGTTCACAAAAGTGGTTCACAAGCTTTCACTAAAGCTTGCTTGATCTTCACCCAAGTCTTCACCAAGACTTGTCTCAGATCTGCTTTGCAAGTTCTCACTAGAACCTGCCCAACCTGCTCCACAAGCTCAACAAAAGCTTGCTTAAATCTATCCAACAAGCCCTCTCAATGACTTGTCCAAATCTGCTTGTAAGCTCTCAGAAAAGCTCACACAAATCTGTCCTTAAGTTCTCTCTGCATAGTTACAGCCAAACTTGGTCGAACTTCAACCTTTGCACCTCTACGCAATCACAGCGGCATCGTCTTCGCACACTCTGCTTCCTTTGTGATCTTTCACACTTAGAATGATTCGATGAAATGCACTCTGCACACTACGATCGAATTTGCACTCTGCTCATAGCGATCGAACTTCTTGCACTACGCACTATCTTCGAACGTCGCATATCAACAACACATCCATCGACTTCAACTCTCCAAATAGCCCTCCTTTTATAACAAGATTTTCATGATGAAAACTTTAATCTTAGTCGGCTGTTAAACCAAAAAACAAACCCTAATCTACGTCGACTGCAAGCCCTAATTTTTGTCGGCTAAAATTTAACTTTGTCGGCTTCACTGCCTCTGGAACACTTCTGTAGCTTCTATCGTGAAACTACAACATGTCGCGATATCGTGACACTTTTGCAATCGTATACCTTCTTTTGGATTTTGTCACGATATCGCGACACTTCAGCCTTTGTCGACTTCAACTAAGCTCTTGTCGTGATATCGCGACACTTTTGACTTAGTCAGCATCAACTTTGCTTTTGTCGCGATATCATGACACTTCTCCCTTCGTCGACCTCCTTTCTGCTTTTGTCACGAAATCATGACACTTCTGTCTTCATAGCCTTCCTCTCTGCTTTTGTCATGAAATCATGACACTTCTCCTATAGAAGGCCTGCATTCTGTTTCTGTCATGAAATCGTGACACTTTCTCCAACCGAACGTTGCCAACTCAAACTATCACGAAATCGTGACACTTTCTCTTCCTTGCACTCTTGTCTGCTTGCACTAGCGAAAATGAAACATGTCATGAAATCGCGACACTTTTGTTGCCTTGTGTTTTTCTCTGCCTTACGCCCGTGAAAGCGGAACATGTCACGAAATCATGACGCTTTCGCCTTTGAGCTCTTCCTCCTTGAATTTGTCGTGAAATCGTGACGCTTCTAGCTTTCGTACGTTTTCTTTGTAGCCTGTCATGAAATCGTGATGCTTCTCATTTCAGACTCTTCCCTTTGCTGCATGTCACGAAATCGTGATAGTTCTTACTTGGAACATTTTCATCTGTAGCATGTCGCAAAATCGTGACACTTTATCTTGCTTCCACTTTGTCTTCTGACTTGTCGCAAAATCGTGACACTTTTTCTCCTTAGCACTTTTCTTTTCTTCGGGTCGTGAAAACCCGACATGTCGCGATATCGTGACACTTTTTCTCCCGGACTCTCTCTCCTGCATTATGTCACGAAATCATGACATTTTTTCTTTCGGACTCTCTCTCCTGCAACATGTCACGAAATCGTGACACTTTTTCGTCCGTTCAACCTTCCTTGCAATATGTCACGAAATCGCGACATTTCTGACTCCGAACATTCTCTCTCCTCTTTGAGTCGCGAAACTGCGACATGTCGCGATATCGTGACACTTTTCTAAAAAGCTTTCTCTCGCTCGCTTAAGTCACGAAAATGCGACATGTCGCGATATCGCGACATTTTTCCAACTTACTTTCTTTCGAACCTGTCATGCCGAACCTTCATCAAAACAAATTATTTTACATCAAATCAAATTCCTTCAATAGCTTCTTGACATCAATGACAACTTATTCACTTGAGCAAATGCAATGTACCCAAGGTACCCAAAATTGCCAACAATCTCCCCCTTTGTCATTGATGGCAAACCTTTACTGAAAACACATCTCAAGAGCCAAAACTAAAACCAACTATGCTAACAACTGATAAACTGTGCCCACAACTGAGAATCTTCCTTTGAAGTTTTGCTCCCCCTGACTTGAAGCTTTCCTCTTCACTTGAAGCTCTCCCCCTTACTCATATCTCTCCCCCTTTGTCATCAATGGCAAAGGGTCACCTTTGGGGCTCGGGACTAAGAATGAGCCTCTTAGCTTAGTCCCTCCCCCACCTCCTAATGAGGTGATTAATTTTGGGGTGGGAGTAAAACTCCCATTAGGCACTGATCATCATCAGCGTCTATCACTTCCTTGTCGGGCCTTCTCTTGAACTCTTTGCCCGTATTCCTGTTCTTGTCACTGTTCTTGTTCTTGTTATCATTCTTGTTCTTATCCATGCCTTGATCCTTGGACCTGTTCATACCACTGTTTCTATTCCTATACCTTGGAATTTCAGCTCTACACTGTCTAGTTGTGTGACCTTCATTGTTACACTTATAACAAGTAACAATGTTATTTCTTTTAGGCATACCTGTTCTTTGAATCCACTTGTTCTGACTAAACCTGTTCTGGCCGAACCTATTTTGATCAAACCTATTCCTGTAATTAACCTTGCAATAGACTGCCTTGTGCCCAAACTATTGACAAGAGTAGCAGTACCCTTGAAAGAAACTAGCGCTTCTGAAATTGCCGTTTACCTTCTTCACTTGAGCCATGCAATGTGCAGCCATGTGACCAAACCTGTGACACGCAAAACATCTATCATGAAATTTTCCTTTATTCGACCTCTTGGGTCCTGAAAACTTCTTCTTTTCATTCTGAATTTCGTTTTCTATTTCTGCGCATCTATCATTCAAGGACTCATGATCTGAAATACTTTCCTCATCAGAACTCTCTTCCTTTTGGAGTCTCTTACTAGACTCTCCAGCTTGTTCCTTAACAAAACCAAGGCCTGTTTTATCCGTTGTCTTTCTTTGACCTTTGATGAGTGACTTAACCTTTTTGGAGCTATCTTGAAACCTGTAAAGCTTATCCTTGTACTCTTTAGTTTCCTCTTTCAAAGAGGCCATTTTCTGTTCTAACTCACTATACTCAAGAACCTTAGACTCTAACTCATCCTTGAGTTCTTGTATCTTAGCCATAGAGAAGTCAAGACTTTCTATAAGATCATCTCTCTCCATACAACATTCATCTAACTTATCCTTGAGTCTAGCATTCTTCTTTCTTTCCTTTTTCAAAACACTAAGAGCATTAGTAAGTTCACTTTCAAGATCCTTTATTTGTTTGCTTTCCGAATCATCAAAGCCTTTTTCAGATTTCTTATCACTAGAGGTGCTACCCTTTTCAAAAACCATACAAGCATCTTCTTTATAGTTTTCTGAAGCATCCTCATACATACTAGAAACCAAATCATTATTTGTGCAATTATCCTCAAGGTGACCAAAATTTCCACATCTAAGACATTTCATGATAATGAATCTATGTTTCGGTTCTTCCTCTTTTTCTGATATGAACAACATCTCATTTTCATTATCACTTGAAGAACTTTCACTATCACTACTAGAACACTTACTTGCTTTGTCTAGGTAGAAACTTTTCTTGTGCTTGTGAGAATACCTCTTTCCTTGATTGTTGTGCTCATCTTTGTTCTTCCTGTGATGCTTGTGCTTTTTAGAATCTTGTTTATCTTCATCACTTTCATTCTTGAGAATAGTACAGTCGGTAGCATAATGACCAAACTTTCCACAATTGAAACATCTTATATTTTTCATGCTTTTGTGCTTTCTAGAGAACTTGCCTTTCTTGTTGTAATATGCCTCTTCATCACTAGAAGACTCATCACTCTCTTGAAGTTGTTTACCCTTGGATTTCTTGGTAGCCTTGAAAGTCGCCTCTTTCTTGACGTCAACCTTCACTTGAGTTCTCAACTCAAATGCTGCAAGTATGCTATGAAGCTCATCCTTTTTCAACTTATCCAAATCTTTAGCTTCCTCAATAGCAAAAATATTTTCACTAAATCTATTAGGAAGAGATCTTAAAATCTTATCACATACATCATTTTCAGCAAGCTCAAGACCTAAGTCTTTCATGGAGTTAACAACCTCATCCATACGAAGCATGTAATCACTAATATTTTCATCATCATTCATCTTGAGTTGTTCAAACATACCTTTGAAGTGTCTCAACTTGGCCTTTCTGACATTTGTATCACTTGTATGAACCACCTGCAGCTGTTTCCACATTTCACTAGTTGTTTTGCAGTGAATTACTTTGGTGAGATCTGCTTTATGTAAGCCTTTCAGGATTGCGTTCATTGCTTTTGAATTGTTGTGATGTAGGAGCCTTTCTTCTTTAGTATTTGGACCATGTACAAGAATAGTGTACTCATCTTCAATTACTTCCCATACCTCATTACCAAGTGCCATTAGATGAACCTTCATCCTCGCACTCCAAAGACCAAAATCTGACCCATCAAGAATAGGTGCTGCATTGCCACTTGAATAATCCATTGTGTTCTGTATTAGCTTTTCCTTCAAGCTGTTAAACTTTTTGAAGGCACCCGCTCTGATACCAATTGAAGAACACAAGCTTATACTGAGAGGGGGGGTGAATAGTATAAGACCACTTTTTACTTTTCTTATTTATATTACAAAATAGTAAAGCAATATACCCACAACAATATCAAAGCAATGCATAAAAACATCCACAAAGTGACAACAATTTTAACGTGATTCACCCAGAATGGCTGGGCTACGTCCACGGATAAAATATTTCACTAAATTTTATCAATCCAACTTCTGGGAATACCTTTCCCGATTACAATGTTTATGGGCACCAACCCAAAGGAGACACCAATCCCCTAGCTCTGCTCTGGCTGGTGATCCTCTAGAAGACCTCTGCCTCCACTGCCCTTAGCAAATGGAACTCTATCCATAGAAGACACCTATCCTCCTTGCTCTAGCTGGAGACCTCTGTCCTCAACTCTATCACCTCCAAAGTTGGTCCTCGAATTTGCACTAAACACAATCCTTCGGTCTAGCACAAATGTCCTCGATCTCTTTCTCTAATCTGCACCAAACATAGTCCTTCGGTCTGGCACAAATGTCCTCGAATCTGCACCAATCTCTGTCCTCAATTGGTTCTCAATTCTGGTTCACAAAAGTGGTTCACAAGCTTTCACTAAAGCTTGCTTGATCTTCACCCAAGTCTTCACCAAGACTTGTCTCAGATCTGCTTTGCAAGTTCTCACTAGAACCTGCCCAACCTGCTCCACAAGCTCAACAAAAGCTTGCTTAAATCTGTCCAACAAGCCCTCTCAATGACTTGTCCAAATCTGCTTGTAAGCTCTCAAAAAAGCTCACACAAATCTGTCCTTAAGTTCTCTCTGCACAGTTATAGCCGAACTTGGTCGAACTTCAACCTTTGCACCTCTGCGCAATCACAGCGGCATCGTCTTCGCACACTCTGCTTCCTTTGTGATCTTTCACACTTAGAATGATTCGATGAAATGCACTCTGCACACTACGATCGAATTCACACTCTGCTCACAGTGATCGAACTTCTTGCACTGCACACTATCTCCGAACGTCGCATATCAACAACACATCCATCGACTTCAACTCTCCAAACAGCCCTCCTTTTATAATAAGATTTTCATGATGAAAACTTTAATCTTAGTCGACTGTTATACCAAAAAACAAACCCTAATCTACGTCGGCTAAAATTTAACTTTGTCGGCTTCACTGCCTCTGGAACACTTCTGTAGCTTCTATCGTGAAACTACAACATGTCGTGATATCGTGACACTTTTGCAACCGTATACCTTCTTTTGGCTTTTGTCATGATATCACGACACTTCAGCCTTTGTCGACTTCAACTAAGCTCTTGTCGTGATATCGCGACACTTCTGACTTAGTCAGCATCAACTTTGCTTTTGTCGCGATATCGTGACACTTCTCCCTTCGTCGACCTCCTTTTTGCTTTTGTCACGAAATCGTGACACTTCTGTCTTCATAGCCTTCCTCTCTGCTTTTGTCGCGAAATCGTGACACTTCTCCTATAGAAGGCCTGCATTCTATTTTTGTCACGAAATCATGACACTTTCTCCAACCGAACGCTGCCAACTCAAACTATCGCAAAATCATGACACTTTCTCTTCCTTGCACTCTTGTCTGCTTGCACTAGCGAAAATGAAACATGTCACGAAATCACGACACTTTCACTGCCTTGTGTTTTTCTCTGCCTTACACCCGCGAAAGCGGAACATGTCACGAAATCATGATGCTTTCGCCTTTGAGCTCTTCCTCCTTGAATTTGTCATGAAATCGTGACGCTTCTAGCTTTCGTACGTTTTCTTTGCAACTTGTCATGAAATCGCGACGCTTCTCATTTCAGACTCTTCCCTTTGCTACATGTCGCAAAATCGTGACAGTTCTTACTTGGAACATTTTCATCTACAGCATGTCGCGAAATCACGACACTTTATCTTGCTTCCACTTTGTCTTCTGACTTGTCGCGAAATCGCGACACTTTTTCTCCTTAGCGCTTTTCTTTTCTTCGGGTCATGAAAACCCGACATGTCGCGATATCGCGACACTTTTTCTCTCGGACTCTCTCTCCTGCATTATGTCATGAAATCGTGACATTTTTTCTTTCGGACTCTCTCTCCTGCAACATGTCGCGAAATCGCGACACTTTTTCGTCCGTTCAACCTTCCTTGCAATATGTCACGAAATCATGACATTTCTGACTCCGAACATTCTCTCTCCTCTTTGAGTCGCGAAACTGCGACATGTCGCGATATCGCGACACTTTTCTAAAAAGCTTTCTCTCGCCTGCTTAAGTCGCGAAAATGCGACATGTCGCGATATCGTGACATTTTTCCAACTTACTTTCTTTCGAACCTGTCATGCCGAACCTTCATCAAAACAAATTATTTTACATCAAATCAAATTCCTTCAATAGCTTCTTGACATCAATGACAACTTATTCACTTGAGCAAATGCAATGTACCCAAGGTACCCAAAATTGCCAACACATGTAGCATCTTCTTCTGGTAGGTCCTACCATCTTATGAGAAATTCTTTGATGTGATGAGATCTCAACATACATGTTCTACTTTGTAAAATCACTTCAGGCTAGAGATATATACGTCCTTCATCCAGTACTAGTAATTCTGATTGAAAATGTACTTTTTGTTTGATCAATTTTTTTGATGTAGGAAACATGAAATATTGGATATATACGGGATGAGTGAGGAAACTCTAATTGATATGCCACTTCTCCAATGCGGTGCACTATTTTTTAAGGACCATAAAATTGTGGAGACAACTTCTGACTGGTCTTGATCTTTAGAGATAAATGTTTGTAGGGTTGCAACCGTAGGAACACCATATCACCTGTATTAAATTGTCTTTCAGAATTATGTGTGTCTTGTTGTTGCTTCATGTGATTTTGTGCTTGGACCAAGTTGTCTTTGAGAATATTGAGAATTAAAGTGTTGGTGTTGGAACCAATCATCTACTTGGGCCACTTTGGAAGAACTTGGAAAAAAATATGCTATTATTCGTGGTTGGACTCCATACGATGCTTCAACTAGAGATATATTAATGAAATAATGGTATAAAGTGTTGTACCATCATTCTTCCAAGGAAATCCAATGACTCCATTGATACTGTTTATCTTGAGCAAAAAATCTTAGATAGGTACCTAGATATTTGTTAACTATCTCAGTTTGGCCATATGTTTGTGGATGGTATGCAAAAGACATATTCAACTTGGTACCACTAAGATGAAATAACTATTTCTAAAAATTACTAGTAAATATGGGATCACGATCACTTACAATATTTTTAGGCATTCCATGCAATTTGAAAATTGAATCCATAGCCACTTTACTTGCTGAAAATGGATGTTGTAAATCATGGAAGTGAGCATATTTGGATAGACGATCCACTACCACAAAAATTACTATTTTTCCTTTCGATTTAGGAAGACCTTCAATAAAATCCATTGAAATATGTTCTCATTGATGATCTAGAATAGGTAATGGTTGAATCAATCCTAGTGATTTGACTGTTTTACCCTTATTGCACTATCATACGTCACATTCAGCCACCCATTTTTTAACCTTTGATTTTAATACTTTCCAAAAAATTTCCTACTGATGGAGAAGCGTGTGATTCATACAAAATTCAATATTTAATTGTAGAATTTTGAGGAATGTAAATGTGATTTGTTCTTCTTAATACCTTGTCATTATAGGAGAAAATAGGATGCTTGGATGATCCCAAAAACAATTCCTAAACTATTTGAGCGGTTTTTGTATTTGACAACCATTCTTTTTGAAGCTGAGAAACCCATTGGGAACATGGACCTGAAATAGCATTGATAATCATTTCATCTTCATATTTTTGTGATAATGCATTTGCTACCACGTTTTCTTTTCCTTTATTATAATCGATAACAAAATCATATCCCAACAATTTTTTTAACCACTTGTTTTTCTCTAGGTAAGAAAATATTTGTTCTAGAAAATGCTTGAGAGTACTATGATCCGTTTTAATAATAAAGCAGCTACTAATTAAGTAATGTCTCCATTTCTCAACTATGTGTAGGATAACCAAAATTTATTTCTCATATGTGGACCTCCCCATATTTTTTTTGTGGAAATTTGTTTACTTTTGAATACCAAGGGATGTCCCTCCTACATTAGTACTTCCCCAATACATGTTCCTAAAGCATCACATTCAATCATGAATGGTTTCTGAAAATTCGAAGTTACCAAAACTAGAGTAGTACACATTGCTTCTTTGAGGTCCTCAAATTCTTGAGTGGTTACTTCTAACCAATGAAAAGCATCATTTTTTGTAAGAGACGTGAGAGGAGCTATAATTTTTCCATAGTTATGCATAAACTTGCGATAGTAATTGGTAAGACAAAAAAAACCATGAAGTTTCTTAATGGTTTTAGGTAAAGGCCAATCCTAAATTACCTTTATCTTATTAGATCCACTTTATCACCTTCATGATAAATGATATGACCCAAGTAATCAACTTCTTGAACACCAAAAGAGCATTTAGAGCATTTGGAAAAAGTTTTTCTTTGTGTAATATATGAAGAACCTTCCCCACATGCATTAAATGATCCTTCCAAGTTTTACTATATATGAGTATATCATCAAAAAAGACTAGGACAAATTTGCAAAGGAACGAATGAAACACATGGTTCATGGGACTTTAGAATGTGGATGGGGCATTAGTGAGACTGAAAGGCATGACCAAGAATTTGTAGTGGTCTTCATGATTATGAAAATCTGTTTTAGGAATGTCCTTATACCTAACTCTAATTTTGATGAAAACCAGAGCATAAATCTAGTTTTGTAAAAAAAATTACACCATGTAATTCATGTAATAAATCATCAATGAAAAGAATAGGGAATTTATCCTTGATGGTGATTTTTTTGAGAGGACAAAAATCAAGACACATACACGAGGAATTATCTTTGTGATGGGCCAACACTACTAGGGAAGAATAAAAACTAGTGTTGTGATGGATGACTCCATGTTCTAAAAGTTCTTGGACAATTTTCTCATTTTCTATTTTTTGAGGTTGGGGGTAACGATAAGGACGAACATTAGGAGGAAGACTTCCTAGAACCAAGTGTATGGCATGGTCATGAGATCATTTGGGAGGTAGTCCTTTTGGTTCTTGGAAAACATCATCATAGTTAGCCACAATGTCCTCAAGATCCTTTGATTGAATTTTAGGGTTATTTTGTGCCTGCTTTTCCACACAATTGATTTGAGCTATGAATCCATAACTTCATTTTCTTAATATTTTCTCCATGCTATGAGAACTTACTACCTTTTATGGAGGAGTTGTAATTCCTTGGAGGTGAATAGTCCTTCCATTTTATTTCCATTCTACAAATAGTTTTCTAAAGTTAAAACTGACCGTGTCCAATTTTTCTAACCATTCAACTCCTAAAATAACCTCTGAATTGCCTAAACTCATAATAAAAAGGGTTCTTTGCCAAGTGTAATTGCCCATTTTTATTGAGACCAAAATTTTTCTACCAATATATTGGATGTTTCCTCCATTTTCTACCAAAACTCGAAACTTATCTTGATTAGAGGAGTGAATGAATAAGTTCAATGCCTTTGTAGTTTTTATGTCAATAAAGTTATGAGTACTACCTAAATCTATTAACACATTTATCCTTTTCTATTGAATGAATCCTGGTACCTTGATTATATGGTGAGATTTTAAACCCATAAGAGCATGTACCAAGATAGCCATACTGTCTTCGTTGCCTGTTGCTTCATTTTGTTCATTTTGTTCTTTGGTCACGAGAGGGTCCTGTGGAATGATATCCTCATCTACCTCTTCGTCTTCTCTGTTATCATATTCTATTTGAAATTTTTGTCTAGGTATACATGCTTGATATTTTGGATGGTGATTGCGATATTTATAGCAATAATATCTTGAAGCTTGATCATTTCTATGAAAGAAATTATTATGATTTTAAGGATGATTGTAGGAGTCACGTCAGAAAAGTGTCTGATTTTGCACCTTTTTCTCAACAAACTTAGTAATATTTATATTGTCATCTAAATATTATGGATTATGTAGGGCCACTTCAATATGAATATTCTCTTTCAAGCCATGCTTATAATCTGCTACCACTACATCAAATTGTAAGTTTCATGTGTAAGCATGTAGATTGGTGATTCTAAAATATAATCCCTTACTGAACCTATTTGTTTCAATGACAATAAATTAACCATGTATGACGATGAAGACCCTTCATCAAATCTGTTGAGAAATAGTGTTTTGAATTCATGCCATGGTATGGGTCGACTATGATCCCATTGTTTCCAATCATACCATTGGTAATATTCCATGCCTAATTTGGAAGAGGCATATGAAAAAAATTTAGATTCGGGAACCCAATATAATTCTAAAATACCTTCCATTTTAGCTATCCAACCATGTGGATCATTACCCTCAAAGGTAGGTATATCAACTCATGGGATATTAACACCTGTAGGCCATCTTGCTCGATGATAATATTCCTCTGCATCCCTATCCTCATTAGTATGTCTTCTATGGTAGTTATGTTGGGAATGAGGGGCTTCTTGATTTTATTTTTCCAAAACTCATTGTAGCATTACATTCATGGCATTCATACTAGTCACTAGGTTAGCTATACTAGAATTGATAGCTTGGTTAGAAGCATTAGTGTTGATCATTTCCTCATTTATCATGTTTTCATGGGATGAGTTGGAAGGATCCATGGAGTTAATAATGGGATGGTTGGGATCAAAATTATTAATGCATAAAGGAGAGTTATATTATGTACTTTTGTTTCTTGGAATTCATCTGGGTGACTTCAAGAATTCATCGCTGATATTATCTTTGCTAGATAATCTCCTATTTGGTCCTTTAGTCCACTTTCAACTCATGCACTTGTTTTATTCAATTTGAATTATTGCTACTAATTTCTCTGAAATATGTTGCTTGATTGGATAGTTTATTCAATGCTTTGACTGAATTTCTACAAACTGATTGTTAATTTGAAAAAAAATTGTTTTCAATTTCTACAAAAAAATGGTTAATTTTGGCAAAAATTGGTGTGATTTTTTTCTTCAACTGTCGCTACAATTGTGACGTAGAATTTTGAATTTGAATCTTCCAATGGCTATTTTGAATTTAAATCTCCAACTCCCTCAATGACTAGTTTGGATAATTTCCAATTATTTCATTGGTTAGTTCGAACTGTCATTGACTTAAAGAGGATAGGCGGTAGTTCAGACATGACTAGGATGCACACAGACACCCGATGACACATGGATGCAATCAAGCAGGGACCAACGAATATTCTAATAAGGATACACTAACCTTAATTACTAGACACGGATACGTGGACTCAATCGAGAGGGGACCAACGGTTATTCAAACACCAAATGATATGTGGACGCGATAGTGAGGGAACCAACAACAAGATGTGACAAGTACCACACAATGCTAGATGAAATGATAAGGGATAACCCACTGATAAGATGATGACAAGAGCATGACCAAGGATAGACACGATGCTACAAACAAGGACACCACCATACAATGAATATACGACACAATGCTACAGACAAGAACACCAATACGACGATATGGAAATCAATTAAACCAAGAAAAATGGACTACACGAATAGGAATAAGGGTTGTGTGGTCTAAGCCATGGAAGACCATGCACGTGGTTTTGTTTTTAAATCCTTAAGTTGTTATTCTTTGGATAATGTGGGATATTTGCACAGTTTAAAACAAAAAATAAATATAAAGGAACCGACATCGTCCACTATACCTAAAACATTACAATATACGATTTAATTAGGATATTGGATGATTGTGATTGGCTATCAAAATTTTAATGAAACATTCATGACGTTTGAAAATAACCTGAGCTGGCTTGATGAATTGGACGTGAATGTCACTATTTGGCAATTTAATCGAGCAATCTTGATAAGGTAATAACGGTGGAGTGATGTACTTGAGAGCGAGCAAAAAGCTAAAGGATGAATGTTGTGGCATCACTGGGTAATTACTTCTAAGGCTAACAAAGACTAGCAAGGATGGATTAAATTTCATTTTTTTCACCAACTAGCAATAAATGGGCTATGAAAGAATTTGAATAGATGTGCATTAAATGAAGATAATTTGTTTGGATGAACCACTAGATTTCTTATAAATTGGCAGGTGATCTAAATGGTGCAGAAGATGAAACGATGGATGGCTAATATATTATAAGGTGTTGTCTTGCTTATGTGAATTCTTGTTTTACTTTGATAATCGATAAATAATGATAATACAAAACAAGCGATAACGAGATAACATACCAGTAGTGCTTTCACCTTCGTCAGATTTATGTTATGTCATTAAAATTTGATAGATGTACATTGATTGCTTATTCATCTACCACCATCATTAGGTATACATCAAGCGTTCGCTACTTTTATTTCGAATTAACTGCCACCTTTGCCTAGGGTTGACGCTCACCCAATTAACTCGATGTCCTAGTGTATATTAAATTGTATATTTTTTATTTGGAAATAGTTGCTCTAAAGTATTTTTCTGATGCATGCACACGTTTTGTCCAAGAATTAATCTCTTTTTATGATGTGAATTAATGTTTTTTATGATGAACAATTTTTGGATTCTTACAAAGGAACCTACTGCTTCTACTGTGGACAACAATATTGTTGTATTTAAGCACTAAGAGTTATGTGAGTGGGAACTGCGATGTTTGAAAAACTGAAATGGATATGCCCACTGAGCCCAATAGATCACCGAATAAGATACCACATGAAACAATATATTTCTACACTTGATTCGTAAGAGAAACTAAATGAATTATATTATAAGGAACGGATGAAATGTTATTTTCGCTTTAGGAGGGCTAAGTATTTTGCCACTAAGGAGGGCTAAGTATTTTTCCACTAAGGAGGGCTTAGTCCTCACAAATAAATTGCAAATAAAAATAAACTTGATGATATATGAACAATGATAAATCAACCTATACTATTAATATTAAATCAATGACAAATATTGGTGAAACAATAATATAGTCGAATAGCTATATTAGTAAGGGTAGGGTACAATTCTCATCATACTTAGGTTGAGAATATGATTCCCTAAAGATCTAAATATTTTATATCACACACCATTGATCATTGGGTTGTAAGGATTGTACTACATTTTCAGTCAGATATTTAGGTAGTCATCCCAAAAATTCAAGATATCAAAAACATAAATCGTGTACTATGGAGTTAGCCTCCATAGAAGCTATAGACACTTGACTGGTAGTGGATTACGCTCATGCGTGGTGATATGTCTCTTTTAAAGGAGACCTCTGATCATTCATACTGACAAGCTAGCCTCTTGGTTTCAACCATAACAGGTTTACCCAATTTATTCAAGATGAGTTAATGAACTCACTTGTACACAAACTGGTTCTTGATTATCTCGGGTCATTACTATGCTCTTGACTCAGTAAATGAATTCACTGCACACACATTTGATCCTAGAAGGATTATGGAGTCTTAGTGATTTTTTTTTTATGCCACTGGGATGTTTGAGTCTCTGTAAAATAGGCAGTCTTCCATATCAACATCCATATGTTATTTCATATCAACATCCATATTTTCTTCCATGTCAACATCCATGTCACTTCATTAGTCATTCATCCCATATGCCACCAAGTTTGGTGCCCCTAATTAAACAACAAAGCTAAACACGACCAAGAAATATATAAACCACAAATGATCATTAGAACACTTGCATTCCACCTTGCATTAATCATCCATACATTCCACCTTGCATTAATTATCCATAATATATCATATGCATTCATCATCAATAGAAAACATGTATTCACACATAAAAATATTCACACAAAAGTAAAATCCATATACATATATATAACTCGCATATGCAAATATTGCTAAAAGATTTCAAACATCATCACAACTTGGGGGTGTTCAAGGTATCATACTTTTCTCCAAATCAAGAAAACATCATCAAAACTTGGGGTGTTCATGAAACAATATATTTCTACACTTGATTCGTAAGAGATAAACAAAATTAATAATGCGATAAGAAGCAGATGAAATGTTACTACCACTTTAGAAGGGCTTAGTCCTTGCAAATAAATTGCAAATGAAAATAAACTTGATGATAAATGAACAATGATAAATCAACCTATACTATTAATATTAAATCAATGACAAATATTAGTGAAACAAAAATATAGCCGACTAGCTATATTAGGGTTGTAACATGGCTCCCCTCCTCGGAAAGCTTTGTCCTCAAAGTTGGAAATCATTGGAAAATATTTTCTATTTCCCATGTAGCATATTCTTTTGGTATGTCCTACAATTTTATGATAAATTCTTTGATGTGACGAGATCTCAGCATACGTGTTTTGCTTTGTAAAATCACTTCAGGCTAGAAATATATATGTCCTTCTTCATCTAGTACTTGTAATTCTGATTGGGAATGTGCTTTTTGTTCGATCATATTTTTTGAGATAGGAAACATGAAATATTGGATGTATACAATATGAGGGAGGAAGATCTAACTGATAAGCCACTTCTCCAATGCAGTGCACTATTTTGTAAGGACCATAATATTGTGAAGCCAACTTCTGACCAGTCTTGATATTTAGTGACAATTTTTTGTAGGGTTGCAACTGTAGGAACACCATATCACCTCTATTAAATTATCTTTTAGAATTATGTGTGTCGTGTTGTTTCTTCATGTGATTTTGTGCTTGGACTAGGTTGTCTTTGAGAATGTTGAGCATTGATTGTTGGTGTTGGAACCAATCGTCTACTTGGGCCACTTTGGAAGAACTTGGAACATAATATGCTATTATTGGTGGTTTGACTCCATACAATGCTTCAAATGGAGATATCTTAATGAAATAATGGTACGAAGTGTTGTACCACCATTATGCCAAGGAAAGCCAATGAATCCATTGATATTGTTTATCTTGAGCAAAACATCTTAGATAGGTACCTAGATATTTGTTAACTATCTCAGTTTGGCCATATGTTTGTGGATGGTAAGAAAAAGACATATTCAACTTGGTACCACTACGATGAAATAACTCTTTCCAAAAATTACTAGTAAATATGGGATTACGATCATTTACAATATTTTTAGGCATTCCATGCAATTTGAAAATTGAATCCATAAATAACTTAGCCACTTTACTTGCTAAAAATGGATGTTGTAAAGCATGGAAGTGAGCATATTTGGAGAGGCAATCCACTACCATAAAAATTACTATTTTTCCTTCTGATTTAGGAGTATCTTCAATAAAATCCATTGAAATATGTTCCCATTGATGATCTAGAATAGGTAATGGTTGAATAAATCCTGGTGATTTGACTATTTCACCCTTATTGCACTGGCATACTTCACATTCGACCACCCATTTTAACCTTTGATTTTAATCCTTTCTAATAAAAGGATTTTTTTACCTGCATATATGTTTTCAAAAAAACTAAATGTCCTGTTGATGGAGAAGCATGTGATTAATCTAGAATCCAGGATTTGATTGTAGAATTGTGAGGAATGTAAATACGATTCTTTCTTCTTAATACCTTTTCATTATAGGAGAAAATAGGATGCTTGGAAGATCCCAATAACAGTTCCTAAATTATTTGAGCAATTTTTTTATTTGACAACCATTCTTCTTGAAGCTAAGAAACCCATTAGGAACATGGACCTGAAATAGCATTGATAATCATTTCATCTTCATATTTTCATGATAATGCATTTGCTGCCACATTTTCTTTTCCTTTCTTATACTCGATAACAAAATTATATCCCAAAAAAAAAATTAACCACTTTTTTTGCTCTGGGAAAGAAAATATTTATTCTAGAAAATGCTTGAGACTACTATGATCCATTTTAATAATAAAGCGACTACTGATTAAGTAATGTTTTCATTTCTCAACCATATGTAGGATAGCCAAAATTTATTTCTCATATGTGGGCCTCCCCATATTTTTTCTTAAAATTTGTTTACTTTTTAATGCCAAGGGATGTCCCTCCTGCATTTGTAATGCCCCAATACATGTTCCTGAAGCATCACATTCAATCACGAATAGTTTGTGAAAATTTGGAGTTACCAAAACTGGAGTAGTACACATTGCTTCTTCGAGGGCCTCGAATGCTTTAGTGGCTACTTCCAACCAATTAAAGGTATCCTTCTTTGTAAGAGCAATGAGAGGAGCTATAATTTTTCCATACTTATGCACAAACTTGTGATAGTAGTCGTTAAGACCCAAAACACCATGAAGTTTCTTAATGCTTTTAGGTAAAGGCCAATCCTAATTTACCTTTACCTTATTAGGATCCACTTTAACACCTTCATGAGAAATGATATGATCCAAGTAATCAACTTCTTGAACACCAAAAGAGCATTTAGAGCATTTGACAAAAAAAAATCTTTGTGTAATATATAAATAACCTTTCCCACATGCATCAAATGATCCTTCCAAGTTTTACTATATATGAGTATGTAATCAAAAAAGACTAGGAAAAATTTTCAAAGGAACGAACGAAACACATGGTTCATGAGACTTTGGAATGTGGATGGGGTATTAGTAAGACCGAAATGAATGACCAAGAATTCATAGTGACCTTCATGAGTACAAAAATTTTTTATAGGAATTTCCTCATCCCAAACTCTAATTTGGTGAAAACCATAGCGTAAATCTAGTTTTGTAAAAAAATTTACACCATGTAATTCATCTAATAAATCATCAATTATAGGAATAGGAAATTTATCCTTGATGGTGATTTTGTTGAGAGGGCAAAAATCAGGATACATACGCCAAGAATTGTCTTTACGATGGGCCAACACTACTCGAGAAGAATAAGGACTAGTGTTGTGACAAATGACTCCATGTTCTAAAAGTTCTTGGACAATTTTCTCAATTTCTATTTTTTGAGGTTGGGGGTAACGATAAGGATGAACATTAGGATGAAGACTTCCTGGAATCAAGTGTATGGCATGGTCATGAGATCATTTGGGAGGTATTCCTTTTGGTTCTTGGAAAACATCATCATAGTTAGCCCTAATGTCCTCAAGATCTTTTGATTGAATTTCAAGGTTATTTTATGCTTGATTTTCTACATAATTGATTTGAGCTATGAATCCATAACTTCCTTTTCTTAATATTTTCTCCATGCTATGAGAACTTACTACCTTTGATGGAGGAGTTGTAATTCCTTGGAGGCAAATAGTCCTTCCATTTTCTTTCCATTCTACAAATAGTTTTTTGAAGTTAAAACTAATCATGTCTAATAAATCTAACCATTCAACTCCCAAAATAACCTCTGAATTGCCTAAACTCATAACAAAAAGGGTTATTTTCCAAGTGTAACTACCCATTTGTATCAAGACCAAAGATGTTCTACCAATACATTGGATGTTTCCTCCATTTTCCACAATATATTGAAACTTATCTTGATTAGAAGAGTGAATGAATAAGTTCAATGCCTTTGTAGTTTTTATGTCAATAAAGTTATGAGTACTACCTAAATCTATTAACACATTTATCCTTTTTTGTCGAATGAATCCTAGTACCTTGATTGTATGGTGAGATATTAAACCCGTAAGAGCATGTACCGAGATATTCATAGTGTATTCATCGCCTGTTGTTTCATTCTGTTCATTTTATTCTTCGGTCTCGAGAGGTTCCTGTGGAATGATATCCTCATCTAACTTTGTCTTCTCTGTTATCATATTTTATTTGAAATTTTTGTCATATATGCTTGATCTTTTGAATGGTGACTGTGACATTTATAACAATAATATCTTGATGCTTGATCACCGGGTAATTACTTTCGAGGATAACGAATACCAACAAGGATGGATTAACTTTCATTTTGTTCACCAACTAGTAGGAAATGGGTCGTGAAAGAATTTGAATAGATGTGCATGAAATGAAGATAATTTGTTTGGACGGACCTCTAGATTTCTTACGAACTGGCAAGTGATCTAAATGGTGCAGAAGGCAAAATGATGGATGGCTAATATATTATAAGGTGTTTTCTTGTTTATGTGAATTCTTGTTTTACTTGGATAATTGGCAAATAATGATAATACAAAACAAGAAAAAATGAGATAATATACCAGTAGTGCTTTCACCTTCGTCAAATTTATGTTATGTCATTAAAATTTAATAAATGTACACTGATTTCATATTCATCTACCACTGAAATTAGGTATACATTGAACATTCACTACTTTTATTCTGAATTGACTACCACCTTTGCCCAGGGTTTAAACTCACCCAATTAACTTGACACCCTGGTGTATATTAAATTATATATTTTTTATTTTGAAATAATTGCTCTAAAGTATTCATCTAATGTGTGCACGCACTTTATCCAAGAATTAATCTCCCTTTTTATGATGTGAATTAATGTTTCTTCATGGTGAACGACTGTTGGATTCTTACACAGGCACCTATTGCTTCTACTATAGATAATAGTTTTGTTGTGTTTAAGCACTAGGAGTTACATGAGTGGGGACTGTAATGTTTGAAAAACTAAAATGGATATGCCCATTGTGCCCGATAGATCACCGAATTTGATACCACATGAAATAATATATTTCTACGCTTTATTCATAAGAGATAAACAAAATGAATAATGCAATAAGGAGCGGATGAAATATTATTGCCACTTTAGGAGGGCTAAGTCCTTCGCCACTAAGGAGGGCTTAGTCCTTGCAAATAAATTGTAAATGAACATAAACTTGATGATATATGAACAATGATAAATCAACCTATACTATTAATATTAAATCAATAAAAAATATTGGTGAAACAATAATATAGTCGACTAGCTATATTGGGGTTGTAATAGTTCAAGGTTTCACACATTTCCCCCAATCAACCAAACATCATCACAACTTGGGGGTGTTCAAGGTTTCACACATTTCCCCAAATCAGCAAAACATCATCACAACTTGAGGGTGTTCAAGGTTTCACACCTTTCCCACAAATTCATCAAATAATTCAATCATTCAATCACATCACATCATCAAAAATTAAATTGTTACGTTTAAAAGGTTACGTCCTTTTGTCAAAGATTGCACCCTTTGCCTTGCATTCACACCATTCACATTTGAAAAAATCCCATTTTTGTTAGGGAAAAAGTAGAACCATTTAATTACATCACAACTTATCAAAATCCCCTTTTTCTATTAGGGTAAAAATAGAATGCATCAATTACATCTCCACACTCACTCAATTTCATAGCCTTACCCATCGACTAAAAACACAAATTTTTGTAGCCTTACTCGTTGTCTAAAAACACAAAGTTTCCTAGCCTTATCCATCGTCTAAAAACATGAATTTTCCTAGCTTTATCCATTAGCTAAAAATATGGAGTTCCCCAACCTTACATGTCGACTAAAAACGCAGAGTTTCCTAGCCTTACCTGTCAGCTAAAAACATAGAGTTTCCTAGCCTTACCCATCAGCTAAAAACACGAAGTTTCCTAGTCTTACCTTTTGGCTAAAAACATAGAGTTTCCTAGCCTTACCCATCGGCTAAAACATGGAGTTCCCCAGCCTTACCCATTGGCTAAAAATATAGATTTTCCTAGCCTTACCCATCAACTAAAAACATGGAGTTCCCTAGCCTTCTTCATCGGCTAAAAACATAGAGTTCCCTAGCCTTATCTATCGGCTAAAAACATGAATTTTCCTAGCCATACCCATTGGCTAAAAATACGAAGTTCCTCAACTTTACCCATTGTTTAAATTTTCCTAGCCTTACCCATCGGCTAAAAACATGGAGTTTCCTAGCCTTACCCATCGGCTAAAAACACGAAATTTACACATCTTCCAATTTCATAAAACCCTTCATTTGCTAGGGCAAAAAACAAACACAATCATTTCATTTTTTATTATAAAAAATCCTTCATCTGTTGGGGCAAAGAGCATATACAAGTATAGGTGAACCTTGTATTTAGTGGTTTACCCTATTTAACCTTGTGGTTGCAGCAACTGGTTATCCATGCAATCCTATAGGATGGGTACAGTAGGATGGGTAAATCACCATAATAACACTTACATCATCAAAAACCCTTCATCTATTAGGGCAAATAACAAACACATTCATTTCAAAAACCCTTCATCTATTAGGGCAAAGAACAGACACATTCATCACATTTTTCCCATTTCAAAAATCCTTCATCTGTTAGGGCAAAAAATAGACACATTCATCGCATTTTTTTCCATTTCATAAAACCCTTCATCTGTTAGGGCAAAGAACAAACACAAGTACAAGTGAACCTTGTATTTAGTGGTTTATCCTATTAACCTTGTGGTTGCAATGACTGGTTATCCATGCAATTCGATAGGATGGGTAGATCACCATAAGGACACTTACATCATCAAAAACCCCTTCATATTTTAGGTTAAATAACAGACACAATCATTACATTTCATAGCCATTTCACTTTTTAGTATCAAAAATCCTTCATATGTTGGGATAAAAAAAAGACACAATCATTACATTGTAATTTACCATCTCAAAAATCCCTTTCATCTATTGGGGCAAAAATAGACTCAGTCACTTGAATCCACATATTCAAAGAGGTAGATTACCTCAAATAAAATCACTCCACATTGAATCCATAAATACATTTCTTATCATCACATCTCCATGTCATCATCAAATCCATCAATAATTGCATTTATATTCAACATTTGTCAAGTTCATATGCTGAATTTCAAAATGAATCTTGTATACAGTGGCTTGTTCTATATACTTTGTGATTGCAACGATTTATGTCCATGCAATTTGATAAGATGAATGAATTACCATAATAACACTTGGTCATCATCATCATTCCATATCTTGTAGTTCAAAAATCATAATTAAATTTGGCTCCTCCATTCCAAGTGAAACCTTTGACAAAGATGAATCTTGCTAAAAAGCTATCATTGATGACCTAGTTCATGGGGCTTAAAACATGGACAAAAATCAAATCACATCATTCCCAATCTCCTTGAAATTCATCACAGAGATAGGCACTAGCTAGGATTATTGGTTCCATTTGAGAGGAATTATTCTACAGTCACTAGTAGGCCCTTTGAAGATGACTTCTTTATTTTTCTTCTGCATCTTCATATTGCATATCAATGATGCCATACAATGAAATTTATTCCAAATAATGGAATCACCCCAAATTTTGGGCAACCAAAATTTGATTATGATTTTCCCATTACGGGATACATATTACATGATCATGACATTCAACACAAAACCCTTCATTTGTTGGGGCAAAAATAGATGCAATCATCATCACCATTTCTCCCAAAACCCTTCATTCGTTGGGGCAAAAACAGACACACATTCTATCATTCCCATTTTCTTCTTTGCACAACAATTCATCCATCAATTATTTTTCAATTGGATTGTGAGATTCATCCACAACTCATTCACAAATTGAAGGGGTAAGGTATGCAAAAATCAAAATTCTTTTATTCTTTTGTCTTCAGGCTCACACTCCACATCCCAAAAGAAGCTTCTTTTGCACCTAGCCATAATAGGTGTCTCATGTTTTTGCCCTACATTATGTTTCATGCAATGTATTACAAAAATAGGTATCTATAGACACCAAAATCTATCCATTGAACCTCCCTCCATGCTTTCCCACCATTTCCACTATCAAAGCATAGCCAATTTATCCACCATTCCTATTTTCTGCCATTTTTGAATAATATTCACATTTATTATGTATATTTATTTTATATATATTTAAATATAATATTTTAATATATATTTAATAAATATGTATTTATTTAAGTGAATTAATCTCAGCCATCCAATTCCATTTAATCTCAGTCCTCCATTCACAGCAATCCATGTCACACCCTAAAATTAATATTCATCCTTAGATATGATTTAATCTTAGCCATATGATTAGTGTCATTGAAACCCTAAGTGTGCCCTAAGTTGGATTATAATTAAAGGCTATTTTTATGTCTCAACCCTTGAGAAGTATTTTCTTGAGTTTTCAAACAATCCCTGAGTTTGCTATTCCAAAAACATCCTATTGTTATTCTCGTATACCCTCATACTGTTTCAGCCATATCTCACCCACCTATAGTCAAATTGAGCCAAATTTTTGAGGGTAGGTTTCTGATGAGATCTAGAACATCTACAAAAAAAATCATATTTATTGGAGCAACAAATATCACAAAAAAAAATTATATTTGGACCTGAGCTAGGGCATGGTTGCATCACTAGGTTGCAACAGATCAAGCCATCCACAGAAAATCAACATGTAAGGTAAATCATACACTTTTGTTATCATTTCATATCTTAATATTTGTATGCATTTTAAGTTAATAATATATAGGGATTTTATTAATGTCTGAGGGTCTCAGTAGAGCCCTCACTGTTACTTCTAACTCTTTGATATTGTTGTTATGTGTGTAGGTTTGAAGATCTGTTAGCATTGAGCAACTACTTAAGCTGGAGTGGTCTAGTATCAGATAGCACAAAGCCCACTCACCACTATTGGGATCAAGAACACGCTTGAAGAAACTACAAATTTTCTATTAGATTTTTGGATAACCCTAACTACTGTAGTATAGTATCAAAAGGATCACACATTATCCTGATTATAACAACAGAATTTCTAAACTTCCCCCCATTAATATAAAATTGATTCAATTGTTGTACAATTATGATTTTTGTGTGTCCATTATTTAAGAATTGTTTTGGTGTTGCTTTTTTGCTTTGACAATATAGAATAGGTATTTTATTTCAAAATGCCATGGTTATGATGCTATTTGATAAATTGAGAAATTTTTGAATTAATGGATTTTTTACTTGTGATCTATGTGATTCGTAAGAATATGATGGACATTTTATGAAAATTTAATAATTGATATGAATTTATATTGATGACAAATCTTTCAAGAAGAAGTGGTTTGTTATATTTTACAAGTAAAAGTAGTCAAAGGCCATGATGAGGGTAAATAACCCATTTGTCTATTGAAGTGTATGCTTGTAATTTGAAAAGACTAGTGCGACTTGTTGCCAAGTCTAATTGTTGGATTAATTTGATTTTTATTTTTACTAAATTCTTGGTGTATTCATAAATGGTATATGGTTTCTAATTTATTTTTGGGTTTGTACAATTTTGGATTCCATTTATTTTAATATAATTGTGAGAAAGGAATAAAATATTAATAATAAATAAATAAATAAATAAGAATGCAAGGAGGTACATGGAAATAGAAAAAGGAGAAGACATGAGAGGTGGAGTGAAGCGAAGAAGAAGTGAGAGTAGGTGGAGTATTTGAGGGTGCATGGAGGTGAATGATGGAAGGAAATCTATTAAAGGAGAAGTATTATTATGTTCTTGGAGTGTGTGGTTAAAAATGAAGAAGAAAAAAGAAAGAAGAAAGTGGAGAAGGTTGGAGTTGCAATGTTATAACGGGGTGGGGATTGGTTACATAGAAAAGGAAGTGTGCAACCTAGGTACCTATTACCACTTATATTGAATGATAATTACTCTTATCTACTATAACTTGTTATTGTATTTCTCTATAATAATTTCCACTTTGGTTTTCCATTGCTCTTAAGATCTATGATACCCTTGTATTATCAAAATATGCTTTGTCATACCCTTGTAATACCCATGTGGTTATTGCGTACATGATTTAAATCCACTAAGAATAAGATTAATGTTAGTTGTAAAAGTGTTTTGTGGATCCATAAAGAAATCCTCGAGGAATCATGGATAGATTTTTTTAAGCCACAGAATTCTCATATGTTGAAAAATAATGTAAGGTTTATTGGTATGTAGGGGAATGCAATGTTGAATCATATCTATATATTGGATATGAGATGTTGGAATTATTTAAATATGGTAGAATAGAATGTTGGTTGATATATGTATGTTGATTATGGCATGTTGGATTTATTTGAATTTAGGAGGATGGAATGCTACAATATGATATATGTATGTTGGTGGTATTTTGGTATGTTAGAATTTTGAAGGTTAGGATTGACCTTCTAGATGGAGTATGTGATGAAGAAGAAGGAAGTATTATGGAAAAAATATACATATGATCCATAATTCTCCTAGGGGTTTGATTAATATTTGTGATTTATCTTTATGGCATAGTGTTGGATGATATCAATTTGTATTGAGATTCCTTCATCATTACTGAATAACACAAGCTTATACTGAGAGGGGGAGGGAACAGTATAAGACCACTTTTTATTTTTCTTTTTCAATCAATATTATGCAATGTAATCAATGGCAATATCAATAGTAGTAACCAAATCAATGCATAAATTATCACACACAATAGAGACACCAATTTAACGTGGTTCACCCAATGTGGGCTACTCCACGGAGAAAATATTTCACTAATATTTTCTCAATAAATCTCTTGGAAATCCTTTACCTATTACAATGTTTATGGACCTCTATCCAAAGGAGACACCAATCCCCTAATCAAGTTTATGTATATCTATCCACAGGAGAATTCCTTTCTCCTCTGCTCTAGATGATGATCCTCTAGAAGAACTATTGCCCCCTGTATCGCTCCAAATTTTTCGCATCCCTACCTTCAGGCTATTGGATCCGCGCCCGGAAGGAGGATGGGAAAAGGATGGTGCGGTACCTCGGACGAGAGGACTTTGCGAAGGTCCCGCCTCTCAAGGGAGGTGCATTTTGGTGATTTTTCGACGGATGGTGGGTTCACCAGGAAACATTTGACGGCAGTTTCCACGCCTAGGTTTTGGGAATGAGTTTTAGATGAGTTCGTTTTATTTTTAAACATTCATCCTAGGTTTGGCCGAATGATTCTAACTTAAACTACATGAAAATGCAATTTAAATGAATACAAAAAATATAAAAGAAAGCAAAAACAGAGAATTTGCAGGAGGCCAATGAAGATTACCTGATCCGAAAGTCTGATGAAGTTTCTGATTACTTGTAGCAGTCTGGATCGTCTGCAATTCAACAGAATCGCCTTCAATTTGATAAAATCGTCTAAACTGACAGGATCGTCTACAATCTGACGAATTCGTCAGACGAATTCATCGTAGACCCGCAAAACAACAAACAGATGCGAAATACAAGAAATTCTATTTTGTAAACAGGGGCAAACTATATGAAAAAGTAATATGAGTATTGAACAATATACAAGAACAAAAGTAAATGCAAATCACCGTGTTTAGATAGCAGAATATGATCTTAATATGCAAACTAGACAAAATGGGTGAACTCCGGATGCAATATAGTATAAAAACCGAATAGACAATCTAATTTATAGCATAAAATGACAGAGAAAAGAGAAAGAAGAGCAAACTCCATGCACTGATTGCCTCGATGTGTGCTACGATCGAAATCGTCTCGCATCAGTACGAGATCGTCCCGAATTTGACGAGATCGCCTCCGATCTTGACAGGTTCGTCGACTGCGATAGGTGCTGGCTCCGACTGAAAACCAGTGGTGTACCTGCAATAAAATTAATATAGGACTAGTGCAAGAGCAAATTTGAAGTGTTTTAGCGCATAGGGAGTTGATTTACATAAAAATTCAGCCAGGGGTTGGGGAGGGAAAAGTCTTAGAGTTAAATAGGCATAGGATAGTTGTTGGGAGGTTGGAGATCATCCCAATTTGGGAGATCTCCAACGGGGGAAGGGTCCCAACGGCGCAGACACGCTTCCGCCCGGATTGGAGACCCGTTGGAACGGATTCCAACTATGCAAATTCAGTTTTGCGACAAAATCGTCTGGACGTTCTAGTCCGGACGAAATCGTCAAATCTGGGGCGATATCGTCTGATCGGAGACGATATCGTCAAACGGTCAAAACAACTCGTAAAAATGGCACGAAAAAAGAGGAAACGGGTTTCTCGACGGTTAACGGGCGGTTTGGGAGGTTAAATTTGAATTTAAATTTATTTACTAAGGTGAATGTAATTATTCCAATTTTATCGCGCCAATTTTAGGGTGCTACATTTTGCCCCCTCTTTAGCGAATTTTTCGAAGAAAATGCGTTAAAGATGAGTTCTTCTCGATCTACGAGAAAGCAAAAAATTATTCCCATTTTTAGGCGACGATTCTTGGTCGAATCGTACGACAACTTACTATGGTGCCCCCTCCGTGTTTTTACCCAAATCGAACGTTTGAGGTAAAAACGCAGAAAAGCAAAAATTATTTGTGAATTATTTTGAATAAAATTAAGAAAAATAGGGTAAAACCCTAATTCATTGTTACTGTTCATTTTACTGTTTTTAGAGCTCCGGAGCAAAAATGGTAGAGACAGTGCACAGATCTGCAGAGGTCCACCGCGGTCTACGGGTAAGGGTTTAAACTTAGTTTAGATTGATTTAATTTGAATTTACATGCTTTGTAAATGAATTTTAGGATGAATTTTGAGCATCGCGGCCGTTTTTGGCCATCGACGTCGTCCGGACGAAATCGTCTCTAGTTCGACGAAATCGTCTCAAGTTCATCAATTTCGCCCAAGGGCGAAATCGGCGAAAAAGGGACGATTTCATCAAATTAGAGACGATTTCGACACGCGAAATCGGAGACGATTTTGCTCAAATTTCGGACGATATCGGCCAATAGTGGGCGATATCATCAATTGCAAAAATTTGATCTTTAAGTTGCATTATTGATTGCTAAAATTGTTATTAATGATTGTTTGTTGTTTTGATTGTTTATGCTTGCAGAGAGGATTACTAAAGAGCAGAGAGTGGAAATACGAAGGATTGAGAGATGACTTGGCCGCTCTCACCCAGGCAGAGCGGGATCTCGTCGGCATAAGCCGGCTTGCAAGATGTGGCGTAGATGCCACAGGTTTCTACTGACATGGGGCTACTGACGGCCCTAGCAGAGAGGTGGTACCCAGGCTCTTCATGCTTCCGGTTACCGACAGGGGAGATGACTCCCACACTAGAGGATGTATGGAGGATTCTTAGAATCCCCATACAAGGGAGGATGATCACACCTACGGCCAATCAGGGCCACGCGATGGGACGACTCTGCGGTGACCCGAGCTTCGCCCTGGAGAAGGGCGGAGTGAACATCGAGGCACTGCGCCGCATGCCTGGGGCATCTACACTGACACGAGTTTTGGCTAGGGTGGTTGGTGGACTTCTGCTGTGCCACCAGAGCGGATGCAGGGTACCATGGATGCTGGCAGATGTGATCTACGACATGCGCGACCATGGCTACAGATTTTCTTGGGGCAGCTTTGTTCTATGCCGACTGTACAGGATCCTTTACGGGGTCGTGTACAAGGGCGGGCGATGTCTGGTCATGACATCGCTCCTACAGGTTTGGTGCTGGGAGCACATTGCGATGCGGAGGCCGGTAGGGCTTCCACTGATAGGGGTTGACGGGGAGAGGCCCCGAGTCTTCTACTGGTGGCTCCGGAGAGGGGCACAACGACGGATCGACCTGTCGGTGTCCCGGAGACTACTGGATGACTTGGTCCCAGACCAGATCACCTGGAGGCCGTGGAGGCAGCATCCAGGGTGGGCAGAGGACGCACAGGAGCTGGCTCGCATCAGGCGAGTCTACTGGCTACGGATGGAGAGGGGAGAGGTGGAGCTCCACCGCTACGACCGAGTTTTGCGATAGTTCGGTCTACAATAGGGGATCCCATCTCTCAGGGATTATGAGTTTTCCCGGACTGTCCGGGATAACACCACAGTTAGCGGGGCTCCAGATATGCAGCGATTCTGGAGTCAGGACGCGGACGATGCCCCCATTCAGCCAGTGGATGGGGACGACGTAGGGGTAGCCGATGGCTACGATGCCTGGTACGCAGGCATCCGCCCTCCTCGGATGACGAGGGCTCAGGGACCGATCCACGCAGTTGTGCGTCGGATAGGGAGGCGACGCCAGGCGGTGGTAGAGGCAGCCCGGGGTCACGGCAGAGGAGAGCAGAGGAGGCCACAGGCACAGGAGAGGCCACGGTAGAGGGAGAGGGAGAGGAGGGAGGCGAGACCCCCATCTCCACAGAGGCCACCATCGCCTGATAAGGGCAAGGGTGTGGACATTGGAGAGAGTAGCGAGATGGCTACTCTCCGGGCAGAGAGAGATCATCTGCGAGCTCAGGTGCAGACGTTACAGGATGCAGCTGCACAGCACCAGGCTGAGGTGTCGCAGCTACGAGACGAGAATGCTCGTCTCAGGGCACGAGGCGGAGGGGTGAGCACTCAGGAGCTGATGCGGTCGGTTTCTCGGACCGCATTCTATCGTGCTCTATACTACCGAGCGGTGCCGTAGGGCCGGAGGATACAAGTGCCACCTGCCATAGCAGATCCTATCAGGACAGGGTCGACGAGGAGCTCATCCCGGTCGACGACGAGGACTCGCAGTACCACACATACTGCGATGGGACCACCTCGTCCTCCGCAGGGTGGGGGAGGAGATGAGGCCGAGAGCTCTAGAGGCTCTCGAGGCTAGAGGGCGGGATACTGCCACTGATATTGTATTATACTTGTATTGATAGAGGATTGAGTATGCCGAGGTACAGATTGTGGCATACCAATCCAGTTTTGGATGATGTATATATTCTGTTGATATATATAGATGAGATATTTTTGATCATATGACTTGTCTTATGTGATGCTTATGATGCTTTTTATGTTTGATTGATTGATTGAGTTGATTGATGTAATGATTTTATTGATGATTCATGTAATTATGTCGTTTTGGAAAATATTATAACTTGGATGTCATGCTATAAATATTTTAAATGAAATAATCTGATGTAACAAATTGATTGGTTGTAATGAAATGTGATAAAAATAAAAAGAGATTTCTAACAATAATTTCAAAGGACATTGTCGCTATTATAGACCATTTCATGGAGTCGCCGCTCACTCGGTCGTCAAGCTAGTCCCAGGATAGAAATATTGTTAAAAGAAAAGAGTGCTTAAGAGACCTGCCTTAAGACTTTGTTGTGATGATGCAAATGATGATGATGATGATGGTTTGCTTTCAGATTTCCATGAAAATATTATGCATGAAATATTGTAAAATGATTTTTGCTAGGCATAAATTCCTAAGTGTGATAAAATTTGTTGAATAATTCCTTAAGAATTATACCATCATTGCAAAATGCAAAGGTTGACATAATGATATGAAATAATAAAAATGTGTTTGCTTTTGAAAAGCATAATTGGTGTAAAAAAAATGAAGTCATATGTTTTGTATGATCTTTGATAAATCAGGAAATAAAATTGTTACAATGGTTTGCGCTAGGCATAGAATATGTAGGTATAGACTTATACCATCATCGCGAAGATCAAAGAAAGGATAGTTTTATTGCATGATTAATTTTTGATGAACAGAAAATATGATAATGAGGACTTGCGCTAAGCATAAGTAAAGTCGATAAGATATATATGATATGTTTTGATTGAAATTTTTGATTTTTTCTATTATATAGTTGTCTTTGTGGTAAATAATTGTACTTGGTTTATTCCAAACAAGTTTGCAAAAATAATATTTCAAAGTATTTTGAAGACAAAAAGTTAGATTTATAAGGAATCCCATGTGCATAAGTGAATTCATTGCCAATCTTGATTTATCATAATGATAGACAAAATCTCTCAAATACAAATGTGTGTGCAATTGCATTGTTCATTTACCACTTTTGAGCAAGATACTATGATACAAGTGATTTGAAGAAACCAAATAAGTGTTCATTAACCATGATGTAGATGCATATAACCATACTAGGCTACTATGTAGATCGGATTATCAAGAGCTAGCTAATCCATAAGCATACATAGGTCTGTACAAAAGAAGGTCGCTAATGTGACAGACATATCGCCACGCTAGGAGTTACCCAAGGCCAAGCAGAGTTGGGCACAAACCACCTGTTATGGGGCTTACCTCACAGTTTTTGAATAATTGAGAATTCCAGGGATTCAAGCTCATTCACCCTTCTTTTCTTTTCAAAGGGTAGGGAAAGGGATTTTATTGCTTTTCTTGCTTTCTTTTGAACTTTGCTTATTTTTCTTTTTGTATTTCTTTTGCTTGATAATGCTTGGAACATTGCCGACATAACATTTTTCTTTTCTCTTTTTCTTGAATTTTTCTTTTCTTTTTCTTTTTCTAGGGATACTTGCTCAGATTAGTCGTAGAGCAAGGGATTTTTATTCTGGGTAGGGGTGAGCTTGTCCTTTTGCCAATTCTCAAAGATTCTAGACCATGTGCATGATAGGATAGCAGGGGAAACTTTTCACTCAAGAAATCAGTTCTACTATGTAGCAAAACATGGAAATTACAAATATAATCATTTTATTGTGAAAAGATGTGCTTGGTTTAAGTAAATAACAAGATCAATTCTCTATGCTCAAACTTTATTTAATTGAATTTTGTGAACTTTGATATAAGAGAGATTAGTAATCATGCCATATAAAATCAAGATATTTATTGTGTGAGTGTGCAAGTGAGGGATGCCAAATAAATGCTAGTTTTATCCAAAATAAGTTGAAACATATAATTGCAATAATTGTAAGAAAATAATGATTTTGAGAAAGTTTTGAGAATGTTGACTCTCTCTTTATTCTGTATATTGTTTTGGTTTCGAAAGAGTCAAGCATATAGCTATTTTTGGATTTTTATGTTGATTTTTGTTTTGGAGCAAAAGGAACTTTACAAGTGCTTTAAATAAATGCAATAAATATTTTTGAAGATTTTTGAAGATTTTATGAATGTTTTTGAGGTTTTTGAATAAATTGAAAGAAATACAAGATAATGATTTTGAACAAATATATACATGGATGAAATAATCAAATTTATGCATAATAACGTTTGAGATGTAAAATATTCATGGGTTCTTTAAGTTCTTTACCATCTAAGGTAGATAATTTATATGCTCCTGATTCAAATTTTGCAGTAATGATGTACGGTCCGAGCCAGTTGGGCTCAAATTTACCTTTCAGTTCTTTGGTTGCATTTGTATTCTTTTGATTTTCTTTTAGAACAAGATCGCCAATCTCAAAGGATCGATGACGAACTTTCTTATTATATGCTCTTTTAAGCTTGTTTTGGTATGCACGGAGATGCTCTAAAGCATTGATGCATTTTTCATCTAGGAGTTCCAACTGACTGAGTCTACCAGCGCGATATTCATCTCCTACTTCGGTGTCTTGAAGTAGCAGAGCCAAAGAAGGAACTTCTAATTCAAATGGAAAACCGCTTCGGCACCATATACCAAAACAAATGGTGAAGTGCCCGTGGGGGTTCGAACACTAGTTCGATAAGCCCACAAGGCTGGATATAATTGAATATGCCAACCACGGCCGCTTTATTGACTAGTCTTTTGAGAATTTTGATTAGAGTTTTGTTAGAAGCTTCTGCTTGACCATTACCCTGAGGATAATAGGGAGTAGACCAGCGATGTTGAATCTTATATTTTTGACATAATTTTTTAACATCTTTATTTTTGAACGGAGTTCCATTGTCAGAGATGAGATTTGCAGGAATTCCGAACCTGCAGATGATTTGATTAAAAATGAATTTAGAGACTTGTGAACCGAAGGCAGAAGCTAAAGGCATAGCTTCAACCCACTTCGTGAAATACTCAATGGCGGTTATGATGAACTTATGTCCATCGAAGACACAGGATTAATTTTACCAATAATATCCAAGCCCCATTTAGAAAAGGGCCAAGGAGAAGAAATAGCCCGCAGCTCTTGTGCAGGCGCATGGACAAGGTCAGCATGTTTTTGACACTTGTCGCAATGGCGCACATATTCATGTGCATCCGTTTCCATGGTAGGCCAAAAGTATCCTATCCGAAGGAGCTTTTTAGCAATGACGCTACCACTAAAGTGTCCTCCACAAGATCCATCGTGGGCTTCACTCAAGGCTGATTTAGACTCTTCTAAATTTAGACATCTTAATAGGATACCTTCAAAAGATCTCCTATATAAAGTATTGCCAATGATTACAAATCGACTTGCTCGTCGACGTAATAACCGACGCTCGGTTGCGATTAGAATTAGCAGGGAAAGTCCCATTTTGGAGGAAATCAAATATGTCTCAGATACCGTAGTTCAGGAGTAGTTTCCTTGATTAGAAACACATCCAAAGGCTCTAAGCATGACTTATGTGAAGCGGGTTCCTGGAGTCGACGAATGATGATAGTAGCATATTCGTCTGCCTAACTCCAAGGGTAGGAGAGATGCAACGGCGGCCATAGCATCACCGCACGGTTGCTAGTTCGAGGAATGGCTTCCAAGGTAACTTGATCAAACAAGGCCATTAGTTGTAAAACATAGGCCTTATATGGGCGAAGTTTATCATCTCTGGTCTGATAAACTTCATTAATTTGGTTTATAACCAATTGGGAATCCCCAAAAACTAAGAGGTTTTTAATTTTAAGCGCTAAAGCAGCTCGTAATCCAAGGATTAGAGCTTCATACTCAGCAGTATTGTTGGTGCAAGCAAAGGTTAGTTTGAAGGACAGAGGAATAAGATGTTTTTGCGGAGATATTAAAATAATACCCGCACTCAGCCCCACTCATGCATCGGGCTCCATCAAAGTATAAGGACCATTGTTCAACAAGGTCTGCCTCTAATTGAAGGCATTCATCAGGAAACTCGATAATGAGGGGATGAGTAGACTCTAAGGGTGCAGCAGCTAATTGATCTGCTATGATTTGACCCTTAACAGACTTCTGTCCTATGAAGGTGAGATCAAACTCGCTTAGAGCAAGAACCCACTTGGCTGTGCGACCCGATAAATAAGGTCGACTCATGAGATATCTTAAAGGATCATATTTGGCAATGACATACGTTTTTTGGCTAAGCATGTAATGTCGTAATTTTTGCGTAGCAAACACGACTGCTAGACATAACTTCTCTAACGCTGTATAGCGGGTTTCATAATCGATGAAGGTGCGGCTAATGTAATAATTAGCACGTTCTCGTTTTTCATCATCAAGCTGAGCTAACATAGCTCCTAAGGCGTAATCTGAAGCAAAAATATATAGAAGAAATGGGCGATCAGATTTAGGCGGTGAAAGCACCGGAGGGTTAAGGAGATATTGCTTGAGAAGTTCAAAAGCTTCTCTACATTCTGTGTCCCAATTAAAGGGGACGTCCTTCTTAAGGAGTTTAAGAAAGGGACCAGGTTTGTCTGCCAGCTTATCAATGAAGCGATCGGATAGCTTGAAGTTTACCTTGTAAACTTCGTAATTCAGATATATTAGTGGGTGCGGGCATATCAATGATAGCCGCAATTTTGAGAGGGTCAATTTCGATACCACGTAAAGAAACTAAAACCCCTAATAACTTGCCGGATTTAACTCCGAATATACATTTTTCTGGATTTAATCGAATGAGATATTCTCGTAATCGATTAAAAACTTTTCTTAAATCGTCTAAATGATGATCTTCAATAAGAGAGCGCGCTATAATATCATCTACATAATCATGTAGGATATCATGCATCATATCATGAAAAATGTAGGTCATAGCCCGTTGATAAGTTGCCCCGACGTTCTTTAGGCCAAAGGGCATCACTTTCCAGCAAAAGGTACCCCAGGGGGTAATGAAGGCTGTTTTAGCCTGGTCTTCAGGAGCTATCCTGATCTGATTATAGCCGGAGAATCCGTCCATTAAGGACATCATCCCACTTCCGACAGTGAAGTCAATAATTTGATCCATATTTGGAAGAGGAAAGTCGTCTTTAGGGCATGCAACGTTAATATCTCTGAAATCTGTGCAAACCCTAACTTTGGTGGCTTCTTTCTTGGTGACTGGAACTACATTGGAGATCCATTCAACGATAATCAATAGCTTGTATGAAGATAACATTCAGGAGTTTTTCTAACTCCCCTTTGACTAGCAGAGCCACTTTGGGATGCATTTTTCTAAGTTTTTGTTTAACAGGTTTAGCATCCTGGATGGACCACTAGATGGTGCATGACTACGTAAGGGTCTAGACCTCGGCATATCTTCATATGTCCAAGCGAAGACATCTTCATACTCTTTAAGAAATGCAATGTATTGTTCTTGTTTTTCTTGACTTAGTTCTCCTCCAATGTTGATTATGTGAGGGTTGTCCTCAGTTCCAATATTAATTTTAATGACATTTTCTACCTCCATGTGTAGATCTCTTTCAAAATTAGGTGGGGCGGGTGAAACGCCCAACTCTTGTAATTCTTGTAAAGTTAATTTAGATAATTCGTTCTGAGGGTCAGTGGCCTCAAGTTGAGCTATGGTTGGTATAGAACCATCAAAATAAAACCCGTTGTACAACATCTCTTCAACAGAGACATCATGGAAGATATCTCCTTCCAACTCTTCATCGGGGTCAGCAATCATTTCAGGGTATGCTATGGATAGCATGTTGCATGAAAATGACGGATTTTTAAGAGGCAAATCAACATGTCTATCCAAATAGTCTTGATAGCATATGAGATGATCATCATCCTCAAAAGGAAAGGGTTGACCCTTACTAGGTAATAGGCCCACACCACATCGGGCAGTGCCATGGTTCTACCTCGAAAGGTTCTTTCATGCCATTTTGGAAAGGTCCTAAGCCTTTCCCTTTGTATCCCATTTTAAGCATCATGGGTTTAGCTTTAATATAATCGTTGGTAAAATAGCACCGAGCATATCCATCATGATGGGTTTTGATATTCTGAGGGATTCTTCCCCAGTCATATCCTTTGTAAATGAAGGCGCAACTCCCGACTTGGTAAGTACTTCCCATAGGTTGTGGGAGGCCCAAAGTACGAGGAGATGGCGGCAATTGATTTAAAAGGTTTGAATCTTGCATGAAAGCATTCATTTTTTCTGATATTAAGGTTGTAGATAAATCTGGTAAAAGATCATCGTAAAGGGCATAAGATGTAGAAGGCTTATTACCTATGTCTTGAGATGTGGAAGGTATGATAGATGTGTCTAAAGGTTTTGAATTTATGGGATTAGAACTTGAAGAATTGGTTGTAGTTTTAAGAGCTTTTTGAAGTTCTACAGTAATTTGTTTAGAAGGTGGTTGATCTATATGGGAAGATGAAGTTAATGGAGGAGGAATAGATGAAGTGATGGGTTTATATTTCATAGTTTTAGATGAAGAAGAACTAGGATATGTGGATGACAGAGCAGGGAAAATTGCACTCCAACCGGTTCTTGCCAATGCACACATATCAAAAGGTCTAGGGTCACCATGAATAGTGACCAACTGATTTTTAAACTCAAACTTAACACATTGGTGTAAAGTTGATGGGACTGCTCGCATGGCGTTAATCCAAGGGCGACCCAAAAGTATATTGTACGATGCTAGGCAATGTACAATAAACACAGTTGTCTCAAGGGTTCTAGGACCAACTTGCAATGGGAGGGTAATGACTCCACACGTTTCTTGTGTTTCGTCATTAAAGGCTTTGATAATCATATCAGTCTTCTTCATTTCATCACTTCTAAAACCAAATCGTTGGTAGAAGTCAAAGGTGCAGATGTTTAGAGATGAGCCATTATCAATCAGGACTCGTTTGATAGCTACATCCCCAATTAAAGTTGTAATATACAAGGGATTATCCTTGTGTAAACTGTGTTGTGGGATATCTTTATCCCGAAAGTCAATACAATCAATCTCTCGCGTGATGATAGTATTGGCCATAGCTTCAAAGTTGGATGTTTTGAGGTACCATCATCCTGCTCAAAGTAAGCATCAATTCATCCCTATGGGTGGGAGAGGATCTTAATAAATCTAAAAGGGAGATTCTGGCGGTGGTATTAGACAATTGCTCATTAATGTCGTAAGGGGGTTTAGGTTGAACAATAGGAGCATGATTTCCTTTATTAGGATTTTTCAGAACAAATGGAGCTGATCCATCGTTCTGGTTTGGTTCTTGTTGGGGATTTTGAGCTTGTTGTCGGGTGACGACTCCGATGGTACCTACAATGTTATAGTGACGACGTTGAAACGGTCTCGGTTGAGAGTTTATGGCTTGTTCATAAGGAAGGACTTCATTAGAAGAAGGTCGAGTAGTGACTCTTCCTGGGAAATGGTTCTTCCGGAACATTAGCATCTCGTGATAGGTTGAATAGGATCTGATTCATTTTCAGAACTATTCGATTGAATAGTGTCTACTTCACTTTCACTATCTGACTCTATATCACTAGAATCAGAAGTTTGAAAATTATGTAAGGGCCTGGTTGTAACCAGGGATAAGGTTGTGTCGAATGTGTGAGAGTCCTGAACATGTAATTGCCCGCTAATGGTTCCTACATATCGGGTAGGAGGGGGAACATTATGATGTTCAATTTGATTAGCTACCTCTTTACCATGTCTTGGTAAAGGGTGTTGAAATATGTCTAAAGTTTGATTGGCATTCTGATTTTGATTTTGGGGAATAGTCTTTTGAGTATTATTAGGAGGGTTTTGTTTAGGTTGGAAGGCTTGCACTTCCATTTCATTATTGTCAATCAAATCTTGTATTTTATGTTTCAATCTCTTACAAGCGTTGGTAGAATGTCCAGGACCTCTATGAAAATCACAATGCAAATCAGCTCTATATCCGGGTATGCTTGGGTCAGGTTCCTGGATAGCTGGCAGTTGGATTAAACCTCTTTCAAGAAGTTGAGGTAAAATAGTTGATAAAGGTTGGTTTAATCTAGTGAACTCTCGAGGAGGCTTATCAGAGGTTTCAAGATGAATTTTTCTTGTTGTTTTTGTTGCATTGACATTAGCAACATTTCTCGCTGTCGCTGACTCCATCACCGACAACCCCGTTTGTTTTTATATTGATTTCTAGATGTTTTCTCATCATCCTTCTTTCTAAGTTGGCCTCTCCTAATGAGGGCATCTTCTACTCTTCGAGCTAAGTCTATAGCTTGATCGAAGGTAGTCAAAGTAGTCGTTGATAGCTCATAAGAAAGTTGTTCTTGTAAATTGTTAATGAAAATGTCTAACATTTCCCTATAGGGTAGCACAAAGTGCAGTTTTCCTGTCAATTGTCTCCATCTTGCTAAGAAATCAGCAAAACATTCGTCTTTATCTTGTTTTAAATTGTATAGGTCTTTAATAGTTACATGCCTCTCGATGTAGGCACTAAATTGATGAACAAATGACTCAACTGTTTCTTCAAAGTTTCTTAAGGAATGAGTGGGCAATTGATAATACCACTCTAACGCCATTCCACCTAAACTTTTGGGGAACATTTTTAGTAATAGCAAGTCGTCATGCGATATGTCGTGACATGCTATCCTAAACATGCGAAGATGTTCTATGGGATCTTCTGTTCCTTTATAGATAGGCAGGACGGGCATGGGAAAATGTTTAGGGTATGGTTGAGCTACCACTATGGGATCCAATGGTTGGCTACAAATCTCTCGATAATTATACGAGGGACTGTAGGGATCTATCTCGGTCCATACGTGAAGCCAATTGTTTCACCATAGCTTCCAAACTACTAGTTTGCCCCCCATATTGATTCGATGGGGCATTGCCATAAGTGTTATGGGCGTAGGATGGAGGAACATGCAGATTAGATGCCATGTTACTATTGTGTAAAACATTGGTAGGAAAAATATTATGGAGGAGTTTTGAAGTTGGATTGTGTTGTATTGTAGATTGTTGAAAGTTTGTATTTGGCTTTGTTTTAGATTTTTGTCTATTTAAAGCATTTTGCTCAATAGTTTGGAGGAAGGAAGTAGTGAAGGGAATTTTCTTTTGTGCGGGAGTGATTTTAGGTTGAGTAACAAGTTGCTTAGGAGGTTGGGTGACCCGTTGTTTGGTCATGGCTTGGGCTATAGTGACCATATTCGCATTGGATGGTCCACCCTTATCACTTTCTTGATCAATGAAAGACAAGGGATTAGTTTGCATATCAAGCGCCCGTTCTAAGGCCGCTTGAGCATCACTAATTTCCCCTTTATCAATACGGACTGCCACATTAAGGACGTCGATATGTTGATTAAGAAATTTTTGAAAATGTTCTGCGTTGTCAAAAGTGATGCCTCCATTTGGAGCTATTCTAGGGGATGAAGATTCTTTAACACTTCCTTCTTGTTCCTTATCTTCACCTAAGTCTTCATCTGATTGACCTAGAGTTTCACCTTCCGGATTTGTATCTCCAAGAAGGACATTTGGGTTTTCAGCTTGTATTTTGTAGCCAATCTTCTCCTTCTCCTAAAATTTCTTTACCATTCCTAAGTTTAGTCATGGTGCTAAGTTTTGATTTCAGCAAATATATATATATATATATATATATATATATATATATATATATATATATATATATATATATATATGCAACAAATTAAAAGGTATATATTTATATATACCTAATGCAATATTGTAAATGAAATGTTTAAGTTTTTTACTATGTTTTTTTTTTTTTTTTTTTTTTTAGTTTTTTAGTTTTTCTTTGAAACAATATAATAAAGACAAAGAAATGAAACAATAAATGCACACAATAATAATAAGGCTGAAAGTAGATGAACTAATCTTCTATGAATAACTTATGAATATCATTAATAGGTTCAAGTTGTTCAGGGGTCATGAAATGTTCTTCTTCAAATTGAAAGTTTTCTTTTAAGAATTTGATGAAAAGGGCTATGGTGATATTGTCTATCTCAGATGCTGGTTGATAAAAGTAAATCTCATGGCAATACTCTCGATATAACATAGCTCGAGGAACTCTATTCCATCTTTCCCTATCTGTGAGAACAACTTCTTGGTCCTCTACAAGGCCTAGGAATCGGTGTACAATGTCTCGCATTCTCGAGGTATTCCTCAAGCTAAACAACTCGAAGATACTAAAGCTCTCCTATAGGCTAACCACCTATGGCAAGCTCTCCTAAGTTCATGATAGAACACTAATTGATGAGGATCCAGGATTCTATCCAAGACTAGCCTCTTAAACTGTTTAAGTTGTGTGGACCTAGATGAAATGATACTAAGTCTCCTGATAAGCTCGTCCCACAAGGATTGATTTCTACTTGTTTCAGGGATACTAAGGACAGAATTAACTTCTATGGCTGCTAATTGGTTTACTACGTTTATAGTAACTGCTAACCTCTTTTTAGGAGCTACCATCTAAACATGATTTTGAACCTTAAATGTTTTAAAATGCATCTAAGTTTTAGTTGTTCTAATTTTTTTTTTTTGTTTGTTTTTGCTTTTGTTTTCAAAAGGTTATGATGCATTCACGTCGGGTTCACCAAAATGTATCGCTCCAAATTTTTCGCATCCCTACCTTCAAGCTATTGGATCCGCGCCCGAAAGGAGGATGGGAAAAGGATGGTGCGGTACCTCCGACGAGAGGACTTTGCGAAGGTCCCGCCTCTCAAGGGAGGTGCATTTTGGTGATTTTTCGACGGATGGTGGGTTCACCAGGAAACATTTGACGGCAGTTTCCACGCCTAGGTTTTGGGAATGAGTTTTAGATGAGTTCGTTTTATTTTTAAACATTCATCCTAGGTTTGGCCGAATGATTCTAACTTAAACTACATGAAAATGCAATTTAAATGAATACAAAAAATAGAAAAGAAAGCAGAAATAGAGAATTTGCAGGAGGCCAATGAAGATTACCTGATCCGGAAGTCTGATGAAGTTTCTGATTACTTGTAGCAGTCTGGATCGTCTGCAATTCAACAGAATCGCCTTCAATTTGATAAAATCGTCTAAACTGACAGGATCGTCTACAATCTGACGAATTCGTCAGACGAATTCATCAGAGACCTGCAAAACAGCAAACAGATGCGAAATACAAGAAATTCTATTTTGTAAATAGGGGCAAACTATATGAAAAAGTAATATGAGTATTGAACAATATACAAGAACAAAAGTAAATGCAAATCACTGTGTTTAGATAGCAGAATATGATCTTAATATGCAAACTAGACAAAATGGGTGAACTCCGGATGCAATATAGTATAAAAACTGAATAGACAATCTAATTTATAGCATAAAATGACAGAGAAAAGAGAAAGAAGAGCAAACTCCAGGCACTGATTGCCTCGATGTGTGCTGCAATCGAAATCGTCTCGCATCAGTACGAGATCGTCCCGAATTTGACGAGATCGCCTCCGATCTTGACAGGTTCGTCGGCTACGATAGGTGCTGGCTCCGACTGAAAACCAGTGGTGTACCTGCAATAAAATTAATATAGGACTAGTGCAAGAGCAAATTTGAAGTGTTTTAGCGCATAGGGAGTTGATTTACATAAAAATTCAGCCAGGGGTTGGGGAGGGAAAAGTCTTAGAGTTAAATAGGCATAGGATAGTTGTTGGGAGGTTGGAGATCATCCCAATTTGGGAGATCTCCAACGGGGGAAGGGTCCCAACGGCGCAGACACGCTTCTGCCCGGATTGGAGACCCGTTGGAACGGATTCCAACTATGCAAATTCAGTTTTGCGACAAAATCGTCTGGACGTTCTAGTCCAGACGAAATCGTCAAATCTGGGGCGATATCGTCTGATCGGAGACGATATCGTCAAACGGTCAAAACAACTGCTAAAAATGGCACGAAAAAAGAGGAAACGGGTTTCTCGACGGTTAACTGGCGGTTTGGGAGGTTAAATTTGAATTTAAATTTATTTACTAAGGTGAATGTAATTATTCTAATTTTACTGCACCAATTTTAGGGTGCTACACCCCCACTACTCTAGTTGATGGATCTCTATCCATTGAAGACACCTATTCTCATTGCCTTGGCTAATGGATCTCTATACACTGGAGATTGTCATCCTCTATACTCTGTCACCTCTAAAACTTTGTCTCAAATATATACCAAACATATTACTTCAGTCTAGCACAAATATACTCAATATTTGTTTTTGGCCTGGCACAAACTTGTCCTCAAATATGTACCAAAATTTGTCCTCTGATTTATCCTAAACATAGTCCTTTGGTCTAGCACAAATATGCTCAATCTCTATCTCTGGTTTGGCACAAACCTATCCTCAAATCTGTACCAAACTCTATCCTCAAATATGCACTAAACATAGTCCTTCGGTCTAGTACAAATCTGCTCAATATTTATCTCTGGTTTGGCACAAACCTATCCTCAAATCTGCACCAAACTCTAGCCTCAAATATACACTAAACATTGTCCTTCGATCTAGCACAAATCTGCTTAATCTCTATCTCTGTCCTCAAACCTTAACACAAAGCTTGAATTAATTTCAAATCAACTATGTTATATCTACCCCAAACCTTAACTCAAGGTTTGAACAAATCAATCAATCAACTCTGCTCACAAGTCTTCTTAAATACTTGTCTCAAATATGCCTTGTAAGATTCCTCAAAATATCACACCAATCTGTCCACAAGTCGTCTATAGAACTTTTCCAATCTACTCAACAAGTCTTCACCAAGACTTGTCTCAATCTGCTACATAAGTCCTCACTAGAACTTATCCAATCTACTCTACAAGTCCTCACTAGAACTTGTCCAAATTTGCTCAATAAGTCCTCACTAGAACTCATCCAATATCTACTCTCAATATGTATTGTAATCTTCCACAAAAGCTCACACAAATATGTCCACAAGTCATCTCAAGACTTACCCCAAATCTGCTCAACAAGTCCACACTAGAACTTGTTCAATCTCATAGAAACATAAAGAGAATTGTTAGAGACTCAATATGCTTCACATTCATCACAATGCTTAATTACTTTCAATCATTCTTTTTAGAAAAATATGGAGAATTTCTAGAGACTCAATATGATTCACATTCACCTCAATGCTCAATCACTTTCAATCACTATTTTAGAGACATATCGAGAATTGTTAGAGACTCAAGATGCTTATCAAACAAGGTTTTATCAACAACTCTTTATTCTAGAAAACCTTAAAGCATTAATTCAAAACACACTCAACAATGCTTATAAAACAATCTTCACGTATAGCTCAACAACTCAATAAGGAAACCTAATTAAGTCCTTTTCACTCCAATTTTTTTTTTCAAAAAACCAACCAATCAACTCAACCACGGAAGAATATGGTCGTACCTTTTTCTTTGATGTAGAATAATCTTCAAAATCCTAGTTCAATTATCATAACTTTCTTTGTCAAGTACAAAGGGCCAGATGACAAGAATTATCACCCTAACACTTTTCACAATTTACCTTAAACACAAATATAAATTAAATTCCAAATACACCTTATTGCTCCATCTCAATAATAAATTTCAACTTCATAATTCTCATCAAAAATCCTCTTATAAAATATAACACAATTTCTACTTATAACTCCTTTCTTAAATTGCACTTATCAAAAAATTAATTTATAAAACAATGCAATTTATTCTTCTAAGGTAAAAATTAATTACCCTAGTTTTTACTTTATCAAAAACAACTTTTTACGATGCCCAATATCACTTTAATATATAGGTAAATAATCCAATTTAATTACCACCTTATACCTCCCAATTTACTCACAAAAATCTTAGGGCAAATAAAATTTAAATAAAAAAATTGTACCTTTGCCCTTAGTGGGTTTTGAACCCACGATGCTAACTCCCCAAGTGCCCTAGTCGTGACCTTGGCTTCCACATGAGCTAAGCGCTCACGTGGGAGCTAAAGTGCCCACGTGCTTCTAAAACCTTCTATTGCCATCGAAAAGTAAAACGCAAAAAGGGACTTCCCAACTTGTTGCCACCGAGTTTTGAACTTGTAACCTCACTCCCACAAATGCCAAGAAACTACCACTTGCGCTAGACACCGGATGGTGCTAGAAGTTAAGTGCCTTGTCTTCTTCAACAACTCGAATTTTGGATATGACGCAACACACAAAATTCCTCACTTAGCACGTTTTTTAAATTTCGAATTGCATATCCTTTTTGCCATAGAAAATGCAATATTTATATTGCTTTGTTATTTCTTTTAACACGTCAGTGGGGGTAATCTTCAACTTGCACATCGACAGAATAGCCTTGGGGTTTTGCTATTTCAAATAAATAAATATTTATTTATAAACTTTAAATTCAATTTGAATTTAAATATTTATAAATTAAATATTTAAATCTTCCTTGGACTTTTTAATTTGGAATAAAAAACCTCCTTGGGTTTTTATGAAAACCTTTTATCTAACCATGGTTTTAATGAAAACCTTTTATTTTGACAATCCATGGGTTTTAATAAAACCAAGGAAGTTTTAATAAAACCTGAGGCATGTAGTTTCCGTTTCCTTCGTGGTTGTTGGGATTGCACAATGTTTTGGGAATTTTCTATTCATGTCTTAAATCATGCTTTTGTTTTTCACCGTGATTTTTGAGCAAGAGCTGCTAGTTAACAGTCATCATTTAGTTGCAGCTGGAGTATTTTTCTTTATTTCCACAACTTCCAAAAATCTATGCTATTCCTCCGGGTTTCTCAATTGTCAATAGTCTAGGAGATCTGTTTGTTGTGGTGCAATGGTAAATGCTCTGGGTTCTAGTAGAGGCCGATCCAGGTTCCATTCCCCTCTCTATCCTACAGATATATGGTATAGTTAGGAATGTCCTATGTGCTGGTAGAGGCCGACAAGGCTCCATTCCTCCTATGTCCAACCTGTTGAAAGTGACACCTCGAAAGGGGTGTTTTCCACTATAAATTAGTTTGAAACTCAGGTGTTGTAGGTGAGTTGGAGAGGAGAGGGCAATCCTCCAAGGAGGTCCCGGGTTCAAATCTCCACCCTACCAAAAAGCTGAATTGGGTATCTAAAATTCAATTGATAATGTTGGTGCGGGCAGGGTCGGGTGCGACCCCGGGTGACTTTGACGGTGTAGAACCCCTGTTCGTGGTCTCTCAGACTAAGGGGGCTCCGCAAGGGGTTTTTCGCTAAAAAAAAAAAAATAGTCTAGGAGCGTCCATAAAGATGAGACTGCTAAAAATAGGTCAAAAATAAGGGCGCCTTTTGGGAATGGATATAAACTACAATTGTTCTATTTGATATATTAGAGCCATTCTTCGGATAAATTTTAAAGATGAATTGAAATTTTTTTTTGGTTTGAAGTTCAAATTTAGGTATAAATTTGTCTTAGCTAGAGTTTTACATGACTTTTTATACTATTTTATTGAAATTGTATGGAAATATGTAATTTTTATTTTAAAAAATATATATTTACATTTATATATATTAAATTTTTAATTTCAATTTCAATTTTCTTAAATTTAAACTTGAACGGAAACCTTGGGACACTAGTCTGAATTGCAAATTTAATAATGGAAATCTCTAATACCTATTCCCATATTTAGTTCTACTTACATACCCTTTTTGAATTGACTTACAAATTTAATAATGAAAATATTTAATATTTATTCCCATATTTAGTTCTACAGATATTAGAAATTTAATAATGGAAAGCTGTGAATCCAAAATATGTAACACATGGGTCAAAGAATGCAACAAGACTAAGAAGCCGTGACAGGATGGTGTCTCTAACAAAGAAGAATGATGCGTTTCAAAATTGTTCGTTCTACATTAATACCTTTTGAGAAGTGAATCCAAAAAAAATATGGAACACATGGGTCAAAGAAGCCGTTAGAGGAGGGTGACTCGAACGAAGAATGGATGCGTTTCAAAATTATCCCCAACTGAATTGGTTTCGTCTGTCATAAGTTTCAATGTCGTATTCCATGATGTAAGCCGTTAGAGGAGATCTATTTGACTGGGAGAGTGCTCTTATATCAAGATGGCATTTATTTCACTGAAAAGAGCACCGAAATTCAATTCATGCTTATGTGTAGCACTATACGCGCGAGAATGCAAGGGATTCGAATAGAGAGAAGAAAACAGGTTATAAGGGATTCAAATAAAGAGAAAAAGAACAGATCATTTTTTAACAAAGAATGTCCTGTACAAAGTTCTTAAATTTAGCCAACCGGATGCCTGAACAAACTTTATTCATCCCACAAAACTAAATTTTAAAATAATTAGAAGTTATGTCCAAAATTTCTGAGACATTTGCAATAAAAAACTATACTTGGCCCTGCCTACACAGGTAGAGACCTCTAAGAATGTGCAGGTAAATTCTCTTTTTTGTTTGTTCCGTTTTCAAAATCAGAATTTGAACAGCACAAAATTTTGGAACCATTTTTTTAATGTTCATCACGTTTTTCATTATTTGGAGGAGAACCTGCTTACAACTGGCTGGATCGGTGCTGTTTGTTATTTCTATGATCTTTGCTACCTGCCGATCACTCACATTCACGCTCATGACCTTAGCTCGATCTGGGAAATGGAAGGAACGGCAGAAAGTTGAACAAAATCTTTCATCTTTCTACTCTCTCTTTTGAATATTTCTATAGCCTGTGTTCTATAATCGTGCCACCCCTTTGTAATGTCTTTACACTAATGACAACACCGCCGACAGAAAGTAGATCTTATGACTCGGCAGAAAGGACAAAGTTATATTGTTTTTTATAACACCACATTCTATATCCTTCTAGAATTTCCTTTCACTCGATTGGCTTAACGGTTAAAAGAGTTTGGAAATCTTAGGAGGTGGGGTTTGTATTCATGTTTAGAATTTGGCGGATGCCCTTTTGCGATAGCAAAATTGATAGGCTGTGGGTTGTATTCTGGTTTAGAATTTGGTGGGTGTCCGCCCTTTTACGATAGCAATCGTAAAATTGATATCAATGTGATCCGGGTTCAATCCTTATGGTGGATGTGTATAAGAAGTATTACTTAAAAAATAAAAATCGATATTGATAGGTGGTAGGTTGTATTCAGGCTTAGAATTTGACGAGTGTCCCTTTGCGATAGCAAAATTTATAGGAGGTAGCGTTGTATTCAAGTTTAAAATTCAATGGATCAATTTTTTTTTTTTAAGATTTGTTTAGCAAGAAGTGTGTCAATAGGGAGTGTAAGTTAGGAGGAAGTACGAGCTAGAGGAAGTGCCTGCAGAAAGCAAATGTGAGCCGAAAAGAGGTGCAAGCTAGGAACAAGTCACAACCCCAACCCCACTAGTTAGTCTAAAAGGAAAGTCATATTTGAAAGCCCTAATGAGAAGTGAGGATGCCCTAGCTAGAAGTATGAATGTCCAAGTTGATAAGTAGAAGAGAAAATATAGGGAAAGTTCAATCCAAGTAGCAGATGTTGAACCAGAAGTGACCATCAAAGATGAGATGATTGAATATGATATATTGGTTTTGAAATGCAGGAGGTTAATATGTAAGATCCATAGATCTTGGCTACGGTTTTTGGAGATTCAAGATTGGATCAAGTGGAAGTGAGAATTGAATTCAAATTACTCTTTTGAGTTTTTTTCCTGTTGAGTGGTAATTTTGCCCAATTGCAAAACCACACTCACAGTTAGGACATTGATTAGAAAACCCTCTCTTGCAAAGAAATAAAAATTTCTCACTCACAGTTAGGACATTGATTAGAAAACCCTCTCTTGCAAAGAAATAAAAATTTCTCCAAGGTTTCTTTTATTTAATGTGTGCATTATGCTTGTGAAAATGTATCAAATAAGTGCTAGAATATCTTAGTGATTTGCAAGCAACTATTAACAAGGGGCATGTGTTGGTATTACTTTATTATGCTATGTTATTGATTGTTCATGAAACTTAAAAGAAAAGAAAATGTAAATGTAATTGGCCCTCATATGACCATGATGTAAAGTTGAAGTTCATTTTATCTTGAAGTATTTTAGATAGATTTTATCTTCTTTTGTTAAACAAATTTTAAACAAGTTTTATCTTCTTTAAACCTTGCTTTGAGCATGAAATAGAAGACTAAAGTCTTATCTCTGAAATGTGAACATAAAATGATGATTGGATTCCTTTTAGCTTGCTTTGAGCATGAAAAGAAAATGACTAAATTTGAATATAATAGCCTTTAAAGTGTCATATAAATTACTCCCCTTTAATGAAATTGTAATTTTTATAAAGAGAAGTTAATTTATAGCTTGAGAAACAAAGTGCAGAGCTTGCAATTTAATTCTCCTATAATATATGAAATCATGTAAACTACAAATTACAAAATTCCTTTTAAAACTACAAACTTTATAAAAAATTTAGAATTTCAAATTTGCTTCAAAATAAAATCGAAATTACTTTAAATGAAACTTTAAAGCTTAATCTTGGAATCCGTGCATCTAATTTGGAATTAAAAATATCATTTTTTTTTATTTGCAAAGGTAAAAAAATGAAAAATACAGGGTTAGAGAAATAAAAATAAAAATCTGGAACATGGACCAGAATGCTAAAAATGTTAAAAGATAAACTACTATCAGTATAATGCTACCCTATCCTACAAAACTAGAGATGTGAGAATTTCTAAATGTAACCTAATTTAATCAAAGTTGCATTTGCATGGTACGAAATAAACTAGGTGCAATCTTCTAAGGAAAAAAATAAATTCAATGTTTCTAAACATTCGATAGTGCAACCATTAAACTGCATTAAACACTATCTATAAGCCTAAAAAAACATAGAAAGGAAAGATAAACAATTAGCCAAAACACACAGGAAATTTCTCCTCCAATTTTGCTTACAAGGTGCAAGTTTCTGGAGTACTTTGCATTTACAAAAAATAATATCCCTGTTTTTCCAAAAAAAATCCCAGCCCTTGTGCATGAGCTTCCACGAGCTATTACAAATTTCCAATTTGACTCCTCGTTTCACCTTCTTTGGCTTTGGTTTCATGACACCTCATTTGGGCTCTCCAACGCTTCAACTTGTAACGTTTTTACCGTTCCATCTTTAAAATTCCTTAATAATGCTTTTAACGTCTTCTTACCAAATATTTAGCAAGCATTGCTTTCATTTTGAAACCCTTTTAAATTATTTGTAACCAACTTGGAGAATATTGTTAGAGCAACCAATCTTGTCTCGTTTTCTCGATCTAATTACATCACCAATTCATCTGAAACTCTTTATATATGAGCTATACACTTAAACTCTTTATATATATATATATATATATATATATATATATATAATCATATTTATTTATTATATATATTTTATTATATTTTATTTTTTTTGTTTTTTTAATTTTTATGTTTTATTTTATTTACTTTTATTTTATTAAAATATGAATCAATCAATCTTTAAAAGCTTGAACCATAATAATTCAAAATAAAAGGAAAACAATTAAACTAACATTGAACAATCAAACGAAAAATTAAACCTATGGTCTTAATAAACAAACCAAACCAAAATCCCAAAAAACTCAAAATTAAAGGTGGGTCTTCAATTTTGGGGTCAGTTGTGCAATGGCCACAATACTTCCCAAAAGTGTTTTCCTTGTCATCTTTTCTAATTCAAAAATCAGGGATAAAATATTAAGTGGTGGCCTATGGTTTAGAGGGAGAGATACCCTTTAATTAAGACCATGGAATGCAATTTTTTCTATTGAGACAGAAACTATTAAAAAGCTTCTGATTTGGGTTAGGCCTTTTGGACTTCCATATCAACTTATCTTTTTTTTTATACATAAGGGAGTTGGTTACATCCACACTATTTTTAGTAACTACTAAGTGCAGGGTTCAAACCACAGGGGTTGCTCCCAACAAGCCTATACCACCTTGTTATTGTTGACCCAACATGAGGGGGACCACCGATCACTTGAGATTCGTACCATCATCGTCTATCTGGCGCACACTTAGAATATTCAGATCATATTACTACCTTTGCAACAGGCATGCCCCCAAAGGTTTGAACCTAGGTCTCTTCTTGGTAAGTGTGTGGTCAGAAAAACAATTAACAATCCACCTAGCCCTTGGGGGCTTCTTTTTTAAACTTATAAAAGAAGCCCTTGGGGACTTCCATATCAGCTTATCAATAAGGATGTTTTGAAGAATATTGGAAATACCCTAGGAGAATTCATCAAGAAAGGACTAACTATTAAGGAGTGGAAGCATGCTATATATACCATAATATGTGTTGCTATGGATATTTCAAAACCTTTGCCACAATTCATTAAGATTAAATTTGAATCAAGAGAATGGGATCAACAAGTGGATTATAAAAGCATTGCATTTTGTTGCCACAATTGTTATTAGATTGGCCACGTCGCAAGAGTTTGCAAAGTGAAAACTATGAAAAAAAAATAGAAAATTTTGGCCATAAGATAAACTTCAAGGCGAAGCAAGGAAATCATACATTCATAAAAGGTAGATTAGATCAAGGATATTCCACTCCTAAAGAAGGGGTGAAGAATACAACATCTTATGGAAAAGGCCACCATAACTCACTTGGATCAATAATTAGAAGAAACAAAGAAGGATATAAGGGATAAGAAAGTACAATATGTAAGTTCAAGTTCAAAAGGAATTAAATGTGCAAAGGTAAATGTGGATGAAAATACAAACACAAATATGACAGAAGAGGTCAAGATCTTTTCAGGTAAATCATCTTCATTTTTCTTAAGTAGTATAGAATCCTTTCCTGATAATAAAAGCGAAAGTGATGTAGAGGTTATCTCTTGCACTTTAGGGTTTCAAGAACAACATAATAAAGAAACGAGGATGGAGGAAGTCTGTAACAATTTAAGGTTTTTAGGGTAGAATAAGAATGTAATTGCTTTGGAAGAGCATCATTGACAAAATTTTATCTTTAGCCTTTCATGGTGTTGAATTTTATCTTGATAAAATTTCAATTTCAAAAGGCATTTATATATAATATGTCACTACAATAAAATCTAAACAAAAATATGCACTAACTCGAAAGTTCCTAATGCACACAAGAGCAAATGGAAGAAGATAGAGTGCATAAATTAGCAAATGGAAGAATACATTTATCAAAATTGATCGTATACACTCTTTATTAGTGAGGTATAAAGACTTGTAAGCTATATTTAGATATACATGTAGACTAAGACAAACTCTACATCTAATCTAGAACTCTAGCTAATAATAGAGATAATAACAAGAAAAAAAAAGATAATTAAGCATAATTCTCGTCATTTTCTTTATATAAATAATTACAAAGAAGGAGGAGATAATTAAGAATAATTCTCATCATTTTTTCTTTTTTTTTAGTGAAAGTTATCCTTAAAGAATCCAAAATTATTCTTAAGGAATCCAATCTAGTTGCCGAAAATAAATAATAGAATGATCAAACTAAAACTAAAATTAAACTAATACTCTAACTAGTAACCCAGACAATTACAAAAACATAATTAAAAAAAAAGATAATTAAAATAAATCATATCAATATAAAAAAATAATTTATTAAATTTTAAATAACTAAAACATAAAATAATAAATAATAATTATCTTTCATACTGATATTCTTGTTTGAAATATTTATTGATAATATCTACAAACATATTACAAATCAATCTTTAAATTTGCTCAATGATATAAAGTCTTTTATAAATATATAAAAAAATGCATGTGAAGAGAAGTTGAATCTTTTTTTTTTCCTCAGACACATAGTGGAAAAAATATGGGACAAAAAAGAGGAGCCTTTCTGTTGTTTTGTAGACTTCAAAAAGGCATTTAACAAAGTGCCAAGGAAAATATTATGGAGCAGAATGGAAGAGCTAGAGGTTCCAATTCACTACAGGACAGCAGTTCACAGGTTATATGAGCATGTAAAAGCTAGAATCAGAACACATGAAGGGTTATCCGAATGTTTTGGTAGTGACATAGGTGTCAAACAAGGTTGCCCTCTATCTCCTACCTTATTTGGGTTGTACATTGACAAGTTAGAAGAATGGATAAACAAATTTGGGGGAGAGGGTGTGCACTTAGCCAAATATGTGGTAAAACTCCTCATGTATGCAGACGATGTAATTCTTGTGGCCAAAACAGACCAAAGATCTAGGAGATCACCTTCGAGCTCTAGAACTCTTTTGTAAGGAAGTTGGGATGCAGGTAAACACAAGCAAAACAAAAATCATGATTTTTTTAACAAAAAAGAAGAAGCAACAATTCAAATTTTAGTTTGCAGGAGAACCACTTGAGGTAGTAATAGAATACAAATACCTGGGCATAGATTTTCATGACAAAGTCAATTGGAATACATGTAGGATGAAAAGAACTCAAATTGGTTGGAGAGCATTGTATGCACTTTAAAATAGGTGTAGGAATGTCGAGCTGTGGGATTGGAAGACCACCAGGGTTTTATTTGGCCTACTTGTTACACCGGTTTTGTTGTATGGTTGCAAGGTGTGGGCTAGTGGCACAACAAAGGCAAAATGGAAGCAAATAGAAAGGATTCAAAAATATCTAATCACAAATTTTCTCAAAATTAAGGCCACAACCCCTTATGAAATTATTCTAGCTAAAACTGGAATGTTTCCTTTAGAAGCAATTGCTATGACCAAGCTGTTATGTTACTTGAAAAAAACAGAAAACATGAAAAACGATAGATGGACAAGGGAATTTAAGGACGAAGGGTTGCATAGGCGGAAAAACACATGGATGAAACAAAATAAAAAATGGATGAAACGTTGGGAAATCAACATAAATGAATGCCCAAATTTCAACAAAGACATCAAAAGCTATGTGAATGAAAAGTTTAGAAGTGGAATGTGGAAAAATGCAAGCAGAAAAAGACAATATTATATTGCAAAGTTTAACCTAACATATGATCACAAGGAAAAAACATATATAGGCGCTGAAATCAAGTAGAAGGAAAAAATCCTCATATAAGGAGTACCTCTCATAGACTTAGATGTGAAACAAGGGGAAGAAAGGATATGTACTTTATGCAGCAGAGGGGCAGTAGAGACAGAGGAACACTTCATCTATAAGTGCCCGAGTTTTTCAACAGAGGGGCAGTAGAGACAGAGGAACACTTCGTCTATAAGTGCCTGATTTTTTTAGACATTCATGGCAAATACAAAGAAACACTTGGAAACGGGTCTATGACAAAGTTATTTAAAGACAGTAAAATAAAAAAAATTGAGGAATTGCTAACCCAAATCAGTAGGAGAAGGAACAACCTTCTCAAAGATATTAAAGATCATATGATATAATTTGAACAGTTGTACTTCCATATTTAAGGTCCCATAGACTATATTTAGGCCTCACGGACGTAATTAAAATCTTTCCTGTCATTTCAATATCATTTCATTGCAGAGACAAGACTAAAAAATAATCTTACTTTTTCATGAGGGGAAGAAAGGAGGAGGAAAAAAAAATTGAAACTAGGTTTTGGGTTGCTTGCTGCCAAACAAATTGAAACTAGGTTTTGGGTTGCTTGTTGACCTTTCCAAATGAGAAAGGGCAACACCCTCGAAAAGACCTTTTCGTGGCGAAAGATTTTCGCATCAAAACCTTGTTTTAAGGCCTAATTTGTTTTAAGTCAAAATTTGTTTTAGGCCTGATTGGTTTTCAGTCAAAATCTTATCTTAAGGACCCACGCAGACAAACCCAGTCCGCATGCTTTTCTACACGGGAGTCCTCCACTTGACGATTTTTTTTTTTAAATAAAGCTATTATACCAGCTCGCCCATCCAACAAGCTATTATATAAATATCTGTCTTAAAGAAAGTCATGATCCAGAGATGTCCCGCAAAAATTTAAAACTATCAATGATGATAACAACTTTTAACTTTGTAGACAACGACAAGGTACAGACCTACGATCTTTTATTACGGACGGCTAGCCAAGATTAGGATATCTGCCCTGCAAATCTGGAAGACAACATCGGTCCTATTTTAATCCAAAAAAGAGAAGCACGTTGAGCCATCGTAGCGGAGTGAGTAACTAAAATTAATACGTGTTGGATTAAAAAATAATTGTAGAGTTAAGTGCACATGTTTTGAACAAAACGCATCCAGGTTGCAACATAATTGGACAGGGCATCTGTCCACAGTTGCTGGAAAGACAGCGAATATCAGACGGACATCATCATTTGCCGAATTAGTTGAAATGACGAACATGCAGTTGTAAAAAGAATTGTAGGTGTGCTCCATTATTATTTCTTTATAGACGCCGATATCGACCTTACCCACTTCACAGACGAGGCGGCTCATTTTCGTTTAAGTAATTAGAGGTTGTCATTAAGAGGAGATGTATGAGTCGTCATGGATGACGTATGTTCGTTTGATGTAGATGGGTTTCTGAGGCCCCCCTTTGTTCCCACCATCGTCGCGAACGATCCATTTTCGAAGGCTTCGGTTCGAATAATTGAAAGAAATCAAATGCATTTTTCGTTTCTCCCTTCACATTCTGAAAATAAATGCATTTCCTTTTTTCTCCCTTCACATTCTGAAAATAAATGCATTTCCTTTTTTCTCCCTTCACATTCTGAAAATAAATGCATTTCCTTTTTTCTCCCTTTACATTCTGGAGTTCATTCGTGACATGACTAGTTTAGGATGATGCATTCACGGTTTGCGTCATGGCTGACATTCATGGGTTGAAGCTGTAGACCCCTTAACGTATCTGCCAAGTTTTTTATCGGTTATTTATGCTTCGTGAAGGCTGGCTAGAATCAGATGAAGTGTTAAAGACTGAGAGAAAGGGGAAAGGGATTTTGTTTTTGGTGGTTGAAAGCGGAAGAATATGGCAGTGGCGTTGGATTTAGAGGGCGTCCTGGGCAGATCGAGCGACGCATGGACGGGAGAGAGCAACGCCTTGTCGAGGTCCTTCAGCAACAGAAGAAGCGCCGTCAACGATGACGAGGAGGCCCTCAAGTGGGCTGCTCTTGAGAAGCTCCCTACTTATGATCGCCTCCGCAAGTCCGTTCTCAGCGAGGTTGCTGCCACAGGAAGCTTCAAGTACGAGCATGTCGACGTCAGAAATCTGTCCAATGAGACTCGCAGGAAGTTTATACAGAGAGTACTGCAGGTGACTGAAGTCGACAACGAACAGTTTCTGTTAAAGTTCAAGGAGAGAATTGACAGGTAAACACATACAAGCTCTGTTCTTTGCTTTTTATTTCTTAGAGATTTGAGTTGAAGGAAGAGAGAAGCGCTGACTGTGTTAGGGGAATGTGGGTTTTCTAGAGTGGATATTCCGTTGCCCAAGATAGAAGTTCGGTTTGAGCACTTGAACATCGAAGCGGATGCCTTTTATTGGAAGTAGAGCTCTTCCCAGTGTCCCCAATTTCCTGGTAAACTTCGTTGAGGTAAGCCCATTTAACTACTCTTGTGACCAAGAAAACCCACTCTGTTCTGATATTTGTTCGAATTCATTCATGGCTTCGTTGCAAAACAATTTGTCGCTAAAGCCGTGGTCCCGAGGTTTTGTGCAAAATGAATCGGATGGCAATTAATTGGAAAAATATTCGAATTTGGGAAAATGTCAGACGACTCGTCAGTAGCTGTTTTCCAAAATTTGATAAAGATGTATAAAATTGGGGAAATTTGAAATTTGAGTAAAAGAACGCAGTTGATTAGGAGTTCAAACTGTAAACAGCAGAACTGCTAGAACGTTTAAACTTGAACAGAGAAGTGAAAACAGAGAAAACTGGGTTGAACGTCAAGCTGGCAAAAGTAGGAGTACACGCAGAGTTACGAGTAAAAGAAATTTTATCTTATAAAGACAAAAGAGAGGAAAATTGGGCAAAACGACAAATGTTTGTCGATTTTTTCTTGGAAATTTTGTCCATTAAGAAAGAAAATGAATTTATTAAAAAAAATCTGTAAAAGTAAATAGTTATTTTTAGAACACTGCCACTCAGAAATCATAGGTATGATAGTTTCCTATATATGTTAGTATTTGGTTCGGGGTTCGACACTGCTATTTTCAACCATGTTTAGGGATGAAATTTCTGTTCTTCCTTAAAAACATTTAATAGCCGAAACTAATATTTAGTAGTCAGGCAATTTAGAGATGATTGCATAGAAGTAGGGTTTTAATATTTAAATCTTAGATTTTTATTTAAAATTAAATTTTAAATTTTTTTAAAAAACCTCATCCAAGATTAAACTATTCACAGAAGGAACCAGACCCAAATCATAAAATACTTAGTGATTTTTCTTAATTTTAAAAGATACTTACCATATGGAAATGGAAGAGGATCATAAATTTATTTGGACAAATCTATCTAAATTTTAGATAAATATTTTTTTGTTTTAGGGGATCAAATTTTTGAGCCCGTACTAATAATATGCCACAAATCAGTAGGCAACTTACCTATTTTGAGACTTTGTCTATTTCCTCTTGCAGCAGAAGAGAATGTAATTTAATTCCAGAAACGTAGCATCTAAAGCATCAAAACTTTTGTAATTACGCAGGGACTTCTTACTCACCTGCACATCCTTCGGTCAAAAAGAACGAAGCTAACCATCCTTCATGACGTCAGTGGCATTATCAAGCCTTCACGGTGAGTTTAACGTATCAGTCTAAAATTGAAGATGTTGAAAAATTATAAATGAATGATTGTGAGGCATACCTATCGCTTTGAAATTGAGGATGTTTAAAAATTATAAATGGATAATTATGAGGCTTAATTTGTTTTCTCGACATGTTATTGAACTGTGCAGAATGACACTTCTTCTTGGTCCACCCGGAGCTGGGAAAACTACATTGCTAACAGCGTTGGCCGGAAAACCCGACCGCGATCTCAGAGTAAGTTCAAGTTCTGTCATTCTGTGCTACTGCTCTCTGAGAATGTATTTGTTGTCTAGAAGCGGGGAATTTTCATGCCTCTTAAAATATTTGAATATGTTTGTTATTTGTATTTGGTACCTCTGGCCAAAGAAGGTCGCCTGGTTTATACCACTATTTAATTCTTATAGTCTGTTTGACATAAGGCAAAGATAAATGTGATACTCTGCATTTCCACAATTGTATAAACATTTGGTTCCTTTTGTCTTCAGATTACTGGAAATGTGGCGTACAATGGACACTCCTTCTCCGAATTTGTCCCACAAAGAACATCCGGTTACATTAGCCAGAATGATTTGCACTATGCAGAAATGACTGTAAGGGAAACTTTGGATTTCTCTGGGCGGTGCCAAGGTGTTGGGTCAAGATATGGTGAGTGTTTCTCCATGTTTTGCATACAATTTCATTGTTTTTTCAATTGTGTGATGAGACTAAATATTTGCATTGCCTTCCAGAGCTGCTGCAAGAACTTTCAAGACGTGAGAAAGAGGCAGGAATTAAACCCGATCCGGATGTTGACGTCTTTATGAAGGTAGGTTCTGTTGTCACACAGGAATATTTTGATTAAGAGTTCCTGAATAGATTCTTGTGTTTTCCTACTTTTGTCACTTATTGCACAGACTTTTCCTTTTTCCTACAGGAAACAGCGATAGAGGGCCAACAAACTAGCCTCATTACAGACTATGTGTTGAAGGTTCGTTTCAGAAATACCATCTTTAATGATGCAAATGCTTCATAGATTTTTGGATATAAGATCATTCGCTTAGCAACTGCGGTCTGTGTGTCTTCTAGCTTCTGGGCCTGGACATCTGTGCTGACACATTAGTAGGCGATCAAATGCGTCGTGGAATCTCTGGAGGTCAAAGGAAGAGAGTCACAACAGGTGCGATATACAAGGAAGGTTAATCGGTAAAAATGTAAAATGAAAGCAATGAAATTTGAATTTGCATTACTGCGACATGGACATTTGGTAATAGTTATACATTATTTGTGCAGGAGAAATGCTAGTTGCTCGTCCCAAAGCTTTTTAATGGACGAAATTTCGACTGGATTGGACAGTGCTACAACTTTCCAGATTATCAAGTGTCTGCGCCAACTTGTCCATGTCCTTGAAGGGACAATGTTAATCGCTCTTTTGCAACCTGCTCCTGAAACATATGAACTATTTGATGATATCATCTTGTTGTCTGAAGGGGAGATTGTGTATCAAGGACCTCGGGAGCATGTGCTTGAATTTTTTGAGTCAGTGGGTTTCAAATGTCCAGATAGAAAAGGGATTGCTGATTTCTTGCAGGAAGTAAGTATTCTTTTTGATCAATTTATGTAGAGCCTGGTGATATTATACAGCTGTAGCAGACATTGGACTTGATTCTTTTTAGGAACTTTAGCATATCATCTCTGTCAACTGTGCTCTAATGCTTTGTTTAGCCCCATCAGATTCAGAGAAAGATTGTATTATATCTTTTTTTATGACTATGTTTTCGGGTTGAACTTCTCAAATTCAACAGGTGACCTCAAGAAAGGACCAAGAGCAGTATTGGGCAGACACAAGTAAGCCATATCATTTTATACCTGTCAAAGAATTTGCAGAGGCTTTCAACTCATTTCATGTTGGTAAGCATCTTTTAGAAGAGTTATCACATCCATATGACAAAACAAAGAGCCATCCTGCTGCTCTTACAACTACCAAGTATGGCGTTAGTAAGATGAACATGCTCAAAGCTTGCTTTTCTAGAGAAGTGCTGCTCATGAAGAGAAATTCTTTTGTCTATGTGTTCAAAACAGCACAGGTGAGTCAACTCAAACCTAAATTTGGTGAGGTCACTCATTTTTTTTTGTATTCAACTTATCAAAAAAAGGAGAAGAATCCTGACAAATAGATACAGGTTGCAATTGTAGGGGCAATCGCAATGACACTTTTTTTCCGCACGGAAATGCATCATCGGACGATTAATGATGGAAATCTGTATATGGGAGCTCTTTTCTTTGGTCTAGTCATTATGATGTTTAATGGTTTTCCAGAAATGTCAATGACAGTTACCCGCCTTCCAGTTTTTTACAAGCAGAGAGACCTATTATTCTATCCAGCATGGGCTTATGCATTACCAACATGGATAGTGAAAATCCCACTATCTTTGCTGGAAGCAATAATTTGGGTGGGTGTTACATACTATGTCATTGGTTTTGCGTCCGAGGCTGATAGGTAAATATCATGATTCTATTATTTTTGTTTCATAGGTAATGCTGCACACATAAGAAATCATACTGATCCGTCTACAATAGATTATATAGTTCTTTCTAAGTAACAAATTTTCATAGATATGAGAGGAACAAAAAGAATTATTATGATATCATAATCACTGATTATTTTAGCAATCATTAAATACATTCAATATGCTGTTTTGAACCCTTTCTTTTGGTGTAACTCTTATTACTGCAAATAGTCCATATATAGTTAAAAACTGTTTAAAAAATTAAATAAATAACATCTTCCGATCAACAAACCACTTCTGCAAACTTTGCAACTTATAGGCTTGTCTTTTCTTGGTGCCGAATGGAACCCAAAGTAATTGCTTCCATACTGCTTTGAATAATTGAACATGGACAATGCGAGGCCAGATTGTTAAAATTTGATAGCAGTGAGAATTTATTCTTGGCATATACATTGTCAAAATAAATAGTTCGGGATTTTCAAGGGTTTAGGGTTTCTTATTCATTCAAATATCCTTTATAAAATTGGCAAGAATGCAAGTTAGTGATATGAAACGGTCAAACTGACAAAAAAAAACAAAGGAGGAGCTAAGAGCCCCCCCCCCCCCCCCCCCCTCAAAAAAAAAAAAAAAAAAAAAAGGCCGTTGTTTTTTTGCGCGCCCCCCCCCCCCCCCCCCCCCCCCCGCCCGGGGGCGGTGGCGCCAGGGGGGGGGAGGGGGGGGGAGAGGGAAGTGGGGAGGCAGTAAAAAAAAAAAAAAATTTTTGGTTTTGTTGATAAAAAAAATAGAATAAAAAAAGGACCCCCCCTTTTTTGTTTCCTGCAAGAATGCCCCCCCACCCCAACTACTGGAGAAGTTTCCAGTTTTCACTGTGGCCATAGTAATCCATTTCTACGTATGTCATAACTGGTTTGCCCATGATTGAGTGTCCTATCACTGAATATTTGTAGAATTTTTGTTTTTCCAAAATAGTCATCTTTGTACGGTGCAACAAACCATTAATGCTTTCACTGCAAAATTTTATTTGTCTAGCATATTTGGACACACTCTGGGTTTTTACTTACAATGATTTTGCATTTAGACTCTATTCTTTAACCACATTTGACAATTTTATTAAATCTTTTTGGTTGTAAGTTGAAAAATTTCACAATAGAGAGAGAATAGAAAGGAATCAACACATTGTCAAGACTATTATTGGTTCTAAACTGTGTTATGTACTTCTCAACACTACCAAAGTCTCGCACTTGATATTGGCAAGGTCTGTCTGTAATCTACTGACTTGTGTGGTATTGACCCTTCTGAAGAGTTCCTTGAACCTTTGCCATATTTCGTGTTGTTACTTGCACTATTTAGTTCAAAGAATTAAATCTAGGTCAATGTATAAACTGATCAAACTATGAGAATATCCTTCTTGAGCCGTTTGAGTTCCTTTTCTCTTCAGTATCAGTAGTGAGGGGAATCTTCATGTCCATATGCATATGTAGTCCTCTACTTTCAAGTAGAGCAGCCATTTGGTCCACTCAAATGTTGTAATTAGCCTTGTTCAGCTTGGGGATAAGGAGCTTGGAGTCTATCAGGTTCCTAGAGAATTTCGTCTTCTGGGTAGCAGAACAGGGCTGAAGTAATATCACCACTATGTAGGCCTTGAAAATTTGTGTGAGCTGAAAAAGGAAAAATTTCATTCGCATATGAAAAGGATTTATGGCCTTTGAAAGATTGCCCCTATCAATAGACTCCAGAGTTTAAGACCTTAGCCTTTTCCTCCACTTTTCCCTGGCCAATGGGCACTTTCTACCTCGCTGCTCCTCTTGGCAAATTTGAATATAACACTTCCACTGGAAAATTGAACTGAACACTTGCTTGGTTTATATTGGACAAGGACATAGATACATGTGTATGCGTACAAAATGTTTTATTGGCCATCAATTTTACCAAGTTGGCCAGCCAGATTTGCCACATTAGGGTAGTTAACCTACTTAGAGAAGGGCCACATGGTGGAAGAGTCTCAACAAAGAAACCAACAGCATAGCAAAAGTGAGGAACAAAATTGAACTAGTGACCCCTTGGGTGTGGATGGTCTAAGCTAGCTGGGCACCCTGAGCCTTACTCTTTTCACTCTAAGGGCATGACTACCTTTTGAAGGGAAAAATACAACCAATACTCCCTTTTGAGGGGGGAAAACCACAGCCGACAGTTGTCAAGGTGGGCACCCAAGAGGGACCTAGATTTGAACCAATAACTTCAGAGCCCCTAACAGACAGTCAACAGTGCTGGTCTGCCTGCATACCCTTGCCATTGTGTGGAGGGTCCCTATAGGAGAAACCTGTCTCCACCCCTTTCCATGTAGGAGGGTGCTCAAGGGGCATGAACCACTTGTGACCACCGACAAGCAACGGAGAGGGGTGCCACTGGATGGGCACAATATTCCTCCTGTACTTGAATATTGTACCAACCCCCTAGAACCATTGAAGTTTTTTCAAGAAGATAGAGAATATTGCACCTGGATGAAATCTTTTGCCCATTTTTTGAGCTTTGACATTGAGGAATAAAGAAAAGTGCTAAACTGGGACCCCCATTATCTTTTGCACAAATTACAAAAGCATTGACCTTTTTGTGGAATTTTTGACAGTTTGTCTCATGAGACATTTCTATACAGAAATGGATATTCTGCATGTCTTCTTCATATGGAACCACTGAAAGCTGATGGAACCTGAAGTTGACTTCTCTTTGGGCCCAAATCATGAACCAGTATGTTATGTTGTAGTTATCAGTTATATTTATTGTGCTTGTCATGTGTTCTGTATATGTTATACATTGTTTTATTGCACATAACATTCCATGTACCAGCTAGTATGTGGTCAAATGTCTAATCACCACATATAGGTGGCACTTTCCCAATTCCTTAGAATTAGATTGCTTTTAATTATGAAAGCTGGCAACACGAGAGATGGGCACATAGAATTGTAAAGATTCCAGTTCCTCACGCATGATATATTTGATGATAATGCAAACTACAAACAAAGCTCAGTTCGTCAAGCATCTTGGGTCATACATTGGGATAAGTATTACATCTTACTGCTAGACCACAGCTAGTGAAAATTTATTTATCTATCCTGAGACATGACACACATACTGTCCATCTTGGAATATATGATGAGCAAGCATTTGTTTTTGGTCTATAAAAGAAATCTGAAGTAGTTTCTTAAATTTTATATAGACCATCTATATATTTTGAGACTACACTCACAGGAGTCAGGCAGGTGATATAGACCATCTATATAATTTTTTTTTCTTTCTTTATTATTGGATATGATCTAATTTTTTCACATGCTTTTTTTGCAATAAATTGGCGAGTTACAATTTAAAGAAAATTGATTTTCACTCGTCAGGGAAATATCTGTCAGATAATTAGAAATCTGTTGCATATTTATTGAGCGATTACAACACTATAGTAGATTAAAAAGAAAAAAGAGTAAGGGGGTAAAAGAAAAAATATAAAAACAAACATTGTTATGTTGTTAGTACCTAGACCGAGTCTGATTATAAAAATGCATTTTTATGTCAGATATTTAATGGATTAATAGTTAATACTTAATACTCTATTTTCAACTTCCACAAAATATCCAGTAAACTAGAAGTGCTACTCAAATCATTTATCCATGCAACAAAATATACTAGCATGGTCATGCATTGCTGAGTATATATTTTTATGTCTAAGATATTTAATGGAATAATAGTTAATACTTTAGTTTCTATTTGACTGAAATTCAAACAAATATGCTTTGCAGTGTATCCCAATATTTTTGATTTTTCAAACAAATATGCTGATCCTTTTCTATGAAACCCCACAAACTTATTTAGATAGGAATATCCGTGCATCCTTCACTTGAACTAGAAATAGTGTACCTTATGATTGCTGCATAGCTTATTAGCATATGAAGCAAAACAGATGAATGAACATTAACATGTCACTTCCAAATTAGCTATATGGGACAATTGAGATGTAAATTAGAACTGTTCTAACATCAAAGCAACATTCAAATAGCCAGTTGTTAATCTAAGACATCCCTTCTTCTCTTTGCAGGTTTTTTAAGCAGCTGTTGCTGCTCTTTGTGATGCATCAGATGGCACTGGGACTCTTCAAATTCATAGCCTCATTGGGCCGGAATATGATTGTTGCGCAAACATTTGGATCATTTGCTTTGCTTACCGTCTTTGTTCTTGGAGGATTCGTCATTTCCCGAGGTATAAACTACTGTGATGTGCACATGCTATTATTTACATTGGAGAAAATAACTTGTGTCTATCTTGAACTTTTCAATTATTACAACAATGCTTGATTGTATCATGTTTATGGTTCAGAGAATGTACCCAGTTGGTGGATTTGGGCATATTGGTGCTCCCCACTGTCTTATAGCCAAAATGCCATTGCTGTAAATGAATTTCTGGCTCCTAGATGGAACAAAGTAAGTAAGCGCATGCAATGAAGGAGGTTCAAATGTTAACAAGACTAAGTAAACATATTAAGTTACTTTGTTTCATCTAAATATTTCCCTTATATGCAGCCAGTGAGTACTATCTCAAACGAGACATTGGGACATGCTATAATAGAAAGTCATGGATTATTTCCTGAAGCTAAATTTTATTGGATTGGTATTGGGGCACTACTTGGGTTCTGTGTACTTTTCAATATTCTGTTTGCCCTGGCTCTAGCGTACCTCAATCGTAAGTTCTGGATTTCATTTGATTTGCACTACTGTTTTTTTTCACATTTAAATTACTTTCACTGATATCTAATAGAGGTTCCACCATGTACAGCTTTTGGGAAATCACAGGCTATAATATCTGAAGACGTAATTGAAGAGAAAAATGCAAACAGGACTGGACAAAGCAGCCATGGAGAGAAATTTAGGTCTGTGGAATTAACATCTGGAAGGAAGTCCAGTGGTAAGTCACAAATTTTCTTCCAATCCTTTTACTGTTAGCGACTGTCCAAGTTCAGTACTCAAAACTAAAAGTCCCGTCTTTCAGTCAGGGATTAAACATGCTTAATCTTATGAATGGTTGTAGGGATAAGTTCTGAGCGTTTTTGAAATCCTTGCACTACTTGTGAATGTCTGAATCTGTATTTAAAGATGAAGTTCCTTGTTTGAACTGGGGACTAAAACATAGGTTTAAAACTAGAAACAGTGCCGTAACTACCATTTACTATGAATCCCAAATCTTGTGATAGAAAATGACTGAACATCTTGAGTTGACATATATGACTTGTTTGTACCACCTCCGGTAAGAGAACACTGTTACAAAAAAACAGAATGAAAGACCTTAGAAAGAAATCTTTAGTTGAAAACTTGAAAGCAATCTATTGAAAAAAGGTATGATTTGTAAAATAACAAATGTGCTTTGGAGAAAGCTAACGTGGTTAGATGCAAAGCTTGCCACAGATCTCAAACAATATGAAAATGTGTGCATTCATCATTAACCGATGGTAATATTTCTGTCAGGCCATGCATACTCGTCAGAGAGGAGAGAGAGTATAAAGTCTGAAGACCTTTCCACTCATGCTGGAGAACTTGGTGATGTTGAAAACTCAGCACCTCGCAAGAAAGGAATGGTCCTTCCTTTCCAGCCATTATCACTTGCTTTTGAAAACATTAACTACTATGTTGACATGCCACAGGTTTGTGCATTGGTTGAACTGTTAACCATGTGGCATTAGTTTGACATACCCAGCTTCTTTTCAGTCGGAAATCAGGAGCTAATATCTACTTTTGTAACAGGAGATGAAAAATGAAGGATTAGATCAAGACAGGTTACAACTCCTTTGCGATGTAAGTGGATCTTTTAGACCAGGGGTCCTTACAGCCTTGGTTGGAGTTAGCGGTGCTGGAAAAACCACACTGATGGATGTCTTGGCGGGAAGGAAAACAGGAGGCTACATAGAGGGAAATATAAGCATCTCTGGATATCCTAAGAAACAAGAAACGTTTGCTCGCATTTCAGGGTACTGTGAACAAAATGACATACACTCCCCCAATGTCACAGTCTATGAATCACTTGTTTATTCTGCCTGGCTTCGTCTTCCTCGAGAGGTTGATAAGAGAACTAGAATGGTAGGGTCTTAAGTTTTGCCCTTTCCATGCAATTTTTCAGATTGAAGTTCTTTTCTTATAATGAAACTAAGCAAACATGCATTTTTGGTCAATTTTGTTGTAATGATTGCAGATGTTTGTGCAAGAAGTTATGGAACTTGTTGAACTTACTTCTTTGAGGGATGGTCTAGTGGGGCTTCCTGGAGTGACGGGTCTTTCTACTGAACAGAGGAAGAGGCTTACCATAGCAGTTGAACTCGTTGCTAATCCTTCCATAATCTTCATGGACGAGCCAACTTCAGGATTAGATGCTCGTGCTGCAGCTATTGTGATGCGCACTGTGCGCAACACAGTTGACACAGGTCGGACTGTTGTCTGTACCATCCACCAACCCAGCATCGATATCTTTGAAGCTTTTGATGAGGTGAATTTGCATACCTTAATGAGTCACAGATTTGTGTAACTTGGTGAGCTTTATTTAATATGACATTAGATCAAAGGAATTACACATCTCTGCTTACAAAAGGAGGGTTAGTGAGCAATGATCTAAAATATGGCAGGTCTCTACAAATGCTAATCAACGCTAATTGGTTATTTCTTTGTTTTGCTGGATTGCAGCTTCTACTTATGAAAAGAGGTGGCCAAGTCATATTTGCAGGGGCCTTGGGTAGACATTCTCAGAAACTCATAGAATATTTCCAGGTACAGTTGGTCTATTAATTTTTTGTTATGGTTTCTGTGGGCGGCTATTGACTAGTACTTGGTGTTTGCCATTGTGAACACATAGAAGGAATGATCATGTCTATTTCTTGTGTGATTTAATAGGCCATTCAAGGTGTTTCACCAATTACTGAAGGATATAATCCAGCAACATGGGTGCTGGAGGTAAGTTCCACGGCTTCCGAGGAAAAACTTGGTGTAGATTTTGCTGAAATATACAGAAGTTCTTCACTCTATGAGTATGTAGATAAGTGATTCTCTACTCGCCAATTTTTCATTACTAGGACTCAATGAAAAATTGTCAATTGTATTTAAACATCTTTTTCTATTTGTCAGGCGGAATCAAGGACTCATTAAAGAACTAAGCATCCCTGCTTCAGGCTCAAAGGATCTGAGTTTTCCCACACAGTATGCACAATCCTTCCCAGTTCAGTGCATGGCATGCCTATGGAAGCAATATTGGTCATACTGGCGAAATCCACACTACGTCGTGGTGCGGTTTTTCTTCAGCACAATGGTTGCCCTGCTCTTTGGGACCATATTTTGGGACCTTGGGACAAAGAGGTTGGACTTTGTTATAGCCAGTTTTCCCACTATGCAGCCAGATAATTGATTTTTAGACCATTTTCGTAATCTATCAGCATTTATCCACACGACAACATGTTTGAAATCGAAGACACCTGTTATAGTGACAAATTATGGTGTACCAAGTTTTTGTAATTTAAACATACTCTGATATTTCTCATGAACTCTTATATTAACGTTCTTCTCTTTTGCCTGCAGATTTTATACACATCTATATAATTTATTTAGTTTTGTTTTGACAGAGGCAAACAACAAGATTTATTCAATATTTTGGGAGCTATGTACTGTTCAGTGCTTTTCCTTGGAGTCAGCAATGCATCAAGTGTGCAACCTGTGGTCGATGTGGAAAGGACTGTCTTCTACAGAGAAAGAGCTGCTGGCATGTATTCAGCACTCCCTTATGCCTTTGGACAGGTGACCTAAATGCCGTCACCCTCTCAGGTATTGCTTTAGTTTGTATCCTCAGAGTCTTCGACTAATCCTCTTATTTATTGTTTGTTTATGCAGGTGGCAATAGAGATTCCCTATGTTCTTGTGCAGAGCATAGTTTATGCACTGTTGGTCTATTCCATGATCTCATTTGAATGGACAGCAGTCAAGTTTTTCTGGTTCCTCTTTTTCATGTATTTCACTTTTCTATACTTCACCTATTTTGGAATGGTGACTGTCGCCATTACTCCAAACTTCCACGTTGCAGCAATCATTTCATCTGCCTTTTATTCTACATGGAACCTCTTCTGTGGTTTCATGATTCCTCGACCTGTAAGTCTGTCTTGAACTCTTGAGCTACTCGTTTATCTTCACTTGGTTCAGTATATTACAATTTAAGAAGTATTATCTCGGTTTAGTATATTACAATTTGAGGAATGTAGTCAGCATAGAAGATGACTAATGAATAGATGCAAATCTGTTTTGCATTCTACCAGAAAATGCCCGTGTGGTGGAGATGGTACTACTGGGGGTCACCTCTCTCCTGGACACTGTATGGTTTAATTACATCACAATTGGGTGACGTGCATACAGAGATGGAGACAACAGATGGGAAAGAGATTGTGTCCCACTTCGTAAGGAGTTATTTTGGCATGAGACATAACTTTTTGGGATACGTGGCATTGGTGGTTGTCTGTCTCCCTCTGGCCTTTGCCTTGTTGTTTGCTGTGGCCATAAAACAACTCAACTACCAAAAGAGATAGGCATCACATAACACGCATTTTGCATGAATTATTTGAGTGATGGCCTCTTTGGCTTTTGTATACAGACAACCAAATCTTCAACTGACATTATGCAAAAATTCATTGCCTCTAAATGTTTAGATGTTGATTTTATTATAATTGTATTTTTAGTTTCATTGACAAGTGACATATATTATTTATTGTAATTAAATCTGAGCTTTATTGTTTGTTAAGTGGAAGTTAAAACAGTTTTTTTTTTTCATAGATTCATGACAATGAAAGATGACAAGTAATCCACTTTAGTTTTATTTTATTATTTTTCATACAAGCTGTTTATTTTTAGTGGCATATTTCTACCATAAAATTTAGTTTTACATTAATACCTCCTCTTTGTCATAGGCAGCATGAGTAATACGATAGAGTAAAATATTGGATGTATATGTTATATGGTCGGTCAACTTACAATTTGGTTAATAATTAATTAATTTAATTTAAAAATTAAAATCTAATAAATTATTTACATATATATATAAGTTATGTGTGGTTTTTATTTGGGGCTACTTTTATTACGAAAACAAAAGATTATATTGCTCTCATTACATTTCTAACAAGTTAGTTAAATTTATCTAACTTTGTCTTTTTGTAAGAGATATTGTTCACTTACCCTTTTTTTTATTTTTTTTTTTTTTTTTTTATTTTTCCAAGTTTCCACAATCAACTCCTTTTATATCAAATGCCTTAAAATTTTTAAATTTTGTCAACATGAAATTCAATATTGCAAATAGCTAAAATATTTGTTGCCGAGCTTTTATATCCAAAAATATCTTGTCAATAACCATCTCACAATGTCTTAATACATTATTTTAGGGTTCTTATTTATTCGGCTTTTCTCATATCAATATCCCTTTGTGTTTCTTTTTCTTTTTGTTTTTACTTCTTGGGTCTTCCTCTTTTTTTTTCATTCCCATCAATATTTTTCTCTTCATCAATCTCTTTAATCTTCTCACATTGCTCATAGTAAGACTTATCAACTTTAGGTTTGCCTTGTTCTGAAGGATCTAAAGTGCAAAGAATAACCTCAAAAGCATAATCTTCTTTATGTTGTCCTGAAAACCCTAAAGTGCAAAGATGCTCTTTTGTAGCAATTACCTTCTTAGTTTACCCTAAAAACCCTAAATCGTTATGGGTTTCCTCCGACCTTATTTCTATATTATTTTGCTCTTTAAACCTTAAGTGTAAGGATAACATCTTCACCACTTTCACTTTCATTACTTTAAGAGAATTCTATACTAGAGGGAAATGAAAATGATTTACCTGGAATAAACTTGACCTCTTTTGTGTCTTTGTTTTGGGTTTTATCTCGACATCTTCTTTTGCAGCTTTAATTCTTTCTGAATCTGCCAAATGATATTGTAGATAGGCTTTATTTGCATCTTTTTTTGGAGTTGAATATCCTTGATCTAATCTAACTTCTATTATTGTATGATTTCCTTGCTTCGTTTTGAAGTTATCTCATGGTTAGATTTTTGTTTCTTTCTTTGTAGTTTTTACTTTGCAAACTCTTGCCATATGTCTAATCTCAAAACAATTATGGCATTGAAATGCAATATTTTCATAATCTATTTGTTGATTCCATTTTCTTGAATTTAATCTTAATGGATTGCAGCAAAGGATTTGAAATGTCCATAGCAACACATATTCGAGTATATATAGCATGCTTTTGCTCCTTAGTTTTTGGTCCTTTATGAATTCCCCTAGGATATTTCCAATATTCTTCAAATCATCCTTATTTATAAGTTGATATGGAAGTCCAAAAAACCTAACCCACATTGGAAGCTTCTTAAAAGTTTGTCTCAACAAAAAAATTTCATTTCATGGTCTCAAATAAAGTGCATATCTTCCCCTAAACCATGGGTCACCAACCATTATTTTATCCCTAATTTCTAAACTGGAAAAGATGACAAGGAAAAAATATTTAGGAAGAAAAGTCACGAAATAATTTAAATTCAATTCCCATTTCCACTTGATCCAATTTTGAATCTCCAAAAACCCTAGCCATGATCTATGGAACTTACATATTAACCCTCTACTTTTAAGAACCATTATATCATGCTCAATCATCTCATCCTTGATATTTACTTTTGGTGTAACATCTGCTACCTGGATTGAACTTGTCATGTATTCACTCTTTTGCTTATCTCCAACTTGGGCCTCCATACTTCCAACTAGGGTATTTTGATTTCTAGCTAGGGCATCTTGAATTCCTATTAGGGATTTCAAAAATGACTTTCCTTCCACAATAACTAATGGGGCTCGCTCTTAGCTTGCACTCTCTCTTGCCTCACACTTGCTCTCAGCTTGCACTCGTTGCTGCTCTTGGCTTGCACTCTCTCTTACCTCACACTTGCTCTCGAATTGCACTCCCTCCTAGTTCACAATTACCTTTTTTTTTTTTTTTCTCGGTGTTCATTCATTTCAGTAATTTTTGGGAAACAATGTTCTATGCATTCATGGTAAGGATTTTAAGCATTGACGCACTTCGGATGAACTTGCCGCTCTTTTACCATGATTGAATCTTGGCTCACACTTCCTTTTAATTTACAGTTCCTTTTGGCTCGCACTCGCTCTTGGATTGCATTCCCTCCTACCTCGCACTCACTCCCAACTTGCACTTCCTCTTGGCTCAAATTGCCCTTGTCTCTTCTTTTTATCGATATTCCTTAGTTTCAACAATTTTTTGAAAATAATGTTTGACACATTCATGGTAAGGGTTTGAAGCATTGATGCACTCTGGATAAACCCGTCACTCTTCTGCCATGAGTGAATCTCGTCTTGCAATTCCTCTTGGTTCACACTCCTTCTCTGATCTCATTCGCTCCCGACTTGCACACTCACTCCTAGCTTGTACTTGAAACCATTGTTGCACTTACTCCAACTCATGTTCACACTCACTTTTGGCTACACTCACTCGCACTTGCTTTTGATTGCACTTACACTTGCTTTCGATTTCACTCATTCTCGACTAATGCTTGTACTCGTTGTTGCACTTAATCCCACATCGCACTCGCACTTCTTGTTGCACTTACCCCCAGCTCATGAATGCACTCGCTGCATTTACACCCTGTCACCACCCGATTTTCCTAACCTTATTGGAGAGTAATTTTTTTTAAATAAATCCAAGTCCTGATCCTTTAGGTTTTAGCCCTCACTTTCAATGTAACTCTAGCTAGGTTGTCCAACCTCTCCACTAACTCTTCTTATCTTACATGAACCGAACCTGAACACTCTAAGAGTATTTCATCTTAAGTCTTTGTTCCAACCTTGAGGTCTAACTCATTCCTTCTCAATCAATTGAGAAGTACAAATGGCTCTTTACTCTTCAGTCAATCGAAGAGATCATTCCTTATAAATCCATCGATAAGCAACCCTTTTCAGTCAATCGAAAGGCAACTCTTTTCAGTCAATCAAAAGGTTAGTGCTAATCTCCGCACTCCACACAAATTCTTCTGTGAGAATACACTTAGCAATTCAACAATCCTTCGCTTCATTAATCAAGCTAATCACTTAGACCCTAAGTTCATGTAAGTCTCTTTATTAAGAATATTGGACACCATGTGTGGTCAAGAAATAACCCAAACATCACTAGAAGAAGTACCTAATAAATGTGCTTACACACATGAACTCCTTATCTTTAATCGAGTATCCAATCGATTAAGAAGAAGGTATGGTGCTACTCTAAAACTCCACAAAATAATAAATAGATAAAATATTGCTCACTTCTAAAATTATCCAGTAGCTTACTAAGGAACCACACATCCGACTTCTACCAGATGTTGACAAACATCTATCACTTGCAGCATCCCAAGCATCCTTGGAAGTGCTCTAATCCGGTTAAAAACATTTCGAAAAAAAGCTTACTTCTTAACAAGATAGAATTCATTCTACAACACATTATTAAATTAATCTCTCAATACATTTTCGCCCAAATAAACCAAAGCTTAACATAACATAGGGAGATAAAGAAGTCAAAGCAAGATAACAATATGATATAGTTTAATCATCTGAAACGTATTAAGAACAACAACCTTAACATTAATGAATCATAGTCTCAATAATACAAATATCCACTTAAAGCCTTGCTGGATCATTCTTCTACCAGCCCAGGTTAACACTTACATCATTTGCATAACTTCCACAATGTTCCTCTCTCCTAAAGAGAGTTATACAACTACATACATGTTACAAATTACATATACATGTTCAGGTGTAAGGACCAAGTAATTACTATGGCTCATACATAGTCTCTACATACTGTAGCTCTTGATCTCCAACAACATAGGTTGTCGACCGATGTCCTCATTCGTCGAACACTTTGCGGTAACCATCGAGAAAGGTTACCCTTTTAATGGGGATTAGATACGACTCCCATTTCAATGATAATGTATTTCCTTTTACCACATAATAAGCATAACATACAACTAGCATATAACAATACCTAACCCAAAAGAGATAAAATTGCAATAATAGTTTTCAGCCAAAATCCATTCTTTCCTCACAAGAATTAATCGAAAAATCAAGATAACATTCATCCTCATTTCAAAAATGGGTTTCTTTAATTTTTTTTTAGCAATAGTTCAACAATCATTAACAATTCTACCATGTCATACAATAGTCACATCAACATTCCAAGAGTAAGGTAAGATATCTATTTCTTCTCTTTACCAACAAGCCAAACAAACATCTTCCAAGAAACATGAATAAGATATTTTTTTCTTAAAAAAAGCTATGTTTCCAATCTAGATAAAAAAAAGATCTAGTTACCAAATATTCTTAACAAAGACCATCTATAGCCTTTTCTACGACTTTAAAATAATCTCACAACACTTTCTGAACAAGTCATTACTCCTCTACACAAGGTAAGACCAAACCAACCGACAACGATAACACCAAATATTTTGGGAGCTCTCTACACATCTATTGCCAAACGAAAAGTCTACGACATGACTATATGAGCGATAAGGTAACAACTAGGTTTTGCTCTTAAAAACACCCCATCAAGTTCTAACCTCCGACATAACCAAAGCCAATGCTTAGTGCAACCAAAAAGACCAGGGATGACCACTCAAGAAGTCTTTTTCCACCTGATGATAGCTAAGGGTAAACCCGTATCCTTCACAAGTTAATGGAGTAACTGGTAAGCAAGGGTAACATAAAATCTACACCCTTAATTCACTCTGAGCACACCCAACCTCCTTAACACAAAAGGTGACTCTAGGTTATCTTAAGCACAACAGATATTCCTCCAAGGCTATAATCGACGTGAGGTAAGTATCCCCAACGTAAAACCATGATTTTAGTTTCATCTAAATATTGCAGGGTATCCTCAAGCTTTCCTTTCCTAGAACTATAAGTCAGACGTCTACAGATAAACGTAATCAAGAACAACATTTATTTTTTAAAAGCAAATGAACCAAAGGAAAAACAATAGATATCAATGGTTATCTACATTAAGCTTACACGAAACAAACACACTTAAACCATGTTCAATTATAGGAAAGAAGTGCACCTTATGAAAGCAAAACCTTTACTCAAGCAATACAGTGTTCTTGTTTCACGCGGATAGCTCTGGTCATAGAGTTTGAGAGCAAACCAACCAACGTCGATGTTTTTCCAGTGTTTCCTCTTATCCTTCCTTCTCCAATTTCCACCAACAACAACAACAACTCTCCTCCTCCTTCCAAACCATTTCTATACTTTTCCTTCTTCCAAGAATGTCAGACCATGCTTCCATAAACCTATTTCTCGATGAGTTCTCCATCATGCACTTACTACTATTCATCACATAGCACACCCACTCCGAAGAAGGCATCTCGTAAGCACTAAGCTAAGCATTGATGTATAAAAACATTTACCACCACTAAGCTCAAGTTATCTTTCATTAATGCAAAGAGCTTCCAAAGTAAAACATGCACCACTCAAACAAAAAGAGAATCCCTTTTTATAAAAATATAATAAAAATAAACAATATTCAACATATATGAAACAATGCTTTTATTCCTAATAATCTTCCATCATAATCAAATTATTATGCAATAACCCAAGCACAACTTAATTTGAAATTTATTTATCTTATGCTATTTATGATATGCATCTTCATGAAAGGGGGCATCCATCCATGTTGCCTTCTCAAATATTCCGATAATTAGTCCCATCACATCATTTTCCCAAGGTATCCTTTTCTCGATGGTTAGTTCTTTCTGCCACCCTAAAGGAACTTGTTCTTGCAAAAGTGCACTTCATTAGCAGCATCTTATTCTCACATTAAATGCATATTCACAAGACTAAGCATGTAATTATCCTACATCCAAGTAATAAGATTCTCATATCATTTTTCCATAAGAGATAAGTGTTTTGCATAACAAAACCAAAATAGTCAATCATTTCATCCACAAAAATAGCATATCAAAATATGAATCCATAAAAATGAAAATTCTTCCAAGGGAGGGTCATGACATCCTCCCCCACATAGGCTTAACATAGTTCTCTATGTTTCATCAAAGTATTGGCAAAGACAACAATTACATTGCATTATTAAACATAAAAGAAAAATGCTTCTGCATGTCTGCTGCTTTCTTCCAAGTAGCATTTTCTTTCGATAAACAATCGCACTAGACCTTGCATTGTTCCAAAGGCCCTTTTGCATCTATTTGGATCAAAAATCAAGGATCCTTATTGGTCGAACCTCGATAGCCTCTGGGTTTACCATCTGCAAATTAGAAAATTTCCACACATGCTCAGGGTTAGCAACATACTTTCTAAGCAAAGAAATGTGAAAGGTGTCATAAATCTTGGATAAGTTGGGTGGTAAGGCAAGTCAATATGCCACAAGACTAATCTTCTCTAAAATTACGAAGGGTCCCACAAAAAGAGGGTCCAATTTTGTGGACTTAATAGAACTTTTCCTTAGTCTCATCCTTAGAAACACCTTGTCACCTACTAAAAGCTCTCATGGTGATCTCTTAAAATCAACATAACTCTTTTGTCGATCTGCAGATTCCTTCAGTCGTTCCCTAATTATCCTTAACTATTGCTCCATCTCTTTGACCATGTCTGGATCAAGCACAATTTGATCCTTCGGATTGTCCCATGATAATGGTGTCCTGCATCTCCTTCCATACAGTGCCTCAAAAGATGCCATGCCTAGAGTTGAATGGTGCCCATTATTGTAGGTAAATTCTACCAAGTGCAAGTAATCCATCCAATGATTCTTCTGATCCATACAATACATGCGAAGCATGTCCTCTAACACCTGATTAAATTTTTTAGTATATCCATCAGTTTTTGGATGATAAGCAGAATTGATATTTAGTCTAGTACCAATGGTTCAATGTAAGGCTTGCCAAAACTCGAAAGTAAACTGCGAGTCTCTATCCGAAATAATTACTTTCGAAAACCCATGAAGCCAAAATATCTCCTTGGAAAATCTGTTAGCCACAACCACGACATCATATCTAGTATTTCTAGGTATAAAATGAGCAACCTTGGTCAATCTATCGACCACCACTAGGATTGCATCATGTTGAAACTGGTTTTTAGGCAACCCCACAATAAAATCCATTGAAATTACTTGCCATTTTTGCATAGGTATGTCACGTGGATACAACAGTACCACATGATGTCTGTGTTCTGCATTTACTTTATGGCATTCGAGGCATTGAGCGATAAATTCAGTTATGTCTCTATTCATCCCAGGTCAATAGAATGTTTTCTTCATATTCTCTCTCATTTTTGCTCCTCCTAGGTGAGTAGAATATGGAGATCTGTGTGCCTCATTCATGATTGTTTTCTTTAGATCACTAGCCTAAGGAATTACCATCCTATCCTTGAAGCATAAGAAATCATCTTTGAAACTCAAATCTTTATTTTCATTTGATTTTTTTTTCCATATTTTCCCTAATTTTATTGAAGTATACATCCTGATGCTGCATTTCCTTGACTTGTTCTATCAAGTCAACATGGATGTGAGACAAAATAGCTAAATATCTCCTACTCAATGCATCAATGACTTTATTGTCCTTTCCTTTAATATACTCAATGCCAAAATTGTGTTCATTAAGGAATTCCATACAACTTCTTTGCCTAACATTGAGTAAAGGTTGAGTAAATATGTACTGCAGAATATAATGGTCTGTTCTTAGCACAAACGGTCTTCCTACCAAATAGTGTTAGCAAATATTGAGAGAAAACACCACCGCTGCTAGTTCCATATCATGGATCACATAATTGACCTTGTGTCGCTTCATTTTCCTTGACTCAAAGTCTATCATTGCTTCTTCTTGAGAGAGAACCCCACCCAAACCTTTTAATTATGCATTCGTACAAACCAAAAAACTCCCTTGAGGATCAAGCACCTTTAATATAGGGGGCGTAGTAAGTTTTTGCTTAAGAAATTCAAAAGTTGACTCACATTTATCTGTCCACTTGAATTCCTTCCCTTTCCTCTATAGGTTATGTTAGAGTTACTATGGTAATTCTATTTATTACCTCATTTGGTTTGTTAGGGTAGTTAGTTATCTACCTAAGGTTCGCTTAACCACTTTGTTAAGCGAATATTTCTTATTATTTGTTAGCACTATTTGGTTAGTGGTTAGCTATTCCTACGTGCTAACTATAGCCTAAGTTGTACTATATAGTCTATGTTGATTAATGAAATCATGTTCGATGTTTTCACATGGTATCAGAGCAGGTGGCTCTTGGTTGACCTTGACATCACGATTTCTGAGACACGAACATGGTTCCCAAGGTAGGGCTGGACCTGCTCGAACACATCTCTCGAGGTCGAGGATTTGACGTGGTTCCACTGGACTAGAATCGGATCCCAAGGTTGCTGATCGGGCTCACTGCATCTGGCACTAGCATGCGGATCAAGGTGTCTCCCAAGCAACAGGGCCCGTAGGCCCACATCACCGGGTGGCCACAAGAGCAGGCCCACAGACCCCGACAGATCTGACAACATTCTGCTGTCTGACCTGTTGGGCCTGACAAGAGGCCAGAGCCCACATCATAGGGCCCAGATCTCAAGGGCAGGAGGCCCTCCGGTTATCAGCAACCTCTAGTGCTACCCCCATGGGTCCAGCACACAGCCGGGAGGGCATTGTGCCCTCCCAGGTAGATACTGGACCCAAACCCGAGGGTAGGAGCGCCCTCGGGTCTGACCCCCACTAACAGGGGACATCCCTGTCAGACCACCATTGACAAGGGACATCCTGGAAGGATTCAACTTCGTTCGTTATAATTAATTCGGATCAATTTCCTCAAATGCAATATGATGAACAATAAGAAAACCACAGCAGTAAATAATTTAAATCAAATGGAATTAGTTCGCCACTCAGGGAGGGCACGTCCCCGTCGTGAAGGCAATGCCGAAATGCAGAGAATATAAAATAAAAACGATGATATAATTTTGAATAGTCTAACTACTATATATATGAAATATTTTACTCTTGGAATACCTAGCCGACGGCTAGGTTTGGTGTGTAACATGACTCCCCTCCTCGGAAAGCTTTGTCCTCAAAGCTGGAAATGTCTGGAAGATACTTTCAAGTTCCCATGTGGCATCCTCCTCTGGTAAATCTTGCCATTTAATGAGAAATTCTTGAATCTGACGTGATCTCAGTCTTCGGATTCTATGTTGTAGTATATCTTCGGGTTGGAGATGTATGCGTCCTTCCTCATCGAGCACTGGTAATTCTGATTGACTTTGTACTTTCTAACCAATTACTTTTTTGAGACATGAAACATGAAATACCGGGTGTATTCGTGATGATGTAGGTAGCTCTAATTGATAGGCTACTTCTCCAATGCGACGCACAATTTTGTAGGGACCATAGAATCGTGGAGCCAACTTTTGGCTGGACTTTATCCTTAACGATGATTGTTTGTAAGGTTGCAACTTTAGGAAAACCCAATCACCTATATTAAAAGTTCTCTCTGATCGGTGCAAGTCTTGTTGTTGTTTCATACGATTTTGTGCTTGGACTAAATTCTCTTTGAGGATGGTGAGTGTAGACTGCCTTTGTTGGAACCAATCATCCACTTTGGCTACTTTGGATGATCCATGTACGTAATCTACGATCGTTGGAGGTTTGGTGCCATACAATGCTTCAAATGGAGACATCTTAATTGAGTAATGGTAAGAAGTGTTGTACCACCATTCTGCCAATGCTAACCAATGGCTCCATTGGTATTGTTTATCTTGAGCGAAACATCTTAAGTACGTACCCAAACATTTGTTAACTACTTCTGTTTGACCATCTGTCTGTGGATGGTAGGCTGAAGACATGTTCAATTTGGTACCACTAAGTCGAAATAATTCCTGCCAAAAGTTACTAGTGAAGATGGGGTCTCTATCACTTACAATATTTTTTGGCATACCATGTAATTTGAAAATTGAATCCATAAATACCTTTGCCACCTTGCTTGCGGAAAATGGATGTTGTAAAGCCTGAAAGTGAGCGTATTTGGATAACTGGTCTACGACGACGAATATTACTGTCCTGCCTTCTGACTTTGGAAGACCTTCAATAAAATCCATGGATATATGTTCCCACCGTCGTTCAGGGATGGGTAATGGTTGTAACAATCCCGGTGATTTGACTCGTTTCTCCTTTATTGCGCTGGCAAACTTCGCATTCTCGCTACCCATTGTTTGACTTCTGCTTTTAATCCTTTCCAACAAAATGATTGTTTGACCCTTAAATATGTTTTCAAAAATCCTGAATGTCCCGCTGATGGAGAAGCGTGCGATTCATCGAGGATCTTCGATTTGAGTTCTGAATTGTGTGGAATGTAAATGCGGTTCTTCTTCCGAAGGATTTTATCTTCATAAGAGAACAAAGGGTGTTTAGAGGACCCTATAGATAATTCTTGAAGTATCTGAGCAGTTTCGCTATTGGACAACCATTCATCTTGTAATTGATTCACCCATTGGGAGCAAGGACCTGAAATAGCGTTAATGACCACTTCATCTTCATATTTCCTGGACAGCGCATCGACGGCTATATTTTCCTTCCCTTTCTTGTATTCGATAACAAAATCATAGCCCAATAGTTTGGTTAACCACTTATTTTGTTTCGGATATGAAAACCTTTGCTCAAGAAAATGTTTGAGACTACTATGATCTGTTTTTATAATGAAGCGGCTATTGATTAGGTAGTGTCTCCATTTTTCTACTGCGTGAAGAATAGCCAACATTTCTTTTTCGTATGTTGATCTTCCCAAATTTTTCTCGAAGAGTCGTTTACTTTCAAATGCCAACGGATGACCTTCTTGCATTAATATAGCCCCAATTCCTGTTCCTGATGCATCACATTCGATAATAAATGGTTTGTGAAAATTGGGAGTTGCTAATACTGGAGTTGTACACATGGCCTTCTTAAGAGCTTCGAAGGCTTGAGTGGCCTCTTTCGACCAACGAAAAGCATCCTTCTTTGTGAGTGCGGTGAGAGGTGCTGCAATCTTACCATAATTTCATACAAACTTGCGATAGTAGCCCGTGAGACCCAAAAAACCACGAAGTTTCTTGATGGTTTTAGGTAAGGGCCACTCTTGAATTGCCTTAATCTTATTGGGGTCGACTTTGACACCCTCGTGTGAAACTATATGACCAAGATACTCGACTTCTTGGACACCAAATGAACATTTGGAACGTTTGACAAATAGCTTTTCTCTGTGTAAAATGTGAAGGGCTTTATCCACATGATGTAAATGGTCCGTCCATGTTTTGCTGTATATGAGAATATCATCAAAAAAAACTAACACAAACTTCTGGAGGAGTGGACGAAACACTTGGTTCATGAGACTTTGGAATGTGGATGGTGCATTGGTGAGACCAAAAGGCATGACCAAAAATTCGTAATGACCTTCATGAGTACGAAAAGCAGTTTTGGGAATATCTTCTTCTCTAACACGGATTTGGTGAAATCCGGAGCGAAGGTCTAATTTTGTAAAAAATTTTGCATCATGCAACTCATCTAGTAGGTCATCTATGACAGGGATAGGAAATTTGTCCTTGATAGTGAGTTTATTGAGAGAACGAAAGTCAGGACACATACGCCAAGAGTTATCTTTTCGTCTAGCCAGAACTACAGGTGAGGAATAAGGGCTAGTGCTGTGACGAATGACTCCATGATCTAGCAGATCCTGAACGATCTGTTCGATTTCTGTCTTTTGTGGTTGAGGATAGCGGTAAGGACGATTGTTAGGTGGGACACTCCCTAGAATCAAATGGATGGCATGGTCATGAGATCGTTTAGGTGGTAATCCTTTAGGTTCTTGGAAAACCTCTTCGTAATGTGTGATGATGTCTCGTAACTCTGGAGCAGTAATATCCGAAGTTGCTTGAGATTGTTTTTCCAAACAATTAATTTGAGCTATAAATCCATATCCACCCTTTTTTAACATCTTCTCCATACTATGAGAGCTCACCATTTGTGATGGAGGAGTAGTAATGCCTTGTAAGCGAATGACTCGTCCGTTTTCCTTCCATTCCACAAATAATTTTTTGAAGTTGAAGCTAACCGTGTCTAATGTTTCCAACCATTCAACTCCCAAAATGACATCAGAGTTCCCTAAATTCATGACGAAAAGGGATCCAAACCAGGTATAAGTTCCCATTTTTATGGAAACTTGAGATGTTCGACCAACACATTGCGCGTTCACCCCGTTGGCCACTAGAACCTGGAATTTGTCTTTGTTGGAAGAGTTAATGAATAAATTCAAAGCTTTTGTTGTTTTGATGTCGATAAAATTGTGGGTACTGCCAGAATCAATTAGCACATTCACCTTTTTCTGGCGGAGAAATCCTGGTACCTTGATGGTATGGTGGGCGGTTAACCCCATGAGGGCATGCACGGAGATCGCCATTGTATCCTCTTCCTTTTCTTCTAAAGTACTTGGTAGTTCTTCTTGCATAGGTTCTTCTGGGTGGTAAGTTTCTTCCTCTTCTCCTTCATATTGATCGCCTTCAATATGAAAGTTTTGTTTTTGGGCACATGCTTGTTCCCTGGGGTGATGAGTGCGACATTTATAGCAAAAGTATCTTGATGGTTGATCATTTCTATGAAAGGAATTGTTGCGATACGAAGGACGACTATAAGTTTCACGTCGTGCATACAACTGATTTCTCTTCTCAGCCAGCTTAGCTATTCTTATACAATCGTTCAGCGAGGTTGGATTGTGCATGTCTACCTCCACTCTAATATTTTCTTTCAATCCATTGCGAAAAGCTCCTACCACTGTGTCGGGACTGAGGTCTAAAGTATATGGTAGTAAACTGGTGAACTCCGAAACGAATTCGCTAACCGATCCTTCTTGTTTAAGAGATAACAGTCTTACTGTGTATGACGATGTAGCTCCTTCATCAAATCTTTCTAAAAAAGAGGTAGTGAATTTTCTCCAGTTAATAGTAGCTCCTTTCTCTCGCTTAAGCCATACGAACCATTGGTAGGCCTCAGTGCCTAATTTTGATGCAGCGAAAGGGACTTTATCAAATTCCTTAATTTGGTATAAGTCGAGAATGCCTTCCATTTTGGCTATCCAACCACGAGGATCATGACCCTCAAAAGTGGGCATATCAATGCATGGAAAATTATTAGGGCCTCTCGGTTGGTGATAACCCGTATCCCTTTCTTGATCTTGGTTATACCGCTGTCTATGATAGCGATCCCTGGAATTATCCGAAGTGCCTCTTTGCTGTTCCCAATCGTCATCTTGATCGACATTTTCTTCATTCCTTTGGGCATGGGAGTGATTTTGGGGATTAGTATTGGGATTAAGCTGGTTTTGTGCTCGCACTAGGGTTTTTAGGTTGAGACTAATTTCGTTCATACCCTCTAGTAAGAGTCGAAGAGATTCATCGTTGGAAATGGCTGAGTTACTTGAGTTTCCTTGTGTGATGTTTTCGTGAGTTGGGGGAGGGTTAGTAGCCATAGGGTCTACCAGTGGATGATGTGGATTATAACTACCAATTTTGAAAGGAGAAGGAGAATTTTTTGTACCTGGGCTTCGATTAGGTCTTCTTGCGTTGTTATTGGTCATTTTCGAGCTTGATAATCGACCGTCAGATCCTTTGGTCCACCTTTTGCTCATGCACTTGTTAACATAACCTGCTTAGGAGCTTTTGAGCTTTGACTGCAGCAAAATTGGTTGACTTTAGCAAAAATTTGGGTTCCGCTTCAACTGTCGCTCCAACTGCGACGCGGATTTGAATTTGGGTGGCCTCCTTGACCGCAACCTTCAACAGTTTTTTTTTTTAGACAATTTCAACAACTTGAAAGCATCGGGGAATGTACGCGAGTGGAAGACATGACACGCGAGCTAAGACCAAATGACACGCGAGACACGAGTGGGACGAAAGACCAAACGACATGCGAGTGGAGCGAAAGACCAAACGACACGCGAGACGCGAGTGGGACAGAAGACCAAACGACACGTGATCGGGGCAAAATGGAAGACCAAACAACACGCGAGCGGAATGGAAGACCAAACGATTAACACTACAATGACAGCTAGCAACTGGAAAGACGACAACCGTAAATCGACAAGAATACTATGCGCGGAGGAACACCAACGTGTGACCAAAGTCACACCGTAGAAGGTGTGACTTATGCCTTTTAAACCTTTAAACAAACTTAATACACTGAATGTGGGATAAATATTTAAGCCCAACGCCACGAAATTTTTTTATCTGACGTCAGCAATCGAATTTAATCAAACTACCTTAGTCTTTCCCGTTTAATTGAATATTTCACGAATTATGATTGGACGACGCTGCTTGCGAATGGCTGTGATGGACTGTGCACAGTTTTACGTCCTGGCATTCGGATTTTGACCGTGAAGGAAGGATTTGAAACCTTGGATGCCGGTGCTGAAGTTTTGGGACAAGAATTGGAACGAACGGTGACGAAAAATTTGAAACACATTGCCTGTAATATTTGTCGTGAAGCTTACTTATATATGTTGGTAATCTCCACTAACTGTAACCTGCTATTGCTGCATGACAGAACTATGCACAATATTTGTGTTTGTGAGACCAAGGACATCCCCTGAATCGTCCAGACTGATACCACTTGGAAGGATTCAACTTCGTTCGTTATAATTAATTCGGATCAATTTCCTCAAATGCAATATAATGAACAATAAGAAAACCACAGCAGTAAATAATTTAAATCAAATGGAATTAGTTCGCTACTCAGGGAGGACACGTCCCCATCGTGAAGGCAATGCCGAAATGCAGAGAATATAAAATAAAAATGATGATATAATTTTGAATAGTCTAACTACTATATATATGAAATATTGTACTCTTGGAATACCTAGCCGACTGCTAGGTTTGGTGTGTAACACATCCCTGTCTGATATCTGGTGATCGAGATCTAAGAGGACAGGTGCACCCTCCGATATTCGACAACCGGTGGCACAGATCCGATGATCGGGATCTGAGAGGGCAGGCACGCCCTTCGATATTCGATGATCGATGGTAGACACCCTACAACTACAGACCATCCCGGGATACCGAGGACAATCGTAGCTGGGACCCTAAAGTGCTTGGGCATAGATATCCAGGCACTGACATAGGACCTAGACAGGACACGTGGTAGGCTGATGCAACCTTTGGCATAGATATCGAGGTGCTGACATGGCACTACCACTAGACGATAGACTGGACTAGACATGTGACGGACAACCATTGGATGATGACGGATGTGACACATGGCAGACTAGCCACGTGTCACTAGACCTGACGAGGACGACACGTGGTAGACAAGCCACATGTCTCGATGTGGACAGTCCATGTGGCTGGCAACAAAACTAGCCACGCAGGGGAGTGACTGCCGTAGGTAGTCACAAGCGCTTAACACACTTTTGCTCTTTTACAGAGCAAATTATGCCCTGCGACATCAATGTGGGACAAAAGTCCCATTTTTTTAAGAGCCACGGGCGGGGAAGCCTTCAATACGAAGGCAATGCCCTCCCCCTCTCGTCGGGCTAGCCAACCCGACTGGAGAGCAGGCCAGTGCTAAGGCGCTGCCCGATGGGAGGTCGGGAGTTCGACTCCCGTCGGGGGGGCATATAATATTTTGCTCCAAGGAGCAATAAAACAGAGACCCCAAAAGGTATGATTTTTTTTTTATTTTTATTTTAATTATTTTTTAGTTAATTTTATTAATAATTTAATTTTTTTTATATAAAAATCATTTTACATTAGTCTTAAGTGATTTTTTATGAAAATAATTTTATTATTAATTTATATTAGCTAGAATTAATTAGATTAATATATTAAAAATCAATTTTGGGGGCATTTTTTTTGCAACTTTACAAATTTTAGAGTGCTTTTGTTTTCTCACAAACAAGGAGATATAAGACATATAAGAGCCTCATTTTTTTTGTTGCAAATAAGACAACCCTCTACTCTTCTCAACCTTGTTAATTTAGCATACAATAAAGGTTCAAACATGAATTCTTTTTTGCCAAATTGTAACACAAGGAGACCCAATTTTTTTTGTAAAATTCAAAGGCCAAGTGTGCATTTGTTTTCTCCAAGGGGGGATATAAGACATAAAATTGCACATTATTTGTTTGAAAAAAAATTGAGAAGTAATTGTAACCTTTGGTCCATCAAAAACTAAGTCTCGTGTCGACTAGTTCTAGAAGCTTTCCAAATGCGGGTCATGTGTCGACTTGTCTTAGAAGGAGTACTCAAAATTGTTAATTTTGCAAAATTCAGGGGATAAGACAACATTGTACTTCTTTTGCAAAATTGGAAAACAAAGTAGGAGACATAAAAATATCATTTTTTTGCACAACACAAAACACATATTTTGTTGCAAAAATTAAAAGGTGCATTTTTTATTTTACTCGACACCTTTATTGGCAAATTAGGTGCATTTTCGGTTGCATCCGACACCTAGGTGATAAGATTTTTGTGGGCATTCTTGTTTGATTATTTCATTATTTATTTTGCAATTATAAGTCATAGAATCAAGAACACACTAAACCCCAAAATTTCACAAATTTGTGTAAATCCTTGCACATATTTAAAGCCAAAATTAATTGATATTCTCTCCTAAATCAACAAAACACCTAATTCACTCTTATTTGTTTGGCTTAATTTCCTCCAATTTCTCATCCTTCTGAAGGGTGTTAAGGCAGGTGCCATTAAATATTTGTTTGAGTGGATTATATTTTGGTACTCTTTTAGGGTAATCAAAAGAAAGAACAAGTTTTTTGAAAATAAGGAACCTTAAAAGTTGCAATCCTTTGCACTAAGGGGGATAATTCCTTTCTTCCTTCAAACATAGATTTTGATAAGAGGGAAATAAAACTTGTAACGACAATAAAAAAAGTCCAAATCATCAACATTAAACCTTTTTTTTTAGACTTCATAATAGCAATCATGCTTGAAGTACTTGCAATAAGAAAGGACAAATTGGTGAACTTTTTGATCAAATTGCCTAGAAAGCATAGTTTTGCACAAATTGTAAAAATGAAAACCTAGACACCATTCAGTGTTGGTTTCAAAACAAATCAAAACTAAAATGGCAAAGGCACATCACAAAAGCCATCTTTCTAGTGAAGTGTCTTATACTGATTCTGTTTCTGGTTCAAAGATAGCACAAGGAGTGCTAAATTGCTAAAAACAGTTTTGTAGAGGGAAAACACATGTGTCCCTTGGGCAAAAGCACCATTTTATCTCACTCTTTTTTTAGGCTTCATAAATAGCATAAGTTTTTTGTTTGAAGACCTTGCAATAAGGGGTGCTTGTACCTCTTTTAGGCTTCATAAATAGCAAATTCTAGGTGTTTGAAGTACTTGTAATAAGAGGAGTGATTTTTTTGTGGTGTACAATTATCTAGGAGGCAATATTTGTAAAATCCTTCACAACACTCTTGAGTTGCACACTTTTTGCAATTGAGGGGGGATATCCATTTCTTTTCTTCACTGATTTTTGTAAATAGGGAAGATGACTTATAAGGGTGCATTTTTGGCTTTGACCGACACCTTAGTCACACTTCCTTCAGAAATTAATTACACTATGTTTTGCAACAAGAAGGGGGGAACTTATAAGGGTGCATTTTCGACAGCGACCGACACCTTAGCTACCTTATATTTTGCAAATTCATATTGTAAATGAATGACCATTGTATGAAGTGATCTATTCTACTACACCTAGTGATTGCAGCGGTTGGTTACCCATGCAATTCGGTTGGATGATGTGATTACCATAAGGACATTTTTTGGCATGAAGACAAAGTGAGGAATGACCCACTTTTTTCTTAGGAGTAGCTAGAGCACTGTGACAGAGCAAAGAACCAGTAGATCAACTTCTTCTTCACTGTATTGGGGCAGTTATATACTTTACCCAAATATTGTTGTATGGGGGATGATAGTGTAGCTAGTAGTTATATTATTACCCAAATAATGTAATAAGGGGGGATGTTAGAGTTACTATGGTAATTCTATTTATTACCTCATTTGGTTTGTTAGGGTAGTTAGTTATCTACCTAAGGTTCGCTTAACCACTTTGTTAAGCGAATATTTCTTATTATTTGTTAGCACTATTTGGTTAGTGGTTAGCTATTCCTACGTGCTAACTATAGCCTAAGTTGTACTATATAGTCTATGTTAATTAATGAAATCATGTTCAATGTTTTCATAGGTTAGTCATTGGAAAGGTAATATTGGCATAGTCTTTTACATAATGCCTATAATATCCACTCAAACCCAAGAAAATTTGGACCTCGATCACACTTATGGATGGTGGCCAATTAAAAATAACCTCTATTTTCTTAGGGTCTACCATAATCCCTTCTACTAAAATAATGTGCCCTAAGTATAGCACTTTTGACACATAAAAATCACATTTGGACAAATTCCCAAACAACTAAATTTTTGTTAGCAGTTCTAACACAATCTTGAGATGTTTGTCATGTTTTGTCTTGTCCCAAGAATGTATCAAGATATCATCTAAGAACAACAAAAAAAATTATCCAATTGTTTTTTGAAGATACTATTCATCAAGTTCATAAATGTTGCTGGAGCATTTGTTAAACCAAAAGGTAAAACAATAAACTCATAATGTCCATAACGAGTTTTAAAGGCTGTCTTTTGAGTAACCTCCTCATGAATTCTTAGTTGGTGGTATCTTGATTTTAAATCAATCTTTGAAAAGATTGAGGTATCTTTAAGCTGATCGAAGAGGTCTTCCATTCTAGGTAGAGGTTATCTATTCTTGATTATTGCCTTGTTTAACATACTATAATCTATACATAATCTCAAATAACCATAATTTTTCTTTACGAATAGCACTGGTGCACCCCACGGTGACACACTTAGTTTAAATTAAACCTTTCTCCAATAATCCTTGTAGTTGCACCTTCAAATCTTGCATTTCTATGGGATTCATTTGATAGAGAGCTCTATGTATGGGTTATGTTCTAGGTTGGAGCTCAATTGTGAAGTCAAATTCACGTTTGGATGGTAATATAGGTAAATCCTTTGGAAATACATCCCTAAAATCCTATAAAAGTGGGTGTTTCTCGAACACTTCTTCCTTATTTTCTTCATACATCTCATTTAATTTAACTACAAAAACCATTCCTCCTTTCCTAATGACTTTCTTGAGTTGCATTGCTAAAATAATTTGATGTTGGAAAGCCCATTTCAAGTTGTACACCATTTCTAATTTCCCACTATCTTCCATGAACTTAATCCATCTATCTTGAAATTTGATTACTGCCTTATGATCTTGCAACCAATCCATTCCTAAGATTACATCAAAGACATGCAATGGTGCTACATAGAGGCATCTTGTGGTCATTCCACTAGGTAGGGCAATTTCTACCATAGGGTAGCATTGATTTACAAAGTAGGTTTATCTTGAACCATACTCAACCTTCCACCCATGTGCCAAGATTCTAGGATTTTCTAAAATATCTTTAATTAAATTAGTGGAAACAAAAATATACATAACACCACTATTAAACAATATTTTAACATTACTACAAAATATCTTACCCCTTATCAGTAATGGAATGGCTTATCCTTCCAGATCTTGGTTTCCTGTCCTAGATAAATCTTGTTCACCGATTCCTTATGTGCAGGTTCCTTGTACATTGGTTATTTTTCTTTTGAACTCAATCCTACTTTGCAAGGATAATTATTGGCGTAATGTGATCCACCACATTCTAAGCATCCGATATTGGATCCTAGATGTATCTTCTATTTATGCCCATCATTTGTATTCACTTTTGATGGAGCGTTAGTCTGCCCTTGTGATGGTCTATTGCTACCACTATTATGGTTATTGGAATTGCAATTCTTTCCTTGAAATCATTTCCTAAAATTCATTTATTCCTGTCATTCCTTTGATCCTACTTAGGGGAGTTCTTACTAGCATGTTCTCCTTCCCACTTAACAAAACCAACACTATTTATTTTCCTTAATGCCTCTTTGCCTTGTTCATCTAACCCATCATAATAAAAATAGGGTTTGAGATAGGTTTCAGCCTTCTTGGCCAAATCATAGGCCTTTTGAAGAGTAACAGGTTCGCGCATGTTCGCCTCCTGCCCTATTCTAGGATCTGCTCCTATTATAAACTTATGGATCTTTATTTTCTCATTGTATACTAGTACATACTTCAGTAGCTTGACAAATCTTTGGTAATAGTTTTCCACTAACCTAATTTCCTATTGAAGTTTAGTGAACTCTTCAAACTTCTAGGAATAGAAGTGTTCTATGAGGAATCTATCCTTAAAAGCCTCTACAAATGCTTTCCAACTCAAATCCACTATTGTCGCAAGACCCAATCCTTCACTATATTTCTCCTACCAGTCTAATCCAACACCTTGAAGATGTAAAGTGGCATAGGACATATGAGTACTGGTGGAATAATTCTTCATTTTACAATAGGTCTCTATCTATTTTAGCCATGCTTCGAATTTGTCACCATCTTCCTCTCCATTGAACTTGGAAGATTTTAAATGTTTCATATCCTTTCCCAACTCGGCCTCTAGAAGGACCCTAGCTTGTTGTGCCTTGGTAAGGGGTTCATCTATCTATCCCATTCTAGAGTTTCTAGCTTGTGTTTCCCAATTCAAAATGGAATCCAACATCTATTTTTGTGCTTCCATATGTTCACAAAGTTTGGCCACTATTTCTGTGAGGTCATCTCCTTCATTTCTAGGATTATTTGAACCTACATCTGGGGTTATAACCTCTAAATTTATCTATCATGTCTACATAATTGATGGGGCATTACTTATTCTCCTTCTCTTTGGTGGCATTGTCCCTAGAAACACAACAAAGTCAATAGGAGTCAATTCATTACAACAACTAAGTTTCCTAGTTATTATATCTAGTAAAGTTTAAACCCTACTTAGATATGTTTCCTATCACACACCATAACTAGTTTTGCACAGTGAGCCTATTCCACTATGAACCATGCTCTGATACCAAATTTCACCATTCGATTTTACTAACCTTATTGGAGAATAATTTTTTTAAATAAAGCCAAGTCCTGATCCTTTAGATTTTAGCCCTCACTTTCAATGTAACTCTAGCTAGGTTGTCCAACCTCTCCACTAACTCTTCTTATCTTACATGAACTAAAATCGATGACTCTAAGAGTATTTTGTATGAAGTCTTTGTTCCAACATTGAAGTCTAACTCATTTCTTCTTAGACAATTGAGAAGTACAAATGGCTCTTTACTCTTCAGTCAATCGAAAATATCAAACGTTATCAATCCATCGATAGGCAGGGTCAATCGAAAGACAACCCTTTTTAGTAAATCAAAAGGTTAGTGCTAATATTTGCACTCCACACAAATCATTCTGTAAGAATACATTTAGCAATTCAAAAATCCTTCACTTCATTAATCAAGCTAATCACTTTGAACCTAAGTTCATGTAAGTCTCTTTATTAAGAATATTGGACACCACGTACAGTCAAGAAATAACCCAAAAATTTCTAGAAAAAGTGCCTAATAATGGCGCTTACACACATGAAATCCAATCCTTATCTTTAATCAAATATCCAATCGATTAAGAAGAAGGTATGGTGCTACTCTAAAATTCCACAAAATAATGAACAAAAAAAATACTTCTCACTTCTAGAATTATACAACTTACTAAGGAACCGCACATTGGATTCTATCAGACATTGAAAAACATCTATCACTTGCAGTATTCCAAGCATCCTTGGAATTGCTCTAATATAGTCAAAAACATTTTAGAAGAAAGCTTACTTCTTAAATAGATAGACTTCATTCTACAACACATCATTAAATTAATCTCTCAATATATTTTTGCCTAAACAAACCAAATCTTAACATAACACAAGGAGATAAAAAAGTCAAATCCAGATAACAATATGATGCCATTTAATTATCTAAAATGTATTAAAAATAATGGCCTTAGCATTAATGAATCATAGTATCAATAATACAAATGTCCACTTAAACTCTTAGTCTTGCTGGATTGTTCTTCTGGTAGCCCAGGTTAACACTTACATCATTTGCATAACTTACACAATGTTCCTCTCTCATAAAGAGAGTTATACAACTATATACATGTTTCAAATTACATATACATGTTTAGGTTTAAGTACCAAGTATTTACTATGGCTCATACACAATCTCTATATGTTGTAGCTCTTGATCTCCAACAACATAGGTTGTTGGCCGACATCCTCATTAATCGAACGCTTTGCGATAACCATCGAGAAAGGCTACCCTTTTAATGGAAATCAAATACAGCTCCTATTTCAATGATAATACATTTTCCTTTTTCCACATAAGCATAAAATACAACTAGCACATAACAATACCTAACCCAAAAGAGACAGAATTACAATAATAGTTTCCAGCCAAAATCCATTCCTTCCTCACAAGAATTAACTAGAAAATCAAGATAGCATTCATACTCATTTCAACAATGGGTTTCTTTCATTTTTGTTTAGCAATAGTTCAACAATAATTAACACTTATACCATGCCATACAATAGTCACATCAGTATTCCAAGAGTAAGACAAGATATCTATTTATTCTCTTTACCAACAAGCCAGAAAAACAATGTCTTCCAAGAAATATGAATAAGATATCATTTTCTTATAAAAAGCTATGTTTCCAGTCTAGATAAAAAAATAGATCTAATTACGAAATATTCTTAACAAATATCATCTATCACCTTTTCTATGGCTTTAAAAGAATCTCACATCACTTGCTGAACAAGTCATTACTCCTATACACAAGGTAAGACCAAACCAACTGACAATGATAACACCAAATATTTTGGGATCTCTCTACACATCTATTTTCCAAATGAAAAGTCTACGACATAACTCTATGAGTGCTAAGGTAACAGTTGGGTTTCGGTATCAAAAATATCCCATCCAGGGTTATGCATAGTGGCTATTTTCGCAAAATTGGCTAAAATTAGGATTTCCAAAATGTGGAATTGGCTAATATTTGGGACCCTTGACCATGGTCCATTAGCCAAAAAATTTTGGGTGCAAATTTATTTTTTGGTTGATTCGCCCCAATTTTATAATAATTTGACCATTTTAAGTTTAAATTTTCAACATTGCCCCTAATAATAGTGAATCTTCTACATGTGTTTCAAAAATATTCACCTAGATTTTGAAATCAATTCGCCAAATTTTTATAAATATATTTTGGGGTCGACCCCTTACGCATAACCCTGATCCCATCGAGTTCTAAGCTTCGAAATAACCAAAGACAATGCTCAGTGCGACCAAAAAGACCAGGGATGGACACTCAAGAAATATTTCTTCACTTGACGATAGCTAAGGTAATACCTGCATCCTTCATAATTTATTGGAGTAACTGGTAAGCAAGGGTAATATAAAATATACACCCTTAATTCACTCTGAGCACACCCACCCTCCTTAACACAAAAGGTGACTCCAGGATATTTTAAGCATAACAGATATTACTCCAAGGCTATAACAAACATGAGACAAGTATCCCTAATGTATAACCACAGTTTTAGTTTCATTTAAATATTGTAGAGCATCCTCAAGATTTCCTTTCCTAGAACTATGAGTTAGAAATCTACAGATAAACGTACTCAAGCACAACATTTCTTTTTTAAAATTAAATGAACCAAAGTAAAAACAATAGATATCAATGGTTATCTACGATGATCTAACACGAAACAAACACACTTAGACCATGTTCAATTACAAGAAAGAAGTGCACCTTATGAAAGCAAAACCTTTACTCAAGTAATACAGTGTTATTTTTTCATGTGGATAGCTTCGATCGTAGATTTCTAGAGCAAAAACAACGAACATTGATGTTTTTCTAGTGTTTTATCCTATCCTTCCTTCTCCGACCTTCCACCACCAACAACAATAACTCCACTTCCAAAAAATTGTTTCTAACCTTTCATTCTTCCAAAAATGTTCAACCATGCTTCCATAAACCCATTTCTTAGCGAGTTCTCCATCATGCTCTTACTACTATTCATCACATAACACACCCACTCTGAAGAAGGCATCTTGTAAGCACTAATCTAAGAATTAATATATAACAACACTTACCTCTATTAAGCTCAAGTTATCTTTCATTAATGCAAAGAGCATACAAATTAAAACATGCACTGCTCAAACAAAAAGAGAATCTCTTTTTAAAAAAGATAATAAAAACAAACAATATATTTTTTTTGGTTGGTTAAATTAAAATAATTTGGGTTTTTATCAAGGGACCCAAAACCTGATCACAAAAAGTCAACAAAATTCAATAGGAAAATCCATAGGAAAGGCCATAGGAAATTCAAAGGAAGGACAACAAGAAAGACTTGAGGAAAACCAACAGAAAAACCTTTAGGAAGGCAAAAGGAAAGCCTTCAGGAAGGAAGAGCGAGAAACAAAAATTTGAGAATCCCACCTAGAGGGGAAAAGAAAGGCAATAAAAATAAACGGATATTCCTGCCTAAAGATACAATTGAAAAACCCCAAAGGTGGGAAAAGGAAACAAACACCAACCCACATAGGAGAATTTAGAAACCAAGAAAATACAACATCCCACGCAGGGGAAAATAAGTAACTGGGTGCAAAGGAATATCCCATGCAAGGGAGAACTAGAAATCGGGCACAATAATTTAGGAAACCAAAAATATTATAGAAAAACCACCCTACACCAAAGGGTGGAGCAAAGAGACTATAAAAATAATAAATCCTATGCAATAAAGGATGGGAAACAAATAGGGATGCTAGAATATCAAGAAAACTAAGAAGAAATTGCATCCCTCACAAGCTTAGAAATTGGAACAACCATTAAAGGATCTCCATAGGCCACAAAATCATTTTACAGTGAATAAAGGAGCCAACAAAGACATCATTCGAGTAGAGAAAGTAGAAAACATAGACCAGTAAACCATAGGAAAGAGACGAGAAAGTTCCCAAGGAACCCAAAATAAAGGATTCACATGGAAAACCAGTTGCAGACGTTAAGAATAGGTCATCCCAAATAGAGAGGAAGCATCCAAAAATCCAAGACAACATTCGGCACCACCAATGAACAACTTTAGGAAAATAGATGACGAAGTCCAGTAGGAACACAACAACAAGTCAACCATAGGCTCTTGGGCAAGGACACAAAATATTCTGAGAGCCCACTGAACCCACAACACCGATCCCAAAGAATAGAGTCATAGTAGAAAGCACATGGTCCCCTTGAAGACCAAAAAGATGCTGTGCAAAATTGCTCCTAAAGCCACACTCCCACAACCATTGTAGTCCACACTTGAAGAACCACAAAAAGCTAGCATCAAGAAGGCACCTGCAAAAACTTGGGAAAAATTGAGAACTCCAAGAAAAGAGATCCCTGAAGCAACCCAAAAAACCTAGGGAAAGTCCCAGGGAAAATCCCAAAACCATCCTAGAACCGAGACACCGAAAGGAAACCCCACCAAAGGGTAAGTAAAGAGGCAAACAAATGGAGAAGTGACCTCCCACTCCAAGGAGATCATCTGCAACACCATCCCGCCAAGGAGGAAGGGTTAAGGAATTCCAAGAAAACTAGGATAGGAACAGGGACTTGGGATAGGGCCAAGGAAGGGCTACATGGAAATAGAACAAGACTTCCCAAGGAAGTCCCCTACAGAGACCTTCCTGGATCCAAAAAAACAAATAATATTCAACATATATGAGACAATGCTTTTATTTCTAATAATCTTCCATCATCATCAAATTATTATGCATTAACCCAAGCATAACTTAATTTGAAATTTCTTTATCTTATGCTATTTATGATATGCATCTTCATTAAAGGGGGCATCCATCCATGTTGCCTTCCCAAATATTTTGACGATTAGTCCCATCACATAATTTCCCCAAGGTATCCTTTTCTCGATGGTTACTTATTTCTGCCATCGTAAAGGAACCCGTTCCTACAAAAATGCACTTCATTAGCAACATCTTATTCTCACATTAAATGCATATTCACAAGACTAAGCATGTAATTATCCTACATCCAAGTAATAATATTATCATATCATTTTTCCATAAGAGATAAGTGTTTTGCATAACAAAACCAAAATAGTCAATCATTTCATCCACAAAAAAATAATATATCAAAATATGAAACCATCAAAATGAAAAGTCTGCCAAGGGAGGGTCATGACACTCCTGAATCACTCACGATCACACTCGCTACTACACTTATTGTTGGTTCACTCACGATTGTACTCACTGCTACACTTACTCTCGACTCGTGATCGCACTCATTTCTACACATACTCCCTTACTCCCAGCTCACACTTGCACTCACTATTGCACTTACTCTTGGTGCTTGTGCTCACACTCACTACTTTACTAAAACAAATGCTTACATCCCATACTTAATTATATATATTTTAATAAATATAAAATAATTAAAAATTTAGGTTTACACAGGTACGAGATATTTTTAATTGAATATAATTTAAAATGTATTTTTACGTGTAATAAAAGTAAGTTATATATTTGCAAACTTTATAATTTTTTTTTGATAATTATAGAAGGGGTGTTGAAAGGTCCCCAAAAATTTTACAACAAGAAGAAATCCAAGCCTACAAGATTTTCAAAAGGGTTATGAACACAGAGCAGTCCATGTGGGGATTTAAAACCATCTAGACCATTAGGGTATAACGAGAGCAGTTCAAAAATAAGAAAAAAATCCACACTAACAGATCCCTTACCAACCCAACTAAAACAAAGAAGAGGCATCCTCAAAAAAAAAGGAAAATAAACAAAGAGGCAAAGAGATAGGGACCAAAAACCCCCTGCAACTTGACTATATGAACCCACAAATAAATCTTCTCTTCAGAAGGCACATGATCATGGATCTCCCAATCAATAACTCTAATGAGATTCAAATTCCAACAAAACATGCATCTAACCATAAGAATGTGTAGATTCTCCATAGAAAAAGGCTCACATTATCAATAAAACTCATCAAATAAACTATTCAACTTCTGTGGGAAAATTCTCCCTCCAAATAGAGAGATTATCTTGGCTTAACCCCAGATTGGCTAATAAGTCTACACTCTTGTTACCTTCTCTAAAAGTGTGCCTAACTTGAATTTCATCCAAATTCTTCCAGAACCTTTGGGCTTACTTAATTATATTGAAGATGTTCCAACTAGGATTTTATCACCAAAATAGGCCTTAAACACATTTAAGGAGTCCCCTTAAATAATAATTTTTTTACAATTCAAACATTCCATTAATGCAGTGCCTTGATACAACACCCTAGTTTCAGAAAAATGACAAGTTTGTGGGCCCAGTTTTTTTTGCAAAGACAAGAAGAATATTCCCATTATGATTCCTAAAGAGGCCACCTGCCCTCGTCGGGCCTAGATTCCCTTTAGATGCTCCATAAAAATCAAATTTCATCCAATCCTAAAGTAGAGGTTTCCATTTAACAAATATTTTGATATCTAGAATATATGGTGTTCTAGTACCGATTTAAAAACACATTTAAAAAAAAAAGAGCAATCTCTACTACCCCTCCACAACTCAGAACTAAAGATGAATTTCCCATATTTTCAATAATTGTCGTTAATACTCTAAGTTATACTTATTCAAAATTTCTCTCCATGCTTTTGAAAACTCTTCTATTTCTTTCCTTCCAAACACCCCAAAGGAGATGTGGGAGGTTGAAGGACCAAAATGAGCATAAGATAAGGTTTACAAATGGAGAGGTCCACTGCTCAACGAAATCCTGTAACAAGCTAGTGGCACGACCCGTTACCCTCGAACCCTATCAATAGGACATTAATTGATCTTGGGATCAATTAATGCTAAAAAAAAGGGTCATAGACCCTAAAGAAGTTTACAAAATTCCAATTTAGGTATTTTGAAAGAATTTAGGAGGGAAAATAATAAAAATAATTAAACATGTTTAATGTTTAATAATAAGGTAAATTGCATTTAATTTTAATGCAATTAAATGTCCAATTCTTATTGGACCAAATTGGGCACTAGTATTATTTAATACTAAAAGCCTATTCTATTGCCCTCATGGCATAATTTGGTTGGTGGAGAGAAAAGTAAGATTCTCTCCTCTATTTTTTTAATTAGGGATGCTTTGGAGGTATGTGGACCAAAGGGGGACATAAAACAAAAAAAAGGACCACCTATCTTATCCTTGGTAGGACCTTTTTTGTTTCCTACTTTTGTCTTACACTCCACATGGAAGCTTTAGGATGGCTAGAATGGTAGGTGAGATTCCTCCAAAGTCAACCTTGCAACACCTACCTACCAAATAGTAGTAGATGGGTCACCCTTTTTATTAAAATAATTAGGTGCCCACAAAGTGGACCCAATTTTGATTGAACTTAAAAAGACTCTAGTATTATTAAATAATATAAGAATTATCCTATCCTCTTAGGAATTATCCATTTGGATTCCCTACATTGGTGTAAATAAAAGGGAGGTCTCTTCTCTTATCATTAATAGTCCTACCTTTGTATCTATTCTATACCTCAATAGTATTAGTTTTGTATTTGTTTCCATGAAAAAGAAACACAAAACAAGATAAGGTCACCTACCTTATCCTTATTTGGACCCTCTTCTACTTTTTGTATTACCCTCCATATGACTTGATAAGTCTTAAGGGGCCCAAGGCATCTTTTAATAATAAAATAATGATGCCACTATTTGGCCATAAGTGGGGAAATTTTCCTATAAATAGAGGACACCTTGGGAAGGAAAGGGCATCTAGGAAATCCTGGAGCTTAGGGAGTATGCTCTCCACTATGGTGGATCAGAAACCAAAAATCTTTGGGAGAGTACTAAGTTTTAGGTAGAAGAAATCTTGGATACCTAGGGAGTATGCTCTCCACCTTGGTGGATTAGAAACCAGAAGGTTGAAGAGATTTCTTAGTTGAAGAAGAAGGCAGCTCTTGGAAGATTGGAAGGACTCAACTCATGGAGAAAAGCATGAAGACTCGGGGAGCACTTGGAAGTTTCAAGAGAAGATAGATCAGGTTGGATCTCTCTTGTATTGATTAGGTTGTTAATCAAATAATGTAGGTTTATTTACTATGCTTGATAGAAGCTTCATTATAACCTCATTTTTTACTAGTTAAAAGGGATATAATTTTCTATTAAAGCTAGTTTGAAGCCTAATGGATAAACTTCATTGCTTATAAATCTATATGCACTAGTAGCTTCATTCATTTACTGAAGGATTAGGATTTATCCCCATTTAAAAGCTTGTTGAAGCTTATTGGTAAAAACTTAATCTTCTACTGCCTCATATATTCGAAGCCATGATCTAAATTTAAATGTCCTATCTAGATTATTGGAAGAATCGATTACCTATTTGGATTGTAATAAACTATTCAAAGGGATGGCTTAAAATAGTGAATAGTAAATGGTAAAATGAATAGTGAATAGTAAATATGAATAGTGATTATAGCACAAAATGACTATAATTCGATGACTCCACATGTCGATTATGTGTAGCAGGATGAACGTAGAGTTCACTTCACAGTGGATAGTGAATAGTGAATAGTGAATAGTGAATAGTGAATAGTGAATAGTGAATAGTGAATAGTGAATAGTGAATAGTGAATAGTGAATAGTGAATAGTGAATATTAACTAGTGAATAGTAAATAGTAACTAGTGAATAGTAAATAGTAATGTTGAGTGGTATTTTCACCCAATTGTGAAAGTACACTCTCCCTTAGGATTTGGGTTCCAAATCCCCTCTTGCAAAGAAGTTAAACAAACAACTTCTCCAAGGTCTCCGCTATATTAGCATTTGCATATATGTATTAGTAATCTCAAATAAAGATATTCAATTTAAATGCTTGGAACACCTTAGTGATTGCAAGTAACTGTAAACAAGGGGCAATGTTGGTTTATTTTACCATGAATCTTAGTGATTGTTCATTGAACCAAAATAAAGCAAATGTGAGTTGGCCCTCATATGACCTTCAGTGTGATGCTCAAATTACCCCTCTTTCGTAAAATCAGAATTTTTATGAAGAGAGGTTAATTTTAGGCTCAAAATGGAAATTTGTGAAAATTCCATAAAACATAACTCCTTCAATGAAATTGGAATTTTCATGAAGGGAATGCCATCATAGGCTCATGAGCATAAAATGAAACTGAAAAAATGAATTTTGACCTTAAAATGGAAATTTTCTATTTTTGAATTTTTTAAAATCTATAGTAAAACAACAACTTCGATGAATTTTAAAAATACTAAACAACTCCAAAAATGAAATTTCAAAGTGCGTATTGGAAGTCTGAAGTATAACCTACGCAATGGTGAAATTATTTTAGGATTTTAAATTTTTTTTAATGTTTATTTTAATGCCTGAAAATTAAAAAAAGTTAAAATTTCTGGAAAATAAAATGCAAAAAATGAAAATGAAATGCAGAAAATGGAACACAAGATACATTCAGTTTGATGCTATCCTATTCCGACAAAACCGAAGATGTGAGGTTTTCATGCATGCAACCTAACCTATTAGACTTGCAAAACAAGCACAATCCGGATAAGCTAAGTGCTGTCTCCTAGGGTTTTAAATGAGGTTTTCAGATTTAAACATTCGCATGAAGCAACCAAGAAAAATTGCATAAACTCCATTTACAAGCCTAAAATATGAAAAGGGGAAAAATAGACATTTAATCTTGCATGTAGAAAATGACTCCTTTCTTGTCCATAAGATGCAACTTTATGAAATTTTCTGTATTAAAAATTTGTCATTTTACAATAACAGAAATTTTGGTTTTCCCAAACCAATCCATGGAAGAAAAACAACCCAAACAGGTCCAGAATGACCCTCTTGCCTTCAAATTTGCAACTCTGCTCGTAGCAATTTCCAACCCCTCAAAACATCCTTGCCTGGCATATTTAAAATTTTTAGGAAGCTTTTCGTTTCATTTTCCAATGGCTATTCGTTTCACCTTCCCTTGTGCATGCATGTGTTTTGGTTTACAAAAATGCTTTTCGTTTCTATTTTGTGGCCCTTCGTTTCATTCCCATGGTTTGGCTTCCTTTGTTTGGTTTTCTTCACTTTTCGTTTGATTTCAAAAAATGTTTCCTTTTCTCCACATGGGCATGCGTCCGCTTCCTTCCATGTGTAACGACCATCTTAAATGATTTTAAATCATTAAATATTCCTTATGTAACATTTTTTATTATTTCATTTGATTTTGTCCTTATGTGTCCACGTCATTATGCAGTCTCTAGTTTCACTATCCTAGTGTTCCTCACTAATGTCAGATGCACTGTCCACTACTCTGTTCCCTTGGCAAAAATCGAACATGTCACAAAATCGTGACACTCTTGTCTCTCTGCCTGCCTACCCCTTTTGAGTCATGAAAATGCAACATGTCACGATATCGTGACACTTTTGTTTCTCTACCTGCCTGCCCTTTTTGAGTCACGAAAATGCAACATGTCGTGATATCGCGACACTTTTTCCTCCTTGCTCTTTCTCTTTGCTTTGGACCGCGAAAATGCAACATGTCGCGATATCGTGACACTTTTGCCCCCTTCTATTGCTCTTGGCCATGAAAATGCAACATGTCACGATATCGTGACACTTTTTTCTCCTTTCTCTTTCTCTTTGCTTTGGACCGCAAAAATGCAACATGTCGCGATATCACGACACTTTTTCTTTCTTATTCTTTCTCTAATTTTTTGGCTACAAAAATGCAACAGGTCGCGATATCGCAACACTTTTTCTTTCTTGTTCTTTCTCTTCTCTTTTGGCTATCGTGACACTTTTTATTTCATGTTATTTCTCTTATCTTTTGGCCGTGAAAATGCAACATGTCACGATATCGCGACACTTTTTCTTTCTTGTTCTTTCTCTTCTCTTTTGGCCGCGAAAATGCAACATGTCGCGATATCGTAACACTTTTTCTTTCTCTTCTCTTTTGGCCGTGAAAATGCAACATGTCACGATATCGTGACACTTTTTCTTTCTCTTCTCTTTTGGCCGTGAAAATGCAACATGTCGCGATATTGCGACACTTTTTCTTTCTTATTTTTTCTCTTCTCTTTTGGCCGCGAAAATGCAACATGTCGTGATATCATGACACTTTTTATTTTTCTTCTCTTTTGGCCGTGAAAATGCAACATGTCGCGATATCGTGACACTTTTTCTTTCTCTTCTCTTTTGGCCACAAAAATGCAACATGTCGCAATATCGCGACACTTTTTCTTTCTCTTCTCTTTTGGCCACAAAAATGCAACATGTCGCGATATCGCGACACTTTTTATTTCTTGCAATGTTTTTCTTTTTCTTTGATCTTTAGCATATGAGCCACTTCAGTATTCTTGGAAAACAGGAAAAAGGGTGGGTCCCCAATTTTGGGGTATGTTGTGGAGCAGCCACAATAAATGGCGACTCTGCTAGGAAATGCTCTTGAGCATTTTAGTGAGAACTCAACCTGAACACCTTCAAAACTCAAACACAAGCGTCAAAAAATATCCCAAGAATGAAACTAGACGAGAAATACATGAAGCATTAGAATTATTAAGCATTAGCTTGGTGTGTGCAATGTGCTTCATTCCCTATCGTTTGAAACTCGTTCAACTTTCCATTGTCATTTTCACTTATGATTCGAGCGTATGAGAAGTTATGGATGATTCCTGTAGGATTTAACGTATGGTGAAGATGCTAGAGATATAAAAAGCTTTGCAAAGGCTCAAAATTTCTAGTACCATGAACAAACATATTAAAACTATCAAATCCTCTTAGGACCAAATATGTACATACTGAATTAACTTATTAGATCCCAAAGTTGGTTAGGTGTCACTACCATCTTGAACCCATGTGCAAGTGTAAGTAAAATTAGAGCTTTGGGGAATAGGATTCCCAACCTAAGCGAGATGAGAATTTAACCCTATCCTTACTACTATGATCTGGAGTTTATTACCTCATCTTTAACAAAATGATTTAACATGTTATGGATGAAACTATCAAGCTAGCCTATCCATTTGAGCAGTCAGTGGTCTTGCTTTTAGACAAGACATGTTGCCACGCATGAGCATACTCCACTGCCAGTCAAGCGTCTATAGCCTCGGTGGAGATCAACCCTATAATCTAGGATTTGACTTTACTTTTGATTTCTTGAACCTTGGGGATGACTACCCATCCTTGCAAGGGACATGTAGTACGATCCTTCCAATCCAATATCAATGATGCAATACAAGTAGAATGAAAAATATTTTCTTTGGAACTTCAAGTTCTTGAGTGTAGATCATGCTTTTAATTTCTTAAAGCATGATGGAGGTAAAATAGAAGCTTTGGGGAATCGGATTCTCAACCTAAGCAAGATGAGAATTAGACCCTATCCTTACTACTCCATGAAGATCAAATCAAAGCTTTGGGGAATTGGATCCTCAACCTAAGTTTGATGGGGATTTAACCCTATCCTTACTACTATGATTTTAGGCTTTAAGCACTATAGGAGTGGTAAAAACCACTATTTTAAGGATTATGTTGCATGATAGGACAGACACGAAATACTCCTTTCGCCTCACCTTTTCTTCCAAGTATGGTTTTGACCATTTTGCTCAAGATCCTCTTTAATATGTGCAAAATGTGCTTGGTTCAAGATAGGTTGGGCATCAGTTCCCAACCTTAGGATCTTTTTAATATACGTTATATAATAACCCTAAGAGGATTCGACACCTTTTCAATGATTGTATTTGAAATATAGATGCAACTGAGATGAAATGTATATGCAATGTCGAATGTAACATGAGATATGGATGAATGCATTGCTCTTTTTGAAATGCAAAAACTGACAACTTCATGCATCACAAGTTCCAAACAATATTCTTTAATGTGTTTGCGATACTCATGGATATTTCTGCAATACAATTCCAATGTTTCATATTCTCTTAGTCTTATTTAACATTCATAAGGACATAAGTTGACATCTCACTTTTCTTTTCTCTCTTTTTTTTCAAGACAAACCAAAAGTGTCCAAAGGACCAACACACAAAACTTAAAACCAAAATGAGATCCAATCCAAAACCAACATCAAAAAATGAAAACCACAAATGTACAATATAGTATAAGGTGGTGCAACGTTTGGATTATCATTTTCCTGGATCCCAAACCTAATTAGAATTCTTTAAAAGATATATGACGTGATATGCATACCAAGCTTTGTAGGCATCCAATAAAAACAAGATATAACTAAACAAAGAAACAAACTTCAACTTGCCCCTCTCACCATACCAATTTGGTTTAGTTTCATTAATAATCCTATGGTGGAGTTTCAATTTTTTAAATTGATTAGACAAGGATTGATATTCAATCCTTTTATGTCTATTCTTTAAGATGTCCATTCCGCACTTTGATTCATGGTGTAGAAATAAGCTTTCATTTCCATTCAATAAAGCCATAACATTAATAATATTTGAATCAAACCATTCATTAGGCAAACCTTCATTCGAATTTTGCATGGTGAAACCAAAAAGGTGAGATTTTATCTTTGGCATGTTTTCATTTGACCTTACTTGAAGAGGATTTGAAAATTCCTCTTTTATTTTATGACATTCATCATCATGTAGCACTTGTTCTTTCTCCATGACTTGTTTATCAAAGGCACCAAACTTAGGTACCCAATTGAAAATACGTCCATCCCTTTCAAACCATAAGTCTTGTCTATCTAGGGGTGGGTTAACTAACACATTTCCATGATCAATCACTTGGGTTGTTTTGGGTAACGTGAGATTTTCAATTGGATCATCAATGATATCAAACCCAAATGATTTAGGTTTTGTAATTTTCTCATTTTGAAATGGCATAATCATTGTAGCACAAGTAAGTGGATCAAGATTTTCAATTTCTTTTCCTTCAAAGGAATCTAAAGCAAATGACTCTCTTTCTTGATTCATGGTTGTAGAATCCTTATCATGTTCCAAAATTTGATGAGATTCGAATTCCTCTTCCAAAACTTTCTCAAATTGTACAGGATTTATAGTATCCTCATGTGAGGAAGCAATTGAGTTATCCTGCCTCCAAGTTCAAGTTGTGATGCTCAAGTACTTCTTCATCTTCTGATTCATCAACATGTTTCTCATCCAATTCATCTTCACCTTCCTTAGATGGTTCAATTATTTCCAAAAGTGGGTTATATCTTGAATTCAAATTGGTAAAGCTATCATAATCCAAATTTGTAACCCATGATTCAATTTTATCACAATTTGGAAGGTGTGGGTCCTCTTGGTCATCACTTTCGAGAACATCATCCAAAGTGTCTTTCGAGAACAAGTTGTGAAATTCGATTATGTCTTCAACTTCATTTGTTGATTTTATTTCAAATTCATTTTCAGCCACTTGTGATGGCTTAGGAGCTTCTATAATGGGATTGATTTTTGAATTTTGTGTCATATAATTTCTCCAATCCTTTGCAAGTACATCTGGCCAAATCATATCCACATAAGTTTGTTCATCCAAATTTTCATTTTTGGGTAATGATTCTAGATATTTCTTTTCCAAAACAAGATGGTGATCATTTGATTCCAACTTCTTGTTACCCATCCATAGAATTTCTTCTCCAAAAACTTCATACTCTTCAAGACTTTTCGAATAGGTATTTACTTCAACGTGAGTCACCTCAAAATCTCTTGTATCACTTGAAGAAGCATAACATGAAACATCATTAAGATCGACATTATGAATTTTCTTCCTAGGATGATTTGGATGCATACATTGACATGCTCGTTTTTGTGGTGGAACATGCCTACATACCTTCTTAACCACTTTCTTTTGCTCTTTTACTTTCGATACGAACTCTTTGGGTTGAGTGGTAGAAGTAGTAGGATTAGCTAGATTGATACCCATAGACAAAGCTTGAACATTTGTTGCAATGGTTCCATGGATGACCACATGATTCTCTAATTGAGGCATAGTTGGATGGATGGAAGTACTTGTATAAGCACATGTGGGAGCATAAGTTGGTATGGTAGGATAAAGTTGATTGTAGGGAAAAACATTTGATATCAAATTTTGTTGTGCTCACATTTGATTTACCATCGAGGTTTGATTGCAAGCCCCTAGTTGTCCTACCATAGTTTATTGCTCCATTCCATAACCTTGTGGCCTCAATTGTTGATCTACAATCATAGCTTCTATGTAGGTCGATGCAAGATTAGTAACCAAGGGATTCATCCTAACAAATATGGCACACCATGGATCCAATGCTCAAAAGTATATTTGAAGAGCACCACTTTACTCAATAGTATAGGGAGAAATTGATCTCGCATAAAGCTTTTGAAATCTCAAGTTGAAACTTCTCATTGACTCATTAGGTTCTCTTTTGCAAGAAGTAAATTGTTGATATATCATGAGAGGATCAATGAGCAACCTAAATTGATTGATAAAACCATCTTTCAATTGAGTCCAATATGTAATAGAACCAGTGGGTAAATTGATATACCAATCATATGCCACCTCAGCTAGGGTTCCAGGAAACATTCTACATGCCACATCCTCATGTTCGAATTTCCATCTAACTAGGATATCCACATAGGCTTGAATATGTTCCTCGGCTAATGTTGGACCATTGTGTTTAAATTTGGGCAAACATTTTTCTACGTTCTTGGGTAAATCATGAGAATCTCCACTAATGTTCAAAGGATTAACATGTATCCCATACCATGTTCCTACAGTTGTAGCCATTAACAAAACTCAAAGAATGACTTCAAAACCAATTTGTTAGTCATGAATAAAGGAACCATGACTAAGCAATATTCTAAAAATGTAAATTAGTTTCTGATTCACCAGATCGCATATGTGCAAGTGAAGAGCATACTCCTAGTGTTGTAGGATTTTTGATTCACAAGATCACATTACACGCAAGTGAAGAACATAATACCGACAACAAATACATTTTAGACAAAATAATTCCTTAAAAATAAGCATGAAATGACTAGCAAATATCAAACATGTAACGTATGAATAATCATGTTAGCATCAACCAAGAAATGTATCCATTAAAATCAAATGAAAGTAATTACATGGAGACAACCTCGTTAGTCAAGACCAAAATTTTTCAAAATCAAATCAAAACACATTATTCCTGTATGAACAATCAAAAGTGTTAGAACAATGCATAGCAATTCATGTCCTCATTTTAACACTACAAGGTTGTATTGTTAAAAGAGGGCTAAAGATAATAATCAATAGGGCATGAAATATTTAAAATTTAAATCCCTATAGCATTTAAATCACACTGAAATAAACCAACTCGGGCCCTCCTTCTAGCGCCAAAATGTTGAGTGGTATTTTCACCCAATTGTGAAAGTACACTCTCCCCTAGGATTTGGGTTCCAAATCCCATCTCGCAAAGAAGTTAAAAAAACTTCTCCAAGGTCTCCGCTATATTAGCATTTGCATATATGTATTAGTAATCTCAAATAAAGATATTCAATTTAAATGCTTGGAACACCTTAGTGATTGCAAGTAACTGTAAACAAGGGGCAATGTTGGTTTATTTTACCATGAAACTTAGTGATTGTTCATTGAACCAAAATAAAGCAAATGTGAGTTGGCCCTCATATGACCTTCAATGTGATGCTCAAATTACCCCTATTTCGTAAAATTAGAATTTTTATGAAGAGGGTAATTTTAGGCTCAAAATGAAAATTTGTGAAAATGCCATAAAACATAACTCCTTCAATGAAATTGGAATTTTCATGAAGGGAATGTCATCATAGGCTCATGAGCATAAAACAAAACTGAAAAAATGAAATTTGACCTTAAAATAGAAATTTTCTATTTTCGGATTTTTTAAAATCTGTAGTAAAATAGCAACTTCGATGAATTTTAAAAATACTAAAAAACTTCGAAAATGAAATTTCAAAGTGCTTATTGGAAGTCTGAAGTATAACCTACGCAATGGTGAAATTATTTTTGGATTTTGAATTTTTGTAAATGTTTATTTTAATGCCTGAAAATTAAAAAAAAGTTAAATTTTTGGAAAATAAAATGCAGAAAATGAAGATGAAATGCAGAAAATGGAACACAAGATACATTCAGTTTGATGTTATCCTATTCCGACAAAACCGAAGATGTGAGGTTTTCATGCATGCAACCTAACCTATTGGACTTGCAAAACAAGCACAATCCGGATAAGCTAAGTGCTGGCTCCTAGGGTTTTAAATGAGGTTTTCATATTTAAACATTCGCATGAAGCAACCAAGAAAACTTGCATAAACTCCATTTACAAGCCTAAAATCTGAAAAGGGGAAAAATAGACATTTAATCTTGCATGCAGAAAATGAATCCTTCTTTCTTGTCCATAAGATGCAACTTTCTAAAATTTTTTGTATTAAAAATTTGTCATTTTACAATAACAAATTTTTTTGGTTTTCCCAAACCAGTCCATGGAAGAAAAATAGCCCAAACAGGTCCAGAATGGCCCTCTTGCCTTCAAATCTGCAACTCTACTCGTAGCAGTTTCCAACCCCTCAAAACATCCTTGCCTAGCGTATTTAAAATTTTCAGGAAGCTTTTCATTTCATTTTCCAATGGCTATTCGTTTCACCTTCCCTTGTGCATGCATGTGTTTTGGTTTCCAAAAAGGCTTTTCGTTTCTATTTTGTGGCCCTTCATTTCATTCCCATAGTTTGGCTTCCTCTATTTGGTTTTCTTCACTTTTCGTTTGATTTCAATTTTTTTTTCCTTTTCTCCACATGAGCACGCGTCCACTTCCTTCCATGTGTAACGGCCATCTTAAATGATTTCAAATCATTAAAGATTCCTTATGTAACATTTTATCTTATTTCATTAGATTTTTTCCTTATGTGTCCACGTCATTATGCAGTCTCCAATTTCACTATCCTGGTGTTCATCACTAATGTCAGATGCACTATCCACTACTCTGTTCCCTTGGCAAAAATTGGACATGTGAAATCGCGACACTCTTGTCTCTCTACCTGCCTGCCCCTTTTGAGTCACAAAAATGCAACATGTCACGATATCGCGACACTTTTGTTTCTCTGCCTGCCTGCCCTTTTAAGTCGCAAAAATGCAACATGTCATGATATCACAACACTTTTTCCTCCTTGCTCTTTCTCTTTGCTTTGGACCACGAAAATGCAACATGTCGTGATATCGCGACACTTTTGCCCCCTTCTGTTGCTCTTGGCCACGAAAATGCAACATGTCGCGATATCATGACACTTTTTTCTCCTTACTCTTTCTCTTTGCTTTGGACCGCGAAAATGCAACATGTCGCAATATCGTGACTCTTTTTCTTTCTTATTATTTCTCTTCTTTTTTGGCCACGAAAATGTAACATGTCACGATATCGCGACACTTTTTCTTTCTTGTTCTTTCTCTTCTCTTTTGGCCGCAAAAGTGCAACATGTCGCGATATCGTGACACTTTTTCTTTCTTTTTCTTTATCTTCTCTTTTGGTCACGAAAATGCAACATGTCGCGATATCACGACACTTTTTCTTTCTCTTCTCTTTTGGCCGTGAGAGTGCAAACACTTTTTCGTTCTCTTCTCTTTTGGCCACGAAAATGGAAGATGTCGTGATGTCGTGACACTTTTTCTTTCTTGTTCTTTCTCTTATCTTTTGGCCATGAAAATGCAACATGTCGCGATATCACGACACTTTTTCTTTTTCTTCTCTTTTGGCCGTGAAAATGCAACATGTCATGATATCACGACACTTTTTATTTCTCTTCTCTTTTGGCCGCGAAAATGCAACATGTCGTGATATTGCGACACTTTTTTTTCTCTTCTCTTTTGGCCGTGAAAATGCAACATGACATGATATCGCGACACTTTTTCTTTCTTGTGGTTTTTTGCTTTTTCTTTGATATTTAGCATATGGGCCACTTCGGTCTTCTTGGAAAACAGGCAAAAAGGTGGGTCCCCAATTTTGGGGTACGTTGTGGAGCAGCCACAACAAGTAACTAGTGAATAGTAAATGAATAGTGGATATATATATATATATATTCATTTGATAGGGAAGGGAAAAATAACACCCTTATTCTATGTTTTAATCAAATTTATGCAAAATTTTAGAAGAATATTTAGAGGAGATTATGGGGTTTCCTCACTATATTCAATCATACGATTAATGACCATATATAGGATTTATGGACTGGTGAAGTTGGCATGATTGGAAGTTAGAATGGATGAGAGGAGGTTGAATCCTCTCAAACCATGAAATCTATAATAAATAATTAAGGAAAGAATAGACAAGGATCTATTCTTGGTTTGATGCATAGAAAATGTGAGATAAATACTACCTTAATATGATTAAGGTTCTAAATAAGAGTGGATGGAGAATTCATTCTTGAGAAAGTTATAATATTCCTTCTTCATACACTTAGTACGAATACTTAGAGAAGAAAAGAATGGATTTGTATTCATTCTTGAGGGAATTTATAAGGTTCCCTCCAAAGTCGATGAGACTTCTCCAAAATGTGATTCCAATGATTATCATAAATATAAGTAAAATATTAACATTCATATGATGACTTAGAGAAAGGAACTGGTAGATTCCTTAATTATATCATTGATTTTACAGGAGCATGTGGATTCCTTTCTGGTATGAGAAATACCTTAATGTTATAATGATGAATTAGAGAAAGGAATTGGTAAACTTCCTTAATTGCATCATAAATATGAGATGGAATAATGGTATTCCTTGACTTGTATTTGATTAAAAGGGATCGGTAGATACCCTTCTATACTTGTAATCTTGGTATCTTAAGTTTATGAATATGAGGAAAGAATACATTTTGGAGGTTGGGTTTTTCCCATCAGGGTTTTCCCAGGATAAAACATTGTGTCACTCTATTTTGTGGGTTGATGCATTATTTCTTGTTCCTATTGATTTTACTTTCAAAATGAAAATGATAATGTGAATGAGATGGTTAAATAATATAACGGGTTAGTTATGCATGTTTACAATTGAATACTATTCATTCAGTAGTTTCATTTATGATGTTAAGAATGTATGCATAATTTTTAACATGTGAATGATTTAATGATACATGATTATGCCATTTAATTTTTGGATTAAATTGGTTAAATATGAATGATGTAGGTAATTAGTTTTACTTATTGTATTCAATAATCATGGGAATTCATAGAAGCTATTCATAATGGAATATAATTTCTACTTAAGTGGATCTCTCATGTGATGTTTCAAATCTATGGCTATGATGAGTAGATTTTATCATAAAAGGCTCCATTAGTTTGTGTTCACCTCATAAACACTCATTATGGTTCAAATTAGAACACCATTGGAATTTGAGGTGGATTAAAGTTCACAAGAAGTTAAAATTGGTCTTGAACTACAAACCAAAACAAATCTTATATCCTAAGAGCTAAGACATTGAGTGTGCATGAGGTGGGGTACACCCTTATTGGACAAGTGATGTCCTTCTGTAATAAACTCAATGTGTACAACAAAAGGGTTGTCTAAACAAAGGGTGAACCATTATGTTTCTAAGAGATTTAAAGTTATATAATAATATTTAAGATGGCATTTCATATTCTTATCATGATGGTGATATTGTTGTCTTAGAAATATTTTCTATATGAAGAGGATCATATCTAAGACCTATGAATAACCATTAATAAGGTTATTTCATCTATGATGGTTTTCCATTGGTGTGGTTCTCCATCTTCAAGGCATTCACCTACATACTGATCTTGGTGGACAATATGTTTATTGGTGATTTCCATTTTATGGGATGAAACCTTACGCTTGGCCAACGTTATCATACCTATGGGGTATGAGGATTTCATAGAAGCTAATCAGTTCTAACTTAAGAGACTCTGATCAAGTCTCAATAACTCTTGATGCTATATGCCTTGATAAGATTTGATCCAAATGGAATGAGTCTATCTTACGTCATGATTATGTCTCTTGCTTCATGGAGAATGTAAGTGTGGGAAAAAAATGGGTGAGTAGTGACAACGAGGGTTGTTACAACTAGGAAAATCCCACAAAACTCCTAAAAAATCCATCAAGAGAGAAAACACTTCCCTCGAAAAAGGGTATTGAAAAAGTAAGTGATTGGTGGATTCCTCAAAGTTTTTACAAAGGGAACACAAATTTGTAATTATCATACCTCTTCTTTGTAAATTTTCCATCATGATAATTTTATCCTGAGATGCCAACCAAAGGTAAAAGTTCATTTTTGGCATAAGATCTCTAACCCAAGTTTTCTTGAAAATAGGGACTTCCTCTATGACATCAAACACAATCTTATAAGCTGAATTAACAGAAAATAGCCCATCACTTTCATTCTTCCAAATTAAGTTATCTTCCTCATCTGTGTTCTTTATAACATGTAGCGTTAATAAGTCTTAAATGAGGTAAAAAATTCTCTTTTCTAGTACAAAATATAACAATGACTATAGGTTTAGCTTCAGCTAATTCTTAGGAGGATATTAGAGATTAATCCTAGATCTAAGGATCCTTCCTAAAATAAATAACATTCTCACTATCTAGAATCAATCTATACCCTCTACGAATGATGCTTTTTGTTTTCAAAATACTGAGTCAAAAGGCCGATCTTGAGGCTAGTGAAGGATCATTAACGACATTAAAGGTAGTAGAAATATATTTATCCAATACAATATTTACCCAACCAATGTTTTATTTCTTAAACAACTTCCATGCCTGCTTTTCCATTAAATCTTCACTCATACACTTGACCCTTTTGAAACCTAAACCCCAAATTTGTGTAGACACCTAAAACACGTCATTTTTAGGAGGCTACTCATATGGGCACCTTTGCAAACCATATGATTGATCTTGGACCTTTCCAAGACCTAATAGTGATTCCAACCACTCATTTAGGGTAGCCTAGTCCTATTCAGCTTTAGCCATTGACATCAACAATAACTATGATCACAACCACTTATGATTGGAGTGGCTAGGAGCTAGCCATGCCTATTGATAGAGGCTAAGGGAAACTTTCCCCTAGCTACACTGGTTGATAGCGACTAAATCTGTAACAAACTCGAGCTACCAAAGTTGAGTGAAATCTATTGAGTGCAATGAATTCTTGGATGGTTAGGAGGATAGAAGCTTTTGGAAGCATCCCTACAACTACCCAAGCTCAACTATTTCTTGATATTGGTTTCCCTATGAAGCTAGGATGGAGGAATTGGGTGCCTACTTAAGGCCCCAAATTTTGATTGCAAACCTTATCCAATTCATGCACCTATGCCATAGTGGAGCTCTACTAGATCGAGGAGTGAATCAACATCTGTTTGAGGTGCAAAAAAGCCCTATCCATTTGGATAATGACATACATTTGCCTAACAATAGTGGATGCCCTAGCTTGAGGTTAACCTAGCTATGCAAGAGTCAAATCGAGATGGATTAACATCAAATTAAACCTTAAAAATATGTGCAAAGACATGAAAAAACCTTGAATATTAATTACATATCAAATCAAGCAATATCAAACCAAGATTCAGGGAGTATAGCCCTTACCCTATGACTGCTGCTTTTGGCAATGACCCACAAGCTCAACCATCGAATTTAATAGCAGATAGCAGAGCCGACTACTCTGATTGACAGTGGCTAGGGCTTGATTTAGCAATTTCTACATTTAGTCCTTATTTTTTCAATTCCTTGCATTTAATTTTCTTTTCTAACATAGATTAATTGTATTTTCATTCAGTATTTATGCTTTATTCTCAGTATTTCATGTATTTCATATTATCTTTTTGCATTTGCTCTCTTTCTTGTATTCATTTTGAAATTAGCCTCATCTTGAGAGGCATCATGTGCTATTGATGTGTATTGTAGTTTCTTTGCATGCAGGTGATGAATTTATTCAAGGAAAAAGCATCATCAAGATCATACTTCTTGATATCAAAGGAGGCAACTAATAAGCCCTCTTATAAGTAAAGTAGTGGAGTGAAAATAATTGGAGTGCATCTCTCCCCTTTGAGGGGCCACATCATTTGTAATAATTGTATCAAATTGAGGGATTCCCTAAGAGGGAAATATTGTAATCTAAACTTATTGTGATTAATAAAGAGCACCTTATTTTTGATCATATTTTATCTTGCAATGGTTACATGATTTCTTAATTTTAATTTGTTACATGTTTGCAAATATATTAGATGCATGATTTTTACTACTTACAAATTGTGATCAAGGTGGAAACATCCTATTTTTACGTTGCTTACTAATATTTCTATATTTTTCTGTAATGCAGGTATAGCCACTTTTAGTGATATCTACTAGCAGTACTAGCTGCCACCGGCTTCAAAAACTAGCATCATAGCCACTTTGATTGATAACAACTAGCAAAAAACATAGTAAACAATTTGCATCATGTTTCTTCATCGAATATAGATTCACTTGTAAGTGGTCCTATCATTCTTATTATATTTTCTTGGTTTTGTTGTGTTTTTAAAAGAGTAGTACGATTAATTAAGTCACATAGAAAAATATTAAACAAAGTAAAACTATTTTTTTTTATGTTTTTACTAGCTGCTATTGGGAACAGTGGCTATCTCTACTACCCACCCTAGAAGCCAGCAACTAGAATTCTAGCTACTACTATGTATAGCAGCCATGACTATGTATCATTGATTATAGTAGCATCTATTGTTTAGACTTGGTAGTAGGTTTGTTTGCTTGGGGTTTGTTCAAAGGTCGATTCATATTAATGTGCATTGCATCTTTCTTAACCTGAAATATATTTTCATACTTAATTTTATAAAAATAAAATACATTTTACATACATGTAGTTGAAAAGAGCATTGTATGTTGTTTGATGCAAATTTAAAAATGAACCAATAACACACCACGATCCAAGTGTAAACATCAGTGGATTTAGGATTTCAAATCTAACCCATTGATCAAGACCAACAATGGAAGTCATTACGACTCGGTTGGCTTATTGACATTGAGATTTTTGTTACCCATCCTTTGCCAAGGCCGATCCAAGAACTGTCCTATCCATGGAAAATCACACACACTCCTCTTCAAAGGGTGTATCACTAACCACGGTGTGCTAGGTGAGGATCAGTAGTACCTATGTTGCCTGACTGGATGTGGGTTTCATATCCATATCTCGGTGGGTAGACAAATTGGATGTCATTATCAGGTTTGTCACTACGAGTATATAGGTGAAAGATTAAAAAAATCTAATAATTACATCAACTACTTCAAACACGACAAGATATTAGATTGTATTCACAACAAATAAAAACACATGAAACACGCTTTAGAAAACACAAACAAAACTTAAAATAGATAATCACCTTTCTTACTTTATTTGTCTTAAAACTTACATAAGAGATAATTTCATAAGACTATGGTTAACAAACAGGGCCGCCACCCTCGGTCTACGACTGAGGTGAAGACCAATGGTCTACATAACACAAATAACACTGAAGTCAAAGCACCCACAAAAATGATCCTAAATGACCTTCAACTAGTATTAGAGGTGACAACTCAACCCACGAGGGTTCTCATAGAGAAACCCCAACTAGAGGACCAAATCCAAAATCCTCTCATGATATAAATGAGGGTGCTTCAACACCCCCACCATCATAAGATAAAAATAGATAAGATCCACCCAATGAGGGGTAAAATATAGGGGGTGAATCTAATCACAAACCCACAAGAGCTCCATACCACTTTGAGTAGGGAATATTTGTAATAGATCTCCATAGTATTAGAGTAAATGGTATACCTCCTAATCAATCATGGAAAACTAGTAAGCTTAATCACCTAGATCAAGCTCTTGTAAGATCAACACATAGGGTTACCTCTACTACCCATTCTTGCTATAAGAGTGCACATAGTGAAGACATAGCAAGGTATACTTATGCCCAGAGTGAATGCTTCAAGCACCCCCGTAGCACAAACGCTTCATCCATGCATACGTGCATGGAACAAAGAGTTGAGTGTCATACCAATATGACCTCAAAAAATTGAGGAAATAGTATAGTGAATCCTTCTGTCAGGACTCATACTAATAAAAATCCTCACATAGAGTTACAAAGCCAAATACCCTACACAACATATCACTCAGATCCTATATGTAGGCTTTGTTCAGATCAAAGACAATGAATACTCCAAGACCAATTGGAGGATTTGCACATAGAGCATGAGCGATTGGAACAAGAAGATACATAACAAAAAATGTTGATTAGGCAATGTTTGTACGAATATTGCTTATGAGAGCAATGCATCCTTGACCAAAAGGAGTGAGAATATGGAGAGACCATGTTAGCTCAAGCTAACCTACCTCCCACTAGTGAGTATAGAGAGCATCACAATGCAAGATGTGCTATATTGCACCCAAAGTTGCACATTAGGCAAGGATAGCACCATGATTGTCATACTTCCAATCACACATCCAGACAACAATAACATCAACTACTAAACTAGCTTGAGTAGAGTCAGTATGAAGAGTCTGAGAGAGATGATCAAGATCAGTTATATCCTAAATCATCTTTAGTATATGTGAATAAAGAACATGATCGACCATCTCGATATCAAAGGAATTTACCTCCACGTGCACCCCAAAGGTCACTTAGAGAAGAAGAAATAATATCTTCTCAAGCTTACAGAGTCCTTACCAAGAGAATCAAATCTCTTGAGAAATAGGGAATAAATTACCAAAAGCATACCCTAAGTAAAATTCACAATCAACCTTTGTGTCCATCGATCCCAAGTTTGGCATTGTAGACAAGAAAAATTGACCCATTAAAGATAAGTTTTCCCTCTTAAAAAACTAGGATTATATTCAAGAGAATTTTATCCTATCAAATCATCTCAATTCTTCTTAAATTCTATACCATTAGATAGGTCTTGAAAATATATTTCCAATGGTATATTATATGTACAATTTTGACACCATTTGACCCCTAAAACTACCAAAAAAATAAGTACATGTCTAACATCTTGACGAGATCATAAGTACGATCTTGAGATCATAAGTACGATCTATGATAGGCAACTTGTGTATGAGATTTTAAGTATGATCTCTGAGGTCATACATATGATCTCTAAAATCATACACATGATCTTATCCAAAAGAGAAAAGCTTAGTTTGGTAAAATGACAAACCAGTACAATCTATTTTATCTTTACCTATCCAACCATGCGGTAGTTACGGGATCAAATCCACCGATCAGTACCAGCATGGAAGAAGTTGCAATCTATTTTATTTTTAGCCAAATTTCACTTGTTGGTTTAGCCTATTCAATTAGGCATCCCCCCCTCGAATTAATCCTAACTCATTGACATAATTTCATATTTTATTCGCTTAATTTTTGCATTAATACTTGTTATTTTTCTATTTGTTTAGGATCAGAGGATATGATCAATGATTGTGGATACGATCTCGCCCTAATAGCATATGATATTGCGATCGTAGATACTATCTTGCGATCGTAGATATGATCCTACGATCATAGATACGATCTTACTGTTTGGTTAAGATGTCACCTACAGATCACTTGGGGGCAACTCCAAGTGTGGGTTTGCATTTTCTAGTCTCTGATTTGCATGATCATCATCTAATTTATCATTATCCATTGCATATAGTATAAATTTCTATTATTTTTATTCCTGGATTTTATCAATTTGCATCCAATTGCATACTTTAGATAGTTTAAGATATATACATGATAATTCCTCTTAGTAAAGCATTCCATAGATCATATATAATATTATTTCTATTTGATAAATTCGGTAGCACACTCCATTTTCTATTTTTTACACTGTACTTATGAAATTTTAGGTTTCTACTGTGATCAGATCTATCGATAACTGATCGACTGGTATGATAACAGATCGTACGTACGATCTTGACCAGAAGCATACGATATTGACCCTATAGTATACAATATTACCTGCAACAAAGAACATAATCTTCATCAAACTTCCATATTGAGTTAGAGTGTCAAATTCCTTCATATTTTAGCATCTACATTATATTTTCTTCCGTTTACAACTATTTGTTGTATTCATTGAAAATTGAATTGCATTTAGCATAGTTTAGTTACATTGGCCAAAAATAGGTGATTACAAGAAATTAAAAAGAACACATTAAACAAACTCCAAAACTAGGTGTAGAAACTGCCAAAAATATTTCTTGGTGAACCTTAAATAATTCATTGAAAAATCACCAAAGAAGGCATGAACTCAAGTGTCTCTCTCCGAGGTGTAGACCTATAATTCTCCCATTCCCATTTGAGGCACCAATCCATTAGCCTGGAGGAAAGGAGTGCAAGGATTTTAGAGCAACATTCTTTGGTGAACCCGACGTGAAAAACATAGGCATCTTTTTGATTCATAAAAACACATAAAACATAAAAAATAAAAAATATAAAAATCTAAAAAACACCAAAAACAAAAAACAAAAACAAGTATAGTATATACATATTTATATAGGTATATATAATATATATACCCCAAGAAATTTAATCATATATATATATATATATTTGCAAAGTGAAAACATCCTAAAACAAAATGCCTAGGATTTTAAGAAAAGGTAAACAAATAGAGTCTAATGAACAAGACCAAGAAAACCTTGATGATAGGGTATTAATTGAAGATAATGTACCTTAAGAACAAGATGAAGGTGATAATGAAGAATATGAAATAGAAGATCTTGACAAACCTGCATTAGATAAAAAAGGAAATGTTAATTTCAAGTCCCTTGAACATTTTACCCAATTTATAAAGATCAACATAGAAGAGTTTAATAAAGCAGTACAAATGGATAATTTAGGGGAAGGTACTATGGAATCAACCTTGGCATCTGCTTTTCAGATACATACAAATACACTATCATACATGAATCCAATAGACCAAGATAATGATCAAGTATGACCATCTAATCAAAACATGATATCCTTAAATCAAAATGTTCAAAAACCAATGGCATAATCATCTAAAATCACTGCTAGCAACACCAAAACAAATCCTAAACAACAAAAACAACTATTTTATTCCATCTTCTCTCAAGATATTAATCAACAAATATCAAACCAACAAAAAGTTAAACAAGTACAAAATACCAACCATCAACAAAAAATTCAACAAAACACAATTCCATATAAGCTCCATAACATTGTTCCCACAAATGCTTTACACAACAGTATCTCAATTGAAAATCCTTACAAAAAAACACCAACTTATCATCAAATACAGAACAACATGGTACAAAAAAATCAATTTGGTGGAAAACCATAGGGCCCTAAAGACATGGTCAAACAATTGGCTTCACGACTAGATCAAATGAATCTCTACCATCCCTCATATAGTTATAGAGATATGTGTAGCCAACCATTGAATCCTATTGTGGTTGCCCAACCATACCCAAAACATTTCCCTATGCCTATCCTCCTGATATGCAAAGGAACCAAAGATCCTATTGAGCATATTCACATGTTTAGGGCAACATATCATGATATTTCTTATGATGAATTGTTGTTGCTAAAAATGTTTCTTAAAAATCTTGGAGGCATGGCTCTAGAATGGTATTATCAACTACCTACAAATTCTTTAAGGAACTTTGAAGAGACAGTGGAAATGTTTGTCCATCAATTTAGTGTCTATATAGAGAGGCATGTGACCATTAAGGATTTATACAATTTGAAACAATGGAAATATGAGAGTTTTGCTGAATTCTTGACTAAGTGGAGGTAAATCTTAGGAAAATTAAATTTTGCATTACCTCATTGTGAGATGTTGGATATATTCATTGGTAATTTGTAAGAACAACTATCTTATGAGCTTTCTACTATAACAGTGACTTCCTTTGATTAAGCTATAGATTTAGCAAGGAGGGTAGAAGATGCCCTCATTAGAAGAGGACACTTTAAGAAGAAATATGAGGACAAAACTTCTAAGAACCAATATAATAATAAACAATTAGTAGGTGATGGAGTTATCGATAGCAAAAACACATCAAATGTTAATATTGTATAAGCTATAAAGAAGTTTATATTGAAAATCCTTGATAAGCCACCAAGAGAATTCACAAGATTAATCAACCCTTAACTATTATTTTACCTTAATTATTGGAAAAAGTTTTGATACGGTTACCCGAGATAAGACAACCAGATACCACTACAGTTGGATATAGGGCTAATTTAGATTGTAATTTTCATCAAGTGGATGGACACTCAACCAATTCTTGTAAGTGGTTGAAACATACAATACAATATATGATTGATAAAGGTAAAATGGAAGTACAACAATTTCCCGCAAACAATAATACTCAAAATAACACCCAAAAACAACCAACTGAAAATACAAATCAAAACTTAGATATTTTTCAACATACTTTACCCAAGCATGGTAAAGAGGAATTAAATCAAGTAGAACATCATAATATTCCTCATCCAACTTGGTATGTAGGAACCATTAATATATTTTTACCACAATAAGATTTGCAAACCTCCTATGTACCTACTTTATTTGTAGTCACAACTAGACCAATACAATATTTTCAATCTTCATCTTCAAAAGGTATAAGAAGTGACATAGAAAACATAGAAAGTGAAACAAAAAGTGAGATAGACATTACCTCAAACAATTCAAATAGTTCTAAATATGAGTCAGATCAAATTATTCCCATCATAGATTTACTAGTTCTAGAAGAACCATTTCCTAGAAGAATGACCACTCGACCCTCATCTCAAAAAACACTTTCAATTGAACAAATAGTAAATGCTAGATCCCACTTTGGTCACTTACAAAACAATAATATTATGGGTACTATTGGAGCCATAAATAGACAACAAGATCAAAATCAAAATTCCCAATCACAAACTCAAACAACTAATCAAGACATGGGGATCTTTCAAAAACCCCTATTCAATCATCAACAATAGGAAATCAATCAAATATTACATCCTAATGTGTCCCATTATAATGATATCACTAATAATATAACAAAAACTACAAGTGAGCAACCTCAAGCTCAATCAACTCAATTTGATAAACAAGAAATAGATTCTTCATCCAATCAACCTTCAATATCTCTCTTGGTTTTGAAGAATAATCCAAAAGAGGATACAAGCATAGAAAACCCATATTTAGTGTTGAAATCTCAACCTAAAGTCTCACTCAACATTAAAAAATAATGGGACAATCATCCAAATAAGATATATCTTTTGGAACTTTTGCAAACCTCTCCTATTCATAGGGAATCTTTGTTCTTTATTCTCTCTTTCTTTATCATCACTACAACAAGTTCTTTACTCTTTTCCTCTTTATCATCATTGCCACATTTTGTATATCACCTTTTATTCTTCATTATCTATTTTATTATTGTTATCACATCAAGTTATCTATTCTTTTCCTCTTTATTATCATCGTCATCTTCTATCCATCACTTTTCTTCATCTACATCTACTTATCATTCTTCATCACAACAATCTCAACTATTAACGAATTAGCTTCAATCACCTACACCACAACCAAATTTTTCATCAAAACCTCATTTAATTTTGAAGTCACCTTAGACATGCTATAATCAAAACCACCTTGTATAGTGTATATAGATCATCAATTCCATCATTAAATAATCAAAAATAACCAAAAAATATAAAAAAAACATCAAAATTTCCCAAACATATTTTAAAATTGTTGTTAAGTCATCGTTCTACATTGTTATTTGTTGTTATCTTTCAAAATTTTTGAGTTATATTTTAATTTATTTTGGATAAATTCAAAAGTTATCTTGAACCATGCACTTAATTTACATCTTTAATGGTTTTGATTTTGTCACTTTCATTATAAATCTCTTGTATTGAAAAGCACTATTATTTCACTAAATAAAATTTTGAGTTTTGGGAAATGGTCTTGCTAATTCTTGAACCAAGAACACATTCTCACATCTTAAAAAATGATTTGTTACAAATTCGAAAAGGATACTACATAGTAGTATTATTTCCTTAAGAGAAAAGTTTCCCTTGTTATCCTATTATGCACATGATCTAGAATACTAAGAATTGGCAAAAGGACAAGCTCCCCCCCTACCTGAATAAAATCCCTTACTCTACATCTAATCTAGGAAAGTATCCCAAAAAAGAAAAAGAAAAAGAAATAGAGAAATAAAAAACAAAGAAAAAGTAGTTCCACTACAAAAAGCAATAAAATCCCCTTGTTCAAAAATGGACAAGAATACCTACTCCAAAAATAAAAATAAAAGAAGGGGGTAGTGAGCCTGAATCCTTGGAATTCCTCAATTATTCAAAAACCATGAGGTAAGCCCCATAACAGGTGGTTTGTGCCCAACCCTCTTGGCCTTGGGTAATCCTTTTCGCATGGTGACATATCTATAATATTAGAGAACTTATTTTGTATAGACCAATGTCTTCTTGTGGATTATCTAGATTTTGGTAACTTGACTTACATAATAGTTCAGTACGGTTGCATGCACAAAATCATGGTTAATGAACTTTTCACTTACACACACATTGGTTCATAAAAGTTTTATTGTATCACTACCTTACTCAAAATCGATAAATTAAATTCACAAAGCACACACATTTGATCCTTGAGAGATTTTGTATTATTATGATAAATCAATATGGATAATGAACTCACACAATCACACACTGGGTTCTTGATAAATTTGAATGTCTTTGAAATAAGTTAAAATATTTCTTTGAAATTTTTTTTTAGAAAAATTATTTGCATATCACCTTCGCAATTTCATATATATGTTCTCTTTACAATCTTCAAATATACAACATAATGATTTATCCCCTAAGAGCTTGCATTCCTAAACATCATATTCCTTCTATCATGCATTTAATTTTGACTTCACGATGATGGTATAATTCCTAGTAATTATTCTCTCTCAAACTTCACACTTAGGAATTATATGCCTACCGCAAGTCATATTTTCCAATTTTTCATACTTAGATCACTTTATATCCCTTACAAAAACAATATTTATCAACCTATTTTCTTAAAATCAATTTCTTTTAAAATCAAAATCTCCTTTCATCATCATAAGCCTCAAGATCACTCTTGAGCCCACAATATTTTGGTATTAGCAATACAAAACTTCCTCACAACAGGATTCGCTTCATGACCTAGCGAGCATTGATATCCACCAATGGTCATATAACAACACAAAATCCTTCGAGGTTCATTGCTAATCCATAAAATCTATCATCACACAAAAATATCTTTTTCAAAACACACTTTACAAAATCATTTTCCTTTTATGTTAAGCATGATCAAAATTTTCAAAAATCAAAGCATGATTACAAGAAATTATGTAACACAACCATCCTAAGCAAATGTAAGATCAATATATATATATAATTTTATTTTTCCACCAAACACGAAATTTGGTGTAAAAACTCGAAGAGGCATCCTAGTCAATAAATTAGTAATTATTTTTCTAAAACATCAATTTCCCATGAACTATTCATTCTAAACCATCTATTCCTTTGTCCATGTTAATCATAATCATTTATACTCAAGTGTCTACACTTTTCTTTGACGCATTTATAGTTCATAAATATGCCAAAGAGGGGGCAAAATGTAGACAAGAAAAATTGACCCATTAAAGATAAGTTTTACCTCTTAAAACACTAAGGTCATATTCAAGAGAATTTTTACTCTGTCAAATTATCTCAATTATTCTCAAATTTTATACCATTGGATAAAACTTGAAAATAGTTTTCCAATGGTATATTATATGTCTAATTTTGATACTGTTTGACCCCTCAAACTACCAAAACACTAAGTACATGTCTAACCTCTTGACGAGATCGTAAGTACAATCTTGAGATCATAAGTACGATCTTGAGATCGTAAGTACGATCTTTGATAGGCAACCTATGTGTGAGATCGTTACAATCTCTCATATCATACATATGATCTTACAAATCATATGTACGATCTTGTACAAAATAGAAAAGCTTAGTTTGATAAAATGACAAACCAGTTACATTGTTTTTTGTCTTTACCTGTCCAACCATGCAGTGATTATGAGATCAGATTCGACAATCAGTACCAGCTTGGAAGAAGTTGCAACCTATTTTATTTTTAGCCAAATTTCACCTATTGGTTTAGCCTATTTAATCAGGTTCCCCCCCCTCAAAATCCTCCTAACTCATCGACATAATTTTGCATTTTAGTCGTTTAATTTTTGCATTAGTCCTTGTTATTTTGCTATTTTTTGCAGGATCGAAGGATACGATCGACGATCATGGATATGATCTTGCCCTGGTAGCATACGATCCTGGGATCGTAGATACGATCCTACGATCATAGATATGATCTTGATATTTGGTTACGATCTCACCTACGGATCACTTGGGGGTAACTCTAAGCATGGGTTTACATTTTTTAGTCTCTGATTTGCATGATCATCATCTAATTTATCATTCTCCATTGCATATAGTATAAATTTCTATTATTTTCATTCTTGGAGTTCACCAATTTGCATCCAATTGCATACTTTAGATAGTTTAAGGCATATACATGATAATTCCTCTTAGAAAGGCATTCAATAGATCATATATAATCTGATTTCTATCTGATAAAGTCTATAGCACACTCCATTTTCTATTTTCTGCACTCTACTTATGAAACTACAGGTTTCTACTATGATCGGATCTATCGATCACTGATCGAATGGTATGATCATAGATTGTACGTACGTTATTGACCAGAAGCATATGTTATTGACCTTGCAGTATACGATATTACCTACAACAAAGAAAATAATATTCATCAGACTTCTAAACCGAGTAAGAGTGTCAAATTCCTTCATAATTTAACATCTATATTATATTTTCCTCTATTTACTACTATTTGTTGAATTCATTCAAAATTGAATTACATTTAACATAGTTTAGTTGCATTGGCAAAAACTAGGTTATTATGAGATTTTTTTAAAAATAACACATTAAACAAACTCCAAACCTATGCATGGAAACTGCAAAAAATATTTCTTGGTGAACCCTAAATAATTTGTCAAAAAATCACCAAAGAAGGCATGAAATCAAGTGTCTCTATCCTAGGCGTAGATCTATCATTCTCCAATTCCACTTTGAGGTATGGATCCATTAACTTGGAGGAAATAAGTGCAAGAATTTTAGAGCTACAGGTATATACTGATCACTTCGAGATGCCAAAGTTGGACAAATTTTGAGGTGATGACAATGCATAAGAGAACGTTATCAGCTTCATGAATCTATGCTTTTAGATACAAAAAAATGATGCCTTGTTGTTAAGGAATTTTGTGATCACCCTTTCAAGTGTAGCCCTGGAATGGTATAACCAGTTATTGAGGATAGCATCACCAGCTTTGAGTAGCTAGCGAATGATTTTATTGAATGCTTTTCATTTTGCATCAAGAAAAAGACTAATCTATCTGATTTGGCTACCTTACGATAATATGATGATGAACCGATCAAATATTATGGGAAAAATTTGAGAAAACTAATGGTAAAATTACCATTCTCCATTCCCACAATAGAAATCACTTGAATGTTTATAAAAATTTGTGCCAAGCACATATCACTACTACTTTAGTTATAGCGGTACACAACATTTGAGGAGGCTTTGGTGCAAGCCAAATTGATTGAAGACATCAAATTACAAGAAGGATATCTTTAGCTCCGAACCAAGAAGGAATGGAATAAAAATAACATGCAAAATCAACAACATTAGGCCAAAATTACATCTGTAAACCAAGTCATGTTAAATATTACTAAAGGGGATAACAACCAATAAAAACAAAACTATCAAGCTCAACCAACCCCGGTGCAATATAATCAATGCAACAAAAATTAGGACAAGGATAAATAACATCGCTTGCCTCTCTAGTTTACACTATTTTTTGAATCTTTGGCATCTATATTTAACTATTTGTGAGAGGCTAAGCCCCTGAAATTACCAAAAGTTTAGCTACTGGACCCTTATCACCCTAAGACAAAAGGGTATAGGGAAGATCACTATTACCCCTACCATAGATATAAAGGGTATGACATCGAAGTGTGCCATGGATTGAAACACATGGTACAAAATATGATCAACAAGGATGAACTATGGATAGACAACCCTCTAGCACTTGATAATCAGAATATGGGAATCTTCAAAGATCCCCTACCTAACCATAAACCTCCAAGGAATCATGCGGGTTAGGTTACCCAAGTTTGGATAGATCCTCCCACACAAGAATTTGTTAGCATGGTTAATGTGGTAACAAGAAACAAGAGATAAAACCTATCAAAACCACTTGTGGTTCCCATTCATATCCCAAATGCACCTCAGCAAATGCCAATGCAAAACCCATTGCTAGGTCCACCAACAAGACTGGTGGTTACAATCAGGAACATACCCACTCAAAGTCTACAAACAACCTTGACAAAGCTATCAATATATAAGCTCATACAATAGTCTCCTAGGAAAAGGGAGAAATTAAAAGAAATCTTGAGATCTGTAGAGCTTCAAACCCAAATAACAAAGCTTTTACTAACTTTGTGGGGCATGTACAACAGTGCTAGGAGCTCATGATAAGATTCTATGATCATGAAATCAAAATAGTATCCACTGCTATAGCAGACCCATCACTACATATTATCACATGTGTTAACCACACTTCTTTCAAGTGGGTACTGATTGATACGAGCTCATAAATCAACATCATCATCACCAAATCCCTAGACCATCTCAACCTTTCTAAGTCACATATAGTCACCTTGAATTTTATGCTACGGGTATTTAACAATGCATTGTGCTTGATAGTAGACACCATAGTCCTACCTATTCAAGTAGGACTTAAAACCATTTCGATGATGTGCCATGTTTTAGAGGGTGCTATGCAATATAACATCATTTTAGGGCATATGTGGATTAGGGATATGCATTGCATCCCATCAATTCTACATCAATACATCAAGTATGTGCATGAGGGACAAGTGCATGTAGTTCTGTAAGATGAAGAACCATTCAAGTATGTAAATCAGGTTGAATTGTCAAGAGACTTCATACTCCCATCTACTCACTTGGATATTTGACCTACATCACCCATTATATGTCCAGAGAGTAAATCAAAAGCAGCATGGGCTGATCCCTTTATATCGACACTGCCATAAACCCCTAGGACAACAACCACTTCTAAGAAACATGCAACATCATCAAAATTGAAGGATGATCAAAAGCTAAAGGCACCTTTAGTCAAAGAGGAACCTAGGGTGATCCCAAATATAGCAACTACAAAGATTCCAAATCCCATGGAGGAGAATGATTCACACAATATAGCAGAGGAGGTTTTTCAACCCATGTCACCTGCATCATCAACGACTTCATCTATGCCTTAGGTGAAAATTCACTTAGCTAAAATTTACTTAGTTAACCCTGAGTTAGCTGAGTATCTTGTACAAAACGTGACTTTCAAATATATTATAGAATTTGCACAAGACATGGGGAGGCCTCAATTCCCTTGCTTTCCTATTGAGATGGTGGTACCACTAGGGGTGCCACCCAATAAAACTAATTTTATGTACGACTTGGATAAGGTCACAAATTGCTCACCCATGGAATATTACGATGATGAACCTTTCATCGTAAATGTTATTTATCTATCTAACCAAAAGTTTAACCTTAGGTATTTTGACTATTACCATTGGTATGGTTATAGAATAGGCTTATTCAAGCAAGTGTGTATAACTCCGTATAAACTTTTTATTGATAGGTTTGGTATGGGATATCACATTCAAGGTCAAGATGAATTACTAGCCATATATTTAGATCATCTAAATCTAGGCTTTTGGGAGTACATTGAATGAAATCCCTATCACCCCAAACCTTCATGTTCATGGAGGGGCAATCAACCTGTGATTATGGTAACAACAAAGCCACCCTTAGTGTATCATCTAGGCATCTCTTTAGAACAATCAAAATCAAAATCCATTTTTAAGGAAGATGAATGAAAGTCCATATCTGAGAGATATGAATCAAAATACAATTTTAAAGAAGATGAGAGCGAGTACTTACTCAAGGATGAGACTAAGATGGCTTACCTAGGACATCAACATTTACATCATCTTAGGAACATACCGATATGGAAGAAATATATCGTACAGTCTTCGTAGGTCCTCAAATTTTGAGGTTACTAGTGAACTTAGAAGAAATTTATCACATAGTCTTCCCTAGTTCTCAAAATGTAAGATAGTTACTTTCCTTGAAAGATCCAATTATCTTGTATGTTCCTGGAGCAAATCCAGTTATCCCCATACCTCCTGAGCCATATCTTGAGCATGGGGAGCAACCTAGAAGTAGTGAGTCTTATCCACGTGGTCCTGGAGATTTCTTTCCATCCATAAATATGATATCCATTGATCTGACCAATCCACTCCATAATCCATTAGACCCTTCAAAACCTTTGTACCTCACCATTTATTTTAATTGTTTTAATTCATCCCTTAAGCTTGAATATTTCTTCCCTAACAAAGAAATGCTACAACTGTTCCATTTTGCACTAGGTTGTACCCATGATGTCTATCATGCTAAGGTTGATCCTGATTTGGTAGGACCTTTAAACCCAGTAGATGATATCTATTTTATCCATATGTATCATAAGCTTGAGAAGGGATCACATATGTCAATATAGGAAACTTTCAAAGTGGATATCAACAATGATTCCACAAATACAAAGAAAGTTAAATTTGGATAAATCTTATCTCCTAAGGAATGAACCAACCTCATACCTTTATTGAAAGAGAGACATGATATCTTTGCTTGGACCTACAAAGATATGCTGAGTCTAGATCCAAAATTGGTTGTCCACAACCTTTCATTAGACCCCACTAAAAATATGGTCAAGAAAAAATTCAAGAAAATGCATCCAACCATTGCCTTGATGGTTAAATATGAACTGCAAAATTTTGTGGATGTAGAATTCATAATTCTCATCGACTACCCAAAATGGGTATCTAGCATTGTTCTTGTAGGAAAACCTGATGGAAGAATCCACATCTGCATGTATTTTAGGGACATCAACAAGGAAACACCTAAGGATTCATTTTCATTTTCCAATATCGATGCTCTTGTAGATGCAACTATAAGTCACAAAATGCTCTCACTCATGGATGGTTCTTATGGTTATAAATAGATTTGAATTAAACCTAAATATCAACATAAAACTGCTTTTACCACTCTGTGGGGAATATTTTACTATAAGGTTATGCCATTCGACCTTAAAAATGTTGGTACCACATATCAATGGGCCATGACATATATCTTTCATGACTATATGCACAAGATATTAGAAGACTACATTGATGACTTACTGGCCAAGTCATTACTACATGAAGAGCATGCTGAGGTCCTTAGGAAAGTCTTCAATCACCTGATTGAACATAATGTCAGGTTGAATCCCAAGAAATGTGTCTTTGGTGTAACTCTTGGGATTAATCATTTCAAAATGATGGATCAAAGTAGATCTAGCAAAGGTAAAATCTATACTAAAAATGTATCCTCCCAAAAAAATTAAGGAATTAAGAAGCCTATAGGGTAAGGTAGCATCCATAAAGCACTTCATCACCTAGTTATTGAATAAATATTAACCAATGAATTGACTGCTACACAAGGGAGTCCCATTTAAATGGGATGGAGACTACCAAAAAGCCTTCATTGAGATCAAGAAATACCTAAAATCACTGCCAGTATTAGCTCCACCTAGACCAGATGTGCCATTTTTGTTGTATATATCCACCACATACTTTACATTAGGAACCATGCTAACCTAGAAGAACATGCAAGATAAAGAGTAAGCGATATACTACATCAGTCAAACCTTGGTTATCTATGAGCTAAGATATGCATATGTAGAAAAGCTATGCTTAGCAGTGGTCTTTGCAACTAAGAAGTTGTGCCACAGTATGTTGAGTCATATGATGTATGTTATATCAAAATGAAATCCTTTGCGATACATGATGAGCAGGACATATCATAACACACATACTACAAAGTGGATCATGTTATTGATAGAATTTTACCTAGAATTCATCAATCAAAATTTAATCAAAGGTTAAGTCATAGTTGATAAAATGGTAGAGGCACCTCTTAAGGATCATAATCTTCTTGTCATAGAACTTCCTAATGATATAGTATTTGCATTTTAAGAGTCATCCAAACCTGAATAACCAGATAATAAAGTGAATATGTCTTTGTTCTTTGATGGTTCAAAATGTGAGCAAGGGGGTGGTGAAGAGATTGTGTTTTTCATGCCACAAGGTGCTCCAATGCCCTTGTCATTTAAACTCAACTTTCCTTGCACCAATAACAATGTTGAATATGAGACCCTAATCTTGGGTCTCCAAATAGTGCTCACCATGAAGATCAAAAAATTGAATATCTTTGGTGACTCCCTTCTCAAACTTAACCAAGTTAAGGGAATTTATCAGTGTAGGTGTCCCACCCTGAAAGCGTATAAGGAACTTGTGAATACTTACTTAGACCAAATGGAGTGGTATGACATGGAGGTAGTCCCTTGAACATAAAATATATTTGTAGATACTATGGAATCTTTGGGATCCTTAATCCATTAGAATCCATTTGTTGACTTCACTATAATCTAGGTAAAGATGCTTTCACAATCTGTGATGCTGCATGAGGCTCAAGATCATGAATTAGTCCACACAATTCAGATAGAACCAAACCATGAATGGTTCTATAGAGCTATAGAATTTCTTAAAAATGTGTCCTAGGGATCCTTGATCTTGTAAGGGCATATAGAGAATGATACTACTGTTCTCCATAGGCAAATTTGTATTTGTGCAAGTCGAATTGCAATGGGAACATGTCATCCAATAGATTGAAGCTATCACTTATAAGGACTGGTTAACCTAATTACATGATTTTCTTAAGATTGGAATAAATCTCACAAAAATTATCGCATGCCACAAAAAGAGCATTCAAACAAAAAATGATTAGATATGTCTTACTAGGGGACATCTTGTATCAATGTAGCTACAATGGAATTCTCCTTCACTGCCTAGAGCCCCAAGAATCATCTTGGGAGATATCACAAGCTCATGATTATACATGAAGTAGCCATTTTAGTGGCATGACCATTATTAAGTGTATCCTTTGAATGGGTTACTATTGGCCCATCATGGAGAAGGATTGCTACGCATATGTTAGGAAGTTCATTAAATTCTAGCACCATGCTAATCTTATGTACTTGCCATCACAGGCCTTACAGCCCATCCAACTGGCTTGGCCATTTTATCTATGGGATTTTGATATAATCGGTAAGATATCTCCTCGTCATCAAGATGACACACATTTATCATAATGACCACTGAGTATTTCACCGAGTGGGTGGAGGCAATCCCTTTAAATACAATGACAGGAGCACGTATTGTGGAGTTCATACTCCATAATATAATATATCATTTTGGGATACCATCCAAAATAATCTTAGATAATGGAACTTCATTTAAAAATAAAACTATAAGGGCTTTAACATCCAAGTATAATATTCAACATAGTTTTGCACCTCCTTAATATCCGTAGGCAAATGGGCAAGTAGAGGCCTTGAAAAAAACAATAGTATCCATCTCGAAGAAAATTGTAAAAGAAAATAATAAATATTGGCACCTTCAATTACCTCTTGCATTATGGTCTTATTGAACTAGTATACAAATGCCCACTGGGGAAACTCTATTTTCACTAGTATATGGTGTTGAGGCCATCATGCCCTTGGAATTGGAGATTCCAACATTACACGTTGCATTGAAAGAGTTCATCAATGATGACACTGCACCACAAGCTCACATAGATCAACTAATGCTTCTTGATGAAAATTAAGTTAATGCTCTTGAGCATCTCTGTGTTTACCAAGATCGGTTGATTTGAGCTTACAATAATAAAGTCCACCTAAGGGATTTTAAAGTTGGGAATCTTGTGCTAAAAAAAAACCAACAAAACTCAAACCTGCCACCTCATCTATGAGATAAATTTGTGGCTAATTGGTTAGGTCATTATATTATATCAAAGAATATTAGACCTAGGACCTATCACCTAACATCGCTAGAAGGTTTTGAAGAGCCTGAACCTCTCAAAATACTTCACCTAAAGGCGTTTTGTACATAAAATCCAAAAAAATCATAAAACACCAAAAACCCAAAAATAATTTAAAATTTAAAAATTCAAAAACAATTCAAAACACCAAAAACACAAAAAAATTTACATTTACATCTTGTATTGCATCATATGCATTCATTTAATTACATTGCACTAGGCATTTTCATCCATTGCACTTGCATTAGGATAGGCTGTGTTTAAAATCTTACAAACGACACCATGTTTGTATGCTAATCATGCATCCATAAATCATTATCATTTATCATCGCCTGTGAGTAATTATGTTTTTCAACACAACCCATAAGTTGCTATAAGGAATATAATAGGGTTTTCTAGTCATTCAACCATACCTAGTGATCTTATCATATTCTGTAGAAAGCTATCTTGGCTTTCAAAGATAAGGTCTAGTTTTGATAGTATCTTGCATATATCAAAATCCCATCACTTTTTAAACATTAACAATCCTAGTTTGAACAAGGAAAATGAACACTACAAAGTGGTCCTAGTCACCTTAAGTGAAAGGTTTTTACTTGCTCATTTTGTTATGCACATGGTCTAGAATGTTGATCATTGACAAAAGGACAAGCTCCCCCCTACCCAAGAAATCCCTTTCTTTTAAATAAAATAAGCAAAATTCCAAAGCAAAGAAAAGAAAAATAATTAGTAATTTTCATCACTAAGCAAATCCCTTGCTCCAAAAGAAAACAAAATACAAAATAAACATTGATTTTCTTCACTAAGCATGAGCAAGTATCCCAATAAATGAAAATAAAAAAGGGGTGAAGAGCTTGAATCCTTGGAATGGTCAATATTTGAAATCCACTAAGTGATCCCCATTACAAAAATGGGCTAAATGGATCCTGCCTTGCAATGGGGTAGTTCTAAGCAATTTACATATGAGCTAGCTTTAGATGGATTGTATTTACCTAGTAGTCTAATCCAATTGCATCCAAACCTAGGATCATGATGAACATATGGTGATCCTCATTACAACAATGGGTTGAATTAATCTCGCTTGGCAATGAGGTAGTATTATGCTTCGTCTAATATATTCATTTGCACACACAGGGATAATGAATATCTTGGTCTTCATAACAAAAGTTTTTATATTTCAAGAGTCTTGTGTAGTCATTATACAACTTTTGATTAATCAACTAGGGTGTTTGAATCTCATGGAAAACCTCAAAAATCCCCTATAGCAACAAATCATCTCATCAATAAATCACAAATTTTTCTTATGAGGTTTTGTTTATTAAGGGATGTTTATGGAATATGATAGATATTAGATGGATATTAGCACTGATATCTAGATGACCACTAACTATTTTATGCATATATTTTAATTTACAGAATCTTGTAAGGAAAGCCCATTCATCTCATATCATTTCATATCACATATGGATGCTTAAATGATTATTTCTTATGATAGTATTTATCATTTTCATTCATGATTTTCATACATTCTATGTGTCATCTAGTAATTTTTAAACACATATTAGATTTATTCCTTATGTTTTAAATGATTAAAGCATACAAGTTCATTTGCAATAGATCATCCTCATGTAATTAATGCATTACATTACATATCACCTATCATATCATATCATACTAATTGCTTCTTATCAAGAATTTTTGTAGTTGCTTTTTTATCAAGTATCTTATCAGGGAAGTTTTTTGCAAATTCAATGGCATGATCCATCAATTTTAAAGTTCCCTTTGAGATATGATATCCCAAATATGTAATGGATGTTCTGAACAAATCCATTTTTGTGGGTGACAAGACAAGTCCTTCTTGGATGACTGTTTTCATGAATACTTGTAGATGTTTGAGATGTTGTTGAAAGGAATTACTGAAAACCAAAATGTCATCTATATAGACTATTATATGATCTCTGAAAGGTTTAAATATTTTATCCATAAGATTCTAAAATTTTGATGGGGCATTTTTCAACCCAAAAGGCATAACATTCCATTGATAATGACCCTGAGGAACTACAAACCCTGTTTTGTATCTATCTTCTTGATGTATTCCTATTTGCTAGAAACCTGACTTGAGATCAAACTTTGAGAAAATAGTGGCTTCTAGAAGATTGTTAAGTAAAGAATTTCTATAAGGCATTGGATGTGAGATCCATTTTAGCATATCATTTAGCATTTTGAAATTAATAACAAGTCTTTTCTTGTTTTTGGTTTGTTCTGACCTTTTATTAACATAAAAAGCTCGTAAAGAAAAATTGGATGTGGAGGATGAAATCAAACCTCGCTTAAGTAAAGAATCAATTTCTTTTTGGTAGAGAACTCTGTCTTCTTCATCCATTGCTATTGCCCTGGCTATGATTTTTACAGGAGTCTTTTCATCAATTAGTGGAAGAGATACAAAATGTTGTTTTCTGGACCAAAAAGCATCTGGATTGTTTGCTGTACATGTGTCTATGAACTCTTTCTTGACATTAAATATGATGGCAGAATTTTGTTTGATTTGTAAATCAGTTGAAAGAACATGCAACTAATTTTTTACTTATGTTTTCCATTTGTATAAAACAAAAATTTTCTTATGCACTTTATCTAGAAAAGTAGATATCATCTTAATTTTGATCCTAGATGGTTCTTCTTGGAGAGGCATATTTTCTTGATCTAAACCTATCATGAAGGTCAGATGTTTGTCAGAGATAATTACAGGTTTGTATTTCTTTAATTCTAATGCTGAGATAAGACATTCATGCTGGAAAGCTGGATGTGGCATTAAGAAGAAATCTGTAATAACCTAGGTATTTCCATACTTGATTATGACATTAATTATCTTGGATGTAAGAACAACATATTCATTATTAGCAAGATTTGCTAAATGGTGTGTTGGCTCTCTAAGATAGAGAGGGACAAAATTCTATTGTAACACATTAAATTGAGCCCCTGTATCTACAAAAGCTGTAAGAGATTCTTTTCCTGTTAAGGAAGGTAATTGGATTTCAACAGTGATGAATGCTTGTCTATTTCCTCCATAGTTACCATATGATTTATGTTAACTTTTTTGGGAAGCTTTTTCTCGTCTCCTAGAAGTTTCTCTAGAATTTTCTATTTACCATGGAAGTTTCCAGATTGATTTAGGACTTCTATGATTCTATGTTTTTCTTGAATAGAAATATCCTTTTCTGTAGAGAGCTTCTTTGGTGGGTTTATTTTCATTGCATCTTTCATGATTTTATTTGAATTAAGGAAACTCATTAAATATCCTTCTGATGAGGATGATTCTACTTCTGAATCTTGTGCGGATAAGAATTCTGAGTCAATGGAGGAACTTGAGGATGCTTCACAACAATATTCACAATTCTAACAATTGCATTGTTCTTCTTTTGTAATCTCTATTTCTATTGCTTGTTCTAAATTGCCATCTTGTAGCTGATAAATCTTACTTCTGCAGTTTGATGCTGTGTCCTTTCTTTTTGCGTTTCTAGCAAATTATATCCTTATTGTCTTTAAAGGATACTTTCTTTCTCTCTGGTTTTTTCTTTGATCTTATTCTAGATCTTGAAAACCTTTCACTCCTAGGTTTCATTTCTCTAGATCTAGCTTTGGATCTGCTTCTCTTCCCATTGGAAGAAAAGTATTGAGAATAAGCTCCTGGTGTCCAATCACCATAGACATATTTTTTACAGAGTTTTTTAGTAACATGTGTCTGGGAACTTTGTTTTAATGTTTTCTGTAGTCTACGTTCATCACAGGCATCTTCTATGGTTGAAATAACTCTTGAATGTAATTCTCCCCAATTAATAGATGATAAATCATAATTTTCTAGGAGTTGTTTGATTAACTTCTTGCTAAAGTTTTCTGGAATAGCTGCAAGAAATTTTTGCTTCCACATTACATCTGTTGGGTTACTTGTTCTAAGTAACAAATATACCCATTGTATATAGAAGGTATCAAAATACCAAATATCTTTGCATGTTAATCTCATGAGCTGCTTTGCTGCTCTTTGATACATATCTGAGGGTGGTCCTATGAAAAATTTTGTAAGGCTTGTTGCTAATGCTATCATGGGAGATTATTTGGGAGGTGTAGTATTAGGGACTATATATCCTAATATATCAGTCCTCTCTTGTTGTGTTAAAACACCACTCCACCAAGATGCTAAGTTACCATTGAAGGCTCCTATGATCTTCAAGACTGCTTGATTAGGCTCTTTGCCATTAGCAATCATCTGATTGTAGACAGATGCCATATATTCTATTCTTTTTATTATTTTATTGGGTGACAATCCATCAATGTCCCATAGAGTCATTCCTTTGGGGGTGACAGAATTTAACTGTCCTAATTGAGATTCTTCCCAATCTGGATTTGACTGACCTGCTGGGATTTTTGGAACTTCCCTAGGATTTTTATGTCCATACAGATAATGAAGAACCTACTTCTTCTATTTGTGACTGTGGTGGTGCAGAGGGTTGTGGTCTTTGTATTTCTTCTTTTACTCCAGCTTGTTGGAGTTCTAATATCTCTTGCTCGCTCAAAGATCCTTCTTGATCTCGGGCTTCTTCTTTGATAATCCTGATTTGACTGTCAATGTATAGTTGTCTTAAACCATCAGTGGTTGACTTTGTATTATGGTTTATGACTTTTAAGAGCTTCATTTGCTCTTCATATTCTGTAGAAAGACCATATAATGTAGTATTTGTCCAATTTGTTAGACTAACCTGCTGTGTCCATATTTTTTGGTCTACAGTTTCTACTAGAGTAAGATATTTTACTCTATATGTCAATGTAGTATTGACAGGATTGTCTTTGTGTTTAAAGACAATCATTTTTTGGGGTGGAAACAATGTTTCGGTCTAGACTGGTTTGTCATCAGGTGTATCCCATACAAAGGCTAATAAATGCTTCTGCCTTTTCTTTTCTGCCTCTAATTTGTCATAAGCTTCTAGACAATGTTTAAAAACATAATCTAACTTTCTTTGAAGTTTAATGTTATTTTTGAACTAAGCTAATCTTGGCCCACATTCTGAAAATATGTTTGTCTCACATTGTTTGTAGTTTTCTAATATTTTGTCACAGTCAAAACATTCATGGTTAGAATGAACAACTATTTTATGAAGACAGGATGTTCTATTATTGAGAAATTCTATTCCACAATCAGTGCAAATATTAACTTTCAAATTCTTTTGCACTACTATTTGGTGTTTGCAAGAGACCAACTTCTGTTCCTTTCTGTTACCGTTTGTCTTATCGGGGATAATTTTTGGTCTTCTGACAGACTAGCTGGTGAAGAGATCATTTCTTTTAGGTCCAAACATATCAATGATGGCTTTCCCATCTAGAGTATACTCAACTGAGGTATTTAAAAGAGTTCTACTAGATTTTGGAACTGGTTGAAGCCAGTCTGTATCTATAATCCATTTTCTAGGAAATTCTACCTCACTCCAAGAAATTATTTTTGGTTCCATCTCAAACCCATGTTCATCACATTCTACTACTACTGAAGACTTTCCCTTTCCCTTTAGCTTCACTTGTTAGGGCTAGATTTAAGGTATTTGTTAACCTTGTTATCATTCTGGAAAACATATTTATAGAATGACTTTTCTCTTTCATATCAAGACCTTTAATAGATATCTTGACTTTGAGGACTTCAAGTAGATTTGGATATGCTAAGATGACTATATAATTTGGATAAATTCTCAACTGTCCTTTGAGATTGAATAATGATAACTGACTCCCCCCAATGAAGGCAGCTTCATTTGGTTATGTCTGGTGTCATATACACCAAAAGCAAGTGTTGCATTTAAGCCAGGTCTGAATAGACATTGGAAATTTAGGATAATGGCTCCTAGATGCATGTATTTAAGATATTTCTTATTTTTTCTGACTAGATTTATGTCCTTTTGGTCTAGTAGACTTATAATAACCTCTGAATCATCATTCGAGATATTATAAGGTTTCTCATGAACTTTATAAATAGAAGTAGCTTGAAGTTTAAATAACTTTGAAATTGGTGATTTCTTATAGACATCATCTATTGAGGGAATTTTTAATGTCCATGTAGGATTTGGATTTTTTTCATCAATTTCTAACACTACTTGTGTTCCAGCTAATTCAGATTCAGAAACAAAATCATCTACCATATCATAACTACAACTTGCTATGTCATTTTTTGTAGATAAATAATTCATATTATCAACAATCTCAGATTCTAGTAGATCTGACATGGATTTAAGTCAATTAGATGACTACCCTTAACTGCTAAGAAGCAGATCCAAAGCTAGATCTAGAGAAATGAAACCTAGGAGTGAAAGGTTTTCAAGATCTAGAATAAGATCAAAGAAAAAACCAGAGAGAAATAAAGTATCCTTTAAAGGCAATAAGGATATAATTTGCTATAAATGCAAAATGAAAGGACACATAGCATCAAACTGTAGAAGTAAGATTTATAAGCTACAAGATGGCAATTCAGAACAAGCAATAGAAATAGAGATTACAAAAGAAGAACAATGCAATTGTTAAAATTGTGAATATTGTTGCGAAGAATCCTCAAGTTCCTCCATTGACTCAGAATTCTTATCCGCACAAGATTCAGAAGTAGAATCATCCTCATCAGAAGGATATTTAATGAGTTTCATTAATTCAAATAAACTCATGAAAGATGCAATGAAAATAAACCCACCATAGAAGCTCTCTACAGAAAAAGATATTTCTATTCAAGAAAAACTTAGAATCATAGAAGTCCTAAATCAATTTGGAAACTTCCATGGTAAAGAGAAAATTCTAGAGAAACTTCTAGGAGACAAGAAAAAGCTTCCCAAAAAAGTTAACATAAATCAGATGGTAACTATGCAGGAAATAGACAAGCATATGGCAGCTAAAGCCATAAGAGGACAATCATCAAATAAATTTGTTTCAGAAGCCGAATTTACAAAACATATTGATGACTTCAATAATCTAAAAGGAGAACTGAGATACCTTCAGCAGGAAACTATTCTAATCAGAGAATAGATAAATTTCAACAAAGAAAAACAGCATGTCACTTCAGATGAAGAAGAAGATATTCTAACTGTAGAATATGAAGGACGGATAGGTGAGAATTTTGAATCCCTAAAAATAGAACTGACATTCATCATTGTTGAAATCCAATTACCTTCCTTAACAGGAAAATAATCTCTTACAACTTTTGTAGATACAGGAGCTCAATTTAATGTGTTACAATAGAATTTTGTCCCTCTCTATATTAGAGAGCCAACACACCATTTAGAAAATCTTGCTAATAATGAATCTGTTGTTCTTACATCCAAGATAAGTAATGTCAGAATCAAGTATGGAAATACCTGGGTTATTACAGATTTCTTCTTAATGCCACATCCAGCTTTCCAACATGAATGTCTTATCTCAGCATTAGAATTAAAGAAATACAAACCTGTAATTATCTCTGACAAACATCTAACCTTCACGATAGGTTCAGATCAAGAAAATATGCCTCTCCAAGAAGAACCATCTAGGATCAAATTTAAGATGATATCTACTTTTCTAGATAAAGGGCATAAGAAACTTTCTGTTTTATAAAAAAAGGAAAACATAAGTAAAAAATTAGTTGCATGTTCTTTCAACTGATTTACAAATAAATTTTTTTTTTGCCATCATCTCTAATGTCAGGATAGAGTTCATAGACACATGTAAAACAGACAATCCAGATGATTTTTAGTCTAGAAAATAGCATTTTGTATCTCTTCCACTAATTAATGAAAAGACTCCTGTAAAAATGATAGCCAGGGCAATAGCAATGGATGAAGAAGACAAAGTTCTCTGCCAAAAAGAAATTGATGCTTTACTTAAGCGAGGTTTGATTTCACCCTCCACATCCAATTTTGCTTTACCAACTTTTTATGTTAATAAAAGGTCAGAACAAACCATAAACAAGAAAAGACTTGTTATTAATTTCAAAATGCTAAATGATATGCTAAAATGGATCTCACATCCAATGCCTTATAGAAATTATTTACTTAACAGTCTTAGAGAAGCCACTATTTTCTCAAAGTTTGATCTCAAGTCAGGTTTCTGGCAAATAGGAATACATCAAGAAGATTGATACAAAACAGGGTTTGTAGTTCCTCAGGGTCATTATCAATGGAATGTTATGCCTTTTGGGTTGAAAAATGCCCCATTAGAATTTCAAAATCTTATGGATAAAATATTCAAACCTTTCAGAGATCTTATAATAGTCTATATAGATGAAATTTTGGTTTTCAGTAATTCCTTTCAACAACATCTCAAACATCTACAAGGATTCATGAAAACAGTCATCCAAGAAGGACTTGTCTTGTCACCCACAAAATGGATTTGTTTAGAACATCCATTACATATTTGGGATATCATATCTCAAAGGGAACTTTAAAATTGATGGATCATGCCATTGAATTTGTAAAAAACTTCCCTGATAAGATACTTGATAAAAAGCAGCTACAAATATTCTTGGGAGGTCTCAATTATGTAATAGATTTTTATAAAGGCCTTGCAATAGATACAACTCTTTTGACAAATAGACTAAAGAAAGCTCCACCACCATGGACTGAAGAACATACCAAAGTAATACAGAGGATAAAGATCCATCTTACCTCACTTCCTATCTTATTTCAACCATCTAATGCATCTAAGATACTGGAAACCGATGCTAGTCTGGTTGGATGGGGGTCAGTACTCAAAGAAAAATGAGAACAAAAAGAGGTCTTAGTATGCTTCGCCTTAGGAAAATGGAATGAAGCCCAAACTAAATATGGCACTCCAAAACAAGAAATCTTAGCAGTTCATAAAGCCATATCAAAATTTCAATACTATCTTACTAATACACCTTTCATCATCAGAACATATAGTAAGTCAATGGCAGGAACAATTTCAAAGGACCAAGAGTCATTTTCTAACTAATCCATTTTTTCTAGATGGCAATCTAGATTTTCTATGTTTTATTTCAGCATAGAACATATTTCAGGAGAAACTAACACTCTGCCAAATTTTCTCTCCAAAGAATTTCTGATTGGAAAACTAGCTCTAGAAAAAATAATAGGGAATAGTCTCAGCATGTTCTCAGTAACAGAGTACAGGAAAGAATTCCACCAAGATCTCTACAACAAAAGTTTTCCAGAAACACTCAACTACATCGCCACTGAAAAAGAAAATTGTAGACAAAAATCCTATTGGGAAGGAACTCATCACTTAACTTAGAAAGAAGTAGCATTCCTTTATTCTAATCATCTACAAGATATCTCTAGATTAGGACACATAGTTCTAAATTGGGATTATTCTAATCCCAATTCTGATGAGACTAATATTTTGGCAGAAGTAGCCTATAATACAATGAAGAGACCTACTTGGTCTTTTCTAATCACTGATGTAGTAGATTGGCCTTGGATCCTTGAATTTACTTTCTCGGAGTTTCCATTCATTTTTCCTAATTTTCTCAAAGAATGGTTTTGTAGGTTTGCAAAAAAAAATAATGAAGAACAAAAGACAGAGGAACAAATGATCACAAGGTATATCAATTATACTGCTCCATGGAAGGATATGGATTTTACTCTACTTATAGAACCTTGTGAATTTTGGCACCAAAACCAGATTGCCTACAAGGTTAGAAAGAGATGGACAATCAAGCATGATGGTTGGCTACCTGACAGAACAGTCCATACTGACATCAATAAAGATTCATATTCTGATCATGAATCAAAAGGACATTATTCTGATGGCTCTAAAGGATTCCACGTCTATCCTTATGATGATGACTAGATATATAGTCATCATGGTTCATTAATGGTTAACCATAAACCATTAATGGTTTCTCATAGGCTTGACTATTATCAAGCAGCTATGTAAGGGTTCATTAATGATTATCCCAAAAATCATTGACTTTTTTTGGAGGCTTAACGGCTAATAAGCATCTCCAATATAACAGTTTTATCCTTCAGACATTTCAGCTACGATTCGTAGCTCTGTACTCCAATACAAATACCATCACTATATTGATGTATGTCCTATGACGGCAAAAGGATAAGGCGTCTCTCTCCGGACCCATGTTCCACGTGTGATTCTTTTTCAAAAATTGGCAAAGCTTTGTTTTCGGGTCAACAATGTCGGCAAATGTTGACATAAAGATTATTCTTCCTTATCTTAATGTCACACTCAGACCATAGATCATCAAGAAAGATCTAAGTCTTTCTTTGGTCATCTTTCATTCTATTTAAGAGAGGGTTGGACCTCATTGTAATTATCAGATTTTAGAATCAAGCTTTTAGTCTATCGTTGAAAAATCAAGATTGCCTTCCGCTTTCTAAAAGAAGTAAAATGATTCAGTTTGTAACCTTTTTAAAGAGTGAATAGATATATTTATATCTTCAAAAATATCTCAAACTTCGTGTCATATTTTGGTATAATTCTCTATTAAGCTGTGTGAAGAAGAGTTTTGTTGTAAGTCCCGCCAAGACCAGGGTGTGTCGTTTAGGGCAGTTAGAAACTGTGAAGTTCAGAGCTTTGCGAGTAAAACCAGATTGCATGCGAATTCAAATATAAAAGAAGTTTAGTGGTATGTTTAAATAACCTTCAAAAATTTATATTCTGTATTGTTCTGTATTTCTTTTAGTAAAAATTCTTGATAAGAATTAATTGGTATCAGAGCCATTTAACAGTTAAGGGTAGTCATCTAATTGACATAAATCCATGTCAGATCTACTAGAATCTGAGACTGTTGATAATATGAATTATTTATCTACAGAAGATGACACAGCAAGTTGTAGTTATGATATGGTAGATGATTTTATTTCTGCATCTGAATTAGCTGTAACATAAGCAGTGTTAGCAATTGATGAAAAAAATCCAAATCCTACATGGACATTAAAAATGCCCTCAATAGATGATGTCTATAAGAAATCAACAATTTCAAAGTTATTTAAACTTCAAGCTACTTTTATTTATAAAGTTCATGAGAAACCTTATAATATCTCGAATGATGATTCAGAGGTTATTATAAGTCTCCTAAACCAAAAGGACATAGATCTAGTCAGAAAAAACAAGAAAGATCTTAAATACATGCATCTAGGAGCCATTATCCTAAATTTCTAAGGTCTATTCAGACTTGGCTTAAATGCAACACTTGATGTTGGTGTATATGACACCAAACATAACCAATATGAAGCTACCTTCATTGGGGGGAGTCAGTTATCATTATTCAATCTCAAAGGACAGTTGAGAATTTATCCAAATTATACAGTCAGCTTAGCAGATCCAAATCTACTTGAAGTCCTCAAAGTCAAGATATCTATTAAAGGTCTTGATATGAAAGAGAAAAGTCATTATGTAAATATGTTTTCCAGAATGATAACAAGGTTAAAAAATACCTTAAATCCAGCCCTAACAAGTGAAGCTAAAGGGAAAGGAAAGTCTTCAATAGTAGTAGAATGTGATGAATATGGGTTTGAGATGGAACCAAAAATAATTTCTTGGAGTGAGGTAAAATTTCTTAGAAAATGGATTACAGATACAAACTGGCTTCAACCAGTTCCAAAATCTAGAACTCTGTCAAATACCTCAGTTGAGTATACTCCAGATGGGAAAGCCATCATAGATATGTTTGGACCTAAAAGAAATGATCTCTTCACCAGCTAGTCTGTCAGAAGACCAAAAATTATCCCCGACAAGACAAACGGTAACAGAAAGGACCAGAAGTTTGTCACCTGCAAACACCAAACAGTAGTGCAAAAGAATTTGAAAGTTAATATTTGCACTGATTGTGGAATGGAATTTCACAATAACAGAATAGCCTGTCTTCATAAAATAGTTGTTCATTCTAACCATGAATGTTTTAACTATGGCAAAATATTAGAAAACAATAAACAATGTGAGACAAACATAGATTCAGAATGTGGGCCAAGATTAGCTCAGTTCAAAAATAACATTAAACTTCAAAGAAAGTTAGATTATGTTTTTAAACATGGTCTAGAAGCTTACGACAAATTAGAGGCAAAAAAGAAAATGCAGAAGCATTTATCAACCTTTGTATGGGATACACCTGATGACAAACTAGTCCAGACCAAAACATTATTTCCACCCCCAAAAATGATTGTCTTTAAACACAAAGACAGTCCTGTCAATACTACATTGACATATAGAGTAAAAGATCCTACTCTGGTAGAAACTATAGACCAAAAAAGATGGACACAGTAGGTTAGTCTAACAAATTGGACAAATACTACATTATATGGTCTTTCTACAGAACATGAAGAGCAAATGAAGCTCTTAAAAGTCATAAACCATAATACAAAGTCAACCACTGATGGTTTAAGACAACTATACATTGACAGTCAAATTAGGATTATCAAAGAAGAAGCTTGAGATCAAGAAGGATCTTTGAGTGAGCAAGAGATATTAGAACTCCAACAAGCTGGAGTAAAAGAAGAAATACAGAGACCACAACCCTCTGCACCACCACAAATAGAAGAAGCAGGTTCTTCATTATCTGTATGGACAGATAAAAATCCAAGGGAAGTTCCAAAAATCCTAGCAGGTCAGTCAAATCCAGATTGGGAAGAATATCAATTAGGACAGTTAAATTCTGTCACCCCCAAAGGAATGACTCTATGGGACATTGATGGATTGTCACCCAATCAAGTAAGAAAAAGAATAGAATAGATGACATCTATCTATAATCAGATGATTGCTGATGGCAAGGAGCCTGATCAAGCAGTCTTGAAGATCATAGGAGCCTTCAATGGTAACTTAGCATCTTGGTGGAGTGGTGTTTTAACACAACAAGAGAGGAATGATATATTGGGATATATAGTCCCTAATACTACACCTCCTAGATCAGCTCCCATGATAGCATTAGCAACAGGCCTTACAATATTTTTCATACGACCACCCTCAAATATGTATCAAAGAGCAGCAAAGCAGCTCATGAGATTAACATGCAAAGATATTTGGTATTTTGATACCTTCTATATACAATGGGTATATTTGTTACTTAGAACAAGTAACCCAACAGATGTAATGTGGAAGCAAAAATTTCTTGCAGCTATTCTAGAAAACTTTAGCAAGAAGTTAATCAAACAACTCCCAAAAAAATATGATTTATCATCTATTAATTGGGGAGAATTACAGTCAAGAGTTCATTCAACCATAGAAGATGCCTGTGATGGATGTAGACTATAGAAAACATTAAAACAGAGTTCTCAGACACATGTTTCTAAAACACTCTATAAAAAATATGGCTATGGTGATTGGACACCAGGAGCTCAATCTCAATCCTTTTCTTCCAGGGGGAAGAGAAGCAGATCCAAAGCTAGATCTAGAGAAATGAAACCTAGGAGTTAAATGTTTTCAAGATCTAGAATAAGATCAAAGAAAAAACTAGAGAGATATAAATTATGCTTTAAAGACAATAAGGATATAATTTGCTATAAATGCAAAAAGAAAGGACACATAGCATCAAACTGTAGAAGTAAGATTTATCAGCTACAAGATGGCAATTCAGAACAAGCAATAGAAATAGATATTACAAAAGAAGAACAATGCAATTGTTAGAATTGTGAATATTGTTGCGAAGCATCCTCAAGTTCCTCCATTGACTTAGAATTCTTATCCGCATAAGATTCAGAAGTAGAATCATCCTCATCAGAAGGATATTTAATGAGTTTCCTTAATTCAAATAAACTCATGAAAGATGCAATGAAAATAAACCCACCAAAGAAGATCTCTATAGAAAAAGATATTTCTATTCAAGAAAAACTTAGAATCATAGAAGTCCTAAATCAATTTGGAAACTTCCATGGTAAAGAGAAAATACTAGAGAAACTTCTGGGAGACGAGAAAAAGCTTCCCAAAAAAATTAATATAAATCAAATGGTAACTATGGAGGAAATAGACAAGCATATGGGAGCTAAAGCCATAAGAGGACAGTCATCAAATAAATTTGTTTTAGAAGCCAAATTTACAAAACATATTGATGACTTCAATAAAATAAAAGGAGAACTGAGATACCTTTAGCAGGAAACTGTTCTAATCAGAGAACAGATAAATTTCAACAAAGCAAAGCAAAACAACATGTCACTTTAGATGAAGAAGAAGATATTCTAACTACAGAATATGAAGGACGGATAGGTGAGAATTTTGAATCCCTAAAAACAGAACTGGCATTCATCACTGTTGAAATCCAATTACCTTCCTTAACAGGAAAATAATATCTTACAACTTTTGTAGATACAGGGTCTCAATTTAATTTGTTACAACAAAATTTTGTCCCTCTCTATCTTAGAGAGCCGACACACCATTTAGAAAATCTTGCTAATAATGAATCTGTTGTTCTTACATCCAAGATAAGTAATGTTAGAATCAAGTATGGAAATACCTGGGTTATTATAGATTTCTTCTTAATGCCACATCTAGCTTTCCAGCATGAATGTCTTATCTCAACATTAGAATTAAAGAAATACAAACCTGTAATTATCTCTAACAAACATCTAACCTTCACGATAGGTTCAGATCAAGAAAATATGCCTCTCCAAGAAGAACCATCTAGGATCAAAATTAAGATGATATCTACTTTTCTAGATAAAGGGCATAAGAAACTTTTTGTTTTATACAAAAGGAAAACATAAGTAAAAAATTAGTTGCATTTTCTTTCAACCGATTTAAAAATCAAACAAAATTCTGCCATCATCTCTAATGTCAGGAAAGAGTTCATAGACACATGTACAACAGACAATCCAAATGCTTTTTTGTCCAGAAAACAACATTTTGTATCTCTTCCACTAATTGATGAAAAGACTCCTGTAAAAATGATAGCCAGGGCAATAGCAATGGATGAAGAAGACAGAGTTCTTTGCCAAAAATAAATTGATGCTTTACTTAAGCAAGGTTTGATTTCACCCTCCACATCCAATTTTTCTTTACCAGCTTTTTATGTTAATAAAAGGTCAAAACAAACCAGAAACAAGAAAAGACTTGTTATTAATTTCAAAAGGCTAAATGTTATACTAAAATGGATCTCACATCCAATGCCTTATAGAAATTATTTACTTAACAATCCTAAAGAAGCCACTATTTTCTCAAAGTTTGATCTGAAGTTAGGTTTCTGGCAAATAGGAATACATCAAGAAGATTGATACAAAACAGGGTTTGTAGTTCCTCAGGGTCATTATCAATGGAATGTTATGCCTTTTGGCTTGAAAAATGCCCCATCAGAATTTTAGAATCTTATGGATAAAATATTCAAACCTTTCAGAGATCATATAATAGTCTATATAGATGACATTTTGGTTTTTAGTAATTCCTTTCAACAAAATCTCAAACATCTACAAGGATTCATGAAAATAGTCATCTAAGAAGGACTTGTCTTGTCACCCACAAAAATGGATTTGTTCAGAACATCCATTACATATTTGGGATATCATATCTCAAAGGGAACTTTAAAATTGATGGATCATGCCATTGAATTTGCAAAAAACTTCCCTGATAAGATACTTTATAAAAAGCAGCTACAAAGATTCTTGGGAGGTCTCAATTATGTAACAGATTTTTATAAAGGCCTTGCAATAGATACATCTCTTTTGACAAATAGACTAAATAAAGTTCCACCACCATGGACTGAAGAACATACCAAAGCAATATAGAGGATAAAGATCCATCTTCCCTCACTTCCTATCTTATTTCAACCATCTAATGCATCTAAGATACTGGAAACCGATGCTAGTCTGGTTGGATGGGGGGCATTACTCAAAGAAAAAAGAGAATAAAAAGAGGTCTTAGTATGCTTTGCCTCAGGAAAATGGAATGAAGCCCAAACTAAATATGGCACTCCAAAACAAGAAATCCTAGCAGTTCATAAAGCCATATCAAAATTTCAATACTATCTTACTAATACACCTTTCATCATCAGAACAGATAGTAAGTCAATGGCAGGAACAATTTCAAAGGACCAAGAGTCATTTGCTAACTCAGCCATATTTGCTAGATGGCAATCTAGATTTTCTATGTTTGATTTCAGCATAGAACATATTTCAGGAGAAACTAACACTCTGCCAGATTTTCTCTCCAGAGAATTTCTGATTGGAAAACCAGCTCCAGAAAAAATAATAGGGAATAGTCTCAGCATGTTCTCAGTAACAGAGTACAGGACATAATTCCACCAAGATCTCTACAAAAAAAGTTTTCCAGCAGCACTCCACTACATCGCTACTGAAAAAGAAAATTGCAGACAAAAATCCTATTGGGAAGGAACTCATCACTTAACTTAGAAAGAAGTAGCATTCTTTTCTTCTCATAATCTACCAGATATCTCTGGATCAGGACACACAATTCTAAATTGGGATTATTCTAATCCTAATTCTAATGAGACTAATATTTTGGCAGAAGCAGCCCATAATACAATGAAGAGACCTGCTTGGTCTTTTCTAATCACTGCTGCAACAGATTGGCCTTGGATCCCTGAATTTACTTTCTCAGATTTTCCATTCATTTTTCCTAATTTTCTCAAAGAATGGTTTTATAGGTTTGCACCAAAAAATAATGAAGAACAAAAGACAGAGGAACAAATGATCACAAGGTATATCAATTATACTACTCCATGGAAGGTTATGGATTTTACTCTACTTCTAGAACCTTGTGAATTTTGGCACCAGAACCAGATTGCATACAAGGTTAGAAAGAGATGGACAATCAAGCATGATGGTTGGCTACCTGACAGAACAGTCCATACTGACATCAATAAAGGTTCATATTCTGATCATGAATCAGAAGTACATTATTCTGATGGCTCTAAAGGATTCCACGACTATCCTTATGATGATGACTATATCTATAGTCATCATGGTTCATTAATGGTTAACCATAAACCATTAACGATTTCTCATAGGCTTGACTATTATCAAGCATCTATGTAAGGTTTCATTAATTATTATCCCAAAAATCATTGACCATTTTTGGAGGCTTAATGGCTAATAAGCATCTCCAATGTAACAATTTTATCCTTCAGACATTTTAGCTATGATTTGTAGCTCTGTAATTCAATACAAATATCGTCACTGTCTTGATGTATGTCCTATGACGGCAAATGGATAAGGCATCTCTCTCTGGTCCCATGTTCCATGTGTGATTATTTTTCATCAATTGCTAACACTGCTTATGTTCCAGCTAATTAAGATGCAGAAACAAAATCATCTACCATATCATAACTACAACTTGTTGTGTCATCTGCTGTAGATAAATAATTCATATTATCAACAGTCTCAGATTCTAGTAGATCTGATGTGGATTTATGTCAATTAGATGACTACCCTTAACTGTTAAATGGCTCTGATACCAATTAATTCTTATCAAGAATTTTTGCTAAAAGAAATACAGAACAATACAGAATATAACTTTTCCAAGGTTTTTTAAACATACCACTGAACTTCTTTTATATCTGAATTTGCATGCGATCTGGTTTTACTCGCAAAGCTCTGAACTTCACAGTTTCTAACTACCCTGAATGACACACCATGGTTTTGGCGGGACTTACAACGAAAATCTTCTTCACACAGCTTAATAGAGAATTATACAAAAATATGACACAAAGTCTGAGATATTTTTGAAGATAGAAATATATCTATTCACTCTTTAAAAAGGTTACAAACTGAATTGTTTTACTTCTTTCAGAAAGCGGAAGACAATCTTGATTTTTCAATGATAGACTAAAAGCTTGATTCTAAAATATGATAATTACAATGAGGTCCAACCCTCTCTTAAATAGAATTAAAGATGAGAAAAGAAGGGCTCAGATCTTTCTTGATGATCTACGGTCTGAGTGTGACATTAAGATAAGAAAGAATAATCTTTATGTCAACATCTGTCGACATTGTTGACCCAAAAACAAAGCTTTGTCGATTTTTGAAAAAGAATCACATGTGAAACATTTAACCGTTAAGGGTAGTCCTCTAATTGACATAAATCCATGTCAGATCTACTAGAATCTAAGACTGTTGATAATATGAATTATCTATCTACAGCAGATGACATAGCAAGTTGTAGTTATGATATGGTAAATGATTTTGTTTTTGCATCTGAATTAGCTGGAACACAAGCAGTGTTAGCAATTGATGAAAAAAATCCAAATCCTACATGGACATTAAAAATGCCTTCAATAGATGATGTCTATAAGAAATCAGCAATTTCAAAGTTATTTAAAATTCAAGCTACTTCTGTTTATAAAGTTCATGAGAAACCTTATAATATCTCGAATGATGATTCAGATGTTATTATAAGTCTACTAGACCAAAAGGACATAGATCTAGTCAGAAAAAACAAGAAATATCTTAAATACATGCATCTAGGAGCCATTATCCTAAATTTCCAAGGTCTATTCAGACCTGGCTTAAACACAACACTTGTTGTTGGTGTATATGACACTAGACATAACCAATATGAAGCTGCCTTCATTTGGGGGAGTCAGTTATCATTATTCAATCTCAAAGGATAGTTGAGAATTTATCCAAATTATATAGTCAGATTAGCAGATCCAAATCTACTTGAAGTCCTCAAAGTCAAGATATCTATTAAAGGTCTTGATATGAAAGAGAAAAGTCATTATGTAAATATGTTTTCCATAATGATAACAAGGTTAAAAAATACCTTAAATCCAACCCTAAAAAGTGAAGATAAAGGGAAAGTAAAGTCTTCAGTAGTGGTAGAATGTGATGAACATGGGTTTGAGATGGAACCCAAAATAATTTCTTGAAGTGAGGTAGAATTTCCTAGAAAATGGATTACAAATACAAACTGACTTCAACCAGTTCCAAAATCTAGTAGAACTCTGTCAAATACCTCAGTTGAGTATACTCCAGATGGGAAAGACATCATCGATATGTTTGGACCTAAAAGAAATGATCTCTTCACCAATCAGTCTGTCATAAGACCAGAAATTATCCCTGGTAAGACAAACGGTAACAGAAAGGACTAGAAGTTGGTCACCTACAAACACCAAATAGTAGTGCAAAATAATCTAAAAGTTAATATTTGCACTGATTGTGGAATGGAATTTCACAATAACAGAAAAACCTGTCTTCATAAAATAGTTGTTCATTCTAACCATGAATGTTTTGACTGCGGTAAAATATTAGAAAACTACAAACAATGTGAGACAAACACAGATTCAGAATGTGGGCCAAGATTAGCTTAGTTCAAAAATAACATTAAACTTCAAATAAAATTAGATTATGTTTTTAAACATTGTCTAGAAGCTTACGACAAATTAGAGGCAGAAAAGAAAATGCAAAAGCATTTATCAACCTTTGTATGGGATACACCTGATGACAAACTAGTCCAGACCGAAACATTGTTTCCACCCCAAAAAATGATTGTCTTTAAACACAAAAACAATCCTGTCAATACTACATTGACATACAGAGTAAAAGATCCTACTCTGGTAGAAACCGTAGACCAAAAAATATGGACACAATATGTTAGTCTAAAAAATTGGACAAATACTGCATTATATGGTCTTTCTATAGAACATGAAGAGAAAATGAAGCTCTTAAAAGTCATAAACCATAATACAAAGTCAACCATTGATGGTTTAAGATAACTATACATTGATAGTCAAATCAGGATTATCAAGGAAGAAGCCCAAGATCAAAAAGGATCTTTGAGCGAGCAAGAGATATTAGAACTCCAACAAGCTGGAGTAAAAGAAGAAATACAGAGACCACAACACTCTGCACCACCACAGTCACAAATAGAAGAAGTAGGTTCTTCATTATCTGTATGGATAGATAAAAATCCCAGGGAAGTTCCAAAAATCCCAGCAGGTCAGTTAAATTCAGATTGGGAAGAATCTCAATTAGGACAGTTAAATTTTGTCACCCCCAAAGGAATGACTCTATGGGACATTGATGGATTGTCACCCAATCAAGTAAGAAAAAGAATAGAACAGATGACATCTGTCTACAATCAGATGATTGCTGATGGCAAGGAGCCTGATCAAGCAGTCTTGAAGATCATAGGAGCCTTCAATGGTAACATAGCATCTTGGTGGAGTGGTGTTTTAACACAACAAGAGAGGACTGATATATTGGGATATATAGTCCCTAATACTACACCTCCCAGATCAGCTCCCATGATAGCATTAACAATAGGCCTTACATAATTTTTCATAGGACCACCATCAGATATGTATGAAAGAGCAGCAAAGCAGCTCATGAGATTAACATACAAAATGATATTTGGTATTTTGATACCTTCTATATACAATGGGTATATTTGTTACTTAGAACAAGTAACCCAACAGATGTAATGTGGAAGCAAAAATTTCTTGCAGCTATTCCAGTAAAATTCAGTAAGAAGTTAATCAAACAACTCCCAAAAAATTATGATTTATCATCTATTAATTAGGGAGAATTACAGTCAAGAGTTTGTTCAACCATAGAAGATGCTTGTGATGAACGTAGACTACATAAAATATTAAAACAAAGTTCCCAGACACATGTTACTGAAACACTCTATAAAAAATATGGCTATGGTGATTGGACACCAGGAGCTCATTCTCAATACTTTTCTTTCAGGGGGAAGAGAAGCAGATCCAAAGCTAGATCTAGAGAAATGAAACCTAGGAGTGAAAGGTTTTCAAGATCTAGAATAAGATCAAAGAAAAAACCAAAGAGAAAAAAAGTATCCTTTAAATACAATAAGGATATAATTTGCTATAAATGCAAAAAGAAAGGACACATAGCATCAAACTACAGAAGTAAGATTTATTAGCTACAAGATGGCAAATTTAGAATAAGCAATAAAAACAGAGATTACAAAAGAAGAAAAATGCAATTGTCAGAATTGTGAAGCATCCTCAAGTTCCTCCATTGACTCAGAATTCTTATCCGCACAAGATTCAGAAGTAGAATGATCCTCATCAGAAGGATATTTAATGAGTTTCCTTAATTCAAATAAAATCATGAAAGATGCAATGAAAATAAACCCACCAAAGAAGATCTCTATAGAAAAATATATTTCTATTCAAGAAAAACTTAGAATCATAGAAGTCCTAAATCAATCTGGAAACTTCCATGGTAAAGAGAAAATTCTAGAGAAACTTCTAGGAGACGAGAAAAAGCTTCCCAAAAAGGTTAACATAAATCAGATGGTAACTATGGAGGAAATAGACAAGCATATGGCAGCTAAAGCTATAAGAGGACAGTCATCAAATAAATTTTTTTCAGAAGCCAAATTTATAAAACATATTGATGACTTCAATAAACTAAAAGGAGAACTGAGATACCTTCAACAGGAAACTGTTCTAATCAGAGAACAGATAAATTTCAACAAAGCTAAACAACATGTCACTTTAGATGAAGAAGAAGATATTCTAACTGTAGAATATGAAGGACGTACAGGTGAGAATTTTGAATCCCTAAAAACAAAACTGGCATTCATCACTGTTGAAATCCAATTACCTTCCTTAATATGAAAATAATCTCTTACAGCTTTTGTAGATACAGGAGTTCAATTTAATATGTTACAATATAATTTTTTCCCTCTCTATCTTAGAGAGCCAACACACCATTTAGAAAATCTTGCTAATAATGAATCTTTTGTTCTTACATCCAATATAAGTAATGTCAGAATCAAGTATGGAAATACCTGGGTTATTACAGATTTCTTCTTAATGCCACATCCAGCTTTCCAGCATGAATGTCTTATCTCAGCATTAGAATTAAAGAAATACAAACCTGTAATTATCTTTGAAAAACATCTAACCTTCATGATAGGTTCAGATCAAGAAAAGATGCCTCTCCAAGAAGAACCATCTAGGATTAAAATTAAGATGATATCTACTTTTCTAGATAAAGGGCATAAGAAACTTTCTGTTTTATACAAAAGGAAAATAGAAGTAAAAAATCAATTGCATGTTCTTTCAACTGATTTACAAATCAAACAAAATTTTGCCATCATCTCTAATGTCAGGAAAGATTTCATAGACACATGTACAACAGACAATCTAGATGCTTTTTGGTCCAAAAAACAACATTTTGTATCTCTTCCACTAATTGACGAAAAGACTCCTGTAAAAATGATAGCCAGGGCAATAGAAATGGATGAAGAAGACAGAGTTCTCTGCCAAAAAGAAATTGATGCTTTACTTAAGCGAGGTTTGATTTCACCCTCCACATCCAATTTTGCTTTACCAACTTTTTATGTTAATAAAAGGTCAGAACAAACCATAAACAAGAAAAGACTTGTTATTAATTTCAAAATGCTAAATGATATGCTAAAATGGATCTCACATCCAATGCCTTATAGAAATTATTTACTTAACAGTCTTAGAGAAGCCACTATTTTCTCAAAGTTTGATCTCAAGTCAGGTTTCTGGCAAATAGGAATACATCAAGAAGATTGATACAAAACAGGGTTTGTAGTTCCTCAGGGTCATTATCAATGGAATGTTATGCCTTTTGGGTTGAAAAATGCCCCATTAGAATTTCAGAATCTTATGGATAAAATATTCAAACCTTTCAGAGATCTTATAATAGTCTATATAGATGACATTTTGGTTTTCAGTAATTCCTTTCAACAACATCTCAAACATCTACAAGGATTCATGAAAATAGTCATCCAAGAAGGACTTGTCTTGTCACCCACAAAATGGATTTGTTTAGAACATCCATTACATATTTGGGATATCATATCTCAAAGGGAAGTTTAAAATTGATGGATCATGCCATTGAATTTGTAAAAAACTTCCCTGATAAGATACTTGATAAAAAAGCAGCTACAAAGATTCTTGGGAGGTCTCAATTATGTAATAGATTTTTATAAAGGCCTTGCAATAGATACAACTCTTTTGACAAATAGACTAAAGAAAGTTCCACCACCATAGACTGAAGAACATACAAAAGTAATACAGAGGATAAAGATCCATCTTCCCTCACTTCCTATCTTATTTCAACCATCTAATGCATCTAAGATACTGGAAACCGATGCTAGTCTGGTTGGATGGGGGGCAGTACTCAAAGAAAAAAGAGAACAAAAAGAGGTCTTAGTATGCTTCGCCTCAGGAAAATGGAATGAAGCCCAAACTAAATATGGCACTCCAAAATAGGAAATCTTAGCAGTTCATAAAGCCATATCAAAATTTCAATACTATCTTACTAATACACCTTTCATCATCAGAACATATAGTAAGTCAATGGCAGGAACAATTTCAAAGGACCAAGAGTCATTTGCTAACCAAGCCATATTTTCTAGATGGCAATCTAGATTTTCTATGTTTGATTTCGGCATAGAACATATTTCAGGAGAAACTAACACTCTGCCAGATTTTCTCTCCAAAGAATTTTTGATTGGAAAACTAGCTCCAGAAAAAATAATAGGGAATAGTCTCAGCATGTTCTCAGTAATAGAGGACAAGACATAATTCCACCAAGATATCTACAAAAAAAGTTTTCTAGCAGCACTCCACTACATCACTACTGAAAAATAAAATTGCAGACAAAAATCCTATTGGGAAGGAACTCATCACTTAACTTAGAAAGAAGTAGCATTCCTTTCTTCTCATCATCTACCAGATATCTCTAGATCAGGACACACAGTTCTAAATTGGGATTATTCTAATCCTAATTTTGATGAGACTAATATTTTTGCAGAAGCAACCTATAATACAATGAAGAGACTTGCTTGGTATTTTCTAATCACTGCTGCAGCAGATTGGCCTTGGATCCCTAAATATACTTTCTTAGATTTTCCATTCATTTTTCCTAATTTTATCAAAGAATGGTTTTGTAGGTTTGCACCAAAAAATAATGAAGAACAAAATACAGAGGAACAAATGATCACAAGGTATATCAATTATACTACTCCATGGAAGGTTATGGATTTTACTCTACTTCTAGAACCTTATGAATTTTGGCACTAGAATAAGATTGCCTACAAGGTTAGAAAGAGATGGACAATCAAGCATGATGGTTGGCTACCTGATAGAACAGTCCATACTGACATCAATGAAGATTCATATTCTAATCATGAATCAGAAGGACATTATTCTGATGGCTCTAAAGGATTCTACGACTATCCTTATGATGATGACTAGATCTATAGTCATCATGGTTCATTAATGGTTAACCATAAACCATTAATGATTTCTCATAGGCTTGACTATTATCAAGCAGCTACGTAAGGGTTCATTAATGATTATCCCAAAAATCATTGACTATTTTTGGAGGCTTAACAGCTAATAAGCATCTCCAATGTAACAATTTTATCCTTCAGACATTTCAGCTACGATTCGTAGCTCTGTACTCTGATACAAATATCGTCACTATCTTGATGTATGTCCTATGATGGCAATAGGATAAGGTATCTCTCTCCGAGCCCATGTTCCACGTGTGATTCTTTTTCATCAATTGCTAACATTGCTTGTGTTTCATCTAATTCAGATGCAGAAACAAAATCATCTACCATATCATAACTACAACTTGCTATGTCATCTACTGTAGATAAATAATTCATATTATCAACAGTCTCAGATTCTAGTAGATCTAAGATGGATTTATGTCAATTAGATGACTTCCCTTAACTGTTAAATGGCTCTAATACCAATTAATTATTATCAAGATTTTTTGCTAAAAGAAATACAGAACAATACAAAATATAACTTTTCCAAGGTTTTTTAAACATACCACTAAACTTATTTTATATCTAAATTTGCATGCAATATGGTTTTACTCGCAAAGCTCTGAAATTCACAGTTTCTAACTGCCCTGAACAACACACCCTGGTCTTGGTAGGACTTACAACGAAACTCTTCTTCACACATCTTAATAGAGAATTATATAAAAATATGACACGAAGTCTGAGATATTTTTGAAGATAGAAATATATCTATTCACTCTTTAAAAAGGTTACAAACTGAATCGTTTTACTTCTTTCAGAAAGCGAAAGGCAATCTTGATTTTTCAATGATAGACTAAAAGCTTGATTCTAAAATTCGATAATTACAATGAGGTCCAACCCTCTCTTAAATAGAATGAAAGATGAGCAAAGAAGGGCTCAGATCTTTCTTGATGATCTATGGTCTGAGTGTGACATTAAGATAAGAAAGAATAATCTTTATGTCAACATCTGCCAACATTGTTGACCCGAAAACAAAGCTTTGCTAATTTTTGAAAAAGAATCACATGTGGAACATTTAACAGTTAAGGGTAGTCGTCTAATTATCATAAATCCACGTCAGATCTACTAGAATCTAAGACTATTGAAAATATGAATTATTTATCTACAGCAGATGACACAACAAGTTGTAGTTATGATATGGTAGATGATTTTGTTTCTGCATCTGAATTAGCTGGAACACAAGCAGTGTTAGCAATTGATGAAAAAAATCCAAATCCTACATGGACATTAAAAATGCCCTCAATAGATGATGTCTATAAGAAATCAACAATTTCAAAGTTATTTAAACTTCAAGCTACTTCTGTTTATAAAGTTCATAAGAAACCTTATAATATATCAAATTATGATTCAGAGGTTATTATAAGTCTACTAGACCAAAATGACATAGATATAGTAAAAAAAAACAAGAAAGATCTTAAATAAATGCATCTAGGAGCCATTATCCTAAATTTCCAAGGTCTATTCAAAACTGGCTTAAACACAACTCTTGCTGTTGGTGTATATGACACTAGACATAACCAATATGAAGCTGCCTTCATTGGGGGGAGTCAGTTATCATTATTCAATCTCAAAGGATAGTTGAGAATTTATCCAAATTATACAGTCAGCTTAGCAGATCCAAATCTACTTGAAGTCCTCAAAGTCAAGATATCTATTAAAGGTCTTGATATGAAAGAGAAGAGTCATTCTGTAAATATGTTTTCTAGAATGATAACAAGGTTAAAAAATACCTTAAATCCAACCCTAACAAGTGAAGCTAAAGGGAAAGGAAAATCTTCAGTAGTAGTAGAATGTGATGAACATGGGTTTGAGATGGAACCCAAAATAATTTCTTGGAGTGAGGTAGAATTTCCTAGAAAATGGATTACAAATACAAACTGGCTTCAACCAGTTCCAAAATCTAGTAGAACTCTATCAAATACCTCAGTTGAGTATACTCCGGATGGGAAAGCCATCATAGATATGTTTGGACCTAAAAGAAATGTTCTCTTCACCAGCCAGTCTGTCAAAAGACTAGAAATTATCCTCGACAAGACAAATGATAACATAAAGGACCAGAAGTTGGTCACCTGCAAACACCAAACAGTAGTGCAAAAGAATCCAAAAGTTAATATTTACACTGATTGTGGAATGGAATTTCACAATAACAAAATAACCTGTCTTCATAAAATAGTTGTTCATTCTAACCATGAATTTTTTGAATGTGGCAAAATATTAGAAAACTGCAAACAATGTGAGACAAACACAGATTTAGAATGTGGGCCAAGATTAGCTCAGTTCAAAAATAACATTAAACTTCAAAGAAAGTTAGATTATGTTTTTAAACATAGTCTAGAAGCTTATGACAAATTAGAGGTAGAAAAGAAATGGCAGAAGCATTTATCAGCCTTTGTATGAGATACACCTGATGACAAACCAGTCCAAACCAAAACATTGTTTCCACCCCAAAAAAAGATTGTCTTTAAACACAAAGACAGTCCTGTCAATACTACATTGACATACAGAGTAAAAGATCCTACTCTAGTAGAAACTGTAGACCAAAAAATATGGACACAGTAGGTTAGTCTAACAAATTGGACAAATACTGCATTTTATGGTCTTTCTATAGAACATGAAGAGGAAATGAAGCTCTTAAAAGTCATAAACCATAATACAAAGTCAACCACTGATGGTTTAAGACAACTATACATTGACAATCAAATTAGGATTATCAAAGAAGAAGCTTGAGATCAAGAAGGATCTTTGAGTGAGCAAGAGATATTAGAACTCCAAAAAGCTGGAGTAAAAGAAGAAATACAGAGACCACAACCCTCTGCACCACCAAAAATAGAAGAAGCAAGTTCTTCATTATCTGTATGGACAGATAAAAATCCAAGGGAAGTTCCAAAAATCCCAGCATGTTAGTCAAATCCAGATTGGGAAGAATATTAATTAGGACAGTTAAATTTTGTCACCCCCAAAGGAGTGAATCTATGGGACATTGATGGATTGTCACCCAATCAAGTAAGAAAAAGAATAGAACAGATGACATCTATCTACAATCAGATGATTGCTGATGGCAAGGAGCCTGATCAAGCAGTCTTGAAGATCATAGGAGCCTTTAATTGTAACATAGAATCTTGGTGGATTGGTGTTTTAACACAACAAGAGAGGACTGATATATTGGGATATATAGTCCCTAATACTACACCTCCAAGATCAGCTCCCATGATAGCATTAGCAATAGGCCTTACATAATTTTTCATAGGACCACCCTCAAATATGTATGAAAGAGCAGCAAAGCATCTCATGAGATTAACATGCAAAGATATTTGGTATTTTGATACCTTCTATATACAATGGGTATATTTGTTACTTAGAACAAGTACCCCAACAAATGTAATGTGGAAGCAAAAATTTCTTGCAGCTATTCCAGAAAACTTCAGCAAGAAGTTAATCAAACAACTCCCAAAAAAATATGATTTATCATCTATTAATTGGGGAGAATTACAGTCAAGAGTTCGTTCAACCATAGAAGATGCATGTGATGAACGTAGACTAAGAAAACATTAAAAAAGAGTTCCCAGACACATGTTACTGAAACACTCTATAAAAAATATGGCTATGGTGATTGGACACTAGGAGCTCATTCTCAATACTTTTATTCTAGGGGGAAGAGAAGCAGATCCAAAGCTAGATCTAGAGAAATGAAACCTAGGAGTGAAAGGTTTTCAAGATCTAGAATAATATCAAAGAAAAAACTAGAGAGAATGAAAGTATCCTTTAAAGACAATAAGGATATAATTTGCTATAAATGCAAAAAGAAAGGACACATAGCATCAAACTGTAGAAGTAAGATTTATCAGCTACAATATGGCAATTCAAAACAAGAAATAGAAACAGAGATTACAAAATAAGAACAATGCAATTGTCAGAATTGTGAATATTGTTGTGAAGCATCCTCAAGTTCCTCGATTGACTCAGAATTCTTATCTGCATAAGATTCAAAAGTAGAATCATCCTCATCAGAAGGATATTTAATGAGTTTCCTTAATTCAAATAAACTCATGAAAGATGCAATGAAAATAAACCCACCAAAGAAGCTCTCTACAGAAAAAGATATTTCTATTCAAGAAAAACTTAGAATCATAGAAGTCCTAAATCAATCTGGAAACTTCCATGGTAAAGAGAAAATTCTAGAGAAACTTCTGGGAGACGAAAAAAAGCTTCCCAAAAAAGTTAACATAAATCAGATGGTAACTGTGGAGGAAATAGACAAGCATATGGCAGCTAAAGCCATAAGAGGACAATCATCAAATAAATTTGTTTCAGAAGCCGAATTTACAAAACATATTGATGATTTCAATAAACTAAAAGGAGAACTGAGATACCTTCAGCAGGAAACTATTCTAATAAAAGAACAGATAAATTTCAACAAAGCAAAACAACACGTCACTTCAGATGAAGAAGAAGATATTCTCACTGCAAAATATGAAGGACGAACAGGTGAGAATTTTGAATCCCTAAAAACTGAACTGACATTCATCACTATTGAAATCCAATTACCTTCCTTAATAGGAAAAGAATCTCTTACAGCTTTTGTAGATACAGGAGCTCAATTTAATGTGTTACAACAAATTTTTGTCCCTCTCTATCTTAGAGAGCCAACACACCATTTAGCAAATCTTGCTAATAATGAATCTGTTACTCTTACATCCAAGATAAGTAATGTCAGAATCAAGTATGGAAATACCTGGGTTATTACAGATTTCTTCTTAATGCCACATCTAGCTTTCCAGCATGAATGTCTTATCTCAGCATTAGAATTAAAGAAATAGAAACCTGTAATTATCTGTTACAAACATATAACCTTCACGATAGGTTCAGATCAAGAAAAGATGCCTCTCCAAGAAGAACCATCTATGATCAAAATTAAGATGATATCTACTTTTCTAGATAAAGGGCATAAGAAACTTTGTGTTTTATACAAAAGGAAAACAAAAGTAAAAAATTAGTTGCATGTTCTTTCAACTGATTTACAAATCAAACAAAATTTTGCCATCATCTCTAATGTCAGGAAAGAGTTCATAGACACATGTACAGCAGACAATCCAGATGCTTTTTGGTCCAGAAAACAACATTTTGTATCTCTTCCACTAATTGATGAAAAGACTCCTATAAAAATGATAGCCAGGGCAATAGCAATGGATGAAGAAGACAAAGTTCTCTGCCAAAAATAAATTGATGCTTTACTTAAGCGAGGTTTGATTTCACCCTCCACATCCAATTTTTTTTTACTAGTTTTTTATGTTAATAAAAGGTCAGAACAAACCAGAAACAAGAAAAGACTTGTTATTAATTTCAAAAGGCTAAATGATATACTAAAATGGATCTCACATCCAATGCCTTATAGAAATTATTTACTTAACAGTCTTAGAGAAGCCACTATTTTCTTAAATTTTGATCTCAAGTCAGGTTTCTGGCAAATAGGAATACATCAAGAAGATAGATACAAAACAGGGTTTGTAGTTCCTCAGGGTCATTATCAATGGAATGTTATGCCTTTTGGCTTGAAAAATGCCCCATCAGAATTTTAGAAACTTATGGATAAAATATTCAAACCTTTCAGAGTTCATATAATAGTCTATATAGATGACATTTTGGTTTTTAGTAATTCCTTTCAAAAACATCTCAAACATCTACAAGGATTCATGAAAACTGTCATCCAAGGACTTGTCTTGTCACCCACAGAAATGGATTTGTTCAGAAAATCCATTACATATTTGGGATATCATATCTCAAAGGGAACTTTAAAATTGATGGATCATGCCATTGAATTTGCAAAAAACTTCCCTAATAAGATACTTGATATAAAGCAGCTACAAAGATTCTTGGGAGGTCTCAATTATGTAACAGATTTTTATAAAGGCCTTCCAATAGATACAGCTCTTTCGACAAATAGACTAAAGAAATTTCCACACCATGGACTGAAGAACATACCAAAGTAATACAGAGGATAAAGATCCATCTTCCCTCACTTCCTATCTTATTTCAACCATCTAATGCATCCAAGATACTAGAAACTGATGCTATTCTGGTTGGATGGGGGGCAGTACTCAAAGAAAAAAGAGAACAAAAAGAGGTCTTAGTATGCTTCGCCTCAGGAAAATGGAATGAAACCCAAACTAAATATGGCACTCCAAAACAGGAAATCTTAGCAGTTCATAAAGCCATATCAAAATTTCAATACTATCTTACTAATACACCTTTCATCATCAAAACAGATAGTAAGTCAATGGCAGGAACAATTTCAAAGGACCAAGAGTCATTTGCTAACTCAGCCATATTTGCTATATGGCAATCTAGATTTTCTATGTTTGATTTCAGCATAGAACATATTTCAGGAGAAACTAACACTCTGCTAGATTTTCTCTCCAGAGAATTTCTGATTGGAAAACCAGCTCCAAAAAAAATAATAGGGAATAGTCTCAGCATGTTCTCAGTAATAGAGTACAGGACAAAATTCCACCAAGATCTCTACAACAAAAGTTTTCCAACAACACTCCACTACATTGCTACTGAAAAAGAAAATTGCAAACATAAATCCTATTGGGAAGGAACTCATAACTTAACTTAGAAAGAAGTAACATTCCTTTCTTCTCATCATCTACCAGATATCTCTGGATCAGGACACACAGTTCTAAATTGGGATTATTCTAATCCTAATTTTGATGAGACTAATATTTTGGCAGAAGCAGCCTATAATACAATGAAGAGACCCACTTGGTCTTTTCTAATCACTACTGCAGCAGATTGGCCTTGGATCCCTGAATTTACTTTCCCAGATTTTCGATTAATTTTTCCTAATTTTCTCAAAGAATTGTTTTGTAGGTTTGCACCAAAAAAGAATGAAGAACAAAAGACATGAAAAAATGATCACAAGGTATATCAATTATACTGCTCCATGGAAGGTTATGGATTTTACTCTACTTCTAGAACCTTGTGAATTTTGGCACCAAAACTAGATTGCCTACAAGGTTAGAAAGAGATGGACAATCAGGCATGATGGTTGGCTACCTGATAGAACAGTCCATACTGACATCAATAAAGATTCATCTTCTGATCATGAATCAAAAGGACATTATTTTGATGGCTCTAAAGGATTCCATGACTATCCTCATTATGATGACTAGATCTATAGTCATCATGTTTCATTAATGGTTAACCATAAACCATTAACGGTTTCTCATAGGATTGACTGTTATCAAGCAGCTACGTAAGGGTTCATTAATGATTATCCCAAAAATCATTGACCATTTTTGGAGGCTTAACAACTAATAAGCATCTCCAATGTAATAGTTTTATCCTTCAGACATTTCAGCTGCGATTTGTAGCTCTGTACTCCGATACAAATACCGTCACTGTCTTGATGTATGTCCTATGACTGCAAAAGGATAAGGCGTCTCTCTCTAGGCCCATGTTCCAAGTGTGATTCTTTTTCAAAAATCGTCAAAGCTTTGTTTTTGGGTCAACAATGTCAGTAGATGTTGACATAAATATTATTCTTTCTTATCGTAATGTCACACTTAGACCGTAGATCATTAAGAAATATCTGAGCCCTTCTTTGCTCATCTTTCATTCTATTTAAGAGAGGGTTGGACCTCATTGTAATTATCAGATTTTAGAATCAAGCTTTTATTTTATCGTTGAAAAATCAAGATTGCCTTCCGCTTTTTGAAAGAAGTAAAACGATTCAGTTTGTAACATTTTTAAAGAGTGAATAGATATATTTCTATATTCAAAAATATCTCAGACTTCATGTCATATTTTTGTATAATTCTCTATTAAGCTGTGTGAAGAAGAGTTTTGTTGTAAGTCCTGCCAAGACAAGGGTGTGTCGTTCAGGGCAGTTAGAAATTGTGAAGTTCAGAGCTTTGCGAGTAAAACCAGATCGCATGCGAATTCAGATATAAAAGAAGTTCAGTGGTATGTTTAAATAACCTTGGAAAAGTTATATTTTGTATTTTTCTGTATTTCTTTTAGCAAAAATTCTTGATAAGAATTAATTGGTATCAAAGCCATTTAACAGTTAAGGGTTGTCATGCATAAATGAATAAATAAATGAAAAAAATTAAACATGCATTTAAAATTCACCATTGTATCCATATATGCGTACATAATAGTGCATATACACATATAGATCACAACATCTACTCATACATCTATCATCTAGCTAGTGTATATCATCAGTGCCTCACATACATATAACATAATCAAAGGATAATATAAGCATTGCATCCATAACTGCATCACATGAACATAAAGTAAAGACATAATACACATAATAAGAAATTGGTAGAGTATCATATATATATGTGTATGTCAAAAGTACATGAGGTACAAAAATACCTGTAGGCTACAATAATGTAGGTCCTGAGACCTTACACTCAAAAATAGTATAAGTCATCATGATGTATCAAACAGGGCCTACACCCCCTAGGTTGCCTCCACCCTCAACTCCATATCTGTGAGTCTATCAGGAGCTAGTACCTATCGATCTCTTAGATATCACATTAAATGTGATTGGGCCACACTGATTACTATCCAGACTCACTCTGCCTACTCCATTGGTAGCCCACTATTGTAGATCGCTTTTGTAGAGTGTTATCTAATATCTCAATATGACCCTCTAGAGATATGATGTATGTAATGTCTACTACCATCTGAGATGCCCTCTCCTCTAGGAGACCCCATAGCCAAATAATCTCTACATCACTACTTGAAGCTTCCTATATCTAAGTGACTAGAGTGGATGTTGTAGCCGGAGAAATAGAAGCAACCCTAGCTGTGACCTGAGAGCATAACTTTTAGTAGCCCTAAAATATGCCTCAATGGTCTTAGCCACTAGATGCATTCATTAAGTATTTATCATGGATTGAGCTGAATCGATTGAGACTGGAGAGTGGTCCTCTCCTCCTTGTAATCCCACCACTATTATTATCCTACACTAAGCTAGCTCTGTATAGTAGCAAGTGATGTATATCACTCCATGATCTACCTTTGGGATATTTGAAGATGTGCCTATAAGCTATGAACCTACACTCGTAGCTGGGATACTTCATCATCTTGGCATCCTCATCATCATGAGGTTCATCCACCTGCTATGCAACCTATCTCCACTCGCCCTCTATCTTATAGTGTACTTGTCACCATGAATATCATCATTACCACCCTCTACTACCACCTCATCCCTAGATTGGCCTAGGCTACTACCACCCTGCAATAACTGAGTAGTCCACCAAGTGTCATACTCTACCATGATTCTAGAGTCTACCAAACCTATGTCATCTATCCTAGGATCTGCCTCCTAAGATAATGTTGTAACCTATGAAGTGAGAAGTTGTATCTCCGCCTATAGGTGGTGATAGAAGACTAGCTCCTCTAGTACATCCTATGCTATACCAAACTTCCTAGTCACCTGAGAGTAGTGGAAGAACTCCCTAATACTCCTATGCCACCCAATGAGCCATCTCTCATGCCTCATATAATCCAAGTACTTGTCTACATCCTCCTATATAGGTCAATCTAGATAGGGCTTCCAAATAACATACCCCACCTGTAACCCTATCATTGACCTCATATAGTGATCCAGATACCCAACATAAGGTCCACAACCATCATGCAACATAACACTAGCCAACTACTACTACTACTCTTATCTCCAAGGATAATCTACCAAGTCTATCTATTTAGATGTACTCCCATCCCAAGATCTAAATTAGTAGGCTACATCTAACACCTACTCACCATCACTACATAATCCTATACAACTCATCATAGAGATGGGCCAATAGTGCACTCCCCCATGCCATGATCAACATCTAATCTGTAGTGCTCTCTAGCAAGTCTTATAACATATCTAGAAGATTCTAAGGGAACCTCATGCCTGAAGTATCTAGAAGTAGCACATTATAGATAATGTACATCAAAATACCTTGTATCAAGATAAGACATTCACCATGTACCAGTGCTCAATATGTACCCTACCATGCTCAATATATAGCAATACCATCGCTACCCGATCTCGAAACACCCGAATGAAAACTACATCCTTAGCCATAGTCAAGGAAGAGATAATAGCCCGACCATCAATCAGGATCCTAAAGATACAGTAGACATCCTCCAACATCACTATCTCACCAGTTGGAAGATGGAAAGTGTTAGTCCTAGAGTCCCATCGATGGGCTAAGGTTGTAAGATAGGCCTGATCCAACATAACTGTCAGTAATATAAGACATAAATGAGGCCAAACACCCCAAACCAATCCTAGTCTACATTGTCTATATGGGATCACAACTCAAGGAGAATATTGGGCTCTTACCCCTGAGCTATCAAAGTTTAAGGTGTAAAGAAAGGACAATTCCAAAGCCTAGTCAATTTCCTCACTCATAAAAAAATAAAATAAAAACAATTAAAAATAAAAAATTTGCCTAAGGTTCTCTAGTCACCCACATTGACAATAGCCGCCATGGACATCACTGACATCATCAGTATCTAGCACCAAAAGTCATTTTTCTAACTGTTGGAGTTTGAACCTAGCTGCCCTTGGTGATAACGACCCCCTTTTGCCAAATTAGGAGCCACCCTAAGTAAAAACGACTATGGGATTAACCCCACACGAGGTCATTTACTACCCTAAAAATATCCAAAAATTAAATCCCATCCATCTAAGCTAGCCTAAGCTAAACCTAACTAAGGATGAGGTTAATTACCGATGTTTTAGTGAGATTCATTTAACTCATTACTTAATGAGGTTTATTTTAAGTGCATAAATGACTAGAATGAGAGATGAGGAATCTACCTTAGGAGCTTTGGCTCTGCCACTCATGGAACCCTCCGAATGATCCACCATTGTGGTACAAGGAAATATTGGCAGCGTTCCACATTAGATTCTCTCTCTCTCTCTCTCTATCTATCTCTCTCTCCTTAGAGCTCACTATTATCTCAATCCAACTAGAAATAATGAATTGAAAATTGCAAAATATCCTATATATATTTTATATTTTTTCCAACTACCCACATCGATAACTGACACAGATTAGGGCAACCCTGACCGTTGATGTTGATAGTGACTATAGGATTTATAAATTCCAATCACAAATTTTGATAATGGCTAGAAAAAAATAATAAATACCCCAACTTCTCCTTACAAGGAGCTTTAGTATGGATATTAAATCATATCTACCAATCCATAATCAAAAAATCATAAAATTAACAAAAAAATCAAATAACAATAAAATTTCAAGTGTGCCTCATATCTAGTTATTTACCCTATACACTTGGCGGTTTCAACGACTTGTAGTCCATGCAATCCAATAGGATGAGTAAATTACCATAAGGCCATTTGAATCAAATTATTCATCATCGAATTGAAATGTCCTTACTTCAATCCCTAAGAAGGCCATTACGACTGAAATGCTCCATGAGAACGAGGCGTTCATTTCATTTCTTATATAAAAATTTTATCAAATCATCGAACATAGTGATTCATCACATGCTTAATTTGAATTGCTATCATCTCGATTCCCTAAGAAGGCCATTTCAGCTGGACTGCTCCATAGGATAGAGATGTACAATTACTATTAATGGTTGAAATCATAGCTATAATGCCATAAAACACACTTTAATAATCTTGAACTATCCAAATCAGTCATCTTGGTTAAGCGACTCGTCACTTTCATCACTTTCCACTTGCCTCATCGACTCATTGCTTGAGGGGGTAGTCATACTCAAAGAATTCATAATCAAAATCAATAATTAAACAGTTTGTCTTATGAATAATTGCTAACAAGTATCACAAGCTTACCCTTATACTGGGGAAAAAGTAAATATAATGAACTAAATATTTGAAAATATGTTCTTCAAACAATCCATACTAATTTCATTCAGATCAAGTCCAAAGCTTTACTCAAACTAAGCTTTTCATTTCATTGGAAGCAATAATTTTGAGATGTGCATCCTTTCTATGATTGGGGCATATAACATTTACCAGATCAATGAACACCAATGAACCTATAATATGGCTTTAGATTGTTTGTTTTTGCTTAGCATTGTATTTTCCCATAACACATCTAAAAAATGGGCATCTATAGACACCTAAAATACATCATGTTTAGGAGGCCACTCATATGGGCACATTTATAGACCATATGATTGATCTTAGACCTTTCCAAGACCCAATAGTGGTTCTAACCACTCATTTAGGATAGCATAGTCCTATGTAGCTTTAGTCATTGACATCAATAGTAGCTGCAATCACAACCATTGACAATCAAAGTGGCTAGGAGCTAGTCATTCCTATCGATAGTGGTTAAGGGCAACTTGCCCCTAGCTGCGCTAGTTGATAGCGGCTAACTCTGTAACCAACTCAGGATACCAAAGCTAGGTGAAATCTATTGAGCGTAATATATTCTTGAATGGTTAGGAGGATGGAAGCTTCTCGAAGCATCCTTACAATTTCCCAATCTCAACCATTTCTTGATATTGGCTTCCTTGTGAAGCTAATATGGAGGAATTGGGTGCCTACTTAAGGCCCTAAATTTTGATTGCAAACCCTATCCAATTCATGCACCTATGCCATAGCGAAGCTCTATCAGATTGAGGAGTGAATAAAAATCCCTTTGAGGTGTAGCAGAGCCCTATCCAATTAGATAATGGCACACATTTTCCTAGCAATGGTGGATACCCTATCTTGAGGTTAACATAGTTGTGCAAGAGTCAAATCGAGATGGATTGATATCGAATTCAATCGTAAAATCATGTGCAAAGACATGGGAAAACCTTGAACATCAATTATGAAGAAAATCAAGCAATATCAGCCCAATATTCAAAGAGTATAGCCCTTATCCTATGACCACTACTTTCAATAATGTCTTGTAGGATCAGCTACCAAATTTTATAGCGGATAGAAGAGCTAGATGCTCTGATTGACAACTAGGGTCTAGTTTAGCAATGTTTGCATTTAGTCCTTAGTTTTTTGATTCCTTGCATTTAATTTGCTTTCCTAATGTAGATTAATCACATTTTCATTCAATATTTATGCTTTATTCTTAGTAATTCATGTATTTCATATTTTCTTTCTATATTTGCTCTCTTTCTTGCATTCATTTTGAAATTAGCCTCATCTTGAGGGGCATCATGTGATATTGATGTGTCTTGTAGTTTCTTTGCATGCAGGTGATAGATTTATTCAAGGAAAAAGTATCATTGAGATCATACTTCTTGATATCAAATAAGGAGGTAGCTAATAAGCCCTCTTATAAGTAAAGTAGTGGAGGAGTGAAAATCATTGGAGTGCATCTCTCCCATTTGAGGGGCCACAAAATTTTTAATAATTATATCAAATTGAGGGATTCCCTAAGAAGGAAATATTGTAATAAATACTTATTGTGATTAATAAAGAGCACTCTATTTTGATCATCTTTTATCTTGCAATGGTTACATGATTTCTTATTTTCAATTTACTACATGTTTACAAATAGATTAGATGCATGATTTTTACTACTTACACTTTGATTTATTTACAAAATTGTTCCCACGAGACAAGATGAAATATTTTTTTACTCTTTGAACAATAACATAAGAAATACTTCTAAATTTGCTCAATATTTTGAACTACTTTCATCGAGGCTTTGAAAATAGAGAGGAAATAGACTAGTATGCTCTATAGAGTTGCCTTAACTAACTGTGCCTTTTTATCCTAGCTAAGAAGATCCTATTTCTAGCCAATTAGATTTTTTTGAATACCTAAATAAGAATATGGTAGAGCCGTAATCTCACAACCCAAAATGTTGGTAATCTTTCTTTTCCTATTGAGTGGGGTATTCAAGAAAAAAAGTTTACTCTTATGGAAACTGATCATCTGACTCATCATATTTTCATAAAAGATCAAAATCTCTTTAAGATTTTTTACTTGGGGAATGGACACCAGAGTGGAAAAAATAGTATCATTTGCAAATTGATTATGAGAGATGTGATCAGAGTGTAAATTTGGACTAATATCCTCGATACTCGACTCAAATTTTATGGCTCTACCTAGCGTCTCAATAAGAAGGATGAACATAAAGGGGGAGAGAGGATCCCCTTGGTGAAGCCCCTTTTAGATCTTAAAGTACCTGGATATAGACTCATTCACTAAGACCAAAAATAAAGACGTAAAAATATATTCTTTGATAATATTGAGCCACTGTTGGCAAAACCCAAATTTATGTATGAATTTTATCAAAAATTCCTAGGAGACACGGTCATAAGGTTTGTTCATATCTAGTTTGAGAAAAAGACCAGATCTTCCACTTTTATCCATAGAATGAACTTGTGCACAAAAATAATCCCATCTAGTATTTGTATTCCAACCATGAGATCAACTTGAGCTAGATCAATTATATTTTAGAGATTTTTTTTAATCTATTAGCCAAAACCTTGGCAAAAAATTTGTACACAATGTTGCATAAAATAATAGGTCTATGAAGAACACAAGCTTATACTAAGAGGAGGGTGAATAGTATAAGATCACTTTTTACTTTTTTTTCAAATAGTATTATACAATATAATCAATGGCAATATCAATAGCAATAAATAAATCAATGCACAAATCATCACACATAATAGAGACACCAATTTAACGTGGTTTACCCAATGTGGGCTACTCCACAGAGAAAATATTTCACTAAAATTTTCTTAATCAATATCTTGGGAATCATTTCCCTATTACAATATTTATGGACATTTTTCCAAAGGAGACACCAATACCCTAATCAAGTTCATGGATCTCTATCCATAGGATAACTTATTTCTCCTTAGCTCTAATTGGTGATATTCTAGAAGAACTACTGCCCCCACTACTCTGTCTAATGGATCTCTATCCACTAAAGAATCATATCCTCACTACCCTAGCTAATAGATATCTATCCACTAGAGACTGTCATCCTCTATACTTTGTCATATTCAAAGATCTATCTCAAATCTACACTAAACATAGTCCTTCGGTCTAGCACAAATCTACTCAATCTCTATCTCTAGTTTGGCATAAACCTGTCCTCAAACATGTACTAAAATTTATCCTCAAATTTGCACTAAATACAGTACTTCAGTCTAGCACAAATCTATCCTCAATATCTATCCCTTGATCTGCACTAAACACAGTCCTTTGATCTAACTTAAATCTATCCTTAATATTTATCCTTTGATCTACACTAAACACGGTCCTTTGATCTAGCACAAATCTATCCTCAATCTCTGTCCTTTGATCTACACTGAACATAGTCCTTTGGTCTAGAATAAATATATCCTCAAGCCTTAACACAAATCTTGACTTAATTTCAAATCAAATCTACTAGATCTACCCCAAACCTTAACTCAAGGTTTGAACAAATCAATCAATCAAATCTGCTCACAAGTCTTCTCAAAGACTTGTCTCAATTCTACCTTGTAAGCTTCCACAAAATCTCACACTAATTTGTCCACAAGTCCTCTCTAAAACTTGTCCAATTTGTTCAACAAGTTCTCACTAGAACTTGTCCAAATATTCTCAATAAGTCCTCACTAGAACTTATCAAAATATTCTCAATAAGTTCTCACTAGAACTTATCCAAATTTGCTCTCAATATGTATTGTAAGCTTCCACAAAAGCTCACACAAATTTGTCCACAAGTCTTCTCAAAGACTTACCTCAAATATGCTCAACAAGTCCACACTAGAACTTGTCCAATATCATAGAAACATAAAGATAATTTTTAGAGACTCAATATGCTTCACATTCACCTCAATACTCAATCACTTTTAATCACTCTTTTAGAAACATATAAAGAATTTTTAGAGACTCAATATGCTTCACATTCACCTCAATCACTCAATCACTTTCAATATAGAGAATTGTTAGAGAATCAATATGTTTCACACTCATAAATACTCAACCTCTTTCTCAAATCAATTCAGAATATAGAATAATTTGTTTTATAGAACTTGAACTATCACTTCACACATCCACTTGACTAGGCTCAACCAACTCTACTCAACCAATCACTTAATGAAATAATCCTTGCTCACAAACCCTAGTCCAAGCATATGAACACTCACTCAAATATTTCCAACAATACTTATCAACCAATATCACATAACAATGATACTCATGTTATTTCCAAACCCTAGTTCAAGTTCTTCACTCAATTACTCACTTCAATAACAATGCTTATAAAACAATCTCACATAACAATGATACTCATGTTCTTTGCAAACCTTAGTTCAAGTTCTTCACTCAATTACTCACTTCAACAACAATGCTTATAAAACAAGGTTTTATCAACAACTCTTTTTATTCCAGAAAACCTTGAAGAATTAAATCAAAACACTCTCAACAATGCTAACCAAACAATCCTTTTCACTCCAAATTTTCATACACAAATTTCAAAAATCACTCACTAGGAATAATATGCCCATACCTTTTGTTGGATATCAAAGTGCATTTGGAAAAACCTAATTCAATCACAATTTCCTTCTTTCCAATTCCAATGGTTAAACACAACAATATCACTTCAACACTTTCTTAAAATATTCCTTTAGTCACAAAATAATCACAACTCAATTTATGCCTTTACTATCCTTTCAACCACTTGAGAAAATAATATTAAAAATATAATTTTGCAAATCCCTTATAACTTCCCTTTCTACCTTAGAAACCAATTATAATATGCAAAAAATTAATTTCTAAATGCTTAAAATATTTTCCCAATATTTTTGGTGCCCAAGATTAAAGCATACCGCTTTCTTCCCCAGAAAGGGGATTCGGTGAGATTCGATCCACCGTCTCCTCAGGCCTAAGCGTCTTAGAACTTGGGAGCCCACCACATGGGATACTAATACCCACGTGAAATAAGGAAGAATCCCTTCCTATTATGCCTCCACCATAATTTGACTTTCAACAAAATTCACACACTTTATCTTCCTTGAACACAGTGCAAATCATAAGGCTCGCAAATACTTTCGAAGGCATGGTAAATTTTTGTAAGGTGGGTAGTCCCCCCTTATATACAATTTTTTAAATTTCTCCTCACGTCGGCGCTTTGTATTTTGAAATTGAATTTCGAATTTTAATTTTAATAACCCACCTTAGGGTTATTTAACCTTAGCTTAAATTAATTAATAATTAATAATTAATTTAAATAACTTTATAAGTTAAGCAAATTAACTAATAAATTAATTTAAAATTTATTTTTATAATATTATAAAATAATATTATAATATTATTTACTTGGGCTTCTTTTTGCATTTTGGGCCAAATCTGATTTCTTGGAAACGGGTCTTGAAACTTAAACCGAATTATGCTTTTGCATTTATTGGAGAACCTGAAACTGATGCTGGAAACTGAAACTGCCACTGACGGGTGTTGAAAGTTAGACATTAAGGACCAATAAATTTTGACATCAATGACAACTTATCACTCAAAATGTCCAAAAATATCTCCTTTTGTCATTAATGGCAACCCAAATTATTTTTACCAAAACTTGACCTTTTTCCTATTTTGCTCTCCCTAGGAAACTGCTCCCCTTGACTCAATGTTCTTTCCTTAAACAAAATCTCTCCTCCTTACTCAAATATCTCCCCCTTTGACATCAATGGCAAAGAGTTGCCTTTGGGGCTTGGGTTTAAGAATGAATCTCTTAGCTTAGCCCCTCCCCCACCTCCTCTTAAGGTGGTTAATTTTGGGATGGGAGTATTTCTACTCCCAGAAAGCATTGGTCTTTACCTTTGTCATCTTTCCTTCTTGTCAAATCCTTCTGATTCCTTTGACTATTCCAATCCATGCCCATCTTCCTATTCCTATACATATCCATATTCTTGTTCTTTTTCATGTCCATATCCATATTTCTATTCCTATTTTTGTTCATGTTCATATTCATATTCTTGTTCCTGTTCCTGCTCCTATTTATATTCATATTATTGTTCCTATTCCTATTCATATTCATGTTCATGCTTGGTTCTGGAATGTCTACTCTACACCACTTTGTTGTATGTCCATAATTATTGCACTTATAACACTTAATGTTATTATTCCTTGGAGGTGCAAATGTCTTAGGATTTATCCTAGTGAAGCCATATCCTTTTTTGTCATGAACCCTACAATCCATTGCCTTGTGACCAAACTGATTACAAGAGCAAAAATACCCTTGAAAGAGATGTCCATTTATGAAATTTTCATATTCCTATCTTCCATTTATTCTACACTACGAATCTTTGTGCCCATACCTGTGACATGAGAAACATCGTCCATTGAAGAAATCTTGCCTTGACTCCATTGGTCTCTTAGTCTCTTCTTCCCTGTATTGTTTCCCGTTCCACTTGTTTCTCATTTGTGCATTGTTCCTTCCCTCTTGATATTTCTATTTTCCAAATTATCCTTAGAAGTCTCACTTTCTCTTTCATTCTTCTTTTATGAAGCTTCTTCCTTTTTGGTACTTGAGCTTGAATCTCCTTTTTTCTGCTTTTTGTTTCCCTTGTTCTTCTTCTAAACTAAGTCATATTTTGGTGACTGATGATATTTGTGCATTGATTATATTGTTCAAAGTATTTGATTTTTTATCAAAATTGTGTAGCTTTTCCTTAGAGTCTTTCACTTCCATCCTTAGTGAAACTATCTCATGTTATAATCTTTCACACTCTAGATATTTTGTCTTTAATTTTTCAACCATAACTTCTTCAATCCTTCTTGCCTCTTCAACCTTGATTTTGAAGTTGGTGAGTTCCTATAGAGACTTTGCTTTTTATTTCTTATCTACTTGAGCTTGAAATCTTAATCCTGAGTTCTCCCTTTTTAATTCTTCAAGAGTAACCATAAGTCTTTGACATTCATCTTTTTTACCTTTGACTATTCAACCATTCCCTTTTCAACTTTCCTTGCCTTTTCAATATTATATTTCAAGTTAGAGAGATCTTGTAGAAGCTTTGTCTTACATTTCTCATCCTCTTGTATTTGAGATTTTAATTATAAGTTCTTCCTTTTCAACTCAACAAGTTCCTTAAGAGTGACTTCCTCATATTTTTCTAAATTTCTCTCTTTTATTTGGTCTTCAATAGGAGTATTTTCTTCTATTACTAAAAGTAGAGTTTATTCTTCATATCTATTTTGATTTTTCGTGTTATCATTTTCTAAACCAACCTCTAGGATTTTAGTTCTGAGAGTATCATATTCATCTTCACCACTATTAAACCCATTGCAATAACGTACATCATGACCAAAATGACCACAAAAAAAACATTTTTCACCTTCTTGTGGACAATAAGCTGCATGGTGACCTGTATTCCTATATATAGTACAAAAATTTATCAATCTGATCTTTTTTTCACTGCTTGATTCATATCTTGAATCTATTTCTATTTTTCCTACCAAAACAACAATATTAAATTCATATTTATTTTCTTTCATGACTATGTATGTTCTTTTCTTCTTGTGTCTCATGGTTCTGCCTTTGCCTTTCTTTGCCATTTCTATTCTTGTAAGATATTTCTTCAAGCTGTTAAACATTTTTTGAAGGAACCAACTATAAAACCAATTGAATAACACAAGCTTATATTGAGAGGGGGGTGAACAGTATAAGACCACTTTTCACTTTTCTTTCCCAAATAGTATTATACAATATAATCAATGGTAATATCAATATCAATAACTAAAACAATGCACAAATCATCACACACAATAGAGACATGAATTTAACATGGTTCACCCAATGTGGGCTACTCCACGGAGAAAATATTTCACTAAATTTTTCTCAATAAATCTCTTGGAAATCCTTTCTCGATTACAATGTTTATGGAACATTGTCCAAAGGAGACACCAATCCCCTAATCAAGTTCATGGATCTCTATCCATATGAGAACTTATTTCTCCTTAGCTCTGATTGGTGATATTCTAGAAGAACTACTGCCCCCAATACTCTGCATAATGGATCTCTATCCATTAAAGACTCCTATCCTCAATACCTTGGCTAATGGATCTCTATCCACTAGAGACTATAATCCTCTATACTCTGTCACCTTCAAAGCTCTATCTCAAATCTACACTAAACACAATATTTTGGTCTAGCACAAATCTGCTCAATCTCTGTCTCTGGTCTGGCACAAACCTATCCTAAAATATGCACCAAAATCTATCCTCAAATTTGCACTAAACATGGTCCTTCGGTCTAGCACAAATCTATTCTCAATATTTGTTCTCTGATATGCACTAAACATAGTCCTTCGATCTAGCACAAATCTATCCTCAATATCTATCCTCTGATATGCACTAAACATAGTCCCTCGGTCTAGCACAAATATATCCTCAATATTTATCCTCTGATATACACTGAACACAGTCCTTTGGTCTAGCACAAATCTATTCTCAACCTCTATCCTCAAGCCTTAACACAAAGCTTGACTCAATTTCAAATCAAATTTGCTATATCTGCCCCAAACCTTAACTCAAGTTTTGAACAAATCAATCAATAAAATCTAATCATAAGTCTTGTCAAAGACTTGTCTCAATTCTGCCTTGTAAGCTTTCACAAAATTTTACACTAATCTATCCACAAGTCCTCTCTAGAACTTGTCCAATCAGCTCAACAAGTTCTCACTAGAGCTTGTACAAATATTCTCAATAAATCCTCATTGAAACCTATCCAAATATACTCAATAAGTCCTCATTATAACTTATCCAAATATGCTCCCAATATGTATTGTAAGCTTCCACAAAAGCTCATACAAATCTATCCACAAGTCTTCTCAAAGAATTACCTAAAATATTCTCAACAATTCCACACCAGAACTTGTCCAATCTCATAGAAACATAAAGAGAATTGTTAGATACTCAATATGCTTCACATTCACCTCAATACTCAATCACTTTCAATCACTCTTTTAGAAACATATAGAGAATTGTTAGAGACTCAATATGCTTCACATTAACCTCAATACTCAATCACTTTCAATCACTCTTTTGAAATATATAGAGAATTTTTAGAGACTCAATATGTTTCACATTCAAAAACTCTCAATCACTTACAATATCTCTTTTATCATAGAAACATATAGAGAATTGTTAGAGACTCAATATGTTTAACACTCATCAATACTCAACCTCTTTCTCAAATCAATTTAGAATATAGAATAATTTGTTTCATAGAACTTGAACTATCACTTCACACATCCACTTGACTAGGCTCAACCAACTCTACTCAATCAATCACTTAATAAAATAATCCTTGCTCACAAATCCTAGTCCAAGCATATGAACACTCACTCAAATATTTCCAACAATACTTATCAACCAATCTCATATAATAATGATGCTCATGTTCTTTCTAAACCCTAGTTCAAGTTCTTCACTCAATTACTCACTTCAATAACAATGATTATAAAACAATCTCACATAACAATGATACTCATGTTCTTTGCAAACCCTATTTCAAGTTCTTCACTCAATTACTCACTTCAACAACAATGCTTATAAAACAAGGTTTTATCAACAACTCTTTTTATTCCAGAAAACCTTGAAGCATTAAATCAAAACACACTCAACAATGATAACCAAATAATCCTTTTCACTCCAAATTTTCATACACAACTTTCAAAAATAACTCACTAGGAAGAATATGCCCATACCTTTTGTTGGATGTCAAAGTGCCTTTGGAAAAACTTGTTTTAATCACAATTTCCTTATTTCCAATTCCAATGATTAAACACAACAATATCACTTCAACACTTTCTTAAAATATTCCTTTAGTCAGAAAATAATCACAACTCAATTTATGTCTTATTGCTCCCTTTAAAAATAACACTCATCATAACATACATGAAATAATTACTTGGATACACCCTATAAAATCCAACTCAAAATATTTTTTTAACACCATAAAACATCAACCAAACACCTTACTATCCTTTCAACCACTTGAGCAAATAATATTAAAAATCTAATTTTGCAAATCCCTTATAACTCCCCTTTCTACCTTAGAAACCAATTATAATATGCAAAAAATTAATTTCTAAATGCTCAAACTATATTCCTAAAATTTTTGGTGCCTAAGATTAAAGCATACCTCTTTCTTCCCCAAAAAGGGGATTCGACGAGATTCGATCCACCGTCTCCTCAGGCCCAAGCACCTTAGCACTTGGGAGCCCACCGCATGGGCTACTAATTCCCACATGAAGGAAGGAAAATTCCCTTCCTCTTATGCCTCCACCGTTGTTTGAATTTCAAAAAAATTTGCACACTTTATCTTCCTTGAACGCAGCATAAATCATAAGGCTTGCAAATACTTTCGAAGACATGGTAAATTTTTGTACCGTGGGTAGTCCCCCCTTATATACATGTTTTTAAATTTATTCTCACGTCGACTCTTTGTATTTCAAAGTTGAATTTCGAATTTTAATTTTAATAACCCACCTTAGGGTTCTTTAACCTTAGATTAAATTAATTTATAATTTATATTTAAATTAATTAATAATTAATTTAAATAAATTTATAAGTTAAGTAATTTAACTAATAAATTAATTTAAAATTAATTTTAAACTTCCTTTGTATATATAAAAGAATATTATAATATTATTTACTTGGGCTTATTTTTGTACTCTTGGCCATATCTAACTTCCTGGAACCGGGTCTTGAAACTGAAATCAAATTATTCTTTTGCATTTATTGGAGAATTTGAAATTGATGCTACCAACTGAAGCTACCAATGACAGGTGCTAAAATTTTGACATTAAGGACCACTCAATTTTGACATCAATGACAACTTATCACTCAAAATGTCCAATAGTCTAAAATAATTAAAATATTTTATCCCGTGAGACTTACGAATACATGTAAAAAATGTGGAATTAACATCCCTTGAAAGACGCCCCATTATTTGAACCTCTTTCAAAGCATTTCCAATATCTCTCCCCACAATGTGCTAGTATCTCTAGAAGAATATAGGAGAGAAGTCATCCAACCCTAAAGCTTTCAACCCTCCCATGGAAAAGGCCACCTTTTTAATTTTCTCGTCTTCAAAAGGGTTGATCAAAATAAAGTTCATCTCTTCTGTAACTAGTTGTGGAATGCTAGATAATAACTTTCTTTTTGCTTGTTCATCCCCATTTGACTTCTCCCCCAATAGGGATTCAAAGTAGTTTACCGCTTCTACTCTAATTTTGTGAATATCAACCAATTTCTAGCAATCTGCTTTTAAAATTTCATTAATCTTGTTAATAATCCTATGCCTTGAGTGGAAATATAATTTATTTTTGTATTCATATCTCCTTATTTTAACCATAAGGCTCGAGATTTTTGTTTCCAAAGCATTTCCTCACACGTTAGAGTGTTGAGGTCTACCAACAAAGTCTTCTCTTTCAATCTAGCTTCCATAAAAAAATCTCTAGTTTCAATCTCAACTTCCAAAGTTTTAAGTTGAGCCTTCAAGGATTCTTTTTTCACATTCACATGGCCAAAAACCTCTTTATTTCAAATCTTTAAATTAAATTTAACCCACCTTAATTTCTTAGCCACTTGAGAGATTAATGGTCCAGAAAATTTGTGAGACCACCACTCACTAATATTAGATTCCAACCCTAAATATTTCAGCCACATTGTTTCAAATCTAAAATAAAACGTACATCATTCAAGTATTAACTTTATTTGTAGTTCTTTTGAATGTAGAGTTTCTCAATTATATTGTAATGCTTTTCAATAAAAGTTTATAAACTATAGTTTGCATTTTTAAAAAAAACCTTGGAAGTTGCATTAAAGGTAGACTTTTCTTGTCATTTTCTATAAGGATTATAAAAAGTTTGATGTTTTAATTTTTTAAAATATAAAAAACATAAAACTTAATTATATATATATAGTTACACTGTAAGTATTTTCAATAAAAGTTAAAAAAAAAATTGGTTTTTATATTTTTTTGGAAGGTAAAATATAAAAAACTTGAAACATAATTTTATGCCTCTTCTTTTTATAATTATAATTATAATTGTATTGTAATAAATATTTTTTTTTTCACATCTTTTCACATCCTTAATCTAAACATGGATCTTTTCTTGATTTAATTATTTTTTATTCACAAAAGAAAAATTTGAGCTTGATTGGCTAGATTCTTTCATCATCACAACTAAATTTGGCTCTAAAGCCTACTGTCTAACCACCTTAGATGATAAAGAACATAAAAAACCAAGCATATGCATGCAAGTACATAACAATAAGAAAGACCTTTTAAGATGCATTATGTTCATTGGTTCTTTAATTTATTTTCCATCAAGCATGACAAGGTAGTAAGCATTTGAACTAGACATAGAAGTTATGATTAATGGATCTAATGGAACTAGCTAATTAAACTCAAATTGTAACACCATTGGATGCATATCCTCTAACACCCTTAATCTAAACATACATATTTTTTGATTTAAACCCTTTTTAAAAAATAAATTACCTTTAAAAATTTTCTAATATTTTTTATTCTTCACTTATGCCAAACAAAATATAAAAAAATTAAAACATAATTTTTATCTAAACATAATTATCAAAGTTCTTTTCACAAGAATTATTAATTTTTTAGTAATATACAAAAATTGTAAGCATAACTATATCTACGTTTACTTTAATCTCATAATCATAATTGCGTGTTAAATTAATTATAATAAATCAAATTTATGACTTGTCTTCTAATACCCCTAGTCTAAACATATGTTTTTATTAATCTAAACTTTTATTAAACCTTTTAAAATTTTAGAACTTTTTATTTTTTCTTATGCTCAAAATTGAATTGAAGAGACAAAAACTAAACCTTTCCTTTGTTCTCAATTTTGATTTCTTTTTTTTGGTAAATTAATTTGTATTATTTCAAAAAGGGCATTTGAAAGGCACCCTATCACCTTTTACATCAAGGAACCAAGAGGAATGCAATAGAGATAAACGAGTCTCCGTAAACAGAACAAACCCAATAAAATTGAAAGACTAAGAACAAAAAGGCCAAAAAGGCTAAAAGCCATTACAATCCTTTGGAAAAAAGGAACAGAAAGGAACACCACCAAAAAGAGAAACACAAAGGTGAGATGGAACAAAATATCTTGCACACCAACATACCAACAGAAGAGTAATGCAACCAAGAGAAAAACTAGCAGCAAGCCATGAACATCGTCAAGGAAGGGCATCGAGTTGCAGAATGTTGTGAACATCAATTTCTAGAACATTGTCCTTTGCTTCGTCCTTCAAGGTTTCTTTGTCCTTTGAAGTTTCCTTCATATTTTCTAGGTAGGCATCTTGAGAAATTTCAACTACATCATCTTCATTAGCACCCCCTTTGACATCGGAAGGGGGTTCAGTAGCAGAGACCATGGAGGAACCATTGAAACTTCTGCAGAAGAAGAAAATGTTGATATTATGCCTTTGTTCCTTAAAGCTAGCAATGAACTTACCAATGGTGATGTAAGACATCTCCAGATGGATGATTGATGCAATAGTATCATGGATAACTAATTTATTAAGGAAATTCTCAACAAGCTCAATCGAAGTAGACTGAGATTTAGGAGGTTTGCCAGTGATGGAAAGTGGGGTTTCAACTACATCCTTAAGCTTTAGTCGTTGAGAGCTTCTAACAGGGGTTGTTTCAACTTTGATTTTCTTCCTAGCAATAGGGCAAGGCTTATCATTTTTTATTTTTATTTTTATTTTGGATTAGAATGCTGGGGGCTAGGAGTAGAGGAACAGTTATCTTCTCCAAAATCAGACTTAGGAATGTTGCCACTAGGGAAATGAATGAGGAGATAACGGTAAAGGACTTTGAAAAGCCCTTGGTTACTGCGAAGGACATCCTCCTTTTTGCGGGTAGACGTAATGGTGTAGTCGATGGACTAGAAAATAGCAACAGGGATGTTCATGGCTTTGACTTCACAAAAATGGTTCACATAGGTAAGGTGAATACAACATAATTGAGAATCTAGATTATCACAAGAAATATATTGTATTACAGGAACAAGAATTTGCTGCAAAGGAGGGGAAAGGTGTTCATGAAATAAACCTTTGCTATAATTTTATAAACCTCAGAGTTCTTCTCAAATAAAGACAATTCAGCCTCCCAATTTTTTTTGTTGCGTCGAATAAATTTACCCTCCAAGGATTGGCATATCAAGCCCACCAGTAACTCAATGGAGATATGAAATTGGACACCATGATATATGAGGTAACCATTATCCCAAGAGTTATAAAAGGCCTTTGTTATGTTGTCATCAACCCTAGTGAAAAGCTTAAAAAATTCAATTAAAGCACTGTTGGTTTTTTTATCCACAAATCATGAACCAAAGGATGGATCTGGAACACATTAGGCTCAATGTAAATGAGTTTACGCTCTTTCATGGTGATGAAAGGGGAAAAATATAAAGGTCGATCAAGAAAAGGAATAGAAAGAGTAGGATCAAACACCAGGATAATGAATAGGGCATGCACAAGATCAAATAAAAGAATGACATTGCCTTGTGAACATCTTCTTTGGGACCATAAAGGCATTAGTAGAAATAGAATGAAGTCTTCAAAAAGTAGGGATTGGCTAGGGCAAAGTTTTGATCTGTAAATAAATATTAGGATAAAAACCTAGCCAACCACTTGGTGACACTCTAAAATGGTAGCTTGAAAATTTGGGGTGCATGAAAGGCTTAGCCAAAAAGATATCCAAGCACGAGACACCGAAAGGCTTAGGATGATTGCAAAATTGATTATCAAGATGATACTTTGATCGAGAAGGTTGAAGATGGTTTCCAAAAAAATAATATTACATGTATCAAAGAACACGGGATTCAAATGATTCAAACTCATGTGAAAATTTACCTTGGGATAATAAGAATAAGTGGTCACCCAAAAATTATTAAATTTCTTGAAAGAGGCAATGTGGAAATGGAAAATAGAGTCTAGAGGGTTTTGAATCCAATATCCCAAGAAAGGCAAGGTGATTGAATGAAGATGAAACCAAAGGTCTAGCAAGTAGCTCTTGGGGATTACAAAGGACAAAAAATGTTGATGATTAGGATTGATAGGCAAATTAGTTTTCGTCATTGATAACATGAGTTTTGTCCCTCCCTTGAATTTGGTCCCATTTGAGAAGATCATCCACCTCAGGGGTTAGAATGTCTATCCATGTTAGAAGTCCTTGGGCATTGACCCCAATATTAGCCAACTTATCAAAAATTGTATTAGCCTCCCTATAAGTATGCTGGATAATGCAATTATGTTACCTCTGAAGGATGTGCTTGCAGTCCTGAACGGTTCATCTAATCCTCCAATTGGAAGACTTAGAAGACTTTAAGTAGTTAATGATATTTAGAGAATCACCTTCCACAATGATGTTTCCTAGAATATCTTTGATAAATTGGAGGCCTCTCCAGACAACCTTTGCCTCAGTGGAGTGATTGGTAGTCACACCTAGAGGCTCTGAGTAGGAAAAAATAGAATTTCCTAGATGATCGCAGAGGATTCCACCAATCCCCCCTATTCCAGGATTTCCTTTGGTCGCTCCATAAAAATTAAGTTTGACCCAACCAATAGGAGGAGGAATCCATTTGACACTATTTATAGGATTAGAAGAATCAGTACATTTGAGATCATCAAGACTTATATTGCAAGACTTTAGGATGTATTTCTCAAAATGAGGACAAGGATGCGGATTTAGAGGAGTGATAAGAACATTTTTTGTGGCACAAAGAATAATTTTATTGACAATGTACTTAGGTTGGACAAATTTCTTGTTAAAAACTTTGTGGTTGCATTCAAGCCAAATTTACCACAAATAATGCTAAAGACTAAATTTACACAATCCTTTGAGCACAAAATTTTTAAAAGGATTAGGCCACTGATAAAAAATGTCAACAATGGAAGGAGGATTGGCCTAAACCAACTAGAATATTTGAAGAAGTTTATTGATAACCATCCTTGAAAAGGAATAAAATAAGAAGATGTGGGACATAGACTCCCAATTGTAAAGACAAAGATAACATCTATTAAGAAGAATGAGTCCCCTTTTCATAAAGTTCTTGATAGTAAGAATGCGATCTTGAATATAGAGCCAAGAAAATGAAGCAATTTTAGGAATCAAATACTTAGTCTATACAAGCTTGAAATGTGGAGGATGCTCAATATAATCAAGGGAAAGCAAGCAAGTAGTCTTAATAGAAAAATCCCCAGAGTTTGTGGGCTCCCAAATGGCTTGATCTTTAGAGAGAATGTCGAGGACTCTGATAGAGAAAATATGGTTATTTAGGTACGAAGATTCCTCTTCACAATTTGGGAAATTAACCTCTTTCCATTTCATAGCTCCATTAATTGAGACTATAAAATTAGCCACTAGAGGACCAAAAAGCTGCTTGGTAGTGTTGATGATCCTTTGAAGTATAGGATTCTGGATGAGAGGATGATCGCCAACCCACTTATCTTCCCAGAAAAATATGGACCTACCATCTCCAAGTTTCCAATGAGTTACTTTTTACACCAATGGATGAGCTTCACAAATGGACTTCCAGAAGGCAGAACTGTAGGAAGGTATCTGGCCATGCAAGAACTCAGCATTATGAAGATACTTCATTTTTATATTTTTTACCCAATCAACCCTCTCATTTGAAATAAGTCTCCAGAACTTCTTATCAAGGAGGGAAATATTTATGTGGGATATCCATATGATACCTAGACCACATTGGTATTTAGGTTGCATATTTTATCCTAGGCCACCAAATGAAATCTGTGTTTGTTCTCAGTACCTAACTAGAGGAAGTTTTTTTTAATTCTTTCCATTTTACTGTAGACAGAAGCTAGAGATTTGAATAAAGATAAGAAATAAATAGGAATACTTTGAAGACAAGCCATGGTCAAAGTAATTTTGCCAGCTTGGGAAGGGAGGTTTCCTCTCCAGGTGGTCATATTTTTTTTGAAGTCTTTCAATGACATTGTCCCACAAGTTTTCCTTAATATTCCAAATGAAAAGAGGTATTCCAAGGTATGAAGACGATAGACTTTTGATAGAGCAATGAAGAATGTTGGCAATCAACTACTGCCTTCTCAAGGGAGTATTAAGGAAAAATAATTTGCTCTTCTGGATATTGATTTTTTGACCAAAAACTACTTTGTAAAGGATAAGAATACGTTTGATGATAGTAGCTTCATTGACAGAGGCAAAGGTGGACAAGAGAGTATCATCAAAAAATTTTTGATGGGTGATAGGACTACATTGTGAAGTAACTTGAATGCCAAAAATTAGTCTTGCCTCTTTAGCTGCCAAAATAGACCTACCAAGAGCCTCAACCGTAATGATGAAAATGATGGGGGATAAATGATCTCCTTGTATTAGACCTCTACTGCTTTAAAAGTAACCAGTGGGAGAACCATTGATAAGAAAAAAGAACCAAGCAGAGGATATGCATCCTTTTACAAGGGAAATCCAATCAGAGTGAAACCCAAACTTGTGAAGGATGGTAATAAGAAAATCCCAACTCAGTCTATCATAGGTTTTGTTCATATCAAGCTTAAGAAGAAAGGCTACATTTTTATTGAGGGAACAGGAATGAATGGCTTCATGAACAAAAATAATGCCATCTAATATGGATCTACATATAACAGAGCTACCTTGGTATTTATTTATAATAATAGGCATGACTTCTCTCATACGAATGGCAATAGCCTTGGTTAAAATTTTGCAAATGACATTACAAAGGCTTATAGGTCAAAAGTTGTTAAAGCTAGTAGCATTGGGGATTTTTGGTATGAGAGCAATGAACATGGAATTGAAGCCTCTAGGAATAGTCTTAGAACATTGGATTTCTGTAATGGTTTTACACACATCATTACTAAAAATATCCCAAAATACCTAAAAGAATCTGGGAGGAAAACCATTAGGTCCAGGAGCTTTATTATGTTTCATTGAAAAAAGGGCATCATTTATTTCCTTGTCAAAGAGCACTGCATTTAATTTGTTGTTGATGTCATCAGTAATTAGTTTGGGAATGAATTGAAGAGAGAAATATTTAGCAGCTCTAGCATTGGGTTGATGTTCCTCTTGCAAAAGTTTTGAAAAGTGGATATGACCTGACCTGATTTATTTAATATCATTCTCCATTCTGCCATCTTGCATGCAAATTTCTTTAATCCTGTTGTGACTACGATATATCAATGTTGAGACATGAAAGAAATTTGTATTGGAGTCTCATTTTTTTAACCAAATATCTTGATATTTCTATCTCCAAAATATCTCTTCGCACTAAAGGATATTATGATATTGAGCTAATAAGTCCCTTTCATTTTCTTTGATTTCTTCAGAACAATCACCTTTTTATTACCTTTATTTTTCTATTATCTCAAGCCTATTAATGATGTCCTTTTTGTTCTGGAAGAGGTTGCCGAAGACATATCTATTCCAGGTTTTTAAATTCTCCTTGATGTTTTTAAGTTTTTTGTGCCAACAAAAAGGAAGGAGAACCTTGGAAGTTAGATTGCGCCACTGTTTGATCCTTTCTCTAAAATCAGGATGAAGCATCCACATAGATTCAAACCTAAAAAGGGTTTTGAATAGCTTTGGATTATTTGTATCAAGGAGAATAGGACTGTGATCAGAACTAATTTTGAGTAGGTATTTAAGATTTGCATCCCCCCACATGTTGGTAGCTTCTTGAGAAAAAATAACTCTATCAAGTTTAACCTGAATTAATTGGGCACCACATCTTCGGTTTGACTAGGTAAACTTATTTCCTTTGAGATTGACATCCATGAGGTTTTATTATCAATTCTGATTTCATTGTAATATAAGAATTTGATTTCTTGAGAAACCAATTTCATTATAATTCAAACATTTTCTTTCTTAAATAACCCATGCTCATGGGTGGACTTTTCATATTTTTTATTTTCAATATTTCTAAATCATGTTAAACATATAGATAAAGAAGACATTGTAAACATCAATATAATATAATTTTTTTTTTATGAAAAGGCTATTTAATTAATAGTTAAAAGTATTTTACAACAAAAAAAAGAGTGTGGGTGGAAAAATCACACCCCTGAGGAAACCACACTAATCCTAATAGCATATTAGGAAAGACAAAGCTGAAAAGAACTGGTCTCACTACCAACACATAAAAAATGAGAACTAATTACAAGAAAGCCATTATGGAATTAAACCTTTTGTGGAAATCCCATTATCCATCGAAGTGGGTGGCACCCCCACCCATAAAAGTGATCATCATCCCATCCTAAAGCATGAGTAATGGGAGATGGAGGACGTGACAAAGCAGAGATATTTTCATTGCTAACCAAGGCATCCCACCCGGCACTGGAAACCTGTATCAGTTGTTGCAAATTCCATGTATCACATCACTACAAATTACCCCCAATGTCATTGTATTTGTTCCTAGGTGGCTAGCATCTAGCATGATATGGGCACCGATGAGAATGGGAGTGATATTGATTAGGAGGTGTGTGATCTGGGGCCATCCTACTCATGACACAAGGGGTACCGCCCCAATAAGTCAACAAGATATACAAGTGGTCCACCTCCATAGCCACCTTCTTAGCTTGGTCACAAATCTAAAACCACACATCATGGAATACTTCCAACTTGTCAGCCAAAGAAAATTCTAGAGATGGATCAACCTATTTGAAAATAATTCTATTTCTAGATTTCCAAATGTGAAATAGAATGCTGACTCTAAAATTTTTCCACAATTCCTTTAGAGGGAGGGATAATTGGATGGGATCACCCAGTAAGGCATACTACCATGAAATTGGTAGGGGCATTTACAAAGCAAATAAAGAAGCAACCAAATTACAGGCCAGATTGGCACGTTTGCATGACAAAAAAATATGTAAAAAAGATTCACGTTATTGATAGAATGAGCATCTAGGGTTAGGCACCCCCATATAATAAATTTGATTGCCATGAGGAAGTCCCTAACACATCAAGATCCAAGAAAAAAAGGCTTTCTTTGGATCCAAGTAAGAAGCCCAAGCTGAGTGGAATCTGGATTTCCATCTAGTATGAGTAGAAACGAGGTCCCATTTGACATTGAGCTTGGGCACCATGGGGGAAGTTGGCATAATCCATTCATAACCCTGTCTGGCTTTGTAATTGAGCAAAGGAGTGCTTTTGTACCATGCCCAATCTTTCCACCAGGGTTTCTAGGATTTGACTCCTATTTTATACCAAATGGAAAATAGGGTGTTGTCAATCACTACATCATAGATTGCTCTATCCGCACTGGTCAAGTAGAAGGTGTGTTTAAAATTATCCTAGGGGATCCAATCCCTAGTTTTTTTGGAATAAAAATTTATAATTGTGACAATTCCATGCTTAAAGAACTTTTGAGCATGGACCCAGGGGATTTGTGCTAACGGTGTGCCCTATAACTTGAAAAAAAGGACCACCAAACATTGAGATGATTTATGGAGAGGCCTTTATGTAACATAGCCCCCTTCCATATAATCCATGAGTTGATTTGATGCCAAGCCTTCCATATGCTCTTGATAACAAAGGAGCCAAGTATTTTAATGAATATTGGGATAAGCACCAGAAATGGAAGATCCATCGTTGCCCATGCTCTATGATTGATGGGGAATCCAATCGAGATACAATGTATGAGAAGCACTTTCCAAGTTTTAGGGCCTTTAAGAGGCTGAATAATATATTTATAACAAAGGGCTAAACCTTATCTTTTGCAGTCCAACATACCGATACCACCAGCATTCCTTGGGATACAGTAGATATTCCAAGCCAATCTATGGAAACCCTTTCACTCAGAACCATTGGACCATAGAAACTACCGTAATAGTTTTTCAAGATTTTTATAACATGCCTAGGAAGTGACCCAGTAGGATGAGTAGTAAACATGTGTGGATGCCAACACATTCAAGCAAATTTAGAATTTTCCAAAAAGAGACAGTTTCTTAGCATTCCAATACTCTAGTTTACTTTTAAATTTGCTGATGACATAGGACCATAATTATGATGGAGAGCCTTGAAAGGTAAAGGGAATGCCAAGGAAATTAAAAATTTCCCTAGGCTGAATCCAGTTCCATTGAACGTGTTAAAGCTAGAGGACACCCCTAGAGGATACCCCTAGATAAGGAGCTAGAGGAAACCCCTACCTTACTGACCTATGCAGCCAAATGGCTTCAGATTGACATTTATTGAGATAAATTATGGCTTAAGCATCCTAAAAAAGCATCTTGATAGTGAAAATTAATTGAGGGCCAAAGCCAAGAGCTTCTAGCATAGAAAGTATGAAGACCCATTCAATTCTATCATAGGCCTTTTCAAAATCAAGTTTGAGGAAGAGGGTCTGTTGATTAGATCTATGATACTACTCCATACCTTCTCATACTACCAAGACATTGCCAAAAATGTAGCAATTTTGAATAAATCTAGTATGCTCAGGCCTTACAATAGAGGGAAGCAAAGGTCGAAGTTGTAGGACAAACTCTTTGGCAATGATTTTGTAGTTGAAATTTAACAGGGTGATTGTCATCCAGTTTGTGATGATCTCTGGATCCCTTGAATTGGTGATAAATTTGATGTTTCCATTATTTATTAGAGTTCTTAGGAAGCCAGTCCTCAAGGCTTCCAAGTATACTCTGTGTAGGTTAGGGCCAACAAAATCTCAGCAGGTTTTGTAGAATTCGTAAGGGAAGCCATCTAGCCCAAGTGCCTTAGTGTCTACCATTTGAAAAAGAGCATAAACTAGGTCCTACATTGATAATAAGTTCTTGAAATAATTCCTTTGAGTAGGGGAGAGGCAAGTATGGTCAACTTATTTATAGAAACGAAGAGCTTGTTCCCTTTATGAAGTTACTACTGAGCAAAAAAAATGAGAGTATGATTCTTGGTAAATGATGTTTCTATCTCAGGAAAATAAATTATTTGAACCCCATTAACAACAAGGGCTTTGAATTGAGTAGAATTCCTAGGAGGCTTGAGTCTTTGAAAAACACTTTAGAAACTCTATCACCCACTTTAAGACAATGGATCTTGGCTTTGATTTGAGCCCCTTTAGCTTCATATAGCTCAACCACTTTGAGCTCTTGTCAGATTTGAGAAACATGAGCTTGGATGGCAAAGTCAAAGGGACAAGCCTCCAATATAATGGAAGCATTTGCAAGATTATTTATCAGAGCAGTATTAGAGTGTCAGCACAACTACACCACTTTTTTCCCCAAGCTTCTAAGTAGAGCAATGGTGTGAAATATGACATCATTCCATCACTAAATACATCCAAAATCTCCATTGAGTTTGGGAATAATATTCTAGATCCTTTGGATATGAAAAATAGTGGTTTCATGATGAAGGAAATATGTGTTAAGAAAAAACTAGGATTTAAATGGCTGTAGAGGAGTCAAAGAAACATTAATTATAAAAATTATAGGAAAATAATTAGACAAGACCATTCTAGGAATAGTTTCAACAAAAGGGATAGAAGTATGTCGTTAGGAAAAGGAGAACTCTCACTGGTCTGATAACATAGCTCTGTCAAGTATTTTTAAAACTCTTGTAGGGCCGTATTGAAAATTGGACCACATGAACCAAAGATACTCATAAAAGTGCCCTGCAAAAAAACATGCATTGGGATCAAAGACCCCTAGTTTATTTTTCATAAAGTACCAAGCCCATCACTCTCTTATGGCCCACCTATTAGGAAGCTAGCCCACTTTATCAGAGGCTTTTCCTATCAAATTGTAGTCACCACACATAAGCCAAACTATAGTTGGTAGGGACAATGCACACCATCTCCATAGTGCACATCTATTTTGGACCTCGTTAGAGGTATAAATGTTAATAATCTTGAAGGACAACCCTCCAACTTAAAGAAAAATCTAAACTACATGATGGGAGGGAGTGGAATCCCAAGTGAAAAAATTACTTCTCCACCTATCATTTAACAAAATGATAGTGCCTTCTCTACCTTGAGGGTGGTTGGTAGCATACATCTAAATTTCATGCTATAATATGAGCAAGTAGATTTCAAGGTGAATTCTACTACTTTAACTTCTTGAAGACAAAAAAATTGGGTGATCATATAGGTTGGAACAGATATTGAGCTCATCCCTGATCATGTAACATCAGACTGGGTTCATAAAGCCACATACATTCCATGAACGAAACAACATTAGAACGAGTTGAGTTGCATACCACCACTAGCCTTGCTTGTATTGTCCGAAAAAATATGAAAGGAATTATTCATGAAGGCCTCCAAGTTTTTGGGAGGAATTTGGTAAGTCTTCATTTGTCTGAATGGGCATGGTGGGCTGTGGGACCATCGACCTGAACTATGAAATCTGGAAGAAACTTCCTTCAACCATAACCACTTTATGGGAGACCAAGGGCATAGAGGAATGAAACCCCTCTTCCTACACCTTGGAATCAATGGCTAGCGAAGGAGAAGGGGTAGGAGCCAAATTCATAATTGGGGTCTACATGGGAGGCTTAGGAGCAAGGGCCTAAGTATAGGTCATCACCGTATGTCCCACATTATTAGTTTTACCACCTTTTCCATTTTTACGAGAAACTTCAGTTCATTCATCACCTTTAGGGGGGTTCGGGGTGGTGGGAGTTGAAACAGCACCAATGATCAAAATTGGTGCCTTGGCCTTAAATTTGTTTGCAATCTAATATCATCATCATATACATAATAACATAAGCATTGTTGGGTGTTGTTTTATTATTTGTTTGGAAAAATATTTTGTTTTGAAATATATGATATAAATGATTTTTTAATTATTATTTTTAATAGGTTATATGAAATTGAAAAGGGTTTACCATATTACATAGTTATCACTTATCACATAGTAGTATTAAAACAAAGCTTGGATACTATCCGTGTATTGTGTAACAAGATTTGAACTTGGGTCTCCTTGAAATGTTGAGGATCTAAACGATTGAGCTAACATCATTTGATTAAATTTAATTTTACATGGGTTTTTATGAGGGATTCTAGTCCCCTCATGTCGAGGTTTGAACTTGGGTCTTCATCCAAGAACTTACCACTATTATATCCTCACGGGTCAATACCTTATTAATTATTATTCTAGTTATAAAAACTCGTTTTTCATAGTATTTGTTAATTATTATTTATACTTTTATATAATTTTTTTATATAAAAATAAAAATGAATAATTAATTTTATTATAAATAAATAATAGATATGTTCAATAATATATTTTAAGTGAATTAATTTATAAATTAAAAAAGTAACATGATCATTATGTTTAAATAACAATTTTATTTATTTATAATATTGTTATAAAATATATAATTTTAATAATAAAATAAATTTGAAAATTTTTATAGAATACAAAATTATTATATAAATAATCTTAGATAAATACACAAATCAATATAAATTTTAAAAATTAAATAAAAAATTTACAATTAGAAAAAGACATTTTCTTTTTTAATACATGGAAATAACCCCTACCCCACATCTTTAAATGTTTACTCTGAGTGAGAGGGATATTTTTAAAATAATTTATCATTAAATGGTCTCCACCAACTTGTATTATTCAATAAAGAAAAATTATCATGGTGTTGACAACGGTGACAATATGTGTAAAAACCTTGTCACCAATCTTCAGGTCAATAGACTCAGTAAGGTCCTTGGAAATATCCAATTAGACACACACATATCTATTAGGGCAGAATTATTTGGTGGACATGGGGGTGGACCCCTCAAATCAAGCAATTTGGACTCTTTTTGAAGTTGGTGGCATCCCTTTTGGTTTTATTAATGTATATGCTTCTAATAATGCATCGAAAAGGTGTGATTTATGGCAATGGCTTGCTCTATCCCTGCCTAAAGTGATTTGGGTGGCGTGTGGTGATTTCAATATGGTGGAGAAACTGATTTACAAAATTGGATTGCTCCCTATGCATTGTAATATTGATGAGTGGGAAGCATGGTTTTTTTTCAAAAATAAGCTTGGATTGAGTGACCCTAATTCCTACTTTACACCCTCTGATTTTCCTGAGTCTATGTGGTATACCTGGTACATATTTTAAGCTAGAAATACCTATATTTTGAAGTGTCTTGATAGAGATATGCTATCTGAATGTTCTCATTTTTATTTCCATCACATTTTGGCTTCTTTGCCCTTTGTTTCAATTGTTCTTGATACCACCATTTATGATCATGCTCCCATTGTGTTTTCCATCTCTTGTTCTCCACCTCCGCCTCATCAGTTCAAGTCTCAATTTTATTTGAATGTTTCTTTTTTGAAACATCAAGCTATGTCTGCTCATATTCATAGAATTTAGAATCTAGTTCCTATACCAACTAGAATTCATGGTAGAATTTCCCGGTGGAATGAAGCTATCTCCAGAACAATTATTCTCAAGAATTTAGGAGTTGAAGTTGCCAAGTGAAGATGAATATCTAATGCAGCCCTTAAATATGAACTGGATCATGCTTATATCAAAATAGAAGTGAGCCTTCTAAGATCTATTCTTCAAGACCAAGTTGCAAGTCTTAGGCATGAGATAAAACAAATTGAGCGTTATCAAGAAAGGGGAGCTCAACTTCGTGCTCAACTTCACCAGAAAAAAATTGGCAATAGGGTTTCATTTTTTTTTAAAATAAATCCCTTAAGATAATCCATTCAATTCAATGCTATTCAGGATGTAGGTGTTCATTGGAATTCACTTCCTAATATTATTAAAATTTTTGTCAAGCATTATTAGAAAGTTTTTTCTTCTCAAGAGTTAACTCCTGAATGACATGCTGCAATTCAAGCTTGCTGTACAGTTGTTCCTGAGAAGCTTTCAGATCTTCAAAATGAAGCTTGTGAGCATCATTTTTCATTGGTTGATCTTTTTGAAACCCTATCTAGGATGGCCAATGATAAATCTCTAGGATTATATGGATTTCCTTGTGAATTTTATAAGGAGTATTGGGACATGGTTGGACCATATTTACTATATGTTTATCAGGAAGCAATGGATTTTGGCTCTTTAGGTTATATAATTACTAAGGGAAATATTAAATTCATATTACTTTACTCAATGTGAGTTACAAAATTATTTCTAAGACTTTGGCCTTATGCCTTAGACCTTTGTTGCCACTTATTATTCGTCCTCAACAAACTAGGTTTATGCAGAGCAGATATATTATGGATAATGTAATTGCTATTTGAGAGGGCATGGAATGGGCTAGATCTACTCAAAAAAATACTCTTTTCATCAATATTGATATTGAGAAATCCTCTGATAGTATTGAATGGAATTTCATCCTTACCATACTTCAAGCTCTTGGTTTTGGGCTACATTTCTTGAGATTAGTTAGTATACTTTTTGTGGATGCTTTAGCTGTATTTAATTTAAATAATTGTCAGTATGAATCAATTGGATTGTTCAGATCTGTTGGACAGGGTTGTCCTTTGGCTCCTTCTCTTTTCATATTTACAGCTAAATCTTTTGGACACCTTCTTTCTAACCAAGTGAGTCAAGGTAATATTAGGGGTATTTCTTTACCTGGAGAATCTTCTCAACTTATAAATGGATATTTTGTAGATGATTATTTGTTGACTCTTCATGAGGATGAACACTCTATAAAAAAAGATTTAGATTGTCTGGATATTTTTTGTAATGCATCAAGATCTAGCATTCAATGGAGGAAGACCTCATTCTATAGGTAATCCTCTTTGGACCTTCCAAGCTGGATTGAAAGCTTCCAGTGGCATTGGATCCAACCAAGGGAGATGTTTAAATTCTTTGGCATCCCATTTGCTTTCAAGAGTTTCCCTACTATCTTGTGGAATTATGTTTTACAAAAAGTATAGAAAAAAATTCCTTTTGGATCACCAAAAAAATTACTCTAGCTGGTAAGTTTCAGGTGTGTTCCAAAATTATTACTTCTACTCATTTGTGCTATTCATATTGTTGGGTCCCTTCTCAAGCCTGCTATAAAAAGTTGAAAAATATTTTAAGGGATTTTATTTGGGCTAACTCATCACATAAATGAGGGTTTCATAGAGTTTCCTGGGAAATTTGTTGTCTTCCCAAAAAATCAAGAGGTATGGGATTGCATGATTGTCAAAGACAAGGTTTTGCTTTATCTTCTAAATGGATTCTTCAAGCCTTAAGTTGTTCTAAATCTTGTAAAGTTCTCATTTAGAATTGCATCTCCATTGGTTTACCTCTTGGTAGGAAGGCTTAGAAAGGTATGCATATTCAATCCCTCCTGGTTGCTCCTATCCTAGTTAAAATTCAAGGCTCTTTTGTTATTCAGAACATATGGAGGGCTTGGGAGAAAATTAAGCCCTGGTTGAGTTGGCTAGGGGATGGGCATCAAAAATTTGCTTTAATTTCCACTTATAATGTTTGGTGGTCACCTTCAATGGTGACCACCAATAGTTCAATGCTCATTGGTTCTTCAAGAAAGGGATTTCATTAGTGGTAAAAAAAATTTCAAGATATTTCGGGGATTGGATCCCATGGGATGATTTCAGGATATTGTTTGGTATACGACCAAATGATAAGATCACTTATGACACTATTTTGGATTGTATCCCATTTTTCCTTTGGCCCATGATATGTAGATATTATCAAAAGCCTTGGTGATATTATTGGGGATGGTTTAAGAAAGCCCCACTAATTAATTACAAACCTAAGTTAGGGTATACTTGGTTTACTCCCAATTTCCCTATGGTTCAAAGACTCAATGCCCAATGGGATATTCTTTCCACTCAAACTCATTGGAGTCTAAGATTTAAAATGAATTGGGTAGGATATATTAAACCAAAATAAACTTTCTTTTCTTGGAGCCTCTTATCCTATGGTCTTCCTCTTGGAAAAATATTAAACTACCTTGGAATAGAGAATCCTTCCTGTCATTTTTGTGGTGCTGCAAAGGACCCACTTCATTTTTTTTGGCAATATAAGAAATATTGAATGGCTTGGGATTGGGTTGAGACCTTATTTCGGTCTCATATGGCCAGTTAATTCACCTTACATCATGTTTTGCTTGGGATCCACAAAATTTTTCTTTGCCCTTGTTGAAAGTGTGGAAAATTCTTTGCATCAGTGTGCTCTTTTATATTTGTAAAACTTGTAACAAAATTCTCTTTTCTCAAAAACATAGTTCAAATGAATTTTCAATTGTTGATAAGTGCATAGTTTACTCTAATTTTTTTCTCCAAATTTTAGTTAAAGTGGAGAAAGTTAATATAGATGTGGATCATTTTCATGCTCTTATGCAACACTGGGGTATTGCCCCATGTACGGTCATCCGAGTGCCTTCTATACAACCTTATCGATCTTGTCTTTGATGGCATTGATGGTTATGGTACAAGTGATAATGTTGGCATACTTAGGGAGGATGGGTGGCTCATTTCCATTCCTTCTAATATCGATTGTTAGCATCTATAAGGTTATGGAAATTCACCTTGTGAGCATACCTTCATGATTGATATGATTTAATGCATGCTTTTTGGTGCTGTGGTTGGTGATGGGTTTAACCCTAATTTTATTGTTTTGATTAATGCTGCTTAAATCCACCCGAGTTAGTGTGACTACATATTGGGGTGTGCCTATCCACCTATTTTTTTGGTTTTAACAACTTGTATTTTTAAATTAATTAAAAGTTAGGCCTTTACATTCAAAAAATTATCATGGTGTTATAACTTTTATAATGGGAGGGTGCATTACAAGTAAAATTATTTATTTTGTCATTGTTTTGTAGTATTTTCACTATAATTGATCAATTAATATATAAAATTATTAAAATAATAATTTTAGATGAATAAGGATATAATTTCCAAGACAAATCCAACATATTCATATATGCCAAAGTGTTATTGTATTAAGACCACCATATGGTTTATTGAAATACTTTGCAAAATATTTATGTTGTAATATGGGTGAATCTATTTCAATTATATATAACCCATTTATATATTAAAATAATTCTTAAATGAACAACTCATGGAAGGGATACATTATGTATGCATAATACTTTAAATGTAACCCTACTATATCTTAAATGCAACACTACTATAGTTTGTTGAAATACCATAATTTTTTTTGTTTGATTTGGTTAATGTGAGAAACCCCTATGACCACCACTCAGTATCCTCCTAACCATGACCCCTCGTAAAGCTGAGAGCTATGCTTATCAATAGGTAATTTAATACACAACCAACACACACCCACCCCATCACACACTCGCCCATACCGCGGTTTGAAATACCATTATTTTAAATGAATATATTCAAGTTATTTTTTTATTTTTAATAAGTTAAATATGGCTTTGGGTCACTCTCATTAAACTATCAAAATATTATATTTGTTATTAGGTTAATTAAACTATACTAGCATGTTTTTTTATAAAAATTATTTTTCGTTTTTAATCAAATGTATTCTTCAATTTCATCAAAGTGCTATGTATCCATAATCAACACTTTTATATTATTTTGATCAAGATATAAAATATCACTTGGTTAGTTGCATTATAAAATTTGAATTTTACCAAGATGAAGATCAACACCAGGATTGCTATTCAGTTTCCTTATTTATAAATATGTTCATATTTCCAAGAGATTGCCTACAATAATAGATGATGAACATCAATAGTAATATTATTTTTTATGCAATCCCCACATCCATTTTTGTTTATATCATTAATATTAATTTGTGAATCTCCCTCAACTGAAACATATTTCCATCCTTTTTCTATTGTAATTTTAATCCATGCAAGAATTTCCCTAGCCTCTACATAGTTTTTGGTTAATATTTCATATGATTTTGGAGTAAGTGAGAAGATTTTTGCCTTCATTATTTCATAAAGAACCACCTCCATAAAATTTTTCGTATTTCCTTTAGAAGCACCATCAAAATTAATTTTTATAAACCCAATTTTTGGACATTTTCATTTTACCCTAGATCAAAGTAGATTCTTTGTTTTAATGCCATTATCACAAATGAATCTTCCATGTATGTTCAAATTCTACAACCAAGTTGTTACCACCTCTTTTTTCTGTACTTTAGACTTCCCATTTTACAAGAGAGAATAACATGGTTCCAAAATTAGGCATGATTTTGAGATTTATTTTTAAAAATTCTATCATTACTTCGAGGTCATAAATTCTAGAAAATAATGGAAGGACTAATCCTCCATAGAATACATAATTCTTTAGTTTTGAAATAATTAATCCAACATTTCATCAACTCTTTCAATGTTGATGGAGCTATCCATTATATTTTCATACTAAAAAAAGTAACTCCAAATGGTGTGAGCAAAGGAAAAACAAAGAAGTAAATGATATGATGTTTCTAAATACTTCTCACATAAGGCACATCTGAGAGGTCCATGATATCTTCTTCTTTGTGGACTCTATCATAAGGATTTTACTCTGGACTACTAAAAAAAGGAATATTGAGGCCTTAGTCTAGTGGCCAAAAATTCTTAAGGAAAATATTTGGGAGTACAAATTTTTTATTGCTCAAAATCCTCAAATCCCAACTTGAATGAGTATCTATCATATTTTGATAGAATCCAAACCAAATCATCATTTCTTGTAAAAATTAATAAATAAAACTCTTGAAGCATATTTGAAGTTCATGTAGAATTTGTTTGAGTTCCTCTTCTTCAACTAGGTTACTAATAAAAATCCATGATTTGGAGTTGTTGCTCATATTAATATAGTCTTTGACCTTTGAACCTTTACAAGCTAGGCATGCTCTAGCCAATGGTTGTCATTTTGAGTTAGAGATAAGAGGATAAGGCTTCAACCAAGAATCAAACAAAAAATTTGCATAATCCCCCTCCTTTAATGACTATTTAGTATGATTCTTTATAATTTGTAAAATATATGATATGAAGTTCTATGTTGACAATCCTTTGAAAATGGTTGTTTTACTAAATAATTTCCTTGCATCAAGAGAACCTATACATTTTTGAAGTAATATTTTTTTCCAATTCTTTCCTTGATCTTTGAATAATATTCACACAATATTTTTCCCTAAGACCAAACTCATAAGTATGCTATTCTACAAGCTTGCTCCTCCAATATTCTTTTATTTTCAAACCCTATCAAACTTACAAATGGAAAACCTAAAATTTTCTTCACATATTTTCCAAAGAAATACTCTTTAAATTTTATCAAATTTTGATGCTATACCTATTGGAAATCTTGAAAGTGATATTATATAAATAAGGATGGATTGCAATGTAGCAAGGTTATGCATAGTGGATAATCATCATTAATTAACGAATATTTGGATTTTTAAAATTTGGAATTGGATATTATTGGGGACCCTTGACTAGGGCCCATTAGCCCAAAATTTTTTGGTGTAATTTGTTTTTTGGATAGATTCGCCCCAATTTTATAATAATTAGACCATTTAAAGTTTAAATCTCTAATATTACCCCTAATAATAGGGGACATTTTCACCTTGAAATTATAAAGAATTTTAGATTTTGAAACTAATTTTCCCCATTTTTATAAATACATTATAGGGCCAACCCCTTACGCATAACCTTGTAATGTAGTCTAAATGAGTTCTAGACTTCTTGCCATGGTTAAGAACCTACCTTTCCAACCAATTAAACAAGCTTTCATTCTATCCAAACAAGATATCCAAAGTTATTTTTTGTTTATTTTATGAGACAAAGGAATACTATTAGCTTTTGAAACTTTAATACTAATGTAAAACTCACAAGAAATAATCACATGATCGAATACAATGAAGTTGCAATATAAAGGATCCAATAATAATTTGTAACAGATATAATATGAGCCAACTAATCTATTTTATCAATGATCAATAATATACCAAATAACATTCATTAACATGCTGAAATATGAATGTAAAGCCTAAAACATAAAATATAACAAGACTTATAATTTTAGTTTCTCAAATGTATGCAAACTTCAATTATACCTTTTTCTGTTACAAATATCTCATATAAAATCTCTATGTAGACAATATAAACTCTGTAGACAATGTAGGCATTGTAGGTGATATATCATTATGCCTCTCTATGGAGTAATATATAGCCATTGTAGGATGAATCTTGGATAACATGACTCTACTTTCCGTATGCCAAGTCTCATGACTCTTGGCTTCTCTACTTGACACTTGCATACACATGACTCTATCTAATCTAAGGATACATGTGCACACTTACATATTAGAAACTTATGCACATTTACACTCATAACACTTGCACACATATTTACATAACACTTGTGCATTTCCTGCACATTATTACATTACATAAAATATTTACTCACACACTAATCTAAGACACATCCCTAATCTAATATTTACAATTATATACCAAGGTGGTATATTGACATGTACCAAATAATATAATAGTAATATTATCCAACACCCCCCATGTATTACATTATTTGGTTATTGAAGACTTTAGTCTTCAATATGGTCTCCGTCCTTATCCTAGAGCTTGTGTTATCTTTTCTTGATTTTCTTCAATATTCTACCTTTCTATACTTTGATAAAGTGAATGATTAGTATCTTTCAAAAAATTATCTTCATAAATTACTAATTCTTCTAATAGATGTCTAACTTCATTTTCTTCAGTAGTTTCTTCTAGTTCTTGAATTTCCTAAACTTCTTGAGCTAGATGACCTTTATGATTTCCTTCTCTATACTGTAGTTGAGGGTGATTATATTGATATTGATAAGGAGACTGATATTGAAATTATTGTTGAGTTTAATATTTTTTTTGTTGTATTGGCCTATTTGTTTGACCACTTTGATTTATCTAATTTCCTTGAGATTGATTCCTTGGATTATATCTATAGAAATTTGTACTATCCCCTTTTTGTGCATACTTGATAATATGTATTATTCCATGATCTATCTCTTGAAGTTGAAGTAAAATTTCCTGGTGAGTTCTATTTTTATACTAAGGCATTGTTAGTCATTCCATATTTGACATAATTTTCCACTTCATATTCTTGTAAAATATGAACTAACTCATAAAATTAAGTATTTTTGCTTAGGATTTACAAAGATGTAACTAGATGCAAATTTGTCCTCTACCTTTTCTCCTAAGGTTAATAGTTTTGCTTTTATTTCTGCCACTCTTCTTAAAAATAACTCAATGCTTTCACCACTATTAACTTTTAAACAATGCAACTGATTTTGAAGATTCAAAATAGTAGCTTTGTTATTTTCTTCAAATATATTGGCTAAATTATTTCAAGCTTCTGTAGAGGTTACTGTTGTGCTTATGTAAGTCTAGATTTCATCAGCACTTGTAAATGTTATTATCATGAGATATTTTGCTTCTCCTTAAAATTTTTGAATTTTTCTATCATCTTCAATAGGTTTGGTTTTTGTTCCACTGATAATGTCCCAAAGTTTTTCTACTATCAAAATTGATTTTACTTTATTTTTCCATGAAGCATAATTAGGACCTTTGAGAAGTTGATACTCTAAAAGAAAGAATTTATTGGTTGACATGGTGGTACTCATATAACCTTTGAATTTGACTACCTTATGTCTCCCTAGGTTTTGAATGATAAATTTCTAAGTTTCTAAATTTTTTAAAAACCTATGAAGTTGAATTCCTTATGTCTCCCTAATTGATTTAAAAATTAGAAATTAAAATTATTTACAAATTTAATATTCCTAAATTTGAAGTAGACTTCCTTATCTCTTCAAAATAAATAATTTGCAAATATTCTATATATATTTTATTTTAAAAAATATAAAAAAATAAGATTTTCAAATATTAAATGACTTTGAAAAAACTTCAAACTAAGCATTCACTATATCTACTTATCACTCCAAAAATTAAAAAAAAACAACTAAGGTATTAATTACTCTATTAAACTTCTTATCTCTCCATCTAATCTTATTAAACCTTAGAAAACTAAAAAATTAAATTATAAAAATATTATCTCCTCTAACCTTAGAAAACATTTAAATTTAAAAAATTAATTAAAACCCTAATATACCTCTATGTTGTGCACGATGACTTCTCAGACAATCTTGATTTGAATCACTTGGTGCTTGGATGAATGTTTCATTGTCGTTCACCTATTATTTGAATGAGTGAGAATTTGCATGCAAGAGTGGATTCTTGAGGGGTTTCAAAAATGGTTACATTACTGCACTTTGTCTATCCTTCTTCAACATGGCTTCTCACTAATTTGCATGACCTTTCAAACATTTATTGTGTGATGGTTGGCTTTGAAATTTTAGATGTCACTTGAGTATATTGAATGATTGACTTACCTATGCTTGAGACTTACTCTTAGTTGATGTAAAACTTCCCTGATATGGTGCTAGGTGTTCATGTCCTTATATATTCCTATTTGGAATTCCAATTTACCTTTATTTGACTACGCATGTGATTTTCATTTCTGCTTGACAAAGGTAGTGTAGGTGATTCATCTCGAATTAGCACTTGTATTCCTTCATGGTGCTTGTGTTGGTCAGTGATGATTGTGCTACTTTGTGGTGCTTGATTTCTTGTGAATGCTATTGTACCCTTTGGTGGCATTCATGTTCTAGAGTGCTTGATGCTTACCACATCCAACTCATAAATCTTATGGAGATTACATTCTCCTTCTCATTTATGCTATTTTTCCTATTCCACTTAGTGTTATGTCACATTCACTATTCACAATACTTATTTTGTCTCATATTGTAGTCTATCTTGTTGATGAGGGTGCAATTTATTCATTGGATCACATATATATCTTTAACACCATTTTTATTGCATTATAATGATGTGAATTTCCTCTTAGTTTACTGTATTATTGCACTTTATTATACACTCAAACCTTGCTACCTTCCATCATTGTTTTGCAGTGTAATTTTAATGTTATTTCCAATGTTAAAACCTTATTGCTTGCCCTATAAATTCTATCTTTGATGTATGAACTCATTGCATATGAATGCAAGAGATTTAACTCTTAAGTTCACTTCCTTCAAATGCTATCATGAGCTTGTTATTCTACAAGCTTGATACTTGCAATCTTACTACCTTATTATTATCTTCTTTGTCTTAAAAAATTATTGTCCTTGCATATTATTCTTTCTTCTTACAAACTATAAATATTTATTTTGGTCAAATATATTTGTACCAAGATTATGCTACCTTCTCTTTTCTATTTTCTTCTATCTCTACTAAAATTAAATTAATGGTATATTCTATTACTAAGGATCAATATATTTGCTGAAGAACATGTGTTTCTACTGAGAGGGGGGTGAACAGTATAAGATAAAATTTTTTACTTTTCAAATAATATCATAACATCATAAATATTAAAGTAGTAAGAATCACACAAAGCATCACACACATGAGATACATGATTTAACATGGTTAACCCAATGTGGGCTATGTCCATGGAGAAAATATTTCACTAAAATTTTCTCAAAAAATCTCTTGGAATCCTTCCCTATTACAATTTTTATGGACCTCTATCCAAATGAGATACCAATCCCCTAATAAAGTTCATGGATCTCTATCCATAGGAGAACTCTTTCCCCTATGCTCTGGCTGGTGATCCTCTTAGAAGACTTACTGCCTCCACTGCTCTGGCTTGTGGATCTCTCTCCACATAATACTATGTCCTCACTCAAAATATATTTGTTCTCACTAGCCTGGCTAATGGATATCTATCCATTGGAGACTACTATCCTCTACTCTATCACCCCCAAAGCCTACTCTTACTGTACTTTATCTATATCTTAGATATAAACTGAACACTATCCTATGCCCTACAAAAATATGCTTAATTTCAATCTCAAATTTGCACTAAACACTATTCTTCGGTCTAGCAAAAATCTCCTCAATCTCAATCTGCAATCTGCACCAATAACTGTCCTTTGGTATAGAACAAATTTACTCAATATCTATCTCAAATATGCACTAAAAACTATCCTTCGGTCTAGCACAAATTTGCTCAATCTTTGTCTCAAATATGCACAACAAGTACTCACTAGAACTTGTCCAATTTGCTCAAAAAGTCTTCACCAAGACTTGCATTAAATCTAATTGTAAGATTCCATAAAATCTCACACAAATATGTCCTTAATATTTCACAAAAAAATTATTCAAATCAATTGCAAAACTAGCATACACAACTCAACTCAATCTTTTTAGAAAACTTCTTCAATCACACAAACAAGTTTCACTTAGAATCATTCTTAATCATAGAAACATATAGAGAATGGTAAGAGACTCAATATGTTTCACACTCACAAATCACTCAATCACCTTCAAACTCACTCTATGAATCTCAACCCTTGACTCAATATGATTCCACATTCACATAACAATGATACTCATGATATTTTCACAAACCTTAATCAGTACATGAAGGCACACTCAAATATTTCAAACAATGCTTATCAAATAATCTCACATAACAATGATACTCATGATATTTCACAAACCCTAACCATGCACATGAAAGCTAACTCAATTATTTTCAACAATTCTTATCAAAAAAACCTTTTCACTCCAACTTAGAATTTCACCAACCCAAAACTATTTCACTCACAAGGAAGATGTGCCCATACCTTTTGCTTTGATGGATATATATCTTCAAAACCTGTCTTAATCACAATCAAAACCTCTTTGCCAATTCCAAGGTTAGGTAGCAACAATCTATCTCAAAATCTCAACTCAAAATTCTCCTCAATATTTATTTCACCATACACAAATACCAAGTCTCAAGTACACCTTATAATCTCCAAAACAACAAAGGTTCAATCAACTTAATCTCACAATAATTCACTTCAGAATTTTAATGTATAAAAAAATCAAACTAACTCCCTTATATCTCCTTACTCAAAAATGCATTATCAAATAATCAACACACCTTTCCAGAAATAATTTAATTCAATTTTAAGGTAAATTAAATATTTCTCAATCTTCAACTTAAGACAAAAATAAAATACATCTTAACCACCTTATATCTCCCAACTTAAAATTGCATTTCAAAATAATTAACACCTCTTATCCAGAAATAATGCAATTCACTTTAAAACAATAACTAAATTCTTCACAACCTTTAATTAAAATAAAAATCTTTTAATCACCTTATATCTCCCAAGGCGCTCAACATACGACTTTAGACCTCATGCACATATAACAAAAATAAAGTACCTTTACACTCATCGGTGGTATTTGATCCCAAGTCAAGCCACCACCTACGTCCTAGACATGGCCAAGCTGTCGTGTGAGCTAGGTGCTCACGTGAGAGGCAAAAGTGCTTTGAGCACTTTATCTCTTCAACCAGTACCAAAGCCACCAAAAAGCTTTGTCCCTTTGAAGTTGCCAAGATTCGAATGCAGGTATCACGTGTACCCTACACCTTACATGCCAACAACTTGCCACTAGCCCAACTGCTTGGTAGGTGTTAAACCTTTATGCCCTTATCACTTTATCTTTCACGTTTCGGCTGTAAATAAAAAAAATAAATTCCTCGTCTTTTTTTGCTCACGATTTTTTTTGCATTCCACAACAATTGTATGTGCTCTAAGATATTCGGAGACTTACATTTGTGAGACAAATGTTATGGTATTTATACCATATGCTTATATCCTTCGAACATCGACGGGGAATAAAATTTTAAATTAAATTTGCGCCCAACCCAACTTTGGGTTTTAATAATATTATTTTTATAGATTAATTTATAATATAAATATTATAAATTATTTATAAATTACCTTAGGATTTAATTTAACCTTTAATATTATAATAAAAATATTATAATATTATTTCCATTGGGCCTAGGTATTTTTCTCTTTCTTCCTTAACCCTTTTTTGATCGCCTTTAATATTATAATAATAAATATTATAATATTATTTCCTTTAGGCCTTTTCTTCAGGGTATTTAACCATCCTTTTGACTAATCATGTGAAGCTCTTAAACCAAATATCTTGGTCTTAAAATATAAATATTTTAACCCTTATTTTGCCAAGTCTTGCACTGATTCCTGATACTGACTCTTGACATCAATGACAACACAACTAACTCAAAATTTTCAACAATCTCCCCCTTTGTCATTGATGGTAACCCTTTTTTTTAACCATTCCTTTTTCTAAAACTACTCCCCCTGACTTAATGCTCTCCCCCTAACTCAAATATATCCCCCTTTGTCATCAATGGCAAAGGGCCACCTTTGGGGCTTGGGGCTAAGAATGAGACTCTTAGCTTAGCCCCTCCCCTATATCCTCTCTTGAGGTGGTTAATTTTGGGATGGGAGTAAAACTACTCCCAATTTTCTTTGAATATACTCAAAAGTCTCTCTCAAAAATGGCTTAGTGAAGATGTCCGCAATCTATTCCTTTGTAGTAACATATGCAACCTGACCTGCTAATATGTCACCTGATCTCTCAAAAAATGATTTTTGATCAACATATGTTTGGTCCTAGAATGCATCATCGGATTATTTGAGATACTTATAGCACTTGTATTATCACATAGTATGGGAATAGGGTGATCATGCTTTATCTTGAAGTCCTCTAAAGTTTACTTCATCCATAATATCTGTGTACAACAAGAAGCTAATGCTATATACTCTACCTTTGTTGTGGATAAGGATATTGATGCCTATTTTTTGCTTAACCAAGAGACTAAATAGTCTCCAAGAAATAATGCTCCTCCACTTGTAATTTTTCTATCATCAATGCTTCTAGCCCAATCAGCATCTGTATAAGCTGTGAGAGTGAAATTATCACTTTTGGGATACCATAGCCCAAAATACATAGTCCCTTTTAGATACTTGAGAATTATCTTTACTACTACTACATGTGTCTCCTTGGGTGCTGCTTGAAACCTTGCCACTAATCCCACTGCCTGCATGATATCTAGTCTTGTAGCTTTGACATACAGTAAACTGCCAATCATAGATCTATATAATTTTTGATTTTCCTCCAAATATTCATCATCTTTACTTAAATTGCATCCTGTAACCATGGGGGTACTCATCGGTTTACAATATTCTAGCTTTAATTTCTTTAACATCTCTTTTATATACTTAGTTTGTGAAAGAAATACTCCTTTCTCTAATATTAAAATTTGAAGTCCAAGAAAGAAGGACAATTCACCAAGCATTGACATTTCAAATTTATTCTACATGTTATTTGTAAATTTTTGACACATCTTATCATTGTTGCCTCCAAAAATAATATCATCCTCATAAAAAACCACAATTAGTAAGTTATTTTATTCATTTTTTATGTATAAGTTATTGTCCACTATTCCTTTCCTAAAACCCTTTTCTTGTAGATACATATCCAATCTTGAGTACCAAGCTCTAGGAGCTTGCTTTAGTCCATAAAGTGCTTTCTTCAATCTGCATACATAGTCTAGTTTATCAGTCAAGTTGAATACTTCTAGCTGCTCAATGTAAACTTCTTCTTCTAGAACACCATTTAGAAAGGCTGATTTAACATCCATCTGATATACTTTGAATTTTTTGAAACTTGAGAAGGCGAAGAATATTATGATAGCTTCAAGTCATGCAAATAGAGAAAATGTCTTATCAAGTCAATTCCCTCTAACTGTGTATAACCTTTGCATACTAATCTTGATTTATTTATGACTACCTGACCATATTCATTTAACTTGTTTTTGAATATCCATTTAGTGCCAATAACATTCTTGTCCTTTGGTCATGGTACAAGTTCCCAAGTATTACTTTTATCTATCTGATCTAGTTCCTCATTCATTGCCTTAATCCAAAAGTCATCTTCACTTGCCTCATTGAAATATTTTGGCTCAAATTAAGGTAACAAGGAGAAATTTACTTGTTTATTTGATGTTATTATCCTTCTCCTTATTTGTATCACATCTAGATTTCAAATTATTTGATCCCTTGGATGATTTTTATATACATACCTAGATGGAGTTTTAGGAAATGGTCTTTGTGTTTCATCTTCTTCCTTTGATTCTTCACATAACTCTTCTCGACAACTTTCATCTTCTTGATACATAATTTCTTGAAATGGTTCTTTTGATCCTATCTTCTCATCAATTGTTACATTTATACTTTCTATAATAGTACGTATCCTTTTGTTATAACATCTATAGGCTTTGCTCTTGGAATAACCAAGAAATATACCCTCATCACATATTGGGTCAAACTTACCCAAATTTTTTTCTTCTCATCTTATGTAACATTTGATTCCAAAAATTCTGAAGTATTTTATAGTAGTTGGTCTTCCTTTCCATATCTCATATGGATTTTTGTGATGGTTTACTCTTACTTGATCTCTATTGATGATATATGTTGTTGTATGTACCGCTTATTTCTAAAAACCATCTAAAATCTTAGACTCATTTAACATGGCTCTAGACATATTCTCAACTTTCCTATTTTTCCTTTCAACTACGCTATTTTGTTGAGGAGTTCTTGCTACTGAATATTCTCTCTTGATCCCATATTGTTCACAAAAATCTATGAATTCATTTGAGGTAAATTCTCCTCCTATGTTTGACCTTAAACTCTTAATCCTTTTCCACTAACTCTTTAAAAACTTTAAACTTCTCAAGAGCTTCTAAATTTTATTTTAGGAAGGCTACCCAAATCATTCTAGAATAATAATTTATAAACAATATAACGTAACTTTCATCTTGTAAACTCTTTGTCCTCGTAGGGCCACATAGGTCAGTGTGTACTAGCTTCAATGGCTCAGATGACATAAATCCTTTTGACTTGAAGCTTGTTCTAGTTTGCTTCCCATGCTGACATTGTGAACAAATTATGTTTTATGGTATTTTTTTTCTTTGGTAAATATCTGATAGCCTACTTATTGCTTATGTTCACTATGTTATCAAAGTTCAAATGATCCATTATTCTATGCCACAACCAACTCTCATCTTCTTGTGATGGAAAACACTTTTCCCCTTTGAATGTAGAGGTTTTTTGTAGTTCTATTTGCATTTGCAATAAGTTTTCCAGTTTTAGAATTTCTAATATCACACCTACTTGGATGAAAAGTAATTATGTGCCTTTGATCACAAAGTTGGATGACACTTAATAGATTGTGCCTCAACCCCTTGACATATAATACATTCTCTATTTTTGTTTTCCCATTATCTAAAATCAGAGTTCCTTTCCCATAAATTTTTGTTGATCCATTATCACCAAATATTACTAATCCTCCATCAGTTTCTTTGAGTACAAGAAATTTACTTTTATCTCCTATCATGTAACTAGAACATCCACTATCAAGAAACCATTATTTTCCCTTATTCTAAATATGAAGAGTTGTTTGTACTAACATTGATCTAGCTTTCTCATGCCCTTTTCTCTCTTTCCTACTTGTTGATGTTATATTATTTTTACTTGACTCAAGCAATATAATTTTGCACCATCTAGCCTTGTGTCCAAAATTATTGCACTTATAACATATTACATTATTATTCATAAGAGGTGCAAAAGAATTGAAATTTCTATCATCATTTTTAACATAACCATCGTAATGTACAACTCTATGACCATATTTGTTATATGAAAAAAATAGCCATGGAAGATATTATGTAACCTATTTGAATGTCTTGGAAAATATGGTCGAGTGCTCCTCTTTTTTTGTGATTAACTCTTGTCCATGGTTCCTCTTTGCCTTATTCTTTTTATTGTCTTTTATTTCCTGAGTATGAGTCACAAGCTTATATTTGTTTGATGTCTCTACCTCATGAAAGTATGACTCCTCTTTCTATTTTTCCAACTTTATATCTTATTGTAACTTGATATTTTCAACTTCATTCCTTAGAGAAAATATTTTTGCTTCCAATATTTCACACTTTGTTTCCCTTGCTCTTAATAGATCTATCATATCTTGTTCAATTTTCTTTCCTTATTCTACCTTTATATTGAGTTTTATGAGACTCTATAGAAGTTCTATCTTTGATTCTTCATCCTCTTGAATTTGATCCTTCAAACTTGAGTTCTTCTTTCTAACCTTTTCCAGGTTCCTAAGAGCAGTAAAAAATTCCTCTTTTATGTCAAACATGATATCTTCTTCATTATCTGAAGTCATGTGTGTTTCTTATGGATCTTCCTCCAAGATGTTAGTCTTTTCATAGAGATACCCACTCTGATACCAATTGAATAACATGTGTTTATACTGAGAGGGGGGTGAACAGTATAAGATAAAAGTTTTTGCTTTTCAAACCATATGATAACATCAGCAATATTAAATCAGTAAGCATCACACAAAGCATCACACACATGAGAGACATGATTTAACATGGTGATGGGGGACCAAAATTGCTCACCCCAAACTCTCAACACTCTCATGGGGAACCAAAATTTTGCTCACACTAAATTCTCAAATCTGATTCATTAAACTTGGAAAAATTTACAATACTGGCAGCAGTATGCCAAATAAACTCCTTTATCTCGAAAGGTAGTTTATTTTTAATTACATTATAGCATATTCCACCTAGGAAGAATTTTCTATTACATTACAGCACAACATTTTCAAATTTGGAAGAAAAACAACCTAAACAGGTCCAGAATGGCCTTCTTGCCTTCATGTCTGCAACATTGTCTCAATAGTTTTTTGACCCCTTGTGCATGCCTTCGCTTCCCCTTTTAAAAATCTCTAGCATAAATATCCACCTTCCTTTTCTGACCCTTCGTTTCATTTCCCATGCCTCTTCGTTGTCTTGGCTTTCAAAACATCTTTCTTTTTGATCTTCGTCTGCTTCCACTGCACCTTGGTGCCACGTGTTGTTCAGTGCTACCACTATAGACTCTGTTCGCCTGTCAACCAATGATGACGTTTGGTATACCCACCGCTCGATAGTTTCATCTGTAACGGCTCCTATAATTGCTTGCCCTTTCTTTTTTTGTGTTTGGTCATGAAAATATGACATGTCGCAATATCGAGACACTTTTGGCTTCTCTGCCTTCATTCCCTCTTCGAGTCATGAAAATGTGACATGTCACGATATCCTGACACTTTTGGCTTCTCTGCCTTCCTGCCCTGTTCGAGTCATGAAAATGCAACATGTCATGATATCATGACACTTTTGCTTTTTGGCCTTCCTGCCTTTCTCAAGTCATGAAAATGCGACATGTTGCGATATCGTGACACTTTTCTCTCTTGCGCCTCCTCTTGTCCTTTGGTCACAAAAATGTGACATGTCGCGATACTATGACACTTTTTCTCCTTTGCGTCTTCTATCGTCCTTGGGTCATGAAAATGCGACAGGTAACGACATCGTGACACTTCTTCTCCTTTGTGCCTTCTCTCATCCTTGAGTCACAAAAATGTGACATGTTGCAATATCGCGACACTTCTTCTCCCTTGCACCTTCTTTCGTCCTTTTGTCATGAAAATGCGACATGTCGCGATATCGCAACACTTCTCCTCCCTTGTGCCTCCTTTTGTTGCAAAAATATGACATGTCGCGATATCACGACACTTCTCCTCCCTTGCGCCTTATTTCATCCTTTTGTTGCAAAAATGCGACATGTCGCAATATCGTGACACTTCTCCTCCCTTGTGCCTTCTTTCATCCTTTTGTCATGAAAATGTGACATGTCACGATATTGTGACACTTCTCCTCCCTTGCGCCTTCTTTTGTCCTTTTGTCATGAAAATGCGACATGTCGCGATATCGCGACATCTTTCCTTTTTGGCTCTTCTTCCTCATTTTTGATCGTGAAATCGTGACATGTCGCGATATCATGACATCTTTCCTTTCTGCCTCCTCCTCACCTCTTGGGTCACGAAATCATGACATGTCATGATATTGCGACAACTTTGCTCTACTTTCTCTATTTTGGATCGTGAAAATGCGACATGTCATGAAATCATGATAGTTTCCTTCCTTGCTTTCTTTCTGCTCCTTCGGTCATGATATCGCGACATGTCATGAAATCGTGACATGTCGTGAAATTGTGACATTTTCTTCTCTGGCATTTCCTGTCTTCTTTCGATCATGATTTTGTGACATGTGAAATCGTGACATTTTTGCTTTACGCCTTTCCTGTCTTCTTTCGGCCATGATTTCACATGTCACAAAATCGTGACATTTTTGCTCCGTGCCTTCTCTCTCTTCTTCCGATCGTGATTTCACGACATGTCACGAAATCATGAAATTTTTGCTCCATGCCTTCTCTCTCCTTCCTGAGTCACAAAAACATGACATGTCATGATATCGCGATGCTTTTCTCTATCATGAAAATGTGACATGTCGCAATATCACGATGCTTTTCTCTGTCATGATATCGCGACATCAAGGCGAACACTTAGAATTTTTTTTTTTTTGTTGAGGCAAGATTGCTCTGCTGCCACCGGATGCTCCTGCATCAGACAACCAGGGTGGATTGAGAAGTGACCTTTACTTCTATACTGTTCTATCACCTTCTTTTTCAACATCTCAATTCTTGCAAAATATTCAACCTTAGCATGAATCTTTTCTCCTCGGCTCAATCCCTCTTTGTAACTCCTCTTGCAGGGCTTGCACTTGCCTCTGCAAAGCTCTAAAATATTATGTAGGTACCACATTTATTCCACCACCATGGTTTCTTCATGGAGGCATTCTTCCTCGCTCTATTCTCATAATATTTTCATAGATCTTGGTGTAAACTACCTCATGTTTGGTGATCTGTTTACACACTTAGGAACACTACGCTCTTCCACAGATCCTCGTGCAAACTGCCTCATTATCGGCGATCTTCTCACACACTTAGGAACCCTAAGATCTTCCACAGATCTTGGTGCAAACTACCTCACTTTCGGTGATCTATTTACACACTCAAGAACTCCAAGATCTTCCATAGATCCTGATGCAAACTGCCTCACTTTCGGTGATCTGTTTACATGCTCAGGAACTCTCGCTCTTCCATAGATTCTGGTGCAAACTGCCTTACTTTCGGTGATCTATTTACATGCTCAGGAACTCCCACTCTGATAGCACTTGATGGGGGACAAAAATCGCTCACCCCAAACTCTCAACACTCCCATGGGGAGCCAAAATTTTGCTCACGCTAAATTCTCAAATCTCATTCTTTAAAATTGGAAAAATTTACAATATTGGCAGCAATCTACCAAATAAACTCCTTTATCCCGAAAGGTAGTTTATTTTTAATTACATTACAACATCTTCCACCCAGGAAGAATTTTCTATTACATTACAGCACAACATTTCCAACTCTAGAAGAAAAATAGCCTAAATAGGTCCAAAATGGCCCTCTTGCCTTCACGTCTACAACACTGTCTCGGTAGTTTTTCAACCCCTTGTGCATGCCTTCGCTTCCCATTTTAAACATCTCTAGCGTGACTCTCTGCCTTCCTTTTATGACCCTTCATTTCATTTCTCATGCCTCTTCATTGTCTTGGCTTTCAAAATGTCTTTCTTTTTGATCTTCGTCTGCTTCCACTGCACCTTGGTGCCACGTGCTGGTCAGTGTTACCACTGTAGACTCTGTCTGCCTGTCAACCAATGATGACGTTCGGTATACCCACCGCTTGACAGTTTCCTCTGTAATGGCTCCTATAACCACATACCCTTTATTTTCTTTTGTTCTGTCATGAAAATACGACATGTCGTGATATCACGACACTTTTGGCTTCTCTACCTTCATGCCATCTTTAAGTCATGAAAATGCGACATGTCACAATATCGTGACACTTTTGGCTTCTCTGCCTTCTTGCCCTGTTCGAGTTGCAAAAATGTGACATGTCATGATATCGTGACACTTTTTCTTTTCGGCCTTCCTGCCATTTTCGTGCCGCAAAAATGCGACATGTCACGATATCGCGACACTTTTCTCTCTCACAGCTCCTCTCATCCTTTGGTTGTGAAAATGCGACATGTCGTGATATCGTGATACTTTTTCTCCTTTACGTCTTCTCTCGTACTTGGGTCACAAAAATGTGATAGGTCACGACATCGCGACACTTATTCTCCTTTGCGCCTTCTCTCGTCCTTGAGTCACAAAAATGTGACATGTCATGATATCACGATACTTCTCCTCCCTTACGCCTTATTTCGTCTTTTTGTCATGAAAATGCGACATGTCACGATATCATGACACTTCTCCTCCCTTATGCCTTCTTTCATACTTTTGTCACAAAAATGCGACATGTCGCAATATCACGACACTTCTCCTCCCTTGCGCCTTCTTTTGTCCTTTTGTCACGAAAATGTGACATGTCGCAATATCATGACACTTCTCCTCCCTTACGCCTTCTTTTGTCCTTTTGTCATGAAAATGCGACATGTCACGATATCGCGACACTTCTCCCTTGCACCTTCTTTCATCCTTTTGTCATGAAAATGCGATGTCACGATATCGCGACATCTTTATTTTTTGGCTCTTCTTCCTCCTTTTCGGTCGTGATATCGCGACATCTTTCCTTTCTGCCTCACATGGTTCACCCAATGTGGGCTATGTCCATGAAGAAAATATTTCACTAAAATTTTCTCAAAAAATATCTTAGGAATCCTTCCCTATTACAATGTTTATGGACCTCTATCCAAAGGAGATACCAATCCCCTAATCAAGTTCATGGATCTCTATCCACAGGAGAACTCTTTCCCCTATGCTCTAGTTGGTGATCCTCTTAGAAGACTTGCTGCCTCCACTGCTCTAGCTTGTGGATCTCTCTCCATAGAAGAGTCTATCCTCACTCAGAAGGTATCTATCATCACTACCCTAGCTAATAGATCTCTATACACTGGATACTATTTTCCTCTACTCTATCACCTCCAAATCCTTCTCTTACTCTACTATGTCTATGTCTTAAATCTATACTAAACATTGTCCTCTGCCCTGCATAAATCTTCTCAATATTTGTCTCAAATATACACTAAACACTATCCTTTGATCTAGCACAATTTTTTTCAATCTCAGTCTCAAATATGCACTAAACACTATAATTCAATCTAGCATAAATCTTCTCAATATCTGTCTTAAATATGCACTAAACACTATCCTTTAGTCTATCATAAATTTCCTCAATATCTATCTCAAATATGCACAAGTCCTCACTAGAACTTGTTCAATCTGCTTAAAAAATCTTCACCAAGACTTACCTTAAATCTGATTGTAAGCTTTCACAAAAGCTCACACAAATATATCATTAAGCTTTCACAAAAATTTTATTCAAATCAATTGCAAAACTAGCATACACAACTCAACTCAATCCTTTCAGAAAACCTCTTCAATCATACAAATAATTTTCACTCATAATCATTCTTAATCATAGAAACATATAGAGAATGGTAAGAGACTCAGTATGTTTCATACTCACAAATCACTCAATCCCATTCAAATTCACTCTTTGAATCTCAACCCTTGACTCAAGATGATTCCACATTCACATAACAATGATACTCATGATATTTTCATAAATCTTAATCAGTACATGAAGGCACACTCAAATATATCCAACAATGCTTATAAAACAATCTCACATAACAATGATACTCATGATCTTTCACAAACCCTAACCATGCACATGAAAGCTCACTCAATTATTTTCAACAATGCTTACAAAATAAACCTTTTCACTCCAACTTAGCATTTCATAAAATTCAACCCAACACTATTTCACTCACAAGAAAGATGTTTCCATTCATTTTTATTTGATGGAGATATGTCTTCAAAATCTATCTTAATCACAATAAAAACCTCTTTGTCAATTCCAAGGTTAGGTAACAACAATATATCTCAAAATCTCAACTCAAAATTCTCCTCAATATTTATTTCACCATACACAAATACCAAGTCTCAAGTACACCTTATAATCTCAAAAACAACAAAGGTTCAATCAACTTAGTTTCACAATAATCCACTTCAGAATTTTAATGCATAAAACAATCAAACTAACTCCCTTATATATCCCTACTCAAAAATGCATTGTCAAATAATCAACACACATTTCTAGAAATAATTTAATTCACTTTTAAGCCAAATTAAATCTTTCTCAATCTTCAAATTAAGACAAAAATAAAATATATCTTAACCATGTTATATCTCCTAACTTAAAATTGCATTTCAAAATAATTAACACCTCTTATCCAGAAATAATGCAATTCACTTTAAAATAATAACTAAATTCTTCACAACATTTAATTAAAATAAAAACCTTTTAATCACCTTATATCTCCCAAGGTTCTCAACATACAAATTTAGACCTCATGCACATATAAAAAAAATAATGTACCTTTGCACTCTTCGATGGGATTCGATCCCAGGTCAAGCCGCTACCTGCACCCTAGTCATGGCCAAGCTACCATGTGAGCTAGGCACTCAGGTGAGAGGAAAAAGCACTTTGAGCACTTTGTCTCTTCCACCAACACCAAAGCCGCCAAAAAGCTTTATCCCTTTGCAGCCGCCAAGACTCTAATGCGTGTCTCATGTGTACCCTATGCCTTACACACCAACAACTTGCCACTAGCCCAACCGCTTGGTTGGTGTTAAAACTTTATGCCCTTGTCATTTTATCCTTCACATTTTGGTTGCAAATAAAAAAAATAAATTCCTCGTCTTGTTTTTCTCACAATTTTTTTTCATTCCACAACAATCTCATGTGCTCTAAGATATTTGGAGACTTACATTTGTGAGAAACATGTTATTGTATTTATACTATATGCTTCTATCCTTCAAACTTCGATCGAGGAATAAAATTTTAAATTAAATTTGCACCCAACCCAACTTTGGGTTTTAATAATATTATTTTTATAAATTAATATATAATATAAATATTAAAAATCATTTATAAATTACCTTAGGCTTTAATTTAACCTTTAATATTATAATAAAAATATTATAATATTATTTCCATTGGGCCTAGGTATTTTTCTCTTTCACCCTTAGACATTTTATGACCGCCTTTAATATTATATTAATAAATATTATAATATTATTTCATTTAGGCCTTTTCTTCAGGGTATTTAACCATCATTTTGACCAATCATGTGAATCTCTTAAACCAAATATCTTGGGCTTAAAATATAAATATTTTAACCCTTCTTTTGCCAAGTCCTGCACTTATTCCTGATACTAACTCTTGACATCAATGAACACAACTAACTCAAAATTTCCAACATTTGCTTAGGATGGACCTCTTTCAAATGGGTCTCATTCCTCTATATATGTGACCTTTATGGGGCATATTTTCTTGGGTCTCTTATCTCTGTCTTCTATGGGACCTCTTTCCTTAGATCTCCAATCTTTGTCTTCTATGGGACATATTTCATTAGATATCCTATATCTATCTTCTATGGGATATCTTTTAGCAGGTCTCCTTACTCTGTCTTATTTCTATATCAAGGTCTGTCTTTAAGACATAAATTGATATTATAGACTACCTTATATTATGAATAGATACTTGGAATATGTAAACTCAATCTAATATTATCAAGGTCAATATCTTAATGACCTAAAACTTTTATCAAGGTCTATCTTTGAGACCTAAAATTATACTTATCTAAAACTTTAATGAATTCTTTCTTGAAGAAAGTTTTTTGTCTTCTCACACTTGAATATGAAAGTCTTATTTATCTATTGTAGGAAGCTTCTCAAATGATAAATATCAATCTTCACTACAACTATTTCCTAGGCTATTCCTAAGAATCCAATATGACTCTCCTCCTTACTAGAGAATCTAATATTTGATTTCAGGATGGTTATATCCAAATTTCTCTTTAGTCAGTTCTTCCTTCTTGTAATATTAAATAAATGATTATTATATTTTCTTGAGAGAAATATCAATGTCTAAATATTTTTGTCCTTGAATCCTTCTATTAATATTAAGGTTGGCTATTTCTTTAAATAATAAATTATCTTCAAGTTGATTCACCCAAATAGGAATCCTAGTCTTCACTAGTTATCCTTCAACCTAGTGGAAATATCCTAGCTGAGTCCTACTATTCATAGTTATTCTTCAACCTTATGAAAATACCCTATCTTTCTCAATATTCAAATTCTATTGCTAAATCCTAGTCTTCATAGGTTATTCTTCAACCTCGTGGAAATACCTTAGCCTTTCTGATTTTTGCAACTTAACAAATCCTATGCAAGTAACTTTGTTGTAGCTTTGATACCACTATTAGCTTTTGAAGCTTTAATACTAATGTAAAAATCACAAAAAAATATTCACATGATCAAATATAATGAAGTTGCAATATAAAGAATTCAATAATAATAATTTGTAACAGAGATAATATGAGCCAACTAATATGTATTATCAAGGCTTAATAATATACCAAATAACATTCATTAATATGATGAAATATGAATGTAAAGCATGAAACATATAATATAACAAGACTTACAATATTAGTTCCTCAAATATATGCAAACTTGTATTACACCTATTTTTGTTTCAATATCTCATAGAAACTATTTATAGACAATATAGACTCTATAGGCAATGTCGGCAACGTAGGTGATATATATCTATGATTCTCTATGGAGTAATATATAGCCATTGTAGGATGACTCTTGGATAACTTAACTCTTCCTTTCTATATGCCAAATATCATGAATCTTGGCTTCTCTAGTTGACACTTTCATACACATGACTCTATCTAATCTAAGGATACATGTGCACACTTACATATTAGAAACTTGTGCATTTCCTATACATTATTACATTACATAAAATATTTACTCATACACTAATCTAAGACACATCCCTAATTTAGTATTTACAATGATAGGTGGTACATTGACATATACCAAATAATGTAATATTCTCCAACAATACCCAAGTAGGTTGATGGAAAATTTTTAGTTTTAAACCTAAAATATCCATAATAATTTATTGTAAATTTAAGGCAATGCTCATAAAAAAATCCTATATTTTATAGTATTGACCATTAGAAAATCATCGTAATCCTCATAATTTTTTTTTTGGTAAATTAAAAAACTTTCATTACAAAATGGGTTTTAAGGATCCCAAAACCTTAGTACAAAAGCAACACTGGTTGTTGTGAGTAGAAAGGAGAAACAGCAGGGGACGTAGCACCGAGTCTAAAACATCATAAAGGAATGACCAAAGGATGAAATCTCAAGCAAAAATATAGAGGAACCTAAGGGAATCAACCTTATCAAAACCATTTTCAAAGAAACTAGACACAGGCTCCACGTAGGGTAGCCTTAGGACAAAATAGTAATGCTAAGGAAATAATTCCTTAGTGTCTTCATCATCATCCTTAGTCTCACCCTTCGGAGGGTCCCTAGGCTCCTATTTGATAGAAACCATGTCATTTGCTTCAGAGCAACCTTCAATGTCTTGCCTCATCTAAGTACCAAAGAGAAGCAGATGGACGGCTTCCATGAGGTCAATGATAGAGATTACCATCGTGTTCAACATATTAGTAATTGTGGAAATGATGAATTATTTCAACTGTCCCACTTCATCCTCAGCTTCCTCATCATTTTCCTTAATATCTATCACATTTTTACCTTCTTTTATAGAATGATCTTGAATGTAGGCTGACTTCCTAACATACACTTCAGGTATGTTAAATTTTATGCTCTCCTTGGATTTCATCTCATTAACCACTTCAATGGAATTTCTATTTTTTTAGCAAGGGATAAGTGGGTAGGAGGCCCAAAATATTTTGAATTAGGGCTAGATTTTCTTGGTTGGGCTTGAGGGCTATGGTATAGAATGTAGGTGTATATGACTTTGAACAAACCCTGGTGGGATGGGAGGTCCATACCTTTATTTTTTCTATAGGAAGTTGTAGACACCAAAACAACACCAATCCGATTATGTGACAACAAGCGCTGATCGTATTGACACAAATAGCCCCTAGGGCAGCCCCAGAGGTTAAAACAGTGGTTCTAACCACTCACATAGCAGCTTTAGAAGATTAGACACCATTTTGGCACCTTTTAGGCACTCTGCCCCATATTCGTCTCACCCAAGGACGAATACGGATTTTCAATTCGTGCTCGCTCTTGGGTGGAATGAATACGGATTTTTAATTCGCGCTCGCTTCTGGGTGGAACGAATACATATTTTCAATTCGCACTCGCTCCTGGGTGGAACGAATATTAGGTTTGACCAACAAAAAGTTAGACCTCGATGCGTGACAACTCAGAACTTCCACTTAGCTTTTCTTGCATGGCATAGGAGTGCGAGTGAGTTATTTTGACAATTCATATCTACCAATTGACTCTCCCTTCACTGCATGGGAATGGGAGTGAGCTTTTTAAGACAAATCAGATTTACCACTTAGCTATCCCTTCATTGCATGGGAGTGCAAGTGAGCTTTTCTAAACATACAAAGACATGCACAGAGGCAGTTCAGAAACCCTTAATCAAGAAGAAGTCTTCTCTTCACACAAAAAGCATTCATGCAAAGAAACACTTTTGCATGTTAATTCAAAGAGACCCCTTGGGTCTATAAAATGGTGAGTTTCCTCACCCAAAAGATATACAGAGAAGGAGCATTTTGAGCGATGAAGTGCTGCTAATTCATTTACTTGCGATTTGTGTTTTCAACATCCATAATCTCTTAATCAAAAGAGAGGTTATTGGGTGACTTTTGAAGGCACGAATCAAGAACCAACATCAATTTTTTTGACCACAATATTCTACCAATTTGTTGACAACACATCACATCAGGTTTTAGACCCATCCCAAGCGGATTGGTGTCGAAACAAAGTTTCACCCGTGGGTGGTTTGCCTTCGGGCACCCCCCGCTTTATTTCTTTTATAGTATTTAGCTAGTTTCATGTTTATGCTTTTGTTAAGTTTTCAGTTCATTTAGATTCATTTTAACCATCGTTAGATTCATCTTTTATTTTTCATACATAGGTGCTACTGATTCTTTGTTTGTTTCTTTGAACATAGATTTGCAGCATTGGAGGAGCAGCAAGGAATCGACATTTACCAACGCAAGCGGCGACAACGTTTTGGTTCGCCCATATTATATGTGGGCACGCGAAAGAAGGAATTCTGAAACAAGTTGTAAAAGACCAACATTTAACGCTCCTATCCCTTAAAAAGGAAGAAGACGCATTGTAACACAAATTTGTAAAGCACATCAATAAAAGGGCCGATTTTTATATTGCTTTAATATCTTGTGTTCATGTTCTTTCTTTTTACACATTTTTCAATAACATAGGATTTAAGCGTTATTTTAGTTTCATTTACATTGCAATTTTAGTCTATCCTTTTTGTTTCCGAAATCTCGTGTTTTCAATGGCGATCACGGTGGGACCTTTGTCCTTTGTTTTTTGTTTTTAGGTTAAATTACTGATCTAAAATTGCTTGTTTTTTTATAGGTACCTATTTTTCAACATCGGACTGCTATTCATCTTTGTAAGTGATGATTACAGAATTGGTATTCGTTTCACCCCAGGACGAATATACTATTCGTCTCACCCTAGGACGATTACTGTTCTGATATTTGCCTCACCCAGGGACGAGTATAATTCTGTGTAATTTTTAGATAAAATCAGAAACATCCGGTTAGGCAGAGAAGAGGTAGGGTTTTTACAGCTTCTGTCAAATTTCTATTTTTATGTTTTCTAGTTTTCAATTTTCTATGGCTTAGGGAAAGATTTCTTTTTCGTTTGCCTGTTTCAATATTTGCATATTAAAATGAACCCCACACATCACGTGGTATTTTAAACCAAGGCGTTGGTCGTAAAACCCCAACCCTTGAGCAAGACCAAAGGTGGATTCCATTATCACTTTGGCTTGAGATATTGCATCCATTACCTCGATCGCGATTGTTGCTAGACGTAAATCCCGACGAAACTGACCGAGTGTAGCTAGGGTGATTCCTAGCGCATGAGGATAAGTCTTCTATGGTAGGTGTCATAAACAGAGCGATTCCCCTTTCGTACCGCCTATGTTCCACGTATCATCTGCTCTCACGTACCTATATTCTCTCTCACGTAAGGGCAGGTATATAGAGAGGTTGGTATATCAGTCCGAAAATGGTATATTGAAGGGGCGACCATTTATGGGAGTCATATGAGCCAACATTATGCATTTAAACATTCTTCAAAACTTGCAAAAATAAAACAAAATTATCAAAATGCACTAAAACCAGTTTAGGACACACCATTAATATTTAAAAGAGATAATCACCGTTTGTGTATGTGTGTGTTAATTTATGCTTAGTGTAACAAAAAAATATAAGGCAAAAAGATAAAAATATATGCATTTTGTCACTCGCTCGAAAAGGCTCCAGGGATTCCTGCAATCGCTTGGTCACTCCAAAATGCCCCAAAGGTGTCCATGAACCCTTTGGTCAACCCAAAAGCATCCTGAAGGTGCCCATAAGTGATGCAGGAGCATCCAAAAAAATATGGGAAATTTTATATTTTTCCCTAAATTTTAGTGCATCTTGCCGGGGCCATAACTTCTCAACCGTAGCTCCGATTGACTTGAAATTTTATACTCTCTAGAGTTGTATTTTTCCAGGAAAGTCGGTTTTCGGGGCCAAATTCCATCATCTAGTGCCCCGAAATTATGTTTTAAAATTGTTAACCTAATTTTTTACACTTTTTGAGCTGTTCGGAGGTCAATATCTCCTAATGTATTTAGAGTTAGGACTTGAAACTTCATTTTTGTCTTATCTATTGTAAGAGGGATGTGCACCCTAATTTTGGGCCCCATCTGACTCATTTCAATTTTTAGGGTTTTTAGAGAGACATCATCATCGTCATCGTCATGGTGCTCACCCGCAGTCAAGCCCACTCACAGGTAGACGCTATGAAGAATGTACAAGGAGGCATGAGTCGTATCCATTATAGTCCCCAAGATTTGGTCATACCACCTTGGCAACCTAGCACACAAGGCAATCCCCTCCACACCTTAACGAAAAGGGACTATAGGGGCACCTCTTCTAGGGGCACTCCTATTCAGCATAGCACCCAACACACACCCTTCCATGAGGGGTACATCCGTAGGAGAGCTCCCTTAGATGCTTGCTATGAGTGGTCACCACGCAATGAAGCACTAGGTCAACATAGGGTTCGACGGGAGGAACCACATGATTACACTCTTCCTCCTTCACCCCCTCTAGTTGTCAGGACTACAAGGATAAATCTAGAGCACAATGCTCCTCATGTGGGGCGAGCCAACTTTGCCTATTCCTTTTTCACTTACGAAAGAGAGCACAAGGAAAACCCTTACCTTCCTCAAGAGCAATATACATCGTGAGAGCAATACGCCTTCACAAATGCTAGCTATTAGGATCACCTACTAAGGCCAAAGCCTTGGGGGAATGCTGCTATCCCCAATAGAGGGAGGCAGCCTATAGAGATCTTGGATCACCATGACCAGGATAGATATCTAGGAGAGGCCTCTAGGCCTTCTAGACATGAGACGGTATTACCAACTATCTTAGAATCTGCCAAGCATATTGCATGCTGGATGCAACTCATGCTACTTGAGCTAGAACAACAACAGTTAGAGCAACAATATCTTTTAAATCAAGAGTTCCTTTAGCACCAAGAGGATGAGTTGTTACAACACACTATGCAGGTGAAGACTCCAACCCATCAAACGCATAAGACAAAACATTATGAGAGACACAACTGGGTGCAAGATAGGTCTCTACAACCTTATCAAACATTGCCCTCAATGCCTCCTAGACTTGAGCGGGAGGCCAATCCTAAGACCAATGACGGGTGCCTTCTTCAGGCACCCACCCAGGTTCTTGGGCCACCCTCAAAAATTATTCCAAAAGCATTTGAGGAACCTGAGCATGAAGAAGAGTGGGATGAAATGCCCTACCAAGGCATGGGGGGTGCTATTCGGCCACCCCTCCCAAGGCCCCAAGTTCCCCACAACCTACAACAGGAACAAATCCAAGTTGAGGAGCTCAAATCCCCTGATCCAAGCAATTCACTACCCAATCACTTAGAGTCAATAGAGACCAAGATTTTGGGGCCCCAAAAGCCCAACATATGCGAGACTCCTCTCCCAGAGGATCAACCCTTAGTTGTAGAGATACCTGATGACAAGGTCTTTCATATCTCAGAATCACCAGATTCTGATGAGCCTGACTCTCTCGCCAAAGACGAGTCAACATATGCAATAGCACCATGGGACCCGTTCATGTTCGACAGCACTAATTCATAGGTGGTCCCCATGGGTGATCATCACCAAAGTATCTTAACCTTATTCCCTTTGGAGGCTCCCATCGAGCCCGTGCCATTGCAGGAAAATTAGGTCCCCTCGCAACGAGCGAAACAACCCCATGAGGACCACATCAATCTGCTCGAACAAGAAGAGCCTAGCATGTTGCAGATAGCTGTCGGGGCCAACAAAGGCCTTTGGATCATTGATTATAATTACGAAGATGAAACTGAGATGGCATATCTCAATCATGTGCGACGACACAATCACCCTATAACCCATGACGAACTAATGGCCCAACTAGGCATAAGACTAGGGCATGAGTGGCACATAGACCCGGCCCACTGGCATCACATGTTGATTCTGCTCCTTTGGGAATATCGTGAGCCACTTCCACCCAGAGATATCATAGCACCATCAGTGCCGAAGGCAGACCTTGTCCTCCTATCCATGCATAAGGCCGATCCATTTGTGCCAATCCCTACAGAGCCAAATCCGATGCACACAGATCATCAAGCTAGGGGTACCTCTATTCCCTGAAGAGCCAGTGGGTTACACCAAACACTCCAAAGGTGTCCATAAACCCTTTGGTCAAACCAAAAGCTCCAAGGATTATCACAATCGCTTGGTCATCCCAAAAGCTCCAAGGATTATCGCAATCGCTTGGTCATCCCAAAAATCTCCAAGGATTATCGTAATCGCTTGGTCATCCCAAAAAGCTCCAAGGATTATCGCAATCTCTTGGTCAACCCAAAAAATCTCCAAGGATTATCGCAATCACTTGGTCATCCCAAAAGGCTCCAAGGATTATCGCAATCTCTTGGTCAACCCCAAAAGCTCCAAGGATTATCGTAATTGCTTGGTCATCCCAAAAAGCTCCAAGGATTATCATAATCACTTGGTCATCCCAAAAGGCTCCAAGGATTATCACAATCTCTTGGTCAACCCCAAAAGCTCCAAGGATTATCGCAATCGCTTGGTCATCCCAAAAAGCTCCAAGGATTATCGCAATCACTTGGTCATCCCAAAAAGCTCCAAGGATTATCACAATCTCTTGGTCAACCCCAAAAGATCCAAGGATTATCACAATCGCTTGGTCATCCCAAAAAGCTCCAAGTATTATCGCAATCTCTTGGTCAACCCCAAAAGCTCCAAGGATTATCGCAATCGCTTGGTCAACCCCAAAAGCTCCAAGGATTATCATAATCGCTTGGTCATCCTAAGAAGCTCCAAGGATTATCGTAATCACTTGGTCATCCCAAAAGGCTCCAAGGATTATCGCAATCTCTTGGTCAACCCCAAAAGCTCCAAGGATTATCGCAATCGCTTGGTCATCCCAAAAAGCTCCAAGGATTATCGCAATCTCTTGGTCAACCCCAAAAGCTCCAAGGATTATCACAATCGCTTGGTCATCCCAAAAAGCTCCAAGGATTATTGCAATCTCTTGGTCAACCCCAACAGCTCCAAGGATTCTCATAATCGCTTGGTCAGCCCTAAATGCCCCAAAGGTATTTATAAACCCTTTGGTCAACACCAAACGCTCCAAGCATTACCATAACTGCTTGGTCAAAATACATATTCAAAAATCAACAAAAACAACACAAAAATCAAAATCACCAAAACATTTGCATTTCCATTCCATGCATACTCATAAAAAAATCAAAATCACAACAACATTTGCATTTCCATTCCATGCATTCTCATAAAAATCAAAATACAAAAATATAGGTTGCATTAGGCATCGCATCCATACATTATACATTTGCTAGGTCATACAAGTCAAAAGCACCACAGACAATCATTATTTGGAAATTCCATCCTTTTTCACCTCAGATCCATTTTCATAAATGCCTACATCTAGAATAGCACCATAGCCATTTTTTGCATTGTCAGTTGTCTCCTAAGGTATATAGGGTTTTCGTAATTCAGCTATTTTTAAATTTCTAGCCAAAAACTGTACACAATTAACCAGATTTTACACGGAAAAGTTTTACTTGTATCACGCCTTGTTACGTAACATCCCAACACCAATTAACACACACATAAAAATTCCTAAGTTGTGTGAACGAAAGATGAAACCTACATAATAATCCAGGTCACCATAAGCAAAATGGTTATCTTGCTCATCCCCCTATGTGAATGACCCCAAGAATGCTGAGAGTTGGAAAAAGGACAAGCATCCTCCCTACCCAATTCCCCAAGAATCCCAAGAGTTGCAAAACATCAAAAATTTGCAAAACGTCAAAACACTATAATTTGACATCCTACAGTGCACACATCAAAAGGCACATACAATAGTGATTCTCATCACTCGAAATCCAAATCCCTTGCTCAAAAAAAAAAAAAAAACATATAATATCACAAAAATAAACAGTGATTTTATCACTACAAAGGAGCAAGTATCCCAATACAATTGAAGAAAAGAAGGGAGTCGAACTTGAATCCCTGGAACTCTCAGCATTTCGATAGGTCATGAGGCAAGCTTCAGTATTGGTTTGGTTGATAGCCTATCGGTCACTGGCGGTAAACCTCCCGCATGATGATATATCTGTCACATTAACTTGTGTACATATCAATGTTTGCATGTGGATGAGCTAGCTTATGGTATCCTAGATAGCATCGCGGACAAATATGACTAAATACAATAAAGGAGTTAGTGGAGCTAATTAGGTGATCCTCAGTACAGGTTCGGTTGAAAGCCCATCTGGAACTGGCGGTATCCTGATGAATACCACATAAATGAACTCTATTGCACACACAGGGATGTGAAATAACTTGGTTAAATTCAAGTCGGATTTAGACCTTGTTCAAAAGTCTTACGAGATAAATGTACAATCTTGGCTAGTTAGTTAAAATATCTGAATCTCAGAAAAGCTTAACTACATTTTAAAAACAACTGTCACATTTTATTTCGTACATCACCATAAAAATATATGCAAAATACAAAAACAAAGTTTTCGCATGCAAAGTCATCCCATTGGTATCGCAAGTCAGTCAAATCTTGTACAGTCTATGGTGCATCGACACATTATCAAAAACTCATCTCATTCATTTTGTAGACACCAAAATCCAGCCACTTGTAAGTCATCTATACCTTCCTGTTAGCCACGTGTCAGTCATCCACCTTCCCGCCATTATTTGGCCCAAATCCACACCTTCCCGCCATTATTTGGCCCAATTTCACCTTTTCCCGCCATTATTTGGCCCAATTTCACCTTTCCCGCCATTTTTCATTCCCAAATTTATTTAAATTAATATTTATATATATATTTTAATATTTTAATATATTTTAATATATATATATATAAAGATACTTTAAGTGATTTAATCTGAGCCGTCCATCCTTCATTTAATCTCATCCGTCCATCCATCTTAATCCGTTTCACAACCTAGATTTATTCTCTACCCTTGGATCCACTTTAATCTTAGCCACACGTTCAAAGTGTCGTTAAAACCCTAAAGTGTGCCCTAAGAGTAGATTATAAATTGAGTCACCTTGATGGCTCAAACCCTGGATCTCTTTTACTATCTCTCTTTTGTTATCTATCGCTATCTATCTCTTCTTCAGTTAAACCTACCCATCCATCGCCGTCCCTTTTCGTCGCATCCATCGCCGCATCCGTCGCCAACTTCGTCGCCATCCCTTCTGCAGCATTCTGCAGAATCCCCCATTCTTGTCGCAAGTGCCCGCGGGCGTTTACCCGTAGCCACAGACGTAGACCGGCGTCTGCAACCCCGATCCAGAAGCACGCGGGCGTTCAACGATCGCACCAGGGCGCCTTCCGCAGCCGATTTGACAGTTACATCACTTCCAGGTGCCGCCTGGTCTCGCCGCGTTAACAGAAAAAAGAGGTATAGATTCTAAAGCAAGTAATATTTTTATGTATTAATCCGTCGTTAGATTCTGCATTCTATTTATTTCATTTCTAGGGTTTTAGATTATTTTTGAGGGCTCACACAGTGGAGCCCTCTTACTAGTTTCTAACCTTTTTGTAGTTTTAATGTGTGCAGGATTTTAATGGCAGATTTGATTGGATGATAGCAGCTGCTTAAGTTGGAGTGGTCCGAGCCAAAGGATACAACGAAGCCCACTCATTCTGTTGAGGTTAAGGATACATTCTTCGAAGATGCCACCATATTGTGCCAGCTAGGGTTTCGGAGAACCCTAGCACAAATTGTAATCTTGTATCACGAAAGGGTTACGAGCCCTGTTGTACTCAAAAGGAGTTTCTAAACTCCATTGATTAATAAAAATCGTTTGTTTTGTACAACGTGTTGGTATATTACTTTTATCGTGATTTCTTTATCTTTTGTTTGGCGTTGTATCTTTAATCTACAAATGGCGATCACGGTGGGACCCCCTAGGGTTTCATGTTTTTAATACTTGCTTTACTGATCTATTCCTGTTTTCTGTTTTATTTTGCAGGTTCCAAAAATCATGAAATTCGTTGTTCCAGCGAACTAGGGTTTCTGAGGAGTTTGCAGAAAATGCAGCAGACGTAGAGCGGCGTCTGGAAGTCCGATCCGAAATGCAGAGGGGCGTTTCAGCCTGCGCAGACTCCCTTGGGCGTTTGAAGGCAGTTTTACAGAGAAAGCGTAGGCTTCCGAGTAAGTGCATTTTTTTTTTCTTTGTTAAACTGTACTTTTTACGTTTTTGGTTTTTCTGCTGTATTCTGTTTCTTTTTCAGATCATTACTTTAAAATGAACAAAAACTAAGTAATCTGGAAAAGAACAGTTATTTTTAGTTACATTTTTTTTTTTCATTGCATTATTGGTTGCATAAAAAAAAAAAATTTGCATACCTAGCTGCATATTAGAATAGCTACGAATTATCTGTTTTAGTCATCTAAGTAGGACTATTGATTGGATGTCAATAGTACTCCTGCCATTGGGTGATTCCAGGTAGAGAAGTGGACGAACCTTCCGGTTGCTCCTTTGATATCTGATATCATTGGTAGGCAGGGGGTTTTAAACGGTGTACTCCACTTCTTCAGAGGAAATGGCATGTTTTCAGTAGCCTCTTGCTTAGATCATTAGAACTTTTGATTTATAGCTTTGTATGTATACATTAGACAACTAAAACACTTAAAATAAAATTCACTTGCATTTCATATTGCATTTAAAATAGTAATATCTGGATTTCATCACCCGGTATTGCTTGAAGTTTAGTGACGGTGGAATTCATCTCCATCCATTAAACTTCTGCCTTAGACACCATAGGTCACCCCCGAGCAAACTTGCTTGGATTTCATCACCAAGTAAGAATCTCGTTGTCCTTTCCTAGCCATAGTTTTTACCTTTTTTGTGAATAATTCAAGATTAGATCACATGCAAAACTCATAAACCGGACACTTAAAATTTACTACAGATTAAGATCAGAAAATAATTAATTAACCGCAGGTAAGACATATTGGTTGAAACCTAGGTTGTGATTGTTTTCTGATAATTTCTTTAGTGTAAATTTATCATTCCAGTTTTGCATTCTTCTTTTCTGAATTTGTTTAGATTTATTGCTTCATGGTCTTAACAAGGAATCAATCTAAAATGTTAAATCTAAATAATCAAATGGGTAATTCACAGAACATCCCCACCACCAACATAGCCACTTATCCTAGTGAATTTCGAGCGAGGTTCGCTCACCAGGTCTTTCACGTCCTTCTACCGTCTATCACATGGCCATGCCCATGGAGGAAGACAATTCCTGTCATATTACCCACATTGATATGGCCCAAGTGCAAACTCACTTAAGAGATGGCACTGGCTATGTCCTTGAGCCAATCCAAGATTCCCCTATGCAAGATTCTATTTTTCAGTAGGATATTGCATCAACCATACCCATTGGTTTCACTCAAGTCTACACTAACCCTTTTTTTGAGGCTAATGTTGTATCTGCTCAGCCGGCTTCATCTCCAACATCTTCCCAGATGCTCAATTGTCCTCCTTTGGAGACAAATGTAGTGTCTTCCCGACCACTTTCTCCTCCATTTACCCGGGTGTACACCAATTCTCTCTATGAGGCTAGTGGAACCTCCTCTAGCCATGACCAATTTCAACACTCTTCTTCCCAAACCATTTATGGTTTCACCCTACCTGGGGCACAAGTCATCTGTTTCTTCCCAGGTACCGCCTACTTCAGCCACCTTCATTGCCCCTGCTATGCAGTCTCTTGTGACTACCATGGCAGCCTGCCCTCCACCTTCATCCAATCATCCCACCTCCCTTGGGTTAGAGATTAATAAGGTTAGGGAGTACCTCGACAAGTTGCTTCAGCAACAACAGCAACAAAATGCTCAACCACCTGTCGTAGTAAATCCTACACCTCAACCAATTTCTACCCAGCCAGCTTTTCTTAGCTCAGGCCCCACCTGGGTACCCCAATCTTCGGTGGTGTCCATTCCTACCCCACCTTTCTCCCAACCCAGTCCAGTTCATCATTCAAACCAATCACCTTCTTTTCGGTATCATCCATACCAACAACTTGTCCATTCCACACCGCCTAATCCAGGCAATTTCATCCCATCTCATCATTTTTCCACTCCTCCATTGCATCCTCATAATCATCAAACGAGTCAAAATTTTCATGAAGATTCTCGACTCCATGCTATACAACAACAGATTGACAACCTTATGCTCAACATGCCTGGCTCATCTAGTCAGAAACCTACGCTAAGGTCGTTGATCAATCAACCAATTCATCCTTCGGTACCTTCACCGCCATATCCGATTGATTTCACATTACCGAAGTTTGACAAATTTTGAGGAACTGAGGATCCTCATGAACATGTGAGCTCATTCATGCATGCCCGCTTTAGAATCCAAAATAATGACGCTCTTATGCTCGAACTTTTCCTCAGACATTAGGGGGAGATGTTGTACAATGGTACAATCATTTAGCTCACCATAGCATTTATGCTTACGAACAATTGATTAATCTATTTTTAGAACGATTCTCCCTAAATGTACAAAGGAAAGTTTCATTGTCCGACTTATACAAGCTCAAGCAACATGACGATGAGACTGTTTATGACTTTGGAAACCGTTGGAGGGCTATCATTAATAAACTGCCATTCTCCCTACCAATGGAGGAGTTAACCAAAATGTTCACCCAGAGTTGTCTAAAACCTATCTCTTGGTTACTCCAATTACAACAATACAGGACTTTTGAAGAGGCTTTGGCCCAAGCAAGTATCATAGAAGACATTAAAGTCCAAGAGGGTGTTTTAAAACCCCGTAGAAAAGAATGGCAACAAAAGGGCCAACAACGAAATAATAATTATGGCCAAAACAAACAAACACAGGCTAGTACAGACCTCAAATGTTAACCAAGTTAATCAAGTGGTGGCGAGTCAGCCCCGTAATGGCTCAACAACAACAAGTAATGCAAAGTCAACCGCAACCAATTGCTTATCATGCGGTACCCGCCCCTCCTCAACCAGCTCCCAATACTGGGCCAACCATGGAAACTCGACCTTGGCAAAATAATCGTCCCAAGCGACAGTTCACACCTTTAGATGAACCATATGCGGTCATATTCAACAAGTTATATAGCACAAATCAGTTAACTTTACCTGAGTTCAAACCTTTAGAACCATCTAGAAGGGGAAAGTATTACAAGGAGTACTTATTTTGTCCTTATCATAGGCAAAATGGGCACGATATCAATAATTGTACAACTTTCAAACATGTGATCCAAGATCTTATTGAGATTGGAGCCATTAAATTGGATAGCCCCTTAGCCCAACAAAATCAAAATCTTGGTATATTTCAAACACCCCTTCCACATCGGGAGGAAGCTCCAACAACTTCAGGGGGAGTAACTCGGGTAACTCCTCCTAATCAAGTCAACCATGTACAACAATACCAAGGTTTTGTGGGTACTATTAACGTAGTAACCCGGGGTCAAAGGGCGAACCAACCAAATCAGGTCGAACCACGACCACCTGTACAAACCCCGAGTCCACCTCGGGTAACGAGTGACCCAACGACGTGCTAGTACTTCTCAACAACCGCTAAATCATTCTACTCAACGCCAACGACCCATCATGTCATTGAGTAGCCGGTTAACTACAAGTTTAAAAATGGCTTCTGCCAAGTTATCGATCTATGACCTCATTCAACAATCTCCCCCGCATAGAGAGGCATTAATGGAAATATTGAAGTCAATCGAGCTTCAAACTCAAGATACTAATGCCTTCAACAACTTTGTGGGGAGTATTCAAACATGCATGGAGCCCTCCATCACTTTCTATGATTTTGAAATCAAACCTATGTCAACAGAAAGTATAGATCCTCCACTGCATATCATGGCCAAGATCGATCACAAGCCATTCAAGAGAGTCTTAATTGACACCGGTTCCTCAATCAATATCATTACAACATCGGCGTTGAGTCATCTAAAGTCGTCGCCATCCCTTATCACAAAGTCGACTTTTACTCTTAAAGCATTCAATGATGCTTTATCTTCCACGGTTGGCACGGTTATCTTGCCCATTGAGGTAGGGGCCCGAACTTTGCATACCTTGTTTCACATCTTGGAAGGGACCATGGCATACAATGTATTGCTTGGACGGCCTTGGCTTAGGGAGATGAGATGTGTCCCTTCTATACTGCATCAATGTCTCAAGTATGTATATGAGGGACAAGTTCATTGTGTACCTGCTGACATTGAACCCTTCAAACATTGCAACTATGTCTCAAATCCTTATGAGATTGTGTTGCCATCCACTCATCTTTTCTTGACCCCATCTACTTCTTCTATACCATCTTCTTCTAAAGCTCCCATTCCTGAGGAGCCACCCATCATATCGCAACCACCTTCATCTTCCGTTATTCCATCTCATTCACCACTTTCTTCATCTCCTAATCTTCCTTCTTCTTCATCAGTGACCACATGCACATGTGGCCATGACCAATCATCTCTTTCCACGTCATTACCCCCTTCTTCTACACCTTCTTCAACATCACCTATTATTCCTCCATCTTCCCAACCATCACCAGGTGATGTTTCACAAGTTAGTGAAGCATCAACCCAACCAAATCCTTCCAATTCTTCTATCCCACATTCTTCTATTCCATCATCTAGTCCTTCTCCCTCCCAAGTCAAGGTCCATCTCACCGATGCGGTATTGGTGAGTATGCCATCCAAGATGTCCACATCACACCGTTCAATGTGCAAACAGTTAAAGATTTTGGTCGTCCACATGACCAACATTTATCCATTGGATCGGTTTATAACATGGGTTCTATGCCAAATTCCATTAATTTTGTATATGGGGGAATAGAGTCATCTTCTAGTCCTACCACCATACTAGAACCTAAGCATCCAATCCCCGCCAATATCGAAAGGATGGAGGGTTTTCCCTCTCGCTATTTCCACAGACATAATTGGCAGCAATTTGGCCTAGGTCGATACGAGCAAGGGGTAACCGAACGCATCGATATGCCATATCGGAGACCCACCGAGCGTTTTGGTCCGGGCTACCAACCACTTCCATCCCTTTCTTCTTTTGAACGAGCTTTTCAAAGCATTAATCTTAATTCGGAAGAAGAAATCCTCCACCCCGACGAATCCGAAGATGAAGCCTATGAAGAATTTGACGTCATGTCAAATGGTGATGAATCCGAAGAAGAGTCGGCGCCCATTGTTCCCCTCATTAAACAAGACGAGTTTTATCTCCAATTGTTCCCTCTCCAAGAGGCCATCTTTCGCTTGCTTATTCCACAAGAACGAGGTGAACCACCCCCTCCGCCACATCCATAAGCCATAATCCAAACCTGTATTATATGTATATACTAAAATAGTGGTTTTCACCACTACCAAAAAAAAAAAAATCAGAAAATTTCCAAAAAAAAAAAAAATCAAAATATATAAAAATACTTTATTGCTTTATGTATGTGTGTAATAGTGGTTTTCACCACTACAAAAAAAAAAAAAAAAACTCAAACTACAAAAAAAAAAAAAAAAACTGAAAAACTATGTTGTTTTGCATCTCAGGTCTTCCGAGGTCTTCACCGGTTTTTCCCTTCCATTCCGCCCATCCTTTCTTCCATAAGTCGACAATGAATTTTGAAGACTTATTCACCCCACTCCATAATCCATATGATCCGGATAAGCCAATCCCGATCAACCCAAGCCTGATTGACATGGATCGGATTTCATCCCCTCCATCTATTTCAGAATTCATCCTTTCTGAGGAATTGTTAAGGGCTTCCGTCAACTACATTCCTCCTTCACCTCCACATTCACCTTCATCTTCTAAGCCAGAGGTCTTCCAGGCAGACATAGACGAGAGCAAGGCACAGGAGCTTGATGACATTTTAGATGACATAAATCTGATCCCTACTCCCCATCAGCTTGAGGAAGGTTCCCACATGTCTATTGAAGAAACTATCGATGTAGACCTTAGTACAGACCAAGATGGCACCCAAATTATGAAACTGGCTAAAAGTCTATCATCAGAGGAACAAGAGCAAATGATTGCTCTACTCAAGCGGAAGAAGGAGATATTTGCATGGTCTTACAAAGACATGCCAGGCCTAGACCCTAATTTGGTTGTCCATAACCTCACCTTACAAAAAGATGCTAAACCCGTCAAATAGAAACTTAGGAAAATGCATCCTACCATGGCCCTCATAGTTAAATCGGAGATTCAAAAACTTCTGATGTTAAATTTTTCGTCCTGATTGATTATCCCGAGTGGCTTTCTAACATGGTACCCGTTCGCAAGCCTAACGGGGGGATACGTGTTTGCACCGATTTTTGAGATCTAAATAAAGCGTGTCCTAAGGATGACTTTCCTCTTCCAAACATTGATACTCTTGTCGACACCTGCGCTGGTCATGAAATGCTTTCGTTCATGGATGGATTTTCAGGATACAACCAGATTCGAATAAACCCTGAAGATCAACACAAAACAGCATTTACCACACCTTGGGGAACTTTTTGTTACAGGGTGATGCCCTTTGGCCTTAAGAACGCAGGTGCAACCTATCAACGAGCCATGACTTATATTTTCCACGATTATATGCATAAGATTATCGAAGATTATGTGGATGATTTATTGGCAAAATCTAAAACTCGACAAGAGCATTTTGATGTATTGGAAAAAGTTTTTGATAGGCTTCTAGAGCATAAAGTAAGGTTGAACCCTAAGAAATGTGTCTTTGGTGTTACCTCGGGCAAACTCCTAGGTTTTATTATCTCTAAACGAGGTATTGAGGTGGACCCAAACAAGGTCAAAGCCATTATGGAAATGTGTCCCCCAACTAATTTGAAGGAGTTGCGTAGTTTGCAAGGAAAGATTAATTCAATCCGTCGCTTTATTGCACAACTTTCTGATAAATGTAGGCCATTTTGCCACCTACTACAAAAGGGGGTACAATTTTCATGGACAGATGAGTGTCAGAAAGCCTTTGATGACATCAAGCAGTACTTAGCATCTCCGCCAGTCTTAGCTCCGCCTCGTCCAGGGGTCCCTTTCAATCTTTATATCTCAGCAACGGACTTTGCCTTAGGGACAATGCTTGCACAAAAGAATGAACAAAATCGTGAGCAATCTGTCTATTATATTAGTCGAACATTGGTAAGCTATGAAACCCGATATGCTTATGTGGAAAAGTTGTGCTTAGCGGTGGTTTTTGCCACTAAGAAACTTCGTCATTATATGCTTAGCCATACAACATATGTCATAGCTAGAGAAAACCCTCTGCGTTATATGATGTCTCGCACTTATAATAACACTCGTACCGCTAAATGGATAATGTTGCTTACCGAATTCGATCTTGAATTCATTAGCCAAAAATCCGTTAAAGGTCAAGTTATAGCCGATCAACTTGCGGAAGCTCCACTACCTAGTGATCATCCTTTGATTATTGAGCTCCCAGATGATTCGGTATTTGCTATCACTGAACAAGAAGAGGACATCATTCCGGAGGAAGATGTTGACATCACGCTATTCTTTGATGGCTCTAAGTGCGCGAAAGGTCAAGGTGCTGGAGTTGTGTTTCATACACCTCAAGGGATTCCCATCCCTTTATCATTCAAACTAGACTTCCAATGCACCAATAATACAGGAGAGTATGAAGCCTTAATTTTAGGTCTTCAATCAGCCATAGCTATGAGCATTAAGCGTATTCGGATATTTGGGGATTCTCAACTCGTGGTTAAACAAATTACAGGAGAATACCAAGCCAAAGAACCTACCATTAAGCTTTATCATGATGTAGCAATGAAGTTGCTCTCTAAGTTTGATTGGTATGAGATCACTAGTTTGCCTCGTTCGACTAATAGATTTGCGGATGCCATGGCCTCTCTTGGATCATTGATTCCAAAGGACTCCCTTGGAGAGGTACAGCCCCTAATCATTTCCACAATCTCTAAGTCTGCAATTGTCCGTGCTGAGTCTAAGGATGAAAAAGATGTTTGCTTTATCCATTCGGATCCATATGAGCCTTGGTCTAGTGAGATAGTAGCCTTCCTCAAGTTTGGAACACTCCCATCTGATTTGTCTCGAACTGCCCGCCATTGTTTTAAGCAAAAGGCAGCTCGTTTTGTTCTTTTGGGGGATGTGTTGTATAAACGTGGATATGATGGAGTACTCCTCCACTGTCTAGAAGCGGGTGAAACACATAGAGCTATTGCTGAAGCCCATGATGGTACTTGTGGTGGTCATTTTAGTGGAATGGCCATTGCGAAGCGTATTTTACGTATGGGGTATTATTGGCCCACTATGGAACAAGATTGTTGCAAATATGTTAAACAATGTAAAAAGTGTCAAGAACACGCTAATTTAACCCATATACCATCACAAGCTTTACAGCCCCATCCAAAGCCTTTGGCCCTTCTCACAATGGGGTCTCGATTTAATTGGCAAGATTTCACCGCCTCTTCAGGACAACATACTTTCATCATTACAACCATCGAATACTTCACAAAGTGGGTTGAAGCTATTCCTCTAACCAAGTATGACGAGTCCTAGAATTGTGGAGTTTATACTTCACCATATCATTTGTCGTTTTGGTATTCCCTCTAAAATCATTTCTGATAACGGCAAGTCTTTTAAGAATAAGGATGTTCGAGCTCTTTGCGAAAAGTATAATATCCAACATAGTTTCTCAACTCCTTACTACCCACAAGCCAATGGACAAGTTGAAGCTTCCAATAAGACCATAATTGCTATTCTTAAGAAACTTGTTAAAGAAAATCATAAAGATTGGCATACACAAATCCCCTTGGCATTATGGGCTTACAGAACAAGCATCGAACTCCCATTGGGGCAACGCCATTTTCTTTGGTCTATGGAGCTGAAGCAATCATGCCTCTTGAGCTCGAGATCCCTTCCTTGCGAATTTCTTTGCAGGAATTTATCGATGATGATACTGCTAGACAAGCACGTCTTGATCAACTCACACTCATAGATGAAAAATGAATCAATGCTTTAGAGCATTTGCGAGTTTATCAAGACCGATTGAAACGTGCTTACAATGCCAAAGTTCATCTAAGAGAATTTCAAGTAGGAGATCTTGTCCTTAAAGAGAATCAACAAAACACCAATGCATTGCCGCATCTTCGAGATAAATTCGCGGCTAATTGGTTAGGTCCATATATGGTCACCTGAAAGAGTGGGTAATGGAACTTATAGACTTGCCAGTTTAGAGGGAGAGGAAGAACCCGAACCACTTAATGTTATACACTTGAGGGCATTCTACGCATAGTTTGAATTTTATATGTACATATATACATGGCTTGTACAACAAAAAAAAAAAAAAACAAATAAAATAAAAAGAATTTGCATTTCATTGTTAGTTGCATACATCTCATTCAAAAACATTGCATTTCATGTGCATACATCTCATTGAAAACCATAACATTTCATTTTCAGCCATAGTTGCATATCATGTTAGAGACCATTCTATCTTTTGGATATAAAATTTGGTCAAGCAAAAGTCATGTTGCCTTAATCAGGGGCACCTTCATAAAATCCATCAAACCGAATTGTCATTCGTACACCCATTTTCCATTTGCACATATTTACATTGCCAAAATGTTTTCAGTCACTCAGCCATTCCTAGTGTTTTAAGCAAACTTTGAAATGCATGTCAAAGTTCTCTAGGGCCATATCACAAATTACACTAAATAAAATCTTGAGTATTGGGAAATGATTTCAAAAGCGGTCTTGAACCTATCACATTTTCACATCTTAAAAACATCTTGTGTCAAAGAGAGATAACACCATCCTTGGGTTGTGCCTTGAAGTGAAAAGGGTAATCCTCGTTTGTCCTATCATGCAAACATAGTCCATAAAATAGTGGTTCTTACCACTATCACAAGCAATCACAAAATATAAATATAAACAGAGTAGTAAGGATAGGGTAAAATTCTCATCATACTTCGGTTGAGAATCCGATTCCCCAAAGCTCTAAGGAAATGAACATTTTTCACACACCACTGATCCCAAATAAGTTGTAAGGATCGTACTACTTGTCCAGTCAGACGGATAGGTAGTCATCCCCAAGGCTTACAAAGGTCAAAAACAACATGGACTATGGAGTTAACCTTCACCGGGGCTATAGACGCTTGACTGGTAGTGGAGTATACTCATTGCGTGGCGACATGTCTCTCCTCAAAAAGAGACCTCTGAATGCTCATACGGACAAACTAGCTTCGGGGTCTTCTCCATAACAAGGTTACCTAATTTATGCAAGATGAGGTTAATGAACACACTTGCACACACACAGGTTTTTGATTGCCTAGAGTCACTACCATGCTTCTGATTTGGTTAATGAACTCGCATGCACACACATTTGGTCCTAGTTGAATTAGGCAGTATTAGTAAGTTTGTTTGATACCACTAGCATGTTTGAGTCTTTGTAAAACAGTCTCCTCCATATCTTCTTCCATATCATCCTCCATATCTTCTTCCATATTCATGTCATTCCATACGTCATCCATTCACAAGCCACCAAGTTCGGTGCCCCTGATTAAACAATTATGATAACAATTGGCTAAATCTAACTATCTAAAAATATGAGTGCTTCTTAGTGCATATTTCATTTACTTAGTCTTGCATTAATCATCCATAGATTTACATATCATTTACTTAGTCTTGCATTAATCATCCATAGATTTGTATGTTATATACTTAGTCTCGCATTAATCATCTATAAGTTTGCATTCCATTCCATCACATATGCATCAAAAACATTAAAACATATCAAAACATGCATCACAAAAACATAGGCATTCACACAAAAGAGAGTAAAACACCAAATAAATAAAAGCCATGTATATATATATATATATATGTATAAAGGACAAACTGTACGAGGAATGCCAAAAGGCTACAATATACAATAGAGCACCAAGGCTCATAAAGAGTGCATCTAAGCACTAAGCTAACCATCAAAAGAGGACCCCTGAGACCTAGTAGGAGCCCTAGACCTAGTGGTGTGTCTAGACTCACTACGCCTAGAGACAGAAGAGGATGGAGGATCAGGCAACACAATGTGATGCCTAAACAATGTGTCCTCCAGAGCCTCAATGTAACGAGTCCTCGACCTAAACCTAGCTATGTCTATCCCGTGTCGTCGCTCCCGCTCCGCTAGCTCTGCCTGGAGTCTCGTCACCCTGTCATCCTGGGGCACCCTGGTCGCTCTATCCAAGTCCGCCTACAGCTGGGCCATCCTCTCCTCTTGAGCAGCTAACAGGGCATCCCGCTCTGCTGCTTGCTGCTCCAGCCGAGCTATCCTCTCATCCCGGGCAGCTAACATAGCATCGCGCTCTGCTATCTACTGTTGTAGCTGTGTCAGCTCGTTCTCGTGCCCGCTAGGGGGTATCTCCCTAGCCTCTCCTGCAGCCTCTCCTAGGCCCTCTCTGCCATCCTCCCCATCATCTTCGCTACCTGGAGCCTATCGTGCCATCTTCCCCTTTCGCCTTCGACTGTCAGATCGAAGGCGGGGACCCTCCCTACGCTTGGGAACCTCCACGGTTCCCTCGCCCTCTCCAACCCTAGCCTCGGGCTCTCCGGCTCCACCAGCCACCAATGGTGGCTCCCACCTCGGCTCTACGGCCATCCATGCTGCATACTCAGCTGTCACCCCGACGTCGTCCACGTCGGGGATCTCCATGTCCTCATCATCCTCTGCCGCCTCCCTCCACGGCTCGACACACGACAAATCACCCTCTGATCTGTGCCTCCGGTAGCGCACTGGCTCACCGGGGACATCCTGCCTCAATCCGACCTGGCGGAGTACTCGAGACATCTGTATGTACTCCGCCTCGCTATGGCCCCGCCCCACTACCCATCTGGCCTGTCGCACCCGTCTCAGGTGCTCTCCATCCCCGATCCACCTCGCCTCCCGCCAGGGCCTCCAAATGACTTGGGCATCTGTCAAGTCTGCCCATAATCTCCTATACCATTGCCCCGATCTCACGGGGCGGCTAGGTTGTCTCTCCTCCGCCACTGGCCATCTCCTACCATAAGCCTGGCTCATGTCCCAGTGAGCCCATGGCAACCCCTCCGGTCGAGCCACTCTGAAGTGCTCCCAGCCCCAGCACTGGAGAACCACACTGCAACCTAGGCCCTTCCGGCCCCGTCTCCGAACCTCATACAACTCCCGGTACACCTATGCCAATAAAGCGGGCGCCCAGGCATACACTACCCTATTAGTGAGCATCTCGCTCACTACACCCATCAGGTTCCATGGGAACCTGCACCCGATGCTGTTCGGGGCCACAATGTTGGCCAACACGAACATCATCAGAGCCTCCACCGCTACCAACTCCTTGGCCGTATACATGGCCAAGTATGGGATCCCCCCGCTCTCCGTCCGGATCTCCCTCCAGTCATCCCCAAACAACTTGGCCATCTCCGTGGCTCTATCTCGTCCAACCTCCACCCGTGCCCCCTCCACGGGCACCTTGAGGATACGGTATACATCCTCAAGCGTCACCGTCATCTCTCCAGTCGGGAGCTGGAACGTCCCCCGATCTGGATCCCACCTCTCGGCCAAAGCTGAGAGGTACCCCTCATCCGCCCGAACTACCTCCAACCGGGCTGCCTCCGCTAGCCCTATCGCCTCCAATATCTCCCAGTCTTCCTGGGACAATGACCTCCTCATCCCCGGAATGATAGGGGAGAACCGGTGTCGTGCCTCTAACACCCTAAGTTGCAAAACAACAAAACAAAAATTTGTTACAAATTTTTCCCAAAAAAAAAAAAAAAAAAAAAAAAACACATAATAAGTACTTGCTTAAATGAACAAATACCTCAGCTGGCTGCATTGGCGCGTCCGCTCCTATCTCCGCCATAGCTCCCACACAAACCTTTCACTCCACTCCCTCAGACGCACTTCTCTCAAGCTCGAACGCACAAATGAGCGAAATTCTCGCTGAAACTGTTTAAATAGCTGGTTTTGGCGCCTTGAAACGTAGTGGGGCATTTCATGGCGCATTTAGACGTAGTACTGCATTTGCAGAGCGCCTAAACACCGGCGGGCGTCTCTGCCAACCACAAATGCAGACCGGCGTTTGGTGTCAGTATTGAATAAAGGAACAAAACTTGCAAAATTGAAGCTTACCTCCTTCAAATTTCATCAAATTCAATTCATCCATTCTTCTTATCATAATAAAACATTTTGTGAAGGTTACAACAGTTTTGGACACAAATTTTGTCATTTCGCTCAAAAAGCGCATCATTCATCATTGTTTTACAAATTGGGTTAAAAATATTCAAAACCTTCACAAAATTAACCACATTCATCAATTCTTCTGATCTATCGTCAATTTCATTCATTCTTCTTTCATCATGCATATTTTTGCCAAATCAAATTAAAGTAAACCTCGTATCTAGTGGTATATTCTATCACCTTGGCGATTGCAGCGATTTGAATCCATGCAATTCGATAAGAGGATTAAACCACCATAAGGACACTTACCATTTATCATCATCAATTATTTCACTGTTTGAAAATTGGAAATCAATTTTGGATATTCTACTTTTCAAGTGACCTCATACCAAGATTAATTTGCTCAACAGTTGTCATTGATGGCCTAGTTCATGGGGCCTTAAACATGGACAATCTTTAATATCATCATTATTTTGAGTCTTGCTAGAGATTGAGGCTACCTAGGTTGATTGGTTCCGACCCGAGGAATTATCCATACAGTCACTAGGAGCATCTCTGAGTTCTGGACTCTTTTCATGCATCTTTCATCTCTGCATATCAATGGCGCCAACAAGGCAATTTCATTAACAGTATGGACTCACACACAGGAGTTGGGGCATCCGTTATCAATTTCTAATTTTCCTATAGTGGAATTCATCTTACATGATCATGGAACTTACAATTTGGCAAAAATCCCTTTATAACCGTTGGGGCAGAAAACGGTCCATCTTTCACATCACTCATATCGTCTTCAATCATATTCTTTTCTGGTTTGTACACCAACCCCTTTCCTGTTGGGACATAAACAGATGGTTCATACACCAACCCCTTTTTTCACCGTTGGGGCAAAAACGGTTCATTTTCTTCCAAATTTCTTCCAATTGGCTTGTGAGAACCATTCTCGCTCGCCAATTGAGGGGGTAAGCTGATAAAATTTTAAATATTCTTTTATTCTTTGGTCTTCAAAGTTGTGCTTTAGTCTTGAGAGAGAGTTGCGTCTGATCCAGCTTTTCAGGTGTCTTAAGTTTTTGTGTTGCATTGTGTCTTCACACAAAGCAGCTCAAAAGGGGCATCTGTAGACACCAAAATCCAGCCACTTGTAAGTCATCTATACCTTCCTGTTAGCCACGTGTCAGTCATCCACCTTCCCGCCATTATTTGGCCCAAATCCACACCTTCCCGCCATTATTTGGCCCAATTTCACCTTTTCCCGCCATTATTTGGCCCAATTTCACCTTTCCCGCCATTTTTCATTCCCAAATTTATTTAAATTAATATTTATATATATATTTTAATATTTTAATATATTTTAATATATATATAAAGATACTTTAAGTGATTTAATCTGAGCCATCCATCCTTCATTTAATCTCATCCGTCCATCCATCTTAATCCGTTTCACAACCTAGATTTATTCTCTACCCTTGGATCCACTTTAATCTTAGCCACACGTTCAAAGTGTCGTTAAAACCCTAAAGTGTGCCCTAAGAGTAGATTATAAATTGAGTCACCTTGATGGCTCAAACCCTATCTCTTTTACTATCTCTCTTTTGTTATCTATCGCTATCTATCTCTTCTTCAGCTAAACCTACCCATCCATCGCCGTCCCTTTTCTGCATCCATGTCGCATCCATCGTCGCATCCGTCGCCAACTTCGCCGCCATCCCTTCTGCAGCATTCTGCAGAATCCCCCATTCTTGTCGCAAGTGCCCGCGGGCGTTTACCCGCAGCCACAGACGCAGACCGACGTCTGCAACCCCGATCCAGAAGCACGCGGGCGTTCAACGATCGCACCAGGGCGCCTTCCGTAGCCGATTTGACAGTTACATCACTTCCAAGTGCCGCCTGGTCTCGCCGCGTTAACAAAAAAAGAGGTATAGATTCTAAAGCAAGTAATATTTTTATGTATTAATCCGCCGTTAGATTCTGCATTCTATTTATTTCATTTCTAGGGTTTTAGACTATTTTTGAGGGCTCACACAGTGGAGCCCTCTTACTAGTTTCTAACCTTTTTGTAGTTTTAATGTGTGCAGGATTTTAATGGCAGATTTGATTGGATGATAGCAGCTGCTTAAGCTGGAGTGGTCCGAGCCAAAGGATACAACGAAGCCCACTCATTCTGTTGAGGTTAAGGATACATTCTTCGGAGACGCCACCATATTGTGCCAGCTAGGGTTTCGGAGAACCCTAGCACAAATTGTAATCTTGTATCACGAAAAGGGTTACAGGCCCTGTTGTACTCAAAAGGAGTTTCTAAACTCCATTGATTAATAAAAATCGTTTGTTTTGTACAACTGTGTTTCGCATTACTTTTTATCGTGATTTCTTTATCTTTTGTTTGGCGTTGTATCTTTAATCTACACATTTCATATGCATACATCATACAAATTAGAAATATCACATTAATAATCGCCTCTGTATACATCAAACACATACATAAAAACACACCACAACAAAAACAATAAAAACAAACACAACAAAACACCCAAACTATAAAAATGACAAATGCCAACAAAACCACTAAAAATTTCCGAACAAAAGTGCTCTTGCACTTAACCTCTTGGCATAAGAAAACTGATGTTGAGGTTTACCTTGTCATTATCCTACTCCCCAAGAAGGCTACCATAGCTAGACCACTCCACGGGAAGATGGATTTTTACCAATGTTACCCCCAAATGGCATCCCAAAATGGGTTCACACCCACCAAAAATAGGTCGACACAATCGGGAAACTTCTCGAGCATGCACTGGATAACATCTGAAGGCACCCTCACTTAAGTCATCTTGGGTCAAGCGACTCGTCACTTTTCTCATGTCAGTCATTCCTTCATCGATTCGTCGCTTGAGGGGGTAGTCACACTTAAGTCATCAATCAACAAACACACACCCAATCAAGGCAATGACATGCATTCAAAGAATCATTGACAAAGACAATCATGCTCCTGCTTGGGGCAGCAAACAAGCAATAATCACAAATTGATCAAACACTTGGCATTCCCAAAGCATGAACACAAGGTTCCCCTATGGACAAAAGGTTGCGCCCTTTGCCTATTCATGACTGATCAATGTCCAAGCTCAAGTCACACCTCACCAAAATAGGTTAATAATTGAAATCAAATTCCTTAGCTCGTCAGAAGCAAGGATTCAAGAATGCGTGCCCTTTCCATACTTGGGGCATCAAGAGTTGGTTAGGTTACTGAGAAGCCCTAATCATTAGTGCTTTGGTTATCTATTTTTGCTCAGCATTGCACCATGTGCAGCGCTTCCCAAAAAGGGGCATCTGTAGACACCAAAACAACACCAATCTAATTATGTGACAACAAGCGCTGATCGTATTGACACAAATAGCCCCTAGGGCAGCCCCAGAGGTTAAAACAGTGGTTCTAACCACTCACACAACAACTTTAGAAGATTAGACACCATTTTGGCACCTTTTAGGCACTCTGCCCCATATTCGTCTCACCCAGGGATGAATACGGATTTTCAATTCGCGCTCGCTCCTGGGTGGAACGAATACGGATTTTTAATTCGTGCTCGCTCCTGGGTGGAACGAATACGGATTTTCAATTCGCGCTCGCTCCTGGGTGGAACGAATATCAGGTTTGACCAGCAAAAAGTCAGACCTCGACGCATGACAACTCAGAACTGCCACTTAGCTTTTCTTGCATGGCATAGGAGTGCGAGTGAGTTCTTTTGACAACTCATATCTACCAATTGACTCTCCCTTCACTGCATGGGAATGGGAGTGAGCTTTTTAAGACAAATCAAATTTGCCACTTAGCTATCCCTTCATTGCATGGGAGTGCAAGTGAGCTTTTCTAAACATACAAAGACATGCATAGAGGCAGTTAAGAAACCCTTAATCAAGAAGAAGTCTTCTCTTCACACAAAAAGCATTCATGCAAAGAAACACTTTTGCATGTTAATTCAAAGAGACCCCTTGGGTCTATAAAATGGTGAGTTTCCTCACCCAAAAGATATACTGAGAGAAGGAGCATTTTGAGCGATGAAGTGCTGCTAATTCATTTACTTGCGATTTGTGTTTTCAACATCCATAATCTCTTAATCAAAAGAGAGGTTATTGGGTGACTTTTGAAGGCACGAATCAAGAACCAACATTGATTTTTCTGACCACAATATTCTACCAATTTTTTGACAACACATAACATCAGGTTTCGGACCCATCCCAAGTGGATTGGTGTCGAAACAAAGTTTCACCCATGGGTGGTTTGCCTTCGGGCACCCCCCGCTTTATTTCTTTTATAGTATTTAGCTAGTTTCATGTTTATGCTTTTGTGAAGTTTTTAGTTCATTTAGATTCATTTTAACCATCGTTAGATTCATATTTTATTTTTCATACACAGGTGCTATTGATTCTTTGTTTGTTTCTTTGAACGTAGATTTGTAGCATTGGAGGAGCAGCAAGGAATCGACCTTTACCAATGCAAGCGGTGACAACGTTTTGGTTCACCCATCTTATATGTGGGCACGCAAAAGAAGGAATTCTAAAACAAGTTGTAAAAGACCAACATTTAATGCTCCTATCCCTTAAAAAGGAAGGAGACGCATTGTAACACAAATTTGTAAAGCATATCAATAAAAGGGCCAATTTTTATATTGCTTTAATATCTTGTGTTCATGTTCTTTCTTTTTACACATTTTTTGATAACATAGGATTTAAGCGTTATTTTAGTTTCATTTACATTGCAATTTTAGTCTATCCTTTTTGTTTCTGAAATCTCATGTTTTCAGAAGTAATAGAGTAGCTCATGGAATTTATGAGTAATTAGGGAATATCTATAGGATTCACATCCTAAAAGTGATTGATGAAGGCTAAATGGAAGCTAGAGAGGACTCTTTTAGGGTCATCAATAATGATGAACTCCATAACTGATGGGGGACCGAGAAAAAACACACTTTGCCAAACCTTACTTTTTCATTAAGAAATCTGGAAAATACATGCATACAGCCCGCAGGCTTTACAAATGACCAGCCCTGGCTTGGTCTTCACAATCACACTTCTGTCCCCCCGTACCTTGGATCCACAACCCAATCTATTACAAATTCTAAGTTTTTATCGAGGTCTCGGCCCTCTAGGTCATTAATGACCCACCAACACGAAAGTATTAATCAAAACCTGCAAAATCGGCTTTCTCCGTCGAGTCTTCAATTTTCCATCCATAATTGGCCAACTCCCTGATCTGCCATGAAAGCACGCATTCAATAGGCCCTTGAATTTCAACCGCTGCTTTGTTAGACTGTCCACCTGTGACTGTTGCCTCTTTTCCCGTGTGCCTGGCCATCCACGTGTCTATTTTCTATTTATTTTTTGCGACATGTCGCGATATCGTGACACAATTTCACTGTGCCCTCCGTTTCTGTCTTTGGTTGCGATATCGTGACATGTCATGATATCACAATGTAATTTCGCTACGCCCTTCACTCCTATTTTTGGTCGCGATATTGCGATATCGCGACGTCACGATATCGTGACGTCACGATATCACGATGTCGCGACATCACGACCGTTTCACCTCCAAGTCCCTTGCCCTCTTTTATGTCGTGATATCGTGACGTCGCGATATCGTGACGTCGTGACATCATGACCGTTTCACCTCCGAGTCCTTTGTGCTGTTTCTTGTCATGATATCGTGACGTCACGATATTGTGACATCGCGACATCGCGACCATTTCTCCTCCGAGTCCTTCACGCTGTGTTTTCCACATTTGAGTTTTGCTTCTGCCTTCTGCCTTCTACCTTCGAGCCCACACCTTGAGCCTTGCTTTAGATTTTATGTCACGATATCATGACATCATGATATCACGACGTTGCGATATCGCGACCATTTTCACCTTCGACCTATGTTTCACTTCTCTGTCACGAAATCGTGCGTCACAATATCATGACCATTTCTGCCTTCGGCCTACGTTTCGCTTTTCTATCGTGATATCGCATGTCATGATATCGTGACCATTTTTTCCTTTGGGCCTATACTCCACTTTTTTGTCACGATTTCATGACATGTCATGATTTCACGACCCTCCAACTTCTGCCTTATTCCTGCTAAACACTTCGAAACATAAATAAATTTTGGAAACACTTAGAAAAATTTGGTTGATGTAGGATTGCTCTGCTGCTATCGGATGCTCCAGCATCAGACACCCGAGGTAAATGGAGAAGTGACCTTCACTTATGTGCTGTTCGGTCTACATCTCTTGTATTAGCTCGAAACGTGCACCTGCATCTGCAGCCTGCTTAAACCCTGTCTCCTGGAAAAAATATTTTTTGCCTTCTACCAGACAAATTTTGGCACTGCTGCACACCTTCTCGTCCACTGCCTGTAATGGATTTAATTTGTGGCACACTCCATATTTCATCAATGAGTACGTATTTGCATGACCATCATGCACTACACTTCGATCAAACTGCCATGGCCTTCCTAATAGAAAATGGCAAGCATCCATGGGGAAAACATCACATAGGACCTCATCCTGGTATCTCCCAATATGGAACATGACTAAGCACTATTCATGGACCCATGCTCTGTGGTACTTCCGCAACCATGCAATCTGGTATGGATGCGGGTATCTCCTCCTCTCCAACTGTAACTTAGCAACCATCTCCTCGGAGACTAAGTTATCTGTACTCCCATTGTCTATAATAACATTACAAATTTTGCCTAAAATTTTGCATCGCATGTGGAACAGGATTCTCCTATGCTCTGGCTTGCATTCCTCAATCAGCATGGCTCTCCTCATGATCATTGCTTCTCCTCTCTCAGCTTCCTTCGAATGTTCTAATTTAGCATCTTCCTCTGCCATAGCAGCTCTGGCAGGACCCACATGTTTCTTTTTCACCCTCTCGAGGTGCTGGGGACACTCATATGCCTAATGTCCCTCTTCTCCATAGTGGAAACATGTTCCCCGAAACACTCCTCTTCCATACCCATGTCCAGATCTACCTCTTCCCCTTGGGTAGCCATTGTTCTAAACTTGGGGTTTGGGTTCCTCATCTTCCTTCTGATCCCAGCTGCTGCTAACCTCTTCTTTCTTCTCCTCCTTTCCTTCCTCTTTTCTTCCACCAGTCTTTCCTCCATGCCCTTTTCCTCTTTGCTTGCTCTCAAACCTTCTGTTTAGTTTTTCTTCAACCTTTAGAGCAAACTGGTAAGCATCTTCAATGGTGCTCACCCGAACTAGGCTCAAATCTTCCTGGATACTGGGTCTCAACCCATTGATATAACGGGCCACCTTCTCCTTGCTTGCTTCTAAGTGTCCAGTTATGATGGATATCTTATAAAACTCCGTCATGTATTCTTGGATAGTTTTGTTCATCTATCTCAAACTCTGCATTTTCCTTAGTAGATCCAACTCGTAATCTGTCGAAATAAATTGTATTTTTAATTTTTCTACCATCCGTTCCCATTTTGTTATTATCTCTTTTCCTCTTCTATTTCGCTCTGTACTCCCTTCTACCATATGCTGGCATGACACTTCAGCTTGGTATTAGCGAATCTGACCCTCTTGGGATCTTCAACTTCTTCATACTCGAAGTATTCTTCCAGATCATTGATCCAGTCGATCAATTCCTCCGGATCCAGGTTCCCGAAATACGTGGAAACTTCCATCTTCGGCCTCTTCCCAATCTGGGATATGGCTTTGTACAGTCTGGCTTGTGCCAGATCTATAGCCTCTTCTTCTTCTTCAAACTGGTTTTCTTCTTCATCCACTTCGTCCTCACTACCATCATCTCTTCTTGGTTCGTGCCCTCTATGCAGTTCTTCTTGTAGGGCCTGAACTTGCCGCTGCAAAGCTCAAAAATCTGCTGCTGTAGTCATGCCTCCCCCTCCAACAGGGTTTCTTCTTAGAGGCATTCTACTCACTTTCTCACGAGCCTTCCCACAGATCCTGGTGTAACTGCATCAAGTTTGGCGATCTGTTACACACTCAGGAACTTTCGACTCTGATACCATTGATGAGGGATCGAGAAAAACACACTTCGCCAAACCCTACTTTTTCATTAAGAAATCTAGAAAATACATGCATATAGCTCGTAGGCTTTACAAATGACTAGCCCCAGCTTGGTCTTCAGAGTCACACTTCTATCCCCCCGTCCCTCCGATCCACCACCCGATCTAATACAAATTCTGAGTTTTTATCGAGGTCTCGGCCCTCTAGGTCATTAATGACCCACCAGCATGAAAGTATTAATCAAAACCTGCAAAATCAGCTTTCCCCACCGAGTCTTCAATTTTCCATCCGTAATTGGCCAACTCCCTGATCCGCCATGAAAGCACGCATTCAATAGGCCCTTGACCTGCAACCGCTGCTTTGTCAGACTGTCCACCTGTGACTGTTGCCTCTTTTCTCGTGCACCTGGCCATCCGCATGTCTATTTTCTATTTTTTTTTCTTCTGGCTGTGATATCACGACGCAATTTCACTGTGCCCTCCATTTTTGTTTTTGGCCATGATATCATGACATATCGTGATATTGCGACGTAATTTCATTGTGCCCTCTGCTCCTATTTTTGGTCGCGATATCGTGACGTCGCGACATCACGACCATTTTGCATCCAAGCCCCTTGCCCTCTTTTATGTCACGATATCATGACATTGTGATATTGCAATGTCGTGACATTGCGACCGTTTCACCTCTAAGTCCTTTGCACTATTTCTTGTCATGATATCACGATGTCACGATATCGTGACATTGCGACATCGCGACCGTTTCTCCTTCGAGTCCTTCGTGCTATGTTTTTTGCCTTTGAGTTTTGCTTCTGCATTTTGCATTTTGCCTTCAAGCCCACACCTTGAGCCTTGCTTTAGATTTTATGTCGCGATATCGTGACCATTTTTGCCTTTGACCTACGTTTCGCTTCTCTGTCGCGATATCGCGCGTCATGATATCGTGACCGTTTCTACCTTCGGCCTATGTTTCGCTTTTCTGTCACGATATCGCGTGTCACGATATCATGACCATTTTTGCCTTTAGGCCTATACTCTACTTTTTTGTCACGATTTCATGACATGTCATGATTTCGCGACCCTCCAACTTCTGCCTTATTCTTGCTAAACACTTCGAAACATAAATAAATTTTGGAAACACTTAGAAAAATTTGGTTGATGTAGAGGATTGCTCTACTGCTGTTGGATGCTCCTGCATAAATAACGAATTTCATCACATCGCTCCAGGGTGTGAGGAGGTCCTTCCTATAGATTACCTACTTCTCTCCTTTGATAATCCTATCATTTTATTTGAATTCCTTCAATTCAACCTCCCAATTATGCTTCTCTTGGTGAATCGACTGTCCCTTCATTGGTTGACCTGATATAGTTGGAATGAGGTTGGTATCAACAAGAAAGCATCTTCCTCTCACTGTGATGGTTTTGTTATCCCATGAATCTAAAAAAACCATGATGATGTTGAGTTCATCACCAGTGAAGAGGTGGAGAAAAGAAAAAAGTTTCTTTTAGTGAGGATCCTCTCTACTAGAATGTCACAGTCAAGATTGCAAGGCTCCATGAAGCTCATGTTAGGTAGGGGATTAGGGATGGGGAGGAAAACAGGCATGAGGGTGGGTAAAACTTTGCACCAGTTAAGAGGGGGATAGAAAGGCTGAATAGGGTAGTAAAAAATATAGGCAATTGGGAAAAATGGGCCACCTGAGTTGGATTTATGGATGAATACCCGCATAGACCACCTCACAAACCAAGAAATGCCATTATTGTGGTTTTCAAGGCACTTCAGATTTGGCATGATGGCTTTAGGATTGTTGTTGCTATTTTGGTAATCATTGCTCGAATAGGGAAAGTTCTTGAGAGGACAACCAAGTCCCCAAGTTGGCCAGATGGAGATCATCCTTTGTCCTTTTCACTGGTTGGCCAAAGGGTCACTAATTCTGGTATGATAAAAATCAAAACCAATATGATCAATAACCCTCTATTTAACGTGCTTTAGACACCACAACATGAAATGGAAACAAGAAACCTTCCTCCATATTATGAGAGTGAGCCACATCTGGGTAAAGTTGCCATTGGGATTATGATCGTTGAAAACTATAGACTCCTAATATTTCTTGTCTTGAACTTGCCTATTTATGGGTTCAATGTTGATGCAACACCAAGGCACAAAAAAATTGAGGTTCTTGGAAAGGATAATTTTGTAAATAAGCTTGTTGTTGGAACTTGAACCACCACCTGTATCATTGCATATGAGAGAAAAAATCCAAGTGATGAAAAAATACTATACTTTTCTAGAACCACGATCCAATCAGGCTTAACCTTATTGTAGTAGAAGTATATCTACATGTTGACTTTTTGGGGAGTCCACATGGAGAATTTGCTAGTGATGGTGCTATATTTGGGCCACTAGCAGAGGATGAGGATACTTAGGAAAATCTACTACCAAAGGATGAAAGGCCTCCTCATCCTAATGGGAAGGGTCACCAGGACTATCGACCTAATATTTTTCTTCATCCAAAATGGTACCAATCTCATTAGGGATGTCATCAGTCCATGTTAGAAGGTTGGCCGCATGCACTCCAAGGTTGGCTAAACTATCTGTAGCCCCATTGTCTTATCTGAATACATTTTGGAATATTACTTCCTCCATATCAATGATTAAACTCTTGGTATCCTCAATGTAGTCCTTGACCCTCTAGGAAGGATTGCTATTGTTTTTGAGGTAGTTTATTATGTTCATGGAGTCTCCTTTGATAATTAATCAATTGGAAAAGTTTTTGGCAAGGGATAAGCCTCTCCACATGCTTTTGGCCTCAACAACATGATTGGTTTGGACTCCTAGCCCTTCAGAAAATGCAAGGATGACTTCTCCAAGATGGTTTCTATGAATACCTCCCACTCCCACTCTCTCATGGTTCCTTTTTGCAGCTCCATAAAAATTCAATTTGAACCAACCTATAGGTGGAGGAATCCATTTAGACTCAATTATAAGGTTGGTTGAAGGTTGGAAATCCTCCAAGGACAAGTTTAAGGATCTTCCTAAGGTGATATTAGATCTGGAGGTAGGGCAAGGGGATGGGGGAATGAGGGTTGCATTTTACTTGGAATAAGCTAGGATTTTATTGGAAATAAGCTTTGGGATAGAGGGGCATTGGAAAAATATTCTACAATTTATTTCAAGCCACACTTGCCAAAGAAAATGGTGGAGACAGGTTATCCAGATGAACTTGAGGCGAGGTTTGTGGAAGGGATTGGGCCATTGGAGGAAGATATCAACTAAAGAGCAAGGTTTGGTCCAAGATATATGGAAGGTTTGAAAGATGGAATCAAGGATGGATGAGGAGTAGGGGCAATGGAGGAATATGTGAGGAGGAGATTCCCAAGTAGCCAAGTAGAGAGAACACCTATTAGGAATGGTAAGACCTTTCTTGATCATATTGTCAATGGTGAGGATCCTTTCTTGAATGGTGAACTAGGATTTAAATACACATTAGGAATGAGGGATTTGAACCAAAATAGGTTGCAGGGAAAAATAATATCCTTAGTCTCAAGAAGAAGATGGTAGGAAGACTTGACTGTGTATTCTCCTCCCTCAGATAGTTCCTAGAAAGGTGATCTATAGAGTAGCCAAGAGGAATGATGGTGGAATGCATAAGAAAATTCATGATAATGGACTTAGTAGGATGAGAAGTACAACTGATAATGTTTCATTTGGATCTATCATTCTAGCTCCTTAAAAATTTTGAGACTTTGTGTCCTATCATGTGGTCTATATATTATTTTAACCTAGATAGAATAGGATCTTCACTAAGTGGCTTTTTAGTGATCCATTTGTCATTCTATAAGTCTATATTACTTCCATATCCAAATATCCATCTTAGGCATTTTTTCAAGAGTGTCCTGGTGCTAATGATAGACTTCTAGAAAGTATATCCTCTTGTAGGGGCAGCATCACTGAGGAAGTTTGCTTCTTGCAGATATTTCCTTTGGACTATGGATGTCCACTCATTTTTGATGTTTGTCACCAGATTTTATACTTGTTTGGCCATTAGAGCTATGTTTAGGGAGTGAATTCTTCAGATCCCAATTCCTCATTTTTCATTAGGTTTGCACACTTTATCCCACATAACAAGGTGTAATTTTTGCTTATTTTCTGATCTTGACCACAAAAAAATATTTTGGATCTGTTCAATTTTATGGTAAACTACAACTGGGATTTAAAAGTAGACAGGAAGTACATGGTAATGATCTGAAGGGAAGATGATGTGAGGTTGAATTTGGTAGCTTGGGATAATATGTTGCCCTTCCATCTCGTAAGCTTCTTTTAGATTATTTCTATGACATTGTTCCACATAGAGGTAGAGGGTTGGCCAGTGAAAAGTGGGAGGCCTAGGTAAGTGGTTTGGAGGACTGCCACAAAGCATTCCAAGATTCTGAAAATCTTGATTTATATTTGGATTGGGGTATTAAGGAAATACAACTTGCTCTTGTTGAAATTTACTTTTTACCTGGTAGATTTCTCATAAATATGGAAAAATATATTTGATGACCTGCACCTCAAAAATTGAAATATTAGTGGATAGGATGGCATCATCCACAAATTATTAGTGTGAAATAGGATTAGTATGAGAAGAATATTTGATTACTAATAGGAGGCCTATTATACAAGTTTCTTTTATAGTCTTCCCTAAGGATTTAGCCATAATGATGAATAACAGGGGAGAAATGGGGTCCCCCTGCCTTAGCCCTCTGCTGCTTTGAAAGTAACCCATTGTGGATCCGTTGATGATGACTGAGAACCAGGGTGAAGAAATACAAGATTTTATTAGATCAATCCATTCAATATGGAATCCAAACTTTAGGAGGATGGCCAAAAGGAAGTCCCAGTTGACTCTATCATAGGATTTATTCATGTCAAGTTTGAGGACAAAGGCAAATTTTTTGGTTTGAGAAATAGAATGCAGAGCTTCATGAATGGAGATGACACCATCGAGAATGGATCTACCTTGGATAGAACTTCCTTGGTAGGGATCAATGAGGATAGGCATCAAACTCTTCATCCTATTTGTAATGATTTTGGTTAGGATGTTATAGGTAACATTGCAAAGGCTAATAGGTCTGAAGTTAGACAGGGATTTAGCCATGGGATTCTTAGGAATGAGGGCAATAAAAGTGGAATTGAAGCTTCATGGAATTATTTTGGAAGATTGAAACTATCTGATGGCCTCACACACATCGAAGCCTACTATATCCCAAAATGTTTGAAAAAACTGAGGAAAGCCATCAAGTCTTGGAGCTTTGTCAAGATGCATGGAGAAAAGGGCAGTTTTAATTTCCTCATCTTGGAAAGGAGCAATAAGTCTCAAATTGACACTCTCAGGAACATACTGGGGGATATGATGGAGCATGGAGGCTTGAGCAAAGGTAGAATAGGAATTATCATCTTCAAGGATGGAGTTGAAGTATGACACTACTTCATTTTTTATTTCCTCAATATTGGTAGTAGAAGTGCCATCACTTTTTACTAGCTCTTTGATTCTGTTATTGCTTCTGTTCCTTAGAGTAGAAGCATGGAAAAAATTTGTATTGGCATATCCCTATTTAAGCCATAAGGCTCTAGATTTTTGATGCCAAAAGTATTCTTCATAGGCAAGGACATTGTGGAATTCAGAAAGGATTAATTTTTCTTTTGTTCTTGTCTATTCATCAATCTATCTATTTTGAATTTTATTCTCTATCCTTTCCAGTCTATCTTTGAGAGATTGCTTGTTGGAAAAAAGGTTGCCAAAAACTTCTTTATTCCATATTTTTAAGTCTTCCTTGAGGAGTCTGAGCTTTTGGGTAAGTTTGAAGGATGACCATCCTTGAAATTCTTGATTCTAGCAATGAGAAACCCTATGCCTCAAATCTGGATGATGTATCCACATAGCCTCAAACCTGAAGGGTCTTATATAAGGGTTGGATTTTTTGATTTCAAGCATGAGAGGACTATGATATGACCATATTTTAGGTAAAGAATTAAGATAAGCATCACCAAACATTTGAACTGCTTCTTGGGAGAGAAAAACTCTATCTAACTTGACTTGAATATGCTGATTTCCTATTCTTCTATTGTTCCAAGTGAAATTTACATTTTTGAGTTTTACGTCCATGAGATTGTTAGAGTTGAAAAAGTCATTGAAGTCCTCCATGCTTTTGATCGGGGCCTCAGTCCCTCATTTTTTATCTGAGGGGTAGAGGGGGGTATTGAAATCCCTTGCTACAATCTAGGGAATATTTTGGAAAGAGTCCTTTATTCTACTTAGGGAGTCCCATAGCTAAGCTCTTCCAGATAGAGTATTTGGAGCATAGATGTTAGTGAGGATCCAGGATAAATTGTTGTTGTTGTCATGGAATAGCACACTTAAGAGCCTATCACTAGAATGGATTAATCTACCTTCAAATTTTTGCTTATCCCATAGACACATGAGGCCTCCAAAGGATCCTCTAGCATGACTGAATGTTGTATATGCCTTTTTCAAAATTATATTTTTAACAATTTTGGTTTCCTACATGATGAAAATTAAGGGCTTTAAGTCTCTTCTCATTGACTTGACAAGTCTTTGTTTGGTAGGCCCATTTAGGCCTCTCACATTCCATGAGAGGATCTTCATTTAGAGGGTTTGGATACCTTTTTGCCTCTCCTTCCTTAAGGTTGGGGGGGTTTGGAAATTTTAGTCTCCCCTTTGGGTTGAGAGGTAACAATAGGGAAAAGGGTCTTCTGAATGCCATTGGCAATGTCGTCTATAATTCCTCTCTTCCATTTCTCATATTTGGAAATCCTTCCTCTTTTTTTGTCTCTACCATAGTCAATGGGTGACTTGGTGGAGCTTCAAGTTTTCTTGGGGCTGAACTTGTAAGGAATTATCTACTCAAGGACAGGGCTTGAAGGTTTAGAACTACTACGATTTGAAAGGGATACATCAAGTCTACTACTAGATTATCAGGGATATTTTTAGGGCTTCCTTGAAAGAGAATCTTGGGATCATCACAAGGACTGTGAGAGGGTCCTGACTTGGAGGGGGAATCAACAAAACTTAGGTCAATGTTCAGATCTTCAGGGGGAAAGGAATGGCCTAGTTTTGAGAGAGGGAAAACATGGTTTTGGATACCTTCAAAAGGGGGATTTGGGATAGGGACACTCTCATTTACTTCTTGCATCAGGTTTGATACACCTTTTTGAAATTCCTCAGGGAGGGATTTGGAACAGAAGCATTCTCATTTTCCTCTAGCATCAAATCAAAATCGCCTAGGATAACAAACTTATTGGAGAAAGCAAGAGGGGAACTTAATTTTTCTTGAATTGGATTCGTTTGTGAGGTGGCAATTTCCTTGCCTTTGTGAGAGTGTGGTACACCTTGATATTTTGATGAAATTTGCTGCTAGTAAGGTCATTTTCCTGGCTAGATTTGGTTCTACCATTTCTTGGGTTGTTTAAAGTAGCCAATATTTGGTGGGTTTCTATTTCCTTTGTTCTGAACTATAGGGGCCCCTTGGATGCAAGGTGCACTTTCTTCTTGTCATTATTCCTTTTCCTTAATGAGTTGAGATTTGAGGTTAGGGCACTGAATCTTGAGATGCCCTTGGGTTTGGAATTTGACACAAAAAGTAGACTTATTATCATATTCCAAGGGTTGTTTCTTGCAGCAGGATTTATGCTTCAGGTTGACATAGGTGAGAATATTCAAAGCTATATTGGCATTGTCACAAATTATAGCAATATTCATGCACTTGCGAGCTTGGGTAATAGGGTCAATTGCTACTAGATCCCCTATGAATTTTGCAATAATATGAAGGATATCATCATGCAAAATGTGAAAGGGGAGATTTGGGATACGAACCCAAATGGGGGTATAGTTGATTTCCTATGTTTTAGGATCAAAATCTAGGTCCCACCTCTATAGGAATATTCTCTTACAACCAAGGAACTAAGGATCCCCAGTGAGGATGTAGTTGGTATCATCATGGTTTCTCAATATTATTGCAAATAATCCTTTGAAAAGATCTATAATCTCTATACTTCCCAAGGTTTTCCATTTGGTAAAGGCCCATATATAGATGGTTTCCATATCTGACCTTCCTCCAACAAAATTTCCCACTAGAGCATACTTTTCCATTGAGATATAGTTATCAGCTATACAATCAGGGATAAGAATGTCTTTTCAATCAGGAATAAGGGTTTGAGGGAAGCTTTTAAGTGTGACTTACTTCTTTGGATACAACACTTACAAAGGATATTCCCTTGTAGAATCAAAAGTGGGTCCCTTTGGGTGTTGGGAAAGGGGCCCAGTGTTGGGTGGTTCTTTCCCCCAAAAAAATTCAAAATATTCACAAAAATTGGTAGTTTCTGGTTGTCCATCCCTTGCATCACCACCATCATATTTACTGCCATATTGATACTTGCTTTCATCTTGGACGCCCACATTTATTCCATCCTTCCCTGTTCCAAAAAATTTAAAAATTGGTTTCCCACCCATTCCACTCTTCTCACTGCTCCACTCTATTTCTTCACTTGACTCTCAAATCTTCGTAATTGTAGTCTGAACAGACTAGTGTTATCTTGACAAGATAGTATAAAAATCATTCAATATCTTGTATACCTTAGTTGGTTATTAACCCTAATAGAATTATTAATCACTAGGATCAAATAATATCTCAAGAATATCAAAAATTCAATAAACATAAACTACTAAAATAATGCAAAATAAATTCAATGAAAATTTTATTGAAAATTCATCTACAAAAGCATTCATAAATGCAATGTTTCTTTGATACATAATACATAAATCTATCTTCAATATATATTTACATGAGACTCTTTATATGCATGAATCTTAACCTTTAATCTCCTCAAACTCATGGGAGAACCAAAATTTTATATTTCCCTTTTACATAATAAGTCTCACATATTGCATAAATACAATCTCTCATGATTGCTCATAAATCCTTACTAAAATTGACACATCACTCACAAAACTCATGCTTACTAAAAATACACCTCACACACTTAACTACATAACCTATACTATAGACATAAATATTAAATACACCCTAAACATAAAATAAAATCCCTAATCTAAATATTTAAAAAAGGTACCAAATAATGTAATACCTCTAACACCCATTCGTATTACATTGTTTGGTATGTTGTCACTTTTCATGTTTTAAGAATTATATTTGAGATATAGATTGACACCAAGTTGAATAAAGCCTCATATACATAGATGTTTGGAAGACCATACAACTTCCTTTCTTCTAGATACATCATATTAATCTAGTATTATGTATATCCAAATGCAAAATTAAATAAAATAGACCACTCCATTGATTGTGGTGCATGCAGACCAAAGCATATTTGTAGAGGAGCTTATTTCCTAATAATATATCTAGAAACAATATTAATTCCTTTGTGGCAAACCTTCTACATGGGATGTGATAAATCTCTCTACCTTGGAGGTCTAACAGTGTGGATATAATGCCATTGTTAGAAAATCATCATTATTCTCATAAAATTATTAATCACTAGGATCAAATAATATCTCAAGAATATCAAAGGATTCAATGAACATAAATCACTCAAATAATGCAAAATAAACTCACTAAAATTTTATTGAAAATTCATCTACAAAAGCATGTGTAAATGCAATGCTTCTTCGATACATAATACAAAGCTTTATCTTCAATATATACATGAGACTCTTCATATGCACGAGTCTTGAATTTTGCTCTCATCAAACTCATAGGAGAACCAAAATTTCATATTTCTCTTTTACATAATAAATCTCACATATTACATAAACACAATCTCTCATGATTTCTCATAAATCCCTACTTCTAAACTTGACACATCACTCACATAACTCACACTTACTAACAAGACACCTCACACACTTAACTACATGACACATACTATAGACATAAATATTAAACACATACCCTATATATAAAATATTATCCCTAATCCAAATATTTACAAATGTACCAAATAATGTAATACCTCCAACATTGACCAGCTTTACAATAGCCTTCTCATAGCATGATAATATTGATTTAAACTCCATGGATTCACTGACTCAGGGATGACCCAAAATAAAATTATCATTAACTAATTAGAGATGAGATTCAAAGGGATCATTTTGTACAACTTGAAAACCTTTGATTTTTCCTTTCAATTTTGTCTTTGAGAAATCTCTCCCTAATAAATCCACAAGAATAATGAATAGATAAGGAGATAGTGGATCACCTTAGTAGAGTCCACAAGATGTTTTAAAATAACCAACAAGAGAACCATTAATCAAAAATAGTATATTTTCTAGTGTTATAACAACATTTAATCGATTCACACCAACTATAATCAAAACCAAACTTTTTGAGAATATCATGTAAAAAACTCTAGGAAACCTTATCATATGCTTTTTTCATATCTAATTTCTTAATATACTTGATTTTTTCATAGAATTAAGTGAATGTATGGCCTCCATTGCAATTATTATAACATAAAGAATTTGTTTACTATGAACAAGACCACCTTGTTCCTTTGATATAACACAATCTAGAATGCCTTTCAACATATTTTCTAAAATTTTTGAAATGACCTTATAAATCATATTACAAAGTCTTATTGGACAAAAATGATAAAATTATTTTATATCCCCTTTCTTGGAAAGCAACGCGATAAAATTGTTATTGATATCACTTATTATAGCCTTTCTTTTATATGCTTCTTCAACTTCAACTAACATATCACTCTTCAATAAATCCTATTTTTTTTGAAATAAAATTATGATAAATCCATCTATGTAGCACATGCGGTGGTATTATCAATGAGGTGGGTGTGATGATAGAGTTTGAGATGATATCCCAATGTTAATTATGCAAATGGGAAAAGTATACGACTTCAATCATACATATGTACAAAATGTACAATAGGTAATTGTACGATTATAAAATGTATAATGTATGATTGTATGGTCATAAAAATTCAACAACATTTAACAGTACAATTTTCCATAACGTTCAATTAGCCAAAACCATTTAGTTGACAACCACTTAGTCTTATCGATCATGCATTATGACCATTCACTTGGCAAGTTAACTAGTCTACTCTAAGGTGTGCAATATGTGAATTCATGCCATAATTAGAGGGTAAAAGGTTGACTGTATAGTCTGGTAAATCATTGTAAGATTTATTAAACCCTCAATACTCCAAACTACTTAGTCTTACAATTTCCCAATTGCATACTGGTTGCATGAATATTATTTCCAGTGATAAAAATGTCAATTAAGCCTGGTATATCCTCACTATATGTTCCCTACAATAATACATGGCTGATTGTATAGTTTCTAAGTATGCCTGTCTACCATTAATATTGGATTAGGAATATCTACAATAACCATCAAACTTCACAGATAGTATAGTATTGGAAGTACAATCCATTTCCCCACACATGCATACACAAATCTAACTCAATTGGAATTCACATTGCTCATGACTGCTATACACAACAAATGTACAACATAATAACACAACATACATGCTACAATAGTGAACTATTATGCTCATTCCATGAATTTATCTCCAAGGTATCACATGAGCCTTCAACATAAGCATAAACATAACATGGACAACCTGTATTCCTTATGCACAACTATGAAAAACCTACAAAAATTGAATGAGGGGGATTATAATGCTTATCTAGGCCATTTCAAAGTGGTTTCTAATACAATGCATCATTCACAACTACCACCTACAACTGATATAATTAATATTACTAAGGTCTAATGTAATTTTTATCAAATTACATTTCACATGCATTTCATTTAATTTGCATTTCATTTAACTTTGTTTTTCACATATTATGTACATATAACTCAAAATTTTATAAAAATCCTATGTTATATGATTTCATTTCTTTTTTTTTTTGGAGGAAAATTTGATACCTACATCTACCATCTCTTTTAAATCAATCGACATCCCTACCAACTCTTACTGCTTACCCTTAATTGGCTAGTCTTGCTTCTGGAGATCCTAGATCTATACTTGGAGAATGGCTTAATCATTCCATAGTATGACAACATAGTTACTGATCTCTAAGGCCTTCAATACATATTTATTTGCCTTATCTTCAACTTTGGATAAGGACTACAATAGCTTCTTTTCTTGATCAAATGTTCATTTTCATAACTTTTGTACTAAAGTTGCCTTTGTTGTAGCGATGATGATGAGTTACTCATTCTTCTCTACAATCACTTGGTCCCATCGTTGTAATTTTGTTTGATGAGCTTACTTTTATTCTTCAACTGAAGTGTGGACTTGAATTCTAAAATCTTCTTATTATAGCAATCCATATATTTTTGTATTTCTATCATCTTGTTCTCCTTTAGCTACAACTGCCCTTCATACATTTTCAACTAATTATCTTGTTTCATTAATTTTTCCTATTTATGTACTAGGTGCTCTTATTGATGTTTGAGCTATTGACTATTCACATTCAACTACTCCTCTTGTTGCTTCAACTATGCAACCTATTTCTTTAACAACTCCCCTTGCTCCTCCAACTACTTGTTTTGATATTTTATCTACTGCTTTAGAAGTTTTCCTAGTTATTCTTGTAATTTGATATTGTATTCAAAGGCCTATTTCATGCTATTCATTTTAATTTTTATCTCCTATCAATTTGCATTCTATCTCATCTTCCATTACAGCCATTTATTTGTGTGTTGTTTATACTTCTCCACATTGTGCTTCCTTGGCTTGATGAATTTGGTCTAGCCCCAAGGTAAACCATTCTATCCAATGTGTTAGAAAATTGTACTTTCAAAATAGAAAATCTAACTCTATTAGTTCTCTATAGTATTCTATGTTTGTTGTATCCATTGGACATATTTGAGTTTTATCCAAATATAGATATATCCATAAAGTCACTCTATAATTAGTATTTGTTTCTTTCAATAGATCACCAATTCCTAACATATTTGTTACCCTTCCTATTGATAACTACCACAGTTGCTGTGCATATATTTTTGCTATTTTACTTATCCTATCTTCACTATGCACTCAATCCATGACTTTATCTATTTCACTAAATGTTCATTCTTTCCAAATTTTCAACTATCCTACACAGCCTATCCAAAACTATATTTATGTGTTGAAAAATATTTTAGATATTTGTTCAAATAAATGATCCACCCATTCATTCATACCTTTTTGCTTCTCCATAGAAGATTCCAAACGTAGGCACTTTGATAAAAAAATATGTTTGAATTCCTTTATCTACTTCATGTGTTTAGTTCTCCTTCTCAACTTCTTGCTATCAAAGATGTATCTTTTCAATCTCCTTAACTAGCCTAGTTTTTATTTCTTCCTATAGCATAATTTATGCTATAGTTAACTCTTGTTCTTTTTCTAGCCTAATCTCTTCTACATTTGCTACTTTTGTAGTTAGGTATTTTTCTTGACCCCATACCTAGATTTATTCTTATGGGTTTTATTGCTCCTCTACTTGCTCTTGAGGTACTGGTACTAGATCAGGTCATTCTCCTTCTCCCATATTATTCTCCTCAATCGGGTTGTGGCTATTGCTACCTCTCATAACAATTTTTAATTTTTTCTTTTTCTTATCCTTATTATCTTCTGGTAGTACTACCACTAATTACTTTTTATCTTGATGATGTTGCCACTTTGTCTATACACTATTTTACTTCCTCCAAAAATTCAAATTCATTGACATCAATCAATGTAGGTGATCCTATTGTTGATTTTGGCTGATTTTATTCCATTGGTAGATTGATGTCCCTTAATTACAATTATCCAATCCTAGCTATACTTAATTTACTAGGTTGGTGAATGCTATGTGCTATTGCTCACTTTGTACTGGAAGTTTATCCTATGATTTTATTTTTTCTTTTTCTTGTTTTTTAGTTTATCTGTGTAGGACTTGGTGTAGGTTCTTCTACCTCTTTATCCTTTTGATATATTGATTGATCCTACAATAACTATTCAGGTGCATTCCCTTCTTCATAAAATTCTAAATCTAATTTTTTATGCCTTTTCCTTCTATGGTGAATTTTTCCCTCTAAAGTGTCATTTCCTCCATCACCACTAGTTCTAATTTCTTGGTATTTCTCTTAGTTTTTGATTTTTTGGAGTGGAATTATTGATCAAAACTATCTTGAACCATCTTAGGATTTAAGGTCAATTCTTCGATATATATCTGGGTACTATCATTCCATATAATGGCATACCAGATTGGGATACTACATCAAGAATTATCATAATCACATGGAATGTCATTAGAAATTATTCATCAATCATTGCAATAGTTTTTACATCCATTGATCCAAATATGTGCACCAATTATATTGCACACCCATAGTGATTCCCTCCACATACTATGCTATCCAAACTAACATCAAACCTCTCCTGATTGTTGTGTCATCACCACATTCATGACATATTGGAGTTAATTTATCTTCAGGTGGATCTTAATTCCTCATCCTCTAGGACCAAAGGACTTACTTCTTGTTGGAGACTTAATTTTTTTCAATTCATTGATCAACCTATGTGTCTCAATCATATTGATGTACCTCTTCTTGATAAGTTACCCTTACCTTGGTAACCCAAATGTTTGTTATAAATTCTTGGCTAAAAATTCAACTTTGAAATGTCAATTTACCAAACGGATGAAGGTACAATTCTCATTAGCATAAAATGACTATACAATCTACAAAAATACTCATTGAAGAATTTTTTTTTCAAAGGGAGGTACTTATGCCAAATTGCTTACATCGAATTTCTCCAATGTCAACTTCAACTTATGATTTTTTGGATGTTCACTCCACTATTTTTGACAAAATTCACCTAAGTGAAGGTGATATCTTTTAATGCCACTTAGTTGCCTTCTTCTTCACTTGACAGATCACTAAGATCTTTTGATGTAATCTCCTTGTGAAATTCACTTTGAATTTTCCTTTTATGTGCCCTTAGGGGTTCCATTTGAGATTCCCTTAAAAATTGTGGTTGATCTTCCCTTCTACCACCATGCTAGTTATCACATCCCATTCGGTACTAATAAATTCTTCCCCTCCAAGGATGGTAGCAATGCCCTCACCTTGGCTAAACCCTCATCCTTGCCCTTGTAATGGATAGGTTGTCTCCTACCACAATGGATTTTGGGATCCTCATCCTTGTTTGGGCCACAAATTCCTTTAATGTAAGGGACCTAGTGAGCATTCTACTCTACTTGCAATTCTTTGTATGTGGGACCAAAAAATTTGCTTTTAACTCATCCTTCAAATGCACTCATGTTTCTCTACTACCATGGTATGAATAGTTTTAGTCTACAATTGTACAAGTACCCAATTTGACCCTCGATTTGTATGATTTTTTTGAAATACGTATGATTTGCCCCAATTTCATACGATTTACTCTAAATTAATACAAATCATCCTAAAATTATACAAATTACCTCTAATTCATACAATCTACCTAAAAATCATACAAATTACCTCCAATTCATATAATTCATCATGAAATAGTATAAATTATTTCTAATTCATATAATTCTCCTTAAAATCATACAAATTCCTTTAATTCATACAATTGGATTTGAAATTATACAATTTACCATTTTTCTTTAGGGGTTTTTAAGCAATCATTCAGTTCTCCTCTATTGTATGATTTTTACCTTCTACTTGGTCTATTGTGCCATTTCTACTATTTTGGCCATACAATTCTTATTTTCTAAAATGTACATCTCCCTTTAATTGCATAAATCATACAATTGTACTCATATAGTTCCACCCTTCCACTTTGTCATATATAATTGTTGTGTTTATGACAATAATTTTCCACATGTATGCATAGGGTTTTGAGGTCTACCTTTTCTAGAAAAATAAATTTTGCCCTATATTTCTATTGAAATCCAAGAAAATGAAATATAAAATAACCCTTCTATGCAATTTATTTTATGGGTAGTGGTAATTGTTTTTTAGAATCCTTCTATTGAGTGTATATTTATTTCCCATTCAGTATTTTGCCAATTCTTTGTGCTACATAGACCCTTGCACTCTTGAATTTCTTCAACTCTAGTGACTCTACGTTTCTAGATAATTTTAAATCTTTCTTTATGCCCCTTTTTATAAGCTAGGTCTTATTTTAACTACCATTTGCATGGATGATTTCCACCTCAATAGTTTTGCATGTCCTTTTCCTATTTTGTACAAATGACCGCTACCTCAATTTTTTGCATGCACTTTCTTATAGTACATTTTATCTTTTTCTTCTTTTGTCTATTTTTTTTCTTTTTTTCATATCACTTGTGTCATGGAAATCATACAACAACCTTTCACCTACACTTGTATGATTTCAATGAAGAACACAAGCTTATACTGAGAGGGGGGTGAACAATATAAGACCACTTTTTACTTTTCTTTTTCAATCAATATTATGCAATATATAAATAGTAATATCAACAACAATAATCAAAGCAATGCACAAATCACCACACACAATGGAGACACCACAATTTACGTGGTTCACCCAATGTGGGCTACTCCATGGAGAAAATATTTCACTAAAATTTTCTCAATCAATCTCTTGGGAATCCTTTCCCTATTACAATGTTTATGGACCTCTGTCCAAAGGAGACACCAATCCCCTAAATCAAGTTCATGGATTTCTATCCACAGGAGAACTCCTTCTCCTCTGCTCTGGCTGGTGATCCTCTAGAAGACTACTACCTCCACTACACTGGCTTGTGGATATCTCTCCACTGAAGACTCTTATCCCCACTCAAAAGACTTGTCCTCACTGCCATAGTTGATGGATATCTATCCACTGGAGACTACTATCCTCTCTACTCTATCACCTCCAAAGCTCTATCTCAAATCTACACTAAAATAAATCCTTTAGTCTAGCACAATTATGCTCAATATTTATCTCTGGTCTGGAACAAACATATCCTCAAATATACACCAAAATCTCCTTCACAATTCCACACAAAAATTGCTTAAATTTGCTCAAAATGTCAACACATAACTTGCTCAAATATACTCAACAAGTCCACTCAAAACTTGCTCAAATCTACTCAACAAGTCCACTCAAAACTTGCTCAAATATGCTCAAAAAGTCCACTCAAAACTTGCTAAAATCTGCTCAACAATTCCACACAGAACTTGCTCAAACCTGCTCAACAAGTCCACTTAGAACTTGCTCAAATCTGCTCAACAAGTCCACTTAGAACTTGCTCAAATCTGCTCAACAAGTCCATATAGATATTACTCAAATATGCTCAACAAGTCCACACAGAACTTGCTCAAATCTGCTCAACAAGTCCACTCAGAACTTGCTCAAATCTGCTCAACAATTCCACTCACAACTTTCTCAATCTGTTCAATAAGTTCACATAGAACTTGTTCAAATATGCTCAACAAGTCCACTCAAAACTTGCTCCAATATGCTCAACAAGTCCACACAGAACTTGTCCAATCTCATAAAAACATAAAGAGAATTGTTAGAGACTCAATATGCTCTATACTCATCACAATGCTCAATCACTTTCAATCACTCTCTTAGAAACATAAGGAGAATTGTTAGAGACCCAATATGTTTCAACTCAATGCTCAATCACTATCTCAACTCAAATTAGAATATAGAATAGTTTGTTTTATGGAACTTGAACAATCACTTCACACATCCACTTGACTAGGCTCAACCAACTCTACTCAACCAATCACTCAATGAAACAACCCTTTCTCACAAACCCTAGTCCAAGCATATGAACACCAACTCAAAATGTTTCCAACAATGCTCAACAACAAATATCACATAACAATGATACTCATGTTCTTTTCAACCCCTAGTTCAAGTTCTTCGCTCAACAACTCACTTCAACAACAATGCTCATAAAACAATCTTCACATAGAAATGATACTCAAACCCTAGTTCAAGTTCTTCACACAATCAATGGTTTCAACAATAATGCTTATAAAACAATCCTCACATAGCAATGATACTCAAACCCTAGTTCAAGTTCTTCACACAACCAATGGCTTCAACAACAATGCTTATTAAACAAGGTTTTAATCACAACTCTTTATTCCAGAAAACCTTGATGCATTAACTCAAACACACTCAAAAGGAAACCCTAATCAAGTCCTTTTCACTCCAAACTTATTTTCCAGAAAACCAACCAATCAAATTAAACTTTGGAAAATGTGCTCATACCTTTTTCTTGATGATGAAGGAATCTTCTAAATCTGCCAAAAATCTCAAACACTTCTTTTCCAAGCTCAAAGAAATTATAAGGTGATTAACTTCCTCAAAATACAATGTAAACATCAAAACACACATACACCTTATCACTCCATCTTTAAGAAAACATTCATCAACATTTACAAAAAGTAAATTACCACTTACACCTTATAATATCCCAATAATATTCAATGCACTCTTCTTTTTCAAAATAACCTAAGACAAGAAGCTCCCTCTATCCTTTTAATATTTCAATAAATCAATATGACAAAACACTTTATTAAAATAAACCTTAACACCTTATTCCTCCAAATTATAAAAAAAAATCATTTCCAACTAACAATCCTTTCATGCACCCTTTTAGCTCCAAAATTTAGGCAACACACAAAAATTAAAATCAAAATTTATTACCTTGCCTTGGAGGGGATTCAAACACAAAGCACAACCTCAACCGACGCCCTAGCTATGGCTCCCAATTTTGTGCAAGCTAGGCGCTAGCTTGGGGACTAATGAGCATCACGTGCTCCAAAATATTCCCCGCTCTCCTAGCACAAAATGTGCATCTTTCCTTTGGCGCTCTCCAACACCAATGCAACTACCAAAATGTTGCCACTACATTTCAAATATAGATCTCCTTGCACCCAACACTCTAACACTATCCTCTTTACCACTAGGCCACCTGCCCAGTTGGTGCTTGGTCTTTTGGCGCAATTCCCCTTAAAATTTATTTGCTGGTGCTCAAATAGAATGGTCGCTTCTCTTCTTCCTCACGAATTCAAACACAATTGCATGCATTCGATAATCGAGCAAAAGGATAAATTAAAATACCTCTAAGGCATTAGTATATATATCAATTTCCCTCCATGCATGACGTCAGTGCTCGAATTTCCTTCAATGAATTTTGGACGTCGATGCTCGAATTTCCTTTGGAGCTTATTAATTTATAAAATATTTAAATTATTTGAATTTAAATTTTATAAATTAATTCTTTAAAACCCTTTGGTTTTATTTAAACCATCTTTCACTTTGCACCTTGGTATAAATAATATTTATTTATAAAATTTAAATTCATTTTGAATTTAAATAATTTATCAAATAAATATTAAACCTTCCTTTAGTTTTGCAATAAAATTTCTTGGGTTTTTATGAAAACCTTTTAACTTATGCTTCCACATAATATTTAAAAATATTATGGAGCCCTTTTTCCTTTAACCTTTGCATTGTTCCTCTTGACCTTTGACATTATTAGAAGCTTCTTCCTGGATATCAATGACAACTTTGATAACTTGTTTCTTGACAAATTCCTTGACATTAATGATGACTTCATTCCTTGACATCAATGACAAATTTGACTTAAGGACTCAAAATGTCCAAAAATATCCCCCTTTGTCATTGATGGCAACCCAAATTATTTTTACCAAAAACTTGACTTTTATTTTGTTCTGCTTTGCCTAGGACATTGCTCCCCCTGGCTCAATGCTCTCTTCAAATACCAAATCTCTCCTCTCCCCTTTGACATCAATGTCAAAGGGTCACCTTTAGGGCTCAGGGCTAAGAATGAGCCTCTTAGCTTAGCCCCTCCCCCACCTCCTCTTGAGGTGGTTAATTCTAGGGTGGGAGTATTTCTACTCCTAGAAGGCACTGTTCTTTACCTTTATCCTCTTTCCTTCTTATCCGATCCTTATAATTCCTCTAACTATTTCTTTCCATGTCCATGTTCCTATCCATGTCTACATTTCTATCTCTGTTCCTGTTCCTATTCATATACGTGTTCCTATTCCTATTTATGTTCCTATTCATATGCATGTTCCTGTTCCTATTTATATTCACATTCTTGTTCTTGTTCTTGTTCCTGTTTCTATCCATGTTCCTATTCTTGTTCATATTCATGTTCTCGTTCCTGTTCTCGCTTGATTCTGGAATATTTACTCTACACCACTTTGTTGTGTGCCCATCATTATTGCACTTATAACACTTAATGTTATTATTCCTTGGAGGTGCAAATATCTTAGGATTTCTCCTAGTGAAGCCATATATGTTCTTGTCATGAACCCTACAATTCATTGCCTTGTGACCAAACTGATTACATGAGTAGCAATACCCATGGGAAAGTTGTCTGTTTCTAGAATTCCTATTTTCTTGTCTTTTATGTGTCCCTGCACTATGAAGCCATGTGCCCAAACCTGTGACATGAAAAACATCTTCCATTGAAGAAACCTTGCCTAGACCCCATTGGTCTCTTAGTCTCTTCTACTTGTTTCATGTTCCATGTGTTCCTTACTTGTGCATTTTTTCTTTCCTTCTTGAACTTTCTATTACCCAACTTATCCTTAGAATTCTCACTCTCTCTTTTACTTACTTCTTTTGATGCTTCTTCTTTTTTGGTGTTTGAGCTTGACTCTCCTTTTTATGCTTCTTGTTTCCCTTGTTCTTCTTTAGAACTAAGTCCTGTTATGGTGACTAATGACCTTTGTGCATTGATAATCTTATCTAAAGTCTTTGAATTTTCTTCAAACTTGTGGAGCTTGCCCTTAGAACTTTTTACTTCCATCCTTAATGAAACTATCTCATTCTCTAATCTTTCACACTCTAGATATTTTACCTTTAATTTTTTAGCCATACCTTCTTCAATCCTTCTTGCCTCTTCAACATTGATTTTGAAGTTGGTGAGTTCCTATAGAAACTTTGATTTTGCTTTCTCATCTTCTTGAGCTTGAACTCTTAATCCTAAGTTATCCCTTTTTAATTCTTCAAGAGTAACCATAAGTATTTCACATTCTATCATTCATTCTTAATTCTTCAAATTGTCCTTTGATATTTCACATCTTTGCTTTCTTGACACATTTATCTCCTTCAAATATATTTTGCAATTTATCCCACATATATTTTGTAGTTTGACAATGCATAACTTTCATAGACTATGTTTTGTGCAAACCTCTCAAAATTGCATTCATTACTTTTGAATTGTAATGTCGTAGAAGCTTAACTTCCATATATGTAGGAGGATTAATTAATGAATCATATCCTAAATCAACTGCTTCCCAAACTTCATTTCCAAGTGCCATCAGGTAGATCTTCATTCTCATATTCCAATATATATAGTCACTTCCATCAAATACTAGTACTGAATTATCTAAGGACACATTATTAGAATTCATTATGTTCTTGTTTAGATCTTCCTTCAAGTTGTTAAACCTCTTCTGAAGGAACCAACTCTAATACCAATTGAAGAACACAAGCTTATACTGAGAGGGGGTGAATAGTATAAGACCACTTTTTACTTTTCTTTCCCAAACAATATTATGCAATGTATAGATAGTAATATTAACAACAGTAATAATATCAATAAAAATATTAACAATAGTAATCAAAGAAATGCACAAATCACCACACACAATAGAGACACCACAATTTACGTGGTTCACCCAATGTGGGCTACTCCATGGAGAAAATATTTCACTAAAATTTTCTCAATCAATCTCTTGGGAATCCTTTCCCTATTACAATGTTTATGGACCTCTATCCAAAGGAGACACCAATCCCCTAAATCAAGTTCATAGATCTCTATCCATAAGAGAACTCCTTCTCCTTTGCTCTAGATGGTGATCCTCTAGAAGACTACTACCTCCACTACATTGGCTTGTGGATCTCTCTCCACTGAAGACTCTTATCCCCACTCAGAAGACTTATCCTCACTACCGTAGTTGATGGATCTCTATCCACTAGAGACTACTGTCCTCTCTACTCTATCACCTCCAAAGCTCTATCTCAAATTTGCACTAAACTTAGTCCTTCAATCTAGCACAAATATACTCAATCTCTATCTCTGGTCTGACACAAACCTATCCTTAAATATGCACCAAAATTTGCTCCACAAGTCCACACAAAATTTGCTTAAATATACTCAACAAGTCCACACAGAACTTGCTCAAATATACTCAACAATTCCACATAGAACTTGCTCAAATCTGCTCAACAAGTCCACTCAGAACTTGCTCAAATCTACTCAACAAGTCCACTCAAAACTTACTCAAATCTTCTCAACAAGTCCACTCAAAACTTGCTCAAATATGCTCAATAAGTCCACTCAGAACTTGCTCAAATATGCTCAACAAGTCCACTCAGAACTTGATCAAATATGCTCAACAAGTTCACATAGAACTTGCTCAAATCTACTCAACAAGTCCACATATAACTTGCTCAAATCTGCTCAACAAGTCCACTCAGAACTTGCTCAAATATGCTCAAAAGTCCACTCAGAACTTGCTAAATCTAGTCAATAAATTCTCATAGAACTTGTTTAAATTTGCTCAACAAGTCCACTCATAACTTGTCCAATATACTCAACAAGTCCACACAGAACTTGTCCAATCTCATAGAAACATAAAGAGAATTTTTAGAGACTCAATATGATCTACTCACACAATGCTCAATCAATTCACCTCTCTTAGAAACAAAGGAAAATTGTTAGAGACTCAATATGCTTCATTCAACTCAATGCTCAATCACTTTCTCAACTCAAATTAGAATATAGAATAGTTTGTTTTATGGAACTTGAAAAATCACTTCACACATCCACTTGACTAGGCTCAACCAACTCTACTCAACCAATCACTCAATGAAACAACCCTTTCTCACAAACCCTAGTCCAAGCATATGAACACCAACTCAAAATATTTCCAACAATGCTCAACAACAAATCTCACATAACAATGATACTCATGTTCTTTTCAAACCCTAGTTCAAGTTCTTTGCTCAACAACTCACTTCAACAACAATGCTTATAAAATAATCTTCACATAGCAATGATACTCAAACCCTAGTTCAAGTTCTTCACACAACCAATGGCTTCAACAACAATGCTTATAAAACAATCTTCACATAGCAATGATACTCAAACCCTAGTTCAAGTTCTTCACACAACCAATGGCTTCAACAACAATGCTTATAAAACAAGGTTTTAATCACAACTCTTTATTCCTAGAAAACCTTGATGCATTAACTCAAACACACTCAAAAGGAAACCCTAATCAAGTCCTTTTCACTCCAAACTTATTTTCTAGAAAACCAACCAATCAAATTAAACTTTGGAAAATGTGCTCATACCTTTTTCTTGATGATGAAGGAATCTTCTAAATCTGCCAAAAATCTCAAACACTTATTTGCCAAGCTCAAAGAAATTATAAGGTGATTAACTTCCTCAAAATATAATGTAAACATCAAAACACACATACACCTTATCACTCCATCTTTAAGAAAACATTCATCAACATTTACAAAAAGTAAATTACCACTTACACCTTATAATCTCCCAATAATATTCAATGCACTCTTCTTTTTCAAAATAACCTAAGACAAGAAGCTCCCTCTATCCTTTTAATATTTCAATAAATCAATATGACAAAACACTTTATTAAAATAAAACTTAACACCTTATTCCTCCAAATTATCAAAAAATCATTTCCAACTAACAATCCTTTCATGCACCCTTTTAGCTCCAAACTTTAGGCAACACACAAAAATTAAAATCAAAATTTATTACCTTGCCTTGGAGGGGATTCGAACACACAGTGCAGCCTCAACCGATGCCCTAGCCATGGCTCCCAATGCCATGCAATCTAGGTGCTAGCTTGGGGACTAATGAGCACCACGTGCTCCAAAATATTCCTCGCTCGCCTAGCACAAAACATGCACCTTTCCTTTGGCACTCTCCAACACCAATGCAACTACCAAAATGTTGCCACTGCATTTCGAACGTAGGTCTCCTTGCGCCCAACACTCTAACATTGTCCTCTTTGCCACTAGGCCACCTGCCCAATTGGCGCTTGGTCTTTTGGCACAATTCCCCTTAAACGTTATTCATTGGTGCTCAAACAGAATGGTTGCTTCTCTTCTTCCTCTCGAATTCAAACACAATTGCATGCATTCGATAATCGAGCAAAAGGATAAATTAAAATACCTCTAAGGCATTAGTATATATATCAATTTCCCTCCTCCATGCATGATGTCGGTGCTCGAATTTCCTTCAACGAATTTTAGATGTCGGCACTCAAATTTCCTTTGGAGCTTATTAATTTATAAAATATTTAAATTCATTTGAATTTAAATTTTATAAATTAATTCTTTAAAACCCTTTGGTTTTATTTAAACCATCTTTCACTTTGCACCTTGGTATAAATAATATTTATTTATAAAATTTAAATTCATTTTGAATTTAAATATTTTATCAAATAAATATTAAACCTTCCTTTAGCTTTGCAATAAACTTTCTTGGGTTTTTATGAAAACCTTTTAACTTATGCGTCCACATAATATTTAAAAATATTATGGAGCCCTTTTGCCTTTAACCTTTGCATTGTTCCTCTTGACCTTTGACATTATTAGAAGCTTCTTCCTGGATATCAATGACAACTTTGATAACTTGTTTCTTGACAAATTCCTTGACATTAATGATGACTTCATTCCTTGACATCAATGACAACTTTGACTTAAGGACTCAAAATTTCCAACATTCACCTGCTATCGAGTCAACTTGTGGTTCTATTGGATTATCCAAAATGAGAGTAGATTGATCATTTGTATGATTATGTTCACTACTAATTGTATGGTTCACCTTTGCATGATTTGGATTTATACAATTGTCAACTATATAATTTAGAATTGCATAATTATCAACCATATGATTTAGAACTATATAGTTTCCAACTTCTAAATTCATACCATATCTACGTGCACCTTCATTGCTCCTTTCTTTACTAATAACTCATTCAAGACTTCCTCTTTGTCCTATTGAATGATTATTTAGTAAAGAAACCATTATTCACTTATTTTAATTTGGGTGGCTTCTACTCCTATCACCTTATACTAAGTCTACCTCCAAAATTGGTGACTGATTCCTTTGCTTGCTTTGACTACCTTCAACCTAAAATTGCACTCTTTGCATTCCTATAGATTCTTTTCCTCGTGTGTGTATTCCATGACCTTGTCCCATTTTTATGGTACCTTATCAAATATTGAAACGTATTTCATCTATTTGGAGGAAATGTATCCCTTATTACATCCATCTTCATCCTTGTTTATGCATTGGTGGTTACCATGGGTTTCCTCTACTCAAATAGGATATCCTAAGGTTTTGAAAAGGTCCACCCTGAATGATATGTCCTCTTTGTGCATTTATTGTTAAATTTGGAGGTGTATGCTATAACTCATTCTACTGCATAGGCTATATTGTAGTTATATATCAATTCCTTCCTCAAAATCCTATGGCCAAGGGATATGATCAATTTGTACCTTGATCCAATAGTCCCAGATCTCCTTTATTACCTAACCTCCATCTTGTGGTACTTGGAATCCCTTTTTGGTGTTCCTATTTTCTACTTGACTCTCCCCTTTCACATATGCTAGGAGTCATATCAATGAATTATATATTAGAAAATTAACCTTCATTACATTGAGCTCTTGGTGATAATTATTTTAGCACTCTCAATCTATGATCTGCATGTCTTAATTGCCTAATCCATCTTCTTTCTTCAAAATGACATTATGGGAAATTTTTTGCCAAAACTTCCTAATATCGATCCAAAAAATTAGAATAAATACTTGAGTAATTATTGTATCATCTTATCATAAGGACCATTTGGGTGGCATATCCATTGGAGTCTCCTTACTTCCCTTCATTGTTATCTCAATTGTCAATATTCTATGACATAGTTGCTTGTTTTACGACGATTTTGGGGTTCTTGTATTCTAGGCAAAAAAAAAATCATTAATATTATCATGACTACTATTCTTCATCAATAAGGGAATTTATTCATCACTAGAATCACTGTAATCCACTATCCTCATCATAATTTAGGTGATGTGATATCTTCTTCAATTTATTTCCAAACTATATTTTCTACTTCATCTATAATTGGTGGATATTGCATTAGGTATCTCAGTTCTACTTGTGATATTTCATCCATATCATAAATTTATATTAATCCCTATTGATGTCCTTGTTCTATTTATTGTACTTGTTGTACCTCTTCACTTTTTATATTTTGCAATTTGAGCTCCCTTTGCCTTGTGGCTTGTTGCTCATCAAGCCTTTACATCGTATCATCCAATTCCTAGATGTTCTATCCTTGAAGTCTTGCATTATGAATTTGTAATATCTCATAATCCTAATGCAATTTTTGTGATTGGTTGTGCATCCATTTTTGCATCATACCTATTTGAGCTAATGGGATAAGTATCTTTAATTCCTCATTTGCAACACCTCCTTCATCTAAGTTTGGTATTTCCATATCGAAATTATACATTCTATCTAGATACTAGACCATTAAACATATCCTCCTTCATCCTTCTACTTTCTAGGATACTTATTACCACTCCAACTAAGGACATATTACTTATTCCAATTATTGTGAGGCTTCGTGTACCTCTAAATTTTTTTGCTAATAGTTCTATATCTTGATTCCTTGCTTCATTCAATGGAATCCACTCTTCCTCTTCTTCAATATATATTTTTTTTCGTCTATGAAAATTTTGTTTACTTTCATTCTTCTTCTTTCACCAAGGTGAGGTTCCAATTCTTGTTGCTCCATAATTGGCTATTTTCTCCCTTTTGTAAATAAACAGGTGATTCCAATATCATCATCCCCTAATATATTATTTTTATTTTATTTTGGGTTACTTGTTGTTTTCATAAATCCTTTTGCCATCATCTTTTTTTATCTCATCCAAAGAAATGAAAAAGTATTATGCTTTTTGTGATTTTAACTTTGATCTATTTATAGTCTCGGGTGCCATTTTCCTATTCAACTTCTAAAATTTCACTACACCTTTATCCATTGACTCCACTACTATAAAGAGACAAAGCCATAATATTTTAATTTCCTTGGCTTGATTTCTCACTTACCATTATACTTCAAGACTAAATTGCCTTGATTTAGTTCTAATTTATAAAGATGCTTGTCATGCCACAACTTCCTCCACTTTTGGCTATTTTAGTTGTCCATTGTGCCATGACTTGTCTTTCATCTAAGTTGATCAATTTTACCATTATTTTCTCTAAAATTTGTTTGTCACCTAAGCAATGTTTTATGGCTACCTTCAAACTAGGTACCAAAACTCTATCGACACCATTACCTCATGATCACATAGCATTTGAAAGGGTGTATGGTTTGTTGTAGGTTTAAAGGTTGTTCTATTTGGCCATAGAACATATAGTAACATCTTTGAGTCTCCTTCAAATTTACCCCTTCTATTCCACATGTTTTGTATAGTGTAAAGACCAATATTTTGTTAGTTTCCTCTATCTGCTCATTTGCTTTAGGTTAATATGGACTTGACAATGAATGTAAAATCCAAATGTTAGTCATCCACTTCTTGATAACTTCATTAATAAAGTGACCACCCCTACCACTTATTATTTACAATGGAATTCCAAATCTTGTAATTACTTGCACATACAAGAAATGTGCACTTTTTGTCATATTATTTGGTAGCGCCCTTGCTTCTACCCATTTGGTTAGGTATTCTATTGCTACTAGTATGTATCAATACTTCTATCTATAGCTTGTTTTAAGTGGTCCAATGAATTCCAAACCCCATATATCAAGTAGCTCTTGAGGTTGAGATGGATGTAAAGGCATGAAATATCAGTGTAATGTTTTTCCTACTCTTTTACAGGTATCACATGCTTGGACATATTATTTTGCATTATGGTATACCATAGGCCACCACAATGTTGCCAAAAATATTTTCCTTGTCATAGTATATGATCCCATATGTCCTCCTACCAAGCCTTCATGAGCTAATTTTTAATACTATTTTTACTTCCTTCATTATGCATCTTCTAAAAATACCATCTACACCCATATTATACAATAATCTAGCTATTAACTAGAAAGATACTAGCTTAATTATGACTTTGTTCTTCTCTACTCCTATTAACTCTTGGGGTAATTCTCCTATGGATAGATATTCACCAATTAACTTGTACCACAATGGTACAACACTGATTACAACTGAGCATTGAGAAACTCATCTGATACTCTTATTCCCATAGGTTCTCCTGAGAAAATTCTAGACAACTAATCTACTATTTTATATTTTTTATCAGGTCTAACCACCACGCAAAACACAAATTCCTACAAGGTGACTAGCCACCAACTAACTCATACTTGTCTTATTGGTTTTTTAATAAAGTACATCAGAGCTTGATGATCAACATAAAAGGCAAATAGGTTTACCAATAGGTAATGTTTAAACTTTTACACTACATATACTATTCCCAAAGCCTCTCATTCTATTGTACTATAGTTCCTTTCTTCTCTTGAAAATACTTGCAAAATATATAGATTTATCCAATCGATATTGTCCCTTATAAGCTAACACACATCCTATTTTAAAATTTAATGCATCAACATGAATATGGAACTCCTTATCCTAGTTTGAAAATACCAAAATTGGACTACATATGAGCTTTACCTTTAATTATTTAAAATATTCTTGGTGTTCCTCTATCCAACTAAAGGGAACATTCTTCTTAATTAGAGAGTCTAATATGTAGGATGCATGTATGTAATTATTTATAAACATTCAATAATACCCTATGGACCCTAAGAAGTCTTTTAATGAGCTCACATCATGTGGTTCTTCCATGTTCAGAATGGCACAATTCTTATTAGGATCTGGCTTCAATCCTTCAATACACACTATATGTCCCAATAGCTTACCATATGGCACCATCAAGAAATATTTCCCTAGATTCAAATATATCTGTACTTTTCTACATAGACTCATACATTCACTTAAAGTTGGTAAATGTTTCACAAATTTTCCATATATAGACCAATCATCTAGGAATACCTTGAATTTTCCTATTGCTAATTGATCAAATATGTACACAATAATTTGATCGAATGTGGCTAGGGCATTGCATGGCCCAAATAATATTTTATTATAGGCATAAATACCATTTTTAAAAATAAACGTGGTCTTTAGCTTATCCTCCTCTACTATGCTTATTTGATTATAGCCAAAAAACCTATCCAAAAATGAATAAGTTTCATGTCCTGCTACTTCCTACAAGATAGAATCACTGAATAAAATGGGAAAGGGGTCCTTAATTATTATTGCATTTAGATCGTGGAAGTCTACATATATATGGATCTTGTCTACTTATTTATTTAGTGTTACCATAATAGATGAGACCCATTCACTTAAGGTGACTTTAAAAACAATGCCAACATCCAACATATTTTCTATTTCTATATTTACCAAAGTTGCATACTTTGGGTTCATTCTATAATGTCACCTTCTCACTAGATGAGCTCCTAAAATTAATGGAATCTTATGAACACATAAATTTAGAGATATCCCTTTCAAATCCTTATAGTTCCAAGTGAAAACATATTTTATATTCCAAGAATATTTTGAAAGTTACTACTTTCAACATAGGGTCCCAATCGTCTCCACAATGGATCATTATTGGTTCATTATCCATCCCCAATTTCACTTCTAATATCCTAGGTCCTTCATACTTAATATTTTTTGGTTCTATATTGGCCTTCTATACATTCTTTAGTTGTGTTGGCTTTGCATCTATCTTTGCATCACCAACTATATACTCTACAAAGCATTTTAGAAATGTCCATTTCTCTTATTCATCTTCCCTATTTTCTTGCTAACTTATTTTTCATATTGAATTTCTATAGTCTCCTCTATATTGATACAAAGGCAATTGGACTAAAAAACTTTGTACTCCTCCATATGCCAATGGATAATTTTTCTATTAGATCAAATTTCATATTTGCTACATTCCTTCCTCATTCGAATCATATTGTTCTTCCTCACCCGAAGAAATTCTTGATTTATCTGTTATGGCTACATATTCACTGATTGTTTGATTTTTAGATTAATCATATATTTGTGCTATCCTTTCTTGAATGTAATTTTATCATTTTCCCAATTGTGATTAACTTTGAATAGTATCAGCCATCCCCTTCCTAGTAGTACATCATATGCTGGATTTTGCATTATAATCACAAAAAACCCCAATATGAACTATTGATCAACTATTATTACCTTTTGAGCTATCAATACTCATTTGGTTTTGATACCATACTGATAAACACCATACAACTTAAAACTAGGTACCCACAAAAGTGGAGCTTCTATATCCTTACAAGTTTTCTCTGACAATACATTAATACTGGATCCTCCATCCATAATTACTTGTATTAATTGGTGCTCTAGTATCTCCATATGAATCAATGCTAGTTTTTTTTCCAACATCAATCATTAATATTATTGGATCCATGAAGTAATCCTTCTTATTTGTTATATTTAATGATTGAATTTGTACTTCCATTTCCTTGTGGGGTTGTAATTCTTCTCCCATTGCCTTATGTAAGGCCGATATGGATCCTAGAAAACTGACCACTTTAAATTCTATGATTTTATTTAAAACTTGTGTTTCCAGTATTTACATTGGTGCTTTTTCCTCTAAGCCACTTAACTTCAATTTTTTTGTTCTAATAATCTCATATGTTTATATTTTTGTGTTTCTTCCTCAATTACCTTATGTGTCTTATGCCATCTCTCCTCTTTGGAAGGTTTTGGGCAATTGTCCTTCTTGGTCTAACTTTGTGTCACAACTAATATATCTTTCATTCTTTCTTCCTTTCCTATTGGATGTAAGGCAATGTGAAGAAACTTGACATTCTACGAGTTTCTTGTACTAGCCTTCTTGGGATTATTAACCTCCTTGTGGTTACTTGGACTACACCACTAACATGGAATACATTATTTTACATTATCTCAATTGTTTGAGAAGCAAGATATTTTTTTGTAAAATGCCCCCACTCTTGGAAATTGTGACATTGTATGATTGGTCTACCTTCCAAATCATATTGCAAGTGAATTTAAACAACTTGCCAATTTTCTTGATATGATCTACCTACTCTATGATTGTTCCTGTAACCACCACTATTTGCACCTTGTACATTCCCATGGAGATTTGGTTTGTCCTAACTCCCTTGGATTTTCAAATTTTGATGCCTTATCATTTTTATATTGAATGGAAAATTTACTACTTCATGCCATGACACATCACATATATTACAATATGTATTCCTAGGATAATTGACATTTGTATGTCCCTTAGTTTTACAATCGATACACATATTATTTTGATATTTTCTTGTTTCTCCCTTAACTTCCTTCAACATTTTATCAAATTCCTTGTATAATTATTAGATAGCATGATGCACTTTATCATCTACACCGCTATCTAAGTCCTCATTCTTAGATTGTCCCATAATTTCTACTATTATTTGCTTTCAATTTTTTTTGCTTTTTCTAACACCTCTTCATATGTTGATGATGGAACTACTTTCACATTATTCCTGTATTTTGAAAATAGTCCACCAATGAACCATCTTGTAATGAGTCCATCTATTGGTGGCATTTGCATTTTATCTGTCAGTTGCTTTAGTATTTGATTATATGCTTTGAAATCCTCATATTTTCCTTGTTTTGTGGCATATATTTTGATTATAATATTTGTATTATCTCTCAAGGGATGAAATTCATTAATAAATTCTTCTTTCATAATTTTCCATAGTCAAAATTTTGGTGTATTCTCTTGCTTTAGATACCAATCTATTGTGAGTCCCCTTAATGTGGCAAGAAATAGTTGCAACCATTCACCTGATTGTCTTACCCCATTTTATTTCCAAATGGTGGTGCATGTACCAATATGCATAATTGGATACTCCTTCCTTCCCCTATGAAAGATGGGTATTTTTATCTTCCAACTCTTGTAGCTAAGTTATCCATTTTCGGGGTTCCTTCTCTATTGTCACTTGATGAATATTTTCTTATAATTTTGGTTTGATTCTTTCCTATAGTGGGTGATTTATTTTGTTGTTATTCATTGGATGTATGTATTCTTGGTGATTTATTTTCACCAAATAGTCATCTTCCTATTTCTTGTGTGTCTTCATTCCATAACCTCCTTCGCTGGTATACCAATCATGTTGCTACTCTATCCTCTTGAGATCTTGTGCATTGTTTCTATGGTACCTGACTATCATCCTTTTCACCCATTTATAAACTTCCTATTACTATGTTTAGGTGTTACCATCAATTCATCATATCCTTGCACTCCTATGTTGGCATCTTCCATTATCCTAATATCTCTTTCATATCTTGGTGGTCCTTCTTGTACTCCTATACTCAACAATAATGTTTTCCACCTTTCAATATATCCTTTATCTAAAGTCCATACTTGTTCTACTACTGGTTCATCTATTTATTGGATTATATTGCTCACATTCCCCCTTTGATAAATCCACATACTCCTTATTGGGATTTGATAATCTCTATGATCTCATCTTCCATATCTTCACAAACTTGTATCTATCATCCAATCATATTTCCTCCGTGCTACTTGCTATTCTAGACCCTCATTGTCCTTCTAAATAATGACAACGTAGGTACTTCTTAAAAATGATACCAAATATAGTATGTGTGGTGGTATTCCTTATGAAGGGGGTGTGATCATAGATTTTGAGATTATATCCCAATGTTTATTATGCAAACAGGGCAATTGTATGAATCCAATCATATAACTCTATAAAACATACATGTAATTGTATAATTATAAAATGTATAATTTATGATTGTACGATCATAAACATACAATAATATTGAACTGTTTAACTAGCCAAAAATATTTAATTGACAATCACTTAGTCTTATCGATAATGCATTGCAATCGTTCACTTGGTAAGTTAACTAGTTCATTCTAAGGTGTACAATATGTAAATTCATGCTATAATTAGATGGTAAAGGATTGACTATATAGGTTGGTAAATTACTATACATTTTAGCAAACCCTCAATACTCCAAACTACTTAGTCTTGCAATTTTCCAATTGCATGAATATTGTTGCAAATGATAAAAAATATCAATTAAACCTGGTATATCCTCATTTTACATTCCCTATAATAGTACATGATTGATTATATAGTTTTTAAGTATGCTTATCTACCATGAATATAGGATCAAAATATCTATAATAACCATTAAACTTCATAAATATTATAGTTATTGAAAGTACAATCCATTTTCCACACATGCATACATATATCTAACTCAATTAGGATTCACATTGCTCATGGATACTATACACAACAAATGTACAACATCATAAGATAACACACATGCTACAACAATGAACCATTATGTTCATTCCATGAATGTATCTCCAAGGTATCACATGAACCTTCATCATAAGCATAAATATAACATGGACAACCTATACTCCTTATGCACAACTATGAAAAACCTTTAAAAATTGAATGAGAGGGCTTATAATACCTATCCAGGCCATTCCAAAGTAGTTCTTAAGACAACACATCATTCACAATTTTTAGCTTTTGATGCTATATATTTAATGAAATAACTACCACAAGGTATAAAGTGAGCATGCAATATGAAATATAAGATAATGAAAATATACTAGGGTTGGTCACGAATCTGCCTTATTTAAAAAATATATGTGCGCCCTATAACGAACCAACATTAAAATATTAAAGGAAAGAGATGCCCTTTGGGCCAATATCCAGAGAGGGCTGGTTCCCGTACTAATATAAGATCAGTATAAGCTTAGGGTAATTGAAAGAGATAGGAAATGATAGAAATGAATGAGAAATATGGCTATGAGCCAGAAATGTAAGGTGGGGATAAACTAACAGGTAAAATCCAAATCAAGTTTAATCATCATGTAATAGAAAGAAAGGCATAGGAACCATTCATAGCTTGCAGAGATAACTTCCAATAAATATTTTAGTATTCATTTCTTTATCAGGAATTAAATTTAGATTACAGAATTTAAAATTATCTAATAATGAAAATGAACATATAAAAAATGATAGGTAGAAAGTGATTGCATACAGCACTACTCCAGGAACAAGATCCAAATATCTTCCAATTGATGCAAAAAACTCAAAGTGTTTTTGGAAGAATGTCTCTCCTCTCTTTTAAAATCAAAATTCTTAGTATTTATAGAGGTTTGTGCCTCTGTAATTAAATACATATGAAAACAAAATACTGGCTAGTAAAAAATCAAACAATAGTAATTTCCTCCTTGATAATAGCACTGCACAAATCAACACATTCTTTTGGAAGAAACAATACCGTTTTGGTGGAAAGCACCTAGGATATCAACAAATATGAATGATGGAAAATAATTTTAGGAGTCAGTGTATTGAAACACAATAATATTGCATGGAAATTAGGAGCTAGACATTAAATTTTGGTTGCCACTTCATTGTCCTATACCTTGGATTTTTTTTTTCAATAGGAAGACCCAATGAAAATCAATTTCATTTGGAAAAAGAGCAAAATCAATGGACGGTGCCTAAAAAATGAACAGGATCACACAAAAATTAGGACCACAATATTCATCTTTGGCAGATTTTCCATAATAATCCTAGACATATTAAATTTTTCGCTCCAAGAATTAAATTTATCAATCCTTTAATCTTTCCTGGAGATGATCTGCATTGAAAATGCTAGGAGCATTGGTGTTTGTTTTTAAAAATGAGTTTTCACTCAAAAGTTGTGCTCAAAACAAGCCTTCACCATGATTTTTCCTAAATTGTTCCCGAAATGGGCATTCACCTAGATTTGTGATTGTGATGAGCTCTTGGCAACGTTTTCACCCAGGATGCACTTAGAAATGGAGTTTTTCCCCAAAATGGGATGAAATGGAGATTTCGATTGAAAGGTGGGTGAAATTAACTAATTTTTCCCCAAAATAAGGGCAAAAATGAATTTCGTTCCCTCTTGGGGAACATTTGACTTTGACTAGAGCAAAAATATGCTTTTATATTTTTTGCTTCCAAGTTGAGCACCTTGCATTGCTTTTGCTTTGAACTCATATTTTTTTTTTGAAAAATTTGAAAAAACTTGTATTAAAACAAAGATCAGTTACAAGTTGGGATGAGACTTTTCCCAGCCATTGACAGAGAGAACACAAGATTACAATAGTAAAATAAGATTTGCATTGGAGCCAAATCTCTTAAACCAAAACCTAGCTAACAGGGGAGTCGGTGAATTCGAGATTCAAGCGTGGAGAGACTCCTTCCCCATTGGCCTAAGGCACGATCCAACAAGTTTCAATTTTTGCATAGTGTGATATTTTGCCAAGGGGATTGTTTTGGTCTATTGATGCAACTTGTCGCGATGTCACGACACTTTTTCCTTCTTCTCCTTTGGCCGCAAAAATGCAACATGTCGCGATATCGCGATACTTTTCTCTTTTGGCCGTGAAAATGTAACATGTCGCAATATCGTGACACTTTTCCTCCTTTGGCTGGGACAAAGCAACATGTTGTGATATCGTGACACTTTTTCTCCTTTGGTCACAATGATGCAACATGTCACGATATCACGACAATTTTCCTCCATTGGCCGCGATGCTGCAACATGTCACGATATCATGACATTTTTCTCCTTTGGCCGTGATGCTGCAACATGTTGCAATATCATGACACTTTTTCTCCTTTGGCCGTGATGGTGCAACATGTCATGATATTGCGACACTTTTTATCTCTTGGTTGTGATGGTGCAACATGTTGCGATATCACGACACTTTTTCTCTCTTGGCCGCAATGATGCAACATGTCACGATATCGTGACACTCTTTCTCTTTTGGTCGTGATGATGAAACATGTCACGATATCATGACACTATTTCTCTTTTTGCCACGATGATGCAACATGTCATGAAATTGTGACACTCTTTCTCTTTTGGCCATGAAAATGCAACATGTCACAAAATCGTGACACTTTCTCTTTTGGCCGCAACAATGCAACATGTCGTGAAATCGTGACACCTGTTCTCCTTTGGCCGTGAAAATGCAACATGTCATGAAATCGTGACACCTTTTCTCCTTTGGCCATGAAAATGCAACATGTCACGATATCGCAACACCTTTTCTCCTTTGGCCATAAAAATGCAACATGTCACGATATCGCGACACCTTTTCTCCTTTGGCCACGAAAATGCAACATGTCATGATATCGCGACACCTTTTCTCCTTTGGCCACAAAAATGCAACATGTCACGATATCATGACACCTTTTCTCCTTTGGCCATGAAAATGCAACATGTCACGATATCGCAACACCTTTTCTCCTTTGTCCATGAAAATGCAACATGTCACGATATCACAACACCTTTTCTACTTTGGTCATGAAAATGCAACATGTCACAATATCGTGACACCTTTTCTCCTTTGGTTGTGAAAATGCAACATGTTGTGATATTGTGACACCTTTTCTCTTTTGGCCATGACCATGCAACATGTCGTAATATCGTGACACTTTTTCTCTTTTGGCCGCGACCATGCAACATGTTGCGATATTGCGACACTTTTTCTCCTTTGGCCATGACGAAGCAACATGTCGCGATATCGTGACACCTTTTATCCTTTGGCCTCATCGATGCAACATGTCATGATATCATGACACCTTTCCTACTTTGGCCGTGACAATGCAACATGTCGTGTTATCGTGACACCTTTCCTCCTTTGGCCATGATAATGCAACATGTCATGATATCACAACACTTCTTCTTAGTTGGCTGCAATGTTGCAACATGTCATGAAATCATGACACCTTCCTGTTGTCTTTAGGCTATCTCAGTCTGCTGCCCTTTCAACACCCTGCCTAATCACTTCATCCTCAACAACCATATCACTGTGCCACTGAACCCCTACCTCCTTCTCAACACCCACCTTAGCCAGGAAGTATGCCACTTTATTTAGATCTCTACTCACATAAATTGGAATCACATCATCTAATTCCCTCCATAATTCCTTAATTTGAGTGACAATAATCCTCAGACTCCATGTTTTCAAATAAAAGTTCCTCATGCAATCTAGAGCTCCAACCATTATTTGAGAATCTAATTCTAGTATTATCCTCATGTGGCCTTGTTTTACTACAAAAATAGAAGCAAGTTTGATAGCTAAGGCTTTTAATTCATTGTTTGTGGCTCTTCCCAAGCCTTGCAGTTCCCAATAGAGCACTGTTCCAACATGATTCTAGTAAACCACTCCAATTCCAGCTCTACCCGGATTGCCTTTTGTAGCTCCATCCATATTAATTTTAATCCAACCTTTTGGGGTGGTTTCCAACTAGCTTTGTCCTATCCCTCTTGCACTTCAACTTCCTTTTCCATTTCCCCATTAACAACCTGAGTTTCCTCTTTAGCATAGACTGCCACAGTTTCTGTGACTTTGCTCCAAATGACCTGCCAAACTCCATCTAAAGAAGAAAAAGTTTCTCTAAAAATTCTAGCATTTCTCTCCAACCACACTTGCCACTAGATAAAGTTTAATCCAAGCTACCAACCAATACAAAGAGCTTTAGATTTAAATCTACCCCTCTTCCATATTTCCCAAATATTAATCCGATTCAAATCACCATTAACTTGAATTTTATAATATAAAAACCATCTCTCCCAAATCTGGTGCGTGAATGGGCACTCAAACATCAAGTGATCAGCTATTTCCTTGCTCTTGTAGCATAAAACACATTGAGATGGACTGATGATTCCCTTACATCTGAGTTTATCAAAAGTAAGAATTCCATTATGCATGAACTGCCAGGCAAAAAAGTTTACTTTTGGCCAACCCTTGGACTGCCAAATATTTCTCCAATCCTCCACCTAATAAGTATGAGGAGGGGGCTCTGGAAGGATCTTATCATATCCATCCTTCATTGTGTAGAAACCAAGGCTCCCATAGCCCCAAGCTAATTCATCCTCCTCATTTCTACCTATGAGAAATATTTCTACCAAGATTTTAGTCATGATGGGTATCAAATCCGGAGGATTGAAATTGGCCACTCATCCAACTTCTTAAACTGCTTAAACTTATAATCCCCCAGCTGACTAGTGTTGAAATAAATTTAAATTTGGACCCATACCTTGGTTTCTATGGCTATTTTTATTGGTTGCAATTCAAGAAATTCAACAATGATAGGTGGGTATTGATCCCATGAATCTGTCCAAAATCGTGCCTTCTCCCCTCTCCCCACTTTCCAAAATAATCTATCTTTTACTACCTGAGATCCTAACTTGAGAGCTTGCCACACTAAGGATCCATTACCATCCAAAGGGAAATGACCCACCTCATTTGGGTTCACCTGTCTCAAATATTTACTAGTTAAGATTCTACCGAATAAAGAAGTTGGTTGGGAAATCCACCTCCAGTAAAGCTTTCCAGCCAAAGCTTTATTATTTAACTCTGATCTTCTCAGTCCCAAACCTCCTTTTACCTTGGGCTAGATTACTTTGTCCCAACCTACTAAGGCCCATTTCCTCTCCTTTTCTTTGAACTCATATTAAAACAACAATTCTCCCAAACGAAGGGTGAAAATGAATTTCATCCCCTATCTGGGAAAAAATTGAATTTGACTTCATGAAGAAAATGCACTTAGTTACTTTCGCTCCAAATGGGGTTATTTTCCTTGTTTTCACCCCAACTAGGACGAAACTATTTATTTTACCAAAAAAGGGGTGAATTTCTTCATGCTTCCATTTGAATGATGCCCACTTAGTATTTTCACCCCAAAATTAACTAAAACATGGCAGTTCACCCTAGAAAGGGTGAGATCACATTTGACTATCTAGAATACATGATTTTGGGTGAAATATTTTCTCTTTCACTTGTAAAATTTTCTTGTTGCTATAATTTGGGTGTTTTTCCTTGTTTTTGCCCCAACCTAGGCGAAACCATCTATAACCCATTTTCGTTTGTGAAATCACTTGGATATTTAACTTCTATTTTTGCCAATGAAATTACTGGAACTTAGATATGCTTGGGAAAGTGGATGAAAGCACCTGCTTTGTTTTATGAGAATGAAATTTAAACAAAATATCAAGTTAACAACACAAAAGATTTCACAAGATAGCAAAATTGCATTATTTAATTTGTATACTCAAAATTTTAACAATGAAAATTTAGTGTAGCAAAAATACCAACACTTTTTGTGGCTCTTAGGGTATTCAGTTTGTTTGGATGCAATCAACCCTAGGCCTTCATCTATTGGGATCAGTTGTCACCTACACTAGTTGCATCGAATGATTTCGATTTGACAACCTTCAATCACTCTATCTCTGCCCATGCCTATTATTATTGCTTCGTAAGACTTTCACTGGTAGTCTCATATACTGCAACCACCTCAGCCTAAGAATCTAAGTTGAATAGAGAGAGATTGTTCAATGATTCAATGATGAAGTGCAACATCTGGATGTGGTCCAAGCCAATGTGATTAGCTCTCTGACTAAACTCCAACAAGGATTATTCGATGCAGGTGACCATATTCATGAATGAAAATATCTATTCCTCTATAATTAGTTCCATATAACTATCGATATCTAAGGTATCTTCTACAATAATTTTCCAGGCTATCTCCAACTCTCGCTTTAGAAAAATCTCGCCTTGATCATCAATGAAGCTCAAAAATATAGCATCAACTATAGCCTCAAAATAGACAAATGAAATGCAATGCTCTTGTTCAAACATAGTATCCAACTTCTGACCCTCTAGCAAACTCCAACCTAGAAAAATAGTTGCACAATGTAATCCTAACATTGGACCAAGCTTGATCCATCCCATTCATTGGTGTAATTCATATGTCAAACTAAGCTAACGCTTGAATATTTATTGCCATCTCTAATTTTGGTTCCAACTATTCCTCGACATACTCCAAAGTCTAAGCACCAAGGAAAATTACTATCTAAACCTCATGAATATACAATAAAATCATGAGCACTTTTTTTACCCATTTTGTGTAGTCTTCAATCAAACGACGATGAGTTTCCTTGATTTTCTCCTTGGATAAACCCACTGACTGCGTAGCTTTTTAAGCCAACTAATTTTGCAAATATCCCAATTGGGCAATTAATGTCTACACCTACTATTCTCCTCATGTACTTTTTGATGCTCTTTGGCTACTTTCTCCAAGTCTTCCACTTTTTACTGCTAATGCTCTACCTCTAATTTTGTTGTCTCCAGTTGTACCCTATTTTTGAATAGAGCTTCTTCTAACTCAATGATCTTCACCTCAAACTCAAAAAATCTCTTGTAATGCTCATCGTGTAGGTAAGGATAGCTCATATCCACTTGAATACTCCTCATCTTCTCTATAGTATTAATCTTCATCAGGTCATCTATAATGAATTCATAAGCATAATTTCTTAGAGTCATTTCTCCTTGGGGATTTTGGACCTGGGGTATCATCTTAACAATGAAGGACTCCATAGCTTTAGGATCAAATGATACCTTCTTCAATGAATTTTTTGGAGCTGGAGCCTCCTTGAAATTACAAATTTTTAGCCACTATGATGAACTCTGGTGGGTTTGAATTATTTTTGTTGCAACAAGATGCTCTGGCACAACCTCCATATCTGACTCTGGTAGCACCTAAAACTCAAGAAATGGAGAAAATGGAAAGTGAACTTACTGAGGGTTTGACTCGATAAGGGCAATGAAAATAGGAGTAGTTGATGGGATGGAAGTTAGGGGTTTGACTATATTTATACTTACTCAAGAAGGAGCTTGTGTACTTATAGCCACAGTAGAAATTATCAAAATAGAGGATGAAGAAAGTGAAAATGGATTGGGTAAAAATGCAAAAGAACTAAAATAAAGGGAAGCAAAGGAAGAGGGAATCGAAGATGAGGTAGCATTGTTGACTACCAACTAAGAAACAAAAAAATGAAATGAAAGAAAAAGGTATACCAAATGGGTGTGAAATGGAAGTGGCAACTACATAATGGGGTGCAACAGTCACCAAATGCTCAAGAGAGAGAATAATTCAAAAAAATATACCTTTAGGATCTGATACCATTTAATTCGATGATGATGGTGGCTACAATACTGATTGTTCCTTGGTTTTTTCTTTCGTCAATTATTCCTCAATTTTATCCTCAATATTTATGATCTCCATATTCTAGCCAAGTTGTTCCTCTTGAACCAAAGGAGGATTCTCTAAAATATCAGTTTGTACAGCTTCAACTACAGGATGAGGGTTCACAATAGATGAAGAAACTACACTAGTCCTTAGCTTCTTGGAGATTTTTAGGAAAGGAAGTGCCTCATGTGTAATCCTATTTTTACACTAGGACTGCTCTTTTGATGACTACTTTTCTTATTCCACAAGTGGTGCTTCTTCTAGTACAAGTTGCTATTTCCCAGCCATGATCTCTTTGTTGTTAAATCTTTGAAAGCTTTGAGGTACAATTTTAGCAAAAGAGATTGGCTGGTAATTATCACAATATTCATAATATATGTCTAAAAACATATTATCCATTGCCAAGCCATAGGCTAACCTGGTTTTTCCTTGATGGGCCCTCATAACCCACCAGTTGGTGATTTTTTCCTCAAACCAAGCGGGCAAATGATCCTTCATTTTTCTAAACAGGTCCGAAGGAGGAATCTGGTGCTTATGGACTTTAGGATCATATTCGACCTCCATCTCATAAAAATAATGCCATGGCAAGAATATCATAATTTTCTCAATATGCCATTCGAGATCATGCCATTTTGGATTTTTCCTCTACTGCTCAATATATACCCATGGGCAACAATGAAAAATCTTTGCCTGAGTAAGCACCACAAAATGAACCAAAGGGTCATATTTCCACCACTAAGGTAACTCAACCAAGTCGAGGTCATAGAGGGTTTCAGTAGTCAACTAATTTTATCTACCTAGTTTACTTCAATATCACCAAAGACAAAGGGCATGGTACATGTGGTTCACTTCCCTTATATCATCCCATAGATGTGATTAATAAAAGCATTTTGGCATGCAATATCCAATGTGAATAGGTGCTCTATAGAAAAATGTGAAAGGAGGAACAAATTTCTAGTAAAGCCAAAAATTCATACCATGATACCTTGCATCAACAAGAAAATTTCATCTTTCTCCTTCATGATGACCTCCTCTCTCAACACCCTTGGCACTCTCTCACATGCACCAAAAATAAAATTAAGGTCGGGGTACAAGAACATTCGATTGAAATTATAATATGACTCCTTTTTGGATAAACTCAGAGTCCATAAATAAAAAGGCAACTTCCTATATGCCACATCAGTTTGCTTTACAACTAAAAATAAAAAATTCTGGTGCATGTGGAAAAATAAATTCCATGCTAGAAATAAAGAATTTCTAAACACTACCTCTTCTCCACTCTACACTTTCACCAATTGGGTGTGCATTGCTTGAGCCATGTAATCTACCTAGTCAAAGAAAATTGGATTCATGCTCACTGTCATCACTATCAGAGCATAGAATTCCACCTATGAAATATATTGTACAACCACAACTTGTCATTTATGCATCGTAGAATCAATAGGAAGACCAATCACCCATGCCAACATGGAAAACATGTTCAAACTCTTAAATTATGTCAATGGATTTCGTAAAGCTAACAACTCTCCAAATTGGGGTATCTTTATTAACTAATTCTCCATGAAATAGCACAATATCATAGTCAGCTAGTACCTCTCATATTGCTCCTTGAGATTTAACTTCCTAAAAATAATATCCGGAGGAGGCCTCACCCCACAAGCAAACGCTTCTTTGAATGTGTTAGATGAAATGGTGAACAATTTGTCTCCATTCACATTCCAAAAAACCCTCGTGGTAGGATTATAAAACTTTGAAATTTCCAGTACTAGCTTTAGGTAAGCATGAACAGGTGTACACAAGTACCAAAAACTTTGTGCATACTATACAATAGTTAACAAACTTTCTAGCATCAATCCTTGTTTGACAGTAACTTCTACATCCTAGCATAATTTTTCCATGCCCTTGTTTGAAATTATGAAGTCACCAATTTGAGCTAGTGCATCATAATATGGATAAATATCTACATATTCATTTTACTTGGATTTTTTAGCTTTCTTGCCCCCTTCTAACTTTTTTTATGTTTTCTTTGTTTCAGTAGCTTTCTTCGCCATCTTCACCCTTTAGTAATTCTATTCCAGCACTCTGATAGTTTTGCAATGAAGTAGTAATTCAGCAAATCTAAGGGATGGTCATAATATACTATAGAGAAAATATTCTTGCTTTGTAAGTTTTTTTGTTCACCCTATTTATAATTATTGTCCCCAACTACCCGATTTAATGCAAGTGGTGCACCTAAAAAATTTGGGTGAACATGCTCCTTGGTTCTCTCACTTGACATGCTTTTTTATGATTTTTAACTACCAATAATGCCCATGTGCTATAAATATTCTCTAAAAATTGTGTCTAGCTACCTTTTTATCTTGAAATATGCATCCTAGATATTTAATGACTAAATCTAGGAATGATAACTACCACATACACATGATGGAAGCACTCTTTGGGGTGAAATTAGTAAATTCATTGAATTTAGATGCTAAAAATGTCTTATATGAGTTTCATTGATGAAATTACCTTCATATTATGCACTTTAATAGAGTTTTGCTTTGAACTTATCTCATGCCAGCAAGAAAACATTTTTTTGGGTGCCCTCACTTTTCTTAAAATGGAAACTAGGCGAAAACAACCCAATGCAACAGATAGTTTTGCTCCACTAGCGGTCCAAAAATATTCTTTGCTACTTTTCTTGGCCAAATTACATGCTAGGAAATCCTTAAAATTAATTCATATTTCTTATTTTCCCAAAAAAGATTTGCAACTGAAAAAGAAAGCTTTTAACTGAGAGTCTTTTGCTGAAAAAGCAAGGTGTAAATTAATTTCACCCTCTTCCGTGTTGAAAATAACTTCAACAACTACAGTTCCTGAAAAAGCATGTGAAATTTCCTTTTTCATCTTGAGCTTTCACCCCAAAATTAATTATTGGTGGAGTGAAAAGGAATTTCACCCCAAAAATAAGGTATGTAGGGTGAAATTGACTTTTCCAGGCAAAAAATATCCTTTGCTTTCTTATTTTTTGCTTTTCTTCTTTTTTCTTCCCTTTTTATCTTCTTTTTCCAACAGATAATAATAGGGGCACATTTTAATCTCATGCTTTGAAAAAGAAAATCCTTTTAAAAAACATGTGCCCATGCTACCAAAAAATGCCTTGAATAATTTTACCAAAGAAATTACCTGCTTTCTTTTAATATTTTCACCACCGAAATATGACCCAAAGAATTTTAAAATATTTTTAGGTGAAAACAATTTTTTTCTAGTGGATACATATTTTCGAGGTGAAAACAATTTTTTTCTAGTGGATACATATTTTCGAGGTGAAAACACCTGCTTTGGGGGTGAAATTAATATTCCCAGTGAAACTACCATTTTTTTTGGAACCAGCGGGGGGGCGAAAGAGACTTTTCACTAGAAAAAATGTTTTTTTCCAGCGTGACTACCTCTGCTTGGTGAAAAGGATTTTTTTTCCCCATACTTAGTTATTTTTTCAAATAAATGCATTACAACAAACTATATACATATTTACATTTTTCAATCTTGATATTTTCACTGATAGTAGGCCTTTAAATGAATACAATTAACTAGAATTAGCAACACATGGTTGTCCATATATTGCAAATAAATGAGTTAACTTGATTCGCACCTAAAATTTGGAATGAGCCCTCCCATATCACTTCAAACTTATGATGCTTTCCAAAGTTTGCCTTGTTCTCATTCCACTTCAACACAAGATCACCGACCTTGAATACCTTCTCAGAAGTTTTCTTGCCAAACCATTTTTGCATTATTTGGGCATGTTCCATAAAATATTTATACACATTTTCTCTATCCTCTTCCAAATGAAAAAATTGAGCCAACCTTACACTCATGGGATCAAATTTGTCATCTTCATCATTGAGCATTTGCAAATATTGAAGGATAGGCAATTCAATGTGAATAGGTAAAACCACTTCCTTACCATACACCAAAGAATAAGGGGATGCCTTGATAAAATTTTTGATTGAAATGCAATTTGCCCATAAAGCTTGTCTCTAAAGTAAATGCTAACTCCTCTTATTATCGCCACTAGTCATCTTCAAAATTCTCAACAAATTCTTATTTGTGGATTCAGCCAGACCATTTTCCTATGGATATTTATTTGATGAGGTTTTTAAATATATACCATACTTACCTACAAACTCACTGATCTTGGCACCAATGAGTGGAGTTCCATTGTCTGTTATGATTGCATCTGGTATAAAAAATGAGTGATCAATCCTTCGAGGAAAGTGATGACTATTACCTGGTCTACCTTCTTGGTTGATATTGCTTCGAAACATCAAGTGAAGTAATCGGTTGTCATCATAATGTATTTATATCTAGTAGAAGAATTAGGATCAATGGCCCCAATAAAATCTAAATATCATTGCTGAAATGGTGCTTCTACTTAGATAAGATGAAGAGGTAAAGATGCCTTTTTGCTCCTATCGACGTATCTTTGGCATTCATCATAGTTTTTACCGACCTTAAATGCATCTAAAAAAAGAGTAGGCCAAAAATAACTTACTCTAATAATATTTAGAACCATGGGTTTCCCTGTACAATGACCACTTGATAAACAGAGTGAAACTCCTCAAGGATTCTCTACTTTTCTAATTTTTTGATGCACCTGAGAAGTACTCCATGAATATTTTTTGTGGAACAATCCACTTGGCAACAAGACATACTTGAGGGCGTGTAGTCTGAACCTCCTTCTTTGTGAAGCATCGAGATGTGAAGGACACCTTCCTGAGTTAAAATATTTGACAAGGTATTCTATCCAATATTGGTTAACTATGGAATGATTAGTGAAATTAAATTTTCTTACTAAATCTACATGTTGGTAAACCATTGAGTCGAAAGTGACATTCTTGGCAAGTTCTTGACATAATGCTCGACCTCAAACTAGCTTGGTCGACCAAATTTTGACATCATACTCCTAGATTTTTTAAACCTAACTAGTTCTCTTGTCTCCAAGCTCTCCATGGAGGATGAAAATTTGAACATATGAATGGATAACATAAACTATTATTTTACTCTATGACACAAAATGCCAAAACTTCTTCAGGAACTTCATCACCGCATGCACCTGATTCTCAATGAAGTTATGTTTCTCTTCATGTGGTTGAAAGACTTGGATTAAGAAGGTGCTTGGCCACTCATCTCCATCATCTCCCTTTTGCATGAGTACTACTGCATAACTCTCCTATTCACCAATGTCATACAGGATAAAATACTTTGAATAATAAGGGTTTACTAAAACAGGGGCTTGAACAATTCTTTCTTTAATTTCTCTAAACGCTTACTTCCTCTACTTAGTCCACTTGAACTCAACATTCTTCTTTAATAGTTCAATCATTGGTTTTACTACTTGTGCAAAATATGCAACAAAATTTTGGACAAAGTTGATCTAGCCAAAGAATGACTATAAATCCTTCTTTTTGGCTAGAAATGAAAGCTTCAAAAGAGCCTAGGCTCTAGCTAGGTCAACAACTAAACCTTTTTTAGAAATGATGTGGCCCAAGAGCTTTCCCTCTTTCACTATGAAGATCAACTTATTCGAGTTAATGGATATTTCAAACTCCCAAATTTTTTGGAACACTTCTCTCAAATGAGAGTTGTGCTCCTCCCTATTATGAGAAAAACTATCATGTCATCCAAATAAATTAAAATGACCCTATTTAGAAACTCACTAAAATCCATGTCCAATGCTATTTGAAAGGTTACTCTAATATTCAAGAGACAAAAAATTATTTGCTAATAATAGAACATACCCCATTTTGTGGTGAACGCTATTTTATATTGGTCATCATCCTTTCCCCATATCTGATTATAGTTGAAGAATACATCTAGTAGAAAAAATATTTGAGCACTAGTAACTACGTGAAGAATATGATCAATCTAGAAAATTGGATAATTATCCTTTAGGGATGTCTGATTTAAGTTTTAGAAATTCACATACAGGTGAATATCTCCATTCTTCTTCTACATAGGGACCAAATTCGCTACCCAAGTAGAGTTCTTGATCGAGTAAATGATCTTGGCCTCAAACATTTTCAACAACTTAGCCTTCATTAGCACTTCAATATTAGGATTTACTGGTATCTATATTTTCTTGAAGGGTTTCACTCCTTCTTACAGCTCGATGGTATGCTAGATTACCTCTTTATTGTATCCCTTCAAATCATGGTTGTTCTAGGTAACAATATCTATAAACTCATGGCATAGTTCCTTAATATACTCTAGCTTCTTGAGAGTGCAATATGTTTCAATCTTGATCAACTTATCAGGATCCAACAGTAGCTCAGTGTAGTCCTTCTCATTGACTTTGATCTTAAATTTTTTAGCTCTATCATTTTATTCAAAGAGAATTTTGAGTGAAATCAACCCTTTCGGAATATGATTATTCCTTAGCTGGATCATTCCTTCAGCTTCTTCTTCATCAAGCATTCTCCCCTCTATGCTACTAGCCTCTTTGATTAGGAAATTTACAATTTGCTCATCATTGTCAAATACTTGCCAGTGGATATTTTTGTTAGGGATTGAAGGCTTGTAACCACCCTCACAGTATTGGGTTTCTTAACCACATGTTCAACTAGAGAGAAGTTGGTGCCCAGATATGCCAAAATATTTGTATGTTTGTTTTGTTCTCACGAAATTGCTTGAATGTTTAATGTGGTGTAGGATTAAAACAAATTTCATAATTTGTTGTAGTCTACCTTTAGGTAGTGTTTCTTGGAAACACACTTACTGGTTATCTGGTTTACATTGAGCTTAGAATCTCCAAGGATTTATAGTTGTTTGATCCTGAGCTTCTCTACTTTCTTTTGGCCTAAGCATAATGCTTCGTACTCAATAGTGTTGTTCATACAACTCGAAGTCAACCGGTACCAGTATGTATTCTATCTTCCAGAAGGGGATATGAGAAAAATTATAGATCATGTGCAATTCTTGAACCTTGCAACATAAAAATACAACTTCCATAATTGATCGAGAATAGGGTCCTGATCATTAGGCATTTTCACTTCAACTTTTCTAGCTTGGTAATGGTGTAACAACCAATTTCAGTTTCCATAATTGCATTGATATTGGTCATCAAAAACTCATCTTCTAAATGAAGCTTATCCAGAGCTTCCTCCATCAAGTCCAATTCTTCTAGCTCTTGAGTCATCATGTTGATAGATTTCATGGGTTTTTTTCTTCTTTAATATTCTCTATATGAAATGTAGAAGGTTTCTAATTATAATTTTGGATTCTTCTCCATTTGAAAGGAATATCTACACATGAGTAATCCAGAGAGAACCTCCTATTTTAGCAGTAAAATCTCTCAAGACACATGCTGAAATATGGCTCCAAATCAACTACAACCACTTCTTGGACTATCATGATCTAAGGTATACTATGCAATACAATGGGAATATCCTTTATAAAACCTACTATTTTCATGGGGGTTCCATCCAACTACAAGACACCTAGGCTACTTCTCATATATTCCATACCCATGACTTTGTAAACTACCTTTGGCATAATAGTTGTTGTAGCACCAGAGTCGATCATGTAGTTATGCACAGTCCAACCCTCCATCCTGAGATACAAATAGAATAGAGGTGGTCTATTATTTTTCATAGTAGAAGTTATCACCATTTGGGCTAGCATAGTATAAGTGGGATTTTTCTTTTTATCTTTCACAAACTTCAAAGACTCTTGCAATAGATCAACCTATCCAGGTAATTATAGCGCATTGTAGAGACTAACCTTGGTAGGAATATTATTTAGTTCTTTAATAATATTATATATGGATGCATTAGATTCCTTTCCTTCATTGTTAGCTTCATACTTGCTATGATATTTCTGTGTGACTTCCACCCTTTGATGTTTGGTCAAGGATGGATATTTGAGCCATTCTTTTGCCTATTCTTTCATTTCATCTTGCATTTGTGCAGTTGAAGGTTGTGAATTTGATGCCTTCTCTTGCAATATTTTCTTCGCTTGTGTATGCAAGAGATATTTCAAAAATATGGGTTATTCCAAATTAGGTGCTGGAATAGACACCTTTGCTTGTCCTTGTCTTCTTTCATTCTAAACTTTTGGCTCAACATGTACCCTCATCGACTCCATCTTAGTTGGGTCCACTGTAACCAACTTTTTCCCAAATCTCGTAAGAACTAAAACTTGTTCAATGGAAGGGACCATGAAATTATGATAAAATTTTGTGATCATGTTGATTTGGCCACCAGAAGATATTTCTACCAATGTATGCACATAGTTTAGATGAACCATGGAAGTTTCCTCACCATGTGGATCATTACAGGTAGAGCACCAACACATTTTTTCTAATGGGACAACTTCATTTGTTAACATAGTTATATTCCTTTTGGGTGCATTTTTGGTTAGAGCTACTTGTTCTTTGGTGATCAGTGGAGGTTGAAATATGCTAGGTTAGAAATCTCTTTCAGCTTACCTTTTCTTAATGGTTGTAATATCATTCATCATTGCTCTTATTACTAAATTCACTGATTGCACTTCTTGTAGAAAATTCACTTGAGGGTCAGGGTTTGAAGGCACTGGAGCTGGTAATGGTAGAGGTACTAGTAGAGAAGGCAATGCTAGGACTATAATGGGAGTGGGTAGCTATGGAATAGGAGTAGGCAGTTGTTGGATAGAGACTATCAGGATTTGAGAGGAACTCAGGTTCCATGAAGGGATTGGATACATGGGTGGCATTGGAAAAGACTAGAAAGATGCATTAGAATACAAATTCAATGTGATATTGAGAAGAATAGGCATCATAATTTTTAGTGGTATATTATCAATAGCAATCATATCAGCTTCAACCTTTTGTTCTTGAGAGTACAAATAAAGAAATGTGTTGAAATTGGACTGACGGATGGACATGCTAATGTCAAAGTTGAAGGCTTGGAGGTAGTAAAATGTAGCTCATTCAGGAGTTGGTCGAAGACCATCAGGAACTCTCTACCAAGTTCAAGTGAACCTAACATTGAAGTCAATAATTTACTCTTGCAGATACCTTTGAATATTTGTGAACTAGTGCAACAATGAGAAGACATCAACTTGTTCATTGAAACCCTTTATTGGTAACTCCACCAACTAATCCCATGTGGAAATAGTGGCGGGTGGTAATGAATGGTACCAGTACAAAAAATTCCCTTTTAGAGAGATCACAAGAAATCTGACCATGATATCCTCAACTATGATGCTATGAATTTTCACCAAGTATACCACATCTTGGACATGCTCATAAGTGATCTTCTCAATACCATCGTAATTAGGCAAAGCCTTTAATGCTTCTTGCAGTATTGGGTTCTAATCTTATAGATTCAAATATCCAGAATGGTTCTATGATTGGAACTACCTTGGTGGCTATTGTGGTGGGTTTTGAGCTATTTTTAGTAGAGGATTTGATCGGGGAGGAGGAAAGTTAGTGGCTATGCTAGCAGGACTCGAAGGAACCGAAAACACACCAGGTACCTATGAAGATGTTACGATTGATGGGATAGTAAGAGTGACTAACCTAGGATGCTCTCCTAACACTTGGGTGTCAATATCATAAAACTCAATAGGGTCTTCTAAATTTTTGGCCTTCGATCTTGTGATCATGAAGTAAGGATTTTTCCAACTTCATGTTCAGAGGCTTCTGGGTAAAATTGAGTTGCCAGATGTTCTAGTCAGATAGTAAAAATATAAACATAAAACCTTAATATTGCTAAAAGTGGGAATTTTGTGTCCCATAAAGCATGCCAAAAATTATTGGTCATGAATCTACCTAAGTATAAAATATATGTGTGCTCTATACTTGACCAACATTGAAAGGTCGAAGGAAAGAGATGTCCTTCAGGCCTATCTCCAAAAAGGGTTGGTTCTCATACTAATATAAGATAGATATAATCTTAGGGTAACTAAAATATATGGGAAATGATAGAAAGGAATGAGATCTATGGATATGATCCAAAAATATAATATGGGGATAAACTAGCAGCTAAAATCCAAATCAAGTTTAATCATCATGTAACAGAATGAAAAACATAGGAACCATTCACAACTTGCAGAGATAACTTCCAATAAACATTTTAGTATTCACTTATTTATTGGAAATTAAATTCAAATTGTAAAATTTAAAATTATCTAATAATGAAAATGAACATATCAGAAATGATAGGCAAAAATTGATTGCATACAACACTACTCTAGGAACCAAAGCCAAATATATTCCAATTGATGCATAAAACTCGGTGTTTTTTGGTAGAATGTCTCTCCTCTCTTTTTACATCAAAATGCTTAGTATTTATAGAGGGTTTCACATTTGTAATTAAATGCACATGAAAATAAAATGCTAGCTAGTTAAAAATCAAACAAAAATAATTTCACCCTCGGTAGAAATAATACACAAATCAACGCATTCTTTTGGAAGAAACGATCAAGTTTTGGTGGAGAGCACCAAGGAAATTAGGAAAGATGAATGATGGAAAATCATTTTAGGAGTTGGTGCATTGAAACACAATAATATCATATGAAAATTAGGAGTTGGAAATTAAACTTGGTTACCACTTCGTTGTCCTATGCCTTGGAATTTTATTTTCACCAAGAAGACCCAACGAAAATTAACTTTATTTGGAAAAAAAGCAAAAACAATGGATGAAATGAATAGTATCACACAAAAATCAGGAGCACAATATTCATATTTGATAGATTTTCCATAATAACCCCAAACATATTAAATTCATCACTCCAAGAATTAAATTTATCAATCCTTTAATTTTTCCCGAAGATGATATGCATTTAAAATGTTGGGAGCATTGGTGTTTGTTTTTAAAAATGAGTTTTCACTCAAAAGTTACGCTTGAAACGAGCCTTTACCATAATTTCACCTAAATTATACCAAAAATGGACTTTCTCCTAGATTTGCACTTGTGATGAGCTCTTGGCAATGTTTTCACCCAAGATGCACTCAGAAATGGATTTTCACCCCAAATTGGGGCAAAATGGAAATTTTGATTGAAAGGTGGATGGAATTAACTAATTTCACTCCAAAAGAAGGGCGGAAATGAATTTTTCTCCCTCTTGGGGTGAATTTGACTTTGACTAGTACAGAAAGATGCTTTTACATTTTTTTCTTCCAAGTTGAGCGCCTTGCATTGCTCTCGCTTCAAAATCATCTTAAAACAACAATTCACCCAAAAGAAGGGTGAAAATGAATTTCACCCCCTACCTGGGGTGAAATTGAATTTGAATTTTTAAAGAAAATGGACTTAGTTACTTTCACTCCAAATGGGGTGCTTTTCCTTGTTTTTACCCCAGCTTGGACGAAACTATTTATTCTGCTAAAAAAGGGGTGAATTTCTTCATGCTTCCATTTGAATGATGCCCACTTAGTACTTTCACACCGAAATTAACTAAAAAATAAAATTCATCCCAAAAAGGGTGATATCACCTTTGATTGTTTGGAATGAATTATTTTGAGTGAAATATTTTCTCTTTCACTTGTAAAATTTTATCGTTGCTACAATTTGGGTGTTTTTACTTGTTTTCACCCCAACCTGGGAAAAACCATCTATAATCCATTTTTGCTGGTGAAATCACTTGGAGCTTTAACTTCTATTTTTTCCAATGAAATTACTGGAACTTAGATATGCTTGGGAAAGTAGGTGAAATCACCTGCTTTGCTTTTTTGAGAATGAAATTTAAAAAAAATATCAAGTTAACAACACAAAATATTTCACAGGCCAACAAAATTGCATTGTTTAATTTGTATACTTAGAATTTTTACAATGAAAATTCAATGTGGCAAAAATTCCAAAAATTAGGCATGTAAAACTCATAAGAAACTTTTGTAACTACTCATAAAACTACCATTAATGAAATCTCACGAAAATAGTATCTTCATACAAAAATTGGAGATATCAAACTCTCCATATTTCATACATGCTCTACATTGTATCTACCTTGCTCTATACTAATATGTTCTTATTTTCTATCTATCAAAGGCCTATATATAATGGGATGTGAATCTTGGCCTTTCACTTTCCCATGACTCTTCATCTTCCTATTCTATAGACTTATGTACACATGGACAACATGCACATTTACATCATTGCACATTCTAAAAATAGTTGTGCATTTATTACATTGCATAAAGTAAATACTTAAACCCTAATATAAGACACACTTCTAATCTAAATATGTACCCAAGATGGTACATTATCATGTACCAAATAATGTAATATATTCCAACACCCCATTGTATTACATTATTTGGTTATTGAAGACTTTAGTCTTCAATATGGATCTTCATCTTGTTCCTTCAGTTCACTTTGATCTCTCTCCTATAAATTGATATCTGGATTCATATTGAAAGTATTTTCTTCCATATTTATATATATTTTTTGTCATGCTTCCTCTTCCTATTTCTTCTTCTTTTTGTTCATATTTGTACCTTCATTAGTGATATATCTACAACATGCTGAATTAGTACATCATCACAATAGTATTGGTTAGAATTTAGTACTTCATTACTAGTGTGTTCATAATTCTTTTATTTCATGCCTTGAAAGGATTCAAAAATAATTACTGATAACTATATCATCAAATATTCTTCTGAAGTAAGATTAAATATAGTTTGAGCATTCCTCCAAGCCTTGAAAAGCACTTCATGAAGATAACTAATTAATGTCATAATTTTTTTTCTTTTTCTTCCTTGAGAAACAAAGAAAATTTCTCTTTTAAATTGGTAGAAAAATATTTGTATCTATCAAAAGTATCTATTAGGTTTTGTGAATAAAACTTTAGTTCATGAAATATTTCTTCATCATTAAATGCATTATTCACTATTTCATCCATGTTTCTTTTAATTTGATCTTTTAATACTTTGAGATAGAATTCCTTATTCCTCCTTAGTCTTTATATGATAGTCACTTTTCAATTTTCAACTTTTTCAAGCAATTATGTTGTAAGCCTTATATCTCCCTATCTTTTCAACTTCTAAATTTTAAGTTGAATTTGAGTGTAAGATCAAATACTAATTTTCAATTCTTTGAATCTTGTAGTATATCTTGTATTTCCTAGTGCTTGAATAATGATCAACCAATAGTTTTGGTAAGGATTTAATTTTTAAATCTCTAGGTAGAATTCCTTTTAGCTCCCTAGTATTTTGAATATAAGATCAAATTTGATAATATATTTTTCAATTCTCAAATTTTGTAGAATACCTTATATCTCCCTAGTGTTTTAATATGGATTTGATATGATACTTAGCTTTCTAAGTTACCTTTGAGTTGAATCCCTTTTGACTCCCTATTTATGAATGGAAAGCTAGAGATAATTTTGATGCAATTTCAATTTTGATAAAATCCTCTATTTTCAAGAACTATAAGTTGGATTCCTTATGTCTTGTTAATTTGAGCAAGAGACTAATACCAATATAATTTTCCAAATTTTCAACAACTCTATGTTGTGTTTCAATTTTCAATAATATAGTTTCTAAATTTCAAGAACTTTAAATTGGTGTTGAATTCCTTATAACTCCCTAATTGGAAATTTAGAAAACAATGTATTTGCAAATTTAATATTTTGATGTAGAAATCCTTATTCCTCCAAGTTAAACTATTTGCAAATATTTCTATGCAATATGAATTTCAAAATTGAATAAAGTAATTCCAAAACCTTTCAAAATGCTTCTTACTTCAAATATCTTCTAAGGCATTCAATAATTCTTCTAAGGTTATAATTCATCACCTTATTTCTCCTATTATTCAAATAACCTTAAGTATAATTAATTAATATTGACTTCAATAATATTATGCCTTATATCTCCTTAATATTTTGCAAAGGTTTTAAATCAATTTAAATATTTCATACCTCCTTGAATATGATGCATAAAACTTTGACTTGCTTCTCTTTGACTCTGCAACTTGCACTCTTAAAGGTAATATTCCTTCACTGTAATGTATTTAATGCTCCTTGGCACTTATTAAATTTAGTATTCAATAGTTTGATTCTCCTCTACGTCATATCTATATTCTCTAACCAACAATGGGCTTAATACGCATTTAGGAAATATTTGGGCTCCTCCAAGATTGCTAATGTTCCTCTTCTCACATGCCACATGGCACTCAATGTCTTTGCACAATGCTTAATGATTTGTATTCTTCAGGTGTTCTTAATATTCTTTCTATGTTACTCACTGTAATGGGTACATGCAAATCATGATCAATGGCGATTAATATCCTCCTCAATATTCATTCCTCCTTGTAATGCTCATTCAAATATTCTACCACTTCTTGGATGTTCTAAGTTTGGTCTTACTCCATTAATACATGTAAGAAGATGTTTCACCTTGCTTGCATGATGGTTGGTGCTCCTCCTCCTACGATGACATGTGGCATGTAGATTATTCACATGAATCTAAATGGTGCTCCTTCCTCTTGTGCATTATGGTTTTGATTCTCTTCACCTAGAAAATTATCTCTTGCCAATGCTCCAATGATGGCACTCCTTCCAAGGCATTTCAAGCCATAGATGAATAATTTCTACTTCATATTTTTACTTTCCCTAGTGCTTCCTAGCTAAAGATTCTATGTTACTATATTATGTTCATCTTACCTTAAGAAATTCTTCAATGATTAAGGGTAATATGGGATCTTCAACTCTTGCACCACTTCACTTTCTAATGGAACTTCAGTGACTTTTCCTTACTATTTTATGGATACTTTTTAGCTATTGCTAACTCATGATACTTTATCGACTACCGTTTGTAGCTCTAGAGAGATACTGACACATGTATTTTGAGTGCTTGTCCCCTTGTACTTAGTTCTACCTAAACTATACTTTCAACTATTCTTACTTCCTTGAAATGGTGGCTTTCCTTTTCCAAACTTGATGGTAGTTTCCAATGCTCTCCATTGATAGAATGGTGAAAATGCTGATTCTTCTACGCCTTTGGTGACTTGTCTTCACCAAAATATTTCAATTCTTAGCACACCTCTTGGTGTCTTTAGACACCTCAAATATACCTTGCCTTTGATCACTATTAAATATCTTTCTTTTACTCAATAGGACTTAAAAAAATTTGCACTTCAATTATAAAAATAGCATATGCTACTTCTTCTTATCACTCCCTTTCAAGCAAGTTTTAACTTCAATATTTGTTGTGTTTTTATAGATTTCAATATGATAATGATGTATCCTTCCTTGGATTGGATATACTTAGCTTACGTAATTCTAATATGGTGCTTTCAAAAACCTTATAATGAACTAGTTTTAATGCTTAAATAATGAACTTTCATAGCACCACTATTACACACCTTTTGGCCTCCTTTTGTAGCTAGTCTTCTTGGTGATTTGGTTCACCTATTTGCTACCCCAAATTTGTAAAATTTGTAGCTCTCCCTCACTTTTTGCCTCAAATTTATAAAATTTTAATCTCTAATTGCTTCCCATAATCAGCTTGTATGCTAACCAAGAATGCTTTCAAATATACCCTTATTTTTCTCAATTTTCTAGCTTAAGTTGTTGCATATTTTTCTTTCAATTGTGCTATCCAAGACTATATAATTTTGCAACTTTAAATCTATCCAATATGCTACCTCTAACTTATGAAATTTGTAGCACATTTGTTTGACCAAATACTGCCCAATGATTCTCCCAAATATTCCTCAAAATTCCTCCAAAACACAGCTCTAATATCTCCTCTTAATGCTACTCAAATTTGCAGCTCAAATCCCTTCAAATTGTTGCTTCAAAAAATCTAATTTCTCATCCTATATATTATCCAAAAACAACATTCAATTCCTCTAAATTGTTGCCTTATTTTTCTATCTAGCCTTCCTTAAATTGGTTATTCAAGGGCACTTAAAAATCTACCCAAATCTTCTTATATTTGTAGCTATATGTCACTTTCAATTTTCTATCCTATGACATTTCAAATTCTACTGCAAAATACAACAATCTTTTCCTTTGCAATGGCAATCTTCAAATTTATCAAATTGGTGGCCTCTTCTATCTTATTTCTCCTCTTTATCTCTTGCTAGATTTTATCTTCCAATCTAACCTCTATCGCTAGTATCTTCCTCAAGAATTTGAATGTCTTGAGATTTTCAAGAATCCTTACTAAAATTTGATAAATTTCTTGCCAAATACTTTTTCATTTGGGCTTGTTTTTGGATGGCGATAATTGTCCCAAATTATTCCTTTTTAGGAGATACTCCTTCTTGCAATATTCTACCTTGAGCTTTATTCAAATCTTCTCCAATGACCACTTCTTCAATAAGGCTTTTCTAGCCTTCTTCTTTCTCCTTCCAATATTTTCTTGAGAGCTTCTCTCATGGGTCTTCAAATTCTGCAACTCTTCAAATCTTCAATAGGACATTTCCTAGTCCTCATCTGTCTTCAATCTTCAATCTTCTAAATATATAAGTTCTTCAATGAGATATCTTTTCTTGGATCTTCTATTTATTAAATCTTCAATAGGGCTTCTCTTGGCCTCTTTCTCTCAATAGAGTTGCTTTCTTCTTTCTTCAATCTTCAATGGGGACCTTCTTCTTGGATCTCCTCAATATTCTATCTTCAATATCCAATGGGGACTTTTTCTTGGACCTCCTTAATCTTCAATGTCTACTTTTTTTTGCAACAAAGAACTAATCCTTGCATGAGGAAAGCACATAGACTTTTAGACAATCAAAGATGAAAATTTATCTCTATGCGTTGTAGGAAGCTTCTCAACTTTTGAGAGCTAATTTTTGCAACAAAAAAATTAGACAACAACAACCAAATTAATTTAAATCTCTAGAACTCCAAAAATTAATTAACTTCACTAGTTATATTTCAATCTAGTGGAAAAACATCTATGCCAAGTCCTAGTCTTCACGCGTTTTCTTGCAACCTTGTGGAAACACTCTAAAAAAAAAAAAAAAAATTCTAAAAATAAGATTTCCTATCTTAGTTCAATCTCTCTTGTGGCTCTCCTTATCTCCTATCAATCTTCCTTGTGGATCTAATACCACTATTAGCTTTTGATGCTATATATTTAATAAAATAACTACTACAAGGTATAAAATGAGCATGCAATATTAAATATAAGATAATGACAATATACTAAGCATGTAAAAATCATAAGAAACTTTTGTAACTACTCATAAAACTATAATTAATGAAAGCTCATGAAAATAGTATCTTCATACAAAAATTTGAGATATCAAACTCTCCATATTTCATACATGCTCTACATTGTATCTACCTTGATCTATACTACTATTTTCTCTCTTTTTCTATCTATAAAAGGCCTATATATAATGGGATGTGACTCTTGGTCTTTCACCTTCCCATGATTCTTCATCTTCCTATTCTATAGACTCATGTACACATGGAAAAAATGCACATTTACATCATTGCACATTCTAACAATAGTTGTGCATTTATTACATTGCATAAATTAAATACTCAAACCCTAATCTAAGACACACTCATAATCTAAATATGTACCCAATATGGTACATTAGCATGTACCAAATAATGTAATATATTCCAACAACAACTATTGCCCACAACTAACATAATTAACATTTATTTAATTTTACTAAGGTCTAATTTAATTTTTATAAAATTACATTTCACATGCATTTCATTCAATTTTCATTTCATTTAACTTTATTTTTCACATACTATGTACATTTAACTCAAAATTGTACAAAAACTCCTATGTTGTACAATTTCATTTCTTTTTATTTTCGTAGGTGGAGTTACTGCCTATAATCTAGGCTAGATGTGTTATTAGGATGAAAAAATAAAATGCTTCATATAGCTCCTCCATAGACATATTCTTCATCAAGCTTTCATTTTATCCCTATGTTAATTGATGGACTATTTAACAAAATATTATCTTGTGACTCAATATTTTTGACAAAATATTTTTGAAATACTCAATTGCTTCCTTTCTTATATTCTTCTTCCTCAACATTGCTTCCATTGAGAGATAATATTTTTGATGTGATAAAATAATATTTTTTTTTGTATTTCTATCTCCTTCCTTAATCCATTTCTCCCTAGAATTTTGGAACCAATATGACTCCTTTTTAATACATTATGATAGTAAACAAGTAATTATTTTTCTTTCACATAAAAAAATTGATCCATTCCATTAATTTTTACCCTCTTGTAAAAATTTGAGCTTGGATTCAACCTTTTTTTCTTTAGAAATATTACCAAAATATTTGGCATTTCAAATATTCATTTGCTCCTTTAAATATTTCATCTTTTGAATAAATGTGTACATACATAATCCTTCAAAATTTGCTTCATCCCAACATAATATAACCATATAGAATAAATCAAGGTCTTGGAGCCACATAGATTGTAAGTGAAATGGTTTTGGATGACCATTATTGGATAAATCACAAGTCAAAAGAATGGGTTTATGATTCATTCTTGCTCCCAATAAAATATATAAAGAGGTTGTATACTCTATTCATAACAATGTGTTGGATAATAATAATCTGTTTAATATTTCTACTATACAAGTTTCCTTGACATGTCTATTATCACATGTATATTGAAAACTTGAAGGACACATCCCAAAGGCCATTTTTGAAGAACACGAGCTTATACTGAGAGGGGGGGTGAACACGAGCTTACACGAGCTTGAATGACGGGTTTACAAAAATGGTGAAGACACAATCAAATGACGGGTTTATGAAAATGGTGAAGACACAATCGAGCAGCAGATCATGAAATCACAGTGAGGAAGAAATCAAATAGCAGATCACGAATTCACAACGAGCAACTCTTTTCAAAATGTGGATGGGATAATTCTTGATTTTCATCGAGGGAGATTTATATGCATTTTTACCATAAGCTCTTGACATCGATGAGGAGTTTAACATGTTAGTGGAGGTCTTGGATAGCGCCCATAATCTTAAAACATATCGCCATGGGTTAGGATAACCCATTGCAAACAATAATTTAATATTTATTTAAAAATAATTAAAGGGAACCTTAACAAGGTTTTTAATTATTTAAATAAATACTTCCTCCTGGACCCAAATGCATTAAACTAATGCATCCACCTATAGTCTTTAAACCAGCCAACTTGGGGTTTACAAAAGACCTTTTAACCTGCCATGCCAGAACCTTCAAGAAACCTTTTATCAAAGCAAAACTTCTGACATCAAACAAATTCTTTCAAGAGCTTCTTGACATCAATAACAACTTATACACATGATCAAGGGCAATGAACCCAATGTACCCAAAATTACCAACAATCTCCCCCTTTGTCATTGATGGCAAACATTTACTGAAAACACTTCTCAAGAGCCAAAACTGAAACCAACTATGCTAACAACTGAGAATCTTCCTTTGAAGTTTTGCTCCCCCTGACTTGAAGCTCTCCCCTTCACTTTGAAGCTCTTCCCCTTACTCATATCTCTCCCCCTTTGTCATCAATGGCAAAGGGTCACCTTTGGGGCTTAGGACTAAGAATGAGCCTCTTAGCTTAGTCCCTCCCCCACCTCCTAATGAGGTGATTAATTTTGGGGTGGGATTAAAACTCCCATTGGTTACTGATCATCATCAGTGTCTATAACTTCCTTTTCGGGCCTTCTCTTGAACTCTTTGTCCATATTACTGTTCTTGTTCTTGTTCTCATCCATGTTCTTGTCCATGCATTGATCCTTGGACTTGATCATGCCACTGTTCCTGTTCCTGTATTCTAGAATTTCAGCTCTACACTGTCTGATTATGTGACCTTCATTGTTGCACTTGAAACACTTGATGATGTTGTTTATTTGAGGTAAACCTGATCTTTGAATCCACCTGTTCTGACCAAACTTGTTCTGACCAAACCTATTCTGGCCAAACCTATTCTGACCAAACCTGTTTTGACCAAACCTGTTCTGACCAAACCTATTCTGGCCAAACCTGTTCTGACAAAAATTGTTATGACCAAACCTATTATGACCAAACCTGTTTTGATCAAACCTATTCCTGTTATTTACCTTGCAATAGATTGCCTTATGCCCAAACTGTTTACAAGAGTAGCAATACCCTTGAAAGTAACTAGCACTTCTGAAACTGTCATTTACCTTATTCACTTGAGCCATGTAATGTGAATCCATGTGACCAAACCTATGACAAGAAAAACATCTGCCTTGAAACTCTCCTTTATTTGACCTCTTGGGTCCTGAATACTTCTTCTCATTCTGAATTCTGTTTTCTATTTCTATGCATCTATCATTCAAGGACTCCTTTTCTGAAATACTTTCCTCATCAGAACTCTCTTCCTTTTGGAGTCTCTTACTAGACTCTCCAACTTGTTCCTTGTGTGGCTTAACAAAACCAAGGCATGTTTTATCTATTGTCTTTCTTTGACCTTTGATGAGTGACTTAACCTTTTTGGAGCTATCTTGAAACCTATAAAGCTTATCCTTGTACTCTTTAGTTTCCTCTTTCAAAGAAGCCATTTTCTGTTCTAACTCACTATACTCAAGAACCTTAGACTCTAACTCATCCTTGAGTTCTTGTGTCTTAGCTATAGAGAAGTCAAGACTTTCTATAAGATCATCTCTCTCCATACAAAATTCATCTAACTTATCTTTGAGTCTAGCATTCTTCTTTATTTCATTTTTCAAAGCACTAAGAGCACTAATAAGTTCACCTTCAAGATCTACTTCACCTTCCTCTATATCTTCCTCTATTTGTTTTCTTTTTGAATCATCAAAGCCTTTTTCAGATTTCTTATCACTAGAGGTGCTACCCTTTTCAAAAACCATACATGCATCTTCCTTATAGTTTTTTGAAGCATCCTCATACATACTAGAAACCAAATCATTATTTGTGCAATCATCCTCAAGGTGACCAAAGTTTCCACATCTAAGACATTTCATGATAATGAATCTATGTTTCGGTTCTTCCTCTTTTTCTGATATGAACATCTAATTTGTATCATTACTTGAAGAAATTTCACTATCACTACTAGAACACTTAATTTATTTGTCTAGGTAGAAACTCTTCTTGTGCTTGTGAGAATACCTCTTTCCTTGATTGCTATGCTCATCTTTGTTCTTCCTATGATGCTTGTGCTTTTCAGAATCCTTGCTCTTAGAATCCTGTTTATCTTCATCACTTTCATTCTTGGGAATAGTATAGTCAGTAGCATAATGACCAAAATTTCCACAATTGAAACATCTTATATTTTTCATACTTTTGTGCTTTCTAGAGAACTTGCCTTTCTTGTTGTAATATGCCTCTTCATCACTAGAAGACTCATCACTATCTTGAAGTTGTTTACCCTTGGATTTCTTGGTAGCCTTGAAATCTGCCTCTTTCTTGACATCAACCTTCACTTGAGTTCTCAACTCAATTGCTGCAAGTATACTATGGAGCTCATCCTTTTTCAACTTATCCAAATCTTTAGCTTCCTCAATAGCAGAAATATTTTCACTAAATCTATTAGGAAGAGATCTTAAAATCTTATCACAAACATCATTTTCAGCAAGCTCAAGACCTAAGTCTTTCATGGAGTTAACAACCTCATCCATATGGAGCATGTAGTCACTAATATTTTCATCATCATTCATCTTGAGTTGTTCAAAAATACCTTTGAAGTGTCTCAACTTGGCCTTCCTGACATTTGTATCACCTGTGTGAACCACCTTCAACTGTTTCCACATTTCACTAGTTGTCTTGCAATGAATCACTTTGGTGAGATCTGCTTTCTGTAAGCCTTTCAGGATTGCATTCATTGCCTTTGAATTGCTGTGATGTAGGAGAATTTCTTCTTTTGTAATAGGACCATGTTCAGGAATAGTGTATTCATCTTCAATCACTTCCCAAACCTCATTCCCAAGTGCCATTAGATGAACCTTCATCCTTGCACTCCAAAGACCAAAATCTGACCCATCAAGAATAGGTGTTGCATTGCCGCTTGAATGATCCATTGTGTTCTTTACTATCTTTTCCTTCAGGCTGTTAAACTTTTTGAAGGCACCGACTCTGATACCAATTGAAGAACACAGGCTTATACTGAGAGGGAGGGTGAATAGTATAAGATCTCTTTTTATTTTTTCCTTTATACTTCAAAATAGTAAAGCAATATACCCAAAGAAATATCAAAGCAATGCATAATATCATCTACAAAGTGACACCAATTTTAACATGGTTCACCCAAAATGGCTGGGCTACGTCCACAAAACTTTTCTCTAAAAGTTATCTTAAAGTTCTTTGGGAATCCTTCCCAATTACAATTTTTATGAGCCTCAGCCCAAAGCAGATACCTTCCTCCAATCAAAATTTTATGAGCCTATGCTCAAAGGAGATACCTTCACCTTTTCTCTAAAAATGATCCCTCAAAATATCAACTGCTTCTACCTCTTTCCAGCATGTGGAACTCCTTTACATCGAAGACCTCCTATCCTCAATGCTTAGCCTAAGAGACCTCTGCCTTCTATGATCACATCCACAGTAGCTAAAAAACCTGTACCAAACATAGTCAGTCGGTCTAGTACAAGTATTCCTATGTCTGTCAGATCTGTCCAACGCTTAAGCTTGAACAAATCAATCCTCTACACACAAGCCTTCTCAAAGACTTGCCAAATCTGTCCTCAGGTTCTTCTCAAAGAACTAGTGCACCTCTGTCCTCAAGTTCTCTGATAGAACTATCTAACTCAGCCCACAAGTCCTCTGCTAGGACATATCCAAATCTGCTCACAAGTCCCCATCGAAACTTGTCAAAAAATGCTCACAAATCCCCATCGGAACTTGTCCAAGACTACTCACAAGTCCCCACTAGAACCTGTCCAAAACTCAGCAAGCTCACCAAAAAAAAAAATCTTAGTAGGAAATCACAAGATGAATTTTTAGAGACCCAATGTGATTTTTCAAACTCATAGAAGCATAAAGAAAATTGTTAGAGACTCAATATGTTCTATACTCAACTCCCAATCTCAAAACTCAACTCAAATCAACTCAGCTCAAACTCAATATCAAATCTGAAAACTCAACTCAATATCTGAAATGGATAGGATATAATGCTTTCTTTCAAGAACATGAAACCCCAACAATTGCCAACTATGCAAAGAATCACATAACAATGATACTCATGTTCTTTTCACCATCAATTAGGGCTTCAACAACAATGTTCATAAAACAAGGTTCAATCAACACCATTCAACTCAAAACACAACCTTGAAGCATTTCACAATCAACATCAGAAAAGGAAACAAGTAGAACTCCTTTTATCTCCAATATTGTTTGAACAAAAAGCATCCACCAACTCAAATCAACAAGAGCACACACAACTTTTCAAATCATCAACAAAGGAGTAAGCCCAACACTTTAACCAAGTAAAGAATAGCTTAATTATTACCAATTTAATGAAAGCAAATGTCAATCTCAAAGCTGCCCACTTAAGGTTTCACAACTTCACACAAGAAGCAATTTTAACCTTAAAACATCATGCTTTCATTTCCATAATCAACCAAAAGCACTCTCAACATTACAAGAAAAATTTATCCCTTATACACCTTATTTCTCCCTTATAGTCTTATCAAAAATAAAATTTATCTCTCATAAGAATGCAATAAGATATTTCAAACAACACCTTCAAAAGAATCTTTTATCAAAATAAAACAAGATTTAAACTCCTTATAACTCCTAAGATGTTTTTCCTTCTAATAAACTTCCTCCATCCGCAAAATACACTTAGCAAAAATTAATTTTGAAAGTACCTTGGCCAACATCAAAAATCATGCTATGGAGAAATTGCGCATGTATTCTAACACCACCTGCTGCATCCACTTCACGATGAAAAACCCTTTTGCATTATTCAAACGCGAAACCTCCTGTTTGGGTAGCATGCCAACAGCCTAGCCGCTACTGGTGCGCCAAAGTCACCCAGTGAGATTTAAACCTCACGCTGTTAGCCTTGTTCCTTCTACACCAGGGATTAAATAAAACAACAGTGCCTCCCTTTATTCGAACATGAACACAAAGATAAAAACCTTACGACCGATTTACGACAAACGACGAGTACAAAAAAAATGAACAATGGATTCACAAAAATGGTGAAGACACAGTCGAACAACAGGTTTACGAAAATGGCAAAGACACAATCAAACGACGAGTTTACGAAAATGGCAAAGACACAATCAAACAACAGGTTTATGAAAATGGTGAAGACACAATCGAACAACGAATCACGAAATCACAACGAGGAAGAAATTGAACAACAGATCATGAATTCACAACGAGCAACTCTTTTCAAAATGCAGATGGGATAATTCTTGATTTTCATCGAGGGAGATTTATATGCATTTTTACCATAAGCTCTTGACGTCGGCGAGGAGTTTAACACATCGAAAGAGGTCTTGGCTAGCACCCATAATCTTAAAACATAGCACCATGGGTTAGGATAACCCATTGCAAACAATAATTTAATATTTATTTAAAAATAATTAAAGGGAACCTTAACAAGGTTTTTAATTATTTAAATAAATACTTCCTCCTGGACCCAAATGCATTAAACTAATGCATCCACCTATAGTCTTTAAACCTACCAACTTGGGGTTTACAAAAGACCTTTGAAACTGCCATGTCGGAACCTTCAAGAAACCTTTTATCAAAGCAAAACTTTTGACATGAAACAAATTCCTTCAAGAGCTTCTTGACATCAATGAAAACTTATACACATGATCAAGGGCAATGTACCCAAAATTGCCAACAATTTTAATTAACAAATGAAGCAAAATATTGCATTGATTTAGACCATCCTAAAGTACAACCCTTCTTTTCCAAAGGAGATAGAACAATGTTGAATTAACGCTCAAGAATCCATAGGTCATAATTATGAATCATCGTTATGTTTGAAAAAAATATGCTAAGGTCCTTTGAACATCTTTCATAAAGAGTAACTATAGTTGGAGCATATACATTTATAAACCCAACTTTGATGTTTCTATATTTCCTATAAAATAGTCTAGCAACCCAATTACCTTTTTTTTCTAACAATTTCTCATCCCATTTGTGTCTATATCATTTTGGATCAATACTGCTTCTAGCTCCTATAGAAGAAACTACTAGACAATCACCCATGTTCTAAATATTTTTTAAATTATATTTACATTCCTCACTACTAAATTTTGTTTATTGTATTAAAATTAACTTAGTACTATAACAACCTATTAATTCCTTAATAACCATTTTTTAAGGGTCTTATTCATACCCCTAATATTTCATTATATCTTTTTCATCATCATCAATTTTCATTTCTATTAGTCGGCTTAACCCTACTTGTTGTTAATGCCTATGATATTTTTATTTTGTTTCCCAAATTTATATACCTTTCAATGTATTTTTTCTTTGCTTATGCTTTGGTAGCCTTCCTCTCCTTTTTCCATTCCCATCAACACTTTCATCTCGATAAATATATTATATCTCTCCATATTTTTCATGATGAGGCTCATCTTCTAAAGATTTTTGTTGCTATAAATAATCTAAAATGCAAGGAATAGCATCATAAACACATTCTTACTTATGTTTCCCTAAAAACCCTAAAGTGCATGGATGATCCTCCATAGTCATTAATATCTTATACTGCCTTAAAAATACTTAATTTCATTGGATATCTTCCATATGCTTTTTTTATTGTGTTTCTTTTGAGACCCTAAAGTGTAATGGATACACTTCATACAACTTTTATTTTATTGAATGGAGAATATTTTATGCTATTTGAGGAAATTTTAACTCTATCTCATTCACTTTAAATTTTACCTCCTCATATTTCTTTGCTTTAAATTTGTCTCATTATCTTTCTTCATACCTTTAACTCCTTTTGTATTTGAACTTGCACATTGTACTTACTCATCCCTTGTGTCATTTTTTCTTCTAATGGTCAACTCAAATGAACTATAATTACCTTTTATATTTGACGATATAGAGGGGTTATTCTTGTCAATTTCTTAAGAGCATAAAATCCTTGATTTGACCTATCTTCTCCTATGATGTGATCTTGTTTCATATTGAAGTCTATATCATGTCCAAAATTTTCCATATCTTTATCCATCATTTTCATTTTGCAATCACTTGCCATGTGTCTAGTTTCATGATATTTTTGATATCATAATGTAATATTTTCATAATCCACTTGTTGATCCAATTATCTTGATTTAGATTTAATCCTAATGGATTACATTAAAGGTTTTAAAATATTCATGGTAACATTTGAGTGTATAAAACATGAATTATATCCTTAGGAGTTGGTCCCTCCTAGATTGATTCACCTAGAGTATTGCCAATATTTGTGAAAACCTTCTTCTTGATGAGTTGATAAAAAAGTCCAAAAATCCTAATCTACATCGAAAGCCTTTTAATAGTATTTGACTCTGCAAAAAAATATCATCCATGTTTTTAGATATATTGCATCTTTTCCCCTAAACCAAGGCCCTTAATCCATTATTTTATCCCTTATTTTTGAACTAGAGAAGATAACTAAGAAAAATCCTTTCAAAAGAAAAGTCATAGAGTAATTTAAATTCAATCCTCCTTCCACTTGATCCAATTTTGAATCTAGAAAAAAACCTAGCTAGTATCCATGAAACTTACATATTAACCCTATGGTTTTAAGAATATTTGTATCATGCTCAATAATCTCATCCTTTATTATCACTTAGTGTAGTTTCCGCTATCTAGATAGGGTTTTCCATAGATTTATTCTTCCTCCTATTGCTAGTTAGGGCATCCATACTTCCAAATAAGACATCTTTACTTCAAACTAAGGCATCCTTACTTCCATTAATGACTTCTAAAAATGGCTTTCTTGTCATGTTACCTAGATTTTCTTCATAGAAATCCTTTAGTTTTTGATTTTATCCTAAGACATGGAACAAGAGGAAGTGGCACTATCTCCTTTCACACTTTTCTTCCTACTTATTGCTTTCTTCTCATGTATCACCCTTGCTCCCAAATTACCCTATTTTGGTAATTTCCAAGTTAAATAATACTAATATAAATAAAAATTTAAGTTTTTAAATTATTATGTTTTGTAAAAGTGGATTTATTATTTTTATTTATTTCTTTATTCTTAATTATGTTTATCAAGTTGAGTAAATATTTTGTTGAATTATGTTTTTGAAGTTGAATTATTATTTTGTTTTTTTTGTTTTTAAGCAAAAAATCCTTGTGGGGCCGCCTTGGTCTGAGAGACCATGAACAGGGGGTTATACACCGTCAAAGTCACCTGAGAGTCACACCCGACCCTACCCGCACCAACATTATCAATTGGATTTTGGATACCCATTTCAGCTTTTTGGTAGGGTGGAGATTTGAACTTGGGACCTCCCTTGGAAGATTGCCCTCTCCTATCCAACTCACCTACAACACTTGGGTAATTATTATTATTTTTTTATTTTTAGTTTTAAAACATTGATTAAAATATAATTAGTCAAAACACAATCAAAATAGTGATTTTATATGCTTTTTAATAAGCTATGCATGGCATTTATAGGAGGTCAATTTCATAAAAAAAAACCAATACATTTTTTGTTAGGTTAGTTAGACAATATACAACTTGCCTTTATGTAAAATATATTATTTATATTTCTTAAACTATTATGTTCCTACAATCAACTGTTTGATATCATTTTCATTAAGAGATAAAATTTCTATTCGATAATTTCCTTCTTAAATTTGAATTTCACCAAGATGAAGATAATAATGTGATTGGATATATTATTCACTACCATATTTATTTTACTATACATATGTTGACATTTCTAAGATATTACATCCAACAATAGTTAATGGAAAAAAAATTATACATGGCTTATTCTTTGAGACAAGCATATGACTATTGGTAGGATCAACTCGATATTATATACTAAATGCATCCCTTCCAAGAGTTGGGACTTGGTGAACATATTATATATAGAATTACTATGGTTATATGAATAGTAAGGTACCATAAAAGAAACTATATTTGATTTAATGGGCCATCCATAGTTTTATTTTCTAAAATAGTCGTACTTAGACATGCATGGCTTAATATTTGAGACTACTGGCTAAATCAACCATGTATATATAATAAATGCAACCCTTCTGAGATTCAATAATTTATGTATATAACTATGATTATCTGATTGGTAAGGTATATATAATTACTATGTTTATCCTAGTAGTAAGGTACCATCAAAGAAACTATAATTGATCTAATAAGCCATTTATAGTTTCATAGTCTAAAACAACTAATATATGCATTAATTCCCAAATCTTCGAAGGGATGCATTTATTAGATATACTAGTTGATCCTATTAGTTTATATATATATAATACAATCTCCAAATTATTTTTTATGATAGAATTAATAATAATTTTTAAATGCCCCTCAATTGAAATATATTCCCATCCTTTTCTAATAAAACAATTTATCTCTATAGTAATTTCCTTAGGATCTACATATTTATGATTTTAAGTTACATATGATACTAAGTGAGGAAATTTACCTTTATTATTAAAAAATTTACCATATTCACTAGCTTTTCTTGGATTTCCTTTGGAAGCGCCATCAAAATTAATTTTAATAAACCTAACTTCTAGATGTTTCATTTTACCTAGATCTATGCATATCCTTTGTGTAATTCCATTTTCAAAACCTCTTTTTCTACATATGAGACTTCCAATGATGAGCACTATGCATGTCAACATTCTACAAGAGGTAATTGTATGATTCCAAACTTGGGAAATGATTCTAGGATTTATTTTTAAAAATTCTATTATTTCTTTCAATCCCTAGATTCCAACAAATAATAGTCAAAAAAATCCTTTATAAAATGTATAATTTTTTAGTTTAAAACAACTAATTCAACACTTCATCTTTCAATGTCTATGGATCTACCTTATATTATCCTTTAACAAAAAAAATTTGACCCAAAAGGTGTAAACAAAGGAAAAATGAAGAACTAAATGATATAATGTTTTTATATCCTTCTTACATAGGGCACATCTAAAAGGTTCATGATATCCTCTTCTCTGTAGACTATCACCTAGAAGAATTTTGACTTGGAATACTAAACAAAGGAATGTTGAGGCCTTAGGGAGGGCCTCAAGTGATCATACATTCTTCCAAGAGAAATCTTTGGGAGTAGGAAATTTTTACAGCTCTAAAGCCTTCTATTCCAAATTGATTGAGTATCAACTATTTTTGGATAGATTATAGACCCACTCATCCTTCTATATAAAAATGGTAAAATGGAACTCTTGAAGAAATTTTAAACTCATCCACTATTTTCTTGAAGTCCTTTTCATCAATTAGGTTGCTAATAAAAATCCACGATCTAGAATTGTTATTCACATTAGTATAAATTTTGATCTACAAACATGTACAATCTAAATATGCCCAAGAAGCAATTATTATTTTATATTAGATACAAGAGGAGAGGGATTCACTAAGCATCAAATCCAAATATAACAAAATTCTTCTCATTGATTGACCACCTAATATGTTTCTTGATCTATTGCAAACTCTCTAACATGAAGTTCCATGTTGTCAAAACCCTAGAAAAATAGTATTTATATTAATCTATATTTTTAATTAGTATTTATGTTTACCTATTATTATGTTTATATTTTGAAAGCAATAATAAGATAAATGAAAATAAATTTTATTATATTTTGAGTTTTGATATTGCATCAAATTATTGTTAAGCACTTAATTTTAAACTAAATTGAGTACAACATTATCAATGAGATACCTTATATAAATAAATAAATAAAGTATAAGGTTACAATTTTAAAAAAATAAAATTATTTAATAATTATCATATTACAATATGAGGTGAGTGCGAGTAGGGAACAAGCCTTATCTTTGAAGTTCTTGTTTTTAGATCTATGATTTTTTTTTTTTTTATAAAATATTTTATTGAGGAAATGATGAATTATAAGAAAGAAGTGTCATGTATAACATCTCTAATAAGGATGCTGTAGTTGGAAAAAGTAATGTTTAGCTCATCAATTATTTAAATAAGAAGGTTAATATGTAAGTTCAATGGATAGTGGTTAGATTTTTCAAAACTAAAAAAATGGATTAAAATAGAATTGGAGACTAATTAATAACTATTGAGTGACTTTCCATTTGATTTTTTTCCTCATTGTCTTCTCTAGTTCAAAAAAAAGAAGAAAATAATGTTTTGTGGGTTGTGGTTTAGAAGAAGATGTGGAATGGTTGGAATGTATTTAAGGTCATGGAGTGAGATTTTTTCTTTGGATATGAAACTCTTGAAATGATTTAAATATAGATTAGGTGGTGAAAATTCATAAATAATAAGGTTTTGAAGCATATTAGTAATGGGGATTCATCCAAGATAATAGACTACTAAGAAGTGAAAGCATGTTGTGTATATTTGAATAAGCATTTCAATGAATATTTCAAAACCTATGCCAAAATCTATTAAGATTAAGTTTAAATCAAGCAAATAGGAGCAACAAATTAATTATAAAAATATTGTATTTTTATTTTATAAATATAATGATATCAAACACATGAAAAGGGATTATAAAATAAAAATGATCAAGAAGGAGATTAAATATTATAGTCACAAGATAAACTCAAATATGAATCAAGGGGATCATATCATAATAGAAGATGACTTAAATAAATTCTTTTTTAGTCCCCCAAAAGTGTTAAAGATATCCCTCCCACCTCTAATATGGTGAAGTCCATCATAGTCCATTTTAAACAAAAAATTAAAAGAACTAAGAATGATTTATATGATGAGGAAGTGTAATTTATAAGTTCAAATATTGAAGAAAATAGAGTTGTGGAGAAAGATACATAGTCAGTTTTCAAAGTGAAGAAGGATAAAGAGATTCAAGTAAATCACCTTTAATCTCCTAAGATCATAGAAAATTATCTCCTTGCAATAAAAGTGGAAGTATCATAGAGGTTTATTCTTCCACTTTAGGGTTTTTAGGGAAGCATAGTAGAGACAAAAATATGAAAAATATGCATTGCACTTTAGGATTTTTAAGGAAACATGAGAAAATAAGTAATATGAAGGCTATCCCTTGCTTTAGGGTTTAAAAGAAAACATAAAAATAAGATATTACAAAGGTTATACCTTTCATTTCATGTTCTATAGATCCAACATAAATCTATAAATAATAAGCTAAATTGTAAACATTATGGAGAAGTGGAAGAGATTAATGAGGATGAAAGAGTTATTGGGAATGGAAAAAGGAGAGGAAGACAATAAAGTAGGAACAAACAATACTTGGGTAGGATTGTGGTGAGCCAATTGGCCAAAGGTTTTGGTTCCCTTCTAAAGTCTCTATTTATCAGTTTTTTCTATCTTCTTCTAGATATATATATTTCATGGATATTTTCCCCCTTTCCCATGATGCCATATGTTACGTTTTCTATTTTAAGTTAAAAGACTTTAAATAAAAAATAAGAGTATACAAGTTTAATATTTTAAATTTAAAGTTTAAAACTTTAAATAAAAGGGAGGATTTTTTAAACTTTTATTGTTGGACTCAAAAGGAAAAGTTATTATTTTCATCCACTATAAATACCCAATTATTTTCCTTAATTAACCATCATTGATTCATTAACTTATCATTATTTCTAATATTGATATCATATCTCAACCTTTGTTGCTACCATGTCATACAACCCCATTTAATTCTCTCTTTTCCTTACCCTTGCAGGTATAACCAAAGTCATGAACTATTGGTTTACTGCCTTCTATAGAGGAGGATGAGACACTCCACTAGGATTTAGAGCCAAAGATCATGAATTTCTACTCAAGGAACAATTTCCAAGGTATATTGTACCCTCTACATATAGTCTAGGTGTAATCTCTCTTTTCTTACTATGGTGATATTGCAAGCAAGTTGAGTAGAAGTGAGTTTATCATTATGATTATTTTATGAATGCAATTATTCTTAATGTCTTTAATGTCAAGTAATATTTTTGTTGCATTAGGATTAAACCTAGCTTTCACTTTTATGGATAATCTTAGTGTAGTATAACCCTTTAATACTTTACTTCATTTTTTGCTTGAATTAGGATAGTTTTAGATTTGATTGTTAGACTATTGCTTTAGGATATTGATTTAAGCATTTTGGTTTATATTGTATTAAATTGTAGAATTGTCTAGGACATCCCCTTTTTTTTGCAAATATTTTAATGAACCCAACATGAAATCCACCTTTTAAGGATTTCATTTTCCTTTTTCAGCCCCTAGAGTTTAGTGGATTTGTTGTTGTAGGTTTTGTTTTGGTGGTTTCTATTAGCTAAAAGCTAAATAATCCTATTATACCATTCCACTTTCTCTTAGTTATGCCTTGAAATATTACTTTTAAGGTTTTTATTTTTTTTTTACATGAAATATTACTTATAAGGTTTTTATTTTTCTTCTTTTAGCCCCTACAATTTAGTGAAATTGTTGCCATGGGTTTTGTTTTGGCATTTGCTATTAGCTAAAAGATAAATAATTCTATTGTATATTCTTATTTCTCTTAGATCTATATTGAAAATATAATTTTTGTTTCGACATGAAATTCACCTTCTAGGGATTTTTATTTTTCATTTTATCCCCTAGGGTTTAGTGGGTTTGTTATCATAGGTTTTGTGTTAGTTGTCATTGTTGTTATCTCTAGATGCACTTGCCAACCCAAGATGAGGGACAAAAAGAAAAATATGCCCATGCCTCATGTAGAGTGAAATAATAGGAAGAGCTACAAATGGGGGAGTGCTTGTGGGGTAAACTTTGAGGTTTTTAATTGAGGCTAACTCCTTGTTGGATTTAATTCTTAATTCACAAAGACCTATACAAGCTAAGGCTGGGGGATTTGTAGGGAATTACAATAAAATAATAAATAAATAAATTAAATACTTTGCATCAAATAAAACCTAAACTACAAGGGTGATGTGCTAAAGAATTAAATCCAAAATTTTAACTACAAGTGGTAATTGAACATGATAAATGTTGTCCTACATCTAGTGAACACAACCACACAAAATAAACCACATGGAGTCAAAATAAGTTAAAGAAATGAGGATAGAGTGAAATTAGTCATGGCTTCCATTAACATGCCAAAAGTGATTACAAGATAATGAGGCCTGAAGGGTTTGATGCTCCTTAGGTAGTGAAAAAGGGTTTGGGCTCCCCTTGTTACAATAAAAAATATGGATGAAAGGAAGAGCCTACAAGGTTAGGTACCAAAAATGAGCAAAAAAATACCAATGCATTTTACAATGTAAGTTAGGACTATTTATAAGCCAAGAGGACGGTTCCCTCCCTCTAAAGTTTTATATAGAAGGTATACAAATTATCCACTTCTATTGCAACCAAAAATCCTTTTGTAAATGTAAAAAAACTTCAAGCTCTCTAGATTCAATGCCATAAATGCTAAAATCTTTCTAGCTTTCATATGGTAGACTATTGTTGACTTATCTCTTTGCTGTTACGTTGGGGTGGTTACACCATTACTATTCCACTATATATCTCTTGAAATGCATCACCTTATTGATATGATGAACATGACCTTCTTGACTAGTGTAGGTTATTAGGGTAAGCTCATGAATATGGTGGGTGGTCATCATGACTAACATGCAATAGGATCTAATAAGATTGGCTATAAAATTTAAGCTTTATGGTCAATTGGAGGTGTCTCTCTTAAATGCTACTTCACTTAATTCCTCCCTTGCCTATGAAATTTCCATGTGTCTTTATATGAGGTGGAACTTCCTTTGGCCAATGCAAGGCCTTCTTCATTTAAGCGTTGGTGTTTCCCTTATTAGGCTCTTGACTAGTTGTTACATGTCTATCCCTAAGCTTTGTCAAATTCCTTTTCCTCTATTTTGTGTTCTCCTCCATCAAAAGGACTATTCAAGCCATTGGATTGAAAATCAATGGCCTATGAACCTTAGTACCCTTGATGCAGTTGGATTTGGATGAAATATGAGCATCGAGTGTAGATGGTGGGTCTAATGGTTGACATAGCTTATAATATTTTTTACATCTTATTTGTAGCTATTTCTTCTGAATAAAGGTAGGAAGTACCTTTTCAATACCTTTTCGTGGCCTATCCCACTTTTGACTAAGTATTACTTGGAGTGAAGTGGGGCTATAGGAAAATATTCCCTATACCATTGGCATATACTAGAGCCTTTTAGCCTACTAAAAAGGAAAAAACCTAGAATTATTTCCTTATCTATTGGGCATGGGGTTAAAATTTAGAAATTGTAACTACAACTACAAGAAAACAACAACAAAATGGGATGAGGATAAAAATTTAAGGGACTGCATGGAAAGGTCTAGTGAGATGTGATCTTGCTCATCTGAGCTCTCACTTCCTCTCAGTATTCTTTGGAGAATGCTCAGTATTTTTGAAAGTTGTGGTAGCTCCTTAGGATATCAACTTAGTATATGTGCAAGAAAATTGCTACTCCACACACAAATTCTTTCACTTACACCTTGAGCTCTACCAAAGATGTGCTAACTTTGATGACGTCTTCAAATGTTAAGACCTCTGGTCATTTTTGAAATTTAACCCTCTTTATTTTTCTCTTCCAAGGCCTTTGCATATTCTTGGTCTAAGAGGGGAGTCTATCCTTTTTTCCATAGGTTTGGGAAGCCCTTTTGAATAAGGGAATCTAGAGAGGTACACAAATTTTTTACCACCTTGGTTAGGGCTTCTATCGGGGCTACACATGCATGTTCTTAATGCTATCTATTTATAGTATCCAAACATTTCTTGAATTTTACCTCTTGGTCCTAGATTTTAGAATCTTCTAACTCCCATTCACTTGTGGATAATCTAAATCTAAAAATTATTTGCTTCATACATATTTTTTTATTTAGCCATGAGGGCCTACTTTATTTATCTAGTAACCTTAATACTTAATCAAGATGTTGAACTAATTAAGTCAATGAATTAGGACATAAAATACATGGAATTATCTATATTTCTCTAGTGTGAAGTGTAGAAATCCATAATCAATGAAACAATAGTTTATTGGATGATTTTAGAACATCTCTTCCACTCTTCCTTCGGTTTTCTCTTAAAGTTTTCCTTATATGGGTTGAGGTGGCTCTCCACAAAAAATAACCAATCCAATGTCTCTTGATTCTTTCTTCATTATTCTTCTAGTAGGGAGGTTTTTTCCCAAGATTTCATGGGTTATTCCATTTGGTTCTAAATTCCCTTGACTTTGGTTTTGGATTCCTTGAGGGAATCCTTGACCTTCTAAATTTCTTTCTCTTTCTTATGTAGTCTCCTTTCTAGGATCATAAAGTCATGCTTCACTGACTTCTCTTCTTTGCTAACTTAGCTATGCTCTTGGACCAAGTTCCTTATAGGCTAATGTCTACCTTGGTCACTCGATAATCCTAGAGCTGCATTTCCCTTCTAGATTGAAGACCTTTGGGTCCATGTAGACAAAGTGGAGAACTCTTTTCTATAAATCAATTTGGCTCCAAATTTCCCTTACTATGGGCCCAAATGCTATTTTTTCCTACTTCTTCTATGTGCATTCAAATAATTTCTTGTCAATTTATCCAAAATATGGTGGTATGTTAAGAGAAATGGAGGAGCTAACCACTAGTTGCCTTGGTGTCAAATATGACATTAGGAGATGGAAGAAAGATAAATATTAGAGTGGCTGAGAGATGGCATTAAAATGTGGGAATCCTTTGGATAAGGAATATTGGATACCTACTTGAGGAGTGGTGGTAGTAGAAGCTAATGTCATGGAGGATTCAAGATTTTAAAATAGAAGTTCCATGTGGAGGGTTGGTGTGATGGGAGTTTCTATATAAAATGCTATTGTTAACGAAACTAGGGTGTGAGTCATTGTCGATGGGACTAGTTTCAAATATGGTTGGGTCTCTACATTTTATAGGGGAGAAGGAGGGACAATGGGTATTTTTTTGGCTATTTGGTTGTAATGTCTTGGGATTGGACATTTCTTATTTTTCTTATTTGATAGGGAACCAATGTAGTGGGATGAATTATTTTTCTTTTGTTCTATTGGGGTGGATGCCTAATCCAATAATTATTTAGCTAGGCTCTACCATTTAGGCTTTGATGCCTTTCTAACCTATGAGGAAGAGTTCCCCCATTGGATAACCTCCTTGGATCTAACATCCACATATATCATCACTTGGGTGATGGCCTCTACAACCCTTTCTTTGCTACCTTCACTTGTGCTAAGACTCTCTTCTTTGGTGTGATACCTATACAAGCACTCTTAAAATTCTACATCCTCACCAGTCTAACCAAACACTAGTGTCATATTACTAATTTCTTGCCACATTGCTCACCAAGTATTGATATTTTTTATTTTTATTTCTCCTTTAGTAGAAGTTTCAATTTGGGTGATAATTTGTATCCACTCTTCTAGTCACCTTATAAAATGTATGGAAAGGATTCCTCCATGATGGTGGTGGTGGATCTTGCTCTAGAAACTGCTTTGGCAAGGATGTGCCTCCATATATAGGGTTTTAGGGAGATTTTAGGTTTAGTCTAGAATCATGTATGAACTCTACTAAGTTCTTGAATTTTATTAGCCACTCTAAAAAAAAAATTTGGGGTTGTATTTCCATTTCCTTGGAGCCTTCAAAAAATTGAAATTCTTAAGCTTATTTTTTAAAAGCTCATGAGTATTTCATTTTACTAGGCTAATTCCTCCAAAGTTGAAGGGTAGTTTGAACAAACTAGACTTATTCATTTTGCTCACGTATAAGGTATCAACAATATGTACTTGGTAGAGGGCTTCCAAAGCAAATATCCATTTGGTCATATGTTTTGTCAATCATTATGCCTATTTGATAAAAGTACATGTTTTGATAAGTGTATAATATTTCACAAAAAAAGCAATTACCAAGGAGTTGTACTCTGAATAATTTCTTATAATTTATAGTGAGGCATTTAGCCCTCTGTCCTTGAGAGTTATTAATATGGGAACCAAAAAATTATCAACAAAATCATAATAATAAGAGTAAGAGTACTTTATCAAACCTTTTGTCTAAGAGAAGATGAGTTGTGGATGGCTAGAATCATCCTTAGCTCTTATGTATAGTTTAGGGTATAATACCAGGTTTTGAAATAGGATCAATTGATCCAGGTACACCAAACAATGAAATATGCAACCAACCTATCATAACTCAACCAACCCTTTATGAATATTATTTGCAATGTAGTTGAAAAAGTTGAAAGCCACCCTTTCTCTGCTAGGGGAATACCTCATTTTGTATAAAACTCCAATATAAGCCTAAAATAGGTCCTTCTCCTCCTTTAAGGTGAGTATGAATGCCAACATTATTGCTACATCCCTAGAATTGTATTTTAGATTTTTAATAGCTAGGGAAAATTTTGATAGTTTCTTTCCCCTCATATTGCATTCATCCTAGAGATAGTTGAGCTTCTTAGGGATGGTGTTATAAATATCTATGGAACTTACAAAATCAATCATAGTTGGCCCCATCTCTAGCATCAACATTCTCTATATCAAGTGGGCATTAATGACCACTCTAAATCTTCCATCAGGTGTTTGAATCTCATGGGTGTTAGGGTTATATAGGTTTATGCATAAGGCAATTACTTTGAAAAATCTATATACTTTGGGCACTATATACTATGCTACTTATATTTGAGCATTGAATCTTTCAAAAAATATTTTCTTGAAGTTCTCTAGTGCCCTTCTCCTTATGATTTTGGACCTTTTGGATAGCTTGGGATCCACTACCCCTTACGATGAATCTTTTATGAATTTGGGTATCATAGATTGAGGAAAGGGAATCACTACATCTCAGCCAAAAGTGGTTGGGTAGGGATATGATGGAGTAGGTATATTCCCTACCTTAGGCATAGGGATTTTGGTGCTACTTCTTCCATTCTCCTTTACTTCTTGGATACTTTTGCATAACTAAGATTTTATAAATTTAGGCTCTATTTCCCCTTCAATATCTAATGCCTCAATTATTTTCCAAAGATCATGATTGCAAGAAAAGAATTGAAGGTCACTATTTCCCTTCTTATAGATCCCCTTTTGGGTACTAGCATAATAAAATTTTATTACTCCATGAATATAAATTATTATATTTTACTAGGGAGGTAGTAAAAGGTGTCTATTGTCTTCTCAACCTGGGTTTTTCTTTAATTGTTAAAATTATTATCTTCCCTTTTATTAATAGAGCCCCTCACTCTATAATTTTTTCCTTATTCTATACCATGAATGCATAGTGTGGTTGCTAGCTTCCAATAGATATGGCACTCACCCCAAAGCACTAAATCCACAACCAATGTTTCAATGAGTAATGGACAACATGGATCTACCACCATATGATTCAAATTCAACCAATGTGAATTTGAGGTTGTGCATTATTAATGAAATGGATTTGACATAGAACCCATTGATAAGTGTGTCACTTATCAATGGGTTCTATATCAAACCTTGTCTACTATATTAACACACTATTGTGTTGATTTCATCTTGTGGTTCTTCATTATGTATTTTTCTAGGTGTTAGTCATCATACCCCATCAATATTTTGTGATGGTTTTTTGGGCACACTCCCATAGGTGAAGCTCAATATTTAGTATTCTATCAACTAAGGTTAGGTTGAGTGCCATATCTATAGCTATTAATGATATTAAAATTAGATGATTGGTCTTGAAAACAAAATCACCCCTTCTAATTTTTTATTATTGAGATTGTCATAAGTTTTTGCGTTTGCAAGCTTTTAATTTGTTTGTGTAAATTTTTTTCTTTAGACTATGTATATTATTTACACTATGTATAAAGGAATACCTAGTGAAAAATCACCCCATGTGAGATGGATTGAATGCTTCATTAGTATTTGACCTCCATGTCTTGGATGCCCATTGCTCTAAATAGTCATCAAAGATGTATGAATGCATCTTATCTATGAAATAGTCAAAATTTGAAAAATATTCTTATTGTAGGTATGCCTTATCCTCTACGTCTATTTTGAAAGGAATTTTCTCTATGTAGTATGTGTGGAAGGGTTTCTATGATATTTTGAACTTGGTTTTGTATCTATTTTAGAGTAGCATGAGGGTTCAGTCAAGTGATATCTGTCCTTCGATCTTAGAGATGAAGTATATCAAGAGGTATATTCTAAATAATACTAGGAGATTGATCACTACTATGCCTTGATGAACCTTCAATTCAAGGCATTCTTGGAGTTCCAAAGAAAAGTCTTGAATGAGCCCAAAGGTTGGCACTAGAGTGTTGTGTAGTTACACCACCCTACTATTGGCATGCTCTAGTGATATATCAACTACTTCCACATTTTTTGGCATTAAGTAATGTGCTAGAGCCTAAATTTACTATGCATTTATGTATCAAATTATATTTTCATAATATGGTTAGGTAGAATGGCATAAGCTAGGGCCTACTGGGATCTAGACCAAAACTTTGTAGCATGATGGGCATCTCTTGTCCACACATATCCTTATACTTATTTAGGTCCTCTTTTAAGTTCATCTATTTTGGAATAGAGAGGATGCACAAAAGAGGTATGTCTACAATAGACTTCCTTAGTTGCTCCCGCATGTTGAAGGTTCTAATAGAAAGGGATTTTAGAATGGTCAACATTATTGAAATCCTAGTCCTTTTTATCATTAGTGGTAGCCTTGGAAGACTTGCAATAGGATTCCTTGGAGGTTCTTGAGATCACTTAAACCTAATTTGTGGTGCAATTTATGTTGGAGGGGTTCTTTTTTTGTTTGCTTGTCTCCTTTTAGGACTAGCCTTTACCAGGATAGGTGTTCCATGCTCTTCAATGGCTTTACTTTTAGCCTTTGTATTATAATTTTATTATATTTGTGACCTCATACTTGAGGGGTTTACTTAATTTAATGCAACATGTACTTATAATTTATCTCAGGTAACAAAGGTTTGCTCCAAAGTTGACTAGTCAACAAATGATATTGTGGTAAAAGACTAAGTGGAATTTTCCAAATTTGGCATTGGGATTTTTGACTAAGGATATGCAAGATTATGCTCAAAATGGGATGTTTTGGTATCTTAAGATTCCATTCTAACATATTGGTCAAAATAAGGATAGGCATGAGTAGGATAGTACTAGTTACTAGGGTCTTCAATGTAGTTTCTTTGGATCAAAACTAAGTCCATAGATAAGCTTGTAGGAATTTTATGAACTAGGATCAACACAATTGCTATTTGTTGATTTGGGGCTTGAGGATGACTAGGATTCTAATTGGCCAAAAATAAAGGCTTTTGATAGCTAGCTATATTTAGTCAAATGTTTAGGTTTCCCTATTGGAAGGAAATCTTTGGATAAATTTGATAGGGAAATATTTAGACATTACACTATCTTTTTAGGGTTGTGACATCATTAGAGAGGGTCCTCATAATTCTGAATAATTTATGCATTTTTGCATCTAGAGGAGAGGAAGCTTGATTTTTCTTTGGGTATATGATAGGATGAGTTAGACTAGTGGTGGACTATATAGTTAGAGAGGAATGATAAGAGGAATTAATGGAGGGAAATAATTGAAGAACATGTGCTTATACTGAGAGGGAAGATGAACAGTATAAGATAAAAATTTTTGTCCAAATAATAGCATGAATAATATTAAAGCAGTAAAGATCACACAAAGAATCACACACATGAGAGACATTATTTTACATGGTTCACCCAATGTGGGTTACTCCACGGAGAAAATATTTCTTATATTTTTTTCTCAAATTAATTCTCTTGGGAATCCTTTCCCTATAATGTTTATGGACCTTTTTCCAAAGGAGACACCAATCCCCTTGATCAAGTTCATGGATCTCTATCCATAGGAGACACCAATATCCTAAATTTACTCTGGTTGGTGATCCTCTAGAAGACCTCTATCTCCACTACCCTTAGAAAATGGAACTCTATCCACAAAAGACACATGTACTCCCTGATCTAGTTGGATATCTCTATCCTTAACTCTATCACCTCCAAATATCTATCTCAAGTTTGTCCTTCGGTCTAGCACAAATCTATCCTTAATATCTATCTCTGGTCTGGCACAATATTGTCCTCAAATCTACACCAAAATTTGTCCTGTGATCTATCCTCAATATTTGTCTCTGATCTAGCATAAACCTATCCTCAAATCTACACCAAAGTTTTTCCTTTGATCTATCCTCAATATCTATTCTCAAATATGTATTGTAAGCTTCCACAAAATCTTACCCAAATCTATCCACAAGTCTTCTCAAATAATTACCTCAGTTTTGCTCAAAAAGTCCATACTAGAACTTGTCCAATCTCATAGAAACATAAAGAGAATTGTTAGAGACTCAATATGCTCTATACTCATCACAATTCTTAATCACTTTAAATCACTCTTTTAGAAACATACAGAGAATTGTTAGAGACTCAATATGTTTCAACTCAATACTCAATCACTTTCTCAAATCAATTCAGAATATAAAATAGTTTGTTTTATGGAACTTGAAAAATCACTTCACACATCCACTTGACTAGGCTCAATAAAATCTACTCAACCAATCACTCAATGAAACAATCCTTGCTTACAAACCCTAGTCCAAGCATATGAAAACTCACTCAAAATGTTTCCAACAATGCTCAACACCCAATCTCACATAACAATTATACTCATTTTCTTTTCAAACCCTAGTTCAAGTTCTTCACAAAATTAATGGCTTCAACAATAATGCTTATAAAACAACTCTTTATTCCAAAAAACCTTCAAGCATTATTTCAACACACTCAATAAGGAAACCCTGATCAAGTCCTTTTCACTCCAAACTTATTTTCCAAAACACCAACCAATCAAATAAAATATGGAATAATGTGCTCATACCTTTTTCTTGATGATGAAGGAACCTCTAAAATCTACCACAACCACAAAAACCTCTTTGCCAAGCTCAAAGTAGTTTAGAAAAACCATAAGCTCTCTCAAAGATACAATGAAAATATCGAAAGACACATACACCTTATCATTTCATATTAAATAAAGCATCCATCAACATATACAAAAATAATTGACCAAATACACCTTATAATCTCCCAATAAAAATAATATTCAATACCAAGAATAATATCAATGCAATCTCCTTTTAAAAATAACTCAATGGCAAGAAGTCTTTTCAACACTTTAAATTTACAATACACTAATGTGATACAAATACTTTATTCAATAATAAAGCTAACTCCTTATTCCTCCAATTTACCAAAAATAAAGATAAATTAAAAAAAAACCTTTTTAAACAATCCTTTTAACTCCCTAAGACCTTATGTCAAACCTTAGGCAACATAAAAATTATATTTAAATTTTATTACCTTTGCCTTGGTGGGACTCAAACTCACAACGCAGCCTCAACCAACACCCTAGCCGTGACTCCAACCGTCATGCGATCTAGGTGATTGATTGAGGATTAAAGAGCACCACATGCTCTGTAAAGCTCCTCTAGTGTGCATAAGCAAAAACATGTGCTTCTTCCTTCAATGTTTTCAACACTACCAACAACACAATGTTGACACTACGAATCGATCGCGGGTCACTCCGTGCTCAAGCACTCTAGACTTTGTCCACTTACCACTAGGTCATACTGCCTAGATGGCTCTTGAATTTTTGTTCTCATTGATTTATTCTTATTTTCTAGCACTTAAAATAATACTCTTGTCTCTTTCTTTGCACGAGATCTTACACACACGATTGCACACATTATCACTCGAGCAAAAGGATAATAAAATGCCTCTAAGGCATATTGTTTTTATATAGATTTCTACTCTCAACCTTAAACATTAGAACTTCTATTTTCCTTTAAAATTAAACGTTTGTGCTTTGATTTTTAACTCATTAATTTATAATTTATTTAAATTCTTTAGAATTTAAATTTTGTAAATTATTATTTTTTAAATCCCTATGGATTTATTAAAGCCTTTTTGATTTTACCACTTTGTATAAATAATATTTATTTAAAAAATTTAAATTCAATTTGAATTTAAATATTTTATAAAATAAATATTAAAACTCCCTTGGGCTTTTATGAAAAACCTTTTATTTTTTTTACCCATGGTTTTAATAAAAACCCTTCTAGCTTATGCTTCCACATAATATTAAAAATATTATGAAGCTTTTTGCCTTTAACCTGTGCATTGTTCCTATTGACCTTTTGACATCAACTGAGTTTATTCCTTGACATAAATGACAACTTTGACTCAAAATGTCCAACAATCTCCCCCGTTGTCATTGATTGCAACCCAAATTATTTTTTTACCAAAAACTCAATATTTTCTTTGTTTTGATCCCCCTGGGACATTGCTCCCCTGGATCAATGCTCTCTTCAAATATCTCCTCTTTACTCAAATACCAAATCTCTCCCCCTTACTCAAATCTCCCCCCCTTTGACATCAATGGAAAATGGTCACATTTTGGGCTCGAGGCTAAGAATGAGCCTCTTAGATTAGCCCCTCACCCACCTCCTCTTGAGGTGGTTAGTTCTAGGGTGGGAGTCTTACTCACAGTTTACCTCGAAGATGCTCAAAGGTTTCCTTTGAAAGTGGCTTAGTGAAAATATTTGCTATCTATTCCTTTGTAGTAACTTATTCCAACCTGACTTGTTTATCTGTCACATGTTCTCTCATAAAATGATACTTTATAGAAAAGTGCTTTGTCCTAGAGTGCATCACTAGATTTTTTTAGATACTTATAGAACTTGTATTATCACATAGTATAGGAATATGATGATCATGTTTTATCTTGAATTCTTCTAGAGTTTGCTTCATCCATAACACCTATGTACAATTGGCTACTGCTGCAATATATTCTGCTTTGACTATAGATAAGGATACTAAAAACTGCTTCTTACTTAGCCAAGAGACTAAACAGTCTCCAAGAAAGAATTCTCCTCCACTTGTGCTTTTTGTATCATCAATGTTGCCAGCCCAATCTGCATCTGTATATGCTATCAATGTGAAACTGTCACTTTTGGGATACCAAAGCCCAAAATCCATAGTCCCTTTTAGATACTTGAAAATTCTTTTTACCACTGTCACATGTGTTTCCTTATGTTCTTCCTGATACCTTACCACTAATTCCATTGACTGTACTATGTCTAGTCTTATAGCTATAACATATAATAAGCTACCAATTATATATCTGTATAATCTCTTATCTACCTCTGGAGATTCATAATACTTAATCAACTTGCATCATGTGACCATGGGGGTACTTACCAGTTTACAATATTCTAACCTGAATTTCTTTAACATTTATTTTATATACTTGGCTTGTGATATAAATACCCCTTTCTCTGATTTTTAAATCTATAATTCAAGAAAGAAGGAAAATTCACTAAGCATAGACATAACAAATTAATTTTGCATGTTCTTAGAAAATTATTTACACATCTTATCATTGTTTCCTCCAAAAATGATATCAACATAAACAACCACAATTAGTAGATTATTCCATTCATTTTTGATGTATAAATTTTTGTCTGCTATTTATTTTCTGAATTTTGTTCTTGAAGATACTTATCCAAACTTGAGTACCATACCCTTGAAGATTGCTTTAGACCATATAGTGCTTTTTTAAATATGCATACATGATCTATTTTATCTATTAATATGAATCCTTCTGGCTATTCAATATAGACCTCTTCTTCTAAAACACCATTTAGAAATGTTGACTTAACATCCATCTGATATACCTTGAAGTTTTTGAAACTTGAGAAGGCTAAAAACATTCTTATGGCTTCAATCCATGCAACTAGAGCAAATGTCTCATCAAATTTAATTCCCTATACCTATGCATAACCTTTGCATACTAACCTTGATTTATTCCTGACCACCTGTCCATATTCATTTAACTTGTTTCTAAATACCCATTTTGTGTCGATCACATTTTTGTCTGCTATTTCTTTTCTCTATTTGATCTAATTCCTCATCCATTGCATTAATCCAAAACTTATCCTCACTTGCCTAAGTGAAGTATTTTGGCTCAATATTAGATAGAAAAGAAAAATTTGATTGTTGATATGGTGTTATTATCCTTCTTCTTATCTATATTTCATTTGGATTTCCAATGATTTTCTCTTTTGGATGATGCTTTTGTACATATCTAGATGGAGTTTTAGGAAGAATATTTTATATTTCTTCTTCTTCTTCATCTGATTCCTTATTAAAATATTCTAGACAACTTCCATATTTTGGATACATAATTTGCTAAACTGATTCTCTTGAATCTATCTTCTCATAAATTGTTACATTTATACTTTATACAATAGTACATGTTCTCTTGTTGAAGAATCTATAGGCTTTAATCTTTGAGGAATAACCAATAAAAATTACCTCATCACATATTGGGTCAAACTTGCCTGAGTTTTGATCTTCTCGTCTTATGTAACACTTGCTTCCAAAATTTTTGAAGTGTTTTACAGTGGCTGATATTCCTTTCCATAGCTCATATGGAGTCTTGTTATGGTTTACCCTCATTTGAGCCCTAGTGATTATGTATACTATTGTGTTGACTTCTTCTCTCCAAAATCCATCTGATAGCTTAGACTCATTTGGCATAGCTCTAGCCACATTCTCAACAGTCCTATTTTTCCTTTCAAGTACTCCATTTTGTTGAGGAGTTCTTGCTACTGACTATTCTATTTTAATTCCATGTTGTTCACAAAAATATACAAATTCATTTGAGGTAAATTCTCTTCCTCTATCAAATCTCAGACACTTAATCCTTTTTCTAGTTTCATTTTCAACCAATTCCTTAAATGCTTTGAATTTTTCAAAGGCCTTTGACTTTTTTTAGGAAAGCTACCCAAACCATTATGGAGTAACTTTCATCCTAAATACTTTATGTTCTGGTAGGACCACATAGATCAGTATGTATTAGAATCAATGGCTCAGATGAAATATATCCTTTTGATTTAAAAATTATTCTAGTTTGCTTTCCATGTTGGCAAGGTGCATTGATTGTATTTTGTGGTCTTCTAATTCTGGGTAAATCTCTAACAGTCTACTTATTGCTTATATTGACTATGTTGTCAAAATTCAAGTGACCCAATATTCTATGCCACAACAAAATCTCATATTATTGTGATAGAAAGCAATTTTTCCCTTTGATCTCACTAAGCATGTATAGATTATTTGAAGTTCTTTTTGCATTAGCAATGACTTACCTATTTTTTTATTTTATTATCTCACATCTATCTAGGTGGAAAGTAACTATATACCCTTGATCATAAAGTTGAATAATTCTTAGCATATTATATTTTAACCCTTTAACATACAACACATTTTATGTTTTTGTTTTCCCATTATATAAACTTAGAGTTCCTCTTCCACCAATCCTTGTTGTTCCATTATCACCAAAACTTATTGATCCTCTATTGGTTCCTTTTAATACAATGAATTTTTCTTTGTCTCCTGTCATGTGACTAGAGAAAATACTACCAAGATACCATTTTTCTTATTTATCCTGAGCATGAAGGGCTTTTTGAACTCACATTGATCTAGCCTTAACATTTTTCCTTCCATATTTTCTAGTTTTTGAGATTGTTTTTCTAGACTCAGGAAGTATCATATTACACCATCTAGCCTTGTGCCCAAAATTATTGCATTTGTAACATATAATATCATCATCCATAAGAGGTGCAAAGGAATTGAAATTTGTATTGACATTGTTTCTTGTATGATTAATACAATGTACAACTCTATGACCATATTTATTACAAGAAAAATAATGACCATGGATGAAATTTTGTAACCTACTTGGATGCCTTTTGTATTGTGGTAGAGTGCTTCTCCTTTTGTAAGTAACTCCCATCCAAGGTTATTATTTGTTTTATTCCTTAGCTTACCTATATTTTTTTGAAGTTTCTACTTATTAAAGACTTGATTCCTTATTCTGTTTCTCATACTATTCATCTTGTAAAGCTTTGGTCTTTTCAACTTCATTCCTTAGGTAGAAATTTTTAGCTTCCAATATTTCACATTATGTTTCTTTTGCTCTTAATAGATCTATCATATCCTGCTCAATTTTATTTCCTTATTCCACCCTAATTTTGAGTTTTGTGATATTTTATATGAGTTCCATCCTTGCTTCTTCATCCTCTTGAATTTGTTCCTTCAAGATTAAATTCTTCTCTCTAATTCTTTCCAAATTTTTGAGAGCAGCAAATAATTCCTCTTTTATGTCAAACATAGTCTCCTATTCATTTCCTTATGTCATGTGTGCTACTGATGGATCCTCCTCCAAGCTATTAGTATTTTCACAAAGAGACTCACTTTGATACCAATTTAAGAACATGTGCTTATACTGAGAGGGGGGGTGAATAGTATAAGATATTTTTTTTTTTTTTAATCCAAATAATAGCATCAACAATATTAAAGTAGTAAAAATCACACAAAGCATCACACACATGAGAGACATGATTTTACGTGGTTCACCCAATGTGGGCTACTCCACGGAGAAAATATTTCTTATAATTTTTCTCAAATAAATTATCTTGGGAATCCTTTCTCTACAATGTTTATGGACCTTTTTCCAAAGGAGACACCAATCCCCTTGATCAAGTTAGTGAATCTCTATCCATAAGAGACACCAATCTCTTGATTTTACTATGGCTATTGATCCTCTATAAGACCTCTATCTCCACTACCCTTAGAACATGGAACTCTATCCATAGAAGAAACCTGTCCTCCCTGATCTGGATGTAGATCTTTGTCCTCAACTCTGTCACCTTAAAATATCTATCTCAAGTCTACATTAAACATAGTCCTTCGGTCTAGCACAAATATATCCTTAATATTTGTCTTTGGCCTGACACAAAATTATCCTTAAATATGCACCAAACTCTATCCTCAATCTATGTCTCTGGTCTAGCACAAACCTATCCTCAAATCTGCATCAAACTCTATCCTCTGATCTGCCTCAATCTCTATTCTCAAATATGTATTATAAGCTTCCACAAAATCTTACCCAAATCTATCCACAAGTCTTATCAAAGACTTTCATAAAATCTACTCAACAAGTCCACACTATAACTTGTCCAATCTCATAGAAACATAAAGAAAATTGTTAGATACTCAATATGCTCTATACTCATCACAATGCTCAATAAATTTCAATCACTCTTTTATAAATATACAAAGAATTGTTAGAGACTCAATATAATTCAAATCAATATTCAATCACTTTCTCAAATCAATTCAGAATATAGAATATTTTATTTTATGTAACTTGAACAATCACTTCACACATCCACTTGACTAAGCTCAACCAACTCTACTCAACCAATCACTCAATGAAATAATCCTTGCTTAAAAACCCTAGTCCAAGCATATGAACACTCACTCAAAATGTTTCCAAAAATGCTCAACACCCAATCTCACATAACAATGATACTCATGTTCTTTTCAAACCCTAGTTCAAGTTCTTCAAAAAATCAATGGCTTCAAAAACAATGCTTATAAAACAACTCTTTATTCCAAAAAACCTTAAAGCATTAACTCAACACACTCAATAAGGAAACCCTAATCAAGTCCTTTTTACTCCAAAATTATTTTCCAAAAAACCAACCAATCAAATAAACTATGGAATAATGTGCTCATACCTTTTTCTTGATGATGAAGGAACCTCTAAAATCTACCACAACCACAAAAACCTCTTTGCCAAGCTCAAAGGAGTTAGAAAAAACTAAGCTCTCTCAAAGATACAATGCGAATATCAAAATACACATACACCTTATCACTCCATCATAAAGAAAGTATTCATCAACATATACAAAAATAATTGACCAAATACACCTTATAATCTCCCAATTAAAATAATATTCAATACCAAGAATAATATCAATGCAATCTCCTTTTCAAAATAACTCAATGGCAAGAAGTCCTTTCAACACTTTAAATTTCCAATACACCAATGTGACACAAATACTTTATTCAATAATAAATCTAACTCCTTATTCCTCCAATTTACCAAAAATAATGATCAATTAAAAAAAAACCTTTTTAAACAATCCTTTTAACTCCCTAAGACCTTATATCAAACCTTAGGAAACATAAAAATTATATTCAAATTTTATTACCTTTGCCTTGGGTGGACTCGAACTCATGACGCAGCCTCAACCAGCACCCTAGCTGCAGCTCCAACTACTGTGTGAGCTAGGTGCTCACTTGGGGAGTAAATAGCACCATGTGCTCTATAAAGCTCCCCTAGTGTGCCTAAGCAAAAATGTGCACTGCTTCCTTCAACATTTCCAACACTACCAACAAAACAATGTTGCCATCGTGAATCGATCGTGGGTCACTCCATGCTCAAGCACTCTAGCGTCTATCCACTTACCACTAGGCTATGCTGCCTGGATGGCTCTTGAATTTTGGTGCTCGTTGATTTATTCTTATTTTTTGGCACTTAAAATAATACTCTTGTCTCTTTATTCACACGAGCTCTTACACACATGATTGAACACATTATCATTCGATCAAAAGGATAATAAAATACATCTAAGGCATATTATTTTTATATTTATTTCCACTCTCACCCTTAAACATAGGTGCTTCTATTTTCCTTCAAACTTAGACATCGACGCTTTGATTTTTAACTCATTAATTTATAATTTATTTAAATTATTTAGAATTTAAATTTTATAAATTTATTTTTTTTAAATCCCTTTGGCATTATTAAATCCTTTTTGATTTTACCACTTTGTATAAATAATATTTATTTATAAAATTTAAATTCAATTTGAATTTAAATATTTTATAAAATAAATATTAAAACTCCCTTGGGCTTTTATGAAAATCCTTTTATTTTTGCTTACCCATGGTTTTAATAAAAACCCTTCTAGCTTATGCATCCAAATAATATCAAAAACATTATGAAGATTTTTTCCTTTAACCTGTGCATTGCTCCTCTTGACCTTTTGACATCAACGTATCTAATTCCTTGACATCAATGACAACTTTGACTCAAAATGTCCAATAATAATTGTGGAGGTGGTCTAGGATCTAGACTTCCTATTTATATTAGATCCTTCTTATCTCAAATGACTATCTCATAGACTTTCAATAATGAATTACACACTTATATTTGACCATCATAGCAATCTTAGAATTAAAAAATTTTATATAGTAAATGAATGTCGTAGCTAGAGGTGCTCAAGTATCATGAGGGATCCTTTACTAAGTCTTATGGAACTGGACATTAAAATCATACATTATATCCATAGTTAAAATCTTCATGGTTGTGAGTTAATATAGGAGGAATGCTCCATTTGCCTTATCTAAAAATAATTTTACTAGGATCTTTGCCAACTGGTCCTATATTTTAACTAATCATGGGCTGAGACTATAATACCATTCATGAGATCTCTCTTGGAAATAAGTCACCAATAGCCTCAAAGATGTCTTGATTTTTGATGAAATGCATAGTGCACAAGCTCACCAAGTGTTGCAAGTGTTATGTTAGAGTGACAATATCTCTTGAGAATTAAGGTAAATATTTGATCATCGCAAAAGAAATCAGGTCCCATGTGTTAGACAGAGTTAGCAGGATCAAGGGACCTTTGTTATTCCACATTGGAAATATTTTGGTAAGTTCATGTACCATAACTGCCATGTTGCATCATTGATTCCTCCTTTGTCTTTGGTTCAAAGGGAGCATCAACTCTTACTGACTAGCCTGGGTAAAGGCTATGATCATAGCCCTTCTACTCATATAGTTATAGACCCTACCTCTAAGAACATAGTTTATAGGTAGGGGTATTTTCTTCAAAAAGCTAATAAGACAAAAAACCCCATCAAAATATTGGTCTATATTTTGTTATATGACTTCATCAAAGTCTATATTTTCAATCTGAGTTATCAAGAAAAGTTGCTAGGTGAATTTTCCAGGTGATTCTCTTCAATCAGGAAGACTATGAACTTCTCTAGAATTATAATACAATTTCTTCAATATTTGTGAGGTAGACATAAAAGATCATCCCATTGGGCATTATAGATAAATTGTTGTCATCTCTAGACTCACTTGACAACATGATTTGGGGGGCCTAACAAGATGAATGTGTCCATGCTTCATTTAGATAAAAATAATAGGAAGTTCCATGGATGGAGGACCACCTATAGGGAAACCTCAAGGGATCTTAATTGAGTTTATCTCCTTTTTCAATTCAATCCTTGATGCATAGACACCCCCATGAGTTTAGGTTGCGAAAGTTGCAAGGAATTACAACTAAAGTAAAAAATAATAAATTAAATACTTTACATAAAATAAAACCTAAGCTATAGGAGTGATGCACCAAAGAATTAAATCCCAAATTTTGACTACAACAAGTGGAAATTGAACACAAAAAATGTCATCCTATAGCTAGTGAACACAACCAAGCAAAACACATTTCCAAGAATCAAAACAAATTAAAGAAATTAGGACAAAGAAAAATTAGTCATAGCTTCCATTAACATGCCAAGAGTGATTACAAGATAATGAGGCTTGAAGAGTTTGATACTCATTAGGCAATGAGAAAAGGTTCAAGCTCCCCTTGTTACAAAATAAAAGAAAGGTGAAAAAAGAACCCATAAGGCTAAGTACTAGGTATGAGTAGATAACTCTGAATTTATTTTACAATGTAAGTTAGGCCTATTTATAAGCCAAGAATAGGTTTCATTCCCTCGAAATTTTTGTATATAAGGTCTATAAATTATCCTCCATTCCTAGAGCCAAAAATCCTTCTACAATTATAAAATAATAGCTTCAAAATCTCTAGATCCATGGCTATAAATACTTAAAGCATTTGGGCCTTTATATGGTTAACTATAAATGACTCATCTCTCTATTATTGCATTGGGGTAGTTGCACCATTACTCTTTTTTTGTGTTTCTCCTAGAATGTGTTACCTTGTTGACATAATAGACATGTCTTCCCCAATTGGTGTAGGTTGGTAGGGTAGGCTCACACATATGGTGGGTGGTTATTATGACTAACACATAGTGGGATATGATAGGATTTGCCATGTTTATCAATATTTATAGCCAATAGTGGGTGGCCCTATTAAATGCACCTTTGCTTGCTTCCTCCCTTGTGCATATGACTATCATGTGTCCTTGGATAAGGTGGAACTCCCTTAAATAAATGGTAGGCCTTCTTTTTATGAACACTAGTATTTTACTTCTTGGACTCTCAATTTGTCATTGTATGTTTGACCCTAGGCATTTTCAGAGCCCCTTTTCTATGTTACATGGTCTCCATAAAAAATACTATGTGGGATGTTGTATTGAAAATCAATGGACCACATGCCTTAGTTACCTTGATGCAATTGGATTTAGGTGAAAGATGATCATTTATCATAGATAGTGTATCTAGTGGTTGGTGTAGCTTCTAAGATTTATTCACCTCCTTCATAGCTCTTTCTTCTCACTAAAGGTAATAATTACCTTTTGACTACATTTTCTTGTCCTATCTTGTTTTTGATTGTCATAGAGTGAACCAAGGATGTAGGAAAAAGTTCCTTAGTGTAATTTTTACAATGAGCTAAATAGTTCTACCATAGATTTCCTCTTTATCTTAAGTATTATTTTTCTGAGTATTTTTTGTAGTTGACTTGCTTAGGGGCATACATTTTGTTAAAATCCTAGTTACCCTTGAGTAGGTTTTTTAGTACTCCTCATGACTCTTCCTACTTCTTATAAGGGATTTAGATTGACTATTTATTCTAATAAGAATAACATTCTAGAATTTCTATAAATAGAAAATGATATCAATCGATTAATTACCCATGGAGATTATACCATTCATCCTTTTGCATGTAATAATAATAATGAAATCCAAATTAGAGACTAGATGAATAAATATTCTCATTATAAGAAAGAAAATTATTAAATATTGATTTGATGAATGTTATTGGTATACTATAGGGTCCCAAAAGGATTTTGGAGTGTTTGTGTTAGGAAGAAATGATGAAATATGTGCTAAAACACCATCACTAGTTAATGTGGCAATCATGATAAAGTAGCTAAAAATATAAATGATGCACATAGATTGCATCTCACTAAATTCTCATACCAATGACAAAAAATTAGCCATGTAATAATTTTTTATTAGTTAGAGGCCATATGCATGAAATCAAAAAGCAAATGGTAGCCTCTAGAAGAGAAAAAACCAAACAACTGGAGGATATGATGACCAATATTACTCAAATTTTGAGTGCTAATAGAAACCCCATAGTGCAAGATATTATTCATCATTCAATATTTAATCCTAATGCTCATCCTCATCCATATCTCCTAGCTAACCCTAGGGAGGCCAATCTATAGCCCCTACTATGGAAGCTCTAGACTTGTTTGAGCATGTACCTAAATTATTTTATGATGGGACATATAAGGCCAACATATTCGTTACTAAATTCATAATATATTATAAGGATTAGTTATACAATGGAAAAGTTTTACTAAAATTTATAACTAGGGGTTTTATAGGAAATTATTTTGATTAGTTTTCATCCTTACCTAAACAATCTATTGAATCCCTAGATATTTTTTTCAAAAAATTGAAACAAGAATTTAATGATGACATGACTATGATGGTGGCAATGTCTATTTTGGTGAATAATAAACAAGGATCTAATGAATCTATTACTAATCTCCATAAAATATGGAAAATACTTAAATATCATGCTAACATAAAGTTAATTGAAGAGGCTATAACAATAATATTTGTGAACAAGCTGAGACCATAATTTAAGGCTAAGATCAAGGAACAAAATCCCTATGTTTTATCCTCCCTTTACAAGGTTAAACACTTTGTTAAAATCCTTGAACACTGGTAAAATATGAAAGGACAAAAATACTTAAAACCTAAAATCCCTAACAAGAATATTGTAGGGATGGGGTTTGTAATGTAACTATCCAAAATACCTCTCATGAGATAAAAGTGGATAAATTTTATATCCATATGTTGAAAATAATTGTGTTTGCCTGAGCTTGAGAATATGATGCCTCAATAGACCCATGAAGATATTATTAAAATATATACACCACCTAAGCTTAATATTTATCATATAAATGAGAAGTTTGAAGCACCTATATGGCATGATCCCAATAAATTTTTCTTTTGGCATGGAAGTTATGGCCATGATAATTCTACTTTAGAATTATGAAGATTATACCTTAAGAAAATTTTTGGTCCTAACCAAACAATAATCAAGTTAATAATGTTAGGATTAGTTTATTTCATGAAAAAATAGTCTCTAGAAAAGGTATAATCACCCTCATATTCAAAAGTTTGGTATCTATATTACCCAATTCTTTAACCATGAAAAAAATATCCCAATCAAAAATAGGGTGTGAATCAAGTTAACAACAAGGATTTAATCAGGGTGGTGAAAACAATTATCAAAATCATGGATACAATTATAAATTAGGACAACCAAGGAGGGCATAACAATAATAAAAATAAAAATAGTAACTACCTTCAAAATCATAATGTTGGCACCGATACTTTTCAAAATGCCTTTTATGTAAACCAAATATATTCCAACTTGGCCCAAATGGAGAATATATTTTTAGTCAACAAAATGTGGCTTATTATACTAATAATTTAGAGGTGCAAAGAGAAACAATTGTATCCTTGGAATAGCAAATTATTGTTACTACTAGGAGTACAACTCAAAACAAAAAGAAGCATCCTTCTAAAGAGGAAAAGAGAAATATTGATAAAGGAAAATAACCTATCAAAGTAACATTCAATTTAACTATTGTCATCTTTAGATGCACTAGATTTTTAGGATGAAAACCCGACACTCCTAGAATACTCATGTATTGCATAGAGTGACATAGTAGGAAGCATCGTAGGGGAAGGGATAACATAAGAGAAAACCTCTAAGGTTTTTAATTAGGGTTGACTCCTAATTGGATTGATATTTAGGTGCTTTAGCACCTTGCTAGCTTAGGTATGATTTTCTTAGGGGATGCAACAGAATAAATTGCAATGAAAGTAAAAGATAAGAAACATAAAGGAACATGAAAATAAATTGTAGGAAAAGTAATACCTAAACTATAGGGGTGATACACCAAGATTAGGGTTCCCCTATTGACTACATGGAAAATATAGAAATGAACACATTCACAAAAGTCTAATAGCTAGAATTTGAATACATTACATAATGCATAACTTGGAATTGAAACACACTTAAGGGAGTAGGATAAAGCAAAATTATTCACAACTTCCATTCATGTGTTAGAATAATTACAAGACATGAAGTCTAAAGAAACTTGATGCTTCTTAGACAATGACTCAAGGATTGAGTTGTATTCATATAATAAATAAAGGGCAAGAGGAAGAGCTCATAATTCCAGATATGAAGCATGAGCAAAAAACTCCCAATGCCTTTACACTAAAATTATAGACCTATTTATAAGTAGTGATAAGACTACAAAATTATCTTATTTTTCAAATAGTCTTAACCCTTTTTTGTCTATTTTTGATTAAAATAACATAGTACCTACCAAGTATTAATAATTATTTATGTTGATATTAAATATAGTGAATAAAAGATATTTTCTTTTGCTAGTTTGAATTGGTTTTTGTGTGTTTTAAGAATTAATTGCATGGTTTATTATTATTAAAGTATAATAAGGTAGTAATATTTTTAAAAAGTTTTGTGAATAAATCCATAAACCTAGTGTTTGGAAAACCACCTCTCCAGAGTCCTTTTTGAATGATGCCATGCCTAAGCAATAATATAGTGACAAAAAAAATTGTGTGCTAGCTAGATTTTAGAATAGCCTAGGCACTAGAATAATAGGGCACAAGTATCATTCTAGAATAGTAGGATGTGGAGAACTCTAGAATATTTGTGCAATGGAAGAAAATACAAACTAAGTATTCAACTCACATTAGAAGAATTCAATCAAGGTTATGAGTCATGTGTTTGAAATTAATGTTGACCAATAACATAAGAATGAATCAATAATTATGTGCATAAATATGGGATTTGACCTACCACCTATTTTGGAGTTGTTCCTTCTATTCCATACTAGAATAAAATTAAACCACATGATAACAAGGACCTTGATGCTTGATGCATGTTGATCAAAGCTAGGAAATAATGATAGAGGTTTTAGATTGCTTCAAATTTATTTCATACTAGTTAACAACCAATGAAAGTGTAAAGATAGGAAGGACGTATCCAACTCAATTTGTTGTTATAATATGATTAATTAAATTTAATACATATTCTTATGTATTCAACTAAGAGATAGGTTACTATATTCATAGAATGGATAATTAGAAATTCAACTATATTTAATATTGTATACCCATTGGACAAGGTAATGAATGAATATTGAGAATAAGGAAGTTTGAATAAAAGTTGCAGTAATTTGACTCTTAGCATGCTATCTTAATTTTGAATTTTTCTATGAGATTTTGATATTTTTAGACTATTTTTTTACTGAATTCTTCTTCCTCTTGTTGAACCTTGGAGAAAGGGTCCACTCTCTAGAATAGTGGAAGGATCATTAACATATTTGTATGTATTTATGACTAATTTCCTTTCTATCATTCATTTTAGCAATTGAAATAGCATAGTCATAGTCAATTAGAATAATTTACCTTAGTTAATTTCTATTTCCAGCATAGTGTAATTTGTTTTCCTTTTTTTCAAGTGTGTGATGTTATTTTCCTTTAAATATTGCAATATGATTTTTGCTAAATCTAGTTTCATTTTAGCTTTGAATTCTATTTCCTTTATACAATGAATTATATGTTCATTTCAGTTTGGATTAGTTTACTTATTTTCAATTAAGTTCATGTTGTTGCTTGAATTATTTTTGCATTCATATTATAATTAAAACGGGCTTTCTTTTAGTAATAAAATGTGAAATTTAGTATAGTTTTATTCATGAATTCTACAAAGACATTGCGATTCCTAGTTTCCATAGGTTAGTTTAGAACCTTGATATTATAGATGTAATGCTAATACCTATAACACATACAACCTTAGGACACCACCCTGGTTTGAAAAAATAATTAAAGTGAGAGCACTAATGACATGTCACTTTTTGACACCATTGTATTGGAATGCATTGGCATTTTTAGAAGAACAAATAAGTTGTTCAATGCTAATTATTTTCTTGTGAAGGTATGTATATTAAAATTTCTAAAATAGTTTTTAATACCTAAAAAAAAGAAACGAAAAAATAACTTTGCATAAAGATAGTTGCATTGCCAAGAATTGCACTTAAGACATTAGGATACTAGAATAGGAGTTTTCAAAAATAATATGTATGAATAGAATTAGAGATGAAAAAGGTAGATTCATTAGAACAAAATTCCCATGAGACACAAGAAGAAGATATCCATAATGATAGTTTGAACCTATACCCACTTTTGATTTGTTTATAGTAGTGATTCTTGAAAATACGAGAATTTTAGGAGTCATAATCATCAATTTTTTTTTATTTAAGCAAAAAATCCCTTGCGGGACCACCTTGGTCTGAGAGACCATGACTAAGGAGTTCTACACCATCAAAGTCACCCGAGAGTTGCACCCGACCCTGCTTGCACCAACATTATCAATTGGATTTTGGGTATCCAATTCAAATTTTTGGTAAGGTGGAGATTCGAACCTGGGATCTCCCTTGGAGGATTGTCCTCTCCTCTCCAACTCACCTACAACACCTAGGTTCATAATCATCAACTTTAGGAAGTGTAGGATTCCCTGAATTATAATTACGAGGAGAAAAAATAGGTAGTTCAATGCCACCTATTCTTGAAAAATATATACCATCAAGACAATTTAAAAGTATTTATAATTTTTGTTAGGAAAATATAATGGTAGAAATACAATACAATGCATAAAGATCCAGTAATGTGCTCCATCCTTGCGAAACTAGAAACCCTACTAGAAATTTCTAGTACCCCATTCAATTAATTTTTGATCAAAATTATTTAAAAATAGTTATTTAACCTTTTGCATTACCAAAATTTAGGGGAGTTGTGTCTAAGGATATTGATAAATTTTTATTTGAGTTTAAAGTAGTATATCAAACTTACAATTATACAAATCACAATACAAAACTCAAATTATTTCCTTCCACTGTAAAAGACTTTGCATTGTGATGGTTTATGAGTTTATCACCTAATTCAATCCAAATCTAGGATGAAATAGAAAAAGTATTTTTGGAAAAATATCAAGAATAGTATAGAGTAGAGAATCAAAAGGATAAACTATTTAGGATGAAATATGAGCAAGATGAATAGGATTGCGAGCTCTGGTGATTTGGCCGGAAATCTTCTGAACTGTCGGAGGCCAAAGCTCTAGGGTTCTGGCAAGCGGCTTCTACCAGGGTCTCTGTCGGTTTGACATCGTTCCCCTCTGAAGGCTCGTCCGTTACCCCGAGAGGGCCCTATGGGGTCTCCTCCAGGTTCTCTAGACGGGAAGAAGAGCTCTTATGCCGAGATTCTAAAAGAAAATTTTGCGTCTTCTTTCGATGAAGCCCAGCGGGGTGCTTACCAAGCGCTTCTCAAGAATGCTGGGAAGTGTTATTCTACAAACAGAGTTAATGGATGCCTCCCGCAATCTGCTTCCAGACCTAAGATAGTCATAGAACCAAATATGGTTGAGGATACGATCACCTACCATGCTAACCATGACTTGATCTGCAAATTCATGGGTATCCGACCCACTCTGCACTTTCTGCACACCTGGGTTAGACAGAACTGGGAACCTATCGGTGAGTACTCCTTATGGCCTATAAGCAACGGGTATTTCATTATTAGTTTCTCTTCTTTAGTAGATAGAAACAGAGCATTTGAATCAGAGAAGAGGACCCATGGCCCGACAGGGTTATTTGTCCAACCATGGAGAGTGGGTTTCGATCCTTGCATTGAGCCCATGGCTGTTCCAGTGTGGATCCGGCTGTACACTCTCCCGATGGAGTTTTGGGGTGAGCAGATTCTTGAGATGATTGGTAACTCTCTAGGTAGATTTTTGGGAGTTTCCAAAGATACCATAGAGGGAAACACTGCTATCTTTGCTAGAATCTGTGTTGAAATGGATATCAACCAGCCACTACCAGCTGAGGTGGAACTGGAGTTAGCAGGACAATCCTGGATACAACAGTTAGACTACGAAGCCCTACCTTTTAGATGTAGGGTCTGCCATAAGCATGGCCATTTGGCTAGGTTCTGTCCGAATACCTTGAGCACAAAAGCGGAGGCCCCGCTAGGAATCTCAAATCGACCCAGAGAGGGTAAGTTCACCCCGATCAAAGAATCACAAAATACCCCCCAAGGTTCTAAAGCCCAAAAAGATGGATTTGAATAGCAGAAACGAAGGAGAAACAAAAAGAGAAATGGCAAGGACCAAGCTCCACTCAAGCCAACCAACCGGTATGAAATCTTTAAATCCCTGGTGGATCAGGAAGACCAAGTCATGGAAGGAGTGGATGGGAACACTGAGGACATTAACATCCACTCTCATGCTTCTCCCTCTTCAACTCCTACCCGAGAGCAGGTGTTTGAACCCTCTGAGATTTTACAGCCAGAGAACCCAGGGGCATTGGTAATCCACTCTTCAGCACAGCCAGTTATTAAGGATTTCATCATGGGAAGTGCAGAAAAGAATAGAGAAAGGCCAGCCCTGGGAATTACCCAGGTGGAAAAACGGTCCAAGAATAACAATTTTCAAGGTGCAGGCAGGAAGTCTAATAAGGACCTAATAGCATCGCAAGGAGACAAGCTGGTCACTGATGGATCAGTGAGAACAATTGACTCTTATTGCTCTTAAGGTTTCCAATGATTATTCAATCTTGGAATGTTAGGGGTTTAAACAATAGAACCCATCAATCTGCTGTTCAAAGACTCATAGGGAAGGGTAAAACAAACTTTTTGCTCATACAGGAGACAAAAATGTCTTTAGATCTTATGTGTAGAACAGTTAGTAAAATATGGAGGGGAGCTGGATACATGGACGTGGCAGCTCAAGGTGCCTCAAGAGGAATTGTTACTTTTTGGAACCCCCTGGAATGGTCTGATTTAGAACATATAGCTTGGAGGGGTGTTCTCACATCTCTTTTTAGGAATAATGTCATAGCTGAGCAAGTTTTAATTACAAATTTTTATGGGGCTCAAAGCCATGATGGCCAGAGGCTTCAATGGAAAGCAGTTCACAACATGAGGTCCTCAAGACAAGCTTTTGACTGGATCATTGCTGGAGATTTTAATGCCAAATTATCTGCTCGGGATCAGGAAGGTGGTTCCCCTATTTTGGACCCGGGGGACCGGCTTCTGATTGCCCAGGTTCAGGCTTTTCACTTAGTTGATGTCCAAGGTCCTGGAACTTTTTTCACTTGGACTAACAAACGGAGGGAACCACACTGTTGTAAGGTAAAGTTGGATCGCTTTCTGGTCTCAGAGGAGGCTTTTGTTAAGTGGAATGTGCAATTATAGATTTTGGACGGTCCTGTTTCCGATCACTCTCCCATCATGCTGAAGGGTGGGACTCTGACAGGGCAGTTCCACAAACCGTTTAGATTTGAGAATTTCTGGCTTCAGAAGGAGGACCTTCATGAGGTAATTCCGCAATGGTGGGAAGAAGGTCGTCCACCTTTTGGGACAGCAATGTTTAAATTTCACAAACAACTTCTTTTTGTCAAATTTAAATTGAAACAGTGGAGGCACACCAATAAATCGGATTTCCAGCTGCAAAGAGCCCCCTTGTTGGCCCGCTGGGAGGAGGTGCAGAAACAATTCAGGGAAGGTTTAATTTCTGAACAGCTTAAAACTGAAGATGATGCCTTGCGCAAAGCTGTTGAGGACATTGATAACCAAGAGGAAATTTACTGGAAGCAGCGGGCTAGAAATTCTTGGCTATTGGAAGGAGATAGAAATACAAAAAAATTTCATCGTTCAGCATGTGCTAGAAGACAGATGAATAATATGGCAGTTTTAAAATATGAGAATGGTCACTCCTTTGATACTCTTCCAGGCATGCACTCCCACTCAGTGGATTACTTCTCCAAGATTTTTGTAGAAAATAGGGACCAAGATGTGGGGGCTCAAAATGAAGTTCTTGATGTTATTCCCCCTATTATCACTCCAACAGAAAATCAGGCTCTCCTCAGACCTATTGACCGAGATGAATTGAAAACTGTGGTCTTTGGAATGAGCACAGGCAAATCTCCCGGTCCAGATGGTTTTCCTATTGAGTTTTTTTAGGCCTTTTGGGATACCTTGGAGGAAGATGTTTCGGCTGTTATTGAGGAGTCCAGATCTAATAAGAGAATGCTCAAGGCTCTAAATCATACCTTTATCATGTTAATTCCAAAGGGGGAGGAAGGAGTTCATATCTCTGACTTCAGACCTATTGCTTTATGTAATGTGATTTATAAAATTATCACAAAAATTATAGCTGAACGTCTTAAACCTCTCCTTCATAACATCATTTCCTCAGAACAGGGGGGATTTGTAGAGGGTAGACAGATCTTGGATGGAGTGGTTCTTGCTCAGGAGGCTATTCATTCAATGCAAAACTCTGGTAACAAAGGAATGTTCATCAAACTGGATATGTCTAAGGCTTACGATCGAGTGGAGTGGGGTTTCCTGTCAAGGATGTTGGCTGCCTTTGGCTTTTCCCAGGAATGGATAGACTGGGTTATGAGCTGTGTTTCCATGCCTTCTTATTTGGTTCTCATCAAGGGGATTCCCTCACCTCCCTTTGGAGCCTCTCGTGGTCTCCGACAAGGGGACCCTTGCTCGCCCTATCTATTCCTTATCTTAGCTGAAGGATTAGGTCGACTCTTCTTGAGAAGAAGACTTCAAGGCCTGATAACAGGTATTAAGGTCGGTGATGAAGTCTTGACTCATTTACAATTTGTGGATGATACTGGCTTGGTTGGAGTGGCTAGTCTCAGGGAAGCCAGGGGAATCAGAGACTCTCTTTCTGTTTACCTTAGGGCCTCCAATCAAGTTATCAATGACAAAAAATCTAAAGTGGTCTTTTTCAACCTTGACCAACGGCTGCAGGACAGAATTATAGAGATTTTGGGCTTCACTAGATCATCTCTTCCTATAGTCTACTTGGGGGTTCCTTTGCACTTCAAGAAATTAAAAATGGATATTTGGAAAGATCTTCTGGATGGCATCAAAGATAGAATGAACCATTGGTCTCACAAATGGTTAAGCTACGGTGGCCGTTTAACTTTCTTACAGTCAGTAATTCAGGCCATGCCTATCTATAAATTTTCAATCTTGGCTGCTCCTCTTTCTATTTGGAAAGAGTTGGACAAACTGGCTAGGCGATTCTTATGGGAAGGAGCAAAAGGTGGGAGGAAATGGGCCTTGGTTGGCTGGGATAAAGTTACTCAGCCCAAAGAAAAAGGAGGGCTGGGTTTGAGAAGCTCTAAACTCAACAACAAAGCCCTAGCAGGTAAATTGTATTGGAGATGGATCTCCCAGCCATCATCTTTATTCAGTAGAATCTTGACCAGCAAATATTTGGGTAAAGTCCACCCCTTTGAAGTTAGCCGTTTCCCTCTGGATGGTAATGGTTCCCTAGTTTGGCAAGCTCTCAAGTTGGGCTCTCAAGTAATTAAAGATCAATTGTTCTGGAAAGTGGGAAGAGGGGAGAAAGCACATTTCTGGACTGACTCATGGGACCAGTTTCCACCCATCATTGCGGAGTATCCTGAACTGCTTCCAATTAAAACTGCCATAGAATCCAAGGGCTGGGTCACTATTGAGAACTATTTCATCACTAGTCAATTGGGTGAGTATAAATTCAAGAAATTTAAGCGACTTGAGGAGTGGCCTGTCACTATCCCTTCGGAGCTGGCAACCACTCTGACCAACATCTTGACAGCAAGATTTCTCATGGGCAGAGATGAAGAAGACGAGTTAGCTTGGGGCCATGGGAATCTTGGAATTTATACTATGAAGGCTGGTTATGATCAGATTCTCCCAGAGCCTCCCCCGCACTTATTTTCGATTCATGACTAGAAGAAAATCTGGCATTCTAAGTGCTGGCCGAAAGTGAACTTCTTTGTCTGGCAGTTTATGCATAATGGCATCCTCACCTATGATAACCTCAGAAGCAGAGGAATTATTGGTCCTTCTCAGTGTATTTTGTGTCTTAAGCATGAAGAGACTACTGACCATTTGATGTTCGAGTGTTCTTTCACAGGTCAGATCTGGAATCGATGGTTCTCTCATTTTAAACTCCAGGGTAATGGTGCTCTGACTCGGAATAATATCTGGCAAATATGGAAGAAAGCTAGATTTAAATCAAAAGCCCTTCGATTGGGGTGGGAGCTTGGTCTCTTCTTCATCTGGTGGCAAGTGTGGCTGGAAAGAAACGCTCGAATCTTCAGAGAGACCTTCTCCTCCCTTGATGGAATTTGGCAGGTTATCTGGAGCAAAGTCACTGAGACGGTTGCCTTACATGCTGAAGAAGATATTCTGGTTGAGCTGGGTCCACAGGAAGAGAGAGTTGTTGCTCAAGTTAGAGAAAACATGGTTAGTTGGAAACCCCCCCGGTTGGCTGGATTAAAATTAACACGGACGGAGCTGCAAAGGGCAATCCAAGAAATGCTGGAATTGGTGTTGTGTGCCATGATCATACTGGAACTATTCTTTATTGGGAACTGCAGGGCCTGGGAAGATCCACCAATAATGAAGCCGAAGCTTTTGCCATCAAAGTTGCTTCTTTCTGGACATGTCGCGATATCGTGCCTTGTTTTTCTCTAGTGCTTAGTGTTGGTTTGTGCTGCCCTCTCGCTCTTTGCTGAGGTCTTTTGTCTCTGGGTTCTTGGTAGGGATGTTTTTGCTCCCTCTTGTACTTGCTCTTTGTTTTAATTCAAGATTTTCAATTTTTTCAAAAAAAAATATGAGCAAGATGAAACTTTAGAATATTATTTAGATAGATTTTTCATTGTTCATAAGAGACGTGGAGGCATACAAATAGAACTAAATAAAACCATATTCTTGAGAGGATTGTAGGAAGCATAAAGAGATGTATTTGATATTATGGGAAAAATAGATGTAAATAAATTTGAATTTCAAGAAATTATTGAACTTTGTAAAAATTATTCTCATACAAGACAATGAAGGTTTAAACTTGGTGACACTAGAAATTATCCAAAATAATTGATGGAAGAGTTTGAAAATTATAAAAATTAATATTTTAGTGCATCTTAATACAACATTAGATGAAATGAATACAAAAAATAGGTCTACTAAAACTTTAGCCATTTATTTTCCAAGATGCAAGAAGGAGCATGATCTTCATGAATGTCATTTGAATAAGAATTATATATCTCCTATATGTATTATTTGTGAAAAGGGAAATCCTACGGACCAATTTCATTTGTTACCTAGGTTAAAAAATGTTATGGAAAAGCAATCTCAACCTACATAAGTACTTAAATTTTTAAGATATAGACAAGGGGGTAATTTCCCTTAATATCCATGCCAAAATGCTTCTTATTCCTTTGAATTGGGGAAGCAATCCTTGTTCCATTCCATGGTCCACTTTATAACCTTCTCAAAACCCTTGGGGTCAACCACATCATCTCAAGAATGGTCTCGACCTGGATGGATGAATCAACATTAGAATTAACAAAATCCATAATGGTTACCTCCACTAGTGTAAGGTCACCAATGGGTACAATAACACCAACTATAATAGTGGGAACACCATTATCAAAATAAAAAACAAGGTTTGTTACCTGGGCCTACCCATAATTTTCCATAGGGGCAACAACAACAATAACATGTTAAAAAACCTCCATTTTTATCTCAAACTATGGCCAAACCTAATAATACTGGATACGTAGCCCTTGTTTATATGGCTAAATTGGAAGATACAACCATGCTAAATATCATTGACTATGATAAAATCCAATTACATTCATGAAATACGCTTCCTAAACCTACCCTACTTATCATTGTAGAAATGGGATTCGATGATAGTAAACAAGAAGAACCACCTACAACTAAACAATAATGACAAGAAAAGGAAAATTTCATCAAAACAATTCTTCCTATTTATCATAGAATGTACCATATCTTGAATGATTCAAAATAATAGAAATAACTTCAAAATTTGAATTGGTAAAGGAGTTAAAATGTTTAAAATCCCTTTATATTAAGCTATTAAATATGAACCTATGATTAAAAATACTATTAAGAAAACATATATTAAAAAAACAAGTAAGAAAAAGAAAACGTATCCCAAAACCATATAAGTAGATGGAAAATTAGCAAACCTTCGTGCAGGAAAATTTATTCTACCAAAGTGTGGGGATCTAGGAAGCCCAATAGTCACTGTAACAATAGGATCACTTTAGATATATAATGTTCTAATTGACCTAGGGGAAACTATTAATGTTATTACAAAGGATAAAATACAAAAGTTATAATTAAACAATATAAATCCTATGTCTATAGTATTGGAAATGGTTGGTCGATCAGTTGCCAAACTAGAAGGAATAATAGAAAATATTCTTGTAATAGTTTTTTCATGGAAATATCCAATTAATTTTATGGTATTACAACCTCGAATAATTATGAATGGTTACCCAATAATTCTAGGAAGACCTTGTCTTGCAATAAAAATCACTTTTATTGATTGTAGGTCAAGAAATATGATCATTTCTAATAGAATTGAATCAAAGATTTTTTTATTTTATTTCCTCCTACAAAACCTTCAATAAAATTTCTTGGTAACTTATGATTTCTTGAATTTGATGAGTAAAATGAAGAGAACATTTCAACCTTGTCTTCCATAGTTGTAAAGGATCATACAAAGGAATTTGATCCATCAAAAAGAGTTATCTTTTAGGATGAGACTATTTTTCTCAATAAATTATATGACTTGGGACTTGAAGATGAATAGATTACCATTCATAGATTGCTATGGAATATACAAATCCTGAGTATTTTTTACCCTTTCTAATACAAGACAACTCTTTTAACTTACCACATGGATGGCACCATCATATCCTCTCATCCTTTCATTACCCTATATCATATTTAATCACTTTAGGAGTTGCTTTTGATAAAGAAACTAGAATATTCCATTCTCTTTTGCCACACCATTGGATTCTCAACTCTTTGGTTAATAATTTTGAAGTAATAATTTTAGTACATATTGGTATAAAATAAATTGAAATACAAAGTTTTTTAATATCAATAGTTGGATGTATAATGATCAAGAAAAAAATTGTTTGATGTGCTAAGTTGATTCCAATTATTTTGCATGGGAATACAAAGATATGATAGGAATTTGTCTAGATATATGTACTCATCATATTTATATCAAGGATGTTAAACCTATAAGACAATCACAAAGGAGATTGAATCCTGCTCTATGAGATATTGTTAAATATGAAATTGAAAAATTACTATAAGTGGGATTCATTTACCCTATTTTTAATAGTTGATGGGTTTTCCCATTGGTTATAGTTCATGGTAAGATGTTAGTGTGTGTTTCTTATTTATAATTAAAGAAACCCACATGCAAGGACCAATTTCCATTGCTATTTATAGATCAAGTGTTAGACACACTCATTGGAGAAAATATTTTTGTTTTCTTGATGGATTTATTGGATACAATCAAATTTAGGTTGCTCCTGAAGATAAAGAGAAAATAAATTTTACTTTCGTATGGGGAGATTTTGCTTATCAATTTTTACCTTTTGTACTTTTTAATGCCCCAACAACTTTCCAACAAGTTGTCCTTGCTATCTTTTCTAACTTGACCAATGATTGCATTGAAATCCACATGCATGATTTCACAATATGTGACAAATTTTATGATGAAACCCTAAAAAATATTGATAAAGTAATAACCCACTGTGAAACTACAATTTGGTCCTAAAGCCTAAGAAATATTTCATGATGATGGATGAAGACATTGTTCTTGAACACCATATCTCATCTAAAGGAATATAGGTAGATCCTAAGAAGATAGAGATTACCAAAAACTTGCCTTCACCTCAAACTCAAATAGATGTTAGAATTTTTTGGGTCATGTTGGTTTTTATCATTTTTTTATCAATAAATTTAGTACAATCATAGGTCCCATGTATATTTTATTGAATAAAGATTCTAAATTCAAATAGACAAAAAATTGTCAAATTGTAATTGACACATTAAAGGAAAAATTGACCACTCCACCTATGTTACAAGGTCCTGTATCGCTCCAAATTTTTTGCATCCTTACCTTCAGGCTATAGGATCCGTGCCCGGAAGGAGGATGGGAAAAGGATGTCACGGTACCTCGGACTGAGAGGACTTGCAAAGGTCCCGCATCTCAAGGGAGGTGTATATTGGTGATTTTTTGACGGATGGTGGGTTCACCAGGAAACATTTAATGGCAGTTTCCACGCCTAGGTTTGGAATGTGTTTTAATGTGTTCGTTTTTAGCCTTAAGCATTCATATCCTAGGTTTGGCCAAATGAATCTAAATTAATCTATATGAAAGTGCAGATTTAATGAATACAAAAAATAGATTTAAAGATAGAAAACAGAGAAATTACAGAAGATTAAAAGAAGAATACCTGATCCGGATGTCTGATGGAGATTCTGATGTTTGAAGCAGTCAGGATCGTCTGGAATTCAAAAGAATCATCTAATATCTGACAGGATCGTCTGAGATCTGACCGAATCGTCTGAGATCTGACGAATTCGTCAGAGACCTGCAAACAAAAAAACAGATGCAAAATACAGAGAATGCCACTGTGATGATAGAGGGAAACAACACAAAATGACAATATGGATACTAAACAATAGTTATGAATAGAAATTCAAACAAATTATGATATTTTAATAAGAAATTATGATCTTATCATGCAACCTAAGCTATATGGGTGAACTCCAAATGCAAAATAACATAAAATACTGAATAAAATTGCTAATTACAACATAAAACAACAGAAAAAAGGGAGAAGAAATGCATACTGCAGGAACTAATTGCCTCAATGTTGACTGCAGTAAAAATCGTCCCACATTGGTACGAAATCGTCTCTGATTCGACAGGATCGCCTCCGATCTGAACAGGTTCGTCAACGACGATGTAAGCTTGCTCCGACTGAAAAATAGTAATGTACCTGCAACAAAAATTGGTATAGGACTACTGCAAGTGTGAATTTGGGATGATTTAACATGTATGAAGTTAAGTTACAGAGAATTTCAGCCAGGGGTTGGGAAGGGAAGGTCCTAAGGATTAAATAGGCTTAGGGGAGTAGTTAGGAGGTTGGAGATCATCCCTATTTGGGAGATCTCCAATGGGGGAGGGTCCCTAACGACGCAGACACGCTTCTGCCCGGATTAGAGACCCATTGGAACAGAAGCTAATTGTGAAAAATTAGTTTTGCGACAAGATCGTCTGGACGTCCTAGCCTAAACAAAATCGTCAGATCTGGGGCGATATCATCTGATCGGCGACGATATCGTCAAACGGTCAAAACAACCTCTAAAAATGGCACGGAAAAGGGGGAAACGGATTACCCGGCGGTTAACAGGCGATTTGGGAGGTTAAAATTTGAATTTAAATTATTTACTAAGGTGAATGTAATTATTATAATTTCACTGCACCAATTTTAGGGTGCTACATTTTGCCCCCTCTTTAGCGAATTTTCCGAAGAAAATGCGTTAAAGATGAGTTCTTCTCGATCTATGAGAAAGCAAAAAAATTATTCCCATTTTTAGGCGACGATTCTTGGTCGAATCGTACGACAACTTACTATGGTGCCCCCTCCATGTTTTTACCCAAATCGAACGTTTGAGGTAAAAACGCGGAAAAGCAAAAATTATTTTTGAATAAAATTAAGAAAAATAGGGTAAAACCCTAATTCATTTTTTCCGGTTTTTAGAGCTCTGAAGCAAAAATGGTGGAGACGACGCACAGATCAACAGAGGTCCGACGCGGTCTACGGGTAAGAGTCTAAACTTAGTTTAGAATGATTTAATTTGATTTTACATGCTTTTTAAGTAATTTTTAGATGAATTTTGAGCATCGTAGCTATTTTTGGGCCATTGACGTCGTCAAGACAAAATCGTCTCGATTTCGTCAAATTAGGGATGATTTTGACTTGCAAAATCAGAGATGATTATGCTCAATTTGGGACGATATCGTCCAATAGTGGACGATATCATCATTTGATTAAATTGAACTTATTTTACTTGCATTTTTAAATACTTGAATTGTTATTAATGTTTGTTTGTTGTTTTGTTGTTTATGTTGCAGAGAGGTTTGCTAAAAAGTAGAGAATGGAAGTATGGAGGGTTGAGAGATGACTTGGCCACTCTTACATAGGTAGAGTGGGATCAGATGGCACAGGCCGGCTTGCAGCATGTGGCAGAGATGCCACGAGTGTCTCGAGATATGGGGCTACTGACGGCCCTAGCAGAGAGATGGTATCCGGGTTCCTCATGTTTTTGGCTACCGACAAGGGAGATGACTCCCACTCTAGAGGATGTATGGAGGATTCTAAGAATCCCCATACAAGGACGATTGATCACTCCTACGACCAATCAAGGCCATGCTATGGGACGATTGTGTGGTGACTCGAGCTTTGCCCTAGAGAAGGGCGGAGTTAATATCGAGGCACTGCGCCAGATGCCTGGGGCATCTAGACTCACACGGGTTCTAGCTGGAGTAGTTGGTGGACTTTTGCTGTGCCACCAGAGTGGGTGCAGGGTGCCATGGATGCTGGCAGATGTGATCTGCGACATGCGGGACCACGGGTATAGGTTCTCTTGGGGCAGTTTTGTGCTATGCCGATTGTACAGGATCCTATATGGGGTCATGTACAAGGGCGGTTGATGTCTGGTGATGACATCGCTCCTACAGGTTTGGTGCTGGGAGCACATTGTAGTGCAAAGGTCGATAGGGCTTCCTCTGATAGGGATTGATGAGGAGAGGCCTCGAGTTTTCTACTGGTGGCTCCAGAGAGGGTCACAATGACGGATCGACCTTCCTATGTCCCGAAGACTGCTAGATGACTTAGTCCCAGACCAGATTACCTGGAGGCCATGGAGGGAGCATCCAGGGTGGGCCGAGGATGGACAGGAGCTAGCTCATGTTAGGTGAGTCTGCTGGCTATGGATGGAGAGGGGAGAGGTGGAGCTCCACCGCTATGATCAAGTTTTGCGACAGTTCGGTCTATAGCAGGGGATCCCATCTCTCAGGGATTACGAGTTTTCTTGAACTGTCCGGGATAACACCACGGTGAGCGGGGCTCCAGACATGCAGCGCTTCTGGAGTCAGGACTCAGACGATGCCCCCATTTAGCCAGTGGATGGGGATGACATAGGAGTAGCCGATGGCTACGATGCTTGGTACACAGGCATCCGCCCTCCTTGGATGATGAGGGCTCAGGGTCCGATTCATGTAGTTGTGCGTCGAATAGGGAGGCGACGCCAGGCGACTATGGAGGCGGCCCAGGGTCATGGCGGGAGAGAGCTGAGGAGGCCGCATGCACAGGAGAGGCCATGACAGAGGGAGAGGAGGGAGGTGAGACCCCCTTCTCCATAGAGAGAGAGGCCACCATCGCCCGATAAGGGCAAGGGTGTAGACACTAGGGAGAGCAGCGAGATAGCTACTCTCCGAGCTGAGGTTGCCCACTTATGGGCTCAGGTGCAGACACTACAGGATGAGGCTACACGGCTCAAAGCTCGGGGTGGAGGAGCGAGCACTCAGGATTTAGCATGCGCTATCACCCAGATTACATTCTATCAGGCTCTATACTACCAGGCGATGCCAGCAGAGCATAGGGTGCCATTACCAGCACATATTGCAGAGCCTGTCGTGATGGGGTCATCTAGGACATCATCACGATCGGCATCCAAGACTCACGGCACCACATGGACTATGATGGGGCCACCTCCTCCACCTCAGGGGGGGAGGAGATGAGGCTGAGAGCTCGAGGGGCTCTCGAGACACTACACAAAGGGTATTTGATTGAGGGGATTGAGTATGCCAAGATGTAGATTGTGGCATATCAATCCATTTTTGATATGATGTATACATATATTTGTGATATATATATAGATGAGATATTTTTGATCATATGACTTGTGTTATGTATATGTTTATGATGCTTTTATGTTTGATTAATTGATTTGATAATTGGATTGAGGATTCATGAAATTATGTCGTTTTGAAAATTTATAACTTTGATGTCATGTGGTAATATTTTAAATGAAATAATCTGATGTAACAAATTGATTGTTTGTAATGTGATGTGGTAAAAAAATAAAAAGAGACTTCTAACAATAATTTCAAAGGACATTGTCGCTATTATAGACCATTTCATGGAGTCGCTGCTCACTCGGTCGTCAAGCTAGTCCCACTTATAGAAATATTGTTAAAAGTAAAAGAGTGCTTAAGAGACTGTCTTAAGACTTTGGTGCAATGGTGCAAATGATGATGATGATGGTTTGTTTTCAGATTTTCATAAAAATAATAGTATGCATGAAATAATGATTTTTGCTAGGTATAAATTCCTAAGTGTGATAAAATTTTTTTGAATAATTCCCTAGGAATTATACCATCATTGCAAAATTGAAGGTTGACATAATGACATGAAATAATGAAAATGTGTTTGCTTTTTAAAAGCATAATTTGTGTAACATAATGAATTAAGTCATATGGTTTTCATGATTTTTAAATAAATGGGGAATAAAAATTGTTACAATGATTTGCGCTAGGCATAGAATATGTAGGTATAGACTTATACCATCATCGCAAAAATCAAAGAAGAGATAGTTTTATTGCATGGTTGATTTTTTAATAAACAGAAAATATGAAAATGAGGACTTGCGCTAGGCATAAAATTCCAATTTTGGTTTTGGAACTATACCATCGTCACAAAAGTCAACCAGATATATATGTTTTGATTGTATAGTTTTGAAAGGAATTTTTTATTATTTTCTATTATATAGTTGTCCTTATGGTAAACAACTGTACTTGAATTATTCCAAACAAGTTGCAAAAAGAGTATTTCAAAATATTTTGAAGACAAAAGTTAGATTTATAAGGAATCCCATGTGCATATGTGAATTCATTTCCGATCTTGATTTATCATAATGATACACAAAATCTCTCAAATACAAATGTGTGTGCAATTGCTTTGTGCATTTACCAGTTTTGAGCAAGATAATATGATACAAGTGATTTGAAGAAACCAAATAAGTGTTCATTAACCATGATGTAGATGCATATAACCATACTAGACTACTATGTAGGTCGGATTATCAAGAGCTAGCTAATCCATAAGCAGACATAGGTCTGTACAAAAGAAGGTCGCTAATGTGACAGACATATCACCACGCTAGGAGTTACCCAAGGCCAAGCAGGTTGGGCACAAACCACCTGTTATGGGGCTTACCTCACAGTTTTCGAATAATTGAGAATTCCAGGGATTCAAGCTCATCAACCCTTCTTTTCTTTTCAAAGGGTAGGGAAAGGGATTTTATTGCTTTCTTGCTTTCTACTTTCTTTTTCTTTTCTTTGCTTCTTTTTCTTTTTGTATTTTTTGCTTGATTTTTGAGATAGTGCTTGAAATATTGTTGTAATGATATAAAATAACATTTTTTTGTCCTTTTATTTTCTCTTTTTTCCTTCAACTTTTCTTTTCTTTTTATTTTCTAGGGATACTTGCTCGGATTAGTCGTAGAGCAAGGGATTTTTATTCCGGGTAGGGGTGAGCTTGTCCTTTTGCCAATTCTCAAAGATTCTAGACCATGTGCATGATAGGATAGCAGGGGAAACTTTTCGCTCAAGAAATCACTTCTACTATGTAGCAAAACATGGAAATTACAAATATAATCATTTTATTGTGAAAAGATGTGCTTGGTTTAAGTAAATAACAAGATCAATTCTCTATGCTCAAACTTTATTTAATTGAATTTTGTGAACTTTGATATAAGAGAGATTAGTAATCATGCCAGATAAAATCAAGATATTTATTTTTGTGAGTGTGCAAGTGAGGGATTCCAAATAAATGCTAATTTATCAAAAATAATTTGAAACATATAACTGCAACAATTGTAAGAAAATATATATAATTTTTGAGAAGTTTTGAGAATGTTGACTCTCTCTTTCTTCTTTATATTGTTTTGGTTTCGAAAGAGTCAAGAATATTGCTGTTTTGATTTTTTTTTATCATTATTTTGCTTTTTGTTTTTGAACAAAAAATTTAACAAGTGCCATAAATAAATGCAACAAATAGTTTTGAATATTTTTGATGATTATGAATGTTTTTGGTGTTTTTGAATTTATAAATTGAAAGAAATACAAGATAGTGATATATACAAGGATGAAATGACCAAATTTATGCATAGTAACATTTAAGATGCAAAATATTCATGGGTTCTTTAAGTTCTTTACCATCTAAGGTAGATAATTTGTATGCTCTTGATTCAAATTTAGCAGTGATAATGTATGGTCCAAGCCAGTTGGGCTCAAATTTACCTTTAAGGTCCTTAGTTGCATTAGTATTTTTTTGAAGATTTTGAGGATTTTGATTTTTTTGTATTTTGATTTTAATTTATGAATTGAAATTGGTGGTATATACAAGATGATCTATATACACTATACAAGGTTATTTGAGTATAGCATGTCTAAGGTTGCTTCAAAATCAAAGGAGGTTTTGAAGGATAATTTGGTTGAGGTGAAGGTAAGGACAAGAAGGTGATGAATAAAAGGTAGTGATAACAAAAGCTTTGTTATAATGTAGAATAATGTAGCAAAAGATTTGACTTTTATATGTGGAAAATTAATCATGTTACAAAATAAAATGTAAGAAGGATAAGAAGGTTCTTCATTCTTATCACTATATTCCAAGTCTTGATAAGATGGAGGGAGTATATGTGAAATATATGCATGGATGTTATTTGGTAAACAAGGATGATCATATATGGATGAAGAAAAGTGATGGATAGAAAATAATTGTGATAATAAAGAATGTATAGAACTTGATGTTTCAACCGTTAAATATTCTTTAAATGGTGTTGGGTCACCATGTATGGTAACAATTTTATTTGCAAGTTCAAACTTCAAACATTGGTGAAGAGTGGAAGGGACAACCCTCATTGTATGAATCCAAGGACTTCTAAGAAGTAGGTTGTAAGGTGAAGGGCAATATGCTACATAAAATAAAGTATCCAAGATCTTGGATCCAATATTAAAGGGAATAATTATAGTACCTTGAGCTTCTTGAATTTCATTGTTAAAATATTTTATAATAACATTTGATTCATTAAGATCTTCTTCCTTTGTTTTGGGTTTTTGGAATAATTGATAAGTGCATAAATTAAGAGAGGAGTCATTATCTACCATGATAGTTCTAACAAGTGTTTCTTTACTAGATCCTGTAATGTAAAGATAGGAGTCTTCTTGTGGAGTAGAGGAAGGAATATCCTCATCATAGAATGAAATATGGTTAACCTCAAGAGGGTTTACACCATTAATTATGTTCTTAGAGAAAATATGATGAGGAACAAATTGTTGGCTAGGTATTTTGAACAAAATTTCCTTGTGATAAATTTGTAATACTTCTAAAAGGGATATCTTTGCTTGAGGATTAATCACTTGTTGTTGGTTATCAAAGGGGATTTCAAATTGAGATTTTGATTCTAAAGATGAGCTTTCTATGCTTACATTCCATTTTGTATCATTCTCTAGAGCCAAAGATAGTTTTGAAGGTTGGTCAAATGAGGAATCCATATCTTGAATATCAGATTGAGTTGATTGAACTTGAGGTTGCTCATTTGTAGTTTCTGTTACAATATTAATAATATCATCATGATGGGACACATTAACATGCAATATTTGATTGGTTTCTTGTTGTTGATAATTGAATAGGGGTTCTTGGGAGATCTCCATGTCTTGATTGATTATTGGTATTTGTTGTGTAGGAGTTTGATTGTTTATTGAAGATTTATAATCAGTTGTAGATTGTAATTCCTTTATATTAAAAAGACCCTCATCAATCAAATATTGAATTGCACATCTTAAATATTTACAATTTTGTGTCATATGTCCATCTACTCTATGATATTCACAATGTAGCTCAGGTTTAAACCAATCTGCTGTGGTATCAGGTTGTCTTATGGAAGGGAGTTCAATCCTATTTGTATCAAGTAAATGCTTGAGAATTATATCCATTGGTTGATTGAGCTTAGTAAATTTACGTGATGAAGGTTTTTGAGAGGTTTTTGATAAATGCCTTAGGAATTTCGTCATAAAAGGACCTAATGGTTTCTCACCTCTACTTTCTTTATTATGGGTAGAATGATGACAGGAAGATTGCGAAGCATGAGGTGAGTGCATGGTAGAATTGGAAGAATAAGTATTTTCTTGTTGAAATGGATGTGTTGTATTGAAAGAAGAATATTGAAAGGGTGGTGGAGGATTGTATGTGGATTGATAGACATAATATGGATATATGGGAGAATAGATAATATCGTTATGAAGAGGATTGGCAAAGGGATTGTCCTGTTGAGGTAAGGATGAAAAATGAGAAAAGTGTGATGGAGGTGGTGTTGAATAGGGATGAGGTTGGTCATAATCAAAAAATGTATTTGGCTGAATTCTTCCAACATTACTGATGGGCTCATATGGATTTGAGTAAAAACTCATGGTTTGTTTAGTACTTCTAAAAGTAATATTTAGCATCTACTATTTAGAATTGAATCTAAAACATACAAACTTGAAATGATGATTTTGTTTTTGTTTTTCTTGTATACATATATATATTTTTTGTTTTTTTTTTGAATTTATTTTTGAATCAGAAAGATGCCTATGTTATTCACGTCGGGTTCACCAAAATGTATCGCTCCAAATTTTTTGCATCCTTACCTTCAGGCTATAGGATCCGTGCCCGAAAGGAGGATGGGAAAAGGATGTCGTGGTACCTCGGACTAAGAGGACTTGCGAAGGTCCCGCCTCTCAAGGGAGGTGTATTTTGGTGATTTTTCAATGGATGGTGGGTTCACCAGGAAACATTTAATGGCAGTTTCCACGCCTAGGTTTGGAATGTGTTTTAATGTGTTCGTTTTTAGCCTTAAGCATTCATATCCTAGGTTTGGCCAAATGAATCTAAATTAATCTATATGAAAGTGCAGATTTAATGAATACAAAAAATAGATTTAAAGACAGAAAAATAGAGAAATTAAGGAAGAATAAAAGAAGAATACCTGATCCGGATGTCTGATGGAGATTTTGATGTTTGAAGCAGTCAGGATCGTCTGGAATTCGACAGAATTGTCTGAGATCTGACGAGATCGTCTGAGATCTGACGAATTTGTCAGAGACCTACAAATAGAAAAACAGATGCAAAATATAGAGAATGCCACTGTGATGACAGAGGGAAACAACACAAAATGACAATATGGATACTAAACAATAGTTATGAATAGAAATTCAAACAAATTATGATATTCTAATGAGAAATTATGATCTTATCATGCAACCTAAGCTATATGGGTGAACTCCAAATGCAAAATAACATAAAATACTGAATAAAATTGCTAATTACAACATAAAACAATAGAAAAAGGGGAGAAGAAATGCAAACTTCAGGCACTGATTGCCTCAATGTTGACTACAGTCGAAATCGTCCCACATTGGTATGAAATCGTCTCTGATTCGACAGGTTCGCCTTCGATCTGAACAGGTTCATCGACGATGATGTAAGCTTGCTCCGGCTGAAAAATAGTAATGTACCTACAACAAAAATTGGTATAGGACTACTGCAAGTGTGAATTTGGGATGATTTAACGTGTATGAAGTTAAGTTACAGAGAATTTCAGCCAGGGGTTGGGAAGGGAAGGTCCTAAGGATTAAATAGGCTTAGGGGAGTAGTTAGGAGGTTGGAGATCATCCCTATTTGGGAGATCTCCAATGGGGGAGGGTCCCTAACGGCGCAGACACGCTTCTGCCCGGATTAGCGACCCGTTGGAACATAAGCTAATTGTGAAAAATCAATTTTGCGACAAGATCGTCTGGACGTCCTAGCCCAGACGAAATCGTCAGATCTGGGGCGATATCGTCTGATCGACGATGATATCATCAAATGGTCAAAACAACCTCTAAAAATGGCACGAAAAATGGGGAAACGGATTACCCGACGGTTAACGGGCGATTTGGGAGGTTAAAATTTGAATTTAAATTATTTACTAAGGTGAATGTAATTATTATAATTTCACTGCGCCAATTTTAGGGTGCTACAGGTCCAAATTAGAAACTTTCATTTCACATCCAAATTTATGCAATAAATGTTACAATCAGGGTAAATTTGGACCAAGTAGAAAATGGATAACATTATGCAGTTTATTACATTAGGGAAGTATGCTAAAAATATTGTATGCCTATGCAATGAAATAAAGAACCAACTAGATAGCAAACTATGTAACCATAATGACAAAACAAGATAATGAAATAATAGTGTCCTTTTATTATATAAATTCATGTTCCTTCAATAGAGGTTATAATGGAACCCATTTAGGGGTTTACTACCAATTTGATACAATTTTACAACAAGAGGAAGAATATAGGTGTATCTTGTAGAATATTTTTACATCCTCACAAACTAATTTGGGAAGGATATTTCGTGACCTTCATAATGTATTATGATGATGGATGAATATTTATGCCATTTGCTCCTTGTAGATACCTGTAATCTACACACAATGAAATCTAAAGAGCATCAAAAGCATATGAAGATCATTTCAAGATAAGGCCCATAATGATGACAAATAAAGTGATAAAGAAGCTGAAATATGACAAATAAATGCATGAAAATGAAATCTAACTATGCTAGAAAGTAATTGAAATGCTACTAAATTTGATAAAAGCAAAAAAATAGGGAAATAGATCTTTTTTGGGAGGCCATATTTGTGCAGGATGGTCTTGCCTGTTGGTCATCTCGGGGTGATACTGTTGCACCTATGGGCAGTCTTTGGGTGAGATGATTGCTAAACCATAAATAATTCCTTGAGGCTGATGTGAGGTAATGATAGGTTTGATTTATGGATGGGTTGACATTCTTGGTGCGCTCATGAGGAATGACTTAGAGGTGGAATCTACACTAAATAAAGGGCATGGATGATGCAAAGATTATGAATTTGATCTTCAACCTTTGAGACGAGTCATTGGCATTCTTGGAAGCTCCATGGTTGAATTTTGGTAGCACTTCATTGCTTTTAGAGTGAGATCTATTTGATTCTTCAATTCAATAGCAATTCAATGCATAAAAACTTGGATATATTCAATGAAGGCTGAGCACCTTTAACTAGACTTCCAAATGGGAGTCCAAAGCTTTTAGGAGAATCCAAGAAGTGGTTGAGATCAAGAAATATAACTACTTATCGATAATCATCATGAAACGTGACTTCGTTATATCATTGATCTTAGCTAGCACGCATAATTGTTTGAACCATAGCGAGAAAATTTTCTTTTGGTGTGGTTATCTTGGGGTAGTATGGTCATGACTACGAGTCATATCATGGTGAGATGATCACAGTTAGGGACCATATCATTGTAATACGATCACTATGGAGACCATCCTTTGGTGGGATGGTCGTGGTCGCAAAGGTAAATTCCTCCCTATTTGAGTGGTGAAAACCATTGTTAAGCCCTAGGGCTACCCAAGGTGGGTCATATGGCCTAAAAAGGTGTCCATATAGGTAGTCTTCTCAATATGACATATTTTAGGTGTCTAAAAATACCCCTTTTTGGGATGCATTGTGTGAAAGCACATCACAAAGAAAAAATAGATGACCTATAATCAAATTGAGGGTTGATTGTATTCATTTATCTTATCAATGTTAGATACCCAATCATGAAAAGAGCATGCATATTTGAATAATTTCTTCCAAAAATTTGGTGGACTTGGTTGTGGTAAACCTTTCAATTATCAGTGGACAAGATCATGTATACAAATTTTATCTTAAGGAGACATGCTTATCTGACTTATAGACTTTAGATCCACCAAGTTTTTATTGAGATTTTTGCTTTTTCTCCAACAAATGGGTAAGTGTATGATAGTTGTTTGCAATGCTTCTTGAATAAATGTACTTTACATGATTGAGTGTTTGATTATTGAATTTGATTATGAATTTAGTGATGTATGACTACCCTCTCAAGCGACAAGTCAATAAGGATATGGAAAGTGATGAAAACGATGAGTCGCTTGATGAATATGACTTGTTTTAGGATTTTTAGGACTCTAAAAAATGTGGAAGGGGAAAAATCCTATTACAACTATTATTTGACCATTATTTATAATTGTACATCTCTATCCCTTGGAGCAGTCCAACTGCACGACTTTTTTAGGGAATTGAGATGATAGCAATTCAACTCATATCAAAGGTAAATCATTGTATACGAGGATCACTTGAGGCTAAGTGGAAGAAGGAAATGTACACCTCTATCCCATGGAGTAGTCCAATAACATGGATTTATTAGGGAGTTAAGTTGATAGCACTTTGATTATTGTAGAAGCCTTCTGAAATGTTTTTGACCAAAGGAATTGGGGTACCTTTGGAGTTTTTTGTTTTTCTTGTTTTTATTTATGAGTGGACTTACAATAATATACTCATCTTACCAGATTGTATGGATATCCAATTGTTAAAATGATTATAAGTATATACTCTTATACTCATATTACTAGAGTAGGTCACTAGATATGAGGTTCACTCAAGATTTTTGATTTGATTGTTGTAAGTATTTTTTTTAGTATTATATTATTTCTATGTTTTATATTTTAGGTTTTTTTTGAGCAATCTCATGGAGAGATGGTTGCATTTTGCAATTTTTGGGTTCATCCCATGGTAGGACAATCACATTAAATGTTACCATTTGGTATAAATATAGTCACAAAATTTGAAAAATATAAAAGCAAATTTTCGAAAATTTTAACATCATTTTCACTTCTGGTAGTTGGAGAAAAGGAGAGGTGAGGAGGAAGAGAGTCATTTTTGATGTGAAGCACTATTTTATTACCAACTCAATCCTACCATGAAACAACGTGAGGCTTCAATGAGCAGAGGAGCCAGAGTGAGGAAGGTAGGCACCTTATTCCCTCTTTTGTTATTAGGCAATTTAAAATGAACCTCATTAATTAATTTGGAAAATAAACCACACTAGAATTTAAGGCAATGCAACTCATGTAGGATGTAGGATGTAGCATATGTTACTAAGGTTTGCTTATTTTGGATGTGTCTTTTTTGTTTGTTTGTGAGCATTTTTTTGTTTTTTTACAATTTTTTTAAGGCTATCTCGGGTAGACACGGTCCTTGTTTGAGGGTTTGGGAGCCATCTCAGGGTGATATGGCTATGTTTAAAATACAATGGTAAAATTTGTTACCATTGTGGTGGCTATCTCAGGGTGATATGGTCACATTTGTAGACCATATCACCCTGAGATGATCATGATTTTAATTGATTTTTTTAGTTTTAGTTTTTATTTTTATTTTTTTGATTGATTGTCTGATTGTGTGCTTGGTATACTCAAATTTTGAGGGCTCATCATAGAGATTTGATAGTATTTGACATGGTGTGAGGATGCCTCTTAAGGGATGATTGAAAATGTATTAAGGCGATTGGCCTTAAGAAGTTGTCAAGGCTAGATGTAGTGGTGGTAGACCAGGCCTATTTGACTACCTTAGTTGACCATTGGGATAGTTGCACCAACACTTTCCACCTCCTAACTGGTGAGATGATAGTCACATTGGAGGACATCTACCAAATTATTTGCATTCCAATTTAGTAACACCCTATCACTTCCACTCCCTTTATTCAGTAGGACAAAGTGCTACCAAGGATATTTGGTTAGGATGTAGAGGTTGTGATGTAGTGCATGGACAGTGACAGAGTCCTTATTAAGGCATGGTACACCATATGAATATTTACTAGTAGACATGTAGTGCTTCTCACTCATGTCAAACATGCTCCTACCTGATACTTCATGTGTGAGGTTCCCATGGAACATCCTTGATTTATTATAGAATTTGGTGGGGTGCAATATCACAGAGTCAATGATCATGGCATGGGGGAGCACTTTACTCACACATCTATATGATGAGTTATATGAGATCTAGCATCAGGGTAAGCATGAATTGGGCTATAGTTTCCTACTCTATATTTGGGGTTGGGAGTATATTAGAGTGGATATACAAAAGGGGCTTCCTCAACTAGGGCAAGCTCATATGGAGGATTAGAAGATAGAATATGCGGCTTGATGGAGGTGAGATCAATAGGTGGGTCATAGTTAGTCTCATATAGGTAGTATGGCTCACTACACAAGGTCATTTGAGGGACTAAGACCAGTTTATATTATATGGTGGCCTTATCTAGATTGCTAATTATGGATAGAGGTAGCTAAGCAACTAATATGGGTGAGATGTGAGAGATAGTTGATTGGTCAACATGGGACAAATTAAGAGTACTTCAACACTCTCTCATTACTCGATAGTTTGGGGTTCATCAGGATATGTCTAGTAAGCTTGTCATATATTGATATTGAGGGGCTGATATGTAGCTAGAGTGGCCATAAGTGGTGCCTATAGGGGATGAGGTTGATCAACCACTAGTTGATGTAGGTATGCATGCAGACATAATAGCAGAGTATGATGCCTAGTGGGTGACTCAACTATGATAGGGAGGTAGCCCTATGGGTAGGTCGATTGGGGATGCAATAGAGGAGGGTGGGCACAAGAGGTCTCAAGAGATGAGGTAGGGTATAGAGGGTTATGACTGCATTATTGAATGAATGGGGAGTGGGTCCAGACCATGGAGGGAGTGGAGGAGTCATAGGATGAGGGTGGTTATGAGGAGGAGGATCCTCAAGATGGAAATGTGTAGATCAAGTCACATGTGTAGTTGCTTTAGGTATAGTTAACAAAGTGAGATACCACCATAGTAGTACTTCAAAGCCAACTAGCCATAGGGAAGTAGTAGCAGAGAGGATTCTCTAGGAAGAGGAAATTGCTTAAGGCTTAGGTGGATAGTTCCTAGGTAGCACTTAATAGGGTTACGATAGAGTGATATGCCCTATAGGATTATATGACTATTAGGATGGTAGAGCAAGATGCTCTATAGGCTTAGGTGATAGAATTGACTATAAATAAAGGGTAGATAGGGGTAGGTAGCCAACCCATAGGTGATGTGATGATGCTATAGGTATAGGTGGCTTGATATTACTCCCTTAGATGATTATATCAAGCTTACATTATGATATTGGAGGATGAGGTAGAGTGGTATGGAGGCATACTCCCTACATGGTCATCATCAGGGGCATCACATCAGAGTCATTCCACTGATTCAAGGTAGCCATCAGTGAGGTAATGTGTTTTGCTATTTTGAGACACTTCTTAGAGGTCACAGGCTAGTGGGTCTTCTCAACATCATTAGGGTGGGGCTGAGGGTGGTGGTGAGAGTAGTGGTGTAGGGCCAGCCTGAAATGTTTACATATGCTCCTATTTTTGAGAGTGTGAGGTTTTATTACCCACTCTATTATAGCCTATGGGTAATTTTATATCATGATGTATCAAAAATTTACCATATATCTGATATATCTCTTATTTATGGCCCATCATGTGTTTGTGTTATGATTTTATTTTATGTATGGATGCAATGATGGATGTATGCTTAGATTATGTGATGTATGGATGTGATACCTAGACATTATAGTATAGATGCATAGATGTATGCCTAGATATGTGTATGTATAGATGCAACATCTAATGTTAGATGTATGATTTATATTTGTTTATTTGATTATGAGTGTGAAATTATATTATTTATATAAAAAATCTAATGTGTATGAGATGCATTAATTTTTATATGGATGTTCTAAAGCAAATAATGGGTGTATGTATTAATTGATTTAAAAAATAATAAATGAATCAAAATGTGTTTAAAAAACTAATTCTAGACACCATAGAATGTATAAAAATAATGAATCAAAAGGTTAACCTTATCACAAATTTTTTACATTTGAATGTGAATATATGATATGGAATATGTGTGATGTGGAGGTTTTCCATGTGATATTTTATGAATTAAAAGGTGTGTGTAAAATAGTCAGTGGCCATCTAAATATCATTTTTGATATTCATCTGGTATCTATCCTATTTTATGAGGACCTCTTAATAAGAAAAATATCATAAGGAAAACTACAAATGATGATGATATAGTTAAGTGCTATGAGGGAATTTTAAGGTTTTCCATGGGACTCAAACACCCTAGTTGACTAGTCAAATGTTTGTTTACTGACTACACAAGACTCTTTAAAGATACAAGTCTGTTATGAAGACCAAGATATTCAATATCCTTGTGTGTGCAAAGTGAATGTATTAGATTATGCATAAGACTACCCCATTGCCAAGAAGATTTCATGCAACCCATTATTGTAATGAGGATCACTCTATGGTCATCTTATATTGCATTTGGATGTAGTTGGACTAGACTACTAGGCAATACAAGCCACCCAAAAGCTAGCTCATCCATAAGCTAACATTGGTCTATACAAAATAAGGTTGCTAATGTGACATAAATATCACCATGTGTAAGTCTACTCCATTTACATATGGATTTCATTCAATCCATTGCTGTAATTAAGATTACCCCATGGCCCCTAAATAAACTAAGGGTTCCAAGGATTCAAGCTCATTATCTATCTATCTATCTATCTATTTATATATATATATATATATATATATATATATATATATATATATATATATATATATATATATATATATATATATATATATTCTTAGTGGTGAGAACCACTATTTTATGAGAAAGGGATTTTATTAGTGGTGAAAACCATTGTTTTCCTTTTTCTTTTTTTTGGGGGGGGGGAATTTCTTGTTTTGTTGAAGATCAACAAGATTACTTGGGTAGGTGGGAGCTTATCCTTTTTTCAATCCTCAACATCCTAGACCATGCACATAATAGGATGAGCAAGGAAATATTTTTGTCAAGGTGGCAAGGAATACGTTGTAGTATCATCCTTCCTTGTTCAGACTTGGATGTTAGATGTGTGAAATTATGTTGAGATTTTGACATATGCAAGGTATTATCAAAGCAAGACCTTACTTCCTAGAAGCCAAGATAGTTGTATGAAAAATCTAAAAATAAAACTAGATATGGATAAATGATTGGAAACCCTAGTGAACACCCCATAGCAATGTATTAGTTGTGTTGAAAAACACATATACTCACAAAGGGGTAATATAGATGGTAGTGATATGTGGTATGTGGAGGTTTTCCCTATGCTCTTTTGCAAACTAAAAAGGTGTGTGTAAAATATTAAGTGGTAATATAAACATCATGGCTAATATTCATATGGTATATAACCTATATTACGATGACCCCTTAATAAGCACAAGCTCATAAGAAAAATTGCAAATTATGATGATGGATAAGATTGATTTAAGACTCATGACTAGCATACAAAATGGTATCATTTGTAAGAATGCAAACACAACTTGTCCTAGTGCAAGTGTAATGGATGAATATGCCTAATGCAACTAATCAATGAATGTAATGAAATGCATGATGATGTAATGCAAATGTTTTTGTATTTTGATGTTTTGTATTTTTTTTTTGTGTTTTATGTTTTCTATTTTTCTTGAAAATTTTGATGATTTTGATTTTGATTTTTATTTTTATGATGCATTATGTGTTATGCATGAGACGCATGCAAATGGAGAATGTTGATAGGTTTAAGTTCCTCAACATCTTCAAGATAAGTGAGGTGATAAGTTCTTGGCCTTATCTTTTGTGTGATGATAAAAGGACCTAACAAGTTTACCATGAATTTATCTTGCAAGTGTGGTGGTAAGTTGGATTTTTGTTGATTTTCCTTGAGCACAAGGTCAAATTTAAAATCCCTTAGGTTGAATTTCATATTGTAAGCTCTTTTAAGGCAATATTGATAAACCTAGAGGTGCTCGACAACATTAACACAATATTCATCAAGAAGGATTAGTTGGTCAAGGCAAGCCTATCGTACCATATCATCATCGATGAAGTCTTAGAGTGATACGCACAACAAAGGAATTTCTAAATCTAGGGGCATAATGGCCTCAGTGGCATATACTAGAAAAAATGGGGTTGTCCCAGTGGGTGTTTGAATTCTAGTTCAATAAGACCATAATGCTAGAGGTAGTTGAAGATGCCAATATTTGTGGTTTTTCTTGATGATTTTCTTAAGGATGGCAACTAAAGTTTTTTTGGATACCTCTGCTTGTCCATTAGCTTATGGATAATAGGGTGCAAACAAGTTTTGTTGTATGTTATACTTAGATGTTAAAGCACACACATATTTATTCTTGAATGGTGTCCCATTATTCAAAATTATTTTGGATGGAATACCAAAATGACATATGATATTATTGAGTATGAACTCCACAATGCGAGATCTAGTCATAGTGGTAAGAGGGATGGCTTCCACCCACTTAGTGAAGTATTGGGTGGATGTTAATATAAATTTGTGATGGCTCAAATATGGGAGTAATATTTTCCTAATTAAATCAAAGCCCCACTATGAAAATGGACATATCGATTGAATCAATTGTAAGTCCTGAGAAGGCAAGTGTGAAACATTAGCATGATGTTGGAACTTTATGTACTTCCTAAAATAAGCACAACAGTCCTTTTTCAAAGTAGGCCAATAATAATCCATTCGAAGGATGCACTTAGCGATGGCCATACCACTAAATGGCCACCACAAGTACCATCACGAGCTTACAAAATTGCCCAAGAAATTTCTTAGGGTTATAACAACTAAGGAGAAGTCCATCATAGTTTCGATGATAAAGGATGTCTTCTAACGAGATATATTTTGTTGCTTTCTATTTGAATTGTAATTTTATGGTATGTAACAATCCTAAAGGAATAGTGCCAAGTTTAAAGAAATATTTTAATTGGGTGAACCAATCTTGATATGCTTGGGTTTTGATTAAGTTAAATACTTGTTCTCATTGTGGTTCATCACGCATGAATGCATATTGGGAGATAAAATTAATATGAATGGTCATGTTATTATTATAAGGATATTGTGGAATACAAGACCCCCAAGATGCATGGTTCAAAAAGTCTTTTACCTTAGAGAATCTATCTTGCTTTGATTCAATCTGGATCATGTGGATAACTTCATTATTATATGAAGTTTCACATAAAATCATTGATTGTGAGAGCATTTTGACTTGTATGGTTGTGATATCAATGGATGGGTTTTACAAAATTAATGACCCCAAAGAAGCCATTGTATCCACAAAATTATTATATGAACGAGGGATTACCTTGATGTTATATCTTTCCAATTGAGCTAGAAATTTATCCATACGTTCTTTGTACAATTTCAAGATCAAACACTAGAATTGGTATATTTTCTTGACTTGGTTTAATATGAGCAAGGAATCACTAAATATATTTAGCTTTTTGATATTCATGGTGATGGCTATTTGAAGGCCTAGAAGGAGGGCTTCATATTCAACAATTTTATTTGTACAAGGGAAGTTGAGTTTGAATGAAAGGGGTATAGGAGCCCCTTACAGTGTGAAGAACACAACTCTTGCACCACCCCCTTACACGTACTTAGAACCATCAATGAATAGAGTCATGTTGGATTTGTTTTTGGGTTCTTTTGGCTTGGGTGATTCCAATAGTGCAAAGACTACATCATCAGGTAATTCAATGATGAGAGACTTATCATCCTAGAGAGGAGCATTTGCTAGTTGATCGGAAATAACTTGACCTTTGATGGATTTTTGACTTATGAATTCAAGGTAAATTTTGGTCAACATCATGATACATTTTGTGGTTTTATTGTTATGGTACGTGTGATTCATCATGTACCACAAATAATTTTCTTTTGAAATGATATACAATGTATGATTCAGCATGTAATGTCAAGATTTTTGGTGGTGAATACCATTGCTAGGTAAATCTTCTCGATGTATGTGTATTTGAGCTCATAGCTCACCAAGGTATGATTAGTGTAATAGATAGCTTATTCCTTGTTTACCTCATTCTTATGGGCCAACATGGTCCCTAAGGCAAAGTCAGTGGTTGAAATATATAGTAAAAATGGTACACCTAGTTAGGGTAGGGCTAAAATTGACAATGAGGCTAGGTATTGCTTAATATCATGATCAATTTTGGGTCAAAACCTGACATACCTTTGTATGACCAAGCAAAAGCTTCTATCTTTTCTATAAATAGAGATGTGTAAATGGCTTGCTCTTCAATGGAGAGACATTTTTTAAATTTTGCATTTTTGAGAGCCTCGGGATCATTACCATTGTCTACATTAATCATTTCCTCTATTAATATATGGAATTCCTCCTTACGTTGATGATGCATAAGGATCAAGTGGATGTTATAAATTGGGTTTGGATAATAGATTATATTTGGTTTAACCTCAACTTGACTAACATACTCAGATGAATCTTGAGAGAAATGAAATGGTTGTAGCAATTCCTCACAAGATAAGAACTCTTTTGATGATGGTGGTGATATGATGTGATCAAAATTGATGGCATAATTATTGAGGTGCAATAGTTTTGAGGGGTAATTATAATTATGAAGTGGTGATATTAGATAAATGAAAACCATATTTATAGATATATAGTTTCCATTCATGTATGGGAGGGACCTATCAAGTATGAGATGGCCTAGATATGTTAGAGATGGTTGAGATGGAAATGGAATGAATGGATATTACCTTGGAGGATCCAGGATGAATGGATATTTTGGAGGTATAAGCTGCTCCTAGGTGGGTTGGCACACAAGAAAATACCTATGATAGAGATCCTTTATATTTATGGGAGTGATTTCTATTCTCTCTTTTTTATTTCACCAAAGGTTGTGAGGACCTAGATATACCAGTTCTATTTCATCTTGTACTCTTATGATATCTCATTGATGGATTCAAAAAGATATCGAATGTGGCAAGGACCAAGGTATGTAAGTTTAATCTCATCCTCATAATCTTCTGATGTCTTACTAATGAAGTCAGAAGGATCGATAGAAACTACTGTAACAGGTATATGATCTCCTAACAAATGAGAATATCCTAGATCAATGTAATCATTCTCATCAATATCCTCCCCAAAGCCTATGGTTAGGCATTGGAGAGAGTCTATAAGAAGCTCTTCATGCATATGTATGGAATACCCTAATCCAAATTTATTCATGTGAAGTTGGTATTATGGCTAATAGGGGTTCCTAAGACCCTATTCATATTTTCCAAGGCCATTTTTGTACCAATGGTAGTGGTAAAAATATTACAAGGTAAATTTTAGGTTTGACATGTAATACATGTTTTTTAAGAAATGTTCATCGTCATGGGCTATCATAGGAAACTATTTGATAGATTCATAAAAACCTCCATATATGAAATTTGTTTGTTTTACGGGTATTACCAAGGCTACAATTGTAATGAGGGATAATTATGGCACATGAGGTCTACAGATATCTTGAATAGACTCGATAAGTGGTGTAATGTGAAATTTTGTACAAGGTACTCAACAAGACCGATATTAGCGAAGTGGATTATGACTTGTGATGATGATTATGGGGATGATGGAGGTGTAATGTGGGGTAGATCCTCCATCACAATAAATTATTCTTCATTTTTTATGGAAATAATCATTTTTGCTACTAATATGGTAGGGATGACTGATAGGATTTCCTCCATTGGTGCCTTCAACTTATTATCACTTGAAGGATCTGATGACAAAGAAGGAATGTTAGAAGACACCAGTGGTGGGGGCTAAGATGGAGATGATGATGTGGAAATATTAGTGGATGGAGGTGATGGTTTTGATGGAAGTTCTAGATGCTTACTAAGGTGATCAGGCTAGAAGTACAGGTGCATGGATGGTAGGATAAATTCTTGTGGGTTGCTAACCAGATTAACATATTTCAAAGGCTTATCATTTGAAGGGATGGCATAGATTTTACCTTCATGAATGCATTTGACACACTGGTGTAGTATGGATGGAATGAATTTCATGTCTCTTATCCAAGGTCGACCAAGTAATATGTTGTATTGCATCACACCTTCTAACAAGTGGTACAATACATAAGTCATATTTAGTCCAATTTTCCAACTATGGAGCATAGAACATCATTAAATACCCTAAGAGTGAAGGTGGATGCCATAATATGTGGTGTTGGAATACTAATATATTCCAAGGTAGAAGTAGTGATGATATTAATGGAATAACCTGTGTCTATCAACACCCATTTATAGGTGATCCTATTTATACACATGATGATATGCAATGGAGGATAAACTATATTCACAGGTATCAATTTTATCTCATGGTCATAGAAGGTAATGATATGTTCTTTACACTTTTGGATATGCCCCATAAAATTAATAAAGGCATTGGGATCCCAAAGCTGCAATTCAATGTACTTCAATATCTCCATGAGAGCTTCTTTATAGGGTTATGCGTAAGTGGTCAGCCCAAAAATGTATTTATAAAAATTTGGTGAATTAGTTTTGAAATCCAGATGAATAGTATCCAAATGATGTAGAAGGTTCACTATTATTAGGTGTAATGTTGAAAATCTAAACTTAAAATGATCAAATTATTATAAAATTGTAGAGAATCGACCCAAAAAAAGTTTAAAACCAAATTTTTTTGGCTAATGGTGAAGAACACAAGCTTAAACTAAGAGGGAGGGGTGAACAATATAAGATCACTTTTTACTTTTCTTTCCTAAATAATATTAATCAATATAATCAATGGCAACTATCAATAGCAATAACCAAAGCAATGCATAAATCATCACACACAATAAAGACACCAATTTAACGTGGTTCACCCAAATATGGATACCTCCATGGAGAAAATATTTCTTCCAAATATTTTTCAAATAAGACCACATTTTACTTTTATTTCCCAAACAATATTAATCAATATAATCAATGGCACTATCAATAGCAATAACAAAAGCAATGTACAAATCATCACACACAATAGAGACACAAATTTAACGTGGTTCACCCAAATATGGCTACCTCCACAGAGAAAATATTTCTTCTAACTATTTTTCAAATAATCTCATGGAAATCATTTCCCTATTGCAATGTTTATTAACCTTAGTCCAAAGGATATGTTGATCCCATAAATATGGTTTATGGATCTCTATCCATAGGAGAACTCCTTCACCTATGCTATAGCTAGTTATCCTCTAGAAGACTGCCTCCACTACACTAATTTTGGATCTCTCTCCACTTGAAGACTCTTATCCTCACTCAGAAGACCTATCCTCAATGTCCTGGATGATGGATCTCTATCCACTGGAGACTCTATCCTCTTTTCTGTGTCACCTCCAAAGCTCTTCTCAATAGGTTCACTCATAACCTTCTCAAATATGCTCAATAGGTTCACTCAAAACCTTCTCAAATATGCTCAATAGGTTCACTCAAAATTGATTCAAATATGCTCAATAGGTCCACTCAGAACCTACTCAAATCTACTCAATAAGTCACACAAAACTTGCTCAAATCTACTCAACAGGTCCACTTAGAACCTACTCAAATCTACTCAACAGGTCCAATTAGAACCTGCTCAAATTTACTCAATAGGTCCATACAAAACCTGCTCAAATCTGATCAACAATATCACTCAAAACTTGTCCAAATATGCTCAACAAGATCACTCAAAACTTTTCCAAATATGGTCAACAAGCTCACTCAAAACTTGTTCAAATTTTCTCAACAAGATAACTCATAACTTGTCCAAATATACTCAAAAATCTCACTCAAAAATTGTCCAAATATGCTTAACAAGCTCACTCAAAACTTGTCCAAATCTGCTCAACAATCTCACTCAAAATTTTTCCAAATCTGCTCAACAAGCTCACTCAGAACTTGTCCAAATTTGTTCAACAAGCTCACTCAGAACTTGTCCAAATATGCTCAAAAAACTCACATAGAACTTGTCCAAATATGATCAATAAGTCATCTCTAGGACTTGCTCAAATCTGCATTGCAAGCTTCTACAAAAGCTCACACAAAATCAGTCCACAAGCCTTCTCAAATACTTATCTCAAATTAGCTTAACAAGTTCACACATAACTTATCTCATAGAATCATAAAAAGAATTTTGTAGAGACTCAATCACTTTATCAACTCAATATTATAGAAGCATAAAGAGAATTGTTAGAGACTCAATATGTTCTATACTCAATGCTCAATCACTTTCTCAACTCAATATCATAGAAGCATAAAGATAATTGTTAGAGACTCAATATGTTCTATTCTCAAAAAATCAATCTCAACTCAAATAAATCTCAACTCAAATAAGAATATAGAATAGTTTGTTTTATGGAACTTGAACAACCACTTAATGCATCCACTTGACTAGGCTTAATCAAATCTACTCAACCAATCACATCAAGGAACAACCCTTTCTCACAAACCCTAGTCCAAGCATGTATCAACCAACTCAAAATGTTTCCAATAATTCTCAACAACAAATATCACATAACAATGATACTCATGTTATTTTCTAACTCACATTCAATTTCTTTGTATCACCCATTGGATTCAACAAAAATGCTAATAAGACAAGGTTTTAATCACAAATCTCGACTCAGAAAACCTTGAAGCATAAACTCAAAGTACTTCACTCAACCAATGGTCTAAACAACAATGCTTATCAAACAAGGTTTAATCACAACTCACAATCCATAAAACCTTGAAGCATTAACTCAACCACTTTTGAAAAGGAAACCCTAATCAATCCTTTTCTCTCCAATGATATTTTTAGAAATCAATCACCCAATCAAGTCAATGGAGAATATTTCCCATACCTTTTTGATGCCAAGGAGTTGTCCACAAAATATGTCAAACTCAACACACTTTCAAATATTTCCTTTTCAATCACAAAGAGGTTAGAGGACTTGAGTAATATCACAAAAATAAAAATAATATCCCAATAACACCTAATTACTCCTACTCAATAAAATTCACCATGTCCCCTCAAGAAATAATTAATCCCCTTTGAAAAAGAACAAATCAAACTTACTTTGAATACATTTACAAAAATAATAATATCTCTTTACGCACACCTTATTTTTCCTTCTAAGTAAGTTAATCAAATAGCTCTTGAAAAATTCTTCCAACGATATATAATATGCTACCCTTCCAAAAATAAAACCATAAAAAATCTCTCAATTTTCTAAGGCATAGCATAACCCTTATTTCTCCCTTAAGGCTATTTTAATAAAAATTAAAATATAAAAAAAATTACTTGCCTTGTTTCTCAGAGGGATTAGATCCCCTGATGTCCTCCTTCCCAACACCTTAACCATGGCCAAGCCACCATTGGACCATGTGCCCACATGTGCCTAAATAAGCATGAACTACACCAAAAAACCTCATGAACTTGCGCCTTTTGAAATGATCAAAATGTGCTTTGAGCAATTTGACTAAGCAAGAAACCTCCAAGTGAATTGAATGTAGGACATCCTATGTCTCACCAAGACAATGCATTGCTAGGCCAAGCTGACATATGTGTTCCACAAATACAAACATTCCTTGCTTCAACCTTTTTGTGATTCACAAAGTCTTTTAAACATGAGCCTTAATTCACATGCATTACAAAAATGAATTAGCAAGGATAATTTCGAAGATAACTTTGGCATGATATTAATATGCATTCCAATTAAATTACATGACATCGAAAATTCCCTTTGGCTTATGACATCGGTGCTTCCCTTTGGCTTTTATTGCATTGGCGCTTCCCTTTGGAAATAAAATATGCCTTGTTTTAAAACTCTAAATCCAACCTTTGGGTTTAGATATTTTCAAACTTCATAAACCCACTTTGGCAATATAAAATATTGTAATAAAAATTACAATTATTTTATTTGGCTATGGCACTTCTAGCCATTATAATATTTATTTATAAAATTTAAATTCATTCTGAATTTAAATAATTTATAAAATAAATATTACCACTCCTTTCTAACTTCTGTCTTTTGCACTTTTTCACTTGAAATTTTGCCTTCCTAAATATCAAATGATCATCATTGTTACCTTTATCTCTGCTAAAATCATGGTATTAATTATGACTCTATCTGGTGGCATCAATGGTGACATCAATGATATATTTGACTTAGGGACTCAAAATGTCCAACAATATCCCCCTTTGTCATTGATGGAAACCCATATCCTTTTACTAAAACATGACCTTTCTTTTTCTTCTGCTCCCCTTGGGACATTACTCCCCCTGGTTCAATGCTCTATCAAATATCAAATCTCTCCCCATTTGACATCAATGGCAAAGGGTCACCTTTGGGTCTCGGGGCTAAGAATGAGCCTCTTAGGTTAGCCCCTTCCCCATCTTCACATGAGGTGGTTAATTTTTGGGTGGAATTATTTCTACTCCCCGAAATGACTATTCTTTATCTTTATTTTTCTCTCTTATTTTTTGAGTTTTTTGAATCCTCTTTACCAAGTCATCATCCCTATTCCTGTCATCACTTTTGTTCATGTTCCTATTCTTGTTCTCATCAATGTTCTTGTTCTTGTTCATATTCCTGTTCTCATCCATGTTCCTGTTCCTATTCCTGTTCTCATCCATGTTCCTGTTCTTGTTCTTGTTCATGTCCATGTTCCTATTCCTGTTCATATTCTTTTTCTTGTTCATATTCCTATTCTTGTTCATGCCTAATTTTGGAATATTTTCTCTACACCATCTTGTTGTATGACCATCATTATTGCACTTATAACACTTAATGTTATTATTCCTTGGAGGTGCAACTGTCTTAGGATTTATCCTATTGAAGCCATATCCTCTTCTGTCATGATTCTTGCAATTAATTACCTTGTGATAAAACTCATTACATGAGTAGAAATACCCATGGAAAAGCTTTTCTTTCCCATATTCCTATATTTCATGTGTCCTGCATTGTGAAGCCATGTGTTCAAACATGTGACATGAAAAACGTCTTCCATTGAAGAAACCTTGCCTGAATCCCATTGGTATCTTATGTTAGCATATAATAAGATTGCACTTATTACATTAATGAATAGGGGTAAAATAGCGCATAGCGCTCTCCAAGTCAGTTTGGTTGGTTATGAAACCAACCATACGGTTCACCAACCGAACCTCTCTATGTATTTAATCACATGCACATCAATTGAATGGTTTACTTTTGCATTGCACTTCATTTCAAACTTGATCATGGTACCAGAGCAGGACCCTCATCACTGACGTGGAAGCAGGACACCCAACCAACGCAGAGCACGAGACCAGACCTGTCTTGCCCACCCGATGCGAAGCACGAGATCGAGACCAGACCTGTCTTGCCTACCCGACGTGGAGCACGAGACTGACACAGAACACAGGCAAACTCGAAGAACCAAGGCAAGCAGTGGCTCGAATCCCAAGGCGAATGCAGGCAGACTCGAAGAACCAAGGTAGGCAATGGCTCGAATCCCAAGGCGACTCTTGTTATTTTATAGGTGATAGGTGGACCAGAGACACGCTGACGTAGCCATTCGATGCTGAGGTGGACCAGAGACACGCTGACGTGGCCCTCAAGGACATGCTGACGTGGCCCCTCCCCGACACGTGGAGTACAGAGACTGGTTAACATGGGATGTAGAGATGATGTGGAGTGCAAAGAATATCTAGAGAAGCTGACGTGGAGTGCAAAAACTGGATGGAGAATGCTAACATGGAGTGCAAAGGTTGGTTGGGGAGAGCTGACGTGGACACGCTGCATGCCATTCTAGGTGGCAAAAGGACATAGGGGGAGGGGTGACCGCCCGTAGGCAGTCACTATCTAAGGTGGCCCTCCCACCTTTTATCCCATGTGAGTGCATCCACAGGATGCATGTGGGATAAATCCCACATTTTTACTCATGGCTCTCCATTAGAGTAAATACCCAGTGGTGGGCTTTACTTCCCAGCCACTTGGGCAGCGCAGTTGGTCACCCGCGCTCAGTACTGTGGACAAGGTCCATGGTTCAAATCTCGTGGACTCCATACTTTGATGCCCAAAAACTCTTTTTGATGCCTGGAAGAAACTTTTGACGCCTGGAAGAATTTTTTGATGCCCGCCTATGGAAATTGACGCCCGATAGGCTATTTGACGCCCGAAAAGGTTATTTTGACGTCCTCAAAGAGTTTTTGACGCCCTCAAAGGGGTTTTGATGGCCTAAAAGGGGTTTTTTGACTCCCTCAATGCATTTTTTGATGCTCTCAAAGGGGTTTTGAAGCCCTCAAAGGGGTTTTTGATGCCCTTAAGTGTTTTTTTTATACAAAAGTATTTTTTTGTGCAGACCGAAGAAGTTTTTCTTCCTTGTTTATTTTGCAAACAGAAGGGGGGAGAACACAGTATTCTCTCTTTTTGCAAAATTCTAAGACCTAGGGGGGAAAATATAAGGAACCACCTTCAAAATGGCTACTATTCATAAATATCTCTCGGACTCCCAGTTGTTGAAAGGTTCTAACTTTGTTCCATGGAAGACAAAGATGAGAGCCATTCTTCAGGTGGAAGATTTGTGGGATGTAGTAACCGACATTTCACAACGCCCTCAAACAGTAGGAACAGATCAAGAAGCTTGGGATAAGAAGGACAAAAGAGGTCTCATGTTTCTCCTACTTGCTATGACAGATGAGGTTCAACCTCATATCTGTGATGCCAAAACCAGTAAGGTAGCTTGGGATTCTTTGATTACTATTTATGAAGGAAAGAATCAGTCCACCATTCTACATCTTCAAACTCAATTGCACACCCTCAGTATGAATTCTGGAGAGACAGTTGATCTATTCTTGTGTAGAGTGGCAGATCTGAAAGCCAAGTTGAATGCAATGGGAAAACTAGTGGATGATGATATCTTGAACTCTGTCATCTTGCGAGCATTGCCAGACTCCTATAAGATGTTGGTCACTTCCCTCAATGTTTTTGGTAGACAAGTATCTTTTGTGGAATTGGTAAATTTGCTCCAGACTGAGGAGGCAAATCAAGTTCAGAAAGATGAGTTGTCGGATAATGCCCTTTCCACCCAACAAAGGAGCAAGAACCCAGGCCAATTTCAAAAAGGGGGTTCTTCCTCCAAGGGAAAAGGGAAACAAAATCAAAATCAGCAGAAGGATAAATATTGCAAGATTTGCGATATGAATAACCATGACACCAACAGGTGTTGGTTCAAGAACAAGCAACAAAATGATCAATCTCATAAGAAGAAAGGGAAAGAGAAACAACAATATACAAAGAAACATAAGCAACCTAAGGGACATGTTGCTTATGCTAATTCCAACTCAGACTCAGATCACTCTGGTCCCGATTCAGATTCTGACTCTGAAAGAGCACACAAAGTGCTCATGACTCATACTTCATCTTCTCAGATAGATGTTGTATGGTATATTGATTCAGGTGCTAGTAAGCATATGACTGGAGACAAATCTTGGTTTGAAACATTTGAGGAGAAAGAGGGGAAGCCAGTTACCATTGCTGATGATCAAGTCTATCAAGTAAAGGGTGAAGGTAATGTTTCTGTCACTCTTCCAGATGGAAGATGTCAGATTGAGAAGGTTCTCTATGTCCCCGGACTAGCCAATAATTTGTTGTCTGTTCCTCAGATGTTGGACAGGAAAATGGATGTTGTGTTCCGAGTTGTAAAAGGCAAGAAAAAATGTTTTATAACCCACAGTGGTAAACATATTGCAACAGGTTCCTACAAGCATGGCTTGTTCATTCTAGATGCTCTTTCAACACCTCATGTTGCTCTGGCTGCAACTACAAAGGTGGCCACTTCTCTCTGGCATAGAAGATATGGGCATCTCAGTTCAGGATATTTGCTCGAATTGAGCAAATATGAAATGGTGAGAGGCCTTCCTTCTCTCTCCTCCATCCTACCAGTTTGCTCGGATTGCTTAGCAGGGAAGCAACACCGGGTACCTTTTGAATCCAGTTCTTCCAGAGCTAAGGAACTTTTGGAGTTGGTGCACACCGATCTATGTGGTCCAATGCCAACCAGTTATGGTGGAAAGAAGTACTTTCAATTGTTCGTTGATGATCACTCCAAAAAAATGTGGGTCTTCTTCCTCCAATTGAAATCTGAGGCATTTTCATACTTTCGACAATTCAAGAAACTTGTTGAAAAAGAGTCTGGCTGCCTCATCAAATCCCTCCGCTCAGATCGAGGGGGGAATATACTTCCAAGGAATTTTCAGCATATCTGAAAGAACATGGGATAAAGCAACAACTAACAACAACTTATACACCACAGCAAAATGGTGTTGCTGAGAGAAGAAATCGCTCCATTATGGAAATGGTCCGATGTATGATAAAAGGAGCACATCTTGAAGATCAGTTTTGGGCAGAAGTAGTAAATACAACTTCATACCTCTTAAATAGAGCACCCACAAGAGCTCTACAAGGCAAAACCCCACAAGAAGCATGGAGTGGAAAGAAACCCTCCATTTCTCATCTACGAGTATTTGGTTGTAAAGCCTTCATGCATATTCCAAAATAGAAACGAAAGAAGTTAGATGAGAAAACCTTGAAATGTATCTTTCTTGGTTACGATGAGCATTCAAAAGGATATCGCTTGATTGATCCTATAACCAAGAAAACACATATAAGTAGAGATGTCGTATTTGATGAAGCTTTCACATCAAATAATACCTCTTCAGTAGTATATCATGAAGATGATGAGCCTAAGCAAGAGGTTTCACCCCCTCAAAAAATATTCCCAAATGGTATACCAACACTTTGAGAGATTCTAAATTGACCTCATTCCCAGATATGACTCTAGATCGACCATGTACGCGCAGTATCACTCAACAGAAGAGGGCAGAAGCACCATCTTCAGAAGTTGATGAACTTTGTCACCAATTTGATGAACTATCCGTAGATGCAACAGAAGATAGAGAAATGGATATAGAGAATGAAAGGGTTTATCTGACAGCGTTGGATGAAAATGAACCCACAACTGCTCAAGAAGCTCTCAGTAAGCCTCAATGGAAGACTGCTATGGAGGCAGAGCATACATCTCTCATGCAAAATCACACTTGGAAACTAGTAAATCTGCCTTCAGGAAAGAAACCCATTGGTTGTAAGTGGGTATTCAAAGTAAAGTATAAGGCAGATGGTACAATTGATAAGCACAAAGCCCGCCTGGTTGCAAAGGGCTATGCTCAGAAAGAAGGCATAGATTATGAAGAGACATTCGCTCCTACTACAAAAATGACTACCATCCGAATATTGTGTGCTATGGCAGCTCAGTTTGGGTGGAAGTTACATCAGATGGATGTAAAAAGTGCCTTTCTGAATGGTGATCTACAAGAAGAAGTATACATGACTCAACCTGAAGGATTTGTTGTGACAGGGCAAGAACAGAAAGTTTGCAGGTTAATCAAATCCTTGTATGGACTAAAACAAGCTCCCCGAGCTTGGTACATCAAAATTGATAGTCACCTATTACAACATGGATTCCAACGAAGTCCGTCAGATGCGAATCTCTATATAAAGAACAATGGTTCTGACATAGTGATTCTGGTGCTATATGTAGATGATTTGATCATAACAGGTAGTTCAGAAAGTATGGTTGATATAGTGAAAAGTGATCTCAAATCATCTTTTGAAATGACAGATCTGGGACTTCTCCACTACTGTCTTGGTTTAGAAGTAACTCAAAAAAAGCATCACATCAGAGTTACACAGAAGAAATATGCCAAGACTTTGATTGAGAAATATCGCATGGATGACTGTAAGTCCAAGGCCACTCCCATGGAAGCAGGACTTAAGTTGTCAAGATATGATCAATCTCCATAGGTAGATGGCACTCTCTATCGTCAACTGATCGGGAGTCTATTATACCTAACCAATACCAGGCCTGATCTCAGTTTTGTTGTGGGTTATCTTTCACGGTTCATGCAGGAACCCAAAGTAAGTCATTGGAAAGCAGCAAAAAGAGTTCTACATTACGTCCGTGGTACATCAGATTATGGCTTGGAGTACAAGAAGAATAACAAGTTCTATTTACAAGGATACACAGACTCAGACTATGCTGGATCTATTGATGATAGGAAATCAACGTCTGGATACATCTTTCATCTTGGATCTGGTCCTGTCTCTTGGCACAACAAGAAGCAACAAGTGGTTGCTATTTCTTCTACAGAGGCAGAATATCGCATAGCTAGTGGAGCAGTCTACGAGATAATGTGGCTACGTCGCATCCTTACAAATATGGGTCTTCCAGAGAATCTTCCACTGCATTTGTTTTGCGACAATCAAGGAGTTTTGAACCTTGTCAAGAATCCAATTTTTCATGATCGTACCAAACATATTGACACCCATTGTCATTTCATTCGAGATGAAGTTCCAAAGAACAATATACAGCTCCAATTCATTCCCACTGATGCGCAAGTTGCGGACATCTTCACCAAGGCACTTGCACGGGTCAAATTTGAAATGTTTCGCAATACTCTTGGTATTTGCCAATAATGTAATAAGGGGGGATGTTAGCATATAATAAGATTGCACTTATTACATTAATGAATAGGGGCAAAATAGCGCATAGCGCTCTCCAAGTCAGTTTGGTTGGTTATGAAACCAACCATACGGTTCACCAACCGAACCTCTCTATGTATTTAATCACATGCACATCAATTGAATTGTTTACTTCGCATTGCACTTCATTTAAAACTTGATCATCTTAGTATCTTCTACCTATTTCTTGTTCCATCAGTTCCTTGTACATTATTCCTTTCCTTGTTGAAATTTCTATTGTCGAAATTATCCTTATAAGTCTCACTCTATTTTGACTCTTATTTTTTTCTGGTGTTTGATCTTGAATCTCATTTTTCTGCTTCTTGTGTCCCTTTTTATTATTTATAACTAAGTCTTGTTATGGTTACTGATGACCTTTGTCCATTGATAGTCCTTTCCAAGGTATTTGAATTTTCCTAAAACTTGTGTAGCTTGTCCTTAGAACATTTTACTTCTATCATTAGTGAAACTATCTCATGCTCTAATATTTCACACTCTAGATCTTTCGTTTTTAATTTTTTGGCCATACCTTATTCAATTTTTCTTGTCTCTTCAACTTTGATTTTGAAGTTAGTGAGTTCTTGTAGAAACCTTGCTTATTTTTTCTCATCTTCTTGAGCTTGAACCTTTAATCTCGAGTTCTCCCTTTTTAATTCTCCAAGAGTAATCATAAGCATTTCACATTCTATATCTTTTACCTTTGACTATTTAATCATACCTTCTTCAACTATTCTTGCTTTTTCAACCTTATCTCTCAAGTCAGAGATATCCTGTAGAAGCTTTATCTTACATTTCTCATATTCTTGTATTTGAGCCTTCAATTCTAAATTCTCTCTTTTCAATTCAATAAGCTCCTTAAGAGTGGTTGTCCCTTTTTATTTTTCTAAAGCATCTTCTTTTTATTATATTATTGAAAGTAGAGTTTCTTCTTCATACCTATTTTGATTGTCCTTGGTAACCTTTCTTGAAATAATATCTAGAATTTTATTTTTGAGAATATCATCTTCATATTCACTGCTACTAAACCCATTAAAATATCTTGCATCATGGACAAGTTGACCATAAACAAAATATTCTTGTGGACAATAAGTTGCATGGTGACCTGTGTTCCCACATCTGGTACAAAACTTTATCAGTATGGATATTTCTCAATTACTTGATTCATATCTTGAATATATTTACAATTGTACTCCCAACACAACAATATTTATCTCATCTTCCTTTTCTTTCATGACCATAGGTGTTATTTTCTTCTTGTGTCTCATGCTTCTAATTTTGCCTTTCTTTGCCATTTGTGTTCTTGTAGGATCTTACTTCAAGCTATTAAACTTCTTTTGAAGGAACCAGCTCTGATACATATTGAATAATACAAGCTTATACTAAGAGGGGGGTGAACAGTATAAGATCACTTTTTAGTTTTCTTTCCAAAACAATATTAATCAATATAATCAATGGCACTATCAATAGCAATAACCAAAGCAATGTATAAGTCACCACACATAATAGAGATACATATTTAATGTGGTTCACCCAAATATGGCTACCTCCACAAAGAAAATGTTTCTTCTAAATATTTCTTAAATAACATCATGGGAATCCTTTCCCTATTAAAATATTTATGGACATCAGTACAAAGGAGATGTTGATCCCCTAAATCTAGTTTATGGATCTGTATCCACAAGATAACTCCTCCTATGCTCTTGCTGGTGATCCTCTAGAATACTGCCTCCACTGCATTGATTGTGGATCTCTCTCCACTTGAATACTCTTGTCCTCACTCAGAAGACATGTCCTCAATGTCCTGGTTGATGGATCTATATCCATTGGATACTATGTCCTCTCTACCATGTCACCTCCAAAGATCTACTCAATAGGTTCACTCAGAACCTTCTCAAATCTTCTCAATAGGTTCACTCAGAACCTTCTAAAATCTACTCAAAAAGTCCACTTATAACCTGCTCAAATCTGCTCAATAGGTCCACTCAGAACCTACTCAAATCTGCGCAACAATTCCACACAAAACCTTCTCAAATTTGGTCAATAGGTCCACTTAGAAACTACTCAAATATTCTCAATATGTCCACTCATAACCAGCTCAAATATTCTCAATAGTTCCACTCAAAACCTAATCAAATCTAATCAACAGGTCCACATAGTACCTGCTCAAATCTTCTCAACAAGCTCACTCATAACTTGTCCAAATTTGCTCAAAAAGTTCACTTAGAACTTGTCAAAATATGCTCAATAAGCTCACTCAGAACTTGTCCAAATCTTCTCAAAAATCTCACTCAGAATTTGTCCAAATATTATTAACAAGCTCACTTAGAACTTGTACAAATATGCTCAAAAATCTCACTCAGAACTTGTCTAAATATGCTCAACAAGCTCACTCATAACTTGTCCAAATCTGCTCAAAAATCTCACTCAGAACTTGTCCAAATATGCTCAACAATATCACTCAGAACTTGTCCAAATTTGCTCAATAAGTCCTCTCTAGGACTTGCTCAAATGTGCATTGCAAGCTTCTACAAAAGCTCACATAAAATCAGTCCACAAGCCTTCTCAAAGACTTGTCTTAAATCAGCTTAACAAGTCCACATAGAACTTGTCTAATCTCATAGAATCATAAAGAGAATTGTTAGAGACTCAATATTTCCTATACACAATGCTCAATCACTTTCTCAAATCAATCTCATAGAAGCATAAATATAATTGTTATAGACTCAATATGTTCTATACTCGATGCTTAATCACTTTCTCAACTCAATCTCATAGAAGCATAAAGAAAATTTTTAGAGACTCAATATGTTCTATTCTCAAAAACTCAATCTCAACTCAAATCAATATCAACTCAAATCAAAATATAGAAAATTTTGTTTCATGGAACTTGAAAAACCACTTCATACATCCACTTGACTAGGCTTAATCAACTCTACTCAACCAATCACATCAAGGAACAACACTTTCTCACAAACCCTAGTCCAAGCATGTATCAACCAACTCAAAATGTTTCCAATAATTCTCAAAAACAAATATCACATAACAATGATACTCATGTTCTTTTCTAACTCATGTTCAAGTTCTTTGCATCACCCATTGGATTCAACAACAATGCTAATAAGGCAAGGTTTTAATCATAACTCTCAATTCAGAAAATCTTGAAGCATAAAATCAAAGTACTTCACTCAACCAATGGTCTAAAAAACAATGTTTATCAAACAAGATTTAATCACAACTCACAATCCATAAAACCTTGAAGCATTAACTCAATCACTTTTGAAAATGAAACCCTAATCAATACTTTTCTCTCTAATGATATTTTTAGAAATCAATCACCCAATCAAGTCAATGGAGAATATTTCCCATACCTTTTTGATGCCAAGAAGTTTTCCACAAAATCTGTCAAACTCAACACACTTTCAAATATTTCCTTTTCAATCACAAAGAGGTTAGAGGACTTGAGTAATATCACAACAATAAAAATAATATCCCAATAACACCTTATTACTCCTACTCAATAAAATTCACCATGTCCCCTCAAGAAAGAATTAATCCCCTTTGAAAAAGAACAAATCAAACTTACTTTGAATCCCTTTACAAAAATAATAATATCTCTTTACACACACCTTATTTCTCCTTCTAAGCAAGTTAATCAAATAGCCCTTGAAAAATTCTTTCCAACGATATATAATATGCTACCCTTCCAAAAATAAAACCATAAAAAATCTCTCAATTTTCTAAGGCATAACATAACCCTTATTTCTCCCTTAAGGCTATTTTAATAAAAATTAAAATATATAAAAAAAAATTAACTTGCCTTGTCTCTCGGAGGGATTCTATCCCCCGACATCCTCCTTCCCAATTCCTTAATCGTGACCAAGCTATCGTTGGGCCACACACCCACATGTGCCTAAAGAGGCATGAAATACACCAAAAAACCTCATGAACTCGTGCCTTTCAAAATGATCAAAATGTGCTTTAAGCGCTTTGACTAAGAAAAAAACCTCCAAGTGAATCAAACACAGGACCTCCTATGTCTCACCAAGACAACACACCGCTAGGATAAGTTGGCCTATGTGCTCCACAAATCCAAACGTTCCCTTCTTCAACCTTTTCACGATTCATAGTATTTTAAACATGAGCCTTAATTCGCATGCACTCCAAAAATGAATTAGAAAGGATAATTTCAAAGAAAAATTTGGCATGGTATTAATATGCATTCCAATTAAATTACATGACATCGGTACTTCCCTTTGGCTTATGACATCGGTGCTTCCCTTTGGCTTTTATGACATCGGTGCTTCCCTTTGGAAATAAACTCTGCCTTGTTTTAAAACTCTAAATCCAACCTTTGGATTTATTAAATTAAACTTTGGTCTTAAACATTTAAACCCAACCTTTGGGTTTAGATATTTTCAAACTTTATAAACCCACTTTGGCAATATAAAATATTGTAATAAAAATTACAATTATTTTATTTGGGTTTTCACTATGGCACTTCTAAACATTATAATATTTATTTATAAAATTTAAATTCATCCTAAATTTAAATAATTTATAAAATAAATATTACCACTCCTTTCTAACTTCTATCTTTTGCACTATTTCACTTGAACTTCTACCTTCTTGCTGAATATCAAATGATCATTGTTGTTGCCTTTATCTCTATTGAAATATTGGTATTAATGATGACTCCATCTGGTGGCATCAATGGTGACATCAATGACAACTTTGACTTAGGGACTCAAAATGTCCAACAATCTCCCCCTTTGTCATTTATAGAAAACCATATCATTTTACTGAAACCTGACCTTTCTTTTTCTTCTACTCCCGCTAGGACATTACTCCCCCTGGCTCAATGCTCTCTAAAATATCAAATCTCTCCCCAATACAAAAATATCTCCCCCTTTGACATCAATGGCAAAGGGTCACCTTTGGGGCTCGGGGCTAAGAATTATTCTCTTAGCTTAGCCCCTTTCCCACCTACACATGAGGTGGTTAATTCTGGGGTGGGAGTATTTCTACTCCCCAAAAGCACTATTCTTTATATTTATTTTTATCTCTTCTTTTCTAAGTTTTTTGAATCCTCTTTCCCAAGTCATCATCCATGCTCCTGTCATCACTTCTATTCTTGTTCCTGTTCTTGTTCTCATCCATGTTCTTGTTCCTATTCCTATTCCTATTCTCATCCATGTTCCTATTCCTATTTTTGTTCCTGTTCTCATCCATATTCCTATTCTTGTTCCTGTTCATGTCCATGTTCCTGTTCTCATTCATATTCTTGTTCCTGTTCATGTCCATGTTCCTGTTCATATTATTTTTCCTGTTCATGCCTGATTCTAGAATATTTTCTTTACACCATCTTGTTGTATGACCATCATTATTGCACTTATAACACTTAATGTTATTATTCCTTTGAGGTGCAACTATCTTAGGATTTCTCCTAGTGAAGCCATATCTTCTTCTATCATGATTCTTGTAATTCATTGCCTTGTGAACAAACTCATTACATGAGTAGCAATACCCATAGAAAATTTGATCTTTACCATATTCCTATATTTCATGTGTCCTGCATTGTGAAGCCATGTGCCCAAACATGTGACATGAAAAACATCTTCCATTGAAGAAACCTTGCCTAGACCCCATTGGTCTCTTAGTATCTTCTACCTATTTTTTATTCCATTTGTCCCTTACTTGTGCATTGTTCCTTTCCTTGTTGAACTTTCTATTGTCCAACTTATCCTTGGAAGTCTCACTCTCTTTTGAATCTTCTTATTTTTTGGTGTTTAAGCTTGACTCTTTACTTTTTGCTTCCTGTCTCCCTTGATCTTGTTTAGAACTAAGTCCTGTTATGGTGACTGATGACCTTTGTCCATTGATAGCCCTTTCCAAGGTCTTTGAATTTTCCTCAAAATTGTGCATCTTGTCCTTAGAACCTTTTAATTATATCCTTAGTGAAACTATCTCATGCTCTAATCTTTCACACTCTGGATCTTTTATTTTTAATTTTTTGGCCTTACCTTCTTCAATTTTTCTTGTCTCTTCAAATTTGATTTTGAAGTTAGTGAGTTCTTGTAGAAACCTTAATTTTTATTTCTCATATTCTTGAGCTTAAACCTTTAATATCGAGTTCTCCCTTTTTAATTCTCCAAGAGTAATCATAATCCTTTCACATTCTATCTCTTTTACCTTTGACTATTTAAGCATACCTTCTTCAACTCTTCTTGCTTTTTCAACCTTAAATCTCAATTTAGAGATATCTTATCGAAGCTTTGTCTTACATTTCTCATCTTCTTGTATTTGAGCCTTCAATTCTAAATTCTCTCTTTTCAATTCAATAAGCTCCTTAAGAGTGGCTTTCCATTTTTATTTTTCTAAATCATCTTATTTTTATTCTATTACTGAAAGTAGAGTTTCTTCTTCATACCTATTTTGATTTTCCCTATTATCCTTTATTGAACCAATCTCTAGAATTTTATTTCTAAGAATATCATCTTCATCTTCACTACTACTAAACCCATTACAATATCTTGCATCATGGCCAAGTTGACCACAAAAAAAACATTCTTGTGGACAATAAGCTTCATGGTGACTTGTGTTCCCACATATGGTACAAAACTTTATCAGTATGGATATTTCTCCATTACTTGATTCATCTCTTGAATATATTTCCATTTGTTCTCCCAACACAACAATATTAAACTCATTTTCATTTTCTTTCATGACCATAGGTGTTCTTTTCTTCTTGTGTCTCATGCTTCTACTCTTGTATGTTCTTGTAGGATCTTCCTTCAAGCTGTTAAACTTCTTCTAAAGGAACCAGATCTGATACCAATTGAAGAACACAAGCTTATACTAAGAGGGGGGGTGAATAGTATAAGACCACTTTTTACTTTTCTTTCCCAAAAAGTATTAATCAATATAATCAATGGCACTATAAATAAAAATAACCAAAGCAATGCACAAATAATCACACACAATAGAGATATAGATTTAACATGGTTCACCCAAATATGGCTACCTCCACGAAGAAAATATTTCTTCTAAATATTTCTCAAATAATCTCATGGGAATATTTTCCCTATTACAATGTTTATGGACCTCAGTCCAAAGGAGATGTTGATCCCCTAAATCTATTTTGTGGATCTATATCGATAGGAGAACTCCTCCTATGCTCTAGCTGGTGATCCTCTATAAGACTACCTCCACTACACTAACTATGGATCTCTCTCCACTTGAAGACTCTTATCCTCACTCAGAAGACATGTCCTCAATGTCCTAGTTGATGGATCTCTATCCACTGGAGACTTTGTCCTCTATGTTGTATCACCTCCAAAGCTCTGATCAATATGTTCACTTAGAACCTTCTCAAATCTTCTCAAAGGTTCACTCAAAACCTTCTCAAATATGCTCAATAGGTCCACTCAAAACCTGCTCAAATCCGCTCAACATGTCCACTTAGAACCTGCTCAAATGTGCTCAATAGGTCCACACAGAACCTACAAAAATCTGCTCAATAGGTCCACTCAAAACCTGCTCAAATATTCTCAATAGGTCCACTTAGAACCTACTCAAATCTTCTCAACAAGTTTACACATAACCTGCTTAAATCTGCTCAATAAGCTCACTCAGAACTTGTTCAAATATACTCAACAAGCTCACTTAGAACTTGTCCAAATTTTCTCAACAAGATCACTCAAAACTTATCCAAATTTGCTCAACAAGCTCACTCAGAACTTGTCCAAATATTCTCAAAAATCTCACTCAGAACTTGTCTAAATATGCTCAACAAGCTCACTTAGAACTTGTCCAAATCTGCTCAAAAATCTCACTCAGAACTTGTCTAAATATGCTCAACAATATAACTTAGAACTTGTCCAAATTTGCTCAATAAGTCCTCTCTAGGACTTGCTCAAGCATTGCAAGCTTCTACAAAGCTTACATAAAATCAGTCCACAAGCCTTCTCAAAGACTTGTCTTAAATCAGCTTAACAAGTCCACATAGAACTTATCTAATCTCATAGAGTCATAAAGAGAATTGTTAGAGACTCAATATGTGCTATACTCAATGCTCAATCACTTTCTCAACTCAATATCATAGAAGCATAAAGAGAAATTTTAGAGACTCAATATGTTCTATAATCAATGCTTAATCACTTTCTCAACTCAATATCATAGAATCATAAAGAGAATTGTTAGAGACTCAATATATTCTATTCTCAAAAACTCAATCTCAACTCAAATCAATATCAACTCAAATCAGAATATATAATATTTTTTTTCATGGAACTTGAACAACTACTTCATGCATCCACTTGACTAGGCTTAATCAACTCTACTCAACCAATCACCTCAAGGAACAACCCTTTATCACAAACCATAGTCCAAACATGTATCAACCAACTCAAAATTTTTCCAACAATGCTCAACAAAAAATCTCACATAACAATGATACTCATATTCTTTTCTAGCTCGAGTTCTTTACATCACCCATTGGATTCAACAACAATTCTAATAAGACAAGGTTTTAATAACAATTCTCCATTCAGAAAACCTTGAAGCATAAAATCAAAGTACTTCACTCAACCAATGGTCTAAACAACAATGCTTATCAAACAAGGTTTAATCACAACTCACAATCCAAAAAACCTTGAAGCATTAACTCAACCACTTTTGAAAATAAAATCCTAATCAATCCTTTTCTCTCCAATGATATTTTCAGAAATAAATCACCTAATCAAGTCAATGGAGAATATTTCCCATACCTTTTTGATGCCAAGGAGTTGTCCACAAAATTTGTCAAACTCAACATACTTTCAAATATTTTATTTTCAATCACAAAGAGGTTAGAGGACTTGAGTAATATCACAACAATAAAAATAATATCCCAATAACACCTTATTACTCCTACTCAATAAAATTCACCATGTACCCTCAAGAAAGACTTAATTCCCTTTGAAAAAGAACAAATAAAACTTACTTAGAATCCCTTTACAAAAATAATAATATCTCTTTACACACATTTTATTTTTCCTTCTAAGCAAGTTAATCAAATAGCCTTTGAAAAATTCTTTCCAATGATATATAATATGCTACCCTTCCAAAAATAAAACCATAAAAAATATCTCAATTTTCTAAGGCATAACATAACCCTTATTTCTCCCTTAAGGCTATTTTAATAAAAATTAAAATATAAAAAATTTTTACTTACATCGTCTCTCAAAGGGATTCGATCCCCTGATGTCCTCCTTCCCATAACCTTAACCACAACAAAGCCACCATTGGCCACACGCCCACATATGTCTAAAGAGGCATAAAGTACACCAAAAAACCTCACGAACTTGCACCTTTCGAAACGATCAAAACGTGCTTCGAGCACTTTGACTAAGCAAGCAACCTCTAAGAAAATTGAATGCAGGACCTCATGTGTCTCACCAAGCCAATGCACCACTAGGCCAATCTGGCCTATGTGTTCCACAAATCCAAACATTTCCTGCTTCAACCTTTTTACGATTTGTAAATTATTTTAAACACAAGCCTTAATTCACATGCACTCCAAAAATGAATTAGCAAGGATAATTTTGAAGATAACTTTGGCATGGTATTAATATGCATTCCAATTAAATTACATGACATCGGTGCTTCCCTTTGGCTTATGATGTCGGTGCTTCAATTTGCATTTTATGACGTTGGAACTTCCCTTTAGAAATAAATTCTGCCTTGTTTTAAAACTCTAAATCCAACCTTTGGATTTATTAAATAAAAATTTGGTCTTAAAACTTTAAACCCAACATTTGGGTTTAGATATTTTCAAACTTTATAAACCCACTTTGGCAATATAAAATATTGTAATAAAAATTACAATTATTTTATTTGGGTTTTCACTATGGCACTTCTAACCATTAAATATTTATTTATAAAATTTAAACTCATCCTGAATTTAAATCATTTATAAAATAAATATTACCACTCCTTTCTAACTTCTATCTTTTGCACTGTTTCACTTGAAATTCTACCTTCTTGTTGAATAACAAATGATCATATTTTTTACCTTGATCTCTGCTGAAATATTGGTATTAATGATGACTCAATCTAGTGGCATCAATGGTGACATCAATGACAACTTTGACTTAGGGACTCAAAATGTCCAAAAATCTCCCCCTTTGTCATTGATGGCAACCCATACACTTTTACTGGAACCTAACTTTTCTTTTTCTTCTACCCCCCCTAGGACATTGCACCCCTGGATCAATGCTCTCTAAAATATCAAATATCTCTCCAATACACAAATATATCCCCCTTTGACATCAATGGCAAAGGGTCTCCTTTGGGGCTCAAGGCTAAGAATGATCCTCTTAGCTTAGCCCCTTCCCCACCTACACATGAGGTGGTTAATTCTGGGGTGGGAGTATTTCTACTCCCCAAAAGCACTATTATTTATCTTTATCTTTCTCTCTTATTTTTTAAGTTTTTTGAATCCTCTTTCCCAAGTCATAATCTCTATTCCTGTTATCCCATTTGTTCATGTTCTTGTTCTTGTTCTCATCCATGTTATTGTTACTATTCCTATTCCTGTTCTCATCCATGTTCCTGTTCCTGTTCCTATTCTCATCCATGTTCCTGTTCCTGTTCCTGTTCATGTCCATGTTCCTGTTCCTATTCATATTCCTATTCCTGTTCATATTCTTGCTCCTGTTCATGCCTAATTCTGGAATATTTGCTCTACACCATATTTTTGTATGACCATCATTATTGCACTTATAACACTTAATGTTATTATTTCTTGGAGGTGTAATTGTCTTAGGATTTCTCCTAGTGAAGCCATATCCTCTTCTGTTATGGTTCTTGCAATTCATTGCCTTGTGACCAAACTCATTATATGAGTAGCAATACCCATTGAAAAGTTGTTCTTCCTCATATTCTTGTCTTTCATGTGTCCTGCATTATGAAGCCATGTGCCCAAACCTATGACATGGAAAACATCTTCCATTGAAGAAACCTTGCCTAGACCCCATTGGTCTCTTAGTCTGTTCAACATGTGTTCCTTACTTGTGCATTGTTCCTTTCCTTGTTGAAATTTCTATTGTCCATCTTATCCTTAGAAGTCTTATTGTCTTTTGAATCTTCTTATTTTCTGGTGTTTGAGCTTGAATATTTTTTTTTTGCTTCTTTTTTTCCTTGTTCTTATTTAGAACTAAGTCCTATTATGGTGAATGATGACCTTTGCGCATTGATAGTCCTTTCCAAGGTCTTTGAATTTTCCTCAAAATTGTGTAGCTTGTCCTTAGAAGCTTTTACTTCTATCCTTAGTGAAATTATCTCATGCTCTAATATTTCACACTCTAGATCTTTTGTTTTTAATTTTTAGTCCATACCTTCTTCAATTTTTCTTGTCTCTTCAACTTTGATTTTGAAGTTAGTGAGTTCCTGTAGAAATCTTGCTTTTTATTTCTCATATTATTGAGCTTGAATCTTTAATCCTAAGTTCTCCCTTTTTAATTCACCAAGAGTAATCATAAGCCTTTCACATTCTATATCTTTTACCTTTGACTGTTTAATCATACCTTCTTCAACTCTCCTTGCTTTTTTAACCTTATCTCTCAAGTCAGAGATATCTTATAGAATCTTTGTCTTACATTTCTCATCTTCTTGTATTTGATACTTCAATTCTAAATTCTCTCTTTTAAATTCAATAAGCTCCTTAAGAGTGGCTTTCCATTTTTCTTTTTATAAAGCATTTTCTTTTTCTTCTATTATTGAAAGTAGAGTTTCTTCTTCATACCTATTTTAATTGTCTCTGCTATCCTTTTTTGAATCAATATATAGAATTTTATTTATGATAATATCATCTTCATATTCACTACTACTAAACCCATTACAATATCTTGCATCATGGCCAAGTTCACCATAAAAAAATATTATTGTAGACAATAAGCTACATGGTGACCTGTGTTCCAACATATGGTACAAAAATTTATCATTCTACGTGCATCGAGCCAAGAGAAGTTTGCGTGGACTGTGAAACTGATTCTAGTTCCTCTCTCTCACAAAATCTGCCATTTTCTTCCACATTGAACTTATAAAAAAAATTGAACAACATATACCATGAAATTTGGACAGTAGATTGGTACAACAAAAATACTCCAAAAAAAATTGGCAACCTGTATCCCATTTTTCATTTCTCCATGGAGAAATTACTTTTGCGGATGGATACTCAAAAATGAGCAGCCATTAATTTTTCCAAGCTTCTAGTTTTTTATCCATACATAAAAGGATGGACAACATACTCCCTAGTTTGAAGAAAAACATGGGAGAAAATGGGAGAGGAGAAAATGGTGGGGGATTTCCATGAGGGAAATCCCCCACTCAAACCAATAGGGTAGGGAAAGCTTGATATGATACCAAATGTTGGGATTAAAACAAGATGAGATGAGATAATATTGATACAAAATTGTAGACACCTACCCAGGTGTTGTAGGTGAGTTGGAGAGAGGAGGGCAATCCTCCAAGGGAGGTCCCAAGTTCAAATATCCACCCTACCAAAAAGTTGAATTGGGTACCCAAAATCCAATTGATAATATTGGTGCGAGCAGGGTTAGGTGCGACTCCCGGGTGACTTTGATGGTGTAGAACCCCCTGTTCGTGGTCTCTCAGACAAAGGTGGCCCCGCATGTGGTTTTTCGCTAAAAAAAAATTATAGACACCTAAAATACATGATGTTTAGGAGACTACCCATATGGACACATTCATAGACCATATAAATCCTCTTGGACCCCTCCAAGAGCAAGTAGTGGCCCTAACCACTCAAATACGATAGTTCTAGCCCATTCATGCATGGTCGCTCTCAAGTAGAGTGGCTACCACATCTGGCCACTAAATACTATAGCGACCATACCTAGCCTCTAAACTTGATAGTGGCTAGCACCACACATAATCTAGTCATGAATATGGGCCCAGATCATGTATTCTTACTACATGTTGCATTGTTTTTGGGCAGATTTTGGTGAGTAACTCCTTGAGTTCCTCCTAACTGCCCATTCAATGTAGAATTTTAATTGATACTCCCCACCTATGATGGTCAGTTGCTTGTAAAGTTTGGGGCTTTGCTTCTCCAGGAAGCCAAGATCTAAATTTAGAGAGGAAAGTCTACATATGGACTCTCCCAAGTAAAGCAAAGGAGATTTGCAATTTTTAAAGTTATGCAGTGAAGCCTTGTCAATTTGGAGAGCAAATTGGTGCACCCTTGAGGAACAATAGAGTGCTATATGGCTAAGGAGAGACTACACACCTAATATATATATCTATAATTATTCACTACCAATCAATGTAGGAGACACACTTGATGACCCTTGAACATAAATTGGAGTAGATAACCAAGCAACACAACCATTAGAGTGCAAGGAGAAAGGTATAATTCATGGTCATTGTCCTGGACAGTGGCCTACAGGCATAACTTAGGGTTTAAACATTAGTTTTCTTTATTTTAGCATTATATTTAATTGTTTTCTATTTCAATATTTATTTCTAGCATAGATCTGATTCAGTCTATGCATTTACATTATTTTTCCTTGAGATATGCATGCATATTTCATCAGTTTCATTACATTTAGTCATATTCTACTAATTTATCTTGATCACTAGATTTGATACTAATAGCCTCATATGGAGAGGTAGCTTGGACTACTAATTGTGCTCTGTTATTTTCATGCCTGTAGATACTAGTTCACAAGATCATTTTAGAGTATCCAAAGCATGAGATCCCTCTAGGATGATATCGGGAGGAGGTATCTTTAAGCCCTCAGATAGTTTCATGTGCAAGATCGGGGGGCCTGCAAAGGTGCACCATTCCTTTGTTGGGAATACATTCACTATTGCTCCACTTGTAATATGTTGTATCAAAATGAGTATCCTTTAGATGGATGTACATGTAACCGAGATCTGGAAGCATCAATAAATGAATATTTCATTGCTTGTTATTTTCATGTTATATGTGCTTGTGTGGTTCTTTAATTTTCATTTGATATAATAATAACATTGCAAGTAAGGTAAGCTATGATGCAGACTTCCCAAGGTCACACAAATGACAATCATGATGAGACCCCCACCAGGTTCTATTTTTAATTCGATTTATTGACATTCACAAGTTTTTTTTTGTGTGCAGGTTTGGCCACTCTGGTTGATAATGACCCGTAGGTTTAGCTGCTCTAGTCGATAGCAACCAGAAGATTTTAGCCACTCCTATAGTCAATATCCAAAATCAATCACTCTGGTCAATTGTGTCTAGCATAAAAGTGTAGCAGAGGGAAGGGATTTCATCATCAAATGAGGAGTTAAGGTTGGTACCATATTCTATTTTTTTGTTTTCTTTGTCTCCAAATTTTTATTTCTAGAAACAAGTGGAATCATAGTTTAATAAGGAAAATGAAAAAATAAAATGCATTGGATGTTTCTTAGAGTTTTATTTAGTTTCCTCTAGGTGTTGTTAGGAATATCAAACCTCTGCTTGTAAGGTCTGCCCTAGTATCCAGCATGCTAGGCTTATGAGTTTTTAGTTTTCTTGCATGTAACCCAACCAATGGCCATTAAATCATGAAATAGAATACATTCTATGAAGTTCATATAAGATGAATATATGCATCTTTCTAAAATGAAACATATTTTATCTTAGGCATATAGGAAATATCATGTTTGTTGAGTGATGCATTTTGTTTACATGCAATGTTAAAAATAATCCCATACACATCACATCTCATATTTAAAATCAACAACATTGGGCTTTCACATCCAACTCATTGATCGAGACCAACAATGGAGGTCATTACCACTTGGTTGGATCGTGAGAGAGAGTATCATAGGAACCAATTTATGGCCAAGGATGAGCCAAGAATTTTCTTAATTGTGCAAAATAGCATGCAATCATCCTTGAGGGATGTATCGCTACACACAGGATGCTGGGTGAGTGTTGGTAGTACCTATGCTACCTTGTCGAGTATGAATTTCATCACCATATTCGGCTTGTGTAAGTATATAGGTGAAATCCCTTAAAAATTTTGAGTACACCATCCAAAAAAAAGTGCAAAACATGATGAGAGTTAGATTATATATACAACACACCAAAACACACAAAACATCTTAGGGAATACATTAAATCCTTACTAGAGATAAAAATTTGGTTGCTTTACTTGTATGGTTTAGAATATAATTAAGAAGATAACTCATAATAATTATGGTATACACACGGATCAATCACCCTTGGTCCAACACTGAGGGGGAAATTAACACTCCTTACACTCATATTTACACCAACATTGAACCATCCCCCAATAATGTTTCCAAATAAAGTTTGAAAATTCTTAGGGCGATAACTCAACCCTTGGGGGACTCCTTAAGAAACCCTAGCAAGAGAGACATATCTTGGTTCCTCATCACATAGATATGAATAGGGCTGAAGGCCCACTTCATCACGTAAACACAAGGAGTCTTCATGGCCCCTATCATCACTTAGACATATAGAGGCATCACGACCTTCCTCATCACACAAACAAGTGGAGGCATCACGACCTCTCTCATCACATATAAATGAGGAGGCTTCACAGCCTTTATCATTACATATATATGCAGAGGCATCATGACCTTCCACATCACACAGTCATGAGGAAGCCTCAAGTTCTTCCTCATCACATAGACATGTAGAGGCATCATGACCTCCCTCATCACACATACATGATAAAGCCTCAAGGTCTTCCTCATCACACAGGCATATGAAGGCATCAAGACTTAAATCATCACATAGGCATGCAAGGATCACAATACCCCAAACATCACATGATACACTTAGAATAGATCAGCCCACTTAGGGGCAAGACACTAGGGCTATGCTCAATATTAGACCCAAGACAACCTATAGACTTCATATATGGGATGGTACCCCTAGATTATGAGCTTATTGGTGTCAATAGGACTCCATGGGATCGGCCATGGAGAACCAGACAACTTGATGAGTTGGATCAAGTTTCCTTGATACCTACTCCAAGAAGCATTGCTACCACACATTCTGCCTTAGGAAGTTTGCATAGTGTTGAGTGGTGTTTTAACCCGATTGTGAAAACACACTCTCCTGTAGGATCCGAGTCCCAAATCCTCTGCTTGCAAAGAAAAACGATTTCTCCAAGGTTCTTATTATGCTAATTATTGATTATCAAGGATGCTGTTTAAAATGAAATGCTAAGAACACCTTAGGGTTTGCAAGTGGATGTTAACAAGGGGCACTGTGGTTTATTTAATTCTGAAAGTGCAATGGACTCTAAAATGAATAAAATCTGTTTTAATCTTTAATTCTGATGGATTTTTAGTGATTTATTCAAACACAAGGAATTAAACCGCTGAAAATAAAATATGGGTTTGAAAAGCAAAGACAAAAGTAAACAAAAGTAACAATAAGAATAGATTACAATGTAAAGTCGTCATTAATCCGATGAAACCGAAGATACCGAGGCTTTCTACATACAACCTAACCTAATGAACCTGCACTTTCACACAATCCAAATAGGCTAGGTGCGGGTCTCGAGGGTTTCTACTATAATTCCGGATTCAGGCATTCGCATGAAGCAACCAAGAGATCTTGCATTAAACTTCACCTAGAAACCTAAGAAATCTGGAAAGGAAAGATAGACATTAAATCATGCATGCAGAAGTAACTCCTTCTTTCTCATCCAAAAGATGCCAACTCTCTGTATTTTGTATTAAAGAATATTTCGATTACATTCAAAAATGTTCCAGGTATAAAATTCCCGAACAAAAAGAAGGAAATTGCCCAAGTACAGGCCCATAATAGCACGAAGCTCTTGTCTCTCGCAACTCTGTATTCGGCAATTTCCAACCCCTTCTTCGATTTGCAATTCTGGTCTTATAATGTTTGACGCGGCTCTTCGATCTTCTCTCGTCGCTTCATTTCACCTTCCCCGCACATGACCCCTCAAATTCCTGCTTTTTCCCGCTTTGATTCACGCTCAAATTTGAAAACGCTTCGAAATTCATCTCTCGCATGTAACGCCTCTCGCAAGTTTGACACCCGTGCGCCACGTGTCCCGCTTTTCCCGCGTCCCGTGTAACGCTTACTCGCGAAAAAAAATGACAAAACTGCAAGTCTTCCTGTTCATCTTCTTAGCCGCGATATGGCGACATGTCGCGATATCGCTACATGCTTCCCGGCCGCTTCTCGTAGCGATATCGCTACTCTTTTAAAGCTTTGGGCCTTCTTCTTCGAAGGGTAGCGATATCGCTACCACTTTGAACCTTGAGTCTTCTTCCCCAAAAATTGTAGCGATATCGCTACCTTCTGACTTCGTCGGGCTCTTTTGAGAATTTTGCAGCGATTCGCTACCTTTTGGCTTTGAGCCTTTGTCTTCAAGAAATGGCAGCGATTCGCTACCGTTTTGAACTTTGAGTCTTCTTTCCGCAAGGCGTAGCGAAATCGCTACCGTTTCTCCGTCGGGCCTCCTTGGCAATTTTACGTCGCGACATCGCGACCATTATCATTCTCTTGCCCTCTCTCGACAAACCGTCGTGATATCGCTACCGCTTTTATTTCCGAACCTGCTTGCCACAAACCGTCGCGATATCGCTACCGCTTTTATCTTCCGTACGCCTTGGCAAAACCTGTCGCGATATCGCGACGTTTTTCCCCCTCGGACCTTCGTGCAGCTTTCTATCGTGATATCGCTACCGCTTTTTCTTTCCGTACGCCTCCCCAAAACACGTCGCGAAATCGTGACCATTTTCTCCGTCCGTACACCTTTGCTGCAATCGGTCGCGAAATCGCGACGTCTCTCCTCTTTGGCAGCGATGGAGCTACATGTCACGATTTCGCGACAACTTTCCTATTTTCGGCAGCGATGGCGCAACCAGTCGCGATTTCGCGACACCTTTCAACACTTAGGCATTTTTTTTCTTTTCTTCAATTTTAGCATCTGGGTCACCGAGATTCTTCTCTGCAAGCCTGCAAAAAGGTGGGTCCCCAATTTTGGGGTGTGTTGTGGATCAACCACAACAAATGGCGACTTCACTGTCAAATGCTCTTGAGCATTTTAGTAAGAACCCAACTCGAAACATATCACAAACTCGCAAATACATGTTAGCACATAAGCAAAATAACAAATGCCCAAAGATCCGAAGTACATGAATCATTAGAATCCTCAAGTATTAGCTCAATGTGTGCAATGAATTCCTTCCCTATCATTTGAATTTGATCCACACTCCATCATCAGTTTTGTATGAGTGCATATGTGGGATGGTGAATGATTTGTGACCCTAATGGACGTGCTAGAAGGCCTTGCCTTCATAAGATGCATGGTCATTCTTATATCATAATGTACAAGCATTCAAGATTGCCAAACCCTCTTAGGATCCACTGATTCATTACCTTATTGTATCCCAAAGTTGGTTATGAGTCCCTACTATCTAGAACCCATGTGCAAGTGAATGTGAAATCAGAACTTTGGGGAATCATACTCCCAACCAACCGAGATGAGAGTTTAACCTTATCCTTACTATTCTGATTTAGAGTTCATTACCTCACTTTAAGCAAAATAATTAAACCAGCTTATGGAAGAAATGGTCATGCTAGTCTAACCTTCTAGACAATCGCTGGTCTTGTTTTTTAGGCAAGACATGATGCCATGCATGGGCATATCTAACCCCACAATCCAAAACTTATCTCCATTTCTTTGGACCTTGGGGATGACTACCCATCCCTTGCAGAGGACAAGTAGTACGATCCTTACAATCCAAAATAAAGATGAGATGGGAAAAATTTATTTACTTTTTACTTCTTGGACCTTGGGGACGACTACCCATCCTGGTTAGGGACAAGTAGTACGATCCTTACAATCCAAACCTTAGATATAAATCATTAATTCTGTTGCTTAAACCTTGGGGATGACTACCCATCCTTTGCAGAGGACAAATAGTACGATCCTTACAATCCAAGACTGATGAGAATGGAAAATATTAATTTTATTACTTAGACCTTGGGGATGACTACCCATCCTTTGCAGAGGACAAATAGTACGATCCTTACAATCCAAGACTAATTATGAAATGAAAACATAGGAGCTTTGGGGAATCAGATTCTCAACCAACCGAGATGAGAATTTACACCCTATCCTTACTACTCCATGTGGGCTTTAAGTTCTATGGAAGTGGTCAAAACCACTGTTTTTAGGATCATGTTGCATAATAGGATAGACATGAAAACCACTTTCGCTCAACCTTTTCCTCCAAGCTAGGTTTTGATCATTTTGCTCAAGATCCTTTTTAATTTATGAGACGTGCTTGGTTCTAGATACCTCAAGACTCACTTCCAACCTTAGGATTCACTTACATTTATGTTATAACATAACCCTAAGAGAATTTGACGTACTTTCATGGCTTGTACATAAGATGCATATGTAACTAAAATGAAATGTATGTGAGGTGAGATGGAATATGAATGCCTTATCTTTGCAAATGAAATGATATGTCATGCAAAACCGATTCTTTCATGTATCACAAAATCAAACAATATAACTTAAAATGTTTTATGTTATTGGTGGAGCCTTTACAAGATAATTCCAATATTTCATATTCTCCTAACCTTAAGCATAAGTTGGCATCTCAATTTATTTCTTTTTGTTTTGTTTTGTTTTGTTTTTTTTTTTTTTTATCAAAATTAACAACATGACAATTGAAATCAAATCCACAACCAAAATCCTAGCTAAGCTAACAATCCTAAATCAAACAAAATCTGAAAATCCTAAACAATGAAACAAGATCTGAAAATCCCACCAAAATCAAAGAATGATATGAAAGTCCCACAACCTAAGGGCTAAAATAATGTTTTAAAATCTGCCCATTAACCGGCAACGTGAAATATTTCCCTTCTAAGGTTTTTAGCCTGAAGGTATTCTTCCCAAGAATCTCTCAAATCTGATATGGGCCTAACCAAAGACAATCAAACTTTTGATGGTTTCCTTTTTCCTCATGTCTTTTGTCCCATAGTAATACTAAATCTGAAATTCTGAATGATTTAACTTTGGCCCTTCTGTCAAACCATCTCTTGATTACTTCCCGGTGTTTATTCATGTGATTCACGGCCTCTTCTCTCTTTTCATCAAGGTGCAACAACTGGCTTAACCCGGCTTCAACTTGATCATCTGTCCCCAAGTACTCTTGTATGAAATGTAAGGTCCGCAACTTCAAATTTGCTGGAAATATCGGGTCTTGCCCATAGACCAAATGATAGGGAGTATTCCCTATGGATTCTTTCACTGGTCCTATCTCGCCCAAAGGGCAAACTTTAGTTGACCGTGCCAGTCCCGAGGGTTCTTTTCCAAAGAACTTCTTAATAGTATTCAACAAATTCTTATTTGAAGACTCGGCCAACCCATTTCCTTGAGGATAGTAATTGGATGCAAACTTTAAGCTCACTTTGTTATCATATGCCCAATTCGCAAATTGTGTAGAAATAAAAGCTTTACCATTGTCACCGACAATAGAGTCGGGCATCCCAAATCTTGTTATAATTTGATCCTCAAGAAATTTAATCACAACATCTCGTGGTGGCATGTTTAGTAGGAATCGCCTCTCTCCACCTTGTACAATAGTCTCGTAGTCGTCAAAATGAATTTGTGAGAATCAGAAGAATTTGGGTTAATAACCCCAATAAAATCTAGTCCCCACTGCGCAAACGGTCTCATTTCGACTACAGGCTGCAACGGCATGGCTGCATTTCTTTCTCTATTTGCAGCCACTTGACAGATGTGACAAGATCGTACATGGGTATGCGCATCCTTGAAAATATGTGGCCAGTAATATCCTGCTCTCAGGATTTGATGTGCTGTAGCGTTGGCTGCACCATGACCAGTCTCCATGTTTCCCGTGGAAATTCCCGCAATACCCCGACAGCCTTCTTCTTTGTTCAAGCACCTCGTGTAGATGCCTTCATGATTCTTCCCGTAAAGCACACCAGATTTTATTAGATAGTTAACAGACTTAAGCCTTAAAGCTCTTCTCTCGTGTTGAATTCAGATTAGAAGGATACTTACCACTCAATAAAAATTGCACAATATCAACATACCACTCGTCCTTAGCCATGTATTCTCGTATTTGAGCATTGACCTGTTATTTGCGGATCATTTTCTACGATCGCCTTTGCCAATCCTTGTCCTCGAACTAGTTTCATTGGTTGGATTTCGAGATCAAATTCTTGGATGGTCGAAATCCATTTTCCTCTCTTCTCACCTAGTTCATTCCGTAAAAACATGGTCTTGACAGCAGAATCGGGCACGATGGCGATAATTCTGCTGTGCATTATGTAGTGCCTAAATTTTTTCACAGCTTTAAAAAGTGCGTACATTTGCTTATCAAGGATTGAATACCTTAATTGAGCGTCTTTCATAGGGGCACTTAAAAATGCAATGGGCTTTTCGGCACTATCCTCACCTTTTTGGGTTAAGACACTCGCAAAGGAGTGTTCTGATGCAAAAGCGTAAATATAAAAAGGCTTGGAGTAATCTGGGCTTATAAGGACAGGGGCTCGGAAATGGCATCTTTGATATTCTGGAAAGCCACTCTACTTTCCTCGCTCCATTTTACATCCACATCTTTCTTGAGCATCCGGTTCGTAGGTTTGGCTATCTCAGGAAAGCTAGAGATAAACTTCCTTACAAAATTAACTTGCCCAAAGAAAGATCTCAGCTTCTTTTTACTCGCTCGGGAGAGGTAGGTTTTGGATAGCTTGTATCCTTTCTCGGGTCGATGGATATGCCCTCTTTTGAAATGATGTGACCCAACAATTTCCCTTCCGTTACTCCGAAAATGCACTTTTTGGGATTTAAGGAAATTCCATGTTCTCTGCATCTTTGAAGCACTTTCTTCAAATCTTTAACATGATCTTCTCTCTTCTTCGAGAAAACTGGGATATCATCCACATACACGATGATGCATTTGCCTATTAGTCCTTTGAATGCGTAATCCATGGCGCGTTGAAAAGTTGCACCAACGTTTAACAGTCCGAACGACATTCTCTTATATGCAAATGTCCCCCACTTGGTAGTGAAGGCCGTTTTCATCCCGTCATCTGGATGTATAAGAACTTGGTTGTACCCAAAATATCCATCGAGAAAGGACATCATTTCAGATCCATTTACCATTTGCAGAATTTCATCGATTGATGGTAATGGATAATTATCTTTTTGAGAGGCTTTATTAAGATTTCAAAAATCTATGCACAGCCTAATCTCTCCACTCTTTTTCTTATCGGAACGAGGTTGGCCACCCAGGTTGAGTGCCTAACAGAAAAATGATTTTCGCTTCCAATAATCTTTTAACCTCCTTTTCGATCAAAGGCTCCAATAGCGGGTTAACAACTCGCTGTCTTTGCCTAAAAGGCTTGGAGTCTGGCTTCAAAGGGATGGTATGCGTGATAATGTTCTGGTTGTAAGTCTTCAGCTCATTGTAGTTCCAAGCAATACAATCTATGTAATGCTTCAAAGCCTGTATTATATTGCTCCTTTCTTCCTCTCGTACATGCCTTTGCTATGTACACCTCCTTTGGATTGTCCGCACTCCCTGCATTAATTGAATCGCATGCATCTTTGGGGAGCGGGACTCTTTTTCTTTTCTTGTTCTTGCATTCCATGTCGAACATCTTTTCTAATGAAACCACGTCTTTAGGAATTTTGTTGGATTGATACGCAGCTTCACTTTCTTCTCGTTTCATCCCCGCCACCTTTGTTCCTCATCGATCACCCGATTTTCAAAAATACCCGAGTTTGTGACAAACTTGAAGATGTGCCTGTCACACTCAAAAACCTGGAAATTCTTCACATTATCGTGTATTGATGGACAAGGAACCAGCTCAATGGAAAACTTTTTACATCTTTTTATATCCACCGGGTTTAACATGCCCGCGGCGACCGCAAGAGAGTCTCGCTATTCGATTTCCTCTCCTAGAAATAAGGGCTATGTTGAATGCATCAAACTCCTCCATGAGGTCCATAACCCTAGTCCTATAAAGGCTCAGCATTTTGTCGCGGCATGTATACCGTCCTTTGATTTGCTTGACAACCAACTCGTAATCTCCCAAAACCTTCAAGCATTTAACATGTTTGCTCAATGCTAGACGTAAACCGTAGATCAATGCTTCGTATTCTCGCCACATTGTTTGTGCAAGGAAATTGCAGTCCGTAGGCAGCCAATAATGGTTTACCTCCCGGACCAGTTGAGCTCGACTCCAGCTCTCCGCTCCCCGTCTAGATTTTGATCCATCAAACTTGAGCAACCACGTGTAATCCTTTTCCTCATAAGAACCACCATGACACACTTCTTCTTTAAGTTCATCAACAGCTTTCTCAACATCAAGAGCATAGACCCCTAGGTCTGGCTCGTAAAACCGAACCTCATTCGGCTTGTTAAAATCCGTTATAATCTCCTTAAGCCTCGGTTCGTTTTCCACTCTGATTTGGTTAGCAATGCCCTTCCATGGCAGCCACATATGCGAGCAGTCTGTTGCAAAATAGCCATTCAACGTTTTCATCCAATCTCTCGCAAGTAACATTCCATACCTACTTGGGATGTTAACCACCAAAATGTCTACAACCTGCTGGACCCTGGGTTCAGAATTTAATTGAATCTTGACATCATATAAGGTCCCTACTACATTTACCTCTGAACGGTCCAATTGCAAGACCGTGCATTTGGATGAAACCGGTTGTAGACCCAACATTTGACATATCTCCGTAGGCATGAGGTTGCTAGTGGCTCCCGTGTCTACCAAACAGCTTATGCAAGTTCTTACCCGCAATTCTCATAGTTAATAAGAATGGCGGGACATCCCTTCTCTCCTTTCGCAAAATCAGATGGGATTCAGCTCTTTTTTCCTTCCACATCGGATCAGGTGAGTTCAAAGCTCTTATCAACGCCTCCTTTTGACCAGGCAATTTAGTTGCGTCCAGGAATGAAAGGCTAGATTTGGACTTCTTCATATCCTCCACTACGTCATAATTTGGTTTTTCGAATTTGACTGTCTTCTGGACGTCATTAGACATTTCTCTTCTGAGTGGAGGGGGAGGGTTGTTACTTGCCTTTGTATCTGGAGGAAGAATAGAACTGTTTGGAGGTGTTGATGAGGTTTTAGGGGCTTTAGACTTACTCCTCAAATGGTACCCATGAGTCCCCTTTTCGAAATCTCGAAAAGCTTGCACCTCCTGTTCCAAAACTTCGTCTTCTTCCTCCTCGCTCTCACCCTCTTGGTGATATACTGTTTCCATCACCATAATATTTTCATCTTGCTGATACGATGGATCCTCATTTGATACCAGCTCCAAATCATCAACTTGTGCCTGAAGACAATGAGTGTATCTAGCGATCTCAGGACAATTCCTCTCATTGTGTTCTTTTGTGTTATGTAACCTGCACCCTCTTTCCCATGCCAAATCTGAAAGATTCAAAAGAGAATTGGATTGGCTAGGGCCTGTAGAAGCATCTAATTGATTAGCAATGGGAGCAGGAACTCCCCCATTGTTTGGCTTAGTGTTCCAAAGGCCTCCCTCTATTGTTAAAATTCTGACTTGGGTGAGGGGCACGGGACTCATGCTTCAGCTGTTGAACCCCGTCATTACTTAGTTTATGCACTAGTTTCTTGAGCTCTTCGACTTCCGAAAAGACATCCTTCGGTGGAACCACATTGTTGTTAACCCCCATTGGATTTGCATAATTGATGGGGTCTTGATTCCACATTTGGGTGGGGTTCTGAGGAATTGGATTCCCATATGGATTGATACCTTGAATTGGGATTGGATTCGAAACAGGAACTATGGCTTGAGGATTGACTTGACTAGTTTCCCGCGTAGTTGATTGACTTGTTCTGCAAAAATGCAGGAACAGGTGGAATGGCCGTGATTGGTTGGATTGGAATGGGTGCATATGCGGGTGCTGGTGGATACGGTCGCTGATATGGGAAGGCGTTCATACTTGGCATTTGTGGTGCCATGAGTTGATTTTCCTGGGGAACTTGACCATATGGAGCACACCGTCCCAACATAGGCATCTCGGGTAAACCCATAGCCTTGCGATGTCAATTGCCGCTCAATAGTCATGGCTTCATTATAGGCCAAAGCCAGCATGGTGACTCGAGGATTACGCCTTGCAAACATGGCTGTCATGGGGTCCAATGCCCCAAAATATATCTCGCAAAGCTACTCGCAGGATCGATGGCAAAATGTCTAATTGCTCTGTTATAGTTCTTTTGGAATCTCTGATTAAACATTCGGATTGGTTCCCCTTGGCCTCGTTTGCATGTAATAAACTCATTTTAAATAGTTGCGGGATCTAAGGGCGACCTAAATTGATTGACAAATGCATTTTCCATTTGTGTCCAAGAGGTGATTGAACCAGCTTGGCAAGCATATATACCATTCATATGCTATTGGATCCAAGCTCATGGGGAAAAGTCTGCAGTGCTACATCTTCATGCTGAACTTGCAGCCTAATTAAAACATCTCTATAGGCTTGGATATGTTCTTCTCCTTGTTCTTAGGCCATCCGGCTTGTATTTAGGCAGAAATATTTCAATGTTCTTGGGGATTTCATGGATATCCCCAAGGAATATTCAAAGGAGTATTGTTAGCTCCATACCAAGGAGCCGCTGGAGCTTGAGCCATTTGACTCGTAATTGATGTAGACAGACCTACAATAGCGGAAGAAATATTACAAACTATAGGCACACTAGGGGAAACGGATATTACCGGCGTAGGTCCACTCGACGTTCCCCGGAGAAAATAGTCCCTTTGCTACCGGAGTGCTTACGAATTGCTTGACTTTACCCTTGGGAGTACCAGTAAGGTCGTGAAAAATGGTTTCTCCGGTTGTTTGAGACCTGGTCGCAATACGGCGTGGTGGGTCCAAACTGCCCGAGGAAACCCTCGGCTAGTTCGAAGAAAACCTGCAACAAACACAAAAACAGTGTTGCAGTTTAGCCGTAAATAATTTTAGAATTAAATCAAAAACAAAATATTCAGATATAAAAATTGAAATAGATAAACCGATTCGGCCCTCCTTCTAGCGCCAATCTGTTGAGTGGTGTTTTAACCCGATTGTGAAAACACACTCTCCTGTAGGATCCGAGTCCCAAATCCTCTGCTTGCAAAGAAAAATGATTTCTCCAAGGTTCTTATTATGCTAATTATTGATTATCAAGGATGCTGTTTAAAATGAAATGCTAAGAACACCTTAGGGTTTGCAAGTGGATGTTAACAAGGGGCACTGTGGTTTATTTAATTCTGAAAGTGCAATGGACTCTAAAATGAATAAAATCTGTTTTAATCTTTAATTCTGATGGATTTTTAGTGATTTATTCAAACACAATAATTAAACTGCTGAAAATAAAATATGGGTTTGAAAAGCAAAGACAAAAGTAAACAAAAGTAACAATAAGAATAGATTACAAGTAAAGTCGTCATTAATCCGATGAAACCGAAGATACCGAGGCTTTCTACATACAACCTAACCTAATGAACCTGCACTTTCACACAATCCAAATAGGCTAGGTGCGGGTCTCGAGGGTTTCTACTATAATTCCAGATTCAGGCATTCGCATGAAGCAACCAAGAGATCTTGCATTAAACTTCACCTAGAAACCTAAGAAATCTGGAAAGGAAAGATAGACATTAAATCATGCATGCAGAAGTAACTCCTTCTTTCTCATCCAAAAGATGCCAACTCTCTGTATTTTGTATTAAAGAATATTTCGATTACATCAAAAATGTTCAGGTATAAAATTCCCGAACAAAAAGAAGGAAATTGCCCAAGTACAGTGCCTGTAATAGCACGAAGCTCTTGTCTCTCGCAACTCGTATTCGGCAATTTCCAACCCCTTCTTCGATTTGCAATTCTGGTCTTATAATGTTTGACGCGGCTCTTCGATCTTCTCTCGTCGCTTCATTTCACCTTCCCCGCACATGACCCCTCAAATTCCCGCTTTTTCCCGCTTTGATTCACGCTCAAATTTGAAAACGCTTCGAAATTCATCTCTCGCATGTAACGCTCTCGCAAGTTTGACACCTGTGCGCCACGTGTCCTGCTTTTCCCGCGTCCTGTGTAACGCTTACTACGAAAAAAAAATGACAAAACTGCAAGTCTGCCTGTTCATCTTCTTAGCCGCGATATGGCGACATGTCACGAAATCGCGACATGTCGCGATATCGCTACATGCTTCCCGACCGCTTCTCGTAGCGATATCGCTACTCTTTTAAAGCTTTGGGCCTTCTTCTTCGAAGGGTAGCGATATCGCTACCACTTTGAACCTTGAGTCTTCTTCCCCAAAAATTGTAGCGATATCGCTACCTTCTGACTTCGTCGGGCTCTTTTGAGAATTTTGCAACGATTCGCTACCTTTTGGCTTTGAGCCTTTGTCTTCAAGAAATGGCAGCGATTCGCTACCGTTTTGAACTTTGAGTCTTCTTTCCGCAAGGCGTAGCGAAATCGCTACCGTTTCTCCGTCGGGCCTCCTTGGCAATTTTACGTCGCGACATCGCGACCATTATCATTCTCTTGCCCTCTCTCGACAAACCGTCGCGATATCGCTACCGCTTTTATTTCCGAACCTGCTTGCCACAAACCGTCGCGATATCGCTACCGCTTTTATCTTCCGTACGCCTTGGCAAAACCTGTCGCGATATCGCGACGTTTTTCCCCCTCGGACCTTCGTGCAGCTTTCTGTCGCGATATCGCTACCGCTTTTTCTTTTCGTACGCCTCCCCAAAACACGTCACGAAATCGCGACCATTTTCTCCGTCCGTACACCTTTGCTGCAATCGGTCGCGAAATCGCGACGTCTCTCCTCTTTGGCAGCGATGGAGCTACATGTCGCGATTTCGCGACAACTTTCCTATTTTCGGCAGCGATGGCGCAACCAGTCGCGATTTCGCGACACCTTTCAACACTTAGGCATTTTTTTTTTTTTTCTTCAATTTTAGCATCTGGGTCACCGAGATTCTTCTCTGCAAGCCTGCAAAAAGGTGGGTCCCCAATTTTGAGGTGTGTTGTGGATCAACCACAACACATAGCATCACTAATAGACACACCAATGAAACAAGGGAAGCTTACAAGTGTCCCTAAAGAACCTAAAATACCTCTGACCATGGTCGTATGCAATACAAGTCATAATACATAGAATATATCGCCATGGTAGACAAAGAAAAGAACACAATAGGAACCTCCTCAAGGGTCCTAAGCATTAGAACTCCTTGCATAGATTTAGAAAGGCATGCACATTTAGTAGCAGGTCGATCTGACCACATACATAGGTTAGAAGAAATACGATGCATGAATCAACAGTGTGTGGAAGCTCTTGAGCAAGAATAACGTAGGAAAATGCACCATCGCCTACATGATCAATGCTCAAGAGAAGAAAGATTGAGCATGAATAACTAGTAGATATTTTAGCATGATATGATGCACACATAGGTGGCAAGAAGTACCAACATGAAAGATATACCGATTCTCAGTAGGAGAGAGGTGCTATACAAAGAAATGAGTTTACTCACCATGCTTCACAACATTAGAAACACTTAGACCTCAAAAAAATGCAATTAAATGAGGAACATGTAGGGATGGAAGAGCAATAATAAACATACCCTGAAACTCCATACATGGTCATGGGAGATGAGTACAGATGCCCAAATTGGGTCAAAATAGGATTTCCTCCCTTACCACTATGAGTAAACCTTCAAGAATTGGAGATTATTTCCTTAAACGTATACCAAACACTCGCTGAGAGATTCAAGTCTCTCGAGAAGCAGGATGCAGGAGGACAGAACATGACATTGAGCAAGATACACAACAAGCCTCTATGCGTCTTAGTCTTGCGTCTCACATATCCTAGGCACTTTGAGATGCCTAGGATAGACAAGTGTAAAAGAGAGGAAGACATGCAAGAACACATTACCAACTTCATGAAAACATGCTTCCATATTGAGAAAAATGATTCCCTAATGCTAAGAACATTCATCATGACATTCTTAGGTGCAATGATTTAATGGTTCAACCAGTTGCCCAAGCATAGCATAGCTAGTTTTGAGAAACTAGTAAATGCATTCCTAGAATTCTTATCCTTTGATGCCAAGAAAAAGGTGAACCTATATAATCTGGCTAACTTGAAACAATATGATGATGATCCAGTAATGGATTATGGGAATAGGTGGAGAAAAATTATGGTAGAACTATCAGTATCCGTTCCCACTAAATAACTCTTTTGAATGTTCACAAATATCTATGCAAAATACATCTCGTTGCTCTTGTAACTACAACAATATGAGTAATTCAAAGAAGCCTTGGCTCAAACCAAGCTTATTGAAGAAATAAAGGTCGATGAAGGAGATCTCAAGCTTCAAAACAAGAAAGAGTGGAGAAAGAAAAATCAGAATGACAAAAATAAATAGAAGTAGGCCAAGCCTGCTTAGGTGAATTAGGTTGTCTTAAGCACACCCAAGGGAGATAATGGATAACAAGAGTAGAATTATTAGGCTCTCCCCCTATTGTCCAACTATGACCCTAATAATAACCAGGGTCGAAATAGAAAGTGGCATCCACCTTGTTATTACATGCCTCTAAATGAATCAATGTAGTCAATATTCAATAAATTAAGTGAGGTGCAAAGGATAATATTTATTGATGTGAAACTTATTAACCCTAACTATCCCAAGCCAAAGGGATATAGGGAAGACCAATACTATCAATATCATAGGATTCATGGGCATGTCATCGAAAGCTATATCAGATTCAAGAATGTTGTTCAAAAAATCATTGAAAAGGGAGAGCTAAAAGTTGAAAACCTGCTAGCTCTTGATAATAGAGACATGGGTATATTTAGGAACCCATTACCAAACCATGAGGTCCCTAGAGATCAGGGTACCCAAGTCAACCAATTTTGAGTTGATCCACCCATTCAAGGGTGCATCAGAATAGTTGAGATAGTTAATGTGGCAATTAGGAGTTGGTGATATGGGAAACCATAGCCTCCAATGGCTCCCATTAATATATTGGTTGTACCTCAACAAAGATAGGTGCAAAACAATCCTCTAGGTCTTCCAGCACAACTTTTGGTAATTGTTTAGAGTATACTGGAATAAAATATTTAAATGATTCTAGCCAAGTTGTCCATTTATGAGCTCATACAATAGTATCCTAGGAATAGGGAGACTTTGAGGGATATTTTGAGTTCAATTGAGCTCTAGCCCTATCACCTAGATGCATTCATACATTTTATGGGTCAAGTGCAGTAGTGCTAAGAGCCTGTGATCCATTTTTATGATCACAAAATTAAAGAAGTGCCAAATACTATAGCAGATCCACCTTTGTATATTATTATGTCTATCAATGATATAAATTTTAAGTGGGTTTTTATCAACATGGGCTCATCGATAAACATTATAACAACAAAGGCTATAGGGCACCTGAAGATCCCTAAGTCCAACATTGTCCCAACTTCCTACATGTTAAGGGCTTTCAATGATGTTTTGTGCTCCACAGTGGGTATAATCATGCTGCCTATAAAGGTAGGACATAAGAAAATCCTCGTGATGTGTTACATGTTGGAATGGGTGATACAATACAACATCCTTTTAGGACATCCTTGGATTAGGGACATGCAGTGTGTTCCCTCAATCCTACACCAATGCATCAAGTATGTACATGAAGGATAGGTTCATGTGGTGCCATCTGTTGAAGAGTTGTTTAAGTACATGCATCAAGTCAACTTTTTTAGGGACTTTGTCCTTCCATCAATATACTTGTACCTTAGGCCTTCATCCCCAACCACATAGCCAGGAAGCAAGAGCAAATTAGTGCAAGGTGACCCATCCACATCAACACCACCTCCTACATCCAAATATACTAGTGCTTCTGAGAAGCCTTAAACATCTAAAGTAAAAGATACTTAGAAGCTTAATGCACCCTTAGTGGAGGAATGACCCAAGGAATTCCCAACCATAGCAGTAGCAAGAATTTTTACTCCCATGGAGGAGGAAGATCCCCAGGATATAGCCAAGGAGGTACCCCAACCTACCTTGTCTGCATCATTAATGGCATCATATGCATCGCAAGTGATAGTTCACCTATCCAACACAATTTTGGTTGAATATATTATGTAGAACGTAACTTTCATACCAATTATTGAGTTCACACAAGACATGGGATGACCAAGAGTCCTAAACCTTCCAATAGGAATGATGGTTCCCTTAGGGGTTCCACCCAATCAAACCAAATTTATATATGCAAGATTAGATTACGTCCATAGTGCTCCTAACCTTGAAAGGGATGAGGATGAACCATTCACTATGAATGTTTGCTACTTATCAAATATTGAGTTTGTGCTAAGATACTTTGAGTGCTGCCATTGGCATGGCTATGGATTAGGTGTATATGAGCAAGGGTGGTGACTTCCATTTTAGCCTCAAAATTAGTTACCAACTTAAAGGTTCGGACTCGACTATTACATTCAAAGCAATGATAACTCACTAGTAGCATCTCTAGATAGGCTAAGCTTGGGGTGTGGGAAATACATTGACTGCAATTCCTATCAACCCTCTCACAAAAACTTTTGGGGTGATGAATGGGTGGCCATGATAAATGTCAAACCGCATGATGAATATCATCCCAATTTCTCTCTCAAAGCACACCCATTAGGGATTATCCTATGGGAAGATGAGCCAACTCATGGTCATAAACGAGAGGAATATGAGTATGTATCAAGTGAGAATGAAGAAGGAATTGGCTTGGCTTACCATGGGCCTCAGTATGTGCAAAACCTCACTTATACTGGTAACATAGATAGTAAATACATTTTAGATGAGAGTGGCTATGAGTCAGACAACTCAATAGAGATAGTCTACCTAGGGCCCAGATATATGTGCCCCATCGTAGGTCCAAATGTTAATCCCAAAATTTTCTTCATAAGTTATGATGATTATGAGGATGAAACTAAGATGGCCTACCTTGGGCCAAGATAGGCATGGCTTACCCTAGGTCTAGAAACAAATGCAAATGGTTTCTTCATAAGTGATGATGATTTTGAGGACAAGATCGAGATGGATTATATTGGGACTTGCCACTTGCATCTAGTCAATTTTCTTATTGAGAGAGAAGCGGTGCTCCATACCATAGATCCTGATATTCACTTCTTGGGAAGACCACCAAATCCAGAGTTCATCTATCTCATGGTCTTCCTATATCTACCAATATTTAGAGATTTATTATAGCCTAACGATCCCATTATCTCATCTATTCATAGACTGGATCCTAATATCCCTATGCCTCAAAGTATAATCGCAAGTGTGGAGCGTTAGCCATCGATGTAGAGATTCACCCGTATGGTCCTAGATATCTCATTCCATCCATAAACATGATCTTCATTGATTTGACTACTCCAATCCATAACCCAGTAGATCCTTCAAAACCATTATATCTTAACTTAGATGCTATTAATTGGGATTGTGTTGACTCACCCCTAGAGCCTAAATATTTCTTACCTAATGAAGAGATGCTACAACCATTCCCATTTTCACCAAGATACATGCATGATTTCTATCATACTATTTTATACCTAGAGTCAGTAAGGCCTATAAATCTAGCAGATGACATCCATTTAATCCCCACTCCTCACCATCTTGAGGAGGGGTCACATATGGAAATAGAGGAGACTTTCAAGGTGGAAATCAGTGATGATCCTTCTCAACCAAATAAATTCAAGTTCAGAGAAATCTTATCTCCATAATATCAAGCCATTATTTTTCCTCTATTGAAAGAGAGGCCAAATCTCTTTGCTTGGACCTATAAAAACATGTTAGGGCTAGATCTATGGTTTTCCACAACCTTTCGCTAGATACCATGAAGAATCCAATCAAGAAAAATCTTATAAATATGCATCGAACCATCACTTTGATGGTTAAAAATGATCCATAAAAACTATTGGATGTAGTCTTCATTGTTCCCATTGACTATCCATAATGGGTATCAAACATGATTCCCTTAGGAAAACCTGATGGAATAATCCACATTTGCATGGATTTTAGGAATATCAATAGGGCAACACCAAAGGATTCATTCCCATTTCCCAAAATAGACGCTCTTGTAGATGAAACCACAGGTCATGAGATGATCTTCCTAATGGATGGTTTTTCTAGTTATAATCAAATTCGGATTAAGCCCGAAGACCAGGAAAAAACTGCATTCACCACTCCATGAGGGAACTTCTATTACAAAGTGATGCCATTCAGCCTTAAGAATGTTGGTTCCACATATCAGTAGGCTATATCATACATTTTCCATGACTACATGCACAAGATATTGGAAGACTATATTGATGACTTACTGGCTAAGTCATTGTTGGGTGAAGAGCATGCTAAGATCCCCAATAAGGTCGTTGATCACCTGATTGAGCATAATGTCAGGTTGAATCCTAAGAAATGCATCTTTGGAATATTTTTTTGAAAACTCTTAGGATTCATCATTTCTAAATAAGGCATCGAGGTAGACCTAGCAAAGGTAAAGGCTATCTTGGAAATGGCCCAACCCACAAACATCAAGAAACTAAGAAGCCTATAGGGAAAAGTAGCATCCATAAAGTGATTCATCACATAATTATCTTACAAATGTTGACCCATGAATTGATTTCTACACAAAGGCTTCCCATTTCATTAGGACAAAGAATATCAGTAAGCCTTTGATAAAATCAAGAATTACTTAGCAATGCCACCAGTTTTAGCTCCACCAAGGCTAGACGTGCCATTATTGCTATATATATCCACTATCGATTTTGTTTTGGGGACCATGTTGGCTTAAAAGAATGTACAAGACAAGGAACAAGTGATATATTACATTAGTTACACCTTGGTGAGCTATGAGATTGGATACACTTACATAGAAAAGTTGTGCTTAGAAATGGTATTTGCAACCAAGAAATTATACCACTACATGCTGAGCCATACAACATATGTAATATAAAAAAAAAATCCTTTGTAGTATATGATGAGCAAGACATATAATAATACATGTACTACAAAGTGGATCATGCTATTGATAGAATTCGACTTGGAATTCATAATCCAAAATTCCATCAAGGGATAAGTCATTGTAAATCAACTGGCTAAGATGCCCCTTCAAAACAATAGACCCCTCACCATAGAAATTAATAATGATGTAGTCTTTGCACTATCATAAGCACCTAAACCTGAAGAACTAGAAAATAAAGCTGACATGACTATGTTCTTTGATGGTTCTAAGTGTGAGCAAGGAGGTGGTGCAAGGATTGTCTTTTTCACACCACAAGGTGCTCCAATGCCCTTATAATTCAAGATGGACTTCCCTTGCACAAACAAAAAAACTGAATATGAGGCCCTCATATTGGGTCTCCAAAAAACCATCGCCATGAATATCAAGAGGCTAAACATATTTGGTGACTCCCTACTCATAGTCAATCAATTCAAAGGACTATTTCAATACTGGAATCCAATATTGAAAGCTTACAAAGAGCTTTTTGACACATATCTAGACCAACTAGAGTGGTATGACATCGAAGTAATCCCTCATACATAAAATAGATTTGTAGATACCATGGAATATCTGAGATCCTTCATCCCTTAGAATCCATCTATTGATTTCACTACCATTCACGTGAAAATGCTCTCGCACTCAACAATGTAGCATGAGGCTTTTCATAACAAAAAATCAATCAACATGATTCATATAGAACTAGAATACTAGTTTTGTAAAGCCAAAGACTTTTTATAGAAGGCACATTGGGGGTCCTTGATATCTTAGGGTCCTATGGGGAATGGTACCACCATTCACCACAAGGTTGTTTCTCAATCTGCATTTGTGCACAATGAATTATAGGAGAAGCAAGTCATTTTGGTGGTTGAGGCTATAGCTTATTAGAATTGACGCCTAGTTACACAATTTCTTGAGACTTGGAGTTGTCCCATAAGGACTGTTGCATGTCAAAATATGATCATTTAAGAAAAAAGTGACAAGATATGTCTTTCTAGGAGGTATATTTTTTGAAGCTATGATGGGGTCCTCCTTTGTTTCTTAGAGCCCCAAGAATTAGCTTGGGCAATTTTGTAAGCTCACAATGGTACATGTAGTGGCCACTTTAGTGGTATGGCCATCATGAAGTGCATCATTCAAATGGGTTATTACTAGTCCACCATGGAGAATTATTGCTGTGAGTATGTCAAGAAGTGCATTAAATGTCAACATCATGTAAATTTGATGTACCTACCATCTCAGGCCTTACAACCCATTTAGGTGGCTTGGCCATTTTATCAGTGGGGTTTTGATCTAATTGGAAATATCTCTCCCCTGTATTTGGGTTGAAACACATTTATTTTAATGGCCATTGAGTATTTCACCAAATGGGTGGAAGAGGTCCCCTTAATGTCAATAATTGGACCTCAAATTATAGAATTCATACTTCACAACATCATCTATAATTTTAGCGTACCCTTCAAAATAATATAGAATAATGGTTCATCATTCAAAAATAAAAATGTGTGAGATTTAACATCCAAATACAACATGCAACATATTTTTGCAACACCATACTATCCGTAGGCAAATGGGCAAGAAAAAGCCTCAAAAAAGATAATAGTAGCCATCTTAAAGAAGATGGTGAAATAAAATCATAAGGATTGGCATTTGTAATTGCCCTTGGTATTATGGGCTTACAAGACTAGCATATAGATGCCCTCTAGGGTAATACCATTTTTGATGGTGTATGATGCTGAGGCCATTATACCCTTAGAGTTGGAAATTCCAACATTGTGCATCGCATTGAAAAAGTTCATCAATGATGACACCACACGACAAGCTCACCTGGATAAATTGACCCTTCTATATGAACAATGCATTAATGCTTTGAGCATCTTCATGTTTACTAGGATCATTTAACACAATATTACAACATCCACCTAAGAGACTTTAAGGTTGGGCATATTGTGCTTAAAGAGAACCAACAAAACTCAAATCTTCCCCCACACTTACGAGACAAAATTTATGGCCAACTAGATAGGTCCTTATATCATATCTAAGAAGATTGGACCTAGGTATACCGCATAACATCGCTAGAAGGTTTTGAGGAGCCAAAGCATCTCAACAGTATTCATCTAAATGTGTTTCATACATAACCAAAATTAAATAACAAAAACATGCAAATAAGTTCAAAATTTCAAAAACAATAGAAAAATAAAAAATCCAAAAAAACTAGAAAACATCAAAATAAAAAACAAAAGGGTCCAAAGGCATCATAAGCCCTTTGGTCAATTCACAAAAAGCCCCAAAGGCATCATAATACCTTTGGTAAATTCACAAAAATTCCCAAAGGCATATTGAAGCCCTTTGGTCACACACAAAAAGCACCCAAGGCATCCTAAATCCCTTCGATAAAAAAAAAATCAAGAAAAATAAAAAACATTCAAAATAATCAAAACCTCAAAAATAATTGAAAGCATTAAAAATAAAAAAACATTTACATTATGCATTCGCACTTGCATCCATATAGTTGCATTGCATATAGGCATTTTCATCCATTGCACTTGCATTAGGGTAGATTGTGTTTGCAATCTTACAAATGACACCATGTTTGTACATCAATCATGCATCTTCAAAATCCATCATCATCCATCACCCATGTGTGTAACTGTGTTTTTCAACACAACCCCTCCTTTTTTCTAAAAGGAATATACTAGGGTTTTTCGGTCATTCAGCCATACCTAGTGGTTTTATCAAAATTTGTAGAAAGTTATCTTAGATTTTGATAAATGAGTTTGGGTTTTGATAGCACCTGATATATTTTAGAATCCCATCACTAATAAAAACACTAAAATCCTAGTTGTTATAAGGGAAATATGAATGTTGTGAACTAGTACTAAGTATCATAAGGTGAAAATTTTATCTTGCTCATCCCCCTATGCGACCATTCTAGGAATGCTAAGAATTGACAAAAGGACAAGTTCCCCCCTACCTAAATAAATCCCTTGCTTTATTGAAAACAAGCAAAAATCCTGAACAAAGCAAAATTCAAAAACAAAATAAATAGTGATTATCATCACTACTCAAAATCCCTTTCTCAAGAGAAAAATAAAAATTCAAAATAAACAGTGATTTTCATCACTAAGCATGAGAAAGTATCCCAAATAAATATTAAGAAAAGAAGGGAGTATGGAACCTGAATTCCTATAATTCTCAGCATTGGACGAATCATAAGGTGATCCTCATTATAGGTTTGGTAGCATCAAGCCTTCCTAGAAATGGTGATAACCTTTGACAAGATGATATGTCTATCACATTAGCATATTGCTTTTGTATAGACCAATGTTTTCATGTGGAAGAGCTAGTTTTAGGTATCATGTATCACCTAGTTGTCTAATATAAATGAGTCTAACTTAGGATCAAGATGAACATTTGAGGATCCCCAATACAACAATGGGCTAAATGAATCCCGCCTGGCACTAGGGTATGCTTATGTTTTATCTAATATATTCATTTGCACACATAGGGATAATGAGTATCTAGGTCTTCATAACAAGAACTTTATCCTTCAGAAGATCTGTATGGTCAGTATACAAATTTTTATGGAATAACTAGGGTGTTTGAGTCTCATGGAAAACCTCAAATATCCTTTAATAGCAACAAGTCATATCATCAATAGCATCATCAATTTTATTTAGGAGGTTTTTTTCATTAAATGATATGCATAAGATAGGATAGATACCAGATAAATGTTAGCAATGACATTTAAATGACCACTAACTATTTTGGGTATATCTTTTAACTTATAGAAACTTATAAAGATAGTCATATATATCACATCATATCATCTCACATTTGGATGTTTAAATGATTAATTATTATTATAAGAATTATTATTTATTCATGATTTTTATACATTCTATGGTGTCATCCATTAGATTATCAAAACTCATATCATATCATACCTTATGTTTTAAGTGATTAAAGCATACAGGTTCATTCACATTAAATCATCAGCATAATGCATTACACACATTTCATCTAGCATATCATAACAACATAAGTTAGATACATATAAATGGATCAAAAGTAGACATGTATTTAACATAGGCATTGCATCTACATCTGCATACATCATGAGTAGTCCACCTATGCATCTATATCTTACATCTAAGCATACATATATCACCTAGCTAATGCAAGTTATACACCACATCATACAACATATAATCATATTTACATCACATAAAAATAAAAGAAAAAACATAATAAATACACATAATAAGCCATAATAAAGTCTAGATATCATATAAATGTGTGTCAAATAAGTATATGTAGGTAAAAAAATTCCATAAAGCTACAATTGTGTAGGTCATCTGACCTTACACTCAAAAATAAATCCACTTAACAAGATCATCAAACTGGGTCTATACCCCCTGCCTCACCTTCACCCTTGGTTATATCCCTATGTGAACAATGAGAGCTAGTACTTGTAGTCCTCTTGGTATGAGTCTTGGTCCTCTGGTTGGGTCGGACCGAAGACTACCTTGATGTATTCCACATGCTATGCTGTGACCCCTTGTTGTGAGTCTCTCCCTAGGAGTAGCACCAAGTAGTCAAACTTGAGACTTTAGAGTAACGATGTAGACAACATCTGATGCCATATGATCCTCATTCTCTAATACGATCCCCTAAAGACATCTCACCTTAGCCCCTACATCCAAACCTATAATTCCTTGCATAGTAGGAGAAAATGGTGTAATATGGGTTTGGGTAGTATCTCGCTTAGTAGTAATCTGTGCAACCTAAATCTAGAGTGAATCAATGGTAGAATCCCTCTATCGTATCTGGATATGAGCTAACTATAGCTTAGACTCCACTTGATGTAGTTGATCTCGAAGAGGGGACTCTTGCTCCTCAAGAGCTAACTCCTCCTCCTCCTTAAGGGCAACTTGCTCCTCTACCACCTACTTCTCTATAGCCTGATCCTCTACCCCATGATCCTTTGTCTATCCCCAAACCTCTATTTGAGCCCACACTCAGTACCCATAAGGATCCTCAGCCTTTTCCTCATCCAGATACTACCCTAGGTGACCACCACCATGCCATAATCATTTACCTCACCAGTGGGTATATGCCTCTATAAATATGACATAAAAAAATCTTGCATCCACTATAGAAGGTTCATCCTCTAAAACTTATGTAACTTGAGGTGATAGAAGGTTCTTCTCTATGGTAATCTGGTGGTATACAATTGGCTTAATGGGAACATCCTACTGAATGCTAAACTATATGAGCACCATATAATAGTATAATAACTCCCAAATACCATCTTTGAGGTTGATAACCCATCTATCGTACCAAGTCTGATCTATGAAACTATCTAGCTCCCTCTAGGTTGGGTAGTCATAGTAAGGCCTCCAAATGATGTTAGTGGCATGTAGTACAGTCAAAGATGCTATGTAGTGGGAAATATCCCCTGCAAAAGGCTGACTCTTATACTCCTCATGCTCTCTGGGCCACCTAGATCCATAGCACTAGGCTGCATTAGATATATTAGTAATCTCCATAGAAAGTCCTACTGGATAGTCCACCCTAATATGCTCCCATCCCTAGATCTGAAGGAGAAATTTGTAAGCAATGTTGGCCCATCCATGGTGTTGAATATGATACAACTCATCACATCACTATGTTAGCAAAGCGCTCCCCCAAGCATAAATGATAATGTCTATTTTTTCCATTAGATCCTAAACCATAGCTAAGAGATTCCATGGGAACCTCACTCCAGAGTAGTCATGAGAAGGATGTTATATATGACTATCAACAAGATAACATACCTTTGAGAGAAGACATTTACCTAGTACCAATGAACAAAGGAAATACCACCAAATATGGTATCCTGGAATGCAATAGCAACATGTCTTCCGAAGACACTCACAAAGACTACATCTCTAGCACTAGTGGGGGAAGACACAATGGGAACTCCATAAAATATGATCCATAAGATCATGTAGATGTCCTCTAGTGTGATAGTCATCTCACTAGTGGGGATATGGAAGGTATTAGTGAGGTAAGCCTAACTCGACATGATTTTTAGAATCCTAGTGATGTATCAGAGCCTACAAGCATCAAGTCAAGTCCAGTCCATGGCATCCATGTGAGGCAGAAGGTCCACAAGTAGCTTTGTGTCCTAATCCTGAGTAGACAAAATCTAAGATTTCAAAGAAAATCTAAAATAAATGCACTTATAAGATAAAAGCAATAAAATCCTAAAAATGGTGTAAGATAATCTAAGATAAGTCTAAGGAAACAAGCATAGTGACTAAATGCACCTAAAAATTCAAAAAATCAAATACTACACTTCAAATCTCCAAAAAAATAAATTAAATTACTTTAAAATTTTAAAAATCTGAACAATAAGCCTAAAGTCACCTGGTTGCTCATGCTAGGAGCAGCCAAGCAGTGACCAATGAATTCAATAGTGACTAGCCTCCAATGATAAAAAATTTAACCATTGGAGTTTGATCTAGTTGCTAACGGTGATAGCGACTAGACTTAGGCCAGTCAAGCCACTTTGAGTAGTAGTAGCCAATGGGCGATACACCAAAGACGTTCCCCCTTAGCCAAAAAGCACAAAAAAATTGAAAAATTTACTAAAACAAGCATGGAACCACTAAAACTAACCCTAATTTGAACCTATTGATGGGTTTAGTTCATTCCTAATAGGTTAGTGAGATTCATTTACCAAATTACTTAATTAGGTTCATTTTATCGAATTAAATAAGCAAGTCAAAGTTTGGCAAGATACCCGTGAATCTCTGGATCCTCTGCTAGTAGAAGCCTCTCCCTTCTCAGCCATATCACAAAAATTAGCAACAAATATGGTAGCACTCTATGTCCCAATTGAACTTTCTCACCTCAAATCTCAAAAGTACAATTGCATCTGGAAATAATGAGGGGTAAAACCCTAAAAAATTACTTTTATACTTTCAAGTTGCACCTTGACTGCTGCTGGCATCTACAACTTGCACTTTCTGGTCATTGGACCTGATAGCGACCATGAGGTGGTAATTGGTGGTCATTGGACCTGATAGTGGTCAACAAGCAAGGAGGAATTTACTCAATTTATTAAAATAAAACACATCAAAATAGGCCAAAAAGCATATGTATTGGTCCAAACAAATAAAAAAAGTGCACAATTACCAAAAATAAATGATAGAAATCAAAAACCAAAAACTATCATAAAATAAAAACAAAAATCTCAAGTGAGCCTCGTATTTCATTATTTATTCTATACACTTGGCGGTTGCAGCGATTTACGCTCCATGCAATCCGAAAAGATGAGTAAATTACCATAAGGCCACTTGGGGCAAATTGAGATGCATCATTTCAATCCCAAAGAAAGCCAAGCTGGCCAGACTACCCCATGGGAGCGAAGATTCAGCTAAATTTTCCCATAACATCTTAAACAAATCACCAAACCTAGTGACTAAACATGAGCTAAAATACAATTGCTATCATTGTAATTCTTTAAGAAGGCCATTATGGTCGGACCGCCCCATGGGATAAGGATGTGCAATTAATTAATATGGTTGAGATCACACCTAAAATGGGATCTACCAATAACAAGTGCAAACCTCTAAAGAGGTCCAAATAATTCATCTTGGTCAAGCAACTCATCGCTTTATTCATTGTCATTTCCTCATTGACTCATTGTTTGAGGGGGTAGTCAAAAATTTTCAACAATCATAATCAAAATCAGCAAAATATCAAATTATCATGTCAAATAATGTTCCATTTTTTAATCATTGCCAACAACTATCATAAGTTTACCCTATGTTAGGGCAAAAATCAAATATGATAGTCAAGCTTGACCTCTCATCCATTTGGACCAATCATAGCATCTCGGTTACCCGAATAGCCTCTGAGGAATTTAGAAGAGCTTCCACACATTTAAGCCTTCCACATTGTTACAAGCAATGATTCTAGGATGTGCACCTTCTGTATGACTGGGGTATCCAATTTTGATAAGATCAATGATCATCATACAACCTACAATATGGCCCTATGTGGTCTATTTTTGCTTCATGTTGTGTTTTCCCGCAATGCATCCCAAAAATGGATATTTGTAGACACCTAAAATACATCATATTTAGGATACTACCCATGTGGACATATTCATAGACCATATGAATCCTCTTAGACCCCTCCAAGATCAAGCAATGGTCCTAACCACTAAAATAGTGTTGTTCTAGTCCATTTAGGCCTAATGGCTCTCAAGCAAAGAGGTCGCCACATTTGGCCGTTAAATACTACAACGGCCACACCTAGCCACTGAACTTGATAGTGGCTAAAACCATGTACAATTTTTCCATGAATACAGGTTTAGATCACGTAGTATAACTACACCTTGCATTATTTTTGGGTGGATTTTGGTGAGAAACTCCTTCAGTTACTCCTAACTGCCCCTTCAATGCAGAATTGTAACTGACACTCCCCATCCAGGATGGTTAGTTACATGCAAAATTTGGGGTTTGGATTCTATAGGAAACCAAGATCTAAATTCAAAGAGGGAAGTATACATATGGACTCTCCCAAGAAAAGCAAAGGAGATCCACAATTTTTAGAGTTATGTAGAAAAGCCCTGTTAGTTTGGAGAGCAAATTTGTGCACCCTTGAAGAACAACAGCATGCCATCTGGATAAGGAGAGACTACACACCCAATATCTAGATCCATCATTATTCACTTCTAATAAATGTAGGAGACACACGCGACAATCCTTGAATATCAATTGGAGCAAAGAACCGAGCAACACAAACCTTGGAATGCAAGGAGAAAGTTTTATTTTGTAGTCGCTATATTGGAAGTGGCCTGTAGGTATAACCTAGGATTTAAACATTAGTTTTCTTTGTTTAATAATTATATTCAATTGCTTTTTGTTTAAATATTTCTTTCTAGCATTGATATGATTCACTCTATGCATTTAAATTATTGTTCCTTGAGATATGCATGCATATTTCATTAGTTTCATTGCATTTAGTTATATTCTACTTGCAGACATCCAAAAGTTGCACATTGCTATTTTTGTGTATCCATAGGTGATTCCACACATCCCTAGGCTATTGTGGGCTATCAAAGTTATGCGTATTCAGGCATAGTCATGCATATTCATGCGTAGTAATACATAGATTGCCATAATTTTCCATAGTAATATGTAGACTTCCATGTATCACTCCATCGACTTTCAGGTCCTAAACCCTCATAAGCCTTCCAAATTAAATCCGACGCATTGGGATATCATTCGACGGTCTATTCACATGCAATTGAGGCCCCCACGGGGTATTAGTTGACCAAAACAATTAATAAGTCAATTACCAAATTCTAATTTAATGTTAACTTCACTTAAGTCACCTTTTTAGGGCAAATTTTATTAAAAGAACATTTAATATTGATTAGCACTAATTACATCCTCCCACATGTGTGAAATTAGGGTTTGTTGAGATATTTCTTTAATCATGTCCTAAATTGGCTTAAGCACCTCCTAATTAGGATTAGCCCTAATCCATCCTCACACATGTGTGAGGATGAGATATTTCTCATAAGGAATATGATGTTGCCACATTGCATTTCTTAACCTAACCCTAGTCAGAATAAAACCTAGTTTTAGTTTATCTAACCCTCCCGACACCTTGCCTTTGCCTATAAATAATGGGTCCCAAACCCCTAATTAAGTTTGATTAAAAAATTCAACAAAGCATAGTTACTCTTGTAAAATGGAAATTCAATATTGAAAAGTCATTTCCTAGTGCATACAATCAGATTTCAATAGTCTACAGAGGCACCACAACTGCCTAGGATTCAACCCACCATAAGGATTTTGCAAAAGAAGCATCACAACTCAGATCACCCCTTACCCCATGAATTCAGCCTCAGTTCACTCCTTGAGTAGCGAATTGGATCTACAGGCCCCAAATCACTCTAGATTTGGGTGGTAAGCTCCATTTCATATTGTTATTACCTTCTGCATAGTTTATTTCATGTTTTGTTCTATTTTTATGGTTATTTTGTCTTCATAAATATGGGGCCTGGCTAAGGCAAGCCCCCCATTGTACTAACACACTTTTGTAGGTTATGCATCAAATATGAAGAGGGAAAGCAGCATCAAACCAATAGCAACCTGGCAGTGGACCACATACAAAGAAGCCCACCTAAACTGAGGGACGACTGAAGAAGGCATCAAATTGATTGTAATATTTTTAGGAAGAGAAATGGATAAAGGGCATCATGTCCCTCTTGTAACACATTTTTATTAATATCAATGGAATCATAGTATCTTTGTTTAATGCATCATTGTGTTTTGTGTTAAATTATCAAATGTCATTTTCTAACCGTTTCATTCTGGCACGCCCGATGGGACCCCCACAATGGATAGTGCTAGATTCATTTTCTTTGTAAATATGAAATTATCCTCTATTTTTGTGTCTTGCAGGTACCAAAGCTATTTTCCACATAGACCTCCAAATCCCTAGAAACCATCCTAGGCCATCAGATTTCTGATTTGAAGCCTTTGAACCTGATTTGCCCCATAGGTCACGATTTGGATCAAATTCGCCCCTCGAGTCATGATTTGAACATAGAAGCCTCAAAAACCCCCAAATCAGTTGGTGTGATCTTTTTAGGGACCAAGAAAATTCCCATTAGCATCAGAATGCAGGTATGATCACCTTCTCTATCTCTATTGCAATTTTTGGAATAAAAAATCTCACTAACTAGTTAAATAATCATTTCTAGACATAGTTTTGTTTTCATTGCAAATTTATCGAATATTTAGGGTTTCTAAAATTTTTAGGACCTGCAACTTTCTAGAAAGTGTACAAAATTTACTTCTCAAATAAATTTACATTTGTCTTTTATTTTTGCATATGGCATAAGCCTAAGTTGTTCTTCCTTCGTTTATAGCTTCCATTGCTAAAAGGAACTTTACATTCTAAAGTAAAATCAGGGTTTCTAATCCCCTATTACATTTTTGAAAGAATTTTGCATTTTGAAAGTTCAAGTTAGGGTTTCATAATACCCTCTATTCCAAACACATTTGGATTGCATGTTTCTATGTTTTGCAAAGTAGATTAGTTTGCTTCACAAAGGCATTTAGGCTAGACCATTTCTTTACAAAGAATACAAGTTATCTAATTGTTTGCTTTTGAAAAGGCATTAGGATTAGTTTTCTTTTGAAAAGGTAATTAGTTAGTTTCTTACCTTGCAAACACTATTAGAAAAACACAAACCCACACACACTCATGTGGTACCTTAAACAAGTGGTGATATTGGATTTCATCCCCAATCCATTACTCGAGACTGGTGTGGATCGAGTTGCACTCTCCATAAGCTCACCCCCCTAGACATTTAGCATCCCCACAGGAGCAATTTTTTGGATTTCATCATCAAAAAATCCCTTAATTTTGTGACTGGGCCCTGGATTTCATCACCAACATTTACCTATAGAGTGGGACAGGATTAGAAACTTCATCCACAAGGCTTGTATAATTTGTGGAATTGGTAACTATCATTCATGACTAACCCCGCTTGAGGGTGAAGAAAAAGCATGGGTATGGCAATAGCAAGTCTCAAAAAGTACCACCTCTTCTCGTGAGAGGATATTGTGAACTCGTTTTAGCATAGTGAGGTACACCCCTTTTAGGATATCATTTTATTGTACCTTCCATACAGGTCACCATTTGCATGTTGCGGTACCATTCTATCCTGTGCATCTTTGGGTGTTGCAGGAGGTTTGATATTGATGACATTACCTATTTTCTAGAGTATTCACTCCATTATCCATGATTCTACATAGGGAGTAACAACATTACAACACACAAAATGAACAGAACACTTTTATTTTCTCAACATTTAGAAATTATTTCAGTCTACCATTGTTTGCATGATCACAGATCGATATCAACACACTAAACTATATATTTTTTTTCTACACACAACATGCCACATACTTCACACTCATATTAGACATAGTTAAGTCTACATCCCACAAGGTTTATTATTAAAAATCACTTTCTCACATGCCACTATGTCTGTGGTCACCCGTAGTAGAGCGCATGAGCAATCACGCTCTATGGAGGAATGGCCTCCCCCTTCCTATAGTCAGTCCACTCTTACTCCTTTGATCATGAAGGAGAGGATTATAGACACATATGATTTACACATATAATCTGATGTACAATTCACACACATGATGCCTCATGAGGAGACGTCAACTTTGAGTGAAATCCTCACTACTTCACTAATAGGAGATTACCCACTCCTTTCAACCCTAATCTCACCTAATCTGTCAAACACGTTCTATGACCATGTAATATACATAGCACTAGGAAAATATCCTCCATCCTTCATCGTAGATGAGGAGGTCATGCCTACTTCACCCACCTTTGCACATCCCTTCAAAAATCTATCTCAATCCCTTTTTGAGAATGATTCCTCACTCCTAAAATGTACCTGTCCTAAGGTCGCATCATTCACCCCTATCATAGGAATGGTTTCTGACCCATCCTCCTTCACTATAGGAAGCTATAATTCATCCTTCCAAATTGTACAATAGATCCCTACCTAGCAGTAACCACAATTATTTCCTCAAAAATCACAACCGTACTCCTCACAAGAATACAAACCATCCTCTTCCCAAGAGCCATTTTTTACCATATTTGAAGGTACCTCTTAGCAATCCATTTAGACATAAGATACACAAACCCAAGAGGGAGTGTACACATACACTTTCTCCTTAACCCAAGCTCCTACCTTGGTATCTTATCCCAAAATTTTGGTAGCTTTTTTGCCAATCTCCCAAGTATTCGGACTATATGATACCCAACCTTTGGATCCACCTTTGCCTATGATAACCATTAGGATACTGCCATCTCCTCCTTTTTAGGCTCCCACTACCCATCTCCATCCTAACTATGGATAAAAATTGGTAGCTTATCCACCCACTCATCCAAATTATTCCACATAGTTTAGCTTCCATACTTCCTACCCTCCAGGGCAGAGATAGATTCCATCCTTTGATACTTCATCTTGACCACCCCTAGTATTAGTAGTTTTTACACCTACACCACCACCAACTGCACCTAGCTTCTTTACACCTCCTCTAGTTTAGTCATCACCACCCATGGTCCAACTAGTATAGCAGGCTCCAAACCAAAAAGTATCCCTACCACAACCGCATGTTTCCCAGTCATAGTACTATTGTCCTCAATAGACACCTACCCCATAACCTAGTGTGCCTGTAGACATGACATCACATGTCACCCAGTACCTGCCTTATCATGATCAGGTGCAATAGTATTTCCCATAATATTATGAAGAACAAAAATACCAATATCCACCACATCCATAGGGTCAACCTACCATAGCCCAACCCTCAACTCCTATGACACCTAAACTTCAAATCTTGCAAGATGAAGTCAAAATGTTGAACCTATGCACCTCTAGCTATGGGCCACAAAAGCCTTGCTATGATGAACTATGCAACGATCCAATTCATCCATTAGTCCCTATTCCTTCTTATCCTTATCACTTAAAAATACCAAAATTTGATAAGTATAGAGGTAAGGAAGATCCTAGAGAACATGTGAGCAACTACCGCTTGTCCTGCTATCAGCTTCATAGTAGTAACCCTCTTATGTTGCGTACCTTCCCCTTATCCCTCATTGGGCCAACATTGGATTGGTACAACATGCTACCATGGCATAGCCTGTATACCTTTGAGCAGTTGGCCAATTCCTTCTTAGAGCACTTTTCCATAACCATCAAGAAAAAAACCACAATTTTTTATGTCTACACCTTATGACAGGCAGATGATGAACCCATTACGAAGTTTTTTCCAGATGGAGAGTGATTATCCATGATATTTCCCATAGCATCCCCACATCAGAGCTTGTGATACTCTTTTCAAAGAGTTCCCACAAACACATTTCTACATCCCTTCAACTTCACCAAAGTCATACTTTTGAAGATGCTATCTCACAAGAAAAAGTGATTGAATATATTAAGGTATAGTCTAGGAAGATTAAGTTGAGAGTAAAATCCAACTATAACTCCAACTTCCACTTCAATAGACCCATACAAAATCAACCTTACCCACAGCCATCGCAAACCAACCAAGTCACAGATGCTACCCTAGCACTAGTATCAACTCTTCCACCCTATGAACCACAACCTTAAGCACTCCAAGATAATGCTCCTACCCCACATTGACCACAAAAATACTACGACATGCACCCACAGGGTCCATCATGCAACTTTACACCTTTATCTAAATTATTACTAGCCATGTTCCATAAATTGTATGACAGCAACCATCTCGTTCTACCCGATATTTACCCATTGGATCCAAATTCACCTAAGCTTCATGACTATAATGAGTAGTTCTTCTATCCCTTTCATAGGTAGCATGGCCATAATATTGATTCGTATCGCTCCTTTCAGGGACAAGTTGAAGACCATATCGATAGGGGCACTATTTAGGTAGCAAACCCTCTAGCCCCTCAAAACCAAAACCTATGGATTTTACAAAACCCTCTACCATATCATAGAGGACCCAATCCCCCTAGACCTCCAAAAATCCTCCAATGCCACCTCTCCAAGTCCACAATGTACAATGTGATCCTCCATCATGTGGAGTAGTAGGTATTATCAACCTTACTACGAGAAACCAATGATAGTCATCATGCTCAAAAAAACCTTTTGTTTCTCCCCCTATCTAGTTTACATCCTTGCAAACACCCCAAATTCCTAATATCATACCACCACTGCCTCAAAATGTGATTACCATTTGTGGTAGTATAAACCATCAGCTATGCAATACCCCTACATGACTATCCATATTTGATCTCCTATAATAGTCTCAACCCCATCGTGAGGCATTGAATGACATCCTACATTCCATTGACTTAGAGACACATGATACAAATGCTTTTGTCAATTTTTGAGGGAACATCCCACAATGCCTTCAACCTTCAATTAGTTTCCATGACCATGAGATAACATAACTTGTTGGTGAAGGATCCAATCCTCCTCTCCACATACAAGCTAATATCAATGATATTACATACAAGTGGGTACTCATTGACATAGGCTCATCCATAAGCATCATATCCACAACAGCCCTGCATCACCTACACCTCCCTCTAGACCATTTTGCCACACCTTCCCTAGATCTGTGTGCTTTCGATGGTTCTATGAGACCTTCCATAGGATCCATAGTTCTACCCATTTGTGTATGCATCCATACGATCCCTATCCTCTTTTACATCATCCAAGGAGAAATGCAATAAAATATTCTCCTCAATCATCCTTGGATTAGAGATATGTTGTGTGTCCCATCCACATTGAACCATTGTCTCAAGTACATCCACAATGGACTATTTTACTATGTCCCAGCTGGTGGAGACCCCTTTAAGTTTAGTAATGTCGTAGATCTTCCCCCTACGCCTTCATTTGCATCCTCCCAACTGATCCTTGTATCCTCTCACTAGTCAGTAGGAGCATCGATATCCTCCCAAATTTCCACCCCAACATAACAACACAAGCCTCAATATTTGCACCATTAGCATCATATTTTGGGGGACCTCAAACTGATACCATACCTTCCTCACCCCATTTCATGTGACCTCCACAATCCTCCCAACCTCTACCATTCTAATTTCTATCCATAGTATCACAACCACCATTTCCACCCATCAGACAACTGACTATATTACCTCCTCCACACTCGCATATGGAAGCCCCTATCCTTCATACATTGCAAACACCTCCTCTTCCCTTTCGACCAAAACCTAAGACATTCACATCCCCATGCATCCCTAAAATTACACTGATGTCATCCACTACGCAGAACAAAAAACCTATTCAAGTCACAAAAACCAAACATCATGAACCCAAACAACCAACACCCAACTCAAATGAATCTCCACACTCCTCAGCTATCACCATTAGGGAATCCCAATTTTATCCTTCCTCATATGATTTGGATTTGCCACCCTAGTCATGAGAGCATGCCACACCATTAATATCCATCTTCATGACAAGCAATGTCTTAGGATACTATAATGTATGTGATGCCCATGTATACAATATCCCTATCCAATATACCCATGATTTTGGTCATCTCTCATCCTCAGTGTTGACTATCAGAACTATCATACAGTTAGGAAGTCCTAAAAACCACACCAACTTCATGTATGTAGGAGTAGACTCTTCAATCCTCTCATTAAATTCTTCACCACCACAATCCAAATCTGGTGATGCAATTACACACCTAGCCAACCCTCAATTTTCCTTGCACTACCTATAATGCTTTCATTGGCATGGGTTCAAGTTAGGTCATTATGAGCAAGGGCTACATACACCCATTAACCCTCATGTCTGATCACCCACTAAAAAAACTAGCCTAGGTTATCGCCCAATCATCATCTATACATTAGAAGATGAGATCCAAGATCTCTCTTTACATCCTCCTCCACATCTGACACACACCATGGAAGAGTACATTGATATGTATATGTTAGAAGATATGCCTTTGACCACATCAACCATCACCATCCCCTATGATTTCTTCCAAGAATATCCTATAACTGATACATATTTATTCTATGATGTTTAGATATTGGCAGAACACTTTGCTACCTTATCTCTAGCTACACCACCAATAGAGTCAGACCTAGTCCCACCTAATCCACCACCGATAGATCCAGACCCAATCCCACCTGACCTTCCATTGATATGCTTTTCTATATTCCTACCTATACATAGACAACTACAAAGAGCAGCCTCTCATTCTCGTTCACCACCAATTGTCCTATGACCTCCCTTGAGTCTCTTAGGATGTACACAACCTATCCAACCTCCCTCACTGGACTCTACACCACATAATTCACCTACAATATTGATTAACATGGTTGAGGTAGACTTACGCTCTCCCCTTTATTACAACCACCAGAGGATTCAAGATGATACCCCAAACCCAAACTTTATCGATCTCACTCACATCTCACACATACCAGTGCCTAGAGAATTCCTTATCTCTCCTTACATCTTGTGGGAAGAAAATGCCCCTTCCTCATTGACGTCATCCCAAACCCCTTAGGTCCATCACATAGGCATTTACATAGATGATTAGTATGAGTTTAGTGAGATCATTGATGACTTCAATATAATTCTTGTCCCTAAATAGTTACATGATGGATCTCACATGCTCATCGAGGACCTTGTCGATGTAGACATTAGTGAAAATCCAACAAATCCACACATACTAAAACTAGCCACCAGCATCTAACCTGAGGAATGCATCACCTTCACAAACTTTCTATGCAAGTATATAAAAGTTTTTTTATGGTCTTACAAAGACATGCCAAAATTTGACCCTATCGTAGTAGTGCATAATCCTATACTAGATCCCAATGCGAAACCAGTAAGGTAGAATCTACAATGCATGCATCCAACTATCACATTGATAGTAAAATATGAGCTCTAAAATATTCCAGACATTGATTTCATAGTACCCATCAACTATCCTGAGTGGGTATCCAACATGGTCCCTGTCCCCAAACCATCTAGTGATGTTCACGTTTGCACAATTTTTCGCAACCTAAACAAATCTTGTCCCAAAGAGAACTTCCATTTACCCAACATTGACTCCCTTTTTGACTCCATCAAAATTCACACAATGATTTCCCTCATGGATGGATTTTCTAGATATAATCAAATTAGGATCAACCTAGCCGATCAACACAAAAATTCCTTCAAAACACCCTGGAGGACCTTTTGGTACAAGGTCATGCCCTTTGACCTTAAAAATGTTGGAGAAACCTATCAACGAGCCATGACCTACATATTTCATGATAAAATACACAAAAATATGGAATACTATGTAGATGACCTCATAGCCAAATCAAAGAAATTTTCTGACCATCTCGAAGATCTCCATCAAATTTTTGATCGACTACTATAACACAATGTGTGCCTCAATCCAAAAAAGTGTGTTCGGTGTTACATCAGGAAAAGTACTAAGATTCATTGTCTCCCAATGAGGAATTACATTAGATACTAGTAAGGTGAAATCCATAATTGAGATGCCTCCTCCTACCACTCTAAAACAATTGTGCAGCCTCCAGGGCAAGATTACCTCTATTCGTAGATTTATAGTGCAATTATCAGACAAATTCCAACCATTGAATCATATCCTACTAAAATGAGTACACTTAAAATGGGATGATAACTATCAATCCACATTCAAAACTATCAAAAATTACCTTATGTCACCACCAGTCATGTCACCGTTGCACCCACAATTACCACTGACCCTATACATCTCAGCCACAAAAAATGCGCTATGTACACTCCTAGCTCAAAAGAACACTCTCAACAAAGAGCAGGTGATGATGCAGAAAAATACCTCATACAAAGACTACTTTTGATAACTTTTAAAACTATTTGGAATAGCTTATGTTATGTTTTGATATTAATCTGGTGATAAAATGCATTATACGATAGTGTTTGCATGTTTAAATGTTAAAGTGCATGTATCCTATTTTGAATATTTTTTTGTGTTTTATAATATGTTTCAGCTGAATTATTTAGTAGATTTTGCATTTAATTAAAGATTGTAATACTAATTTGTTGCTCTGTATTTTGTTTTTTTCTTATTTCATTAGCTTTCCCCATCGACTAACTATTTCAAATGACCAAAAAGGTGCCATAACTTGTTCAAAGCAGTTTGATTGTGCAGAAACAGGAAATTGTCCATTCAAATTCCAACCAGCTATACATATACAACATGGCTTGTAATTGGTCCACTCCAGCTCATGAAAAGGATGGAATAAGTCTTCTGGGAAATTATGGAGACTATTCATGCTATCACAATTATTTTCCTACACATTTGATGCATGAATTAACAAAAAATTTGTTATCCTGCCTAATATTCTAGAGTAGCTCCGGAATGAATGTAGTAAGAATAGTTTTGGTCAAAAGTGCCTATAAAAAAAATATAAGGGTGGTAAATGGTGGATAAAGCTATTTAAGGGATACCCTTTTTCTTCCCAACACCTATACCTCAACGCATGAATCCCAACAGAAGGAATGGATAAGGAATAACAAAAAAATTCCCTGCATTCTGGGAAACCGTTCTACAATAGTTGTAGCAACCCTACATAGCAGTACAAAATCCTATCAATATTGTAATCCATTAGTATAAATAAGATAGCTCCCATTTGGTTGAATATATAGGAGCTAGATGATAAATAATAATAGAAGTTTAAGAGTTGTAGCATTATACTATAGCATAACAGTACTCTGTAGGTTTCCCTTGCACTACTGTTATGCTACTACAGATTTAATAAAAGGTGTAGTTTCATTATTTATGTTGGAATTCTGAGTTTACTATGAATATTTGGTAGTTTAGGATAGATACTTTCACCTTCTTCTAGTTCAGGAAGCAAGGGCCACTTCCAGTCCTAGGAAAATGATTAATTCTACCAAAATTTTGCTCATTTCTTGCTGTAGCAAATCAACAGGAATATGACAGCTTATTGCATGATTAAATGTTGAGTTAAATTGTATATAACATTTGTAAAATTAATACATTGTAGTTAAGTCATCTAGAGTAAATTTTATAGCATAACACTTTCTATTTCAGCTTCAACATTTCTAGTCTATATTTCTAGTTTGCATCAAATAATTTCTTGTTATTTCAGTTTGTTCCAATTTTGCAATATTTGCTTATTAACTTTTGAATTTCATTACTGTGTTAATATTTCATTTTCTAAAAGGTGTGATTCTTCAAATCCTTAAGTTTCAATTTTGTCATTTTAATTCTATTATTTAAATTCTATAATTTTAAATTCTACAACAATAGTTTAGTTTTCTTTTCAACAACAGTGTGAATCTCTGCAATTTCATTTTTGCAAGGAAAATTAGCAGTTTAGTTTTAATTTTTAGGAGTTAAAAAGGAGACACGAACACCCCCAAGCACTAATTTTCCCATGAATAAAGCCATGACCTGGATGAACTAATATTCAAATTGTTCACCTCTGCTTTTGTATATAGCCTTGGACACCACCCTGGATTGACAAACATAATTATTAAATGATGAAGAGTTAACGACACTCATCAGTAGGCTATCTACTACATTAGCCACACACTAGTTATTTATGAAATGAGATATAGATACATGGAGAAGCTATGCCTAGTAGTAGTATTCACCACCCAAAAGTTAAGACACTACATGTTAAACCACACAACTTTTGTCATCGCTTGAGACAATCCCCTATGGTACATGATGAACAAGAGTTATCACAATTCATGCACAACCAAATGGATCATGCTCCTAACCGAGTTCGACCTAGAATTTGTATCTCAAAAGTCTATCAAAGGACAAGTCATCACCGACCAACTGGCTGAAGCACCATTGATTGATAATCAACCCCTACTCATTCAACTCCCCAATGATTCCATATTTCACATAATATGAGGAATACGTCAAACCAGAATTCATGGCTGACCTCACCATGTTCTTTGATAGTTCCAGGTGTCTCCACACTAGGGATGCAGGCATTGTCTTCTTTACACCTGAAGGAGAACCACTCCCATTTTCATTCAAAATTGATTTTCCTTGTACCAATAATAATGTAGAATATGAAGCCCTAATCCTAGGACTAAAACAAGCACACTCTATGCACATAAAATGCCTCCACATCATAGGCGATTCACTTTTAATAGTCAATCAAGTGCAGGAACTCTGGCTATGCAATTGCTCAATTCTCCAACAATACAAGAAAATTGCCCAACAACTCCTATCCCAATTTGAATGGTATTACCTCGAAGCCTCTCCAAAATCATCAAACCATTTTGTAGACATTATGGCCTCCTTAGGGTCCCTCATCCCACAAAACCCAACATCCAACACAACATCTATATCCATTCATACATTTACACAATCTGCTATATCACCCAAGCCATCTACAGATGATGGTGGTGTGTGTGTGGTAAACACTGAACCTCATGACCCATGGTTCTCATAGATCAAAGAGTACATAAAACTAGGTTTCCTACCATGTGATTTGCCCCATGCCCAATGTTGAACCTTTAAACAAAGAGCGATCCACTACACCTTGCTTAGGGACATCCTTTATCATCGTAGCTATGATGGCATACTCTTGCATTGCCTAGAACCCCAAGAATCACAATGAGTTGTACAAGAAACCCATGATGGTACTTGTGGTGGCCATTTTAGTGGCATGGAAATCACTAAACACATCCTCTGCATGGGCTACTACTAGCCTAAAATGGAGCAAGACTACTACGAGTATGTCAAACGTTGCATCAAATGCCAACAACATGCCAACCTAACACATTTACCATCCCAAGCACTTCAACCAATCTAGTCCATGTGGCCCTTCTCCCAATGGGGCCTGGATCTAATTGGAAAAATTACACCTGCCTCCTCTAGAAATCATAAATTTATCATCACAACAACAAAATATTTTACCAAGTGGGTTGAAGCCATCCCACTGGTCCAAACTACAAGAGCCAAAATTACAGCATTCATCATGGAGCATATCATATGCCGCTTTGGAATTCCCTCCCAAATTATTTTTGATAATGGGAAATATTTTAAAAACAAGACTATCCGAGCCCTGTGTGATAGATTTCACATACACCATAGCTTTTCAACCCCATATTACCCTCAAGGAAATGGCCAAGCAAAAGCCACGAACAAAACCATCTGTTCTATTCTCCATAAAACTATAGTAGATTCTCACCGGGACTGGCATAATCAAATGCCCCTAGCCTTGTGGGCATATCGTACGAGCATCCATACTCCTACTAGGGCAACACCTTTTTCACTTGTCTATGGGGTAGAAGCTATCATGCCCCTTGAGCTTGAGATACCCTCCTTATGGATATCTATGAAAGATTTCATTGATGATGACACTACTCGCCAAGCTCGTCTAGATCAACTAACACTCCTCGATGAACGTCGCATCCATGCCATCGAGCACACACAAGTATATCAAGATCACCTTCATCATGCCTACAATAGTAAGGTACATCAACATGAGTTTAATATTGGTGACTTGGTTCTCAAAGAGAACCAACAAATCATAAGTCAGCCTCACCAGCAACACGATAAATTTACCCCAAACTGGTTGGGCCCATTTATTATCACACACAAATATGGTTTGGGAGCATATCATCTGGCCAATATTGAAGGCCTTAATGATCCTGAACCCATCAACATCTTGCACCTTCATGCATTCAATGCATGATGCATAAAAACAATCACCATCACGAGTGTCACATAGTATTAGAAGTAAATCACTAAACACATCACTATGTGAATATGTTATTTCTGCTTTATTATTTCTCTATACATGTACGTTTCACCTTTCTACCATTTTTATGCTCGGGGTATTTATTTTTCCTTTTATAGGACTCACATCATCAGTAGGAGAGCTCTATAGTGGCCTCACCTACCACCATGTAGGACCATCCATAGCCACAGCAAAAACCTATTACATCGATCGATCTCACCCGACCACCAACCACCCTTCATACTAGGTGCTCCTCGCATTCATCCCATTTAGGTCATCATACCTCACCTCGACACCATTCCCCTCACCAATGAGGTTCATCTTATTTGCCACACTCTGGTGATAGCCAGATCACCATGTCCTCTTTTGATGATAAAGAGGAATCCACCCAACCCCAAGCACAAGGATCACCCTCCCATCCATCTGATGATCTCAGATGTCGCTATTCACCTACAAATCACCCCCATCATCCCATAGGATCCTACTGCCCACCTAATAGGGAGTATACACCTCATCCACCTCGCCCTGCATTTCTACCTACTCCCCTTCCCAATGGCGAGTCTACCTACGCCTAGGATTTGCAAGCCCGCGCAGCCCAAGCTACTCAAGTTGGTCATGCAAACATCCCCCCTTCCCATTCACGTCACCACTTAGAGCCATCACCTATGCCACTGGTCCTCAAGACACCACCTTCACCACTATGAGGCATACCATTCCAGCAATGCTTGCAATCACCATAGTCATTCCACTCTACTACGTCGTCATCCCAGCCACACCCATTTTCTACCATGCATCGGGCCATTCCATTCGCATTGGAATCTCGATCACCCCCTTCCCCAATACCATCACCACCACACCATGAGATACAACATCTCATCTCTCATATCAAAGCTTTGGAGTTGCAGATGAGCCACTGTCATTGCCACATTCACCCACGGTAGTCTCCCATGACCCATCCATCCTCACCACCACATAGACCCCTTCTCTAACCCTAGACTCGACCCATGCTAGAACCCAGACCCATGCCTCCATTACCAGATCATCCTTCACCTAGGCCTCGCTCACCTCCAGAAGACCCATACATCTATCCTATGCCTATTCCACACACGCCATTTTCTGAAATGTTCCATCATCTCATGCATTAGGGCCTTATTGACCTACCCAAGATTCGACCCATTGATCCCTCTCATCCTAAACCATGCAACTACAATGAGAATCAATTTTGCATTTACCATCACTAGCTAGGCCATGATATCGAAGAGTGCAGATCATTCAAAACCTTGGTGCACAACATGTTGCACGGTGAGCGTACCCCATCACCAGAGCATTCTTTCCCGTTTAGCCGACTTGTCAGTCCTCTGCACCGCACCACTCCTAGGACCTTGCCACCTCGTAGCTCCCTAACAAGGCCCACCCGTTACATACACAACATGTCCAATTACAGTAGCAACCACAACCCAAGATGCATCATCACTTCACCATCCCACTCCCGACTGGATCCACGCCATTTTTCCCGATAGTAGTTTCAGTTACTCTTCTTCTTCTATCTCATTCTTCTACTTCTTACATACATTGATTCATTTCTTCCCTCCTATATTTGTTGGCTTTTGGTGATCCCCTTTTCTTGATTGGTTACCAAAGCCTATTTCTTCTCACTTCTTCCACCTGTACATTCCACTCTCACATCTTCCTTCTTTTTGGTGACTATTACATACACTTATACAGCTCACAACTTATACATCTACTACACACACACACCCCACACGTTGGGGCAACCATGATCCTAGCATCGTGCTTTTTTTCATCATTACACACTTTACTCATCTGTAAATAGGTTCTTCTAAAATTCTCCTTCTACACAACATAACTTTCCTCTTGTAAATATCGCATTCCTCCACTTGCATCATTTACATTTACATCCATTGCACATATTCATATGCTTTATAGTTAAAATTTTAATTCATGTTTGTACATTCTCCCCCAAAATGCGCCTTAGTAGGAATAATACATGCATTTGTTAGCATCACCACCTGGATGTCCATTCCCCCTTTTCAGGATCAGGGTATACATAGGTGTCGTGTTTAATTTTGACTACTCTGTAGTTTAGGCAATCAAGTGTCACCCATAGCTACTGAGTCTTGTACATTCTTCTTATGGTCTTTTAGGTTGGTTCAACTTCTCTCATGGATCACTCACAACAGGTTACACATTAAAAATTTTGAGCCTAGGAAAGAGGACATCTTGAGTAGATATCGCCATCTAGCGAATGGTATCCCCTGCTCGTCCTATCGCCTGCATGGTCAACATACGACCTAGGGATAAACAAAGGGATCAAGCATAAGCAAAAATAAATGATTGGGTAGAAAACAAACTTCATCGCCCATACAAAAAGAGCACCACAAAAAAGAAAAAAAAGAAGAAAATAAAAGAAACGAAAAGAGCACTACCACGATCAGATAGGTTAACACTAGAATAGGGGCAAAAAACAAAAGGAAACACCTCTTGATATCACCCATGTTATGCTTATCACCTTTGGTCCTTAGGTTCAACATAACACCATGGGATGATTCCCATCACTAGCAATAGGCTCCAAGAGCTTGCCTACCAGTGGAATAGTCTTACAGGTGACAACACATCTCTCACATTAGCATCTCACTTTTGTAGAGATCACTATTGTGGATGGATGAGCTAGCTAGTCCAGTAGCATCTACAATGGGTTAATCCTACCTCCCTCAAAATGGATAAATGAACCTTACACATTCACACACATAGGTCCAAGACAGACTTTGAACCAGCCCGATTATGTTATAAGTTGCCACAAAACTTGTATAGCTAAGGGTTTGAGATTTGATTGTCATAACTATGTTAGTCAAAACCATTACACATGCCTTACATTATCCACCATCCCTGAAATCATGGAATGGATCACATCCATACAGGTAAATGCCATGATACAAGTGCTTCCTTGGCGCATTTCAGTAAGTCCATACATGCACCCATGCATCTATGTCATATACATTTGCTACACCTTATAGTTATGCATTTGTCTTACATACATTCACGAAATCAAATTACATTATGCATTCATGCTACACACATTCCAAAATCAAATTATAACATTGCATTTATTCTATGTACATACATATACAACAACATCACATTCGATATCACATCACACTGCATTCAAAACATAATCATGCATACTATTCTACAATTCATTCATATGAAAGAATGATAATAGATCTAAACCATTCACACATATGTATCTACTAATCATACATACCTACGAACTATATTGTGCTATCTACGCAAATATAAACTCAATACATTCCAAACCATCAAAATCACAAATCATATATAACAACCAAAATCAAGGTATATATATATCATCATCATCATCCAAAAATGCCCGAAGGCTACAACCTGGGACCATGCCCATCACATATAACATCCAAAATACCCATAGGCTACAATCAAAGATATAACTCCTAACTATCACCATGGGTCTCCCCACGCCCCTCCCGGCTCACTCACCTCTCTACCGCCTGGCTCGACTCTACAATGACCTCTAGAACTGGATCTACCATAGGCTGCTCCATAGTAGGTGGATCCTGCACCTCAACTCTAGCACCAACCTCTACCATCGGAGCAACACTACATTGACTATGATGAGAGGGTGCCCACACTCGTGACTATGTCCTAGACTATGACACCACCTATGTATAGTCAGGGAGAGGAATCCCATGCACCAATAGAGAAGTCTCACATAATAACTTCTTGGTAGTCTCCGCACCTAGCTGACTAGTAAGGCTCATAATCATCTGAGCCTGCCTCACCACCATGACCCTCAACTACTCTATCTCAGTCCCCTGCCTAACCATATCAGCCCTCAACTACTCCACCTCAGCCTCCAACTGATGGACTCTATCCCGTAGCACCCATGCCTCATCCATTGCATCCCCCTCATGGGGATATCAATAGGAATCTGTTGTGCTACATCCACGAATACACCAATGTCAATGGTGTCATCCATGTCACCCACAATAGTACCAACACCTCCCTCCACCTCGGCCCTAGCAGCCTATCCCATACCAACATCTACATCCACATGCACCTCCTCCACCCTCATGTCTTGGGTGCTCGCTCCACCACCCAAGCGACATTGTGAGCACCGTAGAGGAACCTCCTCTGCATCACCAACCACATCCTCATCCTGAGCTCTCCTACCCATCCTCCCTACCTATGGAGGTACCCCAACATTAGGCACCACCCATCGATCAATCACACCCCTTCCAAGCACCCAACTCTACCAAGACCACCATGCATCAAATGTTAAAGTCATCCCAACATCCCCCACATCTGGGATATCCATAGGAGGATCCCTCTCTCCAACCCATGGTGGCACCATAGGCCACTCTCCTCTATCTCCCCATCGCCTAAAGTAAGTTACAGGAGTCCTAGGGACATCCTGCTACAAACCAAACTACCTCCTCACTCGATCAAACTAAAAGTACTCAGTCTACCGAGTATACCTCCCCACCAACCATCTACCCTATCTGATGGCTCATAGCTGCTCATCATCCTCATCCCAACTCACTCCACCCAACCAGGGTCTCCATATGATGTCCTCAGGAGTAGCATCCTCAAACTTACCCCTCCAAAATAGCGGGTCACCCTCATGCGGCCTCTTAATGCCCTGCTCCACCTCTGTACTCCATCTAAGAGCATAGGGCAAATACTCTTTGCCCTCCACATGTACAGGGTTAGGCAACAAATATGGCCTCTCAATAGATATGTGCTCCCATGCCCATACCTGTAGCAAGGGAATCACACTCAGTCCTATCCTCCTGCCCCAAACAACATCGTATAACTCATGATACATTTGGGCCAATAGTGCAGGCACCCATGCAAACACAACTTTCCTCTCCACCAGATCACTCACTATATCCAACATGTTCCAGGTAAACAACACCCCAAACTATCAGGTAGAGCGTATGTCGAGATCATCATCATCGCTACACACTATCACTCTGATATCTTATTCTTTACCCATAGCCACTCATAATCTATCTTAGAGATATCAATTTCTCTCCATGCTACCCCAAAGAATCTCTCCAACACAACATCCTTGCTCTCAACTGAGGCGGCCCTCATAGGTACTCCCTCAATCAGTAATCGGTAAATACGATATACATCTTCCAAAGTCACAGTCATTTCCCCAGTGGGAAAATGAAAAGTGTTCCTATCTGCATCCCACCACTCACATAGTGCAGACACATACACTCTATTAGTGTGGATACTCTTACATTCCCACACACCCCAAAAATGTATGTCATCCAACCACCGTAACTCATCCTCAGTCTTCATCAATTCCTCAAAACCCTCCTTGAATTTCCTCACCCGATGATGGGGCTCAAGCATCTTCACCTGTCCAAAACACAACAAACCACGCATCAGTAACTCACATAACAATACAATCAAATCAAACTGCATCAATCAAAATTTGCAAATTAAAGACATTTAATTTGACACGCACTTCGATGTTAGACAATGCACAAAACACACGACAACAAACATCGACATAACAGTCACACATTTGGACACCCATTTTGACATTTCATGGCAAAATTTCAAACTGACGTGACAAACAACATCATTTGGACTCCCAAAAACCCAGTTCAAATTTACAACTACCTATTAATTGACACGCAAATCAAACATAAGCCAAAATCAAACATAAGCCAAAAACAACATCTACAAAAACAAATATCATTTTTGGATACCCATTTGCCCACTTATCGATAAATGTGTCGACAAAATTCAAAAACAACATACCAATCTACACAGATCTAAAAGTCAACTTTATCATAAATACATCAAAATTGAACACACGTCAGAAGACATAATTAAAAAATAATAGTCATATTTTTGGATACCCATTTGCCCACTTAGCGGTGAAAGTTCAAACAGACGTTGAGTATAGTCTAAATCGGGCTCCCTATAGCTCATTTTCAGTTTAACATTAATCTACACCTTGGCACGCAAATCAAAGGTAGGCCAAACGAAGTCATTCACCAAAACAAACAACATTTTTGGACACCCATTTTTCCCTTCTATGGTGAAATTTTCATCGGTTTTCAAAAATTTTACCTCTAACATGTCAAATCTAACAGTCTAGGTTTGATAAATTACTCCTAAAAGTGACAAATTCTAAAATCACATCAAACGAAGTCAAAAAAATATAACAGTCACAAAATGGGATACCCATTTCCCACTTTAGCAGACAAAATACAAAAATATATCAATGTCAGTACACCGTTACTTCCAAAAACGGATGGTCAAACCTCACACCTACTCTACCCTTCACCTGGTCAAATCAGCGTCAAAACAAGTCTAATTCAGAAACAGATCACGCTTTTGGATACCCATTTGGCTTGTTTGTCACTTTGTGTTTAAATTTTAATTAAAAATTGCATAAATTTTTTAAATCGGGATGAAAACCTCCCCCCCCTCATTCACATTTTCCTGGAAAAATAAAACAAAAATAAAACAAGGCAAAAGGACACTTACCGGTGGATCCCCGCACCTGCTGCCAGCCACCTTGCATCCTCTCATCATCGTCGCCCTCACAATCGTCACCCGCGCTCCTCTCGTGCCGTCGAATGCCCTCACAAGTCACTTTCCACCATCGTGCGCCATCAAAATGAGCCCCCCACATGCAAATTAAGGCTTAAAAATACCTTATCCACCAATTCACCCCTCGAGGGGTGAACCGCAACCCAATTCACCCCTCGGGTGGCGATTTAGGTCAAAATCACCCCTCGGGTGGTGAATTCAACCAAAACACCTCAAAATGCACCCAAAACCCTAGGAAAGTAGGCATTTGTCCCCTAAAACCCTAGGAACCTTCCAAAATTGTCTTTTAACTTCATTTGCAATCATAATCATCATGCATTGGTATTTTTTATCAATCGTTGCATCATCAAATCACCGCATTCCATTCGCCTCATTGTTGATTCCTCGTTTGAGGGGGTATTCATATCCAAAGTCAGCTTTGCATGCAACCACAACATCGAAAATCCAAAAGCATGGTTAGCGCATTTGTCTACGAAATTTTTTGCTAAAGATTATCATACGAAATAATCTCAATCACAATCAGACATGGGTTACATCAGGAGAGCTATGCGTGACAATGGAGAAGTCAATCTAGCATTCTTGTACATCGAGTACATAATGGATGATACGTTTGGCATGATCCTGGTGCAACATTTAGAGTATTTATATCTGGCATTCATGGAACATCATGAATGACATGTTTGAATAAGCTAAATGTCAACTTAGTTCAAATGGTTTGACACTTGTCACCATGTTCTCATCAATCAATCAACAACAAATATTTAGTTAGGCTTTTGTCCTAATCATACTTTTGGACCACGCTGATCTGGTCGCAAAAGCAAAGCAGTCAAAAGTTGCCATTCTCAAGCAACTAGTATGGCATCGTAAATGTCATACGGACTCAGCAAAATCACATCATTGCATTCATAATCATTCATTTTCATTTACCAACATTGTTTTTATCTCTTTCCTCTTTTCCTTCTTTCCTTCCTCTCTTCTTCCCCTATGGACATCAAGTTAATGTTGTATGGTCACGCTTCAAGCGGCTACATACCTTTGATTAGATTCCATTATTTCTCTTCTTTTCCTTGGATACCCGATTAATGTTGTATGGTCACGCTTCGAGCGGCTACATACCCTTTGATTGGATTCCATTCCCCTTCTATCCCTTTTCCTTCTGCACAAACCCTTCACATTTTTGTATTAAACTGTGTTCTACATAGTATAGTACAAAAAGAGGTAAATGTAGACACCCAAAAGTTGCACATTGCTACTTTTGTGTATCCATAGGTGATTCTAGACATCCCTAGGCTATTGTAGGCTATCATAGTCATGCGTAGTCATGCATAGTCAGGCGTAGTCATGCATAGTAATACGTAGATTACCATAATTCTCCATAGTAATATGTAGACTTCCATGTATCACTCCATCGGATTTTAGGTCCTAAACCCTCATAAGCCTTCCAAATCACATCCGATGCATTGGGATATCATTCGACGACCTATTTGCACGCAATTGAGGCCCCCACGGGGTATTAGTTGACCAAAACAATTAATAAGTCAATACCTAAAATCTAATTTAATGTTGACTTCACTTAAGTCACCTTTTTAGGGCAAATTTGATTAAAAGAACCCTTAATCTTGATTAGCACTAATTACATCCTCCCACATGTGTGAAATTAGGGTTTGTTGAGATATTTCTTTAATCATGTCCTAAATTGACTTAAGCACCTCCTAATCAGGATTAGCCCTAATCCATCCTCACACATGTGTGAGGATGAGATATTTCTCATAAGGAATGTGATGTTGCCACATTGCATTTCTTAACCTAACCCTAGTCAGAATCAAACCTAGGTTTAGTCTATCTAACCCCCCCGCACCTTGCCTTTGCCTATAAATAATGGGTCCCAAACCCCTAATTAAGTCTGATTCACAAATTCAACAAAGCACAATTACTCTACTAAAATGGAAAGCCAATATTGAACAGTCATTTCTCAGTGCACACAGTCAGATTTCAATGGTACATAGAGGCACCCCAGCTGCCTAGGAGTCGACCCACTAGAAGGATTTTGTAGAAGAGGCATCACAGCTCAGATCGCCCCTTGCCCCACGAATCCGGCCTCAGTTCACCCCTCGGGTGGCGAATTGGGTCTATAGGCCCCAAATCACTCCAGATTTGGGTGGTAAGCTCCATTTCATATTATTATTACCTTCTACATAGTTTATTTCATGTTTTGTTCTATTTTTATGGTCATTTCATCTTCATAAATATGGGGCCTGACTAAGGCAAGCCCCCCATCGTACTAACACCCTTTTGCAGGTTATTCATAGGTTATGCAACAAATATGAAGAGGGAAAGCAACATCAAACCAACAACAACCCGACGGTGGCCCACATACAAAGAAGCCCACCTACACTAAGGGACGACCGAAGAAGGCATCAAATTGATTGTAACATTGTTAGGAAGAGAAATGGATAAAGGGCATCATGTCCCTCTTGTAACACATTTTTATTAATATCAATGGAATCACAGTCTCTTTGTTTAATGCATCATTGTGTTTTGTGTTAAATTATCAAATGTCATTTTATGACTGTTTCACTACTTATTTATCTTGATAACTAGATTTGATACTAACAACCTCATTCGGGGAGGCATCTCAGACTACTAATTGTGCTTTGTTGTTTTCATACCCCCAAATACAAGTTCACAGAATCATTTCAGAGTATCTGGAGGATGAGATCCCTCCAAGACAAGATTAAGAGAAGGAGGCATCTATAATCCCTTGAACAGTTTCATGTGTGACAATAGGAGTCCTATGAAGGCACACCATTCCCTTGTGGGGGGTACATTCACCATTGCCTCAATTGTAATCTATTGTATCAAAATGAGTACCCTTAGAGGGACGTATATGTAACCAATATCTGGAAGCATCAATAAAAGAATATTCCTTTCTATTTTTATGTTATATGTTATTGTGTGCTTCTTTATTTTTCATTTGATATAATAATAACATTTCAAGTAGGGTAAGCTGTGGTGCACGCTTCCCAAGATCACACAAAAATTAGGTTACAATATATAGGTATGAGGTCTATATTAGAACATGACAAATGTCAAAAAGAATTACAAGTGTCAAACTAAAGAAGGCATAGTACACATTAATTCTAACAATATCTCTGTATGTGCATAGTGAAGTTCATTACCTCAACTTTGGACTTGGTTGGACTTAACTGCTCGGAATGCAAGCCATCAACAAGCTAGCTCAACCACAAGCTAACATTGCTCTATACAAAAGAAGGTCACTAATATGATAGACATATCGCTATGCATAAGGCTACTCCACTAATAGGATAATGTCTATAGATCATTATTGGCAATGGAGATCACCCCATGGATTTTGAAAAACTGAGAATTCCAAGTATTTAAGCTCTTTTTTTATTCTATATCCTTTGGGATTTTTGATTTGTAGAATTTTGGGGATACTCGCTCATTTTGTGGAAGAGCAAGGAATATATATATATATTGGGAATACTTTGGGAATATATAATGTTCCCCTTGCTCTTCCTCTTATGCGCATGGTCTAGAAAGTTGAGAATTGATAAAATGGCAAGCTTTCATCTGCTCCAAACAAAAAAGCAATAAAATCCTCTTGCTCATCCTAAAAATGAGCAAGTATTCCCAATATATACTTGCTCATTTTTAGGAAGAGCAAGAGGATTTTATTGGTTTTTTTTTGTTTGGAGCAGAGGAGAGCTTGTCCTTTTATCAGTTCTCAACTTTCTAGACCATGTGCATAAGAAGAAGAGCAAGGGGAAATTTTCACTTTTGAGGCAAGACGTATGTTATAGTTTCATCTTTTCATCTCCAAAATCATATTTAATATTTTGAAAATGTGTTTGAAATTTTGAAATTAATAAAGTATGACCAAATCAAAACCCTATCATCAAACATAAAGATGGTTTGTAATGAAATATGAAAAACCAGCTAGGGATGGTTGAATGACTGAAAGACTCTATTGAACACCTTGTAACCACTACATGGGATCAAGTAATGATTGTATGGAAATCATAGATATGTGGATATATGATCAATGCATTGGGGTGTATGCCCAAGATAAAATATATTACATCAAGACAAGGGAATCTAGTACAAAATAGGATGCTATATGAAATGCACAATGCAAAAATAGATGTATGTATCTATGGTGAACAACATGCCTAATGTAGCAACATAAAATAGGTAATTTTCCAAAATTATAATTAAGATGAAATGCATGGTATGATGTATGATGGTATATAATGCAATTATGATATTAAATAGAAAATTATTTTTGTTCTTTTTGTAACTTAATATTGTTTTTGTGTTTTTATAAATTTATAATGTTTATGAATAAAATATGAACAAGTGGAGAACATTGAGTGATTCAAGTTCCTCAACACCCTCAAGTGAAGATAAATGATAAGTTCTAGGACCCAGATTTTGTGTTACAATGAATGGGCCCAACCAATTTGTCATGAATTTATCATGCAAATATGGGCGTAAGCTAGAATTTTATTGGTTTTATTTTAACACAAGATCACCAACTTTGAACTCCCTAGAATTAACACTTATATCGTAGGCTCACTTAATACGATATTAACAAATGCAAATGTGCTCAATAGTATTAATGCATCATTCATCAAAGTGTAAGTTTATATAGGGGAACTTATCACACAGTATCATCATTGATGAACTCATATAAGGAGATGTGCAATGAAGGAATCTCAATATCCAAAGGCATGATGGCCTCTATAGCATATACGAGCAAAAATGGAGTTTCCCTAGTTGGTGTTCAAATGCTATTCTGATAAACCCAAAGTGCAAGAGCCAATTGAAGGTGCTAATCCTTGTGATTATTGTTTACTATTTTCTTAATAATAACAACAACTATTTTTTTTGATACCTCAACTTGACCATTAGCCTATGGATAGTAAGGTATTGAAAAGTTATGCTAGATATGATATTTATTGCATAAATATCTAACATCCTTGTTTTTGAAAGGTGGCCCATTATCCAAAATAATTTTGGATGGAATACCAAAACAACATATAATGTTATGGAGTATGAACTCCACAATGCGTGCACCTATTGTAGTGGTAAGGAAAATTGCTTCCACCAATTTTGTAAAGTACTCAATGATTTTCAAAATGAATGTGTGTTGACCCAAATAAGGGGGAAATTTTTTCCAATTAGATCAAAGATCCATTGTGAAAATGTCCATATCGAATGTATCAGTTGTAGGTCCCACAAAGGTACATGTGATAGATTAGCATGATGCTGATACTTAATGTATATTTAACATAAACACAATAGTATTTATCTATTTTAGGCCAATAATAGCCCATTCAAATGATGTGCTTTACAATGGACATGCTACTAAATTGGCCACCACAAGTACTATCATGAGCTTGTAAAATTGCCCAAGTAGATTTTTGGGGTTCTAAGCAATGAATGAGAAGACCATTGTAGCTTTGATGATCTAGTATGTATCCTAGAAAGACATATTTTGGTGCTTTTTGTTTAAATTTTAATTTAGAAACATGTGAGAATCTTGAAGGAATATTTCCAAGCTTCAATAAATCTCTGAGTTGTGCAAACCAGTCTTGATATGCCTTAGTTTGGACTAGATGAATTGCTTGCCCCTCTCTAGACTCATATTGCACAAATGAATGTTGAGATAACCTTAATATAAATGGTCATACCATTATCACAAGGTCCTTGTGGGACTAATGATTCCCAAGAAGCAAGTTTCAAAAAGTCTTGAATTCAAGAGAACCAATCCTAGTATGGTTCAATCTATACCATGTGGATACTGTGTTCTTCTTTAGAATTTTCTTGCAATACTATATATTACAAGAGAATTTTGACATGAATGATTGTGACATAATATTATGGTTTTTGTGAGATTAATGAGCCTAAGGAAGCCATTGTATTCATAAAATTATTAGAGGAATGAGGGATGACCTCGATGGCATACCAATCAAATTGAGCAAGAAGTTTATCCACAAGGGCCTTATAAGATTTCAAAACTGAGCACTTACATTGATATATTTCCTTGAATTGGTCTAAAATTAGTAATTAATCGCAAAATATATTAATATTTTTTTCATTCATGATGAGGTTGTAGAAAACAAATCCACCTCCTAGAAGAAGAAGTGAAAACTAGATTTGCACAATTTTGTTAGTTTTGTCAATTTTGTTAGATTTACAGTTTGTCAAAATGTACACATGTAGGGTTGGTATAATTGTACATATGAGGAATTCTAAAATGTAAAATTAGGGGTAATTGTACAAATTTCATAAATTTGCAATCCAAAATTAGAATAAAATTAAGTGAAATATGCATTTAAGGTTAATTTGATAACAATAAAATTAGACTTAGGAGAACCTTAATTCAATTTGGTTGTATTATGGGGATGGTAGTTGTAAATAATGGGTTATCTTAGGAACACTTTGGAATGGCCTGGGAAAGCATTATAAATACCCCAATTCAATTTTTATTTTTGTTCATGGTTGTTCATGCTTATGGGAGAATTGTCCTTGAAGGATTGTAGTTCATTTACTGTTCATGATTTTTGTTCATTGATGATTATACAAATATATCTAGACATAATAATGAAAGCAACATTGTAGTTGTGATTTATTGTGAATTCTATTGTGCATGTGAATGGTGAATCCATATTGTATGTTCTATGAAAGTATGGCCATAATAGTGTGGAAGATGGATGTTATCACAATGGAATTGCATTGTTATTGAACCTATAACCTTGGATAATGTTGGAGAATTAACTTTATGTATTATTATTACTATAAAAAAATATTTTAATGTTATTCTATGATTTTTGGATATTTTGGTAATGATAATAGTTCAATGGCAATAAATTAGGGTCTGCATGTTATAAAACTATGTTAGTAATTACAATAGAAAGACAACCCAAATATTTTCTAGAGAAGAATAGGGTACAAATTGGCAAATCTATATGGGAAGAACTAAGCAATGGATTTGTGAAACTATACACCCAGATCACCAAACCATACAACTAATCATTTTTCCAATTTGGAGTGCAATTGAGTAGTTTAAACTTGCCCATTAAGGAAATTCAAGGTTTTGAAGAGAATGATTACAAAATTTATCAATTTGGATTACAAAACAACTGTAAGAAAATTAAACAAGTGGAAGATCATATATGCTAGCCTGTTGTATAATCTCAATCATACAATTGTATGATCTAAAGATTATACAAGCTTATTTTGTGAAGTTTTTAAATCATACACCTGTACGATTTGGGCAAAAGTTGTTACAATATATTGGAATCCATCTCCATACTTCCCAATCACCTACCCCTATAGGAATACTCCCCTCTATGCTACATTTGGTGTCATTTCTTATGAAAAATACTTCAAATTGATGCAATTTAGAAGAACCTGTGGCATTGTGATAAGTGGTTAGTAATAACCAATTGAAGGTGAATGATAGATGTAAGTTCACGAAGATGTGGGAGATAAAATCAAGAAGAGAAGTAGATTCCAGTTAGAAGGAGCACGAGAATTTCTCAAAGTGATATCATGAAAATTTTTATGAATGAACCAGTAATTAATTAAGTGTGGACTTCAAAATAAGGATATACTAAAAGGTGGGTTACGTTGTTGATAAATACAAAATAAAGGGTACAAGAACCACCAATATTCAATGATAATGTTAATGTAAGAGAATACATTGATGGAAGAATTATGCAAGAAGACAGTGAGTGGATGGTAACACCTGAAAAAGTGATAAGGAGGTTGCAAAGGGATGTAGAGGATGAGAGTCAGGCACCAGATCAATAGAGCATGAGGTCTTAGAAAGAACCAGGGCCATAGTCGATATTTTGGTGAATGAGGTCATGGAGTGAGGATGCACAAGAGGTCAATATATGACTATTTGGTGAAAATAAGGTACCACAAGTAGAAAATTTTGATGAAGAGAGGTGTAGTGGAATACCCACCCAAATAAGAAATCTTTCAAGGATTCTAGAAGATACCACCTCAAGTGACGAGGAAGGAAATCCCACAATGGGTAGTGTAGCTATGAAAGCAAGGAAATGGAGATGCCCACTCTTCATGGGGGAGGGGAAGGAGGACCCTAAAAGGCACATAGGGACATGTATAACCATTTGTAAAGAAAATGGTATGAACAAACTATATGAATGGTTGCAATTATTTTTTTCTACACTATGAGGACTTGCTATAGATTGGTATCTAAAGCGAGAGAATACAACATTATTCCAAGAATGGAATAGGATGAAGCCTTCATCAAAGAATTCAAACCCTTGAGAGATAATTGTGATATTACCACTAATATATACACCATAAATCAAGGTGTCAATAAGATATAAATGCCACCAACAGATGTACTGGTGAAGCGATGGTTTATTTATGGTTTACTAACAAGATATTAAAAGAAGATGAGGGTAGTACCATCATCAACGTACAAGGAAGTACTATAAAAAGTAAAGAAATTTGAGAGTGAGGTGAAGAAGATGATAGTAGAAATTGCAATACATACTTGGCATGAATATTCAAATAGTGGTGAAGATACAATACATCAGACCATCCAATAATTTTAAAAGTAATTTTATAATATAATAAGATAATCCAAGAAATATATATGATGGGATCAAAAAGATATATGATGTACAAAATTTAAGACCGAAGGGTATTCAAATATGAATTGTCCTTGAAATGAATATTGCAACATATATAATGTTCTAGGGCATAAAGTGGTAGAATATCAATTTAATGTGAAAGTTTACGAACAGAGACCCTCACAATTCAAAAACAAGAGGAGAAACTAAAACCTCAAGGGAGTGGATATGTTGCAACTAGCAAAGGTTATAGGAATAGTTGATGAGGAGGAATTCCAACTCAGGGTAATCGAAAAGGAGGCTAGAGTTGATTATAGTATGATTCGAAAGGAAGACCGATCATACAATGTCATAATTTCAAGAGTGAGAGAATTTTATGAAGAATTATCCTTCTACTTAGATGAAGGAATCGACATAGGATAACACTAAATGTATGTGTAGATGGTGTGGTCCAAGGAATCACAAAGAAGTCAAATGTCTTGAGAATGTGAGTTCAAGTGGCTCACAAAATGTAAATTTCTTGGATATTGATGTACCCTCAATGAAGGAAGATAAAACTAAGGAATAATTACTAGCCATAACATGAATTAAGGCTAAGAAAGACACTTACCCTAAACCTACCAAAGAAAAATAGAGATGGTAGGTGGTGAAGAAGGTACTTGAAGAAGAAGCTAGGAATGCAAAGTAGGTAAGGATTATGGAGTAGGAGTTAAAGAATCCTTATACATATGAAGATAAAGAAATTATATAGAATCTGAAAACATATGTTTTGAATACAACCATCGAGATAAATATGGCTAGTTTTTTGGAGGCCATACCATCGTTACATAAGGTGATGTAAGAAAAGGTACAACCACAGAAGATGATGGAGGTCCAGAGCCAACCTATACAAGAAAAAAAACACAAATATTTTTCATGGATCTGACCATACTAATAATTTATGTTAGGAAGAAACCAACATTAGTTCATATAGAGGTATTGGGGCACAATTCAACACAAGTAATTATGGATGAAGGGTCCAGTGAGAATGTGTTACCAGAAATAACCTAGAGAGAGATTGATTCTCCATCACTATGGGCACCAAGTTTTTTATTATATGAGGTTGAACAGTATGGCATCAAAAACAAAGAGAGTATTAACAATGTAACAAGTAATAATAGTTTTCCAAGAATTTCTCTTGGATTTCATTGTGATTACGATGCAAAAACTGGCATATGATGCACTTTTAGAAATATGTTGGCTATGAGTAACCAAAGTTAATCACAACTGGGGAAAATATTAGATCACATTTAAGAAGGGATAGTATAAATATAGTATTAAATTGAAGAATCAAGGAATATGTGATGATGTTGCCACGATATGAGTCAGGTAGTTCTTCAGGCAAAGAAGAGTATGAACCTAATAAAGAAGGGATGTTGTACATAGAATATTGTAGCAAGGATGAAGCCTAATATAATAATGGACTTCTTCACTGGAATATGGAGTACGAGGTATTTCAGCCCAACTAATTATGTATTCATATAAAGAAGACCATGAAAAAACAAGATGAAAAGAAGGTCAACACAAAACCAAAAGAAGAGGAACAAAAGAAATGGATATTTTTCTAAAATTTTTGTAGAAGATAGATACATGACATGCACATCTAAAAAATGTGGAAAAGTCTAAGGTATATCCTAAAAATATCAAATATGAAGGACCATGAATCACATATGTGAATCTAGGGATAGAAAATGAACCTAGAGTGTTTCACTATGGTGATGACTGGGATCCAGTGTTGAAAGCAATAAATTTCAAGATATTTTTGAAATATAAGGATATTTTTACATGGATGTACAAGTATTTAAAAATTATACAACCAGAATTATATTTCCAGAGTATCACATTAACACTTGGGGTAGAACCAGTGGATGAAGGACATATAGGATGAATCCAAAGTATACAAATTTAGTAAATATAAAAATAGAAAACATGTTGGATACTGGTATTATCTTTAGAGTCACCACAAGTGAGTGGGTGTCTCCTATCATGGTCACATTGAAAAATTAAGCGGATAAGATTTGAATTTGCATTGATTTTAAAAATTTAAATATAGTGATGATTAAATATCCCTTCCCTATTTTGTTCACATACTCTATTTTGGAGGAGGTAGTGGGACACAAAATTTATTCATTCTTGGATAGGTTTTCTAGCTATAATCAAATCAGTATAGCTAAGGAAGATAAGTTAAAAATCATATTTGTTGTAGATAATGGTATTTATGCATACAATAGAATGTCATTTGGGTTGTGTAATGCCCCAACCACATTTCAACTTATTATTATGTATATATTTGATCAGTTTGCGATAGGAAATTTTAAGGTATTCTTGGATGATTGGTCAATCTATGGTAAGATCAAGGACCATATTCCAACTTTAAGTGAATGTATGAGCCACTATAGGAATGCACGAATCTCCATGAACCTCATGAAATATTTTTTTATGGTACCATATGGGAAACTATTAGGACATATAGTGTGCAACAAAGGACTAAATACTGACCATAATAAGATGTACATCATTTTATATATGGAAGAGTCATATGATGTGAGATCATTAAAAAAATTCCTGGGATCTAAGTGCTACTATCAAAGGTTTATCAAGAATTATGCACACATGTCATACCCATTGGATTCCTTGACTAAAAAGAATGTTCCTTTCAATTGGACAAAGAAGCACCAAGGAGCTTTCAAATAATTGAAAGAAAATCTAGTAAGTAGCCCTATTTTGATGTTTTTTTATTGGTATAAAGAGTTTCATGTCCACAATGATGCTTCAAAATTTATGATAGGATGTGTGTTAGCTAAATGACAATTTAGGCTAGACCTATGGCATAGGCAACTAATAAGGTCTTGGTCTCTACATTATATAAGACCTATGGCATAGAAGGAGTATATTGGGAGGAAATATTACCATATATTATTTGGGATTATAGGACAACCTTTAAATCAATAATGTACCATACACCCTTCCAATTAATGTATGGTTAGGAGGTGGTAGTACTAGTCAAATTTTTGGTATCCAGTTTGTGGATAGTTGTGGAGTATTGCTTGGGTTGTCAAGAAAGTTTGGAAGAATGATTGGCTATGCTTATTCGATTATATTAATAGAGATTCATGGCATAATGGGTGATTGAGGTAGCCTAGAAGTGAAGAAAACTATGGTATGATAAGCATCTTTGTAATATGGAGCTTAAACTAGGAGATTTGATTCTTAAGTTTAATAGAAAATATAAATAAAGCTTGAGAAGTTAAATACCTTGTGGCTTGGTCAATTTTGAGTCATGGAAGCAATGGATAATGGTGTAGTAAAGTTACAAATGTTGGATGGGATAGTGGTACACGACATAGTAAATGAGTTGAAATTGAAATCTTATAGAGTTTGATGTATGTTAATCATGATGCATGAAATCAAAAAAAATATAGAAACAAATAGCTGAGTCTAGCAAACCATGGGAATTTCTATCGAGAAATCAAGATCTATCACAGGAGGATGATAAAAGGGGGATTATGTATATTTTTGAAGTAGGAAGAGGTTTACCTCAGAAGGAGGGTAATCCATTTAATATGTAAAGAGGTCCAATAGGAAGAGGAATTGATGGTAGAGGAATAGTATGCTTTGTGGATGAGGAAATTCAAGGAAGGTAAAGGCCTCATTCACCATGTTTGGAGATAGACTTGATTCAAGGTGATAGGAGTAGAAGCTAACAAAATGAAAGTAGAATGGAAAGAGTACCCTTACCTTGATATCAGTCAATTGAATGATAAAATTTAGCTTTGCAAGGAGGAAATGATGCATTTGTAAATGGTGTAACCTATAATGGTACAAATACAAATGGTACAAATAACACTAACACTTGTACAATTTCAAATCATACAATAGGCCAACAAGTAGGGATAAATCATACAAATGATATTGTATGATTTCAAATCATATAGAGTACCAATGAGAGGAAGTGAATTGTACGAATTATCGATCGAAGACTAATTGTATGATTTTGTGGCATCCAATTGAGAAAAATGAGGTGGAAGAACCTCCAAGTGATACATCAGTAGAAGGTATCGTACAAGTGAATATCACTGTATGATTTCCTAAAAGGTAAGTCAACAACTTGGCAATTTAAAAAAATATATTAATTGTGAAATACCTCGAGATGCAATTAAGATGGAAGGTGGTTGAAAACTAGAATCGGAAACCCCTTCTAAAATAAAATAAAATAAAATAAAAATAAAAATAAAAGAAAATAAAAAGAAAAGAAAGAAAAGAATGAAATATTCAAAAAGTAAGAAAGGACAAAAATGCATGCAAAAAGAGATGAGTTGGCAATCATCCATGAAAAAAGCTAAAAGTATATGTAAAATAGGTTGATTTGGTGAATTTTCATGCAATGGATGTTTAAATATAAAAGGAAGGCACCATGCATGTTATTTTTACCAGTTTAAAAAATCACATGAATGAAATAGTGAATTTTGAAGAATTTAGGAGGAAGAAGTGTACAATCGAATAAATTATTTTCACATGGACATACAAACATCATAAGTTGCCTAAATTTTATGACCCATCATGAATTTGCACCACAAAATCTTCTTGTTTATGAAAAATCTAGCTAAATTAAGAGATAAACTACCAAGGTTAGGGATTTACTCCAAAAAAAGTTGAGATTTTTAGAAAACATACTGGAGGAGGAATTTTGAACTACTAGAGTTGGGGTTTTAGGCAAAAACATAGTAGATAAAACCCCTCATGGTAAAAAATGTGGCTAGGGTTTGAATTAGTTTCGGAAAAGAAATCTAGGTGGAGAATTATGAACCTTAGGACAGGGAAATTTAGCCAATTGAAATTAAAAATATCTTAGTAGTGGCATGTGGTAAAGCATAAAGAAGAGGTTCATACAATAGATTGCACTTAGGTAGAATAAAAATGTATAGTTGAAGAATTGTAGGAGAGAAAAATTGTAAAGGGTACTGGAAATGCATCAAAAAAGAGGATTTTCACAAATGGAGAAAAGTTAATTGTAGAAATCATGCAAGGCTAAAGATATTATCGCAAGTAAGGGCCTAAAAATATAGTTGTACAATTTTGAGATGAAATTGTATGATTTTGAGGAAGATTGTATAATTTCCAAGCAATGTTGTGCAAATTAGAGCCCAAATTGAGCAATTTTTGTGCAATGGTATGATTTTTTGGTGCAATTATATGAAGGAGAAGTGCATTTTTATGATTTAGGGCTTCCTATATAATTTCATAGTGAATATTGTATGATTTGGAGCTTATATTGTATGTTCTTGGAGAATTGTATGGATTCAAACTATAGTTGTATGATTTTTAATACAATTGTACGATTTGGATGGTGGTGTACAATTTTCTAAAGCACTTGTATGATTATAGGTAGCCATTGTATGATTTTTAGAAATAGTTGTACATTTTTAGAAGTAGTTGTACATTTTTAGAAGTAGTTGTACATTTTTGGAGTATATTGTACGATTGGTGATATAGTTGTCCTGAATGACCAGATTGTCAGAGATCAATAGTAAAGTGGTTCTAAAATTAAGAATAGTGAAGAATGAGCATCAAGAGGGAGTTTAAAGCTCATTTACAGTGGATTGCAACAACTAGGGTTAACCATTCACCAAGACCATTACACCCAGTTTAAGACAAAGGATGAGGGTTTCAACCACCAAGAAAATGTGACTACCGACCTTGGAGAGGGAGAGGTTATAGGTCATGGAGAGGACCTAGGAACTAGTGTGGTGGTAGAGGAAGGACACAACCACAATTCTACAAGGAGGAAATGGAACCACCTAGGGTACACCATTAGGATATTTGTAGTGAGATGCATAGGGAAGCTACCCCTAAAGAACATACAAGTGAGGATGAATGAGGATAGGTGGATATCAAGGATATCTCCTTTGTCCAGCCCATAGGCAAATTCTATCAAAATTGGTGGAGTGAGAATGATTATGAGCACCCATTGAAACATGAACTAAAACATGTAGGAGTGAGTACAATAGTGCAAATTCCACCATAATACAAGGTATTCTACAATGAATACCTATTGCAAATGGTACAATCATATGTACCTAAGTAGAATTACACCTATGTGCAAGTTGGAAATCACCATATTAAAGTGGAATTATTGGTTGATGCTTTTCATTGGATATTTGGGTTACCAAAGGAAGGATAGCCTATTCAAAAGAATATTATGGACCAGATTGAGACCCACAGGTTGATCACATAACTCACTAAGCTCACATATCCATTAGCTATGAAATATTTTGCTTTGGTAGGAATAGAGATCAAGTAGAGTATATTGAAAACTAACAAACTGGCATGTGCAATGAACATTGTTATGTCTCGACTATTAGGAGAAGCATACTATTTCAAGATGTTGATTTGGATGGCATGATGTGTGGAAGGTATTTTCATAGGAGTGTAGTATGATTAGGGAACCTACTTGGATTAGTGGATTTAGAGGTTACTGGTGAAGAGGAAGAAGACATTTTTCATGACCCTCTATTCAATCACTCTTATGTTGGATGTTGTTTCCCAAGTTGGCATTTCATTTATTGGTCTCACACCACCGTGTGATTTGCCATAGGATCAAACTTCTATACTGAGGTGGGTAAAGGTTATACCTATCCAAAAAAAGATACCAAAAAAATCAATATGGAAGAAGAGTACCAAAAAACCATCACCTCCTATGATTGAGAAATGAGATACTTCATTAGATGAGGAATTCCACCCTAGGAGGAATATATGTATATAGTTACACTTGAATACTAATTCAAAGTAGTATAAACCTACATAACAACAACATGAGAAACCATCATCTAAGGAGGATGAGGAAGTACTACCAATATCTAATCTAGTTTGGATTAGGATGTGTAGGCAATAATATAGAAAGAGGAGAGAGAAAACCTATGCAAAAAGAGCAACTAGAACCTATGCCCACTAATCCAGACAATGTGACCTTGGATTTGGATGATTTAGATCTAAAAAATATCAATGTATCCATTAACATAGAATAATAGGGATAAGCAAAGGGATATCCTACATTGCTTCAATAAAATCATTTCATAGTATTGGAGGTATATAAGGATTAGATGGATTGATCAAGGTCACCATTAAAAACAAAATCCAAAGAAGTGATGGCAGCCCTATCGAGTGAAACTACAAGAAATAATAAACCTCAAATACAAATTTTGATGCAATGAGGTAACAATCAATTAGAGGAGGAAAATACACAACCATCACAAGAATGAGTAGACCCAATTCCAATAGCCATGATAGTAATGGAAGTACAATTGCATCCACAGGATGAAAGATTAACAAATACACAATAGGAAGAATTTCCAAGGCCACATGAGGAAGTTCAAGCACTTATGGAGAAGTAGTAGCTTCTGAAGGAAATAATTAATGTTGAGGAGATCAAAACAACTGAAGAATATACAAATAATATTGTATCTCACATTTTTCTATATGAAGGAAATGTAGTTGGTGCAATAAAAGAAATTTGAGGAAGTTAAGTTACACAGAAGAAAAAGGAAGAACAGACCCCACCAAAAAAAGGGATGAAAGGTTCCACACCAGATTTTTAATTGAAGTGCCTCAATTTAGTATCTCAAAAGGAGATGGTGAAGATACAGATGAATAGGTGGATCACTTCCTCAAAAAAGTTTGTGATATATTTACTAGCACCCGATTGCAATTCCACAAAGGTGGCATGGGACACTTGAACTAGTGGAGGGATAAAACCTTCACTTAATTAGAAAATATTATGGAGTGGGTTTGTAGTGAAGATCATACAAGATAGATAATCTAGATTTACACACAACACCCCTAGATGTTACCAATTGGAGAGGTAACAACAATGTTGGAAATTGTAAATTTGTGAAAAGGAGTGAAAATGAATTTTAGAGAGTATCCTCAAGTGTACTTGGATATGAGCATTAATATGAGATGTCCATTGAATATATTGGATATAAAATTTTGAAGGGAAACTTAGGAATTGGTCTTCATTCTTTGGAAACTAAATTTCCTGATGTATTGGATTGAGTGGCTAAGCTTAGGACTTGAAAAAAATTATCAAGACATGGAAGCACAAAATGAAGAGGTTGATCCTACTCAAAAGGAGATGGCTACGATTGAATAAGAACTAGAATGCATCAAGAATGAGGCCAAAGATAAATTGAAGAAGATAGAATCTGAATTGAATGCAATTAAGCTTACTTATGAGGATAAGCTATGCTAACAAGAATAGAAAAAGCAACTTGTGGTCCAATAGGATGAAGATAAGAAAAAGCAGTTAGAAGCACAGGAAACATTGTTGCAATAGTATACAATGTAAATCAAATTATAGGAGGAGAAATTGAAGGATTTTGATGAACAACTGTAACTAAAAGACCATAATATTGAAGAGATAACAAGATATGCCAAGCACTACAATGATTTTATCATGGATCATACAACATAATTATGGGTGAAAGAAGAGCATATATGGGCTTATTAAGTGGACCTACAATAGCATATGAGACTCATCACATAGAAAGATAAGGTATTGGCCATTGCTACTAGGATAGAGGTAGCATTGACTAAGAAGGTATGTGAGGGTACATCAAAGCATGCAAAGGAGTTAATTCAACTCTTGGATATTATGAAAGAGAAGGCCAACAAGTATGGAGTGAATCCTATGGAACTTAGCCAATATATGGCTAGGTTATAGAGTAGGTATGCTATCCTTTACATTCAGCTTGATGATTACAAGAAAAACTACTTAGCCAAGACTAAGACAATTAATTCAATGAGGACACCACCTAATGTAAATGGGAGGAAATATGTAGAAAGCAAATACACCTCCTAGAAGAAGTGAAAACTGGATTTACATAATTTTGTTAGTTTTATCAACTTTTTTAGGTGTACGGTTTTTCAAAATGTACACATGTAGGGTTTGGTATAATTGTACATATGAGGAATTATAAAATGTACAATTGGGGGTAACTATACAAATTTCATATATATGCAATCCAAAACTAGAATGAAATTAAGTGAAATGTACATTTAAGGTTAATTTGATAATAATCAAATTAGACTTAGGAGAATCTTAATGCAATTTGGTTGTTTTAAGGGGATGGTAGTTATAAATAATGGATTTTCTCAAGAACCACTTGGGAATAGCCTTGGTAAGCATTATAAGGAACCCTCATTCTATTTTTATGGTTTTTCATTGAGGTTGATTGATAGTTGTTATTCTTGGTTGTTCATGCTTATAGGAGAATTGTCCTTGAAGGATTGTAGTTCATTTATTGGTCATGATTATTTTCATTGATGATTGTATAGATATATCCAGACATAATAATGAAAGAAACATTTAAGTTGTGACTTATTATAATTTTTTGTGCATGTGAATGGTGAATATATATTGTGTGTTCTATGCAAGTATGTCCAGAATGGTGTGGAAGATGGATGTTATCACAATGGAATTGCATTGTTATTGAAACCATAACCCTAGAGAATGTTGGAGAATTAAATTTATGAATTATTATTACTATACAAAAATATATTTATGTTATTGTATGATTTTTGGAGATGTTGGTAATGATAATACTTCAATGGTAGTAAATTAGGGTCCACATGTTATAAAATTATGTTAGTAATTACACTAAAAAGACAACCCAAATATTTCTTTGAGAACAATAGGGTACAAATTGGCAAATCTATAAGGGAAGAATTCAAAAAGAGTTTGGTGAAATTGTACACCCAGATCACCAAACCATACAACTAATCATTTTTCCAATTTAGAGTGTAATTGGGTAGTTTAAACTTGCCTATTAAGGAAAATCAGGGTTTTGAAGAGAAAAATTATAAAACTAATCAATTTGGATTACAAAACAACTTTAATAAAATTGAACAAGTAGAAAATCATATATGCTATCCTATTGTATGATTTGGAACATACTATTATATGATTTGGAGTGTAATTTGTGAAGTTTGTAAATCATTTGAAGGCAAATTGTACACTTGTACAATTTGGGCAAAAGTTGTTACAAAATATTGGGATCCATCTCCATACCTCCCAAATCACATCCTCCTCTAGGAATATTCTCCCTATGATACAGAGGGCTATTTGAAGACCCAAAAGGATGGCTTCATATTCAACATTGTTGTTAATGCAAGGAAAGTTGATTTTAAATGACAAAGGTATAGGTGCCCCTTATGGCATGAAAAACAAATTTCCTACACCACCCCCTTGCTTGCATTTAGAACCATTGAAGAATAGTATTAGTTCAACTTTATTATTTAGCTCTTTTGGTTCTCCTAAGTTTGATAATGCAAAAATTGCATCATAAATTGCATCATCAGGTAACTCGATGGTTAAAGGTTTATCATCAATTAGAGGCAGCTTTGCTAATTGATCTGCAATGACCTATCCTTTAAGGTATTTTTGACTTATAAATTATAGGCCAAACTTCATCAAATGCATGATCCACTTTGCAGTATGACTATTATGATAAGTGTGACTCATCATATATTACAAAGGGTTTTTTATAGATATGACATATGTAGTCTGGTTGATCATGTAATGATATAATCTCTTGGTGGAAAATACCACCGCTAAGTAATCTCATAACCGACCAAGGTGAAACTAATATAGTGAATGACATGTTTCTTATTTGCCTTGTTATTTTGGGATAACATGGTCCCTAAGGCAAAGTCAGTGGCTGAAATTTACAATAAAAATGATACACGTAGTCTAGGAGGAGCTAATACTAGTAGATATGCCAAGTATTTTTTATGTCCTTGAATACCTTTTGGCATTCTTCATTCCAATTGAATGTGACCCCCTTGTGTAGAAGATTCAATTGATAGAATTTATCTAAAATTTGTTCTATGAAACACTTAATGGATTGAATCTTCCCTATAAGCTATGGAGCCATTTAAGGTTGATTGGGGGAGGTATTTTTAAGATTGATTTACCTTGTTTGGATCTACTTCAATGCCTATTTTAGAAATGATGTATACTAATAGTTTCCTAGAATTTACTCCAAAAATATACTTTCTAGTATTTAATTGTACGTTGTGCTCTAAAAGGTGATCAAATACCTTATGTAGAATATCTAGATGCTCAATACGCTATAAATATTTATCCAATAAATCATTGACATAGTCTTCTAGAATCTTGTTCATATAATTATGAAATATATGTCATTACCCACTGATAGGTGGCACCAACATTTTTAAGTCCAAAGGGCATGACTTTGTAATATAAATTCTCCCATGGCGTTGTAAAGGTTGTATTTTGTTGATCCTTGGGGTTAACACAAATTTTATTATAACTAAAGAAACCATGTATAAGGGAAAACATTTCATGAACAGTAGTCATGTCTACTAGTACATCAATGTTAGCAAGGAGAAATTCATTCTTAGGACTTACTTTATTGAGATCTCAAAAGTCTCTGTATATGTGAATCACCCCATTCAATTTCTTGATAGATACCATGTTAGATAATGTAGGCTAGAAATTTCACACCCCTTTCCCTCAAGTTGATGTATCCATGTATAGAAGGGGGATGTGAAGTTAAAAGCCTACACTTCGATGTGAGGGGTACCTGGTGTTGTATCTCCTTTAGTAATGGTTGATTTATTTGGGGGTTCACAAATAAATGTATAAAGATCATTTATACATCTGGCCAAGGTGTATGTCTGAATGTGTTCTTTTTAATTAACAAGCATCTAGGTTTGAGATAGAATTCAGCTAAGATTAAACTATATGCAATTCAGTTTTCCTTGCAAACAAGACTCAATAAAATAATTGATATAAACTAAATGCAATGAAATTTGATTCTCATTTTTGGTATTTTCTTATATTTTGACAGTAATATGCAAATGAAATAGATTTGAACTAATAGAAAGAAAAAAATGAAAGGATAAAAATTATACAGAAAGTCTATCTAGGTTGTACAACTGAATAGAGTGATTTTGCAACCTATGAATGGATTTGTGGCCTGTATAAATCTCATAGAGCTATAAGCGAATTTGCTATAATGAGTGTAAATTTGTGAGAGACCTGCAACTAATAATATAGAATACTAAAAATTATAGTTAGCATTTGGGGATTTTCTTAAGCCACCATAAATTTGGTCTTAGTGACACAATAGTTATATCCCCTCGGTCTCTTTCAAAAAATTTACATAAAATATGGAAATTAGAGATCTACTTGTGAATGGATAAAAAACTAAAATAAGATAGCGAAATTATAAAAAATATAAAGTGCAATGGACTATGAAATGATGAAAATGTGATATGGAAATAGAATTATAAATCTAAAATTAGAGATTTACCCCCAAATCTATATCCATGCAAATTTGTGACCTATGAGCGAATTTGCAACTATGGATGAAGTTGTGACTGGCTCATGAATTGTCTAGATGTGTAAAAAGACAAAATGTAAAGTAGGGAATGCAGTTAAAATGTCAAGATGAATGGAAAAAAAATTACTCATAGTTAGAAATATAGTTGATTCAATAATCTATTATTGTAATGGTGGAAATAGCAAAACAAAATTTATCTATAGTAGGTTGAGCTCTGCAAGCAATCTCCAAGTAGTAGAGGAACATGTTCCTGCAAAAAAAAGATAAGCTTTCCACTTATCTCAATTGCTCTAAACTTGCCCAAATATTTTTTCAATTCACCATTAGCCTAATTTGGGAGGCAATTTGTCATTTTAAAGAATTCAATTGACACAGGATAAGTTAGGGTTTGCGATAGTTGAGGTATCAAATTGTATTGGTTCAGGTAAATTGGAAAAATTCCCAATTTAGGTGAATTCATAGCCTAAGCGTGGAGGCTAAAAATTTATTGAAGGTGGGTTGTTATCCTATTTTAGAATAAATTAAAATGGTTGCATAATAGGTAGTCATGTTTCTTATTTTCATGAATTTTTAGGCTAGATTCTTGGTTGTGAATTCACTAAAAATAAGGAAAAAGGTACAAGGGTATAGCGAATGATTTCAGTGAGTGTAGAAATTAAGGTGGACTGATAAGGGGTACATTTATGTGTGTTAGAGGGAGGGAATTATGACCTAGGGTCAAATTTCCTTGTATACATTTTACACCCTCTTTAGCATATTTATGAGCAATAAATGTGTTAAAGAAAGTTGTAGACACTTGGTTGGAAGTGGTGGAAAGCTGACATGAGTGAAAAAGGATGGATGGTTTTGGGTGGAAGTTTAACATGAAAAACCTGTTAAAATTTTATTATTATTTTTTTATTTTGGAGCATGCAAATCGATGCATAAAATTATTATGAATTTTGGGTTAGAGTACCCCTCGAGTTTCATGAGAAATATAATATTTCTCGTGAAGCTCAAAATGATGTGGTGAAAAAGAAAAAAGAACAAAGTAAAAATGGAGGGAAAAATGGGGTAAAAAGGTAGAATAGGGTAAAAACCCTAATTCATTTTTACTACATGATTTTTGATTTTGAGCTCTAGATAAAATGGGGCTTCTGATGCATTAAGAAGATTACATGTGAACGGGCAATGATGAAGATAAACCGAGGATTTGAGTAAGAATTAAATCATATTTTTGATTTAATTTTATTGTTTATTTACCATTTTTATTGGATTTATCTAGAAAATTCAAAAAAAATGGATGCAACCATCATGATGAATTCATATACACACGATAAATTTACAGTCTATATGGAACACCAAATTTGTGTATTCCTAGCCTAATCACTAAAACCCTATGAATTCACATAGACACATGAATTTATTTTTTTACTTGTTATTTTCTAATATTTTCTCTGAATTTGATGATTTTGATGATTGATGAATGGTTGATGTGTAATTTTGTTGTGTTTTTAGTTATTTATTGCAGTATGGTACTCTCGATAGTTGAGAGTGGTGATGTAGAGATTTTAAGTATCAGGTGAGGATGATTGATCTAGAAGAGAGGGCTTTGATGTAGTAGGTAGGGCTTTACCATGTGATAGAGATGCCCATAGTGGAGGTAGACATAACTTTGCTAATAGTATTAGTAGAGAGGTAGTACCCAAAATTATTAACATTTTGGTTACCTATAGGTGATATGATTGTGACATTGAAGGATGTATGAAATATCCTATGGATTCCTATTAGAGTGATGGTATTATCCAAGTCTACAACATAGGAAGGAGCCTTAGAATAGCCGATCGGTAATCCAAATTTTTTAGTCAACCAGAGTAAGATCAATGTAGAGTGTATGGTAGTGACATAGGGTATCTCTACACTGACAATTATCCTAAGTGGAGTAGTTGCTGGACTACTATCCTATCACATGAGTAGGTGACATATACCATGGACCTTATTTGGGAACCTCAGGGTTATGCATAGTGGCTATTTATAGCCAATTGGCTAAAATTAGGATTTTCAAAATTTAGAATTGGCTAATATTTGGGACCCTTGACCAAGGCCCATTAGCCAAAATTTTTGGGTGCAAATTTTTTCAGGGGATCTATTCGCCCAAATTTTATAATAATTTGACCATTTTTAAGTTTAAATTTCCAACATTACCCCTAATCATAGTTAATATTCTACATGCGTATGGATACTATTCGCTTGGATTTTGAAACTGATTCACCAAATTTTTATAAATACATCTTGGGGTTGACCCCTTACACATAACCCTGGTTGGGGTCATATCTGAGATAAGGGATATAGGGAGGTGGTTCAATTGGTGCTCTTTTATGTTATACCACTTGTATAGTATATTATACAATTTGGTGTACAAGAAAAACAACTTTATTGTTATCACTACACTTCTCCAAGTATAGATTTGAAAGTACATAGTAGTGAGGAGACCTCATAGATTAGCTTGGGGAGAGTTGGATGTGGGGTTACTAACTATATTTTTATGGGATCCTATGAGGGGAAGTTGCAATGTGCAATCTAGTGTGCTAGATGTAGTGACAAGTGATAGATGATTTACCACCTTGTCAAATCATGTGGTGACCTTGGTGGATGCATCTAGAGTGGGATGAGGATGAGATAGAGTTAGCATGGGTGTGGTGGATCTGATGGCTATAGTAAAAAAAGGGAGATATGGAGCTATACCATTTTTATCAGGTGTAACATTAGTTTAGTATATAGTAGGGGATATCAATGGTGAGGGATATATAGTATCAATAGGTGACTAGGGATTCTCTAGTTGTGGGAGGTGATCCTAACATCATACATTTTAGAGAGCCAGAGGAGGATGATCCACTTTTTTTGAGCCTAGGGGTGGATGATGTGGGGGTTGAGGATGTATATGAGTAGTGGTATGAGGGTTTTAGACCTTAGAGGATCACTACGAAGGTGGCTCGATGACTAGTAGAGGATCATCATATAGTGCTAGTAGTATAAGTAGCTACTCAATAGATGGAGGGACAAGGAGTTGCACTAAGACCTATATTGGTAGAGGTACCTAGGCATAGGTGAATAGGATTTTGTAGACCTAAAGTGAGAGAAGAAATTCTAATATAGGAGGAAATACCTCAATAGGAGGTGACACCTTGATAGAAGAAGACACCTCAAGAGGAGGCATCCTAGTAGCTAGAGATAGAGGTAGAGGTGGGTGATGATGTTGATATGGGTGAGGTGGGTCGTGGAGAGGAAAGCTAAGATATGGAAGAGTTAGAGGTGGATATAGTTGCTCAGAGTATTCAATTAGTAGCTCAAGGTGCACACATAGTGACCCTAACAGAGAAGACAATAGTTTAGGTAGCCTAGATAGTGATCCAAGCAACCTATATTTATTCATTAGAGGACTATCATAGGTATGAGCTTAGTTCTAGCAGTAGGTGAGGGCTACAAATTCTTTGATTAGGCTAATGCATTAGATTAGTAGTAATTTATTTCATCACCAATAGGATGATCTAACGAGATCCTATCGATGAGAGGTATTCTATCAGGATCTATACTACTAAGTAGTTCTAGAGGGACAAAGGTTGCATTTGCTAGTGCATATAGCTTCAAGTTAGAGTTAGAGTGGCACACAGTCTAGTTCACAAATAATAACTCAATCCATGCAAATATTCCCACTGAGACCACCACCTAATATGGGTGAGAGTCAGGGATCTAGATGATGAGATGTCAAGTTTTATGGCATACTTCCTCAGTGACTGAGTATACAAAGATTTTTATTGTGGCATACCAGTCCATCTCTACATATGTATCATTTTTGCTCGAGATATAATACCATACTGCATTTTTATGTTATGCTTGAAATAATTTTTATGGTGGTTTTTATGTTTTATATGAATTCATGTTATGATTGATCTAAATTATAATGGATAATAATGCATATTTCACTATTGGTTTTGGTGCACACTTGTCATACTTAGTTCAAATATAATTTTCAAAAATATATGAAGTGTGATGAAAAATGATGATGAACAATAAGTAGAGAGAAATGTTAAAAAAGGATGAGAAAAAAATGATTGATACTTGATATCTGCTATGAGTGTGAATTCATAACAACAATTTGTATACAATAACCAATGAGGATGTATGCTTGTGTATGATCTAAATAGAGGTTGTCCATCGCGTGTGGCTATGAATATATGGGGTATATTGCCATATTGAAGTTTTAGGTGTGAATTTGAATAAGTTGATGGTCAAATTTTGATTATCAGTATAATAAATGGAATGAAAATGGTTCATATCCTTTTCATTAATAAGAAATAAATTATTTTTAGAAAATAATAGGAAAATGACACAAAATGACTAGTTATGATAGATGCAATTTTCCTTGTATAATGTCTAAGAAAAATGAAAAATAAATTATGTAAATATGAATGTTTGTGAAGTGAAAAAGTGATTATTGATTATCAATTATTCATGAAAATGGTAATACGTGTCTAATGAAGAGATGATGACATTAGCCGATCAAAATTCATTGAAAAATCTTGGTCATCCTCAAAATGAGGAGTCGATCAAGAACTGGTGTGTGGAAAATGAGTTCATTTCCCATATTGAACTTGACTATAACACAAATCTATCAATAACCAATGTGTGTGCAAATGAAGTTAATTTACAATTTTTTTAGTATGGGGATGATATCGACCAATCAAGAACCATTGTGTGTGAAATAGTGGTTACATTTACTGATATTAAGCAAAGATGAGATTGAACCAGTCAATATTGGGAAGAACCAAGAAGCTAGTTTGTCCTTATGTGTGGTCAAAGGTCTCTTCAAGAGAGACGTGTTGCCATGCATGAGAAAACTTGACTGCTAGTCCAAAATCTATAGCCCTGGTGAAGATTAGTCCCATAGTCCAATAGTAAGATCTCAAAGCTTTAAGAAATCAGATTCTCAACCACTCGAATCAAGTCTTGATGAAAATTGTACCCTATCCTTACTACTTGAGTTCCATTATTATTTTGTTTTTGTAAAAGAGTTAAAAATTTGGGGAGTCATATTCCCAACCACTCAAATCAAGTCCTAATGAGAATTGTACCCTATCCTTACTACTCACTCTTTGTTTCCTTTTGATATAATTTTGTAGAGAGTATTTTTATCTCATTGTTGGACTATGCGCATAATGGGACAAGCAAGAAATTGTTCACTTCGAGGTTTAACTAAATCATGGCATCATCTCTCCTAGATGTAAGATCTCATTAATAGATGTGATTTGTGTTTGGTTCAAGCATGGCCAAATCAATTCCCAAAACTCAAATTTTTTTATTGAAAAGCATGTTTTGGTTCAAAAGATATTTTAATCAATTTCATACATCAATATTTTATTTATAATATATATCAAGTGAGAGTTTTGATATGGAATATTATTCAATCAAGGAGATCAAGACCAACTATGAATATGATAGTCTTTGCTAAATATTATAGTGGATAAATATGATCAGATGTTGCATATAATTGAGCTAATCAAATTTATGATATGCAAGATGCAAGTTATGAAATGTATGGTTCCAAATGCAAACTATATAATGTATGATGATGAATATACAATGTAATTAGAAACTAGAAAAATAAACAATGTATGAGATGAGTTATGGAAATATTGGACTCGTTATCATCTAAACACATCAAAATAATTTCCTTGAAAGAAAGTTGATATAAGGTGTTGCCTAGGGCAACAAAACGGGTGACATTTTTTTTTTATATAAAATCCTGCACTGGTTACGGCCCAAGCATGAGTGAATGTAGAACTAGAAATGCAATGATGGAAATATAGACTATATGAAAACACATCATGCACAACTTTTGTTTTATTTGATTCTTTTGATTTTTTATTTGATATTTTGATGTTTTTGATGATCTATATACTTTGTACAAGGTGATTTATACATAATGTTTTCTAAGGTGGATTGAAAACCCAAGAAGGTTTTTCTTGATGATCAGAATCACAAATAAGCTTCTTTGTAGCTCTTTATTTCATAGCCATTGCACGAAATATATACATTATTGAAAAAACCATTTTTCTTGAAAAAATGAGGGGTGATCCCTAATTTTGAAAGATATGTATAGCATAGAGAAGGATGCTCTTATTGAGAATTAGATTATTTAGCATTAAAATGTTTGTAATTGATCATATTATAAAACAAAATGTTAGAGATATAAGGTTGTCCCTATTATTCTTTAGTCTTATCTAAGCCTTGATGGTCCATAGGAGAATGAGGTGTGGATGATAATGAGTTGATTGTGGAAGATGAATTAAGTGGATTTGAATGGATATTGCATGGTGAAGAAGGATGATCATGTGTATATGAATGAGAGTAATGGATAGTGGGTTATGATGATGAAATGGTAGGGAAAAATGAAGGATCAGATGGCTCTACCACTGCATAATGTTTGAATGCTTACGAGTCACCACAAATGGTGATAATTTGATTCTTAAATATAAACTTCAATCATTGATGAAGAGTGGAAGGGATAACCCTTATCTCATGAATCCAAGGATGTCCAAGCAATAGATTATAAGTTATTGAATATGACACCACATAAAATAAGGTATCTAAGATCTTAGATCCCATATCAAGAGGAAGGACTATAGTATCCCAAGTTTCTTGGGATTCATTTTTGAAATATTTTATGATGATATCAAGGTTTGATGAGATCTTCCTCCTTCAATACAAGTTCTTGAAATAATTTATAAGTTCATAGATTAAGTGAGGAACCATTATCTATGAAGGTATTTTTGACAAATATTTATCCAATAAATCCTATGATGTAAAGGGATGAATCTTGCAAATTTGAGGAAGGAATATCATCATCATAAAATAAAATGTGATTGATATCAAGAGAGCTTACAACACTTGAAATATCCCTAGGGATAATGTTACAAGGAACAAAATGTTGGCTTAGATTCTTCTACAAATCTTCCATATGAATAAGAGAAGTTCACAAAATTTCTAAAAGTGGTATCTTGGCTAAAGGGTTATCCAAATACTATTGAGTGTCGAGGAGAACTTTAGGTTAAGGGTTCAACACTAAAGGTGGGCTTTATATGCTTGTATTCCCTTTATGATTATTATTCAAAACTAAAGGAAGTCTTGAAGGTTGGTTGTATGAAGAACTTATTTTCTTCTTATCAAGTTGAGATTGTTGAGCTTGAGCTTTCTTTCTTGTAGTATCTGCTATGATATCCATAATATCATCATGATGAGATTGTTGTGAACCTCTCTTCTCATAACCATAAATCATTCAAAATATCAAACATGCATCCATAAATAAATTGCACAATAAATTGCTCACAATAAAATAGATATTGATTATACCCTTGAGGTAGGGCAACACCGTACAATGCTCCTTTGGAAAGGAAGCCACTCCACAAGATATTGAGCTCCAACAACCAAATATTCTCCAAGAATACATCATAGATTACCTTTACAATGGGGGTACATATCTCTTTATACAAGAGTGTTATGGTTCACCTTCAATGAGTTACAATATCACCCATGTGGCGGTTCACCTTCCATGAGTTACAAAGTGCATAATAATATGATAATATTCCTTGCGGTTACATATGAAAATATTCTCCCAATGGTTATAAATATGATTCTATGACATACCTATATATAATTTGACATGTGGCCTTCCTTACTCAATAATTAATTTATGTCTCATACCATCATACAATACAATATTAAATTATTAATTATTAAGTCCCTAAAATTCCATCTCCCTTAAAAAATGTTTCATCCTCAAAACATTAGAAGAAACTAAATAATATGATCTTCTGAGCCATGCTGAATACTGGTACCAATATCGATCATCCATCCATCCTAGTGAAACTATGATTGGTGGTGGTCTTTGTTGATGCCAATGCCATGTGTTGGAAGCATAAATTTCATATTTTTTCATCCATACTTGCTTGTATTTATGACTTGTAGCATATCCAAAGTTTTGGCTCCTTTGGTTCCTTGTATGTTCCTCATTGTTCCTATGATGCCTCAAGCCTATCTCCATGATTTTTGCCTCTCATGGTGGTGTGTATAGTGATATATTCCAACCTTAGCCTGATGTTCAACTTGTTTTTTCTCTTATATTTTACTCCATTCTATTGATTATTTCTTTACTTTTAATTCTTCCTTGATCTCCTATTGAGATTTGGTTTCATATTATTTTTCTTGTTCTTCATTGTGTTCCTTTGCAATAGCTACATGTTTTTACTTACATTGAGAAATGTCTTGTAATGTTATCTTCTTCTTTCGATATCATAACTTCATGAATTTATTTTACACATTAATGTTAATAGTACCCAAAGAATGCAACCAAGGATAACCAAGAACAATATCTATATCCTCCCTCTCATTAGCATGAAATTTTGAATGCAAAACATATTTATCCATGGTGATTTTCAAATCTTCAAAAATGTGAACATCCTCACCTTCAATATTTTATTTTTAATGTGCAACATGTCGCGATATCTTGTCACTTTTTCTCCTTTGGCCGTGACAATGCAACATGTCATGATATCATGACATATTTTCTTCTTTGGCCTTGATGATGCAACATGTCATGATTTCACGACATATTTCCTCCTCTGGTCACGATGACACAACTTTTCGTGATATCGCAACACTTCTTCTCTTCTGGCAGCGATGTTGCAACATGTCGTGATATCACGACACTTTCTCTCCTTCAGCTACGATGCTACATCCTATTGCGATATCGTGACATCTTTTCCTCCTTTGGATGCGATGGTGCAACATGTCATGATATCGCGACACCTTTTACTCCTTGATTTTTCCCTATGCTTTGGACCATAAAAATGCAACATGTCATGATATCGCAACACCTTTCTTCTTGTGGTGTTTCAATTTTTATTTGATATTTAGCTCTTGGGCCTCTTCGGTCGGTTTGAAAAACATGTAAAAATTACTTGTATAAGGTTCAGGGACCTTTCAACACCCTTTCAACCAATAAAAAAATATATTTTATTTTTAATTTTTGTTGTTGGAACTTGCAAGCTATTAGCCAAGTCTCTATTGATGAAATTATGCTTGCTACCAAGGTTTATGGAGACAATAACATTTTTCTTTTGGATGCAACATAAACTTGCAAAATAAAATTTTTACATTCAAATAAATATTTTTGACCATTGTTTGGCCTTGACACAAAAAGTGTAGTTTCCTTAGCCTGCATATTATTATCATTTTATTTTTGTCCCCATTTATTCAAAAATGCAACTTCAAATTCTTTCCATGTGTATGTTTTTTATGGGCATCCATAAATTTAAAAAACCAAGAAGAAGCTTCATTTTTGCATAGAAAAATAAAGGTTACATTTCCTTAAAAAATCAGACAAATCTAAAGTATATTTATTAAACTTCTACAACCATTCATTGGTGTCATTATCATCCCTTCTAGTGAATTTTGGCAAATCCATGACTTTTTTTTTTTTTTAAAGAAGCTGGGGTTTGAAATAACTGAAAATTTAAAATTCTTGAAATATCATCTATTCTTGTCTTCAACAATTAAATATCCTGATTTTATTCAAAAGAAAACAAACGAAAAATTATTTTCTTAATCGGATTGAGAGTTATGAATTTTTTTTTGTTTTGCTGACAACCTAAAAAACAACACCAAATGCTCAACTGCTACAACTATAACTCCATTTATACTTATCAGAATTTAAAAAGTAAGTAGTCATTTGTGTATTACATAAAATAACCTATATGCTAATGCAAAAATATTTTACAAATGACTGCTAAAAATTTTAATACGAAATTTTTGTTTTTGAAAAAAATCACGTAGCTAAAAAATAGCCTCAACAACCCAACTTCAAATAGTTGTAACTCTTTCAATATGTATCATAATTTCACAAGTGAGTAGATGTTTTTATAACACTTAGAATAATCTACACACTAGTGCAAAAATATTCTGAGAATGACTGTTGAAATATTTAATACGAATGTTTTATTTTTGAAAACAAATTCATGCAACTAAAAAGCAACCTCAATAGCCCAACTTTTTTTTGATTGGTAGAAGGGATTTTTAAAGGATCCCCGAACCTATTACAAGTAGGGTTTTGAAAGGTACCCAAACCTTATATCTAGCAATAAGATATCAATAAAGCAAATACAAGAGATTGTCACGGTCAAACAAATAATTGGCAACAAGGGTCATCATAGGAGAAATCGATATCCAAAACAACCAAGGGTGTTTAGAGAACCAGAGAGATAAGAATCTCATCTAAAATTGGATCAGATCTATGACAACATCCAGCCTGAAAAACAACTAAACAAAAACAAACAAAAATCACTTGCTAGAAACATTTCTCAACAACTATAACTCCCTTAATACTTATGAAAATTTAACAAGTAGTCATTTGTGTAGTACATAAAATAACCTGCATGTTGATGCAAAAATATTTTACAAATTACTGCTAAAAATTTTAATATGAATTTTTTCTTTTGAAAAAATTCACGTAGCTAAAAAACATCCTCAATAGCCCAACTTCAAATAGTTGTAACTATTACAACATGTATCATAATTTCACAAATAAGTAGTCATTTGTATAGTATTCAAAATAATATACATGCTGGTGCAAAAATATTATGAAAATGACTACTAAAAAATTTAATACAAATTTTTAAAAAAATTGTGTGGCCAAAGAATAACACAAATAACCCAACTTCAAAAATCCATAACTTTCTCAACACTAATCAAAATTTAACAAATAAGCAATCATTTTTGTAGTACTAAAAAATATTTATATAATGAAGCAAAAATATTCTAAAAATTACTTCAAAAATAAAAATTATGGCCTCTAGAAAATGTGATGTTTTTTGAAAAAATGTTCCCTCGCTCTACAAAAACAAACCCACTTTGCCAAAATCACTACTCTGATACCAAATTTAACGAACCATTACACCAAAATATTAAGGTAAAAGTGAAATAAAAATACTCCAAGATCATAATATTCCCACCCACTTTGAGATCAAACTCTGGATGACGGGCCTAACTCTCCGTCCACGTTCACGTAGGAGTGGGGACTCTAGCATGGCAAACCTGACTTCTTGCCTGCTTTGCGACTCAAACTTGGGTGGTTGTTATCATACCAAATATTATGAACCTCTCTTCTCATAACCATAAACCATTTAAAATATCAAACATTTATCCATAAATAAATTGATCAAAATAAAAGAAAGATTTATTATACCCTTGAGGTAGGGCAACACCGTAGAATGCTCATTTGGTAAGGAAGATGATCGGCTATAGAGATTAAATTTAATTTTATCAATCTAAGGGAAATCAAGGTTATATTTAAAGAGTAAAAATCCCGTATATATTATATCATAGGAGTTAATACTAAGCTTATATCAAGTTTCTTTTTTCAAGCTTCACGTGTATAAAAAAGTAAATGAACAAAATTAAATTTATGCATAAATGAATGATGCAGGATATGATAAATAAATGCAATTATGTTTTACTTTTACTATGATTTGATTTATTGATGCATCTAATTATTTGCAAGATAATTTATTTATGATATGTTCTAATTTATTTGTGAGGATCCTCATGCAATTTATCTTATTTTATTGAATTTGAAATGCAGTTTAACTTAAAGCTAACTAATCCTAACCTAATATAGGGGTGAGAGCTTAGGTACTATCTATAGGAGTGGGCCCTGCCTCCTAGAGGGTAGTGTAAGTATTTATCCCTTATTTTACCTTACCTTAGTAACTAGATTTTATAACTACTACTAACATTATGTCTATTCTGTGAATGCAGGTAACAGATAAACATAATTTACATAGCAAAAATCAAACAACACATGAAATTAATACAAATTACCATATTTGAACAATGAACAAAGTGTTGTTTTATTACTAGAGCTTCAACTGTACATGCTAGTGCATTTCCTCTAAATTGTAAACTTAGAACAAAATGTAATGTAACGATAAATGTAGCAGAGAATCGACCTCTTTCAAAGTCTTCTATGTAATTTATACTATAACTAATACAATTATAAATAGTATTATCCATGTACTTGACATGCATATTTTGTGGACTGATGACTATACATTAATCAAGAATAATCTAAAACCTAATCATAATACGTACTCCTACTTGGACTTATAAATATTTTGACTAGTCCAAGTGGCATCCTACTAATAATCCTAATAAGACAATACTATTATAACTGACTCGCAAGATATACATTAGGACCTCATGTCTTATATTCCAAGAAAGTCTAACAGTCTTTACGTTTATATCTCAAACTTCCCAAAATAAACTAATTACAAACTTTATAAAGTAAACCATAACTTTGTCAACTTGAAATATTCTTGTGGATATTATGCGAGAAATGAAATATTTTTCTAGGTAAAAATATCATTTTCCATCCATATTAATGTGTCGTCCATATTAATGTGTCATCCATTATGATGTGGCATGCTAAAATCAATAGTTTTTATTATCCTTCAGTAACTACTGGTAAAACATTCTTCAATAATTGTCTTTAGTAGTTACCTTCAGTAGTTACCTTCAGTAATTACCTTCAGTAACATACTTTAGTAATCAACATCTGTAATAAGATCAATTACTGTTGTCACCAATCTTTTTTGGTTCTTCTTCTCATTTGAGGTGTACTCCAAAGCTCTGCAATCTCTTCATCGATCATCCATACCTTTTTTGCATTTTTCTCAAAAATCAGACAAATTTGATATAAAACAAACACATTTGCTAGATTATGGTAATTAATCAATTTTCCTAATAAATCACATTTTATTAAATAATAATTTATAGAAAAAATATCATAATCATCATATAATTTGTAATAATGAAACAATTCTGGTACAAAAATATGTGTCAAATAGCCACTCATCATTCCCCCAAACTGAAGTCCATGAATGTCCTCATGCATGCAAAAAGATAAGATGAACATAATATAACAGTCTTATGCATGTATCAAATATTTAGAATTAAAATTCTAAGTTATAGAAAAATAATAACATAAGTTATCATAATCATTGCCAGAATCTCAGTGAATATTGTTTACAAAACCTACAATGATTTTAAAACATGCACATGTTTTTGCCAAAAAAAAATTCAAAACAACTTGAATACAACTATTTTTTTAATAGAACTATGCTAAGTCTCTTTAAAAGAAAATAAAAAAATAATTAGTTATCTAGAATACATAAAATATCAATCAATTCTTTTATCGAAAGATTATAAATTTCACAAAACTGAGAAATAAACAATTTCTATTAGCAACTATAATTCAACAAAAACAGTTCAAATATTAACTGTACATATTACATATGCTATCTAAAAAAAAATACAAATAAAAACATTTTAAATATTAACTGTACATATTGCATATGTCATCATATAAAATTCTACAAAAGATAAAATACCATAGATAATAATCTACAAATATGATCAATACATAAAAATATAAGTATGAATAATTAGTAAAATAATAGTTTTGTTTGTGATGTTCATCCAACTGGTGCATGTTGAGAAGAAATTCGGGAAGAGATTCGGGATGATCGTGGTCTTGATTTTGGTAATTTATGCTCTCGTTTTATTCATTGTACCTGTTCCTTAGCTCATTGATCTACAACTGCTGCAACTACTGCAACTAGTGTTTCCACCATAACTATTTTGATGTGCTCAACTTCTTGAGCACTTCATTTTTGCTCTGCATCCTTTGTCAACAAAAGATGAATTTCTTCATCGTTAATCATTGGATTAGGCTCCAAAGGCATCCCTACATCCAAGAAAAGACTTTTTAATGCATTTGCTTCCTTGGCAGGCAGGTCTAGTTTTGTAGGTTGATTTTGTTGCATAATACTAAGAATTTGTTGGGAACTACCCTCCTCGAGGATCTTTGAAAAGTCAATTGGTTTATTGGTGTACACCTATTTTCTGAAGTTTACAGATTTTTTAGGCTTTTTACCAAAAGTAGAACTTTTATGCGGGGAGAATTCGATAGGTGGCGGTCGATTAATAGATTCCACATGTCTTGGTGTCTTATCCACAAAAATTTGCTTAATTAATTCAATTTGAACAACAAGGGCACGCTAGATAATTTTAGATTGTTCTATAAAATTCTCTCTTAGCCTATCAATTTTCATTTGTAGCACTATATTTTATGCTCAAAGATAGGATAGGGTTTCTACAGTAGACTCATTTACAAGTAGTTCTTTTTCAAGTCATTTTTCATCTTCTTGTTTAGAATTTTCTAAAATTTTCTTCTTTCTGATATCTAGTCAGGATTTATATTTCTCAGATTTACATTTTTATTATGGGTTTTCAGGCTCTTCATCCTGGCTATCAGAGTCATGTTCTTCCTTTATTTACTGTTCTCCCTCAGACTCAGTGGATTCTGAGCACTCAGGTACTTTAGATTATTTCACGATCCGATTCCAAGACACTTTCATTTCATGAGTCTTTTCAAAATAATTAATTTAATCAAGCCATGGTGAGCAATCAGGTGCAGCTTAGTTTTTTTCCAAGAACTTTTGGGTTTCACTTTTAAAACAATTGACTTCAAATATTGGAACAAAAAATACGGGAGGTTGATAACACAGTTAGTTTTATCTGGATATTTCAAATTTATTAACCTGAATGTGATAGGTTGATAAAACAAACATTCATCCCTCAAGAGCAAAGAATTTAATAATAATTATAGCTACTTCCTACCATAAAAGGGGAAGTGTAGAGGTTGAAACACCTTTTATCGAACCCTCCTTATCTCTAAGGATTATTCACTTCTCACTAAATTTTATTACCAATTGGGTGACACTCTTCAAATTTTTATAATATGGAAGACCAACCTCAGGTAAATTCAACACTTCAGAGATTAGGCTAGGGTTTAGTTCTATCTAAAGTCCTACAAAATGGGTGAGCATAGTTTCAGGGTTACAGTTTAATATAAATTGCCTCGCCACCCCTAAGTCATGACCTTTAAATTTTGTCAGTGCCTCCCACTATTGAGTATTTTTGAAAAGTTTAATTACAGAGTCGCTTGAGTTTTGTGTGTCTATGGATGACGACTCACTATGTTTTTGGAATACATGTTTATGCATGGTGATAGTTGAGGGTTGAGAGGAGATGATTTGAATTTTATCACCAAGAACCCTGCAAGTTATATATAAACAAAAGTTTTGTTTAGAGGTCGACAAAACCCTTAAAAATTTATTATTTATTATTATTATTATTATTTTTATTATTTAGAATCTTACTTTTTAAAAATAAAATAAAATACAATATATCCTCAAATAGTAACAAATCCTACATAAAAAATGTAACATAATTTAAAATCCTACTGTTATCATACCAAATCTATGTAACAAACAAAAACGTAAAAACTTATAATACATAAAAAAGAATTTCCTTTGTTGTTTTTTTATTTTTAAATCCCTAATTTATATGAATTTGATATATATATATATATATATATATATATATATATATATATATATTTATTTATTTATTTATTTAATTTGTGTAATTTACCAGGCAATCTCTGTAATTCTACCAGATAAGAGATTTTACTAAAAAGAAATTTTTTGTAATTTTATGAAATAAGAAATTTCCTAAAAATAAAAACAATATCTTCCTTTTTACCAAATAATTTCTATAAATTTACTAGATAATTGTTGTAATTTTACCAAATAAAATATTTCCCTAAAATAAAAACAATTTTTGTAACAGGAATCACTACAATTTTAACATAATTTTGCCTGAAAATAAAATTGCATCTTTTTCCCTAATTTTACCCTAAAATACAGTCTCAAAATTTTCCTTAATTTTAGCTTAAAATGAAATTTCGTATATTTTCCTACTGTTACCCTAAAATAGAGTTTCAGAGTTTTCCCTAATTTTAGCTTAAAACAAAATTTCGCATATTTCCCTAATGTTACCCTAAAACCAATTTTCATAATTGTAACCAAATCTCTGCCAAATTCCAAAAATTTACTCTAATTGCTGCCTAATTCCAAAATTCATCCTAATTTCTACCTAATTTCAAAATTTAAAGTATTTTATTCTATCGTATGTACAGAGAAAAGGAACAATAAAGAAGAAAAGAAAAATAAAAGTTCTTACCTATCGCTTTCACTATAATTTGGCCACCTTTTGACGTCGTCGACAATCCTCACTTTCTGCCTCAAAAAATTATCCGAATTCAACACGAAAATCACACGAAATCACATATTGTTGGCCTTTCACTCAAACAATCTAACAATTATACAAATCCTCAAAAAAAAGTTTTATAGTTCATGACGAAATTTGACTTGGGGTTTGGTATTTCTCTTCGCATGGCCGCATGCAACGTCGATGGTAGATAAGTCTTTTACCCGATGGTGGATGTTCTTTAGAAACCCATCTACGATGGAGATATTTCATCCTAATATCATCGACGGTAGAGAAGCTTTGAAAATCCATCTACAACGATGGTATTTACCCTAAAATCTATGGTAATAACTAATTTTAATCCCTAATGCAACGCAGGTCGTTGATTCTATTCAATCAACGGTTGTCGATTTATCATCGCTTTAACACTTTTTTGGGCAATACAAAATACACGTCATTAATCACAGTAGGGGATGTGAAATAGGTTTAACTGTGTTTTCTCCCGTCATTCTCAGCCCTTGATCTTATACAAATCGATGGTGAATATTTTTAATCCGTGTCAACGCATCTGATTGGCTAGACATAGTCACGTGTCTCGTAGCCTTTGCCTATGATTTACCAAGGGTGTCTTAACGTTTCACATGGGCAGTTTATATCCGTTGATCGTGTTTGAAATCGACGGTAAAAACCGTGATCCATGCACATGCGTGTGATTGGTCGTTTAATATCACATATTCTCCGTGCATTCCTCGTGGCAGTTGGTAGGTGAGTTGTCCACCACTTACCTTGCCACATGGTGTGTGTGTGGGGCTTATAATAAAAGGCTTATAATATTATATATTAATACATTTTATTATATTTTTATTTAATTTTAATGTTTTAATGTATATATGGTAAAGTTATAATATTATTTATTATTATTATTATAATATATAGTATTATTATATATTATATATATTATTATAAGTATTATATATTATTATTATATATTACAAGTATTATTATTTATAATATTATTTCGTATTCTGATTTTAAATATATTTTATTTTAATAATAATTATTAATATATATATATATATATTAATTATTATATATACATATTAGATTTATGATTTTTACGAATGGCAATTACAGAAGGGTATTACGGAATAATATTACTGATAATGGTATTATGGAATAGTATTGTTGATAATGATATTACAAAAGCTTTTTTAGAAAATATTTATGAAAAACTATTTTTTTACAGAAGGTATCTACAGAAGACACTTATAGAAAATACTTACAGAAACTACTTACGAAAGATGCTTATGGAATATACTTACGAAATACACTTACAAAAGATACTTACAAAAGACATCTACCAAAACCACTATTAGGGTTAAGGAAATACTTTACATGTTTTCTTCCCCCAAACTATATTATGAACTATATATGCCTTTATTTATCCTCCCCCCAAACTATAATTTTTGGCTATATAGCCAAAACAAAAGTAAGGGTACTTATTTATTTTGATGGATAACAACGATTTTAAATATAGGAATTTATTTATAATTTTAATGAGTATGCTTCCTGTATGTCATTAAGAAGTTTCTCAAGATAGAAACATAGGTTATACAAAATTGATTTCAGCCTTCTAGGATATCTAAATTTATAGGAAATAGTGAAATAGATATTAATATGGCTTTTCTTCTAAAGGATAGAATGTGGTGGAAACAAACCATATTTTTGTAGAAAATATTGAAATCATAGTACTTTTATGAGGATGTACTATTGATTTTTGTATGTGATGTTTCTAGGGTGATTCTTCAAGGACTTTGAACAATATTCTAACAATGCTGAAACAAACTTCATTTACTTCTATCACAAATCAATTTAGTGTCAAAGTTGTTCTAGTATTTTCAAGCCTCTTTCAAGACCAACTGTGTGTTTAGTGAATATTCATTGCTCATTATGAGTAAGGATTAAAAAATAACAAGGGTTATATATGCCAAAAAGCCAGCTGATCTTATGAGCATCTAGAGGTCTTATCCAGACTTATTGCTAATACGTAATAATATCTTAATAAAGAATACCCTATGGTGTTTGAGATACTAATAATTCTAGGGATTCAAGCTCTTTTTAACCTTTTTGCTTTGTGTTTTATTTGGGATACTTGCTTAGCAAGGGATTTATGGTGCTTTTTGAGGTTCTTGCTTATTTTGAAGAGAAGCAAGAATATTTTCATTACTTTTTGGGGTTCTTTCTTATTTTGAGGAGAAGCAAGAATTCATTAGGATACTTGCTTGATTAGTTGAGGAGCAAGTAATTTTTTTTTTGAAGGGTGAAGGGTGAGCTTGTCCTTTTGCCAATTCATTACTACTCTAGACCCTAAAATAACACGAGTTAATTTTTCCAAAAATTCATAATATGTTTAGATGTGTATTTATGTGTGGTCAAAAGAGAAACTTGATCATCTAAGAGTCACTTATAACATTTTAAAAGATTTTTTCTATTTCCAATGAAAATTTTGCTCAAAATACTAGATAGAGTTTGAGTATTTGAAAAATACCTAGATTTCATCTAGCAACAAGGTACTATGTATCATGTGGTAATCATATTCCTACAAGGTACTATGCATCATGTGGTAATCATATTTCTTGAGCTATCTTTAAAATATTAAGACTGAAAATGGAAAAGAATATAGATACTTCATGATGAAATAAACGAAGCATAATCATTTATATATTTTAATGTTTTATTATTATTATTATTATTTTGATATATATGTATATAATTTATATATTATTTTTTTTCTTTTCAAAGAGAGATTTTATTGAATAGTAATTGATTGTAGTTCAAAAATATACTACAAATTAGTGTGTTGTCTAAACTAGTGTATGAATTCTTCCTTAGATAATGGCTTATTATAAATTTTAAGCCTATGTCCATTTATTAGTAGTTTTCTTGTTGAATCATATATAGAATTAAGTTTGACTATACCATTTCCAAATATCTCCTCAATTTCATAGGGTCCTAGTCATCTTGTTCTTAATTTACCTTGAAAATATTGATAATGAGAATCAAATAACAAGGCTCAATCTCTTGATTGAAATGTACGTGATACAATGTGTTTATCATGCCATTTCTTTCATTTTTTTTGGGTTATTTCAGTTCTATGCAAGGCTTATAATCTTCTCTCATCCATAATATTTAACTTTTCCAACCTGTCTCTTTGTGAATTATCTAAATTCATGTCAAATTTTATCATTGTGCGAAGGGTTTCTATCTCGAATTCAATGGGCATGATGGCTTGTTTTCCATAGACCATTTCATACGGTGATAATATTGTGGTGGTTTTCCAAGTTGTATTATATGCCCATACAACTTATTTTAATATCTTAGACCACCTACTCTATTTTGGTTGTTTTGTAATCTTGGTCAAGAAGAAGATTTTTTTTGGTAGATAAGATACTATAGCATTAATACCAGATTTTACAGGTTGATCGAAAATCTTTTAGAAAAATCAGCCTAGGGTTGTTGATGAACATGTCCTTACTAAGGATCCTATATATAAAATATACATATCACTAAAGCCATTACATCCGGTAAGGCATATAGCATATTATCAAAAAGAAACTTCCCATACAAAATTTTGGGTATACCCTAAGAAAATACACCTGCATCATAATTACAAAAAAAGAAACAGACACGGATCCCTTCCTTGAAATAGTGGAGAAAAAAAGTTGTAGACACACAGTAGAGTACTAAAAAAACTCCCACAAGAACTATATTGATAGTTACTCTTAATAATTCTTTGGTAATTGATTTCTTCTATATATGACATGCTTTGGGACCACATCCTGTCTTGGCCAATCAGCCTTGGAGAAGTGAACCTGCTAGCTATATTTATGGTGATGGCTATCTAGTGGTCCATGTGGCTCTGGTTCGAAGTCTTATATTACCATTTATTTCCTGCCCTATGATTATCAACCAACCTCAAATTACTAAGACAACTAGGAGCCATGTTATTTGACATGTGACTATCCCCATTAGTCTTTGTGGTATTTCTAAGCAGCATCCACCAAGATTGATAGCTCGGATAAATTTTTATTATGAGCCCATTTCAAAAAATAGATGGGAATACTCATAGCCTTTGAACTTACAATGCCTCCCTATTGGTAAATTTGACTATAATTCTTTGCATTCTTGTTGAATAAGCTCCTCTACTTCACTCGAGACACCATGTTCCCATTTGAAAAGTTCATCATCATCGACACCCAAATTGGCCAGCTTATCAACAACTTTGTTAGCTTCTTGAAAGACATGTTGGGCTTTTCTATCCTGTCTTCCCTGGAAAAGGATCCTAGCCTCTTCAATAATTGTTTTAATCCTCCAAGGAGGTGTTTTCAAATTATTGAGGAGATTTATAACATGCACAGAGTCTCCTTCTATCATAAAATTACCTTCTAAGTATTGAGTCATTTGAAGGCCTCTCCACATAGCTCTAGCTTCAGCTTCGTTGTTCGTCCTTGTTACCAAATATTTAGAAAACACAAGCATCATATTCCCTTTATGATCTCACACAATGCCTCAAGCGCCTGATCTACCAGGATTGTCCTTAGTTGTTCCATAAAAATTAAGCTTAAACCAACTCGTAGGAGGTGGGGACCACTTAACATTGGCTCTGGGTTGACTACCCTAGGCACATGCTCATATAACAAGGTTAAGCTTAAATATTGAGCAATCATGGTCTCCTACAGATGAGGTTTATGGCTATCAAAATGGATAAGGTACATTCTCATTGGCAAAGGATAGGATCCTGGCAATGATAGTTTGATGATCATGAATAGACTCATTAAAGACTCTATGGTTCCTTTCTAACCACACCTACCAAAGATAGTGATTGAGACAAATTTTCCACATGTATCTAAGTCTTTGGCTTGAAAATGGGTAATGCCACTAGATGAACAAATCAAGTACGATGGCTAATTTAACCCAAGAAATATTAAAGGCCTGAAAAACCCCACTTAGGATAGTCAAGGAAAAAGGACACTCAAGGAAAATGTGATAAATGGTCTCCCAATTATCCTTGCATAGATAATAGCGATTAGTGATACAAATACCTTTAAGCATCATATTATCAATGGTTAGAATTCTTCCTTGGATAACCAACCATGAAAAGACTACAATTTTTGGAATTAATTTTTTATCCAAACTAAGTCCTTTTGGAGGACAAAATCCTCATCATCAAGTAGAAGCTTGTAAGTTGATTTAATTGTGAACTGCCCATTTTCCATAGGAGCCCAGGTCACTTGATCTTCCTTGGGTCTCATGGGGATAAAATGTTACCTGAGAATGTTATATGGTCAAGAATAAGATTAACCTCTTGTTGTATTAGTAGTTTTCTAAGGTCTATAAATTTAGTTTGACTGCTTTCAACCATTTTGCATTTTTTTTTAATTTTCTCTCTTTGATTTTTGTGTTTTTTTTTTCTTTTTGGGTTTTGATTTTATTTTTTGTTTCAATCCTACTAGTTTCTAAGCTTATATATAAATTTCAGAACTTATAAATACTCTTAACGTATTGTCTGCTAAGTTTTAAATATAAATTTCAAAACTTATAAATACTCTTAACATAGTAGAAAAGAAATAAATTTAAAATTACTAAACAATCCTAATGCTACTAAAATTAGATGCATTTATACATCTAATTTTAGCATAATTAGAAAAAAAGTAAAATTACTTGGAGAGTAAATTTTTACTAGAAGTCAAATTATAAACAAGATGAAATTTATAGACGATGGCGATGGCGGGAGAGACGATGGAGGGACGATGGCGACGTTGGAGGGAGCTAGTGTTGCAGGAAAGTCCTCGGGTCCTGCAGGTGTTGTTGGGCCTACTGCAGGCCCACTCAGTGAGAATCTCGATGAAGACCCAAACGACGTGATGAAACCGACGGATAGCAACAAAAATCATTCTTAAAACGTTAGGGTTTCACACTCCTCTCATTCCAAAGTACCTCTTTGGTCTTCATCCTTTGTGGACAAGGTTAGGTCTTTGTTAGGAGTGTTTTATTTCCAAACTCCTTTGCCCTTCTCTATTTTGGGCACTGAAGTCTCTTTCCCGAGTGAGGTTATGGAGCCACTGATCTTCCAAGAGTCTCTCTCTCATTGGGAAATTTTTTGGTGCTCGACCTGATATGGAAACTATCTGCGAGTGGGCTCTATCCAAATGGCGGCTTTCGGGTAGCTTGGAGTTAGTGGCCTTTCCTAGGGGGTTTTTCATGATAAGGCTAAATAATGCCCTTGACACCCATCACATTCTTATCAGAGGGCCATGGTTTTTTGGCTGACATAGCCTATTTCTGTGGAGATGGGGGGAAGACTTTGACCCTGAAACCTAGTATATCAACATCACTTTGATTTGGATCAAACTTCATGGGCTCCCCCCATAGTTCTTCTACAACGATGCACTCAAAGGCATCACTCAACCAATTGGAGATTTGGTCGCCATTGACCCTGCTACCCGATCCAGAACTAGAATGACCTATGCTCGGGTCTGTGTCATGGAAAATCTAGATTCGAATCTACCTACCTGCATTGGCATCAACTATAGGAGCTATAGAAGACGTCAAGGTGTTGAGTATGAAAATAAGCCTGCCTTTTGTTTGGAGTGCAATACTCAGGGCCATCTGGCCTCTCAATGCCCTTCCCAAAAAAAAAGAAACCCCCAGCGATTCGGGCCAAAATATGGATACTCAGATCCATACCACCCAAAAAAAGGCTTTTGGCCGAGGACATGGCCATTCTACAGGCCCTCCTAAATCCCCTGCTTCAAATCATGTCAAAATAAATAATGTAAGTGCTATGCCTTCTTGATATAATCATTTTGCTCCCTTAAATAATCTTTATTTTGGAGAGGACATCCCTAATGACCTACCCATATATCTAACCGTCTCGTCCACACCCTCCTTGATTCAGTCTCTCTTGTCCAAAGAAAAGTCTACAATGACCTTTCCAAACTCACCCATCGACTCTAGTCCCTCACACCTCCCTCTTCCCTTCCCACCCCTCCCCCTAACTCAGATTCATCCCCTTTCCCTTTCCCCTGAGTCTTTTGCCCTGTTCTAGTCTCCCTGCTCTTCATCCTCCCACCATACTAACTCCATCGACATCCTTCAAACCTCTGGCCCGCTGAAATCTCCCATTCTCGCACCCAAAGTAGACGTCAACAAAGAATTGAGAATGGGATGACCGACAAATGCATAAAATCTTGCCAAAGCAGCTGAGATAAAAATGGCCGATGACTCAGTGCCTACCACCTTGGGCCCCATTTTTGAACACCCCATCACAACCCCCCAAGATGAGGATGAAGTTAAACCCAAACTTACTCTGTCTCAAGGGAGAGGCAGAGGCCGTAAAACAAACTCCAAATCGTCTCGATGAAGTTCATCTCCTAGAATGTCAGAGGCCTCAATGGAACTACAAAATAGAGAACTGTTAAATTAGTAAGAAAAAATCTAAAACCAAATATCATGTTCATCCAAGAATCCAAACTAGCCAAGAATAGTAGCACTCAAGTTTGCAAGCTAATTTGGGAAGATAGTAATTTTGCCTCCTGTCCCTCCACAGGGGCATCTGTGGGTCTCCTATGTTTATGGGATCCGTCAACCATTGAAGGAAGGGTTCTTTTAGTCTCAGATAGAACCATCAACATTATGTTTACCAATAAAGTCACTAAACTCCAATGGATCACCACCAATGTTTATGGACCTAACGACCCTGTCAACAGAAGACTACTGTGGGATAACATTTTTGCAATGTGCAACAATTTTGTAGACTTTCCATGGATGCTTTGTGGTGATTTCAATGCTCCCCTTCATATGTCTGATAAGCAAGGATGCAATCTGATCACCAGCAACTGCATAGAAGACTTCAACGAATTTTTCAACCACAACGAGCTAATGGACATGCCACTCCAAGGGTCCAACTACACTTGGAGCAACAGACGTGCGGGTATCCATCACATCCAAATCTGGCTTGACAGATTTCTCTTATCCAAAGAGCTCATTCCTATATTTTGTGATGCCAGGCTCCATAGTCATCCAAAAATTGGCTCAGATCACAATCCCTTAATTTTGGATTGTTCTCGCCCCCAAAAAATTTTCAAAACCCCTTTCAGGTTTGAAAAGATGCGGCTCACTCATCCAGATCTAGGTTGGTGTATTTGATAATGGTGGCAGAAAAATTTTTGTCCAAACCCTCTCACAAATCTATTCCTCAAACTGAAAACGGTCAAACTCAAGCTAAAATGCTGGAACAAGGACGTTTTTGGAAACCTCTTCTCTGAGAAAAAGCATCTGATGGATGAGCTGAAAAGGGTGGAAAATCTAATTTAGGGAGGAGATATGAGGGTCGAAACCTTCCTTGAAGAAAAAATCCTCCTTTCAAATTTCCACAATGCCCTGGCTAAGGAAGAGACCTATTGGAGGCAAAAATCCAAAAACCTCTGGCTCAAAGAAGGAGACACCAACACGAAGTTTTTCCATGCTTCCACCATGTGACATAGAGGCTCAAATAAAATCTCTGAGTTGACCAAGGCTGATGGATCCATTGTCTCTAAAATCCAAGCAATCAGACAGGAAGCTGTGTGCCACTTCCAAGAAATCTTAGGCCCAAGCATTGACTGCCATCCTCGCATCGCTAGTTCTCTGCTTCAGAACATCCCAAAGTTGGTGTCTAACAATGATAATGAGAAATTGCTTCAATGCTTCACTAAAGAGGAGATCAAAGAAGCTTTGTTCGCAATGGAACCTGATAAGGCCCCTGGACCTGATGGCTTCCCACCTTGATTTTTTCAATACTTCTTGGATATTGTGGGCCAAGATGTTGTTGCTACGGTTAAGTTCTTCCAGAGAGCCAAAAATATGTTGAGAGAGACAATTCCACTTTCATTGTGTTAATACCCAAGTCCAACGATCATGCTTCTCTTTTTTATTTTAGACCGATTAGTATCTGTAGCGTCATCTACAAACTTATCACCAAAGTTATGGCAAATAGGTTGAAATACATCCTTCCCTCCATCATCGATCAGTGCCAAGGGAGCTCGGTCAAAGGTAGATTCATTTTGGATGGAGTGATAACTATCCATGAATTGGCCCACTCGGCATCTAAAAATAAAAAACCTAGCATGTTCCTTAAGCTTGACATGAACAAGGCTTTCGATCGGGTTTCCTGGAAATTCTTGTTTGAGGTCCTAGAGAAGTTTGGGTTTCATAAAGAATGGATCAAGATGGTTCATGAATGTATATCGACCACTTGGTTTTTTGTTCTTATCAATGGCTCACCCATAGGTTTCTTCCAAAGTTTCAAAGGCATCCATCAAGGGGACCCTCTGTCCCCCTTTCTCTTCATCATTTTGGCCGAAACCCTTGGAAGAACCCTTAATGAAGCATGCAATAGTGGTCTTGTCTCTGGGATCAAACCAGCCTCAATAACCAATGCCATATCCTATCAACAGTTTGTAGATGATACTATTCTATCTTCTCATGCTTATGTTCCCGAAGCAAAAATCATTAAGAACATTCTTGATTCTTATGAAGAGGCGGCTGGCCAAAAAGTCAACTATCGCAAAAGCAAGCTATACTTTCTCAATACTCCAATTCATAGGAAAAATAGAATTGCTGAGATCCTTGGGTGCAACATTGGGAGCCTCCCAACTACTTATCTTGGATTACTACTTTTCCACGACAGATCTGTCTCGGCTATGTGGAACCCTGTTTTAGATCGCCTCAATAAGAAAATTGCAAGTTGGAAAATCTCAATGCTTAGTTAGGTAGCCAAGCCACTTTGGTCCAAGCTTGCCTGCAAAGTATTTCAATTTTTTTCTTATCTATATTTAAAGCTCTAGCTACCATCTACCAAAGAATTGAACAAATTCAATGCAGATTCCTTTGGGCGGGAAATGAAAACAAGAATAAATTCTCTTATTTCCTGGGATTGGGTCTATTCCAAGAAAAAGGATGGAGGACTCGGATTCAGAGACATCAAGCGAATGAACATGGCCCTCATCGCCAAGCAGTCATGGAGAATTACCATCAATGAAAAAGTCACTTGGATTGATATCATCAAAGCTAAGTACCTCCATCAGGTTTCCTTTCTTGGAGAGCACAACCTTCCTATCGGATCCCATTTCTGGAATGGAGTTACCAAAACAAGGAAGATCATCATGGAAGGCTTAAGGTGGTATCTAGGAACTGGAATGATCATTCATTTTTGGGATGACCCATGGATCCGTGATAAACCTCTCAGCCAAGATCTGCATCTTACAGTGCTCAAGACGGCTACCGAAGCCACCTTTGGAGTTAAGGTGTGTCACTTCATTAACCCAGGTACCACAAGACCTGAATGGAAACATCTAGATCTTAACGGGCCAAGGCATATCACCGAGGTGCTCAGGTGGTTACAAAACTTTTTGAGGACTTGCATCATCCCTAGCTCACACAAAGATGATTCCATGGTCTGGAACCTTGAAGATTCTAGAAATTTCACTATTAAATTAGCTTACTACAGCCAAGAACCTCCCACTGATGGTCGGGACTTATTGAATCAGGTCTGGGTTCCGAAGATCATTCCCAAGGTTAAATTCTTTTGCTGGTTGGCCATCCAAAATAGAATCCTCACCACTGACAACTTGATAATCAGAGGGTTACTCATTCCCAATTGGTGTATCCTGTGCAAAAATGCCTGTGATTCAACTTCGCATGTTTTTTTGGAATTTCCCTTCTCTCTTGTAGTTCTCAACTAGGTTCTTAACAAATTCGAAATCTCTATAGCCCTCCCTCATTCCATTCCCCTCATTTTTCAGCAATGGCCTTGGCATTTCAAGAGCAGCCAACTTAAATTCATGTGGCAAGCTTGCCTCCACATTTCCCTGTGGCAGATATGGCTAGACAGAAATGCCAAAATTTTCAAAAATCAAGCCACTAATAAGAAGATTATCATTGCCAAAATCTTGGCCCTTGCTGCGGAGAATGCCTCTCTGGTTTCATCTTCCAAACCCCCCCTCCTGGCCTTGAATCAGACCTAACCAAACTCTTCAATATTTCTAACTTCTCTACCATGCCTCGTACTTCTGTTGACAGGTTTGTCATCAAGTGGGTCTCACCACCTATTGGGTGGCACAAGCTCAATTTCAATGATGCGGCCAAAGGCAACCCTAGAGTGGCTGGCAGAGGAGGAATTCTCAAAAACCACGGAGGAGAAATAATTTTGGCCTTTGCCCAGAACCTGGGAATTCAATCCAACAATATGGCAGAGGCACGGGCTCTGCTCCAAAGTTTGATTCTCTTGGAAGGTTTGACCATCAAAAAACTTATCATTGAAGGAGACTCGATGCAATGCATCAACTGGCTCAATGGGACTGCTATGCCTCCCTGGGCCCTTGCTTCGATTTTCCAAGAATGCAAGGCTCTTGTTGGCAATTACCCAGAATTAGTCATTAAGCATCAATACTAGGAAGGAAACAAAGCTGCGGACTGGCTTGCTAACAAGGGAGTTGGCGAATCTGACATTCAAGTTTGGAGAGACTCCTTCCCCATTGGCCTAAGGAACGATTCTATAAGTGACAATGTCTGCACAATGTGAGGTGTTGGCAGGGGATTGGTCTGGTTTGCTCATGGAACTGGTCACGTTTTCGCGACATTCCTTCCTCCTTCTCTTTTGGCAGCAGAATTACAACTTGTCACGATATCACGACACTTTTCACCTTTGGCAATGAAAATGCAACTTGTCATGATATCGCGACACTTTTCACCTTTGGCAACGAAAATGTAACATGTCGCGATATCGCAAAATTTCTTTTCCCTCTGGTTGCAAGTTTGCAACTTGTCATGATATCGTGACATTTCTTCCTTCTTTGATCACAACGTTACAACTTGTCACGATATCGCGACACTTTCTCTCTCTAGCCATGATTTTGCAACATGTCACGATATCGCGACACTTTTTCTCTTCGGCCGTGATTTTGCAACATGTCGCGATTTCGTGACACTTTTTCTCTGATCGCGTTTTTGCATCATGTCGCGATATAGCGACACTTTTTCTCTTCGGTCGTGATTTTGCAACATGTCGCCATTTCACGACACTTTTCTGCTTCAATCGTGATGATGCAGCATGTCGCGATATCGCGACACTTTTTCTCTTCGGCTGTGTCTTTGTAACATATCGTGATTTCGTGACACTTTTTCTCTTCGGCTGTGAAGTTGCAACTTGTCGTGATATCGTGACACTTTTTCTCTTCGGCCGTGATCCTGCATCATGTTGTGATATTGTGACACTTTTTATCTCTAGCCGCATTTTTGCAAAATGTCACGATATCACGACACCTTTTCTCTCTGGCCATGATTTTGCAACGTGTCACGATATCGCAACACTTTTTCCCTTCGGCTGAGATTTTGCAACATGTCACAATTTCGTGACACTTCTCCTCTTCGGCCCCATTGATGTAGCTTGCCATGATATCGCGTCACTTTTTCTCTTCGGCCACAATTTTGCAACATGTCACAATTTTGTGACACCTTTTCTCTTCGGCCATGATTCTGCATCATATCACAATTTTGTGAAACCTTTTCTCTTCGGCCATGATTTTGCAACATGTCACGATATCACGACACTTTTTCTCTCCAGCCACAATTTTGCAACATGTCACGATATCGCGACACCTTCTCCCTTCGACCGAGATTTTGCAACATGTCACGATTTCATGACACCTTTCCTCTTCGGCCTCGATGATGCAGTTTGTCACGATATCGTGACACTTTTTCTCTTCGGCCGCCTTGCTGCAACATGTCGTGATATCGTGACACTTTTTCTCCTCGATCATGAATTTGCAACATGTCATGATATCATGACATTTCTTCTCTTTGGCCATGATTTTACAACATGTCGTGATATCGTGACACTTCTTCTCTTCTGGAACCAACCTTGCAACTTGTCACAATATCACGACACTTCTTCTCCTTTGGCAGTAACCTTGCAACATGTCACGATTTTGTGACACTTTCTCTCCTTCAGTTGTGATGTTGCTTCTTGTCATGATTTCATGACATATCTTCCTATTTTGGCTGCAACGACACAACATGTCACGATTTCGCGACATCCTTTCATCCTTGCTTTTTCCCTTGGTTGTGGGCCGCCAAAACGTAACTGGTCGCGATATCGTGACACCTTCCCTTGGGTGGTGTTTTTCTTTCTCTCTGATATTTAGCTCTTGGGCCTCATCGGTCGGCTTGAAAAACATGTAAAAACCTCTTGTACAAGGTTTAGGGACATTTCAACACCCTTTCAACCAATCAAAAAAAAAAATATTTACTGGAAGTAAAATTGCTGAAGTAAAAAGAAACTTTCTACTGTTCTTTTGATTATTTGGAGGGATTTCATTACAGTTGTGTCACTCAACCTAACTACTTCCTATAAAAAAAAATAGGGTTCTAAAAAATATTAGGTTTTTTCAGCATTCACCTACTTCCTATTCTTTTTCATAGGTACTAAATCAAATTAACAATAGTAATTACCCAAAGCAAGGAAATTGCAGAAAATAAAATTTACTGAAATTTAAATTTGTAGAAAATAAATTTGTAGAAAATAAATTTTAATCTATGAAAGTGATACAAATGAAACCTTTATGAAAAATGAACCTGGCAACGTTGAATGGAGGGGCTTGTTGGAACCATATACAGGCTACTCTAACTCGTATGCACACCAAGGTCTCTTACGTACCCATTTTCACATACAAGTAAGTCCACTATCTTTGCACTGTCAAATAACTTTTCTAACTAACCACTATGATGCTACTCTCCTCGACAACGACACCAAAATGATCGACTGTAGAGCTTACATTTAATTTTATCAATCTAAAGGAAATCAAGGTCATATTTAAAGAGTAATAATCCCGTATATATTATATTGTAGAAGTTAATACTAAGCTTAGCTCAAGTTTCCTTTTTTCAGGCTTCACATGTACAAAAAAGTAAATGAACAAAATTAAATTTATGTAAAAATGAATGATGCAGGATATGATAAATAAATGCAATTATGTTTTACTTTTACTATGACTTGATTTACTAATGCATCTAATTATTTGCAAGCTAATTTATTTATGATATGTTCTAATTTATTTGTGAGGATCCTCATGCAATTTATCTTATTTTATGTAATTTGAAATGCAGTTTAACTTAAGGCTAACTAATCCGAACCTAATGTAGGGGTGAGAGCTCAGGGACTATTTATAGGAGTGGGCCCTACCTCTTAGAGGGTAGTGTAAGTCTTTCTCCCCTAGTTTACCTTATCTTAGTAACTAGATTTTATAACTAATACTAAAATTATATCTATTCTATGAATGCATGTAACAGATAAACACAATTTATATAACAAAAATCAAACAACACATGAAATTGATACAAACTACCATATTTGAAGAACAAAGTGTTTTTTTATTATTGGAGCTTCAACTGTATATGCTAGTGCATTTTCTCTGAATTGTAAACTTAGAATAGACTATAATGTAACGATATATGTAGCAGAGAATCGACCTCTTTCAAGGTCTTCTATGTAATTTATATTATAATTAATACAATCCCAAACAATATTCTCCACGTATTTGACATGCAAATTTTGTGGACTGATGGCTATACATTAATTAAGAATAATCTAAAACCTAATCATAATACGTACTTCTACTTGGACTTATAAATATTTTGACTGGTCCAAGTGGCATCCTACTAATAATCCTAAGAAGACAATGTTATTTTAACTGACTCGTAATATATACATTAGGACCTCATGTCCTATATTATAGGAAAGTCTAATAGTATTTGCATTTATATCTCAAACTTCCCAAAATAAAATGATTACAAGCTTTATAAAGTAAACCATAACTTTATCAACTTGAAATATTCTTACAAATATTATACGAGAAATGAAATATTTTGCTAGGTAAAAATATTAGTTGCCATCCATATTAATGTGCCATCCATCTTAATGTGTCGTCCATTCCGATGTGGTATTCTAAATTAAATAATATTTATTATCCTTCAGTAACTGTTGGTAAAACATTCTTTAGAAATTGTCTTTAGTAGTTACCTTCAGTAATTTCCTTCAATAGTTACCTTCGATAATTACCTTCAATAATCAGTATTTGTAACAAGATCAATTATTGTTGTCACTGAACTCTATTGGTTCTTCTTCTCGTTCGAGGTGCACTCCAAAGCTCTACAATATCTTCATTGATCATCCATACCTTTCCTGCATTTTTCTCAAAACTCGAACAAATTTGATATAAATCAAACACATTTGTTAGATTATGGTAATTAATCATTTTTCCTAATAAATCACATTTTTTTCAATAATAATTTATAGAAAACATATCATAATCATCATATAATTTGTAATAATGAAACAATTTTGGTACAAAAATATGTGTCAAATAGCCACTCATCAGAAGACACTCCACAAGATCTCTAGATCCACGATCCAAGACTTCTCCAAGAATACATCATACATTACCATTACAATAGGGAGACATCTCTCTTTATAGAAGAGTGTGATGGTTCACCTTCAATAAGTTACAATATCACCCATGTGGTGGTTCATCTTCAATGAGTTACAAAGTGCATAATAAATATTCCTTGCGATTACATATGACAATATTCCTCCAATGGTTATAAATATGATTCTATAACATTCCATCCCCACTCAATAATTAATTTATGGCTCATACCATTATACAATATAATATTAAATTATTAATTATTAAGTACCTATCTTGGTACCTAACATTCCATCCCCCTTAAAAAATGTTTCATCCTCAAAACATTATAAGAAGCTAAATAATATGATATTTTGAGCCATGCTGAATACTAGTACCAATCTCGATCATCCATCCATCCTAATGAAACTATGATTGGTGGTGGTCTTTGTTGATGCCAATGCCATGTGTTGGAAGCATAAATTTTATCTTTTTTCATCCATACTTGCTTGTATTTATGACTTGTAGCATATCCAAAGTTTTTGCTCCTTTGGTTCCTTTTATGTTCCTCATTATTTCTATGATGCCTCAAGCCCTATCTCCATGATTGTTTCCTCTCATGGTGGTGATATATTCCAACCTTAGCCAGATGTTCAACCTATTTTCGCTCTTCTCTTTTACTCCCTTCTATTGCTTCTTTCTTTACTTTTACTTCTTTCTTGACATCCTTTTGAGATTTGGTTTCAAATTATTTTGCTTGTTCTTCACTGTGTTCCTTTGAAATAGCTACATGTTTTTCTTTACATTGAGAAATGTCTTGTAATGTTATCTTCTTCTTTCAGTACCATAATTTCATGAATTTATTTTGCACATTAATGTTAATAGTACCCAAAGAATGCAACCAAGGATAACCAAGAACAATATCTATATCCTCCCTCTCAATAGCATGAAATTCTAAATGCAAAACATATTTATCCATGGTGATTTTCAAATATTAAAAAATGTGAACATCCTCACCCTTAATATTTTTGTTTTTAATTTTTGTTTTTGGAACTTGCAAGCTATTAGCCAAGTCTCTATTGATGAAATTATGCTTGCTAATAGGGTTTATGGAGACAATAATATTTTTATTTTGAATGCAACCATGAACTTGCAAAATAAATTTTTTACATTCAAAATTTTTTTATTGACCATTGTTTGGCCTTGAAACAAAAAGTGTAGTTTCCTTAGCCTTCACATTATTATCATTTTCTTATGATCCCCATTTTTTCAAAAATGCAACTTCAAATTATTCCCATGCGTATATATTTTTATGGGCATCCATAAAGTCTAAAAACTAAGAAGAAGCTTCCTTTTGCATAAAAAAATAAAGGTTACATTTCCTTAAGAACTCATACAAATCTAAAGTAGATTCCTTAAACTTATGCAACCATTCCTTGGCATCATTATCATCACTTCCAACAAATTTTGGCATATCATTGACTTTTTTTTTTAAAGAAGCTAGGGTTTGAAATAAACGAAAATTTTAAAATTCTTGAAATATCATCTATTTTTGTCTTCAAAAATTAAATCTCTATATTTTATTCAAAATAAAACAAACGACAACTGATTTTCTTACCTATATTGAGAGTTATGAATTTTTTTCTACTAACAACCCAAAAAACAACACCAAATGCTCAACTTGTAACAACTATAACTCCCTCAATACTTATCAAAATTTAAAAAGTAGTAATTTGTGTAGTAAAAACAATAACTTACATGCTTATGCAAAAATATTCTATAAATTACTGTAAAAAAATTTAATACAAATTTTTTATTTTTGTAAAAAAAATCATGCAGCTAAAAAATAGCCTCAACAACCTAACTTCAAACAGTTGTAATTTTTTTAATATGTATTAGAATTTCACAAGTGAGTAGGTGTTTTTATAGCACTCATAATAATCTACACACTACTGCAAGAATATTATGAGAATGACTGTTGAAATATTTAATACAATTTTTTTTTTGAAAAAAATTGCATAGCTAAAAAACAACCTCAATAGCCCAACTTCAAACAATTGTAACTCTTTCAATATGTATCAAAATTTCACAAGTGAGGATTTTTTTATAGTACTCAGAATAATCTACATGTTGGTGCAAAAATATTCTAAAAATGATTGTTAAAACATTTAATATGAATTTTTTTATTTAAAAAAAAAATGTGTGGCCAAAAAACAACACAAATAACCCAACTTCAAACAACCATAAATTTTTCAATACTAATAAAATTTTAACAAATGAATAGTCATTTTTGTATTACTCAAAAATATATACACAATGGAGAAAAAACCTTCTGAAAATGATTGCAAAAATAAAAAATTATGGCCTCTGGAAAATATGATTTTTTTTTTAAAAAAAGCGCCCTAGCTCTACAAAAACAAACCCACTTTACCAAAATAGCTACTCTGATACCAAATATAATGAACCATTATGCCAATACCTCAATATGAAAGTGAAATATGAATACACCAAGATCATAACATTCCCACCCACTTTGAGACCGTACTCTAGATGCCAGGCCTGACTCTCCATCTGCTCCCACGCGGGAACTCTGGCATGGCAAACTCGACTTCTTGGTTGCTTCGTGACTCAAACTTAGGTGGTTTATCTCATACAAAATGTTGTGAACCTCTCTTATCATAACCATAAATAATTCAAAATATCAAACATGCATCCATAAATAAATTGCACAATAAATTGTTGAAAATAAAATAGAGTTTGGTTATACCCTTAAGGTAGGGCAACACTGTATAATGCTCCTTTGGGAAGGAAGCCACTCCACAAGATCTATAGCTCCATAATCCAATAATTATCTCAAAATACATCATAGATTATCATTACAATGGGGACACATCTCTCTTTATACAAGAGTGTGATGGTTTACCTTTAATGAGTTACAAGATCACCCATGTGGCGGTTCACCTTCCATGAGTTACAAAGTGCATAATAATATGATAATATTCCTTGTGGTTACATATGAAAACATTTCCCCAATGGTTACAAATATTATTCTATGACATACATATTTCTAATTTGACATGTGGCCTTCCTTAATCAATAATTAATTTATGGCTCATACCATTATACAATACAATATTAAGTTATTCATTATTAAGTACATATCTTAGTACCTAACAGATATACATTAGGATATGACACTTGATTGGTTTACTATTTTTGATGACTTTATAGGGAATTTTTGGAGATCCCCATGTCTTGATTGGTTGTGGATATTTTTTGTATAAGAGGTTGATTGTTTACTAGAGAATTATAACCAATAATGAGTTGCAAATCATCCATAACAAAAAGACCCACATAAATCAAGTCTTGAACCACATATATCAATTTCTTACATATTTGTGTCATGTGTCCATCCACTCTATGGTGTTCACAATGTTTCTCAAGCTCATACTAATTTGTTGTGGTATCAATTTGTATTATGGATGGAAAATCAACCATGTTTGCATCTAGAAAATGTTTGAGGATTATGTTCAATGGTTTTTTGGGCTTTGTAAAATTATATGGTGAAGGTTTTTGAGGAACCTTGACTATTTTTCTCAATGTATCAACAATTGCAGGATTTAACAATTGATTGCCTATTTTTTCATAATTACGAGTGGAATGACAATAAGCATACTATGAAGTATAATGTGGGTGTATAGTAGGATTGAAAAAAGAGTGTCTTGTTGATATGGATGTGTTGTGTTGAAATAAGTATGAGGAAATGGTTGAGATTGCAATAATGATGGAGAAGCATATGAAATGGAAAGTTGTGGAGGAATTATTTGAGTGGAAAAGGATGAAAGATGAGAAGGTTGTGATAAATATGATGTTGAATATGGATGAAACTATTGAGAGGGTTGACCATAACCAATCCATGTATTTTGTGAAGTTCCCATAACATTGTTGATTAGAGAAGTAAATAAACAAATTTGTATTGGCTCATATTTTTGGAAAGAATGAACAAAAATCACTTAGAGAAAATACCACACAAAATATTTTCTTCACTTCACCAACTAGTTTTTCTTTAATGTGATCTTGACTTAGTTGAAAAGAAATATAGGTGGTGAAAAGAAATATGTCCCTTCTAACCAAAATCCTCTCTTCAAGTTACTCCAAAGTGGTCTAATCTTAGTCACCTCTAGTTGTCCTAGGAGTAAAAGGTGTACACCACTTAATACCCAACTTTACAAGTTGGAGGGTTCGACCTTAAACCCACACCAAATCTAGACACCACCTAGTTCCATGGGTGGGATGGAACTATAATGATGTCAATATGAACCACCAAAGGAAAAACCAAAAGGGAAGAAAGTGAAAAGAAGAGAAGTGTGATATAATATTTTGAACCCTTAATACATGAAAGTTCACATTGGGTTCACCAAAGAATGTAGGCTAAAAATTTTACACCTCTTTCCCTCAGGTTGATGGATCCATGCCTAGAAGAGAGATGGGAATTCAGAAGCCTACACCTTGATGTGAGGGGTGCCTAGTGTTGTACCTCCTTTGGTGATGGTTTATTGATTTGGGGGTTCACCAAGAAACATTAAAAGACCATTTCCGTCTTGCCAAGGTGTATATTTGAATGTTTTCTTTTTAATTAAAAAGAACCTATGTTTGGGACATAATGCAGCTAAGATTAAACTATATGCAATTTAGTTTTCCTTGCAAACAACACTCAATCAAATAATTGATCTAAACTAAATGCAATGCAATTTGATTCTCATTTTTGGTATTTTCTTATATTTTTTATAGTAATCTACAAATGAAATATATTTGAACTAACAAAAAGCAAAAAAATAAATGAAATAGATCAAATACAAAGTCTACCTAGGTTTTATGGCTAAACAAAGTGATTATTTTGGATTATGAGTGGATTCATAGCCTATGTGAATCTCATGGAGCTAGAAGTGAATTTGTTATCTTGAGCATGAATTCATGAGAGACCTACAACTGATAACATAGAACACTAAAATTATAGTTAGCATTTGGGGATCTTATTAAGCCACCATAAATTTGGTCTTAGTGACACAATAATTAGATCCCATACGTCTCTTTAACAAACCTTGCATAAAATATAGAAATCAGAGATCTACTTGTGAATGCATAAAATACTGAAATAAGATAGTGAAATAATACAAAATATAAATTGCAATGGACTATAAAATAATGAAAGTGTGATATGGAAACAAAATGATAAATCTAGAAGTAAATATTTACCCTTAGATCTATATCTATGTGAATTCATGATCTACGAGTGAATTCGTAGCCTGTGGATGAAGTCACGACTAGCCTACAAATTCGCTAGATGTGTAAAAATATAGAATGCAAATCAAGGAATGCAGTGAAAATATCAAGATGAAGGACAAAAAAATTGCTCATAGTGAGAAAGACAACTAATTTGATCATCTATTGTTGTAATGGTGACAGTAGCAAGATAAATTTTACTCGTAGTAGGTTGAGTTCTAAAAGTAATCTCCAAGTAGTAAAGGAACCCATTCCTACAACAAAAATGTCAACATTCCACTTCTCTCAATTTCTCTCAACTTTCCCAAAAATTTGTTTAATTCACCATTAGCCTAATTTGGAAAGCAAATTATCATTTTAAAGAATTCAATCAATGCAAGATAAGTTAATATTTGCAAGATTTAAGGTATCAGATCAGATCAATTTAGGCAAACTAGGAAAATTCCCAATTCAAGAAAATTCATGGTATAAGTGCAAATATCACAAATTCATTGGAGGTGGGATATTAGCCTATTTTAGACCAAATAAAAATGGTTTCATAATGGGTAGGTACATTTCCTATTTCCACAAATTTGTGGACTAGATTTGTGGCTGCAAATTCACTAAAAATGAGGGAAAAGTACATGGGGATAGAAAATTATTTTGGTGAGTGCAAAAAATTAAGTGGGTTGATGAGGGGTAGGTTCATGTATGTTATGTAGAGGGAATTATGACCTAGGGTCAAATATACTTATCTATAGATACCCATTCAGGATAGTCGGTGGGTTGGATGAATCCTACATCCAACAATTTTGGTAGTTCATCTTTAACCATTAGTGCTATTATTGGATACATCTTTAAGATCTTTTGCTTGACTAGCTTGATGGTTTTATTGAGCATCAAGTTGTAAATAACCAATTTGGGGTCAAGATCCAACATGTATTTATATGACCAAGAAAAATATCTCTTATATTCTATTAATAAAGTAGTAAAATCAGCACGTTCCAAGGTTGAGATGTTTTACCCTCATTTGACTATTTAAGTATTGTTAGAATCAGTGCTAATATAAACATAAATTGTTTCTTAATAAAATTGATACATGGGATCCCTACTCCAATTTATAAGGAGTAGGGATAAAATGAATGTCATCATCTAGATTAGAAGAATCAAATACATCATTAGGCACTATTTTAGCTTGAAGGACATCCTCAGATAGTCCTGAGGAAAAGTGAAATGGCTGCACCATTTCCTCATAGGGTAGGAACTCATCATGTGAAGGTGGGCACGTGGTGTGATAAAAATTAATGGCCTCAAGGTTGAGGTACAAAGACTTGTAAGGGTCACTTGGATAATTGAGTGGTGTGGTTAGGTAAATGGAGATTATATTTATGGATTGTGGATGAGCTACATGCTTGGGTGATAGCCTTTGGTTGATGCTTGGTAGGAAAAAATATGTAGAAGGTGGTTAGGATAGAATTGGGATGACCATATGAGCACGAGGTAGAGTAGGGATGACTGTATCCTCTAGCAGGAGTAGTTGTTACCAAATAGACTGAGGCATAGAAAAATATGAGGGTGAAATTCATCTACACTCATAAGTGAAACAATGGGGGATGACTCCTCCTTTGAACTATTGAAAGTGATGGATAGAGTTTCGATGAAATTGGTTTCATACTCCTCACCCAATGATTTTATGGGATCATATTCATACTCATCATCTAATGAGATGAAATCATTTTGGTAATCATCATCTGACGTATTAGAATGATCCATAGATAATATAGCGATCTACATATAATCATTAATCAAAGGAGCATAGCTTAGATTAGAATACTCATTCATGTTGATATCCTTCCCAAATCCTAAAGTAAAGCATTAGAGAGAATCTAAAAGTAGTTGATCAGGCATTCTTACAGAATATCCTAATATGAATTTGTTTTAAGGGAGCTGATAGTATGGCCCCAAAAGGGTCTAAACACCCTATTCGTATTGACCTTGGCCATTCCCTTGATAGTGGTAATGATCAAAGTACCATAAAGAAAAGGATGAATTTGATATATAGTCAATATTCGCTTGAAATGGTTCATCCTCTTCTAGTAGGAGAGGTGCATATGTGGAAATGTCGATACCCTCATAAATTAAATTTATTTTATTTGGAGGAATTCCAAGGGGAATGATAGTGCCAATGGGTAACAATATACTATGAGGCTAACCTAAGTTTCTAATGGACTCAACTAGGAGGGTAAATGTGACATTTTGGACCAGATACTCACTGAATGTTAGGTTGGTCATGTAGACATTGACTTGTGGAGGGATAAATGATAATGAAGATGTATATTGTGATGGAGGATTCATGATGGATGATGGTTGTTCTCCTCTAGGGGAGTCATTGATAGATGTGGTATGAATTGTTGAGATTGAATGTGTAGGAGGAGGCCTTGGTGTTTGCAATGTGGACGGTGAGGTCATGTCTTGAGGTGACATCATAGGTGCCTTTGATGGGTTTTTATTTATAATGTTCACTTCAATGGATTGATATGGAGCTTTCAAGGTAACCAATGACAAGGGTTGGGATGGAGGTGGTGGTGATGAAATTATTGGTGATGGTGATAAATCTAGAGATTGAATATGGTCATTGGGTTGAACATTTATATGGATGAAAGATAAGGTGTGGTTTTGTGAATGTTGAAATATACTAAAAAATTTTAAGGGCTTTTATTCCATTGAGACACATTGAACTTGTACTTCATATATGTACTTAACGCATTGAAGCAATATGAAAGGCATATATTTTATATCCCATATCTATGGCCTACCAAGTAATAATTTATACTGCATAGCCAATTCCAAAATATGACACATTGTAGATATAGCCTTTATTCCAACTTGAATGAGGAGGATGATTGTAAAAATAGTATAACACAACACATCGTTGAAGGTGCAAAGAGCAAAAGTGGAAGCTGTAATGTGTGTTGGTGGAAGATTAATATGTTGGATGGCCACAATGGTGATGATATTAATTAATTAAATTGTATCTATCAAGACATGTTTGTATGGGATCCTATCCACACTAGCGATGATATGCAATGGTGAATCACCTATTTTAGAAGGTATCCTCTTGATTTCATGATCATGGAATGTAATCATAGGTTCCTTGTATGTTTTTACATACCCCATAAAGTATGAAAAGGAATTAGGATGTTGGGGTTGTAGTTGAATCGATTTTAAAATCTTCATTAGAGCTTCTCGATGTGGGGTTGACTACTATATAAGCTCATATATGGAGAGTTTTATCGATGCCATTTTGAGACTTTGAGTAAGTCTACTTTATAATGTAAGAACAAAGTAAGGTAGATGAGGTATGATTGGCATTGGTTGTGGTGGTGCTTGTGATGTTGAAGGCACATTAGAGGGACCTACATTTTGTGTAGGTGGTTTTGGATACCTTCTATTTCTCATCACTATGCTAATCATCCCCATAAAACATTGGTTAGGTTGGGCAACATGAATCTAATTGATTGGTTCTAGTTACTCCAATATAATGATCAGTACTATGTTTTATTCATGTTGAGGTAGTGGGTCCTAATATACCCCTATGTTTTGATTATTTACGACAAGAGGATTATTAATTTGAGTCTCCTGCCTATCAATCATTTGGTTCCAATGGGTAAATCTCAAGAAGGGTTATTGTTTGTGCCCCACATAACTAATGAAATATTGTTGCCAAAGGTTTTGGAAATGATGTATACTGACATGGGGGATGCCTATATTGGGTGGGTTGTTGATTTAGTTGGGGCTATTGTGCTTTTTGAGTATGATATTGCATGGGCGGCAGTTGGGCTTGATAGTTTTGTGGTTGAGGCATATTTCAATTTGAGGGTCCAGGGACACTCAACACAATTTGGTTTACTAAAATTGGTTGTTTTTGAGTTTTTTTTTGGACCCCTTTAGTATTTTTTCTAGACCATTCTTTATTTCAAATTTTAATTTCTCTTTCTTGGATCTTAACATCCTTGATTACTTTGGCCTGGGCTAGGGCTTCCTCGAAAGTTCTATACTATTGGGGTTGCAAGAAAAGTGGTATCTATTCTAAACAACTCCTAGTAAACATTTTGGTAAGCTCTATTATGAGTAAGATGAAGGGTAATTTTGACATAATTATTCTCCACATATTATCATATTTTGTGACTGAATCCTCATCAAATTGATGAAGGTTAGACAAGTCAGTCAAATTTGCATTTTTCCTAACACAAAAGGCAAATTTGTATATTCTATGGCATGGTAGATGGTTATATCATTTCAAATCACCCCAACCAATGTCATAAGGAATGTCCTTAATATGAAGGAGTCATTGTCTTGAAGATAAAAGCACATATTGATAAAGCTTGTCATGTGCTCTTGCGTGTCTTCATCGCCTTTAAAATTTTTGAGTTTGATCATCTTGAAATGTGATGGATATGGTGGTGATGGTACTGATGGATGTACAATTTGATTTCTAAGCTACCTTAGGGTGGGTTTTTGGTAACCCAAGCCTTGATCTTGTTTCTCCAAAGAATTTATCCAATAAGTTAGCACTTTGTATGCCTATGGAGAAATGGTATGATTTGTTCACCTACACCTTTGATTAGGCAAATATGGTGGATTTTGATGTTGATGTGGTGGGCAGTAAGTGTGATTATTAGGTACCTCACCATAAGATGATTCAAGGTAGGTATCAACCTATTGGTGATATTCTAGTTGGGGTTCTTCATATAGTACTTATTGATATTGGTACTATTGAGAAGTAGGATATTTTTGATGATAAACAGATAGTGGCCTTTGATATTAATGAAATGACCAGAAGTTGACATTTGATCTAACAACAAGTAATAACACAAGTCATTCAAAAATATAATGCTTTATTCATGATAAATTTGATATCGGTTACAAATAGGGTGAATTCCCCTTTTTCCTTTCATGAATACACTATAGGCCTAATGCATTCTTCTAATGTCCCTCAGTGTAGGTGGGCTTCTTTATATATGGGCCACCATCGGGTTGTTATTTGTTGGTATTCTCCTTTTTCAAATCTATTGAATAACCTAGAAGAAACTTGCAAGAAGGGGTCAATACATTGGGGGGCTTGCCTTAGATATTTATAAAGATGAATTGACTGTAAAATCATAATGAAAAATGGAATAAACTATGCAAGAAGTAATAATATAGCAAAATAGAGCTTACCACACAAATCTAGAGTGATTTGGGGCCTGCAAACCCAATTCACCACCCAGGAGGTGAACTTAGGCTGGATTCATGGGGCAAGGGGTGATCTGAGCTATGATCCTTCTTCTGTGAAATCCTTTCGGTGGGTCAACTCCTAGGCAGTTGGGGTGCCTCTGTGTACCATTGAAATTTGATTGTGTGCATCAGGAAGTGACTATTCAATGTTGGATTTCCGTTTCAATAGACTAATGGTGCTTTGTTGAATTTGGGAATCAAACTTAATTAGGGTTTTGGGACCCATTATTTATAGGCAAAGTTAAGGTGCAAGGGGGGGTTAGATAGACTAAACCTAGGTTTTAATTTGACTAGAATTAGGTTAAGAAATGTAATGTGGCAACATCACATTCCTTATGAGAAATATCTCATCCTCACACATGTGTGAGGATGGATTAGGGATAATCCTAATTAGGAGGTGTTTAAGCCAATTTAAACATGATTAAAGAAATATCTCAACAAACCCCATGTGTGAGGATGGATTAGGGCTAATCCTAATTAGGAGGTGTTTAAGCCAATTTAAACATGATTAAAGAAATATCTCAACAAACCCTAATCTCACACATGTGGGAGGATTTTATTAAGGCTAATCAATATTAAGGGTTCTTTTAATCAAATTTACCCTAAAAAGTGATTTAAGTGAAGTCAACATTAAATTAGAATTTGGGTATTGACTTATTAATTGTTTTGGTCAACTAATACCCGGTGTGGACCTCAATTGCATGTGAATAGACCTTCGAATAATATTTTAGTGTGTCGGATGTAATTTGGAAGGCTTATGAGGGTTTAGGTCCTAAAAGTCAATGAATTAGTATATGGGATTCTACACAATGCTATGAAAATCTATGGTGATCTACGCATGACTACAACCATCTACGTATAACTAAGCATGACTACAACATTCTACACATGTCTATGATGATATACAATAGTCTACACTAGTCGACCATAGCCTAGGGGTACCTAGGATGGCTTATGTAAACCTACAAGTGTCCAGAAGGATCTACAAGTATGTAGGTATAGCAGTGTGCAAATTTTGGGTGTCTACATTTACCTCTTTTTGTACTATACCGTGTAGAACATGGTTTAATACAAAAATGTGAAGGGTTTGTGTAGAAGGAAAATGGATAGAAGGGGAATGAAATCCAACCAAAGGTTATGTATCTGCTTGAAGTGTGACCATACAAATCAATTGGGTATCCAGGGAAAAGAAGAGAAAGAATGGAATCTAATCGATGGTATGTAGCCGCTCGAAGCGTGACCATACAACATCAACTTGATGTTCATAGGGGAAGAAGAGAGGAAGGAAAGAAGGAAAAGAGGAAAGAGATAAAAACAATGATGGTAAGGTAAAATGAATGATTATGAATGCTATGATGTGATTTTGTTGAGTCCATATGACATTTACGATGCCATACCAGTTGCTTGAGAATGACAACTTTTGATTGCTTTGCTTTTGTGACCAGATCAATGTGGTACAAAAGTATGATTAGGACAAAAGCCTAACTAAATATTTTCTATTTATTGATTTATGAGAACATGGTGACAAGTGTCAAACAATTTGAGTTAGTTTAAGATTTGGATCATCAACTCGTGACCATATCAACATGGTCACGAAGTCCATTTCCAAATGTTGTGCTAGGATTGATCAAACGTATCATCCGTTGTGTACTCTATGTACATGAATTCTAGATTAAATTCTCCAACAAAACATTTTATAGATAAATGCGCTAACCACACTTTTGGATTTTTGATGTTGTCGTTGTATGCAAAGCTGAATTTGGATATGAATACCCCCTCAAACGAGGAATCAATAATGAGGTGAATGAAGTGTGATGAATTGATGATGCAACGATTGATAAATAAATATCAATGCATGATGGTTATGAATGCAAATGAAGTTAAAAGATAAGTTTGAAAGGTTCCTAGGGTTTTATGAGACAAATGCCTACTTTCCTAGGGTTTTGGAGGTGTTTTGGCTGAATTCACCACCCGGGAGGTGAATTTGACCTAAATTGCTACCCAGGGGGAAAATTGGGTTCATTTCACCCCTTGAGGGGCGAATCGATGATAAATGCATATTTAAGCCCTAATTTTTATGGAATGGGCTCATTTTGACTTTGCACAATGGTGAGAAACAATTTGTTAAAGCATCCAACGACACGAGGAGAACAAAAGCGACGATTTTGGGAGTGACAATGACAAGGGGAAGAAAAGCAACTGGCAGAAGGTGTAGGGACCCATCGGTAAGTGTTCTTTGGCTTTGTTTTTGTTTTGTTTTAATTTTCTTGAGAAATGTGAATGAAGGGGGGGAGGTTTTCATTCCAATTTAAAAATTTTGGTAATTTTTAATTGAAATTTGAAACGTAGTGGTAGACGAGCCAAATGGATACCCAAAAATGTGATCCATTTCAAAATAAGACTTGTTTTGTCATTAATTTGATTGGGTAATGGGTAGAGGTGATATGAATTTTGATTTTCAATTTTTGAAGTAACGGTGTACTGACATTAACATGTTTTTACATTTTATCCGCTAAAGTAGGAAATGGGTATCTCGTTATGCGACTATTATATTTTTTTGACTTTGTTTGATGTGAGTTTTGAATTTATCACTTTTAGGAGTAATATATCAAACCTAGGCTATTATATTTGACATGTTAGGCATAATATTTTGGAAAACCAATGAAAATTTCACCGCATAAGGGCAAAATGGGTGTCCAAAAATGTTAGTTGTTTTGATGATTGCCTTCATTTGGTCATACTTTGATTTACATGCCAAGGTGTAGAGTAGTGGTAAACTAAAAATGAGTTGTAGAGAGCCTAATTTAGACTGTACTCAATGTATGTTTGAACTTTCACTGCTAAGTGGGAAAATGGGTATCTAAAAATATGACTTTTATTTTTAGATTGTGCGCCTAGATGTGTGTTCGCTTTTGGTGTAAATTGGTAAATTGTTTTTGAATTTTATCAACAAATTTATCGAGAAGTGGGCAAATGGGTATCCAAAAGTGATATTTGTTTTTGTAGATGTATTTTGGCTTATGTTTGATGTGCGTGTCAATTAATAGGTAGTAAATTTGAACTGGGTTGTTGTGAGTCCAAATGATGTTGATTGTCATGTCAGTTTGAACTTTTGCCATGAAATATCAAAATGGGTATCCAAATATGTGACTATTATGTCGATGTTTGTTTTCGTGTGTTTTGTGCCTTGTCTAACATCAAAATGCATGTCAAATTAACTATATTTAATTTTCAAATTTTGATTGATGTGGTTTGATTTGATTGTATTGTTATGTGAGATACTAATGCGTGATTTGTTGTGTTTTGGACAGGTGAAGATACTTGAACCCCGTCATCGGGTGAGGAAATTCAAGGAGGATTTTGAGGTATTGATGAAGATTGATGATGAGTTACATTAGTTGGATGACATATATTTTTGAGGTATGTGGGAATGTAAGAGTATCCACACTAATAGAGTGTATGTGTCTGTATTGTGTGAGTGGTGGGATGCAGATAGGAACACTTTTAATTTTCCCATTGGGAAAATGATTATGACTTTGGAAGATGTATATCGTATTTATCGACTACGATTGAGGGAGTACTTGTGAGGGCCACCATAGCTGATAGGAAGGAGGTTGTGTTGGAGAGATTATTTGGGGTAGCATGGAGAGAAATTGATATCTCTAAGATAGATTATGAGTGGTTGTGGGTACGAGATAAGATATCAGATCGATAGTGTATGGTGATGATGATGATCTCCATGTATGCTTTACCTAATAGTTCTAGGTTTTTGTTTACCTGGAACATGTTAGACTTGGTTAGTGACATGGTGGATCATAGGGTTGTGTTTTCTTGGGCACTTGCATTGTTGGCTCAAGTCTATCAAGAGTTGTATGAGGCTATTCGGGGTAGGAAGATAGGGTTGAGTGTGATCCATTTACTGTAGGTATGGGCATGGGAACACTTTGCTATTGAGAGGCCATCTATATTGCCCAACCTTGTACATGTGGAGGGACAAGAGTATTTGCCTTATACTCTTATATGGAGTACATAGGTAGAGCAAGGCATTCAGAGGCCGCATGAGGATGACCCACTATTTTGGAGGGGTATGCTACTCTTGATGATATTAGGTGGAGACCCTGGTTGGGTGGAGTGAGTTGGGATGAGGATGATGAGTAGTTGCAGGCCATCAGGTAGGGCAGATGGTTGGTGGAGAGGTATAATCTATATATTGATTACTTTCAATTTGATCGAGTGAGGAGGTAGTTTGGTTTACAATAGGATGTCCTAAGGGATCCTGTGACTTACTTTAGGTAGTAGGGTGATAGGGGAGAGCGACCTATCATGCCACCATGGGTTGGAGAGAGAGATACTCCTATGGATATCCCAACTATGGGGGATGTTGGGATGACTCTAAAATTTAATGCATGGTAGGCTTGGCAGAGTTGGGTGTCTGGCATGGGTATGGTTGATCCGTGGGTGACACCTAATGTTGGGGTACCTCCATCAGTGAGGAGGATGGGTATGAGATATTGGATTGAGGATGTGTTTGTTGATGCAGGTGATATTCCTTTATGATGGTCATGATATCACTTGGGTGGTGGAGCTAGCACCAAATATGTGAGGGTGGAGAAGGTAGACGAGGATGTAGATGGTGGTATGGGACAGGCTTCTAGAGCTAAGGTGGAGAGAGGTACTAATACTATTGTGGGTGATGTATATGATATAATTGACATCAATGTGTTAGTAGATGTAGAAGAGAAAATTCCTATTGATATCCCTATGAGGTGGGATGTAGCGAATGAGGTACAGGCACTACAGGATAGAGTCCATCAGTTGGATGCTGAGGTGGAGCATCTACGAACTGATATAGTCAGGTAGGGGATTTATATGGAGTAGTTGAGGGTCATGGTGATGAGGAAGGCTCAGATAATTATGGACTTGACTGGTCAGCTGGGTACGGAGACTACTAGGAGATTATTGTGTGAGACTTCCTTAATAGTGCACGAGATTCCTCTCCTTGACTATACATAGGTGGTGTCACAGTCTGGGACATAATAACGATTATAGGTGCCCTCTCATCAGAGTTAGTGTAGTGTTGCTCTGATAGTAGAGGTTGATATGAGAGTTGAGGTACATGATCCAACTGCTATGGAGTAGCCTATAGTAGATCTAGTTCTAGAGGCATATGCAAAGTTGATTTAGGTAGTAGAGAGGCACGTTAGACAAGAGGGGCATGGGGAGACTCGTGATGATATTTAGGAGTTATATCTTTGATTGTAGCCTATGGGTATTTTGGATATTATATGTGATGGGCATGGTCCTAGGTTGTAGCCTTCGGGCATTTTTGGATGATGATGATATATATATACCTCTTGATTTTGGTTGTTATATATACATGTGTTGTTTTGATGGTTTGAAATGTATTTTATTTATATTTGCATAGATAGCATAATATAATTCGTAGGTATGTATGATTAGTAGATACATGTGTGTGAATGGTTTAGATATATTATGGTTCTTTCATATGGATGAATTGTAGAATGTTATGCATGATTGTGTTTCAAATGTAGTATGATGTGATATCGAATGTGATGTAATGAATGTACATAGAATAAATGCAATGTTATAATTTGATTTTGGAATGTGTGTAGCATGAATGCATAATGTAAGTTAATTGCATGAATGTATGTAAGACAAATGCATAACTATAAGGTGTAGCAAACATATATGACATAGATGCATAGGTGCATGTATGGACTTATTGAAATGCGCCAAGGAAGCACTTGTATCATGGAATTTACCTATATGGATGCAATCCATTCCATGATTTTAGGGATTGTGGATAATGTAAGGCATGTGTAATGGTTTTGACTAACATAGTTATGATAATAAAATCTCAAAACCTTAGCTATACAAGTTTTGTGGCAACTTATAACATGATCGGGCTAGTTCAAAGTCTATCTTGGACCTATGTGTGTGAATGTGTAAGGTTCATTTATCCATTTTGAGGGAGGTAGTATTAACCCATTCTAGATGCTACCAGACTAGCTAGCTCATCCATCCACAACAATAATTTCTACAATAGTAGGATGCTAATGTAAGAGATGTGTTGTCACCTGTAAGACTATTCCACTTGTAGGCAGGTTTTTAGAATCATCCCATGGTGTTATGTTTAACCTAAGGACAAAAGGCAATAAGCATAACATGTGTGATATCAAGAGGTGTTTACTTTTATTTTCTACCCTTATTCTAGTGTTAACCTATCTGATTGTGGTAGTGTTCTTTTCATTTTTTTTTTCTTTTTTTGTATGGGCGATGAAGTTTGTTTTCTACCTAGTTATTTATTTTTGCTTATGATTGAACCCTTTGTTTATCCCTAGGCCATATGTTGACCATGCAGGTGATGGGATGAGTAGGGGATACCATTTTCTAGATGGCAATATCTACTCAAGATGTCCTCTTTCCTAGGCTCAAAATTGTTATTGTGGAACCTATTATGAGAGATCCATGAGAGAATTTGAACTAGCCTAAAAGACCATAAGAAGAATGTACAAGACTCAATAGCAATGGGTGACACTTGATTGCCTAAACTATAGAGTAGTCAAAATTAAACATGAAACCTATGTATACCCTGATCTTGAAAAGAAGGAATAAGAATCCAAGTGGTGATGCTAACAAGTGCATGTATTATTCCTGCTGAGGCACATTTTGAGGGAGAATGTACAAAAATGAATTAAAAATTTAACTATAAATCATATGAATATGTGCAATGAATGTAACTATAAGTGATCCAAGTGGAGGAATGCAATATTTACAAGAAGAAAGTTATGTTGTGTAGAAGGAGAATTTTAGAAGAACCAATTTATAGATGAGTAAAGTGTGTAATGATGACAAAAAACATGATGCTATGATAATGGTTTCTCTAGTGTGTGGGTTGTGTGTGTGTAGTAGATGTATAAGTTGTGACTGATATAAGTGTATGTAATGGTCATAAATAAGAAGGAAGATGTGAGCATAGCATGTACAGGTTGAAAATGTAAGAAGAAATAGGCATTGGTAACCAATCAAGGAAAGGGGATCACCAATGACCAACAATGATAGAAGAGAAGAAATTAGTCAATGTATGTAATAAGTAGAAGAATGAGATAGAATAATATGATTAAATAACAATACTGTTGGGCGAAATGGCATAGATATAGGTAGGAGTGGGATGGTGAAGTGATGACATGGCTATAATTGTGACTGGAGCCATAGTTGGAAATTTTATGAATATAGCAGGTGGGCACTGTTAGGGTACTATGGGGTGGTAAAGTCCTAGGAGTGGTATGACATGGAGGACTGAAAAGTTGGCTAAATGGAAAAGAATGCTTTGATGATGGGATACACTTGTTGTGCAACACATTGTGCACCAGGGTTTTGAATGATATGCACTCTTTGATATCATGGCCTAGCTGGAGATGGTAAATGCAAAATTGATTCTCATTGTAGTTGCATGGTTTATGATGTGATGGATCAATAGGTCATGTAGACACCTAAAACACATCATGTCGAGGGTGACTACTCACATGGACATGCTACAAAACCATATGGAGGATATTGGATAGACTCCAAGATAGATCAATGGTTCTAACCACTCAATTTAGGCATTTTGGACTAAGTAGTCTGAACCATAGCCCAAACCTGTAGTCTCTAGTCTAAACCATGGTTGACACTTGTGGTCTATAGTTTGGACCACAAATGTGACCTATGGTATTAACTGAATTTCAGTTAGGACTTCCATCCAAGCCAAATTGGTTGGAACGACCAAAATATCTAGAAGGAGGCAGTTGAAGGATGGAAGATTCTAGAGGCTTCCATCCCAACTGTCCCAACCACCCTTCTTGGTCTTGGCTTCTCCATGAATCCACCCCTAGCCCTAGGGGCATGCTATAAATACCCCCTCCAAATGGGGAGAAAAATAGAGAGTTAATTTATCAAGAGAGCAGTGAAGCCCTATCAAATTGCATACTAAATTTGTGCATTTGAGAGCCCTTTTGCTATTCACCTAAAGACAAATTAGCCATGGATGCCCTAGGTGCCTACGAGATTCAAGAAACACAAATCTTGATAAATGAAGGCCCTTCATAGAAATTTTACCGTAAAATCTATCAGAGGACAACAAATGTGACCCTTGAACATCAATTTGGATAAGGAGGTCAAGCCCACTACCCCTAATTATGAGGGTAAACCTATCAGAAGTCAAACCATGGTTGTCATCTATGGTTCACAATGCAAACCACCCACCATAGCTACGGTTTGCAACAGGTGACTTATCACCTTACTTGATTTATTTTTGACCGCATAGATTAGTTATATGAGTCTTTTCATAGGTTTAATTGCATTTTAGAGAAACTCTGACCATAAGAATTAGTCATTTCATGCATTGTATTAAGTAGGATTATATTGGATATTTTATGCACTTTATTGCTCCTAACTTGATATTTGATCCATGCATCATTTGCTTATTCATTTCCTTCATGTTGTAGCATAATTCTTGATCAAATTAGAATAGTTTAAAGTCTTTCTTTATGTTTTCTTTTTTTACTAGTTTAATGGCATTTGCATACATATTTCCTTAAAGGGCCTCATCATGAGAGGCTATCAATATTTTTAATCATGTGTTTTTTTTGCTTTTTCATAGGGAGACAGGTGCAAGAGGATCTTATGTCATAATCCTTCCACATTGCAAAGAAGGGGGTCAGCTCCATCCCAAGGTAGTTTGTGACTAATAAATAGAGAACTATAAGTGTGACTACCCTATTGAGGGCATTGGAAATTATAATATTAGTATCATATTTCAAGTGACCCTAAGAGGGCATTTTTTTAATCAAAGCTCATTCAAAGATTAATACAAGAAACTTTACGTTGTTTTTATTCAATTTATGTACTTGTGAATATTTATGCTTTCATGATGGTATAAATTAATATAGTAGCTAGGTGCATGCTTCGTGATTAGGTCAGATGGTGATCACGATAGAACTCTATAATTTTAGCCCTGAGTTCTGACTTTTCTTGGCTTTTTCTTATCTCAGGTGCTAACCGTAGCTTTTAGCTGTGGTTATTTTTTGGCTCGTGACTGTAACCTACGATCACTAATACAGCCTGTAGATTGAACCTTTAGTTAATAGAGGAAAAGTCAGACAATAGGAAACTCAGTGGGCAGTATATTAGGATCTAAGGTAGGCCCCAATTTCACTATTTGTTTTGAATTTTTTGCTTTGTGTTTTTTTAGAAAGCATTAAACTATTGCAAACTAGGAACTTAAATAAAAAAATTAATGAAAAAGTCTTAGTTTGTTTCCATTTTCCTTGGAAAAAATAGGCCTCTGAGTGCAGTCTGCCCCTAAATACAATGACCTTGATAGAGATTACGTGTCGTTTGCATTCTTGAGGCCCAATTAGTGGACATGTCATTGTAATTGTATCGTCAAAATATCATATAGGACATTAGCATGCATTCTTTCTAAATTTGAAATGTTCCTTTATTTTCATGCATATCATGTAGGAATGATCATTATGCTATTTTATGCATTTGTCATTTTTGTAAAGTAAAAGGAACCACACAAACCACTTGGCACTTAAATGCTAGTGAGTTGGGCTTCATTTCCAACCACTAGTAGGGTTCAATGACGATGGACGTAATTTCCATCCATTGGCCCAAATACCACGTACCTTGTGTTACTAGACCATACCGGGTCCAAGATCCTTTTTTACCCTAAAAAGTTTGCATATACTCCTCTTCGGAGGGTATGACGCTGATTGGGGTAAAATGAGTGAGGAACTAGGAGGACTTGTGCCCTCTAACCATGTGTGGTCTTCACTTCCACACATTATAGGTTGGTTTACGTGACTTGGGTTTCATCTCCAAGTTATCGAGTTGTGGGTATATAGGTGAAATCCAATTTAACTGAGTATAAAATCCAATAATATTTCAAAACATGTGAGAGTTTCTAACATCGATACAACACATCTAAAAACAACATCAAACAGTTTAGGGCTCACTATAAAAATTTAAAAGGAGATAATCATCATTTGTATACCTTGTTTGTGTAATAAAATACATATAGAAATTAGGTACACAAATGGTGAACACATGAGGTGATCATCAAAGGTCTAGGATCGATGCCCATGATCAACCCCCAACTGGTTCACAGTAGCACGTGTCAAGTCATCATACACATGAGCAAACCAAACGACGTTCGGTGAGCATTAGATGTGACAACTCAACATGGGGAGATCCCATTGAGTAGACCCTTGATAAAGTAGCTTCAGTACACTCCTCTAGGCATAGGACTGAGTGTGGAGCTTCTCAACATGAGGTTGCTCTAATCCAAATCCATTATCGAGACTGCACTACATGCACATCCATGGGATTGGTCGAGGAATATGTTATGCAGGGGACTAAGTTGGTTCCCATATGTACTAGGTCCATAGGAGGTTCTAACCCTCCATAGTCATATTATAGATGGAATAGAGATCTGCCCATTTAGGGGCATAAGGATAGACTCACTTTCGAGCATAGGTCCACCCATACTCTTGCACGTGGTCCACCATGCAAGATCACCATTGATATATCAAATGTGGGAGCTAATGGAACACCATTGCATGAGCGATGGAGGTCTAGACAGTTAGATGGTCTAGGTAGTGTTATTGAGTAGCTAGGCTGTAAGCCTATAGATCCACCAACTCATGCTCTGAGTGATCATAGAGGCAGTTGTATCAATATCACTAAAGAGCATGGAGAGGCTTCTAAGCACCCTCATGTCACACGTCCACCATCATCACATTTGTTCGATGGGTATAGAACCCATAAGGTAGCTTGCACAGAGCATACACATCGAAGGTCTCCCACGGATGACCAAATCAACAGATCATATAGATTGGTGTATACGCAAAGACGTCAACTCCTCCAAGATCAATTGGAGGATGCTCGCCTAGAGAGGCAACATATTGAATATGAAAATATTCAAGCACAAGAGCATGTTACAAGTTTTATGGATGCTTGTTTCCAGATAAAGAGTCATTATGCCTTGTTTTTGTGCACCTTCATTATGACACTCTTTGGCCTAGCCCGAGAGTGGTTCAACCAGCTGAAGAAACATAGTATTACTGGTTTCGAGTAGTTCACTGATGCATTTCTTGAACGTTATTCACTTGGCATAAAGAAATAGGCTAACCTTTATGATTTGGCTATGCTAGATCAGTGCGATGATGAGCCCATTGAGAAATACAAAAAGAGATGGCATAGAATAAAGGTAGAGTTGTCATTCCCTATTCCTGCAACCAAACTAACCCAAATTTTTACAAAGAGTTGTGCCAAGTGCATCTCACTACTGTTGTAGCTATAGCAGTACGCTACATTCGAGGAAGCTATGGCACAAGGTGATCGATGACAACAAGTTGCAAGAAGGCAACTTGAAGCTCAAGACTAGGAAATAAGGGTTTAGAAAGAGTACTATAAAGCAACAGGGCAAGTAGACCCACATGAATCAAGTAGTACTATAAATTGGAGGAGAGGACAAGGGACAAAAAAATCCTAATTATTAAGCCCAACCTCCTCCTACGCATTATGAGACATGCAAAAACAACTATAAGGGGAAAAATAGATAAGAGTTCCCACCTCCCTAGTTTACACCTCTGATGAAATTGATGACTTTGATTTTTCATCAACTGTGTGAGGCCAATGCCATACAATTTCTCGAGGTCAAATTAGTAGATTTGAATGTGCCAAAGTCCAAGTGGCATCAAGATGATTTGTTCTACATATTCCACAAAGTGAAGGGCCATGACATAAAGACATGTTGGTCCTTCAAACACATTGTGTAGAACATGATAGAAAAAGTAGAGCTTATAGTACTAGGTAATCTATAGGCGCCCAACAATGAAAACATGGGGATTTTCAATAATCCACTACCTAATCACGAGGTGCCTCGTAACAACATCGGATAGGTCAATCAAGTGAGAATCAAAACACCTACCCAAGGGTTCATAGGTATGGTCAATATTGTTACTAGACATGGGAGGTACGATCAACCGAATCAACATCATGCTCCCATTAAATACAAGCTATGCCAGATCAACGACCAGATCACAACATTCCAAGCCCACAAACTGATGAGGCCCAAAAATACCTCATTATTGAACAATGTTTGACTACCATATGATAATTTAATTGCCAAATAGTTTATTAAAATATACTATTTGTTAAGTGTTTGCATGATTTTATGTTAGGAATACTATATCTCTGTTTTTGACTATTTTCAACATTTTGTGACTGATTTTGCTTGATTAAGTAGTAAGTAAAAACATGCATTTCAATTAACCAATTGTGGTATGCTGATATACATTAAATTATAAATTGTTTTTGAATGTTTTCCTACCATTCAACATGTTTCATATCCACATTGAAGCCAAAAGTTTAAGACTATCATAAATCTAAAAAATCTGGAAAAAACAGCCATATAAAAATCAACAAGCTGTCACTTTATAGGAACACCTTGAAGTTGTCAAGAAAAGCATGAGGATATAGATGGAATGAGTTCATAAGGACTACATAAGACATCTAACCTATTTAGAAGCATTACCACATGGTCTAAATAGGCAGCAACATGGTATAACAAAGCAAGGACAATTGTGCAACATTGTTGCACTATTTCAACATGGTTACTTGGTGAATGAAGTGTATAAATTTAGTAGCAACTTGATGTACTCATTCATGTTGATATTTGAATAATTTTTCCATGTTCTAATTTTTTTTAATTTGCAAGAAATGCCAATATTTTACAACTATGCAGTAGAACTGGAAAATATAGTAATTTACCATGTAAATTCCAGCAAGCTACCAATGAATGGTAAGGCATGGAATTCACACATGGAGAGGAATGAAGGCTATTGCAATATGATACTGAGGGCTAATCCACTTGATAAATGCAGCTAAAATCATTTGAAGAGCACACAGTTGTTCATTCCGAAGATCTTCGAAATGAACAAGACATCTTCGGAATGAGAAATACAGTCTCTTCGCAATGAGCCACTTATCTTCGGAATGAGAACAGAAAAGTTCTTTTTGAATTTTTGACTATTTTTGATGGTGGAAAAAGGGAAATAAGGTTGAAAATATTAAAGGAAAATATCTCCCATCTGAATTTTCCGTCCTTGCCATCCAAAGCCACCATTCATGGAAAAGATCAATTTTGATTCTCTTCTAGGATAAACCCAAAAAAACTATAGCATAATAGAAAGTTGTTTGCAATATAAAAATGACATATTCTGAAGTGAAGAAATATGTGTGAGATATTTCTAGACTCCTCTCATGTAATCCCACCACTAAAGATTATTTCTACGGGCCAATGACTACTACTGCAACACAAACTGTCCAGATTTATATTTATTTCAGATCCAGAATTATTGACAAATCACTGTAAAGTAGCACATAGGATTATTTGAGCATGGGATATGTTGTAAATATTTATATAAATAACACAACTCCCTCCTTGGTTGAGCCAGTTAGGAATTAGAATAGAGGAGATTTTTCAATTGCAGTAATTAGGACTGTACAGTATGTTTCTGTAACAATTTTTAGCATGTTTTGTCATCAATAAAAGTGCAGCTATTTTATCATTTTTGTTCTGAGTGTTAATTAGTTAAGGAGTGCTTTTCACCTCCTTCTAGATCAGGAAGTATGGGCCCACTTTAATATCTAGAAGGAGGGATTTTATGGCAGGTTTTAATCTGTAATTTTGCTGCAGCAGAATTAATAGATTGCTTACCAGATTTCATTTTCTTGTTTTTATTTTGTATTATGTGATTTATGTTTTCTATTATGTTTGTGTGTATGTCAGCTAAAAAATTATATTAAGCATTTTTCATTTGCTTTCCATGTTTTCCCTACTTTCTATTTTAGCAACTTCCCATTTTTAGCATATTTCATTTTGCTATCAATTCCTATAGCAGAATCTTGACGACCTTTTGTGGCAGGGCATTGACAAGTGTTTTTAGAATAAGTTTCATTTACAAGAATCATTTCAATTATGCAAAAGTAGCTAGATTTAAATTCTACAAATGTAACTTAAGATTTCATTTCAGCAATTTAAATTCTGCAAGAGTATATTAGAATTTCAATTTAGCAATTCCAATTCCTGCAATTGTAGTTAGATTTCAATTCTTGCAACTTAGAATTAGTTTTCAATTCCTCTAATTTATTTTAGTTTCCATTCTTCAGACTAGGTTTAGTGTGACACCAAAAGGCTAAACCAAAATTTTCTTCACCAATAAATTCTTGAATTGTACTCTGCCCTAGCCTTCTATCGTAGACAGCCTTGGACACCATCATTGAGATTAAATGATGAGACTCAACGACACTCATCACCAACTAGACTGGTGGTGACCATAAGGAGAAGGTTAGTTCAAAACCTACAGATAACTCCTGTGAATTTGTTAATAGATGAGTTTATTCAGCAGTCACCTAGACATGGGGAGACTCTAATGGACATTCTAAGGTCCATTGAGGTACAGTCCCAAGATGCACACACATTTACAAATTTTATGGGACATGTACAATAGTGTCAAGAACCCATGATACAATTTTAATATCATGAAGTGAATATGGTTCCTACTATTATGGCTAACTCACCATTGCATATTATCACGTGTGTTAACCACATGCCTTTCAAAATGGTCTTGATCAACACTGGGTCCTCGATCAATATAATTACAACCAAGGCATTGAGCCATCTCAAGTTACCCAAATCACACATTGTGCCTACCACCTTTACGTTGAGAGCGTTTAATGATGCATTATGCTTGATGATTGGTACAATTGTTCTACCTATTTAGGTGGGACTCAAGACCATATCTATGATGTGTCACATGATAGAGGGCACCATGTAGTACAACATTCTACTTGAAAGGCCTTGGATTCATAAAATATGTTGCATCCCATCTATCTTGCATCAATGCATGAAGTATATTCATGAGGGACAAGTTCATGTAGTGTCCTCAGATGAAGAACCATTCAAGTTCATGAACCTAGCAGATTTGCATGGGGATTTTATACTCCCATTGACGCACTTGGATATCTGCCCTACTTCACCAATTAATATTACAAGAGGTAAAATAGCAGCCCGTGCTCAACCATTGACATCTATGTCACACAGATCTAAGAATACAACTACAACTTCTCTAAAACTGACTGCATCAGCAAGATGAGAGGCTAAAGGTGAAATTGGGCAAGAAAGTAGATCATATGCCCAGACCAGTCACCAATGAGACTCCCACTCCCATGGATGTGGAATAACCTTAAGACAAAGATGAGAATGTACCTCAACCTACTTTTCTTGCATCTTCAGCAAGGTCATCTTCACCGTAGGTGACCATTCATCTAGCTAGCACAATGTTGGGTGAGTATCTTGTGTAAAATGTTACTTTTGGACCTATCCTAAAGACTGCACAAGAGATGGACTGACCGCATGCCCATTGATTTTTGATTGGATTTTTAGTGTCGTTGGGTGAGCCACCCAACCAAACAAATGTTGTCTATGTAGGGCTAGATCAAGCACCCACCAGAATGTCCATAGATGAGGACGATGATGAGCCATTCACTATGAATGTGTGCTATCTGTCCAACCTGGAATACACCATACACATTTTTGAGTCGTATCATTGGCATGGAAATGACCTTGGTATTTTCAAACAAAGACGTAGGACTCCACTTGAACCTCATTATCAGTTAGATACTGAGAGTTTTGGGTTAGGATTACAGGTACATGATCATTATGATTTTATTATCGTATCCTTAGATCGCATGTACCTAAGTCTAGGGGATTATGTGGATTTTAATCCATATCACCCTAATACTTACAACTATTGGAGGACTTGCCATATGGTATTATTTGTTACCATAGGTCCACCTAATTCATATCATGATGGGCCCTTAGAGTACAATCCCAAAGGCAACCTAGGTAACCAAACCTATAGTGCTACCGACGACACTAGTATGCAGGGGCATAACCCCACTATTGTAGGCAATCTCGAGTTAGGAGATCTTTGTGATGATGATGGAGAGGAGTCCACCTCCGAAATGAGTGGACCTAGTTATGATGTAGATGATGAGTCCTCAAATGATGATCAATATGAGGAGGAAATTGAGTCAACCTTTCCAGGTCCAACATTTATACACCATCTTCTTCCTATGGAACAAGTGGAAGAGACGAATGAGAGCTTCATAGTCGATAGTGATTATAAAGATGAAATAGAGGAGGCCTATTTAAGGCCTTGCCCAACTAATATCCCCTTGTTCATAGACACAATAGAGTGGTCCATCCATGGTAGTGACCACAATGATGTAGATGAGAGGACCAATTCCAGGCTCATGTATCCATAATATCTATTACCTAGGGAATCAGATCATGTTATGTAGGAAGTCTCTCCCAACACTAAGTGCTCTAAGGAAGAAGCAGTGCTAGTTTATGTGGCAGTATCATATATATTATATTTTTATCGAATTTATCTGGATAGTGATGATAGTGACTACAAAATTAGATACATGGGGCCACATCTGGCAGGTCATCCCTTAGAAGAGGGGGGAAGTTATAGATTGTATTTGTACAGTGATGATGAGGATTCATTGGAGATGGCCTATTTGGGACCTTATCACCTATGTAATAGGCCTCCACCTCAAGGTCCCCCACATATTACAACTATAGGTTTGCGTCGGGAGATTAATCTCCATTGCAACCTAAGGAAAATAAGAGAGCTCGAAGAGAGGTATCAAGAACTCTTTCCCCATCCACCTACGTACATAGATATCCTTGAGCTAAGAGATCCCATTTTGTAGCTAGTGCACTAGATGATCCAGTTATATGGGCATCCCATAGAGAGGATCCATTTATGCCTATACCATCCAAGCCAGATCTTGGGTATAGAAGCTACACTTCAGATATAGAGTTTTGTTCGTGCAGTTCTAGATATCAATTCCATTCCATCAGTATGGTCTCCATTGATTTGACAACTCCACTTCACAATCCAGAAGATCCGTCCAAACCTCTACATCTAAACAAGGATTCCATCAATTGGAATCGCACTGACTTGTCGGTCTAGCCTGAAGCTTTCTTCCCTAATGAAGAAATGCTACAACTATTTCATTTTATGTTAGGCTATGCTTATGATGTTTATCATGCTGAGGGTGATTCCCATGAGAAATATGTGAACCCAGCTGATGACATCCATATGACTCCTATGCCTCACCAACTTGAGGAGGGATCACATATGTCAATAGAGAAAACCTTTGATGTGGATATCAGTAAAGATCCCACCAATCCAAAGAAGGTTATATTTTGAGAGAGTCTCACTTCAGATAAGCGTGATAGCATCATCCCTCTATTGAAAGAGAGACCTAATCTCTTTTCTTGGACTTACAAAGACATGTCGGGTCTAGATCCAAAATTGGTTACTCATAACCTTTCGGTAGATCTATAGAAGAAGCCAGTCAAGAAAAAACTTAGAAAAATACATCCAACATTAGCCTTAATGGTGAAAGACAAGTTTTAAAAGTTTTTGGACGTAGATTTTGTCATCTCCATCAACTATCCAGAATGAGTGTCCAATATGGTGCCCTTAGGAAAGCCATATGGAAGGGTCTATATTTGTACGGATTTTAGATATCTCAATAATGCAACACCCAAAGATTCATTTCCATTGCCAAATATCGATGCTCTCGTAAACACTACTATAGGTCATGAAATGCTCTCCATTATGGACAAATTTTTTGGATATAATTAGAATTGGATTAAACCCGAAGATCAGCATAAAACCGCATTTATAACACCATGGGGGGAATTTTGCTACAAATTTATGCCATTTGGTCTTAAAAATGCTAGTGCCACATATCAACGGGCAATGACATATATATTTCATGACTACATGCATAAAATCTTAGAAGATTATATCGATGACTTACTAGCTAAGTCATTGCTACAAGAAGAGCATGCAGAGGTCTTAAGGAATGTCTTTGATCTCCTGATAGAGCATAATATCAGGTTGAATCCTAAGAAGTACATATTTGGTGTAACTTCAAGTAAAATCTTAGGATTCATCATTTATAAATGAGGCATCGAAGTAGACCTAGCAAAGGTCAAGGCTATTCTATAGATGCATCCTCCCACTAATATCAAATAACTAAGAAGCCTTCAGGGCAAAGGAGCATCCATAAAGTGATTCATCACTCAATTATCAGATAAATGTCGACCCATGAAAGCAAACTTTGTTGAGATTAAGAAATACCTGGCAACATCACCGATACTAGCTCCACCAAGGCCAGATGTGCCTTTTTTGCTATATATATTGGCAACCAACTCTGCATTAGGGACCATGTTAGACCAAAAGAATGTGCAAGGTAAAGAGTAAGCCATATATTACATCAGTCACACCTTGGTGAGTTATGAGTCATGATATACATATGTTGAGAAGCTTTGTTTAGCAGTGGTGTTCACTACCAAGAAATTATGGCATTACATGCTAATTCATACAACATATGTTATATCGAAACAAAATCCTTTGTAGTATATGATGAGAAAGATATATCATAATACATGTACTACAAAGTGGATCATGCTATTGATAGAATTTGATTTGCAATTCATCATCCAAAAGTCCATCAAGGGACAAGTCATAGCTTATCAACTAGCTGAGGCACCACTATCCAATAGTAGACCTCTAACCATTGATCTTCCAGATGATGTAGTCTTCGTAATATTTGAAGCTCCCGAACCTAAATAACCAAAGAATAATGCTGATATGACATTTTTCTTCGATAGTTTGAAGTGTGAGCAAGGGGGTGGTGCAATAATAGTGTTTTTCACACCACAAGGAGCTCTAATGCCCTTGTCATTCAAGTTAAACTTTCCATGCACCAAAAATAATGTTGAGTACGAAGCCCTACTTTTGGGCCTCCACACAACCATCACCATGGGTATTAAAATATTGAACATTTTTGGTGATTATCTGCTCATAGTTAACCAAGTTAAGGGGCTCTTTCAATGTCAATGTCTCATACTAAAAGCCTACAAAGATCTTGTTGCCACTTATCTAGATAAATATGAATTGTATGACATCGAGGCAATCCCTCATTCATCAAATAGGTTCGCAGACACCATGGCATCTTTGAGGTCCTTGATCCCTCAAAATCCATCCACTAATTTTACTACCATCGATATTAGAATGCTCTCGCACCCAGTAGTGGAGCGTGTAGCCTTGGATAATAAAGAGTCAGTCAACATGATTTTTGTGGAACCAATAGCTGATTGGTTTCATAGAGTAGAAGTCTTTCTTAAGAAGGCACCCTAGGAGTCATTGACTTCTCAGATTCCTACGGGGAGTGGTACTACCATTCATCATAAGGTTGTTTCCCAGTCTACACTTAAAAATTTAAATACGCAGGGGGAGCAAGTCATCTTAGCAGTTGAATCTGAGGCTTGTCAAAGCTCGATGTTGCAAATCCAAGACTTCTTAAAACTTGGTATGATCCCAGAGGGATTTTCACGTGCCACAAGACGTGCATTTAAATAGAAAGTGACTAACTATATCTTGATAGGAGATATTTTGTACCGATGCAACTATGAAGCAGTTATCTTTCGATGTCTTGAGCCCCAAGAGTCATCTTGGATAATTTCATAAGCTCATGATGGTACGTACGGTGGCCATTTTAGCAGCATGGCTATCATCAAACACATCCTTCGCATGGGTTACTATTGACCCATTATGGAGAAGGATTGCAATGTGTATGTCAAGAAATGCATTAAATGTCAGCATCATGCTAATCTTACATACTTTCCATCACATGCCTTACAGCCCATTAAGGTAGCTTGGCTATTTGCTCAATGGGGACTAGATCTTATTGGCAATATTTCTCCTCCATCGTTAGGCTGACATACATTCATTATCATGGCTACTTAGTATTTTATAAAGTGGGTGGAAGCTATTCCCCTTACAATGACCACTGGATCTCACACATCATAGAATTGTTTCTCGAGCATATCATGTCATTTTGGGATACCATCCAAAATAATTTTTGATAATGGAACTTCTTTTAAGAACAAAATTGTGTGGGATTTAATGTCTAAATACCGCATTAAACATAGTTTTGTAACTCCATCCTATTCGCAAGCAAACAGGCAAGCTGAGGCCTCAAACAAGACTGTGGTAGCCATATTGAAAAAGATAGTGCAAGAACACCACAAGGATTGGCATATACAGTTGCCCCTTGCATTATGGGATTACAATACTAGCATTTAGACACCCATTGGGGCAACACCATTTTCACTAGTATATGGCACTGAGTCCATTATGCCCTTAGACTTGGAAATTCCAATGCTACGCATTGCATTGAAAGAGTTCATCGATGATGGCATCGCATGGCAAGCTCACCTCGATCAATTGACGTTTCTTGATGAACATCACGTGAATGCCCTCGAGCATCTCCATGTTTATTAGGAGTGATTAAAATGAGCTTACAATTTCAAATTCCACCAGAGAGACTTTTAATTTGGGTATCTTGTGCTGAAAGAGAACCAAAATAACTCAATTTTTTTTCCTGATATGCGAGACAAATTTGTGGCTAATTGTCTAGGGCCTTACATCATATCTAAAAATATTAGTCTAGGTACCTATTTCCTAACATTACTAGAGGGTGTGGAAGAGCTTGATCCTCTCAATATCATCCATATTAAGGCGTTCTATGCTTGAGAGTGTAGTAAAGGCACCAAAGGCATCTATAAGCCCTTTGGTCAACCCAAAAGCAAGGGTTTGTCCATAACTACTCAGTCATCCCAAAAGGCTTCGAGTTCTCAAATTGAGAATCTTGGTCAAGTAAATGCACCAAAGGAATCTGTAAGCCCTTTAGTCAGACCAAAATCTCTAACAATTTTGTCTCAACTGCTCGGTCATCCCAAAATGTCCCAAGATCTCCATTGAGTAGCTTGGTCAAGTAAAAGCTCCAAAGGTAGTTCCTTGTTGTTTGGTCATCCTAAAAAGCTCCAAGGACATGTTAGAGTCATTTTGTCAATTATGAAAGCTCAAAAATGTATAAAAATTTGAAAATATATAAAAACCCATAAAAAATTATAAAATCAATAAAATCCAAAAAAAATGGTAAAGCTTAAAATCCAAAAACATTTGCTTTTGTAGTTTGCATTTTCATATATGCATTCACATCATCATATTGCATTTAGGCATTTTTCATTCATTGCATTCCATAGTAGAGTGTAATGTGTATATCAAAATCTTACAAATGATCACACGTTTGTGTGTCAATCATGCACCCTTGCATTTATCATAATTCATCGCATTCATATACGATACCTGTTGTGGAGAAATACGTATGTATATTAAGTTTTCCAATGACTCAGCCATACCTAGTGGGTTCTTCAGATATTGTAGAAAGCTTGCTTTGCTTTTATAGACAAGGTCATAAGTTGGGATAGTGCTTCAACATATCAAAATCCCATCACTAAGAAAAACAATATAAAATCCTACTAAGACAAGAAAGGATGAAAGTTGTGAAAGAAGTCTTAGGTATCTAGAGATATGGGTGTCACAACCTTCTTATATTGCAAAGAGTCGATCTAGAAAGGTGTACTTTGGAAAAAGGACAAGAATTTCCCCTATAAATCCTAAAGTCACAAAGTTTAAATCCCAAGTTACTAAGTGCAAAAGTACAAATTTTAAGTTCAAAATTTAAAGTGACATAGTGAATCAAAAGCACTATGAAAATCCCTTGCTCAAATAAAATGATAACATGTTGACTAACAGTGATTTCTATCACTACATATGAGCAAGTAAGAAGGGTGAGAACTTGAATCCCTAGATTGTCCACCTTTTGAAAGCCATAGAGTGATCCCTGATCATAGCAATGGGTTGGAAGAGTCCCATCTACAATCTAAGGGGTAGTTCTATTGGGTGATCCCCAAATGTAGCAATGGGTTGAAAGAGTCCTACCTACATTTGGAGGGGTAGCCCTAATCAATTTGCAAGATGAGCTAGCTCTAGGTACCTAGGATTATCTAGCTGTATAAGTCTAATCAAATCCTAAACAAGGATGGTATGATGGTATGAGGAACCCTATCTCAAATATGGGTTGAAAGAGTCTTGACTGACATACGGGGTATGCTTATGATATATCTAAAAATACTCACATGCACAAGCAAGGATAATGAATAGTTGGGTTTGTCATGACAAAAGCCTTGTCCAATATAAGCCTTGTACAGTTAGTATGTGATTTTTGGAGAAGTCTACTAGGGTGTTTGATTCTTAAGGAAAACCCCAAGAAGTTCTCCAATATCAAAAAGATACCAAATATCATTAGACTTCAAAAATATGAGTCATTCATTCATCAGAATGCATGTTACAAAGCATAATCAAACATATAGGATAGATACCATATGAATATAAGAAATGATGTTTAGAGGCCACTGACTATTTAGTGCAGCAAAGAAGAAATATACAGAATGACATATTCATTCATTATCATTATACCAATCCATTTCACTACATTTCATATATGGGTGATTAATTGATTAAGTTCTTGTAATGAGAATTATCAATTATTTTGCATGATTGTTATACATTTTGTGGTATCATATTTTAAAAATTGATATACACAGTTTACATTCATTCCTTATGTTTTAAGTGATTAAAGCATACAAGTTCATTTCCATTAGATTATGATTATGTACATAATGTATTACCATACATTGCATAGCATACCATAAATTGCATAAAATAAATGCATGCCCACAAAGAAAAAATAAATATGCATTTAAAAATAAACATCGCATCCATATGCATACATCATATCTCACACATCTAATCATCTATAATGGTGCATATCATAATCATAAAGTAAAATAGCTATCTAGTGCATGTCATCCACACATTGCATCATATAAACATAGCATTTATATAAGCCTTGCATCCATGTGCATCAAATAAACATAAAATAATAATAATAATAAACATGCACACATAATGATCCATACAAGATCATATCATATATATATATATATGTGTGTGTGTGTGTGTGTCCAAAAGAATACATAGGGAGTAAAAAATTCCCGTAGGCTACAACTGTGTAGGTCCTTGACCTTACACAGAATGATATATCAAAAATATAATCGGTAGCTACTATAACTTAGATCTATACTACTCCCCCCATACTGAAGCTCTCATCACCTCCCTCTACACTATGCTCTGGAGCCTACTCTCCTGGATGACCTGGCACCTATGGTGGATCCTATTGTGGATCCTACCTACCTCCAAAGCCTAAAGCACCCAACACATGGGAAATTGGTAACTGTATCAGGCTAGTCCTTTGACTGGAGGTCCTTAATGTCTACCCTGGATATCTAGTCCTAGCCTATGATCTCATTGTGTGTGTGCTAGAGGACCTATGCATCCTCTCATTCTTGTGAGTCCTATGACTTGAGCTCGCTATAGACTATCCAATAGTCCTATTCTGGGTCCTCTAAGACTCTGATATGAAAATATCCTCTAGAACCTGTAGACCATGCATCTCAATGTAACTGACTAGCTGATCGATGCAAGCAAGTCGAGCTGTATGCATTTCATTGGTCCTCATGACCATAACATGTAGTCACTCTACCTCAATCGTCAGATCATGTGCAACTACTGTACCTATTGCTGGTGCTACAAGATGCCCCATAGTATCTTGAGGAGTCAACATACCCCCCTCGATTCTCGAGCAAGATCTCACTCTACCTCTGCTATATTTCGTTGTACCTATGCTAACTCTAAGGTAGTCTATAGTCTCTATACCTAGGCCTCTACATCTTTCAACCGAGTCATGAGCTCCTATACCTAGTACAGGATCTCATGAATCAGTCCCTATCAACTCCCTATTAGCCATATTCACCTCTAGAGTGGTGATGGTAGTATCTCTCTTGAGCTGTTATGTGTGAAACCGCCTGAGATAAATTTGCAATTCAGCTACCTAAGAAAGCAATCGTCCCTCTACGCTATCAGGAGCGACCTCACCATCCTCCAGAATATCCTCTATGGTGGCATTTGTGCCCCAACTATCCTTTGTACACTTGTGCACCCTACACCCATTAGGATATTCCTCTGCATCTGCCTAAGTCAAATCTTAGCCTAGAGACCCTATCCCATGCCATCTGAATAAGGATCACCACCCATAATAGTCTAGCATGGTCCTAGCTATCTCAACCCCTAACTCCTAGAAGTCTTTGGGTGCATCTCCTAGTTGTGGAGGAACTATCAATAGGAGGTCCCTCTCTAGATCCAGGTGTCTGTACCTTAGTGGCATCTCTGGTATGTCCTACACCATGCCGAACTATCGCAGGACATGAGAAAATAACTAATACTATCTGACCTCTGTCTTACACCAAATAAACCATTTGTCTTTGTGGGCCTATCTTAGCCACTCATTCACCTTAGGCCATGCATGGCAATCCATGTATGGGCACTAGACAATGTCCCCTGACCCAAGTGATGCAAACCTAATGATGTAGTGCTCAACGTTCCCAACATGAGCCCTGCTATGGATACCCTCCTTAACATGAGGTCAGCATGTGGTGTAACACTGATGGTCGACATCTATAGTGGTGATGCATAGTGCTAGCTCTGTAGGATGCTTAATTCGGATGTGTTTCCACCCCCATATCTATAACAAAAGACTATAGTTGATGCCCTTATGACTATACTTTATGATCTAGTATAGCTCCTTATAGAGCTGGAATAATAGGGTTCTCCCCAAATCTAATCATAGTGGCTCCTCTATAGATCTCTAAAGCACCCTCCAAGTAGTGGCTAACATGTTCCAGGGAATCCTCATTCTTGATGAGTCTATAAGGACAATCTACATAATGAGATGCATGAAGAGGGCATCTCGTATAGAAAATACATCATCACAATACCAATCACCAATGTGCACCCATTTGTGGTCACCATCATCCTATGCATTAGTGCTCTAGTCACTAAATATGGCATCAAATACAACATCCTTTGCCATGGAGGTAGATAATATGATAGCCTCGCCATCGATGGGGATCCTAAAGATCCTATAGACATCCTCCAAAGTGATAGTCATCTCACCGAGAGGAAGGTGGAATGTGTTGGTCCATGCATTCTAGTGTCGGGCCAATGTAGTAAGATAGGCTTGATCTACCCTAATTGTGGGTAGATCCATGATGTAACCAAACCTAAAAGCTATAAACCAAGCTCGATAATTATCAGATAAAGCCTCATGGAGAGTCTTCATAAGTTCAGGCTCCCGCACTCTAGAAGTTAACTTTTAAAAGAAAAAAGTATAATGTAAGCTAAATCTGTCTAAGCAAAGCTACAAAAAATTAAAAAAAAATTAATTAGACAACCTAGAGTTAAAAAAAAATAGCAATAGCAAACCGCAGCTGAAACCTACGGTTCCCAATTTGCAAATTGGGAACCGTAGCTAAAACCTGTGGTCCCCAATTTGCCAACTGGGAACCACAACTACCAATTGTGGTTTAGGAGTGGAACCTATTTCGGGTACCCTCCTAGGCCACTAAGTCATAAAATTAAATCCTAAAATCTAGCCTAAACTAGTGGGGTTCATTACCAGTAGTTTAGTAAGGTTCATTTTCTACATTACTTAATGTAGTTCATTTTACTGGTATTGAGTGTGTGGTCTCAGTTTTGAGTTACTTTGCCCACACCTTGGCCTCGGCTAGTAGATGGTTGATCAGGATTCACCATTGAGGTAGATGAGTGTAATTGCGATAGGGTTTGGCAACATTCCAGATTAAGGAATATTCTCTCTCTCTCAGAGCTCTCAAATTGCTAGTATTTGCAAGAAAAATAATAAAAATTTCAAATGGGAATTCAATTTATAGGTCCTCATAGTCTCCACAAACTGTAGATGACACCTATGGTTCCAAAACTAGGGCCAAAATTTAGAAATGTAAATCCCAAACCGTACCCGCGGTCCGCAACTAGCAATAAATGCACTCAAAACCCATCGTGGGAAGGTCTAAAAAGATAAATTAATGACTCCCATTGGATAAAAATTCAAAATCAATGATTAAAATTGCAAATTTGGTGATGTTAAAATCACTAGGATCAATTAAATAAATGTAAAATTAAACAAAAAAAAATAAAATAATGTCAAAACCAAATGCACCTCATATTCGGTGATTTATCCTATAAAATTGGTGGTTGTAGCAACTTGCGATACATGCAATCCGACAAGATGCGTAAATCACCATAAGGAAATTTGGGGTAAACTTGTAATTTATTTTATGACATCTTTCAGCAAATCATTGACAATATGATTCAACACAAGTCTAATTGCATTTGTATTATTTTGATTTCCTAAGATGGCTATCATAGCTTGACTTCTCCATGGGATAGAGATGTGCAAATACTACTAAGAGTTGCAATCATAAGCTAAACCAGGCCTAGCCAAGGCATTAAAGGGATCAAATCTAAATTTGTTTAGGATCATTCATTATGGTCAAGTGATTTTGTTGCTTCATACATTGTCATTACCCTCATCAACTCATTGCTTGAGGGGGTAGTCATAATATCATGTCATAATCAAAATCAACAAAAGATCCTAGAGATCGTAGATCCCTTGATCTTGTCAAAATTGTGTTCATTCTTGCAAATCATTACTAACAACTATCATAAGCTTCCCCATTTGCTTGGGGTAAATAGCAAATATGAAATTTTATTTGTAACTCTCATCCTTTGGTTATATAGGCCTAACTCCTATTGTAGCACCAAAGCTACCCGAACGTCTGATGGCGAGTGTATACTTTTAAAATATAAGCCTTTACAAGTTAGAAGCAATGATTCTAGGATGCGCATCCTTTTGTTGGACCAAGGGCATATAATATTGATCAGACTAATGATCATCATAGAACATTCGGCATCATTTTAGGATGTATATTTTTATTCAGTGTTGTTTGATCTCGTAACTCATCTCAAAAGGGGCATCTACAACATGTCATGTCATGACATTTTAGGATGTATAGACACCTAAAACATGTCATGTCGAGGGTGAATACTAATATGGACATGCTACAAAACCATATGGAGGATCTTGGATAGGCTCCAAGATAGAGCAATGGTTCTAACCACTCAATTTAGGTATATTTTCCTAAGAAATCTGAAATGCAACCCAAACCTATGGTCTCTAGTATAAACTATAGTTAACACCTGTAGTTTACAGTCTGGACCACAACTATGAACTGTGGTCTTAAATAAAGTTTAATTAGGCCTTCCATCTGAGCCAAATCAGTTGGAATAGCCAAAATATCTAAAAGGAGGTAGTTGAAGGATGGAAGATTCCAGAGGCTTCCATCCCAACTATCCCAACCACCCTTCTTAGTCTTGGCTTCTCCATGAAGCCACCCCTAGCCCTAGGGGTATTCTATAAATACCCCCTCCAAATGGGGAGAAAAAGAGAGAGAGAGTTAATTGATCAAGAGAGCAGCGAAGCCCTACCAAATTGCATACTAAATCTGTGCATTTGAGAGCCTCTTTGCTATTCACCTAGAGACCAATTAGCCATGGATACCCTAGGTGCCTAGGATATTCAAGAAACACAAATCCAAGCAAACAAATGCCCTTCACAGTGATTTGATAGCCAAATATATTAGAGGACAACAAAGACGACCCTTGAACATCAATTTGGATAAGGAGCTCAAACCCACTGCCCCTAATTCTGAGGGTAAACCTATCAGAAGTCAAACCATGATTGTCAGCCACAGTTCATAGTGCAGACCACTCACCATACCTACGATTTGTAATAGGTGATTGATCACATTAATTGCTTTGTTTTTTACCACATAGATTAGTTATATTAGTCTTTTCATAGGTTTAATTGCATTTTAGAGAAACTATGACCGTAGGAATTAGTCATTTCATGCATTGTATTAAGTAATATCATATTGGATCTTTTATGCACTTTATTGCTCCTAACTTGATATTTTATCCATGCATCATTTGCTTATTCCTGTCCTTCATATTGTAGCATAATTCTTGATCAAATTAGAATAGTTTAAAGTATTTATTTATGTTTTCTTGTTTTACTAGTTTAATGGCATTTGCATACATATTTTCTTAAAGGGCCTCATCACGAGAGGCTATAAATATTTTTAATCATGTGTTTTTGTTGCTTGTTTGCAGGGAGACAGGTGCAATAGGAGCTTATGTCATAATCCTTCCACATCATGAAGAAGGGGGTCAGCTCCATTGCAAGGCAGTTTGTGACTAATCAATAGAGCACTATAAGTGCGCCTACCCTATTGAGGGCATTGGCAATTGTAATATCAGTATCATCTTTCAAGTGACCCTAAGAGGGCATTTTTGTAATCAAAGCTCATTCAAATATTAATACAAGAGACCTTACATTGTTTTTATTCAAATTATGTACTTGTGTGAATCTTTATGCTTTCATGATGGTATAGATCAATATAGTAGCTAGGTGCACGCTCCGTGATTAGGTTAGGTTAAATCTTAGGTAGGTCAATAAGACCATGATGCATGAGATGATGGAATATTTCAAAAAGTGGCATGTGTGGAATAGGCATAGGATAGACATATGGATCTACTGGAGGTGAGTGAGTTCTAGGTGAAGGATGATCTGGTAATGGAGGTATTGGTTTGGGTTCTGGTATGGGTTGAATATAGGGTTAGGAAAGGGATCTACGTGGTGGTGAGGATGGACAGGTCATGAGAGACTGCTATGTGTGAACATGGAAATGGTAGTGGTTCATCTATAATTCCAAAACTTTGATACAGGAGATGAGATGTTGTATATCATGGTGTGGTGATAATAGTATTGGGGAAGGGGAAAATTGAGATTCCAATGCAAATGGAATGGCCTGATGCATGGTATAAAAAGGATAAGGCTATGATGAGGAAGTAGCAGAGTGAAATGACTATGGTGATTGTAAAATTTGTTGGGGTGGTAAGCCTCACAGTGGTGAAGGTGGTGTCTTGAGGACTGGTGGCATAGGTGATTGCCCTAAGCGATACCACGAATGGGAAGGAGGGATATTTTTATGAACAACTTGAGTAGCTTGGACCACACGGGCTTGCAAAGCCTGGGCATAAGTAGACTCACCATTGGAAATAGAAGTGGGTATAAATGTAGGGTGAGGTTGATGAGGTGTGTACTCCCTATTAGGTGGGTGGTAGGATCCTATGGGATGATGTGGGTGATTTTTAGGTGAATAGTGACATCTAAGATCATCAAATAGATGGGAGGATGATCCTTGTGTTTGAGGTTCGGCAGATTCCTCTTTATCACTGAAAGATGACATGGTGATCTAGCTACACCAGAGTGTGGTGAATAGGATGAACCTCACTGGTGAGGGTAATGATTTCAAGGTGAGGTGTGGTGACCTAAATAGGATGAATGTGAGTGCCTAGTATGAAGGGCAGTTGGTTGTCGGGTGAGATCGATCGATGTAATGGGTTTTTGATGTGGCTATAGATGGTCCTGCATGGTGGTAGGTGAGGCTGCTGTAGAGCTCTCCTGATGATGATGTGAGTCCTACAAAAGGAAAAATAAATACCCCAAGCATAAAAATGGAAAAAAGGTAAAATGTATATGTATAGAGACATAATAAAGCAAAAATAAAAGATTCACACGATGATGTGTTTGGTGATTTACTTCTAATTCTATGTGACACTCATTATGGTGACTATGTTTATGCATCATGCATTGAATGTACAAAGGTGCAAGATGTTTATGGGTTCAATATCATTAAGGCCTTCAATATTGGTTAGATGATATGCTCCTAAACTATATTTGTGTGTAATAATAAATAGGCCCAACTAGTGTGGGGCGAATTTATCATGTTGTTGGCAAGGTTGACTTGTGATTTTTTGGTTCTCTTTGAGAATCAAGTTGTCAACCTTAAATTTGTGTTGATGTACCTTACTATTATAGGCATGGTGAAGGTGATCTTGATATACTCATGTGTTCTTGATGTCATGGATGTGATGTTCATCGAGGAGAGTTAGTTGATCTAGATGAGCTTGGTGAGCAGTGTCATCGTCAATGAAATATTTCATAGATATCCATAAGGAGGGTATCTCAAGCTCAAGGGGCATGATAGCTTCTATTCTGTAGACAAGTGAAAAAGGTTTTGCCCAATAGGAGTATGGATGCTCGTACGATATGCCCACAAGGCTAGGGGCATTTGATTTTGCTAGTCTCGATGAGATTCTACTATAGTTTTATGGAGAATAGAGCATATGGTTTTGTTAGTGGCTTCTGCCTAGCCATTTCCTTAAGGGTAATATGGGGTCAAAAAACTATGATGTATGTGAAATCTATCACATAGGGCTCGGACAGTTTTGTTTTTGAAAGATTTCCCATTATCTAAAATAATTTAGGAGGGAATTCCAAAGTGGCATATGATATGCTCCATGATGAATGCTATAATTTTGGCTCTTGTAGTTTGGACCAGTGGGATGGCTTCGACCCACTTTGTAAAATATTCTATTGCTATGATGATAAATTTATGATTGTTAGAAGTAGGTGTAATTTGTCCAATTAGATCTAGGCTCCATTGGGAAAAGGGCCACATGAACTGGATTGGTTGAAGTGCTTGGGATGGTAAATGTGTTAGGTTTTCATGTTGTTGGAATTTGATGCAAAATTTGACATACTCATAGTAGTCTTGCTCCATTTTAGGCTAGTAGTAGCCCATATGGAGAATGCATTTTGTAATCGCCATGCCATTGAAATGGCCACGACAAATATTGTCATGATTTTCTTGTACAACCCATTGTGATTATTGTGGTTCTAGGCAACGCAAGAGTATACCATCATAGCTATGATGGTAAAGGATGTCCTCCAGCAAGGTGTAGCATATCACTCTTTGTTTAAATATTTAGTATTGAGCATGGGGTAAATCACATGATGGGATATAAGGTCATCTACATAGTATTCCATATTTTTGTGCATTATATCATGAAAGATGTAGGTCATGGCTCATTGATAGGTTGCCCCAACATTTTTGAGGCCAAAGAGTATGACCTTGTAGCAAAAGGTTCCCCAAGGTGTTGTGAAGGAATTTTTGTGTTGATCGGCTGGGTTGATCCTAATTTGATTATATTTGAAAAATCCTTCCATGAGAGAAATCATCTCATGACCTATGATGGAGTCAAAAAGGGGGTCAATGTTGGGTAAAGAGAAGTTGTCCTTAGGATAAGCTTTATTTAGGTCAGAAAACTATGTAGACGTGAACGTCACTGAATGGTTTGGGGACAGGGACCATGCTAGATACCCACTTGGGACAGTCAATGGATATTATGAAATCAATGTCTAGGAGCTTTTGTAGCTTAGATTTTACTATCAATGCGATAGTTGGATGCATGCATCATAACTTCTATCTTACTAGTTTGGCATTGGGATCTAATATAATATTATGCACTACTATAGTAGGTTCAAGTGCTAGCATGTCTTTGTAAGACCATGTGAACACTTTTATATACTTGCATAAGAATTTTTTGAAGGGGATGCGCTCCTTGAGTGAGAGGCTAGTGTCTAATTTGAGGATATACAGATTTTTTAGATCATCACCAATGTCTACATCGATCATGTCCTCGATGAGCATGCTAGATCTGTCATGCAACTGTTCAAGGATAGGAATGAGATTGAATTCATCAATGGCTTCACTCAACTTGTACTCATTGTCTATATAAATACCTGTGTGATGGACTTGATGGGTTTGGGATGATGTGGATGAGGAAGTGGTATTTTCTACCTGCAAGATGTGAGGAGAGAGAAGAAAGTCTCTAGGTACTAGTATGTGTGAGATGTGTGCAAGATCGACAAAGTTTGGTTTTGGGATATCATGTCAAATATGCTGGTGGTTGTAATGAAGGGGAGAACGTAAGTCTACCTCAACCATGTTAATCGATGTTGTAGGTGAATTAAGTGGGATAGAATCTAGTGATGGAGGTTGGATAGGTTATGCATGTCCTAAGAGGCTCAAGGGAGGCTACAGGATGATTGGTGTTGAACGAGGACGAGAGGCTGTTCTCTATAACTGTCTATGTATAGGCAAGAATACAGGTAGACATATCGATGGTAAGTCAGGTAGAACCGATACTAGCTCTATTGATGGTGGATCAGGTGGGAGTGTGTCTGGCTCTATTAGTGGTGTAGCTAGGTATAAGGTAGCAAAGTGTTATACCAATATCTAAATATCATAAAATAAGGAGGTATCGGGCATAGGAGATTCTTAGAATAAGTCAGAGGGGATGGTGATGGTTGATGTGGGTGAAGGTATGTCTTCTATCATGCCCATATCAATGTATTATTCTAAGGTATGTGTTGGATGCAGAGGGGGATGTAGAGAGAGATCTTGGATCTCATATTCTACTGTATAGATGATGGTTGGGCGATAACCTAGGCCAGTTTTATTGGTAGGTGATCAGACACAAGGGTTAATGGATGTATGTAGGCCTTAATCATCATGACCTAAACCAAACCCATGCCAATGAAAGCATTATAAGTAGCACAAGTCAAATTTAGGATTGGCTAGGTGTGTAATTGCATCACCAAAGCTAGATTGTGGTGGTGAAGAAGTTGGTGATGGGATCAAAGAATATAATCCCGCATACACAAATTTGGTATGGTTTTTGGGACTTCCTAATTGTATTACAGTTCCAATAGTCAACATCGAGTCTGATGGATGGAAAAATATTAGGTAGATTGGATAGGGGTCTCCATATGTTGGGACACAGTGAACAAGTCCATTGTGGACATACTTAAGGCAATGGTTCAATGTGGATGGGACACACTACATGTCTCTGATCCAAGGGTGACCAAGGAGAATATTGTATTGTATTTCTCCTTGAATTATGTGAAAGAGTATTGGGCTCATACAGATGCCTATGTGAATGGGTAGAACTATAGATCCTACAGTAGGTCTCATGGAACCATAAAAAGCATGTAGGTCTAGGGAAGGTGTAGTGAAATGTGCTAGAGGGAGGTGTAGGTGAAGCAGGGCTATTGTGAATATGATACTAATGGATGAGCCCATGTCAATGAGTACCCACTTGTAGGTGATATCATTGATATTAGCTTGTATGTGAAGAGGAGGATCAGCTCCTTCACCAACGAGTTTTGTTATCTCGTGGTCATGAAATCTAATTGAAGGTTAAAGGAATCATGGGATTTTCCCTAAAATTTTGAAAAAAACATTTTTATCATGTGTCTCTAACTGAATAGAATGTAGGATGTCATTCAACACCTCACGATGGGGTTGAGACTGATGTAGGAGGTTGAATATGGATAGCCTAGTGGGGGCATTGCATAGCTAATGGATTAGAATACCATAGGTGGTAATCACATTCTGAGGTGGTGGTGGTATGGTGTTAGGCATTTGGGGTGTTTTTGGGGATGTAAACTAGATAGGGGGAGAAAAAATAGGTGTTTTCTAGCATGACAGGTACCATTGGTTTCTCGTAGTAAGGTTTATCATGCCTACTACTCCACATGATGGAGGATCACACTGGACATTTTTGAATTGGTGAGGGGGCACTGGAGGATTTTTTGGAGGTCTAGGGGGATTGGGTCCTCTATGATATGGTAGAGGGTTTTGGAAAATTCCTAGGTTTTGGTTCTATGGGGCTAGAGGGTTTGCTACCTAAATAGTGCCCCTATCGATTAGGTCTTGAACTTGCCCCTGAAAGGAGCGATACAAATTGATATTATGGCCACGCTACCTATGAAAGGGACAAAAGAGCTACTTATTATAGTCATGAGATTTAGGTAAATTTGGATTCAATGGGCAGATATCGGGTAGAACAAGATGGTTGCCCTCATACAATATATTGAATAGGGCTAGTAATGGTTTTGATAAGGGTGTAAAGTTGCATGGTGGAACCTATGGGTACATATAGTGATATTTCTATGGTCGAGGTGGGGCAAGTGCATTAGCTTGGAGTGCTTGCGATTGCGGTGTAAAGGGTAAATGATTTGGTACTAGTGCTAGGGTAGTAGCTATGACTTGGTTGGTTTGTTATGGTCATGGGTAAGGTTGATTTGGTGTGCGTCTATTGAAGCGAAATTTGGAGTTATAGTTGGATTTGGCTCTCAACTTAATCTTCCTATACTGGACCTTAATATCTTTGATCACTTTTTCTTGCAAGATAGCTTCTTCAAAAGTATGACTTTTTGAAGTTGGAGGGATGTGGAAATGTGTTTGTGTAAGCTCTTGGAAAAGAGTGTCACAAGCTTTGATGTGGGGAGGCTATGGGTGAGATCATGAATAATCACTCTCTATATTGAAATAAACTCAGTGATGGGTTCATTGTCCACTAGTCGTAAGGCATAGACAACAAAAAATATGGTATTTTTTTATGTTGATGGAAAATTGCTCTAAGAAGGAATTGGCCAGTTGTTCAAAGGTGTATAGGCTATGGCATGGGATCATGTTGTACCAATATAATATTGGCCCAGTGAGGGACAGGGAGAAGTTACGCAACATAAGAGGGTTACTATTGTCAAGCTGGTAACAAGATGAGTGATAGTTGCTCACATGTTCTTTGGGATATTCCTTACCTATATACTTGTAGAATTTTGGTATTTTGAAATTATAGGGATAAGGATGGATAGGGACTGATGGATGAACTAGCTCATTGCATAGTTCATCATAGCAATGCTTTTGTGGCCCGTAGTTAGAGGTGCTTAGGTTCAACATTTTGACTTCATCTCGTAAGAGTTGAAGTTCAGGTGTCATAGGAGTTGAAGGTTAGGCTATGATAGGCTAACCTTGTGGATGTGGTGGATATTGGTATTGTTGTTCTTCATAATACTGTGGGAAATATCATTGTGCCTAATCATGATAAAGCGGGTACTGGGTGAAATGTGTTATGATGTCTACGAGCACACTAGGTTGTGGGGTAGGTGTCTATTGAGGATAATAATATTGTGATTGGGAAACATGTAGTTGTGGCATGGGTACTTGTAGATTTGGAGCTTTCTATACTGGTTGGACTATGGGTGGCGATGACCAAACTAGAGGAGGCATAAAGAAGCTAGGTGTAGCTGGTAGTAGTGTAGGTGTTGGTGCTACTGGTACTAAGGGATGGTTGAGATGAGGTATCAAAATATGGGAGTTGTCTCTACCTTGGAGGGTAGGAAGTAGGGAAGCTAAACAGTGTGGAATAATTTGGTTGGGTAGGTGCATACGCTATTGGTGTCGGTCCATAGGAAGGAGGGAGATGGGTAGTGGGACCTAAAAAGGAATAGGTGGTGGTATCCTAAAGTTCATTATAGGCAAAAGTGGCTCCAAGGGTTGGGATTCATACCCTCTAGATACATGGGAGATAGGCAGGAAGGCTATCGAAAAGGTAGGATGAGCTATCGAGGTAGGAACTTGGGTTGAGAGGAAAGTGTAGGTGTACACTCCCGCTTGGGTTTGTGAATATTTATCCTAAAGAGGTTGCTGGGTGGTACCCTTAGATATGGTGAAGAACAACTCTTGGGAAGAGAATGGTTGGTACTCTTGTGAAGAGTACTAGCATGAGGTTTTAGGGAATGCTTGTAGTTCCTTCTGGATAGGGATATGTTATGCAGTTTGGAAGGATGGATTATGGCTTCCTATAGTGGATGAGTATGGTTTAGACACCATTATTATAGTAGGGGTGAATGATGTGACCTCAGGATGGGTACAGTTTAGAAGGGAGGAATCATTATCAAATAGGGATTGAGATATTTTGGAAGAAGGGATGTGCAAAGGTGGGTTAAGTAGTCATGACCTCCTCATATATGGTGAAGGATAGAGGAGATTGTCCTGGTGCTGTGTAGATCACATGGTCATAGAAAGTGGTCGGGGGATTAGGTGAGTATGGGGCTGAAAAGAGTGGGTAATATTCTATGAGTGATGTAGCAAGAATTTCACACAAAGTTGGCATCTTCTCATGAGGTATCATGTGTGTGAATTGTACATCAGATTCTATGCATGAATCAGATGTGTCTACAATCCTCTCCTTCATGATCTAAGGAGCAAGAGTGGACTGAATATAGGAAGGGGAAGGCCATTCCTCCATAGAGCGTGATTTCTCACATGCCCTACTACGGGTGACCATAGGCATAGTAGCATGTGTAAAAGGGATTTTTAAGAATAAACCCTATGTGATGTAGACTCAATTGTGTCTAATGTAATTGTAAGTACCGGGTAGAAAAACAATATATAGTGTGGTGTGTTGATACCAGTCTGTGATCATGCAAACAACGGTAGACCGAAATCAATTCTAAATGCTGAGAAAATAAAAGTGTTATGTTCATTTTATGTGTTGTAATGTTGTTACTCCCTGTTGTAATGGGTTCATCGTCCACTAGTCGTAAGGCATAGACAACAAAAAATATGGTATTTTTTTGATGTTGATGGAAAAGTGCTCTAACAAGGAATTGGCCAGTTGTTCAAAGGTGTACAAGCTATGGCATGGGATCATGTTGTACCAATATAATTTTGGCCCAATGAGGGACAGGGACAAGGTACGCAACATAAGAGGGTTACTACTGTCAAGCTAGTAACAAGATGAGTGATAGTTGCTCACATGTTCTTTGGGATCTTCCTTACCTATATACTTGTCAAATTTTGGTATTTTGAAATGATAGGGATAAGGATGGATAGGTACTGATGGATGAACTATCTCGTTGCATAGTTCATCATAGCAAGGCTTTTGTGGCCCGTAGCTAGAGGTGTGTAGGTTCAACATTTTGACTTCATCTCGCAAGAGTTGAAGTTTGGGTGTCATAGGAGTTGAAGGTTGGGCTATGATAGGCTAACCTTGTGGATGTGGTGGAATTGGTATTGTTGTTCTTCACAATACTATAGGGAATATCATTGTGCCTGATCATGATAAAGTGGGTACTGGGTGACATGTGTTGTCATGTCTACAAGCACACTAGGTTGTGGGGTAGGTGTCTATTGAGGATAATAATACTATGATTGGGCAACATGTAGTTGTGGCATGGGTAATTGTAGGTTTGGAGCTTTCTATACTGGTTGTACTATGGGTGGCAATGACCAAAATAGAGGAGGTGTAAAGAAGCTAGGTGTAGCTGGTGGTAGTGTAGGTGTTGGTGCTACTGGTACTAAGGGATGGTCAAGATGAGGTATCAAAATATGGGATTTGTCTCTACCTTGGAGGGTAGGAAGTAGGGAAGCTAAATAGTGTGGAATAATTTGGTTGGGTAGGTGCATACGCTGTTGGTGTCGATCCATAGGAAGGAGGGATATGGGTAGTGGGAGCCTAAAAAGAAATAGGTGGCGATATCCTAAAGGTCATTGTAGGCAAAATTGGCTCCAAGGGTTGGGATTCATACCCTCTAGATACATGGGAGATAGGCAGGAAGGCTATCAAAAAGGTAGGATGAGCTATCGAGATAGGAACTTGGGTTGAGAGGAAAGTGTAGGTGTACACTCCTACTTGGGTTTGTGAATATTTCTCCTAAATAGGCTGTTGGGTGGTACCCTTAGATATGGTGAAGAACAGCTCTTGGGAAGAGAATGGTTGGTACTCTTATGAAGAGTACTGGTATGAGGTTTGAGGGAATGCTTGCAGTTCCTTCTGGATAGGGATATGTTATGCAGTTTGGAAGGATGGATTATGGCTTCCTACAGTGGATAAGTATGGTTCAAACACCATTCCTATAGTATGGGTGAATGATGTGACCTCAGGATGGGTACGGTTTAGAAGGTTGGAATCATTATCAAATAGGGATTGAGATATTTTGGAAGAAGGGATGTGCAAAGGTGGGTTAAGTAGTCATGACCTCCTCATATATGGTGAAGGCTAGAGGAGATTGTCCTGGTGCTGTGTAGATCACATGGTCATAGAAAGTGGTCAGGGGATTAGGTGAGGATGGGGTTGAAAAGAGTGGGTAATCTTCTATGAGTGATGTAGCAAGAATTTCACACAAAGTTGGCATCTTCTCATGAGGTATCATGTGTGTGAATTGTGCATCAGATTCTATGCATGAATCAGATGTGTCTACAATCCTCTCCTTCATGATCTAAGGAGCAAGAGTGGACTGAATATAGGAAGGAGAAGGCCATTCCTCCATAGAGCATGATTTCTCACATGCCCTACTACGGGTGACCACAGGAATAGTAGCATGTGTAAAAGGGATTTTTAAAAATAAACCATGTGTGATGTAGACTCAATTGTGTCTAATGTAAGTGTAAGTACTGAGTAGAAAAACAATATATAGTGTGGTGTGTTGATACTAGTCTATGATCATGCAAACAACGGTAGACCGAAATCAATTCTAAATGCTGAGAAAATAAAAGTGTTATGTTCATTTTATGTGTTGTAATGTTGTTACTCCCTATGTATAATCACAAGTAATGGAGTGAATATTATATAAATTCAAGAATGTCATCAATATCAAACCTCCTACAACACCTAAATATGCACAGGATAGAATGGTACCACAACGTGCGAATGGTGACCTGTATGGAAGGCATAATAAAATGATATCATCTATGCTAAAGAAAGTTCATAATATCCTCTTACGAGAAGAGGTGGAATTGTATAAGATCTACTACTAGCATACCCATGCTTTCGCTTCACCCTTGGGTAGGCTTAGTCAAGAATGACAGTTACCAATTCCACAAATTATACAAGCCTTGTGGATGAAGGTGTTAATCCTGTCCTACTCCATAGGTAATCGTTGGTAATGAAATCCAAGGCCCAATCACAAAATTGGGGGATTTTATGGTGATGAAATCCATAAAAATACTCTTGTGGGGCTGCTAGGTGTCTAGGGAGTGAGTTGATGGAGAGTGCAACTCAATCCATACCAGTCTCAAGTAATGGATTCGAAATGAAGTCCAATATCACCACTTGTTTAAATACCATGTGAGTGTGTGTGGGTTTTTATTTTTCTAATGGTTTTTGCAAGGTAAGAAACTAACCAATTACTTTTTTAAAATAAAACTAATCCTAATGCCTTTTCGAAAGTAAATGATTAGATAGATTACAATATTTGTAAAGAAATGGTCTAGCCTAAATGCCTTTGTGAAGTAAACTAATCTACTTTGCAAAAAATATAAACATGCAATCCAAATGTGTGTGGGGTAAAGGGGATTATGAAACCCTAACTTGAACTTTCAAAATGCAAACTTCTTTCAGAATTGTAAGAGAGAAATAAAAATCCTGATTTTACTTTAGGATGTAAAGTTCCTTTTAGTAATGGAATCTATGAATGAAGGAAGAACAACTTAGGCTTATGCCATATGCAAAAATAAAATACAAATACAAATTTACTTGAGAAATAAATTTTGTACACTTTTTGGAAAGTTACAGGTCCTAAAAATTTTAGAAACCCTAATTCTTCAACCACTTTGCAATGAACCCAAAACTAGGCCTAGTAATGGTCATTCAACTAGTCAATGTATTTCTACTTCCAAAAATTGCAACAGAGGTAGCAAAAATTAAAATACCTACATTTTGATGCTAAGGGGTTTTTTCTTGGTCCCTGAAGAGATCACCCCAACTGATTTGGAGGTTTTTGAGGCTTCTATGCTCAAATCACCACCTGAGGGGTGAATTTGACCCAAATCGTGACCCGAGGGGTGAATTGGTTTTAGAGGCTTCAAATAAAAAATTTGATGGCCTAGGATGGTTCCTATGGCTTTGGAGGTCTTTGTGAACAATATATTTGGTACCTGCAATACACAAAAATTGAGGATAATGTCAAATTTACAAAGAAAATGAATCTAGCACTATCCGTTGTGGGGGTCCCATCGGGTGTGCCAGAATGAAATGATGAGAAGTTGACATTTGGTCTAACAACAAGTAATAACACAATTCATTCAAAAATATAATGCTCTATTCATGATAAATTTGATATCAGTTACAAATAGGGTGAATTCCCCTTTTTCCTTTCATGAATACACTATAGGCCTGATGGCTTCTTATGATGTCCCTTAGTGTAGGTGGGCTTCTTTGTATGTGGGCCACCTCCAAGTTGTTGTTTTTTGGTATTACCCTTCTTCAAATATTCTAAATAACCTAAAATGAAGTTGCAAGAATAGGTCGATACGTTGGGGGCTTGCCTTAGTCAGACCCCATATTTATAAAGTTGAAATGACTATAAAATCATGATAAAACATGGAATAAACTATGCAGAAAGTACTAATATGGAAAAAGAGAGCTTACCATCCAAATCTAGAGTGATTTGGGGCTTGCAAACCCAATTTTCCACCCTAGGGGTGAACTCAGGCCAAATTTGCGGGGCAAAGGGCAATCTGAGTTGTGATGCTTCTTCTATGAAATACTTCTAGTGGGTCGACTCCTAAGCAGCTGGGGTGCCTCTGTGTACCATTGAAATCTGACTGTGTACACTGGGAAGTGACTATTCAATGTTGGCTTTCCATTTCAGTAGAGTAACTATGTTTTGTTGAATTTGGGAATCAAAATTAATTAGGGGTTTGGGACCCATTATTTATAGGTAAATGCAAGGTGCATGGGGGGTTAGATAGACTAAACCTAGGTTTTATTCTAACTAGGGTTAGGTTAAGAAATGCAATGTGGCAACATCACATTCCTTATGAGAAATATCTCATCCTCACACATGTGTGAGTATGGATTAGGGCTAATCTTGATTAGGAGGTGTTTAAGCCAATTTAAACATGATTAAATAAATATCTTAACAAACCCCAATCTTACACATGTGGGAGGATTTGATTAAGGCTAATAAAGATTAAGGGTTATTTTAATCAAATTTACCCTAAAAAGTGACTTAAGTGAAGTCAAAATTAAATTAGAATTTGGGTATTGACTTATTAATTATTTTGGTCAACTAATACCCTATGGGGGCCTCAATTGCATGTGAATAGACTATTGAATGATATTTTAGTGTGTCGGATGTAATTTGGAAGGCTTATGAGGGTTTAGGACCTGAAAATTGATGTAGTATATGGGATTCTACATGATGCTATGACAATATATGGTGATCTACACATGACTACACATGACTACAACCATCTACGTATGACTACAACAATCTACGCATATCTAGGATGATCTACAATAGTCTATGCTAGTCTACGATAGCCTAGGGGTACCTAGGATGGCCTATGTAAACCTAAAAGTGTCCAAAAGGATCTACAAGTACGTAGGTATAATAGTGTGCAACTTTTGGGTGTCTACAATTAAACATGATATTATCATGGATGAGGGGGAATATTTTGATTAGGATGTAGAGGAATTTGATGATATTGAGTTTGGTGTTCTAGAATATATTGTGTTTATTGTATTTAATGAGTAGGCATTGGTAATATTTGTTGCATCACCCTCTACAACCATTGTTGGTACTCAAGATTAGGTACTTGATAAGATTTGTTCACCTGATACATGTACATGCATATTTTGGATAGGTGTGGCTTATTCCTCAACTTTGAAAATATCAATGAATTACTTTCCATGATCTTGAGAAGTGGCATTAATTTTATATTGATATATTAGAGTAATCTCTTTGTAGTAAAGGGGTGTCGAAGCAATTTGTCCCTATCCATACTATCTATCATAAGGTGTAATAGGAGGATCAAGGTCACCCTCCCTAGAACCATGATTTGTCATCACAAATGCATGAATTGATGTGGTAGCTTTGTTATGACCCTTAGTGGAGTATTGGTCTAGGAAATTATATATATGACTCATCCTTGGATGATTAGTTGAAGTGGCTTGAATGTCCATGTCTCATTGGGGAGTATACTCCTAGTCTTGATCTAGGGGAGTTATAGGCCGAGTCAAGATTCTAATACATGGTAGAACTTCCTAAATGTTTTTGATTGGAAATTGTTGTCCATATACATGGCATGCAAGGTTTTTTGATCTGAATAATCTATATCCTTATCATATTCATGACCTGTATATTATTCCTGAGTAGTGACACCTGATATGATGTGTGTTTGCTCTAAACTACACAAGCAATGAAAATAAATCAAACAAGTGGTTCTGTTTTTTATTTTTTTTTATTTTAATATTTTTGGTTTTTTTGTTGTTTTTGATTTGTTTATTATTTTGTGTTTTTTGATTTTTCTAATCCTATAACTATGAACTATAAATGGTGTAATGAAATATAAAAGGTGTGTCTGACCCCACCCCTTTTATGAAGAGTGAAACAAGAATGACTAATAGGACTTCCTAGGTGGAGGACTGACAATGGGTGTAACCTAAAGGAACCAAAATTACCTCCCAAAAGATGCCACATTGTCTAAGTTTTGCTACTTTCCCAACTAATATTTTTCTTTACACTCGGATTTGCTTGGATAGTAACGATAGTTACATTCCACAAATTATTAAATACCATGGTATAAAGGCATCTAATTTTGACCTACTTTATGATGTATCCAAAAGTAGGGAACTTTTTGGTGATGAGGTTTGAAAAGCCACTCATGGGGGATATTAAGGTATGTAAGGTGCCAATCTATGATGGGAGATGAATGCCCACATTACAATATTGCTATCAATTGTTGGTGATGAAATACAAATAGCTGATGTTTTAGATGCCTCATGAATGTGTGTGTAGGTTACTTTTAATTTTTGTAGAAACTAAATCAAACAAAAATCGATGATATTTCACTAATGCAAAATTTTAAAACCCTAGAATATAGTGTTTCCTAGAAAATGATCAACCTTTTGGTAGACCACAACATAAGTAAACTAGAAAAATACAAATAGAGATCATATTGCCCTAATACGGTCATATAAAAATACCATATCACTTGAATATGGTCATAAATAGAGATCGTCTTGAACTGAGATGGTTGATGTCTGACTAAATTAAAAATTAACAAATTTTCAAAGTATGCTACAAATATATATTTTTCTACATTTCCTTATATAAATCAAAAATAAAATGATAGAAATTTAACCTTGAAAGCCTAATTCTAATATAGTTATGTAGATCTATTACTATTTAGCTTCTGATCAAAAACCATCTTGACCTGAGATGATTGTGAAATAGGGATTGTCTCATAGTAAGACGATTATGCTTGTGTACCTATAAATCATAGAAACAACAAATCAATTAGTTAGATAAACTTGCATGTATAAATAGTGACTATGTTCCACTGTGATCACCATCTAAAAGCTAGAAATTCACACCAAATAAAGTAATACAAAGTAGTAATGAATGAACACACAATGATGATATAATGCAAAATAAGGTGGGTCCCTTTTTATTATTTATATTGTCTTTCAATGTGTTACAATCAAAATTCCCTCTTAGGGAATGCTACCAAATCAATACAATGATACATGATATTATGATTAAGGTCTCTTGGTGCAGTAGAAGAATCTCCAAGCCAACATAATTTGTGGGGGAGTGGGTTTTTAACCATGGTTCGAGGGTTGTATGCAAAGTATTTCACTATATTTATACTTGTAATATACACACAATGAAATAGCAACAAATCAATAGCATGTGCAGGGGCTACCAAAGTTGGATCCATGTTCAATATAAAAATAAATGAAATAAATGAAAAAGTAGTTACATGGATGCGATAACAAAAATGTAAACTGATGCAAAATAGTAAAATAAACTGATCAAACCTAATATAAAAATAAAATAGAAAACATGTGGTCTACCTATGATCATCTTGGTTTGATATGGTTTCATCTCCAAACTATCTCGGGTTGAGGTGATTGTTATCCTAGACTTGCTTTTCTTTGTCACCAAGCCTAAGTAGCATTTGGGGTAACCTAAGGAGTGTTTTCAATGGATTTTCATGATGGGGAGTCGATTTTAAGGAACTCAAAAAATTACCATAGTGAAGGTTGTTGATTATGCAAATAATGAAAGTGAGGCTTCAAATCCTTTATAGTAGTCCAACAACATAGTGTTAGCAGTAGGAAAGCCTAGTGGATTTTAGGTAGCACTTCGTTGCTTGGAAATTGAGGATTGAATTCGACAACACGTCATTGCACAAATTCAAAATATTTAGATTTTTAAAATTGAGGGGTGAGTGCCATTTTATATATTTCTTGATAAAAATATGGGGCATTCTACACGAAAAGGCAAAGGGGTAGTTCACATTGGAAAATAGGTGCATACCCCATAATAGTTGATCACATGGAATTAATTCAAAATTATCTCATGCAAAGGATTTAAAATTGGTAAAATATCATGCACAACATTAATAGTTAGTTTCAACTACTATCTATTATGTTTAATTTTGAAACTTTGTGACCATCTCGGGTTGATATGGTCACAATATAGAGATCATATTGGGTCAAGAAGATTAGAAAACTTATGGAAAAAGTTGTCCAAAGTTGGTAAAAATCATCAAGTAAGTCCTCGGACTACCCAAGGTGGATTGTGGGGGTAGTAAGGAGGCCTTTTTGTGAGTCTCATTAAAATAACGCATTTTAGGTGTCTACACTAGATGCCCTCTAATTGCATCAAAGACTTATGCCTCTAATGGACCCCCCATTTTTCTAATGAGTGACTATGCCTCCTTTGGATTCTAAGATTACCCCACTTCCTTTGGAGGATATGGAAGGAAATAAATAATAGAGCATTCAAGAACGAGTAGAGAGACCCCATCTCTATTGGAACTAGAAAATTGGAGGTGGTGAAATAAAATACCTCTATCACCCCTTCCATGATGAGTGGGAAAGTGACTTTCATTCTCAAATGGTTGATTCTCGTAGACTCTCCAATAGGCATATTCAATTTCAAAGTCTAGGTATGTTCGATCACTCCTAAGTCAAATGTATCCCCTATTGCAAAGATGAATAAAGCTCAATTGTTATGTGGCTACCAAGGGGAATCCAATAAGCTCTAGGGTTTAGGGTGTGATAAAATATGCCAAAGTTCAAATTCTCATTTTCTATGCAAAAAACTTTGGATTTTAGTCTAGTCACTTCTCTAATGCAAGGTCCCTATTCCAAGGAATAAAACTTCTAGAAAATATTACCAATGAGAAATTTATTATCAAAGGTGTCTCCATGAAGATAATAAACACTTTAAAGGGCTCTCAAAATATGACTTGAAGTATTTAAGACCTTATGGATGAGGCCAAAAGAAATATTCTACTTCTAGAAAACTCAAAGGTCCAACATGTTTATAGAAAAGGAAATAAGGTTGCTGACTCCTTGGCTAACCTTGGAATACTATAGAAGGCCATCATAATATGGAGAGAGAGTTTCTCTCATTCTCTCATGTAGTCCACCCTAATTTATGCTTTTGAGTCCTCTAATTGATCCCCATTTTGGCTACCCCCATAGGCCATCCTCTAGAAAGGTTCAATTTTGTGTCCTCTCTCTCCTCTCTTAGTGTATCATTGTCATCCCATGGAGTAAGGAAACACCTTTTCCTACCTCTCTAGAATAATGTGTTATTTTATCTTGATGTGTCTATTTGATCTATTGAGTCTTAGAGCCTTGATGTCTCTTCGTGTGATGTTTTATTATATTTCTATGTCAATTTAGTACCTTTTCCCTCCTCTATAACATGTCATATATTATCATGAGATATCTCACTAATTTACCAAGTCCTAGTGACACGAAGTATCCTCTTTTGGCATTTCCTTATCTTCTTATGAGGTAAGTCAATGTCTTTTCCCACATTTCTAGCATATCAGATTCTTTTGTCATGATGTATATTATAGTTTTATCAGGTCTTTTTGCCATGGAGTTTTTCTAGCTAGTTGTAGTGAGTTGGCTCTTATTGATCTCTTTTTTCCAAGTGTTTGGGGGGCCTCAAAATGTGAAACCACTCTTCATATTTCCTTATGATGGCTTGAGGGACTTGGATTCCTTTCCTCCCTCATGATACATGATATTATTGTACTTGATATGTATTTGGTGGTATGGGAGGCTCAAAATAATGACTTAGAAACAAACCAAGATGAGTGACACTTTTTCCAATGCCTTCTTTTGGCTAGATAGCCTGTTATGTCCCACTGCCATGATGTGTCCCCTTGACATGATGGGGTAAGATGATAAGCAAGAAATGAAAAACTCCTAGAATAAGTATTTCAATCCCATCACTATGAGATAACAACTTTTGTGTCCCTTTGGCCATGTATCCTTTTGTCTCGGAACTAAGATCCACTCCCCACACTTTCCAATGATGCACAAGGGAACAAGATTTCAAAATTTTCCTTGTGATACATGAGAGAGTCGGTCCCAAGGAGGATTTTGTGGATGGAGGATAATATTTTGATTTAGAATATGTTTTTTCCCATGATTGAGGATCCTCTTTTCAAAACATTTCTATTACATGGCATATTATATTGTCATTTTTATTTATGAGTGGATCCATAAGTTGCATCTCCTTCACCATTACTCGCTTCCTCATTATCCCATTGCTATCCTTTATCACTAGAGCTTCAACTAAATTTTTTGGGTGAGGCCAAAAATTGGAGAAGAATATTATTATGTGGAACTTACTACCCTTTCTATAGACAAGGATGTTGAGGGTATCTTCGAAGATTATGGATTTATTTTCCTTTTAAAAAACATCTATGGCCATGAAAAGGTTCTTTCAAAGGAACTAGACAAAAATTGGGATAAGGGTAGAGTTAAATATAAGGGATTTGAATTTTTATTAGTGTGGATCTCATTGATTAAGTCTCAAGATTTAGTACTAATAGGGAATGCATCAATAAGGAATAATATTCCCTGGAAAAAGAGTATCATCTTCTATGATAAAGGGAAAAACATGAACAAATATCATAATGATATCCTTTAAGAATATCTTCCTAGTCATTGGGATAGATTCATCATATCCATAATGCACTACTTCACACTATATGGAAAATTCTCCATCATCAAAAGCTTCCACATAATTTTTCTCAACAACATTTGGTGGAAGAAGAAATTAAAAATTCTTGCATTTCTCTTCAATTCAATCGAGAAATACATGAAGCAAGTGCAAAAGGGTAAATCCTATTTTTTTCTTCACCAAGGGATTCTCAAATTATTGTTCTTTAATTCAATAAGAAGGATGTCCATGGAGCTATGGTGAGACTTGGACCAAACCTTGAAAACCCATCCATTTTGGTGAGACATTGCACCACCCTTGAGGTCACTAGAAATGAACCAGATATGATAGACCATTGCATAGAGGTCACTATTGACACCACCACATATGAAATACCCCTAGAGGAAAATAAAAAAAAATTGTGGGGAAGATCCCACTCTCCTCAAAGGTGGTTTTAAGATAAAAAAATATCTTTAGTAGGGTAGGGGAGTTACTATCACTCCTATAGAAAGGGTGGAGATCCAAATATGGTCTAGATACCTAAAAACAAGCTGAGAAATATGGTAGATATCCCATACAAGTCTTGACTAATATTAATTCAAATGACTCTTGGGGATCCTTCCCTATCCCCTCACTCAAAAATTTTGGTAGTGTAGTGATTCCTCAATCTCCTATCCTAGAGGAAGCCATGCAACTTAGGGATTCCACTACTAAGAATTTTGATCTATGAGGGTTATTTAATTTTTTTTTTTTAATCTTAGGGATAATATCCTTAATATATTTGACCTCATGTGCTCTCTACAAATGGTTAGAAATATGACTAAGATCTATGTAAATAAGGTGACCCTTCTCTTGGATGACTACAGGGAAAATTTAGGTGATTCAGGAGCTAGTGTTTTGATGGAGCCCTTGTCAATGAAGCTAACCAATAATGATCGTAGGGGATTCTCTTCTCTCACCTCATTATTTATTCTCCCTCTTGTTGTTTATTTCTTTTGTATTCTCTCTCTATTTTTAGGATTCTCTTCCATTGATTGGATCTTGGCTGGTCATTTCCTTATTTATTTTTTGAGGTTCTCTTTTAGTCCTCTCTTTGAGGATTTTTATTTTTATTTTTAAAATATTTTGGGATGCTTTCAAAACATATTTTTTTCTACCAATGAAAAATATAAGGGTTGATAAGGTGAGCAACCGTGCAGATCAAAGTAAAGTGAAGGTGAGTGCAATAGTACTAGCGCAACAAATTTAAGTGCAAAAATACTAGGGTAGTGAATACAAGTGTAGTATTGAGAAATGTAAGGGTAGATAAGGTGAGTTTAGTAGTGCTAGGGTAGTGAAGGTGAGCAAAAATGGATAATTTCTAGGGTAGTGCTAAGTAGTGCTAGGGAAAAAAATCAAAGTTAAGTGCAACAGTGCTAGGGTAGTGAAGGTGATTGTAGTAGTGCTAGGGCAACAAATCTAAGTGTAGTAGTGCTAGGGCAATGAAGATGAGTTTAGTGTTGATTAGTGTTAGGGTAGTGAATGTGAGTGCAACGGTGCTAGGAAAACAAAGATGAGCAATAGTGGATAAGTGCTAGGGTAGCAAAGGTGATCAATAGTGGAAAAGTGTTAGGATAGTATCAAGCAATAAAAACATGTGATGTGATGGATGCAATCTACGATCTTTTTGGTACTCAAAAAAAATTTAAATCTAAAGGGCATGGGAACTTGCTTTTCAAAAAAGGTGATGGTGATCGATGCAAGCTTGATTTTTATGATGATGCAGCTAGACCTATAGGAGTCACAGGTAGTGGATCTAGGCCCCCCTAGACCCTAAACCTGACCCAATTATTAGACAATTAAAACCCTCTTTTGCGAAGAAGGTTTGTAAAAATGTAGATTTTTATTCTCCTTACAAAAATGTAGAATTTTCTTCTCTAGCTGTTTCATCTATCCCCTTTGATGCCTCATCTTCTCTTAGCTTGAACCAAGGAGTTTTGAAATTCTAGAGTCTCTCATGAACTCCTTTGTCTCCTTAGAATCATTTTATCTCATTGGCAAGTTTATTGGCTTCCATTCTAACATGGAATCAATTTAGAAGTGGGCTACTTCCAAATGGCTTCCTCAAGGAAATATGCAACTCATAGCCCTCCCTAGAGTTTTTTTTAAGATCAAATTTAATAATCCTTTTGACACGAGCCATATTCTTGTTGGGAATACATGGTTCTATGATAGGAGAAGAATTTTTCTAAGAATGTGGGGCACTAACTCCAACTTGGACACCTAAAGTATCAACTATGAAGTAATTTGGGTGATATTCCTAGGTCTCCCTAGTCATTTTTGGCATGAGGAATTTTTGTGAGGCATTGCTTGACCTATTAGAGACTTGGTCACTTTTTATCTAGCTACTAAATCTAGGTCAAGAATGATATACACCTGTATCTGTGTTAAGACCAATATTGAATCTGATTTTCTAAATTCAATGGAATTAGTATCAGACTCATGTAGTAGGCACCAAGTTATTGAGTATGAAAACAAACCTATGTTTAGTTTAGAATGCAAAACATAGGGTCATCTCAAATTCTAGTGCCCATATTTGAAGTAGAAGGAAGTGTCCCCTAGAGCCCCTAGAAGAGAATGGCATGTCCTACGAAAAATTCTTGCTAGCTCGATGGTTTCTATCGAGAATCTTGATGTTGTTATTTTAAAATGTAAAGAAGTCATATTACACCCTTCACCCAATGATCCTCCTTAGGGGTCCCCTTCTAAGCCAATCTAGAATGAACTAATTTTGGAAGAGATTGAACCAGAGGAAAGGATAATGGACCAAGTATCTATGGTGGATGTTAATGAGTATGGCAAATCAGTGGTCTAGAATAGGAACCCATCTAGTGGCAGAAGTCCATACCAGGTTCTCCCATAAGACTTGGTGATGGAGACTTTAATCCCTTTGGAGTTCCTTCATAACTCCTATCAAATATTACTCACTAAGGAGCTAGTCATATAAGAACTATATTCCCCCTAGAAGCCTAGTGAGGCTATTGATTACGATTCACCAACCCTGCTTGAGTTTAAATGATCACCATACCCAAGGGGCTCTTCAGGCACAATAAATTCTAGATCCAAAACCAAAAGTACCCAAAAATATCAGATGGATGTTGGAGGTAATTTTAAGGTAGGGAAACCCTCTAAAAAATCATTGAGGATATGTGAGGTAGAGTCAAAAATTATTGATGGACTCCAATCCCAATTGAAGTTTGAGAAAGAGAAGGATAGCAAAGGTAAAAAACTAAAACTTGATACATTTAATATCTCCCCTAATTTTTGAGTGGAAATAATGGCTCCAAATATTGAATATGAAGTTGTTATCATGGAATTAGGGAATATACCTTTGGGTAGGAAATAATACCTTCTTTGGAGAATGTATCCCTTTACTCTCTACCCAAAGTGAAGTCTAATCATAACCCTCTAGTATTTGAAAAATTTCCAAACTCTAGTTTTTTCCTACACCCTTTGGGTTCGAGGCAATGTGGCTGCAACATCAGGGCTTAGAACCTAGAATTATAGAATGGTGGTCTCGAGGTTTTTTGTGCCCTCTTATTTCTAAAGAATATTCAAAACTCATTTTTTTTAAAGCTAATATTAAGGTTTGGAACAAGTAAATTTTTGGGAATGTGTTCCAAAGGAAAAAAGAGTTGGCTAAACATTTAAAGGAAGTTGAATTAAATTTGGAGACATGAGAGGTGTTTGAAGGGGGTAGACATAGGGAAAGAAAATTGTTAGTATATTTCCATAATGTGCTGGCAAAAATCAAGATCCCTCTAGCTTTGTGAAGGTGATATGAACACAAAATTCTTTTATACATCCACCTTAAGGCATAGGAGAAATAATATATTTATAGAACTTATGAAATTAGATGTTGTTATCTTGAAGGATATTATATAAATTAGGAAAGAAGTGATTGAGTTTTTGAAAACCCTCCTCTACTCTAGGGATGATAGGGATCTTCAAGTTGAAGAGAGGCTACTGCATCACATACCCACCTTAGTTTTAGATGATGTGAGCAAATAAATTTGTTCTCCCTTTTGGGATGAAGAAATTAGGGTTGTTATCTTCTCTATGGATGATCTGAAAGCTCTGGTATCAGATTACTTTCCTCCTATTTTCTTTTAGAGGTTTTGGCACATCATTGGTGGTGATAATTATTTATCTATGAGGGAAATTCAAGAGTCTAATTTAATTTTTGCTGATGTAATCTCAAAATTTATAGTTCTTATCCTAAAGTTGGTGGGTTCTAAATATCACTCTTACTTTAGGCTCATTAGCCTCTGTAATACACTTTTTAAAAACTATGGCAAATATGCTCAAAGTATACCTTCCTATAATTATTGACCATCCTCAAAGTGGATTTGTAGTAGGTAGATAAATTATGGATGGTGTTATTGTAGTGCATGAGTTGATTCATTTTGTAGATAAAAGTAGAAGGCTAGGAAGTTTCCTCAAACTTGATATGAATAAAGCATATGATCGATTTTCATGGAGCTTTCTACTTAGAGTTCTAGGAAAATTTGGTTTCAAGCCTTATTATATTAGATTGGTCAAAGCTTGTATACCATCAAAAAATTATCAATCTTAGTTAATGGATCACTAATTGTTTACTTTAGTAGTTGCATAGGTATTCATCAGGGGATCCTATGTATCTATATTTATTAATTTTATTGGTCAATATTTGGGAAAAGCTCTGAAGGTAAATCCCATAGTGGTGGGAATCAAACCTACAACTGCTATTGACCTCATATCACACCACTGATTTTTTTATGACATATTATTATCAGTTTTAGCTTCAATCATTTAGGATAGAGTTATCAAAGATATCCTCCAGGACTATGAAAGAGTGGTTGGGAAGAAAGTGAGTTTGAGAAAAAGTAAGATGTTGTTCCTAAATATTCCTCTCGATAGATAGAGGAAAATAGTTGAGATCTTGGGATGTGATATTGGATCCCTTCCTTTGTTTTATCTAGTATTTCCAATGTTCAAAGGGGGGATTAAGACTTCTCTATGGGAACCAGTTGTAGAAAGAGTTCAAATAAAATTGGTGGGATGGAAAGGGACACTTTTGAGTCAAGCAGGTAAAACTATGCTAGTTAAGTCTAACCTACAGAGCATGCTAGTGTACTTCCTTTCTCTCTTCTATATTCCAATAAATATTATTTAGAAAATTGAATACATTCAATGATCCTTTCTCTGTTCTAGTTTTGAGGAGAATAATAAATTCTAGCTTTTGGTGTGGTATCAGGCATGTAGTAGGAAAGAGTTGGGAGCTATGGGCTTAAGAAGAATGAAAATGTTAAATAAAGCACTAATAGCTAAAAAATATTAGATATTGGTTTACAAAGATAATGTTAATTGGGTTAACATATTATCAGTAAAATATTTAGGTAACACTGGTAATTTTATCACAAACCCAAGTCTTGCCATTGGCTTAGTATTTTGGTGCAACATCGATAACAACCACTCTTATATCATAAAGGAGGGAAGATGGGTGTTAGGCAATGGGTAGATAATTTATTTTTGGAAAGACACTTGGGTAACTGATATACTGTTAGAATTATATCCTCACTTGATATTTGTGGAACCAATCACAATCCAGGATTTCAAGCTAAAGGTATGTGACTTCACTATCTTTGTTAATGCTAGAAAATGCTAGAAATATTTTGTTCTTTTAGGGACTTCATAGGAATAAGAAATTGCATTAAAATATATTATGTATATCCTAAATTGGATGGTTATTCCTAACTAAGATAGGTCATATTTATTGGTGTGGGGGAGTAAGAAGGATGGTTTCTTTTATATTAAGTTAGCCTACCCATTGTTAGATGTTTCCTTTGATCCATGGTTTCTTGTTAGTAATTTTTGGCTGAAGGGTCTTACCCCCAAATTTAATGTTTTATTTTGGTTGTGGCTTAATAGAAGTGCCTTACATTGGATAATTTATATAAAATGGGATTGGTTATCCCAAATAGATGCTACCTATGTGGTAGTACTGAAGAATCACCTATGCACCTGTTATCTGATTTTCCCTTTTCTCAGTCTATCTTCTCCCAGTTCCTAAGGACTTTTGGTGTGGTTTGGATTTTTATAAAGTTATCTAAATTGATAATTAAATTAAGGTCTCCCTTTTTATCTCCATATTTTGAATTTTTGGTCCTTTGGTTTATCTCATGTTTGGTGGCGCATTTGGAAGGAGAGGAATTATAGAGCCTTTAAAAATATCTCCCATCCAATTGAGTTTGTGGCACTTTGGGTTGTTGCTACCATTGTTGAAAATATGGATGCAATTCCTTTAGATAAGGTCACTTCTATTGGGGATTTGGTGGTGGATTTGTTTCTTGGATTTAGATATTATTCTCTTGATCATCACCCTGAAGCTCCTACTAGACAAACTACTATTTGGGAACCTCCTCCTCCTGGCTAGTTGAAGCTAAATTTTTATGGATATTCTAAAGGGAATTTGGGACAAAATAGTGAGTGTGTATTTGTTAGAGACTCTAACAAGAGTATTTTTTTGGCTTTTGCTAAAAAATTAGATCATAATACCAGTCATTTTGTAGATGTGTAAGCTCTCTTTCAAGGAGTTTTTCAACTATAAATTTTGAATGGTAGGAAGGTAATTGTTGAATGGGATTCCCTTAATATCATTAATATGATAAAAAAAAATTAGGTCCCTTATTGGATGATTTTGAATACAATTTTTGAAACCTAAATATGGATTTTAACCCTTGAAGCAGTTGAGATTAAGCATGTTTATAGGGAGGAAAATAGATCAATTTTTTTTTTAGCAAACTTGGAAATTCTATAGGAAAGATGCATAATTTAGCAAGAGATCTTCCCAAATTTATTAAATTAAATATATAATGAAACCTTGAGGAGATAATTTATGTTTTCAAATAGTTCTGATCTATGACAATAGGGATCCCCTAGGAAAATTTGTTGAACGCAAGAGTTTGTACCTAAATTATGGCTGAATTTCAAATTTGAATTATAGAAGAATTCACACCACAAATATTTGTTGTTGTCGAATGTACTTTATTGGGATTTCTACTTGACTATGTTTTTTCAATAGGCATAGTCTCCTACATGAGACACGATGTATTTTTGGGGGTTCTATTTTTTGATAGTAAAAGCTTTAGTGTGTTGATGGTGTTAGTTTGGGTTTGTCCTGCTTTTCTATTATGTAGATTTGTTTGTCTATTTTGTGGATCATTTTTGGTTTTCTATGTTGATCTCTATATTCCTTGTATCCAAATAGTTGGTTGATACACATTTTTAAAATTTTTAGGGCACCCTTCAAAACCCCTTTGTCCATATTATCAAAAAAAAGGATGGATAATATAATTATTCAATTCTTGGCAAGTGTCTAGCATACCTACACACCCAAAAACATTGGATAATTCTATAAAATATCCTTCCTTGGCATACGAGTCTATCGTAAATTTTAATTACTATATTAACAAGTCCTTACCTTCTTGCAAATATTTGGGAGGCACTTACATTACCATTTAATGCTTAACATATGAGTAATCATAAAAGTGCTAGGACTTGGACAAGAATGGAATTCATATCTTAACTATTTATAGGTTGTAAAAGGCAACCAATTATTCCATATTTAATACTTCTTATATTTTATAAGTTCTATCACACCCCATATTGTATTTGGATTGAAATCTATTTTGTTAAAATTTCATCATCCAATGGGAGAGAAGGGTATTAATAATTTTTATTTGATTTTTGGTACCATATTTGGCCAATTGTTAGTACCACCACTCCTCATTGAATTATGATTCAACTAAAACATCATTCCTTGGCATAAGGATATTTCCAAAAAAATTAGTTTATAAGCATTTCATAGGTCAATGAGATATTGGGGTACTGACAATTTATTTAGTTAATTGTTGGTCCCATATTTGGTCAATCGTTAGCACCACTACTTCTCATTAACTTGTAATTCAAATAATATATTCTCATTGCATAAACATTAAGGTTAAAATCAAGGTCATATAATGAACATTACAAAATATTTATGAATACTAATGACCTTATTTAATCACATATTAACAATGCAAATATTACCTAAAATTCATAAGTGCCACACCTTTGTTTAAAGGATATTGTTTACCTAGTCTACTTTTCTTTAATGAATCCATATAATTGTATAGAAGTTCTAAGCAAGGTTACTAGGTATATTTACTTTCTTCAAATAATGATACAGGTTCTTGTAGGCCAAAATCAGCTACATCTATACTTAGCTCAAAATTTGCAAATTTGACTAAGTATGGAGAAAATAAACATAAATCCGCTTTCTTATTTTTTCTAAAACATGAAAAAGCATTGAAAATGGATGAGAGTGTAAAAAGAGGGTGCACTGAGATTCCCCACCACATTTGTATTCCATGCACAAAAAAAATAATGTGAGAAAACATAAAAGCGCTAAAAAGGGGAAAATCAGAGAATATTAAATGAACGTGATTCTCCAACCTCTTTGTATCCCACACACAAATCTAAAAAGTGCTAGAAAACAAGGATGCACAAGAAAAGGTAGAAATTTCATAAAAATATCCAAACATGATTTCTTGTTCCCTTTATTGGCTGCACACAAATATGAAAAGTGCTAGAAAACAAGGATGTGCAAGAAAAGGTGAAAAGTTAATAAAATTTGACCAAGGGGGCTGGAAAGAATAAAGACATGATTATTTATCTTCTTTGTTATTTGCATGCAAAAAAAATGCATCAAGATCAAAAGGCTAAAAGGATATAAGTAAAATTTTGATTTCACACTATTTCCTATCTCAAGCAAGTATAAGAGAGATTCAGGTGAAGGGCATTTGCACAACAATCAACTATATCCATTCGATTGGTAGATCAACAACTATTAAACCCTTCCTTGTAGTTAATTTTTTAGTGAGTTTATGAACATTTTTTTGTTTCAGAAGATAGGAGAGATATCAAATAGATGCCATAGCAGATGAATCACTACTCATAGTCTAGAAACTTCTAGAATATTTTGATCAACCAAATTCAGTTACAAATCAATGAATGAGATAATATCTCAAGAATCATCGATTATGGGGATGACTCCGAACTTAAATTTATTATAACATATCAATAACACATATCTAGTTGGCACCATGGATGGCAAGTGGTCAAGAAAATCAAGAAACATCAAACTCCTTGTAATGCTTAGAAATTATTATCATTGTAAAAACTATAAATAAAGGCAATGACCTCCTTTCAAAATGTCAAATCTGAAGTGTTTGCTTGCACTATTGTGTATATCTTCTACAATTTAATGAATGAAGCATTACAAGGGATGTTTACCTCAAACTTGCACTTGTGTTGATTGGTTGGATATAATTATGTAAAGTTGTCTCTGTTGTTACTGCTATGGTTAGTCTATTTTGTTAATTTGGATAGCTAACTTAGAGTAAATTGAGATAATTTGTTCTTGCATACATGCTTATGAGAATTCTATTTTTGTTAGTCAAGGCATTGATCTTATTCTATTAATTTGGATAATTAATTCTTTATATGTTTGGAATAATTCTTTGAGTGTGTAAAAAGATATTAATACAATAATTATAGAGTTTTGAATGTTGTTAGTTCCAAATATATTTTAAGTTCAATTCACTATAAGTTTCTTTATGGATGTCTATGCTATTAGATCCATCCATACATTATTTATTTATACATTTCTAACCCTATCATTCCTATATTTAACCTTCTACTATTTTGAGATAAATAGAGGCAACACTTGTTAAGTTGACAAGGTATACTAGCCTTTTCTAGAGGTTGAATCAAAGTAATTTGGTTCTTCCAATGTTTAGTTTGTTCTATGATTAGTGGATATTTACCTTTAAATCTATTAAGATAATGACCACAGTTCTAGCATTGGGTTGATGAAAAACCAAACTACAATAATTTTTGGCACGTTCGATGGGATAAATTCTACTATATATGTTTTCTATATTTTACTCGAACAATCAATATTTAGTGGATCGTATTGACCTCATAAGTAGAGAAATTAGATTCACTTGGTGACTCCACTAATATTAAGACCTAGTAAAACCTTAGTCCTAATCTTTACACTTTCATGTTTACTAGAAGTGTTGCTAACAAAGGTGATCAACTTGCCAATTTTTATGAGCTATTCTCAAAATACAGGTACTCAAGATATCCATATTCTAAAAATTTCATAGAAAAATTTCAAACATCAGCCTCTAACTCTTTTGGTACTGATACTCCTTGTACCTAAGTTAATATGGATCTTGATCAGGATAAATCTTAGCATAACTACCTATATTTAAATGTTTCAATCCCACTATATTTTCAAGTTGCGCATGATATACCTCAATTTGTAATCAAATACATACCCACATATGATGGCATTGGGAGAATGGAATATGAGCATTTCCAAGACATGTCAATGGTGGCTATTCATAACATCAAATATGAAGATGTTATTGTGAAATTATTGGTCCTTTCCTTTAGGGGCAAGATTATACATTGGTTTGGAACCCTAGAAAATGGTTTCTCTAAAAATTGATCTAACTTAGTTGGTCCCTTTGTAGAATATTTCAGTGAGTCTACAGATCCATTTTCACTCATAACTTAGTTCATAGTCATTCAGAGATATCCTCAAGATTCAATGTCTGATTTCAACCTCAGGTTTAGCAAAACCTCGAAGATAATTCCTAATGAATTTAGGCCAACATCTCCTCTTGCTTATAGATATTATATCAGAGCATTAGGACCTAACACCGAGTTACAAACACAACAATCTAGAGTAACCATATTTTCTCATGTTTTCTAGATAGCGATCTATGCTAAGGATATCTTGATTTTAGTAGGAATATTACCTCCCAACCATGTTACACCATATTTTTCTAAAATCACGCAACAACCTTCCTAGTCCACAAATGCATATTTTCCCATAATTAATCCTCCTTTGTCATAAAATAATTCCTACAAAAAAACCATTTCCACCTCCTAAATTTCCTACTATTGTACCTTTTCCTCCATTACCATCTCAAGCACCTCAAGAGTCTCAAGTGCTCCTTGGTATTCAAAATTATTTAAAGACTATAAGCAATAAGGTCAATGCCATAGAAAAAAGAGAAATAGAAAGATATTAGAAAATGAAATTCCCTCACATTAATAAAGATCAAAAACCAACTTCAAGCAACAAAACAAGGCCAAGAGTGAATGCTAGTCAAGAAGAATATGATTCTAATCCTGAAACCACCCTGGTCAATGTTTGGTTCTTGGTTTGCAATGATCCTCATGATCTTGATTCTTGCTACATGTATTAACACAATATCTAGCAAGCCATAGAGAAGGCTGAGAGGAACTAGAAGGAAAGAGTTAACATGTTGTGGCAACATGAGCAAGTTTTGAGCGAGCCCAACACCTCTCAACTAGAATCTATTTTAGTATTAACTAGATCTGGGAAGAAATCATTGTAGATTGATCCTCAAAAATTGGGCTTAATTTAGGTCCCTTATTAGAATAAGAAGGACCAACCTTCTCCCAACAAGGACAAATCCCCCATTCCATAGGTAGCCAAAAAAGGATATTTACCTCCCAAGGTACCAAAAAAAGGAAAAAATGAACCAAAGAAAAGTAAAAAGGAGAAGGATAAGGAACATTCACATTCTAAGGAGGAGGCTAGAGAAAAATTGTAATTTCCTTCTATCACAAAGATATAGAGGATTGAGGTGATACAATAGTACATGAGAGGATTTAATAAAATAGAAAAAATATAGGAGAGGAATTCTTTAGAAAAGTCTAAATTTAATATTGTTGAAGAGCTTAAAAGGACTCCATCTAGAGCAAGTATCTATGATACTCTTTTTCTCCCTGGTCAAATTGATTTATTGAAAGCTTCTCTTAATAAAAAATATCAAGGGAGAGAGACTACCACTATTCTTAATTAGGCTCATGATCAAGAAAAAATGTACCCTACTACTCTAAAAAATAAGCCTACTCCATTATATATTTTCCTCAAAATGGAAGGATGGATAGTTCACAATTGCATGATTGATTTTGGGGCTTCTACTACAGTTATTCCCAAGGTTGTTTATAATGATATGGGGATGGAATATACCTACTCTTTCCAAGGAGTCTTACAAGTGGATGGTACCTCGATAAAGACTATATTATTTGTAAAATATGTACTAATGAGATTGCACAGAGCCCCTGAGATCATTATTGTGCAAGAAATTATGGTGGTGAACCTTGAACCCTATTTTAGCCTATGTATTTTTAGAGAGTTTATTGCTAAATTAGGAGGGTATATGTATTTGGACTACTCTGGTATGATGATACCTCATAAATAAAATAGGATAAGACCGATTCCTAAAAATCTTGTCGCTTATCATATTGAGAAAATAGAGGAAGATATGTATAATCACTCAGTTATGGAAGAACCAAAATTAGTAGAGCTACTAGAAGATTTAGAAGTTGATGAACAATTACCATTTCAATATGCTCATGATCTATTAGAGGTGGTATTGGTTACATATAATATATCATCTAAGGTAGAGAATAAAACCCCTATAATTTCCAACCAATCATTGAGTCTAAAATTTGGACAATGCACTTTGACGAGGCAAGATATAAAAATGGAGCTAGAGAGGGTGTAGTCTTAAAGTCTCCATAAAAAGGAGTGAAATTTTTTCTTTTAGATTCACTTAGTATTGCACAAATAATACCATGGAGTATGAAGCTATTTACCTAAGACTAATGTAGGCTAAGAAAATAGGCATCAAAATATTGGATATTTATGGTGACTCAAAGTTGATTGTCAATCAAGTCACAAAAAAGTATAGAGTAAGCATCATTATCTCAAGGATTATAGGAACATAGTCTAGGACCTAATGGAAGCCTTCCACACTTTGAATTTACATGTTGTACCTAGGAAAAAAAATTATTTGGATGATGCCTTGGTTGTCAAAGGAGCCAATTTCTCTCCTTTTGTAGATTATGGGTCCCCTAAAAATAGAAGAGTTAAAATTATTTTTAGACCAATAGTGCTGAATAAGCAGATATATTGGAAAATATTTGAGAGAAGAATTGATTATTGATTTTTTTATTAAGTAAGTTGATTATGTTTTTTCATAGGATGATCTTTCTCAAGAAATCGACCAACAAGAAGTGATACAACTAAAAAATAATCATATACCAAAAGGTCTGATCACTCTAGAATTCTTGTTTGATAATGAATACAGTAAGAGATTAAAGCTAATGAAAGTGGATGACAAGATGTATAGAGAGATTGAAGTATAAAATAAAAAAATGAAGTTTGGTATCCAATGCACTATAGAGGAAGCTAAAGTATTTAAAGCTTTATTTCATTAATATCAGGATACAATAGCTTGGACTTATGATGACTTAAAGGTATATGACAAAAGTATAAATCAACATACCATTGAGCTAGTACCTGATGCCAAGCCATTTAGATAGAAATAGAGACTGGTGAGTCCCAAAATTGAAGTGATCATGAAACAATATTTGCTTAATTTATTGAGGTCTAAGATAATATACCCAATCAAGAACTCTACTTGGATGACCAATTTGGTCCCGGTAAGAAATAAGAATGGGGACATCTACCTCTGTGTAGATTTTATAAATATTAACCAAAATTCTCTAAAATATCATTACCCCTTACCACAGATAGATTAAATTTTACATATGGTAGCAAGGGCAGAAATATTATCTTTGTTATATGGCTTCTTTGAGTACAACTAGATTTGGGTCAAGGATGAATATCAATACAAGACTGCATTTACTACAATGTAGGGTACCTTTTCCTACCAGAGAATGCCCTTTGGTCTATCAAATGCCAGTGCCATTTTTTAGAGAGAAATGGATTATAATTTTTGTAAGCTTATCAACAAAATAATATTGATATATTTAGATGATATGATTGTATTTTATCACAAGAAACAAGATCACCTTCATCATTTAGAACAAGTCTTCTAGAAGTGCAGATAATTTGGCATATCATTAAATCCTAAGAAATCCATATTTGTAATCCATGAGGGGAAATTGTTGGGACATGTAGTGTTAAAATAAGGAATACCCATTGATCCTTATAGGATAGAAGCAATATTGGATCTTCCTTTTCTAATAAATAATAATGCTTTGTAGTATTTCTTTGGGAAGATTAACTTTGTAGGGAAATTATTTTTAAATTTTGCTTATATTGTTAGGACAATCTCAGTGTTACTCAATAAGGATGTTGATTTCAATTGGACTGATAAAAGGAAATAATAATTCAAACTAACCAAACAAGCTAACTCCACAACTCCAATTCTGGTTAACCTAAATTTTGATAGAGACTTCATTTTAAATGCTTATGGGTATCAAGAGAGTTATACCACCATGCTAACTCAAAAGGATGATCTAAATAATGAACACCCCATTTTATTTTGGAGTGAAACACTACATGAATATCAAGTGAAGTATAACTTCATATAAATATAGGTTTGTTTTCATGAAATATCTAAATAAATTCAGACAATACCTGGCTCAAAGCAAGATAGTAGTATCAAGGATGGTAGTATTGCCACAACTCTAGTTCTGGTTAACCTAAATTTTGATAGACTTCATTTTAAATGCTTATGGATATCAAGAGAGTTATACCACCATGATAACTCAAAAGGATGATATAAATAATGAACACCCCATTTTATTTTGGAGTGAAACACCACATGAATATCAGGTGAAGTATAAATTCATATAAAGATAGGTTTGTTGTCATGAAATATCTAAATAAATTCAAAAAATACCTGTCTCAAAGCAAGATAGTTCCTGATGTCAGAACCTTAATATTATAGGGAGAAATTGATGAGAAGAGATTATGTTGGATCACAAAGATCCAAGAATTTGACATAGATATTAACCCCACCAAGTTGGTTAGAGGAAGAGCACTTTGTTAGAAGCTAGCTAAAGATAATTCAATAGAAGAAGTAGTATGCCAAATTGAAGAGTTAGAACAGAAATATGACACTCTCATAGAAGGATTAGATTGGATATATTAGCTCACAAACTACTTTTTAATAAGGTATGTCATCCAAACCTAAATACTTAACAAAAGAGAAGATATAGGCTTCAAGCCTTACACTATACGATGCTATCTAGAGAGCTTTACAAAAAAACTAGATGGTGTCGTCTTAATATGTGTAAGATAAAATCAAAAGTAAAATATCTTAGGATAATTCCATGATGGATTATCTATGGGGAATTATTCAGGAAGATCTATTGTACTTATTATCATAATAGCAAGATATTATTGGTATACTATCTTTGATGATGGCTTTAAGACTGCTAGATCTTGTGATAAATGCTAGAGGTACATGGGCAAAGATAGAAACACTACAATACCTCTACAACCAATGCAATTAGAGTAGCAATTTCAAAAATGGAATCTAGGCTTTGTGGGAGAAATAAATCCTAATTATTCAACAAGACACATATATATTCTTCCAGCCACAGGTTATTTTACTAGATGGGTTGAGGTGATCCCTACCAAGAAATGTGATCAAGAGGTAGTCCTTGAATTTCTTGAAACTCTAATCACTAGGTTTGGCATTCTTGAGTCTTTAGTAAGTGATAATGGCCCAAATTTCATAGGAGCCAAATATATTGATTTATCTAGTAGATATGGCATTTACTTGAATAATTATTCTAATTACTACCCACAAGGCAATGGTTTAGCAAAATTAATCAATACAAACCTCATAATAATGATCAAATAGTCTCTTGAAGACAATAAACGATCTTGGAATTTGCTCTTGTATGAGGTCTTATGGGTATATAGAATCACGATGAAGAAATTTATAGGCACATATCCTTATGCTCTTGTAGCACCCTAAAATTGGTGCAGTAAAATTACAATAATTAAATTCACATTAGTAAATAATTTAAAATTCAAATTTAACCTCCCAAACCGCCCGTTAACCATCGGGTAATCCGTTTCCCCCTTTTTCATGCCAATTTTAGAGGTTGTTTTGACCGTTTGATGATATCGTCGCCGATCAGACGATATCGCCCCAGATTTGACGATTTCGTCTGGACTAGGACATCCAGACGATCTTGTCGCAAAACTAATTTTGCAAAGTTAGCTTCTGTTCCAATGGGTCTCCAATCTAGGCAAAAGTGTGTCTGCACCGTTAGAGACCCTCCCCCGTTGGAGATCTCCCAAATTGGGATGATCTCCAACCTCCTAACTACTCCCCTAAGCCTATTTAATCCTAAACTATTCCCTTAGCACCCCCCTGGCTGAAATTATCTGCAATTTAACTCCATCTACGTTGAAACATCCCAATTTTCATTTGCACTGGTCCCATACCAATTTTGTTGCAGGTACATCATTGTTTTTCAACCGAAGCCAACGCACATTGTCGTCGACGAACCTATTCAGATCGGAGGCGAACCTGTCCAATTCGAGATGATTTCATATTGATGCAAGATGATCTCGACTGTAGTCCATATTGAGGTAATCAGTGTCTGAAGTTTGCACTTTTCAAACTTTTCTCTACTATTTTATTCTGCAAATTAGATAGTTAATTCAGTGTTTATGTTATTTTGCATTTGGAGTTCACCCATTTAGCTTAGATTGCATGCTAAGATCATGATTTGTCATTAGAATATCATAATTTGATTGAATTTCTTTTCATAACTATTATTCAATATTCATATATTCATTTGGTTTTGTTTCCCTCTATTAGCACAGTAGTATTCGTTGTATTTTGTATCTATTTTTTTTCTTGTAGGTCTCTGACAAATTTGTCTGACAAATTTGTCAGATCTCAGATGATTCTGTCAGATCTCAGACGATTCTATCAGATATCAGATGATTCTGTCAAATTCCAGACGATCCTGACTGCTTCAAACATCAGAATCATCACCAAACATCTGGATCAGGTATTCCTCATTTGCATTCTATAAATTCTTTGTTTTATGTCTTTAAATCTGTTTTCTGTACTCATTGAACTTGCATTTTCATATAGATTAATCTAGATTCATTTGGCCAAACCTAGGATATGAATGCTTAAGGTTAAAAATGAACACATTAAAACACATTCCAAACCTAAGCGTGGAAACTGCCCTTAAATGTTTCCTGGTGAACCCACCATCCATCAAAAAATCATCAAAATACACCTCCCTTGAGAGGCGGGACCTTCACAAATTCCTCTTAGTCCGAGGTACCGTTACATCTTTTTCCCATCCTCCTTTCGGGCACGGATCCAATAGCCTGAAGGTAAGGATGCGAAAAATTTGGAGCGATACATTTTGGTGAACCCGACATGAATGCATCATAACCTTTTGAAAACAAAACAAAAACAAATATATATATATATATATATAAAATATATACATAACAACTAAAACATAGATGCATTTTAGATCCTTTAACTTTGAAATCATGTTTAGATGGTAGCTCCTAAGAAAAGGTTAGCAGTTACTATAAACGTAGAAAACCAATTGGTAGCTATAGAAGTCAATTCTATCCTTAGTGTGCCTGAAACAAGTATAAATCAATTCCTGTGGAACAAACTTGATAGAAGACTTAGTCTCATCTCATCTAGGTCCACACAACTTAAGCAAATCAAGAGGCTAGTCTTAGATAGAATCCTGGATCCTCATCAATTAGTTTTTTATCATGAACTTCAGAGAGCCTGCCATAGATGGTTAGCTTATAGGAGAGCTCTAGTATCTTCAGAATTTTTCACCTTCGAGGAATACCTCAAGAACGCAGCCATTGTGCACTAGTTCCTAGGTTGTGTAGAAGACCAAGAGGTTGTTCTTACAGATAGGGAAATATGGAGTAGAGTTTCGCGAGTTGTGTTATATCGAGATTATTGCCATGAGCTTTACTTTTATCAACCAGCATCTGAAACAGACAATATCACTATAGCTCTTTTCATCAAATTTTTAAAAGAAAACTTTCAATTTGAAGAAGAACACTTCATGACTCCTGAACAATTCGAACCTATTAATGATATTCATAAATTGTTTATAGAAAACTAGATTATTACTTCAGTATTATTTCTTGCATTTATTGTGTTTTTTTGTATCTTTATTATATTATTTCAAAAAACTAAAAAATTAAAAACTTAGCAAAAATTTAAAAACTTCATTTCAAATATTGCAGTAGGTATATAATAAATATATACCTCTTAATTTGTTGCATATATATATATATATATATATAGATATATATATATATATATATATATATATATATATATATATATATATATATTTGCTGAAATCAAAACTTAGCACCATGCCTAAACTTAGGAATGGTAAAGAAACTTTAGGAGAAGAAGAAGATTGGTTACAAAATATAACTAAAGACCCAAATGTCCTTCTTGGAGATACAAATCCAGAAGGAGAAACTCTAGGTCAATCAGACGAATACTTAGGTGAAGATAAGGAACAAGAAGGAAGTGTTAAAGAGGATGGATCCTCATCCCCTAGAGTAACTCCAAATGAAACTATTATTTTTGACAATGCAAAGCATTTCAAGAAATTTCTTAGTGATAACATTGAGGACCTTAATGTGGCAATACGTATTGATAAAGGAAAAATTAGTAACACTCAAGCAGCCATGGAATATATGTGTAATATACACACTAACCCCTTGTATTTCATTGATCAATAAAGTGACAAGGCTGGGCCATCCAATACGGATATGGTCACTATGGCTCAAAACATGTCAAAACGACAGGTTACCCAACCTCCCAAGGAACCTTTTATTCAACCTAAAATCACTCCCACACAAAATAAAATTCCCTTCACTACTTTATTCCACCAAACTATTGAGCAATATGCTTCAAGTAAACAAAAACCTAAAACAAAGCCAAATACAAACTTTCAACAATCTGGAATACAACATAATACAGCTTCAAAATTCCTTCATAATACTATTCCTACCAATACTTTACACAATAGTAACATGGCATATAATCTTCATGTTCCTCCATCATATGCCCATAAAACTCATGACAATGCCCTACCGAACCAATATGGGGGGCAAACTAGTAATCTGGAAGCCATGGTGAAACAATTAGCTTCATGTATGGACCAGATAGATCCCTACCATCCCTTGTATAATTATCGAGAGATCTGTATTCAACCTTTGGATCCCATAGTTGTAGGTCAACCATACCCTAAGCATTTTCCCATGCCCATCCTACCCATATATAAAGGAACCGAAGATCCCATAGAGCATCTTTGCATGTTTAGGATAGCATGTCATGACATATCGCATGACGACTTGCTATTACTAAAAATGTTCCCAAAAAGTTTAGGTGGAATGGCATTAGAGTGGTACTATCAATTGCCCACTCATTCTTTGAGAAACTTCGAAGAAACAATGGAATCATTTGTCCATCAATTTAGTGACTACATCGAGAGGCATGTAACTATTAAAGATTTATACAATTTAAAACAAGACAAGGATGAATGTTTTGCCGATTTCTTAGCTAGATGGAGGTAATTGACAGGAAAACTACGCTTTGTGCTGCCTTATAGGGAAATGTTGGACATTTTCATCAACAATTTACAGGAACAAATATCTTATGAGCTATCAACTGCTACTTTAACTACCTTCGATCAAGCTATAGATTTAGCTCGAAGAGTAGAAGATGCCCTCATTAGGAGAGGCCAAATTAGGAAGAATTATGATGAGAAAACATTTAGAAATCAATATAAAAACAAACAAGTTATCGGTGATGGAGTCACTGACAGTAGGAATGTTGCTAATATCAATGCAATGAAGACAACAAAAAAATTCATATTGAAACCTCCTAATAAGCCTCCTCGAGAATTCACTAGATTAAATCAACCCTTATCAACTATTTTACCTCAATTACTCGAAAGAGGTTTGATCCAATTACTAGCTATCCAGGAACCTGACCCAACTATACCCGGATACAAAGCTGACTTGCACTGTGATTTCCATAGAGGACCTGGACATTCTACCAACGCTTGTAAAAGGTTGAAACATAAAATACAATATTTGATTGACAATAATGAAATGGAAGTGCAAGCCTTCCAACCTAAACAAAACCCTCCCAATAATACTTAAAAGACCATTCCCCAAAATCAAAATCAAAATGCCAATCAAACTCTAGACATATTTCAACACCCTTTACCAAGACATGGTAAATAGGTAGCCAATAAAATCGAACATCATAATGTTATCCCTCCTACCTGATATGTAGGGACCATTAGCAGACAATTACCTTTTCAGGATCCTCAAATATTTGACACGACCTTATCCTTGGTTACGACCAAGCCCTTACATAATTTTCAAACTTCTGATTCTAGTGATATAGAATTAGATAGTGAAAGTGAACTAGACATTACTTCAAACCAATCGAATAGTTTTGAAAATGAATCAGATCCTATTCAACCCATCACAGATGCTATGGTTCTAGAAGAACCATTCCCTAGAAGAGTCACTACTCGACCTTATTCTAATATATTCCTTTCTAATGAAAAATCCATTAATGCTCAACCGAGACCAGTTCAGCATCTTCACTATAACATTGTAGGTACCATTGGAGTCGTTACTCGACAACAAGCTCAAAACTCTCAACAAGAACCAAACCAGAATGATGGATCAGCTCCATTCATTTTGAAAAACCCCAATAAAGGGAATCATGTTCCTACTGTTCAATCTAAACCCCCTTACAATATTAATGAGCAATTGTCCAATACTACGACCAGAATTTCCCTTTTGGATTTATTAAGATCCTCTCCCACCCATAGGGATGAGTTGATGCTTACATTGAGCCAAATGATGGTACCTCAAAACATTCAACTTGAAGCTATGGCCAATACTATCATCACTCGAGAGATTGATTGTATTGAATTTCGGGATAAAGATATCCCACAACACAATTTACATAAGGACAGTCCCTTATACATTACTGCTCTAATTTGAGATGTAGCTGTCAAAAGATTTTTGATTGATAATGGCTCATCTCTAAACATTTGCACTTTTGACTTCTACCAACAATTTGGCTTTAGAAGTGATGAAATGAAGAAAACTGATATGATTATCAAAGCTTTTAATGACAAAACACAAGAAATGTGTGGAGTTATTACCCTCCCATTGCAAGTTGGTCCTCGAACCCTAGAAACAACCGTGTTTATTATACATTGCCCAGCATCATACAATATACTTTTGGGTCGCCCTTGGATCAACGCCATGCGAGCGGTCCCATCAACCTTACACCAATGTGTTAAATTCGAGTTTAAAAATTAGTTGGTCACTATTCATGGTGACCCTAGACCTTTTGATATGTGTGCTTTGGCAGAACCTCGTTGGAGTGCAATTTTGCCTCGCTCTGTCATCCACACATCCTAGTTCTTATTTTTCATCTAAAACTGTGAAACATACACCTATAACTTCACCTATTTCCTCTCCATTAATTTCATCCTCCTATATAGATCAACAACCCTCTAAACAAATCATTTTAGAACCTCAAATAGATCTTAAGTCTACAACCAATCCTTCAAGTTCTATCCCTATAAATTCAAAACCTATAGACACACCTATCATACCTTCCACATCTAAAGATATAGGTAATAAGCCTTCTACATCTTATGCCCTTTTTGATGAACTTTTACCAGATTTATCTACAACCTTAATATCAGAAAAAATGAATGCTTTCATGCGAGATTCAAACCTTTTAAATAACTTGCCGCCATCTCCCCGTACTTTGGGCCTCCCACAACCTATGGGAAGTACTTACCAAGTCGAAATTTGTGCCTTCATTTATAAAGGATATGACTGGGGAAGAATCCCTTGAAATATCAAAACTCATCATGAGGGATATGCTCGGTGTTATTTTACCAATGATTATATTAAAGCTAAACCCATGATGCTTAAAATGGGATATGAAGGGAAAGGCTTGGGACCTTTCCAAAATGGCATGAAAGAACCTTTCGAGGTAGAACCGTGGCCTGCCCGCTGTGGCGTGGGCTTATTTCCTAGTAAGGGTCAACCCTTTCCTTTTGAGGATGATGATCATCTCATATGTTATCAAGATTATATGGATAGGCATGTTGATTTGCCTCTTAAAAATCAATCGTTTTCATGCAACATGCTATCCATCGCATACCCCGAAATGATTGCTGACCCCGATGAAGAGTTGGAAGGAGATATCTTCCATGATGTCTCTTTTGAAGAAATGTTACACAATGGATTTTATTTTGATGGTTCTATACCAACTATAGCCCAACTTGAAGCCACTAATCCTCAGAATGAATTATCTAAATTAACCTTACAAGAATTACAAGAATTGGGCGTTTCACCCACCCCACCTAATTTTGAAAGAGATATACACATGGAGGTAGAAAATGTCATTAAAATTAATATTGGAATTGAGGATAATCCTCACATAATCAATATTGGATCAAAATTAAGTCAAGAAAAACAAGAACAATACATTACATTCCTTAAAGAGTATGAAGATGTCTTTGCTTGGACATATGAAGATATGCCAGGTCTAGACCCTTCTATAGTCATGCATCATCTAGTGGTCCATCCGGATGCTAAACCTGTTAAACAAAAACTTAGAAAAATGCATCCCAAAGTGGCTCTGCTAGTCAAAGGGGAGTTAGAAAAACTCCTGAATGTTATCTTTATACAAGCTATTGATTATGTTGAATGGATCTCAAACGTAGTTCCAGTCACCAAGAAAGAAGCTACCAAAGTTAGGGTTTGCATAGATTTTAGAGATATTAATGTTGCATGCCCTAAAGATGACTTTCCTCTTCCAAACATGGATCAAATCATTGACTTTATTGCCAAGAGTGGGATGATGTCCTTAATGGATGGATTCTCTGGTTATAATCAGATCAGGATAGCTCCTGAAGACCAGGCTAATATAGCCTTTATTACCCCCTGGGGTACCTTTTGCTGGAAAGTGATGCCATTTGGCTTAAAGAACGTCGGTGCAACTTATCAACAAGCTATGACCTATATTTTTCATGATATGATGCATGATATCCTACATGATTATGTAGATGATATTATAGCTTGCTCTATTATTGAAAATAATCATTTAGATGATTTAAGGAAAGTATTTAATCGATTACGAGAATATCTCATTCGATTAAATCTAGCAAAATGCATATTTGGAGTTAAATCCGAAAACTCTTAGGGGTTTTAGTTTCTTTACGTGGTATTGAAATCGACCCTCTCAAGATTGCGGCCATCACTGATATGCCCGCACCTACTAATATATCTAAGTTACAAAGTTTACAAGGTAAAATTCAAGCCATCCGTCACTTCATCGATAAGCTGGCGGATAAAACCGGTCCCTTTCTTAAACTCCTTAAGAAGGACGTCCCCTTTAATTGGGATATAGAATGTAGAGAAGCTTTTGAACTTCTCAAACAATACCTCCTTAATCCACCTATGCTTTCACCACCTAAATTCGATCGCCCATTTCTCCTATATATTTTCGCTTCAGATTCTGCCTTAGGGGCTATGTTAGCTCAACTTGATGATGAAAAGTGAGAATGTGCTAATTATTATATTAGCCCAACCTTCATCAGTTATGAAACCCGCTACACAGTGTTGGAAAAATTGTCTAGCAGTCGTGTTTGCTACGTAAAAATTATGACATTATATGCTTAGTCAAAAAACTTATGTCATTGCTAAATATGATCCCTTAAGGTATCTCATGAGTCGACCTTATTTATCGGGTCGCATAGCCAAGTGGGTTCTTGCTCTAAGCAAGTTTGATCTCACATTCATAGGATAGAAGTCTGTTAAGGGTCAAATCATAGCAGATCAATTAGTCGCTGCACCCTTAGAGTCTACCCATCCCCTCATCATCGAATTTCTAGATGAATGCCTTCAATTAGAGGTAGACCATACCGAACAATGGTCCTTATACTTTGATGGAGCTCGATGCATGAGTGGGGCTGGTGCGGGTATTATTTTAATATCTTCGCAAAAACATCTTATTCCTCTGTCCTTCAAATTGACATTTGCTTGCACCAACAATACTGCTGAGTATGAAGCTCTAATCCTTGGATTACGAGCTGCCCTAGCACTAAAAATTAAACACCTTTTAGTCTTTGGTGATTCTCAATTGGTTATAAACCAAATTAATGAAGTTTATCAAACCCGAGATGACAAACTACGCCCATATAAGGCCTATGTTTTACAATTAATGTCTTTATTTGATCAAGTTACCTTGGAAGCTATTCCTTGAACTAGCAATCGTGCAACTGATGCTATGGCCGCAGTTGCATCTCTCCTGCCCTTGGAGTTAGATGATGAATATGCCACTATCATTACTCATCGACTCTAGGAACCCGCTTCAAATAAGTCATGCTTAGAGCCTTTGGATGTGTTTCTAATCAATGAAACTACTTTCGAATCGTGGTATATAGACATATTTGATTTTCTTCAAAATGGGACTTTCCCTGCCAATTCTAATAGAAACCAGTGTCGGTTATTACGTCGACGAGCAAGTCGATTCGTAATAATTGGCAATACTTTATATAGGATATCTTTTGAAGGTATCCTATTAAGATGTTTAAACTTAGAAGAGTCTAAATCAGCCTTGAGTGAAGCCCACGATGGATATTTTGGAGGACACTTTAGTGGTAGTGTCATTGCTAAAAAGCTCCTTCAGATAGGATACTTTTGGCCTACCATGGAAACAGATGCACATGAGTATGTGCGCCATTGCAACAAGTGTCAAAAACATGCTGACCTTGTCCATGCGCCTGCACAAGAGCTGCAGGCTATTTCTTCTCCTTGGCCCTTTTCTAAATGGGGCTTGGATATTATTGGAAAAATCAATCCTGTGTCATCTGATGGACACAAGTTCATCATAACCGCCACTGAGTATTTCATGAAGAGGGTCGAAGCTATGCCTTTAGCTTCCTACACTGGCACACAAGTTTCTAAATTTATTTTTAATCAAATCATTTGCAGGTTCGAAATTCTTGCCAATCTCATCTCTGAAAATGGAACTTGTTTCAAAAATAAAGATGTTAAAAAATTATGTCAAAAATATAAGATTCAACATCGCTAGTCCACTCCCTATTATCCTCAGGGTAATGGTCAAGCAGAAGCATCTAACAAAACCTTAATCAAAATTCTCAAAAGATTGGTCAATAAAACTAGCCGTGACTGGCACATTCAATTATATCTAGCCTTGTGGGCCTATCGAACTAGTGTTCAAACCCCCACTGGAACTTCACCATTTGTTTTGGTATATGGTGCTGAAGAAGTTTTTCCATTTGAATTGGAAGTTCTTTCTTTGGCTCTGCTACTTCAAGATACCGAAGTAGGAGACGAATATCGTGCTGGCAGACTCAGTCAGCTAGAACTCCTAGATGAAAAATGCATCAATGCTTTGGAGCATCTCCGTGCTTATCAAAACAAGCTTAAAAGATCATATGCTAAGAAAGTTCGTCATCGATCCTTTGAGATTAGCGACCTTGTTTTAAAAGAAAATAAAAAAAATACAAATGCAACTAAGGAACTTAAAGGTAAATTTGAGCCCAATTGGCTTGGACCATACATTATTACTGCTAAATTTGAATCAGGAGCATATAAATTATCTACCTTAGATGGTAAAGAACTTAAAGAACCCATGAATATTTTGCATCTTAAACGTTACTATGCATAAATTTGGTCGTTTCATCCTTGTATATAATTGTTTTCAAAAAATTTATCTTATATTTCTTTCAAATTTATAAAAATCCAAAAACATCAAAAATATTCATAATCATCCAAAATCTTCAAAAACTATCTATTGCATTTATTTAAAGCACTTGTTAAGTTCTTTTTGCTCAAAAAACAAAAATAAAACCAAAAATCAAAATAATGATAAAAATATAATAACAGCTATATACTTGACTCTTTCGAAACCAAAATAAAATAAAGAAGAAAGAGAGAGTCAACATTCTCAAAAACTTCTCAAAAAATCATTTATATATATTTTCTTACAATCATTGCGAGTTATATGTTTCAAATTATTTTGGGATAAATTAGCATTTACTTGGAATCCCTCACTTGCACACTCACAACAATAAATATCTTGGTTTTATATAGCATGATTACTAATCTCTCTTATATCAAAGTCCACAAAATTCAATTAAATAAAGTTTTAGCATAGAGAATTGATCTTGTTATTTACTTAAACCAAGCACATCTTTTCACAATAAAATGATTATATTTGTAATTTCCATGTTTTGCTACATAGTAGAAGTGATTTCTTGAGCGAAAAGTTTCCCCTGCTATCCTATCATGCACATGGTCTAGAATCTTTGAGAATTGGCAAAAGGACAAGCTCACCCCTACCCAGAATAAAAATCCCTTGCTCTACTGCTAATCCGAGCAAGTATCCCTAGCAAAGAAAAAGAAAAGAAAAAGTTCAAGAAAGAGAAAAGAGAAAATAAAAATGTTAGTTTATATCATTTCAGCAATGTTCCAAGCATTATCAAGCAAAAGAAATACAAAAAGAAAATAAGCAAAAGAAAACAGAAAGAAAAAGAAAGAAAGCAATAAAATCCCTTCCCTACCCTTTGAAAATAAAAGAAGAGTTGATGAGCTTGAATCCCTAGAATTCTCAATTATTCGAAAACTATGGGGTAAGCCCCATAACAGGTGGTTTGTGCCCAACCTGCTTGGCCTTGGGTAACTCCTAGCGTGGTGATATGTCTGTCACATTAGCGACCTTCTTTTGTATAGACCTATGTCTGCTTATGGATTAGCTAGCTCTTGATAATCCGACCTACATAGTAGTTTAGTATGGTTATATGCATCTACATCATGGTTAATGAACACTTATTTGGTTTCTTCAAATCACTTGTATCATATTATCTTGCTCAAAACTGGTAAATGAACAATGCAATTGCACACACATTTGTATTTGAGAGATTTTGTGTATCATTATGATAAATCAAGATCAGAAATGAATTCACATATGCACATGGGATTCCTTATAAATCTAACTTTTGTCTTCAAAATAATTTGAAATATTATTTTTGCAACTTGTTTCGAATAAATCAAGTACAGTTGTTTACCACAAAGACAACTATATAATAGAAAAATAAAAAATTTCTTTCAAACTACACAAAACATATACATATATATCTGGTTGACTTTCGCGACGATGGTATAGTTTCAAAACCAAAATTGGAATTTTATGCCTAGCGCAAGTCCTCATTTTCATATTTTCTATTCATAAAAAATCAACCATGCAATAAAACTATCTTTTTTGGATTTTCACGATGATGGTATAAGTCTATACCTACATATTATATGCCTAGCGCAAACCATTGTAACAATTTTTATTCCCCATTTATTAAAAAACATGAAAACCATATGACTTAATTCATTATGTTACACAAATTATGCTTTTGAAAAGCAAACACATTTTCATTATTTCATGTCATTATGTCAACCTACAATTTCGCAATGATGGTATAATTCCTAAAGAATTATTCAAAAAATTTATCATACTTAGGAATTTATGCCTAGCAAAAATCATTTTAAAACATTATTTCATGCACAATATTTCTTATGAAATCTGCAAAACAAACCATCATCATCATCATTTGCACCATTGCACCAAAGTCTTAAGACAGTCTCTTAAGCACTCTTGTTCTTCTAACCATATTTCTATACTGGGATTAGCTTGATGGCCGAGTGAGCAACGACTCCATGAAATGGTCTATAATAGCGACAATGTCCTCTGAAATTATTGTTAGAAGTCTCTTTTTATTTTTACATCACATTACAACCAATCAATTTGTTACATCAGATTATTTCATTTCAAATATTACCAGCATGACATCAAAATTATAATATTTTAAAACAACATAATTTCTTGAATCATCAATCCAATTATCAAAACAATCAATCAAACATAAAAGCATCATAAGCATCACATAATACAAGTCATATGATAAAAACTATATCATCTCATATATATATCAACAACATATATACATCATCAAAACTGGATTGGTATGCCACAATCTGTACCTCGGCATACTCAATCCTCTATAAAAATAATAATACAACAATGACAGTCTATACAATGTTAGTGCAGCCCTCTAGCCTCGAGAGCCCCTCGAGCTCTCTGCCTCATCTCCTCCCTCGCCCTGAGGTGGACGAGGTGGCCCCATCACCGTCTGTGTAGTCCTCATCCTCGATCAAGACGTGGTCCTCAACGACCTGATCCTGATCGGATCTATGATGTTAGCTGGCAGGGGTAGTCTATCCGCCTCTGGCACTAGCTGGAAGTATAATGTCTGGTAAAAGGTCAGCTGGGTGATAGCCCATGTTAGCTCTCCAGAGCTTGCCCCTCTACCCTGTGCCCTAAGGCATGCAATCTCATCCTACAGCTGTGACACCTTAGCCCGGTGGCATGCAGCCTCATCTTATAGCATCTGCACTTGGGCCTAGAGATGATCTCTCTTCACTCAAAGAGTAGCCATCTCGCTACTCTCTCCTGTGTCGACACCCTTGCCCTTATCGGGTGATGGTGGCCTTTGTGGATATGGGGGTCTCGCCTCCCTCCTCTCCCTCTCTCTCTGTCATAGCCTCTCCTATGTCTATGGCCTCCTCACCTCTCCCGTCGTGACCCTGGGCTACCTCCATCGCCACCTAGCGCCGCCTCCCTATCTGACGCACAACCGCTTGCATCAGACCTTGTGCCCTCGTCATCTGAGGATGGTGGATGCCTACGTACCAGGCATCGTAGCCATCGGCTACTCCTACATCATCCCCATCCACTGGTTGGATGGGGGCATCATTCGTGTCCTTGCTTCAGAACCGTTGCATGTCGAGATCCCCGCTAACCGTAGTGTTATCCTGGATAGTCCAGAAAAACTCATAATCCCTTAGAGATGGGATCCCATGTTGTAGACCGAATTGCCACAAAACTTGGTCGTACCTATGGAGCTCCACCTCTCCCCTCTCCATCCTCAACCAACAAACTCGCCTAACGCGAGCCAACTCCTGTCCTTCCTTGGCCCACCCTGGATGCTCCCTCCATGGCCTCCAGGTGATCTGGTCCAATACAAGGTCATCTAGTAGCCTCCGAGACATAGGTAGATATATCCGTCGCTGTGCCCCTCTCCGGAGCCACCAGTAGAAGACTTGGGGCCTCTCCCTGTCAACCCCTATCAGAGGAAGCCCTATCGGCCTTCACACCGCAATGTGCTCCCAGCACCAAACCTGTAGTAGCGATGTCATAACTAGACATCGGTCGCCCTTGTACATGACCCCATACAGGATCCTGTACAATCGGCATAAAACAAAACTGCCCCAAGAGAATATGTAGCTATGATCCCGCATATCACAGATCACATCTGCGAGCATCCACGACACCCTACACCCACCTGGTGGCATAGAAAAAGTCCACCAACCACTCCAGCTAGAACCTGTGTGAGTGTAGATGCCCCAGGCATTTGGCACAGTGCCTCGATATTAACTCTACCCTTCTCCAAGGTGAAGCTCGGGTCACCACACAGTCATCCCATAGCACGACCTTGATTGGCTGTAGGAGTAATCAGTTTTCCTTGTATGGGGATTCTCAAAATCCTCCATACATCCTCCAAAGTGGGAGTCATCTCCCCTGTAGGTAGCTGGAAACATGAAGAGCCCGGATACCACCTCTTTGCTAGGGCCGTCAGTAGCCCCATATCTGTGGATACTTGTGGAATATCCGCCACATGTTGCAAGCCGGCTTGATCCAGATGATCCCGCTCTGCCTGTGATAGAGTGGCCAAGTCATCTCTCAACCCATCGTATTTCCACTCCTTGCTCTTTAGTAATCCTCTCTGCAAACATAAACAACAAAACAATAAAAAATCATTAATAACAATTCAAGTAAATAATAATGCAAGTTAAAATTCAATTTTGTGCAATTGATGATATCGTCCACTATTGGACGATATCGTCCCAAATTTGAGCATAATCGTCTTCGATTTCATAGTTCGAAATCGTCCCTAATTTGACGAAATCGTCTCCCTTTCGACGATTTCACCCTCGGGCGAAATTGAGACGATTTCATCGAAATCGGGACGATTTTGTCCCGATGACGTCGACGGCCCAAAAATGGCCGCGATGCTCAAAAATCACCTAAAAATTACCTACAAAGCATGTCAAATTAAATTAAAGCATCCTAGTTAAGTCTAGACTCTTACCCGTAGACCGCGCCGGACCTTTGTCGATCTGTGCGTCGTCTCCACCATTTTTTCTTCAGAGCTCCAAAAACTAGAAAATGAACAGTAAAAATGAATTAGGGTTTTACCCTATTTTTCTTAATTTTATTTAAAAATATTTTTTTGCTTTTTCACGTTTTTACCTCAAACGTTCGATTTGGGTAAAAACACGGAGGGGGCACCATAGTAAGCTGTCGTACGATTCGACCAAGAATCGTCACCTAAAAATGGGAATAATTTTTGCTTTCTCGTAGATCGAGAAGAACTCATCTTTAACGCATTTTCTTCGAAAAATTCGCTAAATAAGGGGCAAAATGTAGCACCCTAAAATTGGCACAATAAAATTACAATAATTACATTCACCTTAGTAAATAATTTAAAATTCAAATTTAACCTCCCAAATCGCCCGTTAACCGCCGGGTAATCCGTTTCCCCCTTTTTCATGCCAATTTTAGAGGTTGTTTTGACCGTTTGACGATATCGTCGTCGATCAGACGATATCGCCCCAGATTTGACGATTTCATCTAGACTAGGATGTCCAGACGATCTTGTCATAAAACTGATTTTGCAAAGTTAGCTTTTGTTCCAACGGGTCTCCAATCCAGGCAGAAGCGTGTTTGTGCCATTAGAGACCCTCCCCCATTGGAGATATCCCAAATTGGGATGATCTCCAACCTCCTAACTACTCCCCTAAGCCTATTTAATCCTAAACTATTCCCTTAGCACCCCCCTGGCTGAAATTATCTGCAATTTAACTCCATCTACGTTGAAACATCCCAATTTTCATTTGCACTGGTCCCATACCAATTTTGTTGCAGGTACATCACTATTTTTCAGTTGAATCCAGCACACATTGTCGTCGATGAACCTATTCAGATCGGAGGCGAACCTGTCCAATTCGAGACGATTTCGTACTGATGCGAGATGATCTCGACTGCAGTCCATATTGAGGCAATCAGTGCCTAAAGTTTGCACTTTTCAAACTTTTCTCTACTGTTTTATTCTGCAAATTAGATAGTTAATTTAGTGTTTATGTTATTTTGCATTTGGAGTTCACCCATTTAGCTTAGATTGCATGCTAAGATCATGATTTGTCATTAGAATATCATAATTTGCTTGAATTTCTTTTCATAACTATTATTCAATATTCATATATTCATTTGGTGTTGTTTCCCTCTGTTAGCACAGTAGTATTCGTTGTATTTTGTATCTATTTTTCTGCTTGTAGGTCTCTGACAAATTTTTCTAACGAGATCTTAGACGATTCTGTCAAATCTCAGATGATTCTATCAGATATCAAATGATTCTATCGAATTCCATACAATCCTGACTGCTTCAAACATCAGAATCATCACCAAACATCTGGATCAGGTATTCCTCATTTGCATTCTATAAATTCTCTGTTTTATGTCTTTAAATCTATTTTCTATACTCATTGAACTTGCATTTTCATATAGATTAATATAGATTCATTTGGCCAAACCTAGGATATGAATGCTTAAGGTTAAAAACGAACACATTAAAACACATTCCAAACCTAGGCGTGGAAACTGCCCTTAAATGTTTCTTGGTGAACCCACAATCCATCAAAAAATCATCAAAATACACCTCCCTTGAAAGGCGAGACCTTCGCAAAGTCCTCTCAGTCTGAGGTACCGTGAAATCCTTTTCCCATCCTCCTTCCGGGCACGGATCCAATAGCCTGAAGGTAAGGATGCAAAAAATTTGGAGCGATACAACTCTAGTATATGGGAAAGAAGTTGTGTTGCATGTTCATTTAGAATTACCTTCTTTAAAGTATGTCAAAGATGATGATTCTAATAAAGGAGACCTGATAAATGAAAGGTTGGTTAAACTACTACATTTAGAAGAATAGAGAGATGAATCCTATAAAAAGTTTTAGAAGCACTTATCATAGAAAAAGGATTGGTTTGAAAAAAGAACCACATTTAGGAGGTTCAGAGTTGGTGACTCAGTTTTGAAATGAAATGTAGACAAATCCAAGCTAGGGAAACATGAAAAGTTTGACTCATTCTAGGAATTTTCTTTTCAAATAGAGGCAGTCAAGCAAAATAATACTTTCTAGCTCCAAGACTAGGATGGTAATTTGCTGCCAATCCCTATAAATGAGTATCATCTGAAACTATACCTTAAGTAAGGGATCATTTTTTCTATACTATATGTATCATAATATGTAAATATTTTTATTTTCTACACTTTGTATTAATATCAAGAAAGAAAATGAAATATGTGCCACAATGGCAAGTATCCCCATAATTCATGATCCCCAGTCTGCTTGCAAATTACTTTCTATGCCACACATCTTATTCTAGCATCATCTCACCTACGAGAGATAAAATAAATATAGCCACATGAAAAGAAGAAAAGTGTGCAAATAAGACCTTACTTTACTAGAAATTTGAAAAAATGAGATACGAGACTCTATCTTCAAGACAACGAGTATCACGTAAATTTGAATTCAAAAATAAGGTGTTGCACGTATTGAAATTTATGCTACCAATCGCAAGGTCAAGCCAATCATGAACAAGAGATAATATCAATGCAATGCCAACTTTTTTTGTATACAAATAAATTTTGCACCCACCACATTAAATATGTACTCTAGAGAAACTATATTTTTGGCACCTTAGAATAGAATCCACTCTTATCACATACTTCAAAATTTAAAAGCTAAATAGTATAGAGGAAAGAGAGATTTTTTGAGGATTGATCGAGAGCACGAGTTTCTTGTTGTGTAGGAGTAATCCATTCAACAACCAACAATGGTCACATCATATTTTTCCAAGAGGAATGTAGCCATCCTAGAGAGTGAGGTTGATAGTTATTTCCTTGAAATTGCACAAATAAATGCAGAAACCATCACCAACCACAAAGAGAAGGTACAAATAAGAATAGAGGTAGTGAAGAGAGTTTCTACAAGTATATCAATATAAATTCATAATGCAATTGTGATGAGTTCTCTATTATCATTTTACATGTGTGATTCTATGCATCCATGCCCTAAGTCAATACAAGCAATAGCAGATAACTATAAACCTAAGCATTAGATACTACAAAACATTGAGGGAAAAACCCTAATGTATATAAAGCTAGAATCTTTCAACAATGTTTTTGTCCCAAGAGTGAAAATTGGAAAAAAATATAGAAAATTCTCTAAAAAATATTATTCTTTGAGTAAGCATGCTGAAGGGGGGAAATATTTTTTGATTTGGGTAACAGGCCAATTAAACAAAAAATCGAGCGGTAGTTCACTACCATTGACTCCAATTAAAATAGATGAATTCAAGGATTCTGAACTATATTCAATTTTGGTAGTAATAGTTGGTTTAACTTTTGATAGAAATGTATACCATTGGTAGATAACTACCACCCATTGTATCTCGAATCCAAAAAATTATGACCTAGACTAGATGATCAACTACCCTATATTCTTTGATTAGCCCCAATACTTAGCTACCATGATTCATGAACTTCTAATAAGAATGAAATCCAATAAAGAGGGGGTATATTTTAGGTACTATTATCATGTGGCATGGATCTTCCTCTAATTTAATTATTTAGACCTTCCATTTATACTAGTAAAGACCACAAACCCTAATGGAGCTAGTGGAACTATCCTCATCATCTACTCTTGGATGAATGGATTGAATAAAATAGAATAATTATAATTTTAATAGATATTTCCTAGGGCCTACTCCAAAGTTGATTAATGGAAAAATGCCCAAGGTGCCCAAATTGGTAGATGATAGTTTAAGTAAAAATGGGGAGGAAGAAGGTTATTAGTATAAATTGATGAAGGGAACAATTATTAACCTATATGTCTTCACTGAGAAGCCTTTCATGCTACCTCATTATGTCACTGAGATAATTTTTTCTCTAAAATATTTTCATTAGAAGGATTATATAAATGTAGTCTTTGGAACGGGAAAGGGTGGGAAGGACACCTACATATAACCTATTTGTTGGGCACTAAATTGCACCAAGTTTTCACTCAGTATTGAAACTATATATTTTCCTACTTTTTGTCCAAGCTTGCACCCAATATCTGCAGCTCAACACTCAACATTGGATGGACCAAAACATGAGTTTCCGATCCAACCTCCATAGTAGGCTGGTTCCTTGTCAACATAGTAAGTTGTTGACACAATTATGCTCACTTAGGATTTGGAATTTAAGGTAAGAGAAGGTTAGGGTTAGAGAGATTTAGATAACAGTGGAAGAATAGGTTAACAACATTGCATTACCATAAAAAGCTCCCAAAAAACCATACTAAGGACATACATTCAGATCAACCTTTATCTCAGAATAGATCATTTCATATATTAAGCACAACAGAGAAATGTTGTAGTAAGCAATTTCAATATCCAAGGAATGATAATCCAAATAACAAAATTCACCAAACACTTATATTTTATAGAAATATACTTCCTAACCACATAGAACGAATTCAAAAGCAGATTTCAATTACTTATAACAACTAGTAATCCAAAATAGGCATAAACTAACCATCTAAGTATTTACATAAATGCAACTATGAAATCCAAACCTTTGATATCAAGCATGAGAACTCGAACTTGAGGTAAATATCAATGTATTGCTCCTTTCATTTAGCTCTTCAAGAATATTTACAATGGTATAGGCAAACACATTAGAGCCGACCCTTCAAAATGAGGGTTCGACCTCTAATTATAGTTTTCTTATTACAATAATCAAGAAACAATACACATAATCTTGTTACAATAGTACAATAAATATTTTAGCTAGCATAAGCTCATTGGTTCGTCCTCTGGGAAATATGCTAAAATAAAGTCCACCATGATAGCTCGTGGTCTTTGCAACTTGCTGATTGCTCAGTGGAACTAAAGCTCAGGTCATTAAAGATAATGCTTTTCTATAAATCCTTATTGGGATTGAATTACCATCATCGATATGTAACCACCTTTGGTTTGAGATTCTTGGAAACCCTTAGCGCTTCATCTCCTAGTAGGCTGTTACAATTATGATACAACAATATCTTTAAAATAACCAATATTTGGTAGCTTAACCTCAATCGTCGATTTTATTCATCACATGATTCAGATTCAATCTGAAATAATCTAAATTCCATTCTGCTTTAAAAATGATGACATCATCTTTCTTATAAGAAATAGTAGAATCTCCAATCTAGACCTCTGAACCTCGAATCCACTTCGGGATATTAATCTTCAGTATTATATTCTTCAATCCGGGTCCGGAGCTAGTCACATACTTCTTTCATCATGAATACGCAGTTTTTTTATTCTTCCACCCCATATTATCTTCATTTTGGGAATGGAAGACTTGTTCATTCTCGTAATCACCATTCTACACTTTTTTGCCGTTGACATCATCATCTCTTAGGAACTTTTGTGGATTTGATATTTGTCTTCATTCCAAAGTCAAAAACAAAAAGGACCTTCCCAGAATTGCCATTCCACACTTTTCCATCATTGATGTCATCATATCTTAGGAACTTTTATGGATTTGAGATCTCTCTTCATTCTGTAGCCGGAGTAAAGTCACCCAGAATCGCTCCAAACATGAAAAATTCACTAACTTCTGAGTGGATTCATATCTTCTGACCCGGTCCTGGATAAAAGCATACTGCAAGGTTCACGGAATGATGATTTTATCACTTAGTCAAATTTATACAAAATTTTACTAAGTATGTGACCATTTTGGGCCTACATTCAGGTGCCTCCTAGGTGGATTTGCTTGCAAAGCCAATCGAATCCAGAGTTTTATCCATTGGGCCTTAGGAGTCAAAACAAGACTTATCTTTAAAGATATATTTTAAGGAATAATTCCATAAAAACACTACCCTTTGAAAGCTAAAATTTTTCCTAGAGGGTAGAGGTTCATAGCGAAACCATGCAAAAAAACATCATAGAACTCACTTGTTAAACTAGAGACTATATCCATAATATCAGTATTACTACTACCTTCAAAACTATACATAAATCTACCTCCTATATAAGGCTTCACTTCAAAAAAATGACTTCACAAAAATGTTGCGTTATACACTTCATACATTTATTACTTGTTTCTGAAAGTTGTAAGAGGAAAAACATAAATACAAAACTGACGTATTAGAAACACAGAAACTATGCATATGTACAAACAAAAATGAAATGATTTAAATGTGAGCCCCTCTTGGTCCTGTAGTTGCTAAATCCTATTTTTATTCTTCTAAAACCTCTTCATCATCACCTTCTATAGCCTCTTCCTCATCATCTTCCCTCGGAGCTTGTAGTATCTGATTATCTTCATCGGAGGTGTCCCAAAATACTTGGACCATTGATTCCAAAGATCGAAGAGCCTGTTTACAAGCTTGCTCAGATGGATTTGATGTCTCTTTAAGCTGCTTATAAAAATATTGTAGTTCCCCAACATCCTCATAATTAGCAGCATTCCATCTAGTCACTAGATCTTCCATGATATTTTTTAAGTGAGTGTAACCCATAATTAATTTGGCAGCTTGTTCTTGGGATAATGTCTCTTCCAATGAATCAATTTCAGCTTCATCCTATAGTTTATCCTTGATGCTTTGCTAGGATTCTTCCATAGATAAAAATCTGTGATACCCATTCCAGAGTCCTTTGAAACCAACATGAACCATTTCCTCATTTATTTCAATAATATCTTTAATGCCTCTTTCCATCCTATCAAATAACAGCCAGGATCTCTGAACTGCCCTATGCTTTTTCACCACTATTTTTGAGGCTACCCCAGCTATATTCCATTCTCTATTAGAAATTTTTTTAGTAGCATCACTAAGCCTACTACAAACCAACCTATACATTTGTTCCACTGGAATCACCATAGGTTGTAACTCTCTAGTGATTTGATCTAAATCCTTTTGAATGGTAGATATCAACAGGCTGGCATATTTCGGGTAGTCGATTATGAGTTGAAGACCTGAACATTTTTATTGAACTGTAGAAAGCAACTCCTTTATCCTTTTCAAACTATCTTTGAAAAAACCTGACTTAGATTTATCAATATGAATCTGATGTTTCAAATTTTGAATTTTTTTTGCCTGATCCTCATTCATCTTCTTTTGTTTTTTTAACTAATCTTTCAACTCATTATCCTTTTGAAACCTTTCTTGCCAATTATTAGCCTCTTTTCTCAGAGATTTCTCTACTTCCTTTTGATCATTGAGGCTCTTCTTAAGTTTTTCAACTTGTTGCTCTAGCTTATCTACCTTATATTTTGCTATGTCAGTATTCACATAAAAGGTCTCTAAGTGAGCCTTGGCCATCCCTAACTCATATTCAGTAGGAATATTGTCAATATCTTCTATGATTTCCTATGCTTTATAATCTTGAGCATTCATTTCATTTTTAGGTTTTCTTACCTGTAGAATCAAAGACCTGGAAATCCTTTGCCTAGTGACAGGGTTAACATTCATACTTTTCCTTATCATGGCCATCCTGTTGGAATTCTTGGTAAGATTATTTGCCCAATAGTCATTTATGCTCTGAGTGGCTACTTGTTCTTTTGATACAATAATAGACCTTAAAACATCAGCAACCAAAGGAGATAATGGTATCAAAAACATAAAGGCGGACTAACTTGTTGTTGGTAGAGGTGGAGATACATTGACAACAATCTCTATTACAATAGTAGATTCTATGACTACCACTGCTGTTAACATAGGTAAACTTAGAGAAACAGGGAAAAAAGTGACAGTAGAAGGGATATATGAATTTGGAATGCAATGTCCCATGGATGGTGGTAATGAAAGAGATGAGGATGCAACAATTATGGATATTGAAGTGGATATCTTAGAAGTGGAAGGTGGGTTTGGAGGAGGTTGTGACACAATAGAATCGACTGGTACCTCCATATCTACTGATGGGATGATGGAAGAACTATGAGGTGGATGAGGTAAATTTGCAACATTCTCTTGAGTAGAAAGGTAGGGAAATATTTTTGGGGATTCATGGACATGATAAGCATAAGAGGTATTAGAAACCATACCTTCACCTATAGATGTAAGGTATTCTTGTTCAGCTTCTATCTCAATCTATTGTTCTTGTTCAACTAATCCTTATGTATTAAAAGTAGCTACCTATTCAGTAATTTCCTCCATACTCATCTTCTACCTTTTGGAAACCTCTCTCTCCTATGTTTCCAGGGTTCTCTTAGTCCTTTTAAAAACTAATCAAAAATCATCCATCTCATCTTTAGAATATTCTTTTGATAAATATCCTTGCACTTCCCCAAGAAGTAATGATTGTTCAATAATGGATTGTGGCTTATATGATGTTATAGGAGCAAAAGAAAGTGACCTAAACCTAAAACTCTTATCCTTCTTCTCACAACTAATATCTTTGTCTTGAGGCTGCCCCCTAGAGCTAAATGTGCAAGCCTAGATATTGTTTCAATAACAGGGGTACTAACAACCTTTTCTTTAGAATACCTCATTTTTCTCATCATCCTAGCCCCTTTAGGAAATTTCTCCACCTGCTCAGAAGTAGGACTGAAGTTTCTCAATACTCCAATGGTTTTTAAAGAAGCCTTTTGATCTATAGAAGTTTGGAGAGATCCAAAATCACCCTTATCACTTTCTTTGCTACCTCCTTTTCATACATCCTTTCATTAGAGATACAGTATGCAGAAGCAATTTTCCAACCATGAACCTCTTCATCAGATTCCAAACCCTCCATGTAGGCCAACATAGAGAACAGAACAGGGGTTACAAACTTTTTTATAGAATTGGGGACTTTAGGTAACTCTTCTTGGGATTTTGTATTCATCTTATTATAAACCCAATTCCTAAATGACTCGCTGCCATTTGCCACTTATTTATGGAATAAAACCCAGTTTGTTCAACAATTTTAAAGGGTTTTGGTGGTACTGGCGAGTCAGACCCTAAGGCAAAAAGCTCATGATAGAAAGAGGTAGTGATGCTAAAAAGGGTCTTGCCCTCATAGGTTTTTACTACCTTGGCTAGTGGGTCATAGAATTTAACTATAGCAGCTATCAACTCAGGAAATGGGTGAACATAATCACAAATGTAAAATGATATATAAGAAAGGATGGAGCATCTACCTTCCACCGATAGAGCAATATTCCTTTTGTATCTATAATTTACACTATTAGCCTCATCCTTTTAGTGATAGTCATCACTGTGTCTACTACAGCCTTGGTTTTATTAAGGTAAGGCACCGATGTCCTATTTTCTAGAGTTTTAAATTCTAGAACATCTTATGTAGCCTCTATGGGTGATTTATTAGGAGCCATATTGCAGCAGTAGGACTTTGCACACTGTAATAATTGAAGAGAAATTTAGAAAGTTGCTATACTTCTCTACCACCTCGTGGTCACTAAATCAACACTATGCAAGACTTCGTCACTTTTTATCTCTTGGAATATACGTATCATCCACCATAAATGTAGCTGCTACGCGATATATTTTTTGGAACACTTTGCCATCCTTCCATTATTTCTTTGGTGGCTCAAACGTGACGTCCTATCTTCTTATTGGTTGAATTTTGAAATTCTGTTGTCATCTCATCACATCCCTTCAGCTATAGGAGTTCATTATAATTGAATGCGGGAGCACTCTTTAGCCTCCATGTGTCAGATTGGAACTTGTTGTTCAGCTTTGGCCTAATTCCGCTCTAATGTCTTAAGAATATTCTAATTCCGCTTTGGTACTTGAATCTTGCACGCATGGCACTCTACCTCAATTCCACTCTGGCTATCTCTAGCTTTTAAAGGTTCCCATATTAGCACCATTATTTTTCCTTCTTTATGTAGGATATAAAATAATAGACCACTCTATGGAAATCCATATTTAACCATACAAAATTGAGAGTGGAATGCCATTCCAGAGAGTACTCAACATGATGTGCAGAATGGAACATTACCATGTATCTTGGCCAACACTTAGTCATTTCTTGCAAAATTTCTTCTCTATTTCTCCCTTTTTTTTTTAGCCTTTATTTTAAAAGAACTAATTACAAAGTGAAGTTTAGAAAAGAAATCTTCTACAAATTGTAGAAAGGAAGGGGAAATATTTGTACAATGTATATACATATGTTACAATGAGCTCACTTCTTACACATAGTAGATATTGAGGTGGAAACCATTCACCGGAATTGGTTGTATGTTTCCCTCTGGATCCTTCAATTGAAATACATTAGACTCTTTAGATTCCATTATTTCAAAAAGGACCATCCCAAAAGGAATCAAACTTTTCATGCTTGCCTGGTTTTGCCCTATCAACATTCCACTTGAGAACTGAGTCTCCAACTTGGAGTTTTTTGAACCTAGCCTTTTTATCAAACCATGCTTTAATTTCTAATGAATGCTTTTGAAAATGATCATATTCTTGAGTTCTACTCTCTTTTAATCACAAGTGTGTCAATCTGGTTTTAACTGGATCATCCTCTATTTCTCCTTTTGTACTGACAAGCTTGAGCATTGGGATCTGTAAGTGAATCGGTAATACTACCTCTTTTTTGTATACTAGTGCATAAGGAGAGGTTTTGATGGAATTTTTAATAGTAATCCTATATGCCCATAGAGCATGGTTGAGCAATAGGTGCCAACTCCTTTTTTTACCTTCCAGATATTTTCTCAAAATCCTTAATAGGTTTTTATTGGTAGATTTTGCAAGTCCATTATATTGTGGATAATAATTTGAAGTATTTTTAAGAGTGATTTCATACTTGCTGGAAAACTCAATGTACTTGGCTCCTATGAAATTAGGGCAATTATCACTCACCAAAGCTTTTGGGACTCTAAATCTAGAAATCAAAATCTCCATAAAGTTGATCACAACTTCCTCATCTGCCCTATTTGTAGGAATGGCCTCTACCCATCTAGTAAGATAATTTGTAGCTGTCAAGATAAATTTGTACTCTACTAAAGAATTAGGATTTATAACTCCTATAAAATCTAATCCCCATTGTTGAAAAGGCTCCTCAACTTGAATAGGCTTCAGGGGAGATGCAATATTTTTGGTTCTTCCAACGTACCTTTGACACTTGTCACAATCTTGTGTAGCTTTAAAATCATCATTGAACATAGAAGGCCAATAATAACCTGCTCTTATTATCTTCAAATCTGTAACTCTTCCTGAGCTATGAAAACCTGCTACCCCTCCATGAAATTCTTCTATGACTCTTTTTTTTGGTCCTCCTTCAAACATTTTAGGATAATACCATCCAAGTTTCTTTTGAACAACCCTTCAGGCAGTAATACATATTTTAGAGCATGAAGTCTATACCTCCGTCTTTTAGAAGAATTCAGATTAGGTAGGTAGATTCCAGTTTGGAATTACCTGGTCATTTGCTCAATTCAATCAGAATCCGGAGTGTGTACAATCTTTATTTGATCTTCTTTTGTTATCTAACAAGTGATCATTTCGGCCAATGTTGAAGCATCTATCAATCCTTGGCACAAGGTCCTACCTCTTACCATATTTGTGGGATGTATTTCTACATCATATTCCTGGATCTTAGTAATCCAACTAGCCCTTTTATCTACCAAGTCACATTTTAAAATAAAACTTCTTACATTTGGATGAACCACATATACCAGGGTTTTGCTCTGTACCAAATATTGTCTAAACTTCTTTAGCGACTTCATTATAGTGAACACTTGTATTTCAATAAATTTATATTTTACCTGATAATATAATCATGTAAAGTCTGAATCCAAAATAACACAGGGTGTTTATCCCCTTGATTATATTTCTAGGTGAGTACCGAGGCATAACTTTATTTAGCTCCATAAGCATAAAGAATAAAATCTTTAGTGAAATCAAGATTTATCAAGACTAGGGCTATTGAAATGGATTGATTGATGATATAGAAAGCTTTCTTCCTAATCTCAGTCCACTTGAACTCTACATTTTTCTTGAGTAGTTCAAATATAGGCCTCACTTTTTGTGTAAAATCATAAATGAATATCTTGACAAAATTAATTTGGCCTAGGAAAGACTACAAGGTCTTATAATTAGTAGGCAAAGGAATAGCTAGAATTGCTCCAATTATTTTCAAGTCTATGGCCATACCTTCCTTTGAGACCACATGGTCTAAAATTTTTCCTTCATGTACTGCAAAGAATGACTTCTTAGGATTAAGTGAGATACCAAATTATTTGTATTTTTAAAAAAACTGTTCCAAATGAGATAGATGATCATTTTTATCATGAGAAAAGACCATCATTGCATCTAGGTAAATTAGAATAAATTTGTTTATAAGTGTACCAAAGTCATATTCCATGGCCCTCTGAAATGTAGCTCCAAAATTGGATAACCCAAAGGGCATTATCTGATAGGCAAATGTACCCCATTTTGTGGTGAATGTTGTTTTGTATTGGTCTTCATATTTTACCCAAATTTGGTTATATCCAGAGTAACCATCCAATAGTGAGAATATTTTTTCTCCATCTACAACTTGTAATAGTTGGTAAATCTGATGGATGGGGTAGTGATCCTTGAGGGATGCTTGATTCAGATTTCTAAAATCTACATATAGGCGTATATCTCCATTCTTCTTTCTTACGGGTACCTGTTCGGACCCTCCTAACATGTCCTAATTACTTATATTATTTATTCATTATATTATAGGGTCACAACCCTTCACTCTTACAACTATTATACTAGGTATTTAAATGCAATCCACATATGATAATAAGGCATCATCGAACAAATATATAAATTAAGTCTATTGTGGGTTTTCTACCTTACAATAAAAAAGTGATTCAATATAAAAAATGATCCTACTTCTCGCACCATTTAGTTTCATACCATATGGATCAGAGCTAGATCAAGGAGAAAATTCACCATTAAAATTTTTTCCCACCACACATTTTAGCCAGTACACATTCGCAAGGACACAAAAAACATTCACGCTTCACGGATCCATGTCAAAATCCTCACAAAATATTAAACCTTCTCCTAAGGTACGAATTAAGTTTTCTTACACCCAAATTGCTCGACCTTTCGCGTGGTGACTGGTGGCTATTTTGAAAAAGCTAAAATATTCAACACAACATCAAGGTTTTTGATGTCCGAAACGCAAAGGAAAAAAAAATTAAAATTAGTTTTTTATTTTTTATTTTTTATTTTTTACTCACCTGTACCAAGTCATATTGATCGTTACCTACACCAACCACAATGGCTAAAGGATGACGATCACTAGATTCCATTCATGAGAAACACAAAAGGCTCATTGAAGAAGTTCAATAGGAAAGAGAGGAGAATACCCGTACAACAAGAGAACTCTTTGAGAAAATATTTGCAATGGATGTTAAACTTGATGCCATTAGTCAAAATTAGGCAACAACACATGCAAATTCACCCAACCATAGGTCATCAAACCGAGCAATATTAGGAGGTCCACAAACTTCCATTCTACCATGGACGACCAAATTAGACTTCCCAAAATTTTAAGGAGGAGACCCTACAAACTCGATCTATCGAGCAGATCAATATTTCTCACTAAATCAAATTCCAAAAATGCAAAAAGTGCATATCGCCTCCTTCCACTTGGAAAATGATGCCATCCAGTGGTACCAATGGTTCAAGAAAACTAACAGCACTCTGACATGGTCAACCTTTACACAAAATCTATTAGTGCGATTCGGCCCTAGCAAGTTTCAAAGCTTTACAGGGACCCTCACTAAATTATGCCAAACCACAACGGTAAGCGAATACCAAGCAGAATTTGAAAGGCTAGCTAATCGAACATCCAGATTAGACGCTGCCTTCTTTCAGGAATGTTTTTTCAGCAGATTAAAAGAAGAAATTTGAATAGATGTACAAATGTATAACCCTACAAACATTCTAGAGACCATTAGCTTGGCGAAATTAGCGGAGGACAAAATTAAGGCACAAAATCGGTTCACAAAATCAACTTGGGGGAAACCATCAAACACTTATACCAACCCCAAACCAATGCAAAATGGACGAACCCAAAACTCCTACACAACCCCCAAAATTAACCCCGCTCTACCAATTAAGCATCTGAGTTTTGAGGAAATGAAGGAAATACAAGCTAAGGGTCTTTGCTACCATTGCAATGAGAAATTTGATAGAAATCATAAATGTGCCTCATGAAAATTATATATTCTAGATGCCACAGAGGAATGGAGTTCTACTAAAAAGGAACCTGAAATCAAAGTAGAGGTATTATCCAACACACTTGAAAGTGACGAAGAAAATGCACCAAAGGTTTCCTTCAATGCCCTTGCCAAATTTTTTGTCCCTCAAACAATGCGAGTTAAAGGGTATTTTAAGAAAAAAAACCTTACCATGCTCCTAGATTCTGGTAGCACGCACAATTTTATCAATCCAAAGTTGGATAAACAAGCAAATTATTTTATATACCCTTGCAATAACTTCAAAGTGATGATTGGAAACGCCAGAAAAATTGCATGCAAAGGAAAATGTTGAAATATAACACTAACTATGGGGGTTTATAACATGAAAGGTGACATGTACATCCTACCCCTAGGTGGGTGTGACGTTGTACTAGGCATACAATGATTATGAAATTTGGGTGTAGTCCAATGGGAATTTGATGAACTATGGATGAAATTCACAGCAAAGAACCAAACCTATATTATCCAAGGCCTAAAATCAGGACCTTCCCAAATCGTCAGCTCGCATAGAATGGATAAAATTATTCGAAGAGGAAACAAAGGAATGGTTGCCCAATTATTTTCAATTCAACCTAGTCACAAAGAAGACGAGACACCTGAGTTATAAAAGATTTTAGACCACCATAAGGTGGTATTCAATGAACCAAAAGGACTACCTCCACAAAAAAGTCGCGATCACACTATTCCACTATTTCTAGGGCATCACCCTCCTAATATTAGACGTTATCATTATCCATACCTCCAAAAGACTGAAATAGAGAAATTAGTACAAGATCTTCTTAAGGCAGGAGTCATTAGACCTAGCAAAAGCCCTTACTCCTCTCCAATTATTTTAGTTAGAAAAAAGGATGGCTCGTGGCGTTTATGTGTCGATTTTCGAGTGCTTAATAAAATGACCATCAAAGATAAATTTCCTATTCCGATCATAGATGAGCTATTAGATGAACTCCACGAGGTAGCTTATTTTTCCAAGTTAGACTTATGGTTAGGCTACCACCAAATACGAGTCAATGAAAAGGATATTCCTAAGATGACCTTTCACACTCACGAAGGGCACTACGAATTCTTGGTGATGCCATTTGGCCTGACCAACGCTCCTTCTACCTTTCAAAGTCTAATGAATAAGGTATTTCACCCTTTTCTTCGTAAATTTATATTAGTTTTCTTTGATGACATTTTTATTTATAGCAAAACATGGGAAGAACATTTGGGCCATGTTAGACAAGCATTCCAAATCTTGGAGGAAAATCAACTCTATGCAAAAATATCAAAGTGTTCCTTTGGAAAACAAGAAATTGAATACTTAGGGTATATTGTCTCAAAGGAAGGAGTTATGGTAGATCCTTCCAAAATCGAGGAGGTGAAAAATTGGCCTATTCCAAAAACCTTAAAAGCTTTATGTGGGTTTCTTGGACTAATGGGATATTATAGAAAATTTGTCCAAAATTATGGTAGAATCGTTGCTCCTCTAACAACATTACTTAAGAAAAACACTTTCAAATGGTCGTCTAAAGTGGATGATGCCTTTATCACCTTGAAAACTGTAATGTGTACCAGCCATGTTCTAGCCATGCCTATATTTTCTAAACCCTTCATCATTTAAAGTGATGCTTCAGGAATAGGAATGGGAGCCGTACTCATGCAGGATGAAAGGCCTCTAGCTTTTATAAGCAAATCATTTTCTCCTAAGAATTTAGCTTGCTCTATGTATGAAAAATAGATGTTGGCAATTTTCCATGCTATTCAACATTGGAGGCCTTACCTTATTGGCCAACATTTCATTATATGCACTAACCATCATAGCTTAAAGTATTTTTTGGAAAAAAGGACTAATACCCTGAAACAACAAAAATGGGTTACTAAACTTCTTGGCTATGATTATGAAATTACATATAAAAAGGGAAAGGACAGCATGGCAGCCGATGCACTTTCTAGAAAATTTGAAGATATGCCTCAAGTCCATGGTCTTTCCTCCCTTATTCCTAAATGGGTAGATGATGTGCATGAAGAATGGATAAATGATCCTACTATCCATGCCTTAATTCAACAACTTCAACATAATCCTAGTAGAAAAACTCCATACACTTGGAAGGACAATATATTAAGATACAAAGGGAGGATGGTCCTCACCCCCAATTCAACTTATCATGAAAAACTTCTTCATGAGTTACATACCTCACCCACTATAGGCCACTCAGGGTTCTTAAAAACCTATAAAAGAGCCACTACCTCCTTCTATTGTGTAGGAATGAAAAATTACAACAAAAAATTTGTAAAAGAATGTGAAGTTTTCCAAAGACAAAAGGGGGAGACCCTCGCTATTCCAGGATTACTTCAACCTCTTCCTATACCCACCAAAATATGGGCAGATATTTCTATGGACTTTATTGAAGGATTACCAAAATCAGGAGGAAAAACAACCATTTTCGTAGTTGTTGATCGTTTATCTAAATATGCCCATTTTTGTTTCGTGGCTCATCCTTATACCGCTAGCACTATAGCCCACCTCTTCCTAGATAACATATTTAAATTACATGGTATGCCCTCCACAATTGTTAGTGACCATGACCCAACTTTCACTAGCACATTTTGGAAGGAATTGTTCAAATTACAAGGTACTCAACTTCGTATGAGCTCCGCTTACCATCCTCAAACCGATGGCCAAATAGAAGTTGTAAATAAATTCTTGGAAACATACCTTCGATGTTTTTTTTCTACTCAACCACTCCATTGGTTAAAGTGTCTTTCACTAGCAGAATGGTGGTATAACACTTCATACCATACGTCCATCAAAATGACTCCTTATGAAGCACTATATGGTCAAACACCACCATCCCTCACTTCCTATATTCCAGGGACTACAAAAGTCCATGCGGTGGAAATGAAACTTGCTAATAGAGATGACATACTATGGATCCTAAAAGAGAACCTACACATCGCCCAACATTGCATGAAGCAACAAGCCTATCAACATATAAGTGAACGTAGTTTCCACGAGGGTGATATGGTTTTCTTACATCTCCAACCTTACCGTCAATCCTCTCTTAAACAAAAAGGTTCTCAAAAGTTAGCACCCAAATTTTACGGGCCGTATAAAGTTCTCCAATGTATTGGGACCATTGCTTACAAACTAGAGCTTCCTCCCTCTTCCAAACTTCACCCCGTATTTCATGTATCTTGCCTTAAGCTCATAGTGGGAGCCCATATCACGACACAACCCACTCTCCCTGAATTCTTTGATGATGGAGTACTTCTAGTCGAGCCAGAAGCTATCTTGGATCACCACTCTCGTCACCTTCGTACTCGCGATATCATGGAAGTTTTAATCCATTGGAAAGGTCTACCTTTAGAAGATGCAACGTGGGAAAATTTTCAAGATATCTAGAGGCAATTTCCAAATTTCTAGCTTTGAGGACAAAGCTCCTTTAAGGGGGGTGGCATGTTAGGACCCTCCTAACATGTCCTAATTACTTATATTATTTATTCATTATATTCTAGGGTCACAACCCTTCACTATTACAACTATTAGACTAGGTATTTAAATGCAATCCACATATGATAATAAGGCATCATCGAACAAATATATAAATTAAGTCTATTGTGGGTTTTCTACCTTACAATCAAAAAGCGATTCAATATAAAAAATGATCTTGCTTCCCACACCATTTAGTTTCATACCAGTACCAAATTGGATATCCAAGTAAAATATTTTATTGGATATATTATCCTAGTCTTTAGTAGCTTTAAGAGTTCCTCTCTCATAATGGTTTCTATCCTCAGATTGACAGGCATCTATTTTTTTCGGAATGGTTTAGCATCAAGTTCTAACTCAATATTATATTAGATAATATTTTTTTCATACACCTTAAGGTCTTCATATGACCAAGCCACAGTGTCTTGGTATTTTAAGCATAAATATTTTATCTCCTTTGCTTCCTCAGGTGAACGCTGGATCCCAACATTGAGCTTCTTTCCTATCCTAACCTCCACTTATTTATAGATCTATTTACTGACCTTCATAGCTCCAACCCTCTTTCTATATTCATTATCAAATAGACTTTCAAGGGTGACCAATCCCCTTATAATATGATTTTTTCTTAGTTGGATGAAGTCTTTTTGATCTATTTCCTCTAATTCTTCCTCTTGGACAGTTGAGAAGCATGTTTCTCTTATCATAAAATCCAGAATTTTTTCATCACTTTCAAAAACCTGCCTAAATATCTGCTTATCTGGCACTACAAGTCTAAAAACCATTTTAATTCCCTTGGTCTTCTTAGTTCCAAAATATACAAGAGGATTGAAACTAGCTCCCTTCATTGCCAATGAATCTGCCAGGTGATCCTCTTCTCTAGGCACAAAACTTATATTCAGGGCATCAAATGAATCCATTAGGTCCCATACCGTATTTTTGTAAGCTTTCAAGTAATGGTGCTTACTGCTACACTTATTCCTTACCTGATGGACAATCAACTCAGAATCACCATATATGTTCAAAATCTTGATGCTCATGCAATCTACTTGTATCAATCCGAGGCACAAAGCCTCGTATTCTAAAACATTGTTTGTACATGACCATGTCAATCTATAAGCAAAATTATTTATCCCTTCAAACTATGATTGTAGAACCGCGCCAGCCCCTCCACAATTTCTACATTTAGAACCATCAAAATGCATAACCCATGTTTCTTTGTTTCTTAGGGATTGATTAGAAATAGTAGGGAGTTTCTTTTCCAGTTTAATTGTGATGTTGTATGTACCCATACCAGTTCAAAATTGACTATAGTATTCTTTGAAAGGCAACTCATCTTCAATGTCTAACACTTCAATGTTTTCCACTAGCTCAAATTCCTCCACAGGATTAAGATTTCACAAATCCTCTTCAATATTTTCAATATGATAAGAAACTATTTTCTCAGGTGTTATCCTTATCCTTTTTCCTTTGAAAGGGATTACCATGCTATAATAATCCATGTACATACATCCTCCTAGTTTTGTAGTAAATCCTCTTGAGAGGCATAACCAAAAATAGGGTTCCAAGTCCACCACCACTATTTCCTGCACCATTGTTACCTCGAGAGCTCTACGCAACCTCATAAGTACATATTTAATAACCCCAACTATCTTGACAGGTTTCCCATATAATCACAACACTCCAGGATAAGACCAGGTATATTCCATGGCCATTTCTTCATAGATCACCTTAGGCATAACTGTGGTTGATGCTTCTGAATCAATCATACAATTTTAGACTACCCATCCTTCCATTCTTAAGGCTATGTAGAAAGGGAGAGGTTTGTTTTTTAGAACAAGTGTCATTTATTTCTTTTATGGTGGTGTATCGAGAATGGTGGTGGTTGGTCTGTTCTGGGGATTTTTGCTGAGGGAAGCTTTAAGCAAGTCAATCTAGCCTAGAATGAAAAGAGTGTCATATAGGCTAGCTTTTTATGGAATCCTTTTCATCTCCTCAACAATGTTGTACTTAGGGATAGTCTTTCCCGTCCTTTTTTTGGATCACCATATTTCATTTTGTACTATTGGGTTACCTCTAATATTTATCTTTTGGTAAAAGAGGGGAACCTAAGCCTTTCTTGATACTCACATTGGATCTCATTATGTCTCCTTTTGTTTCTCTTTCAAGATTTTTAGAGAGACTATTTGTCTTCTCCTTCCATCTATCTTTAGGAATAGAAAAAGTGTCACTGCTTTGAGGGGGGAAGTCAGATTTCTTTTGATAAGGTACCTGGAATTGTCCCATCTTCTGGGGATCTACTTGTAAGTCTTTCTTTCCAGATCTTGTCATAACAACAATTGGGCTTTCTTCCTCTAACTCTTTTTTGGCCATGATCTGTTCTAGGTGCCATAACATATTAACCCTCCCATTATGATTTCTTTCAGCTTGATCCATAGCTTTTTAAACATGGTTTTGATACATCACACATTATTTTGAGTCATGGGTGTCATTACATACCAAACACCAAACATTTGCAAGAGTGGTATCTGCAGAACACTTTGGCTCCTCATATGTTGCATTCACCTAACCCCAGTACTATTACTAGGACTAGAACTTTGATATTTGTTCACATATGGGGATATCCTTTGTTTTGATCTTTCTAGATCTCTCTTTTCCATTGAATTTATTTTTTTACTTAGATTTTTCATGGTATTTTGTATATCTAGAATAGTAGATAATCCTTTAGAAGTTTGGGAAGGAAGGGGAGGAAAAGGAGGTGTAGAGGATACATGTTTAGACCAAGGAATCAAATTCATTTGTGGAGATGGATATGGTAAAGAAAGGGGGTCCATGTAGGAGGGTTTTGTGGATTTATCATGGCCACTATTGGTTTTTGAGTTATAGGGCAACATGGTTTTGGGGGGAATTCTTCCCATATTGATTAGGATATTTTCAGCCTGGATGGCTGCATTATAAACTTGGGGGAAGGTTTCTACTATAGATTTTTGTGTTTGCAAACTTGGCTCTAATCCCAAGGAAAAAATATAATACATATAAGCCAAAAATGCAGCTGGTCTTGCAGTGGGGGGAATTCTCTTCCATGTTCTACTAAATCTCAAATTAAAATCTGAGATAGTTTCTTGTTGGGTTTTTTGCATGCTTGTAAATTGATTCAGCAGATAAAAAGGATCAACAGATTCATTAAATTATTCTATGAATGTATTAGCCAATTATTTCCATAAAGTGATAGAATTATCTTCCAGATTTCTAAACCAATGTTATATATTTCCATGAAAGGACAAGGCTAGAATTCTAACAATAATATTTTCTTCTTTTATGTTGTGGATTGCTGCTAGATTCAGGATATCTTGGCAGTGCTTGTAATTTGTTTTCCCAAATCCATCATACATGGGGTTGCCTTAGATACAGCCTAGGGAATGACATCCATTTGGGCTAATCTAAGGGGCCTAGTTTAATCCCAGTTAGGATACTTTTGAAGTGGCTGATTAGGAGCCACATTATGTGCCATATTTTTGGTTGTAGGTATTCTTGGGGGAACTATTGGATTTTCTTTTAGAAGCTCTACTTATTCAATAAAATCTTGATTCAAACTTTTGATAACAGTAGCCCCTCTCTGAGGTAACTCAAATTGAAAGAAAAAATCATGGTTGTTCCTATTGAAAGACCTGGTATACATGAAAGGGTACTAGTCTACAATATTTTTTTAGGTTCTTCTGACCAGGGAGTCACCAAATGAACTTTCTTTTCTTTTCTAACAAGGTCAAGATAATTCACCCAATATTGATTCCTTTGGGTTGAGATAATAATAACTCTTCTAATGGGTTTCGTGTTCCTTGTGAACTGGTCCCATTGGGCATGCCAAAAATTGTTGGAAACTGAATTACACCAATTTTTCACTCAGTACTGCAACTGTCTATCTTCCTACTTTCTTTCCAGGCTTGCACCTAATAGCTACAACTCAGCACTCAACATTGGATGGTCCAAAATAGGGTTTTTTGATCCAGCCTTTAGAGTAGGCTGGTTCCTTGTCAACTTAGTAAGTTGTTGACATAATTATGCTCACTTAGGGTTTGGAGTTTAGGGTAAGAGAATTTAGGGTTAGAGAGATATAGATAACAGTGGATAGATAGGTTAACAACATTGCACTACCATAAAAATCTCCCAAAAAACATACTAAGGACATACATTTAGATCAACCTTTATCTCAGAATAGATCATTTCATATATTAAGCACAATAGAGAAATGTTGTAGTAAGCAATTTCAATATCCAAGGAATGATAATCCAAATAATAGAATTCACCAAACACTTAGATTTTACAGAAAAATACTTCTTAATCATATAGAACAAATTCGAAAGCAAATTTTAATTACTTTTAACACCTAGTAATCCAAAATAGGTACAAACTAACCATCTAAGTATTTACAAAAATGCAACTATGAAATCCAAACCTCTGACATCAAGCATGAGAACACAAACTTGAGGCAAATATCAATGTATTGCTATTTTCATTTAGCTCTTCAAAAATATTTACAATGGTACAAGCAAACACACTAGAGCCGACCCTTCAAAACGAGGGTTCGACCTCTACTTATAGTTTTCTTATTACAATAATCAAGAAAAAATACACATAATCTTGTTATAATAGTACAACAAATATTTTAGATGGCATTAGCTCATTGGTCCATCCTCCAAGAAATCCACTGAAAGAAAGTCCTCCATGATAGCTCGAGGTCTCTACAACTTGTTGATAGCTTAGTGTAACTAAAGCTCAGGATGTTAAAGATCATGATTTTCTTTTGATCCTTCTTGGGAGTGAATTACCATCATTGATCAGTAACCACATCTGGTTTTATCTTCTTGGAAACCATCAATGCTTCATCTCCCGATAGATTATTACAATTCTAATACAAAAATGTCTTTAAAACAACTAATATTTGGTAGCTTAACCTCAACCATCAATATTCTTCATCACATGATTCATATTCAATCCGGTATAATCTAAATGCCATTCTGATTTAAAAATGATTATGTCCTCTTTCTTATCAGAAATAGAAAAATCTTCAATTCAAACCTCTGAACCCCGAATCCGCTCTAGGATATTAATCTTCAGTATTATATTCTTCAATCCAGGTCTAAAGCTAGTCACATACTTCTTCCATAATGAATGCACACTTTTATTATTTTTCCACCCCATATTATCTTCATTCCAGGAAGGGAAGACTTGTTCATTCCCGAAATCACCATTCCACACTTTTTTGTTGTTGATGTCATCATCTCTTAGGAACTTTTGTGGATTTGAGATTTATATTCATTTCGGAGTCAAAAACAACAAAGACCTTCTTGGAATCACCATTCTGCATGTTTTCACCACTGATGTCATAATATCTTAGGAAATTTTGTGGATTTGAGATCTCTCTTCATTCCGGATCCAAAGTAAAGTCATCCAAAATTTCTTCAAACATGAAAACTTTACTAACTGCTAAGCAGATTTATATCTTGTGACCCGATCCTAGATAAAAGCATACTACAAGGTTCACGAAATGATGATTTTATCACTTAGTTAAATTTATACAAAAATTTACTAAGTATGTGGCCATTTTGGGCCTACATTATTAAAGTAGGTGTTGTTAATGTCAAAAATAAGGGGTAATATAAAAGCATTATGAAATACATGCAAGAACTAGGATTAGTAGAACTTCTGCATAGATGAAGATATGACCCAAATAATAAATTTGCAAAGAAGGTGAATGACCCAAAAGCTAAGAATCTAAGGTTCAGAAGAACTCTTCGATCGCACTATGAGAAGTTAAAAAATAATGATGAAAAGTTTGAATTAGAATGGGATGTTCAACACATGGAAGCATTGCCCCCTGAAGATATTTATATGACCATGTCATTGATTACACATTAGACAAGAATCAAACACACATCTATGTGGAAGATGTTGTCAAGGAAATAATTAAGAAATAATAATGGAATCCTGCTAAAATGTTTGAATTCTAGAGAATACGGGTAGAAACAAATATAGTAAAATATAGATATCCCATGAAGAATGATAGATTTTTTGAGGAGAGATATGACCAGTATGCTACACATTGGAAAGGTACTAGGAAATTTGTAGGAAGCCTATAGGCTAGGGAGGAGCAAAAAATGATAAACAAGCAAAAGTAGGTCATGACTGGTACCTATGTAGTGAGATTTGGATGATCCACTCCTCTCCAAGAACAAATTCAGCTTGAGAGGCCACCAATAAAAGCTCAAGAGAAAGTCCAAGGGGATAAATCAATGACTGATTCTTTAAAATCATAGTCATTAGTGGTCTCCCTTAGAATGGTTAAGATAATAGATAAAGGAAAAATAGAAGAGGAATAAGCAAAACAAGTCTCTCAAGCATTGGAGCAAATTTAGGATTCACAAAGAGAGTAGTCAAGCCTAAATCAAATTACGCATCAGTCCCCATAAAGGGACTTGGGTATGATTTCTTTCCTTTCTTCTAATCTACCTCCTCTAAGTTTCCAAGAAATACTTCCCTTCCATTCTGAAAATAAATTTCAATCAGGGAAAGTCCCTAATGGCGAGGTCAAGATTCAAAACACACCAGTCTCACAAATTGCAGTAAATTTCATTAATATGGTCTCTGTTACAGTTTTTCTCAGCACACTTCCTCCTCCCAAATCCCGAACTCACCATCCCCCATCCTTACAGCATTTCGGGTTTTTAACGAGGCCCCCGATCCTCTCGGCCATCAATGCCCTGCCTAACAAATTCAAATTCTAATTTTCCCTCCCTCGGTCGAACTTCCCAAATTTTGTCATAAATGGCCACTGCCTTACCCACCATGAAAACCTCATTAAAGATCTTCTCTGACCTGCAAACGCCGCCTTGGTCAGATCGTCCTTCCGCGCCTCTGTTTCGCCCATAATGTCCATGCTCTGTACTGTTGTGAAGACCATTCCCATCTTAATACACGCGGTCGCCAATTTCAATTTCAATCTTCGTGGCAGCCCGCGCGTTTAATTAATTAATTTTTTTTTCTGCTTTGTCTTCGACTGACCGTGTCACTTTAACACACGTGGAGGTCGCGTGTCACTATGGCTTTCCTTCTCATTTGAACGCGTGTCCACAAGCTTGTCTTCATACTTGTCGCGATACCGTGACATGTCGCGATATCGCGACCCACTGTCCCTTTGCTTTCACCTTGGCAGAAAAAGTCACGATATCGCGACCCAACGGTCACCTCTCTTCAATTTGCAAATGATGCCGCGATATCGCGACCAAAACCTTCTCCCCTTCTTCGTCTGCACCGAGCCTTTGATTTTAATTGCCAACTGTAGTCGCGATAACGCGACGGAAATTCAACGCTGTTGAAGTCGAAACAAGAGTCGCGATATCGCGACGTCGCGATATCGCGACTCAAACTGGCCATTGCCCTTCCAAAGCTTTGGGGTCGCGATTTCGCGACCCCAACGCAACTTGTGCCTTTACTCTAAAACTTCCTCTTCTTTTTACAAAACCTCCCTCTTGGGCCAAGATTTGAAACAAACCCAACACAAGTACTTAGAAAATAAAAGCAAACAATAAAATGATTTGGAGGATGCAAGATTGCTCCTTGACCACCGGATGCTCCTGCATCATACACCCGGGTAGATAAAAAAAAGTGACCCTCACTTTTGTTTGGCTAAGGGGAGACCCAAGCGGTCAACCTCCGTCTTCGACAACCAAGTCGCATCTTCAGTTGGTCTGCCCCTCCACTTGATCAAATACTCAGTATACTGCCTGTTTCGGGTGCTCCGGCCTTCACGGGTATCTAATACTTCCTCGGCCTCATCTGTGCTTGGAGTAGAGGCTGGAAATTGCCATGGTTCTGGACTTTGCATGTCTGTACTTTCTCCCTCATGATATTCCACGAGATCTGAAATATTAAAAATAGGTGAAATATCAAGCCAACTCGGCAATTTCACTTCATACGCATTTCCTGACTCCCGCTTTCCCAGTATTTTGCATGGCCCAAACTTTTTCATCTTCAATTTATTGTAAGTCTTGGCAGGAAATCTCTCCTTCCTGAGATACACCATAACCTCATCTCCAATCTCGAACTCCTTGAACCGCCGCTTCTGGTCTGCCCTTGTCTTATATTGACTGTTCATTTTTGTAATCTGTCTTCTTACTTCCTCATGCAGACTTTTTATATGCTCTGCAAATTCTTCTGCCTCGGCACTACATTTTTCTCTTCTGTCCAACTTTCTTAGCTCAGACACATTCCTCGGGCTGTTTCCATATACTATCTGGAACGGAGATTTATTTGTGCTTTTATTAATCGAATCGTTATATGCAAACTCGCCCGTGGTAAGACCAAATCCCATCCCTTGGGTTGATCCACTATCAAACACCGAAGTAAATTGCCCAGGCTTCTATTGACCACCTCCGTCCGCCCATCCGTCTCGTGGATGGTATGCTGAACTGAATTTCAAGTCTCTTCTTCAATTTCTTCCACAGAGTTCTCCAGAAATACCCAACAAACTTTGTATCTCTGTCTGAAACTATACTTCTCGGTAGACCGTGAAGTCGTACCACTTCCTTGAAGAACAACCCAGCAATGTGAACTGCATCACTTGTCTTTTGGCAGGGAATGAAATGTGCCATTTTGGAGAACCGATCAACCACCACAAATACTGAGTCATTTCCCCTCTGTGTTCTTGGCAAGCCAAGAATAAAATCCATGCTTATGTCCTCCCATGGTCTCTCAGGCACAGGTAATGGCTGGTACAGTCTTGTATTTTGTTTTACACCCTTTGCCATCTGGCATATTCTGCAACTTTGCACAAACTTCCGTACATCTTGCCGAAGTTGTGGCCAGTAGTAATTTTCCTCAATCAAGGCAATGGTCTTATCCCTACCAAAATGCCCAGCCAATCCTCCGCTGTGCTTTTCTTTGATTAAATTCTCCCGCATGGAACTTCTGGGAATGCACAACTTACTACCCTTGAACAGCATCCCGTCTTGGATTAAGAAATCCAACCATTTTGTTCTATCCATAGTAAGAGGTATTGAGCAAGCCTTCCAGGCTTCTGCAAAATCCGGATCTGCAGGGTATAGACCCTTCAGTTCTTCAAACCCCACTACTTCCACTGTCAATCTGGTCAGCAGAGTCTGCCTTCTGCTTAAGGCATCTGCAACCCTGTTTGACTTCCCACTTCTGTGCTTCAGTACAAAGGTATAACTTTGGAGGAACTCCACCCATTTCATGTGCCTTTGGTTCAGTTTTGTCTGACTGTTAATGTATTGCAAAGCCTGATGGTCAGTAAACAGTACAAACTCCTTTGGTAATAAATAATGTCTCCACTTTTTCAGGGCCTGAACTATAGCATAAAATTCTTGATCATAGACTGAATACTTTTTCCGCGCATCATTTAACTTCTCACTGAAATAAGCAACTGGCTTGCCTCCTTGACTCAGTATAACCCCTATTGCACTGCCACTGGCATCACAGTCCACCTGAAATACCTTGTTGAAGTCCTGGAAGTGCCAAAACAGTCGCTCGATAACTTTTCTTTTTAATGTATCAAAGCTCCTTTCAGCTCCTGATGTCCATTTGAACTCCTTTTTATCTCCCCTCATTGTCTCCGTGAGAGGTGCACAAATATCGCTGAAGTTCTTTATGAACTTCCTATAAAAATTGGCCAGACCATGGAATGACCTCACTTTTGTTGTGCTTCTTGGAGTAGGCCATTCAATGATAGCTCTCACCTTTTCGGGGTCCATCTTCAGACCTTCTACTGAGATTACAAACCCCAAGTATACCAATTCCTTCTTGACAAAATTACACTTTTTCAAATTTATTAATAACTGTTCTTCTCGCAGTTTTTCAAAGACTCTCCTGATATGCATCAGGTGTTCCTCCAGGGTCCGGCTAAATATCAATATATCATCTAAATAAACAATAACAAACTTTCCCAGAAATTCTTTCAAGTACTTCATTCATCACCGCATGAAGGTACTTGGTGCATTGGACAGTCCAAAGGGCATGACCAACCACTCAAACAGGCCTTCTCTTGTCTTGAAGGTCTGTCTTCCATTCATCCCCCTCTCGGATACGGATCTGATGATAACCACTTTTCAGGTCAATCTTTGTGAAGTACTCAGCTCCACTTAAAAAGTCCATGATATCATCCATTCTTGGTAACGGGAATCAGTACTTAATAGTAATTTTGTTGATGGCCCGTGAATCTGTACACATCCTCCATTCTCCATCCTTCTTTGGCGCCAGCACTGCAGGTACTGCGCATGGACTCAAACTTTCCCGAATTAATCCCTTTTCTAATAATTCTTGGACCTGTCTATTTAACTCCTCAGTCTCTACAGGTGTCATCCTGTGTGCAGCTTTATTTGGCAGGCTTGATCCTGGTACTAAATCTATATGATGGCTAATTTTTCTCACAGGGGGTAAGCCCTCAGGCACATTGTCAGACACAATGTCTGGAAATTCCTCCAGCAGATTTAGAACTTCTGTTGGGGTATCCCGGCATTCCTTCCCCCTAACTCTAGGGATTATTGCATAACATAAATGTTCATGCTTTAACCCATTCATAAACTCTCTCCCCTCAACTAAACAGACTCTGGAAATATTACATACCTTTTCATCTGCATCCTTCAAGGGCTTTAGTTTATGGCGTACACCATTCTTTGTCAATGAGTAGGTGTTGGCACGGCCATCATGTACCGCACTCCGGTCAAACTGCCAGGGTCTCCCCAGCAACATGTGGCAAACATCCATGGGTAAGATGTCACACAGGACCTCATCACAATAATTCCCAATGTTAAATTTAACATAACACTGCTCATTGACCAAAGCTCCGTGGTCCTTTTGTAACCATGCGACCCGGTATGGGTGTGGGTGTTTCCTCCTTTCTAATCGTAACTTTGTAACCATTTCCTCGTAAACCAGGTTATCCGTGCTACCATTATCAATAATGATATTGCAAACCTTGCCCGCACATTTACATCTAGTGCGGAATAAACTTTTCCTCTGGTCTGTGTCCTTCTCCTCGTTCAACAGGACTCTTCTTACAACCATTGTTTCTCCTCTCTCCGCTTCTTCGGAATGCTCAGATTCAGCATCCTCCTCTGCCACAGCAGCTTTGGCTGGGCCCTCAGGCCTCTTGTTTGTTCTTTCTCGGTGTTGTGGACATTCAAATGCCCCGTGTCCTTCTTCACCACAGTGGAAACATGTTCCACGAAATACTCCCCTTCCAAACCCTCGTCCAGATCCACCCCGTCCTCTTGGGTAGTCGTTTTGATCTCGGGGCTGATAAACATCTTCTTCTTTTTGGTCCTCGGTTACTACTGGCTTCACCAGTCTTCTTTGGATCCTTGTACTTTTCCCCACTGGTTCTCCCACCATTCCTTCCACCTCGGCCTCTTCCTCTTTGCTTGCCTTCAAACCGCTTGTTTAGCTTTTCTTCTACCTTCAAGGCAAATTGGTAAGCATCCTCAATGGTGTTTACTCGAACCAGGCTCGGCTTCTTCCCGGATACCAAGCCTCAACCCATTAATGTAACGGGCTAATTTCTCTTTATTTGCCTCTAAATGCCCCGTTCTAATAGAAATTTTGTAAAATTCTTCAGTGTACTCTTGGACAGTTTTGTTTGTCTGTCTCAAGCTCTGCATTTTTCTTAGCAGATCCAACTCGTAATCTGTCGGGATGAACTGTCTTTTAAGCTTCTCCACCATTCTATCCCATCTTGTTATTCTCTCTTTCCCTCTTCTGTTTCTCTCCAACTGCATTCCCCTCCACCAAATGCTGGCATGACCCTTTAACTTGGTCTTAGCAAATCTGACCCGGTTAGGGTCTTCAATCTCCTCATACTCGAAATATTCCTCTAAATCATTTATCCAGTCAATCACTTCTTCTGGATTCAGATTTCTCGAGTAGGTAGATACCTCCATTTTTGGCTGTTTTCCAATCTGAGAGATGGCCCTATACAACCGGGCTTGAGCAGGATCCACAACTTCTTCTTCTTCCTCAAACTGGTCTTCTTCCTCAACTTCGTCTTCACTTTCCTCATCCCCTCCGGGTTCGCGTCTTCTGCGTAACTCTGCTTGTAGGGCTTGAACTTGCCTTTGCAAGGCCCGAAAGTCTTCGGCCGGCACTACATTTCCTGCTCCGCCACGGTTCCTTCGTGGAGGCATGATATTTTCTCTGTATTATTATTTTTTTTTTTTAGAATTCTTCCACAGATCCTGGTGCAACTGCCTCTCTCCGACGATCTGTTACACGCTCAGGAGCTCCCGCTCCGATACCACTTGATGGCGAGGTCAAGATTCAAAACACACCAGTCTCACAAATTGCAGTAAATTTCATTAATATGGTCTCTGTTACAGTTTTTCTCAAAGACACTTCCTCCTCCCAAATCCCGAACTCACCATCCCCCATCCTTACAGCATTTCAGGTTTTTAACGAGGCCCCCGATCCTCTCGGCCATCAATGCCCTGCCTAACAAATTCAAATTCTAATTTTCCCTCCCTCGGTCGAACTTCCCAAATTTTGTCATAAATGGCCACTGCCTTACCCACCATGAAAACCTCATTAAAGATCTTCTCTGACCTGCAAACGCCGCCTTGGTCAGATCGTCCTTCCGCGCCTCTGTTTCGCCCATAATGTCCATGCTCTGTACTGTTGTGAAGACCATTCCCATCTTAATACACGCGGTCGCCAATTTCAATTTCAATCTTCGTGGCAGCCCGCGCGTTTAATTAATTAATTTTTTTTTTCTGCTTTGTCTTCGACTGACCGTGTCACTTTAACACACGTGGAGGTCGCGTGTCACTATGGCTTTCCTTCTCATTTGAACACGTGTCCACAAGCTTGTCTTCATACTTGTCGCGATACCGCGACATGTCGCGATATCGCGACCCACTGTCCCTTTGCTTTCACCTTGGCGGAAAAAGTCGCGATATCGCGACCCAACGGTCACCTCTCTTCAATTTGCAAATGATGCCGCGATATCGCGACGTCGCGATATCGCGACCAAAACCTTCTCCCCTTCTTCGTCTGCACCGAGCCTTTGATTTTAATTGCCAACTGTAGTCGCGATAACGCGACGGAAATTCAACGCTGTTGAAGTCGAAACAAGAGTCGCGATATCGCGACTCAAACTGGCCATTGCCCTTCCGAAGCTTTGGGGTCGCGATTTTTCGCGACCCCAACGCAACTTGTGCCTTTACTCTAAAACTTCCTCTTCTTTTTACAAAACCTCCCTCTTGGGCCAAGATTTGAAACAAACCCAACACAAGTACTTAGAAAATAAAAGCAAACAATAAAATGATTTGGAGGATGCAAGATTGCTCCTTGACCACCGGATGCTCCTGTATCAGTCCCTCAATCCACTTCATCTCAAATTTCCACATCCATTCCATATTCACTCACTCAACCTCCATTTGTTTCCATAGAAGTTCAAATTTTGGCTTCCACACCATAAAATCCCCTTATGTCATTGGCATCATCAATTGCAATATCAATAGGACCACAACTTTTAATACCACTTCCAACCACATGATCAACTAAAGCTATAATGTGTACCTCCCTACGCCATGATTCCACTATCTTAGCTTCTCCACATACCCCTCCCCACCTTGTATCATCTTTGGTTGCCACATCTACCTAATATACTAATACTATTATGGCCCAACACTAACGGATAAATGAAATTTATTTTAATACAGTATATTGGTGGAATAAGCAGCTAGCAAAACCATAAAAAAAAACAACTTGCAAGAGCAAGACTACTATCATAGATCATGTTTCTATAAAGAGAACTGATGAGGCTTGGAAATGCCTCAATCATAACATGTTTTAAACACTGAAATTGCCTACAAAATCTTATGTTTAACCTAATATGCTATTTAAGTTAATTCAATATGTTGTGTATTAACTATTTGCATGATAAATGTATCTGAAATACTATATTTTGATTTTTATAGCTTTTTGCATAAGTTTTATGTTATTTTGTTATGACTTGCTAAATGAGATATGCTTAGGTTGATAGCAGCATTTCACGAATATTTTTTTGATATGTCTCAAGCATTTATTTTACCTAAATCTGGAAACAGTGTAAGCAAACTATTACTATGTAGCAAAAACTTGTTTTTCCCATGTAAATTCTAGCCAACTGCCAATGAATGGCAAGGCATGGAATTCACATATGGAAAAATATGAAGACCATTGGAATATGATCCTGAGAAATAAACCAAATGAGAAATGAAGAGGAAATAATTTAAAGAGCACACATTTTTTCATTCTAAATTCTCTATGGAATGAATAGATATCTTCGAAATGAGAAAACACAATGTCTTCGGAATGAGCGGATCTTCGAATGAGAATTGTAGTATCTTCAAAATGAGCCACTTATCTTCGGAATGAAAATAGAATGTGATTTTTGACTCGTTGACCGATTTATGACGCTGCAAAAAGGAAAATAAATATTGAAAAGGGTAAGGGAAAATATCTCCCATATAACTTTATCGTCCTTTCCGACCAAATCCACCATTTATGGAAAGATCAAGTTTGATCTTCTTCTAGGATAAAACCAGGAATTGTTGTAGCATAATAGGATTAGATATTTTGAGATATTCTTAGTTGTTAGTAGATCTTAGGACATATATAAATATGGCTTCCATTCAGGTTGAGCTAGGTAGGAGATCTAGAAAGCAGAGAGTAGAGAAATATAGGAGAAAATAGGCAATAATCAGAAAAATGACTGTTACAGTCCTGTAACAATTTTTTAGTAGAATTATTGTCATCATGTTCTTGAATCAATAAAGTGTACTATTTATATTTTATATTGCTTGTAAATGAGTGTGAGTAAGATCTAGAGAGAGAGAGACTCATACCTTCTTCTGGACAAGGAGGCTAGCCACTTCCAGACCTAGGAGGAGGACTAACAACAGGTTTTTATTCTGATTTTGTTGTAGCAGAATGAGTTGTAGAACTTGTCATTTCATTTATTTGTAAAAAACTAATAATATTTAAAATATTAGCTTATTTGATGTTTTGTGATTAATGGTTTGGTTGTAATCTCCACTTTCAGCAAAGCTTTCAGTTTATTGCAGATTGTCATTTTTAAAATTTACTATTTTCTATAATTTCTTGCATTTTGTGTTTGTTGTCAACCCCTGCATAGAAGATTAAAAACCTTATGTTATAGAGCCTTGACAGGGTTTCATTTCCATGATATAAGTAGGTTTCCATTACTACAAAAGTAAATAGACTTCCTTTTTGCAATTATAATCAGACTTCTAATTTTGCAACTGTTATTTCTGCAACATAATTAGGTCTCATTCTGCAATTGTAATTAGGATTTCATTTATGTAGTTAATGATTAGTTTCCATTTTTGCAACTTAGATTAAGGTTTAATTCATGCAATTTAGATATAGGAATGTCCTAAATCTCCTATACAATCGGTTTCACCAATAAGACCTATTGCTCCAGATTGACCTAAGTTATAACCCTGTTCACCCCTCATAGATAGCCTTGTACACTACCCTGGATTGACAAATTCATTGAGAATTAATGATGTGTATAATGACTATGCATCAAGAAAAAAGCTCATTACGACTCCTAAGGTGAAAAATCCTAGAAAGGAGATGGCTATAGAAGACTATGAGGTTATTGAAAAGATAGTAGACATCATGAAATTACCTATCATTGATTAGTTAGTGATGGATAAGGCTCATATGGATACAATATTCCTAAAAGGTGACATCCAAAGGGAAGATAATGAAGAACTGAAAATAAAAATACAAGAGTTGAAAACTTCACTCAGAAATCATGAGAGTCTGGTCAACACACTCAAATACGAGGTAAAAAAATGGTAAGACAAGTATGAAGAGACTACCAATTATAAATAATAGTTTGAGAGCATTCAAGCTCAAGTAAGAACTCTGAATAATCAAAATAACCACTTAAAACAATAATTATTGATTAAAAGGCTAGACCTGCTAGATTTTTAAAGGATCATGTAAAACAATTTAGAAGAGAAATATGGTTACAGATTAAGACAAAAGGTTTAGAGGCTAGACTATTTTTTATATTATTAGGCAAAACAACTAATGAAATGGAAATCACCATGAATACTTTTAAGAATGTGCAAGAAGAGATTCAACACAAGATATCACCAACAAAAAATATTTGTATATTAGCTAAGATGAGATCTATAGTTATGACTAGACTCATATTGAATAGGCAATGGTGTACTTCTAATAATATAGTCAAATATATCCTAGCTAAGAATGATATATTAATGAAATATTGGTGACTATCAGATAGGCTTGAGAACAATATGAATAAAATGACGAGGAAGCTATCTCACACTAGGCAACTTGGTTTTCTTGATTACCTCAAAGAATATCGATAATACATCGGAGAGGTAGTGTTGGGAGCCTGCTTAGAATCCATTATGAAGGACCACTCTAAAATAGAAATATGGCATAAGCCAATCTAGCAAGACCAGGTGATCCATTTGATTAAAAGTTTGATTGAGATCAAAGATATTATAGCTGATATTGGTAATTGTAAAGTTGAGTTATCCTATATAAGGTTAGCAAGTTTGCAATGAATTCATGAAAAAAAATTATCAGTACCAAGGATACACATAAATCTTGGGAAGAATATTCAAGTACAAAGAGTAATGCAGTCCAATTACTCAGTGAGGAAGACATTAGAGAAGCAAACATCAACATAGAAGAGATATATGAAGATAAATCCAACGAAGAAGATCAAATTGATGAGGATAAAATAGAAGAAAAAGTGAAAGAAGAGGAAGAGGATGAAGAGGTTCAGGATATTCAACCTAAAAAGCCTAAAATTGAAGTGATCCACATTGAAGAAGAAGAAGAAGAAGAGAAACAGGTCCAATGAAAGTGATCATTAGAAAACACAATTTTGATGAAGTTTTGTAGTCTGAAATATGTCAGAATGTAGACACCTAAGACACGTCATATTGAGAATACTACCTATATGGACATATTTTTAGGTCATATGACCCACATTGGGCAACTTTAGGGCTTAACAGTGGTTTTCCCCATTCAAATAGATGTAAATTTCCCTTTTTAGCCTAGACCATACCACCAAAGGATAACCTCTAGAGGTCATCTCACCTCAAGATAGTCAGTAGTCACAACTGTCCTACCCCAGGATGGTTGTGCCTAGAGTAACAAGACAAGATTTTCTAAGCAATGGTTTGAGTAGTTTCATGCCAACCAAGCATAATAGATTCTTGATAATCATTTCTTGATTTCAACCTCTTCTTGGCTTCTCAAGGAAGCCTTGGATTCCCATTAGGAATTCTATTTAAATATGCCTACCCTTCATTGAAAAGTATCCAAGTTTTAGAGCATCTAATTTCTCTCAAATTATGCAACTAGAGATATCTTACTCTCATAAGCAATGAAGTGCTACCAAATTTCAACCATGGAACCACAAAACATGATAATAAATCATTTAAATCATTGAATATTGAATTTACACTCGAACCATCAAATATCTTGATTCGGTATCAATTTCCATCAATTAAGTCATTCTTCATGAGTTCACCAAGAACATCAATTCATCCATGGATCAAATATGATATTGACTCGCATCAGTTACAAGGAATTCATTCATAGTTTAGTGGTCATATCTCCTTGAGAAAACCCGTAGGCACCACCATCTTGCTTAGGGATAGCTAGTAGGCTAGACCACTCTACATAAGTATGAACTCCCAGTAAGATTTTTTTTCTTTGTTTTCTTGCTTTTAATAGATTTAGTAGCATTTCAATTACTAGCTAACATAGTTAGGTTGCAGCTTTATGCATTTGTTTATTGTATTTCATATTTCTTTATCATTTTCCTCATCATGGATATGGGCATTATCTTGAAAGGCTCTTCAAATACTATTAATCCCTTTTGAGTTTATTTGTGTGCAAATTATAAGTCTTTAAAATGAGCTAAACATCATAAATATTCATTCATCACCATCTTACATCACAAAAGTCACAAGAAAATCCTCCCTAAATCAGTTTGTAGGATGCCAAAAAGATCTTGTGTAGTACATACAAATGGTTTATGTGTAATAATTTGTATCAAAGATTGGTAGTGATCCATCAAAGGGGATATTTTTTGTAACCTCTTTGTAAAAGAACAAGATATTATCAATAAAAGGGCATTGTCCATCGTTTCTTTATTTCATTCTTTATCTGAATGGTTATATTATATTTGCTACATTTTAATCTTACATTTATTTTTATAGATGTATGATATTTTTAGTTATCTACAATGGAAATCATGATCAAAACTTGTTCATATTTAGAAAATTCATTGCTAATTACTACTTTTCTTGGAATTTTTGAATTGTAGGTACCACCATCCCTAATAGAGATGATCAGCAGTCACGACTGTCCCCTTGCGAGACAACCAATAGACTCCATCGTCCTACCCCAAGATGACCTTAGAGAAGAAGCCAAAAAACTCAAAAGCAACATCTTCAATCAGACTTAGGCTTCACTTGTAAGTCATTATGTTATCATTTTCCCGCTTTTAATAAATAAATGTAAGATTTGTATGCTTAAGTAGGAAAATTGTAGAACTTTCAATTTCAAGTAATCTATTTGTGATCATCCTTGGGTCAAAAAACCCCTATTTTTTGTCGTCCCTATCCTATACTGCCCCTATTTTTTACTGTACCTATATCAGATGACCTCTACCATAGATCATCCTTCATAAAGATGGCCTCTATCTAATTATTGTGTGGTTTGATTGCTTTATAACTACTTAAAGGCTGATACCATCCTAGGGTTATACATTTTTAGGTTTCTAAAATTGAAATGTTTATTACTTAGATATATTAAAATCAAATGTCATTCTTTTTTATGCATTAGTAAAGGAACATTGAATGATCTATGCAGGGTTATGCGTAAGGGGTCGATCCCAAAATGTATTTATAAAAATTTGGTAAATTAGTTTCAAAATATAGGTGAATAGTGTCCAAATGCATATAGAAGGTTCACTATTATTAGGGGTAATGTTGGAAATTTAAACTTAAAATGGTCAAATTATTATAAAATTGGGGTGAATTGACCCAAAAAAAATTTGCACCTAAAATTTTTTGGCTAATGGGCCCTGGTCAAGGGTACCAAATATTAGCCAATTCCAAATTTTGAAAATCCTAATTTTAGCCAATTTGGTGATAAATAGCCGCTATGCATAACCCTAGCTCTATGTTTGTATTTACTTTTGCATAAAATAAAATGAACCCCCACACACCACACACTATATTAAACATCGACAAGTTGGATTTCATCATCGATTATCAATTGAGACCAACGATGGTGGGTTTTATATCTTCTTTATTGGCTTGTATGTTGTTACTTCATAACCCTTTTTTTTCCAAGGCCAGTCCAAGAACTATCATAATGTGAGGACTGGTAGGACCTAGGCTCCCTCATTGGGTTTGGATTTCATCACCAAGCCTGGTGGGTTTCATGGCTTGGAATTCATCACCAAGTCAGTGTGTGAGAGCATACATGTGAAAACCCTAAACTGATTCAATATCATCAACAAAACAAAAACAAGAAAGAAAAAAGAGTAAAAACAAAAGAAACATAAAAACACATGAAACAACATAGAAATTTACAAATAAAACTTAAAATAGATGAACACTTTGTATACTTTATCTACTTCCTTTATGTTTGCATAACTAAAAATCATGGTAACGACATAGAGTTGGCTTCAATCACAAGTCAGTGAGGTGGAAAACTTACAAGGAGGCCCTAAACACCTCCAATATAGTCTAAAGGATCTACTCATTCTTGTATTACATACTAATAGTCATTATGAGGTTAACTCCTCGTATAGAGGATCTGACCATCAAGGTACCCATGCCTAGGGAACACCTATGGAACCTCCACATGATCGAGTATATGATCTTGTTAGCCTACATCGATCCTATGCTACAGCTAGACATAATCCACTCATTGAGGGGCATATTGGGATATTGGTATGAATCTATGTTCCCACTCAATCCATACACCCATCTGAGCATGAGCTAGATTACATGCCTTTACCTAGCTTGGATGGGTGAGCTACTCTACTTTATTTTCCTTGGGCAAGCAAGAAGTATGCTCACTTAGATAAGTATGATTTATATTGTACAAATATAGCAACCTATTTCATTTACACTCATTCTAATGATGAGGATGATGAACACGTCATACCCCTACTCCATATCAGTGTGAATATATCACTCCTAGATTTGAACATCAAGTTAATGTGGATTCCTCCAATTGAGAGAAATGGGTTGCTATTTATGTTATACCTTTAAAATGAATCTCCTTGTGTTAATATAAGAACTCAATGACCCTATATTATCAATCAAATAGACCAAATACCTAGGCAAAACATGAGTCAATGAGAGCAACTACACCAACTATGATGGGATAGGTTGTGAAAATATCGAGAGAACCTATAACAAGAATGAGAATGCCCATAGTAGGATACATAGAACAATAGAGAGTGCACCACCAAAATTTGCATGAGCAAATATTGTGTGAGAAAAAATTGCATGAGCAAAGATGGCGTGAAGAGTAATTACATATGAAATATTAACAAGAAATCCCTATACCTAGTACTTATAGGAAAAAAACCAATTGAAGGTGCACCATGCAAGATCATGAATTTCCTCATAGGCCAACAAAAAATCATCATCCTCATGCATAAACCCATCATCATAGGTCACAACAACGTCAACTACTAGATTTCCAAGCAGACTATGAGGTCTATGAAGATTTAGAACTTGAGTATCAGGATTGAATGTATCCTGAGTTACTCTGCAAATACATGGTTGATGATTACATTTGTCTACCTTAGTCCAATAGGATTCTCTCACCTCCTCTACAAATACCAATCCAAGAAGATGATATCATCTCAGGCTTATAATGTCCTTACGGAGCCTATAAAATTTCTAAAGAAGCAAGAGGTGGACTATAAAAAGCCTAAATTGCATCATCTATGCAATCAACACCTCCACTCATTAGTTTCATATCCTCTCTATCTTGAGCATTTTAAAATGTCAAAACTAGACAAATTTAATGGAGATGAGGATGCACATAAACACATAACTGGATTCATGAACCTTTATTTTTAGTTACAAGATGATGATACCTTGTTGTTAAGGAATTTATTAATAGAACTCTATGGCCTAACCTTAGAGTGGTACAATAACTTGCCAAGGCATTACATTTTTATCTTTGAATAACTTACAAATGCCTTTTTAGAATGCTTTTCATTTGGCATCAAGAAGAAGGCCAATTTGAGTGACTTGGCTAACCTTAAACAATTCGATGATGAGCCAGACATTGATTACAAGAAAGATTGGAGAAGTGTGATGTCAAAATTACATTTCACTATACCTGTAATGGAACTAAATTGGATCTTTACTCAAAGTTATTTAAAGAAAAACTTGCTTCTTTTACAATTATAGCAATATAAAACATTCTAGGAGGATTTGGCATAAGCCAAAGTAATCGAGGATGTAAAAGTTGAAGAGGAGGACATAAAAATCTGAAAGAAGGAGTGGAATAAAAACCCAAGAGGCAACAAGACATAACAAAGATTGACTTCAGTCAACCAAGTTGTCCTTTGTGTCCCTAAACCTAAAAAATAATCAACATCTCTATAGCCAAATTATAAGGTACAGTTTCCTCCTACACAATACACCAATCAAAATTAGTGTAATCAAGTGCAAAATTGGCAACGCTGCCCACCTTGCACTTATACGCCATTACCTAAGCCTTCGATAATCCTTTTTAACTGGATATGTGAGGCAAAGTCCATTACCCTACTTGAGATTCACAACCCTAAACCTAATAAACCAAAACCTAATGGGTATAGAGAGGATCAATACTATGCATATCATTGATAAAAGGGTCATGATATCCAGGTGTGCTATGCATTCAAAAATCTAGTATAGGATATGCTAGACAAAAATCAATTACAAATTGATAATCCTATTGCCCTAGATAATCAATAGATGGACATCTTTAAAGACCCATTTCCTACACATGAGGTCAAGGATGATCAAATCAGGCAAATGAATGAAGTCCATATGGCCCCACCTAATCAGGGTTTCATCAAAATGGTTAACATTGTGATAAGAAATCATAGATATGAGCAAGTTGCACCTCTTGCAATTCTCATTAACACTCCATCTACATAAAAACCCTTTCCATACCAAAAATTAGGTCCAAGGTCCACCAACTTAGCTAGTGGTGACATTTAGAAGTTGGATTACTCAAGGTTACGTACAACATAAACCAAAATTTCCATTTATGAGCTCATACAATAGTCACCAAGATATCACAAAGCTCTAATGGATATTTTAAAATCAATTGAGCTACAAACCCATGATCTAGATGCTTTCACTAATTTTGTGGTGCATATCCAAACATCCAAGGATCCTGTTATAACCTTCCAATATTATGAGATCAAACGTGTGCCCACAAATATATCTGACCCTCCATTGCACATCATTGTGTGCATCAATAGGATTCTCTATAATCAGGTATTAATAGACACAAGATCATCAATAAATATCATTAAAATGACCACCCTTAATCATCTCAATCTCCTATCATCACACATCATGTTATCCACCTTCACTTTGATATCATTCAATGATGCTCTTTGCTCAACAGTTGACACTATAGTCATTTCGATCTAGGTTGGACTAAAAACAATCCTAGTATTGTGGCATGTCATAGAAGGTGTGATGCAATATAATATATTGCTCGGGTGATCCTAGATTAGGAAAATGAGATGAATTTTGTCCATACTGCACCAGTGTATTAAGTGCATTCATGAGGGACAAATTCACATAGTTCCTTTAAACTCAAAATTGTTTAAATATGTCAACCTAGTCAATAATCTGCAAGACTTGCTCTTGCATTCCACACACCTGGATATTAAACTAAATGGACCTATCAAAAAAAAATCTAGGACCTTCATCAAAATTATCACCTTCATCCTTTGATTCATCCACTTCATCATCACTATCTCAACCCTCTCCATTATCCTCATCTAACATCCCTTCATCATCATAAGATCCACCGAGTGAGAAGGAATTCAAGGCACCAATTGAAGAAGCTCAACTATTCATCCCAACTATCTCCAGAGCAGAGATTCCAATCCTCATGGAAGAGGATGAATTATCTACTATGATAGATGAACTACTTCACACTGCACCTCTCTCACCTCCTTTTTCTCCATTACCCTCATTGAAAGTTACAATCCACTTGGCTAACCCTAGTCTTAATGAGTATTTGGTACAAAATATTACATTTATGCCACTTGTTGATTTTGCTCAAGATATGGGTAGAACTCATGTGCCATATTTACCCATTGGTACCATTGTACCCTTGGGAGTCCCTTAAAATCAAATTAATTTCATTTATGGGGGCTTTAATGATCCTATAGATTAGTTTCCCATAAGAAAAAATGATGATGAACCTTTCTTAGGAAACATTAGGTATATGTCAAACCCAGAATTTAGCTTGCATTACTTCTATTGTTGCCATTGGCATGAAAATGACTTAGGTTGATATGATCAAGGTCTTAAAACACCCTTCCAACCATATTACCAACTTCCAATGGATAGATTTGGCTTATGTTACTCCACATTCATGCTATATGAATTCTTGGTAGATTCGCTTCAATGCCTAAACCTAGGTTTTAATGAGGAAATTGATGAGAATGAGTATGCCAACCCAAGCTATTCTGATATGTTGAGATATCATCTCCCTATAATGATGGTTTCTATAAAATATTTTGACTCCTCAAATGAGACATCAAAGAGTGCAAGGATGAGATAACCTTATTAGAGAAAAGAAGAAGATCATTGACACCATATTCACCTTGATTTTAGCAAAGGAGTTTCACCCTTTTATGTCCATTTTAATCTAAAAGAACAAACACTTGTAATCATACCTCAATACATTTGGGGTAAAAGAATTATAAAAAGGATACTAAGGCTCCAAAAATTTCAATATAAATATTGATTCTTTCTATTGCAATCTTGTCTCTTTATTTCATTGCTTTGTATCATTCTATTTTGCTCACAAAATGGCAATCATGGTGGGACCCCCAAAGGGTTATCTATTTATTTTGCCTTGCTATGTTTGATATGCTAATTTTATTTTTTTGTTTATTGTAGTTTTTTTTTATCTTTATTGCATAGAGATCGAAGATTGAACCCGAGAGTTCTAGGATATGTTTGGGCTATTTTTACACCTATGCAAATGTGGGAGGGTATTTGGATGACTGAACAAACATAGAGTGATGTTTGTATTTTAGAGAAAACACAAAGCAACATTTGGAAGCTTGCATAAATTTAGAGTGGTTTTTGGGAGCTTACACAAATGCAGAGTGGCATTTGAGGAACTAGATAAGGAGCAACAAAAGTATCCCAATTCTATAACAGCTAAAAACTCTAGTATGCAATTTATTTAAAAAAAAAAGGATTTCTTGTTTTTTGTATCTGTGTGCATTTAGGCATTAGATTAAGTGCACTTGTAGGCATCCTAAATCCTTTTATAGACATTTAAAGAAAAAAATAATCTAATCTACATTTTAGGATATGTTTTCATATTCCTAGATTACAAAAAGTCTAAAAGTTGTATATTAGAACTAGATCTGCATCATTAACTGTATTTTTAGGTCATTCACATTTTAGACTTATTTTGTGTTATTTCTAAAACACAATAAAAAATGCAAACCCATGTTTGGACAGTGCAAAATGTATACTTGTGTTTGGTCAAATGCCTTGTAATATTTTATCAATACCAAACACCCCTGTGTGTTTGGCTCTATGTTTTAGAACCCCTACAGAACCTATATAAACTCTATTTTCTACATCATATTTGGAAGTATGTCTATTTTTTATTTCTTCTATATTTCTATTTATATTTGATTGCATGAATAGGCACTAAAAGTTGAATTGCATCTAGAATGCATTTGTCTTTTATTTAAAATAAAAAACTAGAAAACCAAAAACATCAACACACATACACTTGCATGTTTCATAATAAACATTGGTAAGGTTGGATTTCATCACCAACCCCCAACCAAAATCGGTGATGTTGGAATTCATCTCCTTCCACCAGATTTCTCCCTAGACACCTTAGCAGCCACAAGCAAGTGGCTTTCTATATTTCACCACTAAAAAATTCCCTACTTTTGGGTATGCCCAAAGTAGGAAGGATTAGCAAATCCCCTTTACAATAGGGCTTTGAAAATAATTAGTGGACACAACTATCGTTATTGACCATGTTAATACAAGTGCTAAGAAAAAGCATGGGTATGTCGATAGTAGAACATTAGATAGTGTGGCCCCTTCAAGGTTTCTTTACTTCCATAAGGTTACCTTGAGCCATTATCCATAGGAAGCCACTTTTTTTCTGCTTGGGTTACATTCCTAAATAAGGGGATGTGCTTAATCTACCTTCAGTAGATTTTTTTTTTGTACCCTTAGTCATCTAGGAATAGGATTTTTCAACATCAAAACCCACAAAAACAAAAAACAATAAAAAATGTTCAAAAACTTCAAAAAAATCAAACAAATTTTGAAACTCCAAAACAAATCAAAAAGTTCAAAAATAAAAATAAAAATAAAAAACTTCAACACAAAAATAAAAATCCAAAAATATCAAAAATAAAAAATGAGACGTACAAAAATTTAGAAAATATTTGTTTGTTTGATTGATTATGTGTTTTTTACTTTGCATTCGCATCACGCCTTCACACACATGCCCACCATTTATAACCCCATCTCATCCCAACTTATAGTAATGATTTGAAGTCAAGCCAAAGTGCTAATTCAAGTCCAAATTCAACCACCCACATCCATGGAGTACTTTTATCAACATTACCAATATCCCACCACCTCAGTGGTGGGACAAGTTAGTGTGGCCTACACTATATATCTAGACTTATCTAATGGGCTATCTAGTTTTGCATCCACTTCAGATATAAATATGATGTAAAGGGCTACCCATGCTACCATTCTAGAGACTCCTAGGAGTGAGCCACCTACGCCATCTAACCATCGCATCATGTATCTACATAATAACACCATTAGGACTTACTTGACTATAGTAGGCTTGGTTTTCCCATCATTACCTCATATCATCATTCCACATCACACCATTCCCATATTGCATCAAGAAATATTCTACTCTCATAAATAACAAACTCATAATTTCATCACTAATCCACTTTTCAAATCAACTCCTACAACCATGACTTACACCTATCCATCATCATCATCTCATCAGTACATCTCTATTCCATCACATCAAAACATCATACATTCTAACCCCTTATACAAAGCACAAGTCAATGATACTTTACAGATACTTTCATCCATCCCATCCACATCATCTGTTGATCTCATCCAACATGACATCCCTCATTAAGTCATGATGCCTTTCCCCACCTACCCTCCTCCAACATCCACTCAAATGGTGGCCATGCATCTTGCTCAATATTTCATCCTCCATACATCCACACCATTTGCATCCATGATTTATATAAAATTTTATCTGCACTTACAATTATTTCTTGTGGATGAGGCCAACCAAAGTACTCATCCTAACACACAACAACAATCACAAGTTCTATATCCTAACCATCCATCCACCTCACATAAAAACACCTTCTTCACTCAAGATCCATCATGGGTGTCATGACCACCCACCATAACCATCCCCATCCATCCACTCCATCACATGTATGCTACTTCATCAACACAATACACCATCATTCCACCATCTCCTCATTAGCAACCAATGTTTCACCAACACACTTTGCTCATTTTACAATAAATTTTGAATTGCCTCACAAATATTGAGCTACATTTGAGTAATTATCAACCTCATCAACATCGCCCACCTCATCAATTTAATCCACATTTCCCACCTCATTCCAATTATCAGTCTCGTACTTGGACTCCCCTATTCAAGCCCTTGTTGACAATATTTCACAAGTTGTAGGAGGCAAAAAAAAAACTTACTTGACATTCACCCATTACATATGAATCAACCAATGTTTAATATATGTAGGAAGGATCACTATTGTTTGTATCATCGGTAAGTGGTCCATGACATCAATATTTGCAAAATGTTAAAACTTGTGGCCCAATATCTTATTGAAAATGAGACATTTTCCATTGAAATTTCACTCATCCCATCTAATCAAAATATTGGTATCCACCTAAACCACTATGGAGATGCTCAAGGTATCACACCTTCATCATGCTCACTAGTCATAAAACAATTTGGGGATGCTTAAGGTATCACATCTTTCCCATGCAAAAAAAGGATAAAAAAAGGATCCAAAGGAATCAAAATCCTATGGTCATATTCAATTCAAAAGGATCCAAAGGAACCAAACTCCTTTGGTGACATTCAACTCAAATGGATCCAAAGGTATCAAATCCCTTTGGTCACATTTTAGTTCAAAAGCATCAAAGGCACTATTTTGTTACCTTTTGATGCAACATGTAATGAGAGATACCACATAATATGTAGAATAATATGAAATAAAGTAAACCTATGAGATGACTAAAAATATACTATAAATAGAAATGATGGAGATGTTTACAAAAGTAGTTGTTAATAAGGTTAAAAAATGAACCTTAAAGAACCCAATTAAAATATAAATGAAGTTGATATATACATTCATAACATAAGGTTATATAGGCACAAATATGCCCAAAAACCAAAAAATACACGTAAATCATGCAAAATAATCCCAATGCACGTAGGAGCACAAATAGGAAGGCAACTAATAGAGAAATATGCTAACAGACACAAGAGTCTTGCTAACAACTAACAACTAAACAATGCCAACTAATAATGCAAAGGAGACATGAGAAGAAAGGCTCATGATTATTTAGCAAAATAGAATTAAAAACTAACCTATGCAAAAACATGCCCTCGTCACACCTCCCCACTCAAGTAGCATTAGAATCTAATGATTTTACAATAGTAGTGGAATATGAACTCACCAAATCCTACAATGAAGGCTCATGACCAGATGGAAGAACATCTTGGAAGCCATGGGATACCGATGTAGAGATACAATGTTGAGAGTATTCCCTTGCCAAATGAAATGTGATGACAAGGAGTAAGGACCTGTTGTTGGATCTGAGAAGGCTACTGAACATCTAAAACCTAATAATATGACATCAAAAGAGGTCACTACAGTATTCGATGTGGAACAACAGGAAGAGCAGTAGGAGCAACAGGAGGAGGCATTGATGCAAGAGGAGGAAGAACCTCCTTAGGAACATAAGGATGCATATCCTTAGGTTATGAAACTAAAGAAATCCTTGGTAAATATTCCAATAATTTTGTATGTGGAAGATTACATATAAGAAAGCTCTTACTATGATGATGAAAATAATATATTTTGTGATAAGAATCATAGGAAGCTCGCTTGTCATATTAATAAGGCTGGCCTAGAATCATTCCACATAATTCCATGGGAGTCACGTCACAGGTGACTTGATCCACATAGTGTGAACCAAGTGAAAATGATAAAGTACAATGTTTTGTGATTGCAGAGACAATTCCCTCATCCTTACACCCAAGTGAATAGGGAGAAGGATTGGGTTCGACTAGAAATTGGTGATGATCAACAACATCTTGAGAAATGAGGTTGGCCATGGAACCATTTTTGAAGATGCAACTTATAGAAAAATTATGGAGAATATGTGCTCGTGTGAGGAATAGACTCTCTCTATGTTTTTGTCGATGCAGGAGGGTCACTTGGTTCAATTTCCATTGAAGTTTTGGATACACTGTATCTTCACCTACACATTAAATGGGCCCATATTGTGGTGCCTCCTATTGAGGTTGTACAATCAAATTTATTTTCTTTCTAAAGAAGTAAGATTCAATGTGTCTTCATTTCTCACAATTATTACAAAATTGTTTTCCATTATAAGGGGAAGAAGAAAAATAAGGAGAAGTAGAAGAATAAGAAGAATTTTTTTAGGATTTATCGGATTGTTGTTTCTATGGTGGTCCTAGTTTGGGTGCCTTGTATGAGGCCCCTGACTTCATAGCGAGTTTCTCTTCCTCCAGTTGTACCTTATTATATACCTCATTTAAATTTACATAAGGTGTATACTTCAACTCTTGAAAGAGTTGATCCTGCAAACCACTCTTAAAATTGGTGATAATTTTAGGAGTGATATCAAGGATAATTTTAAGAATCCTTAGTTTGTTGAATTTTCCAATGTAATAATGAACACTCATGTTGTGTCCTTGCCTCAGATGATGCCATTAAAAATCCAAATCTTTAGCAATATTGGAAGGATAGAATGTATCCTTCAATGCCATGACCAATTCATCCCAAGTTTCTATGGTATCCTAAGTGCTTTTATGATCATGTACCAAAACTTTAGCAATTCCAGAAAGTTTCAGTTTTGCAAGAGCAACATGGTCATATTTTTTAATTTTACTATAGTAAAACCATGTATCCATGTTGAGAATCCAACTATTGAGGATGTCTAGATCTCGAGAGCCATTATATATTTTAACCTCACATTTGATGTGAGGTCAAGGTTCATAATATGGATGGTGAACTTAGTCCAGTCATTTTTTGAACCTTGTCAACCAATAGGTTGACTACATAAGCTATGGTGGCCAATTGATCTATCAAATCAGTAGCCATATGACCTCTGGTGTAAGCCAGGAGTCTACGAAACTCTTCTCAAAAAGAGTGATAAAAATGTGCCTCGCAAGGTAATTCAAGGTGCTATGAGTTCTAAGCACGTGTACAATGAGCCTCAAAAGGCTTTACACTCTTTGCATATTAGGAAATTTACAAAGCTCTCCCGTAATGCTTAGGAAATTATAAACTTTTGCACAAAGGTTTGCAACAATGTGCAAAAATTAAGCCATAAAGGCTTTTTACAATAAAGTGCAAAAACTAATGTAATTTTGTAGCTATAATTAATTAATTTTAAGTGATTAAATAAAACTTTATTTATACCTTTTAGAAATGTATTCTAGCTTTGAATGCACTAAAAAAAATTTGGAGGTCCCGAGGGGTTTTGAACCTCAGACCTGTAACTCCAAAATGCCCTACCACTAGCCAAGAAACTGTCTGGTCTAACCCAACAGTTGGAAGAGAAAGGACAAAGATAATATTTCAGCCCTATGTTGTTGACTAAACTGAACATGAACCACGTAGTCAAAACATATTTTGGCAGGAATGTGATTTCACCAATGAATCAATAGCTACAATTTGTGAGAAACTCCTCCCACGAGTGCTATAAATAGGAAATCCCCTTCCATATCTAAATCTTCTAGCTAGATTTAGCGTCAAGCTATGTATGATAGTGTTCCATAGAAAAGATTCAACATAGCAACATTACCATGACAATTAGGTATGCACTTCATCTTTGGGCTTTGTTGATTAATAGAATTTGTGTGTTAGTCTCCCTAGTTGGCTTTCGTACTAGCCTAGAACAAGTTATCGTCCATCTATAAACATAGATAAAATACTATATAACTATTGATAACAAATAATCACTACGATCGACAAACTGGATATGAACCAGAGAATAACAGGGTTGAATCCATGACTATTAGCTCACAAATCGTATCTATGGCATCTCAAACGAAACACTATGATCAATTTTAGTGGGCGAAATTGGGTTGGATACCAAATCCTATAGCACAAATCCAACTAAAAAAATGATGGTAGAAACAAAAATTCCTAAACAAATCAAACACACTTATGTTTTGTCCCACATTCAGGACATAGTGGATTCAAAAGTAATTTTTTAATCAACAAGGCTGAATAAGCCTTATGACTACCTTATGGTAGTCGACCCCCATCCCACCTTGTGTTTGTTCTAGCCCTCTTAAGATTTGTGTTAGTCCTTGTCCTATGCATGTCTGTTGTTCCTTAGAGCCCGATCCCACCTTGTGTCATTTGTTAGATCATTCTTAGGCTTACGTGTCTCCTAGGTTCTAGTAGTGTGCATCGCGTTAGTGGAGCCTACGTCAGGTCCTACGCTATGCTGCTATCCTCCTCATTGTCAGGTCCTAGTCTAGTCACTTATCGATGGTTGATCTACTCCTGTTGGCCCCACATGGGTTGTTTGATCTGGAATTTATAAATCTCTCAAAGTTGGGGAAGTGGGGGGGACGCTAGCTACAACGTTGATCAAACATAAAATAGTGGATCCTAAATTTTTAAAAATATTGGGTCATAAGGTCTCACTTCAATGAGAAAAGAGCCAAATGGCAAAACCAAATGGAGTGAGAGTGATTTGCAAAGAAGCAAAATCAAATCATTGAGGAGTCCGATCAGATCGATCGGGCTCTAATACCAATAATAAGGTTCAAAAATGAACCTTAAAGGTCCGAATTAAAATAAAAATCAAGCTAATATTTACATTCATAACATAAGATTATATAGGCACAAATATGCCCAAAAACCAAAAAATACATGCAAATCATGTAAAATAATCCTAATGCATGTAGGAGCACAAATAAGAAGGCAACTAACAAACACAAGAGTCTTGCTAACAACTAACAACTAAATAATGCCAACTAATAATGCTAAGAAGACATGATAAGAAAGGCTCATGATTATTTAGCAAAATAGAATTAAACACTAACCTAGGTAGAAAGATGCCCTCATCAATTATGGAAGGAAATGAACACTCCATGAATACAACTACAACTCAAGAATGGGCATTGAGCATGTTACACCTCATCACACTGCTACATCATGCCACTCTGGTCTATATGACTATATCTCACAATGACTTATTAGTTCTATACTTATGGCCCTTTATATTGGAAATAAGTTCCTTTGCAAACACTCTACATAGATGTGTAAGGGACAACTTACACTTTGACACTTGTGTATTTATTACATTGCATGTAGTAACAAGATAAATTTTCCCTAAAGTAGTCTAGTGTCCTAAGTATGTACAAATAAAGGTACATTTACATTATACAAATGATGTAATAGTCTATTTATAACACCCCCCTATATTACATTATTTGGATATTGAAGACTTTAGTCTTTAATGTGGATATTCTTCCATAAGATAATAAAATTTGTATTCTCCTTCATCGCTTACTATGATCAGGTTTAGTAGATAATCTATGTCTTCATATGATGCAAAGTAAGTTGTACCTAGAGGTTTTTCTGGCTATTGTATGAGTTCAATTGGTTCAGTCTTCATGATTCCAGTTTTCTTTTTAGCATGTTTTTTCTTTCTTTTACTTCTTCTTCTCTTGGGATTATGCATTAGTGCTGGTAGAATTTCTACTTCATGAAAAGTTAGTTTATCATCACAATAATATTGTTCTTTATCTTTCTCCTTGTGTTGAGGAATTACAAACACAATTAGTGATAGATACACCATCAAAAATTCTTCTGGTAAAAATATAACCAATCTTTGTGAATTCCACCATGCTGTGAAGAGAATATCGTGAAGATAACCCATAAATGTTGTAAAGTTACCTTATTTAGCTTCTTTAAGAAACAAGGAAAATTTATCTTTGTTGCTAATGGATAGATACTCATATCCTTCAAGAGTATCTATTAATTTTTGGGAGTATTATTCTACTTCATGTAGTGGTTATTCATTATTGAAGGCATTTTTGAAGATATCATCCATGATAAATCCTTCTAGATTTTGCATGAATATTTGGAGTTTATCTTCTGGCTCACTATATTATACTTGATGAAGAAATATAAGCTTGATTTGATATAACCTATAATAATAATTATTGTTTTTGTAGACTATATTATGTCTCCCATATAAAGTGAGTATATACTTCGAAGGATTTTAAGGTTATGAGGAAAGCTTATATTTTGTAATTTGATATTCTATGATGCATGCTTGATATTACCAAGTTTTTTAGAATGCCTTATGACTCCCTAGTATGCTATGGATAAGATATAGAGCTTTTGTATAATTATAGTTCAATATTTATTGATTTTTTAAGGTTTTGTAGAATAAGAAAATCAATTCCTATTATCCCTTATTACTCCTATTGAACTAAGCATTTTTTCTAAATTTTAAAGAGGTTATAATATTGGATCTTTTGTCTCATTTTGAAAGAAATGAGATAATAGCATTATGAATATCCAACCTATGAGAAAAATCTCTTTATGAATAACCCTTTAGGAATTAGGTTATCTGCATCTAATTTTACAGTTAACTAATTTTATGTAGCAGCCCTTATGACTCCCTAATATTTGGACAAAATAGATCACAATTAACGTTTGCAAATATTCAATATTTATCCAAGTAGAAAAAATTATTACTCCTAGGTTTTATATTGCAGATATTTGATTTTTTTGACAAAATATTTCCCCATGTAAATAAATTTCTTTGATTTAACCCTTATAAATCCAAGGAAATAAAGCACATATTAATGAAATAATTTTACCTTTCTTCAAGCACTATTTGATGTTGATTTTAGAGAAGATTTGAATACTATTTTACATAGACATCATGGATTCTTTGGGCATATCCTCCAATGGAAGTGGTCTATGTTTAATGTATTCCAAATATAGAATCTTCAAGTCTCTTCCCTTGAATTTGGTTTCCTTAGCATTAAAGGCTCAAAAACCTTCTTGACTACTACAACTTGGCCCTTTTTCGCTCAGATAGCATGAGAGTAATTTTGATATTGAATAATGCTACTTGAATTTGGTTGTTGATGTCCTTAAATGGGTATGATCCATCTCTTATGTGACAAGTGGCATGATCATTACCTTTGATAACTTGAGAGTTTTGTGCCAACGAATGCTTTGTCTCCCTTCTTGTAATGTAAGAATGTTACGTTCTTTAGTGAAACGCTTGGTCTTCCTTTTTGACAAGTGTACTCAATGCACCAAATGCACCAAGATGTTCATGTAACTCCTTGAATATGAGCATTCTCTTGAATTGAGCATTAGGGTTTCCCTTGAGTGACAAGTATCACTTTCTTCTCTGCATGGATGTAGACCCTATTTCTAGTTTGAATGGATCCTTTGAGATATTTTTAGCCTTGCAATTATCCTCATTTGCCTTCGTTTGTCTACATAGTCTTCCACAAGGATATGAAGCAGGAGTATGGAGGCCTTGAGCACCATTATCAATGAATGTACATGGAGATATTAGTACTCCAAATGGTGCTTCACCTTTCTTTTACCTTGTATTTGATTTATGCCCTACTTACATATAATCTCTTGCTTTTTAATAATGTTGTGCTTCCATATTTTTGTACATGTATCTTGTATGATCAAAACTCTTGAATGTGAGGAGTATGAGCCCTTCATATGGCTCTCGAGCTAGGCTTGGATGGATGATTACGTAAGGCTTATTTCAACTAGTTTTTCCAGAAAGAGTAGTGTCTTTTTGGCACCTTTGAATCTACCTTCTTCCCCTGTATAACTAGATTAGAAATAGTGCACTACCATATGCAATAGTTCTAATACAATATGATCTTATTGCACTTTATTTTGCAATCCTCTTTTTTTATTATAAATTCTAGTTTTTTTAGGTAGAATATTGAGTGCAATATAGGGGTTGAGTTTTTCACTGGAAGCGTCAAAACAACCAAAAAAAAGTAAAGGGTAAAAAAAGTAAGCCATAGGGAACATCCATTGAAAAATACAACTATTAAATGATTGAAAGATAATCCTCATCATCATCCTTGGAGGCATCCTCCCTAGGGTTGGCCATCTTTTTATTCTTCATCTGGTTTATGATTTTGCCCACTCTCACTAGCATCAACATGGCCATGGAGAAAATATCATCCAAAATGGTAACAGGATAGATGTCATCAATGGGCTGAATAGGGAGTGCACCAGTGGATGGAGCAGTGGTCACTTATGTCAAATATTTGAAATCCATAGGATTATAACTTATCTTTATTGAAATCCCATAAAAGGGAAACAATGGTGGTTTTGAGAAGTAGGGGTAATTTTGCAATACCTACCTTTGGATTACTTATATAGTCATTTATTTTTCATATATGATTTAAGACCTCAAAATTAATTACAAATAAGATATTGTTTCTAATTGATTTTAATTTAATAATTTTTTTTATAATATCAAATTTTATCAAATAAATAAGAAATGTAATAACTCTAGTTAGAATTTGAAGGTAGGTTAATATTATTAAAACTAAGGTTTCAATTATTTGACTACTAATAATAAAATAGAATGAGAGAGGGAATAAAGGAATTTAATTTTTTTGGAGCACACAAGTTCTAGAATAAAAATTGAGTAATACAAAATCAAAAATTGATGGAAGACATCTTATAGAAGGCTAGTACATTGCGTGTGAAAAAAAAGAATATCTAATATCATTATTAAAATTAATATTAGATAAACCTATATGCTAAAACTAAGATAGAAAAGTAGTAAATTAATAATAAACATCAAAATATATCCTAATTCCAACACAAATAAATGGAATCATTAAAGAACAATTACACTAATATCATTCACAAAATACTAGTACATATAGCAACCCTGGGACGCATGCACTGCTCTCTTTTTTTATGCTACTTGCAATGTATTAAGAACCCAAGATGAAATGGAAGAAAATGAAAAGCATATAACATGGAAATAAAAAATATGGATCTCTTTATTCGTATTAAAACCCAGTTACATGTCAGTCCTTCTTAGGGATACTCATTTCTACACAATAAGGTTACAAATAGGCAAAGAGTGCCTCTTTTGTGAAGAGGTGGTACGATTTCAAAAAGCTTCCCAGTTTCGCACATGGAAATGTATGAGGGATTACATATGCATCCTTCTCTAGGTCTATTTCCTAGAGGGATCCATTTTTCTCTCATATGTTGCAAATTTCGTCCGATCAACCTATGGCCCTGTAAGCAATGAAACAACACACGCTTAGATGTCCGGTAATGCTTCCCCAGATGAGGTTTTTAGTACTAAATATAAAAAATGAAATAAAATGTAAATTAGACTAATGCTATGAATGCAAATGGATGAAATGATGCTATGCTAAAATAATGAATCTAATGTCTAAACCCTAAGCTAAGCTTGTGGGCCACTGTCCAAGACATTGGCTGCTAAAGTGATTCTCGTCCTCTTTGCTCCAAAGCTATGGATCAAATATTGTATCTGATGTTTGAAATAATGGTTGCTATGATATCCAATATGTCAGGGCTTCGTCGTACATGCAGTCTCCAAGGGAACTCTCCAAGTCTCAAAATATCTCCTCAATGACAAATATTGATGGATAAAATATGGATCCTCTTAGATAAAATATGTCTCCCTTTGGTGCTCTTAGGCTTACACCTTTTATAGTGTGAAACCCTAGGTCTATGTCCAAGCCCTAGGAATGAATTTCTCATGTATAGTGCAAGTTAGCATGAGAGGATTTTTGTATTTTCTATGTTTGGAGGCCAATTAATTGAAATATAACTACCAACTTGAGTCTCCTATGTGAATGGTCATTAGCATGAGAAGATTTTATCCTTTGTTTATGTTTGGAAGCTAGTTAACTAAATTCTTAATGGAAACTCAAGTCTCCTATGTGAACTAGTCATGAAAGGGAATGAAAAGTTACTCCCACTCACCTGTATTGCATACAAACTGCCACTTCCGCTTGTTATTAGGTTTGTTTGTCAATAAAACTACTTTTAGGGTTTAGCCACTATCATCTACAAGGACTAAGATCTAGCCACTATCATCTATAGTGGCTAAGGTCTGGCCACTCTAGGCTTGAGTGGCTAGGATCTGGCTACTCTTGGCTTGAGCGGCTAGGCTTGGATGGCTTGAAAATGCCTCAAATGAGTGGTGAGAACCACTATTGATGCTTGGAAAGTCCAATATTATGTCATCTGATCTTATGAATGTGTCTATGTGAGTAGCTCCTCTAAGCATGACATGATTTAGGTTTCTACAGATGCCCCTTTTTATAACGCATTATGTAGAAAACACAACGTTGAGAAAAAATGTAGACTGATCTTTTTGTAGGGTGTATGGTGATCAATGTTCTGATCAATGATGGATGGACCAATAATGCAAGATGGTGTGCATCCCTTGAATCATTGCCTCAACATTCAGATTACTTAGCTCAGTGGCTTGGGCATGTTAAATTTCACTCATTCCTCAAACTCAATCAGGTATCTTGAGCTACTACAACAATTTTGACTAGTAGGAGAGCTATAATTGAATATGTCATGTCTGCTTACATTCCCATCAAACAAGGGAAATTTGAGATTTTTGTATGCAATGATTCATAGGACAAACATGATTTTGTTATTATTGAGTGATATTTTGTTGATTTTGATTATTATTATGTTGAGGTTTTGAACTACTTCCTCACACAATGGATTGGTGAAGAAATGACAGTGAATGAAGCGATAAGTTGCTTGATCAATATGACTAATCTGGTTCCTTTACAGCATTTGTTTTTAATAGGCAATCCCACATCCAAGTGTGATTCCAATTTTTTATGATAATCATCTATCCCTATCCAAAGGAGTGGTTCAGCTATCAATAGCCTTCTTAGGAATTTAGGATGAGTGATTGAATTTATGTTCATATTGCATCACTTTGGCTTAATATTTTTGGTATCATATGGGAATTAGGATGGTCCTTTCGCACCGGTGGAGCAGTCCTACCACATTGGTCTTCTTCGATATTGAAGGGTGGCACATCGTAATTCCAAAATGAAATGATTTTACCCCAAGTGGCCTTATGGTAACCTACTCATCTCATAGAAATGCATGGAGTGCGAATTGCTGCAATCATTGAGTGGATAGAGCACGTAACTGGGTATGAGATCTGATTGAGATTATGCTTTTATGTGATTTTTTTGTTATTTAGGTCATTAAGATTACTTCAATTCATCAAAATGTGTTTATTTAATGTTTTTGTCATCCCCCCATGGAAGGATTTTCATTATTTTTATCTATGGAGAAGGCCACTGTTAGGTCCAAAAGCCTATGATTTTTTTCCTATGGCCATTGTTGCCTTGAGTGACCATGAAGTTTGGGCTATTGACGTCAGTAGCCGCCAAGGCATAATTTGAAAATATAAAAAATGCATTTTTAGGGTTTTGACTTATCACTTTCATTTGCTGTCAATCCACTTTTTAGAACTCTAGTGAGACATCGATAGTTGCAATTTTTGAAGCTACCTGCATCGAGGAAATGGCTGCACAAGATGAGGCATTAGTTGTTGGAGGAGCCGAAGCTTCTTGGGTATTTTATTTTTTTAAACCCTAACCTCTTTTCCTTTTCTGGGTAAAAATGAACCTCACTAAGTAATTGGCAAATGAACCTCACTAAGCCTGTTGGTAATGAAAAAAATTTGTAGTTAGGCTTAGTTTAAGTTTTTAAGTGGTGGGTTGGTCCCCATTTTGTTCTTTTCCAAAAAAATTTAAATTTTATGGCCTAGGAGTCATGGGTTTTCCATGTTACCCTTTAGTCATTGTCACTCAAAGTGGTGGCAATTTTTTTGATGTCACTCAGAGTGGCTAAGTTTGAACCCCAATGATCAAAAATTTGATCATTGGGATTTGATCCAACGACCAAATTTTGGTCACTATAGGCGATAGCGGCTAATCCCGTTAGCTGATTTTGCATAACTTTTTTGCTTCTTATTGGATTTTTGAGATATTTTTTTATTTTTTTGAAATTTTGAACTACTCTTTAGCCTGTATTGCACTGTAGTTATGTTTCATATTTCTTTTTCTTTGCTTAGATCCTTATTGCTTGGTATTGAGACTCGAGGCTCATGAGTGACCTCCTACCCTTTCTGAATGACAGATTAGAGGTGGCTTAAGGCTCGTGGGCTCTAGTATGTTACTAGACTACCTCACATTATGTCAGACTAGGCTTACCTTACAACTTTGGTCCATAACTAGGTCCCTTAGACTAATCCCTTCCACCTCTCTACCGAAGAGATGACCATTATGCCAGAGGATGTGTATAGGATATTTTAGATCCCTTTTGATGGGGTGGCTATTATTTCGTCGGCCACTAATGCTAAGGTGGCCATCTTCACTCAGGTTTTTGGGAGGTATTCTAAGGATTCTCTCAAGGACAAGTATGTAGGAGTGTCTATCATCCACTGGTACTAGGAGTGTGTTTTCATAGTGAGGCATGCGGTATTGCTGATGGTCATCAACAACGTCCTTATCCTAGATTGCTTAGGCTTGAGGTTCCCTTGGAACCTCCTTGCGATGGTTAAAAACTTGATATATAGTGAGGAGCCTATAATAGGTGCATGTGGTAGGTCTCTATTGGATCAGTGTTATTATGAGTTGTACCACATCCACCATAGGGGTCATGTCAGCATTGCCTACAGTTGGCTTCTATAGGTCTAGGGATGGGAGCACATTAGAGTAGATCGCCCTAAAGGGATTCCTAGTGCTATGATGCTAGATGGTCCAGAGAGAGTGAGGACTATAATAGCCACACTTTTATAGGAGAGCTTACTCATTACATTGATACTTTCATTGGACTCCTAGATGGAGATGTCATATGGTACCCGTATCGTGAGTGTCCTACTTAGGATGACCCTAACAGATTTACTGCTAGGACATGGCATGAGTGATGGCTCATTGGATACAATGTTAACATCTAAGAGCACTTCTTCTACTCTTGGGTTCTTCATCAATATGGGTTGCAGTAGGATGTGCCACTGGTGCCATTTTTATAGAGGTGCATCAAAGCAGAGAGAGACCTCCCTCCCTGATACGTTATAGAGATGGCTTATGAGGAGGATGCCCTAACTATTGATATTGAAGTAGATAGTGGAGTTACAAAGACATTTATGTGGTGGTGGTGTGACCTGATGTGGTAAAGTGAAGGCAGTCTAGACCAAGAGGATGATTATAGAGATGGGACAGACCTAGTGGGGTGCAGGGTTCACGTTAGGACTATGGTGTGGGGCCAACAAGTAGAGTAGGTAGCAGTGGAGGAGCAAGAGGCTCTTAAGGAGGAAAAGGAGGATATGGAGCCTGAGGAGAGAGATTCTCATATTAGGGCACAACCACATGATGTGGAGGCTGAGATCTAGTTAGCCAAGATATAGGTACAATACTGTGACGCCATCATAGCTTAGAGGGATACTACTATAGCACAAATGTCAGACCAGATATAGGCTTTACAGGCTACTCTAGGAGAATATACCTAGATGTAGGTTGTTGTTGCCCCTCCTACTCTCGAGGATCCTTCAAGGGAAGCTCTCAAGACTAAGATCCATCATCTACAAGGATTTTTGGATGAGAGTGATGTTCATATTGGTTAGGATGCAACCCATATTTTTGCTCTCTCGAGACATATTAGGAGGCTAGAAGCCATCTCTAGGGAGAGAGGGACTACAGGTGGGTCACAGGTCAGTAGGAGCTCTATAGTAGGGTAATATTCCATTCGACCTGGTCATGGGTCCCAGACTCATACTGAGAGACCAGTAGGATCCAACTCATACCATTCTCCCAGAGATTCGACCATAGGGGGCGCTACTACAGGGGGTGCAGGCCCAGTATTTGATTGATGATGCTCTTGGTTTTGATTCATTTTTAAGTTCGGTTGCCCTATATAAATGTCATCCATAGGTATCTTTTTATATCCATGGACTTGACACACATACTTTTATGATATCTTTGCATTATGACTCATTATGTGTCTTTTTTATTGCTCATATTTTTATTGTTATTTTGTTTTATGATGTGATGTGATGATGGTGTTATGATGATTTGATGTATATGTTAGATGATAGATGATATTGTATATGCTTATATGGATGTGTAAATTCTTATATGATTTTATTATATGGCGTGATGTACTTTGATGATGAATGATGAATTCATGATTGTATTCAAATGGATATTGCCTATATGTTTTATGATATGATTTATTATGTGATGATGGATGATTAAATGAATTGTGTTTATGGATGCGATATTATTGTTAAATGCATGTTTAATTTTGCTTTAATTGTATGCATATAACTTATGTGATGAAATGGTATAAATTCACCTATATGCTTTAATCAATTAAAACATAAGGAATGCATATGACATTGACAATATTAATGGATGATACCATAGAAAGTAAAAAAATAATCATGAATTTAAATAATCACTCTTATCATAAGAATTTATTAAGTATTCATATATGAGATGTAATGGTGTGTAATGTATTTTCTTGATAATTTTATGTAAATTAAAAGATATAAAGTAGTCAATAGTCATCTATATACTATTTCTAATATATATGCAGTATCTGTCTGTAGCACCCTAAAATTGGCACAGTTAAACCATCAGTAAAAAGATTAAAAATTTGAATTTTAACCCCAAAATCACCCGTTAATCGCTCACCTCATTTTTTGTGCCATTTTTAGAATTTGTTTTGACCGTTGGACGATATCATCGCCGATCTGACAATATCATCCCAAATCGGACGAATTCGTCTGGAACAGAATGTCCAGGCGATTTTGTCCCAAAATTGAATTTTCATAATTAGCCTCTATTTCAAAAACCTCTCCAACTCAGGCAGAAGCATGTCTGCGCTATTGGAGATTCCTACGTTGGAGATCTCCTAGATTGGGATGATCCCAAACCTCCTAACCTCCCCCTAATCCTATATAAACTTGGGATTTTCCCAGTTTATCCCCCTGGCTGATCATTTCCCTACAACTCTAATTTTTTTTTGTATTAGAACATCCTCACCCCCATCATTTGCATTTGTATTTTTAGGTTTTATTACAAGATTTTACTATGTTTCAGCCAGAGGAAGCTCAAATTGTCGCAGGTGATCCAACATGATTTTAGATGATCCTTTCGAGATTAGTGATGATCTCGTATGATTACAAATGATTTTGACTGCAATTCAGATTGGGGGAAACCAGATCCCTGAGTTTATGTTTTCTACCTTTCTTTCTTATTTAATTGTGCATTAGATCAATTTATTTTTATTCTGCATCCTAGAGTTCACCTCATTTAACATATTTGCATGATAAAATTTAAAATGAGTTATTAAAACAATGCATCCCATTTGATATGCTATCTAGATTTATTATTTAAGCATCTATACTATTATTTCTATCATTTTACATCATTCTTACAATTGCATTTTTGGTTTTTGGTGTCTATTTCCATGATTGCAAGTTTTTGATGAATTTTTTTGATGAATTCATCAGGTTTTTGATGATCTTGTCTGATCTCAGATGATCTCCTATGATTTGGGATGATTCTATACAATTACAGATGATCTTGTCATATCCGGGATGATTTGGACTCCTACAAGCTTCAGAATCTTCATCAAACATCAAGAATCAGGTGTATTCCTCTCCATTTCACATAGTCTCTATATTTAGGACTCATTCATGTCTGTTGTCTCCATATAAACTCAAAATTTCATATAGAATAGCTTAGATTCATTTTTTACAACCTAGGAATATGAATGATTGAATATAAAAAGAACACATCAAACCCATTCTTAACCTAGGCACAAAAATTACCACTCAAAGTTTCCTGGTGAACCCCACCATCCTTAAAAAATTCACCCTTATACCCCTCCCCTGATAGGTGCGACCTTCAAAGGGCCTCTCCATCTGAGGTATTGTCCCATCCTTCTAACATCCCCATGTCAAGGCACGAATCCTTTAGCCTGAAGGTAAGGGTGCAAAAAATTTGGGCGATACATTTTGGTGAACCCGACGTGAAAACTAAAACACCTTTTGAAAACAATCCAAAAAAAAAAACAAATTATTAAGAACATCTGGAATCATTAGAAAATTGTTAAATTTGCATATCATATTTAGATGGTAGATTATAATAGAAGATGAGCTGTCACCATAAATGTTGAAAATCAATTAACGACCATAGAAATTACTTCTATACTTAAGTGTACCTAAAAAAAATAGAGCCCAACCTTTGTGGGACAAACTTGATAGGAGATTGGGTACTATTGAATCTAGATCTATAGAACTTAGGCAAATTAAGAGGTTTTTCCTAGATAGAATCCTGGATCCTGATCAGGTAACCTTGTATCATGAACTTCAGAGAGCTTGCCATAGGTGGTTAGTAGATAAAAGAGCACTTGTGTCTTCAAAATTGTACACCTTTGAGGAATAAGTTTCTATCTCGTATAGAGGATCAAGAAGTCATTCTTACAAATAGAAAAATATGGAATAGAGTTCCTAGAGCTGTGTTGTATCGAGAGTATTGCCATGAACTTTATTTTTACAGGTCAAAGCCTAAAATAGATCATATTACCATAGCACACTTTGTCAAATTCTCGAAAAACCACTGGAAATTTGAAGAGGAGCATTTTATGACTCCTAATGAACTTGATCCTATCAACGATATCTATAAACTATTTATAGAAAACTAAGTCATTATTTTTACTATTTTTATTTCTTGCAACTAGCATGATGTTTGTTATTTTTATATTTGTGAAATAATAATACAAAACAAAAGCAAAAAATTTCTTTTTTAAGTATTATAGTAGGTATATAGTTAAAATATATACTTCTCAACCCTATCACATATATATATATAAGTATATATATTTGCTAAAACATAAGTTTAGCACAATGCCTAGACTTAGGAATGGAAAACAAACTGAAGAAGAAGAAGATTGGTTAGGAAAACCATTAATTAACCAAAATGTCCCTCCTGAGGACCAAGTTCCAAAAGAAGGAACCCTAGACCAAAAAGAAGAAGAGCTTTTTGTAAGAAATGAACAAGAAGAAAATGTTAAAGAGGAAGGATCCTCATCCTCTAAAATTTCTTCGGGAGGACCTGTCACTTTTGAGAACATAGAACAATTCTGGAAGTTCATTAATACTAATATTGGTGTTTTTAATAGAGCAGTCCATATGGACAAGGATCGAATTAGTGACACTCAAGCAACTCTAGCAGAAGTATTTCACACATTCACTAATCCCTTGTCCTTTATTTATCAAGAAAGTGATCAATCTAGACCAACCAATTTGGATATGGCAGCTATGATCCAGAACATGCAACAAAAATAGGTTACCCAACCATCTAAAGTGCCTGTTAGCAAGCCTAGGGTCATTACCACACAAAATAAACCATCATTTATTGCTCTATTTCACCAAGATATTGAGCAACATACCTCAAATCAACAAAAACCTAAAACAAAACCTAACACCAATTACCAACAATCTGGGATACAACATAATACTATTACAAATACCCTTCATAATACTCTTCCTACCAACACTTTGCATAATATAAATATAGCATCTAATCCTTATGTCACACCATCATACACTCATAAATCCCATACCTATGTCCCACCGAACCAATATGGTGGACAAACTAGTAATCTTGAAGTCATGGTGAAACAATTAGTTTCCCGCATGGACCAGATAGATCCCTACCATCCCTCATACAATTATCAAGATATGTATAGTCAGCCTTTAGATCCTATAGTTGTAGCACAGTTGTATCCTAAACATTTTTCTATGTCTATCCTGCCCATATATAAAGGAATGGAAGATCCCATAGAGCATCTTCGTATGTTTATGATAGCATGTCATGATATATCACATGATGACTTGTTATTACTAAAAATGTTCCCTAAGAGCTTGGGAGGAATGGCATTAGAGTGGTATTATCAATTACCCACTAATTCTTTGAAGAATTTCAAAGAAACTACCGAGTCTTTTATTCATCAATTTAGTGCCTATATCGAAATACATGTGACCATTAAATATTTGTATAACTTAAAACAAGACAAAGATGAATGATTTGCTGATTTCCTAGCTAGGTGGAGACAATTGATAGGAAAATTGCACTTTGTTTTACCTTATAGGGAGATGTCGGACATATTTATTAATAATTTGCAAGAGCAACTATCTTACGAGTTATAAACTGCTACCTTGACCACCTTTGATCGGGCTATAGACTTAGCCCAAAGAGTGGAAGATGCTCTCATTAGGAGAGGTCAGCTTAAAAAGAAAGACGATGAGAAAACATCCAGAAATCAATATAAGAATAAACAAGTTGTGGGTGATGGAGTCATCGATAGTAGAAATATTGCTAATGTTAATGCTACAAAGACAACAGAGAAGTTTATACTGAAACCTCCTAATAAACCTCCTCAAGAATTTACTAGGTTAAATCAACCTTTATCAACTATTCTCCTACAATTATTAGAATGAGGTTTGATTCAATCACCAAATATCCAGGAACCTGATCCAACTATACTCGGATACAAAGCTGACTTACACTGTGACTTCCATAGAGGACCTGGACACACTACCAAATCTTGTAAAATATTAAAACATAAAATATAGGACTTGATTTATAACAATGAGATGGAGGTACAAGCCTTTAAACCTAAGCAAAATCCTCCTAATAATGCTCAACAAAACACCACACAAAACCGGAATCAGAATGCCAACCAGTCATTGGACATTTTTCAACATCCTTTACCAAAACATGGTAAGGAGATGGCTAATAAAATTGAACATCATAATGTTCCTTCTCCTGCCCGATATGTAGGAACTATTAGTGGGAATTTACCTTCTCATGAGCTAGAAATATTTGACACAACTTTATCCATGGTTACAACCAGACCTCTACATAATATTCAGATACCTGATTTTAGTGATACATAATACGAGACTAAGAGTGATATGGAAATCACATCAAATAAATTGAATAGCTCTAAATATTAATAAGATACTATTCACCCTATCACAAGTCATATGGTTCCAGAAGAACCATTTCCAAGAAGAGTCACTACTATACCATCATCCCACCAATTACTTTCTAATGAGTTAGCTATAAACGCTAGACCAAGACCCATTCATTATCTACAGAATAATATTGTGGGTACCATCGGAGTTGTTACTAGACAACAGGCTCAAAATTCTCAACCAGATCAAATTTAGAATGGTGGATCAACTCCATTTGTTTTGAAGGTTCCTAATAAAGGGAATCATGCACCCAATGTTCAACCTAAACCTCCTTATAATATTAATGAACAATTATCAAATATTACAGCTAGAATTTCTCTCTTGGACCTTTTAATATCTTCTCCCACACATAGAGATGAATTAATGCTCACATTAAGCCAGATGATGGTACCACAAGACATTCACCCTCAAGACATGGCCAATACTATAATAACTCATGAAGTTGATTGTATTGACTTCTGGGATAGAGACATACTACAACATAGTTTACATAAAGATAACCCCTTATATATTATCGCCTTAATTGGAGATGTAGTAGTCAAATGAGTTTTGATTGATAATGGTTCATCTTTAAATATTTGCACTTTTGACTTCTACCAAATATTTGGGTTTAGAAGTGATGAAATGAAAAGAACTGATATGATTATAAAAGCTTTCAATGATGAAACACAAGAAATGTGTGGAGTTATTACCATTCCATTGCAGGTTGGTCCAAGAACCTTGGATACGACCGCATTTAATGTACATTGCCCCACATCGTACAATATACTCTTGGGTCACCCTTGGATCAATGTGATGTGAGCTATTCCCTCAAATTTACATCAATGTGTTAAATTTGAATTTAAGAATCAGTTGGTTACCATTCATGGTGATCCAAGACCTTTTGATATGTGTGCTTTGGCAGAACCTATTGGAGTTTAATTTTGCACCGCGCTATCATCCACACATCCTAATTCTCATTATCCATCTAAACATGTGAAACTCACACCCAAAATGTCATCTACTTCTTCTCCATCAGATGCACCTTCACATATAGTTCAACCATCTTCTGAATAAACCACATTAGGACCTAAGAAAGATCCTAATCCCACAACCAATGTCTCTTGTTCTACTCCTATAACTTCTATACCTATAATAGAACCATCTATTGACACCTCTAAATCGTCTATATCCACCAAATGCATATTCTCTACATCAGAAGATGTAGGAAATGTTCCTTCTACCTCTTATGCTCTTACTGACGAGCTCTTACCCGATTTATCAAAAATTATTATATCAGAAGAAACAAATGTTTCTATGCAATATTTCCTTATTTTAAATAATTTGCCACCATCTCCTCATACCTTGGGCCTCCCACAGCCTATGGGAAGTATTTACCAAGTCAGGAGCTGTGCCTTTATTTATAAGGGATATGACTAGGGTAGAATACCCAGAAACATAAGAACTCATTATGATGGATATGCTTGATGTTATTTTACTAATGAGTATACTAAAGCCAAACCTATAATGCTTAAATTGGGATATAAAGGGAAAGGTGTGGGACCTTTATAGAATGGTATGAAAGAACATTTTGAGGCAGAGTCATGGCCCGCATGATGTGGTGTGGGCCTATTTTCTAGTAAGGGTTAGCCATTTGAGGATGATGACCATCTTATATGTTACCAAGATTATTTAGATGAACTTGATGTTTTGTGTTTAACGAATAAGCCATTCACATGTAATATTCTATCAATAGCTTATCCTGAGATGATCACTAAATCTGATGATGAGTTGGAGTGAGATATCTTCCCTGATGTCTCCATTGAGGAATTATTACATAACGAATTTTATTTTGATGGCTCTATACCTAGTATAGCCCAGCTTGAGGCCATTCCTCCTCAAGACGAATTATCCAAGTTAACCTTGGAAGAATTATAGGAATTGGGCGTTTCACCCTCCCCACCTAATTTTGAGAGAGTTCTACACGTGGAAATAGAAAATGTCATAAAAATTAACATTGGAACCGAGGATAACCCTCACATAATAAACATTGGATTAGAATTGAGTCAAGAAAAATATGATAAATACATCATATTTCTTATATAATATGAAGATGTCTTTGCTTGGACATATAAATATATGCCAGGTTTAGACCCTTCTGTAGTTATGCATCACCTAGTAGCCCATCCAGATGCTAAACCTGTTAAACAAAAACTTAGAAAAATGCATCCTAAAGTGGCCTTACTAGTCAAAGGAGATTTAGAAAAATTCTTGAATGTTATTTTTATACAAGCCATTGATTATGCTGAATGGATCTCGAATGTAGTTCTAGTAACTAAGAAAGAAGCTACTAAGGTTAGGGTTTGTACAAAATTTAGAAATATTAATGCTGCATGCCCTAAAGATGATTTTCCCCTTCCCAATATGGATCAGATCATTGATTTTACTACTAGGAGTTGAATTATATCCTTAATGGATGGATTTTATGGATATAATCAGATCAGGATAGCTCTTGAAGATCAGGACAAAACAACCTTTATTACCACTTAGGGGACCTTTTTTTGGAAAGTGATTCCATTCGGTTTAAATAATGCAGGTGCAACCTATCAATGAGCCATGACTTATATCTTTCATGATATGATGCATGATATACTACATGATTATGTAGATGACATTATAGCTCGTTCTATTGAAGAAGATGACCATTTAGATGACTTGAGAAAAGTATTTAATTGGTTAAGGGAATATCTTATCCGATTGAATCCATCCAAATGTATATTCAGAGTTAAGTCCGATAAATTATTAGGGGTTATAGTTTTTTTACGTGGCATCAAAATTGACCCTCTCAAGATTGTGGCTATCACTGATATGCCTGCACCCACAAATATATCTGAATTATGGAGTCTACAAGGTAAGCTTCAATCCATCTGTCATTTCATCGATAAGCTGGTGGATAAAATCGGACCCTTTCTTAAGTTTCTTAAGAAGGATGTCTCTTTCCATTGGGATAACGAATGTCAAGAAGCATTTGAACTCCTCAAACAATATCTTCTTAACCTACCTGTACTTTCACCACCTAAACCTAATCGACCATTTATCTTGTATATTTTTGCTTTAGATTTTTCTTTAGGAGCTATGTTAGCTCAACTTGATGATGAGAAGAGAAAGCATGCTAATTATTACATTAGAAAAACATTAATTAGTTATGAAACCTGCTACATAGTATTAGAAAAGTTATGTCTAGCAGTCGTATTTTCTACACAGAAACTACGCCATTATATGCTCAGTCAAAAAAAGTATGTTATTTCTAAATATGATACCTTGAGGTATCTCATGAGTCGACCTTATTTATCTAGTCACACAATGAAGTGGATTCTTGCTCTAAGAGAGTTTGAACTCATGTTTATAGGACAAAAGTCTATTAAGGGTCAAATCATAGCAGATCAATTAGTTTTTGCACCCTTAGAGTCCATCCATCCCCTCATCATTGAGTTTCTTGATGAATGCCTTAAACTAGAGGTAGACCATTCAGAGCAATGGTCCTTATCCTTTGACAGAGCTCGATGCATGAGTAGGGCTGGTGCAGGTATTATTTTGATATCTCCACATAAACATCTCATACCTCTATCCTTTAAATTAACATTTGCCTATACTAATAACACTGCTGAATATGAGGCTCTAATCCTTGGATTACAAGCTGCCCTGGCATTGAAAATTAAAAATCTATTAGTTTTTGATGATTCTAAACTTGTTATAAATCAAATTAATGATTTTTATCAGACCAGAGATGATAAATTGCACCCATATAAAGCATATGTATTGCAATTAATATCTTTATTTGATCAAGTTACCTTGGAAGCTATTCCTCGAACTAGAAATCGTGCGGCTGACACTATGGCCACAACTGCATCTCTTTTGCCCTTGGAGTTAGATGACAAATATTCTACCATCATTATTCGTTGACTCCAGGAACTCGCTTCAATTAAATCATGTTTGGAACCTTTAGACATGTTTCTAATCAATGAAACTACTCTTGAACTTTGGTACACTAAAATCCTCAATTTTTTGCATAATGGGACCTTCCCTAAAGGTTTTAATAGAAACCAACACCAGTTATTGCATATACGAGCAAGTCACTTTGTAATAATTGGCAATACCTTATATAGGAGATATTTTGAAGGTATATTATTCAGATGTTTTAACTTAGACGAGTCTAGATCAGCTTTGAGTGAAGCCCACGATGGATCTTGTGGGGGACACTTTAGTGGTAGTTCCATTGCTAAGAATATCCTTAGGATAGGATATTTTTGGCCTACCATGGAGAATGATGCCCATGATTACGTGTGCCATTACGAAAAGTTCCAGAAACATGCTGACCTTGTCCATGTGCCTACACAAGAACTGCTGGCTATTTCATCTCCTTGGCCCTTTTCAAAATGGGGCTTAGATATTATTGGAAAAATCAATCCTGTGTCTTCTGATGGACACAAATTCATCATAACCACCACCAAGTATTTTACGAAGTGGGTTGAAGCTATACCTTTAGCTTCTTGCACTGGAACCCAAGTTTCCAAATTTATTTTTAATAAAATTATTTTTAGGTTCAAAATTCTTGCAAATCTCATCTTGAATAATGGAACTTGTTTCAAAAATAAATATGTAAAGAAACTATGTCAAAAATATATAATTCAACATCATTGGTCCACTCCCTACTATCCTCAGGGTAATGGCCAAGAAGAATCATATAATAAAACATTAATTAAAATCCTCAAAATACTGGTCAATAAATCTAGCCGAGATTGGCACATTCAATTATATCCTACTTTTTGGGCTTATCGAACTAGCATTCGTACCCCCATGGACACTTCACATTTTGTTTTGGTTTATGGTGCTGAAGCTGTTTTTCCTTTGAATTAGAAGTTCCTTCTTTGGCTCTACTACTTCAAGATACTGAAGTAGGAGATGAATATCATGCTGGAAGATTTAGTCAGCTAGAACTCCTAGATGAGAAGCGCATCAATGCTTTGGAGCATCTTTGAGCCTACCAGAATAAGCTCAAACAAGCATATCTTAAGAAATTTCATCATCGATCCTTTGAGATCAGTGACCTCGTATTAAAAGAAAATAAAAAAAATACTAATGCAACTAAATACCTTAAAGGTAAATTTTAACCTAACTGGCTTGGGCCATATATCATCACTACTGAATTTGGATCAGAAGCATACAAATTAGCTACCTTAGATGGTAAATATCTTAAAGAACCTATGAACATTATGCATCTTAAGCGCTATTATGCATAATTCTAGTAATTTCATCACTTTATATATTATACATCTTGTCTCATTCTTAGTAAATTCATATAAAAAATTTAAAAATAGTCATATTATGTATTCTCTCAATTCATAAATCAAAATAAAAATATAAAAAAATAAAAATCTTCAAAAACATCTTTTATTTTTGCACCTGTCAATTCTTGAAGTATTGCAATTATATTTTTGGTTGTTTTGGATAAATTAGCATTTATTTGGAATCCCTCACTTTCACACTCACATGAATAAATATCTTGATCTTATTTGATATGATTATTAATCTCTCTTATATCAAAATCCATGGTTGAATTAAATGAAGTTTTGAGCATAGAGAACTGATCTTGTTATTTTCTTGAACCAAGTATACCTTTTCACATTAAAATGATTTCATTGCAAATTCCAAATGATGCTACACAGTAGAAGTGGTATCTTGAGCAAAAAGTTTTCCCTACTATCCTATCATGCACTTGGTCTAGAATCTTTGAGAATTGACAAAATGACAAGCTCACCCCTACCCAAAATAAAAATCCCTTGCTCTAAAACCAATCCGAACAAGTATCCCTAGTATAGGAAGAAAAAAAAAATCATGTGAAAAAGAAACATTATTTTAGTAGCATTTTGTACCATCTCAGCAATATTTCAGCATTATCTCAGTGTTAAGCAAAAATACAAAAAAAAGAGAAAAGAAAAGAAAAAGCAAAAAGCAATAAAATACCTTCCCCTACCCTTTGAAAAGAAAATAAGGGTGAATGAGCTTGAATCCCTAGAATTCTCAATTATTCTAAAAATGTGAAGTAAGCCCCATAACAGGTGGTTTGTGCCCAACCTGCTTGGACTTGGGTAACTCCTAGCATGGTGATATTTCTATTACATTAGCGACCTTCTTTTGTACATACCTATGTATGCTTATGGATCAACTAGCTCTTTATGACCTGACTTACATAGTAGTCTAGTACGATTATATGCATATAAATCATGGTTAACGAACACTTATTTGGTTAATTCAAATTACTTGTATCGAATTATCTTGCTCAAAATCGGTAAATGAACAATATAATTTCACACACATTTGTATTTGAGATATTTTGTATCATTATGATAGATCGAGATCAGCAATGAACTCACATATGCACACAGGGTTCCTTATAAATCTAAATTTTGTCTTTGAGATAATTTAAAATATTTATGCAAATATTCTGGAATAATTTGATTTTCTTACTTGATAGCATCTATAAAGTCACATTTATATATTTTCGACTTTCACAATGATGGTATAGTTCCTACACCTAAATTGGAATTTTATGCCTAGTGCAAGTCCTCATCTTATATTTTTTGTTTATCTCAAACTCAAAAATCAACTATGCAATAAAACTATTACATAAATTTCTTCTTTGGATTTCGCAATGATGGTATAAGTCTACCTAAAAATTCTATGCCTAGCGCAAACCATCGTTTTAATTTTATTTCCCATTTTTATCCATAAAAGAATATGGCTTAAATCATTATGTTACACGATTGTGCTTTAAAAAGAACGGAAACCTTTCTATTTCATTTCATTATGTCAAAATTTAATTTTTTGCGACGATGGTATAATTCCTAGCCAATTTTTCAAATTTCTATCATACTTAGGAATTTTATGCCTAGCAAAAATCATATTTTTAATATTTCATGCATAATATTTTCATGGACATCTGAAAACAAATCATCACCATCATCATTTTTCATCATCACATCACAAAAGTCTTAAGAAAGTCTCTTAAGCACCCTTTTACTTTTAGCAATATTTCTCTACCGGGATTAGCTTAATGACCTAGCAAGCGGCGACTCCATGACATGGTCATGTAAAAGTGACAATTTCCTTTGAAATTATTGTTAGAAGTCACTTTATTTTTTTCATCAAATCACATCACAACAACCAATTTGTTTACATCATATTATTTCATTTAAATTTTATGGCATGACAAAAAAAATATAATATTTTCAATGACATAATTACATGAATAATCAATCAACAATTAAAATATTAAAGCATCATAAAACATATGCACAAGTCATATCACAAAAAGAATATATATATATATATATATATATATATATATATATATATATACAATAAATATATGTACATCATATCAAAATGGATTGATGTGCCACAATCTATACCCTGGCATACTCAATCCTCTCACAAATATACAGTCTATAGTTAATGTGCATCTAGTCTCGAGAAGCCCTTGAGCTCTCAGCCTCATGTCCTCTCTCACCCTAAGGTGGAGGAGGTGGTCCCATCGAATCTCATCTTGTGTCGTGGGTCCTCAATGTCGGTCGTGATGATTTCCTCAATGACCCCATCTTGATTGGCTCCGTAATACCGGCTAACAAATGTATCCTCTGGCCCTCTAGAACCAGTTGGAAGTATACTCTCTGATAGAACACGGTCTGAGAAATAGCCCATGCCAGCTCCCACATGCTTGCCCCTCCACTATGAGCCCTGAGTCATGTAGCCTCATCCTGTAGTGTTTGCACCTGAGCTCATAGGTGAGCATTCTCTACTCAAAGAGCTACCATATCACTGCTCTCCCCCACCTCAAAAACCTTGCCCTTATTAGGCGATGGTGGCCTATCCCTCTGTTGATAAGGGAGTCCCTCCTCCCTCCTCTCTGGCTACTATAGTCTCTTTAAAGCCTATGGTACTCTTCAGTGTCTCTCCTAAGGAGTCCATCACTAATACCTCCCTATGTGACTCCTCACTGCATTGATGGTAGCTTGGAACCACCTCCCCATCCATTGCACAATAGTGTGCATCGAACCCTATGCCCTTGTCATCTGAGGAGGGTGGATGCCTGCATACTAGACATCATATCCATCTGCTACTCTAGTGTCATCCACATCCACTAGCTGAATGGGGGCATCATCAGCATCTTGACTCCAAAACCGTTGCATGTCTAGAGCCCCACTCAGTGTTGTATTATCTCAAAAATTTTGGGAGTACTCATAATCCCTAAGAGAAGGGATCCCCTACTGTAGACCGAACTACCTCAAAAATTGATCGTAGCGATGGAGTTCTACCTCTCCTTGATCTATCCTCAACTAGAAGACTCGTATGATGTGAGCCAACTCTTATCCATCCTCTCCCCACCCTAGATGCTTTCTCCATGGCTTCTAGGTGATTTTATCTGGGATGAGGTCATATAAAAACCTTCGAGACATTGGTAGATCTATCCATCGCTATGACCCTCTCTGGAGCCACCAATAGAAAACTTGAGGTCTCTCCCGATCAACTCCTGTTAGTGGAAGCCCTACCGGCCTCCACATCGCAATGTGCTCCTAGCACCAAACCTGTAGCAGTGATGTCAGCACCAGACATCGACCTCCCTTGTATACAACCTCATAAAGGATCTTATACAAGTGACATAGTACAAAATTTCCCCAAGAAAACCTGTAACCATGGTCTCTCATGTCGTAGACCACATCTAAGAGGAGCCACGGTAACCTGCATTCACTTTGGTGGCATAGAAGTAGGCCACCCACCACCCCTACCAAAACCTGGGTCAATCAAGATGCCTAAGGCATCTGCCTCAATGCCTCGATGTTCACTCTGCCCCTCTCTAGGGCGAAGCTTGGATCATTGCATAATCGCATCATGGCATGGCCCTGATTGGCCAAAGGAGTTATGAATTGCCCATGTATGGGGATCCTCAAGATCCTCCATACATCCTCTAGAGTGGGAGTCATCTCCCCTATTGATAGCTGGAAGTAGGATGATCTCGGATACCATATCTTTACTAGGGCTGTCAGTAGCCCCATGTCTATAGGGATTTGTGGCATCTGTGCCACATGTTGTAGTCCAACCTCTACCAATTTGTCCCACTCGGCCTGATCGAGCATGGCTACATCATCTCTAAGCCCCTCATATTTCCATTCCTGACTCTTTAGTAATCCCCTCTGCAAAATAAACAATAAAACAACAAAAATTATTAGTACATATTCACTAAAATCAATTAAAATCATTTTTCATCTCATAAAAAAATGATATCGTCTATTATTGGATGATATCGTACTAAATTTAGTAAAATCATCCTTGGTAGGATGAAATTGTCCCCCTTTTGTTCAATTTAGGGATCGTCCTTTATTGGACGGAATCGCCCCTATTTCTTCAATTTTGTCCTTCGACGAAATCGACGATATAGAGATGATTTCAACAAAATTGGGATGATTTCATCCCAATGTCGATGACGGCCTAAAAATGACCACGATGACCAAAAACAATGAAAATTCAACTAAAAAATTAAACAAATCAAGTTAAAAACATAATGTATTAGATTTAGATCCTTACCCGCAACCCGCATTGGACCTTTATCGATCTATGTGTCATTTCCACCATTTCACCTACAGAGCTCTAAAACAGCAAAAGTGAACAGTAAAAATGAATTAGGGTTTTACCCTATTTTTCTTAATTTTATTTAAAAACAACATTTAAAAAAAAAAAATTAATTTTTGCTTTTCCATGCTTTTACCTCAATGTTCGATTTGGGTAAAAACTCGGAGGGGGAACCATAGCAAGCAGTTGTATGATTCGACCTAGAATCATCGTCTAAAAAATAGAATAAATTTTTGCTTTCTCGTAAAGCGTGAAGAACTCATATTTAACACATTTTCTTTGGAAAAATCACTAAAGAGGGGGCAAAATGTAGCACCCTAAAATTGGCACAGTTAAACCATCAGTAAAAAGATTAAAAATTTAAATTTTAACCTCGAAATCGCCTATTAACCGCTCACTTCATTTTTCATGCCATATTTAGAATTTGTTTTTACCGTTGGACGATATCGTCGCCGATCTGACGATATCATCCCAAATCATACAAATTCATTTGGAACAGAATGTCCAGACGATTTCATCCCAAAACCAAATTTTCATAATTAGCCTCTATTTCAAAAACCTCTCCAACTCGGGCAAAAGCGTGTCTATGCAGTTGGAGATTCCTACGTTGGAGATCTCCTAGATTGGGATGATCCCCAACCTCCTAACCTCCCCCTAATCCTATATAAACTTGGGATTTTCCCAGTTTATCCCCCTGGCTGATCATTTCCTTGCAACTCTAGTTTTTTACTGTATTAGAACATCCTCACCCACATCATTTGCATTTGTATTTTTAGGTTTTATTGCAGGATTTTACTGTGTTTCAGCTGGAGGAAGCTCAGATCGTCATAGGCGATCCAACATGATTTTGGATGATCCTGTCAAGATCGATGATGATCTCATATGATTGCAGATGATTTTGACTGTAGTTCATATTGGAGGCAACCAGAGCCCTGAGTTTGTGTTTTCTACCTTTTTTTCTTATTTAATTATGCATTAGATCGATTTATTTTTGTTCTACATCTTGGAGTTCACCTCATTTAGCATATTTGCATGATAAAATTTAAAATGAGTTATTAAAATAATGCATCCCATTTGATCTTCTATCTAGATTTATTATTTAAGCATCTATACTATTATTTCTATCATTTTGCATCATTCCTGCAATTGCATTTTTGGTTTTTGGTGTCTGTTTCCATGATTGCAGGTTTTTGATGAATTCGTCTGACAAATTTGTCAAGTTTCCAACAATCTTGTCTAATCTCAAACGATCGCCTATGATTTGGGATGATTCTATACAATTACATATGATCATGTCATATTCGGGATGATCTGGACTCCTACAAGCTTCAGAATCTTCATCAAACATTAGGAATCAGGTGTATTCCTCTCCATTTCACATAGTCTCTATATTTAGGATTCATGCATGTCTGTTGTCTTCATATAAACTCAAAATTTCATATAGAATAGCTTAGATTCATTTTTACCAACCTAGGAATATGAATGATTGAATATAAAAAGAACACATCAAACCCATTCTTAACCTAGGCATAAAAACTGCCACTCAAAGTTTCCTGGTGAACCCCACCATCCGTTGAAAATTCACCCTTATACCCCTCCCTTGAGAGGCATGACCTTCAAAGGGCCTCTCCATCCGAGGTATTGTCCCATCCTTCTTGAATCCCCCTTTCAGGGCATGGATCCTTTAGCCTGAAGGTAAGGATGTGAAAAAATTTGGCGATACACTGTCCTACTATGTTGATACACCCTAATTTATAGAATTTAATAAAGAAATGATGGTGTGAATGATGATATGATTTTTTGCTATGTAAGAATTTTTTTTAGGGCTTTTCGAAGATTCAAATACTCTAGTTTCCCTATCCCCAACTGTCTAATGATGACTTAGACTTTTTTAAAAGTAAGGATTTTACCATGGACCTGGTTTTTCATGATCTCTGTGTGCAAGTGATTGTATATTGTGATATAGAACTCAAGCATTTCCTTTGATGTCAGGTGGGATTCTTTCATCCCATTTCTAAAATCAAGGGTTCTCAAGTTTTTGTCTCGTCCTAAGTTGGACTATACCACTAGGAAATATTGGGTTACCTAAGCTAGCTCATCCACATTCAAACATTGGTCTACACAAATGCATGAAGTAATTGTGATAGACATATCGTCATGCGTAAGGATTTCTCCTTCCAATTTTGTACAATGCTAAGAATTCTAGGGATTCAAGTTTTATTCCTTTTTTGGCTTCCTTTTGGCTTTGGATATTTGCTCATATGTAGTGATAAAAATCACAATTTATTTTTTATTGATTTTTTTCTTTGAGCGAGGATATTTGTAGTGATGATAATCACTGTTTATTTTTATCATATGTAGTGATGAAAATCACTATTTATTTTTGATTGATTTTTCTTTGAGCAAGGTTTTTTTTGTAGTGATGATTTGTGTATCGAATTATTGATTTGAAATTTGGATTGTATGCTTGGCCTTTTGAATATGTACTTTGCTTCAGGATTTTGCTTGTTTTGATTTAAGCAATAGATTTGGATAGGGCAAAGCTTGTCATTTTTCTAATTCTCAGAACCTTTAAACCAGTTGCACAGGGGGATAAGCAAGGAAAATCCTTTTTCACTTAAGGTAACCTAGACCACTTTTGCAGCTTTCATCTTTTCCTTGTACCATCTAGGATTTTAGTGTTTTAATTAGTGATGGGATCTTGAATATCCAAGGCATTATCATAGCTATACTTTACCTTCTACTAATCAAAGTTTTTTTCCATAAAAGTTGATAAGATCACTAGGTGTGGTTGATTAACTGAAAAAACTTATATTATGTATAGCAAAAAATAATGGTTGTGTTGAAAAACATAATTACACACGTGTTAACAGAGGTATGAATTTGAATGATTTGTGTGACAAACTATGGTATCACTTTTAAATATCTCATGACATATGCAATTGTAATAGATGTGAAAATGCAATGCAATTATGTGTATGCAAGATGTGAGATGCAATTGTTTTTTGTATTTTTGATTTTTATGTTGTTTTTGTATTTTTGTTTAATTTGACCAAAGGGCTTATTATGCCTTTGAAGATTTTTTATTTCGACCAACTGGGATGAAGTACCCTTGGAGAACTTTGATTTTGACCAAGTGGCATGAAGTACCCTTGGAGCATTTTGATTGAAGTTGACCAAGCGATTTGTATACCCTTGGAGCTTTTTGAATTGATTTTGACCAAGTGGCTTGAATGCCCTTGGAGCATTTTGAATTGATTGGAATTGACCAAGCAGTTTGAATACCCTTGGAGCATTTTGAATTGATTTTGACCAAACAAGATGAATTACCCTTGGAGCCTTTGATTGTATTTTGAAATTTTAAGTTTTTATGATTTGTTTATGTTTTGACATATTTGAATGTTTTTTGTGTTTTAAGTCATATTTGAATGTTTGTGTTTTATGACATATTTGAATGTTTTTGTGTTTTATGTGTAGAATACCTTTAAGTGAATTATATTGAGAGGCTCAGGCTCCTCAACACCATATAATGATATAAGATGATATGTTCTAGACCCAACTTTCTATGAAATCATGTATGGGCCTATCCAGTTTATCGTGAACTTGTCTCGTAGATGCGACGATAGATTCAAATTCTATTGGTTTTATTTGAGCACTAGATCTCCAACCTTGAATTCCCTTAAGTGGAATTCACTATTTTTATCTCATGAAAGGTGATCCTGGTAAACATGAAGATGCTCTAAAGCATTGAATCGTGCGTTCATCAAGAAGCATCAACTGATCAAGGCGATCTTGTCGCATGACATCGTCATCTATGAAGTCCTTTAATGTTATGCATAGAGTCAGAATTTCCAACTCTAGTAGCATGGTGGCCTTAGTGCCATATACTAGTGAAAATGGTGTTGCTCCAGTGGATGTCCATATACTAGTCTTGTATGCCCATAGTGAAAGACGTAATTGCGTGTACCAATCCTTGTGATTATCTTACACAATCTTCCTCAATATGGAGATTATTGTTTTATTCGAGGCTTTTGCTTGCTCATTTGCTTGTGGATAATAATGCATTGAAAAAATATTCTAAATATGGTACTTTTTCATTAAAGCATGCACATTTTTGTTTTTGAAATATGGCCCATTATCCAATATTATCTTAGAAGGGACCCCAAAATGACTTCTGATATTATGGAGTATAAACTCCATAATCCTTGGTCCAATTGTTGATGTTAATGGGATCGCTTCCACCCATTTAGTGAAGTATTCTATAGCTATTATGATGAATGTGTGTTGGCCTAAGTATCGGGGTGTGATATTCCCAATCAAGTCTAGTCCCCACTACAAGAATGGCCATGCTACCTGGATGGGTTGTAAGGTTTGCGATGGTAAGTGCATTAGATTTGCATGATGCTGAAACTTAATGCATTTCTTGACATACTCATAGTAGTCATTTTACATGGTGGTCCAATAGTAACCCATTCTCAAGATGTGCTTAACGATGGCCATGCCACTAAAATTTCCTCCACATGTGTTGTTGTGAGCTTATGAAATTGTCCAGGATGGTTCCTGGGGCTCAAGATAGCAGAGTAATACTCCATCATATCCTCGTATGTAGAGTATTTATCCTAGCAAGATGTATCTTGTTGCTTTCTATTTTAATGTTTGCCTTTAAATATGTAACAAAACTTGAGGTACTATTCTAAGTTTTAGGAAATCTCATAGTTGGGAAATCCAATCCTGATAAGCCACGACTTATATAGAAAATATGACTTTATTTTCTTGTATTTCCAAGCTAGTGAACATGGATTTAGGAACAACTATATGGTGTATGGTTGCACCACACTCCAAAGGTCCTTGGGAGATAAAAGACCCCCAAGGTGTCATTTGCAAGAACTCTCTGGCTACGAAGGACCAATCCTAATTTTGCTCAATGTTGATCATGTTTACTGATTCTTGATTGTCCAAATATTCACGACATATTGCTGAGTGTGAAAGAAATTTCACATGAACGGTTGTAAAATTATTAGATAAATTATGAGGGATTAAGGATCCCAAATAGGCCATGATGTTTACAAATTTATTTGATGTACGAGGGATTGCCTTGATTTCATACCATTCCAATTGGTCTAGGTCGATGTCAACAAGTTCCTTGTAAGTATTTAGGAGTGGACATCTATATTGAAATAGTCCTTTGACATGGTTTACTATGAGCAAGGAGTCACAAAAGATATTCAGTCTCTTAATGCCCATTGCTATGGTCGTTTGGAGTCCTAGGACCAATGCTTCATATTTTGTATTTTTTTGTGCATAGGAAGTCTAGTTTGAATGATAAGGACAATGGAGCACCCTGTGGTGTGATAAAGACAATCCCTACTCCACTCCCTTGTTCACACTTTGAACCGTTGAAGAACAATGACATGTATCTTTCTTTCTTAGGTTCTTCAAGTTTTGGAAGATCTGATAATGCAAAGACCACATCATCAGGCAATTCTATGGTGAGAGGCTTGCTATCCTAAAGAGGTGCCTCTGCTAATTGATCTACTATGACTTATCTCTTGATGGAATTTTGGCTTATGGAATGTAGATGAAATAATATCAATAGCATGATACACTTTGCGATATGTGTATTGTGATATGTATTTCTCATCATGTACTGCAAAGTATTTTGTTTTGATATGGCATAGGTCGTATGACTCAACATGTAGTGTTGTAACTTTTGAGTTGCAAAGACCACTGCTAAACACAACTTTTTGACATATGCATATCCTAGCTCATAACTCACCAAGGTGTGACTAATGTAATATATGGCTTGCTCTTTGTCTTGTGCATTATTTTGGGCTAACATGGTGCCCAATGCAAAATCGATAGCTGATATAGTAAAAATGATATGTCTGGCCTTGGTGGATCCAATACTGGTGGTGTTTCCAGATAAGTTTTGATCTCTACAAAGGCTTGATTGCATTCTTTGTCCCAATGAAAGGGGACCTCCTTGCATAGCAACTGATTCATAGGTCGACATTTGTATAATAATTGCACAATGAATATTTTCATGGATGCTATCTTGCCTTGTAGGCTCCTTAGCTCCCTAATGTTGATAAGGGTGGCCATTTCCAATATAGCCTTTATATTTATAGGATCCACTTCAATGCCTCTCTTGGATACAATGAACCACAAAAGCTTACCAAAAGTTATGCCAAACACGCACTTATTAGGATTCAATAAGACATGTTCTATGAGGTGATCAAAGACTTGTCTAAAGACTTCAGCGTGCTCTTGCCACAATAGGGATTCTATCTGATCAACCTGTGGCCATGTAAGCAATGAAAAAACAACACACACTTAGATGTCCAGGAATGCCTCCCCATATGAGGTTTTTAGTACTGAATATAACAAATGAAAGCAAGTGCAGATTGGAATAATGCTATGAATGTGAATGAATGGAATGATGCTATGCTAATGATATGCTAAACAAAGTAATGAATCTAATGTCTAAACCCTAAGCTAATACTATGGGCAACTGTCCAAGACAACGACTGCTAAAGTTATTATCGTCCTCTTTGCTCCAAAGCTATGGATCAAAGCTTGTATATGATGTTTGAAATAATGGTTGCTATGCTCTCCAATCTATCAAGGCTTTGTCATACATGCGGTCTCCAAGGGAACTCTCCAAGTCTCGAAATCTCCCCCCAATGACCAATATTGATGGATAAAATATGGATCTTCTTAGATAGGGGAATTAGGATGGCTTGTTCCTCTAGAGATAGACTTTCTCCGAACTTGAATTTTCTTGGTTGGGTAGGATCATCACTGATGTCCACCTTGAAAGTCACTTCTATAGCCATATGTGACCCCTCCTCTAGCTGATGAGGTGTGGGTATCAAATGAATGTCATCGGTAGGATTTACAATACCTACTGAATCAACTTCCAAACTAACATGGAAGATATCATATATACAACCTGATGCAAACTGGAACAGTTGTAGAATATCTTCATTAGGGAAGAGGTCTTCAGGTTCAATGGGCCAATTAGTGCGATCCCAATCAATATCCTCTACATCAAGATGCAATTATTTGGTAGGATCTGCTAGATTATAAAGTGAAGCGATCAAATCAATGGAGATCATGTTGACAGATGGGATGAAATCTCTAGGACCACATGGATTCAATCTTATCTTGGGGATTTCCCTTCCATACTTATGATGAGGTTATGGAAGAATGGAAATTTCTATATCTGGACCATGAGTGGGGTAGATGATAGGATAATTGGGCTCTAATTGCTCTTTGAATGTAGGTGGATGGGGATTGACCATCTGGTGAATGGAAGCTAGGTCAACAGGTCTCCCCAAAAATTGTAGATGAGGTTCTATAGCACAGAGTGCCACCTGTCTCTCTACTAGCTCATTGACTTATTGTAAGTGGTGAGGTCCAATATAAGCCACCTCAGTCTCATCTTCAAAGTCATCATCACTTATCTAGAAATTGTTAGCATTGGTATGCGGCCCTAATACAAGGGTCTCATGCCTTGGCCCCAAGTAGGCCATCTCTATTTCATATTCATATTCTTTGTCACTTATAAAGAATCCATTTGCACTTATATCTTGCCCTAAATTTAGGGGTTGATGGCTCAATCCTAAGTAGACTCATTCGATTGAGTCTTTTGATTCATAATCACTTTCATCTGATGTATACCCACTCTCATCGTGGATGGACCATGTGAATCTTTTTAAATAGCGAAGCCCCTGGTAGGCTAAGCCAATTTGCACCTCATCATCACTTGCTTCATATACATTATCCTCATCCCATGAGTTTTACGCTGCTGGAGTGGAGTCAATTGAAATATTTGGATGATAAATTTATGGTGGTGATATTTTTACCATGGCCACTTGTCTATTGCTCAAATTTTCTATTCTTAGGGGTGATAAGGAATGAAATAGATGTATTCTCCTAACCCTAAGCTTAATCTATCCAATGCCACTACAAGAGAGTCATCTTGACCTTTGATATAATAGCCTATCCCAAACATATCGGAGGGAAGCTAATATTGTGGCTCGTATGACTACCTGCACCCTTGCTCATATATACCAAGGCCATAGCCATGCCAATGGCAATGCTCAAAGTATCTTAGAGCAAACTCAGGATTAGAGAGGTAACGAACATTGACCATGAATAATTCATAACTATCCTCTTCTACGTCTGAAGACTTATGGGCATAGTACCAGATGACATAGACAAAATTGGTTTGGTTTGGAGGGATTCCAAGTGGAGCCATTGTTCCCACTAGTAGCCTCAAGTTCTTATGTCTTTCCATATTTTGTGTAGAATCAATGATAGGTGTAAAGGTAATGTTCTACACAAGGTACTCTCCTATTCTTGTGATTTCCAAGTGTATTGATGCATGCAATGTGGATGACCCTACGGATGATACTGATGAAGCAGGGTGATAATCACTATATTCATCTTGATCTTGAAGATCTCCTTCTTCCATAGGACTTGGCATTTTAGAAATGGCTATAGTTGGCACTTCCTTGGGACTTTCTTCTTTGACTAAAGGTGCATTTAGCTTTTGATTGTATTTTGATTTTGATGTTGACAGTACTTTAGAAGCATTGACTATTTTAGGTGCACCAGGAGGTGTTGATGTGCATAGGTATTTTATTACCCTTTTCATCTTTGTTATCCAATTGTGTGGTTGGGGATGAAGGTGCTACATATAGGTTGGTAGAAGGGATTACAAATTATCTCAGAATGTCCATCTGATGAATGTATTTAAAAGGTTATTCATCGGCCAGAACCACATAGACTTTATTTTCATGCAAATAATTGACACACTGGTGCAAGATCGAAGGCACACACTTCATGTCCCTTATCTAAGGATACCCTATGAAGATGTTTTACTACATAGCTCCCTCCAATACATGACACATCAAAATAATGGTATTATGCCCCACCTTAATGGGTAGGACTATCATTCCCATAGTATTGCATAAAGCATCATTAAAAGCTCTCAATGTGTAAGCTCCTGGAATGATATTAGACTTGGGGATATCGAGGTGCTCTATTGTTGTTGTTGTAATGATGTTAATTGATGATCCTATATCGACCAAGACCCTATTGAAAGATAAGTCATTGATTGCTGCCACAATATTTAGCGAAGGTTCTGGTAAGGTAGCAGGTACTATCTTAATATCATAATCATAGAATCAAATTGCAGGTTCTTGGCATTCTTGCAATTGTCCCAAAAAGTGAGTGAATGCATTTGTATCTTGTGGTTGGAGCTTAGTTGTCCTTAAAATTTCCATTAAAGTCTCCCTATGCTTTGGGTACTTTTGTATGAGCTCATAGGTGGATAACTTAGCCAAATTCGTTTGTAGGTTTTGCTCCAATATACTCTGGATAGTTACCATAGGTCCTATTGGTGGACCTAGAAGGTTGTCTTACCTCTACCTACGTGCGACTAGGATGTTCATGGGAGCTGCAAGAGGTTGTGGTTGACCATACCGCCTAGTCCTTATTGTTATGTTAACAATATCAACCATCCTAACGCATCCATGGGTAGGTATATCATATCAAACCTTATTGACTTGGGCCCATTTATCTCTAGGGACCTCATTATTGGGCAATAGGTTTCTATATGTGCCCATGTATCTATTATTGGGAGCTAGTGGGTTGTCAATTTTGAGTTCTCCTACCTCAATCATATTTTGCAGTTGATGCTTAAACCCAATGCAAGCCTCAATTTCATGCCCTGGTATCCTGTAATAAGGGAAAAATTGATCTTCCCTATATCCTTTTGGCTTAGTATGGTTGGGATCTATAAGAGGTATATCAAGAAATTTGATCCTCTTGGCCTCACTCAACTGATTAAATATTGTTGCATTGATTTTGTCAAAGGGGTGAAATAGAGAGGTGGCTTGTGTTCCTTATTTCACCCCTGATTGTTCCTTTGTGGTTGGTGGAGGATGTGCTTGATAATTTTGGGGTTGTTTTGCACCCCCATCCTTGGGTGTAGCCAATATGACTTGATTGACTAGAGTAGGGTTGCCCTGCTTCTGTTTGTACTTGTAATTCTTACCTTTCTTGTTCCACTCATTTTTGTTTTGGATTTTAATGGTTCCCTCATCCACTTTTATTTCTTTGATGAGCTTGGCCTGTGCCAAAGCTTCATTAAATTAAGGATACTACTAAATTTGTAGCAATAGGGAGATGTATTTAGAGAAAATTTTTGTGAAATACAAATGATTTCTTCTATGGGAATGGAGAATGATAATTTTACCATGACTTTTCTCCATCTATTTCCATAATCCATTACTGGCTCATCATCATACTATTTCAAGTTGGCCAGGTCTGAAAGGTTCACCTTCTTAGCATCAAAGGAGAAATTTTTTAAGAATGCGTTTACTAGTTGTTCAAAATTGGTTATGCTATGCTTAGGTAGTTGGTTGAACCATTGAGTGAGAGAACCTAAAAATGTCATTATGAATATTCTTAACATGAAAGTGTCATTGTATTCAAGATGAAAATAGGTGTTGATAAAATTGGTGACATGCTCTTATGCATCCTCTTCACCCTTAAAATTTTCTAACCTAGGTATCTCAAAGTGCTTAGGATATGGAGGGCTAGGGATTGATGGGCACAATGGTTTTTTGTGTATTTTTCTCAAAGTTGGCAAGTTCTTGGCTGCCTCTTGTTTCTCAAAGGCTTTCATCTTTTTAGCAAGCTCTTGAAATGCCTTTGATGCATGGATTTCCTCATCTTGTAATCCTACTCATAGTTTCAATGGAGGTAACTCTCTATCCATTTGATTTATTCCATTTTTCTCCCTCCTACTAGGGGACTCAGAATTGTGATCCTAGTTTGTTGTTCTTGCCCTTTCCCCACTAGTTGGATTTTGTTCATGGTTTGGTGGGGGATTTTGTTGTGGGCTATTTTTTCTAGTGCACCTCTCCTTAGGAAAGTCAGTTTGTCTAGTTATTTGGTGGTCACCACCATTTGTCTATAAATTTTTAAGAGCTAGCCACTCAGCATACTCTCTTAAGTGCTACTCATGTTGGTGCAAGAGTCTTTCTCTTTGTTTATCCTATTCGAGAGCCTCCACTAGCTCTCACTCCTTACATAAAGCATTTTCTAACTGCCTAATTTGGTCAGTTTGCACTATTACAAAAGACTCATGTTTATATGACTTTGTTCTTGTTGTCTTGACTCACCGATTCCTCAAGGAGGTTTCTATTGTACATGTACTCCTGCTAGCTAATGTGACTTGTTCAATGTACTATTAAGTATCCCTATAATCATATTCTATGCATCTACTACGAGGTCATTTTTAGGTACCCCCAGACTAAGAGATGTGTTTAGAAGTCACATTTTGTGAGCTTCCAGATGCAAAGTTCTCAGTAGCTACAATTCTTTGAGTTGGTCATGTAGGAAACCAATCCAACCTGTCTAGCTATCTTGTTTTCCATGGTTGTTCCCATGGGGTACCATTCACTCCTATGAGGCCATAGTCTACGAGAATATTTTCTTTTATGTGAAGGGTTTATCATATCATATTCCCATGAATATATGTAGCTCTAGTTTTTTATCCTTTAGTGGGTAAACTTGTTTCATATGTTTCATGTGAATCTTGAGGTTTTGTGACTCTTGCTTGTCTTGATGAAGAGGGCTTTGTGGTGACATGTTTTCTCCATGTGGATGGAAATGTAGCAGTCTCATCATCCCTATGTAAAGAACGAGTTTTAGAACCTTATTTATGTCTATGTGAGGAGGAAGCCCTTGAAACTTCCTCATGTCTTTGAGATGTTTCTATGTGTTTAGAGGAGGCCCTTGAGGTCTCCTCATGTCTCCTTGTTGAGGATGGCTATGAAGCCTCTTTTTATTTATGTGAATTTGTTCCATGATGTGTTTTCCTACTTGGGGTTTCTCGAGGAGATCCCCCAAGGATTGAGTTATCACCCCTTAGGCTCATGGAGATATGTCTCACGGTCTTATCGGTAGGTTGTTCAATGTTACTATGACTCTACCTATGGGTATGAGTTGCTTCAGTCTCTCCCTCGATATCAGACCGAGGGTGTTTACTTCTTGTTTTGACCATGTTTTATATGAATTGATATTTTAAGTTGAAATTTAGGAATAGCCACACAATACCAAACAAATTTGTATCTTGATTATCATTTTAAGTGTGCCCCAAACTGTTTGGTGTGTTTTGATGTGTTGTTATTTTGATTTTTTGCTCTTGTTCTTGGATTAAGAATGAGAAGACTCATCCATAGTGATAATCAAGTACACCCATGCCAAACATGGTTTTCTCAAAATAATCTAGGGTACACCATTGAAGACCTAGTGGGGGGTTCACCTAGCTCTTCCACTCTGAACCAATGATTGTTCCAATAGTGGGAGATAGTTTGAGCACCAATAACTTAGTATCACTATAAGTAAGTTTCTCAATCCATTTCTAGGAAGCTCTAGGGGGAAAAACAGTGGACGGAGATAAATTCCAATGTCACTGGACTAAATTAAAGGTTGCTGATGAAATCCAACTCCCCAATGTTTAAATGAGATGTACGTGTGTGGTGTTCATTTTAAGCTTGCATAACATAAAGTGCATCATATAGTAGCAATGAGTCTTTCCTATATGTCTAAGTCTAAAAATACGTTTCAATATTCAAAAAGATGCATGAACTACTATGATTTGTATGAGCACACTTTATTTCATGTAGCTATGGCCTCTAGCAGGGCCTCAAAGTAAGAAAACAACATACAATATCTAGCACATTGGATTATAGGGTGAAATTTTTACGCATAAATCGATGTTCCTAGCAATGCCTAGTGGAAAATTAAAAGAAAATCTAAGATATGTGAAAAGCTTAATTATATCTACTTTTATTCTTTAAATTTCCAAACATAAATGTGCTTTAATTTCTCTATTATAGACACATAGAATCATACAGAAAGCTATAAAATATTAGATAATTTGTACCAACCTCTGATCCAGCTTAGAGAGTCGGTGTTTTCACCTCTAGTACACTCCAATTCTGGTCGTTGTTGACCAGAGCGGTTGTTTCTTGGTCGTTGTTAGTGGAAGCAGCTAAAGCTCTATTGGCAGCTGTAGCTCAGAGCAAATGATTTATAACCATTGTAGCTTAGATCAGCTAGACCTACACACAAAACTAAGTATTCTAGCAAAATATAAAAAATTAGTGGAGGTCCCACTGTGGTCGCCATTTGTAGCGACCCCGGGATGCATGCACCACTCTCTTTTTTTACACTACTTGCACTGTATTAAGAACCCAAGATGAAATAGAAGACAATGAAAACTATATAACATAGAAATAACAAATATGGATCTCTTTATTCATATTAAAACTTGGTTACATGTTGGTCCCTCTTAGGGATACCCATTTCAACACAATAATGTTACAAATAGGCAAAGAGTGACTCTTTCGCGAAGAGGTGGTGCACTTTCAAAAAGCTTCCTAGTTCTGCACATGGAAATATATGAGGTCTTACAAATGCCTCCTTCTCTAGGTCTATTTCCTAGAGGGATCCCTTTTGTTCTCATATGTTGCAGATTTCGTCATATCAACTTGTGGCCCTGTAAGCAATGAAACAACAACACACGCTTAGATGTCTACGAATGCCTCTCGTGATGAGGTTTTTAGTATTGAATATAACAAATGAAAATAAATGTAAATTAGACTAATGCTATGAATTTGAATGGATGAAATTATGCTATGCTAATTAAAGATACAAAATTTACTACATCGCCTTAAGGGCATTCCATTGCAATGTAAAGCAGTTAAAAAGCATTCAAGAGGGAAAAGCATATAAAATTGTAATCTATCAAATTGAAGCAAAATAATATAATAAAATGGTGGATTTATCCTCTTATTAATTAATTATTGGATTCAATTTTGAGATTCAAACATCCCATCAAGGGCTTTTAACAAATAAATACATTCAACATTACAAAGTTTCAGGGGATCTAGTCCCTTGAAATGGGCCTTAAAGCGATGTAACAATGGTGAAGTATTTGTAAATATTTCATCCCATTATTGATAGATATACTTCAACCTATTATTATGGTCTTCTTAGCTCCTTCCTTCTATTTAGAACACCTACACCTAAATAAAAGGGACTACAATGGGTTTAATAGCACCTGTTTCATAGAATGGAGATAACATAGAAAACACAGTAAAAGAGGCAAATGCTACAACCAATTTAAATGATCTACATGCATAAAAACTGATATACAATAAGGATATGCATATATAAATATGATTTAAATACAAATAAGAAAATTTTAATGCAATATTAAAGGTGAAACTGTCCTTAACTGTTGGTCATCCAAAGGTGAGCCAAATAGACCTGCAACATTGGGGATCACCAAAAAGGTATTAAAATGCCTCCAAACTACCTCAAATTTTGGCCATAGGTTCCTATATACATTCCTAAGGGTACTATGGAGGATTTTCTATGAAATCCCACCCTATTTTATGGTCATATTGGGGTGTGCCATGGGTAGACTACTGGTCATTCCCAGGTGGGATGGTTACAAAACTTCCTTATTTTTGTCACCTATGGCCATGGTAATTGGTCCAAAAGTTGTATGGGGTGTTTTAAAAATATTGGGCCAAAGAATACTCAAATTTGGTTGGTTTGGGTTTGGTGGTTTGATCCTATTTTCCCCTAAAATTGCCTTTGTATGAAGAGGGTTCTAAGGCTAAGGTGAGGCGGGTTTTGGTTTGCAAAGTTTAGGATATAGTTTGGGCAGCACTTCGTTTCTCTATTCTCCAAATTCTTCTCTCCTAAAATTGGGATTTTGGAGATCCTTTTATAGGCCAAGAGGGCACTTAAGGCAAAATGACATATTTTCCATGCGATGTAGGTGACATCATATGTCCATATGCATCATGACATGATTGGGAGAAGGTTGCCCATTTGGGTGCTCCCAATCAACTATCCTACTATCCATCAGTAGGTCCCCAATCAATTTGGTGTGATTGGACATGCTAATGGCAGTCTTGGATTTCCATTTAGTGTGTCCTTTGAATTTTTCTTTGGTCTAGTTAGGGGTCATCCCACCTAGGGATGGTTCCTGATGGCCATCCTTGGGTGGGAAGGTCACCAACTGTGGTCGTCCCTGGGTGGGACGACCACCAGTAGGAGCCCCAAAACTATCCCAGACTGCTAGGAACCCTCCAAAATAAGTTTTGGAGGATTTTGGGAATTTTTTTCTAGCCTAGAGAGGTTCCTAATAAGGACATATGTTTTTGATAAGAGGGAATATGTAATGCACTGATAGTCTTATCCAATTTATGTGATTTAGGTGTTTATAGATACCCCATTTTTGGGATGTGCAATGTGAAACAAAGTGTTGAGAAAATATAGATCACTAAATAATAAAATGATCAAGGTTTTTCATTAACCTAATAAAATTTGTATGCCTTCATTTTGGAAAAGCATATATTCTTGGAATCCTTTCTATTAACATAGTCGAAGGATCGATTGCAGGTATACCTTTCAGTTGTGTTGTAGTAACAGTCTTATGGGGCTTAGGGCATATTAGGTCTTGGTGCCTTGTATTATTGTAAAATTTTACATGGGTAAATTCTTGAGGTTTCAAGGAGGTCAAGCCTATTTAATTTGCTTCTTATGCTATTTCTTTGCCCTAGCATGGGCTTGCAAATTTATCTCTAGCCAAGATTTTTTTGAATGTATGGAATTTACACTTTTGAATGTTTTAATGTTTGATTTGATTTATGACTTCATTATGATGACTACCCCCTCAAGTTAGGAGTCTATGAGGGTATGTAAAATTCTAAAGTGATGAGTCAGTTGACACATATGACTTAATTATGGTAACTCTTTATTTTACTCATGGTACTATATAACTATTCGGAGGTGATTTTCTACTGTTTTGATGAATAGTTTTGGAAGCAAAAGGCCCAAAATATCATTCTCATGGGGTGGTCCATCCATGGATGCCTTATTGGGGACTAAAATAGAGTATTTTTATGCATCCAAAATTATTATAGATTCAGTCTAGATCCCTCTCAATTTATTGCCCGTTCTGCCTTGTTTTTGGTGGGTTTTTGGCCCATTTTTTGATATTTTTGATGTTTTTAACTGCAATTTTCTTATGAATGTCCTAAGGGAGGATTAGGACAGTATTTTTTAATTTCCTAGGGTGGTACAGCCAGAAAAAAGTGCACTCGTCCCACCCAGGAGCGGTCGGCATATTTTGGAGCTATAAAAGGCCAAAAAGGGCCATTTTAGCTCATTTGTGCAACTTTCTTGGAGAATTTGGAGAGGATATGAGGTAGGAGAGAGTTTTATGAAGATGATTTATACTAAAATATCAACCCACAACATGATCCAACCAGATGACGCATCGGACAGTGGAGCCAGTGCGAAACGGGTAAGGATTACATGCTTCCTCTGCCCTATTTTATTGAATTTTTGCAATTTCTACTCTAATTTCATGACTACAGCCACACCCATGATTTAAGAAACCTATGAGGACTGCAATACATAAAATTTAACCTTATTCATGCTTTATTTTCAAACAATTAGGGTTAAAAATATATTTTTTTATGTTTTTAAAGGTTTTTAGGGCATTTTTAAGGGTCAAATTGACCCTATTTTGGGACCGTCCCTATGAGGTACGGTTACTGGTGGCCATCCATATATGGTATGGCTACCAAATTAGGGACCGTCCCTAGGTGGGACGGCCAAAAATTGGGTCAAAAAAGGCCCTTTTTTGTGATTTTTTAGTGTTTTTATAGCAAAAATTTGTATTTTTAGGGCCTGTTTGACACCCTTATTTGCATGAGTAGATAGTTAGGAGTCGGTACAAGGTACGAGTATATTTTAGGTCATTATAGACCATTTTACTATTGTATACTAGTTTTGGCTCGATCCCATCAGTCTGAAACAAGTTACGTGATTAGATCTCGTGGTGGGAGACCACGCCTATCTGACTGCTTTGATAGACCTATGGGACCCTCGCACTAACACTTTCTATTTAGAATGGGGAAGATGATAGTGACACTAGAGTATGTCTATTGGATACTATGTATTCTGATAGAGGGGCACTAGATAGTATCTTCTTCGATAGAGCAATGAGAGGTCATAGTGTGGAGGTACTTCGACACATGCTGGGAGGATGTCCTGATTGATATGATTAGTGGAGGGATTTTAGTGTCTAGATGGTACCAAGAGGGTGTGCTTGGAATTAGACACACTTTTTTGATGACCTTGATCAGAAAAATACTGCTACCCAACTCTTTAGGAGTTAGGTTCCCATGGAACCCAATAGAGCTAGTCTTTACTCTAGTTGACTGCATAAAGGAGGAGCCAATAGTGATGGCTTGGGGTGGCTTGGGGTCTTACTTTATTTGTATAGTTATACGGTGAATAATATGATATACACTCTCATGGTTGAAAGGGTTTGGGCTGTAATTTTCTACTACATTCTTGGGATTGGAAACATATTACGATGGAGAGATGATGGGGACTACCATGGACCACTCGAGTAGAGCTACCAGATAGGGAGATTGGTTATGGAGGGATATAGATGAGATCGTATGATTTAGGGCATAGCCAATGCTATGCTAGGGAGGTTGAGAACTATGTAGAGGATTTTTCATAGCTCAAGGTAGTGGATATTGAGTGGAGACCCTACAAGGATTTTCCTACCTGGAATGAGGCTTCAACACATCTACGCCAAGTTTGGCAAGGTAGGTGGTTGATAGGGCGACATGGCATAGAGTGAGAGTACTTATCTTATGATTGTGTGCTATGATAGTGTTGTGGTTGATCCACAACACACCCCAAAATTGGGGACCCACCTTTTTGCAGGCTTGCAGAGAAGAATCTCGGTGACCCAGATGCTAAAATTGAAGAAAAGAAAAAAAAATGCCTAAGTGTTGAAAGGTGTCGCGAAATCGCGACATGTCGCGAAATCGCGACTGGTTGCGCCATCGCTGCCGGAAATAGGAAAGTTGTCACGAAATCGCGACATGTAGCTCCATCGCTGCCAAAGAGGAGAGACGTCACGATTTCGCGACCGATTGCAGCAAAGGTGTACGGACGGAGAAAATGGTCACGATTTCGCGACGTGTTTTGGGGAGGCGTACGAAAAGAAAAAGCGGTAGCGATATCGCGACAGAAAGCTGCACGAAGGTCCGAGGGGGAAAAACGTCGCGATATCACGACAGGTTTTGCCAAGGCGTACGAAAGATAAAAGCGGTAGCGATATCGCGACGGTTTGTGGCAAGCAGGTTCGGAAATAAAAGCGGTAGCGATATCGCGACGGTTTGTCGAGAGAGGGCAAGAGAATGATAATGGTCGCGATGTCGCGACGTAAAATTGCCAAGGAGGCCCGACGGAGAAACGGTAGCGATTTCGCTACGCCTTGCCGAAAGAAGACTCAAAGTTCAAAACGGTAGCGAATCGCTGCCATTTCTTGAAGACAAAGGCTCAAAGCCAAAAGGTAGCGAATCGCTGCAAAATTCTCAAAAGAGCCCGACGAAGTCCGAAGGTAGCGATATCGCTACAATTTTTGGGGAAGAAGACTCAAGGTTCAAAGTGGTAGCGATATCGCTACCCTTCGAAGAAGAAGGCCCAAAGCTTTAAAAGAGTAGCGATATCGCTACGAGAAGCGGCCGGGAAGCATGTAGCGATATCGCGACATGTCGCGATTTCGCGACATGTCGCCATATCGCGGCTAAGAAGATGAACAGGCAGACTTGCAGTTTTGTCATTTTTTTTCGCAGTAAGCGTTACACAGGACGCAGGAAAAGCAGGACACGTGGCGCACAGGTGTCAAACTTGCAGAGGCGTTACATGCAGAGATGAATTTCGAAGCGTTTTCAAATTTGAGCGTGAATCAAAGCGGGAAAAAGCAGGAATTTGAGGGGTCATGTGCAGGAAGGTGAAATGAAGCGACAGAGAAGATCGAAGAGCCGCGTCAAACATTATAAGACCAGAATTGCAAATCGAAGAAGGGGTTGGAAATTGCCGAATACAGAGTTGCAGAGACAAGAGCTTCGTGCTATTCTGGGCCTGTACTTGGGCAATTTCCTTCTTTTTGTTCGGGAATTTTATACCTGGAACATTTTTGAATGTAATCGAAATATTCTTTAATACAAAATACAGAGAGTTGGCATCTTTTGGATGAGAAAGAAGGAGTTACTTCTGCATGCATGATTTAATGTCTATCTTTCCTTTCCAGATTTCTTAGGTTTCTAGGTGAAGTTTAATGCAAGATCTCTTGGTTGCTTCATGCGAATGCCTGAATCTGGAATTATAGTAGAAACCCTCGAGACCCGCACCTAGCCTATTTGGATTGTGTGAAAGTGCAGGTTCATTAGGTTAGGTTGTATGTAGAAAGCCTCAGTATCTTCGGTTTCATCAGATTAATGACAACTTTCTGACTGTAATCTATTCTTATTGTTACTTTTGTTTACTTTTGTCTTTGCTTTTCAAACCCATATTTTATTTTCAGCAGCTTTAATTACCGTGTTTGAATAAATCACTAAAAATCCATCGAATTAAAGATTAAAACAGATTTTATTCATTTTAGAGTCCATTGCACTTTCAGAATTAAATAAACCACAGTGCCCCTTGTTAACATCCACTTGCAAACCCTAAGGTGTTCTTAGCATTTCATTTTAAACAACCATCCTTGATAATCAATAATTAGCATAATAAGAACCTTGGAGAAATCGTTTTTCTTTGCAAGCAGAGGATTTGGGACTCGGATCCTACAGGAGAGTGTGTTTTCACAATCGGGTTAAAACACCACTCAACAGATTGGCGCTAGAAGGAGGGCCGAATCGGTTTATCTATTTCAATTTTTATATCTGAATATTTTGTTTTTGATTTAATTCTAAAATTATTTACGGCTAAACTGCAACACTGTTTTTGTGTTTGTTGCAGGTTTTCTTCGAACTAGCCGAGGGTTTCCTCAGGCAGGCTGGACCCACCACGCCGTATTGCGACCAGGTCTCAAACAACCGAAGAAACCATTTTTCACGACCTTACTGGTACTCCCAAGGGTAAAGTCAAGCAAGTCGTAAGCACTCCAAGTAGCAAAAGGCCTGTTTTCTCCAGGAACGTCGAGTGGACCTACGCCAGTAATATCCGTTGCCCCTAGTGTGCCTATAGTTTGTAATATTTCTTCTGCTATTGTAGGTCTGTCTACATCAATTCTGAGTCAAATGGCTCAAGCTCCAACAGCTCCTTGGTATGGAGCTAACAATACTCCTTTGAATATTGTCGGGGATATCCATGAAATCCCCAAGAACATTGAAATATTTCTGCCTAAATACAAGCCGTATGGCCTAAGAACAGATAGAAGAACATATCCAAGCCTATAGAGATGTTTTAATTAGGTCGCAAGTTCAGCATGAAGATGTAGCCTCGCAGACTTTTCCCCATGAGCTTGGATCCAATAGCATATGAATGGTATATATGCTTGTCAACCGGTTCAATCACCTCTTGGACACAAATGGAAAATGCATTTGTCAATCAATTTAGGTCGCCATTAGATACCGCAACTATTTACAATCGCTTTATTACATGCAAACGGGGCCAAGGGGAACCAATCCGAATGTTTAATCATAGATTCCAAAAGAACTATAACAGAGCAATTAGACATTTTGCCATCGATCCCGCAGTAGCTTTGCAGATATATTTTGGGGCATTGGACCCCATGACAGCCATGTTTGCAAGGCGTAATCCTCAGGTCACCACGCCGGCTTTGGCCTATAATGAAGCCATGACTATTGAGAAGCAATTGACACCGCAAGGCTACGGGTTTACCCAGATGCCTATGATGGGACAAGGGTGCTCCATATGGTCAAGTTCCCCATGCAAATCAACTCATGGCACCACAAATGCCAAGTATGAACGCCTTCCCATATCAGCAGTCGTATCCACCAAAACCCGCATATGCACCCATTCCAATCCAACCAATCACAGCCATTCCACCTGTTCTTGCATTTTTGCAGAACAGTCAATCAACTACGCAGGAAACTAGTCAAGTCAATCCTCAAGCCATAGTTCCCTGCTCCGAATCCAATCCCAATTCAAGGTATCAATCCATATGGGAATCCAATTCCTCATAACCCCACCCAAATGTGGAATCAAGACCCCATCAATTATGCAAATCCAATGGGGGTTAACAACAATGTGGTTCCACCGAAGGATGTCTTTTCGGAAGTCGAAGAGCTCAAGAAACTAGTGCATAAACTAAGTAATGACAGTGGTTCAACAGCAGAAGCATGAGTCCCGTGCCCCTCACCCAAGTCAGAATTTTAACAATAGAGGGAGGCACCGGAACACTAAGCCAAACAATGGGGGAGTCCCCGCTCCCATTGCTAATCAATTAGATGCTTCCGCAGGCCCTAGCCAATCCAATTCTCTTTTGAATCTTTCAGATTTGGCATGGGAAAGAGGGTGCAAGTTACATAACACAAAAGAACACAATGAGAGGAATTGTCCCGAGATCGCTAGATACACTCATTGTCTTCATGCACAAGTTGATGATTTGGAACTGGTATCAAATGAGGATCCATCGTATCAGCAAGATGAAAATATTATGGTGATGGAAATAATATATCACCAAGAGGGTGAGAGCGAGGAGGAAGAAGACGAAGTTTTGGAACAGGAGGTGCAAGCTTTTCGAGATTTCAGAAAGGGGACTCATGGGTACCATTTGAGGAGTAAGTCTAAAGCCCCTAAAACCTCATCAACACCTCCAAACAGCTTCTATTCTTCCTCCGGATACAAAGGCAAGTAACAACCCTCCCCTCCACTCGTAAGAGAAATGTCTAATGACGTCCGTAAGACAACAAATTCGAAAAACCAAATTATGACGTAGTGGAGGATATGAAGAAGTCCAAATCTAGCCTTTCATTCCCGGACGCAGCCTAAATTGCCCGGTCAAAAGGAGGCGTTGATAAGAGCTTTGAACTCACCCGATCCGATGTGGAAGGAAAAAGAGCTGAATCCCATCCGATTTTGCGAAAGGAGAGAAGGGATGTCCCGCCATTCTTATTGACTCCGAGAATTGCGGGTAAGAACTTGCATAACTCGTTTGGTAGACACAGGAGCCACGAGCAACCTCATGCCTACGGAGATATGTCAAATGTCGGGTCTACAACCGGTTTCATCCAAATGCACGGTCTTGCAATTGGACCGTTCATAGGTAAATGTAGTAGGGACCTTATATGATGTCAAGATTCAATTAAATTCTGAACCCGGGGTCCAAAGAAAGTTGTAGACATTTTGGTGGTTAACATCCCAAGTAGGTATGGAATGTTACTTGCGAGAGATTGGATGAAAACGCTGAATGGCTATTTTGCAACAGACTGCTCGCATATGTGGCTGCCATGGAAGGGCATTGCTAACCAAATCAGAGTGGAAAACGAACCGAGGCTTAAGGAGATTATAACGGATTTTAACAAGCCGAATGAGGTTCAGTTTTCTGAGCCAGACCTAGGGGTCTATGCTCTTGATGTTGAGAAAGCTACTGATGAACTTAAAGAAGAAGTGTGTCATGGTGGTTCTTCCGAGGAGAAGGATTACACGTGGTTGCTCAAGTTTGATGGATCAAAATCTAGACAGGGAGCAGGAGCTGGAGTCGAGCTCACTGGTCCAGGAGGTAAACCATTATTGGCTGCCTACAGATTGCAATTTCCTTGCACAAACAATGTGGCAGAATACGAAGCATTGATCTACGGTTTACGTCTAGCATTGAGCAAACATGTTAAATGCTTGAAGGTTTTGGGAGATTCTGAGTTGGTTGTCAAGCAAATCAAAGGACAGTATACATGCCGCGACAAAATACTGAGCCTTTATAGGACTAGGGTTATGGACCTCATGGAGGAGTTTGATGCATTCAACATAGCCCTTATTTCTAGGAGAGGAAATCGAATAGCAGACTCTCTTGCAGTCACCGCGGGCATGTTAAACCCGATGGATATAAAAAGATGTAAAAAGTTTTCCATTGAGCTGGTTCCTTGTCCATCAATACCTGATAATGTGAAGAATTTCCAGGTTTTTGAGTGTGACAGGTACATCTTCAAGTTTGTCACAAACTCGGGTATTTTTGAAAATCAGGTGATCGATGAGGAACAAAGGTGGCAGGATGAAACAGAAGAAAGTGAAACCGCGTATCAATCCAACAAAATTCCTAAAGACGTGGTTTCATTAGAAAAGATGTTCGACATGGAATGCAAGAACAAGAAAAGAAAAAGAGTCCCGCTCCCCAAAGATGCATGCGATTTAATTAACTTGGGGAGTGCAGACAATCCAAAGGAGGTGTACATAGCAAAGGCATGTACAGAGGAAGAAAGGAGCAATATAATACAGGCTTTGAAGCATTACATAGATTGTATTGCTTGGAACTACAATGAGTCAAGACTTACAACCATAACATTATCACGCATACCATCCCTTTGAAGCCGGACTCCAAGCCTTTTAGGCAAAGACAACGAGTTGTTAACCCGCTATTGGAGCCTTTGATCGAAAAGGAGGTTAAAATATTATTGGAAGCGAAAATCATTTTTCCCGTTAGGCACTCAACCCGGGTGGCCAACCTCGCTCCAAGAAGAAAAAAGAGTGGAGAGATTAGGTTGTGCATAGATTTTCGAAATCTTAATAAAGCCTCTCAAAAAGATAATTATCCATTACCATCAATCGATGAAATTCTGCAAATGGTAAATGGATCTGAAATGATGTCCTTTCTCGATGGATATTCTGGGTACAACCAAGTTCTTATACATCCTGATGACAGGATGAAAACAGCCTTCACTACCAAGTGGGGGACATTTGCATATAAGAGAATGTCGTTCGGACTGTTAAACGCTGGTGCAACTTTTCAACGCGCCATGGATTACGCATTCAAAGGACTAATAGGCAAATGCATCATCGTGTATGTGGATGATATCCCAGTTTTCTCGAAGAAGAGAGAAGATCATGTTAAAGATTTGAAGAAAGTGCTTCAAAGATGCAGAGAACATGGAATTTCCTTAAATCCCAAAAAGTGCATTTTCGGAGTAACGAAAGGGAAATTGTTGGGTCACATCATTTCAAAAGAGGGCATATCCATCGACCCAGAAAGGATACAAGCTATCCAAAACCTACCTCTCCCGAGCAGTAAAAAGAACTGAGATCTTTCTTTGGGCAAGTCAATTTTGTGAGGAAGTTTATCTCTAGCTTTGCCGAGATAGCCAAACCTCTGAACCGGATGCTCAAGAAAGATGTGGATGTAAAATGGAACGAGGAAAGTAGAGTGGCTTTCCGTAATATCAAAGATGCCATTTCCAGAGCCCCCGTCCTTATAAGCCCAGATTACTCCAAGCCTTTTTATATTTACGCTTTTGCATCAGAACACTCCTTTGCGAGTGTCTTAACCCAAAAAGGTGAGGATAGTGCCGAAAAGCCCATTGCATTTTTAAGTGCCCCTCTGAAAGACGCTCAATTAAGGTATTCAATCCTTGATAAGCAAATGTACGCACTTTTTAAAACTGTGAAAAAATTTAGGCACTACATAGTGCACAGCAGAATTATCGCCATCGTGCCCGATTCTCGTGTCAAGACCATGTTTTTGCGTAATGAACTAGGTGAGAAGAGAGGAAAATGGATTTCGACCATCCAAGAATTTGATCTCGAAATCCAACCAATGAAACTAGTTCGAGGACAAGGACTGGCAAAGGCGATCGCAGAAAATGATCCGCAAATAACAGGTCAATGCTCAAATACATAATACATGGCTAAGGACGACTGGTATGTTGATATTGTGCATTTTTTATTGACTGGTAAGTATCCTTCTAATCTGAATTCAACACAAAGAAGAGCTTTAAGGCTTAAGTCTGTTAACTAACTAATAAAATCTGGTGTGCTTTACAGAAGAATCATGAAGGCATCTACCCGAGGTGCTTGAACAAAGAAGAAGTCGCCGGGTATTGCAAGAATTTCACGGGAAACATGGAACTGGTCATGGTGCAGCCAACGCTACAACACATCAAATCCTGAGAGCAGGATATTACTGGCCACATATTTTCAAGGATGCGCATACCCATGTACGATCTTGTCACATCTGTCAAGTGGCTGCAAATAGAGAAAGAAATGCAGCCATGCCGTTGCAGTACTCGTAGTCGAAATGAGACCGTTTGCGCAGTGGGGACTAGATTTTATTGGGGTTATTAACCCAAATTCTTCCGATTCTCACAAATTCATTTTGACAACTACAGACTATTGTACAAGGTGGACAGAGGCGATTCCTACTAAACATGCCACCACAGATGTTGTGATTAAATTTCTTGAGGATCAAATTATAACAAGATTTGGGATGCCCGACTCTATTGTCGAGTGACAATGGTAAAGCTTTTATTTCTACACAATTTGCAGATTGGGCATATGATAACAAAGTGAGCTTAAAGTTTGCATCCAATTACTATCCTCAAGGAAATGGGTTGGCCGAGTCTTCAAATAAGAATTTGTTGAATACTATTAAGAAGTTGCTCGGAAAAGAACCCTCGGACTGGCACAGTCAACTAAAGTTTGCCCTTTGGGCAGATAGGACCATAGTGAAAGAATCCATAGGGAATACTCCCTATCATTTGGTCTATGGGCAAGACCCGATATTTCCAGCAAATTTGAAGTTGCAGACCTTACATTTCATACAAGAGTACTTGGGGACAGATGATCAAGTTGAAGCCAGGTTGAGCCAGTTGTTGCACCTTGATGAAAAGAGAGAAGAGGCCGTGAATCACATGAATAAACACCAGGAAGTAATCAAGAGATGGTTTGACAGAAGGGCCAAAGTTAAATCATTCAGAATTTCAGATTTAGTATTACTATGGGACAAAAGACATGAGGAAAAAGGAAACCATCAAAAGTTTGATTGTCTTTGGTTAGGCCCATATCAGATTTCGTAGATTCTTGGGAAGAATACCTTCAGGCTAAAAACCTTAGAAGGGAAATATTTCACGCTGCCGGTTAATGGGCAGATTTTAAAACATTATTTTAGCCCTTAGGTTGTGGGACTTTCATATCATTCTTTGATTTTGGTGGGATTTTCAGATCTTGTTTCATTGTTTAGGATTTTCAGATTTTGTTTGATTTAGGATTGTTAGCTTAGCTAGGATTTTGGTTGTGGATTTGATTTCAATTGTCATGTTGTTAATTTTGATAAAAAAAAAAACAAAACAAAAAGAAATAAATTGAGATGCCAACTTATGCTTAAGGTTAGGAGAATATGAAATATTGGAATTATCTTGTAAAGGCTCCACCAATAACATAAAACATTTTAAGTTATATTGTTTGATTTTGTGATACATGAAAGAATCAGTTTTGCATGACATATCATTTCATTTGCAAAGATAAGGCATTCATATTCCATCTCACCTCACATACATTTCATTTTAGTTACATATGCATCTTATGTACAAGCCATGAAAGTACGTCAAATTCTCTTAGGGTTATGTTATAACATAAATGTAAGTGAATCCTAAGGTTGGAAACTGAGTCTTGAGGTATCTAGAACCAAGCACGTCTCATAAATTAAAAAGGATCTTGAGCAAAATGATCAAAACCTAGCTTGGAGGAAAAGGTTGAGCGAAAGTGGTTTTCATGTCTATCCTATTATGCAACATGATCCTAAAAATAGTGGTTTTGACCACTTCCATAGAACTTAAAGCCCACATGGAGTAGTAAGGATAGGGTGTAAATTCTCATCTCGGTTGGTTGAGAATCTGATTCCCCAAAGCTCCTATGTTTTCATTTCATAATTAGTCTTGGATTGTAAGGATCGTACTATTTGTCCTCTACAAAGGATGGGTAGTCATCCCCAAGGTCTAAGTAATAAAATTAATATTTTCCATTCTCATCAGTCTTGGATTGTAAGGATCGTACTATTTGTCCTCTCGCAAAGGATGGGTAGTCATCCCCAAGGTTTAAGCAACAGAATTAATGATTTATATCTAAGGTTTGGATTGTAAGGATCGTACTACTTGTCCCTAACCAGGATGGGTAGTCGTCCCCAAGGTCCAAGAAGTAAAAAGTAAATAAATTTTTCCCATCTCATCTTTATTTTGGATTGTAAGGATCGTACTACTTGTCCTCTGCAAGGGATGGGTAGTCATCCCCAAGGTCCAAAGAAATGGAGATAAGTTTTGGATTGTGGGGTTAGATATGCCCATGCATGGCATCATGTCTTGCCTAAAAAACAAGACCACCGATTGTCTAGAGGGTTAGACTAGCATGACCATTTCTTCCATAACTCGGTTTAATTATTTTGCTTAAAGTGAGGTAATGAACTCTAAATCAGAATAGTAAGGATAAGGTTAAACTCTCATCTCGGTTGGTTGGGAGTCTGATTCCCCAAAGTTCTGATTTCACATTCACTTGCACATGGGTTCTAGATAGTAGGGACTCATAACCAACTTTGGGATACAATAAGGTAATGAATCAGTGGATCCTAAGAGGGTTTGGCAATCTTGAATGCTTGTACATTATGATATAAGAATGACCATGCATCTTATGAAGGCAAGGCCTTCTAGCACGTCCATTAGGGTCACAAATCATTCACCATCCCACATATGCACTCATACAAAACTGATGATGGAGTGTGGATCAAATTCAAATGATAGGGAAGGAATTCATTGCACACACTGAGCTAATACTTGAGGATTCTAATGATTCATGTACTTCTGATCTTTGGGCATTTGTTATTTTGCTTATGTGCTAACATGTATTTGCGAGTTTGTGATATGTTTCAGGTTGGTTCTTACTAAAATGCTCAAGAGCATTTGACAAATAGAGTCGCCATTTGTTGTGGTTGATCCACAACACACCCCAAAATTGGGGACCCACCTTTTTGCAGGCTTGCAGAGAAGAATCTCGGTGACCCAGATGCTAAAATTGAAGAAAAGAAAAAAAAATGCCTAAGTGTTGAAAGGTGTCGCGAAATCGCGACTGGTTGCGCCATCGCTGCCAGAAACAGGAAAGTTGTCACGAAATCGCGACATGTAGCTCCATCGCTGCCAAAGAGGAGAGACGTCGCGATTTCGTGACCGATTGCAGCAAAGGTGTACGGACGGAGAAAATGGTCACGATTTCGCGACGTGTTTTGGGGAGGCGTACGAAAAGAAAAAGCGGTAGCGATATCGCGACAAAGCTGCATGAAGGTCCGAGGGGGAAAAACGTCGCGATATCGCGACAAGTTTTGCCAAGGCGTACGGAAGATAAAAGCGGTAGCGATATCGCGACGGTTTGTGGCAAGCAGGTTCGAAAATAAAAGCGGTAGCGATATCGCGATGGTTTGTCGAGAGAGGGCAAGAGAATGATAATGGTCACGATGTCGCGACGTAAAATTGCCAAGGAGGCCCGACGGAGAAACGGTAGCGATTTCGCTACGCCTTGGGGAAAGAAGACTCAAAGTTCAAAACGGTAGCGAATCGCTGCCATTTCTTGAAGACAAAGGCTCAAAGCCAAAAGGTAGCGAATCGCCGCAAAATTCTCAAAAGAGCCCGACGAAGTCAGAAGGTAGCGATATCGCTACAATTTTCGGGGAAGAAGACTCAAGGTTCAAAGTGGTAGCGATATCGCTACCCTTCGAAGAAGAAGGCCCAAAGCTTTAAAAGAGTAGCGATATCGCTACGAGAAGCGGCCGGGAAGCATGTAGCGATATCGCGACATGTCACGATTTCGCGACATGTCGCCATATCGCGGCTAAGAAGATGAACAGGCAGACTTGCAGTTTTGTCATTTTTTTTTCGCAGTAAGCGTTACACAGGACGCAGAAAAGCAGGACACGTGGCGCACAAGTGTCAAACTTGCAGAGGCGTTACATGCAGAGATGAATTTCGAAGCGTTTTCAAATTTGAGCGTGAATCAAAGCGGGAAAAAGCAGGAATTTGAGGGGTCATGTGCAGGAAGGTGAAATGAAGCGACAGAGAAGATCGAAGAGCCGCGTCAAACATTATAAGACCAGAATTGCAAATCGAAGAAGGGGTTGGAAATTGCCGAATACAGAGTTGCAGAGACAAGAGCTTCGTGCTATTCTGGGCCTGTACTTGGGCAATTTCCTTCTTTTTGTTCGGGAATTTTATACCTGGAACATTTTTGAATGTAATCGAAATATTCTTTAATACAAAATACAGAGAGTTGGCATCTTTTGGATGAGAAAGAAGGAGTTACTTCTGCATGCATGATTTAATGTCTATCTTTCCTTTCCATATTTCTTAGGTTTCTAGGTGAAGTTTAATGCAAGATCTCTTGGTTGCTTCATGCGAATGCCTGAATCTGGAATTATAGTAGAAACCCTCGAGACCCGCACCTAGCCTATTTGGATTGTGTGAAAGTGCAGGTTCATTAGGTTAGGTTGTATGTAGAAAGCCTAAGTATCTTCGGTTTCATCAGATTAATGACAGCTTTCTGACTGTAATCTATTCTTATTGTTACTTTTGTTTACTTTTGTCTTTGCTTTTCAAACCCATATTTTATTTTCAGCAGTTTAATTACTGTGTTTGAATAAATCACTAAAAATCCATCAAAATTAAAGATTAAAACAGATTTTATTCATTTTAGAGTCCATTGCACTTTCATAATTAAATAAACCATAGTGCCCCTTGTTAACATCCACTTGCAAACCCTAAGGTGTTCTTAGCATTTCATTTTAAACAAGATCCTTGATAATCAATAATTAGCATAATAAGAACCTTGGAGAAATCGTTTTTCTTTGCAAGCAGAGGATTTGGGACTCGGATCCTACAGGAGAGTGTGTTTTCACAATCGGGTTAAAACACCACTCAACAGATAGTTTGGGCTATTCCAAGGATTTCCTGATGATCCAATTGTCTATCATCGTCATAGGTATGAGATGACTCTAACATGGCTTGTGGTAGAGGAGTTAGGAGATGAGTCATATTCTGAGGTGGTAGTCTCAAAATCAGATGATGCAGGTACTACATAGGAGTATGATGCATGGTGGGTCATGTGGCAATAGTGAGGGGAGTGACCACTATAAGGGGATGCAGCTACTAGGGTAGTGGATGCAGCTAGGGGTGTTCTAGATAAGGAGGGTTTTGGTGAGTCTCCAGATAATGAGGAGGTAGACACAGGTGAGAAAGTTGTGCATTAATGTGTGTCAGTGAATAGGATGGAGCTAATATATATACAGGATTTAGTTGAATTTGATGATAGAGATTTGGGAGATTAGGGTCTACAGGCATAGTTAGCAGCATGAGATGCTAGGATCATAGAGTTGTAAAGTGATCAAGATTTACTATAGGAATAAGTGCAAAGTACATAGGAGGATATGGAGATGCAGGCAGTAGTTATAGCTACATTTCAAGCATAGGTCATTAGATAGGTCCCTAGCCATGGGGAGTCTAGCAGTGGTGAGCTAGCTAGGATGTAGGAGGAGATATCACATATCTAGGATTTGGCAGCGACCTATCATACTAGGTGTTGAGAGGATCATGCCTACATGGATATGATGGAGGATGAGATAGTGCATTGTAAGGGGTGTATGCCAGATTGAGCATTAGCTATTGGATCACAACATAGCTAGGGGAGTGGGATGGGACACTCATCTACTCGAATGAGAGCTTTGAGTACTTCTCAAAGGATGGAGGTATCTGGAGGTAGTAGATCAAGGGGAGTAGGTCAAGGAGCTCATGACGGACTCATAATAAGAGCAAAGGAGAGAGTCAAGGTACCGATCCTATGTGACCATGGTCAGTGGACTCTAATGGTTATTTTTGGTTTTTTTGATTGCGAAGTCAGATGACTCACTTTTATTGTAGCCTATGGGCAGTTTATGAACTATGATGTTGCTTTTGAATTTTACATATATGGACATATATATATATGACTTAGCTTTGATCATTATGTCATTTGACAATTTTGTGATATGAATGCAATTTTTATATTTGCTATATGATGTTATGATAGATTTCTAACATGGATGCATGCATTTATCCAATGATGTGATTTGATGATATGTATATGTGGATGTTTTATTTTAAATGCTTTTGTAAATTAAGAGGTATGAATAATATAGTCATTGGTCGTCTAAATATTATTGCTAATATTTAACCGGTATCTATCCTAGATCATGAATACCACTTAATAAAACAAAAGTTTTAAATGTGTATTATTGAAAGTAATGATTGATTATATTTAAATTTTGTATGATGGATTTACAATGACTATTTGATGCATTATATTCTAGCACCATAGACTATAAAAAATTTATCTTGATTATTTTCATGTTATTATAACACTTTATTTGATGGACATTGTAATTTTGACAAACATGTGATATCATGATGTAAAATGGAATGGATAATGTAATGTGATATGATTTTATTTGATAGTTTTGAAGAGACTCAAACACTCTAGTTACCTAATCAAAAGTCATATACTAACTATACAAGATATTTTGACAAAGTATGCACCTACTAAGATAACCAATATAATCAATATCCCTGTGTGTGCATGTGAGTTCATTGCCATGATAACACATAAGATTAACCTAGTGCAAATGGGATTTATTTAGCCCATTGACACTAGAGATAATTATATGAGTCTCATTATCCTAATTTTCATGCTTAGTTGGATTAGAACACTATATAACCTAGGTTACAACAAGCTAGCTCATCCACATTCAAACATTGGTCTATACCTAAACAAGTTGCTTAAGTGATAGACATATTGCCATGCGAGAGGCTACCACCATTAACAAGTAGGATATCCACCAAACCTATAATGAGGATCATCTTATGGTTCTATGATAATGAGACTTCCAGGGATTCAAGTTCTAGATTCCCTACCTTTATTTGACTTTCTCAAGGAAATTGCTCATTTTGATTTGTTGATCAAGGGATTGTAATAGTGGTGAGAAACCACTATTTCTTTTTGCTTTTCCTAGTGATAATAATCACTATTCCTTTATGCATATTTAAGAGTGATAATAATCACTATTTTCTTTGGATTATTTCTTTGAGATGCTTGCCCTAGTGTAGGGCAATGTATGTTTTCAATACTATGGGAATAATAATCATTACTGATTTTCTTTGTTTGGGATACTTACCCTAGTGTAGGGTAAGGGATTTTGGGTAAGGAGGAACTTGTCCTTTTGTCAATTCTCAAAAAATTTGAACCTTTCACACAGGGGGATGAGTAGGATAGCATTTTTTCTTGGAAGTAACCTAGACCACTTCATAGTTTTCATCTTTCCTTGCGCTAGACTTGGATTTTTAATGTGAAAATTGTGTTGGGATTTTGATGTATACCAAGCATTATCTAAGTAGGATTCTCCCTTCTAAAAATCATGCTATATTTCTATAAAATCTGAGAAGACAACTAGATATGGCTGAGTGACTAATAACTTTAACTATGCTTTACTAAAAATAGCTAAGTGACGGGAAACAAACATATAATGTAAAGTGTAAATGTAAATTTAATGTATTATACATAGGTGGTAATATTAACTCATTAAAAACAATGATTTTAATAGATGCCTAGTGTACATACCTGGTGCTAGACATGTATGATCAATTTGGAATAATGCATAATGCAATTATTATTATGCCTAATGCAACTATGATTATAATGCAAGTGATGAGAAATGCAATACAATGCAATATTTTTGTATTTTGATGATTTTAATTAATTTTTTTGTTATTTTTTTAGATATGTGTATATATGTACAAGTTGACCAATGGGATTAATGAATGCCATTTGAGCTTTTTGGGTGACTGACCTAGATAGTCGTAGACTACCTAGGAACGTTTTAGCTTGACCTAGACGATCATAAACCTCATAGGGGTGTTTTGGGTTGACATAGATGAACATGTACTATCTAGGAGAATTTTAAGGTGAAAAAAGGTCTTATAGATGCCTTTGGATCTTTTAGGGTTGACCTAGATGATCGTAGATAGTCTAGGAGATTTTTTATGTGACCTAGATGGCTAGAAACTATTATGGCTAGAAACTATTAGGAGCCTTTAGGGTGACCTATGTGGGCAACGAAACTTAGAAATTTTCTACAACTACATAGGGGAATTTGGTTGTGACAAAAGATCCTATGGATACCTTTGGAGCACTTAAGGTTGACCTAGATTATTGTAGATAGTCTAGGATATTTTTTATGTGACCTAGATGATCAAAGACCACTAGGACCCTTTAAGGTGACCTAGGCGGGCAACGACACTTAGAAAGTGTCTACAACTACCTAGGAGAATTTTGTTGTGACAAAAGGGCTTATGGATTCCTTTGGAGCATTTAAGGTTGACCTAGATGACCGTAGATAGTCTATGAGATTTATTTATATGACCTAGATGGTAAAACATCGCTAGGAGCCTTTAGGGTGACCTAGGGGGGCAACGACACTTAGAAAGTGTCTACAAGTACCTAGGGGCATTTGGTTGTGACTAAAGAGCTTATGGATACCCTTGGAGCTTTTACAGTTGACCTAGATGATCGTAGATAGTCTAGGAGCTTTGTTTATGTGACCTAGACAGTCAAAGACTGCTAGGAGCCTTTAGGGTGACCTAAGCAGGCAACAACACTTAGAAAGTGTCTATAATTTCCTAGGGGTATTTTATTGGTGCTCTAAGCATTAAATGGTCATAAATGACATATTAATGGGTTTATGTTCTTCATTTCCTTCGATGGATGCTAGGCAATAAGTTCTAGGTCCAATCTGATGTGTAATGATGAATAGACCTAACCAGTTTGCTGCAAACTTGTCTTGCAAATTGGAGGGAAAATTTGAGTTTTACTAGTTTTCATTTAGAACTAAATCACCTACTTAAAAGTCTCTCTAATGTACTTCTAATTTGTAAGATCTCTTAATATGCTCTTGATAAACACGTATATGCTCAAGGGCATTCACATGTTCATCAAGCAATGTTAATTGATCTAACCGAGCTTGCCTAGCTATATCATCATTGATGAATTCTTGCATAGAAATGCGTAATGACAAAATCTCTAACTCCAGAGGCATGATGGATTTAGCACCATACACTAGTGAAAATGGAGGTGCCCTAGTGGGCATCTTAATGCTAGTTCTATAGGCCCAAAGGGCAAGAGGTAATTGATTATGCCAATATTTATGATTTTCCTAAATGATTTTCTTCAAGATGGCTACTACTATTTTATTTGATGCCTCTGCTTACTCACTGGCCTACAAATAATAAGGTATGAAAAAGTAATGCTTTATGTTATACTTTGTTGTTAACGCATGCACATCCTTATTTTTAAAGGGTGTTCCATTATCTGATACTATTTTGGATGGAATACCAAAATGACATTTAATGTTATGTAGTATGAACTTCGTAATGCGAGGTCCAGTCATTGTGGTAAGGGGAATTGCTTCCACCCATTTTGTGAAATATTCGGTTGTCGTTATAATAAATGTATGATGGCCCCATGAAGCAGGTGAGATTTTCCCAATTAAATCAAACCCCCATTGTGCAAATGGCTAGACCGATTGAATCGGTTGTAAGGCCTATGAAGGTACGTGTGTTAAATTTTCATGGTGTTGACACTTCATGCACTTCTTAACATAAGCACAATAATCTTGCTCTAAAGTTGGCCAATAATAGCCCATGCAAAGAATGCACTTAATGATGGCCATGTCGCTCAAGTGGCCATCGCATGTACCGTCGTGTACTTGGGTGATGGCCCAAGCTAACTCCTATGAGTCTAAGCAGCGAAGGAGGATATCTTCATAACTTCGACGATACATTATGTATCCTATTAAGATATATTTTGCTACTTTTTTTTAATGCTCGCTTTATAACGTGCAAAAATCCAGGTGGAATTTTACCCATTTTAAGATCATTTTTAATCTGGATGGACCAATATTGCTTTTAAGTAGCCTCAATATTATGAATCATACTATCACTTTGATGGTTGTCTCATGCGAACTTTGATTGAGAGTGAACTTGGAGATATAGTGTTGTGCTAGTATCAAAAGGATTATGAGGGAATAAAGTCCCCCAGTTAACATTATTCAAATACTGGTGTAGTTGAGAGAACCTTTCATGAGAAGGCTCAATCTGAATCATGTGAACAATTCGTATAGCCTTATGCTCTTCACACTTAGTCATAGCTTATGCTAGCTTTTTTACTTGGATAGTTGTGATATCATTTGAAGGGTCATGCAGGATTAGCAACCCTAAGGAAGCGATTGTATCCGCAAAATTATTAGATGAACAAGGGAGTGCCTCTATATCATACCATTCAAATTTGACTAGGATTTTGTCCACTAGGGCTTTGTAGGCTTGCAATACGGGACATCGACATTGGAAAATCCCTTTTACCTGATTAACTATGAGCAAGGAATCACCAAAAATGTTTAACTTTGTTATTTTCATGGAAATTACCATCTAAGTCCTATGATGAGAGCTTCATAATTGGATTTGTTTTTGGTACAAGTAAAATCGAGTTTAAACAAAAGAGGTATGGGAGCCCCTTATGGTGTGAAAAATATGATACCTACACCACCACCTTGCTCACACTTGGAACCATCAAAGAATAAAGCTATGTCTGCCTGTGACTCAGTCTCTGTAGAATTAGGTGATTCTAAAATTTGAAATACTCCATCATTGGTAAGTTCTATATTTAGAGGTTGATCATCCTGTAGAGGAGCCTCTACTATTTGATCGGCTATGACCTATCCTTTGATAGATTTTTATCCAATGAACTCTAGGTCAAATTCCATCAACAACATTATCCACTTCACCGTGCAACTATATGTTATGCTCATATGTAGCGTAATGGATTTTCTTTAGATACAACATATGTGGTGTGATTTAACATATAATGGCATAGCTTTTTGGTGGCAAAGACCACTGCTAAGCATAGCTTCTCAACATATTCATATCTAACTTCATAGCTTACCTATGTGCGACCGATGTAATAGGTAGCCTATTCTTTGTGAAATTCATTCTTTTGGGATAGCATGATACCCAAAGCTAACTCAGTAGCTGAGATATATAAATAGAATGACACTCATGGTTGTGATGGAGCTAATACATGTGGTGAAGCCAAGTATTGGTTTATCTCATCAAAGGCATTTTGGCATTCTTCATCCCAATGAAATGAGACCCCCTTGTGTAGCAACCTATTCATGGGTCGATATTTATTTAATAATTGCACTATGAAGTGTTTTATGGATACAACATTTCCTTGCAAACTATGTAGTTGCTTAATGGTTTTTAGGGGAGGCATTTCTAATATTATCTTGACCTTGTTGAGATCTATCTCTATGCCTCTCTTGGAGACTATGAATCCCAAAATTTTACCAGATGTGACACTGAAGACACACTTTTTAGGATTAAGTCTAACATTGTGCTCTATGAGGCAATCTAGGATATTACATAGTACATCGAGATGTTCATGGCATAATAAAGATTTTACCAATAAATAATCCATGTAATATTCCAAAATCTTGTGCATGTAGTCATGGAAGATATATGTCATGGCTCGTTGGTAGGTAGCACCAATGTTCTTAAGGCCAAAAGGCATGACCTTGTAATAGAATATACCCCAAAGCATTGTGAATGTTGTTTCAATTTGATCTTCTGGATTAATATGAATTTGATTATATCCAGAGAATCCATCCATTAGGGATAACATTTCATGTCCTTCTATTGCATCTACCAACACATCGATGTTAGTTAAGGTAAATTCATCCTTAGGACTCACTTTTTTAAGATCTCAAAATTTGATGCAAATGCAAATCCTCCCATCAAAATTTTTAAAGGGCACCATGTTTGAAACCCATGGTGGATAATCTATTGATATGATGATATCAGCATCCAAAAACTTTTGTAATTCATCTTTCGCTATTAAGGCTACTGTTGGGTGCATTTTTCTTAAATTTTGCTTAACAGGTTTGATCTTGGGGTCTAATGTAAGATTATGCGTGACTATATTTGGGTCTAGTACTAGCATATATTTATATGACCAAGCAAAATCTTTAATCCTTGCTTCCAATGCAATGGTGAAATCATCTTTTTCACTTAGAGAGAGATCTTACCATAATTTAATGGTGTGGGGATTATCGGGATCTATACCAATATACTTGTCAATTGTTGGCTCAATCGACATGTGAGACCCATCCTCCAACTGATGTGGGGTGGGAATTAAGATAATGTCATCAACTAGGTTTGCTTCTTCCATAGGAAATTTAGGGTCAACCTCAGCTTGAAAAACATCCTGAGTAGTTCTTGAAGAAAAGTTAAATGGTTGTAACATTTCCTCATAAGTCCAATACTTTGAGGGTGATGGAGAGGAATCTCCCCAATAAAAGTCAATTACCTCTAAATCAAGATGCAATTATTTGTATGGGTTATTCAGATTTACCAATGATGTTGTTAAATATATGAAAATCATGTTGATGGATACATGATCTCCTACTATAGGGTGAGTGGGTCTAGAGACATGATGTTGTCTCATAACTCATGGGTGTGGCTTGAGTGGAAGTGGGATAACTGGAGGTGGCTTGAGTGGAAGTGGTATAACTGGAGGTGGCTTGTGCGAAAGAGGGTGAGCCTACTCTTCACAAGGCAACAACTGGTGTCAGATGGGTCCTTGGACGGGGAATAACATACAAATATAATATTCATCCTCATCATCCAAAGGGAACATGCACTCGTATTCATCATCTGAGCTATGGTAGTTAATAGGTGCGATGCCATAATCACCTTTATCATCACTCATCCATTCATGAGGAGGACCTTTGTCTTGTTCCTCACTGTCAAATTGCAATGTGTGTGAGCTCTCCCCCACTTCATGGGGTTGGGCGACATCACTGGAAAGACCCTGATCTATCATGTCTATGGGGAAATGATCTCCCAAAGAATGAACGCGATTCAGATTAGCATATGAATTGTGGGTGAGCTTAGCCTGATGACTTAGGTAGAGGTGTTTAAGACTCTTAGTGAGGACATCCAATGGTACCAGTTTATTATTTCCCAACCTAGATCTATCATACAAAAGTTGATATTGGGGTTGACATGGAACATGATTACCCTGCTCATACATTCCAATACCAAACCCATGCCAATTACAATGGTCTAGGTATTTCAATGCATGGTTTAGATTTGACAAATAATTTGCATCCTCAGAAAAGGGTTCATCATCATCTTCTGTATGAGGAATTGGTAGAGATCCATACTCTATAACTCCATATATAAAATTCATTTTATTAGGAGGTATACCAAGAGGTACAATGCTACCTATAGGAATATGAGGTCTTCCCATGTCTTGCACTATCTCTGGTGATGGAATTGTCATGATATTTTTCACCAAGTATTCCCCTATCCCTGTGTTAGACATCTGGACTATTACCTAGGATGGAAAATATGGATGAGATGGAATGGAGGTTTGAGGTGATTTAGTGTTCACCTCTGGAGGTAATTCCTCATTAATGATACAAGGAACCTCATCCGTGGATATGGTAGAAATTAATGGTGGGCTCTAATCAATAGGCATATTTGACATGTTCCTCTATGGAGGGTTTGACGATGTCAAATATTTCTCTAAAGGTGGCAATTATGAGGATGGAGTAGATGATGATGAAGGTGGTGGAATGGGTAGAATTTGACCAGGTGTATTTAATCGAAAGTCTACGTGAGTCAAATGTAATGTCGACTCTGGCATCTATTGCAACATGTTTTAGTACTTGACGGGCTCTAGATTGGCAGATACTACATGTACTTGCCCTTTGTGAGTGTATTTAAGACATTTATGCATGATGGAGGGGATACACTTCATATCTTGTATCCAAGGTCTTTCAAGCAAAATGTTGTAAGCCATCTCACCCTCTAGCATATGGCACAATGTCGTTATAATATTTTGTCCCACCTGAATGGGTAAAACTATGGTACCGATAGTAGAGCATATTGTGTCATTGCAAGCATGAAGAGTGTAAGTTGATGCCACAACATGATATGTTGGAAATTTAAGATGCTTTAGTTGTTATGATGTTACTTGAGGACCCAGTGTCTATAAGCACTCTCTTGTATGGTATCTCATTTATACATGCAATGATGTGTAAAGGAGGGTCTACCACATCACTGGATATTTCTTTTAGCTCATGCTCATGAAATTGTATGACTATTTTTTGCACTGCTGCACATGTCCCACAAAATATATGGAGTTAGACTCCTACGATTGCAAATCTATGGATTTTAAAATGTCCATGATGGCATCCCGATGTGGAGGTGATTGTTGGATCAAATCATATATGGACAGTCATCATGAAGTGGTCCTCAATATTTGTGCAAGCTTGATCTTAATTGTCATTGTTGGCCTAGTAGGAAGGCCTTGTACTATAGGTGGTGTAGTTTGCAATGTAGTTGGAACATCATTTGAAGTCACAGGCTATGTAACTTGACTTGGATATCTCTTGTTCCTGGTCACAATACTCACCATTCCAACATACCCTTGAACAGGGTTTTTTTGGTTCACCTCATTCATTGATTTAGCAGGCATTGCCTGTACCTCATCAGTTGGTAAAGGGTCTTTGAAAATACCCATTTGTTGATTGGTAGGAGATATTGGAGCATCTACTATAAGCTAATTCTTCTCAATCATGTATTGTACTATATTTTTAAAACCATAGCATGATTGTAAATCATGGACACCTTATCGATGAAACTTACAATACTGATCCTCTCAACATCCCATAAGCTTGGGTTTGCCTGTTTTCATATTGTTGGGTTTGATATCTGGTAAATTAACCATATTTGCAGCCCATAATCAATCGAAAAGAGAATCCATGGATTTAGCGATGGGAGTAAATTGTCCCTGAGGGTGACATTATTTTTGTCCTTGGTTTGTTGTACCATTATTGTTATAATTTGCAATAGGAGGTTGAGCCTGATAGTTCACCTTTTGGGGAGGTGTAACTTAAGGAGACATAGGAATATTTATGGCCACTTGATTGACTATAGCTAGCTTTTTAGATGCCAAGATATTCTTAGGATTATTTATCCACTCCTTCTTGCGAGGTTTTGTTATTTCTCCCTCTTGGATTTTGATTTCTTCTATGTTTCTAGCTTGTGCTAGAGCTTCTTCCAAGGTAGGGTGTTGTTGTAATTGCAATGTCAAAGATATGGGTTTCAAGCAACTCTTTGAGAACAAAAAAGTTAATTCAGTCACTGGTAATAGATAGGGTAACTTAGCCAAAAACATTCACTGCCTGTTTCTATAGTCAGTGATCATCTCAACCTCAGTTTGTTTCATTCCTATAAGTTCGGTTAATGTCACATTTATTTTGGTGTTAAAGGTGAAAAGTTCCAAAAATGCATTAGAAAATTGTTCAAATGTGTAGATTCTATGTTTTGGAAGTTGGTTGAACCACTCAATGGCAGGACCAGTGAGGGTACTCAAGAAAGTTCTTAGGAGCAATGCATCATTGTCCTGTATGTTGAAGCACAAGTTTATAAATATAGTAGTGTGCTCTTGAGAATCTTATTCGCCCTTGAATCTATCAAATTTGGGCATTTTGAAATTCTCAAGATAGACCAAGGAAGGAATGGATGGGTGTAATGGTTCATTCTTTAGCTAATTCAAAGTAGGCTTTTTAAGCCCATTGCCATCTGTCCTACCTTCTACAGTTTCTAAATGTGCAAGTAAATCTTGATAAACATTCAAGGATTTAATCTCCTTTTCCTTATTTTTAACTCGTAGAGGTGGATGAGGAATATTAAGCCTAGGTTGGGGTGGTTGATTAAAGTCATCCATGCCTCCATAAGGTGCTTCTACACAATATTTGTCTTGTTCCAAATCATCGTAGGCCCCATTAGGTGTTTTAGGTATGGGCCTATAAGGAGGAACTAACTCCTATTGAAGGCGATCTATGTTTGGCCTATCATATGCATTCTATTCAGGCCTACGATGTCTAGGAGGCAACATAGTATTAGGTCTAGGAGACCTATCTTATTGGAAATTTAGTTGCCTCGGGTGAGCCTCTTGTCTATGCATACTTGGAGTGACAGGTCCATGACATAAAGTTTCTTGAATTTTTTGTTCAAGATTTTCTTTCTCTATTTTTTGACATTGCTCTAAGATATCTAAGCGATGTTTATCTGACTTAAGTCGATTAAACTTAGCTTGGTGGTTAGAATATTACTGGACCAAATTATTAATTTGATAAGATATATTAGGTATATGTAACTTAGCGTGATTTACTTGTTGTCTATCATGTTCAAGAGGATCTGTGAGATCAATTACATGCTTCCCTCGATCGAGTGTAGTCACATTCACTTGATGTTATCTCCTAAAAAAATATTTTTGAAAGACTATTTGTGGAAAGGCACAACATGCTTTCATTGACATATTTTCATGAGGATAATACAGATGTTCCTTAGGTCTTCCCTTGTAAACAAGGTAAGGTAAGGTGGAATAAGATCACCTAATTTGATGAGTATCATACTCGTTGGGATTTTGATACCTTGGAGTAGGGTGACTTGAAATATTGAGATGATTGTTCAACCCTAATCGAGGTGTGAGCTCTTTATTCTATATATGATCAGGAGTAGAGGATCGAGAAGGAATGCAAACACGTGGTATTGCTCTATGTGGAGGTACCTCATTGTGTGGTGACTCTTCTCAAAAGAAGGTTTTTGTAGCATATGAATTAGGAATATACTTTCCAAAACTAGGACTATGACCTACAGGAGTACCCTACGAAGGGGTCCCCTGTAAGCTAGATCCTCTAGTTGAATCTCTAAGAGTAACCATCCACTCATCAGTCGGTCTACGATTGGGAAGAGAAGCTAATTTCCATGGAGGAATGATCATATCCCTAGTCTCAACACGAGAACATTCTATATCATCTTCTCTATTTCCCATAGCTTTTTCCCCTAAATTGGCTTGGCTACAGGTACGTACCATAGCTATATACTATAACTAGTATGTATTTATATTATTTACAATTTATATGAATTTGAAATAAAAAAACAATAGAGACACACAAACATAAAAGTGATTATCTCGTTTTGAATTTTTTAGATGTGAATCCTAAATTGTGTGTTGTGTTTCAAGATGTGTTGCTTTGTAAAGGAAATACTTTTCTCATGTTTGATATTTTGTTGAATGATATTCTCAAATTTTAAGTGGTTTTCACCTATATACTCATAGCTTGACCGCCGAGAGTGAAATTTCAATCACGTACACCAACAAAATTATGGATATGAAATCCATACCCTATTAGGGAGCATAGGTCCTATCAATCCTCACCCAACACCCCTTGCACAACTATACACCCCTTCAAATAGGAATGCATGCTATTTTGCACAGGTAGGATAGATCTTGAAGTTGGTATTGGCCAATAGAATAAGGTTCATAGGATTTAAGTCAATGGATGGAGATGAAACCCACCATAATTGAACTCTATCAGTGGTTGGGAATGAAGTCCAACTCACTAACGTTTAAGTGGATCATGGGGTGTGTGTGTTCCTTTTAAAATATTTGAAAGAAAACAATAAAGCACTCAATGATTTTTGACTAATTGCATGAAAGTGCATTTTTATTTTAGAAATATTAGTAGCATAAGAGGAAAACACTAAAATTAAACACCTATATGAACTTAACCCTTTTTGGGCAAGTGGCAAGTAGTCAAACTAGACAATAAATAGATATTCTACTGTTATTTTCCTTATTTCTTCTGATATAATTAATGCACAATTTTAGAAAGAAGATATCTAACCTTTCTATGTATATAGAAGATAAGAAAATGTAAAATTTAACTATTTTGAACAACAAATTTGCAAATTGAAAGTGCAAAAACTTGTTGTTTCTGCAAATTTTTGTAGAAACCCTCTAGTTTTATGGTCATCCCAGGCAGGGACTATCACATATTGGGGGCTGTCCCACCTAGTTCCATGGAGCTGGCCATCTCACCCAGTGCCATGGAGCAATAGAGAGGCCATTTTGCTCAGAGAGGTTTGTACTTGCAACAGAGAAAACCAGAAAAAAGGTTCAAATTAGCATCATCCAAAGGGGGAGACTTAAAAATATTGGATATCATGATCACCACTGAAGATACAAAATTTACTACATCACCTTAAGGGCATTCCATTGCAATGTAAAGCAGTTAAAAAGCATTCAAGAGGGAAAAGCATATAAACTTGTAATCTATCAAATTGAAGCAAAAGCATATAATCAAATGGTGGATTTCTCCTCTTATTCATTCATTATTGGCTTCAATTGTGAGATTACAAACATCCCCTTGAGGGATTTTAACAAATTTATACATTCAACATTACAAAGTTTCAAGGGATATAGTCCCTTGAAATGGGCTTTAAAGTGATGTAACTATGGTGAAGTATTTGTAAATATCACATCCTACGATTGAGATTTGTCCTTCAACCTATTATTCTAGTCTTCTTAGCTCCTTCCTTATATGTAGAACACCTGCACCTACACACAAGGGACTACAATGGGGTTAATAGCACATGTTTCATAGAATGGAGATAACATAGTAAAAGAGGTAAATACTACAACCAAATGAAATGATCTACATGCATAAAAACTGATCTACAATAAGTATATGCATATATAAAGATGATTTAAACATAAATAAGAAACTTTTGAGGAAATATTAAAGGTGAAACTATCCTTAACTACTGGTCATCCCAGGGTGATCCAGATAGACCTGCAACATTGGGTATCACCAAAATGGCATCAAAAATCCTCCAAACTGCCTCAAATTTTGGCCATACGTTCCTATATACATTCCTAATGGGACTATGGAGGAATTTAATTTAAATTCCACTCTATTTTTTGGTCATCCTAGGGTGTGTGTGCCATGGGCAGATTGCTGGCCATCCTCAAGTGGGACGATTACAAACTTGCCTTAGTTTTGTCACCTATGGCCATGGGAATTGGTACACAAGTGGTATGGGGTGTTTTCAACATATGGGGCCAAAGAATACTCCAATTTGGCTAGTATGTGTTTGGTATTGTGGGCTTATTTGCCTCTAAAATCACCTTTAGATGAAGAGGATTCCAAGGCCAAGGTGAGGTGGGTTTAGGTTTGCAAAGTTTAGGATATAATTTGGGTAGAACTTCATTGCTATATTCTCCAAATTCTCCTCTCCTAAAATTGGGATTTTGGATCTTCTTTTATAGCCCAAGAGGGCACTTAGGTAAAAGGGCATCTTTGTAATGTGAGGTAGGTGACGCCATGTGTCCTAATCACATCATGGCATGATTGGGATAATGTTTCCCATTTGGGTGCTCCAAATCAACTGTCATACTATACATCAATAGGTCCCAAATAAATTTGGGGTGATTGGACGTAGTAATGGCAATCTTGGATTACAATTTAGCATGTCCTTTGACTTTTTCTTTTGTCCAGTTAGGGGTCGTCCCACCTATGGTTGTTGATGGTCATCCTTGGGTGGGATGGTCACCAACTATGGACATCCCTAGGTGAGATGGCCACTAGTAGGAGCCCCAAAACTGCCCTAGACTGCTAGGAACCCTCCAAAATGAGTTTTGGAGGCTTTTGGAAACCTTTTTCTACCCTAGAGGGGTTCCTAATAAGGTCATATGTTGTAGATAAGAGGGAATATGTAATCCACTGATAATATTATCCAAATTACGTGATTTAGGTGTCTACACTAATGATATGCTAAAATAATGAATCTAATATCTAAACTCTAAGCTAAGATTGCGGGCCACTATCCAAGACAACGTTCGCTAAAGTGATTCTCGTCCTCTTTGCTCCAAAGTAGTGGATCAAAGCTTGTATCTGATGTTTGAAATAATGGTTGCTATGCTCTACAATATGTTAGGTCTTCGTTGTACACACGATCTCCAAGGAAACTCTCTAATTCTCGAAAGCTCTCCCCAATGACTAATATTGATTAATAAAATATGGATCCTCTTAGATAAAACATTTCTCCCCTTGGTGCTCTTACGCTTGCACCTTTTATAGTGTGAAACCCTAGGTCTATTTCCAAGCCCTAGGAATGAATTTCTCATGTGCAGTGCAAGTTATCATGAGATTTTTTTGTATTTTCTATGTTTGGAGGCCAGTTAACTAAAATATAACCACCAACTTGAGTCTCCCATGCGAACTAGTCATTAGCATGAGAAGCTTTTGTCATTTTTTTATGTTTGGAAGCTAGTTAACTAAAGTCTTAATGCAAAATCAAGTCTCCTATGTTAAATGGTCATGAAAGGGAATGCAAAGTTACTCCCACTCATATTTATTACATGCAGACTACCACTTACACCCGTGATTAGGCCTATTTGTCAGTAAAACTACTTTTAGGGTTTAGTCATTGTTATCTACAGTGACTAAGATCTAGTCACTATCGTCTGTAGTGGCTAAGGTCTAGCCACTCTAGGATTCAACGACTAGGATCTGGACACTCTTGGCTTGAGTTGCTAGGCTTGGATGGCTTGAAAAGGCCCCAAATGAGTGGTGAGAACCATTTTTTATGCTTGGAAAGTCTAATATTATGTCATCTGATCTTATGAATGTGTCTATGTGAGTAGCTCCCCTAAGCATGACATAATTTAGGTGTCTACAGTAAGCTAGGGCTAAGCTTGATTAAGTAAAAATAATTACTTGACACCTAGAGAATTTCCTACCTTATATTACTTGCAACATCACTACAATAAACTAAGGAGATATCACATCTAGGATGTTTATAAAGGGATTGACCTACCTTGGAATTTTATCTGCAAATAAAAATTGGTGGCCTTTAGCTATGAATATTGGTAGAGCATCCTGTCCTCCTCCATGGAAGGTAGTGAAATAGTGGTAAATGGATTTGGTTTTACTTGCAAGGACAAGAGAAAAAGAAAGAAACCAAAAAAGGGTGCATGATGCATTAGTAACAGAGGAAAATAACATAAAAAAATATTGTCAAGAAGTGTATGATTATGATAGAGGTGAATAGTGAATGTATGATAATATTATAATGAGAAAATAATAGTATGAAAGGGATATTTATAACTTATGAAATAAAGTAAAATTTTCCTTGGATTTTATGGCTGATTTTAATCCTTTCTAATGGTCATAAAATCATAACCATTAGTTTTAATGACACGCCTTTCAAACCCTATGTGTTAAAACATGTTACCATCATGATCATGTATCAAAAATCCTAAAAATAATTAGATGACTATGATCATCACTTAAAGTTATGATTGTGGCATAATAAACTTTTAGAAAGCACGGTATGATGGACATGTGTCATGATATCCCTTAATCCCATATATCCTTATTTTTTTAATTTTGGAAAAATTAGAAGTAAATATATATTGAAATATGAAAATAGCTATTAGGTGTAAAAGTGGAACCAAAACCACTAGCCAACATGAATATTTATCATCCTATCCAAGGACTAACAAAGTTATTCCACCCTTGTCCAATATATAGAAGGATGACTCTCATCACCTATAAAGTTAGTTGATAGTTTTATTTTTTCAAATGCATATTGCCCCTCTCTAAGGTCCATGGATGACATTATGATGGATAGCCACTCATGAGTCCTTCAAAAAAAGAAAATAAAAAAATAGCAATATATGATAGCCAAATCAATGTAAACTTCTATGCTATTTTTACCTACCTCAAGTATATTGAAATAAATTATCTTATGCAAATGGCTAAAGCACTGAAACATACTAGTTGGATGTAAAAATAAATAAAAATGGAGTCTACAAATGAGTCTAAATAATTCCAAACTCCTAGGATCATTATCATTTTTCTATCCCTGCAAGCCTTATCAAAAAGTTAATTTTATGCAAAAGTGGCATATGCTTATGACTTGTGTAGCTCATGGTGATATGCCAAATATTTTCATGATAATCACTCAAGGTTTATAGAGCACATGGTGATATGCCAAATATTTTCATGATACTTACTCAAGGTTTATAGAGCACATGGTGATATGATTGGATGATGCATAGTCAATATTCATGTAGTACATAATGATGTGTCATATATTGTATTGCATGTATGATTTGAGTAGCATCCAAAATCATGCATGATGATTAGATAATGCATATGATTCATGTAGAAATTAGTTATGTGATCAACAAAATAAATACTACCTCCATATAATATGGCCATGAATGGGATGGTGTGCCTCTCATATATGACACTAACATAGGTAGGTTGCATGTAGTATTTGAGAAGTTCCAAGTACCACCAAATACACTTGTCACTATAGTGGGCAGACTAGGAGAAACCAACCCATACCATATATAGACATAAGTATTTAACCTAATTCTAACATAAACTATAATACAATCATACATGGACACTATGGTATTTAATCATATCCATTTAATGCTATGGGGACCCAAGGGATGCCAACCTATACCATGAATGGTATGAAAGTATATATCCCCAAATCTATCTAATTTATTATCACTAATTATGGATGCATTTCTTAACAAGGCACATCCATCATGATAGAGAAAGAAGAAAGATAAGTGTAAGAAATGGATGAAATATATACATGTTGCAACTTACACTAGGATAACGAGATCCTATGGAATAGAGATTCATCATGCCCCTACCATAATGGTGTTGGACACTGTAGTATCTAATTAAATGAATTCAACAAGGTACACTTACCACTATCGTGAGATACCAAAATGATAGACATGATCAAATATGGGATAGATACGCTACAACTCACCTAGGGGAGGGTGTAGATACCTAAAATTGGATCACTTATCTAGACCAAAATTGTCATAAATACATAAATTAATAAATTTAGCTATGTTACATGACTCAACCCTATATTCACAACCAAATCTACTAGTTTCTAAATTCACTATCTAAAAAATTGAATTCACTAGAAAAATCTCTTCTATCTTAGCTAATATATTCACACTACCTCTTGTTCCCACCCAATTTTTGACTTCCCCATAAAATTTGACCTACAATGGTTAAAGTTCAAATACATTGGCTACAAATTCATTGTTGGTGGATTTTTAGGTGGTAGATTCACTTTAGGTACACAACCAACATTCTAGTTCTTCTTGCAACTACTAATCAAGGGTAGTTAACTTTTTGAGTCACCTATGTTACCTCAATAAATTGATATTCAAGGGTAGTTAACTTGTTAATCCTCCTTACAATTAGCTCTTGTGATGTACAATCAAGTTCTAATCATCCCCTTTGATTACCTATCATAGTAGCTATGCTAACTTATACTAACTAAATATCTCACCCCCTAATGGAGATTCCTAGGTTATCCCTTTTCTATAAATTAGACCCTTTGGATAGCCCTTGCAACAACTCCCTCAAGTATAAAAATATTTCTAAATATTTCTTAAGGATTTTTGGCTAAGAGGATACAACTTTTACACATCGATACTCTTCTATCCAAAGTCATTCATCTTCAAGAAATTTGGTGGGAGAGAGAGGAGTAGCCTAACATCCATGACTTTGGTTATCATTTTTATTCTTCTCCTTAAAACTTATATTCATTATTATTTTCTATTATTAAGTCATTTTTTTATACATGCATTCTTCTTATTTCCATTTGTATCTTATAAGCCCTTTTCACCATCAAGTATTTAGCAATATTTTACAGGCCATTTTAAGACACTTATAGGATAATAGATCACCAATAGGAATATCTAGGATTTCCAAATGTTGGAAAAGGGCTTTCTATTTTGATTTAGTAACAAAAAAAAAATCTTGTCACTATCATTTAGGGTTTGGAATCCATTTTTGGGGGTCCATGTACTTATAATTTTTCCATAGAAAATAAATTTTCTACCTATACCTAGTTCAGGTGGTTGATTCAAAACCTATATATTTTACCTTATTTTTTTAAATAATTCAATGTCTCTTTCTACACAATCACTCCCCAACAATTTCTAGTTTCCATTTGGAGTCTATACATTTGCTTTTGGGTCCTTTTGTTGGAAATATGAGCAAGATTTGTTGTCATTGATGTCAAGAGTCAGTCTCAATGGCCAGTACAAAAGGAAGGATGTCAGGAGCCAATTTCAGAAATCAGTGCAAGAGAAAGATTACTTCTAGGCCTAAGGAAAAATATGAGGTCTAAAGATCAAAAGGAAGGCCCGAGAAAATAATATTATAATTTTGTATTATAATATTAAAGGTCTAAGGTTGAGACCTAAATATTTAAATTAATTATAATAATTTCATTATAAATTAATTTATAATTTAATTTAATTAACTTTAAAGTTATTAAGTTAATTATAAATTAATTATAATAAATTATAAATTAGTTTATGATTTAATTTAATAACCCTAAGGTTAGGGTTACAAAGGGAAAGAAAGAAAAGTCAAGGCACTGATGTTGATTACCACTTCCACCCACCGATGTATTAAAAGGAAGAGAAAATTTTCATATAAATACCATATGCTTTGGAGAGAAATTATTTTTTGAATAAATTTAAATTGAAGTGCATGCAATTTGTGCGAAATGCATGGAAGAAGAGTAGAAGAGGATAAAGTTTTTGAAAACATGGCAGTCAACGAGTGTATAAAGTTAAGGTGGCTTAGATATTCTTTTCCAACCATGGTGGTTGGGCAAATGGTAGGTGGCTATGGCTTAAGGCGCTAGTAGATAGAAGGTTTTGCAATCAAAAATTGATAGTAGCTTTTTTCTAAGGTGCATGTGATAAAGGTTTTTGGTTTAGGTGTCAAGGGAATATTCAAGGCATACAAGGTGCCTTTTAGTGCCAAGGTGAGCACCTAGATCATGTGGCATGTGGGCCATGACTAGGGAACTATAGAAGGTGCAAGCAAGGTTTCTAATCCCACCAAAATCAAGGTATTTAATTTTTAAATTTTAATTTTCTTATAAGGTTTGAAATGTGGCATTAATAATTTTTATTAAGGGGGAGTTATAAGGTCTTTAAGGGTTAATTGTGTTATTGTGATTTCTTAAAAAGTGAATTGAAATAGGAGTTATAAGGTTTTGAGGATTAATTATTTTATTGTGATTTTTGATAAAGTAAATTAAAATAGGAGTTATAAGGTTGAAAAAGAGAGTTATATTTTTAATAGAGATAAGCTATGATGTGTTAAAGAGATAAGGGTTTATAAAGAAAATTATTGTGATTATTTTCTTTACACAAATTGTTGGCTTGCATTTTGAAGTGTGGATATTATAAGGTGTAATAAACATTTATTGCTATGTATGGTGAAATATTTTGAGGGATCAAATTGAGTGAATGATTGAGAAGACATTGCTACCTAACATTTGAAATTGGCAAAGAGTTGATTGTGATTGAGATAGGTGTTTGAGGTCAAATGTTCTTCAAAAAAATATGTAAGGGCACATCATCCTTGAGAGTGATTTTTGGATGTTGTGAATTCTAAGTTGGAGTGAAAAGGGTTGTTTGATAAGCATTTTTTAGTTTAATTTTTAAATGTTTTTCTGAGTAAGAGTTGTTTATAAAAATATTTTTTGATAAGCATTGTTGGAATTTTTGAATGAGCCTTCATATGCATTATTAGGGTTTGTGCAATATCATGAGTATCATTGTTATGTGAAGTTGAGAACTATCCTAAAACTAGGGTTAGTGCAAAATCATGAGTATCATTGTTATGTGAGATTGTTTGATAAGCATTGTTGGAAATAATTAAGTGAGTGTTCATATGCTTGGACTAGGGTTTGTAAGCAAGGAGTGTTTCATTGAGTGATTGGTTAAGTGGATTTGATTGAGCCTAGTCAATTGGACGTGTTGAAGTGATAGTTCAAGTTCTATGAAACAAATTGTTCGTTATTTCTGGATTGAGTTGAAGAAAATATTGAAAGTTTTTGAGCATTGATTGAGTGTGAAACATATTGAGTCTCTAACCATTCTCTATATGTTTCTATGAGAGTAAAACAAGATTTTCTATGAAAATTTTTTATGTGATTGATTAGGTTTTCTGTGAGGGATTGATTTGAGTTGAGTAAGCTTTTATGGAATCTTACAAGTAGATTGGGTAAATTCTATTGAGAGTACTTGTTGAGAAAATTTGAGGTAAGTCTTGGAGAAGACTTATGGATAGATTAGTGTGAGATTTTGTGGAATATTACAATGTAAATTTGAAGATAGATATTGAGAGTAGATTGGATAAGTGCTTGAGAGAACTTGTGGATAAATTTAAGGTAAGTCTTGGAGAAGACTTGTGAGCAGAGTTTATTGATTGATTTATTCAAACCTTGAGTTAAGGTTTGGAGTAGATCTAGAAGATTTGATTTCTGATTGTGTCAATATTTTTGTTAAGGCTTGAGGATAGATTTGAGGACAATTTTAGTGAAAATTTGAGGATAGGTTTGTGCTAGACCAGAGACAAATATTGAGCAAATTTGTGCTAGACTGAAGGATTGTGTTTAGTGTAGATCAAAAATAGAGAGTGAGAAAATTTGTGCTAGACTGAAGGACTATATTTAGTGTATATTTGAGACAGAGCTAAGAGCAAGCTTTGGAGGTGACAAAGTAGTGAGGAAAATAGTCTCTAGTGGATAGAGATCCATTAGTCAGGACAATGAGGATAGGTATTCTGAGTGAGGGTAAGAGTCTTCAGTGGATAGATATCCATAAGCTAGTGTAGTGGAGGCAATAGTTCTTCTAGAAGATCACTAGACAAAGTAGAGGAGAAGGATTTCTCCTATGGATAGAGATCCATGAACCAGATGAGGAGATTGGTGTCTCCTATGGATAGAGATCCATGAAATTGATTAGAGGATTAGTGTCTCCTGTGGATAAAGATCCATGAAATTGATTAGGGGATTGGTTTATTATTTAGATAGAGGTCCATAAATATTGTAATAGGGAAGTATTCTCAAGAGATTTATTAAGAAAATTTTAGTGAAAGATTTTCTTCGTGGAGTAGCCCACATTCGGTGAACCACGTTAAACTAGTGTATCTATTGTGTGTGGTGATTTATGCATTGATTTAATTACTACTGTTGATATTGCCATTGATATATTGTATGATATTGTTTGAGAAAGAAAAGTAAAAAATGTTCTTATACTTTTTACCCCCCTCTTAGTATAATCTTGTGTTCTTCAATTGGTATCAGAGCAAGTTCCTTCAAAAGAGTTTAATAGCTTGAAGGAAAAGCTCATAATAACATATATGGATTATAAGAGTGTATCCTTAGATAATTTAGCACCAATTTTTTATGGAAGTGATTATGTATTTTGGAGTATGATAATGAATATTCACCTGATGGCACTTGGAAATAAAATATAGGAAGCAGTTGAAAATGGATACACACCACCAGCTACTCAACCTAAAGATAAATATGGTAAGCTTCTACATCATTACAATTGAAAAGTAATGAATGCAATTTTGATATGTTTGCATAAAATAGAGTTTATAAAGGTTATGCATTGCAAATCAGCAAAGGAAATTTGGGATAAATTACAAATTATATATGAAGGAGATAAAAAGGTCAAAAAGGTAAAGCTGCAAAATATCAAGGGAATATTTGAAGACCTAAAGATGAAGGATGAGGAAAAAATTAGTGCTTATCTACTTCGTGTAGACGAAGTTGTTAAATCCATGCAAGGACTTGGACTTGAAGTTCAAGAATCTAATGTTTGTGATAATATTTTAAGGTCACTCCCAAAAATATTTAGTGAAAATATTTCAGCTATAAAGGAATCAAAATATAGTGATCTTTTGACAAGGGATGAATTACATGGCATTCTTACAACTTTTGAGATGAGAACAAAGGAGGAACCTAATTTCCAAAAAAGAAGCAGCATTCAAGCCTACCATGAAGACAAAGGAAAATAATTTAGATTAAAGCAATGACTTATCCGATGATGAAGAAAAAAATTATGGTAGGAGAAACAAGGATCCGAGAAAGTATAAAGGTACAAAATTAGTTAGATGTTTTAATTATGGAAAGTATTTTCACTATGCATCTGATTTCCAAGAAGCTGGAAATAGCAATGATGAATAAAAATAGGATCATAAGAATAGGAAAATAGGAAATCACATGTACCAAAAGAAAATTAGGGATGAACAAGACAAGCAAGAAAATAAGTTCTTCCAAAGACATAAGAAGAGTTTCTATGCATACAAGACAAGTAAGTATTCAAGTGATAGTGATGATAGTTCCTCACATAATAATAAAGATGAAGTTCTATTTCTACCAAAAGAAAAAGAAGTGGTTAATAAAAGGTCACCAATAATCTTCAAGTGTTTTAGATGTGGTAACTTTGGTCATATTGAAGATAGTTGTACAAGGAATGGTTTTAGTTTTAGTGATGATGAATATGAAGATACACTTGAAGGACCATAAGAAATTTTTCTTATAGCAATAGAAGAAGGAAATACTTCTAGTGGAATTAAATAAAAAAAGAATGAAGATGATCCCAAAGGCAAACAAATAAAGGAATAATCGGATAAAGGAGAAGTTGATCTTGGGGGTGAAATTATTCATGCCCTTGATGCATTAAGGTAGGCAAGAAAGTAAAAATAAAAAATCAAGCTTAAATTTCAATAATGTGATGAAGATAAAGGAAAAATTATAGAGGATCTAACTAACTCAATAGCTAAGACAAGGATATTCAAAGAGAAGTTAGAAGCAAAGGTTTTAGAATGTGAAAATTTAGATCATGAGGTATCATCACTAAGGAAGTAAAATATTCTAAGTACAAGTTACACAGGTTTGGGAGAAGCTCAAATAAATTGGATAAGATTATCAAGATACAAAAATCTACTTCAAGCAAGATAGGTCTTGGTTTTGAACAAGTACAAAAGAAACAAGGGGAGGAGTCAATCTCAGGTTCTGAAGAAGAAGAAACTTCATAAGAAGAGAGTGTAATAGAAAATGAGACTTCTAAGGATGAGTTGGACAATATAAATTTCAATAAGGAAAGAACAATGCACAAATAAGGATAGATGGAACATGAACCAACACAGGGTAAAAGAAACTAAAAGACCAATGGGTTCAAGGAAAGGTAGTTTTAATAGATGATGCTTCTCATGTCACAGGTTTGGGCGCAAGGCTTCACAGTGTAGGACACATGGAAGACAAGAATATGGGAATTTTAGAAAAATGTAGCTTTTTCAAGGGTATTGCTACTCTTGTATTTAGTTTGGTCACAAGGTAGTGAATTGTAGGGTTCATGATAGGAATAGATATGGATTCATGAAGAGAAATCCCAAGAAATTTACACCTCCAAGGAATAACAACATTTAGTGTTATAAGTGCAATAATGATGGGAATACAACAAAGTGGTGTAGAGCAAAAATTCTAGATACAAGAAGGAACGGGAATAGTCAGAGGAATCATAAGGATCATATGAGGAGGAAAGTGGACAAATATAAAGATCAATGCATGTTGGGAGTAGAAATACTCCCACACTAGAATTAACCACCTTAAGTGGAGGTGGGGAAGGGGCTAAGCTAAGATTCTCATTCTTAGCCCTGAGACCCAAAGGTGGTCCTTTGCCATTGATAACAAAGGGGGAGATATTTGAGTTAGGGGGAGAGCATTCAGTCAAAGGGAGCAGTTTATCAAGGGAAGTAGAAAATAAAAAGGTAAAGGAAATGGTAAACGTTAAATGGGTTGCCATCAATGACAAAGGGGGATATTATTGGAAATATGAGTAATATTTGTTGTAATTGATGTCAAGAGTCAGTCTCAGTGAAATATACAAAAGGAAGGATGTCAAGAGTTAGTCTCAATAATCAGTGCAAGAGAAATATTACTTCTAGGCCTAATGAAAAAGATGAGGTCTAAAGAGCAAAAGGAAAGCTTGAGAAAATAATATTATAATTTTGTATTATAATATTAAAGGTCTAATATTGAGACCTAAAGATTTAGATTAATTATAATAATTTCATTATAAATTAATTTATAATTTAATTTAATTAACTTTAAAGTTATTAAGTGATGTACCCAAAAAGCATGCACCTATCTACTGTATTAATCAGATTCAACATAAAAGCATAAAATGATAACAAGATTGCATAGATTCAATAAAATAGATGTTTCTTTTATTAATATTGCAATGAATCCCAATTACAATCATGTCCCTCTTAGGGTCACCCAAATGTTGATACAATTAATACAATGCCAAAGCCCCCAACGGGGTAGGCGCAATGCTATTGCTCTCCAAATAGTCACACACTGCTCTAGGGTAGATTTGACCCTCTTCTTTGTGTTAAGGAAGGAATTTTATGGTTTAACCTCCTTCGAATATGTTCCCTGTGATAAAAAATAACATAAAAGTATCAAACAAATAGAAAGCCTCTCATGATGAGGCCCTTTGAGGAAATATGCATAAAGATACCATAACCATTATGAAATCAAGAAGATGAGTAAAACCTATTAAACTTGTGCAAGATTCATAAATATTGTTAGAAGCATGAAAGCAGGAAATGCAACTCTATCTACTTAATCAAATGCATTGAATTAAGCAAGTTAGCATGAAAATAAGCCATTAATGTCCTACTTTCTATCATGAAAATAAGATTTATTAAACCCTAAATATACCGGTTAGATTATCTCTAAATATGAATTAACCCATTAAAATGATAAATCTAACCTAATTAAGAATACTAAAATAAAGACAGTAAGGAGATCTATCACCTGTTGCAAACTATAGCTCTGATGAGCGATCTGCACTAAACACCACAGCTCTCAGCCACATTAAGCAATAAAACAACTTTACCCTCCAATTATAGGGTTTTTGGGCTTGATCCTCATCATATTTATGATCAAGGGTCACCACAGTGTCCTCTGATAGGTTTTGCAATTGAATTACGTGATGGGGCCTTTGTTTTCCCAAATTAGTGTTTCTTGGTGTTCTAGCTCCTTAGGGCATCCATGGAATGAATTTTCATGATGCTCAATTGATTGGAAATTGACTAACAACACTCCCTCTCAATGCACTCAAGTGAGTCCACAATTTGACAGGGCTTCGCTGCTTCAATCTCCAATGCTTGCTCTTTATTTTGCCCTAATTTTGAGGGGTACTTATAGGACTACCCAAGGGCTAGGGGTGGCTTCATGGAGAATCCAAGATAAAGAAGAGATAGTTGGGACAGTTGTATTGGAAGCCTTTGTAATCTTCCATCCTTCAACTACCTTCTTATAGAACAAATGGTCATTCAAACTGATTTGGCTTGGATGAAGACCAACTGAACTTCAGTTTAGACCACAGGTCACAGCTGCAACCTAGACTGTGAACCACAGGTCATATCTATGGCCTAGACTATAGACCACAGGTCTCAGCTATGGTTCATACTGATTAGGCCCAGGAGCCCAATTGAGTGGTTAGAACCACTACTTTATCTTAGAATCTATCCAAGATATTCCATATGGTCTTGTAGCATGTCCCATATGAGTAGTCACCTTCGACATGACGTATTTTGGGTGTCTACATTAAGTTAATTATAAATTAATTATAATAAATTATAAATTAGTTTATGATTTAATTTAATAACCCTATGGTTAGGGTTACAAAGGGCAAGCAATAAAATTCAAGGTGTCGATGTTGATTACCCCTTCCACCCGTCGATGTGTTAAAAGGGAGAGAAAAAATTCATATTAACACCATATGCTTTGGAGAGATCCTTCAAATAAATTTAAATTGAAGTGCATGCGATTTGTGTGAACTGCATGGAAGAAGAGGAGAAGAGGATAATTTTTTTGAAAATATGGTAGTCAATGAGTGTATAAAGTGAAGGTGGCTTAGATATTCTTTGCAAACCATGGTGGTTGGGCCAATGGCAGGTGGCTACGACTTAAGAAGCCAGTATATGGAAGGTTCTGCACCCAGTGGTAGCTTTTTGCTAAGGTGCATGTTCTAAAATGTTTTGTTTTGGGCACCAAGGGAAGATTCAAGGTGCATGAAGTGCCTTTTGGTGCCAAGGTGAGCACCTAGCTCACATGGCACATGGTCCACGACTAGGGCGATGTAGAAGGCGCAAGCGGGTTTTCCAATCCCATTGAGAGCAAGGTATTTAACTTTAAAATTTAAATTTGCTTTTAAGGTTTGAAAGGTGGCATGAATGATTTTTATTAAGGGGGAGTGATAAGGTCTTTAAGGGTTAATTGTGTTATTGTAATTTCTGAACAAGTGAATTAAAATAAGAGTTATAAGGTTTTGAGGATTAATTTTTTTTATTGTGATTTTTTATAAAGTGAATTGAAATAGGAGTTATAAGGTTGAAAAAGAGAGTTATATTTTTAATAGAGATAAGCTATGATGTGTTAAAGAGATAAGTTTTTATAAAGAAAATTATTGTGATTATTTTCTTTACACAAATTGTTGGCTTGCATTTTGAAGTGTGGATATTATAAGGTGTAATAAAGATTTATTGCTATGTATGGTGAAATATTTTGAGGGATCAAATTGAGTGAATGATTGAGAAAAAATTGCTACCTAACCTTTGAAATTTGCAAAGAGTTTATTGTGATTGAGATAGGTGTTTGAGGTCAAATATTCTTCAAAAAAAGAGGTAAGGGCACATTATTCTTGAGAGTGATTTTTGAATGTTGTGAATGCTAAGTTGAAGTGAAAAGGGTTGTTTGATAAGTATTTTTGAGTTTAATTGTTAAATATTTTTTTGAGTAAGAGTTATTGATAAAAACTTTTTTTGATAAGCATTGTTGAAAATATTGAATGAAACTTAATATGCATGATTAGGGTTTGTGCAAGATCATGATTATCATTATTATGTGAAGTTGAGAACTATCTTGAAACTAGGTTTAGTGCAAGATCATGAGTATCATTGTTATGTGAGATTGTTTGATAAGAATTTTTGGAAATAATTAAGTGAGTGTTCATATGCTTGGACTAGGGTTTGTAAGCAAGGAATGTTTCATTGATTGATTGGTTAAGTGGATTTGATTGAGCCTAGTCAATTGGAAGTTTTGAAGTGATAGTTAAAGTTCTGTGAAACAAATTGTTCTTTATTTATGGATTGAATTGAAGAAAATATTGAAATTTTTTAAGCATTGATTGAGTGTGAAACATATTGCATCTCTAACCATTATCTATATGTTTCTATAATATTAAAATAATATTCTGTGTGAAACTTTTTTGTATGATTGAAGATGTTTTCTAGGAGAGATTGAGTGGATTTGAGTAAGATTTTGTGGAAGCTTACAAGAAGATTGGGCAAGTTCTATTGAGAGGACTTGTTGAGAAAATTTGAGGCAAGTCTTGGAGAAGACTTGTGGATAGATTAGTGTGAGCTTTTGTGGAAGCTTACAATGTAGATTTGAAGATAGATATTGAGAGTAGATTGGATAAGTCCTTGAGAGGACTTGTGGAAAAATTTGAGGTAAGTCTTTGAGAAGACTTGTGAGCAGAGTTGATTGATTGATTTGTTCAAACCTTGAGTTAAATTTTGAAGAAGATATAGCAAAGTTGATTTTTAATTGAGTCAAGATTTGTGTTAAGACTTGAGGATAGATTTTGGTGAATATTTGAGGATAGGTTTTTTCCAAACCAAAGACAGATATTGAGAAAATTTGTGCTATACTTAAGGACTTTGTTTAGTGCAAATTAAAAATAGAGAGTGAGAAAATTTGTGCTAGATTGAAGGACTATGTTTAGTGTAGATTTGAGATAGAGCTAATAGAAAGATTTGAAGATGACAGAGTATAGAGGACAATAGTCTCTAGTGGATAGATATCCATTAGCTAGGGTAGTGAGGATAGGTCTTATGAGTGAGGGCAGGAGTCTTTAGTGGATAGAGATCCATAAGCCAGTGTAGTGGAGGCAGTAGTTCTTATAGAAGATCACTATATAGAGAAGAGGAGAAGGAGTTATCCTATGGATAGAGATCCACAAATGAGTTGAGGATATTGATGTATCCTATGGATAGAGATCCAAAAAATTGATTAGAGGATTGGTGTCTCTTGTGGATAGATATCCATGAAATTTATTAGGGGATTGGTGTCTCCTTTGGATAGAGGTCCATAAATATTGTAATAGGGAAGGATTCCCAAGAAATTTTTTGAGAAAATTTTAGTGAAATATTTTCTCCGTGGAGTAGCCCACATTGGGTGAACCATGTTAAATTGGTGTCTCTATTGTGTGTGGTGATTTGTGCATTTATTTTATTACTGCCTTTGATGTTGCCATTGATATATTGCATAATATATTTTGGTAAAGAAAATTAAAAGTGGTCTTATACTATTTACCCCCCCTCTCAGTATAAGCTTGTGTTCTTCACCTTTGTCACCCAATATTTGTCATAGTAGAAAATATACTAGCTTTAATACTTTCAAGTAGTGGATTCATTACAGGTGTTGTTGAATCCATATTTTAGGTCAAGTTATAAATTTTTACATATGAAATAGGGGGTCTAACTATGCAAACCAATAAGTATACCATTTCATATTGTTTGGTAATCCCCTGAACCCTAATCATCCTTTTCATCTATTTATTTTTATAGGTTGAGAAAATTCACCAACTAAAATATCTATAGGTGATGGACTTGTTAGATAGTGGATTCATCTAGAAGTGGTGGATTTTAACTATCCACTAGACTAGGTAAGTCTGATTATATATTTATATTTTCTATTTACTTAGGATAGTCTATTTGCTATATGTTGTTTGCATAGTATTCAATTTCATTTTAGAATACATTGAAAAGGAAAATAAAGTAATCCCTTAGCTTAGTTTCTCATTTTTATTTTAAGAAATTTAATGACAGGGAAAATTATATAATCCTTAGCTTATACCTCTTTTACTTATCTCCTCTAGGCATACAAATTATATTGCATGTAGTATTGCATTAGGATAAATTTTATATGTTGCATTTCTCTTATGTCCTAGATTTAAAATAAAGAGGAAAAGGAAAATTATACTTTCTTACAAACCTAGGGCTAGTATTCAATAAAGAGAAATTCATACCTAGGATAGCACTTGTTTGCATGCATATTTTCTTGATGCATTTTATTGAATATTTATGTTAGTAAAAAAATATCTTATTAGAAACATTAACACACAAAAAACATAAATCAAAGAACCTTCAATTTAGCTTATCATTTAGTTTCTTTATCTCCTCTATTATTTAGGTATTTGAATCAAAATGACATGTAATCTTGCATTAGGCTAAGCCTTTTGTTTGCAAATATTCCTTTATACTTTTTTTTGAAGAAAAAAGAAGCAATTTTCTTTTAGTTTTGTAAATATTTATTTTATTTCTTAGATTTAGTGCAAGAAATCAAAGTTGCACATAGGCTAGAATTTTATCTAATTTATAATTTTTTTCACATGCATTTCATTGTTAGATACTAGGATAGAACAAAAATTTAGTTATTTAAAAATTTGAACACACAAAATTATATTTAGGGTAATCTATAAGAACCCTTTGTGAACCTAAAATATCCTCACCAAAGATAAATCTCATATATTCAAAACAACAAGGATGCAACAAGCCTCTATCATTTGAGTGTGGGTTAGCCCTTAGGGAAATTGTGGAGGCTAGCACATCCAAGCCTCTTTTGGTAAAAAAGTTCTTTTGTGAACTTGACAGGAAGCACCATGTGGATCCAATATCTTTTTGTCCAAGACTTGGCTTTACTAACATAAAATTTACCACACTTTAATCAAGAGAACCTAATTTGTTTGCATAGAGTAAAAAACATTAATCAAAGATAACAAGAATGTACCCAATTATTCATCCTACTAAGGGAAGGATAATTGATATGGATTAGTAGCACATATTTTTAATAAGTTTTTAGCTAAGGATAAGCATTATTTAATGTGTTCTTATCCATAATTTATGTTTGTAATGCCTATTTATAGGCTTCTTTTGTTAATTGCAAATAAGTTCTGGATTGTATTTTGATATTCATGTTTGTTGTAAACTGATTCCTCATCACTAGTATTATAGCAGGTTATGGATAAGGTTAGTATCCTCTTCCTCTAGGCCAATTTTGGTTCAAACGAGGAATGAGAATGTCTCCCATAGGTTTGATCTGTGGAGTCATTTACTTTCGTTATAGATAGTTTGTGTTTGCAAGCTTTATGAATTGTTCTTGAATTTGTATGCAATTTCATCCCACTTTGGTTGTGCATTCTTGAAAATTTTTAAAAAAATTTCACTTCCATTTTCATTTCATACTCATTCAAATCATATTTTGGTGCACTTGCACCTTATTTTTTTGTGATCATCATTCATTTTTGTATCTAATGATATGATGTTTATTTTGACCATTTCATTCATAGAGTTCTCTAACCAAATTTTCAATCTCTTCGTGACACTACAACAAATCCATGCATATATGCTTGTTGAATTTTAGTAGATCCAAGCCAAAATGGCCACTAATGTTCAATAGCTTCAAGCTGAAATCATCGCTTCTACTGATGAAGAATTAAAACATGATGAATCTATAGCAACACCTAGATTTAAACCAAGATATTTGGATGATTTACCTAGTGTCTTACCACTATATGATGTTGCTTCTCATATAGATTCAAGCTCATTTGAAACTCATATTGTAGATCAGAACCGTCTAGGAATTATAGATCCAAGCTCTCTTTCCACCATTTTCATTATGCCTATTGCATCTCGTGGCCTACCAATTCATCCACAACCTCTCTACTGTTCTTTTCTCAATTTATGGTTCCACTCTTGAACACTATTTTGTGATTTTTGGCCACCATTACATCCATTTATAGTATTTATGTGCATTTCATGCCTTGATCTAACATCTTTGCATACTTGGAGTTTTGATCTCCTATTTTTGAGCATTGATCCACTGCTCGTTCTTATTGCACCACCATGGATTAGTCATCTCTGTTGCTTTCTCTCCATAGCTTCTTGCTTTGCTCTGTTGTAGCTAGTATTTTTCGATGATATTGCCCTACCATTCATCGACACCGATCCTCCATTTTTTTGCAACCATTTTCGATGTTATAACCATAAAGCTTTCAGTGATAATCATATTTTATCACCTTTTGCATATCTTGTCATCCGTTCATAGTAATTTTTTGGCCGTTCGCCACCATACTTCCTCCATGGCTACCTACTTCAGTGACGGTGTCCATGATGCTTCACTATCACTCTGTAGTTTTTGTTCACATTTTTTTTTTATCACATCCTCTACCAAAGCCTCCACATCATCCTATCACTTGCATCACTATCAACCCTTTTCCAATGCTTGACCACTCCTTAGCATCCATAACTATTCTAATGACCATTTTATAGGTTTTTTCTATTATTTTCCACTCTCTGATGGTTAGTTTTTTTACATTTTTGATATTTCCTACACGATCCAAGGACTATTGATGTCATCCATATGTTTTTTGACCCTCAATCTCCCAACAAGTTATTTTGACCATTTTTTGCATCATTCGAGTGATGATGTCCACATTTAGTTGACATTTTAGCACTTCTAGCCCATTTTCGCATAATACTGATGCTCATAGGTTTTTTAGGTGTGACAACTAAAAACATTTGTGTAGGTTTTATGTTTTCAATGGTTATTCTACACATTTTTGACACTCAAGCAATAATTCCAATATATAATCAAATTTAGTAAGCATGATCTCTTGGTTTCCACCTTTTTGGCACCCAAAACTTCTATTTCTAGCCCTATTGTACATTGTCCTTGCCTTGCCAACATTTTTCCAATGCTTGATCACTTGTTTCCAGAAAAAATAACTACTTTTGGCTCCCATAGTCAATTTCGTGGCTAGTTCCATAATTTTTGGTTGATACAAACCAATTTTTTACCTTTCCAACTTGGTTTCCATTGTTTTGCAAGTCAACCAAGTTTTTTTATGCATCACTCCACTATATTCAGTCTACAACCATATTTTTCGGTGTGTTTCTAACTCTTTGATGTCTACCAAATCATACCAACAACAATTTTTTTCATATTTTCTAAGGTTTTCCAACCTTTCTATCCATATTTCCCATTTTTTGACACTAATATTTGTTTGCACTATTTTCTGTTATGAATGCGTCATGGTTTTTCAAAATATTTTGTGTGGATATTATCCCACATTGGATGCACTATACATTTTTTAGGCCTTTATCTTTAGTGTACCATCTACAATGTGATAGCTAGCTTTTCATTGGCTATAATTCCATCCATTTAGTTTCTTTTTGACTCCTACACCCAGTTGTTCCCTTGCACCACAAGATATCACATGTTATCGTCGGTAGTTGTTTTTTACCATGTCATATCTTCTCCCCATACCAATGTCCATATGTTTTTTTCATCCTTGATGATGTCCACTGCACCTATATCTCACCACCCAAGTTGTTGATGACCGCCTCAATTTCTACCTTCATGGATTTCCATTATTTTTTCCTTGATTTTTACCTTCATGGATTTTCATTTTTTTTTACTTATTCACTTTTGTGCGTAATTCCATTATGTAAGCTGCATGCATCTATCGTTCACTAGCCCATGAATTGGTTAGCATGTGCTCTATCCCTACACACCAATTTTAGCCCCTACACTTGTTCATTCTATCATGTGTCCAAGTTATGTTAGTCTAGATCATCTACATACGCCAACATCCATTATCTGGTATGCTCATTGCAACTATCCACTTTTTTAGTTTTTGCCTTGTTGTCCGAGCCTTCCTTGTATCAGTTGTAGCCTTATCTTCCATGTCCATGCTAACTATGTCAATTGTCATATAGTCCTAGAGTGTTATTTGTCTCACTGATGTCATGTTGACCCATAGATTTTCATTTCAAGTTAGATCCATGTACCTACCATTTTTTTCGTGTCACTATTTGTAGATTTTTATGCTTGTTAGTGTCCAGTATCCATAGTTCGTCAGTATCAGTTAGTAGGCTTCCCAAATCAGTGTATCCATAGTCTATGTCATTTGAATTAGTCAATGTTAATTCAGTCAGTTCTACCTATTACGTCCATCTATCGATTAATGTTAAGTTAGTCTGGTCTACCTATTATGTCCATCTATTGAGTTCGACGTTAGCACCTTGTCATCCTAACAATTGGATTCTATTGGTGTTCACTCTTTCCATTGCTTAAACCCACCCTTTTTAAATACATGACTCATTCAAACATTAAATTAAATTAACTTATCCTTAATTTAATTTAATTTTTCTAACAATAATTTTTTTAATGCATGACTTTGCTTTAAAACATCATTCAATGCATTCCATTGGTTTTTGTTCAATGCATTTTCTTGTCGTTGTTTTCATTTAATGCATTCATAATTTTCTGCTTGGCATCTTTTGTGCACATGGTTCATGATTTTTTTGATGAATATTCTCTAACATCTTTATTGTACCACCAATGCTGCTTTCTTCTACCGATTGAGGGACCCATTTTAGTTGTCCATCAGTATATTAGTATTTACAGTTGTTGGAGAGCATTTTCCACGCATGACTCAGATCTAGTGCTAGATTTTGGTTTTCAGAAGACCTTATCATTTTTATCATTTTGGTCTTTTTCTTTTTGTAACAAGAGTACATTTTTGGTTGTACCCAATACTCTTCAACTACCCATATTTCTCTTCCACACTTGTACACATTGGGGACCAATGCTTTCTCAGTGGGGAGGAATGATATGGATTAGTAGCACATATTTTTAATAAGTTTTTAGCTAAGGATAAGCATTATTTAATGTGTGTAATGCCTATTTATAGGTTTATTTTATTAATTGCAAATAAGTTTTGGATTGTCTTCTAATATTCGTGTCTGTTGTAAACTGATTTCTCATCAATAATGATCTCTCTTGGTAAGTATTTTATGATGGGCTGATAGGAGTCGTAAGGTGGTTTGTTCTCTTTGGGGATGTGAGGGTTATTAAACATCTCTTTCTTCAATAAGAAACTCTAGAAAAACTATAATAAAATTATATCCCTCTTCCTTTGACCATGGTTGAACCTCCTTACCTCACTTATAATATTGTATGATATTTAGTGTAATGTCTTAATATTTTGATAACATTTCTTGAGATTTAAGAGAAGAAAAATATGTTTGAAAATATGACTTATGAAGAAGAAGAAGAGGAGAGAGAAAATCCTCCCTTGGAACCCTTTTCCTTGTTCATAAATAACAAGGGGAATTAATTTTTAAATCTATAGACCACCTAGCTACTTTCCTACAAGGTAATAGGGAAGATATGCAAACCATTTTAAGGTTTAACAAAGAACCCTTGACCACTTCTACTAATCCCTCTTAGATATTCCACGATAAAATAGATTCAATTCCATGAGTTTTTAGTAGAGATATCCATCTCATGGGGTATTTATACCTCGATTTCAATCCTTATAATATAAATCATATGGGTTCTAATCCCCATATCATTATAATAACCATAGAATGGAGGTCAGGTAGTATCCCATTTTCTTATAGAAATTAGGGACTCATACCTCCAAACATAGAACCATTTAGAATAAATCACCTTGTCTCTCATCCCAAAAGTATTCCACAAGTTTAAATGTGGATATTTTTCATAGCATGTCAAATACTTCAAATGTGGTCTTTTATAATACCTTATTTAGCACACCTTCTTCCCAAATTCAAATTACTTCCAAAACTTCTTCCACTAACCCCTTTATTCTAAATAAATTTAAATCTAACAACATGGGTATATCTTTTGGTTAAACCCATCCCAACTCCTAATAGTATCCATTGGTTAGTTTTCAACCATAATTTGTAGCATTGCAATCTCCTTATCTTGGGTTCTAGGAAATAAATGCTAAGTTAGAACAATTGGTTAAGAAAAATTTAGAACCTATGCAAAAATTAGAGTCTCTCCAAGGAGCCACAACAAGTAAAAAGTATTCCTATAAGTATTACTATAACCAACCCTTAGATCCATTTATCGATAGTCAACCTTATCCCCCAAAATTTGTAGCTCCTAAATTTCACATTTATAAGGGAGAAGGTGACCCAATGGATCATATTAGAAGTTTCCAAGTTGCCTACCAATCATCACCTATAACAAGGTATTTTTATTAAATCTATTCCCTATAAACCATGGTGGTGAGGCTTTGGAGTGATAATCTTAAATACCATGCCATTCAATTAAGAGCTTTGGGGATTTAGAGAATATGTTTATTCAATAGTTATCTTCATACATTACAAAGAAGTTACAACATTGATGATATTTATCAACTTAAGAAAAATAAAGGTGAATCTTTCACCGCATTCTTGACTCAATGGTGTGCTTTTGTTAAGAATATTTCCTTTAACCTACCACGATTTTTTTTTTTGTATTTTTATATGCAATCTATAAGAAAAAATTTATTATCTATTAGAAATGACTTGTATTTCTTCCTTTGAATATGTGGTAGAATTAGAAAAACAAGTAGAAGTTGCCCTCCTACATAGGAGGTGATTGAAAATTAAGAAGGAAGAAGAAAAACTCTCTTCCTCTAATTATAAATGACAATATTAGAATAAATATGTTGTGGATGATGGGGTAGCTAAATATTGCCCCATAAAAAATGTTAAAGTATGTAATGCTAATACTATCACTACATTATAAAAATGTGTCCTGGATAAGGCTTAGTATAATTCCCATATGAAGTTTAATTTGTTAAGTAAATCCTTATCCTATATTATAGGGAACTTATTGGAAGCCAAAATGATAGAGTTACCTCATATAAGGTTGTTCAACCTTGAAGGGGAGAAGCTCTCTTAGTTTAAGGCTGATGAGAATTATGCTTTTCAGCTCATAAATAGTCATCACACTAACTAGTGTAGAACCCTTAAAAATCATGTGCATGACCTTATCATTGAGGGTCATTTTATGGTTGGTAGTTTCTAACAAGCAACAAATTCCAATAAATAAATGAGGATCTTTAGAAACTCCTTGCCTAAATATGAGTAACATATTACCAATCCTTTTTAGTATAGGAATGTCCCCCTACTAGATCAAAAATTTTTAGGGATGATTCATATTAGAACTATTTGTAGACAATAATTTAAAGAAAAGGATCAACCTTAAAAACCACCCTCCAATTGATCAACTATAATAGCTTACATTTAATTTATCAATTTGAGGGTAAATCAAGATTAGATTTAAAGAGTAGGAATCTAGTATAGATTGTACCATAGGGATCAATGTTAGGCTTAGTTTAGATTTCTTTTAGTTTCAGGTTTTTGTAGAAAAGTAAATAAATAGAAATTAAATTGTGCAGACAAAATGCAATTTATGATTTATGCAGTAAATATGATAATTACCTATTAATTAATTTATCTATTTTTGAGGATCCTCATGTAGTTAGTTTTATTTATCTATTCTGACTTTATATTATATGAAAATGCAATTTACTTTATTTTATATTCTAAGGTTAATTAATTATTTCTAACCTATTGTAGGGGTGAGAGATTTAGGGATTGGTTGTAGGAGTGGGCCCTGCCTCCTAGAAGATAGTGTAAGTCTTTTTATTCTAATTTACTTTATCTTAGTAACTAAAATGTATAATTACTACTAACATTATTATATTCTATGAATGCAAGAATGTACAGTTACAACTACATAAATGAAATTAAGTAGCAAATTCAAATGACACAATTACCATATGTGAAGAATGAAGTGCTACTTTTATTTCTAGAAATTCAAATGTACATGTTGGTGCAATTCTCTAGAAATTGTACAGTTCTCCCTTAGATAATCTAACATTAGCTATTTCTCCATTAGGCTTTTTCAAAGGTCTCTCTATGTAATTTATATTATGACTTGTACAATTTTGAATAAACTCTTCCACATATTTTGCCATGTGGAGTTGTGGACTTGTAATGCAAAAACTATGTACTAATGGAAATAATATAAACTAATGAAATTCCTAATTCTTCTTGGACTCAATAAACATTGTAAGTGGTCCAAGTGTCATTTTATAAATGAACTTAACAAGACTATACTAATTTAAATATTTTGCAAGATGTACAATATAATCATGTCTTTTATTCTCAAAAAAGGTATAACAATCTTGCGTCTAGATCTAATCAACCTAACAAGATTCCAACTATACAATATTTACAGGATAAAGTGCTAACAAATTTTTTAATCACAATATCCTCATGGAGAATATGTGATAAGTCAACATGATCTAATCTGACTGTACTCCTTCATTGCCATATGAGAGTGCCATGTTGAAGCTGATGTGGCATACAGTGTTGGTCAACTCTTTTTGATAACTGTTGGTAAGAATTCTTCTTTGGTAATAGCCTTCAATAGCTATCTTCTATAACATGATTTTGTAACCATATTCTATAACACACGTTAGCTACCACCTTCTGTAACAGTAATCCACCATTGTTCTATCACCATGCCTAAGGCTTCCTTAATATTTTTAACATCCATCTTCTCATGTCCACAGTGTATCCTGAAGCTTACGATGTTGCACTGTGCATTTGTGGAACATCCTTCAATACTTCCTTACATAATTACCCATAAATAGAACATATTTTGCATAAAATGCACACATTTGTTAGATTCAACTGCATTCATATTTTTACTAACAATTCACAAAAATAAAAAAGAAAAACTAACTTAAAATACACTATAATCACAAATTAAATATAAAAATGAAACAATTTACTATAAAATATGTACCAAATAATCACTCAGTATTTTCCCCCAAATTGAAATATATGCATGTCCTTATGCATGGGAAGAAATTGAGACAACAAAAACTTACATATTTTACACATATATCAACTATAATCATCCAGAATTTTGCAAAATAAATGAAATATTAACATCAATCAAGATTTACGTTCTCTCGAAAAGTCATTTGCAAGACCATGAAACAAGCATCACAGTTATTTTCTTGAAACAAACAAATATGTTATCAGATATTATCTCCAGATATCATTGGTAACAATACTAAAAGACAAAAATTTCCAAAAATAAATTAAACATAAGCCAACATATTATAACAGAGCACACAATTTCAGTCATATAACTACAACAGAATACAATGTTTCAAATTTTTCTAGATCATTTTCATGACAACCTAAATATTATAGAATCTATCAAATAGATTGAAGTACTGATATCTGCAGTTGAAAATGAAATATTTTGGGTTGTCATATATCATTCTTATAACAATACAAATTCTCAGAAACTATTTAAACATATCATAAAATGATGACTTTTAAAATTTTTATATAACAGAAATAATTTTATCAATTACATGCATAACATCTGATCATATTTAGGGAATATATTGTTCATTATTATTTTTTAGGGAACAGTTTTGTAATAGCAACATAACAATCCTTAGCAGAAAATAAATTTTCCAATTTATCTTATTATTATATTTCTAAAATATCTACAGACAAAAATATTGAACATGTTATAGATACTAATATACAAATAAAATATTGAAGTCTTAAAAAATCATAAAATATTAAACATTTTTTTTATTTCAGTTCATCCGACTTGTGTCTATCGGGTGGAGATTCTTGATGATGGGGGTCTTGCTAATGATAGCTTGCATTTCCATTTTACCTTATGTACTTACTCTTTGGATTTATGGTCACCAATTAGTGTCTCAACCATGACAATCTTGATATGCTCAACTTCAAGGGGATCCTCTCTCTGCTTTGCATATTGCATTTGAGAAGGTAGAGGTTTCTCAACTGATGCAACGATGTTGTCTATTACTACGTTATTTTCTAGAGGTATCCCAACATCGAAGATAGTATTCTTAGGTGGTGTTCCTATTTTTGTGTGAGGAACCAATTTTCTTGGTTAGTTTTGCTACATCATGCTGACGAACAGTTGGGAATTTTCTTCCTCAAGAAGTTTAGAAAAGTCAAAAGGCTTATTGGTGTGGGCTGATTTGCTGAAGTTAATTAATTTTTTTTGCTTTTTACGAGTGTTGGAGCTTTTATTAGGGGAAGCATCGATAGGTGGTGGTCGATTTATAGAATCAATAGGTTTCATCACCTTATCCATTGAGAGTTGTTTAATCATATATATCTAGATGACAAGGGATCATTAAATTACTTTTGAATGTTTTGTAAAATCCTATAATAATTTATCAATTTATATTAACAGAATAGTATTTTGTATTCATAGATGAGATAGGGTTTTAGCAGTTTATTCAAGTGTAGGTAATTCAAATTCATGCCCTGATGAATTTCATTTCTAATGGGTTTTAGGAGTATGCTTTTGATGTTGAACCTTTCATGCAGGCTGATTTGGTTTAACATATTTGGGAGGTTAACGTTTACATTTTAAGGACTCAGGTTCCTTCTCCTGGCTGTTTGACTCCTAGTTTTCCTCATATGGACTATCTTCCTCAAACTCATTTTTAGTTGATTCAAAGTATTCTGGTAGGTTTGATTCTGTGACTATATTATTCTAGACTATTTTAACTTTGTGTGCTTTTTTTAGAACTATTAATTTAATAAGACCATGGTGTGCAAGTAGATGTAATTTAGGATTTTATTGAGGATTTTTAGGCTACACATGAATAATAGTATAATTTAGAGACTAAAACATGAAGTATGGTAGATTAATAACACAATCGTTATTTTTTAGGAATTTTAGATTCATCAACATGCAAATATGGTATGCTTCATAGGTGAACATACGTCCTTCTAGGGTGAAGAATTTAATAATAAAAATAGCAGTTTCCTACCACATGAGAGGGAGTGAAATAGTGGAAACACCCTTAATCCAACCCTCTTTGTCTCGAATAATGGTGTATTTTTCTCTAAATTTTTCCACTAGCTAGGTGACACTTTTAGAGGGGTTTTTATAGTATGGTAGTCCTACCTCTGGTAAACCTAACACTTCAAAAATAATGCTTGGGTTTAATTTGAATTGGATATCTTTGACATAGGTAGTCATTTTTACGATATTACAATTTAAGACAAATTTTTGTGCCACCCCTTGGTTGTGCCCTCTGAATTTAGTGAGGGCATCCCACCATCTAGCTCTTTAGAACAATTCTACTATAGAATCAGTCGAATTCTATGTTAAAATGGATAGGGGCTCACTACATTTTTGGAACATGGATTAGGGCATGGCTTCTTAGGGTAGAAGTTTTAGAATTTAGGAACCTACAACAATTTCATCCACACAAAAATAAATTTTACAAATTTATGCAAGATAATTCATTACCCGACTTAATCAAAAACATACAATTCAAACTTAAGTAAATAATCATCTTAATTTAAAAAAATATCTTTTTTATCAACATAAATAGTCTATGATTATGACCTATATTTTATGTCTATTATCAATATAAACAGTCTATGATTATGACCAATAATTTGCATATTTCCAAAAAAAATATTCACTAATCACTTCATAATAGACATGTTAACCCAAACCTAATACTTTGCATAATTTGATTGAATCTCACTAGTTTTTGTTTCTTGCAACATGATAATAGTTCGATTCACTTGATTTCTTATTGCATTGACTTCCTTGTGTTTGGGTAGGCCATTGAGGCCTCTCACGTTCCATGAGAGGAACTTAATTTAGATTGTTTGGGATTTCTTCCTCTCCCCCTCCCTTGAGGGGGTTTTCCTAATTTGTTGTCTTTAGAACCCGAAATAACCTATTGAAATAAGGTTCTCTATTTTCCATTGGCAATGTCATTATTAGTTTTAATTTTTTTATGCTCAGCATTTGATATTCTCCCTCTTCTTTTTTCACTGCAAAAATCTATAGGATACTTCATAGTGCTCCTGGTTTGTTTAGGACTAAACTAAGGGGAGGTAATTTGTTGCAAAACCAAACTGCCATATTCCTCAGTCTAAAGAGTTTCACATATCTCCACCCCTACATCCAAATATTCTCTTTTTTTATTGTATTCCCCTGGTCTGCGGGATAGCCCCTTAGTAGGATTCACTTGGCTCCTAGTGATGATGTTAGGGACATGAGATTTTTTATTTTCCAATGCCTCAAATTTCTTTAGCATTAGGGTTTGGCTTTGGGATGCCCATTGGGCTTGAAATATTTCTATCATTTGGGTTTAAGGATATTGAATTGGATGTGGATTCTAGAGATCATGCATTAGGGTTTGGATTTGTGATGCCCACGAGGCTTACAATAATTTCAGCATTAGGGTTTGAGGATCCTAACTTGGATGGGGATTCGAGAGAGTCAAAAAGGTTAGCCTTAAGGTGTTGGGCTTCCATATATTCTAATAATCCTCCTACTCCCATATTGGATAGAATTGAAAATTTATTTGAAACTAGAGGATTGGAACTTACCTGAGTATTTTGGTTTCCAACAACCTATTGTTTTCCATTGTCTTGCTGAGACCCTGCACCCTCTCTTTTCTTTTTTGGTAGACATAGTTTTCCTGATTGAAATCACCTCTTCCAGGGAAACTCCTCAAATTTAATCTGTCTATTATTCCCTACTTTCGCTTTTCTCTATTCATTGTTAGGTTAGGTCACTGATTGCATAGATGTCCTTGATTTTTACATTTTGCACAGAATGCTAGTCTATTATCATATTCTACCAGTTGTTTTCTATAGTATTCTCCATACTCTAGCTCCACAAACCTTGGCAATTCATTATTCAAATTAGCATTTACACAAATTCATGCATGAGTCATCCTTATCCTGGCCAAGGTCGCATGGTCAATGGATATCAGGTCCCCTATAAGGGGATATGGTTTGCAAATCAGACATAGGAGCATTTGGAGGTCTTATAACTTTATGGGATCCTTGGATAGTAGAAGGCAACATTATTCAAAAATATGACAGGGTTCTTAGTGTTTTATTTAAGGAAATAAACAGCAACAGGTCATGGATCCTTTCAAATATTTATGCCTTGAATTCAGTTCAAGGGAGAGCTCTACTGTGGGAGTACTCATGAAATCTAAGTGAAATCTTCCATAATACCCCTTGGATTTTTGCTAGGGATTTTAACACTCCTCTTTACCCTTTAGATAAAATGGGTGGAAATGGACCACATATCAGGAGCATGGATGAGTTTAACTTTGTGAACTCCAACATGTTGATGGATGTAAAACTTAGAGGAGTGAATTATACCTAGAGAAATTGGTGGATAGGGTGGAATCTCATTCAAGAAATGCTTGATAGGTCTTTTCTATCAAAGGAGGCTACAACTTTGTTTTGTGATTCTACCCTTCAAGCCCTTACTAAAATTACCTCAAATCATAATCCCATTTTTTTGGAGATCCCTAACTCTCTGTCCTTCGAGAAACCTTTTAGATTTCAATCTATGTGGATCTAATGTTCTAGTTTTAGAGATAACTTAAGTTAATGGTGGCAACAACCTATCAGGGATGGTGCAACTTTTAAACTTGCTGGAAAATTAAAGTTTGTTAAGGAAAATATTCAAACTTGGAACAAAGAGGTCTTTAGGAACCTCTTTGAAAATAAAAAATAGATTATTTAAATTTTTAAGATAATTGATCAGAGGATCCAACATGGTGATGCTGATGAAACTACTAGGCAGGAGGAAAAAATAAAACTAGCAGTGTTTCATAACATTTTGGCCTATGAGGAAATCTATTAGAGGAAAAAATCAAGGGCTATTTTGTTGAAATATGGAGATTCAAATTCTAAGTTTTTTCACGTCACCATGCTTATAAATAGAAGCAATAACAAGATAATTTTTTTTAAAAAGCAGATGGTTCTATTACTCAAGACTTAATAAAAACTAGAAAGGAGGTAGTAACTTATTTCAATTCTATCCTTGGTCAAGAATTGCAGTGCAATGAGGAGGCCAAAGATATTATCTTGCAATCCATTCCTAGCATAATAAATGAGGATATAAACCTTAAGCTTCTAGCTCCATTTTTTGATGAGGAAATTAAGGAATCATTATTTAGCATGGAGCCAGACAAAGCCCCAGGATCCGACAACTTTCCCCCTTGTTTCTATCAATATTTTTGGGACATCATAAGTGAGGATGTAATTTTTGCTGTCAGAGAATTCCAACAAAGAAATCATATCCCAAAAGGTATCAAATCTAATTTTATTTCTCTATTTCATAAGAAGCAAACCCTTAAATCTATGGCTGACTCTAGGCCAATCAATTTGTGCAATATTTCTTACAAGATCCTAACTAAAGACATTGCAAATAGAATAAGAGATATTTTGCCTCGCATCATAGATCCATGCTAGGGAAGATCTGTCCAGGGTAGGTCAATCATGGATGGATTTATCACAGTTTATGAAGCTCTGCACTCTACTCATAAGACTAACAGGTTTATTTTTGCCCTCAAGCTTGATATGAACAAAGCATTTGACATGCTAAATTGGGACTTTATGATTGATGTCCTCCTTAAGTATGGTTTTCACCACCAATGGGTTAATTTTATCAAAGAATGTATTTCTAAAGCATGGTTATCGATTCTAGTTAATGGAACAACTACTAGTTACTTTCAAAGTCATAAAGGAATTCGACAGGGGGACCCTATTAGCCCCATGTTATTCATCATTATGGCAGAAGATTTAGGTATAACCATAAAAAATGCTTGCAGTTCAAGGCTAATATCGAGAATAAAGGCAACATCTCTCACTAGGGCTATTTCTCACCAACAATTCATCGATGATACCCTTATATTGACTAAGGCATCAGTGGTTGAGGCTAAAATAATTAAATACATCTTGCAACTCTACAAGGATGTTGTTGGTCAAAAAGTTAATTTTAGTAAAATCAAGTTATATTTCTTGAACACCCCCATTCAGAGGTAAGGAAGGATTGCAAAAATTTTAGGGTGTGATATATCAAACCTCCCCACTTTGTATCTTGGTCTCCCTCTTTTCATTGGTTCTCCAAGAGAGTCAATGTGGGATAGGGTTATTGAAAGAATTCAAAAAAAACTTGTTGGATGGAAAGGTCATCTTCTATCTCAAGAAGGAAATCTGACCCTCACTAAGGCCTCTCTTTAGAGCATTCCAATATATTTCCTCTCCATTTTCAAAGCCCCTGTGAAGGTTTTCCAAAAAATTGAGAAACTCCAAAAAGAATTTTTATGGACTAGATCAGAGGAGAAAAAAAGAATACACCTTGTAGGATGGACCAAAGTGTGCAGACCCAGGGAAAATGGGGGCTTAGGTCTGAGGATAATTGCTCATATAAATTTAGCTTTACTATCTAATCAGGCATGGCATCTCATTTTTGTTGAAGAAAATGAATGGACAGCTTTCATCAAATGAAAGTATCTTCAAAAATATGGAATTTCTAAGTGACTCGGTTCCAATCAAAGGTTCTGCTTTTTGGAAAGTAATTCTTAATTGTAAGGAAATAATAAAAAAAGGTTTAATATGGGTTCTAAGCAATGGTGAGAGGATAAATTTTTGGAATGACAGGTGGGCTAAGGATGAACCATTGATGCAATATCCTAACTTAGCCCTAATCAGAGATATCACAAAAGAACTCATTGGAAGAAAAGTCTATGATTATATGGTTGAGGATAGAGGTAGAATGAAGTGGAAACAAATAAGAATTTAGGGATTTCAAGCAGAATCAAATGATATTTATAACATTCTCAAGAAATAGTTTATCCCCATGAGACCCAAGGAAGATCAAGTGACCTGGGCTCCTATATAAAATGGGTAGTTTACTATTAAATCGGCTTACAAGCTTCTGCTTGATGATGAGGATTTTGTCCTCCAAAAGGACTTAGTTTGGATAAAAAATTTAATTCCAAAAATTTTAGTCTTTTCATGGTTGGTTATCCAAGGAAGAATTCTAACCATTGATAATATGATGCATAAAGGTATTTGTATCACTAATAATTGTTATCTGTGCAGGGCTAATTGGGAGACCATTTATCACATTTTCCTTGAGTGCCCTTTTTACTTGACTATCCTAAGTGGGTTTTTTTAGGCCTTCAATATTTCATGGATTAAACTAGCCATCGTACTTTATTTGTTCATCTAGTGGCCTTACCCCTTTTCAATCCAAAGACTCAGATACATGTGGAAAATTTGTCTCAATCACTATCTTTGGCAGGTGTGGTTAGAAAGGAACCATAGAGTCTCTAATGAGTCTATCCATGATCATCAAACTATCATTTCCAGAATTCTATCCTTTGCCAATGAGAATGTGAAACTTATCCCTTTTGATAGTTGTAAACCTCATCTGTAGGAGACCATGATTGCTCAATATTTAAGCTTAACCTTGTTAGATGAGTTTGTGCCTAGGGTAGTCAACCCTAGAGCCAATTTTAAGTTGTCTCCACCTCCTACGGGTTGGTTTAAGCTTAATTTTGATTGAGCAACTAAGGAAAATCCTAGAAGAGCAGGCACTAGTGGCATTGTGTGAGATCATAATGGGGATATGATGCTTGCATTTTTTGAATATTTGGGAACAAGGAAAAACAATGAAATTTAAGCTAGAGCTATGTGGAGAGGCCTTCAAATGACTCAAGACTTAAAAGGCAATTTTATCGTAGAAGGAGAATCTATGCATGTTATAAATATCTTCAATAATTGGAAAACACCTCCTTGGAGGATTAAAACAATTGTTGAAGAGGCTAGGATCCTTTTCCAAGGAAGACAGGACAAAAAATCCCAACATGTCTTTTGGGAAGCTAACAAAATTGCTGATAAGCTAGCCAATTTGGGTGTCGATGGTGATGAAATTTTAAAATGGGAAGCTGTAGCACCCTAAAATTGGTGCAGTAAAACCTTAGTAATTACATTTACTCTAGTAAATAATTCAAATTCAAATTTTAACCTCCAAAACCGCTCCCAAACTGTCGCTTAATCCGTTTCCTCGTTTCTCACACCATTTTTAGAGTTTGTTTTGACCGTTTGACGATATCGTCGCCGATCAGATGATATCGCCTCAGATTGGACAATTTTGTCTGGGCTAGGACGTCCAGATGATCTTGTCCCAAAACTAATTTTTCACAATTAGTCTCTATTCCAACGACATCTCTAATCTGGGCAAAAGTGTGTATGTGCCATTAGAGACCCTCCCCATTGGAGATCTCCCAAATAGGGATGATCTCCAACCTCCTAACCTCCCTCCTAAGCCTATTTAATCCTAGACCCTCCCCTTAGCATCCCCTAGCTGAAATTCCCTATAACTTGAATTCTACACACACTAGAGATCCTAAATTACCATCTACATTTGTTTCATCCAATTTTGTTGTAGGTACCTTAGTATTTTTTAGCTGGAGCAAGCTTACATCGTCGCAGACGATCCTATTCAGATCAAAGGTGATCTTGTCGAATCAAAGATGATTTCGACTGCAGTCCACATTAGGGGCAATCAGTGCCCAGAGTTTGCATTTTCTTCTTTTTAATCTGCTGTTTTATTCTACAATTAGCTAGTTTATTTATTATTTGCTGCTATTCTGCACTTTGGAGTTCACCCATGTAGCTTTAAATACATAATTAAGTCATAAATTATCATCAAATCATTGTAGTGTATTTGTATTTTTCTTATTATCATCATTTTAATGTTATTGCTATTATTCTACATCATTGCCCTCTGTTATAATAGTTGCATTTTCTGCATTTTGTGCCTACTTCTCTGATTGCAGGTCTCTGACAAATTCGTCTGATGAATTCATCGAATCTCAGATGATATTTTCTGATAGCAGATGATCCTATCAAATCATAGGCGATCTTGACTGCTTCAAAAATTAGAATCTTCATCAGACATTTGGATTAGGTATTGGTCTTTAATCCATATTATTCTCTTTGTTTTTTGTCTAATTTTTTTTTTTGTATTCATTTAAATCTACATCTTCATATAGAATAGATTAGAAGCATTTTGGCCAAACCTAGGACTTGGATGATTAAGGCTAAAACTAAACACATAAAACACATTCCCAACCTAGGCGTGGAAACTGCCATTAAAAATTTCCTGGTGAACCCACCATCCATCAAAAAATCACCATAATACACCTCCCTCGAGAGGCGGGACCTTCGCAAGGCCTCTCAGTCCGAGGTACCGCGCCATCCTTTTCACATCCCCCTTTCGGGCACGGATCCTATAGCCTAAAGGTAAGGGTGTGAAAAATTTGGAGCGATACATTTTGGTGAACCCGACATGAATGCATTTCAAACCTTTTGAAAACAAAAAAAAAAACAAAATATATATATATATATATATATATATATATATGTATACAAAAAAAAAAAGTAACAAAATCATCATTTCAAGTTTATATGTTTTAGATTCAATTCTAAATAGTAGATACTAAATATTACTTTTAGAAGTACTAAAGAAACCATGAGTTTTTACTCAAATCAATATGAGCCCATCAGTAATGTTGGAAGAATTCATTCAAATACATTTGTTGATTATGACCAACCTCATCCCTATTCAACATCACTTCCATCACACTTTTCTCATTTTTCATCCTTACCCCAACAGGACAATCCCTTTGCCAATCCTCTTCATAATGATATTATCTATTCTCCCATATATCCATATTATGTCTATCAATCCACATATAATCCTCCACCACCTTTTCAATACTCTTCTTTCAATACAACACATCCATTTCAACAAGAAAATACTTATTCTTCCAATTCTACCATACACTCACCTCATATTTCGCAATATTCCTATCATCATTCAACCCATAATAAAGAAAGTAGAGGTAAGAAACCATTAGGACCTTTTATGACTGAATTCCTAAGGCATGTATCAAAAACCTCTCGAAAACCTTCATCACATAAATTTACTAAGCTCAATCAACCAATGGATATAATTCTCAAGCATTTACTTGATACAAATAGGATTGAACTACCTTCCATAAGACAACTTGATACCACAGTAGATTGGTTTAAACTTGAGCTACATTGTGAATATCATAGAGTAGATGGACATATGACACAAAATTGTAAAGATTTAAGATGTGCAATTCAAGATTTGATTGATGAGGATCTTTTTAATATAAAGGAATTACAATCTACAACTGATTATAAATCTCCAGCAAACAATCAAACTCCTACACAACAAATACCAATAATCAATCAAGACATGGGGATCTCCCAAGAACCCTTATTCAATTATCAACAACAAGAAACCAATCAAATATTGCATGTTAATTTGTCCCATCATGATGATATTATTAATATTGTAACAAAAACTACAAATGAGCAACCTCAAGTTCAATCAACTCAATCTGATACTCAAGATATGGATTCCTCATTTGACCAACCTTCAAAACTATCTTTGGCTCTAGAGAATGATCCAAAATGGAATGTAAGCATAGAAAGCTCATATTTAGAATCAAAATTTCAATCTAAAATCCCCTTTGATAGCCAACAACAAGTGATTAATCCTCAAGCAAAGATATCCCTTTTAGAAGTATTACAAAGTTATCACAAGGAAATTTTGTTCAAAATACCTAGCCAACAATTTGTTCCTCATCATATTTTCTCTAAGAACATAATTAATGGTGTAAACCTTCTTGAGGTTAACCATATTTCATTCTATGATGAGGAGATTCCTTCCTCTACTCCACAAGAAGACTGCTATCTTTACATTACAGGATCTGGTAAAGAAATACTTGTTAAAACTATCATGGTAGATAATGGCTCCTCTCTTAATTTATGCACTCATCAATTATTCTAAAAACTAAAATCAAAGGAAGAAGATCTTAATGAATCAAATGTTATTATAAAATATTTTAACAATGAAATTCAAGAAGCTCAAGGTACTATAATTTTCCCCCTCAATATTGGAACCAAGATCCTGGATACTTTGTTTTATGTAGCATATTGTCCTTCACCTTACAACCTACTTCTCAGAATTCCTTGGATTCATATGATGAGGGTTGTCCCTTCCACTCTTCACCAATGTTTGAAGTTTGAACTTGCAAATAAAAGTGTTACCATACATGGTGACCCAACACCATTTGAAGAATATTTAACGGTTGAAACATCAAGTTCTATACATTCTCCATTGTCACAATTATTTTCTATCCATCACTTTTATTCATCCATATATGACCATCCTTGTTTATCAAATAACATGCATGCATATCTTTCATATATACTCCTTCCATCTTATCAAAACTTGGAATATAATAATAAGAATGAAGAACTTTCTTATATTTCTGACATTTTATTTTTTAACATGATCAATTTTACACATAAAAGTCAAATATTTTGCTACATTATTCTACATTATAACAAAGCTTTTGTTATCACTACCTTTTATTTATCATCTTTTGTCCTTACCTTCACCTCAACCAAATTATCCTTCAAAACCTCCTTTGATTTTGAAGCAACCTTAGACATTCTATACTCAAATAACCTTGTATAGTGTATATATATCATTTTGTATATACCACCAATTTCAATTCATAAATTAAAATCAAAATACAAAAAAATCAAAATCCTCAAAAATCTTCAAAAAAATATTGATGCAACTAAAAACCTTAAAGGTAAATTTGAGCCCAACTAGCTCGGACCATACATTATCACTGCTAAATTTGAATTAGGAGCATACAAATTATCTACCTTGGATGGTAAAGAACTTAAAGAACCCATGAACATTTTGCATCTTAAACGTTACTATGTATAAATTTGGTCATTTCATCCTTGTATATATTTGTTTAAAATATTTCAAAATCACTATTTTGTATTTATTTCAATTTATAAATTCAAAAACACCAAAAAAATTCATAATCATCAAAATATTCAAAACTATTTGTTGCATTTATTTATGGCACTTGTTAATTCTTTCAAAAAAACAAAAAAATAATAATGAAAATAAAAAAACAACAATATTCTTGACTCTTTCGAAACCAAAACAACATAAAGAAGAAAGAGAGAGTCAACATTCTCAAAACTTCTCAAAAAGTATTTATATATATATCTTCTTACAAATGTTGCAGTTATATGTTTCAAATTATTTTGGATAAATTAGCATTTATTTGGAATCCCGCACTTTCACACTCACAAATATAAATATCTTGATTTTATCTGGCATGATTACTAATCTCTCTTATATCAAATTCCACAAAATTCAATTAAATAAAGTTTGAGCACATAGAATTGATCTTGTTATTTACTTAAACCAAGCACATCCTTTCACAATAAAATGATTATATTTGTAATTTTCATGCTTTGCTACATAGTAGAAGTGGTTTCTTGAGCGAAAAGTTTCCCCTGCTATCCTATCATGCACATGGTCTAGAATATTTGAGAATTGGCAAAAGGACAAGCTCACCCCTACCCAGAATAAAAATCCCTTGCTCTACAACTAATCCGAGCAAGTATCCCTAGCATAGGAAGAAAAAGCAAAGTTCAAGAAAAAGAGAAAAAGAAAAATGTTATTTTATATCATTACAACAATGTTCCAAGCATTATCAAGAAAAAATACAAAAGAAAGCACAAGAAAGCAAAAGCAATAAAATTCTCTTTCCCTAACCTTTGAAAAGAAAAGAAGGGTTGATGAGCTTGAATCCCTGGAATTCTCAATTATTCGAAAACTATGAGGTAAGCCCCGTAACAGGTGGTTTGTGCCCAACCTGCTTGGCCTTGGGTAACTCCTAGCGTGGCGATATGTATGTCACATTAGCGACCTTCTTTTGTACATACCTATGTCTTCTTATGGATTAGCTAGCTCTTGATAATCCGACTTACATAGTAGTCTGGTATGGTTATATGCATCTAAATCATGGGTAATGAACACTTATTTGGTTCATTCAAATCACTTGTATCATAGTACCTTGCTCAAACTGGTAAATGAACATTGCAATTGCACACACATTTGTATTTGAGAGATTTTGTGTATCATTATGATAAATAAAGATTGGAAATGAATTCACATATGCACATGGGATTCCTTATAAATATAACTTTTGTCTTTAAGATACTTTGAAATATTTTTTGCAAATTGTTTGGAATAATTCATTTTCTTCTTTAAAGTATAGTTGTTTAGTCTAAATACAACTACATGCATAATCAAAAAGATCAAAATTTCTTTCAAACCATACAATCAAAACACATATATACATATTATTGACTTTCACGATGATGGTATAGTTCCAAAACCAAAATTGGAATTTTATGCCTAGCGCAAGTCCTTATCTTCATATTTTTTGTTTATCAAAAATCAACCATGCAATAAAACTCTCTCTTTTTGGATTTTGCGATGATGGTATAAGTCTATACCTACATATTCTATGCCTAGCGCAAACCATTGTACCAATTTTTATTACCCATTCATTTAAAAATCAATTCATGAAAAACATATGACTTAAATCATTATGTTACACAGTTATGCTTTAAAACAAACAAACATTATCACTATTTCATGTCATTATGTCAACCTTTAATTTTGCAATGATGGTATAATTCCTAGGGAATTATCCAAAAATTTTATCACACTTAGGAATTTATGCCTAGCAAAAATCATTTTAACATTATTTCATGCATACTATTTTTATGAAAACTCTGAAAACAAATCATCATCATCATCATTTGCACCATTGCACCAAAGTCTTAAGACAGTCTCTTAAGCACTCTTTTAATTTTCACAATATTTCTATACTGGGATTAGCTTGACGACCGAGTGAACAGTGACTCCATGAAATGGTCTATAATAGCGACAATGTCCTTTGAAATTATTGCTAGAAGTCTCTTTTTATCTTTTATCACATCACATCACAAACAACCAATTTCTTACATCAGATTATTTCATTTAAAATCTTACAGCATGACATTCAAACCATAATATTTCAAAATGACATAATTACATGAATCATCAAATCAATCAATCAAAACATTTTAAAGCATCATAAAAATACATAAGACAAGTCATATGATCAAAAATATCTCATCTATATCTATATCACAAATATATATACATCATCTCAAAATTGGATCGGTATGCCATAATCTATACCTCGACATACTCAATCCTCTATCAAAAATAATAAATACTATATATCTATCTATACAGAGCAATGCAAATAGTAGCTAGCTTCGAGAACCCCTCGAGATCTTAGCCTCATCTCCTCCCTTGCCCTGAGGTGGACAAGGTGGCCCCATCGTAGTATGTGTGGTACTATGAGTCCTAGTCGTGGATCGGGATGAAGTCCTTGACGACCCAATCCTAATCGGATCCACGATGTTAGCTGGTAGTGGTAATCTCTCCTCCTCTGGCACCATCTGGTAGTATAATGTCTGATAAAAAGTGATATGGGCAATAGCCCGTGCTAGCTCCCAAGTGCTCGCCCATCCGCCTCATGCTCTGAGGCATGCAATCTCATATCTAAGCTGTGTCACCTCAACTTAGTGTCATGCAGCCTCCTCCTGTAGGGTCTACACCTGTGCTTGGAGATGGACTGTCTCTGCTCAGAGAGTTGCTGTCTCGCTGCTCTCCCCAATGTCGACACCCTTGCCCTTATCGGGCGATGGTGGTCTCTCTCTCTCTATGGAGAAGGGGGTCTCTCCTCCACTGATGAGGCCAGGAATTGCCTCATCCATAAACACTTTTTGATACATTCTACTGATTTGAATCACCCTTTTTATTATGTTTTTATGCTAATTTTGGGTAAAATGCATTATGTAATGATATTTGCATATTCTGAAATGTTAAGTGCATATATTCTATTTTTACTATTTATTTCTGCAGTTTTTAGCTAATTTATTAATAGGAATTCAGAATCAATAATCATTATTGAATGTTTGGTGCTTAGTAATAATGTTCCTCTATTTTGAACTAATTCAAATGCAAATGGCGCCAAGGAATTTGTCCCCTGTAGCTGACTGTGCAGGAAAACAGGGTAAGACTGTGACAGTTCCAGCCAGCTGTACATTTACAGCAGGGCTTGGAAACAGTCACTCCCGCACATGTCACCTATGCAATAGGATAAGGGAAGACCATCCAGGTGGTCTAAAACTTCCTCCTTATGCGTTTGAAGCATGAAAAAGCAACTAAAATTCACCTCCCTGTTATTTCGGAGCAGTGCAAAAATAATAGCGCAGGAATAAGGAATAGCGCAAGAACAACAAAAGACGGTCAAAAAGTGACAAATCGGTAAAAGAAATTAATGGCAATTGACCAAAAAGTTGTCCCAGCTCATGTTAACTGATTTCCTCAATGAATGCAGCTTAATAGGGTTGAATGGATCAAGTTTTGACAAAGCAAGCTCATGCATTTCAGGAAGCAGTTGTGCAACAGTTGTAAATCCCTGCAAATCAGCAACCAAGCATATCAAGCACTGCATTATAAATAATAAAGCTCCCAGCACGGTTGAGCATATAGTGATATAGGCATTTAGGCATATAGGAGAGAAATAGGCAATAGAGTGCAATCATTTCTATAGCGAACAGTAATCTGCAGGTTTTTCCTGCATTACTGTAATGCATTTCCAGATTTAATAACAAGTGCAATTTTCCAGTTATCAATTAGCATGATTGAGTTGATGGTTGGCATTTAAGTTTCCTTAGCATAAATTCTTCACCTTCATCTGGTTCTGGAAGCAAGGGCCACTTGCAGGACCAGAAGAAGGCAACTTTTGACAGAATATCTTGCTAATTTTTTGCTACAGCAGATTAGCAGAATTCTGTCAGTCTTTTCATTTCTTTAGCAGCTTTAAATTCAGATTTCAGCATTTGACATTATTTTTCATATTTCCATGCAATTTTAGTATTTCTGTTTCAGCTTTGCAGCAACTTCAGGTTTTCTGACATTTGCCAAGATTTGCAGTAATTTCTAGTTTTTTGTAATTTACTGCAATTTCTAGATTTATGACATTTCCAGTTTGCAAATAGATGTTAATTTGATTTTATAGATTTATAACATGCTCAGAGAAATTGTAGTTGGTTTATCCTTCAGCAACTGTGTGTGATTTTCTGTAATTTGCTTTCTGTCAATTCTGCAGCAACATTTCATTTCCTGCTCTTTCAAATTCTGCAATTTCCATTTACTATAGTTTTAGTTTAGTTTTTATCTTCTGCAATTTGATTTTCAGTACTAGGAGTTAGAAAACACACAAAACCCCCAAAAACACTAACTATTCCACCAATAAAAACCCTGTTCTTGAATGAATTGAACCTGTAGCTGTGACACCTTCTATCGTATACAGCCTTTGGACACCGCCCTGGACTGACACATATAATGATTAAATGATGAATGAACAACGACACTCATCATTTTTGGCGCCGTTGCTCGGGGAAACAAATAGGTGTTGTTAGAAAAAGTGAAACAGGTCAAGAATTGTGTTACAATTCTTGAAATACTGCATTTCAGTTTATTTTGTGAATAGGCATGAATGCATAGGCTAAGGGACGAAAGAGGGAGGTTTATCCGAAGTGGCTCTGAGCCACCAAAGAGACCTACTCGGTCTGATGAAGATTTGCCTTCATTTGAAATCACTGAGGAAAATCCAGAGATACCTTCTTCATCAGATGCATTTTTGGAAAAATTAGAAAAAGAGCTTTTTGAAGCACTAGCTGCTAAACACTCCCCTCTAACTAGACTATTCCCATCATCCTTTAGAAAGAAAACAACTATGGCTATAGCAGTAGCAGGTGGATATGATAATCTTGATGATCCTCCCAAGACTTTTGAGTATCCCATAAGATTGGATCCACTTCTAGATGCCCCCATGAAAACAATCTCCCCATCCATATTGCCAATTTTTAGGGGAACTGTTTCAGAAGATCCTGATCAATTTTTGTTTGAATTCAAGGTGTTATGTCAAACTTATGACTACATAAATGATAATCAAAAATTGAAATTGTTTCCTTCCACACTTAAGGACGCTGCTCTCCGATGGTTCATGAGCAATCTTGAACCTAACTCAATCAATACCTGGGATGAGATGGAGACTGCATTCTTAAATAAATATCAAGATTATTGTAGAGTAAGAAACAGGAAAGATGAGTTGTTTAGGATCAAGCAAGAAGAAGATGAGAGTCTAGAAGATTATCTTGATCGCTTTGCCTTTGTCCAAAAGAGGTGTGGTGTTGTAGAACCTGATTTCTTAAAGCCTATCTTCTTAAGAGGATTGCAGGATGAATCTAGGGAAGTGTTAGATTTAATGGGAAAAGGAGACATAGATCAACTTGACCTTGAAGATATTGTGGAGTTATGTAAAAACTATTCCCGCACTCACCATCGGAGAAAGAAAAGGAATTCTGGCAATAATGGCATAAAAGAGTTGATGGAGGAAATGGCCAATTTAAAAACTGATATCCTTGTTCAACTTAATACTGCATTAGGTGAGAAAAACACAAGATCTAATTCTACACCACCTTTAGCAATTTATTGCCCAAGGTGTAGGAGTAAGCATGCCTTGCAGGACTGCCCCTTAAACAAGACTTCTATTTGTGGAATTTGTTCCAAGGAACATTCAACAGATAAATGCCCTTTGTTGCCTCATCTAAAATCTGTTTTGGGCACCCAAACAGAAGAACTCAATGCTATTGGGCAGAGATCTGGTGGTGGTTATGCACAATATCCCACTGCTCCTAGATTTCCAAACTGGGCACAATCTCCTTGGAATATGAATATGCCATGGGGACAAGCAGAAGCTTCTGCACAACCTTGGAACCAACCTTGGACAGCTCCTCCAGATTGGTCACAATCTGGATGGATGAACCCACCTTGGCATACCATGCCTCCACAATGGACACAACAAGGACAAATATGGGGACAACAATATCAGGGACAACCATATCCACCACAACAATATCAACCCCATCAAGGACAACAAAGGTATCAAGGGCAAACTCAAAACTTGCTGCCAGCTCCTAATCCAAATTTTTAGGGAAGAACACAACATCAACAAATGCAACCAGTAAAACAACCTCCACTCCTAGCTCAGCCTGTGACTAACCCAAATAATGCCAGACAAACAGCCCCTGTTTATGAGGCTGAGTCTGAAGACACTGCTGCAGTTCATGTACTTGACTGTAGTAACATCCAGCTGCGTTCAGGAAAGACTTTACCTGAACCTATTCCACCCACCATTGAAGAAATAAATGAGAAACAAGAACCTCCAAATCAAGAGGCATTGCAACAACAACAAAAAGAAGAAAAAATAGCAAAAATGCAGGAATCTTCTCCAGTAGCTTTGCCATACCCTGAAAGGTTTGAACATGTTGATACTACCCCTGAATCAGAATTAGTAACAGAACTCAAAAAGGTGTCAATTTCTCTTCCTTTGCTGCAAGCAATAAGGGATATACCTTTAATCAAAAAGACTATTCAGGAGTTATGTATCAAGAAACCTGGTAGAAAAAAGAAAGCCTTTCCTAAAACTGTTCAGGTAGAAGGGAAATTAGCTGATCTATTGGCTGGGAAACTAGTTCCTCCTAAGTATAGTGACCCAAGCAGTCCAGTAGTAATAGTTACTATTGGAGTGATGCAAATTCCTAATGTATTAATTGACCTTGGGGCTGCAATTAATGTAATGACTAAAGACACAATGCAAAAACTACAGCTCCATAATCTCAGTCCTACCACCACAGTCTTGGAAATGGCAGATAGATCAGTAGCTAAACCAGAAGGTATCTTAGAAGATGTGGCCGTTAAAGTCTCTTCATGGGAATATCCTGTAGACTTCTTGGTGTTGCAGCCTAGGACTTCAGTCAATGGATACCCTATCATTCTAGGACGACCTTGGCTGGCTACTGCAGCTGCATTTATAGATTGCAGGTCAGGGGAAATGACCATTTCCAATGGTATTGACCTACAGAAAATTTCTTTGTATCCACCAGCTCAACCTTCAACTAAATTTTTTGGACAAATTTGGTATCCTGAATCTGATGAAGAATCTGAACAAGAAACCATTGCTACTTTGGCTACAATCATAGTGAAAGAACATATTGAGGAAATCACAACACCTAGGAGAGAAATATTTGAGAGTGAAACTGTCCTAATTGAAACATTACAATCAGAAGGACTAACTGATGATCAAACTCTTGTTCATCGGTTGTTGTGGCAAGAGGAGGAACAAAATTCTGAACTTCTATCATCCGTGCCCAGTCAAACGAGATCATTCACACTACCACATGGATGGCATCATCATCTCCTTAACACATTCAAATGTCCTCTGATTCCATCAGGTATCACCTCTGAGTCAGATTCTAGAACATTTCATACTCTGCAGCCACATCATTGTCCATTAAATGCATTGATCAGTAGCTATGAAGCAGTTAGTTCTATCTATCCAGGGATCAAACAAATTGAAATCCAGCCAGGTAAATTTTTGAACATTAATAGCTGGCTAACTGAGGACCAGGAAGCCAAGTTGTTTGCAGTCTTACAAAAGCATGTTCAAGCTTTTGCATGGAATTATAAAGACATGACAGGCATTCATCCTGAGGTATGTACACATAGGATATACACAAAAAATGTAAAACCAGTAAGGCAACCTCAGAGACGTTTGAATCCTGCTCTAAAAGAAATTGTGAAAGAGGAAATTGAAAAACTCTTAGATGTTGGATTCATTTATCCAATTTTCGACAGTAAATGGGTTTCACCACTGGTCATTGTTCCAAAGAAAAATGGTAAAATGAGAGTATGTGTGGATTATAGGGAGTTGAATAAGGCCACACATAAGGATCATTTTCCATTACCATTCATAGACCAAGTATTGGATACCCTTGCTGGAAAGAAATTTTTCTGTTTCCTTGATGGTTTCAGCGGGTATAACCAAATTCAAGTTGCTCCAGAAGATCAGGAAAAGACTACCTTTACATGTCCTTGGGGAACCTTTGCTTACAGAGTTTTACCCTTTGGGTTATGTAATGCTCCAGCAACATTTCAGAGAGCTGTTTTAGCAATTTTTTCTGATTTAACCAATGAAAGTGTTGAAATTTATATGGATGATTTCACAGTATTTGGGGATAATTTTGAATATGCATTAGAACAGCTTGAAAAAGTGTTGATCCATCGTGAAACATACCATCTCTCTCTTAATCCTGAGAAATGCTTTTTAATGATGGAGGAAGGAATTGTTTTAGGACATCATATCTCTTCTTATGGAATCAAGGTTGATCCTAAGAAGGTTGAAGTCATCAAAAACCTCCCTCCTCCACAAACTCAGATTGATGTACGCAGTTTCTTAGGACACATTGGTTTTTATCGTAGATTCATTGCTAATTTCAGTACCATAGCAAATCCCATGTTTGCTTTGCTCATGAAAGATTCTGAATTTGTTTGGTCTTCTGAATGTCAAAATTCCTTTGAAAAGTTAAAGGAGAAGTTAACCACTCCACCTGTTTTAAGAGGTCCTAATTGGGAGTTACCCTTTCATATTCAAACTGATGCTTCCAATAATGCTATTGGAGCTGTGTTAGGACAGATTGAAAATGGGGAACATTATGCAATATATTATATCAGTAAAAACTTGACAGGAGCTGAGAAAAACTACACTACCACTGAAAAAGAATTCTTGGTTGTAGTCTATGCTATTAACAAATTCTGACACTACATCACAGGGTATCAAGTATTCATCCATACAGATCATACTGCAATCAAATACTTGATGAATAAACCATTGGTTAGTGCAAGAATTATTCGTTGGTTAATTCTATTGCAGGAATTTGATGTTACCATAGTAAACAAGCCCGGGAAGTCTAATGTAGTTGCAGATTTCTTGTCAAGAATACCAAATGCAGATACAGAGGAAGTTGTGGAAGATACCTTCCCAGATGAAAAGTTGTTTGCTGTCTCTGTACAATCTCCATGGTTTGCAGACATAGCTAATTACTTAGTTACAGGGAAGATTCCTCTTCACTTTACCCCTAAACAAAGGAAATAGTTAATCAAGCAAAGCTCTTCTTTTAAATGGATAAAAGGATTACTGTTTAAATGCAGTCCTGATCATGTTTTACGTAGGTGTATCCGCCAGGATGAAGCATATGACATCCTACGAGCATGCCATGATGAACCATCAGGAGGGCATTATTCAGTCAAAAGCACTATTCGCAAAATCTTGGGTACCGGATACTATTGGCCATCTTTGCACAAAGATGTAAAAAGGTACGTAAGACATTGTGATGCTTGCCAACGAATGGGAAAACCTACTTTTACTAGTGAAATGCCATTACAACCTCAAATAGGAACAGAACCATTTGAAATATGGGGTTTAGATTTTGTAGGACCCATTAATCCTCCTTCCAAAGGCAAAGTACATATCTTGGTATGTACTGATTATGTTACCAAATGGGTAGAAGCTCGTGCCTTTAAGCATGCTCGTGAAGAGAAAGTTGCTGATTTTCTGTATTCACAGATTTTTCTGCATTTTGGAGCCCCACAATCCATCACAACTGATCAAGGACCCCAATTTACTTCAAAAATTGTTGAAGCCTTCACTCAACTCTATCAAGTCAAACACAAAAAATCCTCACCTTATCATCCACAAGCCAATGGCCAAGTTGAAGTGACCAATAGAGAATTAGAACGAATTTTGACCAAAACCATAGCAGTCCATAGAAGGAATTGGTTAGACAAGTTACTAGAAGCTATTTGGGCTTATAATACCACGTGGAAATCCACCACTGGATTTACCCCATATGAATTAGTTTATGGAAAACAACCTCTTTTGCCTATTGAATTTGAATTACTAACTCTTCGAACTACTTTGGAAGTAGGTATTGATCTGTCACAAGCACAAGAAGATCGCATTCTGCAACTTGATGCATTGGATGAACTACGCATGGATGCCCTACATCAGACAGAGGTGATCCAAGCACAAAGGAAAATGTGGCATGATAGTCACATTCAACAGCGGAGATTTCAGCAAGGTGACTGGGCCTTGTTGTTTGATTCACAATACAAGGACTTTCCTGGAAAGTTGCAGACCAGATGGCTTGGGCCATACCAAATTGAGGAAGTGTTTGACAATGGAGTTGTTCGCCTTACACCTATCGATGACTCACAACGCAAATTGGTGGTAAATGGACATCGTCTTCGTATGTACCATAAACCACAAAACAAGGAGGAATTTCTCAAGCAATTGGGAAGTTTGGATGTACACATTTGGGAAGAAAGCTCTTCTTCCATCTCGAATTCAGTAGAATGATACAAGTTAAAAAAAAAAAAAAAAAAACAAAAAGAAAAAAAATATAATAAAAACTCAGAAAGTGAAAACCTCTTTGAGGCGCTCCTGAGTTGGGTTTACATGAAAACCGGGGTTCCGACATGTTTACCTAATTGGTTTCACCTTCATTGTTCCATGACCATTGTTTTACCTATTTTTCAGATTGCACCTGCCCTAGTTCAAAGACTGGTTAGCTGGAAATTTCAGTAGGAGCACCCTGAAATGTAGATAAAATGGTTTTAACAGGTATGTGCCTTCTCATTTTCTGAATTGTGTAAATTATTAGTATATAGTGTATATATCCTTGGTTAGTATAAAGCATGTAAAAAGGGGAATCAAAAGTAGAAAGTGTTTTACAAATGCCTCTGCCTAATCCTGCTCTAGAATGCAAAAGAGAAAACTGCGTCGAAACTAGTAAAAAGAGAGCGCAGGAATAAACTGTTTTTATTCCAGAGCGCAGGAATAAACTATTTTTATTCCAAAGCGTAGGAATAAATAGTTTATATCACTAAGCGTAGGAATAATCACTAAGCGCAGGAATAAGTCATTAAGGGCAGGAATAAAATTTTGGGTAAAATTTGATGACACGTGGCCAGCGGTGATTTATTTGGTTGGAAAAAGGGATTACGAGTCTCGGATTCTGTGCAGCATGTGAAAGGTGGCAACCATAATGAAATTAAGCGACAATTAAGGGTTAACGACGTCGTAAAAGCTGCCACGACATTCTGCATGTTTCGAAGCAGTTTCGATGCTGGTAAAAGGATTGAAAAGCCCTAAAAATAGAAAATACAGCCGCAAGTTGTAAAAATTCATAGTCATCGACAAAAAGCAGCAGACGATACCATGGGCGGAAAGAAGGTTAGAGCCGAACCTAAAAACATTAGTTACCTACAAACCGATGCTGCATCCCTACAAATTTTTATCGATGGAGGATTTCTGCCATTTTTGCAAAAATTCGATGGTTATTCTGAGGGCCTGGCGGCAGAATTTGCACGCACATTCCGAAACAATAGAGTGCATATTGGCGGGATGTCTATCTAGGTAACCCCTAAAATACTTAGTCAGGTTATTGAATTTCCCCTTCAAGGTGTGCAAATTATTAAAATCGACAGAAATATTTTAATGAGACCTAGTGAATCAATTTAAGGAAGAAGGGGATAGGCAAATAGAATTTTTAATGAATAAAAATGTGTGTAAAGGGGTCAAAAGGTCTAGCTTGCCGGCTCCTTGGGATGATGTAGCAATGTGGGTTATGAGGTATCTTACCTGTGACGGCCAGTTTCCTGTTGTGTCTGGCCCACACCTCCGTCTCCTCAACCACCTACGCCATGGAGCAGCCAAACCTGAACTTAGGGTAAACATTCCCTTGTATCTTTATCAAGAACTGAAAGCCATGGCCCTAAAGTATCAAGCAGGGAAGGGAAGCCCTAAACATCATGGGCTAATTAAACTCATCTACAAATACCATTTCAGGGGAAACCCTAGGAACTTTGACCGTTTCTTCTCTCCATGGGCAGAAACTGATGATTCAAACCCTACACCAGAGGAAGAGGAAATAGAGGGAGAATCAGAAGAAAATCCTCAACCAGAGCCCTCTGAACATAGAAGTCCCCCTTTACCTGACAGTCCCCCATCTTCCAGAACTAGGAGTCAACATGCATCAACATCTGAATCCCAGTTAAAAAGAAGAAAAGTGACATTTGCCGACAATGTACAACCCAATAGAGAAACTAGGGGTTCCAGTGGGCAGGCATCTGCTCCAGAATCAACAGCAGAACCCATGTCTGTCCCTGACCTAACAGAACAATCTGTAGCTACTCCAGAACAAGCAGAAGCTGCATCTGCTCAGGAACACCCAAAACCAATAGGGTTGAGAAGGTCTGCACGACTTCAGAAAGCAAAAATTTTGTCAGAAACACCAGTACATATTGCAGACCCAATTAGTGTGTCAGAAGAAGAAGAAATTGGGACAGATAGTTCATAGGAAGATGCACAAGAAATAGAAAGTACAGATAGAGAATTACAGCCAATGGAACTAGACCTAACCATGGAAACAACTGTAATAAGCCCTGTCTGTCCATTGGTTGATTATACAGACTCTGAGTCTGAAGAGCATCTAAACTCCGATACTGAACCAGCTAGGATTGAGGAGCAGACTCCCATGGATTCTAAGTCTGAAAAATATTCTAAATTTGAAAAATATACTGAGTCTGAAACACATTCTGAGTCTGAAGCACATTCTGCGTCTGAAGAAGAAGTTGACATCCACACTCAGTTGCATGCTGCAAGGAGTGTGATTAAAACTCAGACCAAATGGATTGACCAAGCTGAAGAAGCCATGAAAGAAAAAGATCAGCAAATTTTTTTGCTGCAGCAGCAGGTTCAGGATTTGCAAGACAAATTACTGCAGTAGGAAAATCAGTCTACAGGAGTAACAGAGACAACACCTATTGAGTGGGCTCAGATTCTCCTAGATTTGGCTTCCTCAGAGGATGACATAGCACAAGTGCAGAGATCACCTATTGCAGATGAAGTAGGAGTAGAAGCAGCTGATGGTATGCCTCTGCAAGGAGATCCATCTGACATTTTGATGCAGAATGACAGTCCTTTTCAGCAGGGCATTCAAACATCTTCTGTGCAGGACCACACAGTTGCAGCTCAGGAACAAGTGTCTACACTCTCTCCTCTGGCACAAATACTTCCACCTGACGATCCAACAGTTACAGTAGTTACAGCAGAATAGGGGATACAGACAGATTTGCCAGCTGCAACATCAACTGTAGAAGTTGGTGTACAGGTGAATATAGTGGCCCAGATGCAACCTATTCTGAGGCCCCCAAACACAGTGCCTTTAACTAAGTATAATGAGGACCTAGCCTATTGGATGACTCAGTGCCATCAGCTAGAAGGGAAAATTGCAACTTTGAACTCTGCCACAGCCAAACTAGCAGAGAAAGAAACAGAAATCAACAGGTTGAAAAAATAGATAAAAGATGTATGTCAAATTGCAGAGTATGCAATACAATGCAGAAGACCACCTAGGTTCTACAGCCTCCTACTCAAGGAGAAGTACCTACGTTGGCAGATTATGAGACTGGTTTCTGAGCTCCCTCACCAGTTGAACACTCCTACAGAATTTGTGGAAGCCTTTGTGCAGAGTCCAGCAGAGCAACAGAACTTAATGTGTGAGTTATTCTTACATAACTTCTTTTTGCCAACAGAGAGCATGTTTCTGCCTCACCTGTATACAGGAGATTTGCAACTGAGGGCCTTTATGTCCACCTTGCAAAATAATATTTATTGGGACTCAGAGAAGAAGATAGCCAAGGACTTAGAATCACAGGCAGTTTTACTTGTCAGGCCTGCTCCTCTCAATCACAGGGATTGCACCAGTACTCACTACTCCTTTATGAGGGATCCCAGGATGAGACAACTTTATCTAGGAAATCTGCAAAAAGGTATAACTCAATTTCAAAATTTTTGTGCAGATTTCTTTGATGATGCTGTAGCAGCATGCAAGAACAGGTGGGGTGAATTATCTATTTCCCTACAGAAATGGGAGCCAATTTCTCCCACTAACCTGTTTTGGTCAAGGAGAAGGGCCGAAGGTATTATATACATTATTTCAAAAATCAAAGAACAATGGATAGGGCTAAGATACAGAATGCCTTTGGTTATCACTCCTGTCCCCTATTTCTTTGACAGTGATCCACAGCCTGATGAGGACTTCCAACAATGGTTTCAGTCTGTGAAAGCAGTCAGTGGGTTCTACAAGATTGGTGGTGCATTGTTAAAATTTCGAGAAAGATGTCTGGATCTGGACCTGTGTGCTTCAGTAGCTGCACAAAATGCATGAGGACATGCATTACCATAAGTTGGGGGGAAAATGATGAGGCCAGGAATTGCCTCATCCATAAACACTTTTTGATACATTCTACTGATTTGAATCACCCTTTTTATTATGTTTTTATGCTAATTTTGGGTAAAATGCATTATGTAATGATATTTGCATATTCTGAAATGTTAAGTGCATATATTCTATTTTTACTATTTATTTCTGCAATTTTTAGCTAATTTATTAATAGGAAGTCAGAATCAATAATCATTATTGAATGTTTGGTGCTTAGTAATAATGTTCCTCTATTTTGAACTAATTCAAATGCAAAAGGCGCCAAGGAATTTGTCCCCTGTAGCTGACTGTGCAAGAAAATAGGGTAAGACTGTGACAGTTCCAGCCAGCTGTACATTTACAGCAGGGCTTGGAAACAGTCACTCCCGCACATGTCACCTATGCAATAGGATAAGGGAAGACCATCCAGGTGGTCTAAAACTTCCTCCTTATGCGTTTGAAGCACGAAAAAGCAACTAAAATTCACCTCCCTGTTATTTCGAAGCAGTGCAAAAATAATAGCGCAGGAATAAGGAATAGCGCAGGAACAACAAAAGACAGTCAAAAAGTGACAAATCGATAAAAGAAATTAATGGCAATTGACCAAAAAGTTGTCCCAGCTCATGTTAACTGATTTCCTCAACGAATGCAGTTTAATAGGGTTGAATGGATCAAGTTTTGACAAAGCAAGTTCATGCATTTCAAGAAGCAGTTGTGCAACAGTTGTAAATCCCTGCAAATCAGCAACCAAGCATATCAGCACTGCATTATAAATAATAAAGCTCCCAGCACGGTTGAGCATATAGAGATATAGGCATTTAGGCATATAGGAGAGAAATAGGCAATAGAGTGCAATCATTTCTGTAGCAGAATAGTAATCTGCAGGTTTTCCTTGCATTACTGTAATGCATTTCCAGATTTAATAAAAAGTGCAATTTTTCCAGTTATCAATTAGCATGATTGAGTTTATGGTTGGCATTTAAGTTTCCTTAGCATAAATTCTACACCTTCATCTGGTTCTGGAAGCAAGGGCCACTTGCAGGACCAGAAGAAGGCAACTTTTGACAGAATATCTTGCTAATTTTCTGCTGCAGCAGATTAGCAGAATTCTGTCAATCTTTTCATTTCTTTAGCAGCTTTAAATTCAGATTTCAGCATTTGACATTATTTTCCATATTTCCATGCAATTTCAGTATTTCTGTTTCAGCTTTGCAACAACTTTAGTTTTCCTGTCATTTGCCAAGATTTGCAGCAATTTCCAGTTTTTTGTAATTTACTGCAATTTCTAGATTTATGACATTTCCAGTTTGCAAATAGATGTTAATTTGATTTTATAGATTTATAACATGCTCATAGAAATTGTAGTTGGTTTATCCTTCAGCAATTGTGTGTGATTTTCTATAATTTGCTTTCTGTCAATTCTGCAGCAACATTTCATTTCCTGCTCTTTCAAATTCTGCAATTTCCATTTACTACAGTTTTAGTTTAGTTTTTATCTTCTGCAATTTGATTTTCAATACTAGGAGTTAGAAAACACACAAAACCCCCAAAAACACTAACTATTCCACCAATAAAACCCTGTTCTTGAATGAATTGAACCTGCAGTTGTGACACCTTCTATCGTATACAACCTTTGGACACCGCCCTGGACTGACACATATAATGATTAAATGATGAATGAACAACGACACTCATCACTCCCTCCTCTCCCGTTGTCGTGGCCTCTACTGAGCCTATGGTCTCCTCTACTCTCTCCTACCATGACCTTGGGCTGCCTCAATAGCCACTTGGTGCTACCTCCCCATCCAATGCACAACTACATGAATCAAACCTCGAGCCCTCACCATCTCAGGAGGGTAGATGCCTGCGTACCAGGCATCATAGCCATCGGCTACCCATACATCATCCCCATCCACTGGATGAATGGGGGCATCATATACGTCTTGACTCCAAAAGCACTACATATTTGGAGCCTTGCTAACCATAGTGTTATCTCAGACAGCCCAAGAAAACTCTTAATACCTGAGAGATGGGATCCCCTGCTGTAGACTGAACTATCACAAAACTAGGTCATAGTGATGGAGCTCCACCTCTTCCCTCTCCATCCTTAGCCATCATAATCACTTGATGCGAGCTAGCTCCTGTCCATCCTTGGCCCACTCTAGATGGTCCCTCCAAGGCCTCCAGGTGATCTGGTCTGGGACAAGGTCATCCAGCAGTCTTCGAGACACCAACAGATCAATCCGTCGTTGTGCCCCTCTCCAGAGCCACCAGTAGAAAACTCGGGGCCTCTCCCCATCAATCCCTATCAAAGGAAGCCCTATCGGCCTCCTCACTACAATGTTCTCCTAGCACCAAACCTGTAGAAGTTATGTCATAACCAGACATCGACCGCCTTTGTACATGACCCCATGCAGGATCCTGTACAAGTAGTAGAGTACAAAATTGCCTCAATAAAATATATAACCATGGTCTCGCATGTTGCAGATCACATATACTAGCACCCATGGTAACCTGCACCCGCTCTAGTGGCATAGCAGAAGTCCACCTACCACTCCAACCAAAACACGTGTGAGTTTGGATGCCCCAAGCATCTAACGTAGTGCCTCGATGTTCACTCTACCCTTCTCCAGGGTGAAGCTTGGATTGCCACATAGTCACATCATAGCATGGCCCTGATTGGCTGTAGGAGTGATCAATCGTCCTTGTATGGGGATCCTCAAAATCCTCCATACATCCTCCAATGTGGGAGTCATCTCCACTGTCGATAACTAGAAATAGGAAGAACCCGAATACCACCTCTCTGCCAGGGCTGTCAGTAGCCCCATGTCTATAGAAACTTGTGGCATCTCTACCACATGTTGTAAGTCAGCCTGAGCTAGCTGATCCCGCTCTGCCTATGATAGAGCAGCCAAGTCATCTCTCAACCCACCGTATTTCCATTCTCTACTCTTTAGTAAACCTCTCTGCAACATAAACAACAAACAAAAAAAAAAATCATTAATAAAAACTCAAGTGATTAATAATGCAAGTAAAATCAGTTCAATTTTATACAAATGATGATATCGTCCACTATTGGACGATATCGTCCCAAATTTGAGCAAAATCGTCTCCAATTTTGCAAGCCGAAATCGTCCCTTATTTGACGAAATTGTCCCCCTTTTGCTGATTTCACCCTTAGACAAAATCGGTGAAATTGAGATGATTTCATCAAAATTGGGATGATTTCATCCCGATGACATTGACGGCCCAAAAACAGCCGTGATGCTCAAAATTTATTTAAAATTCACCTAAAAAGCATGTAAATTCAACTTAAAGCATTCTAAACTAAGTTTAGACTCTTACTCGTAGCCCGCGCTAGACCTCTGTCGATATGTGCGCTGTCTCCACCATTTTTGCTTGCAGAGCTCTAAAAACCAAAAAAATAAATAGTAACAATGAATTAGGGTTTTACCCTATTTTTCTTAATTTTATTAAAAACATAATTAAAAACATTTTAAAATTTTGCTTTTCCGCATTTTTACCTCAAACGTTCGATTTGGGTAAAAACACGGAGGGGGCACCATAGTGAGCTGTCGTACGATTCGACCAAGAATCGTCGCCTAAAAATAGGAATAATTTTTGCTTTATTGTAGATCGAGAAAAACTCATCTTTAATGCATTTTCTTCAAAAAATTTGCTAAAGAGGGGGCAAAATGTAGCACCCTAAAATTGGCGTAGTAAAACCTTAGTAATTACATTTACTCTAGTAAATAATTCAAATTCAAATTTTAACCTCCAAAATCGCTCCCAAACCGCTGCTTAATCCATTTCCTCATTTCTCATGCCATTTTTAGAGTTTGTTTTGACCGTTTGATGATATCGTCGCCGATCAGACGATATCGCCTCAGATTGGACGATTTCATCTGGGCTAGGACGTCCAGACGATCTTGTCCCAAAACTGATTTGTCATAATTAGTCTCTATTCCAACGGTGTCTCTAATCCAGGCAGAAGCGTGTCTGTGCTGTTAGAGACCCTCCCCATTGGAGATCTCCCAAATAGGGATGATCTCCAACCTCCTAACCTCCCTCCTAAGCCTATTTAATTCTAGACCCTCCCCTTAGCATCCCCCTAGCTGAAATTCCCTGTAACTCGAATTCTACACACACTAGACATCCTAAATTACCATCTACATTTGTTGCATCCAATTTTGTTGTAGGTACCTTAGTATTTTTTAGCCGGAGCAAGCTTACATCATCACAGACGATCCTGTTCAGATCAAAGGTAATATTGTCGAATCAGAGATGATTTCAACTGCAGTCCACATTAGGGGAAATCAGTGCCCAGAGTTTGCATTTTCTTCTTTTCAATCTGCTGTTTTATTCTGCAATTAGCTAGTTTATTTATTATTTGCTGCTATTCTACACTTTGGAGTTCACCCATGTAGCTTTAAATGCATAATTAAGTCATCAATTATCATCAAATCATTGTAGTGTATTCGTATTTTGCTTATTATCATCATTTTAATGTTATTGCTGTTATTCTACATCATTGCCCTCTGTTAGAATAGTTGCATTTTTTGCATTTTGTGCCTACTTATCTGATTGCAGGTCTCTGACGAATTCATCTGATGAATTTGTCAAATATCAGATGATCTTGTCTGATAGCAGACGATCCTATCAAATCAGAGGTGATCCTGACTGCTTCAAAAATTAGAATATTCATCAGACATCCGGATCAGGTATTGGTCTTTAATCCATATTATTCTCTCTTTTTTCTTTCTAATTTTGTTTTTTGTATTCATTTAAATCTGCATCTTCATATAGAATAGCTTAGACGCATTTTGGCCAAACCTAGGACTTGGATGATTAAGGCTAAAACTAAACACATAAAACACATTCCCAACCTAGGCATGGAAACTACCATTAAACGTTTCTTGGTGAACCCACCATCTGTCAAAAAATCACCATAATACACCTCCCTCAAGAGGCGAGACCTTCGCAAGGCCTCTCAGTCCGAGGTACCGCGCCATCATTTTCACATCCCCCTTTCGGGCATGGATCCTATAGCCTGAAGGTAAGGGTGTGAAAAATTTGGAGTGATATAGGAACATGGTGTCTCGAGTGAAGTAGAGGAGCTTATTCAATAGGAATGCCAAGAATTATAGTTGAATTTACCAATAGGTAAGGCACTGTACGTTCGAAGGCTAGGAGTATTCCCGTTTTTTTTTTAATTGGACTCATAATAAAAATTATCTAAGCTGTCAGTCTTTGTGGATGCTGCTTGGAAATACCACAAAGACTAATGGGGGTAGTCACATGTCAGATAACATGTCTCCTAGTCATCTTAGTAATTTGAGGTTGGTTGATAATCACAAGGAAGGAAATAAATGACAATATAAGACTTCGAACCAAAGCCACATGGACCACCAGATAGCCACCACCATAAATCTAGCCAGAAGGTTCACTTCTCCAAGGCTGATTTGCCAAGATAGTATGTGGTACCAAAGCATGTCATATACGAAATAAAAAAATTACCAAAGAATTATTAAGAGTAACTATCAATACAGATCTTATGGGAGCTTTTTTTAGTACTTTGCTATGTGTGTTTGCGGCTTTTTGTTTCTCCATTGTCTCAAGGAAGGGATCCTTGTATGTTTCTTTTTTATAATTATGATGCATGTATGTTTTCTCGGGGTATACCCAAAATGTTGTATGGGAAGTTTCTTTTGATAATAGGCTATGTGCCTTACCGGATGTAATGGCTTTGGCGACATGTAGATTATATATATATATATATGATCCTTAGTAAGGATATGTTCATCAACAACCCTGGGTTGATTTTTGTAAAAGGTTTTGGGTCAACCTATAAAACCCGGTATTAATGCTATAGTATTTTATCTACCAAAAAAAAAAATCTTTTGCATAATTTTCTAAAAAATTATTAGCTAATTATTCCTGTAGCAGAATGATTAAGGCATTTATTTTTTAAAATATCTAATCCTGTGACAAAAATAAAATGGGACAATAAAATATTACCTATCGCTTTTTCTTTTCTGTTAAGCCCAAAATTTTCCACCCTAAGTTGTATTTTTCTAAGTTGTTTCACCCTAATTTTCCACAATTTCACCCTTATCTAGTGTTTTCCCCTTTCAAATTTCAATTTTGAACCCTCGATTCAACTTTGCTAAGAAATTTTACAAAATTTTGACTAGGTTGAAGAGTTTTTTTTTTGTGCTCACTACATTATACGAAAGGAAATCAAATTAGGGTTTATTTTTTCTATACACCATGCATTTTCCATGCAACAAATCATGATTGCTTGTTTATCCTAAATCGACGATGGTAATCTTATCATGACTTAACAAATTACAACCCTCAATATTTGTTTCAATTGATAGTTAAAATCATGAATCCACATTGCCTTCGTATAATTGGTCAAAAAAAGCTTTGTGTCGATGTCGTGATGAAGCTTCTAACCCTAGCATGAATTTTCCCTTAAATCGTAGCCCTTCATAGGATTTTAATCAACGATTAGTTATTTCCATCCACAATCGTGATGGCTATTTACTGCATGCAGCATGCGTTGATCATCACCAACATATTTCACTAAGTATTTTACCACCTTGGAAGTTAGTCATAGTTTGGCATCGATAATTTCTACCTCCTTGACGTAACTTAAAAACTTATTAAATTTCACACACTTATGCATATGTGGCATGCGTTCGTCAGTCGTTTCAAATTTTTACCTGTGTATACATGCCATGTGTATTTTAGATTTTAATTTTAATTTTTCATTGCCTTTCATTGTGTCATCACTTAGACTGGTCCCATGGTAGCTTCTATTAATTTTTGGCATCCATGTGTACTAGTAGTTGGTACCTTTGAAACTTTGCAATGGGTCTCCATATGCAGTGAGCTTCAGAGGAGAGTTAAGGATAAAAGGTACATGGCATTGTCTCGAACGTGCTCACCATATGCCAAATTTTACATATATGTAGACCAAATTTCAATATATTTACCAATGTAAGGGGTTTTCAAAGTTTAAATTTTAATTTTAATACCTTAGTCCATATGCCATAGGTATTAAAAATGTTATAAATATTTGTATAACTTTACCTCCCCAAACCTTTATGAATGCCCTTTTAAAGTTTTATGCCATATTATTTTATTTTTAACATTTACACATTCTTTCATAGTCTTGGCTGACTCGTTCTATCATGTTCCTATTCATTTTAAGGGCCAGTTTTAATATTAACACTATGGGTATCATCTACGGATGGTGTTTAAAGAATATTACTACAAAATATTGTTACAGAAGATTATTACATAATATTATTATATAATATTGTTATGGAAGATTACTACTAAAAATATTTATAGAAGACATATACAAAAGATATCTATGAAAGACTTCTATAGAATACATATATAAAACACCTCTATGGAAGACCTCTATGGAAGACACCTATGGAAGGCATATATAGAAGACATCTACAAAAGACCTATATGGAAAACCTCTGTGGAAAACACCTATGGAAGGCATCTATATAAGACATATACAAAAGACCTATACGGAATATCTCTATGGAAGACATCTATGGAAGACACCTACGAAAGGCATCTACAGAAGAAATCTATAGAAGACGTCTACGAGACCATAGTAGTTAGGTTTTGAGAAAATACTTTACCCATTTCTTCCCCCCAAACTGTATTGTGAAGTTTGTATACCTCTATTTACTCCCCCCACCCAAACTATAATTTTAGCTATATAGCCAATATAATATGAAGGGTGTTTTATTTATATTTGTGGATAATATAGTATAAATTTTATTTATGGGAGTTTATTATAATTTTTGTGATTGTGCTTCCTGAATTTCATTAAGGAGTATCCAAGTGAGAGAAATATAATGATTATAATGCTTGATATCAGTCATTAATGTATATAAAAATAGATATCTTATCAAAATCTTGGAGATTTTTCAATCATTTAGAAAAATGGAATAGATAATCTGATATTATGATGGCAAAAGCCATATTTTTGTAGGAAAAAATGGAACATCATATTTTCATAGGAATTTGCTTCTGTATTTTTCCTGCTCATGATATTCTAAAGTTATCTATCAAAGACTTCAAACATCCTAGTGATTTTTAAACAACTTCATCTATTCATTTCACAAATCAATATGGTGTTAAAGTTATCCTAATATTTTCAAGCTTCTTCAAGGACCAACTATGTGTGCAGTGAGTATTCATTTCCCATTATGAGTGAGGATTGAGTAACAAAAAATATCACTTATACCAATAAGCTGGCTTATCTGTGAGAATCCATAGGTCTTATCTAGACTTAGTGCTATTGCATAAGGATACCTTATTGCTAGGTGGGTTTCATTTAACCCATTATTTAATGATGATCACCCCATGGTTTTTGAGATACTAAGAATTCTAGGGATTCAAGCTCTTTTACATTTCTTTGAATTTTCTTGGGATTTGCCCATCAATAAATAATAGAAATTGAAACTCTATTGTATGGGAGGGGCCAGGGCTTTATTATTTAGTGGGGGAACTTTCTAGCTCGAATAACACTTTTTTGCCCTTTATCAAATGGATCGGTGGGGGTAGTCCAGAGGGGATGAATTCATGACGGTATCTGTATCTGGATGCAGCTCTGATGGTATGCCATTACTACATGGTGAATATTTTAATTTCATTTCCAAAGATTTTGATTTTGAAAATAGAGAGGGAGCAAGGGATTTTTATTGCTTTTTGGGGTTCTTACCTATTTATGAGAAGCAAGAAGATACTTTTTGGGATACTTTCCCAATTATATGAGGAGCAAGGGATTTTTTTTTTGAAGGAGTAAGAACTTTGGGGAGTTGTATTCCCAACCACTCTATCAAATTTTTGATGGGAATTTGATCTTATCCTTATTATTCTTCTCCTTTCCTTACTTTTTAGGGATGAAGGGTGAGCTTGTCCTTTTGCCAATTCATTAGTACTCTAGACCATGCGCATAGATGGATAAGCAAGGGAAACTATTCACTTATAGCAATAGTAACACATGAGTTAATATTTCCAAATCTCACAATGTTTTTATATGTTCAAATGTGCATAGTCCAATAAAAAGTTTGATTGACTAGGAATAACTTACAACATCAAAATATTGCTTGAATTTCAATAAAAAATTTCTCAAAACACTAGTGTTTTTTTGAGTGATTGAAAAACACCTAGAATTTATCTAGCAAACAAAGTATTATGCAACATATGATAGTCATTTTCCTATAGGCCTTTTAAAGAAATACCTTTTGGAATATTTTTGAAACATTAAGATTGAAAAATTGATGAGAATAAGATAGAAATACTACAAATATAGAAAATTCATGATGAAATGAAGAAAGCATAATCTTTTTTTTTTTAAGAGAAATTATTATTCAATAGTGATGGATTGCAGTTTAGAAATGCACTTCAATTTGGCTTGTTGCTTAAGGTGGTGTATGAATTCCTCCTTAGATAATGGCTTCTTATAAATTTTAAGCCTATGGCCATTTACTAGTAGTTTCCTTGTTGAATCATCTATAGGCTTAAGCTTGATTGTACCATTTTTTAATATCTCTTTGATTTCATAGGGTCTTAGCCATCTGGTCCTCAATTTACCTTGAAAGTCTTGGTAACGAGAATAACACAACAAAGCCCAATATCCAGATTCAAATGTGTGTCATAAAATGTGTTTATCATGTAATTTCTTTTGGTGTTTTTGGGTTATTTCAATCCTATGTAATACCTTTAGTATTATTTCATCCATAATGTTTAATTTTTTCTATATAGCTTTTTGTGCTTTGTCCAAATTCATGTCAAGTTGTACCACTGTGCAAAGAGTTTCTATATTAAATTCTATGGAAATGATAGCTTGTTTCCCATAGACCATTTCATAAGGTGATAATTCTATGGTGGTTTTCTAAGTTTTATTGTATGCCCATACAACTTCTTTCAATCTCTCAATCCAATCACCTCTACTAATAGTTACAGTTTTTGTAATGATCTTTTCAAGTTCTTTGTTCGTAACTTCTACTTGTCCATTGGCTTGAGGGTGATATGGTGAGGTTTTCTTATATTTTATTTTATAGATGTTAAATTTTTTTTAATAACTTTGGAGATAAATTGGGTTCCATGATTTGAAACTAACTCTCTAAGTGCTTTGAAGCATTGTGTAATGTTTTCATAAAGAAAATCAACAATTGGTTTGGCTTGCGCTCGTGGTAAAGCTTTAACTTCAACCCACTTAGTAACGTAATCTATATACACAAGTATGTGTTTATTACCTTCACTTTTAGGATCTATTTGTCCAACAAAGTCAAATTTTCATTTCTTGAATGGTTCAAATACTACTTGCGAAACCAAAGGCATCTCCATCGAAGGAGTAGGCTTACTAGCTCTTTGACAAGCGTCACATCTATCAATAAATTTATGGACATCTCTATTCATGGTAGGCCAAAAGTAACCAATTTGAAGTATTTTATGAATTTTCCTTTGGATGTCGTAATGGCCTCCATAGGTTTCTTCATGTATTGCCCGAATGATGTCATATATATCATCTTCTTGCACACATCTCCTAATTACTTGGTTAGGACATATTATAAACAATACTCCATGGATCCACATATAAGAAGTGCTATGATGAATTGATTTTATACACTCATGTGGTGTATAGTTTTAAGGTATTTTTCTTGTTACTAAGTAATTTACAATATCAGTATACCAAGGGGTAAAAATAGAAAGAGAAAACAAATGTTCATTTGGGAAATTATCAAGAATTAATTTGTCATCATCAAAGATTTACATACAATATAGGTGATATACAATGACATTATATTTCCATGACTTATCTCTGATTGTGAAATTGAAATATTGTAGCAAAAGAATCCATCTAACCACTCTAACTCCTACTAATGCTTTGTTCATTAAGTATTTAATTGCAGAGTGGTTAGTGTGAATGAATACTTCATACCCTGTTATGTAATGTTTAAATTTATTGATGGCATGGACTACAAATAAAAGTTTTTTTTTAGTAAGAGTGTAATTAAGCTCAGCTCCATGAAAATTTTTATTCACATAATAGATAGCATAAGCTATTTTTTTCTCAACCTATTGTAATATTTCCCCTATTACATAACCCAATGCATTACAATATATATGGAATGGTAATTCTCAATTTGGTCATCTCAGGATTGGAGCAGTAATCAATTTATATTTTATAACTTTGAAGGATTTTTGGACATGCTTCAGTCCAATCGAATTCACTTTATTTAGTTAAGATTTTAAGCATGGGAGTAGTAATTTTAATGAAGTCTTTAATGAACCTATGGTAGTATCCTGCATGTCCTAGGAAACTTCTTACCTCTATTTGTATTTTCAGAGGTTGAAGGGATTGAATAACTTGTATTTTTGTAGTATCTACTTTAACACATTCTTTTGATATGTAATGTCCTAGAAAAATGCCTCCTCTCATCATCATGAAACACTTTTCATGATTCAAAGAGAGATTTTTCTCTTGACATTGAAACAAAAAATTTTGTAAGCTTGACAAGGTTTCTTCAAAGGTATTACCATAGACTATGAAGTCATCCATATAGAATTCTACACACTCATTTATTAAATCAACAAAGATAGCTAAAATAGCTCTTTGAAAAGTGGTAGGTGCATTGCATAATATGAAATGTAAGACTTTATAAGCATAGGTGCCTACTGGATATGTGAAGGTTATCTTTTCCTAATATTCATCAACTATGGAAACTTGATTATAACCACTAAACCCATCTAGAAAGCAAAAATATTTCTTTCCAGCCAATGTATCAAGAACTTGATCAATGAATGACAAGGGAAAATAATATTTCTTCGTTACCTTGTTTAATTCTCTATAGTCCACACAAATCCTCCACTTACCATTATTTTTAGGGACTATCACAAGAGGTGACACCCATTGATTGTCAAAAATTGGATATATAAATCCTACCTTCAAGAGTTTCATGATTTCTTCTTGAACCACATCTTTCATAGTTGGATTCAATCTTCTTTGGGGTTTTCTTACTAGATAACATCCTTCTTGGATAAAAATATGATGGGTACAAACATTTGGATGTATCCCTTTCATATCATTGTAGTTCCATGCAAATGTCGATTGATATCCCTTAAGCACTTCTATTAATTGTGATTCTTATATGCTTGTGAGCTCTTCATTGATATTAAATATCCTTCCTAGTGTGATATCTATTTTCTTGCATTTTTATATGTTTGTATCTATCCCCATTATCTCATGTTCAATAATATTTAAGTAATAGTCATATGGTATCATTTGTTGAGATTGACTTGTTCTTGCTTCATTAATAGCCATGGTAGATTCAGATGAACAACCATTGTCTTGAATTTGATTTCCTAACAGTAATGGTAATGGTCCCTCAACCTCTTGTTGAAGATGTTCACTCATAACATTAATTGATAAGGTTTGGATTTCATCAAAAACATGAGGGAAATCATAACACAATTTATTTGTAAATTCATCTTCTAATATTTATTCAGGGAATAGGCTAAGGTCTTTAGTATTCTTACCATCATAAATAGTCATATTTCCCATTCGACGGCTAATGTAAGCATCATTTGTTGCAAGCCATGGGTGCCCTAAAATTAAGGGATGTCCCCCTAAATTTTTCTTAGGTTGTAATACTATAAAGTCTATAGGGTATTCCCATGAACTTACAGAGACTATAATATCTTCTAGTTTTCCTTCTAGCTTAACAGTAGACCTATCTGCGAGTTGGAGTACAATAGAAGTTGATTGCAATTTATGTAACCCTAAATATTATGTTGTCTCTTTAGTCATGACATTAATAGTGGCTCCTAAATTGACCAAGATATTTTACAAGGCTATGTCACCAATGTGTACCATGAGTATAGGTATTCCAAGATCTATGTATTTTGGTAATAACCTACCTCCTATTATTATCTTAGACAATTATCCAATGACTTGAATAGTTTGGGCTTCATTATTATTTTTCCTTCCTAAATTTGTACATATTTTTTTAATGAGCTTGGAATAGATGCGTATATCATTTATAGCTTGTAACAAAGGGATCTTGATAGTAAAATTTTCTAATTCTTGAAGGAAGTTAAATTCTGGCTTAGATGGTTCTTTTGGTATTGCCAATCTTTGAGGAAAAGGTATCTCCACTTCCTTCCTTTGAGGAATTTGGATTTCTTGTTTTTTTGTTGGAATGTTCTCTAGTGAATTTTCCATTCCTTCTCATTGTTATCATCATTTTTGAACAAATCTATAATGGTTTTGTCAAGATCTATGAGAGTTACATTGTTTTCCAATACTTTTCTTGATCTCAACTAAATCTGTTGACAAGGTACTACAGATATAGAACACACATCACTAGTTTCATATGATTGTTGAATGTTCTTATTGTTGTTAGGATTAGGGACCAGTTGAGCTTGAAGAGGAGGTTTCTTAGGAGGATTATTATTATTAACTGGAGGTGGAAGAAGTCTATTTTGAGGCATATTTTGAGGGGCTTGTCCCCTAAATTGATTTTGAAAGTTTTGTTGTTATGACAAATTTTAAGACCGATCATATCCTCCCTAGTTATATTGGCCATTAGCATTCTAACTATTTTGAATTAACATTCCTTGATTCCATTATGGATTTCCATAGGTATTGGCCATAAAGTGGGCCCATGGGGGTATGTTTTAGTATTGATTGTTTGAATAAGAATTCTAATTTGCCTAGTTTGGTACATTAGACCATTTATCAGACCTCTATGAGTTGGAATAACTAAGATTTGACCAATTTGGTGGTCCATTGAATGGACCATTCCATATTTGGGCTAAAAAATAAAAATCTTATACCTCTTCAACTTTGGGTTCCTTTATGGCAACTTTAACGATGGAGATGTATTTGTAGTTTTCAATTTTGTGACCTTTATCACAAATTTTACAAGTAGCAATATTGGAAATGTTGGTAATGTTGAGAGGGTATTCTCTTAGATTATGCTTTTTCCTACATCTATGATAGTAGATCTCTTCACTATCTTGTCCTTTTAGATTTTTATCCATTAAATCTAAAGATGTAGTCAAGGTACTTAACATATCAGTTTTCAAACCTTTCAACATGTTTTCAATTTTTGCTCTCGTCACTCCTCTTGTATATGTATACTTATTACCCCTTAGAGGTTTGCTTCTTGAATAGTTTTTGAAAATGTTCACAATATCCTCAAACACCATAATATTGATATCTCCTTTTTCCATGAGGTTTAAAACCTCAAGGACATCTTCCTTTATTCCTTTTAGAAAAATTTCTTTTAAGATTTCTATAAAAGGTCATCAAGGTCTATATTTAATCTAGACCCAAAAAATAGAAATATCTCAAGGTAATCCTCCAAATATTCTTCTTCTTTTTTATTCATGCAAAATAGCTCCACTTTATTATCCCTAACTCTATAGTAATCCTAATATCATTCAAGGAATAGCTCTTTTAATCCATGTTCTTCGTCCCATTGATTACAAATATTTTCTCCTAGACCCATGAACCATCTTAAAGCTGCATATTTAAGATTAGAGGGAAACAACCTTAGCTTTTGTTCATCAATAGTATAAAATTAATCTTGGCACACTACTTCAAATTTGAAAAGAAAAGCATCTGAATCTTCATGTGGTTTCCCATGGAAGGTGGGTAGTATAAAAGTAGATATTGACTTAGGTTCTCTTGTTTTCCAATCTGTATGTAATATTGGGAAGGCAAATGTATTCCTTTACTCATTTCTTCTTTGGTCTCTATTATATCTTTGTTAATTTCCCCTTTGGTTCTCTTCTACTTCTCCTTACCCACTATGTTGGTTAGCCATGACTGAATGTAATATTTCAAGAATTGGACTAGGTATGGGTTTAGTAAAAATAGAAGAAGGATCTATGTGATTTTCAAATTCTGGTTTAGGTAATAAGTATGAGTCAAGATCTTGTCCTAGGATTTTAGCTTGATTGGTTGACATTGTTGTTTCAAATTCTTCTAACTTATAAATTCTAGGCTGCCTACTAAGGTCTCTTTGGAAATTTTCTTCTAAGTTACTGATATTTATAAATCTTGCCTTAGAGTCTCTAGGTATGCTCATGAATTTTCTAAGTTTTCTTATTTTTTCAACACATATAATATTCATTGAATAGTCTATGAATATCATTGATCAGATCAAGTTGTTCGAGTTTCATGAAGTATTCTTCTTCAAAATTAAAATGGTCTACCACCAATTGAATCAATTGAATGAGAAAATCTTGAGTTGGAATGGGGTCAAGATTTCCAAATTGTAACTCACAACGTAAATCTTGACATAGCTCCCTAAAGTGCATAGCTCTAGGTATCCTCTAATATTTCTTGCTATATTCTAGGGCTACTTATTTCTTTTAAAGGTCTTTGAGGAACTTGTGAATGAGGATGGAGTCTTCAAAATATTGATTCCAAGGGTAGATTGTTGGATTTACTATTGCTCTTATAGACACCAAATTACAGCCACTAATCCTCCATCCTAACCATTCCACCACCCACTTGTCCACCATACACCTTTCCCACCAATTATTTGGCCCAATTCCACCTTTCCCACCTTCAAAAGGCCCAATTCCACCTTTCCCGCCATTTCCTAACCCAATTGAGATTATTTTAATATTATTTTATATTATTTTGTATTTAATATAATATTTTATATTATATTATAATATATTTATTATAAAATATATATTTATAAACTCAATTAACCACAATCGTCCGATCCAATCTAATCCCCACCGTCCATCTTCATTAATCCATGCCACATCTAAAAAGTAATCTCAACCTTAGGATCTAATTTAATCTTAGCCACACGATCAAAAGTGTAAGGCTAAAACCCTAAGAAAACCCTAGGTTGGATTATAAATAAGGGCATTTGCAAATGCTCAAACCTTGGAACCTTGAGATTAGAAATTGTACCTTGGAGGAGTCATTGTTGAAACCCTAGCGAAGCAGAGAGATAGAGTTTGAAGATCTAAAGCCCTAGCTAGTCAATAAGACTTCTGTTATTCCAGCCATCCCCTATTCATCCTCCATTTCGTCATAGCCCCCATCCATCCATCACATTCATCACCACCCTCTTGATCTACTTTTGTAGATTTACCCTTACCCGTAGGTGCCCTCCAACAGGCTCTAGAGCTGAAGCTCATTGTAGAGCTTGCTAGGCGCTCACTAGAGCCTACTGTATCATAGGCTCACTCTAGAGCCTGTGAAGCTCACACTAGAGCCTACCAAGTGCACGTTCGAGCCTACTGCATCCATAAAAATGTGAATCAGAGCCTACTGCATCATGCCATCTATTGTCAAGACTACAACAACGAAATGAGGCATCATCACAAGCAAGGTATATCTTTATTGGTTTTATTTTGTTACATGATTTGTAGATTTTGCATGCCATTTGATCTATTTTTAGTTAGGGTTTACTGATGTCTGAGGGTCTCACACTGTGGAGCCCTCACAGGTGTTATTAATCCCTTTCTCTATTTTTGTGTATGCAGATCTATAGATTCTACATATTGTTGAATGGTTGTTGAAGCTGGAGTGGTCCGACATCGGATACCTAAAGCCCACTCATTCCGTTGGAAGCGAGGACACACTATCTGAAGACACTTCATTGTTGTAGCTAGGGTTTCGGAGAACCCTAGCATTTTGTAAATATTTGTATCAAATACTCATTGAGTACAGATTGTATCAAAAGGAGTTTATTGGCTCCCCTCGCTTATTGAATAAATCTATCTATTTTGTGCAATCTTGTGTTTATTTGGGTCATTTGATTTCTTTATTATTTTAAGTGTCATGTTTTCATCTTCACAAATGGTGATCACGGTGGGACCCCACAAGGGTTTCATTATTTAATAGATCTACCTTGCTAACTTAATTTTATTTCTGTCTATTACAAGAATTTTTAGAAGCGTAGAGGTCACCGATTTCATCGTTAGGGTTTTTGAAGTAGTCTGCAACATTTTCAGAGATTACACAAGAATTCGAGAGCATCTATGGAGCATTCAGAAGCATCTGTAGACAACCACATGTGCTCTAATATGCCTACATAGGTGCTCTTCTATGCCTACATAGGTGCCCAACCATGCCTGGCTTTGATTTGGAGCAGAGCTAAGGCTTCCAAGTAGGTCCCATAACCCTGGTTTACCATTTAGCGATTTACGTATTCTGCATTTTGTTGCTATTTTTCGTTGTTTTTGGGTTTAACACTAAGTAATCTGGGAAAGAATCCTTAGCAAATTACATTTAGGGTTTGTGTGTGTTTAGTTACACAAAATTCATTTCTTGTTCTAAAGTTGTAGATCTAGGTGATTGTTTGCATTTGGAGTGCATATGAAACAGAAAAGCATCCTAGATTTTGCATTTTAGGGTTAAAGATCACTTTAATTTTGCATATCTAAATAGGAACAACATCTTGATGCATAAAGTAATCCTACCCTAGGTTGGCCCCTTTGGCAGAGAGGTGGATGAACCCTCCGGTTGCTCTTGTGATTTTAATCACTTGTAGGCAAGGGATTTTAAGGGTGTACTCTGTGCTCTTTAGGTGAAATTTGCATCTTTGTGTTGGCTTCTGATTTAGATTAGTAAATTTAGTAATATTTAATATTGTTTGCACACCATAGAGAATAAGAGATCTAATAAAATTAATCACACACACTTGCACGATTCACATTTTTAATAGTAGTAGTTGGATTTCATCACCAACTATTGCTTGAGGTTTGGTGATGGTGGCATTCATCTCCATCCACCAAATATCTACCCTAGAAACCATAGGACTACCCCCAAGCAAACTTGTTGGAGGTCATTACCAACAAGAATCTCGTTGCCTTGGCCAACCTTAGTTTTTACCTTTGTTTTCTTTAAACAAGATTAAGTTACATCAAAACACACAAGCCAACAATTCTAAAAGGAACTTCACATTAATGAGAGAAAATAATTAATGAACAAGGTAAGCCACACACGGTGAAACCTAGGATTGATTGTTTTCTTTACTTTAAATTCTAAAAAAGTTTTTAGTTTGTGTGATTTAGATTAAAGATTTGAATCTTTGGTTTAACTACTTTATGGTGCTAACACGACAACAAAAGAAAATAATAAACCAAAGTAGTTTAATGGAAAACAGTTCCCATGAGCCCGCTACTTCGGTAGCCCCATCCAATATGGTTCAGACTACTTTGTCTGGATCATCCCATCCACCCCACTCTCAAGTAGGGACACATTCACACAATGTGGAGACAACCACCACCTACATAGACATGGATAGAGTGCAGGCCATTTACAAGGCTTCTAACTATGTCTTAGAGCCCCTTAGCCAAGAAGGTTTTGAAGAATCCAAATTGGCTACCACCTACCTTACCCAAGGATATCCTAATTCGAGTTATGAATATGGTATGCCTTCCTCCATGAGCCAACCACCACAAAGCCCAAGTGTTCCAAACACTTATCTCACATCCACCTATACCAACCCCTTGTATGAGGAGTATGTCAATGCTGCCTCACAAGTCCCTAGCCACCAAGTTGTAACATCAAATGCAACTTGCACCATACCCATGTCCTCTCATCCATCATCATCCACACCTCCATCATCTCACTTAGCCAACATGACTATGTCATCCACATCTCCATCATCTCACCTAATCAACATGACCATGTCTAATCATCCATCATCATCAACCCATCCATCATCTCATCCAACCACAACCCCATCATTTGACACATGGTCAAATCAGGAACTTACGGATACATTAGGGCTCATCAATAGATTACTTTCACAATGAACAAAAGGAAAACAATCAGCTTACATAGACCCTATGACCCAAGGAGTTCCAAATCAACCTCCACTCACCAATCAAAATTCAGCATGGGTCCCTCAATCTTCCATAGTGTCCATCCCTAATCCACCACCACTCCACACATCCACCATACCAATCAACATTACCACTAACCAACAACACAATCCATTTCTCCATCATCATCCTCATCAATCATCCCCATATTTCAACCATCAATATTCTCCACATACCCAACCCAATCCATTCCACAACACCATGTTGGTCACACCCCAACATCTACCATCCAACCCATCAACCAACCATCACATAATCCAAGGTCCTCATATTCTAGCAGAAGATCTTAGATTCCAGGCAATGCAAAAGCAAATCGATCAGTTGATGCAAAACTCACCAGGGATAATGAGCCAAAAGCTCACATTAAGCCAACTGATCCATCAACCAATCCATCCTTCGGTACCATCACCACCATATCCGACAGATTTTATGATACCAAAATTTGACAAGTTCAGGGGAACTGAGGATCCTAAGGAGCATGTGAGTTCATTTGTCCATGTATGTTTTAGGATTAGCGATGATAATGCTCTTATGCTCCGAACATTTCCTCAAACATTAGGGGGAGATGCCATTGAATGGTACAATCAATTGCCTACACATAGTATTTATACTTTTGATCAATTGATAGATCTATTCTTGGAACGCTTCACCCTTAATATTAGAAAGAAGGTGTCCTTATCAGATATATATTATTTGAAACAATGGGATGAGGAACCTATCTATGATTTTGGAAACCGTTGGAGGGCAGTCATAACCAAGTTGCCATTCTCCCTCCCAATGGAAGAAATTATCAAACTTTTTACCAAGAGTTGCTTAAAACCCATCTCTTGGATGCTACAACTCAATACTTATAGAACATTTGAGGAGGCTTTAGCATAGGCTAGTGTCATTGAGGAGATAAAAATCCAAGAGGGTGTCATTAAGCCTAAGAAGAAAGAATGGCAAAATAGGGGCCAATACCGAAATAATCAAACTGGCCAAACCAAATCAACACAAGCCTCAATGACTAACACAACTAATCAAGTCAATCAAGTGGTCATGAGCCAGCCCGTAATGGCTCAAAAACTAGTGCAACAACAAATTACCTATCATGCGGTCCCATCAGTAACCCAAGCACCAATGGTACAAAACACAACGCCAACTATGGAACAACCTACCCATCGCCAATTCAATCGGCCCCAATGTCAATACACTCCTTTAGCGGAATCATATTCATCCATATTTCGAAGGTTGTATGAGACCAATAAATTAGCCTTGCTAGACATTAGGCCCGATGATCCCACCAAAAGGTCTAAAAATTATAGAGAGCACTTGTTTTGCCCATACCATCGACAAAATGGGCATGATATCAATTCCTGCCATATGTTCAAAAACATAGTGCAAGACCTCATAGACCTAGGGGCCATTAACGTGGATAACCCCTTAGCTCCACAAAATCAAAATTTGGGCATATATCAGACACCTCTACCTAACCATGGGGAGGTCCAACATAATGTAGGAGGTAACAATCAACAACCACCTCCTAATCAAGTAAATCATGTCCAACAATACCAAAACTTTGTAGGAGCAGTCCATGTGGTCACTAGAGGACAAAGGCAAAATCAACAAAATGCTCAACAACCTTCAAACCCACCTCCCATCCAAACATCACCAAATCCATCTCCACCAATAAATCTATCCAATCCATCCAATCCACCCATCCTTCATCCAATAAGGCCAACGGTAACCTTAACCAACCGGTTAACCACTAGTTTGAAAATGGCATCAACCAAACTTTCTGTGTATGAGCTTATCCAACAATCCCCTAGGCATAGAGAAGCTTTAATGGAAATACTCAAGTCAATTGAGTTAGAATCCCAAGACTCTAATGCCTTCAACAACTTTGTAGGGAGTGTTAGAACGTGCATGGAGCCATCAATTACCTTTTATGACTTTGAGGTAAAATCAATGAATTCAGAATCAGTAGACCCTCCATTGCACATAATGGCCCTAATAGATAGAAAGCCATTCAAAAGAGTCCTAATTGATACCGGCTCATCAATCAATATCATTACTACCACTGCCCTTATCCACCTCAAATTACCTCCATCCCACATTTCCAAATCATCATTCACCCTCAAAGCATTTAACGATGCTTTGTGTACCACAGTTGGCACTATTGTTTTACCTATAGAAGTAGGGGCCAGAATATTGCACACCATGTTTCACATCTTGGAAGGAGCCATGGCGTATAATATACTCCTTGGTAGACCTTGGATGAGGGAAATGAAATGTGTTCCTTCAATTCTACACCAATGCTTGAAATATGTTCATGATGGACAAGTCCATTGCATCCTTACGGATGTCGAACCTTTTAAGTATTGTAATTTCATTTCAAATCCTTATGAATCCATGTTACCTTCCACCCATTTATTCTTGGCACCATCATCGAATCCATCCACATCATCTCTTAATCCACCTTCTTCCAATCCATCTACATCCTCTTCTAAAGCTCCTATCATAGAGGAGCTACCCATCACATCACCTCCTCAAACATCCATTTCTTCTTGTACATGTGGTCATAGTCAGTCTACTATTAGCACATCATACATCACATCTATCCCTTCTTCTACAACCACTTCTTCTATTTCATCATTATCCCATCCTCCATATTCTAATTCCACACCGCCATCCAATCCCACTCCATCGATCGATGTTTCACAAGTCGAACTCTCGGATTGTGACATATTTAATTCACCACCACCCATAACCAATCTAGAGCCATCTGAATCCCCACCATCAACCATGCCAGCCCAAGTCAAATTCCACATCACCAATCCTGGTATAGGTGAATATGTGGTCCAAGATATCACCATCACACCCCTAGCCATTCCAACAACCAAATATTTTGGATGTCCTCGAGACCATTCTTTATCCATAGGTGTTGTTTACGACATGAGTGCAGCTCCAAATAGCATTAAATTTGTTTATGGAGGGTTGGATTGCTCAACTGGGGCAAACCCACCCAAAGAACCACAAGAGCCTAGGCATGCCAATATACCTAACATAGAGGATTTTCCTGCTCGCTACTTTAACATGTTCAATTGGCAAGGTCAAGGTCTAGGTTCCCATGAGCAAGGGATGCATGATATTTTAGAGGTCCCATATAGAGGCGCCCATGATCATTCTAGTTTAGGCTATACCCCATTGTCTTCCACCACTTCTCTTGAGCAAGCCTTTAAAAAGCTTAGCCTCAATGATGAAGATCACCCCATCCACCCATTACCCTCAACATCTTCTCTTGAACAAGCCCTTCAAGAACTTTGCATTGATGAAGTAAATGAGGATGACCCCATCAACTTCTCATATCCTGTCTTTGATTTCGATGATGAAAGTTATGAAGAATTTGAAGTCATGTCAAATGCTTCTGACGATTCTGAAGAGGAGTCACATCCCATTGTCCCCATCACCCAACAGGAAGAGTTTTACCTCCGAATGTTCCCCATCCATCATCCCATATTCTACCTACTTCTTCCACAAGAACAAGCGGACCCACCTGGTAATCCACCTTGAGCCACACACATAAGCCAAGAAATGTAACATATGTACATATTTCAAAAAAAAAAAAACAAAAAAAAAAAATGTGTTGCTCATGTTAATGCCATGTCTATTATAGGGATAACACCATTCGACATCGGTTCAGCTCCAATCATTCCATCCATTCATCCATCCAAGCCATCTTTCCTTCCACTAAGTCAATATGAATCCTATTGACTTATTCACCCCACTCCATAACCCATACGATTCGGCTAGGCCAATTCCAATTGACATTAGCCTTATTGACTTGGACCGGATTTCCTCCCCACCCTCCTTTTTGGAGCTCATCCTATCCGAGGAACTGCTAAGGGCTTCGACCAGCTATATTCCTCCTTCATCACCACATTCACCCACATCACCTTCCACTAGAGGTCCCGAGGTCTTTCAGGCAGAGTTAGGCAACGATGAGCAGGAAAAGTTGGATGACATCTTAGATGACATAAATCTGATCCCAACACCACATCATCTTGAGGAGGGTTCACACATGTCCATTGAAGATACCATCGATGTGAACCTTAGTTCAGATCCTGACAACCCCCAAGTTGTCAAGCTTGGCAAAATTTTAACATCCGATGAACAAGAGCAATTCATTGCTCTCCTCAAGAAAAAGAAAGAGGTGTTTGCATGGTCCTACAAGGATATGCCTGGCCTTGATCCTGACCTTGTTGTCCATAATCTCACCTTGCATCCTGATGCCAAGCCGATCAAACAAAAACTTAGGAGAATGCATCCTACCATGGCCCTCATAGTCAAAGAGGAAATACAAAAGCTATTGGACGTACATTTTATCATTCCTATTGACTATCCTGAGTGGTTGTCAAACATGGTACCCGTTCGCAAGCCCAATGGGGTGATACGCATGTGTAATGACTTTCGAGATCTAAATAAAGTATGTCCTAAGGATGACTTCCCTCTTCCAAACATTGATACTCTTGTCGACACCTGTGCAGGCCACGAAATGCTTTCCCTCATGGATGGTTTTTCAGGATACAACCAAATTCGAATAAATCCTGATGACCAACACAAAACGACATTCACAACACCTTGGGGAACATTTTGTTTTAGGGTTATACCCTTTGGTCTCAAAAATGTAGGAGCTACTTACCAACGAGCCATGACTTATATTTTTCATGATTACATGCATAAAATCATCGAAGATTATGTCGATGATCTCTTGGCTAAATCTAAAACTCGACAAGAACATATTGATGTCTTGGAAAATATTTTTGATCGACTTCTAGAATATAAGGTGAGGTTAAATCCCAAAAAGTGTGTCTTTGGTGTTACCTCTGGTAAACTTTTAGGATTCATTATCTCCAAAAGAGGCATTGAAGTGGACCCAAATAAGGTTAAGGCCATCATGGAAATGACACCCCCAACTAATATTAAGGAATTGCGTAGCTTGCAAGGCAAAATTCAATCAATCAAACGTTTCATTGCACAACTTTTCGATAAGTGTAGACCATTTAACCACTTACTACAAAAGGGGGTAGCATTCGTATGGATAGAAGAATGTCAAAAAGAATTTGAGGACATCAAGCGATACCTAACTTCTCCACTAGTCTTAACTCCTCCTAGGTTGGGGGTCCCTTTTCATCTATATGTTTCAGCCACAGAGGCTGCTTTAGGGATGATGCTTGCACAAAAAAATGAACAAAATTGAGAGCAAGCAATCTATTACATTAGTCGAACATTGGTAAGTTATGAAATAAGATACACTTATGTAGAAAAGCTATGCCTAGCAGTGGTCTTGGCCACTAAGAAGCTACGCCATTATATGCTAAGTCAAACAACCTATGTCATAGCTAGAGAAAATCCTCTGCGTTATATGATGTCTCACACTTATAACAACACCCGTACCGCTAAATGGATAATGCTACTCATAGAATTTGATCTCAAATTTATTAGCCAAAAATCCATTAAAGGTCAGGTTATCGTTGATCAACTTGCGGAAGCTCCACTACCTAGTGATCATCCTTTGATTATTGAGCTCCTAGATGATTCGGTATTTTTAGTCATTGAAGTAGACAATGATGTCATTCTCGAGGAAGATGTCGATATCACATTATTCTTTGATGGATCTAAGTGCGAGAAAGGTCAAGGTGTGGGAGTTGTCTTTCATACACCATAGGGGATTCCTATCCCCTTATCATTCAAGTTAGACTTCTCATGTACAAACAACACAATAGAGTATGAAGCCTTAATATTAGGTCTTCAATCAGCTATAGCTATGGGTATTAAGCGTATTCAAATATTTGGGGATTCTCAACTTGTAGTGAAATAGGTAATAGGAGAATACCAATGCAAAGAGCCTACCATTAAACTTTATCATGAAGTAGCAATGAGATTGCTCTCAACATTTGAATGGTATGAAATCAATAACTTACCTCGTTCGACTAATATATTTGTAGATGCAATGGCCTCTCTTGGATCCTTGATTCCAAAGAATGACTTAGGAGAGGTACAACCCCTAATAATCTCAACAATATCTAAAGCAACCATTGTGCATGCTGACCCAAAATATGGACAAGATGTTTGCTTTATCCATATGGAATCATGTGAGTCTTGGTCAAGCCCAATAGTAGCCTTCTTAAAATTTGGAACACTCCTAGTGGACATGTCTCGGTCTTCCAAACGTGCTTTCAAGCAAAGAGTAGCCCATTTTGTCCTCTTGGGTGACGTGTTGTATAAATATGGTTATGATGGAATCTTGCTTCATTGTCTCGAACACGAGGAGGCCCAAAGGGCCATTCACGAAGCCCATGATGGTACTTGTGGTGGTCATTTTAGTGGAATGGCCATTGCAAAGCATCTTTTATGCATGGGTTATTATTGGCCCACAATGGAACATGATTGTTGCACATATGTCAAAAATTGCAAACAATGTCAAACACATGCCAATTTAACTCACGTACCATCACAAGCTTTACAACCAATACAAAGTCTCTGGCCCTTTTCACAATGGGACCTAGACCTAATTGGCAAGATTTCACCCTCCTCTTCGGGACAACATACATTCATCATCACCACCATAGAATACTTCACAAAGTGGGTTGAGGCAATACCTCTAACTAGTACGATAGGACCTCGAATTGTGGATTTCATACTCCATCATATCATCTGTCATTTTGGCATTCCTTCTAAAATAATTTTGGATAATGGTAAGTCTTTCAAGAACAAGGATGTTCGAGCACTTTGCGAAAAGTATAATATCCAACATAGTTTCTCGACTCCTTATTACCCACAAACAAATGGACAAGTTGAAGCTACCAATAAGACCTTAATTGCCATTCTTAAGAAACTTGTCAAAGAAAATCATAAATATTGGCATACACAACTCCCTTTGGCACTTTGGGCTTATCGAACAAGCATCCGAACGCCAATAGGAGCAACACCATTCTCTCTGGTCTATGGAGCTGAAGCTATTATGCCTCTTGAGCTCGAGATTCCCTCCTTACGAGTTTCCTTGCAAGAATTCATAGATGATGATACAGCTAGACAAGCACGACTTGACCAACTCACGCTCCTAGATGAAAGGTGAGTCAATGCATTAGAACATTTACGAGTTTATCAAGACCGCCTCAAGCGTGCTTACAATGCTAAAGTCCATCTTTAAGAATTTCAAGTAGGGGATCTGGTACTCAAAGAGAACCAACAAAACACCAATGCTTTGCCACACCTTCATGACAAATTTGTGGCAAATTGGTTAGGTCCATACATAATAACTCAAAAAGTGGGTAATGGTACTTATAGACTTATCGATTTAGAAGGAATAGAGGAACCCGAACCACTTAATGTTCTTCATTTAAAGGCATTCTATTGTTAAAAGTGACACTTCATATGTATATATACATGGCCTTTAAAAAAAAAATTCACATAGGCATGCACACATTGCATACACTCCATTTGCATTTACATTTTGCCATGCATCTTCACTTTTTGCATTCATGCATTGTTTCATTCGCATACACCACATCATACATATTCCATTGCATTATACAATTCCCATTTGCATAGCAGCACTCCATTGCATTAGGCATATGCATTTGCATCCATCCCATCCTATGTTCAATGATCTGGCATAGTAATGATGATATGGCCATAAAACAAAAAGTCAAGTTATAAAAATTGGGGGTACCTAGTTTGAAACAATCATGCAACTTTTGCAAAATACATAAGCCAACAATACCATATGCCAAAATCACAAAGCCCAGGTTTTCAGTCACTCAGCCATTTCTAGTGTAGCAAGCAACCTCCAAATGGATGTCTGATTTTCTTTAGGACCAAAACACACTTTACATACTAATAAAGTCTTGAGCATTGCCGATTGATTTCGAATACAATCCTGAACCAACCACATTTCCTCACATCTTAAGAACATTATGAGATAGGGGGGCTAGTACCATCCTTGGGTAGTACCTCGGGGTGAAAAGGAGATATCCCTCGCTTGTCCCATCATGCAACATAGTCCAAAGCAAAAATAGTGGTTTTCACCACTATCGAAATTCCTCTCAACATAAACATAAAAACATAGAGTAGTAAGGATAGGGTCAAAATTCTCATCACACTTCGGTTGAGAATCCGATTCCCCAAAGCTCTATACAAATCAACAAATTCAACACCTACACCCCCGATCCCTAAAAGCTATAAGGATCATACTACGTTTCCCTCAAAAAGTCATGTAGTCATCCCCAAGGCCCAAAATATCAATCCCATTCGACTATGGAGTGAATCTCCACCAGGGCTATAGATGCTTGACTGGCAGTGGAGTAAGCTCATGCGAGGCGACATGTCTCTCCTCCAAAAAGGGAGACCTCTGAACGCACATAAGGACAGGCTAGTCTCAGGTCATCTCCATAATAGGTCATGCCTAACTTACTCATAATGGGTTAATGAACCTCACGTGCACACACATTGGTACTTGATTGGATAGGGTCATTGTCATGCTCAAGACTTGGTAATTGAACCTCACTCGCACACACATTTGGTCCTAAAGAAAGTTAGACAACTTAGTGAGTTTGGTTGATAACACTAGTATGTTTGAGTCTTTGAAAATCTTTCAGTATTCCATATCAACATCCATATCTTCTTCCATATCAACATCCATATCTTCTTCCATATCAACATCCATGTCTTCATTAAAAGTCAAGTTGCAAAAATACCAACAAATTAGGTACCCCCGATTGCCAAACAATGGACAACAAAAATGGCCAATAAAATTTTTGAACTATAAAAATATCATTCGAACACTATGCATTCCTCTCATATAGTTCATATTCATTATACATTTACTTGCATTAATCATCCATAACACATGTCATTTAGCTGGCATTAATCATCTACATAAACATCATTCATATACATGTCATTTAGCTTGCATTAATCATCCATATAAGCATTATGCATACACATCATGATTAGCCTACATTAAGCATCCATAAAACATTCAACACAAATTGCATAAAACATAAAAGCATTCACACAAAATATGACACAAATATATAAAAGGCCATGTATATATATAAAAATTGCATATACAATGAATGCCAAAAAGGCTACAAGGGAGCACCAAGGCTCATATACAAAATAGTGCATCTAAGCACTAAGCTAATGTCCATGAGAGGACCCCTGAGACCTAGTAGGAGCCCTCGGCCTAGTACTCTACCTAGACTCAGTATGCCTAGATGGCTCAGCCATAGAAGAAGAAGGAGGATCCGACAATGTAATATGGTTTTGCATACACACATCCTCCAAGGAATGTGCATATGCCTCACTAGCCCAAAGATATCGTAAGTCCATCTGATGTCGATGCTCCTTCACCAACATCTCTTCCTAAAGTCATGTGACCATAGCCTGATCACTAGCCACAGCTATCACCCGCTCCACCTCCAGCCAAGCTATAGTAGCCTACGACTCCCTATGAGTCTCGAGCATAACCTCGTGCTCCTCATGAAGCTGCTCCAACTCCACCCATAACCTAGCCACCTCAGAGATCTCACCCATCCCCTCATCATCCTCCCTCTCCTCCTTGGCCAACCCCATATCTAGCATCTATTGAGCCGATCCCCTCGACCATCTCTGACCCATCGATCATTGAGCCCTCATCCTCTTCGAAGTCACCCCTAACCCCATAGCTATCGCCTCATCACCCATAATATTTGGTACCCATACTGGTTGGGCACCAAACCACTCCACATACTCTAGAGTCACCCTGACATCATCTACATCGGGGATCTCCATCTCCTCATCATCCTCAATCACCACTCACCATGGCTCCACACATGGCAACATCCCCTCATCTCGTCGATGCCGATACAACATCGGCTCATCTAGCACACCCTGAGGTAAGCCAAATTGCCTCAACACCCATGAGTACTAGAAGTACTCCACCTCCTCATCCCTCCACCCAACCAACCATCGAGCCTACCTCACCCGACATAGCTACTCCTCATCACCATCCCATCAGGCTCCTCACCATGGCCTCCATACCACATCAACTCACGTCAACCTCGACCACATATCCTGATACCACTGTTGGATGCACCTCTCGACTCGGTTGAACCTCCTCTACCACTACCCAACACCTAGCATAAGGCTCCCCCATCTACCATGACTCACATGGCAACCCCTCGGGCTGAGCTACCACAAAGTGCTCCCATGCCCAACACTAAAGGAGGAAGCTACACCCAATCCCCTTCCTCTCCCTCTGAATCACCTCATACAACTCTCGGTACAACTACACCAATAAGGTAGGCGCCCATGCATACTCCTAGGGATCCCTCAATAGATCACCCACCAACCCCAATAGGTTCCATGGGAACCTACAACCAGTGCTATTGGGTAACACTATGTTCGCTAACACGAACATGATCAAGGCTGGGAGTGCATCCAACTCCTTCACCTTGTACATGCTCAGATAGCATATACCCCCATCTCCCATCCGGGCCTCCCACCATCGATCCTCGAACATCCTCTCCATCTCGACCTTCTTGTCCCGACCAACCACCACCTTCTCCCCTTCTACCGGCACCTTGAGAATGTGGTATACATCCTCAAGCGTAACGGTAGCCTCCCTAGTTAGTAGCTAGAATGTCCCCCTATCTGGGTCCCATATCTCTATCAAAGCTGAGAGATACCCCTCATTGGCCCTCACCACATCTAGCCTAGCCACACCCTCTAGGCCCACCTTCCCCAACAACTCCCAATCATCAATCGTCAACTTCTTCCTCATCCTAGGAATGAGAGGAGAAAATCGATGTCGAGGCTCTATGTCCCTCAACTATAGCAACAAACAATTTCATTAATACTATTACAAAAAAAATAACAAAAAAAATGCACAAGAGATAAAGTGTTTTTAAACATTACCAGGGCAAATGGTGCCTCAGCTCCACCAATAGCATTCGATCCCTCCGCCACCATAGCTTTCATGCAATTTCTCACTAGCCTCACTAAGCTCACAAACCCACTCCACTCCTCAGACGTAGCTTCTCAAAGTCTAAAATGCACAAGTGAGCCTCACGATTCACTCAGAAAGCTATTTATAGCTTTCCCTAGTGCATTCAGGTGTAGGTCTATGCCTGCGAATTTACAGGCTCACCTGGGCACCTGTAGGCACACCCAAGCGCATCTACATGCCTGTGAGACACCACAGACATAGCCGTGCGCCTGGAAACAAAATGGCACAAAGACAAATGCAATCAAAATAGTAGCTTACCTCCTCCAAATTTCACAAAATTTCATCCACACATCATGCACATCCTAAAATCAGGTTTTGTAAAAACAAAAATTGTTTTGCAAGCATAATTTTTGAGAATAAACCAAATCTTCAAAATACGCTAATTGAGGCACAAAATGCAGCAAAACAATCCAAATTTTCACAAAACTCACATCTGATCATTCTGCATTATATTCTTCATCATCACATACAATTGTGCAAAAATCGGAGTTAAACGAACCTCGTATCTAGTAGGTTATTCTATAAACTTGGCGATTGCAGTGATAGTCATCCATGCAATTCGGTAAGATGAATAATCTACAATAAGGACACTTGACAATGATCATCATCCATTATCACATCATCAAAGATCACAATCACATTTGGCACCTCACATTTTGAGTACAACTTTGCCAAGAACAATTTGCTCAAAGGCGGTCATTGATGCCCTTTTTCATGGGGCACGAAAACATGGGTAATCAAAATCACAAACACTCATTCATTTGACAATAGTCACCATACAGGACATATCGGTAGATTGATTGGTTCCATTATGGAATTGGTGAAGAAATTTCCACAATCACTACCCCACCCCTACATTGACTTAGTCATCATGCATCTTCATAAATTGCATACTCAATGACGCCATTGTGACATCTTATTCAACAACATCGAATCATCCCAAAGTTTGGGGCAACCACAATTTGATTATGATATCACATTTTACATCATTCATATCATCCACAATCACATGGTATTATACACCAACCCCTTTCCCATTTTAAATATTTAACAATGGTATTATAACAACCTTTCCACCATTGGGGCATAAATGGTATCACATTTTACATCATTCATATCATCCACAATCACATGGTATTATACACCAACCCCTTTCCCACCGTTGGGGCATAAACGGTATCACATTTTACATCATTCATATCATCCACAATCACATGGTATTATACACCAACCCCTTTTCCACCGTTGGGGCATAAATGGTATCACATTTTACATCATTCATATCATTCACAATCATATTGCATTTCACACCATTCATTCATCACTGGCACAAATTCACCACATCATGCATTATTAGCACAAAAAATATTTTCAATTGGCTTGTGAGATACATTCGTAACTCATTCACCAATTGAGGGGGTAAGCTACAAAATTCCAAAAAATTCTTTATTCTTTTGTCTTCAACATCAGTGCTCAAATCCAATGATAGAGAGAAGTTGCTTCTGTGCCCATAGCCCAAGTAGGTGTCTCATATTTTTGCACCATATTGTGTTTCATGCAACATGGTACAAAAAGGGGCATCTGTAGACACCAAATTACAACCACTAATCCTCCATCCTAACCATTCCACCACCCACTTGTCCACCATACACCTTTCCCACCAATTATTTGGCCCAATTCCACCTTTCCCACCATTTCCTAACCCAATTGAGATTATTTTAATATTATTTTATATTATTTTGTATTTAATATAATATTTTATATTATATTATAATATATTTATTATAAAATATATATTTATAAACTCAATTAACCACAGTCATCCGATCCAATCTAATCCCCACCGTCCATCTTCATTAATCCATGCCACATCTAAAAAGTAATCTCAACCTTAGGATCTAATTTAATCTTAGCCACATGATCAAAAGTGTAAGGCTAAAACCCTAAGAAAACCCTAGGTTGGATTATAAATAAGGGCATTTGTAAATGCTCAAACCCTGGAACCTTGAGATTAGAAATTGTACCTTGGAGGAGTCATTGTTGAAGCCCTAGCGAAGTAGAGAGAGATAGAGTTTGAAGATCTAAAGCCCTAGCTAGCCAACAAGACTTCTGCTGTTCCAGCCATCCCCTATTCATCCTCCATTGCCATCATAGCCCCCATCCATCCATCGCATTCATCGCCACCCCCTCGATCTACTTCTATAGATTTACCCTTACTCGCAGGTGCCCTCCCGAGCTTGCCAGGCTCGCTACAGAGCCTATGAAGCTCACTGCAGAGCTTGCCAGGTGCTCACTAGAGCCTATTGTATCACAGGCTCACTCCAGAGCCTACGAAGCTCACACCAGAGCCTGCCAAGTGCACGTCCGAGCCTGCTGCAACCACAGAAACATGAATCAGAGCCTGTTGCATCACGCCATCTACTGTCAAGACTGCAACAACGAAATGAGGCATCATCACAAGCAAGGTATATCTTTATTGGTTTTATTCTGTTACATGATTTGTAGATTTTGCATGCCATTTGATCTATTTTTAGTTAGGGTTTACTGATGTCTGAGGGTCTCACACTGTGGAGCCCTCACAGGTGTTATTAATCCCTTTCTCTATTTTTGTGTATGCAAATCTACAGATTCTACATATTGTTGAACGGTTGTTGAAGCTGGAGTGGTCCGACATCGGATACCTGAAGCCCACTCATTCCGTTGGAAGCGAGGACACACTATCTGAAGACACTTCATTGTTGTAGCTAGGGTTTCGGAGAACCCTAGCATTTTGTAAATCATTGTATCAAATACTCCATTGAGTACAGATTGTATCAAAAGGAGTTTATTGGCTCCCCCGCTTATTGAATAAATCTATCTATTTTGTGCAATCTTGTGTTTATTTGGGTCATTTGATTTCTTTATTGTTTAAGTGTCGTGTTTTCGTCTTCACAGCTCTTCTGTCCCAAAGCCAACGCTCTTAATTCCTTTTAAGATCCAAATAATATGAATGGTAGTTTGTCCCTAGATTTTTAGCTCCTTTTTATTTCCTTCAATTTGTCTGATTTTTCTTTGATAATATCAATGCATTCATACAGAAAATCCCACTCCTTACTAGATGCTCTATTTCCTTACTCAAAAAGAAGTTTAACTTCTTGTTTTATTAATAGTTCTCTAAGGTCTATAAGTGCGTATTGATTCAAACTGTTTTCCACCATCTAGCAACTTATTTTTATTTTTATTTTTTTTCTCTTTCTAGTTTGGTTTTGTTTGCTTTTGATTTTGTTTTTTTTTAATCCCATTGTTTTCAATTTTAGATACAAATCACAACAATTTGAGTTTATAACTATCCTTAATACAAAAAGGAACAATTGAAATAAAATTTCACAATAATCTTAATGTTTTTCTAAAATTAGATGCAACTCGTGTTTCTACGAATATTTATACAACCGATCTTAGCACATTAGGATCAAAATTAAATGTTGTTGTAAAAGTAAAATTTACTAGAAATAAAAGGTTAAACTATTACTTTTTTTTTTATTGTTCAAGAGGGTTTCACTATGGATCTGTCACTCATCCATACCTACTTCCTACTTCTGACAAGGTCCTAAAACAATTTTTAGTTCTATTTTAGTATGTGTGTTTCACTCAGGTATACCTACTTCCTGCTTTTCTCATAGGGCCTAAGTAAAACTAAAAAATAATAATCACCCCAAAGCTATAAAATATGTAGGAAATGAATTTTACTAAAATAAAAGGTAAACTATTACTTATTATTTGATTATTAGGAGGGTTTCACTACAGTTGTGTCACTCAACCATACCTACTTCCTACTTCTAACATGATCCTAATACAATGTTTAGGTATATTTAGATGTGTATACTTACTTCCTATTTTTCTCGCAGGTCCTAAGTCAAACTAAGAAATAATAATTACCCAAAGTAGGAAATTTGCAGGAAATAAAATTTGTAGGAAATAAAATTCTAATTAAGAAAGTAGTAAAATTGATTCCTTAAGAGAAATGAACCTAGCAACGTCAAACTAAGGGGATTGTTGGGACCATATCATGCCACTCTAACTCATATGCATGTTAAGGACTCATACATACCTCTTTCCACATACAAGTAAGCCTTACCTTTTTGCATTGCCAAACAACTTTTCTAATTAACCACTACGATGCTACTCTCCCCGACAACAGTATCAAAATGACCAACTATAATAGCTTACATTTAATTTATCAATATGAAGGTAAATCAAGGTTATATTTAAAGAGTAGAAATCTAGTATAGATTGTATCGTGGGGATCAATTATAAGCTTAGTTCAAATTTCTTTTAATTTTAGGTGTTTGTATAAAAGTAAATAAATATAAATTAAATTGTGCAAAAAAAATGTGATTTATGGTTTATGTAGTAAATATGATAATTACCTATTAATGATTTGATCTATTAATGAATTTATCTATTGTTGATGACCCTCGTGCAATTAGTTTTATTTATCTATTCTAAATTTATATTATATGAAAATGCAATTTACTTTATTTTACATTCTAAGGTTAATTAAATATTTCTAACTATTGTAGGGATGAGATCTTAGGGACTCACTGTAGGAGTGGGCCCTGCCTCCTAGAAGATAGTGTAAGTCTTTCTCCCCTAATTTACTTTATATCAATAACTAAAATGTATAATTACTACTAACATTGTTCTATTCTATGAATGCAAGAATGTACAGTTAAAACTACATAAATGAAATTAAGCAGTAAATTCAAATGACATAGTTACCATATGCGAAGAATGAAGTGATACTTTTATTGCTAGAAATTCAAATGTACATGAAAGGCGCAATTCTTAAAAAATTGTAGAGTTCTCCCTTAGATTTTATAACATTGTCTACTTATCCATTAGACATTTTCAAAGGTCTCCCTATGTAATTTATATTATGACTTGTACAATTATGAATAAACTCTTCCATGTATTTTTCCATGTGGAGTTGTGGACTTGTAATGCGACAACTATGCACTAACGAAAATAATCTAAACTAATGAAATTCCTAATTCTACTTGGACTCAGTAAACATTCTAAGTGGTCCAAGTGGTATTTTATAAATACACTTAACAAGACTATACTAATTTAAATATTTTGCAATATGTATAATATAATCATGTCCTTTATTCTCTGAAAAAGTATAACAATCTTGCATCTAAATCTAATAAACCTAACGAGATTCCAATTATACAATGTTTATGGAATAAAGTGATAACAACTTTTTTAATCAAAATATCCTCATGGATAATATGTTGATAAGTCAACTTGATCTAAGCTAACTGTACTCCTTCATTGCCATATAAGAGTGCCATGATGTCACTGTTGTGGCATATGGCATTGGTAAACTTTTTTCAATAATTGCTAGTAAGAATTCTTCTTTGGTAACAATCTTCAGTAGCTACCTTTTGTAACATGCTTCGGTAACCATATTTTGTAACACACATTAGCTACCACATTCTGTAATAGTAATCTATGATTTTTTAGTCACCATGCCTAAGGCTTCCTTTACCCTTTGTACATCCATCTTCTCGCATCCATGGTATATCCTGAAGCTTACGCTATTGCATTGTGCATCCGTGGAACATCCTTCAAGACTTCCCTACATAATTACCCATAACTCGGACATATTTTGCACAAAATGCATACATTTTTTATATTCAAATCAATTCATATTTTTACTGACAATTCACAGAAATAAACAACAACTAACTTAAAATACAATATAATAAAAAATTAAATATAAAAATGAAATAATTTACTACAAAAATATGTACCAAATAATCACTCATCATTAATTCTCCTTTGGTCTTATATCTATATGTATCTATGTTCCCTAATAATTAGTTCTAAAATCCAAATATAAAGGAAATAGGGCCTTTAACCTCCAACAACTATTAGAGGATACCCCCACAAAGATCTCCATACTCAAATTGTTAAATACTTTGTTGATTCATAATGAAACCCTTTTTAAACTTATTAGTGAGCAAACCATTATAAAAAATGTTAGACTAAATGATCTAGATAATATGGTAGGATCCCTTAGTTTATACCACACAATCATATCCTTTTTCTAAAGATGATGTTCCATCCCCTTCCATGCTCATAGAAATTCCTTTGTACATCATGTGTCACATTGGTGATCAATGCATCAAAAGGATCCTTGTTGATAATGGATTCGTAAAAAATGTATGTAGCATTAAATTCATTAATAGGCTAGGGATAAATAAAAAAAGTTTATATAAAAAAAAATATATTGTTATTAAGTCCTATGACAATGAGTACCGAGATGCCACTAGGACTATAGTTCATCCATTAAAAGTGGGGCCTCATATTATCAACATTTTTTTTATATGTTTTTTTGTGATTTGGGTTATAATATCATTTTAGGGAGACCATAGATCCATGGCATGCAAGTCATCCCTTCAAACTTACCATCAATTTTTAAAGTTTGAATATCAAGAAATATTTATAGCATTGTGGTAGAAAAATAACCCTTCACATATTTTCAATCTATTCAAGTAGAAAATATAAGGTCTTGAATTTTCCCTTTCTTTAATTCTTCTTTTCCATTTTTTAATGATATCCTAAAGTTTATTCTTCCTAAGGAAATAGGTACCAACCAAGAAGTCAAAAATAATAGCCAACCCACAATAAAGCATAAAGATAAAATCAAAGCTCAATATATTAGTCACATAAATATCAATGATCAACATAATGGGTTATTAACATTGCACTTATCTAGATTACCCCTATCATCTCACACTTTGGGTCTACCCTCAAAAAAAGGAATGGTTGTACAAATAAGAAGTTACACCTTCATTTATACTAGGAAAATGGATGAGCAAAGAATTTATGGAATAAATCCACATCGAATTGAGTAAAATTATGCTTTATGTTACTTATCCAACATTTATCCTATATATAAAAAAATCCTTTGTAACTTTGGTTATCAAGGAAAAGGGCTAGGACCTCATGAAAAGGTATCAAAGAACCTTTAGATTCTAAAGCTTGACCAATATTCTAGCGATTAGGAACCCTAATGAAAGGTGATCATACTCCTCTTAAAACAATAGTGATGATGAGGTAATACTTTACTCCCTTGAACCCTAAAGTGAGGTCATCTTAACAGAATATGAGGATGAGGAAGAGGATAGCAAACCTTCCCATTTCCACTTTTATGAACTATTTTTGTAGTATGCTCACATATAAAACTTAAGCATTATTCACCTTAAATCTATTAAGGAAAATAGACAATGATCCAATGGAACACTTGAGAGTAGCCCTAGAATAAGTATTAGCTAGCTCTATTATAAGTTGACATTATTTCACTACAACCCATAGAAAATATCTCATAAAATTTTAATATAAATGATTGTGAGGTGAAATTTTTACCACATAACCCTTAGGGATAGTCTTGTAGATTGTCCATAATAGGAATATACCCCTTGTTAAAGCTCTTTCTTATCGATTATAAATCCCTCATAGTCATCATACCTTGAGAAATAGGTTTTAGAGCCTAAAAAACTTAATAGTTTAGGGGTATTACCTACCCTTATATAATTAGAAGATGAATTCTACATATTGATAGAAGAAACAATCAGCATAAATATAGGTTCTTTTAGTTAACTCTCACTACACTTTGGTGGGGTAATATATATTGGCCAAATTTAAAGGTTGGTTTCCAACAAGGGCATGAGCTATCTGAGGTCCTGGTGAAAGCTAAAGCAAGACCAGATGAAATAATCCCATGATAGCATGGGTAAAGGAAAGTGCAAAATTTTTGGTTACTAGACCCTCAAGATCAAAGACAACTAAGTAACAAAACTAGATTTTTGATAAAAGCACAAGGTAATGATGTTCACAAAATAGTCAGAACCAAAAGACCAAATATCTAGTAATCTCAAGTCAATGGTGATAACTAGGACAATGGATAGAGAGAAAAGTTAAAGATAATATGCAAAGATGAAATAACCATATTTCAATCAAACTACCTCCAACTATGTCCCAAAATTTTAGGAGGGAAAATTTTATGCAAGGGTGTATAGTTCCACAATACATACAATCCTATCCTTACAAGGAAGGTGCAACATCAAAAGCTTCATCATGAGACCTCCAAGGCAGTGGTTATGGATATAAGGACATTAAAGTAATGGGATCTCTACAAAATATATCTAGCATGGGCAACATGATATCATATCTTATGATTACAAGTCCAAGTATCCTAAATATTATGCACCATCAATGTAGTGGTACCCCCTAGGTGGAAATTTTGAAAGGGAGGGATTTTGAATTCAAAATGGGAAATACCCCATGTATTCTATATAAATATCTCTTCTTATCATTGTAAAATATTTAGATCTATCCACTCTTTTAAGGGTTATTTTCTTCATTCTCCCTATGTCTTGACCTAGCTCGAGCCTTGTGGAGCTAGTCGAGGAGTTTTAGAAACTCTTCTTTCTACATGTATGTAACCCAAAGTTCATACTAATAATAATTTGTGACTACTTATTGTAGACACAAAAATATAGTCATTTTTAAAACATCCATTCACCCCACAATATTGCATAATAATAATATGCCTAAGTTTTGACTTAGGCATATTAATCTTGCACATTATCCTATTTTCCAAATTTTATTAAATCTAGAAAATCCCCCTAGGATACCTTGTCTCCCCATTGGACATGTGTCCTAGCCACCACTACCCCTCCCCTTGCCACATATCACACCTCACTCCACACATCACTCCACTTCCACCTACCCACATGCCACCACTCCACCTAAGTGAGACACTCTAGGTGACTCACTGCAGCTACCCAAGATAGGTGGTTGCCTAGTCCCTGCCACTTGGTAGTCCTAGTTTACCACCTATATTTTCCCTCCAAAATACTGAAAGGCCTATAAAGGCAACACTGCTTCATCATAAATAGATGCTAAAAATATATCATTACATTGTAAAAATCCTTGTAGGAAGTAACCAAAGTCCTTGGAGATCGAGCCATTGAGATCTTGGACCAAACCTTGGGGTTTCTACCATTTTAGTCTCAAACACCAGTGGGCATTTACATAGAGGTAAACGCACATCTGTGTTTGTCGAACTTGCATCCATGTTTAACCAGACCCAAAAGTGCACCCATGTTTACTCAAGAGTAAGTTTAGTACACAATAGATAGAGAGCAAGAGCAGGTAAAATCAATAAGGTATTGAGTCTTATTATTTTCTATCTTTTGCATATCATTTTATGCATATTGCAAATAGTTTATTTAGGATTTTGCTTACATAAATAGGTGCTACTAACCCCTTTTCTATTTGCAAGCATATGTGTGCAGGTGATAGGTTTTTAAAGAGCTATTGAAGTAAGGATGGCCTACAAGGATACTCAAGTCCATTCAACAAACTAATTATAGAAAATAAAAAGATCATTGACACCATGTTCACCTTGATTTTAGCAAAGGGGCTTCACCCCTTTGTGTCCATTGTAATCTAAAAGAGCAAGTTGTAATCATACCCCAATACATTTGGGGCAAAAGCATTGTAAAAAGGAGACTAAGGCTCCATAAAGTTCAATACTAATTATGATTCTTTCTATTGCAATATTATCTCTTTATTTCATTGCTTGGTATCATTCTATTTTGCTCATAAAATGGTGATCACAGTGGGATCCACAAAGGGTTCTCTATTTGATTTGCCTTGCTGTGTTTGATATGCTAATTTTTTTTTTTTTTATTGTAGATTTTTTGGAGCTCTATTGCATGGAGATCAAAGATCAAACCTGAGATTTCCAGGACCTATTCAGGCTATTTTTGTACTTACATAAATGTGGGAGGGCATTTGGATGACTAAAAAAACATAGAGTGCTGTTTGTATTTTAGAGCAAAAACAGAGCAATATTTGGGAGCTTGAAAAAATGCAAAGTGGTGTTTGGGAGCTTACACAAATGCAGAGTGGCATTTGAGGAATTGGAGAAGGAGAAACAAAAGGATCGTAGGTCTATAACAGTTAAAAACTCTAGTCTGCAATTCATTTTTAAAAAATGGATTTCTTGTTTTCTACATTTATGTGCATTTAGACCTTAAATTAAGTGCACTTGTAGGAATACTAAATCCTTTTACAGATATTTAAAGCAAAAAAGAATCAAATTTATATTTTAGGATATGTTTTTAGATTCCTAGATTACAAAAAGTCTTAAAGTTATATATTAGAACTGGATCTGCATCATTAACTACATTTTCACATTTTAAAATTTCTTTACCTTATTTCTGACACACAATCAGAAATGCAAACCCACGTTTGGCCAGTACCAAATGTACACCTGCATTTGGTCAAACATGTTGTAGTATTTAATCAATACAAAATACCTCTACGTATTTGGCTCTATTTTTTAGAACCCCTACATAACCTATCTAAACTCTATTTTCTACATAAAATTTAGAAGCATGTCTATTTCTGCTTTCTTGTATGTTTCTATTTATATTTGATTGCATGAATAGGCATCAAAAGTTGAATTGCATCTAGATTGCATTTGTATTTTATTTAAAAAAATACTAGAAAACCAAAAATATCAACACCACACACACTTGCACGTTTCACAATAAACATTGGTAAGGTTGGACTTCATCACCAACCCCCAATCAAGACCGGTGATGTTGGAATTCACCTCCTTCCACTGTTTTACCCCCTAGACACCTTAGTAGCCACAAGCGAGTGGCTTTCTATATTTCACCATTGCAAAGTCCCCTACTTTTGGGTATGCCTAGAGTAGGAAGGATTGGCAAATCCCCTTTACCTAGGGCTTTTAAAATAATTAGTGGACACAACTATTATTATTGACCATGTCTATACGAGGGTTAAGCCAAAGCATGGGTATGTTGATAGCATGACATTAGACAGTGTGGCCCCTTTAGGGGTTCTTTACTTCCATAAGGTTACCTTGAGCTATTATCCATAGGAAGCCATTTTTTTTTATGCTTGGATTACATTCCTCAATAGGGGTATGTTCTTAATCTACATTTAGTAGCTTTTATTTTCTTTTTTTAACCCTTAGTCATCTAGGAATAGGGGTTTTCAACATCAAAACACACAAAAACAAAAAAATAAAAAAATGTTCAAAAAATTCAAAAAAATAAACAAATTTTGAAACTAAAAAAAAATTAAAAATTTCAAAAATTAAAAAAAAAAATTAAAAAAAAATTTAAAAAAAATCAAAAGCTTCAAAACAAAAAAAAAAAAGAATCCAAAAATATCAAAACTCAAAAATGAGACTTACAAAAATTTAGAAAACATTTGTTTGTTTAATTGATTATGTGTTTGTTTACTTTGCATTCACATCACACCTTCACACACATGCCCACCATTTGTCACCCCATCTCACCCCAACTTATGGTAATGAACCGAAGTCAATCCAAAGTGCTAACTCAAGTCCAAATTCAACCACCCACATCCATGGAGTACTTTTCTCAACCTTACCAAGCTCCCACCACCTCAGTGGTGGGGCAATTCAGCATGACCTACACTATGTATCTAGACTTATCCGTTGGGCTATCTAGTTGTGCCCCCACTTCATATATGAATATTATGTAGAGGGCTACCCATTCTACTATTCTAGAGACTCCTAGGAGTGATCCACCTATGCCATCTAGCCATCGCATCATGTATCTACATACTAATACCATTAGGAATTACTTAACTACAAAAGGCTTGGTTTTCCATCATTACCTCCTCTCATTGTTCCACTTTGCACCATTATCATCTTGCATCAACAAATAATATACTCTCATATATAACAAACTCATTAGTTCATCATAAATCCACTTTTCAAATCAACTACTACAACCATGACCTACACCCATCCATCATCATCTCATCAGTATATATCCATTACATCACATAGAAACATCATCTATTCTAATCCCTTCTATGAAGCATAATTCAATGATACTTTGTAGATACCTACATCCATCCCATCAACATAATATATTTATCTCATCCAATATGTCATCCCTCATTTATTCACAGTGCCTTTCACCACCTACCCTCCACCAACATCCACTCACATGGTTGTCATGCATCTTTCTCAACATTTCATCCTCCATACATCCATACCATATGCATCTATAATTTCTATACAACAAGCTTTTCTACACTTACAATAATTGCTTGTGGATGAGGCCAACCAAAGCACTCATCCTAACACACAACAACAATCATAGGTTCTAGATCCTAACCATCCATCCACCTCACATCAAAACACCTTCTTCACTCAAGATCCATCATGGGTGTTGTGACCACCCATAGTAACCATCCCCATCTATACATTGCATCACATGTATGTTGGTTCATCAATTCAACACACCATCATTCACAATTTGCAGGAGGAAAAAATAAATTTTTACTTGAAATTCACCCATTACATCTAAATAAACCAAAGTTTAAGGGATATAGGGAGGATCACTATTATCTGTATCACCAAAAAGTGGGCCATGACATTAATGTTTTCAAAATATTTAAACTTGTGTTCCAAGATATTATAAACAAGGGGGTCTATTCCATTGAAATTCCACTCACCCCATCTAATCAGAACCTTGATATCCATCTAAACCACTATGGATATGCTCAAGGTATCGTACCTTCCTCATGCTCACTAGTCACAAAATTTTTTAGGGATGCTTAAGGTATCACATCTTCCCCATGCAAAAAAAAAAAGAACAAAAATAGAATCCAAAGGAACCAAAATCCTTTGGTCACATTCAATTCAAAATGATCCAAAGGAACCAAACTCCTTTGGTCACATTCAACTCAAAAGACTCCAAAGGAACCAAACTCCTTTGGTCACATTCAATTCAAAAAGGCTCCAAAGGAACCAAAATCCTTTGGTCACATTAAATTCAAAAGGCTCCAAAGGAACCAAATCCCTTTGGTCACATTTCGGTCCAAAATCTCCAAAGGCACCAAACCCCTTTGGTCACATTTCAGTTCAAAAGCCCCAAAGGCACTAAACACCTTTGTTCATATTTTTTTAGCTTTTGATGCAACATGTAATGGGAGATAGCAAACACAAGATGTAGAATAATATGAAATGAAGTAAATCTACGAGATGACTAAAAATATACTATAAATATAAATTATGGAGATGTTTATAAAAGTAGTTATGGAGGAAATGAACACTCCATGAATACATCTATAGCTCAAGAATGGGCATTGAGCATATTACACCCCATCACACTACATCACACTGCTACATCATGCCACTCTGGTCTATATGACTATATCTCACAATGACTTATATGTTCTATACCTATGGCCATTTATATAGGAAATAAGTTCCTTGGCCAACACTCTACCTAGATGTGCAAGGGACAACTTGCACATGTACAACTTGCACTTTGACATTTGTGCATTTATTACATTGCATGTAGTAATAAGATAACTTCCCCCTAAAATTAATCTAATGTTCTAAGTATTTACAAAGAAATGTACATTTACATTATCCAAATGATGTAATAGTTTATTTATAGCACCCCCATGTATTAAATTATTTGGATATTGAAGACTTTATTCTTCAATGTGGATCTTCTTCCATCGGATACTGGAATTTGTATTCTCCTTCATCGCTTACTGTGATCAGGTTTAATAGATAATTTGTGTCTTCATATGATGCAAAATAAGTTGTAGCTAGAGGTTCTTTTGGCTATTGTATGTGTTCAACTGGTTCAGTCTTCATGATGCTAGGTTTGTTTTTAGCATGTTTTTTCTCCCTTTTCCTTCTTCTTCTCTTGGGATTCTACATTTGTGCTGATAGAATTTTTGCTTCATGACAAGTTATTTTATCATCACAATAATATTGTTCTTTATATTTCTCCTTATTTTGAGCAAGTACAAAAATAATTAGTGATAGATACACCACCAGACATTCTTCTAGAAAAAATATAACCAATATTTGTGAATTCCACCATGTTGTGAAGAGAATATCGTGAAGATAACCAATCAATGTTGTAAAGTTACCTTTTTTAGATTATTTAAGAAACAAGGAAAATTTCTCTTTGTCACTAATGGATAGATACTCATATCCTTCAAGAGTATCTATTAATTTTTAGGAGTAGTATTCTACGTCATGTAGTAGTTCTTAATTATTGAAGGTATTTCTCAATATATAATCCATGATAGATCTTTCTAGATTTTGAAAGAATCTTTGGAGTTTATCTTATAACTCCTGATATGATACCTGATGAAGAAATATAAGCTTGATTTGATAAACTTATAATAATAATACTTTTTTTGTAGACTACTTTATGTCTTCAAAATAAAGTAAGTATATACTCCTAAGTATTTTTAGGTTATGAGGAAAACTTATATTTTAAAAATTTATAATCTATGATGCATGCTTGATATTACCAAGTTTTGTAGAATGCCCTATGACTCCCTAGTATGCTATGAATAAGATATAGTGCTTTTGTAAAATTATAGTTCAATATTGATTGATTTTTTAAAGTTTAATAGAATACCAAAATAAATTTATATTATCCCTTATTACTCCTATTGAAATAAGCACTGCTACCAAATTTTAAAGAGGTTATAATGTTGGATATTTTATCTCCTTTTTAAAGGAATGAGATAATAATATTATGAATATCCAACCTATGAGAAAAATCTCTTTATGAATAATCCTTTGGAAATTAGGTTATGTGTGTCTAATTTTCCAATTAACTGATTTGATGTAGTAGCCCTTATGACTCCCTAATTTTTGGACAAATTAGATCACAATTTTTTTGCAAATATTCAATATTTATCTAAGTAGAAAACCTTATTACTCCTAGTTTTTATATTGCAAATATTTTATTTGATTTGATAAAATATTTCCCTTGATATATGGCTTCCAATGTAAATAGATTCCTTTTATTTAACCCTTATAACTCCAAGGAAATAAAGTACATATTTATGGAAATGACTTTACCTTTCTTCAAGCACTGTTCAACACTAATTTTAGAGAAGCTTTGACTGTTGTTTTACATAGACATTATGGATGCTTTGGATGTATCCTCCAATGGAAGTGCTTTGTGTTTAATGCATTCCAAATATGGCATCTTCAAGTCTCTTCCCTTGAATTAAATTACCTTAGAATTAAATGATCGAACACCTTATTTATTGCTACAACTTGGCCATTTTATGCTCAGACAGTGTGAGTAATTTCAACATCGAAGAATATTTGTTGAATTTGGTCATTGACATCCTTAAATGGGGATGATCTATCTCTTATGTGCCAAGTGACATGACTATTACCTTTGAGTGCTTGAGGAGATTTTGGTGCCAATGAATTTTTTGTCTCCCTTCTTGTAACATAAGAACATTACATTCTATAGTGAAACACTTGGTATTCCTTTTTGACAAGTGTACTCAATGCACCAGGTTGTTCATGTAACTCCTTGAATATGATCATTGTCTTGAATCGAGCATTAGGATTTCTCTTGTGTAACAAGTATCACTTTATTCTCTGCATGGACATAGACCTTATTATTGGCTCAAATGGATCCTTTGAGATCTTTATAGCCTTACAATTATCCTCATTTACCTTCATTCATCTGCACAGTATTTCAAAGGGATATGGAGAAGTAGTATGGAGGCCTTGAGGAAGAAGTACTCCAGATGGTGCTTCAACTTTCTTTTTCCTTGTATTTTATTTTTCCTAGCTTACATAGACTATCTTGCTCTTTAATAATATTGTGCTTCTATGTTTTTGTACGTGTATCTTGCAATATCAACACTTTTGAATGTGAGGAGTATGATCCCTTTGTATGGCTCTCATTTTAGGCTTGGATGGTTGCTTATGTATGCATGCTTTCAACTAGTTTTTATAAAAATAGTAGTGCCTTTTTGGCACCTTTGAATCTGCCTTCTTCCCCTATATAACCAGATTAGAAATAGTGCACTATCATGTACAATAGTTTTAATACAAGATTTTTCAAATCAAATCAAAAAATATATAACTTGCTTCACAAAGCTAATTTATCTTTCTTGTAAATTTACTCTCAAATATCAATCACACTAATGCATAATTTCCTTTCACAAAATTGATCTCAAATAATTCCACAATTGCAATCAATATCTCTCAAACCAATGTTTAAAATATTTCACAAAGACACACTAAATTGTCTTCAACCCTAGAAAAATTAGTTCACAATATCTAGCATAAATGTCTTAAACTATTTAAATAATAGAAGCACATATTGTTCTCAAATTCTATCCCAAATATTTCCAAAACATTCAATAATGAAGCACAAATCCTAACTCAAATATTTCCAACAATGCTTATCAAACAATCCTTTTCACTCCACCTTATGTTCCAAAATATTCACTTCAACAAACACTTTAAATAAGGAGTGATGTGCCCATACCTCTTAATTTACTCTTATGGAGATATATCTTCAAAACCTATCTCACAAACAACTAATTTTCTAATGCCACTTCAAGGGTTATATTGCAAGATACTTTATCAAAACATCCATATGAATTTTCACCTTCAAAAATGCTCAATGAAATCTTAATTTTATATTCGATCACTCATTTTTTTGTTTTCAAATATGATGCATTAAAACTCAACAAAACCTCTCAAAATCCCTTTTCATAATACAAGAAATACAATAAAATTATCAAGCTACTTTTACACCTTATTACTCCTAATCTTGCAAAATGATGTTCAACCCAACAAAGCCACAGTACACATAAATTTTTCATTTACACCTTATACCTCATTCTTGATACAAATGAATTAAAGAACTTTAAATTTCCAAAAAGACCATTAAATCATCACTTTATCTCATACCTTATAGCATTAACAAGAACTCCACTTCATATTTTTATTCAAAAATTAAACCATCACTTTTCAACCCTTTTAATTAAAAATTAAAAGCAAAAATTATTTCTCCTTATGACTCCCTAAACAAGCAAAAATTAATTCTCCTTATGTCTCCCTAAATAAGAAAAAATAAATTCTCCTTATGTATCCCTAAACAAGCAAAAATTAATTCTCCTTATGTCTCCCTAAACAAGCATGTGGCACATACCTTTGACTTGGGCACAAAATAATTTTCCAAAACTTATTCTCTTGCTACTGCCTACCACCGCGATTCGAACCCGTGTTACTTGCTAGCTAGTGCCTTAGCCATTGGCTAGGCCACTACGTGGGCTAGCCACCCACACAACACCAAAAGGTGCTTGTTGTCCTTTATACCCAAACTCCACCATAAATCAAGAGGTTTTCCAAACAAAACTTTATCGCCTTGCTACCATCGTATCTCGAACTCAAAATCTCTCTTCTACCACACCCTAGCACTGTGGGTTCTACCATTTGGGCTACTTGCTCGGATGGAACCAAAGCTTGGTCCCATTATCCTTATTACATGCTCTACCTTGATATGTGAAAACATCTTGTTGTCTTCTCCTTCTCCACCATAAATCGAATGAACTTAGGTGCATCCATTTTCTCATTAAATTTCTCCACCTTGGCTTAGAATTATATATAATAAATTTGACATGGTCCTTGACATCGGTGCATTTTATTTTCAAACAAAATTTTGGTGCTCGATTTTATTTTTTAATTATTATAATTATTTAAATCCTCAAGGATTTAAATATTATAATTTTTCCTTTGGGAATTTTCTTAGGATAAGAACTTGTCCACCATAAATCATTTTTTTATTTTTCCCTTGTAAGACCACCATGGTAAAACAAATTAACCCTTTTATTTTTTCTTTTTCAATACCACCATGGAGAAAACCTTATCTTCTTCTTGTTGCCTCATTGCCTCGTGTACCCTTTGAATAATATTCTCACTTTGACATAAATGCCAAACATTACCATCAACTTATGACATCGATCCTTTTGACATAAATGACAACTCAACATGCTCAAATTTAGAATAGAGGTTGTCACTTGGGATGAGGATTGAGGTAAGTGAGTTCCATATCATCCTCATATTCATCTGATGCCTCACTAATAAAATAAGGAAGCTATTGACCATGGTGAGTACCATGGTATGCTAGTTTTGTATCATCCTCGTACTCTTCTAATGTCTCATTGAGGGAGTCAAAAGGTTTGACAAAAACCATAATAATGAGGAGATGATCTCTCAACAGATGAAAATATCTTGGGTTGGCATCATCATTCCCATCAATTTATTCCCCAAAGCCTATGGTCATGCATTGGAAGGAATCTATGAGGAGTTCATTTGGCATATGTATGGAATACCCTAGGCCAAGTTTATCTATCAATAGTTGGTATTATGGTTGGTACAGTGTTTGGAGAACCTGTTCATATCAGCCTAGGCCATTGTCATGCCAATGGAAATGGTAAAAGTATCACAAGGCAAACTATGGGTTTGACATATACCCAATGTTTCTCAAGAAAGGCTCATCATCATGTCTTATCATGGGAAACTAATCTGTAGAATCATCAAAGCCCTCATAAAAAAAAATTATTTGATTTTAGGGGACCCCTTAGGGTACAATGGTACCAATGGATAAATGTGATATACAATATCTAACCATATATTAAACAAACTCTATGAGTCATGTGAATTTAACATTTTGTACTAAGTACTCAATGAGACTAGGGTTAGATAAGTGGACCATGACTTACGATGAATATAATGGGGAGGATGGGGGTGAAGGAGGTGTGGGATGAGGTGGCTCATCTATTGTAGCAGATTATTCTTCCTCCTCTATGAGAATTGGAATCTTTGTTGCAAAGACAATGGGGATGAATTATTGGGTTTTCTCGATTGGTGTCTTCAACTCCTGACTCGAAGGACCTGATGATAATGAAGGGATGTCAAATGAGATCAATTATGAGGGATGATATGGAGGTGATGATGTGGATATATCCTTGTATGGGGGTTATTGTTTTTTATGGGGTTCTAGATGTTGAATAGGGCCATAAAGTTGAATGTCCAAATGCGTAGATGGAAAGACTAATTCTTGTGGATTACTAACCAGATAAATGTATTAAAAGGTTCAGAGTTAAAAAATACTACATGAACTTATCCTTGATGGACATACTTGATGCAATGGCATAGTATAGATGGGATACACTTCTTATTTCTAGTCCAGTGTCATCTAAGAAATATGTTTTATTACATCGCACCTTCTATAATGTGGCACAATACTGGAATCATATTGAGTCCAACCTAGATAGGAAGGACTATAGTTCTAATCATAGAGCATAGTGTCATTGAATGCTCATGAAGTGAAGGTGGACACTATAATATATGATGAAGAAATATTGATATGGTTTAGTGTAGCTATGGTGATGATATTTATGGAGGAACTCGTGTCAATAAATGCCCACTTATAAGGATTCCTATTTATGCACACAATGATGTGCAATAGAGGATCAACTACGTTGGCAAGTATTGGTTTGATCTCATGATCCTATAAGGTTACGATTAAATTCCTACATTTTTAATATGCCACACAAAATTGGTAAAAGTATTAGGATATTTGGGTTGTAGTTCAATTGATCTCAAAATCTCCATCAGATATTCTCTGTCTCGATGATTGTTGTATTAACTCATAGATGAACATTTTAGATGATGTCGTACATAGGATTTGACTAAATATAATTTTTACTGTAACCACCATTTGAGGTGGTGGACCTTGGATGGGATTTTGATATGGCAAGGGCTATGATGTAGAAGTAATGTTAATGAGAGTTGTAGGTGGTGTAACTTGATCATATATTTGACTTCTCATCATAATGTTGATCATCCCTATGAACCCCTAATCAGGTGGGTTCATATGGACTTCATTTACATGTCTTATTTGATCCTTTTTAATATCATGATTAGGCAAGATATCTTTGAAGATACCCATTTGTTGGTTATCAATAGAAAGAGGATTATCCATTTGAAATTGATTTTTATCTAGCATGTGTTTGTACAATGTTCTTGAATGTATAACATGTTTGAATATGATGACCATTTTGTCAATGATATACACAGTACATGTCCTCTCTATACCCCTTACATTTTGGATGATTTAGATCTAGTGGGTAAATATTTGGTAAAGTGATAATATTTTCCTCACACATCTGATTAAAGAGCAATTCCAAAGACTCAAGAAATGGTGTATAGGTGTGAGGTGGATGGGGTGGCAAATTTTGTGACTGGGTTCATTGAAATTGGTTGTTGTATTGTGTAGGAGGGAGTTGAGCTTGATAATTATGTTATAGAAGCATTGCTTATTTTTTAGATCTAGGAACACTTAAGATAACTTGATTTATCGAAGCTAAGTCTTTGTTGTGTGTTTTGCCTCTAGGGTTTTTTGTCCACTCCTTTTGGAGTTTAATATCCCCCTATTGGACCTTGATGTCTTATATGACTTTGGTATGTGCCAAAGCCTCCTTGAATGTCTAATATTATTTTAGTTGTAAGAGAATAAAATTTGTATTTGAATAGCTTCTCATGAACATTCAAGTTAGTTCTATGATAAGTAGGGTAAAAGACAATTTGAACATCACCTTTCTCCACCTGTTCCCGTAATATGTGACTAGTCATCATCAAATTATCTAAGGCTAGACAAGTCAATCAGGTTGGCTTTATTTCTCGTTCCAAATAAAAAGCATCCTAGAAAGACATTCACTAGCTTCTTAAAGCTATGAATGCTATGCCTTGATAGATGATTGAACGACTCTAGGGATAGGCTTGACAGTGTTATCAAAAAAGTTCAAAGTAACAAGGCATCATCACCTTGAATTTGAAAGCATAGGTTCATGAAACTAGTGACATGCTCCTATGTGTCCTCATCCCCTTTAAACTTATCTAACTTGGGTATTTTAAAATGCTATGGATATGGGTTACTTATGATAGAAGGGTGAAGCAGTTGATTGTAAAGTTGACTTAGCATGGATTTCTTGTAAGCTATTCTTGAGACTTGTTTTTCCAGTGATAGAATGCACTCGATGAGCACCTTATAAGCTTTAGAAGAAAATATCTCATCTCTTTTCCTTTGTCCTCAAGGAGAAGGAGGTGGAATATACCTAATGGTACTAGGTTCCTGATCAGATTCATTGACTATGTCCTCATATAGTGACTTGAGGTACTCTTGTTCTTGATATTCTAACTTAGTCCTCATAGGTATCATATTTCGATCGATGATTTTGTGGTGGGTGTAGTTAAGACCTATGGTTTTTTTATGGGGGTATGAGGAGGGAAATTTTAAATTGGCCTAGGAGGCATGTTATAGTATTGTGCAATGCACCTTTGAGGGATTTTTTGCCTATATATACTAGGTGTGCACACCTCCTCTTGTGCTACCCTTTGCACTAATTCTTGATGCAACCTTTATTGGTGCACCCTATGATACTTTGCTCACCTTCTATTTATGTATTCTTTAATATTTTATAACCTATCCAACCATAATTTTTTTATGGTTTTCTTAGGTAACGGGTCAACCATGTGAGGTTTGGAAGCGATTGCATCAATTTTAAGGGACTTCACTTGTTCTATGGGTCCAACAAGTTTGGCTATCCATTTTCCATGATTGAGGGAAGCTACGTTAACTTGATGTTTAGGATTGAAAGTGGCCTCTATATATTGGGAAGATATGGAGGTACAATGTACCTACATAGAACACTCTCCATAATGAAAATTATGATGACCTACATCTTCCTATTATTTATATTTAAAACAAAGATGATCGGATGAGGTCATCTTATCAAGACGATGAGGGTCGTACCTATCTAAATGAGCAATTTTTTTGCTCATCCATGGATGATCAAGTAGAGTAGCTTGCTCATATAGGCTAGGTAATGAAGCATAATCTTGCTGATATTGATGGATGGATCGGGTTGGAATACAAATCCATGATATTTTCCTACTAGACCCCTTAGTGGGCGGGTTGTCTATTGGTAGAACAAGACCATCTTCGACCAAGAAGTTCATATTATTGATAATATGAAGGACCCATAGGTGGCTCCTAGATAGGAACATCATGAAGGTTGGATTCCTTGGGAGTGGTGTTAGTGCTACGGTGGATACCAAGATGCCATGGTGGAATGACCATGTCCTCAAGTTTGAGTCAAAGATGATCAATGCCCCCTTGCATATTTTTAGCAGCATCAACTCATGAATGAGATTTAATGTGTGTGGTTACCATGATATTGATTACATAAAAATAAAAAAAATGAACAAAGTATACAAGGTTTTTATCACTTTTAATTTTATTTTGTGAATTCCTATACTATTTTGTGCATTTTGATGTTGAAAAACCCATATTTCTATAAAACTAAGGGTAAACATAATAGAAAACTACTAAAATGTAGTTTAAGCACACCCCCTATCGAGGGGTGTGACTAAAATGGTAAAAAGTAGCTTCTTATTGGATTTAGGCTGAAGGTAACTTTAAGGGAAAAAATTACCCCTTTAAAGGGGATGCACTGTCTAATGTTCTGGTATCGATGAAGCCTCGCTTTCCCTTAACCCTCATGTTTAAGGCATGAACAATAACGAAAAATACATCCACTTAGTATTTTAAAGAGCCTCATGGTAAAATATCTCTAATAACCTTCCCACTATGGGCACACCCAATAATAGGGGACCTTCTAGTGATGAAGTCTAAAAAGATGCTTGCTTTTAGCCACTAAGTTGCTAAGGTATGAGCCAACGGATGGAGATGAAACCCACCATCATTGGTCTCAATTAATTTTTGGGGATGAATTCCAAATCATTAATGTCATAGTAGTATGTGGTGTGTGGGGTTCCTTTTATTTTATGCAAAAACAAGTAAATGCAAGAAGGATTCCATAATATTTCACTAATGCATAAAAATAATGTTTCAAATTCAGATTTTTGAATGATGAATATTTTAATTTTAGAAATATATCAAATTGAGAACCCTACATGAATAGCCTTTAGATAGGTAGCAAGAAATAAGACATTAATATTAATCAAATAGAGGTCATATCTATGAGGGATGGTCTGCAAAAGAGGTTATCTAACATAGGGATGATAAAATATGAGAGCTATCTAGTACAAGGATGGCCATATATAGAGTCCATCTGACCCAGAGATGGTCATAGATAGAATATTTTAAATCTCAAAAATCCTCTGTAATTTCTTTACCTAAGCATGATAAATCTATTTTTATTTACTAAAAACAAGAAAGGAAGGACTGAATAACTCATAGGTGTAGCCTATGTCTATTGTAGATCGTTTTTCTTTGTTGTTTTTACCTTATACTGTAAGTCCATATCTTATTAGGATGGTTACATCAACTGGCCATATTGCTTAGGGATGACCATGAATACTAGTCATCTCTACAGGAGATGGTGGTACCTACAACTCAAAAACACCAAGAAAGACAATAATTAGCAATGAAATTATGATATTTCGACTAAGTTTGACCGTGATTGCCACTAAATATACTAAAATGAAGATCGTACACCTATATAATGAAATAAAGAACAAGCTAGATAGCAAATTATGTAACCATAATGAAAAACAAGATATGAAATATTGGTGCCCTTTTATTAATATCAATTATGTCCTTCAAGAGGGTTACAATGGGATCCCATTGAGGGATTTGCTACCAATTTGATACAAATTTACAATAAGAAAAGTAATATGAGGTGTATCATGCAAGACTTCCTTTGAATCTCATAAAATAATTATTAACATGTTCTTGGCGACTATCACAATGTAGGATGGTGAGATATAAATCTTTATGCCATTTGCTCCATTATAAAGACCTGTAATTTGCACATAAGAAAATTTAAAGAGCATCAAAAGCATATGAAGATCCTTTCAAGATAAGGCCCATGATGATGATAAATAATGCGATAAAGAAATTGAAATGCAAAAAATAGATGCATGAAAATGAAATCTAACTATGCTAAGAAGTAATTGAAATGCTACTAAATCTAATGAAAGCAAGAAAATAAGGAAAATAGATCTTTGTTGGGAGGTCAACTCTATGTGAGAAGATCTTACCTACTGACTATATTGGGGTGAGATAGTCATACCTATGGGACATATTTGGATGATATGGTTGCTAAAATATGAGTTAATTCCTTGTGGTCAATGCAAGGCGACACCAGGTTTGATATGTAGAATTGATGTTCAAGGGTGCACTTGTGAGGAATGACTTAATGGAGGGATTTGACATCAAAGCAAGGTCATTGAATGGTGCAAGAAGTATGAATTAAATATTCAATATTTGAGATGATCCATTGGCATTATTAAAAGCTCCATGGTTGAATTTCAATAGCACTTCATTGCTTTGAGAATAAGAACTCTTTGGCTCTTCATTTTGATAACATTTTGATGCATAAAACTTGTATATCTTCAATAAAGGCTAGCACATTTAAATAGACTTCCAAATAGGAGTCCAAAGATTATGGGAGAACTCAAGAAGTGGTTGGGATTAGGAAATGTAATTATTTATTGATAACCATCATGCAATCAAATTTGTTATCTAGCTAGTACATGCAACTATTTGAACTGTAATGTAGGATTTTTCTTCAAGCACAACTATCTCGAGGTGATATGGTCATGACTGCAGGCCATATCAAGGCAATATGGTCATGGTTGGGGGCCATCTCAAGGTAGGAAAGTCTTGCATTGAAAGGGAAATTTCTTCTTATTTGAGTGGTGAAAACCACTGTTAAGCCCTAGAGTTTCCCAAGGTAGGTCATATGGATTTAAAATATATCCATATATGTAGTCTCCTCAATATGACATGTTTTAGGTGACTACACATGACACTTGTGCATTTATTACACATTAACACTTACATAGAAGAGAAAGTATAAATAAAACTCTATATAGTCAACCCTAATCTATTACATGTTTACAAATGTACAATGAAGTTACCATGGAGGTACATTAACATGTACCAAATAATGTAATATACCTAAACATCCCTATCATATTACATTATTTGGTTATTGAAGACTTTAGTCTTCAATATTGGTATTTGTATTTGTCTTCAATATTTATGAACCTTTGGTTGGGATTTTTTTTTAGTTTCTTTGAGTTCAACTCTAAGTAAAAGTTGAATGTAGAAGGATGGTGTGCCAGATATGATGCAAACAAAATAGAATACAAATGCTAAGTCCTACGAATGCGAGAAGCAATGCATGAAGAAAATGATGCATAGATGAGATGTTAGCAAATAAAGGAAAGTGGGGCCTATTTTATTAATGTTGATTTCAATTTGGTTACAATACATCCCCCCTCTAGGGCTCAGAATTTTTGATACAGTTTGTTACATCAACGTATGGTACGCTTCTAGTGTCTTTTGCATGCCCACATTCAAAATGGGCGGGCCAAAAGTTGTCGCCGCTTGTGTCCATGTGTTCATCATTCCTTGCTGCCCCTTCAGTTTTCTTGGCTGTGAGATCCTATGCATAGAGAAATAGCAAATAGTTAATAACATATACGGATATAGGAAAACATGCAATCCCCAAGGCCTCCAGCTAGTGAATATATAAAATAGCAAAATGATGGTCAAAACATGTCATAATGAATTCAAACTTTGATAGAAGCATGGAGGCATCATCAAGGACACATTGCAAAAATAACAGTCAAGAAATCATGTATGGATTTCTAATCGCTCCGGGGTGGGACGCTGGGGACTGTCACAAAACATGCAAAAGCAACCTTGCAAATGTCTTATCCAGAGGCCTCCAAAATTCTTGCAAACTTACGGTTAGAAAAAAATGGGCATTTTGGGATGAACCAGAAGGACATATTTTGCATATCATACCCACATTATCCTATATCTGAAGGCACTCCCTATAGGTTAGTAACGCATAAAAAATGATAAAAACAAGGTCAAAAAAGGTCAGAATGCAATGAAACTTGAACAACAGCATAAGTACATGAAATATGATAGAATGCAAAAATAAAAGTAGAGAAATTCAGCATAGATTTCTAATCACTTTGGGGTGGGACAATTAGGATTGCAGCAGTGCGAGGGGCACTCGGGGGTAGGACGCCCATCATTTGAGACCTGGTTTCGACACCAATCCAAATGGGATGGGTCCAAAACCTCCTAGGGGGTTGTGTCGATGATTTTGGTGTGGGATTATGGCTAATTACTTGTTTTTTGGGTCGATATTGCATTATTAGTGTTCACCCGATAACCTCTCTTCCAAAAAAGAAATTGGGGATGTAAGAAGCACAAGGGGGGAATGGGGGTATAATTTGGCAGCACTCCATTTCTCCAAATGCTCCTACTTTGTTCTCTTTTTGGGGTGAGGAGGCTCACAATTTTATATACCTGAGGGTCTCCTTTGAATGCACATGTGAGGGCACCACTTGGCTCATCATGCCTTTTTTGGGGGAGAGAAGATTCCTCTCTGATTTAGGGTCTCCTTGCATGAGGCCTCCATGATCAGGGCATGCTTGACTGAAGTCCCTCTCTCTGATTTGAAACCGTTCCTCGCAATTGAATGCCCTAGAGGTGAAGTTAAGTGGCATATCTAGGTTTCCAGTTGTCAAGGTTTGACTTTTTTCTAATCAAACTTGCTAATCGTCCCACCCTGGAACAATTGCTGCTAATCATCTTGGGGTGGGACAAATAGGATTCTAATCATCCCAAGGTGGGACGAATAGGGAGAAAAGTTCTTAAAAGGTGCCAAATTGACCTTTGACCTTCCAAAACTTATTTTGGAGTGGTTAGGACCACTGCTTAACCTCTGAAGGCTGACCTAGAGGGTGTGTATGCCAATTTGGTCAGTGCTTGTAGTCACATAATCAGATTGGTGTTGTTTTAGTGTCTACAAATGCTCCTTTTTGGGATGCACTGTGTGTGGCACAGTGCTAAGAAAAAATAGATGACCAAAGCACTTGATGATTAGGTTTTCTTAGTAACCTAACCAAATTTTGATTCCCCAAGTATGGAAATGGCATGCATTATTGAATCCTTATTTTTGACGAGCTAAGGAGCTTAACTCAAGTGTAACCTTTTTCAGTGAGGTGTACTTGATCTTGGACATTGTTCAGTCATGAATAGGTAAAGGGCACAACCTTTTGTCTGAGGAAATTTGTATTCATGCTTCCATAATGCCAAGTGTTTTTTTAGCTTGTGATTATTGCTTATTTTCTACCCCAAGCAGGAGCATGATTGTATTTGTCAATGATTCTTTGAATGAATGCCATTTCTTTGATTGTGTGTGTATTTGTTGGTCGGTGACTAAGTGTGACTACCCCCTCAAGTGATGAATCAATGAGGTAATGACCAAAAATGAGAAAAGCGATGATTCACTTGACCCAAGATGACGTTTGTAAGGGTGCCTTCAGTTGTTTTTTTTGAACGCGTATTGCATTTTGCCAACAATTGGACCTATTTTTGGTGGGTTTTGACCCTTTTCTTTGACGCTTATTCGGTTAAATTATAGAAAATCCTCCTTCCTGTGGAGCAATCCAGCTATGATAGCCTTCTTAGGGAGTAGGATAGTTATTATTTGTGACCCTGACAGTGGTTTTGCATGCCATGAATGTCAGGTGCACATGCACCTTTGTTCGGTAGGTTTATTGCTATTTTTGGTGCATTTTTTGGATGCAGTTTTTGTTGCTTTATTTCTTGCTCTGTAATCATACCAGGGTGGGATGAGTACTAATGTTGTAATCATCCTAGGTTGGGACGAGCGCTAACTAGAGTGCTCATCTTGGGGTGGAACGATTACAGGCCTAACAGCCTATATAAGGACCAAAACTAGGTTTTGGGCTCATTTCCAACAATTTTTTCTTGGCAATTTGGAGCAGTGAGGAGAAGTGTGAGTGTGCATAGCGGAGCACTGCTAAAATTTTGTGGACATCATGATTGTGAGAAACGAATCTTCAAGTGGAGGAGTCGAGGCGAGACCGGTATGATGTTCCTTCCTTCTACTTGTTATTTTTTTGTTTTTATATGAATTTTTAAAACGCACATATAAAATGCTTGTTAGTGTTATTTTGCTTGTTGTTTTTGCCATATGAAGGTTGTAACCCTAATATACTATTTTTTTTTGTTTTGCATTAATATTAAGGTTGAAACCTTAATATTAATTTTTATATGTTTGTATTATTTTTTGTTCACATTAAGGTTAAAAACCCTAGTATGTTTTTTTTGTTTTGTTTTGTTTTTTTTTGTTCATTAAGGCTGAAAACCCTAGTATGTTTTTTTTCGTTTTGTTTTATTTTTTTATTGTTTTTTTGGTGATTGTATAGTTTTATTTTAATGATCTGTACTTTTTCTATACAGTTTTATTTGAATGATCTGTACTTTTGCTGTATACTTTTATTTTATTGTACAGTTTTATTTTAATGCACTTCTCATGCTGTACAATTGTAAATTGTAGTCTGTACTTCTACTATACAAATTTATTTTAATGTTTTTGTTTAAATTAAGGTTGAAACCTTAATTTGTTTTTTTTTGTTTTATTATGTTTTTGTTTTGTAGATTTTTTCTTTAGTTCACATTAAAGTTAAAAACCCTAGTATGATTTTTTTGTTTTGATTTGATTTATTTTTTAGTTCACATTAAGGTTGAAAACACTAGTATGTTTTTTTTTGTTTTTTTGGTTTTTTTGTTCATATTAAGATTGAAAACCCTAGTATGTTTTTTGTTTTTTTGTTCATATTAATGTTGAAACCCTAATACACAACTGTTGTATCAGATTCTACAGATTCCAATAGATGGACTATCTATCCGGACAACCCACCATGACCAACGAATGGTGGTACTAACATGGAGTTTTGGTTCGATGGCATATTGGGTGGTGGATAGGGCTATGGAGAGGGTAGAGGCTGACTACCAGATAGGTGGCATTCTAGTGTGATGGTGGCTAGAGAAAGGCACATTAGGGGTGAGACATGCTTTGATCATGAACATCATCTCCAATATGCTGCTTCCTGACTCCTCAGGTGCGAGGTTCCCTTAGAACTTGCTTGAGTTGGTTTTCACATTGGTGGAGTGTTCTACCTCAGCTCCACTGATTATGATATGGGGTCAAACATTGTTGACAACAACTATATGACAAGCTATACGAGGTCCACTATCGAAAGTGAAATGGGATCGGGTGCAACAATCTCTTACAGTGCTGGGGATGGCAACACATAGCTATGGAGTGACCGTAGGGTTTGCCTTGGACCACCTGAGGTGAGATGGTGGATCAAGAGATTAGATATGCCAATTTATGGCAGAGGTTAGAGGAGCATGGATAGATTTGATAGTAGGTAGGTGACGTAGGTCACTATACTGATGCCTTCTCTCATCTAATGTCAGGGCAGGTGTTCTGGAAGTCGTACCAAGACTGTCTAGCCTAGCCTGAGGCTAGAGAGTGGCTCTGACATGTGTGTAGGGGTAGATGGCTAATTGGGTAGCATGGGACAGAGTAGGAGTACTTTCCATACATCCAAGTGATGCGGCAGTTTGGGGTGCACTAGGGATTCTTGGTGATCCCTTGATCTATCAACATCGTGGTGATGAGAAGACCCTAGTCTAGCATATCATTGAGCCACTAGATGAGGGGTATGATGTAGTTATTGATGTACCCAACATGGACAATGTCAGGGTGACTGTAGAGTATGATCGGTGGTGGATTATGAGATGATGGTATGGTTAGGGGCCTCTAGGAGGTATGGATACTATAGTAGGAGGTGGGGGTGTAGAGGTGCCAGTGGAGGGTTGGGAGGCTCCGCTTGATGATGCAGACATGGTGGAGGTCGATGACCTCACTGGCGATGGAGACGATTTGGGGGTTCTAGATCAGTCGAATGCATAGGATGTCCCAGAGCAGTGGGTGCCCAAATAGCAAACCGTCTTGTTGTGGTTGCTCCACAACGTACCCCAAAATTGGGGACCCGCATTTTTTGCATGTTTTCCAAGAAGACCGAAGTGGCCCATATGCTAAAGATCAAAGAAAAAGCAAAACACCACAAGGAGAAAAAGTGTCGCGATATTGCGAAATGTTGCATTTTTGTGATTCAAAGCAAAGAGAAAAGCCAAGGAGAAAATTGTCGTGATATCATGACATGTTGCATTTTCACGATTCAAAAGAGAAACAGTGTCGCGATATCGCGACATGTTGCATTTTTGTGATTCAAAGCAAAGAGAAAATCCAAGGAGAAAAGTGTCATGATATCGTGACATGTTGCATTTTCACGATTCAAAAGAGAAACAGTGTCGCGATATCATGACATGTTGCATGATCGCGACCAAAAGAGAAAAAGTGTCGTGATATCGCGACATGTTGCATTTTCATGGCCAAAAGAGAAAAAGTGTCACAATATCGTGACATGTTGCATTTTTGCGGTTCAAAGCAAAGAGAAAAGCCAAGAAGGAAAAAGTGTCCCGATATCACAACATGTTGCATTTTCATGACCAAAAGAGAAAAAGTGTCACAATATCATGACGTGTTGCATGGTCGCGGCCAAAAGAGAAAAAGTGTCATGATATCACGACATGTTGCATTTTCACGATCAAAAGAGAAAAAGTATCGTGATATCACGACATGTTGCATTGTCACGGCCAAAAGAGAAAAAGTGTCGCGATATCACAACATGTTGCATTGTCGCAGCCAAAAGAGAAAAAGTGTCGCGATATCACAACATGTTGCATTGTCGCGACCAAAAGAGAAAAAGTGTTGCGATATCACAACATGTTGCATTGTCACGACCAAAAGATAAAAAGTGTCGCAATATCGCGACATGTTGCATTTTTGCAGCCAAAAGAGAAAAAGTGTCGTGATATCGTGACATGTTGCATTGTTGCAGCCAAAAGATAAAAAGTGTCGCAATATTGCGACATGTTGCATGGTCGCGGCCAAAAGAGAAAAAGTGTCGCGATATCATGACATGTTGCATTTTCATGATCAAAAGAGAAAAAGTGTCGCGATATCGTGACATGTTGCATTTTCATGATCAAAAGAGAAGAGAAAAGAAAGAAGAAAGAAAAAGTGTCGCGATATCACAACATGTTGCATTTTTGCGGCCAAACAAGAAAAGAAATAACAAGAAAGAAAAAGTGTCGCGATATCGTGACATGTTACATTTTCATGGCTAAAAGCAACAAAAGAGAGCAAGGAGGCAAAAGTGTCATGATATCGTGACATGTTACATTTTCATGGCGAAGGGCCACAGAATGGAAACCAAAGCACATGCATGCATAAGGGAAGGTGAAATGAACAGTCAGGGAAGGTGAAATGAACACCATTGGAAAATGAAATGAACCATCATGGAAGGAGAAACAATTTTTTTAGAAGTTTAAATATGCCATTCAAAGAGGTCAGATGGGGTTGGAAACTATCATGAGTAGTGTTGCAGATTTGAAGGCAAGAGGGCCATTCTAGACCTGTTCGAGCTGTTTTTCTTCCATTGACTAGTTTGGGAAAACCAGAAACTTCTGTTATTGTAAAATGACAAATTTTTAATACATAAATTTTTAGAAAGTTGCATCTTATGGACAAGAAAGGAGGAGTCATTTTCTGCATGCATGATTAAATGTCTATTTTTCCCCTTTTCAGATTTTAGGCTTGTAAATGGAGTTTATACAAGTTTCTTGGTTGCTTCATGCGAATGTCTAAATCTGAAAACCTCATTTAAAACCCTAGAAGCCAGCACTTAGCTTATCCGGATTGTGCTTGTTTTGCAAGTCCAATAGGTTAGGTTGAATGCATGAAAACCTCACATCTTCGGTTTTTTTGGAATAGGATAGCATCATACTGAATGCATTTTATTTTTAGTTTTTTGCATTTCATGTTCATTTTCTGCATTTTATTTTTCTAGAAATTTTAACTTTTATTTTAATTTTCATGCATTAAAATAAACATTTAAAATTTTTCAAAATCCAAAAATAATTTAACCATTGCGTAGGTTATACTTCATACTTCTAATACGCAATTTGAAATTTCATTTTCGGAGTTGTTTAATATTTTTAAAAATTCATCGAAGTTGCTATTTTACTACAGATTTTAAAAAATCCGAAAATAGAATATTTCCATTTTAAGGTCAAATTTCATTTTTTCAGTTTCATTTTTGTTTTGCACTCATGAGCCTATGATGACATTCCCTTCATGAAAATTCCAATTTCATTGAAGGAGTTATGTTTTATGGCATTTCACAAATTTCCATTTTTGGAGCCTAAAATTGCCCTCTCTTCATAAAAATTCTGATTTTACGAAAGAGGGGTAATTTGAGCATCACATTGAAGGTCATATGAGGGCCAACTCACATTTGCTTTATTTTGGTTCAATGAACAATCACTAAAGTTTCATGGTAAAATAAACCAACATTGCCCCTTGTTTACAGTTACTTGCAATCACTAAGGTGTTCCAAGCATTTAAATTGAATATCTTTATTTGAGATTACCAATACACATATGCAAATGCTAATACAACGGAGACCTTGGAGAAGTCATTTGTTTGACTTCTTTGCAAGAGGGGATTTGGAACCCAAATCCTAAGGAAGAGTGTACTTTCACAATTGGGTGAAAATACAACTCAACACATCCCAGAGGTGCCCATGCCTTAAGCTGTCTCAAGGGATGTGGAGGCTAGGTTTCATGCTGAGATCGTGTGATTGGAGGGTCTCTTACGGTGATGGGAGGAGGAGCATAGAGACATTTTGTAGGATAGGGATCTTTTGCAAACTCAGTTAGCACACCAGGATAGTGCATTGGCTATGTATCACCGATGAGATATAGAGTGGGGTCGGTACCAGGTGGAGCTAGAGATGGAAGTTGTCCGTATTGATGGATAGTTGCCTATTCTCGATGGATGTGGGTCATCACACTGTACGAGAGGTAGTGATATAGAGTAATCTACATCATATCATCACAGGCAGCTAGGTGAGGGTAGTGTTGGTGGGAAGGGTGCAGGGGCTGGCAGCAGCCGTCCTGAGAGGTCCCATAGCACCCATGCTACTGGGGGTAGTACCAGTCGGATCGATCCTACATGATCATGGTGGCCGACTCCCTAGGCTTTGAGGATTTTGAGTTTTTAGTTTTTTTGTGAGGTCAGAGGAAGTTCTTATTGTAGCCTAAGGGAATTTTGACTTGATATATATACATGACTCTATTTTTTTTTGGTTTGATTATATACTTGTCATGGTTTATTGTTTTTTATGCACGTTTATTTATTTTGATGTATGCATATGCTATTATGACTGCAGATGATGTTAGCTATATGATATAGATGGATGCAAATGGAATGGATGGAATGATTTGTTGGTATACAAGTGGTGGCACCATAGGCTGTACAAGATTTACTGGCTTTCTATACTATGTGATTGCTTTATGAAATAACTTTGTATTTGTAATTTTTGTTTTGTATTTTTTGACGGTGATGTAAGTAATGAAATGTACCATAATTGTTTTAAATATAGTTAAGGTTTTTTTGAGACTCATATGCTTTAGCTAACTAGTCAATACTATACATTTATCTTAGAAGACTTTCGAACAAGGTATGAATTAGACTTGAGTTTGACCAAGTTATTTCACATCCCTGTGTGTGCGATTGAGTTCGTTGATGTGGTATTCATAAGGGTACTGCTAGTGCCAGGTAGGTTGTCCACCAAACCTATACTGAAGATCACCTAATTAGATCCACCAATCCCTTTGTTGCATTTAGTAAGATTAATCTATGGGGCAATCTAGGATACCATAAGCTAGTTCATCCACATGCAAACATTGATCTGTACATATGCTCAATAGCTAATGTGACAGATATATCATCATGCGGGAGGTTCACCACCAGTGCCAGTAGGATATCCACCAAACTAGGACTGAGGATCACCTCATGACCTTTCGAATGCTAAGAGTTCTAGGGATTCAAGTTCGACTCCCTTATTTTCTTCAATTTTATTGGGATACTTGCTCTCATATATAGTGATAAAAATCATTGTTTATTTTTTGTTTTTGAGCAAGGGATTTGAATTTTGAGTGATGGGGATCACTATTTCTTGTTTTTTTTTATGTGTGCACTTTGAGGGTTTTGATGTCAAACTTTGGAGTTTGTACTTTTACTTTTGTAATTTTTTGATGTTTGCATTTTTTTGAGAATTTGGGATTTCTTATAGTGGTAAAAACCACTATTTGTTTTGGGGAATTGGTTAGGGAAGATGCTTGTCCTTTTACCAACTCTCAGCATTCTTGGGTCATTCACATAGGGGTATGAGAAAGATAACTATTTCAATGTATGGTAACCTAGTCTGCTATGTAGATTTCATCTTTCATTCACACAACTTGGGAATTTTTATGTTTTTTTTTTTTTTTAAGCTTGTGTTGGGATGCTATGTAACAAGGCATGTTCCAAGTAAAAATCTACCTTGTAAAAATTGGTCTGAATGTGTACATCATTTGGATAGAAATATAAAGACAACTGAATGACTAAAACCCTAAAGACATGAAAAGACAACTGACTATGACATGGCAAAAATACGAATGGCATTATTTTTGTTGGATCATTTACAAAATGGATAAATGTGTAAAATGATGGACTTGCTGAGTAATTACAATCTATGGTGCATTTGACATGTATGACCAACAAATATGCAATGTATGTATGCGATGCCTAATGCAGTTCTATTTATGTTTTGATTTTTAAGATTATGCATGAAAGTGAGATGCAACTTTTTTGATATTTTTGATTATCTATTGTTTTTTTGAATATTCATTTTTGACCAAGTGATTGTGGGAACCCTTGGATATTTTGGCTTGACCAAAGGGATTATGGATACCTTTGGGGCATTTTAGGTGACCAAGCGGTGGCGAGAACCCTTGGATATTTTGGTTTGACCAAAGGGATTATGGATACCTTTGGGGCATTTTTGGTTGACCAAGCGATTGTGGGAATCCTTGGAGCTTTTTGTTTGACCAAAGGGATTATTGATACCTTTGGAGCATTTTAGGCTGACTAATCAATTATGGGAATCCTTGGAGCTTTTGGTTTGACCAAGTGATTACGAGAACCCTTGGAGCTTTTAGTTTGACCAAGTGATTGCGAGAACCCTTAGAGCTTTTGGTTTGACCAAAGGGATTATGGATACCTTTGGGGCATTTTAGGTTGACCAAGCGATTGCTAGAACCCTTTGAGATTTTAGGGGGCTATGGCTCTCTAAATGTTGAATGGCCTCAAATGACTAATGTTCAAGGGTTCTAATTCCTTGATTCCTTCAAGAGAGTCGAGTCGATACATTCCAAGTCCTATTTTAATGTCGATTACATAAGGACCTAACCAATTTTCTATGAACTTGTCCCTTAAATGGGGTGACAAGTTAGAATTTTGTTGGTTCTCTTTTAAGACCAGGTCACCAACCTAAAAGTCCCTCAGGTGAACTTTCATGTTGTATGCTTTCTTAAGTTGCTCTTGATAGATACATAAATGCTCGAGAGCATTGATGCATCGTTCATCGAATAACGTAAGCTGGTCTAACTAGGTCTATCATGCAGTGTCATCATCGATGAAATCTTGCATTGATATGCACAGGGAGGGTATTTCCAACTCGAGAGGCATGACTACCTCGGAGCCATACACTAGAAAAAATGGAGTTGCCCCAGTGGGCATCCGAATGCTGGTGCGATAAGCCCACAGGGCAAGTGGTATTTGGATGTGCCAATCCTTATGATTATTTGTGACTATATTTTTAAGGATGGCAACTAGCATTTTGTTTGATGCCTCTGCTTGCCCATTTGCCTGTGGATAATAAGGTGTCAAAAAACTATGCTGAATTTTATACTTTGTTGTCAAAGCACACACATCTTTATTCTTAAATGATTTCCCATTATCCGAGATGATCTTGAATGGAATACAAAAACAACATATGATGTTATGTAAAATGAAATCCGCAATGTGGGGCCCGGTCATAGAGGTAAGCGAAATTACTTCCACCCACTTAGTGAAATACTCTACTGGTGTTATGATAAACGTGTGATGACCTGACGATGTAGGGGAGATCTTTTTGATGAGATCTAAGCCCCACTATGAAAATGGCCAAGCTAATTGGATCGGCTACAAGGCCTGAGAAGATACATGTGTCAAGTTAGCATGGTGTTGAAACTTCATACACTTTCACACATATGTGCAACAATATCGCTCTAAAGATGGCCAATAATAGCCCATGCAAAGAATGCGCTTTACGATGGCCATACTACTGAAGTGGCCATCACATGTACCATTGTGCACTTGGATGATCACCCAAGTGGACTCTTGATAGTTCAAGCAATGGAGGAGGATTCCTTCGTAGATTTGACGATATAAAATGTCTCCTAGCAAGACATGTTTTACCGCTTTCTATTTGAATGATATTTTTGTGATGTGCAACAATCCAAGTGGGAGGCTACCTAACTTGAGATAGTCTCTTATGGGTGTGTACCAATCTTGTTGATCAGAAACCTCAATGGTATGAATGGTCGATCCCTCTTTAAGTTTATCCCTAGAAAAAGTTGAGCGGAAAATAACTTGTAAAAATAGTGTTGTGTTGCTATTAAGATGGGTTGGGGAGAACAAAGACCCTCAGTTGGTGTGGTTCAGACTATCATGGATTTGAGAGAACCTATCCTAAGATGGTTCAATCTAGATCAGGTGGATTTCTAGCATTATGTTAGATCTTGTACGCTTCATCACGTATTGTGATAATGTTTTGACTTGAATGGTTGTCATATCACCAGAAGGGTCTTGCAGGATTAGTGATCCCAAGGAGGCCATAGTGTCCACAAAATGATTCGATAATCGAGGGAGTGCCTCGATGTCGTACCATTCATGTTTTTCCAAGAATTTATCCACAAGGGCTTTGTAGGCCTGTAGAACTAGGCATTTGCATTGGAATACCCCTTTCACTTGGTTGAAAATTAACAACGAATCACCAAATATATTCAAGCATTTGATATTCATGGTGATGGTTGCCTAAAGACCTATGAGCAAGGCTTCATATTCATCATTTTTATTGTTGCATGGGAAATAAAGTTTAAATGATAAAGGCATTGGAGCCCCTTGCGGTGTGAAAAACATGATTCCTACGCCACCCCCTTGCTCACATTTAGAACCATAAAAAATAAGGTTATGTCAGCCTGTGAATTAGGCTCATTAGAATTTTGTGATTCTAAGACATGGAAGACCCCATCATCGGGTAGCTCTATGGTTAATGGCTGATTGTCTTCGAGAGGATCCTCTGCTACTTGATCAACGATGACTTGACCTTTGATGGAATTTTTTCCAATGAATTCGATGTCAAACTCTGTCAACAACATGATCCATTTCATCGTGTGACTACTATGATAAGTGTGATGAATCATGTACCATAATGGATTCTCTTTAGACACAACATATATCGTATTTCTTAGCTTGTAATGGCATAGATTTTTGGTGGCAAACACCATCATCAAGCATAGCTTCTCAACGTATGCATAGTTAAGTTCATAGCTGACCAGGGTGTGGCTAAGATAATAATTAGATTGTTCTTTATGGAGTTCATTTTTTTGGGCTAGCATGGCACCCACTGCCACCTCAGTAGTCGAGATGTATAAATAGAACAAAACTCTTGGTCTAGGTAGTACCAATAATAACGATGAAGCCAAGTATTGTTTGATGTTGTTGAAGGCTGATTAGCACTCATCATCCCAATGAAATGCTACCCTCTTATGTAATAATTTATTCATGGGTTAGCATTTGTCAGATAACTGTGCTATGAAGTGCTTGATTGATGCAACCTTTCCCTGTAAGCTTCTAAGCTACTTGATGGTGGGTGGGGGAAGCATTTCAAGGATTGCCTTGACTTTATTTGGATCTACCTCGATGCCTCGTTTTGAGACTATGAAACCTAATAGTTTTCTAGATGTGACACCAAATACGCACTTCTTGGGGTTTAGCCTAACTTTGTGTTCGATGAGGGGATCAAGGATCTTGCATAAGTCATTGAGATGGTTTTGGCATAAAAGATATTTGGCCAACAAATCATCCATATAATCTCCAAATTTTTATGAATGTGATCATGGAAGATGTATGTCATAGCGCGTTGGTAGGTGGCAACAACATTTTTAAGTCCAAAGGGCATGACCTTATAAAAAAATGTCCCCCAGGGTATCATGAATGCCATTTTTAGTTGATCATCAAGATTGATATGAATTTGGTTGTATCCCGAGAAACCATCCATGAGGGAAAGTATTTCATGGCATGTTGTAGCGTCTACCAATGCGTCGATGCTAGGCAAATCATCCTTAGTAATTTATTTGTTTAAATATTAAAAATTGGTGCATATGTGAATCCTCTCGTTAGTATTTTTAACAAGTACCATGTTGGATAGCCATGGTGGGTAATCTACGTAGATGACAAAATATGCATCCAACAACTTTTGTAGCTCATATTTTACCATTAAGGCCACTGTTGGGTGCATCTTACATAGCTTTTACTTGACTGGCTTGACTTTCGGATCAAGCATTATATTATGTGTGACTAGCTGCGGGTCTAGCCCCGACATGTCTTTGTAGGACCATGCAAAAACCTCCTTCTTCTCTTTGATAAGGACAATGTAATTGGCTTGCTCTTCAGGGGATAAAATTACCCCTAGCTTGATGATTTGTGAATTCATTGGATTAGAGCCAATGTCTACGTCAATCGTCTCTTCGACTGGCATGTGGGATTCGTCTTCCAACTGGTGTGGAGTTGGGATCAGGTAGATATCATGCACTAAATTTAGATCTACGTTGGTAATGTCAGGTTCCTATTTAGCATGGAAGATATCCTGAGTCTATCCTGGGGTGAAATGACACATCTCATCGCATGACCAGTACTCTGATGGGGATGGTGGTGAGTTAGCATGACCCTAGTCTATGCCATATAGGTCTAGATACAATGGTCGTGTTGGATCGAATGGATTGCAGATGGGGGCGGTTAAATAAATGGAGATCAAATTGATGGAATAAATTTGGTCTCCATTACCACGGGGGTGTTGATTCAAACATTCTTGGTGATCCTTATGCCTCAGATCTGGATCTATGGGTACTGGTACAAAAGGATTGGCCCTATGTGTGGATAAAAGGATATGTTCTACCCTTGGTACTAATGGCCCTATAGGTTTTTTAGGTGGGAGGTTCTACCTATATGCCCTAAGTGATGGATGCAACACTTGGTTTAACTGCACTTGATCTAAATTCCACCTATGCCTTGGTCCCATATTAAGATGTTCAAACATACCATCAATGTCTATGGGGTATTCTTGTTGCCTCATATGGTTGAGATATGCCATCTCAGTCTCATCCTCATAGTCGCTATTGAATATCCATAGGCCTTCATTGGCTTTAACCACTATGTGCTCTTCTGGTTGGTATAGCCTCCCACTAGGTGTTTCTTGATCACTATCCTCACTTTCTATGATGTTGAAGAAGATATTTGGATCTGTGGCACCCGGTGGATCACTTGGCATTATGGCTGGAATGGGAGGGTTATTTTGTTTGAGCATGTTGATTTTGTCCCTTCTGGGTTGTTTCGCTCTCTATGAGAGGGCTGGATTCTCTGGATGCAATAATTTCCTGATTGGACCATTCAAGGGAAAAATTACCATGAAGTTCTCCTGATAGTCATCAATGGGTGTCACCTACGAGTGATTGCTATTAGACTCAAAAGGGTCCTAGGGTGCTACCTCATAATATGACTCATCTTCAGAATACTCCCATTGATCTTGTTCATATCCTTCTTGGAGGTTACTTCTTGAATTTTCCCCTTCCTCGATCAAAGGGGAAGGGTTGTTGAGGTCAACAAGGTTTGTTGTTAACAATGGGAGATAGTCCCCCAATGTGTATGGCATATGGATCTTGTGCCAACCCATCCCTGTTGCCTAGACCTAGGCCTTGCATAGTTTCTACCAAGATGTCGAGGGACAAAAGGTGGTTGAACCCTATGCCTGATTTATTGTATGGCATATGGTATCTTGGTTGGCAAATAATGTGCATTCCTTGTTCATATCTGCCTAATCCATATCCATGCCAATTACATTGGTTAAGGTATTTTAGGGGAAATTTTAGGTTGGACAAATAGTCAACATCCTCAATAAATGGCTCTTCGTCCTCTTCCTCTTGTAGGTAGGGTTCAATGGTGTTGTTGAGGCCCCCATATATAAGTTGGTCTGATTTGGTGGGTAGCCTAAAGGGATGATGGTGTCGACGAGGAGGCGAGGTTTCCCAATGTCTTGCAGGGATTCGAGTGCAAGTGTTGCCATGATGTTCTACACTAGGTACTCCCCCAGGTCTATATTGGCCATATCAATGTTAACTATCAGCGGTTGAGTGGGAGAGAATGAGATTTCTCCCTGAGTCCACTCCATGTTGGGTGGACCAGGTGTCTTGACTTCCATTCGACTAGGCACCTCTTTGATAGAGATGGTTGAGACTAGTGGTGGTACCTCCTCTAGGGGCTTCTTCCCATTTTCCTTCGGTGTTTCCACCATAGGTGGCATCATTGGTGAAGGAACAGACAATGAAGATGGTCCAGGTTGGTGAGTTGAGGGACTTAACAATGGGGATGTAGGTGAAATCAGACCCTGAGTGGACGGATTCAATTGAAAGTCTAAATATGTCGATGGAAGGGTCGATTGTGGCATCAACTGCATTGCATTTCAAAACATAAAGGGATCTAGGTCCTCTAGGACTACATGTACTTGCCCCTCGTACGTGTATTTGAGGCATTAATGGGCTATCAAAGGGACACACTTCATGTCCTTGATCCAAGGCCAGCATAGCAAGATATTGTGGGCCATTTCGCCCTCAAGGATGTGACACAACGTAGGAATGGTCTTTTGTCCTACTTGGATGGGTAGAATAATTATGCCAACCATCGAGCATAACGCATCATTGAATGCTCAAATAGTGTAAGTGGACACCACAATGTGGGATGTCGACAACTTAAGATGTTTTAATGCCGCTATCATGATTATGTTGTTGGATGAGCCAGTGTCCACCAACACCCTCTTGAATGGAATCCCATTGACCCATGCAATGACGTGTAGGGGTGGATCCACCATATCACCAGTCACCAATTTTAGTTCACCTTCCTTGAAGGTTATGACTGGTTCTATGCATTGTCTCACATGTCCCACAAAGTTGTTGAAATAATTGGGTTCATGGGGCTATAGCTTAATGGCTTTGATTATATCTATAGCACCCTAAAATTGGTGCAGTTAAACCCTTAGAAAAAATATAAAAATTTGAATTTTAACCCCGAAACCACCCATTAACTGCTCACACCATTTTTCGTGCCATTTTTAGGAGTTGTTTTGATCGTTGGACGATATCATCATTGATCAGACGAAATCATCCCAGATCGGATGAATTCTTCTAGAACAGAATGTCCAGACATTTTCATCATAAAACCAAATTTTCATAATTATATTTTATTTCAACAGCCTCTCCAACTTGGGAAGAAGCGTGTCTGCACAGTTGGATATTACTCCGTTGGAGATCTACCATATTGGGATGATCCCCAACATCCTAACCTCCCCCTAATTCTATATAAACTAGGATTTTCTTAGTTTATCCCCTTGGCTCTCCTCTTGACTCCCTCCCTGGTTGATTTTCCCTGCCATTTAGCTTTTTTGTATTAAGACGTCCTATCTACCATTGTTTGCACTCGTAGTTTTAAGTTTTCATTGCAATATTTCACTGTGCTTCAGCTGGAGGAAGATCGGATCATCGCAAGCGATTCCACATGATTTTAGATGATCCTATCGCAGATCGATGATGATCTCGTACGATTGGAGGTGATCTCAACTGTAGTTCATATTAGGGGTAATCAGAACCCTGAGTTTGCATTTATCATCTTCCTTCCTTATTTTATTATGCATTAGCTTGATTTATTTTCATTTTGCATCCTGGAGTTCACCTCATTTAGCATAAATGCATGATAAAGTTAAAATAAGCTATTATAACAATGCATTTTCTTTAATATGCTATCTAGATTTATTAGTTAAGCATTTATACTATCATTTCTATCATTTTGCATTATTCTTGCAGTTGCATTTTTGGTTTTTGGTGTCTGTTTCTATGATTACAAGTTTCTAACGAATTCGTCTGATGAATTCGTCAGATCAATGATGATCTTGTCTAATTTTAGATGATCACCTATGATCTGGGACATTTATGTACAATTGCAGATGATCCTGTCATATTCAGGATGATCTGGACTCCTACAAGCTTCAGAATCTTCATTAGACATCCGAAATCAGGTGTATTCTTTCTCATTTAACGTATTTCTGGTATTTAGGATTCATTCATGCTTTTTGTATTCATATAAATTAGAATTTTCATATAGAATAGCTTAAATTCATTTTTACCAACCTAGGGATATGAATTATTGAGTATAAAATGAACAAATCAAAACCATTTTCAACCTAGGCATGGAAACTACCACTCCAAGTTTCCTGGTGAACCCCACCATCCATCAAAAATTCACCCTTATACCCCTCCCCCGAGAGGCGTGACCTTCAAAGTGCCTCTCAGTCCAAGGTATTGTCCCATCCTTCTCGCATCCCCCTTTCGGGCATGGATCCTTTAGCCTGAAGGTAAGGGCACAAAAAATTTGGGCCAGTACATTTTGGTGAACCCGACGTGAAACTAAAAACCTTTTGAAAAAAATCCAAAAACAAACAAAAAAAATTATTATTAAGTAACATCTAGAATCATTAGACAAACAATTAAAGTTGCATATCATATTTATATGGTAGATTATAATAGAAGATGAGCTGTCATCATAAATGTTGAAAATCAATTAATGGCCATAGAGATTACTTCTGTACTTAGAGTACCTCAAACAAATAGGGTCCAACCTTTGTGGGATGAACTTGATAGGAGATTGGGTATCATTGAATCCATATCTACAGAACTTAGGCAAATTAAGAGGTTTGTCCTAGATAGAATCTTGGATCCTGATCAGGTGACTTTGTACCATGAACTTCAGAGAGCTTGCCATAGGTGGTTAGCCAATAAAAGAGCACTAGTGTCTTCTAAATTATACACCTTTGAGGAATACCTCGAGAACATAGTTGTAGTACACAAATTTATATCTCGTATAGAGGATCAATAAGTCGTTCTTACAGATAGAAAGATATGGAATAGAGTTCCTAGAGTTGTGTTATATTGAGAGTATTGCCATGAACTTTATTTCTATAGGTCAAAATCTGAAACAGATCATATTACTATAGCACACTTTGTCAAATTCTTGATTGAAGAGGAGCATTTCATGACTCCTGATGAACTTGATCCTATTAATGATATCCATAAACTATTTATAGAAAACTAAGTCATTCTTTTTACTATTGTTATTTTTTTTTGCAACTAGAATGCTATTTGTTATCTTTATAGTAATATTATAAAACACAAAAACAATAAAAACAAAACAAAAAATAAAACAAAACATTTCCTTTTAAGTATTATAGTAGGTATATAGTTAAAATATATACCTCTCAACCCTATCGCACATATATATAAGTATATATATTTGCTAAAACCTAAGTTTAGCACAATGCCTAGACTTAGGAATGGAAAACAAACCGAAGAAGAAGAATATTGGTTAGGAAAACCATTAATTGACCAAAATGTCCTTGTTGAGGACCAAGTCCATGAAGAAGAAATCCTAGACCAGCAAGAAGAGGAGCTTGCTATAAGAAATGAACAAGAAGAAAATGTTAGAGAGGAAGGATCCTCATCCCCTAAAATATCTCCGGGAGGATCTATCACTTTTGAAAACATGGAACAATTATGGAAGTTTATTAATACTAATATTGGTGTTTTTAATAGAGCAGTCCATATGGACAAGGATCGAATTAGTGACACTCAAGCAACTCTAGAAGATGTATTTTACACATGCACGAATCCCTTGTCCTTTATTGATCAAGAGAGTGATCAAGCTGGATCATCCAATCTGGATATGGTAGCTATAATATAGAACATGCAACAACAACAGGTTACCCAACCATCTAAAGTGCCTGTTAGCAAGCCTAGGGCTATTCCCGCATAAAAGAAACCATCATTTACTGCTCTATTTTGCCAAGCTATTGAGCAACATACCTTAAATCAGCAAAAATCCAAAACAAAACCAAACACCAATTACCAACAATCTGGGATACAACATAATACTATTACAAATCCTCTTCATAATACTCTTCCTACAAACACTTTACATAATAGCAATATAGCGTCTAATCCTTGTCACACCGTCATACACTCATAAATCCCATGCCTATGTCCCACCAAACAAATATGGTGGACAAAATAGCAATCTTGAAGTCGTGGTGAAATAGTTAGTTTCCTGCATGGACCAGATAGATCCCTACCATCCCTCGTACAATTATCGAGAGATGTGTAGTCAGCCTTTAGATCGTATAGTTGTAGCACAGCCATATCCTAAACATTTTCCTATGCCTGTCTTGCCCATATATAAAGGAACGGAAGATCCCATAGAGCATATTCGTATGTTTAGGATAGCATGTCATGATATATCACATGATGACTTGTTATTACTAAAAATGTTCCCGAAGAGCTTGGGAGGAATGGCATTGGAGTGGTATTATCAATTACCCACTAATTCTTTGAGGAATTTCAAAGAAACCACTGAGTCTTTTGTTCATCAATTTAGTGCCTATATCGAAATACATGTGACCTTTAAATATTTGTATAACTTAAAACAAGACAAATATGAATGCTTTTCTGATTTCCTAGCTAGGTGGAGACAGTTGACAGGAAAATTGCACTTTGTGTTTCCTTATAGGGAGATGTTGGATATCTTTATTAATAATTTGCAAGAGCAACTATCTTACGAGTTATCAACTGCTACCTTGACCACCTTCGATTAGGCTATAGACTTATCCAGATGAGTGGAAGATGCTCTCATTAGGAGAGGACAACTTGAAAAGAAAGACGATGAGAAAACATCCAGAAATAAATATAAAAATAAACAAGTTGTGGGTGATGGAGTCACTGATAATAGAAATATTTCTACTATTAATTTTGTGAAGACAATGAAGAAGTTTATATTGAAACCTCCTGATAAACCTCCTCGAGAATTTACTTGGTTAAATCAACCTTTATCAACTATTCTCCCACAATTATTAGAATGAGGTTTGATTCAATTACAAAATATCCAGAAACGTGATCCAACTATACCTGGATACAGAGCTGATTTACACTGTGACTTCCATAGAGGACCTGGACACACTACCAACTCTTGTAAAATATTAAAACATAAAATACAGGACCTAATTGATAACAATGAGATGGAGGTGCAAGCCTTTCAACCTAAGAAAAATCCTCCTAATAATGCTCAAAATAACATCCCACAAAACCAGAATCAGAATGCTAATCAGTCATTGGACATATTTCAATATCCTTTACCAAAAAATGGCAAGGAAGTGGCTAATCAAATTGAACATCATAATGTTCCCCCTCCTACTCGATATGTAAGGACTATTAGTGGGCATTTACCCATTCATGATTTGTAAATATTTGACACAACCTTATCTATGGTTATTACCAGGCCTCTACATAATATTTGGACACCTGATCTTAGTGATACAGAATACGAGACTGAGAGTGATATGGAAATCACATCAAATCAATTGAATAATTTTGAAGATGAATTAGATACTATTCACCCTATCACAAGTCATATGGTTCTAGAAGAAACATTTCCAAGAAGAGTCACTCATCGTCCCGCAAATTAATTTCTAATGAGCAAGCCATAAATGCTAGACCAAGACCTATTCATCATCCGTAGAATAATATTGTGGGTACCATCAGAGATGTTACTAGACAACGGGCTCAAAAATCTCAACAAGATCAAATGCAGAATGATGTATTATCTCCATTTGTTTTGAAAGTTCCTATAAATGGAATCAAGCACCTAATGTTCAACCTAAACCTCCTTATAATATTAATGAGAAACTATCAAATATTACAGCTATAATTTCTCTTTTGGACCTTTTAAGATCTTCTCCTACACATAGAGATGAATTAATGCTCACATTAAGCTAGATGATGGTACCACAAGACATTCAACCTGAAGCCATGGATAATACTATAATAACTCATGAAGTTGATTGTATTGACTTCCAGGATAGGGACATACCTCAACATAGTTTACATAAGGATAACCCCTTATATATTATTGCCTTAATTGGAGATGTAGCAGTTAAACGAGTCTTGATTGATAATGGTTCATCTTTAAACATCTGCACTTTTGACTTCTACCAAATATTTGGGTTTAGAAGTGATGAAATGAAAAGAACTGATATGATTATAAAAGCTTTCAATGACAAAACACAAGAAACATGTGGAGTTATTACCATTCCATTGCAAGTCGGTCCAAGAACCTTGGATATGACTGTATTTATTGTACATTGCCCTGCATCGTACAATATACTCTTGGGTCGCCCTTGGATCTATGTGAGCCATTCCCTCAACTTTACATCAATGTGTTAAATTTGAATTTAAGAATCAGTTGGTTACCATTCATGGTGATCCTAGACCCTTTGATATGTGTGCTTTGGCAGAACTTGTTGGAGTTCAATTTTACCCTGCTCTGTCATCCACACATCCTAATTCTCATTACTTGTCTAAACATGTGAAGCACACACCCACAACGTCATCTACTTCTTCTCCATCAGTTACACCCCTACATATAGCTCAACCATCCTCTAAACAAAACACATTAGGACCTCAAAAATATCCTAATCCCACAACCAATGTCTCTTGTTCTACTCTTATAACTTCTATACCTATAATATGCCCATCCATCAACATCTCTACAACATCTAAATCCACCAAAGGCATAGTTTCCACATCAGAAGATGTAGGAAATGTTCCTTCTACCTCTTATGTTCTTACTGACGAGCTCTTACCTGATTTATATAAAAATTATATCAGATAAAATGAATGCTTCTATGCAAGATTCCCTTATTTTAAATAATTTACCACCATCTCCTCATACCTTGGGCCTCCCATAGCCTATGGGAAGTATTTACCAAGTCGGGAGCTATGCTTTTATTTATAAGGGATATGACTGGGGTAGAATACCCAAAAACATCAAGACTCATTATGATGGATATGCTCGATGTTATTTTACTAATGAGTATATTAAAGCCAAATATATAATGCTTAAATTGGGATATAAAGGGAAATTTTTAGGACCTTTCCAAAATGGTATGAAAGAACCTTTTGAGATAGAATTGTGGCCCTCCCGATGTGGTGTGGGCCTATTTCCTAGTAAGGGTCAGCCCTTCCCATTTGAGGATGATGACCAACTCATGTGTTACCAATATTATTTGGATAAGCGTGATGCTTTGCATTTAATGAATAAGCCATTTACATGTAATATGCTATCTATAGCTTACCCTGAGATGATCGCTAAATCCGACAATGAGTTGGAGGGAGATATCTTCCATGATGTTTTCATTGAGGAATTATTACATAATGAATTTTATTTTGATGGCTCTATACCTAGTATAGCCCAGATTGAGGCCACGAATCCTCAAGATGAATTTCCAAGCTAACCTTGGACGAATTATAGGAACTGGGCATCTCACCCACCCCACCTAATTTTGAGAAAAATATACACATGGAAGTAGAAAATGTCATAACAATTAACATTGGAACTGAGGATAATCCTCACATAATTAACATTGGATCAGAATTGAGTCAAGAAAAATAGGATAAATACATTGCATTTCTTAAAGAATATGAAGATGTCTTTGCTTGGACATATGAATATATGCCAGGTTTATACCCTTTTGTAGTTATGAATCACCTATTAGTCCATCCGGATGCTAAACATGTTAAACAAAAACTTAGAAAAATGCATCCTAAAGTGGCCTTACTGGTCAAAGGGGAGTTAGAAAAACTCTTAAATGTTATTTTTATACAAGCCATTGATTATGTTGAATGGATATCTAATGTAGTTCCAGTAATAAAAAAAGAAGCTACTAAGGTTAGGGTTTGTACAGACTTTAGAGATATTAATGTTGCATGCCCTAAATATGATTTTCCCCTTCCCAATATGGATCAGATCATTGATTTTCTTATTGGGAGTGGAATGATATCCTTAATGGATGGATTTTCTAGTTATAATCAGATCAGGATAGCTCCTGAAGATCAGGCTAAAATAGCCTTTATTACCCCTTGGGGGACCTTTTGTTGGAAAGTGATGCCATTCGGCTTAAATAATGCAGGTGCAACCTATCAATGAGCCATGACTTATATATTTCATGATATGATGCATGATATACTACATGATTATGTAGATGACATTATAGCTCGTTCTATTAACGAAGATGACCATTTAGATGACTTGAGAAAAGTATTTAATCGGTTAAGGGAATACCTTATCCGATTGAATCTAGCCAAATGTATATTTGCAGTTAATTTCGATAAATTATTGGGGGTTATAGTTTCTTTACGTGGCATCGAAATTGACCCTCTCAAGATTTTGGCTATCACTGATATGCCCACACCCACAAATATATCTGAATTACGGAGTTTACAAGGTAAGCTTCAAGCTATCTATCGCTTCATCGATAAGTTGGCGGATAAAATTGGACCCTTTCTTAAGCTTCTTAAGAAGGATGTCTCATTCCATTGGGACAACGAATGTCAAGAATCATTTGAACTCCTCAAACAATATCTTCTTAACCCACCTATACTTTCACCGCCTAGACCTAATCGCCCATTTATCTTGTATATTTTTGCTTCATATTTTGCCTTAGGAGCTATGTTAGCTCAACTTGATGATGAGAAGAGAGAGCATGCTAATTATTAAATTACCCGCTACACAACATTAGAGAAGTTATGTCTAGCAGTTGTATTTTCTACATAGAAACTATGTCATTATATGCTCAGTCAGAAAACATACGTTATTGCTAAATACGATCCCTTATGGTATCTCATGAGTCGACCTTATTTATCTGGTCGCACAGCAAAGTGGGTTCTTGCTCTAAGCGAGTTTGAACTCACGTTTATAAGATAGAATTCTATTAAGGGTCAAATAATAGCAGATCAATTAGCTGTTGCACCCTTAGAGTCTACCCACCCCCTCATCATTGAGTTTCTTGACGAATGCCTTAAACTAGAGGCAGACCATCTAGAGCAATGGTCCTTATACTTTGACGAAGCCTGATGCATGAGTGGGGATGGTGCAGGTATTATTCTAATATCTCCATAGAAACATATTATACCTCTGTCCTTTACATTAATGTTTGTTTGTACTAATAATACTGCTAAATATGAAGCTCTAATCCTTGGCATATGAGCAGCCTTGGCACTAAAAATTAAAAATCTATTAGTTTTTGATGATTCTCAACTTGTTATAAATCAAATTAATGATGTTTATCAGACCAAAGATGATAAATTGTGCCCATATAAAGAATATGTATTACAATTAATATATTTATTTGATCAATTTCTTGGTAGCTATTCCTAGAACTGCAATCGTGCGGCTGACGCTATGGATGCAGTTGCATCTCTTTTACCCTTGGAGTTATATGATGAATATGCTACCATCATTATTCATTGAATCCAGGAACCCGCTTCAAATAAATCATGCTTAGAACCTTTGGATGTGTTTCTAATCAATAAAACTACTCCTAAACTTTGGTACACTGATATATTCAATTTTCTTCAAAATGGGACCTTCCCTGAAGGTTTTAATAGAAACCAGCGCCGGTTATTACGTAGACGAGCAAGTCACTTCATAATAATTGGAAATACATTATATAGGAGATCTTTTGAAGGTATCCTACTAAGATGTTTGAATCTAGAAGAATCTAGATCAGCTTTGATTGAAGCCCATGATGGATCTTATGGGTGACACTTTAGTGGTAGCACCATTGCTAAGAAGCTCCTTAGGATAGGATATTTTTGGCCTACCATGGAGAATGATGCACATGATTACATGTGCCATTACGACAAATGCTAAAAACACGCTGACCTTGTCCATGCGCCTACACAAGAACTGCAGGCTATTTTATCTCCCTGGACCTTTTCAAAATGGGGTTTAGAAATCATTGGAAAAATCAATCCTGTGTCATCTGATGGACACAAATTCATCATAACAGCCATCGAGTATTTCACGAAGTAGGTTGAAGCTATGCCCTTAGCTTCTTGCACTGGAACCCAAGTTTCCAAATTTACTTTTAATCAAATTATTTTGTATCGCTCCAAATTTTTCACACCCTTACCTTCAGGCTATAGGATCCGTGCCCAAAAGGGGGATGTGAAAAGGATGTCATGGTACCTCGGACTGAGAGGCCTTGCGAAGGTCCCGCCTCTCAAGGGAGGTGTATATTGATGATTTTTTGATGGATGGTGGGTTCACCAGGAAACATTTAATGGCAGTTTCCACGCCTAGGTTGGGAATGTGTTTTATGTGTTCATTTTTAGCCTTAAGCATTCAAATCCTAGGTTTGGCCAAAATGCGTCTAAGCTATTCTATATGAAGATGCAGATTAAATGAATACAGAAAATAGAATTAAGACAAAAAAATAGAGAAATTACAGAATATTAAAAGAAGAATACCTGATCCGGATGTCTGATGAAGATTCTGATTCTTGAAGCAGTCAGGATCACCTAGAATTCGACAGGATCATATGAGATCCGACAAGATTCGTCTGAGATCGACGAATTCGTCAGAGACCTACAAACAGAGAAATAGGTGCAAAATACAGAAAATACAACTATCCTAACAGAGGGAAACAGTGTAAAATGACAGCAATAATATCAAACTGAAACTTAAAAATAGAAACATGAATGAATTATGCTAATTTAATCATAATTATGACTTAATTATGCATTTAATCTAGATGGGTGAACTCCAAAATGCAGAATAGCATAAAATACTGAATAAACTATCTAATTTGCAGAATAAAATAGCAGAGAAAAGATGGAGAAATGCAAACTTCAGGCACTGATTGCCTCAATGTTGACTGCAGTCGAAATCATCTCGCATTGGTACGAAATCATCTCTGATTCGACAGGATCGCCTCCGATCTGAACAGGATCGTCGACGACGATGTAAGCTTGCTCCGGCTGAAAAACACTAAGGTACCTACAACAAAATTGGTATAGAACTACTGCAAAATAGAAATTTAGGATGTTTTATCGTATGAGAAGTCAAGTTACAGAGAATTATCAGCCAGGGGGTGCTAAGGGGAGGGCTTAGGATTAAATAGGCTTAGGAGGGAGGTTAGGAGGTTGGAGATCATCCCTATTTGGGAGATCTCCAATGGGGAGGGTCTCTAACGACGTAGACACGCTTCTGCCTGGATTAGAGACCCGTTGGAACAGAAGCTAATTGTGCAAAATCAGTTTTGAGACAAGATCGTCTGGACGTCCTAGCCTAGACGAAATCGTCAGATATGGGGCGATATCGTCTGATCGGCGACGATATCGTCAAACGGTCAAAACAACCTCTAAAAATGGCACGAAAAAGGGGAAACGGATTACCCGACGGTTAACGGGCGGTTTGGGAGGTTAAAATTTGAATTTAAATTATTTACTAAAGTAAATGTAATTATTAAAATTTTACTGCGCCAATTTTAGGGTGCTACATTTTGCCCCCTCTTTAGCGAATTTTCCGAAGAAAATGCGTTAAAGATGAGTTCTTCTCGATCTACGAGAAAGCAAAAATTATTCCCATTTTTAGGCGACGATTCTTGGTCGAATCGTACGACAGCTTACTATGGTGCCCCCTCCGTGTTTTTACCCAAATCGAACGTTTGAGGTAAAAATGAGAAAAGCAAAATTGTTAAAATGTTGTTAATTATGTTTTTGAATAAAATTAAGAAAAATAGGGTAAAACCCTAATTCATTTTCTTGTTCATTTTTCTGGTTTTAGAGCTCTGAAAGCAAAAATGGTGGAGACGACGCACAGATCGACAGAGGTCCGACGCGGGCTACGGGTAAGAGTCTAAACTTAGTTTAGAATGTTTTAATTTGAATTTACATGCTTTTTAGGTGAATTTTAAATGAATTTTGAGCATCGCGGCCATTTTTGGGCCGTCGACGTCGTCGGGATGAAATCGTCTCAAGTTCGCCGATTTCGTCTAAGGGCGAAATCGGCGAAAGGGGGACGATTTCGTCAAATTAGGGACGATTTCGGCTTGCAAAATCGGAGACGATTATGCTCAAATTTGGGACGATATCGTCCAATAGTGGGCGATATCATCATTTGATAAAATTGAACTGATTTTAACTTGCATTATTAATTACTTGAATTGTTTATTAATGATTGTTTGTTGTTTTGTTGTTTATGTTGCAGAGAGGTTTGCTAAAGAGCAAGGAATGGAAATATGGAGGTTTGAGAGATTACTTGGCCGCTCTAACACAGGCGAAGCGGGATCGGCTGGCACGGGCCGGCTTACGGCATGTGGCAGAGATGCCACAAGTGTCTACAGACATGGGGCTACTGACAGCCCTAGCAGAGAGGTGGTATCCGGGTTCTTCCTGTTTTTGGCTACCTACAGGGGAGATGACTCCCACACTGGAGGATGTATGGAGGATTCTGAGGATCCCCATACAAGGACGGTTGATCACTCCTATGGCCAATCAGGGCCATGCTATGGGGCGGTTGTGTGGTGACCCGAGCTTCGCCCTAGAGAAGGGCGGAGTTAACATCGAGGCACTGCGTCAGATGCCTAGGGCATCTAGACTCACACAGGTTTTAGCTGGAGTGGTTGGTGGACTTTTGCTGTGCCACCAGAGCGGGTGCAGGGTACCATGGATGCTAGCAGATGTGATCTACGATATGCGAGACCATGGTTACAGGTTTGCTTGGGGCAGCTTTGTTCTATGTCGGTTGTACAGGATCCTGCATGGGGTCGTGTACAAGGGCGGCCGATGTCTAGTTATGACATCGCTCCTACAGGTTTGGTGCTGGGAGCACATTGCAGTGCGGAGGCCGGTAGGGCTTCCTCTGATAGGGATTGACGGGGAGAGGCCCCGAGTTTTCTATTGGTGGCTTCAGAGAGGGTCACAGTGGTGGATTGATCTACCGATGTCTCGGAGACTACTGGATGACCTTGTCCCAGATCAGATCACCTAGAGGCCTTGGCGAGAGCACCCATGGTGGGCCGAGGATGGACAGGAGCTGGCTCGCATCAGGCGAGTTTGTTGGTTATGGATGGAGAGGGAGAGGTGGAGCTCCATCGCTACGACCGAGTTTTGCGATAGTTCGGTCTATAGCGGGGATCCCATCTCTCAAGGATTACGAGTTTTCTCGGACTATCCGGGATAACACCACAGTGAGCGGGGCTCCAGACATGCAGCGCTTCTGGAGTCAGGACTCGGACGATGCCCCCATTCAGCTAGTGGATGGGGACGATGCAAGGGTAGCCGATGGCTATGATGCCTAGTACGTAGGCATCCGCCCTCCTCGGATGACGAGGGCTCAGGGTCTGATACACGCGGTTGTGCGTCGGATAGGGAGGCGATGCCAGGCGGCTATGGAGGCGGCCCAAGGTCACGGCGGGAGAGAGCCGAGGAGGCCACAGGCATAGGAGAGGCCATGAGCGGGAGAGAGGAGGGAGAAGAGACCCCCTTCTCCACAGAGAGAGAGGCCACCATCGCTCGATAAGGGCAAGGGTGTCGACACTAGGGAGAGTAGCGAGACAGTGACTCTCTGAGCGGAGACGATCCATCTCCAGGCACAGGTGCAGACCTTGCAGGAGGAGGCTGCACGCCATCGAGCTGAGGTTACATAGCTCAGAGATGAGATTGCACGCCTCAGGGCACGGGGCGGAGGAGCGAGCACATAGGAGCTGGCGCGGTCGATTGCTCAGATCACATTCTACCAGGGCATCTACTTCTAGATGGTGCCAGAGGGTCAGAGGGTATAGCTGCCAGTCGACATTGCTGACCCTATCAGGATTGGGTCATCGAGGACTTCTTCTCGATCGACGACTAGGACTCGTAGTACCACTCATACTGCGATGGGGCCACCTCGTCCACCTCAGGGCGGGGGAGGAGATGAGGCTGAGAGCTCGAGGGGTTCTCGAGACACTGCACAGAGGACATTTGATTGAGGGGATTGAGTAGGCCAAGATATATATTGTGGCATACCAATCCATTTTTGAGATGATGTATATATTGTTGATATATATATGAGATGAGATATTTTTGATCATATGACTTGTGTTATGTGTATTTTTATGATGCTTTTATGTTTGATTGATTAATTTGATGATTGGATTGAGGATTCATGAAATTATGTCATTTTGAAAATTTATAATTTTGATGTCATCCTTGTAATATTTTAAATGAAATAATCTGATGTAACAAATTGGTTGTTTGTGATGTAATGTGATAAAAAATAAAAAGAGACTTCTAACAATAATTTCAAAGGACATTGTCGCTATTATAGACCATTTCATGGAGTCGCTGCTCACTCGGTCGTCAAGCTAATCCCGAGTATAGAAATATTGTTAAAAGTAAAAGAGTGCTTAAGAGACTGTCTTAAGACTTTGGTGCAATGGTGCAAATGATGATGATGATGGTTTGTTTTTCAGATTTTCATGAAAATAGTATGCATGAAATAATGTTAAAATGATTTTTGCTAGGCATAAATTCCTAAGTGTGATAAAATTTTTGGATAATTCCTTAGGAATTATACCATCATTGCAAATTTGAAGGTTGACATAATGACATGAAATAATGAAAATGTGTTTGCTTTTTTGTTGAAAAACATAATTGTATAACAGAATGATTTAAGTCATATGGTTTTTCATGATTTTTAAATAAATGGGGAATAAAAATTGTTACAATGGTTTGCGCTAGGCATAGAATATGTAGGTATAGACTTATACCATCATCGCGAAAATCAAAGAAGAAAATAGATTGTTTTATTGCATGGTTGATTTTTAATAAACAGAAAATATGAAGATGAGGACTTGCGCTAGGCATAAAATTCCAATTTTGGTTTTGGAACTATACCATCGTCGCGAAAGTCGACAAGATATATATGTATATATGTTTTGATTGGATGGTTTTGAAAGGAATTTTGATTTTTCTATTATGCATATAGTTGTCTAAACAACTGTACTTGAAAGAAGAAAATGAATTATTTCAAACAATTTGCAAAAATATATTTCAAAGTATTTTAAAGACAAAATTTAGATTTATAAGGAATCCCATGTGCATATGTGAATTCATTTCCAATCTTGATTTATCATAATGATACACAAAATCTCTCAAATATAAAATGTGTGTGCAATTGCTATGTTCATTTACCAGTTTTGAGCAAGATAATATGATACAAGTGATTTGAAGAAACCAAATAAGTGTTCATTAACCATGATGTAGATGCATATAACCATACTAGACTACTATGTAAGTCGGATTATCAAGAGCTAGCTAATCCATAAGCGAGACATAGGTCTGTACAAAAGAAGGTCGCTAATGTGACGGACATATCGCCACGCTAGGAGTTACCCAAGGCCAAGCGGGTTGGGCACAAACCACCTGTTATGGGGCTTACCTCACAGTTTTCGAATAATTGAGAATTCCAGGGATTCAAGCTCATCAACCCTTCTTTTCTTTTCAAAGGGTAGGGAAAGGGATTTTATTGCTTTTGCTTTTGCTTTCTTTTGCTTTTTTTTTTTCTTTTTGTATTTTTGCTTGATAATTGAGATAATGCTTGAAATATTGTTGTAATGATATAAAATAACATTTTGTTTCTTTTTCTCTTTTTCTTGAACTTTGCCTTTTTTTCTATACTAGGGATACTTGCTCAGATTAGTTTGTAGAGCAAGGGATTTTTATTCTGGGTAGGGGTGAGCTTGTCCTTTTGCCAATTCTCAAAGATTCTAGACCATGTGCATGATAGGATAGCGGGGGAAACTTTTCGCTCAAGAAACCACTTCTACTATGTAGCAAAGCATGGAAATTACAAATATAATCATTTTATTGTGAAAAGATGTGCTTGGTTTAAGTAAATAACAAGATCAATTCTCTATGCTCAAACTTTATTTAATTGAATTTTGTGGACTTTGATATAAGAGAGATTAGTAATCATGCCAGATAAAATCAAGATATTTATTTTTTTTTTTTTTGAGTGTGCAAGTGAGAGATTCCAAATAAATGCTAATTTATCCAAAATAATTTGAAACATATAACTGCAATAATTGTAAGAAAATATATATAAATGATTTTTGAGAAGTTTTGAGAATGTTGACTCTCTCTTTCTTCTTTATTTTGTTTTGGTTTCGAAAGAGTCAAGAATATTGCTGTTTTTATATTTTTATCATTATTTTTTATTTTTGAACAAAAAATTAACAAGTGCCATAAATAAATGCAACAAATAGTTTTGAAGATTTTGATGATTATGAATGTTTTTGGTGTTTTTGAATTTATAAATTGAAAGAAATACAAGATAGTGATTTTGAACAAATATATACATGGATGAAATGACCAAATTTATACATAGTAACGTTTAAGATGCAAAATATTCATGGGTTCTTTAAGTTCTTTACCATCTAAGGTAGATAATTTGTATGCTCCTGATTCAAATTTAGCGGTAATAATGTATGGTCCAAGCCAGTTGGGCTCAAATTTACCTTTAAGGTCTTTAGTTGCATTAGTATTTTTTTGATTTTCTTTTAAAACAAGGTCGCCGATCTCAAAGGATCGATGACGAACTTTTTAGCATATGATCTTTTAAGCTTGTTTTGGTAGGCACGGAGATGCTCCAAAGCATTGATGCATTTTTCATCTAGGAGTTCCAGCTGACTGAGTCTGCACGACTCGATATTCATCTCCTACTTCGGTATCTTGAAGTAGCAGAGCCAAAGAAGGAACTTCTAATTCAAATGGAAAAATGGCTTCAGCACCATAAACCAAAACAAATGGTGAAGTTCCCATGGGGGTTCGAACACTAGTTCGATAGGCCCACAAGGTTGGATATAACTGAATGTGCCAAACGGCCAGTTTTATTGACCAATATTTTGAGAATTTTGATTAAGGTTTTGTTAGATGCTTCTACTTGACCATTACCCTGAGGATAATAGGGAGTGGACCAGCGATGTTGAATCTTATATTTTTGGCATAATTTTTTAACATCTTTATTTTTGAAACAAGTTCCATTGTCAGAGATGAGATTTGCAGGAATTCCGAACCTACAAATGATTTGATTAAAAATAAATTTAGAGACTTGTGTGCCGGTGCGGGAAGCTAAAGGCATAGCTTCAACCCACTTCGTGAAATACTCGGTGGCGGTTATGATGAATTTGTGTCCATCGGATGACACGGGATTGATTTTGCCAATAATATCTAAGCCCCATTTTGAAAAGGGCCAAGGAGATGAAATAGCCTGCAGTTCTTGTGCGAGGCGCATGGACAAGGTCAGCATGTTTTCGGCACTTGTCGCAATGGCGCACATACTCATGTGCATCATTCTCCATGGTAGGCCAAAAGTATCCTATCCGAAGGAGCTTTTTAGCAATGACACTACCACTAAAGTGTCCTCCACAAGATCCATCGTGGGCTTCACTCAAGGCTGATTTGGATTCTTCTAAATTCAAACATCTTAATAGGATACCTTCAAAAGATCTCCTATATAAAGTATTGCCAATTATTACAAATCGACTTGCTCGTCTACGTAATAACCGATGTTGGTTTCTATTAGAATTGGCAGGGAAAGTCCCATTTTGGAGAAAATCAAATATGTCCATATACCAAGGTTCAGGAGTAGTTTCATTGATTAGAAACACATCCAAAGGTTCTAAGCATGACTTATTTGAAGCGGGTTCCTGGAGTCGACGAATAATGATAGTGGCATATTCGTCATCTAACTCCAAGGGTAGGAGAGATGCAGCTGCGGCCATAGCATCAGTTGCACGGTTGCAAGTTCTAGGAATAGCTTCCAAGGTAACTTGATCAAATAGGGACATTAATTGTAAAACATAGGCCTTATATGGGCACAGTTTATCATCTCTGGTCTGATAAACTTCATTAATTTGGTTTATAACCAGTTGAGAATCACCAAAAACTAACAGATGTTTAATTTTTAGCGCCAAGGCAGCTCGTAATCCAAGGATTAGAGCTTCATACTCAGCAGATATTGTTGGTGCAAGCAAATGTCAATTTGAAGGACGAGAGGAATAAGATGTTTTTGCGGGGATATTAAAATAATACCCGCACCAACCCCACTCATGCATCGGGCTCCATCAAAGTATAAGGACCATTGTTCAGTATGGTCTGCCTCTAATTGAAGGCATTCATCGGGAAACTCAATGATGAGGGGATGGGTAGACTCTAAGGGTGCAGCAGCTAATTGATCTGCTATGATTTGACCCTTAACAGACTTTTGTCCTATGAATGTGAGATCAAACTCGCTTAGAGCAAGAACCCACTTGGTTGTGCGACCCGATAAATAAGGTCGACTCATGAGATACCTCAAGGGATCATATTTAGCAATGACATAAGTTTTTTGACTAAGCATATAATGTCATAATTTTTGCGTAGCAAACATGACTGCTAGACATAGTTTCTCTAACGTTGTATAGCGGGTTTCATAACTGATGAAGGTTCGGCTAATATAATAATTAGCCCGTTCTCTCTTTTCATCATCAAGCTGAGCTAACATAGCTCCTAAGGTAAAATCTGAAGCTAAAATATATAGGAGAAATGGGCGATCAGGTTTAGGTGGTGAAAGCACAGGTGGATTAAGGAGGTATTGTTTGAGAAGTTCAAAAGCTTCTCTACATTCGTCGTCCCAATTAAAAGGGACATCCTTCTTAAGGAGTTTAAGAAAGGGACCGGTTTTGTCCGCCAGCTTATCGATGAAGCGACGGATGGCTTGAAGCTTACCTTGTAAACTTCGTAACTCAGATATATTAGTAGGTGCGGGCATATCAGTGATGGCCGCAATCTTGAGAGGGTCGATTTCGATACCACGTAAAGAAACTAAAACCCCTAATAGTTTACCGGACTTAACTCCGAATATGCATTTTGCTGGATTTAATCGAATAAGATATTCTCGTAATCGATTAAAAACTTTTCTCAAATCATCTAAATGATTATCTTCAATAATAGAGCGAGCTATAATATCATCTACATAATCATGTAGGATATCATGCATCATATCATGAAAAATATAAGTCATAGCTCGTTGATAGGTTGCACCTGCGTTCTTTAAGCCAAATGGCATCACTTTCCAACAAAAGGTACCCCAGGGGGTAATAAAGGCTATTTTAGCCTGATCTTCGGGAGCTATCCTGATCTGATTATAACCGGAGAATCCATCCATTAAGGACATCATCCCACTCCCGACAGTAAAGTCAATGATTTGATCCATGTTTGGAAGAGGAAAATCATCTTTAGGGCATGCGACGTTAATATCTCTAAAATCTGTGCAAACCCTAACTTTGGTAGCTTCTTTTTTGGTAACTGGAACTACATTTGAGATCCATTCAGCATAATCAATAGCTTGTATAAAGACAACATTCAGGAGTTTTTCTAACTCCCCTTTGACTAGCAAAGCCACTTTGGGATGCATTTTTCTAAGTTTTTGTTTAACCGGTTTAGCATCCGGATGGACCACTAGATGATGCATGACTACAGAAGGGTCTAGACCTGGCATATCTTCATATGTCCAAGCGAAGACATCTTCATACTCTTTAAGGAATGCAATATATTGCTCTTGTTTTTCTTGACTTAATTCTGATCCAATATTGATTATGTGAGGATTATCCTCGGTTCCAATATTAATTTTAATGACGTTTTCTACCTCCATGTGTAGATCTCTTTCAAAATTAGGTGGGGCGGGTGAAACGCCCAATTCTTGTAATTCTTGTAAGGTTAATTTGGATAATTCATCTTGAGGATTAGTGGTCTCAAGTTGGGCTATAGTTGGTATAGAACCATCAAAATAAAATCCATTGTGTAACATCTCTTCAACAGGAGACATCATGGAAGATATCTCCTTCCAACTCTTCATCGGGGTCGACAATCATTTCAGGGTAAGCTATGGATAGCATGTTACATGTAAATGGCTGATTTTTTAGAGGCAAATCAACATGCCTATCCAAATAATCTTGATAACATATGAGGTGATCATCATCTTCAAAAGGAAAGGGTTGACCCTTACTAGGAAATAGGCCCACACCACAGCGGGCAGGCCACGGTTCTACCTCGAAAGGTTCTTTCATGCCATTTTGGAAAGGTCCCAAGCCTTTCCCTTTATATCCCATTTTAAGCATCATGGGTTTAGCTTTAATATATTCATTGGTAAAATAACACCGAGCGTATCCCTCATGATGAGTTTTGATATTTCGAGGGATTCTTCCCCAGTCATATCCTTTATAAATGAAGGCACAACTCCCGACTTGGTAAGTACTTCCCATAGGTTGTGGGAGGCCCAAAGTACGAGGAGATGGCGGCAAGTTATTTAAAAGAATTGAATCTTGCATGAAAGCATTTGTTTTTTTTATATTAAGATTGTGGATAAATCTGGTAAAAGTTCATCAGAAAGAGCATAAGATGTAGAAGGATTATTCCCTATATCTTTAGATGTGGAAGAGATGATAGTTGTTGATAATGTGGAAGGTATGATAGGTGTGTCTATAGGTTTTGAATTTATAGGGATAGAACATGAAGGATTGGTTGTAGATTTAAGATCTTTTTGAGGTTCTAGAGTGATTTGTTTAGAAGATTGTTGATCTATATAGGAGGATGAAATTAATGGAGGGAAATAGGTGAAGTTATGGGTGTGTGTTTCACACGTTTAGATGAAAAATAAGAACTAGGATGTGTGGATGACAGAGCGGGGCAAAATTGCACTCCAACAGGTTCTGCCAAAGCACACATATCAAAGGGTCTAGGGTCACCATGGATAGTGACCAACTGATTTTTAAATTCAAATTTAACACATTGGTGTAAAGTTGATGGGACCGCTCGCATCGCATTGATCCAAGGGCGACCCAAAAGTATATTGTACGATGTCGGGCAATGTACAATAAACACGGTTGTTTCTAGGGTTCTAGGACCAACTTGCAATGGGATGGTAATAACTCCACACGTTTCTTGTGTTTCGTCATTGAAAGCTTTGATAATCATATCAGTTTTCTTCATTTCATCACTTCTAAAGCCAAATCGTTGGTAGAAGTCAAAAGTGCAAATGTTTAGAGATGAGCCATTATCAATCAGGACTCGTTTGATGACTACATCTCCAATTAGAGCAGTAATATATAAGGGATTGTCCTTATGTAAACTGTGTTGTGGGATATCTTTATCTCGAAAGTCAATACAATCAACCTCTCGAGTGATGATAGTATTGGCCATGGCTTCAGGTTGAATGTTTTGAGGTACCATCATTTGGCTTAATGTAAGCATCAACTCATCCCTATGGGTAGGAGAGGATCTTAATAAATCCAAAAGGGAAATTATGGCTGTAGTATTGGATAATTGCTCATTAATATTGTAAGGGGGTTTAGGTTGAACATTAGGAGCATGATTCCCTTTATTGGGATTTTTCAAAACAAATGGAGCTGATCCATCATTCTGATTTGGTTCTTGTTGAGAATTTTGAGCCTGTTGTCGGGTAACGACTCCGATGGTACCTACAATGTTATATTGAGGACGTTGAACTGGTCTCGGTCGAGCATTTATGGCTTGTTCATTTGAGAGGAATTGATTAGAAGAGGGTCGAGTAGTAACTCTTCTAGGAAATGGTTCTTCTGGAACCATAGCATCTGTGATGGGTTGAATAGGATCTGATTCATTTTCAGAACTATTCGATTGGTTTGAAGTAATGTCTAGTTCACTTTCAGTATCTGATTCTATATCACTAGAATCTGAAGTTTGAAAATTATGTAAGGGCCTGGTCGTAACCAGGGATAAGGTTGTGTCAAATATTTGAGGATCTTGAACAGGTAATTGTCCGCTAATGGTTCCTACATATCGGGTAGGAGGAGGAACATTATGATGTTCGATTTGATTGGCTACCTCTTTACCATGTCTTGGTAAAGGGTGTTGAAATATGTCTAATGTTTGATTAGCATTTTGATTTTGATTTTGGGGAATGGTCTTTTGAGCATTATTAGGAGCATTTTGTTTAGGTTGGAAGGCTTGCACCTCCATTTCATTATTATCAATCAAATCTTGTATTTTATGTTTCAACCTTTTACAAGCGTTGGTAGAGTGTCCAGGTCCTCTATGGAAATCACAGTGTAAGTCGGCTCTGTATCCGGGTATAGTTGGATCAGGTTCCCGGATAGCTGGTAATTGGATCAAACCTCTTTCGAGTAATTGAGGTAAAATAGTTGATAAGGGTTGATTCAATCTAGTAAATTCTCGAGGAGGCTTATCAGGCAGTTTCAATATAAATTTTTTTGTTGTCTTCGTTGCATTGATATTAGCAACATTTCTACTGTCAGTGACTCCATCACCAACAACTTGTTTGTTTTTATATTGATTTCTGGATGTTTTCTCATCATCCTTCTTCCTAAGTTGGCCTCTCCTAATGAGGGCATCTTCTACTCTTCGAGCTAAATCTATAGCTTGATCGAAGGTAGTTAAAGTAGCGGTTGATAGCTCATAAGATATTTGTTCTTGTAAATTATTGATAAATATGTCCAACATTTCCCTATAAGGTAGCACAAAGTGCAGTTTTCCTGTCAATTGCCTCCATCTAGCTAAGAAATCGGCAAAACATTCATCCTTGTCTTGTTTTAAGTTGTATAGATCTTTAATGGTTACATGCCTCTCGATGTAGGCACTAAATTGATGGACAAAAGATTCAGTTGTTTCTTCAAAGTTTCTCAAAGAATGAGTGGGCAATTGATAGTACCACTCTAATGCCATTCCACCTAAACTTTTTGGGAACATTTTTAGTAATAGCAAGTCATCATGTGATATATCATGACATGCTATCCTAAACATGCGAAGATGCTCTATGGGATCTTCGGTTCCTTTATATATAGGCAAGATGGGCATGGGAAAATGCTTAGGGTATGGTTGAGCTACAACCATGGGATCCAAAGGTTGACTACATATCTCTCGATAATTGTACGAGGGACGATAGGGATCTATCTGGTCCATACGTGAAGCTAACTGTTTCACCATGGCTTCCAGATTACTAGTTTGCCCCCCATATTGGTTCGGTAGGGCATTGACATGGGTTTTGTGAGCATATGATGGAGGGACATGAAGATTAGATGCTATGTTACTATTGTGTAAATTGTTGGTAGGAAAGGTGTTATGAAGGAATTTTGAAGTTGTATTATGTTGTATTCCAGATTGTTGAAAATTGGTGTTTGGCTTCGTTTTAAGTTTTTGTTTACTTGAAGCATATTGCTCAATAGTTTGGCGAAATAAAGTAGTGAAGGAAGTTTTCTTTTGTGTGGGAATGATTTTAGGTTGAATAACAGGTTCCTTAGGAGGTTGGGTAACTTTGTTGTTTTGACATGTTTTGAATCATAGTGACCATATCTGTATTGGATGGCCCAACCTTATCACTTTCTTGATCAATGAAAGACAAGGGATTAGTGCGCACATCATACATATGTTCCATGGCTGCTTGAGTGTCACTAATTTGCCCTTTATCAATACGAATTGCCACATTAAGGGCATCAATGTTATCATTGAGAAATTTCTGAAAATGATCTACGTTGTCAAAAGCAATAGTTCCATCTGGAGCTACTCTAGGGGATGAGGGTCCATCCTCTTTAACACTTTCTTCTTGTTCATTGTCTTCACCTAGGTCATGTTCTGGTTGATCTAGAGTTTCTCCTTCCGGAATTGGATCTTCAGGAAGGACATTTGGGTCTCTAGTTTTATCTTGTAACCAATCTTCTTCTTCTCCTTCAGTTTGTTTACCATTCCTAAGTTTAGGCATTGTGCCTTAATTTCAGATTTCAGCAAATATATATATATATATATATATATATATATATATATATATATATATATATATATTTTTATCAACAAGTTTAAGAGGTATATATTAATTATATACCTACTACAATATTTAAAATGAAATGTTTAAGTTTTTGCTATGTTTTTTAGTTTTTTTTTTTTGTTTTTGAAATAATATTGTAAAGACAACAAATAACACAATAAATGCAAGAAATAAGACTGAAAGTAATAATCTAGTTTTCTATAAACAATTTATAAATATCATTAATGGGCTCTAGTTCTTCAGGAGTCATGAAGTGTTCTTCTTCAAATTGAAAGTTTTCTTTTAAAAATTTAATGAAAAGAGCTATAGTGATATTATCTGTCTCAGATGTTTGGTTGATAGAAGTAAAGCTCGTGGCAATACTCTCGATATAACACGGCTCGAGGAACTCTATTCCATATTTCCCTATCTGTAAGAACAACCTCTTGGTCTTCTACAAGACCTAGGAAGCTGGTGTACAATGGCTACGTTCTCGAGGTATTCCTCGAAGGTGAACAATTCTGAAGATACAAGAGCTCTCCTATAAGCTAACCATCTATGGGAGGCTCTCTGAAGTTCATGATAAAAGACAAGTTGATGAGGATCCAGGATTCTATCTAGGACTAGCCTCTTGATTTGTTTAAGTTTTGTTGACCTAGATGAGATGACACTAAGTCTTCTATCAAGTTCGTCCCACAAGAGTTGATTTCTATCTGTTTCAGGCACACTAAGTACAGAATTGATTTCTATGGCTGCCAAATGGTTTTCTACATTTATAGTAACTGCTAATATTTTCTTAGGAGCTACCATCTAAACATGATATTAAATTTAAATGATCTAAAATGCATCTATGTTTTAGTTGTTTTATTTTTTTTTTTTTGTTTTCAAAAGGTTTACAATGCATTCACGTCGGGTTCACCAAAATGTATCGCTCCAAATTTTTCACACCCTTACCTTCAGGCTATAGGATCCGTGCCCGAAAGGGGGATGTGAAAAGGATGTCGTGGTACCTCGGGTTGAGAGGCCTTGCGAAGGTCTCGCCTCTCAAGGGAGGTGTATATTGGTGATTTTTTGATGGATGGTGGGTTCACCGGGAAACATTTAATGGCAGTTTCCACGCCTAGGTTGGGAATGTGTTTTATGTGTTCGTTTTAGCCTTAAGCATTCAAATCCTAGGTTTGGCCAAAATGCGTCTAAGCTATTCTATATGAAGATGCAGATTAAATGAATACAAAAAATAGAATTAAGACAAAAAAATAGAGAAATTATAGAATATTAAAAGAAGAATACCTGATCCGGATGTCTGATGAAGATTCTGATTCTTGAAGCAGTTAGGATCGCCTAGAATTCAATAGGATCGTCTGAGATCAGACAAGATCATCTGAGATCTGACGAATTCATCAAACAAATTCGTCAGAGACCTACAAACAGAGAAATAGGTGCAAAACACAGAAAATGCAACTATCCTAACAGAGGGAAACAGTGTAAAATGACAGCAATAATATCAAACTGAAACTTAAAAATAGAAACATGAATGAATTATGCTAATTAGATAATAATTATGATTTAATTATGCATTTGATCTAGATGGGTGAACTCCAAAATGCGAGAATAGCATAAAATACTGAATAAACTAGCTAATTAGCAGAATAAAACAACGAGAGAAAAGAAGGAGAAATGCAAACTTCAGGCATCGATTGCCTCAATGTTGACTACAGTCGAAATCATCTCGCATTGGTACGAAATCGTCTCTGATTCGACAGGATCGCCTCCGATCTGAACAGGATCATCGACGACGATGTAAGCTTGCTCCGGCTGAAAAACAATAAGGTACCTACAACAAAATTGTATAGAACTAATGCAAAATAGAAACTTAGGATGTTTTATCGTATGAGAAGTCAAGTTACAGAGAATTATCAGCCAAGGGGGTGCTAAGGGGAGGGCTTAGGATTAAATAGGCTTAGGAGGGAGGTTAGGAGGTTGGAGATCATCCCTATTTGGGAGATCTCCAATGGGAGAGGGTCTCTAACGATGCAGACACGCTTCTGCCCGGATTAGAGACCCGTTGGAACAGAAGCTAATTGTGCAAAATTAGTTTTGGGACAAGATCGTCTGGACGTCCTAGCCCAGACGAAATCGTCAGATACGGGGCGATATCGTCTGATCGGCGACGATATCGTCAAACGGTCAAAACAACCTCTAAAAATGGCATGAAAAAGGGGAAACGGATTACCCGACGGTTAACGGGCGGTTTGGGAGGTTAAAATTTGAATTTAAATTATTTACTAGAGTAAATGTAATTATTAAGATTTTACTGTGCCAATTTTAGGGTGCTACATATTTGTAGGTTTGAAATTCCTACAAATCTCATCTCGGATAATGGAACTTGTTTGAAAAATAAAGATGTAAAGAAACTATGTCAAAAATATAAAATTCAACATCATTGGTCCACTCCCTATTATCCTCAGGGTAATGGCCAAGTAGAAGCATCTAATAAAATATTAATTAAAATCCTCAAAATATCGATAAATAAATCTGGTCATGATTTGCACATTCAATTATATCCTGCTTTGTGGGCTTATCGAACTAGCATTCGTACTCCCATGGGCACTTCACCTTTTGTTTTGATTTATGGCGTTGAAGCTATTTTTCCCTTTGAATTAGAAGTTCCTTCTTTGGCTTTGCTACTTAAAGATACTAAAGTAGGAGATGAATATCATGCTGGCATATTTAGTCAACTAGAACACCTATATGAGAAGTGCATTAATGCTTTGGAGAATCTTCGTGTCTACCAGAACAAGATCAAATGCGCATATTTCAAGAAATTTCATCATCGTTCCTTTGAGATCGACGACCTCGTCTTAAAAGAAAATAAAAAAATACTAATGCAACTAAAGACCTTAAAGGTAATTTTGAGCCTAACTGGCTTGGGCCATATATTATCACTACTGAATTTGGATTGGGAGAATATAGATTAACTACCTTAGATGGTAAATATTTTAAATAACCTATGAACATTATGCATCTTAAGCGCTATTATGCATAAATCTGGTAATTTTGTCACTGTATATATTATACATATTGTCTTATTTTAGTAATTCATATAAAAATTTCAAAAATAATAATATTATGTATTCTCTCAATTCATAAATTAAAATCAAAATATAAAAAAATCAAAATCATTAAAATCCTCAAAAACATCTATTTTTGCACCTGTCAATTCTTGAAGTATTGCAGTTATATTTTTAGTTAGTTTGGATAAATTAGAATTTATTTGGAATCCCTCATTTTCACACTCACATGAATAAATATCTTGATCTTATTTGGTATTGTAGCACCCTAAAATTGGCACAGTAAAATTATAATAATTACATTCACCTTAGTAAATAACTTAAAAATCAAATTTAACCTCCCAAACTGCCCGTTAACCGTCGGGTATTCCATTTCCCCATTTTTTGTGCCAATTTTAGAGGTTGTTTTGACCATTTGACGATATCATCGCCGATCAGACGATATCGCCCCAGGTTTAACGATTTCGTCTGGACTAGGATGTCTAGACGATCTTGTCGTAAAACTGAATTTGCATAGTTGGAATCTATTCCAACGGGTCTCCAATCTGGGTAGAAGCGTGTCTACTCCATTGGGACCCTCCCCCGTTGGAGATCTCCCAAATTGGGATGATCTCCAACCTCCCAACAACTCCCCTAAGCCTATTTGACTCCTAGGATTTTCCCTCCCCAACCCCTGGATGAATTTATTTGCAAATTGAATCCTTCTGCGCTAAAACATCATAATATTATTTTTTCATTAGTCCCATAGAAATTTTGATGCAGGTATATCATTGATTTTCAACTGGAGCCAACACCCATCGTCGTCGACGAACCTGTCCAGATCGGAGGTGATCCTATCAAATTCGAGACGATTTCGTACTGATACGAGATGATCTCGACTACAGTCCACATCGAGGCAATCAGTTCCTGGAGTTTGCTTTTCTCAAATTTGTCTCTGTTATTTGGTTTTGCAAATTAGATAATATATTCAGTTTTTATCCTATTTTGCATCTGGAGTTCACCCATTTAGCTTAGATTGCATGCTAAGTTTATGATCTGCCATTTAAGTACAGTAATTTGCATTAATTTCTGTTCTTGAATAGTGTTCAGCATTCATATTATCATTTGGTGTAATTTGCCTCTATTGGCATAGTGTTATTTCTTGTATTTTGCATCTATTTTCTATTTTGCAGGTTTCTAACGAATTCGTCTGATGAATTCGTCAGATATCAGACGATCTCGTCTGATTGCAGACGATTCTGTCGAATCTCATACGATCGGGACTGCTTCAAAATCAGAATCTTCTTCAGACATCCGGATCAGGTATTCACCATTTTCCTCCTATAAATTCTTTATTTTTTGCTTTCAAATCTGTTTGCTGTATTCATGGAACTTGCATTTTCATATAGTTTAATTTAGTTTCATTCGGCCAAACCTAGGATGAATTTTTAAGGTTAAAAAAAACTCATTAAACACATTCCAAAAACCTAGGCGTGGAAACTACCATCAAATGTTTCCTGGTGAACCCACCATCCGTCGAAAAATCACCAAAATACACCTCCCTTGAGAGGCGAGACCTTCGCAAAGTCCTCTCGTCCGAGGTACCACATCATCCTTTTCCCATCCTCCTTCCGGGCGTGGATCCTATAGCCTGAAGGTAGGGATGCAAAAAATTTGGAGCGATACATTTTGGTGAACCCGACGTGAATGCATTTAAAACCTTTTGAAAACAAAACAAAAAAATATATATGTATACAAGAAAAACAAAAACAAAAATTATTATCATTTCAAGTTTGTCTGTTTTAGATTCAATTCTGAATAATAGATGTTAAATATTACTTTTAAAAGAACTAAACAAACCATGAGTTTTTACTCAAATCAATATGAGTCCATCAGTAATGTTGGAAGAATTCAGTTAAATACATTTGTTGATTATGATCAACCTTATCCCTATTCAACACCACCTCCATCACACTTCTCTCATTTTTCATCCATAACTCAACAAAACAATCCCTTTGCCAATCCTCTTCATAACGATATTATCTATTCTCCCATATATCCATATTATGTCTATCAATCCACATATAATCCTCCTTCACCATTTCAATATGCTTCTTTCAATACAACACACCCATTTCAACAAGAAAATACTTATTCTTCCAATTCTACCATGCACTCACCTCATGCTTTGCAATCTGTCATCATTCTACCCATAATAAAGAAAGTAGAGGTGAGAAACCATTAGGTCCTTTTATGACGAAATTCCTAAGGCATTTATCAAAAACCTCTCAAAAACCTTCATCACGTAAATTTACTAAGCTCAATCAACCAATGGATATAATTCTCAAGTATTTACTTGACACAAATAAGATTGAACTCCCTTTCATAAGACAACCTGATACCACAGCATATTGGTTTAAACCTGAGCTACATTGTGAATATCATAGAGTGGATGGACATATGACACAAAATTATAAAGATTTAAGATGTGCAATTCAATATTTGATTGATAAGAGTCTTTTTAATATAAAGGAATTACAATCTACAACTGATTATAAATCTCCATTAAACAATCAAACTCCTACACAACAAATACTAATAATCAATCAAGACATGGGGATCTCCCAAGAACCCCTATTCAATTATCAACAACAAGAAACCAAGCAAATATTGCATGTTAATGTGTCCCATCATGATGATATTATTAATATTGTAACAAAAACTACAAATGAGCAACCTCAAGTTCAATCAACTCAATCTGATATTCAAGAGATGGATTCCTCATTTGACCAACCTTCAAAACTATCTTTGGCTATAGATAATGATCCAAAATGGAATGTAAGCATAGAAAGCTCATCTTTAGAATCAAAATCTCAATCTGAAATCCACTTTGATAACCAACAACAAGTGATTAATCCTCAAGCAAAGATATCCCTTTTAGAAGTATTACAAATTGCTCATAAGAAAATTTTGTTCAAAATACCTAGCCAACAATTTGTTCCTCATCATATTTTCTCTAAGAACATAATTAATGGTATAAACCCTCTTGAGGTTAACCATATTTCATTCTATGATGAGGAGATTCCTTCCTCTACTCCACAAGAAGACTACTATCTTTACATTATCGGATCTAGTAAAGAAACACCTGTTAGAACTTTCATGGTAGATAATGACTCCTCTCTTAATTTATGCACTTATCAATTATTCCAAAAACTCAAATTAAAGGAAGAAGATCTTAATGAATCAAATGTTCTTATAAAATCTTTTAACAATGAAATTCAAGAAGCTCAAAGTACTATAATTTTTCCCCTTAATATTGGATCCAAGATCCTGGATACTTTATTCTATGTAGGATATTGTCCTTCACCTTACAAACTACTTCTCCATAGTCCTTGGATTCATACGATGAGGGTTGTCCCTTCCACTCTTCACCAATGTTTGAAGTTTGAACTTACAAATAAAATTGTTACCATACATGGTGACCCAAAACCATTTGAAGAATATTTAATGATTGAAACATCAAGTTCTATATATTATTTATTATCACAATTCTCTTCTATCCATCACTTTTTTTTATCCATATATGATCATCTTTGTTTACCAAATAACATCCATGCATATATTTCACATATACTTTCTCTATCTTATCAATATTTGGAATATAGTGATAAGAATGAAGAACTTTCTTATCCTTCTTACATTTTATTTTGTAACATGATCAATTTTACACATATAAAAGTCAAATATTTTTCTACATTATTCTACATTATAACAAAGCTTTTGTTATCACTACCTTTTATTTATCATCTTTTGTCCTTACCTTCACCTCAACCAAATTATCCTTCAAAACCTCTAATTTTGAAGCAACCTTAGACATGCTATACTCAAATAACCTTGTATAGTGTATATAGATCATCTTGTATATACCACCAATTTCAATTCATAAATTAAAATCAAAATACAAAAAAATCAAAATCCTCAAAATCTTCAAAAAAAAATACAAACGCAACCAAAGAACTTAAAGGTAAATTTGAGCCCAACTGGCTTGGACCATACATCATTATTGCTAAATTTGAATCAGGAGCATATAAATTATCTACCTTAGATGGTAAAGAACTTAAAGAACCCATGAATATTTTGCATTTTAAACGTTACTATGCATAAACTTGGTCATTTCATCCATGTATATATTTGTTCAAAATTACTATCTTGTATTTCTTTCAATTTATCCAAAAACATCAAAAACATTCATAAATATCCAAAAATATTTAAAAACTATCTATTGCATTTATTTAAAGCACTTGTTAAGTTCTTTTGCTCAAAACAAAAATCAAAATAAAAATCTAAAAACAGCTATATGCTTGACTCTTTCGAAACCAAAACAATATACAAAAGAAAGAGAGAGTCAACATTCTCAAAACTTATCAAAAATGTTTATATATATTTTCTTACAATTATTGCAGTTATATGTTTCAAATTATTTTGGATAAAATTAGCATTTATTTGGCATCCCTCACTTGCACACTCACAACAATAAATATCTCGATTTTATCTGGCATGATTACTAATCTCTCTTATATCAAAGTTCACAAAATTCAATTACATAAAGTTTGAGCATAGAGAATTGATCTTGTTATTTACTTAAACCAAGCACATATTTTCACAATAAAATTATTATATTTGTAATTTCCATGTTTTGCTACATAGTAGAAGTGATTTCTTGAGTGAAAAGTTTCCCCTGCTATCCTATCATGCACATGGTCTAGAATCTTTGAGAATTGGAAAAAGGACAAGCTCACCCCTACCCAAAATAAAAAGCCCTTGCTCTACAGCTAATCTGAGCAAGTATCCCTAGCACAGAAAAAGAGAAGAAAAATTCAAGAAAAAAGAGAAAAGAAAAATGTTATTTCAGCAATGTTCCAAGTATTATCAAGCAAAAGAAATACAAAAAGAAAAATAAACAAAGTTCAAAAGAAAGCAAGAAAGCAATAAAATCCCTTTCCCTACCCTTTGAAAATAAAAGAAGGGTTGATGAGCTTGAATCCCTGGAACTCTCAATTATTCGAAAACTATGAAGTAAGCCCCATAACAGGTGGTTTGTGCCCAACCTGCTTGGCCTTGGGTAACTCCTAGCGTGGCAATATGTCTGTCACATTAGAAACCTTCTTTTGTACAGACCTATGTCTGCTTATGGATTAGCTAGCTCTTGATAATCCGATCTACATAGTGGTATAATATGGTTATATGCATCTACATCATGGTTAATGAACACTTATTTGATTTTTTCAAATCACTTGTATCATAGTATCTTGCTCAAATATGGTAAATGAACAATGCAATTGCACACACATTTGTATTTGAGAGATTTTGTCTATCCTTATGATAAATTAAGATTGGAAATGAATTCACATATGCACATAGGGATTCCTTATAAATCTAACTTTTGTCTTCAAAGTACTTTGAAATATTATTTTTGCAACTTGTTTGGGAATAAATCAAGTACAGTTGTTTACACAAAGACAACTATATCATAGAAAAATCAAAAATTTCTTTCAAAACATATCATATATATCGTGTCAAATTTCGCGACGATGGTATAGTTCCACAACCAAAATTGGAATTGTATGCCTAGCGCAAGTCCTCATTTTCATATTTCATGTTCATCAAACATCAATCATGCAATAAAAATAACCTTTTTTGGATTTTCGCGATAATGGTATAATTCTATACCTACACATTCTATGCCTAGCGCAAACCTTTGTACCAATTTTATTCTCCATTTATTCAAAAATCATGAAAACCATGACTTCATTTTACATAAATTATGCTTTCCAAAAGCAAACCCATTTTTTTCACTATTTTTATGTCATTATGTCAACCTTCAACTTTGCAATGATGGTATAATTCCTAAGGAATTATTCACGAATTTTATCACACTTAGGAATTTATGCCAAGCAAAAATCATTTTAAAATATTTTATGCATAATATTTTTCATGAAAATCTGAAAAAAAAACCAATCATCATCATCATCATCATTTGCATCATCACACCAAAGTCTTAAGATAGTCTCTTAAGCACTCTTTTCCTTTTTAACAATATTTCTATAAATGGGACTAGCTTGACGACCGAGTGAGCAACGACTCCATGAAATGGTCTATAATAGCGACAATGTCCTTTGAAATTATTGTTAGAAGTCTTTTTATTTTTATCACATTGCATCACAAACAACCACTTTGTCACATCAGATTATTTCATTTGTAATGTTATAGCATGACATTCAAATTATAATATTTCCAACGACATAATTTCATGAATCATCAATCCAATTATCAAATCAATCAATCAAACATAAAAGCATCATAAACATACACATAACACAAGTCATATGATCAAAAACATATCATATATCAAACATAATTTCATTCAAAAATAATTTAAATTAATTTTGCTTTTTCATGTTTTTACCTCAAACGTTTGATTTGGGTAAAAACACGGAGGGGGCACCATAGTAAGTTGTCGTACGATTCGACCAAGAATCGTCGCCTAAAAATGGGTATAATTTTTTGCTTTCTCGTAGATCGAGAAGAACTCATCTTTAACGCATTTTCTTCATAAAATTCGCTAAAGAGGGGGCAAAATGTAGCACCCTAAAATTGGCGCAGTAAAATTATAATAATTACATTCACCTTAGTAAATAACTTAAAAATCAAATTTAACCTCCCAAACCACCCGTTAACCGCCGGGTATTCCGTTTCCCCATTTTATGCACCAATTTTAGAGGTTGTTTTGACCGTTTGACGATATCGTCGTCGATCAGACGATATCGCCCCAGATTTGACAATTTCATGTGGACTAGGACATCCAGACGATCTTGTCGCAAAACTGAATTTGCATAGTTGGAATATGTTCCAACGGGTCTCTAATCTGGGCAGAAGCATGTCTGCATCGTTGGGACCCTCCCCCGTTGGAGATCTCCCAAATTGGGATGATCTCCAACCTCCCAACAACTCCCCCTAAGCCTATTTAACTCCTAGGATTTTCCCTCCCCAACCCCTGGATGAATTTATCTGCAAATTGAATCTTTCTGCGCTAAAACATCATAATATTATTTTTGCATTAGTCCCATAGCAATTTTGATGCAGGTATATCATTGATTTTCAACTGGAGCCAGCACCCATCGTCGTCGACGAACCTGTCTAGATCGGAGGCGATCCTATCAAATTCGAGACGATTTTGTACTGATACGAGACGATCTCGACTGCAGTCCACATCGAGGCAATCAGTGCCTGGAGTTTGCTTTTCTCAACTTTGTCTCTGTTATTTTGTTTTGCAAATTAGATAATATATTCAGTTTTTATCCTATTTTGCATTTGGAGTTCACCCATTTAGCTTAGATTGCATGCTAAGTTTATGATCTGCCATTTAAGCACAGTAATTTGCATTAATTTCTGTTCTTGAATAGTGTTCAACATTCATATTATCATTTGGTGTAATTTGCCTCTGTTAGCATAGTGTTATTTCTTGCATTTTGCATCTATTTTCTATTTTGCAGGTTTTTGACGAATTCGTCTGATGAATTCGTCAGATATCAAACGATCTCGTCTGATTGCAGACGATTCTATCAAATCTCAGACGATCGGGACTGCTTCAAAATTAGAATCTTCTTCAGACATCCGGATCAGGTATTCCCCATTTTCCTCCTATAAATTCTCTATTTTTTGCTTTCAAATCCGTCTGCTGTATTCATGGAACTTGCATTTTCATATAGTTTATTTTAGTTTCATTCGGCCAAACCTAGGATGAATGTTTAAGGTTAAAACGAACTCATTAAACACATTCCAAAAACCTAGGCATGGAAACTGCCATCAAATGTTTCCTGGTGAACCCACCATCCATCAAAAAATCACCAAAATACACCTCCCTTGAGAGGTGGGACCTTCGCAAAGTCCTCTCGTCCGAGGTACCGCATCATCCTTTTCCCATCCTCCTTCCGGGTGCGGATCCTATAGCCTGAAGGTAGGGATGCGAAAAATTTGGAGCGATAAAGGTATGATTATTAATTTCTCTTATATCGAAGTCCACAGTTGAATTAAATAAAGTTTTGAGCATAGAGAACTGATCTTGTTATTTACTTTAACCAAGTACACCTTTTCACATTAAAATAATTTCATTACAAATTCAAAGCGATGCTACATAGTAGAAGTGGTCTCTTGAGCGAAAAGTTTCCCCTGCTATCCTATCATGCACATGGTCTAGAATCTTTGATAATTGACAAAAGGACAAGCTTACCCCTACCCAGAATAAAAATCCCTTGCTCTACAGCCAATCCGAGCAAGTACCCCTAGTATAAAAAAAAACAAAAGGAAAGTCAATAAAAATCATGAGAAAAAGAAGCATTATTTCAGTATCATTTTGTACCACCTCAGCAATATTTCAACATTATCTCAGTGTCAAGCAAAAATACAAAAAAAAAAAAAGAGAAGAGAAAAGAAAAGAAAAAAGCAAAAAGCAATAAATCCCTTACCCTACCCTTTGAAAGAAAAGAAGGGTGAATGAGCTTGAATCCTTGGAATTCTCAATTATGCGAAAATCATGAGGTAAGCCGCATAACAGGTGGTTTTTTCTAAACCCACTTGGCCTTGGGTAACTCCTAGCATGGTGATATGTCTATCACATTAGCGACCTTATTTTGTACAGACCCATGTTCGCTCATGGATCAGCTAGCTCTTGATGACCCGACTTACATAGTAGTCTGGTATGGTTACATGCATATAAATCATGGTTAATGAACACTCATTTAGTTAATTCAAATTACTTGTATCAAATTATCTTGCTCAAAATTGGTAAATGAACAATACAATTGCACACACATTTGTGTTTGAGAGATTTTGTATCATTATGATAGATCAAGATCGAAAATGAACTCACATATGCACATGGGGTTCCTTATAAATCTAAATTTTATCTTTGAGATAATTTAAAATATTTATGCAAATCTTCTGGAATAATTTGATTTTCTTACTTGAGAATATTGTCTTAGCGTAAGAACAATTAAATACATTTTTTGCAAAAATCCAAAATCTCTTTCAAAACATGTTCAAAAATCTAGCAATAAAGTCACATATATTTTTGACTTTTGCAACGATGGTATAGTTCCTAAACCTAAATTGGAAATTATGCCTAGTGCAAGTCCTCATTTTTATATTTTTTATCTCAAAATCGAAAATCAACTATGCAATAAAACTATTACATCAATTTTTTCTTTGGATTTTGCGATGATGGTATAAGTCTATACCTCAAATTCTATGCTTAGTGCAAGCCATCGTTCTAATTTTATTTCCCATTTATTTAATCCATAAAAGCATATGGCTTAAATTATTATGTTACACAATTGTGCTTTAAAAAGAATGAAAACTTTTTTATTTCATTTCATTATGTCAACATTCAGTTTTGCGACGATGGTATAATTCCTAGGCAATTTTTCAAATTTCTATCACACTTAGGAATTTTATGCCTAGCAAAAAATCATATTTTTAATATTTCATGCATAATATTTTCATGGAAATTTGAAAACAAATCATCACCATCATCATTTTTCATCATCACAACACAAAGTCTTAATAAAGACTCTTAAGCACCCTTTTAATTTTAGAAATATTTCTCTCATACAAGGATTAGCTTGATGACCTAGCGAGCGGTGACTCCATGAGATGGTCATGTAACAACGACAATGTCCTTTGAAATTATTTTTAGAAGTCCCTTTATTTTTCATCAAATCATACCACAACAACCAATTTGTTTACATCAGATTATTTCATTTAAATTTATAGCATGACATAAAATTATAATATTTTCAAACGACATAAGTACATGAATAGTCAATCAACAATTAAAATATTAAAGCATCATAAAACATATGCACAAGTCATATCACAAAAATAACATCATATATATATCAAAAAGTATATACATAATATCAAAATGGATTGGTATGCCACAATCTATACCTTGGCATACTCAATCCTATCAAAAATATATGGTCTATGTACAATGAGTAGTCAGTCTTGATAAGCCCTCGAGATCTTAGCCTCATCTCCTCTCCTACCCTGAGGTGGAGGAGGTGGTCCCATCGGAGTTCATGTTGTATCATGGGTCTTCAACGTCGATCGTGATGATGTCCTTGATGACCCCATCCTGATCAGCTCTATAATGCTAGCTGGTAGCGGTATCCTATGATCCTCTAGAACCACATGATAGTACAACCCTTGGTAGAACATGGTCTATGTAATAGCCCATGCCAGCTCTAGCATGCTCGCCCCTCTACTCTGAGCCCTGATCCGTGTCACCACATCCTAAATATTCTACACTTGAGCTCATAGATAGGAATTCTCCACCCGGAGAGCCACCATCTCATTGCTCTCCCCCACCTCGACACCCTTGCCCTTATCAGGAGATGGTGGCCTATCCCTCTACTGAGAAGGGAGTCTCTCCCTCCTATCTAGCTACTGTTGTCTCTTTGGAGCCTATGGTACTCTCTGGAATCTCTCTTGAGGAGGCCATAACTAATCCCTCCCTCCATGACCCCTCGCTACACTGATGGAAGCCTGGCATCACCTCTCCATCCATTGCACTATAGCATGCATCGAAACCTATGCCCTTGTCATCCGAGGAGGGTGGATGCTTGCATACCAAGCATCATACCCATCTACTACCCCAACATCGTCCCCATCCACTAGATTAATGGGGGCATCATCAATGTCCTAAATCTAGAACTACTACATTTCTTGAGCCCCACTCAATGTGGTATTATCTCAAATAGTTTGGGAGTACTCATAATCCCTAAGAGAAGGGATCCCCTACTGTAGACTAAACTACCTCAAAAATTGGTCATAGCGGTGGAGCTCTACCTCTCCCCACTCTGTCCTCAACCAAATGAATTGCTTGATATGATCCAACTCTTCTCCATCCTCTACCCACCCTGGATACTCTCTCCATGGTCTCTAGGTGATCTAATCTAGGGTGAGGTCATCTAGAAACCTTCGGGACATTGACAGATCTATCCATGGATGTGACCCTATCTGGAGCCAACAATATAAAACTCAGGATCTCTCCTGGTCAACTCCTATTAGTGGAAGACCTACTGACCTATTCATCGTAATGTGCTCCTAGCACCAAACCTATAGCAGCGATGTCAGCACCAGACATCGACCTCACTTGTATATGATGCAGTAAAGGATCCTATACAAGCGACATAATATAAAGCTGCCCAGAGAAAACTTGTATCTGTGGTCTCTCATGTCGCAGACCACATCTGAGAGGAGCCATGGTAATCTGCATCCACTTTGATGGCATAGAATAAGGCCACCCACCACCCCTACCAAAACTTGGATCAACCGAGACGCCTCAGGCATCTGCCTCAAAGCCTCGATGTTCACTCTGCCCTTATCCAAGGTGAAGCTTGGGTCACTACACAATCTCATCATGGCATGGCATTGATTGGATGAAGGAGTCATGAACCGCCCATGTATGGGGATCCTCAAGATCCTCCATACATCCTCTATAGTAGGAGTCATCTCCCTTGTTGGTAGCCGAAAGTAGGACGACTTTAGATACCATCTCTCTACTAGTGCTGTCAGTAGCCCCAGGTCTATAGGAATTTGTGGAATATTTTCCACATGCTGCAGTCTGAACTCTGCTAGTCTATCTCACTCGGCCTGATCGAGCATGGCTAAGTCATCCCTGAGACCCCTGTATTTCCACTCTCAACTCAATCCCCTCTACAAAATAAAAAATAAACCAACAAAAATCATTAATACATAATCATTAAAATCAATTTCATCTCATAAAAAAATGATATCGCCCATTATTGGACGATATCATACCAAATTTAGTTAAATTGTCCTTAATAGGATGAAATTGTCTTCGATTATTCAATTTGGGGATCACCCCTTATTAGACGAGATCGCCCCTATTTCTTCGATTTCATCCTCAGATGAAATCAACGATATAGGGACGATTTCTGCAAAATTGGGACGATTTCATCCCAACATCGTCGATGGCCTAAAAATAGCCGTGATGCCCAAAAAAAATTAAAATTCAACTAAAAAATTAAACAAATCAAGCTAAAAGTATAGTACACTAGGTTTAGATCCTTACCCGCAACCTGCACCATACCTCTATCGATCTGTGTGCCGTTTCCACCATTTCACCTCTAGAGCTCTGAAACAGCGAAAGTGAATAGTAAAAATGAATTAGGGTTTTACCCTATTTTTCCTATTTTATTTAAAAACAACATTTTTTTTTATTTTTATTTTTCTGCGCTTTTACCTCAAATGTTCGATTTGGGTAAAAAATCGGAGGGGGCACCATAACAAATAGTTGTACGATTCAAACTAGAATTGTCGTCTAAAAAATGGAATAAACTTTTGCTTTCTCATAAAGCATAAAGAACTCGTATTTAACGTATTTTTTTTGAAAAATTTGCTAAAGAGGGGGCAAAATGTAGCACCCTAAAATTGGCACAATTAAACCATCAGTAAAAGATAAAAAAATTGAATTTTAACCCTGAAACCGCTCGTTAACCACCAACCTCATTTTTCATGCCATTTTTAGAAGTTTTTTTGACCGTTGGACAATATCATCCCAAATCGGATGAATTCATCTAGAACAGAACATCCAGACGATTTCATCCCAAAATTGGATTTTCATAATTAGATTTTGTTTCAACAACATCTCCAACTCAAGCATAAGCATGTCTGCACGGTTGGAGATTCCTACGTTGGAGATCTCCTAGATTGGGATGATCCCCAACCTCCTAACCTCCCCTTAATCCTATATAAACTTGGGATTTTCTCAGTTTATCCCCCTGGCTGATCATTTCCCTACAACTTTATTTTTTGTTGTGTTAGAATGCCCTATTCCCCATCATTTGCATTTGTGTTTTCAAGTTTTATTGCAGGATCTCACTATGTTTTAGTCGAAGGAATCTCGGGTTGTCGCAGGCCATTCAACCACAATTTTGGATGATCCTGTCAAGATCGACGATGATCTCGTATGATTGCAAATGATTTTGACTGCATTTTAGATTGGGGGAAATCAGAGCCCTGAGTTTGCATTCTCTATCTCTTTTCTTATTTAATTGTGCATTAGATTAATTCACTTCTTTTCTGCATCTTGGATTTCACCTCATTTAGCATATTTGCATGATAAAATTCAAAATAAATTATTAAAACATTGCATCCCATTTGATTTGATATCTGAATTTATCATTTAAGCATTTATATTATTATTTCTATCATTTTGTATCATTCTTGCAATTGTATTTTTGGTTTTTGGTGTCTATTTTCATGATTGCAAGTTTTTGACAAATTCATCTGATGAATTCGTTAGGTCACTGATGATCTTGGATGATCTCAGATGATCTCCTATGATTTGGATAATTCTGTATAATTACAGATCATCCTGTTATATAAGAGATGATCTGGACTCCTACAAGCTTTAGAATCTTCATCAGACATCAGAAATCAGGTGCACTCTTCTCCATTTTAGATATTTTTTGTACTTAGGATTCATTTATGTTTGTTGTCTCCATATAAATTAGAAATTTCACATAGAATAGATTAGATTCATTTTGGCCAACCTAATAATATGAATAATTGAACATAAAATGAACACATCAACCCCATTCTCAACCTAGGCATGGAAACTGCCACTCAAATTTTCCTAGTGAACCCCACCATCCGTAAAAAATTTACCCTTATACCCCTCCCTTGAGAGGCATGACCTTCAAAGGGCCTCTACATCCGAGGTATTGTCCCATCCTTCTCGCATCCCCATTTTGGGCACAGATCCTTTATCCTGAAGGTAAGGATGCAAAAAAATTGGGTGATACAATCTCCATCAGAGCCTCTCGATGGGGCTGTGATTGTTGGATGAGATCATAGATGGAGAGTCTAGCTGATGTGGTCCTTAAAATTTGAGTAAGCTTAGTCTAAATCATGACCACTGGTCTAGGGGAGGGAGGTTGTGTAGGGTGTTGTGGGGGTTGTGACATTGATGGAACATTTCTGATAGCTGTAGCGGGTGTAACCATGTGTGGGTATCTTTTGTTCCATGTCACGATGCTTATCATCCCTACGTATCCTTGCATGGGGTAGTCTTTTGTTACCTTGTTTACTTACAAAGTCTTGCTTGCGCATCATGGGCAAGCAAGGGGTATTTGAAGACTTCCATTTGTTGGTTTCTTAGTGCTACGGTATTATCTACCATGAGCGTTTTGTTGTCTATCAAGTCCTACACTAAGTTTTTTAATTTCCAACAAGAGAAGATGTCGTGTCCTTTCTACCAGTGAAATCTACAATACAAGTTTTGCTTATAGCCCATGGGTTTTAGCATGTTGGGATCTATGGGTTGACTTTCTAGCAATTTTATTAAGTTTTCCATGAATAAGAAGTCAAACAAGGAGTCTCTAGACTCCGTGAATTGTGTGAATTGTTGCTTAGGGTGAAGCTACTGATTTTGCTCTTGTTTATGATTTTCCTTTTCATAGTTATCAAGAGGAGCTGCCTAATAATTAGCCTTTTGGGGTTGTGTCATTTGTGCAGGATTTGGTATAGTTATGGCAACATGATTGATCATGGTGGGTTTTGATTGCGTGGGCCTAGTTTTGGCATTTTTGGTCCACTCTTTCTTGCGTAGCTTGGCAATCTCGTTGTCTTGTATTTTGATCTCCTCAATTATCTTGGCTTGCACCAGGGCTTCTTCGAGGGTGGAATATTTTTGTAGCTACAATAGCACAAAGATCAACCTTATGCAACTCTTTGAAAACGTTTGAGTCATGTCGGCCATGGGAGGGAGGTAAGGTAGCTTTGAAAGCAATGTCCTCCACCTATTCCCATAAGCAGCCATGGTCTCATCATCATACTGCTTAAGGCTAGCTAGGTCGCTTAAGGATGCCTTCTTCTTTGTGTTGAAGGCAAAACATTCATGGAACACGTCCACTAGCTGGTCTATATTAGTGATGCTATGCTTCGGCAACTGGGTAAACCAATCCGAGGTAGGGCCTATGAATGTGGTTATAAATGTTCTCAGAATCAATGCATCATTGTCCTGAATTCTAAAGCATTGACTCAAGAATATTATTACATGCTCTTGGGCATCCTCCTCCCCTCTAAAAATTGCCAATTGAGGCATTTTGAAGTGGTCGGGGTATGGGGGTGCCAGAACTAAAGGATGAACAAGGTTGCTGCAGAGCTGGCGTAAGGTGGGATTTTGGGGCCCTAAAGTCTTAATCTCCATAGACTCTAAGTGTTCTAGCAGTGTTTTGTATGCATCAGATGATTTGATTTCCCCTTCTTTGGTTTGTTCTCATTGTGAATTATGAGGAACTTGAGGCCTATGGGCCTATGGAGGGGTAGCCAGGTGGCACCCCCTGCCTTGGTAGGGCATTTTAGCCTGCTCTTCTTCTCACTCAAATTCCTCATAGGCTTCTTGAGAAGTTTTTTGGCGTGACCTATATACATGGACTTGTGCCCGAGGAAGGCACTCATCATTGGTTCTAGGAGTGACTTCCCACTCAGGCCTAGGAGGTCTTGGAGGCAACACTTGATAAGGTCATGGAGACCTATCTCGTACTAAGGGGTTGTGCCTCTCATAAATTTTTATCTTATGCATTCGAGGGGTTGGAATCCTCTCATGCATGGTGTTCTAGAGCAACTCATCTGTTTGGAACTGAATGCACTCTTTGTTAAGATGATACAGTTGTTCTAACTACTGTTGATCTTGCCTAAGTTGCATGATTTGCACTTGGGGTCAGCATGTTTGGCAAATTCCAAGTCGATTTGTTCCATCGTCTTAGGTCTAGGAGGCCTAGATTCCTCCCCTACATATCTATCTTGGTCGTGGTGATTTGAGATCTCTATAGGTTGCTTTCCTTTATCAAGGTTAGTAGCATTCACCCGAGGCTCTAGCCTTAATAGGTGATCTTGATAATTAGCAGGTGTGGAAGTGCATTGCTCCCACGTAGTGTATTACTCTTGAGGGATACACAGGTTTTTCTCATGCTCCCTTTCATACATGTGAAAGGGGTGGGTGGAGTTGGCTCACCCTGTTTGAAGAGCCCTATGCTCTATATTTGGTCTATTAGTTCTAACAGTAATGAGGGGTGGAGGAGGAATGATATAATCATGTGGGCCATCCTGATGAACCCTATGTTGCTCTAGTGCTTCATCACATAGTGGCCACTCATAATGAGTGTCTAAGGGGGCCTTCCTATGTGTGTACTATTCCTAAGAGGGTCTATGTTGAATGGGAGTGCCCCTCAAAGGGGTGCCTCTATAGTCCTTTTTTATAGTGGAATAGTGTGGACTATGTTGTGGGTCATGCTACCAAGGTGGTATAACCAAGTTCTTAAGGCTGTAACGGAGGAAACCTGTGCCTCCTTGTATACTTTCTATAGCTTTTGCTCGTGATTGGGCTTGGCTATAGGTATACACCATGGTGGTGATTTCTCTAAAAATATACGTATATTTTTATCTCCTTTACAATTTTTTTATGCTATACCAAACAAAAGAGGACCACACAAGCAAATAAATGATTATCTTGTTTACAGATTAAATGTGTGCCCTAAATCTGGTTCGGTGTGTTTGATTTTTGTTATGTAAACCTTGTAAAGAAAACTTTGTTATCCATGCATAATGAGGGCTCTTGTATCTCAAAATGGTCGCCCCTTCAATATACCATTGCCAAGCCGTTATACCAAACCTCTCAATATACCCACCCTTACGTGATGGAAACTATTGGTATGTGAGAGCAGAACAGTACGTGGAACATAGGCGGTACGAAAGGGGAATCGCTCTATTTTTGACACCTACCATAGAAGAATTATCCTCATTCATAGGGAATCACACCTATTACACTTGGTCAGCTTTCCTCAGGATTTACATCTAGCAACAATCACGATCAGGTATATGTATGCAAAATTCAAGCCAAGGTGGTGATGAAATCCATCATTGGTATTGATCAAGTGTTGGGATATTAAGACCAACTCCTTGATGTTAATCTATTAGGTGGTTTGTGTGGTTCCTTTTAATTGTATAAAGAGAGAAAACATACAAAAAAAGATGATTTTCACTAATAAAATGCTTTAAAGTACGTTTTATATTTCAGAGACAATTAGTAGTAAAAAAAAAAAAATCACAAAACCTAACTAGAATTGAAACCTAGAATGAGGACTTGCCCTTTGTGCAAGTATCATGCAAGAAAACCAGAGAAAAATGCATTCCTAATCAAGTTCCTTCCATTTAATTTACTCTATGTTTTTACTTTTTCCTTTATTGCAAGAAAGGAAATCAAACTGCTTAACATTTCTATGCGAGTGTCTGAAAATAAAGCAAAAAAAATAAAAAATTTAAGAAACAGAAAGCAAAAAAACACAGAGGATGTGCAGAAGGCCTACCTTTTCTCTGTCTAAACTAGATGCCTTTGATTTTTTGCTCAAAAAATGCATAGATTTCTAATATTCCTAGGGTGAGATGAATAGCAGGTCTGCATTCATCACAGGGTGGGACAAATACATATTCGTCTCAGGGTGGAACCAATGCCAGGTATGTATTCGTCACAGGGTGGCACGAGTAGCAGTCTAGTGCTCGAATGAGTAACACCTGCAAAGAAACCACAAAATTTAGATCAAAAATTTGATCTTAACAGTAGGTTACAGGGTCCCACCGTGATCACCACTAAAATCCGAATGCATAAGGATGGCGTGCTAGATATGATGCAAACCAAAAATAGATATACAAATGCTAAGTCCTATGAATGCGAGAAAGAAATGCATAAAGAAAATGACGCATAGACGATATGTTAGTAAAAAAATAAAAGTGGGGCCTCTTTTATTAATGTTGCTTTCAATCTGGTTACAATACGTCCCCCCCTCTAGGGCTCAGAACATTTGATACAGTTCGTTACATAAACGGATGGTACGCTTCCAATGTCTTCCGCATGCCCACATTCAAAATGGGTGGGCCAAAAGTTGTCACCACTTGTGTCTGTGTGTTCATCATTCCTTGTTGAACCTTTTATGTTCTTGGTGGTGAGATCTTGTACACAGAGAACCATAAAATAGTTAATATCATGTGCAGATATAGGAAAACATGCAATCCAAGGCCTCCGACTAGTTAATACATAAAATAGCAAAATGATGGTCAAAACATGTCATAATGAATTCAAAATTTGACAGAAACATGAAGGTATCATCAGGGACACATTGCAAATATAACAGTCAGGAAATCATGCATGGATTTCTAATCGTTGTAGGGTGGGACGTTGGGGACTGTCACAAAACATGCAAAAGCAACCTTACAAATGTCCTATCCAGAGGCCTCCAAAATTCCTGAAAGCTTGGGGTTAGACAAAAAGGGGCATTTTTGGATGACCCAAAAGGTAATATTTGGTAGATCCTACCCATATTGTCCTGTATCCGAAGGCGCTCCCTGTAGGTTAGTAACACATAAAAACGATAAAGACAAGGTCAAAATAGGTCAAAATGCAATGAAACTTGAACAGCAACATAAGTACATGAAATATGAAAAAATGCAAAAATAACAGTAGAGAAATCAAGCATAAATTTCTAATCACTCCGAGGTGGGATGATTAGGACTGTAGCAGTGTGGGGGGCACCCAGGGGTAGGACACCCACCATTTGGGACCTGGTTTCAACACCAATCCAGGTGGGATGGATCCAAAAACTCCTAGGAGGTTGTGTTGATGAGTTTGGTGTACTATTGTGGCTGATTTATTGGGTTTTGGGTTGGGATTGCATTCTTAGTGTTCACCCGATAACCTCTCTTACAAAAGATAAATTGGGGATTTAAGAAGGAAAAAAATGGGGGAATTGGAGTATAATTTGGTAGCACTCCATTGCTCTAAATGCTCTTGCTTTATTCTCATTTGGGGTGAGGAGGCTCATCATTTTATAGACCTGAGGGTCTCCTTTAAATGCACATGTGAGGGTGCCACTTGGCTCATCATGCCTTTTTTGGGGGAGAGAAGATTCCTCCCTGATTTAGGGCCTCCTTGCACGAGGCCTCCATGATCAGGGCATGCTTGACAGAAGTCCCTCTCTTTGATTTGAAACTATTCCTCACAATTGCATGCCCTGAAGGTGAAGTTAACTGGCAGATCTGAGCTACCATTTGTGAAGGTTAGACTTTTTTCCAGTCAAACTTGCTAATCATCCCATCCTAGAACGATTACTGCTAATCATCCTGGGGTGTGAGGAATAGGATTCTAATCGTCTCAAGGTGGGAAGAATAGGAGAAAAGTGCTTAAAAGGTGCCAAATTGACCTCTAACCTTCCAAAATTGATTTGGGAGTGGTTAGGACCACTATTTAACCTCTGGAGGCTACCCTAGGGGGTATGTATGCCAATTCGATCAGTGCTTGTAGTCACATAATCATATTGGTGCTATTTTGGTGTCTACACTATGTTCTTTTTCATATTTATTATTTGATTCTTCAACCTTTGGATCTTAATGATTTGAATCACAAACTTCTTGAGCTTCTTCTTCTTTGGTTTCAAATTCATATACATGAATTACTTGAATTATTTCTTCAAATTTTTATATATATGGATCATTCCTAATTATTGTGTAAGATAATTTTGTACCATAATTGACCCATTATACTTTTTTTTGTCCTTTAAACATTTTATTAAAAAATATTTTCTCTTCTCAAATTTTAGAGATTGAGCACTTTTCTTCAAACCTAATGCGCATGAAGAATGTTGGAAATTTTGAGTAGTTTTGTTGTCATTGATGTCAAAGAATATTGGTTTAATTTCGTCGTCATTAAGTACATCAAATGGTTTTTCCAAAAGCAATAAGGTCTTGGAAAGGAATAGGATATAATATTAATTTTTAATATTATATGCCTAAAAAGGGCCCAAAGGATGAAGACCCAAGGAAGGAGAAACAAGTTTAAATTAAATAATAATATTCTATTAATATTTCAGGCCAAATAACAAGATGAAGAAAAATGAAGTCCAAATTGAAAAGACCCATGAACAATTTTCAAAAGGTTTAATTTAAATTAAAATATTTCAAGGTTCAAATCTCGGGCCTCGCCGGACTGAACGCATGTCCCTTTCCTGGTGCTTTCAGTGGCGTAAAAGGTTTAAAATGATTGTTGCATGGTGGTTATAGGGGTGGACTGTGCGAAGATCTGTGTGGCAGCTTTTGGGGCAGACAACACAAAATACTGTGGCGGCCATAAAAAGTTAGACAGCCTACCCAGATTCGTGGCGGCTACCGATTCCACCATGTAAATTCAAAAAAAAAAAAATTAAATATTTTAATATTTGATTAAAAATTCAATTTAAATTAATAATGGAGGCAATGGTTTTTAAATTTAATATTTAAAAACTAAATTCAATTTTTTAAAATTCAAAATTGGGTCGACGTGAGAAGTCAAAAGATAATGAGCATTTATATAGGAAATGAATTCCATTTCCTAAAGTTGATTTTACACCTTCGAATACGAGATATAAAATAAAATATCGAGTGTTGCATCTAGGAAGAAGATGATTTACATTTCAAAGAGCTTGGAGGAAAATGAGGCAATAAAGACCACGAGGTGATTTGACATCTCATCAACAGTGGTAGCGTAGGCAGTTTTTGGGAGAGTTTTAAGGCTTATGTGGAGGATATCATGGTTCAAAACACATGATTAACATTTTATGTGAGGAAGATGTCTTCATTTCACTTCCTTGGCATTTTTTTGAGGTGGATTTTTGGGACATCATGCACCGTTTGTCTCATGTGGGCACGTAGTCCACTTGGTGGCCTAGCTTGGAGCTAGGGTGTTGGGAGTGTAAGGTCACGTGGTAAAATTCACTGAAGACATTTTTTATGGGCAAAACAAATTAAAGGTATGCCATTTTATTTTATTATCCAAGGTGTTGAAAATTAAAATTATTTTGAGATTATCATGAGTGCTAAGTGCTTGGGGGAGTTATAAGGTAAAGAAAAAATTAAAATATTTTATTTTGACTTTTTGGTGATTGAAACTTGTTTTATAAAGTGTGGAGATTATAAGGTGTGCAAGGGAAATTGTTAAGTGTTTTGTTATGGTGAAATTATTGAGTTAAATATTGTGAGTTTGGAGATTATAAGGTGTATAAGGGAGATTGATGTGCATGTTGTTTTAATGAAATTGTTGAGTTAGATATTGTGAGTTTGGAGATTATAAGGTGTACAAAAAGATTTGATATTTTGTATGAAAAAAAATTGAGAAAATTATTTTGTGGAGATCTTGAGATAGGTTGTGGTAACCTAACCCTAGTGTTGGCAAAGAAAATTTAATTGTAGTTAAGATAGGTTTTAAAGACATATCTCCATCAAAATAAAAGGTATGGGTACATATTCCTTGTGAGTAAAATATTGTTGGATTGGATGTTGTGAATGCTAAGTTGGAGTGAAAATCATTGTTTATTTTGGTTTTGATATTTTCAATATTAATTGATGAATATTTTTTTGGAATAAAGGTTGATGCTAGAAACCTTGTTTGATAAGAATTATTGGAAATATTGAGTGAGCCTTCATATGCATGATTAGGGTTTGTGAAAGATCATGAGTATCATTGTTATGTGAGGTTTTTTTGATAAGCATTGTTGAAAAAAATTTCATTGAGTGATTGGTTGAGTGGAGTTGATTGAGACTAGTTGATTGGAAGTGTTAGAGTGATAGTTCAAGTTCTGTAAAACAAATTGTTCTTTATTTCTGAATTGAGTTGAAGAAGAGATCGAAAGTGATTGAGCATTGTTGTGAGTGAAAAATATTGAGTCTCTAACAATTATCTATATGTTTCTATGGTAAAAACAAGATAGAGATTGAAAGTTATTGAGCATTATTGTGAGTGTGAAGCATATTGAGTCTCTAACCATTCTCTATATATTTTTGAGAGATTAAAAAAGAATATGTGTAAATTTTTTTTGTGTGATTGAAGAAGTTTTATGTGAGATTGAGATGAGTTGAGTAAGATTTTGTGGAAGCTTACAAAGCATATTTGAGGCAAGTCTTGATGAAGAATTTTTTAGTAGACTGGGTAAGTCTTGGTGAAAATTTGTTGAGCAGATTGGGTAAGTCTTGGTGAAAACCTTTTGAGCAGATTGGACAAGTTCTAGTGAGGAATTGTTGAGTAGATTTGAGGTAAGTCTTGGTGAATACTTGTTGAGAAGATTGGGTAAGTCTTGGTGAAGAATTTTTGAGAAATATTGGGTAAGTCTTGGTGAAGACTTATTGAGCATATTGGACAAGTTCTAGTGAGGATTTGTTGAGAATATTTGAGGAAAGTCTTGGTGAAGACTTGAGATAAATTAGAGCAAGTTCTAGAGAGGGCTTGTGGATAGATTTGAGGTGTCTTTGAGAAGAATTATGAGCAGAGTTGATTAATTTATTTGTTAAAACCTTGAGTTAAGGTTTGGAGTAGATCTAGCTGAGTTGATTTGCAATTGAGTCAAGCTTTGTGTTAAGTCTTGAGAATAAATTTGAGGATAGATTTTGGTGCAAATTTGAAGATAGGTTTGTGTTAGACCAGAGATATAGATTGAGAATATTTATGCTAGACTGAAGGAATATGTATAGTGTAGATCAAAGATAGAGATTGAGTAGATTTGTGCTATACTAAGGGATTGTATTTAGGGTAAATCAGAGATAGAGATTGAGTAGATTTGTGCTAGACCAAATCATTGTGTTTAGTATATATTTGAGTCAGAGCTAAGAACGAGCTTTGGATGTGACAAAGTAGAGGATAGTAGCATCCAATGGATAGATATCCATTAGCCAGGATAGTGAGGATAGAGATCTTCTGAGTGAGGACATAGTCTTCAGTGGAGAGATATCCACAAGCCAATGTAGTGGAGGTAGTAGTCTTCTAGAGGATCACCAACCAAAGTAGAGGATAAGGAGTTCTCCTATGGATAGAACTCCGTGAACCAATTGAGGGGATTGGTGTCTCTTGTGGATAGATATCCATGAAATTGATAAGGATATTGGTGTCTTCTTTTGGATAGAAGTACATAAAAATTTTAATAGGGAAAGGATTCCCAAGAGATTTGTTGAGAAAATTATAGTAAAATATTTTCTCCGTGGAGTAGCCCACATTAGGTGAACCACATTAAATTGGTATCTCTATTGTGTGTGATGATTTGTACATTGTGTTGGTTATTTCTAATGATATTTCCATTGATAATATTAGATATTACTATTTGGAAATGAAAAAAAAAGTGGTATTATACTGTTCACCCCCCCCTCTCAGTATAAGCTTGTGTTCTTCAAAGAAAACTAACAATATTAATTACTCAAAAATATATATACAAGATTTATTACTTTCCTTCCTATTACAACTTTGTAATTTAATTGTCCTCTTTTAGATTGCTTTCTTATGGAGTATTACCTCCATAATATAGCCATAGTAATATGAATATTCAAGTACTTGACTATTTCTCTCCATTGTAAATTTTTCATATTTTGCATCTTTGAGAAATAATGAAAATATATTTTTTAAACCATTTTCTATTTGCTTCTTTCCTTAAAAACCATCTATTAAGTTATGAGAATAAAAATTTATCTTACTTATCATTTCTTTACTAAAATATTTTCAATTAATTTCTTCATAAAAAGAACCAATTTAATGATTCATTTCCTTTGAAGTAGTAAACCTTATATTTCCTAAATTTAAAAATAACTCAAATATAAATTTTACAAACTTTCCTAATGCTTTGATGTTAAAAATATTTTAACTTAAAAATTTAATTTTTAAACATTCAAAAACTTTCAAATATATTTTTCAATAGCAATTTTTCTCAAAAATTGAAAATACTTAAGATAAATGTTCTATCTAAAGAAATTTTTAAAAGCTTCAAAAACTTAAAATTATCAAATAAAATAATTAATATAGAAATACTTATCACTCCACACTTTTCAAAAAAAAAAAAACTTTAATTTTTTTTTATTTTAGATAGTAAATGGAGTTTTGAAAGGGACCCCACCCTTATATACAAAATGAAACTACCAGATAACAAAATCACACCCCATGAATTCAGTGGATGCAATAGATAAAACAAATATTAGATACAGTGATAACTACTAAGCCACACCAAATATAAACAACTTATATAAAAATACTAAGGTCTAGAGCTCACAAACAAAGAAAACCAGAAGATAGAACAGTGAGCCCCCAAACCAAGCAACAAGAATTTTTAATTAATCCATATAATTCTTATTAATTACTTTCTAAGCTTATAATAACCTTATGACTTCTCAAATAAAGGTAATTAATAATATAATCATATCTAAAATTTATTTCCTTAGTCAGCTTGAATGCACATTCAATTCAATATTCATGAATGTGCTACCCTAACGTCCATGGATGGAGCTCAATATTTACTAGATTTACGTGCTTACTAGATGTATGTTTTCTAGATAAATTTTAATGCCTTTACTCCATTCTACATTAAGCATAAAATATACCAATATTAACCCTAAATTCACTTGGAATTATATATTCTTTTGTGCTTCCTGAATACATTACCTTACTACTGCAAGTAATGTTCTCAAGAATTATTCATTTGCATGATTTGCTTGTCTCCTCTTTACTTATTTAGTTTCCATTGTCTCTTTTTTGACTCCTCCTTGTTGCTCTAGAGTCCACTACTTATCTATTTTCTTGGCTCCTCCTTGTTGCTCTAGAATTTTTGACTTCTTGTTGCTTTAGTGTCCAATTTGCTTGACGACTCCTTGTTGTTCTAGATTTTTGATTCACTCTTGTTTCTTATCTAGTCTCCAAATAGCTTCGCTAGCTCTCTGATAGTTTTCACTTTTCTCCTATATATATTTCTCTTCACCTTATTTACAATGCATAATTTTATTACTGGTCTATTGGGCATCTTGCTTCTACTAACAATCATATTGAACAAGCATGGAAAGCAATTTTACCCCAAAAAATAAGACTTTAAATTTTTCTTTGAGATCATATGAATTCAAGAATGTAAGAGCTATTGAATTTTATTTGTAATATCATTATTATTAAAGTGGTTATGGCTATAAGGCATTCATAAATATAAATAAAATGTTACATTTAATCGGGTGAATTTATAAACAAATAAATATATATTTTTTCTTTTTTTTCCAATCTAATCTAAATTAGCACTATTCAAACCATGGAAATATTTTAATGCAAACCAAAATATTAAAATTCTTATTGGCTATACAACATCCACCTATACAGTACCTAACTTTGGCTTGCTATGTTCTTAGATATCCAAACACAAGTGCAGTGACCATGGTCTATATTAAATTTTTTACCTCTCCAAGTTTTCTCAATTATGTTTATTTACTTTTATGTTTCAAATTTATTTTGGTGTAGGCTGTATAAATAATTATTTAAAAAATAATTGAATTGATATTTCTTGGTTAGTAAATTGGACCTGAGATGCTTGAGATAAATAACCCCAACATCTAATGCGATTGAAGTCTTTGACACTAGAGTGAAAATATACCCAAACTAGTTCATCCTCTAATTCCAAGTGCTTCTCAAATAAAGGTCAATCACCATGCTTAAATGCTTAAAAACTAACCATTACCTAAATTTGACTTCCTATGTTTCTATGTCTCCTAACATAAGTGTGGTGGTCATGATCTATATCAAATTATTCACCTCTTCAATATTCATGCATGATGGTTTGACTTTAAGTGGTAACAATAACAAATGTTGCATGGTGGTGAGTATTCCAATAACTATATGAACAATAAGATAGATTTAGAGGTCAAGCAAGACTACAATCAATACTAATCTAAAATTTTACAATATATATAGTTGTATGACAACTCGATCACCACTTGTACAACAAGTTGCACAACATTGACTTGTATTACAACTTGGAAAGTGACTTGCTCAGATCACTTGTAAATGCTTTAGTCTTTAGTTGGTGCTTTTGATCACTTACTAGTGTACAATCCATGTACTGGTGAATAGAATTTTTTTGGAATTTGTTGGTGCATAGGCTTCAAGTTACTTGTTGGTGTATAGGCCTATTGCTACTAGCTATTGCACGACTTTTGTTGATTACTTGCTAGTGCTCATGCCTCTCATTGAAGGTCATATGATGATCTTTGCTTTTCCTTCAATGAGTGATTCACTTCACTAGAAAATGATTTGTACCTTATGTGAGCTATCATATTTTTTCTCTTTCATAGCTCCTATTGTGAGCTTTCTCTATTGTCCTTATCTGGTTGTTGGTTGTTTGCTCTTAATACTAACTCATCTTTTCTCAATGCTTAATCCTCCTTCTACTTGACTTAAAAATAATAATTCATCAAATATTAGTGCTCTTAATATTGATGGAACTTACCTTAAAATAATAACTATTTTTTTGTCAATAGGTTAAGAAGTATATTGAAAGGACCCTATCCCTTTTACATAAAATTCCTTACAAGTAGATCATAAAAGGTTAATAAAACATGATGCCAAGTCTATCTGAAATATTAAAAATCATAAATAATCAACCTAAATAACCTAATAAAAAACATACATACTAAACTAACAATAACAATAATAACTAGACAATGGTTGACTTTGCATACATAACAATCTACCACATATAGATTGGAACATCGATAACAATTTACCCCAAGAACTAAACCCTACAATTAGCTTCTTCCAAATAGAAAGTGAATATCATTGGGATTATTGGACTCTTACTTAGCCACAAATTCAATAAGTTGAAGTGGAAAATTATATTCCCATATAATAATATCCTAAGCCTCCACCTCTATGTTTACCAATAAATCTATAGCTCCATTCCCCTCCTAATAAAAATTCTTAAATTATACGCTATGACAAGACTACAAGATCTCTTTCATCCCCACAAAAACATATGCAATGCTCCAACCAAATTCCTATATTCCTTTTAGAATATTTATAAGTTTTAGGGAGTCCCCTTCCACAATAATATTTTTATAATGGCCTTATTTGATTAACTTAGCCCCTATAAAAAAAAAAATTGAGCCTCAATAAAATGGTTGGATTGGATGGATAGAGGTTCAAAAAAGGCTTGCACAATCATCCCCCTAGAATATCTAAAAACTTCACCCGCAATAGCATGCAATGGATTCTATTATGTAGTGCCATCCACATTTAATTTGATCCACCCAATTGGAGGGGGTTATCACTTAACTTCCAACCTTAAATATCTCAACAAATTCACACAAATTAAAGGCGTCAAATTATAATGAACAATAATGGATTCCTCGAGTCTACTTTCTATTACCTCAGGAAAGGATAAGGTTTGAGTGTTTTACATAGTAAAATTAACAACATAAAAAGCAACCACATAAGCCTCTCATTTCCTATTTTCAAAAGCCCTATTATTCCTCTCTTTCCAAATTCTCCAAAAAAAATGGGGGAGACAAAACCTCCAGAGAACTTTCAATCTACCACTATTGAAAGGATGTTTCCACTGCATACATAAATATACTATAGTGGCTATGAGGACCCAAGGAACATCTAAGGGTTCCAAAACCTTCTCTAGAATATGTCTAGTAAAGGAACATTTGAGTAAAAGATAATGGACTGATTTCAAATTTTGTTCACATAAATAACATCTATTTACAACAAGGATGTCTCTTTTATGTAAGTTATCAATAGTTAATATTTTATTTTGAGCCACCAACCATAAGAAGAAAGCTATTTTAGGGATGAGCCCTTTAATCCAAATTTTCCTCACTAGAAACCAACTTCTACCTTCTATCTCAAGCAAATGGCATCCAAACTTATCAGAGTATTTTACATTATTTTCCTCCTTCCAAATGATCTAATACTTGAAATGGGAGGATAGTAGAGGATACAAATGAAGAAATATTTTTAGATTGTTAATATGGATAGGAAATTTTAGGTCTAAATCTAGAGCACATAAATATTTCCATATTTTTTCACCATTTTTGGTTGTAATATAGTCAGCAACTTTGATACCAAAATGGAGGGATAGAGTAGGTTCGAATGCACTTAACTTTGGGTCCTTTGATAGGGAAATGTTCTTAAACCAATGATATTTCCAAAATTTCATTGTTTTCCATCTCTAATATGCCAGTGAAGCTCTTTATATAACAAATGTCTAATATCCAAAAGACTATTCCAAAAGTAAGGTCCGAATGACAAGTCATTGGAGTGTAAAAAGTTATTTCTATTTTATGAATACTTGGCTTTGAGGATCTTAACCCACTCAAGCTGATCATTTTAAAATAATTTCCATCCTATATTTTCCATCAAGGCTTCATTCATTTGTTTTACCCTTCTAAAGCCCAACCCTCCTACATATTTAGTAGAACATATTTGATCCTAGGTAACAAGGGCAAAGCATCTTCTATATTTTGATCCAGACTAGAGGAAGGATATTTGAATTTGCTCTATTTTAATCCTTATTTTAGTTAGAATATTGAAAAGAGACATAAAATAAATTGGAATACTCTATAAAGAAGACTTCACAAGTTGAGCTTTACCTTCATGGCTAAGAAGACTTCCTCTTTAACCTCTTAACATTTTTTCTATTCTATCTAAAACTAGATTCTAAATATGTGACTCCATCCTACCTTTGAACATAGGCATACCCAAATACATGGTTGGGAGTTCTCCAATATCACATCCAAAGATCCTCATGATTTTTATTTTCCTTCCAGCTAGGGTGTTGATAAAATAAAATTTACTTTTTAAGTTCACTTTTTGAAAATCAACTTCTTCATAAGATACTAAAATATTTCTTAACTGCTTAGGTTGAGGGATAGAGGAGCAGGAGATCAAAAAAGTATCATCAACAAATTATTTATGATAAATAGGGTCTAATTTCAAGGTTGGTTTGAAACCACCTACTCTCCTACTTTCTACAACCTCTAAAATATATCTTCCCAGTGCTTCAACAAGAATAATAAAAATATACAGTGATAACGAATATCCTTGATGGAGATCACACCCATTTTTAAAATAGCCAACAAGCAATCTATTTACCAAGACTAAAAACATAGCACATTAAAAAAAAATTAACCAACCCCACCCATTTACTCTGAAAGTCAAATTTCAATAGGACTTTGGTCAAAAAGTCCCAAGAAACCCCATATTAAGCTTTTTTCATATCTAAATTTAGAATCATACCAACCCTCTTATTATTTTCCATAGAATTAATAACCTCATGAATGGTAATTATGCTATCCAAAATTTATAAATATTTAACAAAACCATCTTTTTGATCTACCATAGTAAAAGGTAAAACCCTCTTTAACCTATTGGCAATAGTTTTGGATAAAATTTTATAGATTGTGTTGCACAAACTAATAGACCTAATTTTTTTAATATGTATTACTCCCTGCACTTTTGGGATCAAAGGCAAAAAAGTAGAATTGACATCCTTAGGTAGGTATTGGGTTTGTTGGATCTCCTTGATAGCCTCAGTAACATTTGATCCTACAATATTCTAGAAATTCTAAAAGAAAGTATCTAGGAAACCATATAGCCTTGATACCTTTTTCCCACCTAGAATAAATGTGGTCATTCTAATTTCCTCATTTTTAAAGGGGTCCATAAGAGAAGAATTCATTTTATTAGTCACAAATTTTGGAATATTAGGAAGGAGTTTGCTTTTAGATTCACCTTTCACTACCACAAGTTCTCTCAAGAGATATAAATAATAACTGATAACTTTTTCCTTGACATCCTCTGGTTCCCATACCACCAATTCATCATCCCTAACCAAATCCTTTATCTTATTGCTATCTTTATGTCCTAGGGTAGACACACAAAAAATCTAGTGTTTGTATCACCTTATTTAAGCCAAACTAGACTTGATTTTTGTTTCCAAAAAACTTCATCGTAAGCTAGGAGATTATGATAATTAGATAAGATTTGGAATTTAGTCCTTCTATAGTCATCATATATACCAACTTGGTTCACTTCATTTTCAATAATTTTAAGCTTCAACTTTAGTTTTCTTCCACTCTCTATTTTCTAAAGAATAGGATTATGGTCGGATCCAATATTGGGGAGGGCTATAAGAGTATTGTCTCCAAAGACTATTAGACCTTCTTGAAAAACTAAAAATGGATATAGCCTTATATAAATTAGATGGTCACCTAATCTCTAATTACTCCATTTATGCTTAAACTGCCTAAGATCAATATCCATATTACTCAAAAACTTCCTAAAGTATTCCATTTCATCTAACTGAACTAGAGAGCCTCCCTTCTTAGCATATGGGTAAAGTGGTGTAATGAAATCACCCACAAAAACACAAGGAATATATTTGAATTATTTCCTAAAATAACTTAAATATATCCATAAAGAGAGTCTTCCACTCACTGATTTAGGGACATACACATTTATCAAAATTCAATTTTGGTTATATTATAGACTATGAAAAATATAGAGATGAAACTACTATTATTTATAATAATTTGGCCTTCAATATTCTCCTTATTTCATAAAAACATAAGCCCTCTAGAGGCTCCATTGGATAGGCTAATCAGACAATCTACTTCTCTCCATAAAAAATACTTTACACTTTTAGCCTTTTGTACATCCACTTTGGTTTTCTAAAGAATTACCATGTCTAATTATTTTTCCTTTATTAGCATCAAAATATATTAGTGTTTTTAAGGAGCATTCAGTCCTCTAATATTCCAAGAAAGGAATTTCATTTTATATTTTTTATAGGGTGATATTTCCCCTAAAGTTCAAAACTCTTTGAGATCCATTCAACACTTCCGTAAAAATATTTCCTTCTTTCACATTTTAGACTTTTATGGCCAACCTCTTTGGGTCTAAGAACCAACATAAACCTTTTTATTTTTACTTCTTGTGATATTTTTAGGAGTAATGAGTCCCTCAATCTGAATTAAGGCAACATTCACATATTTTTCAAGGCTACAATTAGTAGGATCACAAAAAACCAAATTCATCTAAAAAAGATATTACAATATATGGAAAATTGTTTGTTGTCTTGGACATTTCAAAATCCTTTCTCAAATATTTAACACAATCTAATACTTGAAGACAATCAAATGTATTCCTACATTCAATACCAATATCACAAACAAAGGCAACAACCAATGGAATATTTACCTCTAAGCACTTTTCATTAATTTCATCTGTGATAAGGTCTTCAACCATACCAACATCCAATATTTCTATGGTGACTTTACTAAACTCCTCAGGAGCACCATGAACACCTTTCCTATATACCCTTGATTTATATGCCAAAAAATTTGAATTTTGGGCCTACTTCCTTTCCCATCTCTTTTACTTTATCAATTTTTTGAGACAGAGCACAATTAAAGCTAGGATGATCTTCTTGCATACCAAGCATTTTCTAGCTATGTTCACATATTCCAAAGTCTAGGTATAGACCCCAAAATTAGACTTAATTTTAATTGACTTCGGAAGGTCCTTATCAAGCATAACATTAACATAGAATCTAGTGAACAAAAACCTAGATCTAGCAATGGTAATAGGATCTATCACCACCATCTATCCTATTTCACTTGTGATTTTAGCTAGGATCTCCTCATGCCAAATATGTAAAGGAATACCAAGAAGGCAAACCCATAGGGGAGCTTGGTCAATACATTGAGAATTAGGGTTGAAATTGAGTGTCCACTTCCTTAGGAATAAATCTCTATACCCAAATAACCATGGACCACCTTGAATAATCATACCATGATCCTCCAAACCACTAAGACTAACAAAGAAAAATCCCTTAGGTAATGCAACAATATCCAAATAACCCTTAGGATTCCATTTTAACTAAGTCCACTTTCTAATAGCATCTATGTCTAGATGAACCCCAATAAATTTCCCAACCAAAGCAAAATCCCCATGGGAAGCAACCATATCTGCAATAGGGATAAAAATTACAAGTCTTCTTTAACAAGAAAGGAAATTTAACCCTAGGATAATTGATTTTTGCTTTCCCTTAAGTAGACTAGCCCAAGATCAAGCCCCAAAGACAAGAGGCTAATGAAATGGAACATTTTTGAGACCCTTTTTTTGAATTTCACTGCTTAACATAGCCAAACCCATAATGCTTCCTTTATATTGACCAACACAAATACTTATTCATTGATGCAATTAATATCTTTCTCTCTTCAAGTATCTTTACAATAATTTTCTTTGCACTTTTCTTATCTTCTACTTTTCTCAATCTCTACTTTTTCTTATTATTCATCACAAAAGTTATGTACTTCTTCTCTCTATTGTTCTATTCTCTTAAAATTCTTTAAAAGTAGAAATTATTCTCTATCTTCTATAGGAAGCTTCTCAACCTTCTAAGATACAATCTTCAATGTCTTAGGTCACACCTAAGAACAAAATGTGATTCTCCTCCTTACTAGAGAACCTAATATCAATGTTAGGGTGGCTATGTAAATCCCTGAATGACCAACTATCTCCTAAGTTGGTTCTACCTCAATATTCAATAATGATTCTCCTATTTCTCTATATAATACAAAATATTAATGTTATGGTGGCTCTATCTTGAATGAATAACTTTTCATGAGTTTATTCACCTTTAATCTTCAATCTCCAAATTTTCCAATTTCAGTATTCAACTTTTCTCTAAGTTAATTTCCAATCAATATCAAATGTCCAACTTTTCTTTTGAGTTGGCTATTTTTATCAATATAAATGAGTCCTATTATTCATTGGTTTTCCTTAAACCAAGTTTAAATACCCTATACTTCTCTACTTAGTAATACTTTTAAAAATTAGAGTCAAAGTTTGCACTACCTTTAACATGGATAGACTCTAAATTAGTTTTTTATAAATGGAAAAAGTTAAATATTTAAAAATGGTGGCTAATAAAATGAACTCTATCAAATTGGACAAATTCAAGTGGTAGTTGTCATACCACTATTGTATTTTTAAGCCTTTATACCATAAAATATAAGATAATATTACAGAATTCCCAATATAAAATAGTGCCAATATTAAAGGTTAAAATAATATTATAATGATTAGAATAATATGAGAAAATTAATATGTATATCAAGGATTATATAATAAATCAAATAACATTCATTTATATACTAAAATATGAATGTAAATAGCTTGAATCATTCATGAACTATGCATGAAGAAAAATTACAATATTAATTGCTCAAAAATCTGTATACAAGCTTTATTATTTTCCTTCCTATTACAACTCTATAATTTAATTGATCTCTCTTGGATTACTTTCTCATGGAGTATTATCTCCATGATGTAGCTATAATAATACTACTTTTAAATTACTTGACTATTTCTCTCCATATGCCAAGTCTCATGACTCTTGACTTATCAACTTTCCACTTACATACTAGATGGACTCTTGACTCTAATACACTTGCACACATGACTCTTACACTTCTACATGCAAAAATCCTAATATAGAAAACTTTTACACATCCTAAAATTACATATTTTTACTCTTATATACAAGGAACTTTTGCATATTATCTCAATATACACTTGCACTCTAACTCACATGACACGTGCATTTCCTACACATTGCTCTCTTCTATGAAAGGGTAAATATAAATAAGAATCTAAACTATAGACTCAACCCTAATCTATTACATATTTACAAATGTACCATAAAGGTACCATAGGGGTACATTAGCATATAAAAAATAATGTAATATACCTCAACATCTCCTTCTATGGTGAACCAATGTTCTACTCACCTTGATGAATCAATGTACCTTGTTATGATTTAAGTAACTAGTTTGCTTTCTGGTCTGCATAACTAGTTCTGTTTATGCATTGGATACACTATACAATATATAAATATTGTAATACTTGACTTCTTTTATATCTAATTGGTCTTACCTTATTTAAATTAAGCTCCTTAATTGATGCTAACATTTTTGTATTGATTGTATTGTTAGCCAATTATTCTTCTATATCTTTGTTAGCTTGTTACACTAGCCAAATGAGCCCCTACTATTTTGAATTCTTATGTTTATCAAGTAGGTCTATTTGTGATATCAACTTGGCCAAATAGCTCTCTATGATATCGACTTTATTGAATAGCTCTTTGTTATTTTGGCTTCTTACATTGGCTGAATAGATCTCTATGAGTTTGGCTTCTTACACTAGGAAAATATCTTTTTGTAATTTTAACTTCTAATGCTAGAAAAATAAGCCTCTATTTATATATATATTATATAAGTGTCTACTTATGTGTTATATTATTATACTATCTGAATGCATGGCCTATCCTTTTGCTATAAAATCTTGTGTCTCATTTTCTCTATCTTAGGTCATTTTCTTATATGATGGCCTCTTTGACCCTCTCTCCAATATTGGCTTCTTGAGCCTTTATTCTATAATGGTCTCTTGTACATCTCTTCTATAATAGCCTCTTAGCTTCTCTTCTATAATAGCCTCTTGATCTTATCTTCTATAATAGCCTTCTTGGGATTATTTACTATAATAACCTCTTGGACCTCTTTTTAATAATGGCCTCTTGTGGGCTTCTCTACTATAATGGCCTATTGTGGGCTTATCTTCTATTACTTTATTACAAAAATGTCTAATTTGAAGAACCTGCTTAAAAAAATGATTTGTGGGCAAGACTATAATGATATATAGATATATTCAATCAATATAGTTCTTAAATGTATTCTATGTTCTATGCTTTCTTCTTCTCTACTTTCTTCTCTCCTATCTAGAATTTTTGAATGTTTCTCAATCCACTAAAACTATTATCTCTACTTTATTTTGTTCTCTACTTCTTCTCTAAAATATGCAATTTTCAATTTTATTATGGCTCTAATCCCAAATGACCAACTATCTCCTAAGTCTGTTATGCTTAAATCTTCAATATCCAAATTTTCTCTAAGTCGGATTCCTTTATCAATATCCAAATTATCTCTAAGTCAAATTCCTTTATCAAATATTGAAATCCTCTCTTAAGTTAACCCTCTTATTCAATATATTTGAGTCCTAGTATTCATTATATTTCCTTCAACCAAGTCAAAATACCCTAGCCTATTAATAAAGGTGATTGAATCTTGGTCCCATCAATCATCTACTCTATAAGACCTTTAAAAATAGAGTCCAAGTCTTCACTACCTTCAATGTGGATAAAATCTAAATTAAATTTATCAAAAGTGGACAAATTTAATTAATAATGGTGTCTAATAAATAACTCATCAAAATAGATAGATTCGGGTGGTAGCTCTTATAGCACTATTGGTAATTTAAACCTTATTACCATAAAATATCATATGTCCCAATATAAAATAGTCATAATATTAAAGGTCAAAATAATGATAATAAGAGTAGAATAATATAAGAAAAATAATATGTATTTCAAGTCCTATATAATAAAGTAAATAGAATTTATTTATATGCTGAAATATGAATTTAAATGGTTTATGAATTCATGATTTATGCATGAAGAAAACTCTCAATATTTATTGCTCAAAAATTTGTATAAAAGTTGTATTCCTTTTCTCCCTATTACAACTCTATAACCTCACTTGGATTGTCTCTTTTTGAATTGCTTTATCATGGAGTATTATATCCATAGTATAACCATAGTAATATGACTCTTCACATACTTGACTATTTCTCTTCATATGACAAGTCCCATGACTCTTGTCTTATCATATTGCCACTTTCATACTAGATGGACACTTGAATCTAAGACACTTACACACATGACTCTTACACTTTTGCATGTACTCCTAATCTAGGATACTTGTGCACATCCTCACATTACATATTTGTAAACTTTCATACATGATAATTGTGCACATCCTCTCAATTTATACTTGGCACTCTAAATTACATGACACTTATGCATTTCCTACATATTAGCACTTACATAAAAGGGAAAATATAATCACACTCTAAAATATAAACTAAACCCTAATCTATTACATATTTACAAATGAACCATGAAGGTACCATGGGTGCACATTATCATGTACCAAATAATTTAATATACCTCAACACTTTTTGTTTCTTGATCTTTTAGAGAGTTGCATTGTCATTGCTTATTTGCTATGTAGGCATGTTTTAAAAGTTAAGTACACAATTTTTCAAATGGTTTGATGGCATCTAACTGGTGAACCTTCATACCTTCTATTATACCTTAAATTTGAGAATACACCATTATGTTGTCATCCTTGATCACTAAATGTGGTTTTTTAGGGACCCCTTGGATAATGGTGATTGCACTTCTTCCCTCCTCTTAATGCACCTTTAGTAGTTGAACCTATTAATCTTGCTATGCATATATTAGTAGAGGTATTTGAGTTAAACATCCTCCATAAAATGCTAAATTACTTTTTGGACATTTTGAGCTCATTCAATTGTCATTGATGTGTGAGAAGTTTTCATTGATGCCAAAGTAAACACATGAAACCATCATTAATACAAGGAGCACACCATCAATAACATGAGGAACAATGCAAAGAGTTGAAGAAAAAGTTGGCAAAATAATGTTTTATGAGGTTTTATGGTAAACTCATCATGGAAGATTAAATGGTTTTATTAAAATCATTATGAGGATATAAAAGTCTCCTCACATATTGAGATGGCAATTAGGATTTTAAAATACCCACGGTGGAAAAATAATTTACAAATTAAAGGTTTAAGTTTAAACCCAATGAAGGCTTTAATCTCCTTAAAGCTAAATTTTATAAATTTAATTTATAAAATTTAAATTCCTTAGAATTTAAATAATTTCTAAATTATAAAGGTTGAAAAGCACCGACATCATCAAAAATGTGGGAGCACCGATGTCTAAGAAATAAATGGAATTCATGTATAAATTAATTCCAAAGAGGCATTCAAAACTTAACCCTTGCCATTTTTAATTTATGCGACAAAGTAAAAAATTTTGTGCAATCATTGATCATTGAGGAGGAAGACAAGGGATTCACTTATCTTTAGCTCCAAGTGGAAGACATAAAGACAAGAGCATATTGGTTGAGTCAAATAGGACATAGTGGTCCATTGGTAACACATGTTTTGCGAAGGCATTGGGAGTTGAGGAGCCCACAATCGATTCGTGTGAAGTGGTGTGTGTCTTGAGCACCAAGGGAAGTCTTTTGCAAATGCTCATTTTGAGTGCCAACCTAGGACAAAGGGGACGAAGAGCATCCAAGCTCTCAAATGTGCGTCTAGCACACATGGCGATCAAATCCATGGCTAGAGCACTTACGGAGGCAGATATTGTGGGTTTGAAACCCACTAGTGTCAAAGTTAATTTTTGATAATTAAATATTTATTTGCCTAAGGTTTTATAAAGGGAAATGTGGAGTTATAAGGGTTTGTGAAAAGTTAGTTATTTTGATTTAAATTATTTTGGAGTTATAAGGGTTTGTGAAAGGTTGTTTATTTGACAATTGATTTCTATTATTGTGGAGTAATAAGGGTTAATGATAGGTTGTTTTATTTTGGAAACCTGATCCTAAGGGAACCTACTCGATAGCCTATGGTTATCAGTTTTTTGATAAGCAAAAGTATGGGATTCTTCCTATCACTTGGTGGAAAAAGGTGTGGAAGAAATTTGCCTAGCCAAAATGTAACTTCTTTCTCTGGTTGGTAGCTCATAATAAATGACCCACTTGGGATAATTTGAGGAAGAGGGGATTTCATGGTCCCTCTTTTTGTGTCCTTTGTAGTAAGAATGAGGATGACTCTTCTCATTTATTTTTCTAATGCTCATTTTCTAGAGAAATTTGGCACCATTGGTGGAGCGCCTAGAACCATCCATGTTTTCATGTGCTATCCTTGGTGGAGTTTTGGAGTAGTATGGGTAGACCTCCTTCCAAGGCCCCCTTCCTTAGTGTGGCTTGGAATTTGGGCCCTTCTTGCATCATCTGGTAAATTTGGCTCAAATATAACTGACACATATTTCAAGGCAATTATTTGGCTATTCAACAAATCTAGTAAAGGATCATGTATATGGTTCAGGAAACCATCCATAGAAAATGTGATGTGGACCCTCTTTTGGATTCTAGGTAGGAGAAGGTATAGCAAGCCCTTGGTCTCTTTGGATATGGTGTGGACTCTTCTAGCCCTAGTAGGGTTCCTTAGCTCAGTAAGAAGGTTAGGAGAGATGGTATGTGGAGGCCACCCCCTAGAGGAGTTCTAAAAATTAATACTGATGGATCGTCCAGGGGTAATCTTGGACATGCTGGCATTGACGATTTTGGGAGAGATTCTATTGGTGGTGTCAGTTTTTATTTTTCCATTTATAAAGGTGTTCACTCCAACAATTTTATGGAAGCTCTTGCAATTCTTGAGGCCTTACGGAGGGGGTTTTATCTTGGCTGGCATAGGATTATTTGTGAGTCTGACTCTCAAGTTATGGTTAATATTTTAAACAGTAAAAGGGTGGAGGAAGTTAATTGGTAGTTGGCCTCTGTAGCCATTCAGATTCTCAAAATGAGTGAAGAGTTCAAATTTATATCCTTTGTGCACATTCCAAGGGAATGGAATGTGGTTGCTGTTTACCTGGCAAAAAGGGCTTCTAAGCTATTGGATTCTTGGAGTATCGATAATTGGGAAAGTCTCCCATCTGGGGACTCTCAATGCTTGTGGGAGTTGATCCACAAGGATGTATAGACTTAATGTGGATTATTCTTGTTGTCTTTTCTGGGTGTCATTCTAGTCTAGTGGTTTTAGCCTGTTTGGTTGTTTATTTGAGTCCTGGTTGGAAGATCAGTTGTACTCTGTACTCCAGAATTTTTATCAATAAATTTTTACCCCTTTATTTAAAAAAAAATGAGAGGTTGTTTTATTGATGAGTTATTTATATCATTGGAATTACAAAGAAAGTAGATTCAATTTTTATCAAAGTTTCTCTTGCCATTAAATTAAATTAAAGAGGTTTGAGTTAATTTTGGTGGATGTTAAGTTTATTTTAGTTGGGAGTTTATAAGGTGTTAATTGGATAAATATTTTATGTATGTGAATGGTTGTTTTTGAAATATGGAGTGATAATGTGTAATTGAGTATTTACATTATATTGTGAGAAAGTTTTATCTTCTAACCTCTTTGAGCTTGGTATAGAAGTGTTTGTGGTTGTGATAGATTTATGAGATCCCTTCATATTCAATAAAAATGTATGAGAACATTCTTCCATAGTTGAGTTGATTGATTGTTTTTTTGGAAAATAAGTTTGGAGTGAAAAGGACTTGATTAGGGTTTCCTATTGAGTGTGTTGAGTTAAGGCTTCAATATTTTTTGGAATAAAGAGTTGTTAAAACCTTGTTTGATAAGCATTGTTATTGAAGCCATTGGTTGTGTGAAGAAATTGAATCAGGTTAATGCAAATAACATGAGTATCATTGTTATGTGAAGATTTTTTTATAAGAATTATTGTTGAAGTGAGTTGTTGAGCATAGAACTTGAACTAGGGTTTGAAAATATCATGAGTATCATTGTTATGTGAGATTTGTTTTTGAGCATTATTGGAAACATTTTGAGTTGGTGGGTATATGTTTGGACTATGGTTTGTGAGAAAGGAATGTTTCAATAAGTGATTGGTTGAGTAGAGTTGGTTGAGCCTAGTCAAGTGGATGTGTGAAGTGATTGCTCAAGTTCCATAAAATAAACTATTCTATATTCTGATTTGATTTGAAAAAGTGATTGAGCATTGAGTGTAGAACATATTGAGTCTCTAACAATTCTCTTTATGTTTCTATGATATTGGACAAGTTCTATGTGGACTTGTTAAGCATATTTGAGGCAAGTATTTGAGGAGACTTGTGGACTGATTTTGTGTGAGATTTTTGTAGAAGCTTACAATACAGATTTGATTAAGTTTTGTGTGGACTTATTGAGCAGATTTGGATAAGTTATGTGTGGACTTATTGAGAAAATTTGAGCAAGTTCTATGTGGACTTGTTTAGTATATTTGAGCAAGTTCTGAGTGGACTTATTGAGTATATTTGAGAAATTTTTGAGTGGACTTGTTGAGCATATTTGAGAAAGTTCTAAGTGGACTTGTTGAGCATATTTGATCAAGTTCTGAGTGGAATTTTTGAGCATATTTGAGACAGTTCTGAGTGGAATTTTTGAGCAAATTTGAGCAAGTTTTGAGTGGAATTATTGAGCAAATTTGATATAGATATTTATAGGTGATAGAGCATATAGGATAGTAGTCTCCAGTGGATAGATATCCATCAGCCAAGGTAGTGAGGATAGGTATTCTAAGTGGGGACAAGAGTCTTCAGTGGAGAGAGATCCACAAGCTAGTGTAGTGGAGGTAGTAGTCTTCTAGAGGATAACCAACTTGAAGAACACAAGCTTATACTGAGAGGGGGGGTGAACAGTATAAGACCTCTTTTTACTTTTTCCTTTATACTTCAAAATAGTAAAGCAATATACCCAAAGCAATATCAAAGCAATGCACAATATCATCCACAAAGTGACACCAATTTTAACGTGGTTCACCCGAATGGCTGGGCTACGTCCACAAAAATTTTCTCTAAAAGTTATCTCAAAGTTCTTTGGGAATCCTTCCCAATTACAATGTTTATGAGCCTCGGCCCAAAGGAGATACCTTCCCCCAATCAGAATTTATGAGCCTCTTCTCAAAGGAGATACCTTCCCCCAATCAGAATTTATGAGCCTCTGCTCAAAGGAGATACCTTCCCCTCTGCTCTGGAAATGATCCCTCAGAAGATCAACTGCCTCTACCTCTTGCCAGCATGTGGAACTCCTTTCCACCGAAGACCTCCTATCCTCAATGCTTAGCCTAAGAGACCTCTGCCTTCTATGATCACGTCCATAGCAGCTCAACAACCTGTACCAAACACAGTCAGTCGGTCTAGTACAAGTCTTCCTCTATCTGTCAGATCTGTCCAACTCTTGAACAAATCAATCCTCTACATACAAGCCTTCTCAAAGACTTGCCAAATTTGTCCTCGGGTTCTTCTCATAGAACCAATGCACCTCTATCCTCAAGTTCTCTGATAGAACTATCAAACTCAGCTCACAAGTCCTCTGCTAGGACCTGTCCAAATCTGCTCACAAGTCCCCATCGAAACCTGTCCAAAAATGCTCACAAGTCCCCACCAGAACCTATCCAAAAATTGCTCACAAGTCCCCATCGAAACCTGTCCAAAAACTACTCACAAGTCCCCACTGGAACCTATCCAAGAACTGCTCACAAGTCCCCATTGGAACCTGTCCAAAAACTCAGCAAGCTCACCAAGAAAAACTTTCTTAGTAGGAAATCACAAAGTGAATTGTTAGAGACCCAATGTGATTTGTCAAACTCATAGAAGCATAAAGAGAATTGTTAGAGACTCAATATGTTCTATACTCAAATCCCAATCTCAAAACTCAACTCAAATCAACTCAGCTCAATCTCAATCTCAAATCTAAAAACTCAACTCAATATCTGAAATGGATAGGATAGAATGTTTTCTTTCAAGAACATGAAACCCCAACAATTGCCAACTATGCAAAGAATCACATAACAATGATACTCATGTTCTTTTCACCATCAATTAGGGTTTCAACAACAATGCTCATCAAACAAGGTTTAGTCAACCAACACCATTCAACTCAACATCAACCTTGAAGCATTCAACCAATCATCACAAGAAAAGGAAACAAGTAGAAATCCTTTTCCCTCCAAAGATATTTGAACAAAACAGCCACCAACACAATATCACCAAATGCAAAGAATAACTTGCTCAAATCAACTCAATGGAGTAAGCCCAATATCATGAATCAAGTAAAGCAATAACTTGATCAAACAACCTCTATGGAAGCAACTCAACCATCAAACTCAAAACAGCCAACCAAGGGTTCCACCAACTCAATGCAAGTAGCTAGACTCACAAATATAAACCCTAGTGCACAAAGCTTCCACTATCTCAAACCAAAAATTATGCATTCACCAAAAACTCTCCTTAAGGATAACAATGCATAAGTAGTCTTCAACAAACCAGAAAATAGGATTTACACCTAGCCAAAGGATACCTAGTAGAATACCTTTTCACTCCAACCTTATTTCAGAAAACATACACCAATCATACTCATAAGAAGAATGTGCCCATACCTTATTGGAGTAGAAGATAATTGAACCTTCAAGCTATCACCACACACAACTCTCAAACTTCCAACCAAGTTAGGGTTAGAATAAAAAGAAATGAGCAATAATATAAACTTCCTTTATTACACCTTTTAGCTCCACTTCTTTAAACACAACCACCATAACATGCCAATAAATCAACAATCACAGACTCACACCTTATACCTCCATTTTTAATTTTAGCATAGCAAAGAATAATCTTAAAAATACATCCAAAGAAATATGCCCTTATTTCTCCTAAGCTTTTATTCAATGCTAATCACAAAAGCCAAAACTCATAAAATTTAATCACACCTTATAAATCGTTGTCCAAGAAACTCCGAATTTCGTGGCATAAAGACGTTTTAATAAAAACATGTGTTACTCTAGCAAAGCACCCCCGCGAGACTCGAAACGACGACCTCCGCCAATGCAGCGCCCAACAGCAGCCTTTGCTGCCACTAGCCCACGTGGGCTACGAAGTTCACAAGTGAACTTCCCTCCACTTCACCCTCGAAAAAACTCCCGAAGACTTTTCAACCGCACGTGCTTCTAAGTCTTCCTTCGATCACAGCGAATACAGAGCACAAACACCGCAAATTGCATTCGGGGAATTTTGAATTAATTAGCCTTCCAACCTTAGGAGTTGGAGAATAAATAGTCTCTTCGAAGACACCTTGACATCGGCGGAAATAAAGACCATTTCGAAATTAATCAAAAGTCTTTTCAAAAAGGGTTTAAAAACCCTTAAATAATTTTAATAAATTAAGAATAAAAAAAGGTTTAAAAACCTTTAAGTATTTTTAATAAATTAAAAATAATTTCTCCCTTAATTAATTAAATAATTAATTAATTAAAACCTTGAAGGGTTTTAAATAATAATTAAATAAATAATAAAGAGAACCTCCATTGGTTTTAATAAAAACCATTTAACTTGGTTTTAATAAAAACCCTATCCAACTTGGTTTTAATGAAAAACCCTTGCCAATGGAATCTCTCCGGATTCTCTTAAAAATATTCTCTTGGAATCTTCCACCTTTGAAGCCAACACATCCTCTTAACATTAATGCCATTTCCTTTTGACATCAATGACAACTCATAGACAAGAAGCTAGGATCTCAAACCCAAAATTGCCAACAATCTCCCCCTTTGTCATTGATGGCAAACCATGCTTCTCAACAACACAGAAACTCAACATAAATAGCTCCCCCTGTCTTGAGGCTCTCCCCCTTACTCAAATCTCTCCCCCTTTGTCATCAATGGCAAAGGGTCACCTTTGGGGCTCGGGACTAAGAATGAGCCTCTTAGCTTAGTCCCTCCCCCACCTCCTGTTGAGGTGTTTAATTCTGGGGTGGGAGTAAAACTCCCATTAGGCACTGATCATCATCAGTGTCTATAGCTGCCTTACCATGTCTTCTCTTGTTCTCCTTGTCCATATTCCTATTCCTATTCCTATCACTGTTCTTGTTCTTAACCATGCCTTGATCCTTGGACCTGTTCATACCACTGTTTCTGTTCCTGTACCTTGGAAGTTCAGCTCTACACTGTCTAGCTATGTGACCTTCATTGTTGCACTTATAACAAGTAACAATGTTATTTCTTTGAGGCATACCTGTTCTTTGAATCCACCTATTCTGACTAACCCTGTTCTTGTTATTAGCCTTGCAGTAAATTGCCTTATGCCCAAACTATTTACAAGAGTAGCAATACCCTTGAAAGTAACTAGCACTTCTGAAACTGTCATTTACCTCCTTCACTTGAGCCATGCAATGTGAAGCCATGTGACCAAACCTGTGACAAGCAAAACATCTGCCTTGAAACTTTCCTTTAATTGACCTCTTAGGTTCTGAAAACTTCTTCTCATTCTGAATTTTGTTTTCTATTTTTGTGCATCTATCATTCAAGGACTCCTTTTCTGAAATACTTTCCTCATCAGAACTCTCTTCCTTTTGGAGTCTCTTACTAGACTCTCCAACTTGTTCCTTGTGTGGCTTAACAAAACCAAGGCCTATTTTATCTGTTGTCTTTCTTTGACCTTTGATGAGTGACTTAACCTTTTTGGAGCTATCTTGAAACCCGTAAAGCTTATCCTTGTACTCTTTAGTTTCCTCTTTCAAAGAAGCCATTTTCTATTCTAACTCACTATACTCAAGAACCTTAGACTCTAACTCATCCTTGAGTTCTTGTGTCTTAGCTATAGAGAAGTCAAGACTTTCTATAAGATCATCTCTCTCCATACAACATTCATCTAACTTATCCTTGAGTCTAGCATTCTTCTTTCTTTCCTTTTTCAAAGCACTAAGAGCACTAATAAGTTCACCTTCAAGATCTACTTCACCTTCCTCTATATCTTCCTCTATTTGTTTGCTTTTTGAATCATCAAAGCCTTTTTCAGATTTCTTATCACTAGAGGTGCTACCCTTTTCAAAAACCATACATGCATCTTCCTTATAGTTTTTTGAAGCATCCTCATACATACTAGAAACCAAATCATTATTTGTGCAATCATCCTCAAGGTGACCAAAATTTCCACATCTAAGACATTTCATGATAATGAATCTATGTTTCGGTTCTTCCTCTTTTTTGATATGAACAACATCTCATTTTCATTATCACTTGAAGAACTTTCACTATCACTACTAGAACACTTACTTGCTTTGTCTAGGTAGAAACTCTTCTTGTGCTTGTGAGAATACCTCTTTCCTTGATTGTTGTGCTCATCTTTGTTTTTCCTGTGATGCTTGTGCTTTTTAGAATCCTTGCTCTTAGAATCCTGTTTATCTTCATCACTTTCATTCTTGGGAACAGTACAGTCAGTAGCATAATGACCAAACTTTCCACAATTGAAACATCTTATATTTTTCATACTTTTGTGCTTTCTAGAGAACTTGCCTTTCTTGCTGTAATATGCCTCTTCATCACTAGAAGACTCATCACTATCTTGAAGCTATTTACCCTTGGATTTCTTGGTAGCCTTGAAAGTTGCCTCTTTCTTGACATCAACCTTCACTTGAGTTCTCAACTCAAATGCTGCAAGTATACTATGGAGCTCATCCTTTTTCAACTTATCCAAATCTTTAGCTTCCTCAATAGCAGAAATATTTTCACTAAATCTATTAGGAAGAGATCTTAAAATCTTATCACAAACATCATTTTCAGCAAGCTCAAGACCTAAGTCTTTCATGGAGTTAACAACCTCATCCATACGAAGCATGTAGTCACTAATATTTTCATCATCATTCATCTTGAGTTGTTCAAACATACCTTTGAAGTGTCTCAACTTGGCCTTTCTGACATTTGTATCACCTGTATGAACCACCTTCAATTGTTTCCACATTTCACTAGTTGTCTTGCAGTGAATCACTTTGGTGAGATCTGCTTTCTGTAAGCCTTTCAGGATTGCATTCATTGCTTTTGAATTGCTTGTGATGTAGGAGCCTTTCTTCTTTAGTATTAGGACCATGTTCAGGAATAGTGTACTCATCTTCAATCACTTCCCAAACCTCATTCCCAAGTGCCATTAGATGAACCTTCATCCTTGCACTCCAAAGACCAAAATCTGACCCATCAAGAATAGGTCTTGCATTGCCACTTGAATGATCCATTGTGTTCTTTACTAGCTTTTCCTTCAAGTTGTTAAACTTTTTGAAGGCACCGCTCTGATACCAATTGAAGAACACAAGCTTATCCTGAGAGGGGGGGTGAACAGTATAAGACCTCTTTTACTTTTTCCTTTATACTTCAAAATAGTAAAGCAATATACCCAAAGCAATATCAAAGCAATGCACAATATCATCCACAAAGTGACACCAATTTTAACGTGGTTCACCCAGAATGGTTGGGCTACGTCCACAAAACTTTTCTCTAAAAGTTATCTCAAAGTTCTTTGGGAATCCTTCCCAATTACAATGTTTATGAGCCTCGGCCCAAAGGAGATACCTTCCCCCAATCAGAATTTATGAGCCTCTACTCAAAGGAGATACCTTCCCCCAATCAGAATTTATGAGCCTCTGCTCAAAGGAGATACCTTCCCCTCTGCTCTGGAAATGATCCCTCAGAAGATCAACTGCCTCTACCTCTTGCCAACATGTGGAACTCCTTTCCATCGAAGACCTCCTGTCCTCAATGCTTAGCCTAAGAGACCTCTGCCTTCTATGATCACGTCCACAGCAGCTCAGCAACCTGTACCAAACACAGTCAGTCGGTCTAGTACAAGTCTTCCTCTATCTATCAGATCTGTCCAACTCTTGAACAAATCAATCCTCTACATACAAGCCTTCTCAAAGACTTGCCAAATCTGTCCTCAGGTTCTTCTCATAGAACCAATGCACCTCTGTCCTCAAGTTCTCTGATAGAACTATCAAACTCAGCTCACAAGTCCTCTGCTAGGACCTGTCCAAATCTGCTCACAAGTCCCCACCGAAACCTGTCCAAAAATTTCTCACAAGTCCCCATCGAAACTTGTCCAAAAACTGCTCACAAGTCCCCATTGGAACCTATCCAAAAACTTCTCACAAGTCCCCACTAGAACCTGTCCAAGAACTGCTCACAAGTCCCCATTGGAACCTGTCCAAAAACTCAACAAGCTCACCAAGAAAAACTTTCTTAGTAGGAAATCACAAAGTGAATTGTTAGAGACCCAATGTGATTTTTCAAACTCATAGAAGCATAAAGAGAATTGTTAGAGACTCAATATGTTCTATACTCAAATCCCAATCTCAAAACTCAACTCAAATCAACTCAGCTCAATCTCAATCTCAAATCTGAAAACTCAACTCAATATCTGAAATGGATAGGATAGAATGTTTTCTTTCAAGAACATGAAACCCCAACAATTGCCAACTATGCAAAGAATCACATAACAATGATACTCATGTTCTTTTCACCATCAATTAGGGTTTCAACAACAATGCTCATCAAACAAGGTTTAGTCAACCAACACCATTCAACTCAACATCAACCTTGAAGCATTCAACCAATCATCACAAGAAAAGGAAACAAGTAGAAATCCTTTTCCCTCCAAAGATATTTGAACAAAACAGCCACCAACACAATATCACCAAATGCAAAGAATAACTTGCTCAAATCAACTCAATGGAGTAAGCCCAATATCATGAATCAAGTAAAGCAATAACTTGATCAAACAACCTCTATGGAAGCAACTCAACCATCAAACTCAAAACAGCCAACCAAGGGTTCCACCAACTCAATGCAAGTAGCTAGACTCACAAATATAAACCCTAGTGCACAAAGCTTCCACTATCTCAAACCAAAAATTATGCATTCACCAAAAACTCTCCTTAAGGATAACAATGCATAAGTAGTCTTCAACAAACCAGAAAATAGGATTTACACCTAGCCAAAGGATACCTAGTAGAATACCTTTTCACTCCAACCTTATTTCAGAAAACATACACCAATCATACTCATAAGAAGAATGTGCCCATACCTTATTGGAGTAGAAGATAATTGAACCTTCAAGTTGTCACCACACACAACTCTCAAACTTCCAACCAAGTTAGGGTTAGAATAAAAAGAAATGAGCAATAATATAAACTTCCTTTATTACACCTTTTAGCTCCACTTCTTTAAACACAACCACCATAACATGCCAATAAATCAACAATCAGAGACTCACACCTTATACCTCCATTTTTAATTTTAGCATAGCAAAGAATAATCTTAAAAATACATCCAAAGAAATATGCCCTTATTTCTCCTAAGCTTTTATTCAATGCTAATCACAAAAGCCAAAACTCATAAAATTTAATCACACCTTATAAATCGCTGTCCAAGAAACTCCGAATTTCGTGGCATAAAGACGTTTTAATAAAAACGTGTGTTACTCTAGCAAAGCACCCCCGCGAGACTCGAAATGGTGACCTCCGCCAATGCAGTGCCCAACAACAGCCTTCGCTGCCACTAGCCCACGCGGCCTACGAAGTTCACAAGTGAACTTCCCTCCACTTCACCCTCAAAAAAACTCCCGAAGACTTTTCAACCGCACGTGCTTCTAAGTCTTCCTTCGATCACAGCGAATACAGAGCACAAACACCGCAAATTGCATTCGAGGAATTTCGAATTAATTAGCCTTCCAACCTTAGGAGTTGGAGAATAAATAGTCTCTTCGAAGACACCTTGACGTCGAGGAAAATAAAGACCATTTCGAAATTAATCAAAAGTCTTTTCAAAAAGGGTTTAAAAACCCTTAAATAATTTTAATAAATTAAGAATAAAAAAAGGTTTAAAAACCTTTAAGTATTTTTAATAAATTAAAAATAATTTCTCCCTTAATTAATTAAATAATTAATTAATTAAAACCTTGAAGGGTTTTAAATAATAATTAAATAAATAATAAAGAGAACCTCCATTGGTTTTAATAAAAACCCTATCCAACTTGGTTTTAATAAAAACCGGTTTGGTTTTAATGAAAAACCCTTGCCAATGGAATCTCTCCGGATTCTCTTAAAAGGATTCTCTTGGAATCTTCCACCTTTGAAGCCAACACATCCTCTTAACATTAATGCCATTTCCTTTTGACATCAATGACAACTCATAGACAAGAAGCTAGGATCTCAAACCCAAAATTGCCAACACAACTAGAGTAGAGGATAAGGAGTTCTCCTATGTATAGATATCCACAAACTTGATTTAAGGGATCAACATCTCCTTTGGACAAGGGTCCATAAACATTGTAGGGAAAGGATTCCCAAGAGAATTTATTTGAGAAAATTTATAAGAAATATTTTCTCCATGGAGGTAGCCATTTTTTGGTGAACCATGTTAAATTGGTGTCTCTATTGTGTGTGGTGATTTGTGCATTACTTTGATTACTGTTGTTGATATTGCTATCTATACATTGCATAATATTTATTTGGAAAGAAAAGTAAAAAGTGGTCTTATACTGCTCACCCCCTATCAGTATAAGATTGTGTTCTTCAATTGGTATCAGAGCGGGTTCCTTCATAAGAGTTTAATAGATTGAAGAAAAATGCTAACAAGAACACAATGGATTCTAAGAATGGGTCCTCAAATAATTCAACACCAGTATTTTATGGAAGTGACTATATGTATTGGAGCATGAGAATGAAGATCTACCTGATGGCACTTGGAAATGAAATTTGGGAAGCAGTTGATGTTGGTTATGATCCCTTAATAAATACTCCTATAGATAAGCAAGGTAAGCTCCTACAAAACTACAATTTAAAATCAATGAATCATTTTTTATAGGTTTGCATAGAATAGAGTCTATGAAAGTTATGCATTGTAAAATTGCAAAAGAAATGTGGGATAAATTGCAAGGTATATATGAAGGAGATAAAAGTTTCAAGAAAGCAAAGATACAAAATATCAAAGGATAACTTGAAGCATTAAGAATGAACAATGAGGAAAATATTAGTGCTTATATAATTCAAATTGATGATGTTGTTAATGATATGCAAGGACTTGGAATGAATATTGATGAATCATATGTTTGTGATAAAGTTGTAAGAACTCTTTCAAAAGGATTCAGTGAACAGGTTTCTACTATAGAAGTGAATGGATGGTGATTATTTGACAAGAGATAAGTTGCTTGGTATGATTACAACATTTGAGATAATAAAAAAATATCTCATTCCCTAGAAGAAAGTATCCTTCAAAGCAATCAAGAAGGCAAAAAGGTAAGAACTCAGAAACAAGCAATGAGTCATTCAATGATGAAGAATCTAGTTATGGTGGAAAATATAAATATTCTAGAATATCCAGAGGTCTAAGATCTGTTAAGTGTTTTAATTGTGGAAAGTATGGAAATTTTGCAACAAATTTTCAAGAACCCAAGAAAAAAAATGGTAAAGAAAGATAGGATCATAGGAATAGGGAATCAGAAAGATACAGGCACCAAAAGAAAATCAAGGATGGACAAAAAAGACAAGGAAATAAGTTCTTACAAAATCAAAAGAGGAGATACTATGCGGATAATGCAAGTAAGTATTCAAGTGATAGTTATGCTAGTTTTTTAGACAATGATAGATATGAAGCCATATTTATGATTGTAGAAAAAGAGCAAGTTAAGAAAATGACTCCAGTAATTCTCAAGTGTTTTAGATGTGGTAACTTTGGACAACTTGAAGATGATTGTACAAGGGATGGTTATAGTTTCAGTGATGATGAATATGAAGATACACTTGAAGGACCAGATGAAAACCTTATAATGGCATTATAAAAATAAGTAGATGATCCTATAGAAGACAAGCCAATATAAAATAAATATGTGGACAAAGGTAAATAAATAGAGAAATATTAAGAGAAATATGGATATGATCTCAAGGGAAAAATTATGTATGTCCTTGACACAGTAAATAAGGTAAGGAAGAAACACTCTAAACTTAAAATTCAGTTTCAAGAATGTCATGAAGAGAGAAGATTGCTCATAAAGGATTTAGAAAAATCAAAGGCTAAGGTAAAGTGGTTCAAATATAAGTTAGAAGCAAATATCTTAGAATGTGAGAAGTTAGCACAAGAAGTGGAACTGCTAAGATAAGATTTAGAGGACTCCAAGATCAAGATGAAAGTATTCAAAAATAGGTCAAATAACTTGGATAAGTTCATAAAAAAAAAAATACTACATCAAGCAAAATAGGTATTGGATTTGAACAAGTTCAAAAGAAATGGGAAGGAGAGTCAACTTCAAGTTTTGGAGGAGAAGAAAATTCAGATGAAGATACTTTAGAAGAAGATAGTGTAAAATAAAGTGAGATATGTGAGGATGATTTGGACAATAGAAAGTTAAAAAAAAAATAGGAACAATGCACAAAGAAGATACAGATGGAACAAAAATCCGAATAGGTCAAGAGAGACTAAGAGACCAATGAGGTCAAGACAAGGAAACTTCAATGGAAGATTCTTTTCATATCACGGGTTTGGGCACATGGCTTCACAATGCAAGACACATGAAAGATAGGAATATGGGAATAGATAACTTTTCCATGGGTATTGCTACTCATGTAATCAGTTTGGTCATAAGGCAATGAATTGCAGGGTTCATGATAGAAGAGAATATGGCTTCACTAGGAGAAATCCTAAGACATTTGCACCTCCAAGGAATAATAACATTAAGTGTTATAAGTACAATAATTATGGCCACACAAAAAATATTTTAAAGAAGACATTCCAGAAACAGGTATGAATAGGAAAAGAAACACAAAAATTAATATGAATAGGAACAGGAACATGGATATGAACAGGGAAATAAATAGGAATAGGAACATGGATGTGAATACGAACAAGAATGTAGACATGGACATGGATAGAAATAGTAAGAGGAATCATAAAATTTAGATAAGAAGAAAAGAGGATAAAGGTAAAGAAAAATGCTTTCTGGGAGTAGAAATAATCCCACCCTAGAATTAACCACCTCAAAATAAGGTGGGGGAGGGGCTAAGATAAGAGGCTTATTCTTAGCCCTGATCCCCAAGGGTGACACTTTGCCATTGATGTCAAAGGGGGAGAGATTTGATATTTGAGAGAGATTGATATTTGAGAGAGCACTAAGCTAGGGGTAGCAATGTACTAGGGGGAGAAAAACAAAGGAAAGGTCAAGTTTTTGGTAAAAGGAAATTGGATTACCATCAATGACAAAGGGGGAGATTGTTGGATATTTTGAGATCATTTAGTTGTCATTTATTTCAATATGAGAATTTGTCATTTATGCCAAAGTAAACATATGAAGTTGTCATTAATACCATGGAGTACACCATCAATAACACCTGGAATAACATGAAGAGATGAAGAAAAGTTGGAAAAATAATGTTTTATGAGGTTTTATGGTAAAATCGTGGTGGAAGATTGAATGGTTTTATTAAAATCATTATGAGGATATAAAAGTCTCCTCACACATTGAGATGGTAGTTAAGATTTTAAAAGACCCATAGTGTCAGAATAATTTACTTATAAAAGGTGTAAGTTTAAACCAAATTAAGGCTTTAATATCCTTAAAGATAAAGTTTATAAATATAATTTATAAAATTAAAATTCCTTAGGAATTTAAATAATTTATAAATTATAAAGGTTGGAAAGCGTCGATGTCATCAAAAATGTGGGAGCACCAACATCTAAGCAACAAATGAAATTCGTGTATAAACTAATGCCAAAGAGGCATTCAAAACTTACCCCTCGACATTTTAATTCATGTGAAAAAGTAAATGTTTTCGTGCAATCGTTGATCGTTGAGGAAGAAGACAAGGGATTCACTTGTCTTTAGTGCCAAGTGGAAGACATAAAGGGAAGAGCATATTTTTTGGGTCAAAGAGGACACGGTGGTCCATTGGCAATGCACGTTTTGTGAAGGTGTTAGAAGTTGAGGAGCCCGCAATCAATTCACATGAAATGGTGTATGTCTTGAGCATCAAGGAAAGTCTTTTGCAAATTCTCATTTTGAGCGCCAACCTAGAAAAAAGGGGACAAAGAGCGTCCAAGCTCTCAAACGTGCATCTAGCACACACAATAGTCAAAGCCATGGCTAGAGTGCTCACGAAGGCAGAGATTGTGGGTTTGAAACCCACTAGTGGCAAAGGTAATTTTTGATAATAAAATATTTATTTGCATAAGTTTTTATAAAGGGAAATGTGGAGTTATAAGGGTTTGTGAAAATTTGTTTATTTTGATTTAAATTATTTTGGAGTTATAAGGGTTTGTGAAAGGTTGATTATTTGACAATTGATTTCTATTATTTTTGAGTAATAAGGGTTAATGAGAGGTTGTTTTATTGATGAGTTATTTATATCATTGGAATTACAAAGAAAGTAGATTTGATTTTTATCAAAGTTTCTCTTGCCATTAAATTAAATTAAAGAGGTTTGGGTTAATTTTGGTGGATGTTAAGTTTATTTTAGTTGGGAGTTTATAAGGTGTTAATTGGATAAATATTTTATGTATGTGAATGGTTGTTTTTGAAATATGGAGTGATAATATGTAATTGAGTATTTACATTATATTGTAAGAAAGGTTTATCTTCTAACCTCTTTGAGCTTGGTATAGAAGTGTTTGTGGTTGTGACAGATTTATGAGATCCCTTCATCTTTGATAAAAATGTATGAGCACATTCTTCCATAGTTGAGTTGATTGATTGATTTTTTGGAAAATAAGTTTGGAGTGAAAAGGACTTGATTAGGGTTTCCTATTGAGTGTGTTGAGTTAATGCTTCAAGATTTTTTGGAATAAAGAGTTTTTGTTAAAACCTTGTTTGATAAGCATTGTTGTTGAAGCCATTGGTTGTGTGAAGAACTTGAATTAGTTTTTTGCAAAGAACATGAGTATCATTGTTATGTGAAGATTGTTTTATAAGCATTGTTGTTGAAGTGAGTTATTGAGCATAGAACTTGAAATAGAGTTTGAAAATATCATGAGTATCATTGTTATGTGAGATTTGTTGTTGAGCATTGTTGGAAACATTTTGAGTTGGTGGTTATATGCTTGGACTGTGGTTTGTGAGAAAGTGATGTTTCATTAAGTGATTGGTTGAGTGGAGTTGGTTGAGCCTATTCAAGTGGATGTGTGAAGTGATTATTCAAGTTCCATAAAACAAACTATTCTATATTCTGATTTGAGTTGAAAAAATGATTGAGCATTGAGTGTAGAACATATTGAGTCTCTAACAATTCTCTTTATGTTTCTATGAGATTGGACAAGTTCTATGTGGACTTGTTAAGAATATTTGAGGTAAGTCTTTGAGGAGACTTGTGGACTGATTTTGTGTGAGCTTTTTGTAGAAGCTTACAATACAAATTTGATTAAGTTTTGTTTGGACTTATTGAGTAGATTTGGATAAGTTATGTGTCGACTTATTGAGTAAATTTGAGCAAGTTTTATGTGGACTTGTTGAGCATATTTGAACAAGTTTTGTGTGGACTGGTTGAGCATATTTCAAGTTCTGAGTGGACTTGTTGAGCAGATTTGAGCAAGTTCTAAGTGGAATTGTTGAGCATATTTGAGCAAGTTCTAAGTGGACTTGTTGAGCATATTTGAGCAAGTTATGAGTGGACTTGTTGAGAATATTTGAGAAATTTGTGAGTGGACTTGTTGAGTATATTTGAGCAAGTTCTAAGTGGACTTGATCATATTTGAGTAAGTTATGAGTTGACTTGTTGAGCATATTTGAGAAAGTTCTGAGTGGACTTGTTGAGGATATTTGAGTAAGTTTTGAGTGGATTTGTTGAGCAGATTTGAGACAAAACTTTGGAGGTGATAGATTAGAGAGGACAGTAGTTTCCAATGGATAGAGATTCAATAGCTAGGGTAGTGAGGATAGGTCTTCTAAGTGGGAACAAGAGTCTTTAGTGGAGAGATATCCACAAGCTAGTGTATTGGAGGCAGTAGTCTTCTAGAGGATCACCAACCAGAGCAGAGGAGAAGAAGTTCTCCTATGGATAGAGATCCATGAACTTGATTTAGGGGATCAACGTCTCCTTTGGACAGAGGTCCATAAAAATTGTTGGGAAAGGATTCCCAAGATAATTTATTTGAGAAAATTTATAAGAATTATTTTCTCCATGGAGGTAGCCATTTTTGGGTGAACCACATTAAATTGGTGTCTCTATTGTGTGTGGTGATTTATGCATTGCTTTGATTAATGTTATTGATATTGTTATCTATACATTGCATAATATTTATTTGGAAAGAAAAGTAAAAAGTGGTCTTATACTGTTCACCCCCCCTCTCAGTATAAGCTTGTGTTATTTAGTACCACTATAAATGGTAGAGAACATAAATGTTATGAACATAAAATTCATATATAAACTTCTAACAATAGGAGTATTTTCATAAAATGTATGAAAAAAAATGGATCAAGTTACATCTCTTGGTTATTTGAAGTAGGACAAAAACAATTGGTACAAGACCTATCTATTCCATAAATATGTTAAAATTATAATATAATTAATTGTCAATATTGAAATTGTGTGATGTTTTAGATAGGACTAAGGGCATTTCATTATATAATGTATTAATTATTTGTAATATTTTATTATGTAATCCCTATGGACCATGGTTAACCTTGTTATGATTAAACCCTCTTTATAACTTATAATTTGTTTAAAAACCTTTCGTTATGTCCATTTAGGTTAAACTTTATTATATAATTTGGGTATTTGTGTTGCTATAAGTAACCCCTCCTGGTCATTTAAATTATTAGAGTGTTGTGTAATATTATCTATAGATATTATAATTATTTATGGTGCCTATGGGTGCCCCTCAAATCTCTATTTTCATCCTTTGTTTTTATTTTTCATTTTAGTGAATGGATTGCTTCTATTTGTGTTTTGAAAAGTATTGTAAAATCCAACAAAATATAGGCTATATACCCTTGAAGATATTTTGTATGTGAGGATCACATTTAGTTGTTGAATTTTATTAAATATAGTTTCTAGCTCATCGCTTTTACTACTAAGCTCATCCAAATCATGAAGTTTCTCTACCTATTTCTTAGACCTACCATACTTCTTTTCCCTTGTGTACAATAAGAGTGACCATAATTTTTTAAGGTGTTTCATCTAAGCATCTAGAATATTATGCTCTTATGATTCTCCTTAGGCTATATGTTCCCTTCTATAGGTCATCCATAAACCTTAAAACCTAATTTCATGTACTTTGTTTATTTATTACTACTATACTGACATTACCTACTAGAATTTGTTCTACTATGGTGATTTTAAGTGCTAAAGTAGTCTTGGTTGGCAATCCTTTTATATAACCTTAGATGCTTCCCAAAATTTATCCTAAGAAGGTTTTTTTCCTTGTCTACTTCTAATTTTTCCATAAAGGTTTCTCTAATTATCTCTCTCTACCTCTACTTATTAAGGTGTAGCCTAAGGGGAGTTAGGGATATCTTTACTATACTTTGAAATCCTACTCATATTGCTTCCATGGTTGATATATAATAAATTACATGTGTTAAAAATTAATGTCTATTTATTTCTCTATCATCTTGTCCTCTAGTAATTGACTTGAGAAACTTAATTATTCATTCTTGCACTTTGTTATAGAATTGATATCATAACCTAAAACGTATAACTTTTTTCATCTTATTCTATTTATATAGGCATGGAATAATCCCTTACAAGATCTTATTGTATCTTGAAATATAAGACCATGTTTAATATAGGAATACCATAAGACATAGAAAAATATCACAACCCAAAAGTTATCCCTTTATTCATTGTATTATATTTATATAGGCATGGGATATACCCTTATACGATTAGATCATATATTGCAAGATAAGATCATATTTAATATATACATGTCAAAATTCATTATGGAGATAAAATAAACATAATACAAAAAATTTTAAATCTATAAAATATTAATTACAAAATTTTCAACTAAAATATTTTCTTTTATCTTTCCTCCTCATAATATAAGCATTGGAATCTAATGCATACAAAAATGAAGAAATTCTGAGATAACTAAAGATGAGAGATTCAATGAGTTTGATGTAGAATCTAATTTGGTAATACCTTAATAAGTTTGGAAAATATGGTTGTTGAAAATACCATGAATGAATAATGGCCTAAAATTCATAAAGAGAGACAAACCAAAATATGGTAGAAAGTATGGAAGAGACAATGGCAACTCTAATTTGGAGTACCATAGAATTCCCATGATCTAAATAATAACCTAAAACATAACCTATAAGATGAAAGGTTAATGGAATATATGAAAAGGGACATGGTTGTGAACTAAAGTCTACTTCCAAAATAGTCCTTGTATGTTAAAACTAGTAAGGTGGATGTCTTGAAAGGATACACATGCTCAAAAAAGAGCCTACATGGATAAACTATGAGTGTCTCTATGGTAACATTCTCATCCTACTAGATGGCATGGATAACTAGTCACTATAAATTCCAAGTGTAATAGAGTAGATCATATTTTAAGGATCACTTGCATGGTATTGAGGATTTTAAGGTACTACCAATAACACACTCCATAAAAACCTCAAATAAAAATGAGTTGGAAAACAAGAAATTTGGTGTACCACTAGCTATATTAGACTTGATTGAATTAGAAATTTTACCGTCACTACAAAGGCTTCAAAAAAAACTTTCTAAAGAGTATATATAAGCCTATACTAATACCTATATTGATGCCTCAAATTGTAAGAAAACTAGCATCTCATTGGGTAATAAGAAAGGGGGAGATAACTCTTACTCCACCTAAAATCTTCAAAACATTTTGGTATTTTAAAATTTTATATAGACCTCTACCTTCTCTCCTACATTCAATAAAGACAAAAAGAATACAAAGAAATGCTATAATTAGCCTTCCCATTATGAATATGGGATAGTAAACAAGAGGACTTTGACTAGGATTGGAGCATCAACATCTACATGGTATTGACAAGGTAGAAGAGAATTAATACCTTCACAAGTAGATAATTTAAGTAGATATGGTGTGCTCATACATAACATAAACCAAATAAAGTTTTGGATAAACATTCAAGGATCCATCTAAGGCATTTGATATGTGGAGAGGATGAAGCTTATGAGGTGTACACCAAAGACATTCTTTGAATACTATGTGTTAGATCTAGCATATTGAATCCAAATCAAAGGTGAATAGAGTATCATGTATATATGTATCCTTGGAATTAAACCTTAGACTATTGCTTGTTTATGTCATGTTGGATTCATTGCACACACATATATCTAAGATCCATGCATGAAACTTAAAATTCTAACATGAGAGTGCATGCCAAGATGAATTGAAGTAGATCATCAACAACGATGGGATTATTATCATCCACTATAAAATATCTAAAATACCTACATTTGGGTAGAGTGCATGAACGAACATAAGAATTATGTGGTCAAATCCATGGATGCTTTTTTTGGGGGGGTTAAAGAATTAGAAACACGTATAAAGCCAAAGCCATGGGGTGAAAAAATTCTTAAAAATTATTTTAGTGGAATTAAAATATTCTTCTAGTGGTGAAGACACCAATTGTTCTATAATAGAAGGCAAGGCCTTGGAGGCCACCACTATAGGTGAAAAAACAAGCAAAGTGCACAAATATTCTAAGGTACTCCATGACATGGGTGACACAATTGGGGAATAGGATGAGCATGGCCATGGAGTCAAATGCAGGTACATGCATGACCATGGTAAGGGTGTGGATCAACATTTTATAGATAGTTGTCAATGAAGGACTAACTACAAATTTATAGACTGATTTTTATATCTATGATGCTTTCTAATGCTAGAATCAATGGATAGTCATTCTACCATGGACCATAGATTACTAATATTCATCACCTCCAAGTAGCCATAGGAGACATAGATATATTACATTGCTTAAAGGATCATAATTCTAAATTATTCTATGGATATTTATGTATAGTAAAATAGTTTGGTATCATGATCACAACCAGGATTGCTCTTGAGCATATACCATAGAGGGTGAAATGGACCAAATTTTGGTACTAGGACTTCACAAAATTCATGAGGGATGAATAATATCTTATCTTGAAGTAAGAAAATATCACTTTCAACTATCTTGAATGATTTTTTATTTATGATAACAAGGGATTACTCAATAATTGAATATTTTCTTTCTTCATACAATAAAATCCAATAAAACTAAGCATTTTAGACACACAAGAATGAATACTTTAATTCTTGGATTTGACCAATAAGTACAATAAAAACATCACTATTAGGGCTGATAAGGAGTGCTATAGAATTAAATGAGGAAGAGAGGGGGAGTTCCAAAAATGAAATTTCCAATAAGGTAATTCCCCCTCATAGGAAAGATTGAACTAGTATAATACTAGCTAATATGAAACTAAAATCATAAACCAAAACTTATCTCTTTATTCATCATATTTTTTTTATATAGGCATGGAATAGGCCCTTACAAGATTAGATTGTATCTCATAGGATAATATCATATTTAATATATTCATGTCATAAGCCATTTAGAATGTCAAAAGCTATACAAAATCCAACTTACAAGATAATATTATATTGAATGGCATGTCAAAAGCTATTATAAATATAAAGTAAGAAAAAAATGAGATATATGACTTCTTTTGTTACTTTACCCTTTTTTCTATTTATTGTGATCAAGTCCTATAGTTCTTAAGAGTTCTATTTTTATCATAAGTTGTATGATATGATAAATGGGATGTATATTTTGAATGCAATATTTGGAAATTTTGTGTAATTGTTTTTGTCCTTTGAATGATCCCATAGCTACCACAAATTTTCCTTGAACTAAAATGTAGCAACCTATAAAGTGCTCTATAGTTTTTATATTTGAAAATTTGGAGCCCAAAAAATCTAATATTGTCTAGAAAATATCCCTTTATCTCATATTATGTTTTCAATATTGATGATGTCACAATGTATCATATCATCTAGTATATTAATTGCTTGTAATGTTGGCACGCTCCTTGATAAGAATTTTATGATATCCTAGGATTTGATAATGATGTATGAATATCCTTTTTTAGTTGCAAGAGATAGATATTATTCTTTCAGCAAGGTCTAGTTTGCAAACTATCCCATGCTTCTTCAAATATTTTTTTATAGTAGGTCATTCATCCTATAAATATTTTTTCCTATGCTTGGAAAATGACCAGAAAAAAAATTAAATTTGAATATACCATATTTTTTCAAGAATGTAATAAAATTATTAGCCTTAGATGTGTACCATGGATTACACTTGTAATAGTTCCCTTTGTATGTAGACAAATTTACCTCTTGTTTGTTCCTTGGCTTGAAGTGATCAACCAATCAAACTTTTATTGTTTGATGATTTGGATGATTGGGATGCATCCAAATTTATCAAACTGTCATGCTTATAGTCATACCAAATATTATTGTGTTATTTTATCTATGCTTTTGCAAAAAACATATGTTCTTCTTCTACTTCATCATTTTCTTCTTTGACTTTGATTTCATTCAACTACATTACTTTGTTATGCCTTTCTCTAATTTTAATTTTGCTTTCTTGAAGATGGTGTGTCTTGCTACTAGTTCATCTCTTATGAAGGGATTTATTTTTTAAATGGATTATGCCAAAATTCCCGTATGGTGCATTTATTTTTACCACAATATTCACACATCCTTTACATGTGGAAATAAATTTGATATTTATTTCTCTAATTTTAATATCTTTAAAAACTAGTTCTTTGTTGGAAGCACTATGGAGGTCTCATGTCTCTTCTAAATGGCTACTTTCCCCTTTGAATTATAAGTAATAGTTGTTCTTCATCTGTTATATGTGAGGTCTCTAGTTTTTGAAGTAACTTTACTAGTTTTCAAAGCTTGGTGTTTTCTTAGTAATATTTAATGTAGTCACAAAAACATTGTACTTATATGAGAGAGATCCAAATATAATTGGAACTAACATTTCATTAGATACTTGAGTTCCTAATGCTTCAATTATGCTTGCAACTATACAATTATCCTCATGAATTATTCTAGATTTTCTCCAATCTTCATATTCATACAACGGATTTGGATTTGGAGGAATAGAATCTAATTTTGATTCTTGGATTCAAATATTATTTTTAACTTCTCTCATGCATCCTTGCCTATGATTGAATATTGAATGTATGCTTAGACCTAATTTGCTACTTTGAATATTATGATTAGTCTTGCCTTTTTGTATGCCTTGTCAAGCTTCATTTGATCTTCTCATTTTGTAGTAGGATTAGTAATTTTCCCATATACTAGTTCTCATATTTCTTCAAACTCAATTTGTGTCCTGAGTTTGGTCTTCCAAGAAACTTAATTGTTTCCCCTTAATAGTTAGGAATATAGCAACAAAAAATTTAATGCTTTACTATCCATAGTAATATTTTACAAAATTTGAATATTCTTTTTTTATTAAATTCACCTCAATTTATTTTTCCAATGGATATATCTAATTTTGTATTTCTTGCTTTAAAAATGCAAAAAAAACCTATTATTTTCTTCAAAAAAATATAATTTTGTTCCTTTTCTTTGAGAATATTCTTACTTTAAAATATATTCACATTTCCTTTTTCAAATATTTAAAGGAAATATGTTATTTAAGCAAACCTATTTCTAATCCACTTATCAATGTGGGATTTCCTCTTTGGTTTCTTGACCTTTTTCTCAATTTTAATGGCTTGAATTTTTGTGTCTGTATCTTCTTAGTTCATGCTTTCAAGAATATTTTGACTCCTTTCTTTCTAAAAAATGTTGTGATTTGTCTTACCTTTTATTCTAACTATATTTTTCTTTCCAATTTTGAATATCCATGATTTGTTGAATAAAGTTATCTTCTTAAATATTGTTTTGTCTTTGAGTCATTATTTCTAGGCATAATCCTACTTAGTCTAGATATTCTTTCTTGCTTATTAAACAATTTGAAAATTAGAAATAAGTTAGTCAAAAGTTTGAAAAAGGGAGTCCAATTACAAGGTTGGTGAGGAGGGCATAGAGAATGATCCAATAATTGATTTTATGGAGGATATGGATTGATTTTTAAAAGCTCATGTTGTGGTAGTTGATATTATAGGGATGACAATGTGGGATATGCACTCAAGACCACTTGATTTATTTGATGCACTCAAGAACACTTGATTTGTTTGTGGTGGTTTAGGCATGCTAGGATTGGTAGGATTCCTATTAAATCTAATGTTGGTAGGGTAATCTAACCTCTTATAAATTTTAATCTTCCTTGCTTAGAATTTGATGTCCTTGATCACCTTTACTTGAGTAATAGCCTCTTCGAATGTGTGATGTTTTTGGATTTACAAAGTTGCTGATATGTTTTCGGTGTAACTCTTTATAAATAACTTGACTAGGTTTTTAGGTGGTATGGCAAAGGTTAGGTCATAAATTACATCCTAACACCTAGAAACATAATTCGTAATAGGATTATCATCAAACTGTCATAAGCTATATGTTTGATAATGATGTTCTCTTCTTGATATTTATTAATAAGCGCTCAAAGAATAGATTGGATAATTGCTCAAAGGTGAATAGACTATTTTAGAGAATATTATTATACCAATCTAGAGCTTGACCCCCAAGTGATAATGCAAATGTATGAATTATGAGGGGGGTTACCACCATAAATTTGATAGAAAGCAAATTGGTAGTTACTGATGTGTTCCCTTGGATCCTACTTACCTTTAATTTTTTCAAATTTTGGTATTTCAAACATGTAAGGATATGGGTGAATAGTGAAAAATGGATTGATAGGATCATTGCACAACTAACTATAAGTGTGTTTGTGAGGCCCATAACTAGTTGAGCACATGTCCAAGTTTTTTATTTGTTCTCTCAAAACTTGGAACTCATTAGGACCATGTGGTGTTTGTGTAGGATAGACCAGAGTGTGGAGAATGGGTGGATCTAATTGGTAGAGTAGATTATAGGACTACAATGAAAAAGGTGGATAATTTGGATGGGGTGGATATTATAGTTGTTGGTCATCCATTGAATATTGAAAGTTATGAGGGGTTGATTTGGAATTGACAAATATTGATATTGCATTGATAGAATATGAGACTAAATAGTAGGAATATATTGATATTGTATGGGAACCTATTGATGTTGAGGAATTCATTATTGTGTGGTTGATAATTGTTGTTTGAATGGTACCTAATATTATTGGAATAAAGTGAGATGTTGAAGTGGAGGTTGTTGTGGTGGTATAAATGCTTGATTTTGTGGTGGTAGAGATGCTTGATGTTGTGGTGGAATTTTTTATTGAGAAGGTGGGGTGGAAGCCCAAGAAGGGGGAGAAGTGAAGAAAGAGTTTTGATTTTGTTGTGGCAATGAAGGATGTGATTTATTAGAAGAAGCCTTCCCGTAGGATGATGAGGTTAATGAATTGAGTTGGAAAGAAGGAGATGATTAAAAACTAGAAGAGTCAAGTTGATCAAATAGAATGATGGATTTTGGACATAGGGTGGATAGTTAAGATTGTAAGAATAAAAAGGGGTGGAAAGATGTGGACAAAATGGATGATGTTAAGGAATATGGAAGGTTGAAAAATATTAGGGAGGTGGTTGATTTGAAGGAAAGATTCCATATGTGGAATTCTAGAAATAATTTGGAGGTGGAGGACATGAGGAAGAAGACATAAGATCAGGGATGGATGATTGGGGAGGAAGACTCAAAAAAGTGGATGTGGGAGGAAAGGAAGGATTAAAGATAGAAGCAAATTGTTGATGGAGTGGAATTTTTTTTTGTTGCAAAATGTATTGTTGTTGTGGCAAAATCTATTGTTGATATGAAATTTGTTGTTGTTGCAACACTTATTGTGGCTACAAAATTTCTTGATGTTGCAACACTTTTTTTTTCTACAAAATTTGTTGATTTTATAGCACTTGTTGTTGCTATGGAATTTGTGGATGTTGCAGCAATTTTTATTGCTATGGAATTTGTGGATGTTGTACCAATTGTTGTTTTTATGAAATTTGTGGATTTTGTAGCACTTGTTCTTAATATAGAATTTGTGATAAAGATGCTTCATTATCCTATGTGGAGAGGTGATCAATTGACACCATCTCTACCATTTAGTTAGTTGTGGTGATATTAGGATGAATTTAACAATAGATAGTTTTTTCCCCATCCAAAATAGGTTGAGAATAGTTTTGTAAGAATGGATGCCTGTAAGTGGGTGAAGAAGGAGGTGTTTGATCATGAAAGGAAAGAGAAGGTTGGTAATTACTAGGTGCAACATAAATGAAATATTGACAAAACATTGTAGGTAAATTTTATGTTGTAAGATCATCATGCTAAGGGTCCGAGGTGTAGACCAATTGGTTCATCCAAACCCCATAAGGGGCGGAGGTCCAAGGTTCAAATCTTGGGCCTCTTCGGACTGAATGCTTGTCCCTTTCCTGGTGCTTTCAACAACGTAAAAGGTTTAAAATGATTGTGGCATGGTGGTTATAGGTGCGGACTGCACGAATATCTATGTGGTGGTTTCCAGGGTGGACAACGTAGAATACCGTGGTGACCATAAAAGCTGGACAGCCTGCCCAGATTCGTGGTGGCTACCGATTCCACCATGTAAATTCAAAAAAAAAATATCATCAAGTTGAAGGATATCGAAGGGATTGTCTAATTATATTTGGGATAAATTTTATGATTCAACTTGAGATACATTGCCTTCATTTAGTACCTAAGAACTAGTGGATGGACTTAATAGAGCAATGGAGGTAATTCCCTCTAATTGCATGGATGGATTGTTGGTTTGGGATGATGCAATGTAGGAGGCTTATATAGTGATGCATTATTTCTTGCATGCTTGACTATGGGTGAGAACCATGATTGTGAGGAAAATGAAGTTGAAAAATCAATTAAAGTAAAAAATTCTACTTTTTTGTGTGTTTTTTGGAGGTTTCTAGACCTATCTATGTATTGATTTTAAGATTCATACCTTAACCTATGAATGAAATAGACTCATAATTTACTATGAAAATTCATACAAAATAGGTATTTTAGATTGAATTCTATAGGAAGAAACTATTAAATATCAAAAAGTGTGTTTTAAGACTATTTGGGTGGATTTGTAATAGGTTTTATAACAAACATTACTCAATCACAACAAAATATTATGGCAAACAACAAAAAAGTGTATTTTTTGTATTTTCATGTGTTTTTGACAATGTTGACCAAAATAAAACAAAGAAAGTAGGTGATGAATGACTTCTAAGAAGGTATTTTGAAGCACATGTCCCTATAACACCTAAATATGCACAAGGGATAATTAGGTGACAATACATGAATGGTAGCTAATGATAGGTATGGTTGAAGGCAACCAAAATGAGAGAACATAAAAGACATCTTATAAAAGAGGTAGCACTATCTAAGACCTCCTACTGGACTATTTAGGCTTTCACTTCACCCTTAGTCAGGCTTAGTAAAAAATAATAGGTACACACTCACAAATTATATGAAGCCCTATGAGTGTGAGAGTCTAAACCTAACCTACCCCAAGGATCTCTCAAGAGTAGGGGATATTCTGGTGATGAAGTCCAAAATATCTCTCATTGGAGCTACTATGGTATCTAAGGGGTAAGCCAATAAAAGGATATGATATCCAATGTCAATGGTCTCGATGGGGGGTTGGTAATGAAGTCCAATATTACCAATGTGTAACAAGCTATGAGAGTGTGGTTTTGAGTTTTTCTTAAGAAAGAAAGATGCATGAAAGAAAATAATTTAATAAAGTTATTTGACAAGATGCATAAAATTTTATAGAAAGAAAATTGTCTTTTGAAAATAAATTCTATGCTAGAACTTGAAAATGAAATCTATGATAAAGCGTGAAATAAATTTTATGCTAAAAATTCTAAAAGTAAATCTACACTAAAGCGTGAAAGCAATTGAAAGCAAAAAGTGTGAAATCAAGTTAAATTTAAAATGTGAATGAACTATATGCTAAAAAAATTGTAAAATCAATTAATGCTAAAACTTGGAAGAAGAGATCTATGTTAAATATTGGAAGCAAAATCTAGGCTAGAGCATTGAAAAGAGATTTATGCTAAAGCATGAAACAAAATCAATATAAATGATGTGGGAAACACTCTTAATAAATTACATGAATTGGTATAAATGAAAACTTTGATTTGCATTCAACCTAGAAATATATTAATAGGCATGTCTACCTATACAAAAGTGGCAGTTAATGTACCCAATACGTGTGAGCATTAAATGTTGAACAATACTAATCCCTATAATTCCACCCCACTGAGGAAGAATTGGTATCCAATGCATACAAGTGTGGAAGATAAATACTGGTGGCTGAAGAGTTTTAGTATAACCAAAAATGCACTCTTGTTACAAAAACAAAGACCAAAATGATGAATTTGAACATATCTTCATAAAACCAAAATTTGACACTGGATTTGAGTTAGGCATGGAAAATTCTCTCCAATTATTGTAAACACTGCTATATCGGTGGATAGCTGAAATGGGTCCCTCAATTTGGTAGAAGAAAGCAATAATTGAATTGTCATAGAAGATGTAGTAAAATATTCCTCGAACCACGTGTGCAAAATATGCCAAGTTGAAAATTAAAGTTTTCTCAGCATGAAATTTTTGGTTTTAATGTATGAAAAACACTAATTAATGACAAAGGATCTGTAATGGTAGTATGCATTGAATTATAGTATTTATTATGGAGACACAAAATCCCATGGATTGAAAGGATATGCAAGGATGAATTTGATCAGACTCTTGGATTACGTTGTGAATGGATGCAGACTGAACTAGACAAAGTGACACAATATAGATGAATACAGATGGGACACAATAGACATGATACAGGGATAATCATGACCATGACATGTGGTAGTGATGCAAAAATTCATAGTAGAAAAGGCAGGTCGACATGGGAGGCTAACACAAAATGTGGGACATTGGAATTGGTAGCGAATGACATTATAACCGTAAGCAGGAGGGCTAATGTGTGTGATTGTAGAAGATATAAATAGAGATACATGGATGGGAAGAAGTTGTATAGCAACAAGATGAACATAAAGTGGGAAAATTACATGGTAATATATGCAAAAATCAATATAGGTTGACCCCAAAACATAGGATAGGGTGGTAGACCAAAAAATTATGGACAGGAAGCCAAGTGGAAGCGGGACTGGGACACTGTGGTAGGTGGAAATGGATGATTGAGGGGATGGTTTGTGACATGTTTGGAGGTGGTGACTAGGTGCATTGATGCAGATGCATGGACCATGATACAAGTAGGAGGGGACAAATTGGTCCTCAGACTTCAAGAAAGGATACTAATAAAAATACAATATGATTTGGTGGTAGTTAGGGTGGTTTCGAACGGGTAGTGTAGGAAGCCACATCAATAGGGTGTACCATACAAAATGATGTAGTTTCTGGTCTATGTGGATGATGGGAGAGAGCATGGAAAACACTAGCTATTAGACCAAGGGGAATGCACCGTAAATAAAAGAGGAAACCTCCACAACATGGAAAATGTGGGATAATCTCTCATAAAATAGTTTGCAAACCACATGATAAGGCACCGATGAAAACAAAAAAATATTGGAAAATACAAAACACGATAGAGGTGAGATTATTTTTCAGAAAATATATTCAAACCTTAGCAAGCTTGTTAAATTTTCATGAAAAAACTTGATTTTCTCACCGAAAAATTGTGTTTTGCTAGTAAACTTTATTGAATGGCCATAAACGGTCATGAATAACTAAGAGCTATATATGTTGATCATATGGCATGTGCAAGTATGTAACGATAGTTGTCATGGAGATCTAGTAGAGGGTGGCCAAGGAGATGGATAAGTAAGGGCGGCTGCATCACATAAAAACATTGAATCTACAAAATGACTGAACGAGGCTAGATTATAGTTTTATGTCACTAAGAATGTTGCAATCACTGCAAGACAAAGGGGCTCATTAGAATTTCACATGATTTCCAATGGGTAAAAGGTGATGGTAGAGATCGATGATCCAATCGTAGGGTTAGTGCAATCATTGTCATCAATACCAATCCTTCCAAGGTTGCTCATTTCTTCATCATGGAATCTTGAAAGTGGTGAAGCAATGGAGAAGCTATGATCATCAAAGAAACAAAGTGTTATCCACGACGGTGCACAAATAAAGTGTGGTAGCAATAAATGACATTGGTGAAGCAAATGGGTAGTGATTTCATGTGATCTAGGTGATCAGGGATGTTTTTGAGCTGATCGATAGCATGATAGCAAAGAAAAAAGTGTGACAAAACTACAACACTAGGCTAACTCGATGCAACTAAAAAATCATGACCAGGAAGGAGGAAACCACAAGGGTAGTGGATCATGTAGAATTAGTCAAATCAAACACCATAAGAGAACAAGAATATCATCGGGTACATCGTATACATGTCAGAGCTAGATATGAGTAATGATCATGATTTGATGGCCAAAGAGAAGTTGGAAACACTAATATATGGTAGGAAATACATGGAAGTTACACCAAAAATACTATCAAACATCATTGAAATAGGAAAAAAGAAACTTGATTGTGCATGAAATCGATGGGATGCTACAAAAAATGTTAACACTTTGTAGATCGATAGAGCATTGCAAAGTATCCAAAAAATAGAGATTGACTCAGATGCGATGGAGAAAATGGTATATCAGCATAAAATATCTAGTAGGGAGCCATAGGTGAAAACAACGATGAATAAATTTGCTCAACATTTATCGGTGAAACATCCTCTGGCTCAAAAAATGAACTTGAATCCATATAAAGAGAAGCCACATCATCTAATGGAAATACACTAGGTATATCACCTAGAGATCCTAGTTTGAATCTATGTGTAGCTACAAATTCTTCTTTTTTTGGATCAAGGGTAGAATCTAGATCTTCTTCACTGATATCTTCATCAATAGTGACAACGATGATGTCAGCTTTGAGCTACTAAATACTAATAATGAAAGAAGCTTGAATGTTGATAATATTGGTAGAAATATTTGTGAGACTTAACATTATGAATGATGGTCATGAATGGATTTTGTCATAGATAATGATTGATCTACAAAATAGGAGCTAAAGGTCGAAGTTGGAGGGACCCAGCTGAGAGTTTTCATGAACAAAAATGCTCAAAGATCTCTATGGAAGGAAAAGGAAAGAGTGTTCCTCCAAATCCAAGATCCGCTAGTGGTTTTCTCATTCCTCTTTTGAACCATACTAGCCTAGAGGAAGAGGATACTCACCTATCCAATGCTCGCTATGATACCAATGATGTGGGAAACACTCTTAATAAATGACATGAATTGGCACAAATGAAAACTCTGATTTGCATTCAACCCAAAAATATATTTATAGGTATGTCTACCTTTACAAAAGTGTCATTTAATGTACCCAATCCATGTGATCATTAAATGTTGTACAATACTAATTCTTATCAGTAAATCTTGTAAACAAATTGGAATCAAAAGCATGAAAGCAAATGGAAAGTAAATGCATGGAAATAAATTTAAAAGCAAATATAAGAAATCAAATGGAAAGTAAAAGCATGGAAATAAATTTAAAAGCAAAGACATGAAAGAAAATGGAAAGCAAAAGCATGAAATTAAATTTTATGCTTAGAACTTGGATGCAAAAGGTTATGTTAAAACTTTTGAAAATGAAAGTCTATGCTAAGATATGATAAAATGAATTCACTTGATTTCAGTGAAGACTTAAACTAATATTTTCATAGGCACAACTCTATCTACACTAGTCAATATATACCTATTAAGGTTATGACTGCATGTCGTATGTGAGCCTTATATATAATAATATATTGGAATCTATATTAGATCTACACGAACAAGGATATTTGAGGCTTCCTTTAGGCCTAATTTAGATACTTTGTGTTAAACTAACCTCCTAAAAGATGAATGAATACCTTAAATGTAATATTATGAATAAATTAGACAAAGAAAGCAAGTTTTATGAAAGGATAATCTAAAAACACAAATTTTGTAAAAGTTGCCCAAATTAATTTGGGGATTTCATAAATAGAATGTGTTTTAAATTGAAATTTGTTAAAATTGCTCAAAAAAATAGGGTTTCAACACTTCTTACCTATAACTTATAGCTCTTGAGAGGGTCTTTGACTATTTGGAGGGTATGCCCTATGTTTTAGCTAGATTCACACCTTAACATGTGACTAAAATAGATTTGCACCTTACCATGTAAAAAAAAAAGTTTATAACTTTTTTGATGAAATCCTATTGTAAGATTATTCTGCTCTAGTTTTTGTGAAGGTACCTACATTGTAGCACCCTAAAATTGGTGTAGTAAACCTTAGCAAATAATTAAAATTACCTTAGTAATAATTCAAAATTTAAATTTTCAACCCCAAACCACATTTTAACTGCTTTCCTCGTTTTTCGTGCCATTTTTAGGATTTGTTGTGACCATTGGACGATATCGCCACCAATCAGATGATATCACCTCAGATCGAAGGAATTCATCTAGAGCAGAACGTCCAGACGATTTTGTCCCAAAATTGATTTTTCATAATTAGCTTCTATTTCAACGACGTCTCTAACCTAGGCAAAAGTGTGTCTGCACGGTTAGAGACTTCCCCCATTGGAGATCTCCCAAATTGGGATGATCTCCAACCTCCCAACCTCCCTCCTATGCCTATTTAATCTTAGGCCCTCCCCTTAACATTCCCTGGCTGAATTTTCCTGTAACATGAGTTCTATTTGCATTAGACCATCTTAAATCACCATTTGCCTTCATATTTTTCCAAGTTTGTTTGTAGGAACTTCATTGTTTTTTAGTCGAAGCAAGCTTAGATCATCGTAGATAATCCTGTACAATCTCGGATGATCGCATCCAATTCAAGATGATTTTGTACTCTACAGATGATTTCGACTGCAGTTAACATTGGGGGCAATTAGTGCCTAGAGTTTGCACTTTTCTCTTCTCGTCTGTTGTTTCATTCTACATTTAGATCATTTTATTGTTATTTTCTATTATTCTGCATTTTGGAGTTCACCCATATAGCTTAAGTGCATGATAATACCCTAATTTTTCATTAGAATACTATAATTTACTTAAATTTCTATTCGTAATTATCGTCTAGTATCTATATTGTCATTTTACACCGTTTTCCTCTATTAGTATTGCTACATTTTTTGTGTTTTGTGTCTATTTCTCTAATTTTAGGTCTTTTACAAATTCGTCTGACGAATTCATCAGATCTCAGATGATCTTGTCTGATCACAGATGATCCTGTCGTATCAGAGGTGATCTTGACTACTTCAAAAATTAGAACCTCCATCAGACATCCAGAATCAGGTATGACTTTTCTCATCTAGCTTATTTTATGTGTTTTCTATTCAAATTTATTTTCTGTATCCATTTAAATCTGCATTTCATATAGAACAGTTTAGATTCATTTTGCCAAACATACGATTTGAATGATTAAAGATAAAATTGAACACATCAAACACATTCCCAACCTAGGCATGGAAACTACCATTCAAAATTTTCCTGGTGAACCCACCATCCATCGAAAAATCACCTTAATACCCCTCCCCCGAGAGGCGAGACCTTCAAAGGGCCTCTCAGTCCGAGGTATTGTCCCATCCTTTTCACATCCCCCTTCCGGGTATGGATCCTTTAGCCTGAAGGTAAGGGTGTGGAAAATTTGGAACGATACATTTTGGTGAACCCAACGTGAAACTAAAACCTTTTGAAAACAAAAAAAAACAAAAAATATACATAGATTCATTTAAAATAATTAGAAAACTACTAAGTTGCATATCATGTTTTGATGGTAGTTCCTAAGAAAATACTAGCAGTTACTATAAATGTTGAAAATCAATTAATAGCCATAGAGGTTGATTCTTTGTTTAGAACATCTCAAACATACAAAGTCCCACCTTTGTGGGATGAACTTAATAGGAGACTAGGTATCATTTCATCTAGGTCAATAGAGCTTAAAAAAATCAAGAGGTTTGTCCTAGATAGAATCCTGGATCCTCATCAACTCATTTTTTATCATGAACTTTAGAGAGCTTGCCATAGGTGGTTAGCTTATAGGAGAGCTCTTGTGTCTTCAGAATTGTTCACCTTCGAGGAATACCTCGAGAACGCAACTATTATACACCAATTCCTAGGTCATGTAGAAGATCAAGAGGTCATTCTTACGGACAGGGAAATATGGAATAGAGTTTCTAGAGCTATGTTATATTGAGAGTATTGCCACGAGCTTTACTTCTACAAAAAAGAATCTGAAATAGATAATATCACTATAGCACTTTTTGTCAAATTCTTGAAAAAAAAATTCAATTTGAAGAAGAACATTTCATGACTCCTAAAGAACTCGAGCCCATTAATGATATTTATAAATTGTTTATAGAAAACTAGATCATTGCTTTCATTATTATTATTTCTTGTGTTTTGTGTGTTGTTTGTTATCTTTATAATATTGTTATAAAAAACAAGAAAAACCAAAAACATAACAAAACCAAAACATTTTATTTAAATATTATAGTAGGTATATAATTAAAATATATATACCTCTTAAGCTTGTTGCATATATATATATATATATATATAAATATATATATTTTTTCTAAAATCTAAGTTTAAGCACAATGACTAGACTTAGGAATGGTAAACAAACTGAAGAAGAAGAAGAAGAAGATTGGTTAGGAAAGAAAACAAAAAAATCAAATGCCCTTCCTGAGGATCCAATTCCATAAGAAGAAACTCTAGAACAGCCAGAAGATGAGCTGGTTGAATAAAATGAACAACAAGAAAATGTTAGAGAGGAAGGATCCTCATCCCCTAGAATGGCTCTAGACGAAACTGTTACTTTTGATAACATAGATCATTTTTGGAAATTCTTCAATAATAATATTGGTGCTCTTAATATGGCAATTCGTATTGATAGGGGAAAAATTAGTGAAACTCAAGCAATCCTAGAAGAAGGATTTAACATGCACACTAATCCCTTGTCCTTCGTTGATCAAGAAAGTGATAAAGCTGGACCATCCAATATGGATATGGCCACTATAATTCAGAACATGCAAAAACAACAGGTTACCCAACCTCCTAAGGAACCTGTTATTGAGCCTAAAATCATTCCCACACAAAAGAGACCTTCATTCATTGCTTTATTTTGCCAAACTATTGATCAATATGCTTCAAATCGACAAAAACCTAAAATGAAGCCAAACACCAATTTTCAACAATCTTGGACACAACATAATACAACTTTAAAACTTCTTCATAACACCCTTCCTACCAAAAATTTACACAATAGCAATATAGCATCTAATCTTCATGTCCCTCCATCATATGCTCACCAATACCATATTAATACCCTACCGAACCAATATGGTGGGAAAACCAATAATTTGGAAGCCATGGTGAAATAGTTAGCTTCTCGCATGGACCAGATAGATCCCTACCGTCCCTCATACAATTATCGAGAGATGTGTAGTCAGCATTTGGATCCCATAGTTGTAGCACAACTATACCCTAAACACTTTCCCATGCCCATCCTGCCTATATATAAAGGAACTGAAGATCCCATAAAGCATCTTCGCATGTTTAGGATAGCATGTCATGATATATCACATGATGACTTGTTATTACTAAAAATGTTCCCAAAAATTTTAGGAGGAATGGCATTAGAGTGGTACTACCAATTGCCCACTCATTCTTTGAGAAATTTTGAAGAGACCGCTGAATATTTTATGCATCAATTTAGTGCCTACATCGAAAGGCATGTAACCATTAAATATTTGTACAACTTAAAACAAGACAAATATGAATGTTTTTTTGATTTCTTAGCTAGATGGAGGCAGTTGATAGGAAAATTATACTTTGTGCTACCTTATAGGGAAATGTTGGACATTTTTATTAATAATTTGCAAGAACAAATATCTTATGAGTTATCAACTACTACCTTAACAACCTTCGATCAGGCTATAGACTTAGATCGAAGAGTAGAAGATGCTCTCATTAGGAGAGTCCAGCTTAGGAAGAAAGATGATGAGAAAACTATTGGCAATTTTGGGTACCTTGAGTACATTGCCTTTGCTCAAGAGTAGTTGTTGTCATTGATGTCAAGGAGCTCTTGGTAGTTGTTGTCTTTGATATCAAGGATTTCTTGAAGCAATTTGTTTTTATGTCAAAGAATGTGTTTTGATGAAGGTTTCAACTGGTCAGTAAGTCTCCAAGAAAATAAGAGTAGCCCAGTTGCAAAAGATCAAGAAAAAAGATAAGTTAGAATAAGTTTGCAGGCGGCTGGAAAAACTATCATGATTTTGCGACATGTTTTAGGAGAGAGAAATTTCTGGAAAAATTGTCATGATTTCGTGACATGCTGGAAGGTAGAGAAGCAGAAAAAACTGTCATGATTTCATGACATGTTTGAGGAGAGAGAAATTTCAGGCAAAACTGTCATGATTTCATGACAGGTTGAGTTGGCAACTTGTAGTTGGCAAAAGCGTCATGATTTTGTGACAGGTTTAAAAGAAGTTGTACAGATGCAAAAAGTGTGGTGATTTCATGATAGCTTGAGTTGGCAGCTTGCAGTTGGCAAAAGCATCATGATTTTATGATAGGTTTCAAAGAAGTTGTACAAATGCAGAAAGTGTCACGATTTCATGACAGGTTGAGTTGGCAACTTGCAGTTGGCGAAAGCATCATGATTTTGTGACATGTTCCAATTTCATGGGCTTTTGGTAGAAAAGAGCTTAAGGCAGTGAAAGCGTCATGATTTCATGACATGTTCCATTTTTGCTGGTGCAAATCGAGAAAAGGTTGAAGAAGTAAGAAGTGTCGCAATTTTGTGATAGAGTTGCAGATGACGTTAGCAGAAGCAGATGTGTCATGATTTCATGACAGAAGTGTAGAAGGCTTTGAAGTCTAAAGCATCATGATTTTGCGATAGAAGATGACGTAAGTAAGAGGCAAAAGTGTCACGATTTCATGATAGAAGCAGAGAAGGCTTTGAAGTCTAAAGCATCATGATTTCACGATAGAAGTGAGATGACATCAACAAGAGGCAAATGTGTCATGATTTCATGACAGAAGCACAAAGGAAGTCGACAAAGGTCAATGTGTCATGATATCGCTACAATAAGCTATAGAAGGTGTACGACAGGCAAAAGTGTCACGATATCGTGACATGTTGAAGTTTCATGCCAAAAGCTACAAGGAGGCAGTGAAGCTGACAAAGTTAAATCTGGGCCGATGCAACGCAGGGTTTTACAGCCGACGTGATTGAAGGGTAAACAGCTAAGTTCAAGGTTATAATCTTGAGATTATGAGTATAAAAGGAGGGATGCTTGGAGAGTTTGGCATCAATCGAAGTGTGCGTTTGAAGTGTGATCTACGCAATTATAGTGCGAGGGAGAAGTTTGATCATCAAGAAGCAGAGTGTGCAAAGTCTATGCTGCTGTGGTTGCGCAAAGTGTGCGAAGACTGTACTACAATGGATGCACAAAGGAGCAGAAGTTGTTGGTGTTATGACATTCGAAGACAATGCGCAAAAGTGAGAACTTCGATAGCCAAAGTGTTGTGTGTTGTTGTGTTGTGTAGTCTGTGCGAAAGTTGGTTTTGTCTAATACAACTATGATAGAACAGTGAAGACTTGGGGATAGCTTTGAGCAAGCACTTGAAAGCTTGTGAACCATTTTTTTAACCAGTTTTTGAGGACCAGATTGAGGACAGAGATTGAGGTAGAAGAGGACATTTGTGCTAGACCGAAGGACTACGTTTAGTGCAAATTCGAGGACTAGCTTTGCTGTGATAGAGTTGAGGACAAAGATCTCTAGCCAGAGCAGGGAAGACAAGTGTCTTCTGTGGATAGAGTTCCACTTGCTAAGGGTAGAGGAGGTAGAGGTCTTCTAGAGGATCACGAGCCAAAGCAAAATTAGGGGAAGGTGTCTCCTTTGAGTTGAGGCTCATAAACATTGTAATCGGGAAGGTTTCATAGAGGACTTTGATATAACTTTTAGAATAAAAGTTTTATCCGTGGAGTAGCCCACTTTGGGTGAACCACGTAAATTGCTATGTCACTTTGTGGATTGTATTTTGTGCATTGTTTTGATTACTGCTATTATTACTGCTATCTTTATCTTGCATTTTATTGAATTGAAAGTTGCTTTGAAAGAAAATTTGAAAAGTGGTCTTATACTGTTCACCCCCCCGTCTCAGTATAAGCTTGTTTTCTTCAATTGGTATCAGAGCAGGTTCCTTCAGAAAGGTTTTATAGCCGAAAGGAAGAACTGGTTAAGAACACAATGGATTTCTCAGGTGGCAATGCAACACCTATTCTTGACGGATCAGATTTTGGTCTGTGGAGTGCAAGAATGAAAGTCTATCTAATGGCTCTTGGTAATGAGGTATGGGAAGTTATTGAAGATGGGTACACCATTCCTATAAATGGTCCTTATACTAAAGAAGATAGGCTCCTACATCACAACAACTCAAAAGCCATGAATGCAATCCTGAAGGGTTTACAGAAGGCTGATCTTACCAAAGTTATTCACTGCAAGACAACTAGTGAAATGTGGAAACAATTGTAGGTTGTTCATACAGGTAATGCAAATGTCTGAAAGGACAAGTTGAGACACTTCAAAGGTATATTTGAACAACTCAAGATGAATTATGATGAAAATATTAGTGACTACATGCTCCGTATGGATGAAGTTGTTAATTCTATGAAAGACTTAGGTCTTGAACTTGCTAAAAATGATGTGTGTGATAAGATTTTAAGATCTCTTCCTAATAGATTTAGTGAAAATATTTCTGCTATTGAGGAAGCCAAAGATTTAGATAAGTTGAAAAAGGATGAGCTCCATAGTATTCTTACGACTTTTGAGTGAGAACTCAAGTGAATGTTGATATAAAGAAAGATGCGACTTTCAAAGCTACCAAGAAATCAAAAGGCAAATAGATTCAAGAGAGTGATGAGTCTTCTAGTGAGGAAGAAGCATATTACAGACAAGAAAGGCAAGTTCTCTAGAAAGCACAAAAGCAAGAAAAATATAAGATGTTTCAAGCTGTGGAAAGTATGGTCATTATGCTACTAATCGTATCTGTTTCCAAAAATGAAAGTGATGAAGATATACGGGATGTTAAGAGCAAGGATTCCGAAAAGCACAGGTATTACAGAAAGAACAAAGATGAGCACAGCAATCAAGGAAAGAGGTATTCACATAAGAACAAGAAGAGCTTCTATATGGACAAAGTAAGTGTTCTAGCAGTGATAGTGAAAGCTCTTCCAGTGATAATGAAAATGAGATGCTATTCATTTCAGAAAAAGAGGAAGAATCGAAACATAAATTCACTGTCATGAAATGCTTTAGATGTGGAAATTTTGGGCACCTTGAGGATGATTGCATAAATAATGAATTGGTTGCTAGTATGTATGAGGATGCTTCAGAAAACGATAAGGAAGAACCATGTATGGTTTTTGAAAAGGGTAGCACCTTTAGTGATAAGAAATCTGAAAAAGGCCTTGATAACTCAAAGTGCAATCAAATAGAGGATCTTGAATGTGAACTCAATAATGCTCTCAGTGTTTTGAAAAAGGAAAGAAAGAAGAATGATAGACTCAAGATTAAGTTAGATGAATGTTGTATGGAGAGAGACGATCTTATAGAAAGTCTTGACTTCTCTATAGCCAAAACATAAGAACTCAAGGATGAGTTAGAGTCTAATATTCTTGAGTATAATGAGTTAGAGCAGAAAATGGCTTCTTTGAAAGAAGAAAATAAAGAATACAAGGATAAGCTCTACAGATTTTAGGATAGCTCCAAAAATGTTAAGTCTCCCATCAAAATTCAAAGACATCCAATAGCTAAAACAGGTCTCAATTTTGTTGAGCCGTAAAAGAAATAGGTTGGGGAATCTAGCAAGAGATTTCAAAAGGAAGAAAGTTCTGATGAAGTTCATGAATCCATGAATAATGAATGCGTAGAAACAGAAAACAAATTTTTGAATGTGAAACAAAAGTTCTCGGGACCCAAGAGCATGATTAAAATAATATTTCACGGTAGATGTTTTGCGTGTTACAGGTTTGGACACATGGCTGCACATTGCATGTCTCAAATGAAGAAGGTTAACAATAATTTCAGAAGTCGTAATTTATTTCAAGGGTATTGCTACTCTTGTAATCAGTTCGGGCACAAGGCAATTTTTTGCAATGCAAATAATAGGAACTGGGTTAGTCAGAACAGGCGGATTCAAAGAACAGCTATGCCTAAAAGAAATAATGTTGTTTGTTACAAATGCAACAATACAGGTCACATAGCTAGACAGTGTAGAGCTGATCTTCCAAGGTACAGGAACAAGAACAGTGGTATAAATAGGTCCAAGGATCAAGGTGTGGACAAGAAAAGAAATGAGAACAAGAACAAGAAAAGTTCCAAGAATAGAAACATTAAAAAAGAGCTCAAGAAAAGGCCCGGCAAAGAAATTGTAGACACTGATGATGATGAGTGCCTAATGGGAGTTTCACTCCCAACCCTGTTTTAAATCACCTCAATAGGAGGTGGGGAGGGACTAAGCTAAGAGACTCATTCTTAGTCTTGAGCCCCAAAGGTGACCCTTTGCCATTGATGACAAAGGGGGAGAGATTTGAGTAAGGGGGAGAGATATGAGTAAGGGGGAGAGCTTCAAGTGAAGAGGAAAGCTTCAAGTTAGGGGGAGCAAAACTTCAAAGAAATTGATTTCAGTTTTGGCTCTTGAAGATGTGTTTTTAGTAAAGGTTTGCCATCAATGACAAAGGGGGAGATTGTTGGAAATTTTGGGTACCTTGAGTACATTGCCTTTGCTCAAGAGTAGTTGTTGTCATTGATGTCAAGGAGCTCTTGGTAGTTGTTGTCTTTGATATCAAGGAGTTCTTGAAGAAATTTGTTTTTATGTCAAAGAATGTGTTTTGATGAAGGTTTTAGCTGGTCAGTAAGTCTCCAAGAAAATCAGAGTAGCCCAGTTGCAAAATATCAAGAAAAAATATAAGTTAGAATAAGTTTGCAGGCGGCTAGAAAAATTGTCGTGATTTCACAACATGTTTTAGGAGAGAGAAAGTTCTGGCAAAACTGTCACGATTTCGTGACATGCTAGAAGGCAGAGACAAAGCAAGCAAAACTATCGTGATTTCATGACATGTTTGAGGAGAGAGAAAGTTTAGGCAAAACTGTCACAATTTTGCGATAGGTTGAGTTGGTAGCTTGCAGCTGGAAAAAGCGTCATGCTTTTGCAACAGGTTTCAAATAAGTTGTACGGATGTAGAAAGTGTCACGATTTCATGACAGGTTGAGTTGGTAGCTTGCAGTTGGCAAAAGCGTCATGATTTCATGATAGGTTTCAAATAAGTTGTACGGATGCAGAAAGTGTCGTGATTTCATGATAGGTTGAGTTGGCAGCTTACAGTTGGCGAAAGCGTTGTGATTTCGTGACATGTTCTAGTTTCATGGGCTTTTGGCAGAAAAGAGCTTAAGGCAGTGAAAGCGTTGCGATTTTGTGACATGTTCCATTTTTGTTGGTGCAAACTGAGAAAAGGTTGAAGAAGCAATAAGTGTCACAATTTTGTGACAAAGTTATAGATGACATCAGTAGAAGCAGATGTGTCACGATTTCATGATAGAAGTGCAGAAGAAGGCTTTGAAGTCTAAAGTGTCACGATTTCATGACATAAGTAAGATGACATAAGCAAGAGGCAAAAGTGTCACAATTTTGTGATAGAAGCGGAGAAGAAGGCTTTGAAGTATAAAGCGTCACGATTTCATGACAGAAGTGAGATGACGTTAGCAAGAGGCAAAGGTGTCGTGATTTCGTGACAGAAGCACAAAGGAAGTCAACAAAGGCCAATGTGTTGCGATATCGCTACAACAAACTATAGAAGGTGTATGACAAGAAAAAGTGTCACGATATCATGACATGTTGAAGTTTCATGCTAGAAGCTCCAGGGAGGCAGTGAAGCCGACAGAGTTAAATCTAGGTTGATGCAACGCAAGGTTTTACAGCCGACGTGATTGAAGGGTAAACAACTAACTAAGATCAAGGTTCTAATCTTGAGATTATGAGTATAAAAGGAGGGATGCTTGGAGAGTTTGGCATCGATCGAAGTGTGCATTCGAAGTGGATCTATGTAATTATAGTGCAAGGGAGAAGTTTGATCATCGAGAAGCAGAGTGTGCAAAGTCTGTGTTGTTGTGGTTGCACAAAGTGTGCGAAGACTGTACTACGGTGGATGCATAAAGGAGCAAAAGCTATTGGTGTTGCGACATTCAGAGATAGCACACAGAAGTGAAAACTTCGATAGCCGAAGTGTTGTGTGCTGCTATGTTGCACAGTCTATTTGAAAGTTGGTTTCTTCTAATACATCTATGACAGAACAGTGAAGACTTGGGGATAGCTTTGAGCAAGCACTTGAAAGCTTGTGAACCATTTTTTTAAACCAGTTTTTGAGGACCAGATTGAGGAAAAATATTGAGGCAGAAGAGGACATTTTTCCTAGACCGAAGGACTACGTTTAGCACAAATTCAAGGACCAGCTTTGCTGTGACAGAGTTAAGGACAAAGATCTCCAGCCAGAGTAGGGAAGATAGGTGTCTTCTATGGATAGAGTTCCACTTGCTAAGGGCAGAGGAGGTAGAGGTCTTCTAGAGGATCACCAGCCAAAGCAAAATTAGGGGAAGGTGTCTCCTTTGAGCTAAGGCTCATAAACATTGTAATCAGGAAGGTTTCCCAGAGGACTTTGATATAAATTTTAGAAGAAAAGTTTTATCCGTGGAGTAGCCCACTTTGGGTGAACCACGTAAATTGCTGTGTCACTTTGTGGATTGTATTTTGTGCATTGTTTTTATTACTGCTGCTATTACTGCTATATTTATTCTGCATGTTATTGAATTGAAAGCTGCTTTGAAAGAAAAATTGAAAAGTGGTCTTCTACTGTTTACCCCCCCTCTCAGTATAAGCTTGTGTTCTTCAAAAACATCCAAAAATCAATATAAAAACAAACAAGTTGTAGGTGATAGAGTCACTGACAGCAGAAATGTTGCTAATATCAATACAACGAAGACAACAAAAAAATTTATATTGAAACCTCCTGATAAACCTCCTCGAGAGTTTACCAGATTGAATCAACAATTATCAACTATTCTACCCCAATTACTCAAAAGATGCTTGATTCAATTACCAGCTATCCGGGAACCTGATCCAACCATACCCGGATACAGAGCTGATTTACACTGTGATTTCCATAGAGGTCCTGGACACTCTACCAACTCTTGTAAAAGGTTAAAACATAAAATACAAGATCTGATTGATAATAATGAGATGGAGGTGCAAGCCTTCCAACCTAAAAAAAATGCTCCTAATAATGCTCAAAAGAACATTCCCCAAAATCAAAATCAAAATGCTAATCAATCATTAGATATATTTCAACATCCTTTACCAAAACATGGTAAAGAGGTGGCCAATCAAATTGAGCATCATAATGTCCCTCCTCCTACCTGATATGTAGGAACTATTAGCGGACATTTACCTAATCTTGATTTACAAAAATTTGACACAACTTTATCCATGGTCACGACCAGGCCCCTACATAATATTCAAACACCGGATCTCAGTGATGTACAATCGAATATTGAAATTGAAATATACATCACCTCAAATCAATAAAATAGTTCTAAAAATGAATCAGATCCTATTCAACCTATCACAAATTCTATGGTTTTGGAAGAACCATTTCCTAGAAGAGTTACTACTCGACCCTCTTCTAATCAGTTCCTTCCTAATGAACAAGCCATAAACACTAGACCAAGACCTATTCAGCATCCTCAATATAACATTGTAGGTACCATCGGAGTCATTACCAGAAAACAAGCTCAAAATTTTCAACAAGAACCAAATCAGAATGATGGATCAAATCCATTTATTTTGAAAAATCCCAATAAAGGGAATCATTCTCCTAATGTTCAATCTAAACCTCCTTATAATATTAATGAGCAATTATCCAATACTGCAGGCAGAATTTCCCTTTTAGACCTATTAAGATCTTCTCCTACCCATAGAGATGAATTGATGCTTACATTAAGCCAAATGATGGTACCACAAAAAATTCAACCTGAAGCCATTGCCAATACTATCATCACTAAAGAAATTTATTGTATTGACTTTCGAGATAAAGATATACCACAACATAGTTTACATAAGGATAACCCCTTATATATTACTGCCCTAATTGGAGATGTAGTTTTCAAAAGGGTCTTGATTGATAATGTTTCATCTCTAAATATTTGCACTTTTGACTTCTACCAAATATTTGGGTTTAGAAGTGATGAAATGAAGAAAACTGACATGATCATAAAATCTTTCAATGATGAAACACAAGAAACATGTGGAGTTATCACCATCCCATTGCAAGTTGGTCCGAGAACCTTAGATACGATTGTGTTTATTGTACATTGCCCTGCATCATACAATATACTCTTGGGTCGTCCTTGGATCAATGCAATGCGAGCTGTCCCATCAAATTTACACCAATGTGTTAAATTTGAATTTAAAAATTAGTTGGTCACTATCCATAGTGATCCTAGACCCTTTGATATGTGTGCTTTGGAAAAACCTGTTAGAGTTCAATTTTACCCTACTCTGTCATCCACACATCCTAATTCTTATTTTTTATCTAAACCTGTGAAACACACACCCATAACCTCATCTATTTCTCCTCCATTAATTTCACCCTCATATATAGCTCTCCAATCTTCTAAACAAACCACACTAGAACCTCAAAAAGATCTTAAATCTACAACCAATCCTTCATGTTATGTCCCTACATTTCAAAACCTATAGACCCATCTATTAACACCTCTACATTATCTATATCTATCATACCTTCCACATCTAAAGATATAGGGAATGATCCTTCTACATCTTATGCTCTTTCTGATGAACTCTTACCTAATTTATCTAAAATTCTTATATCAAAAAAAATAAATGCTTTTATACAAAATTCCATTATCTTAAGTAATTTGTCGTCATCTCCTCATACTTTGGGCCTCCCATAACCTATGGGAAGTACTTACCAAGTTAGGAGTTGTGCCTTCATTTATAAGGGGTATGACTGGGGAAGAATACCCAGGAACATCAAAACTCACCATGAGGGATATGCTCGATGTTATTTTACTAATGAGTATATTAAAGCTAAACCTATAATGCTTAAAATGGGATATAAATGGAAAGGCTTGGGACCTCTCCAATATGGTATGAAAGAACCCTTTGAGGTAGAACCATGGCCCACCCGATGTGGTGTGGGCCTATTTCCTAGTAAGGGTCAACCATTCCATTTTGAATATGATGATCAACTCATATGTTACCAAGATTATTTGGATGGGCATGATGATTTGCATCTAAAAAATCAGCCATTTACATGCAATATGCTATCCATATCTTATCCTGAAATGATTGCTGAATCCGATGATGAGTTGGAAGGAGATATTTTCCATGATGTCTCCATTGAAGAGATGTTACACAATGGTTTTTATTTTTATGGTTCTATACCTACTATAGCCCAACTTGAGGCCACGAATCTTCAAGATGAATTATCCAAGTTAAACTTAAAATAATTACAAGAATTGGGCGTTTCACCCGCCCCACATAATTTTGAAAGAGATCTACACATGGAAGTAGAAAATGTCATTAAAGTTAACATTGGAACTGAGGATAATCCCCACATAATCAATATTGGATCAGAATTAAGTCAAGAAAAACAAGAGCAATACATTGCATTCCTTAAAGAATATGAAGATGTCTTCGCTTGGATATATGAAGATATGCCAGGTTTAGACCCTTCTATAGTCATGCATCACCTAGTAGTCCATCCGGATGCTAAACCTGTTAAACAGAAACTTAGAAAAATGCATCCCAAAGTGGCCTTGCTAGTCAAAGGGGAGTTAGAAAAACTCCTGAATGTTGTTTTTATACAAGCTATTGATTATGTTGAATGGATCTCAAATGTAGTTCCGATCACCAAGAAAGAAGCTACCAAAGTTAGAGTTTGCACAGACTTTAGAGATATTAACGTTGCATGCCCTAAAGATGATTTTCCTCTTCCAAACATGGATCAAATCATTGATTTTACTGCTGGGAGTGGAATGATGTCCCTAATGGATGGATTTTCCAATTATAATCAGATCAGGATAGCTCCTAAAGATCAGGCTAAAATAACCTTTATTACCCCCTGGGGTACCTTTTGTTGGAAAGTGATGCCATTCGGCCTAAATAACGTAGGTGCAACCTATCAATGAGCTATGACTTATATTTTTCACAACATGATGCATGATATCCTACATGATTACGTAGATGATATCATAGCTCATTCCATCAAAGAAGATGATCATTTAAATGACTTAAGGACAGTGTTTGATCGGTTAAGGGAATATCTTATCTGACTTAATCCTGCTAAATGCATATTCGGAGTTAAGTTCGGTAAACTATTAGGGGTTATAGTTTCTTTACATGGCATTGAAATTGACCCTCTCAAGATTGTGGCTATCACTGATATGCCCACACCTACCAATATATCTGAGTTATGAAGTTTACAAGGTAAGCTTCAAGCTATCCATCACTTCATCGATAAGCTAACAGACAAAACCGGTCCCTTTCTTAAGCTTCTTAAGAAGGATGTCCCTTTTAATTGGGACGAAAAATGTAAGGAAGCTTTTGAACTTCTCAAAAAATACCTCCTTAACCCACCTATGCTTTCACCGCCTAGACCTGATCGCCCATTTATCCTATATATTTCAACTTCAGATTTTGCTTTAGGAACTATGTTAGCTCAACTTGATGATGAGAAAAGAGAACATGCTAATTATTATATTAGCCAAACTTTAATTAGTTATGAAACCCGCTACACAACATTAGAAAAACTATGTCTAGCAGTCATATTTTCTACGTAGAAATTACGCCATTATATGCTCAGTCAAAAAATATATGTCATTGCTAAATATGATCCCTTGCGGTATCTCATGAGTCGACCTTATTTATCGGGTCACACAACAAAGTGGGTTCTTGCTCTAAGCGAGTTTGAACTCATGTTTATAGGACAAAAGTCTATTAAGGGTCAAATCATAGTAGATCAATTAGCTACTGCACCCTTAGAGTCTACCCATCCCCTCATCATTGAGTTTCCTAATGAATGCCTTCAATTAGAGGCAGACCATGTTGAACAATGGTCCTTATACTTTGATGGAGCCCGATGCATGAGTGGGGTTGGTGTAGGTATTATTTTAATATCTCCACAAAAACACATTATACCTTTGTCCTTTAAATTAACATTTGCTTGTACCAATAATACTGCTGAATATGAAGCTTTAATCCTTGGATTACGAGATGCCTTGGCGCTAAAAAATAAACATCTACTAGTTTTTGGTGATTCTCAACTTTTTATAAACCAAATTAATGAATTTTATCAGACCAGAGATGATAAATTGCACTCATATAAAGCATATGTTTTACAATTAATATCTCTATTTGATCAAGTTACCTTGGAAGCTATTCCTCGAACTAGCAATTGTGCGACTGATGCTATGGCCGCAGCTGCATCTCTTCTACCCTTGGAGTTAGATGACGAATATGCCACCATCATTATTTTTCGACTCCAGGAACCCACTTCAAATAATTCATGCTTAAAACCTTTGGATGTGTTTCTAATCAATGAAACTACTCCTAAACCTTGGTATATGGGTATATTTGATTTTCTTCACAATGGGAATTTCCCTGCTAGTTCTAATAGAAACCAACATTAGTTATTATGTAGACGAGCAAGTTGATTCATAATAATTGGCAATACTTTATATAGGAGATATTTTGAAGGTATCCTATTGAGATGTTTGAATTTAGAAGAATCCAGATCATCTTTGAGTGAAGCCCATGATGGATCTTGTGGAGGACACTTCAGTGGTAGTGTCATTGCTAAAAATCTCCTTAGGATAGGATACTTTTGGCCTACCATAGAGAATGATGCACATGATTATGTGTGCCATTGTGACAAGTGCTAGAAACATGTTGATCTTGTCCATGCCCCTGCACAAGAACTGCAGGCTATTTCATCTCCTTGGCACTTTTCAAAATGGGGCTTAGACATTATTGGAAAAATTAATCTTGTGTCATCTGATGGACACAAATTCATCATAACCGCCATTGAGTATTTTACGAAGTGGGTTGAAGCTATGCCTTTAGCTTCCTACACTGGAACACAAGTCTCTAAATTTATTTTTAATCAAATCATATTTAGGTTCGGAATTCCTGCAAATCTCATCTTAGACAATGGAACTTGTTTAAAAAATAAATATGTTAAGAAATTATGCCAAAAATATAAGATTCAACATCGTTGGTCCACTCCCTATTATCCTCAGGGTAATGGCCAAGCAGAAGCTTCTAACAAAACCTTAATCAAAATTCTCAAAAAATTGAACAATAAATTTGGTCACGACTGGCACATTCAATTATATCTAGCTTTGTGGGCATATCGCACTAGCGTTCATACTCCCACAGGTACTTCACCTTTTGTTTTGGTTTATGGCACTGAAGCTGTTTTTCCCTTTGAATTAGAAGTTCCTTCTTTGGCTCTACTACTTCAAGATACCGAAGTAGGAGATGAATATCGAGCTGGCAGACTCAGTCAGTTGGAACTCCTAGATGAAAAGTGCATCAATGCTTTGGAGCATCTTCGTGCCTACCAAAACAAGCTTAAAAGATCATATGCTAATAAAGTTTGTCATCGATCCTTTGAGGTCGGTAACCTTGTTTTAAAATAAAATAAAATAAATACTAATGCAACTGAATACCTTAAAGGTAAATTTGAACCCAACTGGCTTGGACCATACATTATCACTACTAAATTCGACTCCGGAGCATACAAATTATCTACCTTAGATGGTAAAGAACTTAAAGAACCCATGAAAATTTTGCATCTTAAACGTTACTATGCATAAAAATTGGTCATTTCATCATTGTATATATTTGTTTAAAATATTTCAAAAAACCACTATCTTGTATTTCTTTCAATTTATAAACTTAAAAATATAAAAACACCAAAAACATCCAAATCATCAAAATCTTCAAAAACATATTTTATTTTTGTACTTCTCAAATTGTGAAGTATTGTAGTTATATTTTCAAATTATTTTGGATAAATTAGCATTTATTTGGAATCCCGCACTTTCACATTCACATGAATAAATATCTTGATTTATTTGGCATGATTACTAATATATCTTATATCAAAGTCCACAAAATTCAATTAAATAAAGTTTGAGCACAGAGAATTGATCTTGTTATTTACTTAAACCAAGCATATCCTTTCACAATAAAATGATTATATTTGTAATTTCCATGCTATGCTACATAGTAGAAGTGGTCTTGAGAGAAAAGTTTCCCCTGCTATCCTATCATGCACATGGTCTAGAATCTTTGAGAATTGACAAAAGGACAAGCTCACCCCTACCCAGAATAAAAATCCCTTGCTCTACAGCTAATCCGAGCAAGTATCCCTAGCATAGGAAGAAAAGAAAAGTTCAAGAAAAAGAGAAAAAGAAAAATGTTATTTCAGCATTATCTCAAATATCAAAGCAAAAGATACGAAAAAAAAAAAGAGAAAAAAAAAAAAGCAAAGAAAGCAAAACAAGCAAAAGCAAAAGCAATAAAATCCCTTTCCCTACCCATTGAAAAGAAAATAAGGGTTGATGAGCTTGAATCCCTGGAATTCTCAATTATTCAAAAACTATGAGGTAAGCCCCATAACAAGTGGTTTGTGCCCAACCCGCTTGGCCTTGGGTAACTCCTAGCATGGTGATATGTCTGTCACATTAGCGACCTTATTTTGTACAGACCTATGTTTGCTTATGTATTAGCTAGCTCTTGATAACCCGACTAACATTGTAGTCTAGTATGGTTATATACATCTAAATCATGGTTAATGAACACTTATTTGGTTAATGCAAATCACTTGTATCAAATTATCTTGCTCAAAACTGGTAAATGCAAAAAGCAATTGCACACACATTTGTATTTGAGATATTTTGTGTATCATTATGATAAATCAAGATTGGAAATGAACTCACATACGCACATGGGATTCCTTATAAATCTAAATTTTGTCTTTAATATACTTTGAAATATTTTTGCAAATTGTCTGGAATAATTTCATTTTCTTCTTTGAGAACAGTTGTTTAGTATAAATACAACTACATGCATTACCAAAACAAAAAAAACATGCAATAAAGTTACATTTATATATAACTTTTGAATTTCGTGACGATGGTATAATTTCAAAACCAAAATTGGAATTTTATGCCTAGCACAAGTCCTCATCTTTATATTTTCTGTTTATTTTCAAAAATTAAAAATCAACCATGCAATAAAACTATTATTTTCATCTTTGGATTTTGCGATGATGGTTTAAGTCTATACCTAAATATTCTATGCCTAGCGCAAACCATCAAACTAATTTTATTTCCCATTTATTTCAAATCATAAAAACATATGACTTAAATCATTATGTTACACAATTATGCTTTACAAACAAACGAACACTTATTCTATTTCATGTCATTATGTTCAAATTTAATATTGCAACCATGGTATAAATTCTAAGGAATTGTTCAAAATTTTATCACACTTAGGAATTTATGCCTAGCAAAAATTATTTTAAAATATTTCATGCATACTATTTTTATGAAAATCTGAAAACAAATCATCAAACCATCATTATCTCCATCATTACAACACAAAATATTAAGACAGTCTCTTAAGCACTCTTTTACTTTTAACAATATTTCTATACTAGGATTAGCTTGACGACCGAGTGAGCGGCGACTCCATGAAATGGTCTATAATAGTGACAATGTCCTTTGAAATTATTGTTAGAAGTCCCTTTTATTTTTTATCAAATTATCCCACAAACAACCAATTTGTTTACATCATATTATTTCATTTAAATTTTAAAAGCATGACATTCAAACCATAATATTTCCAAACGACATACTTACATGAATCATCAAATCAATCACACCAAAACATGAAAGCATCATACAAACACATAAGACAAGTCATATGATCAAAAATATCTCATCTATATATATATCAACAATATATACATCATCTCAAAACTAGATCGATATGCCACAATCTATACCTCGACATACTCAATCCTCTATCAAAAATAATAAACACTATGTATTAATCTGTGTAGTGTAGTCTGTAGTAGCTAGCATCGAGAACCCCTTGAGCTCTCAGCCTCATCTCCTCCCCTGCCCTGAGGTGGAGGAGGTGGCCCCATCGTAGTACGTGTGGTGCTATGAGTCCTGGACTCTGATCGTGATGATGTCCTTGATGACCTGATCATGATAGGCTTTGCAATGGGGGTTGACAACGGTAACCTTTGCCCCTCTAGCACCATATGGTAGTATAGCATCTGATAGAATGTGATCTGGGCAATAGCCCATGCTAGGTCTCGAGTGCTCACCCCTTCGCTCTGTGCTCTAAGGCATGCAACCTCATATTTGAGCTATGTGGCCTACTCTCAATGTCATGTAGCCTCATCCTTCAAGGACTACACCTAAGCCTGGAGACAAACAATCTCTACCCAAAGAGTAGCCATCTCGCTACTCTCTCCTACCTTGACACCATTGCCCTTATCGAGCGATGGTGGCCTCTCTCTCTATGAAGAATGGGGTCTCTCCTCCCTCCTCTCCTGCTATTGTGGCCTCTACTGAGCTTGTGGTCTCCTCTGCTCTCTCTTGTCGTGACCCTATGATGCATCAATTGCTGCCTGGCATCGCCTCCCCATTCGACGTAGAACTACATGAATCGGACCTTGATCCCTTGTCATCCAAGGAGGGCGGATGCCTGTGTACCAGGCATCATAGCCATCAGCAACCCCAGTGTCATCACCATCCACTGGCTAGATGGCAGCATCATCCACGTCCTCACTCTAGAAGCGCTGCATATCTGGAGCCCCACTGACTATAGTTTTATCCCAGACGGTCTGAGAAAACTCATAGTCATTGAGATATGGGATCCCCTACTATAGATCAAACTACCTCAAAACTTGGTCATCGTGGTGGAGCTCCACCCCTCTCCTCTCCATCCTCAGCTAGTAGGTTTGCCTAATGTTAGCTAGCTCCTGTCTATCCTTGGCCCACCTTGGATGATCTCTCCAAGGCCTCTAGGTGATCTGGTCGGAGACAAGGTCATCAAGTAGTCTTCAGGACATTGGCAGATCTATCCACCGCTGTGACCCTCTCTAGAGCCACCAGTAGAAAACTTAGGGCCTCTCCCCATCAATCCCTGTCAATGGGAGCCCTATCGGCCTCCGCACCGTGATGTGCTCCTAACACCAAACCTATAGTAGCGATGTCAAAACCATACATCGACTGCCCTTGTATATGACCCCATACAAGATCCTATACAATTAGCATAGTATAAAGCTCCCCCAAGAAAACCTGTACCTATGGTATCTCATGTCGTAGACCACATCTGTCAGTAGCCATGGTAGTCTACATCCACCCTGATGGCATAGCAGCAGACCACCTACCACCCCAGCCAAAACCTATGTCAGTCTAGATGCCCTAGGCATCTGGCATAGCGACTCGATGTTCACTTTGCCCTTCTCCAAGGCAAAGCTTGGATCTTTGCACAATCGCATCATTACATGGCCCTAATTGGCCATGGGAGTTATTAGCCATCCTTCTATGGAGATCTTCAAAATCCTCCATACATCCTCCAATGTGGGAGTCATCTCCCCTATCGGTAACCAACAACAAGAACTCAGATACCACCTCTCTACTAGGGCTGTCAGTAGCCCCATAACTGTAGAAACTTGTGGCATATCTGCCACATGTTGCAAGCCGACTTGAGCCAATTGATCTCGCTTTTCCAGAGATAGAGCGGCCAAGTCATCCTTCAGCCCACCATATTTCCATTCTTGGCTCTTTAGTAATATCTGCAACATAAACAACAAAACAATAAAAATCATTAATAAAACAATGATTAAAAATGCAAGTAAAATAAGTTCACTTTCATACAAATGATGATATCATCCACTATTGGATGATATCATCAAAAATTTGAGCAAATTCATCTCCAATTTTGCAAGAGGGAATCGTCCCTTATTTGACAAAATCGTCCCCATATCGTTGATTTCGCCCTTGGATGAAATAGGCAATATCGAGACGATTTCGACAAAATTGAGACGATTTCGTCCCGACGATGTCGACGGCCCAAAAATAGCCGTGATGCTCAAAAATCATTCAAAATTAATCTAAAAAACATGAAATTCAAAATTAAAGAATTCTAAATTAAGTTTGGACCCTTACCCATAGCCTACGTTGGACCTCTGTCGATCTGTGCGCTGTCTCGACCATCTTGTCTGCAGAGCTCTAGAAACCAGGAAAATGAATGGTAACAATGAATTAGGGTTTTACCCTATTTTTCTTAATTTTATTCAAAAACAATTTAATTTTTTTTTTAAATTTTGCTTTTTCATGTTTTTACCTCAAACGTTCGATTTGGGTAAAAACACGGAGGGGGCACCATAGTAAACTATCGTACGATTTGACCTAGAATCGTCGCCTAAAAATGGGAATAATTTTTTCTTTCTCATAGATCGAGAAGAACTCATATTTAATGCATTTTCTTTGGAAAATTTGCTAAAGAGGGGGAAAAATGTAGCACCCTAAAATTGGCGTAGTAAACCTTAGCAAATAATTAAAATTACCTTAGTAATAATTCAAAATTTAAATTTTCAACCCCAAACCGCCTTTTAACTGCTTTCCTTGTTTTCTGTGCCATTTTTAGGATTTTTTGTGATCGTTGGACGATATCATCGCCAATCAGATGATATCACCTCAGATTGGATGAATTCATCTAGAGCAGAACGTCCAGATGATTTCATCCCAAAACTGATTTTTCATAATTAGCTTCTGTTTCAACGACGTCTCTAACTTGGGCAAAAGCGTGTCTACGCAGTTAGAGACTTCACCCATTGGAGATCTCTCAAATTGGGATGATCTCCAACGTCCCAACCTCCTTCCTATGGCTATTTAATCTTAGGCCCTCCCCTTAACATTCCCCTGGCTGAATTTTCTTGTAAAACGAGTTCTATTTGCATTAGACCATCTTAAATCACCATTTGCCTTCATATTTTTCCAAGTTTGTTTGTAGGAACTTCATTGTTTTTCAGTCGGAGCAAGCTCAGATTGTCCCAGATGATCCTGTACAATCTCGGATGATCATGTCCAATTCAAGATGATTTTGTACTCTACAGACGATTTCGACTGCAGTCAACATTGGGGGCAATTAGTGCCTAGAGTTTGCACTTTTCTCTTCTCGTCTACTATTTCATTCTACATTTAGATCAGTTTATTGTTATTTTCTATTATTCTGCATTTTGGAGTTCACCCATATAGCTTAAGTGCATGATAAGACCCTAATTTGTCATTAGAATACTATAATTTACTTGAATTTCTATTCGTAATTATCATTTGGTATCTATATTGTCATTTTGCACCATTTTCCTCTGTTAGTATTGCTGCATTTTTTGTCTTTTGTGTCTATTTCTCTAATTTTAGGTCTCTGAAAAATTTGTCTGACGAATTCATCAGATCTCAGACGATCTTTTCTGATCACAGATGATCCTGTTGTATCAGAGGTGATCTTAACTGCTTCAAAAATTAGAACCTCCATCAGACATCTAGAATCAGGTATGACTTTTCTCATCTAGCTTATTTTCTGTGTTTTCTATTCAAATCTATTTTTTGTATCCATTTAAATCTGCATTTCATATAGAACAGTTTAGATTCATTTGGCCAAACCTAGGATTTGAATGATTAAAGATAAAATTGAACACATCAAACACATTCCCAACCTAGGCGCTAAAACTGTCATTCAAAAGTTTCCTGGTGAACCCACCATCCGTCAAAAAATCACCTTAATACCTCTCCCTCGAGAGGCGGGACCTTCAAAGGGCCTCTCAGTCTGAGGTATTGTCCCATCCTTTTCACATCCCCATTTCGGGCACAGATCCTTTATCTTGAAGGTAAGGGTGCGAAAAATTTGGAACGATACACCTACAACAAAAATAGATAGAAAAATACTTTTATGGCTAAATAAACAACCTAATAGATAAATAAGCTAATCAATAGAAACAAATCATAAAATTATGCCAAATCAAGTTTTGTAACTACTAAGAAAGGAGAGAAGATGACTGATTTCATCTTGTGGATACCACTTTGGAATTTTTGCCTATGAAGACAATGAGGTATGTGAGATAGCAATATCAATAGGGAGTTTTTTTCACCCCCTAACTTACCTTTTTGTTACTATTGATTATGCAAACCTAGATGCCTTGTTTCTAGGGATAAGTTTCTAAAAAAAAATTTGGGATTCACACCTACTGTGCAAATATGACAGATAGGATATTCATATCTTACCATGAGAATGTAGCTCATAGGCTAGATAAGTGTCTGTTCTAGAATTTATGTGTTTCAAGGTTTTGAAAAATTCTGGTCTAGTTTTTTAGTACCTAAAAGCACAAAAAAATATAAAAAATGGTAATTAGTTTTCTAAAAATCCTTACATAATGATAAATCTATAGGTGGGTCCCATCATGATCACCAAAATGAATTACATGAAAAAAACTATTTTATAATTGATTTGGAAAGGGTTACAAAGATGAATCCTTTTACAAAAGTTCTCTTTTGGGGCTATAAGATGATATCTTCCACAAGGGAAGTCTTTGTTGAATTGCACCAGTCAAACAACTGGGAAGAGCTCTTTTTTGTATTCCTTTATGTGAGTGGGTTTCTTGCTTATGGGACACTATTAGCTATATGGATCCTCCAAACCTGTATAACCTTAAAAAACTTGTTAAAATTTTTGGTGTTTGTCTTAATTAGACCCCTCATGTTTATATACAAAAATATTCTTAAGTTAAGCTAAAATATGATAAGGTTTGTTGTTGACTTGAGTGAGGTTTAACCCTACAATGGTTAGTTTTTAGTCCCAAATCCACTCTATATTCCCATGCTCATTTCAATTCACCTCACTCAAGTCACCATGCCTTCCATGCTTTGGGACACAAAAGTCTCCAAATGTCATTTAAGGCCATAAATGCACATGGGGAGATGTGTGAAGCAAGGGTTATATTTAACCTTGATTAGTTTAACCATAGGTTTAGGTAGGGTCAAATTGATGAGGTGGAGGCTAGGCTAGTAAAATTGTAGACTAGGTGAGGTCTCCATGAATCAGATTGACCATGGTTAGATTGATCATTGAATGAAGTTTGACTATGATATGGATTTTGATCAAGGAAAATATTAACCAGGGTTAAGTCAAGATGATGGTCCCATGAGAACCCAAATTTAAGTGTAGGAAAATACTTAAGTGGAACAAGGAGCTTGTGAATAGAGCATGAATAGTTATTTGAAAAAATGAAGTGTTTTAAGGCTAATTTTTGTAATTTGTGTAGGTTTTGAAAATTGATCAGTCGTGATGATGGAATAAGTGGCAACGCGTTATTTTTGGGTGTCTACAATTTTTCTCAGAAGAAATATCAAATGACATCTAGAATATAGAAATTATTTTCAAAAGGTGTTAAGAATATGGTATATCCTTGACTCATAAAAATTCCATCTTTTTTGTACAAGGAATAATCTTCTCTTAGTCCTACTCCTTAGTAGCAATACTTGATTTGTATTAGGATATTTATGTATGTGATGAAAGTATCAGTATACCATCTTGCCTCATATTTGATGGTTGGGATGGGTAGGAATGTTTAGACATCTAATCATTATGTGAAGGGCTCGGGTTGTCCATTCTCCTATATCTATATATAAGAATTGCACTTGAAATAAGAATTTTTCATTTACATATATAATCAAGAACAATTGCAAAAGTGCTTCTAGTATTTTTGAAATATAAGAACCTTAAAACCCAAAGCCTTGGTTTGGTTGATATGTTACTAGGTTTTGGTAGTTAAATCTAAACTCAACAAAACTTACATCTCTCTCTCTCTCTCTTTATGGAAAAGAATTGGCATAACTTGAAATTTTGCATTGTTTATGGAAAAGAATAATGTATAGGGTATGCTTCTTGAAATTATGCACTGTTTCTAGAAAAGAATAATAGATTTCCTTTGGAAGGCAAGATAATTAGCAAAAATTTATAAAGACACTTGTACACTTTGCTTGCATGGATTGAATTTATTTTTAAGAAGATTTTGAACATAAATATTAGTACAAAAATTATTTATTTTCTAAAATGTATAGAGTTGAAGGCTCAGATGTTAGCTTTTTTTCCCTTACTAGAATATAATTTTCCTTCTATCTTTGTGGCTTATTTGATGTACATGTTTTAACTTTTATTTAATGTATTTACAACTATATAAGTTTGTATGGCATAAATATGGAAGGGTGATTTAAAACAAGTTGCCAATATTTACTACTAGATAATAAGGAATTGTTTGGAGAACCACCCATTTATTGTCCTTCTGGATGTGTAATCCTTCAACTTCATTGTCCTATAGCAATAGTGTAATGCCATATCCATTTGCATGTGGGTTGAATCCTAGAACAAGATCAAGCCTCGAACATGGTGGATAGTAATTTATTCGTATTTTTTGATAGATATTTCTAAAATAATGCTCAAAATAATTAGTCTTCAAGCATAGATTCTCAACAATTAAATTCAACAACTTTAGAGCAATATTCTTAATTTTTTAATTGTATTTGTCAAAGAGTTGGAATTTTGAGGTGAAAATTTTGAACAAGATATCTAATATAAAGTATAATCTGATATGCCAACAAGTTTGGATTGGTAGGTTGGGATGTAAAATACCCATATTTGTCTTTACATTTTAATGAAACTTGTAAGGTGAAGAACAATCTTCCCAGCACATACCAACCAGGATATTACATTGAGTGTATTTATTCCAAAAATTATGGTTATTGTTAAGCTGCAAGCTTAATATAGTGGTAAAGTTTTTAAGTTTTCATTTAGGAGACCCAAGTTCAAACCCCACTCAGTACGAGGGAAGCAAGACTCCTCATAAAAACCTGTGTAAACTTAAAAGAAATAGCTTATTAAAAAACAAAAATTCCTTAATAAATAGCTCGTAAACCTTCATAAGAAATAGCTCTCAAACCTTGGTTATCCTGGAAGGGCTTTGGAGGGAAAGTTGGCCCTTCTATCTCCTTTCTCAATGTATGGTGGTCTCAGGCTATTTCTTATGAAGGTTTGCCACTAGCACAAGTGCAATGGGTTAGAGCCCAACGCTTTTATAAAAAAGGAATTGCATTAATTTCTAATTTTTTTTCCTTTCATACTAAGAATTGGATCCCTTGGGAATATTTTAAACACTATTATGGTTTGAAACAAGATGATAAATGCACATATGAAGTTGTTATTGATCACACTCCCTTTTGTGTATGGTCCACGTTGTCTAGACATTTTCAAAAGCCATGGTGGTGTGACTGGGAATGGCCTAAACATGTTTCATTGCTTAAGTATTCTGCCCATTTGGGTTATTCCTGGATTTTTCTTACAGTTCCTATGGCAGCCATGCTCAATGGAAGATGGAATTTAAATTCTTCTCAGTCTGTTTGGAAATCTCGATTTCATATTGTATGGGCTAAATATATTGAACCAAAGCAGTCTTTTTTTGCTTGGAGTGTGCTTTTTCAAAGTTTGCCTCTTGGTCAGTGCCTAAAATACTTGGTATTTGATGATGTCTCTTGTAAGTTCTGTGGTCAGGATGAAAACTATGTTCATTTATTCTAGGAATGCTCTCGGGCTAGACAGGCTTGGTCTTGGATTTTTTCATTTTTTAGACCTTTTATTGTTGGTTCATGTTCTTGGAGGCATATCTTATTGGGATACCCTATTCAGTTCTCCACAAATATTTCAGTGGTTTGGCATATATTTAGAATTGCTATTCTCTTCCACATATGGAAAAACCGCAACAAAGTTATTTTTTCCCAGCAAGAATCCTCTTTGTATTTTTCTCTATCTGATAAATATGAGGTTTTCTATGATTGTTGGTTGTAGATTTTTGCCCAAATTAAGAAATTCAACATGGAGTTTCAGTACCTTAGGCAACTTATGAACCACTGGCAGAACACATCGGGATCATGGATCTGCAACTCCTCATCCATGGTCTCATTTCCTTCAACATGATTGTTGCTCTTATGTTTTTTGCTAGCTGATTCCTGATATTCTATACAGAGATATGTTAGGTGATATGTTTGTTGCAGATAGTGTGACTTTTCTTCATAGTTGTAATAGTTTCTCTTGGTTGATTGGGGTGTGTTAATCCCACCCACACTGTTTTGTATGATTAAGATTAATTAATACAATTTTGGATTTTTCATTCAAAAATAAAAAATAAAATTTTTGGATATTGTTTAACTATTTTGGTCATCTGTTGAATTTATCTTTTGTATACAAATATGAATAAAATATCCATTTTCATACCATTGAGAAATATTGACTTTGACTTATAATAATTACATCAGTGGGGCTGATCACAAGAATTATTTTTAGCTTATTAAAAAAAAATCTAACTATTGTTTAACTATTTTGATCACATGTTGAATTTGTCATTTGTATCCAATTTTTGGTTGAGTATAAGGGTTATATATTATCTCTTAGTACTTTACTATGATAGCTATCACCTTGCCAAGGACATTTTTGTTTTATACAGTAAGTGTTCTATTTTTTATTTTTCCCTTCTCTAGAGGAAACCTTCAGGTATTATTCCTTGCAAATTGAACTGCTTTCTTAATTCTTGTATAATTCATATAATATCAACCTTCCTTATCTCCCACCCCCTTGTATTTCTTGAAAATATATTACAATTACTTAGGTATATATCCTAAATATATGAAATCGAGAAGAAGAAGCAAGAACCACAAAAGAACAAAAAAGCAACCTAAAGGGAAAAAGTTGTGTAGGTTGGGGAGTTAAAAGCACACATTTGCATATATTTTTAGAAAAATATAACCATTAGAGAAACATGCTTAAACTATATTTTACTTTGTTTTAGTTGTATTTTAGATATACATTGTAGCTATGGCTTAGAGTTCCATTAGACATAAATTGTGGCTATAGCTATGGACATGTTTCACCAAAGAATGTTTAACCTTAGTATAAAATCTCAAATGTATACCCTTAGTGCCACACTCTTTAGAAGCCAATGACAAACTGCTTCAAATTTATTTGTTAGAAAGAGCTTTACATTTACTTCGTCCCTTCTTGCAGGTGTAAATACACATCTTTTATTTTATAAATATATTATTTGGTCTAAAAATAGATTTATGGTTTGTTTTGGGACTTTATTAATTTTTGTTTTTCATCAGGATTAGTTTCCCACTTTGTTTTTCATATGGATTCTCATTCCCATTTAATACTTGTTCTTCTTATCTTGAATACAAATAAGAAATAATGTTTCTACAAAGAAATGAGTTGTGTACATTAGAAATACTAAAAAGGTCCAATGGTAGCATTTTTTCAAATAAATATTTGCATCATCTTGTGTTTATAGATAAAATATAACCTTTAGATACATAGACGGTGAGAAATTAGGACTATAGCCAAACATATTTGCTTATCCTCTAGCAAAATAATATCCTACAAAGCAAAGTAAAACTTGCAACTCAAACTGGATTTAACATTTTGTTGTTAATATTAATTTTTCTAATGATATAAATAATTAGCCATATTATCAAAAAATGCTAAGAGGGCGTCCTCTTCCTCTCCTCAAGCCTTGTTTTTCTTGGATTAGTGACGAAATCAATAGGGAGTCCCAAGTGTCGTCCCCTTCCCCTCTATTAAAATATACAACCAAGAAATTATTGGTTCTTTGGAAATCTAAGGATTAGAGGATCCTTTCTTAGAATATCTAAAATCCTCAATAGATTCAAAGTAAGATATAATTTTTATCCAGGCTTTTGTTTTTTAGAATGATAAACTTTACACTGGAGCTATTGATGGAACTTTGTGTCTTAATATTTTAAATGAGAAACTTTAAAAGAGTAGAGATGAATGTAATGGACTCATTAGGTCTATAAAGTAACATTTATTGCATATCATGTGTGAAAAATTTGATAAAAATACAAGATACATGATAATCAATGTTATTCAGCTGGTGTAAATATCTTATTCTCTAATGACACATTGGCTTGAATGGATGTGCGATGAAACATAAATTATCTCTTGTATTTAGTATATTATACTTGCTTAGGGATATATCATATTCCATTACCTACTAAAAATAATTTACATCTAAAGCATTGATGAAAATCATTGTGTTGCTAACTCCTTTGCTTCTATGTCATACTTTTTTGGCCTGATTGTTATGGTAAGAAAAATGTGTATGTTACAAAATTTATTAAACATGTATGTTTGTGATACAATTAATATTAACAATTACTTTTTGGTCTAGTTGAGTATCAATGCCAATTTTAACTTATTAATTTAATACACAAAACGTAGTTGCCTCTTATATTTTTTTGGAGAAATTGAACCATGATATTTCTTGGATAATTGTGATAATTTTTAAGTATGGAGTTATAAATTTTCTAATAAATATGATAGACTACAAGTAAAATTAGATCTAAATTTTGTTTCCTTATTAATACCATCAAATTCAACTTCTATGAAACTGGGTTATTCTCTACTTCCCAACACATAATTAATATGCTTTCCAAAAATAACCCCTTTGTTGTGTCTCTCTCAAATATGGTTTAAATTGGATAGTTTTCAAATCCCTAGATATAGTTGATGCTTTCAGATTTTAACCATATTGTAGGTGATTATACAATTTTGATTTTAATTTTTGGTGCTATCATTGGCATTGACTATTACATTTTTAGATTTATGATTTATGCTTGACATAGGTTCAATGCTCGAATTCAACTTACTTATAGCAATATCTTCTATTGAAAATATAATTTTGAATATAGTATATTGAATAAGAAGTTTGAATATTTAACCTTTGAATACACTTATATTCAACTTTTATTTTATAGAATCTCACTTTTTATATTTTTGCTTTATATTCCTTTGTATGGACTTGCCTCATTAATAGGTAATTGAATGACATCTATAAACTCTTATCACTTGAGTAGACTTCACCTTGGGTCTTCTCTACACTATGATATTCTAGTTGCTTGACATCCTTTAATGTTCTAGTATAATTGACTAAAATGAACTAAATACAACCTACACACTAGCCAAAAAAGTAATTCAAGTGAATGACAGCATAATAATGACCATAACATAAGGATTTACTGCAAGGCAATAAAAATAAGTAATTGTATTTAGAATTAAGAGATGTACATGGAATATACTCACCCAGTTACTAGTGAATGGATTTGACCTTCTTCTTGATTAGTACTACCTCTTATGGACTTAAATCAATGGCCTTATCCTCTAGATAAATTTTCTTAAAGCATGGTCATTTTATTCTAGTAGTGAAATTAAACCAACTCTCAAAATATTCTTTCAAAGTTTTTATTTTTTTTCTCCTAGAGGTCTAAGATGGTGGTTTTTTTCCACCATATTAGACCCCTAAGACGATGATTACAAACCGCAATCGTAGGGGTCTAAGATGATGGCTAAAAATTATTGTACTAGAGGCCTAATACAATGATTAAAAATTGTCATCTTAGAGATCTAAGATGATAGTTTTTAGCCACCGTCTTAGACCCCTACAACGATGACATGTAACCACCATCTTAGGGGTCTAAGACGATGGAGGGAAACTACCATATTAAGGGTCATAAGATGGTGGTTAAGAATGATCCTCTTAGGTTATACGATGGTGGTTAAAAACCACCATCTTAGAACCTAAGATACTAGTTTTTTGAGGTAGTTTTTAATTGTCATTGTATATCATGGACTTTTTACGATACCCTCAAAGATGACGGTTTGAAAACCATCCTTAAAGGTGTTTAAGGGTGGTTAATAACCACTGATAAAGATCATTTTTAGTATAGTGGTGCTTCAAAAAAATGATTAGTTTGGACCCAAAGGTTTTCTACAAATGCTTGAATGATCTTCCCTTCATGATTTTTGAAAATACCTCTAGCACCAGCAAGGCCAAGGTTACTCTTGGTCACTCCATAAAAATTGAATTTTATCCATCCTAGGGATGGAAGAGACCATTTAATGAGTGAAGGATCCACCATAGATTTTAGGTGAGAGATAGGACACGAGGGAATATTTAGGAACATAGCCATATTGGCTTCATTTAAAGATTCAATGGATCCAAAACCTTAGGTGACAGAGATGTTCTCAATGGTCACCTAGAGGATTATTGAGGGCATAAATTAGAAATCATAGGTAGAGTTATTAAAGGTTTTTGAGTTACATTCTTTCCAAAATTTCCATAAAAAATGGAGGAGGCAGGAATTCTAAAAAGTTGTTAAGAAGAAGCTCCTGAAGAGGTTGGGCCACTATAAGCACAAATTATTCAAGAGAAAGGATGGATCCTAGGCAATCCCAAAAATGAAAAACAAGGATGAAATAATGTTGAGATAAAATTGTAAGATAGGAATATGTGCTAGGTGGATTCGTAATATTGATTGCATAGGTAACAATAGTTAGGAATAGGGAGTCCATAGATCTAGAGGTTAAGAATGGAAATGATTTTATCTTGGACAATAAGCTAAAAAAGAAACTGACTTTGGGTATGAGGTGTTTATTCTAGATAATATTTGAAGGGAACCATGGTTTGCCTGGACTCTTGATGAGGAAATAGGAAGATTTAACAGTAAAAAACCATTCACACTAGGTGACCAAAGGAGCTTATCTTCCACTAGAGAGGTAGAGATGACATAAAGGTGCAACATGCTAGATAAAATAGAAGTAGCTCTTATTTTTTCCTCATTTAGATCACCAAGAGGAAAGTATTTCCAATGCCTATTGTTTGTGTCAATTAAATTGCAAACTTTTAAACCAAATAGGGTATCAGTAACAAGTTTTAAGTAGATTAGGTTAGCACAGTTTTGAAGTGGACTATCGCCCAATAATCTATCTTCCCAGAATTTTATTTTTTGACCATTTCCAAGCTTCCACTGAATACATTTTCTAATGATCTCTCTTGACCTTATGATGGAATTCTAGACTATAGAACCTAGGATGGGTTGGGGGTCATCCAAGAAATTTGATTGGTTTTTGAGTTACTTGGCCTTGATAATGTCAAAACAAAGATATTTTTCATTCTGAAGAACCCTCCACCCTTTTTTGGCTATAAGAGTTGAATTCATGTTTCTAACTTTTTGGAGCTTGATACCTCCATTCCTAGAATAGAATTGGTCCCATGTAACTAAATGAAATCTCTGCTTATATTTTATTGCACACTTCAATAGAAATTTAAAATATGAAAAGAAAGAAAATAGGGATGCTCTGGAGGGTGTCTTTGACTAAGATGACATTTCCAGCTTGATTGAGGAGTTCCCCTTTCCATCTGGCCAACTTTTTGTGGATTCTTTCAATGATGGGATTCCCTAAATATTTTTTGTAGGTCCATCAAAGAGATGAAACCCAAGATAAATAACTAGGAGGTCAGAAACAACAAAATCAGGAAAGTCAACCATATGAGATTATCATTTTATGGGGATATTTATAAAGTAAAATTTTTCTTTGGATAAGTTGACCTTTTGACCAACAACTAACTCAAAAGAGAGCAATATCGTCTGAATAGCTTTAGCTTGAGAAACAGAGGCATGGGTGGTAAGGATGATGTCATCGATGAATTGTTGATGGGAGATAAGATTAAGAGAGAAGCTTGGTTTAATACCTAAGATTTCCCCTTTGGAACAAGAGTATATTAAGGTTCTACCTAGATATTCAACAAAAAATATGAAGAGAAAATGAGATAAAGGGTCTCCCTGTCTTAGACATTTAAATATCGAAAAGTATTTGGCAGTAGAACCGTTGACAAGAACTACGAAACTAGTGTTTGTATTGCATTCTCTGATTAGGTAGATCCACTCAGCATGGAACCCAAACTTGGAGAGGATAAAAAAATAAACTTCCATGATACCCTATCGAAAGCCTTATTCATGTCTATTTTGAGAAAAAAACCAACCTTGTTACTTTAGGACACTGAATGCATAAGTTTGTGGACGGTGATGATGTTGTTGGTGATAAGTATCCCTTGAACAGAGTTACCTTGGTTGAGGTCAATGATGTGTGGTAGAATTAGCTTCAATCTGGTAGCTATCACTTTGGTAAGGATTTTGTAGAAGACATTACAAATACTTATTGGATGAAAATCAACAAGGGTTTTAGCATTACTAGTCTTGGGGATTAGGGAAAAGGTGGAATTGATATCCTTGGGAATGCTTTTGGTTCATTGCATTTTTTAGCTAGCATAAACAATATTAGGTCCCATAATGTCCCAATAGAGTTCAAAAAATATAAAGGGAAAACTATCAGGACCCAAAGCTTTCCCACGTTGCATTGAGAAGACCGTAGAAGGAATTTCCTCAAAAAAAAATATTTAATCAAAATATTGTTATGCTTTTGGGTGACTAACCTAGGAATGTTGCACTAGAGAGTCTCCATAATTTTTTGGTTACAATATGGGCTTGGTCCAAGTAGATATTCAAAAAAAGCAACCGCCTTAGCTCTAATGTCAAAATTATCTGAAATAATAGTCCCATCTACCTTGGTGAGTTCTCAAATTTTACTAGAGCCTCTATGTCTCATTGTAGTGGCATGGAAAAATTTAGTGTTGGAATCACCCTCCTTCAACCAAGTTACAATGGATTTTTGCTTCTAGAAAACTTTCTCATTTTTTATAATGTTGTGGTATTCATAGAGGAGGATCTTTTCAATTTCTCAGACTAGGGTCAAGGTCTCCTTGTGAGCTAGGATTGGATGTTCTGGTTCCTGGAAAAAATATTATGAAAAATATCCATGTTCCATTACTTGAGATTTGCTTTAAAAAAATAATATTTTTTGCTCACTTGGGAAGCAAGGGACCTAGAAAAGTTGTGAGACAACCAAGATGCTATGAGTGACTTGATATCAGGATCCTGGAGCTGCATCATCTCAAACATAAAATGGGATTTTAAAGGACAGTCTTGAGCAAAGCAATCGAGGAGGGGATTGTGATCAGATATGATTCTAGAAAGAGACTAAAGGATAAAATATCCAAATGGATAGATGGTATTAAGGGATATGAGGACCCTATAAAGTCTTTTCTAGATGATCTAATCACACTTTCTTCAGTTGCTCCAGGTGAATTTGAGACCTCTTATCTAGATATCCATGAGTTGATTACCATCCACAAATGATGAAAAGTCTTCATAAGAATTAGTTGTGATTTCAAAACCTTCTTTCTTGTCTATGGGAAAAAAGGAGAATTAAAATCTCTAGCCAAAATCCATACCTCATTGGAAAAGACTTCTCTCATCTGACTTAGGGTGTTCTAGAGCCAAAATCTTCTAGAAGGGGAATTTGATGTATAGATATTTAAAAGAACCCATATTCAATGATGATCTTTGCTAAAAAATATGATGCTCATAAAATTCTCTACCACCATTAGGAGTCTTACTTCAATAATGTTCAGATCCCACAAGCATAAAAAGCCACTAAAATCTTCGTTGGTAGGGCTTATGAGGAAATCAAAAATTTTCCAAATATATTTAGAGATATAGGAAGCATTTTGGATGTCCAAATTGGACTCTTGCAAAAGAAAAATGGTAGGCTTTAAATATTTCCTCATGGACTTAACCAAATGTTGTTTGTTACATCCATTGAGGTCTCTCAAATTCTAGGATAGGATCTTCATTTGGTACTTGTGGAAGATGATATCTTCCCTCTTCCTTGTGAAGAGCTGAATTTGGATCTATTATCATCTTTAGGAGGCCTTGATGGAAGGTTTTCCTTTTAAGAGAGGTGAAGGGTGAGTTGGGTGCCATTGGCAATATTCTCAAAGCATTCTCTATTTCTAATGGCTTGGGTAGAATGATGATCTCTTTTCTTCTCAGAATCAACATCAACATGAAGATTTTTTGGGATCCTAGTAAAGGGAGGGCTTATAGGGAAGGGTTTTTTGGGAAGAATTTTGTCGAGGTAAGGGCCAAAGAGACCTTTGGGGAATGCCTTTCTCTTTATCAAGAAGAGGTTCATATATAGACACATAATAAAAGGGATTAAAAATAAAAACATGGGGGCATACTTGAAATTAGGAAGAGAAATTTGGTTGCTCTAAATAAACTTGGTGATTTGTAGCCTTAGATGATGGTTATTTTGGAGGGTCAGGAATCTCAAGATCCTCAATTTTCAGTTCCTTGCCAAAAGGTGTTTGGGATGGAGGCCCTTGGTTCAGAGTTGCTTCAGCAACATCTGCACTAGCTATAGTAGAATATTTGGAGTGCTTGTGGAATAGTTGTTGTGGATGGAACCCTTCACCATGATATTTCCTAGATGGAGGCACCTTAATAAATTTTAAAGTTGGAAATTGAGAGTTGAGGTGGTCTTGCTTGGTGCATTCCATACAAAAAGCCAACTTATTTTTGTTGGGTCCTAGTGCTAACATCCAAAACCAACTAAATGGAAGAAGAAGAAATAGTAGACTCAAGGTTAGCATTGATACACATGAGACAATAGACCATGCAAGTATTTGCTTTAATAGGCAAATCAAAAGCTATCAACTAACCAATGTCTGAGGAAATCCTTTTTAATATGTCTTCATGTTAAAACTAGATAAGAAAATCTAGAAGGAAAAATCAAATAGAAACCAAATTGATATTTTGATCTTAAGATTTGAAGTCCAAAATCCATAATCTAAGAAAAAAACAAGCCTCCTATGAGGATTCGACTTGAATCAATAGAGTTATTGAGTCAGATGAGAAAAAACCCTCTAGGAAGATATACTAGGTTCATGGATCCTTGTGGGTGCCATCTATTTAGGGCCCATCTCCAAATGGACTCCATGTTAGGATGCTCGAGACATTTCCTCATCAAGGAATAAGTCTTGGGCCATCAAGGATGTCATCAGCTTAGATGAAATATTAAGGCATCCTTGTGAAGGACATAGATCGACTCTAGGTTTTGAGGAGGATGTTGATGGGGGGTTATTTTTCAAAAGATCTACAAAAGAATAGAAAAAGGGTCTTAATGAGTGTCGTCAATTATTCATCATTTAATCATTATTCTTATCAATCCAGGGCGGTGTCCAATGGATGTATATGATAGGAAAGGTAAGTAGTTTAAGGATCAGTTCATTCAAGGGATGGTTTTATTGGTGAAATAGTTAGTTTTTTGGGGTTTGATGTCACCTCTAAACCCTATAAACTAGAATTGACTCCTATTTACCCTTTTCAGAAATGAAATTGCAGGAATTGAAACTTTGCAAAAAAAGTAAAACTTAACTACTGGTGTAGAATTTAAACTAACATAAATAAAATCGTGTAGAAGTTGAAATGGCAAAAATAAAATTTGCAGAATTGAAAATCATGTATTGTATCAAGAAAAACCTAATTAAAATATCATAATTCAAATAACAATAATAAAATGTTGTAAAACTGAAATATTAAAAAATTCTCTGATGCAAACTAGAAATGCCAGATTCTAAAAACTGCTAAAATAAAAAATAACAAAAAATGTTGTAAGATGCAAGAATTTATGCTAAGTGTTCAGACGACATGCACATACTCCTATAATAATTACAATTTATTACATGCAATCTAAAAGAGTACAACTAAAATTATGAAGTATAAACTTGATAGATTCTTGCAAATTTGCTACAGCAAGAAATGAGTAGAAAACCTGTAATAGTTGCTCCTTCTCCTGGCCCTGGAAGTGGGCCCTTGCTCCCTGACCTAGAAGAAGGTATAAAAAACTATTTTAAACTATCTATATCTTACACACACACATTTATAATGCCAATGAAATATAAATATTACACATTTTATTGATTTTGAAGTAGCATTATAGTATTGCAGGGAACAAGCCTGTAAAATACTATCCTACTATGATTACAAGGAAAACTTATCTATATGAAATTATGCAATTCTATATCCTCTATATCTATATGCTCAACCAAATAGGAGCTATCTTGTTTATAATAATGGGTTACAATGTTGATAGGATTTTGTGTTGCTATGTAGGTCTGCTACAACTATTGCAAAACTATTTTCCAAAATGCAGGGATTTGTTCTATTATTTATTATCCATTCCTTCTACTAGGCTTCATGAGTTGAGGTACAGGTGTTGGAAATAACAATGGTATACCTTAAATAGTTTTAGTTACCATTTACCATCCTTCTATTGTTGTTATAGGCATTGTTTGACCAAACTTGTTCTTACTGCGCTCATTCTAAAGCTGCTCCAAAATATCAGACAAGATAACAGAGATTGTGTTAACTCATGTACCAAAGGAACAAGAAAAATAATTGTTATGGCGTGTATAGTCTCCATGATTACCCTAAAGAATTTTTCCATCCTTTGCATGAGCTGGAGTGGACCAATTCCATGCCATGTTGTATATGTACAGCTGGATGGAATTTGAATGGACAATTTCCTATTTCTGCACAATCAAACTTTTTTAACAAGTTTTTGCACCTTTTTGGTCATTTGAAATAGTTAAACGGTGGGGAAATAAAATGGAATTATTTAGAACTAAATGCATATCAACACCTATTATTACAATTTCAAATAAATTCTAATTTTCTTAGAGAATTCAGCTAAAACAGGTTAAAAAATGCAAAAAATAGTCAAAACATAATATATGCTCTTCAACATTTAAAACATGTAAATGCTAATATATAATGCATTCTATCACCATAATCAACATCAAAACATAACATAAGGTTTAAATAGTTTATCAAATATCCAAAAATGGTTTATGAATGAGGCAATTTCTTGGCCTCATCATTTTCCCCCCAGCCTATTATAATGCATGTCCTCATGCGTTTTGTGAAGCTACAACAACACATAGATCTATGTCCAGATTTCATTCTTCATAACTCAGATTTGGTCCTGGAACCTTATAATATCCTATGATTTATTGTATTTGTTTGAGCCATTCCTGGAGCTACTCATCTGATTAGGGATCACTATCAAAGAAATAAGGGACTGGAGTTATTACATTTGGCAACCTATACCTCAAACCTACACAATGATCTTGCAACTTGTGGATGACCTGCACTATACCTTATGCTCTCCTTCTGGACCATAATAGATTGTTGGGTGATATGGGTTCCCACTTCTGAAGTGATATTGACAATTCTCTCTACCAGATTTTACAAGCTGATAGATCATTATTAAAATGTTGGTTACAAAGGATCTGAAAACTCCTGATACAATCAATAAGATTGCTCTTATATACTTCTATAATTTTTTGTTCCCTCATCATAGTGAAATTATGGTTTATGCACTCCCTATAATTAGTATGGGTCCATCTGATCAGTAACTCTGTTGTCAACTCCATTTTCTTACTTTCTTTCTTCTCCTCCTCCCAATAAATCGGGTTTTGCACTAAAGATATAAAGGCTCTTAGCTGAATATCTTCTATAAAGATGTGCATCAAGAAGGTTCCATTTTTAGATAAAAAAAAGTTATGCAAAAATAGTTCACAAAGTAGATTCCTTTGTTCCTTTGGACTATGCAAATATGTTTCCACAAATTCTTTAGTAGTGTCTAGTTTATAGGGAAGTTTGGAAATAATTCTCATTAATTTCTAGAAAAGGTATTTTTCCTTTAAGTTTAGAGTATAAAACCTTGCAGGCCTTCTGCATTGAACCAAGTACCCTGCAATTTGGCATATATCCTTTATTTGTTCCTGTAACTTAGTTATCTCTACAATTTGGGCTTCTATTGTTTGCTTTAATGGTTTTAAGGATGAAATTTGCACCTCCATTTGTTGACATTTAAGCATTCAATGTGCTATTTCCTCATTATATTTGGTTATCATAACTATTTATGGGGACATTAGAACTAATTGCATTTTAGGAGGCAAGTCCACTTGTATACCAACTTATGATGTGTTAACAGTGAATAGATCTACTTGCACTCCAATTTTTGTTGTTTCAACTTGAGGTAATTCAGCTATAATTAATTCAACAAATAGTTGAGGAGAATGTATATTTACCTGTTCTTGCATTTCCTCCTGTTCATTGGCTTCCTCAGCTGCTTGTATTGTTTGTACCCCCTACTATGAATTTTCAAAATGTTCTGTCGAGGCTTTTGAATCTGTTATGCTGACATCCTGCTAGAAAATTTGGGTTGTTGTTTCTTCTATTTCCACTCCTCTGATGGGTGATTCTTCTTCAGGTAAGGCCAACTCCCTATGATCTTCTACCAATTCTAATAGAATTTTAGCCCTCAAAATTAATTTTTGTAGACAATTGCTCCAGAGTAGACAACTAAGCCCTTAGTTTGTTCATATCTTCCTATAAATTAGCAATAACCTTATATTTCTCTATATGAGAGGCTTCATGTTATTCAATCCAACCCATTTGTGTCTTAATGACACTTCTAGAAGGATGTAATTGGGTTTCCATATCAAGCTCTTCCTCTTATCTTATTGATTCTTTTCCAGAATCAAAATCTTCAAAGTTTGAATAATCAACAAGTAAGACTATAGGTATTTCTATATATGTGACTGTTGTCTCTACCTCCAATTCTTCTGTTTTCAAATATACCACTTGTAAGCTTCTTTCTGTGAATTTATCTACAAGTACTTCTTTCCCATGCTTCGTATTTATCTATTGAAACAGTGATGTTGCTTCTACATTTATTACTTTTTGTTTTTGAATTCTAGAAGACTTTCGTAACCCCATAGGAGTTTTTTAACCTTTTTAGGTAACTTTGTAACAAATTCTGATGATTCTAGAGCAGAAATTGCTTTAGGCATTTCTTTCCCCAACTTCCCTTCCTTGCTAGAACTAGCAGGCTGCTCAATAGGTTGGGTTGGAAAAATAGTTACATTCTCAGAAAATGTAACTCTCTTTATTTTTCCCATAGGACCATATTTTGACTATTTCTCCCTTTGTTTCCTAGTCCTAGAGGATGGAGGTCATTGTGGTGAAGAGGGAGCTTCTTTTTTAGAGGATTTAGTTTCAATTTCATATTCAGACCTTGTAATTTCTATTTCTTGTTTAGATTCAGACTTCTCAACTTCTACCTCTTCCTCAGATTTAGGGCTTCTAGTCTCCAATTCATTCCAGGGAGAGAAGAACCATTAAAAAATCCTATGGTTTTATCTAAAGTGATGTTTGTAGATGATCTTAATGAGCCCATGGTGTTTGGGAGACCCTCTTCCTACTTGGTACTTTTTGGCCATGTTTACCAGCTCTTGATATAAATACAGAGGAAGGTTTACCCTAAGCTCAGGATTTGAGTTGCCATGGTGTAGATGGGTTAGAATTCTCATGTGATGTCTAGATAGGACAAGGAATTTCCCATCACATGTCAAAAACCTAATGATCCATACTACAACTTCATCCCAAGGAGGCTGTAAACTTGTTCTTTTGACCCCTTGCAGATATTATTACTCAATACAAATTCAGTGGGCCTATCCTCATTTCTCCTAAACTAGTTTACTAATTCATTTAAAGTATTCTTGCAAGATTTCCCAATTTGAACCCCATGCAATGGCATTTCAGTAACTTGACTAAGAATTTTGGGGCTTACCTGGATTTTCATGGCCCTGGTGTGAATTTAATTTTTGTGAAAGGTGTGTGCAAACTCAGCGACCAATCCCTCTGAATGCCCATCAAACTTGTGCAAAAAGGGTAGAAATTCTCCTTCTATAAAAATACGTAGTGATTCAAGATCTCCCTGTAGGCAATCTACGTTTTCTATCTCAATTCGATTCTTCTTACCCTCTATTTTTAATCCTTTTGTGTTCTATCTTTTCTTAGTGTTGAAAGACAATGTTGTTCTTGGGTCTAAATCAAACTATTTGTAATTGCAGAGCTTAAATGGCTTTTGGGCTACAGAATTAAGTTTTTATTGCACTAAAAAAATTCTTCAAAACGTGTTGAGGCATTTGAAAAATTAAATCCCTCCTTTACGCATCCTGTGGTAGATTTCTATTATGTTGTAGGAACTTGATTTACCTATTTTTGCTGTGTTGGATTAAATAATTTCTATTTGTTGATGTGGCGGTGAACCATTTATTTCATTGTGCATAATGTGTAGGTTTTTTTGTTAAGTGTGCCAAATATTTTGCGTATTGTGAAGCATGCGATGATTTCCAATGACCTCATTCTCACTGTTGATGTTGGAAACCTGCATCTTGAAATTTGTGCCATGATTTTTCCACTTTGAATGATCAAAAAATAATTTGATGCCACATGTCGTTTTGTCTTTTATTATGGATTATTATGGAGTCTTTTTTTTTAAGTTTGAACATTTATTTATTTCGGAGTAAAAACCCCCTTTTATTCTGAAGCTGTTTTTGCTTAAGAATAACGATATTTCATTCCGAAGCTTCCATCATTTCGAATATGAATATAATTATTATTTTTGAAGCTTCTTTCAAGCTGCAATTTCTCAACCTCAGCTATTTCCTTCATCCCCTCAAAACAACCCATAATGTTCTGATCTTTTATTGACCAAATGGATATATTTTGGATCAAACCTTATGAATGCCTTGGATACTAACTAGGGACATTATACACTACATACTAGACATTAACAATATTTCAAAATGAAAAAGGCACATACTTGATATAACTATTTATCCATAATTGTACAATGGTTATTTCTATTGATTCTTAGCTGGCTACTCTATGGACTAAGACAAGTGCAATTTGAAAGCAGGTGAAACAATGATTGTGAGAAAATATGGAATAATGATGGTGGTTGCTTAACTGGTTGTGCTTGTTGAGGTTGTATTCTTCCTTGAAAGTTCTTATTAGGATCTAGCAGTAGGTTTTGAGTCTGCCTTTGATACCTTTGCTACCCTTGATATGATGGGTATTATGGCCCTCATATTTGCCCATATTGTTGATTCTATGTCCAAGGTGGATTAACAGGATTCTAGGGAGGATGTGACCAATCTTGGGAAGCTGCCCAAGATTGATTCTATGGTTGTGAAGGTGGTTATAAATATACCCAAGGCATATTCCAATGATTTTATCCCCAACCTGTAGGAAAATGAGGGGTATTATGGTATTGTGAAAATTTGCCACCTGGCCTCTACCCAATAACATTAAGTTTTTCAATTTGGGTTTGCAAAATATTTTTAAGGTGATGTAGGAGATGGCACTTATTAGTGTTATGCTCTTTTGAACATATGCCACAAATAGTTGAGATAGAGGTTCTATCCAAAGTACAATCATGTAGGGCATGCTTATTCCTGCATCTAGGACAATAGATAGCTAGGGGTGGTGAAGAATTGGATTTTGCATTCCTTTCCCCTAATGTAGTATTTAATTGAACAAGAATATTACCAGGATTACCAGGATTCCTCTTCCTTCTTATTTTCCTAGTGCAAGAATAATTTTTGCACAAATCTACAATATAATTAATCTCAATATGGTTTATATCTTCTTTTCCAATTAAATCCAATACTTCTCTGGAATCATCCTACAAACCTCTCATAAATATAGTTTTTAATAGGTCAATTTCCATAGGACCACATCTCTTTTGGATAAAGGCAAATCTATCAATATAATCCTCTAAGTTTTCATCCTCTTCTTGTCTAATTTGAAATAACTCATCCTTCCTATTTCTCACTCTACAATAATCTTGATACTTATCCAAAAATGCAATTTCCATTTGATCCCAAGTGCAGATTGAATCTGGTTCAAGGGTCATAAACCATCGTAAGGTTGCATATTTGGGTGTAGAGGGAAATAACTTTAGTTTTTGGTTGTCATTTACATAGTCATAAGTCTGACACAAAACTTTTAATTCAAACAGGAACTGATTAGGATCTTCAGAAACAATTCCCCTAAATATTGGCAATACTGAGGGTGAAATTGTTTTCATAGGAGCATTATGAGTAGGATTCAGATGAATAGGGTATTCAAAAGTTCTAATAGAAGGATTATCAGCATCATGACCAAAAATTTCCCTATCACGTTCTCCTTTTTCTGCCATAGGTGCTTCTTTAGTTTTGACTTGTTCAACTGGTTCAAATGGATCAACCATATGGGTATGTCTAGAAGCAAGTGCCTCTAAGAGCTCTTCTTGCAAAGATCCTAAAATTTTAGTTGATGAAGAAGATGATTCTCTTTTAAGTCTTTCAGGAAGTTCATACATAGGCAGATCTTCACCAAATCATGAAGAACACCTTGGTGGAAAATATTTAGTTCTAATAAACCTTCCTATTTCATCTCTTAGTCTATTCATCCATGCTCATTTTGAAATTCAAACATTTCTAGTTTGCATCAGAGAATTTATTAATGTTTCAGTTTTGCAAAATTTTATTACTGTTATTTGAATTCTGATATTGTAATTAGGTTTTGCTTGATACAAGGCATGATTTTAAATTCTACAAGTTTTATTTTTTCCATTTCAAAATTTGCATCATTTCATTTCAGATTGGTCAAACCTCATCAATGCCCCATCACCACTTGGACCATTCACACTGAGAGGGCTTACTTTGACACAATCTAGAGGGGAGCCAAAAAAGGGTTTCTGATTCGATGCCTTCATGTTATCATCTAGCTCATGGTGGATCATAGGATGGAAGCCATGATCGGTGTTGTGGGATCTACCAAACAATGATTCATTTTTCTAAATACTGCTATTAACATGGATTACACTTGCCACATCATCATTACTTGTTGTCACCATCACTTTCATAATGAACAACTTATTATTTTTAATTGATGAACTCAATTTTATCCCTACAAATAAATAAAATAAAATATATATATAACTAAAATATACTTATAAAATTAGTGTCCCACATTGCACTTGTAAAAGCATTGGATTTTTTTTGTTTTTAAAGACTCAAGTTCAATTCACGAGAAGGATGGCCTTAGATACACCCCAACTAAATGTTTAAATTGTTATTGTATGTTTTCATACATCCATATATATATTTATAATATAATATAATATATTATTAATATAATATAATATGTTTTTATAAATATCAAAACTAAAACCCATAAGGGTAACATGTTGGTGATAACAAACTGAGTTCAAATCCCTATACAAATATGACATCATTTGAGTGGATATCAAAAATATCTTGTGTATCTTCCATCTAGATAGTGGTATAATGGGATGGGATAACATTTTCAGCCACCTAGGAGTGGTTTTGGAGGTTTCTACCTAGAATTTTGTCTTGGGAGTACAACGCAACTGTTTGGGCTTTGGCTCTTAGAAATATTTAAGATTTAAGCCGCGGTGTGTGTGGTTGTGTGTTGAATTCCTTATCGATAAGCTCAGCTCTCCTCTTACAAGAGGTCATGATAGGATGAGGACATCCAAATCTAAACGTCAGTAATAAATATTTCTCACATTAACCAAATATTAAAAAAAAAAAAAAAAATCTCAAAACCAATGTTCTCTTCTGTGTGCCTAGTTAAAATATTTGGTTGCTTTTAAAGGAACTTCAAAATATTTGTTCGGATCCATTTTATGTTACATTCAGAAGGACCCTTCAAACTGTAATTTTACCATGTGGAAGCTTTTCAATTGCAATCAATTGCAAGTTCTTAGTCCAAGGCATGGGCTTTGATAGTATCTTTGATGGCAATTCAAAATTCTACACATGGTCAAAATGCATGGAGAAAAAACATAAAAGCATTAAATAAAAGGAAGACAAAGCATCCTAAATTTGTGGATGAGACCTAAATATAATGTCAGCTGTATCATATTGGCCGGTGTGAAGGGCCATAAAAAAATAGCTCAAACATCCTACATCTTTCACTGTCCATTTTAGTCTCGTCCTATCGTAAATTTCAAAATTCCAACTCTAAAATAATTAACAAAATAATGTTTGGTCTGTAAGGTTGGACTTATCTTCTAGGGAATACGATGTGCAGAAAGAAGATTTGGTAGATGATGATAGTCATCTATCCTTTTTTATTCTCCTATCCTAGTTTGTGCCAACCCCCACTTGAAAAAATTAATAAGAAATAATTGGAAGTTGTGTTGAATCAACAACAATGACAAGTATGTCAAAGTTAAAATTTGAAAGGATATGGGGGTGGAATCTAGCACCCTCCAATTGGAATCTTAGGGTTCAAAATTTTTATATGGCAACCAAGTATTGATGTTTGGAATGACATCTTATAGGGGTCTAAGACAATGGAGGGAAACTACCATATTAAGGGTTCTAATATGGTGGTTAAGAATGGCAGTTAAGAAGGGAACCATCATCTTTGAGGGTATCGTAAATAGTCCATGATATATAATGACAGTTAAACACTGCCTCAAAAAACCGGTATCTTAGGTTCTACTATGGTGGTTAAAAAACCACCATAGTAGAACCTAAGATACCGGTTTTTTGAGGCAGTGTTTAACTGTCATTATATATCATGGACTATTTACGATACCCTCAAAGATGATGGTTTGAAAACCATCCTTAAATATCTTTAAGGGTGGTTAATAACCATCGATAAGGACCATTTTTAGTGTAGTGGTGCTTCAAAAAAATGATTAGTTTGGACCCCAAGGTTTTCTACAAAGGCTTGAATGATCGTCCCTTCATTATTTTTGAAAATGCCTCTAGCACTAGCAGGGCCAGGGTTATTCTTGGTCACTCCATAAAAATTGAATTTTATCCATCCTAGGGGTGGAGGATACCATTTAATGAGTGAAGGATCCACCATAGATTTTAGGGGAGATATAGGACATGAGGGAAGATTTAGGAACCTATCCAGATTGACTTCATTTAAAGATTCAATGGGTCCAAAACCTTGGGTGATCGAGAGGTTCTCAGTGGTCACCTAGAGGATTCTTGAGGGCATAAACTAGAAATCATGGGTAGAGTTAATAAAGACTTTTGAGTTACATTCTTTCCAAAATTCCCATAAAAAATGGGGGAGACAAGAAGTCAAAAAAGTTTTAAAGTAGAAGATCTTGAAGGGGTTGGGCCACTACAAGCACAAATCATTCAAGAGAAAGTGTGGAGCCCAGGAAATCCCAACAATGGAAAACAAGGATGAAAGAATGTTGAGAGAAATTTGTAAGATAGGAATATGTGCTAGGTGGATTCGTAAGCTTGATTGCACATGTAACAATAGTTAGGAATAGAGAGTCCATAGATCTGGAGGTTAAGAATGGAAAGGATTTTATCTTGGATAACAAGCTAAAAAAGAAACTGACTTTGGGTATGCGATGTTTATTCTAGATAATTTTTGAAGGGAACCACGGTTGACCTGGACTCTCGATGAGGAAATAGGAAGATTTAACAGTAAAAAACCATTCACACTAGGTTCCAAAAGGAGCTTATCTTCCACTATAGAACTAGAGATGACAAAAAGGTGCCACATGTCAGATAAAATAGAAGTAGCTCTTATTTTTTCCTTATTCAGATCACCAAGAGGAAAGGATTTTCAACACCTATTATTTGTGTCAATTAAATTGCACACTTTTGAACCAAATAGAGTATAAATAACAAGTTTTAAGTAGATTAGGTTAGTGCAGTTTTGAAGTGGACTATCGCCCAATCATCTATCTTCCCAAAAGTTTAGTTTTTGACCATTTCCAAGCTTCCACTGGATGCATTTTCTAATGATCTTTGTTGACATTATGATGGAATTCTAGACTATATAACCTGGGATGGGTGAGGGGTCATCCAAGAAATTTGCTTGGTTCTCGAGGTAATTGGTATTGATAATGTCAACCCAAAGATATTTTTCATTCTGAAGGACCCTCCATCCTTGTCTAGATATAAGGGCTGAATTCATGTTTCTAACTTTTTTGAGCCCGATACCTCCATTCCTAGAACAGAATTGGTCCCATGTAACTAAATGAAATCTTTGTTTATATTTAGAGCCCAACGATAGGAAGTTCCACTAGATCTCTTCTATTTTGTTGCACACTTCAATAGAAACTTAAAAGATGAAAAGAAAGAAAATAGGGATGCTCTAGAGCGTGGCTTTGAATAAGATGGCCTTTCCAACCTGATTGAGGAGTCCCCCTTTCCAACTGGCCAACTTTTCATGGATTCTTTCAATGATGGAATTCCCTAAATATTTTTTTGTAGGTCCATCAAAGAGAGGAAACCCAAGATAAATAACTATGAGGTCAGCAACAACAAAACTAAAAATTTCAACCATACGGGATTGTCATATTGTGGGGATATTTATAAAGTAATTTTTTTCTTTGGATAAGTTGAACTTTTGACCAAAAACTAACTCAAAATAGAGCAAGATCAGCTTAATGGCTTTAGCTTGAGAAACAGAGGCATGGGTGGTAAGGATGATGTCATCGATGAATTGCTGATGGGATATGGGATTAAGAGAGGATGTTTGTTTAATACCTAATATTTCCCCTTTAGAACAAGAGGATCTTAAGGTTCTACCTAGAGCTTCAACAACAAGTATGAAGAGAAAATAAGATAAAGGGTCTCCTTGTCTTAGATATTTAAAGATCAAAAAGTATTTGGTAGTAGAACCATTGACAAGAACTAAGAAACTGGTGTTTGTAATGCATTATCTGAATAGGTATATCCACTCAGCATGGAACCCAAACTTGGAGAGGATAAAAAAAGAAATTTCCATGATACCCTATCGAAAGCATTATTCATGTCTATTTTGAGGAAAAGACCAACCTTGTTACTTTTGGACACCAAATACATAAGTTTGTGGATGGTGATGATGTTGTTGGTGATGAGTCTCCCTTGAACAGAGCTACCTTGGTTGAGGTCAATTATGTGTGGTAGAATTAGCTTCAATATGGTAGTTATCACTTTGGTAAGGATTTTGTAGAAGATATTACAAATACTTATTGGATGAAAGTCAGCAAGGGTTTTGACATTACTAGTCTTGGGGATTAGGGCCAAGAATGTGGAATTGATGTCCCTAGGAATGCTTGTGGTTTGTTGCATTTGTTGGCTAGCATAAATAATTCCAGATCCCATAACTTCCCAATAGCGTTGAAAAAATATAAAGGTAAAACTATCAACACCCAAAGCTTTCCCACATTGCATTGAGAATACCATAGAAGGAATTTCCTCAGCAAAAAAGAATTTAATCAAAATATTGTTATGCTTTTGGGTTACTAACCTAGGATTTTTTCACAGGAGAGTCTCCACATTTTTTTTGTTATTATACGGGTTTGGTCCAAGTAGATATTCAAAAGAAGCAACCACCTTAGCTTTAATGTCGAAATTATATGAAATAATAGTCCCATCTACCTTGGTAAGTTCTCAAATTTTATTAGAGCCTCTATGTCTCATTGTAGTGGCATGGAAAAATTTAGTGTTGGAATCACCCTCCTTCAACCAAGTTACCATGGATTTTTGCTTCTAGAAAACTTCTTCATTTTTTAGAATGTTGTGGTATTCAAAGAGGAGGATCTTTTCAATTTCTCAGACTAGGGTCAAGGTCTCCTTGTGAGCTAGGATTGGATGTTCTGGTTTCTAGAAAAAATATTGCCAAAAACATCCATGTTCCATTACTTGAGCTTTGTTGTAACAAAATAAAGTTTTTTGCTCACTTGGGAAGCAAGGGACCTATAAAATTTGTGAGACAACCAAGATGCTATGAGTGACTTGAGATCATGATCCTGAAGCTGCATCATCTCAAATCTAAAATGGGATTTGAAAGGATAGTCTTGAGGCAATATATCAAGGAGGGGATTGGGATCAGATATGATTCTGAAAAGAGACTAAAGGATAACATATCCAAAGGGATAGATGGTATTAAGGGATATGATAACCCTATCAAGTTTGATATGGATGAGCTAATCACCCTTTCTTCAGTTGCTCCAAGTAAATTTGAGACCTCTTAGCTAGATATCCATGAGTTGATTACCATCCACAAATGATGCAAAGACTTCATAAGAATTAGTTGTTATTTCAAAACCTTCTTTCTTGTATATGGGAAACAAAGGAGAATTAAAATCTCTAGCCAACATCCATACCTCATTGGAAAAGACTTCTCTCATCTGGCTTAGGGTGTTCCAGAGCCAAAATCTTCTAGAAGGGGAATTTGATGCATAGATGTTTAAAAGAACCCATATTCAATGATGATCTTTGCTAAAAAATAATATGTTCATAAAATTATGTAGCACCATTAGGAGTCTTCCTTCAATAATGTTCAGATCCCACAAGCATAAAAAGCCACCAAAAGCTTCATTGATAGGGCTTACGAGGAAATCACATTTTTTCCAAATATATTTAGAGATACAAGAAGCATTTTGGATGTCCGACTTAGAATCTTGCATAAGGAAAATGGTAGGCTTTAAATATTTCCTCATGGACTTAACCAAATGTTGTTTGTTACATCCATTGAGGCCTCTCACATTCCATGATAGGATCTTCATTTGGTACTTGTGGAAGAGGATATCTTCCCTCTTCCTTGTGAAGAGGGGAATTTGGATCTATTATCATCTTCATGAGGCCTTGATGGAAGGTTTTTCTTTGAAGATAGGTGAATGGTAAGTTGGGTACCATTGGCAATCTACTCAAAGCATTCTTTATTTATGATGGCTTGGGTAGAGGGATGACATCTTTTATTCTCAAAATAAACATCAACATGAATATTTTTTGGTTCCTATTAAAGGGAGGGCTTCGAGGGAAGGGTTTTTTGGCAAGAATTTTGCTGAGGAAAGGGCCAAAGAGGCCTTTGGGGAATGGATTTCTCTTTAGAAAGAAGAGGTTCATCTATAGACAGAAGAAAAGGGATTAGAAACAAAAACATGGTGGCATACTTGAAAGTAGGAAGAGATATTTGGTTTCTCTAAAGAAACTTGGTGATTTGTAGCCTTAGACGATGGTTCCTTCGGAGGGTCAGGAACCTCAAGATCCTCAATGGTCAGTGCCTTTCCAAAAGGTGTTTGGGATGGAGGCCCTTGGTTCATAGTTGCTTCAACAACATCTGCACCAGCTGTAGTAGAATATTTGGAGTGCTTGTGGAATAGTTGTTGTGGATGGAACCCTTCACCACAAGATTTTCTAGAGGGAGGCACCTTAAGAAATTTTAAATTTGGACATTGAGAGTTGAGGTGGTCTTGCTTGGTGCATTTCATACAAAAAACCAAATTATTTTTGTTGAGTCCTAGTGCTAACATCCAAAACTAGCTAAATGGAAGAAGAAAGAGCATATTCAAGGTTAACATTGACACACATGAGACAATAGACCATGCAAGTCTTTGATTTAATATGCAGATCAAAAGCTATCAACTGACCAACGTCTGAGGCAATCCCTTTTAAGATGTCTTCATGCCAAAACTGTATGAGAATATCTAGGAGGAAAACTTGGATCGAAACCAAATTGATATTTTGAGTTTATGAGTTGAAGTCCACAATCCATAATCTGAGAAAAAACAAGCCTCCTATGAGGATTTGGCTTGAATCAATAGAGTTATTGAGTCGGATGAAAAAAAACCCTCTAGGAATGTCTACTAGGTTCATGGATCCTTGTGGGTGCCATCTGGTTAGGGCCCATCTCCAAATGGACTAAATGTTAGGATGCAAACCAAGAAATTTCCTCACCAAGGAATAAGAGTCTTGGGCCACCAAGGATTTCATTAGCTTAGATGAAATCTTAAGGCATCCTTGTGAAGGACATAGATCGACTCCAGGTTTTGATGAGGATGCTAGTGGAGGGCTATTTTTTAAAATATATGCAAAAGAGCGGGAAGGGGGCCTTTTCTTGGGGACCATTGATCCACCTCTTCCATAAGCCACTGATGTGTGGTCTCTGATGGGAATCAAATATCCATATCTAATAAACACACAAGAAGCCACCATTGCTCCATCACCAACAGGTACACTAAAATCACCATCATCCCAACATCCACAGGGGTCATAGATCTACCTTAGAAAGACATGCCAACCAATACCCATCCACAAATAGTGGCCATATATCCACCTTCGGTTAGTGCCCCTTCACCAATAGGGACCATAGATCTTCCTTCAATAGATTGCTCAAAACCCGTCAATGCCCCATCACCACTGGGACCATTCACACTACGAGGGCTTACTTTAACACAATCTAAAAGGAAGCCAAAAAAGGATTTCTGATATGATGCCTTCACGTTGTCAACCAGCTCATGGTGGATCATAGGATGGAAACCATGATCAGTACTATGGGATCCACCAAACAACGATTCAAATTTCTAAAGACTACTATTACCAAGGATTGCACTCGCCACATCATCATTACTTGTTGTCACCATCACTTTCATAATGAACAGCCTATTATTTGTAATTGATGAACTCAATTTTATCCCTACAAATAAATAAAAGAAAAAATATATAAAAAACTAAAATATACTTATAAAATTAGTGTCCCACATTGCACTCGTAAAAGCGTTAGATTTTTTTTATTTTTAAAGACTCAAGTTCAATTCACGAGGATGGCCTACTAAATGTTTAAATTGTTATTGTATGTTTTCATCCATCCATATATATATTTATAATATTAATATAATATAATATGTTTTTATAAATATCAAAACTAAAACCCATAAGGGTAACGTGTTGGTGATAACAAACTGAGTTCAAATCCCTATACAGATATGACATCATTTGAATAGGTATCAAAAAAATCTTGTGTAGCTTCCCTCTAAATAGTGGTATAATGGGGTGGGATAACACTGTAAGCCACCTAAGAGCGGTTTCCGAGGTTTCTACCTAGAAGTTTGTCTCTGAAGTACAACGCAACTGTTTGAGCTTTAGCTCTTCTTCAAAATATTTAAAATTCAAACCACGGTGTGTGGTTGTGTGTTAAAAATTTCTCACACTAACCAAATCTTAAAAAGGAAAAAAATCCCAAAACCAAGGTTCTCTTCCGTGTGCCTAGTTAAAAGATTCGATTGCTTTTAAAGGAACTTCATAAGATTTGTTCGGATCCCTTTTATGTTACATTCAGAAGGGCCCTTCAGACTGCAATTTTGCCATGTGGAAGCTTTTCAATTGCAATCAATTGCAAGTTCTCAGTCCAAGGCACGGACTTTGATAGTAGCTTTGATGGCAATTCAAAATTCTGCACATAGTCAAAATGCAGGGGTTGTTAATACGTATATAAAACGATCTCCTTCTTGAAATTCAAAGAAAAGCTGAAAAGAGGGAAGGAAAAGAAGGGCCTTCTGGTGAATAGCGGTTGGATTGTGTGAAACCGGCATCCTAGGCGATCCGCTCGCTCGGCCTTTTCATGGTAGAAGGGTGGGATGATGATGCGCATTGGTACCTTCGGGGCCCTAGACATAGCCTTTAATAGGTAGTAACGCACCCCGATCGAAAGAACTCTATTTCGACTAAGGCTCTTTCTTTTTCCAAAACAAAACCCGGCAAGAAATAATAGTAAAAACCTTAAAAAGTTTATCCCGCGTATAGTATAAGAGAAGAACCTTACCGTCATGAATAGAGAGGCAAAAGCATTAAACAAAAGGAAGACAAAGCATCCTAAAGTTGTGGATGAGATCTAAATGAAATGTCAGCTGTATCGTAGTGGCAGGTGTGAAGGGCCATCAACAAACAGCTCAAACATCCCACATCTTTCACAGTCCATTTAAGTCTCGTCCTATCGTACATTCCAAAATTCCAACTGTAAAATAATTAAGAAAATAACGTTTGGTCTGTGAGGTTGGACTTGTCTTCTAGGGAATAAGACGTGCACAAAGAAGAGTTGGTAGACGACGACAGTCGTCTATCCTTTTTCATTCTCCTGTCCTGGTCTGCGCCAACCCCCACTTGACAAAATTAGTATTAAATAATTGAAAGTTGTGTTGAATCAACAACAACAACAAATATGTCAAAGTTGAAATTGGAAAGGATCTTGGGGGTGGAATCTGGCACCCTACAATTGGAATCTTAGGGTTCAGAATTTTTATATGACAGCCAGGTATTGATGATTGGAACGGCCTCTTATAGTCTAGATTCTCTGGAATGCATCATAATAGAAAGTTGCGTGTTTGTTTTTTCGACGATTGTTTCTGCTATATTCAAAAGACTTGATTATGGCATCTATAATTGCATTTGGAGATTCTGTCAATATAACAGCTTTATTTCTAAATCATTGCAGTAAGCAAGTCGAAGCATGCTTTGAAATGCCTTGATGGAATAGATTCTATGTCGATCATTTTGTCTTGTCCATAAGGATGACAGCAATATGGCCATAGGTCATCAATATGGTTTTTGCTTCTTCATTCATTGATCTCTAAATAACTAAGTCAAAGGATACAATCACAAAATGTATTGCTTAGTATAATAATTAAAGGCAAAGGTAGGAAGATGTTAGTTATCCTTAATTAATAAAGTAGAATATAAACTTATATTATATGCTAGAAATAAAAGGTCATGTTCAAAAACTTAATTTGGAATTGAAGGCCAGGAATCGAGTTTAAAATAAAATTAAAATGTGATTATTATTATTACGACCTACTAGTATGATATATGCTTTAGAATCATATCATTATGAAGACCTAATATTATGATATATGCTTTACTTAATAGTAGCATAGTTGGATTTTGGTGTTTGTATTAGTTACTTGGAAAGAGGAATTAAGTTTGAAGCTGGATTGTAATTCTAAAGTATTTTTTTCAAATTTTTTAAGATGGATTTGTGGTAGGATCTATATTATTATAAAATTTTATTTTTTATATAATATTTATTTATATTAAAATCAAATTTTAAATAAATATTAAGATATATGTAATATTGTTTTAGTATTACATAAATATTAATAATATACAAAAAGTATTTGTTAATATAATTGTAAGTAATATTCTATCTCAAAATATAATTTTGAATATTGTATAATATATAATATTATTTTATAAATATTTGAATTATTTTTCTTATTTTAAAATTCTAATCACCAATGAATTTTTTCTAAATCATTTGCACATTAGATAGAAGTAATATTTTTTTTGGTGGGGTGGTAGGGGAAACCTCTATAAACCTTAGTCTATTGGGTAAAGATGAAGCCAACAAGACCCGACTATCCCTTTTTTAGGAAGCATTCAGTCACTATCAACTGGTCTATCCCTTTCAAGTTTAAAAATTTTTAGGGTAAATTATGGGTTTTTGAAAGATTCATGATCTCTTGTGCAATGGTTTGAACTTGGATCTCCTAGATGAAAACCCAAAGTCATACCACTGTGGTGATGAAGTCAATGGGACCCTTGACCATCTAAGAAACCAAAACCGGGAAATCCACCAACAAACACTCAATCACTACCAATTGGCCTATCTCTTTTAAGTTAAAAAAAAAAAAAACATGAGTTTTTGAAAGGGTCTCAATCCCTTGTGCAATGGTTTGAACTTGGTTCTCTTGGATGAAAACCCAAAGTCATACCACTATGACCTATCCCTTTCAAGTTTAAAAATTTTAGGATAAAACACGAGATTTTGAAAGGGTTTCATCCCTTGTGTAATGGTTTGAACTTGATTCTCTTGCATGAAAACCCAAAGTCATACCACTATGGTATTCCAAAAAAGACTAAATTTTTTTGGATAACGTGTGGGTTTTTGAATGGGTCTTGGTCCTCCCTTACAGGGTTTGAATTTGGGTTTCCTGAATGAAAACTCAAAAACATACCATTATGGTATTCTTCCACATATAACATTTTTTTAATGGAAACATAGTTAGGTCATTTACACTCATCCTATAGTTTGAACTTAAGTCTATTTGACAGAACCCAGAGACATACCAATTTTTGATCCAACAAAGATAGAAGTAACAATTATTATTTAGCCTTTGAAATATTTATTTTTTATTTGATTATAAAAAGTTATTTTTTAATATAATATTTGTTACTATGTTATATATCAAAAATTAATTTTAATTATATTTTCAATAAAAAATATAAAAGAAAATACAAAGAATGAAATATAGAATGTTGCTAAAATAGGTAATCAAAGAAACAATGAAGAGAAGAAAAGACACGTGGATGAAAAAAAACAAAATATAGATATAAAATTAGAACAATAAATTTCATGAGGTCCCAAACTCCAACAAATAAATTAAACAATATATTAGGGAAAAAATCAGACTTGTTATGTCAACTAAAAATTTAGAAATAAAAAATAATTATACATCAACCAATACAATCCAAACTATGAACGCAATCAAAAGAAGTACATAGATGCAAAGATTCAAATGGAAGTAAAAAAATACTAATAGTCCAAATAAGGTCTAGTTCACACTATCTTAGATGTGAAACTAGGATATGGACAATTCCTCAAGAGACATGGTCAAAATGAATGTCTTTTACATAGTAGGAGTAATGGAGACCAAAAAATATTTTGTCATGGAATATGAAGCTTCCAAGGACATTAGGATTGAATATGTGGACACTCTAAAAGTAAACTAACTAATAGAAATTTTTGAATAATTGAGAATAAAAACAAGAAGGAAACTTCTTATCAAAATAAACAACAAAAGAAACACAATCCAAAGAAAGGATGTTGAGCTTTTTGACTTTATTGAACAATTTTTTTATTGGATGTTAAAATTTGGAACTAGGAGGTCCAATATTTGAATTCAAAAAGGAATTAAGGTTATACACCATACCCCATATTGTATTAAAGCTCTTGGTCCCATAGACTATTTTGGTCTTGTGGACGTAATTAAAATCATTTCATTATATATAGATAGATATACGAAATCCTAGATAGGATATAACTAAAATTCTTGAAGATACTTCATACTTGTAGCATTGTAATTTTTTCAAACTCATAAATAAAAATTACAATTTTTTTCGAGGAAAAAAGTGTATGTATATATATATACATACATACATATATACATATATATGCATATGTGTATATATATACATACATATATATATATATATATATATATATATATATATATATATATATATATATATATATATATATATATATATATATATATATATATATATATATGTATGTATATGTAGACACCTAAAACATGTCATGTTTAGGGGAGCTACTCATATAGGCACATTCATAAGATCATATGACATAATATTGGACTTTCCAAGCATAAAAAGTGGTTCTCACCACTCATATGGGGCACTTTAAGCCCATCCAAGCCTAACCGCTCAAGCCTAGAGTGGCTAGACCTTAGCCGCTCAAGCCTAGAGTAGCCAGACCATAGCCGCTCAATATGACAACTACCAGATCTTAGCCACTACATACGACAACAACTAAGCCATAAAAAGCATTTTACTGATAGATATGCCTATTCACGAGAGGAAGTTGCAGTCTGCATGCAATAAAGGTGAGCGGGAGTAACTTTGCATTCCCTTTCATGGCCAATTCACATAGGGGAATTGATTTTGCATTTAGACTTCATTTAATTTGTCTTTAAACATAGAAACGATAAAAATCTTCTCATGCTAACATTTACTATGCATGAGGGATTCAATCCTAGGGTTTTGAGCATAGGCTTTAGGGTTTTACACACTTTAAAAGGTGTAAGACTAGAGCACAAAAAATATTTGAATGAGTCCAAATTTGAGGAGAATGGTACATGAAGATCATAATTATTACAGGAACACATTAGATCATTAAGGAGAGCTTTCGATACTTGGAGAACTTCCCTTGGAGATCACATTTATGATGAAGCCTTGATGAATTCGAGAGCAAAGCAATCATCATTTTAGAACATTATATACGAGCTTTGATCCATATCTTTGGAGCAAAGAGAACGAGATTCACTTTAGCGAACGTTGTCATTGAACAGTGGCCCGCAGGCCTAGTTTAGGGTTTTAGACATTAGTTTCATTATTATTTTTAGCATATCATTAGCATAGCATCATTTCATTCATTCAAATTCATAGCATAAGTTTAATTTGCACTTGATTTAATTTGATATAATTATTACTAACAACCTCATCTAGGGAGGCATTCTCAAACATCTAAGTGTGTGTTGTTGTTTCATTGCTTATAGGGCCATAGGTTCATCGGACAAAATCTGCAACATACGAGAGCAAAAGGGATCCCTCTAGGAAACAAACCTAGAGAAGGAGGCATCTATAAACCCTCATACATTTTTGTTTGCAGAACCTAGAAGATTGTAATAGCCCACCGCCCCTTTGCGAGGGGACAATTTTACCCACTTCTAACCTTATTGTATAAAAATGGGTATCCTTAATAGGGATCGACATGTAACCAGGTTTTAATACGAATAAAGAGATCTATATTTGTTACTTCTGCATTATATGCTTTTTCATGGTCTTTCATTTCATCATTGGGTATAATATTGCAAGTAGAGTAAAGCGGTGCGTGCATCCCGAGGTTGCTACAGTATATATGTATGTGTCTATATACATACATGCATGTATATATATGCATACATATATATACATATATACATACATGTATGTATATATATGTATATATATATATATATATAGTTAAAATCATTTCATTATATATATATATATATATATATATATATATATATATATATATATATATATATATATATATATATATATATATATACCTTATCCTAGATAGGACATAATTAAAATTCTTGAAGATACTTCATACTGCAACATTGTACTTTTATTCAAACTAAGAAATGAATATTATAGATTTTTCCGAGGAAAAACATATATATATATATATATATATATATATATATATATATATATATATATATAGAGAAAGAGATAGATAAATAGATATATAGATAGATACAAATGTAGATAGAGAGATATATACACATATATCATCAAATAACAACAAAGCCAAAATAATCCTTTATATATAATTATAATCCACACATCAAGTATGAACTCTCCTAATATTTATTGACCATAATTTCAAAACTTAAGAATTCAAAACTTAAGAAGAAGAAAACTTAAGAATTCAAAAATTATAGTATGGTCATGCTTTCCTTCTTATGTGCATGTCAATTTGTTGATCATGTAATATTGATATAATTTAAATTAAATGCAATGACCAATCATAAAACAAACATCACAATTAGTTTAACATCCAGTGTCTTTAGTTTAATTTTTCTAAGTTTGAGACATCTACAAAACAAAATTCATAATTAGTTTAACATCCATATCATTAATTCAGCTTTTAAAAAACTGTATTAGACATGTACAAAATAAATATCCTTCAAATCCAATATCTTGAATTGGATGTGCAAAATCTTGAACCTGAGTTTGTTCTTGAAGGTCAAGGTGAAGGTCAAATCATAGTAGTTGATGCATCTTTCCAAATATTGAAATGCATTTTACACTTAGGCATATAGGAAAGAGTCATTTCAGCTATATTATGCAATTTATTTCATGCAATATTAAAATGAACATCACACATACACGTATCATTTAAACATTGAGGAGTTGGATTTCATAACCAACCCTCTATTCAGTCCGGTGACGTTGGAATTCATCTCCTTCCACCGGTTTGACCCCTAGATTCTCCTAGAAATAGATTAAATAACTTCTTCATAGTGGTACTAAGTTACTTGTGTTCAAACTGTATCCCACTATTGGAACATTCATTGGTTTGGAGTGGAAGAGCTAGGCGAACCCCCCATTGGGATTTCAATGGTGTACCCTAGTCTCTTTTGGAAAATCATGTTTGGCATAAGTACTCTTGATTATCACTATGGATGAGTCTCCTCATTACAAATCCAAATCAAGAAAAAAGAAACATCAAAATACAACAAACAGTTTAGGGCGCACTTAAAATCGTAAGCAAGATAAACATTTGCTTGATATTGTTTGTGCAACACAAAAGCTAAAGCTTCCAAAAAAAATGGTCAAAACAAGAAGTAAACACCCTCAGTCTAAAATTGGATGGGAATCTAAGGTAACTCATACTCTTAGGCAAATCCGTAGTAACATTGAAACACCTACTCAAAAGACCATGAGATGCAGTTTTGCGAGTCTAAGAGGTGATAATTAAACCCTTGGGGGATCTCCTCGAGAAACCCAAAACATGGAACCACAACATAAAACTACATATCATAAACACAAAGAGGCCTCATGGTCATCATCATCAAGGAGACATGAGGAAAACTCAAGGGCTTTCTCTAAACTCACAAAAACTTCTCAGAGACATGAGGAAACTTCAAGAGCTTCCTCCTCGCATAGACATAAAGAGGGTTCTAGACCCCGTTATTCACACAGAGATGATGAGGTTTCCCCATATACATCCTCATGGAGGGTAGAGAGGGCTGAAAAACCCTCATCACCACAAATACACACAAGAGTCAAAACATCTCAACATTCACATGCAACACTTAGAACAAATCAGCCCACTAAGGGGCAAGAAACTAGAAACACATTCAGTCATAGACATTAAATAGAAGATATACTTCAAACAAGAGGAATAATTCCATTAGACTATGACCTCATTGGAGTGAATGGCACCATATAGAATAAGCTATGGAAAACAAGATAGTTGGATGAGTTGGATTGGTTGCACTCGATGCCACCACTCAAAATTGTAGCCATAGAGAAATTTGCATCTGAAAGTTCATGGACTGTGACTTCTAAGCCCACTTATCAAAATGGTGGTGCCTTAGGGTGACCCCATAGTAAACATATAGAGTTTGATCATAGAGACACCCAACAATATACTGAACAAGTCACACTAGCTATCCAAAGCAAAGAGACAACATAAACCTCTTCGAGGAATCCGCAAATTAGAACTACAAGAACGTAGTTAGATAAGCATGAGTCTTCTATAACCGTGCAAGTAAACAACATGCGATGGTTAGAAAATACCTTGCATAAGGAACGAGATCTTGTAGAAGCTCTTGAACATGATAAAAAAAATAATGGTTATTACATAAACAAGAGCAATTCTTAAGAGAGCAAGTTGAGCAGCTAGCTCATAGAAACCAACAAGATAATAGATATGATCATCAAAGGGATCAATGCGCTAACTCACAACATAATGGGTGCACTAGACAAGAAATTAACTCACACTAAAATCACTCTCCAAGTCATGAGAGAAATCCAAATAGGGGGGAAATGGTAGATTTAATAAATTAGGATCAGACGTATCCTGGATCCCCTCGAAGGAGAGAAGAAAATAGAGCAAATAAAATGGATAGAGTGCTACCTCCACCATCACCACAATGGGGTTTGAAAGAGGAAGAACTTGCTTAAAATGTATTTCGAGAGCTTACTAAGAAGATGAAAGCCTTTGAGAAATAAGAGGTTGTTGGGATCCAACCAACATTGAGTAAAATACACAACCAACCATTGTGTCCATCAGTTCCTAGTCCTCCCTATCCTAAGAATTTTCAGATGCCTAGGCTAGATAAGTTTAAAGGTGAAGAAGATGCACAAGAGCATGTCACCAATTTCATCAATACATGTTTTCATCTCAAAGACAATGATGCTCTTATGCTAAGGATATTCATCATGATGTTTTCGGATGCAACCACTCAATGGTTCAACCAATTGCCCAAGCATAGTATAACTAATTTTGAACAACTGTTAAATGCTTTTTTGAATTGTTTATCCTTTGGTGCTAAGAGGAAAGTAAATCTCTTGAACCTGGCAAATTTTAGACATTATGATGAGGAGCCAGTAATGGATTACTAGAATAGATGGAGAAAAGTCATGGTAAAATTATCATTCTCCGTTCCCTTAGAAGAAATCGTCTGGACGTTTGCCAAGAGTAATTCCAAACACATTTCCCTCTTGCTAAAACTACAAAAATACCCCTCATTTGAAGAAGCTTTGGAACAAGACAAACTCATTGAGGAAATCAAAGTAGATAAGGGAACCATAAAACTCTGAACTAAGGAGTGGAGAAAAAATGACAAGAATGGTAAATATAAGCAAAGCAGGCAAACCCTACCTCAGTTAATAAAGTGGTATTGGCTACACCTAAGGGTGGGGCTACATAGGAGCCCTAGAATTATCAAGCACAACCCCCAACAAAAAACTATGAACAAAAGAACAATTAGGGTCAAAACAAAGAATGCAAACCCCCTCATTATTTTACACCATTGACAGAATCAATGCAATCAATCTTCAATCAATTGAGCGAGGTGGGAAAAATCAGATTCCTTGATATACCTCTTATAGATCCCAACCATCCTAAGCCAAAAGGATATAGGGAAGATCAATTATGCCCATATCATAGGATACCAAGGCATAATATCGAAGTTTGTGTTGGTTTCAAACATCAGGTGCAAAACATGATTAAGGCAAGAGAACTAAAAGTGGAAAACCCACTGGCCCTTGACAACAGAGATATGGGCATCTACAAAAACCCACTACCAAACCATGAGGTCCCTAGAGGGTAAGGTGCATAATTCAATCAGTTCTGAATTGATATGCCCACCCATGGGTGTGTTGGGATGGTTAAAATTATCAATATAGAAACCAAGAGTAGATGGTATAGTCAACCGCAACCTCCTGTAGCTTCCATAAATGTCCCCACTACACCTAGGCAGAGGTAGGGGTAAAACAACCTTCTAGGTCCACCAAATTGACCTATGGAAACTATCCGAAGTAGACTTGAGCAAAACTTACAAATGACTTCAACTAAGCTATCCATTTATGAGCTCATACAACAGTCCCCAAAGCGCAGGGAGACCTTGATGGAGATTTTAAAGTCATTTGAGATCCAACCACAACATCCAAATGCATTCACCCATTTTGTGGGACAAGTACAAGAATGCCAGGAACCCGTAATTTGATTCTATGATTATGAGATTAAGACAATACCTACTACCTTACCAGGACCTCTACTGAACATTGTGGTGTCAATCAATGATTTATATTTTAAGAGGTTCTTTATTGATACATGTTCGTCAATAAACATCATCACAAAAATGGCAATAGAACACCTTAAGATCCCTGTTGAGAAGCAACACACCCCCACTAAAAAATGAAATTTCATCCTTTGAAAATATTTAGTTTTCATTTTGCCATAGGTACCCTCTTGATGTTTTTCAGGTTTTAATTCCAATTTTTGCTTGCCTCCTTATTTTGCCATAGGGACCCTCTTGATGTTTTTCAGGTTTTAATTCCAAATTTTGCTTGCCTCCTTCTTTTTCAAGTTTTGCATATACCAAAGTACTTAAGTAGGCTTGCATATGGCTTTGATTTCAATTTAGAATTCATTTTTAAAATGTTAGAGTCATTCTGAGTAAAGAAACATCTTTCACTAATATGTAAAAATGTAGAATACAGATGAATAAATTCATTGGAGTCAACCTACAATTTTTGGAAAATTTGCTTAGTAGAGGAAACGTCGCGATTTCGCAACATATTCTATTTTTGGAAACGTCGTGATTTCGCAACATATTCCATTTTTGGAAATGTCGCGATTTCGTGACAGGTTTGAGTCAGAAGCCAGGCTTGAAGAGAATGTCGTGATTTTGCGACACATTTGGATCAGAAGCAAAGCTCTTGGAAAACGTCATGATTTTGCTACATATTTTGACTAGAAACAAAGCTTAAGAAAGGGTTGTGATTTCGCGACGTGTTTTGGAAAAAGAATGCAAGTGATAAAAAGGTCACGATTTCGTGACATATTCCATTTTTAGAAACATCATGATTTCATGAAATTTTCCATTTTTGAAAATTTTGGGATATCGTGACATGGTTGAGACAGAGAGAGTCAAGTGAGAAAAGTGTCGCGATATCACGACAGGTTTTGGAAGAAAGAACCAAGTGACGAAAACGTCGCGATATCGCGACAGGTTTTGGAAGAAAGAACCAAGTGATGAAAATGTCGCGATATCGCGATAGGTTTTGGAAGAAAGAACCAAGTAAAGGGAGACACCGTGATTTTGCGACATGTCGTGATTTTGTGACACGTCGCGATTTCATGACAAAGAGTTTGGAAAAGTGCAGAGGACGTCATAATTTTGTGACATATCACGAAATCATGACATGTCGCGGTTTCACGAACAAAAGGGGCAAGAGGAACCAAAGTGTAGAGGACATCGTGATTTCGTGATATGTCATGGTTTTGCGGCAAAGGGTCGTGATTTCGTGACATGTCACGAAATCGTGACATATCGCGATTTCGGGGCAAAAGGGGCAAGAGGAACCAAAGTGCAGAGGACGTCGTGATTTTGCGACATGTCACAAAATCGTGACATGTCACGGTTTTGCGGCAAAGGGGCAAAATGAAACCAAAGTGCAGAGGACGTCGTGATTTCGTAACATGTCGTGAAATCATGACATGTCGTGATTTTGTGGCAATGGGGAAAAAAGAAACCAAAGTGTAGAGGACATCACGATTTCGTGACATGTCACGAAATCGTGACATGTCATGGTTTCGTAGAAAAAGGGACAAGAGGAATCAAAGTGCGGAGGACGTCGCGATTTCGTGACATGTCACGAAATTGCAACATGTCACGGTTTCACGGTAAAGGGGAAAAACAAAACCAAAGTCCAGAGGACGTCGTGATTTCGTGACATGTCACGGTTTCACGACAAAATGAGCAAGAGGAACCAAAGTGCAGAGGACATCACGATTTCGTGACATGTCGCGAAATTGTGACATGTCACGATTTCACAAAAAGGGGCAAAACCAGAACCAAAGTGCAGAGGACGTCACGATTTCGTGACATGTCGCGGTTTCGTGGCAAAGGGCCAAAACGAAACCAAAGTGCAGAGGATGTCGCGATTTTGTGACATGTCACGAAATTGCGACATTTCACGGTTTCGTGACAAAGAAGCCAAAATGAAAAGCAACTTGAGGAAAACGTCACGTTATCGCGACACATGTCAAAAAAAAATCAAGCCGACGTGTGATAAAAATTAGGGTTTAATTTAATAATATTAAAATGCTAATCCTAGTTTTGTTTTTTGTAGAAAGCCATCTGGCAGTTGCATACTAGCGAAAGTAATGGAAAAAAAGACAAAAATAAGCACGGATCAAGTGAAGGCCGTCAGATGGAAATGTGAGATGCCAAGAATTTCTGGTCCATCCAGATTTTACAGATCTGGCCGCAAAGAGACTTTACGGTGACTAAGAAACTACCTCATTTAATGGAATATGTCGGCAATTAACCGAAAAATGAAAATATCTACACATAGTTATCAAAAATTTCCGATGGACGCATTTAACAAGAGAATTTATGGTGAAAATAATGGCGTGCAGATAATTTCAACTCAGAGGCGACTCTGCGAAGATAAAATGTCAGAGAAACCAGTGACTCATCCGAATTTCTCTGAGGAATTAATGAGACTCTCCCGAAAGATGCACCAAAAAGATGAAGATACCTTCACACGCAGTGCCCATTTATGGAATATATCTGTGACCGACCAGAAAACGAAGATATTTACTTGTAGTTACAGATGGATGAGAATAATATTAGATCATGCCTTCTCCATTTATGGCAAGTAACTGCACTAAGATTTGCAGAATGGTTAGGTTTTATCGAAACTCTATTTTAAAAGGCCTTATATTGTAAAACCTGGGTAGTAGAGTTTAAGTGATAAGATTTAGGGTTTTGGAAAAAGATATTTCTAAAAATATCGAGGTTTGTCCTGAGTCTATATATACTTCTTTCGGATGTAAATTCTAGAGGTGAAAACTTAGAATAAAAAGCTATTGGAGCAATTTCCTGCAAATCTTGTTTGAATGCTTTGTTCTGGACCTGGAGTTGGTGTAGTTTCATTTTCTGTGATAGCATGGCCAGGAGCCTAATATCTTTTAGACTGTGATAATTTCATCTCCTTTTGTTTTCATTTCATTAAGGTTTATTTAATTTATGATGTAGATCTGTGTTATCAAAGATTGGGTATGCTACTAGGCTTCATTCTTTTTATTGTATGCTAGGGAAAATTATAGATTTAAGGTTCGAGCCTGTTCTAATTGCTCTATCCTCACTATGTGAGCTAAGCTGCTGGTGAGAGATACCAATTTCAACTGACTTTCCTTCTGTTTGTGATTTTATTTTAGATCTGTTTTGTCTCTGTCTTATGCTCTTAGTGGAGGGTGATCTTAGAAAGCTGGACACTTTCCTCTTTGATTTGTTCTATTGTGAAGCTAACCGGTATAACTAAAATTGGTAGTTTTGGTTTTGCAGCTAAGTTAGGTAAACTTCTCTTTCTGCCCTACTCTACTCTCTCTGTTCCACCAATTGAATGATCCATTTTTATTTTCTTTAGAGTTTGTCTTTTATTTAAAACTGCTAAAACATAAAGAGCTAGATCAAAGAACTGATTGTAAATCTGAGTGTCCACAAAGATAACCAATTCCAAAAACATTATTGAACAAGTCCAGAACCCGTTGTAAGGTAACAGACAGTCCACTTGAAACTATTTTGGAAGTAGAAAAGAGTGAATAGACATTTGACCCAACTCTGTAACTCACACCTTGGATATCCAGCAAGATCCTAAATTGAATGAGATTTATCCCTTATAAGTGTTATCGAGTTTTCATGCTCATTCTTCACAGGGTGTGTATAAAAGTCGAACCAACATTTAAAATTGGCACTAGAAGGAGGGCGAACTTACGTTCTTAGTGCGCTTGGGTTGAGAAATATGATTGTATGTGGTATTTAACAAATACTATGTTTTATCCAAAGTCTGGTAGCCTTTTTCCCTCCTCCTAAGCATTTTAAAGCTTGTTTGTTTGATTTTTTGCCTAAACAGCGGAACTCAACACCAACATTTAAAATTGGCGCTAGAAGGAGGGCCTAAAGTTTAGTAGTTTGTTAAGGATTTTAAGGTTGTAAGTGCTGGTGAAAAATCTGGATTCTAATTATAGAGTAACAAGGTCCCACTCCAGAGCTGGAGAGCTCCTTGTGCCTGAGTTAGAAACCCCCAAAAGAAGCAGCCTCAGAAGGGCCAAGTCCTTGTCTAAAATAGTTTTGTCACCACTTGTAGTTACTCCAACTACAACTGAAAGTATCATCGTCAATCAAGTAGTAATGGCAAATTGGTTGGGTTCCACTACCTTAAATATCTCGGGTGCAGCCCATGACCTACCCAGAAATCCTGAGAGATATCTTCCCAAATATAAGCATGATGGAACTAGGACAGCGGAAGAACACCTAGTAGCATTCAAGAATGCTCTAAAATTGTTAAATGTATAGCATGAAGATGTGGCTTGTAGATTGTTCCCGTTCACTCTCCAGGAGGCAGCTTACGACTGGTTTCTAAATCTCACTAATGATTCTATTACTAGTTGGAATGACTTGGAAAAGGTTTTTGTATCACAGTTTGATGAAGTGATAGATCCCAGTGTATTATATCAGCAATTTTTTGGTATTAAAAGAGAAATAAATGAATCTGTCAGATCTTACAATGTCAGATTTTAGAAGGCTTATGGTAGACTGACTGGTTATTATGTGCCAAATGCAGACCTGGCATTAGAAATTTTTAGGAATTCTCTAGATCCAATGACTTCTATTTTCTTGAAAAGAGATGCCTCTATTACCAATCTAATAGAGGCTTACAAAGAAGCTTTGGTTCTGGAAAGACAGTTGGGACCTCAACCTATGAATGCTCATCAAATTCCTTTGGTCACATAAGGTACCCCTGTCTTCAATCCCATACCACATCAGATGATGTTGCCAGTACATCAAACTCCACCATCAGGAAATCCATTGGCTGTAACACCTATTGAAAATGTACAGAATCCGGATAAAGAATCTGATAACACAAAAGTTGAGGAAGTTTCAAGGGTGGTCCAAAAGTTGGAAAATGACTTTTTGACTTTCAAAAGGCAAGTGTCCACCGAAAAAAACCCAAACAAATTTCTTTATCAACAAAACAGATTCACTCGGCCCCCATACGAACCCAATAAATATTATAAAGGTAAAGGGCATGATGTAAATATTTGTGACTTGGCTTTGCCTAACTGGTGTAGGATACATGCCACTTCTCAACACAGGGAATTGGATTGCTTGGAGTTCTATAATGCCTTTGAAGCTCTATCTAGTGAGTTGGTTTCTCCTGAACATCAAAGAACTACGAATGCTCCAAGTTCATCCAAACATAGTGCAACTATGGTGTTAGATTCTTTCACTTTCCTAGAATAATCAGAGAATGTTGTGGAGCTATCCATGGATGAAGTGCAAGCCCTTCAACAGTATAGGAGGGACAACTACAACCTCAAAAATAGAAATCCAGAGCCCAACACTACATCTACCCCTCCGGACAACTCCCACAGTGTTCCTCCAGATCCATCTTCAAGCAATAACCCATCCCCACCCAAGGGAGGAAATTTGAGAGGACCAGATGCATTTGTCCCTCCACTCAATAAGGGATATAATATAGTGGAGGACATGAAGAAGATCAAAGCTAATATCACTCTCCATGAGTTAGCCCAAATTTCTGAACAAAGAAATAACCTGATCAAAACATATTTTGAACCTACTACCAAACCTTTGGAAAAGGAAAAGAAGATGGCAAATGCAAATGTGGCCATGTATAAAGAGAAGACTGAAGTTCTGCATTTTATACTGACTGTCTGAATATTTGGGAAAATTTACACAACTATCTAGTAGATTCAGGTGCTTCAGCCAATGTCATGCCTCTAGCCATCTGTCAGCAGTTGGGTTTGACCCCCATGAACTCCAAGATGAGAGTCATCCAATTGGATAAGTCTAAGGTTAAAGTGGTAGGTGAACTTTAGAATATACACATCCAGCTAGCATCTGAGCCGAGAGCATAGCACATAATTGACATTCAGGTGGTGGATATTCCTATAGGATACGAAATGCTTCTGAGCAGGGATTGGTCAAAATCCTTGAATGGGTATTTGGCTACTGATTTTTCGCATATGTGGTTACCTTGGAATGGTTTTGCAAATCAATTAAGAATCAACAAAGAACCAAGATATAAACTCATGATCATAGAGTATAATGCTAAGAATGAGACTGCTAATCTTGCTGAGGGCTGTTATATCGGGGTTTATAATTTGACAACTACTCAAAGGGAGAAATCGGTTAAAGCTCACCAAGATCACGATAATGAAGTTGGAATGCTTCATATTGATGGAACTAAATCTAAGCAAGGTTCTGGTACAGGGGATGTTCTTAAAGGACCAAAAAATCAAACCGGTTTTATGTCTTATCGCTTGTAGTTTCCCTGCACAAATAATTTGGCAGAATATGAAGCATTAATACCAAGATTAAAATTTGCTTTACATTACTTTGATCATGCAGATACGAAAGCTCGTGTGTTGGACTTGGTTGATTTGCAGGGTGGACGACTTCAAGCCATAGAGCATTTTAGTCGACACCAAGAGACAGTAAAGCGCTGGCTTGACAAAAATGCCAGGGTGAGTGCCTTCAATCATTCTGACCTGGTGTTTCTGTGGGACAAAGCCCATGAAAAGAAGCGTAAACACACCGAGCTACAACCTCTGTGGATAGGGCCATACTAGATTGCCGAGACCCTAGGTAATAATGCTTTTTGCTTACAAGACCTGGAAGGTAATTTTTTGAACCTTCCTATGAGTGGTAAATATCTAAAGCATTATTTCTCAGTTGTTCCATCAAATACATCATTGGAATAAATCACAAAGAAGTTGTAACATGTGTATATATTGTAAATAAGCTTTGAAGTAGTTTGTTTTTATTTTATTTTATTTGATTTTAAAGTTCTGTGTTTTATCTTTTGGGGTCTGTACAAAGTAGTTTGTTTTTATTTTATTTTTTTTTATTTTAAAGTTATGTGTTTTATCCTTTGGGGTCTGTACAAAGTAGTTTGTTTTTATTTTATTTATTTTTATTTTAAAGTTCTATGTTTTATCCTTTGAGGTTTGTACACATTTCTTTTAGCTTTTAAAGCTTTATTTTTTTTAAGGTTTTGCCTGGGCAGTAAAGAAAGAGTTAGCCTTTTATTCTGAGTTCAAAATCCAGTGTTCATTTTGTTTTATTCTAATTAAGAGATAGTCTGCTTAAATTGAACAGTGGAACTATTTTGTTATTCAGAACAACAGTAGAAAGATAATTGGATTTTGTGTCTTGCTTGCCACAATTATTTTAATTATAAAGAAACTATTATACTGTTAGGTTGAAAAACTCCCAGGGAATCCAAAAAAAGTTGGTCGTAAGAGGGGAATCTGACTTGTGAAATTATTTAAGTGTCCAAAGAGGCTATCGGTACCTAGGCTTTCTAGATCGATGAAGAATAAAAAAGTTTTTTGTTTTTAAGCAAGGCTTTCCAGATTTCAATATGTTTCAAAAGAAAGAGAGAAAAGGTGAAAATTTAGTAGGGCAACATAAAACTGGCACTCTTTTCTATACAAAAAAAAAAGAGAAGAAGTTATGTAATGAAAGAGATAGCCAAAGCTCCAGAAGATGTTTTCTTTTACCAAGTTGTAGATACCACCTCATAGTTGTGGATCAGGGTCATGAAAATCTAAAGAGTAACTCTGTCGGGGCTGTAAAAGGATAAACTAGTAAACAGAGCCCTACTTGGTTTCCCCTTTCACAATCTAGAAAAGTTGATCAATCCAAAGTACAACATTCGAAGGCCCAGTCATTCTTGAAGAAAGTTTTATACGCTTATAATTGCACATCAGAAATATTCCTTAAGTGATTCAACCTAGTATGTCCTTGGGAAATTTTAACAACTATCAGGTAGTAGTTAAATTATTTTGAAGAATATTTGTGGCAAGGCATGGTACATGGTCTATGTTGTTTTGAAACTAGAGTCCTAGATTCTAAAATAGTGCTACTATTTTACCCGTAGATATCGCCATTTGTTGAGAAGCAACACACCCCCACTAAAAAATGAAATTCCATCCTTTGAAAATATTTAGTTTTCATTTTTCCATAGGGACCCTCTTGATGTTTTTCAGGTTTTAATTCCAATTTTTGCTTGCCTCCTTATTTTTCCATAGGGACCCTCTTGATGTTTTTCAGGTTTTAATTCCAAATTTTGCTTGCCTCCTTCTTTTTCAAGTTTTGCATATACCAAAGTACTTAAGTAGGCTTGCATATGGCTTTGATTTCAATTTAGAATTCATTTTTAAAATGTTAGAGTCATTCTGAGTAAAGAAACATCTTTCACTAATATGTAAAAATGCAGAATACAAATGAATAAATTCATTGGAGTCAACCTACAATTTATGGAAAATTTGCTTAGTAGAGGAAACGTCGCGATTTTGTGACATATTCCATTTTTGGAAACGTCGTGATTTCGTGACATATTCCATTTTTGGAAATGTCGCGATTTCGCGACAGGTTTGAGTCAGAAGCCAGGCTTGAAGAGAATGTCGCGATTTCATGACACATTTGGATCAGAAGCAAAGCTCTTGGAAAACGTCATGATTTCGCTACATATTCTGACTGGAAACAAAGCTTAAGAAAGGGTCACGATTTCGCGACGTGTTTTGGAAAAAGAATGCAAGTGATAAAAAGGTCGCGATTTTGTGACATATTCCATTTTTGGAAATGTCACGATTTCACAACATATTCCATTTTTGAAAACATCACGATTTCGTGACATTTTCCATTTTTGAAACGTCGCGATATCGCGACATGGTTGCGATAGAGAGAGTCAAGTGAGAAAAGTGTCACGATATCGCGATAGGTTTTGGAAGAAAGAACCAAGTGACAAAAACGTCGTGATATCGCAATAGGTTTTGGAAGAAAGAACCAAGTAAAGGGAGACGTCGCGATTTTGTGACACGTCATGATTTTGCGACATGTCACAATTTCGTGACAAATAGTTTGGAAAAGTGCAGAGGACGTCGCGATTTCGCGACATGTCACGAAATTGTGACATGTCGCAGTTTCGCAGCAAAAGGGGCAAGAGGAACCAAAGTGCAAAGGACATCACAATTTTGCGACATGTCGCGAAATCATGACATGTCGCGGTTTCATGACAAAGGGTCACGATTTTGCGACATGTTGCAAAATCACGACATGTCATAGTTTCGCAAAAAAAGAGGCAAGAGGAGCCAAAGTGCAGAGGACGTCGCGATTTCATGACATGTCACAAAATGGTGACATGTCACGGTTTCGCGACAAAAGGGCAAAATGAAACCAAAGTGTAGAGGACGTCAAGATTTTGTGACATGTCGTGAAATCGTGACATGTCATGGTTTCACGGAAAAGGGGAAAAATGAAACCAAAGTGCAGAGGACGTCGCAATTTCGTGACATGTCACAAAATCATGACATGTCATGGTTTTGTGGCAAAATGGGCAAGAGGAACCAAAGTGCAGAGGACGTCGTGATTTCATGACATGTTGTGAAATCACATGTCACAGTTTCGTGGCAAAGGGGAAAAAGGAAACCAAAGTGCAGAGGACGTCGCGATTTCGTGACATGTCACAAAATCGTGACATGTCATGGTTTCACAGCAAAGGGCCAGAATGGAACCAAAGTGCATAGGACGTCATGATTTCGTGACATGTCACAAAATCACGACATGTCACGGTTTCACAGCAAAGGGGAAAAAATGGAACCAAAGTGCAGAGGACGTCGTGATTTCATGACATGTCACGGTTTCATAGCAAAGGGCCAGAACGGAACCAAAGTGCAGAGGACGTCGCGATTTCATGACAAAGAAGCCAAAATGAAAAGCAGCTTGAGGAAAACGTCGCATTATCGTGACACGTGTCAAAAAAAATCAAGCCGACATGTGATAAAAATTAGGGTTTAATTTAATAATATTAAAATGCTAATCCTGGTTTTGTCTTTTGAAGAAAGCCATCTGGCAGTTGCATACTAGCGAAAGTAATGGCAAAATAGACAAAAATAAGCGCGGATCAAGTGAAGGCCTTCAGATGGAAATGTGAGATGTCGAGAATTTTTGGTCCATCTAGATTTTACAGATCTGGCCGCAAAGAGACTTTACGGTGACTAAGTAGCTACCTCATTTAATGGAATATGTCGACAATTGACCGAAAAATGAAAATATCTACACACAGTTACCAAAAATTGTCGATGGACACATTTAACAGGAGAATTTATGGTGAAAGTAATGGCGTGCAGATAATTTCAACTTAGAGGTGGCTCTGTGAAGATAAAATTTCAGAGAAACCAGTGACTCATCCAAATTTATCTAAGGAATTAATGAGACGCTCTCGACAGATGCACCAGAAAGATGAAGATACCTTCACACGCAGTGCCCATTTATGGAATATATCGATGACCGACCATAAAACGAAGATATTTACTTGTAGTTACAGATGGATGAGAATAATATTAGATCATGCCTTCTCCATTTATGGCAAGTAATCGCACTAAGATTTACAGAATGGTTAGGTTTTATCGAAACTCTATTTTAAAAGGCCTTATATTGTAAAACCCGGGTAGTAGAGTTTAAGTGATAAGATTTAGGGTTTTGGAAGAAGATATTTCTGAAAAGATCAGGGTTTGTCCTGATTCTATATATACTTCTTTCGGATGTAAATTCCAGAGGTGGAAACTTAGAATAAAAAGCTATTGGAGCAATTTCCTGCAAATCTTGTTTGAATGCTTTGTTCTGGACTTGGAGTTGGTGTAGTTTCATTTTCTATGATATCATGGCCAGGAGCCTAATCTCTTTCAGACTGTGATAAGTTCATCTCCTTTTGTTTTTATTTCATTAAGGTTTATTTAATTTATGTTGTAGATCTGTGTTATCAAAGATTGAGTATGCTACTAGGCTTCATTCTTTTTATTTTATGCTAGGGAAAATTACAGATTTAAGGTTCAGGCCTGTTCTAATTGCTCTGTCCTCACTGTGTGAGCTAAGCTGCTGGTGAGAGATACCAATTTCAACTGAATTTTCTTCTGTTTGTGATTTTATTTCAGATCTATTTTGTCTCTGTCTTATGCTCTTAGTGGAAGGTGATCTTAGAAAGCTGGACACTTTCCTCTTTGATTTGTTCTATTGTGAAGCTAACCGGTATAACTAAAATTGGTAGTTTTGGTTTTGCAACTAAGTTAGGTAAACTTCTCCTTCTGCCCTACTCTACTCTCTCTGTTCCACCAATTGAATGATCCATTTTTATTTTCTTTAGAGTTTTTCTTTTATTTAAAATTGCTAAAACATAAAGAGCTAGATCAAAGAACTGATTATAAATTTGAGTGTCCACAAAGATAACCAATTCCAAAAACATTACTAAACAAGTCCAAAACCCGTTGTAAGGTAACATACAGTCCACTTGAAACTATTTCAGAAGTGGAAAAGAGTGAATAGATATTTGACCCAACTATGTAACTCACACCTTGGATATCCAGCAAGATCCTAAAGTGAGTGGGATTTATCCCTTATAAGTGTTATCGGGTTTTCATGCTCATTCTTCATAGGGTGTGTATAAAAGTCAAACCAAAAATCCCCAAGTCCAATATCATTTCGAGAGCCTATACATTAAGAGCTTTCAATGATGCTTTATGCAATATTGTGGGAATGATAGTCCTACCTATCAAGGTGGGGCATAAGACCATCCCCATGATGTGTCATATCTTAGAAGGGGCCATGCAATACAACATCCTCCTAGGGAGACCTTGGATAAGGGACATGAAATGTGTTCCTTCGATTTTACACCAATGTGTCAAGTATGTGCATGATAACAAATTCTACATGGTGTTGGTTGATGAGGAGCCATTCAAGTATGTTCATCAAGTGGATTTTCTAGGAGAATTTATGATTCCTTCTGCCCACTTGTCTGTAGGACCTTCATCTCCAACTACCCAACTAGATAACAAAGACAAAAGGGTATGAAAAAACCCGTCTAAACTAAAAAATGATCAGAAGCTAAAGGCACCTATGGTTGAGGAAAACAAACTCAAGGAAATGCTAACCATAGCTATTGAAGAGGGTCCAAATCCCATGGAATAAGATCATCAAGACCAAGTCAAAGACGATGACTACCACCCCACTTCGCTAGTGTCATCCATGGGGTCATCCACCTCACATACGACTATACACTTGGCAAGCATAGGGATAGGAGAGTATCTTGTGTAGAACATAACCTTTACACCTATCATAGAGTCTGTGAAAGATATGGGACGTCTAAAGGATCTAAGGCCGCCAGTAGGAATAGTGGTTCCGCTTGGAATCCCTCCCAACCAGACAAATTTTATCTACGCTGGACTAGACTGTGCCCATAAGTCTACAAAAGAAGAAGAGGATAATGATGAATTATTCACTATTAATGTTCGTTACCTCTCTAATCCTGAGTTTACTTTAAGCTACTTTGAACACTGCCATTGGCATGGTTACGGTCTTGGTATATATGAGCAAGGGCGAAGGCGGCCACTCGAGCCGCAATACCAGCTTCCCACTGATATATTTGGGGTAGGCTATCACATCAGAGGTCGATATGACTCTCTAGCAGCAGCCTTAGATAGATTGAGCTTGGGGTTAGGAGAAGACATCGATTTTATTCCTTATCACCCACTAAGTTCAAGACTTATGTGCAATAGGTAAGTGGCCATGGTAAGCATACCACCACCCGAGACTTATCATCCAAGACTCACAATTGAGGCCATCCCAATAGGGTACAACTCATGGGATGAAGAGCAAGAAGAAAATGGATATGTGCCAAGTGATGATGAAGCACAAGAGGGCTTGGCCTATCATGGGCCTCGCTACTTACGAAGACTTACTTGGTCCATCCACAATGAGAGTGGATACATATCGAATGAAAGTGACTATGAGTCAGAGGACTCAATAGAGAGAGCCTACTTAGGGGTAAGGCAATGGCCCCATGACTTGGGGCAACATACTAATGCAAATGGATTCTTCATAAGTGACGAAGAATATGAGGATGAAACAGAGATGGCTTACTTAGAGCCAAGACATGAGCCCCTCATCTTAGGGCCGCACACTAATGCTAATGGCTTCTGGATAAGTGATGATGATTTTGAGGATGAGACTGAGATGGCCTATCTTGGGCCTCGCCATTTATGACAAGTCAATATGTTGGTGGAAAGAGAAGCGACACTTCATGCCATAGACCCTGGCTTGTGATTTTTAGGGAGACCTATTGACTTAGCTGTCATTCATCGCATGGTCAATCCCCCTCCACCAACATTCAGGGAATTCTTAGAACCCAATGATCCTATTGTCAGCCTAGCTCATGGGCCAGATCCAGAGATTCCCATTCCTCCAGAGCCTCATCATGAGCATGGAAGGGAAACCTCGGAGATAATATTTCACCCATGTGGTCCTGGAGATTTCATCCCATCCATCAATACAATCTCCATTGATTTGACCACTCCACTTCATAACCCAGCCAACCCGAATAAACCTTTGTGTCTTGACACAAAGATGATTGATTGGGATCGCGCTGATTCACCAATAGAGCCTGAAGATATTTTCTCTAATGAAGATATGTTACAACCATTTCATTTTGCACCAGGCTGTGCCCATGATGTATTCCATGCTGGTTTGGATCCTGAGTCAGTAGGACCTATAAATCCCATCGATGACATTCACTTGATACCCATGCCTCACCAGTTGGAGGATGGGTCACATATGGCTATAGAAGTGACTTTCGAAGTGGACATTAGCGATGATCCTACTCAACCAAAGAAAGTCAAGTTCGGAGAAAGTCTATCTCCAGAAGAACAAGCCATCATAATTCCTCTCCTGAAAGAGAGGCCAAATCTGTTTGCTTGGACTTACAAGGATATGCCTGGGATAGATCCAAAGTTAGTCATTCACAACCTTTCATTGGACCCCATGAAGAAACCAGTCAAACAAAAGTTGAGAAAAATGCATCCCACCATCGCTTTGATGGTAAAGAATGAATTGCAAAAACTATTGGATGCAGTTTTCATAGTTCCTATCGACTACCCTGAGTGGGTATCGAACATGGTGCCCATGGGGAAACCCGATGGAAGAGTCCGTATCTGCATAGACTTCAGAGACTTAAATAGGGCAACTCCAAAGGATTCATTCCCATTGCCAAACATAGATGCTCTTGTGGATGCAACCGTAGGTCACGAAATGCTCTCCCTAATGGATGGTTTTTTTGGATACAACCAGATCCGGATTAAACCCGAGGATCAACATAAAACCACTTTCATTACTCCATGGGGAACATTTTGTTACAAAGTGATGCCATTCGGTCTCAAGAATGTTGGTGCCACATATCAGTGGGCCATGACATACATATTCCATGACTACATGCATAAGATCTTAGAAGATTACATGGATGACTTACTTGCCAAGTCCCTATTGTGGCAAGAGCATGTTGAAGTCCTTAGAAAAGTCTTTAATCACCTCATTGAGCACAATGTCAGATTGAATCCTAAGAAATGTATTTTTGACGTAACTTCTGGAAAGCTTTTAGGATTCATAGTTTCTAAGAGAGGCATTGAAGTCGATCCTGCAAAGGTAAAAGCTATACTGGAAATGGCCGCCCCTACCAACATTAGGGAATTAAGAAGCCTACAAGGCAAAATAGCATCCATAAAAAGGTTCATTGCACAATTATCAGATAAGTGTCGGCCCATGAACCAGTTGCTATGCAAGGATGTCCCATTTCATTGGGATGGAGAGTGCCAACAAGCCTTTGCAGAGATCAAAACTTATCTGGCGATGCCGCCAGTGTTGGCTCCACCAAGGCCAGACATACCATTCTTATTATATATATCGGCTACTGATTTTTCTTTGGGCACCATGTTGGCCCAAAAGAATGTGCAAAACAAAGAGCAAGCCATATATTACATTAGTCACACATTGGTGAGTTATGAGCTAGGGTATGCGTATGTCAAAAAGTTGTGTTTAGCAATGGTCTTTGCAACTCGAAAGTTGTGACACTACATGTTGAGCCATACGACCTATGTTATATCAAAACAAAATCCTTTGTAGTACATGATGAGCAAGACATATCACAATACACGTACCATGAAGTGGATCATGCTATTGACAGAATTTGATCTAGAGTTCATAAGCCAAAAGTCCATCAAGGGACAAGTCATAGCAGATCAATTAGTAGAGGCGCCTCTTCAGGATAGCAAGCCTCTCACCATAGAGTTGCCTGATGATGCGGTCTTTGCACTATCAGATCCACCAAAACTCGAAGAACCTAAGAAGGAAAGAGACATGTCATTGTTCTTCGATGGTTCAAAGTGTGAACAAGGGGGTAGAGCAGGGATTGTCTTTATCACACCGTAGGGTGCTCCATTGCCCTTATCATTCAAACTAGACTTCCCTTGCACAAACAACAACATGGAATATGAGGCATTGATCTTGGGACTCCAAAAAGCCATAGCAATGGGCATTAAAATATTGAATATCTTTGGTGACTCCTTGCTCATAGTAAACCAAGTCAAAGGATTGTTCCAATGCAGGTGCCCACTCCTGAAAGCTTACAAGGAACTTGTTGACACTTACCTAACCCGGCTGGAATGGTATGACATCGAGGCAATCCCTCGTACGTCAAACAGATTTGTAGACACCATGGCATCTTTGGGATCCTTAATCCCTCAGAATCCATCTGCTGATTTCACAACCATTCATGTGAAAGTGCTTGCATTTTCTGCAATACAACGTGAGGTTATTGACAACCTAGAATCAGTCAACATGATCAACATCGAGCCAAATCAGGATTGGTCATTCAAAGTTAGAGCCTTCTTGCAAATGACCCCTTGGGAATATTTGATCTCTCAAGGTCCTATGGAATGTGGAACAACCATTCATCATAGGGTTGTTTCTCAATCAGTATTCACAAATGATAGAATTCAAGAAGAGCATGTCATCTTATCCATAGAGGTCATAGCTTATCAGGATTGGCTTTCCCAATTGTGAGACTTCTTGAAGCTCAGAATAGTACCTCAAGGTCTGTTGCATATCGAAAGATGAACATTCAAATAGAAAGCAACAAGATACATCTTGCTAGGAGAAATCCTCTATAGACGAGGATATGATGGAGTACTACTCCATTGTCTTGAGCCCTAGGAAGCATCTTGGGCAATTTCACAAGCTCATGATGGTACATGCGGAGGACATTTTAGTGGCATGGCCATCGTTAAGCGCATCTTGAGAATGGGTTACTATTGGCCCACCATGGAAAAGGACTACTATGAATATGTCAAGAAATGCATTAAGTGCCAACATCATGCAAATCTCATGCACTTGCCATCACAAGCCTTGCAACCCATCCAGGCAAGCATGGCCATTCTCATAGTGGGGACTAGACTTGATTGGGAAGATCTCACCCCCATCCTCATGCCGACACACATTCATCATAATGGCCACTGAGTACTTCACTAAATGGGTTGAAGTGATCCCCCTAACATCGACAACTGGACCAAGGATTATGGAGTTTATACTCCATAATATCATAAGTCATTTTGGGGTCCCTTCAAAGATAATATCGGATAATGGGCCATCTTTCAAGAACAAAAATATGTATGCTTTAATGAAAAAATACCATATTCAACATAATTTTTCAATGCCTTATTATCCACAAGCAAATGGGCAAGCAGAAGCCTCAAACAAAACAATAGTCTCCATCTTGAGGAAGATGGTGCAAGAAAATCACAAGGATTGGCACATACAGTTGCCTCTAGCACTATGGGCATACAAGACTAGTGTACGGATGCCCACTAGGGCAACACCATTTTCACTTGTATATGGCATTGAGGCCATCATGCCACTAGAGTTGGAAATTCCAACTCTACGCATAGCATTGAAGGACTTCATAGATGATGATACCGCATGACAAGGCCACCTTGATCAGTTGATGCTTCTTGATGAATGATGAGTCAATGCTTTAGAGCATCTTCACGTTTACCAAGATCACCTTGCATGAGCTTACAATAGTAAAGTCCACTTAAGAGATTTCAAAATTGGGGATCTTGTGCTCAAAGAGAACCAACATAATTCTAATTTACCACCGCACCTACGAGACAAATTCATGGCAAATTGGATAGGCCCTTACATGGTTTCAGAAAGAGTTGGGCCTGGAGCATATCACCTTATATCATTAGATGGTGTTGAAGAGCCTGAACCTCTCAATATCATTCACTTGAAGGCATTCTACACATAAAACAAAATAAAACAAAAAACACAAAAAAATTCAAATATGTCAAAAACACAAAAACATTGTAAAGAATAAAAAATACAAACAAATAAAAAAAAACAAAAAATAAAAAAACTCAATCCAATCAAAATGCTCCAAGGGTATCCAAGCTGCTTGGTCAAATTCCAATCAAAAAATCCAAAAAAAAAAAAAAACTCCAAGGGTATCCAAGCCGCTTGGTCAAATTCAAATCAAAATGCTCCAAGGGTATCCAAGCCGCTTGGTCAAATTCAAATAAAAATGCTCCAAGGGTATCCAAGTCGCTTGGTCAAATTCAAATCAAAATGCTCCAAGGGTATCCAAGCCGCTTGGTCAAATTCCAATCAAAATGCTCCAAGGGTATCCAAGTCGCTTGGTCAAATTCCAATCAAAATGCTCCAAGGGTATTCAAGCCGTTTGGTCAAATTCAAAATGCTCCAAGGGTATTTCATGCTACTTGGTCAAAAATCAAAAGCCCCAAAGGCACAATAAGCCCTTTGGTCACATTAATCAAAAATACAAAAACAACATAAAATCAAAAACGCAAAAACAATTGCATCTCACATCTTGCATCCACATAGTTGCATTACATTATCATTTCCATTACATTCGCATATGGTATGATCACAGTCTTACAAGTAATGCCATAGTTTGTATCATAAATCACAACAAAATCCACCATCATCCATTCATTCATGTGTGTAATTGTGTTTCTCAACACAACCATATCAAAGTTGCTATAAGGAACAGGCTAAGATTTTTTGGTTATTCAACCATATCTAGTGGTCTTATCAATTTTTGTGAAAAGCCATATTGATTAGTAGAGAATAAGGAATAGTCATGAAAACCTCAGATATTCAGAATCCCATCACTAATTATAAAAACTTAAATCCTAGCTGGACAAGGGAAGATGAAAGTTGCATATAGGGTTCTAAGTTACCTTAAGTGAAAAGGGTCATCCTTGCTTATCCCCCTGTGCAACCGGTTCAAAGGTGCTGAGAATTGGCAAAAGGACAAGTTCTGCCCTACCCAAAAATGAGTGATTATCATCATTGCATACATCCCTTGCTTTCATAAAAATAAGCAAAACCCCGAAACAAAGCCAAATTCAAATCTCAAAGTTCAAAATCTTCAAAATTCGAACATCAACGCCCAAAGTCATAGTTCAAAATATCAAAAGAACAAAAGCAAAATAAATAGTGATTATCATCACTACAAGAATCCCTTGCTCAAAAGAAAACAAAAAAATTAGTTAAAATAAATAGTGATTTTCATCACTAGACATGAGCAAGTATCCCGAGTCAAAATGAAGAAAAGAAGGGAATGGAACTTGAATCCTTGGAATTCTTAGCACAACCGAACCAAAAGCATGATGATATGTCTAATACAAAGGCATTATGCATTTGTGTAGACCAATGTTTGAATGTGGATGAGCTAGCTTTAGGTAACCCAAGGTCACCTAGTGGTATAGTCCAACTGAGTCCAACATAGGATAAGATGAACAATTGAGGATCCCCGATCTTAGCAATGGGCTGAAAGAATCCCGCCTGACATCGGAGGAAAATATTGAGTTCTATCTAAATATATTCATTTGCACACATAGGGACAATGAATCCATAGGTCCATGATGAAAGCCTTGCTTCTTCAAAAGTCTAGTATGGTCAGTACGCAACTATTGATAGGGTAACTAGAATGTTTGAATCTCAAGCAAAGCCCCAAAAATTCTTATATAGCAACAAATCATATCATCAATCATACCAACATTTTCTTTATAAGATTCTATAAATTAGGGGGTATCAACATAGTAGGATAGATACCGCATATATATTAGAAATAATATATAGACGACCACTGACTACTTTATATATTTTAATTTACAGAAACTTATCAAGAAAATACATACATTTCACACCATTACATCTCACATATGAATACTTAATCAATTCTTATGATAGGAGTGATTATTTAAATTCATGATTATTTTTTTACTTTCTGTGGTATCACCCATTAAGATTGTTAATATCATATGCATTCCTTATGTTTTAAGTGATTAAAGCATACAGGTTCATTCATACCATACCATCACATAAGCTAGATGCATACAATTAAAGCAAAATTAAACATGCATTTAACAATAACATTGCATCCATAAATACAAAAGTCATCAATCATCCATCATTACATCATAAAGCACATCATAAAACATATAAGCAATATCCATTTGCATATAACCATAAATCCATCATTAGATCAACTCATAATACATCACATCATATCATATGAACATCTACAAATATACACACATTAGCATCTATTTCAAATCCACATCATCATAAATATCATCTATCACCTAACACATACATATATCAATTCATCATAATACCATCATCCATCGCATCATAAAACAAAATAAAACAAAAACATAAGCAATAAACGATACACATAATGAGTCATAAAGCAAAGATATCATATAAATGTGTGTATCAGGTCCATAAAGGTACAAAAATGCCCATGGGCTATAGTCAAGTAGGTCAAGCCGACCTCAAAAATGAATCAAAAGAACACCATCAATCAAATACAGGGGCTGAGCCCCTGGCATCACCTCCCCCAGTGCCACCTCCCCCTGTGGTGGTGTCATGGGTCGAATGGTGTGAACTTGCTGGTCTCTCTATCCGAGTCTGGGTCCTCTGGCTAGGACGGGTAGAAGACTACCTCGAGGTAGAGCACCCATTGACCTGTGAACCACCTGCATCGGGTGCCTCCTTAGGAACAAGCCCATGCCTCCTGAGCTACATCTGGAGAGTGGTAATGTGACCAACATGCTCCTAAATCTGCCCCTCATACTCATCCAATAGTAACTACAAGTGTAGAACCTCTACCCCTGAATCTATCTCTGGATCCCCCTATGGTGTAGAAGGAGGAACAAAAAACTACATCCTAGTAGTACCACCCTTGATAGTAGCCTATAGAGCTTGTATCTACATCATGAGCTACTCTATGGTGGCATCCTATTGTGCTATGGTAGCATCTCACTGCTGCACCTAGATCTTGGTCGACTGGAGCTCAGCCTCGACCTCATGCAATTATGCTCTCAGAGGAGAATCTCTCTCCTCGGGATCCAGCTCCTCCTCATCCTCCTTAGGAGCCTCCTGCTCCTCCACTACCACCTACTCTATTGGCTGGCCCCATACCTCGGTCCTGGCTCAGACTCTATGCCTTATCGGATCTGTGCCATCACCCCCACCATCATCCTCATGACCTAGGCTATCGGTACCATGCCACATCCGATCCCCCCACCACTGAGTGTATGCCTCTGTAACACCCCCAATGACTCCTGGGTCAACTATTGGGGCATCCTCCTCATCTGAGAGCTCTATAATCTACCATGGGGGTAGGTCCTTCTCTGCTGTGAGGCACCTATACAAAAATGGAACAAGAGGCACGTCCTATTGTAGCCCATACTGACGGAGAACCCGAGAGTAGAAGAAATACTCTCGGATGCCAACCTTGCGGCCAAGGAGCCACCGCTCATGCCACGTCTTAGCAGTAAAATTGGCTGGATCATCCCATGTCGGGCACTCATGATATGGGTGCCACATAACATCCCCGGCCTACAGCCTAGTGAAAGTAGTAGTATAATGGGGAAGCTCCCCTGCATGAGGATGACTCTTGCGTAGCTCATGCTCTCGAGCCCATCTAGTGGTATAGCACTACATCCACTCCTCCATAGCTATGATCATAAGAGGAAGCCCTCTGGGATGATCTACCTTGATGTGCTCCCATCCCCAAACCTGTAGAAGCAAGCTACAAGCAATGTCGATGTGACCTCATCGATGGATGTGGTACAACTCATCATAGCACTGAGCCAACAAAGACCTACCCCATGCATAGATGATAGGCTCCTCACTATCCAACAAGTCCTGAACCATCACCAAGAGGTTCCATGGGAACCTCAAACCTGAGCAATCTAGAATCAAGATATTGTTGATGACCATCAACAACACTGCATGCCTCGTAGAGAAGACACCCTCCTCATACCACTACGAGATGGACACTCCCCTAGATTTGGTGTCCTTGAGAGCCTCCGTAGAGTGCCCTTCAAACACCCAAGTGAAAATAACAACCTGATCATTAGTGGTCGAAGAGACAATGGCCACTCCATCAAAGGGGATCCGAAAGATCCTATACACATCTTTCAGCGTGATGGTCATCTCATCGGTAGGAAAGTGGAAGGTATTGGTCCGAGGGTCCCATCGATGGACCAAAGCCATAAGGTAGGCATGATCTACCATAATGGTGGGTAGTCTGGTGACATACTAAAGCCCATGGGCTTTGAGCCAAGCCCAATCATCATCATCCAAGAGGGGCAGAAGTGTATTCATGAGCTTCGGGTCCCGAGCTCGAGCAGTAAGAATCTAAGCAAAAGAAAAGAAAATGAATCATAACTACAATGCATCTAAGGCATAACTCACAATAAACATGAAAATGGTGCAAATAATGATGGGCTATCCTAAGTCTAGGTAAAGGAATAGAGTTGCACCTAATCAAACAAGTCAAAATTTCAAAAAAATCAATAAATCAACCTAAAAAATTTAAAAAAATAAAAAATTTCACTAAGTGTTCTTGGTCATTGTCACCTACAATGGCCAAAAATCGATCGCTGAAGCTGATAGTGGCCAAGCCCCAATGGTCAATTTTTTGACCGTTGGGATTCAAATCGGCCACTGCCAATGACAACGGCCAAGTTGCAGGCCTTCCTGGCCGCTCTGATCGATAGCGGCCAATGGGTAGCGAGGCAGATGCATCGACCCTAGGCCATAAAATACCAAAAAAATATAACAAAAACAACAAGACAAAATGGGGATAAGCCCACCACATAAAAACCTAAACTAAGCCTAGCTATGGGTTTTGATTCATTGCCAACAAGCTTAATGAGGTTCAATTACCGATTACTTAATGTGGTTCAGTTTTACCCAAAACAAAAATAAACAAGTAGGGTTAAGGTTTGAGGGAGTACTCGAGAAGCTCCGGCTCCTCCACCCGAAGATGCTTCACCCCATGCAACCATGATCTTCCAAGTCATAGAAATGCTCCAAATTGCAAAAGTCACTTTCACCTCAAAGCTCAAGAAAGCAAATTGACAACTAGCAAAGTGAAAAGACAAAACCCTAGGTTGAATTTTATATTGCCTTGGCCACTGCTGACATCAGTGACCCGCATCGCTTGGCCGCTCAGGACTAGAGCAGCCAGGGCCAGGCCTTTGGTGGCCATTGGACCTGACAATGACCGAGATCCTAGACAAAAACAACCACATCCCCTCCATGAGAAGGAACAAAAACATTCAAATAAGCACATTTTGAAGACTTCTAGTCATCATAATGACCAAAATAACATAAAAATCACATAAAAACAAATTCTCGAGTAAGCCTCGTATCCAGTCACTTACTCTATCAACTTAGCGATTGCAACGACTTGCACTCCATGTAATTCGGTAAGACGAGTAAGTCACCATAAGGCTACTTGGGGCAAAAACATTCATTTTGGAATCATGATGTATCACTTCAAACCCAAAAAAGACCAAGATGGTCGGACTGCTCCATGGGTGTGATAAAATCATCTTCATTCCCTTATGAAATCAAAAACACTAAGCCAAAGTGATGCAATATGAGCATAAATAGAATCACTCATCCTAACTCCCTAAGAAGGCTATTGATGGTTGGACCGCTCCTCGGGATAGGGATGGATGGTTATCATAAATAATTGGAATCACACTTGGATGTGGGTTCACCCATTGAAGGAACAAATGCTAGAAAGGAACCAGATTAGTCATATTGGTCAAGCGACTTGTCGCTTCATTCATTGTCATTTCTTCACCAATTCGTTGAGTGAAGAGGTAGTTCAAATCTTCAAAATAATCATAATCAAAATCAATAAAATATCACTCGATCATAACAAAATCATGTTCATCCTACGAATCATTGCATACAACAATCACATAATTTCCCTTGTTTGCTAGGAACGTAAGCAGACATGACATCTTCAATTGTAGCTCTCCTACCGATCGAAACTATTGTAGCAATTGAAGCTACCCGATTGAGTTTGAGGAATGAGTGCAATTTAACATGCCCAAGCCACTGAGCTAAGTCCTCCAAATATTGAGGCAATGATTCAAGGGGTGTGCACCATCTTGCATGATTGGGCCATCCGACGTTGATCAGACCACTGATCACCATACACCCTACAAACATATCAGTCTACATTTTTGCTCAGCGTTGTGTTTTCCACATAACGCATCACAAAAAGGGGCATCTGTAGACACCTAAAACATGTCATGTTTAGGGGAGCTACTCACATAGGCACATTCATAAGATCATATGACATAATATTGGACTTTCCAAGCATCAAAAGTGGTTCTCACCACTCATCTGGGGCATTTTGAGCCCATCCAAGCTTAGCCGCTCAAGACTAGAGTGGCCAAACCTTAGCCGCTCAAGCCTAGAGCGGCCAGACCTTAGCCACTCAAGACGACAGCGACCAGATCTTAGCCACTGTAGATGATAGCGGCTAAGCCATAAAAAGCATTTTGTCGATAGATATGCCCAATCACGGGTGGAAGTGGTAGTCTGCATGCAATAAAGGTGAGCGGGAGTAACTTTGCATTCCCTTTCATGGCCAGTTCACATAGGAGACTTGAGTTTGCATTTAGACTTCAGTTAACTGGTCTTTAAACATAGAAAAGACAAAAATCTTCTCATGCTAACCTTCACTACGCATGAGGGATTCAATCCTAGGGTTTTGAGCATAGACTTTAGGGTTTCACACACTTTAAAAGGTGCAAGCCTAGAGCACCAAAAAGATATGAATAAGTCCAAATTTGAGGAGAAAGGTACATGAAGATCACAATTACTATAGGAATACATTAGATCATTGAGGAGAGCTTTCGAGACTTGGAGAGCTTCCCTTGGAGATCACGTTTATGGTGAAGCCCTGACAAATTGGAGAGCAAAGCAATCACCATTTCAGAACATCAGATACAAGCTTTGATCCATAGCTTTGGAGCAAAGAGAACGAGATTCACTTTAGCGGCCGCTGTCATTGGACAGTGGCCCGTAGGCCTAGCTTAGGGTTTTAGACATTAGTTTCATTATTCTGTTTAGCATATCATTAGCATAGCATCATTTCATTCATTCGCATTCATAGCATTAGTTTCATTTGCACTTGCTTTCATTTGAGTATATTCATTACTTTTTTTTGGTAGATAAGATACTATAGTATTAATACCGGGTTTTACAGGTTGACCCAAAACCTTTTACAAAAATCAACCCAGGGCTGTTGATGAACATATCCTTACTAAGGATCCTATATATGTAAAATATACATACCACCAAAGCCATTACATCCGATAAGGCACATAGCCTGTTATCAAAAATAAACTTCCCATACAACATTTTGGGTATACCCAAAGAAAACACACATGCATCATAATTACAAAAAAGAAACAAACACGAATCCCTTCCTTGAGATAATGGAGAAATAAAAAGTTGTAGACACACATAGCAGAGTACTAAAAAAACTCCCACAAGCTCTGTATTGATAGTTACTCTTAATAATTCTTTGGTAATTGCTTTCTTCCATATATGACATGCTTTGGTACCACATACTATCTTGGCCAATCAGCCTTAGAGAAGTGAACCTGCTGGCTATATTTATGGCGGTGGCTATTTGGTGGTCCACGTGGCTTTGGTTCGAAGTCTTATATTGTCATTTCTTTCCTTCCTTGTGATTATCAACCAACCTCAAATTACTAATATGACTAGGAGCCATGTTATCTAACATGTGACTATCCCCATTAGTCTTTGTGGTATTTTCAAACAACATCCATGAAGATTGACAACTCAGATAATTTTTATTATGAGTCCAATTCAAAAAAGAGACGGCAATACTCCTAGCCTTCGAACTTACAGTGCCTTCCTTGTTGGTAAATTCGACTATCATTTTTGGTATTCTTGTTGCGTAAGCTCCTCTACTTCACTCAGGACACCGTGTTCCCATTTTAAAATTTTGTCACCATCAACACCTAAATTGGCCAGCTTATCAGCAATTTTGTTAGCTTCTCGAAAGACATGTTGGTCTTTTCTGCCCTGTCTTCCCTGGAAAAGGATCCTAGCCTCTTCAACAATTTTTTTAATCATCCAAGGAGGTGTTTTCCAATTATTGAGGAGATTTATAACATGCATAGATTCTCCTTCTATGATCAAATTGCCTTCTAAGTCTTGATTCATTTGAAGGCCTCTCCACATAGCTCTAGCTTCAGCTTCATTATTCATCCTTGTTCCCAAATATTTAGAAAATACAAGCATCATATTCCCATTATGATCTCGCACAATGCCACCAGCGCCTGCTCTGCCAGGATTGTCCTTAGCTACTCCATAAAAATTAAGCTTAAACCAACTAGTAGGAGGTGGAGACCACTTAACATTGGCTCTGGGGTTGACTACCCTAGGCACAGACTCATATAACAAGGTTAAGCTTAAATATTGAGCAATCATGGTCTCCTGCATATGATGTTTACAACTATCAAAAGAGATAAGGTTCACATTCTCATTGGCAAAGGATATGATCCTGGCAATGATAGTTTTATGATCATGGATAGACTCATTAAAGAATCTATGGTTCCTTTCTAACCACACCTGCCAAATATAGTGATTGAGATAAATTTTCCACATGTATCTAAGTCTTTGGCTTGAAAAGGGGCAAGGCCACTGGATGAACAAATCAAGTATGGTGGTTGGTTTTCCCCATGAAATATTTAAGGCCTTAAAAATCCCACTTAGGACAGTTAAGGAAAAAGGGCACTCAAGGAAAATGTGATAAATGGTCTCCCAATTAGCCCTGCACAGATAACAATGATTAGTGATACAAATACCTTTACGCATCATATTATCAATGGTTAGAATTCTTCCTTGGATAACTAGCCATGAAAAGAATGCAATTTTTGGAATTAATTTTTTTAAGTCCTTTTGGAGGACAAAATCCTTGTCATCAAGTAGAAGCTTGTAAGCTGATTTAACAGTGAACTACCCATTTTATTTAGGAGCCCAGGTCACTTGATCTTCCTTGGGTCTCATGGGGATAAACTGTTTCTTGAAAATGTTACAAAGATCATTTGATTTCACTTGAAATTCTTGAATTCTTATTTGTTTCCACTTCATTCTACCTCTGTCCTCAACCATATAATCAGAGACTTTTCTCCCAATGAGTTCTTTTGTGATATCTCTGATTTGGGCTTGTTGAGTGGTATTTTCACACACTTGTGAAAGTGCACTCTTCTTTAGGATTTGGGTTCCAAATCCCCTCTTGCAAAGAAGTTAAACAACCAACTTCTCCAAGGTCTCCGCTGTATTAGCATTTGCAACTGTGTATTAGTAATCTCAAATGAAGATAATCAATTTAAATGCTTGGAACACCTTAGTGATTGCAAGTAACTGTAAACAAGGGGCAATGTTGGTTTATTTCACCATGAAACTTTAGTGATTGTTCATTTTTTTTAGATTTTGTAATTTTTAAATATTTATTTTAACTAAGTTAAACCTTCTGGAAAAATAAAATAAAATGAACAGAAATGCAAAAAATTAAAAATTGAACACATTCAGTCTGATGCTATCCTATTTCGACAAAACTGAAGATATGAGGTTTTCATGCATGCAACCTAACTTATTGGACCTGCAAAACAAGCACAATCCGGATAAGCTAAGTGCTGGCTCCTAAGGATTTAAATGAGGTTTTTAGATTTAAGCATTCGTATGCAGCAACCAAGAAAAACTTGCATCAACTACATTTACAAGCCTAAAATCTAAAAAGGAAAAATAGAAATTTAATCTTGCATGTAGAAAATGACTCCTTTATTTTCCATAAAATGCAAATTTTTGAAAAATTTTGCATTAAAAATATCATGTTACAATAGCAGAATCTCTTGTTTTTCCAAAACTAGAAGTGGAATAAAAGCACTCCAAAGCAGGTCTAGAATGGCTCATCCCCCTCAGCTCTACAACCCTGCTCACAACAGTTTCTGACCCCTGTGCCTGTCTTCACTTGTGCCTTTAAAATTTCTACTACGACTCTCTGCTTTGCCTTGTGACGCTTCGTTTCATCTTCCCGATCGATTCGTTTCGTTTCTTGCTCTTCATTACTCTGACTTTTGTTTGAGCATTGAAATGTTTGATTTTCTTGCTAATTATAACTACTTTTGCAGCCCTTACACATGTACGCCATGTGTTCCACACTTTTTTGCATGTTTTGTAACGGCCCCATGCAAATCGTGACAAAAAATAGCATGTCGCGATATCGCAATGTTTTTATGCATGCAACATTGCTCCTCTACTTTCATCGTGAAAATGCGACATGTCACAATATCGTGACATTTTCCTACCAACAACCTCATCCGCCTTCATGCACCACGAAAATGAGACATGTCGCGAAATCATGACATTTTTTTGTATGCAACCTTGTTAGCCTTCATGCACAGCGAAAAATGAGACATGTTGCGAAATCGTGAAATTTTTCTCGTATGTAGCCTTGTTCTTCCTCCTGCATTGCGAAAATGATACATGTCACGAAATCGCAACAATTTTCTATTTCGGGCCATCTTGCTGCAACTTGTCGTGAAATCATGACACTTTTCTGTTTCGGGCCATCTCGCTGCAACCTATCACGAAATCACGACAATTTTCTGTTTCGGGCCATCTCGCTGCAACCTGTCGTGAAATTGCACCAATTTTTTGTTTCGGGCCATCTCGCTGCAACCTGTCATGAAATCATGACAATTTTTTGTTTCGTACCATTTGGCTACTCTCTGTTGCGAAATCATGATGCTTTTCATTTTCACCCTTCATCTCGTCTTTAGGTCACGAAATGGCGACATGTTGCGATATCGCGACAACTTTTCATTCTGTACACTCTAGCTGCTTTATGTTGTGAAATCGTGATGTTTTTCTCTTTCGGGATATCTTGCTTCTTTCTGTCACGAAATCATGACACTTTTTCATTTCGAGATGTCCAGCTGCTTTCTGTCGTGAAATCATGACGCTTTTCTATTTCGGGTTGTCCAACTGCTTTCTATCGTGAAATCGCGACGCCTTTTCTCTTTCATACCATCTGGCTGTTTGGAGCTACGAAAATATGACCCGTCGTGATATCGCAACATTTTTTTGCTTCGTACCCCTTGGATGCTTCCTATCATGAAATCATGATGTATTTTCTTTTTCGGAAGCGATGGAGCAACATGTCGCGATATCGCGACACTTTTCACTTTCTAGCCACGACGAAGCAACATGTCGCGATATCATGACACTTTTCATTTTTGATCAGCGACAGGGCAACACGTCATGAAATTGTGACAACTTTTCTTTTCTGGCCGTGATGGAGCAACACGTCACGAAATCGTGACACCTTTTCTTTCCTGGCCGTGATGGAGCAACATGTCGCGATATCGTGACACTTTTTCGTTTTCGGCCGCGACGGAGCAACATGTCGTGATATCACGACACTTTTTCATTTTCGGCCGCGACGGAGCAACATGTCGTGATATCGTGACACTTTTTCATTTTTGGCTGCGACGGAGCAACATGTCGTGATATCGTGACACTTTTTCATTTTTGGCCGCGATGGAGCAACATGTCGCGATATCGCGACACTTTTTCATTTTTGTGCAATTTTGCTTTTTTCTTGATTTTTAGCATTTGGGTCACTGAGGTCTTCTTTGGAAGCAAGCAAAAAAGGTAGGTCCCCAATTTTGGGGTGTGTTGTGGATCAGCCACAACAGGGCTAAGTTAGGATATTGTGTTAGTGTTTTGTCCTTAGCCCACCTGTCATTCCAGTAATTTATCCTCTCACCATTGCCTAAAACCCATATTAAACCTTTTTTGATGATTTCCTTACAAATAAGAATTGCTTTCCAAAAAGCAAAAAATCTTATTGGAACTGATTCACTTAGAAATTCCATATTTTGAAGATACTTTTGTTTGATGATAGTTGTCCATTCATTTTCCTCACCATAAATGATATGCCATGCCTGCTTAGCTAGTAAAGCTAAATTTATATGAGCAATTCTCCTCAAAACTAAGCCCCCATTTTCCTTGGGTCTGCACACTTTGGTCCATCCTACAAGGTGTATCTTTTTTTTCTCCTCTGATCCATTCCATAAAAATTCTTTTTGGAGTTTCTCAATTTTCTAGAAAACCTTCACAGGGGCTTTTAAAATGAAGAGGAAATAAACTAGAATGCTCTGATGAGAGGCCATAGTGAGGGTCAGCTTTCCTTCTTGAGATAGAATATGACCTTTCCATCCAGCAAGTTTTTTTTGAATTCTTTCAATAACCCTGTGCCACATTGACTCTCTCGAAGAACAAATAAAAATAGGGAGACCAAGATATGAAGTGGGGAGGTTTACTATATCACACCCTAAAATTTCTACAATCCTTCCTTGCCTCTGAATGGGGGTGTTCAAAAAATATAACTTGCTTTTACTAAAATTAACTTTCTGACTAGTAGTGTCCTCGTAGAGTTGCAGGATGTATTTAATTATTTTGGCCTCAACCATCGATGCCTTAGTCAATATAAGGGTATCATCAATGAATTTTTTGTGAGAAACAACCCTAGTGAGATATGTTGCCTTGATTCCCGATATTAGCCTTGAACTACAAGCATTTTTTATGGTTTTGCCTAAAGCTTCTACCACAACGATGAATAACATGGGTCTGATAGGGTCCCCCTACTGAATTGCTTTGTGAATTTGAAATTAACCAGTAGTTTTTCCATTAACTAGAATCGAGAACCATGATTTTGAAATACATTCTTTGATCAAATTAACCCATTGGTTGTGAAAACCAAACTTAAGGAGGACATCAATTAGAAAGTCTCAATTTAGCCTGTCAAATGCTTTGTTCATATCAAGTTTGAGGGCAAAAATAGACCTGTTAGTCTTATGAGCAGAGTGCAAAGCTTCATGAACTATGATAACTCCATCCAAGATTGACCTGCCCTACACAGAGCTTCCCTAGCATGGATCTATGATGCGGAGTAGAATATCTCTCATTCTATTTGTAGTGGCTTTAGTTATGATATTGTAAGAAAAATTGCATAGACTGATTGGCCTGAAGTAAGCCATAGATTCAGGGGTTTGCTTCTTAGGAATTAGAGAAATAAAAGTAGAGTTGATACATTTTGGGATATGATTACTTGCTTGGAATTCTCTAACAGCAAAAATTACATCCTCACTTATGATGTCCCAAAAAGCTTGATAGAAATGAGGGGGAAAGCCATCGAGTCTCGAGGCTTTGTATGGCTCCATGCTAAACAAGGATTCCTTAATTTCCTCATCATAAAAGGGAGCTAGAATATTAAGGTTTATATCCTCATTTATTATGCTAGGAATGGATTACAAAAGAATATCTTTGGCCTCCTCATTGCACTACGATTCCTGAAAGATAGAATTGAAATAAGTTACTACCTCCTTTCTGATTTCTGTTAAGTCTTGAGTAATAGAACCATATTCTTTTTAAAAAAAAAATATCTTGTTATTGCTTCTATTTCTAAGCATGGTGACATGAAAAACTTGGAATTGTAATCTCCATATTTCAACCAAAGAGCCCTTGATATACTTATTACTAACAACCTCATTCGGGGAAGCATTCTCGAACATCTAAGCGTGTGTTGTTGTTTCATTGCTTATAGGGCCACAGGTTCACCGAACAGAATCTGCAACATACGAGAGCAAAAGGGATACCTCTAGGAAATAGACTTGGAGAAGGAGGCATCTATAAGCCCTCATATATTTCCATGTGCAAAACTGGGAAGCTTTTTATAGCGCACCACCCCTTTGCGAGTGGATAATTTTACCCACTTGTAACCTTATTGTATCTAAATGAGTATCCCTAAGAGGTACCGACATGTAACCGGGTTTTAATACGAATAAAGAGATCTATCTTTATTACTTCAGCGTTATATGATATTTCATGGTCTTTCATTTCATCATTGGGTATAATATTGCAAGTAGAGTAAAGCGGTGTGTGCATCCCAGGGTCACTACAGTATATATGTATGTGTATATATATACATACATGTATGTATATATATGCATATATACATATGCATACATATATATATATACATATATATACATACACGTATATATATATATACACCTTATCCTAGATAGGATATAATTAAAATTCTTGAACATACTTCATACCTGCAACATTGTAATTTTTTTCAAACTAAAAAATGAAAATTATAGATTTTTTCTAAGTAAAAACATATATATCTATAGAGAAAGAGATAGATAAATAGATATATAGATAGATGCAAATATAGATAGAGAGATATATACACACATGTCATCAAAGAACAACAAAGACAGAATAATCCTTTATATATAATTATAATTCACACATCAAATATGAACTCTCCTAATATTTATTGACCATAAATTCAAAACTTAAGAAGAAGAAAACTTAAGAATTCAAAACTTATAGTATCGTCATGCCTTCCTTCTTATGTGCATGTCAATTTGTTGATTGTGTAATATTGAAATAATTTTAATTAAATGCAATTACCAATCATAAAAAAAACATCATAATTAGTTTAACATCCAGTGTCTTTAGTTTAATGTTTCTAAGTTTGAGAAATATACAAAACAAAATTCATAATTAGTTTAACATCCATATCATTAATTGAAATTTAAAAAAATCGTATTAGACATGTACAAAATAAATATCCTTCAAATCCAATATCTTGAATTGGATGTGCAAAAGCTTGAACCTGAGTTTTTTCTTGAAGGTCAAGGTGTTTAACAAGTTGAATCATGCTATTTGATAGTATAGACTATTTGTTAAAATAAATAATGATATTTTAGCATTTACGTTGTACTTTGTAGTATACATACAAATTATCTAGTTTTATGGTTAATATATTTGATATCAATAGTATTAAATTATTAATCAAAATATTTGTAATGTTGAAGAAGTGGAATTACTAGATTGGAAAATAATGTGCAATGAGACAAATTTTTAATGAAATGTTAAAATAATAGATCATTATTGTTAAAAATGTTTAAGCAAACTTATTAAAAAATGGCTATATGGGATTAAAATAAGTTTCATTCATAATAAATCATGATTGCATTACCATAGCATCTTAGAAGTCCTCCACATGATATTATATCATTTGATTCACATGTTAAGACCCATGTATGTGAAACTCCTCATTCTCTACCATTGACCCAAATCCCATTTCGGGGACCAATTAGTTTTATCTAGATAAAAATATTAATATTTTTTTTTGGTAATTATTATAATATATTAACAATGGGTTTTTATAGAGGATCCCAAAACCTTATGTACAAAATTAGCCAACTTTCTAATGATGCATCATACCTCTTGGCTGTAACAATAAACCTAAATGAAAATAAACCATCCTAATGCTGCAGACTTGAAAATAGCAAAAAGGGATTTTAGGCCTAGAGACCCAACAACAAAAAGAAAATAGGATAGACCCGAGAGAAATCCAAAGAGAGGCCACAAACAAAGAGACAGACACCATGGAAAGCTAATCACGATCCTCCTATCCTTCCGAATTTGGGTGCTGCTGGTTCTGCTTCAGGATAGAAATCATGGAGTTGACAGAAGTAAGAATGGAAATAGCCAGGTCCAGGCCTTCCAAAAATGCCACGCCACCCCAAAACACGTTAGAATGGGCCTTCCAAAAACTGTACAAGGAAAACATCAGGAAGGGATGTCTTCCCTGGCCAACCTTTCCACCTCGGATGGGAAGCGAGATTGCCACACAACCAGGCACATAGTCGCAATCCCTTTATTGGCCATGTGGTCAGCCACGCGATTTCCTTCTCTAAAAATATGATTTGCTTTCCATCTACCGCAATAGGAGAGAAGAGATCTAGCCTCGAGGATGATGTTGTAGACTTTCCAAGATGGATTTTTGGTGCCAAGAAGGTAATTCATGATGTTGAGCGAGTCATCCTCAATGATAAGAGGCTAGGGATCCTCAAAGAGAATCCGAATACCATTCAGAGCACCTCGAGCTTCAGCATAATGATTCGTCTGGGAGCCCAAATATTCACAATAGGCCATAACAATATTCTTGTCATAATCATGGACAACCCCACCAGTGCCAACGGGCCCAGGATTCCCCTTAGCCACTCCATCAAATTTTAATTTAATCCACCCCATGGGGGGTTTGGTCCACATAACATTCCTTCGATAGGGCCCTTTAACAACCTCCAGAAATGGCCAGAGATTCATCATTTTGAGAATAGCTTCTTCGCTCGAAATATGGGGATGGGGACTGGGAACAACAATAGAATTCTCAATGGCGTAATATAACGCCCTTTGAGCAACAAAAGGGGGCCCTCTAGGAGCTCTGCCAAATATTTTAGCATTCCTCTCTAACAAAATTTTCCAAATTAAATGGTGGAAGGAGGCCTTGAGGAGGAAGTGGAGCTTGGGATTCTTGAAAAGATTAGGCCATTGGTGAAAAACATCTTTAAGGGATCGAGGAGAGCACCAGAGGATCTGGAAGGAGGATAGGACAATGCTCAGAACAGAGTGGGAAAACGAGCAATGCAAGAATAAATGATCCCTCGTCTCACAATCTGCTAAACACAAATAAAACCTATTGGGGAAGGCAAAACCTCTCTTGTGAAGGTTTTCAATAGTTAAGGCTTTATTGTGGAAAGCAATCCATGCGAAGAAGTTGATTTTAGGAACAACTCCTTTCCTCCAAACAGTATTCCACCTATAGTCCAGAGCAGTCTTGGTGGTGAGGAGCTCATTAGCTGATTTAACAGAGAAATGCCCATCCTCCGTACCACTCTAGATGATCCTATCATTTCTCTTGGCATAAGGAATTAAAATCTACTGAAGGATATTATCGAGGAAGGTAACCTCATTATTAAAACCCTCCACAACAAGAAGCTTCCACCAAGGGAAATGGGTGCTCCGATCTATGAAACCCGCCACCTTGAGCTAAGATAAAATTATTAATATCATGACTTTGTAATTATTTCATTTTTAAGAGTTTGATGCTATTTAACTTTAAATTATTTTTTGGGTTATTAAAATTTTATATTAAAAATATTTGTTTCTACACCTACTCAAAATGATCAATTTTAATATAAACTTCCTCCATTCAAAAACCTCAAAAGTATTTTATATGCTAGTTTTTATACAATGGCCTTGGATCAAATTAAATGTGTTATCATATTTGATTGTCCCTGGTGAGGTAATCACACCTCATGGGAAGCGACATAGTAGGGTCGTGGTTGAAAGCACAAAGTTTGGCTCAATCGAGGGCCTCCAAAAAATTTTACAAAGTCAGTTCCTTGTTAGGATGTGATATTCAAGGTGCACTTTGAATCAAAAAAGTAAAATGCGTGCAAGATATAAAATAAAAACAACACAAAAATAGATAATGGGGTGGTGATGCACCAAAAGATATGCTAAGATCTTCCTACAAAAATAGGCTTGAACACTATGTGCCAATAGTGAACACTTTCTCTTCTTGACACAGTGAAGCATAGATGAGAGTTATCAAATATAGGCATGGATAAGAAGGATGGTCCCACAATAGTTCCAATGATAGATGTTTGATCCAAAAATATATGTAGGCCTCTCACACATACATACACTTGATAAAATCCTAAATAGACAAAAAGTCATAAACAAATACATACACACAAAAACACGTCAGCAAGAGGTCATAGATGACTATACCAAAAAATACACATAGGATATTGTATATGTATATGCAAGTAAAATTTTACAGAGATTATTTCAAAAGTGGGGGTTCAATATTTACCCACAAAATACTCAAGATTCAACTATTTTTATAAAAATAAATTAAATAAAAGCCTACAAGAGAATACAATTGTAAACTTATTGATTTTTTTTACATCCTAAACTATAGCTATTTATTGTTTGTAATATGGAAATCTTCCCTCTAAAACTTGCATGATGATTGACTTTGTGGCTACCTTTTCCTAGGGATTATAAATATTGAATGAGGTTGCCTTTGACCATTGTTTCTATGATTTATTAGTTTTCATGGTTGCAAGTACCTATTCCTTTGTATTTAATATTTCACCTACATTTACCCTTTTTGCTAAGCTAAAATGCTCCTATAGATGACCCATATATTCTTCATAATGGTACACTATATCTCTTATTTTTTATTTTTTTGGAAATCCATGCACTATCACCTACTCCCGCCTTGGTATTGGTATGCTCATATACCTCCAAAATTCCCCATTTTTTAGAAACTTTTCCTTGAGCTCTCTATCCATGACATCAAATATTAGTATCTGCACTATTAAGACTTTGAATTGCCCTTTTTCTTTAGGACTTTAAAGTTTAGATAAGTTATTCCATTAGACTTTTTTGATTATTCTTATCAAAACTCCTAATCATTCCTCTTTTTATGTCTTCATGTTTTACCTTTTTTTGCTTTACAATTTCTTCCCCTTTGGTTCATACCAACTCCTGCCTTGTGGCCAAGGATATTTTTCTTGGGATATTTACATGTTTGCCAGTCTACTAGTAACTTAGTTCTTTTATTGACATAGAGAGGTTTTCACTTTAACAACCCGTTTTTTAAATGTGGGGAAGTATATATCCTTTGAAATATATTGGCATAAAGTTATCACAAGGATCCATCTCCTTCCCCTAGTTGTTAGTTCCCTTCCTATCATCCTCAACCAAGGATATCCTTGGATGTGTGGTGGAGGGATGACACATGAGGTTCCAGAGGCCACTTACCCAAACCAATGCATATGATGGTGAATCCTACTAATTTTGTGTAGGTTATGTTTGGTTTGATCCTCCTCCTATGATGAAGTCTTTTTAGTTATTATCAAAAAGGTTTATTAGTTTTTAACAGGAGTGAAACCTAGCTCATATATCATAAAAAAGGCTTTGGATTGCTCATTGTGGCTCCCAAACTTAAATAGGGGCACAAGCTTCCAAACTTCCATGCACAAGCTTTGTGCACAAAATAGGGGCTCCAAGCACGCAACTGCCCCTGGCCAAGCTGTGGCTGACCTTGGCATTGTCGGCCACAGGCCCGACAGACGTCTGATAGCACTGTCAGATGCTGTCATCATGGCACTATGGATAGCAGAAGTCAGCGTGCCGCTCGACAAGCTTGTCGTGCACTCGCATCATAGGCAGCCAAGCCTACAGACACCTGACAATGCTGTCAGGTGCTGCGACAGCTGAACCTGCCACTTCGGAGTCACAGCCTGACAAGCTTTTAGGCTGTTAGGCTGGTGGACAATGAAAGCTACCATCGGCTTGGCCCCGGGTGCTGCACTGTTGATTGACAGTGATGGCCTAACAGTCATGCCTGGCGTTGATAGTCATATCGGGAAAATTTGCACCTACCACTGATAGTCACGTTAGGCAAAGTCACGCCTGGCACTGTCAATCTGACAGCAGGCTCAGATCTGCTGTCAGACCTGACAAATGCGCCAGGCGACAGCTTACTGCCCGACGGCATTCGGCCAGCAGGCTATGGTGGATAGGCACTGTGGGCTATCGAAAGCCGTCGTGGCCTGGCCGGGCTATCGAATGCAGCCGAACCTGCTGCAAGGGCTTCGGTTGCTTTAAAAAAATATAATTTTTTTTTTTACAATATGCAGCAGCAAAGTAATTTATTATTAAAATAATATATTAACAAAAATTAAAGCTTTTCTAACACAAATTAAACAAAAAATTAAAAATTAACTAGGGGGGTTAATTCTAAAATTTGAAAAGCTTAAATTATAAAAATGCAAGCAACCAACTCCCACCAGTAGCTCTCCTTTCAAGATCTGGTCGACACATGACCAACATTTGAAAGGCAACCAGATCTAAGTCGACACACGACCTAGCTTTGATGACCTCCTAGAGCTCTTCAGTACTCAAAAATGGGGGGGGCAGCAGGGTCAAATGGCTCCCTAATCCTAATTGGACCGTAGCTACGATCCAATCCCTTCCAAGGATCACAATACGAAGAAATCTGAGGTAAAATTTTCCTATACCTCTTGAGCATAAGCAAAAAGTTGAAACGAGGAGTTTGTCGGCGAAGGAACTTCCTTCTCCGAATGGTTTTCAAGCTCCCCTTGGGCTTAAACCGAGTCCTCAATGAGAAAATATTTCTCATAATAAAACTATCTCCTATCCTCTCACCTCACAAGCCCTAGTGCAAACATGAACTAGGCTCTGATACCAATGAAAAGGATTGAAAATCCAACTAAGTGTTCTATTATTTACAATTCAATATATAGGCACTAATGGCCCAAAATACATAACCAACCCATCAAATCATGGATTTGATCCAATATGCTTAACCATAAGCTACAAAAGTGCAAAGGAGAATGCACGTAAACTTCTAAGTTAAGAGAAAGGAATATTGCTAACTAGAAGATCCATTTTAGCTATCTTGAAGTACACACTTCCTACTTTGAGTTCACACTTACTAACTAACACTCTAAATGACAACTAGAAGATAACTAGTGCCCACAAGTGCATGTGAGAAGGAGACTCACTTACAATTATTAATTTGCAAGAAATAAACTATGCAAACCTAGCTAGGAACTACTAGAGGGGTCATATGAAAGATCTAACATCAATCCTCATCATGCCTCCCCACAATAGAAGCATTGGACTCCAATGCTTTCAAAAGAATAGGAAAGTCACGGGACATCTGATGAAAAGAAATCCAACGAGCCTGATGCGGCAGCTGTCCTCGCCGAGCCACAAGATATGAGGTGGTAGACCCCTGGCGAGTCTGTCGAGTCTTCGTGTCATAGATCTGATCTGCATCCAATGGTAACTGAGCTTCAGGAACCACGTCCACAGGATGACTGATAGTTGGTGCAGTCTCCAATGTAGAGTCAAAGTACAACTTCAAAAGATCTACATTGACGACGTCATGAATTCCCAAGTGTGCGGGAAGATCAAGGCGAAAAGCATTCTCGGACACCTGCTGAAGAATAGTATAAGGCCCATAGCGAATTGGTTTGATTTTGCTATGAGTCTTATCAATAAAACGCCGCTTGTCAAGATGCAACCAAACTTTGTCACCAACCTGAAATGGATGAGGAATTCGATGTCGATCCATGGCCTTTTTTGCTGTTGTTGTGTCTTTTGCAAAATCTCAACCACCTTTGATTGAAGATTGTGCAAGTGTTGAATAAATGAGTGTGCCTTGTCTTGCTCCTTCTGAAGATGTGAAGTGACAGGAGAAGGCAAAGACAAAGGTAACTCATAAGGTGCCAAGGGCTGAAATCCCATACAAACTTCAAAGGGTGAATGACCTGTAGAAGAATGTAGGGCCCTATTATAGGCATGTTCAATATGAGTGAGACTCAAGTCCCACTTTTCTGGTGAAGCGTGATGATAGATTCGTAAACTTTGCACAAGTGTACGGTTTACCACTTCAGTCTGCCCATCGGACTGCGGATGATAGGCGATGGAAAAGTTAAGGGAAACTCCCAAAATCTTCCACAAAGAATGCCAAAAGTGACCCACAAAGCGTGAATCACGATCCGAGATAATGCTGGTAGGTAGACCAAAGGAACGCCAAATGCTTGTCAAAGAAAAATTGGGCTAAGTCTGATGCAGAACTTGTCTTGCGGCATGGAATAAACTTAGCCATTTTATTGAATCTGTCAACCACCACGAACACACAATCATGTTGGCGCACCGTCATAGGAAAACCACTAACCAAATCCATGGAAATGCTTTCCCAAGGATGGGAAGGAATGGGCAAAGGCATGCCTAAGCCAAACTTCCTATTAGCTGGTTTTGAGCGACAACAAACCGCACACTCGTTTGAGAAATCTCAACACATCCCTCCGCATTTTAGGCCAATAGAAAAATCTTTGCAAATGATGAAGTGTTTTATGCTTCCCAAAGTGACCACCATAAAGTGTAGAATGAGCTTCCTTAAGAAGTGACACTCTAGGCTCACAAGGAACACAAACCTTGTCCAATTTGTAAAGAAGTCCTTCTTTGATGTAGAAATCTTGGAAAGGACGCAAATTGGAAGAAGAAGGCTTACTCACTTGCTCAAATATTTTTCCAAAATCAGGATCCCGAGAATACTGATTAGGCCAAGTCTGAAATCCCAAGTGTGAAGTGGACATAAATGTTAAGGCAAGAGCGGCTGGAGGCCTACTCAAACAATCAACAATAGTATTACTCTTCCCCTTTTTGTACTTGATCACCAAGTGAAATTGTTGGAGGTAAGAGGCCCACTTCATATGTCTTGATTCTTCAATTTTACTTTGAGATTGTAAAAACTTGAGAGGCATATGATCAGTGTGTACTACTGTATCTTTTCCCAAAAGATAATGTCTCCAATACTTAATAGCTTGAACTAAAGCATACAACTCCTTGTCATATGTAGAATAGTTCAACTTAGCAATAGAAAAGGTTTCGAATGATAAGCAAACTGGATGACCATTCTGTTTGAGCACAGCTCCTAAGGCAACTTTAGAGGCATCCGTTTCAATCTCAAAAGGTTGAGAGAGGTCGGGTAAAGTTAACATAGGTTCTGTACAAAGTTTCTTTTTGAGTTTCTCAAAGGCAACTTCTTGGCTTTTCTCCCAATGAAATGGAATTTTGGACTTAGTGAGATAATGCAATGGAGCTGCAAGGGTGGAATATTGAGGAATGAACTTGCGATAAAAATTCGCAAGTCCTAGAAAACTCCTTAACTCAGTGAGAGTTGTAGGAGGGGACCACTTAAGTAAAACATCAACTTTTATGGGATCTACCTGAATTCCACTCTCACTAATCACATAGCCAAGGTAAGAAACTGAAGTATTGCCAAAAGAACACTTGGAAGAATTGGCATATAATTGATTCTTCGCAAGAAGATCAAGGGTTTTCTGGATATGCCTAAGGTGTTCCTCCCAAGTTTTTGAGAAAATCAATATATCATCAAGATATATTATGACAAATTTGTCAAGTACATCACGAAATACATCATTCATCAACCTCATGAAGGTTGCAGGAGCATTAGTAAGACCGAAGGGCATGACCAACCATTCAAAGAGGCCCATCTTCGTCTTAAAAGTTGTCTTCCATGTATCCTCAGCTTGGATACGCACTTGATGATATCCACTTTTGAGATCTATTTTTGAAAAGAACTTAGCTCCTTGAAGCTGATCTAATAAATCATCAATGCGGGGTAAGGGATATCTATTCTTCACAGAAATTCTGTTCAAAGCACGAAAATCAATGCATAATCTCCAAGTGCCATCTTTTTTAAGAACTAACAAAATAGGTGAGGCACAAGCAGAAGTACTTTCCTTAATGAAACCCTTAGACAACAAATCTTCTATTTGCCTTTTTATTTCTTCATTTTGCAAAATAGATTGTCTATACATGGGAGCATTAGGAAGGGAAGAACCAGGAATTATTTCAATGCTGTGATTAATTGTGCGAATTGGAGGAAGAGACTTTGGCTCCTGAAATATGTGTGAATAACTTTGCAATATTTTATCCATTGAAGAGTGTTGCTTTGTAATGGATGTAGATGTAGAAGTGTTTTGAGAGCGAATGAAAATTAGAGCAACATCACCACCTTTCTTAATTACTCTTTTCGTTTGCTTGGAACTTAGAATGATGTTAGGAGTGTTGGTGCTTTTAATGAGAAAGACCTTACCATATTTTTGAAGTGTGTAGGTTCTTTTGAAAGCATCATAAACAGCTCTCCTATCATACTGAAAAGGTTGTCCAAGCAAAATCCCACAACAATCCATAGGAGTCACATCACAAGTGACTTGATCTATGAAATGTGGGCCAAGTGCAAATTTTAATGTGCAAGTGTGAGTGATTTCTGAGCCTCTTCCACTATCCTTCCAACCCAAAGAATAAGGTTGAGGATGAGGCTCCATAGGTAACTTCAAACGCTCGACAATGGACCTCGCAATTAGATTTTTCTGCGAGCCATTATCCACTATACAATCAGTTGCAAAATTATGAAGCAAATGGGCTCGAGTGATGAACAAAGCATCACGAGCCCCTTCTGATGAACTTACATTTACCAAGGTAACTTCATTAAGCTTACCTCGTAATTTCGTATATACTCTACTCTCTCCTACAGACTCAAGGGGACCCTTGGAAGCATCCTCCTCTTGAGTAGTAATTACTAAACTCTTCTTTTTAAGCTTAAAGCAATCAGCTTTTTCATGCCCTTTCTTCTTACAATAATTGCAAAATTTCTTAGAAGAAGAAGAAGAAGATTTAGAAGAAGAAGAAGAAGGAGTAGAAGCGAAAGGGGAAGGAGAAGAAGGAGATGGAGAAGACACATTCTTCTTTTGAGCAAAATTCTTCTTTTGTGAGAAAGAATTATTCCCTTTTGATGAGTTTGCAACCACTTGAGTAACAAGTGTGCGGAATGCCTGCGATTGCGCCTTAAACTTGTCCTCCGCAAGCTGCGCCTGGTTGAAAACTGAATCCAACGTTTCCATAGAAACAAACATTAGTTCCCTGTACAAATGCTCTAACAAGCCACTTTGAAATTTGAGAATCAAACCTGGAACATCATCCTCCACATTCACAAGTATTCTGAACTCGTTAAACTGGAAAATATATTCTTGTACAGACATATTAGTACCTTGTCGAAAATGAAACCATTTAATAACCAATTCCCTAGAATAATTTGAAGGATAGAAATTGGTCTTAAGACATTGTACAAGCTCATCCCATGTAGTGAGTACATCCTGTCCTCTTTTTCGTTCAACAAGTACTTTGGCTAAACCAAAAAGTTTTAGCTTAGCATAAGGCACTATATCATCTTCTGAAAGTTGAGAGTAAGAAAACCAAGAACTCATGTCAAGAATCCAACTATTCAAGACATCAGGGTTCCTGGATCCATCATACAATGGAACTTCACAACGAACTCTCAGACGAGAATCATGAGCAGAAGTTGAAGCATTATGCAAAGAAATGTCATTTACCTTCATGGCAAGATTGCCAAGGACTTCTGCCATGGTAGTGTCATTAGCTTTATCTGCCAAAGCATTTACAACATGGGCCAGTTCTGCCACTTGGGCAGCCAAGTCAGAAGCCATGTGTTCCCGGGTATAAGCCAGGAGTAAAAATGAGAAAGCACTAATCAAGGAAAGAAAATGGAAATTTTCCTTGTTACAATGGAGTGCTTCTAAATTTGAAAATTTTACTCCTAAGGCTGAAAATTTTGAAATTTTTAAACTAATCTAAGGTGCAATTTAGCATTTATTAATTTAAAAATAACTTAATTAAAAATTAAATTTCAATTAATCAAAGATTAATGAATTTAATCAAGCTATTTAAAAATTAAATTAATAAACACCAAATTTAACATGCTACCTTAAATAGTAAAAAATTAAAAATTACAATAAGTTACCCTTCAAAATGACTTACAATGCACTCCCACTTAATTTCAGTGCATGAAATTCTGCTGCTACTGTGGCACACTTCCCGAGGCAGACTTCACAAAAACTCCTGTTGCACGCTTCCCGAGCAGATAAAACACCAACAACAAAATTCCAATTACAATGCAAAAGAATTATAGTGGGCAAAAAAAATCATGCAAAATTTTGTCATGCACAAACTTTCGTGCACTAATTTTTGTGCACATCTATCATGCACAAACTTTCGTGCACAAGCTTTGTGCACAAAATAGGGGCTACAGCTGACCCAGGCGCTGTCGATCGCAGGCCCGGCAGACGTCTGACATCACTGTTAGACGCTGCCATCACGACATTGTAGACAGTAGGCCGTGCAGTCGCCTGACAAGCTTGTCAGGCATTGTGTCATAGGCAGCCAAGCCTACAGATTCTTGAAAATGCTGTCAGGCACTGCGACAGCTAAACCTGCCACTCCGGAGCCATAGCATGACAAGTTGTCAAGCTGTCAGGTCGACGGATAGTGCAAGCTACCGCCAGCTCGGCCCCGAGCACTGTGCTATCGACGGACAACGATGACTTGACAGTCGCACCTAGTGCTGATAGTCACGCTAGGCAAAGTCACACCTGGTGCTAACAGTCATGCCGGGCAAAGTCGCGCCTGGCATTGTCAGTATAACAACAAGCTCAGATCTGCTATCAGACCTGACAAATGCGTCAGGCGACAACTTGCTGCCTGACGGTAGTCGACCGACAGGCTACGACGGATAGGTGTCATGGGCTGCCGAAAGCCGCCGTGGCCTGGTCGGGCTGTCAAATGCAACCGAACATGCTGCAAGGGCTTCGGCTGCTTAAAAAAATATATATATTTTTTTTTTTTACAATATGCAGCAACTTAATATATTAATAAAATAATATATTAACAAAAATTAAAGCTTTTCTAATACAAATTAAAAAAATTTAAAAATTAACCAGGGGGGTTAATTCTAAAATTTGAAAAGCTTAAATTGCAAAAATGCAAGCAACCAGCTCCCACCAGTAGCTCTCCTTTCAAGATCCGGTCGACACACGACCAGCATTTGAAAGGCAACCAGATCTAAGTCGACACACGACCTAGCTTTGATGACCTCCTGGAGCTCTTCAGTACTCAAAAATGGGGGGGCAGCAGGGTCAAATGGCTCCCTAATCCTAATTGGACCGTAGCTACGATCCAATCCCTTCCAAGGATCACAATATGAAGAACTCTGAGGCAAACTTTTCCTATACCTCTTGAGCATAAGCAAAAAGTTGGAACGAGGAGTTTGTCGACGAAGGAACTTCCTTCTCCGAATGGTTTTCAAGCTCCCCTTGGGCTTAAACCGAGTCCTCAATGAGAAAATATTTCTCATAATAAAACTATCTCCTATCCTCTCACCTCACAAGCCCTAGTGCAAACATGAACTAGGCTCTGATACCAATGAAAAGGATTGAAAATCCAACTAAGTGTTCTATTATTTACAATTCAATATATAGGCACTAATGGCCCAAAATACATAACCAACCCATCAAATCATGGATTTGATCCAATATGCTTAACCATAAGCTACAAAAGTGCAAAGGAGAATGCACGTAAACTTCTAAGTTAAGAGAAAGGAATATTGCTAACTAGAAGATCCATTTTAGCTATCTTGAAGTACACACTTCCTACTTTGAGTTCACACTTACTAACTAACACTCTAAATGACAACTAGAAGATAACTAGTGCCCACAAGTGCATGTGAGAAGGAGACTCACTTACAATTATTAATTTGCAAGAAATAAACTATGCAAACCTAGCTAGGAACTACTAGAGGGGTCATATGAAAGATCTAACATCAATCCTCATCAGTGTTATAATGATTTATCACTATAATTTTGGCAGCTCTTAGGAAACCTTTCATTTGCAAAAGGAGATGAACTCAGAAGCTAAAATATCTTTATCTATTGGGCACAAAATTATTGGGGTGTAGCCTTCTAGAGAGTTTTAGTCCTCATTTATAGCTCCCTTTTGGAATTAGGGCAACTATTCCTATCTATTTCACCTCATTTGTGTCAGTGCCTTCTCTCATCTTACTATCCTTTTATTAGGGTGAGATTTTACTTTTAGTGCTAAATATGACATAGTAAAATCTTTGGCTTATCTTCATTTCATGTGCAAATATTTTTGGCTAATGTGAGGCTACCATCCACTTTATTTTGATTAATTTTTATTTCGATGCTAATTCCAAGAATGGATCCATTAATGGATTTTATGGCTATTCTCCTTTTGAAAAGGCATCCTACAAAATAATTTAAAAAATATACATTTTTTTAGGGGGTTAGGATCCCATTTTTTTTTTACCCCTTGTCTCACTTTATCCTTTGAGATGTATGGTTGTAATACATCCACCATTACATAACAGTTGGACCATTCTTATTTAGCTGCTAATATTTGATCATTGCTCCATTCCAATGGTGCCAACTCCTTTATATGATGAGGATGAAATGGTTTAGCTAAAACTTTAATTTTGGTCCCATATGTTGTTCTTAATGTCATTAGAGACCAATCTAAATATATATACCCTCCAAATTTTGTCGTGAAATTTGTTGATAGAAATATGTCAAAAGAAGAGGTAAGATTGATTAATAATACATTTTGCATAACTATTTAGTCTAGGTAATTATATAGGGAGAGTGAAAGCTTTTCTACAACCGCTAATATTTGAACTGGGCTACCATCTAACTACACAACCTTTTTGTCTACTATCTAGTATCTCGATCCTAATACATCTACTATTTATTTTTACATAATGGATGTGTTGGCTTCAAAATCTATAATACAATTATGGATCAACATGTATGGATAGACAAGAGTCAAATAGAATGAGGGGCTTGAGTTTATTAAGTTTAAGGGATGAGATTTATATTATTCTTATGGCTTGTGTTTGCTTCATTTTCATTTCTTCTTCTTCCAAGTCCTTTTATAAGTGCTCCTACCCTGGAATGGTTAAAATTTCCCAAATTGGGATTGAGACAATGGATTTTTTCAAATGATACACTATACTAAAATATCCTAGAGACAATGCCCTTTGCAGAAGAAAAATATGGTCTCTCTTGAATTAGCTAAGTACTTTTGGTTGGTTCTAGTGGTGATGATTACTTCTGTGGGGTTACTAAGGTGCTTTGCTTAGTGAATGCCAAAAAATTTGGAAGTAAATTTGTTGATAGTATTGAGTCATATCTAGTTGTTTTGGTCTAGCTACCTAGGAATTTAAACCACTTGGTCGTGGGATGGAAGAAGGCACAAGTGTCCTTGACTATTGAGGCATTATGACTAGAGGCTATTATTCTGATTGGGTTAACTTATGTTAACTACCAATAGTTTGTGGATTGTTCCTATTCCTTTACTCCATTACCTATTTTTTATATCTAATCAAATAATCTAATCAAATTTGATATATTTAAGCCATTAGGTTGCCCATCTAATTAGATACTACAAAAAAATTCTTCTTCATCCCATGTTGGTAAGATTCACTCTTGATAAATATAGCTAAGTTCTATAGTGGAAGGCATAGGGATATGCTCTATATCTAACTTTCAACTTTTGAGTATGAAATGGATGCCTAGGGTGGCATCATCTCATGAGTTGTAGTGGCCAAAATATGTAAAGTTTATCCTATGTTACCTTATCCAAGGGAGTTCTCAATATGTGGATAGTACCATGAGGTAAGCTCCTCTACACAATTATTTTTTAAGTGGGCTAATTCCCTAGAATGACTAGGAAAGTCTATTTATATAGAGGTGAGTACCAAGACTATTTGTTGATGTTAGGCTTTGGATTGACCATTTCTCAATTATTTTGGAATTGAGGCCTAGGATACCCATTAAAAATGGGCTTCTAGAACCTTGTTTTCATTGTGGTAAGGTATGTCTATATTTGTTCTGATAAGGGTATCTCAAAGCATTATGTTCCCTCCTCATATCTACTATTTCATCAACTATTAATTTAAGTAGTTTATGGGATGAATATTTCTCAAGGTCCTTGGGGTTTATGGGATTGGATTCTATGAGGATATAGTGATTGAGCATGAATGAGTTGAATACTAAGTATCACTGGATAAATATTTAGAGTTAGGGATTGCACATTGGGGTATATAGGTATAGGAATCTTAGTGGCCACCCTTCCAATATAAATCAAATCATGTTCAACTTGAATGGCCAACTCATAGGCTTATGATAGGGAGTTTCCTATATATTTAATCATCATTAAAATATTATAATTTGAGGCTTTCAAATAGTATATAAGTGCCATAGCTGGTGGGGATGCATCTTAGATATTATATACTAGGATTTGTGAAATCTGAGGTTGAAATAATTTACTGCCTTTATGGGATATCTTCTAATTATTTCCAATTATTGTAGGAGAAAATATCCCATCTACCTTTTCTCTAAATCTCACCACAAAAATTTTGTTGAGTTGGTCCTAATAGGTGATCAATTCAAGCTCATGTGATGTACCATTCTCAAGATTTTACTCTAAAGGATGTGGCTAGTAAACTTAGAGCCATGTTTCACTCTGATATATTATGGATTATGCATAGGCTTACCACATGGTTAAGATTCTCAATGGGGTTGATGAGATCTTCCTTGATAAAATATGTGACATAATTTAAATTAGATTGGGGTATTTCCTTCCATACTTCATTCGGTGCTAGTGGTGCTAGTGGACATCTATCATTCTAGATAGGGAATACTCTAGGATGTGGTGGAAGAGGTGTAGCATCCATATTATATACTATGTATTTCCTTCTTTTCAAAAATGTTATAGGTGGTAACAACTTTTATCATAATTTTTAGAAACAAACAACCAATCATCAGTTCTTCATCTCACTATTTATGGGTTCCTCATATAAGGTAGAGTCACCAAGTGAATACAATTTTGTTCTTATAAAAATTAGGTAGGCTAAAGTCATAACCTAAACCTCAATCTGGTATCTTTAGCAGTGGCTTCTTCTGGTGTTCATTCTAGAGTAGAGTTTTTGAATTAGTAAAGAGGCTCTTAAAAAAGAAAAAATAGGCAAAGACCCCCACCAAGTCTAAGACCAATTGGTTGTTATGATTTTAAGACCAATTATGTATCACTAGGGTCCTAGTGGGAATGTTGTTAAACTATTGTCATCTTCGATTTTCCCTAAATGGATAATTGTACCTCATAGGGAGTGACATAGCAAGGCCATGACTCGAGAGCATAGGGTTTGGCTCAATTGGGGTTATTTGAGAGTTTTTACAAGGTTTGTTCCTTATTAGTATGTGATACTCAAGGTGAAATTGGACTCAACAAAGGAAAAAGAGATAAAAAAAAACAACTAAAAAATAATGGTGGTGATACGCTAAGAGATTCACTAAGATATTCCTACAAAAATAGACCTAAACATTATGTGCCAGTGGTGAATACTTACTCTTATTGATGCATTGAAGCATAGATGAGAGTTTCCAGTTATAGGCATGCATAAATAGGTAGGTCCTATAAGAGATCCAATGATAAATGACTAGTCTAAAAATAGATGTATACCCCTCACACATACATACACTTAATAAAACCCAAAATAGGTAAAAATTCACAAACAAATACATACACATAGAAATAGGTTAGTAGGAGGCCACAGATGGCTATACAAAAAAATTGACACAAGCTCCCATGTATGTATATATATATATATATATATATATATATATATATATATATATATATATATATATGCAAGTAACCTTTCATAGATATTGTGTAAGAAGGGGAGGCCCGGAGATTACCCACAAGCTGCTCAAGAGATAACTATTTTTACAAAAAGAAGTGAAAGGAAATCCTACAAGAGAATACAATTGTAAACTTGTAAATCCTTTTTACAACCTAAACTACAACTATTTATAGTTTACAATAGGGAAATATTCCCTCTAAAACTTGTAGGATGATTTGACTTTGTGGCTATCTTTTCCTAGGGATTCTAAATATTGAATGAGATTGCCTTTTGCCATTGTTTTTGTTAGTTTGTAGTTTTCATGGTTGTAGGTCCACATTTATTTTTTAATAGCTCACCTACCTTTATCCTTTTTATTGAGCCAAAATATTCTTGGAGTATGGCCTATTTTTTCTTCATAATGGTACACTATCTCTCTTTATTTTTGTTTGGAAAATTCATGTATTATCACCTACTTCCCTCTTGGTATTGGTGTGCTTTTCTACCTCCAAAATGTTTGATATTTTCAAAAAAAATTCTTGAGTTCCCTATCCATGACATCGAAGATTTTTATCTATGCTATCAATACTTTGTCTTACCCTTTTCCTTTGGGAATTTTATGAGTTCTAATAAGTTATTCCAATGGAATTTCTTATCAAAATATCTTTATTATTATTATTATCAAAACTCTCGATCATTCCTCTTTTTATGTCTTCAAGTTTCTACCTTTGTTCTACTTTGAAATTTATTTCTAATTTGTCCATGCCAACTTTTGCCTTGTGGCCAGGGGTTTTTTTCGAGGATATTTCCATGTGTGTCAATTTTATAGCAATTTAATTAGTTCTTTTATTTAAACAAAGAGGATTTCACATTAGAAACCTTTTTGATGAATTTGGAGAAGTATATATCCTTTGACATCCATTGGTATAGAGTTATCAAAAGGATCCATCTCCTTCCCCTAGTTTTTGGTTCCTTTTCCACCATCCTCCACCTTTAATAAGATCCTTGGATGTGTGGTGGAGAGATGACACATGAGGTATTAGAGGCTACTAACCCAAACCAATATAGATGATGGTGAGTCCTGCTCATTTTGTATTAGATGATGTTTTGGTTGATCCTCCTTCTAGTATGGATCCATTTTAGTTATCATCAAAAAGGTTCATTAGATTTTATCAAGGATGAGGCCTGGTTCAGATATCATCAAAAAGACTTTCAATTGTTTACTATGGGTTTTCTCCTTATTAAATTCAAGTGATCAATTTTCTCACATAGTGTAAGGGTTTTTAAAAATATCTTCATCCTTTGGATATATTGGTTTGGTTATATTTGACATTGAACTCCTTTAACTTAGTATGGATTAGATCCCCATCATATTTGATTTGGGCTCTTCATCATCTTTGGGGAGTAATCTAACTATGTTGTAGTGACTTATCACTACAACTTGGGTGGTTCTCAAGGCACCTTCTATTGCAAAAGGAGATGAAATCAAAAGCTAAAAGGCCTATATCCATTAGGTGTAGAGTTATTGGGGCATAGCCTTTTGGAGAGTGTCGATCCTCCATTATAGATCCCTTTTGGTACTAGGGCTAAGGTTTCTATTTGCTTCACCTCATTCACATCAGTGCCTTCTCTCATATCACTATCCTTTTGTTCGGATGGGCTCTTACTTTTGATTCTAAATATGATGTAGTAAAATCTCTAGCTTATCTTCGCTTCATGATCAATTATTTTTTGCTAATGCAAGCCTATTTCCCAAATTGTTTTGATAATTTTTAAACCAATGCTAATTCCAAGAATGGATCCATTTATGGATTTTGTGGATATTCTCCTTTTGAAAAGGCATCCTACAAAATAATAAAAAACCACACATTTTTTATTTATTTTTTGGAAGGGGATTGGGATCCTATATTTTTGTAACCTTCGCTCATCTGGTCCTTTGATATATATGGTTATAATACATCCATATTTACATAAAGGTTGGGTCATTCTTATTTAGCTACCAATATTTTATCATTGCTCCATTCTGATGGTGGCAACTCCTCTATACAATGAGGAGGCAGTGGTTTAGCTATAACTTTAATTCTAGTTCTATACATTGTTCTTAATATCATTTAAGACCAATTAAAATATATGTACCCTCCTAATTTTGTAATGAAATATCTTGATAGGAAAATGCCAAAAGAGGGGGTAAGATTGATTATTGATACATATTTCATAACTTTTAGGTTTGGGCAATCATAAAGAGGAGTGAAAGCTTTTCCACAACCCCTAATATTTACATTGGGCTATCGTCTAACTACACAACAATTTTTTCTAATGTCTAGTATCTCAATCATAATGCATCCCACTATTTTATTTTGCATAATAAATGTGTTGGCCCCAAAATCTATAGTATAATTATGGATCAACTTGTATGGATAGACAAGGGTCAGATAATATGGGGGCTTGAGTCTATTAAGTTTGAGGAATGAGATTTGTAGTATTTTTGTAGCTTGTGGTTGCTTCCTTTTCTTCTCTTCTTCTTCTAGGGTTTTTTGCAAGTGCTCCTTCTAGAATGGAATGACTAACATTTTCCAAATTAGGATCAATATAGTGAATTTTTCAAGTGATCCACTATGTTGAAAGATCCTAGAGACGTTAATATTTATGAAATAAAATGCAATATCTCTTGAATCATTTGAGTATTTAAGGTTTTTTTTTGTGGTGACAACTACTACCTTAGGATTATTAAGGTGCTTTTCTTGGTGAATACCAAAAATTTTGACAAAAAAGTTACTGATAGTCTTGATCCATCTCTAGCTTCTCTAGTCTAGCTACCTAGGGCCTTTAGGCCACTTGGTTGTGGGATGGCCAGAGGTATAGGTGTCCTTGACCATTGAGGCAGTGCATCTAGAGTTTGTTGTTCTAATTGAGTTGACTTATGTTGACTACCAGGAGTTGGTGTATTTATCATATTCATTTCCTCCATTGCCTACTTATTATACCTCATCAGATAATCTAATTAGACCTAATATATTTTAGCCTTTAGGTTTCCCATCTGATTAGAAACTACATAAATTTCTTCTTCATCCCATGTTACTCAGATTCACTCTTGAGAAACATACCTAGGTTCTATGGTTAAAGGCATAGAGATGTTCTTTGGTATCTAACTTTCAAATTTTGAGTATGAAATGGATTCTTGGGGTAGCATCATATCATGAGCTATAGTGGCCAAAAGTTGTGATGTTTCTCCTATGTTACCTTTACCAAGGGAGATCTCAAGAGGTGGGTAGTACCATGAGGTAAGCTCCTATACATTATTATTTTGTATGGGAGATAATTTACTAGTATGAATAAGAACTTATATCTATAGAGGGGTGACTACTATGACCCTTTGATGATGTTGGGATTGGGATTTGACCATTTTATTGATTATTTTAGAATTAAGGCCTAGGATACCCATTTGATATATTTTTATAATCTTGGTTTCCTTATGGTAAGGGAGGTCTATAGTTATTCTAGTAGTGGTATCTTTGGGTACTTTGTTCCCTCCTAAAAGCTAATATTTCATTAACTATTAATGTAAGCACTTTGTGGGATGAATCTTTCTCAATATCCCTAGGGTTTCATGGGGTTGGATTTTATGAGGATACAGTGATTGAGGATGAATGAGTGGATGAATAAAAGGTCATTAGCTAAATAGTCATAGTTTTGGATTGCCCATTGGAGTATAGAGGCATAAGAACCCTAGGGGCTAGCCTTCCAATGTAAATCAAATAATATATCTTTAATGACCAATTCATGGACTTTTGATAGGGATTTTCCTTCTTTAGCTTTAATCATCATTAAAATCTAAAATACAAGACTTTCAAATAGTATATAAGCACCACATATGGTGGGGTACACATCTACTCAGGTATTCTATGCCATAATTTATGAAATCTAAGGTTGAAATCCTCTATGACCTCCATGGGAGCTCTTTTGATTATTGAAATTTGTAAGAGCAATACCCAATCCGTCATTTCTCTAAATATATCCACATTAATGTTGTTCAGTTGATTCCAACATGTTATTTATTTGGTTTGGAGTGTGATATACCATTCATAGTCTTTTCCTCTAAAGGATGTGGTTAGCAACCTTAGAACCATGTTTTACTATGATATGTTATGGATTGTGCATAGGCTTACCATATGGTTACAATACTCGATAGGGGTGGTGATATCTTACCCAATAAAATAGGTGAGATACTTTAAAGCAAAATGGTGCATGTCCTCCCATACTTTGTTTGGTGTTGGTTGTTCCAATGGGTCTCAATCATTCTAGGTAGGGAATGCTATCAGGTGCAATGGTAGAGGTGGAGCAACCATATTATAGATTGTAGCTTTCTTTCTTTGTAGAATGGTTACAGGTGGTGGCAAAAATATTTATCATAATTTATAGATGCAAACAACCAATCATCGATTCTTTTTTTAGCTATTTATGGGTTCCTCATTCAGGGTGGAGTATCCAAGTGAATACAAGTTCATGCTTCTAAAAATTTGGTAGACTGAGGCCTTCACTCGAACCTCAATCAGGTATCTTTAGAAATGACTTCTTCTAGTGTTTTTTCTAGAGTAGAGTCACAAATGAGTAAAGAGATACTTAAATAATAAAAAATAATCAATGACCCTCACAAATTTTAAGCCCAACTAGTTTTTATAATTTTGGGACCAATGATGTATCACTATGATCCCATCAAGTATGCCATTAAACTATTGTCATCTTCAATTATCCTTGGAGGGAAAATCATGCCTTGTAGGGAGCCTTCAAGAGTTTTTACAAGGTTGTATCCTTGTTAGGATGTGATATTCAAGGCACACTTGGAATCAACAAAGGGAAAATGTTGCAAGAGATAAAATAAAAACAACTCAACAAAATATAAGGGGGTGGTGATGTACCAAGAGATCCACTAAGATATTCCTACAAAAATAGGCCTAAATACTATGTGCCAACAATGAACACTTTATCTCCTTGACATAGTGAATTATAGATGAGAGTTACTAGTTATAGGTATGTATAAAAAGGTGGGTACCACAAGAGATCCAATGATAAATGACTGGTCTAAAGATAGATACATGGCCCTCACACATACATAGACTTTATAAAACCCTAAACAAGAAAAAATTTATAGATAAATACATACACATAGAAATAGGTCAGTAAGAGGTTACAAATGGCTATATCAAAATTAACATAGGATTCCATGTATATATATATGCAAGAAAATTTTTATAGACATTGTGCCAAAAGTGGGGGTTCAATATTACCCACAAGCTGCTCAGGAGTTGACTATTTTTTCAAAAATAAATGAAAGGAAAGCCTACGAGAGAAGACAATTTTAAACTTGTCAATCCTTTTTACATCCTAAACTATAGCTATTTATAGTTTACAATAGATAAGTCTTCCCTTAAAAATTTGTAGGATGATTTTATTTCATGGTTATATTTTCCTAGGGATTTTGAATATTGAATGAGATTGCCTTTGGCCATTTTTTTTGTTAGTTTGTAGTTGACATGGTTGCAGGTTCCCATTCCTTTGTCTTTAGTAGCTCACATATCTTTCTCCTTTTTTTTTTATCCAAACTGTTCCTAGAAAATGCCACATCTTTTCTTCATAATGGCACACTATCTCTCTTCATTTATTTTTTTTAGAAAATCCATGCACTATCGCCTACTTCCCCCTTGGTATTGGTGTGCTCGTCTACCTCAAAAATATTTTGCCTTCTTAAAACTTTTCCATGAGCTCCATATCCATGACATCAAGGATTTTTATCCGTGATATTAATACTTTGGTTTACCATTTTTATTTAGAACTTTTATGAGTTTCAATAAATTATTCCATCAGACTTTCTTTTTTTATTATTGTTGTCAAAACTCTTGATTATTCCTCTTTTTATATCTTCAAGTTTTTTCCTTTGTTCTAATTTGTATTTTCATCCCCTTTTGTTCATACCAACTTTTACCTTGTTTCTAAGGGTATTTTTTCCAAGATATTTTCATATGTGCCAATATTCTAGCAACCTAATTAGTTATTTTATTGATATAGAGAGGCTTTCATCTTAGCGTCCATTTTGATGAATGTGGGGAAGTACATGCTCTTTGACATCCACTAGCATATATTTTTCACAAGGATCCATCTCCTTTCCCTAGCTATTGGTTTCATTCCTTTCATCCTCCACTATTAAGGATATCCTTCGATGTATGGTGAAGAGATGATACATGAGGTGCCAAAGGTTGTTTACCCAAACCAATGTAGATGATCGTAAGCCCTACTAAGGTACCAAAGGACTACTGATGGTGAGTCCTAGATGATGTTTGGTTTGATCCTCATCCTATAATGGATTATTTTTAGCTATCATCAAAAATATCCATTAGCTTTTACCATGAGTGAGGCCTGGCTCAAATATCACCAAAAAGGCTTTGGATTGCTCACTGTGGTCCATATCCTTGTGAAAGTTAGGAGATCAATTTGCCTATACAGTGTGAGGGTTTTTAAACCTATCCTCACCCTTTGGATATATATATTTGGTGATATTTGACATGGAACCCCTTTAATCTTGTATGAAGTATGACCTCCTCATATTTGGTTTGGAATCTTCATCATATTTAGGGTACAATCTAACTATGTTGTAGTAATTTATCACTACAAATGTATCTAAAAATATTAAAAGTAATGTAAATGTTTGAATAAATTAAGGGAGTGTAACAAAAAAATAAATATTACTCATGGACTCAAGCATAAGCTCCATACTCATTGCTATCATAGAGAATATTATATTGTTGTAAACCTCTACTCTTATTAACAAAAATTCATTCACCATATACTAAAATAACAAACATACATACACAAATAATATCCATAGTAGCAATCCACACAAAGAGACATAAATATAGATAATACCCTTGAGGTATAGCAACACCAATAGTACCCCTTAAGGAAGGAAATTACTCCACATCTACTCCATGAGCTAAGAATATTATAAAGAATATTTTATATGAATGCTTCATTAAAATGACAATATCCCTTTTTTATATACCGATCTTTATAAACCCCTATCCCACTCATTATTATAAAAAATATTATAATATATTCAAACCTGAGTTATGTGTGGTCCATGCCAACTACCCATATACAATATAATATTATATCCCCATATTCCTATCCCTAGGTACCTAACATATATAATATAACGAGAATGATTACAAGGTAGTGAGATACTTAATATATGTAAGCACCAATAGATAGAAGTCAAAAACCATTACCTTTCAATATTTCCTTTAGTGTTATAATGTATATAATTATATCTATAATGTGCTCTCCCTAATTCAAAGGCTTCATCCTTGAAGCAATATGAAAATCTATAATTCAATAATAGATAGTTTCTTTATAATCAAATTCTTTCCAAGTATAAGAAAAATTATGCTTTGACTACCAAGGTTCTAAAATTTTAAGGTATGTGCACTATGTGTATAAGTAAATAATATCCTAAAATAAGACTAAAGTGACCTAAAACCTATAATGCAACCCTAAAAAACTTGAAATATACTTAGGAACCAACTTTGTATTGTAAAATAGCTAAGGATAAGAGTAGGTGACCTTCCCATTACGAACACATTTTATATATTTCTTTACATCTATAGGAACATATATTCTCATCGTAATATTATCCTTTATATAGAAAATTATGTAATTATAATTAGTCCTTTGTCAATAGAAAATTAACATACTAGGATAATTTTTCATGGTCTTAATAGTTGTCTTCTTAGCAAATCAATTTAATAAAACTATAACTCTAAGTCCTTCCAAGATACTTAAAAAACAACTGATGTCACATGTAAGGGATTTTAATAAGCCCTCATAGATCAAAATCAACCAATTAAGATATTAGGATAGTCAACCTTTGATCTCCAATATTTAAACAAACAAAAGTTTGAAAAAAATATATAATTGCTAGTCTATGGAGGAATAAACTAAAGTGTTGTACTTCCTTAGAGCAGACCTTAGTTAAAACCTGTGTTTGGTTCCCCAAAATACTTCACAAAATTACACTCAACTAATGGAACACTTGATATTTACCATAAAAAACACAAAAACATCACAATCTCTGAATATGACTAAGACCTTAATTCAAATTCTTTGTAATGTTTAATATAAATTTTATTACAATATTCAACTAGATTTTTAGACCTATTTTATAATATTAGTTTATATATAGCCTTAATATATTTTGAATGCATAGAGTTTTAGATTAATATTTTGATCACTATATAGTATTGTGTTATTTATAAATAATGATAAGAATAACAGTTAATGGAATTAGAGGTCATTTTACCCAATTTATCGTGAGCACATGTTGTTAATTATTCATATGCTCATTATGGAATTATTATGGTTGGATTATAAAATTGGTAGCATACTATAAAATTGAGGGTCAAATCAAATATCTCCCATTCAATGATGTCATGGAAACATCTAAATAGATAACTAAAGAAATATTGTCTAACTAGAAATAGTTATTTTCAATATCATAATCAACCCTAATTAACACTCCAATTACTTGTGATAGGTGTCTACCATGCTAACCACTAAATGTATGCTTGACTATTCAGTAGGGTCTCCCAACTCATTTGATTACCATATAGATCAAAATACAATAGGCGTTTCCATGCATTTGTATCTTCAAACATAGGTGGTTTCATGTGAAATTAGATTGACCATTGTATATGTATCTACTACAATAGTATTTAGGCTAATATGTCCCAAGAAACTTTTGCCCACTAGAAATTGCATCGTAAATACCTATCTTGTAGTATGTATATTACTACAACCCAAGCATTGGTTGTAACAAGGTGCACATAACTATAACATGAGTGTCTATTATAGTATATGCACATAAAAATAGGTTATAAGGTGGTTGCTTCTACTATATTAGCCTACCTTGATTTAGTAACAAACCATTATTATAGTAGGTCTTTTGACCTCTACAAAATAGAACATGGTAAAGTTATCTTGTCCAATGGGTTAGCCCAATATCACTCCAATTAGTAAAACTCATTAAACAACATGAACACCATTAAAATATCCTATCTAACCATTTCAAAGTATAAGAAAATAATGCCAAGCAATGAAAATTAGAGAATTACATAAAAAAACATTATATTAGCATTATTAGTAATAAATATATATAAAAAATGACCAAAATAAGGTCTCATCATCTCTCCCTACTAAAATAATTGTATGTATTTATTCAACCCATGTTTCCTCTTTGTATTTTTTGTTAAAATCATAGGAGGTTAAGGATAGGTTTTTATTCCTATTATAGTGTCCCTTGTTTCATGCTATCTTGACCATGTAGATGACATCTTGTATTTCATTATGGTTTGGATTATACATTGGACACCAAAAAATAGGTTATTTAAGCCACAATCCAATCCATGTCATTGATACCTATTTTATCATGTCAAGATAATATTTCATCCTTATCAAGGCTAAATAAAAATTATATTACTCTTGTTACAAAATCTCAAGAGGTTGATCATATCTTAGCTTTTAGACCTATTGCTTTATGTAATGTTCTTCTCAAAATCATTACTAAAATCATGGCAGAAAGGTTGAAGCCTCTTTTGCATAATATTATTTCCCCAGAGCAAGGGGGTTATGTGGAAGGACATCAAATAGTAGATGAGATAGATCTTGCTTAGGAATCCATCCATTCCATGGATGTGCAAAAATCTCCTTCCATGTTCATTCAGTTAGACTTATGCAAAGCTTATGATAGAGTGGATTGGCACTTCCTTATCAAAGTTTTGAGGAAATTTGGTTTCTCTAAGAATTGGATAGATTGTATTATTGGTGTATCGCTCCAAATTTTTTGCATCCCTACCTTCAGGCTATAGGATCTGCGCCCGAAAGGAGGATGGGAAAAGGATGATGCGGTACCTCGGACGAGAGGGCTTTACGAAGGTCCCGCCTCTCAAGGGAGGTGTATTTTGGTGATTTTTTGATGGATGGTGGGTTCACCAGGAAACATTTAATGGCAGTTTCCATGCCTAGGTTTTGGAATGTGTTTAATGAGTTCATTTTAACCTTAAACATTCATCCTAGGTTTGGCCGAATGAAACTAAATTAAACTATATGAAAATGCAATTTTTCATGAATACGATGAGACAGATTTGAAAGCAGAGAACAGAGAATTTATAGGAGGAAAACAGAGAATACCTGATCCGGATGTCTGAAGAAGATTCTGATTTTGAAGCAGTCCCGATCGTCTGAGATTCGATAGAATCGTCTGCAATCAGATGAGATCGTCTGAGATCTGACAAATTCATCAGATGAATTCATCAGAAACCTGCAAAACAGAGAATAGATGCAAAATGCAAGAAATAACACTATGCTAACAGAGGCAAATTACACCAAATGATAATATGAATGCTGAACACTATTCAAGAACAGAAATTAATGCAAATTACTGTGCTTAAATGGCGAGATCATAAACTTAGCATGCAATCTAAGCTAAATGGGTGAACTCCAGATGCAAAATAGGATAAAAACTGAATATATTATCTAATTTGCAAAACAAAATAACAGAGATAAAGTTGAGAAAAGCAAACTCCAGGCACTGATTGCCTCGATGTAGACTGCAGTCGAGATCGTCTCACATCAGTACGAAATCACCTCGAATTCGACAGGATCGCCTCCGATCTGGACAGGTTCGTCGGCGACGATGGGTGCTGGCTCCGATTGAAAATCAATGATATACCTGCATCAAAATTGCTATGGTACTAATGCAAAAATAAGATTATGATGTTTTAGCGCAGAAGGGTTCAATTTGCAGATAAATTCAGCCAAGGGTTGGGGAGGGAAAATCCTAGAAGTTAAATAGGATTAGGGGGAGTTGTTGGGAGGTTGGAGATCATCCCAATTTGGGAGATCTCCAACGGGGGAGGGTCCCAATGGCACAAACATGCTTTTGCCCAGATTGGAGACCCGTTGGAATGGATTCCAACTATGCAAATTCTGTTTTGCGACAAGATCGTCTGGACGACCTAGTCCAGACGAAATCGTCAAATCTGAGGCGATATCGTTTGATCGGCGACGATATCGTCAAACGGTCAAAACAACCTCTAAAAATGGTGTGAAAAAGGGGGAAACGGATTTACCGATGGTTAACGAGCGGTTTGGAAGGTTAAATTTGATTTTAAAATTATTTACTAAGGTGAATGTAATTATTATAATTTTACTGCGCCAATTTTAGGGTGCTACATTTTGCCCCCTCTTTAGCGAATTTTTCGAAGAAAATGCGTTAAATATGAGTTCTTCTCGATCTATGAGAAAGCAAAAAATTATACCCATTTTTAGGCGACGATTCTTGGTCGAATCGTACGACAGCTTATTATGGTGCCCCCTCTGTGTTTTTACCCAAATCGAACGTTTGAGGTAAAAACGCGAAAAAGCACAAAATTATTGTTGAATAAAATTAGGAAAAATAGGGTAAAACCCTAATTCATTGTTACTGTTCATTTTTCTTGTTTTAGAGCTCTGAAGCAAAAATGGTCGAGACAGCGCACAGATCTGCAGAGGTCCGACGCGGTCTACAGGTAAGGGTCTAAACTTAGTTTAGAACTGATTTAATTTTGAATTTACATGCTTTTTAGATAGTTTTTAGGTGAATTTTGAGCATCGCGGCCGTTTTTGGGCCGTCGACGTCATTGGGATGAAATCGTCTCAATTTCTTCAATTTCGCCCGAGGGCGAAATCGTCGAAAGGGGGACGATTTCGTCAAATTAGGGACGATTTCGAACTGCGAAATCGAAGACGATTATGCTCAGATTTGGGACGATATCGTCCAATAGTGGGTGATATCATCAATTGCAAAAAAACTGAATTTTTAACTTGCATTATTGATTATGTGAATTATTGATTAATGATTGTTTATTGTTTTGTTGTTTATGTTTGCAGAGAAGATTACTAAAGAGTAGGGAGTGGAAATATGGAGGGTTGAGAGATGACTTGGCCGTGCTCACATAGGCAGAGAGGGATCTGCTAGCACAGGCAGGCTTGTAGCATGTGGCGGAGATGCCACAAATATCCACAGATATGGGGCTACTGACAACCCTAGCAGAGAGATGGTATTCGGGGTCTTCATATTTTTGGCTATCGACAGGGAAGATGACTCCCACACTGGAGGATGTATGGAGGATTCTAAGAATCCCCATACAAGGACGGATGATCACTCCTGCGGCCAACCAGGGCCACGCTATGGGACGGCTATGTGGTGACCCAAGCTTTGCCCTAGAGAAGGGCAAAGTTAACATCGAGGCACTACGCCAGATGCCTAGGGCATCTACACTCACACGGGTACTATCTGGGGTGGTTGGTGGAATTATGTTGTGCCACTAGAGTGGGTGCAGGGTACCATGGATGCTCACAGATGTGATCTACGATATGCAGGACCATGGATATAGGTTTTGCTGGGGCAGCTTTGTTCTATGCCGGTTGTACAGGATCCTATATGGGGTCGTGTACAAGGGCGGCCGATGTCTGGTGATGACATCGCTACTACAGGTTTGGTGTTGGGAGCACATTGTGGTACGGAGGCCGGTAGGGCTTCCATTGATAGGGGTAGACGGGGAGAGGCCCCGAGTCGTCTACTGGTGGCTCTAGAGAGGGGCACAGCGACAGATCGACCTGTCTATGTCTCGGAGACTACTTGATGAGTTGATCCCAGATCAGATCACCTAGAGGCCATGGCGAGGGCACCCAGGGTGGGCCGAGGATGGATAGGAGCTAGCTCGCATCAGGCGAGTCTGTTGGTTGAGAATGGAGAGGGGAGAGGTGGAGCTCCACCACTACGATTGAGTTTTGAGGCAATTTGGTCTATAACAGGGGATCCCATCTCTCAGGGATTATGAGTTTTCCTGGACTGTCCAGGATAACACCACAGTTAGCGAAGCTCCAAACATGCAGCGATTCTATAGTCAGTATGCGGATGATGCCCCCATCCAGCCAGTGGATGGAGACGACACAGGGGTATCTGACGGCTATGATGCCTGGTACGTAAGCATCCACCCTCCTCGGATGACGAGGGCTCAAGGTACGATCCATGCGGTCGTGCATCGGATAGGGAGGCGGCACCAGGCAGCGATAGAGGCGGCCCAGGGTCATGGTGGGAGAGAGTAGAGGAGGCCATGGGCATAGGAGTGGCCATGGCAATGGGAGAGGAGGGAGGAGAGACCCCCATCTCCATAGAGGCCATCATTGCCTGATAAGGGCAAGGGTGTGGACACAGGAGAGAGTAGCAATATGGATACTCTCCAAGTGGAGAGAGATCATCTACAGTCTCAGGTGTAGACGCTACAGGATGCGGCTGCACGACACCATGCTGAGGTGTCACAACTACGAGATGAGATTGCATGCCTCAGGGCACGGGGCGGAGGGGCGAGCTCAGGAGAGTTGACACGGGCTATCGCCTCGATTGACTTTTTATCAGACACTATACTTCCAACTGGTGCCAGAGGCAGATAGACTACCCCTGCCAGCCAACATCACAGATCCGATCAAGATCGGGTCATCGAGGACCACGTCCCAGTCCAGGACTAGGATGACACAGACTACGATGGGTCCACCTCGTCCACCTCAGGGCAGGGGAGGAGATGAGGTAGAGAGCTCGAGGGGCTCTCGAGGCTAGAGGGAAGCACATTTGCTGTTGTATTATATATATTTTTTTGTTTGATAGAGGATTGAGTATGCCGAGGTACATATTGTGGCATACCAATCCGGTTTTGATGATGTACATATATTTGTGACATATATAGATGAGATATTTTTGATCATATGACTTGTCTTATGTGATGCTTATGATGCTTTTAATGTTTTGATTGATTGATTCGATGACTCATGTAATTATGTCATTTTGAAACATTATAATTTTGATGTCATGCTATAAGATTTTAAATGAAATAATCTGATGTAACAAATTGGTTGTTTGTAATGAAAATGTGATAGAAAATAAAAAGAGACTTCTAACAATAATTTCAAAGGACATTGTCGCTATTATACACCATTTCATGGAGTCGCTGCTCACTTGATCGTCAAGCTAATCCCAGGATAGAAATATTGCGAAAAGTAAAAAGAGTGCTTAAGAGACTGTCTTAAGACTTTGGTGCAATGATGAAAAATGATGGTGATGATAATGATTTGTTTTCAGATTTCCATGAAAATATTATGCATGAAATATTTTAAAATGATTTTCGCTAGGCATAAATTCCTAAGTGTGATAAAATTTGTGAATAATTCCTTAGGAATTATACCATCATTGCAAAGTTAAAGGTTGACATAATGACATAAAAATAGTGAAAAAATGGGTTTGCTTTTGAAAAGCATAATTTGTGTAAAATGAAGTCATATGGTTTTTATGATTTTTGATAAAATGGGGAATAAAAATTGTTACAATGGTTTGCGCTAGGCATAGAATATGTAGGTATAGACTTTACCATCATCGCGAAAATCCAAAAAAGGTTATTTTTATTGCATGATTGATGTTTGATGAATAGGAAATATGAAAATGAGGACTTGCGCTAGGCATACAATTCCAATTTTGGTTGTGGAACTATACCATCATCGCGAAAGTCAACCAGATATATATGATTTGATTTGTGTATTTTGAAAGAAATTTTTGATTTTTCTATGATATAGTTGTCTTTGTGTAAACAACTGTACTTGATTTATTCCCAAACAAGTTGCAAAAATAATATTTCAAAGTATTTTGAAGACAAAAGTTAGATTTATAAGGAATCCCATGTGCATATGTGAATTCATTTCCGATCTTGATTTATCATAATGATAGACAAAATCTCTCAAATACAAATGTGTGTGCAATTGCATTGTTCATTTACCAGATTTGAGCAAGATACTATGATACAAGTGATTTGAAGAAACCAAATAAGTGTTCATTAACCATGATGTAGATGCATATAACCATATTAGACCACTATGTAGATCGGATTATCAAGAGCTAGCTAATCCATAAGCAGACATAGGTCTGTACAAAAGAAGGTCGCTAATGTGACAGACATATCGCCATGCTAGGAGTTACCCAAGGCCAAGAAGGTTGGGCACAAACCACCTGTTATGGGGCTTACCTCATAGTTTTCGAATAATTGAGAATTCCAGGGATTCAATCTCATCAACCCTTATTTTCTTTTCAAAGGGTAGGGAAAGGGATTTTATTGCTTTCGCTTTCTGCTTTATTTTGAACTTTGCTTATTTTTCTTTTTGTATTTCTTTTGCTTGATAATGCTTGGAACATTGCTGTAATAACATTTTTTTTTTCTCTTCTTTCTTGAATTTTTCTTTTCTAGGGATACTTGCTCGGATTAGCTATAGAGCAAGGGATTTTTATTCTGGGTAGGGGTGAGCTTGTCCTTTTGCCAATTCTCAAAGATTCTAGACCATGTGCATGATAGGATAGCAGGGGAAACTTTTCACTCAAGAAATCAGTTCTACTATGTAGCAAAACATGGAAATTACAAATATAATCATTTTATTGTGAAAAGATGTGCTTGGTTTAAGTAAATAACAAGATCAATTCTCTATGCTCAAACTTTATTTAATTGAATTTTGTGAACTTTGATATAAGAGAGATTAGTAATCATGCCAGATAAAAGCAAGATATTTATTTGTTGTGAGTGTGCAAGTGAGGGATTCAAAATAAATGCTAATTTATCCAAAATAAGTTGAAACATATAACTGCAATAATTGTAAGAAAATATATATAAACACTTTTGAGAAGTTTTGAGAATTTTGACTCTCTCTTTCTTCTGTATATTGTTTTGGTTTTGAAAGATTCAAGCATATAGCTATTTTTAGATTTAGATTTTTTGTTTTGATTTTTTGAGCAAACAATTTAACAAGTGCTTTAAATAAATGCAATAGATAGTTTTGAAGATTTTTGGAGATTTATGAATGTTTTTGGGTGTTTTTGAATAAATTGAACGAAATACAAGATAGTAATTTTGAACAAATATATACATGGATGAAATGACCAAATTTATGCATAGTAACGTTTGAGATGTAAAATATTCATAGGTTCTTTAAGTTCTTTACCATCTAAGGTAGATAATTTATATGCTCCTGATTCAAATTTTGCAGTAATGATGTATGGTCCGAGCCAGTTGGGCTCAAATTTACCTTTAAGTTCTTTGGTTGCATTTGTATTTTTTTGATTTTCTTTTAAAACAAGGTCGCCAATCTCAAAGGATCGATGACGAACTCTCTTATCATATGATCTTTAAGCTTGTTTTGGTAAGCACGGAGATGCTCCAAAGCATTGATGCATTTTTCATCAAGGAGTTCCAGCTGACTGAGTCGCACGGCCACGATATTCATCTCCTACTTCGGTATCTTGAAGTAGCAGAGCCAAAGAAGGAACTTCCAATTCAAATGGAAAAACTGCTTCAACACCATATACCAAAACAAATGGTGAAGTGCCCATGGGGGTTCGAACACTAGTTCGATAAGCCCACAAGGCTGGATATAATTGAATATGCCAGTCACGACCATTTTTATTGACTAATATTTTGAGAATTTTGATTAAAGTTTTGTTAGATGCTTCTGCTTGACCATTACCCTAAGGATAATAAGGGGTGGACCAGCGATGTTGAATCTTATATTTTTAACATAATTTTTTAACATCTTTATTTTTGAAAGGAGTTCCATTGTCAGAGATGAGGTTGGCAGGAATTCCGAACCTGCAAATGATTTGATTAAAAATGAATTTAGACACTTGTGAGCCAGTGCAAGAAGCTAAAGGCATAGCTTCAACCCACTTCATGAAATACTCAGTGGCAGTTATGATGAACTTGTGTCCATCAGAAGACATAGGATTGATTTTGCCAATAATATCCAAGCCCCATTTAGAAAAGCGCCAAGGAGATGAAATAGCCTGTAGCTCTTCTGCAGGCCCATGGACAAGGTCAGCATGTTTTTGACACTTTTCGCAATGGCGCACATACTCATGTGCATCCGTTTCCATGGTAGGCCAAAAGTATCCTATCCGAAGGAGCTTTTTAGCAATGGCACTACCACTAAAGTGTCCTCCACAAGATCCATCGTGGGCTTCACTCAAGGCTAATTTAGATTCTTCTGAATTTAAACATCTTAATAGGATACCTTCAAAAGATCTCCTATATAAAGTATTGCCAATTATTACAAAACGACTTGCTCGTCGACGTAATAACCGATGCTGGTTTCTATTAGAATTGGCAGGGAAAGTCCCATTTTGGAGGAAATCATATATGTCTGTATACCAAGGTTCAAGAGTAGTTTCATTGATTAGAAACACATCCAAAGGCTCTAAGCATGACTTATTTGAAGTAGGTTCCTGGAGTCGATGAATAGTGATAGTCGCATATTCGTCATCTAACTCCAAGGGCAGGAGAGATGCAGCGGCGGCCATAGTGTCAGCTGCACGGTTGCTAGTTCGAGGAATGGCTTCTAAGGTAACTTGATCAAACAAGGACATTAGTTGTAAAACATAGGCCTTATATGGGTGAATTTTATCATCTCTGGTCTGATAAACTTCATTAATTTGGTTTATAACCAATTGGGAATCCCAAAAAACTAAGAGGTTTTTAATTTTTAGCGCTAAAGCAGCTCGTAATCCAAGGATTAGAGCTTCATACTCAGTAGTATTGTTGGTGCAAGCAAAGGTCAGTTTGAAGGATAGAGGAATAAGATGTTTTTGTGAAGATATTAAAATAATACCCACACCAGCCCCACTCATGCATCGGGCTCCATCAAAGTATAAGGACCATTGTTCAACAAGGTCTGCCTCTAATTGAAGGCATTCATCAGGAAACTCGATAATGAGGGGATGAGTAGACTCTAAGGGTGCAATGACTAATTGATCTGCTATGATTTGACCCTTAACAGACTTCTGTCCTATGAATGTGAGATCAAACTCACTCAGAGCAAGAACCCACTTGGATGTGCGGCCCGATAATTAAGGTCGACTCATGAGATACCTTAAGGGATCGTATTTGGCAATGACATACGTTTTTTGGCTAAGCATATAATGTCATAATTTTTGCGTAGCAAATACGACTACGAGACATAGTTTCTCTAATGTTGTATAATGGGTTTCATAACTGATGAAGGTTTGGCTAATATAATAATTAGCACGTTCTTGCTTTTCATCATCGAGTTGAGCTAACATAGCTCCTAAGGCAGAATCTGAAGCGGAAATATATAGAAGAAATGGGCGATCAGATTTAGGCGATGAAAGCATCGAGGGATTAAGGAGGTATTGTTTGAGAAGTTCAAAAGCTTCTCTACATTCTGTGTCCCAATTGAAAGGGACGTCCTTCTTAAGAAGTTTGAGAAAGGGACCAGTTTTGTCCGCCAGCTTATCAATGAAGTGACGGATAGCTTGAAGTTTACCTTGTAATTTTCGTAATTCAGATATATTAGTAGGTGCGGGCATATCAATGATAGCCGCAATTTTGAGGGGGTCAATTTCAATACCACGTAAAGAAACTAAAACCCCTAATAATTTTCCAGATTTGACTCCGAATATGCATTTTGCTAGATTTAACCGAATGAGATATTCTCGTAATCGATTAAAAACTTTTTGCAAATCATCTAAATGGTTATTTTTAATAAGAGAGCGAGCTATAATATCATCTACATAATCATGTAGGATATCATGCATCATATCATGAAAAATGTAGGTCATAGCTTGTTGGTAAGTTGCATCGGCATTCTTTAAGCCAAATGGCATCACTTTCCAGCAAAAGGTACCCTAGGGGGTAATAAAGGTTGTTTTAGCCTGGTCTTCAGGAGCTATTCGAATTTGATTATAATCGAAGAATCCGTCCATTAAGGACATCATCCCACTTCTAGCAGTAAAGTCAATAATTTGATCCATGTTTGGAAGAGGAAAGTCATCTTTAGGGCATGCAACGTTAATATCTCTAAAATTAGTGCAAACCCTAACTTTGGTAGCTTCTTTCTTGGTGACTGGAACTACATTTGAGATCCATTTAGCATAATCAATAGCCTGTATAAAGATAACATTCAGGAGTTTTTCTAACTCCCCTTTGACTAGCAGATCCACTTTGGGATGCATTTTTCTAAGTTTTTGTTTAACAGGTTTAGCATCCGGATGGACCACTAGATGGTGCATGATGACAGAAGGGTCTAGACCTAGCATATCTTCGTATGTCCAAGCGAAGAAATCTTCATACTCTGTAAGGAATGTAATGTATTGCTCTTGTTTGTCTGGGCTTAATTCTGATCCAATATTGATTATGTGAGGATTGTCCTCAGTTCCAATATTAATTTTAATGAAATTTTCTACCTCCATGTGTAGATCTCTTTCAAAATTAGGTGGGGTAGGTGAAACGCCCAACTCTTGTAATTCTTGTAAGGTTAATTTAGATAATTCATCTTGAGGATCAGTGGCCTCAAGTTGGGCTATAGTTGGTATCGAACCATCAAAATAAAACCCGTTGTGCAACATCTCTTCAACAGAGACATTATGGAAGATATCTCCTTCCAACTCTTCATCGGGGTCAGCAATCATTTTAGGGTATGCTATGGATAACATGTTGCATGAAAATGACTGATTTTGGAGAGGCAAATCAACATGTCTATCCAAATAATCTTGATAGCATATGAGGTGATCATCCTCCTCAAAATGAAAGGGTTGTTCCTTACTAGGAAATAGACCCACACCACAACGGGCAGGCCACGGTTCTACCTCGAAAGGTTCTTTCATGCCATTTTGGAAAGGTCCTAAGCCTTTCACTTTATATCCCATTTTAAGCATCATGGGTTTAGCTTTAATATAATCATTGGTAAAATAGCAGCGAGCGTATCCTTCATGGTGAGTTTTGATATTCCGAGGGATTCTTCCCCAGTCATATCCTTTATAAATGAAGGCACAACTCCCGACTTGGTAGGTGCTTCCCATAGGTTGTGGGAGGCATGAAGTGCGAGGAGATGCAAACAATTTATTTAAGAGGTTTGAATCGTGCATGAAAGCATTCATTTTTTTTTATATTAAAGTTGTAGATAAATCTGGTAAGAGGTCATCAGAAAGGGCATAAGATGTAGAAGGTTTATTACCTATGTCTTGAGATGTGGAAGGGATGATAGATGTGTCTAGAGGTTTTGAATTTATAGGGGTAGAACTTGAAGGATTGGTTGTAGTTTTAAAATCTTTTTGAGGTTCTAAAATAATTTGTTTAGAGGGTTGTTGATCTATATAGGAGGATGAAGTTAATGGAGGGGAACTCGGTGAAGTTATGGGTTTATGTTTCACAATTTTAGATGAAGACGAAGAACTAGAATGTGTGGATGACAGAGCTGGGCAAAATTGCACTCCAACTAGTTCTGCCAAAGCACACATATCAAAAGGTCTAGGGTCACCGTGAATAGTGACCAACTGATTTTTAAACTCAAACTTAACACATTGGTGTAAAGTTGATGGGACCGCTCGCATGGCGTTGATCCAAGGGCGACCCAAAAGTATATTGTACGATGTTGGACAATGTACAATAAACACGGTTGTCTCAAGGGTTCTAGGACCAACTTGCAATGGGAGGGTAATAACTTCACATGTTTCTTGTGTTTCGTCATTAAAAGCTTTAATAATCATATCAGTTTTCTTCATTTCATCATTTCTAAAACCAAATCATTGGTATAAGTCAAAGGTGCAAATGTTTAGAGATGAGCCATTATCAATCAAGACTCGTTTGATAGCCACATCTCCAATTAAAGCAGTAATATACAAGGGATTATCCTTGTGTAAACTATGTTGTGGGATATCTCTATCCCGAAAGTCAATACAATAAATCTTTCGAGTGATGATAGTATTGGCCATAGATTCAGGTTGAATGTTTTGAGGCACCATCATTTGGCTCAATGTAAGCATCAACTCATCCCTATGGGTGGGAGAGGATCTTAATAAATCTAAGAGGGAAATTCTGGCCGTGGTATTAGACAATTGCTCATTAATGCTATAAGGGGGTTTAGGTTGAACAATAGGAGCATGATTCCCTTTATTGGGATTTTTTAGAATGAATGGAACGGATCCATCGTTCTGGTTTGGTTCTTGTTGGGACTTTTGAGCTTGTTGTCGGGTGACGACTCCGATGGTACCTACAATGTTATAGTGACGACGTTGAAACGGTCTTGGTTGAGAATTTATGGCTTGTTCATAGGGAAGGACTATATTAGAAGAAGGTCGAGTAGTGACTCTTCTAGGAAATGGTTCTTCTGGAACATTAGCATCTGTGACAGGTTGAATAGGATCTGATTCATTTTCAGAACTATTCAATTGAATAATGTCTACTTCACTTTCACTATCTGATTCTATGTCACTAGAATCAGAAGTTTGAAAATTATGTAAGGGCCTGGTTGTAACCAGGGTTAAGGTTGTGTCCAATATTTGAGAATCCTGAACAAGTAATTGTCCGCTAATGGTTCCTACATATCGGGTAGGAGGGGGAACATTATGATGTTCAATTTGATTAGCTACCTCTTTACCATGTCTTGGTAAAGGGTGTTGAAATATGTCTAAAGTTTGATTGGCATTTTGATTTTGATTTTGGGGAATAGTCTTTTGAGTATTATTAGGAGGGTTTTGTTTGGGTTGGAAGGCTTGCACTTCCATTTCATTATTGTCAATTAAATCTTGTATTTTATGCTTCAATCTTTTACAAGCGTTGGTAGAATGTCCAGGTCCTCTATGGAACTCACAATGCAAATCAGCTCTATATCCGGGTATACTTGGGTCAGGCTCCCGGATAGCTGGCAGTTGGATTAAACCTCTTTCAAGCAATTGAGGTAAAATAGTTGACAAAGGTTGGTTTAATCTAGTGAACTCTCGAGGAGGCTTATCAGGAGGTTTCAATATGAATTTTTTTGTTGTCTTTGTTGCATTGACATTAGCAACATTTATGCTATCAGTGACTCCATCATCGACAACCTGTTTGTTTTTATATTGATTTCTATATGTTTTCTCATCATCCTTCTTCCTAAGTTGGCCTCTCCTAATGAGGGCATCTTATACTCTTCGAGCTAAATCTATAGCTTGATCGAAGGTAGTTAGGGTAGCAGTTGATAGCTCATAAGAAAGTTTTTCTTGTAAATTGTTGATGAAAATGTCTAACATTTCCCTATGGGGTAGCACAAAGTGTAGTTTTCCTATCAATTGTCTCCATCTAGCTAAGAAATCAGCAAAGCATTCGTCTTTATCTTGTTTTAAATTGTATAGGTCTTTAATAGTTACATGCCTCTCGATGTAGGCACTAAATTGATGAACAAATGATTCAGCTATTTCTTCAAAGTTTCTTAAGGATTGAATGGGCAATTGATAGTACCACTCTAATGCCATTCCACCTAAACTTTTGGGGAACATTTTTAGTAATAGCAAGTCGTCATGCAATATGTCATGACATGCTATCCTAAACATGCGAAGATGCTCTATGGGATCTTCGGTTCCTTTATATATAGGCAGGACGGGCATGGGAAAATGTTTAGGGTATGGTTGAGCTACCACTATGGGATCCAAAGGTTGACTACAGATCTCTCGATAATTATACGAGGGACGGTAGGGATCTATCTGGTCCATACGTGAAGCCAATTGTTTCACCATGGCTTCCAGATTACTAGTTTGCCCCCCATATTGGTTTGGTAGGGCATTGACATAAGTGTTATGAGCGTAGGATGGAGGAATATGCAGATTAGATGCCATATTACTGTTGTGTAAATTATTGGTAGGAAAAGTATTATGGAGGAAGTTTGTATTATGTTGTATTCCAGATTGTTGAAAGTTTGTATTTGGCTTAGTTTTAGGTTTCTGTTTATTTAAAGCATTTTGCTCAATAGTTTGGCGGAACAAAGTAGTGAAGGGAATTTTCTTTTGTGTGGGAGTGATTTTAGGTTGAATAACAGGTTCCTTAGGAGGTTGGGTGACCTGTTGTTTTGACATGCTTTGGGCTATGGTGACCATATCCACATTAGATGGTCCACCCTTGTCACTTTCTTGATCAATGAAAGACAAGGGATTAGTCTGCATATTGCACATATATTCCATGGTTGCTTGAGTTTTACTAATTTTCCCTTTATCAAGGCAAATGGAAACATTAAGGTCATCAATGTTTTCCATGAGAAATCTCTTGAAATGCTATGCATTGTCAAAGGCAATATTTCCATTTGGAGCTATTCTAGGGGATGAGGATCCATCCTCTCTAACATTCGCTTCTTGTTCCTTATCTTCCCCTAAGTCTTCATCTGATTGACCTAGAGTTTCTCCTTCCGGATTTGTATCTCCAAGAAGGACATTTGGGTTTTCGGTTGTATCTTGTAACCAATCTTCTCCTTCTCCTAGAGTTTCTTTACCATTCCTAAGTTTAGGCATGGTGCTAAGTTTTGATTTCAGCAAATATATATTTATTTATATATATATATATATATATATATATATATATATATATATATGCAACAAATTAAAAGGTATATATTTATTATATACCTAATGCACTATTGGAAATGAAATGTTTAAGTTTTTACTAAGTTTTTTGATTTTTTTAGTTTTTCTTTACCTTTTGAAATAATACAATAAAGACAGTAAATGAAACAATAAAATGCACGCAATAACAAGACTGAAAGTAAATGAGCTAGTCTTCTAAGAACAATTTATAAACATCATTAATAGGCTCTAGTTCTTCAGGGGTCATGAAATGTTCTGCTTCAAATTGAAAGTTTTCTTTTAAGAATTTGATAAAAAGGGCTATGGTAATATTATCTGTCTCAGATGCTGGTTGATAGAAGTAAAGCTCGTGGCAATACTCTCCATATAACACAACACGAGGAACTCTATTCCATTTTTCCCTATCTGTAAGAACAACCTCTTGGTCTTCTACAAGGCCTAGGAATCGGTGTACAATGTCTGCATTCTCGAGGTATTCCTCGAAGCTGAATAATTCTAAAGATACTAAAGCTCTCCTATAGGCTAACCATCTATGGCAGGCTCTCTGAAGTTCATGATAAAAAACCAACTGATGAGGATCCAGGATTCTATCCAAGACTAGCCTCTTAATCTGTTTAAGTTGTGTGGACCTAGATGAAATGAGACTAAGTCTCCTGTCAAGTTTGTTCCACAAGGATTGATTTCTACTTGTTTCAGGGATATTAAGGATAGAATTAACTTCTATAGCTGCCAATTGATTTTCTACGTTTATAGTAACTGCTAACCTCTTTTTAGGAGCTACCATCTAAACATGACTTTAAACCTTAAATGTTTTAAAATGCATCTAAGTTTTAGTTGTTCTATTTTTTTTTTTTCAAAAGGTTATGATGCATTCACGTCGGGTTCACCAAAATGTATTGCTCCAAATTTTTCGCATCCCTACCTTCAGGCTATAGGATCCGCGCCCGAAAGGAGGATGGGAAAAGGATGATGCGGTACCTCAGACGAGAGGGCTTTATGAAGGTCCCACCTCTCAAGGGAGGTGTATTTTGGTGATTTTTTGATGGATGGTGGGTTCACCAGGAAACATTTAATGGCAGTTTCCACGCCTAGGTTTTGGAATGTGTTTAATGAGTTCGTTTTAACCTTAAACATTCATCCTAGGTTTGGCCGAATGAAACTAAATTAAACTATATGAAAATGCAATTTTTCATGAATACAACAGACAGATTTGAAAGCAGAGAACAGAGAATTTACAGGAGGAAAATGGAGAATACCTGATCCGGATGTCTGAAGAAGATTTTGATTTTGAAGCAGTCCCGATTGTCTTAGATTCGACAGAATCATCTGCAATCAGACGAAATCGTCTGAGATCTGACGAATTCGTCAGACGAATTCGTCAGAAACCTGCAAAACAAAGAATAGATGCAAAATGCAAGAAATAACACTATGCTAACAGAGGCAAATTACACCAAATGATAATATGAATGCTGAACACTATTCAAGAACATAAATTAATGCAAATTACTGTGCTTAAATGGCAGATCATAAACTTAGCATGCAATCTAAGCTAAATGGGTGAACTCCAGATGCAAAATAGGATAAAAACTAAATATATTATCTAATTTGCAAAACAAAATAATAGAGACAAAGTCGAGAAAATAAAACTCCAGGCACTGATTGCCTCGATGTAGACTACAGTCGAGATCGTCTTGCATCAGTACGAAATTGCCTCGAATTTGACAGGATCACCTCCGATCTGGACAGGTTCGTCGACGACGATGGGTGCTAGCTCCGGTTGAAAATCAATGATATACCTGCATCAAAATTGCTATGGGACTAATGCAAAAATAATATTATGATGTTTTAGCGCAGAAGGGTTCAATTTGCAGATAAATTCAGCCAGGGGTTGGGGAGGGAAAATCCTAGAAGTTAAATAGGCTTAGGGGGAGTTGTTGGGAGGTTGGAGATCATCCCAATTTGGGAGATCTCCAATGGGGGAGGGTCCCAACGGCACAGACACGCTTTTGCCCAGATTGGAGACCCGTTGGAACGGATTCGAACTATGCAAATTCAGTTTTGCGACAAGATTGTCTGGACGACCTAGTCTAGACGAAATCGTAAAATCTGGGGCGATATCATCTGATCGGTGATGATATCGTCAAATGGTCAAAACAACCTCTAAAATGGTGCAGAAAAGGTGGAAACGGATTTCTCGGCAGTTAACAGGCAGTTTGGGAGGTTAAATTTGATTTTAAAATTATTTACTAAGGTGAATGTAATTATTATAATTTTACTGCGCCAATTTTAGGGTGCTACAATGTGATGCATCTCTTCAGTTTCCTACTTAGTTCTTATCAATGGCAGGCCTTCTCATTCATTCCCAGCTTCTAGAGGTATTAGGCAAGGTGACCCACTATCCCCTTATTTATTCATCATTCTTGTTGAATGCTTGGGTAGGACTATAACCAAAAAGAGGGAAAAAAAAACCCTTGAGGGAGTTACCATTTCTCATGGAGCTAGACCTATCTCTCATATTCAATTTGTGGATGAATCTACTCTTTTAGGTAAAGCTACAGTTAAGGAAGCTTCTAATGTTAAGCAAATCATTAGAAATTTTTCTAAGGCTACTAGGAAGTTGATCAATGAAGACAAATCTAAATTTATTTTCTTTCACTGCTCTGCTATATAGGAATCCATGGTCTTGGATAAATTAAGATATAAGAAGACCTCCCTTCCAATCACTTATTTAGGTATTCCCATAAATATTCAAAGGCAGAAAAATAAATATTGGAATTGGTTATTGGACAAAGTCAAGAAGAAAATTGAAAAGTGGACCAACAGGTGGATTTCTTCTAGGGGTAGAATCACCTTGGTAAAATCAGTCCTTCAAGCTATTCCTATTTATGTTTCTTCCATTTTGAATATCCCAAAGGTTGTTCTTCGAGAATTGGATCAAATCAGTCATCGTTTCCTTTGGAGTGGTACTAAGGAGAAAATAAAATGGGCCTTGGTGAAATGGGATACTTTATGTCTTCCTAAGAATGAAGGGGGGTTAGGATTCTGGTCTTCTATTAATAACAACAAAGCTTTAGCTGCTAAATTATATTGGAGGATGTTTCATAATCCCAATGCTCTTTGGGCCAATAATCTCCATGCTAAATATGCTTGAGAACAAAAGTCCTGAAGACCTTGTTCGCTATCAACTTCCTACCAAAGGTTCTCCCATTTTAGTAGTTCTTAATACTGGTGAGGATTTTATAAAGAAAAATTTATTTTGGATCATTCATAATGGTCAACAGGTAAATTTTTGGATAGATTCTTGGGATGGTCACAAGCCTTTGATAACTCAGTTTCCCGATTGGAGGCCTTGGATGGAGAAGCTTCACCGAGTTAACTGTATAAAGGTGGCTAATTACTGTCGGTACCATACTGGTAATTAAAAGGTTGGTAGATATTGGATCCCTATTGAGGACTGGCCTATTCAAATCCTAGAAATTCAAAGACAAAATATCCAAGGTATACTTCATATGAGATCCCTCTCTTGGTCCCATGAAAACATATTGTTTTGGATGGAAAAACACTACTAAGGGTGAGTATTCAGTTGCTCAAGGTTATTTGACCTTATGCCATAATAATCCCAACCATTCTTCTAACATATTTTCTCTATTATGGGCTCAAAATATCTAGCCTAATGTGAGGTTATTTAATTGGTTTTTATTGCATCGTAGGGCTCTCACTGGTGAGCAACTTATGAAGCATGGTTTTCATGGTCCTTTTAGATGTGAAATGTGTGAAAAGAATGTAGAAACTCTCAACCATATTTTTATTGAGTGTACTTTAGCCTATGAGCTATGGAGGAGAATGGCCACTTTACTTGGCTTACAGTGGTCCAATTTTTTTACTTTTGAACAACTTTGGAGGGATTGACCTAATCAAGAGGGTGTTGATCATTTTATTAGGTAGTTAGTTTGTATGGGTTCTACCATTCTTCTTTGGAATATTTGGAACTAAAGGAACAACCAAATTTTTAATCAAGATAGGAAGGATATTCACTATATTTGGCTAAAGACCATAGCCAACTTAGTTGAATCAGTCCATCATCTCCTTAATCACCCCCAAAACTCCCACCAAAAATGGGATCAAGTGATGCAAATATTGAAGATTAAATCTTCTAAGGGCAACCAACTTAAAGGGAATGTGAGTATTAGTAAGATGGATAGGACAAGAAATTGGAAACCTCCTCCTAAGGATTTTGGAAAAATCAATACTGATGGAGCCTCTAGAGGGAACCCTATAAAATCCAGTGTGGGAGGAATTGGTAGACTTTCAAATGGCTCCCTGGTTTTTACTTTTGCTGAGAATTTGGGTATTCTTTCCAATAACCTTGTTGAGGGGTATGGTCTCCTCAGAGGCCTCCAGGAGGCTACTAAGGTTGGATGGGAAAAGGTGTTAGTTGAGTCTGACTCTCAACTTATTATTAATCTCTTGAAGACTCCTTATAATAATCATAAGGTGGATTGGAGAATAAAAAAATTATTGAGAAGATTTAGTTAATCCAGATGGGATTTTTAAAATCTGATTACAATCATGTGGTTAGAGATCAAAATAAGAGTGATGATGCTTTAGCTAATTAAGCTTTGGACAAAGGTGATCTTACTTGTTATGGCCACCCTCCTAGATGGTGGGCTTCTCAAATTAGGGAAGCTCTTCTTTCTATCATTTCTTTGGATGGTTCCAGTTTTGAACGTACCTAGTTTCTTTTTTTGCTTCTCTTTGGTTCATTCAGTTTTTTTAGTTCCCTAGCTCATTCTATTCTTTCTTTTGTTTCCTGTGTTGATTATTGCATTAATAGTATTTTGGTCTAGATAGGTCATTGTTATGTTCAATTTGTTTTTTTTTCTTTTTATTTTTGTTTTTTTTTTGTTTTATAAGGTGGGTGGGTTCTTTTGTTTTGTTTTTTTTTTTGTGTTCTTTGTGTTTTTTTTTGTTGTTCTTGTGTTTTGGTTGTTTTGTGTTTTTTTTGTTATTGTTCTTGTGTTTTTTTCGTTCTTGTTCTTGGGTTTCTCTTTGTTTGTGTTAATTAGTGTTTTTATGTGTGAGTGTTTTCTTTTTTTTTTGTTTTTATTTATTGTCTGTTGTTGGTTGTTTTTTATTTTTATTTTTTTTTATTTTTTAGGTTTTGGTTGTGTTTATTTTTCATGTTTTTTTTGGGTTATGTCTTTGTAGTATTATGTTGTTTTTGTCTTGTTTGTGTTTTTTTATGTGGTTCTTGTGTTTTTTTATGTGGTTCGTGTTGTGGTTTCTTTTATCTTATTGTGCGTTTTTGGTTATGCGTTTGTTTTTGACACACTCAAGGAGCATGTTTTTTTATTTTATTTTATTATTTTTGTTGTTATTTACTTATTTATTTACTTATTTTTAAATTGGTTTTGTGTGTTTGTTTGCTTCTTGAGTATGTCAAAGGTGGTAGGCTAGGTCCGAGTCTTGGGTATTTTTGGCGGAATGGATACCCCTACCTCCTTGGGTCTTACTCAAAAGTGGCATCCCATTTGGGATGTTTTCCACAAAAAAAAAAGAAAAAAAAATATTTATTAGGAGTAGGGTTCTCTCCAATTTAGTTTTTCTCCCATGTTATCCATTTATAATTGCTCAACTTATGTTTCTTGGGGAATGGTTATTATCAGCCTCTATAAGTAGTTTTTATTTAATGTAGTTGGTATTCTTATGCATCATGTAACAATAATAAGATATTGATTTATGAATGAGATGTAGTAGTATGTAAGTCACTATAATTAATACCAATAGTTAGGCCATATGCCTAAGGAATCCCACTAATTTAAGCCTTATTTAGAGATACCACATATTTTTTGTCACATGTCTTGTTCCTTTTTTTCTAGTCACATACATGCCATGGTATTTGCTTGTAATAATAATAATTTTAAATATGTTGATATAGATTGAGAGATAATATATAAATTCATTGAAATTAAATAATGTGATGAGGATGCCAGTTTTTGGTGACTTGCACAAGTAAAACACTTCTTCTTTCATCATCTACCAAAAAATATACTTTATCTATCACATAGTGGTCAAATCTCATGTGGTTAATTCCTTGGTTTTATAGCCATGTGGTAAGGGTACACATATCTCCCAATAGAACCTTCTAGTTATCCATGGATAGGGAATGTAGAGACCAAATTGTAGCAAGCTAAAGTGAGGGAATGAATGTGTTGAGTAGGGTAAAAAGACCACAACTTGTGAATATAGCTAGTTGTATAATACACTACATTTAGTAGCTAAAGGTGACCTGAATACTATATAAATTCTACTTTCATCATAAGCTAAAATATTCCTATGAGAGTGTTATAATACTATATACTATACATTCCTTGATGACATAAATACCCACATGAGTCATTTCTAATTAATAGGATGATTAGAATATGTAAAATGAAGTGCATGTGTAGTTTATCTAACTACTAAATTGATATCATAGCTATGTGGTGTCCAATATAAAGGTAACTATCTCAAACAAATAACACCTAATCAGTAAAAATGTAAACTAGTTTTTGGTAGGAAGATACCTAACAACAATGTTAGTTTTCAAGTATCAATCTATCTAATGGAATTGGAAACTAGTTTTCAAACCATTAAATTATTATTATTTTTTAAATGTTGGTCCCTATGGATTTTATAAAGTGGAAGATATTAAAGCCTTCTCCATAAGTTAAATTTCCTACTAATTCTGAAATGAACAAATAAAATGTTCTCTTATCTATAGACTTATATAAGTATTTAAGTAATGTGTATCAGCTATTAATGAGGTTTATGATGAATCTATAGGCCACAAATTCATTATCCAATTATTGTACATTATATAAATTATATAGAACCCAAAGCACTAATCTAAAACATACCCTTAAATCCCTTATACCTAGACTCATATAGGAGAACCCTTATGTCAATTATTTCTTTTTTGGTGTGCTACTTTAGTATAAACCATGAATTCCTATCCCATTTTATCCATGTTATTGAATTGGAGTATACATTGATTCTATATTTTTAATATGTACATTCTTAGTTATAGAACTAATCATAAGGTCATAACTTCAAACTCAATTAGAGGGACCATATTCTTATTATATACCAAATCAAAGGAAGTGAATCTTATTGTAGTCTTAAATGAAATCTTATATTCCAAAATTACCATAGTGAATTGGTTAGACATTCATGTTATTATATATAAATAACCTTTATGATAAAATCCTCTACCTCCTAATTGGTTATTTTAGCCTATATATTTGATTAAGGATTGTATAGAATGTATTTCATATACCTAATTATTTACACCTCCATGAATGCTAGAATTAGATGTGATGTAGATTAGATGGCTTGATTTGTAACTAGCTCCTTGGGTACTCCATATCTTGTGAATATTTCTTCATAAAGGAACTCAACAACTTTCTCCTCTCTTACAACCTTAAGGTTTTTCACTTTATCCCACTTTGTGATATAGTCAATATGCACTAAAATGTATTCCTTACCATTAGGATGTCTATAGGACAAATTAAGTCCATGCCCCACTTCTCAAAGGGCTAAAATTCTAACTATATTTCAAGAGTAATTTCATTTGGTTGGGGGGCCTTCCCTATACTCTATCTATGATCACATTATTCAACATACATCTTAGCATCCTTATGTAACATATACCAATAGAAATAAACATGTAGTATTTTCTAGGTTATCTTTTTTGCTACAAAGTTCCCTCCATATGGCTTGTCATGAAAAGCCCTAAGAATGTTATAGATCTCATTGTCATGGAAATGCATGTTCAAGGTATTGTAATAACCTAAATACAAAGGTGCCCATCAATCCATGTGTATAGGACATATCTTCTAAAAATTTGTACAAATAAAATTTATTGATAGTATAATACACTACCAAAAGTCCCTTTTCAATAGAAATATAAAACTTCAAAAATATATTTTTTAATAAATTAAATCACACAAGATTGTTATCCATCTTTTTATACAATGTCTACTCCTAAGGTTATGGTTGAATTATCAATTTGGATAAGGAATGGGAGGATTAATATGATCATTGCAATATCAATATGGAGTGTAACCTATCCTTTGTAATATTAAAGGATTCTTGGCATGTATGGGTCCATTAAAATTTAGTATCCATCAAGAGGTGGAATAGAGGAGAAGCAATACCAATAAAGCTCTTAATAAACTCTTGTAATACCTGATATGTCTAGGAAAACTCCTTATAACTTTAAGCTTGTAGGAATTTATAAAAAAATATTAACTCAATATTATTATAATACTTTAATAATCTTGGATGGGATATGATGTCCTAAAATAAACCCATAAATCATTAACATGGACTATTTTCTATGGCTAAGGAATTTTTTTTTCAATTGACAACATCTCAACACCTTTTCTAGGTTAATCATTGCTTCCTTCAGGGAGTTATCATAAGTAGTGAAATCATCCTAAACCCTTTAACACAATCATGAATAAGGTCTAAGAAAATATTGAGAATAACATGTTGGAAAGTAGTTGGGGTATTACACAAATAAAATTTAACACAATGTGTATATCTCCTATGGAAAAGTGAAAGTTATATTCTCTTGGTATTTAGGGGTAATCTAGATCTTATTGTAGCTACTAAATCTATTAATAAATGGGTACTTTTTCACCAAAATATCTAAGATATTATCAATAAAAGAAATGGGAAATGGTCCTTCCATGTATCTTTGTTCATTTTACAATAGTCAACATAAATCATCTATTTCTAATTTTTCTTAGGGACATTACCAATGATGAAACCCATTGGCTATAGTAAATTGGGTAAATAAAGACAACATTGAGCAATATTTATATTTCTATGTTAATAGCCCATCATAATTTTAGGTTCATTTTTTATTATGGTTGTCTCATGGACCGAACTCCAATAATTTTTTATGTAAATGTGATAAGTGCACATGAGGGGGTGAATTCTCTTCAGATCCTTATGATTTCAAGCAAAGACACCACAGACTTTTCCTAGCAAGTTAGTGACTAAAATTAGTTCAATAGATGCTAGTTAGTTGTTGATATTCAATTCATTTCCAGGGGAGACCTCTACTATTTGAATCCTATTGTTTCTACTACAATTTATTCCACCTACTGTCTATATTGACTATAATAATGGCTTATGGTCTATAACAATATCCCTAATTATGATGGATAGGGTTGACTAGTTAAAGAGTCACTTAATATTTTTTTATGCATGAGGAGGAGTTGTTTATGGGAGAGATGGATATTTTTGAGGATATTAACTAGCACCATTTCTTCAATTTGGTCTTCATTATTCAATTCTTGGTTAGTTATCAACACATATCTAGTGTTGATCTCATCACTTTCCTTCCCTTCTACCCATATTGGGTCTTCCATTTCTAGGGTTTAACTAGCGGATAAAGCATTAATTACTTTGTATGATTACCATTTGAGATGGTCATGTCACTTGACCTACAAATTATATAAGTGGTGGAAGTTTATAACCAAGGATTACTTAGAATTAAAGGGTATCCTCTCAATTTATCTAGATATTTCCATGAAGCTACTAATGTTAGAATAATGCATGGTTCCTCTTTCACCTTAAAAATAGACATGTTAGTATGGAAAAGAGTTGGCATACTTTTTTGTCTATGTAGACCCAAAAAATTCATTTTATTTGTAGTCATGACATTAATGGCCAACCCAAGATCTATCAAGGCCTATTTTATTGGAATGTTACCTATAAAAATATCTATAAATGTCATGACCCTCCTTGGTGGAATTTTTGACACAAACAAACAATGTATTACTCTATAATATTTTAATACATAACTTGAGCAATTAAACCAACTATGTGATGTTTAGTTGATTTGGAAGAGCATGGTACTACTGACATGTTACCAAGATGTGCAAGATCAGGTACACTTGTAGGTGGAATAAGAAGAATCATCCACCAAAAGTAGGGGTAATTATGGTTGGGGAAATGATGATTAAGGCAACTCAGGTGTAACATTGATAGATACCTTCATATAGGTGTAGATACCTAAAAGTCACACATGCTCACTTCTAGATACTTGTACATCTACATACACAATTGTATACTGACATAGGCTATCATAGGCCATTGTAGACCATTGTAGTCATCTGTAGGCTATCTTAGTCATCCATAGGTTCCTAAACCTACAAAACTAGGTAAAATGCCTCCTACCCACTAGGAGACCACCTATTAGCCCCCTAAGGCAACTTAAGCCCTCCCCTACATCTAATTAGCCTTCATGGGACCTTATCCCTATCTAAAAGCCTAATTAGGTTGATTAGTGATCTAATTCATCATTGACTTTCACTTAAATGCACTTTTTCACTTAAGTTTAATTAGGGTCCTAAGTCAAATTATCCCTTAACACACTTCCACACATGTGTGCACATGAGATTAGTTAGGATATTTCAAAATGCCCTAACTTAACCCTAACCTAACCTAGTACCTAAATAACCTTGGTTAATCCTAACTCTTCCTCATACATGTGCGAGGAGGAGATATTTCCCTAAGGCATGAGGGTTTGACACCTATTCAAACCCTAACCTAACTCCAACATGGATAACTCTAAGGGTTGGTTTATCTAACCCCTTCTCCTGATCTCATATTTTTCTATAAATAGAGGGCTCCCCCTCCCATTCTACATCTCTCTCCCTTTTATTTACCATATAGAAACTCTGTCAAATTTAGTCTAGAATTCCATCTCAAAAGTCTACATCATACAAACACCAAAGGACAACTTCAAATTTCCATCTAGACAAAAATTTTAGTCCCACAGTTAGAAGAAGTCCAATTCATCCCCTAAACTATGAATCTGGGTTCTAATTCACCCCCTACCATGTGAATTAACCGTGTAGTAGATCCACCTCAAAAAATTTAATAGGTATGCTTTATTTCATGATTTTATAGTGTTTTATGCAGTTTTCATCATGTTTTAGCATAATTTTATTTCGTGTCTTTTTGTATTTCTTCAACAAGGGGCTTAACTAAGGTAGGCCCAAAAACCCTCTAACTATATTTTGTAGGCCTTCAAAAATAGGTGCAGGAGATCACAAAACTAGCAAACTACCGGTGGTTTGCAAGCCCACCTTCACTAAGGAGTCTTGAAAGAAATCATTAGGGTGTTTGATATTCATAAAGAAAGATTGGGAAAATCACTTTTGTAACCCATGAGCATTTTGAATGAATAAAAAGAAATATTTTGGGCATTATATTTTTTTATGTATTATGTTTGATCAAATGGCATCTTTCATCCACTTCAATAGGCATGCATTCGGGTAGGAATAATCATCAAAATCTAGCCACCTTGAGCCCCATATTGATAGCCTAAAAGCTATCCTAAATTATCGAGGTTGAGACAGGTGACTAGGTTGATGGAAATATTCCCTTTGTATCTATTACATATGTTTGAATTACCTTTTACTTCATCACTATTTGCATTGATGGTTTGGGTAATGAAAACATGCATAATTTGGTTACCTTTGAAAAACTCCTTGTTTGCTTAAAATCTTTTAATCTCTAGTTTTTTTTATAAATAAATAATAGTATTTTATTTTAAAATGATAATGGAGTTTCATTTTATAATTAATAAGAGTTTTATTTTATAATGGTAGTAGAGTTTAATTTTTATAAATAATAGAAATTTTAATTTAAAATAATAGAGTTTCATTTTATAAATAAACAACTAATTTGGTTTTATATAGCAAACAAATTTCATTTATAAAATAATAAATACAATATTTTAAATGACAGTGAAACCTCATTTGAAAATTATAGATAAATTAAATCTATGATAAAGAGAGTTGCTTATAGTAAATAAATCAAATTTATTCTATTCTTTGGAATAAAATTTAGAGTCTGCCTCTTGTATTAAAAGGTAGTTTATTCAAATAGATAAGGTAGTGAAGAGCTCCTCACCGTCAACATTTAAGGTAAAATTTTGAGAATGGGGAAGAATAATTTAAAAATTCAAAATATCATCTACTGTCTTTGAAGTAAGATGAGAAGTAATGGTAGAGGGGGTGGTGTGACAGGGAAGATAAGGGTGAGGAGGAAAACATTGAAGGAGCGATATCATGGGGAAGAATGAGAAGAAGAGAAAATAAGAACCATAGGATGATAGAGCAGAGAAGGAAGGAAATAAACCAAACGTGAGGAAAAACAAAGAAACAAAGGGCTTTTAATGTGAAATAGCATCTTTGAAAGTGAACTGAGATCAGCTTTGGAATAACCAGGTTGGTTAAACTTTCATGCTAAGATAGTTTTGATAAATTTATGAGCTTCTTGGGAAATGATATCTTCATCTTTAGTTGGGTGGCTATTCTCATGTCTTACTAGTTTCAATGTATTTTTGCGACCCTTGTTGGCTTGTGAGACCATTGTACTCCACCCAAGACCCTAGAAACCTTGGGATAGATGAAATCTCCTTTATATCTAACAAATGGTGGTGTGTTAGCAGTAGAACCTATTGCTATTATGTCTAAGCCCTATTTTTGTTGTCACTACTATACGACCAAGATGTTTAGCCCTATGGGCATACTTTGGAGACTAACCATGATTTGTATTATCCTCCATTGGGAACCATACCTTGGGTGGTGAAATCATAAGTTATTCTTTAAAGCAGTTGGATATGAAAGCAATGGCGTACCAGGTGAGATGCAAACAAAATCGGATGTAATGCTAAGTCCTACAAATGAACAAAGAACTAAAGTGCACAAAAAGGGAAAATGAACAGAGTGAAACAAGATATAAAGAAAAATTAAAGTGTAACCTATTTTATTAATTTTTCTTGAGATCAAGTTACAATATGTCTCCTCCCTTTTTAGGGGTGAGGAGCATTCGATACAATTGTTACACCAACATATGGTACGCTTCCCTTCGGGATCTTCCATGTGCCCATGTTTGAAATGGGTAGGCCAAACATCACCGTCGCTTGTGTGAATCCATCTATAGTTCCTTGCTTCCCCTCTGGTTTTGAGATCCTACATTCAAATAAATAGCAAACGATTAATAGCACATGCGGATGGAAGGAAACATGCAATCCCCAAGGCCTCCGGTTAATGCATACATGAAATAATTAAAACAGTGGTCAAAACATATCAGAATAAGATGAAACTTGAATAGAAACATGTAAACATCATCATGAACACATTGCAAAAGGAATAATCAAGAAATATGCTGAATATTTCTAATCACTCCAAGGTGGGACGATTAGGACTGTCATAAAATGCTCGAAAGTGACCTCCCAAATGTCCCATCTAGAGGCCTCCAAAACACCTACAAACTTGGGGTTAGGCAAAATGGAGCATTTTGAGATGACCCAGGAGGTCGGATTCTGCCCTGATCACCCTGTATCCGAAGGCACTCCCTATATGTTAGTGAAAGCGTAAAACAATGAAAACATAGTCAAAACTTATCAGAATGGAATGAAATTTGAATAGCAGCATATAGGAATGACATAAAACAAGATGCAAAAGAAATAGTAGAGAAATTAGCTAATATTTCTAATCACTCTAGGGTGGGGTGACTAGGACTGCAATAGTGCGGGGGCCACTCGAAAGCAGGATGCCCACCGTTTGGGGCTTGGTTTTGACACAAATCTACTTGGGATGGGTCCAAAACCTCCTAGGAGGTTGTGTCAGCAAAGTGGGTGTGGGATTGTGGCCAATTTTTTGGTTTTTGGGTTCATATTGCACTCCTATTGTTCACCCGATAACCTCCCTTCCAAAAGAGAGATCAAGGATGTAGGAAGCACAAATGGGGGTGAGGGTATAATTTGGCAGCACTCTGTTGCTCCAAATGCTCTTGATATTTTTTTTTTGGGGTGGGTGAGAAGACTCACCATTTTATATACTTGAAGGTCTGCTTTGAATCTGCATGCAGGGGCGCCACTTGGCCATCATGCCTTGTCAGGGGAGAGAAGATTCCTCCTTGATTAAGAGCTCCACGACTGCCCCTTTGAGCTTTGAAATGCTCACTCGCACTCCCATGCATTGAAGGTGGAGTTGAGTGGTAGATTTATGCTGCCATTTTTCAAGGTTTGACTTTTTGCCCGTCAAAATTGCTATTCGCCCCACCCTGGAGCGATTGCTACTAATCATCCCAGGGTGGGGTGAATAGCATTCTAATCGCCCCAGGGTGGAACGAGTAAGGAGAAGGGTGCTTGAAGGGTGCCAAATTTACCTATGACCTTTCAAAACTACTTTAGGAGTGGTTAGGACCACTGTTTAACCTCTATGGGCTGCCCTAGTGGCTATGTATGCCAATTTGATCAATGCTTGTAGCCACCTAATCAGATTGGTGTTTTTTTGGTGTCTATAGATGCCCCTTTTTGGAAATGGCACGTATTCTTGAATACTATTCTTGAATCCTTGCTTTTGACGAGCAAAGGAGCTTAATTCAAGTGTTAACCTTTTTTTAGTGAGGTGTTACTTGATCTTGGACATTGTTCAGTCATGAATAGGCAAAGGATGCAACCTTTTGTCTATGGGAACCTTGAGTTCATGATTCTAGAATTCCAAGTGTTTGATCAGCTTGTTATTATTGCTTGTTTGCTACCCTAAGCAGGAGCGTGATTGTCTTTGTCAATGATTCTTTGAATGCATGTCATTTCCTTGATTGGGTGTGTATTTGTTGATTGGTGACTAAGTGTGACTACCCCCTCAAGCGACGAATCAATGAGGGAATGAATGACATGAGAAAAGCGATGAGTTGCTTGACCCAAGATGACTTTTTTAAGGGTGCCTTCATTTGTTTTGTGTTGAATGCTTATGCAGTTTCCCAACAATCGAACCTATTTTTGGTGGGTTTTAACCCTTTTTGTGACGTTGATTGGGGCTGAAATTGTCAAAAATTCGTCTTCTCGTGGAGCGGTCCGGCTATGGTAGCCTTCTTAGGGAGTAGGATATTGATAATTTGTGGCCCTGAAGTTAGTTTTGTATACCAAGAATATCAGGCGTGAAGGCGCATTTGTGTGGCAATTTTATTATGTTTTTTGGTGGGTTTTGGCCCTTTTTGTAACATCGATTGGGGCAAAAATGATCAAAAATTCGTCCTCCCATGGAGTGGTCCGGATATGGTAGCCTTCTTAGGGAGTAGGGTAGTGAAAATTTGTGACCTCAACATCAGTTTTTTATGCCAAGAATCATAGGCACAAAGGTGCCTTTGTTCGGCAATCTTATTGTTGTTTTTGGGTGGGTTTTGACCCTTTTGTGACGCCTTTTGGGGATGAAATTATCGAAAATATGTCCTCCCGTGGAGCGGTCTGGCTATGGTAGCCTTATTAGGGAGTAGGGTAGTGATGATTTGTGACCCCAATGTTAGTTTTGTATGCCAATAATTGCAAGCGTAAAGGTGCCTTTGTTCTACAGTTTTATTGCTTTTTTTGGTGCATTTTGGATGCAGTTTTGGTTGTTTTTTATTTTCTTGCTCTGTAATCATCCCAAGGTGGGACAAATACCAGTTTTATAATCTTCCTAGGGTGGGAAAAGTGCTAACTAGAGATATCATCCCAAGGTGGAATGATTATGGGCCTAAGAGCCTATATAAGGGCCAAAACTAGGTTACTGTAGAGTACGACCAGTGGTGGACAATGTTGCGATGGCGGGGTGAGGGGCCTCTAGGAGGTCCGAATGCAGCAACAACATGTGGTGGGGTTGCGGAGGCACTGGGGGAGGGTTGGGGGGATCCACATAATGATTTAGATATGGTGGAGGTAGATTACTTGACTGGGGATGGTTTAGGGGTTCCAAAGCAAGCAGACATACAGGACGTCCTGGAGCAATGGGTGCCAGAGCAGCATGCCATCCCGAATATGCCCATGCCTTAGGTAGTCCCAGGGGATATAGAGGCAAGGTTTCACATTGAGATAGCATGATTGGAGGACCTACTATAGAGACATAATTAGGAGCATAGTTCTAAGAGGGATCACCTATGGGCTCAGTGGAGTGGGGTTGGTTTCGAGTGGAGTTGGAGGCCAAGATTATCTACCTTGGTGGACAGTTACCTGAGCTCACTGGAGGTGGATATTTGCACCGAACGAGATACAGTGATACTGAGTAGTCTGCTTCCTCTCATCATATGCGGGTGGGTGAGGGTAGCGCTAGGGGGCATAATGCGAGGGCTGGCAGCAGCCACCTTGAGAGGTCCCATAGGACCCACACCACTGGGGGTAGTTCCAGTCACACCGATCTTGCATGATCATGGTGGCCAACTACCTAGGCTTGGGGTTTGAGTTTTTGATTTTTTGTGAGGTCAGAGGACCGACTTATTGTATCCTATGGGTATTTTTGGCAATATATATACATGACTTTCTCTTTGATTATACACTTGTGATTTATTGTTTATTTTATGCACATTTATTTACATTGATGTATGCATGTGTTATGATGAATGCGACTATTTCTAATTATATGATGTATGCATACATAATGCATGAAATGGTGTGTTGATAACTTGGTGGTGGCACCATGGACTGTACAAGATTTGCTGGCTTTCTGTACTATGTGATTGTTTTGTGGAATGACTTTGCATGTGTGAATTTTGTGTTTTGTATGTTTTGATGGTGATGCAAGTAATGAAATCTACAACAAATGTTTTAGAATGTAGCTAAGCTTTTTATGATATTAAAATGTTTTAACTAACTAGCCAAGGCTGTACATTTATCTCACAAGACTTTTGAACAAGGTACGAATCAGACTTGAGTTTGACCGAGTTATTTCACATCCCTATGTGTGTGATTGAATTTGTTTATGTGGTAGTTGTCACGATATCGCTGGTTCCAGATAGGCTATCAACAAAAATTGTACTAAGGATCACCTAATTAGCTCCACTAACTCCTTTTTTATATTTAGTACGATTAATCTATGGTGCAATCTAGAATACCATAAGCTATCTCATCCACATGCAAACATTGATCTATACACAATTTAATGCGATAGATATATCGTCATGCGGGAGGTTTGCCACCAGTGACCAGCAAGCTATCCACCAAACTGGTACTGAGGATCACCTCATGACCTTCTAAATGCTGAGAGTTCCAGTAGGCTATTCAAGTTTGACTCCCTTATTTTATTTACTTTTATTGGGATACTTGCTCTCGTATGTAGTGATAAAAAATCATTGTTTATTTTTATTTTTTTTCTTTTGTGCAAGGGATGGGAATTTTGAGTGATGAGAATCACTATTTCTTGTGCTTTTTTTATGTATGCACTGTGTGGGTTTTGATGTCAAACTTTGGAGTTTGTACTTTGACTTTTTGCAATTTTTTTTTTTTGATATTTGCAACTTTTTTAGAATTTGGATTTTTGGGGAATTGGGTAGGGAAGATGCTTGTCATTTTGCAAACTCTCAACATTTTTGGGGTCATTCGCATAGGGGGATGAGCGAGATAACCTTTTCACTATATGGTATCCTGGATTGCTTTGCAGGTTTCATCTTTCATTCACACAACTTGGGAATTTTTATGTGTTTTAACTTGTGTGGGGATGCTATGTAACAAGGTGTGATCCAAGTAAAACTCTACCTTTGTAAAATATGTCTGACTTTGTACATTTTTTGGCTAGAAATCTAAAGACAGCTGAATGACGAAAAACCCTAAATACATTAGGAGACAACTGATTATGATATGGTGAAAATTTGGATGGCGTTATTCTTGTTGGATTATTTACAGAGTGGACAAATGTGGAAAATGATGGAATTGCCTAGTAATTATAGTCTATGGTGCATTTGATGTGTATGACCAAAAAATATGCAATGTATGTATGCAATGCCTAATGCAGCTTATTATTTTTTTGTGTTTTGATTTTTAAGAGTACGCATGGAAGTGAGATGCAATTCTTTTTGTTATTTTTTATTATCTTTTGTTTTTGTTTGTTTTGATCAAGCAATTGTGGAAACCCTTGGAGCTTTTGGTTTGACCAAAGGGTTTATGGATACCTTTGGGGAATTTTATGTTTACCAAGCGATTGTGAGATCCTTGGATCTTTTTGGATGACCAAGTGGTGGTGAGAACCCTTGGAGATTTTGGTTTGACCAAAGGGATTATAGATACCTTTGGGGCATTTTGGGGGTTGACCAAGTGATAGCTGGCATCCTTGGAGCTTTTTGGGTGACCAAGCGATTGCTGGAATCCTTGGAGATTTTGGGATGTGTTGTGGCTCCCTAAATGTGGAATGGCCTCAAATGATTGATGTTCAAGGGTTCTAGTTCCTTGATTCCTTCAAGAGAGGCGAGTTGGTATGTTCCAGGTCCTATTTTACTATCAATGACATAAGGACCTAACCAATTTGCCACGAATTTGTCCCTTAAATGGGGTGGCAAGTTAGAATTTTGTTGGTTCTCTTTTAAGACCAAGTCACCAACCTGAAAGTCCCTCAGGTGAATTTTCATGTTGTATGTTTTCTTAAGTCGCTCTTGATAGATACTTAAATGCTTGAGAGCATTGATGCATCGTTCATCGAGCAACGTAAGCTAGTCTAACTAGGCCTACTGTGCAGTGTCATCATCAATGAACTCTTGCATTGATATGCACAGGGAAGGTATTTCCAACTTGAGAGGCATGACTGCCTCAGAGCCATACACCAGCAAAAATGGAGTTGCCCCAGTGGGCATCTGAATGCTAGTGCAATAAGCCCATAAAGAAAGTGATATTTGAATGTGCCAATCCTTATGACTATTTGTGACTATCTTTTTAAGGATGACAACTAGCATTTTGTTTGATGCCTCTGCTTGCCCATATGCCTGTGGGTAATAAGGTGTTGAAAAACTATGTTAAATTTTGTACTTTGTGGTCAAAGCACGCACATATTTGTTCTTAAATGGCATCCCATTACCTGAGATGATCTTTGATGGAATACCAAAATGACATGATGTTATGCAAAATAAACTCCGCAATGCGGGGCCCAGTCATAGAGGTTAGCAGAATTGCTTCCACCCACTTGGTGAAGTACTCTATGGCTATTATGATGAATGTGTGATAGCCTACCGACGTAGGGGAGATCTTTCCAATTAAATCTAAGTCCCACTATGAAAATGGCCAAGCCGATTGGATCGAGTACAAGGCCTGAGAAGGTACGTGTGTCAAGTTAGCATGGTGTTGAAACTTCATGCACTTCCTCACATATGCACAATAATCTTGCTCTAAATATGGCCAATAATATCCCATTTGGAGAATGCGCTTTGTGATGGCCATACCGTTGAAGTGGCCACCACACGTACCATCGTGCGCTTGGGTGATCACCCAAGTGGACTCCTGCTGGTCCAAGCAATGGAGGAGGATCCCTTCGTAATTCTAACAGTATAAAATATCTCCTAGTAAGACATTTTTTTTTGCTTTCTGTTTGAATGATCTTTTTGTGACATGCTACAATCCAAGTGGGAGGCTACCTAACTTGATATAGTATCTTATGGGTGTGTACCAATCCTACTGATCAGAAACCTCGATGGTATGAATGACCAATCCCTCTTGAAGTTCATCCCTAGAAAAAACTGAGTGAGAAAAAACTTGTAAGAATAGCGTTGTGTTGCTATTAAGAGGGGTCGGGAAGAACAAGGACCCCCAATTGGCATGATTCAGACTATCATGGATTCAAGAGAACCTATCCTTAGATGGTTCAATCTAGATCAAGTGGATTCCTGGTGTAAGGTCAGAGCATGTATGCTCCATCATGGATTGCGATAATGTTTTGACTTGAATGGTTGTCATTTCACCAGAAGGGTCTTGCAGGATTAGTGACCCCGAGGAGGCCATAGTGTCTACAAAATGATTTGATGATCGAGGGAGTGCCTCGATGTCGTACCATTCAAGCCTAGCCAGGAATTTATCCACAAGGGCTTTGTAGGCTTGTAGAACTAGGCATTTGCATTGGAATTACCCTTTCACTTGGTTGACAATTAACAGTGAATCACCAAATATAGTCAAGCATTTGATGTTCATGGTGATGGTTGTCTGAAGACCTATGAGCAAGGCTTCATATTCAGCATTGTTATTGGTGCACGGAAAATCAAGTTTAAATGATAGAGGCATTGGAGCCCCTTGAGGTGTGAAAAATATGATTCTCATGCCACCCCCTTGCTCACATTTAGAACCATCAAAAAATAGGGTTATGTCGGCCTGTGACTCAAGCTCATCAGAATCTAGCGATTCTAAGACATGGAAGACCCCATCATCGAGCAGCTCTATGGTCAGAGGCTAATCGTCTTTAAGAGGAGCCTTTGCTAGTTGATCGATGATGACTTGAAATTTGATGGAATTCTATCCAATGAATTCGATGTCAAATTTTGTCAACATCATGATCCATTTTATCGTGTGGCTACTATGATAAGTACGACTCATCATGTACCGCAATGGATTCTCCTTAGACACAAAATACATCGTATTGCTCAACATGTAATGGCATAGATTATTGGTGGAAAATACCACTGCTAAGCATAGCTTCTCGATGTATGCATAGTTAAGTTCATAACTAACTAGGGTACGGCTAAGATAATAATTAGCCTATTCTTTATGTAGTTCATTTTTTTGGGCTAGCATGGCTCCCAGTGCCACCTCAATAGCTGAGATGTATAAGTAGAATGACACTCCTGGTCTAGGTGGTGCCAATACTGGCAATGAAGCCAAGTATTGTTTGATGTCGTCGAAGGCTGACTGACACTCGTCATCCCAGTGAAATGCTACCCCTTTGTGCAATAATTTATTCATGGGTTGGCACTTGTCAGATAGTTGCGCTATGAAGCGCTTGATCGATGTGACCTTTCCCTACAAGCTTCTGAGCTGCTTGATGGTGGTTAGGGGAATCATTTCAAGGATTTCCTTGAATTTATGTGGATCTACCTTGATGCCTCATTTTGAGACTATGAAACCCAACAGTTTTCTAGATGTGATGCCAAATATGCACTTCTTAAGGTTTAGCCTAAATTTTTGTTCGATGACGCGATCGAGGATATTGCTCGTCATCGATATGATGTGGGTGCAAAAGATATTTGGCCAACAAATCATCCATATAATATTCCAAAGTTTTATGCATGTGATCATGGAAGATGTATGTCATAGCGCATTGGTAGGTGGTGCCAGTGTTTTTAAGGCCAAAGGGCATGACCTTATAACAAAATGTTCCCCAAGGTGTTGTGAACACCATTTTGAGTTGATCATCGGGATTGATACGAATCTGGTTGTATCTCGAGAAACCATCCATGAGGGAAAGCATTTCATGGCCTTCTATAGCATCTACCAATGCGTCGATGCTAGGCAAGGGGAAATCATCCTTGGGACTCACTTTGTTTAAATCTCAAAAATTGATGCATATGCGAATCCTCCCGTCCAGCGTCTTGACAAGTACCATGTTGGACAACCATGGTGGGTAATCCATGCATATGACAAACTATGCATCCAATAGCTTTTGTAGCTCATATTTGACCATTAAGGCTACTATTGGGTGCATCTTACATAGTTTTTGCTTAACTGGCTTGACTGTCGGATCAAGCATTAGATTATGTGTGACTAGCTATGGGTCTAGCCCCGACATGTCTTTGTAGGACCATGCAAAAAACTCCTTCTTCCCTTTTATAAGGGCAATGTAATTGGCTTGCTCTTCAGGGTATAGACTTGCTTCTAGCTTGATGATTTGTTGATTCACTAGATCAGAGCCAATGTCTACGTCAGTCGTCTCTTCGACTGACATGTGGGACCCATCCTCCAACTGGTGTGGAGTTGGGATCAGGTGGATATCATTTTCTGAATTTAGATCTACGTTTGGAATGTTGGGTTCCTCTTCAGCATGGAAGATATCTTGAGTTGGTCCTAGGGTGAAATGAAGCATCTCATCGCAATGCCAGTACTCTGATGGAGATGATGGTGAGTTAGCGCAATCCCAATCTATGGCATCTAGGTTTAGATACAATGGTCATGCTAGATCGTATGGATTGTGGATGGGGGTGGTTAAGTCAATGGAGATCATGTTGATGAAGTGAATTTGGTCTCCATTACTACATGATTGATGACTTGGACATCCTTGGTGATATTTGTGCTCCGGATCTGGTTTTGTGGGTATTGGCACAAATGGATCGGACCTATGTGCGGATAAAAGGACAAGGTCTGCCCTTGGAACTGATGGCTCTATAGGGTCTTTGGGCGGAGGGTGCTCTTTGTATGCCTGAAGTGGCGAGTGCAGTAGTTGGTCCAACTGTGCTTGGTTTAGGTGTCATCTATGCCTTGGACCCATGTTTAGTTGTTCAAACATGTCGTCAATGTCCATGGGGTATTGTTGCTATCGCATATGGTTGAGATATGCCATCTTAGTCTCATCTTCATAATCGCTACCAGATATCCATAGGCCTTCGTTGGCTTTGACAATTATTTATGGCATGTGAGGCTCTTTCTGCTTGAGTAAGTTAATTTGGTCCCATTGGGGTTGTTTTGCTCTCTGCAAGAGGACCTGATTCTCTTAAGGTGGCAATTACTCGATTGGAGCATTCAAGGGGAACATCACCATGAAGTTCTCTTGATATTCATCTATGGGCATCACTTGTGAGTGATTGCTATTGAAATAGAAAGGGTCCCAAGGTGCTACCTCATACTCTGAATCATCTTTTGAAGATCCTTCTTTACCTTGTCTATATCCCTCTTGGAGGCAAGTTCTTGAAATTTCCCCTTTCTCGATCAAAGGGAAGGGTTGTTGAGGTCCACAAGGTTGGTTGTTAACAATGGGAGATAATCCCCCAATGTGTATGTTGTTTTAGGATTGGCATATGGATCTTGTGCCAACCCATCCTTATTGCCTAGCCCTAGGCCTTGCATGTTTTCTACCAAGATGTCAAGGGATAGAGGGTGGTTGAACCCTACTCCTAATTTATCATATGGCATCTGATATCTTGGTTGACAAAGAACACACACCCCTTGTTCATATCTTCCCAACACATATCCATGCCAATTACATTGGCCAAGGTATTTTAAAGTGAAGTCTGGGTTGGAAATATAGTTGACGTTCTCAAAAAAGGGCTCTTCATCCTCTTCCTCTTGTAGGTAGGGTTCAATGTCATTTTTGAGGCCCCCATATACAAATTTTTTCTAATTTGGTGGGTAGCCCAAATGGAGAATAGTGCTGATGGGGATGCAAGGTCTCCCCATGTCCTACATGGACTTCGATGTGGGTGTTGCTACAATTTTCTACACTAGGTACTCCCCTAGGCCCGTATTGGCCATCTCAATGGTGATCATTGGCGGTTGAGGGGGAGGTAATGGGAGTTATTCCTGGGTCCACTCCATTTTGGGTGAACCAGGCATCTAGACTTCCATTCGACTAGGCACCTCTTCGATAGAGATGGTTGAGACCAATGGTGGTATCTCTTCCAGGGGCTTCTTCTCATTGTCCTTCGGTGTGGCCACCATAGGTGGTGTCATTGGTGAAGGACCAGACAATGAATATGGGCCCGATTGGTGATTTTATGGACTTAACACTAGGGATGTATGTGGAATCGGACCCTATTTGGATGGATTTAACTAAAAGTCCAAATGTGTCGATGGGAGGGTCGATTGTGGCATCAGTTTCACCACATTGCAATACTTGAAGGGCTCAGTCTATCGGGACTATATGCACTTGCCCTTTGTATGTGTACTTTAGGCATTGATGGGCTATCGAAGGGACACACTTTATGTCCTTGATCCAAGGTTAGCCCAACAAGATGTTGTAGGCCATATCACCTTCCAAGATGTGGCACAATGTAGGAATAGTCTTTTGTCCCACTTGGATGGGCAAGACAATTGTGCCAACCATCAAGCATATTACGTCATTGAATGTTCGAAGAGTATAGGTGGAGGACACAGTGTGAGATGCTGGCAGCTTGAGGTGTTTCAATTCCGCTATTGTGATTATATTTTTGGATGAGCCAGTGTCCACCAACACCCTCTTAAATAGAATCTCATTGACCTGTGCAATGACGTGCAGGGGTGGATCTACCATATCACCAGTCACCGATTTTAGTTTGTCTTCTCTAAAGGTGATGACTGGTTCTGTACATCATTTTACATGTCCCACAAAGTTGTTGAAAGAGTTTTCTTCATGGGGCTGTAGCTCGATGGCTTTGATTATCTCCATTAGAGCCTCTCGATGGGGTGGTGATTTTTGTATGAGCTCGTAGATGGAGAGCCTAGCCGACATGGTCCTTAAAATTTGGGTAAGTTTAGTCTAAATTGTGGCCACTTGTCTAGGTGGAGGAGGTTGGATAGGGTGTTGTTGAGGTTGTGATGTTGATGGAACCTCTCCTATAGCTACAGTGGGGGCAGCTGTGCTTGGATACCTCTTTTCCATGTCACTATGCTATCATCCCTACATACCCCTACATGGGGCAGTTTTGTGTCACCTCATTGACTTGTAGAGTCTTTGCCTATGCATCATAGGCAAGTAGGGGGTCTTTAAAGGCCTCCATATATTGGTTGCTTGGTGCTATGGGATTATCCATCATTAGAATTTTGTTTTCTATTAGGTCTTGCACTAAGCTTTTGAAATTCCAATACACGTAAAGGTCATGTCCTTTATGTCGATGAAATCTATAGTATAAGTCTTCCCTATAGCCCTTGGGTTTTGGCGTGTTGGGGTCTACGGGTTGACTTTTTGGTAGGTTTATCAAGTTTACCATGGACAAGTGGTCAAACAAGGAGTCTTTAGACTCTGTGAAGGGTGTGAATTGTCGCCTAGGGCGACATTGCTAATTTTGCTCTTGCCTATGATTTTCTTTGTCATAGCTATCAAGAGGGACTGCCTGATAACTAGCATTTGGGGGCTGTGTTGTCTATGTAGGCTTTGGTATGTTTATGGAAACCTGATTGACCACAGTGGGTTTCGGTTGCATGGATCCATTTTTGGTATTTTTGGGCCACTCTTTCTTACGTGGCTTGGCAATCTCGCCATCCTGTATCTTTATCTCCTCAATTATTCTGGCTTGCACTAGGGCTTCCTCGAGAGTGGCATATTGCTATAGATGCAATAGCATGGATATCAACCTTAGGTAGCTCTTTGAGAACATTTGAGTCAGGTCAGCCATAGGAGGGAGGTAAGGAAGCTTTGAAAGCAACATCCTCCACCAATTTCTATAAGCTACCATTGTCTCTTCCTCATACTACCTGAGGCTAGCTAGGTCACCTAATGATGCCTTCTTCTTGGTGTTGAAGGTGAAGTGTTCAAGGAAAGCATCTATTAGCTGGTCTAGGTTGCTGATGCTATGCTTCAGCAATTGGGTAAACCAATCCGAGGTAGGGATTGCAGATGTGGTTATAAATATTCTTAGAAGTAAAGCATAGTTGTCTTGAATGCCAAAGCATTGACTCATGAATCTTGTCATGTGCTCTAGGGCATCTTCATCCCCTCTAAATATTTCCAATTGAGACATTTTGAAGTGTTCAGGGTATGGGGGTGCCAACACTGAAGGATGCATAGGGTGACTGCGGAGCTGGCGTAAAGTGGGCTTTTGGGGCCCAAAAGCCTTGGTCTCCATAGAATCTAAGAGCTCTAGCAATGCTTTGTATGCATCAAAATATTTGATCTCTTCCTCCTTGGTTTGTTCCCATTGTGAGTTGCAGGGAACTTGAGGCCTACGATGGGGTAGCCGGGTAGCACCCCCTACCTTGGTAGGGCTTTTTAGCTCGCTCTTCTTCTTGCTCAAATTCCTCATAGGCTTCTTGAGGAGTTCTTGGACATGACCTATAAATGTGGGTGGGTTCCCGAGGAGGGTGTCCGTAATTGGCTCTAGAGGTGGCCTCCTGCTTAGGTCTAGGAGGTCTCGGAGGCAACACTTGATAAGGTCATGGAGACCTATCACACACCAAGGGGTTGGACCTATCATAAAGCTCTATCTTATGTGTGTGAGGGGTTGGAATCCTCTCATGCACAGTTTTGTGGAGCAACTCATCTGTCTGATGCTAAATTCTCTCTTTGATAAGATGATACAGGTGCTCTAACTGTTGTTGATCTTACTCAAGCTGCATGATTTGTGCTTTGTGGGTGGCATGTTTGGCAAATTCCAAGTTGATTTATTTTGTCGTCTTTGGTCTAGGAGGCCTGGATGCCTCCCCTACATATCTACCTCAATCGTAGTGATCCGATATCTCTATAGGTCACTTCCCTCTGTCGAGGTTAGCAGCATTCACCCGAGGCTCTGGCCTCAGTAGGTGATCCTGATAAATAGCAAGTGTGGAGGCACATTTCTCTTGCGATGTGTATTGAGGAATGTAGTGGTTTTCCTCATGCTCTTTTTCATATGTGTGAAGGGGGCGGGCAGAGTTGGCTCACCCTGTCTGAAGAGCCTTGCACTCTGGGTTTGGTCTACTATTTTTGACAGTAATAAGGGGTAGAGGAGGGATGATGTAATTGTGTGGCCCCTCCTTATGGACCCTATGCTATTCTAGCACTTCATCGCACGGTGGCCACTCATAATGAGTGTCTAAGGGGGCCTTCCTATGTATGTACTCCTCCTAAAAGGGTCTGTGTTGAATGAGAGTGCCCCTCAAAGGGTTGCCTCTATAGTCCCATTCCATCATGGTATGATGTGGACTATTTTTGGGGTCAGGTCACCAAGGTGGTATGACCAAGTCCTTGGAGCTATAACGGAGGTGACTTGTGCCCCCTTGTACACTTTTCATAGCTTCTACTTGTGATTGGGCTTGGCTATGGGTGTACACCATGGTGGTGGTCCTCTAAAAGATATTTAGATTTTTATCTTCTTTTATGATTTTCTTTTTGCTACACTAAACAAAAAGGACCACACAATCAAAGAAATGATTATCTCATTTATAGATTAAAGGTGTGCCCTAAATCTGGTTTAGTGTGTTTTGATTTTTGTTGTGCAAAACCTTGTAATGAAAATTTTGTTGTACATGTAATATGAGGGCTCTTATGTCTTCCCAAATGGTTACCCCTTTAATATACCACTTCCAGGCCATTATACCAAACCTCTCAATATACCCGCCCTTACGTGAGGGAAACTATTGGTACGCGAGAGTAGAACAGTACGTGGAACATAGGCGGTATGGAAGGGGAATCGCTCTATTTTTTACACCTACCATAGAATACTTATCCTCATGCACTAGGAATCACCCCAGTTACACTTGGTTAGATTTCATTAGGATTTACATCTAGCAAAAGTCATGATCGAGGTTATGTATGCAAAATTCAAGCCAAGGTGGTGATGAAATCCACCGTTGGTATTGATCAAGTGTTGGGGTTTTACGACCAAATCCTTGATGTTTATATTATCACATGGTGTGTGTGGTTATTTTTACTTGCACAAAGAAAGAAAACATGTAGTAAAATTTTCCATTCAAGCAAATAAAATAGAAAAATCATAGAAACAGAGACATAAAATTACAAAGAATGCTCAAAAAACCTACCTCTTCTCTACCCACACCAGATGCCCTTGAGTTTCTTCTCAAAAACTACATAGATAGCTAATCGTCCTGGGGTGGGATGAATAGTAGATCTATATTCATCACAGGGTGGGACGAATGTCCATTCGTCCCTGGGTGAAAGGAATACTAGCTCTACATTCGTCATAGGGTGGCACAAGCAGCAGTCTAGCGCTTGAAGGATTAAAACCTACAAGCAAAAACATAAACTTTTGATTAGAAACTTGATCCCAAAATTAGGGGATAGAGTCCCATCATGATCACCACTAAAATCACTTGGATACGGAAACACATGCACACCGGGTGCGATGCAGACAAAAACAGATGTAACGCTAAGTCCTATGAATGAACAAAGAACAAGTGCATGAAAAGGGAAAGCAAAGCATGAATGAAATGAGATATAAAGAAAAAGTAAAGTGCAACCTCTTTTATTAATTTTTCTTGATATCAAGTTACAATATGTCTGCCCCCTTTTTAAGGTCTAGGAGCATTCGATACAATTGTTACACCAACGGATGGTACGCTTCCCTTTAGGATCTTCTGCATGCCCACGTTTGAAATGGGTAGGCCAAACGTCACTGCTACTTGTGTGAATGCATTTTTAGTTCCTTTCTTCCCCTCTGGTATCGAGATCCTACATTCAAAGAAACAATAAATGATTAATAGCACATGCGGATGGAAGGAAACATGTAATCACCAAGGCCTTCGGTTAATGCATACATGAGATAATTAAAACAATGGTCAACACATATCAGAATAAGATGAAACTTGAATAGAAGCATGTAAACATCATCATGAACACACTGCAAAAGGAACAATCAAGAAATCTGCTATATATTTCTAATCGCTTCGGGGTGGGACGAGTAGGACTATCATAAAATGCTCGAAAGTGACCTCCCAAATGTATCATCCAGAGGCCTCCAAAACACATGAAAACTTAGGGTTAGGCAAAATGGGGTATTTTGAGATGACCCAAAAGGTTGGATTCTATAGATTCTACCCCGATCACCTTGTATTTGAAGGCGCTCCCTGTATGTTAGTGAAAGCGTAAAACAATGAAAACATAGTCAAAACTTATCAGAATGGAATGAAATTTGAATAGAAGCATATAGGAATGACATAAAAAAATATGCAAAAGAAATAGTAGAGAAATCAGCTATAGATTTCTAATCACTCCGGGGTGGGGCGATTAGGACTGCAACAGTGCGGGGGTGCCCAAGGGTAGGACGCTTGTTGTTTGGGGCTTGGTTTTGACACCAATCCACTTGGGATGGGTCCAAAACTTCTTAGGGGGTTGTGTCAAAAAATTGGGTGTGGTATTGTGGAAAATTTTTTGGGTTTTGGGTCCGGATTGCACTCCTAATGTTCACCCGATAACCTCCCTTCCAAAAGAGAGATCAAGGATGTAGGAAGCACAAGTGGGGGTGAGGGTATAATTTGACAGCACTCTATTGCTCCAAATGCTCCTGCTCTATTTTTTTTTGGGTGAGAAGACTCACCATTTTATAGACCTAAATGTCTACTTTGAATGTGCATGCAGGGGCACCACTTGGCCATCATGCCTTGTCAAGGGAGAGAATATTCCTCCCTGATTAAGGGCTCCATGAATGCCTCTATGACTGCCTCTTTGAGCTTTGAAATGCTCACTCACACTCCCATGCATTGAAGGTGGAGTTGAGTGGCAAATATATGCTGCCATTTGTCAAGGTTTGAATTTTTTCTCGTCAAAATTGCTATTCGCCCCACCCTGGAGCGATTGCTACTAATCATCCTAGGGTGGGGCAAATAGCATTCTAATCACCCTAGGGTGGAACGAGTAAGGATTAGGGTGTTTGAAAGGTGCCAAATTGACCTTTGACATTCCAAAACTGCTTTGGGAGTGGTTAGTACCACTTTTTAACCTTTGGGGGCTACCTTAGGGGCTATGTATGCCAATTAGGTTAGTGCTTGTAGCCACTTGATCAGATTGATGTTGTTTTGGTGTCTACAATTCTCCCATAGGCTTAACCTATTTTTGTAGAGGTTTAATGGTATATTTTAATGGTAGAGTGTAAGATGAGTTTCGATGTTGGTTTCTCTATGAAATGACTTTGTATTCCATGTAGTGGGAGCGATGAGAACTACATTATATTCCTACGATCTTTAATTTGGAAATAAATCTACTGAGTATCACCTCTTGTTGGTCACACCATAGTGGTGCTGGAAAATCACCATAGCAGTAGGAACCATCATGGGCAATTTTGAGTTGCATCTTAGGAGATGCCTGTGTGTTTGTCTTCGACCATTCGACTGACTATGCTAGTTTGTTGTGAATTCATTTTGGTTTAGTGATATTTGGGAAGGGTTGACCCTTATAAGTTAAAAATGGTTCATTTTGGATTTGATCAAAAATGAATAGTGCTTTGTTTTAATTTATGAGTTAAATAAGTTTATGAATTAAAGGTTCAGGTCTTTAATCTTTTAAATAAAGTAATGCAATTTATTTAAATACTCAAGGTATGGGACTTGGTTATGTTAAATAAAGAAAGTGATTTAGTTAAATTGTCATGGTTTGAGACTTGGTTATGTTAAATAAAGGTAATGGAATTTATTTAAATAATAAAGGTATGGGACTTTGTTATGTTAAATAAAGAAAATGATTTATTTAAATAGTCAAGTTTTGAGACTTGGTTATGTTAAATAAAGGTAATGGGATTTATTTAAATAATCAAGGTATGGGACTTGGTTATGTTAAATAAAGACAATGATTTGTTTAATTAGTCAAGGTTTGAGACTTGGTTATGTTAAACAAAGTAATATGATTTATTTAAATTGTCAAGGTATGGGACTTGGTTATGTTAAATAAAGAAAAATATTTATTTAAGTAGTCAAGGTTTGAGACGTGGTTATGTTAAATAAAGGTAATGGAATTTATTTAAATAATCAAGGTATGGGACTTGGTTATGTTAAATAAAGAAAATGATATATTTAAATAGTCAAGGTTTGAGACTTGGTTATGTTAAATAAAGGTAATGGGATTTATTTAAATAATCAAGGTATGGGACTTTGATGCAGGAGCATCCGGAGGCAGTGGAGCAATCTTGCATCCTCAAAATTTCTTTTAAGTTTTCTAAGTACTTTGTATCTCGATCTATTTTAGTTCTTTTCCTAGGTTGAAGTTTTGTAAAGGCAGGGGAGAAGTTTAAGTTTTATAAAGGTAGGAGAGAAGTTTGAGTTTTATACAGGCAGGGGAGCCACGAAATCGTGACATGTCGTAAAATTACGGCTCCAAAAGGCTAAGGCTGAAGGCGGGGGTGGGGAGCCACGAAATTGTGACATGTCACGATTTTGTGACATGTCACGAAATCGTGGCTCCCAAAGGCATAGACAAAAGGCAAGGGCGGGGGAGCCGTGATATCGTGACATGTCGCAATTTCATGACATGTCACGAAATCGTAGCTCCTAGAGGCAAGGTTAATGCATAAGGGCATGGGGGTCACGATACCGTGACATGTCACGATATCGTGACATGTCGTGATATCACGACCAATAGAAAGCTGCCATGTGGCATGATTCGAGAGAGCTTCAAAAGCTAAAGCAAGGCAGAGAACAAAGCAAAGGACTTCGACAAAGTGAAGGCAGAGGGGGGGGTCACAAAATTGTGACATGTCACGATTTCACGACATGTCACGAAATCGTGACCCCAAAGGGCTTCAACAGGGTGAAGGCGCTTTTGGTCGCGATATCGTGACATGTCACGATTTCTCGACCTATCGCGATATCGCGGCCAATAAGAAGACAGAGCAAATTTTACATGCGGATGGCTAGGCAAGGCTGAAATAGACACGTGGCTGCCACGTGTGTTAAAAGCGATGCATCCAGTTGGAGGTAAGGTCAAAATTGACACGCGGAAGCATACATGTATTAAGTCAAAGATGAAGGCCACGTAATTTGAAAAGAGAGATGTCGACCACGCATATGTTTCTTTTTATTATTATTTCTGGTAGAACAGCAATTACAGGTGATGGACTTTATGGTTGAGACAGCGGTGCAAAAGAATAGTCAGAACAAAATGGCGGGTGCAGGATAAGGGAGGCCATTAATGCAAGTTTCATGGCGGATCGGGCAGTTGCCCATTTATGGCAGAAAATTTTGAAAACTCGACCGAGGGGGAAAAATTGAATTTGAATTTTTTTTGGGTGGGGGCATTAATTGCCTAGAGGATCGAGGCCTCGATAAAAACTCAAAAATTGTAAGGGTAGAGGATGGTGAGTTCGGGATTGAGGGGGAAGGGAAATATGCCTGGAAACTGTAATGTAAGACTGTATTAAGCTATTTGCAAAAAAATTAATTTGAAGTTCTATTGATTGAATCTCGGCTTGCCATCAAGTGGTATCAGAGCGGGAGCTCCTGAGCGTGTAACAGATCATTGAAAGAGAGGCAGTTACACCAGGATCTGTGGAAGGATTTGTAAGAAAAAAAAATGCCTCCACGAAGAAACCGTGGTGGAGTAGGAAATATGGTGTCGGCCGAAGACTTTCGAGCCTTGCAGAGACAAGTTCAGGCCCTGCAAGAAGAGCTACGCAGAAGGCACGAGCCCGAAAGGGATGAGGGAAGTGAAGATGAAGTTGATGAAGAAGAAGACCAGTCTGAGGAAGAAGAAGAGGCTATGGATCCTGCACAAGCTAGGTTGTACAAGGCCATCTCTCAAATTGGAAAGCAACCAAAAATGGAGGTTTCTACATACTCGAGAAACCTAAATCCAGAAGAGGTGATTGACTGGATAAATGATTTAGAAGAATATTTCGAATACGAGGAGGTTGAAGACCCTAATCGGGTCAGATTTGCTAAGACCAAGTTGAAGGGTCATGCCAGCATTTGGTGGAGGGGAATACAGTTGGAGAGGAACAAAAGAGGGAAGGAGAGAATAACAAGATGGGATAGAATGGTGGAAAAGCTGAAAAGATAGTTTATTCCGGTAGATTACGAGTTGGATCTGCTAAGGAAAATACAGAGTTTGAGACAGACAAACAAAACTGTCCAAGAATACACCGAGGAGTTTTACAAGATCTCTATTAGGACTGGACATTTAGAGGCAAACAAAGAAAAGGTAGCCCATTATATCAATGGGTTGAGACTCGGTATCCAGGAAGAATTGAGCCTAGTTCGGGTAAGCACCATTGAGGATGCTTACCAGTTTGCCTTAAAGGTGGAAGAAAAATTGAATAGGCGGTTTGAAGGCAAGCAAAGAGGAAGGGGCCATGGTGGAAGAACTGGTGGGAGAACCAGTGGAGAAAAATATAAAGATCTGAAGAAGACTGGTGAAGCCAGTAGTAACCAGGATCAAAGGGAAGAGGATGTTTATCAGCCCCATGATCAGAACAGCTACCCAAGAGGACGAGGTGGATCTGGACGAGGGTTTGGAAGAGGAGTATTTTGTGGGACATGTTTCCACTGTGGTGAAGAAGGACATCGGGCATTTGAGTGTCCACAACACCGAGAAAGGATGAACAAGAGGCCTGAGGGTCCAGCCAGGGCTGTTGTGGAAGAGGAAGATGCTGAGTCTGAACATTCTGAAGAAGCAGAGAGGGGGGAAGCAATGATCGTAAGAAGAGTCCTATTGAATGAGGAGAAGGACACAGATCAGAGAAGAAGTTTATTCCGCACAAGGTGTAAATGCATGGGCAAGGTTTGCAATATTATTATTGATAATGGTAGCATGGATAACCTGGTTTTAGAAGAAATGGTTACCAAGTTACAATTAGAGAGGAAGAAGCACCCGCATCCATATCGGGTCGCATGGTTACAGAAGGACCATAGGGATTTGGTCAATGAGCAGTGCTCCATTAAATTTAATATTGGAAATTATTGTGATGAGGTCCTGTGCGACATCCTGCCTATGGATGCTTGTCATATGTTGCTGGGAAGGCTCTGGCAGTTCGACCGGAGTGCAGTGCATGACGGTCGTGCCAACACCTACTCATTGACAAAGAATGGTGTACGCCATAAGCTAAAACCCATGAAGGAGGTGGATGAAAATGTGTGTAACAGCTCCAAAATCTGTTTAGTTGAAGGGAGAAAATTTTTGGACGGTTTGAAGCATGAAAATTTGTGTTATGCAATAATTCCTAGAGTTAGGGAGGAGGAATGCAAAGATACCCCGGTAGAAGTCCTAGATCTGTTGGAGGAATTTCTAGATATTGTATCAGATAATGTGCCTGAGGGTTTACCCCCAGTAAGGAAGATCAGCCACCATATAGATTTGGTGCCAGGATCAAGCTTGCCAAATAAAGTTGCACATAGAATGACACCTGTAGAAACTGAGTTAAACAGGAAGGTCCAGGAGTTGCTGGGAGAAAGGATTGATTAGGGAGAGTCTTAGCCCATGTGCAGTGCCTACGAGTACTAGCACCCAAGAAGGATGGAGAGTGGAGAATGTGCACAGACTCTCGGGCAATCAACAAAATCACTATCAAATACAGATTCCCATTGCCAAGGATGGATGATATCATGGACTGTTTAAGTGGAGCTGAGTACTTCATGAAGATTGACCTGAAAAGTGGTTATCATCAGATCTAGATCCGAGAAGGAGATGAGTGGAAGACAACCTTCAAGACAAGAGAGGGCTTGTATGAGTGGTTAGTCATGCCATTTGGGTTGTCCAATGCACCAAGTACCTTCATGCGGCTAATGAATGAAGTACTGAAAGAGTTCTTGGGAAAGTTTGTCATTGTTTATTTAGATGATATATTAATATTCAGAAGAACCCTGGAGGAACACCTAATGCATATCAGGAGGGTTTTTGAAAAGCTGCGGGAGGAGCAGTTATTAATAAATCTGAAAAAGTGTAATTTTGTCAAGAAAGAGTTAGTATACCTAGGGTTTGTAATCTCAATAGAAGGTCTAAAAATGGACCCAGAGAAGGTGAGAGCCATCATCGAATGGCCTACCCCAAGAAGCACAATAGAAGTAAGATCATTTCATGGTCTAGCCAACTTTTACAGGAAGTTCATAAAGAACTTCGACGACATTTGTGCACCTCTCACAGAAACAATGAGAGGGGATAAAAAAGAGTTCAAGTGGACATTAGGGGCTGAAAGGAGCTTTGATGCATTAAAGAAAAGGGTCATAGAACAGCCTGTTTTGGCACTCCCAGACTTTAACAAGGTATTTCAGGTGGACTGTGATGCCAGTGGCAGTGCAATAGGGGCTGTACTGAGTCAAGAAGGCAGACCTATTGCTTATTTCAGTGAGAAGCTAAATGATGCTCGGAAAAAGTATTCAGTTTATGACCAAGAATTTTATGCTATAGTTCAGGCTCTAAAGAAGTGGAGACATTATTTATTTCCAAAGGAGTTTGTTCTATTTACTGATCATCAGGCTTTACAGTACATTAATAGTCAAACAAAACTGAACCAAAGGCACATGAAGTGGGTGGAGTTCCTTCAAAGCTATACCTTTGTGCTGAAGCACAGAAGCGGGAAATCAAACAGAGTTGCAGATGCCTTGAGTAGAAGGTAGAATTTACTGATTGAAATGACAATGGAAGTAGTGGGATTTGAAGAACTGAAGGGTTTGTACCCTAAAGATCCGAATTTTGCAGAAGCCTAGACGGCTTGCTTGACACCTGTTACTGTGGACAGGACAAGATGGTTGGATTTTCTAATCCAAGACGGAATGTTGTTCAGAGGAAGTAAATTATGCATTCCAAGGAGTTCCATGCGGGAAAACTTAGTTAAGGAGAAACACAGCGGAGGACTGGCAAGACATTTTGGCCGGGATAAGACAATTGCCCTGGTGAGTGAAAATTACTATTGGCCGCAACTACAGCAAGATGTGAAAAATTATGTACAGAGTTGTAGAGTATGCCAAATGGCAAAGGGCAGAAGACAGAACACGGGATTGTATCAGCCATTACTAGTACCTAAGTGGCCATGGGAGGACGTCAGCATGGACTTCGTCCTCGGATTGCCAAGAACACAGAGGGGAAATGACTGTATTTGTAGTAGTTGACAGATTTTCCAAGATGGCACACTTTATCCCATGCCAGAAAACAAGTGATGCAGTTCACATTACAAGGTTATTTTTCAAGGAAGTGGTACGACTTCACGGTCTACCGAAGAGCATTGTTTCTGATAGAGATACAAAATTTGTTGGTTATTTTTGGAGAACTTTGTGGAAGAAGTTGAAGACAGATCTGAAGTTCAGTTACGCATACCACCCATGGATCGATGGATAGACAAAGGTGGTAAATAGAAGCCTGGGTAATTTGTTGAGATGCTTGATAGCAGATCAACCCAAGGGATGGGATTTAGTTTTACCGCAGGCAAAATTTGCGTATAACAGTTCAGTCAATAAGAGCACAAATAAATCTTCGTTCCAGATAATATATGGAAACAGCCCAAGAAATGTGTCTAAACTGAGAAAGTTGGATAAGAGAGAAAAGTGCAGTGCTGAGGCAGAAGAATTTGCGGAACATATGAAAAGTCTGCATGAAGAAGTAAGGAAACAAATTATAAAAATGAATACTCAATATAAGACAAGAGCAGACCAGAAGTGGCGGTTCAAAGAGTTTGAAGTAGGAGATGAAGTCATGGTCCATCTCAAGAAGGAAATATTTCCTACCAAAACTTATAACAAATTGAAGATGAAGAAGTTTGGGCCATGCAGAATACTAGAAAAACGAGAGTCAGGAAATGCATATGAAGTGGAATTGCCAAGTTGGCTTGACATTTCACCTATTTTTAATATTTTAGATTTAGTGGAATATCATGAGGGAGAGAGTACAGAGGTACCAAGTACAGGAGTATGGCAAATTCCAGCATCTACTCCAACCACCGACGAGGTCGAGGAAATATTAGACACTCGTGAAGGCAGAAGCACCAGAAACAAATAGTATTCTGAATATTTGATAAAGTGGAAGGGCAAACCTATTGAAGATGCAACTTGGTTGTCTAAAATGAAGGTTGACCGCCTAGGTCTTCCCCTAACAAAACAAAAGTGAGGATCACTTTTTAATTTACCCCGGGTGTCTGATGCAGGAGCATCCGGAGGCAGTGGAGCAATCTTGCATCCTCCAAATTTCTTTTAATATTTCTAAGTACTTTGTATCTTGATCTATTTTAGTTCTTTTCCCAGGTTGAATTTTTGTAAAGGCAGGGGAGAAGTTTAAGTTTTATAAAGGCAGGAGAGAAGTTTGAGTTTTATACAGGCAGGGGAGCCACGAAATAACGACATGTCGCGATTTCGTGACATGTCACGAAATCGTGGCTCCAAAAGGCTAAGGCTGAAGGTGGGGGCGGGGAGCCACGAAATCATGACATTTCACGATTTCATGACATGTCACGAAATCGTGGCTCCCAAAGGCATAGACAAAAGGCAAGGGCGGGGGAGCCGCGATATCGCGACATGTCATGATTTCGTGACATGTCACGAAATCGTGGCTCCTAGAGGCAAGGCTAATGCATAAGGGCATGGGGGTCACGATACCGTGACATGTCGTGATATCGCGACATGTCATGATATCATGACCAATAGAAAGCTGCCATGTGGCATGATTCGAGAGAGCTTCAAAAAGCTAAAGCAAGGCGGAGAACAAAGCAAAGGACTTCGGCAAAGTGAAGGCAGAGGGGGGGGGTCGCGAAATTGTGACATGTCGCAATTTCATGACATGTCGCAAAATCATGACCCCAAAGGGCTTCGGCAAGGTGAAGGCACTTTTGGTCGCGATATCGCGACATGTCGTGATTTCGTGACCTGTCGCGATATCGCGGCCAATAAGAAGACAGAGCAAAGTTTACACGCGGATGGCCAGGCAAGGCTGAAATAGACACGTGGCTGCCACGTGTGTTAAAAGCGACGCAACCAGTTGGAGGTAAGGTCAAAATTGACACGCGAAAGCATACATGTATTAAGTCAAAGATGAAGGCCACGTAATTTGAAAAGAGAGATGTCGACCACACATATGTTTCTTTTTTTTTATTATTTCTGGTAGAACAACAATTACAAGCGATGGACTTTATGGTTGAGACAGTGGTGCAAAAGAACAGTCAGAAAAAAATGGCGGGTGCAGGATAAGGGAGGCCATTAATGCAAGTTTCATGGCGGATCGGGCAGTTGCCCATTTATGGCAAAAAATTTTGAAAACTCGGCCGGGGGGAAAAAATGAATTTGAATTTTTGTTAGGCGGGGGCATTAATTGCCTAGAGGATCGAGGCCTCGATAAAAACTCAAAAATTGTAAGGGCAGAGGATGGTGAGTTCGGGATTGAGGGGGAAGGGAAATATGCCTGGAAACTGTAATGTAAGACTGTATTAAGCTATTTGCAAAAAAATTAATTTGAAGTTCTGTTGATTGAATCTCGGCTTGCCATCAGACTTGGTTATGTTAAATAATGAAAATGATTTGTTTAAATAGTCAAGGTTTGAGACTTGGTTATGTTAAACAAAGTAATGTGATTTTTTTAAATAGTCAAGGTATGGGACTTGGTTATGTTAAAAAAAGAAAATAATTTATTTAAATAGTAAAGGTTTGAGACTTGGTTATGTTAAACAAAGTAATGTGATTTATAAATAGTCAAGGAATGTGACTTGGTTATGTTAAATAAAGAAAATGTTTTATTTAAATAGCCAAGCTTTGATACTTGGTTATGTTGAATAAAGGTAATGTGATTTATTTAAATAGTCAAGGTATGGGACTTGGTTATGTTAAATAAAGAAAATGATTTATTTAAATAGTCAAGGTTTGAGACTTGGTTATGTTAAATAAAGGTAATGGGATTTATTTAAATAATCAAGGTATGGGACTTGGTTATATTAAATAAATAAAAATATTTGTTTAAATATTCAAGGTTTGAGACTTGGTTATGTTAAATAAAGGTAATGGAATTTATTTAAATAGTCAAGGTTTGGGACTTGGTTATGTTAAATAAAGGTAATGGGGTTATTTTGGTAGATTAAGGGTATGGGACCTTAATTTGTGAAATGATGAAAATGGTTGGGTTATTTATAAATTAAAGTAGTAAGACTTTAATTTAGTAAATAAAGAAATATTTATTTTTTAGATTAAGGGTATGGGACCTTGATTTATGAATAAAATAGAAATGATTATTTTAGTGAAATAAAGTGGTTTAGCTTTGTTTTATTAAAATAAATAACCTAGCTATTTTATAGATTAAAGTAAGGGAACTTTGGTTTATGAAATGAAAGGAAATGATTTATTTTTAAGTTGAGTAGTGAAGCTTTAATTTAGTAAATAAATGGAAGGATTGTTTTATAGATTAAAGGTATGGGACTTTGATCTATTTAACAAATACAAGATTTGATTAAAGTAAGAACTATGATCTAAGATGTGCATGATGAATGACTCTCTAGAGGTATTTTAGAGTAAAATAAAAGTAATGATTCTTTTACGATATCAACTTTGCATTTTATGGTTAGGGACTTGATTAAATTTGTATAGTTGCAATTTGGAAAAGTAAATGTTAGATGCATTTAGAGGCATGCCCATATTGAACTATGAGTGCCCTGATCTCCTACTATCCTCAAATGATTGATGGAAAGAGGAAGACCAAAGAGGAAGATGAGACTAGTGCACCAGTTTGCTCTCTACTTACCATTTACTTACTTATGCTCAAATAGACTAGATTTGTAGGGAGATATCCCTAATTTATCATGATGTATTACTTATTATTTAAAGGTATGGGGGTTTTACCATACTATGATGCATGTAATAATTATGGAATGATGAGGACTATATCTCTTAATTTACTGTTGAGTTACTTATGTTTTGTAATATATTCTCTTTCAATTAATGTTTACCTTCTTTAAATGTTGCTTCTTTCCTAGTATCTTTGATTACTTTTTGTTAAATTTAGTATCTAGAATTGTTCTTGTTTTCTTTCTAATAAAAAATAAGTAATAAATTCTAGGGTGAACTTAGAGGATGACTTAAGGTATTGAGACCCCTTAGGGTGAACATAGGAAGACCTAAGGTATTAATACCCCTTAGGGAGAATGGAAACTAAGTTTGTGGGAAGTATACATATGAGTTAAGATAGCTTGTCATGAAGACGAGATGGATAACTTAACTCGCAATAATCATAGCATACCTACACAAACTAGCTTGTGTATGGTATGGTGATTTGTGTATACCTTCAACTGGCTGAAGGTAATAAGTATAACTCATCAAGTATGATGAGATAGGCTTATTTGTGGTAACACATGATACGCCTACATAGATGGACTTGTGTGAGGATATTTCATGAGATGTAGCTCCTCAAGAAAACCTAGGGAATTTAAACAATAGGTAAATCTTAAATTGATTAGGGGTCTATGAATCCCTCTCCTTAGTTTTTTTAAATTCTTTTCTTATTTCTATATTTTCTTGTAGCTTGATTTTTGGATTATTACATTTGGTATCAAAGCTTTAGGTATGAGGGTATAGAGCTTCTTGTGTGCTAAAGGGATTTGGATGTCTCCAATGAAGGCTTTATTAAATTATAAGCTAAATTTGGGATGACCTAGAATGCCCTATTTACTATAATCTAATGGCAACTAATACCAAGGGTGAGTGAATGTTATGATACCTTAGTATGGGTTTTGATATTAACTATAAATCATAACCTTGGAATACTACCCTAGTTAGATTATTGATGCTTTTAGCAAGATAACTATATATTATAGCTTGAATTAGAGATATAATTTAAGGTGAAGCTGTAACCTAATCCTTTATTGGTTGTAACTAGGTTAAAATGCCACCTAAGGCCGAAAAAGAGAGACCTACACCTAGAAAAACTTTACAAAATAATTTTAAATATAGGACTCAATATGGAAGTTCAAGGAGCTTAAGTAAAGAGTTGAAGACTAGGTATGAGCATTAAGATTTTATAGTCCTACTCTTTGGGATGACTAATGCTACAACTACATTCATGAACCTAATGAAAAGTGTGTTTAAAAGACACCTGGAATAGTTTTTCCTTGTATTCCTAGATGATATCTTAATATACTCCTTGAACAAAGAAGAACACGATAAACATCTCAAGATCGTGTTAGAGTTGTTGAGGGAAAATAAATTCTATGTGAATCTATCCAAAAGTTATTTTTATGTTTTAGAGGTATGATATATTGGACATATCATATCAGCAGAAGGAATTGATGTGTATCCCAAGAAAATAGAGGCCATACTAAATTTTCCACCCCTTACTACTGTTACTGAAGTACGAAGCTTCATGGGGTTAATAGACTACTATAGATGTTACATAAAATATTACTCCAATATTGTTGCAGCCATAACTAACCTTTAGAAAAAAGGAAAGAAATTCAAGTGGTTGGAGAAGTGTGAAGTTGCTTTTGCATTGCTGAAACATAAGCTCACTACCACACCAATACTAAATATTATTGATCCTTAAGGGGACTTTTTAGTATGCATAGATGCATCATTGTAAGGGTTAGGAGGAGTTATATCACAAGAAAAGTTAGTAGTAGCATATACTTCAAGGAAGATAAAAAATAATGAAGTTAATTATGCTACACATGATTTAGAGCTAGCTACAGTAGTGCATGCTCTAAAGGTCTGGCACCACTCCTTTGTGGAAAGGTAATTTAAACTAAAGACTGACCATCAAAGTCTATGGTACATATTCAACCAACCTATACTCAATGTGAGGCAAAGGATATGGTTTTAATTCCATGATAAGTACAACATTGGGATTGAGTACATAAAAGGGAAGGAGAATAAGGTGTTTGATGATTTAAGTAGAAGAAAAGACATAGAAACCATAACTAGAAGTCACATGGAATTGATGGATCAGGTGAGATAGGAGCAATCTCAGGATGAGTATTGCTATGAAATTCAAGTTAGGATGAGTAGAGACCCTAAAGGTAATAAGGAATTTGGTATGAAAGATGGAATTTTGTGCTACAAAGGAAGAGTCATCATACCAAAAATGGGAAATTTAAGAAAATTTATAATGCAAGAAGCCATAGATCTTCTTATTCTACTCATCTTGGAGGAGTCGGAATATGGGAAAAAATGAAAAGAACCTTCTTCTAGGTAGGAATGAAGAAGGATATCACCGATTTTATTGCTCTATACATTAAATTTTGGAAAGTTAAGGTAGAATGCAAGAATATTGTAGGACAATTATATCCACATGCTATGCCTACGTAGAAATGGTAAGTTATATCAATAGATTTTATACTAGGTTTATCCAAAAACCAGTATCAACATGATGCAATCCTTGTAGTAGTTGATAGATTGACTAAGGTTGTACAATTAATACCCAGGAACATCAAGGATGATGCTTAGGTGGTGGCTAACAAATTTTACAAAGAGGTATTTTGATTGCATGGGTTTCCTAAGGTAATCATTTCATATAGGAACTCCAGATTCACTTTTGAATTTTAGAAAGCCCTTCATAGTGCAATTTTTACAAAACTAAATATGATTTTGGCATACACCCTAAGACAAATTGTCAAATAGAATGGGTAAACCAAGTACTAGAGGACATGCTCTGCATGTACTGCATGGATCAAAAGTATCATTGGTAAGACTACCTTCATCTTGTGGAGTTTTCCTACAATAACAGACATCATTCCTCGCTAGGAATGGCTCCTTTCAATGCCTTGTATAGGTGGAAGTGTATAACACCATTGTCTTGGGACAACCTATAAGACCGAGTTGTGATTGGGATAAAAATGGTTAGAGAAATGGAGGATCAACTAAAGGTAATTATAAAAAGACTTAAAGAAGCTAATGATAGGCAAAAAAGTTATGTTGATCTAAAAAGGACTTCAATACAGTATTTAGTTAGAGACAAGGTGTTTTTAAGGGTTAAATCGATGAAGAGTGTTATCAAATCCATGAATTTGGATCCTCAATTTGTAGGACCCATCGAAATAATTGAAAATATCAATTCGGTTGCATACCGACTTGCCTTACCACCTAATATCTCCAATATCCATGATACATTCTACATATCCTTGCTTAGAAAATATGTTGATGATACTGAACATGTGTGGGATATTTATAATTTATAGATGGCAAATCCAAAAGCTATTGAAGTGATGCTAGGTAAATATTCTTGAGTTTCATTCCAAATCTATGCGAAATTGAACTCTTGAGAAATCTAAGGTCTAGGGGGACCAGTGTTCTAAAATAAATACCACTTGGAATAAAGTGGATGATATGCAAAAATATTTTCCCTTCTTATTTGAAAATATATAATGTAATAATTTTTATTTTTGTGAAAACTAGAAACACCCGGGACGGTGTTTAGTCCAATGGGGGTAGGATGTCATGACCCTCCCTGGTAGATTTTTTGGTACAAAGAAACAATGTATTAATATATGATACTTTAATACCTAATTTGAGAAATTAAACCAACTATGTGATTTTTAGTTGATTTGGAAGAGCATGGTACTATTGATATATTTCCAAGATGTACAATATTAGGTACACTTGTAGGTGGAAGAAGCAAAATCATCCACCAAAAGTGGGGGTACTTGAGGTTGGGAAAATGATGATTAAGGCAACTCGAGGGTAACATTGATAGATACCCTCATATAGGTATGCATTCAATTAGGGATAATCATCAAAATCTAGCCACATTGAGCCCTATATTGATAGTCTAAAAACTATCATAAATTATTGAGGCTAAGACATGTGACTAGGTTGATGGAAATATTCCCTCTATGTTTGTTGCATATGTTTTAATTACCTTTTACTTCATCACTATATGCATTGATGGTTTGGGGAATGAAAACATGCATAATTTGGTTACCTCTAAAAAACTCCTTGTTTGCTTAAAACCTTTTACTCTATAATTTTTTATAAATAAATATTAGTATTTTATTTTAAAATGATAATGGAGTTTCATTTTAAAATTAATAAGGGTTTTATTTTAAAATGATAGTAGAGTTTCATTTTTATAAATAATAGAAGTTTTAATTTAAAATGATAATGGAGTTTCATTTTATAAATAAACAATTGTTTTGGTTTTATATAGCAAACGAATTTCATTTATAAAATAATAAATGCAATATTTTAAATGACAGTGAAACCTCATTTGAAAATTATAGATAAATTAAATCTATGATAAAGAAAGTTTCTTATAGTAAATAAACTGAATTTATTCTATTCTTTGGAATAAAATTTAGAGTCTTTCTCGTGTATTAAAAGATAGTTTATTCAAATAGATAAGGTAGTGAAGGTCTCCTCATCGTCAGTCTTTAAGGTAGAATTTTGAGAATGAGGAAGAACAATTTAAAATTTTAAAATATCATCCACCACATTAGAAGGGAGATGAGAAGTAATGGTAGAGGGGGTGGTTTGATAGGGAAGATAAGTGTGAGGAGGAATACAATGAAGGAACGACATCGTGGAGAAGAATGGCAAGAACAGAAAAGAAGAACCAGATAATGGCAGAGCAGATGAGGAAGGGAATCGACCAAATGTGAGGGCAAAAAAAGAAACAAAGGGTTTCCAATGTGAGACAACATCTTCCAAAGTGAATTGAGATCATATTTGGAATAACCAGTTTGGTTAAGCTTTCATGCTAAGATATTTTTATAAATGTATGAGCTTCTTAGGAAATGATGTCTTCATCTCTAGCCGGGTAGCTGTTCTCATATCTTGCTATTTTCACTATGTTTTTGCGATTGTTGTTGGCTTGTGAGACCATCATCCTCAACACAAGACCCTAGAACCCTTGGGATGGATGTCCTCTCCTTTCTATCTAACCAGCGATGGTGTGTTAACAGTAGAGCTTGTTGCTTTTACATCTAAACCCTACTATTGTCATTATTGTGCAGCTAGGACGTTCTTCCCTATGGGTATACTTTAGAGGCTAATTGTGAGTTGGATTGTCCTCCATTGGGTGCCCTCCCTTGAGAGATAAAAGTGTAAGTTATTCCCCCACTAGCTTAACCTATTTTGGTAGAGGTTTAATGGTATATTTTAATATGGGTGTCAGTGCTGGTTTTCCTTCAGAATGACTTCGTATTTCATGTAGTGGGAGTGGCAAGAACTACGTTATATCCCTATGACCTTTAATTCAGAAATAAACTTGCTGAGTATCACCTCTTGTTGGTCACGGTGTAGTGATGCTGGTGAATCACCATAGCGGTGAGAACCATCATGGGTAGTTTTTAGTTACATCTTAGCAGATGCCTATGTGTTTATCTTCGATCATTCGGCTCATTGTGCTAGTTTGTCATAAATTCATTTTGGTTTAGTGAGCTTTGGCAAGGGTTGACCCTTATAAGATAACAAAGGTTCATTTTGGCTTTGACCGAAAATAAATGGTACTTTGTTTTAATTTATGAGTTAAATAAGTTTGTGAAATAAAGGTTTAGGTCTTTAATATTTTAAACAAAGTAATGTGATTTATTTAAATAGTCAAGGTACGGGACTTGGTTATGTTAAATAAATAAAATGATTTATTTAAATAGTCAAGGTTTGAGACTTGGTTATGTTAAATAAAGGTAATGGGATTTATTTAAATAATAAATATATGGGACTTGGTTATGTTAAATAAAGAAAATTATTTATCTAAATAGTCAAGGTTTGAAAATTGGTTATGTCAAATAAAGGCAATGGGATTTATTTAAATAATCAAGGAATGAGACTTGGTTATGTTAAATAAATAAAATGATTTGTTTAAATAGTCAAGGTTTGAGACTTGGTTATGTTAAACAAAGTAATGTAATTTATTTAAATAGTCAAGGTATGAGACTTGGTTATGTTAAAAAAAGTAATGTAATTTATTTAAATAGTCAAGGTATGGGACTTGGTTATGTTAAATAAAGAAAATGATTTATTTAAATAGTCAAGGTTTGAGACTTGGTTGTGTTAAATAAAGGTAATGTGATTTATAAAAGTAGTCAACTTATGGGACTTGGTTATGTTAAATAAAGGTAATAGAATTTATTTAAATAATCAAGGTATCGGACTTGGTTATGTTAAATAAAGAAAATGATTTGTTTAAATAGTCAAGGTTTGAGACTTGGTTATGTTAAACAAAGAAATGTGATTTATTTAAGTAGTCAAGGTATGGGACTTGGTTATGTTAAATTAAAAAATGATTTATTTAAATAGTCAAGGTTTGAGACTTGGTTATATTAAACAAAGTAATGTGATTTATTTAAATAGTCAAGGTATGGGACCTGGTTATGTTAAATTAAAGAAAATGATTTATTTAAATAGTCAAGGTTTGAGACTTGGTTATGTTAAATAAAGGTAATGTGATTTATTTAAGTAGTCAACTTATGGGACTTGGTTATGTTAAATAAATAAAATGATTTATTTAAATAGTCAAGGTTTGAGACTCGGTTATGTTAAATAAAGGTAATGGGATTTATTTAAATAATCAAATTATGAGACTTGGTTATATTAAATAAAGAAAATAATTTGTATAAATAGTCAAGGTTTGGGACTTGGTTATGTTAAATAAATATAATTGGGTTATTTTGGTAGATTAAAGGTACGAAACCTTAATTTGTGAAATGATGAAAATTGTTGGGTTATTTATAAATTAAAGTAGTAAGACTTTAATTTAGTAAATAAATGAATGGTTGTTTTGTAGATTAAGGGTATGGGACCTTGATTTATGAATAAAATAGAAATGGTTATTTTAGTGAATTAAAGTGGTTTAGCTTTGTTTTATTAAAAGAAAGAACCTAGTTATTTTATATATTAAAGTAAGGGAAGTTTGGTTTATGAAATGAAAGGAAATGATTTATTTTTAAGTTTAGTAGTGAAGCTCTGATTTCATAAATAAATGGAAGGATTTTTTTATAGATTAAAGGTATGGGACTTTGATTTATTTAAAAAAGACAAGATTTGATTAAATTAAGAACCGTGATCTAAGATGTGCATGACGAATTACTCTCTAAGGGTATTTAAGAGGGAAAATAAAAGTAATGATTCTTTTATGATATCAACTTTGCATTTGATGGTTAGAGACTTAATTAAATTTGTATAGTTACAATTTGGTAAAGTAAATGTTAGATGCATTTAGAGGCATGCCTATCTTGAACCATGAGTGCCTTGATCCCCTACTATCCTAAAATTATCGATGGAAAGAGGAGGGCCAAAGAGGAAGATGATACTAGTGCACGAGTTTTCTCTCTACTTACCATTTACTTACTTATGCTCAAATAGACTAGATTTTTAGGGAGATATCCCTAATTTATCATGATGTATTACTTATTCTTTAAAGGTATGGGGGTTTTACCATACTATGATGCATGTAATAATTATGGAATTATGAGGACTATATCTCTTAATTTACTATTGAGTTACTTATGTTTTTTAATATATTCTCTTTCAATTAATGTTTACCTTCTTTAAATGTTGCTTCTTTCCTAGTAAATTTGATTTCTTTTTGTTAGATTTAGTATCTAGAATTGTTCTTGTTTTCTTGCTATTCAAAAAAATAAGTAATAAGTTCTGGGTGAACTTAGATTTTTACCTAAGGGATTGAGACCCCTTAGGGTGAACATAGGAAGACCTAAGGGATTAATACCCCTTAGGGAGAATGGAAACTAAGTTTATGAGAATTCTACATTTGAGTTAAGATAGCTCATCGTGAAGATGATATGGATACCTTAACTTGCAATACTTACAGCATACCTACACATATCGGCTTGTGTATAGTATGGTGATGCATGTATACCTTTGATTGGCTAAAAGTGATAAGTCTAGCTCATCAAGAATTATGAGATAGATAGCTTTATTTGTTGTAACACATGATGCACCTACACAAATGGACTTGTGTGAGGTATTTTGTGAGATGTATCTCTTTGAGAAAACTTAGGGGATTTAAACAATAGGTAAATATTAGATTGGTTAGGAGTTTATGAATCCCTCTCCTTAGTTTAAAAAAATATATTTTCTTGTTTGTGTATTTTATTGTAGCTTGATTTTTTGGGTAATTACAATAAAAGGATTGCTTGTGTCTATATATTTAGCAATAAAGCTCACCAAAACATTAGACTAGATGTTTGATCCATAACACTAACCACATTTAGGCCCTTTCTATTTTCTTGAGCTTCTTGAGGCATAATTTTCTTACTACTTTCACATGTATAGAAACATCATTGATACCATATAAGAGGGGAATTTGAACACATACATGATTTATTTTTAAGCTTTAATGCTAATATATGTAGGCAACAAATCTACCTCCCATAAGAAGAATAAATGATCCTTGGATTTGCACAGTTTTGTCTAGTTTTGCTCAATTTTTATTAGAATGTACAAGTGTGAAAATGTACAAGTAGGAGCAAAACGTATAAGGTTGAAAATAACAAAATAAAATGTAAATTAAATTAGGTGAAACTTACATTTGGAGTGAATTCGATAAAAATTAAATTAGGTGAAACTTACATTTGGAGTGAATTTGATAAAAATCAAATTAGACCTTAGTAAACCTTGTAAAATATTATTTTGGAATTAGTTCGGGAAGGTAGTTGTAAATATTGTGATGCTTCAGAAACCACTTTGGAATGGTCTAGAAATGCATTATATATCCCCCCTATTCATTTTTTGTTGTTCATTCATGTTCATAGTTCATTGTTGTTCATTGTTGAAACATTAATACATAATTCATGGAGTATTGATTGGTGAATTACATACTGTTCATTGTGATTGTTGTGGTGATTATGAGCAATTCCAATGGCTATATTGTACATGATTCCTCATAATTTGGATATTATAGAAAATTTTCCTTATTTCCTTTACCTTGTGAATTCCACCATACATTTTGATTGTTGCGGGTTATGTAGTTCATGTTTGATGTATAACTTGGCATGTATATGGATGGAATTACATTGTGAATGATCTTGATTACTTTCCAGACTTGGTGTGGAGAATGGAAGTGATTGTATGAATAATTATAGCCATATTTTTATATTTCTAGGTAGTTGTACAATTTTTAGAATTGCCCAAGATGAATACAATTCATTGTCATGGATTTAGGGTTTGCATGTTATGAAGAGTTGGAGCAATTGACATATAGAAACTTCCCAAAATTTATCTTGGAAGGATTGGTTGAGCAGAGTGATAAATTTGAGTATTAGTTGCAGCAAGGGTTCATACAAAATATACAACTGTCCTACCCAAAGCGTACAAACAGTAGTTTACCCGATTTGGTAATAATGCTGTAACCCAAAACCTGCCAATTAAGGAAATAATGCTAGTTTGGAGAAATCGATTACAAAAACAATCGATTAAACTTGTAAAACCTATTTTAGTGAATTTATTGAGTACCAAATTGTACAAGGTGTAGTTTTGTAAGACCTGGATTGTACAACTATATGATTTGGTGATCATACAAGTTGTTTTGGCAGATTGACATAGTGTACGATGGAGCCCGTACGAGCTATACAATTTGTGTAAATTGGATTCTAATATTGTGGTAATAATTTATAGATATTCAAAACCACATCCCCATTTGGTTATACTACACTACTATCCATATATATTTGGAATTTTTGCCTTATCAAACTTTGGACTTTTTGTTAAAATGGGTCAAAAGTATCGCAGTCAAGAAGATCGTACAAGTGATAAATTTGAGTACACAAATTGGAGGTGAATGACAAAAACAAGTTTGCAATGGCATAGGATATTATATTATAGAGATAAAATCCTTATTAGGAGGAGCACGAGAATTTCTCAAATAGAGACCGTGAATAGTGTTGAACACAATACACATGAACCAATAATAGAACAAGTGTGGACATATAATGAAGCAAACATTGAGAGGTTGGATACATTGTTGATTGATACAAAAGGAGAGGAACAAGAAGCACCTGGAGTTGAGGATAATATTAATATAAGTAAATATTTTAATAAGAAAACTATGCAAGAATGAGGTAAGTGGATGGTAACACTTGAGAAAGTGGTAGATAGGTTGCAAAGGAGTACGATGGATGGGAGTCAGGCACTAGAGCAATAGCACATGAGGTCTTAGGAGGAAGTATCAATGCCACAACCTAGACACCAGTAAAGTAAGTCATAGATTGAAGATGCACAAGATATTGGTAGATGACTATTTGGTGAATATAAGATTCCTTGAGTAGATAATTCTAACAAGGACCAGTAAAGTGAGTCACCTATAAGGTGGAATCGGTCAAGGATTATAGTTGAAACTTCATAAAGTGAAGAAGAAGAACCATAAATGGCCCATGTAGGCAATAGAGTATAAAAATTAGATATGCCCACCCTTTATGGGGAAATGGAATGAAGACCTGACAAGACACATAGGAACATGTATAACCATATGGATATAAAATGGTGTAGACCAACCAGATGAATGGTTACGATTGTTTCCTACTACATTACAAGGACTTGCCATAGATTGGTATCTGAAAAGGTAAAACACACCAAAATTCTAGGCATGGAATACAATGAAAGATGCATTCATTGAGGAATTTCACCCCTTGAAGGATGATGGTGATATTGTAATTGAAATTTGTGCCACTAAATAGAAATCTTATGAATATGTGAAGTCATACAACCATTGATTGAAGCAATTGGTAGATAAAATGCAAATGCCTCTAGTAAATGTGCTAGTAATACAATGGTTTTTAGATGGTTTGTTACCCATATAGAAGAAGAAGATGATATTTCCATCAGCCATGTATGAGAAGCCTTAGAAAATGCAAAGAATTTCAAAAGTGAGGCTAAACAAAAAATCACTGAAATGATAACACATGTAAGACATGATAATTCAAATAGTGAAGAGGATGATACAATACAACAGATGGTGTAGTCATTTTATAAGGAATTTGACAAAATAATTAAATAGGCAAAATATAAAGTCAAGCAATACTGGATGGATATTTGGTGTACAGATTGTAAAAGTTAAGGTCAAACAAATGTGACTTGTCCTTACAATGAGTATTACCAAATTTACAATGTACTTGGAAATTAAGTGATGGAATATCCAATAATATGAAGGTACACCCACATGTTCTCTCTATTAAAGAGTAGGAAGAGAAACCCAAATCCAAAGGGAGTGGCCAACAAGCCACCAGTGGCAATTACAGGAATAAACACAGAGGGAAAATATAGTATCAAGGCAACCATCAAGAAGGATAGAGCCACTTGTAGTATTATTATAGTATGATTCAGATGGGAGACCAATCATATGATGTCACAATTTCCAAGAGTGGGGGCATTTTACGAAGAATTTTCCATCACTCCAAAAATAGGATATACAATAGATAAATACTACACACACGTGTAGATGGTGTGGTCTAGGGGACCACAAGGAAGCAAATTGCCCAAAGTAAGCTAGTTCTAGGAACCCACAAAACATGGACATAGAGGTTCCTCTAGTTAGTGAGGAGACCAAAGAAGTACTAGTTATGACAAGAACTCAAGATAGGAAGGACAAGTATCCTGAACCTACCAAAGAAAAGAAGCGATGGAAACTAGAAAATAGGGTACTTGATGAAGAGGCAATGAAGGCAAAATATTTGAGAATAGTGGGAGAAAAATATTTAAATAAACCATTGGAAGATAAAGTGGTTGTGCAAAATTTAGTGACACAATTTTTTAATATGATGGTCAAAATTAAGATGGCAAGTTTTCTAGAAGCCATCCTATCATTGCATAAGGTTATGGTAGAATACATAAAGCCTCATAAGGTGATCAAGGTAGAGAGTCAGCCAATCAAGGAAGAGGAACAAAATAATTACTTTATGTACCCTACCATATTTATGATTGATGTTGGAAAAAAACCTACATTAGTCCATATGGAGATCTTGGGGCACAAGCTAATGCAAGTCATCATGGATGGAGGATCTAGCGTTAATGTGATACCTAAGAATACTTGGAAAACAATTGGTGCTCCATCATTGTGGACACCTAACTTATGATTATATGGTGCCAACCAGTATGGAATAGAGACAAAGGATGTCTTAACTACATAATAAGTTAAAATAGCTAACCAAGAGTTTGTGTTGGATTTAGTTGTGACTACAATGTAGAAGCTAGAATACGATACCTTGTTGGGGAGAGGATGGCTAAGAATAGCCAAAGTTAATCACAATTAGGGAAAATATCATATCACCTTCAACAAGGGACAACATAAATATATGATTAATTTTAATAACTAGAGGATCAGTGAGGATATGTCCATGACTAATAAGTCAAATAGTTCTTTTGGTGATGAGGGGTATGAACCCAATGAATAAGGGATGTTCTACCTAGATGATAGTAGCAAATATGAAGCTTGATATGATAGCGGACTACTCCATTGGAAAATGGATGAGTACAAGGTTTTTCAGCCCACCTACCTCTATATTGACATAGAGGAGACCACAAAAAAACAATATAAACCAAAATTCAATCCGAAATCCAATAAATAAGAAGATGAGAAATGGTAATTCCCTAAAATATTTATAGAATATATAGTGGGAGATGCTAAAATTGATGTGATACCAGTACATCCTATGAATGTGGAAAATATAGTGGTAGAGACTACAAATATTAAGTATGAAGGACCTCGGATAGTGGATGTAAACCTAGAAAAATAGGGAGAGCCTAGGATGATCCACTATGGTGATGACTAGAACCCAGTATTAAAATCATAACCTTTCAAGATATTCTTAGCATAAAATGATGTCTTTGCATGGATGTATAAGGACCTGAAGGGGGTACCACTACAGTTATGTGTCCACAAGATTAATCTAATGCTCAGGGCACAACCAGTGAGAAGAAGATCGCATAGGATGAATCCTACGTATATCACATTGGTAAACACTGAAATTGAAAAGATGTTAGAGGCAGGTATCATTTTCATAGTCACTACTAGTAATTGGGTTTCACCTATTTTGGTCACCCTAAAGGAGGAAGTGGATAAAATATGAATATGCATAGACTTTAGGAGTCTAAATTTAGTGATAATAAAAGATACCTTCCCTATTCCCTTCACAAACTCAATTTTGGAAGAGGTCGCAAGACATGAAATTTATTCATTCTTGGATGGGTTTTCTGGGTATAACCAAATAAGCATCGCTGATGAGGATAAGTTGAATACCACATTCATTGTATATAATTGCATATATGCATATAATTGAATGTCATTCAGGCTATGCAACACCCAAACAACATTTCAACACATTATTATGTATATCTTTGATCAATTTACCATAGGAAATTTTAAAGCATTTCTAGATGATTGGTCCATTTACGATAAAATTAAAGATCATTTAGCTAGACTCAGTGAATGCATGAGTAGGTGTAGGAATGTGCAAATATCCCTTAATATAGTAAAGTATTTTTTGATGGTACTATATGGGAAACTATTGGGATATATAGTGTGCAACGAAAGGTTGAAGACCAATCTTGACAAAATATGTATCATACTACACATGGAGGAGCCATATTATGTGAGCTCTTTAAAAACCTTCCTTTGATACATGGGATACTATCGAAGGTTTATCAAGAATTATACGCACATGTCCTACCTACTAGATTATTTAACTAAGAAGAATATTCCCTTTAGATGGACATAGGAGCACCAAGGAGCCTTTGGGGAGTTAAAAACTAAGATGGTTAGCAGTCCCATTTTGGTGTTCTCTAATTGGGATAAGGAATTCCATGTCCATGTTGATACCTCAAACTTTGTAGTTGGATGTGCATTAGCACAAGAAGGATAGTTTAGACTAGACCAACCTATATTTTTAGCAAGTTGCCTATTGTCAAGGGTAGATATAAATTATAGTACAATGGAGTGAGAAACTCTAGGGATGATATATGTTATGTAGAAGTTTAGGCATTACATATTGGTAAACCCTTTTGCCTTCTACATTGATCATCAATATTTTTTGTACTTGTTAAATAATCCAGTTATACAAGGATGAGTCAGTAGGTGGCTTATCACTTTACAAGAATACATATTTTGAGTAGTAGTGTGACCTAGTAAGGCACATGTTATTATAGACCAGTTGTCTGAAATAAAATCATGAGAATCTACAGGAGCAGGAATTCCATATGAATTACTTGATGCTTAGTTATTCGTAATCAATGTTATTCCATCTTGGTATAATTTTATTAGATAGTATCTATCCACAAGGGAGTTACCACAAGAGTTTATGACAATAGAGAAGAAGAAAGTAAGCATAAATTCAATCCCATTATAGTTGATAACAAGATTACTATACAAACTAGGTATTGATGGTATCCTAAGAAGATGTGTAATGGACAAGAAAATTAAAGCAAAATTGAAAGAAGATCATGAAGGATTGGTAGGAGGACACATGGGGTCTAATACCACTACTCAAAAATTACTTTTAGTAGGTCTATGGTGAAAAATAGTATATAATAATGCAAAGGAATATGTAAGAGCATGTGATACTTTCCAAAGAGTGAAGAAGCTAGTGTGAAGGGACTTTATGACATTACACCCATCACAATCCCAAGAACTATTTGAGATATGGTGGTTGTACTTTATTAGAAAACTGATAATAATGCATAGGTGAAAGTGTTAGTATATCATGGTAGCCACTAAATACCTAATAAAATGGGTTAAGGCACGAGCACTACCAGATTAATTTAGCAAAAAGTATAGCATGATTATTATATGAGAAAGTAATTACAAGATTTGATATTCAACTACAAATAATGAGTGATAAAGGAGGTCACTTTGTGAATGATATCATCAAAAATTTGATGACTGATTTCAAAATTTGGTACTCCTTGTCTAGTCCATACTACCCGAGAGCTAATGGGCAGGTGGAAGTAACTATTAAGGTATTAGTATCAAAATTATACAAAACATATGGAATAGAGGGAGCATATTGGGAGGAAAGGTTACCATCTATTCTTTGGGTATATAAAACTATGTTTAATTCAAAAATAGACCATACACCATTTTAGCTAATGTATGGTGAAGAGGTAGCAGTGCTAGTCGAATTATTGGTACCAAGTTTACTAATAGATGTGGAGCATCGATTAGGAGACCAAGAGAGTAGAGAAGAAAAGAGAAGAAAAATTATTTTAATTGTGAAAATCCCTTAGGACACAATTAAAATGTATGATGGTTGAAAACTAGAAATGGTGGCCCCCTTTGGGAAAAAAATAAAATAAAATAAAAGAAAGGCAAAGAAAAGGACAAAATTAAGAAAAAGATAAAATCACATGCACCAAAATGGTGAGTTGTCACTCATCAGTACAAGAGGAAAAAACCAAATGTAGTGGATATCAAGGTGGTAGAATTTTATGCATTAATACATTAGGGTTTGAAAATTATATAAAGTAAAGTGCCATGCAAAAAAATTATTTCCCGCTTGTAGATTGTACACATGCAACACTGGAAATTTAGAGAATTTGAAGGCAAAAATGTGAAACTAAATAATATTTCTACATGGGTGGTTAGAATTCACCATATTTCCATAACCCATTTTAAATTTGCACCATAGGAAATTTTGGGTTTGAAAAATCAACCCAATTGACGAAAAAAGATGCCAAAATTAAGGTTTTTACTCCAAAAAAAGCTAAGTATTTTTAAAAATTGTGTTGCAAGTAAATAAAAATTATTGTACAAGTAATTTTTTGAGGAAAAAATTACCCAAGGAAACACCTATTTCAGAAAAATTAGAGCTAAGGTTTGATTTTCCATAAATAGGGAAATGGGGAATTGCAAGGAGGCAAAATAGACAAACCTTGGTACAAAAATTAACCATAAAAGCATGGAAATAATTTTGTAATTCTACATGTGTGAAGAATTTGGAAAGGAAAAATGTAAAATTCTATCATAATATGGGAAAAATCCATTTTGGAGGAATATTGCACTAAGTTAAGGATAAATTGCATAAACCCACCGAAATTGCACTACAAAGAGAGATTGAAGGTTTTCGGAAAATGGGTTCCACAAAAATCATACCTATTGAATTAAAATGAGGTTTTTTGGCCAATTTATGTTTTTAGAGTCATATGTACAATTGAAGGTTGTGATTTCTTTATTTTGAAACACATTGTATAATTTTCAAGCTCCTAGAGACCCTATTTGCATAGTTTTGAAGAGATTGTACATATTGTTTCATAGTTGTATGGACTCTAATGAGATTTTACATAAGGGAGGTGACCCTGCACAATTTTATATTAGTTGGTACACTTTTATATTAGGATTTTATGATTTGAAGTGCCATTTGTACAATTTGTTGCAATTATATGAAATCAAGTGCGATTGAACATATATGACTGGAGTTGTATGATCTGGAGGATTGTACAATTTGGAAATGTACATGTACAACCTTTATAAGTCTTGGTATGATCCTAATAGTTTCTATACATTTTGGAAGCAGTCATATGGAATTTTAGGAGCAATTTTGTATGGTGTTGTCCTGAATTTCTAGGTTGAGGAAAGAGTGTGCAAATGTGGCTTTCACCCAGCGATGGTAGAAGCATGAGTTCTAAGAGAGAATACTGAGCTCATCCTTATCACATTGTAGTATCTAGTATAGATAGATCACCTAGACCATTGCATCAGAGATAATCATGACCCATGTGATCTCTCTCAGTTTACCCCATTGAAGACCAAGGACATCAATTTCAGTCACCCAAGAGGCATGGTAATTACACTTGGAGAGGGAGAGTATGTAGGCCATAGAGGGGTTAGTGATATTGGTGTGGTGGTAGATGAGGTTCTCAAATACAATATAGAAGGGAGGATATGGAGCCACCTAGGGCACACATAATGGAACTTCATAGTGAATTTCATTGGGAAAGGACTCTGAAATAATAGGAAGACTCATCTAGTGAAGCTGAGGAGGAGCAAGTGGACATCAATGATGTCACTTTTGGGTAGCCTATGAAATATTTTTGTATAAAATGGTGGAAAAAACATTATACCAATAATTCAGTGAAGCAAGCACTAATAAATGCCATAGTGAGTATTATAGCACAAATCCCACCACAATATAAAGTGTTCTTCAATGAATACTTACTATAAATTCTCAAATCATATGAACCTACTGAGAACCATATAGTGGTATGAGTGGGTAATAGGTATGTCAAGGTGGAGTTTTTGGCAAAGGTATTTTGATGGACATTCAGATTGTCTAGGGATGGAGCTCCAATTTTGAAGAAGATATCAGACCCAATTGACACTCATAGGTTGATCACATGACTCACATCTATGAATTCATTGGTCATAGCCAAGATTTTGGGTATTGGAACCCATGGAATTAGACAGAGTAAGTTGAAGACCAATGAGTTGGCTTGCATGATGAATGTTATTATGGTACAACTATCTAGAGAATCATGAGCTTCAAAATATCAATCTGTATGGCACAGTACGTGGAATGTGTTTATAATGGTGTGAAGTATAATTGGGGAACATATTTATAGGAATGGATGCAACAGTCATGAGGAAGACATTCTTCATGATGTTTCATGTCATTGCACTTCTATTGGACGTAGTATCACGAATGGGAATTCACTTTTTTGGTAGGACCCAACCATGATAAATAGTTCCATATCAGCCTACCATACTATGATGGGTAAATACTGTGTCTCTATCAAAGACAACTCTAGATAAATTTAATACCAAGAAGAGCATAAAGCAATTAATACCTCCATTATAGGAAGAGAGTGAGATGACATCTTATGAAGATTTTCATCTATGGAGGAAGCAAAGAAGACAATTGGAACCAACCTTGGAATAGTAGGCACAAGACCAACAATTTTTGGAGCATCCAGCCTCTTTTGAAGAGGAGGAGAGGGTGGAATAGCAATCAATCCCTATAAGGATTAAGACATGAAGGCAATGGGATAAATAGAAGAAACCCATGCAATAAGAGAAAATCGAGTCAGTGCAAGATGAAGGGTACTCTGACTTAGAGGAGTTAAGTTTATTAAATTTTAATATTCCAAGTTTGGAAGGGATGGGAAGAGTAATGGTATCCCCAAAATTTCTCCAAACTTCTAATTTTAAACTTTTGAATTCATCCAAATATTTGAATAGAACAATGGTAGTACCATGAGCTTCAAAAGCAAAAGTTGTGATGGAGGTTCTATTGGAGGATCCCAAGGGAACAAAGAAAATAATAAAAATTATGATGAGATGTGGTAACAACTAGTAGGAGTAGATAAGTACATAGGTATGACAGGAAGAGTTTGCTCCTGACCATATAGTCACAACTTTAAGAGGAGTGCACCCGAACCCACAAGATGAAGGGTTGAAAACAAAGGAATAGGAGGACTTGCCTAAGTCACAAGAGGAAGTCCAAGTATCGGTGGAAGAGCAGCAGTCTAAAAAATAAATCATTGATGTTGAGGAGACACAATCACCGATAAAAGGAGAGACAAGTGAGATAGTAGCACACAACTTGCTACAAGAAGAAAAAGTAACCAGTATGACCAAGGAGGTCAGAGGAAGTTCTCATCCACAGGTAGAAGGAGAAGGAAAAACTCCACTATAGGATAATATTGAGGAGCTTTGTACAATATTTCTAGTGGAAGTACCTTTCCTTGATAATGCAAAGGATGTAGTTGAAAGTACTGATGAGCAGGAGGAGCACTTCTTTCGATAGGCCAGTGAAATATTTTTCATTTCTAGGTTGTAGTTTTGCATTGGTGGAATTGGATAATTAAAGCAGTGGAGGGAGAAAACCTTCACAAAATTAGAAAATATTATGGAATGGGTGTGCAATGAGGATCACACAAGGTAGATAGCACACATCCATGCACAACATCCATGGTTATTCCCTGGGGGATATGTAACCATGATGCTTGGAAAATAGGATTTATCAAAGGGAGTGAAGACCAATTACCACACAATTCCACATGTGTATTTGGATAAGACAACCTATCAAACTTTTCCATTGAATATAGTGGGTACATAATGTTGAAGAGTACCTCTCGAATTGGCTTTCACTCAAAGTAAATTGAATTTCTTGACTTACTGGATCAAGTGGCTTACCTTGGATCTGGAGTAGATTTATCAATCCAAAGAAGCACAATGAGAGGAAGTAGAAGGTACTCAATAGGATATGGTTGCAATGGAGGAAGAATTAACCCACAACAAAATAGATGCTGAGAAGATATTAAAAAAGGTAAAAATAGACTTGGTTAGCATGAAGCAGGATTATGAGTATAAGCTTTATTCATAGGAAGTAGAGAAATAGCTTGTGATCCAATAGGCAAAAGAGCTCATGAAGCATTTGGAAGCCCAACTAGCAACACAAAATGAATAGTTGGCCAACCATGCAAATCAGTTGAAGGCAGTAGAGGAACAACTACAAGAAAAAGACCATAATATTGAGGAGATGACAAAGGAATCCAACAAATATAATAAAATTATTATGGATCATAAGGCTCAACTTAAGGCTAAGGATGAGATCATTGCGGCTTATGAAGCTGACATTCATCAGAATCTGTAGATTATTATCGAGAAGAATGAGGAATTAGCCATAGAAACTAGAAAAAATTCTTGTTGATAAAAAATCTATGCAAGGGATCATTCGAGCATGAAAAGAAGCTAGGAGCATTGTTGGATATTGTATAAGATAAAGCTAATGAGTACGAGTTGAAATCCCTAGAAGTTAGTTAGTATGCAGCTCACTTGAAGGATGAGTGTACCGCATTGCACTATCAACTTGTTGAGTATCGTACAAGTGCATAAACTAAAACAAATAATACTAAGTCATTGAGGACACAACCTAATGTAAAGGAGACGGTAGATGTAGGCAACAAATATACCTCCCAGAAGAAGAAGACATTATTCTTGAATTTATATAGTTTTGTCTAGTTTTTCTCAATTTTGATTAAAATGTACAAGTGTGAAAATGTACAAGTAGGAGCAAAATGTACAAGGTTGCAAATGTATGAAATGAAATGTAAATGAAATTAGGTGAAATGTACATTTGGAGTGAATTTGATAAAAATCAAATTAGACCTTAGTAAACCTTGTAAAAGATTGTTTTAGAATCAGTTTGAGAGAGTAGTTGTAAATATTGTTATGCTTCAAAAACTGCTTTGGAATGGTCTGGGTATACATTATATAGCCCCCTCATTCATTTTTTGGTGGTTCATTATGTTCATAGTTTATTGTTGTTCATTTTTGAAACATTAATACATAATTCATGGAGCATTGGTTGCTAAGTTACATACTATTCATTGTGATTATTTTAGTAATTGCAAGCAATGCCAATGGCTATATTGTATAGGATTCCTCATAATATAGATATTACAAAAAATTTTATTATTTCCTTGCCATTTTGAATTCCACCATATGTTTTGACTATTGTAGGTTGTGTAGTTCATGTTTGATGCATAACTTGGCATGTATATGGATGGAATTGCATTGTGATAAATCCTTATTATTTTCCAGACTTGGTGTGGGGAATGTAAGTGATTGTCTAAAAAATTATAGTCATATTTTGATATTTCTAGGAAGTTGTACGGTTTTTGGAATTGCCTAGGATGAATACAATTCATTGTCATGGATTTAGGGTTTGCATGTTATGAAGAGTTGGAGCAATTGATACATAGAAACTTTCCAAAATATATGTTGGAAGGATTGGTTGAGCAGAGTGATAAATCTAAGTATTAGTTGTAGTAAGGGTTCATACAAATAGTACAAGTGCTATACCCAAATCATACAAATAGTCATTTACCCAATTTGGTAATAATGCTGCAACCCCAAACCTACCAATTAAGAAAATAATGCTATTTTGGAGAAATCGATTACAAAAATAATTGATTTAACTTGTAAAACCTATTTCATTGAATTTTCTGAGTACCAAATTGTACAAGGTGTAGTGTTGTATGATTTGGATCATACAAATATAATATTTGGTGACCGTACAAGCTATTTTTGTAGATTGGCATAGTGTATTATAGAGCTCGTATGAGATGTACAATTTATGCAAGTTTGCTTCTGAGATTGTGGTAATCATTTTCAGAGCTCCCAAACCACCTCCCCTTTGGAAATACTACACCGCTACCCATATATAATATAAAATTCATAGGATAAATACCATAGATTCAAATGTATTATAGCCATAAAGTAATAAGATCAAGGTAATAATATGACAAGAATAAAACTTACAGACTTAACAAGAATGAACATGATTTGTAGAATCTTATTATGATAGAATTTGTACATCTTATTTTTGGATCTTTTTATCCATAATATAGCTTTACAAAATGATCTTTGAATTTCTGATCGTGCCACCTGTCTAAGAGACTCTTAATTTTTCCTTATGATATATATCAAATAATTTAATATACTCTAACACGTCCTTGTATTACATTATTTTATGTAAGTTTCTCTTGATATTCATAGATGATTCCTAAATATTTAAAACTTGTTTCGATCTAGAGCCTTTGTGAAAATATCTACAATATATTATTTTATAGGAATATGTTTCAATTGAATATGATGAATCTCAAAATAATCTCTGATAAAATGACATTGAGCTTCAATATGTTTGGTCCATTCATGTATGATTGGATTTTTTATCAAATTTAATACTCCTTGATTATCACAATTTATTATTGTTGGAGTTCTTTCAATTCCCATATTTGATAGTATCTACTATAACCATAATGCTTCATAGACTACATCTTTTGTTGTATGGTACTTTACCTTTGTAGATGAAAGTGCTATTGCATTTTGTTTCTTACTATACCATGAAATTGGTCCTAAACAAAGATAAAAACAAATGTATCCTAATGTTGATTTTCTATCATCTATAGATTCAACATAATCCTAATTTGAATATCCTTGTAGACAAATATTCTTATCATCCTTTTTATTTTTTTATTAGGGTAAAAATGGGATTTTGAAAGTGCCCAAACCCTTTTACAACACAAATTCAACCCAATGTAAGTACATATTTTTTAGTCTTGTTGATGTTTTGTAATATTATTTTTGTAGCTTTCCAATGACTTGCTCTGGGTTCTTGGATAAATCTTGAGAGATAATTTATAGAAAAAACTATATCTGGTCATGTATTTATTAAATATAAGACTTACAATTAATTGATGATAGGTTGTTGTTAAAACCAAAGATGTTTCATCATATCTAGATAATTGCAGTCTTTTCTCCATATGTATATCCTTGGTATTACAATTATTCATTCTATATTTCTCAAGTAAATATTTTGCATGCTTTTTCTATGTTATTGTAATATTATCTTCATTTTTATGAATTTCTAAACCAAGACAATAGTGCATAAATTCCAAATTATTCATTTCAAAATCCTTTTTGATATCCCTTTTAACCTCATTTATTAAACCTTTCGAACTTCCTATAATAATTATATCATCAACATAAACTACAAGTATTATTATAACATTTCCAACCCTTTTTGCATAGAGATTTGGATTTGAAAAACTCCTTTTAAAGTTATGTTGTAATAAATTATTAATGATTTTATAGACCATGCTCTTGGGGCATGATTTAGACCATATAAGGATTTGTTTAATTTAGAAAGTTTGTGTTCTTTTCCCTTAATTACAAATCCTATTGGTTGTGACATAAACTTATTCAAGATCACCATTAAGAAATACACTTTTTACATCCATTTGATGAAGTTTTCATTCATGATGTGCTACCAAAGTACAAGTTGTTCTGATAGTAGTCATTCTTGTTGGTGGTGCAAAATTTTCTTCATAATCAATTTCTTTTGTTTGAGTATATTCTTTTATGACTAGTCAAGCCTTGTACTTGTCAAGTGAACCATTTGCTTTATATTTGACCTTATAAACCCATTTACATTCAACTATTTTATTTAGTGGAGGTATCTCAACTACATTCCATTTTTTACTTTTCAACAATGATGTATATTATGATTCCATAGCTACCTTCCATTTTAGATGATTCAAATCCTGAAGTGTTGTTGTAGGTGATGAGCACCAAAAATGCTCATTTTTATGCATGTTTAAAAGGGCATTGTATGGCATATTTAACACCAAAAATGCATTTTTGTATAATTATTACATGTAATTAATATAAAATGAAGTATTATTCTTGATTGGTATTTTTAGTTGAAAATGTGCATAGGTGCAGGTTTTTGTTACTTCTTTTACACTTTTCAGTCAAGGTCCCACATGGACCTGGAAATGCATAAAGAATATATATATTTTGAAGTGTGAAGATATTTAAAAGGGACTATAGTGAATGATGCAGGTGCCTACATTCTACTAAGTGTAGGATGACTACTTCCCACAAGGAAGTAGACGTCTACATCCTGAGCACAGGAAGGAGCCTACATCCTATATGCACACAGAAACCTACATCTCAGACACAAGTAGGTTCCTATGTTCAGTGAGAATATAGTGCCTATATTTTTTGCATTAACTGATTGATCGTAAGTGCATTAAGTGATTGATCTGAAGACCACATAATTTTTATAAAGAAGATGTTATGAAAATAAGGGAGTATCATTCTTATCTTTTGATGATTAATTTAGAAATGATTGCTCTTTTAATAGATGAAAATCATAGTTGTGCACGCACTTGTCAAAGTGAATCATGACTTGTGATTAAATTAGGTATTATGAATAATCTATTCTTGTAATAGGAATCAGTCATGTTCTATATAAGAATGCAGGCCATTCCTAAAAATAAAAAATTTGTGAACTCTAAATAATTTTGTACTGCATTTTTATTAATCAAATTATTTTAGTGTTCTCATTTCACGTGCACGAAAGGAGTAATTTTTAAGTAATAAAATGGGTAGACCAACTATAGGATATTAGGCCCACTTCAAGTTGTAATCCTACCCTACTTCATTTTATTTTATTTTTTATTATTTCCTACTTTATTATTTCATTCAATTATGTGTTTATTTTTCTACAATTTATTTTTCAGACATGTGCTTATTTCTTGCATTTTATTTCTACAATTTCAATTCAGTATTAACAATTTTAATTATGCAAGTGTGTTAATTAATTTATTTCTTTATGCATTTTTTTTTTAATTATGTATTTTTCTTTACTAGTTTGGTTAAATCTGAAACTACACAAACAAACAATCCTACCACCAAATCATTAGATGCCTAGGACTTCATCTCCCACACTACAGACATATATTGTGAATAGATACTCACAAGTTTGTGGACTCCCTGATTTCCATAGGTGGACAAACTTAGCACCTTTTACAAAACACCATTTTTGCTCACCATTTTGGCACTATTGTCGGGGAGTTCCATTAGCTTGAATTTAAATATTCTAACTATCTACCTAAGAATGCATGAGTACACCAAGGCCAAGAGGACCTGACAAACATTTTATTAAAAGAATAAAATCACCTCATAATTACCAGCAATACATTTTGAAGAATCTAAGACACTTCCTGAGATAAGATAATCATCTCCACCCAATTCACCCTAGAACATTAATCCAATTTATGGGACATCGAGTAGATCAACCCAAAACCATAGCTAGTTTGAGTATTTATTGAATAATCAAAGATGAAAAGTAGTTGAAGAGGGGACTATCTTAGATTTTGACTTAAAAATATTATTGGAAGATAAGAAAAATAAGTGTTATGCTCTATTATCCATTGTAGAATCAACCGGCTTAGAACCTACATCATTTGAAACCATGGCTGGAAATGATGAGGCTTCCACCAGTTTTGAATTTCTAATTGAAGAATCTAGAGGAGACATTAAAATGAAATATATCTCTCCTGCACACCTTCCTATGTTTAGAGGACTACCAATAGAATATCCTAATCTATTTATCTTTAAACTTGACATTTCTATGAAAATCAATTGATTATAAAATAAATGCCCAAAAATTAAAGTTTTTTCTCTCCACGTTAGATGATTCAACACTATGTTGGTTTATCAATTTAGGTAATAAACAAATAACCACCTGGGAATACATAAAGAAAATATTTTTAGAACAATGCTAGGATTTTGGAAGGGCAAGGGATGCTCGAGAGGAATTCATGGATATGCCACAAAATGAGGAAGAGTCCTAGATTCAATTTCCAATGTTCACCCCATACAAAACTAGGAGAAAAATCCTTTAAAAGTATATTTTTAAGGGGTCTCATGAATGAATTATTAGAAGAATTAAACTTATTAGTGGGAGGTGACATTTACCAAGCCCAAATGATAGATATCCAGCTGTTTTATTGAAATTACTCTAGGAGAAAAGGTAAAACCATCACTTGAGGGACTAAAACAATAGCCTCAATAACAAAAGCAGAAATAGGCACTTTGTTGGAAGACATGAAGAGTGATATTTTATCCTCTCTTGTAATCAAATTAGATACATTCCAACTTTAAAAAAAAAAGTAGGAAACTGAAGTAGCATTAGCTATTTTCTATCCAAGATGTAGGAAGAAGCACCCAAGAAATTAATGTCTAGAATACAAAATTTGAGTTTGTACAATCTATCAAATGGACCATAAAACGATGTTGTGCCTAAAATTAGCAAACATAAAAGAGGAACCATAAGTAGTCAAAACATATTTCATGGGTAATAGGAGGAATTGACAATAGTATCCTATGGGAGGAGGAGTTCCAGGTGTAGAACCACCATACAATGGGTCTAATTTTATGAATCATGGGTAATCCCAAACATACAATATGGTATGGTGGGGTCAACCACCTTAAATGAACACCACCCATGGTCCTACTCCCAAAAAACCATACCCATGGATGCCATAACAACAATCTGGTACACAATGGAGGAATTTTAATACATGGAATTCATCTCCATAGACAAAAAAACAACCCCCACTATGGCCTATTTTATCAGCACCACCTACTTCTAGGCCATAATAGCTACTAGTACAACTAACCCCAAATTCAAATAGTGATAAGACAAATCAACCTGCTTATCAGGTATACATAGGGATGTATCCTATGTATCATATAAGTGTAGAGCATATAGATTGTAGTCCAATACAACTTAGATTAGGTAAAGAAGTAGGATTATATCCAACACCTCCAATAGTGGAGGAGGAGGAGGTAGAAGAAAATACAACTGCTAAATAGTTAAATAATGAAAGGGTTCCACCTTTCTCAAAAATGTTACAAGAAATTAGGAAGAGGATGCAATCAAAATTTGACATAATGGAAGGGTTGAAAATTAAGAACACAAGCTTATACTAAGATGGGGGTGAACAATATAAGATCAACTTTTACTTTTCTTTCCCAAATAATATTATCCAATGTTATCAATTGCAATAGCTTTCCAAAACAATATCAACCAAGATCATCAATAGCAGTATTAAAACAATGCACAAATCATCACACACATGAGAGACACAAATTTAACGTGGTTCACCCAATGTGGGTTACGTCCATGGAGAAAATATTTCTTCTAAATTTTCTCAACAAATCTCTTGGGAATCAATTCCCTATTACAATTTTTATGGACCTCTGTCCAAAGGAGACACCAATCCCCTATGCTCAAGTTCGTGGATCTCTATCCATAGGAGACCTCTATCCCCACTGCTCTGGTTTGTGGATCTCTCTCCATAGGAGAACTCTATCCCCTTTGCTCTAGTTTGTGGATCTCTCTCCATAAGAGAACTCTATCCCCTCTATTTGGTTTGTGGATCTCTCTCCATAGGAGAACTCTATCCCCTCTACTCTGGTTTGTGGATCTCTCTCCATAGGAGAACTCTATCCCCTTTGCTCTGGTTTGTGGATCTCTCTCCATAGGATAAATCTATCCCCTCTACTCTAGTATGCTCTAAATCCTACTCTCACATCTATCTCAAATATATACTAAACCTTATTACAAGGCTAGCACAAGTCTACCTCAAACCTACTCTCTATCTCTACTCAATTCTGCACTAAACCTCATTACAAGGCTAGCATAAATATGCTCTCTATTACTACCCAAATATGCTTCAAGTCTTCTCACAAGACTTGCTCAAATTTACCTCAATGTTGCTTCAAGTCTTCTCACAAGACTTTCTCAAATCTACCTCAATGCTACTTCAAGTCTTCTCACAAGACTTTCTCAAATCTACCTCAATGTTGCTTCAAGTCTTCTCACAAGACTTGCTCAAATCTGCCTCAATGTTGCTTCAAGTCTTCTCACAAGACTTGCTCAAATCTACCTCAATGTTGCTTCAAGTCTTCTCAATACTTGCTCAAATCTACCTTAATGCTACTCATAAAACCTTCTCAAATATTTCCAAATCTTGCATACAAACAATGCTTATATCTCTTTCAGAAATGCTTTCTTCAACTAGGCAATTCAACATATTCTACTTAGAATTTATTTAACCTCTGGAACATATAGAGAATGATATGTATTATCAAATACCCAATATGTTCTTTACATTCACAAATCTTGCATTCATCCAATCCAATATTTACCTCTTGCAAATCCCTTTCAAATCAAATCAAACTAGTGTATAACTTTGCTTCACAAAACTAGATTCTAACACTTGCCCTTTCACATTCAATGTCACTCACATCAATACCTAAAATCTTCACAAATTTATTCAAACAATGAAGCACAATTTGTTCATAAACCCTAACACAAGTGTTTCCAATTTCTTTCAACTAGGATGCACAATTTGTTTCACAAACCCTAGCTCAAATATTTCCAACCATACACACTAATCAACCCTTTTATCTCCACCTTATAATTCTGAAATATTTGTTCAACCAAACACCTTAAAGAAAGAGTGATATAACCATACCTCTTTGATGAAGGAGTTCTCTCAAAACCTATCTCAAAATATTCTATCTTTCTTATGCCACTTTCAAGGGTTAGTTAGCATAACACTTTTTCAAACCATCCATAAAATATTTCCTCAAAATTTACTCATAAAAATATTTCATATCTTCCTTTTTATTTCCACAAGACAAAGTTTTGACAATAATCAAACCCTCTCAATTTTTATTTTTATCAAAAATACACACAACAATTTAAACCATAGTCACACCTTATCACTCCTACTTATAAGAGCCACTTGTAATTCTCAATATCACAATCCAATATCCCTAAGTGCATACCATATATTAATTTTACTTTCAAGCACCTTATTGCTCCTTTCTTTCTAAAATTATTTCTACTTTATAAAGTCACAACCAAAATCTGAAATATCATTATGTCCTCAGAATATTTAATTTCAAAGCATCACCCTTATGTCTCCCTAGACAAAGCAATATGCACTTTTTAAAACAAAAATTAAACCTTATGTCTCCCTTGATCAAGCACTAACATACCTCAAACATTAATAAAAAAATTTATGCCCTTACCGTGTCTATCGCTACCGCCATCAAGATTCAAACACGAAACCTCATAGAGCCCACGCTCTAGCGTGAGCTAGAGTGCCAGCTAGGCTGGCCCACCTACTGGAACCAAATGTGCAAAAAACACTTTTATTCCTTCCTTTTCACCCAAATGGAAATCACAAAAACAAACTACCATGGTGATTCAAACTCAAAACCTATCCACTGCCAATGCCTTACGTAGGACCCGCCTACCACCTGGGCTAGCTGCCCTATTGGACCAAAGTCATGCGCTCTCCCCTATGATTCGTTGTCCCTGCTTGAAATGCATGCGCTAACTTTCCTTCTCCCTCTTCCCTCGATGAATGGCGTTGTCTTCTCCTCACTCTCTGCTCTCAACGAAATGGCTTCAAATAATGCATATGTTTCTAACTTTGAAAAATGATTTATTCTCCTCCTTAAATATGCATTCGATTTTTGTCATGGTGTCGGCTCAACCTTTTTATTGCCACCTTTTTAAATTTAAATTCTTGGCACCTTTGACAATTCAAATTTATTTTTATTTTTTTAATATAATATTTAACCTTGGTGTTAAATATTATTTATTATAGTATTTAACCTTGGTGTTAAATATTATAATATTTTTGCTTGTAGTCCTTTGTCAAATTAATTTCTTTTTGAGACCTTTGTCCAATGCACTTTCAATCCTCTTTTTAATAAGTCCTTTTGGCCTAAATATTATAATATTAAAATATTATTCTCTTTTAAGCCTTAGTCACTTGCTTTCTTTTTGAACCATGGTCTTAAACTTGGGCCTTCAACCTTTTAACCAAACACTTAGAACTTTGTCCCAAACCTCTTTGGCTTATAATATTTAAAGTAAATATTATAACCTTTTCTTTTTATCAATTTCCTTGCATTGGGATGAACCTTGCCTTGCATAATTATCCAACTTATAAACCTTATCTTATTGCCATACCAAACTATCTTTGGCATCAATGACAACCAATGACATCAACCTATGACATCAATCCTTTGACATCAATGACAACACAATATACTCAAAATTTCCAACAATCTCCCCCTTTGTCATTGATGGCAACCCTTTCTAAAAATTCCTTTTCCAACCATTGGATTCCAAATCTGCTCCCCTAAGAAACTGCTCCCCTTGACTGAATGCTCTCCCCTTACTCAAATATCTCCCCCTTTGACATCAATGGCAAAGGGACTCCTTTGGGGCTAAAGATAAGACTCTTAGCTCAGCCCCCTCCCCACCTCCTCTCCTTGAGGTGATTAATTTTGGGGTGGGAGTAATTCTACTCCCAACATACAATGCTCTTTTTCTTTTTCAACTTTCCTTTTCGACACCTTTGTAATCATACCCTTTTGATCCTTTTGAGTGTCCCTATTCTTGCTTGACTCTGGAAGTTCTAGAAACTCTGTTCTACACCACTTGGCCTTATGCCCAAGATTATTGCACTTGTAACACCTAATGTTGTAGTTCTTGGAAGGTGTAAATGACTTGAAGTTCCTCTTGGTGAAGCCATAATCATTTCTGTCATGAACCTTGTAGTGGATCACTTTATGACCAAAGTGATTACATGAGTAGCAATACCCTTGAAAGAAATATCCATATTTGAATGAGTTAAAGTTCCTCTTAGTGAAGCCATGCTCCTTCTTTCCATGAACCCTGCAATGCATAGCTTTGTGACCAAAATGATTACATGAAAAACAATGCCCTTTGAAGAAATATTCATCTTGTCTTGAAGCCTCTGATCTCTTAGTCCTTTCTTTGCCTTCTCTGTGATGATCCTTGTTTCTTGTTTGTGCATTGTTTTCTTTCTTAGTGAAGCTTCCCTTCTTCAACTTATCCACATAGGTCTTAGTTTCTTCTTCACTCTCTTCCTCTAAAACTTCCTCTTCTTTTGAGCTTGAGATTGAAATTTCTTCTTCTTTTCCCTTGTCCTTCTTCAAAACCAAGTCCTATTTTGATAGATGAAGATCTTTGTGAATTGATAATTTTATCCAAAGTTTTTGAACTTTTCCCAAACCTGTGCAACTTATCCTTAGAATCTTTCACTTCCATCCTTAGAGAAACTACTTCATGTTCTAATATTTCACATTCTAACTCTTTTACCTCTAACTTTTCAACCATGACCTCTTTAAATTTCCTTGCCTTAGCTTTTGAGTTTGTGAGGTCTTGTAGAAGCTTTTCTTTTTTTCCTCATGTTCTTGAACTTGAGCCTTCAGTCTTGAATTCTACTTTCTAACTCTTTTCAACTCTCTAAGAGCAACAATAAGTTCTTCTTCTAGATCAACTGTGCCTTCCTCTTTTTTCTGAATCTTTCTCTTCTTCTTGGTCTTCAAGAGCATCTTCATACTTTATCTTCAATAGGAGCATTTTCTTCCTCTTCTATTGCCAAAAATAGAATCTCTTCTTCTTCACTATCTGAGAGTCTTTCATCACTATCACTTGAAGCATTGCTTGCCTTGTTAACATAGAAACTCTTCTTGTGCCTTTGAAAGAACTTCTTTTCATGCTTACCTTGACCATACCTATTTTTATTTTCATGCCTGAATTTTCCTTCTTCCTTTTTCTTATAATCTTGTTTCTCTTCACTGCTATTGCTTCCAACTTGTGGACAATTAGATGCATAGTGACCAAAATTACCATAATTAAAAAACTTCATACCTTTGTGTTTTCTTGGATCCTTCTTATTTCTTCTCACATAGTTAGCTTCTTCATTATCACTTGACTCACCACTTGATTCTGGTTTCTTATCTTTTGTCTTCTTTGAAGCTTTGAAAGCTACCTCTTTCTTGGAATTGTAATCCTTTTCTATTCTCATCTCATAAGCTATGATAATTCCATGTAACTCATCCATAGTCAACTTATCAATATCCTTCATCTCTTCTATAGCTGAAACCTTTGCATCATACCTTATAGGGAGTGATCTTAATACTTTCTGAGCAACATTGGAGTCTTCAATTTCGAATCCAAGTCCACGCATGGTATTAACAACCTCATCAACATGAAGTAAGTATTTAGCAATATCTTCCTCATCTTCCATCTTCAACTCTTCAAACATTTTCTTGTGGTTTTGTAGTTTTTCCAACTTGACCTTGTTATCTCCTTCATATGTTTACTTCAATTTGTCCCATATATCTTTTGTTTATTTACATTGCATAACTTTCACAAATTTTAATTCATGTAATCCACTTAATATTCCATTCATAGCCTTGGCATTATTCACATGTAACTACTTACCATCCTTATCTGTGGGAGGAGTAGTTGTAGGTGTGAACCCATCCTCAATAGATTGCCATGTTTCATATCCTTGTGCCATCAAGTAAGTCTTCATCCTCATACTCCAGAAAGCATAATTGTTCCCATCGAACAATGGAACCTTTTCTTTCCCAAACAATATTATCCAATGTTATCAATTGTAATAGCTTTCCAAAAAAATATCAACAAAGATCATCAATAGCAGTATTAAAGCAATGCACAAATCATCACACACATGAGAGACACAAATTTAACGTGGTTCACCCAATGTGGGTTACATCCATGGAGAAAATATTTCTTCTAAATTTTCTCAATAAATCTCTTGGGAATCAATTCCCTATTACAATGTTTATGGACCTCTATCCAAAGGAGATACCAATCCCCTATGCTTAAGTTTATGGATCTCTATCCATAGGAGAACTTTGTCCCCACTACTCTGGTTTGTGGATCTCTCTCCATAGGATACATTTTTCCCACTACTCTGGTTTATGGATCTCTCTCCACGGGAGAAATCTATCCCTTGCTCTAGTTTGTGGATCTCTCTCCATAGGAGAACTCTATCCCCTCTCTCTAGTTTGTGGATCTCTCTCTATAGGATAACTCTATCCCCTTTCTCTAGTTTGTGGATCTCTCTCCATAGGAGAACTCTATCCCTTTGCTTTGGTCTACTCCAAAGCCTACTCTCAAATCTATCTCAAATCTACACTAAACCTCATCATAAGGCTAGCACAAGTCTACCTCAAACCTGTTCTCTATCTCTTCTCAATTATGCACTAAACCTCGTTACAAGGATATCATAAATTTGCTCTCTATTATTACCCAAATCTACTTCAAGTCTTCTCACAATATTCTCAAATCTACCTTAAGTCTTCTCACAAGACTTGCTCAAATCTACCTCAATGTTGCTTCAAGTCTTCTCACAAGACTTGCTCAAATCTACCTCAATGTTACTTCAAGTCTTCTCACAAGACTTGCTCAAATCTACCTCAATGCTACTTTAAGTCTTCTCACAAGACTTGCTCAAATCTACCTCAATGTTGCTTCAAGTCTTCTCACAAGACTTGCTTAAATACTACTGCTCAATACCTTATTCTCACTTAACCTGCTCAAATATTCCCAAATCTTGCATACAAACAATGCTTATATCTCTTTCATAAATGCTTTCTTCAACTAGGCAATTTAGACATATTCTACCTAGAATTTTTTTAACCTCTGGAACATATAGAGAATGATATGTATTATCAAATACCCAATATGTTCTTTACATTCACAAATCTTGCATTCATCCAATCCAATATTTACCTCTTGAAAATCCCTTTCAAATCAAATCAAACTAGTGTATAACTTTGCTTCACAAAATTGGATTCTAACACTTGCCCTTTCACATTCAATGTCACTCACATCAATGCCTAAAAGCTTCACAAATTCATTCAAACAATGAAGCACAATTTTGTTCACAAACCCTAACACAAGTGTTTCCAATTTCTTTCAACTAGGATGCACAATTTGTTTCACAAACCCTAGCTCAAATATTTCCAACCATACACACTAATCAACCCTTTTATCTCCACCTTATAATTCTGAAATATTTGTTCAACCAAACACCTTAAAGAAAGAGTGATATAACCATACCTCTTTTATGAAGGAGTTCTCTCAAAACCTGTCTCAAAATATTCTATCTTTCTTATGCCACTTTCAAGGGTTAGTTAGCATAACACTTTTTCAAACCATCCATAAAATATTTCCTCAAAATTTACTCATAAAAATATTTAATATCTTCCTTTTTATTTCCACAAGACAAAGTTTTGACAATAATCAAACCCTCTCAATTTTTCTTTTTATCAAAAATACACACAACAATTTAAACCATAGTCACACCTTATCACTCCTACTTATAAGAGCCACTTGTAATTCTCAATATCACAATCCAATATCCCTAAGTGCATACCATATATTAATTTTACTTTCAAGCACCTTATTGCTCCTTTCTTTCTAAAATTATTTCTACTTTATAAAGTCACAACCAAAATCTGAAATATCATTATGTCCTTAGAATATTTAATTTCAAAGCATCACCCTTATGTCTCCCTAGACAAAGCAATATGCACTTTTTAAAACAAAAATTAAACCTTATGTCTCCCTTGATCAAGTGCTAACATACCTCAAACATTAATAAAAAAATTTATGCCCTTACCATGTTTGCCACTGCCGCCACCAAGATTCAAACATGAAACCTCACAGAGCCCATGCTCTAGTGCGAGCTAGAGTGCCAGCTAGGCTGGCCCACCTGCTGGAACCGAATGTGCACAAAATACTTTTATTCCTTCCTTTTTTCCCAAATGGAAATCACAAAAACAAACTACCACGGTGATTCAAACTCGAAACCTATCCACTGCCAATGCCTTATGCAGGACCCACCTGCCACCTGGGCTAGCTGCCCTATTGGAACAAAGTTGTGCGCTCTCCCCTATGATTCATTGTCCCTGCTTGAAACATGTGTGCTGACTTTCCTTCTCCCTCTTCCCTCGATGAATGGCATTGTCTTCTCCTCACTCTCTGTGCTCAATGAAATGGCTTTGAATAATGCATATGTTTCAACTTTGAAAAATGATTTATTCTCCTCCTTAAATATGCATTCGATTTTTGTCATGGTGTCAGCTCAACCTTTTTATTGCCACCTTTTTAAATTTAAATTCTTGGCGCCTTTGACAATTCAAATTTATTTTTAATATAATATTTAACCTTGGTGTTAAATATTATTTATTATAGTATTTAACCTTGGTGTTAAATATTACAATATTTTTATTGTAGTCCTTTTTCAAATTAATTTCTTTTTGAGACCTTTGTCCAATGCACTTTCAATCCTCTTTTTAATAAGTCCTTTTGGCCTAAATATTATAATATTATCTCTTTTAATCCTTAGTCACTTGCTTTCTTTTTGAACCATGGTCTTAAACTTGGGCCTTCAACCTTTTAACCAAACACTTAGAACTTTGTCCCAAACCTCTTTGGCTTATAATATTTAAAGTAAATATTATAACCTTTTATTTTTATCAATTTCCTTGCATTGGGATGAACCTTGCCTTGCATAATTATCCAACTTATAAACCTTATCTTATTGCCATACCAAACTATCTTTGGCATCAATGACAACCAATGACATCAACCTATGACATCAATGACAACACAATATACTCAAAATTTCCTATATAAAAACCTTATTGTTGCGATTCCCCTCTATAAAGCTATAAGAGATTACACAAAATCCATTAAATAATTGTGTCTAAAAAGACCAGGCCGACGACAACAACCAAAAGTAGTATGTGGTAGTATAGTTAGCTAACTTAATATTGGGAAACACCTACCACCCAAAATATTTTGATCTAGGAAGCCTGGTCTTAATAGCTATAATTTCAAGCTTAATTATACCCAATAATTTAGTAGTCATATGTGTAGCCATAAATATAATGCCTAAGGAAAGCATGCATAAACTATAGTTAACAGACATGAGATCAAAAAAAATAATCTTACTATTGGTAGATAAGTCCATAGTATTGTTGGACACTAAATTGACATCAAGTTTTACTTAAAAATGTAACTATCTATCTTCCAATTTTTTATCCAGGCATGCACCCGATAGTCGTAGCTCAGAACTCAAGCATTGGATGGACCAAAAACAACTTCAATCCAACCTCTAGAGTAGGTTGGTCCCTTGTCAACTTAAAATGGTGTTGACATAATTAATGCTCAAATAGGGGTTTGAGATAAGGGTTAGAAATTTTTTAGGGTTAGAGGTATTTTAAAAAATAGTGGTCGAATAGACTAACATCATAGGAAATTACAACAAAAGGCTCTCACAAGCTATTTCTAGTGTCCCATCACTCAAGATTAACCTCACCTAAATCAATGAAACCTTCACACATTAAAGCATAAATGGAGATATATTGCAAAAAGTAATTCCTACATCCAATATTGATAATCCAAATAGCATAATACACCAGTAGTTAGATTTAACATAAATAAACTTTCTAAAAATACAGATCTAACCAAAAACAGATTTCAACTACTTTCACAACTAGTAATCCAATAAGCTGGAATGAACTAACATTCAAGTATTAACAGAAATGTAGCTCAAGGCTTCGAACCTCTTGCATAAGATAATGAAGATGACAAATTTGAGTTAGAATATTAGAGTAATGCTCCTTCCATTAGCTCATAAGAATATTTACAGTAGGGAAAGAAAACGCACTAGAACCAACCCCAAAAATGAGGGTTTAGCCTCTATTTATATTTTTTAAATGAAATAATATTAAGGATACATTACAAATATTATATTTTTATAGCTTAGCAAAGAGTTATTGCTTGCATTCTATTACTGGTTTGACCTTTGGGAAATTTTCTATGAGAAAATTGCCATGGTAGCTTAGCTCTTTACAACTTGCTGGTTTATTGATGGCAGTTGATATTCAAGCCATTAGAAACCTTATTTGATCCATATATTATTCTTGAAAGCTCACTTCACCATAAATCTACAACCACCTCTGGTTCTTATTCTTGAAACCCTTGTGACGCTTTGTCTTCCTACCCTCCAACTAACTGCACACTGATCTAGTGAGTTTTGGCCTTTTAAATCCTTCAAAAATATCAGCAAAAATTGGACCATCAATCTTCATGGTGGATGAATGCGATTAAACCTCCTAAAAACTCTAAAAATTGGTGGAAAAAACCAAAGCACAATTCCACACTTTTAATTTGTTGATGTCATAATAGCCTTGATCATGCAAAATCAAATTCCAACGTAAAATGCACTAAGAGGTGAGCAGGATGTAATCCGCTCATTAACCTTACTTTTATCTTTTTTGACTTCAAAACAACCTAAATCCACACCATAGAGCATATTGATGTCATATTTGCTTTTTTAATATATGAAATCACCAATCCACACTCGGGCAAGTGCAACTCTTCCTTTGTTGTCATTCTGCACCAGTTGTAGTGTAAAATAGCTTTTATCTTCATTCCACGCTCTGTGTAATGTAAAAGGGATTTTTTCACCAATATGCACCTTATGTGGTTTTTTCTACCTCTTTGTCACCAATATGCACCAAAATACTCTTGAGACTTGGCAAAATTAGCCTTACCAGCACTTAGCCGCTCAGAGCATGCAAAACACTACTCTTGTTACCATTCCGCACTTTTTTGTGCTAACATCATCATTGCCAAAAAAATTTGTGAAATCAGGAGACATCACTAATCCACACCAAAATACATTATAAACTAAGCAAAATTGCTCAAGGTAAAAAATGCACTAAGTTTTGGGTGGATTAGGAAACTCATGTTGCGAATCGGCTCCAAAATACATTGGAAAATGTGCGTAATGGAAAATTCATACCTTGGAATAAAATCTTTAATGCTTTCTAAGGATGTGGCCATTTTGGGCCTACATTATAGCACCTCTTGGGTGGATTTTCTCGTAAATCCATAGAACTCAGAGTCTTATCCATTGGGCATCAAGATTCAAAAATGCTTATCTTTAAAAATACTTTAAAGAATAACTTCCATATGAACACTACCTTTTGAAAACTTTATGGTAATCTTCGAGGATAAACGTTCATATCGGGACCATGCTTCATACATATTAGAGGATAAATTTTCACATGGATACTATGCCATAAACATTAATATATGTGCCATTCCAACAAAACTATTTCACTGCTCCAAAAACACATCTATGTTCTTCTTATAAAGCCTTCTTACAATATATGATAAAAATACATTCACACAAAACTTGTTTTAGATCTCTAGGCCTATTAAAATCATTAATTATTTGTGAAGCTTACTCCTAGTCAATTGGTTCTTCTAGAGCATCAATTTTAGACTCATCTTGTAAGCTCTCATTAGTACTCTTCTTAATTTCTTCAACCGATATCAAGCTATGATTTTCCATCCATAACCCTCTGAAACCATTTTGGATCATTTCCTTATTAACATCCACTACATCCTTGATTACTCATTCAATATTTTCATACATTAGCAAAGCCTTTTGTAGTGACATATTATTCTTTACTACAATTTTTGCAGCAACTCTAGCAATGTTCCACTCCTTATTAGGGATTGGCTTAGTAGAATCATCGTGTCTCCTATAAACCAGCCTATGGATTTGCTCAACTGGAATTACCATAGGTTGTAGTTCTCTAGTGATCTTATTTATATCCTTCTAAATGCTTTGGAGTAGGTGGTTGGCATCATATAAATAGTCAACAATAAGCTACAACCCTGAGCATTTCTATAGAACTTCAGAGAGAAATTCCTTTCTCACTTTTTTTAGTCTAGCCTTAGAAAAACCAAAATATTTAGCCTTTTCAATATGAATTTGTTGCTTTAAACTTTGTATCTCCTTAGCTTGTTCTTAATTTTTCTTCTTTTGTTCTTCTACCTAATCCTTGAGCTTATTAGCTTCTTGAAACTTCTATTTCCATCTATTAGCTTATTTTATCAGATATTTCTCCACTTCTTTCTGATTGTTGACAGTTTTTTGAAGCTTTTCAATTTGCTTTTCCAACTTACCCACATTTTATTTGCATATATAAGTTTTTACATAAAAAATTTTCAAGTGGGCTTTGGCTATGACCAATTCATCTTCATTAGGCAACTTCTCAAAATATTTTGTTGTTGTTGTATACAATAATATTGAGCAGTCGTCTCATTTTTAGGCTTGCTCACCAGGGAAATCAAGGATCTAGATGGACTTTGCCTTGAAACTGGATCAAAAAACATACTTCTCTTTGTGGCTATCCTATTAGAAGTCTTAGACATATTTTCTACCCATAAATCATTGATTTTCTATGTAGCTTCTTGCTTTCTACAAAATTACCTAGGTAGGGTAACTTGTAGTAAGAGGAGAAGAAGGAACAATAAATGCAAGTGCATAATCAATAGTTGATAGTAGTTGTGCAGAAGTAGTTACAACAGAATTTGCGACCATAATTAAATTTGTGACCACTGTTATTGTTGCAATTGGCAGACTCATGGAGACTGAAGTGAGACTCACATATGGGTGAATATGTGAACTTGAAATTGTTATCTTATCAGATGAGGGTGGTGGTTGTAATGGCAAAGATGTAACTATGGAAGATGATGAAAGGAGAATCTCAGATTATGAGGATATAATATCAGATGATGAAAGTGGAACTTGAGGTGACCTTGGAGGAGATGGGTTGGTTTGTACCTTAGTAGTGACTAATGAAACATAATGTGGACTATGAGGTGGAGAAGGTACCTTTGTTACAAATTATTTTTTAGAAATGGAGGGAGATTTCCTTAGAATTTGGAGGAGGAAAAGGAGAAGAGGGATTAGAGACCATACCTTAACCTACTGATGTAGGGTGTTGTGGAGATGTCTCTATGATATGTTGTTGTTCTTGTTGTATCAATTATTTGACAGTTAAAATAGTTGTTTTCTCAACTATATCCTCTTTATCCAACCTCTACTTCTTTGAAATCTCTTTCTTAGTTCTTTTTGGTGCCCTTTTGGCTTTTCTCTGAAAAAAATTGAAAGGTAACTTTCTCACTTTCTATCTCTTCTTTAGATAACCCTTCCTTTATTGTTTCCTCTAGCAATATCTACATAGAAATAGGATTTAATTCCATTGTTGTTATAGTGGTGAAACCTAGAGGTGTAAACCTAAAGTTCTCATCCTTTTTGTTCCAGTCTATATCTGTATTTGGAGGCTTTCCACCTAGGTCTAGGTGCTTAGGACTATTTATTATCTATATTACTGGCACACTGACAACCCTCTCATTAGAGTAGTACATTTTACTCATCAACTATGCTCCCTTTGGAAAATTCTCTATTTCCTTAGTTGTGGGCTGAAAAGTTTTCAAGACTTCACCAGCAGTCAATGGAGTATCAGGTTATTCTATCTAAAATTCTTCTTCTGAAGGTGGGTATGGGGAATCAGACCCAGTTTGTGTCATTTTGTATATTAGCACTATATTCTTTGGGTATTTGGACCTCCAAGTTTTGACATTATTGTCATACCTTTTGGAAAATTCACCATCAATTTTTATCCCAAACTTGGATTTTTCTTTACCATTCTCAATTCTCATCCTACACCAATCTGATAATTTGGATTCGTTCCATTTCCCCTTTTTTTCTGCTTCCTCACCAGTAGGTTCTTGAGACTAAGGGTCCTCTTTATGTTCTATTTTTTCCTCAATATATTTTATGGTAGACTTCTTCAACTGATGTTTTACATTGTTGTCTAGGTCAAAATACATAATTTTTTCATAAAATTCTAGCCATGGAGGAAGTTGATCCATCTTAGAAATATTCCACTCCAAAAGAGTAATTTCTTTGTTATTTCTTCCTTGTTCAAAATGGGTCTTGGATCTCTTCAAATTTGTAGGCTTTTTCTTCATTTAAGGCTATATTTCTTTTATAGAATATATCATCTGGATCATAACTCCATCTCTGAGGAATGTAAAACAAACCCAACCTATCTAGGTATTGGTAAAAAATTTCACCCTACTGCTTCTTAGTAATAGTTATATCATAAACACTTTAGTAGGTCAACATAGATCTCCTATTTCTCCTAGAGCCATAGTTCAAATCTATAAATTTTTCTTGCCTCAAGTATTCTAAGGCAAATAACTTATCTGTGACAACATGAGGCAGCCAAAAGGTCTTACCCATAAATCCATATAGTCTTAATGATTGTGCCATCTATTATGAGATACTAGTCTCCTTCCTCTACATCCTCTGCTCTCAATATTTTCTTGACCAGAGGTGGTATCCTAGGGTATTCTCCATACATTATTTTCATTGCTAGCCCTAAGAATTCCAAGTTGAATCTATACATAGACTCAGTGCTTCTCAAATGACTATTCCAATAGTAAATGGGAATGAGGTCTTCTTGGTAGTTCTTATCCTTAACTAGAATCCAGGGCATCATGTCTCTTATAGTAGTAAAGAACATCCAAACCAAGCTCGAACAATACTTGAAACTAGGTGCATTAAAATTCTTCTTCATTCTTACTTATTGTTCATGCATTCTCTGAGCTAGGAACGTTGGCCAATAAAAATAGATAACCCTAACACCTTTCTTTTTTGCATCTTCCTCATACATATTCATGTTGTAAATGGAGTGTGTGGTAGCTATTTTCCAATAATTCACCATTTTGTCAATGTTCAAACCCTCCAAACATTCTAACATTGAATAGAGCTTTTGGTTATCAAATTCATTGATGGGAATAGGAAATTCGGGTATTTCGTCTTCCTATATTATTTTTCTAAACTAGAAATGAAGCCATATTTCTAAAACTTTTTGTTCTTTTAAATCCATTATTGAAACATAAATCCTAGCTTGTTCAGCTATGTCAAAAGTTTTAGCCTCTGAGGGTGGCCCTACCCCTACAACAAACAACTTACAAAAAAACTCTTTGGTAATAGTGAATAGTGGAGTACCATCAGGAGTTTCCACTACTCTCTTCTCAGGGTCATAATATTTAATCATCACAAAAAATAATTCAGGACAATGGTGAATAGAATCACAAATATAGGATATTAAGAAGGATTTTATAGCAATGGTACCTTAAGACCGATTGGGTCACCCTTCGAAGTGTCTATATTCAAGATTACTTCTCAATAAGGTCCTTCTTACTTTGATCATTATTGTTCCTACCAATCATCTAGTATGGTCTACATGGACCTCTAGTTCTACTCCTATTTTTTGTACCTTTGTAAGCACTTTCTTTGGAGCCATTTTCATCAGCAATGGTTTATATTTTTTGTGGAATTTACAAGTAATATTCTCAGGTATTGTTCTACTCTTCTCCACTCAGTGAACGATGCTCTTTGTAAAATGAGAAAAATTCTATGCTAGCACTTTTAATATATGTTGCATGCACATCCTTCACCATTAATACGTCTAGTATGTGAATTTCCCATTGGCACACTTCTCAAATTGTATTCATTCCTTTTGGCAGCTTGGAGGTGGCATTCTGACCTCTGATTGGTCAAAATTCAAACATGCTTCAACCCTTGTGGTGTCACTTTGTCCTTTTCTCCTTTGAGCATGGGAAAATTAGCATTTAATGTTAATCCCCTTTTCCTTTTTCCAAGTGGTACGATGTGGAATTGTTGCCCGCTCAAAAATAAACCTAAAACCAGTGGATTGGAACCCTCCTTTATTTCACACATTATAACTCTTGAAATCTGGCTGATTAGAATTCTCTTTTATTCCACTACAACTTAGTATTATTGAGTGCAAAAAATAACACTCATGCAACGTTCCACTAAAATGTAGTTAATTTAGGTGCAGATTAGGATCTACTAGTCATTTCACTGGCATTGTGGTTAATTTGAGTGCAGATTGTATTATGCTCATCATTCCACTTCGCTCTTAGTGCATTTGAGTGTGTAATAGGAACTTGCTGCATATTTTGGGAACACTTAGCCAATTTTGAAAAAAAATCTCTTTTTTTCTATATACTTATGCAACATTTTCTTAAAACAAAACTTGATACAAAGTGCAAAAAGGAAATATGATACAATGTATGTACATATATTACAATGATCTTATATTTCAATCAAAGTAGAGTTTAATATGAAAACCATTGACCAGAATAAGCTATATATTCCCCTATAGATATTCAATCTAGAAAAAATTAATCTCTTTACCCTCTACTATCTTGAAAGGGCTATCCTAGAAGGAGTCAAACTTTTGATGGTGTCCTGGTTTTGCTCTTTCGACATTCCACCTAAGAACTGAGTCTCCAACCTAGAATTTTTGAACCTTACATTTTTATTGAACCATACCTTTATGTCCATAAAATGCTTCTAAAAGTTCTCATAGGCCTGAGCTCTTTTCTTTTCCAACTACAACAGATGTGTTAGCCTTTTTTCCACTAGATTTTCCTTTGATTCTTGTTCTAAATTTATCTATTTGAGTGCTGGAATTTCCAAATGGATAGGTAACACTACCTCCTTGTCATATACCAAAGCATAAGGAGAATTATTTATGGACTTATTTATATTAATCCTTTCTACCCACAAATCTTACTCCAGCATTAGGTTCCAACTTCTTTTATTGCCCTCTAGTGATATCCTCAAAATCCTTAATAGGTTTTTGTTGGTAGACTCTGCAAGTCCATTCCCTTGAGGGTAACAATTTGAATTATTCTTAATGGTGATGCCATACCTTCTAGAAAATTCAATATATTTGTATCCTATAAAGGCTCCATTGTCACTCACTAAGGCTTCTAGAACTCCAAACCTTAAAATCAAACTTTCCATAAAATCGATCACAACTTCCTGATCTGATTTCTTGGTAGGAATAGCCTCTACCCATCTAGTGAGGTGGTCTATGGTAGTTAGAATATAATTTTGCTCTACTGAAGAATGAGGGTTGATGACCCCTATAAAATCCAACCCTCATTGTTGAAAAGGCTCCTTAACTTGTATTGGATCGAGGGGGAATGAAGCATTACTTGTCCTCCCTACATGCCTTTGATATTTGTCATAGGCTCTGGTGACCTTGAAGGTGTCAGCAAATATAGTGGGCAAATAATATCTTGCTCTTATGATTTTCAAAGTTTTAAATTTACCTAATAAATGTCCTCCAGATGGCCCTCCATGGAAATCCTCAATTACCTTTTATTGTTGATCATATTTTAAGCACCTAAGGAGAACTCCATCAAGGTTCCTTTTGTATAGCCCTTTTAGCAGTAAGACATACTTAAAATATTGAATTATATATCTTCTTCTTTGTGATGCATTAATATCAGGAGGGCATACTCCAGTTTGAAAGTAATTAATCATATGGTCTACCCAATCAGATTCACCTAGTTTCATTCCTTCAATCTAATCCTTGTATGCTGCCTAGAAAGCTACTATTTTTGATAATTTTGCTACCTCTATTGGACCTTGGCATAAGGTCCTGCCTCTTACCAACTTGGTGGTATGTATCTCCACATCATATTCCTAGATTTTGGTGATCCAACCAGCTCTCTTATATCCTATTTCACCCTGCATAATAAAGCTTCTTACATTTGGGTGAACAACATATACCAGGGTCTTGCTTTGAACCAAATATTGCCTAAATTTATTTAATGAATTCATCACAGTAAATACTTATTTCTTGATAAAATTATACTTAACCCAATAATCATGGAGATTTTGACTCTAGAAGAATATGGGGTGCTCCTCATCTTGATCATCCTTTTGAGTGAGCACTGAGGCATAACTCTCTTCAACTCCATAAGCATAAAGGATAAAATCCTTACTAAAATCTAGATTTACTAGTACTAGGGCTATTGCAATGGACTTATTTATTATCTCAAAGGCTTGTTTCCTCACTTCAATCCATATGAACTCAGCATTTTTCTTGAGCAGTTCAGATATGGGCGTCACCTTCTATGAAAAGTCAAAAATGAATTTCCTGACAAAGTTTATTTGACCCCAAAAATATTGTAAGGATTTCTTATTCATAGGCAATGGAAGGGTTAGAATGGACTTGATTATATCTGTATCTATGGACATACCTTCTTTTGAGACTACATGACCTAGAAACTTTCCCTTATGGATTGTAAAGAATGGTTTCTTAAGATTGAGGAAAATACCAAATTCCCTACACTTTTGAAAAACTTGCTCAAGGTGTGCTAAGTGGGCATGCTTATTGTGGTAAAACACTGTTATTTCATCCAAATATATCAGAATGACCTTATTAATAAGTTCCCAAAATTCATAGTCCATGGATCTCTAAAATGTGGCTCCCGTATTGGATAGTCCAAAAGGTATTCTCTAGTAGGCAAATGTGTCCCATTTTGTGGGGAATGTTGTTTTATACTGATGTTCATTCTTCACCCAAATTTGGTTATACCTAGAGAAGGTATCCAATGGTGAGAACCTTTCTACCCCTACCACTATCTATAATATTTTATCAATATATGGAAGGGGATAGTGATCCTTTAATAATGTCTAATTAAGATTTCTAAAATCCATACATACGTGAATATCACCATTCTTGTTTCTCATAGGTACTAAGTTGGCTACCCAGGTGGAATATTTTATTGGATAGATATCTTAGCCTTTAAAAACTTTAAGAGATCTTCTTTCATAATGGCTTCAATCCTTGTATTTACAGGTCTTTACTTCTGCCTAAAAGGCTTTACATCAGGCTCTATCTCAATAGTGTGTTGGATAATCCTTTTTTCATATACCTTGAGGTCTTCATATGACCAAGCTATGATATCTAGGTACTTTAGATATAAAGCCTTGATATCCTCTTCTTCCTCTGATGAACATTGAGTTCCAACATTGAGCTTATTTTCAGTACCATCTTCAAATTCTTTATAAATTTTTCATTGACTTCCATGACTTTGGTCTTTTTTCTATATTTATTGTCAAACAAGATTTCTAAGGTGATCAAACCTCTAGGTATGTGATTGTTCCTAATTTGAATAACATCCTGTTGATCAATTTCCTCTAGATTTCCTTCTTGGATAGTGGAGAGAAAGGCTTATCTTACCAAAAAATCAATTATATGTTCATCACTTTCAAAAAACTACCAAAAAATCTTCTTATCTGGCACTGCAGACCTAAAAATAATTTTGATTCTCATATTTCTTGAATCCATTGTCTGTAGAAGGGTTGAATTTATATCCCCTTGCTACTAAGGAGTCTACCAAAGTATTATTTTCTCTAGGAACAAATTTTATATTTAGGGCATCAAAGGATTCAATCAGATCCCATACCCTATTTTTGTATGCTTTTAGGTAATGATGCTTACTACTACACCTTTCTCTTACCTGATGGATGATTAACTCAGAGTTTCCATATATGTTTAGGATATTAATGCCCATATTTTTTTCTTACATCAGTTTAAGGTATAGAGCCTCATACTCTACAACATTATTGGTGCATGATCATGTTAATGTGTAGGAAAAACTCTTTGTCCCTTCTGATTGGGACTGTAGTACCACACCAACACCAGCTCCATTTTTGCATCTAGCACTATCAAAGTGCATGGCCCATACCTCAGTCTCTCTCAAATATTGATTATATATAGCAAGAATTTTCCTTTCTGATTCTGTAGAAATACTATATGTGCCCATGTCCATCCCAAACTAACTGTAATCCTCTCTAAAATGTAATTCATCTTCTAGTTCCAATTCCTCAAATGTATCCACAATTTCAAATTCTTCAAGAGGAGTGAAGTTGCACACGTCTTCTTATTTTTTTTCTATGTGATAAGACACAATATTTTTAGGTGTTATCCTTATACTCTTCCCTTTGAAGAGAATGGCCATGCTAGAGTAATCCATATACATACATCCACCTAATTTTGTAGTGAACTCCCTTTAGAGGCATAAACTAAAATAAGGCTCTAGATCAAACACTACTATTTCTTGTACTATTGTCACCTTAGGGGCTCTATGCAACCTCATTAAAACATACTTTATTACTCTCATTGTTTTTATAGGTGTTCCATCCAATTGCAATACTCCTAGGTAAGATTAAGTATATTCCATACCCATCTCTTCAAAGTCTGCTTTAGACATTACTGTAGTTGATTCTCTTGAATCTATCATACAATTTTGGACTACCCAACCTTCCATCCTTAAAGAGATATAGAAAGAAGGGGGTTTATTCTTTAAAATAGTAAGGGAAATATCTTTCTTTTTTGAGGGCCTACCTATCCTATGGATATTTGTTGAGAGAAGCTTTAAGCAAGTCTATCTGGATAGGAATAAAAAGAGCATCATATAAACTAGCCTTTTCTGGAATTCTTTTCATCTCTTCCACACTATTGTATTTAGACTTAGCCAAAGTGGTCCTCTCAAGCCTTCTTTCTGGCTCACCATATTTCCATTTATATTACTGAGTGGCTTCTATTTTTTATATTTTGGTAATATAAGGGAATCTAAGCCTCTCTTGAGCCTCATCCTTAGACTTCATTTGGTCTCCTTCAGTTTCTTTCTTGAATCTCTTGGGGAGACTATCTGTCTTCTCTTTCCCTTTAGCCTAGGGAATAGGAAAAGTGTCACTGCTTTGGGGAGGTGGGTCATTATTTTTCTGAGAAGGAACCTAGAATTATCCCATCTTGTGTGGATCTACTTGCAAGGTTTTCTTCCCTGACCTTGTCATAACAACAATTGAGCCATACTCATCCAGCTCTTTTCCAACCATGATCTAGTCAAGTTGCCATAGCATATTTTCTCTTCCCTTTTGATTCCATTCTAACTGATCCATAGATTTTTGAACATGGTGTTGGTACATGACACAAGACTATGAATCATGAGGATCATTACAAACCAAACACTAGATATTCACTAGACTTGTTTTTTAAGAACACTCAGGCTCTTCATACGTTGCATTTACTCTAACCACAGGACTATTAGTAGGCCTAGGTCTTTGATCCTTGTTCACATATAGAAATATCCTTTGTTGAGACCTCTCCATATCTCTATTTTCCATTGAATTCATTCTGTTACTCAGAGTTTTCAAAGTATTTTATATATCAAGAATGACAGAAAACTCTTGAGGAGACTGAGAAGGAAGAGGTGATATTCTCACAATGAAACTGAGAGGGGGGGTGAATCAGTGTAGCTATTAAAATTCAAATCTACAACACTTAATTTTGAAGCAAAGAGAACTTAAAAATAGGTAAAGCAATTTTCACAAGAGAGCACACCACAACACACAATGTAACGAGGTTCACCAATTTGGCTACTCCTCAAAAATGACTCCTTGGACTCCAATCCAAATCCAGCCTTTGCAAAACACCAATTTTACAAACACTTTATCAGCACCCACTGGAAGGAGCACCAACCCCTTATTTTTCTACTGCAATAGATAGGAGCACCAACCCCTAATGCCAAGCACCAACTTGGACTGCAATTCTAAATTATCTTAATGACATAAAAATGCCTTCGTTGTTTACACGACCCTGACTGGTCTGTAATTAATCAAACTCTGCACTCTCTCACGACTCTGCTTATCTCTCTCTCAGACCTATTCTAACCCTCTTTACATAGTAATTTCTCACATGCAGCAACGGCCTTATTCTTCACATAGACCTACTTTTATATCATATTAGTCTCTATTTTTAACTTCCATATTTACGCATGAAACTCGTAACTGTTCCTTTAATATTCTCTTCTGCCACTTGTCAACTGTAACTTCTTCTTTATGTAAATACTTTTGTATTTATAGAGTGGGCATTTCATTAAACAGGTTACATGCAACATATACCTCTACCATGACTGTTCGTCTTTTTTTCTGTGCATGCATACATTTTTTGATTCTATTTATGCGACTGTTCGATTTCTTCTTCTCCGATTGTTCTTAAAGTAGCTACATGCTTTTCTTTTGTAATTGCTCCTGTAACTGTCACATTGACTCCAATTAACTCTTCTTATTTTAGCTGCATACTTTTCCTCTACAACTACTCCTTTAACTGTTGTTCTGCTTCAGTTAACTGTTAGTGATCGTGCTATTGCGACCTATCGTGAAATCGTAACACTTCTATCTCTTTATGCTCTTCTCACCCTTTATCCACAAAAACTCAACATGTCATGAAATCGTGACATTTTTCACCTCCTTGTTCACCTCTTGTATTGCACCCGTGAAAACCAGACATGTCGTGAAATCATGACACTTTTTGCTTCCTTGCACTTCTCTACCTTTCACCCGCAAAAATGGAACATGTCATGAAATCATGACACTTTCGCTGCCTTGTGCCTTTTTTTGTATTTGGCCTACGAAAACACATGTCATGAAATCATGACACATTCACTACCTTGCACCTTTTCTGTCTTTGGCCCACAAAAACACATGTCACGAAATCATGACACATTCGCTGCCTTGTGCCTTTTTCGTATTTGGCCTACGAAAACACATGTCACGAAATCACGACACATTTGCTGCCTTGTGCCTTTTTCGTATTTGGCCCACGAAAACACATGTCACAAAATCGTGACACATTCATTGCCTTTTGCCTTTTCTATCTTTGGCCTACAAAAATAGAACATGTCATGAAATTGTGACACTTTTCCTCCTTGGCGCTTTCTCTTCGAACCTGTCTCGAAATCGTGACACTTTCTCTCCTTGGAGCTTTCTCTTCGAACCTGTCACAAAATCACGACACTTTCTCTCCTTGGTGCTTTCTCTTCGAACCTGTCACAAAATCATGACACTTTCTCTCCTTTGCACTTTCTCTTCGAACCTATTGTGAAATCGTGACACTTTCTCTCCTAGGCGCTTTCTCTTCGAACCTGTCATGAAATCATGACAGTTTTCTTTGCTTGTGCCTTCTCTCCAAACATGTCACAAAATCACGATATTTTTCTTTTCTTGCGCCACGACAATTTTTCTACTTGCCTTCTTTGCCTCCAACATGTCGCGAAATCGTGACAGTTTTTCTACTTGCCTTCTTTGCCTCCAACATGTCATAAAATTGCGACAATTTTGCCAGCATTTTCTCTTTCCTCTAATATGTCGTGAAATCGTGACAATTTTGATAGCATTTTCTCTCTCCTTCGAGATGTCGCAAAATCGTGACAGAAAACATGTCGCGATATCACGACAGTTTTCTTACTTGTCTTTTTCTTTGATTTTTTGAATCTGGGCCACTTCTGTCTTCTTAGAAATTCACTGTACATGTTCTGACTGAACTCTGAACTCCTGTCCATTGCATCAACTGCATCAACTGATCTATCTGTCTATGTTGACAACAATGACAATACTTTTGCTACACCTTTCTCAACAATCTCCCCCTTTGGAATTGTTGGCAACACTCATGCACTCTCCTGTAATTCTTCTCCCCCTTTGACAATAATACCAAAGGGCTGCTACAGACTCCCCTTGAGTCTATGCATAAAATTCTCAAATACACATTGTTATAGTTAGCAAAAATCATGAATATGAGAAAAACTATAAACATAGGCATAAATGCTCCCCCTGAGAATGTGATCCCAATTGATAGTCAGCTCTTGGGAAATGTGACTACTCCTAACTTACTCCGAAGGTACTCAAAAACTTCCTTTGGAAATGGTTTTGTGAATATATCTGCTACTTGCTCTATAGTCAAAACAAAATCCAATTTGACCTCACCTTCTGCAACTTTATCCTTCAAGAAGTGATACCGGATTACAATATGTTTGGTTCAAGAATGCATAACCGGATTCTTTGATATGTTTATAGCACTAGTGTTATCACATTTAACTAAAATTGGCTCTTTGAAGTGAATACCAAGATCTTTCAGGGTTTTTCTCATCCATAATATCTGTGTACAACATGTTGTTGCTACAATGTATTCTGCCTCTACTGTGGATAGAGAGACTGATTCTTGTTTCTTGTTGTGCCATGCTACTAGTCTATCTCCAAGATAAAATGCTCCTCCATTGGTACTCTTTCTGTCATCAATACATCCTGCCCAATCTACATCAAAATATGCAATAAGAGTGAAGTCCTTACCTTTTGGGTACCATAACCCATACTCCATAGTACCCTTGAGGTACCTAAAAATCCTCTTCACGGATGTCACATGAGTCTCTTTAGGACTTGCCTGAAATATTGCCACCATGCATATTGCCTATAAGATATCTGGTCTGGTAGCTATCAAATATAGTAGGCTTCCAATCATAGACCTGTACATGGTTTGGTCTACATCTGGAGATTTGTCATCCTTGCTCAACTTGCAACCTGTTGTCATGGGAGTGCTTACAGGTTTACTATCCTCCATTGTGAACTTTTTCAACATTTCTTTCACATATTTAACTTGAGAAATAAGAATGCCCTTTTCACTTTGATTGACTTGCGATCCGAGAAAATAAGAAAGTTCACCAATCATAGACATCTCAAATTCTTTCTTCATTTTATTTGCTATGTCACTACAAGACTTATCATTGCTGCTGCCAAAAATTATATCATCTACATAAACAACAAGGACAATAAGATGGCCATTCTCTATTTTGACATACAGATTGCTGTCCACCAAACCTTTCTTGAACCCCTGTTGAATTAGATAGTTATCCAGCCTTGCATACCATGCTCTAGGTGCCTGTTTCAAGCCATACAAATATTTCTTCAACTTGCAAACAAAGTTGGGATTATCACCGAGTTGGAACCCATATGGCTGCTCAATGTAAACCTCTTCTTTCATTTTTCCATTCGAAAATGCTGATTTTATGTCCATTTGATATACTTTGAAATTTTTATGAACTGCTAAGGCCAGAAACATTCTGATTGCCTCTAGTATAGCTACTGGTGCAAAGGTTTCCTCAAAATCAATACCTTCAACCTGTGCATAGCCTTTACAGACCAGTATTGCTTTATTCCTTACAACCTATCCATCTTCGTTCAATTTATTTCAAAAAATCTATTTAGTATCGATTACATTTTTATTTGTCGGCCTTGGTACTAACTCCCAGGTTTTTTTTTCTCAATCTGATCTAGTTCTTCATTAATTGCCTTCATTCAACTTTCATCTGTGCTTGCTTCAACAACATTTTTGGGCTCAATGTTGGATAATAGAGAGTAGTTTTGTACTACTGCTCTTCTTGTCTGAATACCAACTGTTGGGTCCCCAAAAATCTATTTTTTGGGATGATTTTTCTGCCAGCTGTCTGTTTTGAATTTCTTGTTTTCTTCTTCTGAGTCAATTCTTAAATCAGCTGGGTCAATTTTTTGATTCTCTTCTATTTCCATTTCTTCATCTCCTTCAATGACTTCTTCATAAATAGGGTAGTTTTCTTGATAAGTAGTTTCTCAATCTCTACCTTCATCAACTTTAACATCTGCACTCTCCACAATTTTCTTTAGCCTCTTGTTGTAACATGTGTAGGCTTTGATTTTTGTTGAGTAACCAAGAAAAATACCTTCGTCAGCTCTCTCTTCAAATTTATCGAGATTATGTTCAATTCGTTTGATGTAGCACTTGCTGCCGAACACTTTAAAATATCTTGTTGTTGCATTTATGTCGAACCACAACTCATATGGTGTTTTGCTTTCATGTTTTCTTAGCATGCACCTATTTTGGATGTAAACCACAATATGGATTGCCTCTTTCCAAAATCTGTCAGCTATTTTGTTCTCAGCCAACATTGTCTGTGCCATTTCCTGCACTGTCTTGTTCTTCCTTTCTACAACACCATTCTGCTAAGGTGTTCTTGCTGCTAAAAATTATCTTCTGATCCCATATTTTTGACAGTATTCTACAAATTCTTCTGATATAAATTCTCCTCCTTTTTCTGATCTTAGGCATTTAATTTTTTTTCCAGTTTGATTCTCAACCTATTTTTTTAAAATCTTGAACATCTCAAAGGCATCTGATTTAAGCTTTAAAAATAGTACCCATGTCATCCTGGAGTAGTCATCTATGAACAACATAAAGTATTTGTCACCATTTATGCTTTATGTTCTCATGGGTCCACACAAATCAGTATGTATTAAATCTAAAGGCTTACTGGTGAAGTATTCCTTTAATTTGAATGTGGATCTAGTTTGCTTCCCTTTTTTGCATGAAGCAAAAATGTTATTTACTGGTTTGCTAATGGTGGGTATATCTCTTACTGCCATTTTTGAACTTATTTTTACCAAATTTTCAAAGCTAATATGACCGAGCCTCTTGTGCCACAACCAATTTTCATCTTCCTGTCCAATCAAGCACACTCCTTCTAAAGTTTTTGAGAGAGTATATAGATTTCCAGAAGTCCTTAATCCAATAGCTATCAGCCTCACACTGTGTGCTTTTCTGAATTCATAGCCCTGCTTCTTAAAGATGACTTCATGACCTCTATCACAGATTTGACTTATGCTCAGTAAGTTGTGCTTCAAACCAATCACAAACAGAACTTCTTTGGAATTGATCTGTCCATCACTTATCTTGACTGATCCTTTGCCAACTATCTTGGCTCCATCATTATTTCCAAACTTTATAGAGCCCCATTCATATTTCTATAATTTTTCAAATTTTTTTTATCTTTTGTCATGTGACTGGAGCATCCACTATCCAATATTCATGGTGCAGATTTTTTTCTGTGCTTTGAAAGCTGTCTGAACAATCAAGGATTCCTTTTCTTCCGTGGGTCGCTCCTTTTCTTTCCACTCTGGTTTGGCTACAGTTTTGGTCACTTGTTTAGACTTTTCTTTATCGATAGCCTGTGCATGTTTTTCTAGGAATTTTTTGTTTTGCCTTAAACTGTTTGGTTGAGATCTTCTTCCCTGATATCTATTTGCTGCATATGTGCTTCTACAGTTTCTTACAATGTGTCCAAAGTTATGATAGTTATAGCATTCTACTGCATAATCCATCAAGGGTGAAAAGACATTTCTACTGGTGAAATTTCTTTGTCCTATATTATGAATGCAGTCTGAAATCTTATGACCGTAAGCATTGCATTTAAAATAATAACCAGAAAATGAATGATTGAACCTGGGAATTGGTCTTTACCATTTTGTAGTAGGAGCCACAAATTTTATTCTCCTTTGATGTGTGACTTTTATGAATCCCTCATTGTCAGCACTCTTCTCGTGCCCTGTCACTCGTTGCTTTCTTTTGCCTGATTCATTTTTCCTTGATCAACCTTGATCTTATCTTCTTTCTTTACTTGTTCTACAGTTATGGCCTTTGATCCACTTGATGATTCTCCTTCGATAAATCCCAATCCAAATTTGATGCCCGTAGTCCTCTGACTATTTATAATCTTTTCAAGCTTTTTAGAACTTCCTTCAAGTTTGTGATAGCAACTTAATTTTTTATTCTTTTCTTCTAGCCGCATTCTTAAGACAACAATATCTTCTTCCAGTTTGTAGCACTCATCTATTTTCATGGTTAATTGAACTTTGAGTTCTTCAGACATTTTCTTAAATTCTTTTGTCTGTACTTTCAAACTGCTTATTATGTCATTCACATCCTCTAGTTTTCTTGAGACCTTTTTATTCTTTTTCCTTTCTATACTCAACTCTTTAAGTGCAGCAACCAACTCTCCTTCCAGATATACTTTAGCCTCATCCTTACTTTTTGTGTCACCTTCCTATTTTTCTTTTATTTTTGCTTCTTCAAATGCCATGAACAGAGCTTCACTTGTTTCTTCTTTAGAATCTTCACCTGAGCTATCTTCAAAAGAGCTGACATTCTTTGATATGAAACTTTTCTTTTTAAAGTTGCTTTTACTAAAATTTGGTTTCTTCTTCCAGTAACTTCTTTCTTGGTGTGACCCTTCATCACTTTTGGTTTTCTCATTCATTGGACACTTAGCTACAGAGTGACCATCCCCTCCATAATTAAAACACTTAAACGGTAAATTTCCTCTATACTTTCCTTTTCCCTTTGTAATTTTTTGAACAAAGTTGGATTTCATTTCATTCGATGTCTCTTCATCCTCATATTCTTGTTTAGCTTTTGTATTCTTGTGTGCTTTAAAAGTAGCTTCTCTGTCTATGGGCTTAGTTTGTCCTATTCTCATTTCGTATGCAATCAAAGAACCATGCATCTCGTCCATGCTAAAATTATTTAGATCTTTAGCCTCTTCTATTGTAGAAAATTTAGAATTAAATCTTTTGTGAAGAGTTCTAAGTACTTTTTTCATGACAATCGCATCTTCAATTTCTTCATCGAGTCCTCTGGTTGCATTAATGATTCCATTTACTCTCAGCATATAGGCCTATATGTTCTCATCGTCATTCATTTGTAATGCTTTGAACTGAGCTCGATGAGTTTGTAGTTTGGCTTCCTTGATATTGTTGTCTCTTTTGTGGATGCTCTTCAGTTTGTCCCACATGTCTTTTTCTGATTTACAGCTCATGATCCTTATCAGTTCACTGTCTACTAGCCCACAAATTATGACATTATTTGCTTTGGAGTTATTCTCAAACTTCTTCTTCTCAGTAGTATCTATTGGAGGAGTAGCGGGTACTGTGTATCCACTTTCTACTAACTCCCAAATGTCGTATCCTAATGCACTCAGATATGTCTACATCTTGAGTCTCCAGAATGAGTAATTAGTTCCATTGAACAAAGGAGCTTTGTTTGATGAGAATCCTTCATTATATGCCATTGTGTTCCTTCCAAGATCACCTTAACTGATTAATCTTGTTTAGAAACTTGGCTTTGATACCAATTGATATTCTCACAATGACACTAAGGGGGGGTGAATCAGTGTAGCTATTAAAATTCAAATCTACAAAACTTAATGTTGAAGCAAAGAGAACTTAAAAATAGGTAAAGCAATTTTCACAAGAGAGCACACCACAACACACAATGTAACGAGGTTCACCAATTTGGCTACTCCTCAAAAATGACTTCTTGGACTCCAATCCAAATCCAACCTTTGCAAAACACCAATTTTACAAACACTTTACCAGCACCCACTGGAAGGAGCACCAACCCATTATTTTTCTGCTGCAACAGATAGGAGCACCAACCCCTAATGCCAAGCACCAACTTGGACTGCAATTCTGAATTATCTTAATGATATAAAAATGCCTTCGCTATTTACACGACCTTGACTGGTCTGCAATTAATCAAACTCTGCACTCTCTCATGACTCTGCTTATCTCTCTCTCGGACCTCTTCTAACCCTATTTACACAACAATTTCTCACATGTAGTAGCGGCCTTATTCTTCACGCAGATCTGCTTTAATATCATATTAGTCTTTATTTTTAACTTCCATATTTACGCATGCAACCCGTAACTGTTCTTTTAATATTCTGTTCTGCCACTTGTCAACTGTAACTTCTTATTTATGTAACTCCTTTTGTATTTATAGAGTGGGCATTTCGTTAAACACATTACATGCAACATATACCTCTACCATGATTGTTCATCTTCTTTTCTATGCATGCATGCATTTTTTGATTCTATTTATGTGAATGTTCGATTTCTTCTTCTTTGATCGTTCTTAAAGTAGCTGCATGCTTTTCTTTTGTAATTGCTTCTATAACTATCGCATTGACTCTAGTTAACTCTTCTTATTTTGGCTACATGCTTTTCCTCTACAACTACCCCTTTAACTATTGTTCTGCTTCAGTTAACTGTCAGTGCTCGTGCTGTTGCGACCTATCGTGAAATCGTGACACTTCTGTCTCTTTATGCTATTCTCATCCTTTATCTGTAAAAACTCAACATGTCACGAAATCATGACATTTTTTACCTCCTTGTTCATCTCTTGTCTTGCATCCATGAAAACCAGACATGTCATGCTTCCTTGCACTTCTTTGCCTTTTGCCTACGAAAACGAACATGTCATGAAATCGTGACACTTTCGCTACCTTGTGCCTTTTATGTATTTGGCCTATGAAAACACAACATGTCACAAAATCATGACACATTCACTACCTTGCACCTTTTCTATCTTTGGCCCGTGAAAACACAACATGTCGCAAAATCGCGACACATTCGCTGCCTTGTGCCTTTTCTGTCTTTGGCCCATGAAAACACATGTCATGAAATTGTGACACATTCACTGCCTTGTGCCTTTTCTGTCTTTGGCCTACAAAAAAACATGTCATGAAATCGTGACACATTCACTACCTTTTGCCTTTTCTGTCTTTGGCCCGTGAAAATGGAACATGTCGCAAAATCGTGACACTTTTCCTCCTTGGCACTTTCTCTTCGAACCTGTCATAAAATCGTGACACTTTTTCTCCTTGGAGATTTCTCTTCGAACCTATCATGAAATCATGACACTTTCTCTCCTTGGTGCTTTCTCTTCAAACCTGTCATGAAATCATGAAACTTTCTCTCCTTGGCGCTTTCTCTTCGAACCTGTCACAAAATCGTGACACTTTCTCTCCTTGGCGCTTTCTCTTTGAACCTGTCGTGAAATCATGACACTTTCTCTCCTTGGTGCTTTCTCTTCGAACCTGTCATGAAATCATGACAGTTTTCTTTGCCTATGCCTTCTCTCCAAACATGTCGCAAAATCACGACAGTTTTCTTTGCTTGCGCCTTCTTTCCAAACATGTCACGAAATCACAACAGTTTTCTTACTTGCCTTCTTTGCTTCCAACATGTCACTAAATTGTGACAGTTTTTCTACTTGCCTTCTTTGCCTCCAACATGTTGTGAAATCGTGATAGTTTTTCTACTTGCCTTCTTTGCCTCCAACATGTCACGAAATCGTGATAGTTTTGCCAGCATTTTCTCTCTCCTCTGATATGTCACGAAATCACGACAGAAAACATGTCGTGATAGAAAGTTTTCTTGTATTTTTCTTTGATTTTCTGAATCTGGGCCACTTCTGTCTTCTTGGAAATTCACTGTACATGTTCTGACTGACCTCTGAACTCCTGTCCACTACATCAACTGCATCAACTGATCTATCTGTCTATGTTGACAACAATGACAATAATTTTGCTGCACCTTGCTCAACAAGAGGAGGGAAAGAGGTTGTAGAAGAAGGTGATTTTGGATAAGGAATGAGATTCATTTGTAGATATGGGGATGATAATGAAAGGAGGTCCATATAAGATGAAGTAGTTTCTTGGATTTGGATATTTGTGGTTTCTAGGTTGTAAGGTAGTACATATTTGGGAGGTAATCTCCCCACATTGGTTAGCACATTTTTTGCATGAACTCCTACATTATAAACTTGTGGAAAGGTTTATGTCTTAAATTTTTGGGTTTTCAAGACTAGATCTGATCCAAGAGCTTTGATATAATACATATAAGCAAGGCATACAATTTATCTAGCTACAGGAGGAATTATTTTCCATGTTTTGCTAAACCTCAAATTGAAATACGAGATAGTCTCTTGTCGATATTTTTGCATGGATGTAAACTAATTAAGCAAAGAGAAAGGATCAACAGATTCATTAAATTATTCTACAAAAGGCTCAGCCAATGATTCCCATGAAGTGATGGTGTTATCCTCAATAATCCTAAACCAATGTAAAATATTTCCTTTGAAGGATAGGACTAGTATACTTACAATAACATCCTTCTCCTTTATGTTGTGGATCATTGCCAAATTCAAAATATCCTAACAATGCTCATATGCAGTCTTTCCAGATCCATCATAAGTAGGAATAGCCTTGGACACAGCCTGGGGAATGATATTTATATGGGTAAATCTAAGGGGACCAGTTGTGTTCTAGCTAGGGTAATTTTGTAAAGGTTGATTTGGGGGTAGATTTCCCTAATTTTTTGCTACATTTCCAACCATGTTTCTAGGTGTAGGTCCTACTGAAGGAGTTTTTGAATTAACTGTAAGGTTTTCCTCAGGAAGCTCTTATTTTGAGTGAAAATATTGGTTTAAATTCCTTATAACAATGGATCCTCTATAAGGTAGCTCATAGTAAAAATATGAATCAGGGTTATTCCTTTTGAAATACCTAGTATACATGAAATGACATTGATTTATAGGGGTATTTTTATTTTGGGTTTAAAGACCAAGGAGTTTCTAGGTGAATTTGTTATTCTCAGCTTAGCAAGGTCAAGACAATTTACCAAATCTTGATTCCTCCATGTAGAGATAAAACAATAACTCATATGATGGATTTTCATTTTCCTTTTGAACTTGTTCCACTGAGCATGCCCAAAATTGTTGAGTATCGAATTGACATCAAGTTTTACTTAACACTGCAATTGTTTATCTTCCAATTAAGCATGCACCTGATAGTCACAACTTGGCACTCAAGCATTGGATGTACCAAACACAAATTCAATCCAATATATAGAGTAGGTTGGTCCCTTGTCAACTTAAAATGGTTTTGACACAATTAATGCTCAAATAGGATTTTGAGATAAGGGTTAAAAATGTTTAGGGTTAGAGGTATTATTAAAAAGTTGTTGAATAGGCTAACAACATAGGCAACTACAGCAAAAGGCTCCCACAAGCTATTTCCAGTGTCCCATCACTCAAGATTAACATCACCCAAATCAATGAAACCCTCACACATTAAAGCATAAACAGAGATATATTGCAAAAAGTAATTCCAACATTCAATATTGATAATCCAAATAGAAGAATAGACCAATAGTTAGATTTAATAGAAATAAACTTTCTAACAATACAGATATAACCAAGAACATATTTCAACTAATTTCACAACTAGTAATCCAATAAGTTGGAATGAACTAACCATTCAAGTATTAAAAAAATGTAGCTCAAGGCTTTGAACCTCTTACACAAGATAATGAAGATGAAAAATTTGAGTTAAAATATCAGAGTAATGCTCCTTCCATTAGCTCACAAAAATATCTATAGTAGGGAAAGCAAACGCAGTAGAGACGAACCTAAAAATGAGGGTTTTACCTCTATTTATAGTTTGTAAATGAAATAATATTAAGGATATATTACAAATATTATATTTTTACATATTAGTAGAGAGTTATTGCTGGAATTCTCTTATTGGTTCAACCTCTAGGAAATCCACTGTGAGAAAATCTCTAGGGTAGCTTGGCTCTCTATAACTTGTTTTTTTGTTGATGGCAGTTGATATTCAAGCCATTAGAAACCACATATGATCCACATATCATTCTTGGGAGCTCACTCCATCATCGATATACAATTGCATTTGGTTCTTGTTCTTAAAACCCTTGTGACACTTCATCTTCCTGCCCTCCAACTAACTACACACTGATATGATGAGTTTTAGCATTTTAAATCCTTCAAAAATATCAGCAAAACTTGGACCATCGATCTTCATCATGGATGGCTATGATTAAAACTCCAAAAAACTCTACAAATTTATGGGTAAAACCAAAGTTCCATTCCACACTTTTAATTTTTTGAAGTCATATCTTATAGCCTTGATCATGCAGTTGTGAATTTCAACATAAAATGCACTAAGAGGTGAGCGGGATGCAATCCGCTCATTAACCTTCCTTTTCTCTTTTTTGACTTCAAAAAAACCAAAATCTACACCATAAAGTATGCTTATATCATATTTACTTTGTTAATATGTGGAATCACCAATTCGCACTTGAGCAAGTGCAACTCATCCTTTTTTGTCATTCTGCACTTGTTATAGTATAATAGCTTTTATCTTCATTCCACACTTTGTGTAGTGTAAAAGGGCTTTTTTCACCAATACATACCTTATGTGGTGTTTTCTACCTCTTTGTCGCCAATCCACACCAAAATATTCTTGAGACTCGACGAAATTGGCCTTACCGACACTTAGCCACTCGAAGCATGCAAAAAACTACTCTCGATCGCCATTATGTACTTCTTTTGCACTGACATCATTGCAAAATTTTTTTATAGAATCAGGACCCATCACCAATCTACACCAAAATACATTATAAACTGAGTGGAATTTCTAAAGGGAAAAAATGCACTAAGTGTTGGGCAGATTAGGCAACTCATGTTGCAAATCTGCTCCAAAATGTACTAGAAAATGTGTGGAATGGAAACTTCATACTTTAGAATAAAATATTCAATGCTTTCTAAGGATGTGGCCATTTTGGGCCTACAAGTACTTCCAAAGGGAATGCTAGAAGATGTAATCATAATTGTAGATGCATGGGAATACCCAACAAACTTCTGAGTCCTAAAGTTAAAATTAGGATGGAAATACTCATACTAGGGCATCCTTGGTTGGCAATTGTTGATGACTATATTAGTTGTAGGATTGGACAAATAATTATATTAGATGGATGAAATGTTAAAAATATAGCCATTTATCCTTATGCATAGTCCATCAATGAATTGGGAGAGCCTAATTTAAAAATCATAATGATGATGCCCTACCTATGTTATAAAAAGTGATGGCTCTAGATGAAGTGGAAGATGAAACATATAAGGATGTAATCATAACAATATTTTTACAAGGATAATTTTCACATACTCCCATGGATTCCCCACTTGTTGGTAGTAGGGAAAATCATGTGAAACAAAATGAGATAGAACTTGGAAGAGTATTAAATATTGATTATGCATTGAAAATTGTAGAATAAATATTGAAAGAATTATTAAAAACCCATAAAACTACTTTTTTCTAGAACTATAGAGACATGAGGGGTATTCAACCGAAGTATGCACTCTTAGAATTTACTTGGAATATGATGCAATACTAGTAAGACAACCTAAGATCTGGATTAATCTAGCAATGAAAGAGATCATCAAAGCTAAATTGCAAATACTTGTATCTATTGGATTCATCTATCCCATTTCAAATATCCAATGGGTGTCACCTTTGGCGGTGGTACCCAAGAAAAATGGCAAATGGAGGATCTATGTGGATTATAGGATGTTGAACAAAGACACCAAAAAATACCATTTTCCCTACCTTTCATAGACCAAGTCCTAGATACCTTGGTAGGATGAAAGTACTTTTCACTTCTCGATGGGTACAATGACTACAATCAGATCCAAATGGGGGAAGAGGACCAACAAAATACAACATTTACTTATCCTTGGGGTACCTTTGCCTACTAATTTTTACCTTTTGGGTTGTGTAATGTACCCATAACTTTCCAGTGAGCAGTCCTTAGTATTTTTTCAAACATGGTAGGAGATATTGTAGAGGTTTACATGGATGACTTCATTGTTTACAGTGAAATTTTTTAGGAAGCTACAACAAGTTTGGAAATAGTACTCTAGTATTGTCAATAAACTAACCTATCCTTAAGTAATGATAAATTATTCATGTTAATTATGGAAGGGATAGTCTTAGGACACCATATCTCTACTGATGGGATAAAAGTAGATAAAATAAAAATAGAGGTCATCAAAGAACTACCTACTTGCAAAAAATAGAGATGTCCAAAGTTTCTTAGTCTCTACTGGATACTACCGGTGACTTATTCAAGATTTCAATAAAATTTCCAAACCACTGCACATGTTATTAACTAAAGATGTTGAGTTTGTTTGGACAAATGAGTGTGAATAAGCATTCCAAATATTAAAAGAAAATTTGACAATTGCTCCTGTACTTAGGGATCCAAATTGGAACCTCCCCTTCCATATTTATACTGATGCATATAATAATTCTATAGGAGTAGCACTGGGATAGAAAGAAGAAAATGAAGTATATGCCATATATTAATTCAATAAATACCTTATGGGAACTAAATTAAATTACACTATCATAGAAAAATAATTCCTTGCAATTGTACATGTGCTTAATAAAATTCACCATTATATCATGGACTACAAAATTGGTGTGCATAATAACCATGCAACCATCAAATATCTGATTAATAAACCAATGGTAAGTGGCAGGATTATTAGATGGCTTTTGATCCTGTAGTAATTTGATGTGACTATTGTAGACAAACCCCAAAAAGATAATGTTGTTACATATGTTTTGTCTATATTGAACTCTCAATATAACACTACAACTAAGGATAGATTCCTATATGAGCATTTTTTTTATCTAGATAACCAAACACCATGGTATGTCGATATGGCCAATTACCTAGCAATCGATAAAGTGTCACCTACACTCAACCCTCGATAATATTGAACATAAATTAAAAAGAGTGTAGCCTTCTCATGGATTTATGGTTGCCTATTAATACAAGTATTGATCAAATCATGTGAGAATGTGTGGCAAAAAAAAAACCCAATATATTTTAAAAGCCTATCATGATGAATCATGCAGTGGACATTTTGCAAAAAAAAGAACTTCATTTTAAATCTTACAAGCAAGGTATCATTGGACCTCATTATTTAAATATACAGTTAATTATGTCAACCGTTGTGATCAATGACAAAGAAAAGGTCAACCAACCACATGAGAATAAATACCCCTCCAATTGCATGTGCATATTGACCCATTTGATAAATAGGAGATGGATTTTGTTGTGTCTATCAATCCACAATGTAATGGTAAGATGTATATTTTAGTGTGTACGGATTATGTTACTAAGTAGGTTGAAGTGTAGGCATTGAGAAGCACAAAGAAGGATAATGTAGTGCAATTCCTATATAATTTTATCTTCACCAAGTTTGATGTTCCTATGGATATTACCATCGACTAGGGGACTCACTTCACTTTAAATATGATACAAGAAATGATGCAATAATTCTAGATTTAGTACAACAAAACCATCCCATATCACCCACAAGCTAATGTCCAGATGGAGGTTATCAAACATGAGTTGTAAAACATTATAACAAATATAGTGTAGCAACATAAGAAATATTGGGAAAAACATCTTTTGAAAGAAGTATGGGCATACCAGACCACATGGAAAACAACTATGATATTTACACCATTTCAATTGGTGTATGGTAAGAATGTTATGATGCCCATAAAATTTTAAATAAAAACTCTATGAACTACTGTAGAACTTAATTTGAACCTATATGCTACATAATAAGGTCATATTCACCAACTAAATCAGTTGGATGAATACAAGCAAGATGTGCTGCAGCGCACAGAAATGATGCAAAAGTAGAGAGCAATGTGGCATGATTGCAACATAAGACCCAAATAATTTAAAGGAGAGTGGGCATTATTATATGATTCTTAGTTACAAGAGATAAATGGAAAACTCATGCAGAGGTGTATGGGCCCATACGAAGTGGTTGAAGTTATCAAAAATGGAGTTGTTCATATTAAAATAATTGATGATAGCAAAATAATTATTACAATCAACAACCATCAATTATGGTCTTACCATGCACCTCAAATATGTGATATTAATTTAGATGTAAGTATGGGGGAGACCTCATTTTTAGAAATAATTTTAGTAGATTTACGAACATGCACGCATTCACCATGAAAAAATAGACGAAAAAAAAGAAAATATATCATGCTTTCTAATGTTTTAGCTAGATTTTATTTTATTTTTGTTTTCATTTTGTAGTTCCACATGGAACCCATTGTATACTATAGGCATCTAGGATAGCTAGGACTATTATGCAAGATCTATATACCCTATTTTTCTTACTTTCTAGGAGTGTAGTGATGCAAAAAAGGTGCCTACTTCCCACTAGAAAGGTGGCGCTTATATCCAGGATAGTCTAAAAGAACCTACTTCCCACAAGGAGGGTGATACCTATATTTAGGCCAGCACAAAGGTGCCTACTTCCCACCAATAAGGTGATGCCTATATCTATACCAGCATAGAGGTGCCTACTTCCCACTAGGAAGGTGACACCTAAATTTAGAAGCAGCAGAGGTGTCTACTTCCCACCAAGAATGTAGCATCTACTTCCATGATAGAACCTAAGGTGCCAACTTTCCATCGGTGGTGCCTACGTCCATGCAAAAATGATGATATCTATTTTTCAACATATGTAGTTGACCTACTTTCTAGTTTCTAACAATCGAGCACACATACTCTTGATATATTAATCATGGAGTATAGTGACTTTTGAGTTCCAATGAGGAAGTGTATCTTCCCATGATGAATAATACTTATTTTTTTTACCACAAGATCTCAAAACTTATAATTATGCAGTACCCAATAAAAATCACTTTGATAGAATCACATTGCATGGAAAAATGCAAGTCATCAATTCACTAGTACACCTAAATCAACACATCGATCAATCAGGATGCACCATCAAGCATCCTACACATCATGTTTCATGAAATTAACCTAGGTATGTACTTATTTTTCATTATTTATATGCATAATTATCACAAAAAAATATCTCTATGCTAAGTGCCAATACTTATCTCACATTTATGTTGTTCATTCATGCAACTCCATGTCCAAAATTCACTACATAGCACCAATAAGGCATGGGGGAAAAAAGAAACTAAATCCACCTACATATGGGCACATGCCTTGATAATAATTATGTAGATATCATGATTATTGCTAATAATAGGGGCATAGTTGCCCACTATAGGTGTGAATATAGTTGCATGCTTTAGTGTGCTATTAATATGGATATAGTTGTTGCATAAACACAATAAAGGTAAGAAATAGAGTGTTGCAACCATGGGAAGCCCTTCAAAAAATCATACACAAAGGAAAAATGAACCCACATATATTATGAGCATCATAGGGTTTTTTAGAGGGTAGTGTAGTTTGGTTAGCCAAGACCAAGAGTTTGCTACAACTTAAGAATTTATAGCTTCCATGGATAATGTGATTGTACACATGAGGGGTTTGTTAATACCATTTATATAGGAATACATAGCAAAAGTCATCGACCTACCATGCACAAGGGACAAAAAATATAAAGAAGACAAAATTGAGTGATGCGCTCAATTATTATTTGGGCAACCAATAACGTAGTTAACATGTTTAGGGTTGCCAAATAAATACCTCCTAAAAGGATAGATATTGGTGTACACTGAGATATATTCATGGCTCAACGTGAATAATTTTTTCTTCTTTAACCATTTATTGCATGGGGATTGAATCAACATCATATTTTATCTGATGAGTGCCCTACAGGATGAAGATAGAAGATACATGGTAGGAACACTAGTGGTGTTAGCTCATTACAATTTCATTTTAGCCCTAATTCAGCATGCCCAAGAACAAAGAGTTATGCCACCACCACCAACCACCATAGAAGAGCAACTTGCATATAAATCATTTGAAGAGCAACACGAAAATATTTTGAACATATATAAATAGGTGTTTGCTTCCTAACATAGAAATTTATATGGGGGATTAGGGCACCTTGACTTAATCCTATACTAGGAAACATCTCCACCTATGTCTAGGATAGGGATAGAAATAGGTTCTTTGGTTGATTACAGTTCATTGGTGGAAGAAGAAGACCAAAACCTAGCAGAGGAACTAGTCATCCAGGTTTTGCAGGTTTTATCTTCTATTGAAGTACCCTACAATGATTCTCCTAAGTAAAACCTCTAATCCCAATTACAAGAAATTGAATCTAAAGCCTCCAATTGGGAGGAGAGATATAATTATGTGCAAATAGAGTTTCAAAAAATTTAGTAAGTTGATGTGGTTGAATAGTAGAAATTTGACCAAACTATGTTGTCGTTGACAAATATTATGTAGCAACTGGAGAACATAATGTAGCAATTACAAAAAATTGCTCATCAAAAGGAAGAATAAATTGATGTTGCTATTTAGATTGACTAGGCCATGGACCCAACAATTTATTCCATAGATTATGAGGAAAAGGTGAATTCCACAAGCGCATACCAGTCTGATGATAGGAGAGTAGCATCAAACAACTAGAATTCTAACATAGGGGTGTAATAAGAAGCACCTATGGTAGATTCTTCTAATGAATAGGGGAGATCTACCATGCAAAAAGGACCCATATTAATTGACATCTCCAATAATGAGGACTTTGTGGTTTCCCAATTATCTGGTGAGTTAGCATAACACTTTATTACTACCTAGTCAGTTGGTGCATCAGCAAAATACTCTACTACTACTCAGATAGTTGGTTAGCTAGCAATTGAACACTCTACTACTTAATCATCAAAACAAATAATTGGGTACAATCAACAGTCACCACCCCAAAGGATAGATCTAGTATTTGTTCTTGAATCACTTATAGTAATAATGCAGGAAAATAAGGGTAAGAAAATAAAATGAGAGACCCTAGAACAATTCTATAAATCAAAGAGGAAGGTATAGTGTGATCCTAACTCTGATGAAGAATGGGTTGTGTTGATGAACACATTTGAAACTTACTGATGTCAGCTAGATGTGCTCAAATAAAGTCTAAAGCAAACCAAGGTAGCATTATGAGCTAACAAACAAATGAACAAAGATCTAGGCATCACTATTAACCCAAAACACTCAACACAATTTAAAACATTGTACACTTCTATCAGTGTATGTCTAGATCCAATGTTGCAATATTTCCATCGAATGAGGCTATTTGGGAAAGAGCCCATGTTGCCCCCACAAGCAAGAATAGCTTAACCTCTACCACCAGATCCTATGAAGATTGATGTAGAGGTCAAATATGAAGATGCAGACAAAGGAGCACAAGTAGGAGATCCAAAAATAGTAGTTCTACTAGAAGCCCAACTAGTTGGTATATCATATTTTTAACCATAGGAGACTCCAAAGGTCATGAAGGTAGTACATCTATCGAAGGAACATTTTATCTGGAAATATGTTATGCTAGCCCTTTAGTATGGTATAGTCATTGTTTCTAGACCACCAGAAAAGGAAGCAACTCCTAGCTGAACCAACAAACATGGTCGACGCTAGAGAAACCGAGAAAAATATAAGGCTACAACTGAAAATTGACATTGTCAAAAAAATGCATATTGAAACGTTGTCAATGAAACAAGGGATTACACATAGAAAGTGACATGAGGATATGTCAATGGTTAGGCATGAGGGTATGATTAGCACAAAAAATGCTTATTTTTATGCATGTTTAAAAGGGCATTGTATGACATATTTAACATCAAAAATACATTTTTATATAATTATTACATGTATTTAATAGAAAATAAAGTATTATATTTGACTGGTGTTTTTAGTTGAAAATATGTGTAGATGCAGGTTTTGTTACTTATTTTACACTTTTCAGTCGAGGTCCCACATGGACCTAGCAATGAGCAAAGAATATAATATTTTTAAAGTGTGAAGATGTCTTAAAAGGGACTATAGTGAATAATGCAGGCACCTACATTCTGCTAAGGGCAGGGTGACTACTTCCCACAAGGAAGTAGACGTCTACATCCTATATGCAGGCAAGTGCCTACATCCCAAACATAGGTAGGTGCCTACATTCAATGAGAATATAGTGCCTATATTTCATGCATTAAGTGCTTTATTAGAAGTTCATTGACTGATTGATTGAAATACCACATGATTTTTAAAAAGAATATGTTATGAAAAAAAGGGAGCATAATTCTTATCATTTGATTATTAATTTGGAAACAACCACTCTTTTAATAGATGAAAATTATAGTTGTACACGCACCTATCAAAGCAAATCATGACTTGTGATTAAATTAGGCATTATGAATAATCTATTATTGTAACAAGAATCGGTTATGTTCTATATAAGAATGCAGGACATTCCTAAAAATAAAAAATCCTTGAACTCTAAAGAATTTTGTATTGCATTTTATTAATCAAATTTTTTGAGTTTTCTCATTTCATGTACGCCAAAGGAGAAATTTTTAAGTAATCAATTAGGTGGACCAAAAATGGTAGCTTGGCCCCACTCTAGGCAGTAATCCTACCCTGCTTTATTTTATTTAGTCTTTTTATTATTTCTTGCTTTATTTCCTTCTTTATTATTTTATTCAATTGTGTGTTTATTTTTCTACAATTTATTTTTTGTCACATGTTTATTTTTTTGCAATTGTTTTTAGTCGTGTGTTTATTTCTTGCATTTTCTTTTTACAATTTCAATTTGGTCTTTCATTTCAGCAATTTTAATTTTGCAAGTATGTTAATTAATTTATTTCTTTGTGCATTTTTTTCCTGCTTTAATTAAATTTGTAATTTGCTTTACTTGTTTGGTTAAAACTGAAACTACATGAACAAACAATCCTACCACTAAAATGTTAGATGCCTAGGACTTCATATGCCATACTATAGGTATATATTGTGCATATGTACTCACAATTTTATGGATTCCCATATTGACATAGGTGGATATACTTAGCACCTTCAAAAAAACAACATTTTTGCTCACCTATAGGTTCTACCATAGAGCTTAACAATCCCCTATTTATTCTAGTTATACTGCATGTTTGAGGCCTTGTAGTAGTAAGATCTAGCATTTTCTCAAGATTTGAATCTCTAAGTGTATTTCTATGCCAAATAGGTTCTTTTATCTATGTGTTTGTAGAAGTTTCTATATTTTTATTTTGTCCATATTGAAATTTTGATTCTGTATCTTTCATTTGATGAGTTTTCTTCTAAAAATTTTAGAACTTCTAAATCATTTTTTTGCTCTTTAATACTATTTTTGATCTTTTCATAAAATATTATATCTCTACTTATATATATTTTTATTGTTGTTGGATCAATTATTCTATATCCTATAGATTTGTCATCATAATCGAGAAATATACCACACAAACTTTTCATCTATTTTTGTCATTTTTTGCTTTGGAATATGCATATAAGACTTACATCCAAAAATTCTCAATTGTTCGACAGTTGATTTTTAATTTGACCATGCTTCCTTTGTAGTAACATTCTTTAGTATTCTTGTGGGTAACCTTTTTTGTAAATATACAAATTTTTTAATTACCCCTGCCCAATATTCATGATCAAGATTAGCTTCCTTTAGCATACGCCTAACCATTTCCATGATCAATATATTTCTTCTTTCTACATTACCATTTTTTTGTCATCAATATGTTGTAGTAAGTTATATTTTTATTCCATTTTATTCTAAAAATAGATTGAATTCTTTTGATAAAAATTCACCACCTCTATATGAACAAAGACTCTTAATATCTTTTGATTCTTTTCAACTAGAAGTTTGAATTGTTTAAAACAACTAAATGCTTCATATTTGTATTTCATAAAGTATACCCACATTTTTCTGGAACAATCATCAACAAATAGTTAATATTTGTCCTCCAATACTAGTTACATTCATTGGACCACATAAATCTGTATATATTAATTCCAATGGTTTTTGAGCTTTATGTTGACAAAGTTATAAAGGTATCTTATGTTGTTTTCCTACTAGACATTATGGATAAACTATAGATTCGCAAGAGAGTTTTTGTAATCCTTTTACCATTTTATACTTAATTATTTCATTCAATGATAATGCACTTGTATGCCCTAGTCTTCTACTATGTCAAATATCTTTTGTCTCAAAGACTCCTATTGATAAATTCATATTTGTTATTGTATCTTAGAGTGAAAAAACTATCTTTATAATATCCTAAAGCTATCACTTTCCTTATGGATCAAAATTTGACAATGGAACTTAAAGTTATCACAGGATGAAAACAATGTTGTATCTTAGAGTGAACAAACTGTCTTTATAAGATCCTAAAGCTTTCACTTTCCTTGCTTGATAATATGACATTGTTTCCTTCCTGTGATATTTTTAAATTCCATTATCAAATTTTGATCCATAAGTTGAGATACTGAAAGGATATTTGTAGTTAATCCTAGGACATATAGTACATTATTACTTACTATTTTTCCACTTGTTAAATTACTAGAACATCACCTACTCCTTTGACTTCATAGGTCATACTATTTGTTATAACAACTAGCTTCTCATATTTTTCACAAAAAGTATTAAACCATTGTTTGTTTCTAGTCATATGCCTACTGACTCTAGAATCGATGTACCAATAATCCATAATGACTCTTAGGTTTAAGTAGTAAACCTTATCTCTCTAGTTCTAGAGACTAAGAATGAATACTTTGCAAATTTTTATTTTCCTAAGTTTGAAGTTGAAATCCTTTTAACTCCCAAATAACTAAATTTGCAAATATTCAATTTTTTTTATTTTTAAATATTTTCACAAATAGAAAAAAAATATATATATATATATAATTGAAAAAAAATTGAAAGTTTTAAAAAACAAATAAACTAATTTCATTCCTTCACTCCATTCCAAAAATAAATATCCTTGTTAAAAAAACTTTTTACTTCAATAAAACTAAATTATAAAACTTATCACTCCTAAATAAAGCTTTATAGTTTCAAAATCTAACTTATCACTCCAAAAATCACTTAATATTTTAATAAATCAAATAAAAATTATTAATCCAAAAAATCACATCTTAAAAACTTATCAAATAAAACTTATAACTCCAAAATAATTAATATTTTATAAAATCAACTTTCTAAAAATATTTTGCAAAACCCTAAGTATTTACCAACCTTAGCAATATGTCTCCCTATGTAAGCATATGAACTGCTGTAAATTCAAATTGTCTCATCCAAAACTCTTAATGCAAGCATTAATGCTTGATTCCTTATTTTTTATTGACACATGTATACATGCAAATGTTAGAACTTCTGGGTGTTTCTTGTTGACACTGTGCTAGGGTTCTACCTCTGTAAATGTTGCTTCCTTAGTAGTTACATTCCATTGAAACCACTTGACATAATTATTATTTAGTAGTACTCAATGCTCAATCACTCTTGGCTCTCAATAAATTGTCCTTGGTGGTGCTCGCTTGGATACACTTGATTAATTTTGGCTTACAATGACTTATCCTTTATGGTTCTTGTTTGGTATTTTATTATCTTTACCTTAGTAGTAATTGCTCGATTGTTGAAATTCTAAATGGATGTTGACTGCTCATATTCCTTGGCTCTTCAATTATCAATCGCTTATAACATTGCATTGTAATTGGACATGGGTAAACAAACATCTACATTGCTTTGTATTGCACCTTGCATATTTATCACTATTATTCCAATATTTAAGTTATTCTATGTAGGTTTATTGGTCCTTGTCTTGTATTGGATGCTTGTCTTTGTGTTGGAATATTGTTGTATGTTTTCTTAGTCTGAGATAGCACCAAACCTTTGAGTGTTCTCCTCATATTTTATTTGATATTTTCCTTGAACATCTCATTTTATCCTTATTCTAGATGTCTTCTCTTTGCCTTATCCTAGATACCTTATCTCTTATTTATGCCTTGCCCTAGGGATCTTGTCTTCACACTGCTACGTTATTTCTATGACTACACTATATAATCTCTTCATTTTTTCTATTTGAGCCTCTAATGAGTCTTTGTTTTTGTTTTGATCCTTCCAATGACTATTGTACCTTGTCCTCTATATGGTTATGTTAATAAAGCCTTCTTGTATTGGATAAGATTATCTTTCTTGAGTTGAAAAATATTGTCTTTCTTGAGTTGAATAAGACTATATTTCTAGAGTTGAATCTTGTTCCCTATCTATAAAAATTATTAATTTCAAAGTCAATATTCAATACCTAAATCCATTTTTTTCTTATGTCAAGGTCTATCTTCAAGACCTAAATTCTTTTGTCAAGGTAAATTTCTCTATGACCAAAACTTGAATGTCAAGGTTTTTGAAACCTGATTCTTCAATGTCAAGGTCAATTTCTTTATGACCTATTGCTCTATACGTGATATACCTATCTTCAAACTAATTTAAATTAGTCAAGAATTTATATACATTCCTTCTTTCTATATTTTCCTTATAACTAAATTTATTCTATTAGATGGCTACTCGTATCAAACCTTCTTGTTGCTAATATCAAGGTCTGAGTGACCTATAACTTTTTAAATCCTTTTCTCTATCAAGGAATATATTTGTCCCTAAAATACTTCTATATATAAAATTAGTGTCAAGGGTTGGCTATGTCCTTGATATTATCAACTATATTAAAGTTTATTTTCCTTCCAATATAGATGATTCATGGTCTTCACGTGTTGTTCAACCATGGAAAGACTCTAAAGTTGAGTCCTAGTCTTCACTGATTATTCTTAACCATGGAAAGACTCTATCCTTTCTAATAATTATGATATTACAATAGAGTCTAAGTCTAACTACCTTTAAATTTGATATACTATAAATCAATTTCATCAAATTGGAAAATTTTGATTTTTGTATGTAGCTAAACAAATTCAATCAATCTGTGCAAGAAACTACTCTTAGTAGCTCTAATGCCATTGATGGTTTTTTAAGAATTAATACTAATATAAAAATCATAGGATAAATACCACATGATCAAATATAACATAGCCACAAAGTAATAAGATCAAGATAATAATATGACAATAATAAAACTTACAGACTTAACAATAATGAACACAATCTATAGAATTTATTATGATAGAACTTGTACATCTTAATTATGGAGCTTTGTGTCCATAATATAGCTTTACAAAATGATCTCTGAATTTCTTATCATGTCACCTTTCTAAGAGACTCTTTATTTTCCTTATGACATATATCAAATAATCTAATATACTCTAACAATACATTTATCATTTCTCCTAAGATGTCAAACTTAGATTGGGGTTATTACTATTCTAATTCTAATATGTCAAGAAATAGGAGAGTTTATTGTGGGTTAGTAGGTTTAGTGATTTTATATAATAGATATCTCTATTTAAACTTTTGTGACTTTGTAATATATACTTCTAATTCATCTTCTTCCCCTTCTAACTATTTAATAATCATAGGCGCTAGTTATTGTATATAGCAAATCTTAAATAATCAATCAATAATGTAATAAAATCAGACTCTATCCCATCAAATACATTAAGAATCATAAGTGATTGACCAAGTCTAGATTGATAAAATATGCATATAAATGTCCCACATTAAAATTGTTGTCCCAAAATCAATAGTGTAATAAAACTATTATTGTACAAAATAGTAATACTGATCAAAATTCAAACATAATATTTTTCCACCTAGTGAACCCCTCAATAGTCATCATTTGCATTAGTTCTAGGATAACATTAGCAAATAGTGCTTTTGAAGTCTAGTGATTTTTCCTAATCACAAAAAATAAAAGTAAATAACTGATGTTAGTTGCTTATTAGAATGATTTGTTTCCTCTCCAACAAGCACAAATCCCATACAAAACCATGCTATTGTCAATTACATGCTCTACCTAGAAATCACATCTATGCATTTAGAGTCATATCTTCTAATTTTTTCCTTAAATTATTTTAACTTTTAATCAAGATCATGTAAGATCAATTGAACTCAATCATATCTCATGCAACTCTCAATCATATTAACAACTTTTCATCATGTTATCTTGATAGATCATGTCTTACAACAAATATTTCAATCTTACATCTTCCAAAGAAGTAATAATAAACATTTATAAAAGCATACCCCTTGTCATATCAAATGGATTGATCATCAATAAATTTCACTAAATTCCTACCAAAATTCTTATAAAAATAAGTTTCTAGAACTATTTATAAAAGCTCAATCTGAGTTCCTACTCATATGCAAATACAAGAAAATTTTCAAAAAATCTACAAGCTCTACCTAATCATCTACATCTTGGACCATCATCAAAGGATCTCTTGAGATATCCAAATGATTGTAAATGAAATAGAAGCCTCATCCATATCTAAATTACTATATAGGTAGTTGATCTCTCACCTCCAAGCTCTTTGATTTACTCCTAAACTCATCCATCCTTTGCAATTAGCACAATTTTATTGTTTATTTAGCTTGATCATGAATTGTTTTTTTATTTCATCTCCAAATCATTTTCTTTAGAATTAGTTATTACATTAGAATCATATCTCTACACCTTCATTTTTATCTAGGATTTGTATCCTCATTTATTTTAAAAGTTATCAAATTGACACATCATTATGCAATATTTGTAGGCAATAGATTTACTCTCTAATAGTGCTACCATTAGCTCCATAATGTCAATGTTAGCAATATTATACTATAGCACTACTATAGGTTTGAGAAAAAAAATTAAATATTTTCATTCCTTCTTGGCATTTCAAAATTTAAATTTTATTTCATAGAACAAGGGTCTAACTAAGGCATACCCCTAAAGCCCTAACCCTTTGTCAAGTCTTAATGTATGTAGGTTTTGTAGGCCCAAAATGGCCACATCCTTAGAAAAAAATTGAAAATAGTTTCTAAGGTAAAATATGATCCTAGCCACTCAACATACAGTGTATTTTCCAGTGGCATGGTGCAAGATGTTCCACGTCGCTGGCAAAGTAGCTAAATTTGTATTGCTATCACTTCGACAGAGTGGCATACAACATATTTGCTAAGGTAAGAAGATATGATCCCTATCACTCCACACCTAGTGTATTTCATAGCGATATATTGACATATTCCATGCCACTATCAAACTGAGTCAAAGCTGACATCAGCATTCTTTGATGAGTGGCCTATTGCACATTGTCCCAATCCATGCAAATAACTATCCAATTTTTGATGTGTCCCACACCACTGAGGTCCAACTTCATTTTAGAGTGGACCAAGACACATGCTCCACATTTCTGGTTGAAGAGTTTTAAAGGACCGAAATATAGCATAAGGTAGTCACACAGTGTAAAGTTCCCCAAAATATTATTTTACATTATTTCCTTAGCAGCTCGGAGAATGGCTCCATCCCACTGTCAACCTTGATCAAAATTTGATGAAGCATATTTTAAGGAGTGGGCTATGAACAACATATTCTACGTAGTGAATGAAACAAAAAATTAAAATATTTTGAGAAACAAATTGAGTAGCCTAGTGACATGCTCCATTTCACTCAAAGCATAATGTATTTTAAGATGTGCTCCATGCCACTAGTCAAAATAGTTAAAGCAAGTAATAAGTCTTTTCAAAGAGTGACCTAGCGACATGTTCTATTCTTCTCATATTTATAGTGTGCTAAGGTTTAATCTCAACCATCCACAACTGAATCAACAATAGAGATCATGTTGACATTTTCTCAGATATATAAAAGTGAATTCTTGGCAAATGAGAACTAGTTGGTTCGAGTAGGAAGACGAAGCATCCATGAGACCAAGAACCAATAACTTAGGTATTTGTAGATCTATGACCATATGAAGTCCCCAAGAAATATGAATGGCTTAGATTTTGTTTCTAATGGCCTGGAGTCTAACTACCATTACAGAATAATCAAGTTGAAGAGCTGAGCTACAATGGCATGTGGTATCGAGCAGATTTTATGAACTCCAAAAGTGAATTAAATAATTCCATTGTAGCATTTTGTTGATCTATCATGGCTCTATCCTTGTAATGTTCCATCCCCTTCTTTCACTATAAAAACTATATATAGAGGTTGAACCCTCAATTTTTAGGATCGGCTCTAGAGTGTTTGCTTGCCCTACTATGTAACATCTTTTACAAATTAATAGAAGGAGCATTACTTGGATTTTTGACTTGAGAACTGTTGTCTTCAATATTTCTATTGAGATATTCAAGATGTGAATTGCATTTCTGCTAATGTTGCTATGGTTAGTTCATTCCATTGATATTGGATTACTAGTTGTAAAGCAATTGAAATATTTTCATAGTTAAATCTATGCTTACAAGAAGTTTGTTTCTGTTAAATCTAGATACTAATCTATTCTATTAAATTGGATTGTTAGTATTGTGGATATTGAAATTACTTATTGGAGTATGTCTAGTGTTTCTTATATGAAGATTATTTTGTTTTTGGGTGTTGTTGATCTTGAGTGTGGGATGCTATAAATGATTTGCTAAAATGTTTTCCCTATGGATGCCTATGTTGTTAGCTCTATATGGCCACTATTTTACTTATAATTCCTTAAAACTAACTCATTTTCTAACCCTATATCTTAAACAATTATTGAGCTTAATTGAGTCAACACCCTATCAGTTGACAAGGAATAAACATACTCTGGAGGTTGGGCTAGAGTAATCTTTAGTCCATCCAATGTTGTGTTCTGAGCTGTGACTAGGAGGTGCAAGCCTAACCAAAAATAGTATCAAGTTTTTGTATGTCAATTAGGATCCCAAAATTTTTGGCACACCCGATGGGGCCTATTTACAAGAAACACTAGAACCCATCCTTTTCTTTGTTTATATATTTTCTCAAAAGAATCAAGATTTTGTGAATTATCTTGAACTTGTTAAGCAGTGAGCAACAAATTCACCTAGTGACTCCCTGGTCTACGAAACCAGAAATTTATCCTTATAGCTTGTAGTTTTTTCATGAATACTAGGTCATCCACAAGGAATAACCTAGAATCCTTTTTCTACTACGAGCTCCCCTTTAGAGGGTCTACTATCATAAGATATTTAAATTAGGATTTTCATTCAGATGAAACTCCTCATGAGGTACATCCTACAGTACCCCCAAGGCCACCTCCAATAGGAACTACACTTGGAAACATGGCCCAAAATCAAAATCAAAATGCAAATGTAGCTCCAAATCAACCCTTGCAGAAGTATCCTAGTTGGAATATAGTTGGTCCCCTTAGACTGGCCCAGATGCATGATATCCCTCAGGCTATGTCTAAGGCCATTCCCACATATGATAGATCTAGTAAAACTATATATGAACATTACTAATATATTATGAATCTGGCAGTGATCCACGATATAAAGAATGAGGATGTTATTATCAGAATCCTAGATCTGTCCTTTAAATGAAAAATTCTACATTGGTTTAGGACCCTAGAAGACAATACCATTGCCACATGGGTAGAATTAGAAAAAACCTTTGTAGAAGAGTCCAATGAGTCTACTGATCTTTTTTTCCTCCTCAATGAATTCACATCCATACAAAAGCATCAACAAGAAACTATTTTACAACTCAAATTAAGGTTTATTAGAACATGGAAGAGGATTCCTCCTAAATATATACTAGCTTCAACCCTCACTTTCATGTATTATATCAGATCCCTTGGATCATATTTAGGTCTACAAACCCAACAAGCTAGAGTATATACCTTTACATAGGTGTACAATGCCACTATCCATGCTGAAAATATCCTCATCAATGTGGGAAGGTTACCCCCTAAAGTTATGTTACCCTACTATTTAAAAACTCCCAATGTCCAAGGCTAGAAAACTACACCATATTATATGGACCCTCCCTCTTTGTAATCTCCACTTTGGTAGATGACCCCTATTACTCATCCAAAGGTATCACCTATTGCAATTCCTTTTCCACCACTTCCTTCTCAAATGCCACAAGAGTCCTCCATGCTTCTTGATATTCAGAATACTTTGAAAACTCTAAGTAACAAAGATTAAATACTTATGTCAACAAATATTAAAAACTTGGTCCCAGTAAGAGCATTAGGGTCAGAGTAAACGAGATGCAAGAAGATCCAAAGTGCTCCTCTGAAACAATTCTAGTCAATATATGGTGTCTGGTATGCAATGATCCCCATGATTTAGAGTCTAGTGTTATGTACTAAAACCATGTATAGTAGGCTATGGAGAAGGCATAGAGAAATCAAAAAGGAAGAGTGTATATGATATGGAAACCATATCAGATTATTTTTGGAAAATATCTTGATGAAGATGGACCCATTTCTATCATTATGAGGTCAGCCAAGAAAAATTGCAGGTTGATCCACAAAATATGGGTCAATTTTAGGTCCCCTCTCAAAAGATGAAATACCCACTTGGTCAAATCAGTGATACATTTCCTATCCCCCAAGCTAATTAAAAGAGGGACATGGTCCCTAAATGCTAAGAAAAGGAGGTTATTTTTCCCAAAAGGTTTGACAAAGAAAATGAGGAATAAAGGGTGAGATCCATGAATGAAGCTCAAGAGAGGCTTAGATTTCCCTCCATAACCAAGAGGTAGAGAATTGAAGCCACACAACAGTATAAGAGAAAGTATGGTGAGCCGAGAGAAGGTATAAGAGACCCACCTCTACCAAGTTAGAGTATAACATTATGGAGGAAATGAAAAGAATACCCTCCAAGGCTAGCTTATATGATACTCTCTTTATTCTTGGCCAAATAGACCTACTAAAATCTTCTCTAAACAAATATCTTCAAGAAAATCAGGCCACTACAATTATCAGCATGCCCTATTGGAAAGACAAGATGTCTCCTGCTACTTTAAAGAACAAGACCCCTCCCTTTTAAATTTCTCTAAGGATGGAGGGGTGGATTATCCGCAACTACATGACTGACTCAAGGGCTTCCACTATAGTTATGCCCAAGGTAGTCTATGAGGTGATGGGAATGGAATATACTATATCCTACCCTAGAGTTTTGTAGTTAGATGGGACACCAGTGAAGATAATGGGGGTAATAAAATATGTTCTAATGAGGCTGCATAGAGCTTCGAAGGTAACCATCATGCAATAAATAGTGGTGGTGGATCTAGAGCCTTATTTTGGCTTATGCATTTCAAGAGAATTCACTACCAATTTGGGAGGATGCATGTACATGAATTATTCCAACATGGTGATCCCCTTCAAAGGGAAGAGGATAAGAATAACACCAGAGAAGAATGTGTCTTATCATATTGAAAAAATAAAATAAGACATGTGTAATATTACTCCTCTAGATGAATTTGAACTAGTGGATAGTTTTGAAGAGCTAGAGATTGAAGATGTGTTGCCTTTCAAAGAGGATTATAGCCAATTTGGGATATGTATGGGTACATATAGCATTTCCATAGAGATAGAAAAAATAATCCCTACTATATATAGTCATTCCCTAAGAGAAATAGAAACCTGGACCATGCACTTTGATGGTGCAAGATGCAAAAATGGTATTGGTGCTGGTGTACTATTGCAATCTCAATCAAAAAGTGCAAATAGTTTTGAATATAGGCTAACATGTTCATGCACTAATAATGTTTTATAATACAAGGCTTTATACCTCAAGCTAATGTAGGATGAGAGCATGGGTATTAAGATATTGAATATATACGATGATTCTAAACTAATTATCAATTAGGTAAGAGAGAGGTGCAGTAGAAAACACCATTACCTGAAGGCATATAGGAATAAGGTATGGGATTTGATGGAATTATTTGATGCCCTAAATATTTATTTTGTTCCCATAAGATATAATAGCTTGGCTGATTCCTTGGTAGTGAGGGAAGTTAATTTCAACCCTTCTATAGATATAGGAGTCACAAAAGACAAAGGGATCAAAATGATTTTCAGACTTGCAATACTAGACAAGCAGATTTTCTAGCAGGTATTTGAAAGTGATGAACTAATAATTGATTTCCTAGTAAGATAAGCCTATCTATCTACCATTCAAGAGGAAAATCTAGAAGATATAGACCAACAAGACGTTATCTACCTGAAGAACAATCATATACCTAGAGGGTTGGTCACTCTAGAAAGCATGTTTGACAATGAAGATAGGAAAAGGATCAAATCCATGGAAATCAATAAAAATATCTACAAGGAAATTCAGATCAAAAAGGAAAAGAAGCTCAAATTTGGAGTTCAATGTTCTCTAGAAGAATAGGAGGATATCAAAGTTCTATGCCTAAAATACCAAGACATTGTAGCTTGGTCATATGAAGATCTTAAAGTATATGAAAAGAAGGTCATCCAACATACAATTGAGATAGAACCAAATGCAAAACCCTTCAGGAAGAAATAGAGGCCTTTGAACCCTAGAATCAAAGTCATAATGATGGACGAACTATTGAAGCTACTGAAGGCTAAGATCATATATCCAATCAATCATTCAACCTGGATATCTAACTTAGTCCTAGTAAGGAAGAAGAATAGTGACATCTGCTTATGTGTGTATTTTAGGAACCTCAATAAAGTGTCATTAAAATACCACTGTCCACTCCCTCATATTGATCAAATCTTGCATGTTTTAGTCAGATTGGAGAGGTTCTTACTATTATATGACTTCTTTAGCTACAACCAAATTTGGGTGAAATGTGAGGATAAGTTTAAAACAACATTCACCACAAAATGGGGCACTTTTTCCTATCAAAGAATATATTTTAGTTTATCCAATGCAAGAGCCACATTCCAAAGAGCAATGGATTATTCCTTTGAATATTTGATCAAAAAAGTCATTCTAATCTGCTTGGATGACATGACTGTATTCTCCCATGATAAGAAAGACCACCTAGCACATCTAGAGTAAGTATTTTAGAAGTGTAAGTAATTTGGCATCTCTATTAATTAGAATAAGTTATTTTTTGTAGGTATGGCCATTGATCTAGATAGAATCAAATCCATTCTTGCCCTTCCATTACCCATTGAAAAGAAATCTTTGCATTTCTTCTTTTGTTAAATAAATTTTATCAGAAAATTCCTCTCTAATTTTGCTCATAAGGTGAAACCTATCTCATAACTACTGAAGAAGAATGTAGATTTCAAATGGACTAAAGCAATAAAATAAGCTTTTGATATCATCAAGAAATCCATTGATACAACTCTAGTTCTAGTGAATCCATACTTTAGCAAATATTTCATTTTATATGCTTATGGAGCTGAAGAGAGCTATGCATCAGTGCTCACCTAGAAGAATGAGGAAGGAGAAGAGCACCCCATATTATTTTGGAGCCAAACTCTCCATGAATATCAAGTTAAGTATAATTTTATTGAGATACAAGTATTTGTAGTGATGAAGTCATTGAAAAAATTTAGGCAATACTTAGTTCAAAGTAAAACCCTGGTTTATGTGGTTCACCTAGATGTTAGAGGTTTCATTTTACAAGGTGAACTAGGAGATAAAATATCTGGTTGGATTACTAAAATCCAATAATATTATGTAGAAATTCATCCTACCAATATGGTCATAGATAGAGCATTATGCCAAGGTTTGACAAAAGTACTAGTTATAGCAATAATGCAGTCTATCAGTCAGCATCAAAAGATCAGACTAAAGAACTATAGTTCGAAAAATCATAATGGGTTGATCAGATGACCAAATATTTTTAGACTAGAGTTTTTCCTTCTAATATTAATCCATCATAGAGGAGGAGATATAGGCTTCAAGCTCTGAAATATGTCTTATTACTCTAAGTTCTATACAAGAGAAAATTTTATGGAGTCCTCTTAAGTTGCTTAAGAGATGATCAGAAACAAAATTTCATAGAGGATTTCCATGGAGGATTATCTAGAGGGCATTTCTTAGGAAGGGTTACAACTTTAAAGATAATTAGGGTAGGTTATTACTAGCCTACAATTTTTGCTAACACCTTCAAAGTTACAAGAGCCTGTGATGAATGCCAGTAGTATGTGGGAAGAACTAGGAATGCATAATTCTCCCTCAAGGCAATTCAGGTTGAAGAACCTTTTCAGTAGTGGGGGTTAGACTTCATAGGGGTTATTATTCCAAATTCCTTAGTAGGACATAAGTAAATTCTAACTGCCATAGACTACCTCACCAGATGAGTAGAGGTCATTTCCACAAAGAAAATAGAAAAAGAGGTGGTAATAGACTTCATGGAAAGCTTAATCACAAGGTTTGGTGTCCCATAAGCTTTAGTGAGTGATAGTGGACTAGCTTTCATAGGAGATAAATACATATATTTTACCAGCAAGTATGGCATCACTATAAAAAATACCTCTAACTACTATTCCCAAGGGAATGGATTAGCAAAATCAACTAACAAAAAAATACTAAGAATCTTGAGAAGATCATTAGAGGGTAAAAAGAGAAGGTAACATCCATTGTTGGAACAAGCTCTATGGGTAGACAAGATCACCATAAAAAATAATTAAAACCTCCATGTACCATCCTAAAAATCATACACCTAGACTATTGCATCAAGTATAGCAAGCATTGAAGCATTAAAACATGAACAACAATGAACTGAACAAGAATGAGAAAGTTATTTTAAATCTTTGCCAAATATAGATTACAAGCATGTCCCTCTTAGGGATACCTAATTATTGATACAATTGATACAAATTTGAAGGCCCATAAATGGGGATGGTGTAATCCGTAGGCTCTTAGAGTAGACACGAACTGCTTAAGGCTCAAGGAAGCCTTCTTCTCACTTGCTTGGAGGAATATGATGCCAAGAATGCTCTAAATATGTCAAGATCTTGTAAATCTACATTCAAGAAACAACATAGCATAGTTAGAAGCAAAGGAGACCTCTCATGATGAGGCTTTTGACAAAGATTTGCATGAATTATAACAAATATGCAAAGAAAGCATGAAGACTAGTAAATATAATCACCAAATATCTAAATTATGATAAATAATGCTAATAAAATAGTAAATATAGTTAATCTAAGACATGAATTACAATAAAAACTTGAAATAGATCAAATCTAATGAAACTAAAGCAAATTAGCAAATATAAGGAAATAAAAGCAAAGCTACCTCTAATATCTCAAATTAACCACACAAATGCATAAAGAAAAGTTAATCTATAGCAAATCTAACTAATTACACCTATTAAATGAAATTCCTATGGCTAAAACAAAGGAAATTGAGAATCAAACCCTAGCTGTAGGTTTTAAGCACAGTTTGATGGGGGGCCAAAATTTAGCTCATGCTAAATTCTCAATTCTCATTCAAAAATTTGAAAAAAATTACATTAATGGTAGCAGTATACCAAATAAACTCCTTTAGTTTGAAAGATAGTTTATTTGTATTTATATTTACAACATTTCTCCCCCTGGAAGAAAAATAGCCCAAACAGGTCCAGAATGGCCCTCTTGCCTTCATGTCTGCAACTCTATCTCAGCAGTTTCCAACCCTTGTGCATGCCTTTGCTTCCCCTTTTAAAATCTTTGGTGTGACTCTCTGTTTCCCTTTTTTGACCCTTTGTTTCATTTCCCGTGCATCTTCATTGCATTGGATTTCAAAACGTCTTTCTTTTCGACTCTTGATCTTCATTTGCTTTCATTGCACCTTGGTGCCACGTACTATAGACTCTGTCTGCTTGTCAACCAATTATGACGTTCGGTATACCAACCACAAGATAATTTCCTTTGTAACAGTCCTTGTAACCGCCTGCCCTTTTCTTTTATTTGGTCGTGAAAATGTGACATGTCATGATATCACGACACTTTTGGCTTCTCTGCCTTCCTGCCTTTTTTGCATCATGAAAATGTGACATGTCACGATATCATGACACTTTTGCTTTTTTGCCATCCTACCCTTTTTGAGTCATGAAAATGCGACATGTCGTGATATCGTGACACTTTTCTCTTTGGCACCTTCTCTCGCCTTTTGGTCGTGAAAATGTGACATGTCGCGATATCGCAACACTTCTTTTCTCTCTCCGCGGACATGTCGCGATATCGCAACACTTTTCTCTCTTGCGCCTTCTCTCATATTCTGGTCACAAAAATGTGACATGTAATATCGTGACACTTTTCTCTCTGGTTCCTTCTTTCACCTTTTGGTCATGAAAATGCGACATGTCGCGATATCGCGACACTTTTATCTCTAGCACCTTCTCTCGCCTTTTGGTTGCGAAAATGTGACATGTCGCGATATCGCGACACTTTTTCTCTCTCTGTCGACATGTCATGATATCATGACACTTTTCCTTCTTTTCCAACATGTCACGATATCATGACATTTTTTCTTCTTTGTGGTATTTTGCCTTTCGTTGGATGCTCCTACATCAGACAACCGGGATGGATTGAGAAGTGACCTTCACTTCTATACTGTTTTGTCACCTTCTTTTTAACTAGGGCTATACAAGCTCTCCAAGCTTTAGAAAAATTTGGGTCTTCAAGGTACAAACCCTTAAGTTCTTCAAACTCCACAACTTCCACTCTCATTGTTGTCAGCAAACTCTTTTCATCCATCTCCTTCAATGGCTTCAACTTGTGGTGCACTCCACCTTTCGTCAAAGAGTAAGTATTTGCATGCCCATCATACACTGTACATCTGTCAAATTGCCATGGCCTTCCCAAAAACACATGGCAATCATCCATAGGCAAAACATCACATAGGACCTCATCCTGGTATCTCCTAATATTGAACTTGACTAAGGACTGTTCACTGACCAATACCCTATGGTCCTTCTGCAACCACACAATCCGGTATGGATGCGGGTGTCTCCTCCTCTCTAACTATAACATAGTAATCATTTCTTTAGATACCAAGTTATCAATACTACCATTATCTATAATAACATTACAGACCTTACCTAAACATTTGCACCTTGTGCGGAACAGGCTCCTCCTCTGGTCTGGTCCTTTCTCCTCATTCAACAAGGTTCTCCTTGTGACCATAACTTCTCCTCTCTACCTCCTCAGAATGTTCTGATTCAGCACCTTCATCTACTACAGCAGCTCTGGCATGACCCTCATGTCTCCTATTTGTCCTATCTTGGTGTTGGGGATACTCATATGCCCGATGTCCCTCTTCTCCACAATGGAAACAGGTTCCACAAAATCCTCCTCTTCCTTATCTACCTCTTCCTTTTTGGTAGTTGTTCTGACCACGGGATCTGTAATCATTATCTCCCTTCTGATCCTGCCTACTGCTAGCTTCTTCTTTCTTCTCATCTCATCCTCCATCTATTCTTCCACCAGTTCTTTCTCCATGACTTATTTATTTCTGCTTACCCTCAAACCTTCTGTTTAGCTTCTCTTCAACCTTCAAGGCAAACTGATATGTATCATCAATGGTGGTTATTCTGACCAAACTGAGTTCTTCTTGGATATTCATTCTTAACCCATTTATGTAATGATCTACCTTCTCCTTACTATCCTATGAATGTCCAGTTCTTATTAAAATCTAGTAAAACTCCTTTGTATATTCTTTAACAAATTTGCTTGACTGTCTCAAGATCTGCATTTTCCTCAAAATATCCAATTTGTAATCTGCAAAAATAAACTGCCTCTTCAACTTCTCTACCATTTGATCCCATCTGGTTATCTTTTCATTTCCTCTCCTATTTTTTTCTAGTTGTACTTCTTTCCACCATATGCTAGCATGGCCTTTCAACTTTTTTTTTGCCAATTTGATCCAATCTAGATCTACAACCTCCTCATACTCAAAATATTCCTCCAAATCATCCATCCAATCAATCAACTCCTCTAGATTGAGATTCCCAAAATACGTGGAGACATCAAACTTTGGCTTATTCCTAATCTGAGATATGGCCTTAATTAATCTGGCTCTTACAGGATCTGTTGCTTCTTCTTCATTCGATGGATCATCAACCTCCCAAGCTTCATCTTCACTATGGTATTCTCTCCTTGGCTCAACCCCTCTTCGCAACTCCTCTTGTAGGGCTTGCACTTGCCTCTACAAAGCTCTAAAATCTTCTTCAGGTACCACATTTCTCCCACCACCATGGTTTCTTCGTGGAGGTATTCTTCTTCACTCTCTTATCACAACCCTTCCATAGATCCTGGTGCAAACTACCTCACTTTCGGTGATCTGCTCACACACTCAAGAACTTCCCGCTCTGATACCACTTGGGGCCAAAATTTAGATCATGCTAAATTCTCAATTCTCATTCAACAATTTGAAAATAATTACATTAATGGTAGCAGTCTACCAAATAAACTCCTTTAGTCCGAAAGATAGTTTATTTTTATTTATATTTACAGCATTGCTCCCCCTGGAAGAAAAATAGCCCAAACAGGTCCAGAATGACCCTCTTGCCTTCACGTCTGCAACTCTATCTCAACAGTTTCTAACCCTTGTGCATGCCTTTGCTTCCCCTTTTAAAATCTTTGGTGTGACTCTCTGTTTCCCTTTTCTGACCCTTCATTTCATTTCTTGTGCCTCTTCATTGCCTTGGCTTTCGAAACGTCTTTCTTTCTGACTCTTGATCTTTGTCTACTTTCATTGCACCTTGGTGCCACATACTATAGACTCTATCTGCCTGTCAACCAATGATGACGTTCGGTATACCCACCGCTTGATAATTCCCTCTGTAATGGTCCCTGTAACCACTTGCCCTTTTTTTTTTCTTTGGTCATGAAAATGCGACATGTCGCGATATCACGACACTTTTGGCTTCTTTGCCTTCCTACATTTTTTGTGTCGTGAAAATGCAACATGTCGCGATATCACGACACTTTTGCTTTTCTACCATCCTACCCTTTTTGAGTCACGAAAATGCGACATGTCGCGATATCGTGACACTTTTCTCTCTTGCCCTTCTCTTGTCTTTTGGTCACGAAAATGCAACATGTCGCGATATCGCGACACTTTTCTCTCTCTAGTGCCTCCTCTCGTCTTTTGGTCATGAAAATGCGACATGTAATGATATTGCGACACTTTTTCTCCTTGTGCCTCCTCTTGTCTTTTTGGTCATGAAAATGCGACATGTCATGATATCACGACAATTCTCCTCCCTTGCGTCTTCTCTCATCCTTTGGTTGTGAAAATGCAACATGTCACGATATCACGACACTTTTCTCTCTAGCACCTTATCTCATCTTCTGGTCACAAAAATGTGACATGTCGCGATATCGCGACACTTTTCTCTCTTGCACCTTCTCTCATCTTCTAGTCATGAAAATGCAACATGTCGCAATATCGTGACACTTTTCTCTCTGGCACCTTCTCTCGCCTTTTGGTTGCAAAAATGTGACATGTCATGATATTGCGACACTTTTCTCTCTAGCACATTCTCTCACCTTTTGGTCTCAAAAATGCGACATGTTGCGATATTGCGACACTTCTTTTCTCTCTCAGTCGACATGTCACGATATCGCGACACTTTTCCTTCTTTGCCAACATGTCGTGATATCACGACATTTTTTCTTCTTTGCAGTATTTTGCCTTTTGTTGGATGCTCCTGCATCACAGTTGGATCTGTTAGCTGTGGCTGATAGCCACAGTTGAGATGAAAGTGCTCTTTCTCTTGTAACTAGGGCTTGAAATTGCTAATTCCTTCAAGGAATTGATGATCAAGGGTTGCCTCTGTGTTCTAGAATGAATTGGTGATGTAGATTCTTCAAATTTTTAGTGGAAGTGATTCAATTTGGGATGAATGATCTCTTAAAACTCTTGAAACCTCCATACTTTTAAATGTAGACATGATTCTCCAAATTAGCAGCATGTAGGAACTCCTCAAGGGTTATAAGTGGCTCTCCAATTTGGTAGGGCTTCATTGCATTCAATTGAAAACTCTGCTCTCTTTTTCTCCCCAATTTGGAGGGGGTCTTATGCCACTCTCCATTCCTAATCCTAACTTACTTGGGAAGCCAAGATCAAGAACCAAGAGGTTGGAGCAGTTGGGAGGAAGAATTTAGAAGCTTCCTCACTTGAAACTGCTCAAAATCTATTTCTAGGGTTGTTGTAACTAATTTTGGCTTGGATTGAGAGTTCATGACAGTTGTAGAGCTAGTTGTAGCTCCTAAGAATAGCTAGGATCCTAGCCATGGGTATCAACCATGACTAAGGCTAAGTAGGCCAAATCAGCCTAATTTGAGTGGTTAAAACCACTACTTTACCTTTGAATGGTCCAATATCATTCATTTGGTCTGCAAGGATGCCCATATGAGTAGTCCCCTACACATCATGTGTTTTAGGTGTCTAAAAATACCCCTTTTAGAATGTATTATGGGAACACAATGCTGAGAAAAAATAGACCACCTAAAGCCATGTTGTAGGTCGAATGATGATCTTTGATATAATCAATATTAGATGCTAAGTCCTGCAAAAGGATGTGCATATTAGAATAATTGCTTTCAACTAAGGGAAGGATTAAATTTGCAAAGCTTTCACATGTCCATGATGATTGGGTAGCTTCAATACTACAATCATTCTAATAGGTGGAGAGCTTCAAGCTTAACTGTCATATTTGCTTTTTGCCCCAGCAAAGGGTAAGCTTATGATAGTTGTTGGCAATGATTTGTAAGATGAATGTAATTTGACAAGATCGAGTGATCTTTTGTTGAATTTGATTATGATTGTTGATATTATGACTACCCCCTCAAGTGACATGTCGATGAGGGAAGGAAAATTAATGAAGAGACGTGTCGCTTGACCAAGATGAATAATTTGGATGCTTTAAGACTTTTTCACTTTGTTGTTATATGGCAAGGCCTTATTCAGCTATGATTTCAACCATTAATAGTAATTGTACATATCTATCCCATGGAGTAGTTTGACCAAAATGGCCTTCTTATGAAATCAATATGATAACAATTCCAATTAGGCTTGTGTTGAATCACTTATTATTGATGATCTACTAAAAATATCATAGAAAAGATGAAATGAATGCCTCATTATCGTGGGGTAGTTCAGCCGCTATGGACTTCTTCAAGATTTAAGTGAATCTTTTCAATTCAATGATGACTAATTTGACCTAAATGGACTTATGGGAATATACTCATCTTGATGGATTGCATGGAGCGCAAGTCGCTGCAACTGCAAAGTGTATAGGTTAAATGACTGAATACGAGGCACATTTAAATTTTGGTTTATGTATTTTTTTATTATTTATGTTTATGAGATGCACATGGATGCAATGCTTATATGTTATGTTGATTTGATGCTATATGATGTGATGTATTGATGACATGCACTAGCTAGATGATGGATGTATGACTAGATATTGTGATCTAGATGTGTAGATGGACTACTTATGTATGCATATATGGATGTAATGCTAGATGTTAAATGCATGTTTAATTTCATTTAATTGTATGCATTTAATTTGTGCTATGATTAATGCAATGTATGTAATGCATTATTTACATGACGATGATCTAATGTAAATGAACTATATGCTTTAATCACTTAAAACATAAGGAATGAATGCAACATGAATTTAACAATCTAATGGATGACACCATATAATGTATAAAAATCATGAATGAAAATGTTAAATCTTATCATAAGAATTAATCATTTTAACATCCTTATATAAAATTATGAGTTTGGAAGATATGAAATGATTTTTGAGATGAGATGTATTATGGTTATTAGGTAATTTTTGAGGTTTTCCATGAGATTCAAATACCCTAGTTGACTTATCAAAAGTTGTATAATGACTATACTAGACTCTTGAAAGATAATTTTTTTACTATGAAAGACCAAGATATTCATTATCCCTATGTGTGCAAATCAATATATTAGAGGAGACATAATACTACCTCATTTCCAAGCAGGATTCATTCAACCCATTACTATAATGAGGATCACCAGATGTCCACCCTGATACTAGGTTTGGATGTAGTTAAACTAGACCACTAGGCAATACAAGCCACCTAAAGCTAGCTCATTTGTAAATTTCTTAGACCTACCCCAATGTTAGGTGGGATTCATTCAGCCCATTGCTGTATTGGGGATCACTCTATGGTTTTGAGTATTGAACATTCCAGGGATTCAAGCTCTTCACCCCCTTATTTTATTTTGATTTATTGGGATACTTGCTCATGTATAGTGATAAAAATCACTATTTATTTTGTATTTTGTTTTTCTTTTGTTTTGAGCAAGGGATTTGATTTGATTTTAGGATTTTTATCCTTTATGTAAGCAAGGGATTTCTTGGGTAGAGGGGAACTTGCCATTTTTCCAATGATCACCACTCTAGACCATGCGCATCACAAAATGAGCAAGTAACAAAATCTTTTTCTTAAGGTGACTAAGATCACTTTATAGTGTTCACCTTTCCTTATCCTTATTAGGATTGTTAATATGTTTTATTAGTTATGGGATTCTGATATATGCTAGGTGCTATCAAAACTAGACCTCATCCTCAAAAGCAAAGGTAGCTTTCTACCAAATCTTAGAAGATCACTAGTTATGGTTTAATGACCGAAAAACCCTAGTATATTCCTCATAACAACAGGAAGGGTTGTGTTGAGAAACACAATTACTCACAAGGGTGATGGATGATGATGATGCATAGATGCATGATTGAAATACAAACATGGTATCATTTGTAAGATTGCAAACACAACCTATCCTAATGCAAGTGTGATGGATGGACATGCCTAAATGCAATGCAATTAAATGAATGCATGTGCAAAATGAAATGCATGTTGTAAATGCATTTGAATTTTTATGTTTTGCAACATTTTTGGATTTTATTGCTTTTTTATTTTTATGGATTTTGATGTTTTCCATGTTTTTTATGTTTTGATTATTTTAATTTTTTTTTTTTTAAATTTATGTGTGGAACGCCTTAAGATGAAGGATGTTGAGAGTTTCAAGCTCTTCAACCCCTTCAAGTGATGTTAGGTTATATTTTCCAGGTCCTATATTTTCTTATATGATAAGGACCTAACCATTTGGACATAAATTTATCTCGTAAGTGTGACAATAGGTTTGAGTTCTATTGGTTCTCCTTTAGTACAATATCACCAACTTTAAAGTCTCTCAAATGGAATTTATTGTTATAAGCTCATTTTAGGTGTTTTTGATAGATGCAAATATGCTCAAAGACATTCATGCAATGTTCATAAAGAAGCGTTAGTTGATCAAGGTGAGCTTGTCGTGCAGTGTCATCATCAATGAACTCTTTCAATGCGACATGTAGGGTTGGAATTTCTAGCTCTAAGGGCATAATATCCTCAGTGCCATTTACTAGTGAAAACGAGGTTGCCCCAGCAGGCATCCATATACTAGTCCTATAAGACCATAATGCAAGGGACAGTTGTATATGCCAATTTTTGTGGTTTTCTTGTACCATATTTTTCAATATGGCTACCTTTATCTTGTTTGAAGCTTTAGCTTACCCGTTTGCTTACGAATAGTATGGAGTCACAAAAATGTGTTGTATATTGTACTTGGATTTCAAATCCCTTAAAATTTTGTACTTTAATTACGTTCCATTATCCGAGATAATATTAAATGATATCCCAAAATGAATTATGATATTGTGGAGTATGAAATCTTCAATATGTGCTCTTGTTGTCATTGTTAGACGGATTGCTTCCACCCATTTTATAAAATACTTAGTAGCCATTATAATGAATGTATGTTGGCCTAATTATGGGGGAGAGATCTTCCCAATTAGATCTAATCCCCACTAATAAAATGGTCAAGCCACTTAAATGGGCTGTAAGTGTCACATCCCACCTTGGAGGAATATTTTTAAGTTGCTACTTGTGTAATGGTAGCAAAATTTAATGTTTAATATAGTTGCATTGTATTTGTCGAAATAAAATGATGTTGTGTTGCTTTATTGTAGGAACATTTATTTTAATAGATGGAAGACTGACCACAAAATGGAAATTATGACTATGACAACTCAACAGGTAAAGCTCATAATCCTATCATTACTAGTTACCTCCCTAATGGCGATGTTACTTGAGTATTACTCTAAAATTATGACACAATCAAAGGAAAAATGGTGATGGGGGATACTGAGCACATGCATTGAGTGCTTGTATGTCATTTGTGTGTGATTCATATTTGATTTCCTGATTAATTTGCATGAGATTAGTTTAATTAAATTTTACTTGAAAATGCACATTAAATAATATTTTGCATTTTTCAAATTACCTTTATATATATATATATATATATATATATATATAATTAGAAGCATCTTTTCTAAAAGAAAGAAAGCAAAATAAATAAAATATACATATATTTAGAAACCTCTTTCTTGTCTAAGAAGAAAGAAAGCTATAAATGGCCATGGAGGTTGAGAAAAAGGGGAGGATGTTATGCTGGGAGAAGGCAAGAGAAGAAAGAAGAGCCAAGGAATATTTATCTTGTGGAAGTCCTAGGTTGGAACTTTCCATTCTAATTCACTTATGTCTTGTTGAATACTTGTTTATTTTGAAAGTAAAGCCATTTTGTCTGTTTAGATTGTGTTTTTCTTCTCAATGATATAGTCGAATATTGACTACAATTTTGATAATGGAATCAAATTTATATTATCCATTAGAAAACTTTTGTGACCGCATCCATTCTAGAATGAGACACAGTAGTAGTATCATGATCGGCTTATAAATATTGAGCCATATAATATTTCATTATTATCTTATAAGTAATATTTATGCAAATATGGGGATAAATGGACTTATATGAAATTGAACTCTACGAGTTCGAGTTGTATGAGCCAAATTCTGTGTTGGCATTACTCCCAACCCAGTCCATCTAAGGGAACCAATAGGGATCTATGTCATCCTCATTTATGCATCGGCTTAATATCATTACATCTACAACCTTAAGCTTTGTTTTGGTTCAATTAAGATCATTCAGCTAGAATTCAGAGCATTGGTAGTCCCTGATTGGGATTTGCTTTACGTACCTTTCTAGTGCATAGAAATTCATCTGCCATTGGGATATCAATACTAGTACATCTACAATATCATTAGATCATTATCAATCGAAAATCAACATTGGGATAGGCATATCAGAACTCAAGGACTCCCATTCTCATTCCTGCAGATTCAGCGTTTATGTTGTTTATACCAAAATGGACTTCAAACTAAGCCTTTCTATCATTCGATGGTGCCCTATTAATGATTATCAAGGATGAGTTAGGATTTTGTTATGTCATCCATATCAATTGTCTATGTTGTGTTGTATTACCACTAGCTACACTTAAGGTGACCTTTGTGTGAAGCCACTGACAAAACTCCTATACTATCCTCCATGGTCGGTAGTTTGTCTTTGAGGCTAAATTATGGTGAAGTGAAATCTCTTTAACCAAAAATTTATCTGGTTTTTGCCTCTATTTGGGTTTTCACCACATCCAAATTGAAACCATCCTTGATCTATAGCCAACATTGCACCCACATCAGAGTTATCTTGCAAACCTTCTCTATCTGTCGTCATAAACTTTTGCATGATAATGTAAATTTAACCTTCTCTTCCCTAAGTTTGGTGATATTCTAAACAAATGATGGTTGGAATTATGAATCAATCCTTATTATGAAAATATTAAGGATGGATGAATCATCTATTCATGATTGATGATTTCTTTGTATGTGATATACATCTGGAAAAAATGTGATGCATGATTGCATATAAAATGATGAAGGGGATTAAGAATTAATCCTTGTTATGATGAATGAATTATTTATTCATGCTTGGTGATTTTCTATGTTAAATGTTGGAAGTAAATGGAGGTAATGATTTTAGTGAAATTATAGATTCTGTATGTAAAATACATACTATGATTTATTATGAAATCCTTAGTGAATTGAATCCACTAGAAGAATGGATGATCTGGGTGTCCATCCAGGAAGAGGTATGGGACTCTTCCAAATATCCCTGAAAATCAAAGGAATGGCATTCATGTTGATTGGATTAGAAAAGTAAATAGACTTGGATGCTAGATAATTGATGGGAATTTATGGGGTTTTCCTCTTTGAGAGATTGATTGAATAGTATTAAAGCAAATCTTGGAGGTAAATTTGGTATCATTTGGAGGTAAGAGATATACTCTTTGGATTGGATTTTGATAACCAAATTAGCAAGATAATTAGATATTATGTTGGATCAAATTTTGGAAAAAATTTGATAACAGTTTACAAATGCATTCTTGGAAATTTTAAGATAGAGGATGAAATAATTGAATGCATATTGGGATCTAGTTATGAAAATAAATTGATTTGATAGCTAAACTTGGATTGAAATATAAAAATTGTGTAGGATATTTGATGCATCTTTAGCTCACATTTTGGAAGAGAATTGATAGGATTTGGAAGGTAATGAAATGAATCTTGGGTCAAATGTAGGAAGCAAAATGGATAGCAATTGAGAATCAATTGAATTGATTAATATGTTGTATTCAATAGGGAATTAGACCCCTATTTATTTGTATATAATCAAAGGAAATAGCTTTAGTATAATGAGATTTATATTAGCCATGCTAATCCTCTAAGGGTTTACTTTTATTAACATGATATTAAGGAGAAAGGTGGCTGACATGGGTTGTTATGATATAATTATGAAACGATAATTTAAGTTATTAGCTTAAATTTTTAATATTAGGAAGAATGTTTTATTAATGAATTAAAGGTATGGGACTTTAATTCATGGATTGAATTTGTGTCAATTATGTAGAATTAATTTGGAATTCATTCTTGAGGGAGCTTATATGGTTCTCTCTAAAAATGATACAATCTCTCCAAAATAATATTTTGATGATTATCACAAACATATAAAAATTCTTAGGATGGCTTACAGGAAGGAATCAATAGATTCCTTAATTGCATCATGAGTTTAAAGGAAAAAAGAGATTCCTTATTGGTATGGTAAATACATTAATGATATAATGATGACTTAGAGAAAGAAATTAGGAAAATTTCTTAATTGCATCATGAATTTGATAAGGAACGGTTGTATTACTTGCCATGTAAAATTGATTGAGGGACCCATAGTGGCCCTTCTATATTTTTAATATTTGACATCCTAAGTTTATGAATATGAGGAGAGTACATATTTTTGAGGCTAGTTTTATTCCCCATGAGGTTTCCCAGGATAAACAATGTGTCACTCTATTTGTGGTTTGTTGTGTTAATTCTTGTTCATGTTGTTTTTACTTCAAAATAAAAACAATTTAAGTGGATAAGATAGTTAAATGCTTTATGAAACAGTTATGCAATTCTTATATTATGTCAATATGTACTATGATGCAAAGAATGTATGCTTAAATTTAATTTATTTTGATTTACTACGATTATGTCAATTATTTTTTGAAATGTATTGGGTAATTATGATTGATGTAGTTATCTATATTTACCTTTCAATCACCAGCACTTGATGCATTCAAGGATTGTATGGATGCTAAAAGTAGAATGTAATGGAATGTAAATCTTGCTCAATTGAATATCTCATGTGTGCTACAATCTCAAGAATCATAATTTAATGGATTATATTCCTCAAGGATTAATCAAATTATGTCCACATCATAAAAATTCATGGTTGGTATAACCTAAAACATTATGATAACAAATTGTGGATTATTTCAAGTGGAAACTTGGAGTGGGTTGGAACCCACAAAAAGGTAATTGGGACTTGGGTTGTGAACCAAGTCAGACTTTACATTCTAAATTAAGTATTGAATGTACATGAGGAATGGGTACTCCCATGATGGACAAATAATGTCCTTTTGTAATGAACTTAATTGATTCATTTATATAATAAAAAGGGTGGATAAATAAGCCTTAAGAAGTATAAGGTAATATAATCATGGCATTCCAAGGATTATGTAATTTTAATCACATATAGTGATTTTGTTATCCCATCAAGAAGATGTGGGTAGGATCTAATATCTATGAATAACCATTGTTGAGGTTATTTCATTATGATAGGTTTCCATATTCAAGGCATTCACCTATATATTGGTCTTAGCGGACAATATGGTTAAGGGTGATTTTTTGTTTATAAGAGATGAAATTTAATGCTTGGCCAACGTTCCCATATTCGATTGGTATGAGGATTTTGTAGAAGCTGATCACTTCTACTCAAGAGTGACTCTAATAAAGTCTTAATAACTCTTGATTTTATTTGCCTTGATAGCTTACAATCCAAATGGAATGATTCTATCTTAGTTCATGATTATGATCCTTGCCTCATGAAATATGAATATGTATATATAAAAAAATTGTGGTAATAAATAGGGTTGTTATAGTAAGGCCTATGATGGCAAGTGCATAAGACTAGCAAGATGCTGACATTTAATGTACTTCTTGACATACACGGTGCAATCCTTCTCCAAAGTGGACCAATAATAACCCATTTGAAGGATGTGCTTGACGATGGCCATGCCACTGAAATGGTTGTTGCATGTACCTTAATGAGCTTGGGATCTTGCCCAAGATAATTCTTGAGGCTCAAGACAATGAAGGATAAATCCATCATAGCTTCGATGGTATAAGATGTCTCCTAATAAGACATACTTTATCGCTTTCTATTTAAATGTACATTTTATGGCACGCGATAATCTCTACAGGATTAAACCAAGCTTAAGGAAGTCATGAAGTTGTGACATCTAATCCTAATAAGCTTATGCCTCGACATTCAAGATGACTTGTTCCCCTTGTGATTTGCTATACATGAATGCAGACTAGGATACAACCTTATGGTGAATGGTGGTGCCATTTCCCATAGGACCCAATGAGATCATAGAATCCTAGGGTGCCTTCTTAAGAAAGTCTTTGGATTTATAGAACCACTCATGGTTTGGTTCTATATGAATCATGTTCACTGATTATTTATTATCGAAATACTCACACTGCATCACAACTTGCAAAAGCGTATTTATATGAATGGTAGTAAAATTGGTAAAAGTATTCTCAGGGATCAAGGATCCCAAATATACCATAGTATCTACAAATATGTTGACATACAAGGGATTGCCTCAATGTCATACCACTCTAGATGGGCTAGATAAGTGTTAGAAATATCCTTGTAAGTTTTCATGATAGGACATATACATTGAAACAGTTTCTTAACTTGATTGACAATGAGAAGGGAGTCACAAAATATGTTTAATATTTTAATATTCATGGTGATTGCTATTTGGAGGCCCAATATTAGGGCCTCATATTTAGCATTTTTATTGGTACAAGGAATGTCTAGCTTAAATGACAAGGGCATTGGAGCACCTTATGGCATGAAAAATATAATTCTTGCACCATCCCTTGCTCACACTTTGAACCATCAAAGAACAAAGTCATATCAGCTTTGTTATCTGGTTCTTTGGGTTCAAGAGATTTTGATAACATAAATACTGCATAATCAGGAAGCTCTATGACAAGAGGATAACTATATTTGAGAGGTGCCTCTTCTAGAATATCAGCTATGACCTGTCCCTTGATAGAATTTTGGTTGATTAATTCTAAATCAAATTCTATCAATAGCATGATCCACTTTGCAATACGTGTATTATGATATGTCTTTCTCATCATATACTACAAAGGATTCTATTTTTATATCATAAACATCGTATGACTTAGCATGTAGTGGCACAACTTCTTAGTCACAAACACCACTGCTAAACACAACTTCTCCATGGATGCATACCCTAGCTCATAACTCACCAAGGTGCGGTTGATATAATATATCACTTGCTCTTTATATTGCACATTATTTTGGGCTAACATGGTTCCTAGTGCAAAGTTAGTACTCGATATATAAATCAAGAATGGCACTTTTGGTCTTAGTGGAGCTAGCACTGGTGAAATTTCTAGGTATTGCTTAATTTTAGTAAAGGCTGCTTGACAGTCCTAGTTGCAATTTAATGGGACCCCCTTGTGTAGCATTTGATTCATGGGTTGGCATTTATCTAATAATTATGTGATGAATCACTTTATGGATTCTAGTTTGCCTTGAAGGCTTCTTAGCTATTTGATATTTGTGGGAGTATGCATTTCTAGTATAGCCTTAATATTTTTTGGGTCAACTTCGATCCCTCATTTAGAAACAATGAATCCCAAGAGTTTTCCTAAATTTATGTCAAATATGTTGAGCAAGGTGCAGCAAAAGTATTTTCATTGTTGTAAACACAGTCAGACAGATCAGTTGATGAAGTGGATAGGAGTTGAGAGGTTCTTTAGATTGTTGTCAACACAGTCAGACAGATCGGTTGATGCTCAGATAGATCGGTTGATGCAGTGGACAGGAGTTCAGTGATGTAGTGGACAAGAGTTAAGAGGTTCTTCAAAGTATGTACAGTGATTATCCAAAATATCAAAGTGGCCCATATGCTAAAAATCAAAAGAAAATCACAAGGAAGAAAAATGTCGTGATATCGTGACATGTTGAGAGAAAGAAAAACTGTCGCGATATTGCAACATGTTGAGAGAAAGAAAAACTGTCATGATATCGTGACATGTTGAGAGAAAGAAAAACTATCGTGATATCGCGACATGTTGAGAGATAGTATGGAAGAAAAAGTGTCATGATTTCGCGACATGTTGGAAGAGAAAAAGGAAAGTAGAAAAAGTGTCACGATTTCACGACATATTGCAAGAGAGATAGTACGAAAGAAAAAGTGTCACGATTTCGTGACATGTTGGAAGAGAAAAAGGCAAGTAGAAAAAGTGTCATGATTTTATGACATATTGCAAGAGATATTGTACGAAAGAAAAAGTGTCATGATTTCGTGACATGTTGGAAGAGAAAAAGGCAAGTAGAAAAAGTGTCACGATTTCGTGACATATTGCAAGAGAGAGAGCCCGAAATAAAAAGTGTTGCGATTTCGCGACATGTTGCATTTTTGCGGACCAAACCAAAGAGAAAATGCAAGGAATAAAAAGTGTCGCGATATCACAACATGTTGCATTTTTTGCAATCCGAAGCGAAGAGAAAATGCAAGGAAGAAAAAGTGTCATGATATCACGACATGTTGCATTTTCGTGGTCTAAAGCGAAGATAAAATGCAAGGAGGAAAAAGTGTCACGATATCATGACATGTCACATTTTCACGACTTGAAAAGAATAGGAAGGCCAAGAAGGAAAAGTGTCGCGATATCGCGACATGTCACAGTTTTGCAACTTGAAAAGAGTAGGAAGGCAGAGAAGGAAAAGTGTCACGATTTCGCAACATGTTGCATTTTTGCAACTCAAAAAGGGCAGGAAGGAAGAGAATGAAAAAGTGTCGCAATATCATGACATGTCATGTTTTCATGACCCGAAGGTAAGAGAAAGAGCAAAGGAGAAAAAGTGTCATGATATCACGACATGTCGCATTTTTGTGACTCTAGGAGGAGAGAGAAAGTAAGAAGGCAAAAGTGTCGCAAAATCGCAACAAAAGTAAAAAGGAAGAGTACGGAGGCAAAAGTGTTGCGATATCATGACATGTTGTGTTTTTGTGAGTACAAGCAAATAGAAGATGCAAGGAGGTGAAAGTGTTATGATATCGTGACATGTGTTTTCATAGGTATAAGAAAACAAAAGATGCAAGGAGGCAAAAGTGTCATGATATCATGACATGTTGTTTTTTCATGGGTACAAGCAAACAAAAGAAGCAAGGAGGCGAAAGTGTCACGATATCATGACATGTTGTGTTTGTGTGGGTGTGATCAAAGAGGCAAAAGTGTCACGATATCATGACATGTGTTTTTGTGAGCTAAGAAGAGAACCCAATCGAAATAAGATATGTGACAATTAACTAAAGTCGTTATGATAGTTATAGGTGCAGTTACAAAAGAAGTCGATACGACAGTTATAGCAACAGTTACAAAAGAAAATCATGTAGATAAAATAAGAAGAGTTAACTGAAGTCGATACGACAGTTACAGGTGTCGTTATAGAAGAATATCATGCAGCTAAAATAAGAATAGTGAACTAAAGTAAGTATGACAGTTACAGGGGCAGTTATGGGTTGCATGTGAAAATATGGAAGCTAAAAATAGAGTCAGAACTTTTTTATAAAAGGTCTACGTGGAGAATTATGTGACACTGAAATAGAGTGAAAGTGCTTGGGATTAATGCGAGGTGGATTTAATCTTGCAAAGAGAGCAAGAGGAGAGCAAGAGAGGTGTACGATATGTGAAGCATGAGGAGAGTGCACTGGAGCCGAGCAAGCACAATGTGTGTTGTGTAAAGAGTGGGAAATGTTGAGAAAGCAATACACCAGTCAGGGTCTTGTAAAAGTGAAGGCATCTTTATGTCAATATTCTAATTTTAGAACAGAAGTCCAAGTTTGTGCTTGGCATTAGGGGTTGGTTCTCCTTCCAGTTGGTGCTGGTAAATCAGGGGTTGGTGCTCCTTCCAGTTGGTGCTGGTAAATCAGGGGTTGGTGCTCCTTTCTGTTGTTGCAGATAAATCAGGGGTTAGTGCTCCTTCCAGTGGGTGCTGGTAAATTGATTATAAAATTGGTATTTTGCAAAGGTTGGATTTGGATGGGAGTCCAAATAGTCAATTTTGAGGAGTAGCCAAAACTGGTGAACCTCGGTACATCTTGTGTTGTGTGATGCTCTTTTGGTATATTTGCTTTATTGAGTTTTAAGATTTCATTGTTTAGGCATTAAGAATTGAAAATTTAAGTTTTTAAGAGCTACACTGATTCACCCCCCTCTCAGTGTCATTGTGAGACTAACAATTGGTATCATATCCAGTTTCCCTTGTCAGGCTAAATCAGCTAGGGTCGATCTTGGATTATTACGCAATGGGTAAGATGAATAGATCCTCATAAAATAAGGCATCTCAGTCAGTTTTAGTTCCTATGGAAGAGAAAATTGAACTATAAAAAATAGGAATGAATTCTAAAAATATAGGAGTGAATTCTGAAGCATGTGATGAAAACCTTGAGGTTGAAGTATATCTAGAAGGTGAGTTGATCACTGCACTTGAAGAGTTGAATATAGAAAAAAAAAAAATAGAAGACTGTCCAAGAAGTTGAATAATATGGGGATAAGATCGAATATCTCTTCTTACAAATTCATAAAGCCAAGAAAATAGAATAAGCCTTGAAGTCACACCTGGATGATAAAGTCATTGTATGTAGCAAACATGAAGAGGAATCTAACAAAGTTTTGAGTGATCTACAGCTGCAAGTAGAAGAGTCCAAAAGGATTGAAGAAACTCTCAGGTCACAGATCAATAAGAAAGATATTGTTTGCTACAAACAAGAAGAGGAGATTGTTTTATTGAAGAAACAACTAGAAGTGGCCAATACAAATCTCAAATTTGAGAAGATCACAGAGTTGCTAGATAAAATGATAAGTCATCAAAGAAGCTCCATGTGTAAGCTTGGTCTTGGATATGAAGCTAAACAACCTTCATCTTCTAAATATGCAGAGAAGAAGAAGTCCACTGCTGAAGGATCAAAGCAAGAATAGTTTGAAGCTAAAACTTCAAAAGGAAAAAATTTCAAAGGAGATCTACAACAAAGAAACCATAACAAAATAGGTTCTATCACTCTCACTCTATTCATAATAATGCTTTTAATGGCTATTGTTTTAGATGCAACCATTATGGTCCCAAGGCAATTTATTGTGGATTGAATAATAGATCAAAGAGTTATGCAGGTAGAAATACATCTGTTGAACACCATGTGCAATGTTTTAAATGTAATGGTCATAGGCACATAGCAAGGTTTTGTCCAAGAACTTTTGCATCTAATCTAAGGCAAGACAACAGATTTCATCAAACACAAAGAATGCAACACATACAGGGAAGAAATCATGTGCATCAAAGAAAGGAAAATAATCATCCATCAAGGATACACAAGATACAACCACCCAAGAGAAATGTTCAAGTTCACGAAAAGGTTCAAAATAGGGATGTAGTTGAAAAACTCAAGCCCAAGTTCAAGAAAGGTTGGAGAAAGAAAGAAGAGAGGAAATCGTTTCTCCTTAAAATGAAGGAGATTACTCCTCTATTGCACTAAGCCAGGTAGCACATCCTCAAGGTGAGCAATCTTAAAGTTTTATTTTAATGCTCCTATGATTGTTTGGTTATCTAAGGATGAAAGGCAAGTAGTCAGGGGGAGTTGTCGTATAGTTTTCAAAATGTGTTTCATTTCATGTAGTTGTTTGTGGAGTTAATAAGTAGGAGCATGAGATGTTGGCTTGATAGAGCCAGCTTGTTGCGGGCCAAACAAGGTGAATGGTTTCCTATTTTTGTCACATGCCCGTGCATTTAATTATCAACCCAGGGAGCTTCGTAAACTTGCGAAGAGTCGAAATTAGGTTACTACAATACCACTGGAGGTGAATCTGCTAATCCTACGTTTGGGGGGTGTTCTTGAGATGGTTGTCAATCATTCCCGCACTCCTCAATAAATTACGTAAGAAGAACATAATTTAAATCTACAGAAATAAATCATGTACATATTCCTGAAAATGAATCTACTACAAATACTGGAACTAGCAAACCAATGAACATTCCTATGAAAGCAATAAACTAATTAAAATAAATAAACAAGAAGGAAATGGGGAAGAAATACTGGCTTGGAGTGGGCCCAGGCTCCAGCAACTTCTTCCCGATCGAACACGCGCTTTAGAACTTCTGTAACTGTAATATATTTATCAACGCATTACAATGTAACTCTAAATGGATTAATTATTTCTATATATCTCTCTATATCTCTATATCTTTTCTATATCTCTCAGAATGATCTGCGTGTGTTTATATAACACACCCATAGAACTTCTATTACAGAAGTGGTTACAATAGTCGATTCTTCCCAGACTAAATTAGAACAGTCTGGCGAATGCAATCGACGTCTGGCATTCTATTTTGATGGCGGCATGTTCGTTCTGGTTCGTGCTTTGCCTGGCATCCGTAAGACATTTTGATACGTTGGTGCTATCTCCAATTTAGCTCTGCATGACGTAGAGCTGGAACTGCACCAGCCGCTACTGTCCACGTCCTTCGAGTCTGGTCAACGGGCAAAGAATCAGTGGCGCCTTTCATGAGGGAGGTGCATTGGCTTTGGAGGCGCTGCATTCATTGGTGCCTTTCGATTAGGAGGCACTCGCATTTGGTTGGCGCCTTTCGGTGCAGGGAGGGCTGGTATTCGGTTGGCACCTTCGATCGTAGGGAGGCGCTCGTCTTTGGTTTGGCGCCTTCCATGGGGAGGAGCGATATTCAGTTGGCGCCTTTCGACTGCAGGGAGGCGCTCATCTTTGGTTTGGCACCTTTCGACTACAGGGAGGCGCTGATATTCAGTTGGCGCCTTTCGACTGCAGGGAGGCGCTCGTATTTGGTTTGGCGCCTTCTGACTGGGGAGGCGATATTGGTTGGGACCTTGACTGGAGGCGCTCGTCTTTGGTTTGGCACCTTTCGATTGTAGGGAGGCGCTTGTTCCCTTGGCGCCTTCCGGTTGCAGGGAGGCGCCTATGTTCTCTACATTGACCCTTAATGAAATAAAGTGCCAGGTCCATCAAAAGGACCTCGACTGTTCCAAATCTAACTAAATCAACTGCAATTCCACAAAACATACTAAAAGCACACAAATTAGATAACACGCATAATTATATCAAATATCTATATAATCATTCATAAAAGTATGCAATCCTTATTATACAACCGCATATTGATCAAAGAAATATGTACAAAATATGAGCATTTCTGGTGCTCATCATCCCCCCATGCCTAACATATGCCACGCCCTCGTGGCATCCAAACTACAGGTAGCCCTCTGACTTTTCATCGTCGCCATCTCTTGGAGGATTCGGCTGCCCCTGCGGCCTGAGTCTGTCTTTTCGTGCCGGCATGTGAAGGTGTGGTTCACCTTTGCCTATGGGAAACTACGGCTGTCAATTGTCCCCTTCTTGTTCTGGCCGCTATTGGTGGTGGTCTAGCCAACGTTGTTCCTGCCGATTGAAATGCAGCTTCGGCAGCTTGCCAGAGGTCGACGTCTGGAGGTTTGACCACTGCCAGAGGGATATCCGAGTTATCCTCTCTGGAAGGCACTACTTGGGCCTTGTATAATCCGGCCACTTCAGGGGTAAGCCCTGCATTCTCCTTTGCAATTGCAGTGGCCTCCAATTGTGGGCCATATACTCCCCACCATTCCAAGTACCTCCTCATCATGGAAGGCCACCCTCGGGATGAACCATAGATGTCCCAAAACTGGTTGTCTTTCATCGGATTGACGCAGATGCCAGAATCTCCTTTTATCCTCGAGGATGCCTTCCTGGCCTCCTTGGCTACTTTCATTTCATTGCGCAGCTACTCAAAATATTTTTGCCTTTCGACAAATAGCTGCATGTCCCATTCGTCCTCCTCTGACTCGACGAAGGTCACTTTCACCTTCTGTCGAGCCGTCCTGGGCCTCTTTGCCTTGGCCTCTATAGAAAATGTGGCGGCTCGGACCGGGGTCTCTTCTTTCTCCTTTGGGGACTTCTCTTTACTCTGAAGGATCGGTTGTGCTACTATCTCTAGGGGTGATCCTTCATTCTCCTGTCTACCTGGTGTCGACCCCTCAGGCTCTTCTCCTTCTTCAGGCCTAGGGAGGTCCTCCGTATCCTCTGGTCTTATCTATTGCTGGAGACCTTCGTCCTGCTCTGTGTCACTCAGGACAATGATAGGGGGCATCGTAGGACTTCTTTCCTTTTCACCCCTAAAAATAGAGGAATCCTCCCCTGCCTCCGGGCTGCTCTATCGGGCATCCGATCGAATCTCCCCCAAAGAGAATACTCGTTCGACGGATGTGGGAGAGTTCGTCGGCACTTCTTCTGCCCAATCAGTCTGAGTGGCCGCCTCCTGTCTTGTTGTTCCTCTGTCCTGGAGCATTTGATTTTCCTCCTGCAATTGCCAGACCAGCTGCTCGAGCTGAGCGATTCATCTATCCCTTTCCTCCAATTCCCTTTTATGCTGGTTCTGGCAATCTTCCAGAGTCTGTTGTGCCATCCAGCAATCGGTTTGCCATTCGAGCGCCTCCTCCAAGGCCGCATCGATCTGGTCGTTACTCTCGAAAGTTCCTTCATTCCGTGGGCTCTGGTTCATTAATTCTTGGAGGGTTTGGGCGGCAACGTCTATCTCCGGGTCACTCTGTCCTTCCTCTATCGAGAGGAATCATCGTAGACATTTCCTCCTGGGGATTGGTTCGTCCTCACCACCAGCGAGTGGCGCTCCTTCCTCCTCATACTCGGGCATTGGGGAATGCCCTCTGTCCTCTATGTCTTCGGGCATCGGTGACTGCTCTGCCCTTCCTAGAAAATAGGGCGATGCCAATTGCTCGATGTTTGCTATCTCCTCTATAGGGGATGCTTCGCCTTGCCCTAATTCGGCAACCACATTGTGTTGCTCTATTTGGCCGCCATCTCCCTCTGCATCACGGTTCTGTCTTTGTGCTTCTGCGTGGCGGACCAATGCCGATATCAGCCCATGGTGGGCTAAGGCGGATGGTGCCCCCTTATGGTACCGAGCCACTTCATCTTTCAGAGCAGTCGCCAGGTAGAAAGGTATATTTAATTTCCTCCCATGCACTAGGTGATTGAGGAAGTGCACATGATTAATGTTCAGATGGGTATACTTCCCTGTGCATGTGAAGAATCGAGCAATCTGCTCGAACATCTTTCGTATATTCATGGGGAGACTATTTTTGAGTAACCCCTCCCTGTCTATCTACACATTTCCTCCTGGCAGCAGTATTTCGGCGTATAGTTTTAACACTCCGCCCTTGTATGCACATTCCCCCGTGAGAGGCAATCCAGTCGCCTATGAGATGAACTCAGGGGTGACTAGAATTTCCACCCCTCGTACTTGGGCCGCATCGCCCCTCAAAGAGGTGGTGAATTCTCTAGCTACCTCCACATCCTGGCCTTGACTGACCAGGGTGCAGTATTCGAGCCACCCCTCGGCTTCGAATTGGGTCTTCACTGCCCCTCTGATTCCATCAGTATCACTGGGTTCATTCTTCTTGATCGCGTGGTTCTTGGACCTTCCTCCCATGGCGCCTTTCGGTGCTGTATATTTTTTGTCCTTCCTTCTATAGGAAGGCACCTTCTTATAGAAAATATGCCTAACCCTAGCAGTTATGGAAGGTGCCCTCTCATTGGCATGTGTTTTCGGCTATGGGGGGTACGATCTCTATGACAGCTGTATTTTTTGGTACTACGTATTTATAAATAATTATATAAACGATTTGATTTAGTATGCACGTACCTGATTCGACATTCCAGTTGTCATGGTAGCCACTGATTTGTTGACTTGTGACACGAGGGAGGGGTGTGGTCATTTGATGTCACTGATTCGTGCGATGCTTCGTTCTGCCCGAGGCATCCGATAGATGTAAATGTTAGAAGGCATTCTTTGGTACCTTCCCCATGTGGATGGTGCCCTTGTAGCACCTTTCCAACGTTGTCGGTGCTCTTCATCGAACGAATGCACCTTTCGATCCTAGGGAGGTGCCTCTGATTGGCTGGGAGGCACTTTTGCCTGCATGCGTCTTCCCAATGTGGGAGGCACCTCCTTCTGGTTCGTGCCTTCCCGATGTTGGAAGGCGTTCATCTTGATGAATGCACCTTCCTGATGTTGGAAGGCGTATTCGGCTGGATGAATGCACCTTCCTGATGTTGGAAGGCGCCTCGGCTGGATGAATGCGCCTTCCTGATGTTGGAAGGCACCTTCGACTGGCTTTTTTTTTTTTAGATTTGGTGCCTTCCTACCACGGAAGGCGCCTACATATGTATTTTATTATATATATATATATATATTTTTGAACTTCATAGATGGAAGGCGTTGTCTTCCGATTTGGCACCTTCCGGATGCAGTAAGGTGCCTTCTTCTAGATGGGCGCCTTTCGGGTGCGGTAAGGCACCTTCTTGTGGACTTGGCACCTTCTGGATGTAGTAAGGCGCCTTCTTCTAGACTTGGCGCCTTCTGGTGTAGTAAGGCGCCTTCTTCTGGACTTGGCACCTTTGGATGTCGTAAGGCGCCTTCTTCTAGACTTGGCACCTTCTGGATGGTAAGGTGCCTTCTTGGACTTGGTGCCTTGGTGGTAGGTGCTTTTGTGGTTTTGGATTGGGCTTCTTGGCTGGCCAGTAAGGCGCCTTCTTGGATGGCGATTTGACTGGAAAAAGGGTGATCAAGCCTTCCCAGTTTTTCATGCTGCCCAGATTCTACCTACGAGCCGGTGTCGAAATGCTGAGCCGAATCAGGCCTGGTTTCCCAGATACCTATCCCTCGTGTTGTCAGGTCCTCCACCTACAAAAAGCAACCAAAAAAGAAAGGAAAATAAAGGCAGTTAGACGCGTTCCGTGCCTGTTAGGCCCTGGATTAGGATGCCTGCAGCTTGCATGCGGGCGTCGTCCCTGCAAAAACACACATTAAAAAAAACTATATTAACTAAAAAATTTGGGTGAGCACTTTCGTGCCCACCATTTCACCTGTGAGAGTTCGGTCCAGATCTAGCAAGATGGGGTCTCCCCCATGCCTACTCTGGATTCCACCTGTAACGTTTCGGACGTATTATAGGGGCGTAGTCGGTGGCCATTGACTGTGAACATGGTGTTGCTGCCGTCAATTGTCTTAACGTGCACCGCCCCATTCCTAATGAGCTCTGCCACCTCATACGGCCCCATCCACCTCTGCATAAGTTTGCCCTTCCTTTCCTGGAACCGGGAATCGTACAACAGTACCCATTCCCCTACCTGGAACTTCTTCAGCTTGATGTGGTTATCATGCCACTTCTTTCTCTGCTTCTGTATAATCTCTGTCCTCTGCAAAGCATCCAGTCAGATTTCGTCCAGCTGATCTAGCTGGTGAATCCTCTATTTTTGAGCTTCGTCCAAGCTCAAATTTAATTCTGAAGCCGTCCTCAGAGTTTTGATTTCGAACTCGATGGGCATCATCGCATTTTTCCCATAGACCAGTTGGAAAGGTGTGCATCCTGTGGTGGATTTCCACGTGGTGTTGTATGCCCAAACTGCCTCCGACAACCATGTGGCCCAATATTTCTTGTGTTGCTGCATGGTTTTGGTCAGGATGTTTTCTATCTCCCTGTTTGTCACTTCTACTTGCCCGTTTTCCTGCGGATGGTAGGGCATGGTTTTATTGTGCCAAACTCTATATTGCTCCATCGGCTCCTCAATCAATTTGGAGGTGAATTGGGGCCCTTGGTCTATTGTTATCTCTCGAGGAACCCCAAATCATGTGAAAATATGGGCAAATAAGAAATCGGTGACCGTTCTTTCCTTTGAGTCCCTTAATGCCTGCACTTCCACCCATTTGGTGACGTAATCCGTGCAGACCAGAATAAACCTCCTTCCCATCGAAGGTGGATTGAATGGTCCCACGAAGTCCATGCCCCATTTATCGAAAGGTTCCAGGTGTACCTAGGGCTGCAGGGGCATTTCATCTCGGTGGGTTGGTCTACCCATCCTCTGGCACTCGTCACACTTGCTGGTATACGCTGCCACGTCCTTGAACAGAGTGGGCCAAAAATACCCAGCCTGCAGGATTTTGTAGGCAGTTCGTTTCCCTGCAAAGTGTCCTCTGCATGGCTCATCGTGACATGCCTTGAGCACTTCTGAAAACTCCTGTTCTGCTATGCATCTTCTTATTATTTGGTCCCATCCTATTTTAAATAGGAGACCATCCATCCAAAGGAATGATGCGCTCTTCTCTATGACCGCCTACTTTTCTCGGTAGGAGAGAGCAGGTGAGGTCCTTCCGATGGCCAAGTAATTGGCTATGTCTACATACCATGGAGTTTGTTCACTAATAGCGAATAGATGTTCATCCAAAAACTGATCTTCCACTGCTTGATGATCTGTTGGTATCAATCTGGATAGAAAATCTGCCACGACGTTGTCCTTGCCTGGTTTATCGACTATAGTGATGTCGAATTCCTGCAATAGCAACAGCCATCTGATAATTCTGCCACCAATGGCCGGCTTGCTCATCAGATACCTGATAGCCGCGTGGTCCGTATGGACGAAGACCTTGTATCCCGTTATATAGTGGCGGAATTTGTTTATTGCATGGACAACTACGAGGAATTCTTTTTCTGTCACTGTATAGTTGAGCTCTGCTCCCGCCAAGTTTTTATTGACATAATAGATGGCATAAAATTCTTCACCGTCTTTCTGCCCGAGGACTGCTCCGATCGCACCGTTAGATGCATCACAGTAAATATGGAATGGTATGGCCCAATTCGGTCCTCTCAAGACCGGTGCAGATATCAATTTTTCTTTCAGCAATTGGAATGCTTCTTCGTAGTCTCCCATCCAATTGAACTCTACGTCCTTAGAAAGTAGGGTGTGCAGTGGTTTGGCAATCTTACTAAATTCGGCGATAAATCACCGGTAGTACCCGGCTGATCCAAGGAAACTTCTTACCTCCTTCTACGTTCTGGGGCTAGGTAGGTCTCTGATGACCTCAATCTTCCTCTTGTCTACTTTTATTCCTTCCGTAGAGAGGTGGTGTCCCAACACGATGCCTTCCTGCATCATCATAAAACATTTTTCATTACTTAGGGACAAATGATTTTCCTTGCTCCTGTCGAGCACTCTTTCCAGATTTGTCATTGCATCTTCGAAGGTTTCTCCATAGGCGGTGAAGTCATCCATGTATACTTCCACCCCGTCTCCTATCATATCAGAGAATATGCTAAGCACCGCCCTTTGAAAGGTGGTCGGTGCGTTGCACAGTCCAAAAGGCAATACCTTATAGGCAAACGTTCCCCATGGATAGGTGAACGTTGTTTTATCTTGATCTTCTTCCCCTATCTGGATCTGGTTGTAACCGCTGAAACCGTCCAGAAAGGAGAAGTATTTTCTTCCTGAGAGTGTGTCCAAGACCTGATCGATGAACGGGAGCGAGAAGTGGTCTTTCTTAGTCACCTTGTTCAACGCCCGGTAGTCCACGTAGATCCGCCATTTCCCATTCTTCTTGGGGACCACCACTAATGGTGATACCCATTCACTATCAAAAATTGGATATATGAGTTCGGCAGCCAGAAGTTTGTGCAGTTCTTCTCTGACAATGTCTTTCATTCCTTGGGTTCATCCTTCTCTGTGGCTGCTCGACTAGGAGTTGCCTGGTCATCTAAATAAATCCGATGGGTACATATTTTTGGGCTGATGTCATGCATATCTACGTAGTCCCATGCAAATGCTTGCTGGTGTTTTACCAAAAGCTCTTCCAATTTTTCTAGCTGTGTGGGCATCAACCTGCTATTGACGTTTAATATCCTCCCTGGCCCAACATGTATTTGTCGGATGTGCTGATCTTGGGCGCCAGTCAACGGCGATCCAGGTGTGGGGGTGGATGATTCTCCATGGAGAAACTCCATGATAGCACCATCCTCATCCTCTTCTGCCACCTCCTCCAAGGTCATCACCGGCTGGATTATGGACAACTCCGTAGTTCCATGCTCGGTGATCTTGGGTTCTTCTACCGAGTCCATAGACTAAGCTGGCGGTGAAATGGTCAGCCTTTTGACATTTTGCCCATTGGAGATGGTCATTAGCCCATCCCGATAGCTGATGTAGGCGTCAGCTGTTGCCAGCCATGGCCTCCCCAAAATGAGCGGGTAACCGCCTAGCCTGGTCTTGGTTTGCAAAACTAAAAAATCGGCTGGATATTCCCATGCACTGACTGTTACGATCACATCTTCCAGCATCCCTTCCGACGACACGGTTGATCGATCGGCTAACTACAGCACTGTCGTGGTTGGCTTCAGGTTCGTGAGCTGCAGCCTCTGCATGGTCTCTTGAGGCATCACGTTGATGGCTGCCCCGAGGTCAACCAATGTGTTGGACAGGGAATGTCCTCCAATTTTTATGGTCAGCACTGGGCTGCCTGGATCTGCATACTTCGGATGACGTGTTCTACCCATCATTAGATCTGCCAGTTTACCCATGACATTGATAGTCTGGGTAGCTTTTCATCCCGGTCTCCTTAGACACATTTCTCTAATTGCCTTGGTGTAAATGGGGACATCTCGAATTGCTTGAAATAATGGGATTGTCATCGTGAGATTCTTCAAGCTCGACAAGATGTCAAATTTTGGTTGTGTTGTTTTTCTTTGTTCCTACAGCCGGCTAGGAAATGGAGCCTCCGCTCTCTCAAGTGCTTTTCCCTCTTCTACCAGAGGTGTCTCCTCTATTTCTTCCTCCTCTTCTACCAGTGGAGGTGTCTCTACCATTTCTTCCTCCTCTTCTACCAGAGGCGGTGTCTCTACTCCTAGCTGCCTACCTGATCTAAGCTGAATATTGTACATATGATACATCTCACCTTCTACGTTGTATGCCGGCTGATTTACTCTATTGTTCGGGTTTGCTGTCGGTTGTGCTGGTAGCTACGTAGGTCTCACTGTTGGCAATGCTGGTAAGTTCTGTTGGATGTGAGCAGGAGCTGCACTCTGTGGAGTCTGATTCCATGCATTGTGGCCTCTCCATTGCTGCCCAGGATATGGATATGGCATCCATGGCTGCTGATTCAAGAATGTTGTTGGGGGTGCGTTCGTCCAGGGTGACGGTCCCCACCACCCCATATTAGGTGGTTGAGGGGGTCCTTGGTGCATGTATGACCCTCCCCCATATGATGGCATCCCGGTTGGTATATTCCCCATGGGGGGCTGTGGCCAACTCTTCCTATTGCCTATGAAGTAGGCTTCCGTGCTCTCAGCCGCTTCCTGGTTACTGGGCAGTTGTGGGCACAATCGAGTTTTATGATTCAACCTGCAAACTGCGCATACTCTGACCTTGTTTTCTGGACATGCATTCTTTGCATGCCTTCCTCTGCATTTTGGGCAGAAATAGGCTAATGCTGCATCATTTTCTTGTTTCTTCTTTTCTAACAGTAGCGTATCCATCTGCAGTGCTAGAGATGAGAGCATTTCACTCTTCAAATCCTCTAGCATGTTGCCTATTTCTATTTTGGTGACTGAAGCAGTCGCCTTCATGGTCCTGGCAGTGATTTTGCCTCACCTTCTCGAGTAGTTCCGGCATAATTTCTGGATGTCATCCATAGCATGCTGATAGACATCACCTCCAGAGATCATGTTGAGAGCCTCCAGTGACTCATTGGTAAGTCCCCTCAAGAAGATGCTTTTGAGGGACTTATCGGATAGCTTCGAGTGAGGGGACCGTTGAAGATTAAAGGTGAATCTCTCCCAATACTCCTCGAGAGACTCATCTTCTCTTTGTGTCATGCTCAGGACCTCCTCCCTGGAGTCTCTTGCTCTCCCAAAATCTTGATATTGCTCTAGAAAGAGCGTCTTCATCTGGTCCCAGGTGGTGATGTGTTTGTCTCCCAGACCGATGAACCATCGCAGAGCTGCATCGTCTAATGTAGAAGGAAATAATTTCAACTTCTGCGCGTTTGATTTGTAATCCACAGACCTGCACAAAACATCAAACTTGAATAAAAATAGGTCAGGGTCCTCAGTCGGGTGTCCTTTGAAGGACGAAAGGTGAGCAGGGGATATGTTTTTCATTTTGGTATCTCCTACTCCCTCCTCTATTGGGAAACTAAAGCCAGATGAGACTTCATCGTTATCTACCATTTTTTCAGGAAATGTGGTTTCTAATGCAGCGTTTATGGCCTTTCGATCATTTAAAACTTTCTGAGTCAATGCTCTAAGGTTGTCTGGCGAGATCGTCTGATCCTCCACAGCCTTCCACAACAGGGCTTCCTCTAGAGGAGTCCTATTAAATAGGGGATTTGTGATGATTCGTTCATCCCCTTGTTGATGGGATGAGGTGGCACTTTGCACAAAGTGCGGTTCCTCACTCCAATGGACTATTGGTAGGTCGGGCGAGTCTAACTCAAATCCAAAATGCTCGGCTGACTCAGGTCCTGATGGATTAGTTCTTATAAAGCGACCGTCAGGTCCTCTTCTTCTCGAAGAACTCATACAAGGTCGGATAGAAGGTTTCAGGGTATTGTAAGTAATCTAATTAAGACGCTTCCCCGACAACGGTGCCAAAATGTTGCGGGCCAAACAAGGTGAATGGTTTCCTATTTTTGTCACATGCCCGTGCATTTAATTATCAACCCAGGGAGCTTCGTAAACTTGCGAAGAGTCAAAATTAGGTTACTACAATACCACTGGAGGTGAATCTGCTAATCCTACATTTGGGGGGTGTTCTTGAGATGGTTGTCAATCATTCCCGCACTCCTCAATAAATTACGTAAGAAGAACAGAATTTAAATCTACAGAAATAAATCATGTACATATTCCTGAAAATGAATCTACTGCAAATACTGGAACTAGCAAACTAATGAACATTCCTATGAAAGCAATAAACTAATTAAAATAAATAAACAAGAAGGAAATGGGGAAGAAATACTGGCTTGGAGTGGGCCCAGGCTCCAGCAGCTTCTTCCCGATCGAACACGCGCTTTAGAACTTCTGTAACTGTAATATATTTATCAACGCATTACAATGTAACTCTAAATGGATTAATTATTTCTATATATCTCTCTATATCTCTATATCTTTTATATCTCTTTAGAATGATCTGCGTGTGTTTATATAACACACCCGTAGAACTTCTATTACAGAAGTGGTTACAACAGTCGATTCTTCCCAGACTAAATTAGAACAGTCTGGCGAATGCAATCGACGTCTGGCATTCTATTTTGATGGCGGCATGTTCATTTCGGTTCGTGCTTTGCCTGGCATCCGTAAGACATTTTGATACGTTGGTGCTATCTCCAATTTAGCTCTGCATGATGCAGAGCTGGAACTACACCAGCCGCTGCTGTCCACGTCCTTCGAGTCTGGTCAACGGGAAAAGAATCAGTGGCGCCTTTCGACTGTAGGGAGGTGCTCGCATTCAGTTGGCACCTTTCGACTGTAGGGAGGCGCTCGCATTCAGTTGGCACCTTTTGACTGTAGGGAGGCGCTTGTATTCAGTTGGTGCCTTTTGACTATAGGGAGGTGCTGATATTCAGTTGGTGCCTTTCGACTGTAGGGAGGTGCTCGTCTTTGGTTTTGTGCCTTTCGACTACAGGGAGGCATTGATATTCAGTTGGTGCCTTTGACTGTAGGGAGGCGCTCGTATTTGGTTTGGCACCTTTCGACTATAGGGAGGCATTGATATTCAGTTGGCGCCTTTCGACTGCAGGGAGGCGCTCGTATTTGGTTTGGCACCTTTCGACTGCAGGGAGGCACTGATATTCAGTTGGCGCCTTTCGACTATAGGGAGGCACTCGTCTTTGGTTTGGCACCTTTCAGGGAGGCGCTTGTTCCCTTGGCGCCTTCCAGTTGCAGGGAGGCGCCTATGTTCTCTACATTGACCCTCAATGAAATAAAGTGCCGAGGTCCATCAAAAGGACCTCGACCATTCCAAATCTAACTAAATCAACTGCAATTCCACAAAACATACTAAAAGCACACAAATTAGATAACACGCATAATTATATCAAATATCTATATAATCATTCATAAAAGTATGCAATCCTTATTATACAGCCGCATATTGATCAAAGAAATATGTACAAAATATGAGCATTTCTGGTGCTCATCACCAGTTTTTTTATTATTGTGAAATATCTCTGGTGATGGCGATTACAATAGCAGATAGTGTCAAAATGATGTGCTTTAGCAGAACAACATGGTGAACAGTTAGGTTTTTGATGCAACAGCTGATAGGTGTTATCTGAGATAGAACATGCAGTACAGGTCATCGTGTCATGGAAGCATAAGCTGGTAGGTGCTAGTTTTGAAGCCTGTAACATTCCCAATCTACAAATAACATAGAATCCATGTTGTGAGTACGTCTCGATTTATCTACCAATATCGAGGGAGGAATATGGTAAAGCTCTTCATGATCATTATGAAAATTACTACCAACGTGTAGCTGGGAAGGCATGCGTTTCTTAACCAAAAATACAACACTTCATTTGGTATAAGAGAGCATCAATTTTCTCTAAGGAAGTAGTCGTTATCAAAGAGATGCCAAAGTCAAATCAAATAGGAGCACTAGCACTCAGTTCATCAAGAGTTCCAAGTGGCACATGCAAGGAAGAGACGTTGAGAGAATAGCACCCAGGTGGTGAAGCGCCAAGGAGGACAATATGCCTATGAACCTAAGAAAGTCTTGCATTATTTGAGGAATGCGAGATATTTCCCAAGGAATCCCTTGATCACAGCGAGGAGAAATGCTTCTTGGAATCACGTGAAGGACGTTCACCTAAGACATTGAGTAGCCCTGACATATGCCCTAGTAAGAAGTAGAATACCGAGAGTTGATGACTGCACGCAGATTGAGGTTCCAATGCTAGAGGTAATGATCCAGAAGTATGAGTTTGAGTAAGATGCACTATAGTAGGCCGTGAAACGTTTAACAAAATATTATCTCCTGATTCGAACAATTGAAAGTAAGGTGTGACCAGTGATAACTGTAGAAAACATAGACTAAGTTGAAAATGTAAGAAGGGATTTGGTTGGTGTTGTGGTACTATGTTTGATGCTTGCACAGATTTGGCAGTAAAATTGTAGTGTTGGTACAGTGTTGGACAAAAATTGGTACAAGTGTGAGTCACTTGTCAATTTTGTTGACAAATGTGAAATCAACATTTTTGAATGGGAAGCTTGAAGAAGAGGTTTATATTGAGCATCCATATGGTTTCCAGCTTGGTGATGATTGGTTGAGTTGATTTGATTAAGCCTAGTCAAGTTATGTGTGAAGTGATTTTTAAAGTTCTCTAAAATAAATTATTCCATCATTCTATGTTGAGTTGAGATTGAGGTTAGAAGATATTAAGTCTCTAACAATTCTCTTTATGCTTCTATGAAGTGGATTTTATTTGAGATTTTCATTCATTGTTGAGTTCATTTTGAATACTACTTGAGCATGATTGATTGAACCTTTGAGAAGGCCTTTGGGAAATATTTGAGGACAGTGTCGGGACAGACTTCTAGAGCAAATTTTGGATAGGTTCTTAGTGAGCTTATTGGAGCAGATTTGGACAGGTTTTGTATGAGCTTGTTATTCAACATTGGACAAGTTCTATGTGAGCTTGTTAAGCAGGTTCTGTATGAGCCTATTGATAGAGTATAGAGAACAAAGTCTCAATGGATAGAGATCCAATAGCCAACACAGTTGAAGATAGATCTAAGTGAGGATTCTTCAAGTGGAGAGAGGTCCACCAGTCAGTGTAGCAGAGAGACAAAGTCTTCTATAATATAACAATTGGAGAGAGGTCCACCAGTCAGTAGTGGATACCTTCGTAATAAATTGGGAGTGGTCATGCTTCCCAAGAACTGACTAGCTATCGAGACCACATTCTTAGGGGGAGCATTTATATATTTGATTATCTTTTTGCTCATGTTTATAATTTTTGCTAACTATAATAATTTGTGCCTGAGAATGTTGTGCATGGACTTAGGGGGAGTCTGTAGTAGCCCTTTGGTATTATTGTCAAAGGGGGAGAAGAATTACAAGAAATTGCACGTGTTGCCAACAATTCCAAAGGGGAAGATTGTTGAGCAAGGTGCAGCAAAAGTATTGTCATTGTTGTCAAAACAGTCAGACAGATTAGTTGATGAAGTGGATAGGAGTTAAGAGGTTCTTCAGATTGTTGTCAACACAGTAAGATAGATCAGTTGATGCTTAGACAGATCGGTTGATGTGGTGGATAGGAGTTTAGTGATGCAGTGGACAAGAGTTAAGAGGTTCTTCAAAGTATGTACAGTGATTATCCAAAATATCGAAGTGGCCCATATGCTAAAAATCAAAAGAAAATCACAAGGAAGAAAAACTGTCACGATATCGCGACATGTTGAGAGAAAGAAAAACTATCACGATATCGCGACATGTTGAGAGAAACAAAAACTATCATGATATCGTGACATGTTGAGAGAAAGAAAAACTGTCACGATATCATGACATGTTGAGAGATAATACGAAAGATAAAGTGTCACGATTTCGCGACATGTTGGAAGAGAAAAAGGCAAGTAGAAAAAGTGTCACGATTTCATGACATATTGCAAGAGAGATAGTATAGAAGAAAAAGTGTCACGATTTCGTGACATGTTGGAAGAGAAAAATGCAAGTAGAAAAAGTGTCACGATTTCATGACATATTGCAAGAGAGATTGTATGGAAGAAAAAGTGTCACAATTTCGTGACATGTTGGAAGAGAAAAAGGCAAGTAGAAAAAGTGTCACGATTTCGTGACATATTGCAAGAGAGAGAACTCAAAAGAAAAAGTGTCACGATTTCACGACATGTTGCATTTTCATGGTCCAAAGTGAAGAGAAAATGCAAGGAAGAAAAATTTTCGTGATATCGTGACATGTTGCACTTTTTGCGGTCCGAAGCGAAGAGAAAATGCAAGGAAGAAAACATGTCGTGATATCGCGACATGTTGCATTTTCGTGGTCCGAAGTGAAGATAAAATGCAAGGAGTAAAAAGTGTCGTGATATCGCAACATGTCACATTTTTGTGACTTGAAAATAGTAGGAAGGCAGAGAAAGAAAAGTTTCGCAATATCGCGACATGTCGCAGTTTAATGACTTGAAAAGAGTAGGAATGCAGAGAAGGAAAAGTGTCGCGATTTCGTGACATTTCACATTTTTGTGACTCGAAAAGGATAGGAAGGAAGAGAATGAAAAAGTGTCACAATATTGTGACATGTCACATTTTTGTGACCCGAAGGTAATAGAAAGAGCAAAGGAGAAAAAGTGTCATGATATCGCCACATGTCGCATTTTCATGACTCTAGGAGGAGAGAGAAAGTAAGAAGGTAGAACTGTCGCGATATCACGACAAAAGTAAAAAGGAAGAGTACAAAGTCAAAGGTGTCGCAATATCGTGACATGTGTTTTCATGGGTACAAACAAACAGAAGATGCAAGGAGGTGAAAGTGTCGCGATATCGCGACATGTTGTGTTTTCGTGGGTGCAATAAAACAAAAGATGCAAGGAGGAAAAAGTGTCATGATATCACGACATGTTGTGTTTTCATGGGTACAAGCAAATAGAAGAAGCAAGGAGGTGAAAGTGTCATGATATCGTGACATGTGTTTTCATAGGTCTGATCAAACAAAAGAAACAAGGAGGTGAAAGTTTCGTGATATCGCAACATGTGTTTTCGTGAGCTAAGAAGAGAACCCAACCGAAAGAAGATATGTGACAATTAACTGAAGTCATTATGATAGTTACAGGTGAAGTTATAGAAGAAGTCGATACGACAGTTACAGCTACAGTTATAGAAGAAAATCATGTAGCTAAAATAAGAAGAGTTAACTGAATTCGGTACAACAATTACAGGTGTCATTACAAAAGAATATCATGCAACTAAAATAAGAACAATGAACTAAAGTTAGTGCGACAGTTACAGGGGCAGTTACGGGTTGCATGCAAAAATATGGAAGCTAAAAATAGAGTTAGAACTTTGTTATAAAATGAGGTCTGCGTGGAGAATTACGTGACACTGAAACAAAGTGAAAGCGCTTGGGATTAACGCGAGTTAGATTTAATCTTGCGAAGAGAGCAAGAGGAGATTGAGAGAGGTGTGCGGTATGTGAAGCACGAGGAGAGTGCATTGGAGCCGAGCGAGCACAGTGTGTGTTGTGTAAAGAATGGGAAATGTTGAGAAAGCAATAGACCAGTCAGGATCTTGTAAAAAATGAAGGCATCTTTATGTCAATCTTCTATGTTCAAAACAAAAGTCCAAGTTGGTGCTTGGCATCAGGGGTTGGTGCTCCTTCCAGTTGGTGTTGGTAAATCAGGGGTTGGTGCTCCTTCTAGTTGGTGCTCTTAAATCAGGGGTTCGTGTTCCTTTCTATTGTTGCAAATAAATCAAGGGTTGGTGCTCCTTCTAGTGGGTGCTGGTAAATTGATTGTAAAATTGGTATTTTGCAAAGACTATATTTTGATGGGAGTCCAAACAGTCAATTTTGAGGAGTAGCCAAAATTGGTGAACCTCGATACATCTTGTGTTGTGTGATGCTCTTTTGGTATATTTGCTTTATTGAGTTTTAATATTTCATTTTTTAGGCATTAAGAATTGAAGATTTAAATTTTTAAGAGCTACACTGATTCACCCCCCCTCTCAGTGTCATTGTGAGACTAACAAAATATGCACTTCTTGGGATTCAACCTGACATTTTTCTCTATCAGGTGATCGAAGACCTTTCAGAGAACCTTAGCATTCGCTAAACATAGCAATGAATTTACCAATAAGTCATCAATATAATCCTCAAATATTTTGTGCATGTAGTCATGAAATATGTATGTCATGGCCCGCTGATATGTGGCACCAACATTTTTAAGGCTGAATCGTATAACTTTATAACCAAATATTCCCCATGTAATTGTAAACATTATTTTATGTTGTTCTTCGACTTTAATCCAAATTTGATTGTAACAAAAAAACTATCCATAAGGGAAAGCATATCATGACCTACAATTGCATCTATGAGAGCATCTATGTTTGGCAATGGGAATGAATCCTTTGGTTTTGCCTTGTTGAGGTCTCTAAAATCCATACAATTATGAATCCTTCCATCAGGTTTTCCTATAGGTACCATTTTTTATACCAATTCTAGATATTCAATGGTGATAATAAACTCTACATATAGAAACTTTCGTAACTCATATTTAACCATTAAAGCAATGGTTGGATGTATTTTCCTGAGCTTTTGTTTGACAGGTTTTTTAGAGGGGTCTAGAGAAAGGTTATGGATAACCATTTTTAGATCTAGTCCCAGCATATCCTTGTATGTCCAAGTAAAGAGATCAGGTCTCTCTTTCAGCAAAGGGATGAGGTTGGAACACTCATCAAGAGATCGAATCTCTCTAAATTTTACCTTCTTAAGATTAGTGGGATCATCATTGATATCCATATCAAAGGTTTCCTCTACTAACATGTGTGATCCCTCCTCAACCTAGTGAGGTGCAGGAATCAAGTGGATGTCATATGTTGGGTTTAAAGGTTCCACATCGGAATTACCATAAGTTTGATAAACATTATGTGCACATCCTAGTGCAAAATAAAATGGTTGTAATATTTCTTCATTGGGGAAGAAATATTTAGGCTCTAGAGGTGAATCAACATGATCCCAATCAATAACATATAGATTAAGATACAATGGTTTAGAATGATCAACTAGGTTTTCGAGTGGAGTGGTCAAATAGATGGAGATCATGTTGATGGAATGTGTTAGATATCTAGGACCATGTGTGTGCAATTCTACTTTATCAGTATTATTTGCATACCCAAGATGTGGCTCAGGGGGTATGGGGATCTTTGGATCTAATATTTGGATAGATTTTAAAATGGGATCATTTGGCTCAAGAAGCTACCAATATGTAGGTGGATCAAGGAATGCTATGTGATAAACTTCATCTAAATTAGCTGATATCCCTTTGAGGTGTGGGCCAGGATAAACTCTTTGATATATTTCATCCATGTTGAACAGCTCACTGTAGTGACGTAAATACCAAGGCCCAAGGTAGGCCATCTTGATATCATCTTTGTAGTCACTATCATCAATGAAGTATCCATCATTCCTACCCACTAGCTCCATGGGTAATAGATGGTGTAGATGTCGAGGGCCTAAGTAGGCCAACTCAGTCTCATCCTCATATTCTTCACTATTTGAGGAGTCCTCATCATCATCTATTCTAGAATCACATTCTGGTCCATCTCTTTCAAAAATGGATTCTGCTTTAACTTCCTTAGAAGTAACTTCTAATTCAATGTCTACTATTAGGCCCAGATTTTGGATCTACATGCATGTGTCATCGGTAGCTTCACGACTTTCAATCTCCATGTTAGCTCTTGGAAAGTCTTCTGTACCAATCTCCATCGAGATATCGTCATGATAAATCGTAGGTGGTTCGATAGCAACCATAGTCACTAGATGATTACCCCTTCGCATGTAGGAAGGGTAAGGGTGATAAGGATTCCAATCCACATTATCCCCTAAATTAAGGTTTATATGATCAAGAGATGCTACTAAAAGCTCATCCTATCCTCTTATATGGTAGCCCAACCCAAACCTACCAGTTGGAAACTAATATTGTGGTTCATAGGGATTTTGATGCCCTTGCTTGAATAACCTTATACCATAACCATACCAATGGTAATGTTTAAAATAACGTAAGATGAAATCTGGGTTGGACAAATAATGAATATTCATTGAGAATGGTTCATCACCATCTTCATCTATGGGCATGCGATTAGCAAGTTGGTCAAGACCTCCATAGATGATTTTTTTTTGGTTGAGTGGCACCCTCAATGGTACCACCATTCCTACAAGAAAGTGATGGTCTTGAGGTCTACCCATGTCCTGTGTAGTCTTTATGAAAGGCATGAATGTCACGTTTTACACTATATACTCTACTAGCCTAGTATTAACCAAATGGATGGTCACATGTGATGCAAATGACCCAACTGAAGAAATAGGTGAAGGAGGCTGAGATGCTTCCTCGACTTCATTTTATGTGTATCCTTTGTCCATGGGACAAGATACTTTAGCATTGGCTACTTTAGGCTTTTATTTTGACTCTTTCTTTCCCATTACTACCTTGATCTTCTAGTCATTTCTATGCATCATCAATGTTGTAGGCTTTGTCAAAGATACTGTTGTATGCACAGATGGTCATGGTGTTGATGTCAAAGGTCCAACACACACTTCCTTTAGTTTACCCTTTGGATTTTTAATAGGTGACATTGGCCTTATATCCAGGTGTGTTGAAGGGAGTATGAAATCTCCAGGTACATCTACTTGGTTTACATATTTAAATGGCTCCTCATTGAAAGGAACCATGTGCACTTGTCCCTCATGTATATACTTGATACATTGATGTAAAATTGAGGTAACACAATGTATATATCTTATCCAAGGCCTCATTAAGAGTATGTTATACTGCATTGCACCTTCTAGTACATGAAACATCATAGGGATGGTCTTCATTCCAACCTAAATAGGTAAGACTATAGTACCGACCTTTGAGCATAGTGCATCATTAAATACTCTCAAAGTGAAGGTCGATGGCACAATATGTGATTTTGGTAGTTCTAAATATGCCAATGCCTTGGTAGTAATAATATTGATCAAAGACCTTGTGTTGATAAATATCCATTTGAATGATATGTTGTTGACACACACAATTATGTGGAGCAGTAGGTCCATTATAGTAGTATAAACTATTTTAATCTCATGATCATGAAATTGAATAACCGGCTCTCAGCACTATTGCACATGTCCCATGAAATTTGTAAATGCTTTCATGTCTTGGTATTGAACTTCAATGGACCTCAAGATTTCCATTAGCATATACCTATATTTAGGATACTACTGTATCAATTCATATATTTGAAGGCTTTGTAAAAGCCTATTTTTTATGGTCACCATCAGTCTAGTTGGTGGGCCTGGCATATTATTTTATGTTGACCTTTATAGGTGCATAGATTGAACCCTGATTGGAAATGGAGGTGGACCTAGTCACTCATACCTCCCTTTTCTTGTAACAATGTTTACCATACTGACGAAGCCTTGTGTAGGTGGCTCAATCCGCACTTGGTTCACTTGGCCGACATTGTTCCTTAGAGGCTCATGGTTCGGAAGAGAATTTTTGAAAATCCCCATGTTTTGGTTATTTGGAGCCTGAGGGTTGTTGATAATTAGCTCACCTTTGTTGATCATGTTTTGTACCACATGTTTAAAACTATAACATCCTTCAATGTCATGTCCTTTATACCTATGGTATGAGCAATACTAATCATCCCTATACCCTTTTGGTTTGGGTTGGTTAGGGTATTGCAACTTGATCTTAGGTAAGTTAATGGTCTTAGCCTCACAAAGTTGATGAAAGATCTATGTCATTGTCTCCAACAATGGTGTGAACTATTGAGGAGGGTGTTGCTGCTTATTATTACCCTGTTTCTTATTATTGCATTAATTATATTATGTAGGAGGAGGTTGGGTCTAATAATTCTATTGTTGTTGACCCATATTCCCTTTCTGGAGGTTCAACACTACTTGATTCACATGGGCTGGCTTGGCTTGGTGATTTTGATTTTGAGTATTCTTCTTATTCTAATCCTTTTTATTTTAGAGCTTCAAGTTACCCTCCTATAACTTGATGTCCTCAATTACCTTATCTTGTTCCAAGGCCTCCTTAAATTTCTGGTATTGTTGTAATTGCAAAAATAGTGAGATGTGTTGCATGCAACTCTTTGTAAACATTCAAGTTAGTTCCATTGTTAGAATGGAAAATGGCATATTTACCATAAAATTTCTCCATCTCTTTCCATAGCCCATGATCAGCTGATTATTGTATTGCATTAAAGTGGCCAAATTGGATAGGTTTGCAATATTCTTGACATCGAAGGAGAATTGTTCAAGAAAAGTATTAGCCAATTTCTCGAAACTAGTTATGTTGTGCCTTTTTAATTAGTTGAACCATTCTAGGGTAGGGCTTGAAAGGGTCATGATGAAGGTCCTCAATAGCAAAGCATTATAACTTTGTATCTGAAAACACATATTCATGAAAAATGTGATATGCTCTTGGGCATCATCTCCTAGAAATTTATCCAGCTTTGGCATCTCGAAGTGATCAGGATATGCTAGATTAGGCAATGAGGGGTATAAAAGTGCATTATGGATCCTATTCAAGGTTGGCTTTTGGTAAGCCATCCTTTGTTTCTCAATTGCTCTTACCTTTTCTACCAAGGCCTTATAGGCCTTTGAATATAGAATCTCCTCTTCCCTGAGAGGTCTATGAGGAGCCTTTGGAGGTAGATTCTTCTTCGATCAAGGTGGAGGACTAGGCTCATCCTCCACATCCACTAAGGAGATCTCAGGATATTCTTGTTCTTGGTCATCTCCTTCTGCTTCTTCGTACTAAGTACACCCATGATGTTCAAGCACTTGGTGCTGCAACATATTTTGGGCCATATAATGAGTATGATTTCTAATATTCTTAGGGCACAATTTGGGATGCAAAGTAGCTTTTCTATGATGGCACGCCTTGTATTCACTCTAAGGAGGTAAATTGGCACAAGCCAACCTATCTTCTCTCTCTACATGCTCCTTTTGGTCAAGGATGTGTTGTTCATGCATGCACTGCTCATATAGACATTATATTAGCAATATTTTCCAATGAGTATCCTCATTCTCAAGGTGCTTGTGCTCTACATGCACATCTTCCAATTGATCTAGGAGGATCTGCTACATTTGCTCTGATACCAATTTTTGTGATCGATCTATAATATTGGTAGTATGTGGTCTCTGATGGTTTTTCTCTATTCAGGTAGCCTTTTTGGTGTGAACCCCAATAGCATTCATGTTATGTTATTTTCTATTATCTATGCCCACATGGGTTAATGGGGCATGTATGCTTTGAGAATAATTTGAGCATTCTCTTGGTTCCTTAATAGTCCTACGTGTGCTTTTGCTATGTGAACTCGTAGAATGAGAATGTGCAGACGAGGCTCTACATCCTAATTGCCCTAGGACTCGATCAAGTCCATTAAGCTATCTAGTTTTCAAAGTTTGATTTTTTGGAGTACCATTTTCTCCAAGTCTATCCATGTTAATCATGAACTTCCCAAGTTCATTAATGTTTAGAGTTTACAAGGGCCTACACTCTGAAGTCGTCCTCTCTTCCTGCTCCTGATTGGGTAGATTTCTTGTTGTCTATATTGGGATGGTGGGGGCCTTAAGCCACCCTTAGATATATCCCTCAAGTAATGTGCATTACCTCCTTTAATTGGGGTGTTCTAAATAGAATCATCATTGTTTAATTGTCCCCTCTAATACTCACCGAACATCATTCAGTAGGATTCTATGGTTGAGAGTTAAACGTGTTGCCTTGTGTGTTTGGTGGAGCTTTGGCTTTGACCTTGGTTATGCATCGATGTTGGCCTCTTCATGTATTAACCATAATTTGAATTATCTCCTATGTATATTTTAGAGCAAACAAAGTATACAATTATGATTATCTCTTTTAAAAGTTTTTGTGAGCCCTAAAACTAGTTTTAGTGTGTTTTAGATGTGTTGAAAACTTAAACTAACTCTCATCATGTTTGAAAATTTATTGATGAAATACTTGTTTAGTTTAATGGTTTTCACCTGTATGCTCACATCTCGACAACCGATAATGAAAGTCACAATCACGTAAACCCACCAAAGTGTGGAGATGAAGCCCACACCCGGTCAAGGAGCACAGGTCCTACCGATTCTCACATAGCACATTGTGTGTAGTGATATACACCTATAAAGAGGAATGCATGCTATTTTGCATAGATATAATAGATCTTGGAGTCGGTATTGGCCAATAGAACAAGGTTCATGGGATTTGATCCAACGGATGGAAATAAATGCCACCATAATTGAACTCTACTAGTGGTTGGGTGTGAATTCCATATCACTAGAATTTAGATTTTTCATGGTGTGTGATGGTTCATTTTAATTTTGCAATAAAATTAAAACGCATCAAAGAGCACCCATGATATTTCCTATATGCCTAGGAAATTTATGTTTGAGTTTAGAAAGATGCAAATCTACATGCTATTTTCTAAATAAAAATATGTAAAATTACATGAGAAACTAGCCTTTAGACAGAACCCAAGCAAGAAACCCTAACATAGATATTTAATGCTAGCTACTATTATCAACCACAACTAGCAGTTAGCTAAATCTTAGTTGTGGGTGATAGCCACAACTAGTAGTGCTAGTTGTTTTTGTCAGCCACAACTAATAGTTGATAAGGTAATTTTCATTATTTTTTCCTCTAAATTTGGCTAGATGATCTAATTAGCTTATTGATAGGGAAAAAATAGATACATGCAAATCATAGATAAGGGAAATTTACTAGAATCCCTCATCTGATGAAGAGACAAGTTGCTTACTATATTTTTCTCTTATTTATGCTCACTGTGGCTCTCAAGCGTGGTTGAGATGCTAAATACGGGTGTAAAACATGGCTAATACTGTGCACTATGGTTTTCAAGTGTAGCTAAGACCTGAAACACAAAAACATGGAAAATCAGTAACTAGTAACACATTTTGTGGTTTTTCATTGTTATCGTGATCTATACCATCCTAAAAAGCATGCACCTAGACTATTGCATCAAGTATATCAAGCATTAAAGCATTAAAACATGAACAACAATGAATTGAACAAGAATGAGAGACTTATTTTATTAAATATTTTTCAAATATTGGTTACAAGTATGTCCCTCTTAGGGATACCAAATTCTTGATACAATTGATACAAATTTGAAGGCCCCTAAATGGGGATGGTGCAATCCATAGGCTTTTAGAGTAGACACGAACTGCTTAAGGCTCAAGGAAGCCTTCTTCTCACTTGATTGGAAGAATATAATGCCAATAATGCTCTAAATATGTCAAGATAATGTAAATATGCATTCAATAAATAACATATCATAATTAGAAGTAAATGATGCCTCTCATGATGAGGCTTTTGACAAATATTTGCATGAATTATAACAAATATGCAAAGAAAGCATGAAGACTAGTAAATATAATCACCAAATCTCTAAATTATGATAAAGAATGCTAAGAAAATAGTAAATCTAGCTAATATAAGACATGATTTGCAATAGAAACTTGAAATAGATCAAATCTAATGAAACTAGTGCAAATTAACAAATATAAGGAAATAACAGCAAATCTACCTCTAATATCTTAAATTAACCACACAAATGCATAAATGAAAGTTAAAATAGAGTATATCTAACTAATTACACCTATGAAATAAAATTCCTATTGCTAAAATAAAGTAAATTTAAAATCAAACCCTATCCATGGGTTTTAAACGTAGTTGGCTTTGTTAGTAGCAGTTGAGATGAAAGTGCTCTTTCTCTTGTAACCAGGGCTTGAAATTGCTAATTCCTCCAAGGAATTGATGATCAAGGGTCACCTTTGTGTTATAGAATTAATTGGTAATGTAGATTATTTGAATTTGTAGTGGAAGTGGTTCAATTGGGGATGAATGATCTCTTCAAACTCTTGAAACCTCCATAGCTTCAAATGCAGTCATGATTATCCAAATTGGTAGCATGTAGGTACTCCTAAAGGGTTGTAAGTGGCTCTCCAATTTAGCAGGGCTTCACTACATTCAATTGAAAACTCTTCTATATTTTTTCCCCAATTTGGAGGGGGGTCTTATAGCACTCTCAATTCCTAATCCTAGCTTCCTTGGGAATCCAAGATCAAGAACCAGGAGGTTGGAGCAATTGGGAGGAAGAATCCAAAAGCTTCCTCACTTGAAACCACTCAAAATCCATTTCCATGACTGTTGTAACTGATTTTGGCCTAGCTCGAGATTCTATGATAGTTGCAAAGCTATTCGTAGATCCTAAGCACAACTAGGATACTAGTCATGAGTGTCAGTCGTAGTTAAGGCTAAGTAGGCCAAAGCTAGCTAATTTGAGTTGTTAAAACCACAAATTTTCCTTAGAATGGTCCAAGATCTTTCATCTATTCTGCAAGGATGCCCATATGAGTAGTCCCCTACACATTATGTATTATAGGTGTCTACACTCCCATTATGCCTTGGTATATGGCAAAGAAGAAGTATTACCTACTCACTTGGAAATACTAGCTCTCAAGTTGATAGATACAATGGAAGAGTCTAAATAGAATCCAGTTGAAATAAGGTTAACACATTTTTTGTAGCTAGAAGATAAAAGGGCTCAGGCATATGAGGACATCCAAAAGCACTCATTTGATATCAAGGCATAATTTGACAATAAAGCTAGGTTTAAAGAGTTCAAATTTGGAGATTCTATCCTCAAGTGGAATGTGGAAAGAGCCAAGCCAGGGCACCATCAAAAGTTTAATTCCTTCTAGGATGGTCCTTTCAAAGTAGCAGAGGTTAAAGAGAGCAATATTTTCTAGCTTGAAGACCTAGAAGGAAACATACAACTAATATTGATCAATGGTTTTCATCTAAAACTCTACTTTGATTGAAATACAAGTTCATTGTAACATATGTACATATTTTTGTATCATATCTCTTTTTCCCCTTTACTAAAATTTTTCATTTTGTAAAGTGTTATAAAAAGGAAGAGAAATTTTTGCTTTGAAAAAATTGTTTCAAAATTGCAAAATAAACTAAGGGTGGTAGCAGAATACAACATGTGTTCCATGTCACTCTCCAATAAGAAAAGGTGGTATCAAAATACAACATGTGTTCGATACCACTAAAGTTCACGTCCATTCTAGAGTGTACCAGGACACATGCGCTACGCCACTATTTGATGAATAAAAGATCCATGGGCTACAACAGGTGCTCTATGTTGCACCAAGGGAATGAAATATGATGAAAAGCACTACAGGTTCAACGAAGTGCTTTGTGCTACAACCAATAAGTGATTGACATGATGTTTCCAGCCAACAAGATGCATACCTTTGAATTAAAAAGTGTGAAACAGATAGTTTCTTGCATCAACTATATTAATGGCAAAAGGTATACACACGAGAATATTAAAAAGTGATTCCAAGTTCAAAATTTATTCATTTCATAAATGGCACTTACCTAGCACAAAGAGAAAAGGAATAGTAAAGCATTGTTAGCTAATACCAGGAAAGAATGCTATGTGAATTTCCACTAAAAATGCTCTCCAAAGAGACCTATGAAATAGAACCATCGATGAATGAGGGTTGGGCAATTACATTGATAAAGCAGAAGTAGTGGCTGACACCAAACTAGTTCTCACAAAGAGAACTAAGCTCATAAGCAGCATTAATGAAAAATATCAAAGTGTGAAACCTTAACAGTCCAAGGTACTTGTGTTTTCCACTTTCTAGTCTTTTTATATCTATGATTTGGTTCATCATTGTCCTAAGTTGATATCAGCCATTGTAAATTTTTATGACCCTTGGGAAAAAGCCATAAAAATAGATAATGGCAAAACCTTGTTTAGCATCACATCCAAAGCTTGTCATGACCTTTCTACTCTAGGAATAGACCCACCTGTAAGGTCTAAGCTTTTCAATTTAACTGAGCAAGCTGGATATTATTCCCTACAAAAGTGCACCCATGAAGAAGAGCCTTTTAGGAAGTGGATGTATGGTCAATTCAAAACTATTAAGCTCAAGAAAGGACTACCCAATACCCCAATTCCAATTGAGTAGTTTTCTAAACCAGATATTTTCTCTATGTTAGCTTGTTTAGAGGGTTTAGATTCTAACCAGTTTGTAAGGGATTGGAAAATAGCTACTGCTTATTGCATTTCAAATGAGAGGATGTATAAACCTGAAGTATATTAGGAAGGTATTAAGGTGATTTATTTTTATTGACCAGCCTTTCTTGCCAAGCAAATGCATGAGTAGTTGGTAAGGATAAAAATATATTTAGAGGCTCCTTATTTTCGATATTGTTTGAATTTATTATGGATGTTCTATGCCATCGTAAGGAACATGATGCCCTATATTCTAGTGAAATAAAATAATGACAAAATACACCCTATCCCTGTGTATTATTGGACCTCTTATTTAAGGAGCACATAGTCTGTTTATAGATTTAATCTAGAGTTCCTAGGGTCAACTTTGAAAATTATGTATGGGAAATGCCCTAGATTATCGACTCTAGTCAAGAAAATTTTAAGAGTACCCGGTTTCCAATAAGAAGACTGGTATGTTCTTATAGAGGGCACTATCATCAAACTTTATGGCTTCACTGGTAAGCCTTTTCTGCTACCCCATTTCGTGACTAACAAATTATTGGCCTTGGAATACTTGAGGTAAGCAGATTTCATCAACATGAATTATGGCTCTGGAAAAGGAAGGAAATGTTTATTAACTTACTCCCGTAATGTCAATGACATAACAATTGTCATAAGGGGTCAAGGTGAACAAATCACCCAATATTTGGAGAGGCTTGACCTATTTTATATCCCATAGGGGTGGAGGTATGACCCTGATGATAAATTCACGAAGAGGAATATCAAGCTTAATAAAGAAAAAGCCCTCAATTTTGAGAAGAATTCAATACCTCATTTTGAATAGGAGAGGAATAACAAATAAAATTCTCCATTTGGATTGGAATATCGCTAAAATGGAACAACTACCCTATGGCTAGACTTCTATGAGAATGTAGTTGATTTTTATTCCACTAACAATTAAATCCATCAATTAAAGGAGTCTAAGATTAAGGAAATTAAAAGGAAAAGAAGTGGGATGAAGGTAAAATTATATATTGGTGGAGAGTGAGAGTAGAAATTGGTACAGATAAATCCAAATTTGTTTGAGTAATAGATCAATTTTTTGAGCGATATGATAAGCATATTAAAACCTGGAAAGCTAAGGACCCTAAGAATATGGTACTGATTTATAATAAGACTCAAGTAGGAAAAATTATCCTTCCCCACCTTCACAAGAGGAAGCACAGGAGGCAAGGACTAACACTCCAATAGCTACTACAGAAGCTCCTAAAAAATTTGAACCCTCATCAGAGTAACTAGAGAAGTATCCTGTAGGGGCCCAACTTATAAGAAAAATGTATTACTTTGATGATAGGGCAGTAAACATAGAATTCATTCAGATATCTAGTAGGTACAAATACCTAGCCCTGGGTGGCAAGCCTCCTAAGGTTGAGATAAATTAAAATAAAAGGGATAAAAACTTTGTGTTCACACCTATGGGTTTCACTACCACAACTACAGTGAGTTGAACCCTACTGCTAAATATGTATTATAGGAGGGGCCATCCAAAGAGGATACAGAGAGTGATAAGCTAAAAATATTTTGAGGTATCAAGAGAAAGGCTAAAGATGCACTGGAAGGGACCTAGAAAGAGGTTTTCAAGAAACTAAAATTGGATAAGGGAAATAGTGTTAAAAAAACCCTTATTTCAACTGTAGAGAAGTCGATACAACAAGTGCAACACCAAAGTGTAGAGGTGATTCCAGAACATCCTACATCTATAGGTGAAGGTACGATTACTATCCCTTATTCTCCTTATCCTTGTTTCCTAGAGAAATATCCTTCCTCTTATCAATAAAATGTTGAAATTAATGTGCCCTCTCCCCCTTATAACTCACCACATATCTCATCATTTAATACAGAGGTCCAAACCAATCCATCTCCTCTAAGTTCATCCAAAGTCCCAGTCACACCATCTCTAGAATTCCACCTTCACCATCACAATCCCTAATATCATCTGAAGTACAAGTTGTTTCATTTGCACCTACTCATTCTTCCTTGATTTTTGTTTCAGTTTCCATGTCTTTCAACCACAGATTCAACTATGGTTACTACTACTCTGCTATCATCAGCTTTTTAGTCTACCCTTCCATATCTCATAGCCTCTCCTCCTCCTACAAGTTATCCCACATTAGATTCCTTACAAAATAAAAAGGATGTTTCTCATAAGATTTATGATTTATAGGTAGAGAGGCTATCCAAGCCTTCAAAAAAAATGGCTACAAAGAGGAGCATAATATCTGTTGATCCATTCATACATAAGGTAAAGAGCATCCAGATCTATTATCCCTTTTATGAGCAAGCCTAAAGTAGATATGACTGTACAAGATTATCATCTAGAGGAGTATATTAAAGACATTAGCAACTACTATTTGAATACAATATGGTCATAGCAAAAGCTCATCTAGAGACTTTTTATGTCAAAATTGATATCTACAAGGAGAAATTTGAGAAGTTAGAGCAGAAAATAGAGAAGTTGGAGAAGACTGTCAACAATTAAAAATAGGTAGAAAAGGCTTTCAAGAATGAAGTTAAAATATAGAAAAGCAAATATCATGAGGCCATTAATCTTAAAGACCAATTTTAGGAGCAAAAAAAGAAAAATAAAGAACAAGCCAAGGAAATACAAGACTTGAAGCATTGACTTTATATTGAAAAGGCCAAGTCCTCAGGCTTCTCAAAATCAAAAGTGAAGAAGGTAATAAAAGATATTTGGTCCAAAATCTTGGTGAAATACTCTAAAATAGAACCCATAATAGATTATAAGGATGATGCTAGCCATTTGCTCCAAAATACTAAAGAAGATCTAGATAATTTCACTTAGGAGTTGCAGCCCATGGTCATTCCAGTAGAACAAATCCATAAACTATCTGATAGAAGGTTTAATGAGATTGCTAAACCGATACCCAATAAGGAATGTAATGTTTCTATATTGGCTGCTAGATTTGTGGTCAAGAAGAATAAATTGCTCCAAAAGGCTTGGTTTTTATATGACAAAGTGGAAAATACAATTCGAGATGTGGTAGATAATAACCAAGAAATGACTCAACATGGATTTGGAGGACTTTGGATTAAGAATAATACTCTATTATCAGAAGAGAAGATCAAGAAGAATGTAGCTTCAAGCATCCAGGATGAATCTGAGGTTGATACCTGGAAGGAGCCAGTTGATCAAGAATAGGTCTCTCAAATGATAATTGATTTAACCAGGCTTAGATATTTTATGGAGGACCTAGTGAAAAAGGGAAGCTCCAAAAACTATGAGGATACCTTCGAGTTGAATTTTATTCATAAACAACTTAAGGATATGTCTAACCCTTCTAAGGTATTTTGGAGCCAAGATTTGTAGACTCTTAACTGATGATTCAACTATTTTGGACCGATGCTAAGAAAAAATATAAGCAACAAGACTTACCAATAGAAGAAGAGGTTAAGCAAGAGTAGGAAGGAAATGATGAGGAAGAAGCTCGATAGGGGGAAGAATTAGATAGGGTTGTTGAAGACCCTCAAGAAACACAAGTGTAGAGTTTCCCATTTTGAATATTTTTGTATTCATGTAAAAGTGTTGTATATTTGTTTTTTATCTTGACACTGTCAGATGATAATAATAAAAGCATGAAGCAAGAGAGCAAAAAAATATCTCATGGATATATTTTGATCATTTTGGTTGGGCTTATAAGGGAGAGCATAGCTCTATTTTTTCTTAACATAGAGTAATTTTTTTAATCAGAAATAGTGGTGAATATCATTGTTTCCAGTATGATCTCCATGTTAATCGTTATCCTCTGGGTGGCTTCACAAAGTTTACAGAGGGTAATGTTCATATAGAAATTATTCTATGAAGCATTGCTCAAATATTTGTAATTTTTGACTCCTAATGCCCAATGGATAAGACTATGATTTCATTGGATTTGCAAGCAAATCCACCCGAGAGGCACCAGAATGTAGGCCCAAAATGACCACATCCTTAGAAAAAATTTGAAAATATTTTCTAAGGCATGAAGATGCTCCTAGTTGCTCAACATACAGTGTATTTTCCAGTAGCACAATGCAGGATTTTCCACACCACTGGCATAGTAGCTAAATTTGCATTACTATCACTTTGGTAGAGCAGCATACAACATATTTTCTAAGGTAAGAAGAGATGCTCCTAGTATTGCAAATTTGAGCAAGTTTTATTGTCATTGATGTCAAGAGGTTGATGTCCAAGTTTTTTTGTCATAAATATCATTAGGTGGTTTTTCCAAAAGGCAAGGAAAAGGTTTAAAGAAATAGGATATAATATTTATTTTAATATTATATGCCTAAAAGGCCTAAACAGATTGAAAACCCAAGGAAAGAGAAGCAGGTTTAAAAGAAAATTCCAAGGATGGAGAAGCAGGTTTAAAAGGGAATAATAATATTATAATTATATTCCAAGTTAAAGGTTGATTTGAAGAATAACGAGGGCCAAGGAGTTAATAAATTATAAATCCTCAAAAAGACCCATTTGCTAGATTTTAAATATTATGATTTAATTTATTTAAATTTAAATATTTTAACCATAGGTTAAAATTTAAATTTAAATAAATAATAAAGGTGCCAAAAGTTTAAATATTAAATTTAAATTAAAAATCAAATTTCCTAAATCACCGACGTTTTGGACAGCATGGAATATGGCATAAAAGGGGTAAAGTTTTTAATTAAAACTTATCCATGTGATTTGTGTGCCCAAAGACTAAGTAATTCGTGTGCTACGGAGAAAAGAAATTTTGCATGTGTTTAATATTAGTGAGTAGACATGTTGATAATACAAAGAGGAGCACCAAGAAAATCTCAAAGTGCTTGGTAGCGCAAGTGGTAGCCAAGGGATGCATTAAGGAGTGTGTGAGCATGAGATCATGGGTTCGATTTACGGGATCATATTTTGCAAAGGGGAAAGTGTTTTCGTTTGCGTCAAGTGGAGAAGAGACAAGGCATAAAAGGAAGTCGTGTGCCCTTTTAATTTTGTGAGGGCACATAGCCTAGTTGGTGGATGTGCGTTGTGCTAGGGCATTGGAAAGGTGAGGTCGCATGTTCAAATTTTGCCAAGTCATTTTGTTGGGAAAAATAAAATAAAGGTATGCTTCTCACATTTTAATTTGCCAAAGGTTTTGATAATTTGGAAATTGCATTAAAGGGTAGTGTGGAATTTAAAAGGTGGTTTGAGAGTTTGTTGAGGGAGATATAAGGTATAAGAAAATTAAATATTTTATTTTAATTTTTTGGTGGTTAGAATTTATAAAGTAGGAGTGATAAGGTATGCAAGGAATATTATATTTTGTATTTTGAAATAAAGCTACATTGTGATAATTATTTTTGAGAGGAGAAATAAGGTGCATGAAGGAAATTATTGTGGAAGTGAGTTATTTGAGTCTATGCTAATTATTTTTGAAATTTTGGAGTCTATAAGGTGTACTTGAGATTTAATATTTTTGTATGGTGAAATAATTTTGAGGGAAATATTTGAGTAAAGATTTTTTCTATCTAACCTTGAAATTGGCAAAGAGGAGTTGATTGTGATTGAGACAGGTTTTGAATACATATATCCATAAAAAAAAAAAAATGTATGGGCATATCTTCTTTGTGAGTGAAATATTGTTGGATTGAATGTTGTGAAATGCAAAGTTGGAGTAAAAAGGATTGTTGAGTATTGTTGAAAATTATGAGTGAGTTTCTCTATGCATAATTTGTGTTTATTGAAAGATCATGAGTATCATTGTTATGTGAGACACTTGGTTAGGGTTTGTAAGCAAGTTGTGTTTCATTGAGTGAATGGTTGAGTGGATTTGGATGAGCATTATTTATTGGGAGTATTGGAGTGATAGTTCAAGTTTTGTGAATCAAATTATACTTTATTTTTGAATTGATTTGAAAGAAAATTTGAAGGTGATTGAGTATTTTGTGAGTGTGAAACATATTGAGTCTCTAACCATTATCTATATGTTTCTATGGTTAAAAAATATTATGAGTGAAACTTGTTTGTGGTATTGAAGAGGTTTTATGTAAGAGATTAAGTTGAGTTTTTTGAAATTGTTAATGAGATTTTTGTGAAATTTTAAGGATAGATTAGAGGTAAGTCTTTGTGAAGACTTGAGAGCATAATTGATTCATTTGTTCAAGACTTGTGTTGAGGATTTGGGTAAATCTGAGCAGAGTTGGATTGTGATTTGATCAAGCTTTGTGCTAAGGCTTAAGGATAGATTTTGGTATAGATTTTGGAGCAGGTTTATGCCAGAATAGAGACAGATTTATGAGCAAAGTTGACAGAGCAAAGGATAGTTTTTAGTACAGATCTGAGATAGAGATTGAATAGAGTTTAGAGTAGGTTTTGGTGGTGATAGAGCAGAGGATATTAGTCTCCAATGGATAGAAATCCATTAGCCAGGGCAGTGAGGAAAAATATCTTATGAGTGAGGATAAAGGTCTTCAGTGGAGAGAGATCCACAAGCCAGTGCAGTGGAGGCAATAGTCTTCTAGCAGATCACCAGTCAGGGCAAAGGAGAAGGAGTTCTTCTATGGATTAGAGTCCATAAACTTTATTACGGGATTGGTTTCTCCTTTGGATAGAGGTCCATAAATATTGTAATAGGGAAGGATTCCCAAGAAATATATTGAGGAAATTTTAGTGAAAATTTATCTCTGTGGAGTAGCCCACATTGGGTGAACCACGTTAAATCATGTCTCTCATGTGTGTGATGCTTTGTGTAATGTTTACTGCTCTAATATTATTGATTTTATCTATGAATACAAAAAAATGCAATACTCTAAACTATGCTTAAAACAAATGAAATACAAATAAAAATAAGATTTTCACAATAAAATAGATTTTATTTATTGATCAGGGGGGCCTAGAAATTCCATTTATTATAAGATTGGATCATTAGATTCATTTGATATAATGTTACAAATATATAGGGTTATCCGAAACCCTAACAAAAAAGTTATGGTGTCTTCAAGCACGTTCTTGATCCCAACAGTGTTGAGTGGGCTTTGTGATATCCGATGTCGGGCCACTCTAGCTTCAATAGTTGTCCAATGCTGATGAATCTATAGATCTGCACACATACAAATAAACAAGGGATCAGTAATACCTGTGAGGGCTCCACAACGTGAGACCCTTAGTTATCAATAAGCCCTAGCTATTAACAAATGCAGTAGCATGCAAAATCTATAGATAATGAAATGAGATAATAACAAATAATGATTTACCTTGTTGTTGATGATGTTGCTTTGGTCTGTGGATTTATGGATAGCAATTGTGGTGCTCCACCTATGAAATGTAGCAAGTGCCTAACTATGCTTATGGACTGAGGCAAGCACTCGAGAGCACCTTTAAATTAGGGTTAGATCAGCAGAAGCAGATCAGGGATTTATGAAGGATTCAGTGGATGGAAGATAATGACAATGGCAAAAGGTGTGTGAAATGCAGTAGAAGGATGGGGACTAGGGCACAGAAGGCTATGTGGTAGTCTTAGGGCACTTAGGATGACTAGGGTTTAGAATCAAGGATTCCAAGGAAAGACTTTGGGGATTCAGGGAACTTAACGACTTAGGGGACTTAGGGGCTAAGGCATAAAAATGGCTCTTATTTATAATCTAGCCTAGGGCATGCTAGGGTTTCAATGACACTAATTGTGTGGCTGAGATTAAAGCACATCTAAGGGTAGATAATAAATCTAGGGTGTGACATGGATTATGGAGAATGGACGGATGAGATTAGATTAAATCTAATGGTTGTGGTTTATTTATATATAAAAATATATTTATTAAATATATATATCAAATATAATATTAAAATATTATTATTTAAATATATATAATATAAATATATATAAAAATATATAAATAAATAAACGAAAATAGTGAGAAAATCATGGAATGGCCAATTGAATGGCTTGAAAGGGTGATGGTGGACAAGTGGGTGGTAGGATGACCAATATGAAGGATAAGTGGCTAGGATTTGGTGTCTACAAATGCCCCTTTTTGTACCATGTTGCATGAAACACAATATGGTGCAAAAAAATGAGACACTTGGTTGGGCTTTGGATGCAGAAGCAGCTTCTCTTTCTTGTTGGATTTTTGAGCAACAATGTTGAAGACAAAAGAATAAAGATTTTTCGATTTTTTACGTAGCTTATTCCCTCAATTGGCAAATGAGGTTACAGATGAATATCAATTGAAAAAATTGTGCAAAGAATGATGTGATACCATTTTTTCCCCAACGGTGTGAAGGGTATTGATGTGGAATGTGAGATGATGTGACGTGGACGATATGAATGATGTAAAATGTGATACCATTTTTGCCCCAATGGTGGGAAGGGGATTATGTCAAATGTAGATGTCAGGATCATGTAAAGTGTATTTCGTGATGGGAAAATCATAATCAAATTGTGGTTGCCCTAGATTTAAGGTGATCTGATGCTGCTGAAATATTTTGCCTCTTCGATGTCATTGAAATGCAAGTATGCAAATGCAAAAAGGAGATGATGATAAGTTATGATTTTGTTCGTGTTTCTAGCCCCACGAACAAGGACATTAATGATGATAAGTTATGATTTTGTCCATGTTTCTAGCCCCATGAACAAGGACATTAATGATGATAAGTTATGATTTTGTTCGTGTTTCTAGCCCCACAAACAAGGACATTAATGATGATAAGTTATGATTTTATCCGTGTTTCTAGCCCCACGAACAAGGACATTAATGATGATAAGTTATGATTTTGTCTATGTTTCTAGCCCCATGAACAAGGACATTAATGATGATAAGTTATGATTTTATCCGTGTTTCTAGCCCCACAAACAAGGACATTAATGATGATAAGTTATGATTTTGTCCATGTTTCTAGCCCCACGAACAAGGACATTAATGATGATAAGTTATGATTTTGTCTATGTTTCTAGCCCCACGAACTAGGCCATCAATGACAACGGTTGTGCAAATTGTTCTTGGCAATGTTTCACTCTAAAGATGAGGAAATACCAAATATGATTGTGCTTTTTGAACTAGGAGATATGGGATGATGATGATGACCAAGTGTTCTTATGGTAATTCATTCATCTTACCGAATTGCATGGATGCAAATCGCTACAATCACCAAGTATATAGAACAAACCACTATATACAAGATTCACTTGAAATTTTGACACGTGGGAAGAAATGTATGATGGATGGTGATGATGAGAAATGTATTGATGGATGCAATGTGGAGTGATTTTGTGGAGGTAAGCTACCTTTTTGGATATATGGATTCAAGTGATTGAGTCTATTTTTTCCCCAACAGATGAAAGGATTTTTTGACATGGAAAATTGTAATAATTGTGTCTATTTTTTTTTTTTTTTACTTTTTTGCTTTTTTGCCCTTACGGATGAAGGATTTTTTTTTTTTTGCCCTTATGGATGAAGGGATTTTTTTGTTGTTTGCCCTTACGGATGAAGGGATTTTTTTGTTTTTTTCCCTTATGGATGAAGGGATTTTTTTTTTTTGCCCTTACGAATGAAGGGATTTTTTTGTTTTTGCCCTTACGGATGAAGGGATTTTTTTTTTTTTTTGCCCTTACGGATGAAGGGATTTTTTATTTTTTTTGCCCTTACGGATGAAGGTTTTTTTTTGTTTTTTTGCCCTTACGGATGAAGGGTTTTTTTTTTCCCTTAACAGATAAAGGGGTTTTTGATAAGCTGTGATGCAATGAAATAGTTCTATTTTTGCCCTAACATAAAAGGGATTTTTGCAAATGTGGATGGTGTGAATGCAAGGTAAAGGGTGCAACCTTTGACAAAAGAACACAATATTTTGAACCTAGCAATTGATGTGAATGATGTGAATGCAAGGCAAAGGGTACAACCTTTGACAAAAGAATACAACCTTTTGAACCTAGCAATTGATGTGTTAATGATGTGATGTGATTGAGTGATTGAATTATTTATTGAATTGGTGGGGAAGGTGTGATACCTTGAGCACCCCCAAGTTTTGTGCTTGTTAGCTTGATTGGGGGAAATGTGTGAAACCTTGGACATCCCCAAGTTGTGATGATGTTTGCTTGGTTGGGGGAAAGGTGTGAAACCTTGAACACCCCCAAGTTTTGATGATGTTTTCTTGGTTGGGAGAAAGGTGTGAAACCTTGGATACCCCCAAATTGTGATGATGTTTTCTTGGTTGGGGGAAAGGTGTGAAACCTTGAATACCCCCAAGTTGTTATGATGTTTGCACTTTCTAGCGATATTTGCATATGCGAGTTATATATATATATATATATATATATATATATATATATATATAATATAACACATACATGGATTTTACTTTTGTGCTTTTAAGTGAATGTGTTTGTGGAATGCATGTTTATGTTTATGACTAATGCATATGAGATGTTATGGATGATCAATGCAAGATAAAACGTATGGATGATTTATGCAAGATGGCATGTATGGATGATGAATGCAAGGTAAAATGTATGGATGATCATTTATGGTTTAGATATTTGTTTGGCCATGTTTAGCATTGTTGTTTAATCAAGGGCACCAAACTTGGTGGCTTTTGGTGGATAATGGCTCATGAAATGACATGGATGTTGACATGGAAGAAGATATGGATGTTGATATGGAAAACTGACTATTTTGTAGAGACTCAAACATCCTAGTGGCATCAAAAAAACCCACTAAAACTACCTAAATCCTTCTAGGACCAAATGTGTGTGCAAGTGAAGTTCATGTACCAAATCTTGAGCATGGCAATGACCCTAGGCAATCAAACACCAATGTGTGTGCACGTGAAGTTCATTAACCCATTATGAGTAAATTAGGCATGACCTGTTATGGAGAAGACCAAGAAGCTAGCTTGTCCGTATGTGCGGTCAAAGGTCTCTTTTTTTTTTGGAAAGGAGACATGTCACCCCGCATGAGCTTACTCCACTATCAATCAAGCATCTATAGCCCCGATGGAGATTCACTCCATAGTCCAATGATCTGATCTTTAGGCCTTGGGGATGACTACATAACTTTCTGATGGAAATGTAGTATGATCCTTACAGCTTTAGGGATCTATGGTGTGTGCATAAAATTGTTAACTTTGGATAGAGCTTTGGGGAATAGGATTCTCAACCGAAGTGTGATGAGAATGTGACCCTATCCTTACTACTCTATATTTTGTGTTTATATTTGGAGAGCAACTGTGATAGTGGTGAAAACCACTATTTTTTTATTTTGGACTATGTTGCATGATAGGACAAGTGAGGAATACCCTTTTCACTTCAAGGTGCCACCCAAGTATGGTGTTATCCCTCTTTGACTCAAAATGTTTTTAAGATGTGAAGAAGTGTGGTTGGTGCAAGATTTTTTTTGGAATCAATGGAAAAAACTCAAGATTTTCTTAATGTGAAAAAGTGCTTTTGGTCCTAAGAAGAACTCGACATGTATTTGGGGTTTTCTTAAAACACTAGGAGTGGTTGAGTGACCGAAAACACCTAGGAATTTTATGGCAATGTGGTTTGTGCAAATGGCAATTTGACTTAGTGGAATTGTGTGGATAATGTTTTGAAGGTGCCCCTGATTAAGGCAACATGACTTTTGTTGGACCAATTAAGACCTTGAACTTGATAAATGATCCCTATATGAAATGTTGACTATAAATGTAATGTATGATATGCAGTTTTGAAATGTGGAATGCAATATGTGATGCGGGTGAATACATTATTTTGAATGAAATGTAAATGCAAGTGAAATGCAATGTTATGAAATATATTATTTTTTTTTTATATATTATTTATATATATATATATTATTATATATATATATATATATATTTTTATATATTAGCCATGTATACATATATATATATATTTATTTTTTTTTTTTTTTTTTTTTTTTTTTTTTTTTGCCTGTTCTTTTTTTTTTATTTTAATATAATCACAGTAAGCATGGAACGCTTTCAAGTGTATGATGTTCATTGGCTCGGGTTTTTCTACTCCCCCTAGCTTGGGAAGCTTATGACCAAAGGGCTTAGGTACCCTTTGGGGCTTTTTGAAATTGAGATGTGACCAAAGGGATTTGGTGCCTTTGGGGCCTTTTGGAATTGGAATGATATGTGACCAAAGGGATTAAGTACCTTTGGACATTTTTGATTTTTTTGACCAAAGGGATTGAGTACCTTTGGGTTTTTTTTTTTTGAATTTTATGAATGAAATGATTATGGATGAAAGTGAATGTGATTGTGATGAATTGATTGTGGAACTATAATTGTGGATGTGAAGATGTCATGGTAATGAATGATGGAGTAATTGTGAAAAATGCAAATGATGAGTTCTATTTTTGCCTCAACAGAAAGAGGGAATGGTGTGGAACCATGTTAATGTGGAATGGCTAGGATGAAGCCATGTTAATGATGGAATTGTTGATATGAAGTCATGTTAGTGATGGAATATTGAAGCCATGCTAATGATGAATGGCTAAGATGAAGCCATGTTAATGATGGAATGGCTGAGATGAAGCCATGTGAATTATGGAATGGCTAAGATGAAGCCATGTGAATGATGGAATGGCTATTGAAGCCATGTTAATGATGGAATGGTTTTTGAAGCCATGTTAATGATAAATTGCTAATATGAAGCCATGTTAATGATGGAATGACTATTGAAGCCATGTTAATGATGAATGGCTAAGATGAAGCCATGTTAATAATTAAATAGTTGAGATGAAGCCATGTGAATGATGGAATGGCTTAGATGAATCCATGCGAATGATAGAATGGTTGATATGAAGCCATGTTAATGATGAATGGGTGAGATGAAGCCATGTGAATTATGGAATGGTTGAGATGAAACCATGTTAATGATGGAATAGTTTTTGAATCCATGTTAATGATGGAATGGCTATTGAAGCCATATTAATGATGAATGGCTAAGATGAATCCTTTTTAATGATGGAATGGCTATTGAAGCCATGTGAATGATGAATGGTTAAGGTTGAACCATGTTAATAATGAAATGGCTAAGGTTGAGCCATGTTAATGATGAAATGGCTAAGTTTGAGCCATGTTAATGATGAAATGGCTAAGGTTGAGCCATGTTAATGATGAAATGGCTAAGGTTGAGCCATGTTAATGATAAAATGGCTAAGGTTGAGCCATGTTAATGATAAAATGGCTAAGGTTGATCCATGTTAATCATAAAATGGCTAATATTGAGTCATGTTAATGATGAAATGGCTAAGGTTGAGCCATGTTAATGATGAAATGGTTAAGGTTGAGCCATGTTAATGATAAAATGGTTAATATTGAGCCATGTAAATGATGAAATGGCTAAGGTTGAGCCATGTTAATGATGAAATGGCTATGGTTAAGCCATGTTAATGATGAAATGGCTAAGGTTAAGCCATGTTAATGATTAAATGACTAAGGTTGAGCCATGCTAATGATGGAATGGTTTTTGAAGCCATGTTAATGATGGAATGGCTATTGAATCCATTTTAATGATGAATGGCTAAGATGAAGCCATGTTAATGATGGAATGGCTAAGGTTAAACCATGTTAATGATGAAATGACTAAGGTTGAGCCATGTTAATGATGAAATGGCTAATATTGAGCCATGTTAATGATGAAATGGCTAAGGTTGAGCCATGTTAATGATGAAATAGCTAAGGTTGAGCCATGTTAATGATGAAATGGCTAATATTGAGCAATGTAAATGATAACATGACTAAGTTTGATCCATGTAAATGATGAAATGGTTAAATTCAAGCTATTTTAATGATGAAATGGCTAATTTTGAGCCATGTTAATGATGAAATGGCTAATTTTTAGCCATGTTAATGATGAAATGGCTAATTTTGAGCCATGTTAATGATTAAATGGCTAAGGTTGAGCCATGTTAATGATAAAATGGCTAAGGTTGAGCCATTTAAATGATGAAATGGCTAATGTTGAGCCATGTTAATGTGGGAATGGCTGATGTGGAGCCATGTTAAAATGTTAATGGGTTTGAGAACATAGTTAGAAGACCTGTAGATGGCCTCTACCTTGTCCATGTCAATTTGGATGGATGATTGTTCATTGTTTTGAGGAATGGATCCCTCTTGTGAGAGATATGGGTGAATGGGCCTAGATGGACTAGGTTGGATGGAATTGGAAGGGTTGGCTACTAAAGTAGTGGGTATGCTTGTTGTACTTTCCATTAAATTATTTTGATTTAATATCTTTGCTTGATTTCAAGTTAAAACCATAAAATAATTAAATCAAAATGCAATTTTAGGATTATCAAATTAACTCTCCAAAACTAAAAATAAAGCTAAAGAATTTAGAAACAAAGAAAATAATCAATCCTAAGTTTCACCTTGTGTGGCTTACCTTATTCATTTATTATATCTTTTTAGTTTAAATTCCTTTTAGATATGATAATTTTGTGTGTTTTGATGTATCCTAGTTTTTCTTAATGAAAAATAAAGGTAAAAGACTATGGTTGGATGAGGCAACGAGATTCTTGTTGGTGATTAAATCCAAAAATTCTGATCGACAGTAGTCCTAAGGTGTCTAGGGGTATATATTTATGGATGGAAATGACTACCACCATCACCAAATCTCAAGCAATGGCTGGTGATGAAATCTAGCCACTACTGTTTAAAGTGTGACATGTTGTGTGTGATTAATTTTAAATTTTTTGTTCTCTATTGTGGTCAAACAATGTTAAAAGTAGTAAATTTTACACATATAAATTAGAATCCAACACATAAATACAAATTTCCTCTAAAGAGTGTGAAGTACACCGCTTAAAACCCCCTACCTAGATAGCAACCAGAGGGTTCATCCACCTCTCTGCCAAAGGTGCCACCCAAGGGTAGGAATAATTTTTGCATTTAAGTATTGTTCCTATTTAGATAAATAAAATAAGAAACCTTTAACTCCTAATATGCAAATTCTAATTGATGTGTTTCACTTTCAAATGCAAATAGAAAGATGCAAGAATTATTTGAATTTGCAATTCTATTTAAAATAGAAAACCCAAAACGTGTGATGAATGAATGCACAGATGCCCTAGATGCAATATAAAATGAATTTATTTCTATATTACTTAATGTATGTTTGTTTTAATCTTAGAATCTGAAAAACACATTAGAAAACCCAAAATTAATGTAAAGCAAAAATGGTTGGACTTACATACAAGCCTACATTTTGGTGAGGTGTTTATGAGATCATTGTTGCTCTAATTTATTTGAAAATTATGGAGACATGCTATGGCGTATCAGGAACTTACCCTCAAAATTTTAGCCCAATCCAACTTCGTATGAGTGAGATATAGCCAAAACAATTTGGGTAGTTTATGTAAGAAATGCAGCAGGGCACCTTTGCTCAATGTTAGGTGTAGCAGTGCACCTATGCAGGTGTAGCAGGGTGCTTGTATAGGCATAGCAAGGCACCTGTGCAAGTGTAGTAGGGCACCTATGGTTATTTCTAGGCACAACAAAGCACCTCTAGATATTACCAGGAACAAAAAAACATCTCTATAGGTGCAGTAAATTGCTTGTGGGGATCAAAACGTGTCATGAAGTGCTTGCACACCTTCTGCAACTGCTACAAATCTTCCAAAAACCCTAGTCAATGAAAATGGCCCATTTTTTTGCTCCTAAAATCTTGCAAAATAAACAATAGAATTAATTTAGAAACAACAAAGTAAATCATAAAATAGAACCCTTGTGGGGTCCCACTGTGATCACCATTTGTGAATACAAAAATGCAACACTCTAAACTATGCTTTAAACAAACGAAATCCAAAGAAAAACAAGCTTTGCACAATAGAATAGATTTTATTTATTGATTAGGGGAGCCTAGAAACTCCATTGATTACAATCTTGGATCCTTAGATCCATTTGATACAATGTTACAAATATATAGGGTTCTCTGAAACCCTAACAACAAAGTTGTGGTGTCTTCAAGCGCGTTCTTGATCCCAACAATGTTGAGTGGGTTTTGTGATATCCGATGTCATGCCACTCTAGCTTCAATAGTTGTCCAATGTTGATGAATCTATAGATCTACACACATACAAATAAATAAGGAATCGATAATACCTATGAGGGTTACATAGTGTGAGACCCTCAGTTATCAATAATATCTAGCTATTAACAAATGTAGTAGCATGCAAAATCTATAGACAATAAAATAAGATAATATTAAATAATGATTTACCTTGTTGTTGATGATGTTATTCCATTGCTCTAGTCTATGGCTATGGGGATAGTAGGTGTGGTGCTGCACCTACAAAATGTAACAGGTGCTCGACTATGCTTGTGGACTAAGGCAAGTGCTCAGGAGCACCTATAGATTAGGGTTAGATCAACAAAAGCAGATTAGGGATTTACGAAGGATTCAGTGGATGGAAGATGATGACAATGGCAAAATGTGTATGAAATGTAGCAGAAGGATGGGGACTAGGGCATAAAAGGTTGTGTGGTAGCATTAGGGCACTTAGGATGACTAGGGTTTGGAATTAGGGATTCCAAGGAAAGACTTTGGGGATTTAGGGAACTTAACAACTTAGGGGACTTAGGGGCTGAGCTATAAAAATGGCTCTCAATTATAATGTAGCCTAGGACATGTTAGGGTTTCAACGACACTAATCATGTGGCTGATATTAAAGCACATCTAAGGGTAGATAATAAATCTAGGGTGTGACATGGATTATGGAGAATGGTCAAATGTGATTATATTAAATCTAATGGTTGTGGTTTATTTATATACAAAAATATTTTTGTTAAATATATATCAAATATAATATTAAAATATTATTATTTAAATATATATAATATAAATATATAAATAAATAGGCAAAAATGGCGGTAAAAGCATGGAATGGCCAATTGAATGGTGGGAAAGGGTGATGGTGGACAAGTGGGTGGTAGGATGACCAGGATGAAGGACAAGTGGCTAGGATTTGGTGTCTACATTATCATATGGTTTGAAAAGCAATTTTTTTATCTTATATTGTTTACCCCCATCTTAGTATAAGCACATGTTCTTCCCCTAGCCACTATGCACTTAGTGTATTTTGTAGTGGCACAATGACATGTTTCATGCCACTATCAAACTCAGTCAAAGATGATGTCATCATTCTTCAATGAGTAGCCCAATGCACATTGTCCCAATCCACACAAATAAATAGGTAATTTTCTATGTGTTCCATACCGCTAAGGTCCAAGTTCATTTTAGAGAAGATCAGGACACATGCTCCATGCCACTAGTTGAAGAGGTTGAAAGGTTTGAAATGTAGCATAAGATAGCAGCATAGTGCAAAGTTCCCCAAAATATTTTTTTACATTGTTTTTTGAGTGGCTCAAAGCATAGATCTATCCCACAGTCAACCTTGGTCAAAATTTGATGAAGCATATTTTAAGGAGCAAGCTACAAACAACATTTTCTATGTCACAGATGTGAAAGCAAATTAAACATTTTTAAGAAACAAAGCGAGAGGCCTAGTGACATGCTCCATTCTACTCAAAGCATAATGTATTTTCATATGTGCTCCATGTCGCTAGTCAAAATAGTCAAATAAAGTGATAAGTCTTTTAAAATAGTGACCTAGTGGCATGTTCTATGCCTCTCATATTCATAATATTGTTAAGTTTTAATCTTAGCCATCCGTGAATGAATCAATGGTCGAGATCATGCTAATATTTTCTTAGATATACAAACACAAATTCTTGGCAAATGAGAACTAGTTGTTTTGATTAGGTAGGTGAAGCATCCATGAGGCCAAGAACCAAGAACTCAATGTAGTTATAGATCTATGACCAGATGAAGTCCCCAAGAAATATGAATGGCTTAGATTTTGTTTCTAATAGCCTAGAGTCTAACTACCATTATAGAACAAGCAAGTTATGGAGATGAGCTACCATGGTGTGCGGTATCAAGCGGGTTTTCTGGACTCCAAATGTGAATGAAATAATACCACTATGACATTTTATTGATATGTTATGGCTCTATCTTTGTAATGTTCCATCCCTTTATTTCACTATAAAAGCTATATATAGAGGTTGAACCCTCAATTTTTAGGGCTAGCTCTAGAGTGTTTGCTTGACCTACTATGTAATATCTTTTGTAAATTAATAGAAGGAGCATTACTTGGATTTTTAACATAGGAAATGTTATATTCAATATTTCTATTGAGATATTCAATCTATGAATCACGTTTATGCTAATGCTACTATGGTTAGTTCATTCCACTAATATTGGATTACTAGTTGTAAAACAATTGAAATATTTTTATAGCTAAATATATACTTACAAGAGGTTTGTTTATGTTAAATCCAGATACTGATCTATTATATTAAATTGGATTGTTAGTATTGTGGATATTGATATTACTTCTTGGAGTATGTTTGTGTTTTTGTTTCTTGTATGAATATTATTCTATTTTTGAATGTTATTGATATTGAGTGTGGGACATTAGAAATGATTTAGTGAAAGGTTTTTCCTGTGGATGCCTATGTTGTTAGCTCTATCCAGCCATTGGTTTACTCATAATTCCTTAATCCTAACCCCTTTTCTAACCCTACCTCTTAAATAATTACTAATATTAATTGATTCAACATGCTATTAGTTGAAAAGGAACAGCCTACTCTAGAGGTTGAGCTAGAGCAATCTTTAGTCCATCCAATATCGAGTTTTGAGTTATCACTGGGGGTGCAAGCCTAATCATAAAGCTGGAAAATAAACAGTCACAATATTAAGTTTTTCTTAATGTCAATTTGGATCCCAAAAGGTTTTATGTTGCATGTAGTAGCAATATAAAAGTAAAAGGAGTAATATTAAAGAATTCGATAGTATTTGGAGCACAAAAAAATTCTACACATCCTTATCGTTCCTTCTTCACTTCAAATCTATAGTTTCCTTTGTCTAGTTGTATTTTTAGATTTGTAGTGTAGATTTTTCTGTCTTTATATTTGCATGTTCTCTAGGATACATCTGCATATGTAAGAAAACAAAAGCACATATAGTCCAGGTCATATAATTTGATTTACATTATCATTTCTATTTAATATCCAAATTAGTTATTACATTCTCAAGGAAACTCAATCACGTATAGTCAAAAATCTTGTATGTTGCACAAATTTATTGAGCCCTTCCTTTGAAAGAGAAATAAAATATTTCTTTCCTATTATCATTCCAAATTGAAATGTTTATAGTATAAAAACTTATATATTTGCATCTTTGTTTGTACGTGTAGACACCAAAATAGCACCAATCCGATTATGTGACTGCAAACACTGATCGCTTTGACACACACACAGCCCCCAGGGCAGCCCTCAGAGGTCAAACAGTGGTCCTAACCACTTTTATAGCAATTTTGTAAGGTCAAAAGGCAATTTGGCACATTCAGGCACTTTGCTCAGTATTCGTCTCACCCAGGGACGAATTAAAACTGGGATCCGTCTCACCCAGGGATGAATTCTTAATTCGTCTTTGGTCAGGACGAATTCCAGGTTTAACGGGCAAAAAGAGGAATGGCGCCAAGTGGCAGCCAAAGATAGTCAATTGATGACTCCTGCCTCGCATGCATGTGTAGGTGGGCAGATGGGCCGTTAGAGGACTATCACAAGGGCAGTCATGAAAGCCCAAGTCATGGAGGACTTTCCTCTCTCATGAGAAGACATGACCGCCACATGGCACCTATGACCACCACATGGCGCTTATGCATGCCTCTCCAAAGAGACCCCCTGGGTCTATAAAATGGTGGACTTTTCCCACCCAAAAGGAAAAGTAGGAGGCATTTTCAAGCAATGAAGTGCTGCCGATTTGATACCACGCCTTTACCCTTTTGATTTACATTTTCCACATCCTTAATCTCTTTCGCAAGAGAGGTTATTGGGTGGCTATTGGAAGTGTGAATTCGGACCCAAAAACCCGACATTTGACCACTTTAATCCACCAATTTGCTGACAACCCCATCCTAAGAGATTTTGGGCCCATCCCAAGTGGATTGGTGCCAAAATCAAGTTCCAACGGTGGGCGGCCCACTTGGGCGCCCCGCACTTTTCTTTTAAGTTTCATTTTAATCTATTCTGTTATCACTTGTTTATATTCTATTCCATGTTATGTTGTTCAGATAGTTTTACAATCTCGATTTCAAAAGACGTTTATCAAATATTATCATGTTTTGTCGATTTTTGTGGGCTTCACTAACTTGCAGGTAACAACGTCAAATTCCCGCTGATGGAGGTCAAATTGGGAGAATCCGACCATCTGGGTCATCCCAAAATGCCCCCAATTAGCTAACCCCTATGTTTGCAGGTATTTTGGAGGTCCCGTGGCGCGACATTTGGATGGCATCACTTCGACATTTTATCACAGTCTAATTCGTCCTACCCGAGGACGAATTACAGTAGGATTCGTCCTACCCGAGGACGAATTATAGTAGAATTCATCCTGGCCAGAGACGAATTGCAGTCGAATGCGAATTGGCCGACTGTTTCGATGGCAGTGGCCCTCTGGTAATGTTTTCTGGTCTCTATCAAATTTATAGGTCATTTAGAGTCATTTTGTCTATCGATTTGGCTAATCTTTTACATACATCTTTCATTAATTTTAGAGAACAAACGTTTCTTATTTGCAGCAAGTGCTACTAACATCTTTGTTGTTTCTTTGATCGCAGGAGGAGCAGCAAAGGTTAAGGACTCATCAACACCAGCGGCGGCAACATTTTGGCCCGCCCATTTCAAATGTGGGCACGCGGAAGGAGGAACATTAAGTCTTGATTGTAACCAAATTCATTTAACGCTCCTAGCCCCTGAAAAGGGAGGAGGCATCTTTGTAACCGAGATCAAGAGAGTTAAATAAAAGGGCTGTGATTTCTCCATTTTCTTGTATCTCCGTTCCATTCGTCTCTTTCACTTCATGCATTCTACATTTTAGGACTTAAGCATGTTTGATTTTGAATGCATCTCAATTAGTGTTTCTTTCATCCAAAATCTCGTGCTTTCAGTGGCGATCACGGTGGGACTCTGTCCCCTAAATTTTGAGATCACAAAAACTAATTAAAACTTGTGTTTTTGTGCTTACAGGTACCTTTTTCAATTTTTGACTATTATTCGTCTTTGCCTGTGGCGATTACTTTACTGCAATTCGTCTGACCCTGAGACGAATTCTAATTCATCTCAGACAGGGACGAATTCTGTTCTGTAATTCGTCTCACAGAGGGACGAATTTTTGTCTGTGAATTTTCAGAGCCGAGGATCAGAAACAACAGGTTTAGGCAGAGAAAGGTAAGGGTTTTAAAACTGTTCTTGTTATTTTCTATTTTTCTGTTTCTATTTTCTATTAATTTTGCCTTCTTAGGGAAAGTTGTTTCTGCCTGTTTCATTTTTTTTAATAAAAAGAATCACACACACTTCACGCAACATTTTTAAACCAAGGAGCTGGTCGTAAAACCCCAGCCCTTGATCAAGACCATCGATGGATTTCATCACCACCTTGGCTTGATTTTGCATCCATTTCCCCGATTGTCACTGTTGTTAGGCGTAAATCCTGACGAAAGCTGATCGAGTGTCGCTGGGGTGATTCCCAGCGTGCGAGGATAAGTCTTCTATGGTAGGTGTCATTAACAGGACAATCCCCCTTCCGTACCGCCTACGTACCATGTACCATCTGCTCTCACGTACCTATAGTCTCCCTCTCGTAAGGGCGGGTATATAGAGAGGTTGGTATATCGGCCTGGTTGGTATATTGAAGGGGCGACCATCTATGGGAGTCATATGAGCCAACATACTGCATTTAAACGTTCTTCAAAACTTTCAAAAACAAAACAAAATCATCAAAATGCACTAAAACCAGTCTAGGACACACCATTAATCTTTAAAAGAGATAATCACCGTTTGTGTATGTGTGTGTTCATTTCTTCTTAGTGTAACAAAAAAAAAATCAAAAATCATAAACGAAAAGATAAAAATCTGCTTAGCTAGTAGAAAGGTACCACAATGGTGTACACCCGTAGCCAAGCCCAATCAAGGGCAAAAGCTCCGGAAGGTGCACAAGGAGCGGGCACAAGTCGCCTTCGCTTTAGCCCTGAAGACTTGGCCATACCACCTTGGCGGTCTGGGCCACAAGAGAATCCACATCATTCCATGTCTAGGTGGAATTATAGGGACACCCCTCTGGGGGATACGCCCATTCAGAATAGCCCCTTTCGGGAAGAACCTTTACGTGTGACACTCAACGCAAATAGAAGACCGCCTTTAGAGGCTAGATATGAGTGGCCACCGTGCAACGAAGCGCTAGAGAGGCACAGTGTCCATGAGGAGAGACAACGTGACTATGGCATCTCTCCTTTGCCTCCCATCATTGTTAGAACTGAAAGACAAAACCCAGAGCGCAGGGCTCTCCACACAGGGTGAGCTAACTCCGCTCGCCCCTTTCACACCCATGAAAGGGAGTACGAGGAAGATCATCGCATTCCTCGAGAGCAATATACAGCGTGGGAGCCTTGCGCTTCCACACCTGCTAGATATCATGATCACACATTAAGGCCAGAGCCTCAAGTAAATGCCGCCAACCTCGACAGAGGGAAGCGACCCATTGAAATCTCGGATCATCATGACCAAGGCAAAAACATAGGAGAGGCATACAGGCCTCCTAAGCCCAAGATGGCGGATCAAATTGACTTGGCAGTTGCCAGACATGCCGCCCGCCAAGCCCAGATCACGCGGCTTGAGCAAGATCATCAACAGTTAGAGCGCTTATACCGCCTTAACAAAGAGCGCATTCAGCGCGAAGCAGATGAGCTGCTTTATAAATTACCTGAAAGGGTGCCAACCCCTCACACCCAAAAAGTAGAACAATATGAGAGGTATAATCCCTTGATGCAGGATAGGTCTCCGCGACCTCGCCAAGCTTTGCCTCCGAGACCCCATAGACCTGAGAGGGAGGCCACTCCCCGAAACAACGATGGGTACCCTCAGCGGGGACTCACTCAGGGTCATAGGTCTCGCCCAGAGACTCCTCAGGAAGTTTATGAGGAGTATGAACCAGAAGAAGAATGGGCCAAAATGCCCTATCAAGGTGGGAGGGCTGCCATTCGGCCACCCCCCCATAGGCCTCCAGTCTCCCACAACTCACAACGGGAGCAAACAAAAGAGGAAGAGATTAAATCTTCCGATGCATACAAAGTGCTATTAGAGCATTTGGAGTCTATAGAGACTAAAGCTTCTGGGCACCAAAAGCCCACGTTACGACAACTCCACAGTCATCCGATGCATCCGTCAGTGCCCACACCTCTTTATCCCGAACATTTCAAGTTGCCTCAGTTGGCAGTCTTTAAGGGTGAAGAGGATGCTCAAGAGCACGTGACAAGATTCTTGAGCCAATGCTTTGGCATTCAGGATAATGATGCGCTGTTGCTAAGGACATTCATAACCACATTCGTAGGTCCTGCCTCGGATTGGTTCACACAGTTTCCGAAGCACAACATAAATAACTTGGATCAATTAGTAGATGCGTTCCTGGAATGCTTTGCCTTCAACACCAAGAAGAAGGCATCACTGAGTGATCTGGCCAGCCTCAAGCAATATGAGGAAGAGACAATGGCGGCTTACGAGAATCGATGGAGGGCTCTACTTTCTAAGCTACCTTACCTTCCCCCTATGTCCGACCTCACACAAATGTTTTCACGGAGTTGTCTGAGATCGATCTCTAGGCTATTGTAGCTACAGCAATACGCCAGCCTAGAAGAAGCTTTGGCGCAAGCCAAAGTTATCGAAGAGATCAAAATACAGGAGGGCAAAATCGCCAAGCCCAAAAAGAAAGAGTGGAACAAAAATACAAAGACAGGGACTACGCAACCAAAACCCGCTATGGTTAATCAAGTTGCGATAAATGTCCCCAAGCCTGTGCAAGAAATACAGCCTCAAAAGGCTAATTATCAGGCAGTGCCTCCTAATTATGAAAGAGAAAATAAAAAATAGGAGCAAAATCAGCAGCGTCGCCCTAAGCGACAATTCACCCCTTATACGGAGTCCAGGGACTCCCTATTTGACCGCTTGTCAACGGCAAATCTAATCACCCTTCCAAAAATCCAAACCATAGATCCTAACGCTCCCAAGCCTAAGGGATACAGGGAGGATTTGTATTGTAGGTTCCACAGGCGAAGGGGACATGACCTAAACGCATGTTGGAAATTCAAGGGATTGATACAAGATTTGATTGATAATCAAACATTGGCAGTGGACAACCCCATAGCGCCAAATAATCAGTAGATGGGGGTATTCAAGGACCCTTTGCCTACCCACGAGGCACGGGAAAAACCTCTTTAGGTCAATGAGGTGCGATAGAATCTCCCCATGCAAGGGTATGTGGGAATGATCAGCATAGTAACCAGGAACAAGAAATACCCAGGAGTTGCCCCTGAGGCAGCTACAAGAGAAGTTCCTTCAACGTCGCAACCTCAACAACACCCTGTGCAGTTGCCTCCGCCTAGACCCGAGGTCACGATATGGACCAAACTCACGTAGAGTTTGCGGACCACATCGGCTAGGCTTTCCATCTATGAGCTTATACGATAGTCAGCGCCCCATCGAGAAGCTCTCATGGAAATTTTGAAAGCCATCGAGTTACAGCCTCACGAAGTGAATTCCTTCAATAACTTCGTGGGACATGTAAAATGATGTACGAAGCCAGTCATTACCTTCAGAGAGGATGAAGTTAAAATAGTATCGAATGACATGGCAGATCCACCCCTGCACGTTATCGCGCGGGTCAACGGGATCCCGTACAAGAGAGTGTTGGTAGATACTGGCTCGTCCAGTAACATCATTACCACTGTAGCATTAAAACATCTAAAGCTGCCAGCCTCTCATATCATGGCTTCCACATACACACTGCGAGCATTCAACGATGCGATATGCTCGACAGTCGGCATAATTGTTCTACCCATCCAGGTAGGACAAAAGACGATACCCACATTGTGCCATATTTTGGAAGGCGAGATGGCATACAACATATTGCTAGGGCGACCATGGATCAGGGACATGAAGTGTGTCCCTTCGATAGCTCACCAGTGTCTAAAGTATGCATTTGAAGGAGAAGTACATGTAGTCCCGATGGACTTAGAACCCTTCAAATATTGCAATGCAGTACAATTGATGCCGCAATCGACCCTCCCATCGACGCACTTGGATTTCTAGTTAAATCCATCTAGATAGGGTCCGATGTCGTGGGCACCATTGGTGACTAATCCATCAAAACCCCAGCCAAGTGCATCTTCATCATCTGCTCCTTCATTACCAATGCCACCTGTCATGGCTAAATAGAAGGACAAAGGGAAACAAATCTTGGAAGAGGCTCAACCCCTAGAAGAGGTGTTGCCAACAATATCAACCATCTCAATAGAAGAGATACCTAGCACAATGGAAGCTGAGGCTCCTAATCCACCCAACATGGAATGGAATCAGGAAGGCCTTCCATTCCCTCCCTCTCAATCATCAACAATTACTATTGAAATGGCCAGTGTAGGCCTGGGGGAGTATCTAGTGCAGAATGTTGTAGCAACGCCCACGCTAGAATCAGTGCAGGACATGGGGAGACCTCGCCTTCCCATAGGGATAGTTGTTCCTTTAGGTTACCCACCAAACCAGACCAATTTTGTGTATGGGGGCCTTGATCATGGTATCGAACCATGCAAGCAAAAGGACGAGGACGAAGAGCCTTTTGCCAAAAATGTCAATTATCTGTCGAACCCAGACTTCGCTCTGAGATATCTCGGCCAATGCAATTGGCATGGATACGGGTTAGGTAGGTATGAGCAAGGGGTGCGTGTCCTTTGCCAGCCAAGATATCAAATGCCTTATGATAAGTCGGGAGTAGGGTTCAACCACCCCCTGCCCTTAGACATCTTGGTGGAAAACATGCAAGGCCTAGGAATAGGCAACAAGGGTGGATTGGCATCAGATCCTTATGCCAACCCAAACACAACGTACACATTGGGAGATTATCTCCCATGGTCAACAACCACCCTTGGTAACATCAATAACCCTTCTCCGTTGATAGAGAGAGGTGAAAGTTCGGACACTAACTTCCAAGGAGAGCATAAAAAGTGTCCAGATATCTTTTTGAAATTGTTCCCTTTAGAGGTTCCAATTGAACCAGTGCAATGTCAAGAGAATCAGGTCCCCCCATCGAGTGTGGAACAACCGCAATGGGATCAGATTAATTTGCTCGAACAAGATGAGCCTAATATGTCGTAGACAGTTGTCGAGGCCAACGAGGGCCTTTGGATCATCGACAATGATTACGAAGATGAAACTGAGATGGAATATCTTAATCATGCATGATGGCACAATCACCCTGTAACCCATGAAGAACTGATGGCACAACTAGGCATAAGGTTAGGGCATGAATGGTACGTAGACCAAGAAGGGTGGGACCAAGTGTTGGATCCATGGCTCCAAGTTTACGATGAGCACCGTCCACCCCGAGACCCTATAATGACATCAGTGTCGAGGGAAGACCCTGTCTTCCTATCAACACATAGGGCCGATCCGTTCATGCCCGTCCCTACAGAGCCAGATCCAGAGCATAGGGAGCATCCAGAATGTTCGAGTTATCACACCCACGGTAATGGAGACCAAATTCATTTCATCCACATGATCTCCATTGATTTGACCGCACCCATCCGCAATCCGGCCGATCCAAGCATGGTCATTGCATCTAGACATAGATGCCATCGACTGGGATCACGTCAATTCACCGCTCTCCCCATCAGAGTATTGGCCTTTCGGTAAAATGCCTCATTTTACCCCAGGGACAACTCAGGATATTTTTCAGGCTGAAGAGGGACCCGAGGTTCCAAACGTAGATTTAAACTCAGCTAATGATATCCATTTGATCCCGACTCCACATCAGTTGGAGGACGGATCCCACATGTCAGTCGAGGAGATGACTGACGTAGACATCGGCTTAGATCCAATGAATCCATAGATTATCAAGTTGGGGGTAAGCTTATCCCCTGAAGAGCAAGCCGACTACATTGCCCTTCTCAAAGAGAAGAAGGAGGTTTTTGCATGGTCATACAGAGACATGCCGGGGCTAGATCCATAGCTAGTCACGCATAATCTAACGCTTGATCCGACAATCAAGCCAGTTAAGCAAAAACTACGTAAGATGCACCCAACAGTGGCCTTGATGGTCAAAGATGAATTGCAAAAGTTGTTGGATGCACAGTTTGTCATCTGCATGGATTATCCGCCATGGCTGTCCAACATGGTGCCCGTCAAAAAGCTCGACGGGAGGATTCGCATATGCACTGATTTTTGAGATCTAAACAAAGCGAGTCCTAAGGATGATTTCCCCTTGCCAAGCATCGACGCGTTAGTAGACGCTACAGCAGGTCATGAAATGCTATCCCTCATGGATGGTTTCTCGGGATACAATCAGATTCGTATCAATCCTGAGGATCAACTCAAAATGGCGTTCACAATGCCTTGGGGGACATTTTGTTATAAGGTCATGCCTTTTGGCCTTAAAAATGTTGGCGCCACCTACCAACGTGCCATGACGTACATCTTCCATGATTACATGCATAAAACTTTGGAAGATTACATGGATGATTTGTTAGCCAAGTCTCTTTTGCGCTCAGATCATCTCGGTGACTTAAGCAAGATCCTCGATCGCCTCATGGAGCATAAGGTCAGATTGAATCCCAAGAAGTGCGTATTCGATGTCACATCTAGAAAACTCTTGGGTTTTATAGTCTCAAAGCGAGGCATCGAGGTGGACCCAAAGAAAGTCAAGGCAATCCTTGAAATGGCTCCCCCAACTACTATTAAGCAGCTCAAAAGTTTGCAAGGAAAGGTCACGTCGATTAAGCGCTTCATAGCGTAGCTATCTAACAAGTGCCGACCCATGAACAAATTATTGCACAAGGGGGTTACATTTCACTGGGATGACGAGTGCCAGTCAGCCTTTGATGACATCAAACAATACTTGGCTTCACCGCAGTATTGGCACCACCTAGACCAGGAGTGTCGTTCTACTTATACATCTCAGCCTAAGGTGGCATTGGGTGCCATGCTGGCCCAGAAGAATGAACTTCACAAAGAATAGGCTACTTACTATCTTAGCCGCACCCTGGTCAGTTATGAACTTAACTATGCATACGTCGAGAAACTCTGCTTGGCAGTGGTGTTTGCTACCAAGAAGCTATGCCACTACATGTTGAGCAACACTACGTATGTTGTGTCTAAGGAGAATCCATTGCGATACATGATGAGTCGTACTTATCATAGTAGTCGCACGGCGAAATGGATCATGTTGTTGATAGAATTTGACATAGAGTTTATTGGACAAAAATCTATCAAAGGACAGGTCATAGCCGATCAACTAGCAGAGGCTCCTCTTGAAGACGATCAGCCTCTAGTCATAGAACTACCCGATGATGGGGTCTTCCATGTCTCAGAATCACCAGATTCTGATGAGCCTGAGTCACAGGCCGACATAACCTTATTTTTTGATGGTTCTAAGTGTGAGCAAGGTGGTGGCACGGGAATAGTATTCTTCACACCGTAGGGCGCTCCAATGCCCCTGTCATTTAAATTAAATTTCCCATGCACCAACAATAATGCAGAGTATGAAGCCTTGCTCATAGGTCTTCAGACAACAATCGCCATGAACATCAAATGACTGAACATCTTTGGTGATTCGTTGTTAATTGTCAATCAAGTCAAAGGGGTATACCAATGCAAATGCCCAGTTCTACAGGCTTATAAAGCCCTTGTGGACAAATTCCTGGCAAAACTTGAATGGTACGACATCGAGGCACTCCCTCGGTCATCGAATCATTTTGCGGACACAATGGCCTCCTTGGGGTCACTAATCCCGCAAGACCTTTCCGGTGATATGACAACCATTCAAGTCAAAACCCTATCGCAATCCACGATGGAGCGTGCAAGCTCTGACTTGACGTCAGGAATCCACATGATCCAGATTGAACCATCCTCGGATAAGTTCTCTCGAATCCACGATCATCTGAAACATGCCAACTAGGGGTCCTTGTTCTCCCCTACTCCCATTAATAGCAACACAACGTTGTTCTTACAAGTTCTATCCCACTCAACATTTGTTAGGGATGAACTTCAAGAGGGATTGGCTGTTCATACTATCGAGGTTTTCGATCAACAGGACTGGTATTTACCCATTAGAGACTACCTCAAGTTAGGTAATCTCCCGCTTGGATTGACGCATGCCGCAAAATGAACATTCAAGCAGAAAGTGGCTAAGTATGTCTTGATAGGAGACATTTTGTATCGTCGCAGCTATGAAGGGATCCTCCTTCGTTGCTTGGACCAGCAAGAGTCCACTTGGGCGATCGCCCAAGCGCACGATGGTACATGTGGTGGCCACTTCAGTGGTATGGCCATCGCAAAGCGCATTCTTCGCATGGGCTATTATTGGCCATCTTTAGAGCGAGATTGTTGTGCATATGTCAAGAAGTGCATGAAGTGTCAACATCATGCCAATTTGATGCACGTACCTTCCCAGGCCTTGCAGACAGTCCAGTCTGCTTGGCCATTTTTGTAGTGGGGCTTCGATCTAATTGGAAAGATCTCCCCTACGTCGTCAGGCCATCACACATTTATCATAACGGCCACAGAGTATTTTACCAAGTGGGTGGAAGCAATTCCGCTGACCTCTACGATAGGACCCCGCATTGTGGAGTTCATTTTGCATAACATCATATGTCGTTTTGGTATTCCATCCAAAATAATCTCGGATAATGGGCCACCATTCAAGAACAAAGACGTGCGTGCTTTGACCACAAAGTACAAAATTCAGCACAGTTTTTTGACACCCTATTATCCGTAGGCAAATGGGCAAGCAGAGGCGTCAAACAAAATGCTAGTTGCCATCCTTAAAAAGATGGTCGTAGACAGTCATAAGGATTGGCACATCCAAATTCCACTTGCCCTTTGGGCTTATCGCACTAGCATTCGGACGCCCACTAGGGCTACTCCATTTTTGCTCGTGTATGGCTCCGAGGCAGTCATGCCTCTAGAGTTGGAAATTCCTTCCCTGCGCATATCAATGCAAGAGTTCATCAATGATGACACTGCACGGCAGGCCCGGTTAGACCAACTTACGTTGCTTGACGAACGACACGTTAATGCTCTCGAGCACTTACGTATCTATCAAGAGCGACTTAAGAAAGCTTACAACATGAAAGTTCACCTAAGGGACTTTCGGGTTGGTGATTTGGTTTTGAAGGAAAACCAACGAGAACTCTAGTTTGCCATCCCACCTAAGGGACAAGTTCATGGCAAATTGGTTAGGTCCATATGTCATTGATAGCAAAATAGGACCCGAGACGTACCGGCTAGCCTCTCTTGATGGAATCAAGGAAATAGAACCCTTGAATATCAGTCATTTGCGACCATTCTATATCTAAGAGAGCCATATCCCAAAAAGGCTCCAAGGATTCCTGAAATCGCTTGGTCAATCCCAAAAATGCTCCAAGGATTCTGAAATCTGGTCAACCAAATAGCTTAGGATTAAATCCTTCAACAAAATGCTCCAAGGATTCTTAAATCGCTTGGTCAAACCAAAATGCTCCAAGGATTCCATCAATCACTTGGTCAAACCAAAATGCTCCAAGGATTCCTTCAATCGCTTGGTCAAACCAAAATGCTCCAAGGATTCCATCAATCGCTTGGTCAAACCAAAATGCTCCAAGGATTCCCTAAATCGCTTGGTCAAACCAAAATGTCAGGATTCAACGCCAAGGATTCCAATAATCGTCTGGTCAAACCAAAAGCTCCAAGGATTCCCAAAATCGCTTGGTCAAACCAAAATGCTCCAAGGATTCCTGCAATCACTTGGTCAAACCAAAATGCTCCAAGGATTCCAATCACTTGGTCAAACCAAAATGCTCCAAGGATTCCTGCAATCACTTGGTCAAACCAAAATGCTCCAAGGATTCCCGCAATCGCTTGGTCAAACCAAAATGCTCCAAGGATTCCGTAATCTCTTGGTCAACCCCAAAAAGCTCCAAGGATTCCCGTAATCGCTTGGTCAAACCAAAATGCTCCAAGGATTCCATCAATCGCTTGGTCAAACCAAAATGCTCCAAGGATTTCGCAATCTCTTGGTCAACCCCAAAAAGCTCCAAGGATTCTCGTAATCACTTGGTCAAACCAAAATGCTCCAAGGATTCCATCAATCGCTTGGTCAAACCAAAAAGCTCCAAGGATTATCGCAATCTCTTGGTCAACCCCAAAAAGCTCCAAGGATTCTCGCAATCGCTTGGTCAAACCCAAAAAGCTCCAAGGATTCCCGCAATCGCTTGGTCAACCCAAAAAGCTCCAAGGATTCCCGCAATCGCTTGGTCAAAAGAAAAATAAAATCATCAAAAACAACAAAACTTGCATCTCATCGCCATGCATAAATCATAAAAAATTAATACAAAGCTCTTCTCGCATCTCATCTTCATATTCACAAAGAAATCAATCCATCAAAAATACAAAAATATGTAGCTGCATTAAGCATCACACCCATAAATTGCATATTTGTGGTCGTACAGGTCAAAGGCACCATAGACTGTAATTACTTGATAAAATCCATCTTCATTCCATATATTTTCGCTATATAAACAATCCAACAAAATAATGAGCTATCCATCTTTCCACAATACTATAACCAGTGGTCTTATAATGTATCAAGAGTTTTCGTCTTTCAGTCATCATTAGCTTTCTAGCCACGTACTATACCAAGTCAGAGAGATTTTACGAAGGTAGAGTTCTACTTGAAATACGCCTTGTTACGTAACATCCCATCACAAGCTAAAACACATAAAACAATTCCTAAGTTGTGTGAACGAAAGATGAAACCTGCATAGTAATCTAGGTCACCATAAGCGAAACGGTTATCTTGCTTATCCCCCTGTGTAAATGACCCAAAGAATGCTGAGAGTTGGCAAAAGGACAAGCATCCTCCCTACCCAATTCCCCAAGAATCCCAAAATTCTCTATAGTTGCAAAACATCAAAAATTTGCAAACGTCAAAACTCCAAAATTTGACATCCCACACAGTGCACACATCAAAAAGCACATACAATAGTGACTCTTATCACTAAATCTCCAAATCCCTTGCTCGAAAGAAAAATATATAAAAATAAACAAGTGATTTTTATCACTACAATCGAGCAAGTATCCCAATACAATTGAAGAAAAGAAGGGAGTCGAACTTGAATCCCTGGAACTCTCAGCATTTCGACAGGTCATGAGGTAAGCCTCAGTACCGGTTTGGTTGATAGCCTATTGGTCACTGGCGGTAAACCTCCCGCATGACGATATATCTGTCACATTAACTTGTGTACAGATCAATGTTTGCATGTGGATGAGCTAGCTTATGGTATCCTAGAAAACACCGCAGATTAATCTGACTAAATACAATAAAGGAGTTAGTGGAGCTAATTAGGTGATCCTCAGTACGAGTTCGGTTGAAAGCCCATCTGGCACTAGCGGTATCTTGATAAATACCACATAAATGAACTCAATTGCACACACAGGGATGTGAAATAACTTGGTCAAAAACAAGTCCGATTCATACCTTGTTCAAAAGTCTTGTAAGATAAAGCACAATCGTGGCTAGTGAGTTAAAACCGTCGAAGTTTCGAAAAAACTTAGCTACATTTCTAAACCAACCGCGCTACTTTTCATCCTTACAATACCATCAAAAAATACAAAAAAAAGGAAAACCACATGTATACATACAAAGTCATTCATCACAGCAATCGCCTAAAACCAAAAAAATAGAGTCCTAAACAGTCTATGGTGCCCTAACCAAACATCACAAATTCCATTCATCCACTTCATTCTTGCATATCACATATAAATCAAAAACATTTGCATTCATCATAACATATGCATCCATCAAAAATAAATTAACATGCATACATCCATATTCATCAACCATCATACATAAAATCAAATCATCACATGTGCATAAACAAAATAAAGTCGGTATATATATATATATATATCATCAAAAAAATGCTCGCAGGCTACAAAACTGGTCCTCTGACCCCGCAATCACATAACAAAACCACCCAGCCTAAGGCGTCGGCCACCATGATCACGCAGGATCGGTGCGATGGGAACTACCCCCCATGGTGTGGGTCCTATGGGACCTCGCAAGGCGGCTACTGCTAGCCCCAACATCATGCCTACTGTCGCCTCCCTCATCCAATCACCTACGATGAGATGATGTTGACTGCTCAGTACCACTGTCCCTCGTCCGACGTGAAGATCCACCTCTCGAAGGCTCAGGTACCCACCCCCCAAGGTGGATGATCTCCCCCTCCAAATCCATCCGATGTCGGCACCACTCCACCTCCCGCCTACGGTACATCATGACTACATCGTCGCGCTATGCCAGCTGCACTCGTAAGAGATCCCTCTCCCATGCAGCATCAGTATCACCCTCCTGCTGGCGAGACGCCACCCGTGCACTCTCCCGCTCTGCTAGCTGAGCCTACAGGAGATCCCTCTCCCGCAGCGCATCCCCTAGCTCCTCATCTCACCTTCGTAGCAGCTCTACCAACCATGCATTCTCAGCACGTACCCCAGACTCTATGTCCTCCACATATGCCAGAGGCATGGGACTCTCTAGAATAGCAGCCTGCTCTGGCTCCCACTGCTCTCGCCATGTCCTGCATCTCCGGCTGATTCGGAGCCCCCAAATCCACATCAACACCCTCCACCTCCACCATGTCCTCCAAAGGAGCTCCCCAATCATCCCCTGGTGCCTCAACACCCTCCCCACCCACCGCTGCCACCTCCGCGCCTCCCAGTGGCCCCTCTCCCCGCCATCACCATAGTACCCACCACTGGTCATACTCTACGGTAGTCCCGACGTCATCCACGTCCGGGACGTCGATCATCACATCTGAATCCTTGCCCAATGGCATGATGACCGGTCGGTCTAGAGTCCTCTCATCCCCCCAATGTCGATAGACCACGGGCTCACCAGGCAACCCCTGGCGCACCCCAAACTATCGTGTAACCCGGCTATACGAGAAGAACTCATGCTCGGTCCCATGTCACCCAATCAGCCACCGCTCTCTATGTACCCGTTGAAGCCACTCTCCAGCCTCCGGCTAGGCTGGACAGTCCCGATAAGGATGCCAAACCACCTCCCCAGGAGTGAGCCGAGAGAAGGTATCGGCATAGTGCCCTACGGCACCTGCCCAACGTCGACTCTGTCCCTGCTCTCCGGACCGCCACCACAGAACTACATACCCTATCTCCTTATCCTCCATCATCGCTCGAGTCATCCATGGTAACCCGGTTGGCCTCTCAACTGCTATGTGTTGCCAACCCCAACACTGCAACAGATAACTGCAGCTGATCCCCTTTCACCGTCGACAGCGGACCTCATACAGCTCCCCATAGAGTTGTGCCAACAATGTCTGTCCCCATCTCAAGATAAGCGGTGCCTCTATCGGGCACTCTACCAACTGCCAAACCAAATCCAGCAGGTTCCATGGGAACCTCGCACCTGAAGAGTCAGGTAATAGCATGTTGGAAATGAGGCCCATAAGGAATGCGTGCCTCACTCCCAACACCCCCTCTCCTGCCACCATCTGACCAAAATCCCGCCAATCTAGCAGTCACCCTCTGCCCTCTCCAGTGGCTCCTCCACACCCAGCTCCTCCCCATGCCCAAAGCATCTCGTCAGTACAACCGTCCGCTGATCACGCGATGATGTCCTGATGGGCAATCCATCTATCGAAATCCATAGAAGCCGATAGATATCCTCCAAAGTAACAGTCATCTCCCCTGTCGAGAGATGGAAGGTGTTGGTCCATGGATCCCAGAGATTGATCAGGGCCATCAAATAGGCCTGATCCGTGACCACTGGCTCTAGTCGAGCCACCTTCTTGAGCCCAAGGGCATCAAGCCACTCCCAGTCAACCTCAGTCAGCGCCCCATGCACTTCATCAAAATCAGTGGATACACGGTACCGGCTCCTAACAACCTGCAAAAGAAAACAATTCAAAAAAATTAAAATCATGGAAAAGAACTGTATAACAATAACATGCATATACAACATTGCCTATCAATGTACAGCCAAAAAAAAAAAACAAACAAAAATTCAGACAAAAATTAAATTTTTAGTTCTAGGGTTTCTAATCTAAATAAAAAAAAAAAAAAAATTAAAAAATTAAATTTTTTTGGGTTTATCTAACGATTAATTTAAAACAAAAACAAACAAAAATTCAAAAAATTAAATTTTAGTTCTAGGGTTTCTAATCCTAACTGATTAATTTAAAACAAAAACAAACAAAAATTAAGACAAAAATTAAATTTTCAGTTCTAGGGTTTCTAATCCTAACTGATTAATTTAAAAACAAAAATTCAAAAAATTCAATTAATTTTTCAATTCTAGGGTTTTTAATCCTAACTGATTAATTTAAAACAAAAGCAAAACACAAAAATTCAACAAAAATTAAATTTTCAGTTCTAGGGTTCCTAATCCTAACTGATAAGTTCCAAAAAAAAATAAATAAATAAATAAAACGAAACAAAATTTAAAAAATTAATTTTTCAGTCTTAGGGTTTCTAATCCTAACTGATTAATTTAAAAACAAAACAAAAATTCAAAAATACAAACATTGAGTCTTAGGGTTCACGTTCAGTTTATCCTAGGGTTTAGTTGAAGCAATAAAAATTCTTTACCTAGATTTTGCGCTACGTTTAGTTGTACACTAAGTCCTAGTTGTCTTAAGCTCAGTTTCAGGGTTTAAGTTTTAAAAAAATATATTGAAAAATAACATCACAAAAACAATTAAACAAAACAATTGCAATTTTAAACAAAAAGTAATAAACTCTAGGGAGCACTTACTGGTCTCGCTTCGGCTCTGCCGCTCGATCCGGTTTGTGCACTCATGATGGCAGGGAAAATCTCGACAGTGCTTCGCTTCGCAGAATTAACTTCCTCCTCCCCAGAGCTCCAAATCGCAAGAAAAATCAAATGCAAATGAGCCCAAACCCTAGTTTTGCACCTTAAATAAGCCTTTTGAGCTGGAATTCATCCTTTACTGGGACGAGCGCTCTGGTTAGCACTCGTCCCACCCAGGGACGAATTCTAAAGATGGAATTCGTCCCACCATGGGACGAATTCAGGCCAAAAACTTCAAAAACATCAAAAAATGAACTAAAATGCACTAAAACAGATAATAAACTTGCCCGATAAGAGTGTTGTTGCACTTGACATCCCGGGCATGCAAAACCGATGTTGGGGTCACAAATTGTCATTATCCTACTCCCTAAGAAGGCTACCATAGCCGGACCGCTCCACGGGAAGACGGATTTTTGCCAATTTCAGCCACAAAAAGCGTCGCAAAAAGGGTTACCACCCACCAAAAATAGGTCTAAATGTCGAAAAATTGCATATGCTTAACGCTAAAACCATCTAAAGGCACCCTTGCACAAGTCATCTTGGGTCAAGCGACTCGTCGCTTTTCTCACGAAGGTCATTCCCTCATCGATTCGTCGCTTGAGGGGGTAGTCACACTTAGTCACCAATCAACAAACACACACCCAATCAAGGCAATGACATGCATTCAAAGAATCATTGACAAAGACAATTACGCTCCTGCTTGGGGCAGTAAACAAGCAACAATCACAATCTGATCGGATCACTTGGCATTTTGTGAATCATGAACACAAGGTTCCCCCCGTGGACAAAAGGTTGCGCCCTTTGCCTATTCATGACTGATCAATGTCCAAGCTCAAGTCACACCTCACCAAAATAGGTTAATACTTGAAATTGAGTGCCTTCGCTCGTCAAAAGCAAGGATTCAAGAATGCATGCCCTTTCCATACTTGGGGCATCAAAAGTTGGTTAGGTTACCGAGAAACCCTAATCATTAGTGCTTTGGTTATCTATTTTTGCTCGGTGCTGCGCCATGCACAGCGCATCCCAAAAAGGGGCATCTGTAGACACCAAAACAACACCAATCCGATTATGTGACTGCAAACACTGATCGCTTTGACACACACAGCCCCCAGGGCAGCCCTCAGAGGTCAAACAGTGGTCCTAACCACTTTTATAGCAATTTTGTAAGGTCAAAAGGCAATTTGGCACATTCAAGCACTTTGCTCAGTATTCGTCTCACCCAGGGACGAATTAAAACTGGGATCCGTCTCACCCAGGGATGAATTCTTAATTCGTCTTTGGTCAAGACGAATTCCAGGTTTAACGGGAAAAAAGAGGAATGGCGCCAAGTGGCAGCCAAAGACAGTCAATTGATGACTCTTGCCTCGCACGCGCGTGTAGGTGGGCAGATGGGCCATTAGAGGACTGTCACAAGGGCAGTCATGAAAGCCCAAGTCATGGAGGACTTTCCTCTCTCATGAGAAGACATGACCGCCACATGGCACCTATGACCACCACATGGCGCTTATGCATGCCTCTCCAAAGAGACCCCCTGGGTCTATAAAATGGTGGACTTTTCCCACCCAAAAGGAAAAGTAGGAGGCATTTTCAAGCAACGAAGTGCTACCGATTTGATACCACGCCTTTACCCTTTTGATTTACATTTTCCACATCCTTAATCTCTTTCGCAAGAGAGGTTATTGGGTGGCTATTGGAAGTGTGAATTCGGACCCAAAAACCTGACATTTGACCACTTTAATCCACCAATTTGCTGACAACCCCATCCTAAGAGATTTTGGGCCCATCCCAAGTGGATTGGTGCCAAAATCAAGTTCCAACGGTGGGCGGCCCACTTGGGCGCCCCGCACTTTTCTTTTAAGTTTCATTTTAATCTATTCTGTTATCACTTGTTTATATTCTATTCCATGTTATGCTGTTCAGATAGTTTTACAATCTCGATTTCAAAAGACGTTTATCAAAGATTATCATGTTTTGTCGATTTTTGTGGGCTTCACTAACTTGCAGGTAACAACGTCAAATTCCCGCTGATGGAGGTCAAATTGGGAGAATCCGACCATCTGGGTCATCCCAAAATGCCCCCAATTAGCTAACCCCTATGTTTGCAGGTATTTTGGAGGTCCCGTGGCGCGACATTTGGATGGCATCACTTCGACATTTTATCACAGTCTAATTCGTCCTACCCGAGGATGAATTACAGTAGGATTCATCCTACCCGAGGACGAATTACAGTAGAATTCGTCCTGGCCAGAGACGAATTGCAGTCGAATGCGAATTGGCCGACTGTTTCGATGGCAGTGGCCCTCTGGTAATGTTTTCTGGTCTCTGTCAAATTTACAGGTCATTTAGAGTCATTTTGTCTATCGATTTGGCTAATCTTTTACATGCATCTTTCATTAATTTTAGAGAACAAACGTTTCTTATTTGCAATAGGTGCTACTAACATCTTTGTTGTTTCTTTGATCGTAGGAGGAGCAGCAAAGGTTAAGGACTCATCAACACCAGTGGCGGCAACGTTTTGGCCCGCCCATTTCAAATGTGGGCACGCGGAAGGAGGAACATTAAGTCTTGATTGTAACCAAATTCATTTAACGCTCCTAGCCCCTGAAAAGGGAGGAGGCGTCTTTGTAACCGAGATCAAGAGAGTTAAATAAAAGGGCTGTGATTTCTCCATTTTCTTGTATCTCCGTTCCATTCGTCTCTTTCACTTCATGCATTCTACATTTTAGGACTTAAGCGTGTTTGATTTTGAATGCATCTCAATTAGTGTTTCTTTCATCCGAAATCTCGTGCTTTCAGTACGCATCTTGCATCCCCTTTTATTTTTCTAAAGGTTGGTTAGGTTTTGAGTGATTTACATTTAGATTGTCTAAAAGAGGCATAAGTAGACAATGTTATTAAAATAAAATTATAGGTATATGTTTCAAATAAATCCATCAAACTTAATAATATCACACGTCCCTATGTATCTCTTGAAAATATGGTGTGTGAGAGAGTATTTTTTTCTTCCTATGAAGAGGGGAAAAAGAGGGAAGTATTTCTCCCAACTTATACATGTGGTATGTCTCATCATGAAAACTAGAAGCAACAATTTTGAACCCATTATCTATATTTTTAACCACCCATCTATCATGACCCTCCCTGGAAGGCTTTATGGCATAAAAAAATGATGTATTAATTGATGATGCTTTAATACTTAGTTTTGTGCAATTGAACAACTATGTGATGTTTAGTTTTATTTTGAAGAACATGGTACTAATGACATATTACCAAAGTGTAGGATCAAGTCCACTTGTAGGTGGAATAAGCAGAATCATCCACCAGATGTGGGGTTACTTGAGGTTGGGGAAGTGATGATTAAGGAAACTCGAGGGTAACATTGATGGATACCTTCATATAGACATGCATTATCAATTAAGGATAATCATCAATAGCTAGTCACCTTGAGCCTCAAGTTGATAGCCTCATATCTATCATAAATTCTCAAGCTAAGACAGGTGACTGAATTGATGGAAAGACTCCCTCTTTGTTTGTTGAATATTATTGATTTATCTTTTGCTTCATCACTTATTGCATCAATGGATTGAAAAGCATGCATAAGTTGACTGCCTTTGAAACTCCTAGTATTACTTGAAGGTATTTAGCATGATGTTAGTATTCGATAAAAAAATTCCTTTTATGTTGTAAATATATATGTATGCTTATAGCAATATTTATTTTAAATGATAAAGGAATTTCATTTCAAAATATTAGATAGTTTATTTTAAATGATAGTGGAAATTCATTTAAAAATTTATTAAATCTTTCATTTAAATGATAATGGAAATTCATAAAAAAAAGTGAGTAGAGTTTTTATTTTAAATGATAGTGGAAATTCATTTAAAAAATAATTATAACAGTTATTTAAATGATAATGGAAAATCATTTAATAAATAGTGAAGCTTTTATTTAAATGATAATGGAAATTCATTTAATAACTAGAGAAGCTTTTATTTAAATAGTTGGTAAACTTTTATTAAGGAGATAATAGAATTTCATTTAATTAAAATAAGGCTTGCAATATTTGATTTGAGGGATTCGCCCTTTCAAAGAAATATGATCAATATTGCAGGGCAAAGCTTCCGATCGACATTACAAGGATAAGTTTCATTTATGATGAAGTATTGAAGTAAGGGAGAGATTTGAAATATCTCCTCTACCGCCTTATGGATGTGGATGGAAGAGTAATGATAGGCAGTTGGATCTTAAGGTGATACAAGACTATTAACTTGGGGAATAAAATTCTTCACCCTATGCATGGAAAAAGGAAAAAGGAAATAACACTATGCAAACAGAAGGGAAGGAGGGAACATTGCTAAAGATAAAAATGGCTAATGACCATCAAGGAGATAACATCATAGGAGGGTGAACATCTGACATCTAGTGAGAATCATGAAGAAGAGAGAAAGGAAATAAAACAAAGCACAACTCAAGTGTTATACGTTGGTTCATTTGCTTATCTTCTCTTGTTTTCCTCATCAAATCTATTTTTCATTTTTACCTGATTTGTGTGTCTTTGCATTTGTCAAGTTGTGTTGCTCACTATAATCAATGCATGGAGATGTCTACACTACATAAAGAGTGCTCTCTACAATATTGGGTTTGATAATACCGCAAATGATAAAGGAATTTCATTTCAAAATATTAGATAGTTTATTTTAAATGATAGTGGAAATTCATTTCAAAATTTATTAAAGCTTTCATTTAAATGATAATGGAAATTCATAAAAAATAGTGAGTAGATTTTTTATTTTAAATGATAGTGGAAATTCATTTAAAAAGTAATTATAACAGTTATTTAAATGATAATGGAATTTCATTGGGTTTTATCATAATCAAATGATAAAGGAATTTCATTTCAAAATATTAGATAGTTTATTTTAAATGATAGTGGAAATTCATTTAAAAATTTATTAAAGCTTTCATTTAAATGATAATGGAAATTCATAAAAAAAAAAGTGAATAGAGTTTTTATTTTAAATGATAGTGGAAATTCATTTAAAAAGTAATTATAACAGTTATTTAAATGATAATGGAAATTCATTTAATAAATAGTGAAGCTTTTATTTAAATGATAATGGAAATTCATTTAATAAATAGAGAAGCTTTTATTTAAATAGTTGGTAAACTTTTATTAAGGAGATAATAGAATTTCATTTAATTAAAATAAAGCTTGCAATATTTGATTTGAGGGATTCGCCCTTTCAAAGAAATTTGATCAATATTGCAAGGCAAATCTTCCGATCGACGTTGCAAGGATAAGCTTCATTTATGATGAAGTCTTGAAGTAAGGGAGAGATTTGAAATATCTCCCCTACCGCCTGACGGATGTGGATGGAAGAGTAATGATAGGTAGTTGGCTCTTAAGGTGATACAAGACTATTAACTTGGGGAAGAAAATTCTTCACCCTATGCATGGAAAAAGGAAAAAGGAAATAACACTATGCAAACGGAAGGGAAGGAGGGAACATTGCGAAAGATAAAAATGGCTAATGACCATCAAGGAGATAACATCGTAGGAGGGTGAACATCTAACATCTAGTGAGAATTGTGAAGGAGAGAGAAAGGAAATAAAACAAAGCACAACCCAAGTGTTATACGTTGGTTCATTTGCTTGTCTTCTCTTGTCTTCCTCATCAAATCTATTTTTCATTTTTACCTGGTTTGTGTATCTTTGCATTTTTCGAGTTGTGTTGCTCACTATAATAAATGCATGGATATTTCTACACTACATAAAGAGTGCTCTCTACAATATTGGGTTTGATAATACCGCATCCCTTGGTCTATGTTGGGTCGATAGTAACCTTGCTAGTTTTGTTGAAATTTGGTTGTTGTGGGTGTTTGTTGTTATTCCTTTTTGTTTAAGTGACCACTAAGGGAAGGGAACCCACCTTGGACATTGTTGTGCACCATTTCCCCCATTTCTAGCTATGCTTAGAGTAGAAAGTGAACCCCATTCATGGAAAGAATGTGTCTATGAGGTGTTGAACTCACCTAGTTGTCTCTTAGGGATGTGTAGACCACTAAGGGAGGGACCTTATTGGGTCATTAACCCTATGCCATGGGGTCCCAACTTGTGGGACCAATGCTTTCAATCCACGATAATGGTATCTGACTATGTAACTTTACTCCTATTGAGTGATATCTTCCTTTGGTTAGCCCTGCAATGTCATTGGACGTTGGCTAGATTGTTGCACCTCACCTTTCATTTATACATTGGCATTCTCCACACCATCAAGTTGTTAAAGGTGATTTTAACCCTATGATGTGGCCTTTTGAGTGACGTTTAAGGCAAGTAGTGGGAGTATTGTTGTCTTTTGACAAGTGGATGCCTCATAGTCAACTATGACCATCCAATCTCTCCATTGGGTAATATTGGAGGGATAGGGTTGTTTAGCTAATCTCTCAGGAAACTATCAATTTTTGGGTTCAAGCTGTTTTAATTTTGATGTTGGCCCTTGAGTTATATTATTTATTTTATTAAAGGTAGAACCTTTAATTAGGTTTTTGAATGGGGGAACTTATCTTCTTGTTTGTTGAGGATGTTGAATAGTTAAAATAATGATTTATTTTAGTTAATTAAATAAGACGTATTTGGTTAATGAAGAATAATGGAAAATGAGATTATTTGCATAGTTAGGGGTATGGGACTTTGACTATGTTGAATAATTAAAATAATTATTTATTTTAGTTAATTAAATAAGATGTATTTGATTAATGAAGAATAAATGGAAATGAGATTATTTGCATAGTTAGGGGTATGGGACTTTTACTATGTTAAATAATTAAAAGAATTATTTATTTTAGTTAATTAAATAATATGTATTTGATTAATGAAAAATAAATGGAAATGAGAATATTTGCATAGTGAGGGGTATGAGACTTTGACTATGTTGAATAATTAAAAGAATGGTTTATTTTAGTTAATTAAATAAGATGTATTTGATTAATGAAGAATAAATGGAAATAAAGAAACCTAGTTCATTTTATAGATTAAAGGTATGGGACTTTGATTTATGAAATGAAGGGAAAAGTAATTTTATAAATTAACTTGATTTATGAAATAAAGGAACCTAGTTTATTTAAAATATTGAAGGTATGGGACTTTAATTTTTGAATAAAGGTTGAAAAGAATTGATTAATTCAAGACCTGTGATCTAGTTGTATTTGTTGAAAGAATTTCTTCGGCAATGAGAGGTAAAAATAAAAATAGGTATTTCGGTCCCTCTTAGGGATACCCATTTCGATACAATAAGTTACAAATAGGCAAAGAGTGCCCCTTTCACGAAGAGGTGGTGCGCTTATAAAAGGCTTCCCGGTTTCGCACACGAAAATGTATGAGGGCTTACAGATGCCTCCTTCTCCAGGTCTGTTTCCTAGAGGGATCCCTTTGCTCGTGTATGTTGCTAATCTGTCTGATGAACCTGTAGTCCTGTGATCACTGAAATAACAAAACACACTTAGATGTCTGGGACTGCCTCCCTGGATGAGGTTGTTAGTGATAAAATAATTTAATGGAAATATACTGAAACTATGCCATGAAATCATGTAAATCTATGCTAATGATATGGAAACATGAAGAAACAGAATAAAAGAAGCTATGTCTAAAATCTAAGCTAAGCCTACGGGCCACTGTCCAAGACAACGGCCGCTAAGGTAAACCTTGCTCTCTTTGCCCCAAAGCTATGGGTCAAAGCCTGTATTTGATGTTGAAATAAGAGGTGTTATGCTCTTCAATTCATCAGGGCTTCGTCGTACACGTGATCTCAAAGAGAACTCTCCAAGTCTCGAAAGCTCTCCTCAATAAAAGATATCTTGATGCTAGAAGATTTGATCCTTTGGTGCTCTTAGGCTTGCACCTTTTATAGTGTGAAACCCTAGGTCTATGTCCAAGCCCTAGAAATGAATTTCTCATGCGTAGTGCAAGTTAGCATGAGAGGCTTTATGTCTTTTGTCTATGTTTGAAGGCCCGTTAACTAAAATCTAACTGCCCACTTGAGTCTCCTATGCGAACTGATTGTTAGCATGAGAAGCTTTTGTCCTTTGTTTATGCTTGGAGGTTAGTTAACTAAATTTTAAATGCAAACTCAAGTCTCCTATGTGAACTGGTCATGAAAAGGAATGCAAAGTCACTCCCGCTCACCTTTATTGCATGTAGACTACCACTTCCACCCGAGATTAGGCCTATTTGTCGGCAAACTACTTCTTATGGCTTAGCCACTATCATCTACAGTGGCTAAGATCTGGCCACTGTCATCTGCAGTGGCTAAGGTCTGGCCGCTCTAGGCTTGAGCGGCTAGGATCTGGCCACTCTTGGCTTGAGCGGCTAGACTTGGATGGCTTGAAAAGGCCCCAAATGAGTGGTGAGAACCACTATTGATGCTTGGAAAGTCCAAGATTATGTCTCATGATCTTATGAGTGTGTCTATGTAAGTAGCTCCCCTAAGCATGACATGATTTAGGTGTCTATAGATGCCCCTTTTTGCGATGCACTGTGTGGAAAACACAATGCTGAGCAAAAATGTAGACTGATCTGTTTGTAGGGTGTATGGTGATCAATGGTCTGATCAACGTCGGATGGCCCAATCATGCAAGATGGTGCACATCCCTTGAATCATTGCCTCAATGTTCGGAGGACTTAGCTCAGTGGCTTTTGCATGTTAAATTGCACTCATTCCTCAAACTCAATCGGGTAGCTTCAGCTGCTACAACAATTCCGACCGGTAGGAGAGCTACAATTGAAGATGTCATGTCTGCTTATGTTCCTAGAAAACAAGGGAAATTTGTGATTGTTGTATGCAATGATTCATAGGATGAACATGATTTTGTTATGATCAAGTGATATTTTGTTGATTTTTATTATGATTATGTTGAAGTTTTGAACTACCTCTTCACACAATGAATTGGTGAAGAAATGACAATGAATGAAGCGACAAGTCGCTTGACCAATATGACTAATCTGGTTCCTTTCTAGCATTTTTTGCTTTTAATGGGCAATCCCACATCCAAGTGTGATTCCAATTGTTTATGATGATCATCCATCCTTATCCCGAGGAGCGGTCCAGCTATCAATAGCCTTCTTAGGGAGTTAGGATGAGTGATTCTATTTATGTTTAGATTGTATCACTTTGACTTAATGTTTTTGGTATCATAGGGGAATTAGGATGATCCTTTCGCACCCATGGAGCAGTCCGACCATCTTGATCTTCTTCGGGTTTGAAGGGTGGCACATCGTAATTCCAAAATGAAATGCTTTTGCCCCAAGTGGCCTTATGGTTATCTACTCATCTCACCAAAATACATGGAGTGTGAATCATTGCAATCATTGAGTTGATAGAGTAAGTAACTAGGTATGAGGCCTACCTGAGATTTGTGCTTTTATGTGATTTTTGTTTTATTTTGAACACTCTGAGGGTCCTAAACCATCAAAGTGTGTTTATTTGTTATTTTTGTTATTCCCTCATGGAAGGAACTGCTTTACTTTGATCTGTGGACCTGGCCGCTGTCAGGTCCAACGGCCTCTGAGTTCCTGCCTATGGCCATTGTCACCTTGAGCGGCCAAGAAGTTTGGGCCACTGACGTCAGCAGCGGCCAAGGCATAATTAAGGAAATATAAAATTTGCAATTTCTAGGGTTTGACCTATCATTTTCACTATTGAAGATTTATTTTTAGAGCTCTAGTGTGACGGTGACGGTTGCGACTTTGGATCTTGTTGGTGCTGAGGACATGGCTACGTAGGGTGAGACATCAACTGTTGGAGGAGCTGAAGCTTCTCGGGTATTTCTCTCTTCAAAACCCTAGCTCTCTTTTCTTTGTCTAAGTAAAATTGAACCTCACTAAGTAATGGGTAAAATGAACCTCACTAAATCTATTGGCAATGAACAAAATCTGTAATTAGGCTTAGGTTCCCCTTTGCTATGGTGGGTTAGTCCCCAATTTTGCTTTCTGCTAGTGGTTTTAGCTTAGGGTTTTTTTGAAATTTTCAATTATTCACCTACTGCCACCATTTTGGGTATTTTGAACTTAGCTTAGTTTTGATGCTTGTATAGGAAATTTTACTTTCTAATTTGTTTGTTTTCCCTCCCTATGTTATTTTTTTTAAATTATTTTGTTAGTTTTGTAATTTTTTTTTTTTTTGCCAAGGGTTCATGGGTTTGCCGTGCCGCCCCTTGGCCATTGTCGCTCAAAGCAGCCAGCTCTAAGCCGTTGTCGCTCAGAGCGGCCAAGCTTGAATCCCAATGGTCAAAAATTTGACCATTGGGTCTTGGCTGATGTAGGTGACAACGGCTAAAGCTTGAGCCTTGTTTTTTTGTATTTTGTTGAATTTTTATGACTTTTTTGACTTTTTTGGAATTTTTGAATTTTGCTTTGTTTGATTAGGTGCAATATTATTCTTCTTTTGCTTAGATTTAGAGTAACTCATACTCTTTTGCACCATTTTCATGTTTATTATGAATTATGCCTTAGATGCACTGTAGTTATATTTTATCTTTCTTCTGCTTTGCTTAGATCCTTACTGCTCGGGCTCGGGACCCGAAGCTCCTGCTTGACTTGCTTCCTAGCTTTGATGACATGGACTGGGCCTGGTTCAAGGCCCATGGGTTGTAGTATGTCATCAGGCTACCTTACATCATGGCAGATCAGGCCTACCTTATGGCTCTGGCCCACCATTGGGACCCATGGACTAATACCTTCCACCTCTCGACCGATGAGATGACCATCATCGGAGGATGTGTATAGGATCTTTCGGATTCCATTTGATGGGGTGGCCATTACCTCCTCGGACACTAATGATCAGGTGGTTGTCTTCACTCGGGTGTTTAGAGGGCACTCTATGGATGCTCTCAAGGACACCAAGTTCGGAGGAGTGTCTATCAGTCGTTGGCATGGGGAGGGCATCTTTACGGTGAGGCATGTCGTATTGCTGATGGTGATCAACAATGTTCTTATCTTGAACTGCTCGGGTTTGAGGTTCCCATGGAACCTTCTAGCGATGGTGCAAGACCTATTGGATAGCGAGGAGCCTATCATCTATGCATGGGGTAGATCGCTATTGGCTCAGTGCTATGATGAGTTGTACCACATCCATCGATGGGGACGTGTCAACATTACTTGCAGCTTGCTCCTACAGGTTTGGGGATGGGAGCACATTATAGTAGATCACCCTAAGGGGCTCCCAGCTGAGATCACAATGATTGATGCTCGAACATAGTGCTATGCTGCCAGATGGGCTCAAGAGCATGAGGAGCGTAAGAGCTACACTTTCGTAGGGGAGCTATCCCACTACACTAATGCTTTTACTAGACTATTGGCCAGAGATGTCATGTGGTGGCCTTACTATGAGTGTCCTGCTTGGGATGATCCAACTAGCTTTACTTCTAGGACACGATATGAGCGATGGCTCATTGGCCGTAAGATTACCATCCAAGAGTATTTCTTCTACTCATGGGTTCTTCGTCAGTATGGGTTGCAGCAGGATGTGCCCTTGGTACCATTTTTGTATAGGCACCTCACAGTAGAGAAGGACCTACCTCCATGATAGATCATAGAGCTTTTAGATGAGGAGGATGCCCTAACCATTGACCCCACAGTGGTTGGGGGAGTTACAAAGGCCTACTCTCAGTGGTGGGGTGATCAGATGTGGCATGGCATCGGTAGCCTAGGGCATGAGGATGATGGTAGGGGTGATGGAGTAGATCCGATAGGATGCAGGGTCTAAGCCAGGACTGAGGTATGGGGCCAGCTAGCAGAGCAGGTGGCAGTAGAGGATCTTGATGTTCTTAAGGAGGAGGAGGAGTTAGAGCTCAAGGAGAGAGACTCTCCTCTGAGAGCACAACTACATGAGGTCGAGGTTGAGCTTCAGGCCACTAAGATCTAGGTACAATGGTGAGATGCTACCATTGAGCAGCTCTTAGCATAGATTCAGGCTCTGTAGGCTACTATTGGGGGTGGCGATGTCAGGATGCAGTTTGTTGTTCCTCCTTCTACACCATAGGAGGTTCTAGTGGTAGGTTTAGGGGTAGATGTGGGATGACTTTAGTATTTGTTGGATGAGCATGAGGAGTGGATCCGAGGACTTGTGGATCATGTCACCATCCTTCAGATGTAGCTCAGGAGGCATGGGATTGTCCCTAAGGAGCCAGTAGGTGCGGGTGGTTCGCAGGTCAGTGGGCGCTCCACCTCGGGGTAGTCTTCTGCCCATCCTAGCCAACGGACCCAGACTCGGACAGAGAGACCTACAGGCTCACATCATTTGACTCACGACACCGCCATAGGGGGAGGTGGCACTGGAGGAGGTGATGCAGGGGGCTCAGGCCTGGTATTTGATTGATGCTCTACTTGGTCCTTGATCCATTTTTGAGGTCGACTGACCTATATGACTATAGCCTATGGGCATTTTTGTATATCCATGGACTTGACACACATACTCTTATGATATATTTGCTTTTATGACTCATTATGTGTATCATTTATTGCTTATGTTTTTGTTGTTATTTTATTTTATGATATGATGTGATGATGGTATTATGATGTTTTGATGGATATGTTAGATGATAGATGGTATTGAAGATGCTTAGATGGATGTGTAGATGTTTATATGATTTGATGATATGATGTGATGTATTTTGATAAGTGGTAAATGGTGAATTTATGGTTGTATGCAAATGTGTATTGGCTTACATGTTTTATGATGTGGTTTATGGATGATTCATGATTTGTGTTTGTGGATGCAAATGTTTTTGTTAAATGCATGTTTAATTTTTGCTTTATTTGTATGCATCTAACTCATGTGATGGAATGGTGAATGCAGTATATGTTTAAATGTAAATGAACTTGTATGTTTTAATTACTTAAAACATAATGGATGCATATGAATTTTGACAATCTTAATGGGTGATACCACAGAGAGTAAAAAAATAATCATGAATTTAAATAATCACTCTTATCATAAGAATTGATTAAGTATTCATATATGGAATGTAATGGTGTGAGATGTATTTTCTTGATAAGTTTCTATAAATTAAAAGATATAAAGTAGTCAGTGGCCGTCTATATACTATTTCTAATATATATGTGGTATCTGTCCTACTATGTTGATACCCCCTAATTTATAGAATTTTATAAAGAAATTTGATGGTGGAATTAAAGATATGATGATTTCTTTTTTTTGCTATGTAAAATTTTGTGGTTTTTTTGGAGATTCAAACATTCTAGTTTGCCTATCAATTTCTATTACTGATCCTTCTAGGCTTTTTGAAAATTAGGCTTTCATCATGGACCTAGATACTCATTCTCCCTGTGTGTGCAAGTGAATAATTTTTAGATATAACCCATGCATTTCCTCCGATGTCAAGCAGGATTCTTTCAGCCCATTGCTGAGATCAAGGATTCTCAAGTGTTAATCTTATTCTTATGTTGGACTTAGTTGGACTATACTACTAGGCGGTTTTGAGTTACCTAAGCTAGCTCATCCACATTCAAACATTGGTCTACAACAAATGCCAGGAGATTTTGTGATAGACATATCATCATGCGTAAGGATTTCTCCTTCCAGTTTTGTGCAGTGCTGAGAATTCCAGGGATTCAAGTTTTATTCCCTTCTTTTCTTCATTTCTTTGGGATACTTGCTCATAGTTAGTGATGAAAATCACTGTTTATTTTGATTATTTTTTTTTTTGAGCAAGGGATTCTTGTAGTGATGATAATCACTGTTTATTTTTGACTGATTTTTTTTTGATATTTTGATATTTTGAACTATGACTTTGGATTTTGTAAAACTTGAACTTTTGACTTTTGAGATTTGAATTTGGCTTTGTTCTGGGATTTTTGCTTGTTTGTGAAAGCAAGGGATGTATGTAGTGATGATAATCACTCATTTCTGGGTAGGGTTGCACTTGTCCTTTTGCCAATTCTCAGCACCTTTAAACTGGTTGCACAGGGGGATAAGCAAGGATGTTCCTTTTTGCTTTTGGTAACCTAGACCACTTTGTAGCTTTCATCTTCCCATGTATCAACTAGAATTTAGTGTTTAAATTAGTGATGGGATTCTGAGATATGCTAGGCTTTATCACCACTAGACCTTATTCTCTTCTAGCCAAGATGAGTTTTCGCAAATTTTGATAAGACTACTAGGTGTGGTTGAATAACCGAAAAACCTTAGTATATTTTTGTATAGCAACTTTTTATGGTTGTGTTGAAAAACACAATTACACACTTGTGTTGATGGATGTATGGATTTGAATGATTTTTGAGACAAACTGTGGTATCACTTTACGACTCTCATGACATATGTGAATGCAATGGATATGAAAATGTAATGCAATTATGTGGATGCAAGCTATGAGATGCAATTTTTTTTGTATTTTTGATTTTTATGTTGTTTTTGTATTTTTGCTTAATTTGACCAAAGGGCTTTAAGATGCCTTTGGAGCTTTTGTTTGATTTTTGACCAAGCGGTTTTGATACCCTTGGAGCATTTTGTTTGATTTTTGACCAAGCGGTTTTGATACCCTTGGAGCATTTTGTGATTTGATTTTGACCAAAGGGCTTTAAGATGCCTTTGGAGCTTTTGTTTGATTTTGACCAAGCGGATTGGATACCCTTGGAGCATTTTGATTGATTTTGACAATTGTAAGGGTTTTATTGAATGTGGATCTTTTGTGATTTTGATATGAATATTTGAATTTTGTTTTTTTTGTTTTTTGACATATTTGAATGTTTTTGATTTTATGACATATTTGAATGTTTTTTATTTTTATGTGTGAAATACCTTTAGGTGAATGATATTGAGAGGTTCTTGCTCTTCAACACCATCTAATGATATAAGGTGATATGCTCCAGGCCCAACTCTCTATGAAATCATGTATGGACCTATCTAGTTTACCATGAATTTATCTCACAGATGCGACGACAGATTCGAATTCTACTGATTTTCCTTGAGCACTAAATCTCCAACCCTTAATTCCCTTAAATGGACTTTACTATTGTAAGCTCATGCAAGGCGACCTTGGTAAACATGAAGATGCTCTAAAGCATTGACTCGACGTTCATCAAGAAGCATCAACTGATCAAGGCGGCCTTGTCACGCGACCTCATCATCTATGAAGTCTTTTAATGCTATGCGTAGAGTTGGAATTTCTAACTCTAGCGGCATGATGGCCTCAGTGCCATATACTAATGAAAATGGTGTTGCCCTAGTGGGCATCCGTATACTAGTCCTGTATGCCCATAGTGCAAGTGGCAACTGAATATGCCAGTCCTTGTGATTATCTTGCACTGTCTTCCTCAAGATGGAGACTATTGTTTTGTTTGAGGCTTCTGCTTGCCCATTTGCTTGAGGATAATAAGGTGTTGAAAAACTGTGTTGAATATGATATTTGTTCATCAAAGCACTCACATTTTTGTTTTTGAAATATGGCCCATTATCTGATATTATCTTCGAAGGGACCCCAAAATGACTTATGATATTGTGGAGTATGAACTCCACAATCCTTTGTCCAGTTGTTGATGTTAAGGGGATCACTTCGACCCATTTAGTGAAATACTCTATGGCCATTATGATGAATGTATGTCGACCTGAGGATGGGGGTGAGATCTTCCCAATCAAATCTAGTCCCCATTGCGAGAATGGCCATGCTTCCTGGATGGGTTGCAAGGCTTGCGATGGTAAGTGCGTTAGGTTTGCATGATGCTGGAACTTAGTGCACTTCTTGACATACTCGCAATAGTCCTTTTCCATTGTTGGCCAATAGTAGCCCATTCTCAAGATGCGCTTAATGATGGCCATGCCACTGAAGTGACCACCACATGTACCATCATGAGCTTGCAAAATTGCCCAAGATGCTTCCTGGGGCTCAAGACAATGAAGTAACACTCCATCATATCCTCGTCTGTAGAGAATTTCTCCTAGCAAGATGTATCTTGTTGCTTTCTATTTGAATGTTCACCTTTCAGTATGTGATAGATCTTGAGGTATTATTCCAAGTTTCAAGAAATCCCTCAGTTGGGAAAGCCAATCCTGATAAGCTATGGCTTCTATGGAAAACACAACTTGCTCTTCTTGCTTTTTTGAACTGGTGAACACGGATTGAGGAACAACTCTATGGTGTATGGTTGCACCACACTCTATATGCCCTTGGGAGATCAGAGACCCCCAAGGTGTTATTTGCAAGAAATCTCTTGCTACGAAGGACCAATCCTGATTTTGTTCGATGTTGACCATGTTGACTGATTCTTGATTGTCAAAAGCCTCACGACGTATTGTTGAGTGCGAAAGCACTTTCACATGGATGGTTGTAAAATCAACAGATGGATTCTGAGGGATTAAGGATCCCAAAGAGGCCATGGTGTCTACAAATCTATTTGATGTATGAGGGATTGCCTCGATGTCGTACCATTCCAGTCGGGCTAGGTAGGTGTCAACAAGTTCCTTGTAAGCCTTCAGGAGTGGGCACCTACATTGAAATAGTCCTTTGACTTGGTTTACTATGAGCAAGGAGTCACCAAAGATATTCAATCTTTTAATGCCCATTGCAACTGTTGTTTGGAGTCCCAAGATCAGGGCTTCATACTCTATGTTGTTGTTTGTGCAAGGGAAGTCTAGTTTGAATGATAAGGGCAATGGAGCACCCTATGGTGTGATAAAGACAATCCCTTCTCCCCCCCTTGTTCACACTTTGAACCATCGAAGAACAATGACATGTCTCTTTCTTTCTTAGGTTCTTCGAGTTTTGGTGGATCTGATAATGCAAAGACCGCATCATCAGGTAATTCTATGGTGAGAGGCTTGTCATCTTGAAGAGGCACCTCTACCAATTGATCTGCTATGACTTGTCCCTTGATGGACTTTTGGCTTATGAACTCTAGGTCAAATTCTATCAATAGCATGATCCACTTTGTGGTATGTGTACTATGATATGTCTTACTCATCATGTACTGCAAAGGATTTTGTTTTGATATGACGTAGGTCATATGGCTCAACATGTAGTGTCACAACTTTCGAGTTGCAAAGACCACTTCTAAACACAACTTTTCTACATATGCATATCCTAGCTCATAACTCACCAAGGTGCGGCTAATGTAATATATGGCTTGCTCTTTGTCTTGTTCATTCTTTTGGGCTAACATGGTGCCTAATGCAAAATCAGTAGCTGATATATATAATAAAAATGGTGTGTCTGGCCTTGGTGGAGCCAAAACTAGTGGCGTTTCTAGATAAGTTTTGATCTCTACAAAGGCTTGATGGCATTCTTCATCCCAATGAAAGGGAACCTCTTTGCATAGCAACCGATTCATAGGTCTACATTTGTCTGATAATTACATGATGAATATTTTGATGGATGCTATCTTGCCTTGTAGGCTCCTCAACTCCCTAATATTAGTAGGGGCAGCCATTTCTAGTATAGCCTTTACCTTTGTAGGATCGACCTCAATGCCTCTCTTGGATATGATGAATCCCAAAAGCTTGCCAGAAGTTACGCCAAATACGCACTTCTTAGGATTCAATCGGACATTGTGCTCAATGAGGCGGTCAAATATTTGTCTAAGGACTTCGACGTGCTCTTGCCACAATAGGGACTTGGCCAGTAGGTCATCCATGTAATCCTCTAAGATCTTATGCATATAGTCATGGAATATGTATGTCATGGCCCACTGATATGTGGCACCAACATTTTTGAGACCAAATGGCATTACTTTGTAACAGAATGTTCCCCATGGAGTAATGAAAGTAGTTTTATGTTGATCTTCAGGCTTGATCCAAATTTGGTTGTATCCAAAAAAACCATCCATTAGGGAGAGCATTTCATGACCTGCGGTTGCATCTACAAGAGCATCTATGTTTGGCAATGGGAATGAATCCTTTGGTGTTGCCCTATTCAGATCTCTAAAGTCTGTATAGATACGGACTCTTCCATCGGGTTTTCCCATGGGTACCATGTTTGACACCCATTCAGGGTAGTCGATAGGAACTATGAACACTGCCTCAAGTAGTTTTTGCAATTCGTTCTTCACCATCAGAGCGATGGTTGGATGCATTTTTCTCAATTTTTGCTTGACTGGCTTCTTTGCGGGATCCAATGAAAGGTTGTGAACAACTAACTTTGGATCTATCCCTGGCATGTCTTTGTAAGTCCAAGCAAAGATATTCGACCTCTCTTTGAGGAGAGGAATCAAGATGGCTTGTTCCTGTGGAGATAGACTTTCTTCGAACTTGACTTTCTTTGGTTGGGTAGGATCATCATTGATGTCCACCTCGAAAGTTGCTTCTATAGCCATATGTGACCCATCCTCCAACTGGTGAGGCATGGGTATCAAGTGAATGTCATCGATGGGATTTATAGGTCCTACTGTCTCAGGATCCAAACCGGTATGGAACATGTCATATGCACAACCTGATGCAAAATGGAATGGTTGCAATATCTCTTCACTAGGGAAAATATCTTTAGGCTCTATTTGTGAATCAGCATGATCCCAATCTATAGCCTGTGTGTCAAGACACAAAGGTTTATTGGGATCTACTGGGTTGTGAAGTGGAGTGGTCAAATCAATGGAGATTGTATTGATGTATGGGATGAAATCTCCAGGACCACATGGGTGTAATCTTGTTTCAGGGGTTTCCCTTCCATGCTTGCGATGAGGCTCTAGAGGAATGGGAATCTCTGGATCTGGTCCATGGGTTGGGTCGATAATAGGGTCATTAGGCTCTAAAAGCTCTCTGAATGTAGGTAGAGGGGGATTGACCATGCGATGGATGGCATTCAAGTCAACTTGGTCTCCCCAAAAACCACAAACTAGGGTCTATGGCATGAAGCACTGCTTCTCTCTCCACCAACATATTGACTTGTCATAAATGGTGAGGCCCAAGATAAGCCATCTCGGTCTCATCCTCAAAATCATCATCACTTATCTAGAAGCCATTAGCATTAGTGTGTGGCCCTAAGATAAGGGGCTCATGTCTTGGTCCTAAGTAGGCCATCTCTATTTCATCCTCATACTCTTCGTCACTTATGAAGAATCCATTTGCATTAGTATGTTGCCCCAAGTCATGGGGCCATTGCCTTACCCCTAAGTAGGCTCTCTCTATTGAGTCTTCTGACTCATAGTCACTTTCATCTGATATGTACCCACTCTCATCATGGATGGACCAAGTAAATCTTTGTAAATAGTGAGGCCCATGATCGGACAAGCCCTCTAGTGCTTCATCATCATTTGCCTTATTTGCATTTTCTTCTTGCTCATCATCCCATGAATTGTAACCTGTTGGGGTGACATCAATTGTGGATCTTGGATGATAAGTCTCTGGAGGTGGTATGTTCACTATGGCCACCTGTCTGTTGCTCAAATATTTTATACTTTGTGGGTGATAAGGAATAAAATTGATGTCTTCTCCTAACCCCAAGGTCAATCTATCTAATGCTACTAGAAGGTCATCTCGACCTCTGATGTGATATCCTAACCCAAATATATCATATGGGAGTTGGTATTGTGGCTCGAATGGCCACCTTCACCCCTGCTCATATCTACCAAGACCATAACCATGCCAATGGCAATTCTCAAAATAGGTTAGAGCAAACTCGGGATTGGAGAGATAGCGAACATTGACAATAAATAGCCCATCATCATCCTCATATACATCTATAGATTTGTGGGCACAATCTAGGCCAACATAGATGAAGTTTGTCTGGTTGGGAGGGATTCCAAGCGGAACCACTATTCCCACTGGCGGTCTTAGATCTTTCGGTCATCCCATGTCTTGTGCAGACTCTATGATAGGCGTAAAAGTTATATTCTACACAAGATACTCTCCTATCCCTGTGCTTGCCAAGTGTATAGTTGCATGTGAGGTGGATGACCCCACGGATGACACTGGTGAAGTGGGATGATAGTCATCATCTTCGACTTGGTCTTGATGATCTTCTTCTTCCATGGGAATTGGACTCTCTTCAATATCTATGGTTAGTGTTTCCTTGAGCTCATTTTTCTCAACCATAGGTGCCTTTAGCTTTTGATCATTCTTTGGTTTAGGCATTAATGGTTTACTAGAAGCATTAATGGCTTTGTGTGCAAGATGAGGCATTGATGCAGATGGGTCCTTTTGTGCCCCTTTGTCTTTGCTCTCCATTTGAACATTCGGATATGAAGGCCCTACCGATAGGTGGGCTGATGGAATCACAAATTCTCCTGGGAAATCCACCTGGTGAACATACTTGAATGGCTCCTCATCGACCATTACCATGTAGACTTTGTTATCATGCACATACTTGACACATTGGTGTAAGATCGAAGGGACACATCTCATGTCCCTGATCCAAGGTCTCCCTAGGAGGATGTTGTATTGCATGGCCCCTTCCAAGACATGACACATCACGGGGATGGTCTTATGCCCCACCTTGATGGGTAGGACTATCGTTCCCATAGTATTGCATAAAGCATCATTGAAAGCTCTTAATGTGTAGGCTCCTAGAATGATATTGGACTTGGGGATTTTGAGGTGTTCTATTGCTGTTGTTGTGATGATGTTGATTGATGAACCTGTATCGATCAAGACCCGTTTAAATGGAAAATCATTAACTGATGCCACAATGTGCAATGGAGGGTCTGGTAAGGCAGTAGATACTATCTTTATCTCATAATCATAGAATCGAATTACAGGTTCTTGGCATTCTTGTACTTGCCCCACAAAATGGGTGAATGCATTTGGATCTTGCGGTTGAAGCTCAATTGACCTTAAGATCTCCATCAAAGTCTCCCTATGCTTTGGGGATTGTTGTATGAGCTCATAAATTGATAGCTTAGCTGGAGTCATTTGTAAATTTTTCTCAAGTCTACTCTGGATGTTTACCACAGGTCGGGTTGGTGGACCTGGAAGGTTGTCTTGCCCCTGCCTCTACCTAGGTGCAGCTGGGACATTGATGGGAGCTGTAGGAGGTTGCGGTTGACCATACCGTCTAGTCTTGGTTGCTATATTGACAATCTCAACCATCCCAACACACCCATGGGTGGGTGTCTCAATTCGGACTTGATTAACTTGTGCTCCTTGCCCTCTAGGGGCTTCATGGTTTGGCAATGGGTTTTTGTAGATGCCCATATCTCTGTTGTCTAGGGCTAGTGGGTTGTCCACTTTTAGTTCTCCCACCTCGATCATGTTTTGGACCTGATGTTTGAAGCCAACATAGACTTCAATGTTATGCCCAGGTATCCTATGGTATGGGTAGAATTGATCTTCCCTATATCCTTTTGGCTTAGGATGGTTGGGATCTATAAGAGGTATTTCAGGGAATCTAATTTTTCTCGCCTCGCTCAATTGATTGAAGATTGATTGCATTGATTCTGTCAATGGTGTAAAATAGTGAGGGGGCTTGCATTCTTTGTTTCGGCCCTGATTATTCTTTTGATCATAATTGGCTGGTGGAGGATGTGCTTGATAATTCTGTGGTTGTTGTGCACCCCCATCCTTAGGCGTAGCCAACACTACTTGATTAACTAGAGCAGGGCTCGCCTGCTTCTGTTTGTACTTGCCATTCTTGTCATTCTTGTTCCACTCCTTCTTGGTTCAGAGTTTTATAGTTCCCTCATCTACTTTTATCTCCTCAATGAGCTTGGCTTGTGCCAAAGCTTCCTCAAATGAAGGATATTGTTGTAGTTGTAGCAAGAGGGAGATGTGTTTAGAACAACTTTTTGTGAACATTCAAACAATTTCTTCTATGGGAATGGAGAATGATAATTTTACCATGATTTTTCTCCATCTATTCCCATAATCCATTACCGGCTCATCATCATACTATTTCAGATTGGCCAGGTCTGAAAGGTTCACTTTCCTCTTAGCACCAAAAGAGAAATGCTTTAGAAAAGCGTTCACTAGTTGTTCGAAGCTTGCTATGCTATGTTTGGGCAGCTGATTGAACCATTGGGTGGCTGCACCCAAAAATGTCATGATGAATGTCCTTAGCATAAGAGCATCATGTTCTTCGAGATGAAAACATGCATTGATGAAGTTGGTGACATGCTCTTGTGCATCTTCTTCACCTTTAAACTTCTCTAGTCTAGGCATCTCAAAGTGCTTAGGATAGGGAGGGCTAGGAACTGATGGACACAATGGTTGGTTGTGTATTTTGCTCAATGTTGGCGAGTTCCTAGCTGCCTCTTGTTTTTCAAAGGTTTTCATATTTTTGGCAAGCTCTTGAAATGCCTTTGATGCATAAATTTCCTCCTCATGCAGGCCTACTCATGATGGCGGTGGAGGTAACACTCTATCCATTTGATTGACTCTACTTTCTTCCCTTCTATGAGGGGATTCAAGACGTGTATGATCTGGCTCTATTAAGTTTGCCCTTTCCTCCCTAGTTGAGTTCCTCTCATGATTTGGAGGGGGGCTTTGTTGCGAGCCATTTTCTTGTCTAATGCGTTCCTCTCTTGGCGAGTTAACGCGTTGATTTCTTTGATGGTCACTTCCACTTGTTTGTTGGTTGTTGCGAGCTAACTTCTCAGCTTGCTCTCTTAAATGTTGCTCATGTTGGCGCAACAACCGTTCTCTCTATTTATCTTGTTCAAGAGCATCCACAAGCTCTTGCTCTCTATGCAAGGCATTCTCTAACCATCGCATGTGATTAACTTGCATGGTCATAGAGGACTCTTGCTTATCTAACCTTGTCCTAGCTATTTTGATTCGTAGATCTCTCTCAGAGGTTTCTGTTGTTTCTTCACTCTCGCTAGCTAATGTGACTTGTTCAGTGTATTTTTGAGTGTCTCTGTGATCATATTTTATGTGTTTGCTATGGGGTCATCTTGAGGTACCCCTAGTCTGAGAAGTAGGCTTAGAAGTCATAGTTCATGAGCTTCCAGATGCGGAATTCTCTATGGCTATGGTTCTGGGAGGTGGCCTCGGATGCAACCGATCCAACTCATCCAATTGTCTTGTTTTCCATGGCTGATCCCTAGGGGTGCCATTCACTCCAATGAGGTCATAGTCTAATGGAATCCTTCCTCTTGTTTGAAGGATATCTTCTATTTGATGCCTATTATTGGATGTGTCTCTAGTTTCTTGCCCCTCAGTGGGCTGATCTGTTCTAAGTGTTTCATGTGAACGTTGAGATGTTTCAACTCTTGTTTGCCTTCTTGATGATGAAGGTTTTGTGGTGTCATGTTTTCTCCATGAATATGGAGATGTAGCAACCTCCTCATCTCTATGTGAAGAGTGCATTTTAGAGCCTTCTTTGTGTCTATGTGAGGAGGAAGCCCTTGAAGCTTCCTCTCATCTTTGAGATGTTTCTATGTGTTTAGAGGAGGCCCTTGAGGTCTCCTCATGTCTCCTTGAGGAGGATGGTTGTGAAGTTTCTTTTTGTTTGTGTGACTTTGTTCCATGGTGTAGTTCCCTACTTGGAGTCTCTCGAGGAGAAGCCCCAATGGTTGAGTTATCACCCCTCAGACTCGTGGACCTGCATCTCACGGTCTTACGGGTATGTCTTTCAGTGTTACTACGGCTTCGCCTAAGGGTATGAGTTGCCTCAGATTCCCCTTCGATGTCAGACCGAGTGTGTTTGCTTCTTGTTTTAACCATTTTTCTTATGACTTAGTCTTTTTAGATTGCACTTTCAGAGGTATCCAAACAATATCACACAGATGTTTATCTTGATTAACAGATTATGTGTGCCCTATACTGTTTGTTGTATTTTGATGTTTCATTCTTTGCTTTCTTGTTTTGCTTGGATTTAGAAAGAGGAGACTCATTCATAGTGGAAATCAAGAACACCCATGCCAAACATGATTTTTCTCAAAAGAAGCTAGGGTACACCACTGAAATCCTAGTGGGGGGTTCGCCTAGCTTCTCCACCCTGAACAGGATTGTTCCAATGGTGGGAGATAGTTTGAACATAAGTATCTTAGTGCCACTATGAAAGAGTTCTTCAATCCATTTCTAGGAGAATCTAGGGGGCAAACCGGTGGAAGGAGATGAATTCCAATGTCATCGGACTGAATTGAAGGTTGGTGATGAAATCCAACTCTCCAATGTTTAAATGAGACGTGTATGTGTGGTGTTCATTTTAAGCTTGCATAACATAAAGTGCATCATATAGCAACAATGAATCTTTCCTATATGCCTAAGTGCAAAAATACATTTCAATACTTCAGAAAGATGCATAAACTTACTATGATTTGTATGAACGCACTTTATTTTGTGCAACTATGGCCTCCTTGCAAGGCCTCAAGGCAAGCAAACAACATACAATGTCTAGCACGTTGGATTCTAGGGTGAACTTTTTAGGCATAAGCCATTGTTCCTAGCAACGCCTAGTGAAAATTTTAAAAGAAGATCTAAGATATGCAAAATGCTTGATTCCTTCTTCTTTTATTCTTTCAATTTCTGAATGTAAAGGTGTTTTAAGTTCTCTATTTTAAGCACACAAAAGCAAATAAAAAGCTGTAAAATATCAGAGAAGCTATACCAACCTCTGATCCAGCTCAGAGAGTCATCATTTTGACCTCTGCTGCACTCCACTACTGGCCACTGTCGACCAGAGTGGCTGGTTCCTGGCCATTGTTAGCAGGAGCGGCTAAGTCTCTATTGGCCGTTGTGGCTCAGAGCGGCTAATTTTTGGCCGCTGTAGCTCAGAGCGGCTAGACCTGCACACAAAACTAAGTTAGTATTCCAGTAGCAAATGAAAAATTAGTGGTGGTCCCACCGTGATCGCCATCTGTAGCGACCCCGGGAATGCACACACCGCTCTACTCTACTTGCAGTATTGTATTGAAGATGAAATAAAAAGACCACAGAAAGCATATAACATAGAAAACACAAAAGATAGATCCTTTTTATTAATATTGAAATCCAGCTACATGTCGGTCCCTCTTAGGGATACCCATTTCGATACAATAAGTTACAAATAGGCAAAGAGTGCCCCTTTCACGAAGAGGTGGTGCGCTTATAAAAGGCTTCCTGGTTCTACACACGGAAATGTATGAGGGCTTACAAATGCCTCCTTCTCCAGGTCTGTTTCCTAGAGGGATCCCTTTGCTCGTGTATGTTTCTAATCTATCTGATGAACCTGTAGTCCTGTGATCACTGAAATAACAAAACACACTTAGATGTCCGGGACTGCCTCCCCGGATGAGGTTGTTAGTGATAAAATAATTTAATGAAAATATACTGAAACTATGCCATGAAATCATGTAAATCTATGCTAATGATATGGAAACATGAAGAAACTGTTGGCAATTTTGGGTACATTGGGTACATTGCCTTTGCTCAAGTGTTGATGTTGTCATTGATGTCAAGAAGCAGAAGGGTTTTTGTGAAAACCAAGGCAGACAAAATAAAAGGTTTTATTTAAAACCATGGACAACAGATTTGAAATGGGTTTTTCTTAAAACCCAAGTTGGCTCTTCGTTTCGTTGAAAAAGGTGCCCCGGTGATGAAGATATTTAATTTTAAATATTTAGTTTAAATTTTATTTATTTAAAATTTAAATTAATATTTTAAAATTAAATTAATGTATTTTCCGTCGTGGTTGAAAATGCCGACGTATTTGGAAATAAAGGGCGAAATGAAAGTGCATATATAATAAGGCTATTAAATTCATTTAATTGTGTGTGATATTCGAAAGGCGCTCGTTCGATAAAATAATCGAAGAAGGATATAAGACTGTGCTTCATGCGACACACGAGTTTCAAAGGTCTCAGTGGCGGAAGTGGGCATGTAGCCTGTGTGGTTACCTAGGCATGACCAAGAGCACTAGGTAAACTAAGGACGCAAATTCGAATCGATGACGTTGTAGATAAAGCTCGATTTTCGTAGTGCATACGAATGGTGAAAAAAAGAGCTTGTGGCAAAAGTTTTTCATTCGCTATTGCAGGTTAAATATCAGGAGGTTATACTTTGGTGCAACACTCGAGGTGCACGCGGTTTTAAGATGCATATTTTGTGTAGAAGACAACAAGCACGATGTACTTGTTAGGACTCGTGCGAGCGCGCAGCTCGACGACAGCTCCGTCACGGTTAAGGCGCTTTGGGAAGGTGGAGAACGAGGGGTCAAAACCCTTCAAGACAAGTTTATTTTGTATTTAATGTTTTAAATTTTCTCACGTGGAGTTATAAGATGGTTAAGGGGTGTGTCAGGCCTTAGAGAAATTAAAGGGGTCATAAATTATTTTATGTTTAACAAGACTAGCATATGACATTGATATTGAAGTGATTTAATTATTGGGAGTTATAAGGGTTTAGATATTTGTGAGATTAAAAGGTATTATAATGTAAAAAATAATTAGAGAGGTGTAATAAGTTGTTGAAATAATTATTGTGATTTAGTTTATGGTACAAGTGGTTTTAGGAGAGATAAGGAAGTTGTGCAATTAGAGACCTTGGTGATGATTATTGAAAAATGGAGTAATGTTGATTATTTTGTGATCTACTAACCTTTGTGAAGATTGGCAAAAGAACTTTGTGATTGTGGCAGATTTCCAAAGGGGTTCCTTCACTTCAATAAGGTATGGGCACATTCTTCTTATGAGTATGATTGGTGTATGTTTTCCTGAAATAAGATTGGAGTGAAAAGGTATTCAACTAAGTTTCTTTTGGTTGGGTGTAAGTCCTAGTTTCTGATTTGTTGAAGACTACTTATGCATTGTTATCATTGATGAGAGTTTTGGTGAATGCATAATTCTGGTTTGAGGTAGTGGAAGCATTGTGCACTAGGGTTTATGGTTGTGAGTCTTGCTACTTGCTTTGAGTTGGTGAAACCCTTGGTTGGTTGTTTTGATGTTGATGGTTGAGTTGCTTCCATAGAGGTTGTGTTGATCAAGTTATTGCTTTACTTGATACATGATATTGGGCTTACTCCATTGAGTTGATTTGAACAAGTTATTCTTTGCATTTGGTGATATTGTGTTGGTGGCTGTTTTGTTCAAATATCTTTGGAGGGAAAAGGATTTCTACTTGTTTCCTTTTCTTGTGATGATTGGTTGAATGCTTCAAGGTTAATGTTGAGTTGAATGATGTTGGTTAAACCTTGTCTTTGAGCATTGTTGTTGAAGCCCAATTGGTTGAGAAAAGATATTGGTTGTTGGAAAGAACATGAGTATCATTGTTATATGAGATATTGCATGGTTGGCAATTGTTGGGTTGTATTTCATGTTCTTGAGAAAAGCATACTACATCTATCTTATTCTTTTGAGATTTGAGATTGAGTTGAGATTGAGATTGGGAGTTAAGTATAGAACATATTGAGTCTCTAACAATTCTCTTTATGCTTCTATGAGGTTGATGAATCATATTGAGTCTCTAACAATTCTCTTTATGCTTCTATGAGGTGGATGAATCACATTGGGTCTCTAACCATTCTCTTTGTGGGTTCATGCCAAGCAAGTGTTCTTGATAAACTTGTGAGCAGGTTTTGGACAGGTTCCATTGGGGACTTGTGAGCAGGTTTTGGACAGGTTCCATTGAGGACTTGTGAGCAGGTTTTGGATAGGTTCCTGTGGGGACTTGTGAGCAGATTTGGACAGGTCTTAGCAGAGGACTTGTGAAGCTGAGGTTGATAGTTCTATCAGAGAACTTGAGGACAGAGGTGCATTGGTTCTATGAGAAGAACCTGAGGACAGATTTGTGCCAGACCGAAGGACTGTGTTTGGTGCTGATCAAAGACAGAGGACGAGGACATTTGTGCTAGACCGAAGGACTGTGTTTAGTGCAAATTCGAGGACCAGCTTTGAGGTGATAGAGTTGAGGACAGAGGTCTCCGACCGGAGCGGGGAAGACAGGTGTCTTCTGTGGATAGAGTTCCATTTGCTAAGGGCAGCGGAGGCGAGAGGTCTTCTAGAGGATCACCAGCCGGAGCGAGAGGTAGGGGAAGGTATCTCCTTTGAGCGAGAGGCTCATAAATTCAGATTGGGGGAAGGTTTCTCCTTTGAGCCGAGGCTCATAAACATTGTAATTGGGAAGGTTTCCCAAAGAACTTTGAGATAACTTTTAGAGAAAAGTTTTGTGGATGAACCATGTAAATTGTTGTGTCACTTTGTGGATGGTTTTGTGCATTGCTTTGATATTGCTTTGGGTATATTGCTTTACTATTTTGAAGTATAAAGGAAAAAGTAAAAAGTGGTCTTATACTGTTCACCCCCCCCTCTCAGTATAAGCTTGTGTTCTTCAATTGGTATCAGAGCCGGTTCCTTCGAAAAGTTTAACAGCTTGAAGGAAAAGCTAGTAAAGAACACAATGGATCATTCAAGTGGCAATGCAGCACCTATTCTTGATGGATCAGATTTTGGTCTTTGGAGTGCAAGGATGAAGGTTCATCTAATGGCACTTGGGAATGAGGTTTGGGAAGTGATTGAAGATGAGTACACTATTCCTGAACATGGTCCTAATACTAAAGAAGAAAGGCTCCTACATCACAGCAATTCAAAAGCAATGAATGCAATCTTGAAAGGCTTACAAAAAGCAGATCTCACCAAAGTGATTCACTGCAAGACAACTAGTGAAATGTGGAATCAGTTGAAGGTGGTTCATACAGGTGATACAAATGTCAGAAAGGCCAAGTTGAGACACTTCAAAGGTATGTTTGAACAACTCAAAATGAATGATGATGAAAATATTAGTGACTACATGCTTCGTATGGATGAAGTTGTTAACTCCATGAAAGACTTAGGTTTTGAGCTTGCTGAAAATGATGTTTGTGATAAGATTTTAAGATCTCTTCCTAATAGATTTAGTGAAAATATTTCTGCTATTGAGGAAGCTAAAGATTTGGATAAGTTAAAAAAGGATGAGCTCCATAGTATACTTGCAGCATTTGAGTTAAGAACTCAAGTGAAGGTTGATGTCAAGAAGGAGGCAGCTTTCAAGACTACCAAGAATTCCAAAGGTAAACAACTTCAAGAGAGTGATGAGTCTTCTGGTGATGAAGAGGCATATTACAGACAAGAAAGGCAAGTTCTTTAGAAAGCACAAAAATATGAAAAATGTGAGATGTTTCAATTGTGGAAAGTTTGGTCATTATGCTACTAACTGTACTGTTGCCAAGGATGAAAGTGATGAAATTAAACAAGATTGTAAGAGCAAGGATTATGAAAGGCATAGGCATCAAAGGAAGAACAAAGATGAGCACAACAATAAAGGAAAGAGGTATTCTCACAAGCACAAGAAGAGCTTCTACCTAGACAAAGCAAGTAAGTGTTCTAGCAGTGATAGTGAAAGTTCTTCAAGTGATAATGAAAATGAGATGTTGTTCATATCGAAAAAAGAGGAAGAACCGAAACATAGATTCATTATCATGAAATGTCTTAGATGTGGAAATTTTGGTCACCTTGAGGATGATTGCACAAATAATGAATTGGTTGTTAGTATGTATGAGGATGCTTCAGAAAATGATAAGGAAGATGCATGTATGGTTTTTGAAAAGGGTAGCACCTCTAGTGATAAGAAATCTGAAAAAGGCCTTGATAATTCAAAGTGCAATCAAATAGAGGATCTTGAATGTGAACTTACAAATGCTCTTAGTGTTTTGAAAAAGGAAAGAAAGAAGAATGCTAGACTCAAGGATAAGTTAGATGAATGTTGTATGGAGAGAGATGAACTTATAGAAAGTCTTGATGTCTCTATGGCTAATGCACAAGAACTCAAGAATGAGTTAGAATCTAAGGTGCTTGAGTATAGTGAATTAGAACAGAAAATGGCTTCTTTGAAAGAGGAAAATAAAAAGTACAAGGATAAGTTGTACAGGTTTCAAGAAAGCTCCAAAAAGGTTAAGTCTCTCATCCAAAGTCAAAGAAATCCAACAGATAAAATAGGTCTTGGTTTTGTTAAGCCTCACAAGAAACAAGTTGGAGAGTCTAGTAAGAGATTCCAAAAGGAAGAGAGTTCTAATGAGGAAAATATTTCAGATCATGAGTCCTTGAATGATAGATGCATAGAAACAGAAAACAGATTTCGGAATGAGAAGAAGGAGAAGTTTTCGGGACTCGAGAAGTCAAATAAAGGAAAGTTTCAAGGCGGATGTTTTGCTTGTCACAGGTTTGGTCACATGGTCTGTACATTGCATGGCTCGGGTGAAGAAGGTAAATAACGAGTTTCAGAAGTGGTGATTTCTTTTATGGGTATTGCTACTCTTGCAATCAGTTTGGGCACAAGGCAGTTCATTGCAAGGCAAACAATAGGAACAGGTTTAGTCAGAACAAGTGGATTCAAAGAACAGGTATGCCTCAAAGAAATAACATTGTTACTTGTTACAAGTGCAACAATGAAGGTCACATAGCTAGACAGTGTAGAGCTGAAATTCTAGAATACAGGAACAGGAACAGTGGCATGATCAGGTCCAAGGATCAAAACAATGACAGGAACAGGAATATGGACAGAGAGTTCAAGAGAAGGCCCGACAAGGAAGTTATAGACGCTGATGATGATCAGTGCCTAATGGGAGTTTTACTCCCACCCCAGAATTAATCACCTCAACAGGAGGTGGGGGAGGGACTAAGCTAAGAGGCTCATTCTTAGTTTCGAGCCCCAAAGGTGGCCCTTTGCCATTGATGACAAAGGGGGAGAGATATGAGTAAGGGGGAGAGCTTCAAGTGAAGAGGAAAGCTTCAAGTCAGGGGGAGCAAAACTTCAAAGGTAGATTCTCAGTTGTGGGTTTCAGTTTTGGCTCTTGAAGATGTGTTTTTAGTAAAGTTTTGCCATCAATGACAAAGGGGGAGATTGTTGGCAATTTTGGGTACATTGGGTACATTGCCTTTGCTCAAGTGTTGATGTTGTCATTGATGTCAAGAAGCGGAAGGGTTTTTGTGAAAACCAAGGCAGACAAAATAAAAGGTTTTATTTAAAACCATGGACAACAGATTTGAAATGGGTTTTTCTTAAAACCCAAGTTGGCTCTTCGTTTCGTTGAAAAAGGTGCCCCGGTGATGAAGATATTTAATTTTAAATATTTAGTTTAAATTTTATTTATTTAAAATTTAAATTAATATTTTAAAATTAAATTAATGTATTTTCCATCGTGGTTGAAAATGCCGACGTATTTGGAAATAAAGGGCGAAATGAAAGTGCATATATAATAAGGCTATTAAATTCATTTAATGGTGTGTGATATTCGAAAGGCGCTCGTTCGATAAAATAATCGAAGAAGGATATAAGACTGTGCTTCGTGCGACACACGAGTTTCAAAGGTCTCAGTGTTGAGTGGGCGTGTAGCCTGTGTGGTTACCTAGGCATGACCAAGAGCACTAGGTAAACTAAGGACGCAAGTTCGAATCGATGACGTTGTAGATAAAGCTCGATTTTCGTAGTGCATACGAATGGTGAAAAAAAGAGCTTGTGGCAAAAGTTTTTCATTCGCTATTGCAGGTTAAATATCAGGAGGTTATACTTTGGTGCAAAACTCGAGGTGCATGCGGTTTTAAGATGCATATTTTGTGTAGAAGACAACAAGCACGATGTACTTGTTAGGACTCGTGCGAGTGCGCAGCTCGACGACAGCTCCGTCATGGTTAAGGCGCTTTGGGAAGGTGGAGAACGAGGGGTCGAAACCCTTCAAGACAAGTTTATTTTGTATTTAATGTTTTAAATTTGCTCACGTGGAGTTATAAGATGGTTAAGGGGTGTGTCAGGCCTTAGAGAAATTAAAGGGGTCATAAATTATTTTATGTTTAACAAGACTAGCATATGACATTGATATTGAAGTGATTTAATTATTGGGAGTTATAAGGGTTTAGATATTTGTGAGATTAAAAGGTATTATAATGTAAAAAATAATTAGAGAGGTGTAATAAGTTGTTGAAATAATTATTGTGATTTAGTTTATGGTACAAGTGGTTTTAGGAGAGATAAGGAAGTTGTGCAATTAGAGACCTTGGTGATGATTATTGAAAAATGGAGTAATGTTGTAATCTACTAACCTTTGTGAAGATTGGCAAAAGAACTTTGTGATTGTGGCAGATTTCCAAAGGGGTTCCTTCACTTCAATAAGGTATGGGCACATTCTTCTTATGAGTATGATTGGTGTATGTTTTCCTGAAATAAGATTGGAGTGAAAAGGTATTCAACTAGGTTTCCTTTGGTTGGGTGTAAGTCCTAGTTTCTGGTTTGTTGAAGACTACTTATGCATTGTTATCATTGATGAGAGTTTTGGTGAATGCATAATTCTGGTTTGAGGTAGTGGAAGCATTGTGCACTAGGGTTTATGATTGTGAGTCTTGCTACTTGCTTTGAGTTGGTGAAACCCTTAGTTGGCTGTTTTGATATTGATGGATGAGTTGCTTCCATAGTGGTTGTGTTGATCAAGTTATTGCTTTACTTGATACATGATATTGGGCTTACTCCATTGAGTTGATTTGAACAAGTTATTCTTTGCATTTGGTGATATTGTGTTGGTGGCTGTTTTGTTCAAATATCTTTGGAGGGAAAAGGATTTCTACTTGTTTCCTTTTCTTGTGATGATTGGTTGAATGCTTCAAGGTTAATGTTGAGTTGAATGATGTTGGTTAAACCTTGTCTTTGAGCATTGTTGTTGAAGCCCAATTGGTTGAGAAAAGATATTGGTTGTTGGAAAGAACATGAGTATCATTGTTATATGAGATATTGCATGGTTGGCAATTGTTGGGTTGTGTTTCATGTTCTTGAGAAAAGCATACTACATCTATCTTATTCTTTTGAGATTTGAGATTGAGTTGAGATTGAGATTGGGAGTTAAGTATAGAACATATTGAGTCTCTAACAATTCTCTTTATGCTTCTATGAGGTTGATGAATCATATTGAGTCTCTAACAATTCTCTTTATGCTTCTATGAGGTGGATGAATCACATTGGGTCTCTAACCATTCTCTTTGTGGGTTCATGCCAAGCAAGTGTTCTTGATAAACTTGTGAGCAGGTTTTGGACAGGTTCCATTGGGGACTTGTGAGCGGTTTTGGACAGTTCCATTGAGGACTTGTGAGCAGGTTTTGGACAGGTTCTGTGGGGACTTGTGAGCAGATTTGGACAGGTCTTAGCAGAGGACTTGTGAAGCTGAGGTTGATAGTTCTATCAGAGAACTTGAGGACAGAGGTGCATTGGTTCTATGAGAAGAACCTGAGGACAGATTTGTGCCAGACCGAAGGACTGTGTTTGGTGCTGATCAAAGATAGAGGACGAGGACATTTGTGCTAGACCGAAGGACTGTGTTTAGTGCAAATTCGAGGACCAGCTTTGAGGTGATAGAGTTGAGGACGAGGTCTCCGACGGAGCAGGGAAGACAGGTGTCTTCTGTGGATAGAGTTCCATTTGCTAAGGGCAGCGGAGGCAGAGGTCTTCTAGAGGATCACCAGCCGAGCGAGAGGTAGGGGAAGGTATCTCCTTTGAGCAGAGGCTCATAAATTCAGATTGGGGGAAGGTTTCTCCTTTGAGCCGAGGCTCATAAACATTGTAATTGGGAAGGTTTCCCAAAGAACTTTGAGATAACTTTTAGAGAAAAGTTTTGTGGATGAACCATGTAAATTGTTGTGTCACTTTGTGGATGGTTTTGTGCATTGCTTTGATATTGCTTTGGGTATATTGCTTTACTGTTTTGAAGTATAAAGGAAAAAGTAAAAAGCGGTCTTATACTGTTCACCCCCCCTCTCAGTATAAGCTTGTGTTCTTCAATTGGTATCAGAGCCGGTTCCTTCGAAAAGTTTAACAGCTTGAAGGAAAAGCTAGTAAAGAACACAATGGATCATTCAAGTGGCAATGCAACACCTATTCTTGATGGATCAGATTTTGGTCTTTGGAGTGCAAGGATGAAGGTTCATCTAATGGCACTTGGGAATGAGGTTTGGGAAGTGATTGAAGATGAGTACACTATTCCTGAACATGGTCCTAATACTAAAGAAGAAAGGCTCCTACATCACAGCAATTCAAAAGCAATGAATGCAATCCTGAAAGGCTTACAGAAAGCAGATCTCACCAAAGTGATTCACCTGCAAGACAGACTAGTGAAATGTGGAATCAGTGGAAGGTGGTTCATATAGGTGATGCAAATTTCCGAAAGGCCAAGTTGAGACACTTCAAAGGTATGTTTGAACAACTCAAAATGAATGATGATGAAAATATTAGTGACTACATGCTTCGTATGGATGAAGTTGTTAACTCCATGAAAGACTTAGGTTTTGAGCTTGCTGAAAATGATGTTTGTGATAAGATTTTAAGATCTCTTCCTAATAGATTTAGTGAAAATATTTCTGCTATTGAGGAAGCTAAAGATTTGGATAAGTTAAAAAAAGATGAGCTCCATAGTATACTTGCAGCATTTGAGTTGAGAACTCAAGTGAAGGTTGATGTCAAGGAGGAGGCAACTTTCAAGACTACCAAGAATTCCAAAGGTAAACAACTTCAAGAGAGTGATGAGTCTTCTGGTGATGAAGAGGCATATTACAGCAAGAAAGGCAAGTTCTTTAGAAAGCACAAAAATATGAAAAATGTGAGATGTTTCAATTGTGGAAAGTTTGGTCATTATGCTACTAACTGTACTGTTGCCAAGGATGAAAGTGATGAAGTTAAACAGGATTGTAAGAGCAAGGATTCTGAAAGGCATAGGCATCAAAGGAAGAACAAAGATGAGCACATCAATAAAGGAAAGAGGTATTCTCACAAGCACAAGAAGAGCTTCTACCTAGACAAAGCAAGTAAGTGTTCTAGCAGTGATAGTGAAAGTTCTTCAAGTGATAATGAAAATGAGATGTTGTTCATATCAAAAAAAGAGGAAGAACCGAAACATAGATTCATTATCATGAAATGTCTTAGATGTGGAAATTTTGGTCACCTTGAGGATGATTGCACAAATAATGAATTGGTTGTTAGTATGTATGAGGATGCTTCAAAAAATGATAAGGAAGATGCATGTATGGTTTTTGAAAAGGGTAGCACCTCTAGTGATAAGAAATCTGAAAAAGGCCTTGATAATTCAAAGTGCAATCAAATAGAGGATCTTGAATGTGAACTTACAAATGCTCTTAGTGTTTTGAAAAAGGAAAGAAAGAAGAATGCTAGACTCAAGGATAAGTTAGATGAATGTTGTATGGAGAGAGATGAACTTATAGAAAGTCTTGATGTCTCTATGGCTAATGCACAAGAACTCAAGAATGAGTTAGAATCTAAGGTGCTTGAGTATAGTGAATTAGAACAAAAAATGGCTTCTTTGAAAGAGGAAAATAAAAAGTACAAGGATAAGCTGTACAGGTTTCAAGAAAGCTCCAAAAAGGTTAAGTCTCTCATCCAAAGTCAAAGAAATCCAACAGATAAAACAGGTCTTGGTTTTGTTAAGCCTCACAAGAAACAAGTTGGAGAGTCTAGTAAGAGATTCCAAAAGGAAGAGAGTTCTAATGAGGAAAATATTTCAGATCATGAGTCCTTGAATGATAGATGCATAGAAACAGAAAACAGATTTCGGAATGAGAAGAAGGAGAAGTTTTCAGGACTTGAGAAGTCAAATAAAGGAAAGTTTCAAGGCGGATGTTTTGCTTGTCACAGGTTTGGTCACATGGTCTGTACATTGCATGGCTCAGGTGAAGAAGGTAAATAACGAGTTTCAGAAGTGGTGATTTCTTTTATGGGTATTGCTACTCTTGCAATCAGTTTGGGCACAAGGCAGTTCATTGCAAGGCAAACAATAGGAACAGGTTTAGTCAAAACAAGTGGATTCAAAGAACAGGTATGCCTCAAAGAAATAACATTGTTACTTGTTACAAGTGCAACAATGAAGGTCACATAGCTAGACAGTGTAGAGCTGAAATTCTAGAATACAAGAATAGGAACAGTGGCATGATCAGGTCCAAGGATCAGAACAATGACAGGAACAGGAATATGGACAGAGAGTTCAAGAGAAGGCCCGGCAAGGAAGTTATAGACGCTGATGATGATCAGTGCCTAATGGGAGTTTTACTCCCACCCCAGAATTAATCACCTCAACAGGAGGTGGGGGAGGGACTAAGCTAAGAGGCTCATTCTTAGTTTCGAGCCCCAAAGGTGGCCCTTTGCCATTGATGACAAAGGGGGAGAGATATGAGTAAGGGGGAGAGCTTCAAGTGAAGAGGAAAGCTTCAAGTCAGGGGGAGCAAAACTTCAAAGGTAGATTCTCAGTTGTGGGTTTCAGTTTTGGCTCTTGAAGATGTGTTTTTAGTAAAGTTTTGCCATCAATGACAAAGGGGGAGATTGTTGGCAATTTTGGGTACATTGGGTACATTGCCTTTGCTCAAGTGTTGATGTTGTCATTGATGTCAAGAAGCAGAAGGGTTTTTGTGAAAACCAAGGCAAGAAAAATAAAAGGTTTTATTTAAAACCATGGACAACAGATTTGAAATGGGTTTTTCTTAAAACCCAAGTTGGCTCTTCGTTTCGTTGAAAAAGGTGCCCCGGTGATGAAGATATTTAATTTTAAATATTTAGTTTAAATTTTATTTATTTAAAATTTAAATTAATATTTTAAAATTAAATTAATGTATTTTCCGTCATGGTTGAAAATGCCGACGTATTTGGAAATAAAGGGCGAAATGAAAGTGCATATATAATAAGGCTATTAAATTCATTTAATTGAGTGTGTGATATTCGAAAGGCGCTCGTTCGATAAAATAATCGAAGAAGGATATAAGACTGTGCTTCGTGCGACACACGAGTTTCAAAGGTTTCAGTGGTAGTGGGCGTGTAGCCTGTGTGGTTACCTAGGCATGACCAAGAGCACTAGGTAAACTAAGGATGCAAATTCGAATCGATGACGTTGTAAATAAAGCTCGATTTTCGTAGTGCATACGAATGGTGAAAGAAAGAGCTTGTGGCAAAAGTTTTTCATTCGTTGTTGCAAGTTAAATATCAGGAGGTTATACTTTGGTGCAACACTCGAGGTGCATGCGGTTTTAAGATGCATATTTTGTGTAGAATACAACAAGCACGATGTACTTGTTAGGACTCGTGCGAGCACGTAGCTCGATGACAGCTCGTCACGGTTAAGGCACTTTGGGAAGGTGGAGAATGAGGGGTCGGAACCCTTCAAGACAAATTTTATTTTGTATTTAATGTTTTAAATTTGCTCACGTGGAGTTATAAGATGGTTAAGGGGTGTGTCAGGCCTTAGAGAAATTAAAGGGGTCATAAATTATTTTATGTTTAACAAGACTAGCATATGACATTGATATTGAAGTGATTTAATTATTGGGAGTTATAAGGGTTTAGATATTTGTGAGATTAAAAGGTATTATAATGTAAAAAATAATTAGAGAGGTGTAATAAGTTGTTGAAATAATTATTGTGATTTAGTTTATGGTACAAGTGGTTTTAGGAGAGATAAGGAAGTTGTGCAATTAGAGACCTTGGTGATGATTATTGAAAAATGGAGTAATGTTATAATCTACTAACCTTTGTGAAGATTGGCAAAAGAACTTTGTGATTGTGGCAGATTTCCAAAGGGGTTCCTTCACTTCAATAAGGTATGGGCACATTCTTCTTATGAGTATGATTGGTGTATGTTATTCCTGAAATAAGATTGGAGTGAAAAGGTATTCAACTAGGTTTCCTTTGGTTGGGTGTAAGTCCTAGTTTTTGGTTTGTTGAAGACTACTTATGCATTGTTATCATTGATGAGAGTTTTGGTGAATGCATAATTCTGGTTTGAGGTAGTGGAAGCATTGTGCACTAGGGTTTATGATTGTGAGTCTTGCTACTTGCTTTGAGTTGGTGAAACCCTTAGTTGGCTGTTTTGATATTGATGGATGAGTTGCTTCCATAGTGGTTGTGTTGATCAAGTTAATGCTTTACTTGATACATGATATTGGGCTTACTCCATTGAGTTGATTTGAACAAGTTATTCTATGCATTTGGTGATATTGTGTTGGTGGTCTGTTTTGTTCAAATATCTTTGGAGGGAAAAGGATTTCTACTTGTTTCCTTTTCTTGTGATGATTGGTTGAATGCTTCAAGGTTAATGTTGAGTTGAATGATGTTGGTTAAACCTTGTCTTTAAGCATTGTTGTTGAAGCCCTAATTGGTTGAGAAAAGATATTGGTTGTTGGAAAGAACATGAGTATCATTGTTATATGAGATATTGCATGGTTGGCAATTGTTGGGTTGTATTTCATGTTCTTGAGAAAAGCATACTACATCTATCTTATTCTTTTGAGATTTGAGATTGAGTTGAGATTGAGATTGGGAGTTAAGTATAGAACATATTGAGTCTCTAACAATTCTCTTTATGCTTCTATGAGGTTGATGAATCATATTGAGTCTCTAACAATTCTCTTTATGCTTCTATGAGGTGGATGAATCACATTGGGTCTCTAACCATTCTCTTTGTGGGTTCATGCCAAGCAAGTGTTCTTGATAAACTTGTGAGCAAGTTTTGGACAGGTTCCATTGGGGACTTGTGAGCAGGTTTTGGACAGGTTCCATTGAGGACTTGTGAGCAGGTTTTGGACAGGTTCCTATGGGGACTTGTGAGCAGATTTGGACAGGTCTTAGCAGAGGACTTGTGAAGCTGAGGTTGATAGTTCTATCAGAGAACTTGAGGACAGAGGTGCATTGGTTCTATGAGAAGAACCTAAGGACAGATTTGTGCCAGACCGAAGGACTGTGTTTGGTGCTGATCAAAGACAGAGGACGAGGACATTTGTGCTAGACCGAAGGACTATGTTTAGTGCAAATTCGAGGACCAGCTTTGAGGTGATAGAGTTGAGGACAGAGGTCTCCGACGGAGCAGGGAAGACAGGTGTCTTCTGTGGATAGAGTTCCATTTGCTAAGGGCAGCGGAGGCGAGAGGTCTTCTAGAGGATCACCAGCCAGAGCGAGAGGTAGGGGAAGGTATCTCCTTTGAGCGAGAGGCTCATAAATTCAGATTGGGGGAAGGTTTCTCCTTTGAGCCGAGGCTCATAAACATTGTAATTGGGAAGGTTTCCCAAAGAACTTTGAGATAACTTTTAGAGAAAAGTTTTGTGGATGAACCATGTAAATTGTTGTGTCACTTTGTGGATGGTTTTGTGCATTGCTTTGATATTGCTTTGGGTATATTGCTTTACTATTTTGAAGTATAAAGGAAAAAGTAAAAAGAGGTCTTATATTGTTCACCCCCCCTCTCAGTATAAGCTTGTGTTCTTCGAAACATAAAAAGAAGTTATGTCTAAAATCTAAGCTAAGCCTGCGGGCCCCTATCCAAGACAATGGCCGCTAAGGTAAACCTTACTCTCTTTACCCCAAATCTATGGGTCAAAGCCTATATTTTATGTTGAAATAAGAGGTGTTATTCTATTCAATTCGTTAGGGCTTCGCTGTACACGTGATCTCAAAGAGAACTCTCCAAGTCTCAAAATCTCTCCTTAATAAAATATGTCTTGATGCTAAAATATCTGATCCTTTGGTGCTCTTAGGCTTGTACCTTTTATAGTGTGAAACCCTAGGCCTATGTCCAAGCCCTAGAAATGAATTTCTCATGCGTAGTGCGAGTTATCATGAGAGGTTTTATGTCCTTTGTCTATTTTTGAAGGCCCGTTAACTAAAATCTAAGTGCCCACTTGAGTCTCCTATGTGAACTGATTGTTAGCATGAGAATATTTTGTCCTTTTTTTATGCTTGGAGGTTAGTTAACTAAAGTTTAAATGTAAACCCAAGCCTCCTATGTGAACTGGTCATGAAAAGGAATGCAAAGTCACTCTCACTCACCTTTATTGCATGCAAACTACCACTTTCACCCGAGATTAGGCATATTTGTCATAAAATTGCTTCTTATGGCTTAGCCGCTGTCGTCTACAGTGGCTAAGATTTGGCTGCTGTCATCTACAGTAGCTAAGGTTTGGCCGCTCTAGGCTTTAGTAGTTAGGATATGGCCTCTCTTGGCTTGAGTGGCTAGACTTTGATGGCTTGAAAAGGCCCCAAATGAGTGGTGAGAACCACTATTGATGCTTGTAAAGTCCAATATTATGTCTCATGATCTTATGAGTGTGTCTATGTAAGTAGCTCCCCTAAGCATGACACAATTTAGGTGTCTACAATATCAATTATGCACTATATGGTTAGATACTTTGATTTAATTTGTATAGTTGCAATTTTGTAAAGAAATTAGTAAATGCATTTAGAAGTATGTCTATCATGAAACCATGAGTGCCCTAATCCCATACTATCCTCAAATTATCGATGGAAAGTGAGGTAGTACCAAAGAGGTAGTTGGAACAAATGCACCATTTTTTTTCTACTTGCAATTATTTGCTTATGCTCAAATATACTAGAATTATAGGGACTTATCCCTAAATGAATATGATGTATTACTTTATTATTTAGAGTATGGAAGCTTTACCATACTTGGATGTATGTAATAAATTGCAAAATGATGGGAATTATATCTTAAATTTACTATTATGTTTTATTCACATTTTGTTTTAGCTTCTCTTTCATTTAATGTTTACCTTATTTTAAATGTTGCTTCCTTCCTAGTATATTTTGTATGCTTTTTGAATTATGCTCTTTGTTAAATTAAATAGATAGAATTATTCTTATTTTCTTTCTAAACATAAAAGAAACCTAAGTAATGAGTTCTAGGGTGAACTTAGAGGGTGACCTAAGGGATTGAGACCCCTTAGGGTGAACGTAGGTGACCTAAGGTATTAAGATCCCTTAGGTATAATGGTAACTAAGTTTATGGAAATACTACATTTGAGTTAAGATAGCTCATCATGGAGATGATATGGATAGCTTAACTCACAATATGCGTAGCATACCTACATAGATTGATTTTTTTATGGTATGGTGATGGGTGTATACCTTCGGTTGACTGAAGGTGATAAGTTTAGCTCATAAAGAATTATGATATGGATAAACTTATTTGAGGTAACACGTAATACGCCTACATATATGGACTTGTGTGAGAGTATTTTGTGAGATGTAGATCTTAGAAGAACTTATGGAATTGAAGTAATATATTAACTTAAGGTCGATTAGGGATTTATGAGTCTCTCTCCTTAGGAAAAATTATTTTATTTTAAGTGTGTTTTCTAGTAGTATAATTTTGGGTTATTACATTTGGTATAAAAGATCTAGGTATGAGGGTATAGACCTTATGTGCTAAAGGGATTTGGATGTCTTTCAATGTAGGCTTGCTTAAGTTTGAGCTAAGTTGGGATGGCTTAGAATCTACTGCTTGCTAGAATCTAATGGGAACTAATCCCAAGGATGAATGGGATGTTATGATATCTTACTTATGATAAGTATGAACTTGGGTATTGAGGTTATATCATAACCTTGTAGTACCATCCTAATTAGATTATTGATGCTTATAACATGAGAACTATGTATTGTGGCTTGAATTAGTGGTACAGTTCAGAGTGAAGTTGTAACCTAATATTTTTCTTGGTTGTAATCAGGTTAAAATGCCATCTAAAGCCAAAAAAGAGAGACCTACACCTTCAACTATATGAACTCAACAAAATAATATCAAATAAGGGATTCAGGATGAGGATCCAATAAATTCCAATAAAGAGGTAGAAGACCTCACTACTATGGTTGCTACCATGTAGGATCAGATGAGACAAGTGTTGGAAACTATTATGAATAAGAACTTGCAAGCTAGAGACTTAGATGTTAGCCAAGCTGATGGACTAACTATAGAATAGTTGCAAGCTAGATCCATTCTAGAAAATTAAATGGCTAGGGATCTAAAAAATATTTGTGTCTCAAATTTTTATGGAGAATGTGAAGGGGACGTAGCTGAAGCCTGGATGAGAGAATTAGAATTTTATTTTCTAGTAAAAGTCTATTCCCTATGAACCCAAATAATTTGGGCCATAATCAACTTAGAAGGGGCTAATTTATATTGGTGGGGAACCTACTATGAGAAGAATAATGTTGAACTTGTTGATATTAAATGGAAATATTTTTTTGAAATCTTCAAAAAGAGGTTTCTTACAGAACACTTCTATGCCTTAAAGTTTGAATAATTTTCCAACCTTCGACAAGGGACTAAAATAGTGGAGATATACTATAATAAGTTGGTTTGGTTACTTAATTATGTGCCTACTTATGATGAGAAGATGATGTTTCACAAGTTTATTCATGGGTTAGAATATAGAGTAAAGCATGATGTAAACATGCATGAGCCTAAAATACTATAAAATGTGTATGAATTGGAAAAGAAAGCAGAGTCTCACATGCAATTCAATTATGCTGCCCTATTTGAGCAACATCGACAAACACTGAGGAAGAGGAATAGTCAAGGATTCTTGAAATGGGAAGAGGAACAGGATTGAAATACCATGAACTCTCAAAATTTTGAGAAGAAAAATAATTGGAAACAAGGAAGGTTCAATAATAACTTCCAAAATAAAACCAATAATAATCCCAACAATGCAAAGCCTCACCCTTAGAAATTGTACAATTCATCTTCAGTAAGGTGGAGGAACAAAAATTATAAAAGAAGAAAGGACCCAAGGATGGATTTTATCATTGTAGAGGCCCATATTATGCTAATCAGTGTCCACATCAACTAGGTCGTAAAGGAACCTGAGCATCATATCTATGCTACAATCGACAAATATAAGCTATATGGGTAAGTCATCCCATTGCTCATGAAAGGTGATATTTTTAATAAGAAAGTAAAAAATTTAATTGATAGTGGGGTCACATATAGCTTTATTTCTTCTAGTTTAGAAATGGATATTCTAGAAAGGCTAAGATATTTAGCCCATGGGTGGAAGGTCGAGTATGGTTTGGGATAAACCTACTCAGTAAACCAGTGTTTCCCAATGGCAAAAAATACTTTAGCTAGTTGTACCATCAAATATTGTTTGTATGTAGCTCCACATCAAGCCTTTGATGTGATCCTAAGGATGTATTGGTTACAATACCATAAAGCCTTAATAAATTTCCAAGATATATGGATCAAGTATTCATAGAAAGGTAAGGAAAGACTAAGAATTCATAGTGAGCAAGGGGTATTCATTATCAGTTATGCAGTTGAAGAAAGCCCTCAAGAAAGGAGGGATACTGTATGTTGTAAAACTCAATGAAGTGGGAGAAAATCAAAAGAGAGAGATGCTAGGGAAGCATCCAATTTTACAAGATTTTAAAGATGTGTTCCCAAAGGATTTACCTAGACTCCCTCCTATGCAAGAATTTGATTTCACAATTGACCTTATGCTTGGAGTGAAACCTATTCATATATCTCCATATAGGATGAATCATATAGAGATGTAGGAACTAAAGGTTCAATTGCAAGGACTATTAGAAAAGGGATTGAAAAAACCAAATATTTCACCATGGGGTGCATCGGTTTTATTTATGAAAAATAAAGATGGTTCCTTAAGATTATGTATTGATTATAAAATGCTTAATAAGCATAAAATAAAGAATTGATATCCCTTATATAGAATCAAATATTTGTTTGATCAATTGAGAGATGCCATAGTATTCACCAAGATTGACCTAAGATCAAGTTACCATCAGTTAAGAATATGTGAGGACACTCACAAAATGACATTTAAAACTAGATATGGGTATTATGAGTTTACAATCCTACCCTTTGGACTGACTAACACCCCAATGGCATTCATGAATCTAATCAATAGTTCATTTAGAAGACACCTAGATCAATTTGTCCTTATATTTCTATATGATATCTTAATATACTCTTGAAACAAGGAAAAGCATGATAAAAATATCAAGATCATGTTAGAGTTTTTGAGAGAGAACCAACATTATGGAAATCTAGTCAAAAGTGATTTCTATGTTTTATAGGTATGATATCTTGGGCATATCATATCAACAGAAGGAATTTTTGTGGATCAAGTGAAAATTAAGGCCAGCTTAAATTGGCCGCCCCCTACTAAAGTGAACTAAAGTGTGAAGCTTCATGGGGTTAATGGACTACTATAGATATTACATAAAGGATTACTCTAAGATTTTTGTGGCAGTAACTAATTTTCAAAAAAAATAAAGGAATTAAAATGGTTAGATAAGTATGAAGTTACCTTTGCATTGCTAAAACATAAACTCACTACTACACCGATACTAAAAATTCTTGATACTCAAGGAGTGTGCACGAATGCATCACTAGAAGGGTTAGGAAGAGTACTCTCTCTAGAATATTTAGTAGTAGCATATACTTCAAGGAAGCTCAAGAAGCATGAAGTTAATTATTCTACACATGATTTAGAGCTAGCTATAGTGGTGCATGCTCTAAAGGCCTAGCACCACTACTTGATGGGAAGGCCGTTAGAATTGAAAATTGATCATCAAAGTTTGAGGTATATATTCACACAACCATCAAAGTTTGACCATGCAATATTGAGAATATGGGTCAAGTTTCTCACTGAGTATGACATTAAAAATGAGTACATAAAAGGGAAAGAGAATAAGGTTGATGATTCCTTGAGTAGAAGGATACACATAGCAGCTATAACTAGAAGTAATATAGATATTATAGATCAAGTGAGATAGGAGCAATCTCGATATGAGTATTACCAAGAAATTTGAGCTAGAATGGATAGAGACCCTGAGTGTAGTAATGAATTTGACATGAAAAAAGACCATTTGTGCTACAAAGGTAGGATCATCATACCAAAAATGAACGATTTAAGGATATTAGTAATGTAATAAGCCCATAGATCTCCTTATTCTACTCACCCTAGAGGGGCCAAAATGAGGGAAAACATGAAAAGAACCTTCTTCTAGGTAGGAATGAAGAAGGATATCATCGATTTTATCGCTCAATGCCTTGAATGTTAGAAGTTTAAGGTAGAATGCAAGAATCTTGTAGGACAATTGTATACACATGATGTACCTACATAGAAATGGTAAGTTATATCTATGGATTTTATAGTAGGGTTACCCGAGACTAGGTATCAACACGATGCAATCCTTGTAATAATCGATAGAGTGACTAAGATTTCATATTCCATACCAGGGAACATTAAGGATGATGCTTTGGTGGTGGCTAAAATTTCTTCCAAAGAGGTGTTTCGACTAAATGGATTTTCCAAGGTAATCATTTCAAATAGGGATTATAGATCTACTTCTAAATTCTAGAAAGCCCTCCATAATGCAATAGGCACGAGATTGAATATGAGCTCAACATACCATCCTAAGATAGATGATCAAACTAAATGGGTAAAATAAGTACTATAATATATGCTTTGCATGTACTACATGGATCAAAAGTCTCACTAGGAAGACTACCTACATCGTATAGAATTCATCTATAATAATGGACATCACTCCTCTCTAGGAATGGCTCCTTCCGATGCCTTACATGGGTGAAAGTGTAGAATGTCATTCTCATGGGATAACTTGGAAGATTGAGTTGTGATTGGGCTAGATATGGTTAGAGAAATGGAAGACCAGTTAAATGAAATTAGGCAAAGACTTAAAGAAGATACTGATAGGCTTAAAAGTTATGTTGATCTAAAGAGGACTCTAATAAAATACTCAATCGAAGATAAAGTGTTTTTAAGGGTTAAACCAATGAAGAGTGCTATCAAATCCATGAATTTTGATACTCGGTTTGTAGGACCCTTTGATATCACTAAAAATATTTGTCTTACCGACTTGCTTTACCTCCTAACCTATCAAATATCCATGACACCTTCCACATATCCTTGCTTAGAAAATATGTTGTTGACCTTGAACATGTGTGGGATGTTTCTAAATTGTAGATGGCAAATCCAGAGGCTATTGAAGTGATTTCAATAAAAAAATTGAGTTCCATTCTAAGTCTATGTAAAATCAGACTCTTGAACAATGTAAGGTCTAGTGGGACCAATTTTTTGAAAGAAATACCACTTGGGAAAGTGGATGATATGCAAAAACATTTTCCCTTCTTGTTTAAAAATATATGATGTAATAATTTTATTTTTGAGCTTGAAAAGCCTAGGATGATTTTTAGTCCTAGGGGGTAGAATTTCATGACCCTCCCTAGAAGGATTTTTGGTATAAATAAACAATATATTAATTGATGATGCTTTAATACTTATTTTTGTGCAATTGAATAGTTATGCAATGTTTAGTTTAAATCTGAAGAACATGGTACTATTGACATATTTCCAATGTGTAATATCAAGTACACTCATAGGTGGAAGAAGTAGAATCATCCACCAAATGCAGGGGTGCTTGATGTTGGGGAAGTGATGATTAAGACAACTCAGGGACAACATTGATGGATACCTTCATATAGGCATGCATTATCAATTAGGAATAATCGTCAATAGCTAGTCACCTTGAACCTCAAGTTGATAACCTGGTAGCTATCGTAAATTCTCAAGCTAAGACAGGTGATTGAGTTGATGGAAAGACTCCCTCTTTGTTTGTTACATATTATTGATTTATCTTTTACTTCATCACTTGCTACATCAATGGGTTGAAAAGAAGCATGCATAAGTTGACTACCTTTGAAACTCCTAGTATTACTTGAATACATTTAGCATGATGTTAGTATTAGATAAAAAAAAAGAATACTTTTATATTATAAATATATATATGCTTATAACAATATGTATTTTAAATCATTTCAAAATATTAGATAGTTTATTTTAAATGATAGTCAAAATTCATTTAAAAAGTTATTAAAGCTCTCATTTAAATGATAATGGAAAATCATAAAAAATAAGTGATTAAAGCTTTTATTTCAAATGATAATGAAAATTCATTTAAAAAGCTATTAAAACATTTATTTAAATGATAATGGAAATTCATTTAATAAATAGTGAAGCTTTTATTTAAATGATAATGGAATTTCATATAATAAATAGAGAAGATTTTATTAAAATGATACTGGAAATATTCATCTAATAGTTGGTAAAATTTTATTAAAGAGATAATAGAATTTTATTTAATTAAAATAAGGATTGCAATATTTGATTTGAGAGAACCACCCTTTCAAAGAAATATGATCGAGCTTGCAGAGTGAAGCTTCCGACTGAAATTGCAATGATAAGCTTAATTTATGATGAACTCTTGAAGTGAGAGATTTGAAATATCTATCCTATCACCTGATGGATGTGGATGGAAGAGTAATGATAGGCAGTTGGGTCTTAAGGTCAGATAATATTGTTGACTTAGGGAAGGGAATTCTTCACCCTATATATGGAAAAAGGAAAGAACACTATACAAATAGAAGGGAAGGAAAGAATGTTGTTAAAGTAAAAAATATATGATCACCAACAATAAGAGAATGTCATTGGAGGGAAAACATCTCGCATCCAGTGAGAATCATGAAGGAGAAATAAAGGAAAAAAAAAAAAAGGACACCCCAAGTGTTATAGTTTGGTTTATTTGCTTTTCATCTCTTGTATTTCTCATCAAATGTGTTTGGTATTTTTACTTGGTTTGTGCATCTTTACATATATTGGATTTTATTGCTCAATGTAATCAATGCATGAAGATGTCTACACTGAAGTGTTCAATTTAGTGATACCACGTCCCCTATTATGTGTTGGGTTGATACTAACCTTACTAGTTTTGTTAAAATTTGGTTGTTGTGGGTGTTTTTTGACATCCCTTTTTGTATAAGTGACCACTAAGGGAAGGGAACCTACTTTGGGCATTATTGTGTACCATTTCCCCCATGTTTGGGTATGCTTAGAGTAGACAAAAAACCCCATTCATAGAAATAGTGCACCTACGATGTGTTGAACTCACCTAGTTGTCTCTTAGGGATGTGTTGACCACTAAGGGAGGGATCCTATTGGATCATTAACCCTATGCCATGGGGGTCCCAAATTCTATGACAAGTGGTTACCATCCACAAAAATGGTATCCAACTATATAAATTTGCTCCTGTTGAGTGATATATTCCTTTACTTATCCCTAAAATGTCATTAAATGTTGTTTGGATTGTTGCACCTCACCTTTCATAGATACATTAGTGTTGTCCATGCTATCAAGTTATCGAAGGTGATTTTTACCCTATGGCATCACCTTTTGAGTGACTATCGAGGTGGATAGTGGGAGTATTACTATATTTTGACCAGTGGATGCCTTGTAGTCAATGATGGTCATCCAAGCTATCCATTGGATAATATTGGAGGGATGGGGTTTTTTAGCTTACCTCTTAGTAAATTTTTAGTGTGTGAATTGAAATTGAATGGGAAGTTTGCATACCTAGTGATCCTTGACCAACATTGAATGGCCATCAAGCCCAATAAAGATAGGGCGGTTGATCTCTGAAGAAGTTTGGTTCCTCATGTCCTAGCTAATTATGCCATGAAGGAAAAGGAAAAGGGAAAAGGGAGAGAAAATAAAAATAGGTCATAGCTAAAACTCATAAGGATGGGTTATAGCCGCATCAAGACACATGGTCCATCAATACTATATGTAGAAACACAAGCACACTACCTAACAAATCAGCCAATTGTGCCTCACTTATCATTCAGCATGATGGATCAAAGACAAATTTGAGAACTAGTCAATGGAGTGTATGAAATCTAGGATGTAGAATTAGAGCATGTCCATGAAATTAGCCTAAGAAAAAATAAACCCCAATAAAATATGAATGCAAATTCTAGAATTGCTGAGTAAAGCACGTGAAATCCAGATATCTAAATTAATGAGATCACTCAGACAACCAAAGTAGAAATAAGCATTTGCACTTAACAAAATATATAAGGACCAAATTGGAGACCAAACAGTAGCATACTTATATTTACAAAATGGAGAAGACTTTACATATGAATTGTAATAGCTAAAGAGCCACCCTCTAGAATGGCTAACATTCTAGTATTTATAGAAATATTTACAATAATTTTAAATTCAAGCATTAATGGTGTTAGGTAGGAAGATATTGTTGAGATAGATGTATTTTCTATTGGTGCTCTACTTGATGGATAAATAATGGTTTTTTAGAAGGGGTTAGGCACTTTTGCATCAATTTGAGCCCTTGATCACTTTGATATTACTATTGGGTGATAAATTCTCATCTACTCAGCCCCTTCATGTAGGTGGAAGGCCTATAATTACCTCTATAATTGTGCACATCACCTTTGTCCCCATAACCAACTTGTACTTGGGTATCTAAGACCATTAATATCTTTTCTTAGGGATTATCGATGCTTCCCCTTGGTGGATGATGATTTTGATTTTGGATGAATATTTGCTCCCTTATCTGAAACCTCCCAAACTTTAACCCAACACAATATTATGAAGGGATGGATGATCTGGCTTGATTCATTATTACCAACTTTCCAAAATCCCACCCATTATACCACCTTTAGAAGGGCAATAATTTGGGTATGGACCATACCTTGCTAGCTTCCAAAACATCTACCCCAACTAGGGTGGTCCTTTCAAGTGATGATGAAATATTTTCCATCCCTTAGATGCATCATGAGATGGTGCACTAACCTTCATTTGGGATGGAATTTTGGGATCAAGAGTCACTACATTTCCATACCATTCTTCCACCTGGCTACTGGGTAGGGATTTGAGATCTACCTTGAGTTTTTACCTCCCCAATCATCTACCCTATTTTATCCTTAGCTAAAATTGATGGACACGAGTCATCCATAATCTTGCCATCCTTATGTATCCAACATAGGCACCATATACCTTCAACTTCTAATTCCACCTTTACCATCAAAACAAGGGCCTGGTAGCCAATTTTAAAAGCTTGGCCATATTTATGGACCATCATCATGCAAACAAGAGTGGGTGAAGGGATGAAAAAATTCACCTATAATCTTGGTGTCTCATAGGGAATTTCCATATTATGGGAACCAAAACCCATATAACCTTCTTTTGAAAACAAGACAACAAATTGGAAAGTATTATGGGGATAGAAGGAATAAATTGTAAACAAGGGCAGCCAAGGGAGGCTACAAGATAACAGAGAGTAGTGGATAACAGGATGGGTAGAACACTCTCACCAAGGTGAAACACATTGGAGAAAAGAAGCATAAAGAGGGCACAAGAAGATAAGAAGAAACACACCAAAATAATGATCAAAAAAATAAGAACAAAGATAGAGAGGAGGATAGGAAAGAGGGAAAGAGATAGTCATAGGAATAAAACCAGTGTTACCAACCAAGGAAGATACCAATAGTTAATACATAGAGTAGACGAAGGAGAGAGAAATGGAAAATAAAAAAAATAAACAAAAGGGAAGGCAAACTCGAGGATATATCATGATATAACTAGAACAAGTTTCCTATTCCATGGGACACCCCTACAGATCACATTTCCATTGACATAATCTACCACAACTCAATGTTTTTTAAAGAATAGATAGAATGTCAGAGACACTTGTATATACTGATGCAACTCTTCTTCTTTATGCAATCCAGTAAGGATATTCTTAGCTCATCCAAATACATCTTGGGGATACTTGATCATGCTCCTCGATTTATTGCTTGGTGAATTATCAATACTACTCATGAGATATTTTATAGAGTAATTCCTCTAGTCCACTAGGATTCAACTCTTCCCTTGAAATATTTGTCTTGATGCAGAAGTGCCTGCAAATATTGCTTTTTGGGTTCCTTCAATCAATTTTATGACTTCATGCTTTAGCTAGAGTGATGCATGCATGAGCCAAGATATACTTGATTTACAAACTCATGAGATTTTGGGGATGTTATCCATTGGGCTATGGAGTCACAGAAAACCATAAAACAAGGGTAGGAAGAGAAGAATAAAAATTGGAAAAAGTGTTTTTTAAAAAATGAAATGCTACCTAGAAAATTTTCACCCACTTGGCTCTGGAAACTTTGGCAATCTAGTTAGTTGTTGTTAGAATAATGAAGATAAACACCATATAATCTTTTCTCAAGATTATGTCAGTTGTTGCACAGTGTTGCTCATGCCACACCTTTTATTTAATTGCTAACCTATTTACATGAAAATTTGGTGTGGTTCACCTACCCATGCTAGGGATCTTCCTTTAACTTATTCAATGAATCTGTAGTATCTGAACCAAATGATACAAAATTTAAGCTACTCCTTGTATTCAATTTGGCATTGTGAACTAGGTATCACACTCAATTTGAGTAGCTCTATATTTTTTCCATAGGTGACTCATGTTAAGGTTGCTCTTACAAATTCATCCCATGATCTAGTTGGTACCTCCTTAGAGAGTGATAACCAAATCCATGATGCGTATGGGTCAACCTACATTGTTACCCATACTTCATCCCCTCTAGGGGGGTTGATAGTCTCAATTGAGATGCATTTTTTGCTTTGGTTATTCTTGGATATGGGAACTATCAATGAGATTATAATAGATATATTTATGGTACAATCCATATTGTATTGCTTCATCTATTATTACCTCATTTATATTCAAACTAGGCTTGCACTAAAGTTCCTGGGTTGACTCCATTCCTTGTTGGGTAAGAGATGAATCTTACTAGAGAATTGGTTTTGTACAAGCTATCTTAGCTACTATCAAGGTTGGAATAGAGGATGGTGTAGAAATTTTATGCTCTTTCTCCCTCATATGAGATATTTCCCACTGCTCAATCTTCCTTTCCTATAGAGAGATATTGGTAATGACATTCTCCATCATGGGGAATGGATATTTATTTTCTCTACATGGGATAGAGACTAAATTTTCCTCCTATATTTTGCTCTGCTCTCTTGTATTTGCATGCTAGACTTTTGCATATTGAACTCCTAGCCACTAGATTCTTACTCCTCATATGAGAGCTTCCTCTTCATATTATTGACTTCTTTAGTTAGCCAGTGAATTCTCATTCTCAACTCTTGTTGCATTTGTTATGCATTATCATGAGGATATGAATGGGATAGACCCATCATAGTATGAGGTTGCATAGATGTAAGCTCTGAAAGTTGTGTATTTTGGATTGAGAATGCAAACGGTAGAAGAGGTTGGGGGGCACTCTTGTCAACGAGCTTCCTAGCATGGACCAATATTCTTTCAGCACATGATGCCTCCTTTAATATCTACTGGAACCTTCTTTCTCCTAACTATTATATGAGGAGGCTTATGTTAGGCTTAAAGGTGTAAAAATAATATATGTATGCCTAAGTAGATGATAGCCTAGCCTCGTGGGGTATCCTCCTCCAGGTTCTCATAAAATAGATATTAAAGTCAACCATGGTTTCAAAGCAGGCTTGCTTGATGAACATGAGTTGTGTGAGAAGTAGGAAAGGATCTGTAGAAGCATCAAATGTGCTGATGAGAGTTTTTGCTAAGTCATCCCATGTGTGGATGATTCCATGCTCTAGAGATCTGAACCATAGTAACACCCTTCCTTTAAAGGACAAATCAAGGAGCCTAAGCATCACATCCTCAAAAGCAATATTATGGATGATGGATAAGGAGACCACATCTTGATAGATTTCATGTGCAACACCTTCTAATCCATCATAACTTGGCAAATTCTTCAATGTTGCTTTAGGGATTTTATGTAGATTCAAGATATTTAGGGGGGTTATATCATTCCAGCAAGGGCAACTTTGCTAGGCCATTTCCAGACTATTCTTCATATATTTTAGATTCTAACACTAGGTTGGAGTCACCATAGACAAGGTCAAGAATACTCATCAAATCTTGATTCATTTGGGGGATAGATTTATTTTAGTACATTAAAGGGGCAAATAGTTGTAAAATCTAGATTTTTTTCTTAGAGGATTTGGTAGGTGATTGTGCAATATATGGGTAAACCATAGTATCATAAAACTCTGATTTCCTTGAATATAAAGACCTTTTGGATCTCAATTAGAGTCACCAACAACTGTTGGTGCATGAATTAGAACTAAACAGGAATTTTACACACCCAATGATACTTGACCAACATTGAATGGTTGTTAGTCTTGGGAAAGGTAAGGCATTCGATCTTCGAAGAAGGCCAGTTCCTTAGGTCCTAGATACTTACACTGCAAAGGAAAAAGGAAAATGGAAAAGGGAGAGAAAATAAAAAGAGGTCATAGCCAAAACTCATAAGGATGGGTTATAGCCACATCAAGACACATGATCCATAAACACCATGGATAGAAACACAACCACACTACCTAACAGATCAACCAACTATGCCCTCATTTATCATTTAGCATGACAGATCAAAGGTAAATTCTAGAACCAGTGTATGGAGTGCATGAAATCCAGGATGTAGAATTAAAGCACATCCATCCAACTGGCCTAAGAAAAAATAAACCCCAATCCAATATGAATGCAAATTCTAAAACTATTGAGTAAAGCACATGAAATCGAGATACAAAATTAAAGGAAATAACACAAATAACCAAAGTAGAATTAAACATTTGCACTTAACAAAAAATATAAGGACAAGATTGGAGATCAAATAGTAGCATACTTATATTTATATAACATAGAAGACTTTACATATGAATTGTAATAGCTAAAGAGCCACCCTATGGAATGGCTCTATTATTTATATAAATATTTAGAATAGTTTAAAACCAAGAATTAATGGTGTTAGGTGGGAAGAGATTGCTGAGACATATGGATGTTTTATTGGTGCTCTACTCCATGGGAAAATGATGGTTTTCTAAAAGGGGTTAGGCACTTTTGCATCAATCTAATCCCTTGATCACTCTGACATTCCTGTCTAGTGATATATTATCATCTACTCTATCATTTCATATGGATGGAAGGCTTGGAATTACCTCTAAAATTATGCACATCACATTAATGCCCATCACCAACTTTCACTTGGATAGCTGATACCATTAATATATTTTCCCAATGATTCTCTATTCTTCCCCTTGGTGGATGACAATTTTGATTTTGGATGAATATTGGAGCATGCTCCCTTATCTGTCAGCCTCCCAAACTTCTACCCAACACAATATTGTGAAGGTATGGATGATCAGGTTTGATTCATTATTGTCAACTTCTCAAAATTCTACCCATTCTACCACCTTTAGTGGGATAGGAATTTGGGCATGAAACATCCCTTGCTAGATTCTGTAACATCCACCCTAGGTAGGGTGGGCCTTTCAAGTGATGATAAAATATTTTTCATCCCTTGGAAGCATTACGAGATGATGCGCTAACCTTCATTTGGGATAGGAATTTGGTATCAAGAGTCACTACGTCACCATCTCATTATTCCACCTAACTACTAGATGAGGATTTGGGATCCACCTTGAAAATTTTCCTCCCCAATAATCCACTCTTTTTTATCCTTAACCAACATTGATGTGCTCAGGTCGTTCATCATCCTTCAATCCTTCTATATCCAACATGGGTGCCATCCACCTTCAACTTCTAGGTCTGTCTTGACCGTCAATGCAAGGTCTTGGTAGCCAGGTTTCAAAACTTGGCCATCTATATGGACCATCATCTTGCAAACAAGAGTGGGTGAAAAAATACAAAATTTACCCACAAAAGCTATCAATTTTTGGGTTCAAGCTATTTTAGTTTTGATGTTGGCTGTTGAGTTATATTCTTTATTTTATTAAAGGTAGAACCTTTAATTAGGTTTTTGAATGGGGGAACTTATCTCCTTGTTTGTTTAGGATGTTGAAAATTTAAAAGAATGATTTATTTTAGTTAATTAAATAAGATGTATTTGGTTAATTAATAATAAATGGAAATTAGATTATTTGCATAGTTAGGGGTATGGGAATTTGACTATGTTGAATAATTAAAATAATGATATATTTTAGTTAATTAAATAAGATGTATTTGATTATTGAAGAATAAATGGAAATGAGATTCTTTGCATAGTTAGGGGTATGGGACTTTGACTATATTTAATGATTAAAATATTGATTTATTCTAGTTAATTAAATAATATGTATTTGATTAATGAAGAATAAATGGAAATGAGATTATTTGCATAGTTAGGGGTATGAGACTTTGACTATGTTGAATAATTAAAATAATGGTTTATTCTAGTTAATTAAATAATATGTATTTGATTAATGAAGAATAAACGGAAATAGAGGAACCTAGTCCATTTTATAGATTAAAGGTATGGGACTTTGATTTATGAAATGAAGGGAATAGTTATTTTATAAATTAAGTGATGGGAATTGATCTATGAAATAAAGGAACCTAGTTTATTAAAAATATTAAAGGCATGGGACTTTAATTTTTTGAATAATTGTTGAAAATAATTGATTAAAGTAGGACCTATGATCTAGTTGTATTTGTTGAAATAATCTCTTGGGTAATGAGAGGTGAAAATAAAAATAGGGATTTTTATGATATCAACTATGCAATAGATGGTTAGATACTTTAATTTAATTTGTATAGTTGCAATTTGGAAAATAAATTAGTAAATGCATTTAGAAGCATGTCTATCATGGAACCATGAGTTCCCTAATCCCCTACTATCCTCAAATGATCGATGGAAAGAGATGGAGGACCAAAGAGGTAGTTGGAACCATTGCACCAGTTTGTTCTCTACTTGCAATTATTTACTTATGCTCAAATAGACTAGAATTGTAGGGAGATATCCCTAAATTAATATGATGTATTACTTTATTCTTTAGATTATGGAAGCTTTACCATACTTGTATGTATATAATAAATTGTAAAATTATGGGAATTATATCTTAAATTTACTATTATGTTTTGTTTACATTTTTTTTAGCTTCTCTTTCATTTAATGTTTACCTTCTTTTATATGTTGCTTCCTTCCTAGTATCTTTTGTATGCTTTTTGAGGTATGCTCTTTTTTAAATTAAATAGATACAATTATTATTTTTTTTTGATAAACACAAAATAAACCTAAGTAATGAATTATAGGGTTAACTTAGAGGGTGATCTAAGGGATTGAGACCCCTTAGGGTGAACGTAGGTGTACTATCCTAAAAGCGTACACCTAATCTAGTAACAATTGAAAATCACATAAAGCACATACATAAATTAATAAAATTAAAATATTCAAAAGAAAGGTTTCTTTTATTAAAATTGAGTCAATTCATGGGTACAAATTCGTCCCTCTTATGGATACCCAATGTGATACAAAGTTACAATCATAAGAAATCCCTCGCAAGGGTAGGTATAATCTGCAGATTTTTTAGAATGACACGAACTACTCCAGGTCAAGTATGACCTTCTTCTCTCCTGTGAAGAGGCATTTGTTGCCTTGAATGCGTTGATGAAGGAGTCTTTAAAACCCTACGTTAAAGAAACAACAAAAATATTAAAATAAAAAGATACCTCTCTTGATGAGGCTTTTAAAGGAATCTTGCACAAAACATGTCATAAAATCAAGAAATCTTGTAAAACTATCAATCTATGCAAGAAATGGTGAAATTACAATAAAGCATGTAAAGAAAGCATGAAATCTAGCAATTAGGAAGCCTAATTAACCATTAGAACTTGAAAAGCATGAAACTAGTCTAAATTGACAAATGCAAAGATAATGGAAGTAAATATACCTCTAAATCCTAGAATTAACCGATCAAATGTCTACTAAAAATGTTAAACTATGCTAGATTAAGCTACTTGCATAATTGGAAATGGAAATCTACTGCTAAAATGGAGAAAAAAGAGCATCAAACCCTAGCCATAGGTATGAGGTACAGATAGCATTATTAGTCACAGTTGATAGCCACGACTAAGGTGAAAGTATCATTTCTCTTGAAACGAGGGCCAAAAACTCTCAAATCCTCCAAGGAATTGATGATCAAGGGTCACCTCAGTGTTTTAAAATAGATTGGTGATTGAATTCACTAAAATTGGTAATAAAAGTGTGTCAATTATTAATCTTTCTCCTCAAGCTCTTAAGATCTCCATTGTTGCAAAGTTGATGATCAAATTGGATTTTGGTAGCATCTTGTTACTCTTCACAAGGTGCAATTGGCTCTCCAATTCGATAGGGCTTCGCTATAATGCAATTGAACAATTCTTTAGTTTGTTGCTCTTTGAAATTGGGGTCTTAAATAGACTCCCAAAATCCTTGACCTAGCTTCAAGGAGAAGCCAAGAACCAGAATTGGTAGTTGATAGGAAGCTTATGAACGCTTCCAAGCCCGAACCGCTTGAAAACCATTGCAATTTGATTGTTGCAACTGATTTTAGTTGGCTCTAGTCGCCTAAGTTTGTTACAGGTCTAGCCATGGCTCTTAAAAGTGGCTAAAAATCCTATCCATGGGTGAAACCAATGGCTAAGAATCCTAGCCATGGGTGACACCAGTGGCTAAGGCTAAATAGGCCAAATTGCCCAAATTGAGTGGTTAGAACCATTGCTTTACCTTGGAATCTATCCAAGATATTCCATATGGTCTTCTAGCATGTCTCATATGAGTAGTCACATCGATATGACATGTTTTAGGTGTCTAAAGTAGGTTACATAAGGGATTAAGAACCCCTTAGGGATAATGGTAACCAAGTTTATGGAAAGACTACATTTGAGTTAATATAGCTCATCATGGAGATGATATGGATAGCTTAACTTGAAATACGCATAGCATACCTACACATATTAACTTGTGTATGGTATGGTGATGGGTGTATACCTTCGATTTATTGAAGATGATAAGTTTAGCTCATCAAGAATGATGATATGGATAAACTTATTTGTGGTAATACATAATACACCTACATAGATGGACTTGTGTGAGGGTATTTCATGAGATGTAGCTTTTTGAGGAACTTAGGGAATTGAAGCAATATTTTAACTCAAGGTCGGTTAGGGATTTATGAATCTCTCTCCTTCGAAAAAAATATTTTATTTTCTATGTGTTTTCTAGTAGTAGAAATTAGGATCATTACACCATCTGTCATGTCAAAATTCTACCTTCTTATTTGTATGAGTAATTTTATAAATAGACAAAATGTTAGGGCCAACATTAGGAACATGAAGTACCTTATCAAATGACAAAGATATAATATTGATGTTTTCACCCCATGTAACCTAAAATGAAGAGTCAACTCTAATCACAACATGTTTTTCTACATGTGTTTTGTTATAGCCCTAAAATAGATGTGTATGCTTCATCATATGCCTAGTTGCTCCTAAATGTTTTATACACTTATTCAAATATATGGATGTCTAATATGTATAGAAACTACTAAATGAGCTTGAGGTCTCTCCATAAAATTTATCCTCACTATGTGCATAAAATAAATCAACATTAACACCCTCTTTCTTGTTGCTTTCTCAAGCTTCTTGATTCAAATCCTACAAAATTATGTCTTCTCAATCTATTTTGACCTTTTGTAATTTTGATGTTTAGTAACATCTTCTTTTGGATGAGCCTATTTAAAATTATAATTTCCTTTATGCCTATTTCTCTTAGCTTAATGATGCAAAAAATACTTAAATACCTAATCAATGGATGACGCAGGAGAATCTAGAAAGTATACACCAAGCATATCAAAAATAACAAAAACTATATCATATATTTTAGACACATTATTGAAGATAATGTTGAGAAATTTAGTGGTCATTTTCTTTTCCAATGTTTCTTATTCTTCTCTTATCTCCATGGGCATACCTCTTATAGCTTGGATGTCCTATTGTAGTGTAGACACCCAAAAGTTGCACACTACTATACCTACGTACTTGTAGATCCTTCTGGACACTTGTAGGTTTACATAGGCCATCCTAGGTACCCCTAGGCTATCGTAGACCAGCGTAGACTATTGTAGATCCTCCTAGACATGCGTAGATTGTTGTAGTCATGCGTAGTCATACGTAGATGACCGTAGTCATGCGTAGTCATGCGTAGATCACCATAGATTGTCATAGCATCGTGTAGACTCCCATATACTACTTCATCGACTTTCAGGTCCTAAACCCTCATAAGCCTTCCAAATTACATCCCATGCACTTGGAATATCATTCGACGGTCTATTCACACGCAATTGAGGCCCCCATGGGGTATTAGTTGACCAAAACAATTAATAAGTCAATACCCAAATTCTAATTTAATGTTGACTTCACTTAAGTCACCTTTTTAGGGTAAATTTGATTAAAAGAACCCTTAATCTTGATTAGCACTAATCACATCCTCCCACATGTGTGAGATTAGGGTTTGTTGAGATATTTCTTTAATCATGTCTTAAATTGGCTTAAGCACCTCCTAATCAGGATTAGCCCTAATCCATCCTCACACATGTGTGAGGATGAGATATTTCTCATAAGGAATGTGATGTTGCCACATTGCATTTCTTAACCTAACCCTAGTCAGAATCAAACCTAGGTTTAGTCTATCTAACCCCCCTTGCACCTTGCCTTTGCCTATAAATAATGGGTCCCAAACCCCTAATTAAGTCTGATTCCCAAATTCAACAAAGCATAGTTACTCTACTGAAATGGAAAGCCAATATTGAACAGTCACTTCCCGATGCACACAGTCGGATTTCAACGGTACACAGAGGCACCCCAGCTACCTAGGAGTCGACCCACTAGAAGGATTTTGTAGAAGAGGCATCACAACTCAGATCGCCCCTTGCCCCACGAATCCGGCCTCAGTTCACCCCCGGGTGGCGAATTGGGTCTATAGGCCCCAAATCACTCCAGATTTGGGTGGTAAGCTCCCTTTTACTATATTATTACTTTCTGCATAGTTTATTCCATGTTTTATTATGATTTTATAGTCATTTCATCTTTATAAATATGGGGCCTGACTAAGGCAAGCCCCCCAACGTATTGACCCCTTCTTGCAAGTTTCTTTCAGGTTATCCAATAGATTTGAAGGAGAAGAACACCAAAAAACAACAACCCGGTGGTGGCCCACATACAAAGAAGCCCACCTACACTGAGGGACATCAGAAGAAGGCATCAGGCCTATAGTGTATTCATGAAAGGAAAAATGGGAATTCACCCTATTTGTAACCCATATCAAATTTATCATGAATAAAGCATATATTTCTGAATGACTTGTGTTATTACTTGTTGTTAGATCAAATGTCAACTTCTGGTCATTTCATTCTGGCACGCCCGGTGGGACCCCCACAACGGATAGTGCTAGATTCATTTTCTTTGTAAATATGACATTATCCTCTATTTTTGTGTTTTTAGGTACTATATCTACTTTTCACAGAGATCTCCAAAGCCCTAGGAACCATCCTAGGCCATCAGATTTCATATTTGGAGCCTCTACACTGAATTCACCCCTTGCCCTATGAATCAGTACCAATTCACCCCTCAGGTGGCGATTTGAGCATAGAAGCCTCAAAAACCCCCAAATCAGTTGGGGTGATCTCTTCAAGGGCCAAGAAAACCCCCCTTAGCATCAGAATGTAGGTATTTTCATTTTTTTTGCCTCTATTGCAAGTTTTGGAAGTAGAAATATATTAACTAGTTGAATAACCATTGCTAGACATAGTTTTGTTTTCATTGCAAAGTTGTTAAATATTTAGGGTTTCTAAAATTTTTAGGACCTGCAACTTTCCAACAAGTGTATAAAATTTATTTCTCAAATAAATTTGCATTTGTCTTTTATTTTTGCATATGGCATAAGCCTAAGTTGTTCTTCCTTCGTTCATAGCTTCCATTGCTAAAAGGAACTTTACATTCTAAAGTAAAATCAGGGTTTCTAATCCCCTCTTACATTTTTGAAAGAATTTTGCATTATGAAAGTTCAAGTTAGGGTTTCATAATCCCCTTTATTCCAAACACATTTGGATTGCATGTTTCTATGTTTTGCAAAGTAGATTAGTTTGCTTCACAAAGGCATTTAGGCTAGACCATTTCTTTACAAAGAGTATAAGCTATCTAATCATTTGCTTTCGAAAAGGCATTAGGATTAGTTTTCTTTTGAAAAGGCAATTAGTTAGTTTCTTACCTTGCAAACACCATTAGAAAAACACAAACCCACACACACTCACGTGGTACCTTAAACAAGTGGTGAGATTGGACTTCATCCCCAATCCATCGCTCGAGACTGGTGTGGATCGAGTTGCACTCTCCATCAGCTCACCCCCCTAGACACCTAGCAGCCCCACAGAGTGGTTTTCTGGATTTCATCACCAGAAAATCCCCCACTTTTGTGATTGGGCCCTAGATTTCATCACCAGTGGTTACCTACGGAGTGGGATAGGATTAGACGCCTTCATCCACAAGGCTAGTATAATTTGTGGAATTGGTAACTGTCATTCTTGACTAAGCCCGATCGAGGGTGAAGCGAAAGCATGGGGTTTTTGACCATGCCTAGCATGTCTTAGACAGTACCACCTCTTCTCATGAGAGGATATTGTGAACTCGCTTCAGCATAGTGAGTTCCACCCCTTTAGGATATCATTTTACTGCACCTTCCATACAGGTCACCATTCGCACGTTGTGGTACCATTCTATCTTATGCATCTTTGGGTGTTGCAGGAGGTTTGATATTGATGAAATTCCCGATTTTCTAGAGTATTCACTCCATTACCCATGATTCTACATAGGGAGTATCAACATTACAACACACAAAATGAACAGAACACTTTTATTTTCTTAGCATTTAGAATTGATTCCGGTCTACCATTGTTTGCATGATCACAGACCGGTCTCAACACACTGCACTATATATTATTTTGCTACACACAACATGCCACTTACTTCACACTCACATTAGACACACTTGAGTCTACATCACACAGGGTTTATTCTTAAAAACCCCTTTTACACATGCTACTATGCCTGTGGTCACCCATAGTAGAGCGCGTGAGCAATCACGCTCTATGGAGGAATGGCCTCCCCCTTCCTCTAGTCAGTCCACTCTTACTCCTTCGATCATGAAGGAGAGGATTATAGACACATCTGATTCATGCATAGAATCCGATGTACAATTCACACACATGATGCCTCATGAGGAGACATCAACTTTGAGTGAAATCCTCGCTACTTCACTCGTAGAAGATTACCCACTCCTTTCAGCCCCATCCTCACCTAATCCATCGACCACGTTCTGTGACCATGTGATCTACACAGCACCAGGACAATCTCCTCCATCCTTCACCATAGATGAGGAGGTCATGCCTACTTCACCCACCTTTGCACATCCCTTCTTCCAGAATCTATCTCAATCCCTATTTGAGAATGATTCCTCCCTTCTAAACCGTACCCATCCTGAGGTCGCATCATTCACCCCTACCATAGGAATGGTGTCTGACCCATCCTCCTCCATTGTAGGAAGCCAGAAGCCATCCTTCCAAACTGCACAATAGATCCCTACCTAGTAGGAACCACAAGCATTCCCTCAAACCTCACACCCGTACTCTTCACAAGAGTACCAACCACCCTCTTCCCAAGAGTCGTTCTTCACCATATCTGAGGGTACCTCCCAATAGCCTCTTCAGGAGCAAGATGCGCAAACCCAAGTGGGAGTGTACACCTACACTTTCCCCTCAACCCAAGCTCCTACCTCGATAGCTTATCCCACCTTTTTAGCAACTTTCCCACCTATCTCCCAGGTATCCGGAGTGTATGACACCCAACCCTTGGAGCCACCTTTGCCTATGATGACCTTTAGGATACCACCACCTATTCCTTTTTAGGCTCCCACTACCCATCTCCATCCTACCTATGGACTGACACTAGTAGCTTATCCACCTACTCAACCAAATTATTCCACATAGTTTAGCTTCCCTACTTCCTACCCTCTAGGGTAGAGATAGATCCCATATTTTGATACCTCATCTCGACCACCCCTAGCACTAGTAGCACCGACACCTACACTACCACCAGCTACACCTAGCTTCTTTATGCCTCCTCTAGTTTGGTCATCACCACCCATGGTCCAACCAGTACAGTAGGCTCCAAACCAACAAGTACCCATGCCACAACCACATGTTGCCCAATCATAGTACTATTATCCTCAATAGACACCTACCCCACAACCTAGTGTGCCCGTAGACATGACAGCACATGTCACCCAGTACCCACCTTATCATGATCAGGCACAATAGTATTCCCCATAGTATTGTGAAGAACAACAATACCAATATCCACCACATCCACAGGGTCAGCCTACCATAGCTCAACCCTCAACTCCTATGACACCCGAACTTCAACTCTTGCGAGATGAAGTCAAAATGTTGAACCTACGCACCTCTAGCTATGGGCCACAAAAGCCTTGCTATGATGAACTATGCAATGAGCCAGTTCATCCATCATTCCCTATCCCTCCTTATCCCTATCACTTCGAAATACCAAAATTTGACAAGTATAGAGGTAAGGAAGATCCCAGAGAACATGTGAGCAACTACCGCTCATCCTGCTACCAGCTTCATAGTAGTAACCCTCTTATGTTGCGTACCTTCTCCCTATCCCTCATTGGGCCAACATTGGATTGGTACAACATGCTACCATGCCATAGCCTGTACACCTTTGAACAACTGGCCAATTCCTTCTTAGAGCACTTTTCCATCAACATCAAGAAAAAGACCACATTTTTTTATGTCTATGCCTTACGACAGGTGGACGATGAACCCATTACTGAGTTTGTTTCTAGATGGAGAGCGATTATCCATGACCTCACCCATAGCCTCCCCACCTCGGAGCTTGTGACACTCTTTTCCAAGAGTTGCCACAAACACATTTCCACATCCCTCCAACTTCACCAAAGTCGTACTTTTGAAGATGCTATCTCACAAGCAAAAGTGATCGAAGATATTAAGGTCCAGTCTAGGAAGATTAAGTTGAGAGCCAAATCCAACTATAACTCCAACTTTCACTTCAATAGACCCACACCGAATCAACCTTACCCACGACCACAACAAACCAACCAAGTCGCAGCTGCTACCCTAGCACTAGTACCGACTCCTCCACCCTATACACCGCAACCACAAGCACTCCAAGCTAATGCTCCTACCCCACCTCGACCACAATAATACCATGGCATGCACCCATAGGGTCCACCATGCAACTTTACACCCTTATCTAAACCATTACCAGCCCTGTTCCATAGATTGTATGAGGGCAACCATCTCGTTCTACCCGAGATCCGCCCATTGGATCCAAATTCACCTAAGCCTCATGACTATAATGAGCAGCTCTTCTATCCCTTTCATAGGTAGCATGGCCATAATATCGATTCGTGTCGCTCCTTTTGGGGGCAAGTTCAAGACCTAATCGATAGGGGCACTATTCAGGTAGCAAACCCTCTAGCCCCATAGAACCAAAACCTAGGAATTTTCCAAAACCCTCTACTGGATCATAGAGGACCCAATCCCCCTAGACCTCCAAACAATCCTCTAGTGCCACCTCACCAAGTCAACAATGTCCAGCGTGATCCTCCATCACGTGGAGTAGTAGGCATGATCAACCTTACTACGAGGAACCAATGGTACCCGTCATGCCAGACAACACCTATTGTTTCTCCCTCTATCCAGTTTACATCCCCACAAACACCCCAAATGCCTAATACCGTACCACCACCACCTCAAAATGTGATTACCATCCATGGTAGTCTAACCCATCAACTACGCAATGCCCTCACTCGGCTATCCATCTTCGATCTCCTACAACAGTCTCAACCCCATCGTGAGGCATTGAATGACATCCTACATTCTATTGACTTAGAGACACATGACACAAATGCTTTTGTCAATTTTGTAGGGAACATCCCATGATGCCTTCAACCTTCAATTAGTTTCCATGACCATGAGATAATGAAACTCGTTGGTGAAGGAGTCGACCCTCCCCTCCACATACAAGCTAATATCAATGATATTACCTACAAATGGGTACTCATTGACATGGGCTCATCCATCAGTATCATATCCATAATAGCCCTGCATCACCTACACCTCCCTCCAACACATTTCACCACACCTTCCCTAGACCTATGTGCTTTTGATGGTTCCATGAGACCTACCATAGGATCCATAGTTTTGCCCATTCATGTAGGCATCCGTACGATCCCCATCCTCTTTCACATCATTCAAGGAGAAATGCAATACAATATTCTCCTTGGTCACCCTTGGATCAGAGACATGCAGTGTGTCCCATCCACATTGCACCATTGCCTCAAGTATATCCACAATGGACTTGTTCACTGTGTCCCAGCCGATGGAGACCCCTTTAAGTTTTGTAATGTCATAGACCTTCCCCCTGCACCTTCATTCTCATCTTCCCAACTATTCCCTGTATCCTCTCACCAGTCAGTAGGAGCATCGGTATCCTTCCCAATTTCCACCCCAACATCCTAGTGTTCATCAACAACACAAGCCTCGATATCTGCACCATTAGCATCATCTTCCAGGGGACCTAAAATTGATACCATGCCTTCCTCACCACCATTCTTATGGCCTCCACAATCCTCCCAACCTCTACCATTCCAATTTCCACCCATGGTGTTGCAACCACCATTGCCACCCATCACACAACCGACTACATTACCTCCTCCACCCTTGCATATGGAAGCCCCTATCCTTCCTACACCATAGACACCGCCTCTTCCCTTCTGACCAAAACCTAAGACATTCACGTCTCCATGCATCCCTGCACCTACATCGATGCCATCCCCTATACAGAACAAATAGCCTATTCAAGCCACAACAACCAAACATCATGAACCCGAACAACCAACACCCAGCTCGGATGAACCTCCACACCCTTCAGCTACCACCATTAGGGAATCCCAACTTTCTCCTTCATCATCTGATTTGGATACACCACCCCAATCGCTAGAGCATGCCACACCATGCATATCCATCTTCATGACAAACAATGGCCTAGGAGACTATAACGTACGTGACGCCCATGTATGTGACACCCCTATCCAATCTACCCAAGATTTTGGTCGACCCTCAGCCTCGATGTTGACTATCAAAACCATCATACAGTTAGGAAGTCCTGAAAACCACACCAACTTTGTGTATGTAGGAGTAGACTCTTCGATCCCCTCACCAACTTCTTCACCACCACAATCTAGCTCTGGTGATGCAATTACACACCTAGCCAACCCTCAATTTACCTTGCACTACCTACAATACTTTCATTGGCATGGGTTTGGGTTAGGCCATTATGAGCAAGGGCTACGTACACCCATTAACCCTCGTGTCCGATCACCTACCAACAAAATCGGCCTAGGTTATCGCCCAACCGTCATCTATACATTAGAATATGAGATCCAAGATCTCTCTTTACATCCTCCTCCATGCCCAACACACACCTTGGAAGAGTACATTGATATGGACATGCTAGAAGACATGCCTTCACCCACATCAACCATCACCGTCCCCTATGATTTCTTCCAAGAATATCCTACACCTGATACCTCCTTGTTCTGTGATGTTCAGAGATTGGTAGAACACTTTGCTACCTTATCCCTGGCTACACCACCAATAGATTCAGACACACTCCCGCATGATCCACCATCGATAGAGCTAGACCCGGTTCTACCTGACCCACCATCGATACGCCTGCCTGTATTCCTGCCTATACATAGATAGTTATAGAGAGCAGCCTCTCATCCTCGTTCACCACCAGTCATCCTATGACCTCCCTTGAGCCTCTTAGGATGCGCACAACCTATCCAACCTCCATCACCAGATTCTACCCCACCTACTTCACCTACAACATCGATTAACATGGTTGAGGTAGACTTACATTCTCCCCTCTATTACAGCCACCAGCAGATTCGAGATGATACCCCAAACCCAAACTTTATCGATCTAGCACACATCTCACACATACCAGCACCTGGAGACTTTCTTCTCTCTCCTCACATCTTGCGGGTAGCAAATGCCCCTTCCTCATCCACGTCATCCCAAACCCCTCAAGTCCATCACACGGGCATTTACATAGATGATGAGTACGAGTTCAGTGAGGCCATTGATGACTTCAATCTCATTCCTATCCCTGAATAGTTGCGTGATGGATCTCGCATGCTCATCGAGGACACGATCGATGTAGACATCGGTGATGATCCAAAAAATCCACACATCCTCAAATTAGCCGCTAGCCTCTCACCCGAGGAGCGCATCGCCTTCATGAACTTCCTATGCAAGTATATAAAAGTGTTCGCATGGTCTTACAAAGACATGTCGAGACTTGACCCTACCGTAGTAGTGCATAATCTTATACTAGATCCCAATGCCAAACCAGTAAGATAGAAGCTACGATGCATGCATCCAACTATCACATTGATAGTAAAATCCGAGCTCCAAAAGCTCCTAGACATTGATTTCATAATACCCATCGACTATCCCGAGTGGGTATCCAGCATGGTCCCTATCCCCAAACCATCCGATGACGTTCACGTTTGCACAGATTTTCATGACCTAAACAAAGCTTGTCCCAAAGACAACTTCCCTTTACCCAACATTGACTCCCTCATTGACTCCATCGTAGGTCATGAAATGATTTCCCTCATGGATGGATTTTTTGGATATAATCAAATTAGGATCAACCCAGCCGATCAACACAAAACTTCCTTCACAACACCCTGGGGGACCTTTTGCTACAAGGTCATGCCCTTTGGCCTTAAAAATGTTGGGGCAACCTATCAATGAGCCATGACCTACATATTTCATGATCTAATGCACAAAAATGTGGAAGACTATGTAGATGACCTTATAGCCAAATCAAAGAAATGTGTTGACCATCTCGAAGATCTCCATCAGATTTTTGATCGACTACTAGAACACAACGTGCGCCTCAATCCAAAAAAGTGTGTGTTCGGTGTTACATCAGGAAAAATACTAGGATTCATTGTCTCCCAATGAGGCATTGAAGTAGATCCTAGTAAGGTGAAAGCCATCATCGAGATGCCTCCTCCTACCACCCTAAAGCAATTGCGTAGCCTCCAGGGCAAGATTACCTCTATTCATAGATTTATAGCGCAATTATCAGATAAATGCCAACCATTCAATCATCTCCTACAAAAAGGAGTACACTTTAAATGGGATGATAACTATCAAGCCGCATTCGATGCTATCAAAACTTACCTTACATCACCATCGGTCATGTCACCACCGCACCCACAATTACCACTGACTCTATACATCTCAGCCACAGAACTTGCGCTAGGTACACTCCTAGCCCAAAAGAATGCTCTCGACAAAGAGCAGGCTATCTACTACATCAGCCGCACACTAGTTAGTTATAAAATGAGATACAGATACATGGAGAAGCTATGCCTAGCAGTAGTATTCGCCACCCAGAAGTTAAGACACTACATGTTAAACCACACAACTTTTGTCATCGCCCGAGATAATCCCCTTCGGTATATGATGAACAAGAGTTATCACAACTCATGCACAACCAAATGGATCATGCTCCTAACCGAGTTTGACCTAGAATTCATATCTCAAAAGTCTATCAAAGGGTAAGTCATTGCTGACCAACTAGCTGAAGCCCCTATAATTGACAATCAACCCCTACTCATTCAACTCCCCGATGATTCCATATTTCACATAACCGAAGATGAGGAATACGTCGAACCAGAATTTGTGGCTGACCTCACCATGTTCTTTGATGGTTCTAGGTGTCTCCACGCTGGGGGTGCAGGCATTGTCTTCTTTACACCTGAAGGAGAACCACTCCCATTTTCATTCAAACTTGATTTCCCTTGTACCAATAACAACACAGAGTATGAAGCCCTAATCCTAGGACTAAAACAAGCACACTCTATGCACATCAAATGCCTCCACATCATAGGTGATTCACTTTTGATAGTCAATCAAGTGTAGGAACTTTGGCTATGCAATTGCCTAGTTCTCCAACAATACAAGAAAATCGCCCAACAACTCCTATCCCAATTTGAATGGTATTACCTCGAAGCCATGCCACGCTCATCAAACCATTTTGTAGACACCATGGCCTCCTTAGGGTCCCTCATCCCACAAAACCCAATGTCCAGCACAACATCTGTATCCATTCATACACTTACACAATCTGCTATATCACCCAAGCCGCCTACAGACGATGGTGGTGTGTGTGTGGTAAACACCGAACCTCATGACCCATGGTTCTCACAGATCAAAGAGTACATCAAACTAGGTTTCCTACCATGTGATTTTCCCCATGCCCAATGTCGAACCTTTAAACAAAGAGTGATCCGCTACACCTTGCTGGGGGACATCCTTTACCGCCGTAGCTATGACGGTATACTCTTGCATTGCCTAGAACCACAAGAATCACAATGGGTTGTACAAGAAACCCATGATGGTACTTGTGGTGGCCATTTCAGTGGCATGGCGATTACCAAACGCATCCTCTGTATGGGCTACTACTGGCCTAAAATGGAGCAAGACTATTGTGAGTATGTCAAACGTTGCATCAAATGCCAACAACATGCCAACCTAACACATTTACCATCCCAAGCACTTCAACCAATCCAGTCCATGTGGCCCTTCTCCCAATGGGGCCTGGATCTAATTGGACAAATTACACCTGCTTCCTCTAGCAATCATAAATTTATCATTACAGCAACAGAATATTTTACAAAGTGGGTCGAAGCCATCCCACTGGTCCAAACTACAGGAGCCAAAATTATAGCATTCATCATGGAGCATATCATATGCCGCTTTGGAATTCCCTCCCAAATTATTTTAGATAATGGGAAATATTTAAAAAAAAATACTGTCCAAGCCCTGTGTGATAGATTTCACATACACCATAGCTTTTTGACCCCATATTACCCTCAAGGAAATGGCTAGGCAGAAGCCATGAACAAAACCATCTGTTCTATTCTTCGTAAAACTATAGCAGAGTCTCATCGAGACTGGCATAATCAAATACCCCTAGCCTTATGGGCATATCGTACGAGCATCCATACTCCTACTGGGGCAACACATTTTTCACTTTTCTATGGGGTAGAAGCTATCATGCCCCTTGAGCTTGAGATACCCTCTCTACAGATATCTATGAAAGATTTCATTGACGATGACACTGCTCGCAAAGCTCGTCTAGATCAACTAACACTCCTCGATGAGCATCGCATCCATGCCATTGAGCACACATGAGTATATCAAGATCACCTTTACCATGCCTACAATAGTAAGGTACATCAACATGAGTTTAATATTGGTGACTTGGTTCTCAAGGAGAACCAGCAAATCACAAGTCAACCTCGCTAGCAACATGATAAATTTACCCCAAACTGGTTGGGCCCATTTATTATCACACACAAATATGGTTTAGGAGCATATCATCTGGCCAATATTGAAGGTCTTAATGATCTTGAACCCATCAACATATTGCACCTTCATGCATTCAATGCATGATGCATAAACACAGTCACCATCATGAGTGTCACATAGTTTTAGAAGTAAATCACTAAGCACATCACCGTGTGAATCTATTATTTCTACTTTATTATTTCTCTATACATGTACATTTCACCTTTCTACAATTTTTATGCTCGAGGTATTTTTTTTTCCTTTTGCAAGACTCACATCATCAGCAAGAGAGCTCTACAGTGGCCTCACCTACCACCATGTAGGACCATATACAACCACAATAAAAACCCATTACACCAACCGATCTCGCCCGACCACCAACCGCCCTTCATACCATGCGCTCCTCACATTCATCTCGTTCAGGTCATCATACCTCACCTCGACACCATTCTCCTCACTAGTGAGGTTCATCCTATTTTCCACACTCTGGTGATATCTAGATCACCATATCCTATTTTGAAGACAAAAAGGAATCCATCCAACCTCAAGCACAGGGATCATCCTCTCATCTGTCTAACGATCTTAGACATCATTATTCACATACAAATCACCACCATCATACCATAGGATCCTACTTGCCACCTAATAGGGATTACACACCTCATCAACATCACCCTGCATTTCTACCTGCTCCCCTTCCCAATGGTGAGTCTATCTACACCTAGGCTTTGCAAGCCCATGTAGCCCAAGCTACTCAAGCTAGCTGTACAAACATCCCTCCTTCCCATTTACGTTGCCACTTAGGACCATCACCTATTCCATCGGTCCTCAAGACACCACCTTCACCATTGGGAGGCTTACCAACCCAACCAATTTTACAATCACCATAGTCATTTCACTCCACTGCTTCCTCATCGTAGCCTTATCCTTTTTATACCATGCATCAACCCATTCCATTCTTATTGGAATCTTTATCGCCCCCTTCCCCAATACCATCACTACCACACCACAAGATACATCATCTCATTTCTTGTATTAAAGCTCTATAATTACAGATGAGCCACTAGCGTTGCCATGTTCATCCACGACAGTCTCCCATGACCCATCCATACTCATTGCCATGTAGATACCTTCCCTGACCCTGGTTTCGACCCATGCCAGAACCCAAAACCATGCCTCCATTACTATATAATCTTTCACGTAAACCTCACTCACCTCCAGTAGATCCATACATTTATCCTATGCCTATTCCACATACGTCCCTTTCTAAAAGGGTCCATCATCTCATGCATCAGGGTCTTATTGACCTACTTGAGATTCAACCTATTGATCCCTCACATCCTAAACCATGCAACTACAATAATAATCAATTTTACATTTAACATTACTAGCCAGGTCATGATATCAAAGAGTGCAGATCATTCAAAACCCTGGTGCACAACATGTTACACGGTGAGCATACCCCATCACCAGAGTGTTCTTTTCCATTTATCCAACTTATCAATCCTCTGCACCGCATCACTCCCAAGACTTTACCACCTTGTAGCACCCTAAAATCACCCACCCGCTATATTCATAACATTTTGAACTATGGCTCCAGTCGTAATTCTAGCCATGTTATCACTTCACCATCCCACTCCCACCTGAATCTACACCATTTCGCCTGACAGTAGTGTTAGTTACTCATCTTCTTCTATCTTATTCTTTTACTTCTTACATATGTTGATTCATTTCTTCTCTTCTATCTTTGTCATCTTTTGGTGATCCCCTTACATTGATTTTTTACCAATTCCTATTTCTTCTCACTTCTTCCACCTGTACATACCACTCTCACATCTTAATTCTTCTTTGTGACTATTATATACATTTATACATCCCACAACCTATACATCTTCTACACACACACCCCACACGCTGGGGCAACCATAATCATAACATCACGCTTTTTGTCATCATTACACACTTTACTCATCTGTAAATAGGTTCTTCTAAAATTCTCCTTCTACATAGCATAAATTTCTTCTTATAAATATTGCATTCCTCCACTTCATCACTTACAGTTACATTCATTTCACATATCCATATGCTTTATAGTTAAAATTTTAATTCATGTTTGTACATTCTCCCCCAAAATGCACCTCAGTAGAAATAATACATGCACTTGTTAGCATCACCACCTGGATGTCCATCTCCCCTTTTCAGGATCAAGATATAAATAGGTGTCGTGTTTAATTTTAACTACTCTATATTTTAGGCAATCAAGTGTCATCCATAGCTACTGATTCTTGTACATTCTTCTTATGATCTTTTAGGTTGGTTCAACTTCTCTCATGGATCACTCACAAAAGGTTACACATTAACAATGTTGAGCCTAGATATCACCATCTAGCGAACGGTATCCCCTAATCGTCCTATCGCTTGCAGGGTAAAAATACGACTTGGGAATAAACAAAGGGATAAAGCATAAGAAAAATTAAATAACTAGGTAGAAAACAAACTTCATCGCCCATACCAAAAGAGCAAAAAAAAAAAAAAAAAAGAAACGAAAAATAGCACTACCACAATAAGATAGGTTAACACTAGAACAGGGGCAGAAAACAAAAGGAAATGCCTCTTGATATCACATATATTATGCTTATCACATTTAGTCCTTAGGTTCAACATAACACCATGGATACCTTCGATTAGATTCCAGTGACTACATACCTTCAATTAGATTCCATTCTTTCTCTTCTTTCCCTGGATACCCAATTTATTTGTATGGTCATGCTTCGAGTGGCTACATACCCTTTGATTAAAATTCCATTCCCCTTCTATCCCTTTTTCTTCTACACAAACCCTTCACATTTTTGTATTAAAATGTGTTCTACACAGTATAGTACAAAAAGGGGCAAATGTAGACACCCAAAAGTTGCACACTGCTATACCTACATACTTGTAGATCCTTTTTGACATTTTTAGGTTTACATAGGCCATCCTATGTACCCCTAGGCTATCGTATACCAACGTAGACTATTGTAGATCATCCTAGACATGCGTATATTGTTTTAGTCATGCGTAGTCATACGTAGACGGTCGTAGTCATGTGTAGATCACCATAGATTTTCATAGCATCGTGTAGACTCCCATATACTACTTCATCGGATTTTAGGTCCTAAACCCTCATAAGCCTTCCAAATTACATCCGGTGCATTGGAATATCATTTGACGATATATTCACATGCAATTGAGGCCCCCATGAGGTATTAGTTGACCAAAACAATTAATAAGTCAATATCCAAATTCTAATTTAATGTTGACTTCACTTAAGTCACTTTTAGGGTAAATTTGATTAAAAGAACCCTTAATCTTGATTAGTCTTAATCATATCCTCCCACATGTGTGATATTAGGGTTTTTTGAGATATTTATTTAATCATGTTTAAATTGGATTAAGCACCTCTTAATCAGGATTAGCTCTAATCCATCCTCATACATGTGTGAGGATGAGATATTTATCATAAAGAATATGATGGTGCCACATTACATTTCTTAACCTAACCCTAGTCAAAATCAAACCTAGTTTTAGTCTATCTAACCTCCCCCGCACCTTGCCTTTGCCTATAAATAATGGGTCCCAAACCCCTAATTATTTCTAATTCCCAAATTCAATAAAGCATAGTTACTCTGCTGAAATAGAAATCCAACATTGAACAATCACTTCCCGGTGCACACAGTTAGATTTCAATGGTACACAGAGGCACCCCAACTGCCTAGGAGTCAACCCACTAAAAGGATATTAAAAAGATGGATCACACCTCAGATTGCCCCTTTCCCCATGAATTTGGCCTCAGTTCAACCCCCGAGTGGCGAATTGGGTCTACAGGCCCCAAATAACTCCATATTTGGGTGGTAAGCTCTCTTTTGCTATCTTACTACTTTCTACATAGTTTATTCCATGTTTTATTATGATTTTATAGTCATTTCATCTTTATAAATATGGGGCCTTACTAAGGCAAGCCTACCAATGTATTGACCTCTTCTTGCAAGTTTCTTTCAAGTTATCCAATAGATTTGAAGAAGAACACCAAAAAATAGCAACTCAGCAGTGGCCCACATACAAAGAAGCCCACCTACATTAAGGGACATTAGAATAAGGCATCAGGCTTATAGTGTATTCATGAAAGGAAAAAGGGAAAATCGCCCTATTTGTAACCTATATCAAATTTATCATGAATAAAGCATTATATTTTTGAATGACTTGTGTTATTACTTGTTAGATCAAATGTCAACTTCTGGTTGTTTCATGTAGTTTTTTAAACCCACTTATATAATCATAAATAATAATAAATTAGTCCATGGATAGGGTTTCCAACTCAACCTCCAATATATTTATTTGCATACAATCAATTTAATAATGCATCCCTTGAAATTTTTCATCCAACACTTTAGGAATTGTGGTGCTTCTAACATGAGTGTCATATATATTATCAGCATGAAGAGCATTGATACCATAATCCTCATCCTTCTTGTCCCTATAGACATACGTCACTTATTAAAAATTAGTATGATGAGGCTCCTCATTCACATATTTAAGAAACCCCTTACTTTGGGGTAGAGCTTCAATGTTAATCTTCTAAGTAGGATAGTTAGGATCACTTAGTAAGGGCACATGATGATCCATAACCATTTTACCAAAATATAAATTCGACTTGTAATTGTGACCAAAAACAACACCACAAATATAGATATCTTTAAACAATCTATGATTTGAAAAAATTGGGCTCAAAACACTTTTATATGGAAAAATAATGGTTCCAAATGTTTTGTTCTAAAATCATAAAAAATACCTCTAAAATCTTTGAAAAATAAAAATAAAATCAATATTTGTAGTGAATGAGATGTTTCCATAGGTTGTTATGTGAGTTACTGAGGGGATGTAAATAATACACTAACTATGTAGGATACCAATGAAATATGTGATGTCACTTATCATGATTTTATTTGTTTCCTAATCTATGAACCATACTATGCCACTTGTAACATTTAGATTCACTTTGAAAATTATGAATCATCAAGTCTAGTGTTGACTATGCAAGTTTTTTGTCAAGTTTGATGAGTTAACAAAATAAGATTGGCTAAACCTATATTTATACATACCAAGTATCATACCACCTACCACATCAATTATTGTATGGCCTCCCACATTGACCCAATCATACCTACTCTAGCCATGCTCTTTACTCGCCCAATAACCACTACTAGGGAACTTTTCCTTTTGAATTCTTTTCAAATACTCTTTCCCATTTCCTAGGTTCCAAATGACTTGAATGTATTTTATTCCTCTTTACCCACCAAAAAGTTGGGATGAGCACAACCAACCACCTTTTCTCTATACTACCAAGGTATTATAGGGGACCAAGCCACTGAATTTTAATCCCTCACAAAATTTAGTGGTATGGAGGCATGTATCTCTACCCAACCCACATTAAGAGCATAAAACCTTGCATCTACCATATGTTACCTCAATATTTGTGATATGCCACCTATATAAGCTACCATTTTTTGCCTTGGGATTCATGCATCTATCACCAAGTTAGTTGTATGGATTTGCATGTTAGCTATATGAACCACAATTTATCACCTTCGAATTTATGTGATGGCTACCACCTCAACTATATGGATGGCCATATTAGTCATACAAATTTCCATGTGGAATAGTATGGTCCTTCCATGTCATCACTATTGTGTAAAAGGAGCATCACAAGAAACCATGTTATTATAGGGTGCCATGTTATTGCAAATTACTATGTTGTCATAGGGTTACATGTTGATAGTGTTGATGTTATCATGAAGTAAAAAGGAATGGCATGGGAAGGAGTTAAACTTGGGACCTTTGATGTCCTAATGGATTAAAGGGCATTTGCTAACCAAACCTCCAAGTACCAATTTTGGGATGGAAATACCATCATACAAATATAAACAAATTTTTATTCCAAATGCCCCTTTTATGCTCTACATAGGCCTACAACATGCTAACCTAGATGCAGGTGTCCAATTGTTTGTGTCAAACTACCACATCAATAAATATTTCTTTTTTTAAATTTGAAGTTTAAAAAAATAGATGAAAATAGTAGTTTGTTTCAAATGGATATTTCAATTACTTAGAGGAAAAATTATGAAAGTGCTTAACTAGGACCCATGTGAAATTTCACAAAGAATCTAAAAATAGTGATGATTTCTCTATATCCATTATAGTTTATCCTACAAAACCATTTTATCTAATACAACTAATCAAGTCATCCTCTCATGTCTATGTAACAAAAAATTTGCTTAACCATTTTTGTAATTTTTTCAAGTGGCTTGGAGATATTTTCTAAGCATAAAAGCATACCCATGACTTCTTTGGCACCATGGGCTTGTCTAAGAAAATTCATCCTCTTCTTTTCTTCTTTCATGGTAGCCAAGTAGTTTACCCTCTCATTTGTATTGCTATTGGACACAAAAATTCAAAAGAGAAAAGGAAATAGATTTTTTTGAAAAAATTGTAAAAGACAAATTAGGTTTTCAAAATAAGACTCAAAAAATCCAATCCTAAAACTAGGGAATCCATTTACTCAAAAAAATTTAAAAGAAAACAAGATTGAATTCCAATGAGATGAAAAAGAAAATCATAAATGAATGTTTCTCATAGAGAAAATATGTTGATTTCAATGATATCCTTGTGATCCAAGTCCACCTAGGTTTTTATCATAAACCCATTTTTAGATTAGATCATCATTCTTAAATAAAATCCCTTTACTAGTTTCAAAAACAATTGCACTCAAGATTGTTGCTTCAGATTAGAAAAGAGATAGTGGAATTCTTCAAATTTTTGCTAACAAAGGATGGGGAGGATTATTAGGAAGATTTGGAGGAATTAATTTAACATATTCCAAGGATTATCTCTAGAGACATGAATGCAAAAAAATTCAAATAGGTGAGTGAGGAGGAGGTCAAGAAAATATCTTCTCATTGTAAAAATATAAATCTCCATGGCTTGATGAATTTCAAGTGGATTTATTCTAATATTTCTAGAACATAGTGAGTACGGATGTAGTAGCAGTATTAAGAGAGTCACAAAATTCAATAAAAGTGTTTAAAGAATACAATAATACTTTCCTAGTGATCGTTCCAAAGAAGCCATGGCTAAAGATATTTAAAGACTTTAGGCCAATTAATCTGTGCAACATCATTTATAAGATAATATAAAAAATGATTGCATTAAGACTAAATTATGTTCTTCCAAAGATAATTTTAGAGTATAAAGGGGGATTTATGAAGGGTAGGCATATTTTGGATGGAGTAATCACACTCCATGAGACCATACATTTAGTTAAAAGTAGTAAAAGGGAGGGAATGGTGTTAAAGCTTGACATGAACAAAGCCTATGATTGGGTCTCATGGAATTTCTTGGATAGAGTCCTAGAGAAGTTTGGATTTAGCAAACATTGGAGAATATGGGTGAATAGTTGCCACGGAAAACCTAAATTCTTGGTTATAATGAATAATTCTTCAATTGAATTCTTTGGACGCAATAGGGGCTTAAGGCAAGGGGAGCCTTTGTTCTCATATATCTTCATAATAATGCTAAAAACATTGGGAAAGTGCATTAGATTAGCAAAACAAGTAGGAGAACTAAGTGAGTTGAAACCATCTATATCCATAGAAGGTATTAAGGTCACCAAAAATTTATGGATGACATAATTTTTTTGGGGACACTATCTATAGTTGAGGCAAATGAATTTAGAAGGATACTAAATCTCTATGAAAAATCACCCCAAAAAATGATAAATATAAGCAAGAGTAAGATGTTTTTTATAAACATTGTACATAATCAACAAAGAAGAATAGTAACAAAGCTTAGGTGTAGTTTTTTAACTCTCCCTCCTATCTACTTAAGAATGCCAATGTTTATAGAGCATGTAAGGATAAGATGTTGATTGATAGGGTCCAAATTAAATTAGTTAGTTGGAAGGAAAATTTGTTGAGTTTGACAAGTAAGTTATAGATTATTACGAGTACTCTCCAAGAAACCCCAATATATTTATTAATAGTATTTAATATCACACTTAAAGAATATATTTGGAGAAATTTCCTATGGTCAAGACTAGACGAGATCAATAGAATTATGCTTGTAGCCTAGGAGAGATTATGAAATGGTAAATCAAGTGGAGAACTTGGGCTTAGAAGGATAAATTATATGAACAATGATTTAGAAACAAATGTAGGATGGGGCTTTTGAAGGAGGATCATGCCTTATGGGCAATAATTCTAAGATACAAATACCTTGACAACCAAGAAGATAGTAGATTTTTAGCATACTATAGACCTATCAAGGATATTCATTATGGAACCATTTAGTAAATGGAAGAGGGATGTTATGGAAAATCGCCCAATAGAAATTATGGAATGGTAGGTCTATTCACTTCTAGGAAGATGTGTGGCTATATAAGTACCCATTAGTGAAGTATGGAGAGTTAGCAATATGGTGTGTGATTATTTAGCTATAGGAGGAAAGGTAATATGGAAGGAGCTAAAAATATATAATTAGTATGACAAAGAGATACAAAAGTTAATTGCTAAACTAAGAGCTACTCAAGAAGGATCATTCACTGTTAAATCAATCTATAATATTTCACTTGCAGTTCCTGAGGGGGTTTTCAATGGGATTAATTATGGGGAAGGAAATAAATTCCAAAGTTACAAAGTTTTATTTGGATGGTAGTCTAAAATAATATTTTAATAGTAGATAACCTACATAAGAGGATTTTTTAATTCCTTAGAAGCTCATGAGGAATCAGTGAACTACATATTACTAGAATGTAATTACTTCCTCAAAATATTGTATGATATAATAAATAATATGGGGGTGGTGTGGGTGTTACCTAATAATATGGTAGGATGGATATAATAGTGGGAGAAGTCATTTAAAATCCCAAGACTAAATCATATTTGAAATTTTATTCCCTTTCATTATGCATGGGGAGTTTGGTTGGAGAGAAATAGAAGGATTTTTAAATGGAAGAAGAGTTCTACATCCAATAATAGAGAGAAAATCATGGTATCCATAGTGGAGAATGTTAAAACTTTGAAAGTGTATGAGAGTCCAAAGTCATTGTAGGAGGCTAAATTAAGTGAAGATTATAACCTAAGCCCAGTTGGGCTGAATTACAATCCCCAAGGAAGATTGAGGAGCATGACCAAGTGGAAGCGGCCCAAAAAAGGATGGTTGAAACTAAATTTTGATGGACTAATAAATGAAATCTAGGGAATTTTGGAATTTACGTAGTGTCAAGGGATATCCATGGAATGGTGATCAGAGAGATATGTGAGTACTTGAGCGTTGTGACTAGTAATCAGGCTAAAGCTAGAGTGGTCTTGGCAGGAGTAAAGATAGTGGTTCGGTTGGGAGCTAATAGATTAATAATTTAGAGAGACTCATTTAATTCTATTAATTACCTCAATAAAAGGTTTATAGCAAGCTAGATAATAGCAAACATAGTAATAGATGCACTAAGATCCCCAGATTTACTAGAATAATTTCAAGTGATACATGTGTATAGATAAGGAAATGGGATGGATATTGGCTAGCCATTTGGGGAGCTCTTAGAGAGGAGGATAAAATATTAATACCACCAAATGGGATCCATCCAAATGTACTACAATTAGTGGAAAATAAGAGAGAAAATTTAGAAAGTTAATTCAATGGGTGAAAGTACCAATTTTTAGAATGTTGGATATTTATGGGGATGTATGAGATTTGTCAACTTTTGGTTGTAAGAAATTGATAAATATGCTATTTTGAGTTCTTGAAGGAGTTGTCTACTTAAGATTCTATTTTCTAAATATCTATGGATTTATTTTCTGAGGAATCTATTTTCTAGATATTTGTGGATTTGTCTACTAAGGGTTCCTATTTCTGGTGATCTATGAAAATGTTTGTTGAGGGTTCTATATTTTTGATATCTGGGGACTTGGCTATTGAGGGATCCATTTTTTGGAGATTTGTGGACCTATATTTTGAGGTTCTCATTTTTTTGTGATGTGTGTATTTCATGACTTTTTGGAAGCATTGTGAGGTTCAAAGTGAGAAATCTACCAATTTGGATTTTTGTAGAATTTACATTCTAAGGGTTCCATTTTTTGGAGACATATGGATTTGTCTACTTAGGGTTGCATTTTCTAAATATCTATGAATTTGTATGTTGAGGGTTCCATTGTCTAGAGATCTATGGACTTGTCTACTGAGGGTTCCATTTTTTGGAGACTCTTCAAAGATATGAATGTAAAAATATTGGTAATGAATGTAAATATGTAGAGTTTTGAAATAAGGTAGTTCAATGTTGTGAATGTCTTGTAGCCTTTAGATATGAGGCTTTTTGTTTGGTAAGACTAGATAAACTAGTCTAGGATTGTAAAAGGGTTTGAGCCCTTTCAAAAACCTAGATTTATTTCTAATCTAAAAAAATAATTGCACTTAAGATAATCAATAAGAAAAATCTCATGTGGGTGAAAGAAATCAAATAATAAAGATTCACACCCACTTTTATACCATGTTAGATTTCATAGCAAAATCCATAAAGAAATGGAAAATAAAAATTATCCAATATTGCTTATCAAAAAGGAATACATAGAACAAAAGTGAAAAAGAAAAAATATGATGGGGTGCCCATGGACACCAACAATCTCACTAGAATGGTAATAAAATTATACTCCAACTGATGGCCAAAAGGCTAGTATGAAGGGGTATTTATACCCAAACACATTATTCCTTTTGTTAAAGGTTGTGAGACTGACCCTCAATAATAAAATTTTACAAATAATTATAAAAGTATTTTTTTCAAGGTTTACATGGGTCCAAATGACAAATATAACAAATACAAGTTCTAATAGTTGGTCATGACCTCAAGAGAAGATTAATCACCAAAAGTTCCAAGAAAATCCTATGTTTTTAACTATGGTTGGAAGGCTACAATTCATAAATACTACATTGTAATCCATCCCTATTTATATAATGTTAGTTTCAATATTTTTAGTAGCCATAGCATCAAAATTTGATAAAATTCAAAAATATTTTCTTTGAAAAGGATGTGACAAATAAATTAGGTTTTCTCTTTGTAAGTGGGGTAGGGTTTGGAAAGGAAACAATATTGGAGGGTCGATATTACAAAATTATAGATAAATGAGTTTGGCCTTAGTTGCATAACATGGCTATAGATTATTTAAATATCAAGGAAATATTTGGACAAAAATGTTATTTCAAAAAATATATGTTCTCTTGGCAATCAGATTATTTAGGAAACAAACCCTACCTAAAGGATTTTCAACATGAAACTTCATATTAGATCATTTGCAATTGATTAAGATAAATGCTATATGATTAGTATATGAGTGGGACTATGCAAATTTTAATATGATGATTGGTTGAAGTCTTATCCTCTTATCTTTAATTTAAAATGGTATACATTGGATTAAGCATACCTACATTATAAAGGTCCAAAGGTCAAAGGTTATATTAGTGTGAGCAACAACTCTTGGTCATGGATTTATATTAGTAATCTACTTAAAGGAGTGGAACTTAAATAAATAGAATATGAGGTTCAAAATATGCTTCAAGAGCTTTATTTATCTATTTTTAACAAAAGGATAAGTTGGTTTCAAATCTATCAATATATGTTGTATACTTGGTCAAATTAGGATATGAATATTTAAAGCAATCAAAATTTCCTACTTCCAAATATTTCCCTTGAAATAAATTTTAGTCACTAAAGGCTTTCCCTAAGGCCTAAAATTCCTTTGGTAGCAATTCAAAGTAATATTTTTATATAAGAGAGTCTACAAAGAAGAGGATATGATGGACCTTTTAGAAGTCTCTGATCGATTGTAGAAGCTTACATTTAATTTTATCAATCTGATGGAAATCAAGGTTAGATTTAAAAAGTAGCAATCCCATATAGATTATATCGCAGAATTTAATACTGAGTCTAGCTCAATTTCCAGTCTAGAATTCATGTGTACACGCGTACAAAAAGAAATATAAAAATTATGCAAGGATGAATTATGCAAGATCTAATAAATAAATGCAATTTATCTTTTACTAATGATGTAATTTTATTGATGCAACCAATTACTTTATAAACTAATTTATGAAATATTTTAATCTAAGTGTGAGAAACGAATTTATGATATGAGGATCCTCGTGCAATATGTTTATTTTATCTATTTAGAATGCAATTCTAACTAATCCTAATCTAATGCAAGGGCAAGAGAACTCAGGGAATATCTATTAGGAGTGGGCCTTGCCTCCTAAGTGGCAGTGTAAGTCTTTCTCCCCTAGTTTACCTTATCAGTAACTAAGTTTTATAATTCATACTAATATTTGTACATATGCTATGAATGCAGGTTACAATTCTACAATTTACAAAACAAAAATTAAACAAGCTACATAATTGATACAGAATACCATATTTGAAGAAAATGTTGTTTTATTACTGGAGTTTCAACTATACATGCTTCTCAAAATAAATTGCAACTGTAAAATAATCCATAACAGAGTAGAACAACGCAGAACAACCCAGACCTTCTTCTAGGTCTTCTATGTACTTTTATACTAAATTAATACAATACGAACAACTTCTTTTTCCACGTATTTGTCATGCTTGATTTTTGGAATGGTGACTGTACATAGATCAAAATATAATGTAAAACCTAATAATATTTATTTTGACTTGGACTTATAATTATTCCTATTGGTCCAAGTGGCATCTACATAAAATATTATCAAGATACGATCTGTCTAACTAACTTGCAAGATGGTTTTCTAAGACTTTTATTTCCTTTATTTCAAGAAGTCTTAACAATCTTACAATTTACAAATCAAATTATTACAAATATTTTATAAAACTTTATCAACTGGAGATATTCTCGCATCCATTATGGATAAGCAAGAAGATATCTATTTTCGTCCATGGTAATATGTTGTCCATTTGATTATGTTGTCCCCGATCAATAGTAATTGCTGGTAACTTCCTCTAGTAATTATTCTTCAGTAATTACCTTCAGTAATTACTTTCAGTAGTTACCTTCAGTAGTTACCTTTAATAACTACTGTCAGTAATATACTTCAGTAATATGCTTTGGTAATATGCTTCGGTAATATGTTTTAGTAATATCAATTACTACCATTTACCAAACTGCTATGGTTCTTCTTCTCATCCAAGGTGCATTCCAAAGGTTCTGTAATTTCTTTATCAATCATCCATGTTTTTCCCTGCATTTCACTCAGAACTCGGGAAAATTTGATATAAATCATACATAAATGTTAGATTACCATAATTGATCACTTTTGCTAGTAAATCACATTTTATTAATAATAACTTTCATAAACATATCAATTAATCAGGTAAATGAAGTGATTCTGATACATAAATATGTAATAAATAACCACTCATCAGTCCCTTATGTAGAAATATATACAAACATCAAATCTTAAATTCTGCATTGACCATTTTCTCACACCATTTTGGGTTGCTTTTTCAAAAAAAATAGAATATATCAAGGTAACTCCAATGTTAAAAGAGTTGATGAAATATTGGATTAATTATTTTAAAGATAAATCTAAACAATTATGCATTTTTATGGAGGAATGGTCTTGCCATTATTTGTTGGAATTTATTTCTTGAAAGGAATAATAGAATTTTTAAAAATAAACTTCAAAGTCCTACCCAAGTTTGAAACCGTATTATTGCCTCTTGCATAATATTTATAGATATGGTATGCATCATGGGAAATTTCAAGTGTATAAATCAAGTTGCTAGCAACTTGGTTACATTATTTGAAGATACATGGAATGGTCATTTGTGACAATTGTTTTAGAATAAGGATTTGCTTTTATCTATGGTAAAATAAAAATATCTAGAAATTGGATTTATTAAAATTAATTTTGATGATGCTTCCTAAGGAATTCTAGGAAAATCCAATGGAGGTGGTATTTTTCAAAATAATGAAGATAAAATTAACCTTGCATACTCATAATCATATTGAATTTCAATTAACAACTATGCAAAATCTAGGGGATTTCTTATAGGGATTGAAACCATAATTGAAAAAGGATGGAAATATATTTTAATTGAGAGGGATTCAAAAATTATCATTAGTGCTATCAAAAAAAATGGATATGGGCATTGGATAAAAAATAATATTATTTTTGATGCTCATCAATGATTGCTAAAGGAAATCTCTTAGAAATGTGTTCATGTCTATAGAGAAGGAAATGGAGAAGTGGATAATTTAGCCAACCATGATGTTTATGTTCATCTTGGTGAAATTCAAATTTTAGAAGGCAAATGGCCAAGTGATATCTTATCTCCTAATGAAAATTATGCCGAGTTGATTATATAATCATAGCACCTTGAGGAATATGAAGAATATATTTAGTAGAAAATAAAGTGAAGAATAAATTTGATAAAAGGGCAATTTGGATGTAATTTAATTGACTTGATATCAAATGTAATATTTTGTTATTTTATAGTAGTGGTCCAAATAAAATCCACATATAGCTCTCTCTCTCTCTCTCTTTCTAATATTGTATAGGGAAAACCATGATAGATATAGATGAATTGTTAGAATTTTTTAATTTTTTGTAAAATTTTAGGGGGGTTAGCACTTCTTACCATTTTAATACCAGGTGTTTTTTATTCACATTGAAAATAATAATCCCTTTGCCTTCAATTTTTAATTTTTCAAAATTTGAATTGAGACTATTTTGATGAAAAATCTATGTTTGGGTGGTAAAGTGGATAATGTTCTTGGTTTTGTAGCAGATGGAATTATCACATGGGGTTTTTTAGTGACAATTATACTTATCCCTTGGTATATATATTGGCCTAATAACATCCTCATGTATTATTAGTCTCCTTTAGGTAGAAGATAATGTAGTTCATTTTTTATGAATATTTTTTCCATGGATGGATTGTGGATGTGTGGTAAGCATTAAGGAGGGTGTGTGGAATTATTTGAATGTGTGTGTTTGTATTCATCAAATAAATTTGGTTATCCTATATTTACATCCTAAAGTAACTTGTAGTATAATGGCTAAGAGATTTTGTTGTGGTTTGGTAGGGCATAAGTTTGAATCCTAATCTCTCCTTTCTAGCATTGACTCGTGGTATATAAACACCATGTAAAGTGGCATGAGGAGAGGTTATAACTTTGTTTCACTTGATATAGGGTCCTTTTTTAATCCCCATATATAAAATATCTCACTCACATACAATTTTTAGTCCTTTTAATCTCAATAGTGTCAAAGGGGTGTGGCTAGCAAAGGAGGTGTTAAGGCTTTTCACACAATAAGTATTTTTTTTTATTTCCATTGCAGTATATTTGTTAGGATTAATATTTAAATCTATATATGGACAAGTGACATGGATCTAGTTTTCAAAATCACATCACAAAGGAGGATCCTAAAACTTTTTTTCTCTATAAAAGGAGCATCGACCAATGATATGAAGACACGTATTTTCATTTGTTCCTTGCGTAGTCACTTGTCTAATCAAAAATAAAATTAGCACGTAAGTGATATTACTTGTATTTATAAGGAAACACGTGATAGTTTGTATTTCATATGTTCTTAACCAATGGCCTACTCAGTTAGTTTCACAGTGGCACCCCCTTATCTAGTTTAGTGACACTTCATAATAGTTGGTTTGTTGAATCTACACCTAGTTGGTTACATAATTAATGCTTAGTTGGAACCTCATTATCCATTCAAATAGTGACACGTGGCACTTTACAAATCAATAGATTATTTTTTTAATCTTGCATGGTTTAAAATATTTTGATGATGTATTTTTCTAATTTTTGGGCTGAACTTCTAAGGGTCATAACTCTTGCATGTGAAAGCATTTTGAGACATTTTTTCAAATTCCATGATTTTTGGATTCTTTATATTTAAAATGTTATTTCTAATCATAAATACATGTAAAATACTATATTTTTTTAGGGATATAATGGATTAGAATGTGCCCTTACTTAGTGGACCTTACTATGCCACTTGGAAAATAAATATAGAAGCTCTGCTATAGAGCAAGGTACTTAAATATGTGAGTGAGGACCCAAAAGATACTAATTTTGAGGAAATAAAATAATTATATAGGGATAAAAATGAATAATACCAATGTGTAGCTACCCTATCTTGAAAATAAAGAAGCTATTAAGATATTTTTTAGCAAATATGTGATTGCATCTATTCTACTCAAAATACTAGATTGGAGGTAGGTATTTCTACACTAGACATGGATAATGTTGGAACCATTAACAAGTATATAAATTGATTCAAAAAATTACAAGACATTTGCATTGTTAGAATGAGTATCAATGCTAAGAAAACCTTGATTATCTCAATATGGTGCTCAATAATATTTTGGATATCTATGATATTGTGGCTATTGTCTTTAATATGCTTCATATGTATTTTCCTATATCCCCATCCCATCCCTTAATGGTGTCTTTAAGTAATTTATTCACCATCAATATTGGTGTAAATTATGGAAGATTCATTCTCTTGTCATAGAGGCTCATGCAAAGGAAGTGGATAAACTAGAAACTAAGAAGAAATACAAGCATGAATAGAGGAAATTCAATAATTCATAGGCTCATGCAAAGGAAGTGGATAAACTAGAAACTAAGAAGAAATACAAGCATGGATAGAGGAAATTCAATAATTCACTCAAAAAACTAATTTATGGATATTGCAATAAGAAAGGGTACAAGGCAAAAATAAGGAGTGGATTAACAAGCTTGAAGAAGCAACCAAAAATGGGGGTGCTAAATATAATATCTTCTATGATAAAGGTGAGGATTACCAAGATGGGGAGACCTCACATGCACATGTAGCTATTCATTTAGATTATTGGATATTCACTTCTTCAAAAGAGTAGATTGCATATTCATGGGGAATGTGACACATGACTAAACATAACTTTTTTTTAAATGAATAAAATGGATAGCATAGTGGTGAGTGTGTGGTTATTTATGATGAATCTTCCTTACAAGTAGTCAAATATGGCAAGGTGATAGTTGGTTCCTCCTCATATAGATAATTTATTCATGTAATAGATGTAGGACCTAATCTTCTTTCTATTTACCACATCATTCATACTAAAAAAAAGATGAGATATTGACTTAATAGATGGGTGATTAAGAATATTTATAATGACTTTAAGATAGTTGCATAGGATATTTTGATGAGTCTAATAATATGTATAATCTTGGTGAGTGCCCTTCCTCTTTGTCATCTTCCTCAAAGAAGGTAGCTATGCTAACTCAGGAAAATAACATAAACAAATGGTGCAACCATAGGATTAAACACATAAATTATGGATATTTGAGGAATGTGAGTTGAAATCATATGGCCAATGATCTTCCCTCATTATTCCTCCTAGTGAAGTTTGTGAGGGTGGTGTTCTAGAAAAGCATCGTCAAGATTTTATTGAAATAGATAGCTAAGCATGTTATGCAACCACTAGAGCTTATTCATAGTGATATTTGTGGGTGAATGTTCTACCTATATCTTTTTAGAAATAATTATTTTCTTATATTCACTAATTATTTCTCTTGATATTTATGGGCTTTCAGGGGACATCCCGTGGGATGTCCCAATCTGTTTTCTTACTTCCCCCTCCCCTAGTTCTATCCCAATCCCTAGGCACTTCCTTGGACATTCCTTCTTGGTTGGATATTGTTGCATATGATCTCCTTGGGGTGGGAGGTCACTTTTCCATTTGGATGCCCCTCCACCAACCTGATTGAGGGTTTATTTCATGTGCCTCTATTCTGGGACATCCTTGGGACCTTCCCTAGGTTTTTTGTGGTGCTTCAGGGATATTTTTCTCTGGTGCTCTTAGATCTATCTCAAGTTTGTTTTAGGTTTATACTTGGAGCTGGGTTTTAGTGGTTTTTTGTATGTGGTGCATCGCATATTTGGAAGTGGGGATTGAATCTATCTTAGTACTTCTTGAATAGGTTTTCATAGCATATTTTTGGTCTAGGGGGGACCACGTGCTTCTTTCCTCTTGATATATTCTTCGGGTTCCTGGATCTGGTCTACATGGTGGGTTCTCAACGTATCTTTCTTGGCTTAGTGTAGCCTCTACTTTGCTTACTACTAATATCCCACTGGTATTCCTTTTTTGGTTCCCAAAAGTCATTCTATGGAGGATTTGAAGGCTATCAAGAGTTTCTTATTGCATATTTTGGTCTTGGGGAAGACCTATTGCTTATTTCTTGTAGCCTATTAACCCTATGGGTCCTTTAGTTTGAGTTCCCTGGGACCTTTCCACCCTCTTTCTCATGACTTGCAGTTCTACCTCTACTACTTCCTCTGTTTCCTCTGGTTTCCACGTAGCTCAACCTCGTGTGTAAGGGGATTTCATGGCTTGTGGAGATCCTTCTATTTGTTTCTCCATTTTCTAGACCCTATTCAGATGTTGTTATGGCCCTATTTTCCTACATCCCTATACTTATCCCAGCCCTCCCTGGGAAGGATGATCCTTCATGGTGGTTCCTCTACTCCATATGGTTTTTTTATATGGTTTTTAGTTGGAAATTTGAGTGATTTTATGTTGTCATTGATGTCACATGGATCACATTGAGTTTTGGTGGCCAAAGCATTTCATAAATAAGCATTTATGATATTTTGGAGAGCATGGATATATACGGGGTTTTTGTGAAAACCAAGGCAGGCAAAATAAAAGGTTTTATTTAAAACCATGGATGGCAGATTTGAAATGGGTTTTTCTTAAAACCCAGGTTGGCTTTTTGTTTCTTCGAAAAAAGGTGCCCCGGTGATGGAGATATTTAATTTTAAATATTTAAGTTTAAATTTAAAATTAAATAAAATTTAAATTTAAATTTAATTTATAGCATCGACGTCAAAGGAAAGGAGGAGTACATATATATATATGCCCAAATTTTTGATTTATTTCTCTAAGCGCTCGATTTGATATTTGGATTCGAATGGTAAAAGAGTCTGCGCATCGTGTGTCGAAGTGTGTGTGAAAAGGGTTTTAAAAGGCTTACGATTTTCACGTTCGTTGAAGAGACTATTGTGGAGTAAAGCCAAACGTATAGGCCTCCTTGGCCTAGTGGTTCATGCACTGTGTGTGAAGTAGGAGGTCCTGCGTTCGATTCTTGTCAGAGGTGTTTTGTTGTGTTGAAACACGTGAAGCACATTTTGTTTTCGAAGGGCGCAGATATTCGCGGCATAAGGTTTTGTTGTGTGCTCCTTTTGAGCACGTGAGGGTGTGTGGCCCAATGATAGGTTGGCTGTGGTTAAGGCACTGAGCAAGGAAGGTCACGAGATCGAATCCCATCAGGGATAGAGGCAAGTTAATAATTTTTAGATATATTTTATTTTTCTAAAGTTGCCCTAGGAGGAATAAGGGTTATGATGCATGTTTAAAAAGAGAGATTTCTGGTGATTTATTTTTTAGAAGTATATCATATTATATATCGTTGGAAATATTATTCTGAGGGCTATTTTATTAACTTTCTTAGAGGGAGAAATAAGGTGTGTGTAAAGAGATATTTCTGATTTTGTAAAGAGGTTCAAAAGTGAAGGTTGCTTTGTTCTTTTTCAAAAGAGATTAATTCATTTATGAAGTGACATGGTGTATGTTATTGAGTAGGAGTAATAAGGTGTTATTTGGATGTTATTGTTGTGTTATTAATCAAGATCTCTAACCCTTGTTGAAAGTTGAAAAATAAAGTGTGTTGAGTGAGACAGATTTTGTGGACAACCAAAAGGCTTCTTCATCTTCATAAAAGGTATGGGCACATTCTCCTATTGATTGTTTATGGTGGTTGATTTCTGAAATATCATTGGAGAGAAAAGGATTAATTGTGGTTTCCTTTTCGAAAGTAGTTGGTTGAATGTCTCAAGGTTTTTTGGGTTGAGAGTTGCTATTAAACCTTGTTTTATAAGCATTGTTGTTGAAGCCATTAGTAGTGTGAAAAACCTGAGATAGGGTTTGAGAAGAACATGAGTATCATTGTTATGTGAGATTTGTGGTTGAGCATTGTTGGAAACATTTGAGTTGGTTGATACATGCTTGGACTAGGGTTTGTAAGAAAGAGTTGTTCCTTGTGGTAGTTGGTTGAGAAGAGTTGTTTGAGCCTAGTCAAGTGATTGTGTGAAGTGGTTGTTCAAGTTCCATGAAAAAAACTATTCTATATTCTGGATTTGAGTTGAGATTGAGATTTGAGGATAGAACATATTGAGTCTCTAACAATTCTCTTTATGCTTCTATAATATTGATTTGAGTTGAGATTGAGATTTGAGGATAGAAAATATTGAGTCTCTAACAATTCTCTTTATGCTTCTATAATATTTATTTGAGTTGAGATTGGGATTTGAGTATAGAACATATTGAGTCTCTAACAATTCTCTTTATGCTTCTATGAGATTGAATTATTGAGCAAGTTCTTGGTGAGCTTGCTAGAGCATATTTGGGCAAGTTCTTGGTGAGCTTGCTAGTGCATATTTGGGCAAGTTCTTGGTGAGCTTGCTAGTGCATATTTGGACAAGTTCTTTGTGAGCTTGTTGAGTAGATTTGGACAAGTTCTGTGTGAGCTTGTTGAGCATATTTGGACAAGTTTTATGTGATCTTGTTGAGCAGATTTGGACAAGTTCTGTGTGAGCTTGTTGAGAATATTTGGACAAGTTCTATGTGAGCTTGTTGAGCAAGTTCTGAGTGAGCCTATTGAGCAGGTTCTGAGTGAGCCTATTGATAGAGCTTTGGAGGTGATAGAGTATAGAGGATAGAGTCTCAGTGGATAGAGATCCAACAGCTAGCATAGTTGAAGATAGATCTGAGTGAGGAGTCTTCAAGTGGAGAGAGATCCACCAATTAGTGCATCGAGAGACAGAGTCTTCTAGAAGATCACTAGCTAGAGCAGAAGGGGAAAGAGTTCTCCTATGGAAGAGATCCATGAACTTGAGATTAGGGGATCAACATCTCCTTTGGATAGAGATCCATAAACATTGTAATTGGGAAGGATTCCCAAAGATATTGATTGAGAAAGTTTTAGTAAAATATTTTCTCCGTGGAGTAGCCCACATTGGGTGAACCATGTAAACTGTGGTGTCTCTATTGTGTATGGTGTTTTGTGCATTGCTTGATTACTGCTATTGATATTACTGTCTATACACTGCATAATATTGAATTGAAAAGAAAAGTAAAAAGTGGTCTTATACTGTTCACCCCCCTCTCAGTATAAGCTTGTGTTCTTCAATTGGTATCAGAGTGGGTTCCTTCGGAAAGGCTAACAACTTGAGGGTAGATTCTACAAGAACACAGATGGCTTCATAGAATGGATCATCTACAAGTAAGGCTCCACTATTTGATGGTAACAATTATGCTTTCTAGAGCATGAGAATGAAGAACTACTTGATATCACAAGGATATGAGGTATGGCAGATGGTTGCAAAAGAGTATAAGGTTGAAGGTGATCCCGAGGTAGATAAGACTATCAAGAAATTGGTTGAGATCAATGCAAGGGCAATGAATTGTATTCTGAGTGGGCTACGTGAGATAGATTTTGCAAAGGTCATGGTATGTAATTCAGCAAATGAAATGTGGACCAAGTTGTGGAATACCTATGAAGGAGATTCCAAGGTAAAGTTGGCAAAACTACAAACTCATAGAAAAATATTTGAGGAATTGAAAATGGAAGATTCTGAAGATATTGCACAGTTTTTACTTCGATTTGATGAGATTTCTAACACCATGAGAGGTCTAGGATTTGAGATGAAAGAATCAGATGTTACTCAAAAGGTTTTGAGATCACTTCCCATGAAGTATGATGCAAAGGTTTCAGCAATAGAAGAAACAATGGATATCAACAAGCTAACAATGGAAGAACTACAAGGAACTCTCATAGCTTATGAGATGAGGAGAAGTAAGCATCAGGTTCCAATAAAAGAAATTGCATTCAAGGCTTCAGAGAAAAAGAAAGGAAAAGTTCCAGAGATAGATAGAGATTCAGATAATGATGAGGAAGCTAACTTCATCAAAAGGAAAAAGGACTTAAGAAATTATAGGGATATGAAGAAAGTCAGATGCTACAAGTGTGGTGATTTTGGTCACTATGCATACAAGTGTCCACATGAAGAAAATAGTGATGATGAAAAATAGGGTCATAGAAGAAAAGAAGATGGAAAGCATAAGCATGACAAAGATGACAGATACAAGCAAAGCAAGTATGAGAAGAAGAAAAGTTTTCATAAGACAAAGAAAACCTTCTACATTGTAGAAGCAAGTGATAGCTCAGATCACAGTGATAGAGACAAGTCAAATGATGAAAAGGAAGAACATCTATTCCTAGGAATAGAAGGTGAAAGAGAACAGTGCTTTGTGTGTGGTCAAAGAGATCACAGATCAGGATATTGCAATGGCTTCAGTGATAGTGAAGATGAGATGACACATCAAGGAAACAGGTATGGTCAAAGAAATCTTGAGAGTTTGTTTGCTATAGAATATTATAATGATCTTAGTGACAGTGAAGATGAAGAAGGGTTTTTCTATGGGATAAAAGAAATAGAAGAAGAACATTCACTCCAAATAGAAGAAATCCCACTTTTGGAAATAGAAAAAGAAGAAGTTAAACAAGAGAATATTGTGAGAAATACAGATGTCTCAATTGATCTAAAGGAAGACTTCAATGATATCCATGAGCAACTACAAGAGGTTAAGGAGAATCTAAAATAATTGAGATGTTCCCTACTTGAGAAGTTTGATCCATCACATGACTCAAAAGGTCAAGATATTTTCACTAAGAAGGAAACATGTATTTTAGAGACAACAAAGATGGATGCCAATTTGCTATTTGACACAAATGAAGAGAAAGAAGAGGAAGGTTCCAAAGCACCAAAGGTCTCATATTTTAGGTCTAGGGAATCACACTCAAAAGGAAAGGAAGTTCTAAAAGATGAAAGCAAGGAAGCACCTAAGATTTATGAAGAAAGTTCCAAAGTTCCTATGGCTCCAAACATCCAATTTGGATCTTGTTTTGAGATAGGTGAATCAAGTTCAAAAGGAAAAGAAATTCTTGAAGAAGAAAGCAAGGAAGAAATTAAGGAAGAGGATTTAGATGCTACAAAGAACATTCAAGGATACAATGCACAAGTCAAAGATGATTACAAGGATAATGATCAAGAAAGGTATGAGGAACCAAGGCATGAACAAAGGGCTTTTCAAGGACATTGTTTTTCTTGTAATGGATTTGGACACAGGGCTATACATTACAGGATCCATGGATCAAAGAAGTTTGATTTTGCTAGAAGAAACTTCAAAGGAAGAAGGTATGGTTTTCAGGGACATTGCTTCTTATGCAACAGGATTGGTCATAGAGCTTCTCAGTGCAAATAAAATGAGCAACATGGTTTTGGTTTTAGAGCTACACAAATCAGAAGTCATGGTCATAATGGTCATGAAAACAGAACTTCACAATACAGGGTTCAAGAAAGGAATGGATATGGAAATTATTTCAAGAAAGAATTCAGGATATGGGCACCATCCAAAGGCTACAATATCAAGTGTTTTAATTGCAATAACTTTGGACATATTGCAAAATGGTGTAGGACTCAATTCCAAACAAGTTCAAGACAAGAAGGTCAAGAGTTTCAAGGCAAGAAGGTCAAACAAGTTCAAGACAAGAAGATCAAGTAATTCATCAAGAGAAGGATATCAGAAAAATATGGAAGGAAGTTGATAGAGGAAAGAAACAATGTAATATGGGAGTAAATGTACTCCCACCCCAAAATTAATCACCTCAATAGAGAAGGTGGTGAGGGGGCTAAGCTTAAGAGTCATATCTTTTAGCCCCATAGGTGTCCCTTTTGCCATTGATGTCAAAGGGGGAGAGATTTGAGTAAGGGGGAGAGCATTGAGTTAGGGGGAGCAGCCTCCAAAGAGAGCATTGAGTTAGGGGGAGCAGCCTCCATAGAGAGTATTGAGTCAGGGGAGCAGCTTTGATTCTCAGAGATGGTTTTTGCAGTGATTGTGGTGATTTACAATAGAGGTGTTGCCATCAATGACAAAGGGGGAGATTGTTGGAAATTTGAGTGATTTTATGTTGTCATTGATGTCACATGGATCACATTGAGTTTTGGTGGCCAAAGCATTTCATAAATAAGCATTTATGATATTTTGGAGAGCATGGATATATACAGGGTTTTTGTGAAAACCAAGGTAGGCAAAATAAAAGGTTTTATTTAAAACCATGGATGGCAGATTTGAAATGGGTTTTTCTTAAAACCCAGGTTGGATTTTCGTTTCATCAAAAAATGTGCCCCGGTGATGGAGATATTTAATTTTAAATATTTAAGTTTAAATTTTAAATTATTTAAAATTAAAATTTAATTTATAGCATCGACGTCAAAGAAAGGAAAAGGCATAAAACTAATATTTAAATTATAGCATCGACATCAAAGGAAAGGAGGAGGACATATATATATGCCCAAAGTTTTGATTTATTTCTCTAAGCGCTCGATTTGATATTTGGATTCGAATGGTAAAAGAGCCTGCACATCGTGTGTCGAAGTGTGTGTGAAAAGGGTTTTAAAAGGCTTACGATTTTCGTGTTCATTGAAGAGACTATTGTGGAGTAAAGCTAAATGTATAGGCCTCCTTGGCCTAGTGGTTCATGCACTGTGTGTGAAGTAGGAGGTCCTACGTTCGATTCTTGTCGGAGGTGTTTTGCTGTGTTGAAACGCGTGAAGCACATTTTGTTTTTGAAGGGCACAGATATTCACGGCATAAGGTTTTGTTGTGTGCTCCTTTTGAGCACGTGAGGGCATGTGGCCCAATGACAGGTTGGTTGTGGTTAAGGCACTGAGCAAGGAAGGTCACGAGATCGAATCCCATCAGGGACAGAGGCAAGTTAATAATTTTTAGATATATTTTATTTTTCTAAAGTTGCCCTAGGAGGAATAAGGGTTATGATGCATGTTTAAAAAAAGGAGAGATTTCTGGTGATTTATTTTTTAGAAGTATATCATATTATATATCGTTGGAAAGCTTATTCCAAGGGCTATTTGATTAACTTGCTTAGAGGGAGAAATAAGGTGTGTGTAAAGAGATATTTCTGATTTTGTAAAGAGGTTCAAAAGTGAAGGTTGCTTTGTTCTTTTTCAAAAGAGATTAATTCATTTATGAAGTGACATGGTGTATGTTATTGAGTAGGAGTAATAAGGTGTTATTTGGATGTTATTGTTGTGTTATTAATCAAGATCTCTAACCCTTGTTGAAAGTTGAAAAAGAAAGTGTGTTGAGTGAGACAGATTTTGTGGACAACCAAAAGGCTTCTTCATCTTCATAAAAGGTATGGGCACATTCTCCTATTGATTGTTTATGGTGGTTGATTTCTGAAATATCATTGGAGAGAAAAGGATTAATTGTGGTTTCCTTTTCAAAAGTAGTTGGTTGAATGTCTCAAGGTTTTCTGGGTTGAGAGTTGCTATTAAACCTTGTTTTATAAGCATTGTTGTTGAAGCCATTAGTAGTGTGAAAAACCTGAGATAGGGTTTGAGAAGAACATGAGTATCATTGTTATGTGAGATTTGTGGTTGAGCATTGTTGGAAACATTTGAGTTGGTTGATACATGCTTGGACTAGGGTTTGTAAGAAAGAGTTGTTCCTTGTGGTAGTTGGTTGAGAAGAGTTGTTTGAGCCTAGTCAAGTGATTGTGTGAAGTGGTTGTTCAAGTTCCATGAAACAAACTATTCTATATTCTGGATTTGAGTTGAGATTGAGATTTGAGGATAGAACATATTGAGTCTCTAACAATTCTCTTTATGCTTCTATAATATTGATTTGAGTTGAGATTGAGATTTGAGGATAGAACATATTGAGTCTCTAACAATTCTCTTTATGCTTCTATAATATTGATTTGAGTTGATATTGGGATTTGAGTATAGAACATATTGAGTCTCTAACAATTCTCTTTATGCTTCTATGAGATTGAATTATTGAGCAAGTTCTTGGTGAGCTTGCTAGAGCATATTTGGGCAAGTTCTTGGTGAGCTTGCTAGTGTATATTTGGGCAAGTTCTTGGTGAGCTTGCTAGTGTAGATTTGGACAAGTTCTTTGTGAGCTTGTTGAGTAGATTTGGACAAGTTCTTTGTGAGCTTGTTGAGCATATTTGGACAAGTTTTATGTGAGATTGTTGAGAAGATTTGGACAAGTTCTATGTGAGCTTGTTGAGCATATTTGGACAAGTTCTATGTGAGCTTGTTGAGCAGGTTATGAGTGAGCCTATTGAGCAGGTTCTGAGTGAGCCTATTGATAGAGCTTTGGAGGTGATAGAGTATAGAGGATAGAGTCTCAGTGGATAGAGATCCAACAACCAGCATAGTTGAAGACAGATCTGAGTGAGGAGTCTTCAAGTGGAGAGAGATCCACCAGTCAGTGTAGCAGAGAGACAAAGTCTTCTAGAAGATCACTAGCCAGAGCAGAAGGGGAAAGAGTTCTCCTATGGAAGAGATCCACGAACTTGAGATTAGGGGATCAACATCTCCTTTGGATAGAGATCCATAAACATTGTAATTGGGAAGGATTCCCAAAGAGATTGATTGAGAAAGTTTTAGTAAAATATTTTCTCCATGGAGTAGCCCACATTGGGTGAACCACGTAAACTATGGTGTCTCTATTGTGTATGGTGTTTTGTGCATTGCTTGGATTACTGCTATTTATATCGATGTCTATACACTGCATAATATTGAATTGAAAAGAAAAGTAAAAAGTGGTCTTATACTGTTCACCCCCCTCTCAGTATAAGCTTGTGTTCTTGCTTGGTAGTTTTGTTTTCATTTTTTCCTTGGTGGGATACTGGTTTTTGGTTTTTCCCTTAAGCGGGATTCTTCAAATTGTATTCTTCCTATTGAGGTAGTATTTTTCAAATTTCCTACTTTGGGTGGGATTTTCATATCTTTATAGTTCAAATTTCCCATTTGGGTAGGTTTCTTTTTTATTCTTACTACGAGTAGGTTTTTTTGTACTTTTTTGTTGGCCATCCTTATGGCCTTCCTTGTGGCCTTCCTTGTGGCCATCCTTGTGGCCTTTATTTGGCATTCCTTGTGTCCTTTTCTTTGGTCCATGGAACTATTGTAAAAGTTTTTGGGGCCCCTTTAAAAACCCACTTCAATGAAATTTTAACTTATCAAAAAAATGTCTCTTGGTATGTATGGGTTTAATCCATTTACATTAAATACAAAGCTTTTGGAAAGTTCAAAGAATTCAAAGTTCTTATGGAGAATCAATTTAAGAGGAAGATCAAGTTTTTATAGACCAATGGAAGAGGTGAGTAATGTATTCATGTTTTTTGGTGATTTTTGGGTTTTCATGGTATTTATTTTTAAAGTATTATTCACTATAACCAGAACTGAATAGGGTATATGAGAAAAATAATAGGTTTATAATATAAATGGCTAGATGGAGTTCTTTTTTCCTTAAAGGGTGTATTTCAACCTAAAATGTATTATTAAAAATCAAAAGCAAGATAAAAGAAATTATAGATGAACATAAATGGTGATATGCTTGTGTATAAAATATGGAGGTATAATGAATAATTACATAATGTTATCTTTTGTTGCATTGCTACGTTTGTTTTGATTAATAACTCATAATTCTAGGAATGAAATCAAATCAATATATAGGTCATGCTATTTTTTTGTGTTGTTTATCAGGATGTAGAATTAAAGTAATGTTGGGACCCAATGTTTCTAGATAAAAATAATATTGCTTAGGAAAGTAGCCAAAGATAAATACAATTGAAAAAACGTGCAGTTTCAATATCCATGTCAATAATGTGACTTACAAGAACTTTGTTTCTAAGTCTATAGATATCATCTCCATGAATAAGGAGAGTGTATCGATTTCTTTATAAAGGTTAAATTTAAGAATATGAGTGTGTATATTGTTATAATTAGAACTAGGGTTTATCCCAAGGTTAGGTTTTGCATGATCAAGTTTTCTTTAATATTTTCTTCATTAACTATGCAAATTTCTAAGAGTGATAAAACATCATTTATTAAAATAATATTGGTAATGATATTTTTAGGATATATATATGATGTCTGAAGAGGAGGATCCAATGACCATTTAATTGTGAATATGTGTGCATTATAATCCACCAATTCCATAATTGATTGTCAAAGGAAGAGGGAGAGGATGATGGTAATACAAAGCTTGCTCTTGTTATAGACTCTAACTTGGGTAAAACAAATTAAATCATATTAGGTTAGTGAAGACCCAAGCACATGAGAGTACCTAAAACAATATGTTTTTATTCCTTGTAATTTTCAAAAACTATTTGATCTATGCATACAATGTAAGCTATTGATCATTATAACTACCTTAATAATAAAATTACATAATATTTTTTAATACTAATTAATTACTAAAAGAACCAAAATAAATATATATAAGTCTATATACTTATACAGGGATAAGTATGTATATGTAAATATGCATTCTAATTAAATAAATAAAAATAAATTTAACTCATACTCGAATAATAGGTGATTTAAGAAAATTACTAGTATATCTAAATTTGAAATTTTTCATTGCTTGACAATGTCCTCATCCAATATTTTAAGCATTTTTTTTTATTTTTTTCTTGAGAAAAAAGGATTATACGTGGGTCCCCCACCCTTGAAAAATCACAACTTTCTCCTTTAGAGCTTAATATTTTACAAATAGATTCAATTTTCATATCAATTAAGTTGCTATAGCTATATATCTACATATTTTTTCATAAAAAGTCTAAATTCTTGATTTTCATTTTCTAGATCTTCAATTTTATTTTTAAATACAAATATTCTAGAATTCAACATTCTTATTCTTGATATTTTCTTATAGAAGCCTTCACAATACCAAGACTCCACCTCTAATGTCTACACACTACATCTTAGCAGAGTGATATTTCCAAAACTTTGTGTTATCATAGTTCACTTTACTAGAGACTATTAGTATACTTCCTAAAGCATAAGTACAACCACAAGAATTGTAATAAATAGTTTAAAAGTGTCAAAAGGTTGAAATTTTATGTTTAAATCTTATCAAGGGATATACGTGGAATTCATTTATAACCAAATACAAAAATAGTTTATCATTTTAATGAGTTATGAAATGAATCTCATTCATATTATAATGACATTTTAACAAATCATAATGGTATTATTTTAATAAATAGTTTAGTAGTCTCAAAAAATTAAAATTTCTAATTGATACTCTATCCCATAATCCAACCAACAACCAAAAACTCAAATAATCTATTTAGACATGAAGCCCATCTAATATCATCTTGTTCTACTTCAACATACAAAACTTCTACTAGCTTGGCAAAACCGTAGTCCTCTTTACAAAATCTAGATTGTTAGTTTCCTCCAATACATTGATCTATAAATGGATCCCCTAAAACATTTTGTAATCCTCTAGAACATTATTTTGAATTTACTCCTTTCAAATTTTTCTTGTCAACTTCAATTAAACATATACTTCCTCTAACCATGGAAAAGATAATTTAATTTCATGATCCTCTACTAAAACCACTCTATTGGCTAGTCTATCTACATATTTCTTCCCTTCCCTTAATGTATGTATAAACTTAATTTATTCAAACTCCATAACAAGGTCTCGTATTTCCAAAATGATCTCTTATATGTTCCATGGAGCCTTTGATTTTCTCAAAATTGTATTTATTATTGTTAATGATTTGTTTTCATATTTTTAATCCTTCCAAATTTTCCCAAGCTTCAGCTTCATTATTTGCCTTAAATCCACTATTAAAAGTGTAGTGTGAAAAAATATCATCCCTATTATTTTTAATTATTCCTCTTGGTCCTAGATTTCCTTTAGATGCTCCATAAAAATTTAATTAAGAAACTCTACTTCTGGTGGTTTCCACTTTATATTTTTTCCTTCTTGATGTTTATCCTATACCCACCATCATAGTTCAAATTAATGACTTGAATCCATCTATTAAGGCTCTCTACTTCAAAATTAGGGATTGGATGAGTTGAAAATATTAGTTTAGACTCATCTATGGCTAAATAAATCTTCCTTTTTTTACCTCTAAACTACTTTCATGACCTTATTATAAAGTCCCTTTAAACCTCTAAACTAGTTAGGTTTTGTGTGGCTACTAGGGACTAAATTTATAAAGTCCCTTTGAACCTTATTTGGCTTCTTTGATGACATTTTTCATTGTTTGGTGGCTACCTTAATTCCTTTTCTTTTTTATCCCCTATTTTGGCTATTTGTCCCAAAATTTAGACCTTATTATCATCCCATTGTGTTCATATAGGTGGAAACCACAAATTTCTACTTGTGGAGTCAATTTGGACTACCCTTGCGATTATAGTGGTTCCTTATCCATCCTATCTTCTCACTCTCCTTTTGTGAGACACTTTGTTTTTAAGGGGATCCCCTTGTTTGGCTATTTTTCCACAAGTTTTAGATCTTGTTATCAGCCCATTGTGTTCATATAGGTGGACACCACATATTTGTGCTTGTGGAGTCATTTTGGACTACCCTTGCGATTGTGGTGCTTCTTTTTCCATCCTATCTTCTCACTCTTATTTTTTGTGAAGCAACATTTTTGTGAGACTACGACTTTTTCATGGTTTACAACCTTGCTCATAGTCACAAGCACGAGATTACATGTTGTTTCTCATACCTTCTTGGAGTGGGAAAAAATTCAGTTTGAAGATGAGACATCTCTATTTTTTGAGATATCACATGGATTCTTTGTAGGCCCATATTGATGGAAGTTGTCCTAGGGGGTTGAGGAGGACATCTTCCTCTCCATCCTCCTTGCACATATTCCTCCTCCTTATTCTTTCTATTCTAGTAGGTGGTTTTTCATCATATTTTAGTGGATATTTCTTATGGATATACTGTACATGAGTACCTTATCAGGCCTTATTGGGACTCATACTTGTGGATATGCCACTTGTTTTTGGTTTTTTTGTTTTTCACTACCTCCTAGTATCATTTAAGGGGGGGTTAGTATATCCTAGTACCACATAAGGGGGATTGTTAGAATAATATATCATATCCTAAGTTGTTACTAGTTATATGTATGGATAAGAGATGGCGTGCTAGTCTTGTTGTGGTGCTAAGGATACCTTTGATTTCATGGTTATTGGTACCAACATATTTCCAGATATCTCAAAATATTTGCATGTGACACTGATCAGTGGAGATCACAGGAGAAGGAGAAGTAGCCTCACTACCTATTTTGGATCACATGCATGCAACATCAGTATTTCTTCTGCAATATAATATTATGCACTATTTTCTTTGGATACGTGGCATCCAGTTCTCCCTCACCGTAATCAAGTGATGTATAATGTTTACCATAATCAAGTTTTCTATATAAAAGTTACCTTTATTGTCCATGATGGATTTTTTTCATTATAGGAAGATATTAAATGTCCTAATCGATCTTCAGTGCAATCTCTAAGATCAACCATGACATTCTTGTTGGTTTTCATCAGATTTCATAGTGATAAGGCTGGATGTAGCCTCCTTATGCCACAAGTGCACCACTTGCTGATCTTGGTACCATCACATTATATATTATCCATAAATATGAGTCCCAACAATAAGGCCTGATAAGGTAATCATGTACAATATGTGCATTATTAAACTCTATAGAAAGATGATCAAAGAAGCATAAGGGAGAAAACCACCTACCAAAATAGAAGAAGAAGAAGAAGGAAGATGTGCATGAAGGATGGAGAGGAAGGAATATGTCCTCTTAAAACCACTTAGGACAACTTCCATCAAGAATCATACAAAGGATCCATGTAATATCTTAAAAAAGTAGAGAAGCTTCATCGTCAAACTAAAAGAAATATTACTCCTAGATTGGTGCTTGTGACACATATCAAGGCTGTGAACCATGAAAAAAGATCACTAAATAAAACCTCCTAAAACCAAAGTGTCTAACAAAAATAAGAGTGTGAAGATAGTGTGGAAAGATAAGCTCACTATGGGGTTCCCAAAGGTCACATGCATGAAATCGAAGCAACAACACCAAATGAAAATCATAAATTGTACGCCTATCACTAATTTAAACTCTCAGATAGTTGTCAAGCTCCCATTGTAAGATAAGCTCGCTATGGGGTTCCCAAGTTTGCTAGCGCCCAATCATCTCCATCGAATGATCACAATGGCAATTTGGCAAGCATAGTGCTACATAATTCTTTGTACATAGTTATCTGGAGGTTTGAAATAGCTATCAAAGAAAAAATTATCCCCACTTGAGAAACAAACTTGTAGTCCATTCTGCTTCTCCAGGGGATTTGGTTATTGTGTACCCTCGAAATCAATGGTGAAATCAATGGCATTGAATGAGAAAAAATTCTCCAAAATAGTGATATCTCTGCTTGATGTAACAACCATAACTCCTCCATGCATTAGTGCAAGCACCGCATGTGACCAAAATCTGAAAAACTTTTTCATCAATGAAATTGCAATGACCATAAACCGGATGTCTTTCACCAACTTCTTTGCAATCTTCCACGTAGCTTCCACATTGATGAGTGCCTATTTGACACATATTTTTGTACTAGAATTATTTCATTATTACAATTATATGATGATTATGATATGTTTTCTATGAATTATTATTGAATAAAATGTGATTTATTAGAAAAACTAATTAATTACCATAATCTAACAAATGTGTTTCAATTATATCAAATTTGTCCGAGTTCTGAGAAAAATGCTAGAAAAAGGTATGGATGATCGATGAATAATTTGCAGAGCTTTTGAGTGCACCTCGAATGAGAAAAAGAACCAACAGATTTCAGTGACAATAGTAATTGATCTCGTTACTGTAGTGACCCCGGGGTGCACACACCACTCTTACTCTACTTGCAATGTGTTAAACCCAAAATGAAATGAAAGACCATGAAAAAGCATATAAAATGGAAGTAACAAAGATATATCTCTTTACTTGTATTAAAATCCGGTTACATGTCGGTCCCTCTTAGGGATACCCACTTAGATACAATAAGGTTACAAGTGGGTAAAATGTCCCCTCACAAATGGGTGATGCACTATCAAAAGCTTCCTGGTTTCGCACACGGAATTGTATGAGGGCTTAAAGATGCCTCATTCTCCATGTATGTTTCCTAGAGGGATCCCTTTTGCTATCGTATGTTGCAAATTATGTTTGATGAACCTATGGCCCTGTAAGAAATGAAACAACAACACACCCTTAGATGTCCAAGAATGACTCCCCAAAGGAGGTTGTTAGTAATGAATATATCAAATGAAAGCAAGTGAAAATTAAACCGATGCTATGAATGCAAATGAATGAAATAATTCTATGCTAATGATATTCTAAATATAATAATGAAACTAATGTCTAAAACCCTAAGCTAGGCCTACGGGCCACTATCCAATGACAACGGCTGCTAAAGTGAATCTTGTCCTCTTTGCTTCAAGGCTATGGATCAAAGCTTGTATCTGATGTTGAAATGATGGTTGCTTTGCTTGATACGTTGAATATCTTGTATGTGTAAAACCCTCAAGTGGACTCTCCAATCTAACAAGGCTTTGTTGTAGAGTTTATCCCCAAGGAGAACTCTTCAAGTCTTTAAAATCTCTCCCGATGCTCTATAATAATCATCTCTCTTATTATTGATCAAAGTTTCGTCCTTGATCAAGTGTATCTCTCCCTTTTTTGGTGCTCTCAGGCTTGCACCTTTTAAAGTGTGTGAAATCCTAGTTCTATGCCCAAGCCTTAGGACTGAATCCCTCATGCGTAGTGAAGGTTAGCATGAGAAGATTTTTGTATTTTTTATGTTTAAAGACCAGTTAATTGAAGTCTAAATGCAAACTCAAGTCTCCTTTATGAACTGGCCATGAAAGAGAATGCAAAGTTACTCCCGCTCACCTTTATTGCATGCAGACTGCCACTTTTGCCTATGATTGGGCATATCTATTGGCAAAATATTGTTTATGGCTTAACTACTATTGTCTGCAGTGGCTAAGATCTAGTCACTATCATCTACAATGGCTAAGTTTTTGCCACTCTAAGCTTGAGTGGCTAAGGTCTGGTCGCTCTAGTCTTGAGTGGCTAGGCTTGGATGGGCTTAAAGTGTCCCAAATGAGTGGTGAGAACCACTTTTGATGCTTGGAAAGTCCAAGACTATGTCATATGATCTTATGAATGTGCCTATGTGAGTAGCTCCCCTAAACATGACATGTTTTAGGTGTCTATGGATGCCCCTTTTTGTAATGCACTGTGTGGAAAACACAACGTTGAGCAAAAATATAGACTGATCTATTTGTAGGGTGTATGGCGATCAGTGGTCTGATCAACATCAGATGTCCCAATCATGCAAGATGGCATGCACCCTTCAAATCATTGCCTCAATGTTCGAAAGACTTAGCTTAGTGTCTTGGAAATATTAAATTGCACTCATTCCTCAAACTCAATCGGGTAGCTTCAGCTACTACAACAGTTTCGACTAGTAGGAGAGCTACAATTGAAGATGTCATACCTGCTTACATTCCCAACAAACAAGAAAAATTATGTAATTATTGTATGTAATGATTCATAGGACGAACATGATTTTGTTATGATCAAGTTATCTTTTGTTGATTTTGATTATGATTATTTTGAATATTTGAACTACCTCTTCACTCAACGAATTGGTGAAGAAATGACAATGAATGAAGCGACAAGTCGCTTGACCAATATGACTAATATGGTTCCTTTATAGAATTTATTCCTTCAATGGTCGAACCCACATCCAAGTGTGATTACAATTTTTTATGATAACCATCCATCCCTATCCCGAGGAGCGGTCCAACCATCAATAGCCTTCTTAGGGAGTTAGGATGAGTGATCCTATTTATGCTCATATTGCGTCACTTTGGCTTAGTGTTTTTGATGTCACAAGGGAATGAGCATGATCCTATCGCACCCGTGGATCAGTCCGACCATCTTGGTATTTTTTGGGTTTGAAGTGATACATCATGATTCCAAAATGAATGTTTTTGCCCCAAGTAGCCTTATGGTGACTTACTCGTCTTACCGAATTACATGGAGTGCAAGTCATTGCAATTGCTAAGTTGATAGAGTAAGTGACTGGATATGAGGCTTACTCAAGAATTTGTTTTTATGTGATTTTTATGTTATTTATGATGACTAGAAATCTTCAAAATGTGCTTATTTGAATCTTTTTGTTCCTTCTCATGGAGGGGTTGTGGTTGCTTTTGTCTAGGATCTCGATTTCTGTCAGGTCTAATGGCCACCAAAGGCCTAGCCCTAACTGCTCTATTCCTAAGAGGCTAAGCGATGTGGGTTGCTAACGTTAGTAGTGGTCAAGGCAATATAAAATTCCACCTAGGGTTTTGTCTTTTCACTTTGCTAGTTGTCAATTTGCTTTCTTGATCTTTGAGGTGAAAGTGACTTTTACGATTTGGAGCATTTCTATGACTTGGAAGATCATGGCTGCATAGGACAAAGCATCTTCAGGTGGAGGAGTCAGAGCTTCTTGAGTACTCCCTCAAATCTTAACCCTACTTGTTTATTTTTATTTTTGGGTAAAATTGAACCACATTAAGTAATAGGTAATTGAACCTCATTAAGCTTGCTAGCAACAAATCAAAACCCATAGCTAGGCTTAGTTTAGGTTTTTATATGGTGGGCTTGTCCCCATTTTGTCTTTTTGTTTTTTATATATATTTTTTTGGTCTTTTCTGGCCTAGGGTCGACATGTTTGCCTCGCCACCCATTGGCGGCTATTGATCAGAGCAGCCAAGAAGACCTACAACTTGGCTACTATTGCTGGCAGTGGCCGATTTGAATCCCAATGATCAGAAAATTGACCGTTGGGGCTTGGCCACTATCAACTTTAGCGATCGATTTCTAGCTACTATAGGTGACAATGACCAAGAACACTTAGTGAAATTTTTTATTTTTTTCAAATTTTCTAGGTTGATTTATTGATTTTTTTGAAATTTTGACTTGTTTGATTAGGTGCAACTTTGTTCCTTTGCCTAGACTTAGGATAGACCATCATTATTTACACTGTTTTCATATTTATTGTGAGTTATGCATTAGATGCATTGTAGTTATGATTCATTTTTTTTCTTTTGCTTAGATTCTTACTGCTCAAGCTTGGGACCTGAAGCTCATCAATACACTTATGCCCCTCTTGGATGGCGATGATTGGGCTTGGCTCAAAGCCTGCCAGCTACAGTATGTCACCAGACTGCTCACCATTATGGTAGATCATGCCTACCTTATAATTTTATTCCATCGATGGGACCCTAAAACCAATACCTTACACTTTTCTACCGATGAGATGACCATCACGTCGAAATATGTGTATAGGATCTTTAGGATCCCATTTTATGGAGTGGCCATTGTCTCTTCAGCCACTAATGATCAGGTTGTTATTTTCACTCGGGTGTTTGGAGGGTGCTCTATGGAGGCTCTCAAGGACACCAAATCTGGGGGAGTGTCCATATCGCAGTGGTATGAGGAGGATGTCTTCTCTATGAGGCATGTAGTGTTGCTAATGGTTATCAACAATATCTTGATTCTAGATTGGTCAGGTTTGATGTTCTCGTGGAACATTTTGGTGATGGTTCAGGACTTTTTGGATAGTGAGGAGCCTATCATCTATGCATGGGGCAGGTCTTTATTGGCTCAGTGCTATGATGAGTTGTACCACATCCATCGATGAGGTCGCATCGGTATTTCTTACAACTTGCTTCTATAGGTTTAGGGATGGGATCACATCAAGGTAGATCATCCCAGAGGGCTTCCTCTTGTTATCATAGCTATGGAGGAGCGGATGCAGTGTTATGCTGCTATGGTCTCGAGAGCATGAGCTGTGCAAGAGTCATCCTCATGCGAGGGAGCTTCCCCATTATACTGCTACTTTCACTGGGCTACAGGTTAGAGATGTTATGTGGTGACCATATCATGAGTGCCCAACTTGGGATGATCCTTCTACCTTCACATCTAGGATGTGATGTGAGTGGTGGCTCATCGGTCACAAGGTTGACATCCACAAGTATTTATTCTACTCCCAAGTTCTTCATCAGTACAGGCTGCAGCAGGATGTGCCTCTAGTTTTATTTGTATATAGGCACCTCACAAAAAAAGGATGTCTTCCCCCATCATGGATCACATAGTAGTTAGAAGATCAATATGCCCCAGTAGTTGACCCAGGAGTTGTATGGGATATCATAGAGGTATACACTCAGTGGTGGGGGGATCAGATCTGGCATGGTGATGGCAGCTTAGGTCATGAGGATGATGGTGAGGATGATGGTGTAGATCTGATAGGGCATAGAGCCTGAGCCAGGATCGAGGTACAGGGCTAGCAAACAGAGCAGGTGGTATTGGAGGATCCCAATGTTCCTAAGGAGGAGGAGGAGGGGTTATACCCTGAGGAGATAGATTCTCTTCTAAGAGCACAGTTGCATTAGGTCAAGGCCAAGCTTCATGTGATCAATATCTAGGTGCAATAGTGAGATGCTATCATAGCATAGCGAGATGCCACCATAGAGCACCTCACAATGCAGATATAGGCTCTACAGGCTACTATTAGCAGTGATGGTGCTAGGATGTAGTTTGTTGTTCCTCCTACACCATAAGGGGATCCAAAGACAAGTTTAGGGGTAGAGGTTCTACGCCTATAGTTACTATTTTATGAGTATGAGGGGTATATTTAGGAGCATGTTGATCACATTATCACTTTCCAAATGTAGCTTAGGAGGCATGGGCTTGTTCCTAGGAAGGCACTTGGTGTAGGTGGTTCACAGGTCAATGGCCACTCTACCTAAGGGTAGTCTTATGCTCGTCCTAGCCAGAGGACCCAGACTCAAACAGAGAGACCATTAGGTTCACACCATTCGACCCGTGACACCGCCATAGGGGGAGGTGGCACTAGGGGAGGTGATTTTGGGGGCTTATCCCTTGTATTTGATTGATGGTGTTCTTTTGATTCATTTTTGAGGTTGTCTTGACCTACCTGAATATAGCCCACGGGTATTTTTATACCTTTATGGACCTGATACACATATTTATATGATATCTTTGCTTTATGACTCATTATGTGTATCCTTAATTGCTTATGTTTTTGTTTTATGATGTGATGGATGATGGTATTATGATGAATTGATATATGTATGTGTTAGGTGATAGATGATATTTATGATGATGTGGATTTGAAATAGATGCTAATATGTGTATATTTATAGATGTTCATATGATATGATGTGATGCATTATGAGTTGATCTAATGATGGATTTATGGTTATATGCAAATGGATATTGCTTATATGTTTTATGATGTGTTTTATTATGTAATGATGGATGATTGATGACTTCTATATTTATGGATGCAATGTTATGTTTAAATGCATGTTTAATTTTGATTTAATTGTATGCATCTAGCTTATGTGATGGTATGGTATGAATGAACTTATATGCTTTAATCACTTAAAACATAAGGAATGCATATGATATATTAACAATATTAATGGGTGATACCACAAAAAGTAAAAAAATTATCATGAATTTAAATAATCACTTCTATCATAAGAATTGATTAAGTATTCATATGTGAGATGTGATGGTGTGAAATGTATGTATTTTCTTGATAATTTTCTGTAAATTAAAAGATATAAAGTAGTCAGTTGCCATCTATATATTATTTCTAACATATATGTGGTATCTATCCTACTATGTTGATACCCCTTAATTTATATAATCTTATAAAGAAAATTTTGGTATGATTGATGATATGATTTGTTTCTATAAGAATTTTTGGGGCTTTGCTTCAGATTCAAAAATTCTAGTTACTCTATCAATAGTTGTGTACTAACCATACTAGACTTTTGAAGATGCAAGGCTTTCATCATGGACCTATGGATTCATTTTCACTGTATGTGCAAATAAATATATTTAGATAGAACTCAATATTTTCCTCCGATGTCAGGCGGGATTCTTTCAGCCCATTGCTAAGATCGGGGATCCTCAATTGTTCATCTTATCCTATGTTGGACTCAGTTGGACTATACCACTAGGTGACCTTTGGTTACCAAAAATTGGTCTAAAAAAATGCATAATGCCTTTGTATTAGACATATCGTCGTGCTTTTGGTTCGGTTGTGCTCAGAATTCCAGGGATTCAAGTTCCATTCCCTTCTTTTCTTCATTTTGACTCGGGATACTTGTTCATGTCTAGTGATGAAAATCACTGTTTATTTTAATGTTTTTTTTTGTTTTCTTTTGAGCAAGGGATTCTTGTAGTGATGATAATCACTGTTTATTTTTTTTTTCTTCTTTTGATATTTTGAACTATGACTTTGGACATTGATGTTCGAATTTTGAAGATTTTGAAGATTTAAATTTGGCTTTGTTTTGAGGTTTTGCTTATTTTAATGAAAGCAAGGGATGTATGCAGTGATGATAATCACTCATTCTGGGTAGGGGCAAAACTTGTTCTTTTTCTAATTCTTAGCACCTTTGAACCGGTTGCACAGGGGGATAAGCAAGGATTACTCTTTTTACTTAAGGTAACTTAGAACCCTATATGCAAATTTCATCTTCCCTTGTCCAACTAGGATTTAAGTTTTTATAATTAGTGATGGGATTTTGAATATCTGAGGTTTTCATGACTATTCCTTATTCTCTACTAATCAATATATCTTTTCACAAAAATTGATGATACCACTACATATGGTTGAATAACTGGAAAATCTTAGCCTATTCCTTATAGCAACTTGATATGGTTGTGTTGAGAAACACAATTACACACATGAATTAATGGATTATGGTGGATTTTGTTTTGATTTATGATACAAAATGTGGCATTACTTGTAATACTGTGATCATACCATATGCGAATGTAATGGAAATGACAATGTAATGCAACTATGTGGATGCAATATGTGAGATGCAATTGTTTTTGCATTTTTTATTTTATGTTTTTTTTGTATTTTTGATTAATGTGACCAAAGGGCTTATTGTGCCTTTTGGTCTTTTGTTTTTTTCGACCAAGTAGCATGAAATACCCTTGGAGCATTTTTTATATGAATTTGACCAAGCGGCTTGGATACCCTTGGAGCATTTTAATTGCAATTTGACCAAGTGGAGTGGATACCCTTGGAGCATTTTGATTGGAATTTGACCAAGCGGCTTGGATACCCTTGGAGCATTTTGATTGGAATTTGACCAAGCGACTTGGATACCCTTGGAGAATTTTGATTGGAATTTGACCAAGCGGCTTGGATACCCTTGGAGAATTTTGATTGGAATTTGACCAAGCGGCTTGGAAACCCTTGGAGCATTTTGATTTGAATTTGACCAAGCGACTTGGATACCCTTGGAGCATTTTTATTGGATTGAGTTTTTTTGTGTTTTGTTTTTTTAATTTGTTTGTATTTTTTATTCTTTACAATGTTTTTGTGTTTTTGACATATTTAAATTTTTTTGTGTTTTTTTTTATGTGTAGAACACTTTCAAGTGAATGATATTGAGAGGTTTAGGCTCTTCAAAAACATCTAATCATATAAGGCGATATGCTCTAGGTCCAACTCTTTTTGAAACCATGTAAGAGCCAATCCAATTTGCCATAAATTTTTCTCTCAAGTGCGGCAGTAAATTAGAATTTTGTTGGTTCTCTTTGAGCACAAGATCCCTAATTTTAAAATATATTAAGTGGACTTTACTATTGTAAGCTTGTGCAAGGTGATCTTGGTAAACACAAAGATTCTCTAAAGCATTGACTTGTCATTCATCAAGAAGTGTTAACTGATCAAGATGGCCTTGTCGCACGGTATCATCATCTATGAAGTCCTTCAATGCTATGCGTAAAATTAGAATTTCCAACTCTAGTGGCATGATGGCCTAAGTGCCATATACAAGTGAAAATGGTGTTGCCCTAGTGGGTGTCCATACACTAGTCCTATATACCCATAGTTTTAGAGGTAACTGTATGTGCCAATCCTTGTGATTTTCTTGCACTATCTTCCTCAAGATGGAGACAATTATTTTTTTTGAGGCTTCTGCTTGCCCATTTGCTTGTAGATAGTAAGGCGTTGAAAAATTGTGCTGAATATGGTATTTTTTCATTAAAGCACGCATATTTTTATTCTTGAAATATGGCCCATTATTTGATATTATCTTCGAAGGGACCTCAAAACAACTTATGATATTGTGGAGTATAAACTTCACAATCCTTGGTCTAGTTATCAATGTTAGGGGGATCACTTCAACCCGTTTAGTGAAGTACTCAACGGACATTATGATGAATGTGTGTTGGTGTATCGCTCCAAATTTTTCGCATCCTTACCTTCAGGCTATTGGATCCGTGCCCGAAAGGAGGATGGGAAAAGGATGTCGCGGTACCTCGGACTGAGAGGACTTTGCGAAGGTCCCGCCTCTCAAGGGAGGTGTATTTTGATGATTTTTCGATGGATGGTGGGTTCACCAGGAAACATTTAATGGCAGTTTCCACGCCTAGGTTTGGAATGTGTTTTAATGTGTTCGTTTTTAACTTTAAGCATTCATGTCCTAGGTTTGGCCAAATGAATCTAGATTAATCTACATGAAAATGCAAATTCAATGAGTACAGAAAATAGATTTAAAGACATAAAACAGAGAATTTATAGAATATAAATGAGGAATACCTGATCCGGATGTCTGGTGATGATTCTGATGTTTGAAGCAGTCAGGATCATCTGGCATTCATCAGAATCATCTGATATCTGACAGAATCTTTTGAGATCTGACAAAATCGTCTGAGATCTGACGAATTCGTCGACGAATTCGTCAGAGACCTGCAAGCAGAAAAATAGATACAAAATACAACGAATACTATTGTGCTAATAGAGGGAAACAACACCAAATGACTGTATGAATACTGAGTAATAGTTATGAACAAAAATTCAAACAAATTACGATATTTTAATGACAAATCATGATCTTAGTATGCAATCTAAGCTAAATGGGTGAACTCCAAATGCAAAATAACATAAACACTAAATAAACTATCTAATTTGCAGAATAAAACAACAGAGAAATGTTTGAGAAATGCAAACTCTAGGCACTGATTGCCTCAATATGGACTGCAGTCGAGATCGTCTCGCATCAGTACGAAATCACCTCGAATTCGATAGGTTCGCCTCCGATCTGAACAGGTTCATCGACGACGATGTGTGCTGGCTCCGGCTGAAAAATAGTGATATACCTGCAACAAAATTGGTATGGGACCAGTGCAAATGAAAAATTGGGATGGTTCAGCGTAGATGGAGTTAAATTGCAGATAATTTCAGCCAGGGGGGTGCTAAGGGAATAGCTTAGGATTAAATAGGCTTAGGGGAGTAGTTAGGAGGTTGGAGATCATCCCAATTTGGGAGATCTCCAACGAGGGAGGGTCCCTAACGGCGCAGACACGCTTCTACCCGGATTGGAGACCCGTTGGAACAGAAGCTAATTTTGCAAAATCGGTTTTGCGACAAGATCGTCCGGACGTCCTAGTCCAGACGAAATCGTCAAATCTCGGGCGATATCGTCTGATCGGCGACGATATCGTCAAACGGTCAAAACAACCTCTAAAAATGGCATGGAAAAGGGGAAACGGATTACCCGGCGGTTAACGAGCGGTTTGGGAGGTTAAATTTGAATTTTAAATTATTTACTAAGGTGAATGTAATTTTTATAATTTTATTGCGCCAATTTTAGGGTGCTACATTTTGCCCCCTCTTTAGCGAATTTTCCGAAGAAAATGCGTTAAAGATGAGTTCTTCTCGATCTACGAGAAAGCAAAAATTATTCCCATTTTTAGGCGACGATTCTTGGTCGAATCGTACGACAGCTTACTATGGTGCCCCCTCCGTGTTTTTACCCAAATCGAACGTTTGAGGTAAAAACGCGGAAAAGCAAAAAATTATTTTTGAATAAAATTAAGAAAAATAGGGTAAAACCCTAATTCATTTTTATTGTTCATTTTTTGGTTTTTAGAGCTCTAAAGCAAAAATGGTGGAGACGACGCACAGATCGACAGAGGTCCGACGCGGTCTACGGGTAAGAGTCTAGACTTAACTAGGATGCTTTAATTTGAATTTACATGCTTTGTAGGTAATTTTTAGATGATTTTTGAGCATCGCGGCCGTTTTTGGGCCGTCGACGTCGTCGGGACGAAATCGTCCCGATTTCGACGAAATCGTCTCAATTTCGTCAATTTCGCCCAAGGGCGAAATCGGCGAAAGGGGGACGATTTCGTCAAATTAGAGACGATTTCGGCTTGCGAAATCGGAGACGATCCTGCTCAAATTTGGGACGATATCGTCCAATAGTGGGCGATATCATCAATTACATAAAATTGAATTTTTAACTTGCATTATTAATTACTTGGATTGTTTATTAATGATTGTTTATTGTTTTGTTGTTTATGTTTGCAGAGAGGATTACTAAAGAGCAGGGAATGGAAGTATGGAGGGTTGAGAGATGACTTGGCCGCTCTCACACAGGCAGAGCGAGATCAGCTAGCACAGGCCGGCTTACTGCATGTGGCAGAAATGCCACAAGTATCCACAGATATGGGGCTACTGACGGCCCTAGCAGAGAGGTGGTATCCGGGTTCTTCATGTTTTTGGCTACCGATAGGGGAGATGACTCCCACACTAGAGGATGTATGGAGGATTCTGAGAATCCCCATACAAGGACGGCTGATTACTCCTGCGGCCAATCAGGGCCGTGCTATGGGACGACTGTGTGGTGACCCGAGCTTCACCCTGGAGAAGGGCAGAGTTAATATCGAGGCACTACGCCAGATGCCTGGGGCATCTAGACTCACACGAGTACTAGCTGGAGTGGTTGGTGGACTTCTGTTGTGCCACCAGAGCGGGTGCAGGGTGTCGTGGATGCTCGTAGATGTGATCTGCGATATGCGGGACCACGGCTACAGGTTCTCTTGGGGCAGCTTTGTGCTATGCCGGTTGTACAGGATCCTATATGGGGTCGTGTACAAGGGCGGCCGATGTCTGGTCATGACATCGCTCTTACAGGTTTGGTGCTGGGAGCACATTGCAGTGCGGAGGCCGATAGGGCTTCCTCTGATAGGGGTAGACGGGGAGAGGCCCCGAGTCTTCTCCTGGTGGCTCCGGAGAGGGGCACGACGACGGATAGATCTGCCTATGTCCCAGAGGCTACTAGATGACTTAGTCCTAGACCAGATCACCTGGAGACCATGGAGGGAGCATCCAGGGTGGGCAGAGGACGGACAGGAGTTGGCTCGCGTTAGGCGAGTTTGTTGGCTGTGGATGGAGAGAGGAGAGGTGGAGCTCCACCGCTATGACCGAGTTTTGAGACAGTTCGGTCTGCAGTAGGGGATCCCATCTCTGAGGGACTACGAGTTTTCTCGGACTATCCGGGGATAACACCACGGTTAGCGGGGCTCCCGACATGCAGCGGTTCTGGAGCCAGGACGCGGATGATGCCCCCATCCAGCCAGTGGATGGGGACGACGCAGGGGTTGTAGATGGCTATGATGCCTGGTACGTAGGCATCCGCCCTCCTCGAATGATGAGGGCACAGGGTCCGATACACGCGGTTGTGCGTCGGATAGGGAGGCGGTGCCAGGCGGCTATGGAGGCGGCCCAGGGTCACGGTGGGAGAGAGGCGAGGAGGCCACAGGCACAGGAGAGGCCACGGCAGAGGGAGAGGAGGGAGGCGAGACCCCCATCTCCATAGAGGGAGAGGCCACCATCGCCCGATAAGGGCAAGGGTGTCGACATAGGAGAGAGTAGCGAGATGGCTACTCTTCGGGCGGAGAGAGATCATCTCCAGGCCCAAGTGCAGACTCTACAGGATGAGGCTGCACGCCATCGAGGCGAGGTGTCACAGCTACGGGATGAGATTGCATGCCTCAGGGCACGGGGCGGAGGGGCGAGCTCTAGAGAGTTGACACAGGCTATCGCCCAACTGACATTCTATCAGACATTATACTACCAGCTGGTGCTAGAGGCAGATAGACTACCCCTGCTAGCCAACATTGCGGATCCGATCAGGATCGGGTCGTCGAGGACCACGTCCCGGTCGAGGACTAGGACTATGTATACTGCGATGGGGCCACCTCGTCCACCTCAGGGCGGGGGAGGAGATGAGGCAGAGAGCTCGAGGGGCTCTCGAGGCTAGAGGGCTGGATTGACATTGTATTATATGATTTTTATTTTGTTGATAGAGGATTGAGTATGCCGAGGTACAGATTGTGGCATACCAATCCAGATTTGATGATGTATATATGTTGTTGATATATATATGATATGAGATATGTTTTTGATCACATGACTTGTATAATGTGTATGCTTATGATGCTTTTATGTTTGATTGATTGATTTGATAATTCATGTAATTATGTCGTTGGAAATATTATAATTTGAATGTCATGCTTGTAATATTTTAAATGAAATAATCTGATGTAACAAATTGGTTGTTTGTAATGTGATGAAATGATAAAAGATAAAAAGAGACTTCTAACAATAATTTCAAAGGACATTGTCGCTATTATAGACCATTTCATGGAGTCGCTGCTCACTCGGTCGTCAAGCTAATCCCATTTATAGAAATATTGTTAAAAGGAAAAGAGTGCTTAAGAGACTGTCTTAAGACTTTGGTGCAATAGTGCAAATGATGATGATGATGATGGTTTGTTTTCAGATTTTCATAAAAAATATTTGTGCATGAAATAATGTTTAAAATGATTTTTGCTAGGCATAAATTCCTAAGTGTGATAAATTTTTTGGATAATTCTTTAGGAATTATACCATCATTGCAAAATTGAAGGTTGACATAATGACATGAAATAATAATAAAAATGGGTTTGCTTTTTAAAAGCATAATTTGTGTAACATAATGAATTAAGTCATATGGTTTTCATGATTTTTAATAAATGGGGAATAAAAATTGTTACAATGGTTTGCGCTAGGCATAGAATATGTAGGTATAGACTTATACCATCATCGCGAAAATCCAAAAAAAGATAGTTTTATTGCATGGTTGATTTTTGATGAACAGAAAATATGAAAATGAGGACTTGCGCTAGGCATAAAATTCCAATTTTGGTTTTGAAACTATACCATCGTCGCGAAAGTCAACCAAAGATATATGTATATGTTTTGATTGTATAGTTTGAAAGAAATTTTTGATTTTTCTATTATATAGTTGTCTTTGTGGTAAACAACTGTACTTGATTTATTTCAAACAAGTTGCAAAAATAATATTTCAAAGTATTTTGAAGACAAAAGTTAGATTTATAAGGAATCCCATGTGCATATGTGAATTCATTTCCAATCTTGATTTATCATAATGATACACAAAATCTCTCAAATACAAATGTGTGTGCAATTGCATTGTTCATTTACGAGTTTTGAGCAAGATAATATGATACAAGTGATTTGAAGAAACCAAATAAGTGTTCATTAACCATGATGTAGATGCATATAACCATACTAGACTACTATGTAGGTCGGATTATCAAGAGCTAGCTAATCCATAAGCGGACATAGGTCTGTACAAAAGAAGGTCGCTAATGTGACGGACATATCACCACGCTAGGAGTTACCCAAGGCCAAGCGAGGTTGGGCACAAACCACCTGTTATGGGGCTTACCTCACAGTTTTCGAATAATTGAGAATTCCAGGGATTCAAGCTCATCAACCCTTCTTTTCTTTTCAAAGGGTAGGGAAAGGGATTTTATTGCTTTCTTGCTTTCTTTTGAACTTTGCTTATTTTTCTTTTTGTATTTCTTTTGTATTCTTTTGTATAATGCTTGGAACATTGTTGTAATGATATAAAAGAACATTTTTCTTTTCTCTTTTTTCTTGAACTTTTCTTTTCTTTTTCTTTGCTAGGGATACTTGCTCGGATTAGTTTGTAGAGCAAGGGATTTTTATTCTGGGTAGGGGTGAGCTTGTCCTTTTGCCAATTCTCAAATATTCTAGACCATGTGCATGATAGGATAGCAGGGGAAACTTTTCGCTCAAGAAACCACTTCTACTATGTAGCAAAGCATGGAAATTACAAATATAATCATTTTATTGTGAAAAGATGTGCTTGGTTTAAGTAAATAACAAGATCAATTCTCTATGCTCAAACTTTATTTAATTGAATTTTGTGGACTTTGATATAAGAGAGATTAGTAATCATGCCAGATAAAATCAAGATATTTATTTGTTGTGAGTGTGCAAGTGAGGGATTCCAAATAAATGCTAATTTATCCAAAATAATTTGAAACATATAACTGCAATAATTGTAAGAAAATATATATAAACACTTTTGAGAAGTTTTGAGAATGTTGACTCTCTCTTTCTTCTTTATATTGTTTTGGTTTCGAAAGAGTCAAGCATATTGCTATTTAGATTTTTATCATTATTTTGATTTTTGGTTTTATTTTTGTTTTTGAGCAAAAAATTTAACAAGTGGCATAAATAAATGCAACAAATAGTTTTGAAGATTTTTGGAGATTTATGAATGTTTTTGGTGTTTTTGAAATAAATTGAAAGAAATACAAGACAAAAATGAGAATATTTTGAACAAATATATACATGGATGAAATGACCAAATTTATGCATAGTAACGTTTAAGATGCAAAATATTCATGGGTTCTTTAAGTTCTTTACCATCTAAGGTAGATAATTTATATGCTCTTGATTCAAATTTAGCAGTAATAATGTATGGTCCAAGCCAGTTGGGCTCAAATTTACCTTTAAGGTCCTTAGTTGCATTTGTATTTTTTTATTTTCTTTTAAAACAAGGTCGCCGATCTCAAAGGATCGATGACGAACTTTTTAGCATATGATCTTTTAAGCTTGTTTTGGTAAGCACGGAGATGCTCCAAAGCATTGATGCATTTTTCATCTAGGAGTTCCAGCTGGCTGAGTCTGCCAGCATGATATTCATCTCCTACTTCGGTATCTTGAAGTAGCAGAGCCAAAGAAGGAACTTCCAATTCAAATGGAAAAAGCTGCTTCGACACCATAAACCAAAACAAATGGTGAAGTTCCCGTGGGGGTTCGAACACTAGTTCGATAAGCCCACAAGGCTGGATATAATTGAATGTGCCGGTCACGGCCAGTTTTATTGACTAATATTTTGAGAATTTTGATTAAGGTTTTGTTAGATGCTTACGCTTGACCATTACCCTGAGGATAATAGGGAGTGGACCAGCGATGTTGAATCTTATATTTTTGGCATAATTTTTTAACATCTTTATTTTTGAAACAAGTTCCATTGTCAAAGATGAGATTTGCGGGAATTCCGAACCTGTAAATGATTTGATTAAAAATAAATTTAGAAACTTGTGTGCCAGTGCAGGAAGCTAAAGGCATAGCTTCGACCCACTTCGTGAAATACTCGGTGGCGGTTATGATGAACTTGTGTCCATCAGATGACACGGGATTGATTTTGCCAATAATATCCAAGCCCCATTTAGAAAAGGGCCATGGAGATGAAATAGCCTGCAGCTCTTGTGCAGGCGCATGGACAAGGTCAGCATGTTTTTGGCACTTGTCGCAATGGCGCACATACTCATGTGCATCCGTTTCCATGGTAGGCCAAAAGTATCCTATCCGAAGGAGCTTTTTAGCAATAACACTACCACTAAAGTGTCCTCCACAAGATCCATCGTGGGCTTCACTCAAGGCTGATTTAGACTCTTCTAAGTTTAAACATCTTAATAGGATACCTTCAAAAGATCTCCTATATAAAGTATTGCCAATTATTACAAATCGACTTGCTCGTCGACGTAATAACCGATCTCTGGTTTCTATTAGAATTGGCAGGGAAAGTCCCATTTTGGAGAAAATCAAATATGTCTGTATACCAAGGTTCGGGAGTAGTTTCATTGATTAGAAACACATCCAAAGGCTCTAAGCATGACTTATTTGAAGCGGGTTCCTGGAGTCGACGAATAATGATAGTGGCATATTCGTCGTCTAACTCCAAGGGCAGGAGAGATGCAGCGGCGGCCATAGCATCAGCTGCACGGTTGCTAGTTCGAGGAATGGCTTCCAAGGTAACTTGATCAAATAAAGACATTAATTGTAAAACATAGGCCTTATATGGGCACAGTTTATCATCTCTGGTTTGATAAACTTCATTAATTTGGTTTATAACCAGTTGAGAATCACCAAAAACTAAAAGATGTTTAATTTTTAGTGCTAGGGCAGCTCGTAATCCAAGGATTAGAGCTTCATACTCAGCAGTATTGTTGGTGCAAGCAAAGGTCAATTTGAAGGACAGAGGAATAAGATGTTTTTGCGGAGATATTAAAATAATACCCGCACCAGCCCCACTCATGCATCGGGCTCCATCAAAGTATAAGGACCATTGTTCGGTATGGTCTGCCTCTAATTGAAGGCATTCATCTGGAAACTCGATGATGAGGGGATGGGTAGACTCTAAGGGTGCAGCAGCTAATTGATCTGCTATGATTTGACCCTTAACGGACTTTTGTCCTATGAATGTGAGATCAAACTCGCTTAGAGCAAGAACCCACTTGGTTGTGCGACCCGATAAATAAGGTCGACTCATGAGATACCTTAAGGGATCATATTTAGCAATGACATAAGTTTTTTGACTAAGCATATAATGTCATAATTTTTGCGTAGCAAACACGACTGCTAGACATAGTTTTTCTAACGTTGTATAGCGGGTTTCATAACTGATGAAGGTTCGGCTAATATAATAATTAGCACGTTCTCGCTTTTCATCATCAAGTTGAGCTAACATAGCCCCTAAGGCAGAATCTAAAGCGAAAATATATAGGAGAAATGGGCGATCAGATTTAGGTGGTGAAAGCACAGGTGGATTAAGGAGGTATTGTTTGAGAAGTTCAAAAGCTTCTCTACATTCTGTGTCCCAATTAAAAGGGACATCTTTCTTAAGGAGTTTAAGAAAGGGACCAGTTTTGTCCACCAGCTTATCGATGAAGCGACGGATGGCTTGAAGTTTACCTTGTAAACTTCGTAACTCAAAGATATTAGTAGGTGCGGGCATATCAGTGATGGCCGCAATCTTGAGAGGGTCGATTTCAATACCACGTAAAGAAACTAAAACCCCTAATAGTTTGCCGGATTTAACTCCGAATATGCATTTTGTTGGATTTAATCGAATAAGATATTCTCGTAATCGATTAAAGACTTTCCTCAAATCATCTAAATGATTATTTTCAATAATAGAGTGAGCTATGATATCATCCACATAATCATGTAGGATATCATGCATCATATCATGAAAAATGTAGGTCATAGCTCGTTGATAAGTTGCACCGGCGTTCTTTAAGCCAAATGGCATCACTTTCCAGCAAAAGGTACCCCAGGGGGTAATAAAGGTTATTTTAGCCTGGTCTTCAGGAGCTATCCTGATCTGATTATAACCGGAGAATCCATCCATTAAGGACATCATCCCACTCCGGACAGTGAAGTCAATGATTTGATCCATGTTTGGAAGAGGAAAGTCATCTTTAGGGCATGCAGCGTTAATATCTCTAAAATCTGTGCAAACCCTAACTTTGGTAGCTTCTTTCTTGGTGACTGGAACTACATTTGAGATCCATTCAGCATAATCAATAGCTTGTATAAAGATAACATTCAGGAGTTTTTCTAACTCCCCTTTGACTAGCAGAGCCACTTTGGGATGCATTTTTCTAAGTTTTTGTTTAACAGGTTTAGCATCCGGATGGACCACTAGATGATGCATGACTACAGAAGGGTCTAGACCTGGCATATCTTCGTATGTCCAAGCGAAGACATCTTCATACTCTTTAAGGAATGCAATGTATTGTTCTTGTTTTTCTTGACTTAATTCTGATCCGATATTGATTATGTGAGGATTGTCCTCAGTTCCAATGTTAATTTTAATGACATTTTCTACCTCCATGTGTAGATCTCTTTCAAAATTAGGTGGGGCGGGTGAAACGCCCAATTCTTGTAATTCTTGTAAGGTTAATTTAGATAATTCATCTTGAGGATTAGTGGCCTCAAGTTGGGCTATAGTTGGTATAGAACCATCAAAATAAAATCCATTGTGTAACATCTCTTCAACAGAGACATCATGGAAGATATCTCCTTCCAACTCTTCATCGGGGTCGACAATCATTTCGGGGTAAGCTATGGATAGCATGTTGCATGAAAATGACTGATTTTTAAGAGGCAAATCAACATGCCTATCCAAATAATCTTGATAGCATATGAGATGATCATCATCCTCAAAAGGAAAGGGTTGACCCTTACTAGGAAATAAGCCCACACCACAGCGGGCAGGCCACGGTTCTACCTCGAAAGGTTCTTTCATGCCATTTTGGAAAGGTCCCAAGCCTTTCCCTTCATATCCCATTTTAAGCATCATGGGTTTAGCTTTAATATAATCATTGGTAAAATAACACCGAGCGTATCCCTCATGATGAGTTTTGATATTTCGAGGGATTCTTCCCCAGTCATATCCTTTATAAATGAAGGCACAACTCCCGACTTGGTAAGTACTTCCCATAGGTTGTGGGAGGCCTAAAGTACGAGGAGATGGCGGCAAGTTATTTAAAAGGTTTGAATCTCGCATGAAAGCATTCATTTTTTCTGATATTAAGGTTGTAGATAAATCTGGTAAGAGTTCATCAGAAAGGGCATAAGATGTAGAAGGCTTATTACCTATGTCTTGAGATGTGGAAGGTATGATAGTTGTGTCTAGAAGATTTGAATTTATAGGGGTAGAACTTGAAGGATTAGTTGTAGATTTAAGATCTTTTTGAGGTTCTAGAGTAATTTTTTTAGAGGGTTGTTGGTCTATATAGGAGGATGAAATTAATGGAGAGGAAATAGGTGAAGTTATGGGTGTATGTTTCATAGTTTTAGATGAAAAATAAGAACTAGGATGTGTGGATGACAGAGCAGGGCAAAATTGCACTCCAACGGGTTCTGCCAAAGCACACATATCAAAAGGTCTAGGGTCACCATGAATAGTGACCAACTGATTTTTAAACTCGAATTTAACACATTGGTGTAAAGTTGATGGGACCGCTCGCATGGCGTTGATCCAAGGGCGACCCAAAAGTATATTGTATGATGTTGGGCAATGTACAATAAACACGGTTGTTTCTAGGGTTCTAGGACCAACTTGCAATGGGAGGGTAATAACTCCACACGTTTCTTGTGTTTCGTCATTAAAAGCTTTGATAATCATATCAGTTTTCTTCATTTCATCACTTCTAAAGCCAAATCGTTGGTAGAAGTCAAAGGTGCAAATGTTTAGAGATGAGCCATTATCAATCAAAACTCTTTTGACAGCTACATCTCCAATTAGAGTAGTAATGTATAAGGGATTGTCCTTATGTAAACTATGTTGTGGGATATCTTTATCCCGAAAGTCAATACAATCAATCTCTCGAGTGATGATAGTATTGGCCATAGCTTCGGGTTGAATGTTTTGAGGTACCATCATTTGGCTCAATGTAAGCATCAACTCATCCCTATGGGTGGGAGAGGATCTTAATAAATCTAAGAGGGAAATTCTGGCCGTAGTATTAGACAATTGCTCATTAATGTTGTAAGGGGGTTTAGGTTGAACAGTAGGAGCATGATTCCCTTTATTGGGGTTTTTCAAAACAAATGGAGCCGATCCATCATTTTGGTTTGGTTCTTGTTGGGAATTTTGAGCTTGTTGTCGAGTAACGACTCCAATGGTACCTACAATGTTATAGTGAAGACGTTGAACTGGTCTCGGTTGAGCATTAATGGCTTGTTCATTAGAAAGGAATATATTGGAAGAAGGTCGAGTAGTGACTCTTCTAGGAAATGGTTCTTCTGGAACCATAGCATCCGTGATAGGTTGAATAGGATCTGATTCATTTTCAGAACTATTCGATTGATTTGAAGTAATGTCTACTTCACTTTCACTATCTGATTCTATATCACTAGAATCAAAAGTTTGAAAATTATGTAAGGGCCTAGTCGTAACCAGGGATAAGGTTGTGTCAAATATTTGAGGATCCTGAACAGGTAATTGTCCGCTAATGGTTCCTACATATCGGGTAGGAGGGGGAACATTATGATGTTCGATTTGATTGGCTACCTCTTTACCATGTCGTGGTAAAGGGTGTTGAAATATGTCTAGAGTTTGATTGGCATTTTGATTTTGATTTTGGGGAACGGTCTTTTGAGTATTATTAGGAGGGTTTTGTTTAGGTTGGAAGGCTTGCACTTCCATTTCATTATTGTCAATCAAATCTTGTATTTTATGTTTCAACCTTTTACAAGCATTGGTAGAATGTCCAGGTCCTCTATGGAAATCACAGTGTAAGTCAGCTCTATATCCGGGTATAGTTGGATCAGGTTCCCGGATGGCTGGTAATTGGATCAAACCTCTTTCGAGCAATTGAGGTAAAATAGTTGATAAGGGTTGGTTTAATCTAGTGAATTCTCGAGGAGGCTTATCGGGGAGGTTTCAATATGAATTTTTTTGTTGTCTTCGTTGTATTGACATTAGCAATATTTCTGCTGTCAGTGACTCCATCACCGACAACTTGTTTGTTTTTATATTGATTTTTGGATGTTTTCTCATCATCCTTCTTCCTAAGTTGGCCTCTCCTAATGAGGGCATCTTCTACTCTTCGAGCTAAATCTATAGCTTGATCGAAGGTAGTTAAAGTAGCAGTTGATAGCTCATAAGATATTTGTTCTTGTAAATTGTTGATGAAAATGTCCAACATTTCCCTATAAGGCAGCACAAAGTGCAGTTTTCCTATCAATTGCCTCCATCTAGCTAAGAAATCGGCAAAACATTCATCTTTGTCTTGTTTTAAATTGTATAGGTCTTTAATAGTTACATGCCTCTCGATGTAGGCACTAAATTGATGGACAAATGATTCAGTTGTTTCTTCAAAGTTTCTCAAAGAATGAGTGGGCAATTGATAGTACCACTCTAATGCCATTCCACCTAAACTTTTTGGGAACATTTTTAATAATAGCAAGTCATCATGCGATATATCATGACATGCTATCCTAAACATGCGAAGATGCTCTATGGGATCTTCGGTTCCTTTATATATAGGCAGGATGGGCATGGGAAAATGCTTAGGGTATGGTTGAGCTACAACTATGGGATCCAAAGGTTGACTACAGATCTCTCGATAATTATACGAGGGACGGTAGGGATCTATCTGGTCCATACGTGAAGCTAATTGTTTCACCATGGCTTCCAGATTACTAGTTTGCCCCCCATATTGGTTTGGTAGGGCATTGACATGGGTTTTATGGGCATAGGATGGAGGAACATGCAGATTAGATGCCATGTTACTATTGTGTAAAGTATTGGTAGGAAAAGTATTATGGAGGAATTTTGAAGTTGGATTATGTTGTATTTCGGATTGTTGAAAATTTGTATTTGGCTTTGTTTTAGGTTTTTGTTTACTTGAAGCATATTGCTCAATAGTTTGGCGGAATAAAGTAGTGAAGGAAGGTTTCTTTTGTGTGGGAGTGATTTTAGGTTGAATAACAGGTTCCTTAGGAGGTTGGATAACCTATTTTTTTGACATGTTTTGAGCCATAGTGACCATATCCGTATTGGATGGCCCAGCCTTGTCACTTTCTTGATCAATGAAAGACAAGGGATTAGTGTGCATATTACACATATATTCCATGGTTGCTTGAGTGTTACTAATTTTCCCTTTATCAATACGTATTGCCACATTAAGGTCATCAATGTTATCAATGAGAAATTTCTGAAAATGCTCTGCATTGTCAAAAGCAATAGTTCCATTTGGAGCTACTCTAGGGGATGAGGATCCATCCTCTTTAACACTTCCTTCTTGTTCCTTATCTTCACCTAAGTCTTCGTCTGATTGACCTAGAGTTTCTCCTTCCGGATTTGGATCTCCAAGAAGGACATTTGGGTCTTTAGTTGTATCTTGTAACCAATCTTCTCCTTCTCCTAAAGTTTCTTTACCATTCCTAAGTTTAGGCATGGTGCTAAGTTTTGATTTCAGCAAATATATATATATATATATATATTTTATATATATATATATATATATATATATATATATGCAACAAATTAAGAGGTATATGTTTACTATATACCTACTACAATATTTGAAAAAGAAATGTTTAAGTTTTTGCTATGTTTTTTAGTTTTTAGCTTTTCTTTGTTTTTTTGAAATAATATAATAAAGACAGCAAATAACACAATAAATGCAAGAAATAATACTGAAGTAATAATTTAGTTTTCTATAAACAACTTATGAATATCATTAATAGGTTCGAGTTGTTCCGGAGTCATGAAGTGTTCTTCTTCAAATTGAAAGTTTTCTTTTAAAAATTTGATGAAAAGAGCTATAGTGATATTGTCTATTTCAGATCTTGGTTGATAAAAGTAAAGCTCATGGCAATACTCTCGATATAGCACAGCTCGCGGAACTCTATTCCATATTTCCCTATCTGTAAGAACAACCTCTTGGTCTTCTACACAACCTAGGAACTGGTGCACAATGGCTGCGTTCTCGAGGTATTCCTCGAAGGTGAACAATTCTGAAGATACTAGAGCTCTCCTATAAGCTAACCATCTATGGCAGGCTCTCTGAAGTTCATGATAAAAAACTAGTTGGTGAGGATCCGGGATTCTATCTAGGACTAGCCTCTTGATTTGCTTAAGTTGTGTGGACCTAGATGAGATGAGACTAAGTCTTCTATCAAGTTCATTCCACGGGAATTGATTTCTACTTGTTTCAGGCACACTAAGGACAGAATTGACTTCTATGGCTGCCAATTGGTTTTCTACGTTTATAGTAACTGCTAACCTTTTCTTAGGAGCTACCATCTAAACATGATTTTAAACTTTAAATGTTTTAAAATGCATCTATGTTTTAGTTGTTCTATATATGTTTTTTTTTTTTTTTTGTTTTCAAAAGGTTATGATGCATTCACGTCGGGTTCACCAAAATGTATCGCTCCAAATTTTTCGCATCCTTACCTTCAGGCTATTGGATCCGTGCCCGGAAGGAGGATGGGAAAAGGATGTCGCGGTACCTCGGATTGAGAGGACTTTGCGAAGGTCCCGCCTCTCAAGGGAGGTGTATTTTGATGATTTTTCGACGGATGGTGGGTTCACCAGGAAACATTTAATGGCAGTTTCCACGCCTAGGTTTGGAATGTGTTTTAATGTGTTCGTTTTTAACTTTAAGCATTCATGTCCTAGGTTTGGCCAAATGAATCTAGATTAATCTACATGAAAATGCAAATTCAATGAGTACAGAAAATAGATTTAAAGACATAAAATAGAGAATTTACAGAATACAAATGAGGAATACCTGATCCGGATGTCTGGTGATGATTCTGATGTTTGAAGCAGTCAGGATCGTCTGGCATTCGTCAGAATCATCTGATATCTGACAGAATCGTCTGAGATCTGACAGAATCATCTGAGATCTGACGAATTCGTCAGAGACCTACAAGCAGAAAAACAGATACAAAATACAACGAATACTATTGTGCTAACAGAGGGAAACAACACCAAATGACTGTATGAATACTGAGTAATAGTTATGAACAGAAATTCAAACAAATTACGATATTTTAATGACAAATCATGATCTTAGTATGCAATCTAAGCTAAATGGGTGAACTCCAAATGCAAAATAACATAAACACTGAATAAATTATCTAATTTGCAGAATAAAACAGCAGAGAAATGTTTGAGAAATGCAAACTCCAGGCACTGATTGCCTCAATATGGACTATAGTCGAGATCATCTCGCATCAGTACGAAATCGCCTCGGATTCGACAGGTTCACCTCCGATCTGAACAGGTTCGTCGACGACGATGTGTGCTGGCTCTGACTGAAAAACAGTGATATACCTGCAACAAAATTGGTATGGGACCAATGCAAATGAAAAATTGGGATGGTTCAGCATAGATGGAGTTAAATTGCAGATAATTTCAGCCAGGGGGTGCTAAGGGAATAGCTTAGGATTAAATAGGCTTAGGGGAGTAGTTAGGAGGTTGGAGATCATCCCAATTTGGGAGATCTCCAACGGGGGAGGGTCCCTAACGGCGCAGACACGCTTCTGCCCGGATTGGAGACCCGTTGGAACAGAAGCTAATTTTGCAAAATCAGTTTTGCGACAAGATCGTCTGGACGTCCTAGTCCAGATGAAATCATCAAATCTAGGGCGATATCGTCTGATCGGCGACGATATCGTCAAACGGTCAAAACAACCTCTAAAAATGGCACGAAAAAGGGGGAAACGGATTACCCGATGGTTAACGGGCGGTTTGGGAGGTTAAATTTGAATTTTAAATTATTTACTAAGGTGAATGTAATTTTTATAATTTTATTGCGCCAATTTTAGGGTGCTACAGTTGGTCTGAGGATGGGGTGATATCATCCCAATCAATTCTAGTCCCCACTATGAGAATGGTCATGCTTCTTGGATGGGTTACAAGGCTTGTGATGGTAAGTGCATGAGATTTGCATGATGCTGGTATTTAATACATTTATTGACATGTTCATAGTAGTCCTTTTCCATGGTGGGCCAATAGTAACCCATTCTCAATATGCACTTAACAATGGCCATGCCACTAAAGTGGTCGCCACACATACTATCATGAGATTGCAAAATTATCTAGGATGCTTCCTAGGGCTCAAGACAATGAAGGAGAACTCCATCATAACCTCTTCTATAGATGACTTCTCCTAGAAAAATGTACCTAGTTGCATTTTTTTAAAATGTTCATATTTCACCATGTGACAGGTCTTGCAGTAGCATTCCAAGCTTTAGGAAATTCTACAATTTGGAAAGCCAATCCTAATAAGCCATAACTTCTATGGATAAAACATGTTCTTCCTGCGATCCAATATGTGTGAACACAAATTGAGAAACAACTCTATGGTGAATGGTCGTGCCACACTTCATAGGTCCTTGAGAAATTAAATATCCCCAAGGTGCTATTTACAAGAATTTTCTACCTGTGAAGGACCAATCCTAATTAGGTTTGATGTTGATCATGTTGACTAACTCTTGATTGTCCAAAGCCTCATGTTGTATTGTTGAGTGTGAGAGCACTTTCACATGAATGGTTGTAAAATCAATGGATATATTTTGAGGGATTAGGGATCCTAGAGAGGTCATGATGTTTGCAAATATTTTTAATTTATGAGGGATTACCTCGATGTCATACCATTCTAGCTGGGCTAGGTAGGTGTCAACAAGTTCCTTATAAGATTTCAGGAGTGGAAACCTACATTGGAATAGGCCTTTGACTTGGTTTACTATGAGCAAGGAGTCACCAAAGATATTCAATCTTTTAATGCCCATTGCTATGGTTACTTGGAGTCCCAATATCAATGTCTCATATTTTATGTTTTTTTTAATGCAAGGGAAGTCTAGTTTAAATGATAAGGGCAATGGAGTGCCCTATGGTGTGATAAATACAATCCCTACTACGCCCCCTTGTTCACACTTCAAACCATAAAAGAACAATGACATTTCTCTTTCCTTCTTAGGTTCTTCGAGTTCTAACAGATCTGATACTGCAAAGACCGCATCATCGGGTAACTCTATGGTGAGAGGCTTACTATCCTAAAGAGGCACCTCTACCAATTGATCTGCTATGACTTATCCCTTGATGGACTTTTGGCTTATGAACTCTAGATCAAATTCTATCAATAGCATAATCCACTTTGCGGTATATGTATTGTGATATGTCTTGCTCATCATGTACTACAAAGGATTTTGTTTTGATATAACATAGGTTGTATGGCTCAACATGTAGTGTCGCAACTTTTGAGATGCAAATACCACTGCTAAACACAACTTCTCAACATATGCATACCCTAGCTCATAACTCACCAATGTGTGACTAATGTAATATATGGCTTGCTCTTTGTTTTGCATGTTCTTTTGGGCCAACATGGTACCCAAAGTGAAATCAGTAGCTGATATATATAATAAGAATGGTATGTCTGGCCTTGGTGGAACCAACACTGGTGGCATTGCCAGATAAGTTTTGATCTCTGCAAAGGCTTCTTGGCACTCTCCATCCTAATTAAATGGGACATCCTTGTGTATCAACTGGTTCATGGGCCAACACTTATCTGATAATTATGCAATGAACCTTTTGATGGATGCTATTTTACCTTGTAGGCTTCTTAATTCCCTAATGTTGGTAGGGGTGGCCATTTCCAATATAGCTTTTACCTTTGTAGGATCAACTTCAATGCCTCTCTTAGAAACTATGAATCCCAAAAGGTTTCTAAAAGTTATGTTGAAAATGCATTTCTTAGGATTCAATCTAAAATTGTGCTCAACGAGGCAATTAAAGACTTTTCTAAGGACTTCAACATGCTCTTGCCACAATAGGGACTTGGCAAGTAAGTCATCCAAGTAATCTTCTAAGATCTTATGCATGTAGTCATGGAATATGTATGTCCTGGCTCGTTGATATGTGGCACCAGCATTCTTGAGACTGAATGGCATCACTTTGTAACAAAATGTTCCCCATGGAGTAATGAAAGCAGTTTTATGTTGATCCTCAGGTTTAATTCAGATCTGGTTGCATCCAGAAAAACCATCCATTAGGGAGAGCATTTTCTGACCTATGGTTGCATCCACAAGAGCATCTATGTTTATAAAATGGAATGAATCCTTTGGAGTTTCCATATTTAAGTCTCTAAAGTCTATGTAGATACAGAATCTTCCATCAGGTTTCCCCACGGGCACCATGTTTGATACCCACTCAGGGTAGTCGATAGGAACTATGAAAAATGCATCCAATAGTTTTTGCAATTCGTTCTTTACCATCAAAGCAATGATGGGATGCATTTTTCTCAACTTCTATTTGACTGGTTTCTTCATGGGGTCTAATGAAAGGTTGTGAATGACTAAATTTGGATCTATCCCAGGCATATCATTGTAAGTCCAATCAAAGAGATTTGGCTTCTCTTTTAGGAGAGGAATTATGATGGCTTGTTCTTCTGGAGATAGACTTTCTCCAAACTTGAATTTCTTTGGTTGAGTAGGATCATTGCTAATGTCCACTTCAAAAGTCACTTCTATAGCCATATGTGACCCATTCTCCAAATAGTGATGTGTGGGTATCAAGTGAATGTCATCCACGATATTTACAGGTCCTACTAACTCAGGATCCAAACCAGCATTGAATACATCATGGGTACAGCCTAGTGCAAAATTAAATAGTTGTAACATATCTTCATTAGAGAAAATATCTTTAGGCTCTATTTTTGAATCAACATGATCCCAATCAATCATCCCTATGTCAAGGCAAAAAGGTTTAGCAGGATCTACTAGGTTTTGAAGTGGAGTGGTCAAATCAATGGATATTGTATTAATGGATGGGATGAAATCTCTAGGATCACATGGCTGAAATCCTATCTTTGAGGTTTCCCTTCCATGCTCGTAATGAGGCTCTAGAGGAATAGGAATATTTGGATCTAGCCCATGAGCCAGGCTGACAATAGGATCATTGGGTTCTAAGAGTTCCTTGAATGTCAACAGAGGGGGATTGACCATGCGATGAATGACATTCAAGTCAACAGGTCTCCTTAAAAATTGTAATCTAGGGTCTATGGCACGAAGTTTCACTTCTCTTTCCACCAACATATTGACTTGTCATAAATGGTGAGGCCCAAGATAGGCCATCTCAATCTCATCCTCAAAATAATCATCACTTATCCAGAAGCCATTAGCATTAGTGTGCGGCCCTAATACGAGGGTCTCATGTCTTGGCTCTAAGTAAGCCATCTATTTTTCATCCTCATATTCTTTGTCACTTATGAAGAATCCATTTGCATTAGTATGTTTTCCCAATTCATGGGGCCATTGCCTTGCCCCTAAGTAGGCTCTCTCTATTGAGTCCTCTGACTCATAGTCACTTTTGTCATATATGTATCCACTCTCATTGTGTATGGACCAAGTAAGTCTTCATAAGTAGCAAGGCCCATGATAGGCCAAGCCCTCTTGTGCTTCATCATCACTTGCCACATATCCATTTTCTTCTTGCTCTTCATCCCACAAGTCGTACCCTACTGGGATGGCCTCAATTATGAGTCTTGGATGATAAGTTTCAAGTGGTGGTATGCTTACCGTGGCCACTTGCCTATTGTTCATAAGTCTTAAACTTAGTGGGTGATAAGGAATAAAATCGATGTCTTCTCATAACCCCAAGGTCAATCTATCTAATGTTGTTGTTAGAGAGTCATCTTGACCTCTAATGTGATAGCCTAACCTAAATTTGTCAGTGGGAAGTTGGTACTGCGGCTTGAGTGGCCGCCTTTGCCCCTACTCATATATACTAATACCATAAAAATTCCAATGGCAGCATTTGAAGTAGCTTAAAGTGAACTCAGGATTAGAGAGGTAACGAACATTAACAGTGAACAAGTCATCATTATTCTCTTCTTCTTCAGTAGAATTATGGGCATAGTCTAGTCCAGTGTAGAAAAAGTTTGACTAGTTGGGAGGGATTCCAAGCGGAACCATTGTTCCCACTAGTGGTCTTAACTCTTTTGGTCATCCCATTTCTTATGCAGACTCTATGATAGGTGTAAAGGTTATGTTCTACATAAGATACTCTCCTATACCTGTGCTTTCCAAGTGTATAGTCATATGTGAGGTGAATGACCCTACGGATGACACTGCTGAAGCGGGGTGGTAGTCATCATCTTCAACTTGGTCTTGGTGATCTTCTTCCATGGGATATGGACCCTATTTAATAGCTATGGTTAGTTTTTCCTTGATTTTTTTTCCTCAACCATAGGTTCCTTTAGCTTCTGATTGTTTTTTGGTATAGGCACTGATGGTTGATTAGAAGCATTGGCCACTTTGTGTGCAGTATGAGGTGTTGATACATACGGGTCTTTTTGTACCCTTTTGTATTTATTACTCAATTGCATGGCTGGAGATAAAGGTTCTACATAAAAGTGGGCAGAAGGAATCATAAATTCTCCTAGATAATCCACCTGATGGACATGCTTGAATGGCTCTTCATCGACCAACACCATGTAGACTTTGTTATCATGTACATACTTAACACATTGGTGTAAGATCGAAGGAACACATCTCATGTCCCTTATCCAAGGTCTCCCTAGGAGGATGTTGTATTGCATGGCCCCTTCCAAGACATGACACATCATAGGGATGGTCTTATGCCCCACCTTGATAGGTAAGACTATCATTCCCATAGTATTGCATAAAGCATCATTGAAATATCTTAATGTATAGGCTTTCAGAATGATATTGGACTTGGGGATCTTAAGGTGTTCTATTTCCATTGTTTTGACAATGTTTATTGATGAAGCTATATCGATAAAGACCCACTTAAAAGGTAAATCATTGATTGATGTCACAATGTGCAACGAAGGGTATGGTAAGGTAGTAGGAACTTTCTTAATCTCATAATCATAGAATTGAATTACAAGTTCCTAGCATTCTTGTACTTGTCCCATGAAATGGGTGAATGCATTTGGATCTTGCGGTTGGATCTAAATTGACCTTAAAATCTCCATCAAGGTCTCCCAGTGCTTTAGGGACTATTGTATGAGCTCATAAATGGATAGCTTAACCAGTGTCATTGGTTGTTTGTTTGTTTTTCTCAATTCTACTTCAAGTAGTTACCACAGGTCAAGTTGGTGGACTTGGAATTTTGTTTTTCCCCTGCGTTTACCTAGGTGTAGTGAGGACATTTATGGGAGCTACAGGAGGTTGTGGTTGACCATACTGTCTACTCATGGTTGCTACATTGATAATTTCAACCATCCCAACACACCCATGGGTAGACGTATCAATTCAAACCCAATTGACTTGTGCACCTTGCCCTCTAGGGACCTCATGACTTTGCAATGGGTTTTTGTAGATTCCCATATCTCTTTTTCAGGGGCCAGTCGGTTTTCCACTTTTAGTTATCCCGCCTCAATCATGTTTTGCACCTGATGTTTGAAACCATCACAAACTTTGATATTATGCCTCGGTATCCTATGATATGGGCAGAATTGATCTTCCATGTATCCTTTTGGCTTAGGATGATTGGGATCTATAAGAGGTATATTAGAGAATTTGATCTTTCTTGCCTCACTCAATTGATTTAATATTGATTGCATTGATTATGTCAATGGTGTAAAATAACGAGGGGGCTTGCATTCTTTATTTTGATCCTAATTATTCTTTTGATCATATTTGGATGGTGGGGGCTATGCTTGATAATTCTAGGGTTGTTGTGTAGCCCCATCCTTAGGCGTAGCCAATACCACATGATTAACTAGGGTAGGGTTTGCCTGCTTCTACTTATATTTTTCATTCTTGTCATGTTTGTTCCACTCCTTCTTGGTTTGGAGTTTTATGGTTCCCTCATCTACTTTGATGTCCTCAATGAGTTTGGCTTGTGCCAAACCTTCCTCAAATGAAGGGTATTGTTGTATTTTTAGCAAGAGGGAAATGTGTTTGGAATAACTCTTGGTGAAAATCCTTTCGATTTCTTCTGTGGGAACTGAGAATGATAATTTTGCCATCACTTTTATCCATCTATTCCCATAATCCATTACTATCTCATCATCATAATGTCTTAAATTGGCCAGGTCTAAGAGATTTACTTTCCTCTTAGCACCAAAGGAAAAATGCTTCATAAAAGCATTCACTAGTTGTTCAAATTTGGATATGTTATGCTTGGGCAATTGGTTAAACCATTGGGTGGTTGCACCTGAAAATGTCATGATGAATGTCCTTACCATAAGAGTGTCATTGTCTTCAAGATGAAAATATGCATTGATGAAATTGGTGACATGCTCTTGTGCATCTTCTTAACCTTTAAACTTCTCCAGCCTAAGCATCTCAAAGTGCTTAGGATAGGGAGGGCTAGTAACTGATGGACACAATGGTTGGTTGTGTATTTTGCTCAATGTTTTTTGGCTCCTAGTAGCCTCTTATTTCTCAAAGGCTTCCATATTTTTAGTAAGCTCTCGAAATTCCTTAAAAGCAAGGAGTTATTCCTCTTGCAAACCCCTCGTGCTAATTGTGGAGGTAGCACTCTATCCATTTGATTTGCTCTATTTTATTCCCTCCTATGAGGGGATCCAAGATACACCTGATCTTGATTTATTAAGTCTACCATTTCCCTCCAGTTGGATTCTGCTCATGATTTGGAGGGTGACTTTAGTGCAGGTTACTTTCTTGTCTAGTGCACTCATTCTATTGTGAGTCAGCACATTTATTACTTTGATGATCATCTCTATTTGCTTGTGGTTGCTCTCTTAAGTGTTGCTCATGTTTGTGTAACAACTGTTCTCTTTGTTTATCATGTTCGAGAGCTTCTACTAGCTCTTACTCCTTATGTAAGGCATTTTCTAACCATCGCACATGGTTGACTTACATGGTCATAGAAGGCTTTTGCTTATCTGACTCTGTTCTTGTAGTTTTGATTCGTAGATTCCTCAAAGAAGTTTCTACTATCGCTTTGCTTTGGCTAGTTAGTGTGACTTATTCAGTATATTTTTGGGTATCTCTATGGTTAGACTCTTCATGTTTACTATGGGGTCACCTTGAGGCACCACCAGTTTGATAAGTGGGCTTAGAAGTCATAGTTCATGAACTTTTGGATGCATAGTTCTCTATGGCTACAGTTCTATGTGGTGGTCTCAGGTGCAACCGATCCAACTCATCCAACTGTCTTGTTTTCCATGGTTGATCTCGTAGGGTGCCATTCACTCCAATGAGGTTATAGTCTAATGGAATTATTCCTCTTGTTTGAAGGATATATTTTGTTTGATTTCTATGACTGGATGTGTTCCTAGTTTCCTGCCCCTCAGTGGGCTGATCTATTCTAAGTGTTGCATGTGAATGTTGAGATGTTTCGACTCTTGTGTGTATTTGTGGTGATGAGGGTTTTGTAGCCCTCTCTACCCTCCATAAGGATGGATATGAGGAAAACTCTTCATATCTATGTGGATAATGAGGTCTAGAACCCTCTTTACGTCTATGTGATGAGGAAGCCCTTAAAGCCTCCTCATGTCTCTGAGAAGTTTTTATGTGTTTAGAGGAAGCTTTTGAGGTTTCCTCATGTCTCTTTGATGATGATGATGGTCGTAAGGCCTATTTGTGTTGATGAGATGTAGTTTCATGTTGTGATTCCCTATTTGGGGTTTCTCGAGGAGATCCCCCAAGGGTTGAATTATCACCTCTTAGACTCATGGAACTGTGTCTCACGGTCTTTCGAGTAGGTCTTTCAATGTTACTGTAACTTCACCTAAGGGTATGAGTTACCTCAGATTCCCATTCGATTACAGATCGAGGGTGTTTACTTCTTTTTTTGACCATTGTTTTTGGAAGCTGTAGATTTTGTGTTGCACAAACAATATCAAGCAAGTGTTTATCTTGCTTACAATTTTAAGTGTGCCCTAAACTATTTACTATATTTTGATTTTTTGTTGTTTCTTGTTCTTGTTCTTTCTTTGGATTTGGAATGAAGATACTCATCCATAGTGATAATCAAGAGTAATCATGCCAAACATGGTTTCCTAAAAGAGACTAGGGTACACCACTAAAATCCTAGTGGGGAGTTCGCCTAGCTCTTCCACTCTAAACCAATGAATGTTCCAATAGTGTGAGATAGTTTTAACCCAAGTAACTTAGTACCACTATGAAGAATTTCTTCAATCTATTTCTAGGATAATCTAGGGGGCAAACTAGTGGAAGGAGATGAATTCCAACGTCATCATCATCGGCCAAAATTAAGGTTTGGTGATGAAATCCAACTCCCCAATTTTTAAATGATACGTGTGTGTGTGGTGTTCATTTTAATCTTACATGAAGTAAAGTGCATAATATAGCATAAATGACTCTTTCCTATATGCCTAAGTGCAAAATACATTTCAATATTCAGAAAGATGCATGAACTACTATGATTTGTATGGGTGCACTTTATTTCATGCAAATATGGCCTCTTGCAAGGACTCAAAGCAAGCAAATAATATACAATGTCTAGCACGTTGGATCCTAGAGAAAACTTTTCAAGCATAAGTCATTGTTCCTAGAAATGCCTAGTGGAAATCTAAAAGAAGATATAAGATATGCAAAATGCCTAATTATTTCTTCTTTTATTCTTTCAATTCCCAAATAGAAATATGTTTTAATTTCACTTTTTTAGACACACAAAAGCAGACAAAAAGCTATAAAATATCATATAAGTTGTACCAACCTCTAATCCAGCTCAGAGAACCAAGGTTCTATACTTTGCTGCTCTCCATTGTTGGCCATTGTCGACCATAACGACTGGTTTTTGGCTGTTGTTAGCAGGAGCAGCTAAGGCTATGTTGGCCATTGTGGCTCAAAGCAGCTGATTTTTGGACGTTGTAGACCAGAGTGGCTAAGCCTGCACAAAAAACTAAGTCAGTATCTAGGTAGAAAAATGAAAAATCATTGGATGTCCCATTGTGAACGCCATTTGTAGCAACCCCGGGGTGCACGCACTGCTCTTACTCTACTTGCAATGTGTTAAAACCAAAATGAAATGAAAGACCATGAAAAATCATATAACATGGAAGTAATAAAGATATATCTCTTTATTTGTATTAAAACCTAGTTACATGTCGGTCCCTCTTAGGGATACCCATTTCGATACAATAAGGTTACAAGTGGGTAAAATGTCCCCTCGCAAAGGGGTGGTGTGCTATCACAAGCTTCTTGGTTCTGCACACAAAAATGTATGAGGGCTTATATATGCCTCCTTCTATAGGTTTGTTTCCTATAGGGATCCCTTTTACTCTCGTATGTTGCATATTTTGTCTGATGAACCTGTGTCCCTGTAAGCAATGAAACAACAACACATGCTCAGATATCCAAGAATGCCTCCCCAGATGAGATTGTTAGTAATGAATATATCAAATGAAAGCAAGTGCAAATTAAACTGATGTTATGAATTTGAATGAACGAAATGATGCTATGATAATGATATGCTAAAAATAATAATGAAACTAATGCCTAAAATCCTAGTCTAGGCCTACGGACCACTATCCAATGATAGTGGCCGCTAAAGCAAATCTTGTCCTTTTTGCTTCAATGCTATGAATCGAATATTTTATCTGATGTTGAAATGATGGTTGCTTTGCTTGATACATTGAATATCTTGTATGTGTAAAATCCTCAAGTGGACTATCTAATCTGACAAGGCTTTTTCATAGAGTTTATCCCTAAGGGGAACTCTTCAAGTCTTGAAAAGCTCTCTCGATGTTCTAGAATAATCATCTCTCTCGTTATTGATCAAATTTTGATCCTTGATCAAGTGTATCTCTCCCTTTTTTGGTGCTCTCAGGTTTGCACCTTTTAAAGTGTGTGAAAACCTAGGTCTATGTCCAAGCCCTAGGACTGAATCCCTCATGCGTAGTGAAGGTTAGCATGAGAATATTTTTGTCTTTTCTATGTTTAAAGACCAGTTAACTAAATTCTAAATGCAAACTCAAGTCTCCTATGTGAATTGGCCATGAAAGAGAATGCAAAGTTACTCCCACTCACCTTTATTGCATGCTGACTACCACTTACGTTGGTGATTGGGCATATCTATCAGCAAAATTATTTTTATGTATTAGCCATTGTTGTCTACAATGGCTAAGATCTTTCCACTATCATCTACAATGGCTAATTTTTGGCCACTCTAAGCTTGAGCGGCTAAGGTTCGATCACTCTAGTCTTGAGTGGCTAGGCTTGGATGGGCTTAAAGTGCCCCAAATGAGTGGTGAGAACCACTTTTGATGCTTGGAAAGTCCAATATTATGTCATATGATCTTATGAATGTGCCTATGTGAGTATCTCCCCTAACCATGACATGTTTTAGGTGTCTACAGTTACATATGTTGATTACTGAAGTATGTTACTGAAGGTAATTACTAAAGGTAACTATTGAAGGTAATTACTGAAGGTAACTACTAAAGGTAACTACTGAAGATAGTTATTGAAGAATGTTTTACCAGCAGTTACTGAAGGATAATAAATATTGTTGACTTCAGCATTCCACATTAGGATTAGATGGCACATCAATATGGATGGCACATCAAGTTGGATGGCAACAGATATTTTCACTTAGCAAAATATTTCATTTCTCACATACTATCCGTAGGAATATTTCAAGTTGACAAAGTTATTATTTGCTTTATAAATCTTGTAATCAATTTATTTTGGGAAGTTTGAGATATAAACACAAATACTATTAGACTTTCCAGTAATATAGGACATGAGGTCTTAATGTATATCTTGCGAGTCAGTTAAAATAGCATTGTCTTGTTAGGATTATTTGTAGGATGCCACTTGGACCAATCAAAGTATTTATAATTCCAAGTAGGAGTACGTATTATTTTAGGTTTTAGATTATTTTGATTAATGTATAGTCATCATTCCACAAAATCTGCAATTCAAATACATTGAGAATACTATTTACAATTGTATTAGTTACAGTATAAATTACATAGGAGAGACCTTGAAAGAGGTCTACTCTCTACTGTGTTTATTGTTACATTACAGTTTGTTCTAAGTTTACAATTCTAAAGAAACACGTTCAACATGTACAGTTGAAGCTCCAGTAATAAAATAGCATTTTGTTCTTCAAAGATGGTAATTTGTATCAATTTCATGTGTTGTTTGATTTCTACTATGTAAATTTTGTTTATCAGTTACCTGCATTCAAAGAATAGACATAATGTTAGTATTAGTTATAAAATCTAGTTACTAAAATAAGGTAAACTAGGGAAGAAATACTTACACTACCCTTTAGGAGGTAGGGCCCACTCCTATAGACAGTCCCTAAGCTCTCGTCCCTGCATTAGGTTAGAATTAGTTAGCCTTAAATTAAACTGCATTTCAATTTACATAAAATAAGATAAATTTACAAGAGGATCCTCACAAATAAATTAAATCATGTTATAAATAAATTAGTTTACAAATAATCAGACGCATCAATAAATCAATTCATTAGTAATTAGGTGCATCAGTAAATCAATTCATTAGTAAAATTAAATCATCATTGCATCATTTTATCATACCCTGCACCATTTATTTCTACACAAATTTAATTTTGTTTATTACTTTCCTGTACACGTGAAACCTGAAAAAGAAACTTGAGCTAAGATTAGTATTAATTCCTATGATATAATCTATACGAGATTGTTACTCTTTAAATATAACCTTGATTTCCCTCGGATTGATAAAATTAAATGTAAACTCTACAGCTAATCATTTTGGCACCGTTTTTGGGGAGAGTACCGTTATAGTGGTTAGTTAGAAAATTTGTTTGGCAGTGCAAAGAGAGAGGACTTACTTGTTGAAAGCACGAGATTCCGGGCAAAGGAAACACTAGTTATGCAACATAAGACGAAAATGCAACGCTTTGATCCTATGCACTAAAACAGAGAAAGGAGACAACTTGGAAACGAAAGACAAGATGTAAAGAAATCACAGCCCTCTTTATTCAAATATCTTATCCTCGGTTACATAGACGTCTCCTCCCCTTTTGGGGGCTAGGAGCGTTAAATTTGTCTTCATTACAATGTGTGACCTAGTCTTCCTCTTCCCGCGTGCCCACGATTGCAATGGGCGGGCCAAGATGCTGCCGCCGCTGATGTGGATAAGTTCTTCACCTCTGATTGCTTTTCCTGCAATCAAAGAAACAATGAAAATGTCAGTAGCACCTGCTGCAAATGAAAGGGGTTCGTTCTCTAAAATCAACGAAATATGCATGTAAACATCTGCCTGAAACAGTAAATACAGTGAGTCCAAATGGCTTGAAAACTTGACAGAAGACAAAAAATGTTACCAAAAGGCCATTGCCCCTGAGACAGCCGGCCAATCTGCTTTCACCTGGTAATCGTCCCTGGTAAGGACGATTGCTACTGTTAATCGTCCCTCTGCAGGACGATTGCTGCTGTTAATCGTCCCTCGGCAGGACGATTGCTGCTGTTAATCGTCCCTTGCAGGGACGATTGATACTGTGTTGAAGAAGCCGACCTACCGCTGCTCCAATGTCGATTCTCGAGACCTGCAAAATGCCTGCAAACAAGGGGGTTATGTAATTGGGGCCATTTTGGGACGACCCAGATGGTCGGATTCTCCCAATTTGGCCTCCATCATCGAGAAATTGGACGTTGTTACCTGCAAGTCAGTGGGACAACCAAAATAACAAAAGCATGATAATATTCGATGAAAACCTTTTGAAATCAAGATTCAAGATTCTGAACTATTGAACAATAGAGAATAACATGGAATATGAACAAATGACGAGAAAATGAACTACAACTAAATCCAAAAGGTGCGGGGTGCCCAAGTGGGCAGCCCACCGATGGAACTTGATTTTGGCACCAATCCACTTGGGATGGGCCCAAAATCTCTTAGGGGTGGGGGGTCGGCGAATTGGTTGGTTCAGGTGTCCATGTGTTGGAATTGGGTCGGATTCAAGCTTCCAAAAGCCAACCAACAACCTCCCTTGCAAAAGAGATTGGTGGATGTGGGAAGATGAATAAAAGGGGATGCAAGTGGGTCTCCAATTCGGCAGCACTTCGTTGCTTGAAAACTCCTTCAACCTCTATCTTTTGGGTGAGAAAAGTCCCACCTTTTATAGACCCAAGGGGTCTCTTTTGGGAGGGAAGCACAAATGCCATGTGTTGGTCATAGGCGCCATGTGGCAGTCTTGTCTTCCCATGAGGGAGGGGAGTCCTCCATTGACTTGTGTTTTCATAATTGCCTCTTGTGACGAGTCCTCTAACGGCCCTTCTGTCCACCTACACACGCGTGCAAGGCAGGAGTCATCAAGCGACTGTTCTGGGCTGCCACTTGGCGTCGTTTGTCGTTTTGCCCGTTAAACTTGGTAATCGTCCCTGGGTGGGACGATTACAACAATCGTCCCTGGGTGAGACGATTGCAAGTTAGTAATCGTCCCTGGGTGAGACGAGTACTGGGCAAAGTGTCTAAATGTACCAAATTGCTTCTTGACCTTACAAAATTGCTATGGAAGTGGTTAGGACCATTGTTTGACCTCTCGAGGGCTGCCACTGGGGGCTGTGTTTGTCAAAGCGATCGGTGTTTGCGGTCACATAATCGGATTGGTGCTGTTTTGGTGTCTACGAGATGCCCCTTTTTGGGAAGCGCTGCGGGTGACGCGATGCTTGAGCAAAAATAGATAACCAAAGCACTAATGATTAGGGTTTCTTGGTAACCTAACCAACTTTTGATGCCCCAAGTATGGAAAGGGCATGCATTCTTGAATCCTTGCTTCGACGAGCTAAGGAATTTGATTTCAAGTGTTAACTCTGTTTTGGTGAGGTGTGACTTGAACTTAGACATTGATCGAGTCATGAATAGGCGAAGGGCGTTTTTACCTCGGGGGGAACCTTGTATTCATGATTCACGAAATGCCAAGTGTTTGATTGATTTGATTGTTGCTTGTTTACTTGCCCCAAGCAGGAGCGTGATTGTCTTTGTCAATGATTCTTTGAATGCATGTCCTTTTCCTTAATTGGGTATGTGATTGTTGGTTGGTGACTAAGTGTGACTACCCCCTCAAGCGACGAATCGATGAGGGAATGACCTTCGTGAGAGAAGCGACGAGTCGCTTGACCCAAGATGACTTGTGCAAGGGTGCCTTTAGAGGGTTTACCGTTAAGCGTGTGCAATTTTTCCAACATATGGACCTATTTTTGGTGGGTGTTAACCCTTTTGGTGATGTCATAATGAGGTGAAATCGTCGAAAACCTATTTCCCGTGGAGCGGTCCGGCTATGATAGCCTTCTTGGGGAATTAGGAGAGTGATAATTTGAACCTCGACATCTATTTTTCTATGCCAAGAGGTTAAGTGCAAAAGCACTTGTGTCAGCAATGTTTATTGCTATGTTTTTGTGTTGCTTTTTTGTGATGTTTTTGTTGTTTTGTGACACCATTTGGGGATTAAATTGTCTGAAATCCGTTTTCCCGTGGAGCGGTCCGGCTATGGTAGCCTTCTTAGGGAGTAGGATAGTGACAATGTAAACCTCGATATCAGTTTTGCTATGCCAAGAGGTTAAGTGCAAGAGCCCTTGTGTCTGGCAATGTTTATGCTTTTTGTTTTTGTGTTGCATTTATTTGTTGTTTTTGTTGTTTTGATTTTCTTGAATATGGATGTATTATGTTGATTTATTTTGATGGATGCATATGCTATGATGAATGCAAATGTTTTTTATTTATATGTGATATACAGAGATGAAATGGATGAATGAGATTTGTGATGTTTGGCTATGGCACCATAGACTGTTTAGAACTCTGTTATTTTTTTTTTTTGTGATGCATGACTTTGTATGTATACATGTTGTTTTTTTTTTTTTGATGGTATTGTAAGAATGAAAAGTAGCGCGAGTTGGTTTAGAAATGTAGCTAAGGTTTTACGAGACTCGAGCAGTTTTAACTCACTAGCCATGACTGTACTTTATCTTACAAGATTTTTGAACAAGGTATGAATCGGACTTGTTTTTGACCAAGCTATTTTACATCCCTGTGTGTGCAATTGAGTTCATTTATGTGGTATTTATCAGGATACCGCCAGTGCCAGATGGGCTTTCAACCGAACCTGTACTGAGGATCACCTAACTAGCTCCACTAACTCCTTTGTTATGTTTAGTTAGATTAATCCGCGATGTTTTCTAGGATGTCATAAGCTAGCTTATCCACATGCAAACATTGATCTGTACGCAAGTTAATGTGACAGATATATCGTCATGCGAGAAGACCTTTAGAATGCTGAGAGTTCCAGGGATTCAAGGTCAACTCCCTTCTTTTCTTCAATTGTATTGGGATACTTGCTCATTGTAGTGATGAGATCACTGTTTATTTTGATTTGTTTTTCTTTTGAGCAAGGGATTGGAAATATGGAGTGACGAAAATCACTGTTGCTTTGTGCATTTGATGTGTGCACTGTAGGATGTCAAATTTTGATGTTTTGACGTTTTGCAAATTTTTGATGTTTTGCAACTATTGAGAATTAGGGATTCTTGGGGAATTGGGTAGGGAGGATGCTTGTCCTTTTGCCAACTCTCAGCATTCTTTGGGTCATCCGCACAGGGGGATGAGCAAGATAACCGTTTCGCTTATGGTGACCTAGATTACTGTGCAGTTCATCTTTCGTTCACATAACTTGGGAATTTTTAGTGTTTTGATTTGTGTTGGGATGTTACGTAACATGGTGTATTTCAAGTATGACTCTACCTTCGTAAAATCTGTTCGACTTGATACGCTACATGGCTAAAGAGGAAAATGATAACTGAATCACTGAAACTCTTGGTACATTTACAGACCACTGACTGTAGTGTGGTAAAAGTTATGCATGGTGTGTCCGTTGTTTTTATGAAATGGAACAGTGGGGAACAAGATGTTTTATCAGAGCAATTTCAGTTTATGGTGCCTTTGACCTATACGACCACAAATATGCAATGTATGGATGCAATGCTAATGCAGCTACATATTTTGTATTTTTGATGAATTGAGTTTGGCGAGTATGAAGATGAGATGTGAGAAAACTCTCAATTGATGAATTTGAGAATGCGTAGAAATGAGATGCAAATTTTTGTTGTTTTTGATGTATTTTGTTGTTTTTGAAATTTTTTGATTTTTGACCAGGCGATTTAGGATATTCGTTGGAGCTTTTTAGGTTTTGACCAAGTGATTGCGATAATCCTTGGAGCTTTTTGGATTGACCAAGAGATTGCGATAATCCTTGGAGCCTTTTGGATTGACCAAGAGTTGGGTTTTTGACCAAGAGATGTGATAATCCTTGGAGCTTTTGGATTGACCGGATAATTGGAGCTTTTGGTGACCAAGAGATTGTGATAATCCTTGGAGCTTTTGGATTTGACCAAGAGATTGCGATAATCCTTGGAGTTTTTGGTTGACCAAGAGGTTGGATAATCCTTGGAGCTTTTTGGTGAACCTTGGAGTTTTTTTTTTTTTGGATATGGCTTTCTTAGATATGAAATGGTCGTAAATGACTGATATTCAAGGGTTCTGTTTCCTTGATACCATCAAGAGAAGCTAGCCGGTATGTCTCGGGTCCTATTTTGCTATCAATGACATAAGGACCTAACCAATTTGCCATGAATTTATCCCTCAGGTGGGGCGGCAAATTAGAATTTTGTTGGTTTTCCTTCAAAACCAAATCACCAACCTGAAAGTCCCTTAGGTGAACCTTCATGTTGTAAGCTTTCTTAAGTCGCTCTTGATAGATACGTAAGTGCTCAAGAGCATTAACACGTCGTTCGTCAAGCAACGTAAGTTGGTCTAATCGGGCCTGCCGTGCAGTGTTATCATCGATGAACTCCTGCATTGATATGCGGAGGGAAGGAATTTCCAACTCGAGAGGCATTACTGCCTCTGAGCCATACACTAGTGAAAACGGAGTTGCCCCAGTTGGCGTCCGAATGCTAGTGCGATAAGCCCAAAGTGCAAGTGGGATTTGTATGTGCCAATCCTTATGACTGTCTGCGATGGTCTTTTTAAGGATGGCAACTAGTGTCTTGTTTGATGCCTCTGCTTGCCCATTTGCTTGCGGATAATAGGGTGTTGAAAAGCTGTGCTGAATTTTGTACTTTGTGGTTAAAGCACGCACGTCTTTGTTCTTGAATGATGGCCCATTATCCGAGATTATTTTGGATGGAATACCAAAACGACATATGATGTGATGCAAGATGAACTCCGCAATGCGGGGTCCTGTCGTAGAGGTTAACGGAATTGCTTCCACCCATTTGGTAAAATATTCTGTGGCCGTTATGATAAACGTGTGACGGCTTTGACGATGCAGGGGAGATCTTTCTGATTAGATCGAGGCCCCACTTGCAAAAATGGCCAAGCGGACTGGACTGTCTGTAGTGCCTGGGAAGGTGCGTGCATCAAATTGGCATGATGTTGACATTTTACGCACCTCTTGACATACTCGCAACAATCTCGCTCTAAAGATGGCCAATAATAGCCCATGCGAAGAATGCGCTTTGCGATGGCCATACCGCTAAAGTGGCCACCACATGTACCGTCATGCGCTTGGGCGACTGCCCAAGTGGACTCTTGTTGGTCCAAACAACGAAGAAGAATTCCGTCATAGCTTCGACGATACAAAATGTCTCCTATCAAGACATACTTTGCCGCTTTCTGTTTGAATGTTCGTTTTGCGGCGTGCGTCAATCCAAAGGGAAGATTACCTAACTTGAGGTAGTCTCTTATGGGTAAATACCAGTCCTGTTGATCGAATACCTCGACAGTTTGAACAGCCAATCCCTTTTGAAGTTCTTCCCTAACAAATGCTGATTGGGATAGAACTTGTAAGAATAGCGTTGTGTTGCTATTAATGGGAGTGGGGGAAAACAAAGACCCCCAGTTGGCATGTTTCAAATAGTCTCGGATTCGAAAGAACTTATCCGAAGATGGTTCGATCCGGATCATGTGGACTCCTGGCGTCAAGTCTGAGCTTGCGCGCTCCATCGCGGGTTGCGATAAGGTTTTGACCTGAATGGTTGTTATATCACCGGAAAGGTCTTGCGGGATTAGTGACCCCAAGGAGGCCATTGTGTCCGCAAAATGATTCGATGATCGAGGGAGTGCCTCGATGTCATACCACTCAAGTTTTGCCAAGAATTTATCCACGAGGGCTTTATAGGCCTTCAGAACTGGGCATTTGCATTGATATACCCCTTTGACTTGATTGACGATTAACAGCGAATCACCAAAGATGTTCGATCTTTTGATGTTCATGGCGATTGTTGTTTGAAGACCTAGGAGCAAGGCTTCATATTCTGCATTGTTGTTGGTGCCTTTGGAAGTTTAATTTAAATGACGGGGGCATTGGAGCGCCCTGCGGTGTGAAGAATACAATCCTGTGCCACCACCTTGCTCGCATTTAGAACCATCGAAAAATAAGGTTATGTCGGCCTGAGACTCAGGCTCTTCAGAATCTGGCGATTCTGAGACATGGAAGACCTCATCATCGGGTAGTTCTATGACTAGAGGCTGATCGTCTTCAAGAGGAGCCTCTGCTAGTTGATCGGCTATGACTTGTCCTTTTATAGATTTTTGCCCAATAAACTCAATGTCAAATTCCGTCAACAACATGATCCATTTCGCCGTGCGACTACTATGATAAGTACGACTCATCATGTATCGCAATGGATTCTCCTTAGACACAACATACGTCGTGTTGCTTAGCATGTAATGGCGTAGCCTCTTGGTAGCAAACACCACTGCCAAGCAAAGTTTCTCAACGTATGCATAGTTAAGTTCGTAACTGACCAGGGTGCGGCTAAGATAGTAAGTAGCCTGTTCTTTGTGAAGTTCATTCTTTTGGGCTAGCATTGCGCCCAGTGCCACCTCGATAGCTGAGATGTATAATTAGAACGGCACACCTGGTCTAGGTGGTGCCAACACTGGCGGCGAAGCCAAGTAATGTTTGATTTCGTCAAAGGCTGATTGGCACTCGTCATCCCAATGAAATGTGACCCCCTTGTGCAATAATTTGTTCATTGGTCGGCATTTGTCAGATAATTGCGCTATGAAGCGTTTAATCGACGCGACCTTTCCTTGCGAGACTTCTAAGTCTGCTTGATAGTGGTTGGGGGAGCCATTTCAAGGATTGCCTTGACTTTGTTTGGGTCCACTTCGATGCCTCTCTTTGAGACTATAAAACCCAAGAGTTTTCCAGGATGTGACGCCGAACACGCACTTCTTGGGATTCGATCGACCTTATGCTCTATGAGGCGATCGAGAATCTTGCTTAAGTCACCGAGATGATCTGAGCGCAAGAGAGACTTGGCTAACAAATCATCCATGTAATCTTCCAAAGTTTTGTGCATGTAATCATGGAAGATATAAGTCATAGCACGTTGGTATGTAGCGCCTACATTTTTAAGGCCAAAAGGCATGACCTTATAGCAAAATGTCCCCCAAGGCGTTGTGAATGCCGTTTTGAGTTGGTCTTCAGGATTGATACGAATTTGATTGTATCCTGAGAAACCGTCCATTAGGGAGAGCATTTCGTGACCTGTTGTAGCGTCTACCAATGCGTCGATGCTTGGCAAGGGGAAATCATCCTTAGGACTCGCTTTGTTTAGGTCTCGAAAGTCGGTGCATATGCGAATCCTCCCGTCGGGCTTCTTGACGGGGAACCATGTTGGACAACCATGGCGGATAATCCACGCGAGATGACAAATTGTGCATCCAACGGCTTTTGCAATTCGTCTTTGACCATCAAGGCCACTTGTTGGGTGCATCTTTCTTAGTTTTTGCTTTAGAGGCTTGATTTTCGGATCAAGCGTTAAATTGTGCATGACTAGGCTGCGGGTCTAGTCCTGGCATATCTTTGTACGACCATGCAAAAACTTCCTTCTTCTCTTTGAGAAGGGCAATATATTCGGCTTGCTCTTCGGGGGAAAGGCTTACCCCGAGCTTGAGAATCCGTGGATTCATTGGATCTGTGCCGATGTCTACGTCAGTCGTCTCCTCGGTCGACATGTGGGATCCGTCCTCCAACTGATGTGGAGTTGGGATCAAATGGATATCATCAGCTGAGTTAAGATCTACGTTTGGAACCTCGGGTCCCTCTTCAGCTTGAAAAATATCCTGAGTTGTCCTTGGGGTAAAATGAAGCATTTCACCGAAAGGCCAGTACTCTGATGGTGACAATGGTGAATTGACGCGATCCCAGTCGATGGCATCCATGTCTAGATGCAATGACCGTGATGGATCGGTCGGATTGCGGATGGGTGCGGTCAAATCAATGGAGATCATGTGGATGGAATGAATTTGGTCTCCGGAACCGCGGGTGTGATGACTTGATTCTTTTAGATGTTCCCTATACTCTGGATCCGGCTCTACGGGAACGAGGCACGAATGGATCCTCTCTAGGTGCAAATTCATCTCTATGTGTGAAAAGGAAGGCGGGGTCTTCCCTCGGTACTACTGTCCTGATGGGATCTCGAGGTGGACGATGCTCATCTTGAATTTGGAGCCATAGGTCTAACACTTGGTCCCACCTCGGCTGGGTCTACGTGCCATTCATGTCCTAACCGTATACCCATTTGTCCCATTAGATCTTCATGAGTTAGAGCGCGGTGATGTCGTCGTGCATGTCTGAGATAGTCCATTTCGGTTTCGTCTTTGAATCGCTTTCATAGATCCAAAATTGTTCATCCTCTTCAGCATCTGTTGCTTGCGATGTTGAGGACTCTTCTTGTTCCAGTGAATTAATCTGGTCCCATTGCGGTTGTTCCACTCTTAGTGGAGGGACCTGATTCTTTTGAGACTGTGTTATTTCATCTGGAACCTCTAAGGGGAACAACTTCAGAAAAATGTCTGGAAGCCGTTGTTGTTCTCTTTGAGGATTGATCTCTGAACTTTCACCTCTCTCTAGCAAAGGAGAGGGATTATTGTTGTTTCCAGGGGTGTTTGTAGACCATGGGAGGTAGTCTCCCAATGTGTATTCTGTGTTTGGATTGGCGTACGGGTCTTGTGCCAATCCCCCTTGTTGCCTATTTCTAGGCCTTGCATATTTTCAACCAAGATGTCTAATGGCAGGGGATGGTTGAACCCTACCCCTGACTTGTCATATGGCATCTGATATCTTGGTTGGCAAAGGATCCGCATCCCTTGCTCATATCTGCCTAGCCCATACCCATGCCAATTGCATTGTTCGAGATATTTTAGGGCAAATTCTGGGTTCGACAGATAATTGATGTTTTTCGACAAAAGGCTCTTCATCTGTTTCCTTTTGTTCGCATGGTTCAGAACCATGATCAAGGCCCCCATACACAAAATTCGTCTGGTTGGGAGGGTAGCCTAGTGGAACAATTGTCCCTATGGGAAGGCGAGGTCTTCCCATGTCCTGCACTGACTCCAATGTGGGGGTTGCCACAACATTTTGCACTAAGTACTCCCCCAGGCCTGTACTGGCCATCTCAACAGTGATTGTTGATGATTGGGTAGGAGGAAACGGTAGTCCTTCTTGAGTCCATTCCATGTTTGGTTGTTCAGGAGTCTTGGTTTGTGTTGTGTTGGGTGTTTCCTCTGTTGATATCATTGAAATCGTGGGCAACCCCTCTTCTAGAGGCTTAACCTCTTCCATGATTTGCTTTCCCTTGTCCTTCTGTTGGGCCATGATAGGTGGCGTTGATGATGAAGGAGTAGGTGATGAAGTCTCACCTGGTTGGGATTTTGCCTTGTTGGCCACCAGTGGTGCCTGCGGTATCGGACCCTGTTTAGATGGATTTAATTGAAAATCCAAATGCGTTGATGGGAGGGTCGATTGAGGTATGAATTGTACCGCATTGCAATACTTGAAGGGCTCTAAGTCCATTGGGACTACATGTATTTGCCCTTCATAGGCATACTTCAAGCTCTGGTGTGCGATCGAGGGGACACACTTCATGTCCCTGATCCAAGGCCGCCCTAGCAGTATATTATAAGCCATTTTGCCTTCCAGCACATGGCACAGTGTAGGTATTGACTTTTGTCCTACATGGACTGGCAGAACAACTGTGCTCGATTGTCAAGAAAATTGCATCATTAAAAGCTCGCAGTGTGTACGTGGAAGCGGTGATGTGAGAGGTTGGCAGTTTTAAATGTTTTAACACTGCAGTGGTTATAATGTTCTTTGGACGAGCCGGTATCTATCGGCACTCTCTTGTACGGGATCCCGTTGACCCGCGCGATAACGTGCGGGGGTGGATCCGGCATGTCATTTGATATCGTTTTGACCTCGTCTTCTCTGAATGTGATGACAGGCTCCGTACATTGTTTCACATGTCCCACGAAGGCGTTGAAAGAATTTGCTTCGTGGGGTTGTACTTCAATGGCTTTTAAAATGTCCATAAGAGCTTCTCTATGGGGAGCTGATTGTTGGATAAGCTCGTAGATGGACAGCCTAGCCGATGTGGTCCGCAGACTCTGCGTGAGTTTGGTCCGTATCGTGACCTCGGGTCTAGGCGGAGGCAACTGCGTTGGGCGTTGTTGAGGCTGCGATGTCGACGGAACTTCCCTCGCAGCTACCTCGGGGGCAACTGCTGGGTATCTTCTGTTCCTTGTTACAATGCTAATCATTCCCACAAATCCTTGCACGGGAAGATCTTGTCGCACCTCGTTAATCTGGAGCGGTTTTGTCTATGCCTCGTGGGCAGGCAAGGGGTCCTTGAATACCCCCATTTGTTGGTTGTTTGGTGCGATGGGGTTGTCCACGACCAATGTTCGATTGTCGATCAAATCCTGGACTAGTTCTTTGAATTTCCAGCACCCATTTAGGTCATGTCCTCTGCGCCTATGGAATCTGCAATACAATTCCTCCCTATACCCCCTAGGCTTGGGAATGTTAGGGTCAAAAATTTGGATTTCTGGCAGAGTAACTAAATTTGCCGCTGACAAGCGGTCAAATAAGGAGTCCCTAGACTCCGCATACGGGGTGAATTGTCGCCTAGGGCGACGCTGCTAATACTGCTCCTGTCTTCTATTATCTCTTTCGTAAGCAGGAGGCACTTGCTGGTAGTTAGCCTTTTGAGGCTGCGTTTCTTGCACAAGCATGGGGACATTTATCGCAACTTGATTGGCTGCGGCGTGTTGTGGTTGCGTTGTCCTAGTTTTAGTGGTTTTGTTCCACTCTTTATTCTTAGGCTTGGCATTTGCGCCTTCGCCTATCTTAATCTCTTCTATAAGTACGGCTTGGGCCAAAGCTTCTTCTAGGTTGTCGTATTGTCGCAGACAACAATAGACCAGAGATTGATTTTAAGCAACTTTTTGTGAACATTTGCGTGAGATCCGACATGGGAGGACGATAGGGTAACTTAGAAAGCAAAGCTCTCCATCGGTTCCCGTACTGCTGCCATTGTTTCCTCCTCAAATTGTTTAAGGCTAGCAAGATCACTAAGTGATGCCTTCTTCCTTGTGTTGAAGGCGAAGCGTTCAAGAAACGCATCTACTAGGTGATCTAAGTTGCTTATGCTTGTGTTTGGGCAGTTGTGTGAACCAATCCGAGGCGGGGCCTGCGAATGTGGTTATGAATGTTCTAAGCGACAACGCGTCATTATCTTGGATTGCGAAGCATTGGCTTAGAAATCTTGTAACGTGCTCTTGTGCGTCCTCCTCACCTTTAAAAACTGCCAATTGAGGCAACTTGAAGTGTTCGGGGTAAAGAGGCGCAGGCACTGAGGGATGCACCGGATTACTGCGGAGTAGACGTAATGTGGGTTTTTGATGCCCAGCAGCTTTTGTCTCCACTAGACTCCAAACGCTCCAATAGCGCTTGGTATGCATCGGAAGATTTTATTTCTTCCTCTCTTGTTCGCTCTTGTTGCAAGTTACGGTAAACTGGAGGCCTATGGAGGGGTGGCCGAATGGCATCCCTCCTGCCTTGATGGGGAGTTTCAACATATTCTATCTCTGGTTCGTACTCCTCATAAAATTCTTGAGGAGTTTCTGGGCGAAACCTCTGACCTTGATCGAGCTCCCGCTGAAGGTACCCATCTTCATTTCGGGGAGTTGCCTCCCTCTCATGTCTATGAGGTCTCGGAGGCAAAGCTTGACGAGGTCGTGGAGACTCGTCCTGCGTTAAAGGGTTATGCCTCTCATGTTGTTCGGCTCTTTGGACGCGAGGGGTTGGCCCTCTCTCAAGTATTTCATATTGTAACTCATCCGCTTCACGTTGCATGCGTTCTTTATCCAAGCGGTATTGATACTCTATCTCTTGCTGACTTTGTTTAAGCCGCATGATTTGGGCTTGACGGGTGGTATATCTAGCGACAGCCGGGTCAATTTGATCTACCCTATTTTGTTCAGAAGGTTCAAATGTTCCTCCTATGGGTTTACCTCGGTTTTGATGCTCTAAAATCTCAAGGGGTCGCTTCCCTCTGTCGAGGTAGGCTGTATGTGCTCGAGGTTACGGCCTCAAGGGGTGATCATGATATCCAGCTGGTGCGGAAGCATAAGGTTCCCGCGTTGTATGTTGTTGTCCTTGAGGAATGCGATGATCTTCCTCATATTCTCTCTCATAGGTGCGTAAGGGGCAGGCGGAGTTAGGTCGCCCTGTGTAAGGAGCCCTACGCTCTGGATTTGGTCTCTCTGTTCTGATGAGAGGTAAAGAAGGGACGCCATATCCACGTTGTCCCTCCAAATGGACAGTGTGCCCCGTTAGCGCTTCATCGCGCTGTGGCCACTCATGTCTAGCTTGAGAGGGCGATTCTCTATTTACATTAAGGTCTGCATGTAGGGCGTCTTTTCGAGAGGGGCTGCTTTGAATGGGCATACCCCACGAGGATTTTGAATTGGATTCTTTTGTAGGTTAGACCGATAAGGCGGTATGACCAAATCCTCAGGACTGAAGCGAAGGCGACTTGTGCCTGCTTCTTGTGTACCTTCCGGAGCTGCTGCCCTTGATTGGGCTTGGCTGCGGGTGTACACCATTGCGGTGCGTCCACACTATCTAAGTAGATTTTTATCTTGTTTTTAATGATTTTTTTTTTTTGTCTACACTAAACAGAATTAAACACACACATTCACAAAACCGTGATTATCTCTTTTAAGGATTCTTGGTGTGCCCTAGACTGGTTTAGTGTATTTTGGTGTTTTGTTTTGTTTTTGTAGGTTTTGTAGAACGTTTAAATGCATCATGTAGGCTCTTATAACTCCCAAAAGGTCGCCCCTTCAATATACCGACCGGGCCGATATACCAACCTCTCTATATACCCGCCCTTACGAGAGGGAGACTATAGGTACGTGAGAGCGAGAAGGTACATGGTACGTAGGCGGTACGGAAGGGGGATTGTCCTGTTAATGGCACCTACCATAGAAAACTTATCCTCGCGCGCATGGGAATCACCCCAGCTACGCTCGGTCTGTCTTCGTCAGGATTTACGCCTAACAACGAGTTGACAATCAGGAAATGTATGCAAATCAAGCCAAGGTGGTGATTAAATCCACCAATGGTCTTGATCAAGGGTTGGGGTCTTACGACCAGCTCCTTGGTTTAAAATTGTTTCGTGGAGTGTGTGAGGTTCATTTTATCCAACGAAAATGAAACATGCATGAATGACTTTTCCTAAGCAATGCAAGCTAAAATGAAAACAGTCAAAGAAACAGAAACAGAAACAGAAAATTTCAACAGAGATGATGAAAATCCCTACCTCTTCTCTGCCTGCTCCAGTTGCCTCTGAATTTTTGCTCTGAAAAGTTGCAGACAGAAAATCGTCCCTTGGTGAGACGATTAACAGAACAGAAATCGTCCCTTGCAGAGACGATTTTACAATCGTCCCAGGGTGAGACGATTTCCAGAATAGAAATCGTCCCTTGCAGAGATGATTTTACAATCGTCCCAGGGTGAGACGATTTCCAGAATAGAAATCGTCCCTTGCAGAGACGATTAACAGTCTACAAGAAGAAAAATGTACCTGTCAAGCACAAACACAAAAAATTCAATCAGTTTCTGTGATTTTAAAAATAGGGGACAGGGTCCCACCGTGATCGCCACTGAAAGCACGAGATTCCAGGCAAAGGAAACACTAGTTATGCAACATAAGACGAAAATGCAACGCTTTGATCCTATGCACTAAAACAGAGAAAGGAGACAACTTGGAAACGAAAGACAAGATGTAAAGAAATCACAGCCCTCTTTATTCAAATATCTTATCCTCGGTTACATAGACGTCTCCTCCCCTTTTGGGGGCTAGGAGCGTTAAATTTGTCTTCATTACAATGTGTGACCTAGTCTTCCTCTTCCCGCGTGCCCACGATTGCAATGGGCGGGCCAAGATGTTGTCGCCGCTGATGTGGATAAGTTCTTCACCTCTGATTGCTTTTCTTGCAATCAAAGAAACAATAAAAATGTCAGTAGCACCTGCTGCAAATGAAAGGGGTTCGTTCTCTAAAATCAACGAAATATGCATGTAAACATCTGCCTAAAACAATAAATACAGTGAGTCCAAATGGCTTGAAAACTTGACAGAAGACAAAAAATGTTACCAAAAGGCCATTGCCCCTGAGACGACCGGCCAATCTGCTTTCACTGGTAATCGTCCCTCGTAAGGACGATTGCTACGTTAATCGTCCTCTAAAGGACGATTGCTACTGTTAATCGTCCTTCGGAAGGACGATTGCTGTTGTTAATCGTCCCTTGCAGGGACGATTGATCTTGTGTTGAAGAAGCCGACCTGCCGCTGCTCCAATGTCGATTCTCGAGACCTGCAAAATGCCTGCAAACAAGGGGGTTATGTAATTGGGGCCATTTTGGGACGACCCAGATGGTCGGATTCTCCCAATTTGGCCTCCATCATCGAGAAATTGGACGTTGTTACCTGCAAGTCAGTGGGACAACCAAAATAACAAAAGCATGATAATATTCGATGAAAACCTTTTGAAATCAAGATTCAAGATTCCGAACTATTGAACAACGAGAGAATAACATGGAATATGAACAAATGACAGAAAATGAACTACAACTAAATCCAAAAGGTGCGGGGGTGCCCAAGTGGGCAGCCCACCGATGGAACTTGATTTTGGCACCAATCCACTTGGGATGGGCCCAAAATCTCTTAGGGGTGGGGGGTCGGCGAATTGGTTGGTTCAGGTGTCCATGTGTTGGAATTGGGTCAGATTCAAGCTTCCAAAAGCCAACCAACAACCTCCCTTGCAAAAGAGATTGGTGGATGTGGGAAGATGAATAAAAGGGGATGCAAGTGGGTCTCCAATTCGGCAGCACTTCGTTGCTTGAAAACTCCTTCAACCTTGTCTCTCTTGGGTGAGAAAAGTCCCACCTTTTATAGACCCAAGGGGTCTCTTTTGGGAGGGAAGCACAAATGCCATGTGTTGGTCATAGGCGCCATGTGGCAGTCTTGTCTCCCCATGAGGGAGGGGAGTCCTCCATTGACTTGTGTTTTCATAATTGCTTCTTGTGACAGTCCTCTAACGGCCCTTCTGTCCACCTACACACGCGTGCAAGGCAGGAGTCATCAACTGACTGTTTCGGGCTGCCACTTGGCGTCGTTTGTCGTTTTGCCCGTTAAACTTGGTAATCGTCCCTGGGTGGGACGATTACAACAATCGTCCCTGGGTGAGACGATTGCAAGTTAGTAATCGTCCCTGGGTGAGACGAGTATTGGGCAAAGTGTCTAAATGTACCAAATTGCTTCTTGACCTTACAAAATTGCTATGGAAGTGGTTAGGACCACTGTTTGACCTCTGAGGGCTGCCCTGGGGGCTGTGTTTGTCAAAGCGATCAGTGTTTGCAGTCACATAATCGGATGGGTGCTGTTTTGGTGTCTACACTTGTATGTGAAAAGGGTTACATACAATACCTTGGTGTGCATACGAGTCAGAGTGGCCCGTAGATGGTTCCAAAAACCCCCTCCATTTGACGTTGTCAGGTTAATTTTTCGTAAAGGTTTCATTTTTATCGCTTTCATTGATTAAAATTTATTTTCTGCATATTTATTTTTTGCAAATTTCAATTTTAATAAATTTTATTTTCTCCAATTTCCTTGCTTTGGGTAATTACTATTGTTAATTTGATTTAGGACCTATGAAAAATAATAGGAAGTAGGTGAACGCTAAAAACAACCTAATATTGTTTTAGGACCCTATTTTTGTTTTATAAGAAGTAGTTAGGTTGAGTGACACAACTATAATGAAATCCCTCCTAATAATCAAAAGAATAGTAGAAAGTTACCTTTTACTTCAGCAATTTTACTTCCAAAAAAATTTACTTTCCAAGTACTTTTACTTTTTTCCTAATTATGCTGAAATTAGTTGTATAAACGCATCTAATTTTAGTAGCATTAGGATTGTTTAGTAATTTTAATTTTTTTTCTTTTCTACTGTGTTAAGAGTATTTATAAGTTTTGAAATTTATATTTAGAATTTAGTATACAATATGTTAAGAGTATTTATAAGTTCTGAAATTTATATTTAAGCTTAGCAAACAGTAGGATTGAAACAAAAAAGAAAATCAAAACCCAAACAGAAAAAAAAAAAAACACAAAAATCAAAGAGAGAAAATAAATAAATAAAATTGCCAAATGGTTGAAAGCAGTCAAAATAAATTTATAGACCAAAATTACTAATATAACAGGAGGTTAATCTTCTTCTTGACAAATATTACAGAACAACCAAACCAGAGTGGGAAGCATTGTGTGAACACATTGATTCTATCAATGAAAGATCAGATGAATTGAAGAAAATAAAGAGGATAAATATAGCAAAAAATTTACGGGTAATTCATTCTTCACCTTATCAAGATCTTGGAATAAGTTGTGAAAACTGGATGTGGGACAGGAGAATAACAGTAAATCCAGTAATTTATCCTTGGAATCAATACCTTGAGGATTCTCTCACTATTCACAACTTCCTTGCAGATATAGAGAGGAAAGAATTAGCCCTACGATACAACAAGAGATACTGTAGAATTCTTAGAGCTGTATGTTTTAGATAATTGTGCCAAGAGTTGTGTTACGAGCTACAATTTAGAATTCCTGATCCTATTGTAACTAAAGCTTACTTTGTTCAATTGATTCAATTGTTGGTAGACTATTTTAATTTTGAAGAGGAACATTTTATGACACTAGAAAAACTTGATCCAATCAACGATATTCATAAATTATTTAAAGAGTATTAGACATATTGCTAAAAAAAAACAAGAAGTTTAGAACATTCATGAGCAGACCTAGAGACTCTAAAGGAATATTTATAAAAACTAACAAAATAGAAGAAAAATCCCCAAGAGACTTTAGAGCACCTGGAATTTATAAATTAGTAAAAACTGAGGCTACAACATCAACCAATCAATCTGAAATCCTAGATCAAGATCCCAATTCATATTTATTGCCCAATCTAGAATTTGACAACTACGTATATCCTTCTTCTATAATTTTTGAACCTATACCTGATTCAATTCTTGAAATCCTATATTTAGGTATGGCTGATGAGCAAAGTGGTTTGGGAGAGGAAGGAGAAAATTATGGAAATGGGAGACAAAGGCAAGAGAGATCGGGGAGAAACCAAACAAAGAAAAATATTCCCTTTACCAATCTTACATACAGAAGGGACAACAAGAGAACTTTAATCAATCCTTGTTTCCATATTGCCTACCTTTCATGGAAAACCCTATGAAGATCATGATGCTTTTCTTTTTTAATTTGAAGTAGGATATCAATCTTACTTTTACACCACCAATGAGTAAAATCTAAGGTTATTTCCATATACTCTTAAATATGCAGCTTTTATATGGTTTATGGGTGTAGGAAAAGGAGTTTGTAATCATTGGGATGGAGAAAATGGATTAAAACAACTATTCCTTGAAATATATCAAGATTATTGTAGAGTTAGGGATACTAAAGCTGTGCTTTTTCATATGAATCAAAAAGAAGAATATTTGGAGGACTATCTCAAGATATTTCAATTTGCAGGATCTAGAGTAATTATAGACCTTGAAGAAGAAATCCTAAAAGAACTTTTTTTGAAAGGATTAAAAGAAGATGTTCTTGAGATTTTAAATCTTATGGCAAAAGGAGACATTCATATTATATCACTTGAGGATATTATAAACCTTTGCATAAATTATTCAAGAAAAAAACCTCTAAGAAGTAATAAATACACATCCATAGGAGGAGTGACAAGAGCTGAAATTGGAAATATGTTGGAAGGTTTAAAAACTATTTTTTTAAAGTAATTTGAACTCATCTTTGGACTGAATGGATAAAAAAATCAAAAGATAGTGAAGAAGTTTACTGCCACAGATGTAGGGAAAAGGACAATATGATAGAATATCCTCTCAACATAACAAATATCTCCAATATTTCTGCTTGTTGCCAAATTTGTGATCAAAATCATAAAATTGAAAAATGCAAGTATATCTCTGTTGTTAAAGTTGCCATAAAAGAACCTGAAGTGGAAGAGGCAGAAGATGTTTATTTTATCACTCAAAGATGAAATGGTCCATTTAATGGCCCATCAAATTGGTCAAACCCTAATTATCCCAACCAACAAATGCCTAATCAATGGTCCATTGCACCAAATTGGACAAATTGGAATTCTTACAACCAAGACTGGAGTATACCCTTATGGGCTCAATTTATGGCTAATTCCTATGGAGGACAACCCCCATGGAATCAAGGGACACAAAATCAGAATATGCCTAGTTGGAATAATAGTGGCCAATATAATCAAGGTGGCACCAATTGGTCCCCAAATACAATGCAACAACCAAATCTTCAAAATCAATTTAGGGGACAAAACACTCAAAACCCACCTCAAAATAGACTTCTATCACCTCCAAACAATAATACTAATCCTCCTAAGCAACCACCTCTTCCAGCTCAATCAATTACTAACCCTAACAACAATAATAATGTTCAACAAGTTTATGAGGCCAATGAAACATGTTCTATATCTGTAGAGCCATGTCAACAGATTCAATTAAGATCAAGAAAGGTGTTCGAAAATAATGTCACTCTCATAGAATTTGATGATCCTATTCCACATTTGGTTGAAAAAGAAGATAGTAACAAAAAGGAAACAAAAAACCAACCAAAAAATATTCCAACAAAGCAGCAAGAAATCCAAATAAGAAAGGAAGTAGAAATACCATTTCCTCAAAGACTGGAAATACCAAAAGAACCATCTAAGTCAGCCTTTAACTCCCTTCAAGAACTAGAAGGCATTATTATTAAAATCCATTTATTACAAGCCATCAAGGATATACCTATCTATTCCAAAATTATTAAAAATATATGTTCAAAGAATAAAAAAAAGAATGAATTTTAAACTATTCAAGTCATTGGACAATTATCTAAGATTATTATAAGAGATAGGTTATTACCAAAATATACAGATCCTGGAATACCTATACTCATTGTGCATATTGGAGATATAATATTACAAAATGTATTTATTGATTTAGGAGCCGCTATTAATGTCATGACCAAAGAAACAACAGAATCCTTAAGGATCCATAAACTACAATTAATTTCTATTGTGCTTAAACTCGTTGATAGATCTACTATTAAACCAAAAGGAAAGTTAGAAGACATTATGGTCTCAGTAAGTTCATGGGAATACCCTGTAGAATTTATAGTCTTACAAGCCAAAAATAAATTAGAGATACATCCCTTAATACTAGGACACCCATGGCTTGCAACAGCTGATGCTTACATTAGTTGTAGATCAGGAAACATGACTATTTCTAATGGTAAGGATACAAAAGATCTTAGTTTATTCCCTGAATCACCAATAGAAGAAGAATTTCCAAAGTAGTTATGGTATTATTTCCCTCATGAATATGATGATATCCAAACCTTATCAGTTAATATTCTAATTGAACAACTTTAACAAGAGGTTGAGGGACCCCTACCACTATTGTTAGAAAATCAACAAAAAAATCAAGGTCAAGATAGTAGTTGTGCATCTCAATCTTCCATTTATGAGGCAAGCACAAGTCAATATCAAATGGAACCATATGGTTATGATTTAAATATTTTTGATAATGATATAAATGGGATAAATGTAAATACTAAAAAATGTAAATAAATAGATATTATACCAGGAAGAAATCTCACCATTAGTAATGAACTCATGAGCATACAAGAATCACAATTGGTAGATGTGCTTAAAAGGCATAAATCAACATTCACATGGACCTATAAGGATATGAAGGGTATCGACCCAAATGTTTGTACCCATAGAATATTTATTCAAGAAGGTTGTAATCCAATAAGAGAACCCCAAAGACGGTTGAATCCAGCTATGAATTAAGTATTTCAAAAGGAAATCCTTAAACTCTAAAAGGCAGGATTTATATACCCAATTTTCAACAACCAATGGGTGTCACCTTTGGTGATAGTCCCCAAAAAAATGGTAAATGGAGAATTTATGTTGATTATAGAGAATTAAACAAAGTAACCAAGAAATATTATTTTCCCTTACCATTTATTGATCAAGTCCCAAATACCTTGGTTGGAATGAAATATTTCTAGTTTTTAGATGGTTTTAGTGGGTATAATAAAATCTCCACAACTGAAGAAGATCAGGAAAAAATAACTTTTACATGTCCTGCAGGAACCTATGCTTATAATGTTCTACCTTTTGGATTATGCAATGCACTTGCAACTTTTCAAAGAGCTATATTAGCTATTTTTGTTGACTTAATAAATGAATGCATGGAAGTTTATATGGATGACTTCACAGTATACAATACTACCTTTGAAGAAACATTATCAAACTTACAAAAAAATTTGTAAGATGCCAAGAGCAAAATCTCTCTCTAAGTCATGAAAAGTGCTTTATGATGATGAAAGGAGGTATTGTTCTAGGACATTATATATCATAATATGGTGTTAACGTGGACCTTGCAAATATACAAGTTATTCAAACCCTTCAACCTCCAAAAACACAAACATAGGTGAGAAGTTTCTTAGGACACGCTGGATAATACCATAGGTTCATTAAAGACATTAGTAAATTTGCTACTCCCATTCTTAAACTCTTAACTAAAGATAGTGAATTTAATTGGACAAACGCATGTCAAGAAGCCTTTGAATAAATTAAATAAAATTTGACCATTGATCCAATCTTAAGAGGATCAAATTGGGAATTACCATTCCACATACATTGTGATGCTTCAGGTTATTCCACATACATTGTGATGCTTCAGGTTATGCAATAGGAGCAGTATTGCAACAAATAGAAAATAAAATACCTTATGCTATCTATTATGTAAGTAAAAACTTGCATGGAGTTGAGCTTAACTACATTGTTACAAAAAAAGAATTTTTAGTTGTAATTCATGCACTCAATAAATTTAAACATTTCATAATAGGGTATGAAGTATTTTTTCACACTAATCACTCTACCATTAGATACTTAGCAAAAAAAGCAACAGTGGGCAGTAGAGTGATTATATGGCTTCTATTACTACAAGAATTCAATGTCACAATTATAGATAAGGCAAAAAAATATAATGTTATTGCTAATCATTTATCTCGCATGTAAATATTTTATGATAACGAGTTGATTCCTGATAATTTTCCAGATGAACATTCGTTTGCTCTTTTTATTTTTACCCCTTGGTATGCTAATATTGTAAATTATTTAGTAATGGGAAAAATGCCTCAAAATTATACACCGCATGAGCGTAGAAAATTAATACATCAAGTATTCCTTTTACATGGATTCATGGAATTCTGTTTAAAAAATGTCCTGACCAAATTATCAGATGTGTGCAATAAAATGATGTATATGACATTATTATGGCAGCACATGAAGAACCTTGTGGAGGTCATTATGCCACCCAAATAATAGTTATGAAAATACTTCAAACGAGGTACTTTTGGCCTACTATGACTAAATATGCTCTTCAATTTATTGATAGATGTGATGCTTGTCAACGAGCTAGCAAGCCTACACCATCTATAAAAATATCTTTGGTTCCATAAATAGCTCTTGAACCATTTGAAAAATGGGAAATTGAATTTTTTGGACCTATAGACCCTCCAAGATATGGTAATAAACACATACTTGTATGTACAAATACATTACCAAGTGGGCTAAAGTTAAAGCTCTTCCATGAGCTCAAGCTAGAGTAGTGGTCAATTTTCTTTATGAAAATATAATGCAACACTTTGGAGAACCAAGAGAATTAGTTTTAGATCATGGACCTCAATTCACCTCCAATTTTATTGATCATTTTGTTAACATCTATCAAATAAAACATAAGAAAACCTCACCATATCACCCTAAGGCTAATGGACAAGTAGAAGTTACAAATAGAGAACTTGAAAATATTATTACAAAAACTATAGTTGTTAATAGGGGTTATTGGTGATTGAGTTTTATCCCTCATGATTTCTAATTGTAACAAGTAAGATCCACCTTGAGTTTTTTCAAGGCAAACACATCGAAAACTAGTTTTTATGTTCTAGGGTTTCTAGAGCTAAGGAAAGTCCAGGGCATCTGGTGGGTTGCCGTAGTGTTTTTCTAGTTACTATGGATCTGAAGGTGAGTCTGTTGCCCTAGGAGGGTACAATGGGGACTCCTCCGGATCCTCTCACAGGGAGAAAGAGCTCTTTTTTAGATTTTCTAAAAGATAAATCTCCATCTACTAATGACAAAGCACAGAGAAATGTTCTTCATATGCTCTTCAAGAACGCTGGAAAGAAATCAACAGCCTAATGAGTCAATGGATGCCTTCCGTGGTCTGAATCAAGGCCCAAGATTGTCATCGAGCCAAGGATGGTCGAAGAAACAGTATTCTACAGATCCAATCAAGATCTAATATATAAATTCATGGGTATTCGCCCTACCCTGAATTTCTTGCATTCCTAGGTCAGGAAAAACTGGGAGCCTCATGGTGAGTACTCCTTATGGTTTATTATAAATGGGTATTTCATTGTTATTTTTTCTTCTCTGGTCGATAGAAATAGGGGTTTTGAATCAGAAAAGAGAAACCATGGTCCGACAGGGTTATTTGTTCAACCCTGGAGAGTGGGTTTCGATCCTCGTATTGAACCCACGGCTGTCCCGGTTTGGATCTATTTGTATGCTCTTCCAATGGATTTTTTGGGTGAGCAGGTTTTGGAAATGATCAATAACTCCCTTGGAAGAAATTTGGGGGTCTCCACAGACACCATAGAAGGAAACACAACTGTCTTTGCAAGAATTTATTTGGAAATGGATATTAGCCAGCCTCTACTGGCAGAGGTGGAACTTGAACTGGCAGGACTATCTTGGATTCAACAGATAGATTATGAGGCTCTGACCTTCAGATGCAGAGTTTGCCACAAATACGGGCATTTGGCCTGGTTTTGCCCAAATAATTTGAACACAAAAATGGAGGCCCCGCTAGGAATGCCAAATCTTCCCAAGGAGGGTAAGTCAACTCTAACCAAAGAACCAACCAATACTCCTCAGGGTAAAGAAGTTCAGAGAGATGGCTTTGAACAGACAAAAAGAAGGAGAAAGCAAAAGAAAAATGGTAAAGAGCAAACACAACTCAAGCCAGCCAATAGGTATGAAATATTTAAGACACTAGTGGACCAAGAGGATCAAGTCATGGATGGAGTGGATGGGAATACTAAAAATAATAACATCCACGCTCAAGCTTCTCCTTCATCTCCCACCGTCATAGAATAGGTAATTGAGTACACTAAGTTACCACAGTCAGAGAGTGCAGGGGCATTGATAGTGCATACCCAAGAGTAGCCAATAATCAAGGATGTCAGCATGGGAATACCAGAAAAGAATAGAGAAAGGCCAACTCTAAGGATAACTCAGGTGGAAAAGAGATCAAAAAATAGCAACTCTCAAGGAGTGGGCAAAAAATCAAATAAGGACCTGCTAGCAGTTCAAGGAGACAAACTGATCATTGGAGGATCGGTGAGGCCAATTGATTCTTACTGCTCTCAAGGTTATCAATGATTATACAATCATGGAATTTTAGGGGTTTAAACAGTAGAACCCATCAATATGTTGTTCAAAGACTCTTAGAAAAATGCAAAACAGATTTGTTGCTTATCCAGGAGACAAAAATGTCATTAGATCTTATGTGTAAAATAGTTAATAGAATTTGGAGGGGCACTGGGCATATGGATGTGGCTGCCCAAGGTGCCTCAGGGGGGATTGTTACTCTTTGGAACTCTCTGGAATGGACTACAATAGAACATATAGCTTGGATGGGTGTTCTCACATCTCATTTTAGGAATAATGTCACAGCTGAACATGTTCTAATCACAAATTTTTATGGGGCTCAAAACATTGATGGCCAGAGGCTTCAATGGAAATTTGTGCATAACATGAGGATCTCAAGGGAATATTTAGACTGGATTATTGCGGGGTATTTTAATGCTAAATTATCTTCTAGAGATTAGGAAGGGGGAACCCCAATTTTGGACCCAGGGGATCAACTTTTGATTTCCCAAGTCTAGGATTTTTACTTAGTGGATATTAAGGGCCCTGGAACCAACTTTACTTGGACTAACAAGAGGAGGGAGCCACATAGCAGGAAGGTAAAGCTAGACCGTTTTCTGGTTTCAGAGGAGGCATTTGTAAAATGGAATACAAAATTTTAGATTTTGGAGGGTCCAATTTTAGATCACTTTTCCATTTTGTTGGAGGGATGGATTATGACAGGGCAGCATCACAAACCTTTTAAATTTGAGAATTTTTGGTTACAAAAATAGGATCTTCGAAAGAAAATTCGACAGTGGTGGGAAGAAGGTCGTCTACCTTTTGGGACAGCAATGTTTAGATTCCACAAATAGCTTCTTTATGTCAAAGCTCAATTGAAACAATGGAGGTGAGCTAACAAGACATACTTCCAGCTCCAAAGAGCTCCTTTGGTGGCCATATGGGATGAGGTTCAAAAACACTTTAGGGAAGGAACAATTACAGAGCAGCTCAAAGTTGAGGATGATGGTTTGCGTAAAGCGGTTGAGGACATTGACAACCAAGAGGAGACCTACTGGAAACAGAGAACAAGAACCACTTGGTTATTAGAAGGTGATAGAAATACCAATTTTTTCCATCGGTCAGCCTATGCTAGGAGATAGATGAATAACATGGAAGCTCTTCAATATGAGAATGGACACTCCTTTGATACTCTTCCTGGTATGCATTCCCATTCAATGGATTATTTTTCTAAACTTTTTAAGGAAAGTATGGAGCAAGATGAAGAGGCTCAAAACAAAGTTATTGATGTCATACCCTCTGTTATCTCTGAAGAAGAAAATTAGACCCTTCTTAAACCCATTGATAGAGAAGAACTGAAGAATGCGGTCTTTGGAATGAGCACTGGCAAAACTCCAGGACCAGATGGCTTTCCAATTGAGTTTTTTTAGGCCTTTTGGGATACTTTGGAGGAGGATTTTTTGGCTGTCATAGAGGAGTCCAGAGGTAATAAAATAATGCTTAAGGCATTAAATCATACCTTCATCACTTTAATTCCAAAATGGGAGGATGGGGTACATATTTCAGATTATAGACCTATTGCCTTATGCAATGTGATTTATAAAATAATCACAAAGGTAATGGCTGAACGGCTAAAACCTCTTTTACATAACATTATCTCCTTAGAGCAAGGGGGTTTTGTAGAGGGTAGGCAGATCTTGGATGGGGTGGTTCTTGCTTAGGAGGCAATCCATACAATGCAAAAATCTAGTAATAAAGGAATGTTCATTAAATTAGATATGTCAAAGGCTTATGATAGGGTGGAGTGGAGTTTCTTGTCAAAGATGATGGCAACCTTTGGTTTCTCTCAAGACTGGATAGAATGGGTAATGAGTTGTGTTTCTACTCCGTATTATTTAGTGTTAATCAAGGGTCTTCCCTCACAACCTTTTGGAGCCACTTGAGGCCTTCGTCAAGGGGACCCTTGCTCTCCCTATCTTTTCCTCATTTTGGCTGAAGGATTAGGTAGACTTTTCTTGAGGAGAAGACATCAAGGTTTGCTAACAGGTATCAAGGTGGGTGAGGAAATTTTGACTCACCTATAGTTTGTGGATGATACAAGATTGGTTGGAGTGGCCAGCTTCAGGGAAGCAAGAGTGATCAAAGATACTCTTAATGTCTACCTTAGGGCTTCAAACCAAGTCATCAATGATAAAAAATCCAAAGTGGTCTTTCTCAATCTTGATCAATGGCTCCAGGACAGAGTTCTAGATATCTTGGGATTCACAAGGACTTCTCTCCCAGTAGTTTACTTGGGGGTTCCTTTGCATTTTAAAAAACTAAAAATATATATCTGGAAGAATATTTTGTATTGTATCAAATATAGAATGAATCATTGGTCTCACAAATGGTTAAGCTATTGGTGTATATTAACTTTTTTACAGTCAGTCATTCAGGCCATGCCAATTTATAAATTCTCTATCCTCGCTGCCCCACATACTATATGGAAAGAGCTGGAAAATATGGCTAGAAGATTTTTATGGGAAGGAGTAAAAGGAGAGAGGAAATGGGCCTTAGTTGGTTGGGATAAAGTAACCTGACCCAAGGAAAAAGGAGGGCTAGGATTGAGAAGATCCAAGTTAAATAATAAAGCTTTGGTTGGAAATCTGTACTTGGAGGTGGATTTCCCAACCAACCTCCTTATTCAATAGAATCCTAACTAGTAAATATTTGGGTCATGTTAACCCCAATGAGGTGGGTTGTTTCCCTTTGGATGGTTCTAGATCCTTAGTGTGGTAGGCTCTCAAGCTAGGATCTCAGGTAGTTAAAGATCGATTGTTTTGTAAAGTGGGGAGAGGGAAGAAGGCATGTTTCTAGACAGATTCATGGGATCAATACCCACCCATCATTGTTGAATTCCCTGAATTGCAACCAATAAAAATAGCCATAGAAACCAAGGGATGGGTCCAAATTGAAAGTTATTTCACCACTAGTCAGCTGGGGGAGTATAAGTTTAAGCATTTTAAGAAGTCGGAGTAGTGGCCAATTTCAATCCCTCTAGAGTTGGCACCCATCATGACTAAAATCTTGACAAAAATATTTCTCATAGGTAGAGACGAGGAGGATGAATTAGCTTGGGGATTTGGGAGCCCTGGTGTCTATACAGTGAAGGACGGATATGACAAGATCCTCCTAGAGCCTCCACCCCATTCATATCCAGTAGAGGATTGGAGAAATATTTGGCACTCCAAGGGTTGGCCGAAAGTAAACTTTTTTGCCTGGCAGTTTATGCACAATGAAATTCTCACTTTTGACAATCTCAGATGTAGAGGAATCATCGGTCCATCTCAATGTGTTTTATGCTATAAGAATGAGGAAACATCTGATCACCTGATGTTTGAGTGACCTTTCACGCATCAAATTTGGAAGCGATGGCTTTTTTACTATAAAATTCAAGTTAATGGTGACTTGAATCGGACTAATATCTAGGAAATATGGAAGAGGGGTAGATTTAAATCTAAAGCTCTTCGAATTGGTTGGGATCTTGGATTAAACTTCATTTGGTGGCAAGTGTGGTTGGAGAGAAATGCTAGAATTTTTAGAGGAATTTTTTCCTCATTAGATGGAGTTTGGTAGGTCATCTGGAGCAAAGTCATAAAAACTTTTGCCGTCTATGCTAAAGAGGAAACTCAGGTTATTACTGGGCCAATGGAAGAGGGAGTTGAAGAGCAAGAGGGACAGGACAGAGCTATTTGGAAACCACCCTGATAAGGTTGGATTAAAATTAATACTGATGGAGCTACAAAGGGCAATCCGGGTAGTGCCAGAATTGGAGTGGTTTGCCAGAATCATGATGGATTAGTGCTCTATTGGGAACTGCAATGCTTGGGAAGAGCCACAAACAATTAAGTAGAAGCCATAGCTATCAAATCTGCTTCTATTTGGGCAGTGAAACAGGGCCACAGGAGGATAATACTTGAATCAAATTCTCAAATAATGGTTGGAGCTCTAGATGAGGAATTTTGCCTTGAAAGCATGGAGGTTGAGGATTCTTGTCACTCAAATTAAGGAATTATGGAAGGAATTAGATGATGTGATTCCAGTTTATGTGAGTAGAGATTTAAACAAGGCAGCCGACTTCTTGGCTAAAATGGGTGCTGAGAAGGAGGTAGGTGTTCAGCTGCATAGTGACATGGCTATTGACGATGAGGTGATTAGGTAGGGTCTTGAAAGGTCCTTGAGCCAATGATCAAAGAAAAAGCAAAGGGAGGAAAGTTGTCATGATATTACGACATGTTGCGTCGTCACAGTCACTAGAGGAAAGTTGTCATGATATCGCGACATGTTGCATCATCGTAGTCACTAGATGAAAGTTGTCGTGATATCGTGACATGTTGCTTCGTCGCAGCCAAGGGCAAAAATTTGTCATGATATCGTGACATGTTGCTTTGTCGCAGCCAAGGGAGGAAAGTTGTCACGATATCGCAACATGTTGCTTCATCATGGCCAAGGGAGGAAAGTTGTTGCGATATCGTAACATGTTGCTTTGTCGTGGCCAAGGGTGGAAAGTTGTCATGATATTGTGACATGTTGCTTCGTAGCGGGCAAGGGATGAAATTTTTCGTGATATCACGACATGTTGCTTCGTCACGGGCAAGGGAGGAAATTTGTCACGATATCATGACATGTTGCTTCATCGCGGCCAAGGGTGGAAATTTGTCGTGATATCATGACATGTTGCTTCATCGCGGCCAAGGGTGGAAAGTTTTCATGATATCACGACATGTTGCTTTGTCACGGCCAAGGGTGGAAATTTGTTGCGATATCACGACATGTTGCTTCATCGCGGCCAAGGGTGGAAAGTTGTCGCGATATCACGACATGTTGCTTCGTCGCGGCCAAGGGTGGAAAGTTGTCATGATATCGTGACATGTTGCTTCGTCGCGGCCAAGGGTGGAAAGTTGTCGCGATATCACGACATGTTGCTTCATCATGGCCAAGGGAGGAAAGGTGTCGCGATATCGTGACATGTTGCTTTTTTGTGGCCAAGGGAGAAAAGGTGTCGCGATATCGTGACATGTTGCATTTTCATGGTCAAAGGAGAAAAGGTGTCATGATATCGCGACATGTTGCATTTTCACGGCCAAAGGAGAAAAGGTGTCACGATATCGCGACATGTTGGATTTTCATGGCCAAAGGAGAAAAGGTGTCGCGATATCGTGACATGTTTCATAGTCGTGGACAAAGGAGGAAAATGTTGTGATATCCCGAATTGTTGCTTCATCACGGCCGAAAGGGAAAATGTGTCATGATATTGCGACATGTTGCAACATCGCGACCGAAAGAGAAAAAGTGTCACGATATCGTGACATCTTGCTACATCGTGGCCAAGAGAGAAAAAGTGTCACAATTTTGTGACATGTTGCTCCGTCGCGGCCGAAAGAGAAAAAGTGTCGCAATATCACGACATGTTGCTACATCGTGGCCAAGAGAGAAAAATTGTCGCGATATCGTGACATGTTGCATTTTCGTGCCCAAAGGAGAAAAGTATCGCAATATCGTGACATGTTGAATTTTTGCGACCAAAGGAGGAAAATGTCGCGATATCGCGACATGTTGCTTTTTCATAGCCAAAGGGGAAAGGTGTCGCGATATTGTGACATGTTGCATTTTCACGACCAAAGGAGAAGAATAGTGTCACGATTTTGTGACAAGTTGCATCAACTGACCATGCCGACCCCCCTGCTAGCTAGTTAATGGTTCAGGAGATTTGGCTCCATTGCAAATCTTCTTCTACTATTGTAAGCATGTGTTCTCTTTGACTTCAGTTGGGAAGAGTCTTTTCCCATATTTTTATTGATATTTATTTTAATACAAGTTTTTTCAAATTTTTCAAAAAAAAATAGGGGTGATTGGTCTGAAATATTAAAAGAAGTTGTATGGGCATATAATACAACTTGGAAAACTACCACAGGATTATCACCATATGAAATAGTTTATGGAAAACAAGCCATCATGCCCATTGAATTTGAAATAGAAACCCTTCGCACAATGATACAACTTAACATGAGTTTGGATAATGCACAAAAAGGAAAGTTGAAAAAATTAAATATTCTGGATGAGAAAAGATTAGAAACATTACATAGAACTAAAATAACTCAACAAAAATGAAATAAATGGCATGATAAACACATTGTACCACATACATTTAAATCAGGAGATTGGACCTTGTTATTTGATTCTCGTTACAACTATTTTCAAGGTAAATTAAGAACAAGATGGCTAGGACCCTATGAAATTGAGGAAATATTTAGAAACGGTACAGTCAAGCTTAAGCCTATATATGATTCAACAAGGAAACTACTAGTAAATGGACATAGGCTAAAACTTTATAAGAAGCCATTATATAAGGAAGAATGCATACATCAGTTTAGACAACACACTGATATGCAGTATATTTCTAAACTACAATTAGTAACTATTCAATAAACTCTCTTTGAAAAGAAAATAATAATAATAATAATAATATAATTATATACATATATATCAAAATTTAAAATAAAAAAAAAGCATTAATATATATATAAATGATTATGCTTCCTTTATTTCATCATGAAGTATCTATATTATTTTCCATTTTCAGTCTTAAATCTTTAAAAAAAAATAGCTCAAGGAAAAACTCTTTCTGTCAAACTTTGTAGGAAAATGATTACAACATGATACATAGTACTTAGTTGCTAGATGAAATCTAGGTATTTTTCAAATACTCAAACTATATCTAGTATTTTGAGCAAAAATTTTCATTGGAAATAGAACAAATCTTTTAAAATGTTATAAGTGACTCCTAGATGATCAAGTTTCTCTTTTAACCACACACAAATATACATCTAAACACATTGTGAAGTTTTGGAAAAATTAACTCGTGTTATTTTTACCATAAAGTCAAATGTTTCCCTTGCTTATCTATTTTTATGCATGGTATAGAGTACTAATGAATTGGCAAAATGACAAGCTCGCCCTTCACCCTTCAAAAAATAATAAAAAATAAAAAATCCCTTGCTCCTCATCTAATCGAGCAAGTATCCTAATAAATTCTTGCTTCTCCTCAAAATAAGCAAGAACCCCAAAAAGTAATGAAAATTTTCTTGCTTCTCTTCAAAATAAGCAAGAACCTCAAAAAGCACTACAAATTTCTTGCTAGGCAAGTATCCCAAATAAAGCACAAAGTAAAAAGGGTCAAAAGAGCTTGAATCCTTGGAATTCTTAGTATCTCAAACACCATGGGATATTCTTTATTAAGATATCCTTACGTATTAGCAATAAGTCTGGATAAGACCTCTAGATGCTCATAAGATTAGCTAGTTTTTTGGCATATGTAACCCTTGTTTTTTAATCCTTACTCACAATAAGCAATGAATCTTCACTACGCACATAGTTGGTCTTGAAAGAGGCTTGAAAATACTAGGACAAATTTAACACTAAATTAATTTGTGATAGAAGTAAATGAAGTTTGTTTCAGCATTGCTAGAATATTATTTGAAGTCCTTGATGAATCACCCTAGAAATATCACATGCAAAAATCAATAGTACATTCTCATAAAAGTACTTTGATTTCAATATTTTCTACAAAAATATGTTTTGTGTCCACCACATTCTATCCTTTAGAAGAAAAGCCATATTAATATCTATTTCACTTTTTCGTATAATTCTTGATATCCTAGAAGGCTGAAATCAGATTTTTATAACCTGTGTTTCTATCTTGAGAAACTTCTTAATGACATACAAGAAGCATACTCATTAAAATTATAAATAAACCCCCATATTTAAAATCATTTTTTTCCATCAAAATAAATAAGTACCCTTCCTTTTGTGTTGGCTATATAGCCAAAATTACATTTTGGGGGAGGATAAATAAAGGCATAGATAGCTCATAATATAGTTTGGGGGAAGAAAACAGGTAAAGTATTTCCTTAACCCTAATAGTGGTTTTGGTAGATGTCTTTCGTAAGTGTCTTCCATAAGTATCTTCCATAAGTGTCTTCCGTAAGTATCTTTCATAAGTATCTTTCGTAAGCATCTTCCGTAAGTAGTTTTTGTAAGTATTTTCTGTGTCTTTTGTAGATACCCTCTGTAAAAAATAGTTTTTCGTAAATATTTTCTAAAAAAAAATTTCGTAATATCATTATCAGTAATACTATTCTATAATATCATTATTCGTAATACTATTCCGTAATACCCTTCTGTAGTTGTCATCCCCAAAAATCACAAATCTAATATATATATATAATTAAAATATATATTTATAATAATAATTAAAATAAAATATATTTAAAATCAGAATACGAAATAATATTATAAATAATAATACTTGTAATATATAATAATATATATAATATATAATAATACTAAATATAATAATAATATACAACTTTAAAAATAATATTATATACAACTAACTTTACCATATATACCGATGAGCCTTATAAAATAAAAAGAATAATATAAAAATAATAATAAATTATTAATAATAAAATAAAACTATAATAAAATTAAAACTATATAATAAAATATATGATTATAACTTATTGATGCAGGCCTTTTTCATAAGCCACGAGTACAACATAAGAAAGCGTGGCACCAACGATCAACCATCGCCCAAACCAATCAAAGCACGACACCAACGATCAACCGTCATCCAAACCAATCAAAGCATGGCACCAACGATCAATCATCACCCAAACCAATCAAAACGTGACACTTTATTACTCCCACCATGCGAGGTGTTAAGAGAATTTGACGAAGAACTACACCACAAAAATATTACATTAGCACGAGACACGTGACTCTGTCCAACCAATCGGGAGAGATTACATGGATCAAAGTTTCCCGTCATCGATTAACATACGATCAAGGGTTGAGGAGGAAAAGAGAAAACACAGGTATTGCGATCGTGTTTGCGTTTGATCATCAACACGTGCCTCTTTCTTGCCCAATCAAGCGACAAGCATGTAATATTTAATTATCATCGTCGATTGACATAGGATCGACGAACAATATTGTCCCAAAATTTAAAAACCCTAATCATCATATATTTTAGGGTAAACACCACCGTCATTGATAGGTTTTCAAGGTAAATCGTCGTAGATTCTAGGGTAAGCATCACCGCCATTGATAGGTGTTGAAGTCATCGATAGAAAAAAAAACATAGTATCCACTATCGGATGAAACATAATGACATTGCATGCGGCCATGCAGATGAAACAAACCAGTCCCAACCCAAATTCAATCATGAAATGCAAAATATTGTGAGGATTTGAGGGAATAATCTGAGTAGAAAGGTCGATATCATATAATTTTTCCTATGTTAGCACCAAATCAGGTCAAAATTATAGATTTTTTTTTAACAAACGTCGAAAGGTGGCAAACCTATGGTGAAAGCGACAGGTAACTTATTATTATTATTTAAATTTTGATTTTATTTTTTTTATTATTGTTGTTTTCCTATTTACGAAATAGATTTTTTCTCCTTTACTTTGTCCATGCGTCAGAAAGGAAACACAGAAGTATGCAGAGATTAAGAAAAAAAAATGAAATTTTGTCTTAGGGTAAAATTTGGGAATTACATGAAATTTTGTCTTAGGGTAAAATTTGGGAAAAACATGAAATTTTGTCTTAGGGTAAAATTTGGGAAAAACATGAAATTTTGTTTCAGCGTAAAATTTGGGAGAAACATGAAATTTTGTTTTAAGGTAAAATTAAGGAAAAATATGACATTTTGTTTTAGGGAAAAATTAAGATAAACTGTAGAGATTCTTGTGGTAAATTACAGGGATTTAAAAAAAAAAGAGGATTTCAAAATAAAAATAAGTATATGGAATTTATGAAATTAGGGTAAATTTTTAGGGGTTTGTGAAAAACTAGAAAAAATATCATATGTATTAAGTATTTTTAGAATTGGTCGAACAATTACAGTGGTTAAAACATTTTTTTACACAGACTTGGTATGATAATAGTAGGATTTTAAATTATGTTACGTTTTTTATGTAGGAGTTGTTACTATTCGAGGATATATTGTATTTTATTTTTAAAAAATAAGATTCTATATAATAAAAATAATAATAATAATAATAATAAACAATAAATTTTTAAGGGTTTTGTCGACCTCTAAACAAAACTTCTGTTTATATATAACTTGCAGGGTTTTTGGTGAAAACTCATCTCCTCTCAACCCTCAGCCGTCACCATGCCTAAACTCATGTTCCAAAAATGTAGTGAGTCGTCATCCATCGACACACAAAACCCAAGCAACTCTATAATTGAACTTTTCAAAAATGCTCGATGGTGGGAGGCCCTGACCAAATTTAAAGGTCATGACTTAGGGATGGCAAGGTAATTTGTATTAAACTGTAACCCTGATACTATGGTCACCCATGTTGGAGGACTTAAAATAGAAGTAAACCCTAGCATGATCTCTGAAGTGTTGAATTTACCTGAGGTTGGTCTTCCATATTATAAAAATTTGAAGAGTTTCACCGAGTTGGTAAAAAAATTCAATGAGAAGTGCATAATCCTTAGAGATAAGGAGGGGTTGATAAAAGGTGTCTCAACCTCTACACTTTCCTTTCTATGGTAGGAAGCAGCTGTAATTATTATTAAATTCTTTACTCTTGAGGGACGAATATCTGTTTTATCATCCTATCACATTTGGATGTTAATTAATTTGAAATATCCAGATAAAACTGACTGTGTTATCAACCTCCCTTGTTTTTTGTTCCAATATTTTAAGTCAATTGTTTTAATATTGAAACCCAAAAGTTCTCAAGAAAAACCTAAGCTACACCTAATTGCTCACCATGGCTTGATTAAATTAATTATTTTGAAAAAATCTTGTGAAATGAAAGTGTCTTGGAACTAGATTGTGAAAGAATCTAACGTACCTGAGTGCTTAGAATCCATTGAGTGTGAGGGAGAACAATCAACAAAGGAAGAACATGACTCTGATAGCTAGGATGAAGAGCCTAAAAACCCACAATGAAAACGTAAATCTAGGAAATATAAATCCCAACCAGATATCAGAAAGAAGAAGAAAATTGTAGAAAATTCTAAATAAGAAGATGAACAAGGGCTTGAACAAGAACTACCTGTAAACGAGTCTACTATAGAAACTCTGTCCTATCTTCGTGCATAAAATACAGTGTTGTAAATGAAAATTGATAGGCTAAGAGAGGATTTTATAGAACAATCTAAAATTATACAGTGAGCCCTTGCTGTTCAGATTGAATTAATTAAGTAGCTTTATGTGGATAAGACACCAAAGCATGTGGACTCTGTCAATCAGCCACCACCTATCGAAGTATCCCCACATAAGAGCTCTACTTCTGGTAAAAAGCCTAAAAAATTGGTAAAATTTAGCAAACAGTTGTACACTGATAAACCAATTGACTTTTCAAAGATCCTCGATGACAGTTCCTAGCAGATCCATAGTATTACTCAACGAAATCAACCTACAAAATTGGATCTACCTACCAAGGAAGGAAATGCATTAAAAAGTCTTATCTTGGATGTAGGGATGCCTTTGGATCCTGATCTGATGATTAACGATGAGGAACTTCATCCTTTGTAGACAAAGGATACAGAGCAGAAAGGAAGTGCTCAAGAGGTTGAGCACATCAAAACAATTATGGTGGAAACACCAGTTGCAGCAGTTGCAACAGTTGTAGATTAGCGAGCTAAGGAATAGGTATAATGAGTAAAATGGGAGCATAAATTACCAGAACCAAGACCACGATAATCTTGGATTTCTTCTCAACATGCACCAGTTGGATGAACTATGAAAAAACTATTATTTTATTAATTATTCAGACTTATATTTTTATGTATTGATCATATTTGTAGATTATTATCTATGGTATTTTATCTTCTGTAGACTTTTATATGATGACATATGCAATATGTACAGTTAATATTTAAAAAAAAAATATTTGTATATTTTTTTTAGATAGTATACGTAATATGTACAGTTAATATTTGAATTGTTTTTGTTGAATTATAGTTGCTAATAAAAATTTTTTATTTCTCAGTTTTGTGAAATCTATAATCTTTTGATAAATGAATTGATTAATATTTTATGTATTCTAGATAACTGATTATTTTCTTATTTTCTTTAAAAAAAATACTTAGCATAGTTCTGTTAAAAATAGTTGTATTCAAGTTGTTTTGAAACAATTCTGGCAAAAACATGTGGATGTTTTAAAATCATATAGGTTTTATAAACAATATTCACTGAGATTCTGGCAATGATTATGATAACTTATGTTATTGTTTTTCTATAACTTAGAATTTTAATTTTGAATATTTTATAATGCATAAAGTTGTTATATTTTGTTCATGTATCTTTCTGCATGCATGAGGAAATGCATGGACTTCAGTTTGGAGGAATGATAAGTGGTTATTTGACACATATTTTTGTACTATAATTGTTTCATTATTACAATTATATGATGATTATGATATGTTTTCTATGAATTATTATTGAATAAAATGTGATTTATTAGGAAAACTGATTAATTACCATAATCTAACAAATGTGTTTGATTTATATCAAATTTATCCGATTTTTGAGAAAAATGCAGGAAAAATGTATGGATGATTGATGAAGAGATTGCAGAGCTTTGGAGTGCACCTCGGATGAGAATAAGAACCAATAGAGTTTGGTGACAACAATAATTGATCTTGTTATAGATGTTGATTATTGAAGTATGTTACTGAAGGTAATTACTGAAGGTAACTACTGAAGGTAATTACTGAAGGTAACTACTGAGGGTAACTACTGAAGACAATTACTGAAGAATGTTTTACCAGCAATTACTGAAGGATAATAAATACTATTGACTTCAACATGCCACATCAGGATTAGACGGCACATAAATATGGACGACACATCAATTTGGACAACAACAAATATTTTCACTTAGCAAAATATTTCATTTCTCACAAACTATCTACGGGAATATTTCAAGTTGAAAAAGTTTTTATTTTATTTATAAAGCTTGTAATCAGTTTATTTTAGGAATTTTGAGATATAAATGCAAATACTGTTAGACTTTACTGGAATATAGGACATGAGGTCCTAATGTATATCTTGCAAGTTAGTTAAAATAGTATTGTCTTGTTAGGATTATTTGTAGGATGCCACTTGGACCAGTCAAAGTATTTATAAGTCCAAGTAGGAGTACGTATTATGTTAGGTTTTAGATTATTTTGATTAATGTATAGTCATCAGTCCATAAAATTTGCATGTTAAATACGTGGAGAATACTGTTTAGAATTATATTAGTTATAGTATAAATTACATAGGAGAGAACTTGAAAGAGGTCTACTCTCTATTGTGTTTATTGTTACATTACAGTTTGTTCTAAGTTTACAATTCTGAAGAAACACATTCAACATGTATAGTTGAAGCTCCAGTAATAAAATAGCATTTTGTTCTTCAAAGATGGTAATTTGTATCAATTTCATGTGTTGTTTGATTTCTACTATGTAAATTATGTTTATCTATTACCTGCATTAACAAAATAGACATAATGTTAGTATTAGTTATAAAATCTAGTTACTAAAATAAGGTAAACTAGGGGAGAAATACTTAAACTACCCTCTAGGAGGCAGGGACCACTCCTATAGATAGTCCTTGAGCTCTCGCCCCTGCATTAGGTTAGGATTAGTTAGCCTTAAATTAAACTGCATTTCAATTTACATAAAATAAGAAAAAATTGCATGAGGATCCTCAAAAAATAAATTAAATCATGTTATAAATATTAGTTTACAAATAATCAGATGCATCAGTAAATCAATTCATTAGTAATTAGGTGCATCAGTAAATAAATTCATCAGTAAAATTAAATCATCATTGCATCATTTTATCATACTCTGCAACATTTATTTCTGCACAAATTTAATTATGTTTATTACTTTCTTGTACATGTGAAACCTGAAAAAGAAACTTGAGCTAAGCTTATTATTAGTTCCTATGATATAATCTATACGGGATTGTTACTCTTTAAATCTAACCTTGATTTTCCTCGGATTGATAAAATTAAATGTAAGCTCTACAGCCGATCACACAACATGATTTTCTCTATGCCTATGTCACACACAATATTTCAAACTACATGTTTTGTCTATTCACCTATAAGCCTACTTAGAGAGCCACGCCAGAAAGTAAAATATCATAGGCCACATATTTTGATAGGGCAATGTTGTAGGAATTTCATCATGCAAGGATGTGGACGACAAATTTTGAGCGGTAAGTTTGAAATGAAAAGAATACCAACAACTATCGCAGGCCCGTGTGTCAGTGTGCAACCACTATCAAATAAAAAATATGGAAGCTTTGTTACAAGAGAAAATCATTGAAGTAGTGTGGATCATCACCAGATTACAAATAAATAGATCATGGTAGCTCCACCAGTTTAGACTCCTGCCAAAAATTATTGTCATAAAGGAGGAGATTGCCACCAAATTATGACCATTGCCTACCAATATTGTCATTTTCTATCTCAGCCTAATAAGGGTCATTGAAGAACGTACATAAACAGAATATGCCACCGAGTAGAAACAATGCTTAGAGTGCCAACACATAGGCAATAGAAACTATGCTTGATCGCATTTCACGAGAGAAAATCCTCGCTACGGTTGTAAATTTTTCTATGTACACCACCCACTCTAGCTTGGAAGTGCATTCATCAATGCGCCTCAACTCAAAATTGGGTAGATCTCTAAAAAAACTGGAACATGCACATAAAAAAATTGCGGTCACCAATAACCACCAATAGGGCCGCAAGAGCAAAGGTGCACCGAAGGTGCATAGGATCGAACCCCCAACCACCATCTATCATTTGCTAGAAATCATCGATATCTGGTACCCAAAAAAATAGGTGCACGCCAGAAAGCTCCAAAGTCGAGGATGCAAAATTGTTGTTTAATGACTCATTTAAACAAAGAGCAACTTTCATAGATCAAATGTATAATGGAGGAGAATGTTTTGTTTTTATTTTTATTTTTTTTTCCTTCTTAAAAAACAATATTCCCCTAATAAATTTAAATGGACTTCAAACATAGCAAAACATGCAGCCACCAAGAGAGAATTGGTCCATAAAAATAATTATCACACAACAAGATCGCAAAAACTGCCTATGTGGGTCCCAGCAATACAAGGCCCTCATAGTCTCTAGACTAATCCAACAATATTTTCTAAAACAAATATGGTAGAAAAGGGCAGAGGGTTAAAAATTATCTTGTTGTAAAGCGTCACCATGATCTCTTAGCTAATAGTCGCATGGCTTCAATCAAGATCTTCATTTCTCCAATGTATGTGACTCTATGATTAGGCAGTGATCTCCATTCTGCAAACCCTAACTAAAAAAATAGCCATGGTTTTATCCATCAAACGCCTGGTTTTTGATCCATCATCTTTCTTAAAAGTAAAATACTTGTTATTATTCAATGAAATGAGCTTTGCTTAAATAGCAAATATGTACAATTTGATCCATTGGATCATAAAAAATTGAGCTAATCTCAGCCACACAGATTATCCTAGTAATAACTTAGGATATAATATTATTCTAACACCCCCCTTAAGTGGTACTAGGATATACTAACACCCCCCTTAAGTGGTACTAGGATATACTAACACCCCCCCTTAAGTGGTACTAGGAGGTAGTGAAAAACAAAACTTAACAAGTGGCATATCCATAAGTATGAGTCCCAGAACTAAGGCCTGATAAGGTACTCATGTACAATATATGCATAAGAAAAACCTTCTAGAGAGATGAAGAAAAACCACTTCTAGATTAGAAGAAGAAGAAGGAAGATGTACAATGAGGATGGAGAGGAAGTAATATGTCCTCTTCAACCCTTTAGTACAACTTTCAATAAGAAACCTGCAAAGGATCCATCGCATGTCTCAAAAAAGTAGAGAAGCCTCATCACCGAACTGAAAGAAATATTACTCCCAGACTAGTGCTTGTGACACAGATCAAGGCTATGAACCATGAAGAAATGTCACTAAAGAAAACTCCCCTAAAACCAAAGTGTCTCACAAAAAAGAGTGTGAATATAGGATGGAGAAAGAACCACAAAAATCGTAAGGGTAGTCCAAAATGACTCCACAAGCATGAGTATGTGGTTTCCACCTATATGAACACAATGGGCTAATAACAAGGTCCAAAACTTGTGGACAAACAACAAAAAAAAGGGATAAAAAATGAAGGGCACCAATAGCTATCAAATGTGTCCTTATGGTGACCTCCTCATCCTACCAGAATGCATGGGTAACCAACTATTGCATCTACTAGGTGATGTAGAGGAGATGACTAGATACTAGGATCACTCTAGAAAATGTTTGGGAGTGACGGGTTCAACCGAGAATGCATTCCATGATACAATAGTATTTAATCTACAAAAAGTATGGAAAACAATTTCAAAACTAAAAATGGATTGCACCATCTTGTTCAGCACAGAAAAACCTTTCTGATGACTAGAAATACCCCTATATATGGGTTTCAAATTGGTCTTCATCTGCTGGAAAAATAGAAAACTTCTATAAATACTCAAATATTTTTTTTTTTACATCTAAACTACTTTCATTTCCTTTAAATATTCATCTATTCCTTTCTAGACGTATAGTCCAAAGTATTGTATCTTTAATATATCCCATATTTGCTTTAATCATTCTTCAATTTTGTCATTCATCACCATGAAATTTCTAAACATATTAAGAATCCATTGCCATAGTTCTCAGACTATTAAGTAGTGTCACAAGAGATGGTCTATACTCTCCTCCTCATTTTACATAGAACTTAGTGTGAGGGGGAATGAAAACCCCTTTTGACTAGGCTATCCCAAGATAAAATTTTCTAATGACCTACTAGCCATACAAATATTTTGACTTTTGGAATCCTTGGGCTATCTCAAATATCTCTCTATATTCTATGGTATTCCTATTTTTTAGTGATTTACATTATATCTACTTATTTTTGTGTATTCCCCTAAGTTGTTAGACTCTGAAATCATCTTATCCTCGAATCCCCTCAAAATAATCATTATTGTTATCCCTTTGCTCAACTACCTCCTAGTAATAATGTTTGGTATACTTGTAAAAAATTCTTCTTACCATTTGTATATTCCTTCCTAATCCTTACACATAATTTTTTAACCCTATAACCCTATTTATCTTGAAGTAATCTCATTCGTGGTTTTAAATTTGGATCTACATTGAGTGGTCTTTTATAACACCAAGCATCCATTAAAATATATTTTTTTCTCTAGTTCCCTCCACCCATATTAGACCTTTAATCACTAGATAAATTGTTTTTTTTAACTATTCCATAGTGCAGAACCATCTAGTAGTGAGAATGTAGTAAATATTAAGCTTGGGTCAATAGGCTCAAGAATACTTATTTAGAATAATTTTATCCTAATGTCTTTGACTCTATTTGTACAATCTCCAAATTGTTTTCCCCTCAAAACTAAGTTTGCATCCATAAGAACTCTTAAACTGAGATCTCCCCTAGTTTTATCATCACACACATTGCTCTATTTCACCAAAGAAAAATTCCTATTATCCTGTAATCTTGACCAAAAAAATGATCGCATACTATAGATTAAAAACATTTCTATTGATTTTAGCATAATATATAAGGATGTATAATATTTTTTTAATAGATTTAAGGAAGTGGTTTTGAAAGGGTCCTTAAACATTTTACAAAATAAGAGGACCTATAGAGGGGATCATGATAGACAGTATCCTAAGGACACTAAGGGGACCCCAAAAAATATACAGATACAGATACTACAATGAATAGAGGAGACCCCATAAACTAGGGAAGTCCTAAAGAAAAATTTAAATGGAGAGACCCACAATAAAAACTGACTAAGAGGAGGAAGAGAGAAAATATATATTACTCTACATCACTGAGGGTAGGGGGACCCTCTTATTCATCATTGATAAACTTAATCTAGTACTCTTCCAGGATGAAAATAGCCTATTGGATTAGAGAAGAGCACATTTTAGCTTCTCTGGCAAGGGCACTTACCAAATAATGAAGCTCTTGAATGTAGCCTTTCTTGGTGATGAAAGACACACAACCTCTATAGAGTGAAACTAAAAGGCATGGAGGAGTAACCTTACACACAAAATAATACATAGAGTTGGTGTCACATTTGATTCTATGGCCTAGCAGGGGAGAGTCAACCATCTCATCCAACACTTGCTCAATAATAATTGGAGATTTCATTTTCTTGGTATGGTATTCGATATGGGTGGATCAAAAATGGACCTCTAACTTAACTATGGGGGTATCTACTTCACCCTTGGGTTCAAACTCTAGCATCCAATTAGCCTTAGGAGAGGAATACATTTGAACAAATTCATTAGTCACTTCAAGCTAGGAGATTTCTTGGTGGCTAGGACTAAAGTCAACCAATGGGATTCCTGAACATAGACTAAAATCAATCGTGGCCTTTTGATATTCCTTGTAAATAAAATGCATGTATATGATGAGATGAAGGTCCTAATGAATGGAAAAGGATGAGGACCCTTTCTTGACATTATTAACAAATCTCTTCATGGACCTAAAGAGGTATTCAATAATATTGATGCTCTTTTTCTCTCAAAGGTGATTTAAAAAAGCTAGATGGAAGATTTTGAGAATGGTTTTTGGATCACATAGTAAATTATTGGATAATAGACACTATCACCTTATTTCATGGATTGGGGAGGGATTTCCTCACTATTATTTCCTTGTCCCTCTTGATATTTGTGCCTCTATCCTTGAAGTACTAAATTTTTCCAACCAAGGAGTGTTTCTCTCTTTGGATAATTATACCATCATTAGGGAGACTAGAGATTTTAGTTAGCAACTCAACATTTATTGTGAAGCTAAGGCCTTTCATCATAATTCTACCATCATCTCAAGTTTTGATTAATTATTTAGATAACTCTATGCTATGGCCACTAAACTTCTAGAGGAAGGGGAGAAAACCCGCATCTTTCAAAATTTCTTCAACCAATTTGTCTAACTATAGGACCTCAGATTCAAATTTGAAATTGTAATCAACCATTGGCCTTGAGGATGAGGGCCAAAGGAGATGAGGAAAATTGGAAAGGATGGGGGAGAAGTGGGCAGTGGTGGGAGAAAGAAAAAATGTAATGAGGATGATGGGGGAAGTGGAAGACTAGACGATACAAGAGGCTTTAGAACTGGGAAATACAAAGCATCTGATAGGGATATGGTATAACCCAATATTATATAATATATTGGAATAGATTTTAAGACTAATTTAATTATTTGCACTTTTCCTGCTAATGATAACCATCTATCTTTCCATACTAACAATTTATTCTAGACTTTACTTATAACTATATTCCACAATCTATCCTCATTCTCCCCTCAAATAAGGTCATCCCTAGATATGTTGGTAGCAAATTTTCCTCCTCCATTTGAAGTAATCTACATACCCTTGCTCTAATTCTAGTTGGAGTGTTTAGGAAGTAAAATTTAGATTTTTTCCTCTTAAATTTCTACCTAGACACTCTTTCATATTCCTTTAATAAGTTATTCAAAGCTCTGGCCTTGTTTTCTTTACCCTCCCAAAAAGGATTGTATCATATATAAATTGTTGATGGGTGATGTTGTTGATGTTATTGCTAGCCTTAAGTTTTCTCACTAGCCCATATTTGTATGCCTTCTTTAGGTTCCTTCCCAATACCTCTACCATAATAATGAATAGATATGGTGATAGAGGATCTCCCTATCTAAGACCCCTCTTGTTTTTAAATGGTTATATTACTAACCCATTGACCAACACTAAATATGATACTATAAAGACACAAGCTTTAATGCATTTGACCCATTTCTTCCTAAATTCAAACTTTTCTAATACTACAAAAATAAATTTCCATTTAACCCTATCATAGGCTTTATTTATATCAAGTCTTAAGATCATTGCTTTCTCTTCTCTATAAGTTTTTGAACGCATTATTTCATGAGCTACTATGATCTCATTTAGAATCTATTTTCCTTTCACAAACCCTCTTGCTCTTCTTAAATAATTTTTTCTAATATTGGTCTTAACTAATTTGCCATCACTTTGAAGATTATCTTATATGCCATATTACATAGGCTTATGGGTCTGAATGAATTAAACAATTTTGGATCCTCATTTTTTGAAATTATGATAAGATATATTGCATTTGTTTTACAATGTATGTGTTATCATCTTCGATTATCCTTGGTAGGGCAATCACACCTCATGGGGAGCAACAAAGCAAGGCCATGACCGAGAGTGTAGGGTTCGGCTCAATTAGGGGCCTATGAGAGTTTTTACAAGGCCAAATCCTTATTAAGATGTGATATTTTAGGCACACTTGGACTCATCAAAGTAGAAATGGGGGTGCAATAGATAAAAAAGGGAAATAACTCAATAAAATAAAAGGGGTGGCAATGCGCCAAAAAAATTACTAAGATCTTCCTACAAAATAGGTTTAAACAGTATGTGCCAATAGTGAACACTTCCTCTCCTTGACACAATGAAGCACAAATAATATTCATCAACCATAGACATGCATAAAGAGGTAGGTCCCACAAGAGATCTAATTATAGATGACTAGTCTAAAAATATATGTAGGCCCCTCACACACACATACACTAATAAAATCCAAAGTAGGTAAAAATATTACATACACATAGAAACGAGTCCATAGGGAGCCATAAATGACTAATCTAAAAATTTATGTAATGTCACGCACGCACACACACACACACACACACACACACATATATATATATATATATATACAAGAAAATAATTACAAAAATTGTGCTAGAAGTAGGGGTTTAAAATTTCCCACAAGCCACTCAAGAGCCAATTATTTTTACAAAAATAAATGAAAGGAAAGCCTACAAGAGAATACAATTGTAAATTTGTTGATCCCTTCTACTGTCTATGCTACTATTATTTATATTTTACAACAAGGACAAATTTCCCTTCAAAGCTATCTATAAGTGGATCTGATAATCTCAGCTACTCTTCCTAGGTATCATGGATATTAAATGAAGTACTCTTTAATCATAATAACTATTAGTCCTAGAACTGTCATTGCCATACTTCATTTTGAATTAATGCTTGAGTTATTTACTCAATATGTCTTGTCATAGGTGAACTTTGTCTACTTAGTAAAGAAAGTATAAAATAAACTTATTTACCTCTATCATAGTTTATCATGCCCTTTATTTGACTTAGGCATCGATGTTCGCTTGACTTTTTGGTGCATCTTTGTTCTTTTGTATCCAAGGTCATCCTATAGACTAGTCAAGAGTTTTTTTGTTGATGTTTCATTGGGGATTGCAAAAATTTTGATATCAAAAAATTATTTTAAAATATAATCTCCCTTGGCACTCTCCTTATCACTTTATCTATTAAGACTTTCTATGAGCAAAATTTTGTATAAGTTCTAATTGTCAATACTTATTTTGACTTCCTCTTATTCAAGATAAGAAGCTTGTATTACCTATGATTGGGGCTTTACCTTAGTCATGGATGAGTAGTGAGGAATCATTACATTTTTGGAAGCTCACAATGACCTTCTATCCTCCTTAAAGGAGAACTTAAAATTGCTTTTATCCTTAGGCATGGATTCGAAGCCTTGTCCATCTACAAAAAAAACATAGGAAAGAAATTCTTGGATCCTCAAAATCCAACTTGATTTTACCCCTAATTTTTGAAATTTTTGGTTTCCTATGAGTCTTTTTCTTAGGTATTTTTGAATTTGCAATAATCCCCTAGTCAATCTATTTTTAATAAATTTTCAAGTCCTTTCCAATTATTACAATTTTTTGGTCTTTTTGAGTCCTTTTGTACCCTTCAAGAGCATTTTTGAAGAATATTATGTCGCAAAGGTCGGTTCTTTGTTTTGGTCTTATGTTAAAAAAAATTAGCCTAAAATATGGTTTAATTAATTGTTTTTGACCTCCAAGGATCTTAAATATTTAATTAAATGTTTTCCCTTTTATATATTTAAGTTTAATTATATATGTAATTAAATTTAAATAAATATTTAATTAAGTTCAATTATATATTTAATTGAATTTAATTAAAATTAATTATATGTTTAATTAAATTTTATTTCTACCCCCTTCATTAATTTATCCCCCATTCTACATTCCCTAAGTCCTATCCACCCTCATTTTCCTCCCACTCCCTAACCTTATCCTATTACCTCCCCAACTTTACTTCCTATCCTAAGCCCATGCTATAATTTTTTTTTTTTTTTTATAATAATAATAATGAAAAGGGGGGCACCACCTATTCCCCTCCCTTTTTTTTCCATCTTATCGTACCACCTAGCCCACCCCCCCACCTAATTCCTAAGCTTAATCCCTATCCCACGTAGCCGCCCCCCTTTACCCATCACGTCCCTTCCCCTTTACCATCTCCCTTCCCCCCATTTTGAACCTTTCACGAAATTATATATAATTTAAAATAGCTCGTGGCACATGGTATATTTAAGCGCATGAGGAAGAATCTGAGGGTGTGTATTCAGCACGCGCAATAATGATATTCTTATTATTTTTATTATTAAAGTTTTTTTAAGTTGTGAAATACCTCATTTTTTTTTATTTTGATTATATTGGCTAAGGTTAGCCATATAATCAAACAAAATGCTGAAAATAATTAATTTTCTAAAGTCATTTTGGCCAACTTCGAGAGAAATTATAATAAGTGAACATGGAGGTATTTTTTTAGACCACTATCAGGATACAAACGAGAACCATTACAAATGCAATCGATATTGTGGATCAAATATAGAGGTAGTTCCAGTTTTTATGGGCCATCACCTGGTTTTAATAAAGCATTTATGGACCATCATCAAGGTAGTCGTAATTATGGACCAAATGATCAAGCTATTTAAGTGAGTTATTGCAGTAGAAAAAAGGGATCAAGTTTTTGCATAGTAAAATTATACAAGAGGTACACCAAAGTTCCCACCCTTGTTAGTTGTATTTTTCTCTCCTATTTTTTTTCCAGTCACCCATTTTTCTTCCCCATTACTGTGTAGGTTTTGCTGAGGAGGTGCCCAATTTATTGAGATCAGTTCTAGTGGCTGAGGCTAGAAGCTAGGAGTCTCTTTGTTACATCAATTGAAATAAGAGTTGTAGATCTCTAATGCATCATTTGAAAGGAGAATTTATTGTATTCACTTAGTGAGATATTGTTATCCTAATTAAACTCCCATTGTAATGATCTATTGATTAATACAATCTTGTTTCCTTCTTTCAGCAATTCTATGTGTAGTTTTGTGTGTTATCAGATTTACAGATTACATCATTTGAATGTTTAAATGGTATCTTCTTTCACTGACATGTTTAATATTTTTTGTTACATTATTTGAATGGATGTTATTGGCTCAATTTTTACCTTCTCCCCCTTCTCTCTTCACCATATTTTAATTTTAGCTACAATTACCCAATGGATAAGGCACCAGTCTACTTTTTGAAGCACTAGTTGGGAGTTACTTTGAAGCTTGGTCAACTTTTATATTGTAGTTTTATTTTATTTTTTGCAAATTTGAATGAGCATATGAGAAATATTATAGGCTCACCTATAGGGTTTCCTTACCCTACTCGATCTATCTAGAGTCTTAGGATAATATTTTCCCGAGTCAAAGAGGTGGATCCACCAGAGTCCATAGTGTTGATTGGATTAGGGAAGTCTTGCACCATGACAAATTCTTAAGCATGCAATAATTTCCCCCAACAATTTTCGGTGTTGTCGGGAAATGAAATTTTATGCTATGTGCAAGTTATTTTTTTGAATTTTACTTCCCAATGACATTTGAAACTTTTTATTAGCAAACAGTCAGCCAATAATTTTTGGTGTTATTGCTAGGGATTAGAATCTTGTTTCTAGGGAAATATAATACCCGTGTATTTTTTTTATGAACCATTTTTATGTTTGTATTTCTCATAGTCTTTCCTAGAGTGAAATTTGTGAGAGTTGAGTGAATATCAGGTTGAGAAATCTTGGCCTAAGTATTGTTGAAGATCTTGCTCTTTCTTTTGTAATTGTGTGGTAGTGACTCCAAATGAACTCAAAATTTTAAAAAACAATAAAGGAGGAGTTGGATATGGAATCTACAAGAAGTGGTAAATAAGTGTTTACTGGAGTGCCAAATCTTGAGGTATTCTTCAAATCTCACAGGGAAATTTCAATCCCAATTTTTGTTATTTCAATTTCTAGTCCAAATCATAGTTTAAATTAGTCTTCTCCTATTGTAAACCAAGTACCTATAGTGAATCAACCTATAGTGAGTATGGTAGCTCCTAATGCAAATCAAAATATCAATGTTAATCAAAATGTCAATGCTAACCAAAATTTCAATCAGTGGAGAACCAATAGATATAGAGCTTTTGTTTTACCTCCAAATCTAAATCCTCTACCTAGTAAAGCTCACAAGTACTTGCCTAAATTCTAAGGAAATAATGTTGTCATCGGTGAAGATCATATTAGGGATTTTTTGTATGCCATGGATAGTCTTGAGGTAGATGATGAAGATGTTGTCCTTATATTGTTCTTTCAAACTTTAGATAAATATGCTCAAGAATGGTTTAATAGCCTTGGAGTTGGTACTATCCATAATTTTCAAGAATTGGAGCAAACTTTCCTTTGGAAATACGGAGAGAGGAAAATGAATAGTCCTTGCTAACAAATTTGACTACCATGAAAAATAAGGAAAATGAATTAGTGGAATATTTCAATAGAATATTCTTTTAGACCAAAAATAAGATTTGGATAGCATTAAGGCCGAATGATGAGTAGTCAATTTGTTTCTACAAAAAAGCTTTTCCTGGAGATTTTAGTTATGAGTTGAGATAACAAGCAACAACCACCATTGATATATGTATGGAAAGGGCTATTGAAATAGAAATAAATATTATTGATAGTGGGAAGATGAAAGCATACTCTTTAGAGCCCAATCAACCTAAAATAAATCCCAAGAAGGTTGACTCCTTTGCTCCTAAGAAAATATATCAATATCTTATGAATAAAATAGCTAATCAATTGAGTGAGATATTTACTACTTTGAATAATAGGGTGGCTAGAATTGAAAAATAAAAGGACAACATTATAAAAACTTCATAGGGTGATAATAGACAACAAGTAGATAATAAGCCTCCTTTCAGGAGGACTTTCATTAGAAGTTGGAATAACAATAGAAATGAAGAGGGAAACAAGAATTGGAATGGAAATCGAAAAAAGAAAGAAATAGAAAGAGATATGGATTCTATTCCAAATCCCATACCATCTAACAATATAGCATCAGATCATATCTTTTATTGCTTTGCCTATGATACACTACATAACCCTATTGATTGTGATATTTATCTAATTCTACATTCTAATGTTGATTTAAATGATGAATCTAAATATGAAGATATTAGAATTAATGTATGTTGGACTTAGGAGGATGAGGTCAAAGAAAAGAAATTTGAGATATATATGGACTTATGTGCCAATAATATTGAACAAAGAGCCTTAGTATTTGGAGAGGCATCAACCTCAAGTGAGCCTCCTAGTACCAAATTTGATAGAATGAAGCAGGGGAAGCTTATACCTATAGTAGAAGAGGTTGAGTCTTTAGAGAGAATGCATGTTATCAATATTAGAAACAAAATAGTGGAGGATAAATTTGATGAAGCGCATACACAAAAAAAGAAAATTACAGGAGTGATTTCTCATAAAAAGGTAAATCAAATGAAGCTATAAATGATTCTTGAAGATCCTGATGTAGAGGAAATTATCCAAAAGCAAAAAAATGACTTGGCTAATCAAAAATCTAGAAAAGCAATTGATGATAAGAGAGATCGGTTTGACTTGGGTATAGAGGTTTTCAAATAGAAGGTCATAATCACTTTTGGGGAATTAATGACTATTCCAAATTATTGGTATCAGGTATGTAGAGCCTTCAAACTAACTGATCAGTTAGGAGGATAGCCTAAAACCCCCATAGGCCTTGAAAATAATGTAGTCTGAGCCCCATATTTAGTAAAACCATTTTACATATCACTAAGGTATACATAAAGTAATGAATACCAATATTTTATTCATAACTACATGCTTGATAGTGGAGCTTCCATGAATGTGATGTCAAAGCAAGTAGCTAATCAGTTAGGCTTGGTTTGTTAGAAAGAGCATCCCCCAATTTTTGTAATGGATAATAGGAGAGTAACTTGTGTAGGTATTATCACCGGGCTTCTTGTCCATCTTGAAAAATATTTTAATAAAGGTGTGGTAATTTATGTTGTAGTAGATGTGGACCCTTTCTTTTTCATCTTACTCTCTAGGCATTAGGCAGAGCATCTAGGTGGTACTATTTAGTTGAATTGGTCATATGTCACTATCTTGATGCAAGGCAAGGAAAAAGTTATATTGAAAAGAGAAACCTTAAATAGGTATTCAGTTGAATTTAGAGATCATAATGATAATATGATTAATATCATGAATTCTATTGAGGAAAAATACATGGGGGTTTACTCTATTTGGCATTCTCCTTTCTTTTTAGAAGTGCCTGATGCTGAGAATATGGATCCTAAACTGAAGGCTAAAGTGGATGCAAAAATTGATAGAATTATAACTTCAAAGTTATGGACTATGACCTTTTATAGGGAAAAATATTGAGCATGAGTAGGATTTGGGGTATTGTTGATAGATATCAATGGAAGCTATCTTGGCATACCATACAAGTTAGAATTTTCTTGTACAAACAATGTTACAAATTATGAAGCTTTATTGCTAGGGCTAAGGAAAGCCAACGAATTGGGTATTAATTATCTCAAATTTAGTGGGGATGGTGAGCTAATAATTCAATAGATCAAATGGAAATATCAAACAAAACACCCCATTTTAAAGAAATATAAGCAAATAGTGTTGGATGAAATAGATAGATTCTTGGATTTTGATCTGCAATATATTCCTAGAGCACATAATCATAATGCAAATCCGTTGGCAATTAATGCTTTTGGAGTAGATAGCCCTAAGATAGACACTTGGTTTATGGATAGGTTCCCAACCATATATGTTTATAAGCCATCTATCCCTAATAATGTGGTATATTTACAAGTTTTTCATGATGATATACACATTAATGATTACATGACTATGAAAAATAATTTTTTTGATGTTATTTGTGATGAAAGTGATGAAGAAAATTGAAGGATATTATTGGAGAACCCACAGAAGTCATACAACTGAAGACCAATAGGATCTCTAGGGGCTTGGTATCTTTAGAGAGCTTATTTTATGACTTTAATAGAGCATATAAACCTCTAGTTTAGGATTCCAAGGTAGATGAAGTTTATATCAGAATAGAGGAAGAACCCAAGATTGTTAGAATCAATAAAGCTCTGTTAGGAAAAGAGAAATAGCAGTATATCAACTTCATAAAAAATAAAATTGATACTTTTACTTATATTTATGAGGATCTAAAGGATTTTATCACAAATGTGATGACTCACATAATATCCCTTTAGAAGGATACCAAACCTTTTAGGTGGAAATAGAGAAATTTCAATCCCACTTTGCATCCAATTATATAGAAAGAAGTGTAGAAGTTATTGGATACTAAGATAATTAGGAAGGTGAGATTTTCGTCTTGGTTAGCAAACCTAGTTCCAGTTTAAAAATAGAATGGTGATATCAGGCTTTGTGTAGATTTCAAGAATATGAATAAAAGCTCACTCAAAGACAACTATTTGCTTCCAAATATGGAACAATTACTTCAAGCATCGGCTGGATCATCAAGAATTTCTTTATTGGATGGCTTTTCAGGTTATAATCAGATTGTATTGAATCCAAAAGATAGACATAAAATAGCTTTCACCACACCATGGGGAATATTTGAATATCTTAGGATGTCCTTTGGGTTGATGAACACAGGGGCCACATTTTAGAGGGCCATGGATTTTGAATTTAAGGGGCTACTATTCAAGATAGTAGTAGTATATCTTGATGACATTATAGTTTATATTAAATCCTAAAGATCATTTTACACATCTAACTTAAATTTTTGATAGGTGAAAGGAGTTTGGCATATCCTTGAATCCGAGGAAATGTTTGTTTGGGGCTACTCAAGGTAAACTGCTTCGGCATATTATATCAAAGGATGGTATTAGAATTGATCTGCAAAGAATAGAGGCAATTGCTAAAATTCCCCCTCCTAAAAATCTTAAGGGAGATAGATCATTCTTTGGAAAATTAATTTTATTAGGATATGTGTCCTTGATTTTGCTTAGATTATCGATCCAATAAATGACATGATCAATAAAAATGAGGAAATAAGATGGACAGATAAAAATACGATAAATTTTTAGAATATCGAATATGCAATCACTCAATATTTGGTATTAAATTGCCCTGAATACTCCAAAGATTTCAAAATATGCTCATTTGCCTTAGAAAACACTATTTCTATAGTTCTAGCTCAGAAGGATCAAGAGAAAAATGAAATACCTATAGTATTTATGAGTACAGGATTGAAGGGTGCTAAACTAAAATACTAAATGCTATAAAAATAGGCTTATGCATTAATAAAAGCATTAGATAATTTCAAAGGTATATTTAGATCCAACAAGATAATAGCCTATATCCCATATATTGTTTTTAAACATGTTTTCACTCAACTGAACCTTTAGGCAATCCTGCAATATAAATGGCTAAGTTATTATAGTATGATGTGGAATTCAAATTAGTACATATTATCAAAGTACAAGGACTAGCAAAGTATATGGCCAACAAAGAAGAGGAGGCTATGAATAACACTATCATGGTAGATGAATAGCAATAAGCTAGAGCATTTGAATAATTCACTATACCTTCCTTCAGAATTTAAATGCATAGAATAATAAAAATTATTTCCTTATATATCCCACTTGTCATAAATGCATTTCCAAAATAAATATAACCATCATGCAAAATAATATTCCAAGGTGCTTAGCAACTTCACTTAAATCAAAATCCAATTTAACTCAAAACCCTTTTTATTTTTATAGCAAAAATAAAAATTAATTTCAACACCTTATGCCTCCCATGTTAGCTCATACCATGCAATTTAAAAACTTAAAGCATCAATTTTATTAAGGCAAAATTAAATACCTTACGTGCTACCTTCCGTGGGATTCAAACCCCCGCTCGACTATTACCTGCACCGTAGCCACAACCTAACCATCGTGTGAGCTAAGCACTCACTTGAAACTATCAATATGCCTTATCTCCTTTATCTATCCACTGGTGCCAAATCATATAAAACAAAAATATCTCCCCTCTACTACCACTGGGAATCGAACACAAGACCTATTATCTTCCAGAGCCTTACACTACCAAGCCTTTCCACTAGGCCAACCATGTGGTTGGTGATAGGGGCATGAACCCTTGCCACTTTATCCTTCCATGTGCTCCTATTTGCTTTTAAAAATTAAAAGCCTTTGTCCTCTTGTGCTCACAAATTTGCATCAACCGATTAATTAAACATTCGCATGTTCTTCAGAGACTTCCTTATGCCTTCAAACCTTATGGTATAAATACCATGTTCCCTCCTTGCTTGGACGTCGATGGAAATAAACCATTTAACCTTTATGCTTGGCGCCAAACCCAACTTAGGGTTTATAAAATTATTATAATATAAATATTATAATTATTTTATAAATAACCTTAGCCTTTTCTTTTAACACTTTAATATTATAATAATAAATATTATAATATTATTTCCTTTGGGCCTAGGTGTTTCCTTCCTTAACCTTAGGCCTTATCTTAACAACTTTAATATTATAATAATAAATATTATAATATTATTTCCTTTGGGCCTAGGTATTTCATTCCTTTAGGGTATTTAGACAATCTTTTGACCAATCATATGAAGATTTAAACCATATCTCTTGGGCTTAAAATCTAAATATTTTAACCCTCCTTTTTTCAATTCCTTGCACTGACTTTTGACATCAATTACAACATAACTACTCAAAATTTCCAACAATATCCCCCTTTGTCATTGATGGCAACCCTTTTTCCTTAACCATTCCTTTTTCCTTTTTCCAATTTTGCTTCCCCTGAGAAACTACTCCCCCTGATTGAATGCTCTCCCCCTAACTCAAATCTCTCTCGCTTTGACATCAATGACAAAGGGACTCCTTTGGGGATAAATATAAGACTCTTAGCTTAGCCCCCTACCATGTCCTCTCCTTGAGGTGAGTAATTTTAGGGTGGAAGTAAAACTACTCCTAACATACAATGCTCTTTTTCTTTGTCCTCCTTCCTCAACTGATCCTTCTAATTCTTTTGAATATCCATGTTCTTACTTGTCCTTGGAAATTTTTTTCAACGCCACTTGGCCATATGCCTAATATTATTGCACTTATAACACTTAATGTTGTGGTTTCTAGAAGGTGCAAATATTTTGAAGTTCCTCCTAGTGAAGCCATATCCATTCCTATCATGAACCCTACAATCAATTGCTTTATGACCAAAATTATTACAAGAGTATCAATACCCTTGAAAGAGATACCCATTTCTAAAATTCCTCTTAGTGAAACCATATTCCTTCTTTTCATGTGTCCTGCACTACATAGCCTTGTGACCAAACCTGTTACATGAGAATTACCATCCTTTGAAGAATTCTTGCCTTGAACCCACTATTCTCTTAGTCCTTTCTTCCCTATGATATTTCTTGTTCCTTATTTGTGCATTGTTTCCTTCCTTGTTGAACCTTCTATTTTTCAACTTATCCTCATAAGTCTCAATTTCTCCTTCACTCTCTTTTTCTAAAGCTTCTTCTTATTTGGAGCTTGAGATTGACTCCCCTCCTTGTTCTCTTTGTCCCTTTTCAAAACCAAGTCTTGTCTTATTTGATGAAGATCTTTGTGCACTAATAATATTATCCAAGGTATTTGAGCTTATCCCAAACCTGTGTAGTTTATCTTTAGACTCTCTCACTTCCTTCCTTAGTGAAACTACCTCATGCTCTAATATTTCACATTCTAAGACTTTTTCCTCTAACTTTTCTTTAAATCTCCTTGTCTTAGCTATTGAGTTAGTCAGATCTTGTATAAGCTTTCCCTTCTCTTCATCACATTCTTGAAATTGAATCTTGAGTTTTGAGTTCTGCTTTCTAACCTTTCTTAATTCCTTAAGAGCATAAATAAGCTCACCTTCTAGATCAACTACTCCTTCCTCTTAATTTTTTTATTTTTCCTCTACTTCTTTTTCTTCAAGAGCATCCTCATACTTTTTAGATTTATTTTCAATAGGAGCACTTCCTTCTTCCTCTATTGTCGAGAAGAGAATTTATTATTCTTCACTATTTGAGGATTTTCCATCATTTTCACTTGAAATATTGCCTATCCTATCTGCATAGAAACTCTTCTTATGCCTTTGGAATAACTTCTTTCCATGCTTGCTTTGTCCATCCCTGATTTTATTTTCTTACTTGGATTTCCCTGCTTCCCTTTTCTTATGATCTTGTTTCTCTTCACCACTGTTGTTTTCTACTTCTATACAGTTAGATGCATAATGACCATATTTACCACAATTGAAACATTTTACTATTTTCATACCTTTATGTTTTCTTGAATCCTTCTTGTTCCTTCTATCGTAGTTAGCTTCCTTATCACTGTTTGACTCATCACTTGAAACATATTGCTTATATTTTGCTTTATTTTTTCATTTGAAGGCTACCTTTTTCTTCAGGATAGGGTCCTTTACTATTCTCATCTCATATGTTGTGAGTGTTCCTTGTAACTCATCCAAAGTCAATTTTTTAAGATCTCTTGTTTCTTCTATGGCTGAAATATTTCCATCAAACCTCATAGGAAGTGATATTAGAACCTTTTGGCAAACATCATATTCTTCAACTTTAAACCCAATTCCTCACATGGAGTTAACAACCTTATCCACATGAAGTATGTAGTAATATCTTCCTCATCCTTCATTTTCAAGTCTTCAAATGTTTTCTTGTGATTTTGAAACTTTACCATATTAACCTTTTTATCTCCCTCATATGCATTATTCAACTTATCCCATATCTCTTTTGTTGATGTGCAATGCATAACTTTTACAAATTTTGCTTTACATAATCCACCAAGATTGAATTCATTTCCTTTGCATTATACAGGTTTAATATTTTACCATCTTTATCTGTAGGAAGACTAGCTAGTGGTGTGTACCCATCCTCAACTACTTGCCATGTCTCAATTCCTTATACCATTAGGTAAGTCTTCATTATTACACTCCAAAATGTATAATTGTTCCCATCGAATAATGGTGCCTTATTTGTTGAAGCTCCACTCTAAGATGTCATATGTGTTCTTCTACACTCTTCCTTAAACCTATTAAACTCTTCTAAAGGAACCCACTCTAATGCCAATTGAAGAACATAGGCTTATACTAAGGGGGGGTGAATAGTATAAGACCAACTTTTACTTTTCTTTCCCAAATAATATTATCAATAGTAATATCAATAGTATTAATCAAATAAATGCACAAATAATCACACACAATAGAGACACCAATTTAACGTGGTTCACCCAATGTGGGCTACTCCACGGAGAAAATATTTCCACTAAAATTTTCTCAATAAATCTCTTGGGAATCACTTCCCTATTACAATGTTTATGGATATCTATCCAAATGAGACACCAATCCCTTAATGCCTTGATTTTTGGATCACTCTCCATAGGATAACTCTTTCTTCTTTTCTTTGTTTCATGGAAATTGATCCAGGATAACTATTTCTCCTCAACTGGTTCATGTATATCTCTCCATAGAAGAACTCTATCTTCTCAGCTGGTTTATGGATCACACTCCATAGGATAACTCTTTCCCCTTGATCTAGTTTGTGTATCTCTATCCACAAGAGAACTATTTCCCCTCTACTCTAGCTAATGATCTTCTAGAAGACTTTTGCCCCCACTACTCTGGCTTGTGGATCTCTCTCCATAAAAGACCTTTGTCCTCACTACCCTGGCTAATGGATCTCTATCCACTTAATACTATGATCCTCTATTATATCACCTCCAAAGCTTACTCTCAACTCTATCCCAAGTGTAGTACAAATTTTCTCTAATTCTATCTTAGGTCTAGCACAAATCTACTCTCAAATCTGCACCAAACTCTGTCCTCAAACCTATCCTCAAGTCTTAACACAAATCTTGAACAAATCACCAATAAATTTTTCTCATATCTACCCCAAACATTAACACAAATCTTGAACAAATCACCAATCAACTCTGCTCATATCTGCCCCAAGCCTTAACATAAATCTTGAATAAATCACCAATCAACTCTACTCAGATCTGCCCCAAGCCTTAACACAAAGCTTGAACAAATCATCAATCAACTCTACTCAGATCTGCCCCAAGCCTTAACAAAAAGCTTAAAAAAATCACCAATCAACTTTGCTCAAATTTATCCCAAGCCTTAACACAAAGCTTGAACAAATCACCAATCAACTCTGCTCAGATCTGCCTCAAGCCTTAACACAAAGCTTGAACAAATCAACAATCAACTCTTCTCTCAAGCCTTCACAAATACTTGCTCAAATGTACCTTCAAGTCCTCTTAAGAACTTGCTCAATTATGCTCTCAAGCCTTCACAAAGACTTGCTCAAATCTACCTTCAAGTCCTCTCAAGAACTTGCTCAATTTTGTTCTCAAGCCTTCATAAAAACTTGCTCAAATCTACCTTCAAGTCCTCTCAAGAACTTGCTCAATTATGCTCTCAAGCCTTCACAAAGACTTACTCTAATCTTCTCAAAATACATGCTCAAAACATCTCACAAAATATGCTCAATCAATCTCAAATCTTCCTCACAATGATATCAAATGCTTTGTCTAATCTACAGTTTAGACATATTCTATCCAAAATTTGTTTAACCTTTGGAACATATAGATAATGATGTACTCTATCAAAAATTCAATATATTCTACTCAATCATTAAGTCTATTGATTTCACAAATCTGATTTCTAATGTTTGCACTTTCACTTTCAATATCACTCAAAACCAATGCTCAAGAAGTTTCAATCAATGAAACATAACTTGATCAATAACCCCAAAAAAGTGTTTTCATACTTCTTCAAACAAAGAGCACAATGTGGATCTCAAACCCTAACTCAAATAATCTTCAATATCTATCTCAAATGTTCTCTAAACATTCACCAATCAAGCATATAAAAACTCACTCAAATATTTCCAACAATGCTTATCAAACAATTCTTTTCACTCCACCTTATATTTCACAACATTCAATCCAAAAAAACTTCAATCAAAGTATGATGTGCCCATAACTTTTTGCTTTTGTGGAGATATGTCTTCAAAATTTGTTTCACAATCAATTCTCCTTGTGCCACTCAAAATGTTAGATAGCAACAATCTATTTCAAAACATCCACAAGGTATTCCTTCCAAAATGTGCTCAATTAAAAACCACTCTCTTGGTTTATCAAATAATCAAACCCTTCAAAATATTTTAGCAAGACATACAAATAATAAAAATACCTCATACACATTTTAACTCCTTAACACATTCAAAACACAATCAGCAAGGACTCCAATAATTCACTTTTAGAATAATTCACTATACCTTCCTTCAAAATTTAAATGCATAGAATAATAAAAATTATTCCCTTATATCTCCCACTTGTCATAAATGCATTTCCAAAAGAAATATAACCATCATGCAAAATAATATTCCAAGGTGCTTAGCAACTTCACTTAAATCAAAAGCCAATTTAACTCAAAACCCTTTTTATTTTTATAGCAAAAATAAAAATTAATTTCAACACCTTATGCCTCCCACGTTAGCTCATACCATGCAATTTAAAAACTTTAGGCATCAATTTATTTAAGGTAAAATTAAATACCTTGTGTGTTGCCTTCTGTAGGATTCAAACCCTCGCTCGACTATTGCTTGTGCCTTAGCCACGGCCTAACCATCGCATGAGCTAAGCGCTCACTTGAAACTATCAATGTTCCTTCTCTCCTTTATCTGTCCTCTACCGCCAAATCATGTAAAATAAAAATTTCTCCCCTCTGTTGCCATCGAGAATCTAACGCGAGACCTACCATTCACCAAAGACTTACACTACCAATCCTTGCCACTAGGCCAACCATGTTGTTGGTGATAGGGGTATGAACCCTTGCTGCTTTATCCTTCCACGTGCTCCTCTTTGCTTTTAAAAATTAAAAGCCTTTGTCCTCTTGTGCTCACAAATTCGCATCAACCGATTAATTAAACATTCGCTTGTCCTTCGGAGACTTCCTTATGCCTTCAAACCTTATGGTATAAATATTGTGTTCCCTCCTTGCTTCGACGTCGGTGGAAATAAACCATTTAACCTTTATGCTTGGTGCCAAACCCAACTTAGGTTTTATAAAATTAAAAAAAATTAAATATTATAATTATTTTATAAATAACCTTAGCTTTTTCTTTTAACACTTTAATATTATAATAATAAATATTATAATATTATTTCCTTTGGGCCTAGGTGTTTCCTTCCTTAACCTTAGGCCTTATTTTAACAATTTTAATATTATAATAATAAATATTATAATATTATTTCCTTTGGGCCTAGGTATTTCCTTCCTTCGGGGTATTTAGACAATCTTTTGACCAATCATATGAAGCTTTAAACCAAATATCTTAGGCTTAAAATATAAATATTTTAACCCTCATTTTTTCAATTCCTTGCACTGACTTTTGACATCAATGACAACATAACTACTAAAAATTTCCAACAACCAAGCATTTAAAATTGTATCATTCTACATAGAGGGCTTGAGAAGCCTCACAAAAAAAAGAGTGTTTTAGTCTTTCAATCTTATCATTTTTAGGTGATTAAGGTATTCTTATTAGGTTATTAAGATGTTCTTTCTAGGTGATTAGATAATTTTTTGAGTCCTTGTGGTTTGCTGGAGATTTTGGAGTTCTCAAGTGATTCATTGTCAAAGAGTCTTTTCATCACCTGTCCCAGTCGGAGCCTATATTGGATCCTCAAAATCCAACTTGATTTTACCCCTAATTTTTGAATTTTTGGTGTCCTATGAGTCTTTGTCTTAGGTCTTTTCAAATTTGCAATAATCCCCTAGTCAATCTCCTTTTAATAAATTTTTGGGTCCTTTCCAATTATTACAATTTTTTGGTTCTTTTGAGTCCTTTCGTACCCTTCAAGAGCATTTTTGAAGAATTTATGTCGCCAAGGTTGGGTATTTGTTTTGGTCTTATATCAATAATTCTCGGCCTAAAATAAGGTTTAATTAATTATTTTTGACCTCTAAGGGTCTTAAATATTTATATATTTTTTTAGTCTTTTTGAGTCCTTTCGTACCCTTCAAGAGCATTTTTGAAGAATTTATGTCGCCAAGGTTAGGTATTTTTTTTGGTCTTATATCAATAATTCTCGGCCTAAAATAAGGTTTAATTAATTATTTTTGACCTCCAAGGGTCTTAAATATTTAATTAAATATTTTCCCTTTTATATATTTAAGTTTAATTACATATTTAATTAAATCTAATTAAATATTTAATTAAGTTCAATTATATATTTAATTGAATTTAATTAAAAAAATAATTAAAATTAATTATTTGTTTAATTAAATCTTATTTCTATCTCCTTCATTAGTTTATCCCCCCTTCTATGTTCCCTAAGTCCTATTCACCCTCATTTTCCTCCCACTCCATAGCCTTATTATGTCCCCTCCCCCACCTTATTTCCTATCCTAAGCCCATGCTATTAAAAAAAAGAAATAAAAATAATAAATGAAAAAGGGGGCACCACCTATTCTCCCATTTTTTTTCCATCCTATCCTACCACCTAGCCCACCCCCCACCTAATTCCTAAGCCTAACCCCTATCCCATGTACCCACCCCCCTTTACCCATCATGTCCTTTCCCCCTCTTTTGAACCTTTCACAAAATATATATATATATATATATATATATATATATATATATATATATATATATATATATATATATATATATATATATATATATATATATATATATATATATATATATATAATATAAAATATCACATGGCATATGGCAGGTTTAAGCGCATTAGGGAGAATCTGAGGGCACGCAATTCAACAACACACCTTTCTCTTGGGAAAATTAATTCGATAGTATGCCTTTCTTAAAGAAAAAATCCAACAACACGCACTTGGTAGGAGGAAATCAAGGGCCCATATGAAAGTGTGTAATCCAATGGTGCACACTTAATCACGGAGGAGAACACATGATTCCAGATATGTGAATGGTATGATGACACATGGTGCACTATCATTGGTTCAAGAAAATCAAACGGTATAGGAGGGTGTGCCTAGATCAATGGCATGCACGAGTGGGGGTAATGAGCGCTCTAGTCTTAGAGTGTCATGTATCAGTAATGTGAGTGTGGCAGGGTTCTACTATTTAGGCTCCACTTACACAGGAGCCACGTGGGCATGATGGTGATCCACGTGCAACCCGTACGATCACGTAAAAGAGTCAAAGGGCACATTTTTTGGCCAATGTTGGCCATGTAATTAAGGGCTAAGGTTTTGATTAAAATATTTTGTAGTATTTTATTTAAATATTTAAAGAAAGGGCCCTGTGGGCCCATTTTTACATGGTGGCCCATTAGGCCACACACACAAAATAAAGATAAAAAGAAATATATATAATAATGATATTATTATTTATTATTATTATTAAAGTGTTTTTTAAGTAGTGAAATGCCTCATTTTTATTTTCATTATATTGGCTAAGGTTAGCCATATAATCAAATAGAACGCTGAAAACTAATTAATTTTCTAAAGCCATTTTTTGCCAACTTCGAAAGAAATTATAACATGCAAATATGGAGATATTTTTTTAGACCGCTATGAGGCTACAAACGAGAACCATTACAAATGTAATAAATATTGCAGATCAAATATGGAAGCAATTACAGATTTTATGGGCCATCACCTATTTTAATAAATAAAAATTGTAGTTATGGTTCATCATCGAGGTAGTTGCAATTTTTTTGCAATTATGGACCAAATGATCAAGCTATTTAAGTGAGTTGTTGCAGCAAGAAAATGGAATCAAGTTTTTGCATGATAAAATTATGCAATAGGTATACCAGAGTGCCCATCCTTGTTAGTTGTATTTTTCTTTCCCAGGTTTTGTCCAATCACCCCTTTTCCTTCCCCATTACTGTGCATATTTTTGCTAAGGAGGTGCCCAATTTATTGAGATCAGTTCCAGTGGCTAAGGTCGAAAGCCAAGAGGCTCTTTGTTACATTATTTGAACGAAGAGTTGCAGTTCTCTATTGCATCATTTGAATGGAGAATTTATTGTATTCACTTAGTGAGATCTGGTTATCCTAATCAAACTCCCATTGTAATGATATATTGATTAATACAATCATGCTTCCTCCTTTTAGCAGTTTTGTGTGCAATTTTGTGTGTTATCATATTTACATGTTACATCATTTGAATGTGTAAATGGCATCTTCTTTCACTGGCATGTTCAATAATTTTTGTTATGTTATTTGAATGGATGTGATTGACTTAATTTTTATCTTCTCCCCCTTCTCTCTTCACCATAATTTAAGTCTGGCTACAATTGCCCAATGGATAAGATATCGGTCTACTTTTTGAAGCACTATCTGGGAGTTACTTTGAAGTTTGATCAAGTTTTGTGTTGTAGTTTTATTTTATTTTTGCAAATCTGAATGAGAATGATCATATGAGAAATATTATAGGCTCACCTTTGGGATTTCTTTACCCTAATGGGTCTATCTAGAGTCTTAGGATAATATTTTCCTAAGTCCAAGAGGTGGATCCACTAGAGTCCACAATGTTGATTGGATCAGGGAAGTCTTGCAGCGTGACAAATATCTTAAAGGTGCAAGAATTTCCCCCAACAAAAAGAAAAATATCAAACCTATTAGATTAATAGTCCTCTTCTTGGGTCCATTGGGCTCTAATATTACCATTTGCCTATAAATTGGTCTTTAGGATTTAATACATTCAAGGGTATGTCTTCAGGTGAATTCCATTCATGGGTATAGGGAGAACATCGCCTTCTATGGTTTCTAGCTCAAATGAATTGTCCTCTTTGCAACTGGATATGATATATGGTCCATTTTAGGATGAATAAAATTTAAGATGGTTATTGGGTTTGCTTTTATGTTCATCCCATTTGAGGACCAAATCACCCACCTCAAAGTTTTATTGGGTGGTCCTTTTGTGAAACCATTTTTTGACTATTTTTTATGTTTTAGTAGTTGCTCCCCAACTTCTTTTCTATTTTCTTCAAGCTTTACTAGTTATCTCATTCTTACTATCATTGGATCATTTTCTTGTAGTTCCTATTGATGTAATAGTTAGAATTTTGGAAACTCTATGGAAATAGGTAACTTAGCTTCCTTATCGTAGATCAAATTGTAAGGAGAAAAACCTAATTCCCTTTTGGAGTAATACGATCTGCCCAAAGAGCCCTTATTACATGAACATTCTATTGTAATTGATTTTTTGATTTGATTCTTTTTAGGATTCTCAACAAATTTTTGTTTGTTGATTTATCCAAACCATTACCTTGGGGATAGTAGTTTGAAGAGGCTTTTAAATATTTACCATGCTAGAATGTAAATTGAGTGATCTATGAACTCATGAATACCTTGGTATTATCTGTTATTATTGTATTTGGAATACCAAATCTAGTTATAATATATTCTAGGAGTTAAATAATTATATTTTCCATAGCTTTCTTTAAATGTACTACTTCAACCCATCTAGTAAAGTAGTTTGTAGCTATTAAAATCCATTTGTGTCCTTCACTGGATGTGGATTGATCATTCTAATAAAATATAGTCCCCATTGTGCAAAAGGTGCTTTTGTTGTTATAGGTTTCAGAGGCATGGAGAATTTATTTTTCTTCCTATGTAGAAACTACATTTTTCACAATTCCTAACCCATTTATGAGCATCTATAAACATGTTAGGCTAGCACTACCCTACTTTCATGATTTTCTTTGTAGTTGTTTGGGATGAGAAATATTTTCCAGCCAACCCTTGAAGAAATTATTACAATATAATTTGGGCTTCTCCCTTTTGAACACATCTAAGTAGTATTCCATTAAAATTTCTTCTTAACAAGATTCCTTCTACTATTTCATAACGAACATTTTGCAATGGAAAAGCCCTTATCTGATCTCTATCTAGATTTGGGGGTATTTTTTTGTATATATTTGATTCTTTTTTCTACCCAATCTAGTTCCTCCTCTTACTTATTCATTAGACACCCTTGTGAATTTATTTCCTTGTCTTCTTCTCCTAAATCACTCCCCTTCATAACTACATCTTCAACCATTTGTTGGTAAAGTGCTCTCCCTCTAACTAGTTTAGTGGTCTTTATTTCTATATCATACTCTAAAATCTTGGTAATCCATTATGCCTTATTCACTCATCTCTCCACCCATTATATAATATCTAATACTAGAATGTATGACAAAAGAAATAATTTTTATTATTGGAGATCATGTGTCTAAAATGCTTCAATCCCCTCATTAGAGCATACACCTATTTTTTGATAAAATTATATTTTCCTTCATACTATTTCAAGGTTTGGCTAAAAAATACCACTAGGAATTCTTGTAAGTTCTCATATTTTTGTATCATCAATGTTGCTATACTGAACTCTCCTTCATATGAATAAATAACAAAATATTTACTAAAATCTGGGTTGATAAGCAATGCAGCATTTGCAATGGCATATTTTATTTTTTGGAAAGCCTCTTTTTCATCCTCCATCCATAAAAAAAGGTGGTCCTTTTTTAATTTAAGTGTCATGGGATTGATTATTATCACAAAATCCGGTATGAATCTGTGTAAAAAAGGATTGCAATCCCCTCTTGTGCCTTGGTAGCGAAAGGTTCATAATAGCTTCAACCCTATAATGATCTATAGGAATACCATCCTTGGACACCACATGCCCTAATAATTTTCCTTGTGGCATGTAGAAGATACATTTCTTTGGGTTTAAGCATACCCCAAATTCTTGGCATCATTGGAAAATATTTTCTAGGTGCTCCAAGTGATTCTCCTTCCTTTTTTAGAACATTATTAGATCATCTAAGTAGATGAGTATCATCTTATTTATTAGATCATGGAATGCAATATACATGGCCCTTTTAAATGTCACTCCTAATTTAGATAGCCTAAAAAGCATATGTTGGTATGCATAGGTTTTCCATTTTGTAGTGAAGGTTGTCTTCTATTGATCTTCGTCTTTTACCCATACCTAATAGAAACTAGAGAAGCCATATAGTAATGAAAACCTTTTGGACCCTACTACCATGTGAAGGTTCTACTTCATGAAAGGTAGAGGATAGTGATATTTCAAAGAAGCTTTGTTCAGATGCCTGAAGTCAACACATAATATAATTTCACCATTCTTCTTTCTTACATGTAATATTTTAGAAACCAAAGTGGTAATGCTTGATTAAACTTTATTTTCCTTTGGAGATTCTTAGAATAGTGATATTTTATTTCTAAATTATATATGTTCCTAGGGAAATTTTTTGTTTCAACTTTCTTTTTGCACATGAGCTTGTAGGAAGCCATTGATGAAACAGTTACTATCCATCACAAGAGGTGTGGCACAAAATTTGAAAGGGTCAAAAAAATCATTTTTTCTACCAACAACATTTACGGCCTTGTGAGAAGTGCCACCAAATTTTTTTCTCACACCTTGACTACAAATTTTTCTTAGGATTGGTCAATGGTTGGACTTATGGTGTCTTGCATGGAACTTCTATTTCACTCATGCCTCTCTTATTACCCATTGAGGCTTCCTCTTTTACCCCTACGAGGGTTTCTCTATCTATTTTTATCTTTCTTCTTGGCTATTTTGAATAAGGTGTTTCCTTTTTATTTCAGATGGTTGGGAGCATTTTTCCTAACTAGAATTTTTTTGTAAAAGGTTACGAGAACCTTTCAAAACCCCTCTTACCAATAAAATATATATATATATGTGTGTGTGTGTGTGTGTGTGTGTGTGTGTGTGTTCCCATGCAGGTTTACCTGTAGCAGGATTTATGCTTTTGCATATCACCCTATTGATCAATCTGTTTCCTTTTGGATTTTGATATGAGTTTTTACCAATTTATTCTATCTTTGTTTGTTTTATTTTGTATACTAATTTTATTTTTTAAAATTCATTATATTCCAAATTAGCATAGTTATAGTGGTACTATAGTGATGATTCACTACACCCCTTCTTGGTTGGAAAGGATAAGCAAAAGCTTAAGCCATAGACAAGAAAAGAAGAAACCCTAGTCAAAAAGATTTGATGAGCAAAGGGAAGGTCCTGAGAGTCAAGGTTGTCTAAAAGATCTAAATTTTGTAAGTCCCAATCAAAATATAAGGAGCAAAAATTCTAACATGGATGTACCCGAGACAAAAAGTCTCAAAGCCCAATATCAAGCAATATTGATTCCAAGTGATTAGAAAACTTCTGATGATAAAAGTATCAATGCACCAAAAGTCAAAAGTAATGAGGTGCCCAATCTTCAAGGAGTATCATCCTTCCTGTAAAAAATATCTCATATCCCCTTGAAAGGATAAGAGTAGCATGGAAGCCATGGCAAAATTAGCTCAAATATCTAGAACATTAAATGAAGATATTTGTGCCTAGATGATGGGAGTTTCTAGAAATGGGTAGATGGCAATAAATATGGTAGTTGCTCATCCAATGGATTAGGCCATTTGACATTCATCACTTAAAATTCAAAGAACCTCGGAGGGACCAAAAATTTAGATAATACATGATCTGACATCAAAAGCAACAACCACCTTGGAATCTCTACATGTGCTTTGAATGGAAAACTCTCCCCTTGTAATCTATAAATAGGATTAGAATTAGCTTTGTAAAGGATCAACAAGTTTGCAATTGTATTTTTTTATAAGTTTTCCTTTCATGTCTTTTTGTAAAAATAGTTAGCTCTTGAGTGGCTTGTGGGAAATATTGAACCTCCACTTCTGGTATAACCTTTGTAATTATTTTCTTACATAGATATATACAAAATCTTGCATCAAATATTTTCCTTAGGCATCTATGGCTCCTTTTGGACCTATTTTTGTGTGTATGTATGTGTCTATAAATTTTTACCTAGTACAGGTTTTATCAAGTGTATGTATGTGTGAGGGGCATGCACCTATTTTTAGACCAGTTGAATATGTTGTGAGATCCTCATCTTTATGCATGCCTATGGTTGGTAAATTTCATTTGTGATTCATTGTGTTGAGGAAAATAAGTATTCACCATTGGCACATAGAATTTAGGTTTATTTTTATAGAAATATTTTAGTGGATATTTTGGTGCATTGCCCCCTTTTCCTTGTTGAGTTATTTCGCTTTTTATCTCTTATCTCTTATTTTTCCTTTGTTGATTTCAATTATGCTTGAAATATCACATCTTAACAAGAAGATAACCTTGTAAAAAACTCTCAAAGGTCGTAGATTGAGCCAAAATTCATGCTCTCGACTATGGCCCCACTATGTCACTCTCTATGAGGCATGATTGGCTTGCTAGGGACAATCAAAGATAACAATAGCTTAATGGCACACCTAGTGGGACCCTAGTGAGATATCATGAGTCCCAAAATTACAACAATAAGGCATAAAATTGGTGAGGGTCTTTGACTATTTTTGCTTGTTGAATAACCTCTTTACTCACCTGGTGACTCTGCTCTAGAAAAATACCAAAATAAGTAGCTATTGATGATATTATACCAAGGTTAGAGTGAAGACATCAATTTTCTTACTTTCTAGAAGCAAGAAGCTACATTTAGCTTATGACTCCACTACAATCTAAAGGACCCATAGGTCCAGGATGGTTGTCCCATATCAAGAGTTGCCCCTGCCTAAGGAGAAAAGAATCCACTATGACCTTTAGAACCGTTGATTATTTGGGAAAATTTTCTAGTATCACTGTTGGAAATATTTTCTAAATATACTATGAAGCCCTAACATCCCCATTATAGCACCTTCAAGAAATGGTCTTCATTTACCAGGTGCATAACATCACAAAGTAGGATGTGGACCTTAAACTATTGGTGGCTCCACCAAAAGGAAAGGGTCACAAAAAATATAATGTTCTATATTTACATTCAATATTTGGATGGGATTAGCTTGTTGCCTCAGTCAAGAACAATTTTAGAGAAGAAGAATATAGAGTGGAACTTAAGCCAAGCACTCCCTTTAAGGACGCATCAAAATGGGAGATGCAAAGCACCCTTATGGAGGATAAAAATGAGATCTATGAACTCCTTGAAAAACAAGATCATATTTCAAAGGAGGCCCTCCACATACATCATAAAGGGCATGGGATTTACAAATCAACAAAAATTTGAAAATGCTCATGAGAAAGAGGAGAATTTTGGGTCATATATCTTCTACCCTATGATGGTCAAGCATGACAATGGCCAACTTTCATATTGGTAGACCACCCCTATGAAAATATTGAGCTAACACATGCAAAAAACCTCTTCATCTATAAGGATAGGAGGACATCAAAAGGCTCAACCAATAAATGGGGATCTCACCCTAGTGGTGCCAATAATAACATCATCTCTGGAACCTACCTATTCTAGGTGATAAAGTTGTTGTAATGTCCTACTTTCATTAGGGTGACAATATTTAACATAAGGAACTAGAGAAAAAGGAAGAATAAAAGACATGAGCAGCTAGTGGATGGGCCTTTTGACTCCATGTCCAATGAATAAAGGTCACTCACTTAAAACTTTATACATTTGTACTATGGGTAATCTCAGTTTTATGTGATAGCAAAAGCATCAACCATTGGTGTTGGCATAGCAAAATATGTAGCCAAATAACTAAACAACAAATAAGGATGACATAAACTCATATAATGAATAAAATAATGTACAACTAATAAGAAACTACCAGGAAACAAAAAAAATGGTTTACCAGTAAACATTTATACATGACATGCCATAGAGCACAAAAAAAAAATGGAATAAGAAGAAAAAAAATTGCATTCACAATACATTCAACATTAAATCTAAGAGATGTTCTTCTCTCATGGTTCTTGACACATACATATTACAAAGTTGGATCTATCAAAATAAATACACGTGGAGGTACCATGTTTAGGATTTTCCTGCCCATTTTTAGGGTTTTCCTACCCATAGTTAAGCAACCAACTAATAACATATCAACACGTGTCTAGAAACTCCCAACCATGAGGAAACTTCCAAAATCATGTGCCTATAAAGGTATTTTATTAGCTAAAAAAACATCTTCTATAAAAAGTGAAACCAAATTTTTTCTCAGGTGTACAAGCCTAAGGGGTGTAACACAAATCCAGTATTTTTGGTACACATCCAACAATCTCCCACTTGTCAAAAATACTAAGTAAAAAATGTCTTCTTCCTTATTCTTTAGGGTTACCAATCAAAATGAGAGAACTCCCATAAGATATCTATACCAAAAGAACTTCTTACTATCCAATACCTTTGTCAATGCATCTATTGCATTTTCATGTGTACCGATCTTCTCCAACTTCCACCATATCTTTTTTATAATGAAATTTCACTCAAATGTGCTTAGTATGAGAGTGAAATTTAGGATTCATGATTAAGTCAATTGCACTTTGATTGTTACACTACAAAGTAATAGAGATTTCTTGAAAATCAATGTCTTGGCACACTACATATAACAATACTATCTCCTTGGATGCTTCTATAGTAGAAATATATTTAAATTTTATAGTTGATTGAGCCACCACTTGCTTATTTTTAATTCTCCAAATCACAACTCCTCCAAATAGTGTGAAAACATATGAACTAGTAGATTTATAAGTACCTACGTCTCCATCATAATCAAAATCTACAAAACCTTGTAGTTGATTATTTTCTTTGCCATTAGAACAGATTGCAAAATCACTAGTGTCTTTCAAATATTTGAGAATTATCTTCACTACAACCCAATGTTGCTTACCATAATTAGACATAAATCTACTCACAACTCCAACTACATGAGCAAGATCTAGTCTCATACAAACCATTGCATACATCAGTTTACCAATTGTACTTGCATAGGGAACTTTGCCCATGACACTCTTCTTATCATCATCCTTTGGACATATATATTTTGACAATGCAACTCCAACCTAAAATGTTGTAGATATAGGAGTGCATTGATCCATTCTAAAAATGGTAAGCAAGTATATAATGTATCTCTTCTGGCTAATCCATATCTTCTTCTCACTATTGTTTCTTTTCACTTTAATACCCAAGAAACAGTGTAATGGCCCAAGGTCTTTCATGTCAAATTCTCATAACAATTCAAACTTGGTATTCTTCACAAGATCCTTTGAATTGTTGAAAAGAATAATATCATATAATATAACATCAAAATCAGAAAGTGATTACCTTTACGCTTGAGATAGATACAATGATTAGCATCACTTCTCACAAAACCGTGTCCAATCACAAAGGTATCAAACCTTTTATACACTTCCTTGGGGATTGCTTCAACTCATATAGTGAATTTCTCAGCTTACATACAACATTTCTTCCACTTACTTCAAACCCAACTGGTCGCTCCATGTAAATTTATTTATTGAGATATCCATGAAGAAAAGCAGTCTTCGTATCCATCTACTCAATTTCCTAGTCATTTGTGGCAGTCAATGCAAAAATCAATCTAATAGATGCAATATTTGTCATGGGATAAAATGTTTTCTCAAAGTCAAACCCTTCAATTTGAGATTATCCTTTTGCTACTATGGGTTATTTTACCACACCCACCCTATGCTCATGATAAAGTGGGGTAGGCCCAAGAGTTATGCTGCAAGAAATAAGGAGAAATGTATTAGGAGGGAAAACGTGCATGGAAACCCCTTAAACCCTTATGAAAGGTCTACCTAATTTTTTTTTAAGTTTAACTAAGTATTAATGCGGGTGGGAAAATGGGATTCTATATTCCTTGAGTGGGTCCCAAAACTCTGCCTCGATGAAATGAGGGGTAGAAAAATGCAAAGGCAAAAAATTGTTGGTGCTCCTAAAACTCCACCACGAAAGGATAAAGATAAATAAAATGAGGGTAGAAAAATAAGAGGTTTTCTGAAGTTGGTAGTCCTTGAAAGCCCATCGTGGTTCATTCTTGAATATGGATCATATTATAAACTAGTTGGAGGAATAGGAATTGATAGTCTTAAGACTGAGCCTAAATCCTAGTCACAAGCAAAGAGAAAGGTTCACTAGGTAGAAAATAAGGGATCAGCCTAACCACGAGCCAACTCAAATGTCTACCCAACCAGAGGATATGGACCAAAATTTTGAAGAAACATCAGTTTCCTACCAGTAGCAAAGAGGCACCATGTCCAACATGGAATATATGGATGAGTAATTTAATACCTGGTCAAGAAGGACACATGTGCATAGCTAGCATGTATCATACGGTCCATTGAAGAAGTTAGGAATGATTTGCCATAGAGTACAAATTTTATGGTGAAATTGCAAGTTGCATTGCTGATCCCAGCAATTTTCCTTCCTTGAGTGCACAAACATTATGAATCCCCAGGTGTTAGTACAATAATCATAGGAACAATTAGATACGGCCAATGAGGGGACTTCAATCAATGGATAAACATAGGTTGTAGGTTTATTTTTGGTGCATACAGTTTGAACTTCCCTAGCTCGACAGCACTTTATTAATATGTATATTATTTGCTTGCAGTAGAGGTGGTTGGCCAACCTTAGTTCTTGGCATTGTTTTCACTTGTATAAAGGGCTCTTTCAGGTGCTATATATGCAAGAGTGTAAGGCATAAAAAAGGGTTGGATCTTTGGCTATTACAACCTGCATGTAATATTTGAAATATTCATAACTCAAGTGGATCATTGTCTGGCCTCCAAATCTTATCATGTATGTATATTTGTTTAGTTATTTATTTATGTTAAAATTAGATGAATGAATGTGTTGTAATTTTGCATTTTAGATTTCATGATTTTCATTCTATGATTCTAGACTTCATAATTAAATTCTATGTGCTCAACATTAATGGAAAATATTTGATGGTATGTTATATGATATGTGCGAGTTCATTGAATATTAAGGTTTTGCATCCACGATGTCCAGTTCCAAATTTCCTTTGAGTTGTTGGCAAACCTGACAAGGCAAGACTTGGAGGAAAAAATCATCAGAAGAAATAAGCACAACTGGGAGGTGGACTTGACACTATTCAAGAAAAATTCACCCATCCACAAGAAGGTAAAGAAAGGTTTGTTTCACCATGACTTGTCAACTCCCTGGAAAGAAATCCTTAAGCCAATAATGCAATATTTTACCTGTGACAATCCTGAGTCTCAATTATGTTGTTTTAATATTGCATTTGTTAATAATTTTTGGGACTCAAAAATGATGAACATTCCCGCTGCACTTTTCTTGTCCATGGACTATACCATCACCACCAACCGTTCCAAGAAGGATGAGGCCAAACCTTGCCACCAGGGTCTTTTCAAGATCCTTTACAAGTACATCCTTCTGCAATTCCCTTAAGGTAATATCCCTACCCCTAATTCTGATGAGGAGAATTCATCCTCAACCTCAAGCCCTAAAACCTCCAAATCCAAAATAAAATAGAAAGGGGGCAAATCTATTTCTGAGTTCTCCACTAGAAATAAATTTAAACTTGAAAAGACCCCTGTTCGTAGTTCCCAGAGGCTAAAACATAAAGAAGTTGTCAAAACTCCTTCGTCCACCTTTGTAAAAACTCCAAAGGACAAGTCTAATTCTCTTGACCTTGTCGAAAGGTATCTTCACAAGTTGGTTGTGCATGCTACTTCTGCCATCATTGACCATCTTGAAACTGCTCACTTGGCCATTGGAAAGGCAATTTCAACCCTCAAATAACAGTGCCATGCACTTAGCCTCTTGTTCTTCTGTGACAATTTCAAAAAAAATTCTTCCCTAGCTGGTTCTAAGGTGTCCTTCAACACCAAAATTGATGCCAAAGATACTGTAAATGATGAAGATGTAATGGATATTGCTAAGGAGGCTTGCATCACTGTTCCCAAAGATAGCAAGGAGATTTCTATGAAAGATACTAGTCCAGAAGGGGCTACTTCATCCCTCATATATCTGGATACTCCTCTTGATGACTAATGGTTATTCCTCTAGTTTTTTGGGTCCTCTGCAGTGGTGGATCACATCTCTTTTGGTTCCTTTTTGGTTGAGGATCGTTCCTTTTTTAGATCTGATGTTTCTCTTAGTGCTTGTTTGTTCAAGGTTGTTGAATCATTTTAGTTTGAGGTATAATTTTGAGATTTTATTTTGTTTCATCTAGAATTTTTTAGTGTCTTTCCTTTGTTCCTTTTTTATCCTTTTTGATCCTCTAATGATCCTCTATTGTACAAGGCATTAAGGCGCTTTTCAAATGCCATGGTTTCAATAAATTTATTAATCTACCAAAAAATATTAATGTTTTGCATGTACATTGATGTGGCTAAACTCATCCCTTGTATGTTCTAGCTTCATCTTTCTTTCCTTTCTCTTTGTTCCCTTTTCCTCTCATGCATAGTTAGCTAGGACCCTTTTAGGAACCAGCCTTCTTCAAATATTGGCCTTAAAACCTTTGATACCATTCAAAGTTGGTCAAGGTCTATGGATGCACGATCCTTACCATTAGATAAAATTTTAACCAACACTAACCTAGCCTGATATATATCAATTGAACCATTAGCCTTGTATGTTCTTTTAAACATCCATTTACAACCAATTGTCTTTCTACCCTTAGGTAACATTTGCAAGTCCCAAGTCTTATTGTTTTTAGTGACTACATTTCCTCTTCAATAGCTTTCTTCCAATGAATTACTTCATCACTAGTAAGAGCATATTTAATACCTACAGGTTCATCACTCATGGAAGATAATGCAAATTTATTGTATTCATCATAACCAAATCTGATTGGTGCACTCCTTTATTGTTGACTTCTTCTCAAATTTTGCACTTCTTGAATAATGTTAGAATTTTGGAGTTTCTCCTCATATGCAGGTTGCTCTTAAATAACTTGAGGTTGATTATACTCTTCCACAAAAATCTCAAAATTTTGCAAATGCTACTAATTGTATGAAAATCATTAGTATCATATGGCAACTCTAACAAAGGAGTAGAAATAGGATCTACACTTAATGATGGAACAATGTGGCAAATTTTTAGCTTGTTGATTTCTCAAACCAGTAGCAACATCAAATTATTCTTGGTTGTATGGGGTTGTTTCTATGGACTCTTCTTTGTTGTGAATGTTTTCTTTAAATAGTACATCATGGCTAAACACATGGCAATGTTGTGAAGGTATTCATACTTTTTAACCTTTGATTCCATCACCATATCCAATGAGTACTCCTTTAACATATTTATTGTCTAGCTTTTTCTTATTTTCCTTGGGTATAAGAACAAATACTTCACATCCAAACACTCTCCAATGAGCAACTAAGGGTTTGACTCTAAGCTTACTATGGTGTTCTCCCACTACGAATAGAACTAGGTGACACATTTTTCACATAGTTAGCTATATTAAAAACCTTTGCCCAAAAACATTTATTCAAATCTACATATCCTCTCATGCTTCTTGCCTTCTCCAACAACATCCTGTTGAGATTTTTTGTAACTCCATTCTGTTGTGGCATATATGCATTTTTTTTTCCCTTGCAATATCATGCAACTTGCAAAAAGCATTGAATTATTGAGAGCAATATTCTCCACCATTATCACTCCTCAAAGACTTCACTTTCTTCTCAGTTTTTCTTTCAACTATAGCAACAAACTCTTTGAAGGTAATAATAGCCCTTGAATTTTATTTAAGAAATTAAACCCATGATTTCCTAGAGAAAACATCAAGGAAAGTAATAAAATACCTCGAGTTGCCTAATGAAACAACTTCAAAAGGTCCACAAATATCAAAATGTACCAATTCTAATATTTCTTTTGTTCTATAGTCACTAGAGGAAAAAGTGACTCTAATCTGCTTTGCTAAAATGCATGCTTCACAGAAACCCATAGAACCAAACTTATTTTTCTCTAATCCATGAACTATCTACTTTGAACACATCTCTTTTAGACTCCTTTCACCAAGATTCCCTAACCTCTTATGCCACAACATCATACTTGACATATTTGAATTTGAGGGTTTACTTATTTCCATAGTGGTTGCATGTGTGCATGCAACATTCAAACATGTTGCATCCAATTTATACAATGTTCCAAGTCTTACTCCATTTTCCTGAGTAATGACTCCATGCATAAAACTACAACAATCCTTACTGAATGTAATCTTCATTCCTTCTTCAGCTAGATGGCTCATTGATAGCAAACTTTTTGTTAATATTAGAACTTTTCTAACATCTAGGATACACTTAACACTCCCATTTTTTAGTCTAATTTTGACCTTATTTCTACCAACAATTTCATGGTTTAAACTTGCACCTAAGAAACTTTGCCACAGTTTGCTTCTTCGTATTTTACAAACCACTCCTTGTGGGTATTCATATGGAAGGGTTCTCTAGAATATATCAACTACACATTAGAGTATGTGCATACAACAAGACATGTATTAGCAAAATATAAAATATTTGTATCACCTGCAACTAAATTGGATTTAATTTTGAAAAAAAAACTAATTTATAGTCATGTTTCTTATGACCTTTCTTCTTGCACCTCCAACACACCAGCTAAGACTTCCTTCTTCTACTAGCATATCTTGTTTTAGATCTTCTTGCACTAGAATATTTATCACCATCTCTATATTTGGCACATCCTCTAGTTATCAAATCTTTTGAGTGCTCATAATACTCCACATTCTTTCTCCTTGTTTCCTCTTGCAGCATCTGTGCAACAATCTCATATTTCTTGATATTTTCCAACTTAAAACTCCTACTAATTACAACAATGAGATTATCCTTATTTAGGCAAACTACACAATAAGTAGATGCATTGTTTAGTGTCTTTAACCTCATCACCATCAGACCTTAGTTGATTTATTAGTGTATTGAAAATATTCAGGTGGTTAGCTATGATGTCTCCATTCTTCATCTTCAAATAATATAACTTCTTCCTCAAGAATATCAAGTTCATCAAATATTTGGATTCATATAGATTTCATAGGTTATCCCATAACTCCTTAATAGTATTAGCACCCTAGATATTTATCAAAATAGAATCAACCAAGTTCGGCCTAGTAAAGGAAATAGATTTCTCATTCAAATTTTCCCATTCAACTTGTGTAATTCCTATAGGCATCACTATTGCAGTGACAACCATCTTCAAATATCTTTCCATAAGCAAAAATTTCATCTTCAACTTCTAGAGATTGAATTTTTGCCCACTAAAGTTATATATACCATATTTACCTTCCATTTTTATTGTTGTAAATCTTCACAAATATCCCACTACATTGTGTGCTATGGAAATGGATTTATCTACAAATCCACAAAAAATAACATAAAAATATTTACAAGCTTTGTGCATAGCCAAGAAAATAATTTTCCTCAAGTTGCTCTCATACTAGTTGTTAGCACAACAAAATGTGTAGCCAAACAACTCAACAACAAATAAAGGATGAAATAAACTCATATAATGAAGAAAATAATGTGCAGATAATAATCAACTAACAAGAAACAAAAGAATGAGTTACCAATAAATATTTATACACAACATGCCTAAAGCATAAACAAAAAAATGAAAGAACTTCATTCACAATACATTCAATATTACATTTGAGAGATGTTCTTCTCTCATGGTTCTTTACACATGCATATTATAGATTTGCATCTATCAAAATAAATACGCACATGAAGGTACCATGTATAGGATTTTTATGCCCATGTTTAGGGTTTTCCTACCCATATTTAGGGTTTTCCTACCCATATTTAGGGTTTTCTTGCCCATGTTTAGGTTTTTCTTGCCCATAGTTAGGTAACCAACTAATAACATCTTAACACGTTTCTAGCAACCTCTTTATCCATGCCTATGGTTGGTAACTCTTATTTTTTCTTCATTGTGTCAAGGAGAGAAATTTTTCACCATTGGCACAACGTTTAGGCCTATTTTTACAAGAAGATCTTAGCGAATATTTTGGCACATCACCCCATTTTTCTTTTATTACATTATTTTCCTTTTTATATCTTGCACCCCCATTTTCCTTTTTTGAGTTGAACTATGCTTGAAATATCACATATTAACAAGGATCCAACCATGAAAAAACTCTCAGAGGCCCCTGATTGAGCTAAACCCCATGCTCTCAGTTAAGGCCCTTTGTGTTCCCCACGAGGTGTGATTTTCCCACCAAGTAAAATCGAAGATAGAAACAGGTCCTTTTGTAGTATTCCACTATATCAAAAAATTTAGACCACCTTTCACTTGTGGAAATATTTTGGGTTTTGAAATTTTTGCTCCTCTCCACTGTTGATGGTAGGTAGTACTTTGTTATAGCCTCATTCATGGTTTCAGGTATTTCTGTGAAGATTATGTTGTGTAATTGTATATTATATTTTATTTCTCTTTTCATACAACTTTCTTAGACTAGGGCCTCTGTTAGTCTCCTTTTGATATGTCTCATTATCTCCTTTTGTGATATTAGAATTTACTTAGAGATCTCCACTTATGAGATTCTTGATAATTCTGAGTCATTGCCACAATATTCACCAAGACCACTCGACTCCTCTTGGTGACTTTATTAGATTTTTAATAAGCCTTTTATTGCATCATTATAAGTTCTAGTAAATGGATCAAAAGTGGTGGGTGGAGGTGCTATTGGTTGTGGATATATGATTTGCTAATTTGAGGAATAAGGTAAAAGGGGATGTAGTGGCCTTGGTGGTAATTTATCTATTTGTACTAAATTATTTTCAGCTATGATAGTCATTTGATATATTTCTAGAATGGAATCTCCTCATCTAGATTTTATCAACATAGATATTTTAGAATTCAATGCACTAAACTAGAAAATAATCATTAAACCTGGACCCAAGTGTTGTAGATGAGCTGGAGAGGAGAGGGCAATCCTCCAAGGGAGGTCCTAGGTTCAAATCTCCACCCTACAAAAAATTTGAATTGGGTACCAAAAATCCAATTGATAATGTTGGTGCGAGAAGGGTTGGGTGTGACTCCTGGGTGAATTTAACGGTATAGAACCCCTTGTTCGTGGTCTCTCAGACCAAGGCGACCCCGTAAGGGGTTTTTCATTTTAAAAAAATTGTTAAACCTAGTAGGGGCAAAGCATCTCGGGTGTCCTATGCTAGGATTTATGGAATATCAAGTTGAAATATTCCATTAATTCATAAGGGTCCTTTTTATTGTTAATAATTGTTCTAGAAGTAAATATTACTGTAAGCAAAAGAAGACAACACCTTGCAAGTAAAATAATGAAAACAAGCAATTGCAGAATTAAAGGATTTTGTATTGAATTTTATTGGAGCCTTAGTCTCCTCTTTACAAGTGATTTGCCCCAAGTGCATAGGGGTATGATTACAATAAGTGAATGCTTGCTTTCACATGATACAATGAGCACAAAGAGGGAAAAGAAACCCCTTTGGCTAATCAAATTATTGGTGGTGTCTTTGGTCTTCTTTCGCTCCAATCCAATTGGTGAGTGGGCTTTGGTATCCAATGTGGGGACCACTCCTAGCTTCAGTAGCTCTTCAAATACCTATATCCTGCACACATGGAAGTCAAACAAGGGTCAGTAGCACCTGTATAAATGATTAGAAATCAATGCAAATGAAAACCCTTGAAGGAATGCTTGCAAGAAACATAGAAATACTAATTAAAAATGCCTTGCTAAAAAATGAATAACTTACTGATCTCTGCTACTCCAAATGGCCTAAAAATTGGTGGAGATGTTCTAGGGGATGTCAGGAACCTACCCTCAAAATTTCAGCTCGATCCGAGTCCGGATGAGGGAGATATGGCCAAAACAAGTTTGGTAGTTTCTGCAGAACCGCGGGTCCACGGTTGTGACTGTGTAACCGCGGGTTTGCGGTTTAGAAACCGTGGGATTGCGGTTGTGACTGTGTAACCATGGGTATGCGGTTTAGAAAACGTGGGCCTATGGTTGGGACTATGTAACCATAGATGCACGGTTGTGCAGATATGGGAGAAAACCTCGAAACTCTGATCCGGGACCTCGATGTCTCGAACTCCGTGATCGTTGGCGATTCCTTGCAATGATTTTGACAGCGTGACGACGTATTTTCCAGCCCCCTTGCTTGATGGAATGGTGTTGCTTTTATAGGCAATTTTGGGTTTTGGAGGGAAATGAGAGGTGGCAAGCCAGGGCTGCCAAGTGGCAATCTTGGGCTGCCAAATGGAGGGGCAGTTAGAGTGAGTCACCCAAGGTGTCTCACTTAACTGGGGTGATGTGGGTGCAAGTGGAGTGAGGTGTAAGGGTTGTTCCATGTGAAGGGACAAAGGGGACAAGGGTGTGTGAGATGTGGCAAGGTGGGGTGGTGAGGTGGCTAGGACACATGTCTAGTGGGTAGGCAGGGTATCCTAGGGGGATTTTCCAGATTTATTAAAATCTAGAAAATAGGATAATGTGCAGGATTTTTATGCCTAAGTTTAGACTTAGGCATATATTATTATGCAGAATTGTGGTGTACAATGTGGGTGAAGTGTACATGAATTAATATACCTAAGTTTATACCTAGGCATATATTTTATTATGCAGAATTATGTGGTGAGTTGTAAATGCCTAGATTTTGGTGTCTACAGATGCCCCTTTTTGTACCGTGTTGTGTAAAGCACAATGCGGTGCAAAAATAAATGACACCTGTCTTTATTGGATGCATGGACTCAAATCTTCTCGACACACAAGAATGGATGATTATTTTTCATTTTGATTTTTTTTTTTGCTTACCCCCTCAATTGGAGAATGGGTAAAGGATGAAACCCACGAGCCGATTGACCAAATGTGGATGATGAAAGGATGTGGTTGATTGAATGATGTGGATGTGATGCAAATGTATGTCATTTTGACCAACTTGATGCCCCAAGTTTGGGATTTTGTGTGTTCTTGCAAATTTGCCTTTGGTTTCGTTGATGTGCAAAATATATGGTAAAATATTTAACCACATTTGGAGTTCTTGTTCCACTTTGACTTTAGCAATTCCTTCCAAATGATGGGTTCAAGGAACCAGTCATTCGGGAATTTGATACTCGAGTGATTTCTGATTATTACCAAGTTGTTTTTGGTTGTTTTCCACTTTTGACCCAACGGAAGGGGTTGAAGGATAACCTTGTGCAAATCTATTTTAAACACATCTAAGCTCAAATATTTAGGGATCTAGCTGATTTAATGTCATAGTGATTTGATGTTGAATGTTTGAATGAGTTTCCTTATGGTGAGCTACCCATCCGATCGGATTGCATGGATTGCTAGTCGCTGCAACCGCTAGGTGTATAGGGTAATCCACTAGATACAAGGTTCACTTGAGATGATGATGATGATGCGAGATGATGATTTGGTGGGGTTTGCAATATTTTTGTAGCCATTTGCATTTGAAGGGGAGTTGTGTAAGATGGTCATAAATAAAAGTCAACTTGTGTTACCCCAATCATAGAAAAGATGCTCATTTTAATGAGCGTAATTTGCTTAATTGAGTATTTTGAGTGTTGACTTTGATTATGAAACTCAAATTTATTGATTTTGTCTATCTCTTTAAGCGATGAGTCGATGTAGAAGATATGAAATGATGAATGCAATGAAACAAATGATGATGGTTGGAATGAAATAAATGTTTTTGTTTTTGTTTCAACTGTGATTTTGACCTTTGTTGATAATTGTGCACTTCTATCCCTTGGAGCAGTCCAGCCATATGGCTTTTTTAGGGAATTGAGATGATAACAATTCAATTTTTGCATGAGGTGAATCACTTTTCAAGGGCCTTATGGTAACCTATCCATCCTACCGAATTGCATGGATTGCTAGTCGCTACAACCGCCAGGTATATAGGATAAGTTACTGTATACAAGGATCACTTGAGGCTAAGTGGAAGAAGGAAATGTACACCTCTATCCCTTGGAGCAGTCCAGCCGTATGGCCTTCTTAGGGAGTTGAGATGAGGGCACTTCTATTCTTTCAGAAGCCTGTTGAATTTGTTTTTGAACAAAGGAATTGAGGTACCTTTGGATTTTTTCTTTGTTTTTTTTTTTTTTTGGTGAATGCATGATTGTTTTGTGTTTTGTGTTTTTTTGTTTTCGTGCGACAAAATATGCATGGAAATATTTTTGGTGTTATATATATATATATTTTTTGTATGACAAAATATGCATGGAAATGTTTTTGGTGTTTTATGTTTTTGAAATGGAAAGAATGTACGAGAGGTTTTTTTTATTTTTTTTATTTTTTTATCAAAGGAATTTCAATTTGGGTACCTTTGATGCTTTTTGGACTGATTTGACCAAAGGGTAGGCACCTTTGGAGCCTTTGAATTGAATTGACCAAAGGAGTTTGTTTCTCTTGGATTTATTTATTTTATTTTATTGAGTTTGACCAAAGGGTTTGATTCCTTTGGAGCTTTTTGAATTGAATGTGACCAAAGGAGTTTGATTCCTTTGGAGCTTTTTGAATTGAATGTGACCAAAGGAGTTTGATTCCTTTGGAGCTTTTTGAATTGAATGTGACCAAAGGAGTTTGATTCCTTTGGAGCTTTTTGAATTGAATGTGACCAAAGGACTTTGTTTCCTTTGGAGCCTTTTGGTTTGATTGTGACCAAAGGAGTTTTGGTTCCTTCGGGGCCTTTTGAATTAAAATCTTGACCAAAGGGTATGGGTTCCTTTGGATCCTTTTGAATTGATGTAATTGCAAGTGTCCTTATGGTAATCTACTCATCCTACCGGATTGCATGGATAACTAGTTGTTGCAACCGCTAGTTGACTAGAGTATATCACTAGATACGAGGTTCACTTGGGGATCTAAGCTAGTGAATTGAATTGTTGAATGCATGAAACTAAATTGAATTGGATGTGTTGTGTTCATGAATGGGAGGCAAAGGGTGCAACCTTTGACAAAAGGGTGCAACCTTTTGAACCTAACATATGATTTGAAATGTGAATGTTTAATGTGATTGTTAGGGTAGCTTGATTGATTGTTTGATGTTATTGATGGGGAAGGTGTAAGACCTTGAACTCCCCCAAGTTGCTTGATTGATTGTTTGATGTTATTGATGGGGAAGGTGTAAGACCTTGAACTCCCCCAAGTTGCTTGATTGATTGTTTGATGTTTTTGATGGGGAAGGTGTAAGACCTTGAACTCTCCCTAGTTGGTGTTTTTGTTATTGTTTATGTACATGTGTAATGATGGATTGTTCAATTTTTTTTTTTTTTTTAGTGCATGTGATGAAATGAGTGTGTTATGAATGAATGTGTTATGAATGCATGTGTTATGAATGAATGCAATTGATGGTGATGTATGCAAATGAATGAATGGTTTTGCCTTATTAATTGTCATGCAAATAAGTTATGGACCATTGTTAAGCAAACTTTACCTTTATTGCTTAATCAGGGGCACCAATACGATACTATGGTTTGACCACAATTTGTAGGATGAAATGGACTATGATATATGTGTGGCAATATGATGGTGGTATGGAATGGAAACTTGCTTATGAATTTGTTTGCCTTAAGGATAAAGGATATAGAATTGTTTTGCAAAGACTCAAACATCCTAGTATATCAAACAAACTCTCTCAAATTATCTAATTCTTCTAGGACCAAATGTGTGTGTAGTGAATTCATTTACCGAATCAAGAGCATGGTAATGACTCTAAACCATAAAGAACCAGTGTGTGTGTAATTGAGTTCATTAACTCATCTTGAGTAAATTGGGTAGACCTGTTATGGTTGGAACCAAGAAGCTAGCTTGTCCGTATGAGCGGTCAGAGGTCTCTTTTAAAAGAGACATGTCACCATGCATGAGCGTACTCCACTTGCCAATCAAGCGTCTATAGCTCCGGTGGAGGCTAACTCCATAGTCCATGATTTTTGTTTTTGATTTCTTGAATTTTGGGGATGACTACTTAACCGTCTGACTGGAAATGTAGTACGATCCTTACAACCCATTTAATCAGTGGTGTGTGATGTAAAAGTTTTAGAGCTTTGGGGAATCGGATTCTCAACCTAAGTGTGATGAGAATTGTACCTTATCCTTACTACTCTATCTTTTGAATTTAGAAGCAATTGTGATAGTAGTGAAAACCACTGTTGTCATGGACTATGTTGCATAATGGGACAAGCAAGGATGCCCCTCTTCACCTCAAGGTTCCTACCAAGTATGGTGTTATCCCTATTTGACACAAGATGTTTTTAAGATGTGAAGTTGTGTTTGGTTCAAGAATGTTTTTGAAATCAATTCCCATTACTCAAGATTTGCTTAGTGTATATATGTGCAATGGTCCTAAAAGAATTCAAAATATTTTTTGGAGGTTGCTTAAATCACTAGGAGTGGTTGAGTGATCGAAAACCCCTAGAGATTCCTCAAAATAGAGACCACCAAAGAAATAAATTGCTATGGGGTTTTATTGCAGCTATTTAATTTTTTTTTTCTATTTTGACATGGTTTTAGATGGCAAAATTGGACTAATGCTAGACCGTAGGTGCCCCTAATTAAGACAACAAGACTTAGTGAATGAACAATTATCTAACCTGAGTGGATGACAATTAATATGGTAAGCGACATGAATGGATGTAAACGATACAAATGTGCAAATGCAATGAAAGTGGAACGTGTGAATGCAATGAAAGTGGGATTTTGAATGCGATGTATTAAAAATGCAATGTGTATGAACATATTTTTGTGTTTTGTATTTATTATTATTTTTTTATATTTATTATTTGTTTTTTTTTTTAGGTGTTTTTGAACTAAAAATGTGACCAAAGGGGTTTGGTTCCTTTGGAGCCTTTTGAATTGTATGTGACCAAAGGAGTGCCTCCCTTGGAGCATTTTGAGATGAGTTTTGACCAAAGGGGTTAGGTTCCTTTGGGGCCTTTTGAATGGAGTTGACCAAAGGGATACCCCCTTTGGAGTTTTTTTTTTTTTTGATTTGACCAAAGGGGTTTTGGGGCCTTGGGCTGGATTGAATTGATCAAAGGGATTTGTTTTTTTTTTTTTTTTTTTTTTTTTTTTTTTATTTGACCAAAGGGGTGTCCCCTTTGGGGCTTTTTGGATTGAATTGACCAAAGGGATTTGGTTCCTTTGGAGTTTTTTTTTTTTTTTTTTTTTGAATGGGGAAGATGTGATACCTTAATCATCCCCAAATTGTTTGGTGACTGGTGAGCATGGAGAAGGTGTGATACCTTGAGTATCCCCACAATGTTTTATGCTTGGTGAGCATGGGGAAGGTGTGATTTGTTTTGTATTGTATCATATTTTGTGGGTGTTTTTGGTATATTGGGGGTGGTCTTGAGTATCCCCATAATGTTTTATGCCTAGTGAGCATGGGGAAGGTGCGATGCCTTGAGTATCCCCACAATGTTTTATGCCTGGTGAGCATGGGGAAGGTGTGATGCCTTGAGTATCCCCACAATGGTTTTGTTGACTATCAGGGTTTTGATCAGATACGATGAGTGGACTTTCGATGGAAAAGACCCCCTTGTCGATAAGATCTTGGACCACCTTTTTAAAGGCTTTGCAATCATTGATGTCATGGCCCACTTGTCGATGATAGAGACAATAACGATCTTCCCTATATGACCTAGGTTTATGTATTTTGGTATCTATAGGACGTATGTCAGGTAAAATGATTGTTTTTGCATCCTGCAACTTTTGAAAGATGATTGACATGGGCTCGGATAGAGGGGTCCAAGTACGGGGTTGATGATTTGTATGAGATTGGCCATGTGGACGAGGTTGATGAGGTTGTTGAGGTGGGTGATTTTGATGAAGTTGATGATGACTCAATTGTAGCTCAATGCTTGTGATGCGGTTCAAGATTTGTTGTAAAATGAGCATAGTGCATTGGTGAAATGGTAGTTGTTGATGAGGAGATGGTGGAATGATGGTGTGTTGTGTTGATGAAGCACCATACATGTGATTGATTGGATGTGTAGGTATGGTTATAGTTGGGGGGTGCAACACCCAAGATGGATCTTGGGTGAAGAAGGTGGGGGGTTGATGGGATGTTGATGGTGGGTAAGTGGAAGATTGCATTGCTACTGAAGGAGGGGGGTTATGGACCATGGTGCTTATGGGTGCTATGGATGGAATGGGCATAGGTATTTGTGAAGCAACACTAATGGGTGCTTCATAAAGGGGGTTGGTGCAAATGACTTGTTGATTTGGTATGATGATGGGAGGTTGATTAGATGATGATGAATGAGTATGGGCTATGGTGGTAGCAGTGTGCTCAAAAAGTGGATTCGCAAAGGCTTGGCTAGACTGTTGTGGGTGTGGGAAGGTGACTTCCTGATGGAATGATGGGATGGTATGGGGTGGAATGGTAAGCGGTGGTAGCAATGGAAAAACCATTCTAGCTGCACTCAGGTACATCCTAACTACATCCACGTCTACAAGTGTGACATGATCATCAGTTATGGTAGGTGATTCACTCCTAGGAGTCTCAGGAATAGCGGTGTGAGTAGCCCTATGCATAATATCTATGTTTGAAATGGGGGCACCGCTAGAGGGTCCTACATTTAGGCTTTGGGACATAGTAGAGGGCATGTTGACTTGCCCTAGCATCGAAGTGTTAGGGGCCTCACTAGACTGGGTTGCCATGGAGGAGGACCACTGACTCTGGATCAATGCTAATTTTCTTGCTTGACTATGAGTTACTACCATACGCTAATATGCAATCTATGTGAATGAAAAAGAAAGTACAATGCAATACAACACGCCAAGCAAATAAACATACAAAGTGTTTGACCCTAGTTTGCACTAAGTTTTTGAATTTTTTTTTTGGTGTGTTTTTGTGTGTGTGTTTTTTTTTAAGTTTTTGAAGAGATTTTGTTCTTTTTGGAATAGAATAATAGAACTCAATGAATATGGTGATTAAGAACACTAGCACCAAGCATGATTTCTCAAAAGAGGCTAGGGTACACCGCTTAAATCCCAGTGGGGGGTTCGCCTAGCTCTTCCACTCTGATTCAACAATCGTTCCAATAGTGGGAGACAACTTGAACACCAATGACTTATACCAGCTTAAAGAGTGCTTTTATCCTATCTAAGGATGATCTAGGGGGCAAGCCGATGGAAGGAGATGAATTCCAATGTCACCGGTCTGAATTGGGGGTTGGTGATGAAATCCAATCGGACCAATGTTTTAATTATACGTGTGTGTGTGAAGGTTTTGTTTTCTATTGTGCGATGCAAATATAACATGCAATTATGTTTTTATGCCTAATGCAGAAAGTAGGAAAGACATAGAATAGTAGACAAAATCATATCAGGGGTAAAATTGCAAATTCAGGTAAGACTCAACCAAATTCTGTTTAATAGGGCTAACCGTGGGTGGGCGGTTAGTTCTGGTAAACCATAGGTACGTGGTTTTCCAACCGCACATGCGCATTTGGGGAAATCCCAATCATGGGTGTGCGGGTCCTTTCTATCAATAGAATAAAGTTGAATATAGGCCCAAACCCCAAAAAAGAAATACCTAGGTTATTTCTAACCTGGTATATGCAAGATGATTGTTCCCTACTATGCATATGCCAATTCTCATTTTATTTCCCTTTATTATTTTGTATATGAATGCAAGATTTAAGTAAGTTTTTCTATTCCTAAGACCTAAATGCAAACAAAGGCATACAGGACTAAGACTCTTAATCTACTTAAATGCAACCTAAAACTAGCATTAAAGAAAATTTTTAAAAGATGGCACAGGGTACAGACTTGTGTTCCTTTTGCTGCTCCTTCTAGCTTTCAACCGTCGGTCCACGTTTCAATAGTGCAGCAACCATGAATGTGCGTTTCCTCATAAGGTAAACCATGGATGCACGGTTCCATAGTAACAGGTTAAACAATTCAAAATCAAATTCTCATGCGTTTCAAATCCTTGACACTTGTACATGCAAACATAGATTAGTAAGATTAAAATAAAGCAAGGCAAAATAAAATGGAACCCTTGGGAGGTCCCACCTTGATCACCATTTTGTAAGCAAAAGAAGAAAACACCTTGCAAGTAAAATAATGAAAAAAAACAATTGTAGAATTAAAGGATTTTGTATTGAATTTTATTGGAGCCTTAGTCTCCTCTTTACAAGTGATTTGCCCCAAGTGCATAGGGGTATGATTACAATAAGTGAATGCTTGCTTTCACATGATACAATGAGCACAAAGAGGGAAAAAAACCCCTTTGGCTAATCAAATTATTGGTGGTGTCTTTGGTCTTCTTTCGCTCCAATCCAATTGGTGAGTGGGCTTTGGTATCCAATGTAGGGACCACTCCTAGCTTCAATAGCTCTTCAAATACCTGTATCCTACACACATGGAATTCAAACAAGGGTCAGTAGCACCTGTATAAATGATTGAAAATCAATGCAAATGAAAACCCTTGAAAGGAATGCTTGTAAGAAACATAGAAATACTAATTAAAAATGCCTTGCTAAAAAATGAATAACTTACTAATATCTGCTACTCCAAATGGCCTAAAAATTGGTGGAGATGTTCTAGGGGATGTCAGGAACCTACCCTCAAAATTTTAGCTTGATCCGAGTCCGGATGAGGGAGATATGGCCAAAACAAGTTTGGTAGTTTCTGTAGAACCGCGGGTCCACGATTGTAGCTTGTAACTATGCGGTTTAGAAACCGTGGGATTGTGGTTGTGACTATGTAACTGTGGGTATGCGGTTTAGAAAATATGGGCCTATGGTTGGGACTATGTAACCATGGATGCACGGTTGTGCAGATATGGGAGAAAACCTCGAAACTCGGATCCGGGACCTCGATGGCTCGAACTCCGCGATCGTTGGTGATTCCCTGCAATGATTTTGATAGCGTGACGACGTATTTTCCAGCCCCCTTGCTTGATGGAATGGTGTTGCTTTTATAGGCAATTTTGGGTTTTGGAGGGAAATGAGAGGTGGCAAGCCAGGGCTGCCAAGTGGCAATCCTGGGCTGCCAAATGGAGGGGGCAGTTAGAGTGAGTCACCCAAGGTGTCTCACTTAACTAGGGTGATGTGGGTGCAAGTGGAGTGAGGTGTAAGAGTTGTTCCATGTGAAGGGACAAAGGGGACAAGGGTGTGTGAGATGTGGCAAGGTGGGGTGGTGAGGTGGCTAGGACACATGTCTAGTGGGTAGGCGAGGGTATCCTAGGGGGATTTTCCAGATTTATTAAAATCTAGAAAATAGGATAATGTGCAGGATTTTTATGCCTAAGTTTAGACTTAGGCATATATTATTATGCAGAATTGTGGTGTACAATGTGGGTGAAGTGTACATGAATTAATATACCTAAGTTTATACCTAGGCATATATTTTATTATGCAGAATTATGTGGTGAGTTGTAAATGCCTAGATTTTGGTGTCTACAATTACATCCTTTTTTTCAAGCCTTTCTACAAATATATTTTTGAGTTGGTCTCAAAAGTTTATCGAACTAGACTGAAGTGTGATGTACCATTCTTAAGTTTTTCCTCTAAAAGAGGTTGCTAATAATCTTAGAGCCATGTTTTCCTCTAATATATTATGGATTGTGCATATGCTCACCACATGGTTAAGGTGATTGATGGGGTTAATGAGATCTTCCCCAGTGAAATAGGTGAGAGACTTTAGAGCAAATTAGGGTATTTCTTTCCATACTTCATTTGGTGTTGGTGGCTCTAGCAAACATTTATCATTCCAGGTAGGGAATGTTCTATATGGTGATGGAGGTGGAGCAAATTCGATTATCTATGATAAAAAGCTTCGATTATCTATGATCGAGATAAAAAAGCTTTGATTTTCTATGATTGAGGATTTTACTTAGTCATGGATGAGTAGTGAGGAATCACTACAATATGTACTATTTTACATAGGACTATGATCGTCTATGAGTCACTACTTATCATTCCTCACTACTTATTTTGGATTCCTCTTCTTCAAGATAAAAAGCTTCGATTTTTTATGATCAAGGATTTTCCTTAGTCATGGATGAGTAGTGAGGAATCACTACATTATGTATTGTTTTACACTAGAATATTCGACTACCACCAATAAAGAATCCTTTGTTATTTCCCAATTATGTTGATAGAATATTAAAGAGTCCATCCAAACTTAGGAATTTATCCTTATCAAGAGAGAATATATTTGAATGAGCTTCTTCCAAAGAAATAGGCTCCATTAGTTTGCTATTATATTCATCTATTATAAATGAAGGTACTTCTTATAATAGCTTATCATTAAAAATAAATTAAAGTTTTTCCTCCTTTATAATTTCACTTTGGTCTTCAATCCAAACCCCTTCTACTAATTCTAGATGATCTATGTGCTATTGACATCCAATGAAAAACTATGTTTTTATCCCATTCTAACCAAGTTTGTCTTAACTAAAATTTCTCTTTCTTACTCAAAATATTATGATATTCACTAAGCAACTCCCTTTCCTCTGAGCTTGGATTATTATACCCATATTTTTGAAATTTTGAAATTTTCTCTTTTAGTTCTTTCTTCTCAAAAATATTTCCAAAAGTGTTCTTGTTGTATTCTTTTAATCTAGATGGAATTGATTTAATTTATTTTGGAAGTGCATACAACCCATTGTTTCCTAAATAATTCCATGTTTGTGCTATTATATCAACAATTTAAGAATGATCTTCGCACATCTGCTCATATTTAAATTCTGATCTTTTTTTTAATTCATTTACTACCATTTTAACTCTTATTGCTAGTGATATTGAAAAATCCTTATGAAGGTATTAATTTTAGCACAAATCCCTTCATCTAGCCAATGATATGAGAGTGCATCTGTCCAAAATTTTGCTACCATATTCTAACCTATCCTATTGTTGGTCCATGTATAGTTGTCCTCTTCAAACTCAACCTCACATAAATTATTATTTTGAATGAAAACTAAGAAATCTCTCATACTCATTGATGGGAAGGAATCGAATCTCCCAGAGGCGAGATGGCAGGAGCGACAACAGGAGCAAGGTTTGGAGCAGAAGCGGACACAGGGCTGGGATCGGATCCAAAATAGGGCACAAGTTTTTGGGCAAGACCGGCACCAGGGTCAGCAATAGGTATGTCTGGGCCCAGGCCCCGACCAGGCAGTTTCGTGGCAGGGTTAGAAGGAGGCTACTTGCTTGAGCTGGACAGTGGGCTAGGTGGGGATGGGATCTTGGTCTCGCGCCCTTTTCTCGGCCTCGATGCGATGGACAGACTCAAGAAGAAGTCCCTCGATCCTGGGAAATGGCTTGCCTCGGGAGGGCCCAAACCCTCCTACCAACATATTTTGGCGGGCTCCAGGACCCCTGCTCGGGCCCTGGGCACAGGGCTTTCCCTTCAAGGCACCCACATTTCCATCCAAGAGGAGGTTTATTCATCCTTGGTTTCTGAATCATCGTCTTCCTTAGTTGGGAAGTTCCTGGGTGGGCGCCAGACATGGAGACTATCCATAGATGGGCGGCTACCAAATGGAAGGTCTCTGGGCATATTCAGCTGGTTGCCTTGTCCAAAGGCTTCTTCATTATTAAACTCAACAACAGTGAGGATGCTGAGAAGATCCTGTCAGGCGGGCCCTGGTTCTTAGGTCACAAAAGTCTTTTTCTCAGATGTTATGGTGCGGATTTTCACCCCAGCACCCAAAGCATCAACTTTTCCCTGATCTAGGTTCACCTCCCAGACCTTCCCTTTCATCTGTGGCATGAAGACGTCCTAAAGCTCATTGCTCAGTCGGTCGGAGACCTAGTGGCCTTTGATCCCACGATCAAGGCTAGCTCCTGTATGGTGCATGCCAGGTTCTGTGCTAACGCCAATCTCGAATCTGAGCTCCCCTCCTCGATTACCATCTCTTCTGGGTCCTTCTTCTGGCATCAAACCCTAATCTAAAAAAATAAACCTGCTTTCTACACCTTTTGCAGCACTCAGGGCCACCTCCCTCACCAATGCCTGGCATCTAGAAAGGCTGATGACCCTAATCCCAAACCCCCTCGTAGATCTGGTCGGGCCCCGTCCCGGGGTCCCCCTCATCCTGACCCCAATACTTCCCATAAGGAGGTCTCCCCATCAGGCCCAAATGCCCCCCTTGGCGGGCCCGGCTCGGAGGGTGACATTTCCCAGATTCCTATTCCCAGTGACCCCTCCAGGGACCCGATCCTAGATTCCCCCCCGCTTCCCGTTCTGGCTCCTTCCCCTCAAGCCTTGGTTGCCAACCCCATCCTGAGGTGTAGGCCCCCTTCCCCGTCGTCTCCCCCTCCAACCAAGACCCACTCCTTCCTCCCTCACCCCTACCTGGCCCCAACCCCCCAAGCATCCTTCCCGGAGCCTACCCCCTTGGTGTGTGGATTTGAGCGATCTGATGGCGAGACTAAAGCCAGCTCTCCGTCCGAGCCTGACGAAGTCAGCCCCAAAATGACTTGGAGCAGGTCCTTTGCCATAGATTTTTGCAGCAAACTCAAACGAGGGCGGCCCACCCTGTGTGAACAACGATCAAGGATCATGGAGGATGACATAGCTAATGGCTCCCAAATTACGCTTTTCGACGTTGGCATGAGCTCTCACAAGGTAGACGACGCCCGATCCAAACACCCCGCTCAGGCAGGAAAAGGGGGCAAGCAACCCCACAAGGGTGCCAAATGAAACTCATCTCCTGGAACATCAGGGGACTCAATGGGGTCCCCAAGAAAAGGATCCTCGATCAACTCTGCAGGTACCACCTCCCGTCCTTCATCCTCCTTCAGGAGACCAAGATAGATGATGTCGCTGCTTGAAGGATAGCCCATGCTACCTGGCGCAACTGTGAGTTCCTCTCCACCCCTATGACTAGCTTAGCCAGGGGCCTTATGTGCATGTGGGACCCCTGGTCTTATGAGTGAAGGCTCATTTCTTCATCGCCCAGGATTATTAATATTCTGGTTCACTGTCTCAAATCAAAACGATCATGGATTCTGTCCAACGTCTACACCCCCAATAGCCCCATTGAGAAAGCAAGGCTTTGGCAGGAAATCAGCTTGATGAGAGAAGCTTTTGCTCCCCTACCCTGGATCCTATCTGGAGACTTCAACAGCCCCCTATTTTCCTCTGACAAATGCGAGGGCTCTGAGGTCAGGACCAAAAGCATGGATGACTTTGAGGCCTTTATCACCCTCAATGATCTCATGGACGTCAGCCTAAATGGATATTGGTTCACGTGGTCCAACAAAAGAGCAGGACCTAGCCACATTCAGGTTAGATTAGATAGAGTCTTCTTGTCCAAGGAAGCCCTCCCCATTTTTGCTGACGCCACCCTGTTGGCCCTCCCCAAAATTGGGTCTGACCATAGCCCCCTCCTCCTCAAAATTGATCATCGCCCCCCTAGTAGACCCTTTTAGGTTGAGTCCATGTGGCTGCACCACCCCGACCTTCGGGCCTAGGTCGACTGTTGGTGGACTCCCCCACTCCTTAGTCGCCCCATTGAGAAAGTCTTCCACAAGTTGAGATGCATCAAAGAGCACCTTAAGGCATGGAACAAGGAAGTGTTTGGTAACATCTTCAAAAGTAAGGAGGTTGTCCCAAAAAAACTCAAAGAGATTGAGTCCAAATTCCAAGCAGGCTCCCAAGAACCGGGGCTCAGGGAAGAGGAGCGCATTGCCCTCAGCGAGTACCACAATATCCTGGCCAGGGAAGAAACCTTTTGGAGGTAGAAGTCACATGTTCTGTGGATCCAAGATGGTGATACAAACACCAAGTTCTTTCACGCATCGACCCTCCAAAATAGGGGTTCCAACAAAATTTTTAAGCTGGTTGATAGCAATGGCAGAACCATCACTAAGGAGAAGGACATATGTGCTAAGGTAGTCCACTTCTTTCAAGAGCTCCTAGGCGACGGACCTCCTATGTCCTCAGAGGCAACTGATTCCCTTCTGGATCACATCCCATTGTCTGTCCCGGCCATGGCAAATGCAAAGCTGGTGCAGGCCCTGTCTGACCCCAAAATCCAAGTCGCCACCTTTTCCATGAAGGCTAAGGTGGCCCCGAGCCTAGATGGGTTTCCTCCTCTCTTCTTCCAGTCTTTCTGGGACATCGTTGGACATGATGTGTGTGCTGCCATCCGGGACCTGCAGTTTGCCAGATCCATCCCCAGAGGCATCAACACCACCTTCATAACCCTGATCTCAAAGACTCAGGCGGCCAGATCCCTGTCAAAATTTTTCCCCATCAGCTTGTGCAACGTCCTCTACAAAATCTTGACTAAATCCATGACCACCCACCTCAAGGACATCCTCCCCTTGATCATTGCCCCTTGTTAGGGAAGTTCAGTCAAATGCAAGCTGATAACAGATGGGGTCATCATCATGCATGAGGCCATCCACTCAACTGTCCTATCCAAAAAGGCCCATTTCTTGCTCAAGCTTGATATGAATAAGGCCTTTGATAGGGTCGATTGGAGCTTCTTGACCAAGGTCCTCCTCAAATTTGGGTTCCACCCTTCCTGGGTCCAACTCATCAATAAGTGCATGTCCTCCCCCTGGTTCTCAATCCTCGTCAATGGTTCCCCAACCGGGTTCTTCCCCAGCTCCAGAGGCCTACGAGAAGGTGATCCCCTATCCCTGATTCTCTTCATTATCCTGGCTGAGGCCCTGGGGCGAACCATTTCAAATGTTGTGGCTCACGGTCTTATCTCAGGCATCATGTTGACACAGGGCCTACCCCTTGTGTCCCACCAGAAGTTTGTGGACAACACCATCCTTGCCTCCTCGGCCTCGATCCCTCAAGCTAAGGCCCTCAAGAACATCCTGACCCTATACGAGGAGGCGGCTGGGCAGAAAATCAACCTTCATAATAGTAATATTTTCTTCATCAACACCCCCTTGGCTAGGCAAATCAGAATCAGGAGGATCCTGGGATGCTCCCCCAGCTCCCTCCCCTCTTCCTACCTCAGGCTTCCTCTGTTCACAGGGGCATCTTCCAAGATGCTGTGGAATGGGGTGATTGAGTGGATCCAAAGGAAACTTGCCCCCTGGAAATTCCACCTCCTCTCGTAGGCCGACAGAGCCACCCTCTTGGCGTCAGTCCTTCAAAGCATACCGATATACTTCATGTCTGTCTTCAAAATTTTGACCTCCATTGCTTCCCTCATCGAGTAAATTTAGAAACACTTCCTCTGGTCAGGCTACAAGGACAAGAAAAGGATTCCCCTGATCTCCTAGCCCCTAGTCTGCTGCCCCAAAGGAGAGGGAGGGATCGGGCTCAGACGGGTGGTCCCCATGAACAAGGCCCTTTTGTCCAAGCATTCCTGGAAGGTTCACATCAATACCTCCAACAAATGGGTTTGCATAGTGCATAGGAAGTACTGCCACAACCACCCCTTCCTTGGTGACACCCAACCCCGCGATGGATCTACCTTTTGGAAGTCCCTGCTTTCCACTAGAGACATTATTCAGTAAGGTACCAGATGGATTCTTGGGGACAGAGCCAAGATTGACTTCTGGGAGGATAGGTGGATTCTCGATGATGCCCTAAGCTCAGATAGGGAGCTCCTCCTCCTCAAACCAGGGCTTGCGGACCGAGGCCCTAGAGCATCTGACTACATGACCCAGCTCTAGGGGCGGACCATCTGGAAACCCATCCTGAACCCTAGGTTCTCGTTTCAAGCTGCCAGGCTTCAGCGCATCCTCAGTGCGACTATCATCCCATATTTCAGAGATAGTGACAGATGAGTGTGACATGGCTCTCCCAACGACATTTTTTCATTCAAGTCAGCTTACCACATTCAGAGAACCCTGGGGGCGACCACCTTCCCGACCCAGTAGGTCTGGGTCAAGAATTTGATCCCAAAATCAGCCATTTCATTTGGGTGTCCGTTCAAAATAGAATCCTCATGATAGAGAATCTGATCAAGAGGGGTTTCCAGATCCCTAACAGATGCTTCCTCTATCGTGCCGCTTGGGAGTCAACCAATCACCTTTTCATAAACTGTTCTTTCTCCTCCGAAGTCTTGGGCCTCATCCTCTCCCATTTCTCCATTTAGTGGGTGGCCCCCAATTCCATTTTTGATCTCCTATCACAGTGGCCCACCCCCTTTGCTCACCCCTTTCTTCGCTTCCTCTGGAAGGCCTGCCTTCCTCATATGCTCTGGAAAATTTGGCTCGAATGTAATAGGTGAGCCTTTTCCTCCCTAGCCCGCTCCCTCTAGTGGATAGCAACCAAGGCAGTCTCCTTTGCCACTAATAATTCCTACCTCATTCCCATTTTTGAGGAGCCCCGACAATCGAGCGAAGCCTCCTTGCTCTCCTCCCTCGGCATTCAGCTTCCCCCCCTGCTCCCCCTCCCGCCCCCTCCCGACGCTCCCTAACCAGGTGGACTCCCCCCGGTTGGCTTAAGCTCAATTTTGATGGCGCCTCCAAAGGCAACCCTAGGGCCTCTAGGGTGGGCGGGGTCATTAGAGACTGTAACAGGGAACTGATCATAGCCTTCACGGTTTCATTGGGCATACAAACCAACAATTTTGTCAAAGCAGTCGGCCTGCTCAGTGGCCTCTCGGCCCTCAAGGGCTCCCCCTCAAATATCATCATCGAAGGCAATTCCCAAGTCGTAATCAAAGCCGCCAACAGGCCTGATTCCTGCTCTTAACGATTCCATAATTCCATCCGGGAGGCCCTCTTCATTCTTCAAGGCTTCCCCGATCATGCCTTTCAGCACGTGTTCAGAGAAGGTAACAGGGCTGCTGATTTCATGGCAAATCTAGCCATTACCGCTGAAGATTTCACCACCTGGTCCTCGCACTTCCCTGCAGGCCTAGTTCAAATCGTGATGTAGGATCATTCCAACCAGGCTATCAACATTGGAGTCTAGGCTTCCCCGTGACAGGGTCCGAGCAGTTTGAGGACTTCTCAGGGCCCAGTTAGCAGGGCCCTTCTGGCCTTTGGCGGCCTAAATGTTTTCGATTTTCATTTTTTGTTGTTCTTGGAGGTTGTCGCCCCTGTCTGACACTACTATTTTTTTGAAGGCTTACGGATCTGTAAGGTTATTTTGTGCCATAACATTTTCTGTAGTCATCAGGGCCCTCGGGTCTGGCCCGATTTTTTGTTTTCATTTTAATGCTTCGGCTATTACTGTAATTAAGGTTTTGGGACCCTTTTCAAAAAACCCGCTGTAAATAATTTGTTACCTATCAAAAAAAAAAAAAAATCTCTCATACTTTGGGTTATTTTCCTAATTCACCCAATTTTTCATCTAGCTTGGTTATGGCATTAAAATCTCCTATGATCATGAATCGGGTTTCTTAGTTTTTACTTCTCATAAAGGCTTCAATCCCACTTCATACTTTTGATCTACTTGACTAAGTTGTAGGTCCATAGACATTGATAAGGATAAAATGAATATTTGTAAAGTAGCATGTGACTAATGAGGCTATCCAATGCCTAGTTTTATGAATGGTTTCATAGGAGGTTCTAACTATAATTCTCCTTGTTGCTTCTTCTAAATCCATAGCATCCCATTCACATATTGCCCATACTGCTTTCATAGTTTTGGAAACTTCTTTCTTTGTTATTTTAGTTTCCTAGATACAAAGAATATTAGGCTTATTACTTAAATAGAGGTCCCTAATACACCTATGCTTTGAGGGGGTATTAGCACCCTTATATTCCATGAGATAGTAATAATATCTCATTAGTGGTTTTTTGCCCCTCCTACAAATCACCAATATCATTGTATTGTTTGGTAAAGAGAATTTCAACCAGCTTAGATTGTGTTCTTTTCTCTATGTTTGCTCTTGCTTCCCTAGCTCTCGCTTAATAATCTGAATATTTCTCTCTTTTTGCCTTGTTAGTATCGAGATTAGGTTTAATATTCTAGTCCTTAATATTATTTCACAACTTTCCTTTTCATTAGATATATCTTCTCCTGGCTTTGCTAAGGAAGCTTTTAACTTATCCTGCTCATTTTTTTATATTTTATTATTAATGTTAGAGGTATTAACATCTAACATTATATTTTTCTATCACTTTACTTCTTATGAATGGTGCATGGTATTTTAAGAGATTCTTCAAAATCTAATGAGGCATATTCTTTAGGTTTAGCAAGAATGTTCATCCCTAAATCAGGTTTAGACTAAGTAGATGGTTCCTTGTTAATATTTTGATCATGTTGTACCATGTCCTCTAAGCTTTGATTTGGTTTTTCTTCATAGGCTAAAGCCTTAAAATAATTGGTGTTTCTTCCAATATCCTTATTGATCTTCATTGTTTATTTACTTTCATCTATCTAGACCTATTTTTTGGAATTTGAAAACCATCCTCATCCATATAATTTGTAAGTTTCTTTTGCAATTTTTTACATATGTTTATGTTGGACTCTTCTTAGGGCATGATCTCTCAGTATGCCCCACCTCATGACATCTTCTAGATCTGAAAGATACATTTTCATAATCCATGATTTGGGTCCACAACTTACTACTATACTTAAGAATGATTTATTATGGTAAAGATTTATTGATATCAATCATGTCTAATATTCAGGCATAAATAACTAAGACTTTGTCTTTTATAGTTTCTAAAATATCAAGGAATTCTTCGAGTGTGTTGCCTATTGCCTTGAAGGTATATATTTTCTATAATTCAATAGGCAACCCATACATCCTGACCTAGACTAGTACTAGGAATAGATTTATGTTTTTTAGATGTAAATCCTTCATACCAGTGAATAAGGAAGATTCGTACTCTTCCCATAAAACAAGGACCCCCTTTAAGGATTTTATTTCTTTTGTCCCTGGAACATAAAATGGTTAGGAACAAACCTTTGGGAAGAAATGATAGACTCGCTTCTAGAGACTTTCTTCTCTCATCAATCCAATTAAAATTATGAATGATTACCTTACTTTGAGCAATGAGGATTTCTACTTTGTGAGGTCCTCCCTAACCTCTACTACTAGGGATGATTCTAAGGATTTAACTATGAATTGATCCATGGGAAGGACACTATAACTCAATATCTACCAAAATTTACCAGTATATCCTATAGCGATAATACTATTTGAAAATAAACCTACAATAATATGTATGTGGGCCCTACTATTATCAATCCCACCCCCCCTACTATTACTATTTAAGGGAGTCTAGCTAGCCTACTATTACTATTTAAGGGAGTCTAGAGGCTCTGGAGAGATGCCCCTACCCTATATCAACCCCATGCTGATGAGCTTGATTTCTCCTTAAACTTTGAAGATAGTGAAGTGATAAATAAAACTTCACTAAAAAATTCTACGCCTAGATAAAATTTCTTATGGTGTCGATGCCCTAGCCCTTCATTGTTCCTCCCATCATCTAAACCCTAGTTGATAGATACCTACAATTTCATTTCTCCATGATTTGAATAATTGCCATTGCCCTTGTTCTAGATGGTTGACCTCATAGGGTCGTATCTCCCCCAATATTTTTTGGATTCCTTCATATGACTACTCTTTTTAAAGCTCTTCAAATTACATGGAAATTGGTCCAAGAATCATCTGAATAGTACAACCCTTGGCAAAGATACGACTCCTAAAAAATTAGACGACCTAAATCAAAGCTCGACATTTTTAAAGTGATTGTTAAATCATCATCATTATCATTTTTTTAACATCCATGAAAACATAGGCTATATGGGGCAATTGAACATTGAACCTCCTATATAAAATTTTAAGTCTTACTATTCAATTCACTCAAGTTGCAAAAGAAAAACAAAATGAAGGTGATCCAAGTGTTGCTTTCTTGTTATATAAATCTAATTTGAACCAAACAATTTAAATCATATTAAATTTTTGAAAGATCAAATATAACATAATATCATAATCTCTTAAACTAAATTTAACCAATTGCTAAAATAAAAATATATAGAACTATATACAAACATACGAAAATATCCATAGATATTCTAATAAAATAAAATTTAAAAAATAACTTATATTAATTGCTTCAGGAAGCGGCAAGGGTGTAAGTAACATCAGCTATTCTAATATAATGCCCTCGACAACGCTTTTGTTCTGGCACGCAACTTCCCCCCGACTCTGTCAACTTGAATGCAAATACCTTCTTTGAGCTTTGAACGATTCCAAATAAGAAATTATTATAATATTTCTGATTTGTTTTAGATATTATAAATGATTATTTTTATTGATATGACATTTGTATAAGATAAAGATTTTTTATTTTTTAATAAGGTTTTGACTCGGTTTTTAAATAAGTATAATATTTTTAATATGGAGCATTATTAGGTATATTAAATTATATATAATTTTTTAATGCAGTTAAAAATTTATGCATTATTAATTATTTTAAATTATATATAACTTTTAATATAGTTAAAATTTTGATTTTGATATGAACCACACTTTTTATATCAATAAAAAAAATATTGTTAAATGAAGATTTGAAACGATAATTAATAACCGACTACAATTCGTCATGTATGACAACATAAGCAAAGTAATTCTAATAATAATTGTTTCTCATGATCCACGTTACTAATTTAATATTAGTTAACACGTTAAGACGTAATTCCAACAGATAACAAACTGAGTTGGCGAATGCCAAGTCCTAGTCTTGGCGAAGTGGTTGGTAAGGTTGATCCGGTCTGGTAACCAATGAAGCTCTTTATCTGCAAAAACACCCGACCAAAAAACAAAAAAACTCCCTGTTGCTTTTGACCCAGTCCGAATATCGCATCGTCTTCAACCCATCAGTCATTTTCTGGCTTAAGAGTACGTGGACCATCGTTTTCACAGCTTTATCAAAAGGATGCATTAACGATTAATCATTTTAACTGATAGTCCACCGTAAAAAGTTTGGCCATCTTGTTAGCCGTCCATCCCGATTCTCAATTATATCATTGTTTGTGCCGGCTATTTATTAGCCTATGATTTATATATAAACGACAAACATACATGGCAACTCATTTGATACGTTTAAGTTTTTTTTTTTTTAATTTACTTCCACTTTTTCTCTCTCCATTCAATTGTATACCTAAGGGCTGGAGTGTTTTTGGGGATTGTGAATGTTTAGTGAGTGTTTGTTTGATCAGACATTTATTAAAAAGAGATTTGGATTTAAATTTTGGAGGTGCCGAATTATAAAGGTAGTAATTTGATCTGAATCATGAGTGACGGGTGGTTTCCCCCTCATACCGGGTCAACAACAATGAGATGAAATGTACTTGTTAAGAGTAGTCCCTATTATTTAAATCTTGCACTTGACACTAATTAAAAATAATGGTTGTAAACAACTCCTATATATATGTAAAAAATCAATTGCATTATCAAGGCACTAGGTTATAGAATGTTTTGCTTTAAAGTGTTGTGAAAATTGTTTAAACTTTTCTATTAGAAAAATAGTAGTTTGTAAAAGTAGTAGTTTAAACTGAATTTTTTAAGTGTTAATCGAGTTTATGACAAAGATATGAATCATAAGTGATCAATGGTCCCCTCACTATAGACTTGTTAAAAGCAACTCCTATAATTTAAATCATAGACTTGATTCTTGATAGATCAACAACTAAGTGCTATAAACTTATTATAAGCAATTTTTACTTACTCTTATACAAAAAAAAAATAGATGTAACCAACTCTTACCTAAAAAATAGCTATTATTAAAGAGGAGGTGAAGTTAGTGGGAGTATGAGCAAAACCCATATTAACATTAGTTTTCTTTTAACTTCATCGATATGTGAGGAAAGCTTATGGGAGAGGAGTAGAGTCAAACAAGGGTAAGACTCTAGTTGATCCATTATAATTTGAGTTTAATTTGATTTGAAACTTTATAATCTTAAAGACATACTTTGGAGGTGTTGAACACATTTAGATATTTATTTTATAACATAGATTTTATTAAAAAGTTGACGTTAAGAAAATTATCCGCCCCATTAAAAAAAATTATCTATCACATTCCAAAAATAAGATAAAATAGGCGCCTGGAGATTGATAATTCTCAACGTTTATAAATATATATATTTTATATATCTAAACTACTTTAAATAATATCTCAAAAATTAGACCTAATATAGGCGCCTGGAGATTGATAATTCTCAACGTTTATAAATATATATATTTTATATATCTAAACTACTTTAAATAATATCTCAAAAATTAGACCTAATATGCTAAAGCATGTAAATAGCCAATACAATTATATTAAATCATTTATTAAGTAAATGACAAGGCAATCATATTCAATTAGGGTACATATGTTTTGTGTATATAAGAGAGTTTTATTGATGTAGCAAATGACACGGAAAAATCTAAGGTATTCTTAGATGTTTTAAGAACATCGAGGTTTATTGTTCGTAGGTTATTAATACTCAATTAGGGTATATATATTTTGTGTATATAAGAGAGTTTTATTAATGTAGCAAATGACACGGAAAAATCTAAGGTATTCTGAGATGTTTTAAGAACATCGAGGTTTATTGTTCGTAGGTTATTAATACGAAATTAAACGCCTCAAAATAACATTAAATTATATTATTTTATAATAAAAATTTATAAAATATTAGGCATTGGAATGTAAATTTTAAATATAAATTTTGTTAAAGTTTATTATAATTATATATTTGAATATTTATATTAAAAAAAATTATTTGATTAGTGTGAGAAATCTTTACAACCAACCAATGCATAGACTGAGAAGTCTCCTTCCAACTATGACTCCTCGTAAAGCCTAGAGCTATGCTTATTAATAGGAAATTTATCACACACCCACCATATACCCACCCCCTCATACACTCGCCCATACAGCGGTTTGAACCTTGGATGAACCTTGGACCTCTCGAAAAAGAGCCAAAGCTCGAACTGTTGCGTTGTTCCCCGGGACCAAACTAACAATAATTTTATAATTTTAGGTTAGTGTGAAAAACTCTTACGACCAACGCAGAGGGTTGACCAGTCTCTTCCCAACCATGACCCCTTGTAGAGCCATGCTTATCAATAGGGAATTTAACACAGCCTTTGTGTCTCCCTTTGCATTGTAGAGGTTCAAACATCAAAACTAAAAATAATATTTAAAAAAAAATATTTATTGATTATTAAATAATTTTCAAAACTTAAAAATAAACTCTTATCTTTTTTATTTCTAAATAAGCTATATGTGGCTTTTATTGGCCCACTCCCATCAAAATAATATAATATTATATTGTTATCAAAACATTGCTATCAAGTTAATTAAATAAATTATATTCAAATTACATTGTTATCAAAGGTATTCTTCATTTATCTTTTTATAAAAAAATATTCATTATTTCTTCAAAGTGTTATGTTTCCACACTCAACTTAGATATTATTTTTAATAAGAGATAAAATCTTACTTACCTTGTCCCTGTTGGAACGCCCTAGTATATGTTGTTGGATTCTTATCCAAGCTACCCACAAGGAGGGAGGTCTTTGTCGTGCCCTAGGGGAGTGTGGTCCCAGTTGTGCCACTTGTTGTACTTTATCTTACTTCAATAAAAAAAAATCACACTTAACTATTTACCTTCTAAAATTTGAATTTTGTGAAGACAAAGATTAACATTGTAAATGGCTAAAATATCTATTACCTAGTTTTCTTCTTTATAAATATGTTAGCTATAACAACATGTGAATTCTCTAATGCCTCTTTTTTAGGGGTCTTATTCATGCCTATAAAATTCCAAGATATCACTTACATCATCACTTCTTTGGTTTTATTTGTGGACTTAACCTCGATTCTTGTTAACACTTGATAAAGTTTTTTTTTTTTCGTTTTTTGTTTTTTTGAGTTTACATGGCAGAATTTGTAGCCACCACGATGAGCACATTGTCCATGTTTTATGGCTTTGATGTTTATAAAGTTATTTTTTTTATATAAAAATATGTATTACAATGAAGATTTTAAGCATATAAATTTCTTTTAGTTTTATTATAATTCAAATATTTTTCATTTACAGATTAGTAAATGTATGTCTAAATATAAACTCAAATATTTTTTTATTTCTAAATAAGTTGTGTGGCTTTTATTGGGTACACTTCTATTAAAATAATAAAATATTATATTGTTATCAAAACATTGTTATCAAATTAATTAAATAAATCATATTCAAATTACATTGTTATCAAAGGTATTTTTCATTTATCTTTTTTATTCATTATCTTCCTCAAATTGATATGTTTCCACACTCAACTTAGATATTATTTTTATTAAGAGATAAAATCTTACTTAGCTTGTCCCTAGTATATGTAGTTGGATTCTTATCCAAGCTACCCAGATTCAAATCACAAGGAGGGAGGTCTTCGTTGTGCCTAGGGGAGTATGGTCTATTTGCACCACTTGTTGTACTTCATCTTACTTCAATAAAAAAAAATCTCAGTTTGCCTTCTAAAATTTGAATTTTGTGAAGACAAACATGAACATTATCATTAGATTCTTATCCAAGCTACCCAGATTCAAATCACAATGAGAAAGGTCTTTGTCGTGCCCTAGGGCAGTGTGGTATCAATTGTGCCACTTATGTTCTTCATCTTACTTCAACAAAAAAATCTCACTTAACCATTTACCTTCTAAAATTCGAATTTTGTGAAGACAAACATAAACATTGTAAATGGTTAAAATATCTACTACCTAGTTTTCTTCTTTATAAATATGTTAGCTATAACAACCTCTGAATTCTCTAATACGTCTTTTTAAGGGGTCTTATTCATGCCTATAAAATTCCAAGATATCATTTACATCATCACTTTTTAGTTTTATTCGTGAAATTAACCTCGATTCTTGTTAACACTTCATAAAGTTTTTTTTGTTTTTTGTTTTTTTGAGTTAAATGGTGGAATCGGTAGCCGCCACGATGAGCATGTTGTCCATATTTTATAGCTTTGATGTCTATAAAGTTATTTTCTATATAAAAATAGGTATTACAATGTAGATTTTAAGCATATAAATTTATTTTAGTTTTATTATAATTTAAATATTTTTCATTTATTGATTATTAAAGGTATGTCTAAACATAAAAATAAACTCTTATCTTTTTTATTTTTAAATAAGTTGTGTGGCTTCTATTGGGTCCACTCTCTTTAAAATAATAAAATATTATATTATTATCAAAACATTGCCATGATCAAGAATGAGATTATTGAACATGATATAATGGTTTTTAAAGGCATGTGATTAATATGATGAGATAATTGAGCATATCATATAATGGTTTTTAAAAGCAAGATTAATATGCGAGTTCCATGGAAAATCACATAATCAATAGCTCCTCAAATAACACAGATAAATCAATGGCTGGCAGAAGGGAGAAGATAAAAAAACTGGGGGTTTTTTGCTAGAGATCGAAGTTGTGTTACGGTAGAAAGGAGGAAATTGGATTATTTTTTATGGTATGGTCTGTTACTATATTTTGTTGAAACTCATGGTTTTGAAGTTTTAATGTGGCTTTAGAGTTTTTATTTTGCCTTATTTTGTGTAATTTAAGTGTTACAATAGAGAACCCTAATAGAAGGCTTGAAAAAATAGAGAACGCTTGAAATTGAAAAATTAGGGTTTATAAGGAGGGAGAATTCAATGGGAGAATCTTCGATAGGAGGGTTCACATAGAGAACTTCTAAGGGAATGATTCAGAGTCCTAAGGGACCTAATACGCAATCCTTTGCAAAAGTGGTCAGAGGCAATAATGGAAAGAGAGATGATACAGGAGAACATGCCCAAAAAATCCTACAAGCCACAGGTAAAAGAAAGGAGACTGAAGCTGAACAATCCAAAAAACATGGATTTTTACCTCAAAAAGAAACAATTCCAGTGCTAGAAATTGCAAAAGAACTCATAGTATATGAGATTGTGTATAAATCCAAGCATACCTTAATATGCAAGTTTGTGGGACTCTGACCTTCTGTAAGGTTCTTGTACTCCTGGACCATAAAGCATTGGGCACCACAAGGAGAATTGGATATCTTCACATTATTGAATAGATACTTCATAGTTGAATTCATAATGATATTTGACAAGGATAGAGCTTTTGAGGGAGGTCTATATAACATAGGCCCTGCAGGTCTATTCATGCAACCATGGCAACCCGCTTTTGATCCTAGTACTGAACCCTCGATAACTCCAATTTGGCTAAAATTATTTACGCTTCCTTTAGAATACTGGAAAGAGGAAATTTTGGAGTTGATAGGTAGTCTCTTGAGAAAATACATAGGTAGATCAAGAGAATCAATGGAATGAGGATCAACAACGTATGCCAAAATTTGTGTGGAGATGGACTTGGAAAAACCATTGCCAGCAAAAATTAACCTCAAAGTCAGAAGGAATATATGGAGACAAAAAATAGACTATGAATTTATGCCTTTCATATGTAAAGCATGTCATGAATATGGATATTTGGTCAGAGGTTAACCCAAACTAGCCAAAGGAGAGACAAATCCAACAAATCCAAACCTAGGAAACCAACCTCAGCAAAAAGAAAATGAACAAGGATTTCATATGGTTATGAGAAAAGGAACAAAAAATAATAACCAGGAAATAGGAAGAAATTAGTAGAAGGGAGGAAATGCAAATCAACACCAATAAGGAAGGGCTCCATCCAACAAATATGAAATCCTCAGGCTAGATGATCCAATGGAAGGAGAGGAACTACCACACTTAAATTAAATAGAAAATCTAGAGAAACCGATAGCAGAAGAGGTTCATCATCCACAACATATAGATATAGAAAAACAATAATACCTAAAAGTAATGAGAGGGGTAGAAGAAGGACAATCCATACAGGTACAATTTGCATCAACCAAAGAATAATAGATAAAATATAAAGAGCAACCACAACCAAATACAGAAGGGGCTCTAGTACTGTATAATAAAGAGCCACATACATCTAAGGAGGTAATTATGGGAATATCAAAGAAAAATAAAGAAAAGCCAACCCTTGGGATAAGCCAAATGGAGAAAAGACTAAAAAATGCAAACTCTCAAGGGGTAGATAGAAAGAAAAACAAATAAAAAATACAACAAGGAGAATAGTTGAGAGAGGTAGGCATGGTTAAACCCATAGCCAACTTCTACAACATGGGTTACCAATGATTATACACACATGGAATGTAAGGGGATTAAACGGTCGCCCCAAACAATTGATTGTTAAATGTATGATAGAAGATAACCACCTAGATGTGGTTTTATTACAGGAAACTAGATAATCACTAGAAGCAAAGCAAACAATATCCAAGAGATGCTGGAGGAATAGAGACTATGAGACCCAAGCTTCCCATGGTTTCTCCAAGGGAATGACCACTTTGTGGAATAGAGACACTTTTCAGCGGGTAGGAGCAACATCAACTAGAGGGATCTTGATGACCAAATTGAGAGATAGAGAATAAAACTCAGTCTGGTTGATTATTAAATATTATGGGATGAAGGAAGTGCAGGAACAAAAAACCCAATGGGAGTTAATCCAGGATATTAGATAAGCTTACCCAAAATATAGGTTCTTGGTGGGTGGAGACTTCAATGCCATGATGTCAGTGAATGACCAAGAGGGAGGCCTAAACCATCTCAATGAGAAGGGTAAACTCTTGATTGTCCAAGCTAATAATCTAGATTTGATAGGCATTCCACCTCCAGGATGTGTTACTACTTGGACTAATAAAAGGAAAGGAGACCAAGCAATAAAATCAAGATTAGATAGGATATTGATAGAGGAAGAAATTCACCAATTATGGAGTTGTCATTTAGAAATCATAAACATGTTATCTTTCGACCATTTCCTGGTACATCTAAATATTACAAACAGAATACCCCGGTCCAAAAACCACCCCTTCATATTTGAGAAATTTTGGCTTCTAAACCAGGAATTACCATAGTTAGTTCAACAATGGTGGCAACAAGGAAAACCAACATTTGGAAAGGCATAATTTCAACTAAACTCCAGATTGAAATATATCAAATATAAATTGAAAAACTGGAGCAAATTCTAAAGATTAGATTTTCAGCAATAAAGAGCAGAGCTAGTTGAGAGAATGCAAGGAGTTGCAAAAATAATTCCTTTGGAACCCCTTTCAGAGGAATTACTCATGAAAATATTTTAATGCAGGAGGAAGAGGATCTAGATAATAAAGAAGAAACCTATTGGAAGCAAAGATCTAGAATTACTTGGCTTCAAGAAGGAGATAGGACTACTAAGTTCTTTCACCAATCAGCCACAACTAGGAAACACTATAACCGGATTGATACTTTAACAAATGCAAAAGGACTCCTTGAAACCACCACTTTGGGTATGCAAAAATTAGCTAACGAGTATTTCTCCACTTTTTTTACCTGTAGATTCACATCTGTCCAAACAATCCTTGGAGGAAATCTTGGGAAGTATCCCCAGATTAGTCTCTCAAGAGGAGAATGAGGAGCTTATGAAAGAGATCAAAAAATAAGAGGTGAAAGAAACAATCTTCTCCATGCAATCAGGAAAGGTCCTAGGTCCTGATGGATTACCAATAGAATTCTATAAAGCTTTTTGGGATATTATAGGAGAAGATATAACTAGAGTTGTATAAGAATCCAGATCCAGTGGTAGGATTTTCAAAGTCCTCAACCATTATTTTCTAGCTTTGATTCCAAAGGGAGGAGAGATGAAGAATCTAACCAATTATAGACCAACGACCCTCTACAATGTGATCTATAAGATCATCACTAAGGTAATAGCCAACAAACTAAAAGCTATATTACCAAATATCATATCTCCTAAACAAGGGGGATTTATGCAGGGAAGACAAATATTAGATGGGATTATAATAGCACAAGGAACTATACATCATATGGACCAAAGAAAGAACAAAGGAATGTTCCTAAAATTAGATCTATCCAAGGCCTATGATAGAGTGAGTTGGGAATTTTTGGATCAAATTTTGCAAAGATTTGGATTCCAAAAATATTGGATCAACTAGATACTTGAATGCATCTCTACAGTCTCCTTTTCAGTGCTCATCAATGAAACTCCCTCCCCATTATTCAAGGCTAGCAGAGGAATAGACAAGGAGATACTATCTCTCCATATTTGTTCATTATTTTTGCAGAAGGACTGGGAAGACTCATACAAAAGAAAAATCCAGAGAATAACATTATAGGAATTCAAAAAAATAGAGATATAGCTATCACTCATCTACAATTTGTAGATGATACAAGATTATGGGGGGAAGCAACAATAAAAAAAGCAACCAGTATCAGAGAAATATTATACTGCTAGACTAGAGCCACTGGCTAGCTTTTAAATGAAGAAAAATCTAAAGTTGTCTTCTTTAATGTTCATAAGAGAATCAAAGATCAAATAGCAAAAATTCTTAGGTTCTCAATGACCTCGTGTCCATTAGATTACTTGGGAATTCCCTTAACAGAAAAAGCCTAAAAAAGAAATATTAGAAATCTATAAAAGATAAAATTTTCTCGAAGTTTTCACACTGGTCTCATAGATGGTTAAGCTTTGGAGGCAGAGTTACACTTTTGAAGTCAGTGTTACAAGCAATGCCAATTTACAAATTTGTTATTTTAGCAGCTCCAAAGAGAATACTCAAAGATTTGGATAAACTGATGAGAAAATTCTTATGGTTAGGAGCATAAGAAAATCAAAAAAATGCTTGGTAAGCTGGGAGAAAGTTTGTCAACCAAAGGAAGAGGGAGGTCTTGGAATTAGAGCTGCATCAACAAACAACCTAGCACTAATAGGGAAGTTATACTGGCAGTGGATCGCAAACCCATATCAGTTATGGAGTCAAGATCTAAAAGCTAAATATTATCCTACACATGAAATTAAGGATGTCCCATAGTTGCCAATTACAGTTGTGGGATTAGATATATGGAAAACACTCAAAAGAGGGACCTCACTAATTAAGGAAGACTTACATTAGAAAGTAGGTGATGGGAGAAAAGTTAGATTGTGGGATAATTATTGGGAATTTCCCCCCATTATCAAACAATACCCTCATCTTAGTGGTATCAGATAGACTCTTCATAATGATCCAAACTCTTATATCTCAGTATCTCATCCCTCCAAGCCAACAACTAGCAGCTTCAAGAAGATGACAAAATTTGGACCAGTGGTTAGGTGAAGAATGGGAAGCTGAAAAATGTGAACTAAAAGAAATTCTAGAAAAAAGAACATGGCTATGGAAAGATGGACCTAACCAACTAGCATGGGGATATGGGAAACAAGGAATTTTACATAGTGAAAACAAGCTACCAAAAGGCTCACCAAAGTAGCAAGAACCAACCCCAACAACACCATCCCTGGAAAGAAATATGACAACCAAAAGGTTGGCTGAAGGTTAATTGTTTTATATGGCAGAGTTGCTCACAAAAGCATTATGACTCAGGATAATATGAGGAGAAAGGGGTTCATTGGACCCAGTAGATGTGTAATGTGCTTCCAAGAGGTAGAAACTATAAACCACCTCCTTTTTTATTGCTCCTATGCTTACACAATATGGAATTTATGGTACTCCATATTTAGCCAAACATAATGGTATCCTCCTAACGATAGTAATTTTTGGGACTACTGGTCACATAACACCTTCAAATCAAAACACTAAGCACAACTTGGAATTTAGGGATTGGCTTCATCTACTGGAAAATATGGTTGGAATAGAACAACAAAAATTTTAAAGAGGAATTCGGCTTAAAAGAGAGGACCTGAGGGATTATGTTAAGGAAGTTATTAGAAACAATGCATACCAAAGTACAAGAAGAATCTCCGATGATAGAGGTAGAACAAGATATTTGGGCACAACTATGGAATCAAATGCAACATGAAAGCTATCAGGAATAGAAAAAAGAACAAAGAGGGCTTCAGTAATCTTTGTTGGAAGAGGACATACAATTAAGAAGGAGGTAAAGTTTAAATAATAGGGGATTCAGAGATCCTAGGCAGATAAAAGAAAACAAAAAACTGCATTTTGAGCCTTGCCAAGAAAGGTAGGATATCAAAATGGATTTGTATAAGCTAATCAATTGTTTTTAAATAATTTTTTTATCTTTTACTCAAAAAAAATATTGCTATCAAGTTAATTAAATAAATCATATTCAAAATACATTGTTATCAAAGGTATTTTTCATTTGTCTTTTTATAAAAAAATATTCATTATCTTCCTCAAAGTGTTATGTTTCCACACTCAACTTTGATATTATTTTTATTAAGAGATAAAATCTTACTTAGCTTGTCCCTAGTATATGTCGTTGGACTCTTATCCAAGCTATCTAGATTCAAATCACAAGGAGGGGGGTCTTCGTCGTGCCTTAGGGGAGTATGGCCCATTTGCGCCACTTGTTGTACTTCATCTTACTTCAACAAAAAAATCTCACTGAACCATTTGCCTTCTGGAATTTGAATTTTGTGAAGACAAACATGAACATTGTAAATGGCTAAAATATCTACTACCTAGTTTTCTTCTTTAAAAATATGTTTTTTTAATTTACATGGTGGAATCGATAGCCGCCATGAATCCGAGTAGGTTGTCCAGCTTTTATGGCCGCCACAGTATTCTACACTGTCCACCTTGAAAGTCGCCACACAGTTCTTTGCGCAGTTTGTCCCTATAACCACTATGCCACAATCATTTTAAACCTTTTACGCAACTGAAAGCACCAGGAAAGAGATAATCATTCAGTTCAACAAGGCCTGAAATTTGAACCTTGGATCTCCGCCCTCCTTACGGGGTTTGTTCGAACCATATGGTCTACACCTCAGACCTTTCTTTATAAATATGTTAGCTATAACAATTTGTGAATTCTCTAATACCTCTTTTTTAGGGGTCTTATTCATGCCTATAATATTCCAAGATATCATTTACATCATCACTTTTTGGTTTTATTTGTGGACTTAACCTTGATTCTTGTTAGCACTTGTAATATTTGCTTTTGTTTTCTATATAAATATCCATGAGTTTCTTTTTCTCTTTGTTTTTTGCTTTTTTTTGTCTTCTCACCTTTTTCATTCACATCAACACTTTCATCTTCATCAATCTCTTCGATAGTTTCATACTATTTATAGTGAGACTTATTATCTATATGTTTTTCTTGCTCAAAAGGATATGAAGTGGAAGGAATAACCCTAAAGTGCAAGGTCATTCCTCCAAAGTAATCACCCTCTAATGTTGCCCTAAAAAACCTAGATTGCTATGGGTATCCTCCATGTTCATATCTTCATTATGATGCTCTTAAAGCCCTAAAATGCAAAGGATAACCTCTACACTACTTTCATTTCTATTTTAAGGAGAGGATTTATACTACTTGATAAAAATGAAGACAATTTACCTAGAATAAACTTGGCCTCTTACACCTCCTTTGTTTTAAATTTTTTTCCATATCTGCCTTTGCATATTTAACTCCTAAATTTGAACTTGTACATAGAACTTCCTCATCTCTTGTATCTTTCTTTGTTTCTTCTAATTGTTGATGTGAGTGAACTATGATGACCTTTATCATCTGATGTTGTATATATGACTTCTTTATCTCTTTTTGGGGGCGTAATATCCTTGATCTAATCTTAACTTCTACTATGATATTTGCTTCATCGTAAAGTTTATCTTATGACAATTTTTTTTTCTTAATTATTTTCACTTTGCAATCTCTTGTCGTGTGTTGAGTCTCATAAAATTTGCGACATTAAAATGCAAATTTAATCTTATTCTCTTGATTCAAATTTTATCTTAATGGTTGTAGCAAAGGTCTTGAAATATGCATAGTGACACATATTCAGGTATATACATCATGTTTTTGCTCCTTAATTAATAGTTGATCCCTCTAGGATGGACTCCATTGGGATATTGCCAATATCATTCAAAACATCCTTATTGATAACCTTATATTGAAGTCCAAAAAGCCTAACCCACACAAGATGCTTTTTAGTAATTTTTGTTTTAATAAATATTTCTAACTCCATGGTCTTAAATATAGGGCATATCTCTCCTAAACCATAGGCCAACACTCATTATTTTATCCTTGATTTTCAAACTAAAAAATGATGAGAAAAAAACCTTTAGGAAGAAAAGTTAATAGTAATTTGAATTCAATCCCACTTGACCAAAATCTATTTTTCCAAAAACCCTAATTAGTATCCATGTACCTTACATATTAACCTTTGCTTTTAAGAACCATTTTCTTATACTTAATCATATCATCCTTAATAATCACTTCTTGTGTAACATTCGGTGCTTGGATCACACTTGCCATACATTCTTTCTTCCTCTTATATCTATCTTAGGCATCCATACTTCTAGCTAGGGAATCCATTTATGATCATGAATTAAGTTTCTCGATCTTTACTTCTCTTAAAAGCTTCAATCCCACTCCATACTTCTAATCTACTTGACTGAGTTGGAGGTCCATAGGCATTGATAAAGGATGAAATAAATATTTGCAAAGTAGCATGTGACTAATGAGACTATATAATGCCTAGTTTTATGAATGGTTTCATAGGAGGTTCAAACTTGATTCCAACATGTTAGAATCCCCCCTATCGTTTCTTTTGAATCCATAACATCCCATTCATATTTTGCCCATACTACTTTCATAGTTTTAAAAACTTTTTCCTTTGTCATTTTAGTTTTTTGAATACAAAGAATATTAGGCTTATTACTTAAACAAAGGTCCTTGATACACCTCTACTTTAAAAGGGCATTAGCACCCTTTATATTCCATGAGATGGTAATCATGTCTCATTAGGGGCCACTGGCCCTTCCTGTGAATTACCAATATCATTTGTTGTTTGGTAAAGAGAAGTTCAACCAACTTAGATTGTGTTCCTTTCTCTATGTTTGCTTTTGTTGTCATGGCTTTTGCTTGACAATTTGAGGTTTTTCTCTTTTTGATTGCAAGAATCAAGGGCTCTGTTAAGAAAGCTTTTGACTTATCCTCATTTTTTTTTTTTTTTTATGGTAGACATATTAACATCTAACATTGTGTTTTCTCTATCACTTTCCATCTCATAAATGGTGAGACACATTCTTTAAATTCAATAAAAATGTTTATCCCTAAATCGAGTTCAATTTAAGTAGACAGTTCCTTGTTATAATATCAGTTAAATAGTTTAAATATTTCTATTTTAAATATTTTCAAAATATATTTAACTTCATATTATAAATAAATTTAAAATATTATATTATAAAAATAAATTTAATTTTGTATATTTTTAAATTAAATAATATACTTTAAAATATATTTGAAAATCAAAGCATTAAAAAAACATAGAGATGGACTTGAGTGATTTATAAACCCCAATACTTGCCATACTCTTTGCCAGTGGGGTAGCAGGCTTAAAGGTGCAAGTCCTTGGTCCCACTTTGTGGGATTCCTCACCTCTATTAGCATCGCGTTTGGACATGTGTGTGGGGGGGTTGGCTCTCTTGCCTTCTAACCGGTTAATGTGATGATGCAAGTTTAGTGGCATATTTCATTATTGGAATTATGTTCATGTTAATATCTATCTATCTTGTTAGTGTAGTTTGTGTGTGTATCTTGTTAGTGTAGTTTGTATGTGTGTGTTTGTGAATAATCCCACATTAAGTGTGTTGTGGGACTTGAGTGGTTTATAAACCCCAACACTTGCCATGCTCTTTGAAAATGGGGTATTAATTGTGTTGTGGGACTTGAGTGGTTTATAAACCCCAACACTTGCCATGCTCTTTGCAAATGGGGTGGCAGGCTTAAAGATGCATGTCCTTGGTCCCACTTTGTGGGATTCCTCACCTCTATTAACATCTATCTATCTGGCTTAAAGATGCATGTCCTTGATCCCACTTTGTGGGATTCCTCACCTCTATTAACATCTATCTATCTTTAATTGCTTTGCCCACAATTATTGATAATTATTTTTATTTTTTTATTATTGATAATTATTTTTATTGTTTAATTATTTTTTAAACTAGCCAAGACAAATATACTGCGGCTATTCCAACGCTACAACCCACAATTATTGATAATTATTTTTATTGTTTAATTATTTTTTAAACTAACCAAAGACAAATGTACTGCGGCTACTCCAACGCTACAACCCAACACGAGGATAAACAACTTATCCGTTGAACCCCGCACATTATGTGGACAGAAAATCTTATCCCTCATCGATTGCATGTTATCTAAAATTTGAAATCCAAGCACCACCAGACGCGCTTTCTCCTGCTCTGACCATTCACGCCCTCTTTTTCGTCCGCGTTAAACTTCAATTATATGGTATTCCAATTGCCTTTTTTTTGGTTTTTAAAGGTTAATCATTAGATTATTTTTAAGACTTAAATTCTTGATTTCTGTATAACGAACTATTATTTTATCAAAGACATTAATAGTCTTTTTTTAAGTCGTAAATTATTTATTTTGTATTGCATTCTAATGGAAAATAAGATGTCCAACAACTGTATCTTAACTTTGTGTGGAGTTCCAAAAACGTCCACAGCTGTATCTTAACTTTGTGTGGAGTTCCAAAAACGTCCACAGCTGTATTTTAACTTTTTGTGGAGTGTTCCTGTCAATGAAGTTTTCAGAGTGATCAACGGAAGCCATCTTCGTCCAAGTGGGCCTTGGTGTCCAATTATTTCAATTTTTAAAGTTGTAGTATCATCATTGTTATTATCAACTTAGCTGGAAAAAAGAAGTGCAGAAGGAATCAAGAAATCCTTATCTTAGATATATGTTTTCTTACATAGACGAAGAACAAATTAATGTCATTCTTCATATAAGTAGCTTGAGTTTTGCTTGCTTGTCCTCAACAGTGGCACTCAAGTGATACTGTACGATGAAAACGAATAAATTTTTTTAAAAGAAAGCAGCATATTACAAATTTGTGGGTGGAACTATGCAAGTACCTGTTAGGGAGAATTCCCTTGTGAAATATATTACAAAATACATAGACCTTCACCTTAAAAAAGCTTCCAGCAGGTTTCGAACGAGCTGTTTGTAAAAATGTCCAAATAGTCGAATGCAAACAGCAGAATTATTTGATTTGGAGGTCCTCTGCTTTTTCACCTTTGTTGGAAGTTCAATATCTTAATGCAGTATGCAAAAATAGCTGCAAAAAAGACGGCGAATCCAACAAGCACTCCAGCTACTGCACCTAAGAAGTCATGCTTGTATCCGAAGTATTCTTCTACAAACTGATTTAGTGGTTGGCGTTCCTTACCCGTCACATTAATAGGATCTGTGACATCTCCATACTGTGAGGCAATGAGGCCATATACTGTCCATGCAACAGGGCATATCCAATAGTACCAGATCCACCATTTTGGGATTTTCTGCATCCAGCCAGATACCCATTAGGGAAAATCATATTTTGTCACATTCCACACACTGTTCTTGTCTATAGGTTACGGCTACTTTTGAATCTTAGATGATAAAATTTTCTAACAAAAATAATAATAATATGGGATAGGGGATTTGCATACCGGTTTGGGGATGAAGAATCCTGAGAAGAGATTGAAGAGAGAATAGAATGCTGCAGCTACGATTGCGGCTACTTGGTGGTTTGGAGTGATTGAGACTGCCATCATTCCGTAGTAGGTGAAGTACAAAAATGTCATGTAGTTCACGAAGAAGAACCAGCCAAACTTCGTAACTGTCCATTCGAACTGAACCATACTGTAAACAATAAGGGTATACATAATAGTCTGGCCCAGTATGTATGGAAGCTCAATCACCACCTTTTGTACCAAGGAAAAGAACAAGAAAAAACAAAAATCAGTCATGGATTGGTTGTGTGTTATAGTAATATAAAATGCTTGCACATTTGCTACACTGATAGATAGAAGTTTTAACATGGCAGAGTACTGCCAACATGCATAACCATGGTGAGGTTTGATTACCCCACATACCATAGCAACATAAGTAAAATAATTATGAAGCCAAATATATCCAATTAACATGAAGAATCATCAAGCTTTTAGCATAAAGAGTGGGAAGGAAGCTAGCAACCACAATGATCAATCTACTAATTTACGTCGATGCCAAACTGCAACGGCTATATAGTGTGAAGTGGTACATGTCTTTAGATGAAGAGTTTATATGCAGTCATGGTCCCCAAAAAATGAAATGCTAAGAAACTGGACTAACCTGAGCCAGAGCATAGGGCAATGCAGAGTACATTCCAGCAGCTCTTTCCCTATAGAACACAGTTCTTTCCACCGCAACCACAGGCTGCACAGTTGAACAGTTATTAACCCCTAAGAATATACAAGCTCCGTATAAGGCTCCCGCAACAATTAAAAGTTCAGTGTTGCTGTCCCTGATTTCCAAAAAAGGTGCCCATTAGTCTATAAGATGATGACAAGGTTATGCGGCTAAATAGAGGCAAAAATAAGGCCGTTGAATAAGTTATAAACCAACTTGTCTTGAATTCAATACATACCGTTTGTTGCCAACGTTCCAAAAGATTGTTCCAAAGAGTAAAGCACAAACTAATGTGAAGGAGTATCTAACACAGTTATAGTCAGGGCTACGCCAATAAGTCCACCATTGCTTCCATAAGCATGACTTGAACTGTCCCAAAAATGATTCCGAATACTGGGAAGGAAAGTAAAGATCCTTTGCTTGTGGAGGTGGTGTTTTGAGTTCTTTCACCAATGCTTTGTTCCGCCTGCATCATCATGAGGAGTGAATGTCATGTATTTGTTTTGTCTTTGGCGCCTCTTTTATGGTAGTATTCATTGTACTTCACTTCTTTATCTATGCAATGGTCTGGAAGCCAAAGAGTTTTAAGGACCTAAATACTTACTTATACAGAGATGAGTTCTTGTAGTGCTCTGCAAAGTCTACCCCAAGACGAACTTCCTGAGCAACAGAGCTAACTTCCAACATCCATGTAGCTGGGTTATATTTATCCTTGATCTTCTGTACTCCCGGAATAGCCTGCAGTTCACCACGATTAAATTAGGAAATTGATCTATTTTCCAGTATGATTTATCTGCCCAGATCTGTTCCTGATGCATTATTCATCCACAAACTCTTACCTCAAAATATTCAACAATCTTGTGAGATTGTCGGCCTAATGGTCCATAGTAAATGATTTGCCCTCCTCTTTTCATCAAGAGTAACTGAAGCCATCACAATTAGTCATTAGTACCAATAACTAAAATGAACAATATCAGCTGGCTACGAAAGTAAATGCTTTTACCTCATCAAAAGCCTCAAAGATGTCAATGCTAGGCTGATGAATGGTACAAACAACAGTCCTGCCGGTATCAACAGTATTACGGACAGTTCGCATGACAATTGCAGCTGCTCTTGCATCTAGTCCAGAAGTGGGTTCATCCATGAAAATTATAGAAGGATTTGCAACAAGCTCCACGGCAATTGTCAGCCTTTTTCTTTGTTCAGTTGACAAACCAGTGATACCAGGTAGGCCTACCAATGCGTCCCTTAAATTGTCCAACTCCACAAGTTCCATGACCTCTTCAACAAATGCCTGCAATTCAGCAGTCAGCCAAGTTAGTAACATTACACTTTGACACCATGTTAATTAAAATAAAGAACTATTTGTTAAGAGAAAATACATAGTTGTGGACTTTACAATTTTGGTGTTTTTATCAACATCTTTTGGGAGACGGAGAAATGCCGAATATAGTAAGGATTCCCGAAGAGTGACTTGTGGAGAATGTATATCATTCTGCTCACAATAACCAGAAATTCGAGCAAAAGTTTCTTGCTTTTTGGGAAATCCAGATATTCGAATATCGCCCTCAATATATCCTCCAGTTTTCCTTCCAGCTAAGACATCCATGAGTGTCGTCTTGCCGGCACCACTAACTCCCATCAATGCTGTAAGGACACCAGGTCTAAATGCCCCTGTAACATCTCGAAGCAATTGAAGCCTATCCTCCGTTACTCCTTGTTCCTTCATTTCCTGCAGAAAAAATCAAATCTTTTCAGCAAAAATCTTTCAAGAAGAACAAGCCGCAAAAAATGAAAATCACTGAATCGAGTAATTGTTATAGGCAGAGTCTCATTTTCCTTACTGGAGGCATATCAACGAAGTATTTGACATCTTCAAAAGACATGGCTAGTGGTTGAAATGGAAGAATCATTCCTCGCTTTGCAGCAACGCCTGTTGCATCTTCCAATGCTGACTCATTGATGCCTTGCAGACTGATTGATCGGCTGCTTAGTCGTCTAACCTCCATTTCGTCTGCATAACAAAATTATTTGCTGTTAAGTCAAAATTTGTTCAGAGACTAGAAAAATATGGATTCCATGTACCACCTACTCAAATTTAATATCACGCATGAAGAATGTCTGAACCAGAGTAGTTTAGAAGCTCTCTTACGAGTATTGTTTCCATCTGCTGAAGACAAAGACCGTGGCATAGACCCCTTTCTGGACCTTGTCCTTGAACTTAGTCCTTGCTCTGTACCATTCTCTTGGGCTTTCATTTCTTCCAGAGCTTCTTTGGAGATAACAGCTTGAGGTTTACCAAGAGCTACAGCCAAACAAATACCTTGTTATTTCATCTTTCGAAAAAAGGAAGAGTTCGGATAAAAGAGAAAGCAACCCAAAGAGGAGAATATTTAAGTGTGTATTGAAATAACTTACGATTTAGATATGCAAGAGCGAAGGTGAAAAGCACGTTGAAGAGTACTGAAAATCCTAACAAAGCAGCAGCTCCTAGCCAATACCAATATCCCCTTGTGTATATGCTACGAGCCTTCATTGCTGTTACGCCCAAATTTGTGATGTTTCCTGGATTCTAAAAGTCAAAAGCATTTGATAGACGCAAGTCATTTTGATGCAAGTCATAGAAATTTGTTCTATTCAACAAAAGGGAGGTGTTAATGCATAATAAAAGGTCGAAGACTCACTGTTTTCCATCTAGGATCAAGCATCTCATTTACACTGATAGCATTCTCTGCATACATCAAAGGTGAACACCAATAGCCCCAAATCCACCACTTTGGAATGCTTCCTGCATTGGAGTTCCATCATATGTTTAATCACACTATGAGGATTAAGACGATTTTCTAAATTTTAGACTCAAATCAATACTTCACGTCAGTTGGTATGTCTGTAAATTACAAAGGATAAAAATGCCAACCTTTAGGAATAATGAATCCTCCCAGCATGAATATTATAAGAAGAGACAGAGCTCCTCCAGTATTAGCTATGATCATGGTCCTGCATACTCCTGCTATAAGGCGGAAGAGGGACGATGCCATCTGATGAACTAAGAAGATAAGAAGGAACTGTCGAAAAAACCTGAAGCACAGATGAATCAATGTCAGGAGGAAGGAAACAAAAAATCTAATGAAGCGAGATTAGGGTCGTTGACATAATCTTGACACTTATGAATATTACCTGGCAGCTGCAGGGGCAAAACCCATGGTATAGTAAGTCACCACCACCCAAACACCAGCCTCCAGCAATGACATGGGAATTCTCAATAAGAAGGTAGGAAGAGTGAAAGCCCATGCAGGGTAGAAGAGCAGATCCCTTTGCTTGAAGAACACTGGAAGCCTGAAAATTGTCATTGACAATTCTGCAAATCCATTGAACATGTTGGTGATGAGGCTGAAAAAGAGTGCTCCAAGATACACGTTTGCATCATCTAGGGTTTTCTGATGCATTTCAGTCCTCAGGAATACAGTGGCCCCAATGAAAGCTACAACTACAATCTGCAAAGACAAACAAGTCCTGTAAGATACCGTTTATCCCTGTAGTTATAACTTATGGTCATCATGGAAGTTTTGAATTTTGAGACATCTGTGCTTCTATCTCAATATCACATGGAACTGGGTCATTAAACAACTGACCTGTGCAGTCTTGAAGATGTAAACAAAGGAATTGCGCTTGACCAGAAGCCATTCTTTGTCAAAACAGGCTTTGAAGATCTCCATTTTGGGGACACGATTTTTGCTAAACACCAGAGCTGCCTTATGACTTTGGTTCTTGTCATAAGGGAATGATAGCTCGTCGTCCAAGCGCACGCCTACATGAAACTCCTGGAATTTAAGCATAAATTCCTTGACAGATACATAGTGATAAGGTTGCCTCTTGTCTGCCCAGTATTGTTCTTGGTCCTTCTTCGACGTAACCTGCAACATAGATACTGGTGAGAAAACAACAGAAAAAGTACACGATTGGAACAAGAAATTTGGAGACTGATATTTATCATAGAATTAATCAATAAATTTTGTTTTTGTAATCTTCATACCTCTTGCAAGAAATCTGCAGTGCCCTTTCTCTCGGGGCATTTGAATCCACAGAATTCAAAAAACTCCATCACATTCTCTCGAGGTCCATGGTAGACAATCTGCCCCTCAGAGAGGAGTATTATATCATCAAAGAGGTCAAATGTCTCCGGTGCAGGCTGCAGCAGAGACATGAGAATCGTTGCATCCATTAAATGGGTAAACTGCTGCAGGCATTTTACTATCTGAAATGTGGTAGAACTGTCCAGTCCTGTGGAAATCTCATCCATAAAAAGGGTTTTTGTAGGTCCAACAATCATCTCCGCTGCACATAGGAGCGATTTCACCGATTGTCATTCATCACAACTACAACTTTTTGCTTGAGGTCAAACTTCAAAGTAAGAAAATAATTAGCAACCATACCAGTTGTCACACGTTTCTTTTGCCCACCAGAGATTCCTCTCATCATATCATCTCCAACAATTGTGTCGGCACAAATATCCAAGCCCACAATCTGTTTAGACACAAGCATTTCAGATCCATTAAGCCCTGCATCTCCTCTGCCACCAAATTGTTTGATCTAAAGCCTTAATCTCTCTCAATACACTTACCTTGAGGGTATAGTCAGTCTGAAGGCTGCTCTCAACACCTTCAATTGCTGTTGCCTGTAAAAATTAAGAAATCATACCGGCTAAGAACACATTAATTATTTCCTATTTGTTCTGAGCAACACTTAATCCATCAGATTTTGACAAAGCTAAGAATTGGTGCCTACTTTCATGAAGAGATCAATTTCAGCTTCTGGGAAAATCCCAGCTTCTTTCTCCCTTCTAGCAAGCTCGGAAAGCAATTCTGCATCCACCACGTGCCAACAAACAAGGCATTCAATATACAAGATAAACACTACAACACTGTAACATAAATATTCATGCCATCAAGAGAAAATTGAAATTCGGTCAGATTACTCACCATATCTATCACCGACACCTTGACATCTTGCAGAAAAATCGATCGTTTCTCTAACTGTCATCTCTCCTACATGTAAGTCATGCTGACTTATGTACGCAGACGTTTTCTGGGGAACGAACTCACTGAGTCTGTGCCCATTATAAGTGATATCTCCCTTCACCTGTTCATTCAAGACAGTTGATTGAATCGAAATTTCAATCATGAAACTTTATAGACTAACCTACGAAACTCTGTACAAATTACAAAAAAAAATTAAACAAGGTCTAACCTTCAAGCTGGTGTCTAACTTCCCCGCCAAAGCCCGCAACAAAGTTGTCTTTCCGGACGCCGGGGGACCCAGCAACAAGGTCATCCTGCACAAATATATGTAAACCGAAGTGTAACCCATCAAATTCCAATTACATGGTAAATTGCTTAATCTTGAAAAACCTCAATTGCCTTAGTTTATAAAACTGTACATCGACTTCGAACTGGGATTGCATTTCAAAATGTGTATAGTGGGTGCAAATCAGACTTGTTGCTAAGAAATTACCGAGACGGCTTGAGGATTCCGCTGGCGTCTTTGAGAATCGTAAGGTTTGCTTTCTTTGTGGGCGAGAGGCCAACAATGTCTAACAGGGATTCCACGCTGTTTCTGGTAGCGTTCCATAGAGTAGGAAGGGCTCTGCCACCCACATAGCACTCTGCCTCCACTGTCAAATGGTCGTACCTCACTTCCGCAGTGGGAAGCTGGATGCCAACTCTGCACAAAAAAAAAAAAAAAAGTGTCACATTTAAGACGAACTAGTTCCTTAAAAACAATGACCAAAAGTTGTGGGAGATTCCATCCAACTTTCTAAATCGCTTCTTCTTTACTACTGTTCCACATGTTAATATTCGCCTTTCATATGAGACTATCCCACAATTGTCTCACCTATCGATACGATTTCTGAGTTTTCTGAGAAACTTTTCGTTATCTTCTTCCGCAACTTTGAAGAGGCGTTCGATGAACATTTGCCTTTCTGTGAATCCCAGCTTTCGGACGTCCACCTCCTTATGGACCATGTCATTACTTTCCTCCACGACGGTCTGCATAATGCTGGTCCTCAGCCTATTGTATGTCGGCAGCTTCTCCAGCGCCGCCCATCTCAGAGCTTCTTCGTCGTCATCAACTCTCTGTCTTTGAGATCGAGATCGAGTGCTCGATCTACCGAACACATCTTCCACACCCCACGTCGATCCCACGCTCCCACTTCTCATGCTCCTGCTCATGTTCCTACTCATTCTCTTCCCCGATTCCCACACTTTCTCTAACCCGTCCATCCTTTCACACCCAACCCAAACCCCCCAAAAATAAAGAGCAGCACCACACTTCCTTGACTCACAGTCCCCCGCCCCAAAAATAAAAGAAACAGAAAGAACACACTTCCTTGACTGTAAGAAAGTTCTGGCTTTGGCTTCTTCTTCTTTGAGAAGAGCCTGCGTTGCGTTGAGTCGCTTCACGCAGGATCGCTGGCTGAGCGAAAAAGAATGGCAATTGCACTCTATAAATAATAAGGGAAACCAATACAAGGAAGGAAGGGGGAGAGGGAAAGGAGAGAGAGAGCCAGAGATGCGGAATTGGGGCCCACCGAACGCCCGCCACCTTGCAGGCCTGCCGTCTCGTTTGACTCCCTCAACAAGGTACTCGCTCCCCTTTGACAAAATCCAAATCTCTACCTACTATGACCAGTCATCTGCCAAATTGCCACGACTCGAACGTGCCTGGGACATTTACAATTTAATTATACGGATACCGATACAAGATTCTCTCGTAGAGTCTGAATACTCTGAACATACTTTTACCTAGTCTAGCGCCCGCCTTTAGGGGCAATAATTTTATATATTTAGATAAACGGGCTATTTTTATTTTATTTTTATTTTCAATTGCATGGACGTTACGTTATTTTAGTTCCATTGAGGTTTTGAGGCTAAGGCCAATTTTGTCGCCACGTACTCACCTACAAATACTTTTTTGACGTATGCGTTCCTACAAGGAGGATGGCACGATTGAAACACATTGACGATCGTAAGAAGCTAACAAGTAGGCGCCCTAATGGCCCTCAATTAAATTAAAGATGTGATGGGGCACGTGAAGTGAGTGGACATGCTTTTAAGTAAAAGAAAGAGTCTATTTTACCAAACATGCTTTAAACTGAAAGAAAGAGTATATATTTGACTAAATCACGTTTTTCAGACCGTAGTAGGAAGGCGACTCGAAATTCCTGTATCTTTTAACATACGATTTAGCAGTAAAGGGTATATTTTAACTGGTTAGGTTAACTAAAGATTCTCCTTGGATTTGAACTATGCAAGAAAAATATGTTTTCAGTTAACCACTAAATTTAGGGCTATATATAATATTAAATATTAAAAACATTTTAATTATTTAAAAATATGTAATTTTATTTTAGTTTAATATTGTTTCTTCTTTAAAAAAATAAATGTTTAAAGTATTTTGCATTAACATTTTAGATTACGCTCTTGCTATATGGTATGCCATATAGCAAATTTATAAATTTTGCATATCTTGATAATTTTTATTTAATATAATAATTTTTTTTTATTTTTATTTTTAAATATGTAATAAATTTATTTTAAAAGAATATTTTATAATAATTGTTTTATTATTCTATAATTATTTTATATTAAAATTTTTTATTTTAAATTATTAGAAACTCATACATGATTCGTCGGAGTGAACACTTGTCTCTTTCCTAGTGCTTTACATCGGTGTAAAAAAGGTTTAAAAAGATTGTGGTATGGTGGTTATAGGCGCGGATATCGCAAAGATCTGTGTGGTGGCTTTCGAGACGGACAACACAAAATACTGTGACGGTCATAAAAGCTGAACAACCTGCTCAGATTCGTGACAGCTACCCATTCCACCGTGTAAATTCAAACAAAAACTCATACATGATTGTAAAAGTGTTTATCAAATATATATAATAAAAAAAAATACTATTGGATTATACCATTACATCCATCTATGAGTATTTTTTAATAATTTGAATTGTTTAATTAAAATGTTATATATATTTTTAAGTGAAAAATCCTTTGCGGGGCCGCCTTGGTCTTAGAGACCATGAAGAGGGGATTCTACACTCGTCAAAGTCACCCGAAAGTCGCACTCGACCCTGTCCGCACCAACATTATCAATTGGATTTTGGATACCCAATTCAGCTTTTTGGTAGGGTGGAGATTTGAACCTGGTACCTCCCTTGGAGGATTGCCCTCTCCTCTCCAAATCACCTACAACACTTGGGTGTGTATATATATAAATAAAATAATGCATTGAACTAGCAAGTGCCATTAGTTTAAGCGAATAGATTCCTTAATATTTAAAGAGGAGACTAAGGTTCAAGTCTTGCCAAGTGATAAATGGATAATATCCAAGCTTTGTTGTAATATACTATGTGGTGATATTGTAATACAAGTGGGGTTGTTTTAATCTTATATTTGTTTTTTAGTTATTTACATGGGAAAGGGTTGTATTGTTGCAAGGTCATTTCAATCCCATATTTATTTTTAGTTATTTACATGAGAAAGGGGGTGTATTGCATGTTATAAAGAAGGTTGTGCACCTATCATTGCATCTATTTATTAATTGGTTGATATTACCATGGACATGGATATTTTATAAACCTTTTACAAATTAGAAGACCTAGCTTTCAAGAAGAGACCAAAGAGAAATATAAAAGGATTTGTCTCTCCTAAGGGACCAATAAATCAAATCACAAACTGAAACCAGAAAATAAAATGACAGGATCAAGGAGATCCAAGAGAACCAAGAAATCTAGGGAGTGCGATTCTCATTCAAGCTGTCATAAAATAAAAAATTGAAAAGAAGAGATTGAAGTAGGAATTATTAAAACCCAATAAAAAGTTCTCACCCAAGCAACATTGTAGAGAAAAGGATCAAAAATTACCACCCAAAGGGATAAATCAAAATTTAAAATTTGAAAGAGGGGCACACAGGCTTCAATCCGAGAAACAATAGTAGCCTAGAAATTGAACACAAGAGTTGATTCAAAAATCAAAATGGGCAGAAGGCACAAAAAAATCAACCAATAATTGAAGAAAGAAGTCCTTGAACTAGGACCCATTGAGACCTCACCCATTCTGCTTCTAAACAGACACCACATCAAATCTGCAGCTGGAATATGGGCTAAAAAACATCTAAAACCAATCTAATCACCATTCTTTTGCTTGGGAACCCTCTCTTCCTGAGAACCATGATCTCATAGCATATTAATAAAGAAAACCCTAAGCCCATGCATCCTTGATCACCAAGCCCCAGTAAAACCTTCTAGATATTTTCAAAAACACCTAATCCAAGGATCACCTTTAACATTTATTTAGAAAAATAGTCTTCGGAAGCACCACTTGCAAGAACCTAATAGGATCCCCTAACACATGATCCATGTTCTAAGGCGTAATACATCTAGGACCACCAGAGAGATATCTCATCATTAGATTCCAATTTGATTCAATAAAAAACTCCATTTTCCCTAGGGGGATCAGAACCAATATGAAGCTCGAAGACTCCAAAACACTAGCCTCATCCTTTAGCGTTTGGATCTTGCTCCTACTCAGTACCCTTTCAGCCTTCTGCTTCTTCTCAGCCTTTCACTCCTCATCTCAGCCTTCCCCTCCCTCCCAGCATCTCAAAACATAATTTTAAGTATATTATTTAATTAAAAATATAAAATAAATTTAATTTAATATTATATCAGTTTAAATTTAAATACAATTTAATGAAAAATAAAAAAAATATTATTTATTTATTAATATTATTTTAAAATTATAATATTTCAAAGAAAAAATATAAATTTTTTATTATTAACATAATAAAGTTTTTCAAAATGATACTAAGAGTTTTCTTATAGCAAAACTAAAACAATTCACTTGATTATATACTACTTTGTTTATAGTGAAGCTAAGATAATTCATCTAAGTTTAAGTTCCTATCACTCACATATATGAATTTTATACCTAGTGAGAGTTAAATTTGATACAACTAATCTAATCCATTCAATATCAAGTAAATGGACAAATGTTAAGGTTCACTACCCATGGGTTTGGAACCCTAGGCTATGGTGCGAAATTATTTGTTTCCACCATTTGAGCTGCTAATTTGATTTTGGTCGATTCATTTCTGACCACACATCTCCCTTCAACCAAACATTATCAGTCACATATCTCCCTTCGATCAAATATTCTCAATCGCTCATCTTCAATCAGTCGAACATTCCCAGCCACTCATCTTCAATTGGTCAAACATTCTCAATCACTCATCTTATGTCGAGAAAAACTATGGTGGCAAAAATAATTTATTCCATGGTATTGCACTTAGGTTTATTTGAAATGACATAAGACGAGGAAGGGGAACATGGACTTAGGAAAAGTAAATTCGAACAAGGCTTAATTTTTTAATAAGGCATGACCTGGGGTATTAACCTTAGAAATAATTTCAGCTTTGGAAGACTTAGGAGTATAGGCTCGATCCTTAGAATTATGGATTTTATGATCACATGGAATATTTGAAGGGGGGAAATTGATGCGCGAATAACCTAAGGCTTATGATTATTTATGCGGTGAACTTAGACTTAGGGATGGATGGGATTTTTGGTGGATAAATGACTTTTAGGAAAATAGGGGCCTTAAACCTAGGGAAAAAATGGAGAGATGATGATAATTGGGGATCTTTAGGCAGTAATCTTAGGGACTAAAATTTTTTCATTTGGAGGACAACAAAATGTAACTTTAAAGACCCTTTTGAGGAAAGTCATGCTTGAATTATAACAAAACTTCAAAGGCCTGCTTGACACAACATTTTGAATTATGCCACTTTTCTTGACTCACATTTTTTTTTTAAAACTATTTTCTTTGATTTTTGACAACACCTAAACCTAGGACTTTACAAGACCCTTCAAAATTTGAAACTAGGGGTACTTTTCAAGTTGGATTTTGAGGATCCAACATAGGCTCTAACTAGGATAAGAGGCGAAAACTTGAAGCACTTGAGAACCCTAGAATCTCTGGTTAAGCTCTCCCTAAAATCACCTAAAAATAAACTAAAAGGAAATAGACAAACAAACATCTACCTAATCACCTAAAACTATAAAATGAAAAACTAAAAGAGAGTGTTGTTGCAAGGATGAACATAACTGACTATTTTTCCTAATCACCTATTAACAAACTGAAGCAACCAAGACAAAAACAACTTCTTCTACCTAATCACCTAAGACTTATAAAATGAAAATCTATTGCAACAGGTTGCTTTGAAAATAATAAAAAGTCATTCCTCTACCTAATCACCTAAAATACAAAGGACCAGGGACATACTCTTTTTTTTGTTGATAATATGTCATCATTTTGTTTTTCTATCAAACAACTTTTCAACCTCTGGATGCAGAGTAAGTTTGAACTTCCTTTGTTTTTGTTTGAAAGGCTTGGGATATGTTCTTGATTTTTGATGACTCCAGGTAAAAACATCTTTATTGAAATATTGTTGTTTTTCTTCTTCTGATAGAGCCTTATGCATCTTCTCTATCCCTACTTCTTTTTCTATTCTGATATCCTTTTGGTTTGACTACCTAACTCCTATGAAGTTCCCAATGATACCTTCATATTTTTCATCATATTGAACATTGGAGACTTTATTTTGAAAAGAAATGAAAAATATGATATTATTTGGGACTGAGGCCTTGTCAACATATATGATTGGAAAGTCATTTAAAAACCAAGCATCATTTCTAGATCAATATGAATTTACCAATTTTATCTAGTATAGTCTGCTTATATTCTTTTGATCTAGGATGCTTGACCTGTTGCAATACATGTTTTTCATGTTCACTGATTGCTAAGTTTTTGAAGCCTAAACTTCTTATTCTCTTGAGTCCTGACAATAGAGCCTCATATTCAATAGCACAAGAAGAATCAGATTCATATAGTATCTTAAGATGATTATCTGCTAAGTTAGTCCAATTCATTTTGACTCTTGTTTTTGCTTGTGATTTTGCTGAATTAGAAATTATAGCCCATTTATCTACCTCATCTATATTCTTGGCATCATATGTTTCAAAATAAGGTGCCTTCTAGATAGAATATGCTTCTAATATTCCCTATTCTACATATTTTACAACCCTATCCATGCTATCATATGGCTACTTTAATTCAACTAAATTTTTATTGAAGGGTTCTCCTTTTAAAATGGCCTTTTCTATGTCGTGCACAAGAATAGTAGCAAATGACCAATCTGGTTGAATTGTACCTCCTAATTTCTTAGCCCACTACCTAGATAACAGAATGAAAAATATAGAATCTACATCTACTATTACAACATCCATAACTATTTCTTTCTCAAGACATTGGTCTACAAAGACAAGTAGTTCTTCTATGATGCCAACACATGAAACTTACCTATTATCCATCACAGAAATGGGAGGACAATTATTTGTACAAGTGAGACCCAACAGATCAACTACTTGCTTAGTCATAATGTTATGTGAGGCTCCATTGTCAAGCATGCAATTGTGAATGACATATTCATCCCCTAAATCTGATATATATCTTAAAGAAACATAGAAGGGCATTATTGTAGATGGGGTTATGTCTTCACAATATTTTAGACTTAGAGACCTACTTGACATTTTTTTTGACTGATCAATAAGCTTAAAGGCTTTAAAGACATCACCTATGCATTCATGAGTTGTTATTATTTCCTCTTGTACTGTAATCTCCTGGTCAACATATTCTTCAAACTTAATTATATTTTTGGGCTCATGATCAATCAATTATGTTTTATGGTCTTCCTCTATATCAGACTTATCAAAAATAACCTCATCTTCTGACTCATCATCCTTAGTTGTTGACCCTTTATCATATTTTTATTTTTTAGCCTTTACTATTTTGCTGGACAATGCCTCTACTTCTGATTGTTTTTCTTGCATCTTATCGATATCATAATCATCAGTCTCATCTACTGTATTCTTGATGGCATGAATACTTTTAAAAAAATTGATTTTACAAACTAGTCTTGTTTGATTCTATCAAATTTGATACCAAAATTTTTATGAGGATGTTGTTCTTCTTCAAAAAAAGTTCTTTGTTCATGACTAATAGGACAAACATCAATATCTTCTTCAGACTCAACTTGTTTATCCTTGTCTTTTTTACTCCAACATAAATTGATTCTGATTTCTTCATCAGATTGTTCATTAAAGTCTATGCTAGGATGCAAAGTTGAGTAGATGCCACAACTAGAAGGATTATGAGGTGCATCACAGGTAGAGCAATAGAAGGAAAATATTGTAGCTACATTGATGGATGGAATGGGGTTGGGGACATTATCTAAATATTTTTGAACTACCTTTCCTTTCCAACCATTAGCAACATTTTTATTTTGAGTCCCATTATTGTTCCAATTTCTATTGAAATTATTTCTAAATGTAGGTTTGTTCTCTTCTTGAATTTGGGAAGACACATAAACATTTTATTTTTCTTTTTCTATTCTAGCCAATCTATTATTTATTGTATTGAACATTTCTATCATTGCATTTAACTGGCTAGCTACCCTATCAACGGGATATGTTTTTGTTTTCTTAAGGATAGAAAATCCTTCTTTATCAGAAATATTAGACTCTAGAGAATATGGCTTAATATTTCCACTGTCAATCATATTTCTCTCTATGTGAACAACCTTATTCATGCATTCATCAATAGTGTTCATTTTCTCTTTCCTTAGTTCATAATTAAATTTTGCGGTGAAAGCATTCTTATAGAAGCAAATGGACTGATGATCATTAGGTCTTAACCTAGTAGGAATTTTATTCCTAATATTAATAAACCTCCTGTTAAAATCATCAATTGATTCATTTTATTTATTTTTCATTGTAGCTAGTTTTGTTAACAATGACTATTCATTTTCCTCTTACCATATTTTTTGATAAATCTTTCTTGCATCTGGTGAAATTTCTAAATAGTTCCAATTGTAATGCTATTGAACCATTCTCTAGCATATTTTTCCAAAGTTTGTAAAAATAGCCTAAGAACTACATCTTCCTCATTTACTTCCAAACTATCCATAGCATAAAGGAAATATTTGATATGATCTTCACTAGAAACTGCATTATTACCTTGGAACTTAGGTAGGTATTTGTGGGCTTTTCTAGGTAAGGGGTTCAACATAGGAGGTAATGTAAAAGGAAGGTACCTATTCATTCTCCATTTGTGCAAATTAGGTTGTGCATTGGCCATGTTAACTATAGGAGTGGTTTTAATAGGGTTTATAGTAGTAACAATAGGGGGAATAGTAGTAAAATTATTACTAACAGTGGGGGGAGTAACAGTTGAATTATTATCTACAACAATAGAATCTGAATTGCCTTTAGAAACATGACTTCTTGATGAGGGACTAGAAGGATGGGTCCTAAAAAATACCTTTGGATTTGAAAATTCTGGATAGAGCTCTCGAGCGGTTCTTCTTGTATGCACCAGATCAATCTGCTCGTTCTTTCTTAATTTTCTTGATTTATGGATATCAACTAGTAAGAGTCACCAACACTAGTACATGTAGAAAGGATAGAACTCATTGGTCAAGATTGCTCAATATTTTCTCTCTCAACCTCATAAAGCTCATACAATTTTAGCGGATGGGTTGGAAGAAGAGAAAATTTAAAAACCAGAATTCATCAAAATAGTATAGGGATACTGTGAAAGAAAAATAAAAATCCTAGTTATCTCTGACACAAAATAATCGGTTAATTGTTTACCGTATAAAATATTTGAAATATCATTGGGAAGTAAATTCAGAAATTTAATCTTTAATGCAAGATGAATTCAATCCCCGACAATGATGCCTTATTTTGTTGGAGTTATTTCTTGTATCCTTAAGAAATGTGTCACACTGCAAGAAATAATTAATTTCAATCAGTGTCACAGACTCCGGCCGATCTACCTCTTTAACCTAGGAATAGAGTTTTCTATGATTCTAGATAGACTAGGTATGGTAAGGATACCCCTAAGGTAAACTTAAAATTTGACAATTAAGTTCATGCTCATCCAGATAAAAATATGTGAAAATTATATTTTCTTGATCAAGATTCACTATAATAGTTTAATTATACCTTATGTATGATCGGTGCCTTAATCCTTTGGGCTATTGTAGCAAGATTTAAAATGATTCAATGTAATAGAAAGAAAGAGAAGGAAAGAATTGATTCAACTATATTCATTCGAATATCGTAACAAATATAATTGGTTATCAATGAAAGAAGCATCCATTCACACATTCAAATAATATAATCTATAAAGGAGACAACAAATAAGATTGAACACAAATATATGATAGAGAAAAAACCTAGAATTGTATTAATATCCAATATTTTTATATGAAGAAATTAAATCAGTGACTTAGATTATTTCGGTCGAAGACAGATGAAAGGCACATAACGTTCGATCGATTGGATATGGAAAACTTAGGATCTTTTGCCGAAACATGATGGACGAGTGAGATTTATTTGTCCAATATAAAGTTAGTAACTGGTCAAAAAGAGGGGTGCTCAAGAAAATTTTATTATCAAAGACAAGATGAGCGGTTGAGGTTTTTCGATCGAATACAGATGTGTGGCTAGGATGAATCATCCAAATGGGGATGTGTGGTTGAGAATAATTTGGTCGAGCGTAGATGGATGGCCCAAAGTATTTCGATCAAAACCAGTCAGTGATCAGGAATAATTTAACCAAAAAAAGTTACTCGTGTAAATTGTCACCTTTCATTGGCTATAATTAATGAGAAGATTTGGTGGGACCCTTACTTGAGAAAGCACAAAGAGAAATTATAGCACATGCTTTGATGATAACTTTAGCAACTCAGACAAAGTTCAATCAAGAGAGTTGCAAGGATCTAGGAGAAACAATAAATATGAATTAGAAAACAAAACCTCTCTTGGATGAAATAGATAAAAGGGCGACAACCATCCTTCCAATCCATGAAAAATGTGGAGATAAATATGACCAGATAAATACCAGGTAATTGAATACAATAGATGGCCAAACTCACAACTATAGAATATAATTCAACATGGTCACCACTTTTGTGAATGAAATGCCTTGACTAAAAGGTATAATTCGAGACTTGAAAAATTAGGAACAATACATCAATAAAATAAGGGAGCAGGCAAACATTAGCCTTGAAGAAATTTTTAATGCAAAAGGCTTTGACAAATTAATAGAAGAGGTAGAATATGATGATACAGATGAAGATAATATGGATGAAAAACTTATCACTTTGTCTAGGAAAACTCAAGAGATAATTAAGTTTTTCAAAAGTAATGAAGCCACAATAAAAGAGCACAAAAACAAATCCTTAAGGCTACTTGATAGGATTGCTACAATGAGCTCTTTTTGTGATGAGGCTTGGGTACAAATTTCTAACTTGATCAAAGTAAGTCAAGCTAAAAAGGATTAAAAAAAAAAAATCAGCAAAGTTCATCAAAAACTAGTAGCGTGGGACCCACAACAAAGGGAAAAGAAAAAGACATAGACAAGCCAATAATAAAATCTAAGTAATTGACAATTGTTTCCAATTTTGAAGATTAAAAACAACCAATTACCAATTTTTGATAGCTAATATCAGACTGTAACACACCCAACTAGTTAAAGGCAAGAGATGACAACAAGTGGAGGGTCCAAATGGAGGTAGTTGTGACAGATACAGGGCCACCAAAACTATAAGAAGGACTGCCATGGTTAGAATCAGGATCAAGCTTTTGCATAGCATATTTTTGCTAAAGGTATACTTGAGTGTCCTATTCTTTGTTGTTTTATTTTCCTTCATGTCTTTTCTTCGTTTCCATCTCTTATTCTTTCCATTACTGTGTAGGTTTTTATAGAGAAGTGCTCAAGAAACTATGATTGTTTCCAGATATTGAGTTAGAGGTCTAGAGACTCCACTATTACCAGATTTAAATGGGAGGGTGAAAGATCTTTTTACATCATTTGAATGATGATATTTTAATTATTAATGGCAATTCAAGCCAGCTCTTCATGTAAAAATATTTGATATTAATACAATTTTGGGTTTCTTCTCTATCATATCTTTGTGTTCAGTCTTGTTTGTTGTCTCCTTTATAGATTACATTATTTGAATGTGTGAATGGATGCTTCTTTCATTGATAACCAATTATGTTTTTTATGATATATTTTTTTATTTGTGGAAAACATCCCAAAAGGGATGCCACTTTTGGGTAAGACCCAAGGAGACAGGGGTATCCATTTTTGTTATGATATTCGAATGAACATAGTTAAATCAATTATTTCCTTATATTTATTTCTATTACATTGAATCATCTTAAATATTGCTACAATGGCCTAAAGTATTAATACACTGGTCATACATAAGGTATAATTAAATTGTTATAGTGAATCTTGATAAAAAATTATAATTTTTACATATTTTTATCCGAATGAGCATGAACCTAATTATAAAATTTTAAGTTTACCTCAGAGGTATCCTTATCATACCTAATTTTTCTAGAATCATAGAAAAAATCTATTTCAAATTATTAAATTAGAAATAAACTACGTGTACATATTATCCGATACAAATATAGAAACAAATATTATACATATGAATCCCTATCATTCCTCCCCACAGTAGGAGCATTGGGTTCCAATGCATGCAAAAGAGAAAGAAAACCTCATCTGACTATAAGGAATCTACTATTTTTTTTATTTTAATTGTTTTATTTATTTATTATCATTGCAGATAGAATACCGCAAAGAACGGACCAATATCATAATGAATATACAATTGGGGAGTATAGGTAGAGGGGAAAATATATTGCAACACTAGGGAAATGTTTACCTGGTTTAGGCATGCACACAAAAATAAAGTACAGGCAAGAAAAAGAATAAAGTTCCACCGAAAAATATACAAGAAAACTATGGGAGGCGGCCATGGTGGGGCACGTGTTGGTTGGGGAGCACACAAAGTAGGGCCACAAGAAAAGAGGAACAACATAGAGTAGTCGGAGAGGAGGATAGAGCCGTAGAAATGTTGAGGGCCACAATTTATGTTGTTGATGAAGGCAAGTGATGGCAACAACATCATCGAGGAGATAGGATCACAAAGAGGCTGCCATGGCTATAGAGCCAACGAACCACAAAGAATAAATCGGGGTAGCATGGAAACCACAAGCTCCTATTTTGATTCATTGTAAGATAGATCAGGAATTTGCATCTTATCAGATTCAACTTCATGGGCTTCATTAGGAGAGTCCTCAAACGAATCTACACTTTTCAAATCTACAGCAAACAAACCTGCAACATTATCAGGTAAAATAACAACATGATTTTCATCAATTTCTTCTTCAACCAGAAGAATTTCTTTTTCTTTTTCAACATCTTCTTCCTTTTCGGTAGGAAGAACTTCATCTTCAGCAGATGCCATTTCTTCTGCTAGCATGGCAACACGAATGGACTCAATATCCGTCAAGAGTGCTTTGGCTCTTTGAGAGATCTCTTTGAGGGAGAGACTCTTTTTAGGCAACATGGTACCTTAAACAAATAGATAGAAAAGGAGCAAGAATGACTACTCTGATACCAAACTGATACAGATAAAAAAGCATAAATCACACAAATAAAATATTCAATAATTCAGAACTGTTGAATGCATTACAAAATGGACTATTAATAGCCAAGTACATTTTAGTTTGCAAAATATATTAAAGTTATCAAATCATTATCCAAATTATTAAATTGGAAATAAACTACGTGTACATATTATCTGATACAAATATAGAAACAAATATTATACATATGAATCCCTATTAAAGCATATATATCATATCACTCTCTTTCCTTCAACTACTTTTGATTCCTAATTTAGAGGTGACTTTAAGTTGCGTGCTCATTTTTTTAAATCTTGTTGTTAATTTTAAATATTTAAGGCATCTAGACATGCTTAAATAGATAAATAATCAACTATTGATCAAAAAATCTATTTATACAACAATCAAAGAAGGTTATAGTCACTTGAATAAGATAATGGAAGGGCATGAATTAGGGAAACCCTGTATATTGAGATAATTATGCAAGAACGAAAAATCTAAGATGGAGAATGCATTTGTTGCAAGGTATTGAAAGGATTAGTGAGGAAATATCTAGTGGCATCTAAATCATAGTTTAATAAATTTCTCTTTAATAATCAATAGAATGTTATAGATGTTAGATCTTCATGACCACTATTAGGACCAAGAAGGTGCTAGACGATTGTATTATCATGAAAATGATACAACATAGTTATAAGATTAAGTTACTTATGTTCAAGTGACATAACAACCAAGTAATTTTCTTATGTGAATAGGTAAATCTATTAACACCACATCAAACACCACCTAGCACCCTTATAGGTGATGTAATAATCCTAATATTTTCTCCTTATTACATCAATGCTTGATAGGGATAGGAAATAAACAAGTGGATTAGACTAGGATAATGCATTACATTACATTTCATAGTGGGATTGACCTTATTGTATTACAAAAATCATGGAGTATACACACAAGTACATAAAATCCAGTTAGATTAGACAAGTGAATAGTGACATGTGTAAAAATTCACAAAGAAAGTAAGGCATCAATCCTTTTACTTCACTTATTATGATCATAATTTTGGGTAACCATGAACACGATTGTCAAACTTAGCAAGTAAGCATCCATTATCTCCTTGTACATCATGACTATCAAAAACATCTTGAAGTGTTGCATACTTCAAGTAACATGTACTATTGTACCCTCCTCAATTAAGTGACCATCATCAAAGATCACTACAAAAATTTGGCATTGTCTCTTCGATAGCCATGTCGAGTTTGAAAATATATTTTTAATGACTATAGATATGTCTATCTTCTACAATAAGATAATAGGAAAAAATAAATAGTTTTGTTTAGGTTCAGTTCTCTAAAAATTTAATCAAAATTTATAAAAATATAATGGTACCTATTGTCCTCTCTGATTGTCTTGGGGAAGAGAATTCGGACAATCACACCTCATGTAGAGTGACACAGTGGAGTCATTACTGAGAGCATAGGATTTGGCTTAATCAGGGACCTTCAAGAGTTTTTTACAAGGCCAGATCCTTGTTAAGATGTGATCTTTGGGTGCACCTTCCTAATCTAATAGCTTGGAGGAAAGAGTGTAAGAAAAAATAGGAAAATCAAAGATAACAAAAAGGAAAAAAGAGTCCTAAGCTAATAAAGCATTGATGTGCTAGTGTGAACACTTCCTCTCCTCAAATATATGGGTCCATATGATAATTACATGCATACACATGCATAAAGATATGGGTTATGGTATGATAACCATAGATGGCTATGCATAGGCCTCCCATACACACACATATGCAAGTAAAGCTCAAAAATAGGTAAAACTGCAAACATACATAAATACAAAAGAGATGGGTCAGAGCATGAGAACCATATATGGATACAAAAAATAGACGTGTAATCCTCTATTGTGTGTGTATGAAATCAATATTATAGAGATTATATGAGAAGCAAGGCTTTGATTACCCACAAGCTACTCAGGATTCCACTAATTGCTATATAGAAAGAAATAAAAGAAAAAATTTACAAAGCTTACCAATCCCTTTTAATGCTAAAATTGCTACTATATATAGGTTACACCAGGGAGATTTTTCCTCCAAAATTTTGTAGGTGGCTATGATAATTTCAACTACCCTCTTCTAGAGATTTTAAAAATTGAATAAGGTACCCTTAGCCATAATAGTCACTAGACATAGGTTGCTATACTTGTATTTAATGAATTTTTGAGTTGCTCAACAAAGATGAAATTGGTAGGTGGTATTTTGTCCTTATAGTAAGAGCACATCAATTTATCTTACTTACCCTTCCTGGGGTTCTGCATAGTTTGGATTATCTAAGATATTGGTAATAGATTTAATTTCTCTGGTGTACCTCATTCTTCTCAAATCCAATGTATTCCTATATGCTAGTTAGAATTTACTACCACTAGCCTTTGTCGAATCTTGTAAAAACTCCCATAATAGGGTTATTTGGGAGGATGTTTCTCCTTTGGTTCCCTTATCATTATGCTTGTCAAAACTTCTTTGTCCTATTTAATAGGCTTTCCAAAAATTTATATTATCAAGATTTATCTCAACTTCCTGGTTGTAAAATATATTACATGCTCTCAGGATTTAAGCCTATCTTTGTTTGCAACTTCCAAAAAATTATGATCACCTATGATCAAAATTTTCTCCTTAACATTTTTACCTTAAGCACAAATTAGTAGCGAGGAGTCACTATAGTTTTGGTAGCTCATAGAGGCCTTCTAGCTTACTTAAAGGAGAACTTGGAATATTTATCTTTATCCTTCGGTATGGAGTCAAGGTTTCATACATCTTGGGAAAGAAAAATAAATTAAATAAAACAAAAGGTAATAAAAAAATTGCAAGACCAACAACCTTTCCAATGTTTATTATATTCTAATGACTTTGGTCATAGATAGGCACCATGTATGGTTTTTCTTCTCACACTACTCTTGTACTTAGGGCCTAAATAGGCTCAAGGGTAGTTCTTAATATGAATTTCATTTACAGATATAGGGAGAACATCCCCTTCCATGGTTTCTAGCTCAAATGAGTTTTCATCTTTACAATTAGTTATGATATATGGCCCACTCTAGAATGTATCAAATTTGGTATGATTTCTAGGTTTACTCTTATTTTCATCCCATTTTAGAACCATATTGCCAACATCAAAAATTTTTAGGGTATCCCTTTTATCAAACCATCTTTTAACAACTCCTTAATATCTTGACAACTTTTCTTCAACTTTCCTTCTTTGTTTTTCAAGCTTTAATAACTCTCCCATCCTTATAGTCATCGACTCATTTTCTTGTAATTCTAATTGGTGTAGTAGCTAGAGTGTGGTAGTTCTATGGAAATGGGTAACCTAGCCTCTTTACCATATACCAAATTCTATGGGAAACACCCCAATGTCTTTTTTCTAGTAATACAGTATGCCTAAAGAGCTATTTTAAATGAAGATGATATTGTCACTGGCTTTTTGATCCAATCTATTTTAAGATTCTTAATAAGTTCTTATTTTTATGTTCAACCAAATTGTTACCATGGGGATAATAATTTGAAGAGGCTTTTAAATATATACCATGTTGAAATGTAAATTATGTAATTTTTGAACTTGTGAATGTATTGGCATTACCTATTATTATTGTGTAGGGGACACCAAATATGATTATGATTTCTTCTAAAAGTATGATTACATTTTCAGTGGCCTCTGTCAAAGGAATAGTTTCAACCCATCTAGTGAAATAATCTATAGTTGTCATGATTCATTTATTCCACTCACTAGATGATGGGTTAATAATTCCTATGAAATCTAGTCCACACTGGGTAAAAGGATCATCAGTTGCTATGGTTCTTAAGGGGATGGAGTCATTTATCTTCCTTCCAATAAAAAAATTGCACTTGTCATAGTTTCTAACCCATTGGTGAGCATTTGTGAACATACTAGGCCAGTAATACCCTACCTTCATGATTTTGTTAGTGGTTGTTTGAGCCAAAAAAAGTCCACCCACCAATCTTGATGAAATTCTTGCAATATGGATTGTGCTTGCCTCCATTTTACATAATGGAACAGTATCCCATAAAAGTTCTTTTAGAATAGGAATTTGTCAATTATCATATAGTAAACATTTTGTAGATGAAAAGTTCTTCTTTAGGCTTTATCCAGGTTCAAGGGGTATCTTCCTATCTACATGTATTCGATCCTTTGCTCTATCTAGTATGGTTCTTCCTCATCCTTATTTATTAGATATTTTTCTAACTTAGTTTCTTCATTATCATATTCCAAATTAGTTTCCTTATTAATTGCATCTTTAGCTAGCTATTGACACAATGCTCTTCCTTTGATCAATTTTGTGGATTTGATTTCTATGTCATATTCCAATATTTTAGTAATCAATCAGGCTCTTTTTTCACTCATTTCTATTCCCATTATATATTCCCTAACACTAGAATGTATGATATAAGCAATAATTTTATTGTTTGTGATCATGTGCTTAAATTTTTTAAATTCTTTTACCAAAGTGTACCCTTGTTTTTTAACAAAATTATACTTTTCCTCATATCATGTCAATGTTTAATTAAAAAATACCACTAGGTATTCTTGTTGATTTTCATCCTTTTGCATCATTAAAACTATTATAATGAGCTCCCCTCCATATGCATAGATGATAAAATCCTTACTAAAATTTGGGTTGTTCAGTACTAGAGTATTTGTAATAACCTCTTTTAACTTTTCAAAATATTATTTTCCCTCCTTTGTCCATATGAAAGGTTGGTTCTCTTTTAACATGAGTGTCATGGGTCTAACTATAGTTACAAAATCTTGAAAAAAATTTCTAACAAATTTAATGTTCTCGAAAAGGATTGAAGCCCCTTTTTATGTCTTGTTAGTGAGAGATTTATAATAGCCTTAATTATGTATGGATCTATGGTGATACCATTCTTAGATACATTTCCTAGTAGTTTTTTCTTGTGGTACATAAAACACACATTTCTTTGGATTGAGATACACCCCAAATTATTGACATTGTTGAAAAATATTTTCTAAGTGTTTTAAATGATTCTCGTTTTTTTAAAGACTATGACACCATCTAGGTAGATCAATATTATATTATTTATTAGATCATGGAAATATCCATGGAACTTTGGAAAGTTATTCCAGCATTAGATAGTCCAAAAGGTATTCTTTGAAATGCAAAAGTTCCCCATTTTATAATAAAAGTTGGCTTGTGTTGATTTTCATATTTTACCCATACTTGATTAAAACTAGAGAACTTGCCCATGAGTGAAAATATCTAGAGTCAACCACCATCTGGAGGATTTTCTCCATGGAAGGAAAGGCATAATGGTCCTTTAGTGAGGTCTTGTCCAAATCCACACATAGTATAATTTCACTATTCTTCTTTCTTATAGGCACTAGGTTAGAAACCCATGTTGTGTGTTTGATGGAATATAAAAAAATTATTCAATCAACTTACTCAAATATTTCTTCATGAGGGATTCTATTTTTGGATTCACTAGACTCTATTTTTTTTATCACCTTAGCCTTAGGATACAATTGAATTGTGTACTAGATAATACTCTTATCATATCCCTTAATATCTTTATAAGTTTGGGCCATCACTTTGTATTTTTGACACATTTTGATAAGTGACTCATTTTCCTTCTACATGCCTATCTTTCCTATTTTCAATATATTTTTTTAAGCCACTTCTATTTCCTAATAATATTCCTTTTTAGTAGTGATTCCTTTCTTTCCTTTGAATCCATGATTTGGACTAAAGAGGGATTCCAAGGTAATTAATACTTTTTGGCAATTTGTTTGAACTCAATTGGATGATTTGGTCTTCCTATGCTTTCTCAATTTTAGGGGATATTTCTTTTGCATATTCATCTACTTGTTGTAGTAACCAAAACATATGTTCATTAGTCTCAAATACTTGATGATATTCATAATTATTAGGTACCATTGGCCTTATTAATATTTTCACTATTTGATTATTTTGTAATTTATCATTGACTAGGTTAAATTATGAGCCAATAGCTACCATTCTATTTGCATCCATATTTTGACCTCTTGGAATCACTTTTATATCAACAACATAAAAATAATCCATTAGGTCCCAAATCCTATGTCTATAAGATTTCATTAACCTATTTTCTGCTTGAATTTGGGCTCTTACTTATCTAATGATTAGCTTGGTAACACAAAATATTTGGAGTATTTTGATTCATATTTTTTTAGCCATTTGGAGTCCTAGAGCAAGATCTTCATATTTAGCCCTATTGTTAGAACAAGAAAATTATAGTCTATATGTCTATAAAAATGTAGATCCTTCTAGCAAAATTAAGCACACTCCTACAATAGCCTCTACTATACTTCTAGCAACATCAAAGTATAGATTCCATAACCTAGTTGATACCTCTTATTTTTTAGAAATTCTTGGGATGGCCATGTTGTCTGCTTGAATCATATATGTTCCCATGACTGTTTACCTACAATTCCCATAAAAATCATAGCTATGAATATTTTTCTATTGACTTGTCCATTCTTCTCTAGTATCTTGATGCATTTTTCTATCAATTTCCTTTTGCCTCTGATTGCATTCTTTGTTGTTGCTTATGTCGCTCTTCCCTAAGTACTTCTTTTAAGTGTTGTTCTTGTTTTGTCATGGTCACTATTTCCCAAAGTGGTATAGCTATAGTGGATTTCTTGAGATATTCTACTATGTTGAATGATTTTGGTGATTGCATATATGTGGTAGGGCTCTAGGTCCATGGTGGTTCATATTTCTTTACTATTAATGACTAAAAATATTATGGCATAGGCTTATTGATTATTCCTAGGGTTTATTTTATTTTAGAAATAAGCTCGTCCAACAACTATACTATGTGTCTACATATCATACTCCTTTTCTTTGTTTACTTCTTTCCTTTTCTTAGCTATGTGATATTCTTGTATATGGGTCTCTATTAATCCCTTTTTAATAGATATATTTGGTATTACTATTTCATCCTAAGACATAAAGATTTGCTCAAGGGTATTCCATTTGTATGAATTTAGCAGTTGTTTTGAGCTTTTCTTGCAATGCTTGTTGAAATAGCTAGGCTCTTTTTTATACTCTTCTAAGATTTTTAATAAATACCTTATTAAATCATCATAAGTTTTAGTAATTTAGTCAAAGGTCATGAGTGGAGGTGCTAATGGATATGGAGATATTATCTGGAAATTATGAAAATATGTTGAAAAAGGAGGTAGAGGTCTAGAGGGTAGTTTTCCTATTTACATTAAGTCATTTTTAGTTGTGATAACTATCTTGTATAATTTTGGTATAGAGTTTCCTAATTTTGTTTTGATCATCACAAATATCTTAGGATCCAAAGATCTAAAATATAAAATCACTGTCATTCTTGGGGGGTAGGGCTCTTACAGGATTCTATACCAAAACTTATGAATATGAGGTTGAAATCCTCTACTAACTTCATGGTAGCTCTATTTATGGATGATAATTATTCTAAGAGGGAAACCCCATATAGCTCTCTTTAGAATAGGAAAGTGAAGAGTTTCAAAGAAGAGTGAAGGTCAAGAGTGCAACATATGAGGAGTCACATTCAATTATATATGTGTGACAAAGTATTGTAATTTGTATCAAAATTGCATAGCTTATTGCATGCATTAGTAGACCTTTATTCTATAGCATTTTTAGTATTCTAAGTTATTCTATTTGATATCATATTCTAAGTTATTATATTAGTTTCATTATATTGCAACTTTATTATATTCAATCCTGTGATTATATTCCTATGATTTTTGTATTTGGTGTAAGGTTTCAAAATCCATCAGTGGTATTAAAGCCACAAAAATATTGTTTGCATAGGATTTGAAATTTGCAGAAGACTAGAGTATTTCCACAAGATTGAAGGATAACCTATGAATACTAGGACTCAACAAGGATCTTTCCATAAGGTTTAAGGATAACTTGTGAAGACTAGGATCCCTATTTGGGTGAATCAACTTGAAGAAAATTGATTATTCAGGGCATAGCCAACCCTAACATTAATGGAAAGTTTCAGGGATAGAAATCCCTTGACATCAATATTGGATTCTTAGGTAATGCTAGAAAAATCTATCTAAGATATTGTTGCAATGAAAATTTGATCTTTAAAAGTTGAAAAGTTTCCTACAACAGATAAAGAATACTTGGCATTAAAGCAAAACCAAAATATATACATTGAAATTTTTTGACTTATACTAATGAACATCTTCTAATGATGATTATTCAAATATTATAAACATTTTTCAAAAGAAAAACATTTAATCTATTAGAATTTTAGAATACATTCTCACTACACCATGTTGAACGTTTGAATTATTTATATATTATAATCATAAACTAATTGTAGAATAAAATACCTTCAAAGATAAATATATAACCATGAATAAATGAGAATAAAAATATATTAAATATAATGATAGTAATTACAATAAGTGGTTGTCTCCAATAGATGGTAATGCCTCTAAATTATTATTTTTTCTTTCACTCCCTTATAGTAGTTTCTTCTACATCTTGAATTCCAATTTCTCTTTTAATATCTTACATCTGACACGCTTGGCATTTCAACTTCCACATAGACATAAGCTAACTCTTGAATTTTTAGCTTTTATATTTTGAGTATTTAAAATGGTTGCTCCATTCAAAGAGAAAATTTACAATTGTTGGATGCATATACTCTCAACACTTTCCTACAACTGGCATCCAACCATTATTTTCTTCTCCATCAATCAAACTATTACACAACTATCTAGCAGTCTATTTTTTATGCTCCATAATTCAATAATTGAACAAAGCTACGCAATTGATCAACTTCAATGTCAACACTGAACTGCACACACCTTTTTCTCCATCCAAAAACTAATATTATGCTTGTAATAATATTACCATACTTCTCTATGGGATTTGTAGTTTACAACATATCCAAGACTATAGTCCTACATAGAAGCAAACCCTCACATACCTCAAAATATTCCATGCCTAGAGGCTATTGAAAATCCTTTCTAGACACCTCTTTGTAACAACTCTAGTATAGCCACACAAACTCTTTATTAATATTTGCTCAGGCTTTAGGATAAGATAGTTGATCCTTGGGCATTAAGGTTAGGGTTATTATTGATTTAGTCTATAAATAGGAAGAGTTATATTGTATTTTGAATCATTATTAATATTCAAATATTATTCATCTTTGTTGTGCATGTGAGACTTCACCCTCTTCAAGTGACTAAAATATTGTCCTCTCTCAATGCTAGGATTTTCATTGATTTGGAATCTAAAACTTGTTACTTGCATTATTGATTTTCTAGCATTACATTTGATTTACCGTTCTAGTGGATATTTACTTTTATGCTTGTTATTACTATATTTTTGAAAGTTGTTTCATTACACTCTTCCATCGTGCACCTTTAGTTACTCATTCTCAATTTACTACGTGTTGCCAACTCATGCTAGCTAGATATTTCAACATGCACACTTGTGAATGCTTTATAGTAACTACTACTTATCTTGAGAAAACAAACTAGACAATAAAGTTAGATCTCATAAAAACAAAATAACTTTTTGGTTTTTTTGTTGTTCTTCTATCTCCACAAACATAAAATTTGACTAAATCTATTACCATGATGGAAATTATAAATAAATGTAAAATTGAAGTGATAATTATTCATAAACTACACTTAACTTGTTGTGTAGCCATCAAATCTATTAAACATAGACAGTTTGTTATCATCTTGTGGAGGAGAATCAAAGCGATGAATAAATCCATAGATCATGGCATAAGGTCATGCCAAGAAAATTTTAAAAATAAGGTGTTCCTTCTGATTGGTTTTGTGAATGTCAAAATTACTTTATGTTTCTAAATTCCTTATGTAAGGAGGCATATTATTTGATACCTACAACATCCTACAAACTCATAACATGTGCTTATGACATTTTTATTATAATTTTAACATAGTTAAAATATGATTTAACTGTATTTTATGTATCATTCTAAACAATAACATAAATAAATTTTAATTAATTTTTACAAGCAAACTTATTAGTAGGAAAATAAGTATTAATTAAACCAAAATATCATGTCATTACCTTTAACGTCAACATAAAACTATCCAAATTTTCAATGTCCAAACTTACCACATAAAAAGCATAGAAAATGTTACTTTCTATGTAGACATATTCAATGTGGAAAAATGTGCACACCAATTCAAAAACTTACCAATAATTTCTTAAGACATCCTCATAGTCAAGGATGTTAAGACAAAGTAAAATTATCCATTGAAAAATCCTTAGATAATCATGGAGGAAATATATTGGCAAGAACCCACATTTCTTTAGAATAATTCTTTTGCAAAATCTGGAAATAAATAGCATTTCCATGATTAAAAAAATATTTCTTTTGTTTTAAGAAAATCAAGAATTAAAAAGCTCATCCTAGGTATAAAAAACATATAAGACGCTACGTTCCATGTAAACATACTCAATGTGAAACAAATGTGCACATCAATTCAAAAACTTACCAAGAATTGATTGAGACATCCTCATAATTAGGGATGTTAAGAAAAGGTAAATTTTTCCTTTGAAAAATGCAACAAACTTATCTTTAAATAATCATGAATGAATAAACCGACTAGAACCCACATTTCTTTTAAAATATTTATTTGCAAAATTTGTATATAAATTTAATTTCCATGATTAAAAAAAAAAATACATTTCTTTTGTTTTAAGAAAACCAAGAATTAACAAGCTATTCCAATACCTTAAGACATAAAAAACATAGAAGATGTTACTTTCTATGTAAATATACTCAATGTGAAACAAATATGTATGCCAATTTAATGTTGAGACAAAGAAAAATTTTCCTTTGAAAAGTGCACCAAACATCTCTTTAAGTAATCATGGAAGCAATAGACCAGATAGAACCCACATTTCTTTAGAAGAATTCTCCTGCAAAATTTGTATATAAAAATCATTTCCTTGATAAAAACACATTTCTTTTGTTTTAAGAAAATCAAGAACTAACAAGCCCATCCTATGTAAACATACTCAATGTGAACAAATGTGCACACCAATTCAAAAATTTACCAAGAATTGATTGAGACATCCTCATATTTAGGAATGTTGAGACAAAGAAAAAATTTCCTTTGAAAAATGCACCAAATATCTCTTTAAAGAATCATGGAAGGAAAAGACCGGATAGAACCCATATTTCTTTAGAAGAATTCCTTTGCAAATTTTGTATATAAAAATAATTTCCTTGATAAAAACATATTTCTTTTGTTTTGAAAAAATCAAGAACTAACAAACCCATCCTATGTAAACATATTCAATGTGAACAAATGTGCGCACCAATTAAAAAATTTACCAAGAATTGATTAAGACATCCTCATAGCCAAGGATGTTAAGACAAAGTAAATGTTTCCTTTGAAAAAAAAAATTCCTTTGAAAAATGCACCAAACATCTCTTTAAATAATCATGGAAGGAATAGACTAGCTACAACCCACATTTATTTAGAAGAATTCTTTTACAAAATTTATACATACATATCATTTCTGTTTTGTTTTAAAAAAATCAAGAATTAAGAATCCCATCCTATACCTTAAGACAAAAAAACATAGAAGAAGATGTTTTCTATGTAAACATACTCAATGTGAAACAAATGTGCACAAAATTCAAAAGCTTACCAAGAATTTAGTGAAGTATCTGATATTAAGGATATTAAGTAAAAGTAGATTTTTTCTTTGAAAAATACACCAGACACCAAATTTCTTTAAAAGAATTATTTGGCAGAATATTTATATAAATATCATTTTCATGATTAAAAATAAATTTATTTTATTTTAAGAAAATAAAAAATCAACAAGACGATAGAAAATATAGAAGATATTTTTTTCTATATAAAGATACTTGTGGAACCAATATACATACCAAGAATTGATCTTTATATAAATGTCATTTTTCATGATTAAAAATAAATTTATTTTATTTTAAGAAAATAAAAAATCAACAAGACGATAGAAAATATAGAAGATATTTTTTTCTATATAAAGATACTTGTGGAACCAATATACATACCAAGAATTGATCGAGACATCTTTGAAAAATGCACTAAACATCTCTTTCAATAAGCATGAAAGGAATCTACCCATTAAAACCTACATTTAAAAAAATAAAAAATAAAATCTATGTATAAATATCATTTCCATGGTAAAAGAGACATTTGTTGTGTTTTAAGGAAGTCAAGAATTAGCAAGCCCATTCTATACGTTAAGGAGGGCGTGCACCACTCCGACCTTTGCATCAAATATAAATTTGTTCGTTAAAAACATATTTTACTTTATTTTTTAGTCCAAGCTACAGACGACAGCGTTGAGACCAAATTTGCATTTCAGTCCTTTTAGCTCTCTAACCTAACAACCTCTATAAGATATTACCTTCCTCTCTAACAACATTTATAAGATATTTATAATACGAAAAAGAGAAGTCCTTTTTGTCGCCGGTTGAATGAAGAAAGCTAACAATATAAAGTGCGCATCAAATATAACACATTCAATTTTGCCTTACCAACCATAAATCTTAAAGTCAGCAATTACTCTGATTTGGAATGAGAGAAGCTCAATTTTCAAGGCTTTATGGATATTTTGGTAGAAAATTGCGGCGCATGAAGGCAACGTCAATGACTAGAAAAATAAGTGCACGTTTGGAATTACATATGTTTTAGTATACCATCGATGAAGAGCATCATAATAAAGTGGTTATATTATAAATGTTATAAATATCATAAAAAAAAAATTATATATAGAAAAGTGGTATATATTGATATTTAAATTTGTAAAGAATAATTATTTACCAGATAATTTAAAGGTCATAAGATTGTTGTTCAAAAGAAGGAAGAGGTAACAAAACCAATTTAAAACTCTAAAAAGTGTAATAGTATACCAAGGGTACTAGAGATGCAAAGGGTACCATAATCATCAAGCAAACTTGAAACATCAAAAGCTCCAAAATCATACAATATTCCAAGGTTATTCAGAGGTATCAAATTCTCCAGGGGCATCAAAATCTTCAAAGGCTCCAAAATTGCCAAATACTTCCTATAATTTATGCCACTCCTGTTGTCTGCTTTTCTTTTTTCTTATTACTCTGAGATGCAAATAGACTATGTTTATGGCCTCATTTGCAAGGTGATCAACCACCATATTATGCGTCCTTCCAATATGGAAGTATTGTACATATTCAAACTTTTGCTTCAATTCTCCTAGTCTTCTTTGAACTATTTATAGTTGGACTAACGAGAAATCCTTCCCCTTAGAAAGGGCAAAGATCACAAGTCTTGAATCACCATACACATGAAGTTATTTAATGTCGTGTTCTTGAGTCAATGTTTGTCCCATTTTATAGCCTATCAATTCTGCAACATTATTGGTTGTTTTCCCCAAATTGATTTTGATCTGAAGCATTTCATATTTTGGTGCCACTAGTATCACACCACTAGCTGTTGCATGACCTATGATTGATTTAGAGGCCCCATCAATGAAAAGTGTAAGGAACTTTATCTCTGGAGGTTTGATTGTTCTAACCTATGACCCAAAATTCATGAGATTTTAGAGATCCATTTGGTGTAACAATTGTATCTCCTATGTACTTAATCTCCTGATGTCTTGTTGTTTTATGATATATATATTTTGTGTTCAAAACTATCTCCCTTAACACTCTATTGGTTAACACTTAAAATTTGGTTTTTTTGTCATAAAAAAGTATCATATTTTTGTCCTTCCATATGTGCCAAATGATGAACATTGGCACTAAATACCATATCTACCTGATAAGGTGCTTGTCCTTCAATCCCCATTTGTATATTTGGCCCAAATTGGTTAGGCAATTTTCTAAGTTGAAGATTCCTAATAGTATTGATCCTAGTTGTTGGGTTATTTTAATCTAGATTTTAATTGCTTTTGTACACTAAAATAATAAATGTGATATTGTTTCATTGTTCTTAAGACACCTATGGAAAATATGAGACCCCATGATATTCCTCTTAATGAGGTTGTCTCTAGTAAGAATATTATTTTGGAGCACCAACCAAAGAAAGGCTTGAATTTTGGGAGCAACCTTGTATTTCCATAGCTATGGTTAAGTTCTTTTGACCCTTTTGTTGTAATAACACCCCTTGGTTGACTATGTAAACACCTGACCCACTAATAGAGCCCCATATAAGCTGATCTAGAATTTGGAGAGAAATTTTAATCCCTTCAATTTGGATGTGCAATTGTCTACATGAATCTTGGTTAAGATGTGGTATGGGTGGATCTCTCACCCATTCAATTAAGCTGGTAAGAGAGTTAATACCCAACTATTGCAAGTCTGCTTTGTTAGCTTGTGAAGCTTAATGCTTAAGATAAAATTCACCAAAATATCTATAATAAAGTTACAATATGATATATATGATAATGACAATATTCTAGAAGTATAAAACTCAGAAATAACTTCAACAATCACTCATAAACTTGCCATTAACAAATGCTCATGAAAATGGTACAATAGCTCTGAAAGTATCAAGTCATGTCCTATCATAACACATCACTTTACATATACACATACACTACATATATATTGTAATGTGACTCTTCATATGGAGCACTCTTGGCCTTCACTCTTCTAGAGACTCTTCCACTTCCTATTCTAAGTATGTACCCAAGGTGGTACATTAACATGTACTAAATATTGTAATATATTCCAACACCCCATGTATTACATTATTTGGTCATTGAATATTTTAGACTTCAACATGGATCTTTGTATTTGTCTTCATTCTTCAAGTGATCTTGGATTTGATCTTCTGCTTGAGCTTCATATTTTTTATTGACTTTGTATTTTGACTTTGGTACTATTACTATTTTCCTTCTAATTTTGTTGTTGAAAAAATTCATACCTTTCTTGTGCCCATCTCTATACCTTGAGAAATATACTTGAGAAAATTCATTAATGAAGTTCCTTGTCATTGTATATATCCATTCAAAGAAATGATTTTCTTTGTACCAACAATATCTTTGAGAATGATTGGTTCCTCCGTAAATTTTACAACCATGAATATTCCAACACCTCTTTATCTTATGCGCATATCTACTATAATGATTGCAGTTTTGTTTTTGTTGCCAACTCCCTTTGACCATTTTGTCCTTTATAGTAACTATTCCTATCAATCTATGTTACTTATTTGATATCACTATGCTCTATTACAAACATAGTTCCTTACTTATTGTTGTTGATCTGACTTGTATATTCAAGATCTTCATACTTTGATTTGATTTCTGATGCAATTGGTTCTTTCATTCCTTGTTCATATTTTTTGATCTTGTATCTTCATGTCTTATCAACTTTGAACAAAAACCATTAGTATGACCAATACAATCATTAGAATGATCTTTGTTAGTATCAATATAATCTTGAGCATCACCATTTGTATCTATACCTTCATCAATTCTAGTAGCATGAACTTTTTCTGAGCAATCATGAATTGTATTTAAATCACTTGTATTGCATATAGCATCAATCATCATTTATTTTGATTCCATAGTATTGCAACATGATTCTATCATCATAAGATTTAAACCAGTTGTATCACTAGAAGCATCTTTCATATCTATTTTTTCTTAAACTCTTCAACTTTTTCTTATTCTTTCATATTAGAAACATTAACAGTCACAATTCCTTTGTAGATTATTATCCATAGATTGATAGGTATAATAACCAAATCTTCATTGCAATTATTAGCATTGTTTAAAATATTTTGCATGCATTTTTAAGTATATAATAATCCCATTTTTCTTCTTCACTCGTAATATCAACAAGTCTATTGTTCAAAGCATTTGCTTCATCAATATACTTGTTCTCTAAATCTTCTATCATGTCTTCTTGTCTTCTATTCCTGTCTTTTATAACTTCATTAGAAAGCAATTCCATGTACATTACTTTTCCTATATCATTAGGTAATGTGAAAGCATTTTTTGAATTTATTTTTGCTTCACAAATTTCTGATTTTAAATAATATTTTAGTGCTGAAAACATTTCATTTTTTACCTCTTTCATTATTGATTGCAAAACCTTCTTTCTCTTTATAAATGTATTTTCCTGACTTTCAATTTTTTCTATCATCTTTTGTGTGCACCCTTTTAGTAGTTGCAATCGTTTCTTAATCTCTTCTAGTGAGTCATATTGAATGTAAATTTCTTCTTCTTGAAAGCTTAAGTCTTCTCCAATGTAAATTAGTTCTTGTAGACATAGGTTTTCTTCTTCAACTAATTTTAACAACTTATGAAGTTCTAGTTTTTGTGTTTCTATTTTTTTATCATTTGTTTTCTTCTTCATTTGTTTTTTCTATGTCATGTTCCTTTGATGTAGACTATCTTATGGATTCTCATATCAAGAATATAATCTCTTCTAAATTTATTTATCCAACGTTGGTGTTGAATAACTTATAACTCCAAACTTATAAATTTAGAAATTCCATAAAAAATATTTGCAAATTTTATAAACTTAATTTGATGTTGAAAATATTATTACTCCAATCTAATTAAATTGCAAATATTTCTAATTGTTTTGTAAAAACAAATTACAAAACTTTAAATTTAATTCTTCAATTCCTTCAAACTAAATTTCAATGCTTCACAAAACTCTTAAATACCATTAATCTTATTTCTAAGGTTTCAACTATTAACTCTTATCCCTCCAAAATGAGTAGTTCAATTTTACCCTTAGAAAATGATAATTATATATATTCCTTATTCCTCCTATGCTGAATGTAAATAAACTTGAATGAAATTGAATTACCTCCAACTTTAAATGTGGTAATTCCTCCTGGTCAATAATGGTTGACCATCTTCTTATAGGCTCTCTTCCCACTTATGAAATCTTTGCCAAACCTTAGCTTACCTTGAATAAATATTCTCTTTCTCCTTTTTGATTGGCCAAGATAACTTTGGCTCTCACACAGATGCTCTACAACGTATTCTATCTTGGATTCTTTGACTCCTTACACTGCCAAGTGGTGCGTTTCATCTTATTCCCACTTGAACCTTTAATTAATGCCTTCTCCAACTCTTCTTGAAAACTGCTTCAACTCTTCTATATTTGAATTCTTAAAGAATGTTCTCACTTTGAAATGGGTGCTTGATGTTCTTCAACTCTGTTGACCTTCCATATTATACATGCCACATGGCACATAGACTCTTCCAATGCCCAGAGTTCATATTCTGAAGCATGTATAATGTATCCTTTCCTAGGAAAATGATATTATAACATCTTGAGCATTACTCATTGAGGATTATAATACCTTATTTTAGTCTGGGTGTTGATTTGACACTTACACTTGTCCTTTGCCTCTTTCAACATGTATCCACCATCCTATAATTTGCTCTAATATCCAGTCCTTCTATCTTATGAATGTATTCACTTGCACTCCTTTGCAGGAATGTATTCGCTTGGGTTCATTGGGTGAAAACTTGATCATTTGCTAAAAACTATTGATGGTGGTGCTCCTTTGTATGGTGGTGGAGCTTTCTTCGAATAATGATGGTGCTTCTTAGTGGTGGCTCTCCTTTGAGTGGCGGTAGCTATTCTACGATAGTGCTTCTTTATGTAGTGGTGGATCACCTTTGAATAGTGGTGGTTGTTCTTAGTACTTTTATACACCAACCAGATGCTCTTACTCCTTTGAATTATGGCTATCTAGTATCTTTAGACACTGAGAAAATTTGCCTTGTTTTTAACCCTTGCTTGATCTTTAACTTACTCAAGAAAATTATTTTATTTTATCTCCTTTTACTTTAATAAATATGTATTCTTATGAAATATAAAGCAACATTTAATAATAAGATTATACTCTTCTTATTTCTCCTTTCCAAATAAATATTACTTAGATTTTTGTTGTTTCAATCTTGCAGATTTAAGATGTAAATGCTATTAACACCTTTTTATTGAAGACTCCTTTTTAACTTACATATTCAAATTTCAAATAATGTTAATATGGTGCTCTCAAATACTTGATTAAAATAGATTTAAACTGCTCAAATAAGAACTTATATTGCACCAATATCACATATCTTTCTAGTCTCATTTTTCTAGTTTCTTTGGTGAATTAATTCACCCCCTATTGTAATCTCAATTTTGTAAGTTTTGTACCTTTGTTCTCCTTCAAAAAACTTACCAAATTCATAGCTCTAATTTTTGCTCAAATTTCTACTTGTTTGTTGCCCATTAACACTCCTCAAAACTGCCCTAAAATTCTCCAAACTTGCAGCTCTTTATATTCCTCCAATGTTGTCCACAAAATCTTATTTTGTGGCTCTAAAACTCCTTCAAAACCCGTGTCTTCAAAATATATAACTTCTAGCTATTAATTCTACCCAAATGCTATAAAAAATTTTGCAACTTCATAGTCAACTCCTCCTTTGTTTTGGTTGTCCAAAACCTGTAATGAAACACTCTAAATTGATGTAATATTTTACTATCTTAACCTCCTTCAATATCCTGGTCAAGGGCACTCCAAAATATGTCCAAAGCTTCTCCAAAATGTAGCTCATGGATTTCTACAATTTCTATCTTGCAACCCTTCAAATCCTTCCTCAAAAGTCTCCAAACTTCTCCTATCAATCAACTTAGTCTTCAAGACTACTATAACTATCCTTAAATTTCCCAAAATTATGGGCTCTTAAATATTTTCTAATCCCTCAATATTCTTGTCAAATTATGACTTCAAATTTGATCTCCTTAACTGTATTCTTCCTCAAGAATTTGAATGTCTTGAGGTATTCAAAAACCTTCTCCAAAATTTGGCACACTTCTTGCCAAAATCTCCTTCCTCTTGGGCTTGTTGTCGTATGACGATAATTATCCCAAATTCTTCTTATCAGAAGCTTCTCCTTGCTTGCAATCTCCTATCATGAACCTTATCCAAATCTCCTCCAATGGTCACTTCTTCAACTCTACAAAGTTACTCCTCTTTGCATGCAATCTCATTTCTCAAGCCTTCTCTACAACTCCTCCAATAATCACTCCTTCAATCTTATAATAAGGCTTTCTATAGCCTTATACTTCTCGTCCAAACTCTCTTGAGACCTCTTCTCTTGGATATTCTAATTCTGCAACTCTTCAAATTCTCTTCTTAAAAATTCAATGAGACCTTTCCTTAGCCTCTTCAATATTCCAACAATAGGAATTCTGCAATGAGATCACTTTCCTGGATATGCTAAATTTATTGCTTCTCAATTCTACAATAGAACCTTTCCTTAGTCCTTATCTACTTCTAATCTTCTATCTTCAATAGAAACCTCCTACGCAGGTCTCCTCAATATTCAATCTATAATCTTCTATCTTCCAAATCTAGAAGTTCTTCAATATGACCTCTTTTAGGTCTCTTCAACTTCTCCAATCTGCAATCTTCTATCTCCAATATTCAATTTTCTATGGGGACTTCCTTCTTGAGTCTCCTCAATCTCCAATCTCCAATGGGGCCTTTTTCTTGGACCTCCTCAATATTTAATGTCTACTTTTCTACAAAAAAGAACTAATCCCTACATGAGGAAAGCACATATAATTTAAAGCAACAAAGGTGAAATTCTTCTCTATATGTTGTAGGAAGCTTCTCAAATTCTGAGATTTAATTTTTTGCAACAAAAAACTTAGACAATAATAAAAAAATGCATTAAATTACATTGAATTCTAAAATGAATAAAATTTACTAGTTCTCAAAACTAGTAGAAATAATTATGTGTTGAGTCCAAGGAGTTCTTCCTCAACCCCATGGAAATACTCTAGCCAATCTATAATTTGCAATCTTCTTCAATCTACCAAATTTTCCAATAGGACCTCCTTTCTTGGGTCTCTCAATCTCCTCGATGTCAAAGTCTATCTTCAAGACCTAAAATTTTCTTCTATTATGAATTTGTTCTTGGAAAAGGTAAATCTTAAAACTTCTCTAGTTTTCCTTTCCAGAGGTAATTTTCTTAACTCCACTGGTTTCTCCTTCACCAATCGAAATATCCTTTGCAACTTTTAAACCTGTGCAAATCAAAACCTTACTATGGCTCTGATACCACTGTTAGATTTTGAAGCTTAATACTTAATATAAATAATAAAGATCAATAATAAAGTTACAATATGATATATATGATAATGGTAATATTATTCAACAATTACTCATAAACTTACCATTAACAGATGCTCACAAAAACGGTACAATAGCTCTGAAAGTATCAAATCATATCCTATCATATTGCATCACTTTACATATACACATACACTATATATATATATATATATATATATATATATAATGTAATGTGACTCTTTATATGGAGCACTCTTGGTATTCACTATTCTAAAGACTCTTCCACTTCCTATTCTAAGGATGTACCCAAGGTGGTACATTAACATGTACCAAATAATGTAATATATTCCAACATGTTTTTAATTTTGGAAAATAATTCTTAACGATTGGAGGTCCTCCCAAGACTGGATCATTCCATATACTAATTTTTTTACCATCCCCTTAAAGCGAAGAGATATTCTTTAATATAATATATTTAGCTTCTATAAAATATTTCCAAATTGAGGAGCTCGTTATATTTTTTACTTTTTATGAGCTAGATCCCATTAGAGTTGTTCATATATTTGCATTTTAATATTTTATTCCAAGTAGAGTCTGGTGGAGTGAGCAGATTCTAAAGCATATTAGCACTTAGTGCCCTGCTAAGAATTGTTGTTTTGTTTATTCCTAGGCCTCCCTACTCCTTTGACTTGGTAATAGTCTCCTAATTGACCAAATGGAAGTTTTTCCTATCTAATTGCTTTCCCCCCTACCACAAGAAAGTTTTTAACATTACATATAACTTTTGTAAGATATATAAGGGTGCATGATATACCAATAACTGATATATGAGAAGACTTGCTAATATTGATTTGATTAAAATAATTCTTCTAGCCAAACTCAACTAACCATTGCTATACTATTATATTCTCCTTGACATCTTTTCTAAAACTACATTTCAAGTTTTCTATTTTTTTTAATGGAAGCTCATAGGAATACCTAGATAGTTAAAGGTATCACTGCCTTTGTGAAATTCAAAATTTGAGAGAAACCTCTAACTTTTATTGTTGAATTACAATAAACCGTTTAAATTTTAAGAGAACCAATTATTTTAATATACATGTTACAGTTTAATGTTAATAAGAATTGAAATCTCAAACAAGTAAGGATTGCATCTTTAAGTGTATTTTCTTATTAACAAAGAGTTTGGTTAATAATAAGACTTATAAACTACTCAAATCTCACATCTAAATCAATGTAAAATTATTATCATATAAAATTCACTCTACTAAAAAATAAAATATTTTTAAGAAATATATCAACTAAGAAAAACCAAATATTTTAAAAAATAAAGTGATTTTAAAAAATTACTTAAGAACTAATTTTGATTGCCTATAAAGTGATTTTGAAAAAGTTTACTTACTATATCTATAAAGTAGGGTAAGAAAGAATTTGAATGCCAGTAGCAATACCTCACGTAACGTTAAATTTTGGTTATACTTTATATCGGGTTAATTTCATATATATATATATATATATATATATATATATATGCTTTTTTATTATTATTTTTTAATGAGTTTACACGAGACTTTTATGAGGGATTATGATCCCCTCATATTAAATGGGATTTGAATCTTAGACTGAATTAACTTATGGAAACTTGCATTATTTTTTCATGCTAGAAAACAAGTCCACAAATAACAAGATTAGAAGTTAAAATTAGGTTGTGAAATGTAGGTTCAAAAAGCAAATGAAAAATAATATTTTCTTTTGTGTATAATTGTGAAGAAAGAGTTTGTTGTTAAGTAGAAATTGAATCTCGGTTCTTATCCTTCTGTACCCACTATTCAAAAAATATTGGCTACTAGATGACATAAACCATCTAAAGGGTGGGTCATTCTAAACTTTGATAGGGCTACTAAAGGTAACCCTGAATGGGTTGGTGGAGGGGGTGTTATCATGATAATGGTGAGGTCATTTGGGCTTACACCGAAGATTATGGTATTCAAACCAACCACCTAGTTGAAGCTAAGGTGCTTTTATCATATGTTCATTAGGTTTTTGAGAAGGACTTTAGAAGACTTCTCGTACAAGGGGACTCCTTGAACATCATTCAAGATTTACAGGCTGGAAAGACTAATAATTGTTTCATCCTAAATATTATTAAGGACACCTTGAAGATTTTGGAAGGTATGTTAAAAGTTAAAATTGAGCATATTTATAAGGAAGGTAACCAGGATGTTGATGTTATGACCAGTTTGGGGATGGATAGTGGCCAATTCAGGATTTGGAAAGACAATTTTCCTCCACAGTTAATGACAATTAGTTCTTTGGAAGCATTGGGTCTATCTATCTAGTAGGTATTTTTATTGTCTTTCTACTTGGATGGGGTCTCCTTTGTGTTGAAGCGATCCTTTCTCTAGTGGGTCTTTTTTTGGGGGGCTAGTCCCTTTGCTCCATGGTGATTTTCATTCTCAAGGAATATGCTTGGTATATTGCCCTCATCCTTGCTCTCTAGGATTGGATTTTTATTATTTGCATCTTGATAGTGCCTCTAAAAGAAAGTTGAATAAAAAATTATCCTTTATGGCCTGCTGGGTGGTGGGCTGGTATATGATCTTGGGTGATTTTAAGGTTTAATTTTTGTTATTTTGGTCTTAGAGGCTGGCTTATGCTTAATTGGCCTTCTCTTTCTCTACCTCCTCTAATGTAAAAGGTTATGGGACCTTTCAAAACCTTGCTTTTTCACCATTAATATATATATATATATATATATATATATATATATATATATATATAATTACATGAGTCTAAGAACTTTTTAATAAATTGAGCTACATTATAATAAAATACGTTCTAGAAATTAGGGTACCTTGTTAGTACCATAAAAGTTGGTGCAAGCACTTTTACTTTTTCACAACACAAAGATGTGAGGCACATGGTAACAAACCAAAGCCAAAGTGAAAAATATATGAGGAGGAAAAAGTACTATTGATTCCCTATGCATTAATCAACCACAAAATTAACAAGAATACCTATGAAACTTGAAAAATTCTCAACATGCTAAGCAAGATCATCCTCATATTAAAAAATAAAAGTTTTCATATTTACATTTTTTTTAAACAAAAAGTTATAAAAGATTTTAAAATATGTCAATATTATAAATATTTATCTTTTTTTGAGTTGAAAGTGAATGTAACTTAGGAGTAAGTGTTATTTTTTTATTTGAGATCTTTGGTAAAAATAGAAGGCAAATATGAATAAGGAGTAAGTCTCACAATTTTTTATTCTAAATATTTGGGAAAATTCAGAAAATAAAGAATTCTTATGAGGTAAAGCTAAGTAGCATGGTATGAAAATTATTTTTGAAAGTCCTATTTGTAAGTAAGGATGCCTTATTTGGGGATAAGAGGAAGAGCAAATCTATGACAAATCCTACACAAGTATCAAATGTTACACCAAAAGTGATTATCAAGAATGAGATGATCATCATATAATTCCTAAAAGTAAAGGATTAGTATATAAGTTTCACAAATATTGACCAATTTTTTCATAGATTCAAAATTGAATCAAGTGGAAATAGGGATTGGATTAAAATTGCTCCATGTTTTTTCTTTCGAAAGAGTTTTCCCCTTGTCATATTCTCTAGTTCAAAACCAGGGATAAAATAATTGGTGATGGCCCATGGTTTAGGAGGAGATATGCATTACAATTAAAAACACAAAGTAAGAATTTTTTGTGAAGACATAAACTATTAGAAGGCATCTAGTGTGGGTTAGGATTTTTGAACTTCCATATTAGCTTATCAATAAGAAAGTTTTGAAGAATATTGACAATACTCTAGAGGAATTATCTAGGAGGGACCAACTAGTAAGAAATGAAATAAAACTATTTAAAATATTTCCACAATACCAAAATAGTCAATGGACCAAAATATTAGTTGCTATGGATATTTCAAAACCATTGGCATAATATATTAAGATTAAATATAAACCAAGAGAATGAGAGCAAAAGGTGAATCATAAAAACATTACATTTTGATGTTGTAAATGTTATGAGACTAGACACATGGCAAGAGATTACAAAGTGAAAATGATGGAGAAAGAGATGAAAAAGTTTAGGCATGAGAAAAACTTCAATATGTATTAAGGAGATCATACCGTAGTACAAGATGGATTAGATCAAGGATTTTCCACTCCCAATAAAGTGGTAAAGAAAGCCCCTCTACATGATCAGATGACAAAGGATATTATAGTTTACTAGGATGAACTGTTAGAAGAAACAAAGGACATAAGGGATAAGGAAGTAAAATACATACATTTAAATTAAGAAGGAATTATAGATTCAAAGAAATATATTGATGCAAATTTTAAAGTAGAGGAGGTGAAGGAAGTCTTAAGTTTGATCAAGTTAAATTATCCCTATTTTTCTCAAGTAGTATAAAATCCTCTCCTTGTTATAAAAATAAAAGTAGTGTGCAAGATATCCCTTATACTTTAGGGTTTTAAGAGAACATAATAAAGAAAAATAGAAAATATCCATAAAATTTTGGCTTTTTTAAAGTAACATAAATAAGTAAATACTATGGAGGATTATCATTGCACTTTAGGGTTTACAAGACAATGTAAAAAAGAAAATATTTGTAAGGTTATTCCTAATACTTCAGATCCTCAAGGGTAGTATAACAAAGAAATAAGCATGAAGGATATCTATGAAAAGTTAAAATTTTTAAGACAAAAAAACAAAGTATTTACTACATAGGATCAGCCTTGCATTTTAAGGTTTCTAACAAAACATAAATAATAAATGAGGTTATTCCTTGCACTTTAGATTTTGCTAGGGTAGCATGAACTTGAGTCTCATTATGAACATTATGAGAAATTGAAGAGTTATGAAGATGAAAGTGTAGGTGTGAATGAAAAAAGGAGAGAAATACTCTCAAAGCAATAACAAGAAGAAAAGGAAACCAAGAGGGATATTCACATGAAAATAAAATATATATCATAAGTGTTAACAAGGAGTTATGCTAACCCCACAAATAAAAATAAAATGTGATGATTAAAATGTATTAAGGGTATGAATAAGAGCCCTTAAAAATAAATAATAAGGAATTAATAAGTTGTTATAACCCTAAGTTTATTTTAATACAAGAAACCAAAACCTATAGTGAGGAATTAAAGGATGCATTCAAATAGATATGGAATATGGGTAACTGTCTAGCAATTTATTCTACAATTGCTTTAGGAGGTATTACAAAAATATGAGACAAACAAAAATTAGATGGGCAATTGCAAAAAGTAAAAAGTACTTGGGTTGCTAAAATTTCTTACAAGAAACAGGAAAACATTTATTAGGAATATTCCCATAAAAATAAGCACATCCACACAAATATTGTAATAATTAATAGAAAACCAAGAAGTAAAATAATAATATTACAATATAGAATGGAAATGCAATAACCTTATTACTTAAGAATAAAATTAGCAATATAGAATTGTAGGCCTCTTCAAGGGGGAAACCTCCTTAAAAGTAGAGCTTTATTACAATATTAGAAAATGACTTGATACATTCTCTCTCTGTATTTACCTTTATAAAGACTTCTATCAACCTAACCCTAATGCTTAAGGGTTGGATTCACATGCAAGTGGGGGACTCGAGCTAGTAACTCTTAATAAAGAAACAATTATATCTTTATTAAATCCTATTACAATCAATAATAGTTACATCATATGGCCCATATGTCTAGGTGCCCAAGGTGCCTATGCACGTTACTAGAAATTTACATAATAATGTTAGGATAGGGTCATAACACATTCTTCCCCTTCAAAAAGCTTTGTCCTCGAAGCTTCAACTGAGGAACTATAGTTGGGATTGATGCAATGACTTCTCATGTAGCATCTTCTAGAACATGCATGTCCTTCAATCCAAAATACCTTTGAGATCCAAGATGGTTGGTCCTTAGAGGAAGGTGACTTGTATATCATAGGTCTATCTATTACAAAACCTTAAAATTATGCTTTGAATGATGTTGATCAGCTTGCTACCAAATTGGGTTTAGTACCATTTACTAAATTGCCCTTGAGATGTTGAAGAAATCATGCATCTTCTTGAAAGGTGGACTCTATTGTTGGAACTTTAGAACTATAAAAAAGGTATGATGAAAGTGATGAAGTGTATTCATAGGCCAATTACAAGCACTTACTATCGATATCCACTTGCTCATATGTTATAAAATGATATGCAAAGCCTATTTTGAGGTGTGTATCCTGCATTTTGAATAGTCCTTACTCATAATGATTGGTGATTGTGGATTCATGGTTAGAAATGAGGGGGTTGGACATGGAATTAATAGAATTATTAGATATCCAGGTGACTCTAGAAGTCCTATAAGGATGCGATATAGGGAATAAGTGAGCATACTAAGATAATTCAACTCCTCATAAATGATAATTTTTTTTATTAGATAAGAGAAGGGGTTTTGAAAGGATCTCCAAATATTTTTACATATGGAGCTAAGAGAGATTAAAAATAGACTTTGGATCTCTCTCAAGAAGGACAACCAACCAAAAATTTAAACTACTTAACAAGGCTACCCCTAAAAAAAACATCAAAAGAGGGGTCACCCAGCCTTACAAGACACCAACTGGAAAATCAAAGAAAACCACAAAAACCTAAGGCCCAAAGGAGGAGACCCAAGTCCTATGACCACTAAGGAATAAATGCGTCCTTTTGCTACTGTGCCATTCCATGGATCTCATTGATGAAATAGATCGCCACCTGGAGTGAACCCAATAGTACCTAGTGCTTTTCATCGAGCTTACACAAGAATTGTTGGATGAATGGGGATTCAGGAATCAAGGAGGGATACATCTCTTTCGCAATGTATGAAGATTGTGACTGCTTAGAAATGTGGTAAAATTAGGGTGAGCTATAGGGAAGAAGTTTTAGTCATAGACTAAGATAATTCCTCAACCATTGGTACCATTGAAGCATGTTAGATTCAAAATTGAAGGATGTTATTATGAGCCTTAACTTATGTTAACATATATGTATGTATATGTTAACTTTTGTTTTGATCCCATTTAAAATCCAGGTAGAAAGGAAGAATGAAAACCATGAATATCTGGACAAAATTCACATCGTAAATAGATATCATTTAGTTACATGGCCATGAAAAGAATTACAATGAAAAAATAAAAGAGAGTGCCTCATCGTATTTGATTTTATACCTTTTATTTTTGAATATGATGAATCTACTATAAAATAAAGCATGGAAACCAATAATACCCTTGAATTTAAAATATATTCTTGATATATATATTCCTATTCAATATCTTTGTCTCTTTATCATATTACAACTCATCAACTAACTTTAGTATAGCATTGAGGATATATAACATATAACTATACATAGCATTTATTATAGTATAACCTCTTAACTAGCATCAAGTACAAATAGGATAGCTACATCATAGATAAAGGATTTTGGATCTAGAGAAAATTTTGTTGTAATCCACATTTTGACTAATATATTTGAGTTATTTTTTTATTGGTGATACATGCATGTTTTGTTTCATTATCTTTTGTTTATATACTCACCATTCTCCAAGTAGCATAGAAGCTAGGAAATTTTAATTTATTAATTGCAAGTTTATCTTTCTGAGGCCAAAATTCTATTTTTGCATTATAATTGTCTTCAATTATATATAATCAATTGGCCATTTGAACCAATTTTAATTAGATCCTTTAAAATTTTATTGTTAATGAGAAAATAATGTGATTATGATTCAAATACATATAATGTAAAATTAATTTTATATTTATATACTTTGAAATCCTATCTTTTAAGTTTTATATCTGTAAATAGTTTTTGTTTAAGATTGCATGTTATGATCTCATAAATTATTCTCTTATAGTGGGTTGAATAGAATTTGTATTGGTTATCTCTACTAACTTAGTAAATTTCCTTTATTTGTTCTTTTTTATATAATAATTACTTTCCAAGTTATATAGCATGCACTATAAAGGACTACAAATTCTAATAGATAAATCCACTAATCAAATAAATATTAGAAAGAGCTTATTTCTACCTTAAATCCATAATACGAATCCATCTCAAATTTAAGCTTTACAAAGAAATTTGGGAGTTGACCACCTCTAGTATGTGGAAAAAGTATTACTTGATTTGAAGAGGTAAAGATAAGGATTATATAGATGTCTAACTAATTCCTCGAATCACCAGAGATCATTCTTGGCTAGTTATTTAATCCTTTGTTAATAAACCTTTTAATATCAAAAAATTCAAATAATACGGATAAAGAAAAGTTTAAATATTTCTTTTTATTTTGAGATGGTGCTTGATAAACAACTAAAAGTAACTAAGGACCGGAAAGATGATGGTTATTTGTGTACCTTATGTTAGTTTATTTTTTAGGGGTGTCACTTCAACTCACAAGGGTATGTTTTTTATGTTTCCATGTTATATATGTTATTTCATCATTGTTATTATATATATTATTACATTATTTTTTCAAATTTGTTCATATTACATATAAAATAGAAGTGAGCCCTTCCTTAAACATATATCTCCTAATACTTGTGCATTTTGTGATGAAAATTGTATAAATCCACATAGATGTCCTATTGGCACCCCAAAATTCTTCTCCATTTATAGTATAATTTAATCATTATCACAAATATTTTAGAATATATACAATTATATTGATCACACGATATAAAAAAATTAGAACATGAGTCCACATGTATCACTAACATAAAATTTTGTTTAATTTGTTAGTGTTTTTAAATTTTCAAGTAATGGGTTAAAAGTATTCAAAAGTCAAATTCTACTCCATCAACTACTAACACAACTATTGGTATTGGTCAACTATTATTTTTAACAAATAAATTTGATTTCTAATTTAACTATATTATTTTTAAAGTTATAACAATCATATAAAATAAAAGTTCTTGTTTTCTCCTTGTTAAGACACCTGAGTTGGTATATCTTTGGGATTTCATCAAAATACCCAAGTTCAAATCGCGGGGAGGGTGGCCTTATTGTGCCTTTGATTGTACTTTGCATCCTACTTAAACCAAAAAGTTCTCGTTTAAAAAATAATGTGTTTTATTCAATTCAAAGAGACCAAAATTTTGTCCAAGATATTATGGAGCAAAAGCAAACTAGATGCAATCATATGAGCATGACCCAAATTTAAATCCCTATATTGTGATAGACACTCTTACAATAAGGTGGGTCATGATAATATAGTATATTATGGAGCAAGAGAAAATTGGATGCAATCATATGAGCATGACCCAAATTTAAATCCCTATATTGTGATAGACACTCTTACAATAAGGCGGGTCATGATAATATAGTATATTATGGGGCAAGAACAAATTGGATGCAATCATATGAGCATGACCCAAATTTAAATCCCTATATTATGATAGACACTCCTACAATAAGGTGGGTCATGATAATATAGTGCCCACTTCAACCTCATATAACTAATTTAAAAAGGATTTTCTTTTTATATGGTATCCTTGTACTCACCACCATTGAGATGTTCTCATATGTGCATGAAGCATTGTTAATGTTAAAAAAGAATTCTTATCATCATTTTGAATTGTGTTTGTATATCAATTTGTAAGGGCCTTAGTGGTTTTGAAGAATATTGGTAGGAACACTATTTAAAAGTGTATAAATAAAAATAGTTATCATTAGAGGAACACATCTCAATTGATCATGAGGAATCAGAATAGGAAATATGAAGATCAGGTAATCTTTATGTCATCACTGCATCAATATATAGGATTAAAGATTGATATGTAGTAGAAATAGTCCTCAAAGACATAAAACTTCCTACTGAGAATTGTCAATGTCATCCATTATGATGATTACTTTGAACAAAATCCCATTGACATATGGATAGAGCTTAAATAAGACCCTTCACAAGTGCATCACATAAGGACCCTACCCTTCTATAGTTTTGATCACACCTCAACCCTTGGATCTCTTTTAGTTTTTTCAATTAACAATGACCTATATTATATACAAACACCCTACTGCTCACTATTTCATAGAGCTATTCAAACCTTAGTTTAAGTGTAAGATGTAAAAAATGTAAATATGTTTCGTTTAATTAATATAGGTTAGTAATGTAACATTCTACAAATACAAAACAATCCTTATTAAAATATTGTTAAAAATGTTAAATATCACATTAAAAAAGCCTTAATTCTAATATGTGCTTACCCATAATCTTTTAAAAAAAATAAACATAAACATAAAATAATTCTAATAGCATCACCTCCTCATTGATAGTCATTCTCTTAACTTCTTCTTTTGCCACTATTACTTTATTGTCTAGTATGTTTTAATAACTTTCATGACAGCACAATCCAAAACTGAGGGTTTGCTTCTAATTTTACACGGGTAAAATGAATAAATGATCTTGAAAAAAATATTGAATTCAAAGTGAAAAATCAAACCTAAATCATTATTTATTCATTGTATTAATATACACAAATTCAAGAAACGTTTTATTTTTTCTTTTTTAATTTCTTAAATTATAGCTAACTACATATAAACACACATCCATCCAAGTGCTGAGGAAATAAAGCTAAACATTTACATTAATGCTGCACTGCAATGTTTTTTTTTTTTTTCCTTTTATCCTAAAACACAATTAAAAGAAAAAAACAAAGGACAAGAGCTCAAACAAGCTAAAAGCATTATAAGCCAAAACAAGCTAAAAGCATAATGAGCCAAAATAACCAAACAATATGCTGAAATTCTCAAAAGTCAAATCTTTTATACTTTTTCTTTCTTAATAAGGCTGCTCTTCAATTATAGCCCGGGGCCATGACTGATGTGTTCGAAAGAAACTGGCTCAAAGAAGGCCATGCCTATATATTCAATATGAAGATTTTCATATTGATCGTGTAACATATTTGTCATGTCATATGACATGAGAGACAAACTACCCATTTATCCTTGTTGTGTAGCATGAAGTGTGAAACTGCTTCCCATTTATCCCTGTTGTGTAGTATGAAGTGTGAAACTGACCATATTTCTAAGTGTACTGTAAGAAATTGCATCACTAAATTAGGAGAGAGAAAACATAAAAAACGATCTAATGATACTATATATGGCATGGATAAGAAATATGTACGAATGTAAAATAATGGTTTATTTGTGTTGTTTTTATTATTAATTGTTTTTTAATAAGTTATATGAGATTGAAACAGGTTGTAGGTGCAGGTATCCTGGGATATTGAATTTATGGTTTCAAATGTTTTTAAGATGTCAAATATTTTACAGCACCCTTAGTGTTACCTTAATTGTAATTGTTTAATTTTCTTGCTTTTACCATTGGTTGTTTTTTCAATGAGTTATATGAGATTGACCCTTATTATATCATCACCACATAGTGGTATTCTAATAAAATTAGGATGTGATCCATGTGTAATTTTGACAAGATTTGAACCTAGATTTATTCCTTGAAATGTCTAGGATATGATTCATGTATAATTTTGACAAAATTTGAATCTGGATCTACTCCTTGAAATGTTGAGAAATTTAACCAATTGACTTAATGCCACTTGATTCCATTAGTTCTTTTTTATATTGAATGCAAGTCTTATATTTACCATCTTAAGCTCTTCCAAACTATTGATATTTTTTAAAAAACACTTTGCTATACATAAATCACATGAAATTAAACAGCCAATATAAATAATAACTTTATTTTGATACAATATTTATAACAAACACTTGTTATACATGAAAATAAATATCCAGTAGAAATAATAACATGATTTTGATATCATAACATTTGGTCCTTATTATTTAGCTTATCCCTTAACTACATGATTTTGATATCATAGCATTTGGTCGTTATTATTTGCTTATCCCTTTCGAGATATGACCTTTTAAAAAGCCAAAATCGTAACCACATGATTTTGATATCATAACATTTGGTTATTTAGCTTATCCCTTGAAAAATATGACCTTTTAAAAAAAGCCAAAGTAGTAACCACAAGATTTTGATATCACAACATTTGGTAGTTTATTATTTAACTTATCCTTTTCGAAATATGACCTCTTATAAAAGTTAAAACCCTAACCACTACACTTTTGAAATTTTTTTTATTCAAGTTTCACACGGCTGACAAAATGGTAACCACATGATTTTGATATCACTACATTTAGTCATTATTATTTAACTAATCCTTTTTTAAATATGACTTTTTATAAAAACCAAAACCCTAACCACTACACTTTTGAAATTGAAATTTTATTTATTCCAGTTTTACAAGGCTAACAATTATTTAATTTATCCTTTTCCATATAACTTCTTATAAAAACCAAAATCCTAGCCACTACACTTTTAAAATTTTATTTATTCAAGTTTGAGACCGCTGACAAGATGGCCACAATTTAAGCCGGTGTATAGAAATCCTTCTGGAAAAATGTGAAATGTTTCTTCTAGAGGCACAGGGTTTAATGTGAAAATAGTAAGGTTTGTGTCTGACAAGATGGCCAGAAATTAAGCCGGTGTATAGAAATTCTTCCGGAAAAATGTGAAATGTTTCTTCTAGAGGCACTTTGTCAGGCAAGTGTTTAATGTGGAAAGAACATGGTTTGTGTTAATAATATTTTAAAGTGTTTTTCATATGCATATTTAACATCATAAAAATATATCTTATATACATAACTAACAAATTTAACAAATAAATAAGTCAATGTATAAACTCACATTTACAACTGATGTTGCAGGCGTCACCCTGGCGTGAAGGTACTTTCTCGCAACTTTTATCCTCCAAACAATAATCTTAGAATTTCAGAACAGGCCGTCTCAAAAGTCAAAAAACCAGGTACCACGTACCACTTACCACTTGTCTGTGTTAAAGAGGTCTGATTTTATTCTGCTCTAGAAAGCCCACCAGTCCTGGCTAACAACACTTCAGACTTTATCTACTTTCGATGCGGACTTACCTACTGTCCTCTCACTATCGAATTGACATTGTCATGACTGTAGCTAGGCAGGTAGTTACTTATTACAATGAGCTTTTCCAGATAAAACAAAGTGGGAAAATAAATTTTGAATTGACGCTGTCGGTGACTGTAGCTAGGTAGTTAGCTACTTGATTACAATCAGTTTTGCCAAGGGAAAAAAATGTTGATGGAGTAATGTGTGAAAGGCATTTGTTAGATATTGGTCACCCAGGTTTAAGTGTTGATGGAGTAATGGGTGAAAGACATTTGTTAGATATTGGTTGTAGAGGCTTAGGTGAATTGATAAGTGTTTGTTTTGACACTCAGGTTCAAATAACTTATTTACAAAGGTAGGAGTCTCATTGTCTAGGTTGTAGCTAGGTAGTTAGTTACTTGATTACAATCAGCTTTGTCAAATAAAATAAAGGAAAAAAAGAAATATTGATGGAGTAATGTGTGCAAGGCATTAGTTAGATATTGATTACAGAGGGTTAGGTGGATTGGTAAGTGTTTGTCTGGCCAGGGATTTACCAAGAAGACACCTAGGTTCAAACAACATGTTTACAAAGGTAGTAGTCTGATCTGAATCCTCTGAGTGCGCGCTAGATCGACAATCCCTCAAAGGTAATATTCTCTGAATCCTCGATCGACAATCCCTGGATAGGTTTGGTGAAAGCAGCTTATGTGATTTGAACCCTGCATTTATAATCACTAAAATAGTGTGGTTTTGAGCAACTCTATTAGGTGAAAAGTCATCGTTATACATAAGAAATTCTTGTAAAAAATTCTAAGTCCATACAGTTTGTAAAAAGTTGAAAGACCTGGCATTTAATTAATAACGTTCTTAAAGACCTTAGGTGCATTTGGTAGTGTTCGTTATGATCATAGGACTGTGTATGTCGGCAACGTCGAAAAAGTTCAACAAATCCCGGTTCACCTATTATAAAAAAAGAAGTAGCGGTTTCAGGATTCAGAATATTAAAAAATATTACATGTTTTTGGCGATTGTGGTTGGTGAGCAAAGGTGAAGTCCAGCTTTCGAAGTAGGCGTCATCACCACGCCTTTGTGACGGGGTGTGTCTAATTTGTCTTAAGCGTCGACGGTTCGAAGCTCGTACTTCGCAAAATACCGCACGCCTTTCTAAGAATGCAGCGGAGATTGAGAAGAGAAAGTAAGGAACACAGTATGAACACATTAACTTTTTCAGAGTTGACTAGCCTTACCTACTTTTTCGGTCTTTTATGCCGGAAATGACTTTGTTGGGCTGAAAAAGATGCGGTATCTGAGAGGGTCAAAAGTCTGTATGGAGTTGTTGGGAATTGAACCTGTAATGCTTCATTTACGCTGTTGACGGCCCAGTCGTATTTTGTCAGGTCTTTTCGTAGATAAAGAGCTTGGATTACGCTTCGGATTTTAGGTTGGTCGGTGCCACGGTGGACGCTAGATGTGGGGAGGCAACTGCGTTTCAACAACAAATATTTGGGCCAGCAAAAGTCTTCCATATATTTAATATTTTCTTGACCTTGTCTTGGAGATCAGGACTTGGCATTCGTCAGCAGTTGTCAAATTTTAGAAGGTTAAGATGTCTTCGTGTGTAGGGTAACATAGAGAAAAAAATAGTAAAACAAGATGCCTTTCACACATTACTCCATCAACATTTCTTTGTTTAGATATGGCCTTACACATATCTCTAACGAATGCCTTTCACAATATTTAACGAATTCCTTTCACATAGCTTTGTTTTTTTTTAAATGAACACATTCACCTCTTCATACACTCATCTACATCACGGTTTAAACCTTGGACCTCTCGAAGAAGCATACACAGTTTTGCCTTTACTTAAACATAATTGTATGAATATAATCTAATTGTCCTTGATAAAATTTATGGGTGTGTTATTACACACAACCATGTGCTACTACTTCTATGCCACATGTTATGATCTCATATTTTTCTCGTTTTTGTATGATAAGAAATCAAAAGTAACTTGATATAAAACTTGAATATGGGTATATTCAAGTTTTATATCAAGTTACTTTTGATTTCTTATCATACAAAAACTAGAAAAAGATGAGATAAAAAAAGGACTTCAAAAGAAAAATTTATGGTCATATTTTTAAGAAGCATATAAATTGTAAAAAAAACTTTTAAACAGAAAATGATTTATTAAAAAACAAAAAAGAATTTAGTTAAATTAGCTAAGTATTTTGGATAAAGAAGGTTCAAAACATTATAAACACAAGAGGAGCAACAACCACAAAACACAAGAGCTCTTGAGCAATGGAATGTAAAGAACCAACAAGCACTTTCTATGTTGTTTAGAGTAGTTAGTGATGATATTTTGGTGCATATTTCTAACTTCTCTTTTGTATATGAAGCATGGGATGAGTTGAAAACCATGTTTAGAAAGTTTTCATTTCTTTCTAGATTGTTTAATACAAAAATGTCATATGAAGAATTTGTTGTAATATATTTAGCTAGGATGAGGGAGATTAGAACACAACTACTCTCATGTGGTTGTGAATGGGTAAATGAAAAGCTCTTGTGTTTCATTGTACTTAGAAACCTAACCAAAAAGTTCAAAGACTTTGTAAATATCCTCAACACAAGGTTTGACCAAGAGGACAACCTTTCTTCACTAGCGGAGCTCTCCAACCTACTTGTGCAACATGAAGAAACTATCAAGCTACAAGAAGGTATAAAGGTAAACCAAGGTAAAGATCCTAACTCTACCTCTATAGCTTTGAATGTTCAAAAATATGGTAAGCCTAGAAAGTGGAATAAAGGTAAGAACTTCAAAAATAAGAATAATGCTAGTTCTTCAAAACCTAAGTTTGAAAAGAAAACAAAAAGTAACAATCCTAAGTTCAATGGTAATTGTAATTTTTGTGGTATTTTTTGCCACAAGGAGAATGATTGTTACAAGAAGAAGAATGCTTCCAAAAACACAAAAGGCAAGAAAGGAGGTAAACAATTTCATAACAAAAATAATAATGTTGCTATGGTTCTTGCATTAACTTCTAGTTATGATAAAATAGATTCTAACTCATGGATTATTGATTCAGGATGCACTAATCATATGACTAACTCTAAGTCTTTATTTACTTCTTTAAACTTAGAGTATAATGATGTAGTTACAATTGGTGATAATTCTCAAATAATAGTAGAGGGAATTGGAAATGTAAATATTGGTAGGGAAACCTACAATGATGATTTTTTGTGCCTAATATTGCAACTAACCTACTCTATGTTAGGCAATTGGCTTCTTAAGGAAGAAGTATTCAATTTTGTGATGATAGGTGCATCATCAAGAACAATGTGGGAGAAATTGTTGGAGAAGGTGTATTTTCCAACAACTTGTATGTATTCTCTCCACATCAAATTTCAGGTAAACATTGCCTTGCCATATATGTTGATAATAATTCTAAGCTATGGCACAATAGATTAGGACATCTTAACTTTAGAAGCATGATTGATATGTATAATAAGGAAATGGTAATTGGACTTCCTAAGATTAATGTTGATGGTGGACTTTGTGAAGCATGCATTTTATCCAAACAACCTAGAACTAAGTTTGGTGAAGCTTCCTTTAGATCATCACATAAATTGGAATTAGTCCATTCTGATCTTATGGGTCCCTTTCAAGTTGAATCTTTGAATGGTAGGTTATATTCCTTAACATTTATTGATGATTTTTCAATATACACTTGGATATATTTTCTTAAAAATAAATCTCAAGTATTTAAAAATTTTAAGTATTTCAAAGCTCTTGTTGAAAAAGAGGCCTCTTCCTCCATTAAAGTCTTAAGGACTGATAATGGAGGAGAGTATGTGAGCAATGAGTTCAACTCATTTTGTCTTGAAATGGGTATTTCAAGATAATTCACTTGCCCTTATTCACCCCAACAAAATGGGGTTGTTGAAAGGAAAAATAGGTCCATTGCAAATATGGCAAGGACATTCCTTCAAAGTTTGCCTATCTTTTTATGGGTTGAATGTTGTTTTACTTTTGTTTATTTGCTTAATAGGTGAACCACTAAAGCATTGAATGGAATAACTCCATATGAGGCTTGGTTTCAAAGGAAACCATCCATTAAGCATTTGAAAGTGATTGGTTGTATTGCTTATGCACATTTTAATAATTCTAATGACATTAGAAAGTTAGATGATAGATCTTTGAAATGTGTGATGGTAGGTTATGATAATCAATCCAAAGGATATATATTATATAACCCTAATAGTAGAATTATCTTTGTAAATAGAGATGTTACTTTTGATGAATCTACTTTGTATAAATCTAGTTCTTTTAACATTAATGAAAATTCTCCTTTAGAAAACCAAACCAAGAAACCAAAATGGTATGAGAAAACAATAAAAGACTCTCCATTTAGTGAAATGTATAAGTATAGAACTAGAAGCCAAAATTCAAGTGTCACTTTGATGGCTAAAATTCAAAATTTGAATGAACCTCAAACTTATAACCAAGCAGAGAATGATCAAAATTGGATCAAAGCCATGCAACAAGAGTACAACTCACTTATTTAAAATGACACTTGAGAATTAGTCCCAAGGCCTTCTAAAAGAAATGTGATAGGTTGTAAATGGGTATTTAGACTTAAGCTAAATTCTTTAGGTGAAATAGACAAACATAAGGCTAGGTTAGTAGCAAAAGGATTCTCACAAAAGTATGGTGTAGATTATGAGGAGACTTTTGCTCCTATTGCTAAAATACCTATAATTAGGTTAATTATTGCATTAGCTACCATTTTTAATTGGAAAATATATCAATTAGATGTAAAGAGTGCATTTCTCAATGACAACTTAGATGTAGAAATTTACATGGAGCAACCACAAGTTTTTGAAAACATAGAAAAACCTAACTATGTTTGTAGATTAAATAAATCTTTATATGGTCTTAAACAAGCTCCAAGAGCTTGGTATGAAAAGGTTTCAAGTTATTTTTCTTCAATTGGTTTTAATAAGTGTTATTCTAATATGGATTTGTATATATCTAGGAAAAATAATAGTATTATTATCATTGTTTTGTATGTAGATGATTTACTTATTACAAAAAACAATGAATGTATGATTAAAATATATAAGAAATATTTGTTAAGTAGATTTGAAATGACTGTAGACATGGAAAATTGACCCATAAAAATGAGTCATTTTCCTTAGAATCCCTAAGAAGTTATTCAAAATTACCAAAAGCAAATTTGGGCTCCTTGTTCCCATTTTTTTTCTAGCCTAGTTGAATTTGCACTCGGTCCATTACAGGGCACAAATTCGGTAATTTTAGATTTTTTATCATAAAAACCCTAATTTTGTGTTGGTCCTTTATGATGTTGTCTCTTGCCCTAGGTTAAGTTTTGTTTCCTTTGTTTTCCTGCATTTTGAACCCCTCCAATCCTCCTATAAATAGAAGGATTATTTTTCCTCTTTCATGGCATGATCTTGATCTTAATTTTCATCTTGTGCTTTTGATGCCTCTAAGACTTGATACTTTTGGAATACTTTTGGTGCTTTAATTTTGGTGTGTTTTGTGATTTATAATATCAAAGATAAGCAAATGGAAAAGCCTTGATGATAGATTACCTTCTAGAAGAAGGAGAGGACTTCCACCTTTGCTTTTGCTTCTCCCACAAGCTTATCATGTTGTTTCTTTATATCTATTATTTTTGGTGTTAGATTATATTTGGTTTTGTCATCTTATTTTCATTTTTTAATTTACGATCGATTAGTATAAGGTGTACATTTTGTCATAGTGGTTTGGGGGAAAAATTTTATCCCCCAAACCCTAGGTGTTTAATTGCATATCTATTTTTCCACTGCATTCATTTTGTTAGCACTCTATTTTCATTGTTTCATGTTGTCATATCTTGTTTTGCTTTTTTCCAAAGTTCAATAATCATTTTTACTTTCAAATAGTTAGCTAAAATGACCAAGGGGGATTAACTATTATGCCTCAAAGCTTAGTCACATAGCGGTCTAAGAAGACCCCCAAACACTGATCAATTTTTGAGGTTTGAAGTTGTTTTTTAGGGTTTGTACCAAATTCACGGTCAAGATTTTATAGGGTGAGAATTCAGTTAGGATAAACCATCGGGTCAAGTAAGTGACTTGTTAGATCTGTTAGGCTTTTTGCTAAATATTTGAGATTATTTTTATTTCTAAACTTAAAAAATATTAAGAAAATGTAAAATTCATCTTAGTCTAAGTGAACATTTCATTTCTAGGTGTTGAAAGAAGAAAAGCACATAGTTTGCATCTAGACTAATCCTGTTGGTGTATTCTCTTGAACCCTTGTTGGAAAAAAAGAAAAGATTTACTTTCTTGCAAATTAGGCTCAGTCTTAATTGAAATAATCATCCTAGGAATAGTTCTTTATTTACTTGCATTATTGTTTGTCTTACATAATTCTTTAATTATTTATAGCTTAGATCTTAGTAAGACCAAATATAGGTGCTTGTTGAAAGAAACACATCAATATATTCCCACCCTAAACTTGGAGAAAGTCCTTAAAACATTCTTGGTAAACCCTATTAGCTTTTTGATGGAGAACGAAACTAACACAAAACAGAGGACAAAGAAAACTAGAGCCAAATTTCTCATTCAATAGCTTCGAAAGAATTTACAAAAAATATATAGGCAATCTGTCGTTTGCCAGCCCCTTCTCATTACAATTCTTGGGTTTTTATCGAGGCCCCGACCATCTGTGTTTTCCAAATTTCCATGATCTGCAACTGCCACCTGGCTCAATACTAGAAAGTTGCATTGATGGGACTCTGGGTGAGGTGCGCGACTGGCCGCCATAACCACCGAAATCTTCTTCTAGAACTGTTGCTTCGTTGCTAGTTGCCATAAATGCATCTCTAGATATAGTGCGCGAGTGACCGACATGCTTGCTGGAATCGTCCTCTGAGACTGCTACTTCACTACCGCTAGCTTGCCGTGCATGAAGGAATGCATTTATGAAATCCTGGAGTGCGTGTTTTCTTTTGGTCGTGATATCGTGACATGTCACGATATCGTGACAATTCTCCTCTACGCTTTCTCTTTCCTACCCTGGTCGTGATATCACGACATTCTTTCTTTTCGCCTTCCTGCTTCTACCTTGGTCGCGATATCATGACATGTCACGACGTATTTCCATCACGTTCCCGTTCTTTCGCTTTGGTCATGATATCGTGACGTTTCTTTATCGTGCCTTTGTTCTTCAGCTTCGGTCGCGATTTCGTGACATGTTGAGAAATCGCAACGTTCCTCCATCGCCCTTCGTTCTTTAGTTTTGGTCGTGATTTCGTGACCTTTCGTCCTCCGCACCTTCTGCTCCCTGCTTTGGTCATGATTTCGCAACATGTCACGAAATCGTGACATGTCGCAATTTCGTGACATTCTGTCCTCCACGCCTTCGCTCCTCGCTTTGGTCACGATTTCACGACATGTCACGAAATCACGACATGTCGTGATTTCGTGACATTTTGTCCTTCACACCTTCGCTCCCTGCTTTGGTCGTGATTTTGCGACATGTCGCGAAATCGTGACATGTCACGATTTCGTGACATTTTGTCCTCTGCGCCTTCTACTCCCTACTTTGGTCACGATTTCATGACATTTTGTCCGCCGCATCTTCTCTCTCCTATTTTGGTCACGATATCGTGACACTTTTTCTGTCGCGATATCGCGACACATATTTTTCTTTGCAAAACACTTAGAAAAATTTGGTTGATGCAAGATTGCTCTGCTGCCATCGGATGCTCCTGCATCAGACACCCGGGGTGGATTGAGAAGTGATCCTCACTTCTGATCTGTGATAGGAAGACCCAGGCGGTCAACCTCTATTTTCGACAACCAAGTTGCATCTTCTACAGGTCTGCCCTTCCACTTGATCAAATATTTAGAATACTGTTTGTTCTTGGTGCTTCTGCCTTCACGAGTGTCTAATATTTCATCGATCTCGTCTGTGGTTGGGTTAGACGCTGGAATGCTCCACAACTCTGTACTTGGTGCCTCTGTAATGTCTCCCTCATGGTATTACACTAAATCTGAGATGTTAAAAACAGGCAAAATGTCAAGCCCACTTGGCAATTCCACTTCATATGCATTGCCTGAATCCCGTTTTTCCATTATTCTGCATGGCCCAAACTTCTTCATCTTCAACTTGTTATAGGTTTTGGCAGGAAATATTTCTTTTCTGAGATGGACCATGACTTCATCTCCCACTTTGAACTCTTTGAACTACCGCTTTTGGTCTGCCCTTGTATTATACTGAGTATTCATTTTTGTAATTTGTTTCTTCACTTCTTCACATAGGCTTTTCATATGTTCCGCAAATTTCTTAGCCTCGACACTGCACTTTTCCCTTTTATCCAATTTCCTCAACTTAGAAACATTTCTTGGGCTATTTCCATATATGACCTGGAATGGAGATTTGTTTGTACTCTTGTTGACAGAATTGTTGTATGCAAATTCTGCCTATGGCAAAACCAAATCCCATCCCTTTGGCTTATCCCCTATCAAGCATCTCAATAGATTACCCAGACTTCTATTTACCACCTCTGTCTGTCCATCTGTCTGTGGGTGGTATGCAGAACTAAATTTCAAGTCTGTCTTCAACTTCTTCCACAAGGTTCTCCAGAAATACCCAACAAACTTGGTATCTTTGTTAGAAACGATGCTTTTTGGTAGACCGTGAAGTCGTACCACCTCTTTGAAAAATAACCCTGTAATGTGAACCGTGTCACTTGTTTTTTGGTAGGGAATAAAATGTGCCATATTGGAGAATCTATCAACCACCACAAATATGGAGTCATTTCCCCTCTGTGTTCTCGACAATCCAAGAATGAAATCCATGCTGACGTCCTCCCATGGCCTCTCAGGTACAGGTAACGACTGATACAACCCAATGTTCTGCCTCATGCCTTTCGCCATCTAGCATATTCTACAACTTTGCACAAACCTTTTCACATCTTACTGTAGTTGTGGCCAATAGTAGTTCTCACTCACCAGGGCAATGGTCTTATCTCGACCAAAGTGTCCAGCCAGTCCTCTGCTGTGTTTCTCCTTGACTGGGTTTTCTCGCATGGAACTCATTGGAATGCATAATTGAATTCCTCTGAACAAAATTCCATCTTGGATTAAAAAATCCAACCACTTTGTCCTGTCCAAAGTAACAGGTGCCAAGCAAGCCCTCCAGGCTTCTACAAAATCAGGATCTTTAGGGTACAAACTCTTCAGTTCTTCAAATTCTACCACTTCCACCTTCATTTCTATCAGCAAATTCTACCTCCTACTTAAGGCATTTGCAACTCTATTTGATTTTTTGCTTCTGTGCTTCAACACAAAGGTATAACTTTGGAGAAACTCAACCCACTTCAAGTGTCTCTGATTCAACTTTGCTTGGCTATTACTATATTGTAAGGCCTGATGATCAGTAAATAGAACAAACTCTTTTGGCAACAAATAATGCCTCCACTTCTTTAGAGCTTGAACTATAGCATAAAACTCTTGATTATAAACCGAATACTTCTTCCTAGCATCATTGAGTTTCTCACTAAAGTAAGCCACAGGTCTGCCTTCCTGACTCAGTACATCTCCTATGGCACTACCACTGGCATCACAATCTACCTGAAATACCTTTTTAAAGTCTAAAAGTGCCAAAACAAGTTGCTTTGTGACCTTCTTATTCAACATATCAAAGCTCCTATCTGCTCCTAAGGTCCACTTAAATTCTTTCTTATCCCCTCTCATTGTTTCTGTAAGGGGTGCACAAATGCTGCTAAAATTTCTAATGAATTTTTTGTAAAAGCTTGCTAGGCCATGAAATGATCTTACCTCAGTTGTGCTTCTCAGAGTAGGCCATTCGATGATAGCTCTCACATTTTCTAGGTCCATTTTTAGACCTTCTACTGAGATAACAAATCCTAGGTACACTAACTCCTTTACAAAATTACACTTTTTTAGATTAATTAATAATTGCTCCTCTCGCAGCTTCTCAAAAACCCTTCTGATGTGCATCAGGTGCTCTTCTAGGGTTCTGCTAAATATTAATATATCATCTAAATAGACAATGAAAAATTTACCTAAAAATTCTTTCAGTACCTCATTCATTAGTCGCATGAAGGTGCTTGGTGCATTGGTTAGCCCAAATGGCATGACCAACCACTCATACAAAACCTCTCTGGTCTTGAAGGCTGTTTTCCACTCATCTCCTTCTCTGACACGGATCTGATGGTAACCACTCTTGAGGTCAATCTTGGTGAAGTACTTGGATCCACTCAAACAGTCCATTATGTCATCCATCCTTGGCAATGGAAATCTATATTTTATTGTGATCTTGTTGATGGCTCGAGAGTCTGTACACATTCTCCACTCCCCATATTTCTTTGGCACTAGCACTCGCAGCACTCGCGCATGGACTCAAGCTCTCCCGAATCGGTCCCTTCTCCAACAACTCCCGGACCTCGCTCGTTTAGCTCCTCAGTTTCTACAGGCGTCATTCTATGTGTAGCTTTATTGGGCAAGCTCGATCCTGGCACCAAATCTATATGGTGACTGATCTTCCTTACAGGGGGTAAACCCTCAAGCACATTATCAGATATAATATTTGAAAATTCCTCCAACAGATCTAGGACTTCTGCTGGGGTATCTTTGCATTCTTTCTCCCTAACTCTAGGAATTAATGCATAACACATATGTTCATGCTTCAAACCATCTAAAAATTTTCTCCCATCAACTAAGCAAATTCTGGAACTACCACATACCTTTTTGTCCACCTCCTTCAGGGGTTTCAGCTTATGGCGAACTCCATTCTTTGTTACAGAGTAGGTGTTGGCATGGCCATCATGAACCGTGCACCTGTCAAACTACCATGGCCTTCCCAACAATAAATGGCAAACATCCATGGGCAGGATGTTGCACAGGACCTCATCATGGTAATTCCCAATATTGAATTTTACCAGGCATTGCTCACTGACCAAAGCCCTATGGTCCTTCTGTAACCACGTGATTCGATATGGATGCGGGTGTCTCTTCCTCTCTAGTTGTAGTTTTGTAACCATTCTTTTTGAAACAAGGTTATCTATACTACCATTATCAATAATAATATTACAAATCTTACCCGCACATTTAAACCTTATGTAGAATAAGCTTTTCCTCTGATCTGCGTCCCCCTCCTCATTCAGCAGGACTCTCCTTGTGATCAGTACTTCTCCTCTATCTGCTTCTTCAGAGTGCTCATATCCAGCACCTTCTTCAGCGACTACGGCTCTGGCATTACCTTTCGGCCTCGTATTAGTCCTTTCTTGTTGTTGTGGACACTCATATTGGTGATGTCCCTCTTCTCCACACTGGAAACAAGTTCCATAGAATCTTCCTCTTCCCTGGCCATGTCTAGCTCTGCCCCTTCCCCTTCGGTAATCATTGTTTTGATTACGGGGGTAGTAGGTATTTTCTCCCCTTTGTTCTTGATTACTGCTACCTTGTCTGTTCTTCTGAGAATCTTCATTTCTTCTTCCACTGGTCCTTCCATCGATTCTTCCACCATGACCTCTTCCTCTTTGCTTGTTCTCAAACCTCCTATTGAGCTTTTCTTCAAATTTTAGGGAAAATTGGTAAGTGTCCTCTATGGTGGTCATCCTGACCAGACTTAATTCTTCTTGAATACTTGCTCGTAACCCATTAATATAACCGACTACCTTCTCATTGTTGGCCTCTGAGTGGCCTGTTCTGATCATAATTTTATGAAACTCCTCTGTGTATTCTTTTACAAACTTACTTGATTGCCTCAAACCTTGCATTTTCTTTAGCAGGTCTAACTCATAATCACCAGGGATGAACTACCTCTTCAGCTTTTCTACCATCCACTCCCATTTTGTTATTCTCTCTTTTCCTCTTCTATTTTGCTCCAGCTGCACTCCCTTCCACCATATGCTGGCATGACCTTTCAGTTTTGTCTTAGCGAATCTGACCCTATCAAGGTCCTCAACGTCCTCGTACTCAAAGTACTCGTCTAGATCGTTGATCCAGTCGATCAATTCCTCTGGATCAAGGTTCCCAGAGTATGTGGAAACCTCCATATTTGGCCTCTTCCCAATCTAGGATATGGCTCTGTATAGTCTAGCTTGTGCAGGATCTACTGCTTCTTCTTCTTCCTCAGGCTGGCCCTCTTCTTCGTCATCTTCCTCTTCACTACCTTCATCTCTTCTTGGCTCCAATATTCTACGCATCTCTTCTTGTAGGGCTTGCATTTGCCTCTGCAAAACTCGGACATCTTCTGCTGTCGCCATGCCTCTCCCACCAACAGGGTTTCTTCTTGGAGGCATTCTGCTCACTCAATCACAAGCCCTTCCACAGATCCTGGTGCAAACTGTCTCACTTTTCGTGATCTGCTTGCACACTCAAGAACTTCTGGCTTTGATACCACTTGATGGAGAACAAAACTAACACAAAACAGAGGACATGAAAACTAGAGCCAAATTTATCATTCAATAACTTTGAAAGAATTTATAGAAAATATACAGAAAATCTATCGTTTGCCAGCCCCTTCTCATTATAATTATTGGGTTTTTATCAAGGCCCCGACCCTTTGTGTTTTCCAAATTTCCATGATCTACAACTGCCACCTGGCTCAATACTGGAAAGTTGCATTGATGGGACTCTGGGTGAGGTGCGCGACTGGCCGCCATAACCACCAAAATATTCTTCTAGAACTATTGCTTCATTGCTAGTTGCCATAACTGCGTCTCTAGATATAGTGCATGAGTGGCCGACATGCTTGCTGGAATCTTCCTCTGAGACTGCTGCTTCACTACCGCTAGCTTGCCGTGCATGAAGGAATGCATTTATGAAAGCCTAGAGTGCATGTTTTTCTTTTGGTCGTGATATCGTGACAATTCTCCTTTATGCTTTCTCTTTCCTGCCTTGATCGTGATATTATTTCTTTTTGCCTTCTTGCTTCTGCCTTGGTCGTGATATCGTGACATGTCATGATATTATGACGTATTTCCATCGCATTCCCATTCTTCCAATTTGGTCACGATATCGCGACCTGTTGCGATATCATGACGTTTCTTTATCGTGCCTTTGTTCTTCAGCTTTGGTCGTGATTTCGTGACATGTCGCAAAATCATGACGTTACTCCGTCGCCCCTTCGTTCTTCAGTTTTGGTCACGATTTCGTGACCTTCCATCCTCCATGCCTTCTGATCCCTGCTTTGGTCACGATTTCGCGACGTGTCACGAAATCGTGACATATCATGATTTTGCGACATTCTGTCCTCTACACCTTTGCTCCCTGCTTTGGTCATGATTTCGTGACATGTCACGAAATCGTGACATGTCATGATTTCATGAAATTTTGTCCTCTACGCCTTTGCTCCTTGCTTTGGTCGCGATTTCATGACATTCTGTCCTATGTGCCTTCTGCTTCATGCTTTGGTCACGATTTTGCGACATTATGTCCATCGCATTGGTCGCGATATCGTGACACTTTTTCTGTCACGATATCACGACACATATTTTTCTTTGCAAAACACTTAGAAAAATTTGGTTGATGCAAGATTGCTCTGCTGCCATCGGATGCTCCTGCATCAACCTTGTAAGCTAATTTTTATAGTGAACTACCCATTTTTTGTAGAAGCCCAGGTCACTTGATCTTCCTTAGGTCTCATGGGGATAAACTATTGCCTGAGAATGTTACAAAGATCATTTGATTATGATTTAAATCCCTGAATCCTTATTTATTTCCACTTCATTCTACCTCTGTCCTCAACCATATAATCGATTTTCCAATGAGTTCTTCCATGATATCTCTGATTCGAGCTAAGTTAGGATATTGCGTCAGTGGTTCATCCTTATCCCACCTGTCATTCCAACAATTTATCCTCTCACCATTGCCTAAAACCCATATTAAACCTTTTTTGATGATTTCCTTACAATTGAGAATTACTTTCCAAAAAGCAGAACCTCTAATTGGAACTGAGTCACTTAGAAATTCCATATTTTGAAGATACTTTCATTTTATGATAGTTGTCCATTCATTTTCTTCACCAGAAATGAGGCGCCACGCTTGCTTAGCTAGTAAAGCTAAATTTATATGAGAAATTCTCCTGAGACCTAAGCCCCCATTTTCCCTGGGTCCTCACACTTTTGTCCATCCTACAAGGTGTATCCTTTTTTTCTTCTCTAATCTAGTCCATAAAAATTATTTTTGGAGTTTCTCGATTTTCTGGAAAACATTCACAAGGGCTTTGAAAATGGAGAGGAAATAGACTGGAATTCTCTGAAGAGAGGCCTTAGTGAGGGTCAGATTTCCTGCTTGAGATAGAAGATGACATTTCCATCCAGCAAGTTTTTTTTGAATTCTTTCAATAACCTTGTCCCACATTGACTCTCTCGGAGAACCAATGAAAAGAGGAAGACCAAGATACAAAGTGGGGAGGTTTTCTATATCACACCCTAAAATTTTTGCAATCCTTCCTTGCCTCTGAATGGGGGTGTTCAGGAAATATAAATTGCTTTTACTAAAATTAACTTTCTGACTAGCAACCTCCTCGTAGAGTTGCAGGATGTATTTAATTGTTTTGGCCTCAACCACCGATGCCTTAGTCAATATAAGGTATCATCGATGAATTGTTGATGAGAAATAACCCTAGTGAGATATGTTGTCTGGATTGTTGATATTAGCTTTGAACTACAAGCATTTTTTATGGTTTTGCCTAAAGATTCTGCCACAATGATGAATAACATGGGGCTAATAGGGTCCCTCTGCTGAATTCCTCTACGACTTTGAAAGTAACCAACAGTTGTTCCATTAACTAGAATCAAGAACCATGCTTTAGAAATGCATTCTTTAATCAAATTAACCCATTGGTGGTGAAAACCAAACTTAAGGAGGACAACAATCGAAAGTCCCAATTTAGACTGTCAAATGCTTTGTTCATATCAAGCTTGAGGGCAAAAATAGACATGTTAGTCTTATGAGCAGAGTGCAGAGCTTCATGAACTGTGATAACTCCATCAAAGATTGACCTACCCTGGACAGAGCTTCCCTGGACGAATCTATGATGCGGGACAAAACATCTCTCATTCTATTTGCAATGGCTTTAGTTAGGATCTTGTAAGAAACATTGCATAGACTAATTGGCATGAAGTCAGCCATAGATTTAGGGGTTTGCTTCTTAGGAATTAAAGAAATAAAATTAGAGTTGAGACCTTTTGGGATATGATTGCTTACTTGGAATTATCTGACATCAGAAATTACATCCTCACTTACGATGTCCCAAAAATCTTGATAGAAATGAGGGGTAAAGCTATCGGCTCCTGGGGCTTTGTCTGGCTCCATGCTAAACAAGGCTTCCTTAATTTCCTCATCAGAAAATGGAGCTAGAAGCTTAAGGTTTATATCCTCATTTATTATGCTATGAATGGATTACAAGAGAATATCTTTGGCCTCCTCATTGCACTGCAATTCCTGACCAAGGATATAATTGAAATAAGTTATTGCCTCCTTTATGATTTTTGTTAAGTCTTGAGTAATAGAACCATCTATTTTTTTTAAATTTTTATCTTGTTATTGCTTTTGTTTCTAAGCGTGGTGACGTAAAAACACTTGGAACTTGAATATCCATATTTCAACCAAAGAGCCCTTGATTTTTGCCTCCAATAGATTTCCTCACAGGCCAAAATGTTATGAAACTCTACTAGTTTTGTCAGTTCCTCCTGCATAGTAGTTTCATCATCATCACCATATTGAATCCTCTGATCAATTATCTTCAAACTTTCAACAACCTATTTTTTATTTTCAAAGAGATTCCAAAAGACCTCTTTGTTCCAGGTTTGAAGATTTTCCTTAAAAAAAAATTAATTTGCCAGCAAGTTTAAAAGCTACACTACCCTTGACAGGCTGCTCCCACCACTAAATTAAGTTATCTATGAAACTGAAATGTTTGACCCACATAGATTGAAATCTAAAATATTTATTGAATGAAAAAGAGTTAGGGATCTCCAACAAAATGGGATTATGATCAGAGGTAATTTTAGGAAGGGCTTGTAGGGTAGAATTATCGAACAGAGTTGTAGCTTCCTTTGATAGAAAAAAACCTGTCAAGCATTTCTTGAATGAAATGACACCCTATCTGCCGATTGCTCCAGGTATAATTTGCTCCTCTAAGTTTTACATCCATCAACATGTTGGAGTTCACAAAGTCATTGAACTCATCCATGCTCTTGATAGGTGGTCCATTTCCATCCATTTTTTTTGAAGGGTAAATAGGAGTGTTAAAATCCCCAGCCAGAATCTAGGGGACATTATGGAAGATTTCACTCAGATTACCTAATTACTCCCATAGTAGAGCTATCCCTTTAATTGAACCAGGGCATAAATATTTGAAAGGATCCATGACCTATTGTTGTTTATTTCCTTAATTAAAACACTAATAAACCTGTCATATTTTTGAATAATGGTGCCTTCTACTATTTGGGGATCCCACAAAGTCATAAGGCCTCCAGACGCTCCTCTAGCTAATTTACAAACCATATCCCCTTGATTCCATATTTTTTTTGCTACTTTTTTTATTGAATCTCATGAGTTTTTGTTTCTTGCAACATGATAATAGTTGGATTCACTTGATTTCTTATTGCACTGACTTCCCTGTGTTTGGGAAGGCCATTGAGGCCTCTCAAGTTCCATGAGAAGAACTTCATTTAGATTTTTTGGGATTTCTTCCTCTCATCCTCCCTTGAGGGGGTTTTCCTAATTTGTTGTCTTCAGAACCCAGAATAACCTGTTGAAACAAGGTTCTCTGTTTTCCATTGGCAATGTCATTATCATTTTTAATTTTTTGATGCTCAGCATTTGATATTCTCCCTCTTCTTTTTCACTGCCAAAATCTATAGGAGACTTCACAATGCTCCTGGTTTGTTTAGGACTAAACTAGGGGGAGGCAATTTGTTGTAGAACCGGACTGCCATATTCCTCAATCTGAAGAGTTTCACATATTTGCAGAACCGAGGGATGCAAGATTGCTGTGCTACCATCGAATGCTCCTGCATCACTTTTGATGATATATATTAAAGTAAATACAACCACAAGATGTAAAATGAGTAAGAAATGATAACTATATGATAATGACACTATAATATGCAAGAAAATTATGAGAAACTTTTGCAATAACTTAGAAATATACCATTAATGAAAGCTCACAAAAATAGTACAATGTGATATAATGGAGGACATGAACACTCCATAAATACATGAAGGAACTACATTGTACTCACTCTAACTAATGCAACTAGTCACTATTGTATCTTCTATCACCTCTCTATATCCATCACACACTCTTCTACCTCAAAGGCATATATATAGGGAGATAAGTCCCTTGGCCTTTCATCTACCCTATGACTCATGTACATGTGGACTACATGCACATTTACATAATTGCACATTCTAACACTTGTGCATTTATTACATTGCATGAAGTAATTACTCAAACCTTACTCTAAGGTAAAATACTACTCTAGTTATGTACCCAAGGTGGTACATTAGCATGTACACAATAATGTAATGTACTCCAATATCCCCTTGTATTACATTATTTGGGTATTGAAGACTTTAGTATTCAATATGGATCTTCATATTTCAAGTCCTTTCTAGTTTGAACTGGTCCTTCTTCTTCTTCTTCTTTTGCTTCAATCTTCATGTTGGCTTTCCATGTCTTCTTCATTCCACTGTTCTTCAGTATTTCAAAGTGTTTGAAAGACTTGTTGACCTTGAAGTCTTCTAGTTATCCTTGATGAACTAAGGATCTTATAATATTGCAAATCATAAGCGAGTCAAAATTGCTTCCTTTTCTTTCCTTTGATATTTTGAATGACCTATCTCCTTGCTCAAAAGTTTTAGACTTGAATTCATTGTTAGTGGATGCTTCTGAAATAAGAACTTGAATAAATAATCCAATCTGAATATTAATTTATCTTCAAATATTTTATAGTACTTGTATTTGTAGTAATAAAAGAAATATGAATGATATTTTCCTCCACAATATTTACATGGATGAAAACTCTAGCAGTATGCTTTCTCATGACCAAATTTGTTGTAATAAGTGCATGATGAAGATACCCCAATTTCATTGTTACCTATTTTAGGTGAATCAAGTTCATCCATTTTTTTGATGAAATAGTCAAACCATCTGTGTACAATTGAAGCTATTCCATATTTACTTCTTTCATAAATATGTATGACCTCTTTCTGATCAATATTATTTTCTATATTTTGGTTTTTGATAATATAGTTGTCATCAATTCCTTTCATCATATCTGAAGAATTTACTTTTGGTGAATTCTCAAAAATATTTCTAAACCATATTGGTTATTCTATTCTAATTGTATTTTTCATTATTTTTATTTATAGAATCAAACATATCTCTAAACCATTTTGATTCCTTGAAACCTATATACTTAATAAACTTTTCCATGATTCTTTTGAAGTTGTCTTTATTATTAAGAAAGAAATTTTTTTGATAGGATTTTAAATTTCTAAACCTTTAAGGTTGATTGCCTTATGACTCCCTAGTTTATAATGTGTGATCAAGCCTTTATAAATATTAGATTTTGTAGTATCCCTTATATCTCCTAAGTGTTTGAAATTATGGTCTTGATTAAGTGCTTGATTTAAATTTCCTTTTGAGTTGACTCTCTAATGTTTTGTTCAACTCCTATTTTTCCTTATTTCTCCCTATTGATATTTGCACTTTTAATTTGATGAAGTTCTCTATTTTTCAAGACTCTATGGTTGGATTCCTTTTGTCCCTTTAATTTGTATATGAGACAAGTATAAGCAATAAATTCCAACTTTAAAGCAATCAATGATTTTGCTTCTTTTATCCTTAATTTTCAATGGTTCAATTTTTCTAAATTCCAATGATCTAAAGTTTGATGTAGTACTCCTTATATCTCCCTAATTTGGAAATTTAGAAAATGATAATATTTGCAAAATAATATTTCAATTTTCAAAGGTAGAAAACCTTATATCTCCTAGTTTAAAATTTTGCAAATACTATAATATTTGATTCTCAATCTAATGTAATTTAAAATTTCTCTTAAGGATATAATCTCCTTGTTTAATTGCTTTCTAATCAACTAAGGTTGTAATTTCTCAATGCAATAATAAATAAACTCAACCTTATATCATGCACCTTATAACTCCTTATACTTAAAGAAAGCAAGTATTAAATCATGTAAAAACTATACCTTCCTTGCAATGTGAAATGCACATGTTGATTGGCTTCTATTTTGACTCCTTTATTCAAGCTTCAAGCATTGTATCTATTCTAGTCTGCAACATATGATGCTACACATTAAATGAGCTTTGTTCTCTTGCATTATTTGGACTATATTACCTCCTCTTTCAATGTTATTGACCTCTACAAAATCTCTCTCTTCACGCTCTTCTTGTGCAGTGGTTATTAATACCTTTGTCCTCCTTGAAAGGTATGCCAAGTGGCACCTTCGTTACCTCGAGCTTGAGAATTCTTGCTAGGTGGTATTGTGACAACCCTCCTAAATATGGCTCTTGTCTTTATCTATTTTTCTACAAGAACATGGTGCTGCTAATCAATCTGTGGATGCAGGAACGGATGCACCTGCTGGTAGGGAGCATCACAAAAGCATTGGTATCTTCCTCGATCTACGAGCAACGGGTATCCGAGGGAAAGGTAAGTTTGGGATATGATGAGCGACGAAGTTTTCACCTATGTTAGGGCATTAAATCCCTACTGGCAATCCTTCCGCCAACGGTCCATGTAGATTGCATCCACGTAGCTGCATTCTAGGATTCTGTGTTTGATTGCAAAATTTCTATCATGTTTAATGGTTCAAAAATAAAATATAAATATGCATATAGGAGACCACAATAATAATAATAAAAAGGAATAATAAGAATATTAATAATAACAATAAACTACTAATTATAATTTATAATATAAATAATATATAAGAAAATAAAGGGGCATCATATGATAAGGCCCTGGGAAATATGAGGTTAACCTATACTCTAAGTTGGCGGACAAAATAGAATCGTTACACATGGAAATTGGGGGAGGGGCATGTGTATTACAAGTGGCACCCCCTTAATCATCCCCGCCCTTTATTTAAAGAAAGGTAATTTTGTGTTAGAGGATGGTATGTGAGGGTAAAGGGAAATAGAGGGTGCAAGACTCGATAGGAAGATTGGAAGAGTGAGGCGGGCATCGTATTCAGGTCTGGTCGAATCTTTCTATAAAATTTAAATATAACCTAAGAGAATTTAAATGGACACTGCATTAAACAAAAATGGGGAATTTAATTGGAATGAAGCATGAGAATGGTTTATGAAATCTCCTCTGTAATTGACTATGTTTTTGCTGGCAATAAGACTATGGCTAAATTTTAATATTATGGAAATTCATCTGTGAGTGACTGCATGGGTTTTGTTAGCCAATAAGGAAATTTTGTTGAGCTGCGTTTGCATTTTACTGTAACCCTAATAATACTTCTATTGTAAGTTTGCTTGGCTCTCGATTATTCTGCTGCACCTGCTAATTGTATAGTCGTATAAGTTTATTGTGTGAGTTTGCTTGGCTTATTATTTGTATAATTGATAGTTGTGTAAGTTTATTGTGTGGTTCTTCTGTAAGTTTGCTTGGCTTCTGATTATTCTATTGCACCTACTGATTGCATAGTTGTGTGAGTTCATTGTGTGGATGTGGGTGCATTTTATGAATGATTAATCAAGGATTACCTCCTGCGTAACTTATGGTTGTTTACACACTTTGCTTGTAACTTATGGGTGCCATGGGTGAGAGTGGCACTGAGCGATGAAATGGGGAATAGGAAAACTCTGGTATTAATTCCCATATTCTATTAAAAAAAAATGTTGATGGGAAAATTTGGTATGGCTTCTATATGCGTCTTATTTTTCTTTGAATGCATTTTGTGTATGATACAAACTTTTGTCTGCATGGACTTGGGTGTGATTGCATATAGGGTAGCCTGCATTCATGGTAGTTGGCCGCTCTGATCCCTTGGTTTAAAATTTTATCCCCAAAACCCTAGCCCTAGTTGATGGAGGTGGACTCTAATAGCAGAAGCATGCACTCAATAAGTAATGCCACCATGGCCATTAAGCTCATGATACACACTCAGTTCTGCGCCAGTTGTATTTGGACGAAGAATGTCTTTAATATTTGATTAAGGCCAGTATATGAATGGTTGTGTTCTAAAATATTTTGGTTGTCATCTTAAAAACCATTGGAGGCTTTGTTACAAACGAAATCTGATAGTTGTTGTTGATGATATGGTTTCCATTTATGTAATTTAAGGACCATTTGGTGTTGTATTCATGCATAACTATTGTAGGGTTGTCGTTGAGCGATTTTGTTATCTTATGTTTGAATTAAGAAAGTTGTTTTTATATATGGTTATGTACTCCTGAAGTTATACACTGTGTATATGGTTACGTTGTTATATATTTTTGTACTTTTTGTCTTTGAATTGTATTTTTCTTGGTTCTTGGTAAGTGGAGTACCAGGTGTATGGTGATATTACCTTCATTGTCACTCAACTAAATTTGTAGCATCATTTCCGTGGTTATTAATCTGGCCTTGCTCTTGTAAGATTAAAGACTTAAACCCTGTCTATACTCTTGGTTCAAATTGTAGAACATAAAAATTAGTATTAAAAAGCAAATGGTTGTCAAGTAATTTTATCTCCCTGATTTTGTCCATAGTGATAAGATTGACTCTCTGAAAAATGATAGGTTGATGTCTTGGGATATTATGGTCTTATTTTACATATTAAAACTGGAGTGAGTTTGTGATTAAATCCGACCAGAAGTATACAAAATATTACTGTTTAAAAATCTATGTTTGCTTTTCGAGTTTCAGTTTATGAAGTGGTATATGATTAAATTGATGAAACCTTCTGCTATGCTCTTGTTGGATTATGTTTGCTTTGATAAATAACACCCGTGGCTACTCATTAAAACCTATAGATTAATTCAGTATTATATTTTTAATTGACCTTCGAGGAAAGCATGGATGGTATATTGTATATGTTTGGAATTTTGATCCATAGACGTTATTTGGTTATGACCCAAATCCCTTGGCAATGATTTCTGTTGCGACAGCCACCCAATTCGTTCCTCGTGAGTCCGCATTGATTGAAAGCATTTCTAGTAGGGTTGTGTGCCAATTGATTTCCTAAGTATTCCCAAGGCACAGTATTTTCTTGTGTCACCTCGATTTGGGAACAAACCTAGGTGTCATTGTAGGTCACTGAATTGCATTAACTTCTGAATTATGCGGAATGTCTTGTTTAGTGTGGCTAATCAATTGTATCATCAGCCAAAGTGGGCACTCAATCTAAGCATTAAACTCATGACTTTAAACATGTCATGTCCAGCTTGACCATGAGCTCTTATGAAATCTGGGATCTCATCATTCCCTAGATAATTATGACCTAACACCTTGGCTTAGATTCGTAATAATATTTTGCTTGAAATCGGGGATGACATGTGTTGTTATTTGTCTTGGGAAAACTAAACATGTTGGAATATGAAAAGTTAAATTATAGACTCCTTATTGGGAATCATAGTGCATGATTTAAATTGATCTTATGCTGATTTGAATTAAAGAATAAAAACCTTGTTCTACGTAAATATTATTTGGCTTCTTGTGTTAAATATAAGGAAAGATATCATTAGAAATCGTGGCTGGAAAAATAAAAATCTTATTTGTCTTTATGTTGTCAGAGATGAAGGAAATATGTTGTTTGTCTTCATGCTTCGAAATTTATATGGCTTTATTTGACTTTATATTTAATAAAATGAGAAATATCATTAGGCCTTATCTTTCAAAGATATGGGGAAATGTTTTTAAGGAATATGTTAAAAGTAAAAAGAAAATGTTACTCGACTTTATGCTTTAAAAATTAAGAGGATGTGTTATTTATCCCTATGTCTTCAAATTATTTTGGTCTTATGGGAGTTATGTTTAAAGATAAGGAAAAATATTTGAGAGAATAAGTTAGATGTTCTTTAAAAGAAGAGAAAAATTAAATTGTTCTTGACTTATGTTCTTTTTATGATTTTTAATTTATAAGGAAAAAGATAAATGGTTGTTGCTTATAGAAAAGATATCATTTGATTTTATGCTCTAATGTTCAATAAAAATCCATCAGACCTTATGTTTTCAAGATAAAAGGGAAATGTTTATGAAAATGGGATTATTATCTTTTAGATGAAGGGAAGATTTGGTAGAAAATGTTATTTATGTTTTTAAGAGATGGAAAGAATTTGTCTTTATGTTTCAAATTAAGAAAAGTCATTTGACTATATGTTTAAAGAGAAAATGGGGAAAATTATTTTTATAAAGTGGAAACATTATCATGAAGTCTTTATGCCTTGGCTTTTAAAAGGTCATGATGAAATATTTTTGTAAGATACTAGAGCCTGAGAATACCAGAGCATACCTTAGTTGTTCCTTGAGACATCATGAACAAATACCAAACCTACCCCTTAAACCTTAGACAAACCTTGCCAAAAATGCCTCCGAAAGTGGGAGGATAATACTAGAGATTGTGGGAAGATAATCTTGACTTCAATGATGATATTATAGGAAGGCAATTATCATCAAAATAAAAATTATGGTGTTGTGGGTAGGCAATCATCATCGAAATAAAAATGATGGTGTTATAGGTAGGCAATCATCATGATAGGGTTGCGGGTAAGCAATCATCATCGAAATAAAAATGATGATGTTGTGGTAGGCCATCATCATAAAAATAATGATGTTGCGGGTAGGCAATCATTATGAATCAGGGCTCTAACCACATTTCTGATGAGAAAATTCAGAACGGGAGGTAACGAAGGGTTGTATGGGCATCCCTTCTAGGTTATCCCTACTAGTGATTGAGCGACGGAATGTGTTGACTAGGTAATACCGACAACATGATGGTATGGGACATCATGTTGGTTAATCAACACATAACATCGGGTGCTTACTAGGGTAGTGGTAAGACCTTAGATGATGCTCTAGGGCAAGTGGTTGATCATCTAGCTCGAGCATGTATGCGCTAAGTCTTACAGGACAATAAACCTAATGATTGGACAATCTTGTAAGACATGGGAAGGTATGCGTCACACCTCTAGGTGATATGGGCCCTAGAGGATAAAAGAAACCCACTGCCTGGACTTAGGATCTCGGGAGGAGATGGAAGTTCCAAATGGCAACTATACGGGATCTGGCCAATCTCGATCTCATGAGTATTCTGGATGTAGTAGAATGGCACTCGTGAAGATATTCTTAACATGCTCACACTAGAAAAAGAAAGTTGATAAGAATAAAATAAAGAAATTTTTTGACTCCCAAGTGGTAGTGACTTGGGGAGAATAGACAACCAAGTGGTAGTGACTTGGGGTGCTTGTTACATTTGGTATCAGAGCATGGTTGTGAACTATTTTCTGACTTAATACCCAAAAATTGATTGGGCTCTTTTTTTTCAGGCCATGGCTAGCTCCTCAAAGAGATCTACGATGGTACAGTGGGAAGGGCTGACCAAAAATCCCATAAGGGTTCTCAGGAAAGCTACGAGGACCGAGGATATGGGAGGAACCGTAGAACCCCCTCGGGTAATGAGGAGGGAAAAAGAACCTGCTCCTAGAGAGGACAAATTAGTTTGAATGATGCAAATGATGCGAGAACAAATGAATGAACAAAAGGAACAAATGGAGCAACAAAGAACCCAAATGGCTGAACACATGGCTCAACAGAAAGCTCAAATGCTGGAGCATATGGAACAATAGAAAGCCCAACTAACTCAGTAGCAAGAGATGATCTCCCAACAATAGAAAATAATAGAAAACCTGGCCAAAGGAAAGGAAATGGTAACCACTAAGGAGGAGACATCTATTGACCTTGAAAGGTGACAAGTAGGCTCTGAGTTAGATAGGGATATGCAAAAAATAGATATAGCCAAGTTCGATGGCAAAGGGAATGGGGAAGAGGCCGAGAGATGGCTAAATAGTCTAGAAGCCTACTTTGCCATTAGAACCATCTCATCCAAATCTAAGACTTCTTGGGCGGTATTTCGACTAACAGGAATTATGGCAGATTGGTGGGATACCTATAAGAAAACTCATAATGTGGAGGCCACCGATGTACATTGGAAAATTTTTGTGAAAGCCTTTAAGGAAATATTCTTGAATTTGCAATTTTACTTAGAAAGGATCACAAAATTTTCAAGATTTAGTCAAGGCAACATGATTGTTATTGAATATTATCAATGCTTTGTGCAATTACTTAAATACATGCTTGAGTATGAACAAAGAACTGAGATTAAGGTCCAGAAATTCCTTTTAGGACTCCACCCAAGAATTGGACGTCTGATTCTGATGTTGAAACCTGCAACCCTCGCTGAGGCCTATGACTTGGCTAGGTAGGAAGAGGATAACCATAAGGCCCAGAAAGCCTATTATCAAAAATCCTCGGATAGAGAAGATCCTCAAAGAAAGAAGCATATGGGTTCAGCTAAAAGAGATAGGAACTAGAAGGATAGAAATGAGAACAAAAATTGATTGGGTAAAAACAAGAATCGGTATCAGGGATCCCAGGGTAATAGAGGGGATCAATTTAACCGAGGTGGCTAGGATAGGAAAAATTTTAGAGATAGGTATGATCAAAAATCTAGAAACCCAGGATTTGGCACTAAGGACACCAATAATGGAAATAATAAGGAAAGGGCTCCACGAACTGGCTGTTGGATTTGCAAAGAACCTCATTATGCAGATAAGTGTCCCCTGAGAACTGATAAAAAGGAATCAATAGAACCTACCCATAAGATATTTGTAGCCATAGGTAATCTTAAACTCAATGGGCAAGCTACCCCTTTTTTATTAAATGGAAAAATTTATGATAGGAATGTAAGCATTTTAATTGATTCTGGGGCAACAGATAGTTTCATTTCTTCTAACCTTATGAGGGACATTCCAGAAAAACCTGGGTATATGGCAAAAGGGTGGAAGGTTGAATATGGGTCTGGGCAAACCCATACCATTAATCAGTGCTTATTTGACCCTCAGATAATCTTACCTCAAGGGAAAATGGGTTGGAATTTGTATGTAGCCCCATTACATGCTTTTGATATAATCCTAGGGGTGGATTGGCTCAAAGCTCATAAAGCATTATTAAAATTTGAAGAAAGGTGGATGGAATTCACTGATGATACTATGCAGAGGATTCAAATTTATTATGGATGAAAATCAGTGGAACCACACCTTCTAACAACCATGCAAGTCAAAAGAGCTATAAGGAAAGGAAGTAGAGTCTTTGTAGTAAAAATTAATAAGAAAGAGGACATTGAGACTGGGACAAGTCTATTTCAGACATATCCAGTACTAAATGATTTTAGGGATGTCTTCCCTAAGGATCTTCCCGGTCTCCCACCCTAGAGAGAATTTGATTTCTCTATAGAACTCCTACCAGGAGCAACCCCTGTAGCCCGAGCACCTTACAGAATGACTACCATTGAGTTACAAGAACTCAAGACTCAACTTCAAGAACTATTAGAAATATGGCTCATTAAACCTAGTGTCTCTCCATGGGGAGCACCTATCTTATTTGTTAATAAAAAGGATGGGTCACTAAGATTATGTATTGATTATAGGATGCTAAATAAGATGATAATAAAGAACAAGTATTCCTTACCCAGGATAGATGACCTATTTGACCAACTGAAGGGAGCTTCAATATTCTCAAAAATTGATCTTAGGTCTGGCTATCACCAGCTCAGAATTTGAGAGGAAGACACCCATAAAACTACATTTTGAACAAGATATGGCCACTATGAATTTATAGTGCTACCTTTTGGTTTGACCAATGCTCCGACAACTTTTATGAACTTAATGAATAACGTATTCCGGGAACAATTAGACAAGTTTGTATTGGTATTTCTAGATGACATATTGATATACTCCAGGAATAAAGAGGAACATGACCAACACATGAAAATTGTTCTCAAAAAACTTAGAGAAAATCAGTTGTATGGAAAATTGTCAAAATGTGAGTTCTATACCTCCCAAGTTCGTTATCTGGGTCATATAATTACGGTTGAAGGAATATCAGTGGACCCAAGGAAAATAGAGGCTATCATTGAATGGCCTACCCCAACTAATGTCTCTGAGGTACGAAGTTTTATGGGGTTGGCCGGATATTATCGACGTTTTGTGTAGAACTTCTCTAAGGTAGCTTATCCAATAACCAACCTTCAAAAAAAGGGTAAGACCTTTAAATGGACTACTCGATGTGAGGAAGCCTTCAAAACTCTCAAGGAGAAGTTGACAACAACCCCAATTCTAAGAATACCAGATCCTAAACTACCATTCATGGTTTGCACCGATGCCTCCTTAGAAGGTTTAGGAGGGGTTCTTATGCAGGAAGAAGGCATTATAGCTTATGAGTCCCGAAAACTTAAGAAACATGAACTGAATTATGCCACCCATGATTTAGAACTAGCAGTAGTAGTACATGCTCTTAAAATGTGGAGACACTACCTATTGGGTAAACCCTTTGAACTCAAGACTGATCATCAAAGCTTAAGATATATTTTTACCCAGCCAATGCTCAATGCTAGGCAAAGGCGATGGATGGAATTACTGGTAGAATATGATTTTGGCATTGAGTATATTAAAGGGAAAGAGAATAAACTAGCCGATGCTCTGAGTCGGAGGAAGTACATTACTGCTATAGCACAATGCCATTTTGAAATAATTGATCAGATAAGGAATCTCCAACTTCAGGATGAATTCTCACAAAAATATCGAGATTTGTTAAGACAAGATTCAGAAAAAGCAAGGGATTTTGAAATACGAGAAAACACATTGTATTTCAGAAATAGAATGGTGGTGCCAAATGACCAAAACCTAAGGAACATGTTGCTTCAAGAGGCACATTGTGCCCCTTATTCCGCTCATCCAGGCTATGTAAAGATGCATGAAAATATGAGAAAGGATTATTATTGGCCAGGAATGAAGAAAGATATCACAGAATTTGTGGCTAAGTGTTTAGAGTGCCAAAAGGTGAAGGTAGAACATTTACACCCTGTAGGATGTCTATATACACATGATATCCCAATTCATAAATGGTAGGTTGTGACCATGGACTTCATTGTTGGGTTGCCTAAAAATCGTTTCCAGCATGATACCATTTTGGTTGTGGTTGACAAATTAACTAAAGTGGCACATTTTCTGCCTAGAAATATTAAATATGGAGCTCCTACAGTAGCCCATAAATTTTCCAGGGAAGTGGTACGACTACATGGTTTCCCCGAAACAATTATATCGGATAGAGATTCTCGGTTCACATCCAAATTTTGGCAAACATTACATCAAGCATGGGGAACAAAACTTAACATTAGCACTGCCTACCATCCTAAAACTGATGGAAAAACGGAAAGAGTGAACCAAGTCTTAGAAGATATGCTTCGGATGTATTGCATGGACCATCAGACCAAATGGGAAGACTACCTTTTTCTGGTAGAATTTGCTTATAATAATGGTTACCACACTTCTTTGGGCATGGCCCCATTTGAGGCACTATACGGGAAAAGGTGCAGAACATCGTTATCATGGAGCAATCCAGAAGATCGGGTAATGATCGGGTCGGATATGGTTAAAGAAATGGAGGAGCAACTCAGCCAAATTTGCCAAAGGCTCAAGGAAGCCTCAGATCGGCAAAAGAGTTATGCCAACCTCAAAAGAACTCCAAGAGAATTCTCTGTGGGAGACAGAGTATTCCTAAGGGTTAAGCCAACCAAGAGCTCTATAAAATCCTCTAAACTAAGTCCAAGATTTGTAGGACCTTTTACCATTCTTGCCAAAATCAGCCCAGTCGCCTATAAGTTGGCCTTGCCACCCAACTTGTCAAAAATCCATGATACTTTCCATGTGTCCCTCCTCAAGAAATATATTTTTGACCCTTCCCATGTCTGGAATGTTGATCACTTGCAGATGATCGACCCCCTACGCATTGAAGTCCAACCTATCAGAGTATTGGGTTTTCGAACCAAGCAACTAAGGAAATGAAATATTGAGTAGTGTAAGGTCCAATGGGACCAATATTCTGAAAACAATGCCACATGGGAAGATGTGGCTATCATGAAAAGACAATTTCCATTTTTGTTTGAACAATAACTTAAAACAATTTTTTTGAGATATATATATATATATATATATATATATGATGTAAAAGTTTGGTTTAAATATTTTTTGGGTTGATAGTGAAGACATGCTTTCTTTTTAGTAATTATGATTGAATTGACTATATGATTATGATGCTATTATTCATAGTATGATTTGCTTTTGTTTATTCTGGTATGCATTTGAAAACATAGGGACTATGTTTAATCTTAGAGGGGGAGGATGTAACAACCCTCCTAAATATGGCTCTTGTCTTTATCTATTTTTCTACAAGAACATGGTGCTGCTAATCAATCTGTGGATGCAGGAATGGATGCACCTGCTGGCAGGGAGCATCACAAAAGCATTGGTATCTTCCTCGATCTACGAGCAATGGGTATCCGGGGAAAGGTAAGTTTGGGATGTGATGAGCGATGGAGTTTTCACCTATGTTAGGGCATTAAATCCCTATTGGCAATCCTTCCACTAATGGTCCATGTAGATTGCATCCACGTAGCTGCATTCTAGGATTCTGTGTTTGATTGCAAAATTTCTATCATGTTTAAATAGTTCAAAAATAAAATATAAATATGCATATAGGAGACCACAATAATAATAATAAAAAAAGAATAATAATAATAATATTAATAATAATAATAATAATAATAATAAATATAAATTATAATTTATAATACATATATATATAAGAAAGTAAAAGGGCATCATATGATAAGGCCTTGGGAAATATGAGGTTAACCTATACTCTAAGTTGGTGGACAAAATAGAATCGTTACACATGGCAAGTGGGGGAGAGGCACATGTTGTACAAGTGGCACCCCTTAATCATCTTCATCCTTTATTTAAAGAAAGGTAATTTTGTGTTAGAGGATGGTATGTGAGGGAAAAGGGAAATAGAGGGCACAAGACTCGACAGGAAGATTGGAAGAGTGAGGTGGGCACCATATTCAGGTCTGGTCGAATATTTCTATAAACTTTAAATATAACCTAAGAGAATTTAAATGGACACTGCACTAAACAAAAATGGGGAATTTAATTGGAACGAAGCATGTGAATGGTTTTGAAATCTCCTTTGTAATTGACTATGTTTTGCTGGCAATAAGACTATGGCTAAATTTTAATATTATGGAGTGACTGCATGGGTTTTGTTAGCTAATAAGGAAATTTTGTTGAGCTACGTTTGCATTTTACTGTAACCCTAATAATACTTTTGTTTTAATTTTTTTAATTATGTGAGTTTTTTGTGGTTCGTAAGTTTGCTTGGCTTTCAATTATTCTGTTGCACCTACTGATTGCATAGTTGTGTGAGTTCATTGTGTGGATGTGGGTGCATTTTATGAATTATTAATCAAGGATTACCTCCTGCGTAACTTATGGTTGTTTACACACTTTGTTGTTGTAATTTATGGGTGCCATGGATGAGAGTGGCACTGAGTGATGAAATGGGGAATTGGAAAACTTTGGTATTAATTCCCATATTCTATTAAAAAATGTTGATGGGAAAATTTGGTATGGCTTCTATATGCATCTTATTTTTCTTCGAATGCATTTCGTGTATGATACAAACTTTTGTCTGCATGGACTTGGGTGTGTTTGCATATAGGGTAGCCTGCATTCATGGTAGTTGGCCACTCTGATCCCTTGGTTTGAAATTTTATTCCCCAAAACCCTAGCCCTAGTTGATGGAGGTGGACTCCGATAGCAGAAGCAGGCGCAATAGTAATGCCGCCATGGCCATTAAGCTCATGATACACACTCAGTTTCGTGCCAGATGTATTTGGGTGAAGAATGTCTTTAATATTTTATTAAGGCTAGTATATGAATGGTTGTGTTCTAAAATCTTCTAGTTGTCATCTTAAAAACCACTGGAGGCTTTGTTACAAATGAAATATGATAGTTGTTGTTGATGATATGGTTTCCATTTATGTAATTTAAGGACCATTTGGAGTTGTATTCATGCATAACTATTGTAGGGTTGTCGTTGAGCGATTTTGTTATCTTATGTTTGAATTAAGAAAGCTGTTTTTATATATGGTTATGTACTCCTGAAGCTATACACTGTGTATATGGTTACATTGTTATATATTTTGTACTTTTTGTCTTTGAGTGGTGTTTTTCTTGGTTCTTGGTAAGTGGAGTACCAGGTGTATGGTGATATTACCTTCATTGTCACTCAACTAAATCCCTGTAGCATCATTTCTATGGTTATTAATCTGGCCTTGCTCTTGTAAGATTAAAAGCTTAAACCCTGTCAGTACTCTTGGTTCAAATTGTAGAACACAAAAATTAGTATTAAAAAGCAAATGGTTGTCAAGTAATTTTATCTCCCTGATTTTGTCCATAGTGATAAGATTGACTCTCTAAAAAATGATAGGTTGATGTCTTGGGATATTATGGTCTTATTTTACATATTAAAACTGGAGTGAGTTTGTGATTAAATCTGACCATAAGTATACAAAATATTACTATTTAAAAATCTAAGTTTGCTTTCCGAGTTTCAGTTTATGAAGTGGTATTTGATTAAATTGATGAAACCTTCTGCTACGCTCTTGTTGGATTATGTTTGCTTTGATAAATAACTTGTGGCTACTCATTAAAACCTATATATTAATTCAGTATTATATTTTTAATTGACCTTTGAGGAAAGCATGATGGCATACTGTATATGTTTGGAATTCTGATCCATAGACGTTATTTGGTTATGACCCAAATCCCTTGGCAATGATTTTTGTTGCGGTAGCCACCCAATTCGTTCCTCATGAGTCCACGTTGATTGAAAGCATTTCTAGTAGGGTTGTGTGCCAATTGATTTCCTAAGTATTCCCAAGGCACAATATTTTCTTGTGTCACCTCGATTTGGGAACAACCCAAGGTGTCACTGTAGGTCACTAAATTGCATTAACTTCTGAATTATGTGGAATGTCTTGTTTAGTGTGGCTAATCAATTGTATCATCAACCAAAGTGGGTGCTCAATCTAAGCATTAAACTCATGACTTTAAACATGTCATGTCCAGCTTGACCATGAGCTCTTATGAAATCAGGGATCTCATCATTCCCTAGATAATTATGACCTAACACCTTGGCTTAGATTCGTAATAATATTTTTCTTGAAATCGGGGATGACATGTGTTGTTATTTGTCTTGGGGAAACTAAACATGTTGGAATATGAAAAGTTAAATTATAGACTCCTTATTTGGAATCATAGTACATGATTTAAATTGATCTTCCCATGCTGATTTGGAATTAAAGAATAAATATTTTATTTGGCTTCTTGTGTTAAATATAAGGAGAAATCATTAGAAATCATGGCTGGAAAAATAAAAATCTTATTTGTCTTTATGTTGTCAGAGATGAAGGAAATATGTTGTTTGTCTTCATGCTTCGAAATTTATATGGCTTTATTTGACTTTATATTTAATAAAACGAGAAATGTCATGAGGCCTTGTTTTTCAAAGATATGGGGAAATGTTTTTAAGGAATATGTTAAAAGTAAAAAAAAAAATGTTACTCGACTTTATGCTTTAAGAATTAAGAGGATGTGTTATTTATCCCTATGTCTTCAAATTATTTTGGTCTTATGGGAGTTATGTTTAAAGATAAGGAAAAATATTTGAGAGAATAAGTTAGATGTTCTTTAAAAGAAGAGAAAAATTAAATTGTTCTTGACTTATGCTCTTTTTATGATTTTTAATTTATGAGGAAAAATATAAAGGGTTGTTGCTTATAGAAAAGATATCATTTGATTTTATGCTCTAATGTTCAATAAAAATCCATCAGACCTTATGTTTTCAAGATAAAAGGGAAATGTTTATGAAAATGGGATTATTATCTTTTAGATGAAGGGAAGATTTGGTAGAAAATGTTATTTATGTTTTTAAGAGATGGAAAGAATTTGTCTTTATGTTTCAAATTAAGAAAAGTCATTTGACTATATGCTTAAAGGGAAAATGGGGAAAATTATTTTTATAAAGTGGAAACATTATCATGAAGTCTTTATGCCTTGGCTTTTAAAAGGGCATGATGAAATATTTTTAGTAAGATACTAGAGCCTGAGAATACCAGAGCATACCTTAGTTGTTCCTTGAGACATCATGAACAAATACCAATCCTACCCCTTAAACCTTAGACAAACCTTGCCGAAAATGCCTCCGAAAGTGGGAGGATAATACTAGAGATTGTGGGAAGACAATCTTGACTTCAATGATGATATTACGGGAAGGCAATTATCATCAAAATAAAAATGATGGTGTTGCACATAGGCAATCATCATCAAAATAAAAATGATGGTGTTACGGGTAGGCAATCATCATGATGGGGTTACGGGTAAGCAATCATCATCAAAATAAAAATGATGATGTTGCGGGTAGGCCATCATCATAAAAATAATGATGTTGCGGGTAGGCAACCATTATGAATCAAGGCTCTAACCACATTTCTGATGGGAAAAGTCAGAATGGGAGGTAACGAAGGGTTGTATGGGCATCCCTTCTAGGTTATCCCTGCTAGTGATTGGGCGACAGAATGTGTTGACTAGGTAATACCGACAACATGATGGTATGGGACATCATGTTGGTTAATCAACACATAACGTCGGGTGCTTACCAGGGTAGTGGTAAGACCTTAGACGATGCTCCAGGGCAAGTGGTTGATCGTCTAGCTCGAGCATGTATGCGCTAAGTCTTACAGGACAATAAACCTAATGACTGGACAATCCTGTAAGACACGGGAAGGTATGCATCACACCTCTAGGTGATATGGGCCCTAGAGGATAAAAGAAACCCACTGCCTGGACTTAGGATCTCGAGAGGAGATGGAAGTTCCAAATGGCAACTATACGGGATCTGGCCAATCTCGATCTCATGAGTATTCTGGCTGCAGCAGAATGGCACTCGTGAAGATATTCTTAACATGCTCACACTAGAAAAAGAAAGTTGATAAGAATAAAATAAAGAAATTTTTTGACTCCCAAGTGGTAGTGACTTGGGGAGAATAGACAACCAAGTGGTAGTGACTTGGGGTGACTTTTACATACATGAATGTTAGATGATGTTATACTAGCGTAGGTGTTTTGATAATGTAGATATTATACGAGCCTTGAATAATGACTGAGCATTACTTTAGGATGAGCACTCTTTTCTTTGAGAAGACATTAAATTGCAGAGGTATTTTTGTGTATATGAAGATGCTCTTCTCCCTTGTGCCAAGTGGCACGATATTCCTTTGCTTGAGGTGGCAAGTGGAAGGTCTTTCCCTTGCATGTAACTATGCTTTCAACATCTTATTTCTTCAATGTTCTTGACAACTATTGCAAGTTGTTTTGGCTTGCAATGTGCTTTCTCCAAAAAATGGTGGCACTCTTCTCCCACGAAGGTGGTTCTACTTCAAAAATGGTAGCTCTAAGGTGCTTCAACGCTATTTTCTAGGTGGTGGTTTCATCCAAGCTATTATCGTTGTTTGCTTGGGTAACGTGCCTTGTTGCTTACACCTTGCTTTTTATGTTATTCCTTAACATTGTTCTTCTTGCAACTAGAAATGCATTATACTGCCTTGCTAATACCATTATGTTTCCCAACTTCGTATCTTATCTATTACAGGTTATTATTTCCCCTTGAGCACTATTTTCATAAGACCTATGATGCTGAATCTAGTATCTTTAGACACCTTGGAAAATGTGCTATTGAGCCCTTAGTTGGCTCTCTTCTTTCACTTTGTAGCTTGCTCTTGAAAATTGATGATTCAACAACTTTAAGACTGTAATATACTTATTATTATAGTGTCTTAAGACACTCTAGCTTCTATCCTCATTTTTGTACATTGAAAAGGATAAAAACCTATGACTCATGTACATGTGGACTACATGCACATTTAATCATTGCACATTCTAACACTTGTGCATTAATTACATTGCATGAAGTAAAACGTTACTCTTAAGGTAAAATCCTACTCTAGTTATGTACCCAAGGTGGTACATTAGCATGTACCCAATAATGTAATATATCCCAACAAACCCTTCCATCCCCTAAACCCTTGAGTGTAGAGGAATCAACATACACCCACAATCACCTTGGCTCCTAGTGGATCTAGCCAAGAATCATATGCAGTAAGGTAGTTTCCCCCCATCTATAATGATTGATATGAGTTTATTACATTACTATTTGGGTTTGCAAATTTACCAAAAATCACATAAAGTTTTGATTTCACAATCTAAGTATATTCTAGAAATCTTGTAAAAGTTTGATATGAAAAATCGTAAATGTGTTTCTAATCCTATGATTTCTATCAAATTTAAATTACTAAATATTCTAAACCTATTGATGAAACTCAATATAGGTAATTGATTGGTAGCTTACTATATCTAACTATATCTAGGCTTGATATAGCTTATGTTGTTAATGTTATGGCTAGATTTATGCATAAGCCCTATGATGTTCATCTTAATGTTGTTCATAGAATACTTAAATATCTAAGTGGAACAACAAACTTAGCCTTAGAATATTTAAGTAATTCTCATGTAAATTTGTTTGGATATTGTGATAGTGATTATGCTATGGACAATATTGAAAGGAAATCCACAAGTGGATATTGTTTCTCCTTAGGATCAGGTGTGATATCTTGGTGTAGTAAGAAAAAACCAACCATAGCACTCTCCTCAATTGAGGTTGAGTATAGAAGTGCTACCTTAGCATGTCAAGAAGCTATTTGGATTCAAATACTACTTAGTGAGATTGGTTTTAATAACAATAAATCCATCACTTTATTTTTTGATAATCAATCTTCAATAGCATTAGCTAAAAATATTGTTTTGCACCAAAGGACAAAACATATTGAGATCCAAGCACACTTTATTAGGGAGAAGGTTTTAGATGGAACAATTAAACTAATTTATTGCCCAACTAATGAAAACATTTCTGATATTTTCTTAAAACCATTAGTAGAATCTAAATTTTCTTACTTTAGAAATAAACTAGGCTTAAAAGAATTACCCTCAAGGGGAAGTAATGTATAAATATTATGTGATGCCAGTTATTTTAAGTATTTATTATTATTATTTTAAGATTTTGTGAAATGTATGCCACTTTTTTATCCATGTTGATGGAATATGTATGACACTTGTTTATCAATGTTGATGGAAGCTATTTTTCCATGTTGATGGAATATGAATGCCACTTGTTTATCAATGTTGATGGATGTTATTTTTCCATGTTGATGGAATATTTATGCCACTTATTTATCCATTTTGATGGATGTTATTTTTCCATGCTGATGAAATATGTATGCCACTTGTTTATCCATGTTGATGGGTTTTATTTTTCCATGTTAATGGAATATGAATGCCACTTGTTTATCCATGTTGATGGGTTTTATTTTTCCATGTTAATGGAATATGAATGCCACTTGTTTATCCATGTTGATGAAATATGTATATCACTTATTTTTATTTTCCATGTTGATGGAAACCTTATTTACATATCATATTTTATATTACTGACTCTATGTCATGTTTCTTTTGTAGATCCATGTTGATGGATGGTGCCTTACCTCTTGCCACACAACTTGGAGTCTCTATGCTATTGTTGAAGATGTCTTTGCCAAATAGTTTGCTCCTTGGTGGATTGGTTCTTGGGAACCTCATATTTTGTAATATTATACTATAACCCCAATATTTGTTTTTGATTACATAGGAGAGTTGATTACAACCACTATTTTTAGTAACTGGCTAGCACAGGGTTCAAACCATAAGGACTGCCCCAAATAAACCTATCCGTCTTATTCTTATTGACATGATATGATATGGGGACCATCGATAGCTCAGGTTTCGTACCATAATTGTAAATATGACATGCACTCAAAGGATTCAAAGTAGACTACTACATTTGCAAACACTTGGCTTCCCCCCAAGGTTTGAACCTAGGTCTCTTCTTGGTAAGTGCCCAACCACACTTGCACTTACCAATCCACCTAGCCCTATATTGAGTTTCAAATGATGAAGAGCATGGAACCCCAATTGTAACCCCAATATTATATTAAGGGGGAGTGTTGGAACATATAATCCAATTTTGGGATTATTATTGTAAATTCACCTAAGTATAAAGGTGAATAAAATATTAGGTATCTAGGTATCTAGGCTTTAGGATAAATAAATTAAATAGGTACTTAAATTATATTAAATAATATTACCTAGGTTAAATATTATACTAAGGTATATGATTAAGTAAATATATACATCGGTGATGGATATTTTAAGATAAGTATTCACATGCTCATAGAGGTGACGAGCCTCCCTGACAACGAAGAAATTGTTCAATGTGACAAGCACTCATTGGCTAAGGAGATGAGTTTCTTCAGAGATAAAGGTAAGAAATTGGGAAGGAAAAAAATTGAAATCATTAGGAAGTACATCCCCTAGCCATGGAATAGAGTCATGCTTCCTCCAGTACTTCACAATCGATGAGACTAATTTCCTTCTTAGGAGCTTTCAACTAGTCTTCATGAACAATATCAGAGACTTTAAGGTAATTAATGTGCTATAATAATTATTTAGATCCATGGTGAATTATGTCCACAACATCAAGAGAGGCACTTCCACCCATCTAGTGCATCAGGATCATATTATACTGTATAGGTATACCCTCCAGAAGAGACCTAAAAAGCCACCATTTCCTATGTTGGTAGACCTCTACCTCTATTTTAGATTCAATCCATGGAAACCCTCATCTGGATACCTTGATAGAGGATTATACAATGGAGAATGTTTCTATTAAAACCACCAAAATTGAGAGAAAGTTAGATTTTGGCTATAACTCTGGTGACACTCCCCTTCGGTTAAAACAAAGCCCTACCATCATTATTTTAGGAGAAAAACTCAAAGCAGTAAGTGAAAGATATCCATTATCATTGAGTGTGATTAGGAGAAACTAAGAGATTCACCTGTGCTGTAAAAGAAAGTAAAAATTAAAGGTGTCTCTGCTCGCTCATCCTCCCAAAAGGGAGATGAACCTCTGAGTGGGTTGTCCAACCGCATACAATAGAGATCAAATAGGGATCCCCTCATTGGATTGGAGGAGACTCTAAATTCCATGCTTAGAGAATCCAAGATGGTATAATCTCTCCTTCAAAAAGCTATGAATATGGTTGAATATTTGAAAAACTAGAATGTAGAGTGCATTCAAACAATCGATGAAGAGCATGGAGCGATCAAGGTTTCTATTTAACTGCCTCTACTTTAACTATTTCTTTTTACTTATCATCTAGGTGTTAGATTTTGAGGATATATTTAGTGGAGAGATCTAACATAGGTCCCAATGAAATACAAGAAACATGAAAGAAAGTGAAACAATAGTATGATTCAAATAATTATAAATAGAAGTGAAAAAAATACAATGCAATATGGAGGAAATGGTCGATATGAGCTACAATGTACTCCATATAGGAGTACTTGATAGATCTTGATATGAATATTATTGTAATCTACTATTATGAGGCCCTTTATATAAGAAGATAGATTCCTTGACCAACACTCTACCTAGTTGTATAAGGGGACACCTTGCACATTACAACTTGCACATTGCCACTTGTGCATTTATTACATTGCTTGAAGTAACTAGATAACTTACATGATCCAAATTATGTACCTAAGGTGGTACATTTACATGATCCAAATGATGTAATATAATCTAACTCAAAAACCCCCTGTATTACATTATTTGGGTATTGAAGATTTCAATCTTATATATGGATCTTTGTCTTTAGATGTTCTTCAACTTGATCTAGTCCTCTTTAATTCACATTACACTATATGCCTTATTGCATTGGTTATTATTCTTCTTCTTCTTTATTGGAGTTAGTAATTTCATAGGTGGATGTGCTATCACCTGCTTCTTGCAAAGAAATTTTCTCTTTGCTTTTGTCCTTGTCATCATTCTTTGTGTCTTGTATAGAAGCTTTTGAACATACACTTAGAGCATCATGATAAGATTTTGAGTTAGTAGAACTTGAAGTACTAATACTGCATGAGGATTGAAATATCTTCACTAGTGAAGATTCATCTAACTCTATTTTCAGCTTAAGTAATTCTATCAATCCTTTTTGTTCTACATTTTTATCCTTATAACATTTGAATGTAAGTAGTGCCATGTATAGTATGCTTTCGTATTCTAAAGGAATTTGAATTTCATTATTTCCTTTGTCAATTGCTTCAGTGAGTTGAGCATGTAGATAGTGCTCCATAATTTCAAACCTATATTTTAGAGCTTCATTTTGTATCCTTTTTGAAATAGGATCTAAGTTTCCTTCAGATTTTATAAGTGAATTCTTGATTCCACTTTTTATGACACTTGCTCTTTCTTTTCTAATAGTGTTGTTCATGTCATTGTTTATTGTATTACTTGAGGTAGACATATTTATAGTTTCTTGGAACAAAGTGCTTGTAATTGATTAGATAGAGTCTTCTAAAGTGTTCTGCCTTGTGACTCCCTAACTATTAGCTTTGATTTGATAGACCCTTTTTAGAGCTTAGGCTTTGTAGGCTTCCTTATATCTCCCTAGTTAAGAGATGTGAATCAGTAGAGTCCTTGTAGACTTTGTAGAGACCTTAGTACTTGATAATATTTTTATGAATGCTATTGTTATCAATTTTTATAGAATTCCTTATGTTTCCCTAGTGATTTTGGAAATTCTATACGATAGATACAGTGCTTTTGAGAATAATAGTTCAATTTTGGGTTGATTTTGTAAAGTTTTATGAATAGCAAAAATCAACTTCTTTTACACCTTATTACTCCTATTGAACTTTAAGCACTTTCTAATTTGATGAGGTTTTAATAGTTGGATTCCTTTTGTCCCTTTAATGTGTTTTGAGATAAGTATACCAATTAATTTCCAACTCTTGATTTTCCTTAATAAACCTCATTTTATAGCCTTTAATAAATTGATATTAGTGTTTCTAAATTCCAATTACCTACTTTGATGTAGTATTCCTTATAACTCTATAATACGGAATATTAGAAAACAATGAAATTTGCAATAATAGAAATTTTGATTTTCAAGTAGATTTCCTTATTTCTCCTATGATATAATATTGCAAATATTAGGTAATTTAATATGTGTTTCTCCCTTTTATATTGCTTTCAAATATGGCTGATTTACTTTAGTATTTCAACCTAATGTTATACCTTATAAATATTTGTTAATGAAAGTAAATTTAATAAAGTAGAGATCTTACCTTTGATGTTGTATTTTCTACGTATTCGTCATAGATTTCTACCGTATATGAATTTAGACACCAAAATCTAACCACTTGTCATCCATCCAGGTCTCCCTGCCATATTTACCCCTTTATTTATGTATATCTAGGCATATTTCTTTTTATATGTTTAATATTTAAGTTTTAATATTATATTTTATATATTTAATAAATATATATATTATATATAAATAAAATTCTATCCATCCGATTTGACTTAATCCTAGCCATCCATCTACATCAATCCATGCCACACACCTAGATTTGATCTCCACCCTCCATCACATTTTAATATTGACCATATAGTTTGTGTTGTAAAAACCCTAATGTACCCTAGTGTGGATTATTAATAGAAGTTATTTTTATGGTTCAACCCTTGCGAATCCTAAGATTTCTAAGCCCTAGAGTCCCTAAGAAATTTTTATAAAGTTTTCCTAATACTCCTAACAATATTTGGATTCTTCCTCACATCCTTACCTTCACTTTCGCTCATTTTTGCTTTTGCATCCGTCATCACCCACCTCGTGAAAACCAGATCTAGTTTGGCTGCATTCCCTACAACCCCCTCGAGCACCCACAGGAATTTTCCATTCTGTCGAGTGCCCACAGGTATTTCTTGAGCACCCAAAAGAATTTCCCATTCTATTGAGTTCCCATGGGTGTTTTCCTGAGTGCCCATAGGCATTTTCTCATTCTATCGAGTTCCCATGGGAATTTCCCTAAGTGCCCACGGGCGTTTCCTATTCTACTGAGTACCCAAAGGCATTTCCAGTCCTAGATATGCTATCCCACTAACCCTCAGGTGTCACTAGGGCATTTGAATACCAAATTCTACAACAACGATGATGAATAGAGAATAAAAAATTGATTCAAAAAGGTAAATATTTCATTTTGGTTATTATTTTAGTATTTCTATACTTATAGTTTCTTTTATGCAACTAGGGTTTGTAGTTAATTTGATTTTATTTTTGAGGGTCTCACACAGTGGAGCCCTCACAGTTACTACTAACCCTTGTCTATTGGTTGTATGCAGGTGTGGGAATAATCTACATTCATTGGTCAACTGCTTAAGTTGGAGTGGTCCGATCTAGGATATCCAAGCCCACTCACCTCTGTTGGGATCAATCGAGCGTGAAGACACTACCCTAATTTGTTGGCTAGGGTTTCAAAGAACCCTAGCATATTGATATTATTGTATTGAGCAATAAATATTTGTATAAACCCCAATCTGGGGCATATTTGGTTGTAATATCAAAAATCCACCCAAAAATAAAAATCAAGTTTATTTTTGTGCAATCACATGTGTTTATTTTGCTTTAATTGTTCATTTATTTAAATTTAGTTATTTAGTGTTGTTCAATTTAGTATATACAAATGGTGATCATGGTGGGACCCCCTAAGGGTTTCTCATTTTGATTTATTTTGTTGACTAATTTGCTATTTTCTATCTCATCTTGCAGGGTTTCAGAAGCACAAAATTTGTAGTTTTCATTGGATTAGGGTTTATGGAGATTCGTAGAAGGTTGCAAAAGGTGCGTGAACACCTGACGACACTCGAAGATCATACAAAAATTCCTAGGTGCATTTCAAAAGTTTCCAAGGGTGTTTTACAGAGAGTTAGAGCAAAAATAAAGGCTTTTGGGTAAGTTTACTATCAAACTATAACTTTCTATTTTTACGTATTTTGGCATTTTACATTTTTTTTTTAGATTTCTGGATTAAAATGAACATCACTAATAAATATCATAAAAAAAAATCATTTTAGTTGTATTTTAAGCATTATATTAATCACTACATTTATTCACACATTCCTACTTAAATATTTCTTAATTTTTTGGTTTGCTACATTATTGTTTGCATTTGAACTATCAAGCACATACATTAGTTTGCATCCTAGGGTTAGAGATTTCTATTTTTGTAAGTCTAAATAGGAACAATGTCAAGATACCAAAAGTATCCCCGCATTTGGGTGATTCCAGGTGGAGGAGTAGATGAACCCTCCTCTATTTAGAGAGTGGTCTTAAGTGGTGTACTTTACATCCTTTGGAGAAATTGGTATTCTGGATATTGGATTTTGATTTAGACTGTTGAAAGTAGTTATTTTTCTAACATTGTATGTACACAATAGAAAATTGGAAACTTTTAAAAAGAATCACACACTTCATGCTTCATATTAAATAGTAATGGTTGGATTTCATCATCAGCCATTGCTTGAGATCTGGTGATGGTGGATTTCATCTCCATCCACCAATATCTGCCCTTAGACACCTTAGACTACCCTTGACAAAACTTGTTGGATTTCATCACCAACAAGAATCTCGTTGCCCCATCCTAGCCATAGGAATCACCCATTTCTAATTTATATTAGCACATTGAAATACATGAAATAAAAGTCTAAGAAAATTAATTCACACTAATATGAGATAATAAATGAATGAGGTAAGACACATCTATTGAAAAACTTAGAATTGATTGATCTCTATTTTATTTTTGTGAAGTTTAAATTTTACATTTCACTTTATTGCATAATTTGTATTTGGTTTAGTTTCTTATGGTATTAACAAGAAATCAACAAAAAAAATTAAATCAAAATAATTCCATGGAAAATTCATCCACCTTCCTTGCCACTTCTATGGTAGATTCCCCAAATGTGACATAGATAGATTTGTCTACATGATCCTCACATTATGTGTCACCCATAATATTTCATATGGTTATTCCCAAAATAGAGTCAACCTCACCAACCATTAATTACCACATTACCCATATAGACATGGCCAAAGTAGAGGTTTTCTACAAATTGACTTATTATATCTTAGAGTTCATCCATAATTCCCCTAGTCAAGATCCTACTTTACAACATGAACTTGCTCAATCCCAAACACTATCCAACTTTACCCAGGTGTACACTAACCCTATTTTTGAGACCTCGGTTGCAAATTCCTCTCATTTACCCATTTTCCAATACACAAGTGCTCCTACACTTCTATCCCATATTCATATACATCCACATGCACCAACCCCTTATATGAAGCACATGTAAATGCAGATTCACAAGTTCTAGCCTCCCAAGTTACCATGCCAAGTGTAACTTATTCCCCAACCACATATTCCATGCCATCTACATCCACACATTCTATTTCTGATAGAGAAATTCATGAAGCATAGGAACATTTGAACAAATTGCTTAAGCAACATCAAAACTCTCAACAAAAAGTGCAAGTGAACCCTAAGCCTCTACTAAAATCTACTCAGACCATTCTCATTAACCAAGGTCCATCATGGACACCACAATATTCTATGGTTTCCATACCTACTCCTCCATCTACCCATACCCATTCCATTTCCATAGCCCATACCTATTCCATTCCCATGAGTCAACCCATCCATAGTCCTCATACATCATATCATTTTCTTCATTCACAATCATTTCTTCACAACCTCATAATCATAAAATTCACTCCATGCCACCCAAATCATCACATCTCCAACAACACACTCAATCTAATCCATTCATCAATTCATCCACCACATACACTCAATAAGAAAACCAAGGCTTACAATTAGTTTATCAACACACTGAAATGTTGCAACAAATTTTAACTCAAATCACTAACATTGAGTTGCAACTGAGTCATCATCAATGTCATCATCATTCATGTCAACAACCACAACGTTCAGTTCCATAATCCACATCTTAGGTTATGATACCTGTACCAAAATTTCAAAATCCAACACAATTGGACAAACACACAAAGCATCCTACAAAGCCCTATCAAAACTACATAGTGCTTTCAAAATCTTATTCAACCATTTTTCGAAGGCTTTATGAAGCATAAGAGATTGTACTTCCAAAAATCAAATCAAGTGATCTTAACAAGCCACATGGAAAGAATTATAAGAAGCACTTGTATTGTCCTTATCATCAACAAACGGGCCATGACATCAAAAACCATCATGTATTTAAAAATGTTGTCTAAGATCTTATTGATCTGAAAGTCTTTACCACAAATGGTCAATCTAACCCATCTAATCAAGACATTTGTACAAACTCAATGATCAAGCATACTGGGGATTCTCAGGTTATATCATCCTCCCAGTCACTCACATCAACAATCATCAAGAAAATTAAGGATGCTTAAGGTATAGCACCTTCCTCACAAAAAAAAAATGTCCTAAGGTACTTAATCCCTTTGGTTACATCTCAATTTTCAAAAATATCCAAAGGTACTTAATCCCTTTGGTCACATCTCAAATTTCAAAAATCTCCAAAGATACTTAATCCCTTTGGTCACATCACCAAATTTCAAAAATATCCAAATGTACTTAATCCCTTTGGTCACATAACCAATTTTCAAAAAGCTCCAAAGGTACTTAATCCCTTTGGTCACATCTCAATTTCAAAAATCTCCAAAGGTATCTAATATCTTTGGTCACATTTCAATTTCAAAAGGCTCCAAAGGCACTTAACACCTTTGGTCACATGTCAACTCAAAGTCATTTGCATCTATACATGTTTCTTATTGCTATCTGAGTTCACAAGATTCAAGGAGCACATTAGCTTACCAGGCTAGGGGGAGTAAAAGAACCCAAGCCACTAAACATCATACACTTGAGAGAATTCTATGCTTAATGTGATTTATATATGTATATATACAGGGCTATTACACAAAAACAACATTGCATTGCACACATCTCATTTCATATATTTCATTTCATACACACATTTGCATAAAACTCATTTCATTTCATACAATTGCATTGCATACATTTCATTTGCACACATTGCATTTCACAACATTGCATTTCACAACATTGCATTTCACAACATTGCATTTCACAACTCACATTTCATTCAGAGTGTTTGCACCACCATTCCATACACATTTCACATCTTATATTAGGGATCATTTATTCAGTTCAAGGTATTAATTGGTCAAATAAAGTCATGTTGCCTTAATCAGGGGCACCTTCATATTATTCCACAAAGTCAAATTATCATTTACCTCCATATATCCATAATGCCTAGGTGTTTTTGATCACTTAACCACTCCTAGTGTTTTAAGGAACCCCCAAATACATGTTGAGTTTTATTTAATACCAAGACACATTTTTGATAAAAAAATATTGAATTTTGGGAATTGACTCCAAAACATTCTTGAACTAAACTCAACTTCACATCTTAAAAACATCTTGTGTCAAATATAGATAATACCATACTTGGATTGAACCTCAAAGTGAAAAGGGTGGTCCTTGCTTGTCCCATAATGCAACATAGTCCACAAAAATAGTGGTTTTCACCACTATCACAGTTGCTTCCAAATTCAAAAGATAGAGTAGTAAGGATAGGGTACAATTCTCATCACACTTAGGTTGAGAATTTGATTCCCCAAAGATCTAAATATTTTACATCACACACCACTTATCATTGGGTTGTAAGGATCGTACTACATTTCTAGTTAGACGGTTAAGTAGTCATCCCCAAACCTAAGAGATCAAATACTTGGAATATGGAGTTAGCCTCCATTAGAGCTATAGACACTTGAATGGCAGTGGAGTACGCTCATGCGTGACGACATGTCTCTTTCAAAGAGACTTTTGACTGCACATAAGGACAAGCTAGATTCTTGGTCTCATCCATAATAGGCACCCCCAATTTACTCAATATAGATTAATGAACTCACTTGTACTCAAATTAGTTCTTGATTACCTCGATTCATTACCATGCTCTTGATTCAGTAAATGAATTCACTACACACATTTGGTCCTAAGGGAATTAGGTAGTATTTAGTGAGTTTTTTTGTTATCACTAGTATTTCTGAGTCTCTACAAAACATTCACTTCTTCCATATCAACATCCATATCTTCTTCCATGTCAACATCCATGTCATTTCATGAGTCATCCATGTCATATGCCACCAATTTTGGTGCCCTCAATTATATGAAAATGCTAAACATGGTCAAGATAAATCTAAACTATTAATTATCATTAGAATATTTGCATTCCATAACTTGCATTAATCATCCATAACACATTACCACTTGCATACATCATTCATATACACATACATTCACACAAAATCATCCACATAAATGCATGACACAAAAGTAAAAGCCATGTATATAAATATATATAATTCACATATGCAAATATTGCTATTAATTTCAAACAAAATCACAACTTGGGGGTGTTTAAGGTATCACACCTTCTCCCCAATCGAGAAAACAATCACACAATTGGGAGTGTTAAAGATATCACACAACTTGGGGGTGTTCAAGGTATCACACCTTCCCCCCAATCAAGAAAACAATCACACAAATTGGGGGTATTCAAGGTATCACACCCCCCCAATCAAGCAAACAAGCATACAACTTGGGGGTGCTCAAGGTATTACACCTTCCCCATTAATTCAACAAACAATTCAATCATAATCCACATAAAATGCTAGGTTAAAAATATTACGTTCTTTTGTCAAAATTTGCACCCTTTTATTTGCATTAATTCCTTGTCAAAAATCCCTTCATCTGTTAGGGTAAAAACAAACACAATCATCACATTTTTCCCATTTCATAAACCCCTTCATCTATTAGGGCAAAAACAGACATAGTCATCACATTTTCTCATTTCAAAAAATTCTTCATCTGTTGGGGCAAATAATAGACACAATCATTGCATTGCATTTTTTCCTTCATCTATTGGGGCAACAAAAAAATCATTCATTTACCTTTAGCATCATCCATTTCATTCATTATTACACCTTCATTCATTCACAAGTATAAGTGAACCTTGTATTTAGTGGTTTATCCTATTAACTGGTAGTTGTAGTGACTGGTTATCCATGCAATCTAGTAGGATGGACAAATAACCATAAGGAAACTTGCATTTTTAAAAACCCCTTCATATGTTAGGGCAAAGAACAGACACATTTATCACATTTTTCCCCATTTCAAAAAACCCTTTCATCTATTGGGGCAAATAATAGACACAATCATTTCATCGCATTTTCTCCATTTCAAAAACCCTTCATCTGTTAGGGCAAAGAATAGACACAAGTACAAGTGAACCTTGTATTTAGTGGTTTATCCTATTAACCTGGTGGTTGTAGTGATTGGTTATCCATGCAATCCAATAGGATGGACAAATCACCATAAGGACACTTGCATTTTCAAAAACCCCTTCATTTGTTGGGGCAAAGAACAAACACATTCATCACATTTTACCCATTTAATAAACCCCTTCATATGTTAGGGCAAAGAACAGACACAATCATCACATTTTTCCCATTTTCAAAAATCCCTTCATCTATTGGGGAAAAGAACAAACACAATCATTTCATCACATTTTTCTCCATTTCAAAAACCTTTCATCTGTTAGGGCAAAGAATAAACACAAGTACAAGTGAACCTTGTATTTAGTGGTTTATCCTATTAACATGATGGTTGTAGTGATTAGTTATCCATGCAATCCTATAGGATGGATAAATCACCATAAGGACACTTGTATTTTCAAAAACCCCTTCATATGTTAGGGCAAAGACAAACACATTCATCACATTTTTTCCCATTTCATAAACACCTTCATTTTTTAGGGAAAAAATAAATATAATCATCACATTTTATCCATTTCAAAAACCATTCATCTATTTGGGCAAATAGACACAAGTACAAGTGAACCTCGTATTTAGTGGTTTATCCTAGTCACCTGGAGGTTGCAGTGACTGGTTATCCATGCAATCCGGTAGGATGGGTAGATCACCATAAGGACACTTGCATTGTCAAAAATCCTTCATCTATTGGGGCAAAGAATAGACACAATCATTGAATTACATTTTCCCATGTCAAAATATCTTCATCTATTGGGGCAAAGAACATACCCAATCATTGCATTTTTCGTAGTTATTGCATCATAAACATATCAAAAACCCCTTTTATTTTTTGGGGCAAAAATAGACCCAGTCACTTGAATATATATATATTCAAAATTCAGCTTACCTCCATAAAATCACTCCACATGGCATCCATAATTACATTTCTCATAATCACATGTTCATGTCACCATCAAATTCATTACAAATTGCATTTACATTCAATATTTACCAAGTTCAAACACAAACTCAAGTGAACCTCATATCTAGTGGTCTATTCTATCTCCTTGGTGATTGCATTGATTTGCATCCATGTAATTTAGTAAGATGAGTAAACCACCATAAGGACACTTGGCCATTTTCATCATCCACTATCTCCTTGTTCAAAAACAAAATCACTTTTGGTACTTCACCTTTCGAGTGAGACTATGCCAAGACCAATTTGCTCAAAAGTTGTCATTGATGGCCTTGTTCGTGGGGCTTGAAACATGGACAAAACCATAAGGTTTCATCATATTCTTTGTAATTACACCAATATCCAAGGATACAAGCCGGGTAAAGTGATTGAGCAACCATTTAGGGATTTTGTGTAGGAATTGCTGCAATCATGAGTGGTCTCGAGGATAGACTATTTTATTTTCTTTTTGTATTTGCATACTTACATTTCAATGATTCCAAAAGGTACATTATTAAAAAACATCTAATCACTCCAAACTTGGGGTAATCATGTACATTATTAAAAAACATCTAATCACTCCAAACTTGGGGTAATCACATTTTATTTTGAATTTCATACAATGGGATACATATTACATGATCATGGCATCTACACTTGGTAGAAACCCCTTTATATGTTAGGGCCAAAATAGAATCAATCACTTGCATCTTCCACTAACCCCCTTCCCACTGTTGGGGTAAAACAATTATCACATTTACATCATTCATATCATCCACAATCACGCCATACATTTCATACAATTATTTGCACTCATTTTTCAATTGGCTCATGAGATTCATCCATAAACTCATTCACCAATTTAGGGGGTAAGCTACGCAAATCCAAATTCTTTAATTCTTTTATCTTCAAGTTCATTTTTCATCCCAAGAGAAAGTTGCTTCTACACCTAGCCCAAGTAGGTGTCTTGTGTTTTTGCACTGCATTGTGTTTCACGCAACACAATATAAAAAGGAGCATTTATAGACACCAAAATCTATCCACTTGTCATCCATCCAGGTCTTCCCGCCATATTTACCCCTTTATTTATGTATATCTAGGCATATTTGTTAAATATATGTTTAATATTAATATTTTAATATTATATTTTATATATATTTAATAAATATAAATATTATATATAAATAAAATCCTAGCCATCCATCCACATCAATCCATGCCAAACACCCAGATTTGATCTCCACCCTCCCTAACATTTTAATCTTGATCGCATAGTTTGTGTTGTTAAAACCCTAATGTGCCCTAGTGTGGATTATTAATAGAAGCTATTTTGATGGCTCAATCCTTGAGAATCCTAATATTTCTAAGCCTCAAAGTCCCTAAGAAATTTTCCTTAAGTTTTTCTAATATTACTAACAATCTTTGGATTCTTCCTCTCATCCTCACCTTTGCTTTCACTCATCATTGCTTTCACATCCATCATCACCCACCTTGTGCACACCAGATTTGGTTCTTCTTCATTCCTTGTAACCCCTCGATCACCCATGGGAATTTCCCATTCTTTCAATTGCCCATGGGCATTTCCTGAGTGCCCATGGGAATTTCCCATTCTTTCGAGTACCCACAGGTGTTTTCCTGAGTGCCCATGGGCATTTTCCCATTTTGTCTAGTACCCACGGGTGTTTCCCTAAGTGCCCATGGGTGTTTCCTATTCTGTTGAGTGCCCATGGGCATTTCTAGTCCTAGATATACTTTCCCACTAACTCTCAGGTGTCTCTAGGACATTTGTGCATCAAATTCTATAACAATGACGAAGAACAAAGAACAAATAATTGAGTCAACAAGGTAAATCTTTCATTTTGGTTATTATTTCAATATTTCTATACTTACTTACAGTTCCTTTTATGCAACTAGGGTTTGTAGTTAATTTGATTTTATTTTTGAGGGTCTCGCACAATGGAGCCCTCATAGTTACTACTGACTCTTGTTTGTTGGTTGTATGCAGGTGTGGGAAGAATCTACATTCATTGGTCATCTACTTAAGCTAGAATAGTCTAATCTAGGATATCCAAGCCTACTCATCTCTGTTGGGATCAATCGAGTGTGAAGACACTATCCTAATTTGTTGGCTAGGGTTTTGGAGAACCCTAACATATTGAGATTATTGTATTGAGCAATAAAGATTTGTAAAAATCCCAATTTGGGGTATATTTGGTTGTAATATCAGAATTCCACTCGACAATAAAAATCAAGTTTATTTCTATGCAATCACATGTGTTTATTTTTATTTAATTATTAATTTATTTAAATTTAGTTATTTAGTGTTGTTCAATTTAGTATCTATAATGATAGTCCACTTTAATTGCTTTCCCTTGAGCGCTTATGGAGGATGTTGTACGTTGATTTTCCCTTGGATTCAATGTTGGAATTCTTTGACCTCCTTGACCATAACTTTTAATTATCTTTTACCTTTCTTCCATGTAATTTGGCCTATACTATGAGTAAATATTGGAATACAAAATATGTGGACTTCCTTGGTTTTTGGCACCTTTTAATAGAAGAGGATTCTTGTGCTATGTGACAAGTGTCACGATAATTACTTCTTGAGTGATTGGAGGGAATAAATATGCTTGAAACCACTTGTAGGTAATGTATGGGTGTTACTTAATTTCTTGAATACAAGTGTCTCTCTTGTTCTAACATACCACCTTTCTTGCTAGTAACTTTCCTTTGCTTGAACATGTGAAAGATGGGTGTTCATGTAAGGACTATTAGGATTTATTTTCAAGTGATAAGTGTCACTTCCTCCTTATGCATGGAATCTTTTTCTAATGATTATTTAACATACCTTTGTAGCACATTTAAATGTTGTAATACTTTCAGATCTTCATTTGTTCAATGGTGCTTGCTTATGAGTTGGTTCTAGCTAGAGTGAAGAGCAATTATTTGGTGGAGTTTTGATGAACCTCCAATAATGATATAGAATGCTCATTTGATGTACATCTAGCTTTGATATTGATTCAACCTGTTATGCTCTCATTTTTGCCCTTGAATATAATGCTTCTATTTTCCTTGTATTGTGCTTTATTTGCTTGCAAATTTGGCTATCCAATATGTAGAGGATTCAAGCCTACTATGGGGCTCTTTTGCCTTGCTTGGAGTGTGCAAGTATTTGACTGTCATGGGCTATTATACCTTGAGAATATTTATATTTTAGACACTTAAAAAACCGCTCTTTTCCCTGTGTAAAAAATATTAGGATAGTGCAAGATCATGTAATATCTTTTGTATATTAAAATACCCTTGTTGCACTTCTTTTTGCACTCCTTTTGCAGATCGGATTTTCTGATTTGATGACAATTTTCATTGAAGGCAATGGAGGATATTGAGGTTGTATTTTTATTAGACACCTTTCCCCTTTTTGCTTGGATATTTGGCTCATGAACCCAAGCTTGTAACCACATAAAAATAAGCTCTTTTTTATCGTTATTTCCTATAATTTTTCCTTGTAGATAACCCTTTCATTGATTTGAATTTGAGACTCACCAAGTCTCAATTTGAAGCTTCTCTTGCTGATTTTAATGGTGGCTTTCTTATCCACTCCTTGGAGGAATCTGATCTAATTTTGGTGGCTTCTTTTGGCCACTAAATATTGTAGGTTTTGTGCACCAAATAGTGTCTCTAGACACTTTCATTAATATACTGGTTTTTGTGCTCTTGATCCATAACAATCAACAAACACAAACTAACATTTTTGAGAGTAACTAGTTAGAGATCAACTAGTATAGTGCCAATGCACTTTTTAATGATAATAATAATATCACCTTATTGATCCAATAAATGAACTCTCAAAATAATTTTAGATGCACTTAATAATATTTGCAACTTTTAAGAGTAATTTGTAATGAACCCTTAATAAGTATTCTACAAATTTCTACTACAATAAAATATTGTATGATATAGTCTTCTTGATTTCTAGATAGAAAATAGGTAGATGATAATTTTATTTCTCTCAAAAATATCCAACTCCTATTAATTGTGCAAATAATCCTTAAAAACAATTATTTCTTTTTGCACTTGAAGACTATAATGCAATCTATTGTTCTACAAATTTTTAATCCAAATATGGTGGTTAATGGAATTTGATAATGAACCCTAATTTGAAGTTCAACTAGTTGCACCTTAGTTGCTTACCTTTTTTATGGCTTTTGTAGATCTTGGTATTTTGATTCACCAAATTGTTTTTTTGTAGTTAATGAATACGCAACTTCTTTGTTGGCTATCTCAAACAACTTCCTGCTTCACCAATTTGTAACCTCAAAATTTCTATCTTGAGCCTTGGATTTGGTGGCTTGATCCTTCCAGTGATATTCTATTGCAAATTCATAGAACTCCTTTCTATGAACTGTGTCTCCTTTATGTGAGAGGTAATCTCCAAATCTTCTAGATTTAGTAGGTTTCTTCTGTTTGAATATTCCTTCAATCTTCTTGTTGAATTTTGACTTCAAATAGGATCTTCTTCTTCTCAAAATTCTATTTTTCTTGAGGTAGTCACTGGATTATTCTTCTAGGATTTGGCGCTCCTTGCTAAATTCTTCTTCTAGGATTTGGCACTCCTTACCAAATTCTTATTCTCAGATTTGGTACTCCTTACCAAATTCTTATTCTCAGATTTGGTACTCCTTACCAAATTCTTCTTCTCAGATTTGGCACTCTTACCAAATTCTTCTTCTCTTGGAATTGTTTTTGGATGGCGATAATTATCACAAGTCCTTTATTAGTAGTAGTGGATTTATCCAGTGAGTTCTCCTGGGAACTCTTCTGATGATGATTCTATGATCTCTACAACAAGGCTCTCCAAGCCTTCTTTTTCTTCTTCTTGATACCTATCCAAGGTCTTCTATCTTATAGCTTCTATGGTCTTCTAAATGAGACTTTTTCTTCAACCTTCTACTTGGAAGTGTTGGTGATGATATCTTCTTCTTGAATCTCTGATTTTGCTACTTTCAAATTTTAGAATAGGACATCACTGGTCCTTTCTCTTTCTTCTGCAATTTGAAAGCTTTTATGGAGATCACCAATCTCCTATTTCTTGGACCCTTCTTTGGAGTCTTTCTTCTGAGTCAAAAATTCTTCTTCTAAATAAAAAATTCTTCTTTGAAGTTTTATTCAGGAAATCTTCTTTGTTGTTTACTTATGAATCAAGAATTTATCTTCTAAGTTAGGAATTTTTTTTTGAAGCTTTATTCAAAATTAAGGCTTCTATGACCTTCTTCTTGATGAAGGTTCCTATGGCATTTTCTGCTTCAAGGCTTATTTGGCCTATTCTTCTTCTAGGATTCTCTAGCCTATTCTTCTTCTAGGCTTCTCTGGCCTTTTATTCTTATACACTCTACATGAATTAATCTTGAATGGATATCACCAAACTCCTATCTCCTCCTTGAATCAATTTTTGGAGTCTCTTCTTCCTTGAGTTTGCTATAAGGCTATTATGGTGTTTTCTTTACTTCTGCACTTTGTAGGATTGCAACTCTTATAATGGGATCTTTATCAAGGTCTTTCTTCAATCTTCTATCTTGTTTTTGCAAGTACTGGAATGATTCTTGAATATGGTCTTCCTAACTCTCTTGTAGGAAGCTTCCCAAATTTTTTCTAAATCTCCTTTTCCTGCAATAAGCTATTAGATATTGGAATCGAAGAACTTATAAATATGGAGATAATAATCTTCACTAGTTGTTTTTTCAAACTAGTGGCTTGACTGTTGAGTCCTAGTATTCATGAGTTTTTTTTTTTGCAACTCTATGGAAAGACCCTAGCCAGATGTAATCTCAATTTTTTTGTAACTAAGATTTATTTCAATCCTCACTTTTCTAATTCTATTGACTACTATAGATTTTTCTATGAATTAATTCTAATGGTAACTTTTGCATGTAATGACACTAAATGGTAGATTCAGTTTGCAAATATGTAGGTCAACAGTAGTAATGGTGACTCTCCCTATTCCTCTTGACCTATTGGACTTCTCTTATAATGGATGTAGGTCCTCCTATCTTGATTAACCATGGCTATGATACCATTGTTAGATTTTGAGGATATATGTAGTGGAGAGATCTAACATAGGTACCAATGAAATATAGGAAATATGAAAGAAAGTGAAACAATAATATGATTGAAATATACTATAAATAGAAGTAATGAAATACAATGCAATATGGAGGAAATGGTCACTCCATTGATATGAGCTAAAGAGCTACATTGTACTCCATACATGAGTACTTGATAGATCTTGATATGAATATAATATGAAGATGATTGTAATATACTACTATGAGGCCCTTTATATAGGAAGACATATTCCTTGGCCAAAAATCTACCTAGATTTACAAGGGGACGCCTTTCACATTACAACTTACACATTATCACTTGTACATTTATTACAATGCTTTAAGTTAATAGATAAATTCCCCCTAAAGTAATCTCCTATCCTAACCATGTATCTAAGGTGGTACATTTACATGAAATAAATGATGTAATATAATATAACTCTAACACTAAGGATCCTTTAGCTCCTACTTAAACAGCCCCTTATTCTCATTTGTTATTCTTGGTAGCATCTCTTGGAGACACCTTCCTTTTGGTTGATGCCTATTTTGTTGTCTCAGGATGGATTGTAGTTATTTTTCTCTTGGTATTGTGGAGGCCATATTATTTTTTCTTCTGTTATTGTAAAAGGTTTTTGGGTACCTTTCAAAGCCCCATGCTCCAATATATCACACACCTTAGTTTATACATATATTTATTTTATCACACACCTTAGTTTATTTAATCCTATATTTATCCTAAATTAACTAAATACCTAATATATTTTGACTTGAGTCAACAAAAAGACAAAGGTGACTAGGCATGAGATTTATTTTATCACACACCTTAGTTTATTTAATCCTATATTTATCCTAAATTAACTAAATACCTAATATATTTTGACTTGAGTCAACAAAAAGACAAAGGTGACTAGGCATGAGATTTGAGTGTGTTGGCATGTGAGAGATACATCATGGCATGTGGTATATGTATGGTGGCATGTGGCATAGGAGTGGTGGTATACACATTGACTTGCATGAGGACATGTGGACTCATGCATTGTGGTGGTATGGTAGTGGAAGTGCATGAGACACTTGTCTCATGCACTCCACATAGTGGAGGATTTTCTCCATGACTATTTTCCAATGGATGGAAAACCCAAATTATATATTTGAGGTTATTCCAATGTTGGAGGTTAATGGTGAAATTCTTGATGCATAGTTTACTGGTGGTTGCATGCTATAGCACTTGAGTTGTACATTGTTGACTTGAGACAATAAAATATTGGAGATACTATTTTGGCTGTGTTTTTTTTTTCCACAGGGTTTTCCATGTAATATTAGTGTCAATGTTATGGTTTGGCTATTTCCAATATCATTTTATTTTTATTTTTTATATTACATGCATGTATCTATTATTTATATAATTTACTAACTTTTTTATTAAAATTGTGATTAAATCCATTACAATTTGAATACTTTGATATAATTTCAACCCCTTCATCTACCTTTGTGGTTGGGATGGCTTGCGCTAACTTCCAAGGGTTATTGGGTTGCTTTTTTCTCTTTCCTCCATTGATTATATTTTAGATTGCATCAGATAGTCTGATTGGACTTGTGGTCTTTTGGACATCATATTTTCCATTTCCTTAGATACTACATAAATATTCTCCTCATCCCAAGTCACTAAGACTTATTCTTGAGGGACACAATCAAAATATGAGAAGGATTGAGTTGAAGTAGACTATTATAGCTTTTGGATCCTAGTTATTGAATATAAAGTGGATGCCTAAGGGAGCATTATCTCAATCATTGTAGAGGAAAGTAGTTGAGACATTTACTCTATGTTACTTTGATAGGAGTATATATCTATAGGAGGGTAGTACTAGGAGGTAGACCCTTATACATAACTATTTTGTATAGGAGCCATTTCCCTAGCATGATTAAGGAACTCTATTTGTAGAGGAGTCAATACTAGAACTATTTTCTAATTTTGACCTTGGGCTTGACCATTCTCTCAATTACTTTGGAACTGAGGTCTAGTATACCCATTAGATGGGGATCTATAGCTTTGTCACCTTACAAAAAATTAGGTCTTGAGATTTTTTGATAAGGGTATCTTGGAGTATTTCATTCCCTCCTCATGGCTAGAACATCATTGGCAATTAATGAGAGCAAACTTTGTGATGCTTTCTTCTATGAGTCTTCTAGGGTGGAAAGGATTGAAGTAATTGTAGGGGACACTAAAGTTGGTTAAAATTTTATTTTTTGAGAAACCGAGGTAAGTTGGTAAGGGGTTTACATACTGGGATATAGAGGTATGGGAGGCTTAGGTGCTATTATTCCAATATCATTAAATCATGTCCAGCTTTTATGGCTATACCATAAGCATATGGAAGAGAATTTACACCTTGAAACTTGATCATTAATGAGATTCTAGAATCAAAGGATTTCAAATAATATATAAATGGGATACTTGAGGGAGAACATAGTTCTTTAGGTATATTATACCAAGACTTATGAAATATAAGCTTAAAATATTCCATCGACTCCATGAGAGTTCTATTTATGGTCAACAATTGTTCTAGGAGAGATACCCCATCTATCTTCTCCTTAAATATTTCCAAAAAAAGAGCGTCGATATAACTATGAACATAAAAAACACACCATTTGCAATAATAGTAAAATACTGTATTTAAATTTGAGAAAATAACTTTTGATATAGATAGAACCTTTTAGGGTGTATTTTACAATAAATGTGCCAAAAGGGATTGCAATAACAGTAGAATATTGTATTAAATTCAAGAAAATCCCTTTTGATATAGATCAACCCTTTTAGGGTACCTTTTACAATCAAATGTGCCAAAAGGGGGTAATCCCTTTTTACAAAAGAATGATGGTGTCTTCAGATTTTCATGCCACAAGCAAGTTGTATGGTGGGTTTTTTGTTGTGACCACCGATTGAAGTAGATTTGATTTACACCTTTGTAGTGAGTGAAGTTGTGAATCCTGCACACATGGAAGCAATAGAAGATGTTAGTAGCACCTATCAAAGTGAGTATAATGAAATGATCAATATAAATTGAAAATGAAAATATTACGACATACATAAATCAATATTTTGATAGTATAACAGTAGCATTCTCTCTCTTACCTCCATCTACGTTCATTCGTTCATGGCATACTCTTTTATTTTTTTCGTTAAGTCCCCTTTCATTCACCAAAGTGAATGATATTTTATAACCTCTTTGAAAATGTTAGGGTTAGGGTCAGATTGTGGCATTGTTAAATATTATCATTGATTACAAAATAATGTTGATTAGATCTGACCATTGGATTTTGATCCATGGCATTGTACTTTGGATTAAATCTAACCATTGAAATGTACTTTTTATTGATTAAATTTGGTCATTGGATTCTTGATGTTTATTTATATATATTTATATATAAATATATAAATATATAAAATATTTATATATAAATATATATGAATAACAAATGGTTAAAATTTGGTGTCTACAAATGCCCCTTTTTGTATTACGTTGTGTAGAACACAATGTGGTGCAAAAATAAGAGACACCTGGTTTTATTGAAGAAATTGATTTTTTTTTGCCTCAACGCGAAGATGGAATGATCGATGAAAATTTTTTATTTTGGCTTACCCCCTCAATTGGAAAATGGGTGAAAGATGAAACCCATGAGCTGATTGACCAAATATGGATGATGAAAGGGGTGTGATTTGATGGATGCAAATGTTTAAAATCAAGATCAAATTGGTTATCCCAAGTTTGAGGTAGATCTGTGTTGTTGAAACTTTGCTTTTAGCATAATGTGCAATTTTATTTTTATTTGATGAACCAACCAATGTAGGTAAGCATATGACAGATTTGGAGGTCTATTTTACCACCTCACTTATGTAGACCACTTTTCAAACCCATATAGTGGCTTGGTTCATACCATTTTATAATTTGTGATAGGTTTTTACTTTTATGATACCCTTGAAGAGGGATTATGATAGATTTGAGCAAATTTTCTTGAACATAGTCACACTCAAAAATTGAGGGACCAAACTAATCTGATTTTGAAACTTGTGGCATGGGATGATGATTTGGATGTATTGATGTGTTGATGTGATGAATTTGTGAAGTTTTGAGGTTGATTTGATGGTATTTTTTTAAAACAAGTGTCCTTATGGTGATTTACCCATCCTATCGAATTGCATGGATAACTAGTTGCTGCAACCACCAGGTATCTAGAGTAAATCACTATATACAAGGTTTACTTGAGATTATAATATATGATCGAAAAGCAAACTCTAAGCTATTGCAGGAAAGAAAAAGTTATTCTAAATGTTCACTAGAGGGATTTTATGCCTTTGGAGCTTTTTAAATTGATCAAAGTGGTTCAGTTCTCTTTGAAGATTTTTGAATTGTAGTGTGACCAATGGAGTTAAGTGCCTTTAGAGCCTTTTGATTGAAACTATGACCAAAGGGGTTAGGTACCTTTGGGGATTTTTGAATTGATTTTGCCAAAGGGGATAGATTCCTTTAAAGCCTTTTGAAATGAAATTGACCAAAGGAGCATTTCTGTTGGAGCCTTTTGAATTTAATTAACCAAAGGAGAATTTCCTTTAGAGCATTTTTGAATTTAATTGACCAAAGGATCATTTTCTTTGGATCCTTTTTGAATTTTGGTATGCATGTGATGAAATGAATGTATTATGAATGAATGCAATTGGTGGTGATGTATACAAATGAATGAATAATGTTGTATTATTAATTTTAATTCAAAGAGGTTTGAACCATTATTTAATAGAATTTTCCTTTATTGCTTCATCAGGGACACCAACATCTAATGGTGAAATATGGAGTGAATCATGAACTTTGTGTAATGATATGGTGATGATATGGAATGTAAGCTTATTTTTGTAGAATTGTTTTACAGAGACTCAAACATCCTAGTAATCTCAAACAAAATGTAGCAATGGAAAAATGGTGCACCTTAACCGAAGAAATAGAATGTAAGTGCGTTATAAGTCCTATGAAAGCGTAAACCAAAGCATGCAAGCAAAAAGGCAAAGTATAACAAGAAATAAAGCAAATGGGGCATTCTCCTTATTGAGTAACTTCAAATAAGATTACAATGCCTCCCCTTGAGGACTTAAATTAGCTTGATACAATCTGTTACAACAAAGGGGTGCCAAGAGATATCAATCTCTCAAAGAACATGGTGCACATCCACTGTTCTTCCGCATGCCCACACTCGAAGTGGGCGGGCCAAATGTCACCGCCACTTACGTCAATGTGATCCTCATCCTCCGATGTTTCCTACTATATTTTGGCACCTGATTCTACGCACAAGAAAGCAAAAGAGAGTCAAGAGCATATGTGTATGGTATTAAAACATGCAATCCCCACAGCCTGAATGGGCGCATGTAGGGTGTATATAGCAAATGGATTCCAAATGAGATAAAACTCAAGAGAGATGTAAAGGAGATGGTTTTGGGATGATATCACCTAGTTTTGTAAAATAATTGCATCCGATCACTGCGTTAGATCCCACCGCTCGTAGTGAACCTACAAAAGGCAAACGAGCGTTTCTCCTACCTAGACATGTCAAAAACCTACAAAATTTGGTGAGTAAGCATAAAATGATATTTGAAGAGAACCCATATGATCATATTCTAAATATTCTATCCAAATCCTCTTGCAAGAAAAAGTGGGACCCGCATGCATACAAAATCGTAAAACGACTATATCTCAGTCAATACATGTCAGAAAGCTATGAAATTTGAAATGCAACATCATATGGACATATAGAAAATAGCTAATTGAAAATAGTCAGAAAATAGTGCATGAATTTCTATTCATCCGGGGGTGGGACGAATTCGACTATCACAGATTGGGGGGCACTCGGGGTGGGACGCCCACCAATATCTCCTAAATTTTCACACCAATCCAATGAGGATTGATGTAAAACTATAGGGGAAGTGTTTTAGGTAAATTTGGTGTGGTTATTCGAACTATGGATTCGGTTTTTGGGTCATATTGCACCTTCTTATGCCACCCGATAACCTCTCTCGCTAAGGAGAAATTATGGATGAAAAAGGAGCAATAAGGGTGAGGTAATAACTCGGTAGCACTTCATTGCAAATCCTAGCAAACCTGTCTCTCCTTGGATGAGAATGTCATCCAATTTATAGACCTAGGAGGTCAAATGTGCAAAGAGCATGCAAGGGCATGCAAGGCCCAAGAGGCCACTTGTCCACCAGGGTGGCATGCATAGGAGGGGGAAGAGAATCTCCCAAAAATGGCCTCATTGATGAGGGTTGTCATAGGCATGCCCTAGGTTATGACATGCATGCTTCGAAGAGTAGGGCAAGTGGCATTTTATGGCCACTTGTCCATATTTGACTTTTTCCAATCAAACCTGCTATTCGCTCCACCCCGAGATGAATGCTGCTATTCGCTCCGGGGTGGGATGAATAGGAATTGCAGAACTAGGCCTCAAAAAGTCCCCAACTGACCTAGGAACCTTCCAAAACTACTTTGGGAGTGGTTAGAACCATTGCTTGACCTCTGAGGGCTGCCCTAAGGGCTTTGTGTGTCAATTTAGTCAATGCCTTGGTAGCATAATCGGATTGGCACTATTTTGGTGTCTATAGATGCCCCTTTTTGAGAAGCGTTGTGTGCAGCACAATGCTGAGCAAAAATAGATGACCAAAGTGCTCAATGATTAAGGTTATTCAGTAACCTAACCAACTTTGAATGCCCCAATCATGGAAAGAGCATGCGTTCTTGAATCTTTGCTTTTGACTCAGTAAAGAAATTGGTCTTGGTATCTCTTCAGCTTTCGGGTATGCTCGGAAGACTTATAACCCTTAGGCGTTTAGAGAATACCAAGTATTTTGGTAACTTTTGAGGTATACCAAATAGGCAGGACCATCTGCTCTGTTGTGTTCTTAATTGAGATTTTTGCTTGTTTACTGCCCCAAGTAGGAGCAAGATTGTCTTTGTCAATGATTCGTTTGAACGAACGCCCTTTGCCTAATTGAGTGTGTGTTTGTTGATTATGATTATGAGTATGACTACCCCCTCAAGTGATGAGTCGATGAGGGAATGACCTAGCGAGAAAAGCGATGAGTCGCTTGACCTAGATGACTTTTGTTGGGTTGCCTTCAGGTGTACTCATGAAGATTATGGTAATTTTGGAAGGATATTGTCGATCCGATGGATGCTGCATGGAGGAGGGAGAGTCAAAACTTCATTCCCATGGAGTGGTCCAGCCATCAAGGCTTTCTTAGGGACTAAAGGAGTAATTCTCTGGTACCTCTATGGCATGTTTGAGTTCTATCTTGAGCTCGAATGAATTCCATCAAATTTGACTTATTTTTGGTGGGTTTTAAACCATTTTTGGCGCCTTTTGGAGTGAGAGAGATAGAAAAACCTCATTCCCATGGAGTGGTCCAGCTATACTAGCCTTCTTAGGGAGTGAAGTAGAGTCTCTCGATGACCCTGGAGGTGGTTTATTATGCCATTAAGCTTGGGCATAAAATCGACCAAGTTTAGGCAGTTTTATGCTGTTTTTGGAGCCCGTTTGGAGTTATTTTTGGCTATTTTGAAAATTTTGAGTTGTATTCATCCTAGGGTGGGGTGAATGCAAATTTTGTATTCATCCTAGGGTGGGATGATCACAAAATAATGTGCTCATCCCACCCTGGGATGAGTACAGCCCAAGATAGCCTATATAGCCCCTAAAATCTCGGTTTGGGGTCATTATTATGATTTTCCTTGGCGATTCGAGTGGTGAGGAGGAGGAGAGTGATTTCATGTAGTGAAGCACTATCAAACTCGGTCCAGGACACCATGAGCTAGCAAACTAGAGCATCCAGTGGAGGAGCCGGTGCGACGTGGGTATGTAGTGACTCCTCGATCGTGCTTATTATTTTTGTATTTTTTTTTATTTTTGTTTTTTTGTTTTTGCTTGGTATATCTCATTAAGTAAATGGATAATTTAAACCCACTAAAATGATCTAGACCATATAAAATGTTTATTTTGTGTTTTTGTGTGCAATTTTAAGTTGCTTTTTGTTGTTTTTAGTGCTTTTGAGGCCTTTGAAAGGTCATTTGTGAAGCATGGGAATGCTTACTTATCATTGTTTTTGTTTGTGTTTTTTTTAGGTGGTGAGGGGTCGGTATCATAAACCAAAGATTTTTGAGACCACCAGGGGTGCCTTGAGTGAGGTGGATTGGGAGTGGTTGGATGCCTTGGGCCTTAAGCAAGTGACACGGTTGGAGCCTGTGATAGGTGACCATGCCTACTTGACTACTTTGATTAATCTATGGGACCCCCGTACTAATACCTTTCACCTCTTAATAGGGGAGATGATGGTGACTTTAGAGGATGTCTATCAGATTTTGAGGATTTCGATAGAGGGGCGACCCATCAAGACTACACACCATGACCTAAGAGGTGCAGTGTTGACTCGATATTTTGGTGGTCGAGTGAAGGATGTAGAGGATGACTATATGAAGGGAGGGATATTGGTTGGGTATTGGTATGGGAAGAAGGTATTGAAGGTGAGGCATGCATTACTCATGACCCTCATCTCCAATATGCTTCTACCTGACTCCTCAAGAGCGAGGTTCCCATGGAACTTGTTGGAGCTAGTGTTTGCCTTAGATGCAAGCACTAAGGAGGACCCATTGGTGATGGCATGGGGGATGACACTATTGGCATAGCTCTATGACAAGTTGTATGAGATCCACTATCGTAGGTGGAAGGGGATAGGGTGCAACTATCTATTACAGTGTTGGGCATGGGAGCACATAGCTATGGAGCGGCCATAGGGACTACCATGGATGACTCTAGGTTAGTTGGTAGATCTAGAGATAGGGTATGCTATCCTCTAGTAGAGATCATAGGAGGTTGGGTAGAGTAGGTATTGGGTGGGTGAGGTAGGTCACTACACCAAGGCTTTTGTAGGGTTAATAGTAGGGGATGTGAGATGGTGTCCTTATAGAGACTTCTCGATGTGGCTTGAGGCTAGGGAGTGGCTGTGTAGGAGTAGGTGAGGTAGGTGGCTGATAGGGAGGCATGGCATAGAAGGAGTTCTTCCCATATGAGCGGGTGACATGGTAGTTTGGGGTATGCCAGGGGCTTCCTGGGGTGCCCATGATCTATAGGCACCATGAGGATGAGAGGGCTCTGACTTGGCCTATAGTGGTGGAGATAGATGAGGTGGTAGACCTAGCTATGGTGATTCTAGATGTGGATGATGTCGGGATGACGATTGAGTATGATACATGGTGGGTGATGCGGTGATGGTGAGGTGAGGAGGCCCTTGGGGGTGATGCAGTGATGGTAGCTGAGGATATGCCTCAGGATGCACCTAAGGAGGATCAAGTAGAGTCACCTTACCATATGGATGAGTAGGTGGACCTCCTGATCATGGATGATTAGGGTGATGATGGAGATGAGGATGTGGATGATCAAGGGTTTCTTGAGCAGTAGGATGCACTAGTGGATCGGTATGCCTAGCTATAGATAGAGCTGGCCATGGTTAGGTAAGAGAGGGATCTCCTATGGGTATAGGGATAGGGTGACCTAGTAGAGGTTAGGACTCTACGGGCATGAGTGCAGGAGTTGGAGGCTGAGGTGGGGTCATTGTGGGCTCAAGTGCTATGGGTGGTGGATACGTACTAGGCATGGGAGGCTCGGGCTTAGCTCTATAGGAGTGAGCTAGAGAGGGAGGTGATCTAGCTTGGAGGGTAGCTGCTAGAGTTTGATGAGGGTAGTACCTCACATCGAACTTGATAGAGTGAGATAGAGCAGTCTACTTCATCTAGGTGGAGGATTGAGGGGGCTAGGGGGAGCTGATAGGAGGCTAGGGTGGGTAGCAACCGATCGGAGAGATCTCAGTGGACGTGCACTATAGGGGGTAGCACTAGTCGTAGCACCGATCCTACATGATCATGGTGGCCGACATGGGTAGGGATTTTTGGTATTGGTGAGGTCGAAGGACCCACTTTATTTGTAGCTTATGGGCATTTTGGAAACTATGATGTACATATTTTTACCCCATATATATATGAGATTTTATTGTGGTCATCATGTGTTTCATTTATTGTTTTATTGTATGAATGCAATGTATGTATGGATTGATGATATATGTTAGATGTTTAGGATGTATGCATATGGATGCAATGGAATGGTGATAGATATATATCATGTATGCATGTGTATTTGCTTAGATTTGATGCTATCTATATGCATGGATGCACAGTGAGATGATTGGTTGATAAAATGAATGTGGTTAATGATTTGACACACTATGTTAGCTCTATAGACTGTACAAAACACATTAATGCTCTCTTCTATTTGTATTTGCTTTTGTAATGGAAATGTGGAACCATTATTGTGATGGAGTATATGAAATGACCTATTTTAAAGAATGTAGGTGAGGTTTTTATGAGACTCAAACACTCTAGCTGATTTGATCAAAGGTTGTATACTGACTATGCAAGACTTTTTGACAAGGTATGAATCTGCTAGGATGACCAAGGTACTTCATATCCCTGTGTGTGCAAGTGAGTTCATTCCTGTGAGATGCATAAGGATACCACCAGTGCCAAGTAGGCTCTCAACCAAACCTGTACTGAGGATCACCCTATGAATGCCACCATCCTAGGTTTTGTACTTAGTATGACTAGACCACTAGGCAATCTAGGTTACCAAAGCTAGCTCATCCACATGCAAACATTGGTCTACACACATGCCAAAGCTAATGTGATAGACATATCATCATGCGGGAGGCTACCACCATTGATAAGTAGGCTATCCACCAAACTTGTAATGAGGATCACCTTATGGTTTTCCAAATGTTGAGAGTTCTAAGGATTCAAGTTCGACTCCCTTATTTTCTTTCAATTATTGGGATACTTGCTCTCATATATAGTGATAAAAATCACTGTTTATTTTGAGTTTTTATTTTTCTCTTGAGCAAGGGATTTGAATTTTGAGTGATGGGGATCACTATTTCTTGTGCTTTTTGATGTGTGCACTTTAAGGGTTTTGATGTTGAACTTTGGAGTTTGTACTTTGAATTTTGCAATTTTTGATGTTTGCAACTTTTTGAGAATGTGGGATTTCTGATAGTGGTGAAAACCATTATTTATTTTGGGGAATTGGGTAGGGAAGATGCTTGTCCTTTTTCCAACTCTCAACATTCTTGAACCATTCACATAGGGGGATGAGCAGGATGACCTTTTCACGTAAGGTAACCTAGACCACTTCATGGATTTCATCTGTCTTTGTGCAAAACTTGGATTGTTAATGTGTAAATGTGTTTGGGATTTGATGTACACAAGGCATAATCTAAGCAAGACTCTACCTCCTAAAAATCAAGATAGCTTTCTACCAAACCTGAAGAGAAGCTAGAAATGGTTGAGTGACCAAAAACCCTAATGACATTCTAAAACAAATGACTAGGTGTATGGGGTGGACACAAATATGGAATATGGAAAATGTGGGTGAAAATGATAAGTGAACCATTGAACTATGATTACTTTCTCAACATGGATTTTGAATGATAAGTAGTGTACCATCATGGTGCTAGACATGCATGAGCAACTCTAAAATGTAAAGTGCAAATGGTGAGGATGCCTAAATGCAAGTGATGATAGAAATGCAATGGGATGCAATGTGATGAGATGCAATTTTTTTGTATTTTTGAAATTTTGATATATATGTATGAAAATGCAATGTGATGCAATGTTTTTGTATTTTTGATATTTTGATAATGTTTTTGTATTTTTGATTGATATATATGTATGTACATGTGACCAACGGGCTTATTGGGGGCCATTGGGGCATTTGGGGGGACCAAAGGGCTTATGGATGCCTTTGGGGCTTTTTGGTTGACCTAGATGGTTCTAGACCACCTAGGAGCATTTTAGGTTGACCAAGTGGGTTGTAGGCACCCTTGGAGCATTTTGGGGTGACCTAGATGGTTCTAGACCACCTAGGAGCATTTTAGGTTGACCAAGTGGGTTGTAGGCACCCTTGGAGAATTTTGGGGTGACCTAGATGGTTCTAGACCATCTAGGAGCATTTTAGGTTGACCAAGCGGGTTGTAGGCACCCTTGGAGAATTTTGGGGTACTATGGTGCTCTAAGCATGGAAAAGCCTCAAGTGAATGATGTTCAAGGGCTCAAGGTCTTCGACTCCTTCAAGAGAGGCTAGTCGATACGTTTCGGGTCCTATTTGACTAGTGATGACAAAAGGACCTAACCAGTTTGCCACAAACTTATCCCTTAAGTGGGATGGAAAATTAGAATTTTGTTGGTTCTCTTTCAGGATGAGGTCACCAATCTGAAAGTCCCTGAGATGGAATTTCGTATTGTAGGCTCTCTTTAGTCACTCTTGATAAATGCGTAAATGCTCTAGGGCATGAACGCGTCACTCATCAAGCAACGTAAGTTGGTCTAGTCGAGCCTACCGTGCGGTATCATCATCAATGAACTCTTGCATGGATATGCATAGTGAGGGGATCTCCAGCTCTAGAGGCATGACTACCTCTGCACCATACACTAGTGAGAACGGGGTTGCCCCAGTGGGCATCCGAATACTAGTGCGGTAAGCCCATAGGGCAAGAGGGATCTACGTGTGCCAATCCTTATGATTATCATTGACTATATTTTTAAGGATGGCAATTAACATCTTGTTTGAGGCCTCTGCTTGCCCATTTTCTTATGGATAATATGGTGTCAAAAAGCTATGTTTGATATTGTACTTATTCATTAAAGCATGCACAACTTTGTTTTTGAACGACATTCCATTATCCAAAATGATTTTGGATGGAATACCAAAATGACAAATGATATGATTTGTTATGAACTCCACTATGTGGGGTCCTATCATCGAGGTAAGGGGAACTACTTCCACCCACTTGGTGAAGTACTCAGTTGCCATGATGATAAATGTGTGATGGCCCAAGGATGCGAGGGAGATCTTCCCGATCAAATCGAGTCCCCACTATGAAAATGGCCAAACCGATTGAATCGGTTGCAAGGCCTAGGAAGGTACGTGTGTCAAATTAGCATGGTGTTGACACTTCATGCACTTCCTAACATATGCACAACAATATCGCTCTAAGGATGGCCAATAATAGCCCATGCAAAGAATGCACTTTGCGATGGCCATACCACTAAAGTGGCCACCACATGTACCATCGTGTGCTTGGGCAATGGCCCAAGTGGCTTCCTGCTGTTCTAAGCAATGAAGGAGAATTCCTTCATAGCTCTGATGATACAAAATATCTCCTAACAAGACATGCTTTACCACTTTCTACTTGAGTGTCCTTTTGGTGGCATGCGACAATCCAGGTGGGAGGCTACCAAGCTTGAGGTAGTCTCGAATGGGAGTATACCAGTCCTGCTGTGCAGAAGCTTCGATGGCATGAATGACCTATCCCTTTAAAGGTTCATCCCTAGTGAATGTTGATTGTGGGAGAACTTGTAAAAATAGCATGGTGCTACTATCAAAAGGGGTTTGGGGGAATAAGGACCCCTAATCGACATGATTTAGGTGATCATGAATTTGTGAGAACCTATCATGAGATGGTTCAATTTGAATCATGTGGATGCCTGGCATGGCCTCAGAGCTCTCGCGCTTCATCATGGGTTGTGATAGCATTTTAACATGAATGGTGGTTATGTCATCTAAAGGGTTCTATGGGATAAGCGACCCCAAGGAGGCCATAGTATCCACAAAATGATTCAATGATCGAGGGATTGCCTCGATATTGTACCATTCAAAATTTTCCAGGAATCTATCCACAAGGGCTTTATAAGCTTGTAGCACTGGACATTTACACTAAAAAATCCCTTTGACCTGGTTAACAATTAGCAAGGAGTCACCAAAAATGTTAAGCTTTTTGATTTTCATGGTGACGGTTGCTTGAAGACCTATGAGCAAGGCTTCGTATTCTGCATTGTTGTTAGTGCATGGGAAATCGAGTTTAAATGATAGAGGCAATGGAGCCCCTTGTGGTATAAAGAACATGACTCCCATGCCACCCCCTTGCTCGCACTTGGAGCCATCGAAGAACAGGGTCATATCGGCCTGGATCTCAGGCTCATCAAAATTTGGTGATTCTGAGATATGGAAGACCCCGTCATCGGGAAACTCCATGCTAAGAGGTTGATCGTCCTCAAGAGGAGCCTCCACAAGCTGATCGATGATGACCTAACCTTTGATAGATTTTTTTTCGATGAATTCTAGGTCGAACTCCATCAACAACATGATCCATTTCATCATGTGACTACTATGATAAGTGTGACTCATCATGTATCGCAATGGATTCTCTTTCGACACAACATACGTGGTATGCCCTAGCATGTAATGGCATAGCTTCCTAGTGGTAAAAACCACTGCTAAGCACAACTTCTCGACATATGCGTATCAAACTTCGTAACTGACTAGGGTACGGCTAAGATAGTAAGTAGCCTACTCTTTGAAAAACTCATTCTTCTGGGCTAGCATGGCTCCCAGTGCGATCTCAGTGGCTGAGATGTACAAGTAGAATGGTACTCCTGGTCGAGGGGGTGCCAAGACTGGTGGTGAAACTAGGTATTGCTTTATTTCATCAAAGGCTTCTTGGCACTCATCATCCTAGTGGAATGCGACTCCCTTATGCAATAGTCTATTCATTGGCCAATATTTATCCAACAACTGTGCTATGAAGCGCTTGATAGATACGATTTTGCCTTGCAGGCTCCACACTTGCTTGATGGTAGTCGGGGGAGGCATTTCTAGGATAGCCTTGACTTTGTTAGGGTCCACCTCGATGCCTCACTTGGAGACTATAAAACCCAAGAGTTTTCCAGATGTGACATCGAAGACGCACTTCTTGGGGTTCAGCCTGACATTGTGCTCAATGAGGTGATCGAGGACTTTGCATAAGACATCGAGATGCTCATGATGTAATAGAGACTTAGCCAATAAGTCATCCATGTAATCTTCTAGAATCTTGTGCATGTAATCATGGAAGATGTATGTCATGGCCCATTGATAGGTGGCGCCAACGTTCTTGAGGCCAAAGGGCATGACCTTATAACAAAATGTCCCCCAAGGCATTGTGAATGTCATCTTGATCTGGTCTTCTAGGTTGATATGGATCTGATTGTACCTAGAGAAACCATCCATGAGGGAAAGCATTTCATGGCCTACTATGGCATCTACCAGTGCATCAATGCTAGGCAAAGGGAAATCATCCTTAGGACTCACCTTGTTTAGATCTCTAAAGTCTGTGCATATGCGAATCCTCCCATCAGGCTTCTTGATGGGAACCATGTTGGACAACCATGGTGGATAATCTATGGGGATAATGAATTGGGCATCCAAGAGCTTTTGTATCTCATATTTCACCATCAAGGCTACTATTGGATGCATTTTTCATAGTTTTTGCTTTATCGGCTTGACTATCGGGTTGAGTGTCAAATTATGCATGACCAGATTTGGGTCTAGTCTCGACATATCCTTATATGACCATGCAAAAGCCTACTTTCTCTCCGTAAGAATCTGAGTGTACATGACTTGCTCTTCAAGGGATAAGCCTTCCCCTAGCTTGATAAACTATGGACTATCTAGATCTGAGCCTATGTCTCGGTCAATCGTTGGCTCGACTGACATATGCGATCCATCCTCCAACTGATGTGGGGTCGGGATCAGGTGGATGTCATCTACTGAATTAAGATCATCAATAGGAACTTCGGGTTCCACTTTAGCATGAAAGACATCCTGAGTAGACCCTAGGGTGAAATGGAACATCTCACCGCATGGCCAGTACTCAGAAGGTGATGGGGGTGAATCAACATGATCCCAATCGATAGCATCTAGGTCTAGATGCAATGGTTTGGAAGGATCAATTGGATTGTGGAGTGGTGTGGTCAAATCAATGGAGATCATGTTGATGGAATGGATTTTCTCTCTAGGACCATGGGTGAAATACTTCTCATCAGTATCACTTCCTACCCCCAAGTGTGGTGGTGGGGGAATAGGGATCATCGGATCCTGTCTAGGAATAGACTGTAGGATGGGATCATTGGGCTCAAGGAGCTCCATATATGTCGGTGGGTCAGGAAAGACCACATGATAAATCCAGTCCTGATTGACTGGTCTTGCCCTTAAGCATGGGCTAACGTGCAGTTGATGATACACCTCATCTATGTCGATGGGCTCGTGATGATGACACAAATAAGGAGGACCAAGATAGGCCCTCTCCATCTCATCTTCATCATCACTATCGTATATGAATCCCTTACCTCTACCCATGGGAATTGGGTGATTAGGTTGATGAGGTCCCATATATGCTCACTCCTCATAATCATCATCGTGGATGAGGACTTCTTCACTCTCATCTTGTGGTGCCATCGGCATGCGAGGATCGAGTAGTTCGAGCAAATGGATTGAGCCCTCACTAGGTGGTCTAACTTCTTGAGGGTGGACCGGCTCTTCAGGAGGTAGGAGCTACCAGATAGGGTCATATATGGGGAACATGCACATGAAGTCCTCCTACTGGTCATCAATGGGGACAACCTATGAATGATCATTGTCTGACTCAAAGGGATCATAGGGCACCACCTCATAATCGGACTCATCATCTGAGGTCCATTCATAGGAGGGGCCATCATCACAAATGTGAGGACATGCTTGCGAGCTCTCACCTCTCTCAAAATGTGGGAGAATATCGCTAAAGACCATAGGGTTCCCATTCGATATCGAGAAATAGTCCCCCAATGAATAGATGGTATGCGGGTTGGCATACGGGTCTCGAGCCAACTCATCTCTCTGACCTATGCATAGGCGATCGAGGCCATCCAAGAGGACATCTAGGGGCAAGGGGTTGTTATGCCCTAATCTTGACTTGTCATATGACATCTGATATTATGGCTGAAAAGGGGCATGCATGCCTTGCTCATATCGGCCTAACCCGTAACCATGCCAATTGCATAGGTCAAAATACTTTAGCATGAAGTTCGGGTTAGACAAATAATCGATCTATTCCCTGAAAGGTTCCTCATCCTCCTCTTCCTATTGATAGGGCTCTATGCCATAATCAAGGCCCCCATATATGAAATTTTTCTTATTAGGAGGGAGGCCTAAAGGCACGATGGTGCCCCTTGGAAGGAGAGGTCTACCCATGTCCTGTACTGACTCAACAATGGGTGTAGCCATGACATTCTAGACTATGTACTCTCCTAGACCTATGTTAGCCATCTCAACTATGATTGATAATTGCAATGAAGGGGGAAATGGGAGTGCCTCTTGAGCCCATTCCATGTCGGGTTCATCGGGTGACTCCTCCTCCATCATGCTAGGTATCTCCTCAGAGGAGATGGTGGAAACTATTGGGGGGATTTCTTCAATGAGTCTTTTCCCTGTGTCCTTCGGCAAAGGGGTCATGGATGACGATGGTGCCTATGAAGGAGCTGACGATGAAGATGGGGTTGACTGTGATGAAGACAGATCTATGGGGGGGATGATGCTAGAATCAGACCCAAATGGGACTTATTCAACTGAAATTCTAGATGAGGCGATGGTAGGGTCGATTCGGGCAACTGCTGCACCAGGTTGCAATATTTGAAGGGTTCTAGGTCCATCGAGATGACGTGAACCTATCCTTCATATGTGTATTTTAGGCACTGGTGCATGATTGAAGGGACACACTTCATGTTCCTAATCCAGGGTCTACCCAGTAGGATGTTGTATGCCATCTCACCCTCTAATATGTGACACAATGTCGAAATTATCTTTTGCCCAACTTGAATGGGTAGGATAATTGTGCCAACCATCGAGCATATAGCATCATTGAATGCTCAGAGGGTGTATGTGGATGCAACAATGTGCGATGCTAGTAGTTTAAGATGCTTTAATGCCATTGTGGTAATGATATTACTGGATGAACCAGTGTCTATCAGAACTCTCTTAAATGGAGTCCCATTCACACATGCGATGATGTGCAGAGGTGGGTCCACTATGTCAGTGGGAACAGGCCTTAATTCATCTTCCCTGAATGTAATGACTGGCTCAGTGCATTGGCATACATGCCCCATAAAATTTTTGAAAGAATTTGCTTCCTGGGGTTGCAGCTCAATGGCTTTTAGAATCTCCATCAGGGCCTCCCTGTGAGGCTACGATTGCTGAATTAGTTCATAGATGGAGAGCCTAGCCGATGTGGTCCTCAAACTCTGAGCGAGTTTGGTCTGGATCATGGCCATAGGCCTAGGCGGGGGAGTCTATACTAGAGGTGGTGCAGCTCATGAAGTCGATGGAACATCACTTGGAGCTACAAGGGTTACGGCTGGACTTGGGTATCTCTTGTTCCATGTCATGATGCTCACCATGCCCACAAATCCCTGCTTGGGATAGGCCTGATGGACCTCATTTACTTGTGGTGTGGGCTTGGCCTGCTCCCCATGGGTAGGCAAGGGGTCTTTGTAGACCTCCATCTATTGGTTGTTTGGTGCCATGGGGTTGTCTACCATGAGAGCTTTGCTATCGATTAGGTCCTGCACCAAGTTCTTGAACTTGTAACATCCAGAGATGTCATGACCCTTTTGTCGGTGGTACTTGCAATACAAGTCTTCCCGGTATCCTTTAGGCTTTGGTGCGCTAGGATCTACAGGTCTACTCTCAGGTAGGTGGACCAAACTGGCCACATAGAGGTGGTCAAACAAGGAATCCATGGATTCTATTATGGGCATATACTGCCACTTGGGGTGGCACTATTGATTTTGCCCTTGTCTTTGATTTTCCTTTTCATAGTTCCCAGGGGGTGCGACATGATATTCTACCTTTTGAGGCTGTTGTGTTTGTGCTAGCCCTAGGACATTAATGGCAACCTGATTGACCATGGTGGGTTTTGGTTGCACTGCATTGGTCTTAGTGGTCTTAGTCCACTCCTTCTTGCAAGGTTTTGCAATCTCACCCTCTTGGATCTTGATTTCTTCGATGGTCCTGGCCTGTGCTAGGGCATCCTCAAGAGTCATGTACTACTGGAGTTGCAGTAGCAAGGAGATGGGTTTTAGGCAGCTCTTAGTAAACATCTGGGTCAACTCCGATGCGGGGAGTAGATAGGGCACTTTTGAAAGCATAGCCCTCCATATGTTTCCATAATTATTGATTGACTCATCGTCATACTGCTTGAGACCAGCTAAGTCAGCAAGTGTCACCTTCCTCTTGGTATTGAAGGCAAAGCATTCTAGGAATGCATCCACGAGCTGATCTAAGTTGTGAATGTTATGCTTCAGGAGCTGTGTGAACCAATCGAAGGTAGGGCCCATGAGGGTGGTCACAAAAGTCCTTAGAAGCAAGGCATCATTGTCCTGGATACCAAAACATTGGCTCAAGAAATGGGTGACATGCTCCTACGCATCCTCTTCCCCCTTAAATGTGGCCAACTGAGGCATCTTGAATTGTTTGGGGTAGGGAGGCATAGGGACTAATGGATGCATAGGGTGACTATGGAGCTGGCGTAACATGGGCTTTTGGGACCCAGAGGTTCTATTCTCGACTGACTCGAGATGCTCTAGCAGTGCCTTGTAAGCATCGGAGGACTTGATCTCCTCTTCTTTATCTTGTTCCTATGGTGGGTTGCGAGGAACGTGAGGCCTATTATGGGGTGGTTATGGGACAACCCCCTACCTTGATATGGCATTTCCATATGCTCTTCTTCCAGCTCGTACCCATCACATGCCTCGTAAGGCATCTCTGGAGCTGGTCTATAAACTTGTGCGGCTACCTACGGAGGGCGCCCTACATCAGTCCTGGGAGTCAGACCCCGATCAGACCTAGGAGGTCTAGGAGGTAATCCTCTATAAGGTCTAGGTGACCTTTCCTAGACTGGGGGATGTTGCCTCCGATAGGTCTCTGCCCTATGAGTGCTCGAGGTTGGAACCCACTCATGTAGGGTCTTTTGGAATAGCTCATTGGTTTGACGTTGAATACATTCCTTTTCGAGCTGATGCAGGCGGTCTAGCTACTCCTTGTCATGTCGAAGCTATTTAAATTGAGCTTGGCATTCTACATATTTGGCAACCACCTATTTAATTTGTTCCATTGTTTGGGGTCTAGGTGGCCTAGATGGTTCCCCTCGATCTCTCTCTCGGTCATGATGATCCGAGACCTCTATAATGTGCTTCCCTCTATCGAGGTTGGTTGCATTCACCTATGGCTCTGGATGAGGTAGGTGTTCCCTATACTCAGTAGGTGTGGAGGTGCAATGCCCTCGCATAGTGAATTGCTCTTGAGGAATGTCATGGACTTCCTCATACCTTCCCTCATGAATGAGGAATGGTAGGGCTGAATTAGCCCACCCTGTATGATGAGCCTCATACTCATCCTGATATCTGGGCTCCCTAGTCTTAATTGGGCGATGCGGAGGTAAGATGTGATCATCATGCCCCACCCAATGTTCATTGTGGGGATCTAGCCCTTGAGTGGGTGCTTCTGCTCTGACAGGCACATGAATGCATGGCACTGCCCTATCTCCATGTGCCTCTTCGTGCACTAGCCAGTCATCATCAAAATGAGTGTTTGACGTGTCCATATAATGGGAGCATTCTCCCTGAGTTGGCTCTTGGTGCATGGGGGTATCCCACCTAGGGGTCTCTTGGAGACCCTACTCTATCCTAGCTATCCTAGCGGTCCATGGACTGGGATGAGTGTCAGCTCTCCAAGGTGGTATAACCAAATCTCGAGGGCTATAACGGAGGTGACTCATGCCTCCATGTACACTCTCCATAGCTTTCGCCCTTGATTGGGCTTGGCTATGGGTGAAAACCATTGCAATGAGATTCTATCAAATGCCTAATGCTTATCTTCTTTACAAGTTTTATGAAACAATACACCAGAATGGAAAACACACAATCAAACAGATGTTTATCTTTGTTAATGTATTAGATGTGTATCCTAAAACTGGTTTTAGTGTTGTTTCAAATTTGTTGTAAAGAGACCTCGTGTCATGTGTTTGATAATTGTTGGATTGTATTCTTGAGTTTAATGGTTTTCACCTGTATACTCATAGCTCGAAAACCTGGCTATGAACTCCAGGTCATGTTATCCCACCTATAATGTGTGGTAATGAAGTCCACACATGGCCAGGGAGCATAGGTCCTACCAGTTCCTCACCCAGTTCACCCGTAGTCTATGATACACCTCCTCGAAGGGTGATGCATGCTATAACCCATGGGCTATGATGGATCTTGGAACCAGCCTTGGCAATATGGATCGGGTTCATGGGATTTGAGCCAAGTGGATGGAGATGAAACCCACCATCACTTGTGCTCTACCAATGGTTGGGGATGAAATCCAACTCGTTAGCATTTTAAGTGGATCGTGGTGTGTGTGATTCCTTTTAAGCTTTGAAGAAAGTAAAATTAAGAGAGCACTCAAATGATTTCATTCACTAAATGCAAGCTTTAAAGCAATATTTTACTTTCAGAAGACTTAAATATGAAATATGGAAGTCACTACACTAAGCTAGGAAAACAACCCTAAATGAAAGCTCATCGATGGGTAAGCAACATGCAAGCAAGCCAAGGAAGATGCAATCCTATTTAAAATTTTCTACTTTATGTATGTTTTTATGTTTTTGCATTTTTAGAAAAGGAAATGTGATAGTTTAAATTTTCCTACTTAAGCACATAAAGCAAAAATCGATAGAAAACAGAGTTCTGCAAATGAGAAACAGAAAAGAAATGGTTCAGACCCTACCTCTTCTCTGCCATTGTCTGCTGATTCTGAAATCTAGATCAGAAAACCTATTGTTTTCTATTCATCCTAGGGTGGGATGAATTGTAGGTCTACATTCATCCTAGGGAGGGATGGATTTGCATCCATCCCAGGGTGGCATGAATAGCAGTCCTGAGTTCACCTGGGTCTGGAGCGACTAGAACCTGCAATCAAAAAAAGGTGAAAAATCAAGTTAGAAGTTCACCTAGACAAATGGGGACTAGGTCCCACCATGATCACCACTATAGAAATGGAAAAATGGTGCACCTTAACTAAAGCAATAGAATGTAAGTGTGTTATAAGTCCTATGAAAGCGTAAACCAAAGCATGCAAGCAAAAAGGCAAAGTATAACAAGAAATAAAGCAAATGGGGCATTCTCCTTATTGAGTAACTTCAAATAAGATTACAATGCCTCCCCTTGAGGACTTAAATTATCTTGATACAATCTGTTACAATAAATGGGTGCCAAGAGATATCAATCTCTCAAAGAACGTGGTGCACATCCACTGTTCTTCCGCATGCCCACACTCGAAGTGGGCGGGCCAAATGTCATCACCACTTACGTCAATGTGATCCTCATCCTCCGATGTTTCCTACTACATTTTGGCACCTGATTCTATACATAAGAAAGCAAAATAGAGTCAAGAGCATATGTGTATGGTATTAAAACATGCAATCCCCACAACCTGAACGGGCGCATGTGGGGTGTATATAGCAAATGGATTCAAAATGAGACAAAACTCAAGAGATATGTAAAGGATATGGTTTTGGGATGATATCACCTAGTTTTGTAAAATAATTGCGTCCGATCGTTGCGTTAGATCCCACCGCCCGTAGTGAACCTACAAAAGGCAAACGAGCGTTTCTCCTACCTAGACATGTCAAAAACCTACAAAATTTGGTGAGTAAGCATAAAATGATATTTGAAGAGAACCCATATGATCAGATTCCAAATATTCTATCCAAATCCTCCTGCAAGAAAAAGTGGGACCCGCATGCATACAAAATCATAAAATGGCTATATCTCAGTCAATACATGTCAGAAAGCTATGAAATTTGAAATGCAACATCATATAGACATATAGAAAATAGCTAATTGAAAATAGTCAAAAAATAGTGCATGAATTTCTATTCATCTGGGGGTGGGACGAATTCGACTGTCACAGATTGGGGGGCGCCCAGGGGTGGGACGCCCACCAATATCTCCTAAATTTTCACACCAATCCAATGAGGATTGATGCAAAACTATAGGGGAAGTGTTTTAGGTAAATTTGGTGTGGTTATTCGAACTATGGATTCAGTTTTTGGGTCAGATTGCGCCTTCTTATGCCACCTGATAACCTCTCTCGCTAAGGAGAAATTATGGATGAAAAAGGAGCAATAAGGGTGAGGTAATAACTCGGTAGCACTTCGTTGCAAATCCTAGAAAAACCTGTCTCTTCTTGGATGAGAATGTCATCCAATTTATAGACCTAGGAGGTCAAATGTGCAAAGAGCATGCAAGGGCATGCAAGGCCCAAGAGGCCACTTGTCCACCAGGGTGGCATGCACAGGAGGGGGAAGAGAATCTCCCCAAAATGGCCTCATTGATGAGGGCTGTCATAGGCATGCCCTAGGTTATGACATGCATGCTTCGAAGAGCAGGGCAAGTGGCATTTTCTGGCGGCCACTTGTCCATATTTGACTTTTTCCAGTCAAACCTGCTATTCGCTCCACCCCGGGATGAATGCTGCTATTCGCTCTAGGGTGGGATGAATAGGAACTGCTATTCATCCCAGGGTGGGATGAATAGGAACTGGGCCTCAAAAAGTCCCCAACTGACCTAGGAACCTTCCAAAACTACTTTGGGAGTGGTTAGAACCACTGCTTGACCTCTGAGGGCTGCCCTAAGGGCTTTGTGTGTCAATTTAGTCAATGCCTTGGTAGCATAATCGGATTGGCATTGTTTTGGTGTCTACACAAACTAGTAAAAGTAGTGTCAAATTTTTCAAAGACCAATTATGATGGGGATGCCCAGATTCACCACCAAAAATCTAGATCCCCTCTTCTACTATTATCATTGAAAACAAATTACAACACTAGCCCACAGGCATAATTTTTTCTTTGAACACTTGATGGGGACCCCCCTTCGTCACTAAACCTTCACATCCTTTTCTACCCTAACTGGCAACTACCATTGGGTTAGCCATGAAAACATATATTGATGATCCGTCTGAACGTCTCTGACCTCTGTACGTAGCATTCTAGTGGCCGCCATGCTTAGCAATCTTATTGAGAAAGAAATCATGCATTAATGAGGCCTTTGACTACCTCGAGAAACACTGTCTGGGAACATGGGCCTTTTTGAATCATGAACCAACAGTATGTCATAATATCGTGACATGTCATGATATCGCAACATTTTTCTTCCTTGCTGCATTTCTCTTCTTCGGGTCGCGATATCGTGAAATGTCATGATATCATGACATATTTCCTTTTCATCTCTTCTTTCTCCTTTTTGGTCGTGAAATCATGACATGTCACGATATCGCGACATATTTCCTTTCTGCCTCCTCCTCGCCTCTCGGGTCGTGAAATCGTGACATGTCATGATATCGCAACATTCTTCCTTTCTGCTTCCTTCTCGCCTCTTTGGATCATGAAATCGTGACATGTCACAATATCGCGAGATGTCACGATATCATGACAGCTTTGCTTTCTACTTTCTCTCTCTATTTCAGGTCAGGAAATCATGACATGTCACGATATTGCGAGAAATTTGCCTTTCGCTTTCGCTCTCTACTTCGGGTCGTGAAATTGTGACATGTCACGATATCACGATAGCTTTGCATTCTACTTTTGCTCTCTTATTTGGGTCACAAAATCTCGACATGTCATGATATCATGATAGTTTCCTTGCTTTTTTTTTGCACATTTGGTCACGATTTTGTGACATGTCGCGAAATCGTGACGTCGTGAAATCATGACATTTTCTTCTCTAGAATTTCCTGTCTTCTTTCGGTCACGATTTCATGACATGTCATGAAATCATGACATTTTTGCTCCATGCCTTCTCTCTCCTTCTTGAGTCATGAAAACGTGACATGTCATGATATCGTGACACTTTTCTCTGTCGTGATATTGCAACATCAAGGCAAACACTTAGAATTTTTTTTTTGTTGATGCAAGATTGCTCTGCTGCCACCGGATGCTCCTGCATTAAAAACCCGGGGTGGATTGAGAAGTGTCCTTCACTTTTGTACTGTTGGAGGAAGACCCAGGCGATCGACATCTATTTTTGACAACCAAGTTGCATCTTCGACAGGCCTGCCCTTCCACTTGACCAAATATTCAGAATACTACATGTTCCTGGTACTTCTGCCTGCTCGAGTGTCTAGTATTTCCTCGATCTCATTTTTTGCTGGAGTAGATGTTGGAATACTCCACAATTCTATACTTGGTGTCTTGCTACTACCTCCTTCATGATATTCTACCAAATCTACAATGTTAAAAATAGGTGATATGTTAAGGCCACTTGGCAATTCCACTTCATATGCATTGCCTGAATCCTGCTTTCCTATAATTCGACATGGTCCAGACTTCTTCATCTTTAGCTTGTTATAGGTTTTAGCAAGAAATCTTTCTTTTCTCAGATGGACCATGACTTCATCTCCCACTGTGAATTCCTTGAACCGTCGCTTCTGGTCTGCCCTTGTCTTATATTGGTTATTCATGTTAGTAATGTGCTTCTTCACTTCTTCATGCACGCTCTTCAGATGCTCTGCAAAGTCTTCAGCCTCGGCACTATACTTTTCCCCTGTATCCATCTTTCTCAACTCAAAAGCATTCCTTGGACTGCTCCCATATACTACCTGGAATGGAGATTTGTTAGTACTCCTATTGACAAAATTGTTGTATGCAAATTCTGCCTGTGGAAAAACCAAATCCCATCCCGTGGGCTTATCTCCTATCAAGCATCTCAATAGATTTCCCAGACTTCTATTCACCACCTCCGTTTGGCCATCAGTTTGTGGGTGGTATGAAAAAATGAATTTCAAATCTGTCTTCAATTTCTTCCACAAGGTCCTCCAAAAATACCCCACAAACTTGGTATCTCTGTTAGAAACGATACTCTTTGGTAGACCATGAAGTCGTACCACCTCTTTGAAAAATAAACTTGCAACATGAACTGCGTCACTAGTTTTCTGGCAGGGGATAAAATGTGCCATATTTGAAAACCTGTCAACCACCACAAATATGGAGTCATTTCCCCGCTGTGTCCTTGGTAGACCAAGAACGAAATCCATGCTGACGTCCTCCCATGGTATCTCTGGTATAGGTAATGGCTGATATAATATAGTGTTCTGGCTCACACATTTCACCATCTGGCATACTCTACAACTTTTCACAAACCTCTTCAAAACTTGCTACAGTTGCGACCAATAGTAGTTCTCACTAACTAGGGCAATGGTCTTATCCCGACCAAAATGTCCAGCCAGCCCTCCACTGTGTTTCTCCTTGACCATATTTTCCCTCATTGAACTCCTTGGAATGCATAATTGACTTCCTCTAAACAAAATTCCATCTTGGATCAGAAAATCCAACCACTTGGTCCTGTCCAAAGTAACAGGTGCCAAGCAAGCCTTCCAGGATTCTGCAAAATTAGGATCTTTAGGGTGCAAACCCTTCAGTTCATCAAATCCTACCACTTCCACCTTCATTTTTGTTAACAAACACTACCTTCTACATAAGGCATCTACAACTCTGTTTGACCTTCCGCTCCTATGCTTCAACACAAAGGTATAACTTTGTAGAAACTCAACCCATTTTAGGTGCCTCTGATTTACCTTCCCTTGGCTATTAATATACTGTAAGGCCTGATGATCAGTATATAGAACAAAATATTTTGGCAACAAGTAATGTTGCCATTTATTTAGATCCTAAACTATAGCATAAAACTCTTGAGCATAAACTGAATACTTCTTCCTAGCATCATTGAGTTTCTCACTAAAGCAACATGTTTACCTTCTTGACTCAAAATAGCTCCTATGGCACTACCACTAGCATCACAATCTACCTGAAATACCTTATTAAAATTTGGAAGTGCCAAACTAGGTTGCTCTATAACCTTCTTCTTCATCATATCAAAGCTCTTATCTACTCCTAAGGTCCACTTAAATTCCTTCTTATCCCCTCTCATTGTTTTTGTAAGGGGTGCACAAATACTACTGAAATTCCTAATGAATTTCTTGTAAAAACTTGCTAGACCATGAAATGATCTTACCTCAGTCGTGCTTCTTGGAGTAGGCCATTCAATGATAGCTCTCACTTTTTTTGGGTCCATTTTTAGACCTTCGACTGAGATGACAAATCCCAGGTACACTAACTCCTTCAAGAAATTACACTTCTTCAAATTAATTAACAACTGCTCCTCTCACAGCTTCTCAAAAACCCTTTTGATATGCATTAGATGCTCTTCCAGGGTTCTACTAAATATTAAAATATCATCCAAATAGACAATGATGAATTTGCCTAAAAATTCTTTCAATACCTCATTCATCAGTTGCATGAATGTGCTTGGTGCATTGGTTTGCCCAAATGGCATGACCAACCATTCATAAAAACCCTCTATGGTCTTGAAGGTTGTCTTCCACTCATCTCCTTCTCTGACACGAATCTGATGATAACCACTCTTCAGATCAATCTTTGTGAAGTACTTGGCTCCACTCAAACAGTCCATAATGTCATCCATCCTTGGCAATGGAAATCTATACTTTATGGTGATCTTGTTAATGGCTCGAGAGTCTGTATACACATTCTCCACTCTCCATATTTCTTTGGTGCTAGTACTGTAGGTACTGCACATGGACTCAAGCTCTCCTGAATCAGTCTCTTCTCCAAAAACTCTTGGACTTGCCTTTTCATCTCTTCAGTTTCTATAGGAGTCATTCTATGTGCTGCCTTATTGGGTAAACTAGATCTTGGTACCAAATCAATATGGTGACTGATCTTCCTCACTGGTGGTAAACCCTCAGGCACATTATCAGATATAATGTCTAGAAATTCTTCTAACAGTCCTAAGAATTCTACAGGGGTATCCTTGCATTCTTCCTTCCTAACTCTAGGAATTAATGCATAGCACACATGCTCATGCTTTAAACTATCCAAAAATCTTCCCCTTTCAACTAAACAGATTCTAGCGCTGCTACATACCCTTTTGCCCACCTCCTTCAAGGGCTTCAGCTTATGGCACACTCCATTCTTCGACATTGAGTAAGTGTTGGCACGACCATCATGCACTGCACACCGATCATACTGCCATGGCCTTCCCAAAAACAAATGGCAAGCATCCATAGGTAGGATGTCACACAAGACCTCATCATAGTAATTCCCAATATTAAATTTTACCGAGCATTGTTCACTGACCAAAACCCTATGGTCCTTCTATAACCACACAATCCGATATGGATGTGAGTGTCTCCTCCTCTTTAACTGTAACTTAGTAACCATTTCTTTAGAGACCAAGTTATCAGTACTACCATTATCTATAATAATATTACAAACCTTACCCAAACTTCTACACCTTATGCTGAACAGGCTCCTCCTCTGGTCTAATCCTTTCTCCTCATTCAATAGGGTCCTCCTTGTGACCTTAACTTCCCCTATCTTTGCCTCCTCAGAATGTTCTGATTCAACACCTTCATCTACTACAACAGCTCTAGTAGGACCCTCAGGTCTCTTATTCATCCTTTCTCGGTGTTGTGGACACTCGTATGCTTGATGTCCTTCTTCGCCATAGTGGAAATAGGTTCCATGAAATCCTCCCCTTCCAAATCCACGTCCAGATCTACCTCTCCCTCTTGGGTAACCTTTGTTCTGATTATAGGGTTGGTAGGTGTTCCCCTCTTTCTGATCCTAGGTATTACTGGTTTCACTAGCCTTCTTCTGATCCTTATATTTTTCTCCACTGGTCCTTCCACTAGTTCTTCCACCACGACCTCTTCCTCTTTGCTTACCCTCAAACCGTCTATTCATCTTCTCTTCGACTTTGAGGGCAAACTAGTAAGCATCCTCAATGGTGCTCACCCTAACCAGACTCAACTCTTCTTGAATACTAGTTCTCAACCCATTGATGTAACAGGCTACCTTATCCTTGTTAGCCTATGAATGGCCAGTTCTGATGGAGATCTTATAAAACTCCTCTGTGTATTATTTGATAGTTTTTCTTGACTGTCTCAAACTCTAAATTTTTTGTAGCAGATCCAATTCGTAATCTGTAGGAATAAATTATCTTTTCAAATTATCTGCCATTATATCCCATATTGTTATTCTCTCCTTTCCTCTTCTATTTCTTTCTAGCTGCACTCCCTTCCACCATATGCTAGCATGACCCTTCAGCTTGGTCTTAGCAAATCTGACCCGATCAGGATCTTTGACCTCCTCATATTCAAAGTATTCTTCCAGGTCATTGATCTAGTCAATCAACTCCTCTGGATCTAGATTTCCAGAGTATGTAGAAACCTCCATATTTGGTTTCTTTCCAATCTGGGATATGGCTCTGTATAACTTGGCTTATGCAGGATCTACAACCTCTTCTTCTTCCTCAAATTGGTCCTCTTCTTCATCAACTTCATCTTTACTTCCTTCTTCTCCTATGGGTTCAATCCCTTTGCGCAGCTCCTCTTGCAGGGCCTAAACTTGCCTCTGCAAAGCTCTAAAATCTTCTGCTGGCACCATATTTCTTCCACTACCATAGTTTCTTTGTGGAGGCATTCTGCTTGTTTCTCTTACAACCCTTCCATAGATCTTGGTGCAAGCTGCCTTACTTTCGATGATCTACTCACACACTCAGGAACCCTATGCTCTTCCATAGATCCTGGTGCAAACTGCCTCACTTTCGATGATCTGGTCACACACTTTGGAACCCTATGCTCTTCCACAGATCCTGGTGCAAACTGCTTCACTTTTGGTGATCTGCTGACACACTCAAAAACTCCTACTCTAATACTACTTGATGGGGATGCCCAGATTCACCATTGAAAATCCAGATCCCCTCTTCTACTATTATCATTGAAAACAAATTACAACACTAGCCCATAAGCGTAGTTTTTTCTTTGAACACTTGATGGGGAGCCCCCCTTCGTCACTGAAACTTCACATCCTTTTCTACCCTAAATGGAAACTGCCATCGGGTCAGCCATAGAAACACGCATTGATGAGCCGTATGAACGTCTCTGACCTCTGGGCACAACATTCCAATGGTTGCCATGCTCAACAAGCTTACCAGGCAAGAAATCATGCATTAATGAGGCCTTTGACCACCTTGAGAAACACCATCTGGGAACGTGGGCCTTTTCAAATTGTGAACCAGCAGTATGTCGCGATATCACGACATGTCATGATATTGTGACATTTTTCTTCCTCGTTGCCTTTCTCTTCTTCGGGTCACGATATCACGACATGTCACGATATTGTGACATATTTCCTTTCTGGATCTTCTTTCTCCTTTTAGGTCGCAAAATCATGACATGTCACGGTATCATGACATCTTTCCTTTCTGCCTCCTCCTTGCCTCTCGGGTCACAAAATCATGACATGTCACGATATCATGACATTCTTCCTTTCTGCTTCCTTCTCACCTCTTTGGGTCACAAAATCGTGACATGTCGTAATATCACGAGATGTCATGATATCGCAATAGCTTTGCTCTCTGCTTTCTCTCTCTATTTTGTGTCGCAAAATCGTGACATGTCACGATATCACGACAGCTTTGCCTTTCGCTTTCGCTCTCTACTTTGGGTTGCAAAATTGTGACATGTCACAATAGCTTTACCTTCCGCTTTCGCTCTCTGCTTCGGGTCACAAAATCATGACATGTCACGATATCATGATAGTTTCCTTCCTTGCTTTCTTTTTGCTCCTTCGGTCGTGATTTTGCGACATGTCACGAAATCACGACATGTCACGAAATCGTGACATTTTATTCTCTGGTATTTCCTGTCTTATTTCGGTCATGATTTCATGACATGTCATGAAATCATGACATTTTTTCTCCGCACCTTCTCTCTCCTTCCTGAGTCATAAAAATGCGACATGTCGTGATATCGTGACACTTTTCTCTATCGCAATATCGTGACATCACGACAAACACTTAGAATTTTTTTTTTTGTTGATGCAAGATTGCTCTGCTGCCACCGAATGCTCCTGCATCAAATTTTGTGTGCAATGAAAGTTAATTTACCAATAATGAGCATAGTAATGAATCAAACGAATTAAGAACCACTATGTGTGCAAATGAATTAATTTACACATATTGAGTAAGGTGAGATTAAACTTGACATGAAGAGAACTAAGAAGCTAACTTGTCCTTATGTGCATTCAAAGGTCTCTTTAAGAGATATGTATATGCATGAGCATACTCCACTACCATTCAAGCATCTATAACCTTTATGGAGATTAGCTCCATATTCCAATGATAGAATATCAAAGCTTTGGGGAATCAGATTCTCAACCAAGTCACAATGAGAATTAAACCCTATCATTACTAATTGAAGACTTATCATTATTATTATGTATTTTAAAAAGATTTAAAGCTTTGTGGAATAAAATTCTTAATCAAATTGAGATTATAATTTTATCCTATCCTTACCACCCACTCTTTCTTTTGTTAAATTTAAGTGCTAAAAACCACAGTTTTCATTGTTATTTTGGATTATGTTTTTTTTAAGTGGTGAAAACCATAATTTGTGGACTATGTGCATGATGGGACAAGCAAGAATTACTTTTTCACTACAAGGTTCAACCTAATTATGTTGTCATCCATTTATACCACAAGATATTATTAATATATGATATGTTCTTGGTTCAATAATGGTTGAGTCAATCATAAAGCTCAAGATTTTCTTGATGAAAATTGTGCTTTGGTCCAAGATAAAACTTGACATTCAACAGAGATTATTTGAAACACTAGGAGTGGCTAAATGATCAAAATATTTTGATGTTCATGAGTTTTGGATTGCTAAATGGGACTAATGCTAGATCAAAAGTGCCCTTGATTAAGGTGATAATACTTGTTGGACTAATAATTATCCAAATTGAGTGAATGACAACTAGTATGGCAGGTGACATGAATGGATGCAAATGATACAAATGTGTGAATGTAGTGTAAGTGGAATAAATGAGTTATGAATGCATGAATGGATGCATGAAATACAATGTGAATGAAATTGTTTATTGTTGTTTTATGATTTTTTTGTGAATTTTGATATAGAACGTACAAAAATGGATGATTTGTGGTTATGATAAGGGTGGTCATGGAATTGGAGGTGGATGAACAAGTCGAGGTAGTGGTGGTTGTGGGTGCTCCTACAGGAGGAGGATAGGAAGAATGGGCAATAAAATTAGGAATACACAAAGGCAATTAGGGTCTTTGGTAGGCTATTCAATTATGGGAATGATGGGGAATGACACATCTTCAGAATTGTCAGAACTGACTAAGAGATTTTTCAATTTTTTATTTGAGCTAGTATTTAGAAGTGTCAAGGGACTCCAAGTGGATCATGGAGTCCTAGAAGAAGTATGGAGGAATATCGATGGTGGATTGAGGGGATTGTGGAGCGATGTTTGTGCTAGAATGGTGGCATTGAACCTTGTGTAGATCCAAAATTTTTGCACCCCTTTATTTTAGGCTAATGGATCCATGCCTGAAAGGGGGAGGGAAAATTATGTATCTACACCTCGAACGAGAAGCACTTGAGTTGTGCTCTCCTTGGTGTTTGTCAATGAATTAGGTGAGGGTTCACCAGGAAACACTTTCTGTGGCGGTTTCCACACCTAGGTAAGGTGGATGTTTGTTGAATTATTTTTATGTGCACACACCTAGGGTTTGGCTAAAATGCAACTATTGCCTAGCTATATGCATTTAAAATTTCAATGAAAATAAAGTATACAGATTCTAACTAGAAATCTTTGTAAATCTAACTATGATGCAATGATTTTGTAGATATTGAAAAGCAAAATATGATGTTTATGCTAGCGTATTATTTTTCTTTGCATTTTGTGTTTTATGTTTCTTTTTAACTAAATGTACTAGATGCAAAATGATGTAACTAAATTCCTATTTTTTTCCTTTTGTTCTTTGGAGACTTTTAACAAATGCAATTGATGTAAAAATTGATATAGCTAAGTTTATCTTTTTGTCTTTTGTGTTTTTCAAAACTAGCATGATTGATATACAACTAAATCTATGTTTTTGATCTTTTTCCTTTTGAGTTTTTCAACTAATATGATTAAATGCAAAATATGATGTAATTAAATCTATGTTTTTTATTCTTTTCTTTCTTTTGTCTTATGCAAATGCTTCCAAAATAGAATATTATAAAATTACAGTATGGAAAATTATAAAAAAATATAGGTTTAGATTCTTACTTGATCTAGATGTCTGCAATCATACGCATTCGGCTCTGTCAGGTAGATTCAGGTCCATCAGATAAATTCAGATCTATCTAAATTAAATTTAGACTAGTTTGAATCTATCAAAAGGATTCGGATCCATCCGAATCCGTTTAAAACCTACAACTCCACAACAAGACACTAAAAATTATAGTTAGAGGTGGGGGATCTGCTTAGGCCATAATAGATCCTCTGTGATAGTCAGATCCCCTTGGTTCTTTAGCCAACCATAGAAAAAGTGATGGATTTATAGATCTAAATGCATAATGTATGAATTTCATGAAAGAAATTACTAACAATAGTTCATACAGTAAAATAATAAGATCTTAAAGAGACTATAATGCTAATATGCATCAGTATGAATAAACCTGCAATCATAATTTTACCCTCGAAATAGATTTGTATGTTTTTGGATATCAACTACAAATTTGGATTGATTCGAATATGTTCAAACCTGCACCGACTATATTTGTGAATCTACAACGGTTAGATTAGAATAATTTCAAACGCACAATAAATTTGGACAGCTCTGAATTTGTAAAAATATTGCAAAATAACAAATTTATGCTATGGAAAAATGAGATTTGAATCAACAACATTCATGGCCATCTCTGGTAGTCTTTGGAATGATGATCTGATGTCAAAGTCTCCACTGAAAACTGCAACAAAGCACAAGAAAACCTCTTCTCCACTTAGATTTACCTGCAAAATCACCATTAGGTCTATCTAGGGGGAGTCTACAGGATTTATTATCTAGGGTAGGTCAAGAAAAAAGGAAGGGCGACCAAGATAGGTCGAGCTTGTTAGGAAAAATTTGGCATTTTTCCAATCTGGACAAATTTGGATGGATCCAAATTTGTCAAAAATTTGGGTTTGCCAAGATTAGGTGCAGAATCCAAACAATGCACCTAAATTAGGTGCACGTGGGATTTGGATAAATTTGGACCGGTCCGAATTTGTCGAGACCCTTCGAATTTCTCGAAAAAGGGAGGAATGGACAAATTTTAGTTTTGTCTAGCACAAAAATCGAGGCAGGGAGTTGGAGGGTGGAAAGTACGTTGTTAGGGAGTAACAACATGTTGGCTAGGGAGTGGGAATTTTGTAATGTGTCAAAATTCCCTAGCTACATTTTACCCCCTCTTTGGCGCATTTATGAACAATAAATGCGTTAAAGAAAGATGTAGCAAAAAGGGGAGTTACGCTGTAAAGAAACCAAAATTTTATTCAAATTTTCTTTTATTTTTATTGTCTAGGGTACCCCCTTCAAGTTTTGTAAAAAATTCAAAATTTATTGCAAAACTCGAAATTTGAAGCGAAAAAAGGGTAAAAAGGGGTATAAAATAGGAAATTAGGGTAAAAACCCTAATTCATTTTTACCCTCACTATTCTTGGAAATTGAGCTCTGGAGAAAAATGGTGACTTTTGAGCATCAAGCGGACGCAGTTTGAGCGGGAAGCAACAGATCTAGCACCAGGATGTGGGTAAGCATTCTTATCACCTCAAATTTTGCATTTTTTAGTCCAATTTTTAGATTTTTAGGAATTTAGATGCGACCTACCATTGCACGATCGCATCAACAAATTCAAACCATTCAGAAAAATTCAAACATTCGAATTCATCTGTAAAGACATCCAGATTTGTAAATTTGGACGATTTTCAATGATTTCATACATTCGAATTTGACAGGGAAAAGTTTGAATTTGTAAATTCAAGGGTACAGAATGTAGATTTGGTCACCTGAATATGTTTTTGTATGGGTCCAAATTTTCAAATTAGACCTAAATTTGCAAATTGAGTCCAAATTTACAAATTGAGGACAAGTTTATAATTTATGATTCATTATTTTGTGATGTTTTTCTTTTTTAATTTTATGATATGATATATTACTAATTACTATTTTTATTTTTGGTTTTATAGTGAGGTGCACTTAAGAACCATGAGTGGTGGTATAAGGGGTTTGATGACCATGTACAAACCCTAAGTGTAGATGATCAGATAGTCCTAGAGGTGGTGGGCCTACGACACATGGCTGAGATACCATGTATAGAGGTAGACTACTATCTCTTGATAGCATTAGTAGAGTGGTGGTATCCAGGATCTTCGACCTTTTGACTACCGACAAGGGAGATGGCCTCGACTCTAGAGGATGTATGGAGGATCCTCCAGGTGCCAATCAAGGGATAGTTTGTTTACCAGGCCATGACCTAGGGTCAAGCCATGCAATGATTGATAGGAGACCCTTCATTTGTGATTGAGCAAAGTGAGGTCAGTATTGAGGGATTGATTGCTGCACAAGGAGTTTCTCACTTGACAGAGGTGCTAGAAGGTATAGTTGTAGGGCTATTATCATACCACCAGAGTGGATGACATCTTCCATGGGGCTTAGCTGAGGTAGTGGTCAATATGAGGGACACTAGCATGTGATTTTCTTGGGGATCATACATACTCTACTGCTTATACATGACCTTGTTTAAGGTCATGTATAAGAAGGGTCATGACTTGGTCCTTACGACATTTCTATAGGTCTGGTGCTAGGAGCACATTGTAGTGAGGAGGCCAGAGGGGCTTCCTCATCAGTAGATAGAGGATGGGTGACCTGATGTATTTTACTGGGGTCCTACAGGAGGTTGAGGGAGATGGATGAGTGGCCTAGAGGAGGCCAGATGAGCGATCGATGATCTAATCATGGCTCAAATTTATTGGTGACCATGGTAAGGACACCAAGGTTGGGAGGATGATAGGGTGGATCTGGCTCACGTACGATGAGTGTGATGGCTCCAGATGGAAAGGGGAGAGATAGAGCTACATCGAGTAGATCGAGTGCTGTGATAGTTTAGGGTTGTTCAGGGGATTCTCAAGGTTCAAGATTTTACATTCCAGTGGGTGGTTTGGGACTCGATGACTACTAGTAGGGCGCCTGATCTCAACTAATTTGTTGAGGTAGACGAGGATGACCCAGTAGTCACACTTGTTGAGGGGGATGATGTAGGAGTCACAGATGGGTACCATGAGTGGTACGCCACTATCCTCCCTATAAGGATTACATAGGAGAGAGGTGTAGTTGAGTAGGTACACTGAGCTTATAGGGAGGTAACTAGATGATGCTCTACTAGATAGTAGGAGAGAGTGATAGAGGCCACCGAGGAGAGAGGGGCCTCGAATGAGAGGAGGGAGGTAGACATAGAGGTCCTCTCAGTGGGAGAGGGCTCTCTAGATTGAGGGAGGGTGGGCAAGTGATAGTAGGTAGGAGGTTCATAGTAGTAGGTACCCCTACCAGAGTAGGCTGCCTTATCACCTCAGTAGGAGGCACCTTCGATTTCTCGATAGGACTCACTTGAGAAGGGCACTACTATGGAGGTTGGGGAGTCGAGTAGCTTGGGAGAGGTGGCTGCTCTAAGGTCAGAGAATGTCAGTCTAAGGAGTCAGATCAACATTTAGGCGAGCCACATTCAGACTTTAGAGGTACAACTCATGCAGTCACAGACTCTATTGAGTCAGGCTCAGGCTCAGTTGGCCCAAAGATAGGGACATGGGACATCATATCAAACACAGTCATGATCACTCTATATGAGGAGTGGGGCTTCAGGTCAGTCCTCATGGAGTAGCAATCGCAATTTGCATTATTGGTAGCACAGGTAAAGGCTATTTTAGCATCTCAGTAGATGACATTCTATCAGACACTCTACTTTTAGGCAGTGCCCGAGGGTCAGAGGGCTCCATTACCCCTAGAGTTAGTGTCCTCCGAGTCCTGCTCTAGATCCATATTCTAGGTCAATGTCTGGGGCTCCTCAGTTTTAGGTGCCCATACGACCTCCTTATGATGATACCCAGAGTTCTAGGGGTTCTAGGGGATGATATATCAAGGCTTGATTTTGTGGTATACCCCCTAGTGATTGAGTATGTCGGTTTTGATTGTGGCATACCAATTGACCATTTTGTACCTTATGTACTTTTTTGAGATATATATGACTACTATTGTTCTTTTTGGTATTTTATTTTTATGGTTGTGTGTAATGCAAGATATTATGATTATTTTTGTGATGATCATTATAATCATGCTTATGGTCATGTTTGATTTGCTAATGTTGTTGTATCATGCTTTAATTGGAGTATTGTTGTAGAAATGTGAAATGTGATTTGATGTAGTTGATATTTTGTAGTGTAGTATGATTGAATTGTTTGTAGAAGATAGATTGTTTGGAAAATGTACCCTTACAATTTTGATCAGTTAGCAATAGACCTCGAGGATGTGTGCTTGTATATGACCATTTATGGAGGCTGCCCCTCACGTTGGTCATGAAGTGGATCTTGTGTGAGGTTTTTTCATATTACTAACATCGAAGGGTTGTGATCAACAAAAGTAATTTGAAATTTTGTTGATTAAAAGTGATAAGTTGAGGATAAGTAATTTGTGGTTTTGAAGATTAATTTTGATTTAATCTTAAGAAAAATTTGATGTAATGAGGATGATTAAGCATGAAAAATTGGATAGAGGACTTGTGCTAGGCATAATATTACTAGTGTGAAGTAAATAAAGAGATTTTATGAGGGTTGTCTCATGCCATCATCATGAAGTCTATATGCAACTACATGACCAAGCAGTTATATGTGATCAAATGCAAGTTTGTGTAGATGATAAGATGAACTGAATAAATTGTACTAGGTAATAAATATGAGATGCAAGATTAATTGGTATGATGGGCCAATTGCTTATGCAAACAATCATACAAATCCATGAGAATATGGTGACTTCCACTAATCAAGACTCAAGGAGAATCTTGGTCATGCTAAGATGAAATTGAGTTTATCAAGAACCAGTGTGTGATTTGTGTATTCATTTTCTATCTTGACCTTAATTATGATACAAAATCTCTCAAGGATCAAATGTGTGTGCTTATGAAATTCATTTACCAATTTTGAGTAAGGTAATGATGCGAACCAAATTTAAGAACCATGTGTGTGCAAATGAGGAATTCATTTACCATGATTGTATGCATGTGGTTAGACTTAACTACTATGTAATACAAGCTACCAAAAGCTAGTTGATCCACAAGCTGACATTGGTCTATACAAAATAAGGTCGCTAATGTGACAGACATGTCACCACATGTAAGACTACCCCATTGCCAGGCGGGATTCATTCAACCCATTGCTATAATAGGGATCACCCCACGGTTTTTGAATAATTGAGGAATTCTAGGGATTCAAGCTCATTACCCCCTTCTTTTCTTCTGATTTTTAGGTAGGGATTCTTGTTCATTTTTTAATAAGGGGATTTATTTTCATTTTTTTTTAAGGGATACTTGCTCAGATTAGGTGAAGAGCAAGGGATTTTATTTAGGTAGGGGGGAGCTTGTCCTTTTGTCAATTCTCAATATTCTAGACCATGCGCATAATAGGATAGCAAGGGAAACCTTTCGCTTAAGAAGCTAGGACTACTATGTAGCATCATATTTCCTTGTGCAAGAATCATTTTAAGGTGTGTAAGTGTGTTCTGGTTCAAAAGAGTGGCAAAATCAGTTCCCAAAACTCAAAATTTCTTAATGTAGCAGTAGTGATTTTGGTTCAAGAGAGATTTATAATCACTATCAAAAATCAAGATTTTTATTTATATGTGAATTTGTGAATGGTTCAGGATAAATTCTGAATTTCGTCAAAGAAAACCAAGATTAACTATGAATCTGGACAACATCAGTCTAATATTTAAGTAATATAATAATTGGATGTGGCTATATGCCTTATGCAATTAGACCAAAAATTATTAAGGATGTAAGATTGAATGCAACTAGATGAAATATGATGAGTATGAAATGAATGTGATTATAAAAATAGACTACATGCAAGAAATATTGTATGTACAAGATATATGACAACTATGTATAGTGGTAGGTCATAGCTTTATGCATAATATCATTTTAGGTGCATTATATTCATTGGCTCCTTAAGATATTTTCCATCTAAGGTAGCCAAACGATATGCACCCGATCCAAATTTAGTAGTGATGATAAATGGTCCTAACCAGTTTGGTTGAAATTTTCCTTTAATATCAGTTCAAGCATTTGTATTTTTCTGATTTTCTTTAAGAACTAAATCACCAACCTCAAAATATCGAGTATGAAATTTCTTGGAGTATGATATTTTGAGTTTGTTTTTATAGGAGTGAAGGTGCTCTAAAGTGTTTATGCACTTTTCATCTAGTAGTTCCAATTGGCTTAGTCATCCAACACGATATTCATCTCCTACTTCAGCATCTTGAAGTAAGATACCTAAGGAAGGGACTTCAAGCTCAAAAGGAAATATGACTTCAGTGCCATATACCAAGACAAAGGGAGAAGCACCAGTAGGGGTTCAAACACTAGTTCGATAAGCCCATAAGGTAGGATATAGTTGAGTATGCCAATCTCGACCTGATTTATTAACCAATATTTTTAGGATTTTAATTAAATTTTTATTGGATGCTTCAGCTTGGCCATTTCCTTGTGGATAGTAAGGAGTAGACCATCTATGTTGGATTTTGTACTTGGCATAAAGTTTTTGTATGTCTTTATTTTTGAAGCACGTTCCATTATCAAAAATGAGTGTAGATGGAATCCCAAATCTATAGATGATTTGGTTAAAAATAAATTTAGAGACTTGGGTTCCTATGCAAGAAGCCAATGGCATGGCTTCTACCCATTTTTTAAAATACTCAGTTGCTGTTATGATGAATTTATGACCATCTGATGAAACTGGATTAATCTTCCCTATAATGTCTAGGCCCCATTTTGAAAAAGGCCAAGGGGAAGAGATAGCTTGAAGCTCTTGGGTAGGAGCATGGACTAAATTTGTGTGTCACTGATATTTATCACATCAATGTACATAGTCATTGGTATATTTTTCCATGGAGGGCCAAAAATATCCCATTCGTAGGAGCTTTTTGGTTATGGCACCACCACTAAAATGGCCTCCACAAGATCCATCATGCACTTTGCTTAGTGCCTTTTTGGATTTATCTAGGTTGAGGCATCTTAGAAGGATACCTTCGAAAGATATTTTATACAAGGTACTTTTGATGATTACGAAATGAATAGCTCATTTATGTAATAGTCTACGTTGATTCCTATCTAGGCCATCTGGGAATGACCCATTTTGGAGAAAGTTGAAGATATCTCCATACCATGATCTTGAGGATGTTTCTTCAATTGCAAAGACATCTAAGGGTGCTAGGAAAGACTCTAATGAAGTGGGTTCCCTAATTTGGTGAATTATGATAGTAGCATGATCATCATCCAACTCTAAAGGAATAAGAGAAGCAGCTACTACCATAGCATCTACAGAACGATTACTAGTACGAGGGATAGCTTCGATAGTAACTTTCTTGAATAAAGACATGAGTTTTAAAACATACTCTTTATAAGGGTGGAGTTTCTCATCTCAGGTCTAATAAATATTATTGATTTGATTTACCACGAGTTGTAAGTCTCCAAAAACTGATAAAATTTTAATATTCAAGGATAAAGTTGCTTGTAACCCAAGAATCAAGGCTTCATACTCTATTGTGTTATTCGTATAGGCAAATTGGAGTTTAAAATATAATGGGATAAGTTGTTTTTGTGGAGACACTAATATAATGCCTGCACCTATGCCACTCATGCAATGGGCTCCATCAAAAAATAGAGTCCAAGAATCTAAATGTTCACCTTCTAGATTAAGGCATTCATCTGGAAACTCTATCATCAAAGGGTGAGTAGATTCAAGAGGAGCAGTGACGAGTTGATCGGTGATGACTTACCCTTTAATGGATTTTTGACCAATAAAGGTTAGATCAAACTCACTCAGAGTGAGAACCCATTTTGCTTCTTGACCTGATAAATAAGGTCTACTCATCAAGTATCGTAATGGATCAAATTTTGCTATGACAAAAGTTTTTTGACTAAGCATATAATGGTGTAATTTTTGTGTAGAAAACACAACTAAGAAGTGTTTTTCTAAAGGAGTATAACGAGTTTCATAACTTATCAAGGTTTTGCTTATGTAATAAATAGCTATTCTTTCTTATCCTCATCATGTTGTGCAAGCATTGCTCCTAATGCAAGTTCTGAGGTAGAAATATATAAAATAAAAGGATGCTCAGGCCTAGGAGGAACGAGCACTAGTGGTGTAAGAAAATATGTCTTAAGAGCTTCAAAGGCTTCTTGAAATTCCTCATCCCATTTTAAAAAGGTATCTTTCTTAAGTAACTTAAGAAAGGGTTGACATTTATCTGTCAATTTGTTAATGAAACGACGGATAGATTGGAGCTTACCTTGTAAGCTTCTGAGTTCTATCAAAGTTTTTGGTGGTGGCATATCGATGATTACCTTGATTTTGATAGGATATATCTCTATTCCTCTCATAGATACAATAAATCCCAATAATTTACCTGATTTCACTTCAAAAACACATTTTTTCGGGTTTAAACAGACTTTGTACTCACGAAGTCTATTAAAGACTCATCGTAGGTTAGGAATATGATCTTCCTCCTTAATAGATCGAGCTATAATGTCATCTACATAATCATGTAAGATATCATACATCATATCATGAAACACGTAGGTCATAGCTTGTTGATAAGTTTCTATTGCATTCTTTAAACCAAAGGGCATTACTTTCCAATAGAAAGTCCCCCAAGGTGTAATGAAAGCAGTTTTAGGTTGATCTTCTGGTGCTATACGAATTTGGTTATATCCTAAAAATCCATCCATAAGGGATAACATTCTACTTCTAGTTGTGAAATCTATAATCTGATCCATATTAGGAAGGGAAAAGTCATCTTTGGGACATGCAACATTGATGTCCCTAAAATTAGTACATACTCTGATTTTAGTAGCCTTTTTTTGGTTACTGGGATGACATTAGATATCCAATCAGATAATCTATGGCTTGAATGAAATCAACATCTAACATATTTTTCAACTCATATTTAACTAACAAGGCTACTTTAAGATCCATTTTACTAAGTTTTTGTTTCATAGGTTTAGCGTCAGGACGAACCACTAGGTGGTGCATGACGATAGAAGGATCTAATATAGGCATATCTGCATAAGTCCATGCGAAGATATTAGGGTATTCCACAAGAAGTTATGTGTATTTAATTTGTTCTTATTTACTCAAGGTAGCTCCAATTTTAACCATGTGAGGATTAATTTTTGTTCCAATATTGATTTTTAAAATATATTCTACCAAAATATTTGTCCCTTTTAAAATTAGGAGGGGTGGATGAAACAACCATTTCCTGAAGTTCTTCCAGGGATAGTTTGGCTAACTCTTCTTGTGTAGTAGTTGTTGTGTGAATGACATGGGCCATCAAATAAGAAACTATTCCTCATGACTTCTTTGAGGGGGATGTCAAAAAATACATCTCCTTCTATACACTCATCTGGAGTGGCAATCATTTTTGGATGGACTATTGAAATCATATTGTAAGAAAACAAATGAGTTTGCCTTCTCTTCTTATTATTCATTAAATGTTTTTGATTTTTTAAATATTCACCATATGTGATTAGGTGATCATCATAATCAAAGGGAAAAGGTTGAGATTTCATAGAATATAGCCTATACCAAATCGAGCATGTCATTCCTAAACCTCAAAGGGTTCGTGTATGCCATTTTAAAAACAGCCCAAACCTTTATCCCTATAACCCATATCACACATTATTTACTTTGATTTTATATATCTGTTGGAGAAGTAACATCAAGAAAAACTATTCTCATAAAATTTATATCTCATTTTATTGATGTTGATTTTGTTGGGTGAACACCCTACAGATTTAAATGTATATATTCCAACATGATATATATTTCCCCATTTACGAGGAAAACCTATCATTTGTAGGGATGGTGATAATTGGGACAATATAATGGAGTATTATGCAGCCAAATTAGCATGCTCTTTAGGTGATAGTATGGTGGATAAATGCGGTAAAGCCTCATCTATGAGGGGGTATGATGTAGAAGGATTATTAGTTATAGAATATATAGGTGTATCACAAGAAGGTAAAGGTTTAATATTTGGGGAAGAAGACTTAGGGGGAATAAGAGTCGATGATGATAGAGATGAAAAAATGAAACATTAATGGTTTCCACCATTGCACATATATCAAAAGATCTAGGGTCTCCATAGATGGTGACCAATTTATTTTTAAACTCAAATTCGACACACTAATGTAAGGTAGAGGGAACTACCCTAATTTCATTAATCCAAGGAAATCCTATATGAATGTTGTATGATGCTAGACAAGTGTATCGTTCCAAATTTTTTGCATCCTTACCTTCAGGCTAAAGTATCCACGCCCGAAAGGAGGTTGGGAAAAGGATGGGACAATACCTCGGACTGAGAGGCCCTTTGAAGGTCCCGCCTCTCGGGGGAGGGGTATTAAGGTGATTTTTTGACGGATGGTGGGGTTCACCAGGAAACGTTTAGTGGCATTTTCCACGCCTAGGTTGGGAATGAGTTTAATGTGTTCAATTTTAGCTTTAAACATCCAAGTCCTAGGTTTGGCCAGATGAATCTAAGTTATTCTATATGAAAATGCAAATTTAAATGTAGAAAATAGATTTAACAGAAAACGGAGAGAGTGAACTAAGGGAAGAAATCCATACCTGGTCCTGGATGTCTGATGGAGATTCTAATTTTTGAAGTAGTCCAGATCATATAGAATTTGACAGGATCGTATCTGATCTGACAAGATTGTCTGAGATCTGACGAATTCATCAGACGAATTCGTCAGAGACCTGCAAACATAGAAATAGATACAAAATGCAAAAAATGCAGCAATACAAATAGAGGGCAATGATGCAGAATGACAACAATAATATTAGACGGATAATTATAAACAAAATATGAGTGTATTTCAATGATTTAATAACAAATTATGACTTTATCATGCATTAAAAATATATGGGTGAACTCCAAAATACAGAGTAATAAGGAATAACCATAGAATTAACTAAATGCAAAATAATGCAACAAAAAAGAGTAGAGAAAACACAAACTTTGGGCACTGATTGCCCCAATGCAGACTACAGTTGAAATCATCTCGGATTGGTATGAAATCATCTCAAATTGGATAGGATCATCTATGACAACCTAAGCTTGCTATGGCTGAAGAATAAAAAGGTTCCTGCAACAAAATTTGGATAGGACAAGTGCAGATGATAATCCAAGGTGTTCTAATGCATATAAAGGTCAAGTCACATAAAATCTAGCCAGGGGAATGTCAAGGGGGGGTCCTAAGGTTTAAGTAGACTTAGGAGGGAAGCTGGGAGGTTGTATATCATCCTAATTTGGAAGATATCCAATGGGGGAGGTCTTTAACGGTGCAGACGCGTCTCTTCCTGAGTTAGAGAAGCTGTTGAAACATAATCTAATTATGAAAAATCAATTTTGGGACAAGATCGTTTGGACATCCTAGTCTAGAAGAAATTGTCTGATCTAAGGCGATATTGTCTGATCAGCAACGATATCATCCAATGGTCACAACAAATCCTAAAAATGGCACAAAAAACAAGGAAACGGGTTAAACGACAATTTGGGAGCGATTTTGGGGGTTGAATTTGAATTTGAATTATTACTAAGGTAATTTTGATTATTGCTAAGTTTTACTATGCCAATTTTAGGGTGCTACATTTTGCCCCCTCTTTAGTGAATTTTCCAAAGAAAATGCGTTAAAGATGAGTTCTTCTTGATCTACGAGAAAGCAAAAATTATTCTCATTTTTAGGCGATGATTCTTGGTCGAATTGTACGACAGCTTACTATGATGCCCCCTCTGTGTTTTTACCTAAATCGAACGTTTGAGGTAAAAACGTGGAAAAGCAAAAAATATTTTTAGTTGTTTTTGAATAAAATTAAGAAAAATAGGGAAAAACCCTAATTCATTGTTACTGTTCATTTTTACTGTTTTCTAGAGCTCTACAGACAAGATGGTCGAAACAGCGCACAGATCGACAGAGGTCCGGTGCGGGCTATGGGTAAGGGTGTAAACTTAGTTTAGAATGCTTCAAATTTGATTTTTTATGCTTTGTAGATTAAATTTTGATGATTTTTGAGCATCGCGACCATTTTTGGGCCATTGACATCGTCGAGATGAAATTGTCTTAATTTCTTCGAAATCGTCTCGATATCGCCGATTTCGTCCAATGGCGAAATCGGCGAAATGGGGACGATTTCGTCAAAAAGGGGAAGATTTTGGCTTGCGAAATTGGAGATGAATTTGCTCAAATTTGGGACGATATCGTCCAATAGTGGACAATATCATCATTGATAAAATTGAACTTACTTTACTTGCATTTTTAATCACTGTTTTATTAATGATTTGGATTAATGATTTTTATTGTTTTGTTGTTTATGTCGTAGAGAGGATTTCTAAAGAGTAGAGAATGGAAATACTGTGGGCTGAGGGATGACTTGGCAACTCTATCTCAGGTAGAGTGAAATCAGTTGGCATAATTAAGCTTGCAGCATGTGGCAGAGATGCCACAGGTTTCTACAGATATGGGGCTATTGACATCCCTAGCAGAGAGGTGGTATCCGGGTTCTTCCTATTTTTGGTTACCGATAGGGGAGATGACTCCCACACTGGAGGATGTATGGAGGATTTTGAGGATCCCTATACAAGGATGGTTAATAACTCTTATAGCCAATCAGGGCCATGCGATGATACGACTGTGCAGAGATCCGAGCTTCGCCCTGGAGAAGGGCGGTGTGAACATCGAGTCACTACGCCAGATGCCTGGGGCATCTATACTGACAAAGGTTTTGGTTGGGGTTGTAGGTGGTCTACTACTATGCCATAAGAGTGGATGCTGAGTACCATGGCTATTGATAGATGTGGTCTACGACATGAGAGACTACGGATACAGGTTTTCTTGGGGGAGTTATGTACTATGCCGATTGTATAGGATCCTGCATGGGGTCGTATACAAGGGCGACTGATGTCTGGTGATGACATCACTACTACAGGTTTGGTGCTAGGAGCACATCATGGTTTAGAGGTTTGTAGGGCTCCCACTGATAGGGATTGATAGGGAGAGGCCTCGAGCTTTGTATTGGTGGCTCTGGAGAGGGTCACAACGATAGATAGATCTGCCAATGTCTCAGAGACTACTTGACCACCTTGTCTCCGACCAGATCACCTGGAGGCCTTGAAGAGATCATCCAGGGTGGGTCAAGGATGGACAGGAGTTGGCTCATGTTAGGTGAGTCTGCTGGCTGAGGATGGAGAGGGGAGAGGTGGAGCTCCATCGCTACGATCGAGTTTTGAGGCAGTTTGGTCTACAGCAAGGGATCCCATCTCTCACAGACTACGAGTTTTCTCGGACCATCCAGGATAACACTACAGCTATTGGGGCTTTAGATATGCAGCGCTTTTGGAGTCAAGATGTAGATGATGCTCCCATTTAGCTAGTGGATGGGGACGATGCAGGGGTAGCCAAAAACTATGATGCCTGGTACACAAGCATCCACCCTCCTCGGATGATGAGGGCTTAGGGTCCGATTCACATAGTTGTGCATCGAATGGGGAGGTGGCACCAGGTGGCCATTAAGGTGACACAAGGTCACAGAGGGAGAGAGTAGAGGAGACCACAGGCTCAGCAGAGGCCATGGCAGTAGGAGAGGATGGAGGAGAGACCCCCTTCTCCATGGAGAGAGAGACCACCATCACCCTATAAGGGCAAGGGTGTGGACATAGGAGAGAGTAGTGAGATGGCTACTCTCTAGGCAGTGACTGTTTGTCGCTAGGCACAGGTGCAGACTCTACAAGATAAGGCTGCACGCCATCGAGCTGAGGCTACACAGCTCAAAGATGAGGTTGCACACCTTAGATCATAGAGCAGAGAAACGAGCACTTAGGAGCTGGCGTGGTTGATTGCTCAGATCATGTTCTATCAAGGTATCTACTTATAGATGGTGCTAGAGGGCCAGAGGGTACAACTACCAGTCGACATTGCAGATCCAATCAGGGTTGGGTCATCGAGGACTTCATCCCAATCGATGACTAGGACTCGCAGTACCACACATACTACGATGGGGCCACATCGTCCACCTCAGGGCTGGGGAGGAGATGAGATTGAGAGTTTGAGGGGTTCTCGAGGCTAGGCTACTACACTGTACATATTGATTATATGATTTGAGAGGATTGAGTATGCCAAGATGTAGATTGTGGCCTACCAATCTAGTTTTGATATGATGTACATATATTGTTGAGATATATATATATATATATATATATATATATATATAATTATATATATATATATATATATATATATGATAGTTTTGATCATATGACTTGTATTATGTGTTTGTATGATGCTTTATTGTTGTGGTGTGATTGATTGGATGATTTATGTCGGTTGGAAATATTATGGTTTGAATGTCATGCTTTTTAAAATTTAAATGAAATAATCTGATGTAAACAAATTGGTTTTGTGATGTGATAATTTGATAAAAATAAAAGAGGACTTTTAACAATAATTTCAAAGGACATTGTCGCTATTATAGACCATTTCATGGAGTCGCCGCTCACTCGGTCGTCAAGCTAATCCCAGTATAGAAAATTTTTAAAAGTAAAAGAGTGCTTAAGAGACTGTCTTAAGACTTTGGTGTGATGATGCAAATGATGATGATGATGATGATTTGTTTTCAGATTTCAATGAAAATATTATGCATGAAATATTTTAAAATGACTTTTGCTAGGCATAAATTCCTAAGTGTGATAAAATTTTTGGATAATCCGCTAGGAATTATACCATCATTGCAAAATTGAAGTTTGACATAATGACATGAAAATAGAGTAAGTGTTTGTTTTTTTTTAAAGCATAATGGTGTAACATAATGATTTAAGTCATATGTTTTTATGATTTTGAATGGAAAATAAAATTGGTACAATGGTTTGCGCTAGGCATAGAATATTTAGGTATAGACTTATACCATCATCGCGAAATCCAAAGAAGAAAATAATATAATAGTTTTATTGCATGGTTGATTTTTAATTTTTGAAAATAAACTAAAAATATGAAGATGAGGACTTGCGCTAGGCATAAAATTCCAATTTTGGTTTTGGAACTATACCATCGTTGTGAAAGTCAAAAGTTATATATAAATGTAACTTGATTGCATGTTTTTGAAAATGATTTTGATTTTTGATAATGCATGTAGTTGTCTTTATACTAAACAATTGTACTTCAAAGAAGAAAATGAATTTATTCCAAACAATTTGCAAAAATATTTCAAAGTATCTTAAAGACAAAATTTAGATTTATAAGGAGTCCCATGTGCGTAGGTGAGTTCATTACCAATCTTGATTTATCATAATGATACACAAAATCTCTCAAATACAAAATGTGTGTGCAATTGCATTGTTCATTTACTAGGTTTGAGCAAGATACTATGATACAAGTGATTTGAATTAACCAAATAAGTGTTCATTAACCATGATTTAGATGCATATAACCATACCAGACTACTATGTAAGTCAAGTTATCAAGAGCTAGCTAATCCATAAGCAGACATAGGTCTGTACAAAAGAAGGTTGCTAATGTGACAGACATATCACCACGCTAGGAGTTACCCAAGGCCTAGCGGGTTGGGCACAAACTACCTATTATGGGGCTTAACTCACAGTTTTCGAATAATTGAGAATTCCAAGGATTCAAGCTCAACAACCCTTCTTTTCTTTTCAATGGGTAGGGAAAGGGATTTTATTGCTTTTGCTTTTGTTTTTTTCTTTTTCTTTGCTTTTGCTTTTTTTTTGTATTTTTGTATTTTGGCTTGATATTTGAGATAATGCTGAAATAACTTGTTTCTTTTTCTCTTTTTCTTGAACTTTTTTTTTTTTCCTATACTAGGGATACTTGCTCGGATTATCTGTAGAGCAAGGGATTTTTATTCTGGGTAGGGGTGAGCTTGTCATTTTGTCAATTATCAAATATTCTAGACCATGTGCATGATAGGATAGAAGGGGAAAATTTTCACTCAGGAAACCACTTCTACTATGTAGCATAACATGGAAATTACAAATGTAATCATTTTATTGTGAAAAGATATGCTTGGTTTAAGTAAATAACAAGATCAATTCTCTATGCTCAAACTTTATTTAATTGAATTTTGTGGACTTTGATATAAGAGAGATTAGTAATCATGCCAGATAAAATCAAGATATTTATTTTTTGTGTTTGTGATAGTGAGGAATTCCAAATAAATGCTAATTTATCCAAAATAATTTGAAAATATAACTGCAATACTTGAAGAAGAAAGAGATACAACAAATATTTTTGAGGAGTTTGATGATCTTGACTCTCTCTTTCTTCTTTATTTTTTTTGGTTTTGAAAAGAGTCAATAATATAGCTGTTTTTGACTTTTATTTTTATTTTTAGTTTTTGTTTAAACTGTTTTATATATATTTTTAAAATGAGACAACATGCAAAATATGTACAAATGATGAAATGACCGAATTTTATGCGTAATATCACTTAAGATGCTTAATATTCATAGGTTCTTTTAAATATTTACCATCTAAGATAGCTAATTTGTATGCTCCTGATTCAAATTTAGCAGTAATAATATATGGTCCAAGCCAGTTGGGCTCAAATTTACCTTTAAGATCTTTAGTTGCATTAGTATTTTTTTGATTTTCTTTTAAAACAAGGTCACCAACCTCAAAGGATCGATGACGAACTTTCTTGGCATATGATCTTTTAAGCTTGTTTTGGTAAGCACGTAGATGCTCCAAAGCATTGATGCGCTTTTCATCTAGAAGTTCTAGCTGACTGAGTCTACCAAATCGATATTCATCTCTTACTTTGGTATCTTGAAGTAGTAGAGCCAAAGAAGGAACTTCTAATTCAAAAGGAAAAACGGCTTCAGCGCCATAAACCAAGACAAAAGGTGAAGTTCTAGTGGGAGTTCGAACACTAGTTCGGTAAGCCCACAAAGTTGGATATAATTGAATATGCCAGTCGCGACCAGATTTATTGACAAATCTTTTGAGAATTTTGATTAAGGTTTTGTTAGATGTTTTTGCTTGGCCATTACCCTGAGGATAATAAGGAGTGGACCAGCGATGTTGAATCTTATATTTTTGGCATAACTTCTTGAAATATTTATTTTTGAAACAAGTTCCATTGTCTGAGATGAGATTTGCAGGAATTCTAAACCTACAAATGATTTGATTAAAAATAAATTTAGAGACTTGTGTTCTAGTGCAATGATATAGGGCTATAAACAACACACAGCAAGAGTGCCGAGATCAACAATGCACAGGCCAAAATTCCAGCAAGTTTCATTAAACAGAGGTCTTAATTCGAATACACAACAATTCCCAAAATAAATGGCCAGGAGTCCCCCAATACAATGCATGCGCGGTCTTTTTATATCATCGGCCCCAACTTCTTTCCATCATTACATCAAGTGCGGGATTCCCTGTAACCCTTCGCACGAATGTCCTGTGACCGCCTGCAACATGCTGCCAGGTGCCCCGTATTATCATGGTTTGGGGTGGCGGAGTGCGCTGCGGCCGCTTGTCAATCCTTTCGCCAATTCATCATTCAAAGGGATGCGTCACAGCCGCTTGTAATTTGATGCCACGCGTCCCCTTGCCGAGTCCCTGTAACCGCTCCATACTCTCGGGCCACCTGTAACTTCACGCCACGTGTCCCTCTGCATTGGTCTCTGCAATCGTCGGTTGGTCAACGTCGTGAGAGCTCTGGTCGCGATATCGCGACGTTTTTGCTCCAATACTTTCTCTCTCCTCTTTGGTCGCGATATCGCGACGTTTTTGGCGTTAGGCTTCTCTCTCCTCCTTGGGGCCGCGATTCCGTGACACGTCGCGAAATCGCGACGTCTAGGCCTTTCTTACTCGCTTTCCTCCTTTGGGCCGCGAAACCGCGACATGTCATGATTTCGCGACATCTTTGCATTCCGTACTTGCTGCTTCGTTTCGGGCCATGAAACCGCGACATGTCACGATTTCGCGACCATTTCACGCCCTTGAGTCTTCGGCTCGGAAGTGTCACGATTTCGCGACCACTTTGCGTTTAAGAACCTTTCTTCCGGAAGTGTCACGATTTCGCGACGTCTTTGAGCTCTGCCTTCGAAGGTGTTGCGATGTCTTTATGCTTTCAAGTCTTGCCTCCCAGAAGTGTCACGATTTCGCGACGTCTTTTAAACTTTGTCTTCGAAGGTGTCACGATTTCGCGACGTCCTTTAAGCTTGCCTTCGAAGGTGTCACGATTTCGTGACCATTCTTGTGCCTTAGAATATTTTGTCGAAGATGTCCCTGTGCTTTCAAATCTTGCTTCCCGGAAGCGTCGCGATTTCGTGACCATTTGGCGCTCAAGTGACTTTGCCTCGGAGCTGTCGCGATTTCGTCCGTTGGCTGCTTTCCTCGAAGTCGATTTGACCGTTTGCATTCCTTTGAAAATGTCACGATTTCGTGACCGTTCTGCGTTGAAGCTGCATTCCTTTGAAAATGTCACGATTTCGCGACCGTTTGCTGAAGTGCTTTTCTTCAAAAATGTCACGATTTCATGACAGTTTCACGCCTTGGCCCTTTCCATGAAAAAGCGTCGCGATATCGCGACAGTTTGGCCCGCTGGCGACCTTCTTCAAAAAGCGTCGCGATATCGCGACGTTGGTGACCTTCTTCAAAAAGCGTCGCGATATCATGATAGTTTTAGTACTTAAGGAAAAAAATACATTTTGGGTGATGCAAGATTGCAGCTTCGCCATCGGATGCTCCTGCATCAGACACCCGGGGTGAGTTTGAGAAGTGACCTCACTTCTGATCTTTTCGAGGTAGACCCAGGCGATCAACCTCTGCCTTTGATAACCAAGTCGCATCTTCCATGGGTCTGCCCTTCCATTTGACTAGATACTCAGAGTAATTCTTGTTTCGAGTACTTCGGCCCTCGCGCGTATCTAGAACTTCTTCTATCTCGTCCGCAACTGGAATGACTGCTGGAATGCTCCACAAATCTGGATTGGGTATCTCACTGCTTTCTCCTTCATGATACTCGGTCAAATCCGAGATGTTAAACACGGGGGAGATGTTAAGTTCGCTTGGTAACTCCACCTCGTAGGCATTACCCGAATCCCGTTTGCCAATGATCTTACATGGCCCAAATTTCTTCATTTTCAGTTTGTTGTAGGTCTTGGCAGGAAACCGTTCCTTCCTCAGATGGACCATGACAGAATCTCCTACTTGGAACTCCTTAGCTCTACGTTTTTGATCCGCCCTTGCCTTGTATTGAGCATTCATCTTGGCAATGTGTTTTGTCACTTCCTCATGCACTCCCTTCAGGTGTTCAGCAAAGTCTTCTGCTTCAGCACTGCATTTCTCCCTCGGATCTATCCTTCTTAATTCTGAAGCGTTTCTTGGGCTGCTCCCATAGATAATCTGGAATGGGGATTTATTTGTGCTCCTATTGACCGAGCTGTTATACGTGAATTCTGCTTGCGGTAGAACTAGATCCCATCCCTTGGGCTTGTCCCCTACCAAACATCGTAGTAGGTTGCCCAAACTCCTATTAACCACCTCTGTTTGGCCATCTGTTTGGGGGTGGTATGCAGAACTGAACTTTAACTCCGTCTTCAGTTTCTTCCACAGGGTCTTCCAGAAATAACCTACAAACTTGGTATCCCTGTCCGACACAATGCTTCTTGGCAGCCCATGAAGGCGTACCACTTCCTTAAAGAACAAACCAGCTACATGGACCGCATCGCTAGTCTTCTGGCATGGGATAAAGTGTGCCATTTTCGAAAATCTGTCCACTACCACAAATATGGAATCGTGCCCCCTCTGCGTCCTGGGCAAACCAAGCACAAAATCCATACTAATATCTTCCCACGGTCTTTCAGGTATAGGTAGCGGTTGATACAAACCAGTAGGCTGCCTCATACCCTTTGCCATCTGGAAAATCCTGCAACTCTGCACAAACTTTGCCACATCCTGCTGCAATTGTGGCCAGTAATAGTTTTCACTAACCAGTGAGATGGTCTTGTCACGATCGAAGTGTCCAGCTAAACCCCCATTGTGCTTTTCTTTAATGAGGTTCTCTCTCATTGAGCTCCTCGGAATGCACAACTGGTTCCCCCTAAACAACATTCCATCTTGAATCAGGTAATCCAACCATTTAGTCCTGTCCAACGCAACAGGCACAGTGCAGGCTTTCCAAGCTCCTACGAAATCGGGGTCTGCAGGGTATAAGTTCTTGAGTTCAGCAAACCCAACAACCTCCACTTTCATTTCTAGCATCAGACATTGCCTCCTACTCAGTGCATCTGCCACCCTATTGGATCTTCCACTCCGATGCTTCAGCACAAAGGTATAGCTCTGCAGGAACTCTACCCATTTCAGGTGCCTCTGATTCAATTTTCCTTGACTGTTAATATACTGCAGCGCTTGATGGTCGGTATAGAGAACAAACTCCTTGGGCAACAAATAATGCCTCCATTTCTTAAGCGCTTGGACTATGGCGTAGAACTCTTGATCATATACCGAATACTTTCTCCTGGCATCATTGAGCTTCTCGCTGAAATAAGCTACAGGCCTACCCTCTTGGCTCAATACGGCTCCTATCGCACTTGCCACTCGCATCGCAATCTACCTGAAACACCTTATTGAAATCTGGAAGTGCTAAGACGGGTTGTTCAGTGACCTTCTTCTTCAGCATAGCAAAGCTTTTATCTGCTCCAACCGTCCACTGGAATTCCTTCTTGTTCCCCTTCATTGTCTCTGTAAGAGATGCACAAATCTTATTGAAGTTTCTAATGAATTTTCTGTAGAAACTGGCCAGACCATGAAATGATCTAACCTCGGTCACACTTCTTGGGACAGGCCATTCTAGGATAGCCTTCACCTTTTCGGGGTCCATTTTGAGACCATTAGCTGATATAACAAATCCCAGGTATACCAGCTCCTTCTTCACAAAGTTGCACTTCTTCAGATTGATCGATGACTGCTCCTCCCGCAGTTTCTCAAAAACCTTCTTGATGTGCATCAGGTGCTCCTCTAAGGTTCTGCTAAAAATCAGTATATCATCCAAGTAAACAATAACAAATTTGCCCAGAAATTCCTTCAGAACCTCATTCATTAACCTCATAAAGGTACTAGGTGCATTGGTTAATCCAAATGGCATAACCAACCACTCATACAGCCCCTCTCTGGTTTTAAAGGTTGTCTTCCACTCATCCCCTTCTCTAATGCGAATCTGATGGTACCCACTTTTCAAGTCAATTTTTGTGAAGTACTCGGCTCCACTCAAGCAGTCCATGATATCATCCATCCTTGGCAGTGGGAACCTGTATTTAATGGTGATCTTGTTGATTGCCCGAGAGTCGGTGCACATCCTCCATTCTCCATCCTTCTTGGGTGCTAATACTGCTGGTACAACACATGGACTAAGACTCTCCCTAATCAGTCCCTTCTTCAACAGATCCTGAACTTGCCGATTTAGTTCCTCAGTCTCCACAGGCGTCATTCGATGTGCAGCCTTGTTTGGCAAGCTCGATCCGGGCACCAAATCTATGTGGTGACCGATCTTCCTAACAGGCGGTAAACCTTCAGGAACATTATCTGAAATGATATCTGGGAATTCTTCTAACAGTCCCATGACTTCCACTGGAATTTCCTTGCATCCTTCTTCCCTAACCCTGGGGATTATAGCATAGCACATATGATCCGGCTTCAGGCCTTCCAAGAATCTTCTGCCATCAACTAGACAGACTCGTGCATTGCTGCATACTTTCTCATCCGCCTCCTTCAGGGGTTTTAACTTGTGGCGAACTCCATTCTTTGACGAGAGAATATGTGTTGGCTCGACCATCATGGACAACACTTCGGTCAAACTGCCATGGTCTCCCAAGCAGCGGGTGACATGCATCCATAGGCAAGATGTCACACAAAACCTCATCTTGGTAAGTTCCAATATTGAACTTCACCATGCATTGCTCACTGACCAGCACCCGATGGTCCTTTTGCAACCATGCAATCCGATAAGGGTGCGGGTGTTTTCTCCTCTCCAGCTGCAGCTTGGCAACCATTTCCTCAGAAACCAAATTGTCAGTGCTTCCATTATCTATGATGATGTTACATACCTTGCCTGCGCACTTGCATCTTGTTCGAAATAGGTTGTTCCTTTGGTCTCCCCTTTTCTCTTCATTTAACAGGACTCTTCTGATGATCATCGCTTCTCCTCTTTTTGCCTCCTCTGAGTGCTCAGACTCTACACCTTCGTCTGCTACAGTAGCTCGGGCCTGACCCTCAGGTCTTCGATTTGGCCTCTCTTGATGCTTGCGGGCAGTTGTATGCCCTGTGTCCTTCTTCTCCATAGTTGAAGCAGGTTCCTCGAAAGACACCTCTGCCAAACCCTCGCCCAGACCTACCTCTTCCTCTTGGGTAGTTGTTGTTCTGATTGCGTGGGCGTTGGTCATCCTCCTCTTTCACTTCTTTCTATTTCTGGCTACTGCTAGCTTCACCAGTTTTCCCAAAATCTTTGTATCTTCCACCACTGCCTCTTCCACCAGCTCTTCCACCCCTGTCCTTCCCTCTCTGCTTACCATCAAACCTCCTATTCAGTTTCTCCTCCACTTTTAATGCAAATTGATATGCATCCTCTACTGTGCTCATTCTAACCAGCCCCAACTCTTCTTGAATACTGGTTCGCAATCCATTGATGTAACGTGCGACCTTCTCCTTATTCGCCTCCGAATGGCCGGTTCTGATTGAGATTTGATAGAACTCTTCAGTATATTCCTTGACAGTCTTACTAGCTTGTCGAAGACTCTGCATTTTCTTTAACAAGTCCAGCTCATAATCTGCAGGGATGAACTGCCTCTTTAGTTTCTCTACCATCCTATCCCACCTGGTGATCCTTTCCTTTCCCCTCCTGTTCCTTTCCAACTGCACTCCTTTCCACCAGATGCTAGCATGTCCTTTCAGCTTGGTTTTCGTGAACCTGATCCGATTTGGATCTGATATCTCTTCGTATTCAAAATACTCCTCCATGTCGTTGATCCAGTCTATCAACTCCTCAGGGTTGAGGTTCCCCGAGTAAGTGGAGACGTCAAATTTTGGCTTCTTCCCGATCTGGGAGATGGCCCTATACAGCCTAGCCTCTGCTGGATCCAAAGCCTCTTCTTCGTCGGATGGAACCTCTTCTTCCCACACTTCATCTTCGCTGGGTTCTTCCCTTCTCGGCTCGACTCCTCTTCGAATTTCCTCTTGCAGGGCCTCAACTTGCCTCTGCAGGGCTCTTAGATCGACCTCCTCCCTTCTTGCTCGCCTGTGCCTTATACCACCACGGTCTCTATGCGGAGGCATCCTGCTTCTTCTTCGCAACCCACAACCACAGTCCTGGCGCAAACTGCCTCTCTGTTCGGCGATCGGTTTGCACTCTCAGAACCAACCTGCTCTGATACCACTTGATATAGGGCTATAAACAACACACAGCAAGAGTGCCGAGATCAACAATGCACAGGCCAAAATTCTAGCAAGTTTCATTAAACAGAGGTCTTAATTCGAATACACAGCAATTCCCAAAATAAATGGCCAGGAGTCCCCCAATACAATGCATGCGCGGTCTTTTTATATCACCGGCCCCAACTTCTTTCCATCATTACATCAAGTGCGGGATTCCCTGTAACCCTTCGCACGAATGTCCTATGACCTCCTGCAACATGCTACCAGGTGCCCCGTATTATCATGGTCTGGGGTGGCGGAGTGCGCTGCGGCCGCCTGTCAATCCTTTCGCCAATTCATCATTCAAAGGGATGCATCACAGCCGCTTGTAATTTGATGCCACGCGTCCCCTTGCCAGAGTCCCTGTAACCGCTCCATACTCTCGGGCCACCTGTAACTTCACGCCACGTGTCCCTCTGCATTGGTCTCTGCAATCGTCGGTTGGTCAACGTCGTGAGAGCTCTGGTCGCGATATCGCGACGTTTTTGCTCCAATACTTTCTCTCTCCTCTTTGGTCACGATATCGCGACGTTTTTGGCGTTAGGCTTCTCTCTCCTCCTTGGGGCCGCGATTCCACGACACGTCGCGAAATCGCGACGTCTAGGCCTTTCTTACTCGCTTTCCTCCTTTGGGCCGCGAAACCGCGACATGTCACGATTTTGTGACATCTTTGCATTCCGTACTTGCTGCTTCGTTTCGGGCCGCGAAACCGTGACATGTCACGATTTCGTGACCATTTCACGCCCTTGAGTCTTCGGCTCGGAAGTGTCACGATTTCGTGACCACTTTGCATTTAAGAACCTTTCTTTCGGAAGTGTCACGATTTCGCGACGTCTTTGAGCTCTGCCTTCGAAGGTGTTGCGATGTCTTTATGCTTTCAAGTCTTGCCTCCCAGAAGTGTCACGATTTCGCGACGTCTTTTGAACTTTGTCTTCGAAGGTGTCACGATTTCGCGACGTCCTTTAAGCTTGCCTTCGAAGGTGTCACGATTTCGCGACCATTCTTGTGCCTTAGAATATTTTGCCGAAGATGTCCCTGTGCTTTCAAATCTTGCTTCCCGAAAGCGTCGCGATTTCGTGACCATTTGGCGCTCAAGTGACTTTGCCTCGGAGCTGTCGCGATTTCGCGACCGTTGGGCGCTGAAGCTGCTTTCCTCCGGAATTGTCGCGATTTCGCGACCGTTTGGCGCTGAAGCTGCATTCCTTTGAAAATGTCACGATTTCGTGACCGTTTTGCGCTGAAGCTGCATTCCTTTGAAAATGTCACGATTTTGCGACCGTTTTGCGCTGAAGCTGCTTTTCTTCAAAAATGTCACGATTTCGCGACAGTTTCACGCCTTGGCCCTTTCCATGAAAAAGCGTCGCGATATCGCGACAGTTTGGCCCGCTGGCGACCTTCTTCAAAAAGCGTCGCGATATCGCGACAGTTTGGCCCGCTGGCGACCTTCTTCAAAAAGCGTCGCGATATCGCGACAGTTTTAGTACTTAAGGAAAAAAATACATTTTGGGTGATGCAAGATTGCAGCTTCGCCATCGGATGCTCCTGCATCATGCAGGAAGCTAAAGGCATAGCTTCAACCCACTTCATGAAAAACTCAATGGCGGTTATGATGAATTTGTGTCCATCAGATGACACAAGATTAATTTTGCCAATAATGTCTAAGCCCCATTTTGAAAAGGGCCAAGAAGATGAAATAGCCTACAGCTCTTATGCAGGCACATGGACAAGGTCAACATGTTTCTGGAACTTGTCACAATGGCACACATAATCATGTGCATCATTTTCCATAATAGGCCAAAAGTAGCCTATCCTAAGGAGCTTTTTAGCAATGACACTACCATTGAAGTGTCTTCCACAAGATCCATCATGGACTTCACTTAAAGCTAATTTGGATTCTTCTAGATTCAAACAAATCAATAGGATACCTTCAAAATATCTCCTATATAAAGTATTGCCAATTATTACAAATTGACTTGCTCGTCTATGTAATAATCGACATTGGTTTCTATTAGAATTGGCAGGGAAAGTCCCATTTTGAAGAAAATCAAATATATCTGTATACCAAGGTTTAGGAGTAGTTTCATTGATTAGAAACACATCCAAAGGTTCTAAACATGACTTATTTGAAGCGGGTTCCTGGAGTCAACAAATAATGATGGTGGCAAATTTGTCATCTAACTCCAAGGGCAGAAGCGATGCAGCTGTGGCCATAGCATCAGTTGCACGATTGCTAGTTCACAGAATAGCTTACAAGGTAACTTTATCAAACAAGGACAACAATTGCAAAACATATGCTTTATATGGGCATAATTTATCATCTCTGGTCTGATAAACTTCATTAATTTGATTTATGACAAGTTGAGAATCACCAAAAACTAGCAGATGTTTGATTTTTAGTGCCAAGGCAACTCATAATCCAAGGATTAGAGCCTCATATTCGGCAGTATTATTGGTGCAATCAAATGTTAATTTGAAGGACAGAGGAATGATGTGTTTTTGTGAGGATATTAAAATAATACCCGCACCAGCCCCACTCATGCTTCGGGCTCCATCAAAGTATAAGGACCATTGTTCAACATGGTCTGCCTCTAATTGAAGGCATTCATCAGGAAACTCAATGATGAGGGGATGGGTAGACTCTAAGGGTGTAGTAGCTAACTGATCTGCTATGATTTGACCCTTAACAAACTTTTGACCTATGAATGTGAGTTCAAACTCACTTAGAGCAAGAACCCACTTGGCTGTACGACCCGATAAATAAGTTCGACTCATAAGATACCGCAAGGGATCATATTTAGCAATGACATATGTTTTTTGACTAAGCATATAATGGCATAATTTTTGCGTAGAAAATACGATTGCTAGACACAGTTTCTATAATTCTATATAACGAGTTTCATAACTGATTAAATTTTGGCTAATGTATTAATTAGCACATTCTTTCTTCTCATAATCAAGCTGAGCTAACATAGCTCCTAAAGCAAAATCTGAAGCTGAAATATACAGGAGAAATGGGCGATCAGGTCTAGGCGATGAAAGCACAGGTGGATTAAGGAGGTATTGTTTGAGAAGTTCAAAAGCTTCTATACATTCGTCGTCCCAGTTAAAAGGGACATCCTTCTTAAGGAGCTTAAGAAAGGGAGTGGTTTTGTCCACCAGCTTATCGATGAAGCGACGGATGGTTTGAAGCTTACATTGTAAACTTCGTAACTCAGATATATTGGTAGGTGCGGGCATATCAGTGATAGCCGTAATCTTGAGAGGGTAGATTTCGATACCATGTAAAGAAACTAAAACCCCTAATAGTTTACCGGACTTAACTCCGAATATGCATTTGGTTGGATTTAATCGAATAAGGTATTCTCTTAACCGATTAAATGCTTTTCTCAAATCATCTAAATGATCATCTTCTTTAATAGAGCAAGCTATAATATCATCTACGTAATCATGTAGGATATCATGCATCATATCATGAAAGATATAAGTCATCGCTCGTTGATATGTTGCACCTGCATTCTTTAAACCAAATGGCATCACTTTCCAACAAAAGGTACCCCAAGGGGTAATAAAGGCTATTTTAGCCTGATCTTCAGGAGCTATCCTGATCTGATTATAGTTGAAAAATCCATCCATTAGGGACATCATTCCACTCTCGGCGGTAAATTCAATGATTTGGTCCATGTTTGGAAGAGGAAAATCATCTTTAGGGCATGCAACGTTAATATCTCTAAAGTCCGTGCAAACCCTAACTTTGGTAGCTTCTTTCTTGGTGACTGGAACTACATTTGAGATCCATTCAGCATAATCAATAGCTTGTATGAAAATAACATTCAAGAGTTTTTCTAACTCCCATTTGACTAGCAAGGTCACTATGGGATGCATTTTTCTAAGTTTTTGTTTAACAAGTTTAGCATCTGGATGGACTACTAGACGATGCATGACTATAGAAGGGTCCAGACCTGGCATATCTTCATATGTCCAAGCGAAGACATGTTCATATTCTTTAAGGAATGCAATGTATTGCTCTTGTTTTTCTTGATTTAATGCTGATCCAATATTGATTATGTGAGGATTATCCTCAGTTGCAATGTTAAATTTAATGACGTTTTCTACTTCCATGTGTAGATCTCTTTCAAAATTAGGTGGGGTGGGTGAAATGCCCAATTCTTGTAATTATTTTAAGGTTAAGTTGGATAATTCATCGTGATGAGTGGTGGCCTCAAGTTGGGCTATAGTTGGTATAGAACCATCAAAATAAAAACCATTGTGTAATAACTCTTCAACGGAGACATCATGGAAAATATATCCTTCCAACTCTTCATCGGATTCAGCAATCAATTTAGGGTAAGCTATGGATAGCATGTTGCAGGTAAAGGGATGATTATTTGAACACAAAGAATCTTGTTTATCTAGATAATCTTGATAACATATGAGTTGATAATCATATTCAAAAGGGAAGGGTTGACCCTTAGTAGGAAATAGGCCCACACCACATCGGGTAGGCCATGGCTCTACTTCAATAGGTTCTTTCATACCATTTTGGAAAGGTCCCAAGCCTTTCCCTTTATAGCCCATTTTAAGCATTATGAGTTTAGCTTTAATATATTCATTAGCAAAATAACATCGGCATATCCCTCATGATGAGTTTTGATATTCTTGGGTATTCTTCCCCAATCATATCCTTTATAAATAAAAGCACAACTCCCGACTTGGTAAGTACTTCCCATAGGTTGTGGGAGGCCCAAAGTACAAGGAGATGATGACAAGTTATTTAAAAGAATTGAATCTTGCATAAAAGCATTTGTTTTTTTTGATATTAAGATTGTGGATAATTCTGATAGAAGTTCATCAGAAAGAGCATAAGATGTAGAAGGATCATTCCCTATATCTTTAGATGTGGAAGGTATGATAGATGTTGATAATGTGGAAGTGTCAATAAATGGGTCTATAGGTTTTGAAATTACAGGGATAGAACATGAAGGATTGGTTGTGGATTGAAGACCTTTTTGAGGTTTTAATGTGGTTTGTTCAGAAGATGGTTGAGTTAAATGTATAGGTGTAGTTGATGGAGTAGATGATGTTATGTGTGTGTTTTTCACATGTTTAGATGAAAAATAAGAATTAGGATGTGTGGATGACAGAGCGGGGCAAAATTGCACTCCAATAGGTTCTACCAAAGCACACATATCAAAGGGTCTAGGGTCACCATGGATAGTGACCAACTGATTTTTAAATTTAAATTTAACACACTTATGTAAAGTGGAAGGAACCGCTCGCATCGCATTGATCCAAAGGTGACCGAAAAGTATATTGTACGATGCTGGGCAATGTACAATAAACACGGTTGTATATAGGGTTCTAGGACCAACTTGCAAGGGTAAGGTAATGAATCCACACGTTTCTTGTGTCTCATCATTGAAAGCTTTGATAATCATGTCAGTTTTCTTCATTTCATCACTTCTAAACCCAAATCATTGGTAGAAGTCAAAAGTGCAAATGTTTAGAGATGAACCATTATCAATCAAGACTCTTTTAACAACTACATCTCCAATTAGAGCAAGAATATATAAGGGGTTATCCTTATGTAAACTATGTTGTGGGATATCTTTATCCCGAAAGTCAATACAATAAACTTCTCTAGTGATGATAGTATTGGCCATGGCTTCAGGTTGAATATTTTGAGGTACCATCATTTGGCTTAATGTAAGCATTAACTCATCCCTATGGGTAGGAGAAGATCTTAACAAGTCCAAAAGGTAAATTATGGTTGTAGTATTGGATAATTGTTCATTAATATTGTAAGGAGGTTTTGGTTGAACATTAGACATATGATTCCCTTTATTAGGATTTTTCAAAATAAATGGAGCTGATCCATCATTCTGAGTTTGATCTTGTTGAGATTTTTGAGCCTGTTGTCTGGTAACAGCTCCGATGGTACCTACAATGTTATATTGAAGATGTTGAACTAGTCTTGGTTGAGTGTTTAAGGCTTGTTCATTAGGAAGGAACTGATTAGAAGAGGGTTGAGTAGTAACTCTTCTAGGAAATGGTTCTTCTGGAACCATAGAATCTGTGATGGGTTGAATAGGATCTGATTTGTTTTCAAAAATATTTGATTGATTTGAAGTGATGTCTACTTCACTTTCAGTATCTGATTCTACATCACTAGGATCAAGAGTTTGAATATTATGTAGGGGTCTAGTCGTGACCAGGGATAAGGTTGTGCCAAATATTTGAGGATCCTGAATAGATAATTGTTTGCTAATAGTCCCTACATATCGGGTAGGAGGGGGAACATTATGATGTTCGATTTGATTGGACACTTCTTTACCATGGTTTGGTAAAGGATGTTGAAATATATCCAATGATTGATTAGCATTTTGATTCTGATTTTGGGGAATGGTCTTTTGAGAGTTATTAGGAGCATTTTGTTTAGGTTGGAAGGCTTGCACCTCCATTTCATTATTATCAATCAGATCTTGTATTTTATGTTTCAATATTTTGCAAGAGTTTGTAGCATGTCCAGGTCCTCTATGAAAGTCACAATGTAAGTCAGCTCTGGTATCCGGGTATAGTTGGATCGGGTTCCTGGATACCCGGTAATTGAATCAAGCCTCATGCTAATAATTGAGGAAGAATGGTTGATAAAGGTTGATTTAATCTAGTAAATTCTCGAGGAGGTTTATCAGGAGGTTTTAATATAAATTTTTCTGTTGTCTTTGTTGTATTGATGTTAGCAACATTTCTACTATTAATGACTCCGTCACCTACAACTTGTTTGTTTTTATACTAATTTTTGGATGTTTTCTCATCATCTTTCTTTTTGAGCTGACCTCTTCTAATGAGAGCATCTTCTACCCTTCGAGCTAAGTCTATAGCTTGATCGAAGGTAGTTAAGGTGGTAGTTGATAGTTCATAAGATATTTGTTCTTGTAAATTATTAATAAAAATGTCCAACATTTCCCTATAAGGTAGCACAAAGTATAGTTTTCCTGTCAACTGCCTCCATCTAGCTAAGAAATCAGCAAACCATTCATATTTGTCTTGTTTTAAGTTGTACAAATTTTTAATGGTGACATGCCTCTCGATGTAGGCACTAAATTGATGGACAAAATATTCAACTGTTTCTTCAAAATTTCTCAAAGAATGAGTGGGCAATTGATAGTACCACTCTAATTCCATTCCTCCTAAGCTTTTTAGGAACATTTTTAGTAACAGCAAGTCATCATGTGATATATCATGACATGCTATCCTAAACATGCGAAGATGCTCTATGGGATCTTCAGTTCCTTTATATATAGGTAGGACGGGCATGGGGAAGTGTTTAGGGTATGGTTTTGCTACAACTATGAGATCCAGAGGTTGACTACATATCTCTCGATAATTGTACAAGGGACGGTAGGGATCTATCTGGTCCATACGCGAAGCTAACTGTTTCACCATGGCTTCTAGATTACTGTTTTGCCCCCCATATTGGTTCGGTAGGGCATTAATATGTGATTTTTGAGCATATGATAGAGGGACATGGAGATTAGATGTGATATTGCTATTGTGTAAATTGTTGGTAGGAAGGGTGTTATGAAGAAATTTTGAAGTTGTATTATGTTGTATGCCCGATTATTGAAAATTGGTGTTTGGCTTCATTTTAGGTTTTTGTCTACTTGAAGCATATTGATCAATAGTTTGGTGAAGTAAAGCAGTGAAGGAAGGTTTCTTTTGTGTGGGAATGATTTTAGGCTCAATAATAGGTTCCTTAGGGGGTTGGGTAACCTATTGTTTTGGCATGTTTTGAATCATAGTGACCATATCTCTATTGGATGGTCTAGCTTTATCACTTTATTTATCAATGAAAGACAAGGGATTAGTGTGTATGTCAAACATATGTTCCATGGCTACTTGAGTGTCACTAATTTTCCCTTTATCAATACGAACTACCATATTAAGAGCACCAATGTTATTATTAAAAAATTTCCAGAAATGATCTAAGTTATCAAAAGCAATAGTTCCATTTGGAGCTATTCTAGGGGATGAGGATCCTTCCTCTTTAATGTTTTCTTGTTGTTCATTTTCCTCAGCCAGGTCATCTTCTGGCTGTTCTAGAGTTTCTCCTTCTGGAATTGATTCCTCAGGAAGGACATTTGGGTTTTTTGTTTTGTCTTCTAACCAATCTTCTTCTTCTTGTTCAATTTTTTTACCATTCCTAAGTTTAGGCATTGTGGTATATATTTTAATTATATACCTACTATAGTATTTGAAATAAAATGTTTTTGGTTTTTGTTATGTTTTGTTTTTGTTTTTTGTAACAATATTATAAAGATAATAAGTAGCACACTAAATGCAAGAAACAATAATAATGAAAGCAATGATCTAGTTTTCTATAAATAATTTATAAATATCATTAATGGGCTCGAGTTCTTCAGGAGTCATGAAGTGTTCTTCAAATTGAAAATTTTCTTTCAAGAATTTGATGAAATGTGTTATAGCAATACCGTGTATTTTAGATTCTGGTTGATAATAATAATTCTCATGACAATATTCACAATACACCATAACTCTAGGAATTCTATTCCATATTTTTCTAATCATAAGATCAGTTTCTTGGGATTCTATATGAACTAGAAATTGGCTTACCACAGCTGCGTTCTTGAGGTATTCCTCAAAGGTGAACAATTTTGAAGACACAAGAGCTCTCCTATAAGCTAACCACCTATGGCAGGCTCTCTGAAGCTCATGATAAACAATGAGTTGATGAGGATCCAGGATCCTATCTAGGGCAAACCTCTTGATTTGTCTAAGTTCGGTTGATCTAGATGAAATGATATCTATCTTCCTATCAATTTTTTTCCATAGAAGTTGGTTTCTATCTATTTCAGGCACATTAAGCACATAATTAACTTCTATGGCTGCTAATTGGTTTTCAACATTTATAGTAACTGCTAATATTTTCTTAGGAGCTACCATTTAGACATGATATGCAACTTAGTATTTTTATAATGATTTGAAGTGCATCTATGTTTTTGGTTTGTTTTTCTTTTTTTTTTTGTTTTCAAAAGGTTTTAGTTTCACGTCGGGTTCACCAAAATGTATCGCTCCAAATTTTTTGCATCCTTACCTTCAGGCTAAAGGATCCACGCCCGGAAGGAGGGTGGGAAAAGGATGGGACAATACCTCAGAATGAGAGGCCCTTTGAAGGTCCCGCCTCTCGGGGGAGGGGTATTAAGGTGATTTTTCGATAGATGGTGGGGTTCACCAGGAAACGTTTAGTGGTAGTTTCCATGCCTAGGTTGGGAATGAGTTTAATGTGTTCAATTTTAGCTTTAAACATCCAAGTCCTAGGTTTGGCCAGATGAATCTAAGTTATTCTATATGAAAATGCAAATTTAAATACAAAAAAAAGATTTAACAGAAAACATAGAGAGTGGACTAAGGGAAGAAATCCATACCTGGTCTCGGATGTTTGATGGAGATTCTAATTTTTGAAGTAGTCCAGATCATTTGGAATTTGATAGGATCGTCTCCGATCTGACAGGATCGTCTGAGATCTGACGAATTCGTTAGAGACCTACAAACAGAGAAATAGATACAAAATGCAGAAAATGCAACAATACAAATAGAGGACAATGATGCAAAATGACAACAATAATATTAGACGAATAATTATAAACAAAATATGAGTGTATTTCAATGATTTAATGACAAATTATGACTTTATCATGCATTAAAACTATATGGGTGAACTCCAAAATGCAGAGTAATAAGGAATAACCATAGAATTAACTAAATGCAGAATAATGCAACAAAAAAGAGTAGAGAAAATGCAAACTCTAGACACTGATTGCTCTAATGCAGACTACAGTCGAAATCATCTCGGATTGGTATGAAATCATCTTGAATTGGATAGGATCATCTGCAATGACTTGAGCTTGCTTCGATTGAAGAATAACAAGGTTCCTGCAACAAAATTTGGATAGGACAAGTGCAGATGATAATCTAGGGTGTTCTAATGCGTATAAAGGTCAAGTTATAGAAAATCCAGCTAGGGGAATGTCAAGGGGGGGTACTAAGGTTTAAGTAGACTTAGGAGGGAAGCTGGGAGGTTGGAGATCATCCTAATTTGGAAGATCTCCAACGGGGGAGGTCTCTAACGATGCAGATGCGTCTCTGCTCGAGTTAGAGAAGCTATTGAAACAGAAGCTAATTATGAAAAATTAGTTTTGGGACAAGATTGTCTGGACGTCCTAGTCTAGACAAAATCATCCGATCTGAGGTGTTATCATCTTATTGGTGACGATATCGTCCAACGATCACAACAAATCCTAAAAATGGCACAGAAAACAAGGAAACAAGTTAAACAACGGTTTGGGAGCAATTTTGGGGGTTGAATTTGAATTTGAATTATTACTAAGGTAATTTTGATTATTGCTAAGTTTTGCTGCGCCAATTTTAGGGTGCTACAACAAGATACAATAAAAATAGAAGTATCCAAAATTCTAGGACCAACTTGTAATGGGATAGATATCACACCATAAGCCTCTTGGTTTTCATCATTAAAATATTTTATAATCATTTCAATTCTTCTTATATCTTCATTTTTGAACCCAAATTTTTTGAAAAAGTCATAGGTGTAAATATTTAGAGACAAACCATTGTCGATCGATACCCTCTTAAAACCCACATCTCTAATTAATGATGTTATGTATAGAGGATTATCCCTATGCATACTTTGAGGAAGTATATCTTTGTCATGAAAATCAATGTAGTCAACTCCATGAGAGGCTATAACATTCACTACCGCAGTTGGTTCTATGTACTAAGGCACCATCATTTGACTTCAGGTATTCATTAATTCTTATCTATGAATTGATGAAGTCCTAAGAAGGTCAAGAAGAGAAATCCTAGCTGTTGTATTAGCTAGTTGCTCATTGATATCAAAAGGAGCTTTTTATTGAGGTCGAATTACATTAATCCCTTTATAAGGTGGTTTCAAAACAAAAGGTGGTTGATCTACATCATTTGGTTGAGTTGTAGGTAATTGAGGTTGAGAATTTTGGGTTTGAGCTTGTTTTCTAGTAATGGCTCCAATTGTAGCCACAATGTTGTTTTATTGATGTGAAATAGGAAAATCATCTTGAACAAGTTGTGATCTAGCATTTGATGTTTGTTCTATGGGAAGAAGTTGTTGTGAAGAGGGACGGGTTGTTATCATTCTTGGAAATGGTTCCTCCAAAACTAACAAATTTGTGATGGGTAGAATCGGTCCTAATTCATATTCTAAACTATTAGAATGTAAGGAACTAATGTCTACCTCATATTTTGTTTCACTTTCTATATATTTAAAAGATGAAAATTATAATTTTCTTCCTTGAAATTGTTAAATGGTGACAATGAATTGAGTAGGCACAAATGAATTTTGTGAGATTTGCGATGGTAAGTGACTACTAATCATTCCCACGTAATGTGTTGGATGAGGTACAATCTTATAATCTAGCTGATTCACAAATTCCTTACCATGGTTTGGTAATGGATTTTGGAAGATGTCTAGGTCTTGATTAACATTTTGTGCCTATTTCTTTTGTGGGTCTGTTAGAAGATTAGATTTTGGTGGAGGATTTTCCACTCCCAATTTTCCATTATCAATCAAGTCTTGTACTAAATATTTTAATATTCTACAAGTATTGGTTGGATGTCCATCAACTTGATGGAAATCACAATGTTGGTCCGGTCTATACCAAGGTTTAGAGGTGTCAGGTTGTCGTATCTTTGGTAATTTTATCAAGCCTCTTTCTACCAATTACGGTAAGACCATTGTTAAAGGTTGATTTAACCCTGTGAAATTCCATTGCAAAGGTTTTTTGGGTGCTTTTAACAAAAACTTCTTTGTGGTTTCTGTGGTATTGATATTTGGAGGAGGTCTACTATCTATAACCCCATCTCCTACCACATGTTTGTTCTTGTATTGGTTTTTAGATGACTTGTCTTCATCCTTATTTTTAAGTTGTCCTCTTCTGATAAGGGCATCTTCTACCCTTCTTGCCAAGTCTATAGCTTGAGAAAAGGAGGTTACGGTAGTAGTAGCTTACTCATAGGATAATTTTTCTTGTAAATTTTGAATGAAAATTTCTAACATTTAATATCTTGGAGGTAAAGCGAAATGTAACTTACCTAAAATTTGTCTCCATCAAGCTAAAAATTCTATGAAACTCTATTCCTCCCCTTGTTTCATGTTGTACAAATCCTTAATTGTGACATGCCTTTCTATATAGGTACCAAATTGATGTACAAACAACTCCGTAGTTTCTTCAAAGTTTCTTAAGGAGTGTGTTGGCAATTGATAATACCATTCCAAGGCCATACCTCCTAAAATTTTTGGAAATATTTTTAGTAGCAACATGTCATCATATGAAATTTCATGACAAGTGGTCCTAAACATGTGAAGATGCTCAATCGGATCTTCGATCCCTTTATAAATCAGCCAAACCAGCATGGGGAAGCATTTAGGATAAGGTCTAGTGGTAACAAAAGGATCTAGTGGTTGAATACACATTTTATTATAGATGTATGTAGGGTGATAAGGGTCTATTTGGTCTAATAATGAAGCAATTTTTTTTAAACTATAGCTTCAAGATGATGTGGTTGCCTATTATGCTTATTATGTGTTGCTATGTTTACATAGGGAGGATACTGTGTATGTTAAACTTTTGCATAGGGTTTTGAAATGGTAATATTATTATGCATAGGATTTAACATTGGAGGGTTGGAAAGCTTATAAGGAGGCATATTCTATTGCAAGGTTGGTTGAGAAGAAGTCAAAATTTTTATATTTTTTTGGGTTGTTAAGGCTTGATTAAATCAAGTATTAAAATATTGGAAAAGAAAGTTGTTGTTGGTGGAAGAAGAAGGTTGTTTTTGGGTAGTAGTAGTGGTTGCAAAAATGGGTTTATGTTGTGATGCCAAAGTTTTTTGAACTTGGGTAGTACCTAAGGAATGATCGTTATGAGTGGTAGGTTGTAATGGGGGAAGATTATCACTTGCATATGTCACTGGTTGTAGGTAAATTCAGAAAGCTTCTTCTAAAGCCGCTTTCATTGTAAAATCACCTTTTTTAAATTGATAATATACTGCAAACACATTAGCGATAACTAACTGATTATTATTTAGGAATTCATAGAAGTTTTGCATATATTCAAAATGAACATCCCCTTAAGGTCCCATTTTTGGGTCAAAAGGGTCGGTTGTTTCATTTTCCTCATTTTGTTCTACTTGTGCAACTTGTTCTTCTTGAACCTCTTCCATTTTAGTTTTGGTATTAGGATTTTCATTATTTGACCCCCCTTCAGAGTCAATTGTCACTTATTTGCCATTCCTTAAGTTTTTAGGCATCTTATTGTGTTGTTTTGTTTTGTTTTTTTGATACTACTCCTAATTTTTTTTGTTTTGTTTTAAACCAAACTAAAAAGGCTTGTATACCTAAGTATTTACAAGATTTAATGTGAAAAACTAAGGTGATTTTACTATTCTCGAAAGATCTTATAAATATCATTGATGGGCTCTAGGCCTTAAGGGTTGATGAAATGTTCCTCTTCAAAGACAAATTTCTCTTTCAAAAGAAGGATGAAATGAACGAGAGTGATATTATTAGTTTTAGAAGTTGGGAGTTGAAACTAGAGCTCATGGAAAAATCTCTAAAAAGGATTGCTCTAGGTTCTTTGTGATAGTGCATTTTTTGTTCAAAGGCTATCTCTTTCTCTTCTAAGTTCATTAGGAATTTGTGGATTACTATAGATTTTTCAAAGTAACTTTCCCACGGGTAACTTATGGAGTGGATGGTAGCCCTTTTGTTCACTAATCAATGTTTGCAACTCCTTTTAATTTCAAAATAGGTGGAATAGTAATCTACACCTAAGGCCTTTGTTATGTCTATCCTTTTAATTTGTTTCAACTCCTCAACTCTTCTCTTAATGAGATCAAAATTCTACCACAAATTTCCCCAATTTTCCCTGTTACTCCTAAAAAGGATATCAACCTTTTTTTGTATGAGTTATTTTCTAAGGCCAATAAGGGAAAATTCTTTAACACTAGTGTCCACCATTTAAAAGTTTTTCTAGAGATTTTTTTTAGGAAAAAAAGTAAAAAAATTAAGACAAAAAGAAAACAAGAGTTTTTTTTCTAAATAAAAGTTCTTCTTTGAACCATTTTACAAGTTGTAGGCCAAGTTAACTTGTTTTGATTATGATTTTCACCTGGATGCCTATATGTAGATGCTTGGTGATGAAGTCCAAGCCGTGATGAAGTCCAAGTTATGTCAGTCCTCACCCAGTTCACTATGGGGAGTGATACAACTCAAAAGAGATGCATGCTATTTTCCATGGCTATGATGGTTGTTGGACTGAACTCATTTTAAATATTGATTAAAGATTCCAAGTTTTTTAGGTAGAAATGAAAAGAAAATCCCTTTTTGAATGTTGTAAACCTTCACTATATATCCCATTATTTTCAGACTAGTTGAAGCTATGGAAGAGTTAGTCATATGTGGTTCTTTTTTAGGACAAATGATGTAAAAATGAAAAATATGTAATTCAGTTCATTTGAAAAATTATTTGATTTATATGGCTTAATCTAAAACACACAAGCTTAAATGATATTTTTTTTTTTTTTCAAAAACAAAGAAAAAGGTAAAATTTCAAAATGAGGGTGTGTTCACATCGGGTTCACCAAAGAATGTAGACGCAAAATTTTTGCACCCCTTTCTTTTAGGCTAATGGATCCACACCTAAAATGGGGAGGTAAAATGATGTATGTACACCTCAGACGAGAAGCACTTGAGTTGTGTTCTCCTTGGTATTTTTCGATGAATTGGGTGAGGGTTCACCAGGAAACACTTTTTATGGTGGTTTCCACGCCTAGGTAATATGGATGTTTGTTGAATTAATTTTATGTGCATACACTTAGGGTTTAGCAAAAATACAACTATTAAATAGCTATATGCATTTCAAAGTTCAATGAAAACAAAGCATACAAATTCTAACTAAAAAAATTTGTAAATCTAACTATGATGAAATGATTGTGTAGATATTGAAAATCAAAAGATGATATGTATTCTAGCATATTGTTTTTCTTTGCATTTTGTGTTTCATGTTTCTTTTAACTAGATGTAAAATGATGTAACTAAATTCCAATTTTTATCCTTTTGTTCTTTGGAGGCTTTAACAAATGCAATTGATGTAAAAATTGATATAGCTAAGTTTATCTTTTTGCTCTTTTGTGTTTTTCAAAACTAGCATAATTGATATACAAATAAATCTATATATTTTTATCTTTTTTATTTTGATTTTTCCAACTAACATGATTGATGTAAAATGATGCGACTAAGTTTGTATTTTGATCTTATATTTTGAGTTTTTCAATTGATATTATTAAATGCAAGATATGATATAATTTATTTATTTTATTTGGCTATGTGAGAAACACAATCACCACACACACATCGTATCCACATCATGGTTTGAACCTTGAACCTCCCAAAGAAGAGCTGAAGCCCAAACTATTGCGTTGCCACCCCTTGGACAAGATATGATAAATTAAATCTATGTTTTTTGATTCTTTTATTTATTTTGTTTTATGTAATAATGTTATAAAATTATAGAATGGAAAACAATAGAAAAAGATATATTCAAATTCTTACCTGATCCAAATGTTTGCAATCATACACATTCAAATTTATTAGGTAGATTCGGGTCTGTCAAATAAATTCAGATCTGTTCAAATTAAATTTGGACCAATTTGAATTTGTCATAAGGATTTAGATCCATCTGAATTTGACTAAAACCTGCAACTCCACTGCAAGATACTAAAAATTATAATTAGATGTGGGGTATTTGCTTAGGCCATAATAGATATTAACCTATGATAGTCAGACCCCCTCAGTTCTTTATCCAATCATAGATAAAGTGATGGATTTATAGATTTAATGCAAAACATGTAATTTAAAATAAAAGAATAGTAGTATCTACAATGCATACAAAAAAATAATGAGTTTTATGAAAGTTAAAATGCAAGCATTGATCAATATTATAAACCTTCAAATCAAGATATTGCTCCCAACATAGATCTGTATGTATTTGGATATCACTTGCAAATTAGGATAGATTCGAATATGTTCAAACCTACAACAACTATATCTGTGAATCTACAATGATTATATTAGAACAATTTTGATTACATAATAAATTTATATCGTTTCAAATTTGTAAAAATATTGTAAAATAACAATTTTATGCTAAGGACAATTGATATTTGAATCAACAACATTCATGGTCATATTTTGTAGTCTTTGGAATGATGATCTGATGTCGAAGTATCCATTGAAAACTACAACAAAGCACAAGCAAACCTCTTCTCCACTTAGATTTACCTGCAAAATCACCATTAGGTCTATCTAGGGGGAGTCTACAGGATTTATTATCTAGGTTAGATCGATAAAAAAGGGAGGGAAATAAAGATAGGTCGAGCTTGTTAGGAAAATTTGGCATTTTTCCAATTTGGACAAATTCAGACGAATCCAAATTTGTCAAAAATATGGGTTTACCCAAATTAGATACATAATCCAAATAGTGTGCATAAACTAGATTCATGTGGGATTTGGATAAATTGAGACCATTCCAAATTTGTTGGGACCATCCTAATTTCCAAAAAAAAGGGAGCAATGGATAAATTATAATTTTGTCAACATTAAAATTGAGGTAGGGAGCTGGAGGGTGGAAAGTACATTGTTAGGGAGTAACAACATGTTGGATAGGGAGTGGGAATTTTATAAAGTGTCAAAATTACCTGGCTATACCTTGTCTAGGCTAAGTTTTTGGCATGGAGCCATGTTTATGCTAAGTTATTGGCATGGAGCCATATCAATTTTAGATTGCTAGAATGGAGCCATGTCAATGCTAGATTGTTTTGTTTAAATGTTGGGTGAGGAGATATGCAAATTGTGCATGATAGAAACCCCTAAGCTTGAATTATTTATGAGAACCAAGACATTTGTTGTTTGGACATGTTGGTGGTATTGAAGATCCTAAGGTAGGAATGGATTCTTGATAATATGTTTGGTCATGTGCCTCATGATATGATACCTGGGTGTGCTCTTGTTTTTGGGGCATGTGGTTGTACCCTTCATGATTTGGCATGTGTGTGGGCACAAGAGTGTGTGTGTTTCTGGGGTTCTTGGGGGCACCAATCATGGTCTAGAATTTTTTGTTGGTGTGTTTGATTAAGTGGTGCTTCGATGGACCCTTGCTAAATAGGTGATTGGATGTACACTGGTTATTGTGATTTTCCTTTAAGAACAATTTACTTAAGAGGTGTTAGGGTGTACCCATATTGTTGTGATTGTCCTTGGAGAACCACATGTTTAGGAGGTGCTTGGTTGTCACCCAATTTTTTTCGTGGTCCTGTGAAGATAATTTGTTTAGGAAGTGCCTTAATATGAACCTATTATTGTGGTGGTCATGTGAGGATGATTTGTTTAGGAGGTGCCTGGATGTGCACCTATTGTTGTTGTTGTCCATTGAGGACAATTTGTTTAGGAGGTGCTTGGATGTGCACCTGTTGTTGTTGTTCATTGAGGATAATTTATTGAAGAGGTGCATGGATGTGCACCTATTTTTGTGGTTGTGGATACTATGGTGATGGTTGTTGTGGGGGTGGATGACGAGGTTGCATATTATGAGTGAAAAAGGTGGTGAATATGATTTGCTTGACTGTAGAGGGCTTGGATTGGTTTTTGACATAGAATTTGGAATTATGGTTGGGCCACTCTTTCTCTTGATATATTATTTGTCCTTCTTAGATTTTGATATCTTCAATGAGTTGGGCTTGTGCTAAAGCTTCCTCGAGTGTGCAATAATATTTGAGTTGTAATAGTAAATATATGTGTTTCGAACAACTCATTATGAATATTCGAGTGAGCTCCATAGTAGGGAGAGTAAAGGGTAGTTTGGTTAACATGACTCTCCATCATTTGCCATACTCCAAGACAAGCTCATATTCAAATTGGTGAAGATTGTAGAGATCAGTTAGAGTGGATTGTTGTTTGATATTAAAATGTTCTCTAAGAATAGATTGGCTAATTGCTCAAAAGTAAAGATGTCATGGTTGGGCAAATGGTTGTACCAATCCAAGGCATCTTCCCCTAGGATTTAGGGAAAGGTTTGGAGCATCAATGGGTCAATGTTTTGAATTTTAAAACACACATGGATGAATTCACTTACATGCTCACAGGGGTCCTCTTCCCATTTAAATTTTTCCATCTTTGATACTTCAAAATCAATAGGATATGGTGGTGAGGGTATCGAAGGATGAATAGGGTAATTGATCAGCTACCTTAAAGTGGGATTTTGATATATCATGGCTAGGTTGTTAATCTATTTTTAAAAATATTAAAATTTTGGGTCTTCAAATGGTGCTTAAAAATCCTAATTTTTGTTCTATGTGTTTGTTAGATGTGTTTGTTGAGTGATGAGTTGAGTGGATAAGATGAGGTTTTGGTTGGTGAGTGGATTGGTGTTTTTTGGAATTTGGTGGTGTGTGATGTTCTTGTAACAATCCTAGTTGTCACTACTCAACCACTCTATTTTTTTTTTTTACACTTACATTTCCGTGAGGTAAAAGATATAATTCAAGACTCATTCCATTTGGATTAAAAATTGTCAAGGCAAATAGCTTTGAGAGCTATAGAGACTTGATCAGAGTCTATTTAAGTAGAAGTGATCAACTTCTATGAAACCCTCATACCCCACTTGGTATGAGTATGCTGGCCAAGTGTTAGGTTTCATCCCCACAAAAGGAGGAAATCACCAAATGTCCACCAAAACCATATGAATGCCTTAAGGATGGAGAACCACACCTATGGTAAACCATCATAGATGAAAAAACCACACCAATGGTTATTCATAGGTCTTAGATCTGATCTACTTCATCTAAAAGGGAGTTCTAAGACATTAATATCACTATCATGATAATAATCCCTGGAATGTCCTCTTCAACATGATTACATATCTTTAAACCTCTTAAAGCATATTGGTACAGTCTCTATTTAAGAAACTCTCTTTACTGCACATATTGAGTTTATTACAAAAAGGAAATTTCCTGTCCAATAAGGGTGTTCCCCTCCTCATGTACACTCAATTATTATCTTAGAATGTAGGTTCTATCTTGGTTTGTAGTTCAAGATAATTTTACCCTGAGAGTTTCATTCCACAATGTGATTTTAACTAAACCATATTGAGTGCTTATAATATAAATTTAACTCCATGAGGCCCTACTATGGTAACATTCTTTACATCATATCCTTAGGTTTGAAGCATAAAATAAGAATTCTACTTAGGCAAGGTTTATGTTCCATTCATAATAAGCGTAGTATTAGCTTCTATTACATAATAGTTCTTGGAATTTGATATAGAATAACCAACATGAATATATTTAGTGTTGTATGTGGAAAGGTACATCATTCATAAACATTATAGAAATTTGATTAAATCCATTGGTTCATTAACATATTTAATAAGCATACATCCTTCACATAATATTATTATTTGAGTAGCTCCACCTAACTATATTACTCATCATTACCCATCATATTCCAAAAGTAAATGACACAATTGCATTACATTAAATTATCAACATATTAGAAATTGAGCATACATTTCTAGCATCCATACATAATTAACCTATTGAAAATTTAACATGCATTCCATCATGTTTTGGTTATACTCAATTATAGTGCATGAAAATAAACATTACATCAAGCATCTAATATCTGTTTAACATATATCATTTTCATTTTGGAAATAAATGCAACATCCACAAGATATAATTAAGAAAACCATAAAATATTGACAAAATATTTATCCTGGGAACCCTCATGGGGAATAAAACTAGCCTCCAAAATATAATCTTTCCTCATATTCATAAACTTTGAGATGGAATTGTTACATGTAGAGAGGGCATAAACGAACCCCTCCTTAATCAGTATACACCTCCAGAAATGCTACTATTCCTATTCAAACACATGATGCAATTAAGGTTTTATCTTAATCCTTTCTCTAAGACATCATGATGATTTTAGGATATTCTCCATACCAAGAGGAACCCATCTGTCCCCTTGTAACTTTAAATGCAATTATAGAATCTTATGATTCCTTTCTCTAAGCCATCTTAGAGTTTATATCATATCTTGTAAGTTTATAATAATCATTGGGTACATATTTTGGAGAATACTATTAGAGGTAATCTCATAAATTTCCTCATGCATGACTTCCAAATTTATTCCCACGAGTTGATAAATAATCAACTTTTTTTATTCATAAATCAAGGTCCCATACCCTTAATTTATGAAGCTTCATATTTTTATTAACTCAATAATTTTCCACTATATTCCTACATTTTTGACTTATAATTCATTGTTAGATTGGATCCATAACATATTACAACATATGGATTATAGCGCATGAAAATAAACATTACGTCAAGCATCTAAAATATCTTTAACATATATCATTTTCATTTTGGAAATAAATGCAACATCCACAATATATAATTAAGCAAACCACAAAATATTGACAAAATATTTATCCTGGGAACCCTCATGGGGAATAAAACCAGCCTCCAAAATATGATCTTTCCTCATATTCATAAACTTTGAGATGGAATTGCTGCATGTAGAGAGGGCATAAATGAACCTCTCCTTAATCAGTATACACCTCCAGAAATGCTACTATTCCTATTCAAACACATGATGCAATTAAGGTTTTATCTTAATCCTTTCTCTAAGACATCATGATGATTTTAGGATATTCTCCATACCAAGAGGAACCCATCTGTCCCCTTGTAACTTTAAATGCAATTAAGGAATCTTTGATTCCTTTCTCTAAGCTATCTTAGAGTTTATATCATCTCTCGTAAGTTTATGATAATCATTGGGTCCATATTTTGGAGAAGACTATTAGAGGTAATCTCATAAATTCCCTCATGCATGACTTCCAAATTTATTCCCACGAGTTGATAAATAATCAACTTTTTTCTTCATAAATCAAGGTCCCATACCCTTAATTTATGAAGCTTCATATTTTTATTAACTCAATAATTTTTCCACTATCTTCATACATTTTTGACTTATTATTCATTGTTAGGTTGGATCCATAACATATTACCACATATGGATTCAAAATCACTAATTTTAAACCAAGCCCCCTTTTGTTTAATTCATAACTTAATTAAAATTAACTTATTATTTAGTTCATGAACCATAGTCCCATTAGCATTAGGGCAACTATCGCATGGGACAAACTACCAAATATTTTTAAATTTAATATTTGGAAACCACACAAGGATAACCTTAATTATTAGTCCAAGTGTATCCTCTAGAATATTCTTTCCCATTTGGCCATCACAAAACTTTCCTTTTATTTCCAAAAGGTTAATTATTAGTCCAAGTGTATCCTCTAGAATATTATTTCCCATTTGGCCATCACAAAACTTTCCTTTTCTTTCCAAAAGGTTAAACATTCCTCCTTTAGCAATTACAAAACTTCTAAAACCTTTCTTATTTAGTGAAAACAAAGCTTCCTCTTCTAAAACCTTTCTTATTTAGTGAAAACAAAGCTTCCTCTATTTTTATCAATCCATATCAACAAAGCATTACATTGGTCTATAAAATATTTGGTTTCGAGATCCCGAGATCGAACACAAAGACCAATATCAAATCTTGAGATCAAACACAATAGAAGACAAAGTGCATTCCACTACACCTCCAACTGGTGCCCTATCAGACATCAACTAGGCAAACACTCCAAGTGGTAAGCACCCCAATCGGTGTTGGTGACTGCCTACTAGCACTATCTTGACCGCCAAGGGTGATCATTGATCACCACTTGGTGGTTTATTTCCTATGGTAGGTTCACACCTTATAAAGGGATTATGTACTCTGAGCATATCCTATGTGGGATAAAGCTCTTGAGTCCCCTTTTCAAAGGCTTCCCTCTGGTACAAAAAACCCGTTCCCTTGTGCCAGGATACTCAGGAAGTGAATCATAAGATCTCGAAACTCAAGAATACCACCAATATTTCATCCTAAAATCTCTACACACCCTAATTGGTGCTTCTACTATTCGAATCAATATTTCATTTTGTAGGGGATATCGAATCCATGATAGATCGCCATTGGGAGGTGCATAGGAGTTTTAGGATTGTGGTCATTTTTAGAACGTTTGTAATAGGTCACTGAGATGATTTGATTCTCATCCTTTAAAAATTATCGATAGTGTTAGACATCCCTTATGGGCTATGGTATATCGCAGATAAGGAGGGTCTTCTGCTTGGGTCCACCAAACATAGTGCAGCGCTCAATGGCGGCTCTAAAACTGTATCAAAAGTGGCTATACCAATTTGAACACACCAGTGGTTGGTGAAAACTTACCAAGGGCTTTAATAGCTTCTTAAGGACATCACAGGGGAAAAAAACCCTCTCATGAATCCAAAACAAAGCAAACACAGTCCTCAGGTTGGGGGGTTTTACTGTGTATCCGAGAGTCACCTACAATGAATATCCCACACTTCTTGTGGGTTGGTTCTATAGTATTTTATAAGGTAGGGCCCTCCATATATCAATCCACCACCAGTTGGTGGTTGTAGGACCTTTGTTCGAGATATCACAACCTAGAAATGGTGGTGGTAATAGGTCCTTTCATTGCAGCCTATCGAAGTTTTAACCTAGCATAGGTATCTCCCTATGATCTTGGCTAGCCCCATACAATAAGTGACTCGTTAGCTCACGATTTCTAATCCTTATTCATGTCAATATTAGCTCATTATTTCTAAGCCTTATTCATGTCTAGTATATAATAAGTGACTCATTAGCTCACTATTTATAAGTCTTATTCATGTCTAGTATTTCTAATCTAAACTCACTCCAAAATAATGATAAGTATGAATTTAAATGAAATCATCTCCAATGAGTTCTATGATCTTGGCTAGCCCCATCCAATAAGTGACTTGTTAGCTCATGATTTCTAAGCCTTATTCATGTCTAGTATTTCTAATCTAAACTCGCTCCAAAATAGTGATAAGTATAAATTTAAATGAAATCATCTCCAATGATTTCTAGGCTAGCCCCATACAATAAGTGACTCATTAGCTCATGATTTCTAAGCCTTATTCATGTCTAGTATTTCTAATATGAACTCACTCCAAAATAAAAATAAGTATGAATTTGAATGAAATCATCTTCAATGATTTCTATGATCTTGGATAGCCCCATCCAATAAGTGACTTGTTAGCTCACAATTTATAAGCCTTATTCATGTCTAGTATTTCTAATCTAAACTCACTTAGCCCCATCCAATAAGTGACTTGTTAGCTCATTATTTATAAGCCTTATTCATGTCTAGTATTTCTAATCTGAAATAATTTCTATGATCTTGGATAGCCCCATCCAATAAGTGACTTGTTAGCTCACAATTTCTAAGACTTATTCATGTCTAGTATTTCTAATCTGAAATCGCTTAGCCCCATCCAATAAGTGACTTGTTAGCTCATGATTTCTAAGCCTTATTCATGTCTAGTATTTCTAATCTGAACTCACTCCAAAATATTGATAAGTATAAATTTAAATGAAATCATCTCCAATGATTTCTAGGCTAGCCCCATACAATAAGTGACTCGTTAGCTCACAATTTCTAAGCCTTATTCATGTCTAGTATTTCTAATCTGAACTTGCTCCAAAATAACGATAAGTATGAATTTAAATGAAATCATCTCCAATGATTTCTATGATATTGGCTAGCCCCATCCAATAAGTGACTCGTTAGCTCATGATTTCTAAGCCTTATTCATGTCTAGTATTTCTAATCTGAACTCGCTCCAAAATAGCGATAAGTATGAATTTAAATGAAATCATCTCCAATGATTTCTATGCTCTGTTTAAGGGTTAAAAGGGCTATCAAAGACACATGTAGGAAATTATAATCAGATCTTACACATCATAATGTGATATTATTATTGTATTCACACAAGCCACTCTAACTTAAAGCATTAAAATACTAGTCATAATTTTTCATAAAGCAAGTAATTTAACCACAAAGAATCAAGCTATGAAAGTGGGAGAAGAAAGCTTCCACCTATTTACTTGTGTATCTTCCTCTTGCTTGTTTGTGTATCCACCTCTTTTCCTTCAGTGTCTCAAGCTTCTCCTAGTCTCCCAAAAATACCTCCTTAAATTTAGGAAATCCTTCAAACCTTCTAGTTTTTGATCCACCAAGGTGGAGAGCATACTCCCTAGGGTTTTCTAGATTTCCTTTCCCTATTTTTGCAAGGTGTCCTCTATTTATAGGGCAATTTCCCCACTTGTGGCCAAATAGTAGCTTCATTATTTTAATATTAAAAATATACCTTGGGACCTTTAAGACTTATCATGTCTTGTTTAGTAGAAGGGTCCTACTAGGGATGAGGTAAGTGGTCCTTTTTTTTGTTTTGTGTCCCTTTTCATGGGGAATAAATACAAAACCAATACTATTAAGGCATAGCATGGATACAAAGTTAGAACTATTATTTATAGGAGAGAAATATCCCTTTTAATTTCCACCAATATAAGGAAGCCATATGGGTATTTCCCAGTAGATAGGATAACCCATATGCTATTTTAAAAATCCTCTAGTCATTTTTAAGTTCCATATAGGTTGGGTCCACTAAATTTACACATAAATTGTCATATTGTTCTAATTTTACAAGAGATAATTTCTCAAATTTATCTTTCACAAAATATCATAATTAATTATCTTCTCCAAAAGATAATTAATAATTTTCTATTCTTCATAAAAAAAATTTATTAGAATTTTTTTTGTAGGATTCTTTAGGGTCATTCCCCTTCTATCAGGCACTAATTGAGACCCAATATCAATTAATATTCTTTAAATAATATAGGAGGGTAATAGGTCATGATATTTCTTGAAATAATTATGGTTGGTGAGGTGGGAGCTGTTGATGAGGAGATGGATTTATGGTGGTATGTTGTGTTGATAAAGCAATGTAAATTTTTTGAAGTGGCAGTGTAGGTATGCTGATGGCGAGTGTTTGCAATACCCATGATGGATATTGTGTGGATAAGGTGTTTTGTGTTGATGTTGGGTAATTATTGAAGTCCACCACCTGTGATTGGTATTGTGTGATGGAGTGAATACCTTGATTACCACTTCTAGCAAGCAACTGTTGTAGATGTTGTACAACGTGTTGTATAGCAATTATAGAGGTAGTTGGAATGGTCAAATGAGGAGTGAAATATTGAAAATGATGTGTGATGAAAACATGTGTGGATGTTTGTGGAAGATAGGTGGCAAAGGATATTACGATGGGGCAAGGGATGATATGTTGTATATGGTCAATAGGATTATGGAAATTGTAGGATTCCATGGATGAATGGGTTTGGCTTTGGGCTTGGGCTAAAGCTTTGGCTTAACGTTGAGTTAATACCATAAGCAAGAGGATTTAAAATGAAATAATGGATGCACGTGTTATGTGTGTGTTGAGTGTTGTGAATGCAAAATATACACTACAAAAAAACATAATCAAATAAACAAAAGTTTTTTTATTTATTTCTTTCTTTTCATTTTGTAACTTGTTTTTTTTTTGTTTTGAATATTTTTAAGTAATAAAAATACAATTATTACACCTTCAACATTAAAATTACCTTAAAAATGTATACAAAATATGCTCTTGAATTATACATTGGAAATATCTCAGAACTATCTCCGTAAGACAACTTCCAAAATTGAAATTTGACACCTGAAAAAGAAGTTATGCTAATATGAATTTGTTGATTTTTTTGATTTTTTTTGTTTGATTTTGTAATCGTTTTAATTTTTTAATGTTTTGATTTTTTTAAACCCCAATAGTGGGGTGGTCCATAGGCTTGGCGTGGTTAGCAAATGCAAAACTATGCATGCTAGAATGCAATGGGGCCTATTAGGCCTAACAAGCCTGACAAAGGTGGTAGGCTTATCATAGGCCTATTTCTTGTGGCCTACACAAAGGTTGCACATAATACAACCCTCGTGGAATGTAGGGTTTATGGCCCACGTAGAGGGAACGTAGATTGTGACCCATGTGTCAATGTAGGGCCTATAGCCTGCATAGAGGAAGTGCAGGCTATGGCTTGCATAGAGGGAGCATGGGCTATGAATTGCATGGCAAAGCATGGGCCTATGGCTAACACAAAAGGAGTGCAGGTTGTGCAACCCACGTGAAAAAATGTGTGTTGTGTCTTACGTGTGGGAAGATGGGGAAAAAGGGAGCCATGGTAGCATGTCCCTCTTTAGGATGTGGAAATGGGGTAGTGAATGGGGGCTACAATAATCATGACCCTCAAGGAGGTTTTTGGTGGTGCGGGACAATTGAGCTGCTATCGCATTGAGGAAAAAATATGGGAAGACAACTCTTGAGTGAGGCCGTGGGGTTACGAGGAGGTCATGAAATGGCTCGGTAAGGAGGGGGTATAGAGGAGAACCCCTCATATGAATTTATTTATTATTAAATTAAATCAAAATTTTAAATTAAAATGTAATTTTTTTCAAATGTACAAAAAATAAAACATACTGAAAACTTAAAAATAGATTTTTTTTTTTTCAAAATGAAATTAAAACAGGTAGAAAAATTAAAAATACAAAACTTATTTTTTTCTTTTTTGGAAAAATTAAATAAGAAAGGTTTGTAAGGACACTTACCTGTATTTCTCTTTTATGAAATTGTGGTCTATATAGAATAAAAAACCCGAATCAACAAGGCTATTTTTGTTTGTGGATAACAATATTTGCAATCATAAAAAACAAAAAATAATGTGGGTCCCATCGTGATCACCATTTTGTGAACATAAAAAACACACCATTTGCAATAATAGTAAAATATTGTATTAAATTTGAGAAAATTCCTTTTGATATAGATTGACCCTTTTAGGGTATTTTTTACAATCAATGTGCCAAAAGGGATTGCAATAACAATAGAATATTGTATTAAATTTGGGAAAATCCCTTTTGATATAGATCGACCCTTTTAGGGTGCCTTTTACAATCAAATGTGCCAAAAGGGGGTAATCCCTTTTTACAAAAGAATGATGGTGTCTTCAGCTTTTCATGCCATAAGCAAGTTGTATGGTGGGTTTGTTGTTGTGACCATCGATTGAAGTAGATTTGATTTACGCCTTTGTAGTGAGTGAAGTTGTGAATCCTGCACACATGGAAGCAATAGAAGATGTTAGTAGCACCTATCAAAGTGAGTATAATGAAATGATCAATATAAATTAAAAATGGAAATATTACTGCATACATAAATCATGATTTTGGTAGCATAACAATAGCATTCTCTCTCTCTCTTAACTTCGTCTTCATTCGTTCGTTCATGCTGTCCTCTTTTTTTTTTGTTTTATCCCCTCTTTCATTCACCAAAATGAATGATAATTTATAACCTCTTTGAAAAGGTTGAGATTAGGGTTAAATTGTGGCATTGTTAAATTTGACTGTTGGATTTTGATCCGTGATATTATACTTTGAATTAAATCTAACCATTGAAATACACTTTTTATTGATTAAATTTGGCCATTGGATTCTTGATGTTTAAATATATATTTATATATTTTTATATAAATGTATAAATATATAATATATTTATATATATGAATAAAAAATGGCTAAAATTTGGTGTCTACAATAACAACCCACCAACTCGACCCAAGGGAGAGAGCTATTTATTTTCCAAGAATTAACTCACAAAGAAGACCCAATATTTTCTTTAGTATTAAAGCATAACCACATTTTGAGTTCAATGTTGCTACAGACGACACTCAAGTGGATAGGAGTGGCCAAATTCTTGTACTTTTGGGGTTCATTTTTCTAAATCTCACTATTTAGAAAAGACACCATTAGTGGTCCCCCCACTTTTTCTATACCCTCACTTGTATAGGACAACTTGACCATGACATAGAGATTATCCTTTAAGGCCCATAATACTTAAATGGGGATGCCTATTCCCTAACCCTACATAAGTCCATATATGTAAGATTAATTTGGTGTGATGCCTTAGTTGTTAGTTAGCGTCACCTCACCATGAGCTAAGACCATTACCACTCACTTGGTAATGATCATGGTCACTCTTGTCTGACTATAAGGTACCACCACTATACTATATTGTGAATAATCTAATGGAATATCCCATACCAATCCATCGTTAAGATTCCTAAGCCTCATTTCTAGAAATATATATAAGCCTCATTTCTTAGGACTTGGCTAAGCCTCACCACTTTGGACCATCCAAGCCTCATCACTTTGGGCCACTCAAACCTCATTGCTTACGATGTATCATTCATTAATACCTAGTTATCACCTCATTGCATCTCAACCAGGATTGGGTTTATTTGTACTCAAGGGATTACTAATATGGTGTTAGATCTTGCCCAAAATTACCCCCATCTAGACCCAAGAGTCTTAACATAAATAAACATCCCTCAAAAAGGAAATATATTACTAAAGACTAGGAAGTTTAAATACTTCTCTAATCAAAATACTGGAATTTAGCATTTCATTTGTTTTCAATGAAAGGATAAAGTCAACATCTAAAAAAATCATCATCAAATAGATTGTAACATTTCCATGAATAATACAAACTTTCATTATTGCAAATAACTATTTTTTTCCAAGAACTGAACATAAAATAATGACATCACTTAATATTCCACTCTTTGAGAAAATATCAAATAATATAACAAGAATATTATTCACAAAATATTTATTCCTTCTTCATAATCATGATACTCATAATAATCCTCATCCCAAAAATATTACATTTCAATATTTTAAATACATAAATAATCTTTAGTCTCATATTTTCTTCAAGGTCTTTCACTTGTTAGGTCTTCTCCAATGAACATTTGAAGTAAATTTAGGGATCAAGACAACTCTTACATGCATATGCAAGCCTAACATGCACTATGTAAGAACACATATAACAATACAAATGCGTCCCAAGGACTGGGTGGATTGGTAAATTCTAGGTGCTTACCAAGAAGAGACCTAGATTCAAACCTTAGAGGAAAGCCTCGTTGGGAAAAAGACAATAGTCTGACTTGACTCCACTGAGTGCGTGTCAACTCGATGATGGTAGTACCAACCTTGAGCCATTGGGGTCTCCCTCACTTCGGGTTGCATTTACCGAGGTGAGGTAGGGATTATAGAGGTAACTCCAATAATTTAACTTGTGCTCAAAGGAATATTCCCCAGGGATAATGTCTAATCCTATATCCAATAGTTAAATATGAAAGAGACGTTATTGGTTTCTCTATGTAAAAAAAAAAACAATACAAATGCATGCATCATGCAAAACAAAACTAAGCAAGAATATGGAGGGAATCCCATACTTCTCTCCATTTATGGATTCCTTAGCTACTCAAGCCTCATCCATTTTTGAAAAGCTCACTACTCAAGAATTCAAATAATAATTCTCATTAAGATATATTCCATTATTTTCTCCATTATTGAACTCATTTATAACCTTTTTATTTAATCAAAATTTATGGAATCCTTAAACATTAATCTAATATTTCCAACACTACAACTCGTTAACTATTGATTAATGGATATAATATTAAATAAATTTATAAAGCAATTATTACTTCTAAAAAGTTCCATTTCAATAACTCAATAAAACTATTGATAAAATATTAATATTTAACATAATAAGAAGGTATTCATTATTCATTAAAAGTTCCAGGTATATACTTATTTTAAGATATTAATCACTTACAAGCTTAAATACATTAAAAACGAACACAAAGCTACATCTCCAGAAAAAATATAAATGGATAATTACCAAAATGTAATATAACCTTGGATCAACAATAATGACACAACTAATCCACACTATTAGTTCATTAATTTTCCTACAACCTAGTAGGGTTTTATGTGACCATGGCTTGGAAGAGGAGCAGTAACTCCAAGGAACAACACTTAATGATGTAAATGCATGCATGCTCCAAGATTCCCAAACCTTTCTCATGGACCACCTGTATCCTATTACTCTAATTGAGGGGTGCATCCTTAAAACCTTACTCATAAGATATCTCTAAAACCATATGTAGGAGCATACAATCTATTAAACATCTATGAAGGACGTAAATTGATATTGAAGGATAACAAATATTTAACACATAATTAGGGTGATGATAGTGGCCCAAAAATAAAAGTAAATTGAAGCTCTTATACCTATATTTTGATGTCATAGGAGAAAAACTATAGTGAATGTTAACTACAGAATGTCATGCTAAGGAATACTGAAAGATAAACGTATCTATCAAGGTTGGCAACAATGAGAGTGACCAAGATATTGAAGGTCAAATTTGAGGTGCTAAAATAGGGTTGGTTGCAGTGCTACTGAAAAACAAAGGTGGTGAATCTTCCTCACTCTCACCTTGTGCTTCAAGCTCCACTAGTTTTGGATGGATCTTTAGAAGCAAAGACTTATAACAAGGTAAGAATATCCCTACTAGAATGACTAGGGGTAAAACTTTAATACAAGTTTCGTATGTGGTAAAACCAAACCAACCCAGACCTTAAGCACCTCGAAAAATTTACAAGCTCAATCACTTAAATAAAAGAAAAGTATTTCCATAAGCTAGGGACTCCTAGAGTTTAGAGATAATATTCCCATAAATCCCCAAAACATAAGTAATTACAACAACAATCAACAATACGTGCAAATACGTATGCTATGCAATAATTAAATCATTGAATAATACCAATGCACCTAGCATGTAAATATCATTTCCAAAATATTAATCATACAAAGCATTCATATTTCATAGAGAAACTAGGAAGACAAATACTTTTGCAATAGTCACTCTAGGTAATTCTTCCTTCTTATCAAACCTTTACCCTTTAGATATTTCTCTAGCTAGCCTCCCAAAACACAACAATCCTCCTAATATATATTCTTAGATAAACTGAAAAGAAAGATCAATGAAGGAAGATATTTATTTCTTTCATACCAGTACGTTATGCACAAGAGTAACATTTCAATTCTATGTTACAAAAATATATCCAACAATGCCAACTATTCCAATGTTATGAACTTAATTTATTTAATGAACTTCCCTTTAAAGTTTTAACTTATTAAAGCTTACCTTAATTTACTAATACTCTTAGGTCCAACTTTAATAATCACTATCTCAATTGTTTTCTAATGCTAGTGTTAATTATTAACATTAGGATAATCAATTGATTTAATTCATATTGAACATAATATTAACCATTAACATTGATATTTAATTATTTTAACTATTAATAATTTATGATTAATACCTAACTTATCAAAACCAAATAATTTCCATACTTCAAACACATGCATAAATGCATCCCAATGATAATTTGCAAGTCTAATATGCAATCAATAATATGTACAAACAATATTTTTTAAGCATAAGGCTTTATGAAAAACTACAACATTATCAACCACCTACTAAGGATTTGCATTAATAGAAACCTCCTTGACCTATGGTGCATTTTTAATCAAGCATATACATATGCAATGCATCTATATGAGGGTTTTTACCCTTGTGGCTATCAATGATAATTTATCCATCATTTTCCTTTTTCTCTCAACTCTAGTGGTTGTCCCATACCAATCCACCCGTGAGAGTACCTGGTCCTACAACCACAAATTTCATTAGTAGTACAATATTCTAAAAATAGTATAATCCAACTTTAGAAAGCATAAATTAGAAATATCAACTTATCTTGATAGAATAAAATAGGATCATGCATTAAATATCAACAGACTAGTACATCAATCAAGCAATAAGGGAAAGTACTACCAAGGTGGGCCATTACAGTTAAGTTGATACTAGTTAGCTATTAAGCTAGATTGTAGTGTAAGGTACCTTTATTAGGCCCTTCCCCTAAAATAGGTTGCCATCAATCTTAGAGCCATATTTTGCTCTGATATATTATGAATCATGCACAAATTGACCACATGGTTCATATGTTCAATGGGAGTAGTGAGATCCTCCCCAATGTAGTAAGTGAGGTATTTTAGAGTAGATTGAGGTATGTCCTCTTATAATTTATTAAGAGCCAAAGGTGCTAGAGGATCTCTATCATTCCAGATAAGGTGATGAGACTATAAAAATATCTCATTTTTCAAAATAGTTTAACTCTTTTTATCCATTTTTTATTAAAATACTATAGTACCTACCAAGTATTAATCATTATTTATGTTAATATTTTATGTTAATATAGTGAATTAAAGAATATGTAGGTGCTTAATGAGGGTAGTGAGATCCTCCCCAGTGAAGTAAATGAGGTATTTTAGAGTAAATTGAGGTATGTCCTCTTATAATTTATTAAGAGCCAAAGGTGCTAGAGGATCTCTATCATTCCAGATAAGGTGATGAGACTATAAAAATATCTCATTTTTCAAAATAGTTTAACTCTTTTTATCCATTTTTTATTAAAATACTATAGTACCTACCAAGTATTAATCATTATTTATGTTAATATTAAATGTTAATATAGTGAATTAAAGAAGATGTTTTCATTTGCTATTTTGAATTAATTTTTATGTGTTTTAGGGACTAATTGCATGATTTTTTCTTATTGAAAGGTAGAATAAAGTTAGTAATAATTTTACTAAATTTTGTGAATAAGTTTATGAATCTAAAATATCTAGTGGACCACCTTTTTGGAGTATCTTTTCCAACATTTCCATGTTTTAGTAGTAATCTGGAACCAGATGTGCACCCAGATATTTTATGTGATAGCTGGGTGCCAGAACAACACAAGCGCTTGAATAATAGGACCTAGGAAAAGTGCTAAAACAATCAAAGGAAGAAATGTTTTAGAATGTTTGCAAAAAGGAGAAACACAACAAATTCAGTGATCAACTTACCCTGTCAACATCTGATCAAAAGGGTGATTCACGCGCTTGACTAAAAACCTAACCAATTAGTATATGCGTGAATTTACGCATAAAGTGAGAATTTATCGACTAAATTTTTTGAAGCCCTTGTTGTCATCCTGCATCAAAATAAAATATAACAACATGCTAAGAGGAGCCTTGTTGCACATGAATTGAGTATGGGAAAGCATGTTGTAGTTTTTATATTTGTTCCAAACTTATTCCAAGTTGGTCAACAACCAATGAGAGTGTAAAAATAGGATGACTTATCCAAATTAATATGTTGTTCTATTCTATTTGGTTAGATTTAACATGCAGTATCATGTATTTAATTAAGATATAGGTCATTGCCCAAAATAATCCTCGTTCATAGGCTGAATTGTTAAAAGTTTTCCTATAGCTAATATTGTATGCCCATTGGGAAAAGTTAGTAGAAATAGTGAATATTTGATTAAAGTATGTAGTGATTTGACCTTCCACACATTGTCTAAGTATGAATTTTTTAGTTTTTTTGCAAAAAGTATTTTGATCCCTTAGAATAGTATTATGTTGATTTTTTCTCTGGAATAGTGGAAGGACCATTAGCATAAGTTGCGGGTTATTATTATTTTCTTTTCTATTATTTATTTTTAGAAATCAAGTTAGTATAGTCAAAGTTGATAAATCTATTTTTAATTTTAGTTTTGCTTGCATTAATTTCTATTTTTTGGCACAATGCAATTTACTTTATTTTATTGCAAAAGTGTGCTATTATTTTCATTTAAATTTTGTAGTATAATTTTTGTTAATCCCATTTTTATTTTAGTTTGTTATTTCTAGTTAATTTTTGCAATTTGATTTCTGTTAGAGCTCGTTTCATTTCAACATTAAATTTTGTTTTTTTTCAACAATATATTGTGTTTTATTTTAGTTTGGATCAGTTTAGCTCTTTCCAATTAAAGTATGAGTTGATTTATTTTTGCATTTAAATAGGATTTATTTTAGTTCAAAGTGTGATATTTAGTCTAGTTTTATTTATGAATGTTGTAAGGACATTATGGTTTTTAGTTTCCATAGGCTAGTTTAGAACCTTGATATCTGAGATGTAATCCTAATACCTCTATGACATATAACCTTAGGACATTACCCTGGTTTGATAGAAAGAATTAAAGTGAGAGAATTTATGACACTCATCACAAGGAATGCTCTAGGTGGTGATGGCCAGGAAAACACATAATGGCCTAAGAATCTTCTTCTTCATAGAATAGTGGTGAATGGTGATAACATCTCTTAGTAATATCTTCATCATAGAACCTAACAATAGGTATTTCATTTGTATATTTTTGGATCTTTTGTTTGGAATGGAGTCACTAGGTGAATGCAAATTATCATTTGAGAGTAAATAGATTGAGGCCTTCATCAAAACATCAATATGATGTCCATATCAATGGCTTCTTCTAATGTTCATTCTAGTGAGGAGTCACTAGGTGAGTCAAAGGTATTTCAACAAGAAAAATAGGCAAATATCCTCACCAATTCTAAGCCTAACTTGTGATTATGGGATCAATTATATGTCATTGGGTCCCATATCCAAAATGCCATTAAACTATTGTACTCTTTGATTATCTAAAGGAAGAGAGTGAGAACAATCATGCCTCACATGGAGTGACATAGCAAGGCCAATCTTCAGAGTGAGGGGTTTGAATCAATCATAGGCCTTTGAGAGTTTTCTACAAGGCTAGCTACTTGTTAAGATGTGACTTTTGGATTCACCTTGCTAATATAATATCTTTGAGGGAAAAAGGGTTAGGGAAAAATTGAAAAAAACAAATATAATGAAAAGGAAAAATAGTCCTAAGCTAACAAAGTACCAATACACCAAAGATAAAATAAGATCCTCCTACACAATGGGCCTAGAAACTATGCATTAGCATGAAAACTTCCTCTTCTCAACATATATGACCTCAAATGAGAGTTATACATATACACATGCATAAAGAGATAGGTCAGGGCATGAGAACCATAAATGGCTACCCAAAATAGATGTGTAGGCCTCCCATATACACACATATGAATGCAAAACTCAAAAATTGGTAAATATTGAAAACACACATATACATAACAAATATGGGTCAAAGCATGAGAACCATAAATGACTACCCAAAATAGATACATAGTCCTTTGATATATATATGCAAGAAATTTTACATAGAATATGCTTGGAGTGAGGGTTTGATTACCCACAAGCTGCTCAAGATTTTGCTAATTGCTATATAAGAAGAAATGAAAGGAAATATTTACAAACATGTCAATCATTTTTATAGTATAAATAATTACCATTTATAGATTACAACCAGGGAGAATTTCCCTCCAAAATTTATTGGATAATTTGACTCTTCCACCTACTTTTGGGAAATTTGAAAATTGAACAAGGATATCTTTTGCCATTACTTTTATCAGTCCTGAGGTGCTACTATTGCAAGTACCATCTCTTCAACTTTTAATAGATCACCTACCATTTCTTGGATTACTAAGTTGAAGCACCTTTGGTAGGAAGTCTTGTCATTATGAATAATGATGTTACTTTGGATCATATACCTTTTTTGGGAAGTTCTGCATCATTACTCATGTTTTACCTTCTTGTTCCAACGTATCTTGTTTATTAAAATATCTAGCCACCTATTCAAAAAATTTCTTTTTTTATGGAAGATTTTATCTTGTAGTGCTTATTTATTAGGAATTTTACTTCTTTCCTTTCTTCTAAACTTAAAGACCCTTCAATATTTGGACCGGTGCCTTCCAATATTTTTACCGTTCTTCAATCCATTATTCTAGATGATACCATTTTTAAAACTTTTGGCTACTTCTAATGTCAATTCTTCTTGTTAAGCATTTGGCATTTCTCATTGCTTTCCATCAAAATTTTAAAAGTTTCAATTTAATGCCCCTTCTAATGTTGGGTTTCCTTATTATTTTGGGATTGCATAGTTTGTCAAAATTTTTCTTTATTATTATTTTTATTTTAAGTGTCCCTCTTGGAGCTTCTTGTATGATTTTCCTTCATTGAAGATAACTAGTTGATATCCCTTTGGTTTTACTTTGCTTATGGTTGGTGAAGATTCAAGGTTTTTTTTTAAATGAGTTGTAGTGGGATTCCACTACAAAAATCCCTTATCGATATTATTGTTATAAATAATTTTTACAAAATAAATACATAAATGGTATTAAATAAAAACTTGATCATATAAAAATTTAAACTTTTTTACAAACACACTCACACACACCTCATCATGGTTTGAACTTGGGTCTCTCAGATGAGATCCCAAAGCCATACCACTGCGGTGTCCCATAAAAATAAAAACTTAACCTCAAGTTAGGGTTCACCTTTAGTACTAATAGTTTACAAATGCACAATGAAGGTAATTTAAAATAGCTTAAATATGAAATTATTGCAACTCAAATTACTAACATGCACATCGATGTTATATGTTCCCTTTTCAACTATCTTAATGTCTGGTTGCTCTCCTAATTAATATTATTTTTGCTTTGACAATATTGCTTTATGCCTTCACCTTGAAACACAAAAAAAATAATAAAATTACCATTAATTTTCATATTTATTTGTTCTTAAAACTATTAATAATTAAAATATTTTTATTAAAGAAACATTAGGGTACTTTGGCACATTTAGTGACATATAGACAAGTTATTGATATGCTTCAAATGTCTCAAAATGAGGTCAAATCATATCATTTTATAATAGAATGTTGTGGCATGGTAGGTATTGGAAAGCAAATTTTAAATATATTATTTTTATTGTAATTATATATTTATATCAATATTTTGTGTTGACAAATTTACTAACATAACTTTGGATGCCTCACATTGGTTAAATCATATACTATACAATAAAATTAGTGTAAATATTGGTGTTGGAATGTAGATTCTAAGCATATAGATAAAATTTAGTTTTATTATAGTTATATATTTTATTTATTGATTATTAATAGTATATTTGAAAGCAAAAATAGACTCTTAAAGCATAAAAATTTAAAATACATAAAAAAATTATAAATCATATCCTTGCACTAGGTCTATTTGTCTACTTTTATTATATATAAAAAATATAACAATTTATTAATGTTTGGTACTCAAATATATATTCTCTCAATAATTTATTGCAACATTTATACTTCCAATTTAAAAAATGGATAATAATTAAAGTATTGGCAACAAAATTATGAAAATGATGGTAAGTTCCTAGCAATGGTGGGAAGGCTAAAACTTTTAAGGACTACACTGTAATCGATACCTATTTATATGATGACACTTTCAATATTTCCAAGGCTACATTGCAATCGATCCCTATTTATATGGTGTCACTTTCAATATTGCCAATAATTACAACATTAGAAATTGATAAACTTAAAATAAACTTCCTTTGAAAAGGATATGAGGAAAAATTTAGGTTTCCTATTTGTAAGTGGAATAGGGTTTACAAAAGAAAGAATATTGGAGGGAAAATCTTGTAAAATTATAGTCTTTGAGTTTGGAATCGGGGGTAAAACTTGCCTAGAGATTATCCAAAGAGGAAGGAAAGAGTTGGGCATAAATATTACTTTCAAAATATATAGGTTCTCTTGATGAAATGAAATTTAAGAAATGAGTCCTATACAAAGGACTACCAATATGGAACTCCATATTAGATAGTTTGTAACTAATCAAGAAAAATATTAGCTAGTTATTTAATAAAGAAGATTATGTAAATTTATGGTTTGATTCTTGGTTGAAGCCTTATTCTATTATATATAATTCAAAATGATATTAATTGTCTTAGTCATGTCTAGCTTGTAAAGATCCAAAAGTCAAACATTATATTAATGTAATTAACAACTCCAAATCATGGATTTGTATTAGTAACCTAGTAGAAGGAAAGGAACTAAAAGAAATAACAAATGAGATTTAATATATGCTTCAAGAGATTATTTTCTTATTTTTTGATGCAGGAGCATCCGAGGGCAGCAAAGCAATCGAGCATCAACCAAACTTTTTGTTGTTATTTTTTTCTAAGTGTTGCAATGTTATTTTTTTCTCTAAGTGTTGCAAGTAAAATATGTGTCGCGATATCGCGATACAAAAAGTGTCGCGATATCGCGACCCAAAAAGTGTCACGATATCGCGACAAAAACTGAATATAGGGGAGCAGCGGACAAAATGTTGCGATTTCGTGACATGTCATGATTTCGCGACATGTTGTGAAATCGTGACCCAAGGCAGGGAAACAGAAGCACAGAGACCAAAGGTCGCGAAATCGTGACAAGTCATGATTTCATGACATGTCACGAAATTGCGACCACCGTAGGGGAAACGAAGGCATGGAGACCAAAGGTCGTAAAATCGCAACATGTCACAAAATCATGACCACCACAAGGGAAACGAAGACACGGAGACCAAAGGTCATGAAATCATGACCACCGCAAGGGAAACGAAGGCACGGAGACCAAAGGTCACGAAATCGTGACATGTCACGATTTCACGACATGTCACGAAATCGCGACCACCATAGGGGAAACGAAGATGCGAAGACCAAAGGTCACAAAATAATGACATGTCACGATTTCGTGACCGAAATAGGAGAACAGAGGCCGATAGAAAAAAATAGTGCGATATCGTGACATGTGATATCGCGGCCAAAACGGAGAGAGAAGGTGCAGAAAGAAAATGGTCGCAATATCGCGACAAAAAAAAAAGACACGCACTTCCAGCTTTCATAAAGACGTCCCTTCGTGCACGACATGTTAGAGGCAGTGAAGCAGTAGTTCCAAAGAAGGATTTCAATGGGCATGTTGGCCACTCGTGAAAGATATCTGGAAGACGCATTTAAAGCAACTAACAACAAGCAGCAGATCGAGAAGAAGATTTCGTTGGATATGGCAGCCAGTCGCGCACCTCACCTAGAGTCTCATCAATACAACTTTCTAGAATTGTTCCAAGTGGCAATTGTAGATCGTGGGAAGTGTGAAAGCATAGAGGATCGGGACCTCAATAAAAACCCATGGATTGTAATGAGAGGGGGTTGGCAAACGACATTTTGGCTGTATATTCTTGTAAAATTCTTTTGAAGTATTGAATAAGAAATTGTTGTCTCTTGTTTCTCTGGTTTCTTGTCTATTGCAAGAACTATTCTCCACCAAGAAAGAGCACTTGGTGGAGAACAGATCTTGCAAAAGACAGAAAACCAGAGAAACAAGAGACAACAATTTCTTATTCAATACTTCGAAAGAATTTTACAAGAATATACAGCCCAAACTACCGTTTTCCAACCCCCTCTCATTACAATCCATGGGTTTTTATTGAGGTCCCGATCCTCTGTGCTTTCACACTTCCCACGATCTACAATTGCCACTTGGAACAATTTTGGAAAGTTGCATTGATGAGACTCTAGGTGAGGTGCACGACTGGTCGCCATACCCAACGAAATCTTCTTCTCGATCTGCCGCTTGCTGTTAGTTGCTTTAAACGCGTCTTCCAGATATCTTGCATGAGTGGCCAACATGCCCGTTGAAATCCTCCTTTGAAACTGCCGCTTCACTGCTCTAACTTGCCGTGCACGAAGGGACGTCTTTATGAATGCTGGGAGTGCGTGTCTTTCTGTTTGGTCGCGATATCACGACATGTCGCGATATCACGACCATTTTCTTTCTGCACCTTCTCTCTCCGTTTTGGCCACGATATCGCGACATGTCGCGATATCGCACCATTTTTTCTATCGGCCTCTGTTCTCCCGTTTCGGTCACGAAATCATGACATGTCACGATTTCGTGACCTTTGGTCTCCGTGCCTTCGTTTCCCCTACGGTGGTCACGATTTTGCGACATGTCACGATTTCGTGACCTTTGGTCTCCGTGCCTTCGTTTCCCCTGATGGTCATGATTTCGTGACCTTTGGTCTCCGTGCCTTCGTTTCCCCTGCGGTGGTCACGATTTCATGACATGTCACGATTGCTTCTGCCTTGTTTTTGTCGTGATCCGACATGTCACGATTTCGTGACCTTTGGTCTCCGCGCCTCTGTTTCCCTGCCTTGGGTCGCGATTTCGCGACATGTCACGAAATCGCGACATTTTGTCCGCTGCTCCCCTATCTTCAGTTTTGGTCGCGATATCGCGACACTTTTTGTGTCGCGATATCGCGACACATATTTTACTTGCAACACTTAGAAAAAAATAACATTGCAACACTTAGAAAAAAATAACAACAAAAAGTTTGGTTGATGCTCGATTGCTTTGCTGCCCTCGGATGCTCCTGCATCAGACACCCAGGGTGGATCGAGAAGTGATCCTCACTTCTGATCTTTGGGAGGAAGACCCAGGCGGTCAACCTCTATTTTTGATAACCAAGTTGCATCTTCAACAGGTCTGCCCTTCCACTTGATCAAATATTCAGAATATTGTCTGTTCCTTGTGCTTCTGCCTTCACGCGTATCTAATATTTCTTCGATCTCTTCTGTGGTCGGGTTAGACTTTGGAATGCTCCACAATTCTGTACTTGGTGCCTCTGTATTGTTTCCCTCATGGTATTCCACTAAATCTGATATGTTAAAAATAGGTGAAATGTCAAGCCCACTTGGCAATTCCACTTCATATGCATTGCCTGAATCTCGTTTTTCTAGTATTCTGCATGGCCCAAACTTCTTCATCCTCAACTTGTTATAAGTTTTGGCTAGAAATCTTTCTTTTCTGAGATGGACCATGACTTCATCCCCCACTTCGAACTCTTTGAACCGTCGCTTTTGGTCTGCTCTTGCTTTATACTGAGTATTCATCTTTGCAATTTGTTTCTTTACTTCTTCATGCAGGCTTCTCATCTGTTTCACGAATTCCTCAGCCTCTGCACCGCACTTTTCTCCTTTATCTAATTTCCTCAGCTCAGAGACATTTCTTGGACTGTTTCCATATATTATTTGGAATGGAGATTTGTTTGTACTTTTATTGACAGAATTGTTGTATGCAAATTCCGCCTGTAGCAAAACCAAATCCCATCCCTTGGGTTTATCTGCTATCAAGCATCTTAATAAATTACCCAGACTTCTATTTACCACCTCTGTCTGTCCATCATTTTGTGGGTGGTATGCAGAACTGAACTTCAGATCTGTCTTCAGCTTCTTCCACAATGTTCTCCGGAAATACCCAACAAACTTTGTATCTCTGTCAGAAACTATGCTTCTTGGTAGACCGTGAAGTCGTACCACTTCCTTGAAAAATAACCCTGCAATGTGAACCGCATCACTTGTTTTCTGGCAGGGAATAAAATGTGCCATCTTGGAGAATCTGTCAACCACCACAAATACAGAGTCATTTCCCCTCTGTGTTCTCGGCAATCCAAGAATAAAATCCATGCTTATGTCCTCCCATGGCCTCTCAGGTATAGGTAACGACTGGTATAATCCTGTGTTTTGCCTTATGCCTTTTGCCATCTGGCATATTCTGCAACTTTGCACAAACTTTCTCACATCTTGTTGAAGTTGCGGCCAGTAGTAATTTTCATTCACCAGGGCAATGGTCTTATCCCGACCAAAATGCCCAGCCAGTCCTCCGCTGTGCTTTTCCTTGATTAAGTTCTCCCGCATGGAACTCCTTGGAATGCATAATTTACTTCCCTTGAACAGCATTCCATCTTGGATTAGGAAATCTAACCATTTTGTCCTGTCCATAGTAACAGGTGCCAAGCAAGCCATCCAGTGCCGTCGCAAAATCAGGATCTTCAGGATAAATACCCTTCAGTTCTTCGAATCCTACTACTTCCACTCGTCATTTCAATCAGCAGATTCTACCTTCTACTTAAAGCATTTGCAACTCTATTTGATTTCCCGCTCCTATGCTTTAACACAAAGGTATAGCTTTGGAGAAACTCAACCCACTTCATGTGCTGCCGATTCAGTTTTGTCTGGATGTTGATGTACTGCAATGCCTGATGATCAGTAAATAGAACAAACTCTTTTGGCAACAAATAATGCCTCCACTTCTTCAGAGCCCGAACTATAGCATAAAATTCTTGGTCATAAACTGAATACTTTTTTCGAGCATCATTGAGCTTTTCACTAAAATAAGCAACAGGTTTGCCTTCTTGGCTCAGTATAGCCCCTATTGCACTGCCACCGGCATCACAATCGACCTGAAATACTTTGTTAAAGTCTGGAAGTGCCAAAATAGGCTGTTCTGTGACCTTTTTCTTTAATGCATCAAAGCTCCTCTCAGCCCCTAAGGTCCACTTGAATTCTTTCTTATCCCCTCTCATTGTTTCTGTGAGGGGTGCACAAATGCTGCTGAAGTTTCTTATGAACTTTCTGTAAAAGCTGGCTAGACCATGAAATGATCTTACCTCTATTGTGCTTCTTGGGGTAGGCCATTCTATGATAGCCCTCACCTTCTCTGGGTCCATTTTCAGACCTTCTACTGAGATTACAAATCCCAGGTATACTAACTCTTTCTTGACAAAATTACACTTTTTCAGATTTATTAATAACTGCTCCTCCCGCAGCTTTTCAAAAACCCTCCTGATATGCATCAAGTGTTCCTCCAGGGTTCTACTGAATATTAATATATCATCTAAATAAACAATGACAAATTTTCCTAAAAACTCTTTCAGTACCTCATTCATCAACCGCATGAAGGTACTTGGTGCATTGGACAGCCCAAATGGCATGACCAACCACTCATACAAGCCCTCTCTTGTCTTGAAGGCTGTCTTCCACTCATCTCCTTCTCGGATACGGATCCGATGATAACCACTTTTTAGGTCAATCTTCGTGAAGTACTTAGCTCCACTCAAACAGTCCATGATATCATCCATCCTTGGCAATGGGAATCTGTATTTGATAGTGATCTTGTTAATTGCCCGAGAGTCTGTGCACATTCTCCACTCTCCATCCTTCTTGGGTGCTAGTACTGCAGGTACTACACATGGGCTAAGACTCTCCCTAATCAATCCCTTCTCCAAAAACTCCTGGACCTACCTGTTTAGTTCTTCAGTTTCTACAGGCGTCATTCTATGTGCAACCTTATTGGGCAAGCTTGACCCTGGCACCAAATCAATATGGTGACTGATTTTTCTTACTGGGGGTAAACCCTCAAGCACATTATCAGATATGATATCTAGAAATTCCTTCAACAGATCTTGGACTTCTGTTGGGGCATCTTTGCATTCTGTATCCCTGACTCTAGGAATTAATGCATAACACATATGTTCATGCTTTAAATCATCTAAAAATTTTCTTCCGTCAACCAAGCAAATTCTTGCACTGCCACATACCTTTTCTTCCACCTCCTTCAGGGGTTTCAACTTATGACGCATTCCATTCTTGGTCACGGAATAGGTGTTGGCTCGGCCATCATGAACCGCACACTTGTCAAACTGCCATGGCCTTCCCAAGCAAGAAATGGCATGCATCCATGGGCAGTAATGTCGCACGTAACCTCATCACGGTAATTTCCAATACTAAATTTTACTAGGCACTGTTCATTGACCAAAACCTTATGGTCTTTCTGCAACCACGTGATCCGATATGGATGCGGGTGTTTCTTTCTCTCCAGTTGTAGCTTTGTAACCATTCCCTTTGAAACTAGGTTATCTGTGCTACCGTTGTCAATGATAATGTTGCAAATCTTACCCGCGCATTTACACCTTGTGCGGAATAAGCTTTTCCTCTGATCTGTAGCTCCCTCTTCATTCAGTAGGACTCTCCTTGCAATCATTACTTCTCCTCTCTCAGCTTCTTCTGAATGCTCAGATCCAACATCTTCATCCGTGACTGCTACTCTGGCATTTCCTTTCGACCTCCGATTATTTCTTTCTCGCTGCTGTGGGCACTCATATTGGTGATGTCCCTCTTCACCACACTAGAAGCAAGTCCCTCGAAATCTTCCTCTTCCTTGACCACGTCCATCTCGCCTCTTCCCCCTCGGTAACCATTATTCTGATTACGGGGGCGGTCTGTATTTTCTCTCCTTTGTTCTTGATTGCTGCTACCTTCTCCATTTTTTTGAGAATCTTCATTTCTTCTTCCACTGTTCCTTCCGTCGGTCCTTCCGCCATGACCTCTTCCTCTTTGCTTGTTTTCAAACCTCCTATTGAGCTTCTCTTCAACCTTTAAAGCAAATTGGTAAGCGTCCTCTATGGTGGTCATCCGGACTAGACTTAGTTCTTCCCGAATGCTTGCTCGTAACCCATTAATGTAACGGGCTACCTTCTCCTTGTTGGCCTCTGAGTGGCCTGTTCTAATCATTATTTTATGAAATTCTTCTGTGTATTCTTTCACAGACTTGCTTGATTGCCTCAATCCTTGCATTTTCTTTAGCAGGTCTAACTCATAATCACCAGGGATGAACTGCCTCTTTAGCTTTTCTGCCATCCGTTCCCACTTAGTTATTCTCTCTTTCCCTCTTTTATTTCGCTCCAGCTGCACTCCCTTCCACCAAATGCTAGCATGACCTTTCAGTTTGGTCTTTGCGAATCTGACCCTATCAGGATCCTCAACCTCTTCGTACTCAAAGTACTCTTCCAGATCGTTGATCCAGTCGATCAATTCCTCTGGATCAAGGTTCCCAAAATATGTGGAAACCTCCATCTTCGGCCTCTTCCCAATCTGGGATATGGCTTTGTATAGTCTGGCCTGAGCAGGATCTACTGCTTCTTCTTCTTCCTCAGGTTGGTCTTCTTCTTCATCATCTTCCTCTTCACTACCTTCGTCTCTTCTTGGCTCCAATCTTCTATGCATTTCTTCTTGCAGAGCTTGCATTTGCCGCTGCAAAGCTCGAACATCTTCCGTCGCTGCCATGCCTCTCCCACCAACAGGGTTTCTCCTTGGAGGCATTCTGCTCACCCAATTCCAAGCCCTTCCATAGATCCTGGTGTAACTGCCTCTCCTCCGATGATCTGCTACACACTCAGGAACTATTGGCTCTGATACCACTTGGTGGAGAACAGATCTTGCAATAGACAGGAAACCAGAGAAACAAGAGACAAAAATTTCTTATTCAATACTTCGAAAGAATTTTACAAGAATATACAGCCAAACTATCGTTTGCCAACCCCCTCTCATTACAATCCATGGGTTTTTATTGAGGTCCCGATCCTCTGTGCTTTCACACTTCCCACGATCTACAATTGCCACTTGGAACAATTCTGGAAAGTTGCATTGATGAGACTCTAGGTGAGGTGCGCGATCGGCTGCCATATCCAACGAAATCTTCTTCTCGATCTGTTGCTTGTTGTTAGTTGCTTTAAACGTGTCTTCCATATATCCTCGCGCGAGTGGCCAACATGCCCGTTGAAATCCTCCTTTGAAACTGCTGCTTCACTGCTGTTAACTTGCCGCGCACGAAGGGACGTCTTTATGAATGCTGGGAGTGCGTGTCTTTCTGTTTGGTCGCGATATCGCGACATGTCGCGATATCGCGACCATTTTCTTTCTGCACCTTCTCTCTCCATTTTGGCCGCGATATCGCGACATGTCGCGATATCGCGCCATTTTTTCTATCGGCCTCTGTTCTCCCGTTTCGGTCACGAAATCGTGACATGTCACGATTTCGCGACCTTTGGTCTCCGTGCCTTCGTTTCCCCTACGGTGGTCGCGATTTCATGACCTTTGGTCTTCGTGCCTTCGTTTCCCCTGTGGTGGTCATGATTTCATGACCTTTGGTCTCCGTGCCTTCGTTTCCCCTATGGTGGTCACGATTTCGTGACCTTTGGTCTCCGCGCCTTCGTTTCCCCTGCGGTGGTCACGATTTCGTGACCTTTGGTCTCTGCGCCTCTGTTTCCCTGCCTTGGGTCGCGATTTCGTGACATGTCGCGAAATCGTGACATTTTGTCCGCTGCTCCCCTATCTTCAGTTTTGGTCGCGATATCGCGACACTTTTTGTGTCGCGATATCGCGACACATATTTTACTTGCAACACTTAGAAAAAAAATAACATTGCAACACTTAGAAAAAAATAACAACAAAAAGTTTGGTTGATGCTCGATTGCTTTGCTGCCCTCGGATGCTCTTGCATCATTTTTACATTAAATATTAAGTTGATTTATAATCTATAAAAATATGGGGGATACTTGGTCAAGTTGGGATATGAGGATTTTGAGCAATCAAAATTTCATACTGCCAAAGATTTTCCTTGAAATAATGTCTAGTAGCTAGAGTCTTTCCCTAAGGCCTCAACATTCCTTTACTTAATGGTCCAAAGTAAGATTCTTACAAGAGAGATTCTACAAATAAGAGGATGTTATAGGTCTTTTAGATGTGCTTTATGTGAGAAGGACTCAAAAAAATCAAACCATTTACTTCTTCATTGTCCCTTTGCTCACACCATTTGGGGTTGGTTTTTCAAAAATATGAGAATATATTGGGCAGTTCCATCAAAATTAAAAGAGTTGATATATTGGATTAATTATTTCAAAGCTAAAGCATTACATATTATTTTGAGGATTGGTCTTATAATTATATGTTGGAATTTATGGCTTGAAAGGAATAATAGAATTTTTAAAAATAAATCTCAAAATCATGCCCAAGTTTGTAATCATATTATTTCCTCTCTTGCAAAATGCTTATGTATATGGTAGTCATCATGGGAAGTCTCAAGTGTCAAAAAAAAGGTGATGGACACTTGGTTATAGGATTTGAATATACATGAAAGGGTCATCCATGATAATTATATTAAAACAAATAATTTTATTTGATTTATGGTAAAAATATAAATGTTTAAAAATTAGGTTTATTAAAAAATAATTTTAATGGTGCTTTTAAAGGAAATCCAAGTAAATCTGGTAGATGTGGTTTTTTTTAAATAATTAAGGCAAAATGCTTCTCACTTACTCTTAATCATATGGAACTTAAACTAAAAACTATGTAAAGGCTACAAGAATTCTTATAGAGGTTAAAATTATAAATAAAAAAGGATGGAAATGTATTTTAATTGAGAGGGATTCACAAATTATATTTAATACTATGCACAAAATTGGATGTGGGCATTGAATAAAAAATAATATTATTGTTGATGTTCATCAACTATTATTGGAGATAATATTTTGGAAATACAATCATATCTATAAAGAAGAAAATTGTGTACCAGATAATTTAGCCAATTGTGATGTTGATCTTTGTCTTAGTGAAATTCAAATTTTAGAAGACATTTGGCTGAGTGAGATTTTATCTCTTAATAAAATTATGTGAAATATTTGATTGTAGAAACATAGAAATTTGAGGAAGATGAAGAATATATTTGATAGAAAAGGAAATGAAAAACATCTTTGATAAAAGGACTAACTTGGATATGGTTTAATTGATCTGATAACAAGAATAAAATTTTGGATTTATGGAGAGTCCTCCATAAAGCTTTATGGAGACGCCTACAATTCATTAAAACATTCCAGGGAACATTATTATGGAAGGATAATCTCTAAACATAATCAATTTTTAAAAAAATTCCAAACCAGGTAGTTGGAGAATAAGAAGCATGATTGAAGAAAGTAAGCAGATCATTTCTGAATAGAATGAGACCATCTTCCAACATGCCTTTAGAGAATCCAACTTTGTTGTTGATAGATTGGCCAACATAGGGGTGAATGCCCATGGTCTGATGGCATGGACAAATTCTCTTCCTCCAAAATTTTCTATGATTGCCAAATTGGATAAAAATATTTGTGATCATGAAGAGAATTAGCATTCCCATTCACATTTTTGTGCATCGCTCTTTTACCCATGTGGTGTCACCATTCACACAGCCATTTTATTTACCCTACACTTTTTCTCATCAACCGTTCTGTCTTGGAATCCCAATGCAAATATCAACACCATATTTCATCATATCTTGTCCATTTTTATTGGATTGTGTTATTTTACCCTTTCGAGAAACATCCTCCATCGACTTACTTTTTGCTTTTTTTCGAGGTTCATTTTATGGGGGTTTCCAATACCCCATGTCTCCTATGCTAATTCACTCTTTTGGCTCCATTTTTGGGGCATACCAAAGAGTCAACACAACCCCAATAGATTGCACTTTCCAATCACTTATCACAGTTTCCAATATCAAAAAATCCTCTCTGTTCCCAAACCTAGCCAATCTCCTTCCAATAAGTGGGTTTTTCCTTTTTGAGGTATTTTCACTAGTTTGCTTATTGGTTCCAGATCTAAGATCTCACCTATTTTTATATTGTGTCATGCATAATCCTTTCATTTATCCTCCTATTTCCCTATGACTTTCCCTTTCTACCGTTTCCCTTTTATGTTCCTTCCTTTCAAATTTTCTTTGGGTTTCAATCATGAAAGAAGGGAAACCTGAGTATAATGAGCCTAAAATTTTTGAAATTGAAACTATTGCTAATGACATTTTGAAGGATAAAGGTGGCCTCATAATTTTTTTTAAAATGTTCTCGAACATTGATTGGGAGGTGAATACTGCGTTTGCTGAGACTTGGGACAATGGTGTCATCACCATTCATGGCATGGAGTTCCAGATAACGATGGAGATTTTGGCCAAGCTTACAGGAAAAATCCTTGATTGCAAGGTGATTCAGAGGAACAAACACAATTAGGAGCCTGAACTGACCCACTTTGAATAAACATCCGTGATCCACAAGATCCATAAAAAAGTTTTGTATCACCATCACCTTTCCACCCCTTGGAAAGAATTACTTAAGCCTATTATGCAATACTTGACTATTGACCACCCTGAGTCCCAAATTTGTATTTTTCATTTAGCATTCATCAACCATTTTTGTGAGGCAAAAATGATGAACATCCCTACTACTCTCTATTGGTCCATGGACTATGTTATAACTTCAACCCAAGGCAAGAAGGATGAGGGCTAGCCTTCTCATCAGGGGTTATTCAAAATTCTCTATAGATTTTTAATCCTTAAGTTTTCCAAAGGTAATATCCCTAACCCTAATTCTGCTGAAGAAAAATCTTCCTCTACCACTAGCCGTAAGGGCTCTAGGTCCAAGATAAAGAACAAGATTGAGAAGTCTAAGGCTGTGTCCAACATCAAGAAAAAAATCAAAATTGAAAAAATGTTTGTTCGTTGTTCCTAGAGGCTTATATTTAAGGAGATTTATGAAATACCCACTCCTTCCTCTAAAAGGGCTAAGAAATAACTTTCTAGTTCTCCTAAAATTATGGAAAAATACCTTCATAAGCTTGCTTTCAAAGACACATCTGCTACTATCAATCACCTGGGAACTGGTCATGTTGCCATTGGGAAAGCTATCATGGAGCTTAAGGAGCAACGTCAAGCACTTAGCCTATTATTATTTTGTGACTCTTTCAAGAATGTTTAGGCTACATTTGTTGTAGGGGGAATTTACAACATAAAAGATAGTGCCAAGGATGAGGAGGTTGTGGAGATCACCAAGGAAGCTTGCGAGGAAGCCCCAAAGGATATGCCAAAGGATGATGTTAAGGAAGCTGATTTGGATATTGTGGTGGCATCACCAATGTAGACTGATATTCCCATCTAGTGTGTCTACTGTCTCTACTTTTGAAAGCTTAGTATTAGCTTTCACTTGATTGTTTTGCTCCATTTTGTGGTGACTCGGGTCCTTTTTGGTTTTGTTGGTTGAATGCCTTTTGTTCCTCTGGTGTTTCCTTTTTGCTTCCTCTTTTGTTCCCTTTTTTTGTTCTCGATTCTACTAATGTACAAGGTGTTGGGGCGCCTTTCAAATAAATATTTATGGGAGTTTCCTAATAGAATCCAAAAATAGCTTAAAAAAATTAAATAAATAATGGAAGTGGTCTCTTGCACTAAATATATTTTTGTATGAGAAATTCATAAAATATTTTATTGAAACACTCATGTTATATATAATTATCCATGCATCTCACTCAATTTATCTTGATAAAGCTTAAAAAAATAAATACCTCTACACACACACAATAGAAAATAAAATGAAGGATATTGTTTATGAAAGGGTAAAATTGTATTTAGTTTAATATATTAATTATAATATTTTGGTATTATGATGAGAGTTTTCCCCAATAGAAGCCACAAATAACTTAAAAAATAAATATATAATGAAAGTGATCTCTTGAACTAAATCTATTTATGTAGAAGACATATCCATAAATTCTCTTATTGAAACATTCATGTTATATGTAATTATCCATGCATCTCACTTAGTTTATCTTGATAAATCTTTAAAAAATAAAGATAACCTTTAATACATATATATTGAAAAACAATAAATAAATTATTATTTTTTTAGAATATGTGGTGTTAATATTCATTTTAGGCTACAATCAACTTTGTATTATATTTATTGTATAGCCTTTGGGCCTTTGTACACCTTGCTAGGTGGGTTTTTTTAGAATATTTTATTAATAAACCTAAAGATTTTTCTTTAACTTTGAGCGAAAGGTCATATATAATGGGGTTATTATACCCATTGAGACCAATTATTTATTTATTTATTAGAGTGTTATATATATATAGTGAGATTATTTTTGTGTCTATAAACATCCTTCATATTAATTTATGTTCTTTTCTATGAGTTGTTCCTTTTCATGGAAAATATGTTAATTCCCTTTGTTTATAGAAAGTATTGATAATTTCAAATTTATATCAAAGTGGGTATGAATCTCCATTACATGACCTCAATTTTTTTTAATGATTTATATTTTATGGTAGTTTCAAAATTAGTGTGGTTAAGCAATATGTGGAATTTTTGTGTTGTTGGCAATTTTTAGGGTTGTATGAAAAAACCTTAATTGGACCTGGATCACGAGGATCTCTCTATGTCATGATATATTTGTTGATCCAAGGTAAACATTCACCAATAGGTTTGTATTTTATCTCTTGATATTCAATTTGTTTTCTTTTTATGAGATTGATACCATAACTATTGGATTAAATTTTTGAAGGATGTTTAAAACCCTCATATATCTTTTACATATATTTATAAAAATTATTTCTTTTTATACTTCATATTTATTGTTATAGCACAAATGAAAGGACAATTTTCATTATTTTCAAAGGATAAAAGAAGAGATTGAATATTTTTTGGTAGCCCCCATATGCCAAATAAGTCATGGGTAAAATTTTGTGCATGGTAAAGACCTTGGTGTTTAACAAAGATTTTAAAATGGGCTTAAAACTTTTTTATTGAATTTTCAAGAGAGAATAACTTGATTGGTTGGGTTATAAAAAAAAATTGAAAACTCATGGTAGATATTGATGAACCATTAACATTTATTGATTCTTTGCAAAATTTTAGAAGGGATCTCAATTCAACACTTTCTACTATTTTTGCACCTAGGTATTTTTTCTTGTGTTGGAAAAAATTGTTCTTTTTCTCCTTTTATACATATTTTTTAATTTTAGAAAGATAATATTATTACAAATATTCTATTGGTGGATGCCAAAATATTTAGCATGCATCTTGCGTAAATATGCACTATTGCATGGGTGTCATATTTTGAACTCATTGAAGGTTGTGGTGCTTTCATTCTATGTGCATTTAGTAATATGTTCATGGAACTTGGTTATGGATTTAAGCCCATTTATGGAAAAATAATATTTTATCTAAGTAGATACAACATGATCATATATGCATATAACATGAAAACCTCAAGTATATTCACCAATTAGTTGAACACAATGTGTCATGAGTGTTTTTGTTTAGAAAGGCTTTTGTGAGGAAATTCCTCCTTATAGGATGTGGGTTCTATTCCCAAACTATCCATTTTTCTTGGGCTAGAGAGGCATTTGAAGTGCTTGAAATTATGGCTTACTTATTAAAGGTAATATTTTTGGTACCCAAGCCCCCATGTGGGCTCATGGCTAGGGGAGAGTGCCTTAAAGCTTGTATTCAAGTAGTCTAAAGTTGAAATCCCTTATTTATATTTTGAGTGAATTTATTGATGTTTGGGACCTTTATGGCCAACGTCCCATCCATGGCTAACATGAAATTATTATGATATAAAATCTAATTTTTATGTGTAAAAGGAGGTCAACTAATTAAGTTGTGACATCTCATCATTCTATTTGTACTTACCTAAAACCAATCAAGAATAAATGTGGCATGGAAGTGTTTATTTTCCAAAAGTGACATTTGGAAGTCAATGGTTAGTAGTGCTTTGTCCATTGCACTACATAATTAGCACCCCATTGGAACCCACTTGCCCAATTAGTGATACTTAGGATCAAATGGGTTTTTTGAATTGGTGTCTAATTGGTAGACCAATCAATATACAATTGGCATATCATTGGTCGTATATTAATTGAGACATAACATCACTCCATTATCAAAGGTACATTTAATTTCTTACATATTTTAAAATATTTGGGTGGTATTTCTTCATGATTTACAGGCCAAAAATTTAGGGGCCATTACTTTTGCATATGAAAGTGTTTTCAATCCATTTATTTTAAATTACACAAATTTTTAGCCCTTCACATTGGTATTATTATTTTTTGTCATAATTGTATATAAGAGACTATTTTGTAGAGATTCCATAGATCAACATTTTCCCTTGCTTAATAGACTTAACTATACCACCTAGAAAATCTATATTAAAGCTCTACTTAAAAGTAAAGGACTTATTAAATATATGAATGAGAACCATCAAAACACTAATTTTAATGAGAAAAATAATTGTATAATAATAAGGAGAAGGAATCTCATTGTACAATTGATCTATATGTTGAAAAGATCTATGAAAATCACATTAGTAACATTACAAATCTAAAGTAGCTAGTGGATAATTTTTAGAATATGCATGACTACAATTACTCTATGTAGATAACTAGATTGGAGGTAAATCTTGCTACTTTTGATATGGATAGTTTTGAAACCATAAAAAAATACATCATTGAATTTGAGAAACTACAAAGGGATATTTACATTGCTAGAGGAGGTATTAGAGGGAAAACAATATCTTAATTTTTTCAATAATTTATTCAACAATATATTTTTTTTTAGCAAAAAAATCCCTTATGGGGCTGCCTTGGTCTAAGAGACCATGAAAAGGGGGTTCTACACCATCAAATTCACCCGGGAGTCATGCCCGGCCCTGCCCACACCAACATTATCAATTGGATTTTGGGTACCCAATTCAAATTTTTTGGTAGGGTGGAGATTTGAACCTGGGACCTCCCTTGGAAGATTTCCCTATCCTCTCCAACTCACCTACAACACCTGGGTATTCAACAATATTTTTGAAGCATATTAGATAGTTGTTATTGTGTTTAAAATACTTCAAGTATATTTCCCTAATAGTCTAACTCATTCTCTTGATAATGTGTTTAAATAAATTTTCCATCATTAATTATCAATGACAACAATGTAACAATAATTATCTCATCATCTAGGATCATGCAAAGGAAGTGTTTACATCAAAAGTTGACAAGAAATCAAAGCAAGGAGAAAGGAAACATAATAAGTCTTTCAAGAAGTTAGTATATAAATTTTCAAGAAGGAAGAAACCAAAAGAGAGGATTCTCCTCTATTATTTTCTCAGTGTGAGGATGACTGTGATGGTAAGACATCACAAGAATATGTAGTTGTTTAGTCAACATATTAAACAACTTATGGGTAACCTAAAATATGACTAAACATCACCATATTTTACATGACTATAGTGGATATTATTTTAGAAAATGTGTATTCATTGATGATACATGATTGAAAATCACTACATTTTACATGACTATAGTGGACATTATTTTAGAAAATGTATATTTTTTATGATGAATCTTCTTTAGTGATTGTTGGTTCCTCCCCATTTATTGAAGTTCTTCATGTTCTAGGTGTGGAACCCAATCTTCTTTCTATCTATTCCATCACTCATACAAACAATAAGATTGAGTTTTCATCAAATCAGTGGGTGATTAAGGATAATGATGATGGCTTTAAGATAGTTGCCTTAGTATATCATGATGAGTATGATTTGATATAAAATATTGGTGAGTGTTTGTCTTCTTCTTCCTCCTCCAAGAAGAAAAAATATATGGCTATGGTGTCACTAATATATGACATTAGAAAGTAATGATATCATAGACTTGTGTATATTTGTTATGGATACTTGAGGTACATGAGCCAAAATTAGCTAGCTATTAGTCTTCTTTTCATTTCTCCTTCAAATAATGTTTGTGAGGGGTGTATCTTGGGGAACCATCATAAAGAGTCCTTATCTAAAGGGACTATTATGAATTCTACACAACCCTTGAGGCTCATTTATGGTGATATTTATGGGCCTATAGAGGCTTTGTTTCTTTCCAATAATAAGTAATTTATCACTATTATTAATGATTTCTTCAAGTATGTTTGGTTGTATATCATTTGTATAAAATATGAAGCTTTTAGTAAGTTAAAGGAATTTAAGGATCTTGTGGAGAATTATTTTAGTAAAAAAAATATTTCTTGAGGATAGATGGAGGTGAATATAATTTATGATACTTTTGGTGATATCTTGGCTCTTAATGAAATTTGTTTTTAGAGATGGGATGGATGAGAAAAGAACAAGGTTATCATGGAGTTGAATATATGTATGTTTCATTACAAATATATGGAGTATAAGTTATAGAGTAAAGCAACAAATTATGCAACTCACATCATATATCAAACTCTAAATCGAGTCAATTAGGGTATAATTAATCTTGAGATGCTAACAAGTAATAACCATAACATATCCAAATTTAGTATCTCTGGATCCACTACATGGGATCATATTTCCAAAGATACATAGAATAAGGTAGATACCAATTTCATCCATGTGGTGTATTTACACCTCCAAAGCTTATCGATTGTATGATCTATAAAGTAGAATGTCACTATTTGAAGAGATGTGATCTTTGATGAGGTGCTTGCATCTACTAATTATAGATTAATCCCTATCATTTTATCCAATTATTCCTATATTATGTATCCTTTAGTGGTTCTTGTTTTCTAGTTTACTATTATCATTAGAATAATTCTAGTTATTTTTGCTTCTTCACCCCAATAGGGTTCCATCAGCAAGATCTATTAACATAACTTGTGTCTTCTAGATACTTATCCAACACTCATAGTTTTAAATCATGTAGTACATAATATTTATACTATCATACCTTGTGCAATGATGTTGGATTTTGAGATGGATAATGGTTTTTGTTTACTTATTTAATATATGCTTTTGATTTTATTTCTATATAGGATGTGTCATAGTATTCCATTGATACCCTAATGCCTAAGTGGACCTAGACTCTCCTTCAAGATGCTTCACTAATTATCTCTCAAAAAAACCATAAAAAGGATTCCTATTGGGAATTTATATTTAGAGTTTATGATTTTAGATATCCTCTCACCTATTAATAAGAGAAGGGTTGTCCAAAATGGGAGTTTGATATGCTTTTGAAGTATGAGACATTTATGAATAATTATACATGGGAGTTTGTTCATCTTCTTGAATGGAAGAACATTATTGGCTATAAGTGGGTCTATAATTTTTATAAAAAACTAAAAAATCACAATGCACACCTTGTTGCTAAGTGATTAACTTAGAAGGATGGAGTTGACTATTATGAGACTTTTTACCCAATTGTATGGATGGAATCTATTTGAATGATTTTATCTATAGTTGCCTCTTCTAGATGGGATACATATCATATGGATGTGAAGAGTACACTTCTTTATGGAGATATATAGGAAGAGATTACAACACTTCAATTTTGAGCTTGACCCACCCTCTTGGTGTGTAGGTTGAAGACATTATTTTATGTAATTAGGTAGATTGCTTGTGCTTGGTTTAAGAAGATTTGTTCCTTATTTCTTAGTTAAAGATTAGAAAAATTAAATAAGAGCATGATATCTACATCAAGCATCATGATGATCATATTTTGGTAATTTTATTGTATCCTAACAATCTTCTCATTATGGAAAGCTTAATATCCTTGATCTAGGAGATGAAGTCATAAATACATGACATTTTTGAGATAATAGTTCTAGGAGTCCATTACTTATTAGGGATATAGATTTATTTTTAAACCTCCAAGATCATTATCTGTAAACCAAAATATACATTGAATATTATATAATAATTTAGATGGAGGGGTACAAACCTACTCAAAATTTGTTTGCTTCAATTTGAAAGTTTTGAGTAGATTTCACTATTTATTTAGTGGATTTCAATTTGTACTAGTCACTTGTTAAGGTAATTATCTATCTCACTTATGCTTAACTAGATATTACCTTTTTCATAAACTCTTATTTGAGGTATATAGAGGTACCTTGTGATAGTCACTAGACAATGACTAAGTAGATCCTTCAATATCTAAGGTACATACTAGGTGGTAATTCACTACTCAGTTGAAGCACATTCCACTTTGATAAGTTTTTTATTGTAGACTGGCTCAATCATTTGGACCAATGACACTCCATGACATATTTTGTTTTTTATCATAATTTTAGACTATTCCTTGGGTGTTGTAGACAATAGTCCACCATATCTTAATATTTTGTGAAATCTTAATATTGTGCTTCCAATGAGATTTCTAAACACCTTTGATGGATGCTTATAATTTTGGAATATGTGGATATTCCTCAATAATTGTTAGCACCCTTTATTATGATAGTCACAATTCTATCAAGATTGTTTGGAATCTAATATTTTATAAGTGGACTAAGCACATAGAGGTTTTTATGCATTGTATTCAATGGCTTCATGCCCATGGAATACTTTATCCATTCTATGTTCCATCTATAAAGCAAGCAATAGATATCATGACCAAAGGTCATGATAGAGGTTCCTTTTGTGCTAATATTTGGAGCTTATTATAGTAGGAAAGTGTTTCCTTATGAGGGGATAACTAATAAGGGTATATCTCCATATTCTTAATTAAAATTAAGGAGAGATGTTAGAATATATGGTATTAATCTTCACTTTTTACCATTACTAACTTTTACATTATATTTTGTATAGCTCTTTAGGACTTTGTACACCTTGTATAAGTGGGTTTATTATAATATTTTAATAATAAACCTGGGTTTGTTATCTAACTTTTACCTAAAGTTAACATGTATTCGAACAATTATGCTTCTTGAGAATATTTATGAATTGGAGTGCTATTCTTTCCTTTGATGAGATTATTTTATTATCTATGAAACCTTTTACATCACTTTATATCCTTTTATGAGTTGTTTATTTTTAGGGTAATGTATCAACTCTATTTGGCTATGGAAATTATTGATAAACCTAACATATTCTACACTTCATGTAGAATGTTTTGTCAAGTTGTATATTTTGTTGATTCTTAGCCAAAGGAGCACATTTTCCTTGATGAATTTGACCATACTATAATTTTTTAAAAAGTGGTGTCATAAATTATGTCAAAACTATGTTGGTTTCTTGTGTTTAACCATAATGATGAAGCAAAAAATAATATAACATAATGTAATACCTCAATATTATATATAGAGAATATAAATTTCCATCCACTTTCATCTAGAATTTCACTTCTTGCACCTTAAATTTTGAATAAGACATTTAGGTTAGAAATACTCACCCTCCAAGTAATTAAGAACTCTCATTTTTATACAATTATAATTCAGAAATATGAGCTTCATGCAATGATCCTCATGAGAGGACTACCCTTGTTATGTGATTTATGTACTAATGTATGAATATTAATACATAATATTATTATGTTCTATCAAGATGAGTGATAGTTATGATTTCTAAACTTAGATTATGCTACTTTTATAATATGGTACTGTTGATGAATTTTGTGGTTGTAGGACTAGGTATTCTCATGGGTGGATTGTTATGGGAAAATGACAAAAGTTGAGAGAAGAAAGAAAATGATAGATGAAATTCTCATCGATAGCTCAAGGGTAAAAGTAATACCCTCATATATATGCATTGCATATATGTATGTTTGATTAAAAATGCATCATTGGGAAAGGAGGTTTCTATAAGAAAAAGAATCATCCTTAGTAGGTGGGTAATAATGTTATAGTTATCGTAAATCCTTCTACTCAAGGAAAAACATTGTTTGTGCATATTAATGATTGCATCTTAGACTAGCAAATTATTATTGGGATGCATTCATGTATGTGTTTTGAGGTTGGTTGGTTAATGATTTTATCAAGTTAAGTATTAATAATTAATACTTAAAAATAAATCGATGTTAATGGTTAATATTAACATTTAATAATAATTAAATCTATTCTAGGAGGTAAGTAATTGATTTAATCCTAATGTTAGTAAATAACATGGGTATTAGAAAAGCAATATAATTAATGAGATAGTGATTTAATTGTTAAAGCTAGACCTTTGGGTATTAATAAATTAAGGTAAGCTTTAATAAGTTGAACTTTAGAGGAAAGTTCATTAAATAAATAAATTTGGCAACATTGGTATAGTTGGTAATACTTTTGTAATGTAGATTTGAAAATGTTACTCTTGTGCATAATGTATGGCATGCAAGAAAGATTTGCTTTGGATGTTAATCTTGATGAGGCCAAATAATGCCTCATTTTTGCCATATTTTTGACATATAAACTTACCATAAATTAATGCATAATATAGTTTGCTACCAAATATTTGATTAAAATATGTTATTTTGTTAGTGTTTGCATGATTTAATGCTTAGAAATACTATCCCCTATTTTGACTATTTTTTTGTATTTTATGACTATTTTTGCATGATTTTTGTTGGTAAAATAGCATAGAAAAATTAATGGCAAATAAACATGTTGTGATTTGTGATTAAATAAAGCATTTTTAATGTTTTCCCACCTTCAAACCAAGCTGTGGAGGTGACATGGCCAAAACAGTCACTCTGCTATAAAATAGGGCATTAACAAACTATGCACAACATATAAAAACCAACCAACTATCACATTAAAGGAGAACATTGAAGTAGTCAAAAATGGTAAGCAAAATTGGTTGGAATGTGCTCATGGATACCAAAAATACCTATGATCCACTTGGATGCATCCCCATGTGGTCTAACTAACAACAACAAGGCATAAAGCAAAAAATGTAGGGACAATTGTAAACAACATACAAATTCCAGCCACCTATCATATTAAAGGAAGGCATGGAAATGATCAAAAAAAGCAAGTAAAATTGATTGGAAAGTGTTGATAAGACTAAGAAATACTTATGATGCACTTGGAAGTGTTTCCACATAGTTTGGTTGACAACAACAAGAAATCTCACTTATTTAGCTTGATATTTTGGAGCTCTCTAAATGATAGACAGAAATAGTCCATTTGAACAAGAAAAGCACAAAATGACATCCATTTCATGGGGGATGAGAAATTTTAACAAAAATATAGATGTGAAAACCTTATTTAATCCCTTCTTGGCTGATTTCCACTAGATTGGAGGCATAGAAAGTGCATGGATGTCTACTATAGTAGATTCTATCCTAAAATAGACCTAGTCTGCTACAACAAAACACATATTTACACATGAAAAATCACCACATTTGATTTGAAAATATGTACTTAGATGTTAGTATAAATAAAATAACTCCCTCATTGGTTGAGTTAGTAGAGAAGTAGGAGTTAGTTAGAAATTGACAAAAGTTGTAAAAGTTGTTGATTTGTGATAACAGAATTAATAAAGTGCAGTATTATTTTAAATGCATTGATTTATGAGTGAGTGAGAATTTAGAGCTTAGGATTTGGAGTGATATTACCTTCTTCTAGACTATGGAGTAAGGGCCCACTCTTGGGGCTGGTGGAAGGAGATATTTTACAAGTTTTTTTACAATTTTATGTTTTTGTGCAATTTTTGCTAATTATTATCAATTTTCTATCATTTCTTGTAAACATAATTTGTTGTGTTTTCCCTATTTTTTCCCTATTTTCTTAGCATGTTATGTTTCATTTTGTTGCAGATGGCTAGTCATAGTTAATTTCTGAATTTGTCATGTTTGTTTCAACATTTAAATTTTTGCATTTAATTTTTGTTTTAGCTATTTTTCAATTTTAGCATTTTATTTCTGCATTTCCAATTTAGCATGATTGAATTAAATTAGATTTCAATTTAGAATTTTCCATTTAAGTTATTTAAATTTAGAAAGAATAAAAAAATTCTAGTTTCAGTAATTTTAGTTATGCAATTGTCAATTCCTACAACTATAGCTAAAGTGCTAAATTTTGCAATTTCAATTCTATAAGTTAAATTAGCTTCAATTTTACAAATTAGGATTAGTGTGACCTTGAAAAATCAAACAAACATCTATTTCACTGAATAAATCTTGTGAACTAATTTCCTGAATTGTAACTTGCCAAAGCCTTCTATCATAGACAACCTTGGACACCGCCCTGGATTTGACAAATATTGAAAATTAAATGATGACAATAATGACACTCATCATTTTTGGAACCGTTGTCAAGGAACATAGGCGCTGTTAGGAGATAAAATAGTTAAACAATTTTTGGTTGTGCTAAGTTGTGAACTTTAGAGTAAAAACTTGAAACATAGCAACTTGCATGAAACATAGTTGTGAAACTAACAATTGTAATTCAAAAGTTAGAGAATGAATGAACAGGTTAAAGGACAAAAAAAGAAGATTTATTAAAAGCCCTTTAGCTACCACAAGAATCAAATACTCATGATACAAGGTTGAACTATGTCGAAGTTGTCTGAATTAGTTGGAACTTTAAAAGAATCACAATCATCTGTGTTAGGAAGTGAAAAATACTTTGAGAAAATATTAGAAGGAAAACAAAATTTTATTTCAAAACCACTCTCCCTTGACAAATCTATGTGATTAGGACAATTTAAATAGATTTATAATTGGTTTTGGAAACGTATAATGGTAGTCTTATATGAAAATCCAACAATGTGCTTCATCTTGGTAAAACCAATACATCTGAAAAAAATTTCCAATATCCTGTTCAGATAGATCAAAAATCTCCCATGGAAGTCATTTCACCTTCTAAATTACCAACTTTTAAGGGAGTGGCATTTGAGCACCCTGATTAGTTTCTATTTAAATTTAAGATTGTATGCCAAGCTTGTAACTATATCAATGACAATAAAAAAACTTAAATTATTTTCTCTTACTCTTAAAGACTCAGTCCTTCAATGGTTCATGAACTTAGTACCAAGTCTAATCCAAACATGGGATGAAATAAAAAGCATATTTTTGAAGAAATACCAAAAATACTATCGAGTAAAGAATCAAAAGGATAAATTGTCTAGGATGAAACAAGAGGAAAATAAAACTTTTGTTACATTTTCCCTTATTAACAAGAGATGTGGAGTAAAATCAAAACTTAAATTCTTGAGATAATTACCATATGAATCAAGAGATGTATTGAGTTCACCTTAGAAACAACAACACCATGAAACACAACCTCCATTTTTGGCTCAACCTGTGATTGATCCCAATAATGTTAAATAGCCAACCCCTATCTATATGGCTGAATAAAAAGATACAACCATAATAAATTCCATTGGTTGTGACAACATTCAACTATGTTAAGGAAGAATACTTCTTGAGCTTATTCTACCCATCATTGTAGAAATGGGAGTAAGGAAATAAACATGAGAACCCATCTACACTGAAACAAAAATAATAAAAATAAAATCTACCTCAAGATGATTTAATGGAGAAGGTACCATATCCTGAACAATTTGACATATCAAAAATAACATCTTCAAAATTAGATCTGGTAAAAAAATTAGAATATTTTAATGCTACAATTCTTTTATTATAGTTTATTAAAGATGTATCTATGAATAACTAGATTTTTTAGGAAATGGGTATTAAGAAACCAAGAAAAAAAAAGAAAGTCTATCCTAAAATCATAAAAGTATATGGAAAATTAGTAGAATTGCTTCCAAGAAAACTTACTCTATCTAAGTATTGTTATCTAGGAAGACCATGGTTTCTTGATTCAGATAAAGGAAACCAAATGATATATCTTTTTCTAATTAAGTTTGAATTTCTAACACTTCATATATATTTGGAAGATGACATTGATTTGTTGTAGGTACAAGAGAAAATTATGCAATTGAATGCATTGGATGAAATATGGTTATAAAGACTTCACCCAATGGAGATCATTCAAAAACAATGAGGAATGTGGAATGATAGTCACATTAGAAGTAAAAAATATGAATTAAAAGTGTTAAAGAGTAAATCCATTCAACTTTCTTCAATTGATGATTCAAAGAGGACAGTGCTGGTGAATGGACATCATTTACGATTGTACCATAAGCCACTACCAAAGATGGAATTTGCTTGATATTTATCATAGTAAAACTTGCACATGATAGAAGAGGTTTGCTCTTCTGACAGAGATTCCAAATGATCATATTTTTGAATCATGAAAAAAATGAAAAAAAATGAGAAAAAAACGATAAACAAAAAAAGGAGAAAAAAGAGAGAAAAAAAGAGAGAGAAAAGAAAAAATAGAAAAAAAATTAGCATAAGGCATGTCCCACAAAATGTAGATGTATGAGGACATGCATCAATTTCAGCAGGAAGGAGGAAAAATGAAGTTAATATTTCATTTTTAGCAATAAGGAGGCAATGATGACATGAGAAGATTCTTATTGCTCATATGAAAAGAAAGGTTGATGCTTCATTATTGTTGTTTTCATGCAAAAAAAGATAGATGTACTTTTGTAAAATAAGGATTGTTTTTATCCAAATTAAAATGAAAGACATTCTCTCTCATTGAAGGCTCATGAGAAACATTCTCTCCTATTGAAGCACTTGAAAAAAACAAAGAAAAATTATAGAAGTTATTTGAAAACCAGAAATGGTAGCCTCTTCTGATGAAAAAAAAAATATGAAAAAAATGAAAGATTAAATAGAGAAAAAAAAGATGAAAAAAATGAATAATTCAGTAGTGAAAATATTTTTGAAGGTGCTATTGAATTAAGGCTTATATGAAAACCAGTTTTTGGCATGTTTGCCTTCTTTATTTATCCATCATTGTATAAATTTCACTTATTGCACATGTATCATGTTTTTGTTTTTAGATAGCCTACTAATAATCATCAGAACCGACGACTATAGGTGTATGATAAATTTTTAGGACAACAACGTATGTGTTTCTTTCATTTTAGTCATAGTTAGCATTAACATGTGATGTATGATAATTAAGTATTTGGCAAAAACTATTTATAAATTTGGCAAAAAAATATGCAACTCCTGCTAAACATGTCAAGAAACACCCTATCTTGCCCTTGGTCACATAAAAAGTTCAGTATGACAACATAAAAATAGAGTTGCAGGTAAAGTTATGAAAAATCATAGGTAAAGTGCTTCACAACATGTAAAATCGTAGAATTACTGAAAAAAAAATGCAGTTGGTTTCAAAATAGCAAGTTAAAAAAAAAAAAAATTAGTGCAGTTAAAAAAAATGTAAAAACTGCAGTTGGAATAATTTTTTGCTGAAAATGAGCTAGAGAAGGTAGAGGAAGTAGTTGCAGATAGGGTAGGGACCACTGAAGATAATTCTTATGGGAGGGTTGTTCCTAAAATTGAAGAAACCACTTCACCCCCCATGGTCCACCAGCTGCTAAAACAAGGGCACAAAAGAAGAGGAAATCTGAAACTAGCCTTGTAGAACAACTAAAAAAAAAACAAAAAAAGTCACTTTTAGTGATGAGGTAAAAACATATACACATTCAAAACCCTCAAATTTTGCAACAACTAGGTCATTGGCTAAAGCAATAGATTCATCAGAAGAGGATAAAGTTGCCTATACAATTAGGTCTGCAGAAAGAAAAATTGCAACAACATATTATAAATGCAAAGATAAAGAAAATTGGTGGAGTAAAATTAATAGATGCACATACATTAAGAAGGTCCACCAAGTACAAAGAAAAATCTACCTTAGAGCATGGAATTACAAATTTTGTTCCTACCATGGATGTTGTTATAGCAACCCAACAACAGGCAAAAAAAGAAACTACACCTAAAAATAAGGTTGGTAAGGAGCTTATGGATATCATAAAAAGTTCACATCAGAGAGCGGATGCTATGGGTATGGATCAAAAAAAGTATTTTTAAAAATACAACATTCCATAACTTTCGGATGCAGCTATGGAACATTTCAAATTAGCTCTAGAATGTTATGAAGATGAATAGTCTCATTCTAGAACAGCTTTGAAATGACTAGAAAAAGCACCTAAAATTTTGAAAAATTACCCAAACTGCTAGAAAATCTCCATAACATTCAAAAGAAGTTTTGGGAGTACAAACCAACTTAATACATGTAAGTACATCACCTAAAAAAGAGGAAAAATAGATTTTAACATAATCTGTTATTATAGTTCAGATTGCAGATATTAAAATTTAGGTTGAAAGTACTTTCAGTTCATGCACCTTCACCAATGGTAGCACATCCACTGAATATGGTGTCATTATAAAAGCATAATGAGGCCATAGTAGGTTCGGTATCTTGTTACCATGCATTTTAAATCATTTTTTACAACAATAAAGCAAAAATTATAGGAATTACAGAAATTGAAAAATAAAAATTGTAGGAATTATAGTGAAATAGGTTTTAAAAGTCTAGCAACCAGATAATATGCTATAAAATTACAATATAATCAAGTAATCAAGTGTAAATAAGAAAGTAAAAGGATATGCCCATCTTTATTAATATTTATGAATCTCTTTACAATCAGGTTACAAGAACATCCCTCTCAGGGATTTGACCAATGTGATACATATTACAATCCACAACTCATGTGGTAGATGCCTTCAATAGACTTTTAAGGTCTTCAAACTACTTAAGGGCTTATAAGGATGCCTTATTCTCTATTCACCAAGAGGAACTCAAATTTGATGATGCTTTGAAGCCTACAAGATCCTGTAGCCTACGTATATGAAACAACAAAGCACAATTAAAAGCATAATAGGCCTCTCATGATGAGGCTTTGTCAAGCATATGCAAATATTATGGCTAATCTTGAAATAAAATATAAAGATATGCAAAGCTAATCAAGAAATAGCTAAATTGATGCAAAGCATGGAGTAAAACATGGAAATCTAGTTAATCTACCATGTAATTTGGAATAAAAACATGAAATAGAGCTAATCTAAGAAGATTGATTGAATCTAGAAAATGTGACTAATGAAGGTAAAGTTACCTCTAATCTTGCTAATTGACCATGCAAATGAAGTGGAAATGATAGATCTACCCTAAGTTAGGCTATTAAAGCATGAATAAATAAGAATATAGACTAAAAATGAGTAAATCATGTATCAAACCCTAGCCACTATTGTTGTTAGTGGTGGAGGCCTACAAGGCGCTATTAGTGGCCACGACCATGAACCAAAACTTATTTCTCTTGAATAAAGGTCTACAACACATAATTCACTAGTTGAATTGATGGTTAAGGGTCGCCTCAGTGTCCTAGAATATATTGGCAGTGTAATTCATCAGGAATTGTAGTGGATGTATGTCAATTACCAAGCTTGCTCCTCAAGCTCTTGAGATCTCCATTGCTTCAAATGTAGTCATGATTCTCCAAATGGATAAAAAGTATGCACTCCTTAGAGGTTGCAAGTGGCTCTCCAATTTAGTAGGGCTTCACTACATTAATCTTGGAATTTTTGCTCGTTATTCTTCCCAATTTGGAGGGGGTCTTATAGCCTCCTCAATTCTTCATCCTAGCTTCCTTGAGAAGCCAAGATCAAGAAATGGGAGGTTGGAGTAGTTGGGAGGAAGCATCCAGAAGCTTCCTCACTAGAAACCACTCAAAATTAGTTTCTTTGGCCATTACAACCAATTTTTTGTTGGCAATTTTGGGTACTTTGGGTACATTGCCTTTGCTCAAGTGTATAAGTTGTCATTGATGTCAAGAAGTTCTTGAAGGAATTTGATTTGATGTCAAATAATTTGTTTTGATGAAGGTTATGGCATGATAGTTTCAAAGGTATTTTGCAAACCCCAAGTTGGCAGGTTTAGAGATTACAGGTGGATGCATTGGTTTAATGCATTTGGGTCTAGGAGGAAGTATTTATTTAAATAATTAAAAACCTTGTTAAGGTTCCATTTAATTATTTTTAAATAAATAAATTATTATTTGCAATGGGTTCTCCTAATCCATGGTGCAAATGTTTTAACATTGTGGGCACTAGCCAAGACCTCCGCCGACGTGTTAAACTCCTCACCGAAGTCAAAGAGCTTATGGTAAATTGCATATAAATCTCCCTCGATGAAAACAAAGAATGATCCCATCTGAATTTCAAAAGGAGTTGCTCATTGTAAATTCGACTGTATCTTCACTAATTTTCGTGGATCCGCTGTTCGTTTGTCTACACTCGTCGTTTGTCGAATCCATTGTAAATTTTATTATCGTCGTGTCATGACAGAGGAAAGGAAGGGACTGTGGTTTCATTTATCCCTGGTGCAGAAGGATCAAGGTTAATAGTGTGAGGTTTAAACCTCACTGGGTGCCTTTGGCGCACCAGTAGCGGCTAGGCTATTGGCGCACTACCCGAATGGGAGGTTCCGTGTTTGAATATCATGAAAGGGTTTTTCATTGTGAAGTGGACGTAGTAGGTGGTGTTAGAATTCATGCACAAATTTCTCCATAGCGATTTTTGATGTGGCTAAGGTATTTTCAAAATTAATTTTTGCTAAGTGTTTTTGCGGATGGAGGAAGTTTGTTAGAGGGAAAAACAACTTAGGAGTTATAAGGAGTTTAAAGCTTGTTTGTATTTTGATAAAATATTCTTTTTGAAGATGTTGAAATTTCTTATTGCATTCTTATGAGAGAAATTTTATTTGTGATAAGACTATAAGGGAGAAATAAGGTGTATAAGGGTTAAATATTTCTTGTAATGTTGAGAGTGCTTTTGGTTGTTTATGGAAATGAAAGCATGATGTTTTAAGGTCAATTGCTTCTTGTGTGAAGTTGTGAAACCTTAAGTGGGCAGCTTTGAGATTGATATTTGCTTTCATTAAATTGGTAATAATCAAGCTATTCTTTACTTGGTTAAAGTGTTGAGCTTACTCCTTTGTTGATGATTTGAAAAGTTGTTTTGTGCTATTGTGAGTTGAGTTGGTGGATGCTTTTTGTTCAAACAATATTGGAGAGAAAAGGAGTTCTACTTGTTTCCTTTTCTAATGTTTATTGTGAAATGCTTCAAGGTTGTGTTTTGAGATGAATGGTGTTGATTGAACCTTGTTTGATGAGCATTGTTGTGGAAGCCCTAATTGATGGTGAAAAGAACATGAGTATCATTGTTATGTGATTCTTTGCATAGTTGGCAATTGTTGGAGTTTCATGTTCTTGAAAGAAAGCATTCTATCCTATCCATTTCAGATATTGAGTTGAGTTTTTAGATTTGAGATTGAGTTTGAGTTGAGTTTTCAGATTTGAGATTGAGTTTGAGTTGAGTTGATTTGAGTTGAGTTTTGATATTGGGAGTTGAGTATAGAACATATTGAGTCTCTAACAATTCTCTTTATGCTTATATGAGTTTGACAAATCACATTGGGTCTCTAACAATTCACCTTGTGATTTCCTACTAAGAAAGCTTTTCTTGGTGAGCTTGCTAAGGTTTTGGACAAGTTCCGGTGGGGACTTGTGAGCAAGTTTTGGATAGGTTTCGGTGGGGACTTGTGAGCAGGTTTTGGACAGGTTTCGGTGGGGACCTGTGAGCAGGTTTTGGACAGGTTTCGATGGGGACTTATGAGAAAGTTTTGGATAGGTTTTAATGGGGACTTATGAGCAGTTTTGGATAGGTTTTGATGGGGACTTGTGATAAAATTTGGACAGGTCCTAGCAGAGGACTTGTGAGATGAGTTTTGATAGTTCTATCAGAGAACTTGAGGATAGAGGAGCACTGGTTCTTTGAGAAGAACTTGAGGACAGATTTGGCAAGTATTTGAGAAGGCTTGTGTGCAGAGGATTGATTTGTTCAAGTGTTGGACAGATATGATAGACAGAGGAAGACTTGTACTAGACCGACTGACTATGTTTGGTATAGGTTGCTAAGCTACTGTGGATGTGATCATAGAAGGTAGAGGTCTCTTAGGCTAAGCATTGAGGACAGGAGGTCTTCGATGGAAATGAGTTCCACGTGCTAGCAAGAGGTAGAGGCAGTTGATCTTCTGAGGGATCATTTCCAGAGCAGAGGGGAAGGTATCTCCTTTGAGCAGAGGCTCATAAATTCATATTGAGGGGAAGGTATCTCCTTTGAGCAGAGGCTCATAAATTCAAATTGAGGGGAAGGTATCTCCTTTGAGTAGAGGCTCATAAATTCATATTGAGGGGAAGGTATCTCCTTTGAGAAGAGGCTCATAAATTCTAATTGGGGGAAGGTATCTCCTTTGGGTCGAGGCTCATAAACATTGTAATTGGGAAGGATTCCCAAAGAACTTTGAGATAACTTTTAGAGAAAATTTTTGTGGATGTAGCCCAGCCATTCTGGGTGAACCACGTTAAAATTGGTGTCACTTTGTGGATGATATTGTGCATTGCTTTGATATTGCTTTGGGTATATTGCTTTACTGTTTTGAAGTATAAAGGAAAAAGTAAAAAGAGGTCTTATACTGTTCACCCCCTCTCAGTATAAGCTTGTGTTCATTTTTGGCTTGATTATCAAGGCCAAGTTTGTTTCAGAGCTAGCCACTCTTATTTAGGGTGGCTAGATCATAGCCACTCTGAGTGTTAGTGATTTATATGGAAGCTACTCTGATCAACAATGAATGAGCTTGGACAGGGCAAAATTATCCCTAATGAGTGGTTAAAACCATTGCTATATCTTGTAAAGGTCTAAGATCATTCATATGGTCTACAAGGATGCCCATATGAGTAGTCTCCTAAACATGATGCATTTTAGGTGTCTATATATACCCATTTTGGGATGCATTGTGGGAAAACACAATACTGAGTAAAAATAGACCACCTAGAGCCATGTTGCAGGTTGAATGATTATCATTGATCTGATCAACATTAGATGCTTAGTCCTGCCAAAGGACATACATCCTAGAATCATTGCTTCCAATGGGATGGAAGGCTTAAATTTATAAATATTTTGCACGTTCAATGATGATGAGGTAGCTTCAGTGCTACTATTTTTCCGATAGGTAGAGAGCTTCAAGCTTAAAACTAGCATATTTGATTTTTCCCCAGAAGAAGGGTAAGATTATGATAGTTTTTAGTAATTATTCATAAGATGAACACAATTTGACATGATTAAGTGATCATTTGTTGATTTTTATTATGATTTTGATATTATGACTATCCCCTTAAGTGACAAGTCGATGAGGAAAGGACAATTTAATTAAAGTGATGAGTCATTTAACCAAGATGAATAAGTTGGATGATTTAAGAGTTTTGAATTTTTTTATATAGTAGGTCCTATCATAGGTGTTATTTCAGCCTTTAATAGTAATTGTACATCTCTATCGCATAGAGTAGTCCGAACGCAATGGCCTTATTAGGGAATCAAGGTGATAGCAATTCATTTTAGCATGTGATGAATAACTTGATGATCGACTAAAAATAATATGGAAGAAATGATATGAATGCATCATTCCCATGGGGTAGTTTGGCCGCCATGGCCTTCTTCAAGATTGAAGAGAAACATCTCAATTTAGCAATGACTGATTTGGCTCAAATGATCTTATGGTAATTTACTCATCTTGCTAGATTGCATGGAGCGTAAATCGCTGAAACTGCCAAGTGTATAGGGTAAATAACTAGATACGAGGTGCATTTGAAATTTTATTGTTATTTGATTTTTTTGTTAATTTTGATGATTTTTCAATTGTTTTTGAAATTTTGATTTTATGATTTTTGTTGTTATTTTGCAATTTTTGATGATTCTGGACCGTTAGATATGCTTAATTGTCCATTTTGAATCTTCCCATGGTGAGAAATTAAGGGCATTAATTTTTTTATTCTCAGTCACTGTCAACATAGGTGGTGTAATTTTACAATTTTGTGGTCGATGTCAGTATAGGTGGCCCACACTTGCTAGCCACTGATGCTAGCAATGGTCACAAAAAAATTGAAAAATATAAAAAGAAAATTAGGATGTTAAATTCATTATTTTCTAGCTATCAATTTGCATAGTGAGCTCTGAGAATAGTGAGCTCTGAGAATAAAAGTGAGAAAGTGACCCAGAACATTGTCGACGTACTGGACACCATGGCAGAGCACGATGAGGCTTCTACGAGTAGAGGAGCTAGAGCTTCATGGGTATTTCTCAAACCCTAGCCTATTATTTTAACCAGTAAAATGAACTAATTCTAAGAAAACAATAAATAAACCTCATTAAGCTTATTGGTAATGAACTGCACTAATAGCTAGGTTAGAACTAGGCTAATTTATGTGGGTCTCTCTTAGATTTTAGGTTTTTTAATTTTTTTTGAATTTTTAGGCGAGGGCAAATGTCGTTGGCATGTCACCTCTTGATCGCTATCACTCAGGGTGGCCTCCAATTAGAAAGATAAATATTTGTCACTAAGGGTGACCATTTTAAACCTCTAAAGATAAAAAAATTGATCATTGGGGGCTAGCCACTATCGACATAGGTAGCTGTTGTTACAGCTACTGTTAGCTTAGACAACCGTAAAACCTTAGAATTGTTTTTGAATTTTTTTATTTTTTTGTTGTTTTTTTGTGTATCTAATTAGGCATTTATTTTTACACATTAGCTCTTATCTACATGGGCTTGAGAGCCTAAGTTGCTAGTCGAGATACTACCCCTCATGGTTCATGTAGACTAGGATTGGTTTGACATGCAGGGCCTGATGTACGTTGCTAGATTACTGATGACGATGTCGTCTAATTCTTACCTCACTATGTTGGCCCATAGATAGGAATGTTGGACCAACACCTTCCATCTCCAACTAGTGATATGACCATTACCTTGGAGGACATATATAGGATCCTTAGGATCCATTTCAATGGATAGCCCATCGTCTCCTCGCCTATTGGACATAGGCCAAAAAAAATTTCTAGGGTTTTTTACAATGAGGCATGTGTAGCCTTAGTGGATATTCAACATGGAGGAGTTATTGTTACCCACTGGTATCGGGCTAATGTATTCACATGACACCAGGCCCTTTTTATGCACATCATTAGCAATGTGATTATACCTAATATGTCTGGAGCAAGGTTCCCATGGAATCTCCTAGAAATGGTGTAGGATATGATAGATAGTCCTAAGTTGATCATTATAGCTTAGGGGAGTGCACTGCTAGTGCAAATCTATGATAAGTTGTATAGGATTTAGTGATGGGGTCAGGCTAGGTTTACATGTGGCCTACTTCTATAGATATGGGGTTGGAAGCATATCAGGATAGAGCACCCAATAGGCCTACCATAGGAGATCACCATTATAGTAGCTAGGTCACAGTGCCATGGAGCTAAGTGGCCACGAGATGCAGAGGAGCCATAAAATCACCATCATGCAGGGGACTTGGCACATTATGCAAGATTTTTGACTAGGCTATAGACCTGAGATATCATATGGAGGCCCTATGTGGATTGCCCTTCTTGGCCTAAGGTAGACTAGTTTTTGGTACGGATGATGAGTGATTGATGGGTCATCAGTCGTAAGGTAGGGATGAGGGAGTTCTATTTCTCCCATGTTACCAGATAGTTTGAAATCTAGAAAGACATCCTAGTAGAGCTAATTTTTTACTAGTGCATCCAATGTAGAGAGGGATCTCTTGGTACCACATGTGACAACTACAATATAGGAGGTAGATCATCCTATAGTAAATGCCAGTATAGCAGATTTCGGGACTATAGAGGCGTACACCTAGTGGTAGGTTATACGACTATGGTAGGGTGGTGGTCACCTAGGGAAATCGAGGGATGGGGTACATGAGGAGGATATCGATGAGATATGAGTGTAGCCCAAGATAGAGGAGTGGGGCTAGGCTATTGAGGAGAAGACAGTGCTAGAGGAGAAGGAGGAGGTAGAGGTCAATCTTTAGACTGCTCAACAATAGATCCTAGAGTGAGATACCTCTCTCACTATGACATAGAGCTAGCTGGTAGTAGGGTAGGCCACATGGCAAGGATATGAGGAGGAGAGTACCTCTCTACAAATCTCACTTGACTCAACATTGACTATGATAGAGTGACTCACTATAGAGAGAGATAATCTACGATTATAGGTTGCACCAACCACTCCAGTTACTTAGGGTCTAGCAGGTTTAGATGCAATGGTAGATATTAGATACCTATAGGATCTCTTGGAGGATTGTAATACCCAGATATCAGTAGATACTAGGTATATTGTGTCTCTACAACTTCAAATCGGGATGTTAGGTGGTACTCCTTGAGAGAGGTCTACCGTATGGGGCTCTAACTGGAGTAGGTAGAGTGAGTTAGGGTAGTCATCAGTGTGGCCCAATCATAGGATAGGAGCCCAGACAAAGAGGACAATAGACACTCTAACTGGAGTAGGTAGAGTGAGTTAGGGTAGTCATCAGTGTGGCCCAATCATAGGATAGGAGCCCAGACAAAGAGGACAGTAGACACTAGCTCCAGACTATCTCACAGAGAGGGCAAAGAGGGTGGAGGTGATTTAGGTGGCATGGGCCATGCCTGATTATGCTTTGAGTGCATTGTACATTTTTTTGAGTGTAAGTTCAGATGACCTACACTATTGTAGCCTACAAGAATGTTTGATGCAACTCTTATGTACTTTGATCTACACATATATGATATTATCTTTTGAGATTCATTGTGTATTATATCTATGCTTTTATGTTGATGTGATGCAATATATATGTAATGCTAATATGATTTGATTAGATGTTATATGATGTGATGTATTGATGACATGTGCTAGCTAAATGATGTATGATTAGATGCTATGATCTAGATGTGTATATGGACTACTATGTATGCATATATGGATGCAAGTATCTGTGTTAAATGCATATTTAATTTTGATTTAATTGTGTGCATCTAATTTATGTTGTTATGATATGGTGAATGCAATGTATGTAATGCATTATTTACATGATGGCTATCTAATTTAAATGAACCTGTATGCTTTAAAAAATTAAAATATAATAAATTAATGTAATATGTTTTTAACAATCTAGTTGGTGACACCACTGAATGTATAAAAATCATGAATGAAAATGTTAATTCTTATCATAAGAATTAATCTTTTAAACATCCAAATATGAAATAATATGATTTGAGATGTATGGTATTTTTTATAGTCTTTCGTAATTTAAAATATGTTCACAAAATAGTTAGTGGCTATCTAAATATCATTGCTGATATCCATACAATATCTATCCTACTCCATGAAAACCCTTTAATAAACAAAAGTTCACAAGGAAAATTTATGCTTGATTGATGAGATGATTTGCTATTAGAAATTTTTGAGGTTTTCCTTGAGACTCAAACACCCTAGTGGCTTAATCAAAATTTTAATGATAATACTAGTCTCTTGAAAGATAAAGGATTTGTCATGAAAGACCAAGATATTCATTATCCCTATGCATGCAGATAAATATATTAGATGATACATAAGACTACGTCATTGCTAGACATGATTCATTCAGCCCATTACTGTAATGAGGATCACCAAATATTTATAATGATCCTAAATTTGGATGCAGTTGGACTAGACCACTAGGTAAATTACTTATACCACCTAAAGCTACCTCATTTATAAATTGCTTAGAACCACCCCAATGCCAGGTGGGATTCATTCAGACCATTGTTGTATTGGGGATCACTCTATGGTTTCAAGTAGTGACCATTCTAGGGATTCAAGCTCTTCACCCCCTTATTTTATTTTGATTTATTGGGATACTTGCTCATATATAGTGATGCAAATCACTGTTTATTTTGTATTTTTATTTTTATTTTTTTTTAAGCAAGGGATTTGTTTTTATTTTGGGATTTTTTCTCATTTTTATGTAAGCAAGGGATTTCTTGGCTAGGGGGGAGCTTGTCCTTTTGCCAATGATCAAAACTATAGACCATGCGCATCACACGATGAGCAAGTAAAAACCTTTCTCTTAAGGTGACTAGGACCAATTTGTAGTGTTCATATTTCCTTGTCCTAATAAATATTTTTAAATGCGTTTGATTAGTGATAGGATTTTGAGATATGCAAAGTACTATCAAAACTAGACATCATATTTAAAAGCAAAGTAAGATTTCTATAAAATCTGAGAAGATCACTAGGTATGGCTAAATGATCATAGAATCCTAGTATATTATTTATAGCAATAGGAAGGGTTTTTTTGAAAAACACAATTACTCACAAGGGTTATGGTTGAATGACGATTTTGAAAGATGCATGATTGGCATACAAACGTGGTGTCATTTGTAAGATTGTAAACACAACCTATGCTAATGCAAGTGCAATGGATGGAATATGGCTAATGCAATGCAATTAAATGAATGCATGTGCAAAATGGGAATGAATAATGTAATGTTTTTTATTTTTGATGTTTTGCAATGCTTTTGAATTTTATTGTTTTTTTATTTGTTTGAATTTTTTATGTTTTTCAAATGTTTTTGAAATTTTGATTATTTTGAATGTTTTTGAATTTTTGAATTTTATGTGTGGAACACCTTAAGATGAATAATTTTGAGAGGTTCAAGCTCTTCAACACCTTCAAGCGATGTTAGGTGATATGTTCTAGGTCCAATATTCTATACGATGATGTAAGGACCTAACTAGTTGGCCACAAATTTATCTTGTAAGTGCAACAGAAGGTTTGAGTTTTTTTTGGTTTCTTTTAGCACAAGATCCCCAACTTTAAAGTCTCTCAGATGGAATTTATTATTATAAGCTCATTTTAGGTGTTCATGATAAATGTGGAGATGCTCAATGGCATTCACATGATGTTCATCAAGAAGCATCAATTGGTTGAGGTGAGCTTGTTGCACAGTGTCATCATCAATGAACTCTTTCAATGCAATGTGTAGGGTTGGAATTTCCAACTCTAAGGGCATAATGGCCTCAACACCATATACAAGTGAATATAGAGTTGCCCTAGTGGGCATCCGTCTACTAATTCTATAAGCCAATAATGCAAGGGGCAATTATATATGCCAATATTTGTGGTTCTCTTGAATAGTATTTTTCAAGACTGCTACCACTGTCTTGTTAGAATATTCAGCTTGTCCCTTTGCTTATGGATAGTATGTAGTAGCAAAACTATGTTGTATATTATACTTAGATATTAAAGTCCTTACAATTTTTTTTTGAATGATACTCCATTATCCGATATGATATTGGATGGTATCCCAAAATGACATATGATATTTTGAAGTATAAACTCCGTAATACGTGCTCCTATTGTCATTGTCAAAGGGATTGCTTCCACCCATTTTGTAAAGTACTCTATGGCTATTATAATGAATGTATGTCAACTTGAATATGGGGGAGATATCTTACTAATAATATCAAATCTCCACTGAGCAAATAGCCAAACCGCTTGAATGGGCTATAAGGCCTACGATGGCAAGTGCGTAAGATTAGCATGATGTTGACATTTAACATATTTCTTGACATATTTTGTGCAATCCTTTTTCATAGTGGGCCAATAATAACCCATTTGAAGGATGCACTTAATAATGGCCATGCCACTAAAATGGTCACCGCATGTACCGTCATGAGCTTGAGATATTTTATGCTAGTCTTTGGGTTTGATCCAAATTTGATTGTAACTAGAAAAACCATCCATTAAGGAGAGCATATCATGACCTGTAGTCACATATACCAAAGCATCTATGTTAGTCAATGAGAATGAATCCTTTGGTGTTACCTTATTGAGATCTCTAAAATTTGTACAAATACAAATCCTTCCATCTAGTTTTCCTATGAGTACCATGTTTTATACCCATTTCGGATAGTCAATGGAAAATATGAATTCTACATTCAAAAGTTTTTACAACTTGTCATTAACCATCAAAGCAACAATTGGATGCATATTCCTAAGTTTTTGCTTCATATGTTTCTTGTTGGGGTCCAATGAAAGGTTATGAGTAACCAATTTTGGATCTAATCTTGGCATATCCTTGTATGTCCAAGCAAAGAGATCAAGTTTCTCTTTCAATAGAGGAATGAGGATGGCACATTCCTCAGGAGATAAGCTCTATCCAAATTTAACCTTCCTTGGATTTGTGGGATCTTCACTAATATCCACTTCAAAGGTTTCATCTATTGACATGTATGATCCCTCCTCAAGCTGATGAGGTGTAGGGATCAAATGGATATCATCTACTAGGTTTATAGGTTCTACATTAGAATTATCCTTAGCGTGATAAACATCATATGCATAGCCTAGTGTAAAATGAAACAATTGTAACATTTCTTAATTAGGTAAGAAATATCTAATCTACAAAGGTGAATCAGCATGATACCAATAAATAACATCTAAATTAAGACACAATGGTCTGGAAAGATCAACTGGGTTGTGGAGTGGAGTGGTCAAATCAATGGAGACCATGTTGATGGAATGGATTAAGTCTCTAGGACCACATGATGTAGACTCTATACTTCCATATTGTTCCCCACACTCTAGATGTAGCTTAGGAGGTATGGGGATAATTGGATCCTCTCTAGGAATAGGTGGGATGATTGGATCATCCGATTGAAACTCTTGCCTTTTAGTTTAAAGCTCAGGGAAGACCATGTCATAGATTTTGTTCAATTTCATGGGTCGAATTGGGATTTGAGGTCTCGAGAAGACTGTATGGTACACTTCTTCCATATCTACCTAGGGTAATAGATGACATAAATGTTGAGGGCCTAAGTAAGCCAAATTGATCTCATCTTCATATTCCTCATCTGATGAGAAATGCTTGTCATCATATTTGCCAAAATTGGATTATGGTCCACCACTTTCAGGGATGGATTCTAAATATCCTTCCTCAGAAGTATCTTTTGATTCAGGCTCTGCTATTATACCTGGATTTTAGGTTTCATTTCTAGTGTTATTGATATATCTATGGTTCTTGATGAACCAAGTTATTTTTGGCATACCGTCCAAACTAGCCTCCACGAAGATGTAGTCATGATAAATTAGAGGTGGTTCTATGGAAACCATAGTCACCTACCAGTCACCTCTTTGAGAATACTAAGGGTTAGGATGGTAGGGGTTCCAATCGAAATCATATACGGCCATGTTGAGGTTCAGGTGATCTAATTATGTGGCTAGAAGCTCATCCTAACCTCTTATGTCATAGCTCAACCCAAACTGATCAGTTGGCAACTGATATCATGGTTTATATGGAGTTCGACACCCTTGTTCAAATAAAACTAGACTGTAACCATACCAATGGTAATTTTAGAAATATCAAAGGGTAAAATTTGGGTTTGATAGATAATTAATATTCACTACGAATGATTGATCATCATATTTGTCTATAGGCATGTGATCCATAAGTTGATATAGGCATCCATTGATAAATTTTGTTTGATTGGGTGGCACCCCCAATGGTACCACCATTCCTATGAGTAGGTTTGGGAATCTTGGCCATCCCATGTCTTGTAAAGTCTTGATTATTGGAGTGAAGGTGACATTTTGCACAAGATATTCACCTAGTCATGTGTTGGCTAAGTGAACATTCACCTATGATTCAGATGACCCCATTGAAGATGTAGGCAAGGAAGGTTGAGGTACCTCCTTGCATTCTTTCTGTGAGTCTCCCTCATCCATAGGACTTGGGACCTTGGTAGTTGCTACATTGGGGATTTCATTTGACTCATTTTCACATAATACTACCTTTAGCTTTTTATTATTTCTAAGTATCATTGATATTGTGGGCTTTGCAGAAGCAGATGTTGTATGTGCAGATTGTCATGGGGTTGATGTTGAAGGACCAATGCACACTTTGATTTACCTACTGGATGCCGCATAGGTGATGTAGGTATTAAATCCAAATGCATCGATGGGAGAGTAAAATATCCTAGAAAATCTACTTGATTAACATACTTGAAAGGCTTCTCGTCTAAAGGAACCACATGCACTTGTCCCTCATGTACATATTTGATGCACTGATGTATTATCAAGGGTACAAAATGCATCTCTCTTATCCAAGGTCTACCTAAGAGAATGTTGTATTGCATCACACCTTCAAGTATGTGACACATCACCAGGATGGTCTTCAATCCTACCTGGATAGGCAAAATTATAGTATCCACTATTGAGCATAATGCATCATGAATGCACACAATGTGAAGGTGGAAAGCACAATATGTGATTTAGGAAATTTTAAATGTGCCAAGGCCTTTGTGGTAATAATGTTGATCAAAGATCCTGTGTCGATCAACACCCTCTTGAAGGGTGTGTGGTTCACACACATAATAATATGAAGTGATGTGTCTGCTATAGCAGTAGAGACTATTTTAATTTTGTGATCATAAAATTGGATCACAAGCTCTTGAAACTACTACACATGTCCCACAAAATTTGTGAATGCTTTTAGATATTGGGACTACACTTCTATAGATCTTAGAATTTCCATGAGTGTCTCCTTGTGTCTAGGAGACTACTGAATTATATCATAAATTGATAGCTTTATCGAGGTCATCTGCAGACTTTGAATAAGCCTATTCATTATGGTTACCACCAGTCTAGTTGGTGGGCATGGAAAGTTATTTTACATTGGCCCTTGAAGGGGTGCAGCTTCAATTTTGACTGGGATAGGATGGGGATATGGCTAATTATACCTCCTATTTTGGGTGACAAATTTCACCATGTTGATAAAACCTTGTGTGGGCGGTTCGATCAACACATGATTTACTTGTTTGATATTATTCACTAGAGGCTCATGGTTTGGTAGGAGATTTTTGAATATCCCTATGTTCTGATTATCTGAAGCCTAAGGATTGTTAACAATCAAAACATTCATATCAATAAAGTTTAGAACCAGATATTTGAAACTATGGCACCCTTCAATGTCATGCCATTTTTGTCTATGGAATGAACAAAATTGATCTTCCCTAAATGCTTTCGATAGGTTGATTAATTTGACTTCGAGTAAAGTTATGCCATTCACCTCACAAAATTTCTTGGATATTGATACCATAGTCTTTGAAAGTGGCATAAATTGATGAGGAGGATGTTTATCTCTATTCTTACCCCACTTCTTATTGTTGCACTATATATACTATGTAGGGGGAGGCTGAGCCTGATAGTTCTGAGGTTGTTTGTTGATTCAACACCACCATATTTACATGTGCATGTTTGGCCTATGGGTGTTGGTTCTTTGTATTCTTATTATTCCACTCCTTTTTATTCTAGAGTTTCAAGTCACCTTCTTGCAACTTGATATCCTCTATAACATTGGATTGATCCAATATGATATTGGTACAATTGTAATAACAATGATTTGTATTTTGCACAACCCTTGGTGAAAATTTGAGTCAGTTCAATAGTAGAAATATAAAATGGGAGCTTAGCCATTAGTTTTCTCCATATGTTGCCAAAATCCATGATCGACTTGTCATAATACTTCTTTAGAGCTATCAAGTCAATTAAATTGGTATTTTTCTTTATGCCAAAGGAAAAGTGTTCAAGAAAGGTATTTGTCAACTATTTAAAGCTAGTAATGTTGGGCCTCTTCAATTTGTTGAACCATTCTATGGAGGGGTATGAAAGGGTCATTATGAAGGTTTTTAGAAACAAGGCATCGTTACTCTGTATCTGGAAGCACATGTTCATAAACCTCATGACATGCTCTTGCACATATTCATTTTCTTAAAATTTATCTAGCTTGGGCACCTCAAAATGATCGTGATACACTAGACTAGGAATTGGAGAGCATAGAGGTGCATTATGAATCTTATTTAAGGTAGGATTTTGATAATCCATGCCTTATTTCTCAATAGCTCTCACATTTTTTGCTATGGCTTTGTATGCTTGCGAGGAAAATATTTCCTCTTCCCTAAGAGGTCTCTATGGAGATATTGGGAGTAAATTATTTTTGGGCCGAGGTGGAGGATTGGGTTCATCCTCCACATCTACTAAGAATATCTTAGGATTCTACTGATCCCGCTTCTCTTCTAACTCTACGTACTGGGTACACCTAGGTTGTTTCAATGTGTGGCATTGTAGCATGTTCTAGGCCATATGATGAGTATAATTTTCACCTTGGTTAGGGAACATTTGTGGTTGTGATGCAACACATATTTGGTTGTGCTCCCTATACTCACTTTGAGGAGGAATATTAGATCAAGCTAATCCATTTTCTCTCTCTACATACTCCTTTTGATCTAGGATGCATTGCTTGTGCATGCATTGATTGTAAAAATGTTTCCTAAACAACCTTTGACATTGAGTATCCTTGTTCTCAAGGTGCTCACGCTCTATGCACACATTCCAATTGGTTTGGGAAGATATGCTACCTCTAGTCTGAGACCAGCCTTTGAGATCGATCTACATGATCGACAGTGTGAGGCCTCTGGTTCTTTAGCTCTATTCAAAGGGATTTATTAGTGTGAGCCCCAATAGAATTATCTACAACACTCTAGCCCTTTTTTGTGTATACAAAATTCATGTTATGTTGTAGTCTATTCTTTGTGCTCGCCTATGTGTATGGGGCATGTGAACTATGGGTGCACTTTGAGCACTCTTCTAGCTCAATGGTATGCCTATGCGTGCTCTCACTACATGAAATATTAGAATGAGAGTGAGTAGTAGAGGCCTTACAACCTAGTGACCTTAGAACTTGTTCTAGTCCATCAAGTTGCCTTGTATTCCAAGGCTCATTAGGTGATGTACCATTAGCCCCAAGTGTGCTAGGATTTATCATGAACTTTCTAGGTCCACTAGGATTTGGAGTTTCTAGGGGTATGCAATCTGATGCAACCCTATCTTCCTGCCCTTGATTGGGAATATTATCTTTTTGTCTACCATAGGATGATGGGGGATTTGATCCACCCTCAGATCTATCCCATGAGGAGTATGTGTTATATCCTTCGTGTAACAACCCCAAATGTTACTACTCATCCACAATTTTTTTTTTGTACCTATAATAATCTTTGTCCACCTTTAAATGAGTCAAGAGTATAATAATTATCTAAGAAAAGGATATCCCAAATGAAAAATAAGTAATCCAAGTCACAAAATATTAATCCAAAGTCACATTTAAGTAGATGTACAATATTCTACAATTCATTCAAAGCCATTCACAAACAAGAGCACCAACTCCTACAATTCCATCATACCATCACCAAGTGGTTATGAGGATAATATAATAGCTATGTCCTTCATGAGGACATCTCAATGGTTATACCCTTAATTGGGATTTTTACCTAATGGAATTCATCTTGTTCTTCTCCGTACTATCCATGAAGACTAATATTAAGGAGAGAGCCATTAATCTTGTTATTTCTCATGAAAACTTACAATTGACTTGGAATATTGTATTAAGCACCAATATAGAATTTACTCATTGACTAGGTGTGATGGTGTTGGTGATTATCTATATTATCTGTTTGCATGGAGTGAATGGTTTTCTTCTAGCTATCTTAGGTGGATGGTGTAGATATTGTTTTATCTCATATTATTGTGGAGATAATAATGAATTTCCTTCTAAAATATTATAGTCCTTGAGAGAGATAATTTAAATGGATCCATCTAATCTACTAGAGCAACATAAATCTCAATGCCATACACTTGACAATGTGCAATATCCAAAGTAGTTCCAATACTTGCTCATATTCCAAAACATATATCACCTAACATTTATTAGAGGTGAATACTACAATATGAATTATTTATCTATAATTTACAAAGCTTGTAATCAAATACATAAAAAATTACAAGTCATAGCTGATTTTACATAAATTATATCAGTCCTGTATAATTACATTGGATCTATATCAATACAAGCTTGTACATGATGAATATTGCAAGTCTTCAAAAAGTGTTGTCTGACTCTTCTGTGAAATATCTCAAGTTCTTCATGGTTGGAAGAGATGATAGTCACTGTATTAGGACAACTCGGATGCAAAGTATACCAAATGCATTACAAGAAATCCATGCTTATCAATTTTGAATGCAATCATGCATCACACATTTGCTAAATGTATATCACATATAGAGAAATCATCAAGCATGAATTTCAAATTCAACCATCTTTAATATTTTTCATAACAAGGATTAATTTTGAATCCCATTCATCATTCATTTGGATTATCACCAAACATAAGGAAGAGTCCCATACCTCTTTTCAAATAATTAACACCAATCCATTCCTTCCTCAAACTAGAAAATATTCCATCCTTCTAGTTGAAATATATTTATTTACAAAATTTATCAAACACATAATAGTTTATTGTTTGTTTTCTAGAATTATACAAAGACTATGATTTCACTTGTTTATTCTACTAGACCTCAAATCATAGTTGTTTTTGATTATTTTATATTCCATACAAATTTTAATAAAACAAAACCAATATTTACAAATCTAATTGATTTCAATTTCATTTTCTAGTCCTTCCAAAAATAAAGGAAATCACTTTAATTTTTAAAGTCATAATTTTAATTTAAATTAAAATAAACCAATTAACACTAGTCTCCTTATGAAAATATAATATAATCATAATTCTCCATTTCAGTTTTGTCATATATTATTACAGACTAAGATTTACAAATATTTTTCATATAACTAAACATGTATATTCTAAACTTAAAGGAGATTTATTTTAATCAGGATTTCATAAATATAAGTAATACAACCTATTTAAAATATCGATATATTATATGATTTTATTGTCCATAGCATAGTTTCATTTGATAAAATCACTCATATTTTAATATATCATGCTTTAATTCCAATGATAAAATCTGAAAGCATTTCAAATATTTAAAAAAAAAAAATTGAGGTTAATTATTGTTTATAAATGATGATTCAATGCACACAGACATAAAGAGAACAAGGCCTGAAAAATAGCGGTTGTTGGGCTTTGTAACAGAAAATCTAGTAACAGTTTAGCAGTCCATTGTTGGGAAATAAAATCAAGGATTCGGCCATTGGTAGACAATAATAATGGTTTTCGTTTAGAAATGAACAGAGTACTGAATATGATAGATCTACATTAATGGAAATCAAAATATACATAGGAGGTTTTTAACCATAGTTGTATGGGAAATATTTTAAAATTGCACAGCCTAGCCAAAGCTATATTATACAATGCATTACCAACATATTATTATGGAGTTTCCAAAAGCCATTATATATCATAGATGCCCAATAAGATTGTATATAAGCTACTGAAAGCACATAAGGTTAGTTAAATATCAGCTCTATAAAATTTACATGAATCCTTTTTTGTAGAGTATGCACAAAGGATATCTAAGTTGGACCTAAAGTCGTCAGAGGCTTCTCTTCTATGTGTTTAAGCATGATCGTATTCTAGCCAATCAATGGGAAAAGGCTAATCTATGCAAGCTTCTAATTAAACTTTGAAGGAAGATTATATATTAAAAAAATTCTATATAAGAGAAAGAATCAGATAAAGTAAAACATTCAACATATATAACTAGATTTTAATTCATTCTAGCAAGTATTAAAATAAAATACAATGGATAGATCCAACCTAAAATTCTCTAGGAGTTGAATGCTTCCCAAAGCTTGTAAATCCCTTCTCCTACGTTATTTAGTTCAACATAACATAGTATAATATAACATTTTTTTTTCTCAACCACAATTGCAATTTATAGCTTTCGTTCTTTCAAAAAATATGCTTCTAAATATATTTTATTTTTTTAGCTTTTTTTTCTTTTAGAAAATATGCTTCTATATATATAGATATTTAGCTTCTTTTTCTCACCTCATGTGGAGGCTTCCTTTAATATATATTTTTTAATGGAAAGGGAACCCATAGAGATAAGAGAAGAATATTATCCACCATTTCAACCTTTCCAAAGTAACCATGTGTAGGAAAGATTGGATTTTTTTTAAATCTACAATGTAGTTTTTTTTTCATGTTTTGGTCCAATCAAAATTGAACAAGTTCATAAAAAAACAAACTACCTAATTTCCTTCTAAAATAGGATCAACTAGATCAAATAAGCATGCTCAAAAAAATAAATCATTTACTTTAAAAATTGCTCAATTTAAAATTTCACAAAATCATAATAAATTGCATGATATTCTTTTCAATATTTTCTAGAATAATTTGTAAAATGCAAAACATTATTAATGTGCATTTTCAAAGTAAAATTCAATTAAACCAATATCATGCAAATTAATCATGAAATTAAATATAAATCACACACAAATGGTATACAAGTACTCGATGCATGTGCTCAATATACCGCATCACCATTTTTCCTTTGATTGAGTGAGACTTTTTAGAGTACTACTCAAGTAACACCACCATTAGGGAAGTAACTAGTGATGATAGGAATATGAGATTTACCTATTGTGTTGTCATAGTCACAATTTCCCTTCTCATATCTTGGTGGTTAGTCTTCCACCTATGAGAATAAATATTCCTACAATCAAGCAATACAACATCATTTTATTTTGACAGAAAATAAATACAATGCAAATATATTAAGTGTTAAAACCAGCTATCATTATACAAATAGCATCTTAAAAATAGTCCTCCAATATGGGATGTGACACTCTGACTCTGGTATTCTGAATAAAATCCCCATGCATTGAATTGTCACCTCTAGTGCTCGCAAAATGTTGTTCGGGAGAATCATGTGGTAGAGGTTCTGCTACATTATTTTGTGTATCTTTTGGAGCTTCGAGCTCCTCCTCAGTTCTCTTATGAGGTCGGCATCTCCATGTGTTGACCATAATGTGAACTATCTCTTTTGCAAATTTTATGGAAAACAAAGCAAAAAAGGGTGTTTCTCTCTTTTAAAGATTCTTTGTGAGCCCTAAACTATTTTGTGAGTTTTTGGTTTGTTTAATCATAAACTATCTCTCATCATGATTTCAAATTTGTTTATGATATACTTGTATAGTTTAAGGGTTTTCACCTGTATGCTCGTAGATCGATAACAAATAATGAAATTTTGATCACGTAAACCCACCAAAGTATGAATATGAAGCCCATATCTGGTTAGGGAGTATAGGTCCTTCTAGTCCTCACCCAGTATTATTTGGTCAGCGTTATACCCTCCTAAGAGAAGTACATGCAGATTTTCCAAGCTACCTCGAATATTGGTGTGTGAGGGTTTATTTTAATTTTGCATAAAATAAAAATGCATCTTAGAGCATCCATGATTCTTCCTACATGCCTAGGAAATTGACATTTTTATTTCAGAAATATGTAAAATTAAATTCTATTTTGAAAGAATGTAATGCAAATTTACATGAAAATTGGCCTTTAGACAGACCCCAAGCATTCAACCTCTAACACCTAATCTAGACCACTGCTCCTAGCAAAGACTAGTAGAAAAGCTAAGAGATATTATGATTTTTTCTTTTACACTTTCTCTATATTTTTATTTAATATTCATCTATTGCATTTTAGATGAAAAAAACACAGACATAAAAGTAAAATCATAGGGAATTTCAACCAACGTGGAATCCAAGTCTGTTGAAGATTTGACTGTCTGCTATTTATAGGTTTTTTTGCTAACTATTGTTGCTCAGGGTAGCTCTAAATCTGGCCACTATATTCAATAGTGGCTAAGTTCTGCTAGTCATTTTTAATCAGAGTGGCTATACTTGTATGCAAAAAATACTCAACAATTCAACAAAACAATGTAAAATACGCGTGTGCCACCATGATCGCCACTGAAAAAGGTTTAAAAAGTCTAGAAACTAGATAATATGCTATCAAATGACAAGATAATAAAGTAATCAAGTGTAAAGAATAAAGTAAAATAATGTGCCCATATTTATTAATATTTATGAATCTCTTTACAATCAGGTTACAAGAACATCCCTCTTAGGGATTTGACCAATGTGATACATATTACAATTCACAAATCGTGTGGTATATGCCTTCAATAGACATTTAAGGTCTTCAAACTGCTTAAGGACTTATAAGTATGCCTTCTTCTCTATTCACCAAGAGGAACTCAAAGTTGATGATGCTTTGAAGCCTACAAGATCCTGTAGCCTGCACATATGAAACAATAAAGCACAATTAAAAGAATAATAGAAATTTCATGATGAGGCTTTGTCAAGCATATGCAAAGATTATAGCTAATCTTGAAATAAACATCTGTTTCACCGAATAAATCTTGTGAACTAATTGTATGAACTATAACTTGCCAAAGCCTTCTATCACAAACAACCTTGGACATCGCCCTAGATTTGATAAATATTGAAAATTAAATGATGACAATAATGACACTCATCAAATATACTTTGGTAAATATATGTTGGGTGAATTGCCAAGTTTTGTAGGTTAGTAAGGAAGATCTAGAGGGCAAATATTCGAGAAGCAAGAAGAATTAATTTGAGTTGCTATTGTAGAGCTATTTGCCTCCTGGTTTTTCTTGGAAAGTTGAATGCTTCATATATGTTGGAAATAATATATATCAATATATATTGTATGCTTAATGCATTGCTTTTATTCAATGAATGGTTTATGTTGCTATTTGGAGAGATGATTGCTAGTATTTTTTTTTGCACTTTGGGAATAAATAGGATTAGCGAATCTTGTCTTAGGGAGGGTTTAACTTGTGGCAATCCTTATTATCCCTTTTGAAGTTGTGTTATTCTTGATGACTGGAATTTTTATTTTTGGTTTGGTTGCTTTTAAGTAATCAGTGATTTTGTTTGAGGCTTAAGTTTCCAGGTTAAACCTTTTTTTTAAAGTGTTCATGGATTATCTCTTTTAAGTTGTATGGATAGGCATTTATGTTTTGGAATTTGCTATTTTAGATTGTTATTTCTTCTTTCACCAATGAGGAAGATATTTGGTTTAGTTGTACATTTTTTGAGAAGGTTTTGGTGTTCCAGTTGTTATACATTTTGTGTATGCTTAATGGATGGATATACTCCACCAAAGTATATGTATAGTTTTGTATTATTTCAATCCAGAATAAGAGCTTTGTGGATTTATCAATATGTAACCATAGACAGTGTAAAACCATATTTTTTGGTAATGGTTCTTCAAATATAAGTTTAAGGATTAGAGGCCATGATCATATTTACTTTAACCTTTGGCAAACTCAAATCACTCGATATGGCCGATAGTGGATTCATACATTCAGATGAAGGATTGCTACTTTTCATGAAAATTATTTTTTATGGTTGAGTACTTTTCTTACATAGTGCATGTTAGGCTTGCATATGCATATAAAATTTTTCCTGATCCCTAAAATTCTAATCAAGTTTGTGGGAAAAAAGTTGTCAAAGGAAGACCTTGAAAGGGAATATGAAACTAAGGACCATTCATATTGATATTTATTATTGTTATTGAAGAAGAGGATATACTTGAAAAGTATTTTTATTGTAATTTGGATGAAGGAAAGGTCATATTGTAAATATTTTTTATTATAGTATTTCAAGACTTGTTCAAGAATGAAAGATTATATGTTGTTATTATTTTATGTAAGATCTTGGAATATTGGTTATGTGCAAAATGGAAGAATATGTTTAATTCATGGATTATGATTATAATTCCTTTGATGATGTGTTATTATTTCATTGTAAATAAGGAAATGTTAAATGCTAGTATTATGATTTGAAAGTAATTAAAATCCTAGTCTTTAACAATGTGCTATGTTGAATTTATTTATGATTTAATATAGAAATTTGAGAGAGATTTTAATATCATTTAAAATGTTTAGAATATTGGGTTTATATAGGGTTATTTTTGGGCATGAATCTAGAGCCATATTAAAAAACCCTTTAGTCAAGATGTACCCAATGCTAGTAGGAGTTGTGGTGATACAATAACTAGGTATTTATGAATGATACACATTGAACAATAAGGCTTGGGTGCCTCAAAGCGATGAGGATTTTGGGTAGTCCACAATGGTGAGGCTTGGACAAGTTCTAAGTGGTGAGGCTTAGACGTATTCCTAGTATTTTGGTTTAGGAATCTAAATTATGGATTGGTATACGATGATCCATCGAATCATTCACAAGATAGTATAGTGGTGGCACCTTATGGTGAGGTAAGAGTGACCATGCTCATTACCAAGTGAGTGGTAATGGCCTTAGTTATACCATGGAGGTGTAGGTAACTAAGCACTAAGGCATTACACTAGAATAATCCTACATAGACGGACTTATATAGGGTTAAGGAATATGCATCCCCATTTAAGTGTTATGGGTCTTAAAGGATAATTCATACATTGTGGTTAAGTTATCCTATATTGGTGAAGGCATAGAAAAAGTGGGAGACCACTGACTAAACAATGAGATTTAGAAAAGTGAAGCCCAAAAGTATTAGAAGTTGGCCACTCTTGTCCACTTGAGTGTCATTTGCAAGAACATTAAATCCAAAATATAGTTATGCCTTATAATTCTAGAAAATATTGGGACTTATTTGTGAGAATCCTTGTGAAAAAAAATCTCTCTTCCTCAGGTCAATTTGATTGGTTGTTACACTCCACAATGCCACTTCTTTCCTCACATTGATATTTTTTATTTCATCACAAATACATTATGATCATCCCAATCATTATCAAATGAGATATATGGTAGAAAATATTAGGAGCTATTTATGAGAAAATGCATGGGATAATTTTTATTTTAGAAAAATAATATCACCAATATGTTCCCATAATATTGATCTGGTTAGAATTTATAAATTTAACTTTAACATAATGAATAATTATATTTATGGAAAAGATATTTAATAACAACTCAGATATCATGGAAATGCTTACCTATAATTGTAATTGTGCTTATGCCATAAACCCATGAACATGATAATTGGTAGGCTCAATAAAAATATTTCTATATGGAAAGGAAACCTCCTTAGCCAAGACAAAAATATCCAATTGATCCAATCCACCCTTCAAAGCCTACCAATCTACATGTTATCAATGTTTAAAAATGCTTGTAAAAATTATAGAAGCAGTTGAAGCCATTAGTAGGAATTTTATATGGAATTTTATTGAAGAAAGAAATATATACCACCTAGTAAAGTGGGAGAAGGTATACCTCCCAAAAGCTTATGGAGGCTTAGGTATGAGAAACATGAAAAATCCTCAATAGAGATTTAGAAAAAAAACTGGTGTAGAAACTGATAAAAGAAGATAACAACCTATGGAGCAACATAATGAGGATCAAATATATCCAATATAATGAGCCAAAAATAATACTCATAAGCAACCATATCATGGGGGTTTTAGCCATCCGAAACCATATTTATGAATGAATCAACATAATAAATAAAGAGTCTCGATGGAGGATTGGTATAGGAACAAATGTGGATTTTTGGGAAGATAAGTTTAGAGACTCAAGACATTTAGAACATAATCAAAATATTGTAGAGTTAAAAAAATATCCTCAAACAGGACTAGGGAACCTTTTTAGATCTTACATAGCCAGTCAGGAAGATGTCACAAATAATTGGAGAAAAATTATTGGGAATATGGTTTTAAGGAAATATTTAGAGGCCCTCCATGTAGAACTAGGAGACTGTCTTAACCCAGACTCAGAGGAACCTAACCAATTAGAGTGGACCAGATTGCCAACAAGAAACTATACAGTTAAAAGTGGATACAAGGAATGTCTAGATCTACCTCAACAAAAATCACCTTGGAGGAACTTATGGGGAAACAAATGTATTCCAAAGATAAAAGTGTTTACATGGTTGGTTCTCCAAAATCAAATTCTAACTTGGGACAATCTAATCAAAAGATATTTTCTAGGCCCAAGTAGATGCCACCTATGCAATAGAAGTGAATAGACCAATCAATTGTTCATGAAATATCCTATGGCTCAAGCTATGTGAAACCAATGGATGAAGACTATAGAGGTATCCTGGGTCATGCCCAAGGAAATTATTTACTGGTGGTATCAATGTATCCCTACTTTTAAGGAGAATAAATTGATATGGATCCTAGAAATCCCAACATTTCTTTGGTGTATCTGGAAGGAGAGAAATAACAAGATATTCAAAGGAAAATTAAGGAGCTCTGAGGCTATTTTTAACCAGATTCAAGTGAGTCTATTTGAACTAATTATACCCAAATAGATTAACATAAACCAACAATGGAGTTTAGTTTTGAACCAAAACAAATATTAGAATCTTTTCTTGTAGCTAGACATTCAGTTTAGTTTTGGATTTCAAAGGAGCAAGTAGTGAGTCCTAAATTTTGATCTTAGGACTCACAATGGATTTCAAATTAGAAGGATATTGGTAATGTTTTGCTAAAATCCCTCTCACAAATGGTCTACTTGGTTGTTTATGTAAACCATCCTTAGCAAGGCAGTCATATGATCACCTTGGAAATAGAATGCATATTCTAGGGACTTTTATCTAGAGCTCTTACTTCTTTGAGTTCCACGCACAATACTCAGAGCTTAATTATCAAGTATAAATGCATAGGCTAGGCATAAGCTCAATAGGACTCTAGTTTTTTTGACCTTTAGTAAGTGTTGTTATCTTGAGACTCTTTCAGTTTCTAGCTCACTTTTATGTAAAAGGGTGGGGGACCCTGTTAAAACCCTTTTTTTTATTAACAGAAAAAAAAGTTTCACCATTAATATTAATACTTAGTATATATAGCCCAGAGGATTTAGTACTACTACCACTTCTAGCCTCCTTATATAGGGTAAAGTATATTATTGTTTACCACCTAATGATGTTCATAATCATAATCACTTGACATCTAGGTTTTATATCTCCCATATTAAACCTTCCAATTACATCAACAATAATAATAACATTCATAAATAATAAATATATTAAATAATTTAATTATAAGTTAAATAAATCAAGTTTTGAGGTATTATGAAATCTAACTTTGGAAAGCAAGTGAGAACAAGCATGGAGGGAAGGATTTTTCATCCCACTCAGAGATATCAATAGAAAACACCTTATCATAAGGTTGGAATGTTATAGAAATCTTACTAATAATGAATTTGAGTTTAAACAAGGTCTGAACCATAGTGCTTTTATCCTTCATAATTGATAATTTTAATATTTTTAAAATCTTATAATTTTTAGTATTGTTTCATGTTGAAAATGTAGTCAACAAAATAAAAAAAGGTAAAAACTCATGATAGTGTTACAATTTCTAGGATACATTCAAACTAATTGAAATAAGTAAATGAAAGGATACTTAATAGTACAATATTGCTATTATTATAATTGAAAAGACATGTTTTTTCAAGTAGTTACAATGGTAAAATATCCCTAATTTCACACCCAATATTTGGGAATGATACACATTTTGAAATATCTAATAAATAGATTTCCATACATGTGGAACATTTGGCATAGTAAATTTTACACATAACCTACTAGGGACTTTCAAAGTTGTTGTAGTCTATAATTCTTAAAAAATATTATGAGATTAAGGATTGATCAGTATTGTTGACAAAGATAATGTTTTCTATTATAGTAAATAAAATATTTTTAGTGTTTTAATATTACCTAAAATCATCCAATACATTTTTTTTATCAATCATTATGACTTGACTATCGTCAACACTCTCATGTAGATATAATCCATGGTCATGGATCTTGATTTTATTCTTACATATTTTTATTATGATTAGCTCCTAAGAATACATATTCATTTATGTATTTTTTTTTATTGATAATGGGGTTTTAACATGATCCTCTAACCTTTACATCAATAAAAAATGGGATAATCTTGGTTAGGGGATGATCTCCACTGAACACAAAAAAAAAAAATGAGTATTCCAAAGAGAGGACATCCTCAACCAGTCAAAAAGAAAAAAACCACTAAACAAACAAAAAATCATAAACATTGACAAAAAGGAAGAATGGCACTAGGCCTACAAAGGAGACCACAAACAGAGACAACCCAAAAATGAAATAGTGCACCTAAAAGGGTGGAGATCATACCACCTAGTCAAAGATGTAAATATGATCCAAGAGCCCATAATCCATGATGGTCACATACTTGATGATGAATTTTGATTTGGTTAATTTGCTTCCATGCACGAAGGAGCATGGTGGTAGAAAGAGAAACAATTTTGTCCAAGTCAACCACAGGGTCTATTTCATCACTAGAATGGATCACCTTAGCACTAGGGGAAGGATCCATGCTTGTATTCTATATTTTATAAGAAGGGGAGGGGAATTCAAGTTTCATTAGACCCACCATAACCACACTTTTACCTTTTTCAACAGATTTACCTTTCTTTGCATATGATTTGGATATGGTGGTGTGATGACAGGGAGAAGGTGATGGATCTGATGGCCCTATCAAATTTTTTTATTACTAGCATGACTCAAAAATATTCCCAAAGGCTCAGCCTCTTCACTTGGGGCATATTTTGTAATGTCTATGTCAAGGATGGGCTCAGCAGGATGAATCTCCACATTGATCTCCACAGGAATAACATTTTTCTAAGCCCCATTTTGGACCAAGTAATTGAATATTAGCAAATGTAATCCCTAGTGTTTTGGATGTGTGTATTTTTATTTTCTCACATTATCCACAAAAATCTCCATTGAACAATAGAGGTACTTTGGAACATTAATCATCTTCACATATCTTAGGAAATTTAAAAAATCCATGTGAAAGCTTTGCCTAGGGGTCTATGGCTCATCAATGCTTAGGTATTGCATTATTGGCACCAACACACAATTTCATGGGGATGGGAGGTCTTCCCTCATAATTCTATTATCATTCTTGGATATAAATTTACCTTTATACCTGAAGTGCATTAGCTCTGCCACCATGGAGTGTTTATCATGATGGATAATCTCTCCATCATTGGGAAGTCCAAAAATATTTTCAGTTAAGTCAATTATAATGGCAAAGGTAAATCCGCACAATGAAACTATATCGTTGTCCCAAATACAAAAAAAATCCATTGAAAGGTCTGAGTCATTCCTAGTGAATTTCTTCAAAAAGAGAAGCAGGTCATGAATCCCTAGGATGTCCTCCACCATTGAGTCAACCTGGAGAGACTCAAATTCCAAAAACACCATCACAAACCTAATTTTGTAACTCAAATTATTTGTATAAAAAACTCCCACAGCTCCCTAGAGATGGTACTTATTCAACACAAAACACATAGGCAATTGGAGAATGGATAGAGTGAAAAAATTATTTAAAAGTATGTATTTTAAATTATGAGCATGGTTCCACATAAAAAAATTATATATCAACCTTGATTTGTTAAGATAATTACTTTTTCTTTCTAAAAAGCATTGCATTAGTATAAATTAATTAACATAGATGAAAAGTGTATAGTAGATATAAAATAAAAAATTTCAACATAAAATATGAGTTAATTTATTATGTTTTAAGGTTTTAAAATGTTAAAAATCATAAAATTATTCAAATAAATTTTGATAATAATTTTTATAAATATTTTAAGTTGATCAAATATATTACCACAGTGTTAAAGTATTTAATATGAAATAAAATTGTAATTAAGATTTAAATATATTATATAATAATTTATAATTGTATGGTCTTGATCCTTCGATCTACCAAATATAGAATATGTACCCTAGACCAAGGTCAATATTGGAACACTTAGAATTGCTTCTAAGTCAACCTCCGAAGAAGGCCAACTCCTTGTCTAAATCCTATTTTTGTGAAAGATAAAATATAGAAAAGAATATAGGGTTGAGAGAACAAGATAAGGATAGAGAGTGATAATTATGGTTGAATCCAAAATAACAATACAAACTTCAATTGAATGAGCATTAAACATCTATCATAAGTAATGCCTAATAGACCAAACCTCAATTAAATTACATAGAAAATATAGTAAACTCAAATATCACAACATCCAATATTTCAGGCACTTTAATCAAAATAAGTCAAACAACTTCAAGCCTAACAAATCATATTTCAATCAAAGCATAAATAGAAATTTCTAAAAGTGAAAATATCATCATAATCAATAGTTGTACATGCTTCAACTAGGAGAGGTCAAAAAACTCTTGATTGCATTAGAACAACATAAACACTTAGCTTACATCAATTAAACTTTTATTTCAGATTGATAAAGAAAATTTAAAAAAATGGTTATTTTATATTAAGAAATAAAAGAACCCCATTAAGCAAATGACTTCTCTATTTGAAATGATAAACGTAATTCATTGAACTCATAGAGAATAGACTTTAAATAGTTGAATTAATGGGGAATTCAATTAATTCAAAATGATCAACCAATATGGTTTAAATATAATAAGACCACCCTTCATAATAGGATAGGTCACCCTTTGAAAATTTGATTGGACCAGTTGTGCGAAGCTTCCTCTGATGTGAAGGGATGGCTTATTTATGGCAAGCACCTTGGGAAGAGGTAGAAGAAATGTTAGACCCTATCACTTAATGAATGTAGATGGAGAGTTATGGCAGGTGGGTAGGGGACGTAAGCCAAGGATAAGGGATACATATGGAATGAGGGCAAACATAGGAAAAGTCAATAAGGGAGAGGAGAGAGGAGGAAGCACTATGAAGCGAATGGAGTAACCTAGAAGGAAGAGGAGGAAGTGGACAATGGATGCTCTCAAGTGCGATACAAATAGACCACCAACAACAAATATACCTGGTTGGAATCATATTATGCTAAGTAAGATGTGTTTAGTATTTCCATTTGTTGGTTTTATATTGTTACCGAGCGGCGGGTTCTCACCTGTTGCATCAACTTCTTTAAAATATGGCAAGCTTACTCCTTAAGCATGTTATGATAATATTAGTGAGGTGGTCTTCTAGCCATCCTCCTATTGATCTCTATGGAGCCATTGTAAACTCATGGCCATGTGGTAGCACTCTTGTATGGTTGGCTGGTTATGGTAGAACCTTTTTCTAGTTGTTTGGTTATGGTAGCACCTTTTGTCTAGTTGGTTGGTTGTACCAATATGCCTATCATTGTGATCGCTGCTCCTAATGATTAATCTATTTATGGTAAGCTTAGAAAAATCATAGAATAGGAGGACCTCCAAGTAAGACATCCACTTGTGCGCTAGAGGTAACCCTTTCCTTAATGTTCGTAGCCATGCTCAGTAGTCGATCTTGGCTACATCAATGTTGGGATGACCCGACCACATCATGACTATCGTTTGACACCATGGAGATCCTAAAAACTCCACCTACACTTTTTCTATTATGGGATAGAAGCCATATCAATCACACATTGTCATCCTTTACATTGTAAACTGCCCTATGTTAATCTATTATCCCTTTGCTAGAGTCGACCATTTGTTAATCACTGCGTAAGAGGGAGCATAGGTTGTATTTGGTTGGACGGAATTCTAAATGTTATTTTATTATATAAAATTGTAGATTTTAGTGTAATGAAAGGAAATAATCTTTAAATATTATTTCATTATATGAAATAGTATATTTTAGGGTAATGAAAAGAAAGAATATTTAATGTTATTTCATTATCTAAAATTATAGATTTTAGGGTAATGAAAGGAAATAATCTTTAAATGTTATTTCATAATCTAAAATAGTAGATTTTAGGGTAATGAAAGGAAATAATATTTAATGTTGTTTCATTGTCTAAAATTGTAGATTAGGTTATTGAAAGGAAATAATATTTAATGTTATTTCATTATCTAAAAATGTAGATTCTAGGGTAATGAAAGGAACAAATCTTTAAATGTTATTTTATTATCTGAAATAGTAAATTTTAGAGTAATGAAAGGGAAGAATATTTATTATCATTTCATTAGATAAAATGATAGAATTTAGTTTAATGAATGTGAATATGGTGTTTTGTAAATTAAGGGTATGGGAATTTAATTTATGAAATGAAGAAAATGGTTTATTTGAAAATTAAAGTATTTTTCTTTAATTGGATAATGAATGTGAATATGGTTTGTTATGTAAATTAAGGGTATGGGACTTTAATTTATGAAATTAAGAAAAAGGTTTATTTAAAGATTTAAGTAGTTGGCTATAATGAATGTGAATATGGTTTTTTTTTGTAAATTAAGGGTATGGGACTTTAATTTATGAAATGAAGAAAAAGGTTTATTGAATATTAAAGTAGTTGGCTTTAATTGGATGATGAATGTGAACCTAGGTTATTTAGCAATTAAGGGTATGGGAATTTGATTTTTAAATAAGGGTTAGACCATTTATTACAAGTAAGAGCATGTGGTTTTGATGCATGGTTGAATAGCTCTCATGAGAATATGAGAGGGGAAAATGAAAGAGTGGATTTCTATGATGTCAACTATGCATTAGAAAGTTGAATTGCTTGGGTTATTTGTATAGTTGCAATTTGGTAATAAAATGAAAAAATGCATTTAGAAGCATGTCTATCTTGATCTATGAGTGCACTGATCCCATACTATCCTCACTTAATCAATGGAAGAGTGAGAGGACCAAAGTCATGAGATGGACCAATGCACAAGTTTGCTCTCTACCTTACATCTTCCTTATTTATGCAAATAGATTACATTTGTGGGGAGGTTATCCTAGTGAAATTTATTTAATGTATTGTTTGAAGGTATGGGGTTTACCATACATATGTAATAAATAAACAATATCATTGATGCACCTTGTCTTCCATTAATTGAATGTATTTATATTTAAATTCTTTCTATTGCATGTTTATCCTTTACTTATTGCTTATGTTTTAGTTATCCTTTTCTTGTTAATGATTCATGATTTGTTAGATTTAGTATCTAGATCTATTATTTATAATCTTGTTTTAATATTTGTTATAAAAAAAAATAATAGTAAGTTCTAGGTGAACTTAGAGGATGACCTAAGGGCTTGAGACCCCCTTAGGGAGATTGGTAACTAGGTTTAGAAGATCATACCAAAGTTAAGATAGCTTGTTAGAGGATAATATTGATAGCTTAACTTGTAGTAAACATAGAATACCCACACATAATGACTTTTGTAGAATATGGATATGCGTATACACCTTATAATTATTGAATGTGGTAATTATAGCTCATCAAGATTGATGATATGGATGGACATATGTGCATAACGTGAGATATGCCTATGTAGAAGGGACTTACATGAGGGGAATATTGTGTGGTATAGTTCTTGAGAAACTTAGGGGTTGTTAAATATTAAGTCAATCTAATGTTGGTTAGGGGTTTATGAACCCTTCTACTTAGACAAAAAAATTATGTTTTTCTATGTGTTTTGTTTCTTGATTTTTGGGTTGTTACATTTGGTGTCATGACCCTCCCAGATGGACCTTTTTGATATGAAAAACAATGTATTAATTTATGATGCTTTAATACTTGATTTTATGCAATTAAGTAGCTATGTGATATTAATAGATATTGAAGAGCATGATACTTCTACAAGTTACCAATGTGTAGAATTAGGTGCACCTGTAAGTGAAATAAGTTGAGTCATCCATCGAAGGTGAGGGTACTTGAGTTTAGGGAAGTGATGATAAGGCAACTCGAAGGTAACAAGGATGGATACCTTCATATAGACATGCATTCATTTAAGGGATAATCATCAATATCTAGCCACATTGAGCCCTAAACTGATAGACTAGTAGTATTGTAAGTTCTAAAGGCTAAGACAGGTGACTAGATTGATGGAAAGACTCCTTTGTTTTCTGCACATGCTTGATTATATTTTACTTTAGTACTATTTACCTTAATAATTTTTGAGCTATGAATGAACAAGTTGTCTTCATAACTCTTTGCATGCCTTGGTAAATAGAATAGTAAAGAGATATCATTTTAAATAAATAAGTTAATTTATTTAAATAGTAAAGGGATATCATTTTAAATAAATAGTTGATTTATTTAAATAATAAAGAAATATCATTCTTAAATAAATAGTTGATCTAATTATAATGATAAGGAAATCTCATTTTAAATAAATAGTTAATTTATTTTAAATAATAAAGAGATCTCATTTTAAATAAATGGATGATTTATTTTATAGTTATAAAGAGTTTTCATTTTGAATAAAATATGATTTATTTCATATTGATAAATAAAACTTAAAAAAAGGTTGTTTTATATTAAGAAATAAAAGAACCCCATTAAGCAAATGACTTCTCTATTTGAAATGATAAATGTAATTCATTGAACTCATAGAGAATAGACTTTAACTAGTTGAATTGATGGGAATTCGCTTAATTCAAAATGATCAACCAATATGGTTTAAATATGATAAGATCACCCTTAAGAATTAGATAGGCCACCATATTTAAACATGATTAGACCAGTTATGCAAATTTCCCTCTAATGTGAAGGGATGACTTCTTTATGGCAAGCACCTTGGGAAGAGGTAGGAGGAATGTTCACACCTATCACTTGATGGATGTAGATGGAGAACTATGGCAAGTAGGTGAGGGATGTAAGCAAAGGATAAGGGATATATATGGAAGGAGGGAAAATAGAGGAAAATGTAGTAATAGAGAGGATAGTGTGGAAGGGAGTTCAGGGGAGATAGGAGGAAGCACTACAAAGTGTTGAGCAAGGTGCAACGGCAGTATTCTCATTGTTGTCAACATACTCAGATGGACAGGTTGATGTAGTGGACAGTTTTTCAAAGTTTTTTTAGAGTATGTACAGTGATGTTCAATTCTTATGAGGATGTTTTTGATGTTTGGATGAAGTTGTTACAGGTTGTTCATACAAATTTGCAAAAGTTGAAAAAATCGTCAAGACGTCAAAAATTTGCAAAAGTCATCACAGGTGCAGTTGGACAAGATAGATCAGTTTGGAACATGCCAGAATTTCAGGAAATAGTCCAAAACAGTGTTGGAGGTGTCAACACAGTGTTTGGATTGATCGATGATGTTTTTGGTATCTTGGTGGATGATTTAGCAAGTGGTTGTACATGCCAAAAAAGGATAGTTTTGTCAGAAGCACTACAAGCAAACCGAGTAGAATTTGATAGAAAAATTAAAAATAGAGGTGGTCATTATCTTCAAGAACATGTTTTCCAAATTTCCACAAAAACGGAGAAACGAGGCGAATGTTACAAGGGTTGCAAGACTGTCACAAAAACACTCTTTTTGGAAAAAGTGTGTCAGTAGTAGTTTTTGTGGAGGTGGTACAGGTTAACCATAAGGAGTTATACAGTGATATTTGGATTGGACATAGTAAGAATTTTATATATTCTAAATTTCAAATTTCAAAGAAAACAGAGTTACGAGGTGAGAGTTATGATTGTTGCAAAAATGGTACAGGTCACTTTTATATCAATTTGTTCCACTTGTGTAAAATCCTTTAGTTGGCCGTTTCTTCCTTGCAGAGTTGCCAGAGTTTTGGTTCCAAGTGTTGTTACACCTTCAAGGCATCAAATAGAGCATCTTTCATTTTTGGTTTGAGGTGTCACATGGCTCCGAAGTAAGAGAACGAGTAAGGTGTCAATTCTTTGCATGTGACGTGTTTGACGAAATGCCTTCTCAAAATTAAAAAAAGGAAGTTATATTGTTTTAAGAAGCTTCATTAAAGAAAATATTTTTAAAAATTAAAAAAGGAAAAATAATGCAAGTGTATGCTTTTTAAGTGACAAGGGATTTTATTGAAATGTGGGGACTTTATTTTATGAAGAGAGAAGTGTGTGTGGAGAAAAATAAAGAGTGAAAATCCGTGATTTTTGGAGAGAAGTAAAAAATGTCACTTTAGTATTTTGGGCATAGTGTGTTCTCATATGATATCCATTTTTGCTAAAATTTTGATATGAGTTTGCAGAGAAAATGTTGCACAATACCCAGAAAGCATTTATCAATTGGCAGAACGAGCTAAGAGAACAATCATTTTTTTGTGAGAAGAGAAGATTCAAATTCTAAGTAATGCAGAGAGAGGGATGTTATACTGGGTGAAATAGAAAGTTTTAGATTTTGAGCTTACAGACCATAGAGGGTTCTGGTTTTAGTGAAGAAATTCATATATGTCATTTTATTATCAATATCATAATCAAGTGGGTGCTTGGTAGAGGGGTTGGTGCTCCTTTCTATTGGTGCAGATAAATCAGGGGTTGGTGCTCCTTGCTATTGGTGCAGATAAATTAGGGGTTGGTGCTCCTTCCAGTGGGTGTTGGTAAATTGATTGTAAAGTTGATGCTTTGCAAAGGCTGGATTTGGTTGGGAGTCCAAACAATTATTTTTGGAGATGTAGCCAAATCGGTTAACCTCAGTACATCTTGTGTTGTGTGATGTTCTCTTGTTATACTTTATTTGGTTTTATGTTTTCATTGTTTTGGATTTGAGTGTTGAAGATTTAAGTTTTAAAGAGCTACACTGATTCACCCCCTCTCTCAGTTTCATTGTGAGACTAATAATTGGTATCATAGCGAGGTTCCTGAATAGACTTAACCAGCTAGGGTGATCTTGGAAGTGACACAATGGCAGGTGGTGAAGGCTTCTCATCAAACAAAGCACCATTATTTGATGGAACTAATTACGCATTTTGGAGACTCAAGATGCAAAAATATCTTTGTTCTTTGGAATATGACATTTTGGATTCAGTATATAGTGGATACACAATACCCTCCACTTCTCCAATCGATGTTGCCGATAAGAAACTTTTTGAGAATTACTCAAAAGCAAAGAATGCTATCATGTGTGGATTAGTGGACAACAAACTGGTAAATATTATGGGTTGTAAAAAGACAAAGGAAATATGGGACAAACTGAAGAGCATTCATGAATGAGGCGTTAAGATCAAGGAGGCCAAGTTACAAACACATCGAGCTCAATTTGAAGTATTTTTTTTGGTAGATAAGATACTATAGCCTTAATACCGGGTTTTACAGGTTGACCCAAAATATTTTACAAAAATCAGCCCAGGGTTGTTTATGAACATATCCTTAATAAGGATCCTATGTATGTAAAATCTACATGCCACAAAAGCCATTACATCTGGTAAGGCACATAGCCTATTATCAAAAAGAAACTTCCCATACAACAATTTGGGTATACCCCAAGAAAATACACATGCGTCATAATTACCAAAAAGAAACAGACACGGATCCCTTCCTTGAGACAATGGAGAAACAAAAATCTATAGACACACATAGCAGAGTACTAAAAAAACTCCCACAAGCTCTATATTGATAGTTACTCTTAATAATTCTTTGGTAATTGCTTTCTTCCGTATATGACATGCTTTGGTACCACATACTATCTTAGCCAATCAGAATTGGAGAAATGAACCTACTGGATAGATTTATGAAGGTGGCTATCTGGTGGTCCATGTGGCTTTGGTTTGAAGTCTTATATTGACATTTCTTTCCTTCCTTGTGATTATCAACCAACCTCAAATTACTAAGATGACTAGGAGCCATGTTATCTGACATGTGACTGTCCCCTTTAGTCTTTGTGGTATTTCCACGAAAAAATCCACAAAGACTGACAACTTAGATAATTTTTATTGTGAGTATAATTCAAAAAAGAGACGAGAATTCTCCTAGCCTTCAAACTTATAGTGCCTTCCCTGTTGGTAAATTTAACTATCATTCTTGGCATTATTGTTGAAAAAGCTCCTCTACTTCACTCGGGACACCGTGTTCCCATTTTAAAAGTCTGTCACCATCGACACCCAAATTGGCCAGCTTATCAACAATTTTATTAGCTTCTCGAAAGACATGTTGGGATTTTCTGTCCTGTATTCCCTGGAAAAGGATCCTAGCCTCTTCAACAATTGTTTTAATCCTCCAAGGAGGTGTTTTCAAATTATTGAGGAGATTTATAACATGCATAGTGTCTCCTTCTATGATAAAATTGCCTTCTAAGTCTTGAGTCATTTGAAGGCCTCTCCACATAACTCTAGCTTTAGTTTCATTGTTTTTTCTTATTCCCAAATATTCAAAAAACACAAGCATCATATTCCCATTATGATCTCGTATAATGCCACCAACGCCTACTTTGCCAGGATTGTCCTTAGCTGCTCCATAAAAGTTAAGCTTAAACCAACCCATAGGAGGTGGAGACCACTTAAAATTGGCTCTGGGGTTGACTACCCTGGGCACAGACTCATCTAACAAGGTTAAGCTTAAATATTGAGCAATCGTGGTCTCCTATAGATGAGGTTTACAACTATCAAAAGGTATAAGGTTCACATTCTCGTTGGTAAATGATAGGATCCTAGCAATGATAGTTTTATGATCATGGATAGACTCATTAAAGACTCTATGGTTCCTTTCTAACCACACCTACCAAAGATAGTGATTGAGACAAATTTTCCACATGTATCTAAGTCTTTGGCTTGAAAAGGGGTAAGGCCACTGGATGAAAAAATCAAGTACGATGGCTGGTTTAACCCATGAAATATTTAATGCCTAAAAAACCCCAGTCTCAGTTTGAAGTATTAAAGATGAATGATGATGAGAATATAGAGGCATATATGATGAGAGTTAATGAATTCATTAATGTGATTAGAGGACTCGATGAGGAAATCAAAGATTTTGTCATCGTGAAAAAGGTATTAAGACCCTTTCCCCAAAGATTTGATTCTAAAGTTTTAGCTATAGAAGAAGATAAAGATCTAAATTATTTTAGTATGGATGAGATTCATGGTTCTTTGACTGCATATGAGATGAGAATAGGAAAATCTAAACCCACAAATAGAGAAGCTACTTTTAAAGCCCATAAAAATATGAAAGCAAAACAAGAATTCGAGGAAGAAGAGACATCAGATGAAATGGAAGCAAAATTTATTCAAAAACTAAAAAGGGGAAAAGTAAAATACAGAGGAAAGTTATCATTTAAATATTTCAACTATGGACGTGTTGGGCATTTTGCAGCTAAATGTCCACTTAATGATAAGAACAGAAGTGATGAAGGATCGCATGAAGAAAGAAGTGACTGGAAGAAAAAACCAAATTTTAGAAAAGGCAACTTCAAGAAGAAAATTTTCATCTCCAAGAATGTCAATTCATCAGAAGATAGCTCCAATGAGGATTCTAAAAAGGAAATAGGTGAAGCTCTTTTCATGGCACTCAAAGAAGAAAAACTAAAAAAAGAACAAGAATGTGATGAAGAAGAAATTGATGCAGAAGTGAATTTGGAAGAGGAACTAATTGCAGCTCTAGATGAATTGAAGATAGAAAAAATAATAATAAGAAAATTTTAAGAAATCTTGAGGATGCAAATGAAATAATAACAAATTTGAAAGTACAGATAGAAGAATCCAAAAAAATATTCGAAGATCTCAAAGTGCAAATAACCATGAAAATAGATTATTGCAGCAAGATAGAAGAAGATATTATTGGTTTAAGAATGTATCTAGAAGAGATGAATCAAAAAATTAGTTGTTATCACAAACATGAAGAAATTTCTATGAAGTTGGATAAGATCATAAATAACCAAAAGACTAAAGGCATCAAATTTGGTTTGGATTTTGATGAAGGAGAATCGTCAAATGGATCAAAGGCCATAAATGAAGAATCCACAAAGAATGAAGAGAAGAAATAGGTTGATCAAGCAAAAATGAATCATGCAAAGGAAAGCAATAATGCAAGGCACGCAAGGAGAATTGACAATGATGGCTTCACCAATGTCACACAAAAAAGAAGAAGAATATTTATGGCTCCTATGACAACATGGCAAAATCCACCATCCAGGTTCAATCATATATTTTTTATTACTGTTTTAAATGTAATGGTTATCGACATAAGATCTCAAATTGCAAGTATAATGTAGGACCAAGGAATTTTACCAATAGAAATGCTTTTTCACCTTTGATGGATTATGCAGTAGAATGTTATAAATGTCATAATTTTGGGCATATTGCAAGAAATTATTGAAGTACATTTGCATCAAATCAATTTCAGGGAAGAAAATTTCAGCCTAATGGAATAAGATAAAATAGAAAATTTCCCAAAAAATATGCACAAGCTACTGAAAAAGAAAAGCCAAAAAAAGAGCCCAAAATTGTAATCAAACCTGAGTGGAAAGAAAAAGAGCGACCTAAGGAAGAAAAGGAATCCTTGATCGTACAAAAGACATTTAAAGCACATAATAAATCTTCACCATGGATACTTGATAGTGGATGCTCCAATCATATGATAGGTGACAAAAAATTGAGAAGTTGCAGCAATATGAAGGTGGTTCAGTAAAGTTTGAAAACAATGATGGAGCTAAGATAGTTGGAAGAGGTTTAGTTAAGATTAGTGATGGAAAAATCAGGTCAAAAGAAGTCTTGTTTGTGGTTGGTCTGAAGCATAACTTGTTGAGTGTAAGTTAGATTTGTGATAGAGGTCATGAAGTGATCTTTAAGAAGCAAGGTTGTGAAGTCAGAAAGGCAAACAATGGGAAGTTGATAGCAACTAGATCAAGGACATCTGGAAACCTGTACACTCTCTTAGAGACTTCAGAAGGAGCTTGCTTGATTGGAAAAGAAGAAGAGAATTGGTTGTGGCACAAGAGGCTCGGTCATATCAGTTTTGAAAATCTAGTAAAAATCAGCTCAAAGAAAGCAGTGAGAGATATTCATACCATTGGCAAACCATCAAATAACATTTGTACTTCATGTCAAAAGGGGAAGCAAAATAGAGTCTCATTTAAAACAAAAGAGTACTACACAAGAAAACATTTGTAACTAGTACATACTGATTTATGTGGACCCATGAGAATGCAAAGCATAAACGGTGACAAATATTTCATGTTGTGTATAGATGACTATTCCAGGATGACATGGGTACTATTTTTGAAGCATAAATCAAAATATTTTGAGATGTTCAAGGTTTTCAAAAACCAAGTTGAGAATCAAACAAGAAAAATGATTAAATGTTTAAGGTCAAATAGAGGAGGAGAGTTCATTTCAGAGGATTTCACAGAGTATTGTGAAAAATATGGCATTAGGAGATAGTTTTCAGCAACCAGGACACCTCAAAAGAATGGTGTGGTAGAAAGAAAGAACAAGACAGTGTAGGAAATGCCACAGAATATGTTGACTGAGAGCAAAGTAGCAAACAATTTTTGGAAAGAGGCAGTCCATACTGCGGTATACATCCAAAATAGGTACATGTTGAGGATGCATGAAATCAAAACTCCTTATGAGTTGTGGTTCGGTAAAAAGACAACAACAAGATACTTTAAAGTTTTTGGTAGCAAGTGGTACATCAAAATAACTGAAGAAAACCTTGGTAAGTTTGAAGATATAGCGTATGAAGGTATTTTTCTTGGCTATTTGTCAAAAAACAAAGCTTACAAATGCTACAAGAAGAGGCTAAGGAAAATTGTGGATAGTTCCGATGTTAAAGTTGATGAAGGAAGGGAACAAGTAATTAGTTATGAAGAGAACTACCCAATTTATAAAGAGGTCATTGAAGGAGATGAGAAAAAGGAAATGGAAAAGAAACCAAAAATTGACTCAGAGGATTCAAACAATGATTCATAAGTGGAAGAAAAAAAGAAATTCAAAAGAGGCAGCTGGCAAAAAGATCATCATAGAGAGAAAATAATTGGAGACCCACAGTTGGTGTCCAAACAATAAAAAGATTAGTAACTACTCTTTATTATCCAGCATTAAGCCCAAAAATGTTGTTGACACAAGCAAATATGAAAGTTGGGTAAAGGCAATAAATGAAGAATTAGATCAGATCGAGAAAAACAAGACTTGGGAGTTAGTACCAAGACCCGCAAATAAAAATGTAATCGATACTAAATGGGTCTTTCGAAACAAATTGAATGAAGACAGACAGGTAGTCAGGAACAAAGCAATATTGGTATGCAAAGGCTATGCACAAGTTAAAGGTATTGACTTTGAGGAAATATTTGCACTTGTAGCTAGACTAGAGGCAATTAGAATGTTTTTGGCTTTAGCAGTTTACAAGAATTTCAAAGTTTATCAAATGGATGTGAAATCAACATTTTTGAATGGAAAACTTGAAGGGGTTTATATTGAGCAGCTAGATGGTTTCCAACTTGGTGATGATACCAAATTGGTTTGCAAGTTGAAGAAAGCATTATATGGCTTAAAATAGGCACCCCGAGTATGGTATGCAAGGCTATACAATTATCTTACTTAGCAAGGGTTCAAGAAAGGTATGGTGGATAGTAATTTGTATGTCAAAATAGAAAATGATCATCATATTATTCTTTTTGTATACGTAGATGATATCATATTTGGCAGCAACAAATATGAGTTGTGTAAAGATTTAGCAAATAAGATGCAGAAAGAATTTGAAATGTCAATGATTGGTGAAATTTCGTATTTCCTCGGATTTCAAGTTAATCAAAAGGAGAAGGGCATATTTATTTCTCAAATTAAATATGTGAAAGAGATGCTAAAAAATTTCACAATGGAGGATTGTAAGCCAGTTAGCACTCCCATAATGGCAGGTTGCAAGTTGAGCAAGGATGACAAATATTTATATTTTGATCAAACTATGTATAGATCTATTATTGGGAGCTTATTATACTTGATAGCTACCAGACCAGATATTTTTTAGGTAGTATGCATGGTAGCATGATTTCAGGCTAGTCCCAAGGAGACTCATGTGACAGTAGTGAAGAGGATTCTTCGGTACCTCAAGGGTACTATGGAGTATGGGTTATGGTATCCAAAAGGTAAGGAATTCACCCTTATTACGTATTTAGATGTAGATTGGGTAGTATCTATAGATGACAGGAAGATAAACAGTGGTGGTGCATTCTATATTGGAAATAGGTTGGTCATGTGGCACAGTAAGAAATAGGAGTCAATCTCCTTATCCACAACAAAGGCAAAATATATTGCAGCGACAACATGTTGTACGTAGGTGTTATTAATGAAACAAAATTTGAAGCATATCGACATTAATTTTAGTGAGCAAATATTAGTTAAGTGCAATAACACCAGTGCCATTAACATCTCAAAGAATTTGGTTATGCATTCTCACACAAAACATATTGCTATCCGATATCATTTTTTGAAGGAGAAAGTTGTGGAAGGTGAGGTTAAATAGGATTTTGTTCCAACAATAGAGCAAGTAGTAGATATCTTTACCAAACCATTGCCCAAGGAATTATTTAAGTACCTTTGCAAGAAATTATGAGTGGTCACACTTCGTAAGAATTGACTAGCTATTGGGACCACATTCTCAGGGGGAGCATTTGTGTATTTGTTTATATTTTTGTTCATGTTTGTGATTTTTGATAAGTGTAATATTTTTTGCCTGAGAATGTTGTGCATGGACTTAGGGGGAGTTTGTAGTAGCCCTTTGGTCTTGTTTTCAAATTGGGAGAAGAGTTACAGGAAATTGTGTGTGTGTTGCCAACAATTCCAAAGGGGGAGATTGTTGAGCAAGGTGCAACGATAGTATTGTCATTATTGTCAACACACTCATATGGATAGGTTGATGCAGTGGAAAGTTTTTTAGAGGTTGTTCAGAGTATGTACAGTGGTGTTCAATGCTTATGAGGATGTTTTTGATGTTCGGGTGAAGTTGTTACAGGTTGTTTGTGCAAATTTGTAAAAGTTGAAAAAATCGTCAGGAAGTTGTCAAAAATTTGCAAAAGTCATCACAGGCATATTTGGATAGGATGGATCAGTTTGGAACAAGCCAAAATGTCAATAAATAATCCATAACAGTGTTCGAGGTGTCAACACAATGTTTGTATTGATCGGTGACGTTTTCGGTATCTTGGAGGATGATTTGGCAAGTGGTTGTATATATCAAAAAAGGGCAATTTTGTCAGAGGTACTGTGAGTAAACCGAGAAGAATTTAATAGTGAAATTCAAATTGGAGGTGGTTTTTATCTTTAATAAAATGTGTTCCAAATTTACACCAAAACGGATAAATGAGGCGAATGTTACAAGCGTCACAAGACTGTCACAAAAATGCTCTTTTTGGAAAAAGTGTGTCAGCAGCAGTTTTCATGGAGGTGGTACAGGTGAACCATAAGGATTTATGTAGTGAGATTTAGAATGGATGTAGTTAGAATTCAAAATATTCTATTTTTCAAATTTTAGAGAAAATATATTTACGAGGTGAGAGTTATGATTATTTCAAAAACGATACAGGTCACATTTATGTCAATTTGTTCCACTTGTGCAAAATCCTTCAGTTGGCCATTTTGACCTTACAGAGTTGCCAGAGCTTTGGTTTTAGTGTTTTTACACCTTCAAGGCATCAAATAGGGCATATTTTATTTTTTGTTTGAGGTGTCACATGGCTCCAAAGTAAGAGAACGAGTAAGGTTTCAATTCTTTGCATGTGACGTGTTTGACAAAATGCCTTCTCAAAATAAAATAAAAAGGAAGTTATATTGTTTTAAGAAGCTTCATTAAAGAAAATATTTTTAAAAATTGAAAAAGGAAAAAGAATGCAAGTGTGTACTTTTTAAGTGACAAGGGATTTTACTGAAATGTGGGGACTTTATTTTGTGAAGAGAGGTGTGTGTGGAGAAAAATAAAGAGTGAAAATTCGTGATTTTTGGAGAGAGGTGAAAAACGTCACTTCAGTATTTTGGGCATAACGTTCTCATACGATATCCATTTTGGCTGAAATTTTGAGAGGATTTTGCAGAGAAAGTGTTGCACAATACTTAGAAAGCGTTTAGAAATTGGAAAAATGAGCTAAGAGAACAATCAATTTTTTTGTGAGAAGAGAAGATTCAAATTTTGAGTAATGCAAAGAGAGGGATGTTATACTGGGTGAAATAGAAAGTTTTAGATTTTGAGCTTACATACCATAGAGGGTTCTGGTTTTAGTGAAGACATTAATATATGTCATTTTATTATAAATATAAAAATCAAGTGGGTGCTTGGTAGAGGGGTTGGTGATCATTTCTATTGGTGTAGATAAATCAGGGGTTGGTGCTCCTTTTTGTTGGTGCAGATAAATTAGGGGTTGGTGCTCCTTCCAGTGGGTGCTGGTAAATTGATTTTAAAGTTGGTGCTTTGCAAAGGATGGATTTGGATGGGAGTCCAAACAATAATTTTTGGGTATGTAGCCAAATCAGTGAACCTCGATACATATTGTGTTATGTGATGTTCTCTTGTTATACTTGCTTTATTTGGTTTTATGTTTTCATTGTTTTTTCTTTGAGTGTTGAACATTTAAATTTTTAAGAACTACACTGATTCACCCCCCCTCTTAGTGTCATTATGAGACTAACAGGAAGTGAACAAAGTAACTAATAAGGAAGAGGAGGAAGTGGATGATGGGTGCTCTCGAGTGCAACCCAAATAGATCACCAACAACAAATATACCATGTTGAACTCATATTACACTAAGTAAGATGTGTTTAATATTTCCATTTGTTGATTTTAGACTATTGTTGGGTTACGGGTTTTTTCTTGTTACGTTGACTCCTTTAAACTATGGAAAAATTACTCCTTAAATATGTTATGCTAATTATAATAAAGTGGTCTTCTAGACATCCTCCTGTTGACTGCTATGGAGCCATCGTAAGCATGTGGCCATGTTGTAGCACCCTTGTCTAGTTGACTAGATGTGGTAGCACACTTGTCTTATTGAATGGTTATGGTAGCACCCTTGTCTGGTTGGCTGGTTATGGTAGCACCCTTGTCTGGTTGGCTAGTTATGGTAGCACCCTTGTCTGGTTGGATGGTTATGGTAGCACCCTTGTCTAGGTGGCTAATTATGGTAGCACCCTTTGTCTGATCGACTGGTTGTACCAAAATCTACCTACCACTATGGATGCTACTTCTAATGATTAATATATTACTAGTAAGCTTAGAAAACATGTAGAATATAAGGACCTCCAAGTAAGACATCCACTTATGCACCAGATATAACACTTTCCTTGACATTCATAGCCATTCTCGGTAGCCACCCTTGGCTACATCAATGCTAGGATGACCCAACCACATTGCAGCTCTCGTGTGACACCGTGGATGACCCAACCACATCATTGATGTCATTTGACACTGAGGAGACCCTGAAAACTCCACCTAAACGTTGAATTACTATGGGATAGAAGCCATCTTGGTTGTGCCTTATCATCCTTTATGTCGTAAAACACCCTATGTTAATATTTCCTCCCTTTGTTGGAATCGAATGTTGGTTAATCACTGCGTAAGAGGGACCATAGGTTATGTTTGGTTGGAAAAAATCTTAAATGTTATTTCATTATCTAAAATTGTATATTTTAGGGTAATAAAAGGAAATAATCTTTAACATTATTTCATTATCTAAAATTGTAGATTTTAGGGTAATGAAAGGAAATAATCTTTAAATGTTATTTCATTATCTAAAATTATAGATTTTAGGGTAGTGAAAGGAAAGAATCTTTAAATATTATTTCATTATCTAAAATTGTAGATTTTAGGGTAATGAAAGGAAAAAATATTTAAATGTTATTTCATTATCTAAAATTGTAGATTTTAGGGTAATGAAAGGAAAGGATCTTTAATGTTATTTCATTATCTAAAATTGTAGATTTTACAAAAATGAAAGGAAATAATATTTAATGTTATTTCATTATCTAAAATTGTAGTTTTTAGGGTAATGTAAGGAAAGAATATTTAAATTTTATTTCATTATCTAAAATAGTAGATTTTAGAGTAATGAAAGGGAAGAATCTTTATTGTCATTTCATTAGCTAAAATGATAGAATTTAGTTTAATGAATGTGAATATGGTTTGTTTTGTAAATTAAGGGTATGGAACATGAAGAAAAATGTTTATTTGAAGTTTAAAGTAGTTGGATTTAATTGGATAATGAATGTGAATATGGTTTGTTTTGTAGATTAAGGGTATGGGAATTTAATTTATGAAATGAAGAAAAATATTTAATTGAATATTAATGTAGTTGGCTTTAATTGATGAAAGTGAACCTAGGTTATTTAGAAATTAATGGTATGGGACTTTTATTATTAAATAAGGGTTAGACCATTTATTACAAGTAAGAGCATGTGGACTTGATGCATGGTTGAGTAGCTCTCATAACAAAATGAGTGAGGAAATGAAAGAGTGGATTTCTATGATGTCAACTATGCATTAGAAATTTGAATTGCTTGGGTTATTTGTATAGTTGCAATTTGGCAATAAAATGAACAAAAGTATTTAGAAGCATGTCTATCCTAAACTATGAGTGTCCTGAAACCCTACTATCCTCACTTGATCGATGGAAGAGTGGGAGGACCAAAGTCATGAGATGGACCAATGCACAATTTTGCTCTCTACCTTACATCTTGCTTATTTATGCAAATAGATTAGATTTGTGGGGAGGTTTCCCTAATGAAATTGATGTAATGTATTGTTTGAAGGTATGGGGTTTACCATACATATGTAATAAATGAACAATATGGTTGATGCACCTTGTATTCCATTAATTGAATGTAGTTGTATTTAAATCCTTTCTATTGCATGTTTATCCTTTAATTATTGCTTATGTTTTAGTTATCCTTTGCTTGTTAATGATTCATGTTTTTTTAGATTTAGTATCTAGATTTATTATTTATAGTATTGTTTTAATATTTGTTATAAAAAAACAATAGTAAGTTCTAGGTGAATTTAGAGAATGACCTAAGGGCTTGAGACCCCCTTAGAAATATTGGTAAATAGGTTTAGAATATCATACCAGAGTTAAGATAGCTTGTCAAAGGATAATATTGATAGCTTACCTCACAATACATGTAGCATACCCATACATAATGGATTTTTTAGAATATGGATATATGTGTACACCTTCTAATTATTGAAGGTGGTAAGTCAAGCTCATTAATATTGACGATATGGATGGACCTAGGTGCATAACATGAGATATACCTACACAGAAGGGACTTGTGTGATGGGAATCTTGTGTGGTATAGTTATTTAGAAACTTAGGGATTTTTAAGCATTAAGTCAATCTAAGGTTGGTTAGGGGTTTATGAATCCCTATCCTTAGTAAAAAAAAATTCTTTCTCTTTTTGTGTATTTTTTTCTTGATTTTTGGGTTATCACATTTGGTATCAGAGCTCTAGGTATGAGGGTATAGAAATTCTTATGTATAGAAATATATTCAGGAACCTCCAATGAAGGCTTGCTTAAGTTTAAGTTAAAATCTGGGATGACCTAGAGTTTTTTCTTATTAGAATCTAATGGAGTTGATTCCAAGGGAATATGAATGTTATGATACCTCAATATGATATTTGGTATTAATGATACATCAAAATATTAGAACATGATCCTAGTTAGATTTATAATGATTTGGCTAGAACTCTGTAATGTGGTTTGAGTTAGTGATTCAGTTTAATATGAAGTTGTAATCTAATTCTTTTCTTGATTGGAACCAGATCAAGATGCCACTTAAGGCCAGGAGAGGAAGACCTTTGTCTAGACAAAATCGATAAAGTAATGTCAAATAATTGATATAGAATGAGAGTCCAAAAACTCCCAATATGATAATAGAAGATCTCACTAACATAATTGTCGCATTGCAAGATCAGTTAAGGCAAGTGTTAGAAACTATTACAAAATAAAATTTGCAAGCTAGAGATTCTAAAGTAAGCCAAGCTGAGGGGGTGAATATAGAGTAGATGCAAGCTAGAACCATATTAGAGAAGGAAATGATAAAATATCTAAATAATATTTGTATCTCCAAGTTTGATGGAGAAGGAGAAGGAGATGCAGTTGAGGCTTGGTTAAGGGAACTGGAAGTTTTCTTCATGGTAAAGGGATATTCTTCAAGAACCCAAATTGTTTGGGCTACTATCTACCTTGAAGGGGTTGCCCTAGATTGGTGGGAAACTTACTATGAGGAAACTAATATTGAACCAGTAGATATTCCATGGAAGGAATTTATAGTTATCTTTAAGAAGAGGTTCCTCACAGAGCATTTATAAACTCTAAAATTTGAGGAGTTTTCCAGTCTAAGGCAAGGAACCAACTTAGTGGAGTTATAGTACAAGAAGCTAGTAAAATTGTTGAAGTATGTACGCATCGATAATGATAAAATGCAAATTCATAAGTTTACTCATGGATTGAAATATAGGATAAAGCATGATGTAGAGATGTAGGAACCCAAGTCATTGCAAAAGGTATGTGACCTAGCAAAGAAAGTAGTGTCACACTTTCGTTAGAAATATGAAACCTTGTCTGAGAAAGATTGAAAAGAACTAAAGAAGAGAAATTACAATGGGATTGTAAAATGGGAAGCCAAACAAGATAAAAAGGCTAAGAACCCTCAAAATCTGGAGAAGGAGTCTAATGGAAGCTAGAATAAGTTCAAGAAAAACTTTTATAAGAAAGGTAGAAAACCCAATAATGCTAAGCCTTAACAACAAAAACGACAAGTGTCATTTCCAACAATTAAGGGTGAGGAGAAAAAACTAAAAAAGTGACAAGGGCCCAAGGATAGTTGTTACCATTATAGAGGGCCCCATTTTGCTAACCAATTCCCATACCGACCAGGGCCAAGTACATCCAAGTACATCCAAAATTAAAAGAAAGGAACCTATGCATCAGATCTACACCGCAACTGGGAGTTAGAAGCTCGAGGGGTATCCACCCCAATGATTTTAAAAGGTAATATTTTTATAATAAAGTGAATATATTAGTTTATAGTGGAGCCAATGATAGATTTATTTCTTGTAAGTTAGCAAAAGATATACCAAAAAGACCAGGGTATTTGGCTCATAGATGGAAGGATGAGTATGGTTCTAGATAGACCTACTCTATAAACCATTACTTCCTGATGATGGAAATTACTTTAGCTAATGGATCTACAAAAGATTACCTATATGTAGCTCCACTTCATGCCTTTGATGAGACACTAGGGATGGATTGGTTACAGGCCTATAAAGTCATAATCAATTTCTAGGATAGATGGATCGAATATTTTGAAAGAGGCAAGGAAAAGCTATGAATTCATAGTGAACAAGGGGCATTCAAACCCTATATTTTTTCAGCTATGCAATTGAAGAATGCCTTAAGGAAATAAGGGATAATTTATGTAATAAATATAAATGAAGTTGAAGAATGCCGAAAGAAAGAGGTGTTGGAGACACATCCATTTTTATAGGATTTCAAGGATGTATTCCTTGAATATTTACTTGGGCTCCCTCTTGTACGAGAATTTTATTTCACTATTGATCTTATGCTGGGAGTGGAACCAATTCACAGATCCCCTATAGGATGTCACCCATTGAGATGTAGGAATTAAATGTATAGTTGCAAGGGTTATTATAGAAAGGGTTGATAAAACCAAGTGTGTCACCTTGGGGTGCACTTGTTTTATTTGTGAAAAAGAAATACAACTCTTTAAGATTGTGTATTGACTACAAGATGTTGAATAAAGATACAATCAAGAACCAATATCCCCTACCTAGGATTGAGGATTTAGTTGATCAATTAAGGGATTCCACGATATTTATAAATATAGATTTAAGGTTAGGGTATAACCAGTTAAGAATATGTGAGAAGGATACTCACAAGACAATATTTAATACTAGGTATGGTTATTATGAGTTTACAGTCCTACCTTTTGGACTAACTAATGCCCCATATGCCTTCATGAATTTAATGAATAGTGTGTTCAAAAGGCACCTGGACCAATTTATCCTTGTATTTCTAGATGATATCCTAATATACTCTTGGAACAAGGAAGAGTATGATAAGAATCTCAATATCGTATTAGAGTTGGTAAGGAAAAATCAACTCTATGGGAATATAACCAAGAACAATTTCTATATTCAAAGGTGTGCTATTTGGGACATATCATATCAAAATAAGGGATTGTTGTCGATTTGGATAAGATAAAATCCATATTAAATTGGCCACACCCTACTAATATTATTGAAGTAAGAAGGTTCATGGGGTTAATGGGCTACTATATATGTTACATAAAGGATTTCTCAAAGATTTCATAGATAATAACTAACATTTAGAATAAAGGTATGGAGTTCAAATGGATAGAAAAATGTGAGAATACTTTTGCTTTGTTGAACTAAAAACTCACTATCGCACCAATATTGAGTATTCTAGATCCTCAAGAATATTTTTTAGTATGCATTGATGCATCACTGGAAGGGTTAGGAGGAGTAATCATGTAAGAAGAGTTAGTAGTAGCTTATACTTAAAGGAATCTTAAAAATCTTGAAGTTAATTATGCTACTCATGATTGAGTGCTAGCTGATGTGGTGCACACTCTCAAGGTCTAGGGCCATTATCTTGTAGGAAGACCTTTTGAGTTAAAATTATACCATCAAAGTCTATGACACATATTTACCAAACCAATACTTAATGTGATGCAGATAAGGTGGATTGAGTTTATAGTTGATTATGAATTTGAAATTGAGTACATAAAATGGAAAGAGAATAAGGTTATGAATGCCTTGAGTAGAAGGAAATACATAGTAGTAATAACCAGGAGTCACATGAAGATCATGGACCAAGTAAGGTAGGAGAAAAATCAAGATGAATACTGCAAAGAAATTTGAGCTAGAATAGACAGAGATCCTGAGAGCAATAAGGAGTTTGTGATGATATACAACCTTTTGTGGTACAAAGGTAGAATCATCATACCAAAATTAGGGGATTAAAGGAAGCTAATAATGTAGGAAGCCCATAGATATCCTTTTACAACTCACCTCAGAGGGGTAAAGATGGAGGAAAACATGAAAAGAACCTTCTTTTGGGTAGGAATGAAAAATAACATCACTAATTTTTTTTCTCAATTCCTTGAATGTTAGAAGGTGAAGGTAGAATGCAGGCATCCCACAGGACAATTGTATCCACATAGTATACCTACACAAAAATGGCAAGTAATATCTATGGATTTTATAGTAGGTTTACCTAAGACCAGGTACCATCACAATGCAATTCTAGTAGTAGTCGACAAATTGACTAAGGTTACACATTTTATACCTGGGAGCACCAAGGATGATGCTCAAGTGGTGGCTAATAGTCTTTCCAAGGAAGTGTTTCAATTGCATGGATTTCTTGAGATAATCATCTTAGATAGGGACTCCAAGTTCACTTCTAAATTTTGGAAAGCCCTTAACCAAGAAATAAGCACGAAGTTGAACATGAGTTCAACATACCACATTGAAACATATAGTCAAATGGAGTAGGTAAATCAAGCACTAGAAGATATTCTTTGCATGTATTGTATGAATTACAAGTTTTTTCTAGGAATACTTGTAGCACCCTAAAATTGGCGCAGTGAAATTATAATAATTATGTTCACCTTAGTAAATAATTTAAATTCAAAATTTTAACCTCCCAAACCGCCCGTTAACCGTTGGGTAATCCATTTCCCCCTTTTCTGCATCATTTTTAGAGGTTGTTTTGACCGTTTGACGATATCGTCATCGATCAAACGATATCGCCCTCAGATCTGACGATTTCGTCTAGGCTAGGACGTCCAAATGATTTTGTCCCTAAACTGATTTTGCACAATTAGCTTCTGTTCCAACGGGTCTCTAATCCAGGTAGAAGCGTTTCTGTGCCATTAGGGACCCTCCCTCATTGGATATCTCCCAAATAGGGATGATATCCAACCTCCTAACTACTCCTCTAAGCCTATTTAATCCTTAAGACCTTCCCTTCCCAACTCCTGGCTGAAATTCTCTATAACTTAACTTCATACATATTAAATCATCCCAAATTCACACTTGCAGTAGTCCTATATCAATTTTGTTGCAGGTACCATCTTATTTTTTAGTCGGAGCAAGCTTACATCGTCGTCGATGAACCTATTCAGATCGGAGGCGATCCTGTCGAATCAAAGACGATTTCATACCAATGTGGGACGATTTCGACTGCAGTCAACATTGAGGCAATCAGTGCCTAAAGTTTGTATTTCTTCTCCCCTTTTTTTGTTGTTTTATGTTGTAATTAGCAATTTTATTCAGTATTTTATGTTATTTTGCATTTGGAGTTCACCCATATAGCTTAAGTTGCATGATAAGATCATAATTTCTCATTCGAATATCATAATTTGTTTGAATTTCTATTCATAACCATTGTTTAGTATTCATATTGTCATTTTGTGTTGTTTCCCTCTGTTATCACAGGGGTATTCTTTGTATTTTGCATCTGTTTTTCTGTTTGCATGTCACTGACGAATTCTTCTAACAAATTCATCAGATCTCATATGATATTGTCTGATATCAGACGATCATGTCAAATTAGAGGTGATCCTGACTACTTAAAACATAAAAATCTCCATCAGACATCTGGGTCAAGTATTCTTCTTTTATATTATGTAATTTCTCTGTTTTTCTGTCATATTCTATTTTTTTGTATTCATTAAATCTGCACTTTCATATAGATTAATTTAGATTCATTTGGCCAAACCTAGGATATGAATGCTTAAGGCTAAAAATGAACACCTAAAAACACATTCCAAACCTTGGTGTGGAAACTGCCATTAAATGTTTCCTTGTGAACCCACCATCCATCGAAAAATCACCAATATACACCTCCCTTGAGAGGCGGGACCTTTGCAAGTCCTCTTAGTTTGAGGTACCGCGACATCCTTTTCCCATCCTCCTTTCGGGCATGGATCCTATAGCCTGAAGGTAAGGATGCGAAAAATTGTAAACCCGACGTGAATGCATTGTAAACCTTTTGAAAACAAGACAAAAAAAAAAAAAAAATAGGACAACTAAACATAGATGCATTTTAAATAATTTAAGTTTAATATCATGTTTAGATGGTAGCTCCTAAGAAAATATTAGTAGTTACTATAAATGTATAAAACCAATTGGCAGCCATAGAAGTCAATTTTGTACTTAGTGTGCCTGAAACAGATAGCAATCAACTCTTGTGAGACGAACTTGATAGGAGACTTAGTGTCATCTCATCTAGGTCAACACAACTTAAACAAATCAAGAGGCTAGTCCTAGATAGAATCCTGGATCCTCATCAACTTGTCTTTTATCATGAACTTCAGAGAGCCTGCCATAGATGGTTAGCTTATAGGAGATCTCTTGTATCTTCATAATTGTTCATCTTCGAGGAATACCTCGAGAACGCAACCATTGTACACCAGTTCCTAGGTCTTGTAGAAGACCAAGAGGTTGTTCTTATAGATAGGGAAATATGGAATAGAGTTCCTCAAGCTATGTTATATCGAGAGTATTGCCACAAGCTTTACTTCTATCAACCAACATCTGAGACAGATAATATCACTATAGCTCTTTTCATTAAATTTTTAAAAGAAAACTTTCAATTTGAAGAAGAACACTTCATGACTCTTGAAGAATTAGAGCCCATTAATGATATTTATAAATTTTTTATAGAAAACTAGATTATTACTTTCAGTCTTATTATTTCTTGCATTTATTGTATTGTTTGCTATTTTTACAATATTATTACAAAAACAAAGAAAAACTAAAAACATAGCAAAAACTTAAACATTTCATTTCAAATATTGTAGTAGGTATATAGTAAATATATACCTCTTAATCTTGTTGCATATATATATATATATATATATATATATATATTCGAAATCAAAATTTAAGCACTATGCCTAAACTTAGGAATGGTAAAGAAACTATAGGAGAAGAAGAAGTTTGGTTACAAGATACAACTAGAGACCCAAATGTCCTTCCTGAAGATCCAACTTCGGAAGGAAAAACTCTAGCTCAACCAGAAGATGACCTAGGTGAAGATAAGGAACAAGAAGGAAGTGTTAAAGAGGATGGACCCTCATCCCCTAGAGTAGCTCCAGATGGAACTATTGCTTTTGACAACGTAGATCATCTTTGAAAATTTCTTAGTGATAATATTGACGCCCTTAATGTGGCAGTTCGTATTGATAAAGGGCAAATTAGTAACACTCAAGCAGTCATGGAATATATGTATGATGTGTGCACTAATCCCTTGTCGTTCATTGATCAAGAAAGTGATAAGGCTGGGCCATACAATACAGATATGGTCACTATGATGCAAAACATGTCAAAACAACAGGTTACCCAACCTCCTAAGGAACATGTTATTCAACCTAAAATAATTCCTACACAAAATAAACCTTCCTTCACTACTTTATTTCGCCAAACTATTGAGCAATATGCTTCAAGTAAACAAAAACCTAAAACTAAGCCAAATACCAATTTTCAACAATCTAGAATACATCATAATACAACTTCAAAATTCCTTCATAACACTTTTCCTACCAATAATTTACACAATAGCAACATAGCATCTAATCTTCATGTCCCTCCATCATATGCTCACAAAACCCATGTCAATGCCCTACCAAACCAATATGGTGGGCAAACTAGTAATTTGGAAGCCATGGTGAAACAGTTAGCTTCACGTATGGACCAGATAGATCCCTACCGTCCCTCGTATAATTATCGAGAGATCTATAGTCAACCTTTGGATCCCATAGTTGTAGCTCAACCATACCCTAAGCATTTTCCCATGCCCATCCTGCCTATATATAAAGGAACCGAAGATCCCATAGAGCATCTTCGTATGTTTAGGATAGCATGTCATGATATATCACATGATGACTTGCTATTACTAAAAATGTTCTCGAAAAGTTTAGGTGGAATGGCATTAGAGTGGTACTATCAATTACCCACTCATTCTTTGAGAAACTTTGAAGAAACAACTGAATCATTTGTCCATCAATTTAGTTCTTACATCGAGAGGCATGTAACCATTAAATATTTATACAATTTAAAACAAGACAAAGATGAATGTTTTTCCGATTTCTTAGCTATATGGAGGCAGTTGACAGGAAAACTGCATTTTGTGCTACCTTATAGAGAAATGTTGGACATTTTCATCAATAATTTACAAGAACAAATATATTATGAGCTATCAAATGCTACTTTAACTACCTTCGATCAAGCTATAGATTTAGCTCGAAGAGTAGAAGATGCCCTCATTAAGAGAGGCCAACTTAGGAAGAAAGATGATGAGAAAACCTCTAGAAATCAATATAAAAACAAACAAGTTGTCGGTGATGGAGTCACTGACAGCAAAAATGTTGCTAATATCAATGCAACAAAGACAATAGAAAAATTTATATTGAAACCGCCTGACAAACCTCCTAGAGAATTTAATAGGTTGAATCAACCCTTATCAACTATTTTACCTTAATTACTCGAAAGAGGTTTGATCCAATTACCAGCTATCCAAGAACCTGATCCAACTATACCCGGATACAGAGCTGACTTACACTGTGATTTCCATAGAGGACCTGGACACTCTACCAATGCTTGTAAAAGGTTGAAACATAAAATATAGGATTTGATTGATAATAATGAAATGGAGGTGCAAGCCTTCCAACCTAAACAAAACGCTCCTAATAATACTCAGAAGACCATTCCCCAAAATCAAAATAAAAATGCTAATCAAACATTAGACATATTTCAACACCCTTTACCAAGACATGGTAAAGAGGTAGCCAATCAAATCGAACATCATAATGTTCCTCCTCCTACCCAATATGTAGGAACCATTAGCGGACAATTACTTGTTCAAGATCCTCAAATATTTGACACAACCTTATCCCTGGTTATGACCAGGCCTTTAAATAAAATTCCAACTCCTGATTCTAGTGATATAGAATCAGATACTGAAAGTGAAGTGGACATCACTTCAAACCAATCGAATAGTTCTGAAAATGAATCAGATCCTATTCAACCCATCATAGATGTTATGGTTCCAGAAGAACCATTTCCTAGAAGAGTTACTACTCGACCTTCTTCTAATATATTCCTTTCTAATGAACAAGCCATCAATGCTCAACCGAGACCAGTTCAGCGTCTTCACTATAACATTATAGGTACCATCGGAGTTGTCACCCGACAACAAGCTCAAAATTCCCAACAAGAACCAAACCAGAACGATGGATCAGCTCCATTCATTTTGAAAAATCCCAATAAAGGGAATCATGCTCCTACTATTCAACCTAAACCCCCTTACAATATTAATGAGCAATTATCCAATACTACAACCAAAATTTCCCTTTTGGATTTATTAATATCTTCTCCCACCCATAGGGATGAGTTGATGCTTACATTAAGCCAAATGATGGTACCTCAAAACCTTCAACCTGAAGCTATGGCCAATACTATCATCACTCGAGAAGTTGATTGTATTGACTTTCGGGATACAGATATCCCACAACACAGTTTACATAAGGAAAATCCCTTATACATTACTACTCTAATTGGAGATGTAGCTGTCAAACGAGTCTTGATTGATAATGGCTCATCTCTAAATATTTGCACTTTTGACTTCTACCAAATATTTGGCTTTAGAAGTGATGAAATGAAGAAAAATAACATGATTATCAAAGCTTTTAATGATGAAACACAAGAAACATGTGGAGCTATTACCCTCCCATTGCAAGTTGGTCCTAGAACCCTAGAAACAACTGTGTTTATTGTACATTGCCCAGCATCGAACAATATACTTTTGGGTCGCCCTTGGATCAATGCAATGCGAGCGGTCCCATCAACTTTACACCAATGTGTTAAATTTGAGTTTAAAAATTAGTTGGTCACTATCCATGGTGACCCTAGACCCTTTGATATGTGTGCTTTGGTAGAACCTATTGGAGTGCAATTTTGCCCTGCTCTGTCATCCACACATCCTAGTTCTTATTTTTCATCTAAAACTATGAAACACACACCCATAACTTCACCTATTTCCCCTCCATTAATTTCATCCTCCTATATAGACCAACAATCCTCTAAACAAATTACTCTAGAACCTCAAAAAGATCTTAAATCTACAACCAATCCTTCAAGTTCTATCCCTTTAATTTCAAAACCTATAAACACATCAATCATACCTTCCACATCTCAAGATATAGGGGATAATCCTTCTACATCTTATGCCCTTTTCGATGAAATTTTACCAAATTTATCCACAACCTTAATATCAGAAAAAACAAATGCTTTCATGCAAGATTCAATTCTTTTAAATAAATTGCTGCCATCTCCTCGTACTTTGGGCCTCCCACAACCTATGGGAAGTACTTACCAAGTCGGGAGTTGTGCCTTCATTTATAAAGGATATGACTGGGGAAGAATCCCTCAGAACATTAAAAATCATCATGAGGGATATGCTCGGTGCTATTTTACCAATGATTATATCAAAGCCAAACCCATAATTCTTAAAATGGGATATAAAGGGAAAGGCTTGGGACCTTTCCAAAATGGCAAGAAAAAATCTTTCAAGGTAGAACCGTGGCCTGCCCGCTATGGTGTGGGCCTATTTCCTAGTAAGGGTCAACCCTTTCCTTTTGAAGATGATGATCAACTCATATGTTATCAAGATTATTTGGATAGGTGTGATGATTTGCCTCTTAAAAATTAGTCATTTTCATGTAACATGCTATCCATAACATACCCTGAAATGATTGCTGACCCCGATGAAGATTTGGAAGGAGATATCTTCCATGATGTCTCTGTTGAAGAGATGTTACACAATGGATTTTATTTTGATAATTCTATACCAATTATAGCCCAACTTGAGGCCACTAATCCTCAAGATGAATTATCCAAATTAACCTTACAAGAATTACAAGAATTGGGCGTTTCACCCGCCCCACCTAACTTTGAAAGAGATCTACACATGGAGGTAGAAAATGTCATTAAAATTAACATTGGAACTGAGGATAATCCTCACATAATCAATATTGGATCAGAATTAAGTCAAGAAAAACAATAACAATATATCACATTCCTTAAATAGTATGAAGATGTTTTCGCTTGGACATATGAAGATATGCCAGGTCTAGACCCTTTTGTAGTCATGCATCACCTAGTGGTCCATCCGGATGCTAAACCTGTTAAACAAAAACTTAGAAAAATGCATCCCAAAGTGGCTCTGCTAGTCAAAGGGGAGTTAGAAAAACTTCTGAATGTCATCTTTATACAAGCTATTGATTATGCTGAATGGATCTCAAATGTAGTTCCAGTCACTAAGAAAGAAGCTACCAAAGTTAGGGTTTGCATAGATTTTAGAGATATTAACGCTGCATGCCCTAAAGATGACTTTCCTCTTCCAAAAATGGATCAAATCATTGACTTTACTGTTGGGAGTGGGATGATGTCCTTAATGGATGGATTCTTCAGTTATAATCATATCAGGATAGCTCCTGAAGATCAGGCTAAAATAGCCTTTATTACCCCCTGGGGTACCTTTTGCTGGAAAGTGATGCCATTTGGCTTAAAGAACGCAGGTGCAACTTATCAATGAGCTATGACCTATATTTTTCATGATATGATGCATGATATCCTACATGATTATGTAGATGATATTATAGCTCGCTCTATTATTGAAGATAATCATTTAGATGATTTGAGAAAAGTTTTTAATCGATTACGAGAATATCTTATTCATTTAAATCCAGCAAAATGCATATTCGAGGTTAAGTCTGATAAACTATTAGGGGTTTTAGTTTCTTTTCATGGTATTGAAATCGACCCTCTCAAGATTGCGGCCATCACTGATATGCTTGCACCTACTAATATATCTGAGTTACGAAGTTTACAAGGTAAACTTCAAGCTATCCATCACTTCATTGATAAGCTGGCGGACAAAACTGGTCCCTTTCTTAAACTCCTTAAGAAGGATGTCCCTTTTAATTGGGACGTCGAATGTAGAGAAGCTTTTGAACTTTTCAGATAATACCTCCTTAATCCACCTGTACTTTCACCACCTAAACCTGATCGCCCATTTCTCCTATATATTTCAGCTTCAGATTCTGCCTTAGGAGCTATGTTAGCTCAACTTGATGATGAAAAGAGAGAACGTTCTAATTATTATATTATCCGAACCTTCATCAGTTATGAAACCCGCTACACAATGTTAGAGAAACTATGTCTAGCAGTCGTGTTTGCTACGCAAAAATTACGACATTAAATGCTTAGTCAAAAAACTTATGTCATTTCTAAATACGATCCCTTGAGGTATCTCATGAGTCAACCTTATTTATCGGGTCGCACAGCCAAGTGGGTTCTTGATCTAAGCGAGTTTGATCTCACATTCATAGGACAAAAGTCTGTTAAGGGTCAAATCATAGTAGATCAATTAGCTGCTGCACCCTTAGAGTCTACCCATCCTCTCATCATTGAGTTTCTTGATGAATGCCTTCAATTAGAGGCAGACCATATTGAACAATGGTCCTTATACTTTGATGGATCCCGATGCATGAGTGGGGCTGGTGCAGGTATTATTTTAATATCCCCACAAAAACATCTTATTCCTCTGTCCTTCAAATTGAAATTTGCTTGCACCAACAATACTGCTGAGTATGAAGCTCTAATCCTTGGATTACGAGCTGCCATGGCGCTAAAAATTAAACATCTATTAGTTTTTGGTGATTCTCAACTGGTTATAAACCAAATTAATGAAGTTTATCAGACCAGAGATGATAAACTGTGCCCATATAAGGCCTATGTTTTACAATTAATGTCTCTATTTGATCAAGTTACCTTGGAAGCTATTCCTCAAACTAGCAATCGTGTAGCTGATGCTATGGTCGTAGCTACATCTCTCCTGCCCTTGGAGTTAGATGACAAATATGCCACTATCATTATTCGTCGACTCCAGGAACCCGCTTCAAATAAGTCATGCTTAGAGCCTTTGGATGTGTTTCTAATCAATGAAACTACTCTTGAACCTTGGTATACGAACATATTTGATTTTCTCCAAAATGGGACTTTCCCTACCAATTATAATAGAAACCAACGTCGGTTATTACGTAGACGAGCAAGTCGATTTGTAATAATTGGTAATACTTTATATAGGAGATATTTTGAAGGTATCCTATTAAGATGTTTAACCTTAGAAGAGTCCAAATTAGCCTTGAGTGAAGCCCACGATGGATCTTGTGGAGGACACTTTAGTGGTAGCATCATTTCTAAAATGCTCCTTCGGATAGGATACTTTTGGCATACCATGGAAACAAATGCACATGAGTATGTGCGCCATTGCGACAAGTGCTAGAAACATGCTGACCTTGTCTATGCGCCTGCACAAGAGCTGCAGGCTATTTCATCTCCTTGGCCCTTTTCTAAATGGGGCTTAGATATTATTAGCAAAATCAACCTTGTGTCATCTGATGGACACAAATTCATCATAACCACCACTGAGTATTTCATGAAGTGGGTTGAAGCTATGCCTTTAGCTTCCTGCACTGGCACACAAGTATCTAAATTTATTTTTAATCAAATCATTTGTAGGTTTGAAATTCCTGCAAATCTCATCTTTGACAATGGAACTTGTTTCAAAAATAAAGATGTAAAAAAATTATGCCAAAAATATAAGATTCAACATCACTGGTCCATTCCCTACTATCCTCAGGGTAATGGTCAAGTAGAAGCATCTAACAAAATCTTAATAAAAATTCTCAAAAGATTGGTCAATAAAACTGGTCGTGACTGGCACATTCAATTATATCCAGCCTTGTGGGCCTATCGAACTAGTGTTCGAACCCCCACTGGAACTTCACCTTTTGTTTTGGTGTATGGTGCTGAAACAATTTTTTCCTTTGAATTAGAAGTTCCTTCTTTGGCTCTACTACTTCAAGATACTGAAGTAGGAGATGAATATCATGCTAGCAGACTCAGTCAGCTAGAACTCCTAGATGAAAAATGCATCAATGCTTTGGAGCATCTCCGTGCCTACCAAAAAAAGCTTAAAATATCATATGCTAAAAAAGTTCGTCATCGATCCTTTGAGATCGACGACCTTGTTTTAAAAGAAAACCAAAAAAATACAAATGCAACTAAGGACCTTAAAGGCAAATTTGAGCCCAATTGGCTTGGACCATACATTATTACTGCTAAAATTGAATCGGGAGCATACAAATTATCTACCTTAGATGGTAAAGAACTTAAAGAACCCATGAATATTTTGCATCTTAAACGTTACTATGTATAAATTTGGTCATTTCATTCATGTATATATTTTTTCAAAATCATTATCTTGTATTTATTTCAATTTATAATTCAAAAACACTAAAAACATTCATAATCATCAAAATATTCAAAACTATTTGTTGTATTTATTTATGGCACTTGTTAAATTTTTCAAAAAAAAAAATAATGATAACAATATCAAAACAGCAATATGCTTGACTCTTTCGAAACCAAAAATAATATAAAGAAGAAAGAGAGAGTCAATATTCTCAGAACTTCTCAAAAAGTATTTATATATATTTTCTTACAAATTTTGCAGTTATATGTTTCAAATTATTTTTGATAAATTAGCATTTATTTGGAATCCCTCACTTGCACACTCACAAAAATAAATATCTTGATTTTATCTGGCATGATTACTAATCTCTCTTATATCAAAGTTCACAAAATTCAATTAAATAAAGTATGAGCATAGATAATTGATCTTGTTATTTACTTAAACCAAGCACATCTTTTCACAATAAAATGATCATATTTGTAATTTCTATGCTTTTCTACATAGTAGAAGTGATTTCTTGAGCGAAAAGTTCCCCCTGCTATCCTATCATGCACATGGTCTAGAATCTTTGAGAATTGGCAAAAGGACAAGCTCACCCCTACCCAGAATAAAAATCCCTTGCTCTACAGCTAATCCGAGCAAGTATCCCTAGTATAGAACAAAAGGCAAAATTGAAGAAAAAGAGAAAAGGACAAAAAAAAAAATGTTATTTTATATCATTACAGCAATATTTCAAGCACTATCTCAAAAATCAAGCAAAAAGAAAAAGAAGCAAAGTTCAAAAGAAAAAAGAAAGCAAAAGCAAGAAAGCAATAAAATCCCTTTCCCTACCCTTTGAAAAGAAAAGAAGGGTTGATGAGCTTGAATCCATGGAATTCTCAATTATTCGAAAACTGTGAGGTAAGCCCCATAACAGGTGGTTTGTGCCCAACCCGCTTGGCCTTGGGTAACTCCTAGCGTGGTGATATGTCTGTCACATTAGCGACCTTCTTTTGTACAGACCTATGTATGCTTATGGATTAGCTAGCTCTTGATAATCCGACCTACATAGTAGTTTAGTGTGGTTATATGCATCTACATCATGGTTAATGAACACTTATTTGGTTTCTTCAAATCACTTGTATCATATTATCTTGCTCAAAACTGGTAAATGCACAAAGCAATTGCACACACATTTGTATTTGAGAGATTTTGTGTATCATTATGATAAATCAAGATCAGAAATGAATTCACATATGCACATGGGATTCCTTATAAATCTAACTTTTGTCTTCAAAATACTTTGAAATATTCTTTTTGCAACTTGTTTGGAATAAATCAAGTATAGTTGTTTAGCATAAAGACAACTATATAATAGAAAAATCAAAATTTTCTTTCAAAAATATACAATCAAAACATATATATCTGGTTGACTTTCATGACGATGGTATAGTTCCACAACCAAAAATTGGAATTTTATGCCTAGCGCAAGTCCTCATCTTCATTTCTTTTTTTGTTTCTTAAAAATCACCCATGCAATAAAACTCTCTTTTGGATTTCGCGATGATGGTATAAGTCTATACCTACATATTCTATGCCTAGCGCAAATCATTGTAACAATTTTATTCCCCATTTATTTAAAATCATGAAAACCATATGACTTAATTCATTATGTTACACAAATTATGCTTTTAAGCATTTTCATTATTTTATGTCATTATGTCGACCTTCAATTTTGCAATGATGGCATAATTCTTAAGGAATTATTCAAAAAATTTATCACACTTAGGAATTTATGCCTAGCAAAAATCATTTTAACATTGCTTCATGCATACTATTTTTATGAAAATCTGAAAACAAACCATCATCATCATCATTTTCACCATTGCACCAAAGTCTTAAGACAGTCTCTTAAGCACTCTTTTACTTTTAACAATATTTCTATAACTAGGATTAGCTTGACGACCGAGTGAGCAACGACTCCATGAAATGGTCTATAATAGCGACAATGTCCTTTGAAATTATTGTTAGAAGTCTCTTTTTATATTTTACCACATCACATCACAAACAACCAATTTGTTACATCAGATTATTTCATTTAAATTTTACAAGCATGACATTCAAATTATAATATTTCCAATGACATAATTACATGAATTATCAAATCAATCAATCAATAAAAAAAGCATCATCAACATACACATAACACAAGTCATATGATCAAAAACATATCATATATATATCAAAAGTATATATACATCATCAAAACTAGATTGGTATGCCACAATATGTACCTCGGCATACTCAATCCTCTATCAAAAATAATAATACATGCTCTATGTCTCAATCTATACAAAGTCGTGCAGTGCTCTAGCCTCGAGAACCCCTTGATCTCTCAGCCTCATCTCCTCCCCCACCCTGAGGTGGCCCCATCGTAGTATGTGTAGTACTGCGAGTCCTAGTCATCGATTGGGATGAGGTCCTCGATGACCCGATCCTAATCGGATCTACGATGTTGGTTGTCAGGGGTAGTCTATCCTCCTCTGGCACCAACTGATAGTACAAAGTCTAGTAGAAAGTAATTTGGGCAATAGCCAGTGTCAGATCCCCAGTGCTCGCCCCTTTGCCTTGTGCCCTAAGGCATGCAATCTCGTCTCGGAGCTATGTCACCTCAGCTCAATGTCATGTAGCCTCCTCCTGTAGGGTCTGCAACTGTGCTTGGAGATAGATCATCTCTGCTCGGAGAGTAGCTATCTCACTACTCTCCCCTGTGTCGACACCCTTTCCATTATCAGGCGATGGTGGCCTCTCCCTTTATGGAGATGGGGGTCTTGCCTCCCTCCTCTCCCTCTGTCGTGGCATCTCCTGTACATGCGACCTCCTTAGCTCTCTCCCACTGTGACCCTGGGCCACCTCCATATCCGCCTGGCATCACCTCCCTATCTGATGCACAACTACATGTATCATACCCTGAGCCTTCGTCATCCGAGGAGGGCAGATGCCTACGTACCATGCATCGTAGCCATCGGCTACCCCTGCATCGTCCCCATCCACTGGCTGAATTGGGGCATCGTCTGAGTCTTGACTCCAGAAGCACTGCATGTCTGGAGCCCTGCTCACTGTGGTGTTATCCTCGATAGTCCGAGAAAACTCATAATACCTGAGATATGGGATCCCCTGTTGTAGACCAAACTGTCGCAAAACTTGGTCATAGCGGTGGAGCTCCACCTCTCCCCTCTCCATACGAAGCCAGCAAACTTGCCTGATGCAAGCCAGCTCCTGTCCATCCTCGGCCCACCCTGGATGCTCCCTCCAAGGCCTCTAGGTGATCTGATCTGGGACTAGGTCATCTAGCAGTATCTGGGACATCGAAAGGTCGATCCGCCATAGTGACCCTCTCCAGAGCCACCAATAGAAGACTTGGGGCCTCTCCCCATCAATCCCTATCAGAGGAAGCCCTACCGGCATCCGTACTGAAATGTGCTCCCAACACCAAACCTGTAGGAGTGATGTCATCACCAGACATCGACCTCCCTTGTACACGACCCCATACAGGATCCTATACAACCAGCATAGCACATAGCTGCCCCAAGCAAATCTGTACCCATGGTCCTGCATATCATAGATCACATCTGCCAGCATCCATGGTACCTTGCATTCGCTCTGGTGGCATAGGAAAAGTCCACCAACCACTCCTACTAGAACCCGTGTGAGTCTAGATGCCCCAGGCATCTGACGTAGTGCCTCGATATTAACTCCACCCTTCTCCAGGGCGAAGCTCGGGTCACCACATAATCGCCCCATAGCATGGCCCTGGTTAGTCGCAAGAGTGATCAATCATCCTTATATGGGGATTCTTAGAATCCTCCATACATCCTTCGAAGTGGGGGTCATCTCCCCTGTAGGTAGCCAAAAATAGGAAGAGCCCGGATACCATCTCTCTGCTAGGGCTGTTAGTAGCCCCATATCTATAGACACTTGTGGCATTTCTGCCACATGCTATAAGTCGGCCTGTGCCAGCTGATCCCGCTCTGCCTGTATAAGAGCGGCCAAATCATCTCTTAAACCTCCATACTTCCATTCCCTGCTTTTTAGCAAACCTCTCTGCAACATAAACAACAAAACAACAAACAATCATTAATAAAAAATTCAAGTATTTAAAAAGGCAAGTAAAATAAGTTCAATTTTATGCAATTGATGATATCGTCCACTATTGGACGATATCGTCCCAAATTTGAGCAGAATCGTCTCCGATTTTGCAATCCGAAATCGTCCCTAATTTGATGAAATCGTCCCCCTTTCGTCGATTTCGCCCTTAGACGAAATTGGAAAAATTGAGACGATTTCGTCGAAATTGGGACGATTTCATCCTGACGACGTCGACAGCCCAAAAATGACCGCGATGCTCAAAAATTGGTTAAAATTTACCTAAAAAGCATGTAAAATCAAATTAAATCATTCTAAGTTAAGTCTAGACTCTTACCTGTAGACCGCGTCGAACCTCTGCTGATATGTGCGTCGTCTCCACCATTTTTTGCTTCCAGAGGTCTAAAAACTAGAAAATGAATAGTAAAAATGAATTAGGGTTTTACCCTATTTTTCTTAATTTTATTCAAAAATAATTTTTCTTTTTCGTGTTTTTACCTCAAATGTTCGATTTGGTTAAAAGCACGGATGGGGCACCATAGTAAGCTGTCGTACGATTCGACCAAGAATCGTCACCTAAAAATGGGAATAATTTTTTGCTTTCTCGTAGATCGAGAAGAACTCATCTTTAACGCATTTTCTTTAGAAAATTTGCTAAAGAGGGGGCAAAATGTAGCACCCTAAAATTGGTGCAGTGAAATTGTAATAATTATATTCACCTTAGTAAATAATTTAAATTCAAATTTTAACCTCCCAAACCGCCCGTTAACTACCGGGTAATCTGTTTCCCCCTTTTTCGTGCCATTTTTAGATGTTTTTTTGACCGTTTGACGATATCGTCGCCAATCAAACGATATCGCCCTAGATCTGACGATTTTGTTTGGGCTAGGATGTCCAGATGATTTTGTCCCTAAATTGATTTTGCACAATTAGCTTCTATTCCAACGGGTCTCTAATCCGGGCAGAAGCATGTCTATGCCATTAGGGACCCTCCCCCATTGGACATCTTCCAAATAGGGATGATCTCCAACCTCCTAACTACTCCCTTAAGCCTATTTAATCCTTAGGACCTTCCCTTCCCAACCCCTGGCTGAATTTCCTTATAACTTGATTTTGCGTGCATTAGAATACCTAGAGCATCATTTTGCATTTGTTATTTTGAAGTTTTCTTGTAGAGACCTCATTTATTTTCAGTCGGAGCAAGCTCAGATCGTTGCAGACGATCTCGTTCAAATCTCGGACGATCCTATCACAATTCGAGACGATTTCATTGCTTCCAAATGATTTTTACTGCAATCTGCATTGGGGGCAATCAGTGCCCAGAGTTTGCACTTTCTCTTATACCTTTTGTTGTTTTATTCTACATTTAAGTTAGTTTTTTCCTTATTTCTTACTATTTTGCATTTGGAGTTCAACCATATAGCTTAGGTTGCATGATAAGATCATAATTTCTCATTACAATATCATAATTTGTTTGAATTTCTATTCATAACTATTGTTTAGTATTCATATTGTAATTTTGTGTTGTTTCCCTCTGTTATCATAGTGGCATTCTTTGTATTTTGCATCTATTTTTCCTGTTTGTAGATCTCTGACGAATTTTTTTGATGAATTCATCAGATCTCAAACGATCTTGTCTAATATTAGACGATCACGTCAAATTAGAGGCGATCCTGACTGCTTCAAACATCAGAATCTCCATCAGACATCCGGATCAGGTATTCTTCTTTTATTTCTTTGTTTTTCTGTTTTAATTTTGTTTTATGCATTCATTAAATCTGCACTTTCATATAGATTAATTTAGATTCATTTGGCCAAACCTAGGATATGAATGCTTAAGGCTAAAAACGAACACCTAAAAACACATTCCAAACCTAGGCGTGGAAACTACGATTAAATGTTTCTTGGTGAACCCACCATCCGTCGAAAAATCACCAATATACACCTCTCTTGAGAGGCGGGACCTTCGCAAGTCCTCTTAGTCCGAGGTACCACGACATCCTTTTCCCATCCTCCTTTTGGGCACGGATCCTATAGCCTGAAGGTAAGGATGCGAAAAATTTGGAGCGATACAATACTACCTATCATTTGTAGATTTTACCTATAAGAATGGATATCACTCATATTTGGGAATGGCACATTTCAATGCATTGTATGGGTGAACATGTATAACACCACTGTCGTGGGATAACTTAGATGATAGAATTGTGATTGGACTAGAAATCATCAAAGAAATGGAAGAGCAAGTGAAGGTAATTAGACAAAGACTCAAGGAAGCTACTGATGGGTAGAAGAGTTATGCTAATTAAAAGATAACTACAAGAGGGTACTCGGTGGCACATAAAGTGTTTCTAAGGGTCAAACCAATAAAAAGTATGATCAAATCCACAAAACTAGATCCATGATTTGTAGGACCCTTTGAGATCACTAAAAATATTAGTTCGATTGCATATCGACTCACTTTACCTCCTAATCTATCAAAAATCCATGAAACTTTCCACATATATTTGCTTAGAAAATATATTGTTGACCCTAAACATGTGTGGGATGTATCTAATTTACAAATAGCAAATTCAGAGGCAATTGAAGTAATGCTAGTAAGAATTCTCAAATTTCACTCTAAGACTATGTAGAATCAGACCCTTGAACAATATAAGGTCAAGTGGGATCATTTATCAAAAAGAAATGCCACTTGGGAGAAAGTGGCAGATATGCAAAAACATTTTCCTTTTTTATTTTATGATCCCTAAAATTTTTAATAATTTGATTTTTATTATGTATGCTTGTTTAAAACTGAGAAACACCCAGGACGATTTTTAGACCTAGTGGGGAAGGATGTCATGAACCTCCCACATGGACCTTTTTGATATGAAAATAATGTATAAATTGATGATGATTTCATACTTGATTTTATGTAATTAAGAAACTATGCGATATTAATAGATATTGAAGAGCATGATACTCCTAACAAATTGCCAATGTGTAGGATAAGATGCACTCATAAGTGGAAGAAGTTGAGTCATCCACTGAAGACGATGGTACTTGAGGTTGGGAAAGTGATGATAAGGCAACTCGAAGGTAACAAATATTGATACCTTCATATAGATATGAATTCTATTAAGGGATAATCATCAATATCTAGCCACCTTGAGCCCTAGACTGATAGCCTAGTAGCTATCATAAGTTCTAGAGGTTGAGACAGGTGACTAGATTTATGGAAAGACTCCCTCTTTGTTTGTTGCACATGATTGATTGTCTTTTACTTCAACACTATTTGCCTTAATAATTTGTGAGCTATGAATGAATAGGTTGTCTTCATAACTCCTTGCATGCCCTGGTAAATAGAATAGTAAAGAGATATCATTTTAAATAAATAATTGATTTATTTAAATAGTAAAGGGATATCATTTTAAATAAATAGTTGATTTATTTAAATAGTAAAAATATATCATTTTAAATAAATAATTGATTTATTTAAATAATAAATAAATATCATTCTTAAATAAATAATTGATCTAATTAGAATGATAAGGAAATCTCATTTTAAATAAATAGTTAATTTATTTAAATAATAAAGAGATCTCATTTTAAATAAATGGATGATTTATTTTATGGTTATAAAGAGTTTTCATTTTGAATAAAATGTGATTTATTTCAGATTGATAAAGAAAACTTAAAAAAAAATGGTTGTTTTATATTAAGAAATAAAAGAACCCCATTAAGAAAATGACTTCTCTATTTGAAATGATAAACGTAATTCATTGAACTCATAGAGAATAGACTTTAACTAGTTGAATTGATGGGGAATTTGTTTAATTCAAAATTATCAACCAATATGATTTAAATATGATAAGACCGCCCTTTAGAATCAGATATGCTATCCTTTGTATATTTGATCGAACCAGTTGTGTGAATATCGCTATGACGTGAATGGATGACTTTTTTATGGCAAGCACCTTGGGAAGAGGTAGGAGGAATGTTCACCCCTACCGTCTGATGGATGTAGATGGATATTTATGGAAGGTAGGTGGGAGATGTAGGCCAAGGAGAAGGAATGTGGATGGAAGGAGTATAGATGAGGGAAAAATTAGTAAGGGAGAGGAGAGCACAAAATAGAGCACATAGGAGAGAGAAGGAACTACAAAGCGAACGTAGTAACCCAGAAGGAAGAGGAGGAAGTGGATGATGGACACTCTTGAGTGTAACCCAGATAGATCACCAACAAAAAATATACAATATGTGTTTAATATTTCCATTTTTTGGTTTTAGATTGTTGCTAGTTTGTGTATTCTCACCTATTGCATTGAATCCTTTAAACTATGGTAAAACTACTCCTTTTGCATGTTATGCTAATACTAGTGAGGTGGTCTTCTGGACATCCTCCTATTGAACACTATAGAGCCATTGTAAACTTATAGCCATGTGGTAGCACCCTTGTATGGTTGGATGGATGTGGTAGCACCCTTTTTTGGTTGGTTGGATATGGTAGCACCCTTGTCTGGTTTGCTGGTTATGGTAGCACCCTTGTCTGGTGGGCTGGTTATGGTAGCATCCTTTTATAGTTGGCTAGTTATGGTAGCACCCTTTTCTGGTTGGCTGGTTATGGTAGCACCTTTTGTCTGGTCAGTTGGTTGTACTAAAATTTTCTTATCATCATGACCATTGCTCCTAATGATTAATCTATTACTGGTAAGCTTAGACAACACGTAGAATAGAAGGACCTCCATGTAATATGTCCACTTGTGCTCTAGAGGTAACTCTTTCCTTGGCATTCACAACCATGCTCGATAGCCACCCTTCGCTATGTTAATTTTGGGATGACCTGACCATTTCACAACTATCATTTGACACTGTGTATGACCTTATCACGTCACAAATGTCATTTGACGTAGTGGAGATCCTGAACACTTCACCTGCACTTTGGTTTGCTATGGGACAAAAACCATCTCGATCGCATCTTGTCATCCTTTACATCGCAAACCATCATATGTTCATCTGTCCTCCCTTCACTAAATTTGGTCATTGTTTAATCACTACATAAGAGGGAGCATATGTTGTGTTTAGTTGGACAGGATTCTAAATGTATTTCATTATATAAAATTGTAGATTTTAGGGTAATGAAAGGAAAGAATATTTAAATTTTATTTCATTATCTAAAATTATAGATTTTAGGGTAATGAAAGGAAATAATCTTTAATGTTATTTCATTATCTAAAATTGTAGATTTTAGGGTAATGGAAGGAAAGAATCTTTAAATGTTATTTCATTATCTAAAATTGTATATTTTAGGGTAATTAAAGGAAATAATCTTTAAATGTTATCTTGTTATCTAAAATTGTATATTTTAGGGTAATTAAAGGAAATAATATTTTAATGTTATTTCGTTATCTAAAATTGTAGATTTTAGGGTAATGAAAGGAAATAATATTTAATGTTATTTCATTGTCTAAAATTGTAGATTTTAGGGTAATGAAAGGAAATAATATTTAATGTTATTTCATTATCTAAAATTGTAGATTTTAGGGTAATGAAAGGAAAGAATCTTTAAATGTTATTTCATTATTTGAAATAGTAGATTTTAGAGTAATGAAAGGGAAGAATATTTATTGTCATTTCATTAGCTAAAATGATAGAATTTAGTTTAATGAATGTGAATATAGTTTGTTTTGTAAATTAAGGGTATGGGACTTTAATTTATGAAATGAAGAAAAAGGTTTATTTGAAGATTAAAATAGTTGGCTTTAATTGGATAATAAATGTGAATATGGTTTGTTTTATAAATTAAGGGTATGGGACTTTAATTTATGAAATGAAGAACAAGGTTTATTTTAATATTTAAGTAGTTGGATTTAATTAGATAATGAATGTGAATATGGTTTATTTTGTAAATTTAAGGGTATGGGACTTTAATTTATGAAATTAAAAAAAGGTTTATTTGAAGATTAAAGTAGTTGGATTTAATTGTATAATGAATGTGTTGGTCAAATATCTACCTAATATACAAACATACATTTGGATGCCCTAGACACGGCCAACATTGAAAGGTCGAAGGAAAGAAATGTCCTCCATGCCAATCTCCAGAGAGGGTTGGCTCCCTTACTAATCCTACACTGGTTTAAGTCTAGAGTTGCAGGAAAGAAATTGGAAATAACGGAAAGAAATGGGAAATATAGCCATAGGCCAAAGATGTAGGATTGGGGACAGACTAGTAGCATGAATTCCAACCAAGTGTTATAGCAACATAAAATAGAAAATAAGGCAAGAGAATCTACTTACAGTTCCTCGGAGATAACTTCTAGAATCACATTCTAGTACTCACACTTACATCAATGATGCCCAAATCTAGGTGCATAATTTGAACTTAACAACAGATAGCAAACATGAATATAAAATAGAAATGCTTGAATAGAAAGAAATCACATAAAAAGACTACTTGCAAAATCAGAAGCCACAACTTCTTCTATTTACGTAGATAACTTGAATAGTTTTTTTGCAGAATGTCTATCCTCCTCTTTACAATGGAAATTGTGTAGTATTTATAGAGGATTTTTCCTCTTTCATTTAATTCACATGAAGACAAAATGTTTACAGATCAGGAACCCTGGTGAGGAAATTCCTCCTTGAAAATCTTGAAAATCCACCTTTTGAAACAATGATCCAGTTTTTAAGGAAAAACCTCCAGTAAATCAGCACATTCAGGCATCGGTGCATGAAAAACTGCAAAGGTGGTCGATGACTTGGTACATTCGCTATGCCTCAAAAATTTGCTCCTATTCAAAATACCTTGGAATTCATGAAAATTACCCGGTGATTTTAATGTTGCAGCTCTTTTTTCTTGAAATCAACAACTTCAGTTACTTCTCGCCCCAATCATTAAATTCGCTTCATTCACCCAAACTGAGCACCTTTGAAAACCTCTGTTGATGCTGAAAATAGAATTCACCTAAAACCAAGCAATGAGCGAACGTGTCTCCTTCAACCTGCACCATTCTTCCTCATTCGTGCTTCCTGGTGAAGAGGGCACCCCTATAGTAGTAATTTTAATAATTTTTCTAAATTTGTACCTCCGAGTCGTACTTTGCATTGCTCCATATGTTTTTGTTGAATACATAATTTACAGCTCAATTTACTTTGTCACATTCATTCTAGAACAACAATCTCCCTTAGGCGAAACACCTTTTAATGTTTTCATTTTACTCTGACATTTTTATCCATTATTATGTCACTTCACCCCAGAGAGGGGCAAATGGGAGTTTCACCCCTTATCTGGGGTGAAAGCATTGATAGACCTTCTTTGGAAGCTCTCCCTCTTTTAAAATTTTAAAATATACGTTCACCCCAAAAGAGGTGAAAGGCATTATCGCCCTTCACCTTGGGTGAACATAACCTTGACTTTTCAATGCCTACCCCTTTAGTATTTTCTCGAACTGAAAACAAAGTCCTTGATGTGTTGGTGGGACCATATTCATGTAGCTTTGCCCTTTATGTGCATTCACCCGAAGAGAGGGTGAAAGGTGTCTTCACCCCTCTTTTGGGGTGAATGAAGCTTTGAATTTTCAAAGCTTCTCTTGGCGCCTAAACTCATAATTTTGTTGTGCTTTCACCCCAAGGAGAGGTAAAAGGGAGTTTCACTCACCACATAAGGTGAAAGCCTTGTTGACCAGTCAACAAACTACCTTGGTGCATCATCTTTTAAAAACTTGGGGACGTTCACCCCAAAGTGAGGCGAACGATGCTTTTACCCCATATTTGGGGTGAACACACTTATTTAGATTACCATTGCACTTCGACTTTGGGCCCACTTGACTTAACCATTAAAAATGTATTTTCACCCCAATGAGAGGCGAAAGGGACTTAACCCAACTTAGCATGTTTTCTTCCTTTTTGCAATACTCATTCACCCTGAAGTGGAGCAAATGCACTTGTCGCCCCATTTTTGGGGTGAACGTACTTTTGTTCTTTCCCTTCTTGACAACATGATTTTTGAAGGTGCAAAGGGTTCTTCATTCTTCATTCATGCAAAAGGATGTCATATTTTTATTATTCTTAGCCATTGGGTGCTATTTGTTGCAAACGTCTTTGGGCAATTTTTAACTGATCTCACCAACCAATTTTCCCAACCATTTTACCTTATAACACCCATTATTTTCAATCATGAAACTTATATATAAAAAAGAGACAAAGAAGGAGGTTGACACACAAAAAATAAACTGCAACATATTATATCGACCAAAATACTGCAATCATAGTATTAATATATTTTACCACTTTTACAATCAATAAAATTATTCAACAAAACTCCATCAAAATTTTAATGTGGCATAATGTCAAAATTGCCAATATTTTTGGTGGCTCATGGGGTATCCAGCTCGCATGGATGCAAGCAATCCTAGGCCTTTATCCATTGGGCTCCTTATTGAGTCTTCTTACCAGTTTCCTTGGCTGGTGCTTCAAATTTGGATGTTCTTTTCTGCACCTTCTCAACTTATGATTGTTCTACTGCCTCTACCTCTATTGCTATCCATTCTGCTTCTGCTCATTCCACTGCTACCTATTATGTTGTGGCCTGTTCTTCCTACTCCAAATTTTATAGGTGATCTCATAAATTGTAACTGCATCTACCCAAGCATGCATGGTGAACATGGAGGGAACACTAAGTGATTCATAGATATACCGCAAGTGTTCAATATCCTCCAAGCTAAGGTGCTTAGCTTGTTGGGCCAACTCAAACAAGGATAGCTCCATACGGGTGAACTTCTTCATAAGTGGCAACACCTATTCCTTCATGATAGGCTCCTCCCACTTGTCAATTTTAGATGTGTCTTCCACAAAATTCTTCCATGCCACTTCTAACTATTCCTTTGGCAGAGGCTCACCCCATTCATTGGTGAAATCTGGAAATCCCATATCAGTGAGAGCATCAAAATGAAACATTGAAATAGTATGCTCCCACTCCATCATGTTGAGAAGCTTTCTACCTTCTCTTACCAGATCCAACCACTAAAAGTAGCTACGCAACATGAATTTTGTGGTTGACCAGGCTCGGTCCATCTCACTCATGGGGTGAATGCATATATTGGACTGAGCCAGGGCTTGGATTTTCACAGCCATCTCCAGGTGAGGCTCCAACATCTCCTCAATACTATCTACTATCTATTGGCTCAACTAAATCTGAATTCGAGCCTCATAGAGATACTGCAGAACTTGGACTGCTCTAGCTACCAACTTCTCATAGCTCTAGGCCAATCGAAGATGAGCCTCCTTAATCGTTTTATGAGAGAAACCTATAGCTTGTGTGGCCTTCTCCACCAGTTGATTCTATATGGATTCAAGCTACACCTTCAGTGCTTGCACTTGTTGCTCCACTGCATCCTTTTCCTTTTGATGTGCCCCTACCTGTTGATGCAAGTGTTCAATTTCCATCACCATCTTCTCTTGCTACACTCTGCTCACTGCCAAGGCATCTTCAAGTTCAACAATTTTTTTTTCGATATCATAATATCTTTGCTTATAATACTTGTCATGTAGATAAACCGAACTCATATCAACCTATATATTCCCCATTTTCTTAGTTGGATCAATCCTCGTTAGGTCCTCCATCATGGTCTCATAAGCGTAATCGCTCGACGTCATATCTCCTCATGGCTTTTGGACTAGGGGAATTATCTTGGTTGTGTGAGCCTCCATAGCAACTGGATTGAAGGTGACTTTCTTGAGTGGCCTAGTGGGGGCAAGTGCCTCTTTTCTTCTATGGCTCTTTAGCCACTATGACGAACTGAGATGAGCACGATTAATCTTTTCTACATCAGGCTACTCGAGCATCACCTCGATTTTGGGTAGCACCCATATCTCCAAAAAATGGTATGAAAGGAACCAAAATTTGTGCATGGTCTGGCTCAAAGGAAGAAGAGGAGACAGATATAAGAGGGGGAACCAAAATAGTAGAGTGGATGGAAGAACCTAGTTTAGCTATAGTTATGCTCACTCTTGGAGGAGCTTGCGTACTTACAACGATAGTGGAAGTGGTGGTAGAAATAGAAGGAGAAGGGCACAAAAACAAGTTTGGACCTGAAGCAAATAAACTAAAATAAAGGGAGGCCGAAGAGAGGGGAAGAGAAGGAGCAGTAGTGACTTGTGGGTGAGAGGAAGGGAGAGAAATGGATATGGAAGGTATACCAAATGGAGGGGCGAAAGAAGTAGGGACTGATGGAAATGAACTAACAATCACTACTTGCTCCGAAGTAGAAGAAAAGGGTAAGAAAAATGTACCTTTGGGTGTGGGCACCATGTGTCTTGGTGATGGAAGCGACTATGCAATAGGTTCTTCATGTTGCTCCTCTACTTCCACTTCGAGGTTAATAATTTCAACCTATTGATCCATTGAATGCTCGTGAATCAATGGAAACTCTTGGGCAACACTATCTGGAGCAACCGACACCAATAGAGGGGAATTAGCAGTTGCTGCATCAACTGTAACTGTAGAAAATAGCAACAACCAAAACTACAATAGTAGATGAAGAAGTAGCACCAGTTCTTGGCCTCTTCACAGCCTTCGAGAATGGAAGTGCCTCTCAAATAGTTTGCTTCTCCAACAAAGGTGCCTCATCTATTTTTTGCTTTGCCCGCTATGACCTTCGTTGAAACACATATTGTTGCTCTTCTTCCTCAGGTGTCTCTTCCTCAGCTACTGGGTGCTCTTCTTTAGCCACACTTTCTTCACTATTAGAATGTTGAAAACTTTGAGGCACGACCTTGGTGAAAGTGATGGGTTGATAGACGTTTACAAATTCATCGTACGCCTTCAAAAATACCCCATCCATCTTCAACCCAAAACCGAACATAATTTTCCCTCTATGGACCCGCATAATCCACCAGTTCATAATTTTCTCTTCGGTCCATGTGGGCAATTGTTCCTTCATTTGGCCAAATAGCCCCGGTGGAGGGATGTGATCTCTATGCACTATCCGGATTATATTCAGCCTCCTACTCATAAAAGTCATGCCATGGAGGAAGCGACATCATATCTTCAACATGCCACTCTAAATCATGCCCATCAAAATTGTTACGATTTGCCTGGATATCGGGTCGTGGACAACAATGAAAAGTCTTGGCCTTAATTATTTCCAAAAATTTACCCAATGGGTCATATCTCCACCATTGTGGTAGTTCTATCAGGCCCAGGTCTTGAAGTGCCTCCGTGAGTAGCCTGTTCTACCCGACCTGGTTCACCTCTATACTATCGAACTTGAACGACATGGTGCAAGTCATTCTTTTTTCATGCCCTACTCCATACACATCATTCATGTAGTCAGTCTGGCGCACCACCTCCATGGAAAAAACATGCTCGATGGTGAAGTATGGGAGTAGGAATGGCTTACCCGTGAAGCCATAAATTCTTACAACCATACCTTGAGTCAACAAAAATATGTCACCCTTCTTGGTTGTGACAACCGCCTCCTTCATTGCCCATGGTACTCTTTCACTTGCTGGCAAGTCAATTTTGGGCCCTAAAAATAGGTGGTTAAAACTATAGTATGACTCCCTCCTTGACATAGCAGGAGTCCACATATAAACAGGCAACAATTCATCCTTTTCATCAACTTGTTTTACTGCTATAAACAAAAAATGTTGGTGCAAGTGAAAGAAGAAATACCAAACAAGGAAGGAGGTATGCTTGAATGAAGTTTCCTCTCTAGTATTCAATTTCTCTAGCTGAACATGCATTTTTTGATATATGAAATCAATCCAGTTAAAATAAATTGGATTTGTATCCCTTCTCATGGCCCTTAGAGTGTAAAACTCCACTTGAGATATACATTGTATAAGTGTTGCTTGCCACTTGTGAACAGTAGAATCTACCAAAAGACCAATAAACCACATCCGAATCAAAAATAAATTAGGGCTCTAAAATTTTGATAAATATTTTGGTAGATTCGGTTGTTGCCTTAGCTACGGTTCTTTGATTAGCTGTGTCTCCATGAACTACTGCATTATCATGGTAGAAACATATCTTTATTCATGCTAATTGATGTGTAGCTTATTGAAAATCATATCATATGGGGGTTTTAACCCATAGGCAAACACTTCCCTCACTTCAGTGGTGGAGATAGAGAAAAGCACCTCCCCATTGGCCTTTCGAACAACCCTGGTAATTGGATTATAAAATCTGGAAATTAATTTTACCAGCTCTAGGCAAGGGTGTATAGGCGTACATAGATACCAAAATAACTATGCATGAAATGACATAGTCAGAGGGCTCTCCATCGTCAATCCTTGATTTACTATGAATTCTACATCCTACCGAAGCTTTACCATGCCCTTATTGGTAATCACATAGTCTCCGACCTCTGCCATGGTGTCAGAGTATGGGTCCAAATCTACATTTTCATTTCTATGGGCCTTCTTGGATTTTGACCCACCTTCTACTTTCTTTTTTGACTACTTAGGCTCTACAGTTTCTTTTACCTCTTTGCTTTTCTTACCCATTGTGCAAACCCTGACAACTTTGAAAGTGCTCTACAATTCTACAATAAAAAACTTGAAAATGCACCGATAGAAAATTTTTTAAAAATTTTAATCTTTGAGAAAATTTACCTATGCTCTATTTATAGAACGTGCTCCAACTACCAGAGTAAATGCAGTAATTTTTCTTGGTGGATTCGAGAGGAGTTGCGCTTTGCTTCCATTGGCGGAAACTATCCCAATACTGCAATAGCAATTGATTTTTAATTTTCCATAAAATCCTTCTTAAAAAATGTGCCCTTCTACCATGTAAAACTTTGAACGATGTGCCCTAGCTGCTAAAACTACCTTGGAAAAATAAATTCGCCACCTAGGGACCAATGAGCGCTTTTGCTTCTTCCAGGTGTGAGATTTCATTCCTCGAGAATGCCAAATCACCTCCCAATGCAAATCTAGGTGCATATTTTAAATTAAATGCTCCAAAAATATGCCATAAACGTGCATGCACACCTTCCAAAATTTACCACATGTTGGAGGGCGAAATCGCTTTGAGAGGGTGCTCTTAAAAATTTGATTGCACTTGAAAAATCATCATTCTTCCAAAAAAGCAATGGAGGGGCGAAAACACTTTCGGGGTGCACTTGGTCTCTTCTCCTTTCGCTCCGAAAATGCCTTCAACCTATTTGATATAATTTCATGGCGAACTTCCTCCTTTTAAAACAATTCTTTGCCTTTCTTTTTTGCCCCATTTTTAGAAAAGCGCCCTTTTTAAAGCTTTTTCAACTGGAGCTTTTTTATTTTCTCCTTTGTCTTATTTTTATGCCATTTATAAAAAGAAAAAATCAAATTTAAAAAGCTTTATTTTCTCTGTTTCTAAAGCTTTTAATAATAAGGCTATGACAACTCTTGCTTTTGCGTTTTCCTTTGTCTTATTTTCACCTTCCATCCTTTAATTAAAACTTTAACGAAAATCCTTGTATGCAATCACCCGAAAATCCAGAGCGTGCCTCCCACATTTTAAAACCTTTGCATATTGTTTCTCCCTAGTGAAAGGGTGAATGATATTTTTCACCCCACACATAGGGTGAAAGCACTATTGGTCGCATTTGACTTCTCTTTAAACTGTCGGTGCGACTGCCATCATAAACTATTTTTAGCGCGACTCTCAAGGTGAATTTTTTTTTAAAATATTACCTTTTAAATTGAGTAGCGCGGGTTGTAAAATTTTCATTTAATATTTTTGCCCCAATGAGGGGCGAATGGGGGTTTCACCCCTCATTTGGGGTGAAAGCCCTTTTAACTACTTCTATTACGTTGACTTGGCGCTTTATAATATTTTCCCCCTTGCCATCTTTAACACATACGTTCACCCCATTGGGGAACGAATGGGGTTTTCACCCCTTCCCTAGGGTGAACATGCCTTTTTCAATTGCTGCACTTCATTAATTTTGGAATGGGGCCCCATGCCCTTTTACATGTTGCACTTTGCTTTCGTGAGGTGTTAACTAATGTAAATTTGAGGTGAAAGAGCTTTGAATAATCTATTTCAATCGGAGGGAGCAAAGGTGCTATACTCTTTTTTATATGGTATGCTTTCACCTCAATGAGAAGTGAACAAGAGTTTCACCCCTTCATTGGGGTGAAACCCTTTTTGACTTTTCCGCCCAAAATTCTTAATGCCTTCTGTATGCATTTACCCCATAGGGAGGCGAATGAGACTTTCGCCCTTCCCTTGGGGTGAAAGCACTTTCGGTTGTTGCACTCCACGATTCCAAAATCAAGCCCCGTGCTTTGATTTTTCAACTAAGGCACTTTACTTGTGCTTCCAAACATTTTTGTTTTGTGTCTTCAAATCACTTTCCTTGAAACATTTCTCTTTTTAACTTGAAGACTTGCAAAGTAAAGCAACCTTTTAAACTTTGGAGCTTTTTGAACCTGTTAAAACTTTTTAGTGCAACCATTAATTTTGCCCGAAATCGTAACATGTCCTCATGGAAATATTTGAGGCGAAATTATTTTTCTCAGAGAGCAATTTCAAAGAAAATTTTTTCAAGGAAAGCCTAGCATCTTCAATAGAGTCCACACCATACTTTATTTTTAATTTTTTTATATTATAAAATAATAAAGTACCTGTAAATAAAATATGTACATATTTACACCTTGTACCTCTTGATTTCATCATTGAAAATAGGCCTTCAAATGAAGATCGTTAACTAGAATCGAAAGATCCCAACCATCCATATCTTGAAGATGATATGCATTCACCAAATTCACTGCAGAAACCTGAAATGGACCTTCCCAGATCACATCGAACTTGTGGTGCTTCCCCGGCTTGGCTTTGTTCTCGTTCCATTTGAGAACTAGATCTCCCACCTGAAACTTGTACTCTGTTGTCTTTTTTCCAAACCACTTTTACGTCATTTTAGTGTGTTCGGTGAAAGCTTCATATACCTTTTCTCTCTCCTCCTCTAGTTGTAGCAATTGAGCCAACCTTACACTCATTGGATCAAACTCATCATCTTCATCTTTGAACAACTACAATGTTTGGAGGATAGGTAGCTCGATGTGAGTGGGTAGAACTACTTCTTTCCCATACACCAAGGAGTAAGGAGAGGCTTTAATATACTTCTTCACTGATATCCGATCTACCCATAGAGCTTGATTTAACAATAAGTGCCAGCTTCTTTTATTGTTTCCCAATGTCCTTTTTAAGATTCGTAGCAAGTTTTTGTTTGTGGATTCGACCAAGCCATTTCCTTGTGGGTAATAATTGGAGGATGTCTTGAGATAAATCATGTACTTGCTTGTAAATTCGATGATCTTGGCCCCAATGAATGGAGTCCCGTTATCTGTTACAATGGCATCCAAAACACCAAAATGGGTAATCAGTCCCTCCAAGAAGGAGATAACTGTAGCTTGATCTGCTTTTTTGGTTGGGATGGCCTTTACCCACCTGGTAAAATAATCAGTTGCATTCAAGATATATTTGTGTTTGACAGAGGAATGAGGATCAATAACTCCAATGAAGTCTAGTCCCCACTACTGAAAAGGTGCTTCCACTTGAATCGGGTGCAAGGAAAAAGATGCTTTCCTATTCCTGCCAACATACCACTGACAATTATCACAACTTAGGCTCACCTTGTGTGCATCTACAAAAATAGTAGGCCAAAAATAACCAGCCCGGATGATCTTCAAGGCCATAGGCCTTCCTACATAATGTCCTCCTAATAAACCAAAGTGGAATTCCTCCAATATCTTCTTTTTTTCTGAACCCTTCACACATCTAAGGAGTACTTCGTCTATATTCTTATGGAACAACCCACTTGGCAATAGGACATACTTAAGTGCTTGTAATCTGAATCTTCGATGTTGTGAAGCATCAAGATGTGATGGACATTTCTCAGAGGTAAAGAATTTGATAAGGTCCTCTATCCAATCATGATCACCTGTAGCTCGATTTGCAAAATTGCTTTCGCTGATCTCCTCATTTTGTACTAAATTCAGTGATCCAATAAGCTGCACTTTTGGCCAGTTCTTGGCAAAGAGCTCATCCACGAACCAACTTAGTCGGTCGGATCTCCACATCATATTCTTGAATCTTTGAGACCCAACCTACTCTCTTGTCACCTAATTCCCCTTGAAGAATGAAATTCTTGACATCTGGATGGATGACATAGATGATCGTCTTGCTTTGTGAAATGAAATGTCAGAATTTTTTTAGGGATTTCATAATCGCATACACCTATTTTTCAATGAAATTATACTTCTCTTGGTGTGGAAAAATCACTTGACTCAAGAAGTAAATCAACTTTTCATCTCCATCCTCTTGCTTCTGTGTGAGAATGATGGCGTAACTCTCCTGCTCGCCTACTGCATAAAGGATGAAGTCTTTTGAATAATCTGGGATTAATCAATACTGGCACCTGGGTGATTCTCTCCTTGATTTCTCAAAATGCCTATCTTCTTGCTTTTGTCCACTTGAAGTCTACATTCTTCTTCAGAAGCTCGGTCATTGGCTTTACAACCTGAGCAAAATCAATAATGAACTTCCGAATGAAATTAATCTGGCCAAAGAATGATTGCAGATCCTTCTTGTTAACTGGTAGCAATAATTTCAAGAGAGCCTCAACTCTCGCAGGATCAATCGCCTAGTCCTTCTTGTGAAATCACATGTCCCAAGAGTTTTCCCTCTTTGACAAAGAAAATGGACTTCTTTGGATTAATGGAAATTCCAAATTCTTAATATTTTTTAAACACTTGCCTCAAATGAGAGATGTGCTCTTCCCTATGGTGTGAGAAAATAGTCATGTCATCAAGGTAAATAACAATAACTCTATTCAAAAACTCACCGAAAGCAATGTCCATAGCTCTCTGAAACGTAGCACTGGCATTGGAAAGACCAAATGGCATCCTCTGATAGGTGAAAGTGCCCCATTTTGTAGTAAACATCATCTTGTGTTGGTCTTCGTCCTTCACCCAGATCTGGTTATAACCAAAGAAACCATCCAGCAATGAAAACCTCTACGCTCCAACAACCACATGGAGAATTTGATCAATCTGTGGTAGGGGGTAGTGATATTTTAATGATGCTTGGTTCAGATTCCAAAAATCCATGCATAGACGAATATCTCCATTTTTATTTCAAATTGGAACCAAGTTCGCCACCCATGTTGAGTGCTTAATCGGATAAATTATTTTTACCTCCAACATTTTTAACAACTCTACTTTCATGAGCACCTCAATTTTGGGATTAACAGGTCGCTTCTTCTACCAAAAATGCTTGACCCCCTCCTGCAGTTCAATAGTATGTTGGATTACATTTTTATCATATCCTTTTAAATCATGGTAGCTCCATGCAACAATGTCTAGAAATTCATAACACAAATTTTTGATATCTTCAAGTTCTTTTGTCATACAGTTTGTTCCAACTTTGATAATCTTCTCAGACTCCAATTGCATTTCCTTGTATTCCTTTGCATCAACCTTGATCTTATGTTTCTCCACCCTATCATTTTGATCAAACAAACTTTCGAGCGAAATCAGTCCCCTAGGAATGTGATTGTTCTTCAATTGAATCATTCCTTCCATTTCCTCCTCGACCAATGTTCTATCTTCTGCACTTGCAGCTTCCTTAATCAAAAAATTGATTATTTGTTCATCATTATTGAACACTTGCCAATAAATGTTTTTATCAAGGATCGAGGGTCTATAAATTACCCTCACAGTCTTGGGTTTCTTGACTACTTGCTCCACGGAAGAGAAATTTAGCACCAAGAGAAGCTAGGATATCTGCATGTTTGTTTTACTCCTGGGAAATTGCTTGAATGTTTAATGTTGTAAAGGACTCAAATAAATCCCATACCTTGTTATGGTAGGCCTTCAAATAGTGCTTCTTTGACACACATTTGTTTGTAGTCTGGTTGATGATGAGCTCAAAATATCCAAATATTTACAATTGTTTTATGCCCAACTTTTCAGCTTTCTTCAAACCAAGGCACAATGCTTCATATTCGGTGGTATTATTTATGCAGCTCCAAGTTAACCAATATGAATAGGTTTTCTGCAACCCTATAGGAGAAACAAGAACAATACCAGCCCCTGCACCATTCTTGCACCTTGCACCATCAAAATACAACTTCCATAGCTGATCAGAGATGGGGTCTAGGGAATCAGAGACTTATTCTTCAGTCTACTCAGGTTTAGTTATGGTATAACAACCGATGTCAATTTCGACCATCGCGTTGAAATCCATCAATGAGAACTCATCCTCAAGGTGGAGCTCACCAAGAGCCTCTTCCATCAAGTCCACTTCTTGTACTTCCTCTATCATCATGTTGACTGCACCAGTGGGCTTTTCTTCCTCTTCCAATTTTTCTATATGAAAAGTGGATGGCTTTTCATTATAGATGTGGATTATTCTTCCCTTGAATGGTATCTCCAAATGTGAATAATCCAAGGAAAGGTATCCTCCTAGTTTCACTGTGAATTCCCTCAAGAGGCACATACTAAAGTATGGTTCCAAGTCAACCACCACTACTTCTTGAATGACAGTGATTTGAGGCATGTTGTGTAGAACGATAGGAATATCCTTGATTACTCCCACCATTTTGATAGGGGTTCCATCCAACTACAATATGCTTGGACTACTTCTTGTGTATTCCATTCCCATTACTTCACATACTACCTTTGGCATGACAATAGTCGTAGCACCGGAGTCAATCATACAATTATGCACGATCCATCCTTCCATTCTAAGAGACAAATAGAATGGAGGTGGTCTATTCTTACTAGTGGTGGAAGTAGGCAGTGTATGTGCTAACACTATTTGGGAATGAATTTTCTTCTGATATTTTGTAGATTTGAGAGACTCTTGCAATAAGTCAACTTGTCCAGGTAACTGTAATGCATCATATAAACTCACCTTCGTAGGAATCTTCTTCATTTCCTCCACAATGTTGTAATTAGAAACACCAGGAGCCTTTTCTTCTACAACCTACTCATACTTGTTCTGATATTGTTGAGTAGCTTCCACCCTTTACCACTTAGTCAATGATGGGTATTTGAGGTATTCTTTATCTTTCTCTTTCACCTTAGTTTGTGCTTGAGCGACTGAAGGTTGTGAAGTTGATACCTTTATCTGCAAATTCTCTTGAGCTTTCTTGGGCAATAGATCCTTCAATAAGATAGAATATTGCTACTTCATTGTCATGCTAGGTGCTTTCACTTGTGTTTGTACCTTTTATTTTTGTATCTTTTATTCAGCAAGAAATTTTAGAGGCTCCATTTCTACTGGATCAATAGTCATCGACTTCTTTCCAGCCCTTGTGAGAACTAAAACTTGCTCCAAATATGGGACCATCAAGTTATGATCAACTTCCATTATCATATTAACTTGTCCACCAGAAAAAACTTTTGCTAATGTCTATACATAGTTCAAGTGAACCATGCACGTGTCTTCTCCATGGGGATCATTACAGGTGGAGCACTAGTATGCTCTCTCCGATGTACTAGTTTCTTCATTTTCCAACACAGTTGTGTTCCTCTTAGGGCCTTTTCTAGTGGTTGGTTTCTCCCTAGTAATTGGTGGTGTTTGAAACCTCCTTGATCAAAAATCAGCTTCAGCTTGTTTCTTCTTAACTATCGTGATTTCATTCGACATTGTCCTTACGACCAAATTAATAGATTGCATTTCTTGTAACAATTTCATGTAAGGATCAAGATTTGAGGGTGCAGGAGGTGCTGGTAAAGGTAGAGGTATTGATGGAGTAGGCAATGATAGTGGAATAGGTGGCACTGGTAGCATTGGGAAAGGAACTAGTGCTAGAAACTATAACAAAAATGGCATAGGTAATTGTGGAATACTTGGAGCAAGAATTTGTGGAACTAGGATTGGATAAATTTGAGGTGGACCCAAGCTCCATGAGGGAACCAGGTACATAGAAGGTATAGGCTACGAAAATGCACTTGAATACAAATGTTATGGAAGATCAGGAAGGATGGGCATGGTTACCTTCGGAGGCAACTTACCTATGGTGATAAAATCTGCTTCAACCTTCTGTGCCTATGTATATAGATTAGGAAAAGTATTTACATTGGCTTGTTGGACCACCATACCAATGTCTGAGTTGAAGGTCCAGAGATAGTAAAATACAACTTGCTCATGTGTGGGTCGAAGGCCATCAGGAACTCTCTACCATCTTTGGGTGAATCTGATGTTGAAGTCCACTATCTCCTCCTATGGATGTCTTTGGATATTCATGAATTGATGCAATAAGGAGAAAGGATCAGCTTGCTCATGAAAGTTCTTGATTAGAAGTTCCACCAATTGGTCCCATGTCGTAATAGTGGTGGGTGGCAAAGATCGATACCAATACAACAATTTCCCTCTAAGAGATAATACCAATAATCTTACCATAATATCTTCGTCTAGTAATGCCATGGATCATCGCTAAAGAAGCCACATCTTGGATATGTTCGTAAGCGATCTTACCAGTACCATCATAGGTAGGTAGAGCCTTCAAAGCTGCTTGAGGAACTGGATTTTGTGCTTGTAAATTCAAAGCTCCTGAACTATTCCATGTTGGGAACTACCTTGGTGGTTGTGGCTATTGTGGTGGTGGGTTCTGAGCCATTTGAACTGGTGTATGAGGTTGAGGAGGTGGGATGCTAGTAGCAGTACTAGTTGGACTTGAAGGAATGGAAAACACACTAGCTAACTATGAAGATGTTGTAACTGACGTATGAGGTGGAGTGACTAATCTAGGGTGTTCTCCTAATTTTTGGGTGTCAATTTCATAGAACTCAATGGGATTTTTAGAATTTTTGGCCTTCGATCTTGTGATCATGAAGCACAACTTTTGATGCCTTCACGTTCGGAGGCTTCTAGGTATAGTTGAGTCGCTAGATGTTCTAACCGTACAGCATGAAGGTGAACATCAAACCTCAATACTATTGAAAGTGGAACTTTTGAAGGTCCCATCGGGCGTGCCAAAAATTGTTGGTCAAATATCTACCTAATATACAAACATACATTTGTGCACCCTAGACATGGCCAACATTGAAAGTCTAGAGGAAAGAAATGTCCTCCGTGCCAATCTCCAGAGAGGGTTGGCTCCCTTACTAATCCTACACCGGTTGAAGACTAGAGTTGTAGGAAAGAAATTAGAAATAATAGAAAGAAATGGGAAATATAGCCATAGGCAAAATGTGTAGGATTGGGGATAGACTAGTAGCAAGAATTCCAACCAAGTGTTATAGTAGCATAAAATAGAAAAGGAGGCAAGAGAATCTACTTACAGTTCCTTAGAGATAACTTTCAAAATTGCATTCTAGTACTCACACTTACACCAGCAATGCCCAAATCCAGATGCAAAATTTGAACTTAACAGCAGATAGCAAACATGAATATAAAATAGAAATTCTTGAATAGAAAGAAATCACATAAAAAGACTACTTGCAAAATCAGAAGCCACAACTTCTATTTACGCAGAGAACTTGAATAGTTTTTCTACAGAATGTCTATCCTCCCTCTTACAATGGAAAATGTAGTATTTATAGAGGATTTCACCTCTTTCATTTAATTCACATGAAGACAAAATGTTTACAGATTAGGAACCCTGGTGAGGAAATTCCTCCTTGGAAATCTTGAAAATCCACCTTTTGAGACAACGATCCAGTTTTTAAGGAAAAACCTCTAGGAAATCAGCACATTCGGGCATCGGTGCATGAAAAAATGCAAAGGTGGTCAATGACTTGGTACATTCGCTGCACCTCAAAAATTCGCTCCTATTCGGAATACCTTGAAATTCATGAAAATCTCTCGGTGATTTTAATGCTACAACTCTTTTTCTTGAAATCAACAACTTCAGTTACTCCTCACCCCAATCATTAAATTTGCTTCATTCACCCAAACTGAGCGCCTTTGAAAACCTCTGTTGACGCCAAAAATAGAATTCACTTGAAACCAAGCAATGAGTGAATGTGTCTCCTTCAACCTACATCATTCTTCCTCATTCATGCTTCGTAGTGAAGAGGATGCCCCTACAATAGTAATTTTAATAATTTTGCTAAACCTGTACCTTTAAGTCGTACTTTGTATTGCTCCATATATTTTTGCTGAATACATAATTTATAGCTCAATTTACTTCATTGCGTTCATTCCAAAAAAATAGTCTCCCTTGGACGAAACACCTTTTAATATTTTCATTTTACTTTGATATTTTTATCCATTATTATATTGCTTCATCCCAGAGAGGGGCGAATGGGAGTTTCACCCCTTATCGAGGGTGAAAGCACTGTTGGCAACCTTCTTTGGAAGCTCTCCCTCTTTTAAAATTTTAAAATATACGTTCACCCCAAAAGAGGCGAAAGGAACTATCGCCCTTCACCTTAGGTGAACGTAACCTTGAATTTTCAATGCCTACCCCTTTAGTATTTTCCCGAACTGAAAACAAAGTCCTTGATGCGTTGGTGGGGCCATCTTCATGTAGCTTCACCCTTTATGTGCATTCACCCGAAGAGAGGATGAAAGGTGTCTTCGCCCCTCTTTTGGGGTGAATGAAGCTTTGAATTTTCAAAGCTTCTCTTGGCACCCGAACTCATCATTTTGTTGTGCTTTCACCCCAAGGAGAGGTGAAATGGAGTTTCACCCCCCACTTGAGGTGAAAGCCCTATTGACCAGTCAACGGACTACCTTGGCGCATCATCTTTGAAAAAATTGAGGGATGTTCACCCCAATGTGGGGTGAATGATGCTTTCACCCCATATTTTGGGTGGACACACTTATCTAGATTACCATTGTGCTTTGATTTCAAGCCCACTTGACTTAACCATTAAAAAAATACTTTCACCTCAATGAGAGGTGAAAGGGATTTAACCCAAATTAGCACATTTTATTCCCTTTTGCAATACTCATTCACCTTGAAGTGGAGCAAATGTGCCTATCACCCCATTTTTGGGGTGAATGTACTTCTATTCTTTCCCTTATTAATTACATGAGTTTTGAAGGCACAAAGGGTTCTTCATTCTTCATTCATGTGAAAATTATGTCATATTTTTATTATTCTTAGCCATTGGGCGCTATCTATTGTAGAAGTATTTGGGTGATTTTGAACTGATCTCACCAACCAATTTTCCCAACTATTTTACCTTATAACACCCATTATTTTCGATCATGAAAATTACATATAAAAAAGAGACAAAGAAGGAGGTTGACATGCAAAAAATAAACTGCAACATATTATATCGACCAAAAGATTGCAATCATAGTATTAATATATTTTTCCAATTTTTTTACAATCAATAGAATTATTCAATAGAAATCCATCAAAATTTCAATGTGGCATAATATCAAAATTGCCAACAAAATGTGAATATGGTTTGTTTTGTAAATTAAGGTTACGGGACTTTAATTTATGAAATTAAGAAAAAGGTTTATTGAATAGTAAAATAGTTGATTGGATGAGGAAAGTGAACCTACATTATTTAGCAATTAAGGGTATGTGACTTTGATTGTTAAATAAGAGTTATACTATTTATTACAAGAGCATGTGCTCTTGATGCATGGTTGAATAGATCTCATGAGAATATGAGAGGGGAAATGAAAGAGTGGCTTTCTATGATGTCAAATATGAATTAGAAAGTTGAATTTCTTGGGTTATTTATATAGTTAAGATTTGGTAATAAAATGAACAAATACATTTAGAAGCATGTCTATCTTGAACTATGAGTGTCCTGATCCCCTACTATCCTCACATGATCGATGGAAGAGCGGAAGGACCAAATTCATGAAATGGACCAATGTATAAGTTTTCTCTCTACCTTACATCTTGCTTATTTATGCAAATAGATTAGATTTGTGGGGAGGTTTCCCCGATGAAATTGATGTAATGTATTGTTTGAAGGTATGGGGTTTACCATACATACTTATGTAATAAATGAACAATATGGTTGATGCACCTTGTATTCCATTAATTGAATGTAGTTGTATTTAAATCCTTTCTATTGCATGTTTATCCTTTAATTGTTTCTTATGTTTTAGTTATCCTTTGCTTGTTAATGATTCATGTTTTGTTAGATTTAGTATCTAGATCTATTTTTATATTCTTGTTTTAATATTTGTTGATAAAAAACAATAGTAAGTTCTAGGTGAACTTAGAGGATGACCTAATGGCTTGAGACCCCCTTAGGGATATTTGTAACTAGGTTTAGAATATTATACCAGAGTTAAGATAGCTTATTAGAGGACAATATTGATAGCTTAAGTTGTGGTACACATAGCATACCCACACATAATGGCTTGTGTGGAATATGGAGATGTATGTACACCTTCTAATGAATAAAGGTGCTATGTTTATCTCATAAATATTGATGATATGGATGGACTTATGTCCATAATGTGAGATATGACTACATAGAAGGGACTTGCATGAGGGGAATATTGTGTGGTATATCTCTTGAGAAAATTAGGGGTTGTTAAACATTAAGTCAATCTAAGGTTGGTTAGGGATTTATGAATCCCTATCCTTAGTCAAAAAAAAAAATCTTTCTCTTTCTGTGTGTTTTATTTCTTGATTTTTGGGTTGTTACACTAAATCATCTGATCCTTTACAATGAGGAGCATTCATCTATTTATACTATTCACTAGGATATAAATGAAATTGACTACTATTTACAATCATAAGCAAACTTATCATGCACAATCAGGGATGATCTAATGCCACTATGCCTCTTTAGCACATTTAGTTGGCCCTCTTATAGTAATGATTTGCAAAATATTTAGTTATACTTTGTTGGAGTGGCTATCACTTTCATAATCTAACAACTAGAATTCTATCTTAACCACTTTGATCTAGGAGTTCTAGGCACTTTTGCCTTAAAACCATTTAAATTTACAAGCATGCCTTATATTTTAGATGTTGATGTCATTCTTCTTGTTGAGAAACATTGGTCTAGGATGATTTTTTCTTTTGAATTGCACTCATGGCTGCCTTCTTGCTTAATGTAGGATTTTCACCAGAGTAAAATTTTTTGTAGGCTTAGTTGACGTCATCACAAAAAAGCTCTAGTGTTCTACCTTCTAGGCATTGGATTATTTCCAGAATGAATACTATTTGTTCCAAAAGTTTCTTTGTCATACTAAATATTTTGAAGCACCTTACTGGCATCATTGTGAAAAAGTTTTAGCTTGCTTCTTTCTAAGCTTTTGAGTACTTTCTTCTTGCCAGACCTGATATTTTGAAGTATTTTGTTGACATTATCTAGGAACCTTTATACTCTTTAGGACTTTGCAAGTCTAGCTTCAAAGAAAATTAGATATTTAAGTCATTTTAAGACCAAAATTGCTTCCTTAGACTCCAAAAAAAAGGTTTGAAGGAATTTTGGTTTCAAAAATGCTCTTTAGGCTTAAATAATAAATAATTTTAAGAAAATAAGTACACATATGGTACTACATAAGTGTTTTTAGACTTGTGAATGTATGCAAATAATTTTTCTACATTCTTATCACCTATTGGGGAGTTTTATTAATAGAATTTTGAACCCAAATGTTCTTATTTTTGGGCTAGAAAGTCTTACTTTGCTAACCCTAAATATTCTCCTTCTATAGTGCTAGATACAAGACTTTCAACTTGTAGTCCTAGAGTCTGATTGCTTGCATTCCAATCCTACTGTGTTGGGATCCAAATTTTGTTTGACTTCTCATGAATAGATATTAAATCAAATTATTTATTATATGAATGGGTTTTGTATTGATTCCCCAACTCTATCGCCCTAGGGTGTAGCTTAGCTATCTTATTTGAACATTTAAACATTTCTCTTCATCAAAATTGTCTTACTAGTCAAAAAATTTGATTGAATATTTGAATACCTTATCAAAAACATATTTTAGGCCACTCATAAATAAGTATGACCATATAGTCCCTAGATATATGGAAATCTATCATTAAATATTTTGTTTATTCTCCTCAATACTTTTCTTCCAATGGCAATGAGTGAATTGAGATCCTCGTATCCTTGTTTGACTATTTGCTCCCACTCAATGAGCTTTGTTTCCATCTTGTACATTGCTACCCTATTCTTGGCTAAAGAAATTTGTTATCCAAAAGCTCTATTTAATGTATCAATGATGACTTACACTTGTAGATCATTTTTAGTGATATTACCCTACATGTTATTAAAGTAAACTTGTACTTCTTGAGTGGTTTTCAAAAATAATCAATAAATTCTAAAACTAGATAATTTGGTTATGTTAAGCTCTTGTTTTAGGTTCTATCCTTTTTTCCTAAATATTTTTTTTCTCAAAATACTTTGTCTATAATTGTGTTGATTTTAGTGCCTCATTGAGACTTTGCTACATTTGGTGGATTTGTTTCTACAAGGCCTTTTTCTTTGTTTTTTCTAGCTCAAGAATCTTGGTCAATTGTTTTGATATTTATTTCTACTTGCAGTGCTTGGTCATCATATAAAATCCATCTATATGCATATTTATGGACATGTGCACCATATAAGCTTTATCCTGAATTAGGACCCTATTTGTGTCTACAATATTTATTATTATTTGATAATCAATTAGGATGTTGACTTGGAAACAATAGGAGTCTTAAATAAAATATATTCTATTTTACTAGGGTCTAACATGCCACACATATTTGTTTACATAGTCTACAAATCTATTTTTTACTTTTTCTTATTAAGCCAATCTTGCACATTGGCTCGTGCTTGCCGGAATTGGCTTTGAATAACAACTATTGGGAGACTATGAGTGGATATAACAAAGGGAGAATGCAAGAGAAGTATGAGAGGTATGGAAGATATTAGCGATATGTAAGGGATAGTTTGAAGAGCTCTTAAATATGAGGTAAGTATATGTCTTAGAACTTGAGATGTGCTATGAGGTGGAGAAGTGGTAACTACTTTAAGAGGTGACCTGATGAGTGCCTCTTTTTGTGGAGATGAGTGAGGAGGAGAGAAGGTGGTAGAGAAGAGTGAGGAGGAGAAGAATGTGGTAGAGATAATGTACATAGCCCTTGTATTGTTTCTATAGAATGTTTTTTAACTTATGGTAGTTTTATCTAGACTTTGGTCTTCTTTGCTTTTGGACCCTATTGCTTCATAGGAGACCTTGACCTTTGTGCTTTATCACCTCCTTTTGGTTAATTTTTATAGGAATTTTTGAATTATGGGACTTAGAATTTCATAGGGAAGGATTGAAGAGTATCAAAACCTATTCTAACACATATCCTATGAGGTTATTGAGGAGGATTATATTGTCTAGTTGATTGGGGACCTAGGATAACACCAGCATAAACCATCTAAGCCACCATCCCAATGCCTATAATGTATGTTTTATTGGTAAAATATTTGACTAAAGATAATGGTAGGGCTTGCTGCTAGCTTGAAGTGGTAATGTTAATTATTTATTCCACTTGTCCCAGGGAGCTATATTCTTCCTTAGAGTATTCCTCTAGAATATCTTGGACTTGGGAATCACTCCTTTTATCATCCATATTTTTATCATAAAAAAATTCTTCAAACATTTCATCACTTTTTAGGCCATAACTATGCCCTTGCATGCCCATATTGCAATGAAAGATCCACCATTATTGAATCTTATTGTTATTCCAAACCCTTATAGACATTACATTTTATTTGAGCATGTGGCTTGGATTATTTTTAGGGTCATAATATTTTGGATTTTTATAAAATTCTCTCCATGGAGGACATTCAAATTTGAGTTCTACTTCTACCATAACTCTCTCTTCTTTTTTTAAATTCCTATATTTTACCACCTTTGGCATTGGAGAATGCTCAAATAAAGGAGGCTCAGTATTCCTTTTAGGAAGGAGGTCCTTCAGAATACCTTATGAAGTATAACTCTACTCATTTAACACTATTTTTAATTTCAAAATTAGGAAATTTTGCTTCAATAAATAAACTAGTTTTTGGTACTTGACAGTGATAAACCCATAATTTAAAGGAAATGGGTATAGAGTACCTTTGTTTACTCTAAGAATTAAATGTGCATCAACATAGTCCATCTAAAAATAAAATTCAAGGCTAGAAAGCTAGTCTATGACATAATGGGGTAGTAAAATTGGTTCTCCAACAAATCCATGTACTCTCATAATGGTACCTTCTGGTACAATGTACCAATCTCTAGTTTACACTTTGGTTGTCTACACTCAAGCATTTTATTCATTTTACAACCAAGGAATATCTCCCTTAATGCATGAAAGAGTAGGACCAAGGAATTTTTTATCGAAATCTAGAAAATAATTGGATGTTCAAAGGGCTAGTGTACTATCTACTACTGGCAAAAATCTCCCATCATTACCTTACTTATGAATATTTATGTTTGGGAAGATTTATTATTTGAAATATAGAAAAATCTAGGCTAGGAAGGATGGATATAAAAATATTCCTACCTTATTAAACTCTATAGTCTGCTTATGAATTTCATAGCTAAGAAAGATATTTCAGTCAAAATAGATGGGGTTTTGAGGATTATTAATAGCATAGGCCATGTCAACTTGATAGTCATGAACTAGCTTATCTAATTCTAATACAAAAATTATAACTAGTAGAGAATATATTTCCTGGGTATGGGCTTGTAAATTTGCCAAAGGATTTGGAATTTCAAGAAGACTTTTTACAAGGTTAGCTAATTACCTATTTAGGCAAGACATTATTCTATCAATACAATAAGAATCCTGGTCATATTTATTAAATAACTTGGACACATAAGGGGGAAGGGTTCCAAAAAATATATTGTAAATATTTTAGGATTAATAAATAACATTACTTGGTCAACAACATCCCTTAGTCCTAGAATCTGCATGGTAGTGTTTAGCTACTACTTGGACTAGATTTGGGTAAGGATGTACTCTCCTAGGCATGAATTTACCCAAGAAGGAGTACCAATAACATGAAGCTTGGTGGCCTAGTAAGAACTTCATATCCTTATACTCTACTATGTCCCTTAGATATTTTTCCTTGATGGTCAATATGAGGTCAACAATATTTCCTATGTGGTTAACTAGCCTCCTAGTTTCCATGGTTGTTCTCATAAAGATTTCATAATAGGGAAATGCATAACTGCTCTTAGCTTCTATTCATAAAATGGCTAAATTCTTGAATTCTTTGAATGGTCTACAAAGAGCTAGTAGGTATATTTTATAGGCCTTTATTGATTATTAACATCATGCATGCATTAATGAATATATACCTCTTTCCATGATTCAAATACCTTTTCTCAACACTCTAGTATATACGAGCACCTTGGTCTGCTTCTTCCTTAAATGCCATTGCATTCTACAACCAATAACTTCTTGACAACTTTGATTTTACTAAAATGTTATCTTTATATTAATTACTATTTATTTACACTATGGTACACAATTTGTGTTGGCAATTTTGGGTATGTTGCCTAGATTCATGGTTGTGAGTTGTCATTGATGTCAAAAGGAGTTTGTGTTGATATCAAAAGGAATTTGTGCTGATTTCAAAAAGAGTTTGGTGCCAAAAATATATTGAAATTTCCATGATGTTTGTTTAAGGTTTTTTAATTAAAACCATGGTGACAAGGTTAAAGGTTTTTCTTAAAACCATCAGGACTCATTAAGGGTTTTTATTAAAACCATCTTGGCTTAATGAAAAGGTTTTTGCTCCTTAAAAAAAACCTTAAAAGTCCATTTTGATTATTAATAAATAAATTAAATCAAACCTTTGAAAAGGCTTTAAGTTAAGTTTATTATTAATAAAATAATAATAATTAATTTAATAATTATTATTGAAAGGGTTTCTAAACCCTTAGCATCGCCAATGTGGAAGACTTTACTCACCGACGTCATTTGTTTGGAAGGAGCACCGATGTCAACTTTCATGGGATGTAAAAGACTATTAAAGGGCATTAATTCCTAAGGTTCAATACACCTCTGATTTGTGTGATTACCTTCGAATTCATATTGCTCTGTGACCTTCGATTTTGTATTGCTCTGTGACCTTCGATTTCGGATTGCTCTATGATTTTCGAGTTTCGTATTGCTCTGTGTTTAAGTTCTGATTTCATACGCCCATGAGGTAGACAAATCTATTTTTATTTGATTTATATGAGCAAAGGGAAGGTAAAACGATGAGTGGTGATTAAGATTTTCATTGGGCACTTGTGCTCCAATGGCGGAGGTAGTGGAGCGAAGGTGCTCGCTAGGCAGAGGTGTCGAGATCGATTCGCATCGGGAGTGTTTCATTTTTAGTCATGGATTATTGTGCACGTGGTACAATAGTTTCCTTGGGCCACGAGTTTGTAGGAGGAAGCACTTTGGCCCTTATGTTGGTGTCTAAGGTTGGAGAATTGATTTTTGGCCAAGGTAGATCTTTTGTTGATAATTTGGAATATTTGATTTGACTTGGCAAATTATTTTTAGTAATTGGATGGAGGTATAAGGTTAAATATAAATATTTCTTTGACATTGTTATTATTGATGCTTAATTTTTATGTGGTAAATGCATTTAGAATTAAATGTATTTTAGGAGTTATAAGGGTTTAAGGAATAATTGTGCTTAATGTCATATTGGGGTTAGAAAGCCTTTGGAGTTTTTTTTTTTTTGAAAATTTTGAAAAAACTTGTACTAAAACAAAGATCAGTTACAAGTTGGGATGAGACTTTTCCCAGCCATAGACAGAGAGAACACAAGATTACAACAGTAAAAGAAGATTTACATTGGATCCAAATATCTTAAACCAAAACCTAGCTAACAGGGGAGTCAGCGAATCTAAGATTCAAGCATGTAGAGACTCCTTCCCCATTGGCCTAAGGCATGATCCAACGAGTTTCAATGTTTGCACTATGTGAGATGTTGCCAGGGGGGTCGGTTTGGTCTATTGATGCAACTTGTCGCGATGTCACGACACTTTTTCCTTCTTCTTGTTTGGCCACAAAAATGCAACATGTCACGATATCGCGACACTTTTCTCTTCTGGACACGAAAATGCAACATGTCGCGATATCGCGACACTTTTCTCTTTGGCCACAAAAATGCAACATGTCACGATATAGCGATACTTTTTCCTCTTTTGGCTGCGATGTTGCAACTTATTAAGATCCTTCTATAAAATAAACTCAAATAACACACTCTCACACAATTGCTTGGAAATAACTCACATAAACATCACATTAATATAACAGAAATTTGCATAAAGAACAATCTCACAATAGGACTGAATCGTAGGCCTCTTCGAGGGGGCAACCTCCTTCAATACTTCATTAATTTTGCAAAATATGGTTACATTGGTGCCTTTTCGGGTATTTAAGGAGTTTCCTTCCAAGGTTGGCTTACATGCAAAATGCCACCTGGATTACATGCATAATGCCACCCGAATTACATGCATAGTGCCACTTTGAATTACATGCACAATGCCACTCGAATTACATGCATAATTCCACACGAATTACATGCACAATGCCACCTATCTACCATGTGTTACATAAAAAGGGTGCCATTTGTCATAGGCACTACCTAAGCTAAAACTTAGAACATTACAAAATATTAATCATGGGTACTACCCACGTTCACTAGGAATTATTACATCAAGTAAGTTAATACATTAAGGGTTAGGATGAGATCCTAACATGCCCTTCTCCTTGAAGAAGCTTTGTCCTCAAAGCTGAAAATGAGGAAACTGTTGCTGGAGATGATGGAGAGACTCCCACTAAACCAGGACCTCTGTAATGGTATGGTTGCGCAGAGTGCGAGTTCGACGATCCAGTAGCTGCTTTGGTGCAAGTAAGATGGAGCCTTCTTCATCCAATTCGGGGAGTGGTGATGGAACCTGTACCTTGGAGCTGCCCGAAATGTAGGAGGAATGCGTGAGTGGAGGGCGCCTGTAAACTGCCTCAAACGGTGTGAGATTTGTGGTGGTATGATAGGAAGTGTTGTACCACCATTCGACCAAAGAAAGCCATTTTGCCCAATGAGTAGGATGATCGGAGGCAAGGCAGCAAGGGTAAGTTTCCAAGCATTTATTAACAACCTCTGTTTGACCATCCGTTTGCGGATGGTAGGCTGAACTCATTTTGAGCTGAGTCCCCTACAACTTAAACAACTCTTGCCAAAAATTGCTAGTAAGGCTGGGATCACGATCAGATACAATGGAGGTTGGCATGCCATGAAGGCGAAATATGGAGTCAAGAAAAATTTGGGCAATAGTGAATGCTGTGTAAGGATGGGTTAGGGCACAAAAGTGAGCATACTTTGAAAGGCGGTCCACTACCACAAAAATAATAGACTTGTCTCCAGATTTAGGTAGCCCTTCTATGAAATCCATAGAGATGTCAGTCCACACCTGATCCGGTATCGACAAGGGGGGAAGAGTGCCCGAAGAGTGCACTGTTTCTCTTTTCATCCTTTGACCTATGTCGCAGTCTGCCACAAAAGAGCGAATGTCCTGTTTCCTACCTTTCCAAAATAAGGTGCGCTTGAGTCACTCATAAGGTGGTCTGATATTGGGAGGTGTACTATCCGGCAATAATGGAATGGCATGGTCGTGAGAGCGATGCAGTGGTAGTGTGATGGGTTCTAAAAATATGGCCTCATGTTTGTGGAGAATCTATTGCATGTCTTGTGGTATTTCACCCATTGGAGATGTGGATGGCTGGATGGAGAATAGTTGTGCAATGACCCCACGTGATGATTTCTTTAGCAATTTCTCCATGCCGTTTGAACTGATAATTTGAGGTGTTCCTGTCGGGGAGCCCTTGATGATGTGTGTTTGTTCGTTCTGGAAGAACTGAATCCAAAGTTTAGCAAAGTTCCAAGCGGATAGTGCCCAACGTACTCAACCATTGGCATCCCAAAACAATATCACATCCACCCAAATTGAGGGCAAACATGTCCTGCTTGAGTTCATAGTCCCCTATCTTGATTTTAACATTGCGACACTTTCCTTGACAAGATAAGGTTCCCCCATTGGCTACCATGACCTCAAAGGAACTACAATTGTGGATATAGAAATTTTCCCATTGAGCAACTCTAGGGTCAATGAAGTTGTGCGTGCTTCCCGAATCCAAAAGGATGGAAAGACGTTGGCCCTTGAAACATCCTGTAACCTTCATGGTTTGAGGAGTAGTAATGCTTGCAAGGGCATGGATTGTAATTGATGTCTCAGGTTCCTATTTCCCTTCTTCTTTTGGAGGAGGTGTTGCTGGAGGGTCCTCATCCTCATCACTCTCGTCAGCGGTATCAGGTTCTCCAACATCTATCAAGAACAATTTTTTGTGTGCACACTTATGCCCCTTGAAAAGCTTTTCATCACAATTGTAGCATAATCCTTGGGCACGACGTGCATCCATCTCTTTGATGGTGAGGCGCTTGGGTGCAACAGGTTTATTATCATCTGGGTGTTGGGCTCTAGGGGGAAATGAAGGTCTATTTTGAGGAAACTTTGATGGGTGTCTTTGGGCAGAGAGTTTAGATTCGGCCAAATGGGCCAAACTGATAGCTTCCATCATAGTTCGTGGTTTCAAAATTTTGACTTCTGCTTGGAGTTCCATCTTCAACCCACTGATATAACAACTCTGGAAGAACCCTTCACTCAATCCTCTTGTCCGATTGGCCAATTTTTCAAATTGAGCTTGGTACTCTCGGATGACCACTGTTTGTTGTAGTTTGGTTAAGGCTCCTGTAAAGTCCTCAAACTCACTAGGACCAAATTGAGTGAGTAGTTGGGATTCAAAATCCTCCCAAGAGAGATTTGGGTAGGCAAGACGCAACCATTGAAACCAGTGTAGAGCCTCAGATTCCAAGTTAAAGGAAGCCATCTGGACTCGATGAAATATGGGTACATTATGAAGTCGAAAGAATTGGTCAACCCGACATAGCCACCCATAAACATCCTTCCCACTAAATTTGGGAAAGTCCAATTTGGGAATTCTAAAGGGTGTATCATGGTCACGATTCTTTGTAGAACTCTCAGCTTGGTATTCTGATTTGGGTGGTTCTCTTCTCAGTTTACTATCCACTTCTGTCAGTGCTTCTTCTAGGCGGTTGCTAGTGGCCTCATGCTCTAGGTGAAGACCTTGGACTTCTTCCCTTATGGAGTGAAAATCCGAGTGCAAGTTCTCAATGGCTTTTGTTAGGGACTCCAAGTGTTCTAGTTCTTTCTGGTGTCCACGAGTACCCTGGGCCATTTTTTTGACCTTTTGTGACCAATTACTAAAAATAGAATTGAATTTTTAGGACTTACTATTTTTAGTAAGTGCCCAAAAAAGTGCTTGGGTGCTATATATCAAAATGATCAGTAGAAGGAGGTGGTCACAATGAGCTATATATCTCAACACTGCTTTTTGGCACCCCAGACTCTTTTTTTTATCTCCTGTTTTGCTGAGTCTAACGGTGTTTACAGATTCTGATTCTGAGCTACTGAGCAAAAGTTTGCTACTGGAGCACTATCTATAACTGGTCGTGTTTCACACTCAATATTCTCTGTATTTTGCAGGTGACTGATATGACAGTTCTGTTCTGACCCTGAAGACTGTGAATTCTACCCTGACTGTGCTGACCTCTCTGACCTGACTGACTGACTGTGACTGCCACTATAAATTTTACTGTTATTCTCCAGACTTTCAACTTAAGTGTCACCCTCATGGCTTATCCCGAATGCATGTCCCTTTTGTTATTTTTTTAGTAGAGGACTCCTTTCTCATATGCTCACTTTTGAAATGCAGGTTTACGAACAGGGATGTTTGGATTTTTATTTTTATTTTTTATTTTTTGCATTTTTTACAGGTTGAAGTTTTAACAGAACCAGGGAATGCTAAGTATAGGAGTATGTACCACCCATAGGCCCTCTAATATACCGACAGTGACGAACAATAGTGCTCGAACCAATATTTCAGGCCACTACTCAAGGAGGATTCCACACATACCCTTGAGCACACTACCTGCCTCTCCGACAATACGGGAGGGTAATCGTCCGAGGATGCTTGTGTCCCGTAGACTATGAGTAATACAAGGCCGAAGAGCTTCCTAATGGCTAAAAGTTTGTTTAATCCTAGATGGTCTCCCGATATACCCGAAGATACGTGGGAGCTCAAGTCCGTGCGCGAGTTCTGTCTGAGGCCTGGGTATTGGAGCCTGATCGCCCCTCACTTCACTAGACGCTTTATGGGATATCTAGCTTAGACAATAACGACAGATCCTTCGTGATATTTTAAAACCCCCGGTACAGGGTTTCTACCTACTCAACTAACAATATATTTTTTTGTTTCTGGTCTGGAAAAAAATAAAAACACTGTATTTTTTTTTGGATTTTTTTAATAAGGAACAACAGAATGGAAAAAACACACGGAATTTATACCTAACAGGTGGATTGGATGGCAAGAATCATTGCAGTTGCAGTAGAACTTGGTCCTGGAAAGCGCTCTGATACCACTTGTTAAGATCCTGCTATAAAATAAACTCAAATAACACACTCTCACACAATTGCTTGGAAATAACTCACATAAACATCACATTAATATAACGGAAATTTGCATAAAGAACAATCTCACAATAGGACTGAATCGCGGGCCTCTTCGAGGGGGCAACCTCCTTCAATACTTCATTAATTTTGCAAAATATGGTTACATTGGTGCCTTTTCGGGTATTTAAGGAGTTTCCTTCCAAGGTTGGCTTACATGCAAAATGCCACCTGGATTACATGCATAATGCCACCCGAATTACATGCATAGTGCCACTTTGAATTACATGCACAATGCCACTCGAATTACATGCATAATGCCACATGAATTACATGCACAATGCCACCTATCTACCATGTGTTACATAAAAAGGGTGCCATTTGTCATAGGCACTACCTAAGCTAAAACTTAGAACATTACAAAATATTAATCATGGGTACTACCCACGTTCACTAGGAATTATTACATCAAGTAAGTTATTACATTAAGGATTAGGATGAGATCCTAACACAACATGTCATGATATCGTGACACTTTATCCTGGTTTGGTTGGGATGAAGCAACATGTCGCGATATCATGACACTTTTTCTCTTTTGGTCGCGATGATGCAACATGTCGTGATATCACGAAACTTTTTCTCTTTGGCCACGATGCTACAACATGTCACGATATCGCGACACATTTTCCTCCATTGGCCATGAAAATGCAACATGTGATATCACGACACTTTTTCTCCTTTGGCCGCGACATTGCAACATGTCGCGATATTGCGACACTTTTTCTCTTTTGGCCGTGACAATGCAACATGTCACAATATCATGACACTTTTTCTCTTTTGGCCATGATGATGCAACATGTTGCGATATCGTGACACTTTTTCTCCTTTGGCCATGATGATGCAACATGTCGTGATATCACAATATTTTTCTCCTTTGGCCATGACAGTGCAACATGTCACGATATTGCGACACTTTTTCTCTCTTGGCCGTGACAGTGCAACATGTCACGATATCGTGACACTTTTTCTCTCTTGGCCGCGATGGTGCAACATGTCACGATATCACGACACTTTTTCTCTTTTAGCCGTGATGATGCAACATGTCGCGATATCGCGACACTCTTCCTCTTTTGGCCGTGATAAAGCAACATGTCATGAAATCACAACACTTTTTCTCCTTTGGCCATGACAATGCAACATGTCATGAAATCGTGACACCTTTTCTCCTTTCCGCGAAAATGCAACATGTCGTGATATCGCAACACTTTTTCTCTTTTGGCCATGAAAATGCAACATGTCGTGATATCACAACACTTTTTTCTCTTTTGGCCGCGAAAATGCAACATGTCGCGATATCGCGACACTTTTTCTCTTTTGGCTACGAAAATGCAACATGTCGCGATATCGCGACACTTTTTCTCTTTTGGCCATGACAAAGCAACATGTTACGATATCATGAAATTTTTTCTCTTTTGACCGTGATGATGCAACATGTCATGATATCGCGACACTTTTTCTCCTTTGGCCGCGACGAAGCAACATGTCACGAAATCATGACACATTTTCTCCTTTGGCCTCATTGAAGCAACATGTCACGATATCATGACACTTCTCAAATGGCCATGATGTTGCAACATGTCATGAAATCATGACACCTTCCTACTGTCTTTAGGATGTCTTGGTCTGCTGCCCTTTCAACACCCTGCCTAATCACTTCATCCTTGACAGCCATGTCACTATGCCACTGAACCCCTACCTCCTTATCAGCACCCATCTTAGCCAGGAAGTATACCACTTTATTTAGATCTCTCCTCACATAAACTAGAATCACATCATCTAATTCCCTCCATAATTCCTTAATTTTACTGACAAGAATCTTCAGCCTCCATGTTTTCAAAGCAAAGTTCCTCATGCAATCTAGAGCTCCAACCATTATTTGAGAATCTAATTCTAGTATTATCCTCCTGTGGCCTTGTTTTACTGCCCAAATAGAAGCAAATTTGATAGCTAAGGATTCTGCTTCATTGTTTGTGGCTCTTCCCAAGCCTTGCAGTTCCTAATAGAGCACTATTCCAACATGATTCTGGCAAACCAGTCCAATTCCAGCTCTACCCATATATATATGAGATTTTGTTATGATCATCAAGTGTTTCATTTATTGTTTTATTTGTATGAATGCAATGTGTGTATGGATTTATTGATGATGTGTTATATGTTTATCATGCATGCATATGGATGTAATGATATGGTGATGGATATGTGTCATGTATGCATGTGTATTTTGTGTAATTTGATGGGATTTGAAGCTATCTATATGAATGGATACATAATGAGGTGAACTATTGGAATGGTTGGTAAAAATGAGTGTGGTTAATGATTTGATCTACCATGTTTTAGCATTATGGACTGTAAAACACATGAACAATTTTTGTATGTTTCTCTTTCTTCTTCTTTGTTGTAATGGAACTGTGAAACCATTAGTGTGATGTAGTGAAATGGAGTGAATGAAATGACATGTGTAAAGAATGTAGGTAAGATTTTTAGGAGACTCAAACACTCTAGATTATTTGATCAAAGGTTGTATACTGACTATGCAATACTTTTTGACAAGGTATGAATTTGCTAGGATGACCAAGGTACTTCATATCATTGTGTGTGCAAGTAAGTTCATTTCCTATGAGATGCATAAGGATACCGCCAGTGCCAAGTAGGATCTCAACCAAAAATATACTAAGGATCACCCAATGAATACCACCAGTGCCAAGCAGGTTCTCAACCAAACCAAAATCTAATGTGGCAGACATATCGTCATGCGGGAGGCTACCACCATTGACAGATAGGCTATCCACCAAACCCATAATGAGGATCACCTTATGGTTTTACAAATGCTGAGAGTTCCAAGGATTCATGTTTGACTCCCTACTTTCTCTAATTTTATTGGGATACTTGCTCTCATATAGAGTGATAAGAATCACTATTTATTTTTCTCTTTTTAGTGACAATAATCACTGTTTATTTGGAGTTTTTTCTTTTTCTCTTTGAGCGAGGGATTTGAATTTTGAGTGATTGGGATTACTATTTCTTGTGCTTTTTGATGTGTGCACTTTTTATTTTTTGTATTTTTGTACTTTGAATTTTTTATTTGTAGGGGTTTGTAAATTTAGACTATTGCAAACATGTGAAAATGTGGGATTTTGACGATAAAAAAGGGGGAAAAACCACTTATTGTTGTGGGGTGGGGATTGGGTAGGGGAGAACTTGTCATTTTTACAACTCTTAACATTCTTGAAACATTCACATAGGGGGATGATCAGGATGACCTTTTTGCTTAAATTAACCTATACCACTTCATGGATTTCATCTTTCTTTGTGCAAAACTTGGATTATTAATGTTAAAATGTGTTTGGGATATGATGTACACAAGGCATAATCTAAGCAAGAGTCTACCTCATAAAAATCAAGATAACTTTCTACCAAACCCGAAGAGAAGCTAGAAATGGTTGAGTGACCAAAACTTCTAATGACATTCTAAAATAAATGATTAGGTGAAGGAGTGGACACAAATATGGAATGTGAGAATGTGGGTGAAAATAATAAGTGGAACATTGAACTATGATTACTTTCATAACATTGATTTTGAGTGATAATTGATGTGCCATCATGGTGCTAGACATGCATGAGAACCTATAAAATGCAAAGTGCAAATGGTGAGTATGCCTAAATGCAAGCAATGATAGAATGCAATGGGATGCAATGTGATGAAAAATAATATTTTTGTATTTTTGATATTTCGATGATGAATTTTTTTTTTAATTTTGATTGATATATATGTATGTACATGCGACCAATGGGTTTATTGGGGGCCATTGGGGCATTTGGGGTGACCAAAGGGCTTATGGATGCCCTTGGGGCTTTTTGGTTTAACTAGATGGTTCTAGACCGCCTAGGAGCATTTTAGGTTGACCAAGTAGGATGGTAGGCACCCTTGGAGAATTTGGGGTGACCTAGATTGTTCTAGACCATCTAGGAGCATTTTTAGGTTGACCAAGCAGGTTAAGGCACCCTTGGAGCATTTTGGGGTGACCTAGATGGTTCTAGACCACCTAGGAGAATTTTTAGGTTGACTAAGTGGGTTAAGGCACCCTTGGAGCATTTTGGGGTGACCTAGATGGTTCTAGAATGCCTAGGAGAATTTTTAGGTTGACCAAGTGGGTTAAGGAACTCTTGGAGCATTTTGGGTTACTATGGTGCTTTTAAGCATGGAAAAATTTCAAATGGATGATTTTCAAGGTCTTAGGATCTTTGAATTATTCTAGAGAGGCCAGTCAATATGTTCTAGGTCCTATCTGACTGGTGATGACAAAAGGACCTAACTAGTTTGCCACAAATTTATCCCTTAGATGGGATGGCAAATTAGAATTTTTTTGGTTCACTTTCAAGACAAGGTCACCAACCTAGAAGTCCCTGAGAAGCACTTTCATTTTATAGGCTCTCTTTAGTCACTCTTCATAAACACGTAAATGCTCTAGTGCATGAACGCATCACTCATCAAGCAACGTAAGTTGGTCTAGTCGAGCCTGTCATGCAGTATCATCATCAATGAATTCTTGTATGGATATGGGTAATGAGGGGATTTCTATCTCTAGAGGCATGATGGCCTTTGCACCATACACTAGTGAGAATGGGGTTTCCCTACTTGGCATCCGAATACTAGTGTAGTAAGCCCATAGGAAAAGAGGGATTTGTGTATGCCAATCCTTATGGTTACCATTAACTATATTTTTAAGAATGGAAATTAATGTCTTGTTTGAGGCCTCTGCTTGCAAATTTTCTTGGGGATAATATGGTGTCACAAAACTATGTTTGATTTTGTACTTATTCATTAAAGCATGCATACTTTATTTTTGAATGATGTTCCATTATTCGAAGTGATTTTGGATGGAATACCAAAATGACAAATGATATGATTTGTTATGAACACCACTCTGTGGGGTCCTGTCATCGAGGTAAGGGGAACTACTTCCACCCACTTGGTGATGTACTCGATTGCCATGATGATGAACATGTGATGGCCTGAGGATGCGGGGGTGATCTTCTAGATTAAATTGAGTCCCCACTATGAAAATGGCTTAACCGATTGAATTTGTTGTAAGGCCTGGGAAGGTACGTGTGTCAAATTAGCATGGTGTTGACACTTCACACACTTCCTAACATATGCATAAAAATATCACTCCAAGGATGGCAAGTAATAACCCATGTGAAGAACTCACTTTGCGATGGCCATGCCATTAAAGTGGCCACCACATGTACCATCGTGTGCTTGGGAAATTTCCCAAGTAGCTTCCTATTGTTCTAAGCAATGAAGGAGAATTCCTTCATAGCTTTGATAATACAAAATGTCTCCTAAGAAGACATGTTTTGCCACTTTTTGCTTGAGTGTTCTTTTGTCAGCATGCAACAATCTAGGTGGGAGGCTACCAAGCTTGAGGTAGTCTCGAATGGGAGTATATCAGTCTTGCTATGTAGAAGCTTCGATGGCATGAATAGCCTAGCCATTTAAAATTTCATCCCTAGTGAATGCTAATTTTGGGAGAACTTGTAAAAATAGCATGATGCTACTATCAAAATGGGTTTGGGAGAATAAGGACCATGAGCATGATTCAGGTAATCATGAATTTGTGATAACCTATCATGATATGGTTCAATTTGAATCATGTGGATTCCTGGTGTGGCTTTAGAGCTCTCACGCTTCATCGTAGGTTGTGATAGCATTTTAACATGAATGGTGGTGATGTCATCTAAAGGTTTCTATGGGATAAGTGACCCCAAGGAGGCCATAATATCCTCAAAATGATTTTATGATCGAGGGATTGCCTCGATATCATACCATTCAAAATTTTACAAGAATTCATCCATAAGGGCCTTATAAGCTTGCAACACTAGATATTAGAACTAAAAAATCCCTTTGACCTAGTTAACAATTAGCAGGGAGTCACCAAAAATGTTAAGATTTTTTATTTTCATGGCGACGACTACTTGAATACCTATGAGCAAGGCTTTGTATTCTACATTGTTGTTAGTGCACAAGAAATTGAGTTTAAAATACAGGGTCAATGGAGCCCCTTGAGGCGTAAAGAACATGACTCTTGTGCCACCCCCTTGCTCGCATTTGGAGTCATCAAAGAACAGGGTCATATCGGCCTGGATCTCAAGCTCATCAGAATTTGATGATTCTAAGATGTGTAAGACCTCGTCATCAGGAAACTCCATTCTAAGAGGCTGATTGTTCTCAAGAGGAGCATATGCAAGATGATCAATGATGACCTAACCTTTTATGGATTTTTGTCCAATGAATTATAGGTCAAACTCCATCAACAACATGATCCATTTCATTGTGTGACTACTATCATAAGTGTGACTCATCATGTATCACAATGGATTCTCTTTCAAAAAAACATGTGTGGTATCCCTAGAATATAATGGCCTAGCTTCCTAGTGGCAAAAACCACTTCTAAGCACATCTTCTTGATATTTGCATATCAAAATTTGTAATTGGCTAGGGTGCAGCTAAGATACTAAGTAGCCTTCTCTTTGAAAAATCATTCTTCTGGGCTAGCATGGCCTCCAATGCGATCTCCATGGCTGAGATGTATAAGTAGAATGGTATTCCTGGTCGAGGAGGTGCAAATACTGGTGGCAAAACCAGGTATTCATTTATTTCATCAAAGGCTTCTTGGCACTCATTATCCCAGTGGAATGCAACTCCCTTATGCAATAGTCTATTCATTGGTTGACATTTATCCGACAACTGCGCTATGAAGTGCTTGATAGATACGATTTTGCCTTGCAGGCTTCTCACTTGCTTGACGATAGTCGGGGGAGGCATTTCTAGGATAGCCTTGAATTTTTTAGGGTCCACCTCGATGCCTCACTTGGAGACTATAAAACCCAAGATTTTTCTAGATGTGATGTTGAAGATGCACTTCTTGGGGTTTAGCCTAACATTGTGCTCAATGAGGTGATCGAGGACTTTGCATAAGACATTGGGATGCTCATGACGTAATAGAGACTTAGCCAATAAGTCATCCATGTAATCTTATAGAATCTTGTGCATGTAATCATGGAAGATGTATGTCATGGCCCGCTGATAGGTGGCACCAGCATTCTTGAGGCCAAAGGGCATGACCCTATAAAAAAATTTTCCCCAAGGCATTGTAAATGCCATTTTGATCTAGTCTTTTGGGTTGATACGAATCTAATTGTACCTAAAGAAACCATCCATGAGGGAAAGCATTTCATGGCCTTTTGTGGCATCTACCAATGCATCGATGCTAGGCAAAGGGAAATCATCCTTAGGACTCACCTTGTTTAGATCTTTGAAGTATATGCATATGCGAATCCTCCCATTAGGCTTCTTGATGGGAACCATGTTGGACAACCATGGCAGATAGTCTATGGGGATAATAAATTGGGCATCCAAAAGCTTTTGTATCTCATATTTCACCATCAAGGCTACTATTGGATGCATCTTTCGTAACTTTTTCTTTACCGGCTTGACTTCTAGGTTGAGTGTCAAATTATGCATGACCAGATTTGGGTCTAGTCCCGACATATCCTTATAGGACCATGCAAAATCCTACTTTCTCTCCATGAGAATATGAATGTACACAACTTGCTCTTCAGGGGATAAGCCTTCCCCTAGCTTGATAAACTATGGATTATTTGGATCTGAGCCTATGTCTCGATCAATCATTGGCTCGACTGACATATGCAATCCATCCTCCAACTGATGTGGAGTTAGGATTAGGTGGATGTCATCTGCTGAGTTAAGATCATCAATAGGAACATCAGGTTCCTCTTTAGCATGAAAGACATCCTAAGCAGACCTCAGGGTGAAATGAAACATCTCACCGCATGGCCAATACTTAGAAGGTGATGGGGGTGAATCAATGCGGTCCCAATCGATGGCATCTAGGTCAAGATGCAATGGCTTGGAAGGATTGACTAGATTGTGGAGTGGTGTGGTCAAATCAATGGAGATCATGTTGATGGAATGGATTTTTTCTCTAGGACCACGAGTGAAATACTTCTCATTAATATCACTTCCTACCCCCAAGTGTGGTGGTGGGGGAATAGGGATCACCGGATCCTATCTATGAATAGACTACAGGATGGGATCATTGGGCTCAAGGAGCTCCATATATGTCGGTGGGTCAGGAAAGACCACATGATAAATCTAGTCCTGATTGATTGGTCTTGCCCTTAAGCGTGGGCCAACGTGCAGCTGATGATACACCTCATCTATGTCGATGGGCTCGTGACGATGATGCAAATAAGGAGGACCAAGATAGGCCCTCTCTATATCATCTTCATCATCACTATCATATATGAATCCTTCACCTCTACCCATAGGAATTGGGCGATCAGGCTGATGAGGTCCCATATATGCTCGTGCCTCATAATCATCATCATGGATGAGGACTTCTTCACTCTCATCTTGTGGTGCCATTGGCACGTGAGGATCGAGTAGTTCGAGCAAATGGATGGTGCCCTCACTAGGTGGTCTAACTTCTTGAGGGCAGACTAGCTCTTCAGGAGGCTAGAGCTACTACTAGATAGGGTCATCTATGGGGAACATGCACATGAAGTCCTCCTACTCATCATCAATGGGGATGACCTACGAATGATCATTGTCTAACTCAAAGGGGTCATATGGTGCTACCTCGTAATTAAAATCATCTCTCGAGGTCCATTCATAAGAGGGGCCATCATCACAAATGTGAGGACATGCTTGCAAGCTCTTGCCTCTCTCAAAATATGGGAGGATGTCGCTAAATATCACAGGGCTCCCATTCGATATTAGGAAATAGTCCCCTAATGAGTAGACGGTATGCGGGTTGGTGTATGGATCTCGAGCCAACTCATCTCTCTATCCTATGCATAGGTGATCCATGCCATCCAAGAGGACATCTAGGGGCAAGGGGTTGTTATGCCCTAATCCTAACTTGTCGTATGACATCTGATATTGTGGCTGAAAGGGGACATGCATGCCTTGCTCATATCGGCCTAACCCATAACCATGCCAATTGCATAGGTCAAAATACTTCAACACAAAGTCTGGGTTAGACAAATAATCGATTCATTCCTCAAAATGCTCCTCATCCTCTTCTTCCTATTGGTAGGGCTCTATGCCATAATCAAGGCCCCCATATATGAAATTTTTTTAATTAGGAGGGAGGCCTAAAGGAATAATGGTGCCCCTCGGAAGGAGCGGTCTGCCCATGTCTTGTACTAACTCAACTGTAGGTGTAGCCACGACATTCTAGACTATGTACTCCCCCAGACCTGTGTTAGCCATCTCAACTATGATCGATGACCATGGTGATGGGGGAAATGGGAGTACCTCTTGGGCCCATTCCATGATGGGCTCATCGACCGACCATTCCTCCATCATGCTAGGCATCTCTTTAGAGGAGATGATGGAAACTATTGGGGGGATCTCTTCCATGAGTCTCTTCCCTATGTCCTTCGGCAGCGGGGCCATGGATGATGACGGTGCCTATGAAGGAGTTGACGATGAATATGGGATGGACTGTGATGAAGATAACTCTATCAGAAGGGGTGATACTAGAATTGGACCCAAATGGGACTTATTCAACTGAAATTCTAGATGAGGCGATGGTAGGGTCGATTCAGGCAACTACTGCACCAGGTTGTAGTATTTGAAGGGTTCTAGGTCCATCGAGATGACGTGAACCTATCCTTCATACGTGTATTTCAGGAACTGGTGCGTGATTGAAGGGACACACTTCATGTTTCTGATCCAGGGTCTACCCAACAGGATGTTGTACACCATCTCACCCTCTAGTATGTGACACAATGTCAGAATCATCTTTTGCCCGACTTGAATGGGTAGGACAATTATGCCAACTATTGAGCATATAGCATCATTGAATGCTCAAGGGTGTACATGGATGCAAAAATATGTGATGATGGTAGTTTAAGATGCTCTAGTGCCATTGTGGTAATGATATTATTGGATGAACCAGTGTCTATCATAACCCTCTTAAATGGGGTCCCATTCACACATGCGATGATGTGCAAAGGTGGGTCCACTATGTCAGTGGGTATGGGCCTTAGTTCATCTTCCATGAATGTAATGACTAGCTCAGTGCATTTGTGTACATGCCCCATGAAATTATTGAACGAATTTGCTTCTTGGGGTTGCAACTCAATGGCTTTTAGAATCTCCATCAGGGCCTCCCTGTGAGGTTGCGATTGTTGAATTAGCTCATAGATGGAGAGCCTAGCCAACGTGGTCCTCAAAATCTGAGCGATTTTGGTCCAGATCGTGGCCACAAGCCTAGGTGGGGGAGTCTATACTAGAGGTGGTGTAGCTCATGAAGTCAACGAAACATCACTTGGAGCCATAGGAGCTACGACTGGACTTGGGTACTTCTTGTTCCATGTCACAATGCTCACCATGCCCACAAATCCCTTCTTGGGATAGGCCTGATGGACCTCATTTACTTGTGTTGTGGGCTTGGCATACCCCTCATGGGCTGGAAAGGGGTCTTTGTAAACCTCCATCTATTGGTTTTTTGGTGCCAGGGGTTGTCTACCATGAGATCTTTGTTGTCGATTAGGTCCTACACCAAGTTCTTGAACTTGTAACATCCAAAGATGTCATGACCCTTTTATCGATGGTACTTGCAATACAAGTCTTCCCGATATCCTTTAGGTTTTGGTGCATTAGGATCCATAGGTCTACTCTTAGGTAGGTGGACCAAATTGGCCACATAAAGGTGGTCAAACAAGAAATCCATAGATTCTATTATGGGCATAAACTATCCACTTAGGGTAGTGGTCGTGATTATGCCCTTGTCTCTAATTTTCCTTCTCATAGTTCCTAAGGGGTACGACATGATATTCTACCTTTTGAGGCTACTATGCTTGTGTTGGCCTTGGGACACTAATGGCAACTTGATTGACCATGGTGGGTTTTGGTTGCGTCGTGTTGGTCTTAGTGGTCTTGGTCCACTCCTTGCGAGGTTTTGCAATCTCACCCTCTTGGATCTTGATTTCTTCAATGGTCCTAGCCTATGCCAGGGCATCCTCAAGAGTTGCATACTACTAAAGTTGTAGTAGCAAGGAGATGGGTTTTAGGTAGCTCTTAGTAAACATCTAGGTCAACTTTGATGTAGGGAGTAGATAGGGCACCTTTGAAAGCATGGCCCTCCATCTATTTCCATAATTGTTGACTGACTCATCGTCATACTGCTTAAGACCAGCTAGGTCAGCAAGTGTCACCTTCCTCTTGGTATTGAAGGCAAAATGTTCTAGGAATGCATCCATGAGCTGATCTAAGTTGTGGATGTTGTGCTTCGGGAGTTGTGTGAACCAATCGAAGGTAGGGCTACGAGGGTGGTCATAAAAGTCCTTAGAAGCAAGGCATCATTGTCCTGGATACCAAAACATTGGCTCAGGAAATGGGTGACATGCTCCTACGCATCCTCTTCCCCCTTAAATGTGGCCAACTGAGGCATCTTGAATTATTTGGGGTAGGGAGGCGTAGGAACCAATGGATGCACAGGGTGACTATGGAGCTGATGTAACATAGGCTTTTGGGACCCAGAGGTTCTATTCTCGATTGACTCGAGACGCTCTAGCAGTGCCTTGTAGGCATCAGAGGACTTGATCTCCTCTTCTTTATCTTATTCCTATGGTGGGTTGCGAGGAACATGAGGCCTATTATGGGGTGGATATGGAACAACCCCCTACCTTGGTATGGCATCTCTACGTATTCTTCTTCCAGCTCGTATCCATCATACTCCTCGTAAGGCATCTCTGGAGCTGGTCTATAAACTTGTGTAGCTGCCCATAGAGGGTGCCCCATATCAGTCCTAGGAGTCAAATCCTGATAGAACCTAGGAGGTCTAGGAGGTAATCCTCTATAAGGTCTAGGCGACCTCTCTTAGACTAGGAGCTATTACCTTCAATAGGTCTCTGCCCTATGAGTGCTCGAGATTGGAACCTACTCATGTAGGGTCTTTTGGAATAGCTCATTGGTTTGACATTGGATACGTTCACTTTTGAGTTGATGCAGGTGGTCTAGTTGCTCCTTATCATGCCAAAGCTATTTAAATTGAGCTTGGTGTTCTACGTATTTGGAAACCACCTGTTGAATTTTTTCTATTGTGCGGGGTCTAGGTGGCCTAGATGGTTCCCCTCGATCTCTCTCTCTCGGTCATGATGATCTGAGACCTCTATAATGTGCTTCCCTCTATCGAGGTTGGTCATGTTCACCTATGGCTCTGGATGAGGTAGGTGTTCCCTATACTTAGTAGGTGTGGAGGTACAATGCCCCCATGCAGTGAATTTCTCTTAAGGAATGTCATGGACTTCCTCGTATATTCCCTCATGAACGAGGAAAGGTAGGGCCAAATTGGCTCACCCTGCATGATGAGCCTCATACTCATCCTGGTATTTGGGCTCCCTAGTCCTAATTGGGCAACACGAAGGTAATATGTGATCATCATGCCCCACCCAATGATCATTGTGGGGATCCAGCCCTTGAGTGGGTGCTTCTTCTTTGGTAGGCACGTGAATACGTGGTACTGCCCTATCTCCATGTTCCTCTTCATGCACTAGCTAGTCATCATCAAAATGAGTGTTTGATGTGTCCATATAATGGGAGAATTCTCCCTGAGTTGGCTCTCGATGCATGGGGGCATCCCATCTAGGGTTCTCTTGGAGACCCTACTCTATCCTAGTTGTCCTAGTGGTCTACAGACTGGGGTGAGTGTCTACCCTCCAAGGTGGTATAACCAGATCTCGGGGGCTATAACGGAGGTGACTTGTGTCTCCATGTACACTCTCTACTACATCCGCCCTTGATTGGGCTTGGTTGTAGGTGAAAACCATTGCAATAATGTTCTATAAAATATTTAATGTTTATCTTCTTTACAAATTTTATGAAACAATATACAAGAAATGGAAACACATAGTCAAACAAATGTTTATCTTTGTTAATGTATTAGATGTGTATCCTAAAATTGGTTTTAGTGTGTTTCAAATTTGTTGTAAAGAGACCTTGTGTCATGTGTTTGATAATTGTTGGATGATATTCTCAAGTTTAATGGATTTCACCTATATACTCATAGCTCGACAACCTGGCTATGAAATCTAAGTTGTGTTATCCCACCTATAATGTGTGGTAATGAAGCCCACACATGGCCAAGGAGCACATGTCCTACCAGTTCCTCACCCAGTTCACTCGCAGTCTATGATACACCTCCCTAAAGGGTGATGCATGCTATAACCCATGGGCTATGATGGATCTTGGAACTAGCATTGGCATGATGGATCGGGTTCATGGGATTTGAGCCAAGTGGATGGAGATGAAACCCACCGTCACTTGTGCTCTACCAACGGTTGGGGATGAAGTCCAACTCGTTAGCGTTTAAGCGGATCGTGGTGTGTGTGATTCCTTTTAATCCAAAATAAAGTGAGCAATAGAGAATTCAATGATTTTTCACTAAATGCAAGCTTTAAAGCAATGTTTTACTTTTAGAAGATTAAATATGGAATATGGAAGTCACTACACTAAGCTAGGAAAGCAACCCTAAATGAAAACTCACCGATGGGTGAGCGTCAAGCAAGTAGGCCAAAGAAGATGCAATCCTAATTAAGATTTTCTGCTTTATGTATGTTTTTGTAATTTTGTGTTTTTCAAAAAATAAATTGTGACAGTTTTTAATTTTCCTACTTAAGCACACAAAGCAAAAATCAACAGAAAACAGGGTTCTGTAAATGAAAAACAGGAAGAAAATAGCTCAGACCCTACCTCTTCTCTACCATTGTCTGCTGATTCTGAAATCTAGCTTAGAAAACCTATTGTTTTCTATTCATCCTAGGGTGGGATGAATTACAGGTCTACATTCATCCCAGGGAGGGATGGATTTGAATCCGTCCCAGGGTGGCACGAATAGCAGTCCAGAGTTCGCCTGGGTCTGGAGCGACTAAAACCTGCAACAAAAAAAGGTGAAAAATCAAGTTAGAAGATCACCTAAAGAAAAAGGGACTAGGTCCCACCATGATCACCACTGTAGCAATGGAAAAATGGTGCACCTCAACCAAAGCAACAGAATGTAAATGCATTATAAGTCCTACGAAAGCGTGAATCAAAGCATGCAAGCAAGAGGTAATGTATAACAAGTAATAAAGAAAATGGGGCGTTCTCCTTATTAGATAACTTCAAAATAAATTACAATACCTCCATTTGAGGACTTGAATCAACTTGATACAATCTATTACAATAAAGTGGTGCCAAGAGATATCAATCTCTCAAATAATGTGGTGCACATCCACTGTTCTCCCGCATGCCCACACTCGAGGTGGGTGGGCTCAATGTCACCACCACTTATGTCAATGTGATCCTTGTCCTCCAATGTTTCCTATCACATTTTGGCACCTGAATCTACACACAGGAAAGCAAAAGAGAATCAAAAGCATAGGTGTATGATATTAAAGCATGCAATCCCCACAACCTGAGAAGGCGCATGTGAGGTATAGATATCAAATGAATCCCAAATAGTGCAAAACTCAAGAGTGATGTAAAATATATGGTTTTGGGATGATATCACCTAGTTTTGTGAAATATTGGCACCCGATCGCTGCGTTTAGTCCCGTTGCCCATGGTGAACCTACAAAAGGCAAATGAGTGATTCTCCTACCAAAACATGTCAAAAACCTACAAAATTTTGTGAGTAAGCATAAAATGATATTTTGAGAGAACCCATGTGATCATATTCTAGATATACTTCCCAAATTCTCCTACATGCAAAAGTGGGACCCGCATACATACAAATCGTAAAATGGTAATATCTCAGTTAATATGCGTCAAAAAGTAGTGAAATTTGAACTGAAGCATCTCATAGACATATAAAAATGATCAATTAAAAATAGTCCTAAAATTTTGCATGAATTTCTATTCATCTGGGGGTGGGACGAATTCGACTGTCACAAATTAGGGGGCGCCTGGGGGCGGGACGCCCACCAAAATCTCCTAAATTTTCACACCAATCCAATGGATATTGATGCAAAACTATAGGGGAAGTTTTTTAGGTAAATTTGGTGTGGGTATTCAAACAATGAATTTGGTTTTGGAGTCAAATTGCACCTTCTTGTACCACCCAATAACCTCTCTCGCTAAGGAGAAATTATGGATGAAAAAGGAGCAATAGGGGTGAGGTGATAACTCGGTAGCACTTCGTCATGAATCCTAGCAATAACCTTCCACCTTTTGGATGAGAATTTCATCCATTTTATAGACCTAGGAGGTCAAATGTGCAAAGGGCATGCAAGGGCATGTAAGGCCCAAGGGGCCACTTGTCCATCAGGGCGACATGCATAGGAGGGGGAAGAGAATCTCCCCAAAATGGCCTCATTTATGAGGGTTGTCATAGGAATGCCCTGGGTTATGACATGCATGCTTCGAAGAGTAGGGCAAGTGGCATTTTCTGGTGGCCACTTGTCCATATTTGACTTTTTACCAATCAAACCTGCTATTCGCTCCACCCTGGGATGAATGCTGCTATTCTCTCTAGGGTGGGATGAATAGAAATTGCTATTCATCCCAGGGTGGGATGAATAGGAACTAGGCCTCAAAAAGTCCCCAATTGACCTGGGAACCTTCCAAAACTACTTTGGGAGTGGTTAGAACCACTGCTTGACCTCTAAGGGCTGCCCTAAGGGCTTTGTGCATCAACTTTGTCAATGCCTTGGTAGCATAATTAGATTGGCACTATTTTGGTGTCTATAGATAGGTCCCACCAGCTCACTAGGTAGATAGCATTGATTTTAGATACCCAAGATTACCAATAATGAAACCACCTTGAAGATAAATGAAGACTATGAATCTAATCTGCATGAGATAATTAGGGTTGTTCCACCACCTGATCCAGTCATAGGAGAAAACTATCTTGTAGCATCCAATCGTCACCAAAGGATTTGAACCATAGACATTGGTACCAATATGATATGTTAGTAATAAAATTCAAATTCAAAAAGGGGTTGAGACCAACAAAAATAGACCATTCCCAAACTTCTATTTGACCTAAAATGGAACTTTCCATATACTTTAAAATCTAAACTAAAAAAATAATAAGCATGAGAAAACAATTACAACTTCCTTCAACTTCCTAGAAAAAAATATCTGACCTCAACCAATGTAATCATCTATCAATATCTGGAGGATTTGAGGGAAGTCAAAAATCCAAACCATCAACCCCTATTGGGAGAGGCCAAAGTTTACCATTAGGTTTGTCGCTTTATTCCCTTATTTGTAAATATGCTAGATCCACACTTCCCCTCTAGAATGAAGAATTCTATTGGCCTCAAATATTATATTAGAGATCATATAGATTGAGGGGCAAGAGTATTTTATTAAATTGATTATATTTAGTGAATCACCCTCCACTAAGACTTTTTGGAATCCCAAAGAACCAATTAATAAAAGTCCTTGGAGCAATGCTCTAGCCTCCACAAAATGAGGTTTGGATGGATAAATTTTTTGCATAAGCTTCAATTAAATTCCCTATGTCATTTATAATTAATTTGCTTGCCCCAAAAAGGTTAGTTTTTCCCTTCGAGGCACCATCAAAATTTATCTTGACCCATCCACTAGGGGGTGGGATCCATCTCAAAAAAATTCTTTGGGTTGAAAGAGGGGTTCCAATAGGTCCAAGATTCAGAGGAAATTTAAGAAGGTGCTCCAAATTCTTTTCATAAAAACTACCACCCTATAATTCTGGAGGATAGGTAACAAAAATTTCCACCACAATCCCAATAACCTTTATGCAAATTGATTCAGGATCCCTTTTTGACTTTTTAAAATCCCTTTTATTTTGTTCCCACTAGATGCCCCAAAAGTCATGAGGAAGCAAGAATTTCTAGAGCTAAAAAAGACAATGGGACTTAAAAGGAAGAATCCATTGTGAACACACATCCAAAATTCAGAAAGGGAAGATCCACTGAACCCCCAAAGAGGAGATAATATGATTCAAAACAGTAGAGAAATTGCACTAAGAGAAAATATGGAAAGATGATTCCTTCACAGGTTCACAAAGGTAACATGTATTATGAATAGTTGGCATGGGAAACATATAACCCATGATTGAATATATTATAATATTATATTATGATAATGAGTTGGATAAGGATTTAAGAGTTAGTTCTTCAAAGTAGCATTACAAAATGAATATATAAAGAAGGGATATTGTCATTGTAAGAATCATCATTCATATTGAGTATTCTCTTATAATCATATTTTCCCATGGAGTGGCCTCTCATCTTGGGAGATCTTGATTTATTTCTTCCTTAAGGATTATTAATGGTGTTGTCCTAATTTAAGGGTATCAATTTGTCTCATTGTGTAGATTATTACTGTGGATGATTATTTGTGGATGAATAATTTAATATTTATACATATTGGGATTTTTTCTAGTGATATTAAAGTTTCATAACAAGTGGTATTAGACAATGATTCTAGAAAAGTGGGAATTATTTTATGTGGATTAAAAAATTTATATAATGGTTTTTGAAGAAAATATATATATTTTTTTAATCCATATCTTCTTGCAATGTTAAGAACTTCAAAATGAGTGGTCATATGAAGGAATCTAAATTGTATTAATGGTCATATATATATATATATATATATATATATATATATATATCCTGCAACCCTAGTTCATAAAATACTAGTTTGCATTATCAATTTTGTGTATGTGAACTCATTCTGTTTTAAAAGTTTTCTAGAGAGAATGATATTGATGTTAGAAAATGATGGACAAATTTTAGGTCTCTATATTTTGGTAATCCTTTGTGGAAATTACACCTTGGTATATTTTTATAAAAGGAATCTATATTATTAAAGTTTATTGATAATGCAACTCATATATTTATTATTAAATATTTTAGGGTCTACTTATTTATATGTTTTTTTACTTCAAATCAGTGGAGATATATATTTTCATGTACCCCTTGTTCATAAAACCCTATTTTGCAGTATTATTTTTGTGTATCTAACTCATGGTGCTCTAAATGTTTTATATAGAGAATGCTATTGGTGATTTATAATGATGGAAAATTTTTACGTCTCTATATTTTGGTAATCCTTTTTAAAAATTCCACCTTAGTATACTTTTATAAAAAGAATTTACAAGATGGATATTAAGTTTTATAACTGAAAAGAATACTTGGTACACTTAGGAAGAAATGAAACATGCATTCTTAAGCCACTAGGACCCATATAAAAATATATCTATTTTGAAGGATTCCCTCAAAGGCTATGCAGAAGAAATAAATACGCTCCAAAAAGAATAAAAGGAATTAACACAATTTAAAAAAAAATTAAAAAGTGATAGAAGGAAAAAACAATGTCACTATGTAGGCTAAGGGAACCACACCTTTAGTGGTAGATGAGATAAAAAGTGGACAAAGAAATTTATTTGAATATAAAAATTATTTTTCATAGGTTCATAATTCCATTCAAGAGAAAAAGATTATTATTTCCATAAAACCCTAGTAGCAGATATAATTTTATTAATATTGCTTTGGCTAAGAGGTTGTAGGTTCAAGCAACAAAAATTGACATATAATTTGAGCATAAGCATGTTTAGATTTTTTAATATTTGAATATTACCATGGATAAATATGTTTTATATTCAGATTTTTATACTATTGATATGGATAATGTGGATATTTGTTGGAGATATTACATTATTTGGTAAATGTTAAAGTACCTTGGTGTATTGTTATAAATATTAAGATTAGGGAGAATGATTTATATTTTGTCTAATATATGTATCAATGTGTAAAGTGTTCAAGTAGTATGTAATAAAGTGTGCAAGATGTGAGGTGTGAGTTGTGAGAGTGGCAAGTGTCAAGTAAATAAGTTAAGAGTCATAGATGTTAGGTATCAAATATGCAAGTGAAGAGTCACATGATATGTGGCAAGATGTAAAGTGAAGATTCATGGGAGATATATATATAATGTGAGGAATGTGAAAAATCTCCATGCATTGTATTAATGAAGTTGAATATAAGGTAAATTGATCTTGTAATATGTTATGATTTATAAACAATATTGTGAGATTTTATATTGTGAAATATTATTGTGATAATGTAAATGATATTAATTGATATTGATGGTATGTGAATTCATTATATTATGAGTAATATCCGATCCTAGATAAGGAACCTGTGAGATAATCTAGGAAAATTCCCAAAAAATGGTATTAGATATACACTCCATCTAAGTGAGAAGTGATTGAGGAAGGATTGCTTTGAGGAGTTAAGAATATTGTTAGAGGTTTGCTGAATTTATTGGAAGAGAAGAAAGAAGTGGTAATAAAGATCGCACCTTGATATTTTTGAAGCTAAAAACAAAGTGAAGGAGTTATGTTATGAGTTTAAGGGTTGTGTTGAGGAGAGGAAAAAGTAAAAAAAAGAGTATTGAATGTTGATACATTTCCTATAAGAACATGTGCAATCTAAAATGTGAGAATATATGCTATCTAGATTGAGAGGATGTTGTAGAAGATAAGAACAAGCAAGAAGTTGAGGATGAAATGTGACATAGAAGAATATTGAGAGAAGATATGGCTAAGACTATCCAAAGAAAGTCAAAGCACCAATAAAGAGAATCATTAAATCATTCAAAGCACATGTAAGGATAATCAATGTCTAACTGAGTCAAAAAACCAAAGAAAATTAGTGAACAAGCCAAAGTGTCTATGAGGAGAATCAATGTTTAATGAGCCTAAGTTCTTTTGAAGAGAATCAATAAAATAAATGAAGCAACAATGAGCCTATATAAAGAAAGGAGAAGCTCATATTGTTGGCAATTTGAGTTATTTTATGTTGTCATTGATGTCACATGAATCATTGATGTCATATGGATCACATTGAGTTTTGATGGGCAAATGATATTTTGGAAAGCATGGATAAAATCAGGGTTTTTGTGAAAACCAAGGCAGGCAAAATAAAAGGTTTTATTTAAAACCATGGATGGCAGATTTGAAATGGGTTTTTCTTAAAACCTAGGTTGGCCTTTCGTTTCGTCGAAAAAGGTGCCCCGGTGATGGAGATATTTAATTTTAAATATTTAGTTTAAATTTTAATTATTTAAAATTTAAATTTAAATTTTAAAATTAAAATTAAAGTTAGCGCCGACGTCTAAAGAAAGAGGGAAAATCAATAATGCACCGACGTCATCGAAAATGAGGAGAAGACTATATAAAGGGGGATCCTAAGGTTCATTTGAAATTAATCCTTGCTCGTGTTAATCGTTGGCTAAGCATCCGAAGAGAGCTCATGCAAAAATCATTTTGAAAAGGGAGACAACGAATAAATCCAAGGTTGGTCGAAAGCCCAAGACATTGTGGGCAGAGTGGCACATTGGCAATTGGCTTTTTGTTAAGGTGTGTGGCAACGCTTTACGTCAAGGTTCGAATCTCCTTGACTGCATTCGAAGGCATTGGAAGGAAAGCGCTCGAAGCACTTTTGGTTTGCATGGAAGGGAGGAAGGACTTAAGGCACGTCGTGCCTTTTCCTTTCGAATGAGCGGCTAGCTCATGTGGCAACCTTAGCCATGGCTAAGGCGCTCGTGGTGTGTGCAAGTTGGGGGTTCGAATCCCCTTGAGGAGGTAATTACGTTTTGCTCTAATTAATTTCGTTGATGCCCTAGGATAGGAGTTATAAGGTGGTTAAGGAATAATTAAAGTTTTTAATTAAACTTTATTTTTATAAGGGTTGTGATTATTATTTGAGAGGTGGATGAGTTGTTGATTAATTTTGATATTCATGAAATTGAAAATTAAGATTTAGGAGAAATAAGGAGTTGTTATAAAATATTTTTGAGAGCCTTATTGATTATTATTTTTGATAAGGGTTTTTATTAAAAAGGACTTTGGTGGATGTGTTTATTAAGTTGGAGTAAAAAGGTGTAAATTGAGTTATGCTTATCTTGTGATTATTATTTGAAGTCCACTAACCCTTATTGAGATTGGAAAGGAAAGTTGTGTTTAGTGTGGCAGATTTTGTGGACAACTTCTTGGCATCAAAAAGGTATGGGCACATTCTCCTATTGATTGTTTATGGTGGTTGATTTCTGAAATATCATTGGAGTGAAAAGGATTGATTGTGGTTTCCTTTTCGAAAGTGGTTGGTTGAATGCTTCAAGGTTTTCTGGTTTGAGAGTTGTGTTTAAACCTTGTTTTATAAGCATAGTTATTGAAGCCCATTGGTTGTGAAAGAACTTGAAAAGAACATGAGTATCATTGTTATGTGAGATTTATGGTTGAGCATTGTTGGAAACATTTGAGTTGGTTGATACATGCTTGGACTAGGGTTTTTGTGAGAAAGAGTAGTCCCTTGTGGTGATTGGTTGAGTTGAGTTGATTGAGCCTAGTCAAGTGATTGTGTGAGGTGATTGGTCAAGTTCCATGAAACAAACTATTCCATAATTCTGATTTGAGTTGAGATTGAGATTAGAACATATTGAGTCTCTAACAATTCTCTTTATGCTTCTATGAGTTGACTTGAGTTGAGTTGAGATTGATTTGAGTTGAGTTGAGTTGAGATTGAGCTTAGAACATATTGAGTCTCTAACAATTCTCTTTATGCTTCTATGAGTTGATTTGAGTTGAGTTGAGTTGAGATCATTGTGGATCATTGTTGTCATCCATTGAAGAGTACATTGCCATTCATTGTTGAGTTCATATTTGAGCTTTGCCTTGATAGATTTGTGGATGATATTTGAGTGCTACTTGAGCATGATTGATTGAGCCTTTGAGAAGGCCTTTGTGGAATTAGTTTTGGGATAGCTTTGTGGATAGTTTTGGGATAGATTTGAGCAAGTTCTTGGTGAGCTTGCTAGAGCATATTTGGACAAGTTCTTGGTGAGCTTGCTAGAGAAGATTTGGACAAGTTCTTGGTGAGCTTGTTAGAGCAGATTTGGGCAAGTTCTTGGTGAGCTTGCTAGAGAGATTTGGAAAGTTCTTGGTGAGCTTGTTAGAGAATTTTTGGACAAGTTCTGTGGTGAGCTTGTTATTCAATTTTGGACAAGTTCTGTGTGAGCTTGTTATTTAGTTTGGACAAGTTCTGTGTGAGCTTGTTATTCAGATTTGGACAAGTTCTGTGTGAACTTGTTATTCAATTTTGGACAAGTTCTGTGTGAGCTTGTTATTCAGATTTGGACAAGTTCTGTGTGAACTTGTTATTGCCTAGCTTTGAGCAGATCAAAGAAATCATTGTATTGGATAAGGATCCTTATTTCTGTGTGAAATATTATAAGGATATTATCTGGTGGAGTACCCCACATTGGGGGAACCACGTTAAATCTTGTGTCTCAATTGTGTGTGGTGACTTGTGCTCTTGCTTACTATTGCTATCTGAGTTATTAATGCACACTACTATATTTGGTTATTGCAATTAAGGACATTAATTGATATTGATTTGGAAAGAAAGTAAAAAGTGGTCTTATACTGTTCACCCCCCTCTCAGTATAAGCTTGTGTTCTTCAATTGGTATCAGAGTGGGTTCCTTCGAAAAGGCTAATAACTTGAGGGCAGATTCTACAAGAACACATATGGCTTCATAGAATGGATCATCTACAAATAAGGCTCCATTGTTTGATGGTAACAATTATGCTTTCTGGAGCATGAGGATGAAGAACTACTTGATATCACAAGGATATGAGGTATGGAAAATGGTTGAAAAAGAGTATAGGGTTGAAGGTGATCCCGAGGTAGATAAGACTATCAAGAAATTGGTTGAGATCAATGCAAGAGCAATGAATTGTATTTTGAGTGGGCTTCGTGAGATAGATTTTGCAAAGGTCATGGTATGTAATTCAGCTAATGAGATGTGGACCAAGTTGCGAGAATACTTATGAAGGAGATTCCAAGGTAAAGTTGGCAAAACTACAAACTCATAGAAAAATATTTGAGGAATTGAAAATGGAAGATTCTGAAGATATTGCAAAGTTTTTACTTCATGTTGATGAGATTACTAACACCATGAGAGGCCTAGGTTTTGATATGAAAGAATCAAAAGTTACTCAAAAGGTTTTGAGATCACTTCCCATGAAATATGATTCTAAGGTTTCAACAATAGAAGAGACAATGGATATCAACAAGCTAACAATGGAAGAATTGCAAGGTACTCTCACAGCTTATGAGATGAGGGTAAGTAAGCATCAGGTTCCAATAAAAGAGATTGCATTCAAGGCTTCAGAAAAAGAGAAAGGGAAAGTTTCAGAAATAAGTAGAGGTTCAGATAATGATGAGGAAGCTAACTTCATCAAAAGGAATAAGGACTCAAAGAATTTTAGGGATATAAGGAAAGTCAGATGCTACAAGTGTGGTGATCTTGGTCACTATGCATACAGGTGTCCACATGAAGAAAATGGTGATGATGAAAAATAGGGTCAAAGAAGAAAAGAATATGGAAAGCATAAGCATGACAAAGATGACAGATACAAGCAAAATAGGTATGAGAAGAAGAAAATTTTTTGTAAGGCAAAGAAATCTTACTACATTGTAGAAGCAAGTGATAGCTCAGATCATAGTGATAGAGACAAATCAGATGATGAAAAGGAAGAACATCTATTCCTAGGAATAGAAGGTGAAAGAGAGCAGTGCTTTGTGTGTGGTCAAAGAGATCACAGATCAGGATATTGCAATGGTTTCAATGATAGTGAAGATGAGATGACACATCAAGGAAACAAGCATGGTCAAAGAAATCTTGAGAGTTTGTTTGCTATAGAAGATTATAATGGTCTCAATGATAGTGAAAACAAAGAAGTCTCACTTTTGGTTATAGAAAAGGAAGAGGATGAGCTAAGTAAACAAAAATCAGAAATCAAAAGGCTAAAAGAAGAATACAAGAATCTTGAAAACAAGATTCGAACAGATGTCAAAATCAGAGAAGAACTACTTCAAACAATCAGTAATCTCAGAGAAGAGCTTCAAAATGCAAAAAGGATAGAAGAAAGGATGAATGAAGAACTAAGGGTAACCACGACAAGACATGATACATTAGATGAAAAGGTTCAAAAAGGAGTGGAAACTTATTTTAAGGTTGTATCTTACTTCCAAGAAAAATCACACTCAAAAGGAAAGGAAGTTCTAAAATATGAAAGCAAGGAAGCACCTAAGATTTGTGAGGAAAGTTCCAAAGTTCATATGGCTCCAAATATTCAGTTTGATTCTTGTTTTGAGATAGGTGAATCAAGTTCAAAAGGAAAAGAAATTCTTGAAGAGAAAAGCAAGGAAGAAACTAAGGAAGAGGATTTAGATGCTACAAAGAAGGTTCAAGGATGCAATGCACAAGTTGAAAATGATCATAAGGATAATGGTCAAGAAAGGTATGAAGAACCAAGGCATGAACAAAGGGCTTTTCAAGGACATTGTTTTTCTTGTAATGGATTTGGACACAGGGCTATACATTGTAGGGTCTATGGATCAAAGAAGTTTGATTTTTCTAGAAGAAACTTCAAAGGAAGAAGGTATGGTTTTTAGGGGCATTGCTTCTCATGTAATAGGATTGGTCATAGAGATTTTTAGTGCAAAGGAAATGAGCAACATGGTTTTGGTTTTAGAGCTTCACAATTCAGAAGTCATGGTCATAATGGTCATGAAAATAGAGCTTCACAATACAGGGTTCAGGAAAGGAATGGATATGGAAATTATTTTAAGAATGAATTCAGGACATGGGCACCATCCAAAGGCTACAATATCAAGTGTTTTAATTGCAATAACTTTGGGCATATTGCAAAATGGTGTAGGACTCAATTCCAAATAGGTTCAAGGCAAGAAGGTCAAACAGGTTCAAGGCAAGAAGGTAAAACAGGTTCTAGACAAGAAGATCAAGTAATTCATCAAGAGAAGGATATCATAAAAACATGGAAGGAAGTTGATAGAGGAAAGAAACAATGTGATATGGGAGTAAAAGTACTCCCACCCCAAAATTAATCACCTCAAGAGAGAAGGTGGTGAGGGGGCTAAGTTTAAGAGTCATATATTTTAGCCCCATAGGTGTCCCTTTTGCCATTGATGTCAAAGGGGAGAGATTTGAGTAAGGGGGAGAGCATTGAGTTAGGGGAGCAGCCTCCAAAGAGAGCATTGAGTTAGGGGAGCAGCCTCCATAGAGATTATTGAGTCGGGGGAGCAACTTTGATTCTCAGAGATGGTTTTTGTAGTGATTGTGGTTTTTGCTTTAGAGGTGTTGCCATCAATGACAAAGGGGGATATTGTTGGAAATTTGAGTTATTTTATGTTGTCATTGATGTCACATGAATCATTGATGTCATATGGATCACATTGAGTTTTGATGGGCAAATGATATTTTGGAAAGCATGGATAAATTCAGGGTTTTTGTGAAAACCAAGGTAGGCAAAATAAAAGGTTTTATTTAAAACCATGGATGGCAGATTTGAAATGGGTTTTTCTTAAAACCTAGGTTGGCCTTTCGTTTCATCAAAAAAGGTGCCCCGGTGATGGAGATATTTAATTTTAAATATTTAGTTTAAATTTTAATTATTTAAAATTTAAATTTAAATTTTAAAATTAAAATTAAAGTTAGCACCGACGTCTAAAGAAAGAGGGAAAATCAATAATGCATCGACATCATCGAAAATGAGGAGAAGACTATATAAAGGGGGATCCTAAGGTTCATTTGAAATTAATCCTTGCTCATGTTAATCGTTGGCTAAGCATCCGAAGAGAGCTCGTGCGAAAATCATTTTGAAAAGGGAGACAATGAATAAATCCAAGGTTGGTCGAAAGCCCAAGACATTGTGGGCAGAGTGGCGCATTGGCAATTGGATTTTTGTTAAGGTGTGTGGCAGCGCTTTACGTCAAGGTTTGAATCTCCTTGACTGCATTCGAAGGCATTGGAAGGAAAGTGCTCGAAGCACTTTTGGTTTGCGTGGAAGGGAGGAAGGACTTAAGGCACGTCATGCCTTTTCCTTTCGAATGAGCGGCTAGCTCATGTGGCAACCTTAGCCATGGCTAAGGCGCTCACGGTGTGTGCAAGTTGGGGGTTCGAATCCCCTTGAGGAGGTAATTACGTTTTGCTCTAATTAATTTCGTTGATGCCCTAGGATAGGAGTTATAAGGTGGTTAAGGAATAATTAAAGTTTTTAATTAAACTTTATTTTTATAAGGGTTGTGATTATTATTTCAGAGGTGGATGAGTTGTTGATTTATTTTGATATTCATGAAATTGAAAATTAAGATTTAGGAGAAATAAGGAGTTGTTATAAAATATTTTTGAGAGCCTTATTGATTATTATTTTTGATAAGGGTTTTTATTAAAAAGGACTTTGGTGGATGTGTTTATTAAGTTGGAGTAAAAAGGTGTAAATTGAGTTATGCTTATCTTGTGATTATTATTTGAAGTCCACTAACCCTTATTGATATTGGAAAGGAAAGTTGTGTTTAGTGTGGCAGATTTTGTGGACAACTTCTTGGCATCAAAAAGGTATGGGCACATTCTCCTATTGATTGTTTATGGTGGTTGATTTCTGAAATATCATTGGAGTGAAAAGGATTGATTGTGGTTTCCTTTTCGAAAGTGGTTGGTTGAATGCTTCAAGGTTTTCTGGTTTGAGAGTTGTGTTTAAACCTTGTTTTATAAGCATAGTTATTGAAGCCCATTGGTTGTGAAAGAACTTGAAAAGAACATGAGTATCATTGTTATGTGAGATTTGTGGTTGAGCATTGTTGGAAACATTTGAGTTGGTTGATACATGCTTGGACTAGGGTTTTTGTGAGAAAGAGTAGTCCCTTGTGGTGATTGGTTGAGTTGAGTTGATTGAGCCTAGTCAAGTGATTGTGTGAGGTGATTGGTCAAGTTCCATGAAACAAACTATTCCATAATTCTGATTTGAGTTGAGATTGAGATTAGAACATATTGAGTCTCTAACAATTCTCTTTATGCTTCTATGAGTTGACTTGAGTTGAGTTGAGATTGATTTGAGTTGAGTTGAGTTGAGATTGAGCTTAGAACATATTGAGTCTCTAACAATTCTCTTTATGCTTCTATGAGTTGATTTGAGTTGAGTTGAGTTGAGATCATTGTGGATCATTGTTGTCATCCATTGAAGAGTACATTGCCATTCATTGTTGAGTTCATATTTGAGCTTTGCCTTGATAGATTTGTGGATGATATTTGAGTGCTACTTGAGCATGATTGATTGAGCCTTTGAGAAGGCCTTTGTGGATAGTTTTGGGATAGCCTTTGTGGATAGTTTTGGGATAGCTTTGTGGATAGTTTTGGGACAGCTTTGTGGATAGTTTTGGGATAGCTTTGTGGACAGCTTTGTGGATAGTTTTGGGATAGATTTGTGGATAGATTTGAGCAAGTTCTTGGTGAGCTTGCTAGAGCAGATTTGGGCAAGTTCTTGGTGAGCTTGCTAGAGCATATTTGAACAAGTTCTTGGTGAGCTTGTTAGAGCAGATTTGGGCAAGTTCTTGGTGAGCTTGCTAGAGCATATTTGGACAAGTTCTTGGTGAGCTTGCTAGAGATTTGGACAAGTTTTGGAGCTTATTTGGACAAGTTCCTTGTGAGCTTGTTATTAGTTTTGGACAAGTTCTGTGTGAGCTTGTTATTCAATTTTGGACAAGTTCTGTGTGAGCTTGTTATTCAGATTTGGACAAGTTCTTGTGTGAACTTGTTATTCAGTTTTGGACAAGTTCTGTGTGAGCTTGTTATTCAGATTTGGACAAGTTCTGTTGTGAACTTGTTATTGCCTAGCTTTGAGCAGATCAAAGAAATCATTGTATTGGATAAGGATCCTTATTTCTGTGTGAAATATTATAAGGAGATTATCTGGTGGAGTACCCCACATTGGGGGAACCACGTTAAATCTTGTGTCTCAATTGTGTGTGGTGACTTGTGCTCTTGCTTACTACTGCTATCCGAGTTATTAATGCACACTGCTATATTTGGTTATTGCAATTAAGGACATTAATTGATATTGATTTGGAAAGAAAGTAAAAAGTGGTCTTATACTTTTCACCCCCCCTCTCAGTATAAGCTTGTGTTCTTCACTCGTGTTACATTGCTATGTTTAAGAGGACTAGAAACTTCTTGGTCAAGTTTCACCTAAACCTGAGAGAGTGAGAATGTATTCAAGAAAATACATAACATTTTAAAATCAATGGATGTGAAGGAATCATAACACTCAGGTTAGAAGCATTATAATAAAATATTCCACATTGACATTTGTGTAAAGAAACATAAGGTTAGCACCTCAAATTTACCCATGTATTGATTGCATTATTTTGGGAAAGATTAAATTTTTGGGGCATGATTAGTTAGTGAAGGGAGTTATAAGGTTGACTGAATAAATTTGATTTTTTATAATTCTAAAGTTAAAATAAAGGAATTTGTTATTTGGATATATAAAAATATAAGTTATTTATCTTTTATTAAATAATTTGGTTGAAGGAATGGATTAAATGCTTGGGAGACGTAAGAAAACTAAATATTGAAGTGAGTGGAGGAATAATTAAATTGAAATTGGAATGAGGATTTGTGAATTAAATTGGGATACATAAGAATTAAATTTGATACTTCATTGAATGAATTGAAGAATGAATAAATGGTGAATGAATTGAATGAATGATTGATATTATTTGAAGAAGAAATTGAAATTTGATAATTTGGGAGATAAAAGAAAATTGAGAATTGATTAATGATTTTGTTAGGTTTTGGAGCCTTAAACTTAAAGGAAATGCAATCACAAGTATTGAGATAAGCATGCAATGTTCTAACTATGAAAATGTAAACTTAACATGCATAAACATATGATAGGAAACTTCAAAAAATTCATATAAGAAAGCTCACAAAAATTACAATGCTCCTCTAATGGAGTTTACAACCACTCCATATTAAAAAATGGAGCTGCATTGTGACTACTACTATTCTAACCTATGCACTCCAAAATCCTCTCTTCAAATACTCACAATGAGACATTTATATAGGAATATATATTCCTTACCTTATACTCAACCCTAAGACTTATGTACATGTGTAATACATGCACATTTACATCATTGCACATTCTAAAAATTGTGCATTTATTAAATTACTCTAGTAAACTATTTATCTCCTAATATAATCATAATCTAAATATGTACCCATGAAGGTACATTAGGAAAGAAGCAAATGATGTAATATATTTTCCAACACCCCCCTTTATTACATTATTTGATTATTGAAGACTTTGGTCTTCAATGAATTTTATCTCTTGAGTGTTCTTCATCCTAGTTTGATCTTTAATTCACATTGCACTATATGCCTCCTTGAATTGGTTCCTCTTCTTCTTATTTATTGGAGTTAGTACTTTCATAGGTGGACATACTATCACTAGATTATTGCAATATTATTTTCTCTTTGCCTTTGTCCTTGTCATCATTCTCTATGTCCTGTATAGAAGCTTTTGAACATACACTTAGATCATCATGATAAGTAGGGTTATGCATACGGGGTCAGCCCCAAAATGTATTTATAAAAAAATGGTGAATCAATTTTGAAATCAAGGTGAATAGTGTTCAAACACATGTAGAAGGTTCACTATTATTAGGGGTAATGTTATAAATTTAAACTTAAAATGGTCAAATTATTATAAAATTACGGCGAATCAACCCAAAAAAAATTTGCACCCATAAATTTTTGGCTAATAGGCCTTGGTCAAGGGTCTCAAATATTAGCCAATTACAAATTTAAAAAATCCTAATTTTAGCCAATTTGGCAATAACTAGCCGCTATGCATAACCCTAAGTAAGATTTTGTGTTAATAGAACTTGAAGTACTAATACTACACAAGGATTGAAATATCTTTGCTAGGGATGATTCATCCATTTCCAGTTTAATTAATTCTAATAGTCCTCTCTATTCTAAATTTTCATCCTTATAACATTTGAATTTAAGTAGTGCCACATGTAATATGCTTCCATATTCTAAAGGAATTTGAATGCTATTCTTTCCATTATCACTTTCTTCAGTGAGTCGAGCATGTAGATAATGTTCCATTATTTCAAAGCTATATTTTAAAGCTTCACTATGTATCCTTTTTGAAGTAAGATCTAAGTTTTCTTTAGAATTTATAAGTGAATTCTTGATTCTATTTTTTATGACACTTGCTCTTTCCTTTCTAACAATGTTGTTCATATCATTGTTCACTGTATTACCTGAGGTAGAGATTTCTCTTAGTTTTAGATTTATCTATTTTAGAAATATTTTGATGAATCATTTGTAGTAGACTACCTTATTTTTATCTAGTATATGAAGTGTAGTATTCCTATTTAATCTTGGAGATAATTCTCAAGATTTTCAAGCTATGAACTTCATGTTTATACTTAGCTTTTTAATCTTAAATTTTGTTGAATCCCTTTTGAATCCCTAGAGATTGAGGTATGCTATGATATTAATGAGATAAAATATTTTAGAATGAAATTCAACTCTAACACTTTTATAACTTTTATCTCTTCTTGTAGAAAGCTTTTAGAAATACAATTTCAAATATAGGAGTTCAATATCTTTAGTTGGATTGTATATTTCTCCTTCCTCTAAGTATAAGACTAATAATATTGATATTCCAACTAATATGGATGCAAGGAATAATATTCAACTATGATTCAATGCTATAAGATATTTCTAAACTTCTATGATATTTGTTTGGTGTAGGATACCTTATATCTCCCAAGTTAGAAGTTTCAAAAATACTAAGTATTTGCAAAATAAGTTTTACTAGTCCTTATATCTCCTTGTATTTAATATTTACAAATGTTTTGAAGCAATATAAATAGTTTAGATGCTTCAAGTTTCAATTTATTTATTTATGTAAACAATAAGTATTCTAGATATTATTTCAACATCTTATTACTCCTAACACTAATATCTCTTAAATATAGAGCATTGTTGATATCAACCTAAATAAACTTGCAATATAAATATGGATAATTCTCACATTTCAAAAGCTTGATTCAGGTTTGCAAGTTGATTAAGATGAATGATGTTTGCTTTGTATTGACAATGGTTGACTAATTATCAACTTCTAAATGCTATTGTAGGTTTTCCACTTTACTTGTGCATTTTTACTTTACGTATACACGTTGGTTTGTATTCCTTTCTTCAACCATGATCTCACTATATACACCTTGAACTTGCGCTAATTCTCAGAATTTTATGTGCGCTATTTTCCACTATCAATGATGGTATTTTCTCCAATGGTTTATCATGCTCTTATTCATTGTTAATTTTGCTCTTTTCTGGATTCTCTAACCACTTATGTGCTCTTTAAAAGGGTGAATCTTCTCCTTAGTCTTAATGTTGTCTTCTCTTAAAAATAAGAGCTATGTATGTGAGTACCACTACAATGTAAAGTAAATGGTTCCAAATGGAGCTTAACATCTCTACTACACCTTCTTGCAATGCTTACCACAAGTGGCATTAAGAACCTTACTTGATTCCTTGGTTCTATAACCATCACTTCAATGAGAGCATTATTCAAATGACCCTTTTCACTTTAAATCAATGCTTAAATATTCCTTTATGTTGTGAGCTCAATGACTTGGCGATCTCCTTCTTTATTGCATGGGATGACTTATATGTGGCACAATATTTCTATATCTTTTATACTAACTCACTTGGGCTATAAAAATGTTATCCTCTTTATTATTTTGAAGCTTGTATTCTATAATTCTTGCTCTACTTCAACCACTTCTATGATAGAGGAATGATCATGATTCTTCATCATTTCTATGGAAGTTGTAGTTTCTTTTCTAATGCTTCGATTAAGCATCAAGCAAGGCTATGAGGTGGCTTCAAATGATAAGTGTGCTTCTTTGAAATTGAGCCTTATTTGAAACTATAAAATATCCTTGCTATTAGTGTTGTATCTTCTCTTTATATTGCTAAATATACCTTCTACCTTGTACTTTCTTCTACATCAAATGGTGAGTTTGCTTTGGTGCAATATGTATGGGCTAAATGATGCTTGGTCTGAGTGCCTCACTATATTGCTCCAAATTCTATTATGTGAATAGAAGTAGAACTATTGCTCTTGCACTATTCATTTTTCCATCACTCGGAGATAGACTTGTTGTGATCCCTATGATGTCTTCACCAAAGGCTTTTTTTGATGCTCAATGTCATTCTAATAGCTTCCTTGCGCTCTATGTAGGTGATGAATCTAGTGGGTCTAGAACTATGTTGAGTGTCTTTAGACAACTCAAATTATTGGATATTGAGCATTTGGATGACTCTATATTTCTTTCTTGCTGAAGCTACTATACGAATGATATCTTCCTTTCCTTGAGAAAATTCAATTTTAACTCCTTTAATGGTCCTTTCCTCTATGAATGTAGATGTTTTTCCTGTTGTCCTCTTTAAACTAAGCCTCTTGTCTTGTCAAAATGTAGGCTTCGAATTCCTTTACTAATTGATATACTTTGAAGCTCATATTATCTTCTATATTTTGGAAATAACTTCTCTACTTGGGTATTCTTACTCTTAGCAACCCAAGACTTCACTAATATTTGCAAACTTGTAAAGTCTTCCTTTGTTTAGAATGATATCAATAGAATGTTGATATGTTTATTTCTCTCAAAATATATCTAACTTATATGATGTTTTCTTTGTATAGGTTTGAACCTTGTAGACTATAACGTATTCACTTATCTTGAAGACTCGAAATTAAAACTATTTTGTGCAACCCTTGAAACTTTGAAATTGATGCTTTATAACTTTACTAAATATCCAAATATAAAAAGCTCAACTAATGAACATTTGAACCTTTTGTTGCATACATTTTCCTTGTAGATGATGATGATGATAGTGACTTTGGTCACTTAAATTTTCTACCTTTTGTATTTGATATTTCAAATATTTTAGGCTATCTAAAATAGCTCTCTTTCTTACCTTCCTGTAGCTTCAATACTTCACTAATTTGTTACCCAATATTTTAACTTGGTGGCTTAAATTATCCTTCAAATGTACCTTTGAAATCTAATCCTTAGCAGCTACTAATGTTGTCTAAATTGCTGCCTTTTTCTATCCTCAAATCTTAAAAAAATTAGATTGTAAAATAGTAAATACCTTCAATAAAATACTGTCCTTGAACACCAAAAATTTGGTGGGATACTCCTCCAAATCACAGCTAAGATGTTCACTAAATAACCCTTTAATGATGTTCACTAAAGAAGCCTTCTTATTGTTTCTCCTTGAGACCTCTCCAAGGTCCTCAATCTTGTATCTTAAAAACCTTCAATGATACCTTCCTTGGCCTCTTCAATATTTAACTATGGAAGTTTCATAGTGAGATCTTCTTCTAGGATATTCTGAATCTACTAATACTGAAATATGCAATATAACTTTTTGTTAGTAATGCTCAATATTCAACTATGAAATTTCTTCAATAGGGCATTCTATGGACCTCTTCTTCAATGTGACATTTTCAATATTCAATGGATATCACCAAAATCTAATATTTACTAGGAATTTTCTCCTTGAGTCACTTATTTCAATGGGATATTCTTTCTAGGGCCTCCTTCCTAGATTTACAATCTTCAATGTGGCTTCCTTGGCCACTATATTTCTCCTCAAGATTTCAACTAGGAGTCTTCAATCTAAAATATCTCAATGAGAAATTTCTCCTATGGCCTCCAAATATTCAATATTTATTTTTCTACAACAAATAATTAATCCCTGCACGAGGAAAGTACATCGACTTTCAAGTAACAAAGATGAATTTCTTCTCTATCTATTGTAGGAAGCTTCCCAACTTCTGAGAGTTAATTTTTTTTAACAAGAAAAACTTAGATGATAGTAACCCAATAATATTTTTTAATCTCCTCTCTTCTACAATAAAATATTAGAAATGATAATAAAAAATTTCTATATCTCTATAGAAAATAATCTTCACTAGTTGGATTTCTAATCTAGTGGATGCAATGTTGAGTTCTAGTCTTCACAAGTTTTTGCAACTCTATGGAAAAATGCTAGCCAACTCTTATCAATCAATCATGTGTATTTCTCTACTTCCTATTATTCTACCTAGATCTTCTTCTATCAAAAATATATTGTGATGGTATTTGCATGCATCGGTGCACTATGGATGATCTGGTTTGCAAATACTTAACAATAGCAGTGGTGATCACTTGTGGTTTTCCTTTAATCCACGATGGCTCTGATACTAATGTTAGATTTTTGAGCCTTGAAATGAAATGAAATGAAATCACAAGTATTGAAATAAGCATGAAATATTATAACTATGATAATGGCAACTTAACATGAATGATAATATGATAGGAAAATTCATACAATGCTCTAGAAATGCTCATATGATAAATATCACAATAATTACAATGCTCCTCTAATGGATTTTACAACCACTCCATATTAACAAAATGAAGCTACATTGTGACTACTACTACTCTAACCTATGCACTCCAAAATCCTCTCTTCAAACACTCACAATGAGGCCTTTATATAGGAATATAGATTCCTTGCCTCTTACTCAACCCTAAGACTCATGTACATGTGGACTACATGCACATTCTAACACTTGTGCATTTATTAAATTACTCTAATAAACTATTTATCTCCTAATATAATTCTAATCTAAATATGTACCCATGAAGGTACATTAGTAAATAACCAAATGATGTAATATATATTCCAATAGATTTGAATGAATAATGTGAGATTGATTTGAAGGTTGATGAAAATTGATGAAAGTGAAAATTGATTGAAAAGGAAATTGAAATATTTGAAAACATTTAAAATTAATTTTGGGACTTATAAGAAATTGATTTCTTGATTTAAGATTGTGTGAGACAAGCAAAGTCTCCCCAAGATCGAAGAATGCTCCACAAGATCAATCACACACAAAAAAGGAAAAAACCACAACACCAATATTAAGTGGTAAAACCCTACTTCAAATGAAGAAGGGAAACATCCACTATGAAGCTCACTATATTACTCAATGATTCAACAGTACAAGAATGCTTCAATGTTATGCAACAATATGCATCAACATAACCTACAACACAAGTCAATATGACAAGATACGATGATATGTAGTAGAAAACACCCCTATTTAAAGAGAAGCTTTTCTACTACAACCCTAAATCTTATCACAATCCAATCTTATCACAATCTATCAAATATTAGAAAGTGCTTTAGTTACTTTCTAATTTTATCACAATCTAATCTTTGAGATATGTGATAAGTGGCATCTATCAGATATTAGAAAGTTATTAGTTACTTTCTAATATTTTCTAGAAAAGGGGGAATAACTTTTTTTCATAAATTAAATATTCCTAGCACCCTTATTTTATTTATTAATTGGGTGGGAATATTTTTACATAGAATTATTTTCTAAATATTATTCTTTAGACTTTATATTTTAGTCTAAGAATAATTTACACAATGTTGCATTACATATTCCAACACTCCCCCTTAATGCAATATTGGGGAAAGGAATTATGAGACAAAGAAACATTCTCCCCCTAAAGATACAAATGGGGATGAGAATCAAATGAGTAATATAGTTACAATGAGCTTCTATGACCAAGAATGGTCTATAATAAGGCACCAATACAAAATGGGCCAAAATGAGACTGCAAGCCCCCAACGGAGTAGCTTCAGATACAAGCAGCTTACAAAGCCATCCATCAACCACAAGTGGTTGCAAATGACAAGAAGAAAACATCACAAGGGTGTCTTCAGTAAGCCTGCAAAACCCCAAACGGAAGTACCTACAAGCTACAAGCAGCTCAACATAAGATCTGTTAGATACATCATCATAAATATATTCACCACAACATATATGAATATCCAAAGATGATAACAAAACTGATCTAACAAATAGTGAACTATAAGTCATCACAAAAAGATGCCAAGCCATACTTATAGTCACGTGCTATATAGTTGATCAAAAAATATCATGTACAAAGTTGCATAAAGCAAACAAGGAGTACCATGATAATGCAAACTCTAAAGTACCATGTACAAAAGTAGCACAAGGCTAACAAAAAAGTACCATGTACAAGAGTTGCATAAGGTATATGAAAATAATAAAGTGTGTACACCGGTTGCATAAAGCCAACCATAAAATATCATGTACAAAAGTAGCATAAATGCTAACAAGAAAGTACCATGATAAACCAATTGCATAATGCCAACTACATAAAAACATGTACAAAGTTGCACAAGACAACAAGAAAGTACCATGTAAAAGAGTCGCATAAAGCAATTGCATCATATACCATAATTGCACAATGCCATCTACAAAGTAACATGTACAAAAGTTGCACAAGGCAAACAAGAAAGTACCATGTTCAAAACAGATGCAAAAAGCAATTATACCACCAAATATCAACTCATATATAGCACAAAACACCTCATAAGGATGAAGTTGTCATCACACAAGTGTAACTACACTTCATTCCCCCTTGAGGACAACTTCACCAAACCAAGTGAGTCCCTCAGCTTACAAAACTGCTCCTTGGGAAGAGGTTTGGTGAACAAATCAGCAGAATTAGAAGATGATGGGCAATACTCCAACTGAATAGTCCCATCCAATACCTTCTCTCTGATAAAATGGGCTTGGATTTCAACATGCTTTGTCCTTTGATGCATTACAAGATTTTTAGCCAAGGCAATAGCTGATTGATTATCGAAGAGCAAACGTGAAGGACCAAATTGCTCAAAGCCAATTTCCTTCATGAGGGTACAAAGCCAAACAACTTCCTGTGTAGCTGTTGTCATAGCCTTATACTCTGCTTCCATTGTAGAAAGAGCAATTGTATCTTGCTTCTTGGAAGACCAAGAGATAGTTGCAGACCCAATACTAAAAACATATGTTGTGGTAGACTTTCTGTCTATTCTATCCCCTCCAAAATCAGAATCAACATAGCCAAAAAGAGCAAAGGAAGGAAGCCTAGAATACTTGAGTGCCAAATCTCTAGTACCTGCAAGGTACTTCAAAATCTTCTTGGTAGCTTGTAAGTGCTCAATATAAGGTTTCTGCATGAACCTAGCCATCATACCAACTGCAAAAGCAATATCTGGCCTTGTGATGGTAACATAAAGAAGACTACCAATGAGCTGCCTATACAATGTAGCATCAGCCAACCGAGATTCTGTACTTACTTCCAACTTAACCCCTATAGAAATAGGAATGGAAGTAGGATTGCCATCCTCCAAATCAAACCTTTTAAGAAGATCTCCAATATACTTGGATTGACTCAAAAAAGTACAATCCTCATGTTGATAAACTTGCATGCCAAGATAGTAGTGTAGAAGACCAAGGTCAGTCATTTCATACTCTGACTTTAATTTGGAGATGAAATAAAAAATGGCCTCATTCTCATTTCCAGTCACAACAAGGTCATCAACAAATAGAGCAATTAAAATGACCAAGTTATCCTTCCTAAGCACATAGAGATCTGTATCTGAATAGCATTTATCAAATCCAAGAGACAAGAAGTAACCTGAAATCTTCATGTACCATGCTCTAGGTGCTTGCTTCAGACCGTACAAGGTTTTCTTTAGTTTACACACAAGTGTTTCCTTACCTTGTACAACAAATCCTTGTGGTTGACTCATGTAGATATCCACATCCAAATCACCATTTAGAAAGGCACTTTTCACATCAAGCTAAAAAATCTGCCAACCTTGAGCAACAACAATAGCAATGAGAAGCCGAATGGTGGGCATTTTGGCAACTGGTGCAAAGGTTTCATCATAGTCAATGCCATGTTTTTGAGCATAACCCTTAGCAACCAATCTAGCCTTATACTTTTCTATCTCTCCATTAGAATTGTACTTGATTCTATAGATCCACTTGTTCCCAATAACAGTTCTCTTATTAGGATAAGGCACTAGATCCCAAGTTTTATTCTTTAGAAGAGAATCCATCTCAACCTTCATGGCATCAACCCAACAAGAGTGTTGTGAAGCTTCTTGGTAAGAAGTAGGCTCATGATCATTCTCTATCTTAGCTAGAAGAGACATGTTAAGGGTCATACTTCTAGTTATCCTTTGGCTAACTGAATTCTGCTCTTTAGGACCCCTAGAATGATCCAACCACTTGGTCCTTTTGACACAAGGCCCACCCTTTTCTAACTCAAGAAGGTCTTCATTGAATTTGACATCTCTTGAAACAAATACAATGCGTGAAGAAGGTGAGTATAACCTGTAGCCCCTATGTTCTGCATCATAGCCAACAAAGATGCATTTTTGAGACTTTTTGTCCAATTTCTTCCTCTTTTCTGAAGGAATATATGAAAATGCATCACATCCAAACACTCTTAAGTGTGACAAATTTGGCTTCTTACCATTCCAAACCTCATAAGGAGTCTTCCCCTCAACTGATTTTGAAGGACACCTGTTAAGAATGTAGATTGTTGTATTGGCTGCTTCACCCCAAAGAAATTGAGGTAAGTGGTCACCAAGCATGCATCTTACCATCTCCATTATTGTCCTATTTTTCCTCTCTGCAACACCATTTTTTTGAGGAGTGTATGGACAAGTAAACTGCCTTTTGATCCCATGAGAAGAACAAAACTCATTGAAATCATTGTTATTGTACTCCCCTCCATTGTCACTTCTAATCATTTTGATCTTTGCTCCCTTTTGATTTTCTACCAAAGCTTTGAACTCCTTGAATGTCTCAAAACAGTCTGATTTATTCTTAAGTAGATACCCAAAGATCATTCTTGAATAATCATCTATAAAGGTGAGAATATAGGATGCACCACCAAGTGATCTAACATGTAATGGACCCATAATATCTGTATGAATGAGTTGAAGAATTTGTGTGGCCCTTGTTGACTTGTCCTTTGCAAACTTTTGTTTGCTCATCTTGCCTAAGATGCATGTTTCACACAAACCATGAATAGGTGAAATGTTAGGCAAGCCTTCAACCAAATTTTTGGACTTCATCATTTGAATATTTTGATAGTTGGTATGGCCTAACCGTAAGTGCCAAAGCTTGCTACTAGGAGAAACATTAGTTGCTAAACACACTTTAGGAGGAGCATCACCTAACACATAAATATTATTCTTCACATAACCTGTAATGATTGGTAGCATGCCTTTCCTAATGCTCCATGAAGTTGCATTGAACTCAATAGTGTGACCACTTCTAGCAACTTGCAAAATGGAAATTAAATTTCTCCTAAGGTTAGGCACATATAGGACATTATCAAGTAATTTCCCTTCAATTACAACATTGCCAACACCTTCTACTTGAAGTCTAGTATTATCACCGATGACAACTGAATCTGAAGAGTGCTTATGAAAGTCCACAAACTTATCCTTTTCAAAACACATATGGTTAGTGCATCCAGAATCTAACACCCATTCATTAGAAGTAGATGAGTCAATGGAGTAGAGGGCACAAACAAAGGCATTTTTATTAGAATTTTGCTTTACATTGTTGTTCTTTTTCTTTCCCTTGCCAAACCATTTCTTAGGTCCTTGTCCCTTAGCCTTTTCTTGCTCTTCCTTTTCTGCAATCTTCTTCTTCTTGAAACAATTTTGTTCCTTGTGGCCTCTCTTGCCACAAAAGTTGCAAGTGAAATCAACTCTAGGCTTGTTGGGTTGGAAATTTTGATTTTTCCTTCCCTTGTATTTCTTCTTGAAGGAAGCCTTAGTGGCACTTAAGGCAACATTCTTCTCCTTGACAACTTGACCATTCACTTTGTCTCTATTAAGAGACTCTTCATGTTGAATCAATAATTGTGAAAGAGTGTTGAGAGGAATGCCATCCTCTTCTTGCTCTAGCCTAGTCTCAATAATGGTGACAAAATTCTTGAACTTGCTGGACAAGTTCCTCAAAATGATAAAGCTTAAGAGCTTCTCACTTATCCAATCACAATTACAAGCCAATAGTTGAGTTCTCATGTCTTTCATCTTTGAGAGGAAGATCAAGGCACTTTCTTCTTCACCTTGCATAGTGCTAAGAATTTTGGACAATAAAGTGAATTTCCTTGATGTGTTGGACCCTAGATGGACTTGTTTTAGCAAATCCCATGCATCTTTAGCATGCTCACAATGGCTTATAGTGAGCAATATCTCATCACTCACACTATTGATAATCATGGAAAGTGCAAGGTGACTCTTGTTGTTGTATGTCTCAAGTGCCCTTGCCTGGGTTGGGATTTCTTCATCTCCATTCACAATGGGCCATAACTTTCTTGCTTGAAATTCAGCCCTCATCCTTGGTTCCCATATTCCAAAGTTTGATCCATCAAGGATGTGCTTAGGTGTGAAGGAGATTCCATGATCAGCCATTCTAGAAAGTGAACATAATCAAAACATAAGATGCATTGACAAAGTAAATAAATGATGCAATAAGAAAGTAGATAAACATACTTGAATATATATAAAAAACATAACTTTCAAGTAATCTACTTTTCAATCATCAAAGATAAAATATCATGAAAGATAATCAAAATTAAGCATCATTAAGAGAGATAAGCATCATCATGAAAGATACTCAACATCGTCATGAACTACTATAACCATCTTGCAATAAACAACTATAACCATATTGCAATTGAATAAATGAAATAAACCAAGATCAACTTGCAATAGATTAACTTGCAATAAGAAGGTAACTAACCATAACAATCATCTTGCAAAAAAAATAAACTAACTTGAATTGAACCATAAAATATTTGTTAAATGTTAGATAGTCAATAAGTTAGTAAGTTAGTGTTCATTTTAGGTTTTGCTATAGCCTAATGAATTGCCAATTCATCTCACCCAAGGTCAACCAAGCTACCCAAAAGGGTATGGGTACGAGGACCCGAAAAGGACTTGCTACCAATAGAGCGGATTCTTTTGGATTCAATAGGTGTTTAGCAAATATAAATTGTGTTGCAAGATTAAGTAAATTTTAATTAAATACTAAAGTTGTGGTTAGTAAGTTGATTCATTTTTAACCTTCTTGATTAATATGAAAATTAGTAAATTGCAAGTTAGTTGGTTAGTAGATTGTTTAGTAGCAAGTTAGTAGTTAGATTAGTTGAGATGCAAAATGTAAGAAATATGAACAAGAGATAGTGGAGACACAAAGCAAAACACAAATACACACTCTCTCTCTCTCTCTCTCTCTCTCTCTTCTTCACTCTCACTTTCATTCTCTTTTACTTTCATAATGAGAGATACAAGTTACATTAATTTACAGTATGCTTCAAGCAAATACTGGAGAGAGATTAGAAGAAATTAATAAAAATAGGGGAAGAGAGTGAAAAAGTTGATCCAAAATTGCCTTGTATACTCCAAAACATACTTGGATAACCTTGCAAAACAAGCAAACTCACAAACAACCATTGTTAATGTGAGAAAAAAATATTGCATTTTAAGGAGAATAATAATAATTTTTAATACAAAAAATTGCTTAAAAAAAATGCAATTAAATTAATAAAATTTATTTTATTAATAAAAAAAATGGTATGAAAAAGTTTAAAGATTTTTATAAAGCAAAACTTTTTCAAAAAGCAAAATTTTTTTTTTTTTAAAACAAAACTATTTTTTTTTTTAAAAAAAATATTTTATAAAAAATTTTTTTATAAAATATTTATAAAAAAAATTTTATAAATATATATATATATATATATATATATAGTCGACTGTTTTTTTTTTAATAAAAAAAATGACTATATATGGAAATAAAGGTTTTTGGGTCTTCCGGACGCAACCATGGGGTCCGTTTAGCTCCAAAACCCTTCCAAAAAAGCTTAATGCCAAAAAAATTTATAGATTTAAAATGAAAATACTGTTTGCAAAAGATCTAACAACTAGATCTAAAAACATAATAAATCTATAAACCCTAATGGCAGATTTGCAAAATAAGTTTACATAAAATACCCAAATATCAAATGCATGCAAAAAAAATATATACCTTAATGGGTTTTTCACCTCAAAGGATTGAAGACACTTGATGGAGATCCCAACCGCTCTGATACCAAATGTGAGACAAGCAAAGTCTCCCCAAGATCGAAGAATGCTCCACAAGATCAATCACACACAAAAAAGGAAAAAACCACAACACCAATATTAAGTGGTAAAACCCTACTTCAAATGAAGAAGGGAAACATCCACTATGAAGCTCACTATATTACTCAATGATTCAACAAGTACAAGAATGCTTCAATGTTATGCAACAATATGCATCAACATAACCTACAACACAAGTCAATATGACAAGATACGATGATATGTAGTAGAAAACACCCCTATTTAAAGAGAAGCTTTTCTACTACAACCCTAAATCTTATCACAATCCAATCTTATCACAATCTATCAAATATTAGAAAGTGCTTTAGTTACTTTCTAATTTTATCACAATCTAATCTTTGAGATATGTGATAAGTGGCATCTATCAGATATTAGAAAGTTATTAGTTACTTTCTAATATTTGCTAGAAAAGGGGGAATAACTTTTTTTCATAAATTAAATATTCCTAGCACCCTTATTTTATTTATTAATTGGGTGGGAATATTTTTACATAGAATTATTTTCTAAATATTATTCTTTAGACTTTATATTTTAGTCTAAGAATAATTTACACAATGTTGCATTACATATTCCAATAGATTGAAGATTTAAAATTTAAATTGTTTGAAGAGATTAATTGAAGAAATGACCTAGTTAAATTTTGGAGAAATAAGGAATTCTACATCAAAGGAATTGGTTTGAGAACAATTGATTTGTGAAAAATTAATTATGGATAGAAGGTAAGGAAATATAAATGCTCAAGAAAAAGGAAAAGTTTCTAAGAGTCATGGAACACAAGAATTAATAGAACATATACAATTTATACAAAGTGAGGCTAAAAGTGTTGTCCTTATAATTCTTAAAAAATGCATGAAATATTGTTTTAAATATGCTTATAATGAAGGAAATTTATAATCTATAATGACATCATATAAAGTTACAAAATAAAGAAACAAGTTTTATGTTCCTACCAAAGTCCATCCAAAATCAAATTATGCTCAAAGATGTAAACAATGCAATAAGTTTGGACATAAGGCTAAAGATTGTTGGAATTGTGTTCATTGTCTAAATTGTGGGAGTCATAACAATACCCACAATAGATGTTGGTACAAAGAAAACAATGTTCATGAATGGATCACCATAAAATAAATTTTACTAATGGCATAGAATGAAATAATTAAATAGGTTATTACAAAAGTAACTTTTGAAATAATCAAGATTTCAAAAATGCAACACTAGCAACCATAACACATCTAAATATAGAGAATGACAAATACAAGAAAACCATAATAAAAAATTGAAGACTAAAAGTATTCACACCAAATAATGTAATATATGGGCATTGGAGATATTACATTATTTGGTAAATATTAAATTACCTTGGTGTACTATTGTAAATATTAGATTTAGGAGTGCAATTTATATTTTATCTAATGTATGTGTCAATGTGTGAGAAGTATCCAAGTGTTATGTAATAAAGTGTGCAAGGTGTGAGGTGTGAGTTGTGAGAGTGCAAAGTGTCAAGTAAGTCAAGAGTCATAGATGTTAGGTGTCAAATATGCAAGTGAAGAGTCACATGATATGTGGCAATATGTAAAGTGAAGACTCATGAGAATTATGTGTAATGTGAGGAATATAAAAGGATGTATTTCGTAGATGTTTGAGGAAAGCAATAGTTGAGTATTTAAGAGTCATGCAAGGTTATTTAATGAAGATTCATGCATTGTATCGATGAAGTTGAATGTAAGGTGAAGTAATTTTGTAATATTTGATTATTTATGAATAATATTTTGAGATTTTATATTGTGAAATATCATTGTGATTATGTGAATGATATTAATTGGTATTGATGGTATGTGAATCCATTATATTGTGATTAATATTTGATCCTGGATAAGGGAATTATGAGATAATCTAGGAAAATTTCCAATAATATTGTTCTTGATTATCCTTGGTTCAATTTTTTGGGTATTTTTAATGTTAATGTACAAAATAAATTCACGAAGTTATGGTATAGGAAAAAATATAACATTATAGGATATTTGGCACCATAAGAAGCAAGCATCCAAGGAGAAACAAGAAGAAATTATAGAATGGAAGAAAGTAAAGGAACCAATAAAGGAATCAAAATTTGTTTCTACAATAGAGATAGCAACATATTCCATGAAATAAGTAGAATCAAAGTCTTGAATCTCTATTAGAATATCTCAATGATGCACCAAAAGAAGGGTATATGAGATAAGAGCATGAGGAAGAATTTAAAATATTGGAAAAACATATTGAAGAATAAAAGGAAGTAGAAAATTTGGTTAAGGTTGCAAGATACTACCACCAACACTACCATTAATAAAAATAATATTATAAGCATGTCTTAGAGCATAATTATTATTATAGACCTACATGGAGTCAAAAAGACATCAAGTATGACAATTATTGGTAAAAGAAATCATAGTAATTGTAGATTCTAGAGTGTTCCAACAATATCATAGAATAATAGGAGTCAACTAAGTAGTTATGGATATTCAAGTGGCATAATGGTAGATTGGTATTATCAAAGACCACCACCAATAAAAATTTTACTTAGATGGATGAATGATCAATATAGGTATTACTTGTCACCATTATTTAGAAGATCATATTATTTAGTTTCTTCTCATGTTTTGAGAACAAAATATTAGTAAGGAGGGTGGAATGCTATGGTACCTAGGGATAGGAATATGGGAATTATGGATTATTGAAATTAGCCCAGATAATCCAAGGTTGATTATAGTATAATATTATATTATGATAATGAATTGGATAAACATTTAGGAATCGGTTCCCCAAAGTAACATTAGAATATGAGCATATAAAGAAGGGATATTATCATTGTAAGCAACATGATTCATATCGAGTATTCTTTTGTAATCATATTTACCTATGGAGTGGCCTCCCATATTTGGAGTGATTCATTACTTAAGCAGTATTATTGATGTTGCCCTACCTTAAAGGTATTATCTATACTTGTATCATTGTGTGGATTGTTATTATGGAAAATTATTTGTGGATGAATGATTTGATATTTCTGCATATTGGTAAATTATTTTCATTAGTGAGCATACATTTTCATAAAATAAACCTCCAAATTTGGGTACACAAGGTGGAAGGGTGTTAGTATATGATACCTTGGAGTGCATATTAGAATATGTATTCATTGTAAAAATGCACTCATATCTCATTGGTGTATTTGCTGCATCATGGGTGTGTTATTAAGGTGTAATATACATACCAATATGAGTATTTATCCCCAATATACCTAGTGTATTTTAAAAAATATAGGTATATGAACACAAACAACATTGGTGTATACACACACAAATAATTTCCATGAGCAATGTTCTTAGTATTAATTATGGGGTATGGAAAAAGAACAATCCCAATGATTTATGATCAAGGCTAAATTATAGTTGTATCAATTTACTAGAATTTACTATAGAAGGCAATTCTGACTATGGATTATTCTTGGGGGGGTAGCCAACCTATTGCCAAGAATAAGATTATCAATACCCATATGGGAGCCAATTATCCGAAGAGGGATACCCAACTTTGTGCATGTGGTTTTGTGCACATAGTTTGTGAACATGGTTATGGTGTGCACACATTTTCCTATAAAAAAAGAGAACACATAGGAAAATGAGTGGAGCTTCAAGAGAAAGATCTGAGATTTGGGAAGTGCTTGTAGATTCTCGTTGCTTTTGTGACCAAGGCTAAATTTTAGTTGTATCAGTTTATTCAAATTTACTATGGAAGGTAGGTCTTATTATGGATGACTCTTTGGGGAAACCAACATATTGATAGGAAGAATATTTTCAATGCCCATATAGGAGCCAATTATCCAAATAGGGATACTCAAAACTTATACATTGTAACAAATAGGGGGGTCCATGTTTAGGGGGGTTTCTTGTTTCATTATACCCTCTACCATAAGAATCATATTCTTTAGGAGACTCAGGTGTTGAAAGATACTTGGGAGATGCTGAAGGTCCAGGCACAAAATAATAAGGAAGACTTAGAGGTCGATGTCAGCCTCTTCAAATATTAGTTAGCCATTATGATCTCTTTTTCTATTTATAGTCTTTTGTTTCTAGCCTCTTGTGTTGGTTTTTCATATTGTTCTTTGATCAGATCTTTTTTTCCAATTGTTCATTTTTGGATTTGGGGTCTTGTCCTTGTTGGATGTTTTGTTGGCATATGTAAAATGTTTGGTGCCCTTCTAAAAAACCCTAACTTCGACATTAATAAAAATAATGATACTTGAAAATATTTCAATGATAGAGTGTTAGACCATATTTAGTTTCAATAATTTATAATATAATTTATGACATAAATATAATAAGACAAATAGTTTATCTAACAAGCATTTAAAAGATTAGCATTTCTTAAAGCATCACTTAATAATATTTACATAAGTCAAATGTCAATAAGAAGGATAAAATCCTCTTAATAAACATTATATTATAGATGTAGTATTCTATTTTTATTTTTCAATTTCATTGACCTAGCTTTCATGTGCAACATTTAGATAGGTTTAAAAATTAAGAAAAGTTATAATTTTTTAATTGAATATACATATTGAAATGGGTCCCACTCATATTATATCTTGACTACATAGCTGGATTGCAATAAATTGACAATTACACACACACACACACACACACACACACACACACACACACACACACACACACACATATATATATATTGAATTTACATGGTGGAATCGGTAGCCACCATGAATCTAGGTAGGCTATCCAGCTTTTATGGCCGCCATAGTATTCTACGTTGTTTGCCCTAAAAGCCGCCACATAGATCTTCGCACAGTCCGTCCCTATAACCACCATGCCACAATCATTTTAAACCTTTTACGCTACTGAAATCACCAAGAAAGGGACAAGCATTCAGTCTGGTGAGGCCCTAGATTTGAACCTTGGACCTCTGCCCCCCTTATGGGGTTTGTATGAACCAATTGGTCTACACCTCAGACCTCAATTACACATATATTAGTTTGCAATATTCAAAATAAGGTCTCCTTAAAACTTGAGTATTTTATCCAGTTGAATTCAATGGCAAAAAACCTCCATGGAGAATCAAGGGAGTCATCCATGAAGTGAGGATCCTTTTTACGAAAAGACAGAACAGGAGGGCTCGTCACGTGTACCGTGAGGCCAATAGGTCAGCTGAAAAATTAGCCAACATAGGTGTTGATGTTGGTAGTTTGGTGACATGGACATAAGGTGTGCCATGTGAAGTGGAAAACATTATTATTCATGAAAAGAAACCTACCCGTTAAGGAGAAATATGAATGGGTGTTCTTTCCCCATGGAGTTGGTAATAACTATGGGGTTTCCCTCTAAATAATACCAAATTGGAAATGAAGGTAACAAGGTGTAAGCCTTGGAAGATTCTAACAGAGAATAGGAAATGGGCAAGCAACAGGTTTCACAAGTGCAAAGTTCCAAACTTCAATTTCTTGTCAATGTAAGTAATGTTTACAGTTATTTTTAGGTATGGGTGTGCCTTGTTAGTAAGGTGTTGTAGGGGATTCAACACAAGTTCTGGTAAGAAAGTTTCAAGGATGACTAGGATCTACAATCTTAGCAGAAGGTTGGATATTGTAATAGGTTTTGGGTTAAGCTGCAAAACCCGATAATTAATGAAGACTTTTATTTACCAAAAAAAAATTCATGCCATTTGATATTAAGATAAGCTATAATTACAAAGTCAATATTAATTATTTTTGCATCCATCAAAATTTTATATGTTTTTGAAAAATCCTTTCAAGTACTAAAAACATCTTAATACAAGTTACACAAGCATCTAACATGTTAAATTGCTTAAAATTCCTATTAAAAAATATAACAATTATAAAAAATGAAAATCCATTTGATATAAAAATACCTTCAATTAATTACTAATTAAATTTGTAAAAAAATAAAAAATATCTGATTAATAAGTGGATTTAGATAGAGACTATAAAACATAGATTGTATTTTCTCAATTAAATTCTTCATATTAGTATACCTCACTCATAATTTTTAACATATAAATGAGAAAGGGTAAAAGTGATTTAACTCAGCTAAATATAACATTAGATTATTATTTTTATTGAACTTTCAACATTCATCAAATAACATAATCTTAATGGGTTAAAAATATGGATTTTAAAGCTAGAGATTAAGTTCAAATATTGCTAGGTAATATATGCTTAATTGTCAATTTTTTTTTTTTTTTAGCAAAAAACCCCTTGTAGGACCGCCTTGGTCTGAGAGACCACGAACAGGGGGTTCTACACCGTCAAAGTCACTCGGGAGTCACACCCGACCCTACCTGCACCAACATTATCAATTGGATTTTTGGTACCCAATTCAAATTTTTGGTAGGGTGGAGATTCAAACCTGGGACCTCCCTTGGAGGATTACCCTCTCCTCTCAAATTCACCTACAACACCTGGGTATGCTTAATTTTCAATTACCTTTGTGTAATTTGTTAAAATAAAAAATATTTAATGTTCATATTCCTAAACACCTTATGTTCAATGCTCAAATGTTTAAATCAATATTTTTATTGTTCAAATACTATGAATAATTCATTATTCATATTCAATATTAAAATATCAACATTCAAATGCCAATTATCACTATCTAGCATTCAAATTCATTATTTAGTACCCAAATTTAGTATTCACCATTCAAATTTAATATTCAAATACAATTTTTTTGTATTTAATATTTAGTACTCAAATTGCTATCCATTATTTAAGTTCAATACTTAGTATTATATTTTAGTATTTGGTATTCAAATACAATTTATGATATTCATGATAAAAGCTCAAATTCAAGTTTTGATTTGTATAAATCTACGATATGTTTATTAATATTTATTTTGGTTTATTGGTGGTTTTAAGTTCAACATTTCTATTCAAATTTGGTCCATTCAAGTTTAATCATATTAAATTCAACTTTGATTCATTGAACTTCATTAATGTTTATGTTTATGGTCATTCAACTTCAATATTTAGTATCCCATGTTTAAAGTTATTTCAAGTTGAAAGACATTTTCATTTGACTTCAAGTTTGTTTACATATGTGTAACATAAAGAAAGCACCATTTGCAATAAAAAATGACACATTGTATTATATTCGGGAAAGTCCCTTTTGATACACTTTGACCCTTTTAGGGTGCATTTTACAAAGAGATGTGCCAAAAGGGGAATCCCTTTTACAAATCAAGGATGGTGTCTTTCACTTCTTCTATGCCACAATCAATGTTGGAGGTGGGTTTTTCATGACCATCGTGTTGGACTTGAACTTGTTGAATCTGTAACCTGCACACATGCAAATAGACAAGGGTTTAGTAGCACCTATCACAATGAATATGATAAATGACTAATGTAAATGGAAATAGAAAATAAGTATATTTCTTACATGAGTGATGATTTTAGCAGCATAACATTAGCATTCCTCTCTCCTCCTTTCTTGGTGAAGTGATGGTGCCTTTATAGACCTTTGAGGGTTTTGGAGGGAAGGGTAGGTGGCAATCCAAGGATAGGACTAGATATCTACCTATCCTGGGTAGTTGCAGTGAGTCACTAGAAGTGTCTCATTTAACTGGGGAGATGTGGCAAGTGGGTAGGTGCAATTGGAGTGAAGTGTGGAGTGAGGTGTGAGATGTGGCAAGTGGATAGGTGCAAGTGGAGTGAAGTGTGTGAGATGTCCCATGTGAAGGGATAAGGGTGAAATGGGTATGTGAGAGGTGGCAAAGGGGTTATGGTGATGTGGGCAAGTGATGGGGACACAAAAATTGCCACCTACCAAATCTGAATTTTCACACAAAAAATTGGAACACACGCTTTACAAGAAAATGAAATCCCGACGTTTCATTAAATAACTTGCAAAGATTACAATAACAGCCCGTAGGCTTTACAGAAACTAGCTCTCAGGCTTAGTTCTTTCACTAACTGGTGCACAGGCATAGTTCTCTCACTCTCTGTTGTAGATCTCTCACTCTACAACTATGGAAGGAAAAGCACTCAAGCCGGTTCGAGTGGCCCTCTGCCTTCAAATCTGCAACTGTAGTTATCCAACCCCCGTACATGCCTCTACTTCATCCTTTTATAAATTTTTGCGTGACTCTTCGTCTTCCATCTGGCGGTCCTTCGATTCATTTTTGCCATGACTGTTCGTCTTCTTTTGCTCCATAACTGCAATCCGTAATGTCCTCTGTAATGGGCATAACATCTTCTGTTAACTGTTCATCTATGCCTATTTTCACTGCACCTTGGTGCCACATGTTTCTCTGTGCTACCATGTGTCATTCTGTAACGGTCCCTAAAAATACCACCTGTCACAATTTTATGATGTCTCCTCCTTCTTTCGCGTCTTCTTTTCCTCCTGTCGTGATATCGTGACATGTCGTGATATCATGATGTTTTGGCTTCCTTGCACTCCTTCTCCCTTTTGGTCGTGATATCATGACATCGTGATGTTTTCTCTTCATCTTCGCATTTCTTATATTCAAGTCACAATATCACAACATGTCATGATATCGCAACATTGCTTTTGGATGCCCCCTGCCTTCCTGCTCCTTGTTGCGATTTCACGACAGTCACAATTTCGTGACATGTCATGAAATCATGACCTTCCCAAGTCTTTCCCCCGGCTGTCTGCTCCTTGTTGTGATTTTGCAATAGTCATGATTTCATGACATGTCACGAAATCATGAAATTCTTGACTATCTCCCTCGGTTGTGCTTTTGTGTCACGATTTTGTGACAATCATGATTTCACAACATGTCACAAAATCGTGACATTCTCGACTATCTCCCTCGGCTATGCTTTTGTGTCATAATTTCATGACAGTTGCGATTTCGTGACATGTCACGAAATCATGAAATTCTCGATTATCTCCCTCGGCTGTGCTTTTGTGTCATGATTTTGTGATAGTCACGATTTCACGATAGTCGTTATTTCATGACATGTCACGAAATCGTGACATTTCCAACAGTTTCCACTCTCGCTGCTCTTATGTCACAATTTCATGACATGTCACGAAATCGTGACATTTTCACCATGCTTCTGCTCCTTGCTTTTGGTCGTGATTTCACATGTCACGAAATCATGACATTTTTAGCTTGCACCTTCTTTCTCCTGGCTAAGTCACGAAAACGTGACATGTCATGATATCACGACTTTTTTTTAGCCACGATATTGCAATACCAAGGCCAACACTTAGAAAATTTTGTGTTGATGCAAGATTGCTCTGCCACCATCGGATGCTCCTGCATCAGACACCCGAGGTTGGTGGAGAAGTGACCTTCACTTCTATGCAGTTCGGTTGTCGCCTCCTACAACATCTCCAAATGCGCACCTACCTTTACAGTCTGATTCAACTCCATTTCCTGGCCTCTACTTCTCAGTTTATCTTCACACTTTCTACACAGCTCCTCTTGCTTCTATAAATCCATTCTAAGCAACTTCTCTTGTAGGGCTTTCAATTGCCTCTGTAAAGATCTGAACATCTGCAACTATGCATCTTTAGATCTCATATCTCTCCCACCACCATAGTTTCTTTGCGGTGGCATTCTTCTCACTCAATCACAAGCCCCTTCCACAGATCCTGGTGTAACTGCCTCACGTCCGACAATCTGTTACACACTCAGGAACTTCCAGCTCTGATACCACTTGATGGGGACACAAAAATCACCACCTACCAAATCTAAATTTTCACACAAAAAATTGGAACACATGCTTTACAAGAAAATGAAATCCCGACGTTTCATTAAATAACTTGCAAAGATTACAATAACAGCCCGCAGGCTTTACAGAAACTAGCTCTCAGGCTTAGTTCTTTCACTAACTGGTGCACAGGCACAGTTCTCTCACTCTCTATTGTAGATCTCTCACTCTGCAACTATGGAAGGAAAAACACTTAAGCCGGTTTGAGTGGCCCTCTGCCTTTGACTCTACAATTGCAGTTATCCAACCCCCGTACACGCCTCTACTTCATCCTTTTATAAATTTTCATGTGACTCTTTGTTTTCCATCTGGCGGTCCTTTGATTCATTTCTACCATGACTGTTCGTCTTCTTCTGCTCCATAACTATAATTTGTAACGTCCTCTATAATGGGCATAACATCTTTCGTTAACTGTTCGTCTATGCCTATTTTCACTGCACCTTGGTGCCACGTGTTTATCTGCGTTGCCATGTGTCATTCTGTAATGGTCCCTAAAAATACCACCTATCGTGATTTCAAGATGTCTCCTCCTTCTTTCGCGTCTTCTTCTCCTTCTGTCGTGATATCGTGATGTTTTGGCTTCCCTGCGCTCCTCCCTTTTGGTCAAAATATCGTGACGTTTTCTCTTCGTCTCCACCTTTCTTATATTCAAGTCACGATATCACGACATGTCGCGATATCGTGACATTGCTTTCGGATGCCCCCTGCTTTCCTGCTCCTTGTCGTGATTTCGCAACAGTCACGATTTCATGACATGTCACAAAATTGTGACCTTCCCAAGTCTTCCCCTAGATTGTCTGCTCCTTGTCGCGATTTTGCGACAGTCGTGATTTCATGACATGTCACGAAATCGTGACATTCTTGACTGTCTCCCTCGGCTATGCTTTTGTGTCACAATTTCACGACAGTCACGATTTCGTGACATGTCACAAAATCGTGACATTCTTGACTGTCTCCCTCAGCTGTGCTTTTGTGTTGCGATTTCGTGATAGTCACGATTTCATGACTTGTCACGAAATTGTGACATTCTCGACTGTCTCCCTCGGTTGTGCTTTTGTGTTACGATTTCATGATAGTCGTAATTTCATGACATGTCACCAAATCATGACATTTCCAACAATGTCTGCTCTCACTACCCTTGTGTCATGATTTCACGACATGTGAAATCATGACATTTTCACCATGCTTCTGCTCCTTCTTGCTTTTGGTCACGATTTCATGACATGTCATGAAATCATGACATTTTTGGCCCGCACCTTCTTTCTCTTGGCTGAGTCACGAAAACGTGACATGTCATGATATCGTGATCTCTCACCCTGCCTTCGACTCTGCAACTACAGTTATCCAACCCCCGTACATGCCTCTGCTTCATCCTTTTATAAATATTTGTGTGACTCTTTGTATTCCATCTAGCGGTCCTTCGATTCATTTTTGCCATGACTGTTCGTCTTCTTCTGCTCCATAACTGCAATCCGTAATGTCCTCTGTAACGGGCATAACATCTTTCGTTAATTGTTTGTCTGTGCCTATTTTCACTACACCTTGATGCCACATGTTTCTTTGTGCTACCACATGTCATTCTGTAGCGGTCCTTGAAAATACCGCTTGTCACGATTTCACGACGTCTCCTCCTTCTTCCGTGTCTTCTTCTCCTCCTGTCACGATATCATGACGTTTTGGCTTCCCTGCACTCCTTCTCCCTTTTGGTCATGATATCATGACATGTTGTGATATCACGATGTTTTCTCTTCATCTCTGCCTTTCTTATCTTCAAGTTGCGATATCGCGACATGTCGCGATATTGCGACATTGCCTTCGGATGCCCCCTGCTTTCCTGCTCCTTGTCACAATTTTGTGACAGTCATGATTTTGTGACATGTCACGAAATTGCGACCTTCCCAAGTATTCCCCCCAGCTGTCTACTTCTTGTCACGATTTTGTGACAGTCACGATTTCATGACATGTCATGAAATCATGACATTCTCGACTATCTCCATCGGCTATGCTTTTGTGTCACGATTTTGCAATAGTCGCAATTTCATGACATGTCACAAAATCATGATATTCTCGACTGTCTCCCTCGATTGTGCTTTTGTGTCACGATTTCATGATAGTCATGATTTCGTGACATGTCGTGAAATCGTGACATTCTCAACTGTCTCCCTCGGCTGTGCTTTTGTGTCGCAATTTTGTGACAGTCACGATTTCACGACAATCATGATTTTGCGACAATCATGATTTCGTGACATGTCGTGAAATCATGACATTTCAAATAATTTCTGCTCTCACTGCTCTTGTGTCACGATTTCATGACATGTCATGAAATCGTGACATTTTCACCATGCTTCTGCTCCTTGCTTCTAGTCGCGATTTCACGACATGTCACAAAATCGTGACATTTTCGGCCTGCACCTTCTTTCTCCTGGCTAAGTCATGAAAACATGACATGTCACGATATCGCGACTCTTTTTTGGTCACGATATCGCAACACCAAGGCCAACACTTAGAAAATTTTGTGTTGATGCAAGATTGCTCTGCCACCACTGGATGCTCCTGCATCAGCAAGACACATGTCAAGTGAGGAGAGAAGGTATCCTAGGAAAATATTTTCCAGATTTAATAAAATCTAGAAAATATAATTATATGCAGGATTTTATGCCTAAGTTAAAAATTAAGCACAAAATGTTATGCAGAATTAAAATGTGTAATGTGGTTCAATAATATGTAGGAATTATATGCAAGTTTAGACTTAGGCATATATTATTATTATGCAAACTTGGAACATGCAATGTGAATGAATGATGTATAGGAATTATATGCTTAATTTTAGACTTAGGCATATATTATTATATGCAATTGTGATGTGCAATGTGGGTGAAATGTACAGTAATTGATATGCATAAGTTTTGGTGTCTACAAGTGCCCCTTTTTGTACCATGTTGTGTAAAACATAATACAATGCAAAAGCAAAAGACACCTGGCTTATTTGGATGAAGAAATGGACTCAGATCTTCTCAACATAAAGAATGAATGACTTGAAAATTTTGATTCTAGCTTACCCTCTCAATTGGAAAATAGGTAAATAATGAAACCCATGAGCCAATTGACCAAATGTGTATGATGAAAGGAGGTGATTGATTGAATGATGTGAATGTGATGTATGCAAATGTAGACATTGAAATCAAATTTATGCCCCAAGTTTGGGATATTTTGTGTTGATGCCAACTTGTTCTCTTTACATTTAATATAATCTATCCTAAAATCATATTCTACCAAAAACTCCATCCATCAATATTTTCTAGCATTTAATAATGATTGGGTGAAGATATAATTCAAACTTTGATGGTCTATTTTTAATTCAAATGGTTTTCCCAATAGGTAGTGCTGCCATATTTTAAGAGCATGAACTACAGAAGCTAGTTCTAAGTCATGAGTTGTATAATTAACCTCATGCTTCTTAATTTATCTAGATTCATATAACACCACGATCTCATTCTACATCAAGATACATCCTAGCCCTTCTAAAGAAGCATTCATACAAACTATGTATTGTTTAATTGGATATGGAATCTTGAGAATAGGTGTAGTTGTTAACTTCTCCTTAAGTATTTTAAATGCCTCCTCACACTAAGGAGTCCATATAAAAAAATTCCTTCCTTTGCAGATTGGTTATGGGAAAGGCAATATTTGAAAATCCCTTTACAAACCACCTATAATATTCAACCATTCCCATTAAAATTCTCACTTTTGATATGTTGTTGGGTGCTATCTAGTATACTATAGCTTCTATATTTTTAGGATTAACCACAACCTCATCGACTGAGACTATGTGACCCAAATATTGTACTTGTGGTGTATAAAACTCGCACTTAGATAATTTTCCATACAACTAATTTTTCCTGAGTATTTATAGAACTATTCTCCTATGTTGATAATGTTATTACTTATTTTGAGAATAGATCAATATATCATCCAAAAATATTAGCACAAACTGGTCTAACTATTCCCCATTCTTATTCTGACTAGAAATATTCTTTGCTTTTTCTTGTGTCACATCTCTCTGTGCAGCTTTCCCTAGAATTTTTTTGCTATCTTGTTTTCCCATCTAAAATGGTCACCATATCTATATTTTTTTGTATTGATCCTTTCCTTTGGTGGGTTATGGGTATCTTATTTTATTAGATTCATCTTTCTCAAATTTTTGATAATAAGCCTTCTTATTTTTCTAACTTAATTCCTTATAATGTGCAACATCAAAGATTCAAATACTTCTATCAAGTTCTTCGGATTGATTTTTTTCATAGAGGATACTATTCTGGGATGCAAGACCAGTACAAATTTGTGAGCTTTAAACTCCTTATTTTTATCATATTCAGGGGCATACTTTAGAAGTTGGACAAAAATCTGATAATACTCAATCACTGACATATTTTCCTGATGAAGCATGGTGAATTCTACATATATCTCAATGTAAAATGGTGGTGTAAGGAATCTATCCTTGAAATATTTCTCAAACACATCCCAAGGAATGTTAGCAACCTACTTTTGAATAGTTTTCTTATATGTGGTCCACCAATCCCTGGAAGGAATGTTAAATGCACTACAACCCATGTAGTTTTAGATTCTGCACACAGGGGTTGAATGGATAAGTATCCTTTAACTTCACTTTAAAATTTTATAGCTATTTCACCATCCCCTTTCCTATCAAATTTAGATATATCAAATTTTTTTATTTCTTTCTGTAATTCCACACCATCTTTTCTTCTAGAGGACCCCTCAGGAAACTTCCTTTGAATCCTTTTTTATTATTTACTTTTAGTTAAATTTTATATTACCTTCTACTGCTGAGAAATAATTTCTTATTACTAAGACAATTGTGCTCTTTTCTATTCCATATGGTCACTCATATGAGCCCTTTGAATTTCAATTTGCTCCTTTTATTGGTTCAACTATTCTTGCATTAGTTGAATCATTTAAGTGATGTTATCATCATTTTGTGCAACCCTTCTTGCTGCAAGATCCTTATTTTTTATCAAAATACATTGAGGTGTTTCTACTGTTTGAACATAATATGACTCTCTCATGAATCATCTCAGTCCCCTTCTTGAAACTTCTACCACATACTCTAGCAGAGTAGCACTTGATATTTTGGAGGTTCCCACCATTATACTTGATGGTAAAAGAGCTATGCCAATTCAATAATAAATATTTGTAACCTAGGTTTTTCACAACCTAGGCTCTGATACCAACTATAATGACCCAGGTCAAACTCTCATGGTCATCAAAATCTCAAATTCAAAATTTTAGTTTTATTTTAATACAATGTCACAAATTGGTAAATGCTCACCCAACTTTATATTAGTATGTAGGCATAGGTTTCATAATCTGAGATACTATAACACTATAGATGGAATCATGAGTGCTTGAGATTGACCAAATCCCATAATGGTTTTTATTTTATGGGACCCACCTTCTCCTAACTTGAGTTTTGGGTTCTCGGCAAGGGGTTATCATTCCAAGGCCCATAACATCTAGAAGGGTGGACGCATTATTTTCCTTGTCTTATAGCATGGAGGACATTGGTACATTGACCTTATCTTCATCCTAGTGGTGCATTGACCTTATATTCATTTTAGTTCATGATTGAGATTTTAAAGACCATGCTAGAGTTAGCATTGTTATGTCTGGTTCCTGATTGTAGATCTTCACTCATGAACACAACTAGGGCCTGTCAATCCTCTATATTTTTGGGTTCAAGTATCTTATATCATATCTCAGTTGATGATAAGATATCCCATACCATCTATCACTAGATATTCCAACCCCAAGGACCAACTCTATTAGTCTTGATAACCGTTGGCTATTCTACAATTGGATTATGAATCATGAGAACCCTCATGGTACTACCTCATACGATAACCTAGAATGATGTACCATACTATCGTTCATTACTCTCCATGGCATAAGGTCCTAAAAACTTTATATATATATATATATATATATATATATATATATATATATATATATATATATATATATATATATATACACCGTAGAATGAAATGTCGAAGTTGGGTGAATGACATCCTTCTCGATGACATTAAATTATTGTTAAACCATCCTTCATGATAGGCTCAATTTATCTGGATGGTATCCTCCTCGATGCCATCAAGTCATAGTATATAGTTTAATCATCCTTCTTGATGGCCAATTTTTATTTGGATCATGGGTTTAAGGTTTTTAAAAGTTTCTAGGTTTATTTCTTTATATTCTTAGAATGAGAGCATGTCAAAATATTTATTTCAAAAAAATTCATGTAATATATATTCAATTCATCTAATTAATGGTACAGTGAGTATGATATAAAATAAAAATAGTTAAATCTAAAAATATCTTCCTACAACTTTTATATAATCAAAATAATAGGTTATATAAAAGAAAGAATCATGATTCAAATATTTATTAAAATTCCATAAAGGACAGATTTTAAAATTCAAATAATTTCACAATAAAATAGGATTATGTATATGTTCTATTCTAAAATCGAATGATATTTCCCAATCTAGACTTCTAAAATATTTAAATATTAATAAGCTTCAACACTATTTAACAAACTTTAATTATAGTATATCGAAATAATTTTATCTTTAAATAAAGAACATCAAGACTAAGTTTGACTGTCGTTCGTTAGGCTAATTACAAAGGTTGAATGTGACCTTGGTTATTCATTCTCAGAGCAAAGTTTAATTATTATATTTATTTTGATTTTACCCTAAGCTTGTAACATTATATACCCCTATTTAAATATTCAAAGGGAGTTTGAAATCAAAATTCGTGCTTAAATGATATTATTTTTCCCAAGCCAATATGTAATCGATGATTCACTCAAAGAAGATATCAATTTTCCCTGTTTGAAAAAATATACGAAATATCTTAAAGAAAATTGATAGTAAGAAGCTATCAATTGGCGTGCCCACCTACCAATAGTTAATTGTATAGAAGCTATACATTTATTAACAATGATGATAAACTATCGTATACTATAGGTTTAGTGATTCATGATATTATACCTAAATTTCCAAATAAAATTTGAATTTAAAAATATATATGTTAATATTGGGTGCACGTGGGAGATTTTAGATTTTATGTCTTTTTTATTTGGTTTGTGTGAAAAAACTCTATGACAATTAATCTAAGGTACTCCATAACTCCTATCATCCTAGACATACACACAAATATAACAAAATTAGGATGATGACACAGGATGATGACACATGAACAGAGAGTCATTGATTACAACTCCATTACCAAATGGAATCCCCTACAACGATCAGACGAATGATTTAGTAGCATATGAACCAACTTATGGTATAGTGGAGATGAAAATAAACTCATCGAATGACATTCAAATATCAAAATTAAACAAATACATCATAAAATTATTTTTATAAAGGTTAATCAACATACACAAAAATTCCAAATCCAATTTAGATGATAGCAGTTTCACATGAGCAACATTATGGTGAAGCTTTCATAAAAAAATGTTTTCTCTTGCTCCTACGGATGGTATCTCAGCTTAGTGTTAGCTTAAATGTACCATTTTTATAAATATTAATTCACAATCTAATTGTCAAAGCAATGAAAGGCCAACTCATTCAAAATAATTAAATCCTACAACTAAAAATCACAAGCATTGATATTGACAAAATTCTTCTCATTAATTGATTTCCAACAAAAGAATTAAATCTATAATATTTTGACATATGACGAAGACCAAAAGACAATTTCAAATTACATTTGAATAATTTCAAGGTTCACATTAAATATAAACTCTAATATTTAAAATAAATTTTTAGTCATGACGTATTCTGGCATGTTCTAAAATATTTTCAATTCCCTAAAATGCACCACTGTGAAAGGCTTATCTAAAAAATAACCACAACATGAAATTATCTACTTCTTTCGAGCTAACTCTATTAAAATTATAAAGATATAAAATGATTTAACACATACTTTTTTTTCTTTCAAAGAGACATAATTTTATATAACATTAAGATCATTTTCAACTTTACATAATGCTCTTAAACCAAATCTTAATCATCGTTCTTCTACAAGGCTTGAATCGTGAAAGGATTAATATCTATCCATGATACTTACTTAATGAGAAGCATTTATAAAAATGAAATATGACACTTGAAAAGGTAGGCCAATTATTCCAAAAAATGGTAGCAACAACGGTGTATGAGGAAATACAATGGTCAAAATTACACCATTAAGGATTTACCAACTGACATCCCAAAATCCCAAGGCCATACTATGGTATAAAATCAAAGTAATATCAAGTCTATGAATGTCAGCTTGCATAGATGAACTGCATAACCTACTCTCATGAATCGTTGGGTTGGTGTTATCCATTCACCACATTATCCTCTGTATAGCAAACCAAAAATTCTACCAAACCTCTTGTGGCAAGGAGATAGTGTAAATACAATATTTTTGGGTCAATGTGGCTCAACATAAATGCATACTACATTATGAAAGTAGTAATGCATAACTCAATTGGCACAAAAATATTGATTTCTCAATTATTACTTATAAAAAAAAGAATTTTAGTAAGCACATAGACTCCATATTAACCAGAATATTATAGATATAAATTATTTGTTAAATATAAAGTGGAAATCAAAATCATATTCTCAAAAGCATTCACACCATAGTAAAAATATACCATCAATACATTAATCAGTGGTTTCAATTCACACTCCAAGTGCACATACAAAAATATATCTTTATAATAGAGCCGAACCTGGTTTATGGATTGATGATATAATGAACCAACTGTGAAATGAGTACCATGCTTATACCCACCACCAAAAAAAAAATGGCCCACGAGATGCCAAAAACCCCAATACCTCAAAGAATTTTGTTCATTTTCTTTTTAAATAATTAAAGTGCCATCTTCTGAAGACACATAAACTTCAGTGCATTATATATATATATATATATATATATATATATATATATATATATTCTAATTTCCAAGTTGAAAAGGCATTTGCTAATCTGAATGTGGAAAATTTATGAAAAAGAGAACTTATTTGTAATTATTATTATTTATTATTTTATTATTTTTATAAATAAATTTTATATTATAGATTATATATATTAAATATTATTATATGTTATATATTAACATATATAAATGTATATATATATATATATATATTAAATAATATTTTAAATTCCAACATTTGCATATATACATATTGTGCATATACATTTACATATTAGACATATATGTATTATCTCCTTTCTTTTCTAAATTTTTTGAAAAGGAAATTATTGGTTTCAACCAACAAGCAAAATGCATTTAATGCAATCAGACATAATGCAAAAAATAAGCAAAATTTCCTATATGAATTCTTTCCAGTGGGATTCCATGTACCCACGAGCTGTGGTGCATTAAGTATGACATCATATCCCACCTTACCTGATGCTTCCAACACTATCTTCGCCAGAGTTGGGTGTTGATTTCATCCAACCCGCTTGTTAAAAAATGGATACCTGCACATACACTCACAAATATCTTCAGCAATATCACATTCTTAAAGAAAACATTTAACTAAATGGAGGGGATGTTACATTCCCCCCACAAAAATTTAACACAGTCCTTGTGTTAGTCAAAATAATTTAGCAAGTTACAAAATCATATATAAATACAAACCATGCATGCATTCTAATACTAGTAAATCAAAATATGCATTATAAATACACATACATATATGTTTATCAAATATCCAAACATTTGAGTACATATCAAATTTTTAACAAGAATGAAAATTGCTCCTGCATTACTGCCACATCTTCCCATGTGGAATTTCTTTCAGAGTAGAGATCCCACTGGACCCTACATTGGTCAACGAATATTTTTATTAGCTATTTGGTTTGGTAATCTAGAATCTAGACAAGGTAAAATTCAATGATCTATGGATCCGATGTCTACAAATGAGAAACATCCAAAATGTGTGAAGGGTCTACTACATAGTTTTAGAGGGACACATGGAAAGTACTATGGATTTTGGAGAAATTAGGTGGACATGCTAATTTGTAGGCAACAGGGCTAATATTGGCAATGATCTCAAATGGACCTACAAATATGGGGCTAAGTTTTATGGATTTTATGGAGCTCTTAGTAGGTTTAACTCTAAAAAAAAAATTATCGCCTATAGCAAATTATCTAGGAGACTTTTTTAGATCAGCATAGCGCTTCTAATGATTTGCGGCTTCTTTAAGTCACTGACAGATTTATTTCAAATGGACCTCCATTCTTTTCATAGCATCAAGACCAATAATTTCTTGATAATCTAAATTATCCCATGTTAATAGTGTCCTACACCTATGCCCATATAGAGCTTCAAAAGAGGTCATGCCCAACTTGGTATGATAGCTATTATTATATGCAAATTCCACCAAGAAGAGGTAATATTCCCATTTACTCTAGTGGTCCATGCGATACATACACAACATATCTTCTAGTACTTGGTTGACCCTATTAGTTTGTCCATTCATTTTGGGATGATAGGTTGTGCTAATGTTAATCTTTGTACCCCATGCTCAGTGTAAAGCTTGCCAAAATTCAAAAGTGAATCATGAATCCCTATCAAAGATAATTATCTCAGGGAAACCATTTAGTCTCATAATTTCCTAAGAAAAATTTTGATCTATTGTAGGAGCATCATCATGAACATTGCCAGGTATAAAATGTTCCACCTTAGTTAAATTATCCACTATAACAAATATTGCATCATGTTGAAACTAATTTTTGGGAAGACCAACTATAAAGTCCATGGAAATCACTTATCATTTTTGTGTTGAATATCAAATGAGTATAGTCGCCCCCTAGGATGTTGATTTTATGCTTTAAACTTCTGACATTCAAGACACTTTACAATAAAATGAATCACATATTTCTGCATTCTAGGCCAGTAATAATCCTTTTTCAATTTTCCCTTATTTTCACTACTCTTGGATGGGTAGAGTACAAAGCATAATTTGCCTCTTGCACTATTGACCTTTTTATCTCATAATTATTTGGAACTATTATTTGATATTTGAAATATAGCATATCCTCTTTAATTTTAAAATCCATATTTATATTCTGTCCTTTCTCGATATTAATTCGACATTGTTTATAGAATTCATCATCTTTCTACAATTCTTTAATTTGCTCTGCCAATCCATACTGGCATCGTGTTAAAGTAGCTACATGCCTCCTTCTACTAAGTGCATCAGCAAACTTATTCTCTTTCCATTTAATATACTCTATACCAAAATCATATTCAGCCAAAAATTCCATCCATCATTGTTGTCTAACATTTAATAATGGTTGGGTGAAGATATAGTTCAAAATTTGATGGTATATTTTTAATTTAAATGGTTTTCCCCATAGATAGTGTTACCACATTTTAAGAGCATGAACTACGGTATCTAGTTCTAATTCATGAGTGGCATAAATAACCTCATGCTTATTAATTTTTCTATATTCATATGCCACCATGACCTCATTTTGCATTAGGATACCTCCTAGCCCTTCTAAAGAAGCATCCATACAAACTATGAATGGTTCACTTAGATCTAGAATCTAGAGAATAGGTGTAGTTTTTAACTTCTTAAGTATTTTAAATGCCTCATCACACTAAGGAGTCCATATGATTTTTTTCCCTTCCTTTGCAGATTGGTTATGGGAAAGGTAATATTTGAAAATCCCTTTACAAAATGCCTATAATATCCAACCATTCCCATAAAAATTCTTACTTCTAATACATTGGTGGGCATTGGCCAGTCTACTATAGCTTTTATCTTTTTAAGATCAACCGCAACCCCATCGATTGAGACTATGTGACCCAAATATTGTACTTGTGGGCACTTAGACAATTTTCCATACAATTATTTTTTCCTAAGTATTTCCACAACTATTATTCTATGTTGATCATGTTCTTCTTTATTTCGAGAATAGATCAATATTTCATCCAAAAATATTAGCACAGACTGATATAATTGTTCCCCATCCTTAATATGACTAGAAATATTCTTTCCTTTTTCTTGTATCACATCTCTCTATGTTGCTTTCTCTGGAAAGTTTCTCCTGTATTGTTGTGTCCCCTATGAAATGGTCACCATATCTGTATTTTTTTGTATTGATCCTTTCCTTTAGCGGGTTTTTGGTATCTTATTTTCTTAGATTCATATTTCTCAAATTTTTGATAATAAGCCTTCTTATTTTTATAACTTAATTTCTTATAACATGTAGAATCAAAGACTTCTACCAAGTTATTTGGCTTGATCCATCCCACAAAGATCCTATTTTGGGATGCAATCCTAGTACAAATTTGTGAGCTTTAAAATCCTCACATTTATCATATTCAAGGGCATACTTTAGAAGTTGGACAAATATTTGATAACAGTCAATTAGTGACATATTTTCTCAATGAATATTGGTGAGTTATGTATATTTCTCAATGTAAAACTATGATGTAAGGAATCTATCCCAGAACTATTTCTCAAACACATACCAAGGAATGTCAGTAGCCTCCTGTTGACTAGTTTTCTCATATGTGATCTACCAATCCTTGGTAGGACCTGTTAAATGCACTATAGCCCATGTAGTTTTAGATTTCGCACACATGAGTTGAATGGAAAAGTATCCTTCAACTTCACTTAACCAATTTATATCTATTTCACCATCCCCTTTCCCATAAAATTTAGATAAATCTAAGTTTTTAATTTATTTTTGTAATTCCACACCAAATTTTCTTCTAGAATACCCCTCGAGAAACTCACTTTGAATCCTTTTGATTCTTTAATTTTAGTCAAATTTTCTATTACCTTCTACTGCTAAGCAATAATTTCTTGTTTCTGAGAAAACTGTGATCTCTACTATTCCATGTGCTCACTCATATGATCCCTTTAAATTTGCATTTTATCATTTTGTTGGTTTAGTTTTTCTTGCATTAGCTGAATTATTTTAGTCATGTTATCATAATTTTGTGCAACCCTTTCTACTACAACCTCCTCTTTTCATAAAACATGCTAAGTTCTTTCAGTTGTTTGAACACGATCTAACTCTCTCATGAGTCATCTCCATCCCCTTCTCAAAACTTCTACCACCTCCTCTAGAAGAGTAGAACTTGCTCTTCTGGAGGTTCGTACCATTATACTTGATGACAAAAGAGCTATGTCAATTCCACAATCAATGTTTGTAACCTAGGTTTTTTGCATCCTAGGCTCTGATACCAACTATAATGACCCAGGTCTAACTCTCCTGGTTGTCAAAATATCAAATTCAAAATTTTAGTTTTGTTTTAATACAATGTCAAAAACTAAAAAAATGCTCACCCAACTTTATATTAGTACGTAGGCATAGGTTTCACACTTTGAGATCTTATACCGCTACAAATGAAATCATGAGTTCTCGATATTTTCCAAATCTCATAATGGTTGCCATTTTATGAGACCCACCTTCTCCTAACTTGAGTTCTAGGTTCTTAGCAAGGGGTTATCCTTCCAGGGCCCATAACATATAGAAGGGTGGACACATTATTTTCCCCATATTGTAGCATGGAGGAAATTGGTCCACTAACCTTATCTTCATCCTAGTGGTCCACTAACCTTATTTTCATCTTAGTTCATGATTAAGATTTTAAATCCCATGCTAGAGTTAGTGTTGTTATACTTGGTGCTTGATTGTAGATTTCCACTCATGAACACAACCAGGGCCCACCAATCCTCTACCTTTTTGGGTCTAGGTATCTCATATCATATCTCAATTGATGATAAGATGCCCCATACCATCTATCACTAGACCATCCAACCCCAAGGACCAGCTCCCTTAGTCTTGATTTATCGTTAGCTATTTTGCAATTGGATTATGAATCATGAGAACCCTCACGATACTATCTCATACAATAACTTGGAATAATATCCCATACTTTCATTTGTTACTCTCCATGGCATAACGTCCTATGACCTTTATATATATATATACCAGAGAACGATTATCCCTAAATCACAACAGTCGTCGCTTGTAAATTGTCGAAGTTGCGTGAATGGCATCCTTCTTGATGACATTAAATTCTTGGTAAGCCACCCTTCATGATAGACTTAATTTCTTTGTATGGTATCATCCTCAATGCCATCACACTCATAGTATATAGTTTAATCATCCTTCTCGATGGCCAATTTTTATTTGGATCATGGGTTGAACGTTTTTAAAAGTTTCTAGGATTATTTCTTTATATCATTAGAATGAGAGCATGTCAAAATATTTATTTCAAATAAATTCATGTAATATATATTCAATTCATCTAATTAATGACACAACGTGCATGATATAAAATAAAAATATTTAAATCTAAAAATATCTTCCTACAAATTTTATACAATCAAAATAATAGGTTATATAAAATAAATAATCATGATTAAAATATTTATTAAAATTATATAAAGGATGAATTTTAAAATTCAAATGATTTCATAATAAAAATGTCTACGTTCTATTCTAAAATCGAATGATATTTCCCAATATAGACTTCTAAAACATTTAAATATTAATAAGCTTCAACACTATTTAACAAATTTTAATTATAGTATATCAAAATCATTTTATATTTAAATAAATAACATCAATACTAAGTTGGATTGTCATTATTTAGGCTAATTACAAAGGTTGAATGTGACCTTGGTTATTAATTCTCAGAGCAAAGTTTAATTTTTATATTTATTTTGATTTTACCCTAAGCTTGTAACACTATATATCCCTATTTAAATAGCCGAAGAGAGTTTGAAATCAAAATATGTGCTTAAATAATATTATTTTTTCTAGGTCAATATGTAATCGATGACTCACTCAAAGAATATATCAAATTCTCCTATTTGAAAAGATATACAAAATCTCTTAAAGAAAACTAGCAGTAAAGGAGCTATCAATTGGTGTGCCCACCTACCAACAGTTAATTGTATAGAAGCTATACATTTTTTAACGATGATGATAAACTATCGTATACTAAAGGTTTAGTTATTCATGATATTATACACAAATTTCCAAATAAAAATTAAATTTAAAAAATATGTGTTTATATTGTGTGCACATGGGAGGTTTTAGAGTTTATTTCTCTTTTGATTTGGTTTGTATGAAAAACCTCTATGACCATTAATAGAAGGCAATCCATAACTCCTATCAAATTAGACATGCACATGAAGATAACAAACTCAATATAACGACACACAAATAGAGAGTCACTGATTACAATGCCATTACCAAACAGAGTCCCCAACAACAATCAGATGGATGGTTTAGTAACAAATGAACTAGCAATAGTAGAGATGAAAATCAACTCACCGGATGGCATGCAAATGTCAAAATTAAACGAAGACATCATAATTTTTTTTTTTAATAAAGGTAAACCAACATACACATAGAAATTCCTTACCAAAAATCTGATTCAGATATAGCAGTTTTATATAAGCAACATTTTGGTGAAGCTTTCATAAAACATTGTTTTCTATAGCTCCTATGGATGGTATCTTAGCTCAGTGTTAGCTTAAATGTAACCTTTTTATAAATATTAATTCACAATCTAATTCTCAAAGCAATTAAAGGCCACCTCATCCTAAATGATTAAATCCTATGACTAAAAATCACAAGCATTGATATTGACATAATTCTTCTCATTAATTGACTGTCAAAAAAAACTTTAAATCTATAATATTTTGACATATGAAGAATACCAAAATATAGTCTCAAATTACGTTTGAACAATCTCAAGGTTCATATTAAATTTAAAATCTAATATTTAAAACAAAATTTAGTCAAGACATATTTAGGAATGTTCTAAAAGATTTTCAATTCCCTAAAAAGCACCACTGTAAAAGCATTATCTAACAAATCACCACAACATGGTATTCTCTACTTCTTTTCAAATAAATCTATCAAAATTATAAAGATATAAAATGATTTAACACATACTATTTTTTGTCTTTCAAAGAGATATAATTTATATAACTTTAAGATTGTTTTCAACTTTACATAATGCTCTTAAACCAAATCTCAATCATCGTGCTTCTACAAGGCTGGAATCATGAAAGGGTCAATATCTATCCATGATACTTTCTTAATGAGAAGTATTTCTAAAAATGAAATATGACACTTGAAAAGGTACATCAATTATTCCATAAAATGGTAACAACAACAATGTATGAGGAAATACAGTGGTCAAAATTACACCATTAAGGATTTAACAACTTACATCCCAAAATCCCAAGTCCATACTATGGTATAAAAGCAAAGCAATATCAGGTATGTGGATGTCAGTTTGCATAGAAGAACTACATAGCCTGATATCATGAATCATTGGGCTGGTGTTATCCATTCACCACAACATCCTCTATATAGCAAACCAAAAATTCTGCCAAACCTCTTGTGGTAAGGAGATAGTGGGAATGCAATAATTTTGGATCAGTGTGGATCAACATGAATGCATACTACGTTATGAAAGCATCAATGCATAACTCAATTAGAACACAAATATTGATTACTCAATTATTACTTATCAAAAAAAAGAATTATTGTAAGCATAGAGACTCCATATTAACCAGAATATTAGAATATTATAGATATAAATTATTTGTTCTATATAAAGAAGAATTCAAAATCATATTCTCAAAACCATTCACACCATATTCAAAATATACCATCAATACATCAATTAGTAGTTTGAATTCACACTCTAATTGCACATACAAAAATATATCTTTATAATAGAGTCAAACCTAGTTTATGGATTGATGATATATAGAACCAACTATGAAATGAGTACCGTGATCGTACCCACCACCATCAATAAACACATCCCGCAAGATGCCAAAAACCCCAATACCTCAAAGAATTTTGTTCATTTTATTTTTAAATAATTAAAGTGCCATCTTCTGAAGACACATAAGCTTCCATGCAATACATATATATTTTCCAGTTGCCAAGTTGAAAAGGTGTTTGCTAATCTGAATGTGGAAAATTTACAAAAAAGAGATAACTTATTTGTGTTTATTATTATTTATTATTTTATTATTTTTATAAATAATTTTTATATTATATATTATAAATTATTATATAATAAATATTATTATATGTTATATATTAATATATATAAAATTTGGTAAGGTCCGAGGTGTAGATCAATTGGTTCGACCAAACCCCGTAAGGGGGGCAGAGGTCCAAGGTTCAAATCTTGGGCCTCATCGGACTGAACACTTGTCCCTTTCCTAGTGCTTTCAGTGGCATAAAATATTTAAAATGATTATGTCATGGTGGTTATAGGTGCGTCTGCATGAAGATCTGTGTGGTGGCTTCCTGGGAGGATAATGCAGAATATTGTGGTAGCTATAAAAGTCGAACAACCTGCCTGGATTCATGGTGGCTATTGATTCCACCATGTAAATTCAATATATATATAAATGTATATATATATAATATTTTAAATTCCAATATTTACATATATACATATTTTGCATATACATTTATATATTAGACATATGTATTCTCTCATTTCTTTTCTAAAATTTTTGAAAAGGAAATTATTGGTTTCAACCAGCAAACAAAATGCATTTAATGCAAGCAAACATAATGTAAACATCAAACAAAATGTCCTATATGAATTCTTTCTAGTTGGATTCCATGTAATCATGAGACGCAATGTATTAAGCACGACATCATATCCCACCTTAATTTATGCTTTTGACACTATCTTTGCCAGAAGTGGGTGTTGATTTCATCCAACCCGCTTGTTGAAAAATGAATATCTACACCTACACTCACAAACATCTTCAGTAGTATTACATTATTTAATAAAATATTTAACTAAACAGAGGGGATGCTACAAAATATGAGAAATTATGTGCAATGGAGGATCTAGTAAATCTGATGGCACACTCTTCTCATCAAAGTCATAAAATACTATTGAGGGCTCCATACATATTTTACACTCCCCACAAAGGTGTTGAAGGCATTAGGGTCTTCTGATTGCACTTCAATATACTTGAGAATATCCATAAATGCATCACGATGTGGGGCCAACTATTGTATTAGATCATAAATTGACATTTTTTTTTATGATATTTTCAAACTCTATGTTAACCGATTTCCTAGGGTGATGATGAGGTGAGATGAATGACTCTAATTATGGATGAGTGGATTTGGAATGGATGACCCTAGTTGTATAGGCACACTAGGTTGTGTTGCAAGATCTTGGGTTGTGTGATTCATTTGTCTTAGCCCCCATAAAACCTTGATATAGTTGGGACATATAGTTAACTTGGTTTGGAGGAATTGTAGAAGTTGACGCTTTCATTGCTTGCTGATTTGCCTCATGATGAGGTAAATGTTTCTGTTATATCCCAAGGTTCTGATTAGGTTGGGCTAATGGGTTGTTGACTTTGATTTTTATTGCTTCTAATAAATCTTACACAATACCTATAAAATCATGGTAAGTTTTGATGTCAAGCCCATTTTGCTGATGATAGATGCAGTATAAAAGATCTCTGTAGGCCTTCGATTTTGGATTGCTAGGGTCTTCGGGTTTAATATTTGACAATATGAGAAGTTGTCGCATACAATTTCTAGAAGGCAGATGAGTATGGCTATTGCAATGGTGTGTAATTGCATTTGGGCCTAAAATGACACTGTTGTATTTTCGTAGGTTGTGTTTGTTTCTATACCTACTGTTGGGGTGGAACCGCTTGATAATTCAATTATTGTAGTTGTTTTTATTGGTGTTGGGGTTGTTGGATCTAAACTTGGGCTTTTTGATTTGGTTGTGAAGGTTGGCCCAATACTATATGATTAACTTGAGCAACCTTGGAATTATCGTGGTTGTTCCCATTTTGGTTCTTATTTTACCGCTCTTTTTTCTTAGGCTTGATCTCACCCTCTTGAATATTTATTTCTCTATCACTCTGGCCTGGGTGAGTGCCTATTCAAATATTCTATACTTCTACAACTGTAGCAAAAAATATATGGGCTTGGCACAACTCTTCATGAACATTTTTATTAGCTCTATCATGGGGAGAGAGAAAGTTAATATGATCATAAACACCCTCCAACGGTTGTAAAAATTATGGATCGATTCATCATCATATTGCTTTAGACTAAGAATATCGGTCAATGTAGTTTTCTTCCTTACATTTAGAATGAATTGCTCTAAGAATTTATCTGTGAGTTGCTCAAAAGTGTAAACACTCTAATGTGATAAGTGGTTGTACCAATCTTGGGCTTCTCCACCATTTTTTTGAGGAAAGGTGTGAAGCATGACTGCATCATTGTTTCTGATCCTAAAAAACACATTAAAAAATCTAGTCACATGTTCTTAGGGGTCCTCATCTCATTTTAATGTATCAAACTTTGACATTTGAAAATCATCTAGGTAAGGCAGTGTGGGTACTAAAGCGTGGATCGGGTTATTGAGTAGATACCGTAAGGTGGGATTTTGATACTACAAACCCAGTGTCTACATTACAAGGTTATCAATATGGTTCTGTAAGAACTACAACTTAGGATCTTCCATAGGGTTAAAACCCTGGTTTACTTGATGTTGTTGGTAATACTATGCATTATAGGTGGAAAACGGATGATGGGGGATGTTAAGCTAAAATGCATGATGATATGATGGTTGATGAGGGTTCTTATATTTATGATGTGATAAGGGTATGATATCATACTGACCTGATGAGTTAGCATACATGTGATGAAGTGGGTTAGTTGTTATGGTAGTGGTTGGGGGATGCAATACCCAAGATGGATCTTGGATAAAGGTGTGGGTTTGATGAGATGTTGATGGTGGGTTTTGATCAATCCTCTATGACTACTATTATAGGTCAATATTAATTCTAAGATTAGCAATATATAAAATTATTTGTTGTAGCTACAAGAAGGTCAACTACATGGCAATTGTAGATGATGTGGGTACAATAACATATGATGTGGATGGTTGGGCTGGTTGTGAGGCAACCATGTCAGTAGATGTACGTGGGGGTATGTGGTAAAAGGTATTGCCACTAAATGAGGGATCATGGGATGTGTGGGATCCATAGAGATGATATATAGAATGGATGTGAGGACCTACTAAGCAACCTAAGTTGGCTCTTCATAAAAGAGGTTTGTGTAAAGGATTTTCTAATGTGGCAAGGTCATGTATGGTTGGTTATATGATGATGGATGACTAGCTAGGGTGGTAGCAATCGATTCAAAAAATAGATTCATAAATGTTGGGTTGAATTTTTATGGGTGTGTGGAGGTAGAATCCTGATGTAATGATGACATGGTTTGAGATGGGATGGTAAGCGATGGTAATCATAGAAAAAACATACTACCAACATTCAGGCACATCCTAACGGTGTTCATGTCTATAATTGTGATATGACCATCTATTGGTGTGGATGGATCTATCTTAGGAGTCTTAGGAATAGTGGTATGGGTAGCCTTATGCATAATATAATAGGGGCACTACTAGAGTTCCTTGCATTTAAGTTCTAGGACATAGCAGGAACTTCACTACCTTGCTCTACCACCGAAGTGTTAGGGACCTGACTAGCCTGAGATGGATCCATAGGGGAAGACAACTGACTCTGAATTAGTGCTAATTTTTTGGCCTAACCATAGGTCATTACCATATGCTAAGGTGTGATGATGTGTTAAATGCAAGTGTATGTGTGTGAATGCATGAAAGAAGCACAATATAAAACAACACTCAATGCAAACAAACAAGCAAGATTTTTTTTCCTAAGTTTGTGCAAAGTTTGATTTTTTTTTTAAGTTTTAAAAGTTTTTTATTTTTTTGGAGTTTTGAAAGTTTTTGGAAAGAAATAAAAATCAATGTGCAAAATATTTTTCCTAAAATGAATCTAGGATTTCACTTGTACTCCCACACACATATCCTATGATGAAGTCCAGATTGTAAATCGTATCAAACTATGAAGATGAAACCCATAATCGATGAGGGGATACAGGTACTACTAGTCCTCACCTAGTCTCACTTGGGTAGAAATACACCCTCTAAAGAGGAATGCATGCAATTTTCCAAGCTACAATAGTTCTTGGAGCTAGCCTTGACCACAAATAGGGTAATAATATGTTGGTGGTTGGTGATGAAGTCCAACCTGGTTGGTGATGAAGTCCAACCTTTTCCAATGTTCAAGTGAGTGTGTGAGGTTTGTTTAACTTATTGTGTGATGCAAACTATGATGCAATTCTATTTTTATGCCTAATGCAAAAAAAAGAGAAATAGAGAATAACAGACAATTCATATCAGGGGTTGAGATTGCTGATTTTAAGCAAGATCTAGTGAAGTTCTATTGTTAGGACCAAACTATGGATGGGCAGTTGGTTTTGATAAACTGAGTTTGCATGGTTTACTAGCCATGCATGAGCATTTAGGAAATCACAACCATATGTGCACGGTTTCTATGGAAATAATAGAACAGGGGTAGATCAGGCTTGAACCTTGAATGTACCTAAATTATTTCTAACCTGACTATGCAGATACTCTATTACCTATTGTGACAATGCAAATCCTTTTATTTATTTTCTTTTTATATTTTTATGAAAATAAAGATATTTATCCTCAGGCATAAATGCAAATAAGAGGTACATGAGATAGAGACCTTTAACCTAGCCTAGATGCAATGCTAACAACCAAAAAATAGAGGAAAATGGGTTATAGGGGTATGGACCTGTGTTCCTTTCATCGCTCCTTCTAGATCACTCAACTGCAGGTATGTGGTGCCATAGTGTTGTAACCACCTACATGTGTTTCCATAGATTTCATATTTTATTAAGTTCTCCACCATAGGTGCACGGTTCCTCAGGTATAAAACCATAGGTGCATAGTTTCTCAAGTTACAGGGCCAAACATCAATAGGTTCTAGATCCATCAATTTTTAGATTAAATCTTCATGTGCTCTTTCTAGAAACCTACAACCATTGAAAAAATAGATCAGTAAAGTAATTTAAGTAAGGCAAAAATAAATAAGACCTTAGGGGGTCCCACCATGATTGTCATTTATATAGCAAAAAGAATAACACCAAACAAATAGACAAATGAACACTTTGCAACGTAAATAATGATGTATTTTGTATTAATAGGGGAGCCTAAATCTCCCAATATTACAATGGATTATTTTGAATTACCCCAAGTATTTGGGTGCAATGTTACAAAGTATGATACAACTAAATTTCTCAATTGACAATGGTTGCTCTTCAAACAAATAACTGGTGTTCTTTGTCCTTTCAGCTACAACTTCAGAAGGGTGAATGGGCTTCAAGTATTCGATACAAGGAACACTCAATATTTATTATCTTCTCCAAAGTATCTATTATCTACACACATAAAAACCAAATAAGGTTAGTAGCACCTACAAATCAAGATATAGAATGCTGCTATAAAATCCTAACTGGATAAAACATGTAATATAGGAAATAGAGAAACAAATAAACTCAAATGCCTTGCTATATACAATACTTATTGATCTAATTTGTTATGATTTTTTGGATTTGAGAAACTATAGGTATGTGGTGGTGACTGAAAAACCATGCATGAGTAGTGGAGAAACCATGCAAATGTGGTTTTTACTATGAAATCGTAGATGGGTGATGTAGACTAAAAGGTAGATTACCACAAAATGGGGTCTATGGGCTTTAGATCTCTACTCTCCTTGAGATGCGTGTAGAGCTCTGGTCCTATTTTAGTATTCTAATGATACAAGTATTTAGCCTCCTTGATTTTGTAGGGTGAAGGTGCCTTTATATGCTCCTTAGATTTTTGGAGGAAAATGAGAGGTGGCAAGCCAGGATTACCAAGTGGCAATCCTAGGCTACCAAATGGAGGGGATAGTTAGAGTGAGTCACCCAAGGTGTCTCACTTAACTGGGGTGATGTGGATGCAAGTGGAGTGATATGTGGAGGGTTACCCCATGTGAAGGGACAAAGGGGACAAGGGTGTATGAGATGTGGTAAGGGATGCTAGTGAGGTGGATAGGACACATGTCTAGTGGGTAGGTAGGGTATCCTAGGCTGATTTTCCAGATTTAATAAATTTGTAAAATAGGATAATGTGTAGGATTTATATACCTAAGTATAAACTTAGGTATATAACTTTATTATGCAATATTTTATGTGGGGTGTCAAGTGTAATGTTGTGGATGCCTAGGTTTTAGTGTGTACAATATGTTCAACATCAAGTCTATTTTTTTTTTAGTTAGCTTCAAATTCATATTTGTCTTAGTTTATTTTAAGTGTGTTATGTAAAGCAAAAAAAAACCACGCATCTAATTCTAATTGCAACAATATAATGAATTTAAAAAGACAATATTCTGTAACCATTACAAAAATGAAACAAAAAAAATGAGGTGCTATTCTTTTATTAATCAAGTAAGACTCAGTTACAATTAGTCCCTCTTAGGGATAATAAATTTGATATAATATTACAATCATTGTGACCCTCAAAGAGGGGTAAGATGCACTCCACAAGGTATTTTCATCTCCACTAATATGATTATAGAGGATTTATCAAGCCACCTCTATTTCTTGATGTCAAAAACTTGAATCTTGATGATATTTGACCTCTAATTTTCCTTGTCACCTACACACAAAGAAACTAAAATAGATTAATAGCATAATAAGCCTCTCAAAATGAGGGTATTTCCTTGATAAATGCAATATAGGAAGCAAATGCATAAATAAATATCTAAATACATGAAAATACTGAAGATAAATGCGTAAGACTAAGAGAAGTGTTGTTATCCTAGGTTAGAAATAAAAAATAAATATAATAAATGGTAAATATATGATCTAAAATAAAGGAAATGCCATTCAAATCATATCCATTATCAAAATGAATGGTAGACTCTATTAGCCAAGTCAACATCGACGGTAGTACCTATGGGCCACTGTTTAAAATAGCATCTGTGAGATAGATATTTTGTTCTCTATGTTCCAAGTCTGATGATGATCAATTTCGATGTTGAAATGATGTTCAAGGATTACTTGTATCTAGGAATACAATTTGGTGATGAAATTTACTTCTATCCATGGCAATTTGATGCTTGAATAGGTGGATGTTTTCTCCTCGACATTAAATGGTCACAATTACTGAATTTGTAGATGGCATTGCACAATGTGGTAGCATTTCATTGCACCTCATAGGGATGTCAATTTACTCATCAATTCAGCAGAGCTCTACTATGGCAAATGCACATGAATTTATCCAAAATTCTCTTGTAAATTTGAAGCCTTAAATAGACTCCCAAATTCTCCTCCTAGCTTCTCCAAGAATCCAAGAACCAGATTTTTTTGGCTATGGTTGTTGAGAGGAAGCTTATAGATGCTTCAATTTTGATAAGTGTTCAAGAATTTGTTGGATTCCAACAAGATTTACTCATTTCAGGTAGCTCAAGTTTGTTATAGGCTCAACTATTATCAACAATTATGACTATGGATATATATTCTCTGATCATTGATGGCATATATTTTCACCACTGATGATGTTAGTGGTGAAGGTTGAATAGGACTAGGATCCCTATTTGGGTGGTTAGAACCACTATTGAATCTTGGAAAAATCCAAAATTAGTCACATGGCCTTAAAAGGTGTCCACATGAGTAGCCTCCTCAACATGACTTGTTTTATGTTTCTATAGATGCCCCTTTTTGGGATGCATTGTAGAAAAACACAACACTAAGCAAAAATAAACAACCTGAAACTATATTGTAGGTTGATTGATGTTCACTGATTTTGTCAATGTTAGATACCCCAATCATGAAAAGGGTGTGCATATCAGAATCATTACCTTCGATAAATTAAGGAACTTGATTCAAGTACAACCTTTCACTTTAGGCCTACTTGATCTTGGACATTGTTCAATCATGAAGAGCCAAGGACCTATATTCATGATTCAAAAATGCCAAGCATTTGTTTAATTAATTTTACTTTTTTTTTGCCCCAAGTAGGAGCTTTATTGTATTTGGCAATGATTCATGGGATGAATGCAATTAACATGATTATGTGTTCAATTTTTTATTTCAATTATGAATGTTATTATTATGACTACCCCATCAAGTGATGAGTTGATGAGGAAAATGGCAAGTGATGAAAGTGATGAGTTACTTGACCAAGATGAATGATTTGGATAATTCAAAATGACTATGATTTTTGTAGGTAATGTCCTATTGCAATTGTGATTTCAACCATTAATAGTAATTTTACATCTCTATTTCATGGAGTAGTTTGGCTGCAATGGCATTATTAGAAAATCAATATGATAGCAATTCAATTTGAAGCATGGGATGAATCACTATGTTCGATGATTAGCTAAAATTTTAGAGAAGAGATGAAATGAACACCTCATTCTCATGGAGCAGTCTGACCACAATGGCCTTCTTGGGGAGTGAAGTGAATACTTTTCAAGTCATCGATGAATAATTTGGGTCAAATGACCTTATGGTAATTTACTCATCATCTTAGATTGCATGGAGTGTAAGTCACTGCAACTACCAAGTGTATAGGTAAATAAATGGGTATGAGATGAACTTGAGATTTTGTTTATTTGTTTTTTTGTGAATTTTATGATTTTTTATGATTATGGATCGATAAATATGCATTAATGTCCAATATGAAACTCCTTATGGTGAGAAATTAGGTGCATTTATGATAGTTTCTCAACCACCATCAAATTTAGTTATGGAGATTTGCAAATACCATAGCCACTATCGATGTCAGTGAACAAGGTCAACCTGATCTATAATCACTCTCAAGGTGGGCGATGACTGAAATTACAAAATATAAATGGTATTTTAGGGTTTTTGCAAAGTCAATATTTCTAGTTGGCATTGGAGAATAGTGATATTTTAGAGAATAGATGTCAGCATTAGTACAAAATGTTGCTAAAATTTGGATAAAATGATATGGCAGATCAGCCCAGGATTTCAACAAGCAGTGGAGCCAATGATCCTAAGGTACCTCTCCATCTCATATCCATGATTTGGGAATTTTAAAAAAATGAACCTCACTATTTAATGGGTTAAGGAACCACATTAAATTTCCAACAATGAACCTCACCCTTTAGTTTAGATGTAGTTTGGGTTAGCTTAGGTTACCTTAAGGGGTTTAGGTTTTTGAATTTTATTACATTTTTGGGCAAGAAATGACCTTGCATGCGATCAATCTCATGGCCACTTTCAGTGAGAGTAGCTCCCAATTTTCCAAATGAGGGCTGCCATAGCTATGGGTGGTTAGGTTCAAACCCTAATAGTCAAAAATTAATTATTTGCGATGGCCATCAATGATGTTGTCAATGGCCATGGTAGCCATCAGTGTCGTGAGCGATTGAGGACCTTAGGAGTTTTTTTTTGCATGATTTTTTTTTGGATTTGGATTTTGTGAAATGAGTTATTTACTGTGTTGAATTGAATTATTCTCTTATATATAGCAAACTCTAACAACTCAGGGGTGAGATCCCAATTTATTCTTGATTTATGACCTCTATTGGATGAGGATGACTTGAGGTGGTTTGGGGTAATTGACCTAAAATATATCATTGAATTACTGACTATGATGTTGGACTAGTCATACCTCATAGCCCTGGCCCATCGATGGGATAACATGACTAACACTTTCCAACTCCCCATTAGAGATATTACGATGACATGGGAGGATGTCTACTATATATTTAGGATTCCCATCGATGGATGGACTATTGTTTATTATCCTACTATGGTGAGGGATACAATTTTTGCACAATTTCTTCAAGATAGAGCTACTGAGGCATTGGGAGATATTGAGTATGGAGAGGTTCATGTGGATCATTGGTTCAGGAAGGATGTATTCTCTTGGTGATAGGTAGTTCTTATGCACATCATCTCGAATTTGCTGCTACCAGATGCGTTAGGCATGAGGTTCCTTTGGAACCTATTAGATATGGTTTAGGACCTATTGGAGTGTGACCTAGAGCATCCTTTTATTATGGCATGGGGGAGTACACTTTTGGTACAACTCTATGATGAGATATATCAAATTACTCTATGGGGATGTGCAAGAGTAGGATACATCCTACTTCTACAAATCTAGGGGTGGAAGCACATCCACATATATTAACCTAATGGATTACCATTGGGTATAGCTAATTTGGTGGATGTGGAGTGTTTCTATGCTACAAAGTGGCTACAAGAGTTAGAGTCTAGCCACAACCATATGCATTTTTGGGATATAACAAACTATACTAGGTCACTAACAAGACTATAGTTGAGTCATATTGTATGGAGACCCTACCTAGGATGTCCTATGTGGGATGAGGTAGGGAGGTACTTGGATTGAGTTAGGCATGTTAGATGGCTCATGGGGTACCATGGGAATGTGAGGGAGTACTTACACCATGCTTGAGTTACTAGGTAGTTTGGTATTGCATATGATGTGCTAGAGGAGCCAATACTTTATCAACACAAAAATGCAGAGATACAACTCCCATTGCAATAGGTGATAGAACTGGTAGAACCTCCTATGGATGATACAGGTGTAGATAATCTTGGGAAAACTATGGAGTATGACACTTGGTGGGTATCTCAACTATGGGAGGGTGGCGATAGCCTAGGAAGATCTAGGTATGATGTGGAAGCTAAGGGAGGTGTTGATGATGGGCAACGAGTGCATTGTAGGATGGAGGGTGAGTGGGAATAGGCATTAGAGCATGTGGATGATCCATAGGATGAGGAGGGTGATGAGGATACCCAAGATGATGAGGTCTCACAACTATGGGCTAAGGTAGACAACTTACAGGCATGGCTAAAGGTAACTCAAAGGTAGGTGATGGAGTGAGATACATCTCTCACTACTGTGCATATTTAGTTGAGTGTAGGCTAGTAGTAGTGGTAGGGGTTTGCAAAGGAGAGAGACTTTCTCCAAGATTAGGTATATTTAGGGACAACATAGATTGATTAGATTACAATAGAGAGGGATATATTGCAAGCACATCTAATTATGAAGGATGTCTTGATAGATGCTAGGACTACTTAGAGAGATGCATTGAGGGCATAGTTATAGGCCACAGGGGATGTAGGAACACTATAGGCATAGGTTAATCGATACTTTACTCAATATAGGTCAAATCGAGCTTACATTAGCAACTTGGAGGAAGAGGTAGAACTATGCAAGGGTATCTTACCCTCATGATCATCATCAGGAGCCTCTCATAAGAGCATATAAATGGAGTCTGGGTAGTCATCAGTGAGGAAACCAATACCTAGGTTTTAATAGCATCCATAGAGATCAGATACTAGTGGTTCATAGCCTCATTAGGGTGGAGTTGAGGGTGGAGGTGAGAGCAGTGATGAAGGCACAACCTAACTGATCTATTTATGCTATATATTTTGAGAGTGTAAGGTCTGAATACCCACTCTATTTTTAGCCTACAAGCATTTTTGTACCTTGATGTACATTTTATACACACATATCTATATGATACTCTCTATTTGATTGCTCATTATGTGTATTATATATTTACTTTTATGTTCATGAGATGCAATTATGGATGTAATGCTTATATGATGATGCGATTATGCTATATGTTATGCGATGTATAAATGACATGCACTAGCTAGATGATATATGTATGATTAGATGCTACAATCTAGATATGCAAATGAACTATTATGTTTTTTTATATGGATGCAATGGTGAATGTTAAATGCATGTTTAATTTTTTTATGCATTTAATCTATGTGATATGATATGATGAATGTAATGTTTATGGAATGCATTAATTACATGAGGATGATCTAATGTAAATGAACTTGTATGAATTTATCACTTAAAACATAGGGAATGAATCTAATATGTGTAACAAACTAATGGATGACATCACAATGAAAATCATGAATGAAAATGATAACTCTTATCATAAGAATAAATCATTTAAGCATCCACATATGCAATGAGATGATGTGATATGTATGGTCTTTCCTTATAATATTCTATAAATTAAAATATATGCAAAAAATAGTTAGTGGTTGTCTAAAAATCATTGATGATATCCATCCAGTATCTATCCTATTCCATGAACACCCCTTAATAAATAAAATTTCCTAAGGAAAATTGTGTATGACTGATGAAATGATTTGTTTTTTTTTTAAGCGAAAAATCCCTTGTAGGGCCACCTTGGTCTGAGATACCATGAACAGGGGGTTCTACACCATCAAAGTCACCCGGGAGTCGCACTCGACCCTGTCCACACCAACATTATCAATTGGATTTTGGATACCCAATTCAAATTTTTGGTAGGGTGGAGATTTGAACCTAAGACCTCTCTTGGAGGATTTTCCTCTCCTCTCCAACTCACCTACAACACCCGAGTGAAATGATTTGTTTCTATTAGGGAAAATTTTGAGGTTTTCCACGAGACTCAAACACCCTAGTTGATTAATCAAAAGTTGTATAATGACTACACAAGACTCCTAAAATATATAATCTAATTAAACCATCATTACATTTGGTATCAGAGCTCTAGGTTTGATGGTATAGATCTTCTTATGCGCTAAAATGAGACACGGGTATTTCCAATGAAGGCTTGCTTAGGTTTAAGCTAAAAGGTTGGGATAACCTAGAGTCTCTGCTTAATTAGAATCTAATGGAGTCGATCTGAAGGAAAGATGAATGCTATGATACCTTAGTATGGGATTTGGTGTCAATGATACATCATAACCTTAGGATCTTATCCTAATTATATTTCTAATGATTAGCAAGAAGAGCTCTGTAATGTGGTTTGAGTTAGTGACTCAATAATATGAATCTACGATCTAATTCTTTTCTTGATTGGAACTAGATCAAGATGCCACCTAAGTCCAGGATAGAAAGGCTTCTACCTAGGTAGACTAAATAAAGTAATATTGAAGAAGAGATCCAGAATGATATTCCAAAATTTCCTAATATGAGAATAGAAGATCTCACTACCATAGTTTCCAAATTACAAGATCAGTTAAGGCAAGTGCTAGAAACTATTGTGAAATAAAAAATTTAAGCTAGAGATTCAGAGGTTAACCAAGTTGAGGAGTTGATGAAAAAATAGATACAAACTAGAATCCTCTTGGAAAAATATATGGTAAGATATCTAAATAATGTTTGTATATCCAATTTTGATGGAGAATGAGAGGGAGATGTAGTTGAGGCTTGGTTAAGGTAACTAGAAATTTTCTTCATAAAAAAAGGATATTCTTTAGGGGCCCAAATTACTTGGGCTACTATCCACTTTGAAGGGGCTACCCTAAATTGGTGGAAAACATACTATGAGGGGGCTAATATTGGACCAGTAGGTATTCCATGGAAGGAATTTATAGTCATATTCAAGAAGAAGTTCCTCATCGAGAATTTTTATGCCCTAAAATTGGAGGAGGTTACCAACATTAAGGGAAAGGAACCTATGCATAATATCTACGCTGCAATCGGGAGTCAGAATATTGAGGGGAAAACCACCCCATTGATCATAAAAGGTAATATTTTTGATAAGCAAGTAAATATATTAATAGATAGTGGAGCCACTGATAGTTTAATTTAATGTAAATTAGCCAAAGATATGTTAAAAAGGCCAGGGCATTTGGCTCATAGATGGAAGGTCAAGTATGGATCTAGATAGACCTACTCTATAAACCAATGTTTCTTGATGATGGAAATCACTTTAGCTAGTGGGACCATGAAAGGTTTCTTATATGTAGCCCCATGTCATGCCTTATATGTGATCCTAAGCATGGATTGGCCATATGCCCATAAATTCGTAATCAATTTTGAGATAGATGGATCGAGTATTCTAAAGGAGATAAGGAAAGGCTATGAATTCATAGCAAAAAGGGGGCATTCAAACCCTAGATGTTGTCAACTATGCAGTTAAATAAAACCCTCATGAAAGGAGGGATTGTCTATGTAGTAAAACTAAATGAAGTTGATAAAGACCAAAAGAAAGAGGTGTTGGAGACACACCCAATTTTATAGGAATTCAAGGATGTATTTCTTGAGGATTTACCTAGGCTCCCTCTTGTGCAAGAATTTTATTTCACTATTGATATTATACCAAGAGTGAAACCCATTCATTTATCTTTGTATAGGATGTCACCCATAAAGATGCATGAGTTAAAGGTACAATTATAAGGGTTATGAGAGAAGGGATTGATAAATCCAAGTGTGTCACCTTGGGGTGCACCTATTTTATTTTTGAAAAATAAGGATATATCCTTAGGATTGTGTATTGAATACAAAATGTTGAATAAAGCTATAATTAAAAATTAGTATCCCCTACCCAGGATCAAATATTTGTTCAACCAATTAAGAGATGCCACAATGTTTACCAAGATATATTTAAGATCAGGTTATCACTAGTTGATAATACGTGAGGAGGATACTCACAAGATGGCATTTAAATTGATGTATGGTCATTATGAGTTCATCGTACTACATTTTGGATTGACTAATATCCCAATCGCCTTCATGAATTTAATGAACAGTGTGTTCATAAGATTCCTAAATCGATTTGTCCTTATATTTATAGATGCCATCCTAATATACTCTCGAAATAAGGAAGAGCATGATAAGCATCTCAAGATCATGTTAGAATTGCTAAGGGAAAATAAACTCTATGGAAATCTAGCCAAGAGTGATTTCTATGTTTCATAGGTGTGCTAATTAGGGCATATCATATCAATAAAAGGAATTGCTATGGATCTAGAGAAAATTGAATCTATATTAAATTGGCCACCCCTACTTTTGTTACTGAATTAAGGAGCTTCATGGGGTTAACAAGCTATTACATACATCATATAAAGGATTTATCAAAGATTGACTCAGTAATAACTACCCTCTAGAAGAAAGGGAAGGAATTCAAATGTATGGAATAGTGTGAAATCACTTTTGTTTTGTTGAAGCAAAAAATCACTATTGCACCAATATTGAAGATTCCAGATCCTCAAGGAGATTTTACAGTATGCACTAATGCATCATTGGAAGGATTAGGGGGAGTACTCATGCAATAAGAATAATCATACCAAAATTAGAGGATTCAAGGAAGCTATTAGTGCAAGAAGCCCATAGATCTCCTTATACAACTTACCTCATAGGGGTAAATATGAGAGAAAATATAGAGATTCTTCTTTTGGGTAGGAATGAAGAGGGATATTACAGATTTTGTAGCTCGATGTCTTGAATTTCAAAATGTTAAAGTATATTGTAAAAATTCCATTGGATATTTGTACCCCCATAATATACCTACATATAAATGGTAGGTCCTATCAATGGAATTTATAGTAGGTTTACCAAAAACTAGGCACCAACATGAGGCAATATTTGTAGTAGTCGATAAGTTGACCAAGGTTGCACACTTCATACCTGGGAGCACCAAATATGACACTCAAGTGGTGGTAAATAGAGTTGTCAAGGTAGTGTTTTGATTGCATGGATTTTTGTAGGTAATTAACTTGGATAGGTATTCCAAGTTCACTTCTTAATTTTGGAGAGCCCTTCACTAGGAAATAGGCATAAAGCATGATAAGGATCTCAATATCGTGTTAGAATTGCTAAGGGAAAATAAACTCTACAAAAATCCAGCCAAGAGCGATTTCTATATTTCATAGGTGCGCTATTTAGGACATATCATATCAGTAGAAGGAATTACTATGGATCTAGAGAAAATTGAAGCCATATTAAATTGGCTGCCCCTACAACTGTTACTAAAGTAAGGAGCTTCATGGGGTTAATAGGATATTACATACGTCATATAAAGGATTTCTCAAAGATTGCCTCGGTAATAACTAACCTCTAGAAGAAAGGGAAGGAATTCAAATGTATGGAAAAGTGTGAAATCACTTTTTCTTTGTTGAAGAAAAAACTCACTATTGCACCAATATTAAATATTCCATATACTCAAGGAGATTTTATAGTATACACTAATGCATCATTGGAAGTATTAGGGGGAGTACTCATGCAAGAAAAATTATCATACCAAAATTAGGGGATTCAAGAAAGCTATTAGTGCAAGAATCCCATAGATCTCCTTATATAGCTCACATCGGAGGGGTAAATATGGGGGAAAATCTAAAGAGAAACTTCTTTTGGGTAGGAATGAAGAGGGATTTTATAGATTTTGTAGCTCGATGTCTTGAATGTCAGAAGGTTAAAGTAAAACACAAAAAATCCCATTGGATATTTGTACCCCCATAATATACTTACATAGAAATGGCAGGTCATATCAATGGAATTTATAGTAGGTTTACCAAAAACTAGGTATCAGCATGATGCAATCTTTGTAGTAGTTGAAAAATTGACCAAGGTTGCACACTTCATACTTGGAAGCACCAAACATGACGCTCAAGTGGTGGCAAATATATTTGTCAAGAAAGTGTTTTGATTGCATGGATTTTTTGAGGTAATTATCTTGGATAGGGATTCTAAATTTACTTCTAAATTTTGGAGAGCCCTTCAATAGGCAATAGGCACAAAGTTGCACATTAGTTTGGCCTAACACCTTGAGATGGATGGTCAAACAAAGTGGGTAAATTATGTACTAGAAGATATGCTCTACATGTATTGTATGGATCACAAGTCTCATTAGGAATACTATCTACCATTGGTAGAATTTACCTACATTAATGGATATGAATCTTCTTTGGGAATGACACCTTTCGATGCCTTGTATGGGCAAAAGTATAGAACCCTACTATCATGGGACAACCTAGAGGATAGAACTATGATTGAACTAATAATGGTCAAAGAAATGGAGGAGAAAATAAAGGTAATCCAACAAAGACTCAAAAAAGTTGCTGATAGGCAAAAGAGTTATGCTGATCTAAAGAGGACTCCAAGAGTGTACTTAGTGGAAGATAAAGTGTTCCTAAGGGTCAAACCAATGAAAATTTTGATTAGGTCCATAAAATTGGATCCATGATTTGTAGGACCCTTTGATATCATTGAGAAGATTAGTCTAGTTGCATACCGACTCACCTTACCTCCTAATATATCAAAAATATATGACACTTTCCATATATATTTACTTAGAAAGTATTTTTTTGACCCTGACCATGCATGGAATATTTCTAATTTATAGATGGTAAACCTAGAGGTAATTGAAGTGATGACAATAAGGATTCTCAAATTCCACTCTAAGGCTATGCAAAATTGGAACCTTAAGCAATGTAAGGTCCAGTGGGACTATTTCTCTGAAAGGAATGTCACTTGGGAGAAAGTGGCAAATATGCAAAAACATTTTCCTTTTTTGTTTGATGAACTCTAAAGAATTTTTTTTGTAATGATTTGTATTTGATTGTGTTTACCTGTGTAAAACTGAGAAACATTGGGGATGGTGTTATTCCTAGTGGGGGAGGATGTCATGATCCTCCCATATGGACCTTGGAATACAAAAAAATAATGTATTAACTAATGATGCTTTAATACTCAATTTTGTGCAATTAAGCAGCTATGCAATATTATTAGATATTGAAGAGTATGATACTACTAAGAAATTACCAATGTGTAGGATCAGGTGCACTTGTAAGTGGAATAAGTTGAGTCATCCACCAAATACAAGGGTACTTGAGGTTAGGAGAATGATGACAAGGTAACTCAAAGGTAATATGGATAGATACATTCATATAGGCTTGCATTCATATAGGGATAGTCATCAATAGCTAGCCACCTTAAGCCCTTGACCGATGGTCTAGTAGCTATCGTAAGTTCTAGAGGCTATGACAGGTGACTAGATTGATAGAAAAACACCCTATTTTTTTATTACATATGCATGATTATCTTTTACTTCAGCACTGATGGCCTTAATAGTTTGGGATGTATGAAAGAATAAGTTGCCCTCATAACTCCATGTATGCCCTGATTTATTTAAGCAAGGATATATCAATTTAAATAAATAGTTGATTTATTTAGATAAGTGAAGATATATCAATTTAAATAAATAGTTGATTTATTTAGATAAGTGAAGATATATCAATTTAAATAAATAGTTGATTTATTTAGATAAGTGAAGATATATCAAACTAAATGAATAGTTGTTTTATTTAATTGAAGATATATCAATTTAAATAAACAGTTGATTTATTTAGATAAGTGAAGATATATCAATTTAAATAAATAAGTTGATTTATTCGAATAACAAAAATATAGCATTTTAAATAATTGATTTATTTTAAATGATAAGGAAATTTCGTTTGAATAAATGGTAGATTTATTTGATAGGATAAAGAGCTTCCATTCAAGAAAATATATGGCTTATATCAAATTGATGAAGGAAGTGGTTGTCTATTTTCCTCCAACCTACTCTTCATATGCAATGTCAGTATATGGAGATTCATCATATTTAGATCTTTTTCCAAAAATTTCTAAATTCTCCTCCCTCGGTGATATTTTTCTAGTGGGTGATTTCAATGCACATACAGGTACTGCACAATGCTCTATATATGATGTTTCTTTAGATCCACTATGTCTAAAGGAGATTGATCATGATAGTTTGGGTATTTCTTGTTGCTCAGTCGATGCGAACACTACCATCACACCCTATGGTAAGCACCTAATTAACCTTGGTGAGTCTCATGATTTAATCATTCTAAATGGCATCAAGCAGTTCCCTCTTTCCAATAATTTTACATGTTTTCCACATGCTGGTGGAGCTAGTGTAGTTGACTATGTGATGGCTAACCCACTTTTTGCCTTAACCATATCTGATATGTGCATCTCAAGTGTACCTCCTTTAGTAGATCATACCTTCCTCACCTTTAACCTTCCATTTTTTCCCAAACCTAAACCTGTCCCTCCACCCCCTTCCAAAATAATTACCAAAATCCACTTTAACCATAGTTATGATGATGTGTACACAGAAAAACTTAAAACCTACCTTACCCATATTCACACAATTCAAGATCCCATTGAGAAAGTGAACTATTTTTCTAAAGCATTATGGTTGGAAGTTGTTGAGTCTTTTCTCCATACCACCCGCTCTTTTCATCAGTCTCGTGGTCATTACCCTCGTAACTCATGGTTTGACACAGAATGTAAAGCTTTACATAGGCTCACATAATAAATAGGTCATCTTGATACCTTGAATTACAAGCTAGCCCAAAACCACTATCGTTCTTTTCTTACAAAGATAAGGCATCATTTCTTATCAAGAAAAAGACAATAAATTAAGTCATGCTCAAACTTAATCCCAAAAATTTTGGTGTATTTTTCTACCCAAAAAGAAAACATATCCCATTTCTAACCCTCACACTTGGTACACCTATACTGGCTCACTCTATGATATCCCAAACCATACCCCAATTATCCCCAACCCACAACCATCACATTGTAACTTATTTACTGATGAAATGATTTTTCATGATATTCGTAAACTACAGACTGGTAAAGTAGCTGATATTGAAAATTTGAAGGCAAAATTTCTTAATCATAGCCCTAGAGTCTTGGCGGTCCATATCGCCAAACTATTCAATAATATAGTTACTCATGGGTTCCCACCCTCTTGGTCTTTGAATATAATACATCCCATCCATAAATCTAGAGATTCGCTAAATCCAAACAATTACAGAACTATTATGGTTGGTCATACTCTTGCAAAACGTTTTGCAACAGTTCTTGATGTTTTTATCTTTGATTTTTTTGAGGCTAAGAAACTTCATGCAAAGGAGTAGGCAGGTTTTTAGAAGAAATCATTGTACCTGTGATCACATTATAACTCTCAAATCTATCATTGAATAATCCAAAGCCAATAAACACAAGGTTTATTATTGTTTTGTTGACTACAGGAAAGCATTTGATATTATTCCTAGACAGTTACTACTTCAGAGGTTGAAGGATCTCAAAATTCTAGAGGAGGTTAATTTTTTGGTTATGACCTTATATGAAAAAGTCACTGGACAGATTAAAATTGGATCTCTCAGAACAAAATATATTCATAGTACTATCAGGGTTAAACAAGGCTGCCCACTTTCACCTACACTCTTTGGATTGTATATTGATGAATTGGAGGTGCTCATTATGAACTCTTTGGATAAGAGTATAGGTTGCTTACTTTTTGGTAGTGTTATTACTATTTTGCTATTTTCTGATGAAATTATCCTAATGTCACATACAACAAGAGGAGTTCAACAACAGCTCGACATACTTGACACATACTCTAACTTGCATGTATTAGAAGTTAATCTCTAGAAAAAAAAAATCATGACATTCAACCTACTCAAGAAATAAATCTCTTCTATTCACATCACATATAAATGGAATGTTGTTGAGATTGTCACATCGTACACATACTTGGGAGTTCTTTTCATAGGACCTACCTTCAACTTGATCCCTGCATCTCAAGCAAGGTTAAACAAAGGTTATGCTACCTTAGCCTCTCTAGATAAGCAATGCTTTCAGCTCCAATTTTAGGACATCAGTATAAAGATCAGACTCTTCCACACTCTTGTTACCCCTACACTTCTCTATGACTATGAAGTTTGGAGCCCTAGCCTCAGATAGTTGGGTTGGTCTTGTATTGAAAGGGTCCTCATCTCAATGTTTTCCAAGTTCATTCGTTCCAAAAGAACTGTTCCACATCCCATCATTCTATCTGAGTTTGGAGATCGTCCATTGCTTACAACAACAATATATTTTTTGTCTCTTTACTGCATAGATTTCATTGTATGTCGGATATGAGAAGATACCCATATTTAGCACTACAATCCTTAAATTTAGTTGGAAAATCAAGGGGTTAGGAATTGTTGGTATGCTTAGACTACTACTCTACTTCAATTTCTTGGTCTAGACATCATGAGACCTCCTCCTACTAAAGCATCAATCAATGCACCATAATCCAATAAGGATATTGGAGATGAGATTTAATCAACATATATAAAATCTACTTGGATTGATCCAAAAGAACCTCTTTCATCAAAACTGCTCCATTACTCTCACTTTTATCTCCAACTAGAAAATGGATTGATCGCTTCTCCAAAATATAACTTGATACATATGTCACACAGCCTCAGGTTTCCTCTAGCTTAGCTAGTTTGCTCCCATCAACTACTTATTGAGATAGATCATCACCTCCCCAAAGATTAGTGTATTTGCATATTGTGTAGTCTTGATGTGGAATTCGAGGAGCATTTCATTTTCACCTGTCCTATTTACTACGAGATACGAGGTAGATATTATTGCTTATTCAGAGACACCCCTACACTAAAATATTGGATTAATTATGAATATTAGAGATAAATTACCCTTTTCATCTAGGAATTATTCAATCTTAGGAAAGAACTACTTAGTAACAGTTTGTAGAAGATAACATGATCTTTTTTTTTTTGGTAAGTAAGAGAATATTATAATTAACACCGGGTTTTAACTGGTTGACCCAAAACCATTTTACAAAATAGGGTCCACTGACCAACTGGACAAAGGCCAAGCCCTAAAAGTTTAAACTGACAACAAAAATGGCCAAGACCTACTCTTCCATTAGAATACAGCCAAACTAAACTATGGAAGCCTAATATTATGGCCATCAGAAAAGAAAGACGCAAAAAAGAACTAACAAAGACAAAAACTAATCATGCAAGCACCATGCAGAGTAGCTTGTGCCCATATAAAAATAATAGAATATGGTCAAAAAAAAAAAAAAAAAAAAAACATCCCATAGAATGGACAGCCAAGAGGCCAAGCAGTCTTCCTTGTAGTCCTCATCTAACTTCTTATCATCGTTCTTGCCATCATATTTAGATTTTGCCTTTGACTCCTTGTGCCCCTGGAACTGCTGGCTATAAAACGAGAAGATTTAAGGAATCACACAAATCAACAGTACTGCCGATGAGGCCAGACAGACTCTTCAACTGGTTGATACTGTTGGAGGATGATGAAATTGTCATCTTCTCCAAGACTATTATGGTGGGGTCTGGTGCCTCATTGTCAGGGATCTCCAACACTTTGTTATTTCTTGCTAGGGCCTTTTTGCGACATCGAATCCAAACACACCTTGGGAAATACTTGAGGCCAAAGCAGATTTTTCCCATGCATGAATTTGTAGATAAAAAACCTATATCAGTGCCCCACCAGCTGCAAAAAACACTAGTCACATGAACAAAAAAAACAAATATGACAAAATCCATTATAAGGTTCAATTTTTTTTTTTTAAAAATGCCCCCATTTTCTGTCATTGATCCACTTTGAGCCTTCCAATCTAAAGTTTTTCATTATCTATCATCATTGAGACTGCATGAGGAAGATTTTCAGTCCACGTGATCAAATTTACTGCTACAATGCCTTCATTTGCCGACCTATCAGCTGCCATGTTTGCTTGCTGGAAGGTATGCAAAATTATGGCCTCAAGTCGGTCATGAATTAGAGCCCTTGCTTCATGGATGTAGTCATCAAATCTCCAAGGAGCTCTCTTAGTGTTCTTTAGAAGATTTATAATAATAAGAGAATCACCTTCCACCAACAGTTTCCCTGGATAATTCTCTCGCCACCTTGAGGCTCCTCCAAACCGCCCTTGCTTCGACCCACATTGTTAGTTTGAGCTCCAAGATGTTCTGCAAAAGCTACAAGCACCTCACCCTTGTGGTCTCTAAGTAAGCCACCAACCCTGACTTCACCGGGTTGCCCCTAGATGCCCCATCAAAATTTAACTTAATCCACCCTAGGGGGGGTGGGGTCCATGTGATCATGGTTCTAGGACAGACTTGAGGATGATTGAGGCCATCGATGAGATGTAAGTTTAATGACTGGCCTAATGAAGCTTCAAAAGGATTTGGAGGTCTAGATGCTGCAGGCACTAAACAAGTATTCTCATTAGCATATGCTAAAATTTTTGACAGGACAGAGGATAACATGATCTTGACTTATCACTTCATTCTTCCAAATTCCAAAGGCCACAACCAAGAAGCACCAGGGTGATCATAGAGATACAACAAGATCAACTCGTCGCCGAATCCAAAAAAGAACATCTACGACGACATCAAACTCTTAAATCACTCACTTCCCTTCAGCCTTGCATATTAGGAGTAATCCTTGATCCACAAATATTGTATATCTCATGTCATTTTGTTTACTATTATTATTACTTTATTTTCTCTAGAGCTGCATTAGGCACTCTCGTTGCTTTGTATATTTCTTAATTTATAGTCCTATTGACCTCTTTTTATCACCGATGGACATTAATACAAATTCAAATTCAAATTTTATGAAATAAAATAACCCATTAAGCAAATAACTCCTCTATTCAAAATAAGAAACACATTTCATTTTGAACTTGGGGAATAGACTCTGACTGTCGAGTTAATGGGAAAATTAATTTAATTAAGATGACAAACCAAAATGGGCTTAATTTTGATAAGACCACCTTTTGAAAGATTAGATAGACTGCTCTTGGAGATCTGATCGGGTCGACTACATGAAACTTATTTTGATGAGGAGGGATGGCCTATTAATTTCAAGTGTCTTGGGAAGACGGAGGATGGAACATTTTTCCTACCATATGAATGATGCTGATGGGAAGTTATGGCAAGTATGTGGTGGGCAAAGACCAAGAAGAAATGAGGTTGAAACAAGAGATGATAGGTGGAAGAAGAAAACAAATAGAGACTTTAAATGTATTTCATTATCTAAAATAAATGTATTTTAGGGTAATGAAGGAACAATGATTTTAAATATATTTCTTTATTTTAAATACATGTATTTTAGGATAATGAAAGAAAAGGATTTTAAATGTATTTCATTATCTAAAATAAATGTATTTTAGGGTAATGAAAGAAAAATAATTTTAAATGTATTTTTTAATCTAAAATAAATGTATTTTAGAGAATGAAAGAAAAGGATTTTAGATGTATTTTATTATCTAAAATAAATGTATTTTAGGGTAATGAAAGAAAAAGGATTTTAAATGTATTTTATTATCTAAAATAAATGTATTTTAGGGTAATGAAAGAAAAAGGATTTTAAATGTATTTCATTATCTAAAATAAATGTATTTTAGGGTAATGAAAGAAAAGGATTTTAAATGTATTTCATTATCTAAAATAAATGTATTTTAGGGTAATGAAAGAAAAAGGATTTTAAATGTATTTCATTATCTAAAATAAATGTATTTTAGGGTAATGAAAGATAGGGATTTTAAATGTATTTCATTATCTAAAATAAATGTATTTTAGGGTAATGAAGAAAAAATATTTTAAATGTATTTCTTTATCTAAAATAAATGTATTTTAAGGTAATGAAAGAAATGGATTTTAAATGTATTTCATTATCTAAAATAAATGTATTTTAGGGTAATAAAGGAAAAAGGATTTTAAATGTATTTATTTATCTAAAATAAATGTATTTTAGGGTAATGAAAGAAAAGGATTTTAAATGTATTTCATTATCTAAAATAAATGTATTTTAGGGTAATGAAAGAAAAAGGATTTTAAATGTATTTCTTTATCTAAAATAAATGTATTTTAAGGTAATGAAAGATAGGGACTTTAAATGTATTTTATTACCTAAAATAAATGTATTTTAGGGGAATGAAGGAAAAAAGATTTTAAATATATTTCTTTATCTAAAATAAATGTATTTTAGGGTAATGAAATAAAATGATTTTAAATGTATTTCATTATCTTAAATAAATGTATTTTAGGGTAATGAAGGAAAAAAGATTTTAAATGCATTTATTTATCTAAAATAAATGTATTTTAGGGTAATGAATGTGAAGTGTGGTTTGTTTTGTAAACTAAGGGTATGGGATTTAAATTAATGAAATGAATAAAAAAGTTTATTTGAAGATTAAAGTAGTTGGTTTTAATTGAATAATGAATGTGACATGTGGTTTGTTTTGTAAATTATGGGTATGGAACTTTAATTTATGAAATGAAGAAAAATGTTTATTTGAAGATTAAAGTAGTTGGCTTTAATTGGATAATGAATGTGAAATGTAATTTGTTTTGTAAATTAAGGGTATGGAAATTTAATTTATGAAATGAAGAAAAAGGTTTATTTGAATATTAAAGTAGTTGGCTTTAATTGAGTAATGAATGTGAAACGTGGTTTGTTTTGTAAATTAAGGGTATGAGACTTTAATTTATGAAATTAAGAAAAAGGTTTATTTGAAGATTAAAGTAGTTGGATTTAATTGAATAATGAATGTGAAATGTGGTTTATTTTATAAATTAAGGGTATGGGACTTTAATTTATGAAATGAAGAAAAACATTTATTTGAAGATTAAGGTAGTTGACTTTAATTGGATAATGAATGTGAAATGTGGTTTATTTTGTAAATTAAGGGTATGGGACTTTAATTTATGAAATGAAGAAAAAGGTTTATTTGGAGATTAAAGTAGTAGGCTTTAATTGAATGAAAAATATGAACCTATATTGTTTAGAAATTAAGTGTATCGGACTTTAATTGTTAAGTAAGGGCTAGGAAATTTATTGCAAGTAGAGCATATGGTTTGATGCATGGTTGAATAACTCTTAGGAGTAGATGAGAGGGGAAATAAAAAGAATAGTTTCTATGATATCAACTATGCATTAGAAAGTTGAATTGCTTGGGTTATTTGTATAGTTGTAATTTGGAAATAAAATAAACAAATACATTTAGAAGAATGTCTATCTTGATCCATGAGTGTCCTAATCCCCTACTATCCTCACTTGATCAATGGAATAGTAGGAGGACCAAAGTCATAAGATGAACCAATTCTCAAGTTTGCTCTCTACGTTACCTCTTTCTTAATTATGCAATAGATTAGATTTATGGGGAGATTTACTCAATGAAATTGATGTAAAGTATTATTTGAAGGTATGGGGTTTCCCATACATACTGATGTAATAAATGAACAATGTGATCGATGCACCTGATATTCCATTATTGAATGTGATTGTATTTATATCCTTTCTATTGCATGTAACCTTTAATCATTGCTTTATGTTTTAGTTATCTTTGCTTGTTTAATGATTCATATTTGTTATATTTAGTATCTAGACCCATTCTATATATTCTGCTTGATTAAATTTTATAAAATTTAGTAGTAAGTTCTAGGGTGAACTTAGAGGTCAACCTAAGGGCTTGAGACCCCCTTAGGGAGATTGGTACTAGGTTTAGAAGATTGTAACAGAGTTAAGATAGCTTATCAGAGGACAATATTGATAGCTTAACTCATAGTACACATAGCATACCCACACATATGACTTATGTGGAATATGGAGATATGTGTACACCTTCTAATGATTGAAGGCGGTAATTTTAGCTCATCAGGATTTATGAGATGGATGAACTTGTGTGCATAACATGAGATATTCCTATGTAGAAAGGACTTGCATGAGGGCAATTTGTGTGGTATATTTCTTAAGGAAACTTAGGGCATGTCAAACATTAAGTTAGTCTATAGTTGGTTGGGGATTTATGAATTCCTCTCAGTATTTAAAAAAAAAAAATTATTTCTATCTTTGTGTATTTTATTATTTCTTAATTTTTGGATCGTTACATATAATATCTTTATCACACCCCTTCAGGTTCTTGTATCCCTAATCCATAAATTTGATATAATTTTGACATAGGTTGATAATATTATTTATTTATTTCCATGTAGCTATTTTTCCTATCTACAAATTTTTTTTGGTCACAATTTCTATCTTCTAACAATCATCTTCATCCATTGTAATGCCCTTCTTGTCTTTAAAATAATAATATGGGTTAAGAAAAATTTAAGAATCACCAATCCTTTAGGTAACTTGTTTCCTTTAAACTCGATAACTTGTCTCACATAGGCTTCTTGTATTTCTAGGGTCAACTCCTCTACGAACTTTGCTTCTTGTTGAATAAACAGGATTATCTGCTTATCACTATCAAAGACTTGTAAATATGTGTCATTGTATAGAATAACCATCTTGATGATGACCTTGACATGCCAATAATTGCTTCATGGATATTCTACCAGATTTTATTGGGCTCCAATAACCACCATGCAATCAACATCCATATTTTGGTCTTAGGACAATGTTGACAAGTTGACTATATCAAATAATTCTAATAGGGCATAGATAAAATTTTGATTTAATTTCATCAATCTATTTTTGTCTAGGTATAAATATCTAACCTTTTGGATGATAATATTGGTGTCTTCATATATTTAAAGAGCCATGATACCTCTCTTGGTTGTTATTTTGATACAATGCACTAATGCCTCATACTCCACTACATTGTTTGAGTAATTGAACTAGAGTCGATAGTCTTTTAGAATTTCCTCCCTTTTAGTGGTAATTTGCTATAGATGTAAGCCTTAAATTTGGTCCTTTGTTTGGTCCCATCAAAGTAGAGTTTCTAGATCTAGTTTTATCCTCTAATACTTTAATTACTTTGGGTAGGAATGGATTTTTTCTTGGATCAAGTAAGTGCCTAACCCTATTGACTCTAACACCTCATAAGGGTCTAATTACTACATTTAAATGGCCCACTTATCCTTTTTGTTATCGAGTGTTGGTGTGGAATTAATCTATCTATAATTTTGATTCTAACCTCTCTTCTATCAAGAATATATATTCTACCTCTACTTTAATAACAAGGATGTGTTTCACATGATGGATATGGAGTGGTTCAAATGGGATATTTACCTTAGTTCCATGGTGAGTCCTTAGAAACATATGCATCCACTCTAGGTATAAATAGATTCTAATCTTGGCTATGAAGTCATGGGAGGGGCAAATGCTAAAGGAAATTGATAGTTATATTATTGTTATATCTTTGATGATAGTCATGTTAGGGCAAGTGTGGAGTGCAAGTAAGATATCCTTTATAATACTAAGGACTTGCATCATGATCACATATAGTTGCATAACTCCTTGAATAGTTGGCTTGTAGGATAACACCAATACATCAACTACTCGCTTAGGCATGACTAAATTTCTTGACCCAAAATCCACAAGGTAGTTGTGGATTAGTTTGTCCTCTCATGTTGAATAATATTGCATTATTTAGTACACTCTAATGTACCCATGGTACCTATGGTATAATGTAAATATTAGAATAGGGTTTGAGTATATAGTTTATGAGTGTGATTTATATTTTCCTTTATGTATTTGTCTATGTGTAAGTTTGATAAGTGAAAATGTGTGCAAGTGTTATGTAATAGAGTGTGCATGTGTATAGATGTAGGAGTGTGCAAATAGAGATCCAAGAGTCAAGTATACAAGTAGTAAGATGAGAATTCAAAAGACATGAGAGGTTTATCTTACGTGAGTAATAGGAAAAGATGCATCTTTTGGATATGTGAGGAAAGAAATATATAAAGAGTCCAAGAGTCACCTTTCAAATATTATATTATGAAGACAAATAACCTTTTTGTATCATCAAAGAATATATGTATTTCAAGCATCAAAATAAATAAGCATGTATTTAGTTTGATAAATTCTACTATAATTTTTTTCCTTGTTATAGCATAACTGATATTGGTCATTTTACTTCATAAAAAGATAGCTAAATAAAATATAAGAATTAGGAAACTAAGTAAACATAATAATTCTAAACAATGCTAGAGCCAAATCAGAACAAGTGAAAGGATTAGATATTGAATACTAGAGTCTTCAATACCAAATAATGTAATATAATGGGGTGTTGGATAATATTACATTATTTGTACATGCTAATGTACCTCCATGGCACCTTTATTGTACAATTGTAAATGTGTCATAGATTAAGGTGTGAGTATAATGTTTAGGAGTGTGATTTATATTTCATATTTATGTATGTGTTAAGTGTAGGATGTACACAAGTTTCATGTAATTATATGTGCAAGTGTGAAGAGTGATAATGTGCACAAGTGTTATGTAATAGAGTGTGCATGTGTATATATGTAGGAGTGTGCAATGTGTCATATAGTAAAGTGTGTAAGTAGGAGTATACAATTGTCATAGAATAAAGTGTGCAAGAGTAAATAGAGAGTCAAGATCCATGTATACAAGTGCCAACATGAGAAGCCAAAAGACATGAGAGGATTTATTTTATGCATGGAACAGGAAAAGATGCATCTCCTAGACACATGAGAAGTTCAATACGTATTAAAGATTCATTTTACTAAGGCTATATTATGGATATAAAGTTCTATGTAATGTATTATCATTGAAGAATATTTGTATTTAAATCATCATACAGAGAAGGTTGTACATAGTTTGAGCAATTATACTATAATTTTTTTTAATGTTATTGCATGAATGATATTTACCATTCTACTTCATATTATTGTTACTTTTATATGAATGTTTGTTTATTAATATTGGAAACATATATTGAATTCTCAAATATTGAATATTATATTGTGATCCTAAACATTGGGACCTATGATAATCTACCTGCAAATCTAATAGTGGTATCAAATCTACTTTGTGTAGACTCTATCAAAGCTACCACACTCTATCCATTATTTTTGTAAGAGGTATATTTTAAAGCTATCATTATAGAAATATTTTAGTGTAAATTTAAATTTATAATAGGTTCATGATAGAAGATAGCATCAAAGAAGAGATCTCTAGTGTGAATTTGACTTGAAGAAAATATTACAGAAAGAAGATTGAATTTATTAGTAAAAGATACTAGAAAAAGATCAGAACCACATGAGAAAATGTAGGCCACAAATGAAGCATAAGTGCTTGATAATTTTGGATACATTTTGACCCTAATATAATAGCACACATCATATCACATATTTAGAAGAATGTAGTGGTTTGGAGAGTTATAAAGATTGTGTTGGTATAGCAAAGTCACCAATCATATTTAGAGAATTGAGAACTCAGCCAAGAACCTAAGAAGAAAAATATTTAGGAAGCATTATGAACTCAAGAAAAGACCCAATAAGAATATTATTTAGGCAAAATTGAAGACTCGAGAAAAGACCTAAGAAGAAGAATATTTAGGCAATGTTTTGGAACTTAGGCAAAGACTTGAGAATAAAAGGAGAATTTAAATTATTTTTAAGATATTAAGGAAAATACTTGAGAAGAAAAGCATTGTAGTTAAGAAAGGATTGCAGCAAACATTGAGGAAAGAGAAATTTTGTAGCCAATATTGAGAAAAAATCTTGTAGCCAATAAAGCATTGCAACCAATGTTGAGAGGAAATAAATATTGTATCCATAGAATAGTATCATAGCCAACACTAAAGAACTCAAGGTGAAACCTAAGAAGAAAAAGAAAAAGAAAAATAAGGATATACACCAGGGTTGAAGAAAAAAATCTAACACATATTTGAAGTCATATAAAATCACTGATGAACTAGGTATAATAGGTGACTAAGCTCTTGAAAAACATCCATTGAATAAGGAATATTGAAACCTTCTATCACCCATAATTCCAATCAATTTGGATAGCCTACAAAGATAAGAAGTTTTCTAATTGCACCCAAAAAAATTCTATAACATTGTAGTGAAGCAAGGACGACAACAAGCAATAAAATCTCTTGAAAGGTGAAACGTCACCTTGAGTAACATATTACATGGAAGGTTGAGCAGCAAAACTACAACAATGTGGATAATGTGTAGTCTTCGCTAGGCACATCAATTTAGAATTGGCATAAATCAAAGGTAAGGCTTTTGATTAGTATTTGATGCAACTATTATCAATTGGGTAGATAACATTTAAGTTTTTAGGTGCATATTAATTTTTGAGCACATATTAGACATCAGCGTATGCATTTGGACATTAGAAAATTAGAGAAATAAGATAAGAATCAACTTAATAAAAAAAATGGAGTTATAAGGAGAATTTTTCAAATTTGAAATTGGAACTTGATTCCTAAAATATTTAAAATAGATATTTGCAATTTATTTTTGCAATTTGAAAATTGAATTTAAAAGTTTGGAGAGACAAAGTTTTCTACTCCAAAAGAAAAAAATGAATTTGCCTGTTTGAATTTAAAAATTGAAATTGATTAAGGTCTGGAGAGATAAGTTGTTGTACTCCACATAAAAATTTGAAATTAAATATTAAAATTGATTTCAAAAAAATTAATTTTTGAAAATTTTTGTTTTGAAGATTTAATGTAAAATTAAATATTTTTGCAATTTTTGATGATTGATTATTGAATTTAAATTTGGATCAATAAGGTTTCCTACTCCAAAGGAATAAATTGAAGGATTTGGAAGTTATTTATTTATTTATTTTTTTAATTTGCAAAAGTAAAAACTTGACTAACTAAAATCTAGGAAACACAAGGTCTTCTACTCCAAAGAATCTGAAAAGTTGTTAAAGTTGTATTTTGTAAATTAAAAGGATTTTTATTATTTGATTATTTAAAACTATGGAGAAATAAGGACTTCAACTTCAAAAGAATTAAAAATTCTTGAATTTTTTTTAAATCATGCATAGAATACAAAGGAAAAATAATGCTCAAGAAAAAGGGAAAGCTTCTAAGAATAAATAAATAATAGAACATATTCAATTTATTCAAAGAGAAGCTAAAGGTATTATTTTTACAATTCTTAATAAATTCATGAATGAATGTATTGAATATGCCATGATATTCAAGAATATTACAAAACCAAAAAAATTAGTTCTATGTCCCCATCCAAGTTTATCAAAAAGTATATTATACTCAAAAGTGTAAACAATGTAATAAGTTTAGACATAAGACTAAAGATTGCTTGAGTCATGTACATTGTGGGAATCATAATCATATCCACAAAATATATTGGAACATCATGAAAGAAGATATACTCATGGAATTAGATGAATACTTACACAAGTTATTACAAAAACACACCTTGAAATAATAAATATTATAGAAAATACAGTATCTATAGTGATACAAAAAATAAAGTCATAAAATGAAGATCAACATTACAATAGCAAGCAATGTTAGAATCAGAAAAAAAGATACAAGATGAAGATAATTATTGAATACTAAAGTCTTAAATAACTAAATAATGTACTGCAGTGGGTGTTGGAGAATATTACATTATTTATTACATGCTAATGTAACCCCATGGTACCTATGGTACAATGTAAATATTAGAACAGGGTTTGAGTGTACATTTTATGTGTGATTTATATTTCCATTTATTTATATTTTTTATGTGAAATATGTGCACAAGTGTCATTTAAGTATATGTGCAAGTTTGAGGAGTGAAAAAGTGTGCAAGTGTCATGTAATATAGTGTGCATGTGTATATATAGAGTGTGTAAAGTTTCATAGAGTAAACTATGCAAATAGAGAGCCAAGAGTCAAGTATACAAGTGGCAAGATGTGAGAGAAAATAGACATGAGAGGTTCATCTTCTGTGTGGAATAGGAAAATATGCATCTCCTATATATGTGAGGAGAGTGATAGAAAAAAAGTCCAAGAGTCACATTTCTAAGGTTATATTATGGAGATAAAGCTTTGTGTTGTATCATCGAAGAATATATGTATTTCAAACATCAAAATAAATAAGCTTGTATTTAATTTGAACAATTCTATTGTATGTTTTATTCATGTTATAGCATGAATTATATTGGCCATTTTACTTCATATTATTTTTATTTTTATATAAATGTTTGGTAATTAATATTGTCCACATATATTGAATGATCAAATATTGAATAACTTATTGTGATATTCAACATTAGGACCTTAATCAGGCTAAAAATCCAATAGTACATATAAGTGTTAGATAGAAGGGTAGGGGCTTCGTTCTACTAGGACTAATACTAGATATTTATAGGGTAGTAGTGCATTTGTTCCACGATGATATTTTGCTTTTCTAAAACTTCCTTCATCTATTTCATCTATTATGGTAGAGTGAGGACATCCTAGAGTGGTATAGGTGTACTGTAATTCTTTAAATGCTCGATCACATTGAAGTATTTCAAAGTGTGTTTCCTATGATCAATTAGATCCTTATCCTCTCAAAAATAGGATTTAATGCTCTAAAAAGTTTTGATATGGGTCCCCTTGGCTCTATTGAGGGTGATGTCAAAAGTCACCCATAATTATTAAATTAATATGTGAGTTGTAACTAAAATAAACCACATGCAAAAATATCTTAAATTGGGTGCTTTATTCATGCCAATTAAGAATTTTAGTTAATTTAAAAATAAATAAATAAACAACATGCAAAGTGGCATAATAAAAGTTGTTTTTTAAAAAGCTAGTTTTTAGCTTTTTTACATGATCAAGGATGATTTATCATTATATATTTTGTAATTGGAATATTTTTGAAATATAGAAGAATAAAAAATCTTCAGAGTGCACTATTGTGGAGCTTTTTAAAGTTTATATTTGTGCTCTTTTTTTCAATTCTAGATCTAATTTTTTGGTTTGGACCAACAACATAGATAGGTGAAATTGGAGCTCTTGTCTAAAGATATTTCATCATTTGGTATTCATAATTTGTTTATCTTAATCAATAAACACTCTTGGACATTTTATGGGTGATATCCATGCTCCATTAATATTTTTTTTTTGTCTTAGATTAGAATTGATTTATTGTTGTTTTTTTTATCTCTCCACCTCAAGAACTTTCATTTGGTATTAGAGAAATTTTTTTTGTGTGATTTAAGAATTTACGTGTGAAGATATGACAAGAGAGGGTGGATATTTCTGATTCCCAACATCCTTTCTAATATTTTGGATCAAAAATACTTTTGGCTATTCATTTGCTATCATGGCAACAAATAGTGCATCCTTAAATATACCTACATTCAAAGGAGACAATTTTGAGTACTAGAAAGATCAAATGAGGAGGATATACTCCTCAGAATAATTTGAATGCTCTTCCTCAAGATAAAAAGAAGACATTGGAAGAAGAAGAAAATAATGATGCTCAAACTTTCTTCTACTTGTAGAGTGCAATAGATCCAAGCATTTATCCAAGGATAATTGGTTGTACGAATACCCATGAGGAATGGAAAAACTTGAGATATAATATTAAGGCTCAAAAAAGGTAAGATCAACAAAGATCTCCACATTAATAATCAATTTTGAAAATATGAGAATGCATGATGATGAGAATTTCAAAGACTATTGTCTTAGAGTAAATAACATAGTGCATAGAATTAGAGTGTATGGTGAAGTCATGGAAGATAAAGTAGTAGTAAGAAATATTTTGATATCCCTAACTCCAAAGTGGTTGCATATTGTCATTACACTTGAGGAGTGTAAATATATGGACCAAATTAAGGTTGAAGAGTTAGTGGGTTCTTTATTGTCCCATGAGGATAAAATGAAATTTTACTCAAATGAATTGAATCATGCACTAGAGTTCAAAGTGTGGGTTTCAAAACAAAATATAAAGGCCTCAAATCAGAATGAATTTTTTTCTCAAAGTTCAAATCAAAAATAAAAAATCTAATTAAATTCAAAAAGGAAGGGTAAGAAGGTCATTACTTGTCATAATTGTAAGAAACCAGGTGACATGATAAAATACTATAGGAAACTAGCAACCAAAAATCAAGCAAACCAATATGAAATTAAGAAAAAGGTTTACCAAGTTGAGAATAATGATGATCAAATTAATTATTCTCTTTCATGTAATTCAGGTTTGGATGATAAAAATAATATGTGGTTTCTTGATTCAGGATGTTCTAACCATATGTCATGTTTTAAGGATTGTTTTGACAAGCTCGATAGTTCATTAAAAATCCAAGTTCACTTAGGATATGGGAATGTGATTCATATATAATGGGAATGGAGTATACCTATAACCACAAATCATAGGAAGAGTGATATCAAAAATATTTATTTATCTCCAAAAATGAAGCACAATCTCATGAGTGTTGGACAACTAGTAGAGAAAGGATTCAAGCTACTTTTTGACAATGAATAATGTTTGATATATGATAAAAATAAAGGTAACAGATTGACTGGAAAGTATATTATGTCAAAAAATACAATGTTTTCATTGATAATAAATATGTTAAATCTGAATTCTTGTTTTTCTACCATTGAGGAATCAAGCATGTTGTGGCACTCTAGATATGGTCATTTAATTTTTAGAAGTTTGCATGTTCTTTTTAAGAACAATATGGTTGATGGTCTTCCAAGGATTGAATAAAAAATGAAGTGTGCAAGGCATGTATACTTGGAAAACACCATAGACAAAGTTTTCCAACCAGAAAATGGAGAGCTACCAATAAATTGTAATTGGTACATTCAAATTTGTGTGGGTCCATGTCTTGTCCTTGCATATGAAAAATTTATATTTTATTTCCTTTATTGATGTCATTATGTGGTATTTTATTTTTGAAAATACAAAATGGGGCATTCTCAACCTTAAATATATTCAAGGCATGGGCTAAAAAGGAATTATATTGTTCTATCAAGGTGTTAAGAATTGATAGAGGTGGGGAATTCTATTCACTAAAATATCTAGATTTTTGCTATTTGCATGGAATAAAAAGGCATTTTATTGCTCCCTTGATGAGTACTGGAATGTGATCATAATCTATAAATTAATTTTACATCTTAGTTACAAATATAAATGAAATATATGTGTTTTAATAACAATATCCATGATTTTATATGAATATGATCTACAAAGTCTTATATGATGAATGGTTGCAATATTAAGTGAATTTTCATGAGAATGTTATATTTTTAGTAGAAGGATGTTGCAAGTAATTCATAGGGAATGCTATAACCGAATGCAATTGAATAATTCCACAAGAAAACACAACAGAAATAGGTTATGAAAGCTATATAAAAAAAGCATCTATGGAAAGATGCTACAAAAATGGTCTACAAAAATCTATTGTTGTTTTGTGCAATATATATGCCACGTGTATTGAGAGCCTGGTCAACACCTTATAGACCGTTGGAATAGTCAACGTGGATGATTCTCCATTCTTTTTTTGGAGTTGACCACATAAGAAATTTTTTAATGTTATGTAATTTGTTTATTGGTTAAGGGTTGTGTAGTCTTAAATGTAACAAATTTATCCTCTCCTAAAGAAAAGGATAAAAAGTTGTTTTTTTTTGTTAATAAGGTACGTAGATTTTAGGTTCTTAGTATACATATTTAGTATCCATGCCACTTGGACAATATTTATTCAAAATAGTGTAACAAAGTGAATATTGATTTTTCTATTATAAGGGCATAATGTAAAATTATAATTTATAAGACTTCCATGTTAGAAATGCCCAACCATTGTCCATTGTCAAGTCTACAACAAGGAGAAAACACATTGTTACATTGTATGACTGAATATTGGAATCAAGTAATAAAATAACAACAATATTTTCTTCTATGAGTATGGTAACAATATTTTTTATTTCCTTCATGTTTTTTCCTTTGCTATAGCTTTAATTTCGTTTTCTTGCAAGCATGAATTAAGTAGAATTTTGTTAGATTAATGAATATAACTTACCTAAGTTAAAGTAGAGTAGAAACATGAGAAGAGATTAATACTAACCTCAAGGAGGCAGGTCCCACTCCGAGAAAGGTTAATCCCTTGTTATCTTCCTTCTAAAATATAGTAGACTTAGTTAGAACGTAGAACCTTATAATATAAATTCAATTAAGTTGCATATTATAGAATTACATAATATAATAAAATAGTTAATACATTATTAAATCATAAAATTGGATCCACAAAAAAACCTAGATTAATTCACAATTGTGTCCTTTAAATTAAGCATAATTTCATTTACTATAACTTTTATTCTTATGTCATAAACTAAGAAAAAGGGGATAAAATTTAATGGTTATAATTGTGGATATCTATATGGGATAACTATTATTTAAATCTAATCTTGGTTTGATAATTAAGTGCAAGACATTATAGCTTTGGCACCATTTCCAGGGAGAATAGTGCTATAATTTCTGATTGGATAACAATGGATTGTGTGAGAATGAGGTTTACCTACATGTGGTTCAAGAGGGACACAAGAAGTTCCAACAAGTGTCTTCATTTCAGCATTTCCAGGTTCTATTTTCTTAGGTTCAATTTTACTGCTTTCTAGTTAGCATTTAATTTCAGCAAGTTATTTTCAGAATTTATGGTTGTCACATCTTTGGTCTGGAACTTTACTTGTATACAATTCAGTGTTGTGACAAGATCATTCCGAGTGTTTCTTAAAGTCAAGTAGTGACAACAATTCAGCCTTTATTTCAGCATTGTGTGGTTGTTACATTTTTTGTTTGGGAATATTTAATTGTATATAAGTCAGTGGTGTGACAAGATCATACCGAGTGTTTCTTAAAATTAAGTAGTAAAAATATTTTAATTTCCCTTGCTGCATTAAAATTGGATGTTGTATTTCAGATCTAGTTTCAATAGTAGTAATATTACTACTTTTGCAAAGTATAATTTAGTTTCTGTGAATTGCATTTTAATTTTCCTTACTGCATTAAAATTGATTGTTGCATTTTAGATCTAGTTTTAATAGTAATAATATTTATCCTTTTGAAAAGTAGAGTTTAGTTTTTGTGAATTGCATTTTTCTCAAAAAACAAAAATAATTTTTTTTTTGAAAACTAAAGAAAAAGTATACATTATTAATGGTGGAAAATTGTATTAGTTAGTCTGCATCAATAGTCCTTAGGATAATATTGCTAAAATAATAAATCAACCTAATTTTTGAACAAAGACATAGGTCATATTGGAAACAATGGAACCATAAGTAGGAACACCTTGATGTTATTAGGGAAAGGTCAGAACAGTTGGGAAAAATTAAGGATCAATACAACTAATGTCTTAGGTACAAATTATCATTCATCCTACTTTGACCTATTGAAAAATTGTGAATGTTGGTTAGGGGATAGAAGAGCAAGTGTAAACTCATCCAAATATCCTTGGAAGTATTACTTTGAGGATTCCCTTCATATCCATAATTTCTTAGTAGATATAGAAAGCAGGAAGGTGAGTTTAGAATATAGTAAAAGATATTAGAGAGCACCTAGGATTATACACTTTAGAGAGTTGTGTCATGATTTACAGTTTGAAAATCCTATTTTTATACAAGGACAATATTTTATTACTCAATTGATTTATCTTTTAAATCAAGATTTCACATTTGAATAAGAGCATTACTGATGGAGAACAGAACTAACTAAAACAAAGGACAAAGAAAAACTAGAGCCAAATTTCTCATTCAATAGCTTTGGAAGAATTTTACAAAAATATACAACAATCTGCCGTTTTGCCAACCCCTTCTCATTACAATTCTTGGGTTTTTATCGAGGCCCCGACCCTCTGTGTTTTCAAACTTCCCACGATCTGCAACAGCCACCTGGCTCAATACTGGAAAGTTGCATTGATGGGACTCTGGGTGAGGTGCATGACTGGCCGCCATAACCACCGTAATCTTCTTCTGGAACTGTTGTTTCGTTGCTAGTTGCCTTAACTGCGTCTCTAGATATAATGCGCGAGTGGCCGACATGCTTGCTGGAATCTTTCTCTGAGACTGTTGCTTCACTATCGCTAGCTTGTCGTGCATGAAGGAATGCATTTATGATAGCCTGGACTGCGTGTTTTTCTTTTGGTCGTGATATCGCGACATGTCGCGATATCGCGACATTCTCTTCTTCCACCTTCCTTCCTTCTGCCTTGGTCGCGATATCGCGACATGTCGCGATATCGCGACGTATTTCCATCGCGTCCCCGTTCTTCCTCTTTGGTCGCGATATCACGACATGTCGTGATATCACGACGTATTTTCATCATGCCTCCGTTCTTCAGTTTCGGTCACGAAATCATGACATGTCATGATTTCATGACCTTCCGTCCTCCGCGCCTTCGCTCCCTGCTTTGGTCACAAAATCGTGACATGTCACGATTTCATGACATTCTGTCCTCCGTGCCTTTGCTCCTTGCCTTGGTCATGATTTCATGACATTCTGTCCTTCGCTCCTTTGCTCCTTGCTTTGGTCATGATTTCGTGACATTCTATCCTCCGCACCTTCGTTCCCTGCTTTGGTCATGATTTCGTGACATTTTGTCCTCTGTACCTTCGCTCCTCGCTTTGGTCACGATTTTGTGACATTCTTTCTGTCGCATCTCCTATCTCCTATTTTGGTCGTGATATCGTGACACTTTTTCTGTCGCGATATCGTGACACATATTTTTCTTTGCAAAACACTTAGAAAAATTTGGTTGATGCAAGATTGCTCTGCTGCCCTCGGATGCTCCTGCATCAGACACCCGGGGTGGATTGAGAAGTGATCCTCACTTCTGATCTATGAGAGGAAGACCCAGGCGGTCAACCTCTATTTTTGACAACCAAGTTGCATCTTCTACAGGTCTGCCCTTCCACTTGATCAAATATTCAGAATACTGTTTGTTCTTGGTGCTTCTGCCTTCACGAGTGTCTAATATTTCCTCGATCTCGTCTGTGGTTGGGTTAGACGCTGGAATGCTCCACAACTCTGTACTTGGTGCCTCTGTATTGTCTCCCTCATGGTATTCCACTAAATCTGATATGTTAAAAATAGGCGAAATGTCAAGCCCACTTGGCAATTCCACTTCATATGCATTGCCTGAATCCCGTTTTTCTAGTATTCTGCATGGCCCAAACTTCTTCATCTTCAACTTGTTATAAGTTTTGGCAGGAAATATTTCTTTTCTGAGATGGACCATGACTTCATCTCCTACTTCGAACTCTTTGAACCACCGCTTTTGGTCTGCTCTTTTCTTATACTGAGTATTCATTTTTGTAATTTGTTTCTTCACTTCTTCATGCATGCTTTTCATATGTTCTACAAATTTCTCAGCCTCGACACTGCTCTTTTCCCCTTTATCCAATTTCCTCAGCTCAGAAACATTTCTTGGGCTGTTTCCATATATGACTTGGAATGGAGATTTGTTTGTACTCTTGTTGATAGAATTGTTGTATGCAAATTCCGCCTGTGGCAAAACCAAATCCCATCCCTTGGGTTTATCTGCTATCAAGCATCTCAATAAATTACCTAGACTTCTATTTACCACCTCTGTCTGTCCATCAGTCTGTGGGTGGTATGCAGAACTGAACTTCAGATCTGTCTTCAACTTCTTCCACAAGGTTCTCCAAAAATACCCAACAAACTTTGTATCTCTGTCAGAAATGATGCTTTTTGGTAGACCGTGAAGTCGTACCACTTCCTTGAAAAATAACCCTGCAATGTGAACCGCGTCACTTGTTTTTTGGCAAGGAATAAAATGTGCCATCTTGGAGAATCTGTCAACCACCACAAATACGGAGTCATTTCCCCTCTGTGTTCTCGGCAATCCAAGAATGAAATCCATGCTGACGTCCTCCCATGGCCTCTCAGGTACAGGTAACGGCTGATATAATCTCGTGTTCTACCTCACACCTTTTGCCATCTGGCATATTCTGCAACTTTGCACAAACCTTTTCACATCTTGCTACAGTTGCGGCCAATAGTAGTTTTCACTCACCAGGGCAATGGTCTTATCTCGACCAAAATGTCCAGCCAGTCCTCCGCTGTGTTTCTCCTTGACTAAGTTTTCCCGCATGGAACTCCTTGGAATGCATAATTGATTTCCTCTGAACAACATTCCATCTTGGATTAGAAAATCCAACCACTTTGTCTTGTCCAAAGTAACAGGTGCCAAGCAAGCCCTCCAGGCTTCTGCAAAATCAGGATCTTCAGGGTACAAACCCTTCAGTTCTTCAAATCCTACCACTTCCACCTTCATTTCTATCAGCAAATTCTGCCTTCTACTTAAGGCATCTGCAACTCTGTTTGATTTTCCGCTTCTGTGCTTCAACACAAAGGTATAACTTTGGAGAAACTCAACCCACTTCAAGTGCCTCTGATTCAGTTTTGCTTGGCTATTAATGTACTGTAAGGCCTGATGATCAGTAAATAGAACAAACTCTTTTGGCAACAAATAATGCCTCCACTTCCTTAGAGCTTGAACTATAGCATAAAATTCTTGATCATAAACTGAATACTTTTTTCGAGCATCATTGAGCTTCTCACTAAAGTAAGCAACAGGCCTGCCTTCCTGACTCAGTACAACTCCTATTGCACTACCACTGGCATCACAATCTACCTGAAATACCTTGTTAAAGTCTGGAAGTGCCAAAATAGGTTGTTCTATGACCTTTTTCTTCAACACATCAAAGCTCTTATCTGCTCCCAAGGTCCACTTGAATTCTTTCTTATCCCCTCTCATTGTTTCTGTAAGGGGTGCACAAATGCTGCTGAAATTTCTAATGAATTTTCTGTAAAAGCTGGCTAGACCATGAAATGATCTTACCTCTGTTGTGCTTCTCGGAGTAGGCCATTCGATGATAGCTCTCACCTTTTTTGGGTCCATTTTTAGACCTTCTACTGAGATGACAAATCCCAGGTACACTAACTCCTTCTTTACAAAATTACACTTTTTTAGATTAATTAATAACTGCTCCTCCTGCAGCTTCTCAAAAACCCTTCTGATGTGCATCAGGTGCTCCTCCAGGGTTCTGCTAAATATTAATATATCATCTAAATAGACAATGACAAATTTGCCTAAAAACTCTTTCAGTACCTCATTCATCAGCCGCATGAAGGTACTTGGTGCATTGGATAGCCCAAATGGCATGACCAACCACTCATACAAACCCTCTCTGGTCTTGAAGGTTGTCTTCCACTCATCTCCTTCTCTGACATGGATCTGATGGTAACCACTCTTGAGGTCAATCTTGGTGAAGTACTTGGCTCCACTCAAACAGTCCATTATGTCATCCATTCTTGGCAATGGAAATCTATATTTTATTGTGATCTTGTTGATGGCTCGAGAGTCTGTACACATTCTCCACTCTCCATATTTCTTTGGCGCTAGCACTACAGGTACTATGCATGGACTCAAGCTTTCCCGAATCAGTCCCTTCTCCAGCAACTCCTGGACCTGCCTGTTTAGCTCCTCAGTTTCTACAGGCATCATTCTATGTGCAGCTTTATTGGGCAAGCTCGATCCTGGCACCAAATCGATATGGTGACTGATCTTCCTTATTGGGGTAAACCCTCAGGCACATTATCAGATATAATATCTAGAAATTCCTCCAACAGATCTAGGACTTCTGTTGGGGTATCTTTGCATTCTTTCTCCCTAACTCTAGGAATTAATGCATAACACATATGTTCATGCTTCAAATCATCTAAAAATTTTCTCCCGTCAACTAAGCAAATTCTGGCACTGCCACATACCTTTTCTTCCACCTCCTTCAGGGGTTTCAGCTTATGATGCATTCCATTCTTTGTTATGGAGTAGGTGTTGGCATGGCCATCATGAACCGTGCACCTATCAAACTGCCATGGCCTTCCCAATAGCAAATGGCATGCATCCATGGGTAGGATGTCGCACAGGACCTCATCACGGTAATTCCCAATATTGAATTTTACCAAGCATTGTTCACTGACCAAAACCTTATGGTCTTTCTACAACCACGTGATCCGATATGGATGCGGGTGTCTCTTCCTCTCCAGTTGTAGCTTTGTAACCATTCCCTCTGAAACTAGGTTATCCATGCTACCATTGTCAATAATAATATTGCAAATCTTACCCATGCATTTACACCTTGTGCGGAATAAGCTTTTCCTCTGATCTGTGCCCCCCTCTTCATTCAGTAGGACTCTCCTTGCGATCATTACTTCTCCTCTCTCTGCTTCTTCAGAATGCTCAGATCCAACATCTTCATCAGCGACCACGGCTCTGGCATTTCCTTTCGGCCTCCTATTATTCCTTTCTCGTTGTTGTGGACACTCGTATTGGTGATGTCCCTCTTCTCCACACTGGAAACAAGTTCCATGAAATCTTCCTCTTCCCTGGCCACGTCCAGCTCTGCCCCTTCCCCCTCGGTAATCATTATTCTGATTACAGGGGCGGTAGGTATTTTCTCTCCTTTGTTCCTGATTACTGCTACCTTCTCCATTCTTCTGAGAATCTTCATTTCTTCTTCCACTGGTCCTTCCGTCGGTTCTTCTACCATGACCTCTTCCTCTTTGCTTGTTCTCAAACCTCCTATTGAGCTTTTCTTCAACCTTTAGGGCAAATTGGTAAGCGTCCTCTATGGTGGTCATCCGGACCAGACTTAATTCTTCTTGAATACTTGCTCGTAACCCATTAATGTAATGGGCTACCTTCTCCTTGTTGGCCTCTGAGTGGCCTGTTCTGATCATAATTTTATGAAACTCTTCTATGTATTCTTTTATAGACTTACTTGATTGCCTCAAACCTTGCATTTTCTTTAGCAGGTCTAACTCATAATCACCAGGGATGAACTGCCTCTTCAGCTTTTCTACCATCCGTTCCCATTTTGTTATTCTCTCTTTTCCTCTTCTATTTTACTCCAGCTGCACTCCCTTCCACCATATGCTGGCATGACCTTTCAGTTTGGTCTTAGCGAATCTGACCCTATCAGGATCCTCAACCTCCTCGTACTCAAAGTACTCTTCCAGATCGTTGATCCAGTCGATCAATTCCTCTGGATCAAGGTTCCCAAAATATGTGGAAACCTCCATCTTCGACCTCTTCCCAATCTAGGATATGGCTTTGTATAGTCTGGCTTGAGCAGGATCTACTACTTCTTCTTCTTCTTAGGCTGGCCCTCTTCTTCGTCATCTTCCTCTTCACTACCTTCATCTCTTCTTAGTTCAAATCCTCTACGCATCTCTTCTTGCAGGGCTTGCATTTGCCTCTGCAAAACTCGGACATCTTCTGTTGTCGCCATGCCTCTCCCACCAATAGGGTTTCTTCTTGGAGGCATTCTGTTCACTCTCTCACAAGCCCTTCCACAGATCCTGGTGTAACTGCCTCACGTCCGATGATCTATTACACACTCAGGAACTTCTGGCTCTGATACCACTTGGTGGAGAATAGAACTAACATAGTACAGAGGACAAAGAAAATCTAGAGCCAAATTTCTCATTCAATAGCTTTGGAAGAATTTTACAAAAAATATATAGCAATCTACCATTTTGCCAACCCCTTCTCATTACAATTCTTGGGTTTTTATCGAGGCCCCGACCCTCTGTGTTTTCAAACTTCCCATGATCTGCAATAGCCACCTGGCTCAATACTGGAAAGTTGCATTGATGGGACTCTGGGTGAGGTGCGCGACTGGCCGCCATAACCACCGTAATATTCTTCTGGAACTGTTGTTTCATTGCTAGTTGTCAACATGCTTGCTGGAATCTTCCTCTGAGACTGTTGCTTCACTATCGCTAGCTTGTCGTGCATGAAGGAATGCATTTATGATAGCCTAGACTACGTGTTTTTCTTTTGGTCATGATATCGTGACATGTCACGATATCGTGACATTCTCTTCTTCTGCCTTCCTGCTTCTGCCTTGGTCACGATATCGTGACATGTCATGATATCGTGACGTATTTCCATCGCGTCCCCGTTCTTCCTCTTTGGTCGCGATATCATGACCTGTCATGATATCACGACGTATTTTCATCATGCCTCCGTTCTTCAGTTTCGGTCATGAAATCATGACATGTCATGATTTCATGACCTTCTATCCTCCACGCCTTCGCTCCCTACTCTGGTCATGAAATCATGACATGTCACGATTTCGTGACATTCTATCCTCCACGCCTTTGCTCCTTGCCTTGGTCATGATTTCATGACATTCTGTCCTTTGCTCCTTTGCTCCTTGCCTTGGTCATGATTTCATGACATTCTGTCCTCTGCACCTTCGCTCCCTACTTTGGTCACGATTTCATGACATGTCACAAAATCATGACATGTCACGATTTCATGACATTCTGTCCTCTGTACCTTCGCTCCTTGCTTTGGTCATGATTTTGTGACATTCTATCCTCCGCATCTCCTATCTCCTGTTTTTGTCGCGATATCGCGACACTTTTTCTGTCGCGATATCATGACACATATTTTTCTTTGCAAAACACTTAGAAAAATTTGGTTGATGCAAGATTGCTCTACTGCCCTCGGATGCTCCTGCATCAATTATATGACCCTTGAATAGTTAGAACCAATCAATGACATCCATAAACTATTTAAAGAGGATTAAATGATTGTAATACACTCAAAATTGTTGCAGAAATTAGGAGCTTTGAAAATTTATGAGTAGACCTAGAGATTTGAAAGGAAGATTCATTAAAGTTTACAAAGAGAAACAAGAAGAGAACTTTAGAAGAGAATCTAGTGAAGAGCTTGACATTGCTAATTTAAAAGAGATTAAGATTGTAGTAATTGAGGATTCTTCAAAAGAGCAAACTAGGTTTCCATTAGCTCTACTTGATCAAAATCTTGAAACATTTCTATTTCTAGAACCTAAATTTGATAATCATATAGATCCTTCCACTATCTTTTTTGAACCCATACCTAGTCCAATCTTAGAATTCCTTCAATCAGTCATGGATGACCATAATAGTGAACATGGGGAAGTAGAAGGAAACCAAAGGAGGAATAGGTAAAGAAATAATGATCACGGAGAAGTAGAAGGAAACCAGAGAAGAAATAGGTAAAGAAAATTTTTTACCTTTCCCATTCCTTCTCCAGAAGATAGGATAACGAGAGAACCAAAGCCTATCTCTATTGCTATTTTTCCTACCTTCCATGGAAAACCACATGAGGACCCTGATGCATTCCTTTTTGAGTTTGAAGTGGTATGCCAAGCTTATTTCTACACCACTGATGAACAAAAGCTATGACTATTTCCCTCTACACTTAAGGATGCAACTTTAATATGGTTTATGGGTTTAGGTGAGAGTGTTTGTAGATGATGGGATGGAGAGAATGGATTGAAGGATATGTTCCTTGAAAGATATCAAGATTACTATAGAGTTAGGGACAAGAAAGCTGAATTATTTTGCATGAACCAATGAGAGGAAGAATCCCTTGAAGACTACCTTGAAATATTTTAGTTTGTGGGGTCTAGAGTCAATATTGAGCTAGATGAAGAAATCTTAAAGGAACTTTTCTTAAAGGGATTAAAAGAAGATGTCCTTGATATATTAAATCTTATGGCTAAGGGAGATATTCATCATATGGAACTTGAAGAAATTGTGAATCTTTGCAAAAACTATTCAAGAAATAAGCCACTTAGAAACAACAAATACTCATCAATAGGGGAGGAGTGACAAGAGCAAAAATTGGTAACATGTTGGAAAGTCTGAAGACTGATTTGTTGAGTACATTAACTACATCTCTTGACCTCATGGAAAAGAAACCAAAAGAGCAAGATATTGAGGAGATATATTGTCATAGATGTAGGAAAAGACACAATCTAAGGGAATGCCCTCTTAACATCACAAATATCTCCAACATTTTTGCTAATTGTAAAATTTGTGACAAGAATCATAGTACTAAAAACTGCAAGTATATTTCAGCTATCAAATCTGCTATAAAAGAACCTAAAGTTGAGGAAGTAGAGGATATTTATTTTGTAGCCCAAAGAAGAAGTGGCCCATTCAATGGTCCATCTAATTGGTCAAATTCTAGTTATTCCAACCAGCAAAGACCTAACCATTGGTCAAATGCACCAAATTGGACAAATTGGAACCCATCTCAATCAAGAATGGAATATACCTCCATGGGCTCAATTTATGTCCAACCCATATGGGAGTCCACCTCCATGGACTCAAGGAATGTCAGGATAAAATCAAAATATGCCTAATTGGAACATGAATTGCCAATATAATCAAGGGGGACCTAGCTGGTCTCAAGGTCCACCCCAACAACAAAATTTTCAAAATCAATTCAGGGGACAAGCTCCTCAAAACCAACCACAAAATAGACTCCTCCCACCTCCAAATAATGTGAACAATCCTCCTAAGTAGCCACCCTTACCAGCTCAATCGATACCCAATCCTAATAATAACAAAATAGTTCAACAGGTATATGAAGCCAATGAAACATGTTCAATAACTATGGTACCTTGCCAACAGATCCATTTAAGGTCTGGAAAGGTGTTGGATAATAATAGGGTGACTTTCACAGAAATTGAGGAACCTACCCAAAACTCATTTGAAAAAGGAGACAAAGATGAAAAATTGGAAGATGAGATAGAAACTTTACCAGAGAATATACCAGAAAAGCAAAAAGAGGTTCAAATCCCTCAAAGGAAAGAAGTGGAAATCCCATTTCTTGAAATATTGGCAATAACTAAAGAACCCTCCAAACCAGCTTTCAATTTCCTTCAAGAACTAGAAAATGTTACCATTAAAATTTCTCTTTTACAAGCTATCAAGGATATTCCCATTTACTCCAAATTAATAAAAAGTATGTGCACAACAAATTCAGGGAGGAAAAATAAAAATGAATCTCAAACTATCCAAGTTATTGGGCAATTATCTGAGATAATGACTGGAGGAAGGTTACTGCCAAAATATGCAGATCTTGGAGTACCTATACTCATAGTCCACATTGGTAAAACAACCTTGCATAATGTATTAGTAGATTTAGGGGCTTCCATCAATGTTATGACCAAGGAAACAACAGAATATTTAGGGGTATATACATTACAACCAACCTCTATAGTGCTTCAACTTGTAGATAGATCTACCATCAAACCAGAAGGAAAGTTAGAAGATATTATAGTTTCTGTAAGTTCATGGGAGTATCCTGTAGACTTTGTGGTTCTACAACCAAAGAAGAAATTAGGGGGACATCCCTTAATTCTAGGATGCCCATGGCTTGCAATAGTTGATGCCTACATCAGTTGTAGGTCTGGAAATATGACTATTTCCAATGGTAAGCACACTAAAGATCTTAGCCTATTTCCTGAGTCAACATTGGATGAAGGTTTTTCAAAACAACTTTGGTATGATTTTCCTGATGACTTGGATGATATTCAAACTCTATCAGTTAATGTATTAAGTGAACATTTACAACAAGATATTGAAGGACCACTATCACTACTTTTAGATGATCAAAAGGAAGACCAAGATCAAAATACTATTTGTCCACTTGAATCTACCATGTCTAATGATGAAGCAAGTACAAGTCAATCTCATCAATTGGTGCCCTATAACTATCAATTAAATGTTCTTGAACATGAAATAATGGGAATAGATGCAAATACTAAGAACTATAAATAAATAGATATTACACATGGAAAAACTTTAAACATTAATAATGCACTCACAAGAATACAAGAGTCACAATTGGTAGATGTACTTAGGAAACATCAAACAACATTTGCATGGAACTATGAGGATATGAAAGGAATACACCCAAATATTTGTACCCATCATATATTCATCCAAGAAGGTTGCCATCTAGTGAGACAACCTCAAAGAAGGCTGAATCCAACCATGAAAGACATAGTTCAAGAAGAGATTATTAAGCTATTGAATGCATGATTTATATACCCAATATCTGATAGCCAATGGGTATCACCACTTGTGATAGTTCCCAAAAAGAATGGAAAATTGAGAATTTGTGTGGATTATAGGGAATTAAACAAGGTGACAAAGAAGGATTATTTTCCTTTACCCTTCATTGATCAAGTCCTTGATACCTTGGCTGGAAAGAAGTACTTTTGCTTCTTGGATGGTTTTAGCGGGTACAATCAGGTCTCAATAGTAGAAGAAGATCAAGAGAAGATAACTTTTACATGTCTTGTAGGTACCTATGCTTACAAAGTTCTACCCTTTGGACTATGCAATGCACCTACCACTTTTCAAAGGGTTGTGTTGGCTATTTTTTCTGATTTAATCAATGAATGTGTAGAAGTCTATATGGATGACTTCACAATTTATGGTAACACCTTTGAAGAAACCTTGTTGAGCTTACAAAAATGTTCTTGTTAGATGTCAAGAACAAAATCTCTCCTTGAGCCATGAAAAATGCTTCATGATGATGAGAGGAGGTATTGTCTTAGGATATTATATATCTGAGGAAGGTGTTAAAGTAGATCCTACAAAGATCCAAGTCATTAAATCCCTCCAACCTCCAAAGACACAAACTGAGGTAAGGAGATTTTTAGGACATGCAGGATATTATCGTAGATTCATTAAGGATTTCAGCAAAATTACCTCTCCTATGCTTAAGCTCTTAACAAAGGAAAGTGAATTTAATTGGATAGAGGAATGTCAAAAAGCCTTTGAAATTATAAAAGATAAATTGACTACCTCTCCCATTTTAAGGGGACCAAATTGGGAATTACCCTTCCATATACATTGTGATGCTTCAGGTTATGCAATAGGGGTAGTACTACAACAAATTGAGAATAAAATACCTTATGCCATCTATTATGTGAGCAAAAACTTGCATGGGGTAGAACTCAACTATACAGTTACTGAAAAAGAATTCTTAGTTGTAGTTCATGCCATTAATAAATTCAAACATTATATAATAGGGTATAAAGTATTTGTCCATACTGACCATTCTACCATTAAATATCTAATGAACAAAACCATAGTTGGGGGAAGAGTGGTTAGATGGTTGCTCTTATTGCAAGAATTTAATGTCACAATTGTAGATAAAGTAGGTAAAGATAATGTCATTGCAGATCATTTATCTTGTATGCATATATTTGATGATGATGAATTGATTCTTGATAATTTTCTAGATGAACATTTGTTTGCTCTTTCAGTTTTTACTCCTTGGTATGTTGATATTGTAAATTATTTGGTAACAGGAAAAATGCCACAAATTTTTACATCGTATGAGCGTAGAAAGTTAATACATCAAAGTATCCCTTATATGTGGATCAATGGAGCATTGTTTAAGTCTTGTCCCGACCATGTGATTAGAAGATGTGTGCAAGAAGATGATGTATATGACATCATTCGGGTAGCACATGAAGAACCTTGTGGAGGCCATTATGCTACTCAAAGAATAGTTAGTAAAATATTTCAAATAGGTTATTTTTGGCCTACTATGCATAGGGATACCCATAGGTTTGTTGATCGATGTGATGCTTGTCAAAGGGCTAGCAAACCTACACCCACAATGGAGATGCCTTTAGTACCACAAATAATGTTTGAACCATTCAAGAAATGGGGAATTGATTTTGTTGGCCCAATAGATCCTCCAAGTAAAGGCAATAAACATATACTTGTGTGCATATATTATGTCACCAAGTGGGCTGAAGTAAAAGCCTTGCCATGAGCACAAGCTGAGCCTGTAGCTGATTTCCTTTATACACATATCATGCAACACTTTGGAGCACCTAGAGAATTGGTTTCAGACCATGGGTCTCAATTCATCTCCAAAGTGATTGAGCATTTTGTTAAACTATATCAAATCAAACATAGGAAGACATCACCATATCATCCTCAAGCTAATGGGTAAGTAGAGGTTACAAATAGAGAACTTGAAAATATTATAACAAAAACTATAGTCATCAATAGGGTTGATTGGGTAGAAATATTAAAAGAAGCTACATGGGCATATAATACAACTTGGAAAACCACCACAAGACTATCACCTTATGAAATGGTCTATGGGAAGCAAGCTATTATGCCTATTGAATTTGAAATTGAAACTCTTCGCACAATGGTAGAACTTGATATGGATTTGGATCAAGCACAAAAGGCTAGGTTGGAACAATTAAATGTTCTAGATGAAAGAAGATTAGAGGCATTACATAGGATAGAACTAATGCAAGTACAAAGAAAAAATGGCATGATAAACATATTGTACCATGAACATTTCAACCAAGAGATTGGGCCTTGCTATTTGACTCCCGCTTCCAAGATTTCCAAGGAAAGCTAAGGATACGATGGCTTGGACCCTATGAGATTGAAGAAATATTTGGGAATGGTACAATCAAACTTAAGCCCATTGATGATTCAACATGAAGATTATTAGTTAATGGACATAGGCTTAAGCTCTATAGGAAGCCATTTTCTAAAGAAGAATTTTTAAACCACCTTAAGCAACAAGTTGATTTGTAGTTCATTTTTGAAATGCAATCAACTACTATTAAATAAGAACTTCTCTTTCTCTATCTAAAGCAACAAAACACTATTAAAATAATAAATAAATTGTTGCTCTATAATCTAATATATACTAAGAAAATAAGTGCAATCATTAAAAATAATGTAGTATAATCAATCCTCTTGTTTGGATGTATAAGTACCAGTAAATAAGATGGATGGCAAAAATATTTACACTACTTGACCAATGAAAGGAGATTATCATGGAACAATAATATTTCTTGAAAGTGAACTAGAAGATCACACTATGTTCTTTAAATATGCTTCCTTTATTTCATGATGGAGTTCTAACATAAATATTTTCATTCATCTTATCATTCATCACTTTTCAGTCACAATATCAGGTTTTAAGGAAGAAGTCAAATTCAGTGTGTGAAGATATATTCTTACCTTACGGAAGGGAGGTCATATAGTCATGATGGTATCACAAATTAATAAAGCAAGGTAGTAAAAGACCTTGTTTCTTATAGCCCACAAGTAATAAAAGGAAAGGAAATAATAGTAAGGATAGGATTACATTTCCATCCAGATGGTTATGCAGTCCGAATCCCCAAAGTTCTAATTTCTTCCCCAAATAAAAGGAAAAGGAAGGAATAAGGATAGGATTACATTTCCATCCATATGGTTATGTAGTCCGATTCCCCAAAGCCTTAACTCTTCTTACTTAAGGGAGTAGAGTAGTAAGGATAGGGTGACAATTCCCATCAGGACTTTGATAGAGTGGTTGGGAATCCGATTCCCCAAAGCTCTGCATCCCTAAAACTTAAAATTATATCTATATGTATGAGAAAAATGGGCAATAAAATGGTAAAACAAATATGATACCAGAATGACTATCTTACTTTCTTCTTCCAAAATAGGTTTTGAATGTGTCCAACCATTGATAAGACCTATTTCTGAGAACCAAAGTATTGTTGATTGACATTGATTTAAGCTCATTATCATTTTTTTCTCATAAAGAGCTCCACAATGATGCTAAAGGAAGTAGAACAAAGAAATTGATCTCTCTAGGACATTAGAAAGGTTTGTTATGAAACCCATGGAATATTTTATCAAAGGTCAAGGAAGACATCAATGTTTTTGCAGACCATCTTGATATTGGGAATAAACAGTCCTATTTCAAGAAGATTTATTATCCTACAATCTTGTTTAATGGCTTAGCTTAAATAAGTAGTTGATATATATAAGTAAACACCCCCATATTACTAAATAATATATATATATATATATATATATATATATATATAAATATATATAAATATAATAATATTTTCTATAATATAAACCCCTATGAATAAAATTTTCCTCCTTATTTGTTTTGGCTATATAGCCAAAAATTCAGTTTGGGGGAGAAGCAAAGGAATAATATAATATTTTCTATAATATAGTTTGGGGGAAAAGAAAAAAATAATGGAAGCAATTAAAACATTTCTACAACATTCTCTTCCGTAATATATTTCTGTAGTTTAATTTCTATAGTTTTTGTAGGTTATTTTCGTAGTTAATTTCTATAGTTAGTTAAATTCTACGGTGTGTTCTCATGATAGATTTTTGCAAGCACATATTCACATAAAAAATTAAGAATATGACTATAATGAATCTGTGTCATAAGTGCCACGTGTCTTGCAAGTAGTAAATTGTAATAAGGATATGTGGGATATACATCATTTTAATTATCGATACCATTATAAAAAAAGAAATTAAATATAAAATGTATGTCTAATGTGCAATATTCTCGGGCCATACTATGTAAGCTAATTGCATATGTGAAGTGGATCATGGTTTGAAATTGGGTCATAGGCTATCAAATATAGATGGTATTAGTGCAAGAACACATTACTCATCCTTAAGGTCATGGGTTTCCATTGTGAATGATGCAGATCTAAACATAAGCAAGCCTATTCATTTTTTTCTCAAAAATTACCAAGGATGCAAAGTGGATGAGACACATGGATATTCTCAGGCCAATAGTGGACAAACAGGCACCATGAGTGAATGAGTGTGCCAAATTTCACATACAACATAAGTTTTTAGAATTTTTTCAGGTGAGGATAACATTGGAAGATAGCAAAGCCACATAGGATCTATCACATGCAAAAATTCCAGCTTAGAAAAATCCCTAGCACATGAAGGCATCATGCGTGTTATTTTGAGTAAGACACACGAAAGTGTGAATCATCATATAAGAAGGGAATTATTTTTGGAAAGCAAAAAGTGTCTTGACATCATGACACTAAAGGTAGAGTTAGCCAGGAAATCAACTTATGCATACCTTTGTACTCATGAATTTCATCATTATGGGGGGCCATGAAGCAAGGTATCTAACATGAATAAAAGGAAGGCAAAATAAAAAAATATTATAAATTATGAACCTCTTCAATACGCTATCTTTGGACACAATGAAAATCAAAAGTTTCTTCAGTAAATATTAACACCATTAAATGCCTATGTTTAGATAATATCTTGTCGTTATGAAGTTCTTATGTGGCCTTATCAGTGATCACCACATAGATGCTCCTCGATGATAAGGTAAAGATAGCATTGGATCAAAATTATGTCTACCTTTGAAGGAGTTAAAGAGGTTTGAAGCACATATAGCATAAGAAAAACTAAACAAAGATTTTCATCATACATTATGCATAGTAGAAAGGTGTAAGAGAGATGCACACCATGGTAATGATGATGCACATTCCAAATAATATGACCACCTTGCATGTTTATACATTGATCACTAACACCTGGTTGACAAACCACATAGAGCAAATGTAGATGTATGTCATGGATCAAGCACAAAAACCAATGATCAAAATAACAATTTACAACCATGTTATTTCAAACATAATTCACCATAATATATAGAAATAAAAACTAATTTCATGTGCACAAATTTAATTTTTTTATAACACAATTAGGGTAAAATCTTGGCGGTTCTACGATTGAAACTTTGCATAATTTTGTTGCAATAACACTTGAAGGTGTTGCACAAAGGGTAGAATAAAGCTAAAATGGTTTTAATAGGGACTACAATAAAAAAATTGAAGACATCTATGATGTAGAAGCTAACTGTAAGTCTCAAATTTTAAAATTTTTAAGAATTTGCAAAGGAAAGTAAAAAAAAAATTTAAAATTTTTCGAATGAAATGTGATCAATGTAACAAAAATATTTTTTTATTTTTATTTTAGAATGAAATTTTATATGAATTGATAATTTTCTAAAGAATTTCTCTGTACAAATTAAGTTTTTGTAGAACAATGATGAGATATATGCATGTATTCAAATTTTTCTCTACAGGGTTTTCTTATCACAATCGACATCTTGTGAAATTAAAAAATCTATTGTCTTTAATTCCTTACCCTACAACCTAGAAAAACCCTTGTTTACCATGGTAAATTCCACCTTTCACAAAAGGAGTGAATCATCCTCCATAGCAACCCAAAACTTGAGTGACTTTGTCAAAAAAACTCTCCCAAAAAGTAAGGTGGTGGGAGGTCTTGGCATAGTTTGAAGGCCATGACTAGTGTGTGGCCAAGTAGTTTATTTTAAACTATGACCCCACATCTATGGTCACTCATGTGGGTGGAGTTGAAATAGAAATTACCCTCATTTTGATTTCAAAATTCCTACACCTCACTAAAGTATGACAGAGATACTTTAAATCAAATAATAGGTAAGTTAGCTAGTTGGTCGAAAAAATTGAGGAGAAGTGCTCCTGGATCCAAGATAGAGAAGGTTTTATCAAAGGAGTGGTGACCTCTTACTTTCCTTTAAAATGGTAGGAAGTCATCACCTTGATAATAAAATTTTTCACTGTAGAAGGAAGACTGTCGATTTGTGGGGGCTACCACCTCAAGTTGCTCCTTAACCTCAAGTTTCCTAACCGAGAAGATTGTGTCATCAACCTATTGTATTTCCTCTACAGGTCCCTAAAATTCATGGTCAATAGGGTTCAAGAAAATAAGTCTAGAGACAAATCCAAATTACACCTAATAGCCTACCATGGCCTCATCAAGTTGTTTATTTTACACAAAACCATTGATACCAAAAATATTTGGGATAAAATCATACAAGAAGTCAACCTATCTATGAAATCATTTGAAGAAGAATTTGACCCCAGTGTGAGTTTTACATCTAATGAAAGATATAATTTTGATAGCAAGGATGAATAAGAATCACTTATGCACAAATGGGCCACCTAGAATAAAACTACCAAGCCTTCCAAACCCTCCTCACCTACGATAATAAAAAATATAAGTTTTGAGGAGTGTAATCCAGAGGAGCATAGGAAAGAAGAGATGTTTAGGAAATCTAATAGCATGTAGTTTATCCCATTACTTGGAAACCCTTAGACTAAATATGCTGAATCCTTAGCTCATATCCGTACCTAGCAAACATTGTTGTAGTTCCAACTAGATAGCTTTCACAAGGAATTTTAAGAGCATGCAACATTGATGGAGAAGACCATCTCCATCCAGAATGAGCTCCTCAAGTAGATACCTATGGAGTCCAATACCAAGGTGACCAAAATAGTTGAGCAGGTTTCTCAATTGTTGATATCCAGTGCTTCCCTGAATAAAATTTTAGTAGGAGGAATAATATGAGGTGGTTAGTCAATATTAGTAAATACTTTGCCTTGACCAAGGCATTTTCTGAGGATAGCTCACCCACCTTATCAAATTTTAGATTCCAGAGACACCCACTCCTCCAACATGTGGCTCACAAAATGTAGGGCCCAAGTGTGGAGTTAGAGATATCGATGGAGGTAAATAAGGTGGTCAACATGATCATTGAGTTAGTTGAATAATTGTCCCCACTAGCAGATAAAGTAAATATGGAAATTCCATGTGGCACAATAGATGTAGAAGATGGACAGTAGGATGTAGCATACTTAAAGACCATGGCCACAAAGCGGCCACCAAATCCTGATAAATCCAAAGAGTAGGTTCAAAATATCAAGATGAAATAATTGAAGGTAAAAGAACATCCTGTTCCAACCCAAGTTTCATCCCGGATTAGGGCTAAAAATATTTGATTTTTAATATATTACCACAAAAGCTGTAAATTTATATTTTATGTATGATTTGTCTTTCTAGTTTTAGTATTAATTTTGTGCATGAGGACATGCATTTCCTTTAGTTTGGAGGAAAATTATGAGTACTGGAATGTGATCGTAATCTGTAATTTATTTTTGCATCTTAGTTATAAATCTACTTGAAATATGTGTTTTAGTAACAGTATGCATGATTTTGTATGAATATGATCTGCAAAGTGTTATATGTTGAATTGTTGCAATATTACATGAATTTGTGTGATAATGTTATGTTTTTAGCAGGAAGATGTTGCACATAATTCATAGGGAAAGCTACAACCAAATGCAATTGAAGTAGTATGCAAGAAAACGTAGCAAAAATAGGTTATGAAAGCTATCTATGAAAAGCATCTACAAAAAGATGCTTTAGAAATGGTCTACAAAAATCTATTGTTGTTTTGTGCAAAATATTCCACATGTACTAATAGCTTGGTCAACATCGTGTGGACTATTGGAATAGTCAGCATTGATGATTCTTCATTCTACATTGGAGTTGACTGCATAAGGAATTTATTGTCTAATTTGTTAATGTTATGTAATTTTTTAATGTTATGTAATTTTTTAATGTTATGTAATTTGTTAATGTTATGTAATTTATTTATTGGTTAAGGGTTGTCTAATATGAAATGTAATGAATTTGTCCTCTCCCAAAGAAAAGGATAAAAATTTATCTTGTATTTTTAATAAGCTACGTAGATTTTAGGTTCTTAGTACGCATATTTAGTATCCATGCCACTTGGACAAGATTTATTCAAAATAGTGTAACAAATCAAATCTTGATTTTTCTATTGTAAGGGCACAATGTATAATTATAAATTACAAGCCCTCCATATTAGAAAGGCCCAACCAATGTCCATTTTCTAGTCCACAACAAAGGAGAAAAGTACATTGTTACATTGCACAAATGAATATTGGAATCAAGTAATAAAATAGTAGCATTATTTTCTTCTATGAGTATGGTAAAAATGTTTTGTTTTTCCTTCATGTTTTATCCATTGTTGTAGCTCTCATTTTTTTTTGCAAGTATGAATTAAGTAGCATTTATTTAGATTAATGAATATTACTTACCGAAGTATTGTAATTCTCAAGAACTTCACGGATAGTCATCTAGGAAGGAAAGTGCCATATTTTATTTCTTGGCCCACCTTCAGGCTGGTTTGGAAACCTATAACATTTAGTTAGATTAATGAATATAACTTACTAAAGTATTGCAATTCTCAAGAACTTCACTAATACTCATATAGGAAGGAAAGTTTCAAACTTTATTTCCCAGTCCACATTCAGGCTGGCTTGGAAACCTATCTTTTGTGAAGTCCATCCTTTAGAATTGGCTTCCTTATATACCCTCCTTAATTTAGTGGTTATCTCGTCCAGTCTTCCTGCTGATCACCTTATTTGGGAACATTATGAAAGTGGGGATTTTACTATTAAATCTACCTACCATATTTATATTCAAACCCATAATGCTCCTTTCACTTGTCATCTGGTGTGGCCCAAATATCTTATCCCTAAAATTTCTTTTTTCTCATGGTTGGCCTTTCTTGGGAAGATCCTCGCTTTTGATAACTTAATGAAAAAATGAATGTTAATACCCAAACAGTGCCACATTTGTGTTTCAAATTGGAAATATGTTCAAAAACTATTTTTGGAATGCCCTTTCTCTCTGTCCATCCTTGATAATTTCTTCGAAATTTTTAGCATTCCCTAGGCCAAACCGCAATCCTTCATCGATATTTACCCAATGGCCCTATCCATTCCATAAATCCTGATTTAAGTCCATTTGGAAATTTTATCTCCATCATTTCCTCTAGCAAGTCTAGTTTGAATGTAAAAATAGGATTTTTTCAATGTCCTACAAGGCTCCTATGTCCATAACCAATAGAATATTTTTCTTTGCTAAAGAAAATGCCCAGCTTTACCCTTCCACCAATTCCACCATTTCAAATTCTAAAACTTCCTTATGGGTTTCCCTCAACATTCTCATTCAAGAATCTCTTTCTTTAGGTCCCCCCAAAGTGAGTATTAATACCAATTGGATTCCTCCTCAAGAGGGATTGTGGAAACTAAAATTTTATGGAGCTACAAAAGGATAGCCAGGTCTGGCTAGAGCATGAGGTATTATTTGAGATCACCATGGTAAAAAAGTTATGGCTTTTGATAAAAAATTAGGTATTCAATCTAATCATTTTGCTAAATCCAGAGCTTTGTGGAGGGGCCTAACACTATTTCTATAAAATTCTAAAAATGTGATCATCGAGGGTGACTCCCTCAATATAATAAAGTACATGAAAATTTTAGAAAATTCTTGGAAATTCAATAATTGTGTGGAAGAAGCTCATAAAACAAAAAAGCACCCTTGGGAGCCAATCATCCAACATGCTTTTAGGGAAGCCAAAAAAGTGGTTTATGAGTTGGTAAATTTTGGCACTACCATCAATGGCCTAGTCACATGATCTAATTCCCTTCCTCAACATATCCTCGAATTGGTCAACAAGGAGATTTTTTTTCTTCCATAATTTGTGATGCTTGTTTTCAAGGTCCTACTTTCAAGGTGGCTCAAAGTGTTGATACTACTTGTTGTTTCTAGCCTATTTTATTCTCCTTGGATAGATTATTTGTTGGTTAGAATTCTTTCCATTAGTATTTATCTGATATCCACTAGGTTCCTGATCTGTTTCTCACATCCTTTTCTTTTGAACATTGATTTTTATGCCCTGACCTCCGTGAATTTCTGTATCCCTTTGCTTTTTCAAAGCATGTTTGTCACATTTTCCATCTCATGCTCCTTACCTCGTGATCTTGTTTTTTCCATTTTCAAAACTTACCCCCCACCTCACATGTCTTCAAATCCTTCTGCATGTGCTCCATTCATCACCACTTTCATTTTGTGTTTGTTGTATGCTTTTGTGCTTGGTGGAGAAAATGGCATACTTTTGGTTATCACATTCATCCTCAAGATCGATGAAAAAGCTATAATAAAAGAAAATTCTTGGGATTATCCAATGTCTTTTCATCATTCCAAGAAAATATTTCCATATCTCAACTTCAAAAACCAGATTAGTTGCTTCCCAAAGCTAGAAATTTTCTATCCTACAAAGAGATTGTGTCACAAGTTTAATCACTATGTTGTGAACTCACATCATTGTCCCTCTAGCAAGCATATTTGGTTGTGTTTTTCTATTATTTATGAGATAGAATTGTGGAACTTGATACCCTAGTGGTGGATTCATTGGTGGAATCCATCGTTGTTGAGAGAGAATATTTGCCTTTCTTATAGAAATTTATTGGAAATTATTATGAATTGACCATGGCCTTTTTGAGTAGTTGGGAGGAAGGGAGAATTACTGTCAAAGGCAGGGATTTTGTTGTGGATGTGATTTTGTTTATGACCATCTCTGGTTTACCTAATTTGGGAAGATATGTAATACATGAAAAGCATAACTGGAAGGTGGAAACAAAGGAATTTCCAGATAGACTGAAGATGCAAAAGCTGGAAAAAATAGGGATGACTAGGGCTGACCTCCCTTCACCTTGGAATAAGGTTATGAAACCTATAATGGAGTTCATTACAATTAATGATCCTGATAAGCAATTGAGGAGCTTTCATTTGGCCTTTGTCAACCATTTCAAAGAAATAAATATAATGAACATCCCTGAATATCTATTCAAGTCCATTCATTATTCCATTAAAAATTGTAGAAAGAAGAAAGGGGTTGATCTCCCTTCCCATCAAGTATTTTTCAAGGTTATATATTCTCATATCCTTTCCCACATTCTCACCACTCTCTTAGCCAAGCTTGATCCTTCTATGTATCATCCCCTTGATAAATTTGCCTCGTATGAGGATACCCCTAAGGAATATGAATTATTAACCCCTTTGTCAATGTCTACAAGAAATATGAAATTGATTTGTTCTGACAGTGATGAGGAGGCATCCAAAGGAAATAATCCTAAAATTAAAGAACTAGTTGGTTCTATGAGGAAATCTATCTGTTTTCGTAAGAATGTGTATGAGACAAAGAATATTTTAGATGGTGGAATCTAAATATAAAGAGGACTTCACTAAGAATGACCTAAAAAATTTGGTTATTCGAGCTATATCCACCGTAATTATTCAATCTGAGGAGTTTTAGGAAACATTGAAAGAAATGCATAATGCATTACATCTGTTGTTTTTCTACAAAAGCCTTCAAAGAGTCCAAGGTAGGAAAACTAAAGGAGCAAACTTGGACAAAGGAGACCCCCTCTAGGATGAAAGATAGCAGCAAGGAAGAAGTCAAGGATAGAGGCAAGGATCTTGCCTAACTTGTACTACTGAGGATGGGTTCAAGGATTTTCTTGAGGATGAGCATTGTTTTATTTTGTGTTAGCCTGAGTGGTCTAGCCTTCTATCATTTTTCTACTGTATTGGGTGTATTTGGGCTATTGACCTTCTCTTACTCTATTTCTAGAGTCCAGCATGAGTCTATGTTGTTTTTGTAACAAGGGTTCGTGACCCTTTCAAAACCTATTTTAAATGAAATACATAATTTACTTATAAAAAAATATAACATACCAAATTTAAAGTAGAGTAGAAATAGGAGAAGAGATTAATATTAACCTCAAGGAGGTAGGGCCCACTATGACAAAGTTTAGTTCCTTATTATATTCCTCCTAAAATACATTAGACTTACTTAGAATGTAGAATAGTCTTACAATATAAACTCAGTTAAATTGCATATTATAGAATTATAGAATATAATAAAATAGTTAATGCATTATTAAATCATAAAAGTGGATCCACACAAAAACCTAGACAAATTCATAATTGCATTCTTTAAATTAAGTGTAATTTCTTTTACTGCAACTTTTATTTTTATGTCAAAAACTAAGAAAAAGGGAATAAAAGTCAATGGTTAGAATTGTGCATGTCTATACATGATAACTATTATTTAAATCTAATCCTGGTTTGATAATTAAGTGTGATATATTACAACTCAACATATATACACATAAAAAAAATGGTGTTGTAGAGAGAAATAATAGGACAATAATGGAGTCAGCAAGAACCATGTTGGAGAACAAGAAGTTGGAGAGGAAGTTTTGGGTTGAAGCAATGCAAACAACAACCTACATCCTGAGTAGAAGTCCCATAATGGTATTGAAAAACAAGATACTCTATGAAGCATGATATGGTAAGAAGCTCATGGTGGCTCATATTAGAGTATTTGGTTTTTTATAATTTTTCACATTGATTATGCTAAAAGGAAAAAATTAGACCCCAAGAGTGAGCCTCACATTTTTACCTGTTATAGTGATGGTAGTAAGGCTTACAAGTTTCTCAATCCTATTAGTAAGAAAAATTTTGTTTCTAGGGATTGCAATTTTTTTGAGAATTATGTGTTTGTTGATCATAACCAGAATAATGCAAAGTTTATTAGTGAATGAGGGTATAATTTTGATGGATAAATGGAGTTCAATCAAGATACTCTACAAATTCTTAGTGTAAATGGCAACAATACTAGTTCTTCCCAAGAGATAGTTTTCCACCAACTTAAATCCAAATTAAAAAAAGAGGTTGTTACTTCCACATCCAGCAATTCAGATGTTGGATCAAAACTACTAGACGAGAATAAAAAGACTTCAAGCTCAGTTAGTTAATAATATTGAAGATATTGAAGATGAAATGACTTACTATGCCTTATCTTACATTTTTAGTGAATCAAGGAACTATGTAGAGTCTAGTCAAAGGAAAGAATGGATTGAGACCATGAATTTTGAGATGGAGGCCATTGATAGAAATGATACATGTAGGGTTATGCATAAGGGTTTAGCCCCAAAATATTTATAAAATCCTAACGAATCGATCTTGAAATCCTAACGAATCATGTCCAAGGAGAAATGGCAAATTGCATTATATTTCACCAAAACTTTTCAAGCTATGGTGAATTTCTCTATGTTGGGGGCTATGCCTATCAGTTTCCAAATTATAGATCTATATGGTAAAATCAAAGGCTTTATGCCAATAGGAAAATCTATGTCGATTAGACTATGCCCATATAAAAATGTTGATAGAAAAAATCTATGTCCATCGGTCTGAGCCGATCGGTTGAAGACATGACAACCAAAAAATACCAATCAATTGCAGACATGATGGTTAAAAAATGTTGATCGATTGTAGACATGATAGTTGAAAAATATCAATTGGTTGTAGATATGCTGATCATTGCAAAAATATCGATCATTGATGTGTTGCAATAATTTCGATGTATTGCAACAATATTGATGTGATGCATCAATACCGATGCATTGCAGTAATGCTGATCGAATGCAACAATGTCAATCAGATGTAGCAATGTCAATGTGTTGCATTAATACTGATCATATGCAATAAGTTTAATCGATTGTAGTACTACCGATCATATGCAGTAATACCAATTGAATGTATCAATGTCAATTAGATGCAACAATGACAATCGATTGTAGCAATGTAGATCGATTGCATCAATGTTGATCGAATGCAATAATACCGATTGAATGTATTAATATCAATCGAATGCTCAAATGGTGATTGAATGCAACAAAGCTGATTGATTATAGAAAATACCATAAGATACCATAAAGATGATCAAATGCAACAAAGTTGATCGAATGCATCAAATTTGATTGTATGCAACAATGTTGATCGGATGTAGCAATGTCGATCGAATGCAACAATGATGATCCGATGTCAATTAGTTGCATTGATGATGCATTGCATCTATACCATGTGTCAACCATGCATTAAATGATTGCATGCAGATGCCATGTGTCGATTATTTATTCGATGGTTTCATTCAAAAAGTCTATATAAAGGCATAAACAATCATTTTTTCACCTTTTCTAACATAGTTTTCATCACACACCTTCTATTTTAACCCTTTTCTAATGCTTTCCATCAAGTTTCCAATACCTTCCACCCTACCTCCTGATCCATAGTCCCTCGTACCCTATAAAATAAACCAATGGCATCCCCTACCACCCCTGCAATGTCAAAAATTAATTTCAAAAACCTTGTTTGCCCCCTAATTTCCAAAATTTTAACAACATCGGGTTACGACATGTCATGGGTCCAAGACTCTGGTCTTCAGGGTCTAGTTTCGATGTCGTAGTTTGACATAGACATAAAACTACTGGAGAGGATAATTGCAGGTTACGACATTGATTCGACCATGGTAAATGTTGTCATTGACAACAAAAATGTCAGATTTTCTTTCACAACCTCAGACATCTCCAGATTGATAGGATTGCCTCACATTGGTTGTGATCCTATCACATCGAAATTCACTTTAACTGATGATGATAAACTCTACCTGGAGACCACCTTCAATGTCCAATTAGAATATTTTCAAGGTATAACTGCATATTTTTATATTTAATTGAATTTAAAGTCTAGGGTTTTACAATTATTGATTTGTTTTTTGTAGTTATCGCTACCAAGTCTAGAAGGGGTTTGATTGTACTAGGTATTCAGAACAAGTTTCTTTGAGCATGTTGTGAATTCTTCCTAGCTAGACTCATTCTACAAGGAAGACCGATAGAAATTTTGATGTGGGCATTGGCATATTTGGTTCGTTGTATTGCACACCAACAATTCGACTGGTCCACCTATGTCTCACATCGCATCAGAATGGATATCCAAAATGTGAAAACCCATGCTTCTCCATCTCAAAAATCAGCACATGCAACTACATTCTTTGTTTTTTTATGAATCATATTATAATTTGCAGAATACTATAGTACCGACTTCTTGGCACCTAGACCTAGCCACTGCAACCATGACAATACAATAGGTGTAGGTAATTTTTACTTAATATGAAACTAATAATTTTTTATATTCAATATGTTTGTCATTTTTATAATTTTAATAATTTATACAAAATACAAAAAAGGGCATCCTCTTCCTCTTCAAAGCGGGATGTTGCTTTCAGAGGTTATAATCTAGAGGAATCAAGAGACTCTGAAACACCTACGGAGGAAACAATGCCACCACTAAGAAGAAGATCTAGGAAACATGTAAGATCTAATTCTCCTAATCCTCGACAACCTCCACTTGCACGTCCACTACCAACTGGCGTAGTTGCGCAAGAGGTCTCATCTTCGGCAAGTAAGTTTTATAGTCTGCCTTCACAAAATTTGTTACCAAATTTTACTGTGTTTTTATTAATTTTTATAATGTGTTTTTAGATGTACAACACACCCACATTCCATTTGCAGTTGTGGCTGTGCAAGAGGTCTCATCTTCAACCGGTAAGTGTTATAAATTAACAATAAATTTTACAATCTACCTTCACAAATTTTGTAACCAAATTTTATTTTGATTTTTTAAGGTCCTCAACAACAATTTCATCAAGGAAGACAACAGTCGATGCCACCCTCCTCCACCATGCCAACCTCAAATGCGAGGTCAACAATGGTTCCAAGGTGGAAAACATTTTCTTCCATCTAGGCCATAGGGAACAACATCCAAGCAATTTTTAGGATTCAAAAATATATCTTTTGGTAATTTTACAGGTGTACAGGAAGCTTCTGGTGTTGGGTTAGATAATCCTCCACTTGATTAGGATTTCTTTTTACAAGGCAACATACCCACTATTTTTCAAGTAATAGATCTGCTTCGAGATCCTCAAAATGAAGTAGGAGCAGAATGTTCAAGTCCATCTCCTCCTAAGGAAACTGGCACCCCTCAGGCTCATCCTCTACTAGAGGATGAAAAAGTAAATTTTTTTGAAAATGAATTAGTTTCTAACAATGTTCAAGCAACCATTAAATATTCTTTAATTCCAGATGTAAAATAAATGAAACAATGGGAGTATCGGGCCAAAGTTTTGATAAAGGAAATAAATGCTCGATTCAAAAAAATTCAAAAAGAGAAAACTATTTTTCTTTAGTTGAAAATGAACCAGAAAAGCTTGATGCTCTACTACATCAAGCTAAATCTGGCATGGTGAAGGTTACAACATCTTACAATGATGAAATTTTAGGCATTATGTTGAACAGATTGGAGAACTTAAATGTTGAAGCCCAAGCTTATTTTAATGAATGGGCATGTGATAAGAAAATGGTTGTTGTTGTTGTAGCTACAAGGAATGTTGTCGAGGTTAGACTAATGTGTTCTAAAGTTTTTTTGTTCTCTTTTTTAAAATGTAAATATCTGCTGACTACTTCTTATTTTTCCTTTTGCAGGTAAAGTTTGATAATCTGAGGAAGCAGGTTCAAAACCTGCAAGACTATCTCCAGATGGCAAAGGATTTCTTAATGGCTTCTATGGCAATGAAAAAAGAGCTCAGGAAGTAGTTCGACAAAACAACGCTTTTAGGAAGATCATTATCCAAAATGGATTGGATCTTGATGTTCTACTTAAGGAGAAGGGTAAAGAAGTTCTTGCACCAATATCCGAAGATGTTGGGAAAGAGGAAAACACCCTACTTGAAGGCTTGAAAAGTGTAGAGAACATCCTTGTCAGTTCTAGAGCAATGGAGAGGATTGATAACTAGCCCGAGGGAGGACCCCTTGAACTGCAGAATGTGGAAGCAATGAAAAAGGGAAAAGAAGCTGAAACTACCTCTAGCCCCCCATCTAAGGAATGAAAAGGATAGCTTGGTTGTGTTATTGCTTTTAAAAATTTTATTTTATCAAAAATATAATTTTATGATATGTTTTCATTTGAAAACAAGACATTTGTTGTTATTACTTGAGTATTATACTATTTACATTTATATTTGTGTGTTATTTTCATCACTTGAGTATTATGTTGTTTCAATTATGCTTGAGTTTACGAAGGATATATCTATGCATGGGTTTAAATTTTCATTTTATTCAAAGTCAATCTTGTTATGATATAAAAATGAGTATTGTCTTGTGTATTATGCTATATTATTTTTATATTTCCATATCTAGAGTAATATGCTATTTGCATTTTGCCTTCTAGAGTACATACAACACCTTTTAAAAGAAATATTTACTAATGATACATACATGCATGGTTTGAAAATTTTTAGTTTATTCAAATTCAAAGCATAAATCATAATATTTTGTCAACATAGATAGTTAATTCAATAACAAAGCTATGATATAATAATGAGAGTTATCTTGTGTTATTTCCATAACTTGGATTTCATGCTATTTCCATTTATATTGTATTGTTGTTTCCGTAACTTGAGATTTATGCTATTTGCATTGTGCTTTCTACTATTCTAGACTACATACAACACTTTGTAAAAGAAATATTTACTAATTATGTATGCATGCATGGTTTTAAAATTTCCAGTTTACTCAAAGCTAAAGCATAAATCATAAAATTTTGTCAACATAGATAGTCAATAACATTAAAAAGCAAATACGGGAAATCATTGATTATAGATTTTTTTAAATCATTGTAATTTTACAAATGATATCAAATATGGAAAATCATTGATTATATGAATTTGTTTAACTCATTGAAATTTTACATTGTTGGAAGTTGAAACAAAGTCTTGTCGACTTCTCCAAAAGAACCAAGAATCCTTTGTGAATTTTATATTTCCATAATCTCATCACTGCAAGTTGACTCATTATCCTCATTATCAACAGTATTAGTGAGACCTCTTCTATCCTCTAGGGACTTCCAATATGTCAAAGCTCTATCATAGGGAAACTTATCCAACTCGTACGATGACACATACATTCTCAAACAATTTTCCAAATTTTTGTCCAACCTATTACGAACTTTAGATTTAACAAAATATAGTGCATTGAAAACCCTTTCATCTTCAATAGATCCCAAAATCATTGTCTGACATAATTCATATAAAATAAAGTATTCACTCATAGTTTCTTGTAAGACACTACTTGGATACAATTTTTGCCACAAACGCGTGATGGAACCAAGTCTCATGTGGGTTTTTGAAATGTGCAATTTGATTAACCATTGTTATTCCAAAATTGGTTGATTGTTGTCTCAAAAGTTCTTTGTTTAGAATACCATTGATTTGAATGCCATTTACTTCCACACATTTAGAGAAATATGTCATAAGAGTGCCCATATATTTTATAAACAACTCACTTTTACTACTATGGTCAAGACAAGGATTCCAGAACATGGGATTAACAACAACCATGGCCTCAAGTAGCTCATCTCTGTGAAAATGATCTCTTATTTCCCTTGTTAATGTTTTTGCAATTCTTTTCAATTTATTCTTAGTACTATCCAAAACCTCATCAAATCCACAATGTGTTATGGGCACTTGTTCAACATCATCTGTAAGTGTATCTAACCACTTTTCATAATGATATAAAGGAATCATCTTTCCATGGATAGCAATACAAATATTATCATTGATGTTGAACTTTAAAAAGTTGTTAGGATCATTGACTTGAACTAACGTATTCCAACTATCAAACAAAGGATCCTTAAAATTTTCTTCGAACAAGTAAATCTTATCAATAAGCATACATATTTGTTTTCTCATCCTGATGAAATCGATAATATAAATTGCTCTTTCCTATGTGAGTTTAATCAAAGAATTCATTTCTTGCAACAATGGAAGAATACCACATAATGTGAGAAGAGTTTCCAAGTTAGTCATACAAAATAGCAAATCTTTTGCCTTGTCAACATCCCTACGATGTGCATACATAAACCCCACTAAGGATTGATATTCTGAAAAAACCCTTTTTGTAAGAAGAAATAGTGAAATCCACCTGGTGTCCACATATTTTAACAATTTTCTGCCTTCAATTACACCTAGAGAAAACTGTTGAAACTCTACAAACCTTTTTGGACTGCATGAAAAGTAAGAGTGTATTTCATGGATGAGATCTTCCACTCTGGCTACATTTTCAAATGTGCTCACAATTTTGTATGCAAGATTCATTCGATGAGCCATGCAATGAATGGGAATCAAATATGGGGTAATTGATGTCTGAAGTCTAACACAAAGACCATTCCTTTGTCCTTGCATTGTAGCTGCACCATCAGCTCCAACACAAATTAACTTTGTGGCAATTTCTTTTTCATCCATTCTAGCAATATCCTTTAAACTGGTTACAACAACATTGTAAATATTTTCCGCATTACAATTTTCCATCATCTTATGTAGTGCTAGTAAATGAGGTTGTCTCAAATGATTTTGGAATGTGTAAACATGTATGCAAATCCAAGATGTGTTGTCAACAATCGTTACCTCATCAATGGAAAGTGAAATAAATTTGGCTTGTTTTACATTCTCTCTTAGGTCCTCCTTCTCAACCAGTGATAGATATTTTACCATTTCCCAACCACTTCGATCTGACCAATGGGAACTGGTAAGGTTTTGTACATCGACTAGTTGAAATAGTTGCTTATAATCAGCAAAATCAGACATGGGTCGACCCTTTTTTAGAATATTGTATACAACAACAAACTACAAATATTTTGAGGCTAATACGATCTTATTAATTTTTTGAAATTGGGCCTGGATTGTTCCACCCTTCTCAATGAGAGTTTGTTGGTGTTTCATTACTTTTTCGTATTCAAGTGCATATCTGACATGCACACATTCTGATGCATCCTTCCACCTATGAGATTTCTTAATTGTTCCATCACTTTGTATTTCTTTGATATAAACTTTCCCATAGTGTTTTTCTATTGTATCTTTCTTATTTTGCAACAAATGATCCTTTCCTAGTTTCCAACTACAAATAACGCATCTACACATTTTCTCTATCTCATCTCACTCAATAAAGGGGTATAACCATACCCATTCATTTTTAAAATCCCTTCCAATAGTCCATTCACTTGTCTTTTGATATTTAGATTTTTGACTAGAAGATTCCCCAGAGGTCTGCATTTTAATTGTACTATCATTTTCTTTTTTGATTGATGTGTCTGTATTAGGCATCTCGTGAAGTGGTTGTTGAATGTCGTTATTAGGAAAATTATCATGTGGTCCCATCTCATCCATTGGAATATCTTCGAGTGGATGCATATCAGGGTCGACAATGTTTACTGCATTCAATGTTTGGTGTTCTATATCATTTTTGGATGTAAAAAGGCACTATTTTAAAGAATTAACATAATACAATTTTACAAAGCATTTAAAAAGAGGTAGATAAGCAAACAATCATTTATCTATTAATAAAGAAAGGCTTTATATTTAAGAATAACAGATAGAAAAAGTAATGATTTGATGGTAAAAGGTGTTTGTACCTTCATGTTGTGCAGATGTGGATGCCTCATTGCATTTTGATATTTGTGTAAAATATTTTAGAATTATCTTTTTACTAAAATATTGGCCTCTATTCTTTCCATATTTAGTAGGTGACATTGTACCTATAAAGAAAAACCTTTAGATGTTAGGAAATGAATATGAAATTGAAGGAAAATCGTATACTTCCCTCAATAATAATTTGCGTTTCTAAGTAACCAAGGTTAAACTATAATTCCATAAAGAATCTATGAGTCTTTAGATGAACCTACACTACCCTCTAGAATGACCTCTACTTGCGTGCTTAAAGAACAACAACAAATCAAAACAATGCTAAGAAAACATACTCTAACAGACAAGAAGCAATCTCTGACAACAAAAATGCTCCTAACACACAACAAGATGATATGGATACTTGTCTACCATAGTTGTAGATAGTGCATCTACGTTGCCTATGAAACTGAAGAAAAAGAGCTTTGGACAACAAAATTGTGGAAGAAGAATACTCTACCTAGAAATTCTAAAGAAACTAACAAAGGTTAAAAAAGAAGTAACAAGGCTACAACAACAAGTAGGCATTAAGTCAAATTTATTGCTAGAGATTATCCAAAACAAAACAAGCACATTGATTTTTGGAAGCTTTCAATTTACCTATTGTCATAGTCATCACAACTTTCTATCATCGATAGTCACTTTAATGTTACTGCAACTGATCGATCATGACCGATTGATAATACTCTGCAATAGATTATCCTCTACAATAGATCATCACACTATCAAAATATCTATAATCGATCAATTTTTGATGATCGATAATCTATTGCAACCAATTAGTATGTGTTGAGAGGTAGTCCTCTACAATAGATCATCACTATCAAAATATCTATAATCGATCGACAATTATCGATTGATAATTCTATGAATGTGATAGTCCTATAACTATTTGCAACCTATCGGATTATGTTGATTAACACTCCTATAACCAGTCATCTTATGTTGATTGACATTCCTCTATAATAAATTAGCTTATATGATTGATACTCATCTATAACTAATCATATTATATCGATTGACACTCCTCTACAATCGATAATCTTATATCGATTGACACTCCTCTGCAATTGATCAACTTATGTCGATTGACACTCTATAACCGATCGATATATGTCAATTGACACTCTTCTGCAATAAATCGATTTATGTCGAGAGGCTATCCTTTGAAATTGATTCACCTTTTTAGGTTTCTACAACTGATCGACATATGTCGATTGACACTCCTCTACAACAGATCGGTTTATGTTGAGAAGCACTCCTCTGCAACCTTGTCAAGTTTGTGGAACCGATCGGTGTCTTTCGATTGACAATCCCCTACAACCAATCGGTAAATATGTCGACTGATAATAGGTTTTTCATTGCTTCAGAGCTATTTTTGAGTTAGAGTGTTTTAGATGTATGTTTATCGGTACCCCCTTCAGTATTTATATGGGTAGTATATGTGGCGAATTGGGCGGGAAAAACAAAATTATTTATAATTTGAAGGTGAATTGTCCATGGAATTGGGTGAAAGTGGTTGGTGAATTAAAATAAAAATAGGATAATTATTATCACCGTCGGGTGAATCGACCCCAAAAAAATTCCACCCCAGAAATTTTGGGCGAATGGGCCCTAGTGAAAGGTCCCAAAATTAGCAAATTTAAAATTTTGAAAATCCTAAATATAGCTAATTTGCGATGATTCGCACTTATGCATGATGCTAGATACATGGAATTCATTTAGCCTACTAGTGACATGGATTTAATTGGTGCAAAATGGGTCTACAAGACCAAGTTATTTGTGATGGAACAATAGACAAACACAAAGCTAGACTAGTAGCAAAAGGGTATGCACAAACATATGGAGTAGACTATGAGGATAATTTTGCTCCTGTGGCTCGCCAAGATACTATTAGATTGATGCTTTTATTTTCTACTTAGAAAGGATTGGAAGTTCACAAAATGTATGTCAAGAGTGTATTCTTGAATGGTGACATTGAAGAAGAGGTATATGTGGAGCAGCCACAAGGTTATGAAATAAAGGGTAATGAGCATTGGGTATGCAAGTTGAAAAAGTACTTTATGGGCTGAAAAAATATCCAAGAGATTGGTACTCAAAGATAGATGGATGGTTCTCTAAAAATTGCTTTGAAAGGAGCAAAAATGAACCAACTCTTTACATGAAAATTTTTGACACTAACATGTTTTATGTTTGTCTTTATGTTGATGATCTCATTTTTACAATAAAGTCCAAAGCTATGATGCAAGACTTCAAGGAGATCATGAAAAGTGATTTTGATATGTATGATATTGGAAAAATTAAATACTTTCTTGGTATGGAATTATATCAAAGGGAACATGAGATCTTAATATTACAAGCCAAGTATGCCCAAGACATGTTGAAGAAATTTTCATCTCTAGATTGCAAAGTTGTTGATACTCCTATTGCTAGTGGGGTGAAGCTTATGAAAGAGGATGGGAGTCCTCTTATAGATAATAATACTTTTAGAAGTATGGTGGGTGGATTTATGTGTATTATATCCACAAGACCTAAACTCAACTAGGTGATCAAGGGCATATGGTTACATTCCACCCAGATAGATGTGAGATAAGAAAATCAAAAACTAGAAAAGTCATTGCCAATGCAAGAAGAACTCCAAATAATCTATACATGCTTAGTGAGATCAAAGGGGAAAAGTGCTTTCTATCACAAGAAGATGAGAGTTGGTTGTGGCATAGAATATTGGGTCACTTAAATTTTGACAACATAGTCAACATAAGCAATAAGCAGGCTATCAGAGATTTACCCAAAATAAAAAGGCCACAAAATACAATCTATGCACCTTGTCAACATGGAAAGAAAACTAGAACAAGCTTTAAATCAAAAGGATATATGTCATATGAGCCATTAATTCTAATACATACTGATCTATGTGGTCCTACCATAACACAGAGTATTTAAGGTGAGAGTTACTTTATATTGTTTATAGATGATTACTCTAGAATGGTTTGGGTAGCTTTCCTGAAAGAGAAGTCGGATGCTTTTGAAAAATTCAAAGCATTTAAGGAACTGGTTGAAAATGAAACCGATAAGAGGATCAAGTGTTTGAGATCTAATAGAGGAGGAGAATTTACCTCAAATGAATTTGTAGAGTTTTGTGAACAACATGGGATCAAGAGAGAATACTCAACAATGAGAACTCCTCAACAAAATGGAGTAGTTGAAAGGAAAAATAGGACTATTGAGAATATGGCTAGAGCTATGTTAAATGAGTCTAAACTCTCATATGGATTTTGGAGAGAATAATTCAACATAGTGATATACATAATCACTAGGGCTAAAATGAGGGTAAATCATCACAAGACTCCATATGAGCTTTTGAAAGGAAGATCAACCACTATTAAAACACTTCAAGGTTTTTGGAAGCAAGTGCTACATAAGATGAGAAGATCAAAACTTAGGCAAGTTTGACCCAAGATGTGATGAGGGAATTTTCCTTGGTTATTCCTCTAAGAGTAAAGCCTATAGATGCTTCAAAAAGAGAACACACACTATTGTAGAAAGTATAAATGTAATAATTGATGAGAAGATAGATTTAAGAGAACCAGTTCAACAAACTGTGTGTCAGGAAGATGGAAGTTGTCAAGAATAGTTTCATGAGGAATCGAATGAAGAAGAAGAAGAAACACAAAAACTTCTTCCTAAAACTCCATCCAGATATGTATAGAAGCATCATCCAAAATATCTAATCATTGGAAATCCAGATGAAAGGTAGACAAGGAGAAGGATAATAACACCATCTCAACAAGTAAATTTTTCTTTGCTATCTAAGATTGAGCCAAAGGACTTCAATCAGGCAAGTGGAGATGAGTTATGGATTAAGGCAATGGATGAGGAATTAGATCAGATAGAGAAAATCAAGACTTGGGAACTTGTTCCATGACCAAAGGACAAAAATGTGATCGACACAAAATGGGTATTCAAAAATAAGCTAAATGAAGATGGACAAGTAGTAAGGAATAAAGCAAGGTTAGTGTGCAAAGGTTATGCACAAGTAGAGGGAATTGAATTTGATGAAACATTTGCTCCAATTGCACGACTTGAAGCCATAAGAATATTTTTAGCCTTCTCAAGTTTTAAAAACTTCAAGGTATATCAGATGGATGTTAAGTCAGCATTTCTAAATGGTGTTCTAGAAGAAGAAGTCTACATTGAACAACCAGAGGGATTCATATTAATAGATAAACCAGATCATGTATGCAGATTGAAAAAGGCATTGTATGGTCTAAAGTAGGCTCCGAGAGCATGGTACTCAAGATTGGATAAGTATCTTTAGGAACAAGGATTCAAAAAAGGAATAGCAGACAACAATTTATACATCAAAAATGAAGGGAATGATCTACTAATTGTGGTTGTTTATGTTGATGACATCATTTTTGGAGGAAACAATGATAAGATGTGTAAAGAATTTGCTAAGAACATGCAAAATGAATTTGAGATGTCTATGCTTGGTGAGTTGTCCTTCTTTCTTGGACTTCATATTTTACAATCAGAGAAAGGAGTATTTCTCTCACAAACTAAGTATATAAAAGAGATGCTAAAGAAATTCAAGTTAGAATATTGCAAACCAGTAAGTACCCCTATGGTCACAAGATGTAAGTTAAGTAAGGATGATGAATCTCCAGAGGTAGATCAGAGATTATACAGATCTATGATTGGCAGCTTGTTGTATGTTACAGCTACAAGACCAGACATAGTGCAGTCAATGGGATTAGTGGTAAGGTTTCAGGCAGCACCTAAGGAAACACATGTGGTAGTAGTAAAGAGAATTCTCAGGTATCTAAAAGGGACTATGGATTTTGGGCTCTAGTATCCCAAAAGTGATAGTTTCACACTCACAACATATACATATGTAGATTGGGCTAGCAACATTGATGACAGAAAAAGCACAAGTGGAGGAGCATTCTTTCTTGGAGACTATTTAGTCTCTTGGCTAAGTAAGAAGCAGGTTTCAGTATCCTTATCTATATTAAAAGCATAATATATTATAGCAGTAGCCATTTGTACACATGTATTATGGATGAAGCAAACTCTAGAAGACTTCAAGATAAAATATGATCATCCTATTCCCATATTATGTGATAATACAAGTGCTATAAGTATCTCAAAGAATCCAATGATGCACTCTAGGACAAAGCACATTCCGATCAAGTATCATTTTCTAAGAGAACAGGTGATAGATAAATAGGTCAGGTTAGAATATGTTACTACAAAGGAGCAGATAGCAGACATTTTCACTAAGCCACTTTCGAAGGAAACCTTTGAGTATCTTCGAGAAAAACTGGGAGTAATACTCCCACCCCAGAATTAACCACCTCAAGAGGAGGTGGTGGAGGGGCTAAGCTAAGAAACTCATTCTTAGCCCCGAGCCCCAAAGGTGACCCTTTGCCATTGATGTCAAAGGGGGAGATATTTGAGTAAGGGGGAGAGATCTATGTTTGAAGGAAAGCATTCAGTTAGGGGGAGCAGTTTCCTAGGGGGAGCAAAATGAAAAGGTCAAGAAAATGGTAAAAAGTTATTGGGTTGCCATCAATGACAAAGGGGGAGATTGTTGGACATTTTGAGTCAAAGTTGTCATTGATGTCAAGGATAAATTATCATTGATGTCAAAAGGTCAAAAGGAGTAATGCAAAAGGTTGATGGCAAAATAAGCTTCATAATATTTATTTTTAAATATTATGTAAAAGGTTTTTATTAAAACCATGGTTGGGAAAAATAAAAGGTTTTTATTAAAACCATGGTTGGGCAAAATAAAATTTTTTTATTAAAACCATGGTTGGGTAAAATAAAAGGTTTTATTAAAACCATAGGTGGGAAAATTAAAAAGGTTTTTCTAAAAACCTAAGGAGGCTTTAATTTTTAATAAAGCCCAAAGAGGATGTAAAATATTAAATTTATAATATTTAAATTCTATTGAATTTAAATAATTATAAATTAAAATATTAACAAGGCAAATGTTAGCACCAACTCCCAATGCATTATCCTCCACCGACGTGCATGGTAAAGAGGGCATAAGGTATTTATACCTTAGCCAAACCAAAGTTTAGCATTCGATTAAAATGTGTGCATCCAAAATATTTGAAGCTCATGCAAAATTTAATCAAGCACCTCCGAATTGCAAGTGTGGTAGTGGATGTCGCATCGAAGGAAGAGCCAAAGGCTCTTGAGGGTCGTGAGGAGGTCAAAGCACATATTGCGCTTTAAGGCATCAAAGGAGCACGTGGCTCACATGGCGTGGAAGCCATGGCCAAGGCGCTGTGGAGAGAGTGGTGCAAGTTTGAGCCTCATGGATTGCAAAAAGGGTAATAAAGTTTTTGAAATTATTTTAATTTGCATGTGCTGAGGTCTTAGGAGGAATAAGGTGAAAGTTAGAAATTATATTTGCATATTGCTAAGGTCTTAGGAGGAATAAGGTGGAAGTTAGGTTATGATATTAACCTAAGTGTTGAAAGGTTATTTTGGCTAGGGTAAATTTGTTTTACCTTAGAAAAATTAGAAATTGATTTATTGCATTATTTTATAAAGTGATTTATTTAATTAATGCAATATTAAGTAGGGAGTCATAAGTAGAGTTTGGATTATTTTTGAGATATATTTCTAAAAAGGGTTATGATGAAATTAAAATGATAAGAGGTTCTTTTGATGAGTTAGAGTTTTGGAAGAAGTGTTTTGATTGAATATTTGTGTTGTTGGATATTATTTTAAGAAGGAGAAATAAGGTGTAATTAAGTTTGATTATTTTTGTAATTGAGAATTATTTTGTGAGAAAGTTAGTGTGATATTTTATCATCTAACTATTGAGATTGGCAAAAGAGAAAATTGTGATTGAGACAGGTTTGCTAAGGTCACTTCTACATCAAATAAAAGGTATGGGCATATTCTTCCTAGTGAGTGATTGTTGAAAGTTGTGAATGCAAAGTTGGAGTGAAAAGGATTGTTTGGTAAGCATTGTTGAGTGTGTTTTGAATTAATGCTTCAAGGTTTTCTAAAATTGAGAGTTGTTGATAAAACCTTGTTTTATAAGCATTGTTGTTGAAGTGAATTGATTGAGTGAAGAACTTGAACTAGGGTTTGCAAAGATCATGAGTATCATTGTTATGTGAGATTGGTTGATGAGCATTGTTGGAAATATTTGAGTGAGTGTTCATATGCTTGGACTAGGGTTTGTGAGCAAGGATTATTTCATTGAGTGATTGGTTGAGTAGAGTTGGTTGAGCCTAGTCAAGTGGATGTGTGAAGTGATAGTTCAAGTTCTATGAAACAAATTATTCTATATTCTGAATTGATTTGAGAAAGAGGTTGAGTGTTGATGAATGTGAAACATATTGAGTCTCTAACAATTATCTATATGTTTCTGTGGTAAAAGAGTGATTGAAAGTGATTGAATATTGTGATGAATGTGAAGCATATTGAGTCTCTAACAATTCTCTTTATGTTTCTATGAGTTTGGACAAGTTCTAGTGTGGGCTTGTTGAGCAGATTTGAGGCAAGTCTTAGAGAAGACTTGTGGACAGATTTGTGTGAGATTTTGTGGAAGCTTACAATATAGATTTGAGGACAATATTTGAGGATAGATATTGAGGATAGAGTTTGGTGCAGATTTGAGGATAGGTTTGTGCTAGACCAGAGACAGATATTGAGCAGATTTGTGCTAGATCGAAGGACTATGTTTAGTGTAGATTTGAGATAGAGCTTTGGAGGTGATAGAGTATAGAAGATGATAGTCTCCAGTGGATAGAGATCCATTAGCCAGGGTAGTGAGGATAGGTGTCTTCAGTGGATAGATATCCATTAGCCAGAGTAGTGGGGTAGCAGTTCTTCTAGAAGATCACCAGTTAGAGCTAAGGAGAAAGAGTTCTCCTGTGGATAGATATCCACGAACTTGATTAGGGGATTGGTGTCTCCTTTGGACAGAGGTCCATAAACATTGTAGGGAAAGGATTCCCAAAGAGAATTTATTTGAGAAAAATTTATAAGGAATATTTTCTCCGTGGAGTAGCCCACATTGGGTGAACCACGTTAAATCATGTCTCTCATGTGTGTGATGCTTTGTGTGATGTTTATTGCTTTAATATTATTGATGTTATCATTTGGATTAAAAAGAAAAAAGATTTATCTTATACTATTCATCCCCCCTCTCAGTATAAGCACATGTTCTTCACTACTGAAGGTAACTCATGGGAGACTCACATAAATGTTGGACATTTCTTCCTTTGACATCAAAGGGAGTATTATTGAGGGTGATGTCAAAAGTCACCCATAATTATTTAATTAATATGTGAGTTTTAAATAAAATAAATAACATGCAAAAATATCTTAAATTGGGTGTTTTATTCATGCAAATCAGGAATTTTGGATAATTTAAAACTAAATATAAAAATAGCATGCAAAGTGGCATAATAAAAGTTGTTTTTTAAAAGGCTAGTTTTTCACTTTTTTATATTTTTTAGTTTTTTTGCATGATCAAGGCTGATTGATCATTTGTAATTGGAATATTTTTGAAATATAGAAGAATCAGATTTTTTTAGAGTGCACTATTATGGATTTTTTTAAAATTTTATATTTGTGTGTTTTTCCAATTCTAGATCTAATTTTCTTATTTGGACCAGCAATATAATTTTCTGAAATTGGAGCTTTTGGATGAGGATATTTCATCATTTGGTATTCATAATTGGTTTAACTTAATCACCAAACACTCTTGGACAATTTTTGGGTGATATCCATGCTCAATTAATGTTATTTTTGTCTTAGATCATAGTTGCTTTATTGCTTTTTTTTTTTATCTCTCCACCTCAAGAACTTTTAGGCTCCACCTAATTGGTTTTTTAGTTTTTTCTTGACTTAGAACCACTAAAATTTAGGGAGGTACTTACAATAAATCAATTTTCCTTTGGGTTCTCATTTTACCCTTGGTAAAGACATCAATTTGTAATGTAAGTCGGTCATCCTATAGGGCAATCATCCTTTTAGTGGTGACATAAACTCCCCCATATTACCAATGTCTACTCTGATGGCTAAGTTCTAGATATTGGGATGACCTTCAAAGGAAATATTTGAGAATTTAATCCTAGATTCTGCATCACTAGTTTTGAGTATGTAGCCTAAGGCATGAGGAATGCGGCTTATTGGAGTTCCTCATGATTAAAGAAGTAGGGATCAAGGTAAGGATATTGCCAGGCATATGGGTATTTTTTGTAATTGTTTTGAGTTGGGACCAAATCCCTTACTAGGTTTTGGGGATGTTGCTACATAGGGATCAATATAGGCACTATTTGTTGTCTAAAATATTGGGGTTAGCTGAACTCTTTATTAGATTGATATGGATACCTCTAATGGCTATTTGGAGGAGGCTAGTACCCATAGTTACCTAGATAGTAAGGATATTTATGATAATTCTAACTTAACCTTTGGAAAGTTTGTTTCTACTTAAGTATCATCATTAAATTGATTAAGGTCTTCACAATGTTATTCAAATTATTAATTTTTGAGGATTGGGAAGTCAAGGGAGATTGACTTGAGGTAGGGATATTTAGTTGTACCAAAATTTGGTTGAAAATTAAGGTTTTCTAAATAGTCATAGGATACACAAATGGATGTAACTGATAGGGCAATAAAATGTTAGGAAATAGATACATGGGAGCCTTGGAGCTAGTCTCCCTATTTGGATGAGACCTCTCTTGACCTGAATATCAATACTATTAGTATTTGGTAGGGTATTCCTCATATTGAATTTATCATTACATCTATCTCAAAATAAAGTTCCTTAAGATAATACATAAAGGACATACCTCGTCGGGTTTGTATCTCATTAGAAATTCTATACTAGATCTTGTGAAATATAGCATTAAAATCATTCATGGCTTACATACGAGCCCTTTTTATGGTTGATAGTTGCTCTAGGAGGGACATCCCATTCACATTTTCTTTAAATCTACCTATAAATATATTTTCAAGCTAGTCCTAGTAAAAAATAGAATGAGGGTTGAGTTATATGTACAATTATCACACATTCTTCTTGAAAGAATCTATAAATAATATTTTATTGGTCAATTTTATATAGTGTGTACAAATTGACCATGTGTTAGAGGTTCTCTATTGGGGTTATTATATCTTTCCTTGTGAATAATGACAAAGAATTCAATGTTGAGACCATAATATCCTCCCATCTAGTAGATGAGAATAGTGGCTGCAATGGGACTCTGTTGTTTCTTATTAATAGCCTTCTCTATTTTTGGTTATGTGTTGCAAACATATTCTAATATTAACTCATAATATTAACCTCTAATTCTATGACCATGGTTTAGTGGTGGATATAATAATTATAGATTTACCCTTGTATTAGATCTTGTGATAGATATAGAGCTCATAAATCACTAGGTTTACCTTCAACCAATATATTTTGATGCTCACCGAGTCCTTTGAATAGTGAAGTTTCTAGGTGAACTTTGAATATGCTTCAACAAGTAGATAATTGAGACTTTCACCAATATCTTAGTTAGTATCATGGTCATGGGATAAATATTTGTGAGGATTAGTCCCATTAGGTGTGTTATTTTAACTATTGGTAATATGATTGTGTCTAATTCACACCCCATACACAATGACCATCCATTGTGGTTTTTGACTGTATCGGATGCCCAAAACTTGTATGGAATGTATAGTTTATAAATTTTGATAATCATGGGACATGATTTTATCAAAAAATATCTAGGATTTTTATCAAGGTTGGCTCCTTGTTTGAATGTGATCTTGGTGAATGTTTTCCTAATCTAGCCTAGACTATCAGGTTTTGTTTGGAAAAAGGGATAAGAGAAAAACAATAAAATATTGTAGAGAATATTACATTATTTGGTACATGTTAATATACTTCCATGGTACCATTATGGTGTAAATATAAATATGTAATAGATTAGGGTTTGATTCTATAGTTTATGTGAGTGATTTATATTTCCCCTTTATGTAAGTTTCCATGTGCAAGATATGCACAAGTGTCATGCATGTTAGAGTGCATGTATGTCATGAGAGAAAATGCACAAGTGTCATGTATGTAAGCGTGCAAATATATAATGTAAGGATGTGCACAAGTGTCATGTAGGAGTGTATGTATCATGTAGAAGTGTGCAAGTAATTAGGGAGTCAAGAGTGTTGTATACAAGTGGTAAGATGAGAAGCCAAAGGACATGAGAATATTATCTTATGTAAAGAATAGGAAAGGTTGCAACTCCCAAATATGTGAGGAGTGTGATAGTAAAGTATTGAAGAGTCACCTTTCTATGTCTATATTATGGAAACAAAGCTCCATACATTGTATTGGAAAATGGTCTGAAAGAGATCACCATATCAAGCATTTATAATATTGAATATTGTATGTATATTTTGAGCAATTCTATTTTTTGGCTCAAATATACTAGGACCTTAGATAGTTTGGCTAGAAATAAAATAGTGGTATCAAAACCACTATCATATTCAAATCTATCACGAGTAGTCTCTATTATTATTATTACCATCAAAGGAAGAATTTTATGTGATTGCTATAAATTTTGAATTTATAAATTAATTGATATTTGATATTGGTCCTTAGCTAGATTCTATTTGTTTTAAAGGTAGTGAATACTTGGACTCCATTTCAAGGCTTGTAAAAAAAATAGAAATGGTAAAAATAAAAGTCACACTAATTTGGATTCTAAATTTTAACCAAAAAATGGTGAAGATAAGGACATAAGTAAAAGAAGATTAAGAGAGATAACTTTAAATAAAGTTGGATATGATAGGACATTAAAAAATCACCATGATACTAATTGGATTCTCTAGATAATATTATATTTATAGTTGTTTAGAACCACCATTTAAGGACTACTATACAAAAATAAAAAAGTATTTATATTGAATTGAACGAACTATCCAAGTGCTATCAAATTATCGAAGGATAAAATAATCCTCATATTTATATATATCAAGTCTTAAATAAAATTAAATCACCAAGGAAAAATGGCACCATATGAGTCAAGTTTAAAGTAGTAAAAGATATACCAAATCATTCTAAGTATAATACAAAGCAAGGAAGATAGATCTGAAGTTTATGGAGTCGAATTGCCTCATAGAGCAACGTGAATGTAGAGTTGAATCATATCATAGACACAACTAGAAGATATAGGAATTTATGAAAGTTAAGAGTAGATCTAAATCATCTCATAGAGACACCCAAAATATATGGGGACTTGTCCATGTGAATAAGAGAGCTAAGTTGCCTCCTAAATATGACTAGAGGAAAGTAGATTCATCCATGTGAAAGAATAGTATCAAATCATCAGTATAGTGATGGCCAAAAGGTAGAAGGCATTGTGCATATGAGATAGAGCAAAACCACTAGAAGATTCTCAAAATAAAGGATCACCTATGATGGTTACTATGCATCCAAAAGAACAAAACTATATACAACAAAATAATTTTTTAAAATGATTGGTTGGAAAGTTTAATATTCTTTGAGCACCAAAGTATTCATCCTATCACAACAATATGGAAAGTATAGCATGGGAATGTTGAACTTCAAAGTGCATTCATTCTTGCATAAGATTTACAAGGTAATAATGTTTGATATAAACCATAATCATGTGAACGTAAGTGCCTCATCAAGCTACAAATATTCCGCATGGATTTACCAAGAGGAGCTTAAGGTAAGAATTACCCTAATTAGTAATTATTTTATTAAGTCCTAAGTTATAGATTATTAAATTATTGAAAGTTAGGAGGAATAATTGAAGAGGGATATAAAATGATTTTAACTATATGATATTATTTAGGTGGGAGTTACAAGGGCTTCTACCATTTTAAATTTTGAAATTTTTATTATTTGCAAATAAGTTTTTGCAATTTATTTGATTTTTGAAAATATAAATTAATGCCTGGAGAGATAAGAAAATCTAATCCAAAATGAAAAACAAAACTTCGAAAATTTGAAGATTTAGTAGAATTCAAAAATAAAAAGATTTAAATATTTGAAGATTAAAAATTTAGAATAATTCAATATTTTAGAATTTAAAGATTTAGAAAATTTAGAAATTTTGAAGAATTGCAATTTGAGATTTGAAATGTAGGGAAAATTAAAATTTGAAGAATTTATAGAATTTGCAAATTTAATAAAGTAGGGAGAGGAAAGGTTTTCTACTTCAAAGATTTAAAATTTCTTAAATTTGTAAAATTTACTTTTGAAAGAATTTTATTATTGAGTTTACATTTTTGAAATTGCAATTGATTAAACCTTGTAGTAAAAAATATTTCAAATTCAAAGGAAATGAATCATTGAAATGCAAACTTTGATTATTATGGAAGGAATTATTAAAAATACGTTTAGTGAAGATAGTGAAGAAATGTTGAAAAAATAAAGTTTTATTCCCAAAATTTGATAGATGATTTTGATGGAAAGAAGGAAATATCAAATTATTTAAAGAAACAATTATCTTTATTTCTCAAAAATACAAAATATGAAAAGCTCACAACACTTATAAGCTATCTTCATGAAAAAAAATTAGGACATGGTGGAATTCACATAATGCCATTATATTTTCTACTAAATAATGCTTAATGATGTATATGTCTTTACTTAGATTTGAGATCTTTTAGGAAAAATGACAAGAGAAGAAGGTTTTCAGTTATGAAACATATGACTTGATGAAGCTTATGTTAGGTTCAATAGAGAACCATTGAAATTTATAATGTATTAACATGATGATTTACTAAGTCATTATTTAGAGGTCACAACATAGTTATATCACAACTAATTATGAATAAATTAAAAGCAAAGAAGAAGAATAGACGAAAGCACAAAAGTAAGGAGAACAAAAGACATGAAGCAAAAATTAAAGGACCTCAAATTGAAGACCTAGACAACAGTCTAAAGGAAGTTGATTGAAGACTAAAATCTTCAATAACCAAATAATGTAATACATGGGGGTGTTAGATAATATTATATTATTTGGTACATGTTAATGTACTACCATGGTACCTTTATTATACAAAAGTAAAAATATAATAAATTAGGGTTTGAGTCTCTACTTTAGGTGAGTAAAAATGTAAAAGATATGCACAAGTTTCATGCATTTTAGAGTGCAAATATTTTATGAGAGAAAGTTCACAACTGCCATGTATGTAAGTGTGCAAATATGTAATGTGAGGATGTGCACAAGTGTCATGTAGAAGTGTAAATGTAATGCAAAAGTGTGCAAGTATTATAGAGTAAAATGTGCAAATAATTAGGTAGTCAAGAGTGTTGTATACAAGTGGTAATATGAGAATCCAAAGGACATGAGAGTCCTATCTTATGTAAATAATAGTAAAGGTTGCAACTTCCGGATATGTGAGGAGTGCAATAGTCAAGTATTGAAGAGTCATATTTCTATGTCTATATTATGGAGATAAATCTCCATGTATTGTATTGGAAAATGGTTTGAAATAGATCACAATATCAAGCATTTATAGTATTGAATCTTGCATGTATATTTTGAGCAATTATATTTTTGGCTTAAAAGCCAATAAAAGAAAATGGTAAAACTAAATAGCCTATGGGGGTCATGTGCCAAGAATTAAAAGGTTCTCTATGCACTAATGGAATGAATGACCACAATTCCAAAGTGGAATATCTATTTCTTATGAAGCTCACACTAGGAATGGGACAAATATTAGTCATAGCTCCACTTACAAATTTACACATACACAAATAAAGTGATAGAAAAAAATAGTAATAGATATTTTAAATATATGTTAAAACATACAACTACATATGTCAAAATAAAAGGGCTTGAAGAACCTATACATTGGTTAACTTGGGCCTCAAGTCCAAATCAATACACAAGAGAAAATGAGAGAAAAACTCTAATTTTGACCAGATACTAGGCATAGTAAAATATCATTCTAACTCCCTCTCTAAGTTATAAAATTATCCATTTATACAACCTTAATCAAAATTCAAAATTCCTCCCAAACTATTATGAGCAAGAACACCCACGTCCTCCTTCGTCATTAAGCTTGAGGTGTTTCATTGGAAGGTCTAGTGTTGACACTAGGTCTAATCACCATAAATGATCCTATAGATAGTATGATATTCTTTAAATGCAATATTAACAAGCCTTCATCTTTTGGGAAATAATCTTCAACAATTCTTACATAAGTGATCTTTGCATGTGGTACGAGTTTCTTCATTGATCCAAATTATTATTCTATTGAAGAAGGTTGTAGAAATTTAAAATATACCAACCCAATATTTTTAAATGAGCACTTACGCATGGCTCACAAGGGAGACACCCCTTAATTCATTTATCTCAGTAGGCAAGGCTTCATCATATTTGAGTTTCTAAGTCACTGTAAATGACACTCAGTGGATAGGAGTGGCCAACTCTCATGGTTTCGTAGGGTTCACCTTATTAAACCTACATGTTTAGAAAGTATGAACTAAGTGATACCCCATATTTCCCATACTCTCCTCAACATAAGACCATGTGATTACGATGTAGGGATTATCCTTTAGGACCTACATGCCTAAATGGGGATTCTATTTTCCTAACCAAACTCTAAGTCCATCTTTGTAAGTTAATTAGTGTAGAACCTAGGTGCATAGTTACCACACCACCATGGGTTAACTAAGGTCATTGCCACTTTGATGATAACTAACATGATCACCCAATCCTACTCGATCTAAGGGATCATCACTATTGTCTTGTGAATGATTTTCCCATCATATATGAGAGGAACACCCAATCTTGCACATCCAAGGTGTTATAATTCACAAGTATCATGGCTATTGTATTCTCACAACTCCTAGGTTCATGAGCCTCTAGCTATTTCATACGTGCAACTCCTTCTAGGACTCATATTAACCTAGTTACTGCATACTCATAACTCCTCCCAGGTTTGGTATTTATGGCTTACTATAGGAACCCTCATACCCCACCCAGGGATAAATAATAAAAATATACAACATGATACATAACTTCAAGTATGAAAAACTAATAAATAATTTAAGAGCTCCTCTACTAAAAGCCACATTTATTTCATTACATAAAACTTGAAATAAGGAATTAAACAAAAACTATATAAACCATGATAGCATTAAACCACATTACTTAATTCCCAATTTTATCAAATAACTTCAAGGAAATATTCTATTCATCTAAAGAGAAGAATTAAAATACTCAATAATATATTCATTTCCATAATTGATGCAACACCATTCAAACTAAGAAGTAATATTAAAGACAATACTTCAATGATCACAACATAGGGAGACAATAAAGTAACATAATATTTATTTGAGAACAATATTCAAGCTTTACAATTGCTTATTTACATCAACATCAATCTTGAAGAGATTATGAACAACATCCAAGATATTCAACCCACTAAGTCTACAAGCTTCTTTTATGGAAATCCACCTACCATTTAATAAGTTTACTTAGGGATCATAACAAATTTATATGCAATGCAACTTAGTTCATGCCTTACTCTATTATGAAACAACCATACACATAATAATCAAGCTCTAAGAGGATAATCCTCCTCTTTCTAAAGTGACAAACATTCTTTTTAATCCACCAAAATTTAAATATCTCCATATAATTCCAATAGAAGCCCATACTTATCTTTATAATGATCCCTTAATCCACATATATCTTAGGAATCATTATAAATATTTTATTTTCCAAACCAAAACACAACATTCATAACAATCCAAGAGAAGCCCATACTTCACTTTATAATGAACCCTTAATACACAGATCTCAATAATCATTATAAATACTTTCTCTTTCCAACAACAATAATTGAAGTACACTACTACAATTATTTTAAAACATAGGTACTTTATTAAAAGCCTAATAATAAAGTACACCTTTAATATTAACTCAAATCAAAGTGCTTTATTAAAACATAAAACTCAAAGCATATTTAATATTAATTCAAAACCAAAGTACTTTATTAAAACATCTATAAAGCACTTTATTACTCCTTAATAGCAAAGACAAAACTAGAAAAGATAAAAGATATAAATAAAAACTTAGCTAAGCATTACCACCAATCAAACAGTCTCAAAAAAACCAAAGTAAAGCAAGCAAGAAGAAAATGCAAGAACACTCCAAGCTATGACTCACACAACCCTAAAAATTAGGTGCACACAAAACATGGCTAACAAACTCAACCATAACACATAGGAATAAGGTTGATCATTCACTAACATTAGGTTGCGTGTCCGCGGATAGGGAAGCACTGCACGAACGTCTGTCCGCATGCCCACCCCCGCTGGAACGCACAGACGTCTGTTCATGCGCCCACCCCCCCGTTGGAACGCGTGGACACTGCGCGCGTCCAGCCCCCCCCGCTGACGCAGCGCAACGTGGGAATTAAACCCCCCCCTCGTGTTGCCTGTGAGCACAGCGAGTCGCAACATGCAGCAAGCACAACCGCAGCCACAACAGAACGCTGTAGAGGTAGCCACAGTGGGCTCGGGTAGCAGAGAGGAGGAGAGCACGAGAGGAGGACGGGAGAGCACGAGAGGAGGTTGCTGCGGCCAACTTGCAGAGGCCGGGCAGCAGACTGAGGACCCTCCTCAAATACGAGGGGGCCTCTTGATCCTTTCGGATCAGCCCGCTGGCTCACGTGGTCGTGAGCCGTGCGGTAAGGCTCTGGGAGCCTGCAGGTCGGGGGTTCAAATCCCGCCGACTCCCCCCTTTCAAAGGTAAAATTTTTTTTTCAAAGTTTTTTTAATTATTATTTTTTAGTTAAAATTTTTAATTTTAATTTATTTTTTATAGTTTTAAAACTTTATAAATTAAAATTTATTTTTAATTTATTTTTTCATAAGTTTTTAAAACTATATAAATTAAAATTATTTATTTTAACTTTAAATACATAATAATTATTAAAATGCTTTGTTAAAGAGAATTTTTTTTAGGGGGGATATTTTTTTCAAAAAATCAAAGGGGGAATGTGAGTAATTTTTTGAAAAAAGCAATTTGGCGAATTGTAAAAGGTGCATTTTCGGCTGTGCCCGACACCTTGTGGGTTATTCTTGTGGGCATTTTTTTTGTTGTATGTTGCATATTTGTCTTTTGCACTATAACATTAAAAATTAAAATCAAATTCACTCCCTAAGTCCCCGGAATAATTAAAACCCATCCGTGCAATTTATTGCACTGCAGCGTTCGGTATTTGTGATACCTCTGGCCAGCACTTACAGGTAAAGCTGTCGTGATTGGGCTACTTGTATCCGCCGCCTAATATAGCTGCTACAACGACGTCTGAGCTTGTTCTCTATAAATCGTCGGGGAGAGATAAGTTTGCCATTTTTTGCATTTTTTTACTCCATCCACTACCCTTAATCGCTCTTGTGTTTAGGCGTAAATCTTGACGAAGTATTCTTCATAGTGTTTAGGGGAAGTTACGCCCCACGCATGAGAAGAATCTTCTATGGTAGGTGCCATCAACAAGGCGATTCCCTTTCGATCTTGCTTATGTTCCACGTATCGTATGATCTCTAAAACTCACCTATAGTCTCCCTCACGTAAGGGCGGGTGATTTTTGTTGATCTTTCTAAATACCTATAGTTTCCCTCACGTAAGGGCGGGTATTTTGTACGGTATAACGGCCTAGCAAAAGGTATATCGAAAGGGGGACCAATTGGTGTTATAAGGAACCTTCACTATGGCCGTTGTTGCAAAGTTGATGACTGATCCTCATCAGTTATTGAAAGGTCCAAATTATACACCATGGAAACATAAGATGAAGGCAATTCTCCAAATGGAAGATTTATGGGATATTGTTACTGGAGTAACACCTAGGCCTTCATCAGCATCAGGATCCACAACTCCTTCTGCTGATCAGATAGCTTTTGACAAGAAAGACAGTCGAGCAAAGGTGCTCATTTTGTTTGTTGTTTCAGATGAAGTGCAACCTCATATAGTTGACAAAGCAAGTGGTAAAGAGGCATGGGATGCCCTTAGAACCATCTATGAGGGAAAGAATGATTCCACCATTCTTCATCTTCAACAACAACTTCATAACCTGAGTTTGAGACAGGGTGAAACAGTTGAACTCTTGTGCGAGTGTCTGAATTGAAAGAGAGATTGAATTCTTTGGGAGATTCTGTGGATGAAAAGCTTCTCGTTTCAATTGTGATGAGAGCTTTACCTTCTTCATTTGATATGTTGATCACCTCCATCCAGGTGTCTCAACGACAAATTACCTACATCGAGTTGGTCAATCTGCTTCAACAACAGGAGGCACGCCAACTTCACAAGGATGATTCTTCCAATACAGCCCTATACACCAACAGGCAGGGTTCTAGGAAGAAAGGTAATGGGCAAAAAGGAGGCAACTTTCAGAAAGGAGGAAATTCTCAACAGGACATGAAAGGAAAAGGAAAACAACCTCAAGAGAAGAAGAGGTGGTGCAAGATCTGTGAGAAAGACAACCATGACACCAACGGGTGTTGGCATAAGAACAAGCAGAAAGGCCAAAACAAACCACAAAATAAAAACAAGCAACCCCAGGTGAATGTTGTTGTTGAAGAATCGACTCGGATTACGAATGGGCACACAAGGTGCTCATGACTACCACAGATTCCACACAGAGGGATTCTGTTTGGTATGTCGATTCTGGAGCTAGCAAACATATGATTGGCGACAGATCGTGGTTTGAATCATTCGTGGCCAAAGAGGGCAAACCTGTCACCATTGCTGATGATAAAACCTACAGGGTTCAGGGAGAGGGTACAGTTTCAGTCACTCTTCCTGATGGCAAGTGTCAGATTGACAAAGTCCTCTATGTTCCGGGATTGGCTAACAATTTGTTGTCAGTCACACAAATCCTGGATAGAAATATGGTTGTCAACTTTCGTGTTGAGAATGGAAAGAAGTGTTGTACTATTACCAGGAAGGGTAAGCAGTTGCAACGACTTCATATAAGCACGGCTTATTTGCTCTAGATGCTATCTCTACTCCACATGTTGCCATGGTTGTCTCTACCAAGGAGGCAACTTCCCTATGGCACAAGAGATATGGGCATATTAGTTCTGGCTACTTACTTGAGCTCGGTAAGTATGAGATGGTAAAGGGTCTTCCTTCCCTTTTCGCCACATTGCCAGTGTGCTCTGACTGCTTGGCAGGAAAGCAGCATAGAGTACCATTTGAGAAGAGCTCAACAAGAGCACGAAAACCTCCGGAGTTAATTCACACCGATCCGTGCGGTCCTTTCACACCCAACGGTTGTGGAGGGAAGAGGTACTTTCAGTTATTCGTAGATGACTACTCACGAAAGATGTGGGTTTTCTTTCTCCAACTGAAATCCGAAGCTTTCGCATTCTTCCACCAGTTCAAGAAATCCGTTGAGAAGGAGTCAGGAGCTTCTATTAAAACCCTCCGCTCAGATCGAGGGGGGGAGTTTACCTCTAATGAATTTTTTGCATTCTTAGATAAGCATGGAATCAAGAGACAGTTAACAACTGCCTATACTCCTCAGCAAAATGGAGTTGCTGAGAGAAGGAACCGTTCTATCATGGAAATGGTTCGTTGTATGCTCACAGGAGCTACTCTTGGGCAACAATATTGGGCAGAAGCTGTCACCACTGTAGTATATCTGTTGAATAGGGCACCCACAAAGGCCCTAAAAGGAATGACTCCACAGGAAGCATGGAGTGGTCGAAAACCCTCCATATCTCATCTACGTATTTTTGGATGTCACGCTTTCATGCACATACCGAAAGAGAAAAGGAAGAAGCTAGATGAGAAAACACTGAGATGTATTTTTCTTGGTTATGATGAGCACTCTAAAGGATATCGTTTGATAGATCCTTTGACCAAGAAAATTCATGTCGAGCAGAGATGTTGTCTTTGATGAAGCTTTCACATCACAGAGCACATCTAAAGTACACCTAGATCTTGTGGAATCTAAGGAAGAGAAGATTCCTTCGTCAACACGAGACAGGAGGTCCTTCTACATCTTCTTCAACACCACCGAAGAAGAATCCAAAATGGTGTACAAATACAATCAGAGACGCAAATTTATCCACTCCTCCCAATTTGAACTTGGATAGACCTCGTACACGCAGTATGGCTCAAAAGGAAAAAGAAGCCAAAGAAACTGGTGAGGTTGATGATCTTTGTCAATATTTTGAGGAACTTTCTGTAACTCCACGTACAGAAGTAGAGGATATGGATATTGATGATGACAGGGCGTTCATGTCTACCATAGATGATCTTGAACCTGCATCAGTGCAAGATGCTCTTAGTGAGCCTCAGTGGAAGGCCGCTATGGATACAGAGTATGAGTCTTTGATGAAAAATAAAACTTGGAAGCTTGTTGATCTGCCGCATGGAAAGAAACCCATTGGCTGCAAATGGGTATATAAAGTCAAGTACAAGGCGGATGGAACAATTGATAAGCATAAGGCCCGTCTTGTTGCAAAGGGCTATGCTCAAAAGGAAGGCATTGACTACGAGGAAACTTTTGCACCTACTTCTCGGATGACCACAATTCGAGTTATGTGTGCTATGGCAGCACAATATGGGTGGAAAGTTCACCGGATGGATGTCAAAAGTGCCTTTCTAAATGGTGATCTCCAAGAAGAAGTCTACATGACTCAGCCAGAAGGATTTGAAGTGGAAGGCCAAGAGCGAGAAGGTTTGCAAATTGGTCAAATCCTTATATGGTCCGAAACAAGCTCCTCGAGCTTGGTATATAAAAATGGACAATCACCTTATGCGGCATGGATTTAAGAGATGTCCGTCGGATGCAAACCTCTATTTCAAGAAACAGGGTTACGAGATAGTGTTGCTTGTACTCTATGTGGATGATCTGCTCATTACAGGGAGTTCAGAAACAATGATCTCTACTGTCAAAAGAAACTTGTGTAAATATTTTGAGATGACGGATCTTGGACTTCTCCATTATTGTCTTGGTCTGGAATTCATCCAGAAGGAGCACTCCATCAAAGTGTCTCGAGAAAAAATATGCCAAGACATTGCTGGGAAAAATATCGCATGGTCGATTGCAAGCCAATGGCAACTCCGATGGAGAATGGACTTCGATTATCGCGATATGATGATTCACCTCGGGTAGATGGTACTCTCTATCGACGGTTGATTGGGAGTCTCATATATCCGACCAATACTAGGCCGAGATCTCGTATTTGCTTGTCAACTATCTTTCGAGGTTCATGCGGGAGCCTAAGACCACTCATTGGAAAGCGGCAAAACGTGTTCTTCACTATGTCCGTGGTACTATGGAATATGGCCTAGAATACAAGAGGAACAACAAATTCTTCTTGCAAGGATACACGGACTCCGACTATGCCGGATCATTTGATGATCGCAAGTCAACTTCTGGATACATTTTTCATCTGGGATCCGGTCCTGTCTCTTGGCACGGCAAGAAGCAACAGGTGGTTGCTATTTCATCAACGAGAGGCGAGTATCGCGCCGCACGTGAAGCTGTGTGCGAAGTGATATGGTTGCGTCGCATTCTGACAAGTATGGGCCATCCATCAAAATCTCCAATACACTTGTTTTGCGACAATCAGGGTGTTATGAACCTCGTCAAGAATCCAGTCCATCATGAAAGAACAAAGCACATTGACACACAATGTCATTTCATTCGAGATGAAGTTCCAAAGCACCGAATTCAGCTTCAACACATTCCCACCGATGCTCAAGTTGCAGACATTTTCACTAAGGCACTTGCACGTGTCAAATTTGAATTGTTTCGCAGCTCTCTTTGTATTGCAAAATGATGTAATCAGGGGGGATGTTAGTATAGCTAGTAGTCATCCTATTACCCAAATAATGTAATAAGGGGGGATGTTAGCGTAGCTCAGCTTGTTATTACATTATAGGCATATATTGTTATTTGTTGTAACAACTGCTAATAATCGCCTCAGGTGGTTCCGTAGATTACGGGCTATTCTCAGGCCTGATTGTATTATTTATTCATCTAATGCAAAGGCTCCTATGTTCGTTGTTCTAGCAGATGTAAGTCTACCAAAACATTATCTAAACATAAGGTATCCAAAACAAAATATGCTTTCAAAGAGGAGACAATATGCATAGGAAGCACTATCCAACACGTAAAATGAAATATCATACAATATCTCGAACTCACAACAAAAAGGAAAGGTAACTAGGGTTGGTGTGACAAAGGTGGGAAATATAGATCCAAATCATTGGGTGCCAAAACAAGGAGAGCAAACAAATATGGCTTAAACATCAAAACACCAACAAAAAACACCACAAGAAAGAGAGAGAGACAAGATGACCCACACCTAGGTCCAGATCGAATGAAAAAAGGTAAAATAACAATGATGCCAAAGGATATTAAAACCAAGAAAGCATTCCAAACAAGTAAAATAAAATAGAGAACTACCTAGTTATATTGCACTACTAGAGTTCTCCTAATGAACATATTTCTACTCTAAATAGCCTCCTCTCCTTATCACCTCCAAGCTCCCTCTTTTCTTGCCAACCCAAAACCTGATTCCATTCGACTTAAAAAAACAAAGGAGCATCCACATCATGCATGGAGGGTTGCCCCTTGTAACATCCAAGAAGGTGTTACCTTAAAGATCTTCACCACCCTGGTCACCATTAGGGTGGTGCACTCCTTAATGAGCCACATTCATGCTTATTAAACCATTATGCCTCTTGATTTATTTTAAAGCCATTATTATTAATCTACCAAATAAAATAATTGGATTTGACTTTATTAATTTCTCCTTAAAGCCTTAATACTAATAGGCTATTTAATACTTTTCTTATCTAAAGTATTAAATCTAACATTTGAGCAATTTAATAATTAAAACTATAGAAAAACCAAAAAAAGCTTAAACAACATATCTAAAAATGAATTCACACTCAAATATTATTCACACCATTATTTTATCCTCAAGTTGGTGTTCTCCTTTAAGTTAGATTAATGCTATTGTTGACCAATTTTAGGAGGCTCATTGCAAGAAACTTCCTAGCCCAATGGAGTGAATCATGAGAATAAACAAAATGCAATGCATCTATATGAAGAGTAATTTTTTTTTCACCCTAGTTATTGATGAGCAAGTCATCATCATCATTTCCCTATGTATCCCTTATGGTAGTTGGTTTACCCATAGCCCCACCAAGGAGAAGGTACATGGTCCTACATCCACAAATACATCAGTAGTACCATGTTCTATGCTTAAAGAAAGTAATCATTCCATTATTTAATCATCATGAAAGAAACTATGCCATTACATAATCACATCAATACATAGTTCATTATCCATAAAATATTTATCAAGGAGGGGTGTTAAAAATCCCTCTCCCCTATATTTTCCTCATATATAAGTTGATTCATTGGATTTAACAGATATTTTTGGATCTGTATTCACTTGTATATTTTATGACTAAGTCCTTATGTGCAACATAGCCCTCAAGTAATCCTCTTACCTCTAATTTTTCTCCTTCATTTCCATCATATCATTGGGCCATAATTTTGGTCTTTGGCTCATGGCCCTTCTTGAGGGTTTGGTTTCCCTAGTGAATTATTTATTTTTTATAAAATAATAAAAAATTATTTTTAAATTTCTTTTATTAGTAAAAGAGGGTTTTTAAAGGACCCTAAACCTTTTACAAATCCAAAAGGAACAAGGTGACCCTACAATGATCACCTATAAATAGAAACCCATCTAGAATAAAAACAAAAGGACCCCAAGATCATCATTGGGAAAATCACCAAACCAACATTGGAAATATAACAAGACACATGGTAGACCCTTGCACCCCAAAAAAATGAACACCCAACAACCACCAAAAACCCAATAAAAATAGAAATTATAGATAGGACAGAGATGAGATACCCAACACCCCAACAAAAGGAACACCTAATGACTCCTACATTGATCACCTATAAATAACAACCCAACTGGAATAAAAACAAAAGGACCCCAAGATCATCATTGGGAAAAGCACCAAACCAACCAACATTGGAAATATAATAGATACATGGTAGAACCTTGCACCCCAAAAAAATAAATACCCAAAAACCACCAAAAACCCAATCAAAACCGAAATGATAGAGAGGACAGAGATGAGACACCCAACACCCCAACAAAAGGAACACCCAATGACCACCAATTTTTTTTTCAATTTTGCAAAGGTAAAGGACTAACAATAAATTACTCCAAGTCACCAACCAAATTACTCCTCATGCATAATAAATACATGATTGTAGATAGTTGGTTGTATAGAAAGAGTATTCCTTCCCTCCCTTCATTTTATGATAAATCCATTATAAAATTCTTAAAAATACCCCAAGGGTGCTAAAACCAATAATTTTATCTTATTTTTTATTCATCTAGGCATTTGTGAAACCTCCACTAGTACCAATTCCTAATTATGACCTAACTATAGTTGAAATATGAACTTCCTTAGTGTCTAAAGTGTTGACCGTTGTATTTGTGATCATACCTCAATTTACCTTACCCTCTTTGCTCCTTAGTTCCAATATTCACTTCCTCCTAATTATTATTGTCTCAAAGCCCTTCAAAGAGCTTAATATTTGAATATTTATTTTTATTTATGTAATTTTATATTATGGGTTGCAAATTGCTCCCAAAGAATTACAATTTTCTAGTCAAGGTTGAGTGATTCAATCCCTCTTTATGATTGATTTGATTAAAAATTAAAAAATGCTTCTCTCCCCAAACTTTTTAAATTTTCCCAATTTTTATAAATTTCATAGTGAACATGAGGTAAGCCACTTCTAGTGCCTATTTGGCCAAATCCAATTCAATAATATCAACTACCACTATCACCACAACACCTAATGATACTCAAGATTAAATGGTATAAACTCAAGTTTCAAGTAAAAGAAAAGAACTTCCTAGGGAAAGAAGAAAAAGACTCTTCCAAAGTTAGAGAATCCTAAGAAAATTTTTTATGATTCATACCAAAATGTTATAGAAGAGAAATTCAAAAACCCTCTTATAGATCCATCGAGCATCAACAAAATTTGAATATCGTCTATTGGTGAATTTGGTGCCACAAGTATGGTATTGTCTAGAAATAGTAGAGAGTTTCACGAAGAGATTTGAATGAGAACATAACACCAATTTCCTCTTTTGGAAGGATAACACCTTATTCATTAGAGAATATGATATTAGTAAGATGTTGAATACAAAAACATTTAACAATATGGATAACCAACAATCCTAGTGATCCTAGCATGTGACCATTTTGAAGCATGGATCTATGCTAAAAAATATCAAAAAATCTATATTCTATCCTAAAATTCATTGTTAGGTGCATACATTTATTCTTGGGACTCTGTTTTGATCTATTTAAGAAGCGTTAGAAATATTAGAGAGACAACAATAATTTCAATAGAGAACTCTATTATAGATTTTTGAGGTATATTACATTATTTGGTACATGCTAATGTACCCTCATGGTACATTTTTGTAAATATGTAATATATTAGGGTTTATTCTAAAGTTTAGAGTGTGATTTATGTTTCCTCTTTTATGTAAGTTTCAATGTGAAGAAAATGCACAACTATCATGTAAGAGTGCAATGTGCAGGAAATGCACAAGTATGATGTAAGTTAGAGTGCAAGTTTAGATTGAGAGAATGTGCACAAGTATATTGTATGTAAGAGTACAAATTTATAATGTGATGATGTACACAAGTGTCTTAGATTAGTAGTGCAAGTAGAACTGTAAGGGTTATGTGTGCAAGTGTATTAAACTTAAGTGTTCATCTAGTATGTAAGTGGTAAGTTGATAAGCCAAGAGTCATGAGACTTAGCATATGGAGAGCAATGGTGAAGTACTTAAAGAGTCACATTATTATGGATATATTATGGAGATAATACTCCATAAGAAATAAAAATATTTTATATTCATATTTGATTGTAAGATGAAGAGAAGGAAGTTTTGTTATCCACAATAAAATGTGTATTTTCCTCCACTCTAGGTGGAGAGGGATCAAGATAGGATTGATTTTAAGCTCTTTAAAGTGGTACAAATTATAATTTAAGGGGATCAAGTAGTACCTAACCTTACTCTCTCATCTATCTACTTTGAATTATCACATTTTCTAAAGAACTTTAGCCTATAACCCTTATTTTAATTGCTCTATTGGTGAGTTTACCACACAACCAATAAAATATGGATATTGTCCTTGATAAGAGTTCAAATTTGCTTGTCTTTGTGAAGACATAATATTATCTATATATCTATCTATATACTTAAAATCATTTGTGGAGTATCCATACTTAGAACTTGTTACTATGGTAAGGATTCAAATTAAGGATGACTCTCTTCATAATTATTGGGCTTTTATACCAAAGGGTCATTATCTTTCTACTCAAGAACTAAGGGATGAATTTCATCTTATTTTGGGGTGTCTTGGAAGGGATACATAGGATCTAGCTCATATACATTGATTTTGATCTAGTTTTTTTCAAAAATATTATAAATCTTATTGGGAAATATTGGCATGGAAGAATAATTGGCCTTTCATATATCCACTACTAGGATTGAATTTTATATTTTATCAATACCTTTGAGGCCAATATTGTATTCATTTTTTAATTAATTTTTTATGATTTCACATTTTCAAGGTTAAAATTGACCTTCCTCTTATAGAAGGTAAAACATAGAGGTAAAATTAATAGAATCTCTTTGTCAATCCATTTCCACCTTGACTATGGAAAATTGATTTTGGTCATTGTAGCCTTTTAATCCATATTCCTTCTCCCTCAAAATGATACCCTAATATATATTTGATTGTGTGCTTCAGTTTCAAAATTTTAAGTTATTATGTAAATTAAGCTTGTAGAACATAAGGTCATTAATACTTTAACTTATTTAAGCTTATATCGGATGAAATATTTATATAATTTCTTGATAATTATGGCATTAAATTACAATAATGAAGCATTCAAACTTTAACTTAAGTTAAACAGATTTATTTTATCTTGTGAAAGATATTCAATGGTGAATAAGTAACTCATGATGAATTTGGATATGATAAAAGCTTTCAGCGATATGCTCTATAATCTAATAAATTAGTTCTCACTATCTAAATACTATGAAATGGTTTCATTACATGTTATCTACATCACTATTTTTACCTTTAACAATAATTTGGACCGATTCCCAAGAATTTATGCCAAAGTAAGAATGATAAATAAATCATGGAAATTATAGTAAAATTATCCATTTCTTAATTGATGATTCTAGTCTTCCATAGGTATGAGCAATGAGTAAATTTCCTCTTAGATGGATCATTTTAATTTTTTAATATGGTATATGATATTAAAATTTGACCATCTTACATCATGATCACATTAAAGTGGTATTTGAAAAAACCATATAGTGGTATCATGATAAACCATATACATAATTATACATATAGAACTTGGCAAGATTTGAAATTGGGTCCTCATTTTGGGATTTCATATTTTGAACCACTTGATCTCATGCATTTAATATGGATATGCTTTTAATTTGTCATCCACTGTATTAGCAATATTTTGATCTGATAGATGTTGATTATACTAATATTTTCTTCGAGAATCTAGAGTGAAATTTATCAATTGAATGATTTGATACTTTTAAATACAAATATTTTTATCTATCACCAAAGTAGTGATCTTGACTAAACATTTTCCATCATGGCCATTCATTTGCATAGATTTGTCCTTGTGACTTGTAGCACTTGCTTTCATCATTCAAAACAAAACAAAGCATCTACCCTATTTTATTTCTCTTTTTAATATACAATTTAATGTGAAGGAATGAATATCAAATGGTATGAAATGATGTGATTAAAATATCAAATTTTAAGGTAGTGATCTAGGTATAAAATTTTATTATAGGTGGAATGTCACTAGATCACAATGTAATAAAAGTGGGATATTTTAATATATGTCAGTTTATGTTTTAAATAAAAACTAACATGACCTATACTAGTAGCTAGAGTGGTTATGTCATGACCCTCCCCTGGAAAAAAATTTCATATAAAAGGATTTATAATTTTTTATGTAAACATTATTAACTTAATATATGGATTCATGAGGTTTTTATAATTAATGGCATAATACTAATAGACTTGTCTTTTTTGCAGGAATAAACACCTTTGAAAGTGATCATAAAATAAGATGGTCTATATAGTCAGAGTGGCCTGACTTGTGATATCTATTTTAGATCTAATTTATTCCCTTGTGTTAGAGTATATTACATTATTTGGTACATGTCAATGTACCACCTTGGATATATTTATAGATTGGGAGTTTATCTTAGAATAATGTTTTAGTAGTTACTTCAAGAAAGTAATAAATGTACAAGTGTTAGAATGTGCAATTATGTAAATATGCATGTAGTCCACATGTACATGAGTCATAGGATAGGTAGAGTGAAGGCCAAGGCACGTATCTTCCTATATTTATGCCTTTGAGGTATAGAGAAAGTAAGAAGATAGTGATTTGTAGGTAGAGTACAATGTAGTTATTTCATCAAAATTATGGATTTTTCATGTCCTCCATTATAATACATTGTACTATTTTTGTGAAAATCCATTAGTGGCATATTTTTGAGTTATTGTAAAATTGTATCTTATAGTTTTCCTACATATTATAGTTTCATTATCATATACTTATCATTGCTTTCTCATTTACATCTTGTGGTTGCATTTCCTTTAACATAGATTATAAAAATATAATAGTGGTATCAGAGCAAACGGTATATTAATAGGAAATAGGGAGAAACATAAGAGAGATTGAGAGGAGATCAAAAATCTCATTTTTAGAAATTTTAAAAATTACATTTTGCTGGAGTCTTTCCATAGAGTTGCAAAAAAACTTGTGAAGACTAGGACTCAACATTGATTCCACTAGATTGATAAATCAACTAGTGAAGATTCAGAATATCTAGATTTAGAGATTTACCATTTTCTAATTTCTAACACTTTGTTGCAGGAAAAGGAGATTCAAAGAAAGTTGGGAAGCTTCCTACAAGAAATATAGGAAGAATATCTTCATTAGAATCAATCTAGCACATGAAGTAGAAAGTTAAATACTAAGAATTAGGTCTTAAATGAAATATCCCATTGCAAGAGTTACAGACCTGTAGATTGCATAAGATAAAAGAAGGCAAAAGAAGTCTTATTGTAGATTGAAAGGAGAAGAGACTCCAAAAAATAGTCCTTAAGAATATTGGAGATTGGAGATCTCCATTGAAGATTAAATATTGTAGATTGTAGATTGAAGAAGGAGGATCAAACAACTCATTTAAGAGATCCCATTGAAGAACTTCTAGTTCTAGAAGAATAAATATAGAGGACTAGCAAGGGTTTGATTCTATATTCCAAAAGCAATAGATTTTAGATATCCAAGAAAACTATCTCATTACAAAACTTCCAGAGGTGAATATTGAAGAGGTCTTAAGGAAGGAGAAATAAGGAGGTTAGGAAAGCCTTGTTGAAGGAGTTTTAGATAAGGTAATTGAAGGATTCAAATAAGGCCATTAGAGAAGACTTGAGGAGGAATCAAGGGAGAAGAGTGTTAGCAAAGAGAAACACATGATATAGAAGAAAATTTGGGATAATTATCACCATCCAACAACAAGCCCAAAAGGAGAAGGATTTGGAAAGGAGTTTTCCAAATTTTAGAGGAGAATAATGAAGACCTCAAGATATTCAGATTCTTGAGAAGGTCACTAGATAGGCCAAGGTTGAAGTTAAAATTCAACAAGGAGAAAAAAGGATAAAGGAGTTAGAAGACGCAACCAAACCTGAAATATTTGGATATTTCCATTGAAGGCTATTTTGGAGAAAGGATATTGTTGGTTTTAGAATAGAAAAGTGAAGGTTTCTTGAAATAAAATCTCAGCTGCAATTTGGAGGAGTTTCCTACCAAATTTATGATATTCAAGGACAACACTTCATAGGATAAATTTACTACTTTGTAATCTAAAAATTTTAGATTTAAGAACAAAAATAAAGTAGCAATTTGGGCAACATTAATAGCTATTGAGTTTCATAGTTTGGGAGAGCATCATGAAGGAGAATTAAATCCATCAAACTAAAATTTTAGGCTGCAAGTTAGAGGAGTATTAAAGCTGAAAATTGGTGAGTTAAATAGTTGTTTTGGACAACAAGAAATAGTTTTTATTTCATCTAATACAAGGAAGTAATTAGGTGATTCAAATCACCAAGATATCCTTCATCTACAGAGTTATAAAGGTATGCAAATTTGGTGTAAAAGGTTAATTATATAACTTTTAGATTCATCTTATTGTTAAGTTTCATTATGCACCACATTAGAATTTAAATTTGCAAGGGAGTAAGTTTCATGTTTTAAGTCTTCAAGGAAGTGCATAAGATAGTTTCTAAAAGGGTTAAAACCTGCATATAAAAAGGAGGAGTTAGATATATTTAATATATATATATATGTCAACATCCTACATTGTAGTGAAGGCAAAGAAGACATTATCCTTAAGTGAAAGTTACAAAGATTATAGTGCATATTTTGAGTTACTTTTAAGAGTTCATTTAAAGGAGCAATAAGGAGAAATTTATAATGCACTATACTAGTTATTATTAAAAGTTATTAAAAGTGCATTGAGTATTAAGTTAAGGAGGAAGATTAAGTGCACAAAACAAGGTATAAGTGAAGTGTCAAAAGACACTATTGAGCATAGAAAACTTGTAGCATTTTGTGGCAAAGAGAAGCCACCAAAAGGAGTAATATAACCTCCAAATATTGGAGAAGGAAGCCACCATATTAAGTCAATAAAGGAAGCTACAAAAGAGACTAAGAAAGTCTTAAAAACCAAGTACAGCTAAGGTATTTTATCTTAGTCTAGTGCAGATTTAACTCAGGGTTTAATAGCTTCATACTTGTCTTCTACATAATAGCAAAAGAATACAGGTTAAAGTATCTTAAGATACTATAATAGTAATCTTATAACAGTCATCGAGCAACCATATCATTGAGGTTAATGAGTGAACTTCGAAGCAAAGAAAGAGAACCAAGTAAGGGTTCATAAATAGAGTTTTCAAGGTGTCTAAAGACACCATATTTAGAACCTATTGTAGTGCAAAAACCTATAGAAATAAAGGATTCTACATAATATAGTGTGATTGAAAAGATCACATGCAAGTGAGAAGGAAAATAGCACAAGGTTTATGTAGCACAAGTGACAAAATGAGGTGCAAAGGAGGATACAATACCCAAGAAAACATAGAGAGGATCTTGGATGAATTTCCCTTGCTAAATCTAGCTCTAAACCACCATAGGAAGCACCACCACCATCAAGGAAGAGCCATAATCATCAAGGAAGATCCACCATGCATTGAGATGCAAGAAAGCATGTTAGAATAAGAGTTAAAATAGCTTACAAAGGAGTTGAGGTGATAAGATACATTGAGGAGCTTGAGTGCATGCTAAAGAGGAGCCTCCACTTGCCATAACAAAGTAAGGTATATTGTGCCACTTGGCACAAGGGAAGTGGAAGCATCTACAATCCCTAATGCTTGCACAAAGAAGCCAAGGAGCACCCAAGTTAAGTAATGCTCCAACCAAATCAAAGAAGCACCTAGGAAAGTATAATGCCCTCATTAAAATTTCAATGCTCATTCTCAATATTACTAGGCTTGAACCATGTGGAGTAATGACTCAAGAAGGATAATAACCTCCCTATTCCACCTAATGATAAGGCATAATGCCAAAGGCAATGTAAGGTGCCACTTGGCACTTGTTTCAAGAAGGACAAGGGTATTAATAGCCACCGTAGGAAAGAGCACATATATCTTATGTATATCTCTATCATGTCTTGAGCACAGAGAGTTCAAAGCACATTAAAGGAGGAGAAGACCATCATAAGAGATCACCACTCAAAATATAACATTTAATGCTCAATATCATAAGGTGAAGACAAAGATTTGTAGTGCTCTAATCTTGGATAGTGAAGACAAGACCAAAGCCATTCAATACTCAACATTAAGAGGTACATTTATGCTGATATTTATTTTCATTAAAGTGAAAAAGGAGATATAATGTGTTTCATATATCGAAGGTTAAGCTTATATTGCATCGGAAAAATTATAACCTTAGAATAGAAAGTAATTAAACCAAGGAGTTCAAAACCTTAAGAAATATTTCAAGGTGCATTATATCTAGTATTTGAAAATTAATTAAATAGTATTTATAAGACTTTATACCTTGAAAATTTTAAGTATTACTCTATTGCAAATATTATTATTTCTAATTTTCCAAATTAGGGAGATATAAGGAGTACTACATCAAACTTCAAAAAATTGGAATTTAGAAAATTGAATCATTGAAAATTAAAGGTTAAAGAAACAAAATAATTGATTGCTTAAAAGATTTGGAATTTATTGCTTATAATTATCTCATATTCATATTAAAAGGTAAAAAAGGAATCCAACCATAGAGTCTTGAAGTTAGAGAACTTCATCTAATAAAAGTACATATATCAATAGGGAGAAATAAGGTGATATAGGAGTTGATTATTGTCTTCAAAACACTAGGAAATCAACTCAAGAGAAAATATAATAGATGCTAAGCACTTTATGAAAATCATAGCATACTATAATCACTTGGGAGATATAAGGGATTCTACAAAACCTAATATCTGGAAAGGTTTTATCAATCAAGTTCATATACTCTAAACTAGGGAGTCATAAGGTAGACTACTTCAAAGGTTCTATAAAAAGTATTCTCAAAATACTAAAGAGCTAAAATAATTATATTTATTGATCATATACTACAATATTTGAAGGTTAGAATCCATAAGTTAAAAGGATTGGAAGACATAAGAAATACTACAATTTCTTAAGATAATGGATAAATTAGCAAGAGGGACATATCATCACAAAACACACTACAAAAGGATTCAAGATAAAGATACATACAATATACCATATCAAATATGCAAAATTACTTCTAGCACAAACAATTCTACAAGTCAAATTGAAAAGAACATTTGGTATATTGATTTTGGTGCTAGTCATCATATGATAGGAAATCTACAATGGTTTGATTGTCTTGAAATCACTAATAAATATAGGTTGAAAATTGAAGATGGCAAAAACTACCTTATACATGGATATGGGTGTGTAACACCTATTAAATCATTTCAAAAACAATTGTTACATAATGTGATGTATGTTATTTTATTATCATCTAATCTTATTTCAGTAGCAAATCTAGTGGAAAGCAAAAGGATAGTTTATTTCAGATACATAAATGGAGTCAATATGTGTCACATAATAAATTAAAATGATATAGAATCTACTAGATCAATCCATGGAGATATATATGCTCTAGATTCAATTGATACCTCATAATATATTGTTGTATTTCAAAATAATACTAATGCATTTTTTGAGTAACATATTGCAAAAAATGAAGAACCCATATATCATAAAAGTAGACGAGGGAATAGAAGATTCAAAATTAAAAGGATGAGAGGACAAAAAAACTATGGACTACTTGGCCATTTACAAACTAAATAAGAAAAGGAAGGACCATATCAAGATGAAGATCCATATTAAAGACTAAAGTCTTCAATACCCAAATAATGTAATACATGGGGGTGTTAGAGTATATTACATTATTTAATACATGTCAATGTACCACCTTGGCTACATTTATAGATTGGGATTTTATGTTAGATAAAGGTTTGAGTAGTTAATTCAAGAAAGTAATAAATGCACAAGTGTTAGAATGCACAATGATGTAATTGTGCATGTAGTCCACATGTACATGATTCATAGGATAGGTAGATTAAAGGCCAAGTCATGTATCTTTCTATATATATGCCTTTGAGGTATAGAGAAAGTGAGAAGAGAGAGTGAGAGAGTCTAAAGTTACTATAGTGATTTGTAGGTAGAGTACAATATAGTTATTTCATTGAAATTATGAAGTGTTCATGTCCTCCATTATAATACATTGTACTATTTTTGTGAGCATCCATTAATGGTATATTTTTGAGTTATTGCATAAGTTTATCTTATAGTTTTCCTGCATATTATAGTGCCATTATCATATACTTATTATTGCTTGCTCATTTTACATCTTGTGGTTGCATTTCATTTAATATTAATTATCAAAAGCTAACACCTTCTTATTTTAATATGTCATTTCTACACTTGCAAGCTAACAGATGTCAAAATATTATTTCTATCATTTTTTATTTAGGAACTTGGTGAATTTAATAACCTCATTAAACTAAAATAATGAAGAAAGGAAAAATAAAATTAATTAATTAAGTGCTCAACTTTAGAATAAATGAAATACGGACATCTCCTTAGCTTTGATTTGGAAAATGAACCCAGCTTATAAAAAGTGCAAAAGTGAGTAGTTACGAGTTCATTATGATGAGAAAATTATTTTTGAGTTCTATTTAAACTCTTTTGGAAAAGAATGGAGAGGGAGTTGTTTTTATGGTTTTTATAGTTTCAACAGAGAACCTACAATATAGAGAAGATTTTTGATAATTTTGGAGGAAAGAAAGAACCAGCAAAAGATCCATCATTTGGAGAATACTTGTGACTTCACCAAGAGAAAGCATCTACTAAAATTATAAGGTACTCCTCTGTGGTTATCTTGAATAATATGCTTCTAATATACTTGATGAGATAAACTTGTGGTATATACTTTTACTTGCATAATTTTTTTCTTGACTTGTGTTAAATGAAGTGATGCTTTCTCCTCTTACAAAAACATTTACCATAAAATAAAACTTAGCTCTATTTCTATGGACATCGAGGCAAGCATATGGCTTGAGTTTGATTTAAACTTTATAAGACTCACTACCAGGCTTTATGACTATAAGCAACCTTGCATAATTTCAACTATCATCCCAGTAGATTGAACATTGTCTGAGTACATATACAACTTGGGTGCTAAAAGAGGAACATGTTGTATTCATTCCATAACATAATGTCTGAGTAACCTAAGGCATATGAGAGACTATATATTAAGAAACCTAGTAGGTTTATTTCAAACCCTAGAACCCTGATGGATACCACCTTTGGAAGCTTACATGTTAATCTGCATGCACGACCTGGTTTGTTTCCTTATGAGCATTGAATATAGTCTTCATTGTCTATTGAAACATCCTCCCCTAATTTGGCAATGGAAAATAAACCTACAAAAACCTTAATGTCCTTTTAGTTTGGATTTTAGTTTATTTGAGTGTTTTGAAAGCCACCAGGTGGTGTTGGCTTGGAGTCCTCCAAAAATGCCAACGTGGCACCTAGAAGAACAATGCTTTAGTTAAAATCCTAGGGTAAATTAAAATAATGAATTAATCCCACATTTAAAATAAGTAGGTACCTTAGAACCTATATTAACCCTCCTCCCTTTGTAATAGTTGACTATCCATGGTGGTAGTCATGGGATCATCGTTAGGAAGAGTAGCCTCACTCTAGCCAAGTTGTGGGCACAAAAAGTGAGGGGTGGTTTCATGAAAGTTAGAATGGACTTCTCTAATATCTGAGATAGAAAATCCTTTTGTTATTATCATAAGGTACATGATATTAAGGGTAATGTTTTGTAGGAGGAATGTTTGCATTATGGTTACTAACCAGTGTTCTATTGGAAATAAATAATTATGGGAATGAAAATAACTCCTTTTCAAATAGTTAGAAAAGTGAAGTTTAACCCTTGAGTTAGAACCAATGATTAGAAGAAATATTATTTGCATTAAGAATAATAAATGTAATTTAAAGAAGAATTATTAGGGACAAGAAATCTATTATGTTTTTTATGTCCATTAAATTAAAAGATAATAATTTCTAATGGGACATGACATGGATATTTTTAATAAAGGTTTTTTGTGGTTTAAATAGAAAAGAAAAAATAACTTATAGTTTTTTATTCCTCTTTGATTAAACAGGGGAAGATATTGAGTTATAGAATGATTAAAATTTAAGTTGAATACTTATTAATGAATAAATTAGAGAGGTTCCATATGAAGTTAATTAAGAATAATCAAAAGGAATTTTATTTCAATATACTTAAGATAGATGTTTAATTGATGTTTCTTTCTTTAAAGATAGAATGTTATGGTTTTGGGAATACTTAATGATATTTGATGTCTTATGCAAATAAAAATTTAATTCTCTACTTATCTATGTATAGCAAAGTTGGATTTACTAGAAGAATCTAGTTTCCTTTGAGATCATGAAAGTAATCACTTATGTGTAAAGTGTAACCTTTTGAAAGTAAGAGGAAATTATTTGTTTTATGTAAATAAATATAGGTTTGGGCATGGGACCCAATATATGGAAATATAGCTTATGGGGGTTCTACAAATACTCTTTTATAAAGTTATGTCTCGAATCTTGAGTAATAGTAGATTAAAGAAGGAATGAGATTTTAATATGAGGGAATTATGCGGTTCCCTTGCTATTGTAAAGTGTAATGAAACTACAACATGCTTATAATATGATAACATAAGAATTATGGATATTCTTATGCAATAAAGTGAAATTATGATAGAGGGAATTATGGAACTCCTTTGTTAGATTGGCAAATAGACTTGCTATGAAAATAAATATGGATATTTTAAGGTTGTGTTTTCTCCTATAAAAGGTTCCCATGATACATGATGTGTCTATGTGTATCTTTTGTAGATCTTGTTATGGGTGTGTTATTTTCTTTTGAATGATCTATTGATATGAAATTTAAATGAAGGAGAAAATAATCTATTTATTATTCTTTATTGGATAGTAACATTGTAAATAATGTTGGTTGTTTAGTATTTCTATATTTCCTAAAATAGAATATGGATTATACAATTGTGATTTTTAAATGTGAATGAATGATATAAATGGAATAAAATTTTATTTTAGTTTTTCCTTGGGTTTACTTGGATTTTTCCTTGAGAGGTTTTGAGAATGTTAACCTAGTTATATCCCTAAGGTTAGGACTAGAACTAAGGGAGAAGTGATGGGACAATCCCTTAGGGATACAATGGGCACTTCAAAAATAGATCTCTGAGGTGTGCTCCAAGAGATGATGAGCTTAGAATTCCATTGTATCTAAATTCATGTGATGGGATTATTTGTTAGAAAGTGATATACCCATCTAAAAGAGATATACAAATGATATTCATATGGACCTATGAGAATGAGAAAGAATTCCTATGGGGATATAATTTGGTACATTAATCTTTGGTAGCCCCAAATGAAATATGGACAACCTAAAAGGATATGCCACCTATTGAGAAGCAACACACCCCCACTGAAAAATGAGATTCCATCCTTAGAAAGCCCTGAACTTCCATTTTTTGCAGCAGGGACCCTCTTGATAATTTTCAGGTTTTAAATCCAAATTTGCTTGCCTCCTTTTTAAAGTTGTGCTTTTTCTTGCATTCCAGCTGTGTTATCCAAGAATTCACTTTTTACATGCTAGAATCATTCATGCACAAATAAAATCTTGCACCGGTACCAAGAAAAATCCAGAAAATAGTTGCATAAATTCATGAAAAATCAAACTTTCCATTTTTGGTAGTGTCGCGATATCGCGACACTTCCATTTTCGGAAATGTCGCGAAATCGTGACAGGTAAATCAAAAAGCAGCTAAGTCATTTTTGTGTAGCGAAATCGTGACACTTTCCATTTTTGGAAGTGTCGCGATATCGCGACATTTCCATTTTTGGAAAGTGTCGCAAAATTGCTGCCGACCGGAGGAGAGAGAAAGAAATCGTACGGATCAGCACGAAATCATGACATGTCGCGAAATCGTGACATGTCGCATTTTCACGGTAGGAGAGAGAAAGTGGGCTACAGAATGAAAATCGGCTAAGTTGCAAATGTGTCACAAAATCACGGTCAACGCGGTCAACTCATGCAGCTTTGGCGAACTCGCAGCGATTCGCTGACATGTTCCAAAATCGCGGTCAACGCGGTCAACGCATACAGCTTTGGCGAACTTGCAGCGATGCGCTGACATGTTCCATTTTTGCGGCTGAAAATAAAAATCTTGTACGGTCGCCAGGGGACGTCGCGATTTCGCGACATGTCGCAGAATCGCGGTAGGAGAGAGAAAGTCCTCAAAGTTGACCAGAAGTGCATTCCAGCGGGAAATAGAAGGCATCCTGGGGTAGCGACATGTGTCAAAGCGTGAGGCAGACAAACAGAAGCCGACATGCAAGCTTGCTTTAGGGTTTTTAGCCTGATTTAATCTGTTTTAACCTTTAAAGCTTCTGATTTAATTAAAGTGCTAATCTAACTCATCTTTTGTCTTTCATGCAGGATTCCATCTGGCACTTGCGGGACAACCGGGAAAGGCCATAAAGTCAAAGTTAAAGTGCAGATTTGATCGAGGACCGCCATGCTAGAGGAGAAGATGCCGATGAAAGCATTCAATGGAGATTTATTGCAGAATTAATAGCATGGAGATAATTTCAACTCAAAGATGGCCTTGCGGAGATCAAATTGATGGAGAAGTGGTGACTCATCCGGCTCACCAGCAGAATTAATGGAGGCATTTATTTGCAGCTGCGGATGAATGCAAGTGGCTTTAGATTTTATCTTCTCCATTTATGGTAGCTAAGTCGCTCGATTTGCCGAAGGGTTAAGTTCTATCTGGACTTTGATTTTAAATGGATTTTTATTGTAAAACCCGGGTCCTAGGGTTTAGATGTGATAATATTTGCAGTTATGAGAAGAAGATATTTTTGAAAAGATCAGGGTCTGTCCTGAGTCTATAAATACTTCTTCTCAATGTAATCGCGGGAGGCGGAGACTTAGAAATAAAAGGCTTATAAGCAATTTCTTGCAAATCTTGTGAAATCTTTTGTTTCTGGACTTGGAGTTGATGTGCTTTAGCTTTTCTGTGATAGCATGGCCAGGAGCCTAATATTTTGTAGAGTGTGATAAGTGTATCTTCTTTTGTTATCCGTTCCATTTTAAAGTTTGTTAGATATATGCTGTAAATCTGCCATTATCAAGTTTAAATATGCTGTTAGGCTTCAGTTGTTCTTTTGTCTGCTAGGGGAAATTGTAGATTTGAGGTTAAGTTTGTTCTAATTGCTCTGTCTTCACTGTGTGAGCTAGGATATCGGTGAAAGATACCAGTTTTAACTAGCTACCCTTTGATTTATAAATTTCTGCTAGATCTGTTTCACTTTGCCTTGTGCTCTTAGTTGAAAGTGATCTTAGACTGACTGGACACTTTCTTCTTTGATTTGTTCTGTTGTGAAGCTGATAGCATAGATAAGATTGATAGTTTAGGGTTTTACAGTTTAAAGTCTGATGAACTTCTCTTTCTACCCTACCCTACCCTCTCTTTGTTTTCCATGAATGATCCATTTTTATTTTCTTTATTTGCCTTTTATTTAAATCTACTGACCCATGAGAGCTAGATCAAGAATTCAAGTTAAATCTGATAAACAACTTCTGCAACTACTGAACAAGTTCAGGAACCCCCTGTAAGGTAACAGAGCAGTCCATATTGAAATCTATTCTAGAAGTGGAAAAGAGTGAATAGCCATTCGACCCAACTCTGTAACTCGCACCTTGGATAACCAGCTAGATCCTAAAGTGAGTGGGATCCGTCCCGTGGGTGTCTCCGGGGCTTCCTGCCCATCCTTTCACGGGGTGCATATGAAAGCCGGACCAACACCTAATTGGCGCTAGAAGGAGGGTCGAGAACATCTCAGTTCAAGTTCAGTAGTCTGTTAAGAACTGTAAAGTTGTATGTGCTGAGTCTGGTATTTTATCTTTTGAATCCTTTTCCCTCCTCCTCAGCTCTTTTAAATTTTGTTGTTAGAGTTTTTTTCTGAACAGCGGGACTTAACACCAACACTTAATTGGCGCTAGAAGGAGGGCCGAGAACATTTCAGTTCAAGTTCAGTGGTCTGTTAAGAACTGTAAGTTGTATGTGCTGAGTCTGGTATTTTATCTTTTGAATCCTTTTCCCTCCTCCTCAACTCTTTTAAATTTTGTTGTCTATGTTTTTGCCTGAACAGCAGGACTTAACACCAACACCTAATTGGTGCTAGAAGGAGGGCCTGAACTCAGTTCAAGTATTGTAAGGGCATAACAACAACATTTGAAGGACCCACAGTGAACTCCGGACAGTTTTGTAAATTGTCAGTACAGTTGTCAGTACAGTATTTAAAATTGCCAGAGAAGACCTCAAGTTAAGAACAGTTTTATCTCCACTGGCAGTTATCCAATTACAACTCAGAATATCACTGTCAGCCAAGTAATAATGGCAAATTGGTTGGGCCCCACTGCTTTGAATATCCCGGGTATAGCCCATGACTTGCCCAGAATCCCGAAAAGGTATCTCCCTAGATATAAACATGATGGGACAAGAACTGCAGAAGAACACCTGCTAGCTTTTAAAAATGCTTTAAAATTGTTAAATATACAGCATGAAGATGTTGCCTGCAGATTGTTCCCGTTCACTCTCCAGGAGGGAGCTTATGACTAGTTTTTAAACCTCACCAGCAATTCCATTACTAGTTGGGATGACCTAGAGAAAGCTTTTATATCACAATTTGGGGAAGTGATAGACCCTAGTGTGTTATACCAACAATTTTCCAGCATCAAGAGAGAGTCGGGAGAAACTGTCAGGTCTTTCAATATGAGGTTCCAAAGAGCTTACGGTAGAATGACTGGCCATTACATCCCAAATGCAAATCTGGCCTTAGAAATCTACAAGAATGCATTGGATGCGGTGACCTCTATTTTCCTCAAGAGAGACATCAATATCACAACCCTGGCAGGGGCTTATAAAGAAGCCTTAATTCTTGAAAGACAGTTAGGGCCTCAAATTCTAAGCAGTCCTTTGATATCCTATGATACACATAACATGCCTATTTCAGATCCCATTTCACATCATGAGTTAGTGTCAACATGTCATGCTCTACCCAAGGAGACTCCGTTAACTGTGACATCCACTCAGCATGTGCAAAATGTAGAGAAAAGTTCTGACAAGTTCAAAGTGGAAGTGCTTGAACTGAACAGTTGTGATCTGGCACCACCCAAATCTGAAGTTTTTCCTGGTGAGTTAAATTTTCCTAGAGATCAAAGAAATATTGATATTTCTAGTTCACCCAAAAACAGTACAACCAGGGTTTCAGATTCTTTCACTTTTCCCGAAGAGACAGAAAGTCTTGTACAGACTCTTGTGGATGAAATGCAAGATTTTCAACAGTTCAAAATGGACAGTTATAATTTGAGATGTCAGAGTCCAGAACCTAACAATGATCCTTCCTCATCAGAGGATGATGAAAGTGAGATTCAATATCACTATGCAGAAGTAACTGAGGAGGATAACATCATTGAGGATATGAGGGAACTTAAAGTTGACATCACCCTCTATGAACTGCCTCAGATTGTTGAACAAAAGGTTAACTTGATTGAGGCTTACTCTGGACCACCTGTTGAATTTCAAGAAAAGGAGGAAAAGATAGTAAATATGAATGTGGTCAGCCAACTTGGAATTGATGAACTGTCTCAACATAAGCCTGCAACTTCTCAACATAATATCAAAGAAAAGGCTATAAACTGTGTTGATGCAGATATTGGATCTTATAATTTGGCAACTGAAAAGGTGAGAACAGTTACAGCTCTAATCCATCACAACAGTGACAGTTGGATATTACACATTGATGAGGTTAAATCTAAGCAAGGCTCAGGTGAAAAGGAAAATTGTAAACATTCTGCTAGAGGGATAAAAATTGAAGTCCTGGATATTGAAGCAGTACAGCAACCACAAAATGTTCAAGTTGTTAAGAACCAGGGCATACAAATAAAACATGATTTCTTTCAGTTGTCACATAATTTTGAAGATGTGGTGGTCTGGGTCTGTCAAGATTTTAAGGTATTTGATCCTGGGGGTTTTTTACATTCAGTCCTTTTGAAAGAACTCTGCAAACCCTTCAATTAGAAGCATAAACATGTTATCATATGATTTGTTATTATATGATTTGTTTAATTTGAAGGAGTTGCATATTTGTTTTTCAAATGGGAGAGGGAAGACAGTAAACACAAGTCTTTCCCAGATAGCAAATTTTTGAAGCACAGTCTGGAGTGCATTTCGTCAACAGGACCTGAAAGGTAATTTTTCTAAATTACTTGCACATGGTCAAAAAATTTTAAGGCACCATTTCTCTGCTTTCCCAACTGCTGCATTTTTTGAGTATGAAGGGAAGTTGTAACATATGTATACATTGTAAGTAAGCTTTGAAGTTTTAGCTTGTGCAGTTTATTTCTTTTGTCAGTGCTTTTTATTTCCTTTCTTTGTCTTTTGTTTTAGCTTGCTTTTATTTTAAGTCTGTACAGTCTTTTGTTTCAATTTTATTTTCTTTAGTTCTTTATTGCATTTCCTTTTCTTTACTGTCTGTACAATTGCAGTTTAGTTTATTTTAGTGCTGTTGCAGTTTAGATTTGCTACAGTTCAGTAGTTTTAGTTGCTTTGCTTCAGTTCTTTTAGTTTGTTTCTTTTATTGCCTGTTCGTTTTTATTTTCTTCCCTGCATTTCCTTTTCTTTGTTGTCTGTACAGTCTTTTGTTTCAGTTATTTTCTTTGTTGTCTGTTCAGTTTATTTTATTCCCTTTGCCTGTACAGTTCTGTGCTTTAGTCTGTGCAGTTTTATTTTGTTTTGCTTTAGAGGCCTGTCTGTCCTTGAAATTTTGTGCAAAGTCCTTTAGCTTCTAAAGGTTTCTGTTCTTTGCCTTTGCCTGAGCAATCAATGAAAAGTCAGCCTGCTGAAGATTGTTTTATTCTGAGCTGATAAATCCACAATCCAGTACCCCATGCTGTTCACCATTCTAATAGAGATAGTCTGCTTGCACTGAACAGTAGAGCTATTTTGTTATTCAGGACAAAGGTAGAGAGATGATTGGATCTTGTGTCTTACTTGCCACAGTTGTTTTAATGATAGAAAAACTGCTATGCTGTTTAGTTGGAGGAACTCCCGAGGAATCCAAGAAAAGCTGGTTATGAGAGGGGACTATGTCATGCAATTATTTGGGTATCCACAGAGGCTATCAGTGCCTAGACTGAAACAGTTTCAGATTGATCAAATGTTAAAAGAAAATTGTAATTTCTCTAAGGTCTTCCAGATAGTGATATATTTCAAAAAGAAGAGATAAAAAAAAAAAAAGATAAAAAAAAAAAAAAAGAGTTATATGATCAAAAGAGGCAGCCAATACTTCCAAAGATATTTTTACTGAATTATAGATTCTGCCCTACAGTTGTAAATTTGGGTCGTGTAAATCTAAAGGGTAACTCTGTCTAGGCTGTAAAAGGCTAAACTAGTAAACAGAGCTCTACTCGGTTTCCCCTTTTACAATCTAGAAAAGTTGATCAGTCCAAAGTTCATCAATCAATTCAGTCATCCTTGAAGAAAGTTTTATACCCCTTGTAATTGCACATCAGAAATCTTCCTTGAAGTAATCCAGCCTAGTATGTCCTTGGGAAATTTTAACAGCTAGCAGTTAGCAGTCAATTTATTGTGAAGAATGTCTGTGGCAAGGCATGATGCATGGTCTTTTTGTTTTGAAACCAGAGTCTTGGGTTCTAAAATAGTGCTACTATTTTACCCGCAGATATCGCCATTTGTTGAGAAGCAACACACCCCCACTGAAAAATGAGATTCCATCCTTAGAAAGCCCTGAACTTCCATTTTTGCAGCAGGGACCCTCTTGATAATTTTCAGGTTTTAAATCCAAATTTGCTTGCCTCCTTTTTAAAGTTGTGCTTTTTCTTGCATTCCAGCTGTGTTATCCAAGAATTCACTTTTTACATGCTAGAATCATTCATGCACAAATAAAATCTTGCACCGGTACCAAGAAAAATCCAAAAAATAGTTGCATAAATTCATGAAAAATCAAACTTTCCATTTTTGGTAGTGTCACGATATCGCGACACTTCCATTTTCGAAAATGTCGCGAAATCGCGACAGGTAAATCAAAAAGCAGCTAAGTCATTTTTGTGTAGCGAAATCGTGACACTTTCCATTTTTGGAAGTGTCGCGATATCGCGACATTTCCATTTTTGGAAAGTGTCGCAAAATCGCTGTCGACCGGAGGAGAGAGAAAGAAATCGTACGGATCAGCGCGAATTCATGACATGTCGCGAAATTGTGACATGTCGCATTTTCGCGGTAGGAGAGAGAAAGTGGGCTGCAGAATGAAAATCGGCTAAGTCGCAAATGTGTTGCAAAATCACGGTCAACGCGGTCAACGCATGCAGCTTTGGCGAACTCGCAGCGATTCGCTGACATGTTCCAAAATCGTGGTCAACGCGGTCAACGCATACAGCTTTGGCGAACTTGCAGCAACGCGCTGACATGTTCCATTTTTGCGACTGAAAATCAAAAGCTTGTACGGTTTCCAGGGGACGTCGCGATTTCGTGACATGTCGCGAAATCGCTGTAGGAGAGAGAAAGTCCTCAAAGTTGACCAGAAGTGTATTCTAGCGGGAAACAGAAGGCATCCTGGGGTAGCGACACGTGTCAAAGCATGAGGCAGACAAACAGAAGCCGACATGCAAGCTTGCTTTAGGGTTTTTAGCCTGATTTAATCTGTTTTAACCTTTAAAGCTTTTGATTTAATTAAAGTGCTAATCTAACTCATCTTTTGTCTTTCATGCAGGATTCCATCTGGCACTTGCGGGACAACCGGGAAAGGCCATAAAGTCAAAGTTAAAGTGCAGATTTGATCGAGGACCGCCATGCTAGAGGAGAAGATGCCGGTGAAAGCATTCAATGGAGATTTATTATAGAATTAATAGCATGGAGATAATTTCAACTCAAAGATGGCCTTGCGGAGATCAAATTGATGGAGAAGTGGTGACTCATCCGGCTCACCAACAGAAATTAATGGAGGCATTTATTTGCAGCTACGGATGAATGCAAGTGGCTTTAGATTTTATCTTCTCCATTTATGGCAGCTGACTCCCCTGATTTGCCGAAGGGTTAAGTTCTATCTGGACTTTGATTTTAAATGGATTTTTATTGTAAAACCCGGGTCCTAGGGTTTAGATGTGATAATATTTGTAGTTATGAGAAGAAGATATTTTTGAAAAGATCAGGGTCTGTCCTGAGTCTATAAATACTTCTTCTCAATGTAATCGTGGGAGGCGGAGACTTAGAAATAAAAGGCTTATAAGCAATTTCTTGCAAATATTGTGAAATCTTTTGTTTCTGGACTTGGAGTTGATGTGCTTTAGCTTTTCTGTGATAGCATGGCTAGGAGCCTAATATTTTGTAGAGTGTGATAAGTGTATCTTCTTTTGTTATCCGTTCCATTTTAAAGTTTGTTAGATATATGTTGTAAATCTGCCATTATCAAGTTTAAATATGCTGTTAGGCTTCAGTTGTTCTTTTGTCTGCTAGGGGAAATTGCAGATTTGAGGTTAAGTTTGTTCTAATTGCTCTGTCTTCACTGTGTGAGCTAGGCTGCCGGTGAAAGATACCAGTTTTAACCAGCTGCCCTTGGATTTATAATTTTTTGCTAGATCTGTTTCACTTTGCCTTGTGCTCTTAGTTGAAAGTGATCTTAGACTGACTGGACACTTTCTTCTTTGATTTGTTCTGTTGTGAAGCTGATAGCATAGATAAGATTGATAGTTTAGGGTTTTACAGTTTAAAGTCTGATGAAATTCTCTTTCTGCCCTACCCTACCCTCTCTTTGTTTTCCATGAATGATCCATTTTTATTTTCTTTATTTGCCTTTTATTTAAATCTGCTGACCCATGAGAGCTAGATCAAGAATACAAGTTAAATCTGATAAACAACTTCTGCAACTACTGAACAAGTTTAGGAACCCCCTGTAAGGTAACAAAGCAGTCCATATTGAAATCTATTCCAGAAGTGGAAAAGAGTGAATAGCCATTCGACCCAACTCTGTAACTCGCACCTTGGATAACCAGCTAGATCCTAAAGTGAGTGGGATCCGTCCCGTGGGTGTCTCCGGGGCTTCCTGCCCATCCTTTCGTGGGGTGCGTATGAAAGCCGGACCAACACCACCCACATGATAATAACCTCCATTAATATATCTAAAAATCAAATTAATGGTTCATAATAGTTTATGCTAAACAATATGCATAAGTTATAAGAAGCTTGTGCATAAACACTAGTAAGGAATGACAAACACTAGTATGGGAGTTGGCATCCTTTTTTCTCAAGTGAACGAGATAGGGTTAACCCACATGTTGTTATCAAAATTTCCTTAAAAAGAGAGAAAATAAATGGGGTGACCACAAAAAGGATTCCTTTAAGCTATATGGGTAGTGTACAAGGTAAACCCCATAATAGATTACAGGAAAATTGGCCACTCCTATCCACCCGAGGGATGCTATAGCATCTGTAACTCACAATGTGGTAAACGATTCTATGGAATTCATCTAGATATTCTTGGTTAGTTTGAACCTAAAAAAGAAAATATAGTTGAAATTAGGATTGTTACAGTTGGCATCAAAGCATGGTTGTAGATATTTTAAGCTTTCTTAAAGCTAAAACTTTGATGTAGGGATAGAAGTCTACCTTGGAAATAATCTAACCATGATTTGATTTGATGTGTGACTTGGAAAGAGTGAAAATTTCCTATGCGAATGGTGGTATACTGAAAGTAAACCTAACATTTGAAAAAAATACTAATCCTACTCTTAGAAATATACCTCACTAAAAGTAGGTGCACTAAGTGATACTCCTGAATGATTTTTAAAGATAAATACTAGTTTTTTTAAAGGATAAAACAACTTGATTGAATGAAGGTGTATGGAATAGTACCTAATCAAGATTCATTCATGTGGCTAGGAGGAATGGTGCCCACACCATATAGGGGTAGAGGTAGAGTTAGAGGAAGACCCCCTCTACAACTGCCATCACCCAGAGAAAATAATAATATGATAGGATCTCCTTATGGAAATGAGGCAAATACTAAACCAGATTCAATAAATCTCATAGTGGTGGTGTCACTCTTGCAAGAACAATTAGAGAAATAAAGATAGATGTTAGAAACCCTAGTTAGTCAGAATCACAAAATAGAAATTTTGAAGCATGATAAGATAGTACAATGCCAATAGAACAAGAGGCCAAGGCTCAAATTGAATTAGAGTTGGCTAAAGATTTAAAGAATGGTAAAGTGTATAAGTTCAATTTTAAAGTAGGTGGAGACAAAAATGAAGTATGGCTAACTAATTTGGAGTCATAATTTTCCATTAATAACTATTCCTCAATAACTAAGATTATTTGGGATACCCTACATCTCTAGGAAATTGGATTTGATTGATGGGAAACATTTAGAAAAGGGAAAAAGATATAGGTAATAAATCGAACCTGGGAAAGTTTTATGGAAGCTTTTCAAAAAGGGTTTCTTACAGAATAGTTTTATGCAAAAAAATTTATGGAGTTTACTACACTTGTACAAGGGACAAATATTGTGGAGACCATTTTCAAAAAAAAATTCAAATTACTTAAGTATGCTCCTACCTATGAGACAGATGAAAAAATGAAGTTGCACAAGTTTATTCTAGGACTAGAACCTAGAATAATATTAGTTGTTAATATAAATAAGCCAAAAGTGGTAAAAGATACCTACAACATGGCTCGTAAGGTAGAAAAAAACTTGTCAAATGAATATAACCAAGCTATAACAAAGAGAAATAATTCAGGTTTCATACAATGGAAGCAAAAAAAGAAAATAAAAAATGACCCATGTTATGAAAATAAGAATGACACGAAGCAAGGAGAAAATAAAAGGAAGTTACAAAGGAAGAAAAATAATAATAAAAATAATAACAATAATGAATCCCAACCTCAGAGGCATCTAGATGCAAGGCAAATAGATAAATCCAAGGAATAAAATTGGAATAGACACCCTGGTCCCAAGACTAGTTGCTACAATTGTAGGGGCCCATATTATGCTAGTAATTATCTAAAAAACACAATATTATACTAAGAGGGGGACGAATAGTATAAGATAAATTTTTAATTTACTTTACTTAAACTATATTATCCAATATATCAATGGTAATATCAATAGCAGCAATCAAATTAATGCACAAATCACCACACACAATAGAGACACCAATATAATGTGGTTCACCTAATGTGGGCTACTTCACAGAGAAAAAATTTTACTAAATTTTTCTCAACAAATATCTTGGAAATTATTTCCCTATTACAATTTTTATGGACCTTTATCCAAAGGAGACACCAATACCCTAATCAAGTTCATGTATGCCTATTCATTGGAGACACCAATCCCCTTAGCTGGTTTGTGGAACTCTATCCATAGGAGAACTCCTTCTACTATGTTCTAGCTAGTGATCCTCTAGAAGACTACTACCTCCACTGCACTGGCTTGTGGATCTCTCTCCACTGAAGAATACTATCCTCACTTAGAAGAAATTTGTCCTCACTACCCTGGCTAATGGATCTCTATCCACTGGAGATTATTGTCCTATGCTCTATCACCTCCAACGCTTAATCTCATATCTATCTTAAATTTGCATTAAACACAATCCTTCGTTCTAGCACAAATATGGTCAATCTCTATCTCAAATTTGTACTAAACATAGTACTTTTATCTAGTACAAATTTGCTCAATATTTGTCTCAAATTTGCACTAAACATAGTCCTTGAGTATAGCATAAATCTGCTCAATATTTGTCTCAAATATACACTAAATATAGTCTTTCAGTCTAGCACAAATCTACTCAATATCTATCTCTAGTCAGGTGCAAACCTATCCTCAAATTTGCACCAAAATCTATCCTCAAATATGTCCTCAAGCCTTATCATAAAGCTTTATCTAATCAGAAATCAACTCTACTAGATCTGTTCCAAACCTTAACTCAAGGTTTGAACAAATCAATCAATCAACTTTGCTCACAAGTATTCTCAAATACTTGCCTCAAATCTATCCATAAGTCCTCTCTAGAACTTGCTCAAACTTCTCTCAAGTCTTCACCAAGACTTACCTCAAATATATATTGTAAGCTTCCATAAAATCTCACACTAATCTATTCACAAGTCTTCACCAAGACTTACCCCAAATCTGCTCAACAAGTCTTCACCAAGATTTTTCTCAAATCTATATTGTAAGCTTCCATAAAATCTTACTCAACTCAGTCCTTAAGTCCACTCTAGGACTTACTTCAAATCTGCTCACAAGCTTTCACAAAAGATTGCTTAAATATTTCCTGAAGTCCACTCTAAGGACTTACTCAAATATTTCCACTAGCTTTCACAAAATATTATTCAACTCAATTGCAAACTTACACATAAAACTCAAAATAATCTCTCACAAAAAAAACCTCTTCAATAACACAAACAAGTTTCACACAGAATATTGTTTGACTTCAGAAACATATAGAGAATGGTTAAAGACTCAATATGTTTCACACTCATAACGATACTTAATCACTTTCAAACTCTCTTGTTTAATCACATAAATATATGGAGAATGGTAAGAGACTCAATATGTTTCACACTCAATCACTTTCAATATATTTCTAAAATTGGTAAAGAACAATTTTTTTCATAGAAATTGAACTATCACTCCAACACTTTCAATCAACTCAACTAAATTTTTAACTTAATGAATCACAACTTGCTTACAAATCCTAACCAGATGTTTCACTATGCTTTCAAAAACTCACACTATGGAACTCAACCTTGACTCAATATGATTTTGAATTCGCATAACAATGATACTCATGGTCTTTTTCATAAACCCTAATCAAGCACATGAAAGCTTACTAAAATATTTCCAATAATGCTTATCAAACAATCTCGCATAACAATGATACTCATGATATTTCTCAAACTCTAATTTCAAGATAGTTATCAATTTCTTACTCAAATTTTCTCACCAACATTTACCAATCATGCACATGAAAGCTTACTCAATAATGCTTATCAAACAAACCTTTTCTCTCCAACTTAGCATTCACAACATCCTATCCAACAATATTTCACTCACAAGGAATATGTACCCATACCTTTTATTTGAAGAAGTTTTGACCTACCTCATATATATATGACATACCTCTATGTACTTGGATCTACACATATATATAACATTATCTTTTAAGACTCATTATGTGTATTATGTGTTGTTGTTTATGTTTATTTTTATGAGATGCACATGGATGCAATTTTTGATATGCGTTGATTAGATGCTATATGATGTGATGTATTGATGACATGCATTAGCTATATTATGTAAGTATTGTTATATGCTATGATATAGATATGTATATGGACTACTTATGTATGCATATATGGATGCAATGATTTGTTTTAAATGTGTGTTTAACTTTGATTTAATTGTATGTATCTAATTTATGTTGTTATTATATGATGAATGCAATGTATGTAATGCATTATTTACATGATAATGATCTAATGTAAATGAATCTGTATGCTTTAATAACTAAAAACATAAGGAATGAATGCAATTTGAGTTTAATAATCTAATGGATGACACCACCAAATGTATAAAAATCATGAATGAAAATGCTAAATATTATCATAAGAATTAATCATTTTAACATCCATATATGAAATGATGAGTTGGATAGATATGTACTGATTTATGATATGAGATGTATTGTTGCTATTAGAAAATTTTGAGGTTTTCCATGAGACTCAAACACCCTAGTTGACTTATCAAAAGTTGTATAATGACTATACTAAAATCCTAAAAGACCAAGCTTTTGTTATGAAAGACCAAGATATTAATTATCCCTATGTCTTCAAAAGAATATATTAGATGAGACATAAGACTATCTCATTTCTAGGTGGGATTCATTCAGCCCCTTTCTATAATGAGGATCACCAAATGTTCAACATGATCCTAGGTTTGGATGCAGTTGGACTAGACCACTAGGTAATATAGGCCACCTAAAGCTAGCTCATTTATAAATTTCTTAGAACTACCCCAATGTCAGGCGAGATTCATTTAGCCCATTGCTTTATTGGGGATCACTTTATGGTTTCAATTATTGACCATTCCAAGGATTAAAGCTCTTCACCCCCCTTCTTTTATTTTGATTTAATGGGATACTTGCTCATGTATAGTGATAAAAATCACAATTTATTTTGCATTTTTGTTTTTCTTTTGTTTTGAGCAAGGGATTCGATTTGATTTTGAGATTTTGCTCCTTTTTGTAAAGGGATTTCTTGGGTAGGGGGAGCTTGTACTTTTGCCAATGATCAACACTTTAGACCATGCACATCACAAAATGAGCAAGTAAAACCTTTCGCTTAAGGTGACTAGGACCACTTTGTAGTGTTCATCCTTCCTTGTCCTAATTAGGATTGTTAATGTGTTTGATTAGTGATGGAATTTTGATATATGCTAGGTGCTATCAAAACTAGACCTCATATTCAAAAGCAAAAATATCTTTCTACAAAATCTAAGAAGATTACTAGGTATGGTTGAATTACCAAAAAACCCTAGTATATTCCTTATAACAATAGGAAGGGTTGTGTTGATAAACACAATTACTCACAAGGGTAATGGATGATGATGATGCATAGATGCATGATTTAAATACATATGTGGTGTCATTTGTAAGATTGCAAACACAACCTATCCTAATGCAGGTGCGATGGATGAAAATACCTAAATGCAATGCAATTAAATGAATGCATGTGCATAATGTTATGCATAATGCAAATGTTTTTGTATTTTGATGTTTTACATTATTTTTGAATTTTATTACTTTTTTATTTTTATGGATTTTGATATTTTCCATGTTTTTGAAGTTTTTATTATTTTGAATGTTTTTGAATTTTGAATTTATGTGTGAAATGCCTTAAGATGAAGGATGTTGAGAGGTTTAGACTCTTCAAAACCTTCAAATGAGATTAGGCAATATGTTCTAGGTCCTATCTACTCTGAGATGATATGTGGACCTAACCAAATGGCTACAAATTTATCTTGTAAGTATGGTAGTAGGTTTGAGTTATGCTAGTTTTATTTCAATACAAGATCACCAACTTTAAATTATCTCAGATGGACTTTATTGTTATAATCTCATTTTAATAATTCCTAATAAACATGAAGATGCTCAAGGGCATTCACATGATGTTTATCAATAAGCATCAGTTGATCGAGGTGAGCTTGCCATGTAGTGTCATCATCGATGAAATATTTTAATGCAACACGCAGGGTTGGTATTTCCAACTCTAAGGGCATAATGGCTTCAACACCATATACTAGAGAAAATAAAGTTGCCCTAGTGGGCATCCATATACTAGTCTTGTAATCCCATAATGCAAGGGATAGTTGTATATACCAGTCTTTGTGGTTATCTTGAATAGTATTTTTTAAGATATCTACCACTGTATTGTTTGAAGCTTCAGCTTGCCCTTTTTCTTGTGGATAGTATGGAGTCACAAAAATATGTTGTATATTATATTTGTATGTCAAAGCCCATACAATTTTATTTTTGAATGACATTCTATTATCTGATATGATATTGAATGGTATCCCAAAATGACATATGATATTGTAGAGTATGAAATCTACAATACATGCTCCTATTTTCATTGTCAAAGGGATTGCTTCCACCCATTTTGTAAAATACTCAATGGCTGTTATGATGAATGTATGTCGACCCAATGATGGAGGAGAAATATTCTTGATTATATCAAAACCCCACTGAGCAAATGACCAAGCCACTTGAATGGGTTGTAGTAACTACGATTGCAAGTGTGTAATATTAGCATGATGCTAATATTTAATACATTTATTGACATACACGGTGTAATCCTTCTCCATAGTGGGCCAATAATAGCCCATTCAAAGGATGCACTTGAAGATGGCCATGATGTTGAAATGACTACCGCACATACCATCATGAACTTGTGAGATCATCCAAGTTGATTCTTGGGGCTCAAGACAATGAATAAGAATTCCATCATAGCTTCAACGATACAAGATGTCTCCTAGAAAGACATACTTTATCACTTTCTATTTGAATGTGTACTTTGTGGCATGCGATAATCCCTGTAGGATTAATCCATGTTTAAGTAAGTTATGCAATTGTGATATCCAATCCAGATAAGATATAACCTTGAATGAAAATATGACTTGTTCCCTTTGCAAATAATTATACACAAATGTAGACTAGGACACAACCTTGTGGTGAATGGTGGTGTCATTCCCAATAGGACCTTGCAAGATAAAAGACCCCCAGGGTGCCTTCTTAAGGAAATATCTACATTTATAGAACCACTTATAGTTTGGTTCTACATGAATCATTTTGAGTGATTCTTTATTGTCAAAAGCCTCATGCTACATCATAAAATATAAAAGTGTCTTCACATGAATGGTAGTGAAATCGGTAGAAGGATTCTAAGGGATCAAGGATCCCAAAGATGATATAGTATCTACTAATCTGTTTTATGTATGATGGATTGCCTTGATGTCATACCATTCTAGTTGGGCTATATAAGTATCAAAAAGGTACTTATAAGCTTTTAATATAGGACCTGCATTGAAAGAGTTTCTTAACCTAGTTAACAATAAGAAGGGAGTCACCAAAGATGTTTAATCTTTTGATTTTCATGGTGATTATTTTTTGGAGACCTAATATTACGGCCTCTTATTTAGAGTTGCTATTGGTACAAGGAAAGTCTAGTTTAAATGACAAGGGCATTGGAGCACCTTGTGGCATGAAAAAGACAATTCTTGCACCACCCCCTTTCTCACACTTTGAACTATCAAATAACAAAGTCATATCAACTTTGTTATCTAGTTCTTTAGGTTCAATAGAATCTATGACAAGAGGCTTACTATCTTCTAGAGGTGCCTCTATTAGCTTATAATCTATGACTTGTCCCTTGATGCACTTTTGGATGATGAATTCCAAGTCAAATTCTGTCAGTAGCATGATCCACTTTGTAGTACGTATATTATGATATGTCTTACTCATCATATACTATAAAGGATTTTGTTTTGATATCACATACATTGTATGACTCAACATATAGTGGTACAACTTCTTAGTCACAAAAACCACTTCTACGCATATCTTTTCTATGTATGCTTACCCTAGATCATAACTCTCCAAGGTATAGATAATATAATACATCGCTTGCTCTTTGTCTTGCATGTTATTTTGGGCTAACATGGTTCCTAGTGCAAAGTTAGTAGCTGATATATAAAGAAAAAATAGTACATCCAACCTTGGTGGAACCAGTACTGGCAACTTTCCCAGGTATTTCTTGATTTCAACAAAGTCCACTTGACAATCCTCATCCCAATTGAATGGGACCCCTTTGTGTAACAACCGATTCATGGGTCAACATTTGTCTAATAATTGTGTGATAAATTACTTTATGGCTGCTACTTTGCCTTGTAGGCTTATTAGATCTTTGATATTGGTGGGAGAACACATTTCAAGTATGGCCTTGAAATTTTTTGGGTCAAATTCGATCCCTCATTTAGAAAAAATGAATCTTAAGAGTTTTCCTAATGTTACACCACAAACGTATTTCTAGAGATTTAACCTGACATTGTTCTCTATCAGGAAATTGAAGACCTTCTTGAGAACCTTAGCATGCTCTTCACATAGCAATGACTTTGAAAATAATTCATCGATATAATCCTCTAGGATCTTGTGCATGTATTCATGAAAGATGTATGTCATGGCTTGCTAATATGTGGCACCAACATTTTAAAGGCTTAATGGCATAACCTGCTAATAAAATATTCTCCATAGCATTTTGAATACAATTTTGTGTTGGTATTTAGCTTTAATCCAAATTTTATTATAACAAAAAAAACCATCCATAAGGGAAAGCATCTCATGACCCACAGTTGCATCTACAAGAGCATCTATGTTGGGCAATGGGAATGAATCCTTTGGTGTTGCCTTGTTGAGGTTTTTAAAATCCATATAGATACAGATATTTTTGTTAGGTTTTCCTAAGAGTACCATATTTGATACCCATTATGGACAGTCAATGGAGATAATAAACTCTATATCCAACAATTTTTGCAACTCATATTTAACCATTAGAGTGACAGTTGGATGAATTTTCCTGATCTTTTTCTTTATTGGCTTTTTAGAGGGATCTAGCAAAAGGTTATGGGTAACCAATTTTGTATCTAGCCCTGGAATATCCTTGTACATCCAAGCAAAGATATTAGGTCTCTATTTCAATAGAGGTATGAGTTTGGCACACTCATAAGGAGATAGACTCACTCTAAACTTGACCTTCTTAGGATTAGTGGGATCATCACTGATATCCACATCAAAGGTTTTCTCTACTAAAATGTGTAATACCTACTCAAGCTAGTGAGGTGTAGGGATTAGGTGGATGTCATCTACTAGATTTAAAGGTTCTACATCAGAATTACCCTCAGTGTGATAAACATCATGTGTGCAACTTGATGCAAAGTGAAATGGTTGTAACATTTCTTCATTGGAGAAGAAATATTTTGGCTCTAGAGGTGAATCAGTGCGATCCCAATCAATAACATCTAGATTAATACACAATGGTTTGGAAGGATATATTGGGTTGTGGAGTGGAGTGGTTATATCAATGGAGATCATTTTGATGGAATGGGTTAGATCTCTATAACCACATGTGTGCAACTATACATTATTGATGTGTCTCTCATACGCAAGATGTGGCTCTAGGGGTATGGGGATCTTAAGATCCGGTCTATAGACAGACTATAAAATGGGATAATTTAGCTCTAGGATTTGTCTATATGTAGGCAAATAGGGAAATATTGTGATAAACTTTATCTACATTATATGACCTCTCCCTAAGCCCCTATCTAGGATAAAATATTTGATGCATCTCATCAGTGTCAAATGGTTCATGATGATGATGTAAATAGTGAGGCCTGAGGTAGGCCCTCTTGATCTCATATTCATAGTCACTGTCATCAATGAAGTATCCATAATTCATTCCCACTAGCTCCATGGGTAAAATATGAGGTAAATTTTGAGGGCCTATGTAGGCCAACTCAGTTTCATCCTCATATTATTCTTTGTTTGAGGAATACTCATCATCATATGTTCCAAAATCACATTCTGGCCCATCTCTTTCAAAAATATATTCTGCTCTAAATTCCTCAAAAGAAAATTTTTATTCCATATCTACTATTAGGCCCAAATTTTGAATTTGCATGCTAGTGTCAATAGCATCTTCACAATTTTTAATAACCAATTTGGTTCTCAAAATATCCTCTGGATTGACCTCCATTATAGTGTTATCATGATAAATTTTAGGTGTCTCAATAGCAACCATGGTCACTTTCCAATTACCCCTTTGTGAATGAGAACGGTTAGGATGATAGGGGTTCCAATCCACATCGTCCTCTAAACTGAGGTCCAGGTGATCAAAAGATGCTACTAGAAGTTCATCCTAACCTCTAGTATTATAGCCCAAATTGAACTGATCATTTGGCAACTGATACTATGATTCATAGGGAGTTTGTTGTCCTTGCTCAAATAAATTGATATTGTAACCATGCCAGTGGTAACATTCAAAATATTGCAATGCAAACTCTATGTTGGATAGATAATGAACATTCAAAGTGAATGGTTCATCATCATCTTCATCCATAGGCATATGATTTGTAAGTTGATCAAGCCCTCCATAGATGAAGTTGGTTTGGTTGGGTGGTACCCCTAGTGGCACCACCATCCCTACAAGAAATTTTTGGGCTTGAGGTCTACCCATGTCTTATGCAATTTCAATAAAAAGTGTGAACATCACATTTTGCACTATGTATTCCACTAACCCGTGATTAACAAAGTGAATGGTCGCCTATGGTACAGATGATCTAAATGAAGAAATAGTTGAGGTAGGCTATTGTACCTCCTCAACTTCATTTTGTGCATCTACCTCATCCATGGGACTAGAGAATTTAGCATTGGCTACTTCGGGCTTTTCTTTTAACTATTTTCACTCATTATTACCTTGAGATTTTGGTCATTTTTAAGCATCATTGATGTCATAGGTTTTGCCAAAGCAACTTTTGTAATCACAGATGGTTGTGGTGATGATGTCAAAGGTCCAACACACACTTCCTTTGATTTACCTTTTGGTTTTTAATAGGCGAAGTTGGTCTTATATCCAGATGTGTTGAAGGGAGTATAAAATCTCTAGGCAAATCTACTTGATTTACATATTTGAATGGCTCCTCATTGGAAGGAACCATGTGCACTTGACCCTCATGTATGTACTTGATACATTGATGTAGTATTGAAGGTACACATCACATATCTCTTATCCAAGGTCTACCTAAGAGGATGTTATACTGCATCACACCTTCTAACATGTGACACATCATCGAGATGGTCTTCAATCCTACCTGAATAGGTAGGACTACAGTGCTGACCATTGAACACAATACATCATTGAATGTTCATAATGTGAATGTCGATGCCACAATATGCAATTTTGGTAGTTTCAAATATGTTAAGGCCTTTATTGTAATAATATTGATTGAAGATCCCATGTCGATCAATACTTGCTTGAAAGGTGTGTAGTTGACATATTCAATTATATAAATTGGTGGATCTACTGTAATAGTAGAGACAATTTTAATTTTATGATCATAAAGATGAATCACGGGCTCTTGGCATTGTTGCACATGCCCCACAAAATTTGTAAAGGCTTTTGTGTCTTGGGGCTGAACCTCTACGAACCTCAAAAATTTCAATTAGCATCTCCCTATGCCTAGGATACTTCTATATTATTTTATAAATCAACAACTTTGCTAAGTCTATCTATATGCTTTGGATAAGCCTATTCCTTATGGTCACCAATGGTCTATTTGGTGGGCCTAAAATATTGTTCTATGTTGGCCTTTGTGGGGGCATAGCTATAATCATGACTGGAGTAGGAGGAGGACCTGGATGATCATACCTCCCATTCCTTGTGATAATGTTCACCATACCAACAAATCCCTATATAGGTGGATCAATCCACACTTTATTAACTAGGTCGACGTTGTTCCTCGAAGGCTCATGGTTAGGAAAAGGATTTTTTAATATTCCCATGTTTTTATTGTTTGGATTCTAAGGATTGTCAATGATTAGCTTGTTATTGTCGATCATGTTCTGCACCACATGTTTAAAACTATGACATCCTTCAATGTCATGTCATTTGTGTCTATGGTATGAACAATAAATATCCTCCCTAAATGATTTTAATTTAGGTTGGTTAGGATCGATCAATTTGACATCTAGTAAAGTTATAGTGTTAGCCTCACAAAATTATTAGAAAATTGATGATATCATCTCTGAAAATGGTGTTAAATAGTGAGGAGGATGTTGATCCTTGTTTTTAATCTATTTCTCATTATTGCACTAATTGTATTGTACAGGGGGAGGTTGAGCTTGATAATTCTATTATTGTTGGCCCTTGTCCCTTTTTTGGAGATTCAACACTACTTGATTCACGTGGGCCGATTTGGCCTGGTGATTTTTATTTTTAGTGTTCTTATTGTTCCAATATTTTTTTGTTCTAGAGTTTTAAGCTACCCTCCTATAAATTGATATCCTTAATAACACCAAGGCCTCCTCAAATTTTTGATATTGCTGCAAATGCGACTATATTAAGATGTGTTTTGCATAAGTCTTAGTGAACATCCAAGTTAGTTCGGTTGTTGGAATGGAAAATGGTAGCTTAGCCATTAATTTTCTCCATATATTTTCATAGTCCATGATTGGCTCTTCATTGTATTGCATTAAAGTGGAAAAATTGAACAAATTTATTTTCTTCTTGACACCAAAGGAGAAGCATTCAAGAAAAGTATTTTCTAGTTATTCAAATCTATTTATGCTATGCCATTTTACTGATTGAACCATTTCGAGGGTAGGGCCTAAAAGGGTCATGATGAAGATCCTCAATAACAAAGCATCATCACTTTGTATTTGAAAGCACATGTTCATAAAAATCATGACATGCTCCTAGGCATCTTCATCTCCTAGAAATTTATCCAGCTTTAGCTTATCGAAGTGGTTGGGATAAACTAGACTAGGCACTGAGGGGTATAAAGACACATTATGGATCCTATTAAAGGTTGGCTTTTGATAAGCCATACCTTGCTTCTCAATGACTCTTACCTTTTCTACCAAGGCTTTGTAGTCCTGGGAAGATAGAATATCATCTTCCCTAAGAGGTCTCTGAGGAACTATTGGAGGCATATTCTTCTTGGGTCGAGGTGGAGGCATTGGATCATCCTCCTCTTCTACCAAGGATATATTTGGATAATAATACTCTTGGTCATATTCTTCTACCTCATATTGAGTATGCCCATGATGTTCGAGCACTTGGTACTGTAATGTGTTTTCATCTATATAATGAGTACAATTTCTAGTATGCTTAGGGTGCAATTTGGGATGTGAAGTAGCTCACCTATGGTGGTGCTCCCTATATTCATTTTGAGGAGGTAAATCAGCATGAGCCAATCTATCTTCTCTCTCTACATGTTCCTTTTGGTTAATTATGGGTTACTCGCACATGCGCTACTCTTACAGACGTTGTCTTAACAACATTTGATGTTGAGGATCCTCGTTATCGAGGTGCTCATGATCTGCATGCACATATTCCAATTGATCTTGGAAGATACACTACCTTTGACTTGAAACCAATTTTTTGATCGATTTATAAGATCAAAAGTATGTTGCCTCTAGTTACGCAACTCTATTCTAGGGGATTTTTTGGTGTGGGTCCCAATAGACTTGTCTGTCATGTTCTTACCTTTGTCTATGTAGATGACATTCATATTTTACTATTGTCTATTATCTATACCGACATATTTTGATGGGGCACATATGCTTCGAGAATATTTTGAGCATTCTCTTGGATCCTTGGTAGGCCTATGCATGATCTAGTTGTGTGAACTCATGAAACAAGTATGTGCAGATGAGGCTCTACATCCTAATTTCCCTAGGACTCGTTCAAGTCTATCAAGATGCTTACTTTTCCATGGTTCATTTGGTGGAGTACCATTTTATCCAAGTCTAGCCATGTCAATTGTGAACATCCCAAGTTCATTATTTTTTAACGTTTGCAAGGGCCTACGCTCTAAAGAAACCCTCTTCCTACTCCTAATCGGGTGGATTTTCTTGTTGTCTATCCTAGGATGGTGGGGGCCTTGATCTACACTTAGATATATTCCTTGAGGAGTGTATATTACCTCCTCTAACTGGGGTGTTCTGAATAGAATCCCTGCACATTGAATTATCCCATCTATTACTCATCGAACGTTGTTCAAGAGGATATTAACCATAATGTGAATTATATCCTATGTAAATTTTAGAGAAAACAAAGCAGACAAGGGTGATTATCTCTTTTAAAGTTTCTTTGTGATCCCTAAATTATTTTAGTGTGTTTCAAGTGTGTTGTATCATAAACTAACTCTCATCGTGTTTTCAAATTTTTTGATGATATACTTGTTTAGTTTAATGGATTTAACTTTATGCTCATAGCTCGAAAACTAGCAATGAAATTCATGGTCATGTAAAACATAAAAATATTAGTAACTACAAAGAATTTTGTGGGTTCCCATAGTGATCGCCATTTGTACCATCCTAAAAAATGCACCTAAGCTATTGCATAATTATACCAAATATCAAAGCAATAAGATATGTATAACAATGATTTAACAAGAATGTGAAGGTTTCTTTTATTAAATCATTGCAAATCTCGGTTACAAGTAGGTCCCTCTTAGGGATACCAAAATCTTGATACAATTAATACAAATTTGAAGCCCCTAAATGGGGATGGTGCAATCCGTAGGCTTTTAGAGTAGACACAAACTGCTCAAGGCTTATGGATGCCTTCTTCTCACTTGCTTGGAGGAATTTGTTGAGCAAGGTGCAGCAAAAGTATTGTCATTGTTGTCAACATAGACAGATAGATCAGTTGATGCAGTTGAAGTAGTGGACAGGAGTTCAGAGGTCAGTCAGATCATGTACAGTGAAATTCTAGGAAAACAAAAGTGACCCAGATTCAAAAAATCAAAGAAAAAGACAAGTAAGAAAATTGTCGCGATATCGCGACATGTTTTCTATCGCGATATCACGACAGGTTGAGAAGAAAGAAGGCAGAAAGAAAAACATCGTGATTTCATGACATATCGGAGGAGAGAGAAGGCGCAAGCAAAATTGTCATGATTTCATGACATGGACGAGGAGAGAGAAGGCGCAAGCAAAACTGTCATGATTTCGCGACATGTTGCAGGCAAAGAAGCCAAGTGGAAAAACTGTCATGATTTCGTGACATGTTGGAAGCAAAGAAGGCAAGTAAGAAAATTGTCACGATTTCGTGACATGTTTAGAAAGTGCAAGGAAAGCTATCACGATTTCGTGACATGTTTAGAAAGTGCAAGGAAAGCTGTCACGATTTCGTGACATGTTTAGAAAGCACAAGGAAAGTTGTCACGATTTCGCGACATGTTGGCAGAGAAGAAAGCAAGTAGAAAAAGTGTCACGATTTCGTGACATGTTCAGGAGAAGCGCTTGTAAGGAAAACTGTCATGATTTCGTGACATGTTCGAAGAAGAAGCGCTAAGGAGAAAAAGTGTCACGATTTCGTGACAAGTTGCAAGAAGAAGCGCCAAGGAGAAAAAGTGTCGCGATATCGTGACATGTCGGGTTTTCGCGACTCGACGGGAAGAAAAGCGCCAAGGAGAAAAAGTGTCATGATTTCGTGACATAATGCAGGAGAGAGAGTCTGATAGAGAAAGGTGTCACGATTTCGTGACATGTGTTTTCATTGGCCAAAGATAGAAAAGGCACAAGGCAGAGAAAGATGTCACGATTTCGTGACATGTTCTATTTTCACGGGCGGAAGGCAGAAAAGGCACAAGGCAGAGAAAGATGTCACGATTTCGTGACATGTTCCATTTTCATGGGCGAAAGGTAGAAAAGGCACAAGGTAGAGAAAGATGTCACGATTTCGTGACATGTCTGGTTTTTGTAGCGACAAGACAGGAGGTGAACAAGGAGGCCGAGAATGTCATGATTTCGTGACATGTTTATTTTCATGGGTAAAAGGCGAGAAGGGCAGAAAGAGATAGAAGTGTCACGATTTCGTGACAGGTCGCTACAGCATGATAACAGACAGTTAACTAGAACAGAACTACAGTTAAAGGGGCAGTGGTAGAGGAAAAGCAGGGAGCCAAATTAAGAAGAGTTAACTAGAGTCTGTGCAACAGTTACAAGTGCAGTGACAGTTAGAAATCATGCAGCTTTTTGAAAAACAGTCGCATAAGTAGAATTGAAAAAGGCATGCACGGATAGAAAAAGAATTCGAACAGTCGCATAGGTAGAATTGAAAAAGGCATGCACGGATAGAAAAATAATTCTAACAGTCGCATAAGTAGAATCAAAAAATGCATGCACGCATAGAAAAGAACTCGAACAGTCATGGCCAAGAAGATGAACAGTCATAGTAAAGGTATTTGTTGCATGTAATGTGTTCGACGAAATGCCCTTTATATATATTCGAAAGGAGTTATAGAAAAATGCAGTTAAAGTTGACAAGTGGCAGAAAAGAATATTAATAGGCTGCATGCGGGATTGCAAAAGCGATAGAAGACGAATAGTCTCAAGGTGAAAAAGGAATATAAAAGGACAGTCACAAACAGATTAGAGTTGTTGCTGAATGTGTGAAAGTGCTTCCGAAAGAGGGTGAGAAGAGTGTTGTAAGAGAGCGACAAGCTGAGCAGTGAGTATTTACTGTGTTTTGATAAATTGGAGACCAGTCAGGGTCTTGTAAAAGTGAAGGCATTTGTATGTCATTGTTATAACTTTCAAAACTGTGATCCAAGTTGGTGCTTGGATAGGGGTTGGTGCTCCTTTCTGTAGGTGCAGATAAATCGGGGGTTGGTGCTCCTTCCAGTGGGTGTTGGTAAACAGATTGTAAAATTGGTGTTTTGCAAAGGCTGGATTTGGACCGTAGTCCAAGCAGTCATTCTTGAGGAGTAGCCAAATTGGTGAACCTCGTTACATTGTGTGTTGTGGTGTGCTCTCTTGTGATTATTGCTTTATCTATTTTCTAGTTCTCTTTGCTTCAGTTTTAAGGATTGTAGATCAGATTTTTAGCTACACTGATTCACCCCCCTCTCAGTGTCATTGTGAGAATATCAATTGGTATCAGAGCAAGGTTCCTGAACAAGCTTAATCAGCTAAGGTGATCTTGGAAGGAACACAATGGCAGGTAGTGAAGGATTCTCATCAAACAAAGCTCCTTTGTTCAATGGAACTAATTACTCTTTCTAAAGACTCAGGATGTAGACATATCTGAGTGCGTTAGGATACGACATTTGGGAGTCAGTAGAAAGTGGATACACAACACCCACTACTCCTCCAACAGATACTGTCGATAAGAAACTGTCTGAGAATAACTCCAAAGCAAAGAATGCCATAATGTGTGGGCTAGTAGACAGTGAAGCGATAAGGGTCATGAGGCTGTAAATCGGCAAAAGACATATGGGACAAACTAAAGAGCATCCATGAAGGAGACAACAAGATCAAGGAAGCCAAGCTGCAAACTCATCGAGCTCGGTTCGAGGCATTACAAATGAATGATGATGAGAACATAGAGGCCTATATTTTGAGAGTCAATGGAGTCATTAATGCAATCAGAGGACTCGACGAAGAGATCGAAGATGTGGTTGTCGTGAAAAAGGTACTTAGAACTCTTCACAAAAGATTTAATTCTAAAGTTTCTACAATAGAAGAGGCTAAAGATCTAAACAATTTTAGCATGGACGAGATGCATGGTTCCTTGACTGCATACGAAATGAGAATAGGACAAACTAAGCCCATAGACAGAGAAGCTGCTTTTAAAGCACACAAGAATACAAAAGCTGAACAAGAATCTGAGGATGAAGAGACATCGGATGAAATGAAAGCCAACTTTGTTCGAAAACTTACAAAGGGAAAAGGAAAATATAGAGGAAAGTTACCTTTTAAGTGTTTCAATTGTGGAGGGGTCGGTCACTTTGCAGCTAAGTGTCCAATGAATGAGAAAACCAAAAGTGATGAAGGGTCACACCAAGAAAGAAGTGACTGGAAGAAGAAACCAAATTTTAGGAAAAGCAATTTCAAAAGGAAAAGTTTCATATCCAAGAATGTCAGCTCTTCTAAAGATAGCTCAGGTGAAGATTCTGAAGAAGAAATAGGTGAAGCTCTGTTCATGGCATTTGAAGAAGCAAAAACAAAAGAAAAATAGGAAGGTGATACAAAAAGTAAGGATGAGGTTGAAGTTTATCTGGAAGGAGAGTTGGTTGCTAGCACTTAAAGAGTTGAAGTCAGAAAGGAAAAATAATAATAAGGTCTCAAGAAAGCTTGAGGATGTGAATGACATAATAAACAGTTTGAAAGTACAGACAGAAGAATTTAAGAAAATGTCTGAAGAACTTGAAGTTCAGTTAACTATGAGAATAGATGAGTGCAGCAAACTAGAAGAAGAGATTGTTGTTTTAAGAATGCGGCTAGAAGAAAAGAATCAAAAATTGAGTTGCTATCACAAACTTGAAGGAAGTTCTGCAAAGCTTGAAAAGATTATAAATAGTCGAGAGGACTACAGGCATCAAGTTTGGCTTGGGGTTTGTCGAAGGAGAATCATCAAGTGGATCAAAGGCCATAACTGTAGAACCGGTAAAGAAAGAGGATAAAATCAAGGTTGACCAAAGAAAAATGAATCTTGCAAAAGAAAGCAACAATGCCAGGCACGAGAAGACTGTTGACAATGAGGGATTCACAAAAGTCACACATCAAAGGAGAAGAAAATTTGTGGCTCCTACTACAAATTGGCAAAGACCAACTCCCAGGTTCAATCATTCCTTTTCTGGTTATTGTTTTAAATGCAATACTTACGGTCATAAGATTTCAGACTGCATTTATAATATAGGACAAAGAAATTTTTCCAGTAGAAATGTATTTTCACCCTTGATGGATTATGCGGTAGAATGCTATAACTGTCATAACTTTGGACACATTGCAAGAAGCTGTAGAAGCACATATGCAGCAAATAAATATCAGGGAAGAAGAACTCAACCAAATAGTTTAAGGCAAAACAAAAAATTCCCAGGATAAACATGCACAGGCCACTGACAAAGAAAAGTCTAAACAAGTGACCAAAACTACGAGTCAAATCAGAATGGAAAGAAAAAGAGCAACTCAAGGAAGAAAAGGAATCCTTGATTGTACAGACAACATTCAAAGCACAGAACAAATCTGCACCATGGATATTGGATAGTGGATGCTCCAGTCACATGATGGGAGATAAACAAAAATTTGAAAAATTACAGAAATATGAAGGGGGCTCTGTAAAGTTTGGAAATAATGATGGAGCCAAAATAGTTGGCAAAGGATCAGTCAAAATAAGTGATGGAAAGATAAATTCCAAAGAAGTTCTGTTTGTAGTTGGTTTGAAGCACAACTTACTGAGCGTAAGTCAAATCTATGACAGAGGTCATGAAGTCATCTTTAAAAAATAGGGTTGTGAAGTCAGAAAAGCACACAGTGGGAAGCTAATAGCTACTGGATCGAGGACTTCTGGAAATCTATATACTCTCTCAGAAACTTTAGAAGGATCATGCTTGATTGGACAGGAAGATGAAAATTGGCTGTGGCACAAGAGGCTCGGTCATATTAGCTTTGACAATCTGGTAAAAATAAGTTCAAAAAGAGCAATAAGAGATATACCCACCATTGGCAAACCGGTAAATAGCATCTGTGCTTCATGCCAAAAAGGGAAGCAAACCAGATCCACATTTAAAGCAAAGGAATATTTCACCAGCAAACCGTTAGAGCTGATACATACTGATTTATGTGGACCCATGAGAACACAAAGCATAAATGGTGACAAATACTTTATGTTGTTCATAGATGACTACTCCAGAATGACATGGGTACTATTTTTAAAGCTTAAATCGGATGCCTTTGAGATGTTCAAGATTTTTAAAAAATAGGTTGAGAATCAGATTGGAAAAAGAATTAAATGCCTAAGATCAGACGAGAGGAGGAGAGTTTATCTCGAGAGGAGTTTGCAGAATACTGTCAAAAATATGGGATTAGAAGACAGTTTTCAGTAGCAAGGACACCTCAGCAGAATGGTGTTGTTGAAAGGAAGAACAGGACTGTGCAAGAAATGGCACAGACAATGTTGGCTGAGAACAAAATAGTCGACAGATTCTGGAAAGAGGCAGTACATACTGCAGTTTACATTCAAAATAGGTGCATGCTAAGAACACATGAAAGCAAAACACCGTATGAGCTGTGGTTCGGTAGAAAGGCAACAACAAGATATTTCAAAGTGTTCGACAGCAAGTGCTACATCAAACAAACTGAAGATAATCTCGGTAAATTTGAAGATAGAGCTGACGAAGGTATTTTTCTTGGATACTCAACAAAAAGCAAAGCCTACACGTGTTACAACAAGAGGCTAAAGAAAATTGTGGAGAGTGCAGATGTTAAAGTTGATGAAGGTAGAGATCGAGAAACAACTTATCAAGAAAACTACCCTATTTATGAAGAAGTCATTGAAGGAGATGAAGAAATGGAAACAGAAGAAAATCAAAAAATTGACTCAGAAGAAGAAGAGAACAAGAAATTCAAAATAGGAAGCTGGCAAAAAAATCATCCCGGAGAACAGATTATTGGGGACCCAACGGTTGGTATTCAGACAAGAAGAGCAGTAATACGGAACTACTCTTTATTATCCAGCATTGAACCCAAAAATATTGTTGAAGCCAGCACAGATGAAAGTTGGATGAAGGCAATTAATGAAGAACTAGATCAGATTGAGAAAAACAAAACCTAGGAATTAGTACCACGGCCAGCAAATAAAAACATAATCGGTACTAAATGGATTTTTCAAAATAAATTAAATGAAGACGGACAGGTTGTCAGAAATAAGGCAAGATTGGTCTGTAAAGGCTATGCTCGGGTTGAAGGCATTGATTTTGAGGAAACCTTTGCACCAGTAGCTGGACTAGAAGCAATTAGAATGTTTCTGGCTTTAGCAGTCCATAAAAATTTCAAAGTATATCAAATGGACGTAAAATCAGCATTTTTGAATGGAAAACTGGAAGAAGAGGTTTACATTGAACAGCGAGATGGCTTCCAACTCGGTGACAATCCCGATTTTGTTTGCAGGTTAAAGAAAGCGTTGTATGGTCTGAAACAGGCACCCAGAGCATGGTATGCAAGGCTGGATAACTATCTTATTAAACAAGGGTTCAAGAAAGGTTTGGTGGACAACAATCTGTATGTTAAAACAGAAAATGGCAATCTTATTGTCCTTGTTGTTTATGTAGATGATATCATTTTTGGCAGCGAGTCATGATAAGTCTTGTAAAGACATAGCAAATAAAATGAAGACAGAATTTGAGATGTCAATGATTGGTGAACTTTCTTATTTCCTCGGACTGCAAGTCAATCAAAGTGAAAAGGGCATTTTTATCTCCCAAGTAAAATATGTGAAAGAAATGCTGAAAAAGTTCACAATGGAGGATAGTAAAACTGTCAGCACTCCCATGACAACGAGGTTGCAAGTTGAGCAAGGATGACAAATCTCCGGATGTAGATCAAACCATGTACGGGTCTATGATTGGAAGCCTGCTTGTATTTGATGACCACTAGACCGAGATATATTACGGGCGGTATGCATGGTAGCAAGATTTCAGGCTAGTCCCAAAGAGACTCATGTGATAGGCTGTAAAGAGGATTTTTAGGTACCTCAAGGGTACTATGGAGTATGGGTTGTGGTACCCAAAATTTAAGGACTTCACTCTTATTGCATATTCTGATGTAGATTGGGCGGGATGTATTGATGACAGAAAGAGTACCAGTGGAGGAGCATTTTATCTTGGAGACAGGCTGGTAGCATGGCACAACAAGAAACAAGAATCAGTCTCTCTATCCACAGCGGAGGTAGAATACATTGCAGCAACAACATGTCGTACACGGATATTATGGATGAGACAAACACTGAAAGATCTTGGTATTCACTTCAAAGAGCCAATTTCAATTAAATGTGATAACACCAGTGCTATAAACATATCAAAGAATCCGGTTATGCATTCTCGAACCAAACATATTGCAATCCGGTATCACTTCTTGAAGGATAAAGTTGCAGAAGGTGAGGTCAAATTGGATTTTGTTCCGACTACAGAGCAAGTAGCGAGATATATTCACAAAACCATTGCCAAAGGAAGTTTTTGAGTACCTTCGGAGTAAGTTGGGAGTAGTCACATTTCCAAAGAGCTGACTATCAATTGGGATCACATTCTCGGGGGGAGTATTTATGCCTATGTTTATAGTTTTGCTCATATTCATGATTTTTGCTAACTATAACAATGTGTATCCGAGAATGTTGTGCATAGACTCGGGGGAGTCTGCGGCGACCCTTTGGTATTATTGTCAAAGGGGGAGAAGAATTAGAGGAGAGTGCATGAGTGTTGCCAACAATTCCAAAGGGGGAGATTGTTGAGCAAGGTGCAGCAAAAGTATTGTCATTGTTGTCAACACAGACAGATAGATCAGTTGATGCAGTTGAAGTAGTGGACAGGAGTTCAGAGGTCAGTCAGATCATGTACAGTGAAATTCTAGGAAAACAGAAGTGACCCAGATTCAAAAAATCAAAGAAAAAGACAAGTAAGAAAACTGTCGTGATATCGCGACAGGTTGAGAAGAAAGAAGGCAAAAAGAAAAACGTCATGATTTCATGACATATCGGAGGAGAGAGAAGGCGCAAGCAAAATTGTCATGATTTCATGACATGGACGAGGAGAGAGAAGGCGCAAGCAAAACTGTCACGATTTCGTGACATGTTGCAGGCAAAGAAGCCAAGTGGAAAAACTGTCGCGATTTCGCGACATGTTGGAAGCAAAGAAGGCAAGTAAGAAAACTATCACGATTTTGTGACATGTTTAGAAAGTGCAAGGAAAGTTGTCATGATTTCGTGACATGTTTAGAAAGCACAAGGAAAGTTGTGATTTCGTGACATGTTTAGAAAGCACAAGGAAAGTTGTCACGATTTCGCGACATGTTGAGAGAAGAAAGCAAGTAGAAAAACTGTCATGATTTCGTGACATGTTTGGAGAAGAAGCGCTTGTAAGGAAAACTGTCATGATTTCGTGACATGTTCGGAGAAGAAGCGCTAAGGAGAAAAAGTGTCACGATTTCGTGACAAGTTGCAAGAAGAAGCGCCAAGGAGAAAAAGTGTCGCGATATCGTGACATGTTGGGTTTTCGTGACTCGACGGGAAGAAAAGCGCCAAGGAGAAAAAGTGTCATGATTTTGCGACATAATGCAGGAGAGAGAGTCCAATAGAGAAAGGTGTCATGTGTTTTCGTTGGCCAAAGACAGAAAAGGAACAAGGCAGAGAAAGTGTCACGATTTCGTGACATGTTCCATTTTCGTGGGCGGAAGGCAGAAAAGGAACAAGGCAGAGAAAGATGTCATGATTTCGTGACATGTTCCGTTTTCATGGCGAAATGCAGAAAAGGCACAAGGTAGAGAAAGATGTCACGATTTCGTGACATGTTCCAGTTTCGCTAGATGCAAGCCAAGAAGAGTAGAAAGAAGGCGAAAGATGTCATGATTTCGCGACATGTCTGGTTTTCGCTAGAGCAAGCCAAGAAGAGTAGTAGCGAGAGGGCGAATAATGTCACGATTTCGTGACATGTCTGGTTTTCACGGTTGCAAGCGAAGAAGTGAACAAGGAGGCCAAGAATGTCACGATTTCATGACATGCTATATTTTCGTGGGTAAAAGGCGAGAAGGGCAGAAAGAGATAGAAGTGTCACGATTTCGCGACAGGTCGCTACAGCATGATAACAGACAGTTAACTGGAACAGAACTACAGTTAAAGGGGCAGTGGTAGAGGAAAAGCAGGGAGCCAAAATAAGAAGAGTTAACTGGAGTCTGTGCAACAGTTACAAGTGCAGTGACAGTTAGAAATCATGCAGCTTTTTTGAAAAACAGTCGCATACGTAGAATTAAAAAAGGCATGCACGGATAGAAAAAGAATTCGAACAGTCGCATAGGTAGAATTGAAAAAGGCATGCACGGATAGAAAAAGAATTCTAACAGTCGCATAAGTAGAATCAAAAAATGCATGCACGCATAGAAAAGAACTCGAACAGTCATGGCCAAGAAGACGAACAGTCATAGTAAAGGTATTTGTTGCATGTAATGTGTTCGACGAAATGCCCTTTATATATATTCGAAAGGAGTTACGAAAAAAAGGCGATTACGGTTGACAAGTGGCGAGAAAAGAATATTAATAGGCTGCATGCAGGATTGCAAAAGCGACAGAAGACGAATAGTCTCAAGGTGAAAAAGGAATATAAAAGGACAGTCGCAAACAGATTATAGTTGCTGCTGAATGTGTGAAAGTGCTACCGAAAGAGGGTGAGAAGAGTGCTGTAAGAGAGCGACAAGCTGAGCAGTGAGTATTTATTGTGTTTTGATAAATTGGAGACCAGTCAGGGTCTTGTAAAAGTGAAGGCATTTGTATGTCATTGTTATAACTTTCAAAACTGTGATCCAAGTTGGTGCTTGGATAGGGGTTGGTGCTCCTTTCCGTAGGTGCAGATAAATCAGGGGTTGGTGCTCCTTCCGGTGGGTCTTTGGTAAACGAGTTGTAAAATTGATGTTTTGCAAAGGCTGGATTTGGACCGTAGTCCAAGCTATCATTCTTGAGGAGTAGCCAAATTGGTGAACCTCGTTACATTGTGTGTTGTGGTGTGCTCTCTTGTGATTATTGCTTTATCTGTTTTCTAGTTCTCTTTGCTTCAGTTTTAAGGATTGCAGATCATATTTTTAGCTACACTGATTCACCCCCCCCTCTCAGTGTCATTGTGAGAATATCAGAATTTTATGCAAAATATACTTGGAAGATATTAAGAACCTATGATTTGCATTCAAGAAACAACATAGCACTATTAGAAGCATATGAGGCCTCTCATGATGAGGCTCTTGTTGAATATTTGCAAAGAATATGACAAATATGCAAAGAAAGCATAAATACTTATAAAGATAATCACAAAATATCTAAATTATGATAAAGCATGCTAGGAAAATAGTAAATCTAGCTAATCTAATGCATAATTTGCAATTAAAACAAGAAATAGATCTAATCTAAGAAGATAAGTGCAAATTAGCAAATACGATGAAATAAGAGCAAAGCTACCTCTAATTTTTGCAATTAACCATACAAAAGCATAAATGAAGGCTAATATAAAGTAGATCTACCTAATTACATACTTGAAATGAAATTCCTATGGCTAAAACAAATAAAATTGAGTGTCAAATCCTAGTCGCGGGTTTCAAACACAGTTGGCTTTGTTAGCCGCAGTTGAGGTGAAAGTGTTTTTTCTCTTATAACCAGGGCTTGAAGGTGCTAATTCCTCTGAGGAATTAATGATCAAGGGTCACCTCATCATTCTATAATATGTTTGTGGTGAAGTTCACTTGAATTTGCAATGGATGTGGTTTAATTTGCAAAGCTCGCTCCTCAAGCTTTTAGGATTCTCATTGCTTAAAATGCAGTCATAATTCTCCAAATTGATAGGGTTGTAAGTGGATCTTCAATTAATTAGGGTTTTTTTGCATTCAATTGGAAAATATTTTAGGATTTTTTTTTCAATTTAGAGGAGGGTCTTATAACACTCCCAAATCCTAATCCTAGCTTCCTTTGGAAGCCAAGATAAATAATTGGGAGGTTGGATCAATTGAGAGGAATAATTTAGAAGCTTCCTTGCTTGAAACCATCCTAAATCCATTTCCATGGTCGTTGTAACTAATTTTGGCTTAGCTCGAGAGTCCATGATAGTTGTAGAGATAGTTGTGGCTCCTAAGTGCAACTAGAATATTAGCCGCGGGTGTCACCCATGGCTAAGATCTTAGCTACGTGTGTAATGCACGACTAAGGTTGAATAGGCCAAAGATGCCTAAACTGAGTGGTTAGAACCATTGATTTGCCTTGGAAAGGTCTTGTTGGACACCTAATTGACATCAAGTTTTACTTGACACTGCGACTGTCTATCTTCAAATTTTCTATCTAGGCATGCACCTGATAGTCACATCTCGACACTCAACATTGGATGGACCAAAGACAAATTCAATCCAACCTCTAGAGTAGGCTATTTCCTTGTCAACTTAAAATGGTGTTGACACAATTAAAGCTCAAATAGGATTTTGAGAAAAGGGTTAGAAAAGGTTTAGGGTTAGAGATATTATGAAAAATAGTGGCCGGATAGGCTAACAACATAGGCAACTACAACAAAAGCTCCCACAAACTATTTCTAGTGTCCCATCACTCAAGATTAATAGCACCCAAACCCATGAAATATTCATCCATTAAAGCATAAATAGAGATATATTGCAAAAAGTAATTCCAACATATAATATTGATAATCCAAAATATAAGAATAGAACAATAGTTAGATTTAACAAAAATAAACTTTCTAACAACACAGATCTAACCATGAACAGATTTCAACTACTCTCACAACTAGTAATCCAATAATATGGAATGAACTAACCATTAAAGTATTAATATAAATGCAGCTCAAAGCTTCGAACATCTTGCACAAGATGATGAAGATGACAAATTTTGAGTCAAAAATTAGAGTAATGCTCCTTCCATTAGCTCAAAGGAATATTTACAATAGGGCAAGAAAACACACTAGAGTCGACCCTTAAAAATGAGGGTTCAGCCTCTATTTATAGTTTGTAAATGAAAGAATATTAAGGAGACATTATAAATATTACATATTTACAACTCAATAGAGAGTTTTGTTGGCATTATCTTACTATTTGACGACATCTAAGAAATATGCTATGAGTAATCTACCATGATGGCTTGGCTCTTTACAACTTGTTGGTTCGTTAATGGCAATTGGAATTTAGTTTGTTGGAGACCACATCTAATCTGTCGATCATTCTTGGAATCTTGCTTCACTATAGATCTACAACTACTTCTAGTTCTTGTTCTTGGAAATCCTCTGATGCTTCATCTTCCTATCCTCCAACTGACTACTCTCTAGTCCGAAAGGAATTTACCTTTAAATACTACAATAGTGTTAGAAAGTTCTCGACCATTGATATTCATCATGAACAGGCTACAACTATGATTAAAACTTAGAAAATACTTTGCAAGTTGGTGAGGAAAGACCAAAATACCATTCTACACTTTTTAATTGCTAACATCATCATCGATGGCCTTGATTCTAAGAAATTTAATTCTAGCATCAAATTCACTAAGAAGAAATCAGGATGCATTCCGTTGTCAATCAACTCACTTAGCCTTATTTATTGGGTACACACAAATTGTAATTTATAAAATAAAGTATGTTGATGTCATATTTTCCTTAGCCAAAATTCGGAATCACTACTACACACCGAAGTTAGTGCAAATAAGACTTTATCACCATTTTGCTTTGAAAGTAGTGCAAAATAGCGTTTGTCACTATTTTGCACTCATTTTAGTGTTTTAGGCCTTCATATCTTCATTGTACACAAGATTTAGTGTAAAATACTCTTTGTCACCATTCCACACTCCTTTTAGTGCTTTCTATCTTTAAGTCACCATTATACACTCTATTGCTCTTGAAACTCAAAGGAATGAGAACTCATCAACACTTAACCACTCAGAGCATGCAAAAAACAACCATGATCACCATTTCGTACTTCTTTTCAAACTGACATCATCATTGCCCAAAAATTTTGCATAATCAAGACCCTTCTAGAATCCACTTACAAATACATTGTGAATTGAGAAAAATGAAAATAAACTTGTTTAAGGTGAAAATACACTAAGTGTTAAGCGAATTGGGAAACTCTTACTACGGATCCACTCCAAAATACACTAGGAAATATGCAGAATGGAGATTTCATGCCTTAGAATAAAATTATCAATGCTTTATAAGGATGTGGCCAATTTGGGCCTACATTCTGGTGCCTCTCGAGTGGATTTTCTCTCAAATCCATAGAACTTAGAGTCTTATACATTGGGTATCAAGAGTAAAAAATTCTTATCTTCAAAAAATGCTTTAAAGAATAATTTCCATACAAACACTACCCTCTAAAAACTTCATGAACACTTTAGATTATAAACATTCATATCAATACCATGCTTCATACATACTAGAGGATAACTATTCATATTGAAACTATGCCATAAACATTAATATTTGTGCCACTCTTACGAAACTGCTCCAATGCTTTGGTAAAACATAGCTATGTTCTCCTTATAAAGCCTTATTAAAATACATGATATAAATGCCTTCACACAAAACTCATTTTCTACCTCTTTATGACCTCATGCTTTTATTATTTCCTTCTGACAATGTCAGAGTAAAAATGAATCAACAAAATACAAAACTTCTACATGACTACATATGTACAAAACAAAAATTGCTAATCTTGTGCCCCTTCAAGGCCCGTAGCTCTATCTAGCTCTTCTTCTTGCTGGGCCTCTTCCTCAATGTTATCCTCTAGCTCTCGCTCAACTTCTTCGTCTAGAGAATATTATTCTTTTTTTTCTCTTTAGTATTATCACCAAATAGTTGCACCATCAGCTTCAAGGTCTACAGGGTTTGTTTCCATGTTGCTTTAGAGGGGTTGGAAGTCTCCTTCATCTGCTTATAAATGTACTATGGTTCACCAATATATTCATAGTTAGAAACACTTTCTTTATTTACCATGTCCTCCATTAGGTCCGTGAGCCTGGTAAAATCAATAATCATTTGTGAAGCTTGCTCTTGATCAATTGGTTCTTCTAGAGTACCAATTTCAGACTCATCGTATAAGCTCTCACCAATACTCTTCTTAATTTTTTCTATTGATAGAAAGTTGTGGTCTTCCATCCATAATCCTCTAAAATCAATTTTAATCATTTTCTTATCAATATCCACTACATCCTTGATCAGTCCTTCAATTTTGTCAAAAAATAGCCAATCCTTTTAGAGTGCTATATGATTATTCACCACAATTATGGTAGCAATTCTACCAATGTTCCACTCCTTGTTAGGAATTGGCTTAGCAGAGTCACTGGGTCTACTATCCACTAGTTTGTGAATTTACTCAGCCAAAATCACCATAGGTTGTAGCTCTCCAGTGAAATTATCTAGATTCTTCTAAATGCTTTGGATTAGACTACTGACATCATCCAAATAATCAATAATAAGTTGTAGCCCTGAGCATTTCTCTAGAACTTCAAAGAGAAATTATTTTCTCACTTTATTTAATCTAGCCTTGGAAAAACCTAAAGATTTAGCCTTTTCAACTTGAAGCTACTGCTTCAAACTCTGTACCTCCTTAGCCTATTATTCATTTTTTTTCTTATGCTCTTCTATTTGATCCTTGATCTTATTAGCTTCCTGAAACTTTTCTTGCCATTTCTTAGCCTTTTTCAGATCCTTCTCCACTTGTTTCTGATTGTTAATTGTTTTTTGAAGTTTTTCTATTTTCTTTTCCAACTTATCCACCTTTCTTTGAATATATTATTTTTTACAAAAAAAATTTCCAAGTTGGCTTTGTCTATGACCAATTCATCTTCTTTAGGCAAATTTTCAATATCTTTTGTATACTCTTCTATACGATAATCCTGAGTAGTCATCTTAGTCTCAAGCTTGTTCATAAGGGGAATCATAGATCTTGATGTCCTTTGTTTTGAAATTGAATCAACAAATATGTTTTCCCTCTTCGCGACCATCCTATTAGAAGGCTTGGGTAAATTTTCTGCCCAAAAATATTGAATTTTTTGTGTAGATTCCTGTTCCTTCTACAATTTTTTTTGGATAGAGTAACTCATAGGAAGATGGGAAGAGACCATAAGGTATGCAAGAGTAGAATCAATAGTTGATAATTGCTGAGAAGAAGTAGCTACAATAGAATATGTGACCACAATAGAAACTGTGACCACTATTGTTGTTGTAATTGGTAGACTCATGGAAACTAAAGTGAGACTCATATATGGGTGAGTGAATATACTCAAAATAGTTTACTTCTTGGATGAGGGTGATGGTTATAATGGCAAGGATGAAACTATGGGATATTATGAAGGGGAAATCTTAGATGATGAAGCTAGAATTTGAGGTGACCTTTAAGGATATGGGTTGGTTTACACCTAAGTATTGACTGATGAAACAAGGGTTGAACTATGAGGTGGAGAAGGCACCTTAGCTTCAATTTCTTGCTCAGAAAGGGAGGGAGGTTTCCTTGGGGAATTTGGAGGAGGATAAGGAGAAGAAGGATTAGAGACCATACCTTCACCTACTAATATAGGGTGTTGTGGGGCTCTCTATGATCTGATGCTACACTTGTTGTATCCATTCTTCCATAGGTGAATCATTTGTTTCCTTAACAATATCTTCTTTATCCAACCTCTATTTATTTGAAATCTCTTTCTTAGTTCTTTCTGGTGCCCTTTTGGCCTTTCTCTTAAAAACTTGCATGGTGACTTTCTCACTTTCTATATCTTCTTTAGATAACCCTTCCTGTACTGGTTCCTCCTGTAATATCTATTCAAAAATAGGATTTAATTTCATTGTTCTAAAGAACACAAGCTTATACTAAGAGGGAGGTGAACAATATAAGATCACATTTTTCTTTTCTTTCTCAAAAAATAATATTTAATATATCAATGGCAATATCAACAGTAGTAATCAAATAAATGCATAAATCACCACACACAACAAAGACACCAATTTAACATGGTTCACCCAGTGTGGGATACATCCATGAAGAAAATATTTCACTAAAATTTTCTCAAAAAATATCTTGGTAATCCTTCCCTATTACAATGTTTATGGACCTATTTCCAAAGGAGACACCAATCACCTAATCAATTTCATGGATGCCTATCCATAGGAGACACCAATACCCTTTTTTAATTCATGGATATCTATCCACAAGAGAACTCCTTATCCTCTTCTCTAGATGGTGATCCTCTAGAAGACTACTACCTCCACTACACTAGCTTGTGGATATCTCTCCACTTGAAGAGTCATCTCCTCACTTAGAAGACCTTTATCCTCACTACCTTGGCTAATGGATCTCTTTCCACTAGAGACTACTATCCTCTACTCTGTTACCTCCAAATATTGCTCCCAACTCTACTCAATATATGTCTCAAATTATCACTAAACATAGTCCTCCGGTATAGCACAAATATACACTAAATATAGTCCTTTAGTATAGCACAAATATTCTCAATATTTGTCCTCAAATTTGTACTAAACATAGTCCTTTGGTCTAGCACAAATCTGCTCAATATCTATCCTCAAATATGTACTAAACATAGTCCTTAGGTATAGCACAAATATGCTCAATATCTATCCTCAAATATGCACTAAACACAGTACTTAGGTCTATCACAAATAAACTCAATCTCTATCCTTGGTCTAGTACAAATATGTCCTCAAGTCTTAACACAAATATTGACTCAATCAAAAATCAGCTCTACTAGATCTATCCCAAAACTTAACTCAATGTTTGAACAAATCAATCAATCAACTCTTATCTCAAGTCTTCTCAAATACTTACCTCAAATCTATCCACAAGTCCTCACTAGAACTTGTCCAATCTGCTCTACAAGTCTTCACCAAGACTGACCTTAAATCTTCTCAACAAGCTGTCACTAGAACTTGTCCAATCTACTCAACAAGTCTTCACCAAGAATTACCTCAAATATGCTCACCAAGTCCTCACTAGAACTTGTCCAATATGATTGTAAGCTTCCACAAAATCTCACACAAATCTATCCACAAGTCTTCACTAAGACTTATCTCAAAACTGCTCAATAAGTCCTCTCTAGAACTTGTCCAAATATGATTGTAAGCTTCCACAAAATCTCACACAAATTTGTCCTTAAGCTTTCACAAAAGCTTACTCAACTCTGTCCTTAATCTTTCACAAAAGCTTACTCAACTCTGTCCTTAATTCCCCTATAGGACTTACTCAAATCTTCTCACAAGCTTTCACCAAATATTATTCAAATTAATTGCAAAACTTACATACAAAATTCAAATCAATCTCTCATAGAAAACCTCTTCAATCACTCAAACAAGTTTCACTCAAAATTTTGTTAAACTACAGAAGCGTATAGATAATTGTTAGAGACTCAATATGTTTCACACTCATAAACACTCAATCACTTCCAAACTCTTTTCAAATCAATTAATAATAAAGAACAATTTTTTTTACACAAATTGAACTATCACTCCAATACTTTCAATCAACTATGCTCAACCAACTCCACTCAACCAATCACTCAATGAAATACAACTTGCTTACAAAAACTAAACAAGTGTTTCACAATGCTTTCAACAACTCACACTATGGAACTCAAACTTGACTTAATATGATTTCAAATTCACATAACAATGATACTCATGATCTTTCACAAACCCTAGTTCAAGATAGTTCTCAATTTCACATCAATTTTCTTCACAACCATTCACAAATCATGCATGTGAAAACTCACTCAAACATTTCCAAAAATGCTTATCAAACAAAAAAATTTCACTTCAACTTAGCATTCACATCATTCAACCCAACAATATTTCACTCACAAGGAATATGTGCCCATACCTTTTTCTTGATGGAGAAATGACCTCAAAACCTGTCTCAATCACAATAAACCTCTTTTCCAATATCAGTGGCTAGATATCAACAATCTATCTCAAAATCTCCACTCATAATTTTATTTCACCATACAAAAATAAAAAGTCTCAAGTACACCTTATAATATCCAATATTTTCAAAATACACCTGACAAAGGTTCAAATAATACACTTTCACAATAATCCACTTTAGAATTTGAATGCATAAAAATAATCAAAATAACTCCCTTATATCTTCCTACGCAAAAATGCATTATTAAATAATCAACACATCTTTTCAAAAATAATTCAATTCAATTTTTAAACCACACTTAAATCCTTCACAACCTTTAATTAAAATAAAAACAAAAATTTCCTTTAATCACCTTATATCTCCTAGGAGCTCACAATACAACCTTAGACCACATGCAAATTACCAAAAATCAAAGTACCTTAGAAAAAACCTCTGTGGGATTCGATCCCATGTCAAACTATCACCTACACCTTAGCCATGGCTACCTTACCGCATGAGCTAAGCACTCACGTGGGAGGTAAAAGCACTTTGAGCACTTTGTCCCTTCCTCCAACACAAAAGCAAAAAAATGCTTTAACCTTTCGTAGCCATCAAGACTCAAACATTGAACCTCTATGTACCCTATGCCTTACACACCTCAACCTTACCGCTAGCCCAACTAATTGGTTGGTGTTGAGTCTATATCCCTTTGTCACTTTATCCTCTGCATTTTCTAAGTGCAATAAAAATATTAAAGTCCTCTTCTTAATTTTCTCATGAATCTTTCACATTCACCACAAATCGCATGTGCTTAATATAATTCGGAGACTTACCTTTCTAAAGTAAGCTTTATGGTATTTATACCATATGCTCCTTTCCTTCGAATGTTGGTAGGGGAATAAAAATGTAAATAAATTTTGTGCCCAACCCAAATTTGGGTTTTAATAATATTATTTTTATAAATTAATTTATAATATAAATATTATAAATTATTTATAAATTACCTTAGGCTTTAATTTAAACTTTAATATTATAATTGATATATTATAATATTATTTTCTTTAGGCCTTTTCTTCAAAGTATTTAACCGTCATTTTGAACAATCATGTGAAGCTCTTAAACTAAATCTCTTTGGCTTAAAATATAAATATTTTAATGCTTATTTTTCCAAGTCTTGCACTGATTCTTGACACAGAATCTTGACATCAATGACAACACAACTAACTCAAAATTTCCAACATGTTGCTACAGTGGTGAAACTTAGAGTTGTAAACCTAAAGTTCTCATCCTTCTTATTCCAATCTATCTTTGTATCTGAAGGTTCTCAACCTAGGGCTAGGCGCTTGGTCCTACTTATTGTATCTATGACTGGTTTCATGATAACTCTTTCATTAGAATAGTGCATCTTACTCATCAACTACGATCCCTTTGTAAAATCCTCTATTTACTCAGTTGTAGGCTGAAAAGTCTTCAGAATTTCAGCAACATTCAATGAAGTATCATGTTTATCTTCTTGAACTTCTTCTTGTGAAGTTTGAGATGGATAATTAGACCCATTTTATGACTTCTTATATATTAGCACTATATTCCTTGGGTCTTTTGGCTTCCAAGTTGTGATGTTATTGTCATACCTTTTAGAAAATTCACCATCAATTTTTAATCCAAACTTGGATTTTTCTTTACCAATCTTGACTCTCATCCTCCACCATTCTGATATTTTGGCTTCATTCCATTTCTCTTTTTCCTCTGTTTCATCACTAGTAGACTCTTGAGACTGAGGGTCTCTTTTATTTTCTATTTTGTCCTCAACTTCTTTGATGGTAGACTCCTTCAACCGATGTTTTACATTATTTTCTAGATAAAAATCAACAATCTATTAATAAAAGTATAACCATGGAGGAATTTGATCCATAGTGGAAACATTCCACTCCAAAAGCGTAGTTTCTTTTTTATTTTTTCCCTGTTCAAAATGAGGCTTGGATTTTTTCTCAAATTTGTAGGCCTTTTATCCATTTAGGGCTATTTTCCTTTTATAGAATACATCATTTGGATCATAACTCCATATCTGAGGAATGTAAAATAGACCCAACTTATCCAGATATTGATCAATTTGTTCACCCTACCACTTTTTGATAATAGTTATATCATCAACATTGTGCTAGGTCAACATAAATTTCCTTTTCATCCTAGAACCATAGTTCAAATATATAAACTATGATTTTCTTAAGTATTCTAAGGTGAATATCCTATCAGTTACAAAATGGGGCAGCAAAAAAGTCTTACCCTTAAAGCCATATAGTATAATGACAATTTACTCTATTAGGAGGTACCAATCTCCCTACACTACACCTTACGTTCTTAAAAATTTCTTGGCTAGAGGTGGTAGCCTAGGGAATTCTCCATACATTATTTTTAATGTTGGCCCCAAAAATTCCAATTTAAATCTATAGAAAGACTCAGTGCTTCTTAGATGATAAGTATAGTAATAAATAGGAATGGGGTACCCCGGTCATTCTTATCCTTGATCGAAATCTAGGGCATCATGTATCTTATAGTAGTAAAGAACATCCAAACCAAACTTTACCAATGTCAAAAATAAGGTGTGTCAAAAATCCTCTTCATTTTCACTAATTGCTCATGAATTATTTGAGCAAGGAAATCCGACCAGTAAAAATAGAGAACCCTAATGCCTTTATTTTTGTTCCTTCCTCATACATATTTTCATTGGAAATACAGTAGGAAATGGATATTTACCAATCATTCACCATTTTATTAGAGTCCAAACCCTCCACATAGGCTAGCATAGAAAATAGATCCAGGTTAGCAAATTCATTGATGGGAATAGGAACTTTGGGCATTTCATCTCCTTCTATTATTCATATAAACTAGAAATGGAGCCATCTTTCTAAGGATTTATTTTATTCTAAAGCCATTATTGAAGCGTAAATCCTAACTTGTTATGCTATGTAAAATTGTTTAGGATCTAAGGGTGGGCTCAACCCTACAACAAACAAATTGAAACAAAGCTCTTTGGTAATAGTGAATAGTGGTATGCCATTAGGTTTTTTTACTATCCTCATTTTAGGATCATAATATTTAATTATTGTAAAAACTAATTCAGGGCAATGGTGAACATAATCACAAATATAGAAAAATAAGAAGGATTTTATGGTAATGTTACCTTGAGGTCAATTTGGTTTCCCTTTAAAATGTTTGAATTCAAAGTTACTTCTCAAGAAGGTCCTCCTTACTTGGGTCATTACTGTGTCGACCAATCATCTAGTCTAGTCCACATGGTCATCTAGCTTTGCTCCCCTTTTTTTACCTATCACCTACACTTTAGCCATGGCTACCTTGCCGCATGAGCTAAGCACTCATGTGGGAGGTAAAACCACTTTGAGCACTTTGTCTCTTCCTCCAATGCAAAAGCAAAAAAATTCTTTAACCTTTCGTAGCCATCAAGACTCGAACATAGAACCTATGTGTACCCTATGCCTTACACACCTCAACCTTACCACTAACCCAACTAATTGGTTGGTGTTGAGTCTATATCCCTTTGTCACTTTATCCTTCGCATTTTCCAAGTGCAATAAAAATATTAAAGTCCTCTTCTTTATTTTCTCATGAATCTTTCACATTCACCACAAATCGCATGTGCTTAATATAATTTAGAGACTTACCTTTGTGAGGTAAGCTTTATGGTATTTATACCATATGCTCCTTTCCTTCGAATATTGACAGGGGAATAAAAATTTAAATCAATTTTGCGCCCAACCCAACTTTGGGTTTTAATAATATTATTTTTATAAATTAATTTATAATATAAATATTATAAATTATTTATAAATTACCTTAGGCTTTAATTTAACCTTTAATATTATAATAGATATATTATAATATTATTTTCTTTAGGCCTTTTCTTCAAAGTATTTAACCGTCCTTTTGAACAATCATGTGAAGCTCTTAAACCAAATCTCTTTGGCTTAAAATATAAATATTTTAATGCTTATTTTTCCAAGTCTTGCACTGATTCTTGACACTAACTCTTGACATCAATGACAACACAACTAACTCAAAATTTCCAACATGTTGCTGCAGTGGTGAAACTTAGAGGTGTAAACCTAAAGTTCTCATCCTTCTTATTCCAATCTATCTTTGTATTTGAAGGTTGTCAACCTAGGGCTAGGCGCTTGGTCCTACTTATTGTCTCTATGACTAGTTTAATGATAACTCTTTCATTAGAATAGTGCATCTTACTCATCAACTGCACTCCCTTTGTAAAATCCTCTATTTACTCAGTTGTAGGCTGAAAAGCCTTCAGAATTTCAGCAACATTCAATGAAGTATCATGTTTATCTTCTTGAACTTCTTTTTGTGAAGTTTGGGATGGGTAATTAGACCCATTTTATGACTTCTTATATATTAGCACTATATTCCTTGGGTCTTTTGGCCTCCAAGTTGTGATGTTATTGTCATACCTTTTAGAAAATTCACCATCCATTTTTAATCCAAACTTGGATTTTTATTTACCAATCTTGACTCTCATCCTCCACCATTTTGATATTTTGGCTTCATTCCATTTCTCTTTTTCCTCTGTTTCATCACCAGTAGACTCTTGAGACTGAGGGTCTCTTTTCTTTTCTGTTTTGTCCTCAACTTATTTGATGGTAGACTCCTTCAACCGATGTTTTACATTATTTTCTAGATAAAAATCAACAATATATTAATAAAAGTATAACCATGGAGGAAGTTGATCCATAGTGGAAACATTCCACTCCAAAAGCGTAGTTTCTTTTTTATTTTTTCCCTGTTCAAAATGAGGCTTGGATTTTTTCTCAAATTTGTAGGCATTTTATCCATTTAGGGCTATGTTACTTTTATAGAATACATCATTTGGATCATAACTCCATATCTGAGGAATGTAAAATAGACCCAACTTATCCAGATATTGATCAATTTGTTCACCCTACCATTTTTTTGTAATAGTTATATCATCAACATTGTGCTAGGTCAACATAAATTTCCTTTTCATCCTAGAACCATAGTTCAAATATATAAACTATGATTTTATTAAGTATTCTAAGATGAATATCCTATAAGTTAAAAAATGGGGCATCAAAAAAGGCTTACCCTTAAAGCCATATAGTCTAATGACTATTTCTTCTATTAGGAGGTACCAATCTCCCTACACTGCACCTTATGTTCTTAACAATTTCTTGGCTAGAGGTGGTAGCCTAGGGAATTCTCCATACATTATTTTTAATGTTGGCCCCAAAAATTGCAATTTAAATCTATAGAAAGACTTGGTGCTTCTTAGATGATAAGTCTAGTAATAAATAGGAATGGGGTACCCCGGTCATTCTTATCCTTGATCGAAATCTAGGGCATCATGTATCTTATAGTAGTAAAGAACATCCAAACCAAACTTTACCAATGTCAAAAATAAGGTGTTTCAAAAATCCTCTTCATTCTCACTAATTGCTCATGAATTATTTGAGCAAGGAAATTTGACCAGTAAAAATAGAGAACCCTAATGCCTTTATTTTTGTGCCTTCCTCATACATATTTTCATTGGAAATACAGTAGGAAATGGATATTTACCAATCATTCGCCATTTTATTAGAGTCCAAACCCTCCACATAGGCTAGCATAGAAAATAGCTCAAGGTTAGCAAATTCGTTGATGGGAATCAGAACTTTGGGCATTTCATCTCCTTATCTTATTCTTCTAAACTGGAAATGGAGCCATCTTTCTAATGCTTTGTTTTCTTCTGAAGCCATTATTGAAGCATAAATCCTAACTTGTTATGCTATGTCAAATTGTTTAGGATCTAAGGGTGGGCTCAACCCTACAACAAACAAATTGAAGCAAAGCTCTTTGGTAATAGTGAATAGTGATATGCCATCAGGATCTTTTACTATCCTCCTTTAGGATCATAATATTTAATCATTGTAAAAACTAATTCAGGGAAATGGTGAACATAATCAAAAATATAGAAAAATAAGAAGGATTTTATGGTAATGTTACCTTGAGGTCAATTTGGTTTCCCTTCAAGGTGTTTGAGTTTGAAGTTACTTCTCTAAAAGGTCCTCCTTACTTGGGTCATTACTGTGTCGGCCAATCATCTAGTCTGGTCCACATGGTCATCTAGCTCTACTCCCATTTTTTTACCTATCACCTACACATTAGCCATGGGTACCTTACCACGTGAGCTAAGTACTCACGTGGGAGGTAAAAGAACTTTGAGCACTTTGTCTCTTCCTCCAATGCAAAATCAAAAAAATGTTTTAACCTTTTGTAGCCATCGAGACTCGAACATAGAACCTCTATGTACCCTATGCATTACACACCCCAACCTTACCGCTAGCCCAACTAATTGGTTGGTGTTGAGTCTATATCCCTTTGTCACTTTGTCCTATGCATTTTTTGAGTGCAATAAAAATATTAAAGTCCTCTTCTTTATTTTCTCACGAATATTTCACATTCACCACAAATTGCATGTGCTTAATATAATTTGAATACTTACCTTTGTGAGGTAAGCTTTATGGTATTTATACCATATGCTCCTTTCCTTCGAATTTTGGCGAGGAAATAAAAATTTAAATAAATTTTGTGCTCAACCCAACTTTGGGTTTTAATAATATTATTTTTATAAATTAATTTATAATATAAATAGTATAAATTATTTATAAATTACCTTAGGCTTTAATTTAACCTTTAATATTATAATAGAGATATTATAATATTATTTTCTTTAGGCATTTTCTTCAAAGTGTTTAGCCGTCCTTTTGACCAATCATGTGAAGCTCTTAAACCAAATATCTCTGGCTTAAAATATAAATATTTTAATCCTTATTTTTCCAAGTCATGCACTGATTCTTGACACTAACTCTTGACATCATTGACAACACAACTAACTCAAAATTTCCAACATGTTGTTGTAGTGGTGAAACTTAGAGGTGTAAACCTAAATTTCTCATCCTTCTTATTCCAATCTATCTTTGTATCTGAAGGTTATCAACCTAGGGCTAGGTGCTTGGGCCTACTTATTGTCTCTATGACTGGTTTACTGATAAATATTTTATTATAATAGTGCATCTTACTCATCAACTATGCTCCCTTTGTAAAATCATCTATTTACTTAGTTGTAGGCTGAAAATTCTTTAGAATTTCATCAACAGTCAATGGAGTATCAGGTTTATCTTCTTGAAATTCTTATTATGAAGTTGGGGATGGGTAATTAGACCCATTTTATGACTTCTTATAGATTATAACTATATTACTTGGGTCTTTTGGCCTCTAAGTTGTGATGTTATTGTCATACCTTTTAGAAAATTCACCATCCATTTTAATCCAAACTTGGATTTTTATTTACCAATATTGACTCTCATACTCCACCATTCTGATATTTTGGCTTCATTCAATTTCTCTTTTTCCTCTGTTTCATCACTAGTAGACTCTTGAGACTGAGGGTCTCTTTTATTTTCTATTTTATCCTCAACTTCTTTGATGGTAGACTCCTTCAACTGATGTTTTACATTATTTTCTAGATCAAAATCAACAATCTATTAATAAAAGTATAACCATGGAGGAAGTTGATCCATATTCGAAATATTCTACTCCAAAAGCATGATTTCTTTATTATTTTTGCCCTGTTCAAAATGAGGCTGGGATATTTTCTTAAATGTGTAGGCCTTTTATCCATTTAGGGCTATGTTCCTTTTATAGAATACATCATTTAGATCATAACTCCATATCCGAGGAATGTAAAATAGACCCAACCTATCTAGATATTGATCAATTTACTCACCCTACCACATCTTGGTAATAGTTATATCATCAACATTGTGCTAGGTCAAAATAGATTTCCTTTTCCTCCTAGAACCATAGTTCAAATATATAGACTATGCTTTTCTTAAGTATTCTAAGGTGAATATCCTATCAGTTACAAAATGGGGCAGAAAAAAGGCTTACCCATAAAGCCATATAGTCTAATGACTATTTCCTCTATTAAGAGGTACCAATCTCCCTACTCTGCACCTTCTGTTCTTAACAATTTCTTGGCTAGAGGTGATAGCCTAGGAAATTCTCCATACATTATTTTTAATGTTGGCCCTAAAAATTTTAATTTAAATCTATAGAAAGACTCAGTGCTTCTTAGATGATAATTCTAGTAATAAATTGGAATGGGGTACCCCGATCATTCTTATCCTTGATCAAAATCTAGAGCATCATGTATCTTATAATAACAAAGAACATCTAGACCAGACTTGACCAGTGTGAAAAATAAGGTGTGTCAAAAATCCTCTTCATTCTCACCAATTTCTCATGAATTATCTAAGCAAGGAAAGCCGACCAATAAAAATAGATAACCCTAATGCCTTTATTTTTTGTGCCTTCCTCATACATCTTATCATTGGAAATACAGTAGGCGACAAATATTTACCAATCATTCACCATTTTATTAGAGTCCAAACCCTCCACATAGGATAGCATAGAAAATAGCTCCAGGTTAGCAAATTCGTTGATGGGAATCAAAACATTGGGTATTTAATCTCCTTCTCTTATTCTTTTAAACTGGAAATAGAGCCATATTTCTAAGGATTTATTTTATTTTGAAGCCATTATTGAAGCATAAATCCTAACTTGTTCTGCTATGTCAAATTGTTTAGGATCTAAGGGTGGGATCAACCCTACAACAAACAAATTGAAGCAAAGCTCTTTGGTAATAGTGAATAGTGGTATGCCATCAGGATTTTTTACTATCCTCTTTTTAGGATCATAATATTTAATCATTGTAAAAACTAATTCAGGGCAATGGTGAACATAATCACAAATATAGAAAAATAAGAAGGATTTTATGGTAGTTTTACCTTGAGGTCAATTTGGTTTCCATTCAAAGTGTTTGAATTCGAAGTTACTTCTCAAGAAGGTCCTCCTTACTTGGGTCATTACTGTGTCAGACAATCATCTAGTCTAGTCCACATGGTAATCTAGCTCTGCTCCCTTTTTTTTACCTTTGTTAAAACTTTCTTCGGAACCATTTTTGCAAGCAACTCTTTGGGAATCACAAGTAAAGACTCAGTTGTCATTTTTCACTCTTTCTCTTGGTGAATGTTGTTCCTACTCGAATAATAAAAAAATTGCATTTTTAGAACTTTCATAATTCCATGCATGCGCACCCTCTGTCATTAATGTGGCCACTATGTGAAATACCCATTGGCACACTCTCCAAATTAATTTCATTTCTTTTAGTGGCTTGGAGGTATAATTATATTTTTTTATTGGCCAAAATTTAAATTTGCTTCATACCTTTATGATGTTGCTTTATCCTTTTATCACTTTTGAGCATAGGAAATTTGAGCATTTATTGTGAATCTTTTGCCTTTTGGACATAACGTGATGCGGAATCCATTTTCTGCTCAAAAACACTTGTGTTTTGGTAGATTGCAACCTTCTTCTATTTTGCTCAAAATAACTCTAAATTTTAGTGGATTAGAACCTTCCCTACTCCACACAATAGTAGACTTGAAATCCAGTAGATTATTATTCTCCATTATTTTGTTGCCACTTAGTCTTCTTAAGTGTGAAAAAGAGCACATGTTACATTTCACTGGCATTGTAGTTCATTTAGGTGAATATTGGAAGTCACTCTCCATTCTGTTGCTTCCTTAGTGTATTTGAGTGCGAAATGGAAAATTGGATGCACACATGGGAACACTTAGCCAATTTTACACTTTTCTTTTCTCTCTTTTTTTTATACAACATGTTGTCAAAACAAAACTTGATATAAAATGTTGAAAAAAAGGAAATATGATACAAAGTATGTACATATATTTTTTTGAAAAAAAGTATGTACATATATTACAAAGATCTTATATTTCAATAAAAATAGAGTTTAATATGAAAACCATTAACCAAAACTTATTTTATATTTCCATCTAGATATTCAAGATGGAAAACATTGGTCTCTTTAACCTCTATTATCTTGAAAGGTCCATACCTGAAGGAATAAAACATATAATGATATCTTGGTTTAGCTCTTTCAATATTCCACCTAAGTATTGAGTCTCCAACCTAGAATTTTCTGAACCTTGCCTTCTTTTCAAACCATGCCTTAATGTCTCTTGAATTATTTTGAAATTTCTCATAGTATTGAGTTCTTTTCTATTCTAAATATAGTAGGTGTATCAGGCTTGTTTCCACTAGATTTTTCTCAGATTCCTCTTCTGTGTTTATTAACTTGAGTATCAAAATATCTAAATGGATAGGTAACACTTCTTCATTGCCATACACCAAGGCATAATGAGAAGTATTTATGGACTTCTTAATAGTAATTCTATCTACCCACAAAGCTTACTCCAACATTAGGTACCAACTTCTTTTGTTACCCTCTAGTGATCTTCTCAAAATTCTTAATAGATTTTTGTTAGTTGATTCTGCAAGTCCATTTCCTTAAGGGTATTAATTTGAAGTATTATTAATGGTTATGCCATAATTTCTAGCAAAATCAATGTACTTGGATCCTATGAATTTTGGTCCATTGTCACTCACCAAGGCTTACGAAACACCAAATCTTGAAATTAGACTTTCCATAAAATTGATTACCACTTCTTGGTTTGATTTATTGTTAGGAATAGCTTCTACCCATCTAGTGATGTAGTATGTAGTAGTTAGAATGTACGTGTACTCAAATAAAGAATGATTATTAATAATCCCTATGAAGTCCAAACCCCATTGCTAAAAATATTCCTCCACCTATATTGGCTTAAGGAGGAATGAAGCATTCCTTGTCATCCCTTCATATCATTGGCATTTGTCATAGGCTCTGGTGACTTTGAAGGTATCAAAAAATATGGTAGGTCAGTAATAGCCTACTCTAATGATTTTCAAGGTTTTAACTCTTCCTAATAAATATCCTCTAGCTAGCCCTCTAGAACCCCTCTATGACCTTTTGTGCTAATCATATTTTAAACACTTAAGGATAACTCCATTAAGGTTTCTTTTGTACAAGAACTTTTGCAGTAAGACATACTTCAAATATTACAACCTATATCTTCTTCTTTGTGATGCATTAATATTAGAATAGCATACCCCAATTTGAAAATACTTGATCATTTGATCTACCCAGTCTGATTCATCTGAATGCAATACTTCAATCTGATCATTTGTTGTTGCTTGACAAGTTGTTACCTCTGTTGAAACTGCTACTTTTTTTAGACATTGTCATAGAGCTCTTCTCATTACTAGATTTTTAGGGTGGATTTACACATAATATTCTTGTATCTTAGTAATCCAACCAACCCTCTTATCTCCCAATTCACCTTGTCAATTAAAACTTCTTACATTCAGATGAACATCATAAACTAGGGTATTACTTTGAACCAAGTATTTCCTAAATTTCTTTAATAATTTCATTACAACAAATACTTGCTTCTCAATAAAATTATTCTTAACCTGGTACTCATGGAGAGTCTGGATCCAAAATAATATAAGGTGTTCCTCCCCTTGATTATTTTTTTGGGTGAGCACTGATGCATAACTTTCCTTAGCTCCATAAGTATAAAGGATGAAATATTTACTAAAATTTGGATTGACTAGCACTAGAGCTATTGCAATGGACTACTTGAAAATTTCAAAGGCTTGTTTCCTTACTTCAATCCATTTGAACTTTGCATATTTATTCAGTAGTTCACATATAGGTCTCATCTTTTGTTCAAAGTCAAAGATGAATTTCTTGACAAAGTTTATTTGACCAAATAAGGATTGCAAGGCTTTCTTGTTTATAGGAAGTGGAAGGGCAAGAATTTATTTGATTCTATCTAGATATATGGCCATACCTTCTTTTGAGACCACATGACCTAACAAATTTCCTTCATGTACTACAAAAAATGATTTCTTAGGATGAAAGGAAATTCCAAATTCTCTATACTTTTGAAAAACTTGCTCAAGGTGTGCTAAGTGGTCATGCTTGTTGTGGGAAAATATAATCATGTCATATAAATAAATTAGAATAACCTTGTTAATCAGTTCCCCAAAGGCATAGTCCATGGATATCTAAAATGGAGCTCTTGGATTGGATAGCCCAAAAGGTATTCTCTGGTAGGAAAATGTGCCCCATTTTGTCGTGAATGTTGTTTTATATTGATATTCATTCTTCACCCAAATCTTATTATATCCAGAGAAGCCATATAGTAATGAGAACCTTTTTTCCCCTACCACTATCTAGAATATTTGATCAATCTATGGAAGGAAGTAGTGATCCTTTAATGATTCCTGATTAATATTTTTGAAATCCACACATAGGCAAATATCACCATTCTTCTTCCTCACAGGTACCAAGTTAGCTACCTAGGTTGAATGTTTAATTGGGTATATGATCTTAGCCTTCAATAGCTTCAAAAGATCTTCTCTCATTATGGCTGTGATCCTTGGATTTATATGCCTTTGCTTCTGCCTGAATGGCTTGGCATTAGGCTCCAGCTCAATGGTGTGTTGGATAATCTTTTTGTCATATAATTTGAGGTCTTCATATGACCAAGCCAAAATTTCTTGGTACTTCATACATAAAGATTTAATATCCTCCCATTCCTCTAGAGAACACTAGATTCCAATCGTGAGCTTATTTTATTTTTCAATTTCAACTTCTTTGTAGATTTTGTCATTGAATTCCATGGATCTGGCCCTTTTTCTATCTTTGTTGTCAAACAAACTTTCTAGAGTGAACAAACCTCTAGAAATGTGATTGTTCTAAAGTTGAATAACATATTGTTGGTCAATCTCTTTTGGATTTTCCTCTTGAATGATGGATAGATAGGATTCTCTCACCAGAAAATTAATGATTTGTTCATCACTATCAAAGACCTGCTAAAACATTTTCTTATATGGCACTCAGGTCTGAAAATAATTTTGATTCCCTTGTATTTATTAACTCCTATGTTTGTAGAAGGGTTGAAGTTAGCTCCCCTCACTACCAAGGAGTCTACCAAAGTATTCTTTCCTCTAGGAACAAAATTTATATTTAGGGCATGAAAGGAATCCATCAAATCCCATACCCTATTTCTATATGCTTTCAAGTAATGGTGCTTACTATTGCACCTTTATCTTACCTTATTTACTATCAAATTAGAGTCACCATATATGTTCAAGATATTAATGCCCATATTTTCTACTTGCATCAATCCAATACATAGATCCTCATACTCTACAACATTATTGGTGCATGCCCATGTTAATATATAGAAAAAAATCTATGTCCCTTATGATTGGTATTGTAATACCACACCAGCACCAACACTATTTATACATCTGGTACCATCAAAGTGCATGGTCCATGTTTTTATTTCTCTTAGAGACTGATTAGATATAACAAGAACTTTCTTCTTTGATTTTGCAAAAAAATTGTAAGTGCCCATACCTGTCCCAAACTAGTTGTAATCCTCTTTGAAGGGTAGCTCATATTCAATTTACAATATCGTAAAGTTATCCACTAATTAAAATTCCTCAAGAGGAGTGAGATTGCACATGTCTCCTTCAATTTTTTCAATGTGGTAAGACATAGGCTTTTTAGGTGTTATATTTATTCTCTTTCCTTTGAAAGGAATAACCATGCTAGAATTGTCCATGTACATGCATCCTCCTAACTTTATTGTGAACTCTCTTGAAATACATAAGCTAAAATAAGGCTCTAGATCCACCACTACTATTTCTTGTACTATAGTTATCTCATGTGCTCTATGCAACCTTATGAATATATCTTTGATTACTCCCACTATATTTACAGGTATTCCATCTAATTGTAGTACTCTAGGGTAGGATAGAGTATACTCCATACCCATATCCTCACAAACTACTTTAGGCACAACTATAGTAGATGCCTCTGAGTCAATCATACAATTTCGGACCACCCAACCTTCCATCCTCAAATAAATGTATAAAGGAGGAGGTTTATTCTTTAAAATAGTAGGGGACATTTCTTTATTTTCAAAGGGTATACTAAGAATTGTGGTGGTCTACTTCTCTTGTGGATATTTTTTCAAGGAACCTTTTAGTAGATCAATTTGGCCAGGAATTAAGAGGGTGTCATATAGACTAGCTTTTGATGGTATTCTCTTTATTTCTTCCACAATATTGTATTTAGATTTAGCCAAGGTAGGTCTCTCAGGCCTTATTTATGGCTCACCATATTTTCTCTTATACTGTTGAGTGGCTTATATTCTCTATATTTTGGTAATAGAATGGAATCTAAGCCTCTCTTGAGCCTCATCCTTAGACTTCATTCTGTATCCCTCATATTATTTTTCAAATCTCTTGGGAAGACTATTTTCATTTTTCTTAGTCTAGGGAATAGGAAAAGTGTTACTACTTTGGGGAGGTGGATCACTCTTGTTTTGAGAGGGGACCTGAAACTGATTCATCTTCTGTGGATATACTTTTAGTGTTTTCTTACTAGACCTTGTCATAAAAACGATAGGTCCATCCTCATCTAGCCCTTTACCAACCATGATTTGGTCAAGTTGCCACAACATGTTTACCCTTCCTTTATGGTTTCTTTCTACTTGATTGATATATTTCTAGACATGGTGTTGGTACATAACATAATATTATGAATCATAAGGATCATTACATACCAAATACTAGTTATTTACCAAGATTATATTTGAAGAACACTCAGGCTCTTCATAAGTTGCATTTAATTTGACCCCAGTACTGTTACTAGGATCAGGTCTTTGATCTTTATTCACATATGGGAATCTTCTTTGTTGAGACCTCTCCATATCTCTATTTTCCATTGAATTTATTTTATTTCTAAGAGTTTTCAATGTATTATGAATATCAAGGATAACCAAAAACTCTTGAGGAGTATGAGAAGGAAGTGGAGAGAAAGGAATTGCAACAGATGGTGCTTTTGGTTGAGGAATGAAAGTCATATACGGAAATAGGGATGATAATGTAGGGGGGTCTATATAATATGAAGTAGAATCTTGGATTTATATATTATTGATTTCTAGATTGTAATGTAGCATAGATTTTAGAGGTAATCTCCCCATATTAATTAGGACATTTTCTACATGAACTAATACATTATAAACATGTGGAAATGTTTCCACCCTAGATTTTTGGTATTGTAGGCCTAACTCTGATCCAAGAGCTCTGATATAATACATATAAGCAAGGCATGCAACTGGTCTAGTTGTAGGGGGAATTATTTTCTAGGTTTTGCTAAACCTCAAATTAAAATCTGAGATATTTTCTTGCTGATGCTTCTGCATAGATGTGAATTTGTTAAGTAAGGAGAAATGATCATCAGATTCATTAAATTCTTCCACAAAAGGCTCAACCAATTCTTCGCATGAAGTGATAGTGTTATCCTTAAGAGTCCTAAACCAATGTAAAATATTTCCTCTAAAGAATAGGGCTAGGATTATTACAATAACATCCTCATTATTTATATTATGGATTGTTGACAGATTAAAAATATCCTGACAATGCTCATATGTGGTATTTCCAGATCCATCATAAGTGGGAATAGCCTTAGAAACAACTTGAGAAATTTCATGCATATGGCTTAATTTTAGGGATCCAACTGTGTTCCAACTGGGGATCTTTTGTAAAGGTTGTGGGGGTACATTACCCTGATTTGGGGCTACTTTTCCAACCATATTTCTAGGTGTAGGTCCTACTGGAGAGGTTGTTTTATTAACTACAAGATTTTTCTCAGGAGGCTCTTATTTTGAATGAAAATCTTGGTTTAAATTCATTATAATAGTGGATCCTCTATAAGGTAACTCACAATAGAAAAAGTAGTCAGGGTTATTTCTTTTGAACAAACTGGTATACATGAAAGAACTATGGTCTACAAGGATAATTATTTTTTGGGTTTAAAGACCAAGTAGTCACCAGGTGAATTTGTTATTATCTACTTAGAAAGGGTAAGATAATTTACCAAATATTGATTCCTCTGGGTAGAGATAAAATAATAACTCATATGATGGATTTTTGTGTTCCTTGTGAACTGGTCCCATCGAGTGTGCCAAAAATTGTTGGGCATCGAATTGACATCAAGTTTTACTTGACACTATGATTGTCTATCTTCCAATTTTCTATCTAGGAATGCACCCGATAGTCACAGATCGATACTCAACATTGTATGGCCCAATGGCAACTTCAATCCAACCTCTAGAGTAGGTTGGTTCCTTGTCAACATAAAATGATGCTGACACAATTAAAGCTCAAATAGAGTTTTGAGAAAAGGGTTAGAAAAGGTTTAGGGTTAGAGGTATTATGAAAAATAGTGGTTGGATAGGCTAAAAACATAGGCAACTACAACAAAAATCTCAAAAAAACTATTTTCAATGTCCCATCACTCAAGATTAACAACACCCAAACCCATGAAATATTCATCCATTAAAGAATAAATAGAAATATATTGCAGAAAACAATTCCAACATCTAATATTGATAATCCAAATTAGAATAATAGACCAATAGTTAGATTTAATGGAAATAAACTTTCTAACAACACAGATCTAACCAGGAACAAATTTCAACTACTCTCACAACTAGTAATCCAATAAGCTAGAATGAACTAACCATTAAAATATTAATAGAAATGCAGATCAAAGCTTCGAACCTCTTGCATAAGATGATGAATATGACAAATTTTGAGTCAAAAATTAGAGTAATGCTCCTTCCATTAGCTCACATGAATATTTACAGTAGGGCAAGAAAATGCACTAGAGGTGATCCTTAAAAACAAGGGTTCGACCTCTATTTATAGTTTTTAAATGAAATAATATTTAGGAGACATTACTAAGATTACACATTTACATCTCAATAGAGAGTTTTGTTGGCATTATCTTACTGGTTGATGACCTCTTGGAAATCCACTGTGAGTAATCCGCCATGGCAAATTTGGCCCTATGCAACTTGCTATTTTGTTAATGGTAGTTGGTATTTAGGCCATTGGAGACCACAAATCCGTCAATCATTATTGGAAGATCACTCCATTATAGATCTATAATTTCTTTGGTTCTTGTTCCTAGAAACTCTTTGATGCTTCGTCTTCCTATCCTCCAATTAACTACTCTCTAGTCTGACAAGAATTCACCTTTAAATACTGCAATAGTGTTAGCAAGTTATCGACTGTCGATCTTCATCGTGAACGACTATGATTAAAAATCAAAAAATACTCTACAAATTGGCGGGGAAAGACCAAAATGCCATTATGTACTTTTTAATTGTTGATGTCATCATTGGTGGCCTTGATTCTATGGAATCAAATTTTGGTATAAAATGCACTAAGAAGTGAGTAGGATGCATTCCACTGTCAATCAGCTCACTTAGACTTCTTTCTTGGGTCCACGTAAATTGCAATCCGCAAAACAAATTATGCTGACATCATCTCTTTCTTAGCTGATATACAGAATCATTTATCCGCACCAAAGTTAGTGCAAATAAGACTTTATCACCATTCCACTCTAAAAGTAGTGTAAAATAGTACATATCACCATTCCACACTCCTTTTAGTGTTTTAGACCTTCATATCTTCATTCTGTACAGGAGTTAGTGTAAATATTCTTTGTCACCATTCTGCACTCCTTTTAGTTCTATCTTTAAGTCACCATTGTGTACTCTATTACTATTGAAACATAGCAAAATGAGAACTCGTCAACACTTAGCCACTTAGAGCATGCATAAAACAACCATGATCACCATTCCACACTTCTTTTCACACTAACGTCATCATAACCAAAATATTTTGTGGAATCGAGACTCTCCTAGAATTCACTTCCAAATACACTATGAATTGAGTGAAATGAAAATTAACTTGTTTAAAGTGAAAATACACTAAGTGTTGAGTGGATTGGGAAACTCTTGTTGTGGATCCACTCCAAAATACACTAGGAAATGTGCGAAATGGAGATTTCATGCCTTAGAATAAAATTTTCAATGCTTTCTAAGGATGTGGTCATTTTGGGCCTACAGGTGCAAGATCATTCATATGGTCTGCAAGGATGTCCATATGAGTAATTACCTAAACATGACGTATTTTTGGTGTCTACAACTTTACCATGGTATCAAAAGGGAGGGGAATGCATTAGTTACGTAGGCTAGACCCTCAAAGACCTAGGTGTGGATAACATGTTTTTAAAGTTACTTTCCACCAATCAGATACCATAAGCTAAAGCATTTGAATTAGTTGCATAAAAAGATAGATCATCATCTAAGATATTCAATGAGGGTTAGGTGATTGAACAAACAATAGGGGCTATCATCTTGGATATGCAATGATAAATATAATATCGGATGACTTAGCAACTACCAATTATGAACATGTGTATAATAACAAAGAGGTGTACGGGTTGTCGAGCGAAGGTGGGTAGGCGTAGGATGACATAGTTGATAGAATCCTTAATGCAAGAATAATACTTGATGAATCTTTAAGTTGGATGTGATGGCCAAGGCATTGAAAACTTTGGAAGCTTCCTTCTTCGTTCCTTGGTTTAGACACCTACATAAATAGAAGAAAAAAATCAATTTAAGACTTTGGTGGTAAAAGAAAATCAAAATTTGATATTATTATTATTAATCTCATAGATTTCAAATTTATTAAAATACTTCCTAAGGTTTAACATTATATCTCATTTTAAATTTTAAATTTTAAATTTTATAATGTTTTAACATTAGGATTAATTGCCAATGTATTAAATCACTCTAATGTCAAAAACATATTAATATTCATTCATTTTTATTTATTTTCATTTGGTGTTATTATAATTATTATATCCACACATTTATTTATTATTATAACCTCATTTATCTTATATTATATCAATTTAATATTCTATACTTAGGCTTTAATAATATCTTTATATCTCTATAGTTTAATATATATATTTATATATTTATGGTAAATAAAAGTCTTCATTAATTATCGGGTTTTGCAGGTTAACCCAAAACCTATTACAATATCCAACCTTCTACTGAGATTGTAGATCCTAGTCATCCTTGAAACTTTCTTACCAGAACTTGTGTTGAATCCCCTATAACACCTTACTAACAAGGCACACCCATACCTAAACATAACTGTAAACATTACTTACATTGATAGGAATTGAAGTTTGGAACTTTATTTATTTATTTATCATCCTTCTTGATCAATTTATTTTCCCTATCCACATTAAATCTTAATCCTTATATCATAATGTTTCACCCTCAAAATAGAATTTTCAAGCTCAATATAAAATATTTTGAATGAAAGTTCTCCATTTTTTACCGATAGGGTTTGATTATTTTACTCATCAGCACCAATGGAATTACATCGATTGAGATAGTCGATCAATAGAATGTAATTTGATTAACCCTTAACTCTTAGAAAAAGTGATTCTTCATTCAATTTTCAACCAATGGAGCATCATCGGGTGAGATATTCGACCGATGGGGTTAATCAATTCACTTGTCCAACATGAATAATTTTAATAAATATTTTGGATTCAAAATTTAGACTTTCCCTAATTATATGATTTTTAATTATGTCCTCTAATCCTAAATTTAAATTTACCCGATCAAATGATTTCTTTCCTGATGATTTTTAATAAAGTTTTAGCTTTGAAATCTAATTCTCCCAATTTGATTAAAACATTTTTTATAAAGTGTTGGTTCTAAAATTAAATATATTCCAAACAAAATAGAATTTCCATTAAAAATATTAGAAATGATTTTAATTTTTCTCAGTGGCTAATGGAATGTTGTTGGGATCCACTCATAAAAAGATTAATCATCATCTACGATATTCAACAAAGGTTTAAATGGTCCGGTGAAAAAGGAGGGCTACTGAATATGATATGCAATGATCAAATGGGGCTTCGAGCAACTTAACCACTACTAAACTATGGATACACACAATAACCAAAGGTCCTATGGGCTATTGGGTGAAAGTGGAGGGGCATCGGGTAAGACATATTATGGAGCATCTTAGGGCAAAAGTAACATGCGATGAATTTTTACATTGCACATGATGGTCAAAGGACACATGGGCAGTCAGGTGAGGTAGAAAGGGGGTGTCAGGTGAGATAGTTTTAGCCTTTACTTCATCGAATGAGATATCCTATAGGAGTTTATCAGGCATGATGACTAAGGCATTTTTGAAGGCTAAACACTTTATGATATGGAGGCAATCAGGTACTTCGACTGATGGAAGTAATAATCAAGCGGATGACTTAGGCGATGGTAAAGGACTTCGGATATTTCAATGAAAATTATTGGGTGCACTGGCCTATTACTAGGGTTACGTCAGAGGACTCATCCGATGGAATTTTGGCATTGTAGCACTAAAATTGGGTCAAAATTCAAAGTGCCCAATTTTTTATAGAACTTCCTAGGTTTCTAAGTGAGACATAAGATATCCAAATCCACTAGGAAAAATAAAAAATTCATTTTTAATCATGAGATATTTTTATTAGAAATTCATGGATTGCTTTGAAAAATATTCTATTTCTAGAAATAATTAGCATCCATTTTTCTACAAATCAAGCACCATTTTGAAGATAACCTCAAGCCCTTTCCACCAATTTTTGATTAGCTCAAACAGATTTTTCTAGCTCAAGTTATGTTCATTTTAATTTTGCATTAAAATGTAGGGCAAAAGTGACGTAACCCTAAAATGAAATTTAATTATTTAGACCTTTGAAAAACCTTATGAATTGCATTTTCTAAAACATTTTAATTTTAAATAATGTAATTAATATGCAAATGCTCAAAAATATTCAATCCAAATTATTGCAACTAGATCTAGGTCTTCAAGATGCAAAAATCTCAACACTTTTGAAACCTCAATGTAATAAGAAATTTTTAAACAATCTTGATGCAAGCCAAAAATTCAAATTAAACCCAAAACTTCAATTCTCTAGAATCATAAAAAATTGAGCCTTGCACCCTAAGTTCACCTAGACATTAATTGTGACCCAATTTTAAAAAAATTATGGTAAAAAGTGAGTTGTAACTATGGGGTACAACACAGGCTCTGACTGGGATAGGTAGCATGAATGATATTAACAATGCATGAATGAAACCTAAAAAAACCAGAATCTTCGATTAGAAATCAAGAGGCCACAAAAATTTGAAATGAAAACAAAGAAACTGATCTTGAAAAACAATAAAGATATTGACATTGATCTTGATTAGTAAAATTAGATGACCTAGTTTAAAAATAAATGAACCTTGAATCATGGGGCAACAAATATTTCAGAAATGTCTTAAGATAGAGTTGAGGTAGATTTATTTGGAAGTTGTTGTGTCATCATGCCTTGGATTGTGTGTGTTTTGTGCATTCATTTTTATTCCTTGATCAATCAAAATTTTATCATATTGGTAGGAGTTGAGCCTATTAAGTATTTCACTTTGAATGATATTCATATTTGCATTGCTCCACTACAAATCAAGCGTCTATAGACCCAGTGGAGATGACCTCAATTTCCTCTAGACCTGCTCTACTATGAGCTAGGCATCTATAGACATGGTAGAGGTTATCTAGATATCCCAAACACATAGCTGCTTTGCATTATTTATATATATATTTTTAAGAAGAATTATGATGAATTAAAAATCTCATGCTGGGTAAAAAATATATAAGGCTAAAAATAAGAGTGTAAATTTTTTTATCTCAAAGGATCCTACCAATTATGACTTCGTTCTTCTTAACCTCAAAATAGCCTTAAAATATGTTGGAGATGTGAAGCTTCAACATAATGCATAATACCTTCCACCTAATTTGTTGTAGCTCCAAACTTATGGGATAATTACCTAAAAACTATCCCATAAGATCTCAGTGCTCTCTATCCTTACTGTAGATCCTCTTTATTTTAATGTTTAGAACAAGTCTATCAAAACTATAGTGTAAAACAAAAACCTTTTAAGGAGACAAAAACATAGCACTTGTTGGACACGGATGGTGATGAGACAAAAAGAAAGTATCATGAAAGCTAGGAGGGACTCAAAACTCTTATTTTGCAAAAATTGCTTTATAATATCAAGATGTAGAGTGAGTTCAAATTCCTTTTATTTTTGTCTAAATGGTCCAAGATACACTATCAACTCTTGATGATTCCAGAGAAGGACAAACTACAATTGAGCTTTATGCATATTTTTTACTTTTGCTCTTATCATGATGTATTTTTGGTCAGACTAGTCAGTTTTTGTGGGGCTCCTGATGATGGGTTAGGCATTGGGTATTTTGTATTGAAAATAAATAATAGATGTAGTATTACCTAGTACTAAGGATTTGTTAATAAATATGATGAAGTTAGCAAAGAGACCAACATAATTTTCTAGACCAATGTGTACTATGAATTTGTTGATCTAATCTGAATTGACCTATTTTAATCTGACTGTTTTCACACTTAAAACAAAAATAGATGAATAGTTCTCTAGAGAATATAGACTCTAGTAAATTAATTATGATTTTGTATGAAGCTCTATTATCAGGTGGGTGATAGCAGACAAGGTATCCATTTATTGAATTTGATATATATCCTTGGAATACATGGAGGGACTTTGTTTTAGATATGGTTTTGTTTTTATGATCTTATAGGCTTGGAGGTCTAATTGATAATTTTTTTTACTAATCAATAAGCTTGAGAGATTTAGAAAATTAATTTATTCTTTCAAGAGTTTTTATTACTTCCTTTTGTGATATGATCCTCTAACCAGTATCTTATTTAGACTTAACTATACTTTTAGGCTCATGATTAGTCAATTCTATCTCATGGTCTTCCTCTACATTGGGCTTCACAAGGATAACTTCATCTTTAGATAAACCATCCTCAGTTGTTGATCTTTTATCAAATTTTTCATGTTCAGCTTGTACAATTTTTTTTGGACAATACATCTGCTTCTGGATGTTGTTTTGGTATTTCTGATATATTGAAATCATTGATTTGAAGGTTTTTTGGAGCTTCTATTGTTATAGATTGATCTTGTTTGATTTCATAAAAACTATCATCAGAAGCTTGATGATGATGTTCTTCTCTAAGAAATAAAGTTCTTTGATCGTTATTGATAATACAAACATTGATATATTATTTAGATTTAATTATATTTTTAATATTGTGATAAATCCATTCTATTTGGTGGTTCTCTTTTGCATTGGTCTCAAAATGACTCATCTTTAGACTCATCATTATAAATTATTGCCTCTTTATCAACTTTTTCTTCTTTAGTATGCACTATTTTGTTGGATAGTGCCCCTTCATTTGAATGTTGTTCTTGCGTCTCATCGATATTAGGAACATTCATCTTATCTATTGTACCCTCAATATCTATGTCTTGGATTTCTTGAAAAAATTCACTATTGCTATAAGTGGTTCCCATTTGACTTCATCAAGTATGACATTAGAGATTTTAGGGCAATGTCCTCCTTTGAAAATTAAATATCTATGTCCTTTATGAACCTCAACATATTCTTTATATTTAGGATATGTACCTTCTAAATTAATCCTGATACCCTCATATTCAATCTCATCATTCATAATTGTTGACCCTTTATCAATTTTTGCACTGTTTTATTGGGCAGTGTATTTTCCTTTGAATGGCATTCTCGCACCTCATCCATATAAGAAAAAATTGTCTTACCTATTGTACTTTTAAAATCCATGGCATGGTTTTCTTGAAAAACTTTTGTTGCTACAAGTGGTTCTTGTTTGACTTCATCAAATCTGATATCAAAGGTTCTAGGATAATGTTTTTTTCTTTTGGATATTAAAGCTCCCTATTCTTGATGGATCTCAATATCTCCTTTAGATATAAGGTGTTTATCCTTGCAATCTAAATTGGTCCTGACTTATTTACTAGGCCATTCCTTAAGGTTCATGCTGGGATGCAAAGCTAAATAGATGGCACAATTAGAAGGATTATGAGGTGAATTACAGGTAGGGCAATAGAAAGGAAATTTGTAGCAATATTTGAAAATTATTTTACTGCAACATTTCCCTTCCCTTTTTCAATCTTAGGGCATATTTTTATTGTATCAAACCTTCCAGTGATTATGTTGTATCCCAGATAATATGGTTTGATTTTTCCTTTTTTTATCATATTCCTTTCTATGTGAACAACCTTGTTCATGAACTCATCAATAGTGTTTACTTGCTCTTTCCATAATTCTTTGAATTCCACAAATTCCATAAAAAAAGTATTCTTATAAAATCCAATATATTTTTTATTACTAAGAGCTAATTTATTAGAAACTTTGTTTTTAACTTTGATGAATATTTTGCTAAAGTTATTAACTGATTCATTTTTCTCTTTTTTCATTGTATTCATTCCAGTTATAAGTGAACGTTTATTTCTCTTCTTACCATACCTTTTTAAAAATACTTCTTCCATTTCTTAGAAATCTGATATGTAATGTGGGGGAAGACTATTGAACCAATCTAGAGCATATTTCTCTAGGGTCTACCAAAATAGCCTAAGGGCCACATCTTCTTTGACTTCCAATTTATCTAAGGCATACAAGAAGCTTTGGATATGTTCTTCTCTAGTGACAACATTGTTACCTAGGAATTTAGGCAAGTATTTAGGGGATTTAATGGATAATTTATGAAGGTGATGGGTAGCCTAAAATGCCTATACCTATTGGCTCTCCAAATATTAAGGTATTGATTATTTAGGTTATTCATCATGATCACATGGATGATGATAGAAGATACATTTATGATCAATTGAAATATTCTTATTAGAATAGCTTAAGATGCTAGAACCACTATCTAAAGGAACATTGTTTGTTAACAATGTTAGAAATAGTTTATATTCCATAATTTGGGTTATGTAAATGTATATTCAAAGTTACATACTTAGGACATTATATTACTTTAGGGGGAAGTTATCTAGTTACTTTATGCAATGTAATAAATGTACAAGTATCCATATGCAAGTTGTAAATGTGTAAGGTGTCACTTGTACAACTAGATAGAGTGTTGGCAAAATATCCTATTTTTCTTATATAAGGATGACCTCATTGTTAGCATAGAGTAAGAGGAGTGTCGATGACACAATAGCTTAGGGTTCTTAGTAGTTAGTTTAGTTTTGTGTGGATCACCATCCATTGGTGATGGATGCAATGTAGTCTAGTAGTTATATATATGGAGTGCTCATTTCCTCCATAGCTACATTGTATTCAGTTATATATAATTTATGTTTATTGCATATCTTAGTCTTCTTGAAGATTTACTTTCATTAATATTATTCTACATATCATAATTATTAACTCCTTTGGATATTGTATGAAAAGTTAATAAAAAAAACCTTACTGCTATGATACGATTCGATTCTGTAAACTATTTTTTTTGGTTTTAGATAAATACCTCTAGGTTCTTCAATTATTGAAATATTTGCTTACCACTCCCTATCGTATGCACCAAGTTATATTATTCGTTCTTCTATATTTTGGGTTCGTTTAGAGTCACCAGCACTTTGGGGTAATAGAATCTCACTCAAGCCAAGCCACCAATATTGCTCAGATTTTAAATTCTCTCAATCGATCAGGTATACATGGAGGTATCCACAAAACTAGAAATTGTGGCATTGATGGATAAAAACATTGTCATGAGATAGACTACAAGAACCTATAAATATCAAACAGTCTATCCCTAACAATGATGCCAAAACTATTGTAGAAATTTTTGATATCCTTAGAATAATGGTTGTCACGCTACCAATTTTTTTAGAATCACAACAATATGCAAGCTCTGGTGGACTTTTCTCTTTGATCTATATGGGGTTTCAAGCAAGTTCATAACATGATAGGTCAGGTCTGGACACCCTAATAAGATTCTATTTAAAAATTGATATTATATCTCTTTAGCTCTTTAGATTAGATGGGTTTGAATCAAATTTTTATGATGACCAAACTTAATATAATGCTCCAATACTGCAGTCCATTTGGAAATCATAGTAGGAATTAATATTTTATATGAAAATATCAAAAATAGAAAGAAATAACTAGTGTATTCACATACATTCGAATAATACAATGCACATAAACATTTTACTAGTGAAATAAAACACTATTTATGTGTTCAAATAATGTAACCCATAAATAGACAACAAAAATAATTACACAATAAATTTACAAAAAGGATGAGGCCTGTATTTGTATTAAATTCCACATACAATTTATAGTATAGACCCAGCAGAGTGCCAGTGATTCGATAAAATTTAATACAATGGTTCTTTCTATTCAAATAATGTAATAGAAGAACACAACTATGTTTGAATATCACAACCGAGAGACTCTAACCTCTAATACAACCATGGGAAATAATCTTAGTGACTGAATTTTACTTCACAAATCCCTGCATAAATAGGAATAATGAGAGTGGAAAAAGGGAAGACTAACACAGGGAAAATATGACAACCTAAAATAGGGTACACAGTATACCTTACTTGCAAATTTTTACAATGGATGCTTGATGATCAATTCTACCTTGAAAGGCCTTTTTTATAGTTTGAATTCTATAATTCTACTTTGCATACTTGGTGCATATGCAACCACTTGGCATCTTCTATACCATTCATTTCTCATAGTGTATTCTAGCTAAAATTGTGTTGTTACAAGCTATCAAAATTGGAGAAAGTGCACCACCTGTCCTCAAATATTTAGGTTGTTCTTGTTTAGTGTGTAGCTCTGAATCCTTTTCTCATTCAATAGTGGTACGGCTTGAAGTAATTTCTACTTTTCCCTTTCCTAGAATCTCAACTCCCAATAGTTCTATAATTTGATGTTGTAATGTGGTGGTTTACAATTGGACTTCAATGGTTTATAGTTGGGTTGATGAGTTGTCTCCTAGGTGATGTGTCATCTTGAGGTTCTTCTTGATTTAGATCTTTAATTTTAGCCTTTGATATTTGTAATTATTTTGGTATCTTCTCCTTGAATCTAAGTGAGTTGAGTCACCTTTAATTTTAATTCTAGCCGATCGGGTGAGATATCCACCTAACTTAACCCTATCAAATGAGTCCCATGCTTGGGAAGATGAGAAGGCTAGAAAAACATATGATTTTGGGAATTACGACCAATAGCACAACTTGTAATGACTTAATTTTAGGCTTATCGAGCATCATCGGGTGAGTCATCCACCCAACGTACAAATTGAAGTGAATATTAGATATTATAGCTAACCAGGAGGAGGCTATAGCTTGGCTTATTCCAGCTCATCGACACCATCGATTTCATTGAATGATCGACGAGCATCGGATGAAAGATTCTATTAGTGAGATGGTATCAAGTGATTGGTCTGACCATATCATTTTTCATGAAGGACTTTAGGCAGATTGATTTACAATTGTATCGGAAGGGAGGAGAATGCATTAGTTACGTAGGCTAGACCCTCAAAGACCTAGGTGTAGACAACATGATTTTAGAGTTACTTTCCACCAATCGGATACCATCGACTGAAGCATTTGACTTATGTGCATAAAAATCTACATCATCGGCTAATATATTCGATGAAGGTTAGGCAGTTGAGCAAACAATGGGGTCTATTGACTCGGATATGCAATGATAAATGCAACATTGGATGACTTAGTCGCTACCAATTATGGATGTGCACAGAATAACAAAGAGGTGTACGAGTTTTCGAGCAAAGGTGGGAAGGCATCGAATGACATAGTCGATAGGATTCTTAAGGCAAGAATATTTAAGTTGGACATGATGGCCAAGGCATTGAAAACTTTGGAGGCTTCCTTCTTTATTGCTTGGTTTGGTCACCTATAGAAACACAAGAAAAAAATTAATTTAGGACTTTGGAGGTAAAAGAAAATCAAAATTTGGTATTATTATTAATATCATAGATTTTAAATTTATTAAAATACTTCCTAAGGTTTAACATTATATCTCATTTTAATTTGTAAATTTTAAATTTTATAATGTTTTAACATTAGGATTAAATGCCAATGTATTAAATCAACTCTAATGTCAAAAACTTATTAATATTCATTCATTTTTATTTATTTTCCTTTGGTGTTATTATCATTATTATATCCACACATTTATATATTATTATCACCTAATTTATCTTATATTATATCAATTTAATATTCTATACTTAGGATTTGATAATATCTTTATATCTCTATAGTTTAATATATTTATTTAATTATTTATTTATCATCCTTATCGATCAATTTATTTTCCTTTTCCATATTAAAGCTTAATTCTTACATCATATGTTTCGGCCTCAAAATAAATTCTTCCAACTCAATTTAAAAGGTTTTGAATGAAAGTTCTCCATTTTTGGCCAATAGGGTTTGATTATTTTACTCATCCGCACCAATGGAATTGCATCACTTGAGATAGCTAACCAATAGAATGTAATTTGATTAACCCTTGAAACTTAGGAAAAGTGCAAAAATTATTCATTCAATTTTCAACCAATGGAGCATCGTCGGGTGAGATATCCAACCGATGGGGTTTAATCAATTCACTTGTTCGACATGAATTATTTTTAATAAAGCTTTCAAATCTGAAATTTAGATTTGCCCTAGTTATATGATTTTTAATTATGCCCTCTGTTCATGAATTCAAATTTGCACGATCAAATGATTTCTTTCCTGATGGTTTTTAATAAAGTTTTAGCTTTTAAATTTAATTCTCTCAAAAAATTTAAAGCATTTTTTATAAAATATTGGTTCTAAAATTAAATTTATTTCAATAAAATTAAAATTTCCATTAAAAACATTAGAAAATATATTAATTTTTCTTAGTGGCCAATGGAACATCATCGGGTAAGTCCTCATGTGCATAAAAATATTAATCATTTGCTAAGATATCTGACAAAGGTTTAAATGGTCGGGTGAATGAGGAGGGCTATCAGCTATGATATAAAATTAGCAAAGAGGGATTCAGGAAACATAGCCACTACTAAATATGGGTGCATGAAATAACCAAATATCCTATGGTATATCAGGTGAAAGTAGAGGGATGTCAGGAAAGACATCCAATGGAGAATCTTAGGGAAAAAGTATCATGCGATGATTGTTTGCATTACACACAATGGTCGAGGGACACATGGGTGGTTGAAAAAGACAAAAAGGGGGTGTCAAGTGAGATAGCCATAGCATTTACTTTGTCAAATGAGATAGGTGATGGGAGTTTATCGGGCACAATGACTAAGGCATTTTTAGAGGCTAAACACTTTATGATATAGAGGCAATCGAGTACTTCAACTGATGGAAATAAGAATTGGGTGGATGAATTAAGTGATGGTAAAGGAATTAATATATTTCAATTAAAAATCATCGAATGCACTGGTCAATTACTGGGGTTACATTAGAGGACTCATTATAAAGTTTTGGTGTTGTAGCACTAAAATTAGGTTAAAATTCAAAGTGCCCAAATTTTTATAAAACTTCCCAAGTTTCTAAGTTAGGAAAAAGGGTATCCAAATCCACTGAGAAAAATAAAAAATTCAATTTTAATAATAAGATATTTTAAGTAGAGATGCCTAGGCTGCTTTGAAAAAATTATATTTCTAGAAATAATTGATGTCCAATTTTTTGCAAATCAAGAACCATTATAAAAATAAGCTCAATCCCTTTCCATAAATTTTTGAATCATATCAAACAAAGTTTTCTAGCTCAAGTTATGTTCATTTTAATTTTGCATTAAAATGTAGGGCAAATGTGATGTAACCCTAAAATGAAATTTAATTATTTAGACCTTTGAAAAACCTTAGGATTTGCATTTTTTGAAATATTTTAATTTTAAATAATGTAATTAAGATGTAATTGCTCAAAATTATTCGATCCAAATTATTGCAACTAGATCTAGGTCTTCAAAATGCAAAAATTTCAATACTTTTGAAACCTCAATGTAATAAAAAATTATTAAACAATCTAGATGCAAGCCAAAAATTCAAATTAAATCTAGAACTTCAATTCTACAGAATCATTAAAAATTGATGCTTACACCCTAAGTTCACCTAGACATCAATTGTGACACAATTTTTTGGAAAATTATGGTGAAAACCAAGTTGTAACTATGTGGTACAACATAGGCTCTGACTAGGATAGGTAGCATAAATGATATTAACAATGCATGAATGTTCCTAAGAAACCCATAATATTTAGTTAACAATAAATATGCCATAAAAAATTGGACTAAAAGCTTAAAAGGAAAACAAAGAAACTAATCTTGAAAAATAATAAATAGATTGATATTGATCTTGATCAGTAAAATCATATGACCCAATTTAAAAAATAAATTAACCTTGAATCATGGGGCAAAATATTGATGAGAGGATATTTGGCATGTATTTATATAATATAATGTTTCATTCTTATGTTTAATTAATTATTATAATTTGTTTTATGTAAGTTGTTTTTGTATATTTTTGTAATTTTTCAATAAAAGGATAAATGCAAATAATCTGATAAATGTGTTTGTTTTATGTAAAATACATTCGAGTTATGAGTAATTATGTAGGAAATGTGTTTAATAATGTTCCACAGATGAATTATGCAGATAGAACAAGCCTTGGGATACACCTTGGGTGTAAGGATAGGGATGTAAGAACAAAAGATGCAGGAAGCCTAAGGCACGATAACAGAGCAGTAGTAGATTACTGTTACAAAAGATGGTAGCTGAAGCATGTTATAGAAGATAGTAACTAAAGCATATTACAAAATAGAGTTACCAAAGTATGTTACAAAATGTATCTACTGAAATATGTTACCGAAGGATTTTTACCAAAAGTTACCAAAGTATTTTTACCAGTAGTTACTGAAGGATGATTAAGTTTATTGATTAACGATGCATGCCACATCGTGTTCACACGACAATCAAGTATTTCCAATCAACATAATATTTGATTTGTCACATATTATTCACATGGGATATTGTGATTAATAAAGTTGTTATTACTTTATTTAATAAAGTTGTATAATCCAACTATTGTTAGGTTTATTAGATTTAGATGCAATATTGTTGTAGATTTTTTTGGAATAAAGACCATTTGGTTATATTGTATATCTTGTGAAATATCAAATTTAGTGTTTATTTATTAGGTTAGCTTATTTATTGCCACTTGGACCATTCAGGAGGTTTACCAAGTCCAAGAAGGAATAGGAATTGTATTAATTTAGATTATTTTGGTTAGTACATAGTTGTCGCATCATAAGTCCACAAAAATCCACATGGCAAAATATGTGGAAGAGTTTATTCAAAATTGAAAAATTCATCATATATATTACATAGAAAGACCTTTGAAGAGGTCTAATGTTGAAATTTCCAAATGCTAAAATATTGAATTGTCTTGTTGAGATTTTTAGAAAGAACCGCGCTAACATGTACATTTGAATAACCAATAATAAAAGCATCACTTTATTCTTCGTATATGATAGCTGTGTGATTTGTATTTACTATTTAATTTCATTTATGTAATTGTAATTGTATTTACCTACATTCTTAGAATAAAATCATGTTAGGAATAGTTATGAATTTTAGTCACTGAGATAAAGTAAACTAGGGGAGAAATATTTAAACTATCTTTTAGGAGGCAAGGCCCACTCCTATAGCCAATCCCTAAGATATCACCCCTACAATAGGTTAGAAATAGTTAATTAACCTTAGAATATAAAATAAAGTGTAGCACCCTAAAATTGGCGCAGTGAAATCTTAATAATTACATTCATCCTAGTAAATAATTTAAATTCAAATTTTAACCTCCCAAACCGCCCGTTAACCGTCGGGTAATCCGTTTCTCCCTTTTCTATGCCATTTTTAGAGGTTGTTTTGACCGTTTGATGATATCATCATCGATCAGACGATATTGCCCTAGATCTGATGATTTCATCTGGGCTAGGACGTCCATACAATCTTGTCTCAAAATTGATTTTGCATAATTAACTTCTATTCTAACGGGTCTCTAATCTGGGCAGAAGTGTGTCTGCGTCGTTAGGGACCCTTCCCCATTGGAGATCTTCCAAATAGGGATGATCTCCAACCTCATAACCTCCCACCTAAGCTTATTTAATCCTAAGCCCTTCCATTAGCACCCCCCTAGCTGAAATTCCTTGTAACCTGACTGCATACATGTTAAAACATCCTAAGTTTCTATTTTGCATTAGTTCTATACAATTTTGTTGTAGGTACCATATTGTTTTTCAGTCAGAGCAAGCTTACATCGTCGCCAATGAACATGTTCAGATCGAAGGCGATCCTATCAAATCAGAGATGATTTCGTACCAATGCGAGATGATTTCAACTACAGTCAACATTGAGGCAATTAGTGCCTGAAGTTTGCATTTCTTCTTCCCTTTTTCTACTATTTTATGTTGTAATTAGCAATTTTATTCAGTATTTTATGCTATTCTGCATTTTGGAGTTCACCCATCTAGATTAAGTGCATAATTAAATCATAATTATCATCTAATTAGCATAATTCATTCCTGTTTCTATTTTCAAGTTTCAATTTGATATTGCTGCTGTCATTTTACATTGTTTCCCTCTATTAGGATAGTTGCATTTTTTGTATTTTGCACCCATTTCTCTGTTTGCAGGTCTTTGACGAATTCGTCTGATGAATTCATCAGATCTCAGACGATCTTGTCTGATCTCAGACAATCCTATCAAATCAGAGGCGATCCTGACTGCTTCAAGAATCAAAATCATCATCAGACATCCGGATCAGGTATTCTTCTTTTAATATTCTATAATTTCTCTATTTTTCTATCCTATTTTGTTTTTTTGTATCCATTAAATTTGCATTTGCATATAGAATAGCTTAGACCCATTTTGGCCAAACCTAGGATATGAATGCTTAAGGATAAAACGAACACATAAAACACATTCCCAACCTAGGCGTGGAAACTGCCATTAAATGTTTCCTACTGAACCCACCATTCATCGAAAAATCACCAATATACACCTCCCTTGAGAGGTGGGACCTTCGTAAGTCCTTTCAGTCCGAGGTACCGTGACATCCTTTTCACATCCCCCTTCCGGGCACGGATCCTATAGCCTAAAGGTAAGGGTGTGAAAAATTTGGAGCGATACATTTTGGTGAACCCGACGTGAATGCATCATAACCTTCTGAAAACAAAAACAAAAAAACAAAAAAAAAATATAAAACAACTAAGACATAGATGCATTTTAGATCATTTAAATTTAATATCATGTTTAGATGGTAGCTCCTAAGAAAATATTAGTGGTTACTATAAATGTAGAAAACCAATTGGCAACCATAGAAGTCAATTTTGTGCTTAGTGTGCCTGAAACAGATAGAAATCAACTCTTGTGGGATGAACTTGATAGAAGACTTAGTGTCATTTCATCTAGGTCAACAAAACTCAAACAAATCAAGAGGCTAGTCCTAGATAGAATCCTGGATCCTCATCAACTTGTCTTTTATCATGAACTTCAGAGAGCTTGCCATAGATGGTTAGCTTATAGGAGAGCTCTTGTATCTTCAAAATTGTTCACCTTCGAGGAATACCTCGAGAACACAACCATTGTACACCAGTTCCTAGGTCTTGTAGAAGACCAAGAGGTTGTTCTTATAAATAGGGAAATATGGAATAGAGTTCCTTGAGCTGTGTTATATTGAGAGTATTTCCATGAGCTTTACTTCTATCAACCAGCATCTAAGACAGATAATATCACTATAGCTCTTTTCATTAAGTTTAAAAAAAAAAACTTTCAATTTGAAGAAGAACACTTCATGACTCCTGAAGAATTAGAGCCCATTAATGATATTTATAAATTGTTTATATAAAACTAGATCATTACTTTTATTATTATTTCTTGCATTTATTGTATTGTTTGTCATCTTTACAATATTATTTCAAAAACAAAGAAAAATAAAAAAAAAACATAGCAAAAAACCAAAAAACATTTCATTTCAAATATTGTAGTAGGTATATAATTAATATATACCTCTTAAACTTGTTGCATATATATATATATATATATATATATATATATATATATATATATATATATATATATATATATATATATATTTGCTGAATCTAAAATTAAAGCACCATGCCTAAACTTAGGAATGGTAAAGAAACTGTAGGAGAAGAAGAAGATTGGTTACAAGATACAACTAGAGACCCAAATGTCCTTCCTGAAGATCCAATTTCGGAAGGAAAAACTCTAGATCAACCAGAACATGACCTAGGTGAAGACAATGAACAAGAAGGAAGTGTTAAAGAGGATGGACCCTCATCCCCTAGAGTAGCTCCAGATGGAACTATTGCATTTGATAACATAGATCATTTCAAGAAATTTCTCAATGATAACATTGATGCCCTCAATGTGGCAGTTCGTATTGATAAAGGGAAAATTAGTGACACTCAAGTAGCCATGGAACATATGTATGATGTGCGCACTAATCCCTTATCTTTCATCGATCAAGAAAGTGATAAGGTTGGGCCATCCAATACAGATATGGTCACTATGATGCAAAACATGTCAAAACAACAGGTTATCCAACATCCTAAGGAACCTGTTATTCAACCTAAAATCATTCCCACAAAAAAGAAAACTTCCTTCACTACTTTATTTCGCCAAACTATTGAGCAATATGCTTCAAGTAAACAAAAACCTAAAACGAAGCCAAACACCAATTTTCAACAATTTGAAATACATCATAATACAAATTCAAAATTCCTTCATAACACTTTTTCTACCAACAATTTACACAATAGCAACATAGCATCTAATCTTCATGTCCCTCCATCGTATGCTCACAAATCCCATGTCAATGCCCTACCGAACCAATATGGTGGGCAAACTAGTAATCTGGAAGCCATGGTGAAACAGTTAGCTTCACGTATGGACCAGATAGATCCCTATCGTCCCTCATATAATTATCGAGAGATCTTTAGTCAACCTTTGGATCCCATAGTTGTAGCTCAACCATATCCTAAGAATTTTCCCATGCCCATCTTGCCTATATATAAAGGAACCGAAGATCCCATAGAGCATCTTCGCATGTTTAGGATAGCATGTCATGATATATCACATGATGAATTGCTATTACTAAAAATGTTCCCGAAAAGTTTAGGTGGAATGGCATTAGAGTGGTACTATCAATTGCCCACTCATTCCTTGAGAAAATTTGAAGAAACAACTGAATATTTTGTCCATCAATTTAGTGCCTACATCGAGAGGCATGTAACCATCAAAGATTTATACAACTTAAAACAAGACAAGGATGATTTTTTTGCCGATTTCTTAGCTAGATGGAGGCAATTGACACGAAAACTGCACTTTGTGCTACCTTATAGGGAAATGTTGGACTTTTTTATCAATAATTTAGAAGAACAAATATCTTATGAGCTATCAACTGCTACTTTAACTACCTTCAATCAAGCTATAGATTTAGCTCGAGAGTAGAAGATGCCCTCATTAGGAGAGGCTAACTTAGGAAGAAGGATGATGAGAAAACATCCCGAAATCAATATAAAAACAAACAAGTTGTTGGTGATGGAGTCACTGACAGTAGAAATGTTGCTAATATTAATGCAACGAAGACAATAGAAAAATTTATATTGAAACCTCCTGACAAACCTCCTCGAGAATTTACTAGATTGAATCAACCATTATCAACTATTTTACCTCAATTACTCGAAAGAGGTTTGATCCAATTACCAGCTATCCATGAACTTGATCCAACTATACCTGGATACAAAGCTGACTTACACTGTGATTTCCATAGAGGACCTGGACACTCTACCAACACTTGTAAAAGGTTGAAACATAAAATACAGGATTTGATTGATAATAATGAAATGGAAGTGCAAGCCTTCCAACCTAAACAAAATGCTCCTAATAATACTCAAAATACCATTCCCCAAAATCAAAATAAAAATGCTAATCAAACATTAGACATATTTCAACACCCTTTACCAAGACATGGTAAAGAGGTAGCCAATCAAATAGAACATCATAATGTTCCCCCTCCTACCCGATATGTAGGAACCATTAGCGGACAATTACCTATTCAGGATCCTCAAATCTTTGACACAACCTTATCCCTGGTTACGACCAGGCCCTTACATAATTTTCAAACTTTTGATTCTAGTGATATAGAATCAGATACTAAAAGTGAAGTGGACATCACTTCAAACCAATCGAATAGTTCTGAAAATGAATCAGATCCTATTCAACCCATCACAGATGCTATGGTTCCAGAAGAACCATTTCCTAGAAGAGTTACTACTCGACCTTCTTCTAATCAATTCCTCCTTAATGAACAAGCCATAAATGCTCAACCGATACCAGTTCAACATCCTCAATATAACATTGTAGGTACCATTGGAGTTGTTACTCGACAATAGGCTCAAAATTCTCAACAAGAACCAAATCAGAATGATGGATCAGCTCCATTTGTTTTGAAAAATCCCAATAAAGGGAATCATGCTCCTAATGTTCAACCTAAAACCCCTTACAATATTAATGAGCAATTATCCAATATTACAGCCAGAATCTCCCTTTTGGATTTATTAAGATCTTATCCTACCCATAGGGATGAGTTTATGCTTACATTAAGCCAAATGATGGTACCTCAAAACATTCAACCTGAAGCTATGGCCAATACTATCATCACTCGAGAGGTTGATTGTATTGACTTTCGGGATAAAGATATCCCACAACACAGTTTACATAAGGATAATCCCTTATACATTACTACTCTAATTGGAGATGTAGCTGTCAAACGAGTCCTGATTGATAATGGATCATCTCTAAACATTTGCACTTTTGACTTCTACCAATGATTTGGCTTTAGAAGTGATGAAATGAAGAAAACTGATATGATTATCAAAGCTTTCAATGACGAAACACAAGAAACATGTGGAGTTATTACCATCCCCTTGCAAGTTGGTCCTAGAACCCTAGAAACAATCGTGTTTATTGTACATTGCCCAACATCGTACAATATACTTTTGGGTCGCCCTTGGATCAATGCGATGCGAGCGGTCCCATCAACTTTACACCAATGTGTTAAATTTGAATTTAAAAATTAGTTGGTCACTATCCATGGTGACCCTAGGCCCTTTGATATGTGTGCCTTGGCAGAACCTGTTGGAGTGCAATTTTTCCCCGCTCTGTCATCCACACATCCTAGTTCTTATTTTTCATCTAAAAATGTGAAACACACACCCATAGCTTCACCTATTTCCCCTCCATTAATTTCATCCTCCTATATAGATCAACAATCTTCTAAAAAAATCAATCTATAACCTCAAAAGGATCTTAAATCTACAACTAATCCTTCATGTCCTATCCCTATAAATTCAAAACCTACAGACACACCTATCATACCTTCCACATTATCAACAACTACTATACCTTCCACATCTATATATATAGGGAATAATCCTTCTACATCTTATGCCCTTTTCGATGAACTTTTACCAGATTTATCCACAACCTTAATATCAAAAAAAACAAATGCTTTCATGCGAGATTCAATTCTTTTAAATAACTTATCCCCATATCCTCGTACTTTGGGCCTCCCACAACCTATGGGAAGTACTTACCAAGTCGGGAGTTGTGCCTTCATTTATAAAGGATATGATTGGGGAAGAATCCCTCGGAACATCAAAACTCATCATGAGGGATATACTCGATGTTATTTTACCAATGAATATATTAAAGCTAAACACATGATGCTTAAAATGGCATATAAAGAGAAAGGCTTGGGACCTTTCCAAAATGGCATGAAAGAACCTTTCGAGGTAGAACTATGGCCTGCCCGCTGTGGTGTGGGCCTATTTCCTAGTAAGGGTCAACCCTTTCCTTTTGAAGATGATGATCATATCGTATGCTATCAAGATTATTTGGATAGGTGTGATAATTTGCCTCTTAAAAATCAGTCATTTTCATGTAACATGCTATCCATAACTTACCCTGAAATGATTGCTGACCTCGATGAAGAGTTGGAAGGAGATATCTTCCATGATGTCTCTGTTGAAGAGATGTTACACAATGGATTTTATTTTGATGGTTCTATACCAACTATAGCCCAACTTGAGTCCACTAATCCTCAAGATGAATTATCCAAATTAACCTTACAAGAATTACAAGAATTGGGCGTTTCACCCACCCCACCTAATTTTGAAAGAGATCTACACATGGAGGTAGAAAACGTCATTAAAATTAATATTGGAATTGAGGACAATCCTCACATAATCAATATTGGATCAAAATTAAGTCAATAAAAACAAGAACAATACATTGCATTCCTTAAAGAGTATGAAGATGTCTTCGCTTGGACATATGAAGATATGTCAGGTCTAGACCCTTCTGTAGTCATGCATCACCTAGTGGTCCATCCGGATGCTAAACCTGTTAAACAAAAACTTAGAAAAATGCATCCCAAAGTGGCTCTGCTAGTCAAAGGGGAGTTAGAAAAACTCTTGAATGTTGTTTTTATACAAGCTATTGATTATGTTGAATGGATCTCAAATGTAGTTCCAGTCACCAAGAAAGAATCTACCAAAGTTAGGGTTTGCATAGATTTTAGAGATATTAACGTTGCATGCCCTAAAGATGATTTTCCTCTTCCAAACATGGATCAAATCATTGACTTTACTATCGGAAGTGGGATGATGTCCTTAATGGATGGATTCTCCGGTTATAATCAGATCAGGATAGCTCCTGAAGATCAGGCTAAAACAACCTTTATTACCCCCTGGGGTACCTTTTGTTGGAAAGTGATGCCATTTGGCTTAAAGAACGTAGGTGCAACCTATCAACGAGCTATGACCTATATTTTTCATGATATGATACATGATATCCTACATGATTATGTAGATGATATTATAGCTTGCTTTATTGTTGAAAACAACCATTTAGATGATTTGAGAAAAGTTTTTAATCGATTACGATAATATCTCATTCGATTAAATCCAGCAAAATGCATATTCAAAGTTAAGTCCGGCAAACTATTAGGTGTTTTAGTTTCTTTACGTGGTATTGAAATCGACCCTCTCAAGATTGTGGCTATCACTGATATGCTCGCACCTACTAATATATCTGAGTTACGAAGTTTACAAGGTAAGCTTCAAGCCATCCGTCACTTCATCGATAAGCTGGCGGACAAAACCGATCCCTTTCTTAAACTCCTTAAGAAGGATGTTCCTTTCAATTGGGAAAACGAATGTAGAGAAGCTTTTGAACTTCTCAAGCAATACCTCCTTAATCCATCGGTGCTTTCACCACCTAAACCTGATCGCCCATTTCTCCTGTATATTTCAGCTTTAGATTCTACCTTAGGCGCTATGCTAGCTCAACTTGATGATGACAAGAGAGAACGTGCTAATTATTACATTAGCCGAACCTTTATCAGTTATGAAACCCGCTATACAACATTGGAAAAACTGTCTAGCAGTCATATTTGCTACGCAAAATTTATGACATTATATGCTTAGTCAGAAAACTTATGTCATTGCTAAAGATGATCCCTTAAGGTATCTCATGAGTCGACCTTATTTATCGGGTCACACAGCCAAGTGGGTTCTTGCTCTGAGCGAGTTTGATCTCACATTCATAGGACAGAAGTTTTTTAAGGGTCAAATCATAGTAGATCAATTAGCTGTTGCACCCTTAGAGTCTACCCGCCCCCTCATCATCGAGTTTCCTGATGAATGCCTTCAATTAGAGGCAAACCATATTGAAAAATGGTCCTTATACTTTGATGGAGCCCGATGCATGAGTGGGGCTGGTGCAGGTATTATTTTAATATCCTCGCAAAAACATCTTATTCCTCTGTCCTTCAAATTGAAATTTGCTTGCACCAACAATACTGCTGAGTATGAAGCTCTAATCCTCGGATTACGAGCTTCCTTGGCACTAAAAATTAAACACCTTTTAGTTTTTGGTGATTCTCAACTGGTTATAAACCAAATTAATGAAGTTTATCAGACCAGAGATGATAAACTGTGCCCATATAAGGCCTATGTTTTACAACTAATGTCTCTATTTTATCAAGTTACCTTGGAAGCCATTCCTCGAACTAGCAACTGTGCATCTGATGCTATGGCCGCAACTACATCTCTCCTGCCCTTGGAGTTAGATGACAAATATGCCACTATCATTATTCATCGACTCCAGGAACCCGCTTCAAATAAGTCATGCTTATAACCTTTGGATGTGTTTCTAATCAATGAAACTACTCCTGAACCTTGGTATATGAACATATTTGATTTTCTCCAAAACGGGACTTTCCCTACCAATTCTAATAGAAACCAGCGTCGATTATTACGTAGACGAGCAAGTCGATTTGTAATAATTGGTAATACTTTATATAGGAGATCTTTTGAAGGTATCCTATTAAGATGTTTGAATTTAGAAGAGTCTAAATCAGCCTTGAGTGAAGCCCATGATGGATCTTGTGGAGGACACTTTAGTGGTAGTGTCATTGCTAAAAAGCTCCTTCGGATAGGATACTTTTGGCCTACCATGGAAACGGATGCACATGAGTATGTGTGCCATTGCGACAAGTGTCAAAAACATGCTAACCTTGTCCATGCGCCTGCACAAGAGTTACAGGCTATTTCATTTCCTTGGCCCTTTTCTAAATGGGGCTTAGATATTATTGGCAAAATCAATCCTGTGTCATCTGATGGACACAAATTCATCATAACCGCCACTGAGTATTTCACGAAGTGGGTTGAAGCTATGCCTTTAGCTTCCTACACTAGCACACAAGTCTCTAAATTTATTTTTAATCAAATCATTTGTAGGTTTAGAATTCCTGCAAATCTCATCTCTGACAATGGAACTTGTTTCAAAAATAAAGATGTTAAAAAATTATGCCAAAAATATAAGATTCAACATCGTTGGTCCACTCCCTATTATCCTCAAGGTAATGGTCAAGTAGAAGCATCTAACAAAACCTTAATCAAAATTCTCAAAAGATTGGTCAATAAAACTGGCCGTGATGGCACATTCAATTATATCCAGCCTTGTGGGCCTATCGAACTAGTGTTCGAACCCCCACTGGAACTTCACCTTTTGTTTTGGTGTATGGTGTTGAAGCAGTTTTTCCCTTTGAATTAGAAGTTCCTTCTTTAGCTCTGCTACTTTAAGATACCAAAGTAGGAGATGAATATCATGCTGGCAGACTCAGTCAGTTGGAACTCCTAGATGAAAAATGCATCAATGCTTTGGAGCATCTCCGTGCCTACCAAAACAAGCTTAAAAGATCATATGCTAAAAAATTTCGTCATCGATCCTTTGAGATCGATGACCTTGTTTTAAAAGAAAATCAAAAAAATACAAATGCAAGTAAGGACCTTAAAGGTAAGTTTGAGCCCAACTGGCTTGGACCATACATTATCACTGCTAAATTTGAATCGGGAGCATACAAATTATCTACCTTAGATGGTAAAGAACTTAAAGAACCCATGAATATTTTGCATCTTAAACGTTACTATGTATAAATTTGGTCACTTCATCCATGTATATATTTGTTCAAAATCACTATCTTGTATTTCTTTCAAATTTATAAATTCAAAAACACCAAAAACATTTATAATCATCAAAATCTTCCAAACTATTTGTTGCATTTATTTATGGCACTTGTTAATTGTTTGTTCAAAAAAAAAAATGATAAAAATATAAAAACAACAATATGCTTGACTCTTTCGAAACCAAAAACAAAATAAATAAGAAAGAGAGAGTCAACATTCTCAAAACTTCTCAAAATATATATATATATATATATATATATATATATATATATTATTTATATATATTTTCTTACAATTATTGCAGTTATATGTTTCAAATTATTTTTGATAAATTAGCATTTATTTGGAATCCCTCACTTGCACACTCACAAAAATAAATATCTTGATTTTTATCTGGCATGATTACTAATCTCTCTTATATCAAAGTTCACAAAATTCAATTAAATAAAGTTTGAGCACAGAGAATTGATCTTGTTATTTACTTAAACCAAGCACATATTTTCACAATAAAATGATTATATTTGTAATTTCTATGCTTTGCTACATAGTAGAAGTGGTTTCTTGAGTGAAAAGTTTCCCCTGCTATCCTATCATGCACATGGTCTAGAATCTTTGAGAATTGGCAAAATGACAAGCTCACCCCTACCCAAAATAAAAATCCCTTGCTCTACAGCTAATCCGAGCAAGTATCCCTAGCATAGAACAAAAAGAAAAAGCAAAGTTCAAGAAAAAGAGAAAAAGCAAAAAAATGTTATTTTATATCATTACAGCAATATTTCAAGCACTATCTCAAAAATCAAGCAAAAATACAAAAAAAAAGAAAAGAAAAAGAAAAGCAAAAGAAAGCAAAAGCAAGAAAGCAATAAAATCCCTTTCCCTACCCTTTAAAAAGAAAAGAAGGGTTGATGAGCTTGAATCCCTAGAATTCTCAATTATTCAAAAACAGTGAGGTAAGCCCCATAACAGGTGGTTTGTGCCCAACCTGCTTGGCCTTGGGTAACTCCTAGCGTGGCGATATGTCTATCACATTAGCGACCTTCTTTTGTACAGACCTATGTCTTCTTATGGATTAGCTAGCTCTTGATAATCCGACCTACATAGTAGTCTAGTATGGTTATATGCATCTACATCATGGTTAATGAACACTTATTTGGTTTTTTCAAATCACTTGTATCATATTATCTTGCTCAAAACTGGTAAAGGAACATAGCAATTGCACACACATTTGTATTTGAGAGATTTTGTGTATCATTATGATAAATCAAGATTGGAAATGAACTCACATATGCACATGGGATTCCTTATAAATCTAACTTTTGTCTTCAAAATACTTTGAAATATTCTTTTTGCAACTTGTTTGGAATAATTCATTTTCTTCTTTCAAGTATAGTTGTTTAGCATAAAGACAACTATATAATAGAAAAATCAAAATTTCTTTCAAAAATATACAATCAAAACATATATATCTGGTTGACTTTCGTGACGATGGTATAGTTCCAAAACCAAAAGTGGAATTTTATGCCTAGCGCAAGTCCTTACCTTCATATTTTTTGTTTATTAAAAAATCAACCATGCAATAAAACAATCTATTTTCTTCTTTGATTTTCGTGATGATGGTATAAGTCTATACCTACATATTCTATGCCTAGCGCAAACCATTGTAACAATTTTTTTTCCCATTTATTTAAAAATCATGAAAACCATATGACTTAAATCATTTTGTTACACAAATTATGTTTTTAAGCATGCACATTTTCATTATTTCATGTCATTATGTCAACCTTCAATTTTGCAATGATGGTATAATTCCTAGGGAATTATCCAAAAATTTTATCACACTTAGGAATTTATGCCTAGCAAAAATCATTTTAACATTATTTCATGTATACTATTTTTATGAAAATCTGAAAAAAAAACCATCATCATCATCATTTGCACCATTGCACCAAAGTCTTAAGACAGTCTCTTAAGCACTCTTTTACTTTTAACAATATTTCTATACTGGGATTAGCTTGATGACCAAGTGAGCGGCGACTCCATGAAATGGTCTATAATAGCGACAATGTCCTTTGAAATTATTGTTAGAAGTCTCTCTCTTTTGTTTTTTATCACATTGCATCACAAACAACCATTTTGTTATATCATATTATTTCATTTAAATTTTACAAGAATGATACTCAAATCATAATATTTCCAACGACATAATTACATGAATCATAAAATCAATTAATCAAACTTAAAAGCATCATAAAAATACAAGACACAAGTCATATGATCAAAAACATCTCATATATATATCAACAGTATATATACATCATCAAAACTGGATCGGTATGCCACAATATGTACCTCGGCATACTCAATCCTCTATCAACAAAAAAATAATAATACATGCTCTATGTCTCAATCTGTACAATGTCTTGTAGTGCTCTAGCCTCGAGAACCCCTCGAGCTCTCAACCTCATCTCCTCCCTTGCCCTGAGCTGGAAGAGGTGGCCCCATCATAGTATGTGTCGTACTACAAGTCCTAGTCGTCGATCGAGACAAAGTCCTCGATGACCCAATCTTGATCAGCTCTATGATGTTAGCTGGCAGGGGTAGTCTATCCTCCTCTGGCACCAGTTGATAGTACAAAGTCTGGTAGAAAGTAATTTGGGCAATAGCCCATGTCGGCTCCCTAGTGCTTGCCCCTCCGCCTCTTGCCTTGAGGCGTGCAATCTCATCTCGGAGCTGTGTAACCTCAGCTCGATGTCATGTAGCCTCCTCCTATAGGGTTTGCACCTGTGCCTAGAGATGGATCATCTCTGCTTAGAGAGTAGCTGTCTCACTACTCTCCCCTATGTCGACACCCTTGCCCTTTACGGGTGATGGTGGCCTCTCTCTCTATGGAGAAGGAGGTCTCGCCTCCCTCCTCTCCCTCTATCGTGGCCTCTCCTGCACCTGTGGCCTCCTCAGCTCTCTCTCGTCGTGACCCTAGGCCACCTCCATAGCCGCCTGGCATCACCTCCCTATCTGACACACAACTGCATGTATCGAACCCTGAGCCCTCATCATCCGAGGAGGGCATATGCCTGTGTACCAGGCATCATAGCCATCGGCTACCCCTGCATCATCCCCATCCATTGGTTGAATGGGGGCATCATCTGAGTCCTGACTTTAGAAGTGCTGCATGTCTGGAGCCCTGCTCACTATGGTGTTATCCTGGATAATTCAAGAAAACTCATAATCCTTAAGAGATGGGATCCCCTGCTACAGACTAAACTATCACAAAACTCGATCATAGCGATGGAGCTCCACCTCTCCCCTCTCCATCCATAGCCAACAAACTTGCATGACGTAAGCTAACTCCTGTTCATCCTCGGCCCACCCTGGGTGCTCTCGCCATGGCCTCCAGGTAATCTGGTCTGGGACTAGGTCATCTAGTAGTCTTCGGGACATCAAAAGGTCGATCCGCCTCTGTGACCCTCTTCGGAGCCACCAGTAGAAGACTCGAGGCCTCTCCCCATCAATCCCTATCATAGGAAGCCCTATCGGCCTTTGCACTGTAATGTGCTCCCAGCACCAAACCTGTAGGAGCAATGTCATCATTAGACATCGGTCGCCCTTGTACACGACCCCATGCAGGATCCTGTACAATCGGCATAACACATAGCTGCCCCAAGCAAACCTGTAGCCATGGTATCGCATATCATAGATCACATCTGCTAGCATCCATGGCACCCTGCACCTACTCTAGTGGCATAGCAAAAGTCCACCAACCACTCCAGCTAAAACCTGTGTGAGTCTAGATTCCCCAAGCATCTGACGCAGTGCCTCAATGTTAACTCTACCCTTCTCTAGGGTGAAGCTTGGGTCACCACACAATCGCCCCATAGCATGGCCCTGATTGGCCGTAGGAGTGATCAATCGTCCTTGTATGGGTATTCTTAGAATCCTCCATACATCCTCCAAAGTGGGAGTCATCTCCCCTGTAGGTAGCCAGAAATAGGAAGAACTTGGATAACACCTCTCTACTAGGGCTGTCAGTAGCCCCATGTCTGTGGATACTTGTGGCATCTCTGCCACATGTTGTAAGCCGGCCTGTGCCAACTGATCTCGCTCTGCCTGTGTCAGAGCAGCCAAGTCATCTCTCAAACCTCCATATTTCCATTCCTTGCTTTTTAGCAAACCTCTCTACAACATAAACAACAAAACAACAAACAATCATTAATAACAAATTCAAGTAATTAATAATGCAAGTTAAAATAAGTTCAATTTTATGCAATTGCTGATATCGTCCACTATTGGACGATATCATCCCAAATTTGAACATAATCATTTCCAATTTCGTAGGTTGAAATCGTCCCTAATTTGATGAAATCGTCCCCCTTTCGCCGATTTTGCCTCTAGACGAAATTGACGAAATTCAGATGATTTTGTCGAAATCGGGACGATTTCATCCCGATGACGTCGACGGCCCAAAAATGGCCGTGATGCTCAAAAATTGATTAAAATTTACCTAAAAAGCATGTAAAATCAAATTAAAGCATTCTAAGTTAAGTCTAGACTCTTACCCGTAGCCTGCGCCTACCTCTGTCGATCTGTGTGCCGTCTCCACCATTTTTGCTTCCAGAGCTCTAAAACCAGTAAAAATGAACAGTAAAAATGAATTAGGGTTTTACCCTATTTTTCTTAATTTTATTCAAAAATAATTCAAAAATAATTTTGCTTTTTCGCGTTTTTACCTCAAACGTTCGATTTGGGTAAAAACATGGAGGGGGCACCATAGTAAGCTGTCGTACGATTCGACCAAGAATCGTCGCCTAAAAATGGGAATAATTTTTTGCTTTCTCATAAATCGAGAAGAACTCATATTTAACGCATTTTTTTTGGAAAATTTGCTAAAGAGGGGGCAAAATGTAGCACCCTAAAATTGGCGCAGTGAAATCTTAATAATTATATTCATCCTAGTAAATAATTTAAATTCAAATTTTAACCTCCCAAACCGCCCGTTAATCGCCGGGTAATCCGTTTCCCCCTTTTCCATGCCATTTTTAGAGGTTTTTTTGACCGTTTGACGATATCATCATCGATCAGATGATATCGCCCCAGATCTGATGATTTCGTTTGGGCTAGGACGTCCAGACGATCTTGTCTCAAAATTGATTTTGCACAATTAGCTTATGTTCCAACGGGTATCTAATCCGGGCAGAAGCATGTCTGTGCCATTAGGGACCCTTCCCCATTGGATATCTCCCAAATAGGGATGATATCCAACCTCCTAACCTCCCACCTAAGCTTATTTAATCCTAAGCCCTTCCCTTAGCACCCCCCTGGCTGAAATTCCCTGTAACCTGACTGCATACATGTTAAAACATCCTAAGTTTCTATTTTGCATTAGTTCTATACAATTTTGTTGCAGGTACCATATTGTTTTTTAGTCGAAGCAAGCTTACATCATCACCGACGAACCTGTTCAGATCGGAGGCGATCCTGTCGAATCAAAGATGATTTCGTACCAATGCGAGACAATTTTGACTGCAGTCAACATTGAGGCAATCAATGCCTAAAGTTTGCATTTCTTCTTCCCTTTTTCTATTGTTTTATGTTGTAATTAGCAATTTTATTCAGTATTTTATGCTATTCTACATTTTGGAGTTCACCCATCTAGATTAAGTGCATAATTAAATCATAATTATCATCTAATTAGCATAATTCATTTTTGTTTCTGTTTTCAAGTTTCAATTTGATATCGTTGCTGTCATTTTACATTGTTTCCCTCTATTAGGATAGTTGCATTTTCTGTATTTTGCACCCATTTCTCTGTTTGTAGGTCTCTGATGAATTCGTCTGATGAATTCATCAGATCTCAGATGATCTTGTCTGATCTCAGATGATCCTGTCAAATCAGATGCGATCCTGACTGCTTCAAGAATCAGAATCATCATCAGACATCCGGATCAGGTATTCTTCTTTTAATATTCTATAATTTCTTTGTTTCTCTATCCTATTTTGTTTTTCTGTATCCATTAAATTTGCATTTGCATATAGAATAGCTTAGACCCATTTTGGCCAAACCTAGGATATGAATGCTTAAGGATAAAACGAACACATAAAACACATTCCCAACCTAGGCATGGAAACTGCCATTAAATGTTTCCTGGTGAACCCACCATCCGTCGAAAAATCACCAATATACACCTCCCTTGAGAGGCGAGACCTTCACAAGTCCTCTCAGTATGAGGTACCGCAACATCCTTTTCACATCCCCCTTCCGGGCACGGATCCTATAGCCTGAAGGTAAGGGTGTGAAAAATTTGGAGCGATACATAAAGTAAGTTATATTTTCATAAAATATAAAATTAGAATAGATAAATATAACAAAATGCATGAGGATACTCACCAATATATCAATTCATTAGTAAGTAAATACTATCATTTAAACTCACCAATAGTTAAAATCATCAAAAGCCAATTACTATTAGAATAATTCTATTTTTATTCCTACATAATCTAACTTCTGTTTGGAAACACCTGAAACTAAAAGAAATTTTAACTAAACTTAGCATTTATCCCTATGGTACAATCTATACTGGATTGCTATTCTTTAAATCTAACCTTTATTACCCTCAGATTAACAAAATTAAATGTAAGCTACTATAGCTGATCATTTTGGCATCGTTTCTAGGGAAAATAACACCATAGTGGTTAATCAGAAAAGTTGTTTGGCAGTGCAATTAGGTGAGGCTTACTTATATGTGGAAAAAGGTATGTATGAGTCCTTGGGAAGCATATGAGTTGGAGTGGCATGAGATGGTCCCAAAAATTCCCTTTGTACGATGTTGCTAGGTTCATTTTTCTTGAGGAATCAGTTTTACTACTTTCTTAATTAGAATTTTATTTCCTACAAATTTTCTTCTTTGGGTAATTATTATTGTTTAGTTGACCTAGGAGTTGACAAGAAGTAGGTGTACGCTGAAAGAGAAACCTTGTCCCTCCTAATAATCAAAGAAACAATAATAGTTTACCTTTTATTTATACAAATTTTACTTTTTGCAAGATTTTATGCTTTGGGTAATTATTATTGCTTAGTTGACTTAGGACCTACAAGAAAAATAGGAAGTAGGTGAACACTAAAAGAGAAACCCTGTTAGAAGTAGGAAGTAGTTACATTTGAGTGACACAACTATAGTGAAACCCTCCTAATAATCAAATAAGCAGTAATAGTTTACCTTTTATTTCAGCAAATTTTATTTCTACACATTTCCAGCTTTGGGTGATTATTATTGTTGGTTTGACTTAGGCCCTATGAGAAAAATAGGAAGTAGGTGAACGTTGAAAGAGAAACCCTGTTAGAAGTAGGAAGTAGTTACGGTTGAGTGACACAGCCTTAGTGAAACCCTCCTAAACAATCAAACAAACAGTAATAGTTTAACCTTTTATTTTCAAGCAAATGTTACTTTTTTCTACAATATTTCATTATGTTCCTGATATGCTAAAGTTGATTGTATAAATATTTGTAGGAACATAAGTCATCTAATTTTAGTAAAATATTAGGATTAGCATGAAATATTATTTCAAATTTTAATTTTTTTGCAATATTTCATTATGTTCCTTATATGCTCAAATTGGTTGTATAAAGATTCGTAGAAACACAAGTCGCATCTAATTTTAAAAAAAATATTAGGATTAGCATGAAATTTTATTTCAATTATTCTCTACTTTATTAAGGGTGGTTATAAACTCAATTATTGTGATTTGTATCTAAATTTGATTATAGTATAATTAAAAAATAAAATCAAAACCAAAACCCAAACAAAAACAAAACCAGAGAGAAAAAGGGAAATAAAAATAAGTTAGTAGATGGTGGAAAATAGTCTAAATCAATTTGCACTTGTAGACCTTAGAGAACTATTGATTAAATAAGAAGTTGACATTACTTTTAGGTAAGTAAATAGAGCATATATTAAATAGTGGGAAAGTTTATATGAACGCATTGACATTATTAAAGAAATATTAAATGAACTGAAGGAAATTAAAAGGATTGACATAGCTAAAACTCTAGGGGTAAACCACCATTCATATTACTAGATATTAAAAGAAACTCTGAATGTTGGCTTTGTGATAGAAGAGCAATAGTAAATCCAACTATTTACACTTGAAATCAATATTTTGAAGACTCCCTCCTCATTCATAGGTTCCTTGGATACCTAGAAAAGAAAGAAGTAGCCCTAAAATATAGTAATAAATATCAAAGGATACCTAGAGATGTGCACTTTAGGAATTTATATCAAGATCTACGTTGTGAGTTACAATTTGGAAATCCTTACCCCATTCCAGCTCAAGATTTTCTCATTCAATTGATTTACTTTGTGACAAACCATTTTAATTTTGAAGAGGAACACTTCATGACACTCAAAAAACTTGATCCGATCAATGATATTCATAGACTATTCAAGGAAGATTAGGCATGTTGCAAAAATAGGAAACTTAAAAAATTCATGAACAAACCTAGAGACTAAGGGATTCATAAAAATTAGTAACTCATAAGGAAACTTCCAAAGAGACTTTATTAGGCAGACTGGAATTTATAAGTTAGAAGAACTTGAAACAACAACATCAACCAAACAAGCTAAAATTCTAGAATAATATCCTGACTCATACTTATTGCCTGAACCAGAATTTGACAATCACATATATCCTTCTTCTATCTTTACTAAATTCATACCTAATCCAATTCTTGAGATCTTATATTCAGCTATGGTTGACCAAAAAAGTGGGCAAGGAGAAGTAGATGAGAACCAAAGGGGGAATGAACAAAGATAGAATAGATATCAGAGAAGAAATGGGTAGAGGAAGATATTTAATTTCCCAATCCTACACACATATGGGACAATAAGAGAACCTAAGTCAATATTTATCTCTGTATTACCCACCTTCCATGGGAAACCACATGAAGATCTAGATTCTTTTCTCTTTGAATTTGAAGTAGTGTGTCAAGCTTAATTTTACACTATCGATGAACAAAAGCTAATATTATTTCCCTCTACTCTTAAATATGTAGCTTTAATATGGTTCATGGATCTAGAAGAAAATGTTTGCAACCAATAGGATGGAGAACATGGATTAAAAGAGCTATTCCTTGAACGATACCATGATTACTGTAGAGTTAGAGACAAGAAAGTGATGTTATTTTGCATGAATAAAAAAGAAGAGGAATCTTTGGAGGATTACATTGAGAGATTTCTATTTGTTGGGTCTATGGTAAATATACACCTTGATGAAGAAATCTTAAAATAAATATTTTTAAAGGGACTAAAGGAGGATGTCCTTGAGGTTTTAAATCTCATGCGAAAAGGAGATATCCATTTTATGGCATTTGAGGAGATTGTGAATCTTTGTAGAAACTATTCAAGAAATAAAAATCTAAGGGGTAACAAGTATACATCTACTAGATGAGTGACGAGAGCAAAAATTAGAAATATGTTGGAAGGGTTGAAAACTAATTTTTTAAGTACCTTGACTACATCTCTGTATTTAATGGATAAAAATCCAAAGGGGCAATATAGTGAAGAAATTTATTGTCAAATATGTAGGAAAAAGCACAATCTAAGATAATTCCCTCTTAAAATTACCAATATTTCCAATATTGCTACTTGTAAAATTTGTGATAAAGGTCACAAAACTAAAAACTATAAACACATCTCCGCTGTTAAAGATGCCATAAAGGAACCTGAAGTTGAAGAGGCAGAAGATATTTATTTTATAGCCCAAATATGAAATTGGTCAAACCCTAGTTATTCCAACTTTTAAAGGCCTAATCAATGGTCTAATGCACCAAACTACGTAAATTGAAATTCTTATTCAAAGAATCAAGACTGGAACACACCTCCATGGGCCTAATTTATGATCAATACCTATGGAAATCCACCATGGAATCAAGAAATGCCCATCCAAAACAATTGAAATACTAGTAACTAGGGAGGATCTGGTTGGTCTCAAAATACGTCATAACAAAAAAACTTTCAAAATCAATTTAGGGGACAAACCCCTCAAAATCTGCCTCAGAATAGACTTCTTCAACCTCCATTTAACAATAATAATACTCCTAAGAAACCTCCTCTTCCATATCAACATGTCCCTAACCCTAAAAAAAATAAGAACATTCAACAAACCTATGAAACTAGTGAGACATGTTTTATATTCGTAGTACCTTGTCAACAAATTCAATTGAGATCAGGAAAAGTGTTGGAAAACAATGTAACTCTCACATAGCTTGAAAATACCACTATAGATTTGTTTGAGAATGAGGATAACAATGAAAAGGAAATGGAGAATTCACTAGAAAACATTCCATCAAAACAAAAAGAAATCGAAATTCCTCAAAGGAAGGAAGTAGAGGTGCCTTTTCCTCAAATATTGGCAACACAAAAAGAACCACTTAAGACAACCTTTAAATTTTTTAAAGAATTAGAAAATGTTACTACCAAGATACTTTTTTTATAAGCTATCTGGGATATACCCATCTATTCCAAGATCAATAAAAACATGTGTATAAATTCAGGAAGAAAAAATAAGAATGAAGCACAAACTATTCAAGTCATTGGACAATTATCTGAGATAATAACGAGAGGTAGGTTATTACCAAAGTGCACTAATATTGGAATACTTATACTCATGGTGCACATTGGTGACATAGCCTTACAAAATTTCTTGGTTTATTTAGGAGCTGCTATTAATGTCATGACTAAAGAGACAACATAATATTTAGGGTTACATAGATTACAAACAACTTCTATTGTACTCCAACTCACAGATAGGTCCACTATTAAGCCAGAGGGAAAATTAGAAGACGTTATAGTTTTCGTGAGTTCATGGGAATACCTTGTAGACTTTATAGTCTTACAACCTACAAAAAAGTTAGGGGGACATCCCTTAATTTTAGGGATTTGTTTGAAAAGGAGGATAAAAATGAAAAGAAAATGGAGAATTCACTAGAAAAAATTCCAACAAAACAATAGGAAATCCAAATTCCTCAAATGAAGGAAGTAGAGGTACCTTTTCCTCAAATATTGGAAACATAATAAGAACCACTTAAGACAACCTTTAACTTTCTTCAGGAATTAGAAAATGTTACTACCAATATCCTTTTGTTATAAGCTATCCAGGATATACCCATCTATTCCAAGCTCATTAAAAACATGTGTACAAATTCAAGAAGGAAAAATAAGAATGAAGCACAAACTATTCAAGTCATTAGACAATTGCCTAAGATAATAATGAGAGGTAGGTTATTACCAAAGTGCATGGATCCTAGAATACCTATACTCACGGTGCACATTGGTGACATAGCCTTGCAAAATATCTTGGTTGATTTAGGAGCTGCTATTAATGTCATGACTAAAGAGACAACAAAATATTTAGGGTTACATAAATTACAATCAACTTCTATTGTACTCCAACTCGTAGATAGGTCTACTATTAAGCCAAAGGAAAAACTGGAAGATGTTATAGTATCTGTGAGTTCATGGGAATACCCTATAGACTTTATAGTCTTACAACCTAAGAAAAAGTTAGGGGGACATCCCTTAATTTTAGGGCACCCATGGCTTGCAATAGCAGATGCTTACATCAGCTGTAGAATGGGAAATATGACTATTTATGATGGTAAAAATACTAAAGACCTTAGACTATTCCCTGAATCAACAATAGAAGACGAGTTTCCAAATTAATTATGGTATGATTTCCCTTATGAGTTTGATGAAATCCAAACATTATCAATAAATGTTATGAGCAAACATCTTCAATAAGAGGTCAAGGGACCATTACCATTATTGTTAGGAAATCAAAGCAATGATCAAAGTCAAGACAATGGTTATTCATCTGAATCTACCATGGCTATTAATGAAGCAAGCACAAGTTAGTCTCAACGAATGACACCATATGACTATTACTTAAATGTTCTTGAACATGAGATAATGGGAATAGATGCAAACATAGAAAAATACAAGCAAATAGATATCACACTAGGAAGGACCTTGAATATCAATGATGAGCTAACAAGAATACAAGAGTCACAATTAATAGACATGCTTAAGGGATATCAATCAACATTCGCATGGAGCTATGAGGAAATGAAAGGGATCTATCCAAATTTTTGTACCCATCGCATTTTTATCCAAGAAGGATGTTATCCAGTAAGATAACCTCAAAGAAGATTAAATCCAACAATGAAATATGTGATTCAGGAAGAAATCATTAAACTCTTGAAGGTGGGATTTATATACCCAATTAGTCAATGGGTGTCACCTCTTGTGATAGTCCCTAAACGGAATGGAAAATGGAGGATTTGCATGGACTATAGAGAATTAAACAAGGTAACAAAAAAAATAATTTTTCCTTGCCATTCATTGATCAAGTTCTTGATACATTGGCTAGAAAGAAATATTTTTTCTTTCTAGATGGGTTTTGTGGCTATAATCAAGTTTCCATAGCTAAGGAAGATAAGGAAAATACAACCTTCACATGTCCAGTAGGCATATATGCTTATAAATTCTTACATTTTGGGTTATGAAATGCACCTGCCACTTTCCAAAGAGTTGTTTTGGCTATCTTTGTTGATCTAATAAATGAGTGTGTAGAAGTCTATATGTGTGACTTCACAGTCTACGGTAATACCTTTGAAGAAAGCTTGTCAAGTGTGCAAAAAATTTGATTAGATTTCAAGAGCAAAACCTCTCTTTGAGTCATGAAAGTGTTTCATGATGATGAGAGGAGGCATTGTTCTAGGGCATTATATATCAGAAGAAGGTGTGAAAGTAGATCCTACAAAAATACAAGTTATTCAATCCCTTCAACATCTAAAAATGTAAACAGAGGTGATAAGTTTCCTAGGACATGTAGGATACTACCATAGGTTCATAAATATTTTAATAAAATTGTTGCTTCCATGCTTAAGCTCTTAACTAAAGAAAGTGAATTCAATTGGACTGAAGCATGTCAATAAGCGTTTGAAGTTATAAAAGATAAATTAATTATTGTTCCAATCCTGAGAGAACCAAATTAGAAATTACCATTCCATATACATTGTGATGCTTCGAGTTACGCAGTAGGAGAAATATTGCAACAAGTTGAGAACAAAATACCTTATGCTATCTATTATGTAATTAAAAATTTGCATGGATCTGAGCTTAATTATATTGTTACTAAAAAATAATTTTTAGCTATGGTCCATGACATTAATAAATATAAACATTACAAAATAGGATATGAATTATTCGTTCACACTGATCACTCTACCATTAAATAATTAATGAACAAAGAAACAATAGGAGGTAGAGTGGTTATATGGCTTCCATTGCTACAATTTTTCAATATCACAATTATAGATAAGGCAGGAAAAAATAATGTTATCGCAGATCATCTATCTCGTATGCAAATCTTTGGTGACGATGAGTTTATTCTTGATAACTTCCTAGATGAACATTTGTTTGCTCTTTCTATTTTTACCCCTTGGTATGCTAATATTGTAAATTACTTAGTAACAGGAAAAATAGCTCAAAACTATACATTGCATGAGCATAGGAAATTGATACATCAAATCATTCCTTACATGTGGATTCATGGAGTCTTGTTTAGAAGATGTCCTGACCATGTAATTAGGAGATGTGTGTAAGAAGATGATGTATATGACATCATTCGGGTAACACATGAAGAAACTTGTGGAGGCCATTATGCCACCCAAAGAATAGCCAATAAAATGCTTCAAATTGGTTATTTTGGGCCTACCATGAATAAAGATGTCCATAAATTTGTTGAGAGATGAGATGCTTGTCAAAGAGATAGTAAACCTACCCCTTTGGTGGAAATGGATTTGGTTCCATAATTAGTGCTTGAACCATTCAAGAAATGGAGAATTGACTTTTTTGGACCAATAGACCCTCCAAGTAAAGGTAATAAATACGTACTTATGTGTATAGATTACATTACTAAGTGTATTGGAGTTAAAGCTTTACCATGAGTGCAAGTAGAACCACTCATTGATTTCCTTTATGAAAATATTATGCAATGCTTTGGAGCACCTAGAGAATTATTTTCAGACCATGGAACACAATTTATCTCCAAGGTGATTAAACATTTTGTTGATACTTATCAAATAAAGCATAAGAAAACCTCACCATACCACCCTCAATCCAAAGGACAAGTCTAAGTTATGAACATAGAACTTTAAAAAATCATCACAAAAATTGTAACTGTTAATAGGGATGATTAGGCTAAGATATTAAATGAAGTTGTATGGGCATACAATACAACTTGGAAAACCACCATAGGATTATCACCTTATGAAATGGTCTATGAAAAACAAGCTATCATGCCCATAGAATTTGAGATAGAAACTCTTCGCATAGTGGTACAACTTGATATGAATTTGGATAAAGCATAAAAATCTAGATTGGAAAAGTTAAACATTTTGGATGAAATGGGAGTAGAGGTATTACATAGGACTAAAATAACCCAAAAAAAATGAAGTGGCATGATAAACATATTGTACCATTCACATTCAAATCAGGATATTGGGCTTTGTTTTTTGATTCTCATTATCAAGACTTTCAAGGTAAACTAAGGACAAGATGGCTAGGACCCTATGAAATCAAAGAGATATTAAGAAATGGTACGGTCAAGCTTAAGCCTATAGACAATTCAATACGAAAATTACTAGTAAATGGCCATAGGCTTAATCTTTATAAGAAGCCATTATCTAAGGAGGAATTCATACACCATCTTAAGCAACAAGATGAATTGTAGTCCATTTTTGAACTGCAATTAGCCACTATTGAGTAAAAAAAATTCACACTCATTAAAAAAAAATATTATGCTTCCTTTGTTTCATCATGAATTTTCTATATCTGTAGTATTTCTATCCTATTCTAATCAATTTTTAGTCCCAATTTTTCAAAAGAGGTAATTATTTAAAAAATATTTTAGGAAATGACTATTATATGTTGCATAATAATTTGTTTGCTAGATAAAATTTGGATGTTTTTCAATTACTCAAACAACATTAGTGTCTTGAGAAATTTTCATTGAAATTCAAACAATATTTTGATGTTGCAAGTTATTCCTAGTCAATCAAACTTTTCATGGACTGTGCATATTTGAACATATTAAAATATTATGGGTTGTGGAAATATTGACTCATGTATAACTACTACCATAAGTGAACAGTTTACCTTGCTTATCCATCTATGCACATGGTCTAGAGTACTACTGAATTAGAAAAAGGACAAGCTTACCCTTCATCCCTAAACAAGATAAAAAAAATAGAAAAGGAGAATAATAGTAAGGATATGATCAAATTCCCATCAAGACTTTTGATAGAGTTTTTGGAAACCCAATTACCCAAAATTATTCGTCCTTCGCAAAAAAAAAAAGTCCCTTGCTCCTCATCTAATCGATTAAGTATCCTAAAAAGTATCTTATTGCCTCTCATAAAAATAGGCAAGAACCCCAAAAAGTAATAAAAATCCCTTGATCCCTTTCAAAATAAGCAAGTATCCTAAATAAAAGTTAAAGAAGGGTAAAAGAGCTTGAATCCCTATAATTATTAGTATCTTGAACACCATGGGGTACTCTCCATTAAATTATACTTATGCACTAGCACTAAGTTTGGATAAAACCTATGGATGCTCATAGATAAGCTAGATTTTTGGCATAAGTGATCTTTGTTGTTACTCAATCCTCACTCACAATGGTAAATGAAAACTCACTGCACACACAGTTGGTCCTTGAGAAAGTTTGAGAACATTAGGATAACTTTAACACCATGGTGATTTGTGAAATGAGTAAATGAAATTGTTTAAATATCACTAGGATGTTTTAAGTCTTTGAGAAATAACTCTAGAATATACTAAATAGGAAAAATTCAGAAGCAAATTCCTACAGTTCATTTTCTTCTATCAAAATATGGCTTTCATCTCTCAAAATCTTGTATATTTTACAAAGCCATCATAACATCTGAATATATATTCCATTTTTGAAAATACTTCAAGTCTTTGATAGATATCTATTTTTGTATACATTGATGACTAATATTAAACCTTATAATCATTATATTTCTCTCACTTGGTTACTCCTTAATGAAATTCAGGAAGCACAATCACAAAAATTATAATAAACCCCCATAAATAAAACTCATTATTATGTCATCCATCATTATAAATAAAATACCCGTCATATTATTTTGGCTATATAGACAAAATTACAGTTTGGGGGGGTATAATAGAGGTATATAAAGTTCACAATATATTTTGGAGGGGAATAAATAGGTAAATTATTGTCTCAAACCCTAGCAATATAGTCTTGTAGACGTCTTCTATAGATTTCTTCTGTAGATGCCTTCTGTAGGTATCTTATGTAGGTATCATCTATAGATATCTTCTGTAGATGTCTTCTGTAGGTATCCTCTATAGGTATATTTCATAGGTATATTCCATAGGTATATTTTGTGGGTATATTTCATAGGTGTCTTCCGTAGGTGTCTTTCATAGATGTCTTTCATAGATGTCTTCCATATAGGTCTGTTGTAGAAATTTTATGTAAGCATATTTCATAAATATTATCAGTAATAATCTTCTATAAACAATTTTTATAGGTATCATCAGTAACAATCTTCTGTAAGCATCATCTGTAGATGTCATCCATAAGCATATATCATGAAATATTCTAAGTGTCAAAATTTAAAATTAGGCCAAAAAAAGTGAGACACATGGCAATTTAAGAAATGTCAGGACAGGTAATAAGGTCGCGTTAACAAAGACTTTTAAGGGAAACTTGATGGTAATGTTTTAAATCAATTAAGAGGGACAAGACAAAAAAAAAATTAGCACTCTTATGAATTGTACAATTAACCTAGCACCACATAAACGCCTCTTATGACATGTCCATATAAATGAGTGCCACATGCCAATTAAAATTCACAGTTCTTATTGAAAATGCAGTTGTCCTAAGGGTCAAAAGTAAGAATGACATATTTTTTGGGGCATGTGCATTAATGAGAACATGGACCAATCCGCTTGATCGCTTCAACAATAAGTCACCATGTAAGACGAAACATAACATGAGATAATGATTAAAATATTGTTTCTATTCTCTCCAATGGATGACTAAAAATAATAACAAACCCACCTCACCATGTAAGATGGTGAGAAGGGTTGGCACCAAGTAGAAAATGACCATCCAAAGTCCCATATTATGGAAATACAGGTGGATATTCCTTCACAAATTGTAAAATACAATGTGGATAATCAATGCCAACCCTTTATTAATATTTAAATGAAGGTTCATGATGCAAGTAAAAAACGACAAGTCTAGAAGTGTCATGGGAAGGACACAATTGCTGACGCATGGCCTTCATTGGTGAATAATGTAGCAAAACTTATATCTAATTTGTAGGTCATTGATTAAATCCAAATCTATGGACAATGAATTCAAGATTATTTTAGGGCAAATTAGTGTAAATGGTATCCACCGTCGATAGGAATTAAACTAGTCTCCACCATTGGATAGAGTTAATCGACAAAATGTGACCTCTGCATGTAGCCATGTAGAGTAAAAATAACCTAAATCATCTCCTTCGATGTTGACAACCCTGTGTAACTCGATTTTGAGTGAAAATTATTGGTTTTTTTGGAAAATATTGCTGATTTTTTTTATTAGATGGTGGCGAGCTTCAGAACTTTGCATAATTTCATGAGCAGAAGGACAATTTTTTGATGACATAGGAAGGGTGGTGGAGTAAATAAAAAATGATAGGTAATTTTTTTTTTTTACTATTATGGATGTTAAAAATCATTTCTAATTTCTCTATTGCACATGGATTAAGCGATATTAAAATTATAGGTGTGTAGAGGATTAAGATATAAAAATGGTTTTTCTGATAATTTTCTAGGTTTAATATAGGTTTAATTTTTTTTTACTTCAATGTTGTTCTACATTTTTGAGAAAAAAAACTACTCTACAAAATAATAAAGAAATTTCTTTCATTATTTGAAATATTTGCAAGGTTCTCGATTTATAAAACATTGGGATTTCTAAGAAACTTTTTGCCTACCACTTTCTACTCTAAAGAAAATAAAAAAGAAAAAAAAACCTAGACTTACCTATGCCTTGCTCTATGTTTTATAAGTGCAGTGAACTATCCTCAGATGAAACCCAAAATCCTAGTGATTTTGTAACCGATTTATTCCAAAACACCAGATGGTGGGAGGCTCTTACCAAATTTAGAGGGCATGACCAAGGAGTGGCTAAACATTTTATCCTAAATTATGACCCTAATAGGATGACCACTCAAGTTGGAGGTATTCAATTTAATATTAACCCCAGTTTAATCTCGGAGGTACTAAATCTACCGAAAATAGGGTTACCATACTACAAAAATCCCTCCAAAAGTGTCACTCTGTTAGTAGCCAAATTTGGTGATAAATGTATCATTATAAAGGATAAGGAGGAATGGATTAAAGGGGTGTCTACTTCTTCACTTCCCCTCATATGGTAGGAGGCAACCGTCCTAATTATTAAATTACTTATCGTAGAAGGACAAATTTCCACCTGCATAGCTTACCATCTTTGTATGTTAATGAATTTGAAGTTTCTCGAAAATAGTGAATGTGTTATCAATTTACCTTACTTCTTGTTTTAATCATTGAAATCTAAAGTTTTACGGGTTAAGCCTAAAAACCCCTAAGAAAAATCCAAATTGCACCTACTTGCACATCATGGCTTGATTAAGTTAATAGTCTTAAAGAAATCTCATGAAGTTAAAATTGTGTGGAATCAGATAGTGGATGAATCTAACTTGTTGGAGTACTATGAATCCATTGAGAATGAATTTGAAGAAGATAATTCGACTGAAGAAGAACATGAGTCTAATAGTCAGGAAGAAGAACCTGATAGTACAAAATGTAAATGCCAACATGCTAAAAATATTAAACCAAACCAGTCAAATATTATTATTATTTGTATACATGCTAATTATTTTAATCATATATGTAAATCCTTTGATGTTGATGATGTTGTATATAATGTTTTATGTCTTAAAAACAGTATGTATAGATAATATTTGATGTTTTATATGATATTGTGGAAAATAATTTGAAGTATATTTTTAAGAAGTCATTCTAATAATATATTATTGCAGAACTATTCTCTAAAAAAATAATATAAAAGATACATCATTTTTTGTTATCATTTTCTGATAAAAGTTTTGTATAATTGTGTTATTATCTGGAATGTTTTATCTACAGTTATTTTATTAGAATTGTGTAATATGTTGGCTTATGTTCTACGTATTTTTGGAAATCTTTATTTCTCAGTACTAATGATTCTTTTCTAAAAATCATGTCTGATGTTTATCTGTTCATTCTTAAATAACTATGATGTCCTATTTTTAGAATTGCAAATGATTTTTCTAAAAAGGCAATATGGGAAGACAATATAAATTTTGAAATTTAATCTTTCATTTATTTGCAAAGTTTTGGATGATGACATATGATATATGTGTAAAAATTATCATATTATGTTCATCTTATTTCTCCATATGCATGAGGACATGCATATATTTTAGTTTGGGGGAAAATAATGAGAGGATATTTGGCATGTATTTATGTAATAGAATGTTTCATTCTTATGTTTAATTAATGATTATAATGTGTTTTATGTAAGTTGTATATTTCTTTAATTTATCAATAAAATGATAAATGAATATAGTATGATAAATGTGTTTTTTTATGTAAAATACATCCAAATTATGAGTAATTATGTAGGAAAGTTGTTGAATAATATTCCACAAATGAATGATGTAGCTAGCGCAAGCCTTGGGATACACCTTGGGTGCAAGGAGAGGGATGTAAAAACAAATAATGCAATAAGCCTAAGGCACGGTAATAGAGCAGTAGCAAATTAATGTTACAAAATATGGTAGTTGAAGCATGTTACAAAAGATAGTAACTAAAACATGTTATGAAAGATAGTTACCAAAGTACATTACAGAAGGTAGCTACTAAAATATGTTATCGAAGTATTTTTACTAGCAGTTATCGAAGGATTTTTACCAACAGTTATCGAAGGATGATTAAGTTTGTTGACTGACACTGCATGCCACATCGTGTTCACACGATAGTCAAGTATTTCTCGTCAACATAATATTTGATTAATCCTACATTTTTCACATAAGATATTGTGATTAATAAAGTTTTTATTACTTTATTCAATAAAGTTGTGTAATCCAACTATTATTAGGTTTAATAGATTTAAATTGTTGTACCTTTTCCTAGAATAAAGGACATTTGGTTATATTGTATATCTTGGAAAATGTCAAAGTTAGTGTTTCTTTATTAAGTTAGCTTACATATTTCCACTTGGACCATTCAAGAGGTTTACCAAGTCCAAGTAGGAATAGGAATTGTATTAACTTAGATTATTTTGGTTAGTACATAGTTGTCACATCATAAGTCCACAAAAATCCACATGGCAAAATACATGGTAGAGTTTATTCAAAATTGTACAAGTCATCATATATATTACATAGGAAGATATTTGAAGAGGTCTAATGTTGAAATGTCCAAATGCTAAAATATTGAATTGTCTTGTCAAGATTTTATGAGAGAACCATGCCAGCATGTACGTTTGAATCACCAACAATAAAAGTAGCACTTTATTCTTCGCATATGGTAACTGTGTCATTGTATTTACTATTTAATTTTATTTATGTAATTGTAATTGTATTTCCTTGCATTCATAGAATAAAATCATGTTAGGAATAGTTATGCATTTTAGTCACTGAGATAAAGTAAACTAGGGGAGAAAGATTTACACTATCTTCTTGGAGGCAGGGCCCACTCCTACAACCAGTCCCTAAGCTCTCACCCCTACAATAGGTTAGAAATAGTTAATTAACCTTAGAATATAAAATAAATTAAGTTGCATTTTCATAAAATATAAAATCAGAATAGATAAATAAAACTAATTGCATGACGATCCTCATAAATAGATCAATTCATTAGTAAGTAACTACTATAAGTTAAAATCACCAATAGTTAAACTCATCAATAGCAATTTATTGTTAGAATAATTTTGTTTTCATTCCTACACAATATAACTTCTATTTGCAAACACTTAAAACTAAAAGAAATTTTAACTAATCTTAGCATTGATCCCTATGATACAATCTATAATGGATTGATATTCTTTAAATCTAATCTTGATTACCCTCGGATTGATAAAATTAAATGTAAGCTACTATAGCCAATCACAAATATTTCAAAAATATCTTAAGATAAAGTTGAGGTAGATTTATTTGAAGTTTCTATGTCATCATGCCTTGGCTTCTGTGTATTTTATACATTCATGTTTATTCCTTCATCAGTCAAAATTTTATCATATTGGCAGGAGTTGATCCTATTAAGCATTTCACTCTGAATGATACTCATATTTACATTGCTCCACTACCAATCAGGCATTTATATCCCTGATGGAGATGACCTCAATTTCCTCTACACCTACTCTACTTCCATCCAGGCATCTATAGCCCCTGTAGAGGTTATCCAGATACACCAAACATAGCTTATTTGCATTAGTTATATTTTTCTTATTTTTTGAGAAGAATTATGATGAATTACAAAGTTCATGCTGGGTTAGAAATCTATAAGGATAAAAAGAAGAGTGTATATATTTTTAAATCAAAACATCCTACCAATGATGGCTTCATTCTTCTTGACCTCATAATAGCCTTAAAATATGTGTGAATGTGAAGCTTCAACATAATGCATAGTACCTTCCACCTAATCTATTATAGCTATAGAATTATGGGATAATTACCTAAAACCTAGCCCATAAGATCTTAGTGTCATATATCCTTACTCTAGATCCTCTTTCTTTGACTGGTTAGAATAATTCTATCAAAACTACAGTGCAAAACAAAAACCTTTTAATGAGACAAAAACATAGCCACTACTGGACATGGATGGTGATGAGGCAAAAAAGAAAGTATCATGAAAGTTGGGAGGGGATCAATAATCCTATTTTGAAAAAATAAATTTATATCCTTAGGATGTAGAGTAAGTTCAAATTCCTTTTTTTTTGGTCTAAATGGTCCAGGATACACTCTCAACTCTTGATGATTCTATAGAATAACAAACTGTAATTGAGATTTTACATCTTTTTTACTTTTTCTCTTATCATGATGTGTTTTTGGTTAGACTCATCAATTCTTGTGGGGATCTTGATGATGGGTTGGGCATTGGGTATTTTGTCTTGAAAATAATTAACAGATGCAATATTACCTAGGACTAAGGATTTATTAATGAATATGATGAATAAGTCAACAAAGAAATCAAAATCATTTTGTAGACCAATGAGTACTATGAATTTATTTATTTTATCTAATTTTACCCATTTTCATATGATTGATTTCATAATTAAAATAGAGATAGAGGAATAGTTCTCTAGATAAGACAGACTCAGTAAATCAATTATGATGTTGTATGAAGCTCTGTTATTAGGTGAGTGATAGTAGACAAGGTATCCACTAATTGATTTTGACATATATCCTTGGAAGACATGGAGGGGATTTTTTTCATATGTGGTTTTGTTTTGTGATCTTCTAGGCTTGGAGGTCTATTTGATATTTTTTCTAACTAATAAATAAGATTGAGAGATTTATAAAATTCATCTATGCTTTCAAGAGTTGTTATTACTTATTTTTGTGCTATGATCCTCTGACCAGTATCTTTTTTAGACTTAATTATACTTTTAAGCTCATGATTAGTCAGTTCTATCTCATGGTCTTCCTCTACATTGGGATTCTCAAGGAGAACTTCATCTTCAGATAAACCATCCTTAGTTGTTGACCTTTTATCAAATTTTTCATCTTCAACCTGTACAATTTTATTGGACAATACCTCTTCTTCTAGATGTTGTTCTAGCATTTTTGATATATCAAAATAATCAATCTAAAGGTTTTTTGGAGCTTCTACTATTATAGATTGATCTTGTTTTATTTCATCAAAATTATCATCAGGAGCTTGATGATGATGTTCTTATCTAATAAATAAAGTTCTTTGCTAATTAATGATAATACATACATTGATATCTTCCTTAGATTAAATTATATTTTTAAGCTTATGATCAATCCATTCTATTTGGTGTTTCACTTTTGCATTGGTATCAAAAATACTCTCATCTTCAAACTCATAATTATCAATTGTTGTCTCTTTATCAACTTTTTCTTCTTCAGTATACACTATTTTGTTAGATAGTGTCCCTTATTTTGAATGTTGTTCTTGCATCTCATTGATATTAGGAATATTCATCTCATATATTGTACCCTCAAAGTCCATTTCATGGATTTATTGAACAAATCCACTGCAGCTATAAGCAGTTCCCATTTGACTCCATCATGTATGAAACTAGAGGTTTCATTGTAATATCCTTCTTTGAAAATTAAAGCTCTATGTTCTTGATGAACCTCAACATATTCTTTAGATTTAGGATGTGTAGCTTCTAAATTGATCCTGATACCATCATATTTAGGCTCATCATTCACAATTTTTGACCCTTTATCAACTTTTTCTTCCTCAGCCTACACTATTTTATTGGGCAATGCCTTTTCCTTTGAATATCATTCTTGCACCTCATCCATATCAGAAATTTTGTCTTACCTATTGTATTTTTAAAATCCATGGCATGGATTTCTTGGAAAACTTTTGTTGCTACAAGTGGTTTTTGTTTGACTTCATAAAATTTGATATCTGGGGTTCTAGGACATGTTGCTTTATTTTGGATATTAAAGGTCCCTGTTCTTGATGGACCTCAATATCTCCTTTATATATAAGGTATTTATCCTTGCAATCTAAATTGGTCCTGACTTATTTACTAGGTCATTATAAAAGGTTCATGCTGGGATGCAAAGCTATATATATGGCACAATCATAAGTATTATGGGATGAATTATATGTAGGGCAATAGAAAGAAAATTTTGTAGCAATATTTGAAAACTCTTGTATTACTACATTTCCCTTCCCTTTTTTGGTCTTAGGGTATCTATTTATTGTATCAAACCTTCTAGTGATTATGTTGAATCCTAGAGAATATGGTTTGATTTTACATTTTTTGACCATATTCCTTTCTATGTGAACAACCTAGTTCATGCACTCATCAATAGTCTTTACTTGCTATTTTCATAATTATTTCAATTTCACAAATTCCACAAAAAAAACTTTCTTATAAAAACCAATATATTGCTGATTGTTTTTAACTTTGATGAATCTTTTGTTAAATACATTAACCGATTCATTTTTCTCTTTTTCATTGTAGCAAATTTAGTTATAAGTGAACATGTATTTCTCTTCTTACCATTATTTTTAAAAATTACTTCTTCTATTGTCTAGAAATATGATATGTAATGTGGGGGAAGAATTTTGAACCAATATAAAGCATCTTTCTCTAGGGTCTATCAAAATAGCCTAAGGACCACATCTTCTTCAACTTCCAATTTATATAAGATGTACATGAAGCTTTGGATATGTTCTTCTCTAGTGACAACATTTTTACCTAGTAATTTAGGCAAGTATGTAGGGGATTTAATGGATAATTGATGAAGGTGAGGGTGCAGTAAAAAATTCCTATACCTGGTAGACGATATAGCTTCTAAGCCTTTTGAAAAAAGAATGGCAGGAATGGGAGCAGGAGTGACGGTGGACGATGGTGATGGCGATGGCGACATTGGAGGGACGTTGGAGGGAGTTGGTGTGGTAGGTTTGTCCTCGGGACCTACAGGTGGTGTTGGGCCTTCTGCAGTCCCACTCAGCAAGATTTGCGATAAAGACCCAAACGACGTGGTGAAATCGACATCTGATAACATTAGGGTTTCACCCTCCTTTCCTTCCAAAGCACCTCCTTGGTCTTTATCCTTTGCGAACAAAGTTAGGTCTTCATTAGGAGCATTTTATTTCCAAACTCCTTTGCCCTTCTCTGTATCAGGCACTGAATTCTATTTCTCGAGTGAAGTTATGGAGCCACTAATCTTCCAAGAGTCTCTCTCTTTTGTTGGAAAATTTGTCGGTGCCCGACCTGATATGGAAACTATCCGCGGGCGGGCTCTTTCCAAATGGCGGCTTTCGGGAAGCTTGGATTTAGTGGCCTTTCCTAGGGGGTTTTTCATGATAAGGTTAAACAATGCCCTTGACACCCACCGCATTCTTACTGGAGGACCTTGGTTTTTCAGCCATCGCAACCTATTTTTGTGGAGATGGGGGGAAGACTTTGACCCTAAGACTCAGTCTATCAACATCGCTCCAATTTGGATCAAACTCCATGGGCTTCCCCCATAGTTCTTCTACAATGATGCACTCAAAGGCATCACTCAACCGATTGGAGATTTGGTCGCCATTGACCCTGCTACCCAAGCCAGAACCAAAATGACCTATGCTCGTGTCTGTGTCATGGCTAATCTAGATTCAGCTTTGCCTACCAGCATCGACATCAACTACGGGAGCTACATAAGACGTCAAGGAGTTGAGTATGAGAACAAGCCTACTTTTTGTTTGGAGTGCAATACTCAGGGCCATCTGGCTTCTCAATGCACTACCCAGAAAAAAGAAATCCCCAGCGATTTGGGTTGAAAGAAGGATTCTCAGATCCAGAACACCCAAAAAAAGGCTTCTGGCCAGGGTCGTGGTCTATCTGCAAGTCCTAAAACCTTTGCTTCAAATCATGGCAAACCCAACAATGTAAGTGTTATGCCTTCTCGTTCTAATAATTTTGCTCCCTTAAACAATATTCATACTAGAGAGGACATCTTCGATGACCTTCCCATAGATCTAACCGTCTCATCCACACCCACTTTGATTCAGTCTCCCTTGTCCAAAGGAAAGTTTGCAATGACCTTTCCAAACTCACCCACTGATTCTAGTCCCTCTCACCTTCCTCTTCCCTTCCCACCCCTACCCTCGACTCAGAACTGTCCTCTTTCCCTTTCCCTTGAGTCTGTTGCCCTGTGCCAATCTCCCCGCTCTCCATCCCCCCATTTGCCTACCCCTAGGACTGATTCCATCGATATTATCCAAACATCCAGCCCATTGAAATCTCCCATTATCGCACCCAAAGCTGACGTCAACAAAGAATAGAGAAGGGGACGACCGTCAAATGCAAAAAAGCTTGCCAAAGTATCTGAGATCGAATTGGCTAAAGGCTCAGTGCCTACCTCCTTGGGCCCTATTTTTGAACACCCCAACCATCAAGATGAGGATGAAGTTAGACCCAAACTTACTCTGTCTCAAGGGAGAGGCAGAGGCCACAAAGCAAACCCCAAATCAACTCGATGAAGTTTGTCTCCTAGAATGTCAGAGGCCTCAATGGAACTGCTAAACAGAGGACTGTTAAATTAGTAAGAAAAAACCTAAAACCAAATATCATGTTCCTTCAAGAATCCAAACTTGATGAGAATAGCAGCACTCAATTTTGAAAGCTAATCTGGGAAAATAGCAATTTTGCCTTTTGTCCCTCCTCAGGGGCATCTGGGGGTCTCCTTTGTTTGTGGGATCCGACAACCATTGATGGGAGGGTTCTTTCAATCTCTGACAGAACCATCAACATTTTTTTTACCAATAAAGTCACTAACCTTCAATGGATCGCCACCAATGTTTATGGACCTAACAGTCCTATCAACAGAAGACTGTTGTGGGATAACATTTCAGCAATGTGCAACAACTTTGCTAACTTTCCATGGATGCTCTGTGGCGATTTCAATGCTCCCCTTCACCTGTTTGACAAGCAAGGAGGCAATCCGATCACCAGCAGCTGCATAGAATATTTTAGTGATTTTGTCAACCACAACAAGCTAATGGACATGCCACTCCAAGGATCCAACTACACATGGAGCAACAGACGTGTGGACATCCATCACATCCAAATCTGGCTTGATAGATTTCTCTTATCCAAAGAACTCATTCCTATTTTTGGCGATGCCAGACTTCATAGCCACCCAAAAATTGGCTCCGATCACAACCCCTTAATTTTGGATTGTTCCCACCCCCAAAAAATCTTCAAAACCCCTTTCAGGTTTGAAATGGGTTTTGAAGATGTTTCTGAGACAACCCATGGATCCATGATAAACCTCTCAGCCAAGATCCACATCTTGCAGTGCTCAAGACAGTTATCGAAGCCACCTTTGGATATAAGGTGTGCCATTTCATTAACCTAGATATCATAAGACTTGAATGGAAAAACCTGGCTTTCAATGGGCCTAGGCATATCACCGAGGCACTCAAGTGGTTACAAAACTTGTTGAGGACTTGCATCATCCCCAGCTCACACAAAGATGATTCCATGGTCTGGAACCTTGAAGATTTAGGGAATTTCACTATTAAATCAGCTTACTACAGTCAAGAAACTCCCAATGATGGTCGGGACTTATCTAATCAGGTCTGGGTTCCCAAGATCATTCCCAAGGTCAAATTCTTTTGCTGGTTGGCCATCCAAAATAGAATCCTCACCACTAACAACTTGATAATTAGAGGGTTACTCATTCCCAATTGGTGCATCCTATGCAAAAATGCCTGTGAGTCAACTTCGCATGTTTTTTTGGAATGTCCCTTCTCTCTAGCAGTTCTCAACCAGGTTCTTAACACCTTTGACATATCCGCAGCCCTCCCTCATTCCATTCCCCTCATTTTTCAACAATGGCCTTAGCCTTTCAAGAGCAATCAACTTAAATTCATGTGGCAAGCTTGCCTCCATATTTTCTTGTGGCATATATGGCTCGAGAGAAATGCCAGAATTTTCAAACACCAAGCCACTGATAAGAAGATTACTGTTGCCAAAATATTGGCCCTTACTGTGGAGAATGCCTCTCTTGTTTCATCTTCCAAACCCCCCCTCCTGGCCTTGAATCGGACCTAACAAAACTTTTCAATATTTCTAATTTCTCTGCCATGCCCCGTACTTCTGTTGACAGGTCTGTCATCAAGTGGGTCTTACCACCTACTGGGTGGCACAAGCTCAATTTCGATGGTGCGACCAAAGGCAACCCAGGAGCGACTGGCAAAGGAGGAATTCTTAGAAATCACAGAGGATAAATAATTTTGGCCTTTGCCCAGAACCTGGGAATTCAATCTAACAATATGGTAGAGGCTCGGGCTTTGCTCCAAAGCTTGATCCTCTTGGAAGGTTTGACCATCAATAAACTTATCATAGAAGGAGACTCGTTGCACTGTATCAACTGGCTCAATGGGACTTATGTGCCTCCTTGGGCCCTCGTTTTGATTTTCCAAGACTGCAAGGCTCTAATTGGCAAGTACCCAGAATTAGTCATTAAGCATCAGTACCGGGAAGGAAAAAAAGCTATGGACTGGCTTGCTAACAAGGGTGTAGGCGAACCTGAAATTCATGTTTGGAGAGACTCCTTCCCCATTGGCCTAAGGAACGATTCTATAAGTGTCAATGTTTGCACAATGTGGGTGGTTCGCAGGGGACCGGTTTAGTTTGCTCATGGAACTGGTCGAGTTTTCACGTCCTTTCTTCCTTCTTCTCCTCTTTCAGATGATTTTTGGCAACATGTCACGATATCACGACATCCCTTTCCCCTCTAGCTGCGAGGTTGCAACTTGTTGTGATATCACAACACTTCTTTCTCCTTCGGACGCAGTCTTGCATCATGTCACGATATTATGACACTTTTTCTCTTCGACCGTGTTTTTGCAACATGTCACGATATCGTGACACTTTTTCTCTTCGACCGTGATTTTGCAACATGTCGCGATATCGCAACATTTTTCCTCTCTGGCTGCATTTTTGCAACATGTCGCGATATCGCGACACTTTTTCTCTTCGAGCGCGTTCTTGCAACATGTCGTGATATCGTGACACTTTTTCTCTTCGACGCGGTCTTGCAACATGTTGCGATATCGTGACACTTTTTCTCTTCGGTTGCGGTCTTCCATCATGTCACGATATCATGACACTTTTTCTCTTCGACAGCGGTCTTCCATCTTGTCGCGATATCGCGACACTTTTTCTCTTCGGCTACGGTCTTCCATCATGTCGCGATATCGTGACACTTTTTCTCCTTTGGCAGCGGTCTTCCATCTTGTCATGATTTCATGACACCTTTTCTCTTCGGCCGTGATGTCTCTTCTTGTCACGATTTCGCAACACCTTTTTAGTCCGGTCGCGGTTTTGCATCATGTCGCGATATCGTGACACTTTTTCTCTTCGACCGTGATTTTGCAACATGTCATGATATCATGACACTTTTTCTCTTCGGCCTCGATGATGCAACATGTCATGATATCACGACACTTTTTCTCTTCGGCCATGATTTTGCAACATGTCACGATTTCGCAACACTTTTTCTCTTCGATCGTGTTTTTGTAATCTGTCATAATTTCATGACACTTTTTCTTCTTTGGTCATGATAACATTGCTTGTCGTGATTTTGTGACTCTTCTTCTCTTCTGGCACCAACCTTGCAACATGTCATGATATCGCGACACTTCTTTTCTTCTAGCAGCAACCTTGCAACATGTCACGATTTCGTGACACTTTCTCTCCTTCGGCTCCGACGCCGCTTCTTGTCATGATTTCGCAACTTCTCTTCCTCTCTTGGATGCAACGGTGCAACATGTCATGATTTCACGACATCATCTCCAAACTGGTCACGATTTCGTGACACCTTTCCTCATGTGGCGTTTTACTCAATCTTTGATCTTTAGTTCTTGGACCACCTCGGTCGATCTGGAAATCATGTAAAACTCTTGTACAAGGTTCAGGGACCTTTCAAAACCCTTTCTACCAATCAAAAAAAAAATGCCTATACCTATTGGCTCTCCAAATATGAAGGTATTGATTATTTTGGTTATTCATCATGATCACAGGTGTGATTACAGAAGATACACTTATGATCAATTGAAATATTCTTATCAGAATAACTTAAGATGCTAGAACCACTATCTAAAGTAACATTGCTTGTTAAATAAACCTTTACCACTATGATATGATTCAATTCTATAAACTAATTTTTTTGTTTCAGATAAATACCTCTAGGTTCTTTGATTCTTGAAATATTTATTATCACTCCCTCTCGTATATGCCAAGTTAGATTCTTCTTTCTTCTATATTTTGTATTCATTTAGAGTCACCAGAACTTTGGTGAAATAGAATCTCACTCAGGCCAATATTACTTGGCTTTTAAATTCTCTCAATCTCTCAGGTATAAATGGAGGTATCCACAATGCCAAAAATATTGGTGTTGGTGTATAAATTTTTTTTCATGAGGAGATAGACTACAAGAAACTATAAACATCAAATATTCTATCCTTTACAATGGTGCCAAAAACTATTGTGGAAAATTTTGATATCCTTAGAATAATGGTTGTCATGCTACCAAAATTTTTAGAATCACAACAATATGCAAGCTTTGGTGGACTTGCTACTTTGACCTATATGGGGTTTCAAGAAAATTCATAAAATTATAGGTCAGGTTTGGATACCCTAATAAGAGCCTATTTAAAAATATATATTATATCTCTTTAGATCTTCCATATTAGATGGGTTTGAATCAGATTTTTATTTTGACCAAGCTTAATATAACACTTCAAGACTGTATATTGGTGCCTTGTCCATTGGAAAATCATAGCAAGAATTAATATTTTATATGAAAATATCAAAAAGAGAAAGAAATAACTGGTGTATTCACATACATTCGAATAACGCAATGCACATAAATATTTGAGCAGTGAAAGAAAGCATTATTTATGTATTCAAATAATGTAACCCATAAATAGACAAGAAATACATTTACATATTAAATTTGAAAGAAGGATGAAGTCTATATTTATATTAAATTCTACATACAAATTATAGTATAGACCCATCAAAGTGCCAAGGATCCAAATAAATTCAATACAATGGTTCTTTCCATTCAAATAATGTAATAGAAGAACATGATTCTCTGTTTGAATATCACAACCGAGAGCCTCCAACCTCTAATCCAACCATGGAAAATAATCTCATCAACCTGAATGCTCCTTCACAAACCCTTATATAAATGGAAATAATGATATTGGGACAAAGGAATACTGACATAGGGGAAATAAAACCTAAAATAGGGCACACAATATACCTTGCTTGCAAAATTTTACAATGGATGCTTGATGATCAATTCTGGATTGAAAGGCCTATTTTATAGTTTGAATTCTATAATTCTACTTTGAATACTTGGTGCATATGCAGCCACTTGGCATATTCTCTGTTATTCATTTCTCACAATATTTTGACAAAAATTGTGCTATCACAGGCTATCAAAATTGAAGAAACTACACCACCTATCCTCAAATATTCAGGTTGTTCTTGTTCAATGTATGTCTCTAAATCCTTTTCTCCTTTGGTGGTGGTAGGCCTTGAAGTAATTTCTACTTTACCCTTTCTTGGAATCTCAACTCCCAATAGTTTTATAATTTTATGTTGTAATGTGGGAGTATACAATTGGAATTTAGTGGTTTTACAGTTGGGTTGATGAGTTATCTCTTGGGTGATGTGTTATATTGAGATTCTTCTAGATTTAGATCTATAATTTTAGTCTTTTATATTTGTAACTATTCTGGTATCTTCTACTTGAAGCTAAGTGATCTGAGTCACGTTTAATTTTAATGTTGGTCAATTGGGTGAGATATTTGTCTGACTTAACCCTATCTAATGAGTTGCATGCTTAGGCAGATGAGAAGGCTGAAAAAATATGACATTGGTGCTATAGTCGATGACACAACTTGTAATGACTTAATTTTAGGCTTATTGAACATCATCAGGTGATTCATATACCCAAGGTACAAATTGAAGTGACTATCAAATGTTACAATCGACGAGGAGGAGGCTATCACTTGGCTTATTTGAGCTCATACGCACCATTGATTTTCATGAATGATCAATGAGCATCGGTTGAAAGAATTAATTAGTGAGAATGTATCAAATGAGTGGGTCAACCAATAATTTTCTATGGATTATTTTAGGTAAACTACTTTACCATGGTATCTAAAAGGAGGAAAATGAATTAGTTACGTAGGCTACACCCTTAAAGACCTAGGTGTGGACAACATGTTTTTAAAGTTACTCTCCACTAATTGGATACTATCATATGAAACATTTGACTTAGGCACATAAAAATATAGATCATCAGCTAACATATTCGATGAGGGTTAGGTGGTCGAGTGAACAATGGGGGCTATCAACTCGAATATGCAATGATAAATACAACATCATATGACTTAGCTGCTATCGATTATGGATGTGCATAAAATTATAAAGAGGTGTATGGGTTTTCAAGTGAAGGTAGGGAGGCATCGGATAACATAGTTGATAAAATCCTTAAGGCAATAATAATATGTGATGAATCTTTAAGTTGGACATTATGACTAAGGCATTGAAAACTTTGGAGGTTTCCTTCTTCATTCCCTAGTTTCGTCACCTGTAGAAAAAAAAGAAAAAATCAATTTAGGACTTTGTTGGTAAAAGAAAATCAAAATATGGTATTTTTATAATTAATATCATGGATTTTAGATTTATTAAGACTTCCTAAGGTTTAACATTATATCTCATTTTAAATTTTAAATTTTAAATTTTATAATGTTTTAACATTAGGATTAAACACCAATGTATTAAATCAACTCTAATGTCAAAAACCTATTAATATTCATTCATTTTCATTTATTTTCCTTTTATGTTATTATCATTATTATATCCACATATTTTTTTATTATTATCACCTCATTTATCTTATATTATATCAATATAATATTCTATACTTATGCTTTGATAATATCTTTATACCTCTATAGTTTAATATATTTATTTATTTATCATCCTTCCAGATCAATTTATTTTCTCTTTCCACATTAAAGCTTAATCCTTACATCATAATGTTTTGGCATCAAAATAAATTCTTCAAGCTCAATTTAAAAGGTTTTGAATGAAATTTCTCCATTTTTGGCCAATAGGGTTTGATTATTGTACTCCTCCGTGCCAATGTGTAACAACCCAGGTCTAACTCTCCTGGTTGTCAAAATATCAAAATAAAAATTTCATCATAGATAAGGTCAAATTCATATACTGACTAATACACACCCAAATTTATATTAGTATATAAGCATAAAATTATGCACTCCAATATAAAATATCGTTGAATATAGAATCATGAGTGCTCGAGATTGGCAAAATCCTGTAATAGATCACCATTTATGAGACCCACCTTCTCCTATATTAAGTTCTAAGTTCTCAAAAAAAAATTATTCTTCCAGGGCCCATAACACCTGGAAAGGTGGATGCATATTTTTCCCATTTTGCAGCATGGAAGACATTGGTCCCTTTGAGCTTTTCTTTGTACTAGTTCATGATTAATCATTAAGCTCATTCTAGAGTTAGTGTGTGTTATGCCTGGTTCCTGATAGTAGTGCATCATTATATGGATGCTATCAGGTCCCAAAAATACTCTAGCTTGGGTTCCAAGTATCTTAGATCATATCACATTTGATTATAAGATGTCTCATAGCATCTACCATTGGACCTTCCAACCTTAAGACTAGATTCCCTAGTCTTGGGTTATTGGCTATTTTGTAGCTTGATTATGAATCATGAGAACCCTCACGTACTGCCTCGTATGATAACCTATAACAACATATCATACCACCATTTTTTACTCTCATATCATAAGGTCCTCTGACCCTTATATCTATGCTAGAGAATAGTTATCCCTAAATCACAACAACCACCACCTATGAGTTTTCAAATTTGGATGGATGACATCCTTCTTGATGGCATAAAATACATAATAAGCCATCCTTCTCGATAGCATCAATTATATAATAAACCATCCTTCTCGATATGTTAAAAAAGTATACCATCCTTCTCAATGGATTAAAAGACCCATTTTTGATAGGTTTACTTCCTTACTAGTAGATTAAAATTGTTATAGTTTTCAAGTCTCTGGATAAATTTGATAAGTTTCCACATAGTTCTTTAACCTCGAGTTTGGGAAAAATACTAAAGATCAAAAATTTATAAGATAACTATAACTCATATATATAATCCTACCAAAAAAGAATGATTGATTTATTACTAAAAGAAATAAGAAGTCATAACATAGTAAGTATTTCCTTTAAACTCATATAACTAGCATTCACAACAAAAACATATTAAAGCACCTCTAAATTACTATAATTCATATCAAAATATTTTTGGTAGATTATTTAATTATATACAACCCTTTAGTTTTATGCCAAAAACCATATTATATTGATGTGTTGGGTTTATTATAAGCCTTTTTTACTTAAAGTTTCTTTGTATGAGTACTTTAATTGTACAATGATTTATAAATAACAATAACAATACTATAAATACCAATTTTTATTAACTAATCAAGGAAATTACCATTTTACCTTATCTACTTGGTATTCATTATTAACAACCAAAAATTATATAAAAACATCAACTGAAATATCCCTACTTGGTAATAATTATTTAGAACCAAATATTATAAATATTCGTAGGAACGCGAGTCACATCTAATTTTAGCAAAATATTAGGATTAGCATGAAATTTTATTTCAATTGTTCTCTATTGTATTAAGGATGGTTATAAACTCAATTGTTGTGATTTGTATCTAAACTTGATTACAGTAGAATTAAAATAAAAAATCAAAACCAAAACCCAAACAAAAACAAAACTAGAGAGAAAAAGAGAAATAAAAATAAGTTGCTAGATGGTGGAAAATAGTCTAAATCAGTCTGCACTTATAGACCTTAGAGAACTATTGATTAAACAAGAAGTTAACCTTCTTTTTGGGTAAGGAAATAGAGCATCTAGTAAAGAGTGGGAAAGTCTGTATGAACGCATTGACATTATTAAAGAAAGATCAGATGAACTGAAGGAAATCAAAAGGGTTGACATAGCTAAAACTCTAGGGGTAAACCACCATTCATATTACCTAGATCTTAAAAGAAACTATGAACGTTGGCTTTGGGATAGAAGAGCAATAGTAAATCCAACCATTTACGCTTGGAATCAATATTTTGAAGACTCCCTCCTCATTCACAGGTTCCTTGGAGACCTAGAAAAGAAAGAAGTAGCCCTAGAATATAGCAAGAAATATCAGAGGATACCTAGAGTTGTGCGCTTTAGGGAGTTGTGTCAAGATCTACGTTGTGAGTTACAATTTGGAAATCCTGACCCCATTCCAACTCAAGATTTTCTCATTCAATTGATTCACTTGGTGATAGACCATTTTAATTTTGAAGAGGAACACTTCATGACACCCGAACAACTTGATCCGATCAACGATATTCATAGACTATTCAAGGAAGATTAGGCGTGTTGCAAAAACAAGAAACTTAGAAAATTCATGAACAGACCTAGAGACTCTAAGGGAAGATTCATAAAAATCAACAACTCAGAAGGAAACTTCCAAAGAGACTTTAGTAGGCAGCCTAGAATTTATAAGTTAGAAGAACTTGAAACAACAACATCAACCAAACAAGCTAAAATCCTAGAACAAGATCTCGACTCATACTTGTTGCCTGAACTAGAATTTGACAATCACATAGATCCTTCTTCTATATTTACTGAACCCATACCTGATCCAATTCTTGAGATCTTATATTCAGCTATGGCTGACCAACAAAGTGGGCAAGGAGAAGTAGATGAGAACCAAAGGGGGAATGAACAAAGATAGAATAGAGATCAGAGAAGAAATGGGTAGAGGAAGACATTTGCCTTCCCAATCCTACACACAGATGGGACAACAAGAGAACCTAAGTCAGTCTCTATCTCTGTATTACCCACCTTCCATGGGAAACCACACGAAGATCCAGATGCTTTTCTCTTCGAATTTGAAGTAGTGTGTCAAGCTTACTTTTACACTACCGATGAACAAAAGCTAAGATTGTTTCCCTCTACTCTTAAAGATGCAGCTTTAAGATGGTTCATGGGTCTAGGAGAAAATATTTGCAACCAATGGGATGGAGAACATGGATTAAAAGAGCTATTCCTTGAATGATACCAGGATTACTGTAGAGTTAGGGACAAGAAAGTGGAGTTATTCCGCATGAATAAAAAAGAAGAGGAATCTTTGGAGGATTACCTTGAGATATTTCTATTTGTTGGGTCTAGAGTAAATATAGACCTTGATGAAGAAATCTTAAAAGAACTCTTTTTAAAGGGACTGAAGGAGGATGTCCTCGAGGTTTTAAATCTCATGGCAAAAGGAGATATCCATCTTATGGCATTTGAGGAGATTGTGAACCTTTGCAGAAACTATTCAAGAAATAAACCTCTAAGGGGTAACAAGTATACATCTACTGGAGGAGTGACGAGAGCAGAAATTGGAAACATGTTGGAAGGGTTAAAAATTGATTTGTTAAGTACCTTGACTACATCTCTGGATTTAATGGATAAAAATCCAAAGGGGCAAGATAGTGAAGAAATTTACTATCACAGATGTAGGAAAAAGCACAATCTGAGGGAATGCCCTCTTAACATTACCAACATTTCCAATATTGCTACTTGTAAAATTTGTGATAAAGGTCACAAAACTAAAAATTGCAAATACATCTCCATTGTTAAAGCTGCCATAAAGGAACCTGAAGTTGAAGAGGTAGAAGACATTTATTTTGTAGCCCAAATATGGAATGGTCCATTCAATGGACCACCAAATTGGTCAAACCCTAGTTATTCCAACTCGCAAAGGCCTAATCAATGGTCTAATGCACCAAACTGGGCAAATTGGAATTCTTATTCAAATAATCAAGACTGGAACACACCTCCATGGGCCCAATTTATGGCCAATACCTATGGAAATCCACCATGGAATCAAGGAATGCCCAACCAAAATAATTGGAATACTAGTAACCAGGGAGGATCTGGTTGGTCTCAAAATCCATCACAACAATAGAACTTTCAAAATCAATTTAGGGGACAAGCCCCTCAAAATCCACCTCAGAATAGACTTCTTCCACCTCCAGTTAACAATAATAATCCTCCTAAGCAACCTCCTCTTCCAGCTCAACCGGTCCCTAACCCTAACAACAACAAGAACATTCAACAAGCCTATGAAACTAGTGAGACGTGTTCTATATCTGTAGTACCTTGTCAACAAATTCAATTGAGATCAGGAAAAGTGTTGGAAAATAATGTAACTCTCATAGAGCTTGAAAATCCCACTACATATTTGTTCAAAAAGGAGGATAACAATGAAAAGGAAATGGAGAATTCACCAGAAAACATTCCAACAAAACAACAAGAAATCCAAATTCCTCAAAGGAAGGAAGTAGAGGTACCTTTTCCTCAAATACTGGCAATACCAAAAGAACCACTTAAGCCAACCTTTAACTTTCTTCAGGAATTAGAAAATGTTACTATCAAGATCCCTTTGTTACAAGCTATCAGGGATATACCCATCTATTCCAAGCTCATTAAAAACATGTGTACAAATTTAGGAAGGAAAAATAAGAACGAAGCACAAACTATTCAAGTCATTGGACAATTTTCTGAGATAATAATGGGAGGTAGGTTATTACCAAAGTACACGGATCCTGGAATACCTATACTCATGGTGCACATTGGTGACATAGCCTTGCAAAATATCTTGGTCGATTTAGGAGCCACTATTAATGTCATGACTAAAGAGACAATAGAATATTTAGGGTTACATAAATTGCAATCAACTTCTATTGTACTCCAACTCGTAGATAGGTCTATTGTTAAGCCAAAGGGAAAACTGGAAGACGTTATAGTCTCTATAAGTTCATGGGAATACCCTGTAGACTTTATAGTCTTACAACCTAAGAAAAAGTTAGGGGGACATCCCTTAATTTTAGGGCGCCCATGGCTTGCAACAACAGATGCTTACATCAGCTGTAGAATGGGAAATATGACTATTTTTGATGGCAAAAATACTAAAGACCTTAGCCTATTCCCTGAATCAACAATAGAAGATGAGTTTCCAAAGCAATTATGGTATGACTTCCCTCATGATTTTGATGAAATCCAAACCTTATCAATAAATGTTCTGAGTGAACAACTTCAACAAGAGGTTGAGGGACCATTACCATTATTGTTAGGAAATCAAAGCAAGGATCAAAGTCAAGACAATGGTTGTTCATCTGAATCTACCATGACTATTAATGAAGCAAGCACAAGTCAGTCTCAACAAATGACACCATATGATTGTTACTTAAATGTTCTTGAACATGAGATAATGGGAATAGATGCAAACATAGAAAAATGCAAGCAAATAGATATCACACTAGGAAGGACCTTGAATATCAGTGATGAGCTCACAAGCATACAAGAGTCACAATTAATAGATGTGCTTAAAGAATACCAATCGACATTCGCATGGAACTATGAGGATATGAAAGGGATACATCCAAATGTTTGTACCCATCGTATTTTTATCCAAGAAGGATGTTATCCAATGAGACAACCTCAAAGAAGATTGAATCCAGCTATGAAAGATGTGGTTCAGGAAGAAATCATTAAACTCTTGAAGGCAGGATTTATATATCCAATTTTTGATAGTCAATGGGTGTCACCTCTTGTGATAGTCCCTAAAAAGAATGGCAAATGGAGGATTTGCATGGACTATAGAGAATTAAACAAGGTAACAAAAAAATATTATTTTCCCTTGCCATTCATTGATCAAGTTCTTGATACATTGGCTGGAAAGAAATATTTCTGCTTTCTAGATGGGTTTAGTGGCTATAATCAAGTTTCCATAGCTGAGGAAGATCAGGAAAAGACAACCTTCACATGTCCAGTAGGCACCTATGCTTATAAAGTCTTACCTTTCGGGTTATGCAATGCACCTGCCACTTTCCAAAGAGTAGTTTTGGCTATCTTTGTTGATCTAATAAATGAGTGTGTAGAAGTCTATATGGATGACTTCACAGTCTATGGTAATACCTTTGAAGAAACCTTGTCAAGCTTACAAATTTTTTTGATTAGATGTCAAGAGAAAAACCTCTCTTTGAGTCATGAAAAGTGTTTCATGATGATGAGAGGAGGCATTGTTCTAGGGCATTACATATCAGAAGAAGGTGTGAAAGTAGATCCTACAAAAATACAAGTTATTCAATCCCTTCAACCTCCGAAAACACAAATAGAGGTGAGAAGTTTCCTAGGACATGCAGGATACTACCGTAGGTTCATTAAAGACTTTAGTAAAATTGTTGCTCCCATGCTTAAGCTCTTAACTAAAGAAAGTGAATTCAATTGGACTGAAGCATGTCAAGAAGCCTTTGAAGTTATAAAAGATAAATTGATTATTGCTCCAATCCTAAGAGGACCAAATTGGAAATTACCATTCCATATACATTGTGATGCTTCGGGTTACGCAATAGGAGCAGTATTGCAACAAGTTGAGAACAAAATACCTTATGCTATCTATTATGTAAGTAAAAATTTGCATGGAGCCGAGCTTAATTACACTATTACTGAAAAATAATTTCTAGTTGTGGTCCATGCCATTAATAAATTTAAACATTACATAATAGGGTATGAAGTATTCATTCACACTGATCACTCTGCCATTAAATACTTAATGAACAAAGCAATAGTAGGAGGTAGAGTGGTTAGATGGCTTCTTTTGCTACAAGAGTTCAATGTCATGATTATAGATAAGGTAGGAAAAGATAACGTCATCGCAGATCACCTATCTCGTATGCAAATATTTGATGATGATGAGTTGATTCTTGATAACTTCCCAGATGAACATTTGTTTGCTCTTTCTATTTTTACCCCTTGGTATGTTGATATTGTAAATTACTTAGTAACAGGAAAAATACCTCAAAACTATACATCGCATGAGCATAGGAAATTGATACGTCAAAGTATTCCTTACATGTGGATTCATGGAGTCTTGTTTAGAAGATGTCCTGACCAGGTAATTAGGAGATGTGTGCAAGAAGATGATGTATATGACATCATTCGAGCAACACATGAAGAACCCTATGGAGGCCATTATGCCACCCAAAGAATAGTCAGTAAAATACTTCAAATTGGTTATTTTTGGCCTACCATGAATAAATATGTCTATAAATTTGTTGAGAGATGTGACACTTGTCAAAGAGCTAGTAAGCCTACCCCTTCGATGGAAATGCCTTTGGTTCCACAAGTAGTACTTGAACCATTCGAGAAATGGGGAATTGACTTTGTTGGACCAATAGACCCTCCAAGTGAAGGTAATAAACACATACTTGTGTGTACAGATTATGTTACTAAGTGGGCTGAAGTTAAAGCTTTACCACGAGTGCAAGCTGAACCAGTCATTGATTTCCTTTATGAAAATATTATGCAATACTTTGGAGCACCTAGAGAATTAGTTTCAGATCATGGAACCCAATTTATCTCCAAAGTGATTGAACATTTTGTTGATACTTATCAAATAAAGCATAATAAAACCTCACCATACCACCCTCAAGCCAATGGACAAGTAGAAGTTACGAACAGAGAACTTGAAAAGATCATTACAAAAACCATAACTGTTAATAGGGGTGATTAGGCTGAGAGATTAAAGGAAGTTGTATGGGCATACAATACAACTTGGAAAACCACCACAGGATTATCACCTTATGAAATGGTCTATGGAAAACAAGCTATCATGCCCATAGAATTTGAGATAGAAACTCTTCGCACAACGGTACAACTTGATATAAATTTGGATAAAGCACAAAAATCTAGATTGGAAAAGTTAAACATTCTGGATGAAAGGAGACTAGAGGTATTACATAGGACTGAAATAACCCAACAACAATGAAATAAATGGCATGATAAACATATTGTACCATGCACATTCGAATCAGGAGATTGGGCTTTGTTGTTTGATTCTCGTTACCAAGACTTTCAAGGTAAACTGAGGACCAGATGGCTAGGACCCTATGAAATCAAAGAGATATTCAGAAATGGTACAATCAAGCTTAAGCCTATAGATGATTCAACAAGAAAATTACTAGTAAATGGCCATAGGCTTAAATTGTATAAGAAGCCATTATCTAAGGAGGAATTCATACACCATCTTAAGCAACAAGCCGAATTGCAGTCCATTTCTGAACTGCAATCAACCACTATTGAATAAAAAATTTCTCTCTCATTTAAAAAAAATATTATGCTTCCTTTGTTTCATCATGAAGTTTCTATATCTGCAGTATTTCTATCTTATTCTCATCAATTTTCAGTCCCAATGTTTCAAAAATAGCCAAAGAGGTAATTCTTTAAAAATATTGTAGGAAATGACTATTATATGTTGCATAATACTTTGTTTGCTAGATAAAATCTGGATGTTTTTCAATTACTCAAACAACATTAGTGTTTTGAGTAATTTTCATTGAAATTCAAGCAATATTTTGATGTTGCAAGTTATTCCTAGTCAATCAAACTTTTCTTGGACTATGCACATTTGAACATATAAAAATATTGTGGGATGTGGAGAGATTGACTCATGTATTACTATTGCCATAAGTGAATAGTTTCCCTTGCTTATCCATCTATGTGCATGGTCTAGAGTACTACTGAATTGGCAAAAGGACAAGCTCACCCTTCATCCCTAAATAAAAAAAAAAAAAGGAGAAGAATAGTAAGGATAGGATCAAATTCCCATCAAGACTTTTGATAGAGTGGTTGGGAATCCAATTCCCCAAAATTCTTACTCCTTCAAAAAAAAAAAATCCCTTGCTCCTCATCTAATCGAGCAAGTATCCCAAAAAGTATCTTCTTGCTTCTCATAAAAATATGCAAGAACCCCAAAAAGCAATAAAAATCCCTTGCTCCCTCTCAAAATGAGCAAGTATCCCAAAGAAAAGTTAAATAAGGGTAAAAGAGCTTGAATCCCTGGAATTCTTAGTATCTTGAACACCATGGGGTACTCTCCATTAAAGTATCCTTACATAGTAGCACTAAGTCTGGACAAGACCTATGGATGCTCATAGATAAGCTAGCTTGTTGGCATAAGTGATCTTTGTTGTTACTCAATCCTCACTCACAATGGTAAATGAATACTCACTGCACACATAGTTGGTCCTTGAGGAAGTTTGAAAACATTAGGATAACTTTAACACCATGATGATTTATGAAATGAATAGATGAAATTGTTTAAATATCACTAGGATGTTTGAAGTCTTTGAGAAATAACTCTAGAATATCCTAAGCAGGCAAAATTTAGAAGCAAATTCCTACAGTTCATTTTCTTCTATCAAAATATGGCTTTCATCTCTCAAAATCTTGTATCTTTTTACAAAAGCCATCATAACATCTGAATATCTATTCCATTTTTTAAAATACTTCAAGTCTTTGATAGATATCTATTTTTGTATACATTGATGACTGATATCAAGCCTTATAATCATTATCTTTCTCTCATTTGGTTACTCCTTAATGAAATTTAGGAAGCACAATCATAAAAATTATAATAAACCCCCATAAATAAAACTCATTATTATGTCATCCATCACTATAAATAAAATACCCTTCATCTTGTTTTGGCTATATAGCCAAAATTATAGTTTGGGGGGATAATAGAGGTATATAAAGTTCACAATATAGTTTGGGGGGAAGAAATAGGTAAAGTATTATTCCAAACTCTAGCAACTATAGTCTCGTAGATGTCTTCTATAGATGTCTTCTGTAGATGCCTTCTGTAGGTATCTTCTGTAGGTATCTTTTGTAGATGTATTTCATAGATGTCTTTTGTAGGTATCTTTCATAGGTATCTTCTATAGGTATTTTGTAGAGTATTTGTAGGTTTTGTAGATATCTTCTATAGATTTCTTTTGTATAGGTCTGTTGTAGAAATTTTACGTAAGCGTCTTTCGTAAATATTATCAGTAATAATATTTGTAAATGATTTTCATAGGTATCATCAGTAATAATATTCTATAAGCATCATCTGTAGATGTCATCCATAAGCATATATCATGAAATATTCTAAGTGTCAAAATTTAAAATCAGGCTAGGCAAAGTGAGACACGTGGCAATTTGAGGAATGCTAGGACACGTAATAAGGGCGCGTTAACAAAAAAATTTAAAGGAAACTTGGTGGCAATATTTTAAAGTAATTAAGAGGGAAAAAATAATAAAATATATAAAAAAATAGCCCTCTTATGACTTGTACAGTTAGCCTAGCACCACATAAACACCTCTTATGACATGTCCATATAAACGAGTGCCACGTGCCAATTAAAATTCATAGTTCTTATTGAAAACATAGTCGTCCTAAGGGTCAAAAGTAAGAATGACATGTTTCATTGGGGCATGTGCATTAATGAGAATGTGGACCAATCCACTTGACCACTTCAACAATAAGTCACCATGTAGGATGAAACATGGCATGAGAGAATGATTAAAATATTGATTTTATTTTATCCAATGGGTGACTAAAAATTATAACATTGTAATAAACCCACCTCACCATGCAAGGTGGTGGGTAGGGTTGGTGCCAAGCAAAAATCGACCACCCAAAGTCTAATATTGTGGAAAGATAGGTGGATATCCCTTCACCAATTGTAAAAGATGACACGGATAATCAATGCCAACCCTTGATTAACATTTAAATGAAGGGTCATGATGCAAGGGAAAACATGATGAGTCTAGAAGTGTCATGGGAAGGACACGATCACCGATCTATGGCCTTCATCGATGAATAATGTAGCAACACTTAGATCTAAGCCGCAGGCTGTCGATTAAAGCCAAATCGATGGATGACGAGTTCAAGATGATTTTAGGGTAAATTAGGGCAAATGGTCTCCATCGTCAATTGGAATTAAACTAGTCTCTATCATTGGATAGAATTAATCGATAATATATGACCTCTGCATGTAGCCATGTAGAGTAAAATTAACCTAAATCACCTCCTTCGATATTGATGACCCTCTGTAACTCGATTTTGAGTGAAATTTCTTAGTTTTTTTGGTAAATATTGCTGAATTTTTTGATTAGATGGTGGCGAGCTTCAGAACTTCATATAATTTCATGGGTAGAAGGATAATTTTTTGATGACGTAGGAAGGGTGGTAGAGTAAATAAAAAATGATAGGTAAAGAATTTTTTTTACTATTACGGATGTCGAAAATCATTTTTATTTCTCTATTGCACATAAATTAAGTGATATTAAAATTGTAGAAGGTGTGCAGAGGATTAGGAGGAATTAAAAATGGTTTCGCTGATAATTTTTTGGGTTTAATATAGGTTTAAAAATTTTTACTTCAATATTGTTCTACATTTTTGAGAAAAACAAACTACTCTACAGAATTATAAAGCAATTTCTTTTGTTATTTGAAATATTTGCAGGGTTCTCGGTTTATAAAACATTGGGATTTCTAAGAAATATTCTGCCTATCCCTTTCTACTCTAAAGAAAAAAAAAAACCTAGACTCCACTATGCCTCGCTCTATGTTTCAAAAGTGTAGTGAACCATCCTCGGTTGAAACCCAGAACCCTAGTGACGTTGTAACCGAGTTATTCCAAAATGCCAGATGGTGGGAGGCTCTTACCAAGTTTAGAGGGCATGACCAAGGAGTGGCTAAACATTTTATCCTAAATTGTGACCCTGATAGGATGACCACTCAAGTTGGAGGTATTCAATTTAATCTTAACCCTAGTTTAATCTTGGAGGTACTGAATCTACCGGAAGTAGGGTTACCATACTACAAAAATCCCTCCAAAAGTGTCACTCAGTTAGTAGCCAAATTTGGTGAGAAATGTACTATTATCAAGGATAAGGAGGGATGGATTAAAGGGGTGTCTACTTCTTCACTTCCCCTCTTATGGTAGGAGGCAGCCATCCTAATTATTAAATTCTTTACCCTAGAAGGATGAATGTCCACCTGCATGGCTTACCATCTTCGTATGTTAATGAATCTAAAGTTTCTCAAAAATAGTGAATGTGTTATCAATTTACCTTACTTCTTGTTTCAATCATTGAAATCTACAGTTTTACGGGTTAAGCCTAAAAACCCCCAAGAAAAACCCAAATTGCACCTACTTGCACATCATGGCTTGATTAAGTTAATAGTCTTAAAGAAAGCTCATGAAGTTAAAATTGCGTGGAATCGGATAGTGGATGAATCTAACCTGTCGGAGTACTCTGAATCCACTGAGAATGAATTTGAAGAAGATAATTCGACTGAAGAAGAACATGAGTCCGATAGTCAGGAGGAAGAACCTGATAGTCCAAAATGTAAATGCCAACCTGCTAAAAATATTAAACCAAACCAGTCAAAAATTAGGCATCAAAAAAATACTATCGAAACTCATAAGAAAAAGGATACATCAGGGCATGAGTCTGATTTACCTAAACCTGAGTCGACTACCAAAATCCTGTCCCACCTTCGGGCGCAAAATACTATCTTACAGATCAAAATTGATAAATTGTGAGAGGATTTCACAGAGCATTCTAAACTGATTCAGTGAGCCCTTACCCTTCAGATAGACATGATCAAACAACTTTCAGTGGATAGGGTGACGAAACCCATTGATTCTATCAACCGACCGCCACCTGTCGATGCTTCTCCAAAAAAAGTTCCACACCTAGTAAAAAGCAAAAAAGTCAGTGAACTTCAGCAAAGCAGCCCATACACCTAAGCCCATTGACTTTTCTAAACTCCTTGACGAAGAAAGTCCCCACCAGCTCATCAGCCTGACGTAGCAAAATCAACCTAAGAAATCGGTTTCTCCCATCAAGATAGGAACCACACTAGGGAATCTTGTCTTGAATGTCGGGATGCCCCTAGAAATCAATGTAGTGATAGATAATATTGTTGCTTCGGTTGAGGAACTTCCACCTTCTCAGACGCAGGATGCAGAGTAGAAGGAAGATTCACATGAAGTTGAGCATATCAAAACTGTTATGGTTGAGACACCAGTGGGCGAACAGAAAGCCAAGGAGCAGGTACAAAAAGTGAAAAGGGAACGCAAGTTACCATAGCCGAGACCACCATCTTCATGGATCTCCACCCGACGAGCACAAGTCGGATAAATTGAACTACAAAGCAAAAACTATTAAATTATTTTATTCAAACTTTTATATTGATATATTATTATTATTATTTGTAGAATGTTGATGTTTTATCTGTAATTATTTTAATCATATACATAAATATTTTGATGTTGATGATGTTGTATATAAATGTTTTATGTTTTAAAATAGTATGTACAGATAATGTTTGATGTTTTATATGAGATTGTGGAAAATAATTTGAAGAATGTTTTTAAGAAATCATTCTGATAATATACTTTTGCAGAACTGTTCTCTAAAAAATAGTATAAAAGATACATCATTTTTTGTTGTTATCATTTTTTGATAAAGTTTTGTATAATTGTGTTATTATCTAGAATGTTTTATCTTCAGTTATTTGATTAGAATTGTGTAATATGTTGGCTTATGTTTTACGTATTTCTAGAAATCTTCATTTCTCAGTATTAATGATTCTTTTCTGGAAATTATGTCTGATGTTTATTTGTTCATTCTTAAATAACTATGATGTCTTGTTTTATGAATTATAAATTTTTTTCTAAAAAGACAATATGGGAAGACAGTATGAATTTTGAAATTTAATCTTTCATTTATTTGCAAATATCTGGATGATGACATTTGATATATGTGTAAAAATTATCATATTTTGTTTATCTTATTTCTCCATATGCATGAGGACATGCATAGATTTCAGTTTGGGGGAAAATGATGAGAGGATATTTGGCATATATTTCTGTAATAGAATGTTTCATTCTTATGTTTAATTAATGATTATAATGTGTTTTATGTAAGTTATTGTTGTATATTTTTGTAATTTGTCAATAAAAGGATAAATGCAGATAATCTGATAAATGTGTTTGTTTTATGTAAAATACGTCCGAGTTATGAGTAATTATGTAGGCAAGGTGTTGAAGAATGTTCCACAGATGAATGATGCAACTAGCGCAAGCCTTGGGATACACCTTGGATGCAAGGAGATGGACGTAAGAACAAAGGATGCAGGAAGCCTAAGGCACGGTGATAGAGCAGTAGCAGATTACTGTTATAGAATATGGTAGCTGAAGCATGTTACAGAAGATAGTAACTGAAGCATGTTATGGAAGATAGTTACCAAAGTATGTTATAGAAGGTAGCTACTAAAATATGTTACCGAAGGATTTTTACCAATAGTTATCGAAGGATTTTTACCAATAGTTATCGAAGGATGATTAAGTTCATTGATTGATGCTGCATGCCACATCATTTTCACATGATAGCCAAGTATTTCCAATCAGCATAATATTTGATTTATCATGTATTCTTCACATGGGATATTGTGATTAATAAAGTCGTTATTACTTTATTCAATAAAGTTGTGTAATCCAACTATTGTTAGGTTTATTAGATTTAGATGCAAGATTGTTGAACCTTTTCCTGGAATAAAGGACATTTGGTTATATTGTATATCTTACAAAATGTCAAAGTTAGTGTTTCTTTGTTAAGTTAGCTTACGTATTGCCACTTGGACCATTCAGGAGGTTTACCAAGTCCAAGCAGGAATAGGAATTGTATTAATTTAGATTATTTTGGTTAGTACATAGTTGTCGCATCATAAGTCCACAAAACTCCACATGGAAAAATACGTGGAAGAGTTTATTCAGAATTGTACAAGTCATCATATATATTACATAGGAAGACCTTTGAAGAGGTCTAATGTTGAAATGTCCAAATGCTAAAATATTGAATTGTCTTGTCAAGATTTTTTGAAAGAACCACGCCAACATGTACATTTGAATCACCAACAATAAAAGTAGCACTTTATTCTTCGCATATGGTAACTGTGTCATTTGTATTTACTGTTTAATTTCATTTATGTAATTGTAATTGTATTTCCCTGCATTCATAGAATAAAATCATGTTAGGAATAGTTATGCATTTTAGTCACTGAGATAAAGTAAACTAGGGGAGAAAGACTTACACTGTCTTCTAGGAGGCAGGGCCCACTCCTACAGCCAGTCCCTAAGCTCTCACCCCTACAATAGGTTAGAAATAGTTAATTAACCTTAGAATATAAAATAAAGTAAGTTGCATTTTCATAAAATATAAAGTCAGAATAGATAAATAAAACTAACTGCACGAGGATCCTCACCAATAGATCAATTCATTAGTAAGTAATTACTATTAGTTAAACTCACCAATAGTTAAACTCATCAATAGCCAATTACTGTTAGAAATTGCATTCTATTTTCATTCCTGCACAATCTAACTCCTATTTGCAAACACCTAAAACTAAAAGAAATCTAAACTAAGCTTAGCATTGATCCCTATGGTATGATCTATATTGGATTGCTATTCTTTAAATCTAACCTTGATTACCCTCGGATTGAAAAATTTAAATGTAAGCTATTATAGTCGATCTCAGATTTTTTGACAATGTCTTAAGATAGAGTTGAGGTAGATTTATTTGAAGTTTCTATGTCATCATGCCTTGACTTGTGTGTATTTTGTATATTCATGTTTATTCCTTGATCAGTCAAAATTTTAACACATTTGCAGGAGGTGAGCCTATTAAGTATTTCACTCTAAATGATATTCATCTTTGCATTGCTCCACTACCAGTCAGGCATTTATAGAACCGATGGAGATGACCTCAATTTACTCTAGACCTACTCTAGTTCTAGCCAAGCATTTATAGCCCTAGTTGAGGTTATCCAGATACCCCAAACACATAGCTACTTTGCATTATTTATATTTTTCTTCTTTTTTAAGAATTATGATGAATTACAAAGCTCATGCTAGGTTAGAAATCTATAAGGCTAAAAATAAGAGTGTATATGTTTTTAGATCAAATCATCCTACCAATGATGACTTCATTCTTCTTGACCTCATAATAGCCTTAAAATATGTGGTAATGTGAAGCTTCCACATAACGCATAGTACCTTCCACCTAATATGTTAAAGATATAGAATTATAGGACAATTACTTAAAACCTAGCCCATAAGATCTTAGTGTCATCTATCCTTACTCTAGATCCTCTTTGTTTGATTGGTTAGAATAGTTCTATCAAAACTACAGTGAAAAACAAAAAAAAATAAAGGAGACAAAAACATAGCCATTGCTAGACACAGATGGTGATGAGGAAAAAAAGAAAGTATCATGAAATTTGGGAGGGCTCAATACTCCTATTTTGCAAAAACAACTTTATATCCTTAGGATGTAGAGTGAATTCAAATTCTTTTTGTTTTTGTCTAAATGGTCCAGGATACACTGTTAACTCTTGATGATTCCATAGAAGAACAAACCGTAATTGAGATTTTACATATTTTTTACTTTTTCTTTTATCATAATGTTTTTTTTTTAGACTGGTAAATTCTTATGGGGCTCTTGATGATGGGTTGGGCATTGGGTATTTTTTCTTGAAAATAATTAATAGATGTAATATTACCTAGGACTAAGGATTTATTAATGAATATGATGGAGAAGTCAACAAAGAGATCAACATCATTTTCTAGACCAATGAGTATTGTGAATTTATTGATTTTATCTAATTTGACCTGTTTTAATATGATCGATTTCATAATTAAAACAAAGACAGAGGAATAGTTCTCTAGAGAATACAGACTCAGTAAACCAATTATGATGTTGTATGAAGCTCTGTTATCAGGCGAGTGATAGTAGATAGGGTATCCATTTATTTATTTTGACATATATTCTTGGAAGACATGGAGGGGATTTGTTTCAGATGTGGTTTTATTTTTGTGATATTCTAGGCTTGGAGGTCTATTTGATAATTTTTCTAACTAATCAATAAGCTTGAGATATTTAGAAAAGTCATCTATTCTTTCAAGAATTGTTATTACTTCTTTTTGTGCTATGATCCTCTGATCAGTATCTTATTTAGACTTAACTATACTTTTAATCTTGTAATTAGTCAGTTCTATCTCATGGTCTTCCTTTGCATTGGGATTCTCAAGGAGAACTTCATCTTCAGATAAACCATCCTTAGTTGTTTACCTTTTTTTAACTTTTTCATCTTCAACGTGTACATTTTTATTGGACAATACCTCTACTTCTAGATGTTGTTCTAGCATTTTTGATATATCACAATCATCGATCTGAAGGCTTTTTGGAGCTTCTACTGTTATAGATTGATCTTGTTTGATTTCATCAAAATTATCATCAGGAGCTTTATGATGATGTTCTTCTCTAAGAAATAAATTTATTTTATCGTTACTAATAATATAGACATTGATATCTTCTTTAGATTTAATTATATTTTTAAGCTTATGATGAATCCATTCTATTTGGTGGTTCACTTTTGCATTGGTCTCAAAAACACTCTCATCTTCAAATTCATCATTATTAATTGTTGTCTCTTTATCAAAATTTTCTTCTTCAGTCTACACTATTTTGTTAGATAGTGCCCCTTCTTTTGAATTTTGTTCTTTCATCTCATTGATATGAGGAATATTCATCTCATCTATTGTACCCTCAAAGTCCATGTCATGGATTTCTTGAAAAAAATCCACTGCAGCTATAAGCAGTTTCCATTTGACTTCATCATGTATGAAACTAGAGGTTTCATGGTAATATCCTCCTTTGAAAATTAAAGCTCTATGTTCTTGATGAACCTCAACATCTTCTTTATATTTAGGATGTGTACCTTCTAAATTGATCCTGATACCCTCATATTTAGGCTCATAATTCACAATTGTTGACCCTTTATCAACTTTTTCTTCCTCAGCCTACACTGTTTTATTGGGTAGTGCCTTTTCCTTTGAATATCATTCTTGCACCTCATCCATATAAAAAATTTTTGTCTTACCTATTGTAATTTTAAAATCCATGGCATGGATTTCTTGGAAAACTTTTGTTTCTATAAGTGGTCTTTGTTTGACTTCATAAAATATGATATTTGGGTTTCTAGGACAATGTTGCTTTCTTTTGGATATAAAAGTTCCATGTTCTTGATGGACCTCAATATCTCCTTTAGATATAAGGTGTTTATCCTTGCAATCTAAATTGGTCCTGACTTATTTACTAGGTCGTTCCAAAAGGTTCATGCTGGGATGCAAAGCTATATATATGGCACAATCATAAGGATTATGGGGTGAATTATATGCAGGGCAATAGAAAGAAAATTTTGTAGCAATATTTGAAAACTTTTGTATTACTACATTTCCCTTCCCTTTTTTGGTCTTAGGGTATCTATTTATTGTATCAAACCTTCTAGTGATTATGTCGAATCCTAGAGAATATGACTATTTTCCCTTTTTTGACCATATTCCTTTCTATGTGAACAACCTATTTCATGCACTCATAAATAGTGTTTACTTGCTATTTTCATAATTCTTTCAATTCCACAAAAAAAACATTCTTATAAAAGCCAATATACTATTGATAATTTTTAACTTTTATGAATATTTTGTTAAAGACATTAACCGATTAATTTTTCTCTTTTTTCATTGTATCCAATTCAGTTATAAGTGAACATGTATTTCTCTTCTTACCATACCTTTTTAAAAATACTTCTTCCATTGTCTAGAAATACGATATGTAATGTGGGGGAAGACTTTTGAACCAATATAAAGCATATTTCTCTAGGGTCTATCAAAATAGCCTAAGGACCACATCTTCTTCTTCAACTTCCAATTAATCTAAGATGTACTTGAAGCTTTGGATATGCTCTTATCCAGTGATAATATTTCTACCTAGGAATTTAGGCAAGTATTTAGGGGCTTTAATACGTAATTGATGAATGTGAGGGTGCAGTCGAAAAGGCCTGTACCTATTGGCTGTCCAAATATGAAGGTATTGATTATTTTGGTTATTCATCATGATCACGGGGGTGATTACAGAAGATACACTTATGATCAGTTAAAATATTCTTATCAGAACAAATTAAGATGCTAGAACCACTATCTAAAGGAACATTTCTTGTTAACAAAAACTTACCGCTATGATACGATTCAATTCTATAAACGATTCAAATAGGTTCTTTTATTCTTGAAATATTTTCTTACCACTCCCTCTTGTATGTGACAAGTCATATTCTTCTTTATTCTATATTTTGTATTCGTTCAGAGTCACCAGCACTTTGGTGCAATAGAATCTCACTCAGGCCAATATTACTTGGCTTTTAAATTTTCTCAATCTCTCACTTATACACGGAGGTATCCACAATACCAAAAATTATGGTGTTGGTGGATAAAACTTTTTCATGAGGAGATAAACTACAAGAATCTATAAACATCAAATAGTCTATCCTTGACAATGGTGCCAAAAATTGTTGTGGAAAATTTTGATATCCTTAAAATAATGGTTGTCATGCTATCAAAATTTTTAGAATCACAACAATATGCAAGCTCTAGTGGACTTACCGCTTTGACCTATATGGGGTTTCAAGCAAATTTATAACATTATAGGTCAGGTTTGGATACCCTAATAAGAACCTATTTAAAAATAGATATTATATCTCTTTAGATCTTCCAGATTAGATGGGTTTGAATCATATTTTTATGATGACCAAGCTTAATATAACACTTCAAGACTGCAGATCGGTGCCTTGTCCATTGGGAAATTGTAGCAGGAATTAAGATTTTATATGAAAAGATCAAAAAGAGAAATAAATAACTGGTGTATTCACATACATTCGAATAACGCAATGCACATAAACATTTGACCATTGAAAGAAAGCACTATTTATGTATTCAAATAATGTAACCCATAAATAGACAAAAAATACATTTACATGTTAAATTTGAAAGAAGGATGAAGTGTTGATTTATATTAAATTCTACATACAAATTACAATATAGACCCATCAGAGTTCCAAGGATCCAATGAAATTCAATACAATGGTTCTTTCCATTCAAATAATGTAATAGAAGAACATGACTCTTTGTTCGAATACCGCAACTAAGAGCCTCCAACCTCTAATCCAGCCATGGGAAATAATCTCAACAACCTGAATGCTCCTTCACAAACCCTTATATAAATGGGAATAATGAGAGTGGGACAAAGGAATACTGACACAAGGAAAATACAACCTAAAATAGGGCACACAGTATACCTTGCCTGCAAAATTTTACAATCGATGCTTGATGATCAATTTTGGATTGAAAGGCCTCTTTTATAGTTTGAATTCTTTAATTATAATTTGAATACTAGGTGCATATGTAGCCACTTGGCATATTCTCTGTCATTCATTTCTCATAGTGTATTCCAAAAAAAATTGTGCTATCATAGGCTATTAGAATTGGAGAAACTACACCACCTATCATAAAATATTCAGGTTGTTCTTGTTTAGTGCATGTCTCTGAATCTTTTTCTCATTTGGTGGTGGTAGGCCTTGAAGTAATTTCTACTTTTCCCTTTTTTGGAATCTCAACTCCCAATAGTTCTATAATTTGATGTTGTAATGCGGTGGTTTACAGTTGGAATTTAGTGGTTTTATAGTTGGGTTGATGAGTTATCTCTTGGGTGATGTGTCATATTGAGATTCTTCTTGATTCATATCTATAATTTTAGTCTTTTATCTTTGTAACTATTCTGGTATCTTCTCCTTTAAGCTAAGTGAGTTTAGTCACATTTAATTTTAATGTTTGTCAATCAGGTGAGATATTCATCTTACTTAACCCTATCGAATGAGTTGCATGCTTGGGTAGATGAGAAGGCTAAAAAATATATGACATTGGTTCTATAGTTGATGACACGACTTGTAATTAATTAATTTTAGGCTTATTGGGAATCATCAGGTGATTCTTCTACATGAGGTACAAATTGAAGAAACTATCATATGTTACTACAGATGAGGAGGAGGCTATTGCTTGGCTTATTCGATCTCATACACACCATCGATTTTCATGAATGATCAATGAGCATCGATTGAAATATTTGTTTAGTGAGATGGTATCAAGTGAGTGGGTCGACCAATCATTTTCCATGGAGGAATTTAGGTAGACTACTTTACCATGGTATCAAAAAGGAGGGAAATGCATTAGTTACGTAGGCTAGACCCTCATTTTTTGCTAATTGGATACCATCGGCTGAAGCATTTAACTTAGGCACATAAAAATATAGATCATAAGCTAAGATATTCGATGAGGGTTAGGTGTTTTAGTGAACAATGGGGGCTATCAAATCGGATATGGAATGATAAATACAACATCATATGACTTAGCCGCTATCGGTTATGGATGTGCACAAAATAATAAAGAGGTGTATGGGTTGTCGAGAGAAGGTAGGGAGGCATTTGGTGACATAGTCTATAGAATCCTTAAGGCAAGAATAATATGTGATGAATCTTTAAGTTGGACATGATGGCTAAGGCATTGAAAACTTTGGAGGCTTCCTTCTTCATTCCCTAGTTTGGTCACCTATAGAAACAGAAGAAAAAAATAAATTTAGCACTTTGTTGGTAAAAGAAAATTAAAATTTGGTATTGTTATTATTAATATCACAAATTTTATCGTCGGATTGAATGCTTGTCCCTTTCCTGGTGCTTTCAATGGCGTAAAAGTTTTAAAATTATTATGGCATGGTGGTTATAGGGGTGGACTACGTGAAGATTTATGTGGTGAGTTCTGGGGCGAACAACACAAAATACTATGGCAGCCATAAAAAGCTGGACAACCTGCTCGGATTCATGGTTGCTACTGATTCCACCATGTAAATTCAAAAAAAAAAATATCACAAATTTTAGATTTATTAAAAGGCTTCCTAAGGTTTAACATTATATCTCATTTTAATTTTTAAATTTTAAATTTTATAATGTTTTAACATTAGGATTAAATGCCAATGTATTAAATCAACTCTATTGTCAAAAACTTATTAATATTCCTTTATTTTTTATTTATTTTTCTGTTGTGTTATTATCATTATTATATCCACACATTTATTTATTATTATCACCTCATTTATCTTATATTATATCAATTTAATATTCTATACTTAGGCTTTAATAATATCTTTATATCTCTATAGTTTAATATATTTATTTATTTATTTATCATCCTTCTCAATCAATTTATTTTCCCTTTCACATTAAAGCTTAATCCTCACATCATAATGTTTTGACCTCAAAATAAATTCTTCGAGCTCAATTTAAAAGGTTTTGAATGAAATTTCTTAAATTTTTGGCCAATAGGGTTTGATTATTTTACTCCTCCATTCTAATGTGTAACAACCCAGGTCTAAATCTCCTGGTTTTAAAAATATCAAAATCAAAATTTCATCATAGATAAGGTCAAATTCACGGACTCAATACTACACACCCAAATTTATATTAGTACATAGGCATAAAATTCTGCACTCCAAGATAAAAGACGGCTGAAACGAGTGCTCAAGATTGGCCAAATACCGTAATAGACCACCATTTATAAGACCCACCTTTTCCTGGATTAAGTTCTAAGTTCTTGAAAAAGGGTTATCCTTCCAAGGACCATATCACCTATAATGGTGGACACATATTTTCTCATCTTGTAACATGGAGGACATTGGTCCCTTTGACCTTTTATTTGTCCTAGTTCATGATTAAGTCTTAAGACCATGCTAGAGTTAGTGTTTATTATGCCTGGTTCCTTATAGTAGTACATAATTCTATGGATGCTATCAGGCCCCACAAATACTCTAGCTTGGGGTCGAAGTATCTTATATCATATCACAATTGATGATAAGATGTCTCATACCATCTACCACTGGACCTTCAAACCTTAAGACCATCTTCCCTAGTCTTGATTTACTATTGGCTATTTCGCAGCTTGATTATGAATCATGAGAATCCTCACATACTACCTCATATGATAACCTATAACAACATCTCATACCACCATTTGTTACTCTCATAGCATAAGGTCCTCTAACCCTTATATCTATGCTAGAGAATAGTTAGAGAATAGTTATCCCTAAATCACAACAACCACCACCTGTGGGTTATCAGAGTTGGGTGGATGACATCATTATCGATGGCATCAAATACATAATAAACCATCCTTCTTGATGGCATCAAATATATAATAAACCATACTTCTTGATATGTTAAAAAAAGTATACCATCCTTCTCAATGTATTAAAAGACCCATTTTTTATAGGTTTACTTCCTTACTGGTAGATTAAAAATGTTATAGTTTTCAAGTGTTTGGATAAATTTGATAAGTTTCCACATAGTTATTTAACCTGGAGTGTGGAAAAAATACTAAAGATCTAAAATTTATAAGACAACTATAACTCATATATATAATACTACTCAAAAAGAATGATTGATTTATTACTAAAAGAAATAAGAAGTCATAACGTAGTAAGTATTTCCTTTAAAATTATATAACCAGGATTCACAACAAAAACATATTAAAGCACCTCTAAATTACTATAATTCATATCAAATATTTTTGGTAGATTATTTAATTATATACAACCCTTTAGTTTTATGCCAAAAATCATATTATATCGATGTGTTGGGTTTATTCTAAGCCTTTTCTACTTAAATTTTCTTTGTACAAGCACTTTAATTGTACAATGATTTATAAATAAAAATAACAATACTATAAAAGAACGTTTGAAATAAATACCAATTTTTTTTAACTAATCAAAGAAATTATCATTTTACCTGATCTACTTGGTAATCATTATTAACAACCAAAAATTATATAAAAACATCAACTGAAATACCCCTACTTGGTAATCATTATTTACAACCAAAAATTATATAAAAATATATCAATGGAACTTGAATTACTATGGTTTGCACTTATTTTGAAATTACCATAGATGCAAATCGTCATTATACTACATGGAACAAAGTAAATGCAAGCTATAACTACAATTTTATCATTGGAAATAAATATGATTTCATTTATCCAAACATTTAAATATACCAAAGTATTTATCACAATAGTCCCTTGTAAATAAGCTGGTAGGAACTACCATTCTACTTTTCAAGGAATGTAAATATTTTTCGTAAATAACCAACTATAATATTATGTTTCCACTTTAAATATTAGCCATTCTTTAATCCAGATGGACTTTCATTTTAAACATTCAAATGATAGTTCTTTTCTTAAATATATTGAATTTAGGTAAAGTAATCTCTAATTGATCTGAGTTTATATTTTTCGGTAATTAGTTTGAATACATGTGTAGACACCTAAAATTTGAACATAGCTACCTCTACATACTTGTAGATCCTTTTGGACACTTGTAGGTTCACATAGGCTATCCTAGACACCTCTAGGATATTGTAGACCAGCGTAGACTATTTTATATTTCTCCAGACCTATGTAGATTATTGTATACTATCATAGATATGCATATACAACTGTAGACATGCATAGACTAGCATAGATCACTCTAGATTAGCGTAGCATATCATAGAATTACATAGGCCATTCCACTAGTTTATAGGTACAAAACCCTATTAAACTACTCAATCCACATCATAACCACCTTTCATCCATAAAAATACCACTTATCAATCACCTAAGGCAACCTAAGCCCTTCCTAGACCTAATTAGGACCCCACGGGACTGTTAGTTCCTAAAAAGTCTTAATTAAAGTTAATTCCAATTCTAATTTTAAAGTAACTTCACTTAAAGTGCACTTTTAAAAAAAAGGCTAATTAGGTTCCTAAACTCTAATTAGTCCTAATTATTCTCTACCACATGTTTGTGCACCTAGTTAGGATATTTCTTAGGAAACCCTAATTTAACCCTAATCTAATCTTAGAGTTGAATAATTCTAGTTAACCCTAATCTCTCCTCACACATGTGTGAGGATGAGATATTTCCTTAGGGAATGTGGGGATGACACCTCACAAACCCTAAACTAACCACTATAGAACCTGACCTTAGGGTTTAATTCTCCTAATCACACCCCCTACACCTTAGGTTTATCTATAAATAGTGGACCTAATACCTCATTCTACATCTCTCTCCCCTTTTAGTTGAAGTACAAAAACTCTATCAAAATGCAACCAAAAATGCAAACAAAGATATTTGATCTGTACCAGCAACATTGCAGCACCTGAGGAGCCCATCCATGTAAGGATTTCCAAAAGAAAGTGCTTACAGTTCAATTCACCCCCCATATTGCAAATTCGACACCAATTCGCCCCCTGACCTATGAACTGGATCTATAGGACTCATTTCACTCCAAATCTATCAGGTAATATCCATTTGATATTTTTATGAGGTTCTATGCAATTTATTTTAGTTTTCATTACATATTTTGAGTTGATTTTTCCTTTTTACCATGGGGCCTAACTGAGGCAAGCCCCCAAACATACTAACTTTATTTTGCAGGTCTAGAACATATGCAAAGAAGAAAACAAAAACAAATACAACTAGCGATGGCACACGTTATGCATGAAGCCCACCTACATTGAGGAGCCCAAGAGAAAGCATCAAACTTATTGTAAATTCATGAAATAAAGAAAGGGGAATTCCCCCATTTGTAACACAAAAGCACTTCAATCATGAATAAAATCAGCAATTCTATATAATCTGTGTTTTAGAAAATTAGTAGATCAAATGCATTTCTTTGTATGTTTCATTCAGGCATGCCCGATGGGACCCCCACAAAGGATTGTGTTAGAATAGTTTTATCATGAATCTAACTCAATCTATTGTTTCTATTTTGTTGCAGGTACTAAATCTAGACATATCAGAGACCCTTGAAGCCCTGATAACCCCCTAGGTCCTCAAAATAGGGATTTAATGCCCCTAGATATGATTATCCCCCTGACCTATTAATCTAGATCTAATTCACCCCCTGGCTTGTAAATTGGTCCTACAAGCCTAAAAAACCCTCAAACTTGTAGGGGTGAGCATTAGAGAAGCAAATCAAACCACCTATAGCATCAAAAACTAGGTATTCCTCCCAAACTTTTTTATTTTGTCATTTATGTGCAAAAATAAATTTACTGGTATATGCATCAAGACATTTGGTAAATTTCCTTTTTCTTACACATCCATCATGCTAGAAATGTTTAGTTTAGTCACAGAAACCTGCGCAAAACCAGAAAGTTCGATTTAGTTAGTTTTCAAGAAATTTTTGCTTTCTTTTTGCAAATCACATGTTGCATAGATATTGCATTTCTTTCTTGTTCTATCACATCAATTTCCCTTCAAAAGTATTTTAGATTTTAATTCTAAAAGTCAGGTTTAGAATTAGGGTTTTTCAAATCTCCTTTGCACATTTCTCTAAAAGCAATCTCGAATCCCTTTGTTGTATAAAGAGCAATTTCAAACTTCTTTCATGCACTTAAGAAGTAGGGTTTCTCACATTTTTTTTACATGTTCCATTAAGTTAAATTTCAAATTCCTTTTTGTAATTACAAATTTCAGATCTCTTTCTTGTTATTAGATTAGGATTTCCCATTTCTTTCACAAATCCCCCATGTAAATTGCAATTACCATATTTCTTTCTACATATTTAGTCTAAAATTACCCATTTATCTTTGTACAAACCTTTATTACATTTCTTTCATGTTTAAAATTTAGGGTTCCATAAATCCCTCTTCTCACATATTCCACATTGGTTGTTTACACACTTTATAGAATAGGTCCTAGTTTCCTTTCCAAAAAGGCACATAGGACTAGATTTATTTTACAAAATGCATCTCACTTTAGCCTTTTGCTTCCAAAAAATGCATCTAGGGCTAGATTTCATTTCAAAAATGCATTTAGTTATATTTCTTGCTTTATACATCATCATTAGAAAACTCAAACCCACACATACATGTGGTTCAAAACAAGTAGTGAGATTGGATTTTATCCCATATCCATCGCTTAATATTGGTGTAGCAGGAGTTGTACCCTCCACCATATCACCTCCTTAGACACCTGGTAGTCCCACATGAGTGTTTTTATGGAATTCATCATCAAAAAACCCACCACTTTTGATACTGGGCTTCTAGATTTCATCACCAGGAGTTACCTTCAGAGTGGGATAGGATTAGATGCCTTTGTCCATAAGGCTCACATAATTTGTGGACACAGTAATTGTCGTTATTGACTAAGCCTACCCAAAGGTGAAGTGAAAGCATGGGTATGCTATAATTAGGTCTTATAAAGTACCACCTCTTCTGATGAGAGGATATAGCAAGCTCATTTTAGTACAATGAGTTCCCCCCCTTTAGGTTATCATTTGACTGTGCCTTCCATATAGGTCACCATTCGCATGTCACAATATTGTTCTATTATGTGCATATTTAGGTGTTGTAGGAGGTTTAGTACTAATGATATTCCTAATATTCTAGAGTATTCACTCCACTACCTATGATTTTACCTAGGAAGTATCATCATCAAAACACCAAACAAACAAAACACCTTATTTTCTGCATTTAGAACTGATTCTAGTTTTGCGTTGTTTGCATGATCACAAATTGGTTTCACCATATCACACCACTCAGTAATTTTTTATTTATTTATGCATATTTTATCATTGCTTTACATTTATATTAGATACAATCGAGTCCACACTTCATAGGGTTACTCCCAACCCCTTTTACACATCACATATAGAACCATAGATTTCAGTTTTTGTGTTATTCTAAAGCTTAATGGTATGACACACATCATCATGCCTATTGTTACCCATAGTAGTGCATGCAAGCAAGTGCACCCTATATAGGAGGCACCTAGCACCCCTTCTAGTTAGGCCATCCCTCCTCCTTCGATCATGAAGGGAAGTCCACGTACACACCTGATCCACTCACAGAATTTGATCCACACTATATAAATACGATGGCTCATGGTGAAACATCCACTTTGAGTGAAGACCTTGCCACTTCACTCAGAATATTATCCATTTCTTTTCCATATATCATAACCTAATCCACTCACCATGTTCTATGATCATGTGATCTACACTATTCCATGACACCCTAACCTATTCTTCACCATAGATGAGGAGACTCCACCTATGTCCCCAACCTTTGCAAACCCTTTCTTCTAGTGTTTATCTCAATCTCTTTGATAATGACTCCTCCCTATTGAATAACACTCACCTTTAGGTTGCATCACTCACCCCTACTATAGGATTGATATCAAACCCTTCCTCCTCTACCACAAGTATCCAAATGCCATAATTTCAAACCACACAACAACAACCCTCCTTATAGGAGCAACAAGCATCACTTCAAACATCACACCCATACTTTTCTCAATATTCTCAACCATTATCATCCCAATAACATTTCTTCCCAATATTTTAGGACCTATCATAGCCACATCTTCAAATCCAAACCATGCAATATCAACAAAAACTAGCAAATCACACCCAATCTGGAGTGGACGCATTCCTCATTCCAACTTACCAAGCTCCTAACCTAGAAGGTTACCCTCCTTAATCCTCATAATTCACACCTCCATCTCAGGTGTCTGTAATGTACCCTACCCAATATTTTTCTCAACCTCCATCTACATCGATATCTAGGTTAATTACTCCTTTTTAGGCCTCGAATGCTAGTATTCTTCCCACCTACAGATCAAGACCCATAGCATGCACTCCTACCTCTCTAGGTTACTCTACACAATTTAGTTTTGCCACCTCCCATCCCTCAGGATAGAGATAGGGCCCATCCTTTGATACCTTATCTAGACCACCCCTAGCATTGATAGCATTAATACCTCCACCATTACCTACTGGATCTACATTCTTTACACCTTCCCCTTTATGGTCATCACTACCTATGGCCCAACCATTATAGCAGGATCCTACCCAACATGTACCCATGCCACAATAAAACATTTAACAATCACAAGACTACTATCCTCAACAAATAGTTTTACACAACCTAGTGTTCCACCAGCCGTGACATCATACGTCACCCAACAACCATCCTACCAGGACTAGTTGAAACACTTCCCACCTCGATACTAGGAATAGTAGAAACTCCAATACCTATCACATTCCTAGGCTCAAACCATGACCAATTATGGTCCATAAAAACCAACATATGATGAAATCTATAGTGTGCTAGTTCATCCATTATTTCATATCCCACATTACCCCTATCACTTTGAGATCCCAAATTTTGATAAGTACAAAGGTAATGAAGATCCTAGAAAACACATCAATAACTATCACTCAACTTGCTACTAGATTCATAGTAGAAACTCCCTTATATTACGTACCTTATCCCTCTCACTTGTGGGAAAATCCTTAGACTGGTATAACATACTCCCATGATATGTCATGTATACCTTTGAATACTTGGCCAACTTATTTTTAGAATAATTCTCCATAAATATTAAAAATAAGACTAACTTCTTAGACGTCTACACCTTGTGATAGTTTGACGATGAACCCATCACCAAATTTTTATGGATATGGAGATCAATCATCCATGACCTCACCCATAGCCTCCCTACCAATGTGCTAGTGACACTCTTCTCTAAGAGTTGCCACAAACATATTTCCACCTCTTTGCAGCTTCATAAAAGATGCACCTTTGAAGAAGACATTACCCAAGGAAAAGTAATTGAGGACATCAAGGTCCATTCAGGTGAATTCAAGTTAAGACAAAAGCCCAACTATAATTCTAACTTTTGTTTCAATATAAATACTCCCAACCAACCCTTACCTTGACTGCGACAAGCCAATCAAGTGGCAACCGCTACCTTATCATCTACACCGGTTCCACAACCCTCTCTTCCTCAATGACAAATCTTTAAAACCAATGCGTCTCCCCCTTTTAGGCCCCAATAGGCTTGTGGCATGCACCCACAGGTCCAACCATGCAATCTCACACCACTTTCTAAACCTTTGCTAGCCCTCTTCCAGAGGTTATATGAGGGAGATCACATCCTATCGCCTGAAATCTGACCACTGGATCCAAACCTACCTAAGACTTGTGGATACAATGAGCAAGCCTTCTACCAATATCATTGATATCATGGCCATGATATTGATTCTCGTTGCTCTTTCTTTTGTCAAGTCCAAGACCTTATTGATAGGGGTACCATCCAGGTTTCAAACCCCCTCATTGCATGAAATCAAAATGTAGGGATCTTCCAAAACCCCTTACTTGACCACAAGGGGCATAACCACCAAAGACCACAAATCAACCCTCCAGGACCACCTAGACAAGTAAAAAATATCCAATGTGATCCCCATAATGCGGTGTAGTGGATATGATCAACCTTACCACTCAAAACTAATGATACCTATCATGCCAAACAACACCCATTGTTTTCCTATTGGTCCAATTCACATAACCATAGTCCTCCATGACTCTTAACACCATACCACCCCCACCATAAAATATAATTACAATCCATGGTAGCCTTACCCACCAATTATGCAACACCCCCACTCAGCTATCCATTTTTGACCTCTTACAACAATCTCAACCCCATTGCAAGGTGTTGAATGACATCCTACATTCCATCGATTTGGAGACACATGACATGAATGCCTTCAAAAAATTTATAGGTAACATCCCATGATGCCTTCAACCCTCCATTAGTTTCCATAATCATGAGATCATAGAACTGGTAGGATAACGAGTAGATCCTCCCCTCCACATCCAAGCAACCATCAATGACATCACCTATAAATGTGTCCTCATTGATACTGGTTCCTTCATTAGTATCATCTCTACAATGGAATTACATCATTTTCATATTCTACTAGCTCATTTTTCCACTCCCTTGCTTGACCTTCATTCATTTGATGGCTCCATGAGACCTACAATAGGATCCATTATTTTACCCATTCTAGTAGGTATCTGTACCATCTCCATCCTTTTCCACATCATCCAAGGTGATATGCAATATAATATCCTCCTTTTTCAACCATGTATCAGGTACATGTAGTTTATACCTTCCATGCTACATCATTGCATTAAATACATCCATGATGAACTTGTCCATTGTATTCCTATCGATGGGGACCCCTTCAAATTCTACAACATTGTAGAACTCCCACCTAAACCTTCCTCTTATTCCATGTAACTCTTTCCTGTCTCTTCCCATAAATATATTGGAGCATCAACATCTTCCTCAATATCCACTTCATTACTTTAATCCCCATCGAGGACACACACCTTGATGTTAGCACCATTAGCACCACCTTCTATAGCACCATCCTTGTGGCCACCATGACCATCTCAACCATCATCTTTTGTAAATATTCCCATGATTCCACAACCATCATCGCTACCTACATTAGACCCTACCACTCCACCTCGCTCATATTCCCCCATGAAATAACCTATTCTCCATACACCACAAACATCTACCCTTCCCTTTCACCCATGACCTAGGTCATTCACCTCCCTGTGTAGTCCAACATTGGTATCCTCTCCTTCTCCTTCATAGTTCCCAAAGGTAGACCATCCTATCCTAGCTACCACTACTAAATGCCATGAGTGGGAACAATGAGCTTCTCACATTTATGACCAATTGCTACACCCTTCTACTACCACTATAAGAGAATCTCATATTGCACCATCATCTTCTGATTAAGATTTACCACCTCATTCACCATCATGTACATCACAACACATCTCCATTTTTATGACAAATTTAGGCCCAAGGGATTACAATGTGCATGATGCCCTCATACGTCTGCCTATCATTAAATCCACCCATGACTTTGACCACCCCTCAACTTCAGTTTTGACCATTAGAACTATTATACAATTAGTATCCCTTGATAATCACAACTTTGTGTATGTATGAGTTGATTCCTCACTCCTGCATGTAGCTCCTGTAGTAACCCTGGGAACGCATGCACCGGTATCTTTTTGTAACCCTACTTGCAATGCTATTTAAAATACCAAAGATAAAATGGAAAGATAAGAAGAAAAATCATATAACACGAAATAACAAAAGACGGATCTCTTTGTTGATATTGAAGCTCGGTTACATGTTGGTCCCTCTTAGGGATACCCATTTTGATACTATAATTTACAAATAGGTAAGGAGTTCCACTTCCATGAAGAGGTGGTGTTCTTATAATAGCTTCATGGTTCCATACATAGAAATGTATGAGAGATTATAGATGCCTCCTTCTCTAGGTTTGTTTCCTAGAGGGATCCCTTTTTCTCTCATATATTGCAATCTTCATCTGATGTACCTGTGGCCCTGCAAGCAATGAAACAACAATGCACATTTAGGTATCTGAGATTGCCTCCATGGACGAGGTTGTTAGTAATCAAATAGTGTAATGGAAATATGATAAAAATATACCATAAAATCATGTAAATCTATGCTAATGATGTGAAAACATAAAGAAACAGAATACAAGGAGCTATGTCTATCCTAAGCTAAGTCTGCAGGCTACTGTCCAAGATAGCAGCTGCTAAAGTAAGCCTTGCCCTCTTTGCCCCAAAGCTATGGGTCAAATACTATAATATGATGTTGAAATATTAGGTGTTATGTTCTTCAATCCATCAAAGCTTCGTCGTCTATGTGATCTCAAAGAGAACTCTCTACATCCTGAAAGCTCTCCTCAAAAATATGTCTCTCTCTCTGATATGATAAAAAGAAGGATCTCTTGTTCATGCTCTTAGGCTTGCACATTTTATAGTGTGAAACCCTAGGTCTATGTCCAAGCCCTAGGAATTAATTTCTCATCTATAGTGCAAGTTAGCATGAGAAGATTTTGTCCATTGTCTATGATTGAAGTACAATTAACTAAAATCTAACTACCCACTTTAGTCTTCTATGCGAACTGGTTGTTAGCATGAGAAGATTTTTTCCTTTTTTTATGCTTGGAGGTTATTTAACTTAAGTCTAAATGCAAACTCAAACCTCCCATGTGAACTGGTCATGAAAAGGAATGCAAGGTCACTCCCACTCACCTTTATTACATGCAGACTACCACTTCTACCTGTGATTATGATTGTTTATCGGTAAACCACTTCTTATGGCTTAGCTACCATCATCTACAGGGGCTAATATCTGGCCACTATCATCTATAGTGGCTAAGGTCTGGCCACTCTAGGCTTGAGCGGCTAGGATCTGCTACTCTTGGCTTGAGTGGCTAGCCTTGGATGGCTTGAAAAGGCCCTAAATGAGTGGTGAGAACCACTGTTAATTCTTGGAAAGTCAAATATTATGTCTTATGATATTATGAGTGTGTCTATGTAAGTAGCTCCCCTAAGCATGACACGATTTAAGTGTCTACAAATACCCCTTTTTATGACATGTTATGTGGAAAATACAACACTGAGCAAAAACGTAGACTAATCTATTTGTAGGGTGTATGGTGATCAATGGTATGATCAACACCAGATGGCCCAATCATACAAGATGACGTGCATCCCTTGAATAATTGAATTAACATTCAGAGGACTTAGCTCAGTGTCTATTGCATGTTAAATTGCACTCATTCCTCAAACTCAAACAACAATTCTGACCAGTAGGAGAGCTACAATTGAAGATGTCATGTCTGCTTACATTCCCAAAAAATAAGGGAAATTTGTGATTGTTGTATGCAATGATTCATAGTACGAACATGATTTTTCTATGATCAAGTGATATTTTGTTGATTTTTATTATGATTAAGTTAAATTTTTGAACTACCTCTTCACACAATGAGCTGGTGAAGAAATGCCAATGAATGAAGTGACAAGTCACTTGACCAATATGACTAATCTGGTACCTTTCTAGCATTTTTTACTTTTATAGGAAATCCCACATCCAAGTGTGATTCTTATTTCTTATGATAATCATCCATACCTATCTCGAGGAGTGGTTTGGCTATCAATAGCCTTCTTAGGGAGTTAGGATGAGTGATTCTATTTATGCCTAGATTGTATCACTTTGAATTAATGTTTTTGATGTCATAGGGGAATTAGAGTGATCCTTTTGTACCCATGGAGCAGTCCGACCATCTTGGTATTCTTTAGGTTTGAAGGGTGGCACATCGGAATTCCAAAATGAAATTATTTTTTCCCTAAGTGGCCTTATGGTTATCTACTTATCTCACTAAAATACATGGAGTGCAAATCGCTGCAATTTTTGAGTGGATAGAGTAGGTAATTGGATACGAGGTCTACTTGAGATTGTGATTTTATGCGATTTTTTTGTTATTTTGAATGTTTTGATGATCTAAAACCACCAAAGTGTGTTTATTTACTATTTTTGTGGGATCCCTCAAGGATAAAATCCTTTATTTTGACTAGTGGATCTGGCCACTGTTAGGTCCAACGACCTCTAAGTTCTTGCCTGTGACCGCTGTCACCTTGAGTGGCCAAGAAGTTTTGGATATTGACGTTAGCGATGGCCAAGGCATAATTAAGGAAATATAAAAATTTGTTTTTCTAGGGTTTGACCTGTCATTTTCACTATTGAAGATTCATTTTTAGAGCTCTAGTGCAATGACGACGGTTGTGACTTTGAAACTTGCTGGTGCTGAGGACATGGCTGTGCAAGGTGAAACATCAACTACTAGAGGAGCCAGAGCTTCTCGGGTATTTCTCTCTTCAAAAACCTAGCTCTCTTTTCTTTGTCTAAGTAAAATTGAACCTCACTAAGTAATGAGCAAAACAAACCTCACTAAACCTGCTGGCAATGAACAAACTCCGTAATTAGGCTTAGGTTCCCTTTTGCTACAGTGGGTTAGTCCCCAATTTTACTTTTTGTCAGTGGCTTTAGCCTAGGGTTTTTTAAAAAATTTCCATTATTCACCTGCTACCACCATTTTGGGTTTTTTGAACTTAGCTTAGTTTTGATGCTTGGGTAAGAACATTTGCTTTACATTCTATTTGTTTTCCCTCCATCTATTATTTTTTTTTAAATTATTTTGTCAGTTTGTAATTTTTTTGATTTTTTGGCCAAGGGTTCACGAGTTTATCATGCTACCCCTTGGTCGTTGTCGCTCAGAGCAGCTAGCTTCGAGCCACTATTGCTTAGAGCGGCCAAGCTTGAATCCCAACAATCAAAATAGCGGCTAAAGCTTGAGCCTTGTTTTTTTGTTTTTTTATGTATTTTGTTGAATTTGTTATGATTTTTTTTGACTTTTTGAATTTTACTTTGCTTTATTAGGTGTAATTTTATTCTTATTTTCCTTATATTTAGAGTAACTCATACTCTTTTGCACCATTTTCATATTTATTGTGAATTATGCCTTAGATGCACTGTAGTTATATTTTGTCTTTCTTCTGCTTTACTTAGATCCTTACTGCTCAAGCTTAGGACCCGAAGCTCTTGCTTGACTTGCTTCCTAGCTTTGATGACATGGACTGGGCCTAGTTCAAGGCCCATGGGTTGTAGTATGTTATCAAGATGCCTTACATCATGGCATATCAGGCCTACCTTATGGCTCTGGCCCACTGTTGGGACCCATGGACTAATACCTTCCACCTCTCGACCGACTAGATGACCATAATGCCAAAATATGTGTATAGGATCTTTTAGATTCCTTTTGATGGGGTGGCCATTACCTCCTTGGACACTAATGATCAGGTGGTTGTCTTCACTCAGGTGTTTAGAGGGCATCATGTGGATGCTATCAAGGACCTCAAGTTTGGAGGAGTGTCTATCAATCATTGGCATGGGGAGGGCATCTTCACGGTGAGGCATGTCGTATTGATGATGGTGATCAACAATGTTCTTATCTTGGACTACTCAGGTTTGAGGTTCTCATGGAACCTTCTGGTGATTGTGCAAGACCTATTGGATAGTGAGGATTCTATCATGTATGCATGGGGTAGATTGCTATTCGCTTAGTTCTATGATGAGTTGTACCACATTCATCGATGGGGATGTGTCATAATTACTTGCAGTTTGCTCCTGCAGATTTGGGGATGAGAGTACATTATAGTAGATTGCCCTAAGGGGATCCTGATCGAGATCACAATGGTCGATGCTAAAACACAGTGCTATGCTACTAGATGGGCTCAAGAGCATGAGGAGCATAATAGTCACACTTTTGTAGGGGGGTTGTCCCACTACACTAATGCTTTCACTAGACTGTTGGTCAGAGACGTCATGTGGCGGCCTTATTATGAGTGTCCTGCTTGGGATGACCCAACTTGTTTTACTGCCAAAACACGATGTGAGCGATGGCTCGTTGGTTGTAAGATTGCCATCCGAGAGTATTTATTCTACTCTCAGGTTCTTCATCAGTACGGATTGTAGCAGGATGTGCCCTTTATACCATTCTTGTATAGGCACCTCAAATCAGAGGAGGACCTACCTCCATAATAGATTATCGAGCTCTCAAATTAGGAGGATGCCCTTGTTGTTGACCCTATAGTGGTTGGGGGAGTTTTACAGACCTACACTTAGTGGTGGGGTGATAGGATGTGGCATGGCATTGGTAGCATAGGGAACAAGGATGATTGCAATGGTGATGGCACAGATCTGATAGGACGTGGAGTCTGAGCCAAGACCGAGGTATGGGTCCAGCCAACAGAGTAGGTGGCAATGGATTATACTAATATTCCTAATGAGGAGGAGTTAGAGCCTGAGGAGAGAGACTCCCCTCTGAGAGCACAACTACATGAGGTCGAGGCTGAGCTTCAAGCCACTAAGATTCAGGTATAGTGGTAAGATACTAAGATTGAGTAGCTCATAGCATAGATATAGGCTTTGTAGGCTACTATTGGGGGTGGCAATGTTAGGATGTAGTTTTTTGTTCCTCTTTTTACACCACAGGAGGCTCTAGTGGCAAGCTCAAGGATAGATGTGGGACAACTCTAGTATTTGTTGGATGAGCATGAGGCGCGGATTCGGGGACTTGTGGATAATGTTACCCTTCTTCAAATGCAGCACAAGAGGCATGGGATTGTCCCTAAGGATCCAAAAGGTGTAGGTGGTTCGTAGGTTAGTGGGCACTCCACCTCAGGGTAGTATTTTGCCCATCCTAGCCAGCAGACCCAGACTCAGATAGAGAGACCTACATGCTCGCATCATTCGACTCGTGATACCACCATAGGGGGAGGTAGCACTGGAGGAGGTGATGCAAGGGGCTCAGGCTTGATATTTTATTGATGTCCTACTTGGTCCTTGATTCATTTTTGAGGTTGGATAACCTACATTACTATAGCCTATAGGCATTTTTGTATATCCATGGACTTGACACACATACTTTTATGATAGCTTTTCATTATGACTTATTATGTGTATCATTTATTGCTCATGTTTTTGTTATTATTTTGTTTTATGATATGATGTGATGATAATATTATGATGATTTGATGAATATGCTAGATGATAGATGATATTTGAAGATGCTTAGATGGATATGTAGATGCTTATATGTTTTGATGATATGATGCAATGTATTTTGATGATGAATGATGAATTCATGATTGTATGTAAATGGATATTGCCTATATATTTTATGATGTGGTTTATGGATGATTAATAACTTATTCTTGTGAATGTGATGTTGTTGATACAATACATGTTTTAACTTTGATTTAATTGTATGCATCTAACTTATGTGATGGAATGGTATAAATGAACCTGTATGCTCTAATAACTTAAAACATACAGAATGCATATGACATTGAAAATATTAATAGGTGATACCACAGAAAGTAAAAAAATAATCATGAATTTAAATAATCACTCTTATCATAAGAATAGATTAAGTATTCATATATGATATGTAATGGTGTGTAATGTATTTTCTTAATAATTTTTGCAAATTAAAATATATAAAGTAGTCAGTGGCCATCTATATACTATTTCTAATATATATGCGGTATCTGTCCTACTATGTTGATACCCCCTAATTTATAGAATCTTATAAAGAAAGTGATGGTGTGAATGATGTTATGATTTGTTGCTATGTAAAAATGTTTGGAGCTTTTTAGAGATTTAAACACTCGAGTTCCCATATCAACAACTATCTACTTACTACTTAGAGTTTTGAAAAGTAAGGTTTTTACCATGGACCTAATTTTCATGATCTCTACGTGTGCAAGTGATTGTATATCTTGAGATAGAATTCAAGCATTTCCTCTGATGTCAAACGGGATTCTTTTAGCCCATTGCTAAGATCAAGGATCCTCAAGTGTTCATATCATCCTTATGTTGGACTTAGTTGGACTATACCACTGGGCAATATTTGGTTACCTAAGCTAGCTCATCCACATTAAAACATTGGTCTACACAAATGCATGAAGCAATTGTAATAGACATATCGTCATGCATAAGGATTTCTCCTTCCAATTTTGTACAATGCTGATAATTCCAGGTATTCAAGCTTTATTCCCTTCTTTTAGGCTTCTCGTTGGCTTTTGATTGTTGCTCATATATAGTGATAAAAATCACTATTTATTTTGATTTGATTTTTTCTTGATCAGGGATTGTTTTTTAATTTTGAATATATGATTTGTGTATTGGATTATTGCTTTGAAATATTGACTGTATTCTTGGCCTTTTGAATATGTACTTTGCTTTGGGATTTTTCTTATTTTTATGTAAGCAAGGGATTTGGATAGGGTAAAGCTTGTACTTTTGCCAATTCTCAACACCTTTAAACTGGTTGCAAAGGGGGATAAGCAAGGAAGATCCTTTTCACTTAAAGTAACCTAGACCACTTTGTAGATTTCATCTTTTCCTTGTACCAGCTAGGATTTTAGTGTTTTAATTAGTGACGGGATCTTGAATATCCAAGGCATTATCATAGCTAGACCTTACCTCCTACTAATAAAAGTTTTCTTCAAAAGTTGATAAGATCACTAGGTGTGGTTGATTAACCAAAAAACCTTACTATATTATGTATAGCAACAAATAATCATTGTGTTGAAAAACACAATTACACACATGTATTAATGGAGGTATGGATTTGAATGATTTGCACGACAAACTAAGGTATCACTTTTAAGGCTCTCATGACATATGCAATTGTATTGGATATGAAAATGCAATGCAATGATGTGGATGCAAGGTGTGAGATGTAAATTTTTTTGTATATTTGATTTATGTTGTTTTTGTTTTTTTGATTATTTTTCCCAAAGGGCTTATTATACCTTTGGGGCTTTTGTTTGATTTTGACCAAGCGGTTTTAATTGCCCTTGGAGCTTTTGATTTGATGGGATTTGACCAAGTAGTTTGAATTACCCTTGGAGCATTTTTGAATTGATTTTGACCAAGTGGTATGAATTACCCTTGGAGCCTTTGATTGTATTTTGACCAAGCGGCTTGAATTGCCCCTGGAGCCTTTGATTTGATTGGATTTGACCAAGCGGTTTGAATTACCCTTGGAGCCTTTTTGAATTGATTTTGACCAAGTGGTTTGATTTACCCTTGGAGCCTTTGATTGTATTTTGACCAAGCAGTTTGAATTACCCTTGGAACCTTTGATTTTATTGTTGACCAAGCGGTATGAATTACCCTTGGATCCTTTGATTGTATTTTGACCAATCGGTTTGAATTACCTTTGGAGCCTTTTATTTGATTATTGACCAAGCGGTATGAATTACCCTTGGAGCCTTTTATTTGATTGTTGGCCAAGAGGTATGAATTACCCTTGAAGCCTTTGATTGTATTTTTGAAATTTTATACTTTTATGATTTGTTTTGTGTTTTTGGCATATTTGAATGTTTTTGAATTTTTGACATATTTGAATGCTTTTGTGTTTTATGAAATATTTGAATGTTTTTTTAATTTTATGGAATATTTGAATGTTTTTGTTTCTATGTATAAAATACCTTTAAGTGAATGATATTGAGAGGCTCAATATCCTCAACACCATCTAATGATATAAGGTGATATGCTCTAGGAAAAGCTCTCTATGAAATCATATATGGACCTATCCAGTTTATCACGAACTTATATCATAGATGCGACTGTAGATTTGAATTCTGCTAGTTTTATTTGAGCACTAGATCTCCAACATTGAATTCCCTTAGGTGGACTTTGCTATTAAGCTCACGCAATGCAATCCTAGTAAATGCAAATATGATCCAAAGAATTGACTTGGAATTCATCAAGAAGCATCAACTTATCAAGGTAGCCTTGCCGTGTAGCATCATCATCTATGAAGTCCTTTGATGTTATGTGTAGAGTCGGGATTTCTAACTCTAGAGGCATGATGGCCTTAGTGCCATATAATAGTGAAAATGGTGTTGCCCCAGTGGGTGTCTATATACTAGTCCTGTATGCCCATAGTGCAAGAGGCAAGTACATATGCCAATCCTTGTGATTTTCTTGCATTGTATTCCTCAAAATGGAGACTATTGTTTTGTTTGAGGCTTCTACTTGTATGTTTGCTTACGAATAATAAGGTGTTGAAAAAATATGTTGAATATGGTATTTTTTCATTAAAGCACACACATTTTTGTTCTTGAAATATGGCCCATTATTCGATATTATCTTTGAAGGGACCCCAAAATGACTTATGATATTATGGAGTACAAACTTCATAATCCTTGGTCCAATTGTTGATGTTAAGGGAATCACTTCTACACATTTAGTGAAGTATTATATGGTTGTTATGATGAATGTGTGTCAGCCTGAGGATGGGGGTGAGATCTTCCCAATCAAGTCTAGTCCCCACTGTGACAATGACCATGCTACCTGGATGGGTTGCAAGGCCTGTGATGGTAAGTGTGTTAGATTTGCATGATGCTATCACTTTCTACACTTCTTGACATACTCGTAGTAGTAATTTTCTATGGTGGGCCAATAGTAACCCATTATCAAGATGCGTTTGACGATGGCCATGCCACTAAAATGGCCTCTACATGTGTCGTTGTGAGCTTGCAAAATTGCCCAAGATGCTTCCTGGGGCTCAAGAAAATGGAGTAATACTCCATCATATCCTTGATTGTAGAGGATTTTTCCTAGCAAGATGTATCTTGTTACTCTCTGTTTGAACATTCGCCTTTTAGCATGCGATAAACCTTGAGGTACTATTTCAATCTTAAGGAAGTCCCATAGTTGGAAAAGCCAAACCTGATAAGCCATGACTTCTATAGAAAATATGGCTTGCTCTTCCTATATTTTTGAGCTAGTGAACATGGATTGAGGAACAAATCTATGGTGTATGGTTGCACCACACTATATAGGTCCTTGGGTGATCAACAACCCCCAAGGTGTCGTTTGTAAGAAATCTTTGGTTGTGAAAGACCACTCTTGATTTGGCTCATGTTGACTGATTCTTGATTGTCAAAAGCTTCACGACGTATTGCTGAGTGTGAAAGAACCTTCACATGAATGGTTGTAAAATTAGCAGAAGGATTCTAAGAGATTAAGGATCCCAAAGAGGCCATAGTGTCTACAAATCTATTCGACATACTAGGTATTGTCTCGATGTTGTACCATTCTAGCTGGGCTAGGTGGGTGTCAACATGTTCCTTGTAGGTCTTCAGGAGTGGACACCTACATTGGAATTGTCCTTTGACCTGGTTTACTATGAGCAAGAAGTCACCAAAGATATTAAATATTTTAATGTCTATTTCTACGGCTATTTGGAGTCCCAGGATCAATGCTTCATATTTTGTATTGTTGTTTATGCATAGGAAGTCTAGTTTGAATGATAAGGGCAATGGAGCACCTTGTGGTGTGATAAATACAATCCCTACTCCACCTCCTTGTTCACACTTTGAACCATAAAAGAACAATGACATGTCTCTTTATTTCTTAGGTTATTCGAGTTTTTGTGGATCTGATAATGCAAATACTACATCATCAATTAATTCTATGGTGAGAGGCTTGTTATCCTGAAGATGTACCTCTACTAATTGATCTGCTATGACTTGTTTCTTGATGGAATTTTGGCTTATGAAATATAGATCAAATTTTGTCAATAACATGATCCACTTTGTGGTACATGTATTGTGATATGTTTTGCTCATCATGTACTGCAAAGGATTTTATTTTGATATGATGTAGGTCATATGGCTCAACATATAGTGTCACAACTTTCAAGTTACAAAGACCACTGCTAAACACAACTTTTCGACATACACATATCCTAGCTCATAACTCACCAAGGTGCAACTAATGTAATATATGGATTTATCTTTGTCTTGTGCATTAATTTTTGCTAACATGGTGTCCAATGCAAAATCAGTAGCCGATATATATAGTAAAAAAGGTATGTCTGGCCTTGGTGGAGCCAATACTGGTGGTGTTGCTAGATAAGTCTTGATTTTTGCAAAGGCTTGATGGCATTCCTCGTACCAATCAAAGGGGACTTCCTTACATAGTAACTTGTTCATAGGTCTACATTTGTTTTATAATTGTGCGATGAATCTTTTTATGGATTCTATCTTGCCTTGTAGGTTCCTTAAATCCCTAATGTTGGTAGGGGCAGCCATTTCTAGTATAGCCTTTACCTTTGCAGGATCTACTTCGATGCCTCTCTTGGATACGATGAATCCCAAAATATTTCCAAAATTTACACAAAATATGCACTTCTTAGGATTCAATCGGATGTTATGTTCTATAAGGTGATCAAATATTTGTCTAAGGATGTCGACATGCTCTTACCGCAATAGGGACATGGCTAGTAAGTCATCCATGTAATATTCCAATATTTTATGCATATAATCATGGAATATGTATGTCATGGCTCGTTGATATGTGGCACCAGCATTTTTGATATCGAATGACATCACTTTGTAAAAAAATGTTCCACATGAAGTAATGAAAGTAGTTTTATGTTGATATTTGGGCTTAATCTAGATCTCATTGTATATGGAAAAATCATCCATTATGGAGAGCATTTCATGACCTATGGTTGCATCCACAAGAGCATCTATGTTTGGCATTGGGAATGAATCATTTGGTGTTGCCCTATTTAAATATTTGAAATCTGTGTAGATACGGACTTTTCCATTAGGTTTCCCTATGGGTACCATGTTCGAAACCCACTCAGGGTAGTCGATAGGAACTATGAATACTGCATCCAGTAGTTTTTGCAATTTTTTCTTCACCATCAAAGTGATGGTTGGATGCATTTTCCTCAGTTTTTGCTTAACTGGATTCTTCATGAGATCCAATGAAAGGTTGTGAATGACTAACTTTGGATCTATCCCTGGCATGTATTTGTAAGTCCAAGCAAAAATATTTGGCCTCTCCTTGAGGGGAGGAATTAGGATGCCTTGTTCCTCTGGATATAAAATTTCTTCGAACTTGAATTTCCTTGGTTGGGTAGGATCATCGCTGATGTCCACCTTGAAAGTCGCTTCTATAGCCATATGTGACCCATACTCCAGGTAATGAGGCATGGGTTTCAAATGAATGTCATCGACGGTATTTATAGGACCTAGTGACTCAGGTTCCAAACCAACATGGAAGACATCATATGCATAACCTAATGCAAAATGGAATGGCTATAACATATCTTCATTGGGGAAGAGGTCTTTAGGTTCTATGGGTGAATTAGTGTAATCCCAATCAATAGCCTCTACATCAAGATGCAATGATTTGGTAGGATCTGCTAGATTATGAAGTGGAGTGGTAAAATCAATGGAGATCATGTTGATGGATGGGATGAAATCTCTTGGACCACATGGGTGTAATCTTGTCTCAGGGGTTTCCCTTCCATACTCGTGATGAGGTTCTAGAGGAATGGGAATTTATGGATCTGGCCCATGAGCAGGGTGAACAATAGGATCATTGGTATCTAACCGCTCTCTAAATGTAGGTAGAGGGGGATTGACCATCCAATGAATTGTAGCTAGGTCAATAGGTCTCCCAAAAAATTAGAGATGAGGGTCTATGGCATGGAATGCCACCTCTCTCTCTACTAGCTCGTTGACTTGCCGCAAGTGGTGAGGTCCAAGATAAGCCATATCGGTCTCATCCTCAAAGTCATCATCACTTATCTAGAAACCATTAGCATTGGTATGCGACCCTAAGACAAGGGGCTCTTGGCCCCAAGTAGGCCATCTCTATTTCATATTCATATTCTTCATCACTTATGAAGAATCCATTTGCATTTGTCTCTTGCTCCAAAGTCAGGGGTTGATGGCTTAGGCCTAAGTAAGCTCTTTCTATTGAGTCTTCTGATTCATAGTCACTTTCATCTAATGTATATCCACTCTCATCATGGATGGACCATGTGAATATTTGCAAATAGCGAGGCCCCTGATAGGCTAAGCCAAGTTGCACCTCATCATCACTTGCCTCATATCCATTCTCCTCATCCCATGAGTTGTACCCTATTGGGGTGGAATCAATTGAGGTGTTTGGATGATAAGTTTTTGGAGGCGGTATGTTTACCATGGCCACTTTTTTGTTGCTCAAATTTACTATTCTTAGGGGGTGATAAGGAATGAAATCAATGTCTTCTCCCAACCCTATGCTTAAACTTTCCAATGCTACTACAAGAGAGTCATATTGACCTTCGCTATAATAGCCTAAGCCAAATATATCGAATGGAAGCCAATATAGTGGCTCGTATGGCCGTCTGCGCCCCTGATCATATATGCCAAGGCCATAGCCATGCCAATGGCAATGCTCAAAGTAGCTTAGAGAAAACTCGGGATTAGAGAGGTAACGAACATTGACTATGAATAATTCATCACCATCCTCTTCTATATTTGAAGACTTATGAGCGTAGTCCAGGCTAGCATAGACAAAATTGGTTTGGTTGGGAGGGATTCCAAGTGGAACCACTGTTCCTACTAGTGGCCTCAAGTCTTTAGGCCTCCCTATGTCTTGTGCAGACTCAATGATAGGTGTAAAGGTAATATTCTACACAAGGTAATCTCCTATGCCTATACTTTCCAAGTGTATTGATGCATGCGACGTGGATGACCCCACGGATGATACTAGGGAAGCAGGGTGATAATCACTATCTTCATATTGATCTTGAAGATCTTCCTCTTCCATAGGACTTGGTATTTCAGCAATGGCTACAGTTGGCACTTCTTTGGGCCTTTCTTCCTTAACTAAGGGTGCCTTTAGCTTTTGATTGTATTTTGGTTTTGACGTTGATGGTACTTTAGAAGCATTGACTATCTTGAGTGCACCAGGAGGTGTTGATGTGCATGGGTCTTTTCTTACCCCTTTGTCTTCATTATCCACTTGTGTGGTTGGGGATGAAGGTGCCATGTATAGGTGAGTAGAAGGGATTACAAATTCTCCTGGAATGTCCACCTAATTGACGTATTTAAAAGGCTCTTCATCGGCCAAAACCACATAGACTTTGTTCTCGTGCACATACTTGACACACTGGTGCAAGATCAAAGGTACACACTTCATGGCCCTTATCCAAGGGTGCCCTAAGAGGATGTTATATTGCATAGCTCCTTCCAAGACATGAAACATCATAGGGATGGTCTTGTGCCCCACCTTGATGGGTAGGACTATCGTTCCCACAATATTGCATAAAGCATCATTAAAATCTCTCAATGTGTAAGCTCCTGGAATGATATTAGACTTGGGGATCTTGAGGTGCTCTATTGCAGTTGTTGTGATGATGTTTATCGATGAACCTGTATCGACTAGAACCCTCTTGAAAGGTAAGTCATTGATCGTCACTACAATGTTTAGCGGAGAGTTTGGTAAGGCATCAAGAACTATCTTAATCTCATGATCATAGAATTGGATTATAGGTTCTTGGTATTCTTGTACTTGTCCCACAAAGTGTGTGAATGCATTCGCATCTTGTGGTTGGAGCTCAATAATTCTTAAAATCTCCATTAGAGTCTCCCTATGCTTTGGGGACTGTTGTATGAGCTCATAGATGGATAACTTAGCTAGAGTTGTCTATAAGTTTTGCTCCAATATACTTCGAATAGTTACCATAGGTCTCATTGGTGGACCTAGAAGGTTGTCTTACCTTTTCCTAGGAGTGGTTGGGATGTTCATGGGAGCTGTAGGCGGTTGTGGTTGACCATACCGCCTAGTCCTTGTTGTTATGTTAACAATCTCAACCATCCCAATGCATCCATGGGTAGGTATGTCAGCTCGAACCTGATTGACTTGGGCCCCTTGCTCTCGAGGGGCCTCATGATTGGGCAATGGGTTTTTGTATATGCCCATGTCTCTATTATTGGGAGCTAGTGGGTTGTCAACTTTGATCTCTCCTCACCTCAATCATGTTTTGCACTTGATGCTTAAACCCGATGCAAGCCTCAATGTCATGCCTTGGTATCCTGTGATAAGGGAAAAATTGATCTTCCCTATATACTTTTGGCTTAGGATGGTTGGGATCTATAAGAGGTATATCAAGAAATCTGATCCTCTTGGCCTCGCTCAACTGATTAAATATTGATTGCATTGATTCTGTCAGAGGCGTGAAATAATGAGGCGACTTGCATTCTTAGTTTCTTCCCTGATTGTTCTTTTGGTCGTAGTTGGATGGTGGGGGATGTGCTTGATAGTTCTAGGGTTGTTGTGCACCCCCATCCTTGGGTGTAGCCAATATGACTTGATTTATTGGAGCAGGATTGCCTTTCTTCTACTTGTACTTGTCACTCTTACCATTCTTGTTCCACTCCTTTTTGTTTCGGATTTTAATGGTTCCCTCATCTACTTTTATTTCTTCGATGAGCTTGGCATGTGCCAAAGCTTCTTCAAATGAAGGATACTATTGGAGTTGTAGCAAGAGGGAGATATGTTTAGAAAAAATTTTGGTGAACATGTGAATGATCTCTTCTATGGAAACGAAGAATGATAATTTTTCCATGACTTTTCTCCATCTATTCCCATAATCCATTATTGGCTCATCATCATACTATTTCAAGTTGGCCAGGTCTGAAAGGTTCACCTTCTTCTTAGCACCAAAGGAGAAATGCTTTAAGAATGCATTTACTAGTTGTTCAAAGTTGGTTATGCTATGCTTAGGTAGTTGGTTGAACCATTGAGTGGCAACACCTAAAAATATCATTATGAATGTTCTTAGCATAAGAGCATCATTGTCTTCAAGATGAAAACAAGTGTTGATAAAGTTGGTGACATGTTCTTGTGCATCCTCTTCACCTTTAAACTTATCTAACCTAGGAATATCAAAGTGCTTAGGATATGGAGGGCTAGGGATTGATGGGCACAATGGTTGGTTGTGTATTTTGCTCAATGTTGGTGAGTTCCCAGCTGCCTCTTATTTCTCAAAGGTTTTCATCTTTTAAGAAAGCTCTTGAAATGCCTTTGATGCATGGATTTCCTCCTCTTGTAAGCCTATTCACATTGGCAATGGAGGTAACTCTCTATCCATTTGATTTATTCCATTTTCCTCCCTCCTACGAGGGGACCTAGGATTATGATCTTGGTTTGTTATGTTTTCCCTTTCCCCATTAGTTGGATTTTGTTCATGATTTGGTGGGGGATTTTATTGTGGGCTATCTTGTCTAGTGCACCTCTCCTTAGGTGAGTCAACGTGTCTTGTTCTTTGGTGGTCACCACCATTTATCTATAAATTGTTAAGAGCTAACCACTCGACTTGCTCTCTTAAGCACTGCTCATGTTGGTGCAAGAGTCTTTCTCTTTGTTTCTCTTGTTTGAGAGCTTCTACTAGCTCTCGCTCCTTACGTAATGCATTTTCTAACCACCTCATTCGGTTAGTTTGTGCTATCATAGAAGAATCATGTTTATCTAACTCTGTTCTTGTTGTCTTGACTCGCAGATTCCTCGAGGGGGTTTCTATTGTATCTATACTCTTGCTAGTTAATGTGACTTGTTCAGTGTATTGTTGAGTATCCCTATGATCAGACTCCATGCGTATTCTGTGGGGTCGCTCTGAGGTACCCCTAGAGTGGGAGGTGTGTTTAGAAGTCATAGTTCATGAGCTTCCAGATGTAGAGTTCTCAGTAGCTACAGTTCTTTGAGTGGGAAATTGATCCAACCCATCTAGTTGTCTTGTTTTCCATGGCTGGTCCCATGGGGTGCCATTTACTCCTATGAGGTCATAGTCTATGGGAATATTTCCTTTTGTGTGAAGGGTTTCTTCTATATGATTCCCATGACTAGATGTAGCTCTAGTTTCCTTCCCTTCAGTGGGAAAACCTGTTTCATATGTTTCTTGTGAGTCTTGAGGTGTTGCAATTATTGTTTGCCTTCTTGATGAAGAGGGCTTGGTGGTAACATGTTTTCTCCATGTGGATGGAGATGTGGTAGTCTCATCATCCCTATGTGAAGAATGAGTTTTAGAACCTTATTTATGTCCATGTGAGGAGGAATCCCTTGAAGCTTCCTCACGTATTTGAGATGTTTATGTGTGTTTAGAGGAGGCCCTTGAGGTCTCCTCATATCTCCTTGATGAGGATGGCTATGAAGCCTCTTTTTTTTATGTGAATTTATTCCATGATGTGGTTCCTTACTTGGGGTTTCTCGAGGAGATCCCCCAAGGGTTGAGTTATCACCCCTTAGGCTCGTGGAGCTACATCTCACGGTCTTATAGGTAGGTCGTTCAATGTTACTACGACTCCGCCTATGGGCATGAATTACTTCTGTCTCTCCCTTGATATCAGAACGAGGGTGCTTACTTCTTGTTTTTACCATGTTGTTTTATGACTTGATCTTTTGAGTTGCAATTTAGGAATGACCACACAATACCAAACAAATGTTTATCTTGATTACCGATTTGAGTGTGCCCTAAACTATTTGATGTGTTTTGATGTGTTGTTCTCTTGATTTCTTTGCTCTTGTTCTTGGATTAAGAATGAGAAGACTCATCCATAGTGACAATCAAGTACACTCATGCCAAACATGATTTTCTCAAAAGAAGCTAGGGTACACCATTGAAGACCCAATGGAGGGTTTGCCTAGCTCTTCCACTCTAAACCAATGATTGTTCCAATAGTGGGAGACAATTTGAACACAAGTAACTTAGTGTCACTATAAGTAAGTTTCTCAATCTATTTCTAGGAAGCTCTAGGGGGTAAACCAGTGGAAGGAGATGAATTCCAACGTCACTGGACTGAATTGAAGGTTGGTGATGAAATCCAACTCTCCAATGTTTAAATGAGACGTGTGTGTGTGGTGTTCATTTTAAGCTTGCATAACATAAAGTGCATCATATAGCAGCAATGAATCTTTCCTATATGCCTAAGTGCAAAAATACATTTCAATATTCAGAAAGATGCATGAACTACTATGATTTGTATGAGTGCACTTTATTTCATGCAACTATGGCCTCTAGAAGGGCCTCAAAGCAAGCAAACAACATACAATGTCTAGCATGTTGGATTCTAGGGCAAAATTTTTAGGCATAAGCCATTGTTCCTAGCAATGCCTAGTGGAAAATTTAAAAGAAGATCTAAGATATGTGAAATGCTTAATTCTTTCTTCTTTTATTCTTTCAATTTCCAAACATAAATGTGCTTTAAGTTCTCTATTTTAGACACACAGAAGTAGATAGAAAGCTATAAAATATCAAAGAAGCTATACCAACCTTTGATCCAGCTCAGAGAGTCAGTGTTTTGACCTTTGCTACACTCCAGTTCTGGCCACTATTGACTAGAGCGACTGGTTCTTGGTCGTTGTAGCTCAAAGTGGCTAAGCTCTATTGGTTGCTATAGCTTAGAGTGGCTAGTTTCTAGCCATTGTAGCTCAGAGAGGCTAGACCTGCACATAAAACTAAGTTAGTATTCCGATAGAAAATGAAAAATTAGTGGTGGTCCCATCGTGATCACCATCTGTAGCGACCTTGGGAATGCACGCACCGGTCCCTTTTTGTAACCCTACTTGCAATGCTATTTAAAATACCAAATATAAAATGGAAAGACAAGAGGAAAAAGCATATAACATGAAATAACAAAAGATGGATCTCTTTATTGATATTGAAGCTCGGTTACATGTCGGTCCCTCTTAGGGATACCCATTTTGATACTATAAATTACAAATAGGTAAGGAGTGCCCCTTCCATGAAGAGGTGGTGTGCTTATAAAATCTTCTTGGTTCTGCACATAAAAATGTATGAGGGCTTACAGATGCCTCCTTCTCTAGGTTTATTTCCTAGAGGGATCCCTTTTGCTCTCGTATGTTGCAATCTTCATCTGATGTACCTGTGGCCCTACAAGCAATGAAACAACAATGCACATTTAGGTGTCTGAGATTGCCTCCCTAGATGAGGTTGTTAGTAATCAAAGAGTGTAATGGAAATATGATAAAACTATGCCATAAAATCATGTAAATCTATGCTAATGACATGAAAACATAAAGAAACAAAATACAAGAAGCTATGTCTATCCTAAGCTAAGCCTGTGGGCCACTGTCCAAGACAACGGTCGCTAAAGTAAACCTTGCCCTCTTTACCCCAAAGCTATGGGTCAAAGACTATAATCTGATGTTGAAATAGTAGGTGTTATGCTCTTCAATCCATTAGAGCTTCATCGTATACATGATCTCAAAGAGAACTCTCCAAGTCTTAAAAGCTCTCCTCAAAAATATGTCTCTCTCTTTCTGATATGATAAAAAATGGATCTCATGTTGGTGCTCTTAGGCTTGCACCTTTTATAGTGTGAAACCCTAGGTCTATGTCCAAGCCCTAGGAATGAATTTCTCATGCATAGTGCAAGTTAGCATGAGAAGATTTTATCCATTGTCTATGTTTGAAGGCTAGTTAACTGAAATCTAACTGCCCACTTGAGTCTTCTATGTGAAATGGTTGTTAGCATGAGAAGATTTTGTCCTTTGTTTATGCTTGGAGGTCAGTTAACTTAAGTCTAAATGCAAAATCAAACCTCCCATGTGAACTGGTCATGAAAAGGAATGCAAAGTCACTCCCGCTCACCTTTATTGCATGTAGACTACCACTTCTACCTATTAAACCACTTCTTATGGCTTAGCCGCTATCGTATGTAGTGGCTAATATCTATCCACTGTCATCTACAGTGGCTAAGGTATGGCCACTCTAGGCTTGAGAGGCTAGGATCTGGTCGCTCTTGGCTTGAGTGGCTAGACTTGGATGGCTTGAAAAGGCCCCAAATGAGTGGTGAGAACCACTATTGATGCTTGGAAAGTCCAATATTATGTCTTATGATCTTATGAGTGTGTCTATGTAAGTAGCTCCCCTAAGCATGATATGATTTAGGTGTCTACAGCTCCTTCACCACCACAATATAGTTTCTATGGTACATTGGACCATATGGCCGATTATCAGTTCAACTTACATTATCTTTGGTACTTCCATTGGCATGGATTTGGATTAGGACATTATGAACAAGGGTTGCATACACCCATTAAATCCCATGTACAATTAATTACTAATAAATTTGGCTTATTTTATTGCCCAACCACCATTCACACATTAGAGTATGACCTCCATGACCTATCCCTATACCATTACCCACTTCCAACACACACCATGGAATATTATATCGATATGGGTATTCTAGACGATAACCCATCCCCACACTCAATTGTCATAGTTCCCTGTAATTTCTTTCAAGAAACTCCTCTTTTCAACACAACATCCTCATGCTATATCGATAAATTAACAAGTTAATTATCCACATTGTCTCTCAATGCTCATGATCTAGAGCATGACATGGCATCTCCTCCACTGTCACCAACAGATTTGGCCACATTTTTTCTCCTACATTGGTAACTTCATAGATATGCTACTCAACTACGTTCTCCATCGATTGTATTGTGCACTTCATTGAGTCTCCTACAACATCCATTGGTTATTGAGTCTACATAATTAGACTCTTCACCATCCACATCCCCCACAACATCGATTAATATGGTCGATGTGGATATTTTCTCCCCACTTCAATACACACACCAGCCAACCCATGACAACACACTAAACCTTAATTTCATTTATCTCATGCACATCTCACTAATATCGGTACCCTAACATTTCTTACTTTCACCTCATGTCTTGTGTGCTACAAATTCTCCTTCACCCTCTACACCACCTCACATCCTATAGGTGTACCACACATACGTCCACCTCGATGATGAGTATGATATTACTGAGGCCATTGGTTACCTCCACATCATTCTAGTTCTAGAAAAATTATGTTATGGTTCTTATATGATCATAGAGGATATCATAGATATAGATATCAGTGATGATCCCAAAATTTCCCACATCATTAAACTAGTCATAAGCCTTTCACTTGAAGAGCACATTTTGTTCACTACTTTTATATGAAAGTATATCAGAGTCTTTTCATGGTCCTACAAGGATATGACAGGCCTCAATCCCACCCTTGTAGTCCACAACCTCATGCTAGATAAAGATGCCAAACCTATGAGACAAAAACTATGACACATGCACCCAATAGTTTCGTTACTAGTTAAATCTAAGCTACAAAAGCTCTTAGACATGGATTTTATATTACCCATAGATTATTTTGAATGGGTCTCCAACATGGTTCTAGTACCAAAACCACCTGATGAAGTATGTGTCTATACTAAATTTCATGATTTAAACAAGGCTTATCCCAAAGACAACTTCCCATTACATAATATCGACTCACTCATTGATTCTATTGTAGGGCATGAGATGATCTCTCTTATGGATAAATTCTCTAGTTATTGTTAGCATATCATATAGCATAGTGCATAGTTTATTTCATTTATTGGTAGGGTAAAATAAATGCTTTAGCATTCTCTAATTAATGAGTTCATTTGCCAACTAACTCAGATGGTTCAACCAACTGAACCACCCAATGAGATGTATATAACCTTCATCTTTATCAATGATCAATTTGATTTGTAGTTCGTATTGTTTATCATAGTGCCTTATTTCTATATGGTACTAGAGCTAGGACATTAGGTGCATTAGCAGTAGAGGTGGAGGTCTACACAAGGCCTGAGTGAGCAACATACACTCGCACAAGACCCAAGGCCCACATGAATGAGCAGTAGACACTCACACAAGACCTGAGTACATAGAACACACATAGATCCTAGATTTTTGACTAGGCACAAGACCCAAGAACATGATGTATGCCAATTGAGAACCTAACCAAATGTTGATGTGGACCTAACAAAGGACACGTGGACTTGATAGATGTTGACATGGACCTGATAGAGGACATGTGGACCTAATAGACACTGACATGGACCTGACAGGAAATGTGGACCTGATATATGCTGACATGGACCTCATAGAGGACACATGGAACTGATAGAGGCTAACATGGACCTGATAGAGGACATGTGGATAGAGAAATTTACTCAACTTGGATGCTAGCATGGATGTGTTGGTGACTTGGAGGCTAACGTGGATGTGTTGGTGGTAGGCTGAGGAGGCTAACGTGGACATGTTGGTGACTTGGATGCTGATGTGGACGTGTTGGTGGTAGGTTGAGGTGGCATATTGCACGCCATTCAAGGTGGCAAAAGGATGGTAGGGGAGGGGTGACTACCCAAAGGTAGTCAACTACAAATGTGGCCCTCCCACCTTATCAAGAGCATGAGTGCATCCACAGGATGCATGTGGGATAATCCCACCTTTTGTTTTCACTCTCCTCCCCACCACTCTATAAAGCCCAAGTGTTGGGCTTTCCTTCCTAGTGCCTTGGGAATCACAGTTGGTTTACTATGGCAACTGCTACGGATGAGGTCCACTATTCAAATATTGTGAAAGCCAATTTGATGCTCGGTGGTTTTTTTTATGCCCGATGCCCTTTATTTTGATGCTTGGACAATTTTTGACGCCCTACGCATGTTGGATGATGCCCTGGCATGCTTTTTATTTATGCCTAAAGAGCATTTTTGATTCCTGAGGAGCATTTTTTGATGCTCGAAGAGCATTTGTGATTCCCGAGGAGCATTTTTTGATGCTCGAAGAGCATTTTTTGATCCTTTGCAAGGGTCTAGGTACCATTTTTTATTCTTCCTTGTTTATTTTACAACCAAAAAGGTGGGATCACAATATTATTTTTGCAAAATTCTAAGACCAAGGGGGGAGATTAAAATTGATGGTTAAATTGGTATTGTAATAGGTGAATTTTTGGTGGATACTAACACCTAGAGTAGATAAATTTGTGGGCATTTGTGATTGTATGTTTTTGCATTTAAATATTTTATTTTCTTGCATTAACAATCATATGTTATAAAAAAATACCCCAAATTGGTGATATAAGGAACCTTCACAATGGCCATTGTTCACAAGTATCTCTCAGATTCATAGTTGCTGAAAGGTCCTAACTTTGTTCCATGGAAGACAAAGATGAGAGCAATTCTTCAAGTGGAATATTTATGGGATGTAGTGACTAGAACTACAAAAAGCCCTCAAACAACAAGAATAGACCAAGACACTTGGGAATAAGAAGGACAAAATAGGTCTCATGTTTCTCTTGCTTGCTACTATAGATGAGGTCCAACCTCATATCTATGATGCCAAAACCAGTAAGGCAACTTGGGATGCTTTGATTACTGTGTATGAAGGAAAGAATCAGTCCACCATTCTACATCTTCAAACTCAACTACATACCCTTAGTATGAATTCTGGGGAGATAATTGATCTATTCCTTTGCAGAGTGGTGGAATTGAAAGTCAAATTGAATACTATGGGAAAACCAGTGGATGATGATATCTTGAACTCTGTCATCTTGAGAGCATTACCAAATTCCTACAAGATGTTGATCACTTCCCTCAACGTTTCTGGTAGACAAGTATCTTTTGTGGAGTTGGTAAATTTGCTTCAGACTGAGGAGGCAAATCAAGTTCAGAAATATGAGGTGCCAGATAATGCCCTTTCCACCCAACAAAGGGGTAAGAAACAGGGTCAGTTTCAAAAAGGGGGTTCTTCTTCCAAGGGAAAAGGGAAACAAAATCAACAAAAAGATAAACAATATTGCAAGATTTGTGATATGAATAACCATGACACCAACAGGTGTTGGTTCAAGAACAAAAAAAATGATCAACCTCCTAGGAAGAAATGCAAAGAAAAACAAAAATATAAAAAGAAACATAAGAAACCAAAGGGCCATGTTGCTTATGCTAAATCCAACTCAGACTCAAATTCCCCTGAGTTAGATTCATATTTCGACTCATAATGGGAACACAAGGTGCTCATGACCCATACTTCATGTTCCCAGATAGATGATGTATGGTATATTGATTTAGGAGCTAGTAAGCACATGACTGGGGATAAATCATGGTTTGAAAATTTTGAGGAGAAAGAAGGTAAGCCCATCACAATTGCTGACAATCAAGTCTACCAGGTGAAGGGTGAAGGGGATGTTTTTGTATCTCTTCCAGATGGTAAATTTCAGATAGATAAGGTCCTCTATGTCCTTGGATTAGCCAATAATATATTGTTTGTTCCTCATATGTTGGATAGAAATATGGATGTTGTGTTCCAAGTTGTGAAAGGCAAGAAGAGATGTTTTATAACCCATAGAGGTAAACATGTCATAACCGGCTCCTACAAGCATGGCTTGTTCATTCTAGATGCTCTTTCCACGCCTCATGTTGCTCTGGCTGCAACTACAAAGGAGGCAAATTCTCTCTAGCATAGAAGATATGGGCATCTAAGTTCAAGATATTTTCTTGAATTGCATAAATATGATATGGTGAGAGGACTTCCCCACCTTTCCTCCATATTACCAGTTTTCTCGGATTTCTTAGCAAGGAAGCAACATCGGGTACCTTTTGAATCTAGCTCTTCTAGAGCTAAGAAACCTTTGGAGTTGGTACACATCGATTTGTGTGGTCCTATGCCAACCAGTTATGGTGGAAAGAAGTATTTTCAATTGTTCATTGATGATTACTCCCGAAATATGTGGGTTTTCTTCCTTCAATTGAAATCATAGGTATTTTCATATTTTCAACACTTCAAGAAACTTGTTGAAAAAGAGTCAGGATGTTTCATCAAAGCTCTCCACTCAGATCAAGGGGGGGAATACACTTCCAAATATTTTTCATCATTTTTGAAAGAACATGGGATTAAGTGACAACTAACAACAACCTATACACCTCAACAAAATGGAGTTGTAGAGAGGAGAAATCATTCCATTGTGGAAATGGTTTGATGTATGCTAAAAGGAGCACATCTTGAGGATTAGTATTGGGCATAAGAAGTAAATACAACATCATACCTCCTGAATAGAGCACCCACAAGAGCTCTATAGGGTAAAACTCCACAAGAAGCATGGAGTGGTAAGAAACCCTCCATTTCTCATCTAAGATTTTTTGGATGTAAGGCATTCATGCACATCCTAAAATAGTGAAGGAAGAAGTTAGATGAGAAGACCCTGCGATGTATTTTCCTTGGTTATGATGAGCATTCAAAGGGATATCGCTTGATAGATCCTATAACCAAGAAAACACATTTAAGTAGATATGTAGCTTTTGATGAAGCTTCCATACTAGATATCACATCTACAGATGTATACCTTGAGGAAGAAGAAGAACCTAAGAAAGAATGTTCACCCTCAAATAAAAAGGTTCCCAAATGGTATACTAGTACATTGAGAGATTCTAAACTAAATACACTTCAAAATATAACTCAAGATCAACCTTGCACTCGGAGTATGACACATAAGAGAAGAGCAGAGGCATCATATTCAGAGGTTGATGAACTTTGCCAACAATTTGATGATCTATCTATAAATGTAGAGGAAGACAAAGACACAGATATGGATAATGAATAGGTTTATATGATAGCCTTAGGTGAAAATGAACCTACAACAATTCAAGATGCACTTAGTGAACCTCAATGGAAGGCTATATGGAAGCAAAACACACATCCCTCATGAAAAATCATACATGGAAGTTAGTAAATCTACCTTCAGGAAAGAAGCCCATTGGTTGTAAGTGGGTGTTCAAAGTAAAGTATAAGGCAAATGGTACTATTGATAAGCATAAATCCCATATGGTTGCAAAGGGCTATGCTAAAAAAGAAGGCATAGATTATGAAGAGACTTTTGCCCCTACTACAAAAATGACTACCATTCGAGTATTATGTGCCATGGCAGCTCAGTTTGAGTGGAAGTTACATCAGATGGATGTAAAAAGTGCTTTTATTAATGGTGATCTACAAGAAGAAGTATACATGACCCAACCTGAAGGATTTTTTGTCGAAGGGAAAGAACAAAAAGTTTGTAAGTTGATCAAATCCTTGTATGGGCTGAAACAAGCTCCTCGAGCTTGGTACATTAAAATTGATAGTCACCTATTGCAACATGGTTTTCAAAGAAGTCCGTCAGATGTGAATCTCTATATAAAGAACAATGGTTATGACATAGTGATTTTGGTGCTATACGTCGATGATTTGATCATAACAGGTAGTTCAGAAAGTATGATTGCCATAGTGAAAAATGATCTAAAAATATATTTTGAAATGACAGATCTGGGACTTCTACACTACTATCTTGGTTTAGAAGTAACTCAAAAGAAACATCATATCAAAGTTACACAAAAGAAATATGCCAAGACTTTGATTGATAAATATCGCATGATTGACTGTAAGTCAAAACATACTCCAATGGAAGTAGGACTTAAGTTATCTAGATATGATCAATCTCCATAGGTAGATGGCACTCTCTATCATCAATTGATCGAGAGTCTCATATATCTAACCAATACTAGGCCTGATCTCAGTTTTGTTGTGGGTTATCTTTCACGGTTCATGCAGGAACCCAAGGTAAGTCATTGGAAAGCAACAAAAAGAGTTCTACATTATGTCTGTGGTACAATAGATTTTGGCTTGGAATACAAAAATAATAAGTTCTATCTACAAGGATACATGGACTCTGACTATGCTGGATCCATTGATGATCAAAAATCAACTTTTGGATACATATTTTATCTTGGATCTGGTCCTATCTCTTGGCATAGCAAGAAGCAGTAGGTGGTTTCTATCTCTTCTACAGAGGTAGAATATCATGCAGCTAGTGGAGCAGTCTGCGAGATAATATGGTTATATCACATTCTTACAAACATGGGTCTTCTAGAGAATCTTCCACTACATTTGTTTTACAATAATCAAGGTGTTTTGAACCTTGTCAAGAATCCAATTTTTCATGATCGCACCAAACACATTGACACTCATTGTCATTTTATTCGTGATGAAGTTCCAAAGCACAATATACAACTCCAATACATTCCCACTGATGCACAAGTTGCAGATATCTTCACCAAGGCACTTGCACGTGTCAAATTTGAATTGTTTTGCAATACTCTTGGTATTTGCCAATAATGTAATAAGGGGGGATGTTAGCATATCATATAGCATAGTGCATAGTTTATTTCATTTATTGGTAGGGTAAAATAAGCACTTTAGTGCTCTCCAATTAATGAGTTGGTTTGTCAACCAACTCAGGTGGTTCAACCAACCGAACCACCCAATGAGATGTATATAACCTTCATCTTTATCAATGATCATTTGCTTCGTAGTTCATATTTTTTAGCATAGTTCCTGATTTCTATAGTTACAACAAAATCAAGATCAACCTCGTTGATCAAAATAAGACCTCATTCATGAACCCTTGGGGGACATTTTGATACAATATCATGCCTTTTGGGATTAAAAATGCTAGGTCAACATACCAGTTCCCAATGACTTATATCTTCCATTATTACATGCACAAAATCATGGAAGACTATGTTGATGACCTCATCACAAAGTCCAAGGAACATTCACAACACCTAGAATATCTTTGAAAGATCTTTGACCATTTACTAGAGCATAATGTCTACCTTAACCCAAAGAAGTGTGTCTTTGGCATTACTTTAGGAAATATTCTAGGGTTCATTATCACCCAATGTGGTATTGAGGTAGACCCTAACAAAGTAAAGTCCATCATCGAGATACCCCCTCCTACCACCTTAAAACAACTATGCAGCCTCCAAGGCAAGATCACATCCATTCATCAATTCATAGCACAACTATCAAAAAAGTACAAACCATTCAATCATCTTCTATAGAAATAAGTTTCTTTTAAATGGGATGACAACTATCAATAAGCCTTTGAATCTATCAAAGCCTACCTCACTTCTCCACTAGTTATATCTTACCCACACTCATAGCTACCACTAATTCTGTATATCTCAGCCATAAATTTTGTGCTAGGTACATTGCTAGCTCAAAATAATGTGCTCAACAAAGAACAAGCCATATATTACATAAGTCGTACGCCAGTCAAATACAAAGTTAGATACAGATACCTGGAAAAGTTATGTCTAGATATAGTTTTTTCCACATAGAAACTTCACCATTATATGTTAAATCACATAACCTTAATTATTACCCAAGACAATCCCCTTAAATACATGATGAAAACAAGTTATCACAACTCCTGTACAACAAAATGGATCATGCTTCTAAATAAATTCAACTTGGAGTTCATTTACCAAAAATCCATTAAAGGATAGGTCATCGTAGATCAACTTGTAGAAGCTCCCTTTCTTGATGATCAACCTCTCCTCATTCAACTTTCTTATGATTCCATCTTCCACATAATAGAACCTAAAGAGTATGTCAATCCAGAGACACCAACATACCTAACCCTATTATTTGATGGCTCTTGATGCACTCGCACTAGGTGTACATGCATTGTTTTCTTCACACCCAAATGGGAACCACTCCCCTTCTCATTTAAATTGAACTTCCCTTGTACAAACAATAATGTAGAATATGAAACCTCCTTATATTAAAATAAGCCCATGCCATGCATATCAAATACCTCCACATCATAGGTGATTCCCTCTTGATAGTGAACCAAGTGCAAGAGATTTGGAAATTCCATTTTCTAATTCTTCAACAATACAAATAGATTGCACTTATTTCCTAGTTTGAGTGGTATGATATCAAAGCCACTCCACAATAATTAAACCATTTTATGGATACAATGGCCTCCTTAGGATCACTAATACCACAAAAAACATCATCAAACACCACATATGTATCCATTCACACTCTCACCCAATATGCTATATCAATCGCATCTCCCATAGATGATGATAGTGGCATTCATGTGGTCGATACCGAACCACATGACCCTTGGTCTGCATATATAAAATATTATATCAAGTTAATATTCCTACCATGTGACCTACCACATGCTCATCATCGAGCATTTAAAATTTGAGTGATTTTCTATACATTATTGGGGGACATCCTTTATCATCGTAGTTGTGATGGCATCCTCTTGCATTGCCTAGAACCCCATGAATCACAATGGGTTGTACAAGAAACCCATGATAGTACTTGTGGTAGCCACTTTAGTGGCATGGAAATCACAAAATTCATCCTTCACATGGGATATTACTGGCCAAATATGAAATATGATTATTTCAAATACATGAGGTGCTATGTCAAGTGCCAAAAACATGCAAAACTAACACACCTTCCATATCAAGTGCTCCAATCAATCTAGTCCATGTGGATTTTTTCACAATGGGGTCTCTACCTTATTGGATAAATCACACCCACTTCATCAAGCAATCACAAATTCATCATTATAGCCATAAAATATTTTACAAAGTGGGTCAAAGCCATCCCACTTGTCTAGACCACAAGAGCTAAGATCATTGTATTTATCACAGACCACATCATTTGTCACTTTGGAATTTCTTCCCAAATTATATTTAATAATGGAAAATCCTTCAAAAATAAAACTGTTCATGCCCTTTGTGCTAAATTCAATATCCATCACAATTTCTCTACCCCATACTACCCATAGGGTAATGGTTAGGTAGAAGCTACAAATAAGACAATCCATTCCATACTTTGTAAAATAGTGGTAGAATCTCATCATGATTGGCATAACCAAATACCCTTAGCCTTGTGGGATTATCGTAAGAGCATTTTTAATCCCACTGGGACAACCTCCTTCTCACTAGTCTATGGTGCTGAAGCCATTATATCTCTAGAACTTGAGATACCATCCCTATGAGTATCCATGAAATAATTCATTGACGATGACACAAAATTTCAAGCCTGCTTTGATCAACTCACACTCCTTGATGAACATCGCATTCATGCCATCGAGCACACATGTGTCTACCAAGATCACTTTCATCGTGCCTACAATAGTAAGGTACATCAATGAGAATTCCAAATTGGTGATCTAGTTTTCAAAGAGAACTAGCAAATCACAAGTCAACCTTGCCAACAATGAGACAAGTTTACCCTAAATTGGTTGGTCCCCTTCATAATCACACATATATTAAGTTCTGGTGCCTACCTCTTGGCTAATATCAAGGGTCTTGCTAAACCTAAACCTATTAATATCCTTCACATGCATGCATTAAATTTCTAGCCCACATAGGCTTCACTACAACAAATAGTACATAGTGCTATATACATACACATCATTCACTATGCACATCATCCCAAACATGGTATTTAATTTCTATTATATATATGTACATTTTATTTTTATGCCATTTATATGATTTTGGTATTTTTTTCTTTTTATAGAATTCACATCATCCTCCACCACATCATCAATAGATATACACAATTATTCGCAAACACTATCATCATCTCTGACTACCACCATGCAGGATCATCCCCCGTTACCCCCAGTCTCGATCACACTGTTTGATATAACTAGGCCACCTACCATTATACATACTAGAAAGTCCTCACCCTAACCCCATTTGGATCATTACACTCCACCCTGACACCCTCCACCTCATCGTAGAGGGTCATCCTACTCACCCCATTTATGATATAGCTAGGTCTCCCTATCCTCCTTTGAAAAAAATAAGAAAACCTCCCATGTTCATACCTAGGGGTCTCCTCCACATCCACCTTAGGATGCAAGAAACCCCTACTCACTATCCTCTTCTCCTCACCATCATTTTGAAACTTATCACCCTCCCAATTGAGGATACATACCTCATCCTACACATCAATCATGCCTACCTACCCCACTTCTGATTGGGAAGTCCCCATATGCTCAAGCCCTTTACCTACATGCTTCCCAATCCACTTCAATATGTGTACTTCAATCCTATACATGATGTTACCTATAGCCTTCTCCTGCACCACCCATCCTCCAAATGCCACCCTCACCACTTCAAGGCCTACCCTTTCAGAAAGCCCCACATTCATCAAGGTCATTCAACTCATATCTTGCATCATCGCAACCACATACCTATTCCCATGCATACCGTAATGCTCCCTATACATTGGAGTCTCACTCCCCACCTTCACCAATACCATAACCTCCCCACTATGACATCCAACATATGATTTCCTACCTTTAGGTTCTTGAGCTACATCTAATCCATTATCATTGCCATGCTCCCACCTACCAATCCATAATGACCCGTATATCTCCACCTCCCTGTAGGTCCATTTCTCATCCTCAGCTCTGATCCACATTAAATTTTTTACCCACACCACCACCATTTGACCTCACTTCATCTGCTACCCGATCACCTCCAATGGAGCCCTAAATTTACCCTATACCACTTCCATCTACTCCTCTATCCAAAAATTTTTATCACCTCACACACCAAGGCCTCCTTGCACTGCCTAATATTTGACCTATTGATCCATCGTGTCGCAAACCATAAAACTACCATGAGAATCAAATTTACATATATCATCGCCATCTAGGACATGACATTGAAATATGCTAACATTTAAAATTTGGTGCACAACATGTTGCACGGTGATCGCCCTACCTCACCATAATGTTCCTTCCCATATAGTTGACTCCAAAGCCCCCCACACCACATTATCCCTTGAAATTTGCCATCATATGAATCTTTGATAGCATTGTCCTAATACATTCACCATATGTCCAACTACACAAACCATCAAAGCCCAAGAAACATCCTTTCTTTGCCTTCCCACTCATGCCTTGAACCATGTAACTTCATCCATTAGTAGTTTCTCTTCATATTCCTTCTTACCTCTTCCTCTACTTCTTCTTCTCACATAATCATGCAATTGTATGGTCACACTTAGAGTGGCTACATACCTACATTGATCTACTTTATTTCTTCTATCTTCCTTTATCTTTGGTAATCCCCTCATATTGTTGGTTACCAATGCTTATTTCTTCTCATCTCTTCCACCCACATACTTCCTCTTTATGTTACTACCGCATGCATTCCTACATGTCACAATTTATTTACCTATTACACACACACCCCACACGCTAGGGTAACTATTATCACATCATCTCACTCTTGTCATTACAATACACCATAATCGTATGTAGATAAGATTTTCAATATTCTCCCTTTACACTTCATGAGCTTCCTCTTGTATATATGACATTCCCCACTTGCATAATTTACATTAAACCCATTGCATATATCTATATTTTTTTAATTATAATTTCATTTCAAATTTTGTACATTCTATCCCAAAAATGCATCTTCAACAGGAGTAAAACATGCACTTGTTAGCATAACCACCTGGATGTCCATTCCCCCTATTTAGTATCAGGGTATACATAGGTGTCTTGTTAATATTTGACCACTTACTAGTTCATTCAATCAAATTTCTCCTCTAGCTGATACATTTTCTACACTTCTTATTGTTTGTTTAGGCTGGTTCAACTTCTCTCACAAACCATTCACATAGGTTACACATTAAACAAGTTTTGAGTCTAGAGAAGATAACACCTTGCATAGATATAATCATCTATTAAATGGTTTACCCTACTAACCCTATCACTTGCATGGTCAAAATACAACCTAGGTATAAAAAAAGGGATAAGGATAAGAAAAATTAAAAAAAAATGGGTAGAAAACAAAAGCCAACACCCATACAAAAAAAAAAAAATTAAAAAGAGCACCACAAAACAAATACAAGCAATAAACAAGGGGTAGAAAACAAAAGGAAAAACCTCCAGATATCACCATTGTTATGCTTCATTGCCTTTGGTATTTAGGTTTAACATAACACCATAGGATGATTTCAATCACTAGCAATAGGCTCTAAGAGCCTACCTACCAGTGGAATAGTGTTACAAGTGGCGATATATCTATCACATTAGCAATCATATTTTATACAGATCATTATTTTCTTATGGATGAGCTAGATAGTTTGGCCATGTATACAATGATTTAATCCTACCTCCCTCAAAATGGATAAATGAACCTCACTCATTTACACATAGAAGTCCATGATAGACTTTGAACTAGTTAGATTAGTTATGATTTGTTGCCAACACTTGCACAGTTTTTGGTCTAAGATTTGATTACCACAACTATGTTGGTCAAAGTCATTACATATACCTTATACCATCCTACATCCCTAAGATTATGGAATGGATCACATTCATATAGGTACATGCAATGATACAAGTTCTTCCTTTGCACATTTTAGTCCCCTCATACATGCATCTCTGTATCTATGTTATATAGAGTCATCAAACATTACATCAATATGGTTATCTTACATGCATTCTCTCACATTGCATCACCGAATCTATGTTACATGCATCTACTAAAAATGTCATTCACGATCACATCACATAGCATTTCATTCAACATAAAATCCTTCATATCATTCTATAGTATATCTATACTACAATATAATCATATATCTACACCCTACCACATATGTATATTCATTCATTATACATACTCACAAATTTCATTATGCTAAAAATTTAAACACATGTAAATCAACATCATAAAACATGTATATTAATAGCCAAAATCGAAGGGTATATATATATGATATCCATAAAAAAATCTTGTAGGCTACAAACTGGGACAATGCCCACAATACATCATCTGAAACTACCCATAGGCTACAACGACAACCAACCCTAAATACCACTAGGGAGCCTCTCCACTCCCCTCATGGCTATCCCTCCCCTGCACTATCCCATGTGCCATTGCAACCCTAGTGGACTCTACCCTCTATCCTGATCCCTAAGCCCCTACAAGAGACAACACCATCCCTGAACCAGCAGCCACATATCGCACCTCATCCCTCGTGCCTCTCTAACCCATCAAAGTTGCACTCTAATGATTCTATTGAGACTATGTCCATACACATGATTGTATCCTATACTGTGACACCACTTGTTCATAATCGATAAGTAGGATCCCATGCATCACCAAATCAAACTCATAAACTGACCACTTCATCACCTCCAAAACCAGTAGCTCTTGTTCCCTTTCACTATCCCTTCACAGCTACTCTAACTCTACTCTCAAATCAACTATGTCAACTAGAACCTCCCCTACTACCTGGGCTCCTTTAGCCTCCTCTCAGGCCTATTGGTACCTTGTCATATCTATACGCAGATCTACAATCGCTGCATCATGGACCTCCACTATATATCTCTCCCTTTACACCTCTGCCCTTATCTGCTCCATCTCCTCTACCATCTTAGTGCACCTAGACTTGAAGGCATTTCAATATACATCACCAAAAACCTCCAAGGCTATCAACCCTTCCTATAAATATATCATCCCCATCTCACCCTCGTGGAACTCTCCTTTTAGCTTTCATACTCAATCTCACAATAATAACACCTCCTTCTCCACCTCCTGTATATCCTATTACTCAATGGGAATCTCCTCTATCCCATCAAATAAAACCATCTCCATGGTATCATCAAAGCCACCCATAGCTATACCTATGCCTACCTCATCCATAGCCACTCCTTCCTCCATAGGCTATGCCTCTCTACTCGTAAGAACCTCCTCCACTCTCTCTACAAAGATGCTCAAGGCACCACCCAATTGTCACATCGATCATCGAAGAGGTGCGTCTATCTCATTGCCAGATCTATCCTACGACCTGGATCTAGTACGTCTTACTACCCTACCCCTACCATAGGTACCCCACCACTAGGTGGTACCCATCGATCGACTACACCAACACCTGGCTCCCAGCTCTGCATCACCCACCAAGCATCAAACTCTGGTGTCATTCCTGCATTGTCCACATTTGCAATCACTATTAGTGGTTACCTGTCACCAATATATGGTAAGACTATAGGTGGTTATCCCCTGTTATCCCATCACCAATAATATACAACATGCACCTCTAAAATATCCTATCATAGTTTGAACTATCACATGACTTGATTGAACTGAAAGAACTTAGCATATTGAGTGTACCGTACAACCAACCACCTCCATTGATTAATTACATCTAACTACTCATTATAATTCTTCCATACCACCCCACCCCTCCAAGACCTCCACATAATCACATTTGTCACTAACTTCCCAAAATCCACCCTCCAAAATAGAGGATCACCCTCATGTGGCCTCTTAATGCCCTTATCCTCATTGGTAACCCATCTCAAAGCATAAGTTAAATGTGTCTATCCCTCAACATGAGTATTATAGGGCGACAATGATGGCATCTCAATGGCTATGTGCTCCCATACCCACACCTACAACAAAGGAGTCCATCTCAACCTTTTCCTCCTAGCACGCACTACATCGTGCAACTCTCTATACACCTGGGCCAACAATGTAGATGCCCATACAAACACAAGACTATGCTCCACCATGTAACTCACCACACCCAACATATTCCAGGTAAACAATACCCCAAAAGTGTTAGCAAAAGCATAAGTATAGAACATCATCATCGATGCACATTGGCACTTAGATAACATCTTATTGTACCACAAAAGCTCATAATCCATCTTCTTGGTATCCACCTCCTCCCACTAATACCCAAATAATCGCTCAATCACAACTTCCTTACTATCATATAGTTTTGCTCTCACTGGAATATCCTTTATAGGTAACTTATATATCCTTTAAACATCTTCTAGGGTGATCATCATATCACCCATTGAAAAATGAAGTGTTTCGATCTACGTCCCACTGCTCACACAAAGTAGATATGTATGCCCTGTTGGCATGAATGCTCTTACATTCCCATATCCCTCTAAACCACACTACATCCAACCATGCCTCATAATCCTTCTTCTTCATGAGCTTATCCAACTTCCCATTCATATTATGAACCCAATGTTGTGGCTCGATCCTCTTCAATTGTTCAAACACAAACAAAAACAAAAAATTCATATTATATCAATTTCATCTATGTTCTTTTTTTTCCATGTTTAAGAGTTTCTATAAGCTCTCGCTCTTTGTGCAAGGTATTCTCTAACCATTGCATGTGGTCATCATGCACTGTCATAGATGACTCATGCTTATCCGATCTATCTTTGGTGGCTCTTATGCGTAGATTCCTCAAGGAGGTTTCTGATGTTTCTATGCTCTTGCTAGCTAATGTAACTTGTTCATTGTACGTTTGAGTGTTTTCATGATTATGTATGTTTATTGTAGGGAAATTTTGAGGCACTCCTAGATTTAGAGGTATGATTAGAAGTTTAGTTCATGAACTTCTAGATGCAGAGTTCTCAGTAACTATGGTTATTTGAGTTGGCATCTGATGAAACTTATCCAACTCATCCAGTTGTCTTGTTTTCCATGGCTGATCCTGTGGGGTGTCATTCACTCCAATAAGGTCATAGTCTATGGAAATCCTTCCTCTTGTGTGAAGGGTATCTTCTATTTGATGCCTATGACTCGATGTTTCTCTAGTTTCTTGCCCTTCAGTAGGCAGACCTGTTCCATATGTTTCTTGTGAAGCTTGAGAAGTTATAACTCTTGTGTGCCATCTTTATGAAGAAGGCTTTGTGGTCACATGCTCTCTCCATGAGAATGGATATGTAGTGACCTTATCATCGTTATGTGAAGATTGAGCTTTAGAACCTTCTTTATGTCTATGTGAGGAGGAAGCCTTTGAAGATTATTCATGCCTTTGAGAAGTTTCTATGTGTTTAGAGGAGGCCTTTGAGGTCCCCTCATATCTCCTTGATGAGGATGGCTTTGAAGCCTGTATTTTTTTATGTGACTTTGTTCCTTGATGTAGTTCTCTACTTGGGGTTTCTCAAGGAGAACCCCCAAGGGTTGAGTCATCAACCCTTAGGCTCATGGACCTGCATCTCATGGTCTTACGGGTAGGTCGTCCAATATGACTACGACTTCACCTATGGGTATGGGTTGTTTCAGACTCTCCTTCAGAATTAGACCGAGGATGTTTACTTCTTGTTTTGACCATTTTTACTTTTAGGAATTTTTATTTTGAGTTGCAATTCAATGTATGCAAACAATATCAAGAAAATGTTTATCTTGATTATCAATTTAAGTTTGTCCTAAACTATTTGTTGTATTTTGATAATTTGTTGTTCCTTTGATTTCTTTCTTTCATTCTTGGATTAAGAATGATAAGACACATCCATAGTGATAATCAAGTACACCCATGCCAAACATGATTTTCCCAAAAGATGCTAGGGTACACCATTGAAGTCCCAGTGGGGGGTTCACCTAGCTCTTCCACTCTGAACCAATGATTTTTCCAATAGTGGGAGACATTTTGAGCACAAGTAACTTAGTACCACTATAAGTAAGTTTCTAAATATGTTTCTAGGAAGCTCTAGGGGGCAAGCCGGTGGAAGGAGATGAATTCCAATATCACTAGAATGAATTGAGGGTTGGTGATGAAATTCAACTCCCTAATTTTTAAATGATGTGTATGTGTGTGGTGTTCATTTTAATCTTGCGTAAAGTAACATGCATCATATAGCAACAATGAATCTTTCATATATGCCTAAATACAAAAATATTTTTTAATTTTTAGGAAATGCATGAACTACCATGATTTGTATGGGTGCACTTTATTTCATGCAGCTATGGCCTCTAGCAGGGCCTCAAAGCAAGTAAACATATAATGTCTAGCATGTTGGATTTTAGGATAAAATTTACATGAAAAATCCACTGTTCCTAGCAATGCCTAATGGAAAATCTAAAAGGAAATCTAAGATGTGCAATATGCAAGTTCTTTTTCTTTCATTCTTTTTGTTTTCCAAATAGAAATATGTTTCAAGTTTATTGTTTTAAACAAACAGACGTAGAAAAAAACCATGAAATACTAGAAAAGATATACCAACCTCTAATCTAACTTGGAGAACCAAGGTTCTTGATTTTGCTGCACTCCTGTATTGGCCACTATCGATCGGAGTGGTTTGTTTATGGCCGTTATTAGTAGGAGCAACTAACTGCTAGCCATTTTAGATCAAAGCAACTAATTTTTGGCCATTGTAGCTCAGAGTGGTTACACCTGCACATAAAGCTAATTCAGCTTCTAGGCAGAAAAATGAAATATCAGTGGAAGTACCACTATGATCACCATCTGTAGTGACCCCAGGATGCATGCACCGCTTTACTCTACTTGCAATACTATACCCAAGACAAAATTAAATACCATGAAAAATAATATAACACGGAAGTAACAAATATGGATCTATTTATTTGTATTGAAACTTAGTTACATGTTGATCCCTCTTAGGGATACCCATTTTGATACAATGAATTACAAGTGAGGAAGAAATCCCCTACCAAGGGGTGGTGCACTATCACAAGCTTCCCGATTCTGCACACATAAATGTATGAGGGCTTACATATACTTCCTTCTCTAGGTCTAATTGCTAGAGAGATCCTCTTGCTCGCGTATGTTGTAGCTTCCATCCGATGAACTTGTGGCCCTGTAAGCAATGAAACAACAACACATGCTTAGATGTCCAATATTTCCTCCTCGGATGAGGTTGTTAGAAATGAATATACTTAAATTAAATCAAGTTCAAATTAAACTAATGCTATGAATGCGAATAAATAAAATGATGTTATGCTAATGATATGCTAAATAGAATAATGAAACTAATGTCTAAAACCCTAATCTAGGCCTGCAGGCCACTGTCCAATGATAGAGGTCACTAAAGTGGATCTCATTCTCTTTGCTCTAAAGCAATAGATCAAATCATGTATCCGATGTTGAAATGGTGGTTGCTATGCTCTCCAATTTGTCAGGGCTTCATCGTAAATGTGATCTTCAATGGAAACTCTCCAAGTCTTGAAAGCTGTCCTCAATGATCTAATGCATTCTTGTATCTTTGGATTGAATGATTATCTCTGATATATCATCTATGTCCTTTGGTTCTCTTAGGCTTGCACCTTTTAAAGTGTTTGAAACCCTAAATTCTATGCTCAAAACCCTAGGATTGAATCCCTCATGCATAGTGAATGTTAGCATGAGAAGTTTTTTGTCTTTTCTATATTTAAATACTAGTTAATTGAAGTCTAAATTTAGACTCAAGTCTTCTATGTGAACTGGTTGTGAAGGGGAATGCAAAGTTACTCCCGCTCACATTTATTGCATAAATACTACCACTTACACTTTTGATTAGGCCTATTTATCAGTAAAATGCTTCGTATGGTTTAGTCGCTATCATCTATAGTGACTAAGATTTGGTCATTGTCATCTACAATAGCTAATGTTTGGCCACTTTGATCTTGAGCGGCTAAGATATGGCTGCTCTAGTCTTGAGCAGCTAAGATTGGATGGGCTCAGAATGCCCCAAATGGGTGGTGAAAACAACTTTTGATGCTTGGAAAGTCCAAATTTATGTCCTATGATCTTATAAATGTTCCTATGTGAGTAGCTCCCCTAAACATGACATGTTTTAGGTGTCTATAGATGCCCCTTTTTGTGATGCACTTGTATGGATAACACAATGCTGAGAAAAAATGTAGACTGATATGCTTGTAATGTGTATGATTGTCAATGGTCTAACCAATGCTTGATGGCCCAATCATGTAAGATGGTGCACATCCTCTGAATTATTGCTTCAACATTCTAAAGACTTAACTTAGCCAAGTGGCTTATGCACATTCAATTTGCACTCATTCCTCAAACTCAATCGAGTAGCTTCACCTGCTACAATCAGATCTGATTGAAAGGATAGCTACAAATTGAATATGTCATGTTTGTTTACATTCCTAGAAAATAAGGGAAACTATGTGATTTTTGTATGTAATTATTTGTAGTATGAACACAATTTTGATATGATCAAGTGATCTATTGTTGATTTTGACTATGATTATTTTGAAGATTTGAACTACCTCCTCACACAGTGAATTGGTGAGAAAAAGAAGATGAATAAAGTGACAAGTCGCTTGAACAATATGACTAACTTGATTTATTTCTAACATTTGTTCTTTCAATGGGTGAACCTCCATCCAAGTGTGACTCCAATTTTTTATGATAATCATGCATCCTTATCTCGAAGAGCGGTCCGACTATCAAGAGCCTTCTTGGGGAGTTAGGATGAGTGATTCTATTTATGCTCATATTGTATCACTTTGGCTCAATGTTTTTGATCTCATAAGGGAACAAAGATGATTTTATCGTACTTGTGGATTAGTCCAACCACTTTGGCCTTCTTTAGGTTTGAAATGATGCAATATGGTTCCAAAATGAATTTTATTTCCCCAAGTAGCCTGGTAACTTACTCATCTTATCGAGTTGCATGGAGTGCAAGTTGTATAGAGTAGGTAACTGAATACGATGTCTACTTGAGAATTTGTTTTTATGCAATTTTTTTGTTATTTTGATCATTATGGTGATTATGAACCACAAAAATATGCTTATTTTATGTTTTTGGTTGCTTCTATTGGAGGGAAACAAATTATTTTTTCTTAGGATCTTGGTCGCTATCAGGTCCAGTGGCCACCAAGTGCCTAGCCATGACTGCTCTCATCCTAGGCGGCCATAATATTCAGGTTGTTGACGTCAAAAGAGGCTAAGGAAATATAAAAAGATACCCTAGGGTTTTTTCTTTTCACTTTGCCAACTATAAATTTTAATTTCTTGAGCTCTGAGGCAAAAGTGACTTCTGCAACTTGGAGTGTTTATGCAATTTGGAAGATTATGGCTATGTGAGGTAAAGTGTCTTTGGGTGGAGGAGCCAGACCTTCTCGAGTACTCATTCAAACCTTAACCTTGCTTGTTTATTTTTTTTGGGTAAAGCTGAACCACATTAAGTAATCAGTAATGGAACCCCATTAAGCTTGTTGGCAACAAATCAAAACCCGTAGCTAGGCTTAGTTTAGGTTTCTATGTGGTGGGCTTATCCCCATTTTGTCTTTATTGCTTTTATTAATTTTTTTGGTATTTTATGGCCAAGGGTCGATGCATATGCCTTGCTACCCATTGGTCGCTATCGATCAAAGTAGCCAAGAAAACCTACAACTTGGTCGCTTTTGTTGGCAGCGGCCGATTTTAATCCCAACAGTCAGAAAATTGACCATTGGGTCTTGGTTGCTATCAACTTCGACAACTGATTTCTAGTCATTGTAGGTGACAGTGGCCAAGAAAACTTAGTGAATTTTTTATTTTTGATAAATTTTTTGGGTTGACTTATTGATTTTCTTGAATTTTTTTGATTTGTTTGATTAGGTGTAATTTTGCCCCTTTTTTTAGACTTAGGATAGCCCATCATCTTTTGCACAATTTTCAATTTTATTGTGAATTATGCCTTAGATGCATTGTAGTTATGATTCATTTTCTTTTCCTATTATATTCTTATTACTCGAGCTCAGGATCCAAAGCTCATGAATTCACTTCTGCCCATCTTGGATATCAATGATTGGGCTTGGCTCAAAGCTTGGAGGCTTCAGTATGTCACCAGACTACCCACTATTATGGAAAATCATGCCTACCTTATGGATTTGGTCCATCGATGGGACCCTCAGACCAATACCTTCTACTTTCCTACCAACAAGATGACCATCATGTCGAAAGATGTTTATAGGATATTCTGGATCACCTTTGATGGATTGGCCATTGTCTCTTCGGCCACTAATTATTAGATTGCTATTTTCACTCGGGTGTTCAAAGGTACCTCTGTGCAAGATCTCAAGGGCACCAAATCTGGGGGAGTGTCCATATCATAGTGGTATGAGGTGAATGTCTTCTCTACGAGGCATGTAGTGTTGTTGATAATCATCAGCAATATCTTGATTCCAGATTGCTTAGGTTTGAGGTTCCTATGGAACCTTTTGGTGATGGTTCAAGATTTTTTGGATAGTGTAGAGCCTATAATCTATGCATGGGGTAGATCTTTTTTGGCTCAATGCTATGATGAGTTATACCACATCCACCAGTAAGGTCGCATTGGCATTGCTTGCAGCTTGCTTCTACAGGTCTGGGGATGGGAGCACATCAAGGTAGATCATCCCAGAGGGCTTCCTACCAAGATTACATCTATGGAGGATTGTATACAATGCTATGCTGCTAGATGGTCTCAATAGTTCGAGCTGCATAAGAGCTACCCTCATGCGAGAGAGTTTCCCCACTACACTACTACTTTTACTGGTCTAAATTCTGGTGATGTCATGTGGTGACTATATTATGAGTGCCCATATTGGGATAACCCTGCTAGTTTCATAGCAAGGATGTAGCGTGAGCAGTGGCTCATCGGCTACAAGGTAGGAATTAGATAGTATTTCTTCTACCCTCAAGTTCTTTTTCAGTACGAGTTGCAACAGGATGTGCCTATGGTTCTATTTGTATACAGGTGCATCATAGTAGAGGTAGATCTCCATCTGTCACAGATCGTAGAGTTTTTATTTGATGAGAATGCCCTAGAAGTTGACCTAGGAGTGGGGGTGTTATAGAGGCATACACTCAGTGGTGGAGGGATCAAATGTGGTGTGTCAATGATAGATTGGGTCATGAGGATGAAGGCAAAGGTGATGATACAGATCTAGCAGGGCACAAATTATGATCTAGGACTGAGGTATGGGGCCAGCCAATAGAGCAAGTGGTGGCAAAGGAGCAGGAGGCTCCTACGAAGTATGAAAAGGAGATGGAGCCTAAGGAGAGAGATTCTCCTATGAGATCACAACTACGTGAGGTCAAGGTTGAGATCTAGTCAACCAATATCTAGGTAGAGCAACGAGATGCCACTATTATGCAATGAGATGCCACCATAGAGTAGCTCACACTACAGATCCAAGATTTATAGGCTACTATCGAGGGTGGTACTGCTAGGATGTAGTTTTTTGTACCTCCTCTACTCCATAGGGTGCTATAGGGACAAAATTAGGGGCAAAGGTTCTACACTTGAGTTCACTATTAGAGGAATATGAGATGATGATTCATGGGCATGTTGGTCATATTACCACCCTCCAAATGTATCTTAGGAGGCATGGGCTTGTCCCTAGGGAGGCACCAGGTACAAGAGGTTTATAGGTCAGTGGGCACTCCACCTTAGGGCAGTCTTCTACCTGTTCTAGCTAGAGGACCAGGACTCAGGAAAAGATACCAGTAGGTTCACACCATTTCACTCGTGACACTTCCACAGAGGGAGGTGGTATTGGGAGAGGTAATGCAAGAGGTTCAGGCCCTGTATTTGATAGATGATGCTCTTAGTTTGTCATTTTTGAGGTCGGCTTGACCTATATGACTGTAGCCCTTTGGGCAGTTTTGTATACCCATCTATTTGACACACATTTATATGAAATGTTTATGTTTATGACTCATTATGTGTACCATTTATTTCTCATGTTTTTGTTGTTATTTGTTTTATGATGAGATGTGATAATGGTATTATGATGATTTGACATATATGATAGATGATAGATGATATTGGTGGTAATGTGGATATTGAGATAGATGCTCATATAGATGTGATATGATATACCTATTGTGATATGATGTGATGTATTATGTAGTGATTTGATGATGGATTTATGATTGTATGCAAATGGATATTGCTTATGTGTTTTATGATGTGCTTTATAATGTGATTATGGATGATTAATGACTTGTGTATTTGTGAATGCGATGTTGGTATGTTAAATGCATGTCTAATTTTGATTTCAGTGTGTGCGCTTAACTTATGTTATGATATGGTAAATTCAATGTGCAATGTGATATGTAGATGGTAAATGTAATATGTAATCTAATGTGAATGAACTTGCATGTTTTAATTACTCAAAACACAAAGAATGCATATGCTATGATTTTGAAAATCTAATGGGTGATACCATAGAAAGTATAATAACCATGGATTTTGTTTTAATAATCATTGTAATCATGAGAATTGATCATTTAATCCATCCATGTGTACAATGTAATGGTGTGAGATGAATGTATTTTCTATATAATCTTTTGTAATGTAAGAAATATAAAATAATCAGTGGCCTTCTAAATATCATTTTTGACATATAATCGATATCTCATATATTTTATTAATATCTGATAATTTATAGAAGATTATGAAGAAAGTTGTCAATGTGATTGGTGATATGATTTGTTGCTTATGTAGGAATTATTTTTGGTTGTTCCTGAAACTCAACCACTCTAGTTATCCTATCAACAACTGTCTACTGACCACTCTAGACTTTTGAAAAGTAAGGATTTTACCATGGACCTGGATATTCATGATCTTTGTGTGTGCAAGTGATTGTATATTTTGAGATAGAACTCAAGCATTTCCTTCGATATCAGGTAGGATTATTTCAATCCATTGCTAATATCAGGGATTCTCAAGTGTTCCTCTCATCCTAAGTTGGACTTAGTTGGACTATACCACTAGGCAGTATTGGGTTACCTAAGCTAACTCATCCACATTCAAACATTGGTCTACACAAATGCATGAAGCAATTGTGGTAGACATATCATCATGCATAAGGATTTCTCCTCCCAGTTTTGTACAATGCTGAGAATTCCAGGGATTCAAGCTTCATTCCCTTATTTTATTTCCTTTGGCTTTGGATATTTGCTCATATATAATGATGAAAATCACTATTTATTTTGATTATTTTTTTTCTTGTGCGAGGATTATTGTAGTGATGATAATCACTATTTATTTTGCTCATATGTAGTGATGAAAATCACTGTTTATTTTTTATTTATTTTTCTTTGAGTGAGGATTCATGGAATATCTAATTTGTGTATCAGATAATTCCTTTGAAATATGGAATGTATGCTTGGATTTTTGAATTTGTACTTTGCTTTGGGATTTTGCTTATTTTTATTTAATCAAGGGATTTGTATAGAGTGAAACTTGTCCTTTTTCCAGTTCTCAGTACCTTTAAACCAGTTGCACAAGGGGATAAACAAGGAATATCCTTTTCGCTTAAGGTAACCTAGACCGCTTCGCAGCTTTCATATTTTCCTTGTACCAGCTAGGATTTTAGTGTATCAATTAGTGATGGTATCTTGAATATCCAAGGCATTATCATAGCTAGGCTTTACCTTATACTAATCAAAGTGGCTTTCTACAAAATTTTATAAGACCACTAGACATGTTTGAATAATAGGATAATCTTAGCCTATTTTGTATAGCAAAATGAAATGGTTGTGTTGACAAACACAATTATACATAAGTCCATGGATGGAGGTGAATTTGAGATTTTGGGTTGCAATACAAACTATGGCATATTATTCTAGAATGTGATCATAACATATGCAAATGCAATGGATTTGATGCAACTATGTGAATGCAAGTGTGAAATGCAAATGTTTTTGTATTTTTTATTTTTGCATTATTTTTGTGTTTTTGATTTTTTTATTTGACCAAAGGGCTTTATGATGCCTTTGGATCTCTTTGATTGATTTGACCAAAGGGTTTTAAGATGCCTATGGAGATTTTTGTTATGAAGGTGACCAAGTGGTGTGAAGATACACTTGGAGCATTTTTTATTGCTTTTGACCAAAGGGCTTTAAGCTGCCTTTGGATATTTTTGTGATGAAGGTGACCAAGTAGTGTGAAGATACCCTTGGAGCATTTTTGATTGCTTTTGACCAAAGGGATTTAATATACCTTTGGATATTTTTGTGATGAAGGTGACCAAGCGGTGTGAAGATACCCTTGGAGCATTTTTTATTACTTTTGTATTTAGATTTTTTGACATTTTATTTTTAGTAGATAAGATACTATAGCATTAATACCGGGTTTTACAGGTTGACCCAAAACCTTTTATAAAAATTAGCCTAGGGTTGTTGATGAATATATCCTTACTAAAGATCCTATATATGTAAAATCTACAAACCACAAAAGCCATTACATCTAGTAAGACACATAGCCTGTTATCAAAAATAAACTTCCCATACAACATTTTGGGTATACCCAAGAAAACACACATGCATCATAATTACAAAAAAATAAATAGACATAGATTCCTTCCTTGAGACAATGGAGAAACAAAAAGCTGCAGAACTCCTACAAGCTTTGTATTGACAGTTACTCCTAATAATTCTTTGTTAATTGCTTTCTTCTGTATATGACATGCGTTGGTACCACATACTGTATTGGCCAATCAGCCTTGGAGAAGTGAACTTGCTGGCTAGATTTATGGCGGTGGCTATCTGGTGGTCCACGTGGCTTTGGTTCGAAGTCTTATTTTGTTGTTTCTTTCCTTCATTATGATTATCAACCAACCTAAAATTACTAATATGACTACGATCCATGTTATCTGATATGTGACTGTCCCCATTAGTCTTTGTGGTATTTCCAACCAGCATCCACGAAGACTGATAGCTCAAATAATTTTTATTGTGAGTCCAATTCAAAAAAGAGACGAGAATACTCCTATCCTTAGAACTTACAGTGCCTTCCATGTTGGTAAATTCGACTATCATTCTTGGCATTCTTGTTGAATAAGCTCCTCTACTTCACTCGAAAATTTGGGTGTCGATGGTGATGGAATTTTTAGTTTTTTTGACATATTTGAATGTTTTTTTTTTTATGACATATTTGAATGTTTTTTTGATTTTATGAAATATTTGAATGTTGTTTTTTTATTTTATTTTATGTATAAAATGCCTTCAAGTGAATTATGTTGAGAGGTTCAGGCTCTTCAACACCATCCAATGATGTAAGGCGATATGCTCTAGGCCCAACTCTTTTTGAAATCATGTAGGGGCTTGTCTAGTTTACCGCAAATTTTTCTTGTAGGTGCAATGGTAGATTTGAGTTCTATTGGTTTTCCTTGAGCACAAGATCCCCAAATTTGAATTCCCTCAAGTGGAATTTATTGTTGTAAGCTTGTGCAAGGTGATTCTGATAAATGCAAAGATGCTTCAAGGCATTGACTCAATGTTTATCAATAAGCGTTTATTGATCAAAGTAGCCTTGACATGTGGTATCATCATCTATGAAGTCCTTCATGGATACTCATAAGTTTGGAATCTCAAAATCTAATGGCATGATGGCCTCAGTTCCATATACAAGTGAAAATAGTGTTGTATCAGTGGTAATCCGCACACTAGTCCTGTATGCCCACAGTGCAAGAGGTAATTATAAGTGCTAGTCCTTATGATTTTATTTTATCATCTTCCTCAAGCTTGAGATGATTGTCTTATTTGAGGATTATGCTTTCGCATTTTCTTATGGATAATAAGGTGTTGAAAATCTTTGTTGAATATGGTATGTGTTCATTAAAGCACACACATTTTTGTTCTTAAAAGATGACCCATTATCCTATATTATCTTCTAAGGGACCCCAAAATGACTTATGATATTGTGGAGTATAAACTCTGCAATTCTTGGTCCAGTTGTCAATGTTAAAGGAATTGCTTTGATCCATTTAGTAAAATACTCAGTGGTCATTATGATGAATGCGTGTCAGCTCGAGGATGGGGGTGATATCTTCCCCACCAAGTCTAGTCCCCACTACAAGAATGGCCATGCTACCTAGATGGGTTGCAAGTCTTATGATGGCAAATGGATGAAATTTGCATGATGCTAGAACTTAATGCATTTCTTGACATACTCACAATAGTCTTTTTCCATTGTGGGCCAATAGTAACCCATCCTTAAGATATGCTTAACAATAGCCATGCCACTAAAGTGTCCATCACAAGTACCATCATGAGCTTATGAAATTGCCTAGGATGCTTCTTAGGGCTCAAGAAAATGAAGGAGTACTCCATAATAACCTTGCCTATAGCAGAATTCTCTTACCAAACTATACCTAGTTACATTTTGTTTAAATGTTCATCTTTCACCTTGCAACAAGTTTTATAGTAGCATTCCTAGCTTCAAGAAATCCTACAATTGGGAAAGCTAATCCTGATAAGCCACAACTTATATTGATAAACAACATGTTTCTCCTATGATCCAACATGTGTGAATACATATTGAGAAAAAACTCTATGGTGAATGGTCACGCCACACTTCATAAGTCCTTGAGAAACCAAATATTCACAAGGTGTTGTTTGCAAGAAGTCTATAGTTATGATGAACCAATCTTGATTAGGTTTGATGTGGATCATATTAACTAATGCTTGATTGTCCAAATACTTACGTTGTATTGCTGAGTGTGAGAGAACTTTCACATGAACGGTTGTAAAATCAGAAGATATATTTTGAGGGATCAAGGATCCCAGAGATGCCATGTTTTTTGCAAATTTGTTTTACGTACAAGGGATTGCCTCAATGTCATACCATTCCATCCGATCTAGGTAGGTGTCAACAAGTTTCTTATAAGATTTTAGGAGTGGGTACCTACATTGGAATAAGCCTTTAACCTAATTTACTATCAGTAAAGAATCACAAAAGATGTTCAATCTCTTAATACCCATTGTTATGGTTGTTTGGAGTCCCAAGATCAAATCCTCATACTCTGTGTTGTTGTTTGTGCAAGGGAAGTCTAGTTTGAATTATAAGGGCAATGACATGCTCTATAGTGTGATAAAGACTATCCTTGATCTGCCCCCTTACTCACATTTTAAACCATCAATGAACAACAACATGTCTCTTTCCTTCTCAGGTTCTTCGAGTTCAGGTGAATCTAATAACGCAAAGACTACATCATCAAGAAACTCTTTGGTGAGAGGCTTGCTATCTTGAATAGGCACCTCTGCTAGTTGATCTACTATGACTTGTCCCTTGATGGACTTTTGGATTATGAACTCTAGATCAAATTGTGTCAATAGCCTGATCCACTTTGTAGTATGAATATTGTGATATGTCTTGTTCATCATGTACTACAAAGGATTTTTTTTGGATATAATGTAGGTTGTATGGCTCAACATGTAGTTTCATAACTTTCGAGTTGCAAAGACCACTACTAAACAAAACTTTTTGACATACGCATATTCCAGCTCATAACTCACCAAGGTACGATTAATGTAATATACAACTTGTTCTTTGTTTTACATATTCTTTTGGGCTAACATGGTGCCCAAAGCAAAATCAATAGCTAATATGTATAGAAAATATGGAATGTTTGGCCTTGGTGGAGCCAACACTAGAAGCATGGCCAGGTATTTTTTGATCTCTGAAAAGGCTTGTTGGCACTCTTCATCCCAATGAAATGGGACATCCTTGCATAGAAACCAGTTCATGGGTCAACATTTGTATGATAATTATGCAATGAACAATTTTATGGATGCTATCTTGCCTTGAAGGCTTCTTAATTACCTAATGTTGGTAGGGATAGCCATTTCTAGTATAGTCTTCACTTTTTCCAGATTGACCTCGATGCCTCTCTTAGAAATGATGAATCCAAAAAGCTTACTAGAAGTTACGCCAAATACACACTTCTTAGGATTCAATCTTACATTGTGCTCAATGATGCGGTTAAAGACTTGTCTAAGGACTTCAGCGTGCTCTTGTCATAGGAAAGACTTAGTGAGTAAGTCATCCATGTAGTCCTCTAATATCTTGTGCATGTAGTAATGGAATATGTATGTCATGGATTTCTCGTAGATGGCACTAGTATTCTTGAGCCTGAATGACATCACTTTGTAACATAATGGTCCCCATGGAGTAATGAAAGCAATCTTGTTCTAGTATTTGGGTTTAATCTAGATTTTATTGTATCCAAAAAAACTATCCATTATGGAAAGCATCTCATGACCTATGATGGCATCAATAAGAGCATCTATATTTGGCAATAGGAATGAATCCTTTGGAGTTACCCTATTTAAGTCTCTGAAGTTTGTGCAAATATGAACTCTTTCATTGGGTTTCCCCATGGGCACCATGTTGGACACCCACTCAGGGTAGTCGATAGGAACTATGAAAACTACATCTAATAGTTTTTACAACTCATTTTTTACCATCAAAGCGATGGTGGGATGCATTTTTCTCAACTTTTGCTTGACTGGTTTCTTCATGGGATCTAGTGAAAGGTTGTGAACAACTAACTTTGGATCTATCCCAGGCATGTCTTTGTAAGTCCAAGAAAAAATATTTGGCCTCTCTTTTAGGAGAGGAATAATGATGGCTTGTTCTTTTGGAGATAGACTTTCTCCGAACTTGAATTTCTTTGGTTGAGTAGGATCATTGCTGATTTCCATCTTAAAAGTCACTTCTACAGCTATATGTGACCCATCCTCCAGCTGATGAGGTGTGGGTATCAAGTAAATTTCATTGGTGGGATTTACAGGTCTATTGGAGCCAAATTTGACTCAACTTTGAAACCCCAAAATTTAAATTTTTGGTTTCAATCAAAGTATCCATAATGTTGGTCGCTTCTTCAAATTAGTGTGAGTATCTAAGTTTTCCACTGAATTGGTTTGATGAGTCTAAAATCTTGGTCATTTATTAGGTAGACACCCTTTTAATAATTGCTTAATTGTCTTAATAAGGGTTATGGCAAGTTTTATTAATAATTGACCTTCATAAGTAAAGCCTCCCTAAGGTCTAAATCCAATGTTAAAACATAAAGACCTAAGATCCGAAAGTATGTCACTAAGGATTAAATAAATCATTATACCCTAAGGTCCAAATAGCTTTATACTTTAAAAAGAGGGTCAAATAAATCATTGTGGTCTAAAAACCAAAATTCAAAAGTGCTAGCCTAAGGTTAAAATCAAAATTTAATTAAAACCTAAGGGTATGCACCCCAATAGACTAACAAATGAGCACCTTAGATTTAATCCAAGGGTCATGCTTGATCCAGAGGTAATCATACGATGCACATTAATAAGATCAACCAAGAGATAATTCAAAAGTCAAAACCATGGTCATAAGTAAATAGATCATGTCTTAGGCTTAATCGTAGCGCATCTTTAAAATCTAAATCCGATGGATGCGCCTTTGAAAGAAACCCGAATGATAAAGTCAAAAGGTCTAAAAAGGATTATCACCTAAGGTAGTAAGTGATTAAAATTCATGCAACTTGGCAAATCTGGATGGTAGTGTTCGATTGAAATCCAATCCAATGGTTTCACGCTTAACGAAGAGTCAAAAATTTAAAATAAGTCAACATGGGTCAAGATTTAAATTAAATAGTGAGCAAGTCCGACTGATCGGATGATAGCACCCAAGCAATATTTGATCTAATGGTAGCACCAGATTCAAGTAAATCATGTATTAAAATTAATGTTAAAGGTCCACACCCCCTTTGGAATAACTATCGAGCAAGTTAGGAAGATCGGACGACAATGCTTGATCGAGATTCAATCCGATGATGGTGCTCCCATAAAAGATGCTTTTAAAAGGTAAAAGTCCTCATATGATTAATTAAAACATTAAACAAGATTAATAAGGGTATAACACATTGACTAATCTCCCCCATTTCGGCTTAATCAAGGTTAACATTATTTACCCCAAGGTAACTAACCCGCAGGTTGAAGAAAATCGATGACCGTGCAAACATCTATCAAGATCCAACGGTTGCGTAGAAACTAAGAGATGGTAAGATATTTGGGACAAAGATAAAGGTAAAATTAATCAAATGATTAGCAAGGGTATAACACATGGATAATCAACCCCCTTTTTTGGCTTAAATCAGGATTAATCAAGGCTAATGATATGTCCTTTGTGACTAATAAATATGTAGTTTTTAGAATATCCAACGACATCATTGGATCTGCTCGGAGATCAACGGTGGCGAAAGAGTCAAGGTAAAACAAAGGATTAAATAAAATGAAAATTTGATGGTCGCGCTCATCTCCGTTCAAGATCCAATGATGGTGCATCAGTAAAAATGATCAAGGTTTAATCTAAAGGTTTTATTTTGATTAATTAAATGCTTTATAATTTATCCCTTCTATCTTATGTTAAACCAAGCACATGGTCGAAAGAATCTATGATAGCGCTCTCATTGTGATATGATCTAAGGATGATCGCTCAGAAAGGTAAAGGTATTATATAAATACTTAGGTTTAATACAGCGAGGTTAAGATGGTAATCATTAGGTTAACTTTGGTTAACTATGATTAATAAATGATTAATACACCACATTATCGAAGGACCAAACAAATAAGGTACATGTAGACTAACGATTGCGTAGGTTCCATGATATCAATGGTTGCGTTGACTTTACTGAGGAAATCTGATGATAGCGCGTAAATCAAAAGAGTGAGTGATGAATCAACTATCGAGATCGAACGACAGCGCTTCATTGAGATAAAAGAGATCCAACGGTCATGCATGAGTCAGAGTAAAGGTAAAGAAAATACAAAGGGTTTAACAAACAAGCATCTTCAATGGATCTAACGAATGCGCTCACCTACACTCAGATCCAATGGTAGCACACGATCCAAAGGTAAATCGAAGGTAAGTTTAAATTAGCGCTTTACTAATTAAAAGTTTAAACACATTTAACAAGGTTGTAAACCCTTTATTAATCCCCATCCTTATTGGTCAAAATTAAAGAGGATCGAAGCATGTTTTCTTTCGAATAACTGACCTACAGGTTTGAAAAGATCCATGGTGGTGATAGGAAAGAAGCACATCCAACGGTTGCGCTTGATCACGTTTGACTTAAGGAAAAAGGGAGACCTTCGAGGCAATAAAATCTATCACTCACACCAAGAACCAGATCTTGTAAGAATCCTGAGGGAGATCACTGCCTAAATAAAATATAATCGATCCCAAGGATTTAGTTACCATTCAAACCTAAGGTGGCATAAGATTCAAAAAGAAAGTCATATCAGTGGCACATATCAGTTCCACGTGACCAATAGCAGAGGTTTATAAATGATTATAGGCACACGGATCAAAGGGTCCCAAGACACGTAAGATGAAGAACATTACCCATCATAAACACTAAATCCCAGAAAAATACAAGTTGGCATAATTTCATTGGCCGATTTTGAATAGCAGTTGGTGGCATCGGGTTGATGATAAAATGTGCAAATTTATCAGACTCATTCCACCACCCTGTATATGAACCCACAAAAATAGTCGAGGCTACTACCCTGGTAATCTAAGAGCGAAGGTTGATACACAGGAGGTACAGAGAGAAGAAAGTTTTCAAGTATCACAGAAAGACCTTACCTGCTACATTAAGAACAATGGCATCATGGGGAGATGTTTTCATACCCACAGACACTAGGGAAGTCATGCAATTCATCACAAATAGATCCCCATACTCTGTGATCTCTGGGCCACCTATTCTCGGTACCACCATGTATGAGTTTGCTCAAAAATGTGGGGCAGATAAAAAACCAAACCTAGCTCAACTGTACAAGATTGACAATGCCTGTATCAAGAGTTTCGCCCAAGTGATGGAAGGTGATAACAGGACCCCATGGATAATGGTAGATTTATTTCATAAAGCTCATAGGTTACAATACAAGGGTTTCCCCAAAAATAATAGATGGAACAGTAACCTTGGGAAATTGATATGCCCAAAAGTGCACTTCTCCTCAGACTTGATGGCTTGGCTGGCAGTAGCATATGACGAAAGAACGAGGACCTTTCGAGACCACAAGAATCGGTGGGTGTTCAACATCAAAGTCGAGCATATCCAGGAGGTGTTCAACTTAACAAATTATACCACTTTTCTGGTAGACTAGGTAATCGAACACCAATCTCGTATGTTTACAGATATGGAAGTCTTTAAAAGTTTGTTTGATACATATGCAACAATAGATAAAGAATTTCCAATCAACAAAAATGCTTTTAAACCCTGGGTACAAGATTTCTGTGATATGATAAACATAGTTTTGGGAGTACAAGATCTGAATAGAATAACAAAAAGGGTTTTATATTTAGCTGCACAATGCAATAGGGCACATAACACTCCAATTTATGCTTGGGAACTGGAATTGAGTACCCAAATACATAAAGAAATGATAGAATTAAGAAGAGCAGTTTTTGAACAGAGGCAGGAGATGCCTCATTTTTCACAGTATTCATTTCTCATTCACCTAATAGCGGGCCAATTGGGAGAAGAAGCCCGTAAAAGAGTAAAAGCCATCGACAGCCCCTATGTTCAGAATAGCTTCTAGAGACTTCATGAAGGATGAACTCACATGGGCTGGTTCTGTGATCGTTTCATGGTAGAAATCCATTGGGCCTTAACTAGGTTAGTTCCAGAGAGATTAGGGCCAGGGGTAAAAGCCTTCATTAAAGAAAAGGAAATTGGAGATTTCTTCTTCATAGAGGGTTTTACTTATATCAGATTGTATGGAGCTAAGATCCCTCCTAAGGTGCTACCACAGTACTGCCCATTATCCATAGCAACTTTAGAATTATGCAGGCAGGTGGCAGAAGAGGCTAAGATGAGACTGGTAAAGAAACATGGTAAGGTCCCCTGGCTCGATGTTCCCTATCATTTTGGAGATTTTGTATTTGTTGGATATCCTTCCCTGCTCAAAGGAATTTTTGAATTGGACAACATGGGATTAGATGAAATATCATGGAGATTTTATGACCCAAAGGGAACATACAATAGAATGATGGAAAAGAGAGAATATGCTCGAATAAAACATCGGGAAGATGCTTTTGAAGAAAGCTTATTAGAAGCTATGGAAAAAGGATTAGATTTGCAAAAGGTATGGGATGATTTCCCTCCCAAAATGAGGGGCAGCACACAAGTTTGTGAAGCCTATGATTACCCCACAGAGTTAAGAAGGCTTCGAGAAGGTTCAGTAGATGTTGTGGCACCAATTATACCAGGAACAGGCCAAGCGATCAAAGAAGACCCCTTGTTAGAGTTGATAGAAGAACAGGGTATTGATTTAATGGAAGTCACTATCAAAACTATAGATATAGTAGAGCAACAGGTTGGGCCTTCTAAAAGTACTCACCTCAGGATAGAAGCAACACCAAGCACTTCCCAGGAAGCTTCCCAAACACAGAATATAAATAAAGGGAAGGAGATTGCAACAACACCAACTCAGGAGTCTCCCCTCTCAAAACAAGCCATAGTTCCTATTTTTGATAGGGTTCTAACTGTAACAAGTGTAAAGAAATTGGCACCCATGGCTATCCCTACCACTATAACAATAAAGGGACAGGAGATTAAAATTCCATCAGTAATACAAATGAATCCTAGGAGAACTAGTGGATTGGGTGGCCTCTTTCGAAGTCACTCAGTGAAGAACCAAGAAGATGTAACTCATGTGGAAAAGAAGAAACCCAGATTGTCTTTACCCTCTACAAAGGTTGTCCTGGAAAGAACAGATGAACAGACTACCTTCACTACTACAGATGAGCAAGAATTGCAGTTAGTAGCAGAGATGGGGAATATAGAAGGATAGTTCATAGAAGAATATAAATTAGAGGCACCTATATCAGATATTGCGGAGATAAATCTTCCTATTCTGCAAGACCCACTAGTCTTCAGAGTAAATAAAGAAACTGGGGGCTCATCGGTACTAGGGAAAGAAGGTGAAATGGCCAAAGTTGTCAAAGCAATGCAAAATCAAGCCATAGATCAATTCATGGGAACAATTACAGAGCTAAGGAAACAATTGGAGAAAGAGGGAAAGGAAAAGGTAGAGCTAAAAGCATTAATAAATAAGCAATAGGAAGAATTGGCAAGAAAAGATATTTCAAGTGCACAGCCCCCTCCAATGGTGAAAATTCAGGATCATGTATATTATCTTAATGCTATGAAGAAAAATATGTCAATAAGGATAAGAGCTCATGCCAAGGGCTTTACTGAAATGTTCAGACAAATAAGGGTGATTCAAATAACTGCTCAAGAGATTCTGGCCTTGATACAAGAAAGAGAAGAGGATTTTGGAATCATTCACCCTACCCTAGATTTTATAGGAGACCATTTTGAAGAGTTACAAGGGCAAGAAATAATAACACCTGATGGTATCAAGATTCAGATCAATTTTGAGTTCTTCAAAGCAGCCCTATTTGGAGAAAATAGGGGAATATGGATCAATTTGGTGACTGAAACAAATAACCTGATAAAATATGCTACAGGGAAATTGGTAGACATTGGCCTATCCTTAGGTCAATGCTTAGAAGCCTCAGACATAGAAGAGGTATTCAAAGATACCATTGACAGATTTGAGTGTGAACCAGGTGATGAAGGAGAAATGATTAGGCAAACTACATCTATGGTAAATACTATGGAGATGTTACTTTTCTAGTATGAAAGGAACATGCCTGATATTGTTGTTCAGAAGAATAGAATTTTGTAAGAAATGAACATGCTGAGGATTGCAGCCACATTTGATATAAGAGTTTGGAGATTAATTGATGAACATATTAAATGGTTGCAACAAAACCAAAAGGGGAAAAAGGTTAATACCTACAGTCAACAATAGGAAGCAAGTTCATCACAACAGAAACCTGCACCTACAGAAGGAGTTCCTATGATAGTAGAAGAAGTTGTTCAAGAGAAAGAGGCCCAAAGGGAAACAATTGAAGAAGAAAAAGTGGGTTCACCTAACACCACCATCACCGGTTGAATTGAATCTATGTTCTAAAAAATGCTAAAACCAAGATAGTAAAGGCAATGGAAGCCAATTGTACCAATTTTTGAAGTCTGACCAGATGCTGACAGGTGTAAGGCTAGAAATCAACCAGAAATAACAGAATCAAGAACCAGAGGCTATAAGAAGAGGCAGTTGTGGATAGATTCTGCATCAAGCAATTAGAGAATAACATTTTTGCTAAGAGGTATACTTGAGTGCCCTGTTAGTTGTGTTGTTGTATCCCCTTCTGTGTCTATTTTCCTTTCTCATTCTTATTCTTCCCTTTGCTGTGCAGGATTGTAATAGGAAAGTGCTCAAGAAGCTGAGATTATTTCCTATCCTATTGAGCCTAAGATTCAAAGATTCTATTGTTACCAGATTGGAACAAGTAGAGTAGGAGAGACCTGTTACATTATTTGAACAGATTCCTCCATTGTATTGATATCTTTTTATTGAAACAAATTTAAAAGGCATCCCACCCACTCTGCATGTAAAAGTTCTTGAAATCAATACAATTCTGAGTTTCAATTTTATTATATCTTTGTCTCAGTACTGTGTGTCATTGTATAATGGGTTACATTATTTGAATGCATTATATACGTTTCTCTCGTTGGTTAACTCTTGGTTTTATTACGATATTCGAATGAAGCTTTGAACGCCAATTTTATTTTTCCCCATTCTCTCTGTTCATAATTAAAAATTGTTGTTAAATTGCTATAACAACCCAATGAATCTAGGCACTGGTCTACATAAGGCATAACAGTTGGTTATTTTCATGCTTGGTCATTTTAAAAAGAATACTTATAGCTTAATATAAATATGGAGCGTGTAATTAGAAGTTTAATCAAAGAATTACCGTTGGGGTTTCCTTACCCGTTATGTAGTCTTCTTTAGCAATATTCGTGTTTAGCAGAACATGAGGCAGGTCGACCAGAGCCTGTAATAGCTCGTTGGTTTCAAATGGATTCTTGTAGCATGACAATCAAAATCCTACGGATGCAAGAATCGGTTCCAACAGTTTTTTGGCACCGTTGTCGGGGAGGACTTGATAGAAAGAGTTAATGACCTTCTTAAAAGTTTTTCTCCGAACGACATTATCTTTAAATCAACGGGTGGCCAGTTGGAATAGAGAACATTTGTCTTAATTTTTACATTTTCTACGTTCTTTATTACCCATGTTTTTCAATCTTATTTTCTTTACGTTTCTTGATCTTCTTGAATTTTATTTTTCTTGATCTTCTTGAAATTTTGGTTTCTTGATTTTCTTGATTTATCCCAAGAACTGACTCCTATGAGGATGAGTGATAATATCAAGCATTCTTGATAAAAGCGTACGCTGTTCTTTCTGCACCCCAGTGCTGGCGACTCTGTTGGACGAACCCAGAAGAAAAATATAAAAAAGGAGAGAACAGAACGTGTTGGCTAACACCAGGAGAAGTGGTAAGGAGCTATTTCTAGAACTCGAGAATCTAGAGGTATTTATACATACCCAAAAAACTCCACTTTTTAAGAATATTGTTTATAATAGTAGATTAAATTCTAGCGGTAAAAGGTACGTGAAGAAAATTTAGAATACTATTACTACTGATATTACTATAGATGAACGTTTAAAATCAGTAGTAGAAGATATATGTGATTATTCTCATTCAAAGGTAGATAATCCATCAGTTTACATTCAAGTTGCCCAGACCCATACCACTGTAGGTACTACATCTATGAAATTAAATTCTACAGTAGCAATGGCTCAGGGTAATGTTCATTTATGGAGAACTAACAGATATAGGCCTTTTGCATTACCAGTAAATTTAAATGCCTTACCCAGTAAAGCTCACAAATACCTCCCTAAGTTTTTAGGAAATAGTGCAGTAACTGGAGAGGATCATATCAAAAGTTTCTTATATGCAATGGATAGTCTGGAAGTTGAACATGAAGATGTAGTATTAAGACTATTTCTACAGACTTTAGAAAAATATGCTAGAGAATGGTTTAATTCCCTTCCTAACAATGATATCCCAGACTTCACCAAAATGGAAGAGGTGTTCCTAAAGAAGTATGGTGAAAGGAAAAATGAACAATCATTGTTAACTGAGCTAGCCACTATGAAGAAGAAATAAAATGAGGTTGTTAGTGATTTTAATAGAATATTTTCAAAAACAAGAAACAAAATCCCTACCAACCTCAGGCCTAGTGATATTCAGTCTATTTGTTTTTATAAGAATGCTTTTCAAGGAGAGTTTAACTATGAATTAAGGCAAGAACAAGCCACTACCATTGATGGTTGTATGGAAAAAGCAATGGATATAGAAAGAAATATGCTTGACAGTGGTAAGATGAAGCCTTATTCTTTAGAGGTTAACATGCCTGAGAGAAAACCTAAGAGAGTGGCTTTTGATATACAAAGAAGAACTGAAATTGATCCTGTGGAGAAGTTGACTAGTCAGATGATAGAAATGTTCAACAACATGAGTAACGAGGTTAGCAAGAATTGAAAGAAATGGAAATAACGATGAATCTTCACAGACAGAGCGACCACATATTGACAACCGTCCCCCTTTAAGAAAAATTACAATAAGAATTGGGGAAACAACAATGGTTTTGAAGAAGGGAATAGGAATAGGGGTAATGGGAATAATAACTAGAAAAATAGAGATTTTGATAGGGATCAGAACAATGTCCCTAACCCAATGCCATCTGCCAATGTAGCTAAAGGTTTTCCTTATTTTTGCTCTACTTGTGATGCACCCCATAACCCTGATGCATGTGGAATACACCTAAGTGATCAACGTAATGTAGATATGCATGCAGAATCAGAAGAGGATATAAGAATCAATGCATGTTGGTCCATTGAAGATGAATCCAGAGAAAGGTTGTTTGAAGAAGACATGGATAAATATGCTTCAAATCATCATCCTCAGATCTTAGTAACTGAAGGAACTAAAATCTTGCAGAAATCACATGAGTCAAGATATGATAAGATGAAGCAAGGGAAATTGATCCCCACTGCTCAAGAGGTTGAAGAATTAGAGGCAACCCATGTTTTAAATTTAAGGAATAGAACAGTCCCTGAAAGAATAGAGAAATTATCTACAAATGAAACAAGAAGACAAACTTTCACCAATAAAAATATCAATAAAGAGAAAACTGATAGGAACCCTAACAAGATTACTCCTGAGGTAATAGAATCAGTGGAAGAGATTCCCAAAGAAGAAAGTAATAAACCATTGGATATAAAGAAGATAGAATTTGATGTTGGGTCAAAACTCAGTAAGAAAAAAGTTAATATCACATTTGGTGAACTTATGAAAGTTCAAACATACAGAGAACAAGTATGCAGAGCTTTTGGATTAGTAGAGCAGAAAGAAGACCCTACTTGTCATGTTGCTAGACAAAATCAACATGATACAAGATCACCATCTTCTGTCAGACCCTTCTATGTGTCGTTAAGATATAATTCAGATGAAGGGGAAAGATATGTGATTCACAATTGCATGCTCGATAGTGGAGCTTCACATAATATCATGCCTAAGCTAATAGCTGACCAAATGGGATTAATCTGTACTAGATATTCTGCTCCTATTTTTGTAATGGACAGTAGACAAATTCCCTGTGTAGGGGTGATAACTGGATTATTAGTTTACCTAGACCAACACCCCAAAAAGGGCATTGTCATGGATGTAGAAGTAGTTGATGTTGACCCATTCTTCTCACTTTTACTCAGTAGGCATTGGGAAGAACAACTAGGGGGATCAATACAACTAGACTGGTCTTATGCTACCATCCCCATATCAGATAAGGAGAATATAATTTTGAGAAGGGAACCATTCAACAAACATTCCATAGAGTTAATTCAAATAGATGAAACCATGATTAACTTAGTTAACTCTATGGAAGAAAAAGGGATGGGAGTCTATTCAATATGGCACAACCCATTCTTGGTGGAAGTACCAGATGCAAAGAACATGGATCCAGAAGATATGAGAATAAATGATGCTGAATCAGATCGAGTATTAACCCAAGAAATGTGGACCATGTCATTTGATGGGGCTAAATCCCAATATGGAGTAGGTGCAAGTGTAAATTTGACTGATATTAAAGGAAACTACCTTAGTATCCCTTATAGATTACAATTTCCTTGCACAAACAATGTAGTTGAGTACGAAGCTTTACTATTAGGGCTAAGGAAAGCAAAAGAGTTAGGTATTAACTACTTAACTATAACAAGGGATGCAGAACTTATTATACTACAAATCAAAGGTAAATATCAGACCAAGCATCCTAGACTTAAGCAATATAGAAATGCAGTATTGGAAGAAATTGATAAATTTTTGGCTTTCAATATTTCATATATTCCTAGAGAACAAAATCATGTTGTAGATATTTTAGTTGTAAATGCCTTAGGTCTAGATCACCCAGAGATAACTACAGAATATATGGATAGATTCCCAACTATTTCAGTCTATAAACCTTCTGTGCTAGATAACATAGTATATCTATAGGTCTTTCAAGATGATATAGATATTAAGGATTTTATGACTTTGCAAAATCAGTATGCAGATGTAATCTATGATGAAAATGATGAAGAAAAGCTAAAATATCAAATAGGAGAGCCAGTAGAAGTAATCCAGTTGAAAACTAATAGAATACCCAAAGGATTGGTGTCTCTTGAAAGCCTATTTGATGACTTTGACAAAGCTTATAAACCTATACATAGAGAAGTGATATCTGAGGATATTAATATTGGCTCAATGAAAGAACCCAGAATAGTGAAAGTAGACATGGCCTTACCTGCTAAAGAAAAGGTTGGATATATCAGTTTCTTGAAAAAGAACAAAGAACATTTTGCTTGGACTTATGAAGACCTCAAAACCTTCAAGATAGACGTAATGACTCACATAATACCTTTGAAGGAAGATTCCAAGCCATTCAGACAGAAACAAAGGAAATACAATCCAACTCTGCACCTAGTAATGCAAAAAGAGGTACAAAAATTGTTGGACTCCAAGATAATAAGAAAAGTAAGATTTTCCTCCTGGATATCCAACTTAGTACCAGTTAGGAAAAAGAATGGGGACATTAGACTCTGCGTGGATTTTAGAAATTTAAACAAGATCTCACTAAAAGACAATTACCCATTGCCTAACATGGAACAACTGCTACAAGCAGTAGTAGGTTCAACTAGATTGTCCCTGTTAGATGGATTTTCAGGCTACAATCAAATTCTGATAAATCCAGAAGACAGACACAAGGCAACATTCACCACACCCTAGGGCACATTTGAATATTTAAGAATACCTTTTGGATTGATGAATGCAGGTGCTACTTTCCAGAGAGTGATGGACTTTGCTTTCAAAGGATTAATGTTCAAAATTGTAGTAGTGTACTTAGATGATATCACAGTTTTTTCTAAAAATCCAGAAGATCATCTAGAACATTTGACTACAGTTTTTCCTCAGTGCAAGGAATTTGGAATCTCTCTAAATCCAAAAAAATGCATATTCGGAACTACACAAGGAAAATTGCTAGGTCATATAGTTTCAGAAAAGGGGATAAGCATTGATCCAGAAAGGATAGAAGCCATTTCTAAAATTCCCCCACCCAAGAACCTAAAAGGAGTAAGGTCATTCTTTGGCAAAATAAATTTTATCAGAATATTTGTCCCAAATTTTGTAGAAATGACCAAACCCATAAATGATATGGTGAAGAAAACTAGAGAAATAAAATGGACAATAGAAAATATGGAAACATTTAACAAGATCAAAGAAGCCATATCAACCACTCCAACTTTAAGTTGCCCTGATTATGCAAAAGATTTTAATATCTATTCATATGCATCTGAACACTCTATTGTTGCAGTTCTTTCACAGAAAGATAATGAAAACAATGAAAGGCCAATAGCCTTTATGAGCTCAGGACTAAAAGGAGCAAATATTAAATACACCCTATTGGAAAAACATGCCTATGCAGTCATCCAATATTTAGAACACTTCAAAGGTATATTTGGCTCAAATAAAGTTTACTATTGTATTCCCTTTATAGCAATAAAAGATATCTTTTCTCAATCAAAGCCATTGGGAAGACCAACAATATGGATGGTAAAACTTTTGCAATACGATGTTGAATTCAAAATAGTTAAAACAATCAAAGGGCAAGGTTTAGCTAAACTGTTGGCTAACAAAGAAGAAGCAGGATCTGAAAATATTCTCACCATAGATCAGACATATGATGACAGAAGAATAAAAAATGAAGAATGTAAATGGTATGAAGAAATTTTATCATACTTACAAACGTTGTCTTTTCCCAGAGATATGTCAATAAACAGAATGAGGTCAGTCAAACTTCAAGCTCAAAAGTATTATATACAAAATGGAGTATTATATTGGAAACATCCTGATGGAGTATTATTAGTCTGCTTATATGAAAGAGAAGTCCCAAAAATAATTAATGAATTTCATAATGGTTTCTATGGAGGACACTTTGCTCCAAGAGCTACAACTAATAAAATCATGAGAGCAAGATATTATTGGCCATCCCTTTTTAAGGATGTATATAAATATGTTAGGAATTGTCATAACTACCAAGTTTTTACAGGGAAAAAGCATCTACCAACCATGCCCCTCAAGCCAGTAATTATTGAAGCACCTTTTTCTCAATGGGGTATTGACCTGATTGGAGAGATCAAGCCTAATTCATCTGGCCAGCATAAGTGGATCATAACTGCAATAGATTACTTCACAAAGTGGGTGGAAGCTGCACCTTTGAGAACATCTACAACTATTGCAATCATCAGATTCATAGAAGAAAACATCTTGACCAGGTATGGAGTTCCTAAAAATCTTGTAACTAATAATGCTCAATATTTTGTGTCATATGAAATGGTAGAATTTTGTGCTGAATATGGAATTGAATTATCTCATTCTGCCAATTATTACCCCCAAGGAAATGGTTTAGCTGAGTCATCAAATAAAAATGTAATAACAAGAATAAAAAGGTCATTAGGCAAAAAAAAAGGGGATGGGACAGTGAACTTAAATTTGCTTTATGGGCTGATAGGCTATCTGTTAAAAGAAATACAAGAAGAACCCCCTATGAGATGGTTTATGGAGAAAAAGCCCTTATGCCCCCAAAAATGGAAAAAATGGCACTTTCCCTTTTATTGCAAGATCATGAAAACCCTGATCCCATTCAGAGAAGGCTTGACCAAATTGTCTTATTAGAAGAACAAAGAAGAGAGACCCTCAATAGAATGATGGAACAAACCCAGAAAACTATAAAATTGTTTAATAAGAAAGCCAAGGGTACTCCTTTTTCTCAAGGAGATATAGTCATCTATTGGGATCCTAAAAATGATAAGCATGGTGAAAAGGGTAAGTTTGAACCTAAATGGATTGGCCCATACCAAATTGCCCATGTTATCAGTCAGAATACTTACAAGCTACAAAATTTGCAGGGAGAAATAATGGCTATCCCTATTAATGGCCAACACCTCAAAATGTACAATCCCTGTTGAAGGTGTACTTTACAAAAAAAAGCATTACAAAATATATATATAGAAAAACAAAAATCCAAAAAAAGAGTGGTGTATTTTGTTTATTAGTTAAGCTTCCCTTTTGTTCTTGAATAATTTTGAGTTTACTGTACACATGATATCTTAGTTTGATGAGTATATCTAACTATTTATTCCACCAAAGACAATAAGAAAAAAGGGGATTTATTTTAGATGCTGATGAGGTTTACAATTCTTTCAAATATGAGTGTTTATGCAATAGTTGTTTGATATGAGATAAAACAGATAGAAAACAAAGTTGATTGTTTATTCCACTCCAACTTCAACAACCATTCAACAATGTGTAGAACTTGCAGATTTACATACATAAAAATAGAACAAGGGGGTTAGTAATACCTATGAGGGCTCCACAGTGTGAGACTATCAGACATCAATAAAACTCTAGTTAACAATGAAGTCAGAAAGTATGTCATATCAACAAATTATGATATAAAATACATTAAAATGAGATATACCTTACTTTCATTTTTTTGTTGTAGATGGTGTGGTGTAGCAGGCTCAGATTCACATTTTTGTATTTGCAGCAAGCTCGAACGTGTACTTGGCAAGATTTGACGCAAGCTTCGTAGGCTCTGGTGTGCACCTGCAGGATACAACAAGCTCTAGAGAGTGCCTACAACATACAACAACCTCTAGTGAGCACTTTTCAGGCTCTGTAGTGAGCCTTACAAGCTTTGGAGGGTGTCTACGGGTTAGGGAAAAATATACAAAAGCATATCAAGGGGGTGGCAATGAATGCGATGGAAGGAGGGGGGTTGTGATGGCGATGGAAGATGAATGGGGAATATTTGGAATAGTAGAAGTCTTGTTGACTTAGCTAGGGCTTTAGATCTTCAAACTCTATCTCTCTCCACTTCGCTAGGGCTTCAACAGTGACTCCTCCAAGGTATAATTTCTAATCTCAAGGTTCTAGGGTTGGGGCATTTGCAAAATACCCTTATTTATAATCCAACCTAGGGTTTTTTTAGGGTTTTAGCCTTACACTTTTGATTGTATGGCTAATATTAAATTAGATCCTAAGGTTGATATTACTTTTTGAATGTAACATGGATTAATGAATATGGATGGTGGAGATTAGAATGGATCGGATGGTTGTGGTTAATTGAGTTTATAAATATATATTTTATAATAAATCTATTATAATATAATATAAAATATATATTAAATATTAAATAATATAAAATAATATTAAAATAATCCCAATTAGGCCGAAAATGGCGAGAAAGGGAATACCAAATAATTCAAGGGAATGTGACATGGGGAAAAGAATAGTGGCTATAATTTGGTGTCGACACAAATGGCTACGACAAAATCTATGTAATCATATCTTATGACTTAGCTAAAACAAGCATTACAATATTTCAAAATAAAACTCATTGATTTCTAAAATTTCTAACCTTTGTTTCCAAATTGAATGAAAAGGGATCTACAGTTTTTTATACTCTACTTGCTTTGATATCATGTTGGTCATACAATTTTTCTAGTATATATATAAAAAAAAAGAGCTAAAATTTTTTTCTTTTATGTATTTCAAGTTTTACTTAGCAAGTCAAAGGTGTTAAAATTTTGTTCAAATTTTTGCGAATAAAACCGAGAGATTCTGGAATTCTCAAGAGCCTCAAGTTTTCAGCACCTTGTCCCAGTCAGAGCCTATGTTGGAGCCAAATTTGACTCAATTTTGAAACCCCCAAATTTAAATTTTTGGTTTCAATCAAATTATCCATAATGTTGGTCGCTTCTTCAAATTAGTGTGAGTACTAATTTTTCCACTGAATTGGTTTGATGAGTCTAAAATCTTGGTCATTGATTAAGTAGACACCCTTTTAATAATTGCTTAATTATATTAATAAGGGTTATGGCAAGTTTTATTAATAATTGACCTTCATAAGTAAAGCCTCCTTAAGGTCTAAATCCAAGGTTAAAACATAAAGACCTAAGATCCAAAAGTATGTCACTAAGGATTAAATAAATCATTATACCCTAAGGTCCAAATAGCTTTATACTTTAAAAGAGGGTCAAATAAATCATCATGGTCTAAAAACCAAAATTCAAAAGTGCTAGCCTAAGGTTAAAATCAAAATTTAATTAAAACCTAAGGGTATGCACCCCAATAGACTAACAAACGAGCACCTTAGATTTAATCCAAGGGCCATGCTTGATCCAGAGGTAATCGAACGATGGTGCATTAATAAGATCAACCAAGAGATAAGTCAAAATTCAAAACCATGTTCATAAGTAAATAGATCACATCTTAGACTCAATCGAATGGTAGCGCATATTTAAAATATAAATCCGATGGATGCGCCTTCAAAAGAAACCCGAATGATAAAGTCAAAAGGTCTAAAAAGGATTATCACCTAAGGTAGTAAGTGATTAAAATTCATGCAAATTGGTAAATTTGTATGGCAGTGCTCGATTGAAATCCAATCCAATGGTTGCACGCATATCGAAGAGTCAAAATTTTAAAATAAGTCAACATGGTTCAAGCTTTAAATTAAATAGTAAGCAAGTCCGACCGATCAGATGGTAGCACCCAAGCAATGTTTGATCTAATGGTAGTGCTAGATTCAAGTAAATCATGTATTGAAATTAATGATAAAGGTCTGCACCCCCTTTGGAATAACTATCAAGCAAGTTAGGAATATCAGACGACAATGCTCGATCGAGATTCAATTTGATGGCGGTGCTCCCATAAAATATGCTTTTAAAAGGTAAAAATCCTCATATTATTAATTATAGCATTAAATATGATTAATAAAGGTATGACACATTGACTAATCTCCCCCATTTTGGCTTAATCAAGGTTAAAATTATTTACCCCAAGGTAACTAACCCGCAGACTGAAGAAAATCTATGACCGTGCAAACATCTATCAAGATCCAATGGCTGTGCAAAAACAAAAATATGGTAATATCTTCGAATGCAAAGGTAAAACATTAAGCGTTATTAGCAAGGGTATAACACGTGGATAATCAACCCCCATTTTTTATCTTAAATTAGGATTAATCAAGGATAATGTTATGTCCTTTGTGACTAATAAATAGGCAATTTTTAGAAGATCCAATGATAGCATTGGATCTTTCTCAGAGATCAACGATGGTGACACAAATCTAATGATCGCTCATCTCCATTCAAGATCCAATGATGGTGCATCAGTAAAAGTGATCAAGGTTTAATCTAAAGGTTTTCTTTTGGTTAATTAAATACTTTATAATTTGTCCCTTCTATATTATGTTAAACCAAGCACATGGTCGGAAGAATCTACGATAGTGCTCTCATTGTGATACGATCTAAGGATGATCGCTCAAAAAGATAAAGGTATTATATAAATGCTTAGGTTTAATACAATGAGGTTAAGATGGTAATCATTAGGTTAACATTGGTTAACTATGATTAATAAATTATTAATACACCACATTATCAAAGGACCAAAAAAATAAGGTACATGTAGACTAATTATTGTGTAGATTCCATGATATCAATGATTGTGTTGACTTTACTGAGGAAATCCGATGAAAGCGCATAAATCAAAAGAGTGAGTGATGAATCAACTATCGAGATCGAACGACAACACTTAATTAACATAAAAGAGATCCAACGATCATTCATGAGTCAAAGTAAAGGTAAAGGAAATACAAAGGGTTTAATGAACAAGCATCTTCAATGGATCTAACGAATGCGCTCACCTACACTCAGATCCAACGGTAGCGCATGATCCAAAGGTAAACTGAAGGTAAGTTAAATTCACACTTTACTAATTAAAAGTTTTAAACACATTTAACAAGGTTGTAAACCCTTTATTAATCCCCATCCTTATTGGTCAAAATTAAAGAGGATCGGAGCATGTTTTATTTCGAATAACTGAACTATAGGTTTGAAAAGATCAATGGTGGCGATAGAAAATAAGCACATCCAACGGCTGCGCTTGATCACGTTTGACTTAAGGAAAAAGGGAGACCTTCGAGACAATAAAAGTTGTCACTCACACCAAGAACCAGATCTTGTAAGAATCCCAAGGGAGATCACTACCTAAATAAAATATAATCGATCCCAAGGATTTAGTTACCATTCGAACCTAAGGTGGCACAAGATTCAAAAATAAAGTCATCCCAGTGGCACATATCAGTTCCACGTGACCAATAGCAGAGGTTTATAAATGATTACATGCACACGGATCAAAGGGCCCAAGACACGTAAGATGAAAAACATTACCCATCATAAACACTAAATCCCAGAAAAATACCAGTTGGCATAATTTCATTGGTCAATTTTGAATAGCAGTTGGTGGCATCGGGTTGATGAAAAAATGTGCAAATTTATCGAGACTCATTCCACCACCCTATATATGAACCCACGAAAATAGTCGAGGCTACTACCCTGGTAATCTAAGAGTGAAGGTTGATACACAGGAGGTATAGAGAGAAGAAAGTTTTCAAGTATCATAGAAAGACCTTACCTACTACATTAAGAACAATGGCATCATGGGGAGATGTTTTCATACCCACAAACACTAGGGAAGCCGTGAAATTCATCACAAATAGATCCCCATACTCTGTGATCTCTGGACCGCCTGTTCTCGGTACCACCATGTATGAGTTTACTCAAAAATGTGGGGCAGATAAAAAACCAAACCCAGCTCAACTGTACGATATTGACAATGCTTGTATCAAGAGTTTCACCCAAGTGATAGAAGGCGATAACAGATCCCCATGGATAATGGCGGATTTATTTCATAAAGCTCATAGGTTACAATACAAGGGTTTCCCCAAAAATAATAGATGGAACAATAACCTTGGGAAACTGATATGCCTAAAAGTGCACTTCTCCTCAGACTTGATGGCTTGGCTGGTAGTAGCATATGACGAAATAACGAGGACCTTTCGAGACCACAAGAATCGGTGGGTGTTCAGCATCAAAGTCGAGCATATCTAGGAGGTGTTCAACTTAACGAATTATACCACTTTTTTGGTAGACCAGGTAATCAAACACCAATATCGTATGTTTATAGATATGGAAGTCTTTAAAAGTTTGTTCGATACATATGCAACAATAGATAAAGAATTTCCAATCAACAAAAATGCTTTTAAACCCTAGGTACAAGATTTTTGTGATATGATAAACATAGTTTTGGGAGTACATGATCTAAATAGAATAACAAAAAGGGTTTTATATTTAGTTGCACAATGCAATAGGGCACATAACACTCCAATTTATGCCTGGGAACTGGAATTGAGTACCCAAATACATAAATAAATGATAGAATTAAGAAGAGAAATTTTTGAACAGAGGTAAGAGATGCCTCATTTTTCATAGTATTCATTTCTCATTCACCTAATAGCAGGCCAATTGGGAGAAGAAGCCCGTAAAATAGTAAAATCCATCAACAACCCCTATGTTCAGAATAGATTTTGGAGACTTCATGAAGGATAAACTCACATGGGCTAGTTCTGTGATCGTTTCATGGTAGAAATCCATTGGGCCTTAACTGGGTTAGTTCTAGAGAGATTAGGTCCAGGGGTAAAAGCCTTCATTAAAGAAAAGGAAATTGGAGATTTATTCTTCACAAAGGGTTTTACTTATATCAAATTGTATGGAGCTAAGATCCCTCCTAAGGTGCTACCACAGTACTGCCCATTATCCATAGCAGCTTTAGAATTATGCAGATAGGTGGCAGAGGAGGTAAGATGAGACTAGTAAAGAAACATGGTAAGGTCCCCTGGCTCGATGTTCCCTGTCATTTTGGAGATTTTGTATTTGTTGGATATCCTTCCCTGCTCAAAGGAATGTTTGAATTGGACAACATGGGATTAGATGAAATATCATGGAGATTCTATGACCCAAAGGGAACATACAACAGAATGATGGAAAAGAGAGAATATGCTCGAATAAAACACCGGGAAGACGCTTTTGAAGAAATCTTATTAGAAGATATGGAAAAAGGATTAGATTTGCAAAAGGTATGGGATTATTTCCCTCCCAAAATGAGGGGCAACACACAAGTTTGTGAAGCCTATGATTACCCCATAGAGTTAAGAAGGCTTCGAGAAGGTTCAATAGATGTTGTGGCACCAATTATACCAATAACAGGTCGAGCGATCAAAGAAGACCCCCTATTAGAGTTAATAGAGGAACATGGTATTGATTTAATGGAAGTCACTATCAAAACTATAGATATAGTAGAGCAATAGGTTGGGCCTTCCAAAAGTACTCACCTCAAGATAGAAGTAGCACCAAGCACTTCCTAGGAAGCTTCCCAAACACAGAATATAAATAAAGGGAAGGAGATTGCAACAACACCAACTCAGGAGTCTCCCCTCTCGAAACAAGCCATAGTTCCTATTTTTGATAGGGTTCTAACTATAACAAGTGTAAAGAAATTAGCACCCATGGCTATCCCTACCACTATAAAAATAAAGGGATAGGAGATTAAAATTCCATCAGTAATACAAATGAATCCTAGGAGAACTGGTGGATTGGGTGGCCTCTTCCAAAGTCACTCAGTAAAGAACCAAGAAGATGTAACTCATGTGGAAAAGAAGAAACCCATATTGTCTTTACCCTCTACAAAGGTTTTCTTGGAAAGAACAGATGAACAAACTACCTTCACTCCTACATATGAGCAAGAATTGTAGTTAGTAGCAGATATGGGGAATATTGAAGGAAAGTTCACAGAAGAATATAAATTAGAGGTGCCTATCTCAGATATTGCAGAGATAAATCTTCCTGTTCTATAGGACCCACTAGTCTTCAGAGTAAATAAAGAAACTGGGGGCTCATCGATACTAGGGAAAGAAGGTGAAATGGCCAAAGTTGTCAAAGCAATGCAAAATCAAGCCATAGATAAATTCATGGGAACAATTACAGAGCTAAGGAAACAATTGGAGAAAGAGGGAAAGGAAAAGGCAGAGCTAAAAGCATTAATAAATAAGCAACAGGAAGAATTGGCAAGAAAATATATTTCAAGTGCACAACCCCCTCCAATGGTGAAAATTCAGGATCATGTATATTATCTTAATGCTATGAAGAAAAATATGTCAATAAGGATAAGAGGTCATGCCAAGGGCTTTAATGAAATATTCAGATAGATAAGGGTGAATCAAATAAATCCTCAAGATATTCTGGCCTTGATACAAGAAAGAGAAGAGGATTTTGGAATCATTCACCCTACCCTGGATTTTATAGGAGACCATTTTGAAGAGTTACAAGGACAAGAAATAATAACACCTACTGGTATCAAGATTTAGATCATTTTTGAGTTCTTCAAGGCATACCTATTTGGAGCAAATAGGGGAAGATGGATCAATTTGATGACTGAAACAAATAACCTGATAAAATATGCTATAGGGAAATTGGCAGACATTGGCCTATCCTTAGGTCAATGCTTAGAAGCCTCAAACATAGAAGAGGTATTCAAAGATACCATTGACATATTTGAGTGTGAACCGGGTGATGAAGGAGAAATGATTAGGCAAACTACATCTATGATAAATACTATGGAGATGTTACTTTTCTAGTATGAAAGGAACAAGTGTGATATTGTTGTTTAGAAGAATAGAATTTTGCAAGAAATGAACACACTAAGGATTGCAACCACATTTGATAAAAGAGTTTGGAGATTAATTGATGAACATATTAGATGGTTGCAGCAAAACCAAAAGGGGAAAAGGTTAATACCTACAGTCAACAATAGGAAGTAGGTTCATCACAACAGAAACCTGCACCTACAGAAGGAGTTCCTATGACAGTAGAAGTTGTTCAAGAGAAAGAGGCCCAAAGGGAAACAATTGAAGAGAAGACAATTGAAGAAGAAAAAGTGGGTTCACCTAACACCACCATCATCGGTTGAATTGAATATTTGTTCTAAAAAATGCTAAAACCAAGATAGTAAAGGTAGTGGAATCTAGCTATACCAATTTTTGGATTCTGACTAGATGTTGACAGGTGTAAGGCTAGAAATAAACCAGAAATAACAGAATCAAGAACCAGAGGCTATAAGAAGAGGCAACTGTGGATAGATTCAACATAAAGAAATTAGATAGAATAGCATTTTTGCTAAGAGGTATACTTGAGTTCCTGGTTAGTTGTGCTATTGTATCCCCTTCTGTGTCTATTTTTCTTTCTCATTTCTTTTTCTTCCCTTTGCTTTGCAGGATTGTGATAGGAAAGCATTCAAGAAGATGAGATCATTTCCTACCTTCTTGAGCCTAGGATTTAGAGACTCTACTGTTACCAAATTGGAACAAGAAGAGTTGGAGAGACCTGTTACATTATTTGAATAGAGTCCTCTTCATTGTATTGATGTATTTCTTTAATAAAAATAGAGTTAAAAGGCATCCCGTCCACTCTGCATGTAATATTTTATGAAATCAATACAATTCTAGATTTTATTCCTATCATATATTTGTCTTAGTATTGTGTGTCACTTTGTAATGGGTTACATTATTTGAACACATTATATACATTTATTTCGTTGGTTAACTCTTGTTTTTATTGCAATATTCGAATGAGATTAAGAATGCCAATTTTTCCTCTCCCCTTATTTCTATTTCATATTAAAATTGTTGTTAAATTGTTATAAGAGCCCAATGAATCTAGGCATCGGTCTACATAAGGCATAAAATTTGGTTGTTTTTTCATGCTTGGTCATTTTAAAAAAGAATACTCATAGCTTAATATAAATTTGGAGCATGTAATTAGAAGTTTAATAAAAGAATCACCACTGGGGTTTCCTTACCCATTCTACAGTCTTCTTTAGCAATATTTGTGTTTAGCAGAACATGAGGCAAGATGACCAGAGCCTATAATAGCTCATTGGTTTCAAATGGATTCTTGTAGCATGACAATAGAAATCCTACGGATGCAAGAATAGGTTCCAACAAGGTCCTACCAACTCAGGATCCAAACCAACATGAAATACATCATATGCACAACCTGATGCAAAATGAAACAGTTGTAACATCTCTTCTTTAGGAAAAATATGTTCAGCATCTATGGGTGAATCAATGTGGTCCCAATCAATTGCCTTTGTATCAATACACAAAGCTTTTGTGGGATCAGCTAGATTATGAAGTGGAGTGGTCAAATCAATGGAGATTATGTTTATGGATGGGATAAAATATTTAGGACCACATGGGTGCAATATTATCTCAGAGGATTTCCTTCCATACTCACGATGAGGCTTTGGAGGAATGGAAATTTTGGTATTTGGCCCATAAGCATGGCAGATAATAGGATCATTGGGATCTAAATGCTCTCTTAATGTAGGTAGAGGGGGATTGACCATTTGGTGAATGGTAGCTAGGTCAACAGGTCTCCCCAAAAACCATAGATGAGGGTCTATGGCATGAAGTGTCACCTCTCTCTCTACCAGGATGCCAACTTTCCACAAGTGGTGAGGCCCAAGATAAGCCATCTCAGTTTCAGAGTCAAAGTCATCATCGCTTATCCAGAAATCATTAGCATTGGTATGTGGCCCTAGGACAAGGGGCTCATGCCTTGGCCCCAGGTAGGCCATCTCTATCTCATCTTCATATTATTCATCACTTATGAAGAATCCATTGGCATTAGTGTGCGGCCCTAAGATATGGGGCACGTATCTTGGCCTCAAGTAGGCCATATCTGTCTCATCCTCATACTCCTCATCACTTATGAAGATGCCATTTGCATTAGTTTCTTTCCCCATGCCTTGGTCCTAAGTAGGATCTCTCTATCGAGTCCTCTGACTCATAGCTACTTTCATCTGATATGTATCCACTCTCATTGTGGATGGACCAAGTAAAGCTTTGTAAATAGTGAGGCCCATGATAGGCCAAGACTTCTTGTGCATCATCATCACTTGCCACATATCTATTTTCTTCTTGCTCATCATACCATGAGTTGTATCCTATTGGGATGGCATCAGTTGTGAGTCTTGGATGATATGTCTCAGGTGATAGGATGTTCACTGCGGCCACTTGTCTATTGCACATAAGATTTGAACTTAGTGGGTGATAAGGAATAAAATCGATGTCTTCTCCTAACCCCAAGCTCAATCTATCTAAAGCTACTTCCAAAGAGTCATCCCGAAATCTGATGTGGTAACCTACCCCAAACCTATCAGTAGGAAGCTGGTATTGCGGCTCGAGTGGTCGCCTACGCCCCTGCTCATATATACCAAGATCGTAACCATGCCAATGGCAATGTTCAAAGTAGCTTAGAGAAAACTCAGGATTAGAGAGGTAATAAACATTAATAGTGAATAATTCATCATTTTCCTCTTCCTCTTCAATAGACTTATGGGCACAGTCTAGTCCAACATAGACAAAGTTTATCTGGTTGGGAGGGATTCCAAGCGGAACCACTGTTCCCACTGGTGGTCTCAAGTATTTTGGTTTTCCCATGTCTTGTGTAGATTCTATGATAGGTGTGAATGTTATGTTCTGTACAAGGTATTCTCCTATCCCTATGCTTGCCAAGTGTATGGTTGCATGCGATGTGGATGACCCCATGAATGACACTGGCGAAGCAGGATGGTAATCATCATCTTTGACTTGCTCTTGGAGATCTTCTTCATCCATGGGACTTGGACCTTCCTCAATGGCTATGGTTAGCACTTCCCTGGGCTTTATTTCCTTGAATAAGGGTGCCTTTAGCTTTTGATTATCTTATGGTTTAGACATTGATGGTTTCTTAGAAGCATTAGTCATGTTGGGCGCATGTTGAGGTGTTAATGTGGATGGGTCTTTTTGTACCCCTTTGTCTTTGTCCTTCAGTTGTGTAATTGGAGATGAAGGCCCTACATATAAGTGGGTAGAAGGGATCACAAAATCTCCTAGAAAATCCACCTGATGGACATACTTGAATGGCTCATCATCGACCAACACCATATAGACTTTGTTATCATGCACATACTTGACACATTGGTGTAAGATTGAAGGGACACACTTCATGTCCCTTATCCAAGGTCACCCTAAAAGGATGTTGTATTGCATGGCCCCTTCCAAGACATGACACATCATGGGGATGGTCTTATGCCCTACCTTGATAGGTAAGACTATCATTCCCACAGTATTGCATAAAGCATCATTGAAAGCTCTTAATGTGTAGGCTCTCGGAACGATATGTGACTTGGGGATTTTTAGGTGTTCTATGGCAGTTGTTGTGATGATGTTGATTGATGAACTTGTATTGACCAAGAGCCTCTTGAAAGGTAAATTATTGATTGATGCGACAATGTTTAGTAGAGGGTCTGGTAAGGTAGTAGGTATTGTCTTAATCTCATAATCATAAAATCAAATTACAGGTTCCTAGCATTCTTGTACTTGTCCCACAAAATGGGTGAAGGCATTTGGATCTTGCGGTTGGATCTCAATTGACCTTAAAATATCCATCAAGGTCTCCCTATGCTTTGGGGACTGTTGTATGAGCTCATAGATGGATAGCTTAGTCGAGTCATTTGTAAGTTTTGCTCAAGTCTACTCTGGATAGTTACCACAGGTCAAGTTGGCGGACATGGAAGGTTGTTTTTCCCCTGCCTCTACCTTGGTGTAGTTGGGACATTCATAGGAGCTGCAGGAGGTTGTGGTTGACCATACCGTCTACTCTTGGTTGCTATATTGATAATTTCAACCATCCCAACACATCCATGGGTAGGTATATCAACTCAGACCTGATTGACTTGGGCCCCTTGCTCTCTAGGGGCCTCATGATTTGGCAGTGGGTTTCTGTAGATGCCCATATCTCTGTTGTCAGGGGCCAGTGGGTTGTCCACTTTGAGTTCTCCCACCTCAATCATGTTTTGAACTTGGTGCTTAAAACCATTGCAAACCTCAATGTTATGCCCCGATATCCTATGATAAGGGCAAAACTGATCTTCCCTATATCCTTTTGGCTTAGGATGGTTGGGATCTATAAGAGGTATGTCAAGGAATATGATATTTCCCGCCTCGCTCAATTGGTTGAAGATTGATTGCATTGATTCTATTAATGGTGTAAAGTAGCGAGGGGGTTTTCATTCTTTGTTTCTCCCCTGATAGTTCTTTTGATCATAGTTGGATGGTGGGGGATGTGCTTGATAATTCTGGGGTTGTTGCACAGCCCCATCCTTAGGTGCAACCAACACTACTTGATTAACTAGGGTAGGGTTTGCCTACTTCTATTTATTTTTGCCATTTTTGTCATTCTTGTTCCACTCCTTGTTTCAGAGTTTGATGGTTCCCTCATCTAATTTTATGTCCTCAATGAGTTTGGCCTATGCCAAAGCTTCCTCAAATGAGGGGTACTATTGTAGTTGTAGCAAGAGGGAGATGTGTTTGGAACAACTCTTGGTGAACATGCGGACAATCTCTTCTGTGGGGATGGAGAATGATAGTTTTGCCATGATCTTTCTCCATCTATTCCCATAATCCATTACTGGCTCATCATCATAATGTTTCAAATTGGCCAGGTCTAAAAGGTTCACTTTTCTCTTAGCACCAAAGGAGAAATGCTTTAGAAAAGCATTTACTAGTTGTTCAAAGTTGGTTATGCTATGCTTGGGCAATTGGTTGAACCATTGAGTGGCAGCGCTCGAAAATGTCATGATGAATGTCCTTAGCATAAGAGCATCATTGTCTTCAAGATGAAAACATGCATTGATGAAATTGGTGACATGCTCTTGTGCATCTTCTTCACCCTTAAAATTTTCCAACCTAGGCATCTCAAAGTGCTTAGGATATGCAGGGCTAGGAACTGATGGGCACAATGGTTGATTATGTATTTTGCTCAATGTTGGTTGGTTCCCAATCATCTCTTATTTCTCAAAGGACTTCATATTTTTAGCAAGAGCTTGAAATGCCTTTGAGGTGAGGAGTTCCTCTTCTTGTAGGCCCCCTCATGGTGGCAATGGAGGTGACCCCCTATCCACTTGAGTTGTTCCATTTTATTCCCTCCTACGAGGGGATCCAGGATATGCCTGATCCTGATTTATTAAGTCTACCATTCCCCCCTAGTTGGATTCCACTCATGATTTGGAGGGTGATTTTGGTGTGGGTCACTTTCTTGTCTAGTGCACCTTTCTCTTGGTGAGTCAGTGCATTGATCTCTTTGATGATCATTACCATTTGTTTGATGGTTGATGCGAGCTAGCTGCTCAACTTGCTCTCTTAAATACTACTCATGTTGGCGCAAGAGTTTTTCTCTTTGTTTTTCATGTTCAAGAGCTTCCACAAGCTCTCGCTCTTTATACAAGGCATTCTCTAACCATCGCATGTGGTCAGCATGCATTGTCATAGAGGACTCATGCTTGTATGATCTAGTTTTGGTGGTTCTGATGCATAGATTCCTCGAGGAGGTTTCTACTATTTCTCTGCTCTTGCTAGCTAATGTAACTTGTTTAGTGTATGTTTGAGTGTTTTCATGATCATATTTTGTATGTTTACTATGGGGCCATTCTAAGGCACCCCCAAACTGAGAGGTATGCTTAGAAGTCATAGTTCGTGAACTTCCAGATATAGAGTTCTCAGTAACTATGGTTCTTTGAGTTGGCCTCTGATGAAACTTATCCAACTCATCCAGTTGTCTTGTTTTCCATGGCTGATCCCGTGGGGTGCCATTCACTCCAATAAGGTCATAGTCTATGGGAATCCTTCCTCTTGTGTGAAGGGTATCTTCTGTTTGATGCCTATGACTCGATGTTTCTCTAGTTTCTTACCCTTCAGTAGGCAGACATGTTCCATATGTTTCTTGTGAAGCTTGAGAAGTTGTAACTCTTGTGTGCCCTCTTGATGAAGAAGGCTTTGTGGTCACATGCTCTCTCCATGAGAATGGAGATGTAGCAACCTCGTCATCCTTATGTGAATATTGAGCTTTAGAACCTTCTTTATGTCTATGTGAGGAGGAAGCCTTTGAAGCTTCTTCATGCCTTTGAGAAGTTTTTGTGTGTTTAGAGGAGGCCTTTGAGGTCCCCTCATGTCTCCTTGATGAGGATGGCTTTGAAGCCTCTCTTTGTTTATGTGACTTTGTTCCATGATGTAGTTCTCTACTTGGGGTTTCTCGAGGAGAACCCCCAAGGGTTGAGTTATCACCCCTTAGGCTCGTGGACCTACATCTCACGGTCTTGTGGGTAGGTCGTCCAATATGACTACGACTTTGCCTATGGGTATGGGCTGCTTCAGACTCTCCTTTGACATCAGACCAAGGATGTTTACTTCTTGTTTTGACCATTTTTGCTTTTAGGAATTTGTCTTTTGAGTTGCAATTCAATGTACACAAACAATATCAAGCAAATGTTTATCTTGATTATCAATTTAAGTGTGTCCTAAACTGTTTGTTGTATTTTGATGATTTGTTGTTCCTTTGATTTCTTGCTTTTGTTCTTGGATTAAGAATGAGAAGACTCATCCATAGTGATAATCAAGTACACCCATGCCAAACATGATTTTCCCAAAATATGCTAGGGTACACCACTGAAGTCCCAGTGGGGGGTTCGCCTAGCTCTTCCACTCTAAACCAATGATTGTTCCAACAGTGGGAGACAGTTTGAGCACAAGTAACTTAGTACCACTATAAGTAAGTTTCTCAATCTATTTCTAGGAAGCTCTAGGGGGAAAGCTAGTGGAAGGAGATGAATTCCAACGTCACTAGACTGAATTGAGGGTTGGTGATGAAATCCAACTCCCCAATGTTTAAATGATGTGTATGTGTGTGGTGTTCATTTTAAGCTTGCATAAAGTAACATGCATCATATAGCAGCAATGAATATTTCCTATATGCCTAAATGCAAAGAGACGTTTCGATTTTTAGAAAAATGCATGAACTACCATGATTTGTATGGACGCACTTTATTCTATGCAGCTATGGCCTCTAGCAGGGCCTCAAAGCAAGCAAACAACATACAATGTCTAGCACGTTGGATTCTAGGGCAAAATTTACAAGCAAAAGCCATTGTTCCTAGCAACGCCTAGTGGAAAATCTAAAAGGAACTCTAAGATGTGCAAGATGCAAGTTCTTTTTCTTTCATTCTTTCAGTTTTCCAAATAGAAATGTGTTTTAAGTTCACTATTTTAAACAAACATAGGTAGACAAAAAACCATGAAATACCAGAAAAGCTATACCAACCTCTAATCTAGCTCAGAGAACCAAGGTTCTGGCCTCTACTGCACTCCTGTGTTGGTCGTTGTCGACCAGAGTGGCTGGTTTATGGCCATTGTTAGTAGGAGTGGCTGACTGCTGGTCGTTGTAGATCAGAGCGGCTGATTTTTGGCCATTGTAGCTCAGAGTGGCTACACCTGCACACAAAACTAAGTCAGTTTCTAGGCAAAAAAATGAAAAATTAGTGGAAGTCCCATCGTGATCGCCATCTATAGCGACCCCAGGATGCATGCACCACTTTACTCTACTTGCAATATTATACCCAAGATGAAATGAAAGACCATGAAAAAGCATATAACATGGAAGTAACAAATATGGATCTCTTTATTTGTATTGAAACTCGGTTACATGTCGGTCCCTCTTAGGGATACCCATTTTGATACAATGAATTACAAGTGAGGAAGAAGTCCCCTAGCAAGGGGTGGTGTGCTTTCACAAGCTTCCCGGTTCTACACATGGAAATGTATGAGGGCTTACAGATGCCTCCTTCTCTAGGTCTGATTGCTAGAGGGATCCTCTTGCTCTCGTATGTTGTAGCTTTCATCCGATGAACCTGTGGCCCTGTAAGTAATGAAACAACAACACACGCTTAGATGTCCAAGATTGCCTCCCTGGATGAGGTTGTTAGCAATGAATATACTCAAATGAAAGCAAGTGCAAATGAAACTAATGCTATGAATGCGAATGAATGAAATGATGCTATGCTAATGATATGCTAAATAGAATAATGAAACTAATGTCTAAAACCCTAAGCTAGGCCCGCGGGCCATTGTCCAATGATAACGACCGCTAAAGTGAATCTCATTCTCTTTGCTCCAAAGCTATGGATCAAAGCTTGTATCCGATGTTGAAATGGTGGTTGCTATGCTCTCCAATTTGTTAGGGCTTCACCATAAATGTGATCTCCAAGGGAAACTCTCCAAGTCTCAAAAGCTCTCCTCAATGATCTAATGCATTCATGTATCTCTGGATTGATTGATTATCTCTGATATGTCATCTATTTCCTTTGGTGCTCTTAGGCTTGCACCTTTTAAAGTGTGTGAAACCCTAAATTCTATGCTCAAAACCCTAGGATTGAATCCCTCATGCATAGTGAATGTTAGCATGAGAATATTTTTGTCTTTTCTATGTTTAAAGACTAGTTAACTGAAGTCTAAATTTAGACTCAAGTCTTCTATGTGAACTAGTTGTGAAGGGGAATGCAAAGTTACTCTCGCTCACCTTTATTGCATGCAGACTGCCACTTCCACCTCTGATTAGGCCTATTTGTTGGCAAAATGCTTTTTATGGTTTAGCCACTATCATCTGCAGTGACTAATATTTGGCCGCTATCATCTGCAGTGGCTAAGGTCTGGCCGCTCTGAGCTTGAGCGGCTAAGATCTGGCCACTTTGGTCTTGAGTGGCTAAGCTTGGATGGGCTCAGAATGCCCCAAATGGGTGGTGAAAACCACTTTTGATGCTTGGAAAGTCCAAGGTTATGTCCTATGATCTTATGAATGTGCCTATGTGAGTAGCTCCCCTAAACATGACACGTTTTAGGTGTCTACAGATTCATACACAAATAAAAACAAAAAAAATCATATTATATCAATATACAATTCTCCAATTTAAAAAAATTTAATTTTCTTAAACACATGTCACATAAAAATTAATTTATTTAACTTGTCATGCAAATCGAGAAATTAAAACATACACAATCCACATATCACAAATGATTAAAAACACGATTGCATATGTGGATACCCATTTTACCATTTCACGGTAAAAATTCAAACAGATACAAAAAATAGTACATATTTGGCTTTCAACATTCAAATTTAAAATTATCCACATACCCACTATGGCACGAAATTCAAAACCACATTAATACACCAGACATACAAAAAAAAAATGCATTTTGAACACCCGTTTGGCAAATTTACGATGAAAGTGTCGACAAGTTTCAAAAATAGTATACAAATATGCACAAATTTTGAGGTTAAAGTCAACACAACCTCACCAAAATAATTCACATGCCAAATCACACCACATAAAAAACAAAGTCACATTTTTGGACACCCATTTGACCACTTCATGATGAAAGTTCAAATAGAAATAAAAACTGTGTAAATCAAACTCCTAACAATCAATTTTAAATTCATTCCTACCTATAACATGACACATAATTCAATCATACACCAAATGCAATCACATACCAAAACAAATCACATTTTTGAAGATCCATTTTGCCCTTCTACAATGAAAGTGTCAATGGTTTTCAAAATTCATACACCCATAGTGGAAAATTTAACAGTCATATTTTTCTAAGTTGCATTCTAATAGGTCACATTCCAATAACACGTTAAACGAAGACAAAAAAAAAATACAATCACATAACTGGATACCCATTTCAAAATTTTATAGACAAAATTCAAGTACATTTCAAAAACAATGCAACATCACTCCAAAAATGCAAATTCAAACTACGAGACTGTCCTACCCATCACCCGGTGAAACTATAGCAAAAATTGGTCAAACCTAAAAATTTATCATACTTTTGGGTACCCATTTAGCATGTTTAACACCTTGTGTTCTAGTTATAATTAAAATTTACCTAAATTTTAAAAATGACATGAAAACGTTCCCTCTATTTCATGCTTTTCTAGAAATAAAATTAGAAAAAAAATAAAATAAAGATCACTTATCGGTGGGTCTCCACATCAGGCACCAGTGCCAATACATCCTCTCACCATATTACTACTCAAACCAGTCAACCATAAGCACTATGCATCACCCACCATCACTCACTGCTCACTCTCTAAGTTTACCATCGTCAAAATGACCTCCCACACTTCCAAAAGAATTTAAATATACTTAAAAACTCTAATTAGGTGCAAATCATCCCCCATCCTATAAATTAGACCAAATTTACCCCTTGACCTATGAATTAGACCAATTCATACCTTGATCAATGAATTAGACCAATTCGCACCCCGATTTGCAAATCTAGATCCAATTTACCTCCCAGTCTATAAATTGAGCCTAGAAGCCCAAATATCACCCAAATTTGATTCCAAACCATAGAAAACTTGCCCATATTCTTGTCCATATAATTTTTCATCAATCTCATCATGCATTTTTCTTCTATCAACTGATCCATCATCACATCACCACATTTCATTCACCTCATTATTGATTCCTCGTTTGAGGGGGTATTCATATCCAAAATTCAAATTTTCATGTAACCAAACAACCAAACATCCAAATCATGGATATCACATCTATCTACAAATTTTTTTGTTGAATATTATCTTATGATAATAATCTCAAATCCCAACTAGATATTTGTTAGATCATGAGAGTTGTGCACAACAATGGAGATGTCACTCTAGAATTCATGATACATAATGAATGACATATTTGAATAACCCATGCACAATATTGGAGATGTCACTCTGGCATTCATGATACATAATGAATGACATGTTTGAATAATCCATATGTTAACTAGCTCAAATACTTTGACACTTGTCACAATGCACTCATCAATCAATCAATAACGAAAATTTGAGTAGGCATTTGTTCTATTTGTACATTGGACCATATTACATTTGTACTTAAAGAAAAGCAGTCAAAAACTACCCCCACAAGCAACCAATATGACATCGAGAAATATCATAAAGACTCAACAAAATCATCGCATTGCATTCGCAATCATCCATTTCCATTCACCAACATTTTTTTTCATTTTCTTTTCTTTCTTTCTCTCTTCTTTCCTCTCTTCTTCTTCTCTTCTCTCCCTAAATTTCCAATCAATGTTGTATGGTCATGCTTCAAGTGGCCTCGTACCTTTGATTAGATTCCATTATTTTTCCCTCTTCTCCTTGAATCCCTACTCAATTTTGTATGGTCATGCTTCAAGTGGCTACATACCTTTGGTTGGATTCCATTCTCCTTATTTCCCTTATCCCCTACACATCCCTTCACATTTTTGTATTAAACTGTGTTTCACATAGTATAGTACAAAAAGGGGCAAAATATAGACACCTAAAAGTCGTACATAGCTACCTCTATGTACTTGTAGATCCTTTTGGACACTTGTAGGTTCACATAGGCTATCCTAGACATCTCTAGGCTATTATAGACCAGTTTCGACTATTGTAGATTTCTCTAGACCTACATACACTATTGTAGACTATCGTAGACATGCATAGACTACTTTAGACATGTGTAGATTAGCATAGATCACTTTAGATTAGTGTAGCATATCGTAGACTTACATAGACAATTACACTAGTTTATAGGTACAAAACCCTATTAAACTACTCAATCCACATCATAACCATATTTCATCCATAAAAATACCACTTATCAATCACCTAAGGCAACCTAAGCCCTTCCTAGACCTAATTAGGACCCCATGGGACTATTAGTTCCTAAAAAGTCTTAATTAAAGTTAATTATGATTCTAATTTTGAAGTGACTTCACTTAAAGTGCACTTTTTGAAATAAAAAGGTTAATTAGGTTCCTAAATCCTAATTAGTCCTAATTATTCCCTCCCACATGTGTGTGCACCTAGTTAGTTAGGATATTTCTTAGGAAACCCTAACCTAACCCTAATCTAACCTTAGAGTTGACTAATCCTAGTTAACCCTAATATCTCCTCATATATGTGTAAGGATGAGATATTTCCTTAGGAAATGTGGGGATGACACCTCACAGACCCTAACCTAACCACTATAGAACCTAATCTTAAGTTTTATTTATCCTAACCACACCTCCTAAATCTTAGGTTTATCTATAAATAGTGGACCTAATCCCTCATTCTACCTCTCTCTCCCATTTTAGTTGAAGTACAAAAACTCTATCAAAATGCAACCAAAAATGAAAACAAGGACATCTGATCCATACCAACAATATTACAACACCTAAGGAGCCCATCCATGCAAAGGTTTCTAGTATAAAGTGCTTACAATTCAATTTGACCCCCATCCTATGAATCCGACACCAATTTGCCCCCCTGACCTACGAGTTGGGTCTACAGGACTCATTTCACTCCAAATATATCAAGTAAGCTCCATTTGATGTTTTTATGAGGTTCTATGCAATTTATTTCAGTTTTCATTATATATTTTGAGTTGATTTGTCCTTTTTACCATGGGGCCTGACTAAGGCAAGCCCCCAAACATACTAACTCAATTTTTTAGGTCTAGCACATATGCAAAAAAGAAAACAATATCAAATACAATCAATGGTGGCACATGTTATGCATGAAGCCCACCTACATTGAGGAGCCTAAGAGAAAGCATCAAAATTATTGTAAATTTATGAAATAAAGATAGGGGAAGGCCCCCATTTGTAACACAAAAGCACTTCAATCATGAATAAAATCAACAATTTTGTATAATCTATGTTTTAAAAAATTATTAGATCAAATGCATTTCTTTTATTCATTTCAATATATTTAAGCAAACACCAAGGGAAAACATATAAATTTTGAAATTTTTAGAGTTGACATGATTATAGTCTATAATTTGATATAATAATAACACCTTTTGAATCTACGATGACTCTTGATATGAAGAAAAGAAAATATCAATTGGATGCCATGGTCATGCGCACTCGAGACGCCATTATGACCTAACTTAATCATTTCCCATAATGTTTTATTTACATTCATTGATCATTTTGCCATATTTTCCTATGCTCGGTTGAACTATACATGAACCATGATAGTTTTGAGAAAAAAAGTTTCAATCTATATACTTTAATGTTATCTAATCTAATCAAACCTAAGATAATTAATACTTCCATTCAATTGTTTTAGCAACACTGGTTACATTGCCATTCAAATAAAAGTGCACAAATAAAGAAAAGTAATCCTTTGATTATTTCTACAACTATGGTAAACATTGCCCCAACATTTAATAAGAACATTATTTATGAGATAAAAATAGTGGTACAACTCTAAGTCAAAAATGAACAGTAAGCAATAGTAAACACTGAATTGGACATAATTTTAATTTTAAAATCAAGCTAAATAAAATATTTCACATAAACCCTATTTTAAAGAGCTTTCACAACATTTTGGTTGTGTACAGAATACTAGCTAGAACTTAGTCCTCCAAAACTGGATATAATCTACTACAGTGAGATGTCTGATAAAAAGTATACAAAACATTTTTGGTGATATGGCTTATCTTCCACATCCTTATGATCTTTGAGAAGTTTGAGATTTGACAAACGATTTGTTGCTCCATTATCTTTTCTTCACAGTAAGGAGATAGTGGGTAATGCATGTATTGGGTCAGCATGGCCCTCATGTGTGCAACTACTATATGTAGGTAATAGTGCAAAATATATAACAAATAAATGAATACAATTAAGCATATTCTTTTAAGTGTGAACCCTTTTTACACAGCTATAGTTAATGGTAGTTTATTATAAGCTTTTTACTTTAAGCGCACACTCTTCAAATCAAATTAATAGACACCATTTGTTCTTTTACTGTTCCACATAGTCCATATGCTCACACTTTGAGTGCAAACTCTTCAAATCAAATTATAATTATAGTTAACCAATTAAATAGACACCATTTGTTCTTTTACTATTTCACACAGTCCATATGCTCACACTTTGAGTGTAGACTCTTCAAATCAAATTATAATTATGATTAACTATTTAAATAGACACCCTACTATTTCACACAGTCAAAATGCTCACACCACGACTCAATTTATGGGTATTATGATTTCTAGTATATCACAATAAACATCAATTTATGGAATACAAAAAGCACACACATAGCTACCTGCATAACCTTATATTGGCTTTAGAGGCCGACTTGAAGATGAGATGATGAACACAAATTAGTGTCACTTAAGATAAGATGCGGATAGGCTGTCCAAAAACAAGCGCAAACAAAGAAGTACCAATTTAGATCCCTCAAATGAGTTTCATTTTCCATTTTAAATAATTTGAAAGGATTTTTGTGAAGACACATCAAGCTTTAACATGCAGTATGGTCATTTCTTCGGTCACCAGGTGGCATGATCTTTGGTCATCCGAAGGAGAGAAATTTCATACCACAAATATTTTTAATAAAACGAATTGCTTGTTTATATGTATAATTACACATACTTTATTTTATTTTCATATATTTATTTATTATTATTATTATTTTTATTAATATATATTATTATATACATATATTTTTTAATACATATTTTAATAATATTTTAGATTTAATGTTTACATTTATGTATATTTTAAATTTTTGGATTAATATATATATACATATATTTTTGAAATCATACATCATTTATGAAAACAAACAATATATACTAGTCTCACCTAGCAGGCAAAAATACATTTAAGGAAAAAATAGATAAAATACAAGCAACATGTAGAAATTCCTCTATGAATTCCTTTCTATGGGCTTCCATGTACCCACGGGTCAAGGTGCATTAAGCACAACATCATTTCCCACCTTACCTGATGCATACAACCACTATATTTGTCACGACCCACCTTGGAGGAAATCTATTAGTATGTTATTTGTATTATGATAGCTAATTTGTAATGCTTAATATATTTGCATTATATCAATTTTAATCAAGAGAAAATGATGTGTGTATTTACTGATTGCAGGAACATGTATTCTCATACGTGGAAGATTCACCACCGAGAGATGAAAAATGGAAATGATGACAAAGGCAAATCATTAGGTAAAGCTCTTGTTTATATCATCACTAGTTACCTCCCTGATGGCAGTGTTACATGAGGAATCACTCACAAACCCCCACCTTTGAAAATAGTGATGGGAAACGATGAGCAAATGCATTGAGTGCCTGCATGCTATTTATGTGAAATAAGTTGGTTACATCATTAATTTGCATGAAAAAAGTCTATCTTGAAAATGCATGTTTATTAATGCTTGGCATTTTAATATTTTAAAATATATGCCTTTATGCATACAATTTAAATAATCTCTAGAGTAGAGATTAATTGTTTGAGCATGCTAGTTTAAATTGATTGACCCTATTTTTGAAAGAAAATTAGGTGGCTTGTCTTTTATGGACCTGTCCAAATTCCATTGGACAAAAAAATGAAAAGACTACCTTGTAAATAAAATATCACATCTTTCCTACACATGAAAATTTTGAGAAGATTGTAGGACTCCCCTCTTATATTTAACAGTTCCAAATATAAGCACCCATGCTCTCAATAGTATTAGTGCTCTTAGGTTGGGGGACGAAGGACATGTATCCAGCCTTCACCTTATCTCTAGGGAATCCCTCCCTCCATTAAAATAATATATTATTTAGAAGCTTGCATGTGAAGGAAAATATAGAAACAAATAAAATACTGAAAAAATGCTTGGTTGTCTAGAAGAAATTGGACTATAAATTGCCTTAAGATTTGAGAAAATAGGACATGCTATGTCTTGCAAATATTAGGAGGCTAGGATGAGAGGAGAAGAAGGATATTCTAGAATGTTGGTGTTGAGGCTTTGCAAATATTTTAGGTGTGAGAGTTTCTTTTTCTTCTAATCATTGTATTACATATGTTTCCTCCTTGTTGTAATACTTAAAACACTATGGTGGTTGCACTTTTAATATCATTAGTTAGAGTTCTCTTTGAACAAAAATATTCTATTTATGTAACAAGCCATAGACAGATGGGGGTATAAAATTTGAAGAGGATTTATCCTAAGGGTAATCCAATAATAGGATCACATGTACTCACACTGGTCAATTAGTGTTGATCATGATGTATACCTTGTCTAGCCTTAACATTATTTTAATGGTTAGGGGGGTTAGTTATCAATAATACCTAAAAATAAGATGGCTCTGTAGGTGTCCTTATAAAGCCTATCATTGCCTTCCAATGTTGATTAGCATTAATAAGCCACATCACTATTTTGATTGCTATATACCTCTAGCAAACTTTGGGTTGGTAAGAAAAGGAACTTGTTGCACACCATGTTAGGATCTCTTTCGATTCTAAAGGGGGTCACTCTACACTACAAGAGATTGCTTGTAACCAAAATGTGTATTTACAACTAGCTAGAACTAAGCTCACACATTTCGATTAAATATTTGTTGTAGGAAGTCTATGAAGTCATGTTTCACTATAGCTTGTACTCTTTTCAAATAGTTGAATCTGAAATCATTGTTGTTATTTGGTATTACACTGGTATGGAGAAATGGTAGTAGTTTTAATCAAGTCTATATTCACTGATTGGGGCTTCTTTGAGCTTTGATCGTGAGCAAATCGCTCTTGGAAAAACTTGGTGATGTCACAACCTATAATGTCATGAATCTGAATGCATTTAACATAATTCAATTATCTTGCCCATCGGCCTGAGGATCATCCCTAAGATTTCAAATAAAAATGTATGAGTGTGTGGCACATTTGATTGTCATCATATTGAAAATAATAATATCTTACCCACTCAGTCTAGTATTGTCACCTAATTTATAGTAGTATTTTTCCCTATCGATAGCACTTGTGAATCCTCATATGGTTAGTGTGTGCTTCCAAATTACCTCTGATGTGTTTGGGTATTCACCATTACCTAGATGAGCTTTGCATTTAATGGTATATATATTAGAACTCTTGAGGGTGAGTGCATTGATAACAACTTATATTATAGTTAAGGTTGAGGGACTATCACTAGATTAAAGTGAAACAACGACTTTATCATCCTTTGGAAGTGTAAGTTATGTTTGATGAAATAAGATAATTATATTTGTTTTAAAATTTGATTAAATTATGTGTTTACATAATTATAAACTACATTCATTGAGTGAGAGTATTTCCAGACATCAACCTGATAGGGTATGATGAGATTACATATTATCCTTGACTATAAATGGGAAAAAATAACAATTTACAGTTGAATATTTTTGTTCCACTACAATACCTCCTCTTTTCTTAATATCGCCTTGGGAGTTTAGAATATAAGTTGGTTCTATTCTATTATTGACTACCCTTTGGGCAACCCCAATCCATAAGCATCGCCATACTCTAAACCCTTCATAATCAGCTAGCAACATTGATCATGCTATGTTTGGACTATATCCAAACAAAAAGGAAGGATCCCACACCCCTTCCCAAGGTATGGATACCACTCCATCCTTTCCAAACTAGAATTTTCTTTTCTATGCTTCTAAATAAACATAATTATTTTACCATTTTTATTACGGAACACTTAAATGTATTATGTACATCTTCATTCATTCACCAAAAAGAGCAATTAGATTAAATTAGATTTATTAATCAACCCATACGATATTATTTTGTAATTAATATAGCATATGATAAAATCATTCATCAATTAATAATAAATGTAGGCCATCAAGTTATATAATAAACAAATTAATAGATTTAAATTTCATCATATGATCTACTTGCTTTAAAGAACAATCTAACATAATAATGTGAAACTAATATTTGCAATGAAACCTTAAGTAATTTTCATTATTCATTAATCCATTTCTGAACTCCTTATTGATCTAAACATGAAATTCCAAGACTTATAATCTCTTTAGTAAATGAAATTATATAGACTATATAACTTAATCATTGGAAAGGTATAAATGAAAAAAATTGGCTTACTTTAGCCATTGAACAGTTCCTTATTCATTCCTTACATTATAAGCCATCTATATATATTACAACTTTCAAGCTTATAATTTTAGAGTGGTAATCTGATGCTTCTCTAAAGAGTCATTTGGCTTCATGTTATATTTAACTCTACTATACATTTAGAATGCGACATATGTCAGAGCTTCGTCTGGACAAACAAAAATGCAAAAAACACCAGTATGGGGAGTAGATGGAGAAATTTTATTTTATAACTAGGATTTTATTAATACCTACTATGCATAGAGTTAAAGATAACTTCTATAAAGGTGAATAGAAATAGATAGTATAATTAATTAGAATTATACCCTTAGTTTGAAAAGCATTATTTTTAACTTGTCTCAAATTATATGGGGAACCATTTAAAAGATTAGTGTGAGATATTTTAACTTAACGAGAATGGATTGGTGTATATTCCTTGGGAAGAGTTATGTGACTCTTCCCATGATTGGTGACACTCCAAACAATTGATGAGGGAATCATATATTGACCCTTATTGTGAAATACATGAAACATGAATGATTTAGCATTTCATGCTTGGTGATTTCATTGCATGTTATATATGTTTGGAAAAATATGTGGTATGATTGCATAAGCATGGCTTGCTTGTGATGCATTAGAATAATTTGCACTCGAGTTGTCCTGATCCCTTACAAAATAATTTCTCTCACCTCCTGAAGATGAAATAAAACCAGAGAAGATTCAAGAAACCATTATTGAAGACTCTTTGATATATCTATTTGATTATGTTCATTATTAATGTAATTTTTAAATGGCTGAAAAGATAAATCCAAGTGATGTACTATTGGATGTGTTTTTTATTATTTCTTTGTAAACTAGAAAATAAATCTTTTATTGATGTAAGCATCTCCATTAGATATCAAACAATGTATAGTAAGGAAGAATTGTAAATTATATCATTATATCAATTAGGTGAAAATTATGTATAGTTTTTTTTTGGAAGGTTTATCCAATGGAAGTATGTTGTATTAGAATTGTTTCTCTATTCTTCTTGGATATTTACTTCTTTAAGTTATAGAAATGTATGCATAAAAACCCAACATTCAGAACACATTTAGGTGAAGGATAATTCATAACTAAAATATACATAGAAGAAGTATTCCCAAGACTCAAAAAAACTCATGGGCTAAGAACCACCACCAAACTTGACTACACCTTAAAGATAAGTGATTCTTATAATAATGCTTAATAAATTTAACCCATGTTATATGTAAGTAACCACAAGATGCAATAGAATGATGATTCTCCTAAGGTACTAGCCTTCATTGGTTGTGTGGATAATTGGAGAAGGGCTATCCTTTGGTGAAGATCCCTATCCTAAGTGGTTAATACAACCATATGATGTTCCTTTCTACATAGATATTATATAAAGGGACTAAATACTTTGCATGATATTATCCATCTACCAGTATGGGATGGTGAGATGGTAATTTAGGAGTTGGTGCTCCTACTTGCAATTGGCTTAAAATGAATTACATAAGTTGGTGCTTCTATATACCTAATATATTACAATCCAAATTATTTACTTTTAATAGGAAATATTGTCTTGGAATATTATTATAAATATGACTTATCAATGGGTGAACAAGGAGTATATAAAAAAAAATTAGCAGGCGTGTAGTGAAAATCCAGGTTTGTTACAGTTGGTATCAAAGCTTAGGCTAACTGATATATTTTAGATAAATATAGGTTAGTGAAAATATTTGGGGCATGGTTCAAATCATGAACTCCCTAACTCTTGAAGATACATACTTGTAAAAATTAGGTCAGTTATTGATATCACTTGTGCCCGAGCTTCTTTCTCCCATGATTTTCGAAAAATGGAAGAGCTAGGCGAAATCCCCTGTATGGATTTTGAGTAATGTACCTTATAATCTTTTGGGAAAATACTCAAAATATATTTCTTGTGACTTAATTATTACTTACTTCAAGTATGTATGATTTTAAACCAAAGTTAGAGGAAGCATTTAGGGAATAAACCTAGCGGTAATAAATACTTGAGAAAACTATGCTAGTTATCTAGTATTTTGACCTTGAAAAAGAGCAAATATTAAGACAAATATTTACATTAGATTAACATGGCAACAAGAATGAGAGGCAATAGGATAGTGACCTCGCAACAAGCTACTACTAATACTCTTGAATCTAGACAGTCAAAGGAAAGTTCCAAAATTTTGAATGAAGAAGTAGAGAACCTTGTTGATACCATGTCTGTTATGCAAGATAAAATCCAACATATTTAACAAGCCATAAGTTCTCAGCATAACCCCAACAACATCCAAGAGACATAGTTCCAGATTATGAGGATAGGGATGATGAAGATCCTGAAGAACGTGCAAATATAATCCATGCAAAGAAATAATTTTGCAATGATTTGAAGTATATCAAGGTGACTAAGTTCACTAGAAAAGGGGCATAAACTATGGCTGAAACATTGATAGAATAACTAGAAATTTATTTTTCATAAGAAACTAATTCTCTACAACTAAAATGGGATTTGCTCTTTCTCATCTGGAGAAATAGGAATAGACTAGTGGAATACTTATAGAGAAAAACATAATATCTCACCCAACAAGTTGAAGTGGGAAGTGTTTGTAGAATATTTTAAGGAGATATTCCTTACAAAGCAAATTTATTTGAATAAGTACAAGGAATTATGCATATTTCATCAAGGATTGAGTTTCGTGGAGGAATATTATGAACAATTTGTGAGACTCCTTAAGTATGTACCATCTTATAATCAAAATAATAAGATGAAAATACATAATTTTTCTTAGAAATGAAGCCTTAATTTAGAGATAGGATAAGTGTGAATGCTCAAAAAACTATGTAGGAAGCTTATGATAGAGCTTGAAGGATAGAGTATACTCAGACTATTAAAGTAACTCACAACAATTTCACAGAATGGTCAAATAAAGGACAAGAGAAAATGGAATGTAATGGTATGTAACTCTTGCTCACTTGGATATTTCATGAGTGTTACAGTCACAAGAATCATAAATTAATATATTCTATTCCTTAAGGACTAATGGAATTAAATCCATATTATAAACATTAGTGGTTGGTGTAACCTAAAATATTATGATAACAAATTATGGATTGATCCATGTCAAAAACTCGGGGTGGGTTGAATTCCACAAAAAGAAAAAAGGCAATAGGGACTTGAGATATAAATCAAGTTAGGCCTTACATTTTTAGTTGATGAATGATTGGACATGAGGAGTATGTACGCCCATGATGTCTAGATAATTCCCCTAAGTAATGAACTTAGCTTATTCATATTTATCAAAAGGGGTGCCTGAATAAAAAGGCAATCAAATAAGCCTAAAGATAAATAAGAAGTATAATCATGCTTAAGATGCTATTCCAAGAGATTATATAATTTTAAATCATGTATAGTGATATTATTATCTTAGTGACCCCATCTAAAAGATGTGGGAGGGATCTAAGATTCATGATTAACCATTACTTAGGTTATATCATGTAAGATGGATTTCCATCTTCAAGGCATTCACCTACATACTGATCTTGATTAATGGTGTTTTCCCTTTTATGAGGGATGAAACCTAATGCTTTAATCAAAATTCTCATATTCGAGTGGTGTGAGAATTTCGTAGAAGTTGATCACTTATACTCAAACTTGACTCTGATCAAGTCTTAATATCTCTTGATAATATTTGTCTTGATAACTTACAATCCAGTTGGAATGATTCTACCTTGGAACATTATTATGCTCTTACCTCATGAAAATTGGATGTATATAAAAAGTGGTAAAATTCTCTTCCATACATACAATCCAAATTGAATTATTATTTATCAACTCAAACATTAATGGTATGAGATAGAAGTTAGAATTACAACTTGAGGAAATATTGTAATCTAATACTAGTCTTTATATATATCAGGAAATGGCCCTTAAAGTAGGAAGTGGAGAGGGCACATTCTCTCACAAAATGAAGCAAACTAAAAGTTCTAGAGTAAAGTTGAAAATATTAGGCAGAAATGTGGATGACCTATTTGCAATGATTTTTGAGTTGAAAGAATAAGTTGATGACTTTAAGAAACAACTGGTCCAACAGGGCCAACTATTAGATAACTTGGTCAAACAAGGAGCTCATAAATGTAAATCTAATGCATTGCCATACAAGTCCTATTTACCTAAAAGGAATCCTATTTTAAACTATACCATTTTGGTATAACCCAAATGAAGAATCTTAAAGAAGAGAAAGATTGCCAATTTTATGAAGTGGAAGAAAGAATAAAATCGAAAAAAGAAGCAGGTTTGCTTTAGGGACTCCAAAATCCAGAGACTAATACATTAAAAGAATCATCTTCCATTATGCAAGACAAGGGAAAGAAGCAAGTAGGACCTCTGAGGGGATGTTTTACTTGTAAAGGACAACACTATGAAAAAAATTCCCACAACATGCAGGAAAAAGTAAAATTGTGATGAATCATGAAATCCACGTTGTCACAAAAATCCCAAATTTGGGAGGACTACCCACTATTTTGCTCATGAGTGATGGTGAAGCCCTTAGTCATTACAATTAAATCAACTAAGATCTTGGAATTTTATACCAAGACTATGAGGAAAAAAATATTGAGCAATGCAAAGTCTAGTGGGACCAAAATTCTGAGAAAAATCCCACTTGGAAAAAAAAAGTGGAAAACATGAAAGATATTTTCCTTATTTATTTGATGATGTTATTTAATGATGCTATGTAATAATACTAGTTAAACCAATTACCACTTATGAAAGTGGAAAACTAAGCAAACCTTATGCCTTAAGGACTGATATGTAATATTATAGGAAAACACATAGGACTGTGTTTATTCTAAGGAGGGGAGTATGTCATGACCCACCTTGGAGGAACTCTATTAGTATGTTATTTGTATTATGATAACTGATTTGTAATGCTTAATATATTTTAATTATATTGGTTTTAATCAAGAGAAAATGATGTTGCGTGCATTGACTGATTGCAGAAATAGGTATTATCATACGTGGAAGATTCACCACTGAGAGATGAAAAAGGGAAATTATGACAAAGAAAACTCATCAGGTAAAGATCTTGTTTAAATCATCACTAGTTACCTCCATGATGGTGGTGTTACATGATAAATCACTCACAAACCCCCGCCACTCAAAGGAAAAATGATTATGGGAAACGACGAGCAAATGCATTGAGTGCCCGCATGCTATTTATGTGAAATAAGTTGGTTGCATCATTAATTTGCATGAAGATAGTCTATATTGAAAATGCATATTTATTAATGCTTGCCATTTTAATATTTTAAAATATATGCCTTTATGCATACAATTGAAATAATCTCTAGAGTAGAGATTAATTTTTTGATCATGCTTGTCTAAATTGATTGACCCTATTTTTGAAAGGAAATTAGGTGGCTTGTATTTTATGGACCTGTCCAAATTCCATTGGACAAAAAAATGAAAAGACTACCTTGTAAATAAAATATCACATCTTTCCTACACATGGCAGTTTTTAGAAAATTATAGGACTCCCCTCTTGTCTTTAACAGTTCCAAATCTAAGCACCCATGCTCTCAATAGTATTAGTGCTCTTAGGTTGGGGGACAAAGGACATGTATTCAGCCTTCACCTTATCTCTAGGGAATCCCTCCATGCATTAAAATAATATATTTTTGAGAAGCTTGCATGTGAAGGAAAATATAGAAACAAATAAAATATTGAAAAACTGCTTGGCTTTCTAGAAGAAATTGGCCTAGAAATTGCCTTAATATTTGAGAAAATAGGACATGCTATGTCTTACAAAGATTAGAATGAGGATAGGACAAGAGGAGAAGAAGTATCTTCCAGAATTTTGGTGTTGAGGCTTTGTGAATATTTCAGGTGTGAGAGTTTCTTTTTCTTCTAATCAGTGTATTACATATGTTTCCTCCTTGGTGTAATACTTAAAACACTATGGTGGTTGCACTTTTAATATATTTATTTAGAAATTTCTTTGAATAAAAATGTTCTTTTTATGTAACAAGCCATAGAAAAATGGGGGTATTAAATTTGAAGAGGATTTATCCTAAGGGTAATCCAATAATAGGATCGCATGTACTCACTATGGTAAATTAGTGTTGATCCCAATGTATACCTTACCTAGCCTTAACATTATTTTAAATGTTAGGGGGAGTTAGCTATCAATAATACCTAAATATAAGATGGCTCTATAGGTGTCCTTATAAATGCTATCATTGCCTTCCAATGTTGATTGGAATTAATAGGCCACCTCACTCTTTTGATTGTTGTATACCTCTAGCAAACTCTGGGTCTATAAGAAAATGAACTTACTGAATGTCAAGTTAGGAGCTCTTATGGTTCTAAAGGGGGTCGTTCCGCACTACAAGAGATTGTTTGTAACCCAACTATGTATTTATAACCAGCTAGAAGTAATCTCACACCTTTTGATTAAATATCTGTTGTAGGTGGTCTATGAATTCGTGTTTCTCTATAGCTTATACTTTTTTTGAATCATTGAATCTATAATCATTATTGTTATCTAGTCTTGAATCGGTATGGAGAAATAGCAGTAGTTTTAATCAAGTCTATCTTCACTGATTAGGGCTTCTCTGAGCTCCAATTGTAAGCAAATAACTCTTGTAAAAACTTGGTGATGTCACGACCTATAATGTCATGAATCTGAGTGCATCTAACAGAATTCAATTATCTTGCCCATCAGCCTGAGGATCATACCTAAGAGTTCAAATAAAAATGTATGAGTGTGTGGCACATTTGATTTTTGTTGTATTGAAAATGATAATTTCTTTCCCACTTGGTTTGGCATTGTCACCTAATTTATAGTAGTATTTTTCCCTATTGATAACACTTGTGAATCCTTATATGGTTAGCATATGCTTCCAAATTACCTCTGACATGTTTGGGTATTCACCTTTACCTATATAAGCTTTGCCTTTAATGGTCTATATATTAGAACTCCTGAGGGTGTGTGGATTGATAGCAACTTATATTATAGTTAAGGTTGAGGGAATATCACCGGATTAAAGTGAAATAGTGACTCTATCGTCCTTCGAAAGTGTAAGTTATGTTTTACGAAATAAGATAATTATATTCATTTAAAACTTTGATCATAGATTATGTGTTTATATCATTATAAACTATAGTAACCGAGTGAGAGTAATGGTTATCATTTCCAGGCATCAACCCGATAGCATATGATGATGTTACACATTATCCTTGACTATAACTGGGAAAACATAACAATTTATAGTTGGATATTTTTGTTCCACTACAATACCACCTATTTTCTTAACAACATCTTCAGAGTTTAGAATGTAAGTTGGTTCTCTGCCATTATTTTCTACCCTTTGGGCAACCCCAATCCATAAGCATCGCCATACTCCAAACCCTTCATAATGCTCGAACAACATTAGACAAAGAGTTATAAAATAAAATTTCTCCATCTACTCTCCATACTGGTATTTTCCACGTTTTTGTTTGTCCAGATGAAGCTCTGACGTATTTCGCATCCTAAATACATAGTAGAGTTAAATATAACATGAAGACAAATGAATCTTTAGAAAAGTGTTAGATTACCACTCTAAAATTATAAGCTTGAAAATTGTAATATATATAGATGGCTAATAATGTCATGAATGAATAAGGAACTATTGAATGGCTAAAGTAAGCCAATGTTTTTCATTTATACCTTTCCAATGATTAAGTTATATAGTCTATATAATTTCATTGACTAAAGAGATTATAAGTCTTGGACTTTCATGTTTAGATTAGTAAGGAGTTTAGAAATGGACTAATGAATATTGAAAAGTATTTAAGGTTTCGTTGCAAATATTAGTTACACATTATTATGTTAGATTTTTCTTTAAAGCACGTATATCATATGATGAAATTTAAATCTATTAATTTGGTTATTATATAACTTGATGGCCTACATTTATTATTAATTGATGAATGATTTTATCATATTCTTGATTAATTACAAAAAAATATTGTATGGGTTGATTAATGAATCCAATTTAATTTAATTGCTCTTTTTGGTGATTGAATGAATATGTATGTAATACATTTAAGTGTTCCGTAATAAAATTGGAAAAATGATTATGTCTATTTAGAAGCATAGAAAATAAACTTCTAGTTTGGAAAGGATGGAGTGGTATCCATACCTTGGGAAGGGGTGTGGGACCCTTCCATTTTGTTTGGAGATAGTCCAAACATAGGATGATTTGGATTGTATTAATAACTACTATGCATAGAGTTAGAGATGATTGCTATCAAAATGAATAGAAATAGATAGTATAAAAATTTGGAATTATACCCTTAGTTTGAAAAGTATTATTTTGAACTTGTCTCAAAATATATGAGGAACCATTTAAAAGATAAGTGTGAGATATTTTAAGTTAATGAGAATGGATTGGTGTACATTCCTTGGGAAGAGTTATATGACTCTTCCCATGATTGGTGACACTGCAAAAAAAATGATGAGGGAATCATATATTGATCCTTATTGTGAAATACATGAAATATGAATGATTTACCATTTCATGCTTGGTGATTTCATTGCATGTAATATATGTTTGGAAAAATGTGTGGTATGATTGCATAAACAGGGCTTTCTTGTGATGCATTAGCATACTTTGCACTCCAATTGTCCTGATCCCTTAAAAACTCATTTCTCTCACGTCCTGAAGATGAAATAAAACTAGAGAAGATTCAAGAAACCATTATTGAATACTCTTTGATATATCTATTTGATTATGTTCATTATTAATGTAATTTTTAAATGGTTGAAAAGATAAAGCCAAGTGATGTACCATTGGATGTATTTTTTTTATTACTTCTTTGTAAACTAGAAAATAAGTCTTTTATTGATGTAAGCATCTCCATTAGATATCAAATGATGTATAGCAAGTAATAATTGTAAATTATGTCATTATATCAATTAGGTGAAGATGATGTATAGTTTTTTGGAAGGTTTATCCAATGGAAGTATGTTGTATTAGAATTGTTTCTCTATTCTGCTTGGATATTTACTTCTTTAAGGTTATGGAAATGTATGCATAAGAACCCACCATTCGAAACACATTTAGGTGAAGGATAATTCATAATTAAAATATACATAGAAGAAGTATTTACAAGACTCAAAAAAAACTCATGGGCTAAGAACCACCACCAAAATTGACTACACCTTAAAGATAAGTGATTCTTATAATAATGCTTAAGACATTTAACCCATGTTATATGTAAGTAACCACAAGCTGGAATAGAATGACGATTCTCCTAAGACACTAGCCTTCATTGGTAGTGCGGAGAACTGGATAAGGGTTATCATTTTGTTAGGATACCTATCCTAAGTGGTTAATACAACCATATGATGTTCCTTGCCACATAGCAATTATTTAAAGGGACTAAAGCCTTTGCATTATATTATCCATTTACCACTATGGGATGGTGAGATGGTAATGTAGGAGTTGGTGCTCCTACTTACAATTGGATTTAAATGAATTACAAAAGTTGTTGCTTCTATATACCTAATCTATTACAATCTGGATTATTTACTTTTAATAGGAAACATTGTCTTGGAATATTATTATAAATATGACTTATTAATGGGTGAACAATAAGTCTATAAAAAAAAAAATTAGCATACGTGTAGTGACAATCCAGGGTTGTTACAATTGGTATCAAAACTTAGGCTAACTAATAGATTTTAGATAAATATAGGTTAGTGAAAATATTTGGGGTAGGGTTCGAATCATGAACTCCCTATATCTTGAAGATACATACCTGTAAAAATTAGGTCAATTATTGATATCACTGGTGTCCGAGCTTCTTTCTCCCATGAGTAGATCCAAAATAATTCAAAAAATGGAAGAGCTAGGCGACCCCCCTGTATGGGTTTTGAGCGATGTACCTTAGAATATTTTATGGAACTGCTCAGAATCTGTGTCTTGTGACTTACTTATTACTTACTTCAAGTATGTATGATTTTAAACTAGATTTAGAGGAAGAATTTAGGGAATAAACCTAGCGGTAATAAATTACTTGAGAAAACTATGCTAGTTATCTAGTATTTTGACCTTGATAAAGAGCAAATATTAATACAACTCTTTACATTAGGTTAACATGGCAACAAGAATGAGAGGCAAGAGGACAATGACCTTGCAACAAGCCAGTCCTAATACTCTTGAAGCTAGATAGTTAAAGGAAAGTTTTAGAAATTTGAATGAAGAAGTAGAGAACCTTGCTACTACCGTGTCTGTTATGCAAGAAAAAATCCAACATATTTTGCAACCCATAAGTTCTCAACATAACCCCCAAAACAACCAAGAGATATAAGTTCCATATGATGAGGATAGGGAGGATGAATATCCTGAAGAACGTGTAAATAGGATCTGCACAAAGAAATAAATTGGCAATGATCTGAAGTATATAAATGTGACTAAGTTCACTAGAAAGGGGGAGAAACTATGGCTGAAGTATGGATAGAAGATATAGAACTTTATTTCTGCATAAGAAAATAATCCTCTACAACTAAAATGGGATTTGCTCTTTCTCATCTAGGAGAAAGAGGAATAGACTGGTGGAATACTTATAGAGAAAAACATAAGATCTCACCCAACAAGTTGAAGTGGGAAGTGTTTGTAGAATATTTTAAGCAGAGATTCCTTACAAAGCAATTTTATTTGAATAAGTACAACAAATTCTACATATTTCATCAAATATCAAGTATCATGGAGGAATATTATGAGCAATTTGTGAGACTCCTTAAGTATGCACCATATTGTAATCAAAATAATAAGATGAAAATACATAATTTCTTCCTAGGAATGAAGACTTCAATTAGAGATAGGATAAGTGTGAATGTTTAGAAAACAATGCAGGAAGCTTATGATAGATCTTGAAGGATAGACTCTAATCATACTATTAAAGTAACTCACAACAATTTCACAAAATGGTCAATTAAAGGACAAGAGAATATGGAATTTAATGGTATGTAACTCTTTCTCACTTGGATATTTCATGAGTGTTACAGTCTCAAGAATCATAAAGTAATGGATTCTATTCCTTAAGGACTAATGGAATTAAATCCATATTATAAACATTAGTGGTTGGTGTAACCCAAAATATTATGATAACAAATTATGGTTTGATCTGTGTCAAAAAATCGGGGTGGGTTGAATTCCACAAAAATAAAAAAGGCAATAGGGACTTGAGATATAAATCAAGTTAGGCCTTACATTTTGAGTTGATGAATGATTGGACATGAGAAGTATGTACCCCCATGATGGATAGATAATGACCCTAAGTAATAAACTTAGCTTATTCATATATATCAAAAGGGGTACCTGAATAAAAATGTAATCAAATAAGCCTGAAGAGAAATAAGAAGTATAATCATGCTTAAGATGCTATTCCAAGATATTATATAAGTTTAAATCATGTATAGTGATTTTATTATCTTAGTGACCCCATAAAAATAATGTGGGAGGGATCTAAGATTCATGATTAGCCATTACTTACGTTATATCATGTAATATGGATTTCCATCTTCAAGGCATTCACCTACATACTAATCTTGGTGGACAGTATAATTAATGGTGTTTTCCCTTTTATGAGGGATGAAATCTAATGCTTTAATCAACATTCTCATATTCGAGTGGTGTGAGGGTTTCATAGAAGCTGATAACTTCTACTCAAGAGTGACTCTGATCAAGTCTTAATATCTCTTGATAATATTTGTCTTGATAACTTACAATCCAGTTGGAATGATTCTACCTTGGAACATGATTATGCTCTTACCTCATGAAAAATGAACGTATATAAATAGTGGTAACATTCTCTTCCATACTTACAATCCAAATGGAATTATTATTTATCAACTCAAACATTAATGGTATGAGATAGAAGTTTTAATTACAACTTGAGGAAATATTGTAATCTAACACTGTTCTTCATATATATCGAGAAATGACCCTTAAGCAGGAAGTGTAGAGGGCACATTCTCTCGCAACATGAAGCAAACTAAAAGTCCTGGATTAAAGTTGAAAATATTAGGTAGAATTGTGGATGACCTATTGCAATGATTTTTGAGTTGAAAGAACAAGCAAATGACTTTAAGAAACAACTGGTCCAACAGAGCCAACTATTAGATAACTTGGTCAAACAAGGAGCTCAAAAATGCAAATATAATGCATTGCCAAAAAAATCCAATTTACCTGAAAGGAAGCCTATTTTAAAGTATATCATTTTTGTATAACCCAAATGAAAAATCTTAAAGAAGAGAAAGAGTGCCAATTTTATGAAGTGGAAGCAAGAACAAAATAAAAAAAGAAGCAGGTTTGCTTCAGGAAAGGACTCCAAAATCCTGAAACTAATACATTAAAAGAATCATCTTCCATTATGCAAGAAAAGAGAAAGAATCAAGTAGGACCTCCGGGGGGATGCTTTACTTGTAAAGGACAACACTATGAAAAAAATTGCCACAACATGCAGGAAAAAGTAAAATTGTGATGAATCATGAAATCCACGTTGTCACAAAAATCCCAAATTTGGGAGGACTACCCAATATTTTTCTCATGAGCGATGGTGAAGCCCTTAGTCATTACAATTAAATCAACTAAGATCTTGGAATTTCATACCAAGACTATGAGGAAAAAATATTGAGCAATGCAAAGTCTAGTGGGACCAAAATTATGAGAAGAATCCCACTTGGAAAAAAAAGTGGAAAACATGAAAGATATTTTCCTTATTTATTTGATGATGTTATTTAATGATGCTATGTAATAATACTGGTTGAACCAATTACCACTTATGAAAGTGGAAAACTAAGCAAACCTTATGTCTTAAGGACTGATATGTAATATTATAGGAAAACACATAGGACTGTGTTTATTCTAAGGGGGGGAGTATGTCATGACCCACCTTGGATGAAATATATTAGTATGTTATTTGTATTATGATAAATGATTTGTAATGCTTAATATATTTTAATTATATTGGTTTTAATCAAAAGAAAATGATGTTGTGTGCATTAACTGATTGCAGGAATAGGTATTCTCATACGTGGAAGATTCACCACTGAGAGATGAGAAAGGGAAATTATGACAAATAAAACTCATCACGTAAATATCTTGTTTAAATCATCACTAGTTACCTCCATGATGGTGGTGTTACATGATAAATCACTCACAAACCCCCGCCACTCAAAGGAAAAATGATTATGGGAAACGACGAGCAAATGCATTGAGTGCCCGCATGCTATTTATGTGAAATAAGTTGGTTGCATCATTAATTTGCATGAAGATAGTCTATATTGAAAATGTATATTTATTAATGCTTTTCATTTTAATATTTTAAAATATATGCCTTTATGCATACAATTGAAATAATATCTAGAGTAGAGATTAATTTTTTGATCATGCTTGTCTAAATTGATTGACCCTATTTTTGAAAGGAAATTAGGTGGCTTGTATTTTATGGACCTGTCCAAATTCCATTGGACAAAAAAATGAAAAGACTACCTTGTAAATAAAATATCACATCTTTCCTACACATGGCAATTTTTAGAAGATCATAGGACTCCCCTCTTGTCTTTAACAATTCCAATTCTAAGCACCCATGCTCTCAATAGTATTAGTGCTCTTAGGTTGGGGGACGAAGGACATGTTTTCAGCCTTCACCTTATCTCTAGGGAATCCCTCCCTGCATTAAAATACAATATTTTTGAGAAGCTTGCATGTGAAGGAAAATATAGAAAGAAATAAAATATTGAAAAACTGCTTGGATTTCTAGAAGAAATTGGCCTATAAATTGCTTTAAGTTTTGAGAAAATAGGACATGCTATGTCTTACAAAGATTAGAAGGAGGATAGGACAAGAGGAGAAGAAGTATCTTCCAGAATTTTGGTGTTGAGGCTTTGCGAATATTTCAGGTGTGAGAGTTTCTTTTTATTCTAATCAGTGTATTACATACGTTTCCTCATTGGTGTAATCCTTAAAACACTATGGCGGTTGCACTTTTAATATATTTATTTAGAAATTTCTTTGAATAAAAATTTTCTTTTTATGTAGCAATCCATAGACATATGGGGTATAAAATTTTAAGAGGATTTATCCTAAGGGTAATCTAATAATAGGATCGCATGTACTCACTATGGTAAATTAGTGTTGATCCCGATGTATACCTTACCTAGCCTTAACATTATTTTAAATGTTAGGGGGAGTTAGCTATCAGTAATCCCTAAAAATAAGATGGCTTTGTAGGTGTCCTTATAAAGGCTATCATTGCTTTCCAATGTTGATTGGAATTAATAGGCCACCTCACTCTTTTGATTGTTGTATACCTCTAGCAAACTTCGGGTCTATAAGAAAAGGAACTTACTGCATGCCAAGTTAGGAGCTCTTATGGTTCTAAAGGGGGTCACTCTGCACTACAAAATATTGTTTGTAACCCAACTATGTATTTATAAACAGCTAGAAGTAAGCTCACACCTTTTGATTAAATATTTGTTGTATGCGGTCTATGAATTTGTTTTTCTCTATAGCTTATACTATTTTTGAATCATTGAATCTATAATCATTGTTGTTATCCGGTCTTGCATTGGTATGGAGAAATAACAGTAGTTTTAATCAAGTCTATCTTCACTGATTAAGGCTTCTATGAGCTCCAATTGTAAGCAAATCACTCTTGTAAAAACTTGGTGATGTCACGACCTGTAATGTCATGAATCTGAGTGCATCTAACAGAATTCAATTATCTTTCCCATAAGCCTGAGGATCATACCTAAGATTTCAAATAAAAATGTATGAGTGTTTGGCACTTTTGATTTTTGTTGTATTAAAAATGATAATTTCTTTCCCACTTGGTTTGGCATTGTCACCTAATTTATAGTAGTATTTTTCCCTATCGATAGCATTTGTGAATCCTTATATGGTTAGCATATGCTTCCAAATTACCTTTGACGTGTTTAGGTATTCACATTTACCTAGATAATCTTGCCTTTAATGGTCTATATATTAGAATTCCTGAGGGTGTGTGGATTGATAGCAACTTATATTATAGTTAAGGTTGAGGGACTATCACCGGATTAAAGTGAAATAGTGACTCTATCGTCCTTCGGAAGTGTAAGTTATGTTTTATGAAATAAGATAATTATATTCATTTAAAACTTTGATCATAGATTATGTGTTTATATCATTATAAACTACAATCATCGAGTGAGAGTAACAGTTGTCATTTCCAGGCATCAACCCGATAGCGTATGATGATATTACACATTATCCTTGACTATAACTGGGAAAACATAACAATTTACAGTTGGATATTTTTATTCCACTACAATACCTCCTCTTTTCTTAACAACATTTTTAGAGTTTAGAATGTAAGTTGGTTCTCTACCATTATTGACTACCCTTTGGGCAACCCCAATCCATAAGCATCGCCATACTCTAAACCCTTCATAATGCTCCAACAACATTAGATATAGAGTTATAAAATAAAATTTCTCCATTTACTCCCCATACTAGTATTTTCCACATTTTTGTTTGTCTAGATGAAGCTCTGACGTATGTCGCATCCTAAATACATAGTAGAGTTAAATATAACATGAAGACAAATGAATCTTTAGAGAAGTTTCAGATTACCACTCTAAAATTATAATCTTGAAATTTGTAATATATATAGATGGCTAATAATGTCATGAATGAATAAGGAACTGTTGAATGACTAAAGTAAGCCAATGTTTTTCATTTATACCTTTCCAATGATTAAGTTATATAGTCTATATAATTTCATTGACTAAAGAGATTATAAGTCTTGGACTTTCATGTTTAGATCAATAAGGAGTTTAGAAATGGACTAATGAATATTGAAAAGTATTTAAGGTTTCGTTTCAAATATTAGTTACACATTATTATGTTAGATTGTCCTTTAAAGCACGTAGATCATATGATGAAATTTAAATCTATTAATTTGGTTATTATATAACTTGATGGCCTACATTTATTATTAATTGATGAATGATTTTATCATATGCTTGATTAATTACAAAAAAATATTGTATGGGTTGATTAATGAATCCAATTTAATTTAATTTCTATTTTTGGTGATTGAATGAAGATGTATGTAATACATTAAGTGTTCCGTATTAAAATCAGAAAAATGATTGTCTATTTAGAAGCATAGAAAATAAACTTCTAGTTTGGAAAGGAAGGAGTGGTATCCATACCTTGGGAAGGGGCGTGGGACCCTTCCCTTTTGTTTGGAGATAGTCCAAACATAGGATGATTTGGATTGTATTAATACCTACTATGCATAGAGTTCGAGATGATTGCTATCAAAATGAATAGAAATAGATAGTATAAAAATTTGGAATTATACCCTTAGTTTGAAAAGTATTATTTTGAACTTGTCTCAAACTATATGAGGAACCATTTAAAAGATAAATGTGAGATCTTTTAAGTTAATGAGAATGGATTTTTGTATATTCCTTGGGAAGAGTTATATGACTCTTCCCATGATTGGTGACACTGCAAAAAAAATGATGAGGGAATCATATATTGATCCTTATTGTGAAATACATGAAATATGAATGATTTACCATTTCATGCTTGGTGATTTCATTGCATGTAATATATGTTTGGAAAAATGTGTGGTATGATTGCATAAACATGGCTTGCTTGTGATGCATTAGCATACTTTGCACTCCAATTGTCCTGATCCCTTAAAAACTCATTTCTCTCACGTCCTGAAGATGAAATAAAACTAGAGAAGATTCAAGAAACCATTATTGAATACTCTTTGATATATCTATTTGATTATGTTCATTATTAATGTAATTTTTAAATGGTTGAAAAGATAAAGCCAAGTGATGTACCATTGGATGTATTTTTTTTATTACTTCTTTGTAAACTAGAAAATAAGTCTTTTATTGATGTAAGCATATCCATTAGATATCAAATGATGTATAGCAAGTAATAATTGTAAATTATGTCATTATATCAATTAGGTGAAGATGATGTATAGTTTTTTGGAAGGTTTATCCAATGGAAGTATGTTGTATTAGAATTGTTTCTCTATTCTGCTTGGATATTTACTTCTTTAAGGTTATGGAAATGTATGCATAAGAACCCACCATTCGAAACACATTTAGGTGAAGGATAATTCATAATTAAAATATACATAGAAGAAGTATTTACAAGACTAAAAAAAAACTCATGGGCTAAGAACCACCACCAAAATTGACTACACCTTAAAGATAAGTGATTCTTATAATAATGCTTAAGACATTTAACCCATGTTATATGTAAGTAACCACAAGCTGGAATAGAATGATGATTCTCCTAAGACACTAGCCTTCATTGGTAGTGTGGAGAACTGGATAAGGGCTATCATTTTGTCAGGATACCTATCCTAAGTGGTTAATACAACCATATGATGTTCCTTGCCACATAGCAATTATTTAAAGGGACTAAAGCCTTTGCATTATATTATCCATTTACCACTATGGGATGGTGAGATGGTAATGTAGGAGTTGTTGCTCCTACTTACAATTGGATTTAAATGAATTACAAAAGTTGTTGCTTCTATATACCTAATCTATTACAATCTGGATTATTTACTTTTAATAGGAAACATTGTCTTGGAATATTATTATAAATATGACTTATTAATGGGTGAAAAATAAGTCTATAAAAAAAAAAAATTAGCATACGTGTAGTGACAATCCAGGGTTGTTACAGTTGGTATCAAAACTTAGGCTAACTAATAGATTTTAGATAAATATAGGTTAGTGAAAATATTTGGGGTAGGGTTCGAATCATGAACTCCCTATCTCTTGAAGATACATACCTATAAAAATTAGGTCAATTATTGATATCACTGGTGTCCGAGCTTCTTTCTCCCATGAGTAGATCCAAAATAATTCAAAAAATGGAAGAACTAGGCGACCCCCCTATATGGGTTTTGAGCGATGTACCTTAGAATATTTTATGGAACTGCTCAGAATCTATGTCTTGTGACTTACTTATTACTTACTTCAAGTATGTATGATTTTAAACTAGATTTAGAGGAAGAATTTAGGGAATAAACCTAGCGGTAATAAATTACTTGAGAAAACTATGCTAGTTATCTAGTATTTTGACCTTGATAAAGAGCAAATATTAATACAACTCTTTACATTAGGTTAACATGGCAAAAAGAATGAGAGGCAAGAGGACAATGACCTTGCAACAAGCTAGTCCTAATACTCTTGAAGCCAGATAGTTAAAGGAAAGTTTTAGAAATTTGAATGAAGAAGTAGAGAACCTTGCTACTACCGTGTCTGTTATGCAAGAAAAAATCCAACATATTTTGCAACCCATAAGTTCTCAACATAACCCCCAAAACAACCAGGAGATATAAGTTCCATATGATGAGGATAGGGAGGATGAATATCCTGAAGAACGTGTAAATAGGATTTGCACAAAGAAATAAATTGGCAATGATCTGAAGTATATAAATGTGACTAAGTTCACTAGAAAGGGGGAGAAACTATGGCTGAAGTATGGATAGAAGATATAGAACTTTATTTTTCATAAGAAACTAATCCTCTACAACTAAAATGGGATTTGCTCTTTCTCATCTGGGAGAAATAGGAATAGACTAGTGGAATACTTATAGAGAAAAACATAAGATCTCACCCAACAAGTTGAAGTGGGAAGTGTTTGTAGAATATTTTAAGCAGAGATTCCTTACAAAGCAATTTTATTTGAATAAGTACAACAAATTCTGCATATTTCATCAAGGATCGAGTTTCATGGAGGAATATTATGAGCAATTTGTGAGACTCCTTAATTATGTACCATATTGTAATCAAAATAATAAGATGAAAATACATATTTTTTTCCTAGGAATGAAGACTTTAATTAGAGATAGGATAAGTGTGAATGTTCAAAAAATTATGCAAGAAGCTTATGATAGATCTTGAAGGATAGAGTCTAGTCATACTATTAAAGTAACTCACAACAATTTCACAAAATGGTCAAATAAAGGACAAGAGAAAATGGAATGTAATGGTATGTAACTCTTGCTCACTTGGATATTTCATGAGTGTTATAGTCTCAAGAATCATAAAGTAATGGATTCTATTCCTTAAGGACTAATTGAATTATATCCATATTATAAACATTAGTGGTTGGTGTAACCCAAAATATTATGATAACAAATTATGGATTGATCTGTGTCAAAAACTCGGGGTGGGTTGAATTCCACAAAAAGAAAAAAGGCAATAGGGACTTGAGATATAAATCAAGTTAGGCCTTACATTTTGATTTGATAAATGATTGGACATGAGGAGTATGTACCACCATGATGGATAGATAATGACCCTAAGTAATAAACTTAGCTTATTCATATATATCAAAAGGGGTACTTGAATAAAAAGGTAATCAAATAAGCCTGAAGAGAAATAAGAAGTATAATCATGCTTAAGATGCTATTCCAAGGGATTATGTAAGTTTAAATCATGTATAGTGATTTTATTGTCTTAGTGACCCCATAAAAATAATGTGGGAGGGATCTAAGATTCATGATTAACCATTACTTAGGTTATATCATGTAATATGGATTTCCATCTTCAAGGCATTCACCTACATACTAATCTTGGTGGACAGTATGATTAATGGTGTTTTCCCTTTTATGAGGGATGAAACCTAATGCTTTAATCAACGTTATCATATTCAAGTGGTGTGAGAGTTTCATAGAAGCTGATCACTTCTACTCAAGAGTGACTCTGATCAAGTCTTAATATCTCTTGATAATATTTGTCTTGATAACTTACAATCCAGTTGGAATGATTCTACCTTGGAACATGATTATGCTCTTACCTCATGAAAAATGAACGTATATAAAAAGTGGTAACATTCTCTTCCATACTTACAATCCAAATGGAATTATTATTTATCAACTCAAACATTAATGGTATGATATAGAAGTTAGAATTACAACTTGAGGAAATATTGTAATCTAACAATGTTCTTTATATATATCAAGAAATGGCCCTTAAAGCAGGAAGTGGAGAGGGCACATTCTCTCGCAAGATGAAGCAAACTAAAAGTCCTGGAGGAAAGTTGAAAATATTAGGCAGAATGGTGGAGGACCTATTTGCAATGATTTTTGAGTTGAAAGAACAAGAAAATGACTTTAAGGAACAACTGGTCCAACAGGGCCAACTATTAGATAACTTGGTCAAACAAGGAGCTCAAAAATGCAAATCTAATGCATTGCCATACAAGTCCAATTTACCTAAAAGGAAGCCTAGTTTAAACTATACGATATTGGTAGAACCCAAACAAAAAATATTAAATAACAGAAAGAGTGTTGATTTTATGAAGTGGAAGCAAGAACAAAATCGAAAAAAGAAGCAGGTTTGCTTCAGGAAGGGACTCCAGAAGCCCGTGACTAATACATTACAAGAATCGTCTTCAATTATGCAAGACAATGGAAAGAAGCAAGTAGGACCTCTGAGGGGATGTTTTACTTGTAAAGGACAACACTATGAAAAACAAATCCCACAATGTGCAAGAACAAGTAAAATTGTGATGAATCACAAAATCCATGTTGCCACCAAAATCCCAAATTTGGGAGGACTATCCACTTTTTTTCTCATGAGTGATGGTGAAGCCCTTAGTCATTACAATTAAATCAACTAAGATCTTGGAATTTCATACCAAGATTACGAGGAAAAAAAATATTGAGCAATGCAAGGTCCAGTGGGACCAAAATTCTGAGAAAAATCCCACTTAGAAAAAAAAAGTGGAAAACATGAAAGATATTTTCCTTATTTATTTGACGATGTTATTTAATGATGCTATGTAATAATACTAGTTGAACCAATTACCACTTATGAAAGTGGAAAACTAAGAAAACCTTATGTATTAAGGACTGATATGTAATATTACAGGAAAACACATAGGATTGTGTTTATTATAAGGGGGAGTATGTCATAACCCACCTTGGAGGAACTCTATTAGTATGTTATTTATATTATGATAACTTATTTGTAATGCTTAATATATTTTCATTATATTTGTTTTAATCAAGAGAAAATGATGTTGCATGCATTGACTGATTGCAGGAACAGGTATTCTCATACGTGGAAGATTCACCATTGAGAGATGAAAAAGGGAAATTATGACAAAAAAAACTCATCAGGTAAATATCTTGTTTATATCATCTCTAGTTACCTCCCTGATGGTGGTGTTACATGAGAAATCACTCACAAACCCCCGCCACTCAAAGGAAAAATGATTATGAGAAATGACAAGCAAATGCATTGAGTGTCTGCATGCTATTTATGTGAAATAAGTTTGTTGCATCATTAATTTGAATGAAGAAAGTCTATCTTGAAAATGCGTATTTATTAATGCTTGGAATTTTAATATTTTAAAATATATGCCTTTATGCATACAATTGAAATAATCTCTAGAGTAGAGATTAATTTTTTGAGCATGCTTGTTTAAATTTATTGACCCTATTTTTGAAAGTAAATTAGGTGGCTTGTATTTTATGGACCTTTCCAAATTCCATTGGATAAAAAAATGAAAAGACTACCTTGTAAATAAAATATCACATCTTTCCTACACATGGCAATTTTGAGAAGATTATAGGACTCCCCTCTTATCTTTAACAGTTCCAAATCTAAGCACCCATGCTCTCAATAGTATTAGTGCTATTAGGTTGGGGGACAAAGGACATGTATCCAGCCTTCACCTTATCCCTAGGGAATCCCTCCTTGCATTAAAATAATATATTGTTGAAAAGCTTGCATGTGAAGGAAAATATAGAAAGAAATAAAATATTTAAAAACTGCTTGGCTATCTAGAAGAAATTGGCCTATAAATTGCCTTAATATTTGAGAAAATAGGACATGCTATGTCTTACAAAGATTAGGAGGATAGGATGAGAGGAGAAGAAGTATCTTCCAGAATGTTGGTTTTGAGGCTTTGTGAATATTTCAGATGTGAGATTTTATTTTTCTTCTAATTAGTGTATTACGTATGTTTCCTCCTTGGTGTAATACTTAAAACACTATGGTGGTTGCACTTTTAAAATCTTTAGTTAGAATGCTCCTTGAATAAAAATATTATTTTTATGTAACAAGCCATAAATGAATGGGGTTATAAAATTTGAAGAGGATTTATCCTAAGGGCAATCCAATAATAGGATCACATGTACTCACTTTGGTAAATTAGTGTTGATCCCTATGTATACTTTACCTAGCCTTAACATTATTTTAAATGTTAGGGGGGTTAGCTGTCAAAAATACCTAAAAATAAGATGGCTCTATAGGTGTCCTTATAAAGGCTATCATTGCCTTCCAATGTTGATTGGAATTAATAGGCCACCACGCTCTTTTGATTGTTGTATACCTCTAGAAAACTCTAGGTTTGTAAGAAAAGGAACTTACTGCATGCCATGTTAGGAGCTCTTATGGTTCTAAAGGGGGTCACTCTACACTACAAGATATTGTTTGTAACCCAACTATGTATTTATAACTAGATAGAAGTAAGCTCGCACCTTTTGATTAAATATCCGTTGTAGGCAGTCTATGAATTCATGTTTCTCTATAGCTTGTACTCTTTTTGAATCATTGAATCTATAATCATTATTGTTATCCTATATTACACCGATATGGAGAAATAGCAGTAGTTTTAATCAAGTCTATCTTCACTGATTAGGGATTCTCCAAGCTTCGATTGTGAGCAAATCACTCTTGGAAAAACTTGGTGATGTCACCACCTGTAATGTCATGAATCTGAGTGCATCTAACAGAATTCAATTATCTTACCCATCAGCCTGAGGATTATCCTTGAGAGTTCAAAGAAAAATGTATGAGTGTGTGGCATATTTTATTGTTATCATATTGAAAATGATAATTTCTTTCCCACTCGGTTGGCATTGTCACCTATTTTTACCTATCGATAGCACTTGTGAATCCTTATATGGTTAGTGTATGCTTCCAAATTACCTCTGATTTGGGTATTCACCTTTAACTAGATGAGCGTTGCCTTTAATGGTATATATATTAGAACTCCTGAGGGTGTGTGCATTGATAGCAGCTTATAGTATAGTTAATGTTGAGGGACTATCACCAGATTAAAGTGAAATAGTGACTCTATTGTCTTTAGGAAGTGTAAGTTATGTTTGACGAAATAAGATAATTATATTAATTTAAAAATTTGATAATAAATTATGTATTTGCATCATTGTAAACTACAATCACCGAGTGAGAGTAATTTTTTCCATTTCTAGGCATCAACCCAATAGAGTATGATGATATTACACATTATCCTTGACTATAAATGGGAAAAAATAACAATTTACAGTTGGATATTTTTGTTCCACTACAATACCTCCTATTTTTTAAAAAGCATCTCCGGAGTTCAGAATGTAAGTTGGTTCTCTGCCATTATTGACTACCCTTTGGGCAATCCCAATCCATAACCATCACCATACTCTAAAACCTTCATAATTAGCTAGCAACATTAGATAGAGAGTTATAAAATAAAATTTGTCCATATACTCCCCATACTGGTGTTTTCCAAGTTTCTGTTTTTCCAGATGAAGCTCTGACGTATGTCGCATCCTAAATCCATAATAGAACTAAATATAACATGAAGCCAAATGACTCTTTAGAGAAGTGTCAGATTACCACTCTAAAATTATATGCTTGAAAGTTGTAATATATAGATATCTTATAATGTAAGGAATGAATGAGGAATTGTTGAATGGTTAAAGTAAGCCAATGTTTTTCATTTAGCCAATGTTTTTCATTTATACCTTTCCAATGATTAAGTTATATAGTCTGTATAATTTCATTGACTAAAGAGATTATAATTCTTGGACATTCATGTTTAAATCAATAAGGAGTTTAGAAATGGAGTAATGAATAATGAAAAGTATTTAATGTTTTTTTGCAAATATTAGTTTCACATTATTATGTTAGATTGTTCTTTAAAGCAAGTAGATCATATGATGAAATTTAAATCTATTAATTTGGTTATTATATAACTTGATGGCCTACATTTATTATTAATTTATGAATGATTTTATCATATGATGGATTAATTACAAAATAATATTTTATGGGTTGATTAATGAATCTAATTTAATTTAATTGGTATTTTTGGTGATTGAATGAAGATGTATGTAATAAATTTAAGTGTTCCGTAATAAAATAGGAAAAATTATTACCCAGGTGTTGTAGGTGAGTTGGAGAGGAGAGGGAAATCCTCCAAAGGAGGTCCCAGGTTCAAATCTCCACCCTACCAAAAAGTTGAATTGGGTATCCAAAATCCAATTGATAATGTTGGTGCGGGCAGGGTCGGGTGCAACCCTCGGGTGACTTTGACGGTGTAGAACCCCTGTTCATGGTCTCTCAGACCAAGGCGGCTCCGCAAGGGGTTTTTCTCTTTAAAAAAAAAATTGAAAAATGATTATGTCTATTTAGAAGCATAGAAAATAAACTTCTAGTTTGGAAAGGATGGAGTGGTGTCCATACCTTGGGAATGGGCATGGGACCCTTTCCTTTTTTTTGGAGATAGTCCAAACATAGGATGATTTGGATTGTATTAATACCTACTATGCATAGAGTTAGATATGATTGCTATGAAAGTGAATAGAAATAGATAGTATAATTAATTGGAATTATATCCTTAGTTTGAAAAGTATTATTTTGAACTTGTCTCAAACTATATGGGGAACCATTTAAAATATTAGTGTGAGATATTTTAAGTTTATGAGAATGGATTGGTGTATATTCATTGGGAAGAGTTATGTGACTCTTACCATGATTGGTGACATTCCAAACAATTGATGAGGGAATCATATATTGATCCTTATTGTGAAATACATGAAATATGAATGATTTACCATTTAATGCTTGGTGATTTCATTGCATTTAATATATGTTTGGAAAAATGTGTGGTATGATTGCATAAGCATGGCTTGCTTGTGAGGCATTAGCATACTTTGCACTCAAGTTGTCCTAAACCCTTACAAACTCATTTCTCTCACCTCCTGAAGATGAAATAAAACCAGAGAATATTCAAGAAACCATTATTGAGGACTATTTGATATATCTATTTTCTATGTTCATTATTAATGTAATTTTTAAATGGTTGAAAAGATAAAGCCAAGTGATGTACTATTGGATGTATTTTTTTATTACTGCTTTGTAAACTAGAAAATAAGTCTTTTATTGATGTAAGCATCTCCATTAGATATCAAATGATGTATAGCAAGGAAGCATTGTAAATTATGTCATTATATAAATTAGGTGAAGATGATGTATAGTTTTTTTTAGAAGGTTTATCCAATGGAAGTATGTTGTATTAGAATTTTTTCTCTATTCTACTTGGATATTTACTTCTTTAAGGTTATAGAAATGTATGCATAAGAACCCAACATTCGGAATATAGTTAGGTGAAGGATAATTCATAATTAAAATATACATAGAAGAAGTATTCCCAAGACTAAAAAAAACTCATGGGCTAAGAACCACCACCAAACTTGACTACACCTTAAAGATAAGTGATTCTTATAATAATGCTTAAGACATTTAACCCATGTTATATGTAAGTAACCACAAGCTGCAATAGAATGATGATTCTCCTAAGGCACTAGCCTTCATTGGTAGTGTGGATAATTGGAGAAGGGCTATCCTTTGGTGAGGATCCCTATCCTAAGTGGTTAATACAACCATATGATGTTCCTTGCTACATAGCAATTATATAAAGGGAATAAATCCTTTGCATGAGATTATCCATCTACCAGTATGGGATGGTGAGATGGTAATGTAGGAGTTGGTGCTCATACTTGCAATTGGCTTAAAATGAATTACAGAAGTTGGTGCTTCTATATACCTAATATGTTAAAATCTTGATTATTTACTTTTAATAGGAAATCTTGTCATGGAATATTATTATAAATATGACTTATCAATGGGTGAACAAGGAGTCTATAAAAAAATTAAAATTTTAACCAAAAACAAAATTTAAATTTTAAATTATAACCTACACCTGCTCTCATAAACATATTCAGTAGTATCACATTCTTCAATTAAAATTTTAACCAAATATTGGGGATGTTATACAATGGAATTGCATCGCTTGAGATAGTCGATCAATAGAATGTAATTTGATTAACCCTTAAACTTAGGAAAAGTGCAAAAATTCTTCATTTAATTTTCAACCAATGGAGCATCGTTGAGTGAGATATCAGACTGATGGAATTTAATCAGTTCACTTGTCCAACATGAATAATTTTTAATAAATCTTTTGAATACAAAATTTAGACTCGCCCTAATTATATAATTTTTAATTATATCATCTACTCTTAAATTCAAATTTTATCAATCAAATGATTTCTTATCCAATTTGATTAATTTTTTTTATTAAGTGTCGATTTTGAAAATAAGCTCTTCTGATCAAAATAGAATTTCTATTAAAAACTTTAGAAAATATTTTAATTTTTCTCAAAGGCCAATGGAATTTCGTTGGGTAAGTCATCCACTCATGCACATAAAAAGATTAATCATTGACTAAGATATCCGATAAAGATTTAAATGATTGAGTGAATGAGGAGGGATATCAACTAATATATGTGACGAGTAAATGGGGCTTCGAGCAACATAGTCACTACTAACTATGGGCACGCGCAATAACCAAAGGTCCTATGGGCTATCGGGTGAAAGTGGAGGGGAATCAGGTAAGACATTCGATGGAGCATATTAGGGTAGAAGAAACATGTGATGATTGTTTACATTAAACATGATGACCGAGGGACACATGAGCAGTCGGGTGAGGCAAAAATGGGGTATCAAGTGAGACAACCACAACCTATACTTTTTTAGATGAGATAGTTGGTGGGAGTTTATCAGGTGCGACAACTAAAGTAATTTTGGAGGTTAAACACTTTATGATATGGATGCAATGTACTTTGGTCGATGGAAATAATAATCGGGTAGATGACTTAGGTTATGGTAAAGGACTTAGGAGATTTCAATTAAAAATCATAGGGTGCACTTGTCAATTATGAGGGTTACTTTGGAGGAATTATCTGATGGAATTTAGGTATTGCAATAATAAAATTGGGTAAAAATTCAAAGTGACCATATTTTGATAAAACTTCCCAAGTTTCTAAGTCAGGAAAAGGGGTATCCAAATCCACTAAAAAAAACAAAATTTTATTTTTAATCATGAGATATTCTAATTAGAAATTCCTAGGCTGTTTTGAAAATTTTCTATTTATGAAAATAAATGACATCCAACTTTTTGTAAGTCAAGCACCATTCTTAAGATAAGCTTAAGATCTTTCCACAATTTTTTGAATCGGCTCAAACAAATATTTCTAGCTCAAGTTATGTTCATTTTAATTTTGCATTAAAATGTAGGGCAAAAGTGACGTAACCCTAAAATGAAATTTAAATGGTTAGACCTTTGAAAAACCTTAGGAATTGCATTTTATGAAATATTTTAATTTTAAATAATGCAATTAATATGCAATTGATCAAAATTATTCAATACAAATTATTGCAACTAGATCTAGGTCTTCAAAATGCAAAAAATATCAACACTTTTGAAACCTCAATATAATAAAAATTTATTTAACAATCTTGATGCAAGCCAAAAATTCAAATTAAACCCAAAAAATCAATTCTCTGGAATCATCCAAAATTGAACCTTACACCTAAGTTAACCTAGATATCAATTGTGACCCAATTTTTTGAAAAATTATGGTGAAAACCGAGTTGTAACTATGGGGTACAACACACCCCTACTCAACTCTAGTCTCCAATTCCCTTCTCTAACACATCCCTCATGATTTTAATGCCAAGTTAGTTTGTCCCTTCAATTAGGAAGAAATCAAAGAGGTTATCTTTTCCATATCACTTGACAAATACCCAGGTCCTGACAGGTTTTCCTCAAGAATTTTTTAGACCTTCTAGGATATTTTTGGCCTAGATATATTTGCTACTATCCAAGAAGTCTAAATAACCAAATACTTTCCTAGGAACAACTTCACATTCCTAGCCCTGGTTCCCAAATCCCAATACTATTGCTCCCTTTCAAACTATACTCTCATTAGTCTTTGTAATATCCTCTACAAAATATTAACAAAAACCATGGCCAACGGGTTAAAAAACATTATTCCCATGATCATTGATCCTTACCAAGGGAGCTCTATTCAAGGAAGGTTGATCATGGATGACATTATCACTATTGACGAGTTGATCTACTCTATCACGAAAAGTAAAAAACTTGGCTTCTTCCTAAAATTGGGCACTAACAAAGCCTTTGATAGGGTCTCCTAGGATTTCTTGTTTGCAGTCCTTTTTAAGTTTGGCTTCCTTGATGATTGGATCAAACTCATTAAAGAATACCTCTCCATCATCTGGATTTTAGTCCTCATCAATTTCTCTACTACTAGCTACTTTAAAAGCTCTAAGGTTCTAATACAAGGTGATCCATTGTCACCATTTTTATTCATCATCCTTATTGAGTCTTTAGGTAAAGCTCTCAAAGCGATATGTATTTCTAGTATCATATCTAGTATCAAGTATTCCTCTAGGATTGACCCCATATTGCACCAATAATTTGTTGATGATACTATCCTGGCCACTAGTTCTTTTGTCCCTGAATATAGAAGTATCAATTACATCCTCAATTATTATGAAGAAGACATGGGCCAAAATTTCAACTTTATCAAGAGCAACATATATTTTATCAATGTCTATTTGGAGATACAACACAAAATTACTTAAATTTTGGGGTGCACTATAGCAAATTTTCCCTCCACCTACCTCAATATTCCTATTTTCTATGGTAAACCAACTGAAAGCATGTAGAACAATGTCATCCAATGCATCATAAAAAAACTAGTTGGATAGAAGGGATATCTCCTTAGCCAAGTAGCCAAAGCCATGCTAGTCCAGGCCTACCTTCAAAGAATCCTAGTGTTTTTCATGTCAATTTTTAAAGTTCCCAACAGGGAGTACCAAAATATAGAACAAATCTATTGCGGAAATTTATTATCATTAACATAAATCATTCACCAATATGCAAAAATATCAAATCTTTCATCCACAATAATTATCCACAATAACAATCCACAAATGAGAGAGATAGATAATACCCTTAAGGTACGAAAACACCAATAATGATCCTTAAGGAAGGAACAACTCCAAAAGATCTCCCAAGATGAGAGATGCCACTCAAGGAGGACAAAGTCCCATAAGCCACTTCATGGGCATAGATGATTACATAATATTATTCTCTAATGATTATTACAATATCTCTTCTTTATATATCCATATTCTTATTCTACTTTGGGAAGCCTACTACTAATATAATATTATATTATAATACAATCAACCTTGGGTTATGTGTGGCCCATGCCAACCCTTATAAAATATAATAATATATCCTCAAATATATATTACCTTGGGTTATGTGTGGCCAATGCCAACCCTTACATAATATAATAATATATCCTCAAATATCTATTCCTAGGTACCCTAAAACAATTTCATCCAATGCATCATGAAAAAATTGGTTGCATGGAAGGGAGCTCTCCTTAGCCAAGCAGCCAAAGTCATGCTAGTCCAAGCCTACCTTCAAAGAATCCTAGTGTTTTTCATGTCAATTTTTAAATTTCCCATTAGGGTGTACAAAAATATAGAACAAATCCAAAAAATAATCCTCTTGTTGGGATCTAAGAATAAACACAAGTTCCCCTTGATGGCTTGGGACAAGGTCTACTCAAAAAAATATTAGGGTGGTTTAGTATTTAGGAAGATTTATATGATGAACATGGCCTCATTAAGCAAGTAGGGTGGTGAATTATTTCCAATGCCAAAATTTCTTGGGTTGATATCATCAAAAGTAAGTACCTCCATCATTGCTCGTTCATGGAAGACATTCCCTGTCTTGATGGATCGACATTCTAGAATGTTATCTCTAAAACCAAAACTATTTTTTCCATAGGCCTCAGATGGTGCATGGGTGACAATAGGAAAATTTAGTTTTGGGAAGACCCATGGATCTCAGACCATACACTCATCAATGATCCCAATATTTGCATCCTCAAACCTCTCAAAATTAGTCCTTTGGTAGCCTAATGTGTAATTGTATCTCCCATGATAATTCCCATCAGTCTACATGGAAAATCCTTCCCAGTTTGAATGCAAATCTTGAGATAATAGCATCTTCCTGATACCTTTCCAGCCTACTCAGATCATCTATCATTTCTAGCATCCCTATCCAAGACTCTCTCCTTTGGAAAGATAATAACCATGGCATATTCATTGTTAAATCTACCTATTTCTTCGAAGAAGAGGTCCAAAAAAATTGGTTTCTTTCCAATATCATCAGGCTTCATCACCTCATCCCAAAGGTTCCTTATTTTTTTGGTTAGTTATTCAAAATAAAGTTCTCACTATTGAAAACTTCTCCAATCATGGGTTGATCATTCCAAACTATTACTACTTGTGTCATTCTACTTGGGAATAAATCTCCCATATCTTCACTGATTATCCTTTCTCTCATAGTTTTTTATCCTCACTCCTTTCTAAGTTTAGCATCTCTTGGGTTCATCCCAACATTGTCTTAGACCTATTATTCCAATGGCCTAATACCTTTCAAAACTCGCACCTCAAATATTTGTGGTCCTTCTATCTTTTGCACTTCCTATGGTAGACTTGGTTTGAAAGAAACAATAGAGCCTTTAATGAGTCCTCTAGATACCATGCCTCTATGTCTTCCAAAATCCTATAAATGGCCACCAAGAATGCTATTATAGTTCCTTCCCTTAAAGGCCATGGCCAAGGCATTAAAGCTAAAATAATTGCCTCCTTCAACCTTCTCTTTGGACCTTCTCAAACTAGGTTTTCCAAAGATGATAAATAAAATATTGTCTGGTCTCCTCCCTCTTGGTTGGTTTAAACTTATTCTTTATGGGGCCACCAAGGGTAACCCCAAAAAATCTAGAACTAGAGGTATTTTAAGGGATGACCAAGGAATAATTATCCTCACATTCACTAAATCCATTGGTATCCAAACCAATAATGTTGCTGAAGCTAGAGCTTTATTCTAGGGATTATCTCTAATAGAGGGTCTCCACATCTAAAACCTCGTCATTGAAGGAGATTCTCTTAATTTAATTAAAAATGTCAAAGGATTTTGACCGCCTGCATGGTAAATTTCCAATCTCATCAATGAGTCAAATATCCTTATTGGCAAGTTTAAGAGAGTAACCATCAAACATGTGTTCATAGAAGGAATTGATGCAGTCGATATCATGGTAAATATTGGTTTGGTCTAGGATGGTCTTCGTGTTTGGGTTGATAATTTTCCTAAAGAGGTTATTGATTTTTGTAACCAAAATTATTCTCCCAATTGACACTAGCCTTTGGATCTTTTGTAGTGAACCCAATCACCTCCTCAATCCCTACACTAGAACCAACACCCTTGTAATTATGACTTTGGATTTAGTTCTCAATCATGTTGCCAAGCTCAATCTTAGATGGCATAAAAGTCTAGTTTTTCAACTATGGGAACAGTCCTCAAGTGACTTATCAAGTAGAATCCTAGGTGGCACTATGGTCTACATGTGTTGAGTTTGGATACAATCCTCAACTAGGTTTCCAAGCTCAATCCCATGTGGAATTCAAGTTTGAGTTGGTTGGTTGTGGATCTCAAATGGCCTAGCAAGCAGGATATTAGGTGGCACTTTGGTTTGAGTGTGTCAATATTTATGATAGTCCTCAATTAGACTACCAAACCTAATCATAGGTGGCATTTTATTTTGATTTTGTTGGCTATGGAAACTATCCTCAAATGGCCTACCAATCCATATCCTAGGTGGCAAGTTGGTCTGAGTTTGGTGACTTCAGAGGTGATCCTCAAAAGGCTTTCCAAATTTATTCCTAGATGGCATTATGGTCTAAACATGGTGTTCTTAGAACTAGTTCCAAAGTAGGTTCCCGAGGTGTATCATATGTGGTTTTTTATTTTATCTCATTCCATACTTTAGATGTCCCAAATGCTTTTTGGTAAGCAGTTTTGGCTCTCGATTGATGAGATGTCTCTTCCTCATTGGAGAACCTACCTTGTTTGATAGTCCACTCTAACTCATAATCCCTCTGAGAGCCATAATACTTATTTCAATGATCCTTTCAATTATTACATACCTCATAATAATTCATTGTAGAGGGCATGGTCCTATCACCATCCTTCTTTGTGTTTTGATACTCCCATTTCTAAGTTGTGTTATACTGAGATCCTAAGCATCATGTCCCATCATTCTCTATGTTGGATTGCTATTGGCTCATTCTTTCGTGACTCTGAGTTGGCATGCATGACTAAGAATTTTGGTATTTATATTACTCATAAATGAATCTACATCATTTATGTTTTCTAATATGGTGGGATGGCTAGCAGCATCACCCCTAGCATTTCTACTTTTCTCATTGTTTTAAATCTGCTCAGCCAAAGATCTCTCCAACACCTATCCTTGTTTATGTCTACCTATTATCAGTGTGTTCATGAGGTGGATTGAAGAATCTTAGTGTGTGAGGCATGGTTTTGGTGGATATTCATGATGGTGCTACTTGAGCCAGAAGTTTTAGAGCTTGACTCCACTATGGAAGAAATCTTGGGCTCCCACAACTTTCTTCTATTCTTAAGGAATTTTATTAGGAGTGACATTGAGCTGTCCATAGAGCTCGTCCACTCATGGGATAGTGGTAATGTAACCCTAAAATAATTATCCTTTTGGATTACTATCAGCATAATTATAAAGATCACAAAATTTATAAATGACAGTGACTTCATACGTTATGACAAACACTCCATTGCTATAGAATTGGGATATTTTAGAGACAAAAGCAATCACTTGGTGAAGAAAAATAGTGGCATTGTCTGGAATAATATTAAGGCACCATGGAATAGGGTTCTTGTTCGTATAATGTAGTATCTCACCATCAATGAACCCAACTCACCAATACATAGCTTTCACCTTGCATTCGTCAACCACTTGAGAGATATCAAATTTATCAATATCCTAGAATATCTATATCGTTCTATGGAGTTGTCCATATCAAGTGTTAGGGAGGGGAAATCCTCCCACCCAAAGAACTAGGGGGCTTCATAAGATTATTTATAGATACATGCTTCAACACCAAAATCAAGTCCCTACTCTGTCAATTATGGAGAGAGTTGATGAGCAACTTAGGGATTCTACACCCAGACTGGGGTCACCTTAGGGGAAGGAAGCAAGTAATTTTGAAGTAGAGCTAGATTTTGGAGCCTTGGGGAGGGTTGGTAAAAATAAACTAGTCCAACACCACCCCTTCTCCATGTAGATGTTCCATGAGAAACAAATAAACAGGCTATAAATTTAAGGGTATTATTGTTCTAGAGTAGGACAACCCCATCTTCGATTCCCCTCATGTGATCCATAAGAAACACTATCATGAGGTCATCCCTAGCATCTTATCCCTCCTAGTGGATCATAATTTTAAACCTCTTCTACAAATGACTCTTATCTCATGATTAGCCTCGATGGCCTTGTTAGTCTAACATTCTCTCTGCTCACTCAATTTGGGAAAGTCATTAGCAGATTTATGAATCTAAAGGTGACGGTCCAAATTATGGAGGTGGCCCAAAACATTGAAGGTGATGAGGCAGATCATACCCATACCACCACCCTGGGTTAATTCTAAAGGGGTTGCATTTTTGTTTATTCCCATTTTTTTTGTTGTGTTATCCCCTAGGGTTGTTGATTCCCAACCCCTTTAACTTTAGTTGTTGCTCGTTTTGTCTTCCTATTGCGAATTTTTGGTTTTTGTTCCCCCTTTTTGTATTGTAATGTAAAAGTTTTGGGGTCCCTTTTAAACATGATTAGAAGAAATATTCTTTGGGTTAAGAATAATAAATGTAATTTGAATAAGAATTATTAAGGACAAGAAATCTATTATGCTTTTGATGTCCATTAAACTAAAAGATAAAAATTTCTAGTAGGACATGACATGGATCTTATTAGTAAAGGTTTTTTGTGGTTTTAATATAAAAATAAAAGAATAACTTATAGTTGTTTTATTCCTCTTTGATTAAGCAAGGGAATATATTGATTTATATAATTATTAAAGTTTAAGTTAAAACCTTCTTCAGGAATAAATTAGAGAGGTTTCATATGAATTTAATTATGAAGAAGCAAAATGAATTTTCTTTCAATATAGTTAAGCTAGATGGTTAATTGATGTTTCTTTCTTTAGAGATAGAATGTTATGGTTTTGGGAATACTTAATGATATTTGATATCTTATGAAAATAAAAATATAATTTTATACTTAGCTATGTATAGCAAGGTTTCATTTATTGGAAGGATCTAGTTTCTTTTGAGATCATGAAAGTCACCACTTATGTGTAAAGTGTAACCTTTGGAAAGGAAGAGGAATTTTTTTTTTTTATGTAAATAAATGTAGGTTTGGGTATGGAGCCCAATAAATGGAAAAATAACTTATGGGGGTTCTACAAATATTCTTTTGTAAGGCTATGTCTCAAGAAAATGACTCTTGAGTAATAGTAGATTAGTGAAGGAATGGGATTTTAATGTGAGGGAATTATGGGGTTCCCCCTCACTCTTGTAAAGTGTAAAGAAACTACAACATGCTTGTAATATGAGAACTTAATAATTATGGGGATTATTATGCAATAGAGTGAAATTATGATAGAGGGAATGATGGAACTCCTTTATTAGGTTGACAAATAGACTTTTTATGAAAATAAATATGGACATTTTAAGGCTGGGTTTTCTCCTAGGAAGGATTCCTAGGATACATGATATGTCTCTGTGTATATTTTGAAGATATTGCTATGGATGTGTTATTTTCTTTTAAATGATCTATTTCTATGAAATATAAATGAAGGAGAAATGAATATGTTTACTATGCTTTTATGGATAGTAACATTGCAAATAATGTTGGTTGTTTAGTATTTCTATATTTCCTACAATAGAATATGGATTATGCAATTATGATTTTTAAATATGAATGAATGTTATAAAAAGAACAAATTTTTATCTTAGTTTCACCTCAGGTTTACTTGGATTATTCCTTGAGAACTCTTAAGAGTGATAACCTAGTTAGATCCTTAAGGTTAGGAACTAGAACTAAGGAAGAAGTGATGGGATAATCCCTTAGGGATACAATGGACACTTTAGAAATAGATCTTTGATGTGTGATAAAAGATATTATGAGCTTAGAATCCCATTGTATCTAAATTCATGTGATAGGATTTTCTATTAGAAAGTGAGATACTCATGTGAGAGAGATATCATACAAATGATAGTCATAGAAACCCGATTTAATGAGGGATAATTCATATAGGGGATATCATTCAATGTGTTAATATTTGGTATCCTCAAATGAAATATGGGAAACCTAAAAGGAGATGCCACCCATACGATATTCACCTCCTTTAAGCTATCTAAATAGTAGATTACTAATGCATAATATTTTATGGTAAATGAGATGCATATGTTATATGAATATTACACCTAACCACTAGTAAGGAATTATAGACACTAGTATAGGATTTGACATCTCCTTTTATCAAGTGAATGAGATAGGGTTAACCCATACATTGTGGTCAGAATGCCCTTCCTTCAAAACAGAGAAATAAAATGGGGTGACCACACAAATGTCTCCTTTAATTTGTATGGAAAGTGTACAAGGTAAACCCCAAAATAGATTATAGGGAAATTGGCTATTCCTGTCCATCCAACAGATGCTACAACATTTGTAACTTGTAATGTGGTAAAATCTTCTATAGAATTTATCTAGATCATCTTGGTTAGTTTAAACCTAAAATAAAATAAAAAATAGAGTTCAAATTAGGATTTTTATAGTTGGTATAAGAGCATGGTTTTAGGTCCTTTATGCTTTATTAAAGCTAGAACTTTGATGTAGGGATAGAATTCTACCTTGGAAAGAATCTAACCATGATTTGGTTTGATGTGTGACTTGGAAAGAATGAAATTGTCTTGTGGGAATGGTGGTATACTTAAAGTAAACCTGACCTTTGATCAAAATACTAATCCTACTATTAGAAAGGTACCTAACTAAAAGTAGGTGCACCAAGTTATACTCCTTATTAATTGTTAAAGATAAATACTAGTTTTTTTTTAAGGATAAAACAAATTGATTAAATGAGGGTATATGGAATAGTACCTAATCAATATTAATTCATGTGTATAGGAGGAATGGTGCCCACATCGAGTAGGGGTAGAGGTAGAGTTATATTAAGACCCCCTCTACAACCACCATCATGTAGATCAAAAAATATTTTGATAACATCTCATGATTCAAATGAGGTAAATCCTAATACAGATGAAATAAATCTCATAGTGGTGGTGTCACTCTTGAAAGAAAAATTATAGAAACAAAGACAAATGTTAGAAACCCTAGTCAATCATAATTCACAAAATAGAAATTTTGAAGCATGATAAGAAGTACAATGCCAATAGAACAAGAGGCCAGGGCTCAAATTGAATTAGAGTTAGCTAAGTATTAAAAGAACATTAAAGTATCTAAGTTCAATGGTAAAGGATGTGGAGACACAATCGAAATATGACTAACTAATTTTGAGTCATATTTTCCATAAAGAACTATTCCTCGATGACTAATATTGTTTAGGCTACCCTACATCTCTAGGAAATAGGATTAGACTGGTGGGAAACCTTCAAAAAAGGGTAAACTATAGAGGTCATAAATTTGACCTAGGAAGATTTTGTGGAAGCTTTGCGAAAAAAGTTTCTTATAGAATAGTTTTATGTGGAAACATTTACAGAGTTTACCACACTTGTACAAGGGACAAGGACTATGGAGACCATTTTTAAGAAAATTTTCAAATTACTTAAGTATGTTCCTACCTATGAGACAAATGAAAATATGAAGGTGCACAAGTTTATTCTAGGACTAGAACCTAGAATAAGATCAGTTGTTAATATAAATAAGCAATAAGTGGTACAGAAGGCCTATGACATGACCCATCAAGAAAAAAAAAACTTTCTAGACAAATATTTCTAGGCTTTAAGGAAGAGAAATAGTTTAGGTTTCATACAATAGGAGCAAAACAAGAAAATAAAAAATTATCCATGTTATGAAAATAAGAATGATAGAAAGCAAGGATAAAATAAAAGGAAGTTATAAAGGAGGAATAATAATAATAACAATAGTAACAATAATGCATCCCAACCTCAAAGGCATATAGAGGTAGGGCCAATAGAGAAACCAAAGGAAAAAACTCGAAACATATACCCTAGTCCTAAGACTGGTTTCTATGATTGTAGGGGCCCACATTATGCCAATAATTATCCATAAAAAACTGGCACAAGTAAACAACCAGAAGAGCCACCACAGGATCTATGTGGTCACTAGTAGACAGATTTTAGATGAACAGGCTACCCCACTTTTTCTTAAGGGTATGATTTTTAATAAACATGTTAAGATTATGATTGATAGTGTAGTTTAGTTAAGGATATACTTAAAAGGCTAAAATTCTTGGCATATGGGTGGAAGGTAGAGTATGGTTCTAGATAAACCTTCTCTGTAGATCAGTGTTATCTCGATGTATAAGTTATCCTATCCAATGGTTCCATAGAATGGAACCTAAATGTATCTCCTCTTCATACCTTTGACATTATTTTAGGGATGGATTGGTTGAAATACCAAGAGGCTATAATCAATTTCCACAAAATATGGATAGATTACACTAATAGTGATAATCAAAGAAGGTGAATTACCAATGAACAAGGTTCATTTAGACCTCAGTTACTATCATCCATGCAATTAAAGAAGACCATGAAAAATATGGATTGATTTTGTGGTCAAGTTTAATTAAGTAGAGACAAATAAAAAGGAAGATATGTTTGGTAAACACCCAATATTGTAGGAATATAAGGATGTATTTCCTAAAGATTTTTCTACATTACCATAAAAAAGGGAATTTGATTTCACTATAGAACTGATGCCCAAAACAAAACCAATACATAGAACCCCATATAAGATGAATCTTATAGAGATGCAGGAATGAAAAGTACAACTCTAGGGGTTGTTAGAAAAAAGGTTGATAAAACCCAGTGTGTCACCATGGGGTGCACTTGTTCTCTTTGTAAAGAAGAAGGATGGATTGTTGAGATTGTGTATCGACTATAGAATTTTGAACAAAGTGACCATCAAGAATAGATATCCCTTGCCAATGATAGAGGATTTATTTTACCAATTTAAAGGGGAAACCATATTCTCTAAAATTGAATTAAAATTTGGATATCATCAGTTGATAATTTTTGAGGAAGACACCCACAAAATACCTTCAAGAATAGATATGGAAACTATGAATTTACAATGCTACCATTTGGGCTATCTAAATGACCTTTATGAATCTAATGAACAGTGTATTCAAAATATAGTTAGATCATTTTGTCTTGATCTTCTTAGATAACATTTTGATATATTCCAAGGATAAGGAAGAACATGATTAGCACCTAAGGATAGTGCTTGAGGTATTAAGAGAAAATCAGCTTTATGGTAACCTATTGAAATGTGAATTTTATTTACCTAAGGTACAATATCTTGGGCATAATATTTCTATTAATGGAATAACAATAGATCCAAAGAAAATTGAGGCCATTGTGAGATGTCCATGACCCACCAATGTGACTAAAGTATAGATTTTTATGGGTATCACAGGATATTATAGACGCTTTGTGAAGGAATACACTAAACGTGTATACCTAATAATCAATGTACAGAGTAAGGGAAAGGAATTTAAATGGATAGATAAGTGTGAGCCAACATTTGAGTTATTAAAATAGAAACTCACCGCCCCACCTATTCTAAAAATTCCAAATCCATAGGGAAATTTTTCTATATGTACATATGCCTCTTTAGAAGGATTAGGAGGATTTCTATCCCAAGATGAATCAGTAGTAGCATATGAGTCAAAGAAACTCAAGAAACATGAATTAAATTACACTACACATAACTTGGAACTGATAGTAGTGGTCCACACCCTTAATATGTGGTGACACTATTTGTTAGGTAAACCATTTGAGCTTAGAACCGATCGTTAGAGTTTGAATTATATCTTCACTCAATCATTTCTGAATTCAAGACAGAGATGATGGATCGAGTTCTTAGCAGAATATCACTTTGGTATAGAATATATCAAAGGTAAAGATAATAAATTCATGTATGCCCTGAGTAGGTAAAGGCATATAGCTGCCTTAACCTATAGCCATGTAGACTTGATGGACGAAGTCAAATAGATGCAAACTCAAGATCAGTTTTGCAATGATATCCAAGTAAAAATGGTAAGGGCTCCTGAAGAAAAAAATGATTATAACATTAAGTATGGACTCTTATGCTTCAATAATAGGATCATAATACCCAAATATGGTGATTTAAATAGGAATATTATGAAGGAAGTGCATAAATATCCTTACTTGGCTCATCCTAGAGGAGCCAAAATGAGAGAGAATATGAGAAATACCTTCTATTAAATAGGGATGAAGAAGGACATAAATGAATATATCGCTCGATGCACGAATTGTTAGAAGTTGAAGTCTAAACATCTATATTTAGCAGGTTATCTATACCACATGATATACCTATTCAAAAATGGTAGGTCATATCCATGGACTTTATTATGGGTTTACCTATGAATAGATTCTTGTAAGTCTAAGATGTAGTTAACCTTAGATTATAGTTAGGCCAAAGGTAAAACAAATGATATGAATAATTAAAGCCACAAATATATTAAAAATAACCAGATGATTATTACATTAACATAAACCTTATATAGGTTTAGAACTTGCATAATAATATGAAAGGGAAGGTAGAGGAAGATCGGGGAGTTTAGAGAGAACAGAGGAGTAGGATGTGGAGTGGAAGGTGGCAGCGAGCGTGGGGAGAGGAAGGGAGTGGGGTGATAATGGAAAATGGATGGCAAGAAAGGAGGAATTTGAATGGAGGGATAAGGATAAAATTAAGGAAAGGGAGAAGGAATATCATGCTGACCATCCAAGAAATATTAGCCGACAAAAGGTGAGTGTGTTCACACTGGGCTTAGAAAAACTAGTTTTTTCTAAGCCTGTTTCAAGCTAAGTTCTATTCATGCTTGCAACATTCTCCCCCTTAAAGTTGAGAGATCTGACTATACAGTCACTCAGCTTTACAAATTGAGCTTTAGCTATCACCTTGGTGAAGATGTCAACGACGTTCTCCAAAGTGTGGCAATAGTGAAGCTCAAAAATATCAGTTTCCACCATATCTCAGATGAAGTGGTACTTCATATCAAAATGCTTGGATCTAACATGGTGGATAGGATTGTATGCCAATTGAATGGCACTGATGTTGCCATAGAATATTCGAGTTGGACCACTTTGCTATTCTCCACTATCTTCTAATACCTTTCGAATCCATAGAGCTTGAGTACTAGCATGAGTCACCGCTATATACTCAGCTTCTGTTGAAGATAGTGCTACTACTATCTGCTTCTTGGAACTCCAAGTTATTAGGCTTGAACCAAGACTAAAAAAGTTACCCGATGTGGATTTTCTATCATCAATATTGCTGCCCCAATCACTATCACTAAAGCCTTCAAGCTTGATAGTATCACTTTTGTAGTACTGGATTCCAAAATCTAATGTACCCTTCACATATCTCAAAATCCTTTTAGATGCCTGTAAATGTAGCTCAGATGGATTAGAAATAAATCTAGAAACAAGAGATACAACATACTGAATGTCTAGTCTGGTGTTGGTGAGAAACATCAAACTCCCAACAATGCTTCTGAAAGTTGTCACATCAACTTTCGGTGCTCCATCATCCTTGCTTAATTGGATCCCATGTCCAATTGGAGTTGCAACTAATTTGCATTGCTCCATAGCAAACTTTTGAATCATATCTCGAGCATACTTAAGTTGACAGATGAAGATCCCTGAATCTATCTGATGTACTTCCATTCCAAGAAAGTATTTCATCAAGCTAAGATCCTTCATCTCAAATTCCTGCATCATGGAGTGCTTGAACTCCATGTTAACTTGTTCATTACTACCCATAAAAATGAGATCATCCACATACAAAAAAACTATGAGGATGTTATTTCCTTTATTGAGGTAGTAGAGCATGGGTTCATTTTTACTTTTGATGAACCCATAATCTTTAAAGTACCCATAAATGCATGAGTACCAAGCTCTTGGTGCCTGCTTGAGGCCATAAAGAGCCTTCTTCAGTTTGTAAACAAGATGTTCCTTGTATTTCTCTTCAAATTCCTATGGTTGCTCAACATACACTTCATCTGTCAAGTAACCATTTATAAATGCACTCTTTACATCCATATGTTGGACTGTCCATCCCTTGTGTGCAGCTAAGGCAAGAATTGTTCTGATAGTCTCCTGTCTGGCTACAAGAGAAAAAGTCTCTTCATAATCAATTCCATATTTTTGAGTAAATCCCTTTGCAACTAATCTCGCCTTGTGCCTCTCAATGCTACCATCAGCATTAAACTTGGTCTTGTAGACCCACTTACATCCAACATGTTTCTTTCCTTTAGGAAGCTTCACTAGCTCCCAAGTGTCATTGTTTTTTATAGAGGTGATCTCCTCTTTCATGGCATCTTGCCAAATATTTTGCGTACAAGCCTTCTCATAACTAGAATGTTCAAGTTGTGTATTAGTTAACAAAGCATTGTTAACTAAATCTCCCCTAGGTTCCTGTTGGGAAACATCATCACCATACAAGTGCATATTTTCTAATCTTTGTAGAATAGAATTCATTTCACTAGCTTGACTCCTAGTGTATCTCTTTGAAAAATTCTTATCCAACATCTGATATGATGGATGATTCTGTAGAGTTATCTTACCTCTAGATGGAGAATCGATGTCCATTGGTGAGGAACTTACTGATCTCTGCAAAGTACTTGGTGAAGAAGTGGAATCAGAAGATGAACCTGGATCTCTAGGAGGAGACTGCTTACTTTTTTGTGGTGTCTACTATTGCACCTGCTTAGAACCTATATCACTAGACTCATCATCACTAAAAATTTGGGGCTTACCCCATTCTCCCCCTTCATCAAAAATCACATCCCTGGAAAGCACAAACTTTTTAGTCCTAGGATTGTAGAATCTGTAAGCTTTTGTATTCTCACAATATCCTAAAAAGATGCATGCATGACTCTTTGGATCGATTTTCTTTCTTAGATCATCAAGAATGTGAGAATATGCCAACGAGCCAAACACTCTAAAATACTTAACATTTGGCTTTTTACCATACCAAGCTTGGTAAGGTGTCTGTCCTTCCAAACTTGTAGTAGGACTTCTGTTCAAGATATGTACGCTAGTCCTGGCTGCATCTGCCCAATATGAATTAGGCAAATGCTTCATCTAAAGCATAGACCTTGCCATCTCCACAATGGTACGATTCTTCCTCTCTACGACACCATTCTGTTGTGGAGTGTAGGCAGCTGTGAACTACCTCTTAATGCCATGTTTCTTACAGAAATTCAAGAACTCATGAGAGGAGTATTCTCCTCCCGTATCTGATCTAAGACATTTTACAAAATATATACTCTCACTTTCAACTCTTGTTTTGAAATCAACAAAGTAGTCAAATGATTCATCGTTATATTTCAAAAAATATATCCAGCACATTCTAGTATAATCATCAATGAAGAGTAGGAAGTAAGAGTTGTTACCAAGACTCTTGGTCTGCATCGGACCACAGATGTCTATATGCACTAGCTGGAGTGGATAGCTGGCCCACCATGCTTGTCCATGAGGAAATTTTGATCTGGCATGCTTCCCAAAAGCACACCCTTCATAGAATTCTTTACTATCCTAAACTTTAGGAAGTCCAGTTACCATCGCTTGTGAAGTTAGCATTTTAAAACTAGCTAAATTCAAATGACCATATCTCAAGTGCCATAGGACACTTGGATTGGAAATAGTAACATTTGCTAACTTATCTCTCCCTGGCTAGCCAAACTTTAAAGGAAACAATCTATTCTTGGACATTGGCACTTGTGTAATGATTCTATTACTGTTATTTTTATCAAAAATAGTGCATTTACCCTCATCAAAAAGCAACTTGTAGTTCTTTTCTAACATTTGAGCAATACTTAAAAGATTGTGTTGAATATGGGGTGTGTAATAGATATCACTTACATGTTTGACGCCTTCTTTAGTTGGAACTGCCATTGCTCCAATGCCTTCAACTACCAATGATTTATCATCTCCCAATTTGATGCTAGATTTGTATGAGGAGTTTAGAGTAGCAAAGAGCCCTTCTTTGCCACTCATATGGTTTGAACACCTAGTGTCCAATATCCATGTATCATTCATGTTCTGATCTGCCTGACCATAAGAGAGAAAAATATTTGTGGCCTCTTCCTCTTCTCCAAAATTTCCAAACTGACTACTTTGGTTTCTACTAGTTCCTTGTGAAGTTTTTGTCCAATAGTCACGAGCATAATGGCCAAGTTTGCCATAGTTGTAGCAAGATTGTTTTGACTTATCTCCTCCTTTGCCTCTGCCTGATTGTTTTCCTCTATTTTTCTATCCTCCTCTATTTTGTTGTTCACCTCTATTTGAGAATCCTCCTCTATTATAATTTCCTCCTCTGTTAGGAGTTCCACCTCTCTTATTATTTCTGCCTCTACCTCTATTATGTCCTCTGCCACGGAATCTACCTCTGCCTTCTTGTGAAGCAAAGGCTTTATCATCTCCTCCATAACTTGTGGAAGGAGTTTGATGTAACCTCTCTTCATGTGAGAGAAGTGAGCCAATTAAGGATTCAAAATACAGAGAAGTTAGGTCTTTGGATTCTTCTATAATTATGGCAACTGAATTCCACTTAGGAAGAAGTGTCCTCAACACTTTCTTCACTATAACTTTAGGCTTTACATCTTCTCCTAAATTGACCATCTTATCTACTATTGCTTTCACACGCACACAATAATCACCAACCTTTTCACTCTCTTGCATTTTAAGAGTCTCAAACTCTCGTTTCAAGGTTTGTAGTTTAACTTGTTTGACTTGGTCACTAACCCTATAACTTTCTTTTAAAGCATTCCAAGCAGATTCAACAGTTATAAAAGAAGCTATTCTAGGGAAAATACTTCTATCAAGGGTGGCTTGGATATGATAAAGGGTAGAATAATTATTCTTCTGTGCTTCCTTTCTAGCCATTTTATCTTCAACACTCAAAGCTGCCCATTCAGTAGCAGTAGGTTCAGTATATCCCTCTTCAATCACATCCCAAAGACCTTTGCCTATCAAAATAGTTTTCATTTTAATTGACCAATACTCGTAATCACCACCATTGAACTCAGGGATTGGTAGACTAGTATTGGAAGCCATTTTAGAAAGCAAAATTTATTGCAACTTCAAACAAGTAGTACAAATAAGTACAAAATTGATCACTGATTTACTGATTTAAATAAAATCTAGCTTTCTTAATATGCTCACTTATTTGGCGTTCTTCTTATCGAGGATCAACCAAAAATGGAAAGGTGAAATTGTCTGCTTCGTCATCACTAATTATAACGACTTCAGGTGCGGCTACTGGTTCATAACTTCTTTTAAGAAATTTTCATTCTTCAGTTGCAGGTTTCACCTCCATAGGTTCTTCTTCTTCTTCTTCTTCTTCTTCTTATGGTTTTGAATCAAGAGCGCGTGGTGTATAGCTCTCACTTGTTTCTACTTCAGGCACTGTAGGTATATAACTGTCACTTGACTGTCCTTCAGGTACTATTTCAACTGTCTCGAATTCAACTATCCTTTGCTCGAATATATTATCTTCAAAATCTACCTCATAGCCAAAATTTGGTTTCCTCAGATGAGCAATCACTTGATTCTCTAATTGGCAAAACACTGTATGAAGTCCATACCGTTGGACTTTCCCATCAAAGGAATCAGGAGTCTCTCTTCTCAATAAAGAGAGTAATGCATTATAGCATCCGGTTGACCGGATCATCTACCCATAATCACACCGTATGAACTGGGTTACAACTTAGTATGATGCCAAAAATAAACTTTTTATATCAAAAAATATTTGCACTTTTATTTTTATTTTTTTTAATTTCTAAAATTTGTTTTAATAAAGACTTTTTAAAAAAATTAACAATATCCTATATATATTTTTAATTATTATTTTTTAAATGAAATGGATATTTAAAAAACAATAATCAAATATATATATATATATATATATATATATAAATTATAATTTTTAAAAAAACTTAAAAAAAAATAATAAAAATTTAATTAAAAAATTAACCTTTTTTTTTTTTTGGAAACCCCCGCTGGGATTCGAACTGGTAACCTCTGCTGTATTACCCGACAGAATTAGTTGCTACACCACATGGATTCTGGTGATGTACAGAGTAAACAACGCAAACTTAAACCTTGCGATAGGTAGAGAACACAAAAAAAATAAACAAATTTTTTACCCCAGTAGGATTCGACCTCGGGTCTCTTCTCTGCAAGGCGGGGAAGTTTACCGCTAGGCCATGCTAGATGGACGAGATAGGAGAGGAAGAGGGTTTTACTTAAAATGGCAGAAAAATACACTTTTGAAAAAAAAATTCAGTTTTTTAAGTCCCACATGCAACAGGCAAAGAAAATGTCCAGGCTTTATCAAAGCTTACGGACACACAAAAGGTCGATTGCCTTCGGGAAATTGATCCACCAATCCTTTTACCCGTCAGATGACCAATTAGACACGGCCACATGGCACACATCGAAGTCCTCATCCATGTTAGCCACCTCCATGTCATCCAGCCATGTCAGCCTTGATCCACGTGTTGCCAGCTCCGCCACCATGTCAGTGTCCAGTCAGCTCCTGGTTAGCCTCGATCCATGTGCTGCTAGATATACCGCCACATCAACCTGCTATCAGCTCCACCACCACTTCAGCCTACTATCAGCTTTGCCACCATGTCAGCCTGTTGTCAGATCCATCGCCACATCAATGTCCAGTAAGATCCTCAAGATCCGTGTGCTCCTTAGGATCCATGTGATAACCACTTCGCTACTCCTCAAAATCCATGCAATAGCTTCTCTGCCACTCCTTAGGATCTGTGCGATAGCTTCTCCACTACTCCTCAGGATCCATGCACTTTGGCTTTCGTGCCTTACCTCGACCCTCAAGATCTATGCCCCCTCAGCTCTAATACCAGTGTAAGTCTAAGATTCAGTTAACCTTAGATTATAGTTAGGCCAAAGGTAAAACAAATGACACGAATAATTAAAGCTAAAAATATATTAAAAATAACTAGACTATTAATACATTAACATAAACCTTATATAGGTTTAGAACTTGTGTAATAATAGGAAAGGGAAGGTAGAGAAAGATTTGGGAGTTTAGAGAGAACGGAGAAGTAGGATGTGGAGTGGAAGGTGGCAATGAGCATGGGGAGAGGAAGGGAGTGGAGTGATAAGGGAAAATGGACAATAGGAAAGGAGGAATCTGAATGGAGGGATAAGGAGAAAATGAAGGAAAGGGAGAAGGAATATCATGCCGACCATCCAAGCAAGATTAGCCAACAAAAGGTGAGTGTGTTCACACTAGGCTTAGAAAAACTAGTTTTTTCTAAGCCTGTTTCAAGCTAAGTTCTGTTCACACTTGCCACAATTCTAGCACAATGTATTCATTTTTGTAGTAGACAAATTGATCAAGGTTGCCCACTTTATTCCAAGAAGTATAAATGATAATGTAGTTTTGGTGGCTAATAGATTTGCCAAGGAAATCTTTAGGCTACATGGATTTCCTAAAGTAATTATTGATAGGGATTCTAGATTCACATCTACATTTTGGTAAGCCTTACATTGGGCTATAGGTACAAAACTAAATATCAATTTTTCTTACCATCTAGAGACTAATGTTTGGACTGGGATATTCATCCAGGTTTTAGAAGACATGCTTCGCATGTAATGTATGGATCAAAAATATAAATTGGAATATTTATTGCACTTGGTTGAATTTACCTATAACAATGGGCATAATGCTTCTTTGGGAATGGCTCTATTTAAAGTGTTGTATGGAAAAATATGTCAAACACCCCTCTTATAGGAAAATCCAGAAGATTATATTGCCATTAGACTAGATGATGTTCGAGAGATGGAGGAATAGCTAAAAGTGATTATATTGAGACTAAAGTAAGCCTCTAATCATCAAAAGAGTTATGCCGATAGAAAATGCATACCTAGAGAATTATCTATGGTAGATAGAGTATTTCTATGAGTAAATCCCATGAAGAGCACCATCAAATATACCAAGTTGAATCCTAGATACATTGGAACTTTTGAGATCACTGAGAAGATTAGTCTAGTTGTCTATCATCTCACCTTGCTACCCAACCTATCCAAGATCCATGATACTTTCCATGTATCCTTGCTTATGAAGTATGTAGCTGATCCTTACCATGTATGAAATTTGTCTAACTTGCAATTAAAAGACCCTGCACCAGTTGAAGTACAACCAGTCAAGATATTGGAGTTTCATTCCAAATGGATGAGGAACCAAACTTTGGACCAATGTAGAGTCCAATGGGACTAGTACTAAAAAATAATGCTACTTGGGAAAAAGTAGTTGATATGCAAAAACATTTTCCATATTTATTTGAATGAATAAATGTAATTTTGGTCTTATTGTAGGATACTAGTGAAACACAAAGGATTGTGTTTAGTCCAAGGGGGTAGTATGTCATGACCCTCCCTTGGATAACTTTTTCATATAAAAGGATTTATGAATTTTTATGTAAACATTAATGATTGATTATATGGATTCATGAGGTTTTGATAATTAATGGCATGTTACTAATAGACTTGTCTTTTTTATAGGAATAGACACCTTTGCAAGTGATCAGAAAACAAGACGATCTATATAGTCAAAATGACTTGACTTGTGATATATGTTATAGATCTAATTTATTCCATTGTTATTTTAATATGTCATTTCTCCACTTGTAAACTAACGAATGTCAGAATATCATTTCTATCATGCTTGATGAAGGAACTTGGTTAATTTAATAATATTTTATTTGATGTAAATCTAGTTTCAAGAGGTCAGAACAAGAACTTCCAATCACATAAAACTATGACAAAAATAAAACAAAGCAAAAAAAAATTCATTCACATAAAAATCACAATAGATGGGAATAAGCCAACAAATTTTTTTTCCTCTCATTCTTGTATTTCACCCCCTTTTACAATGCAATACCAAGGGAATATATAGATCCCAAAAGAAAACCTAAAATAAATCCTAAATCTTAAAACCCTAAAGATAAGAAATTACAATATTTTATTTTTTATTTTTATTTTTATTTATTTATTTATTTATTGTTATTTCGTCTTTTAGTGTTGATAAAAAAAACTCCGATAGCCCTATAAATTAATACACATTATTGGTTTTCCCATATTAAGCCTCCTAGAAAATCTCAACACCTACACATGCCTAAATAAGAAGTTATCTCAAATATGCTCCCTTCTAGATTTTCAAAAAAATACTAAATCCCATTTTTGAGGTACTAGATGAAAGAATTAGGGCCCGATAACACACTAAAAAATATTCAAGGCTTCCAAAGAATCCTTACCATGACATTGTCCACCTTGTTATCCATATCCCCATAAAATTTCAAACCGATCCAATGGTTAGATCAAAATTTATGCCCTCTAGAAGATAGGCTTCTGCATCATATTAAAAAAAAGAATGAAGAAAGGAAAAATAAAATTAATTAATTAAGTACTCAAATTTAGAATAAATGAAATAAGGACATCTCCTTAGATTTGATTTGGAAAATAAACCCAACTTAGAAAAAGTGCAAAAGCAAGTAGTTATGATTTCATTATGTTGAGAAAATTCATTCTAAGTTCTTTTTAAACTCTTTTGGAAAATAATGAAGAGATTTGTTTTTATGGTTTCGAGAGCTTCAAAAGAGAACCTATACTATAGAGAATGTTTTGGGTAATTTTGGAGGAAATAAAGAACAAACAAGAGATCCATCCTTTAAATAGAACTTGTAACTTCACAAAGAGCAATTATCTACTAAAATTATAAGGTACTCCTTTGTGGTTATCTTGAAGAAGATGCTTCTAATCTATGTGATGAGATAAACTTGTGGTTTATAGTTTTACTTGCATAATATTTTGCTTGACTTGTGTAAAACAAAGAGATGCTTCCTCTTAGAAAAACATTTGCCATCAAAGAAAACTTAGCTTTGTTGCTATGGATGTTGGACCAAGTGTATGGCTTGAGTTTTATTTAAACTTCAGAAGACTCGCTACCATGATTTAAGACTACAAGAAGCCTTGCAGAATTTTAACTATCAACACAGTAGATTGAACGTTGTCTGAGCACGTATGCAACTTGGTTTCTAAAAGAGGAACGTGTTATATTCATTCTATAACATGACATATGAATATCCTGAGGCATACGAGAGACTGTCTTAAGGAACCTAGTAGGGTCTATTTGAATTTCGAGAAACTCTATAGACCCCATATTTAGAAGCTTGTAGGTTAATCTAAGTGCATGGCCTAGTTTGTTTCCCTATGAGCACTAAATATAATGTTCACTATCTATTAAAACATCCTCCCCGCACATTTTCAATGGAAAATAAAAATATCAAAACCTTAATGTCCTTTTGGATTAGCTTTTGATTTATTTAAGGGTTTTGGAAGCCATCAGGTGGCATCAACTTGGATTCCTTTTAGAATGTCAATGTGGTGCTTAGAAGAACAATGATTTAGTTAAAACCCTATGTGGAAATTAAAAGAGTTAGTTAATCCCACATTTGAAACAAGTAGGCACTCGAGCGCCTATATTAACCCTCCTCCCTATGTAATAGTTGAATATCCATGATGGTAGTCATGAGCTCATCATTGGGGAGCATAGCCTTGCTCTAGCCAAGTGGTGGGCACGAAAAATGAGGGGTGGTTTCATAAAAGTTAGAATGGGCTTCTCTAAAGTTTGAAATAGAAAACCATTTTGTTATTATCATAAGGTACATGATATTAAGGGTAGTGGTTTGTAGGATAAATATTTGCATTATGGTTACCAACAAATGTTCTATTGGAAAGAAATAGTTTATGGGAATGAAAATATCCCCTTTTCAAATAATTAAAAAAGTGAAGTTTAACCTTTGAGATAGAACCAATGATTAGAAGAAATATTCTTTGGGCTAAGAATAATAAATGTAATTTGAAGAAGAATTATTAGGGATAATAAATATATTATGTTTTTGATGTCTATTAAATTAAAAGATAAACATTTCTAATGGGACATGACATGGATCTTTTTAATAAAGGTTTTTTTTTTTGTTTTAATAGAAAAAAAATAATAACTTATGGTTGTTTTCTTCCTCTTTGATTAAGTAGGGTAAGATATTGAGTTATAAAATGATCAAAGTTTAAGTTAAATCCTTATTAAGTAATAAAGTAGAGAGGTTCCATATGAATTTAATTAAGAAGAAACAAAAGGGATTTTCTTTCAATATAGTTAATCTAGATGGTTAATTGATGTTTCTTTCTTTAGAGATAGAATATTATATTTTTGGAAAGACTTAATTATATTTTATGTCTTATGCAAATAAAAATCTAATTCTCTACTTAGATATGTATAGAAAGGTTTGATTTACTGGAAGAATCTAGTTTCTTTTGAGATCATGAAAGTAACCACTTATGTGTAAAGTGTAACCTTTGGAAAGGAAAAGGAAATTATTATTTTTATGTAAATAGACGTAGGTTTGGGCATGGGGACCAATGGATGAAAAAATTACTTATGGAGGTTCTACACATACTCTTTTGTAAAGCTATGTCTCAATAAAAGGACTCTTGAGTAATAGTAGATTAATGAAGAAATAGGATTTTTATGCGAGAGAATTATGGGGTTCCCTTGCTCTTGTAAAGTATAAAGAAACTGCAACATGCTTGTAATATGAGAATATAATAATTATGGATATTCTTATGTAATAGAGTAAAATTATGACAAAGGGAATGATGGAACTCTTTTTTTATGTTGGCAAATAGACTTGCTATGAAAATAAAGATGGACATTTTAAGGTTGGGTTTTCTCTCTAAAAGGGTTCCCAGGATACATGATGTGTCTCTGTGTATCTTTTGTAGATCTTGTTATGGATGTGTTATTTTATTTTAAATTATCTATTGCTATGAAATATAAATGAAGGAGAAATAAATTTATTTATTGTGCTTTTATGGATAATAACATTGTAAAGAATATTGGTTTTTTAGTATTTCTATATTTCCTGCAATAGAATAAGGATTATGTAATTGTGATTTTTAAATATGAATGAGTGATATAAAAAGAATACCTAGGTTTTGTAGGTGAGTTGGAGAGGAGATAGCAATCCTCCAAGGGAGGTCCCAGAATAGAATCTCCACCCTACCAAAACATTGAATTGGGTGCCCAGAATCCAATTAATAATGTTGGTTTGGGAAGGTTCAGGTGCGACTCCCAAGTGACTTTGATGGTGTAGAACCCCCTAGTCGTGCTATCTCAGACAAAGGTGACCCTACCAGGGATTTTTAGATTAAAAAAAGAATAAATGTTTATCTTAGTTTTACCTTGGGTTTACTAGGATTATTTATTGAGAAGTATTGAGAATGTTAACTTAGTTAGATCCTTAAGGTTAGGATTGGAACTAAGGGAGAAGTGATGGGACAATCCCTTAGGGATACAATGGGCACTTCAGAAATATATCTCTGAGGTGTGATCCAATATATTATGAGATTGGAATTCCATTTTATATAAATTCATTTTATGGGATTCTTCATTAGAAAGTGAGATATCCATTTGAGAGAGATATCATACAAATGATAGTCATAGGGACTCAAGAGAATGAGGGAGAATTCCTATGGGGGATATCATTCAGTGTGTTAATATATGGTAGCCCCAAATGAAATATAGGCAATCTAAAAGGACATACCACACATATGATAATCACATCCATCAAGCTATCTAAAAAGTAGATTAATGGTGCATAAAAGTTTATGCTAAATGAGATGTATAAGTTATAAGAAGCTTACGCCTAAAAACAAGGAATGGTAAACACTAGTATGGTATTTGGCATCCCTTTTTCTCAAGCAAATGAGATAGGGTTAACCCACATTTTTTTGTCAAAATTTCCTTTAGGGTGAACACACAAAGATATCCTTTAGGTTGTATGATCAATGTACAAGGTAAACTCTAGAATAGATTACGGGATAATTGACCACTCCTATCCACCCAAGGGATGTTGCAGCATCTATAAATTACAATTTGTTAAAAGCTTCTATGGAATTTATTTGGATCATCTTGGTTAGATTGAACCTAAAAGAAAAAAAATTAGGGTTGAAATTAGGGTTGTTACAAGTTATGATCTTTGCTCTATTTAGGAGGACCACGGTTGAAGACCCAAGGACATCAATCACACTTGAAAAAATAACTAAATATTAAATGAAATTAAGTACCCTCTCTAAAACTCAAATGGGTTTACCTTGAAGAAAAATATGAATTCAAATGATATATTTTATTTTTAACATACAATTTAGTGTAAAGGTATGCATGTTAGATGATATCAATTGAAGTCTTAACAAATATGGATTTTTAAGGTAGAGACATAGGTTTAAAGTATTTTGTAGGTGAAATATGATGTGATCATGATGTAATATGAGTGGGACCATTTCAATAAATTTATTCTCTCATAATAAGGTCATCTCGATCACTTTATGCTTTTAAAAATAAATTGAAGACATTACCTTCAGGTATATTAATGTTTTTAAATTGTAGTTGAGATTGTTTATTTTTCATAAAGGCTTAAACTCAAAAGTGGATAAAAATCAAGAGGAAGGTATTTGATCTAAGCCTAATATTTATGAATGATATATGCTTGATACCAAGTGACTCATATTTACCTCATTATTAATAAAATCCATAATAACCTATTAAAGTTTCTTAATTATTTTAAATGTGAATGTAAATAGTTTGAAGTAAAATGTATATTTTATATTTACCTTGGTAGGTTTTCTTTAATGGATACAAATTATGGCAATATTTTTTTAAAATTATTCTTTTACATATGTTTTAAGATGAAAATTGAAATAATTGCAATCACTGATTGTTTTAAAGTCATGACCACTTTAAAATATGCAAACAATTCTTAACTAAACATAATTTTTAAATATACATTGTGTTTATACACATAATTAGATATTTTTCTTGATTTCACTAGGTGTGCAATCACATTAAAATGTAATTTGTATATCTAAGTTATATATGTGTTTTATAATATGACATGAAGTAAGAAAATTTATATGAGGACTTGAAAGTAATTAGAGAGAGTGACAATATGATGAGAGGTACCATGAACAAAGATTGTGGGCAATGGAGATTCTTCATATGGTACTACCTTTGTATCAATATGTGAAAATATTATGAAAAAATAGAATATATTTTGGGGATAAATTTTGCAATTATTGAGTCATTTACAAATCTATATTAAATATTCTTCCAGCTTTGTCAAAGATCCTTGGAATGTTTGGTATTTTAAAATATGTCAAGAAGTAAAAATAATTTTAATCATTGATTATATTTTGTAACATATGTTGATTGTACTTGGTTTACTACTAGTTTTGAATCATCATAAGGTTTTAGATTGTTAAAACTGAGCTTATTTGTTTTATGTAATCCAACAAGTAACATTTTAATTCAACCATATTGTTAGTATAATTGAAGAGTAACATATATGCATGTTTACTCTATTTTCCCTATAGTTTTATAAATTATAATTCTACTTCTATACCCTTTTTGGTTTTGGTCCCATAAAATTACACAATTCATGGGTTTTCAAATCTCTAATCCTACTTCTTTTTTAGTGCTATCTTTTTATTTACTTTTTTCAAATGAAATGTAGTTGCCTAGATTGATCTATTTGAATAATTCATCCATTTAGTATTACTTATCTTCCTAAAATATTCCTATAATCATGTCCCTTTCAAAATAATTTCATTTCCATTTGATGATGCATATATAAAATTGGATAACTCATTCCAATTAACACTCTTATCATCAACTAGTTTATAAAGGAGGTAGTTACATGGTGGTTCATTATCTATTATTATAGTTTTAAAATCCCTTAGAACCCCATATTCTGTAATACATAGCTATATGTCTACTTCTAGATAAATTTTTCATCCACTTCTGGAATGACAACATTTTGAAATGAAGAAGTGTTGGCAGTTTTGCCACGCTAAATTTTGATTGTAAAAATTTTGAGTATGAAAGATAAATGATGCAGTTTTTGGATGTATTTTATCTTTACTGTTTTACTTTTAATGTTTTTTCTTATCTCCTTTTTGGTTTCATTAACATAAATTAAGAAGAATTATTTTTCTTGTAAAAGAAAATTAAAGTCGACATTAAGATGATTTCAAAGTAAGGACATAGAAAGAAAAGATGTTTTCACCCCAAGGAAGGGGCAAAAATTATTTTCACCTTTTTCTTGGGTGATATACATCATTGAGATACTTATGTCCAAGTTTCTCCCAAGTCGGAGCAAAAGCAACGAATATTTCCAAGTTGGAAACAAAGAGATGAGTTCACAGCCTGAGCTTGTGCATTCCAAGATGATTTCACCCTTTTTTGGGCAAATTACATTGTTGGTTAGTTTCAGAGAAAAAATAAAAGAAGTCAAAGTCAATGTCACCCTAGAAATGATTTTCACCCTTTTTTTGGGTGAAATTCCATTTCTAGGTAATTTTGGAGTGAAAGCATTAAGCAGACAATATTTGGGGTGAAAGTAATGCACCAGTCAAAGTCAAACTCACTCTGAAATAATAAGGGAAGATCGTGAAGGTGTTTCCTAAGTTATTTCACCTTTTTTTTGTGTATGTTTAATGATTTCACCCAAGTTAGGGAAAAACCAATGGAAGCACCCAAGTTCAGAGTGAAAGTAGCAAAAAGGCATCCTCATGCGTTGGTCAAAGTCAAAGTCACCCAAACTTGGGGAAAAACTTATTTTTGCCCTCCCTTGGGGGAAAAATTCTATTTTTTGCTCGCAAGTCAAGCAAGACAACATTATGGGGCGAAATTCCTAAGAGAATATGGTTTTGGGGTGAAATTAATCAAATGAAGGGCAAAACTCCATTTTTGAGTGCAACCGTCAGCAAAGTAAATCATTTTCACCCCTGATTGCAATGAAAAAGCTTTTCGCCCCATTGCTTGGGTGAAATCAAGTTTTTGCCTCTTTTTTTTAGTGAAGTTCCTTTTGGAGGTGCACTGTTGTAGATATTTTTTGGGAAAGGTCAGAGATTGATGAAATTTAATGCTTGAAGCAATGAAATCGGTATTCCTAAATTTTTGTTGAAGGGTTGCCAAGATTAAATTATATGCCCCTAATTTTGGTGCAATTTGGTTTATTTTCGAGGTGCCTTCACTGATTTTGATCCTTTTCAAAAAAAAGTTAATTTTCATTGGGTCTCTCCTGGTGAAGATAAAATTTTGAGGTACAAAATGATGAAATATTGACAAGAATTTAATATCTGAGCTCCTGAATATCATGTGATATTATTGAGTTTCAATGCATTGATGTCTGGAATAATTTTTCTATTGTTCATATCTACTAATTTCCTAGGTTCTCTCTATGAAAGAAGGATCATTTCTTCCTAAAGAATGTTTTGATTCGATCATCATTGCTATCAAGGAGAAAATTGCTCTTGCTGGTCTTTGACTAGCCAACATTTTTATGTAATGAGGGAGGATATACATTTTTCCAAAAATTATTTTGAGTTTTCTACATCAAAATAAGGATATTTGGCTCTCGTTCCTAGAGTAGTGTTGTATTAAATTATTTTTTGCCTTTCATTTATGTTAAGTTCATGATCTTTGTTAGGTAAATCTAAATTCTACATTAGGTAAATCTAAATTCTACATTTCTAAATTTAATTCCTATTAGAGACCTGAATGCTAAAATATTCATTAGAAATTATCCCTGCAATCCATGAATGGTTCCTATGCTTTCCTTTCCATTACATGTTGATTAAAACTCGATTTATATTTTAGCTGCTATTTTATCCTCACTTTTCATCTCTGGATTATAGCCATATTTCCCACCCCTTTGTATTATTTCCCATATATTTCCTATTACCCTAAGATTTAAACCAAATTATATTAGTAACAAAACCAATCCTCTCTAGATATTGGCCTGAAGGACATCTCTCTACTTTGGTATTTCAATGTTGGTCAAGTTTAGAGCACATATATTTTATGATTAGGTATATTTGTGACCACTAGTTTTTGGTATGATTGGTGGGACATTAAAAATTTCCACTTTGAATAGTATCAAGGTCTGATTTTCATCTTTATACTATTCAATTAGAACATCTAGAAACTTAATTTTACATAGAATCCTCCGAACGTGAAGTGAGCAAAAGCTTTCTTCATGATCACAAGATAGAAGGCAAAATTGTTTGAAGATCCCATTGAGTTTTATGAGCTTGACACCCAAGTTCTAGTAGAACATCCTAGGTTAGTCACTCTGACTACTACATCAGTCGTAACTTCTTTACAAGTACCTGGTGTATTTTCTATTCCTTCGATTCCAGCTAGCACAACCACTAGCTTTCCTCCCTAAGAAAATATTCTAGTCCAAATGGCTCAAAATCCACCACCCCAAACACCAAGATAGTTCCTAGATTGGAATCACTCTAAAGCTTTGAATCTGTAAGCCTAGAACCTGATTTTGTAAGCAACATTGAAGGCCTTGCCTACTTACGATGGTACAAGCAAGACAACTTATGTGCATGTCCAATATGTGGCTTCTTTGGTGACCATTCATATTATCATAGGTGAATATGTTATGGTAATATTGCTCGTGATCACTATTAGAGGTAAGTTGCTTTAGTGGTATCGATCTTTACAACCTGCCACTATTACCACTTGGGACTAGTTGGCTGAATTATTGATCAAAGGGTTTAATGAACAAGTGGATCCATTATCTATGTTGCATAAATTTACCACCATTTAGAGGTATCACCGGGAGAAAATTGTTGACTTCAACATCAGGTTCACCTGAACTTGGCAGAGATTCCCTGATGGTCTCCGACGGACTCCTAAACAATATGCATTCTATTACCTCTGTGACTTTAGTTTTGACATTAGAATGAATATTTGTCAATCCATTGTCAGTACATTTTTGGCTTTTGATTCCACTATGAAAAAGGTAAAGGCTAACATAATTTCTATTGGTAAGCTTCCATCAAATATGACAATGCCTATTTTTCTGGATCTTCCATAGTATTTGTATGCTAATTCATCTTCTCAATCCGTGCTAATGTCTCCCATGTATCTGGTCCATTAATGGAATCTGAGTTCATCTTAAACTATGACAACAGTTTCTATCCCATAATTTCCTACTCCAACCATTCCATAGTTACCCACTTCGGTTCCATTTCAAGCACTGCCATCTCTTCCTGTACCACTTCTATTACCAGCTCCTCCAGCACCCTAAAATTTTTATCCCTAAGAGAAGTTGTTGAAAGAGATATAGTCAATGAGCTTGGACATAAGAGTGATGAGTAATTATGTCATGGTGATTAGGAAGTAGACTAAAGGAGATTTCAAACCTAGGATATTTCGACCTCTGCTGATCACCAAGGAGAAATAAGCTTCAACTAGTAAGGCACCTGAGAGAAATCTAACTATATTGGCAAACAAAGAAGTTGGCACATCAGACAAAGCATACTGGTGCTCTACCTACAATGATCTGCATGGTGAAGAAACTTGCATGGTTCACCTAAAATACATGTAGAAATTGGTAGAAAGTTCTTCCAATGGTTAAATCAATATGATTACAAAAGTTGATCATAATTTCATGATACCTTATGAAGAATACTTTTTAGTTCTCTTGAGAGCTAGAAGAAAACTTGTCATCATGGATCCAACTAAAATGGAGCTCCTAAAGGTATTTATTGATATCAAGGTAAAAAATGAGAAAAAATAATTGTAAGAGAAAGCAACTATTCTAGCACCCATGCCAGATGCACCTATCCTATTAAATTATATTTTTCCTCCGAGAGCAAAATAAAAATTGTAATAAAAGGCTTCAACTTCACAAGTGAAACCTGAAATGGAGGAATAGGCTAGAGAAAAGCTCAAATATCCATCCTTGACTAATTTTTAGAGGGTATAGGATACATAGTAGTATCAGAGAAAATATGAGGTTGCCAATGTTGAAAAAGAATCCAGTGCATCTACATACAACATCGTTGAGGAGCTAAAGATGATTCTAGCCAAGGTGAGTCTCTATGATGCGTTGTAATTACCTGCACAAGTTAAATTATTGCAAGAATCACTAAAATTTATGAAAGATAAGGGGAAGAATCCAAATTAGATAGTGTTAGCTCAAAATTTGATGACTTCTACCATTGGAAAGAATAGACCACCCCTTTCTACTTATCTCTAAGGATGGAAGGCTGGATTGTGCACAAGTACATGATCGACTCTAGCGTCACGATGACGATCATGCCAAAGGTATTTTGTGATGTTATGGGTAAGAAATATACAAGAAGTAGCCCTGGAATTTTGTAATTATATGGAACCCCTATGATTATAGTAGGGGTTATTAAACACATATCCATTATGCTACATAAAATTCCTCAGATCACTATGATCCAAGAGGTGATTGTGGTTGTTATAGAGTTGTACTTCAGCATGTGCCTTTCATGGAAGTTCACTACCAAGTTGGGAGGCTACATTTCTCTAGACTATTATCATTTGGATATTCCTGTCAAAGGAAATATAATCCAAATATATAATGAGAAGCCTTATACTTATCACATAGAGAATATTGAATAAAAAGATAAACCCATGAATTCTATCAACTTGATGATCGAATAATTAGAGGAATTGGATTTGATGGAAGAAGTTTTGGATGAGCTTCAAACAGATGATGAAATTTCAATGCTTGATTTTAATGCCATGATGGAGATTAAAATTAGCTATTACACCATTACTAATCCTAAAAAAGTTGAATTGAAGGTGTATGATGATCAAGATCCTATTCCTAATCAATTATGGAAGTTGTACTTTGATGGCATGAAATGCAAGAATGGCTTAGGGGCTAGGATCATTCTCATTTATCCTTTTGGTATACATAAGACTTATTCATATTGACTGACATGGAGTTGTACCAACAGCATTATCGAGTACAAAGTACTATGCCTAGGCTTGAAGAAGATGAAGAAGCTTGGGATTAAACAACTAATTTTTTTTGGATATTCTAAACTAATTGTACATCAAGTAATGAATAAATGCATCTCCAAATAGCACTACATGAAGGCCTACCACAACAAATTCTAGGGCCTGTTTGAGGCTTATACAACATTGAACATCCAAGTAATCTCATAGGAGTAGAACAAGCATATCAATATCTTAGCATACCTAGCATAATTTTTTCTCCAATTGAGCATGTGGTGAGAAAACCCAAGACTATGAGGTTAGTTTATAGACCTTCAATCCCTAAAATAGCAAGTGTTTGATAGTGATGAACAAATTGTAAATTTCTTAATAAAAGAAGCTAGTAATGTGGAAGAAATAACACTTGATGAGGAATAAGTTGAGGGATTTATCAAACCATAGAATAATCATATACCAAAATTATTGATTATTCTTGAGAGTCTCTTTGATCATAATTATAGAGCAAGAAAGCATAAAATAAAAGTGGACAAGAAAGAGTACATATAACTACAGTTGGGACCATAGAATTTGATCAAAGTTAGCATCGATTGCACTCAAGAAGAGCTAAAGCAGATCAAATATTTGTACCATGAGTACGCAAACATTATAACTTGGAGCTACCAGGATTTGAAATGTGAAGTATAGGAAAAATTGTGCACCTAACAATGCTAAACAAGAAGCATCTATCACTAGTGTTAAATAAGCATTACAAAAGGAGCATTCAAGTAAACATGATAAGATAAAGCAAATGCATGAAATGGAGTTATTATTTATTCATTCCATGGATCAAATCATATTTACATAAATTTCCCCTTAAGGGATTTATATTGATACACTTGTTACAAAATGGTGCCCAAGGATCAAATCCTTTCAATAACCATGGTGCACTTCCAATGTTATTCCTCGTACTCACAATTGAAGTGGGTGGGCCTATGATGCCACTGCTTCTTTATTTGATATCTTGATCCAATGTTCCTTCCTCATGCACTTTAATACCTGCACCTAAACACAAGGAATCCAGATTTTATCAATAGCAAGTGTGGATTGTGAAGCAAGCAAAAGCAATGCATGCGCTAACAAACTAAAAAGTTGAAATATGCAATGTGACCATCCAAAATAATTACAAATGACTCCAAATCTTAGACATATGCATAAGAAATTTATTTTGGACTGATCTATTTGAAAATAGTAAGGAAATTGCAACCAAATTCATGTTGATTATGTGGTGTACCTAGTAAGCCTACAAAATCCAAAATAAGTGAAATTTGATCCTAAACATCTCCAAATCAAACCAAACTTGGAAATAATATATAAAATAAGATTTTAAGAGGAACCATATGAAAATATTAGCAAAATTGATCACAAATTTAGGTGCACCTTCCGATGAGCCCCGTAGACCTGCAAAATACTAAAAATATGATATCTCACTCAATATAACTCCAAATTGCATGAAATTTGAACAGTAGGTTCCTGATATATCCTAGAATAAGACTATTTAAAAATAGTAGAAAAATAATGCTTAAATATGTGACTATCACTTGCAAGTATGGTGGTGACTATCACAAACTTGGGACCACCCTGGGGTGGGACGACCACAAGTTCTGATTTTCTGCTACCAATTCCTCTTTGAATTGGTCAAAAACTCTCTAAATAGTGTTTTCATAAAAGTTTGGGGTGAAATTAACTTAGTTGGTTTAGTTTTGTAAACAAATTGCACCTCTTGAATCACTCGAGAACCTCCTTCGCTAGGTAGATATTTTGAGGGAAAAAACACAAAAAGGTTGAGGGAAAATCTTGGCAGCACTTTTTTGCAATGTCATAAAAATACTCTTTGTGTTTTGAATGGAAAATGGATCCATATTATAGACAAAGGAATCCTATGGCCAAATGGGCATGCAAGGACATGCAGGGCAAGAGGTGTCATTTATCCAAAACTTGGCATGCACTGGAAGGAGAAGGACATCCCCCTTTTTGGCCTCCATTCTATAGCATGTCATAAGGATTTTGCATCCTCATGTTTGCATGATTGAATAGGAAGGATAAATGGTAGTTTCTAGGTGCCATTTATCCAAATTTTGACTTTTTGGAAGTCAAAGCCCATGGCTTTCCATCCTAGGGATGGCCACTTGCAACCGTCCCTGGGTGGGATGGTCATGAACTATGACTATCCTAGGGTGGGATGGTCATGCCTATGTGGCCCAAAACCTCCCAAAAGTAGAGTAGAGCCTTCTAAGAGTGGTTAGGAGAACTTTTTAACCTTTGAGGGTTGTCCAAGGGGGCCATATGATGTTAAATTTACCACTGCTTTTGGTCATCTGATAGGATTGACATGATTTTAGTGTCTACAGATGCCCCTTTTTGAGATGCATTGTGTGCAACATAGTGCTAAGAAAAAATATATGACTAAAATGCTAGATGATTAATATTATTCAGTAACCTAACCAACTTTAGATACCCCAATCATGGAAAGAGCATACATTCTTGAATCCTTGCTTGATGAGCTAAGGTACTTGATTCAAGTACAATATCTCTAGTGAGGCTTACTTGATCTTGGATATATTTCCTTCATGAAGTAGTGAAGCCTGAGTTATTTCATGATTCTATAATTCCAAGCATTTTTTTAATTGATTTTTTTCTTGTTTGCTACCCCAAGTACGGCGTGATTATCTTTGTCAATGATTCATTGAGCAAACACAATTTGCATGATTAAGTGTTTGATTGTTGATTTTGATTATAAATTTGTTAAGTATGACTACCCCTTAAATAAATGAGTCAATGAGGGAGTGACCAGTGATAAAATCAATGAGTTTCTTGACCCATATGACTTGGGTATGGTTTCCTTCAATTTTACCCATTGAAAATGGAGCATTTTTTAGAATATTTTGATGATTTTGTTGGCATTTCATGGAATAAAGGAGTCAAAAAATTCATTCCCATGGGCCAGTATGGCCACAATGGCCTTCTTAGGGATTAAATTAAGTACTTTACCATTCATACATGAGCAATTTTGGTTCATCTTGATTCCTAGTGAATTTTGACCAAATTTTACCTCTTTTTGGTACCTTTTTGAGTTGTTTTGATGTGGTTTTTTGGTGGTTATCCCAGGGTGTGATGGCTGCACATTTTATAATCATACCAAGGTGGTAAATTAATCCAATTAGCCATTCATCCCACCCAAGGATGGTCATGCCTCTTGGAGGTCTATTTAAGCCAAAATATGGGAATTTGGGCTCATTTGTGCATTTCTAACTTTGTAGTTTGAGAGGTGAGGAGGAGGAGAGTGATTATTTATAGTGGAGTGATACAAAAATCATCCTACAATCACCATGAGCCATTATCCAGACTTTTCCAACGACGAAGCCAATGTGATATGGGTAAGAATTGAATTTCTTACTACACTTTGCTAGTGTTAGAAGTGTAATTGTGGCTTGTTTTTGCTTTTTGGTAGAGCAGACTAAATTATCAGTAATTTAACCTAATTAGTGATTTCCTATAATTTATTATGCTTGTATTTGAGTTTTTGTGCAATTTTATTGATTTTAAATACTTTATTTTGCTATTTTTTTATTGTTTTTGGTGGCCTAAAAGGCCTATTTTGGGGGCCATACCTTGGTGGGACGGCTAGCCTAGGCTATTTAGGGGCCATACTTGGGTGGGATGGTCATATATTTTGGGGAATTTCCTAGGCAATAAAACCATAAATTGGCCTAAAAATGGGCCCTTTTTTGGGTGTTTTTGGGTGTTTTTGGGTATTTTTGGGTCATTTTGAAGCATGTTTGGTGCTTGTTATTAACCTACCCACATCTGCAATGTGGTTAAGAGTCGGTATCAAGTTTAAAATCTCTTTTATACCACAATATATTTATTTATATAGGAATACCATAAATGTCTTGATGTCATTAGCCTTAAGCACGTGATACAGTTAGAGCCTTTGGTGGGCAACCGTGCTTATTTGACCGCTCTTATTGACTTATGGGATATGTGCACCAACACCTTCCACCTATTTATAGGGGATATTGTGGTGGCACTTGATGATATCTATCATATTCTACACATTATTATATAGGGGTGACCGATCGGATCTACTCACCGCAACCTGAGAGATATAGTCATGGAGAGGTACTTTAGTAGGGAGTGGAAGGAGGTAGTACATGACTCACTAAGCAAAGATATACTAGTGTATTTTTTATATGAGTTTAGTAAAATGACAACTAGGCATGTGTTTTTCATGACACTAATCTCAAACATACTACTACCAGACTCATTAGAAGCCATGTTTCCTTGGAACTTGATGGAGTTAGTGCCTACTCTGGTAGAGTGCACTATGGAGAAACCACTAGTGATGGCATGGGGTATGACATTACTGGTATAGTTGTATTATGAGTTGTATGATATCCACTCCCAAGGGTGGAAAGGCTTAGGATGCAACTTCTTACTATAGGTGTGGGGATGGCAGCACATATTTTTGGATCATTCGTAGGTATTACCATGGATGACATGAGTATAGCTGGTGGATAGGGAGATAGGCTATGGGATCCTATGGTAGTGGTTCCAAGAGGTAGGGTGGATTAATTTCCTTGTAGGCTATGTGGACCATTATGCACAATATTTTTCATGACTCAAGGTAGCAAAGGTGATTTGGAGACCTTACAGGGATTGCATAGCATGGGCTGATGCTGAGGTACAACTCCGTAGGGTGAGGTAAGGGAGATGGCTACTTAGGCATCATGGGTCTAAGTAGGAGTAATTTACTTATGCTCAAGTCCTACAATAATTTAGGCTACATTAGGGGTTGCCCTATGAGCTAGTGGTCTATCAATACCATGGGAATGAGAGGACACTGAGATGGCTGATAGTGGAGGTAGTGGAGGAGGATCTAAATCCTATAGTGAACCTTCTAGATTTAGATGATGTTATGACCACAAAGGAGTATGAATCATGGTGGGTGATATTCCAGTGGTGGCGAGAGGGGCCACTAGGGGGTGATTTTACTATGGTAGTGATAGTAGAGGGGGGTCACAAGGGTGCTCTCAATGAGGTTCAGGTAGATGTAGGTGAGTGACATGTGTGTCACCAAGTTTCAAATGAGTAGGTAGACCTCCTTGAATTAGAAGATCTAGGGGAGGACTTTGATGAGGATGAATCTGAGAATTAGGAGATTCTGACACTATGGGAAACACGAGGTGGTATGGGTACTGAGATGTGGGATGATCTGGTTAGAGTTAGGCAGGAGAGAGATCTCCTATAGGCATAGGTACAGAGCACATATTTTGAGCTTGATAGGTAAGTGGCAAAGATAGTAGCTCTATGGGCACAGGTTAGATCATAGAGTCCTAGTCAGGAGGGATCTAGTATTGGGGATATGGATAGGCTATAGGAGGATGTGGCACAACTCCAAGCCTTAGTAGGAGTCTTCTAGGCTTATTTTTTATAGGAGAAGACCTATATTGAGGAGTTTGAGGATGAGATAATTCACCTTAGAGGGTGCTTACAAGCCCATTCATATACTAGTGGGTCACACCAGAGTTAGAGGAGTGGTACATGGTAGTCTTCAGTGAGGATGTAGGCACTTGGATCTATACGAAGGGTGGACATTGTAGGGGGTAGTAGTTCTGGGATTTCTTGATAGACTTTGATTGAGAGTAGAGGTAAGAGTCATAGTACCAGTCCTACATGACCATGGTTGGTGAGACTCTGATGAATCTTTTTATATTTTTATATTTTGGAAGTGTGAGGTCTGAGGACACACTTTATTGTAGCCTATGGGAAGTTTGAGGATTATGATGTATTTTTTTTCCCATACATATACATATATATGATTTTTTATGTGTTTATCATCATGTGTTTCCTTACTTGCTTTGTGAGATGTATGCAATGTATTTATTTGCTTGATGATATTGTGATGAATGCTTATCATGTATTCATATGTTGTAATGTGGTTATATTGGATGATATGTAGATGCATGGATTCATAATGAGATGGATGATTTATTGATCTAGATGATGAAATATGAATACTATATGACATACTATGTTAGGACCATAGATTGTATAGAATTCCTTTATTCATTTGTAATGTTGTTATGTGATGGTTTTATGGAAATGTAGACTAATGAAATATGAAAAAAATAGAATAAATGAAATGAATGTTATAGAATGTCTATGAGGTTTTCATGAGACTCAACACACTCTAGTTAATTGATCAAAATTTATATACTAACCATGCAAGAATTTTTGACAAGGTATGAATCTACTAGGATGACCAAGATACTCAATATCCCTGTGTGTGCAAGTGAGTTCATTATAATACACAGTAGATTACCCCAATGCCAAATAGTATTTATGCATCCCATCTATATTGAAGATCATCCTATGAGTATCATGATTCTAGGTTTTGTACATAGTTGGATTAGACCACTAGGTAGTATAGGCTACCAAAATCTAGCTCATTCGCATGGAAAAATTGATTTGTATGCATGCAATATGCTAATGTGACAGACATATCATCATGCATGAGGATACCACCTAACCTATAATGAGAATCACCTGATGGTTTATAAAATGCTAAGAATTCTAGGGATTCAATTTCAGTACTCCCTTCTTTTCTTTTATTTGATTTAGTATACTTGCTCATATGTAGTGATGAAAATCACTTTTTATTTTGTATTTTATTTTCTTTGAGCAAGGGATTTGTGTAGTGATTAAAATTACTATTTATTTTACTTTTTGGGATTTTTCTTAGTAATAGTGGTGAAAACCACTATTTATTTTGATGAATTGGGTAGGGAGGAGCTTGTCCTTTTTTTAATTCTCAGTATTATTGAACCATTCACATAGAGGTATGAGCAAGATAAAATTTTCACTTAAGGTAGCCTAGACCACTTTGTAGGTTTCATATTTCCATGTAAAAAACTTGGATTTATTAGTGTGAAAATGTGTTGGGATTTTGAAATATACAAGGTACAATCCAAGCAAGACTCTACCTCCTAAAAATTAGGATAGATTTCTACAAAATCTAAAAATAAACTATATATGGTTGAGTGACCGAAAACCCTAATGACATTCTAGAACAAATGACTAGGGGAATGGAAATGAACACAAATATGAAAAGTGGAAAATGTAGGTGGAGATGATATGTGAAATATGAAATGGTGTGAATGATGACTTTAACAACATTGATTTTGAATGATGACCAGGGTACAATATGGGTGCTTAAACACATATGAGCAACTCTAAAATGTAAAGTGCAATGATGAGTATGTCTAATACAAGTGATTGTATAATGCAATGGTATGTGATGTGATGCAATGTAATATTTTTGTATTTTTGATTTTTTGATAATATTTTTGAGTTTTGTTTGATATATATGTATATACATGTGACCAATGGGCTTAATGGGTGTTATTGGGATATTCTGGGTGACCAAAGATCTTATATATGCCTTTAGGGTATTTTGGGGTGACCTAGATGGTCGTAGACCACCTAGGAGTTTTTTAGGATGACCTAGATAGTTGTAGATTGCCTAGGAGAATTTTGGGTTGAACAAGTAGTTTGTAGGTACTCTTGGATTATTTTAGGGTAACCTAGACATTCGTAGATCACCTAGGAGCATTCACCTATATGGTCGTAGACTATCTAGGAGTATTTTGGGTTGACCAAGCAGTTTATAGGTACTCTTGGAGCATTTTGGAATGACCTAGATGATCGTAGACTACCTAGGAGCATTTTGGGTTGACCAATCAGTTTGTAGGTACCCTTAGAGTGTTTTGGGGTGACCTATATGGTCATAGACTATCTAGGAGTATTTTGGGTTGACCAAGTAGTTTGTAGGTACCCTTCGAGCATTTTGGGGTGACTAGATGATTGTAGGCCACATAGGAGAATTTTGGGTTGACCAAACAGTTTTTAGGTACCCTTGGAGCTTTTTTGGGTGACCTACATAGTCATAGATCACCTAGGAGAATTTTGGGTTGACCAAGCAGTTTACAAGTACCCTTGGAGCATTTTAAGGTGATTATAGTCATAGACTACCTAGGAGTGTTTTGGATTGACCAAGTGGCTTGTAGGTACCCTTGGAGAATTTTGGGGTGACCTAGATGATCATAGACAACCTAGGAGTGTTTTGGGTTGACCAAGTGGTTTGTAGGTACCCTTGGAGTGTTTTGGAGTGACCTATATGATTTTAGAACACCTAGGAGTGTTTTGGGTTGACCAAGTGGTTTGCAAGTACCCTTGGAGCATTTTAGGATGACCTAGATAGTCATAGAACACCTATTATTTTGGGTTGACCAAGCAGTTTGTAGGTACCCTTTAAGAATTTTGGGGTGACCTAGATGGTTGACCAAGCATTTTTTAGGTACTCTTGGAGCATTTTGGGGTGACCTATATGATCGTAGACTGCTTAGGAGAATTTTGGGTTGACCAAGTGGTTTGTAGATACCCTTGGAGCATTTTGGGGTGACCTAGATGGTTGTAGACCACCTAGGAGCATTTTAGGTTGACCAAAAAAAATGTAGGTATTATTAGAGCATTTTAGGGTGACCTATACAATCATAGACCACCTAGGAGTATTTTGGACTGACCAAGTAGTTTATAGGTGCCCTTGGAGCATTTTGGGGGGATTGTGGCACTCTTAAGCATAGAAATGCCGTAGATGAAGTGTTGGATATTTTGAGTCAAAGTTGTCATTGATGTCAAGGATAAATTTTTCTTTGATGTTAAAAGGTCAAAAGGAGTAATGCAAAAGGTTTATGGAAAAATAAGCTTCATAATATTTATTTTTAAATATTATGTAAAAGGTTTTTATTTAAAACCATGGTTGGGAAAAATAAAATATTTTTATTAAAACCATGGTTGGGAAAAATAAAAGGTTTTATTAAAACCATAGGTGGGAAAATTAAAAAGTTTTTTCTAAAAACCTAAGGAGGCTTTAATTTTTAATAAATCCCAAAGAGGATATAAAATATTAAATTTATAATACTTAAATTCTATTGAATTTAAATAATTATAAATTAAAATATTAACAAGGCAAATGTTAGCATTGACTCCCAATGCATTATCCCCCACCGATGTGCATGGTAAAGAGGGCATAAGGTATTTATACATTAGAAAAAAAAAATAGAATTTGATTAAAAAATGTGTGCATCCAAAATATTCAAATCTCATGTGAAATTCAATCAAGCACCTCTAAATTGTAAGTGTGGTAGCGAACGTCGCGTCGAAGGAAGACCCAATGGCTCTTGATGGTCGTGAGGAGGTCAAAGCACATATTGTTCTTTAATGCATCAAATGAGCACATGGCTCACACAATGTGGAAGCCACGACCAATGTGATGTGGAGAGAGTGGTGCAAGTTCAAGCCCCATGGATTGCGAAAAAGGGTAATAAAGTTTTTAAAATTATTTTAATATGCATGTGCTAAGGTCTTAGGAGGAATAACGTGAAAGTTAGAAATTATATTTGCATATTGCTAAGGTCTTAGGAGGAATAATGTGGAAGTTAGGTTATGATATTAACGTAAGTGTTGAAAGGTTATTTTGGCTAGGGTAAATTTGTTTTACCTTAGAAAAATTGGAAATTGATTTATTGCATTATTTTATAAAGTAATTTATTTAATTAATGTAATATTAAGTAGGGAGTCATAAGTAGAGTTTGGATTATTTTTGAGATATATTTTTGAAAAGGGTTATGATGAAATTAAAATGATAAGAGGTTCTTTTGATGAGTTAGAGTTTTGGAATAAGTGTTTTCATTGAAAACTTGTATTGTTGGATATTATTTTAAGAAGGATAAATAAGGTGTAATTAAGTTTGATTATTTTTGTAATTGAGAATTATTTTGTGAGAAATTTAGTGTAATATTTTATCATATAACTATTGAGATTGGCAAAAGAGAAAATTGTGATTGAGACAGGTTTGCTAAGGTCACTTCTACATCAAATAAAATGTATGGGCATATTATTCCTAGTGAGTGATTTTTGAAAGTTGTGAATGCAAAGTTGGAGTGAAAAGAATTGTTTGGTAAGAATTGTTGAGTGTGCTGAATTAATGCTTCAATTTTTTTTGAAATTGAGAATTTTTGATAAAACCTTGTTTTATAAGCAATGTAGTTGAAGTGAATGATTGAGTGAAGAACTTGAACTAGGGCTTACAAAGATCATGAGTATCATTTTTATGTGAGATTGGTTGATGAGCATTTTTGGAAATATTTGAGTGAGTGTTCATATGCTTGGACTAGGGTTTGTAAGCAAGGATTATTTCATTGAGTGATTGGTTGAGTAGAGTTGGTTGAGCCTAGTCAAGTGGATGTGTAAAGTGATAGTTCAAGTTGATGAGGTTGAGAAATATGTTGAGTGTTGATGAGTGGGAAATATATTGAGTCTCTAAAAATTCTCTATATGTTTCTGTAATAAAGAAATATTGAAAGTGATTGAGATTTTTTTAGTGTGAATCATATTGAGTCTCTAAAAATTCTCTATATGTTTCCAAAAGAGTGATTGAAAGTAATTGAGCATTGTACGTGTGAAGCATATTGAGTCTCTAACAATTCTCTATATGTTTCTAAAATGAGTGAGTGAAAGTGATTGAGCATTGAGGTGAATGTGAAGCATATTGAGTCTCTAAAAATTCTCTATATGTTTCTAAAAGAGTGATTGAAAGTGATTGAGCATAATGATGAATGTGAAGCATATTGAGTCTCTAATAATTCTCTTTATGTTTCCATGAAATTGGACAAGTTCTAGTGTGGTCTTATTGAGCATATTTGAGGTAAGTATTAGAGAAGACTTGTGGATAAATTTGTGTGAGATTTTGTGGAAGCTTATAATACAAATTAAGAACAAATTTGGTTAAGTTCTAGTGAGGACTTATTGAGCAGATTTGGACAAGTTCTAGTGAGAACTCATTGAGCATATTGGACAAGTTCTAGAGAGGACTTGTCGACAGATTTGTGTGAGCTTTTGTGGAAGCTTACAAGGTGAATTTGAGACAAGTATTTGAGAAGACTTGAGAGAAGAGTTGATTGATTTGTTCAAACCTTGAGTTAAGGTTTGGGATAGATCTAGCACTATTGATTTGAGATTGAGTAAAGCTTTGTTTTAAGGCTTGAGGATAGATATTGAGGATAAATTTGTGCTAGATCTAAGGAATGTGTTTAGTGTATATTAGAGGATAGAGATTGAGGATAGATTTGTGCTAGACCGAAGAATTGTGTTTAGTGTAGATCAGAGGATAAATATTAAGGATAGATTTGTGCTAGACCAAAGGACTATTTTTAGTACATATTTGAGGATGGATTTTGGTACATATTTAAGGACAGGTTTGTGTCATACCAGAGACAGATATTGATCATATTTGTGCTAGACCGAAGGATTGTGTTTAGTACAAATTTGAGATAGAGGTTTTAATGTGACATAGAATAGAGGATGATAGTATCAAATGGATAAAGATCCATTAGTCGGGGTAGGGAGGACAAGTGTATTTAGTGGATAGAGATACATTAGCTAGAGTATTGGGGACAACAGTTATTCTAGAAGATCACTAGCTAGATCAAGAGGAGAAAGAAGTTCTCTTATGGATAGAGATCCACTAACTTGATTAGGGGATTGGTGTCTCCTTTGGAAAGAGGTCCATAAACATTGTAATAGGGAAAGGATTCCCAAGATATTTATTGAGGAAATTTTAGTAAAATATTTTCTTCGTGGAGTAGCCCACATTGGGTGAACCACGTAAAATTGGTCTCTATTGTGTGTGGTTGTTTTTTGCATTTTTTTGATTACTACTATTGATATTGTTATATATACATTGCATAATATTTATTGGGAAAGAAAAGTAAAAAGTGGTCTTATACTATTTACCCCCCCTCTCAATATAAGCTTGTGTTCTTCAATTAGTATCAGAGTGGGTTCCTTCAAAAGAATTTAACAACTTGAAGGAAAAGATTTCAAGAACACAATGGATTCTAGGAATGTGTCCTCAGATAATTCAACACCAATATTTGATGGAAGTGATTATATATTTTGGAGTATGAGAATGAAGATTCATCTAATGGCACTTGGCAATAAAATTTGGGAAGTAGTTGAAAATGGATACATACCACCAACTGATCCACCTACAGATAAGGAATGTAAGCTTCTACAACATTATAATTCAAAAGCAATGAATGAAAATTTGAGAGTTTTTCATAGAAAAGAATCAATAAAAGTTATGCAATGTAAATATGCAAAAGGAAAATGGGTTAAGTTGAAAAGCATATATGAAGGAGATAAAAGTGTCAAAAAGGCAAATATACAAAATATCAAAGGGCAACTTGAAGAATTAAGAATGAAGGATGAGGAAAATATTAGTACTTATAAACTTCGGGTAGATGAAATTGTTAATGCCATGCAAGAAATTGGACTTAATGTTGAAGAATTAGATGTTTGTGATAATGTCTTAATATCTCTTACAAAAAGATTTATTGGAAATATTTTAGCTATAGAAGAATCAAAATACGGTGATTCTTTGACAAGAGATATGTTACTTGGCATTCTCACAGTATTTGAGTTAAGAAAAAAAGAGGAACCTAATATTTAAAAGGAAGCAACCTTCAAAGCAATTAAGAAGACAAAGGGTAAGAAGTCAGAATTGAGCAATGAGTCATCCAATGATGAAGAAGCTAATTATGGCAAAAAGAATAAGGATTCAAGAATATTTAAAGATGCAAAATTTGTTAGATGTTTTAATTGTGGAAAGTATGGTCACTATGCAACTAATTTTCAAGAAGCTAAAATTAACAATGATGAAGCAAAAAAGGATCACAAGAATAGGGAATCAAAAAAATACAGGTACCAAAAGAAATACAAGTATGGACAAGGTAGAAAATGAAATAAGTTCTTTCAAATACAAAAGAGGAGCTACTATGTAGGCAAGGCAAGTAAGTACTCAAGTGATAGTGATAATAGTTTTTTCAGATAATGATAAAGATGAAGTCATATTTTTGATTAAAGAAAAAGAAGAAGTCAAGAAAAGGTCACCAGTAATTTTCAAGTATTTTAGATGTGGTAATTTTGGACATATTGAAGATAGTTGTATAAGGAATGGTTTAGTTTCAATGATGATGAATATGAGGATGCACTTGAAGGACCATAAGAGAATATTCTAATGGAACTAGAAGAAGAATATGATGGTCCTATAGAAGACAAGTCAAATTAAAGTGAAGATGCTAACAAAGGAAAACAAATAGAGGAAGAATAAAAAAAAGGAGTTGATCTTGAGGGAGAACTTATTTATGCTCTTAAAACTTTAAATAAGGTAAGAAAGCAAAACACCCAAATTGAGATTCAGTTTCAAGAATATGATGAAGAAAGAGGAAATATTATATAGGATCTAAACAAGTCAATGGATAAGACAAATAAGTTCAAGGATAAGATATAATCAAAGGTCTTAGAATGTGAAAAGTTAGAACAAGAAGTAGCTCTACTAAGGGAAGAGTTAGAAAATTCCAAGGATAAGCTACACAAGTTTAGAAATATTTCAAAGAATTTGGATAAGATGATCAAGGTAAAAAAAAGGTCAATAAATAAAATAGGTCTTGGTTTTGAATAGGCTTAAAATAAACAAGAATAAGAGTCAACCTCAAGTTCTAAAGAATAAGAAACTTTAGAAGAAGATAGTGTAAGAGAAAGTGAGGCTTCTGAGGATGAGTTGAACAACAAAATGTTCAACAAGGAAAGGAACAAGGCATAAAGAAGAAATGGATGGAAAAACAATCATAATAGGTTAAGAGAGACTAAGAGACCAATGAGGTCAATACAAGGAAACTTCAATGGAAGATGTTTCTCATGTCACAGATTTGGGCACAAGGATTTAGAATGTAGGACACATGAAAGGCAGGAATATGGGAACTTCAGAAGCAGGCAAATTTTCCATGGATATTGCTACTCATGTAATCAATTTGGTCACAAGACAATGAATTGCAAGGTTCATGATAGGAACACATATGGCTTCACTAGGAGAAATTCCAAGATATTTGCACCTCCAAGGAATAATAACATTAAATGTTATAAGTGCAATAATGATGGACATACAACAAAGTGGTGTAGAGCAGACATTATCGAATCAAACATGAACAAGAATATGGACATGGACGTAAATAGAAATAGGAATATGGACATGAATAGGAACAGTCAAAGGAATCAGAAGGATAAAATGAGAAGGAAAAAGGATAAAGGTAAAGACCAGTGCTTGCTGGGAGTAGAAATACTCCCACCTCAAAATTTTCCACCTTAAGAGGGGGTGGGGGAGAGGCTAAGCTAAGAGACTCATTATTAGCCTCGATCCCCAAAGGTAACCCTTTGCAATTGATGTCAAAGGGGAAGAGATATATGTTTGAAGGAAAGCATCAGTCAAGGGGAGCAGTTTCCCATGGGGAGCAAAATGAAAAGTTCAAGAAAATGATAAAAAGTTATAGGATTGCCATCAATGACAAAGTGGGAGATTGTTGGACATTTTGAGTCAAAGTTGTCATTGATGTCAAAAGGTCAAAAGGAGTAATGCAAAAGGTTGATGGCAAAATAAGCTTCATAATATTTATTTTTAAATATTACGTAAAAGGTTTTTGTTTAAAACTATGGTTGGGAAAATAAAAGGTTTTTATTAAAACCATGGTTGGGAAAAATAAAAGGTTTTATTAAAACCATAGGTGGGAAAATTAAAAATGTTTTTCTAAAAATCTAAGGATGATTTAATTTTTAATAAAGCCCAAATAGGATGTAAAATATTAAATTTATAATATTAAAATTTTATTGACTTTAAATAATTATAAATTAAAATATTAACAAGGTAAATGTTAGCGCCGACTCCCAACGCATTATCCCCCACCGATGTGCATGGTAAATATGGCATAAGGTATTTATACCTTAGCCAAACCAAAGTTTGGAATTCGATTAAAAAATGTGTGCATCCAAAATATTCAAAGCTCATGCAATATTTAATCAAGCGCCTCCGAATTGCAAGTGTGGTAGCAGATGTCACGTTGAAGGAAGAGCCAAAGGCTCTTGAGGGTTGTGAGGAGATCAAAGTGCATATTACTATTTATGGCATAAAAGGAGCACGTGGCTTACACGACGTGGAAGCAATAGACAAGGTGATGTGGAGAGAGTGGTGTAATTTCAAGCCCTGCAAATTCCAAAAAATGGTAATAAAGTTTTTGAAATTATTTTAATTTGCATGTGATAAGGTCTTAGGAGGAATAATGTGAAAGTTAGAAATTATATTTGCATATTGCTAAGGTCTTAGGAGGAATAAGGTGGAATTCAAGTTATGATATTAACCTAAGTGTTGAAAGGTTATTTTGGCTAGGGTAAATTTGTTTTACCTTAGAAAATTTGGAAATTGATTTATTGCATTATTTTATAAAGTGATTTATTTAATTAATGCAATATTAAGTAGGGAGTCATAAGTAGAGTTTGGATTATTTTTGAGATATATTTCTGAAAAGAGTTATGATGAAATTAAAATGATAAGAGGTTCTTTTGATGAGTTAGAGTTTTGGAATAAGTGTTTTGATTGAAGATTTGTGTTGTTGGATATTATTTTAAGAAGGAGAAATAAGGTGTAATTAAGTTTGATTATTTTGTAATTGAGAATTATTTTATGAGAAAGTTAGTGTGATATTTTATCATCTAACTATTGAGATTGGGAAAAGAGAAAATTATGATTGATACAGGTTTTCTAAGGTAACTTCTACATCAAAAAAAAGGTATGGGCATATTCTTCCTAATGAGTGATTATTGAAAGTTGTGAATGCAAAGTTGAAGTGAAAATGATTGTTTGGTAAGCATTGTAGAGTGTCTTGAATTAATGCTTCAAGGTTTTCTAAAATTGATAGTTGTTGATAAAATCTTTTTTATAAGAATTGTTGTTGAAGAGAATGATTGAGTGAAGAACTTGAACTAGGGTTTGCAAAGATCATGAGTATCATTGTTATGTGATATTGGTTGATGAGCTTTTTTGGAAATATTTGATTGTTCATATGATTGGACTACGGTTTGTAAGCAAGGATTATTTCATTGAGTGATTTGTTGAGTAGAGTTGTTTGAACCTAGTCAAGTGGATGTGTAAAGTGATAGTTCAATTTCTATGAAACAAATTGTTCTATATTCTGAATTGATTTGAGAAAGAGGTTGAGTTTTGATGAGTGTGAATCATATTAAGTCTCTAAAAATTCTCTATATATTTTTGTAATAAAGAAATATTGAAAGTGATTGAGAGTTTGTGAGTGTGAAGCATATTGAGTCTCTAACAATTCTCTATATATTTCCAAAATAGTGATTGAAAGTAATTGAGAATTGTAAGTGTGAAGCATATTGAGTATCTAATAATTATCTATATATTTCTAAAAGGAGTGAGTGAAAGTGATTGAGCATTGAGGTGAATGTGAAGAATATTGAGTCTCTAACAATTCTCTATATGTTTCTAAAAAAATGATTGAGCATTGTGATGAATGTGACGCATATTGAGTCTCTAATAATTCTCTTTATGTTTCCATGAGATTGGAAAAGTTCTAGTGTGGACTTGTTGAGCATATTTGAGGTAATTATTAGAGAAGACTTGTGTATAGATTTGTGTGAGCTTTTATGGAAGATTACAATACAGATTGAGAGAAGATTTGGATAAGATCTAGTGAGGACTTATTGAGCATATTTGAACAAGTTCTAGTGAGAACTTGTTGAGCAGATTAGACAAGTTCTAGAGAGGACTTGTGGATATATTAGTGTGATATTTTGTGGAAGCTTACAAGGTATATTTGAGACAAGTCTTTGAGAAAACTTGAGAGCAAAGTTGATTGATTAATTTGTTCAAACCTTAAATTAATGTTTGGGCTAGATATAATAGTATTGATTTGAGATTGATTTGATCTTTGTGTTAAGGCTTGAGCACAAAGATTGATATATTTGTGCTAGATAGAAGGATTGTTTTTAGTGTAGATTAGAGGCTAGATATTAAGGATAGATTTGTGCTAGATCGAAGGACTGTGTTTGGTGCAGATTAGAGAATAGATATTGAGGATAGATTTGTGCTAGACCAAAGGACTATATTTAGTACATATTTGAGGAAATATTTTGGTGTAGATTTGAGGATAGGTTTGTGCCAGACCAGAGATAGATATTGAGTATATTTGTGCTATACTGAAGGACTATGTTTAGTACATATTTGAGATAGAGCTTTGAAGGTGATAAAGTATAGATGGTGACAGTATCCAATGGATAGAGATCATTTAGCCAAGGAGTGAGGACAGGTGTCTTCAGTGGATAGATATCCATTAGCCAAGGAGTGAGGACAAGTGTCTTTAGTAGATAGAGATCCATTAGCCAAAGTAGTGGGGATAATAGTTCTTCTAGAAGATCACCAGCCAGAGTAAGAGGAGAAAGGATTTATCCTATGGATAGAGATCCATGAACTTGATTAGGGGATTGGTTTCTCCTTTGGATAAATGTCCATAAACATTGTAATAGAGAAAGGATTTCCAAGAGATTGATTGAGTAAATTTTAGTAAAATATTTTCTCTATGGAGTAGCCCACATTGGGTGAACTACATAAAATTGGTGTCTCTATTATGTGTGGTGATTTGTGCATTGCTTTTATTACTGCTATTGATATTGCTATCTATACATTGCATAATATTTATTGAGAAAGAAAAGTAAAAAGTGGTCTTATATTTTTCACCCCCCTCTTAGTATAATCGTGTGTTCTTCATGAAGGATGTTCAAGGGTTTAGGACCCTTGACTCCTTCAAGGGTGGCTAGGTAGTAAGTCTCAGGTTTGTTCTGACTAGTGATTATGAAAGGACCTAACCAGTTTGTCATAAACATATCCCTTAGGTGGGGTGACAAGTTGGAATTTTTCTAGTTCTATTTCAAAACTAGGTCACCAACCTAAAAGTCTCTAGGATGGACTTTCATATTATATGTTCTCTTAAGTTGCTCTTGATAAATGTGCAAGTGCTCGAGAGCATTGATGCATCATTCATCAAGCAACGTAAGTTGGTCTAAGTGAGCCTATTGTGAAGTTTCATTATCAATGAACTCTTGCATGGATATGCACAGCGATAGGATTTCTAGCTCTAGATAAATGACCACCTTAGCACCATACACTAGTGAAAATGGATTTGCCCTAGGGGATGTCTAAAAACTAGTGCAATAGGCCCATAGAGCAAGGGGTAATTGCATTTTCCAGTCTTTGTGATTCTCTTTAACTATTTTCATCAAGATGTCAATCACTATTTTGTTAAACACCTCAGCTTGCCCATTTGCTTGCAGATAATAGGGTGTTGAAAAGCTATGCTAAATATTATACTTTTTTGTTAAAGAACGCACATATTTGTTCTTGAAATGCATCCCATTATAAAAATTTATCTTGTATGGAATACCAAAATGATAAATGTTGTTATTCAATATGAACTTTGTGATGCAGGGTCCCATCATAGTGGCAAGGGGAATTGCTTCCACCTATTTTCTAAAACACTCGATGGTCGTAATGATGTACGTATGATGGCCTAAGGATGCAGGTGATATTTTCTTGATTAAATCAAACCCCCATTGCAATAACAACCACACTGATTGAATCAGTTGTAAGGCCTAATAAGGTACATGTGTCAAGTTAGCATTTTTTTGACACTTTACACACTTCTTAACATAAGTGCAACAATATTGCTCTAATATTGGCCAATAATAGTCCATGTGAAGAATGTGCTTTGTGATGTCCATGCTGATGAAATGGCCACCACATGTAACATAATTTTCTCGGGTGATTACCCAAAATACATCTTGATGCTCTAAGTAATGAAGGAGGATTCCTTCATAGCTTCAATGATACAAATGTCTCCCAACAAGACATACTATGCTGCTTTTTGTTTAAATGTCCATTTTTTGGCATGCAAAAACCCAAGAGGGACATTACCAAGATTTAGGTAATATTTGAATTGAGTAGACCATTCTTTATGTGAGGAAGCCTCGATTGCATGAACTACCTACCCCTTTTGAAGTTCATCTCAAGTGAATGATGATTGGGAGAGAACCTGTAATAATAGTGTTGTGCTACTATCAAAATAATTTTAAGGTAATAGGGTCCCCCAAGCTCCATGATTCAAGCGATCGTGAATTTGTGAGAATCATTCCTTAGGAGGTTCAATCTAAATCATGTGAACTTCTAGCATGGATTGAGTGTTATCATGCTCAACCATAAATTGTGATAATGTTTTAACCTAAATGGTTGTCATATCATCATCAAGGTTCTACGAAATTAAATAACCCAAGGAGGCTATGGTATCCACAAAATGATTATATGAGTGAGGGAGCGCCTCGATATTATGCCATTCAAATGTTATTAAAATTTTATCCACAAGGGATTTATAGGCTTGCAGAACTGGATACTTGTATTGGTAAATACCTTTGACCTAGTTTACGATGACCAAGGAGTCACTAAAAATGTTGAGCCTAGTTATTTTTATGGCGATAGCCATTTGAAGACCTATGAGCAAGGCTTCATACTCAACATTGTTATTGGTGCATGGGAAATTAAGTTTGAACAATAGAGGTATGGGAGCCCCTTGAGGTGTGAAAAACACAATTTCCATGCCACCCCTTGCTTGCTTTTGGAGCCATCAAAGAATAGAGCTATATCGGCCCGTGACTCAAGCTCATCAAAATCGAGTGATTCTAATATTTGAAAGACTCCATCGTTAGGAAGCTCCATGCTAAGAGGCTAATCATATTGGACAGGAGCCTCTACAAGTTGATTGGTGATGACCTAACCTTAAATTGATTTTTATTCGATGAATTATATGTCAAAATTCATCAACAACATGATCCATTTCATTGTGTGACTGTTATGATAAGTATGACTCATCATATATCACAATGGATTCTCTTTTGATACAACATACGTGGTATGACTACGCATGTAATGGCATTGCTTCTTGGTGGTGAAACCACTACTAGGCATAACTTCTCAATGTATGCATACTTTATTTTATAATTGAACAAGGTGTGTCTAAGGTAGTAAGTAGCATGTTCCTTATGTAATTTATTCTTTTGGACCAACATGATGCCCAATGCAATCTCAATGGTTGATATGTATAAGTGAAATGACACTCCTGGTCAGGGTGGATCCAATACTGGTGACGAAGCCAAGTATTATTTTATTGTGTCAAACGTAGCTTGACACTCGTCATCCCAATGGAATGTGACCCCCTTGTGCAAGAGTTTGTTCATGGGTCAACATTTATCAGATAATTATGCTATGAAGCACATGATAGATATAACCTTACCCTGTAGTCTTCACAGCTACTTGATGGTAGTTGGGGGAGGCATATCAAGGATTACCTTGAATTTTTTGGGGTCTACTTCGATACCTCTTTTAGATATGATGAATCCCAAGAGTTTTCTAGATGTGATTCCAAAGACACACTTCTTGGGTTTTAGTCTCATGTTGTGTTCAATAAGGAGATCAAGGACTTTTCTCAAGACATCAAGATGCTCATGGCATAATAGCAATTTGGCCAATAATTCATCCATATAATCTTCCAAAATTTTGTGCATATAGTCATGGAAGATGTATTTAATGGTGTGCTAGTAGGCAGCACTAGTGTTTTTAAGGACAAAAGGCATGACCTTATATAAAAATGTCCTCGAGTGCATTGTGAATGTCGTCTTGAGTTGATATTTTGGATGGATACAAATCTGGTTGTATCTAGAGAAACCATCCATGAGGGATAACATTTCATGGCCTACTATGGCATATACCAGGATGTCAATGTTTGGAAATGGGAACTTATACTTAAGACTCATGTTCAGGTCTTGAAAGTTAGTGCAAATTTGAATCCTCTCGTCGGGCTTCTTCATGGGGACCATGTTGGATAGCCACGATGGATAGCACACTAATATTGTAAACTTAGCATTCAAAAACTTTTGTAGCTCATATTTCACCATCAAGGCTACTATTGAATACATTTTTCTCAACTTTTGCTTAACTAGCTTGGCTTTCAGGTCAAGCATCAGATTATGTGTGACTAAATTTGGATCCAGTTCTAGCATGTCTTTGTAGGACCTTGCAAAAGCTTCCTTCTTCTTGGTGAGAAGGGTTATTTACTCAGGTTGCTCGATAGGGGACATGAAAGACATCATGAGTAGGCCTTGGAGAGAAATGAAATGGTTGTAGCATCTCATTGCAAAGCTAGTACTTAGAAGACGATGGGGGAGAATATCCTTGATCAAATTCAATTACCCCTAGGCTAAGGTACAATATCTTTTATGGGTTATCCAGATCTTGCATGGGCACAAAAAGGTCTATGGAAATCATGTTAATTGGTGGATGATTTCCCCTAGGTGGATGATGGTGTCTATTGACATCTGGGTGTTGCAAGACTTGTGAAGGTGGTTGCGATGGAAGCAAGATGAATGGAGGTGGTCGATGTGGCTATGGGTGAGCTTGCTCATCTAAGGGTAGAAGTTGTCACTATATGGGATGGTTTAATAGGAACATATGTAGATATAACTCATCTTTGTCATCCACATGGATGATCTATGGGTACTCTCTATTCGAACTAGAAAATTCAATAGATGCTACTCCATAATATGACTCATCATCCTATGTCCATTCATAGGGATACCCTTGATCTTCTTCCTCACTATTTTTTGGAAGGGTATGTTAAATTTCACAAATTTCATAGGATTGGGTGACATCAAAAGGTATCTCTTGATCACTCATAAGTGTAAGAAAGTAGTCTTCTAGTGAATAGACTCAATTAGGGTTGGCATAGGGATCGTGCACTAGCTCATCCCTAAATTTTAGGGTTATGCACTATAACTATCCACAAGGACATCAAGGGCTATAGGATTATTGTGTCCCAAACTAGACTTGTCATAAGGCATTTTATACTGTGGCTGGTAAGGAATGCGCATGCCTTGCTCATATAAGTCCAATCCATAATAATTCTAATTGTAGAGATGAAGATATCTCATGGTGAAGTATGGATTGGACATGTAAATAATATCCTCAAAAAATGTCTCTTCATCCTCTTCCTGCTATTGATAAGGCTCTATGCCATATTTGAGACCCCCATAAATAAAATTTGTCAAATTTAGGGGTATACCAAGAGGCATGATAGTGCCTATGGGGAGACGAGGTCAACCCATATCTTGAACTAACTCGATGGTAGGGGTGGTTGTGATGTTCCTAACCAGTCTCCTAGGTTGGTGGTGGCTAGATGCACTGTGACTTGTGGTGGTGGAGAGAGAGGGAATGAGAGTGAGGCTTGAATTGATTTAATGTGTGCCTCACAAGGTGGATCCTTATTTGCTAGGCTAGGAAAGTCACCTATGGAGATGGTGGATATGGTTGGAGGGGTATCATCAATAGGCCTTTTCCCCATGTTCCTCGATGGGGGATTCATCGATGATTAAGGCATGTCTAGAGATGCTGATGATGAGGATGGTATGGCATGAGATGATGATGGATTGATTGAATGTGATGGTGAAGGATTCAAACCTAGGTTGGATGCATTCAGTAGAAAATCTAGATGGGTTGATGGTAAGGTCGACTCAGGGATTTGTTGCAACAAGTCACAGTACTTGAAGGGATCAAGGTCTATAGATATGACATGTACTTTCCCTTCATAGGTGTACTTTAGACACTAATGAAAAATGGAGGGTACACACTTCATGTCCTTGATCCAAGATATTCCTAGCAAGATATTGTATGCCATATCACCCTCCAATACATGACGAGTGTTGGTATGGTCTTTTTTCCTAATTGAATAAGCAAGACTATCATGACAAATATTAAGCATATAGCATCATTAAATGCTTGAAGGGTATAGGTAGCCACAACAACATGATATATTTAGAGCTCAAGATATTTAAGAGTGTTCTAGCGATGATGTTGTTGGATGAACTAGTATCAATCATGACTCTATTGTAGGGTGTTCCATTTACACATGTGATGATGTGCAATGGGGGATCCACCATATCATTTAGAACTAGCTTGAGCTCATCCTCCCGAAAGGTGATCAATGGTTCCATACATTTCCACACATGCCCCATGTAAATGTTAAAGGAGTTATACTCCTAGGGCTATAGCTTGATTGCTTTGAGGATATCCATTAAAGCTTCTCGATGAGGTGGATATTGTTGGATAAGCTCAGAGATGGAGAGTTGGGAAAATATTATTCTTAGGCTCTACGTGAGCTTTCTATTTATCATGACCATGGGTTGAGGTGGGAGGTGAAGAACACAAGCTTATACTGAGAGGGGGGGGTGAACAGTATAAGACCTATTTTTATTTTTTCCTTTCAAAATAGTAAAGCAAAATACCCAAAACAATATCAAAGCAATGCACAATATCATCCACAAAGTGACACCAATTTTAACGTGGTTCACCCAGAATGGTTGGGCTATGTCCACAAAAATTTTCTCTAAAAGTTATCTCAAAGTTCTTTGGGAATCCTTCCCAATTACAATATTCATGAGCCTCGACCCAAAGGAGATACCTTCCCCTAATCTGACTTTATGAGCCTCTGCTCAAATGAGATACCTTCCCCTCTGATCTGGAAATGATCCCTTAAAAGATCAACTACCTCTACCTCTTGCTAGCATGTGGAACTCCTTTCCATCGAAGACCTCCTGTCCTCAATGCTTAGCCTAAGAGACCTCTGTCTTCTATGATCACGTCCACAGCAGCTCAGTAACTTATACCAAACATAGTCAGTCGGTCTAGTACAAGTCTTCCTCTGTCTATCAGATCTGTCCAACTCTTGAACAAATCAATCCTCTGCATATAATCCTTCTCAAAGACTTTCCAACTGTCCTCAGGTTCTACTCATAGAACCAATGCACCTCTGTCCTCAAGTTCTCTGATAGAACTATCAAACTCAATTCACAAGTCCTCTGCTAGGACCTGTCCAAATCTGCTCACAAGTCCCCACCGGAACCTATCCAAAAAATGCTCACAAGTCCCCACTGGAACCTGTACAAGAACTGCTCACAAGTCCCCACTGGAACCTGTCCAAAAACTCAGCAAGCTCACCAAGAAAAAATTTCTTAGTAGGAAATCACAAAGTGAATTTTTAGAGACCCAATGTGATTTTTCAAACTCATAGAAGCATAAAGAGAATTTTTAGAGACTCAATATGTTCTATACTCAAATCCAAATCTCAAAACTCAACTCAAATCAACACAACTCAATCTCAATCTCAAATCTAAAAACTCAACTCAATATCTGAAATGGATAGGATAGAATGTTTTCTTTCAATAACATGAAACCCCAACAATTGCCAACTATGCCAAGAATCACATAACAATGATACTCATGTTCTTTTCACCATAAATTAGAGTTTCAACAACAATGCTCATCAAACAAGGTTTAGTCAACCAACACCATTCAACTCAACATCAACCTTGAAGCATTCGACCAATCATCACAAGAAAAGGAAACAAGTAGAAATCCTTTTCCCTCCAAAGATATTTGAACAAAACAGCCACCAACACAATATCACCAAATGCAAAGAATAACTTGCTCAAATCAACTCAATGGAGTAAGCCCAATATCATGAATCAAGTAAAGCAATAACTTGATCAAACAACCTCTATGGAAGCAACTCAACCATAAAACTCAAAATAGCCAACCAAGGGTTCCACCAACTCAATGCAAGTAGCTAGACTCACAAATATAAACCCTAGTGCACAAAGCTTCCACTATCTCAAACCAGAAATTATGCATTCACCAAAAAATCTCATCAAGGATAACAATGCATAAGTAGTCTTCAACAAACCAAAAAATAGGATTTACACCCAACCAAAGGAAACCTAGTTGAAAACCTTTTCACTCCAACCTTATTTTAGAAAAACATACACCAATCATACTCATAAGAAAAATGTGCCCATACCTTTTTGGAGTAGAAGAAAATTGATCCTGAAAGATGTCACCACACACAAACCTCAAACTTCCAACCAATTTATGGTTAGAACCAAGATAAATGAGCATATATAAAAACTTTCCTTAATACACCTTTTAGCTCCTCTTCTTTAAAAACAACCACCAAAGAAGCCAAAAACACAACAACCAAAACTTACACCTTATATCTTCATTTTTAAATTTAGCATAGCAAAAGACTAATCTCAAAAATACAACCAAAGAAATATCCCTTTATTTCTCCTATGTATTTTAAACAATGCTAAACAATGCCAAAAATCATATTAAGAAAATAATCACACCTTATAATGGCTGCCCTTGAAGAATCTAAAATTCGCGGCACAAAACACGTTTTAATAAAAACGTGACTAATCCATGCACAACTCCCTCCGTAGGGATCGAAACGTAGACCTCTACCTACGCAAGGCCCAAATGTAGCCTTCATTGCCACTAGCCCACAAGGGGCTTACGAAGTCCAAGACGGACTTCCTTCCACATAAACGATCAAGCTTTTTGAAAACTTTTCAAACCACGAGCTCTCCTCTTTCGCAGCGTAAACAGAACATTCAATCGCAGCAAAACCAATTAATTTCCTTCGATTTTCCAAATGAGTTTAACCTTAGGAACCTTCTCATATTTATATTCCATATGTGGACTTTAGAACACGTCGACTGCAAAGAAAAGTAATTTCGAATTTAATCGAAATTTGCTTTCTAAAGGGTTTAAAAACCCTTAAGTATTTTTAATAAATTAAAAATAATTTCTCCCTTAATTAATTAAATAATTAATTAATTAAAACCTTGAAGGGTTTTAAATAATAATTAAATAAATAATAAAGAGAACCTCCATTGGTTTTAATAAAAACCATTTAACTTGGTTTTAATGAAAAACCCTTGCAATGGAATCTCTTCAGATTCTCTTGGAATCTTCCACCTTTGAAGCCAACACATCCTCTTAACATTAATGTCATTTCCTTTTGACATCAATGAAAACTCATAGACAAGAATCTAGGATCTCAAACCCAAAATTGCCAACAATCTCCCCCTTTGTCATTGATGGCAAACCATGCTTCTCAACAACACAAAAACTCAACATAAATAGCTCCCCCTGTCTTGAAGCTCTCCTCTTCACTTTGAAGCTCTCCCCCTTACTCATATCTCTCCCCATTTTTCATCAATGGCAAAGGGTCACATTTGGGGCTCGGGACTAAGAATGAGCCTCTTAGCTTAGTACCTCCCCCACCTCTTGATGAGGTGATTAATTCCGGGGTGGGAGTAAAACTCCCATTAGGTACTGATCATCATCAGCGTCTATAACTTCCTTTTCGGGCCTTCTCTTGAACTCTTTTTCCATATTCTTGTTCCTGTCACTATTCTTGTTCTTGTTCTCATCCCTGTTCTTGTCCATGCCTTGATCCTTGGACCTGATCATGCCACTGTTCCTGTTCCTATATTTTGGAATTTCAGCTCTACACTATCTGATTGTGTGACCTTCATTGTTGCACTTGAAACACTTTAGGATGTTGTTTCTCTGAGGTAAACCTGATCTTTGAATCCACTAGTTCTGACCAAACCTATTCTGGCCAAACCTGTTCTGACCAAACCTGTTCTGACCAAACCTATTCTGGCCAAACCTGTTCTGACCAAACCTGTTCTTGTTATTTGCCTTGCAATAAACTTCCTTGTGCCCAAACTATTGACAAGAGTAGCAATACCCTTTAAAGTAACTCACACTTCTAAAATTGTCATTTACCTCCTTCACTTGAGCCATGCAATGTGAATCCATGTGACCAAACCTGTGACAAGCAAAACATCTACCTTGAAACTTTCCTTTAATTGACCTCTTAGGTTCTGAAAACTTCTTCTTCTCATTCTGAATTCTATTTTCTGTGCATCTATCATTCAAGGACTCCTTTTTTGAAATACTTTCCTCATCAGAACTCTCTTTCTTTTGGAGTCTCTTACTAGACTCTCCAACTTGTTCCTTGTGTGGCTTAACAAAACCAAGGCCTATTTTATCTGTTGTCTTTATTTGACCTTTGATGAGTGACTTAACCTTTTTGGAGCTATCTTGAAACTTGTAAAGCTTATCCTTGTACTCTTTAGTTTCCTCTTTCAAAGAAGCCATTTTCTGTTCTAACTCACTATACTCAAGAACCTTAGACTCTAACTCATCCTTGAGTTCTTGTGTCTTAGCTATAGAGAAGTCAAGACTTTCTATAAGATCATCTCTCTCCATACAAAATTCATCTAACTTATCCTTGAGTCTAGCATTCTTCTTTATTTAATTTTCCAAAACACTAAGAGCACTAAAAGTTCACTTTCAAGATCCTTTATTTGTTTGCTTTTTGAATCATCAAAGCCTTTTTCAGATTTCTTATCACTAGAGGTGCTACCCTTTTCAAAAACCATACATGCATCTTCATTATAGTTTTCTGAAGCATCCTCATACATACTAGAAACCAAATCATTATTTGTGCAATCATCCTCAAGGTGACCAAAATTTCCACATCTAAGACATTTCATGATAATGAATCTATGTTTTGGTTCTTCCTCTTTTTATGATATGAACAACATCTCATTTTCATTATCACTTGAAGAACTTTCACTATCACTACTAGAACACTTACTTTCTTTGTCTAGGTAGAAACTCTTCTTGTGCTTGTGAGAATACCTCTTTCCTTGATTGTTGTGCTCATCTTTGTTTTTCCTGTGATGCTTGTGCTTTTCAGAATCCTTGCTCTTAGAATCCTGTTTATCTTCATCACTTTCATTCTTAGGAATAGTACAGTCAGTAGCATAATGACCAAAATTTCCACAATTGAAACATCTTATATTTTTCATACTTTTGTGCTTTCTAGAGAACTTGCCTTTCTTGTTGTAATATGCCTCTTCATCACTAGAAGACTCATCACTATATTGAAGTTGTTTACCCTTGGAATTCTTGGTAGCCTTGAAATCTGCCTCTTTCTTGACATCAACCTTCACTTGAGTTCTCAACTCAAATGCTACAAGTATACTATGGAGCTCATCCTTTTTCAACTTATCCAAATCTTTAGCTTCCTCAATAGCAAAAATATTTTCACTAAATCTATTAGGAAGAGATCTTAAAATCTTATCACAAACATAATTTTCAGCAAGCTCAAGACCTAAGTCTTTCATGGAGTTAACAACCTCATCCATACGAAGCATGTAGTCACTAATATTTTCATCATCATTCATCTTGAGTTGTTCAAACATACCTTTGAAGTGTCTCAACTTGGCATTTTTGACATTTGTATCACCTATATGAACCACCTTCAACTGTTTCCACATTTCACTAGCTATCTTACAGTGAATTACTTTGGTGAGATCTACTTTCTGTAAGCCTTTCAGGATTGCATTCATTGCTTTTGAATTGTTGTGATGTAGGAGCCTTTCTTCTTTAGTATTAGGACCATGTACAAGAATAGTGAACTCATCTTCAATCACTTCCCATAACTCATTACCAAGTGCCATTAGATGAACCTTCATCCTTGCACTCCAAAGACCAAAATCTGACCCATCAAGAATAGGTGCTGCATTGCCACTTGAATGATCCATTGTGTTCTTTACTAGCTTTTCCTTCAAGTTGTTAAACTTTCCGAAGGCACCGACTCTGATACCAATTGAAGAACACAAGCTTATACTGAGATGGGGGGGTGAACAGTATAAGACCTCTTTTTATTTTTTCCTTTATACTTCAAAATAGTAAAGCAATATACCCAAAACAATATCAAAGCAATGCACAATATCATCCACAAAGTGACACAAATTTTAACGTGGTTCACCCAGAATGGCTGGGCTACATCCACAAAACTTTTCTCTAAAAGTTATCTCAAAGTTCTTTGGGAATCCTTCCCAATTACAATATTCATGAGCCTCGGCCCAAAGGAAATACCTTCCCCCAATCTGACTTTATGAGCCTCTGCTCAAAGGAGATACCTTCCCCTCTGCTCTGGAAATGATCCCTCAGAAGATCAACTGCCTCTACCTCTTGCTAGCACGTGGAACTCCTTTCCACCAAATACCTCCTGTCCTCAATGCTTAGCCTAAGAGACCTTTGCCTTCTATGATCACGTCCATAGCAGCTCAGCAACCTATACCAAACACAGTCAGTCGGTCTAGTACAAGTCTTCCTTTGTCTATCAGATCTTTCCAACTCTTGAACAAATCAATCCTCTACATACAAGCCTTCTCAAAGACTTGCCAGCTGTCCTCAGGTTCTACTCATAGAACCAATGCACCTCTATCCTCAAGTTCTCTGATAGAACTATCAAACTCAGCTCACAAGTCCTCTGCTAGGACCTGTCCAAATCTACTCACAAGTCCCCACCGGAACTTGTCCAAAAATTGCTCACAAGTCCCCACCGGAACCTGTCCAAGAACTACTCATAAGTCCCCACTGGAACCTGTCCAAAAACTCAGCAAGCTCACCAAGAAAAACTTTCTTAGTAGGAAATCACAAAGTGAATTGTTAGAGACCCAATGTGATTTGTCAAACTCATAGAAGCATAAAGAGAATTTTTAGAGACTCAATATGTTCTATACTCAAATCCAAATCTCAAAACTCAACTCAAATCAAATCAGCTCAATCTCAATCTCAAATATGAAAACTCAACTCAATATCTGAAATGGATAGGATAGAATGTTTTCTTTCAAGAACATGAAACCCCAACAATTTCCAACTATGCCAAGAATCACATAACAATGATACTCATGTTATTTTCACCATAAATTAGAGTTTCAACAACAATGCTCATCAAACAAGGTTTAGTCAACCAACACCATTCAACTCAACATCAACTTTGAAGCATTCAACCAATCATCACAAGAAAAGGAAACAAGTAGAAATCATTTTCCCTCCAAAGATATTTGAACAAAATAGCCATCAACACAATATCACCAAATGCAAAGAATAACTTGCTCAAATCAACTCAATGGAGTAAGCCCAATGTCATGAATCAAGTAAAGCAATAACTTGATCAAACAACCTCTATGGAAGCAACTCAACCATCAAACTCAAAACATCCAACCAAGGGTTCCACCAACTCAATGCAAGTAGCTAGACTCACAAATATAAACCCTAGTGCACAAAGCTTCCACTATCTCAAACCAAAAATTATGCATTCACCAAAAACTCTTATCAAGGATAAAAATGCATAAGTAGTCTTCAACAAACCAGAAAATAGGATTTACACCCAACCAAAGGAAACCTAGTTGAAAACCTTTTCACTCCAACCTTATTTCAGAAAAACATACACCAATCATACTCATAAGAAAAATGTGCCCATACCTTTTTGGAGTAGAAGAAAATTGATCCTAAAAGTTGTCACCACACACAACCCTCAAACTTCCAACCAAGTTAGGGTTAGAACCAAGATAAATGAGCATATATAAAAACTTTCCTTAATACACCTTTTAGCTCCTCTTCTTTAAAAACAACCACCAAAGAAGCCAAAAACACAACAACCAAAACTTAAACCTTATATCTCCATTTTTAAATTTAGCATAGAAAAATACTAATCTCAAAAATACAACCAAAGAAATATCCCCTTATTTCTCCTATGTCTTTTAAACAATGCTAAATAATGCCAAAAATCATATCAAGAAAATAATCACACTTTAAAATGGCTGCCCTTGAAGAATCTGAAATTCGTGGCACAAAACATGTTTTAATAAAAATGTTACTAATCCATGCATAGCTTCCTCCGCGGGGATCGAAATGTAGACCTCCACCTACGCAAGGCCCAAACGCAGCCTTCACTACCACTAGCCCACAAGGGGCTTACGAATTCCAAGATGGACTTCCTTCCACATAAACGGTCAAGATTTTCGAAAACTTTTCAAACCACGAGCTCTCCTCTTTCGCAGCGTAAACAGAACATTCAATCATAGCCAAACCAATTAATTTCCTTCAATTTTCCAAGCGAGTTTAACCTTAGGAACCTTCTCATATTTATAGTCCATATGTGGACTTTAGAACACGTCGGCTGCAAAGAAAAGTAATTTCGAATTTAATCGAAATTTGCTTTCTAAAGGGTTTAAAAACCCTTAAGTATTTTTAATAAATTAAAAATAATTTCTCCCTTAATTAATTAAATAATTAATTAATTAAAACCTTGAAGGGTTTTAAATAATAATTAAATAAATAATAAAGAGAACCTCCATTGGTTTTAATAAAAACCATTTAACTTGGTTTTAATGAAAAACCCTTGCCAATGTAATCTCTCCGGATTCTCTTGGAATCTTCCACCTTTGAAGCCAACACATCCTCTTAACATTAATGCCATTTCCTTTTGACATCAATGACAACTCATAGACAAGAAGCTAGGATCTCAAACCCAAAATTGCCAACAGGAGGTTTGGTACTAGAGTCATTAAATATTGTGATGTCAAAGGGGTGTCACTCGAAACCATAGGTGGTGCGACTGAACTTGGGTATCACCTGTTCCTCATCATAATGTTGATCATGACAATGTACCCTTGCTTAGGGGGTACATGATGGACCTCATTCACTTGTGGCACTAGCTTTTCTTGTTCCACATGGGCAGGCAATGGGTCTTTAAAAATACCCATTTTTTTGATTATTTGGTGTGATAGGATTGTTGACCTGAAGGGCATTGCTATCGATCATATCTTGTACCAAATATTTGAAATTATAACACATATACACATCATGCCCATTTTTCCTATGAAACTTATAGTATAGGTCTTCACAATATCCTTTGGTATTTGGTGCATTTGGATCGATAGGTCAACTCTTAGGCAAATTAATTGCATTAGTTGCACAAAGGTGCTCAAACAAAGAGTTCATGGACTCTGCAATGGGTGTAAATTGTTGCTTAGAGCAATTTTGTTGATTTTTCCCTTGATTTGGTTTATTATCCTTTTTGTAGTTATTGGGTGTGGCTTGATAATTTAGCTTCTAATGCAGTGTTGGTTGTGTAGGCCCTGGGACACTAATGGCAACCTGATTGATCGATGTTGGCTTAGGTTACACTGGGTTGTTTTTGGTGCTCTTGTTACACTCCTTCTTGTGAGGCTTTGCAATCTCTCCCTATTTAATCTTTATGTATTATGTTGTTCTAGCTTGTACTAGAGCATCTTCAAAAGTGGGATGTTATTCGATATGTAGCAAAAATGAGATTGACTTTAAGAAGCTATTAGAAAATATTTGAATCAACTCCATCATGGGGAGTAAGTATGGTAGCTTAGTAAGCAATGTTCACCACCTATTTCCATAGTTTGCAATTGACTCACCATCAAATTGTTTCAACTCTGCAAGGTTAGCCAGCATTGCCTTCTGCTTGTTATTGAAGGTGAAGCATTCTAGGAATGCATCTATAAGTTGATTAATATTGTAGATGCTATGCTTTAGTAGTTAGGAGTACCACTCCATGACTAGGCTAGAGAGGGTAGTCAAGAATATCCTCAAAAGAAAAGTATAATTATGGATACCAAAGAATTGGCTCAAGAACTTTGTAACATGCTCCTGTGCATATTTGTATTCCTTAAAGGTAGCTAGTGGGGCATATTTAACTACTCTAGATATTAATGGGCATGTATGAAAGGATGGAGTGGTTGGCTATGCAACTAGAATAGAGTGGTCTTCTAGATCCCGAACCTAGAGGTCTTGTTCTCCACTGATTCTAGGTGCTCTAGCAACACCCTATATACATCAGAGGATTTTATCTCCTCTTCTTTTCTTTGCTCCTATAGTGGAGGGTGAGTAATATTAAGCCTATTGTAGGGTGGTGGAACATCACCCCCTACCTCTATAAGGCATCTTAAGATATTCTAATTTTGGCTCATGCTCAGTGTAAGCCCCATAAGGCATCTCCTAAGCTAGCCTATAAGGAGGGGTAGCTACATGTGGTACGTACTCTATGTTTGGCTAGGGAGGCAAGTTTTGATTTGACCTAGGAGATCATGGAGGCAATATTGTGTACTATCTAGGAGGCGTATCTTTGCTAAAAGTGGTTTACCTCTAATGGACTTCCTATCTGTGGGTACTAGGGGTAGGAACCCTCTCATATAAGGTTTTTTGAAACAACTCATTGGTTTTTTGTTCAATCCTTTATTTATATATTTGATGCATGTGGTCCAAGCATTCTTTGTCTCACTGAAGCTTCTTGAATTGCACTTGGCATTCCACATACCTTGTGACCACTTGATTGATCTATTCTACAGTGCAAGGTCTAGGAGCCCTAGCAGCATCACCCTAAGGCCTATCTCGCTCAAGGTGATCTGAGATATCAATCACATGCTTCCCTTGATCAAGGGTAGCTGTATTCACTTGAGGCTCAGGTTTTAGCATGTGATATTTATACTCTACTAGTGTAGAGGCACACCATTCTTGTGTAGTATATTGTTTTTAAGGATAATCAAGGATCTTCTCATGTCTTCTTTCATTGATGAAGAAAGGAAGAGCTGAGTTAGCTCATCCTGAGTGATGAGTATCATACTCATCCTAGTACCTAGGTTGTTTTAACCTATTAGGGTAGTGTAAGGGTGAAGTGTAATAAATTGGACCTACCCAATGTGTGTACTTTTGATCTTTCCCATAAGCAAGCGTGTTAGACCTAGCAAGCATGCGGATGCATGGTACTACTCTATCTACTAGCGCCTCAGTGCACAGTTGCCTTTCATTAAATAAGGCATATGAAGTATCTATATATTTGGAATATGATCCCATATTAAGATCAAAACCTATAGGGGTGTCCCGTAGAGGGCTCCCTTGTAGGTGATATTCTTGACTTGCTATTCTGGGACTTCGGTGAGTAGAAGGCCACCAAGGAGGTATGACCAGGTCCTTGGTGCTAAATCAAAGATGACTCATGTCTCTAGGTCTACTATATATAGCATCCACCCTTGAGTGGGCTTGGCTATGGGTACACACCATTACTATTCCCTATCAAATCCTAGATGATTATCTCCTTTACAATTTTTGAATAAAGCAACACACAAGAATGAAAATATGCAAATAAAAAAAGTGTTTATCTCTTTTAAGGATTATGTGTGTTCCCTAAGTTTTTATGTGTGTTTAGATATTTTGTTTGTAAAGAAGACCTTGTGTCATGTATTTTCCTCTTATTGGATGATATTATTGTGTTTAAATGGATTTCACCTGTATGCTCATAGCTCAAAAACTGCAATGAAAGTTTGGTCATGTAAACCCACCAAAGTATGGAGATGAAACCCATACCTAGTTAGGGAGCACAAGTCCTACTAGTCCTCACCCAGTACTCACTTGGTTAGCATTATACCCTCCAAAGAGAAGTACATGCAAATTTTCGAAGCTATGTCAGATCTTGGATTTGGATTTCACCAAAATTAAGGTTTGTGGGATTTGAGACAATAGGTGGGGGTGAAATCCACTGTAATTGATCTCTACTAGTGGTTGGTGATGAAATCCAACTCACTAGAATTTAAGTGAAATTTGGTGTGTGTGGTTCATTTTAATATTAAAGAAAGTAAACAATGAAGCACTCAATGATCTTTCACTAAATACAAGAAAATGATATTTTACTTTCAAAAAAGCTAGATAAAAAGCAACCTACAAAATGCATTTCCTAAATGATAACCTACCCATTAGGTAGGCTACAAGCAATCAAACCATAGAGGTGCATTTCTACTTAGTTCCTTTTTAGTTTTTTTTCTTTTTTTGTTGTTTTTGCAATTATATAAAAGTAAAACCTATCTTTCTATCTTTCAAGCAATCAAAGATAGCAAGAAAAACCAAATTTGAGCAAATTTGAATAATAGAAATGAGAACTGAAGGTCAAGCACTTACCTTGATGTCCTATAAGCTTGTTATTCTAGAATTTTGAGTAGAAAATCTTTTGTTTTATGGCCATCCTAGGGTGGGACGGTTTCCAGTTTGATGGCCATCCCAGGGTGGGATAATTGTGTGGCCATCCTTGGGTGGGACAGTCAGTAGTCTCAAGGTCATTTTAGGCTAGAATAGCTAGTTCCTACAACAGAAAAGAGGAAAAAACAAGGTCAAATATTTAACAAAATTAATTGGGATAGGGTCCCACCATGATTTCCACTGAAGTATGGGAAAAATGGTGCACCTAACAATGCTAAAAAAGATGCATCTATCGCTATTGAGCATTACAAAAGGAGCATTCAAGTAAACATAATAATATAAAGCAAATACATGAAATGGATTTATTATTTATTCATTAAATGGATAAAATCATAGTTACATAAATATCCCCTTGAGAGCTCTAGATTGATACACTTGTTATAAAATTATGCCCAAGGATCAAATCCTTTAAATAACTCTGGTGCACTTCCAATGTTCTTCCTCATACCCACAATCAAAGTGGAAAGGCCTATGATACTTTTGATTTATTATTTGATGTCCTGATCCAATGCTCATTCCTTATGTGATGTAATATTTGCACCTAAATAGAAGGAAACCAATTTTTTTCAATAGCAAGTGTGGATTGTGAAGCAAGCAAAAGCAATGCATGCACTAATAGATTAGAAAGTGGAAATATGCAATGAAACCATAAAAAACAATTCCAAATGACTCAAAATCTTAGATATATTCATAAAAAGTGATTTTGGACTGATCTAGTTGAAAATAGTAAGGAAATTGTATCCAGATTCATTTCGATTATGTGGTGTGCCTAATAAGCCTACAAAACCCAAAACAAGTGATTTCTAATCCTCAACATCTCCAAATTGAATCAAACTTATAAAACATATATAAAAAAAGATTTTAATAGGACCCATATGAAATGATTAGCAAAATTGATCATATATTTAGGTGCACCCTCCGATGAGCTCCATAGACTTGATACTAAAAATATGATATATCACTCAATATAACTCCAAATTACATGAAACTTGAATATTAGGTTCTTGATTTATATTAGAATAAGACTATTTAAAAATAGAAGAAAAAAATGCTTCAATATATGACCATCCCTTGCAGGGATAGTGGTTATAGTCATAGACTAGGGATCATCCTAGGGTGGGACAACCACAAATTTTTTTGATTTTATGCCACCAATTCCTCTGTGAATTGGTTAAAAACTCTCTCAATAGTTTTTTCATAAAATTTGGGATGAAATTCACTCATTGTTTTTGGTTTTGTAAATAGATTGTGCCTCTTGAATAACTCGAGAACCTCCTTCGCTAGGTAGACATTTCAAGGGAAAAAACACAAAAATGTTGAGGAGAAATCTTGGTAGCACTTCATTGCAATGTAACAAAATGCCTCTCTATGTTTTGGGTGGAAAATAGATTCACTTTATAGCCAAAGGAAGCATATTACCAAATGGGCATGCAAGGACATGTAGGGCAAGAGGCACCATTTATCCAAAAATTGGCACGCATTGGAAGGGGAAGGGAATCTCCCTTTTTTGCCTCCATTATATAGCATGTCATAAGGATTCTATGCCCTCAGTTCTACATGCTTGAATAGATGGGATAAATAGTAGTTTCTAGGTGCCATTTGTCTAAAATTTGACTTTTTGGGAGTCAAAGCCCATGGTCATCCCACCCAAGCATGATTTCTTGTGATCATCCTTGTGTGGGACGGTTATGAATTGTGACCATCCTAGGGTGGTATGTAATGCCTATGTGGCCCAAAACCTCCTAAAAGTGGTGTAGAGCCTTCCAAAAGTTGTTAGGACCACTATGTAACCTCCGAGGGTTGCCCAAGGGGGCCATATGATGTCAAATTTGCCACTGCTTTTGGTTGCCTAAGGATTGACATGATTTTAGTGTCTCTAAAAGGCTACAACAAATATGTGATTCAAAATACCATTGAATTGCAGTAATGGTGAAACCCTTCAAGAAAAAGCAAAAGCCAGTCAATCCCAAGATTGAAGCCTTGATAAAAGTGAAACTATTGAAGATGCTGGAAGCCAAGGTTATTTACCCGATTAAGCATTCTACCTGGGTAGAAAATCTAGTCCCTATGAGAAAGAAGAATGTGGATATTTACCTATGTGTTGAATTTTAGAATTCAAATCTAACATCCCTAAAGGATCATTACCCTTTACCTCAAATTGATCAGATTCTTCATGTAGTTATTGGTGCTCAGATATTTTCAATGTTGGATGAATTCTCTGGCTATAATAAAATTTGGATCAAATATGAAGACCAATATAAAATGATATTCACCACAAAATGGGGAACATTTGAATATCAGTGAATACCATTTGGTCTCTCAAATGCTGGGGTAAATTTTCAAATAGTGATAGACGTAGCTTTCAGTGAGTTGTTAAATCATTTTATTGTGATTTATTTAGAAGATGTGTTTGTCTTCTCTCACAATAGGAAGGAGCATAGTTTACATTTAAGGCAAGTGTTTGAGAAATAATAGAGAGTTCAAAATATACATCAAACCAAAAAAGTCCATCTTCATGATAAAAGAAGGAAATCTCCTAGGACATGTTATTTTGGAGAAATTTTTGGCTATTGACGTAGCTAGATATGAGGCTTTTCTAAAGCTTCCACTACTAGCCAATAAGAAGGATTTGTAGTAATTCTTTGGGCAGATAAACTTTGTTTGAAGTTTCATCATAGATTTTGCCCAAGTGATAAAGCTGATGACTAAGATTTTAAAGAAAAATGTTGATTTCAAGTGGACTGAGCAGAGAAAGCGAGCATTCATAGAAATCAAAGAAATAATTTATCAAGCCCCAATCTTGGTAAACCTTAATTATTCAAAGGATTTTATCCTGTATGCCATTGCTGAATAAGAGAGCTATGCAGTGGTGCTTACATAGAAAGAATATGATGGATATGAGTGACCAATTGCTTTCTTAAGCCAAGTTATCCAACCGCATGAAGAAAAATATAATTTTATTGAGAAGCAAGTATATGCGGTGATGAAATCCTTGAAGAAGTTTCAAAATTTTGTTTCTCAAAGAAAAAAATAGTTTATTTTGTTCATACAGATGTACAAAGCTTCATCATTCAAGGAGATATTGGAGACAAGAGGTTTGGTTGGGTTTCCAAAATACAGGAGTATGATGTAGAAATTTGACCAAACAAGTTGGTTCAAGGTCGAGCACTGTGTCAAGAGCTTGCAAGAAGCACTACTTTTGAATCCATGGTTTTCCAGCATGAAGATTCAGTAAGCAAAAGTAATTTTGCTAATCACTTTGCATGTGATAGTGATTGGATAGAGGACCTTGTCAAATATTTCCATTCAAGAAGGAGTCCTTCACATCTTAATTCCTCATAGAAAATAATATTCAGACTTTAAGCTCTTAGGTATGTGATGTTGCCAAATGGGTTGTTCCATAGAAATATTGATGGAGTACTTCTCAGGTGCATCAAAGAATCAAAGAGGTAGAAAATCCTAGAAGAATTCCATTCTAGATTGTCAGAATGCCATTATGCAAAGAGATCAATGTCATTAAATATCATCAAAGCAGGTTATTTTTGGCACACTCTCTTTGCATATACTTTCAAAGTTAGCCAGAGTTACGAAGAGTGCCAAAGATATATCGACAAAAGAAGGAACGCATCATTATCCCTTCATCCAATTCAAGTTGAAGAATCATTCCAACAATGGGGCTTAGATTTCAATGGGGTCATTTATCCCAATTCTTCTTCTAGACACAAATACATCCTGATTGCAATCAACTATTTCACTTGATGGGCTAAAGCAATTTCAACCAAGAAGGTGGACCAGACAATAGTTATCTCTTTCCTTGAGGGATTAATCGCTCATTTTGGTATACCATATGCAATCATAATGGACAAAGGAACTTCTTTTATCGGTGCTAGGATCAAAAAATTCATGGGTAAGCACAGGATTTGTTTAAAGATATCATCAAACTATTATCCATAGGGAAATGGCTTGGTTGAGTCCACAAACAAGAATTTGCTCAGGATTCTAAAAAGGACTCTAGGAGATAATAAGTGCAGTTGGCACTTGCTCTTGAATAAAGCATTATGGTCCAATCACATCTTAGTGAAAAATCCATCAAGACATCCCCTTATTCCTTGGTATACGGTAAAGAAGTAGTCTTACCCATTCATATTGAATTGTCAACCCTTCAATCATGGCACTTTTTGGATGGTGAAGATGATGAATTTGACCCCATGAGCACGATGTTGGCTCAATTTTTACAATTGGATGAAGATAGGGAGAAATCATACAATGCCTTCATGGAACATGCCCGAATGACACAAAAATAGTTTGGCAAGAAAATATCTGAGAAGTCATTCAAGGTAGGTGATCTAGTGTTGAAATGGAATGAGAACAAGGATAAGCTTGGTATGCATCACAATTTTGAATCGATATGAGAGGGACCATTCCATATTTCAAGTGTGAATCAAGTTAACTCATTTCACTTATAGGGCATGTATGGTCATGTGTTACAGATTTCAATAAATGATCCTCATTTGAAGGCCTATCATCAGTGACAAAATTCCGATCAAGTATGTATATATGTACATAATTTTTTTATGTTATTTTATTTTGAGTCAAGTATTTTTAAAATTATAAAAAATGAGGAAAAAAGAGAGAAAAATAAATGTTTTCACTGGGAGAATTTAATCCCATCCTGAGCAAGTGTTTTCGCCCCAAAATCACATCTTTACTAAGTAAAAATGTTTTCACCCCAAAAATATTTTAAAGGCTTTTCAGTCATGTTCTGGGTGAAAATCATTAAGAAAAAGTAATTCTTTGGCAATTAATTTTGGAGGCAAAGTCAAAGTTGAATTTTAAAATTTGTCGAAGGGCATGATTTGCTTTAAAAGTGCCCCTATTTTTAATTGCCAAAAAAGGAGACAAAAAAAAAATTAAAAAGGGGAGAAAATAATATAAGAGAAAAGCAAAAAGCAAAGCAAAAATTAAAAGATGAAAACTTTTATTTTTTCCCAAAAAAAGGGATTCGTCATGTTTTTCTATTTTTAGGGTGAAATTCTCATTTATTTCTCCCAAAGACATTTTCAGAGAGAAACTTCGATAAAATATTAAAAATCACATGTTTTTTTAAGAACTCTACTTGGCAAGACTATTTTTGATAAAAAAGGGTGCGAATTTAATTTTTCCTTTCTTTTTCAAGCAAAGCACTCATAGTTAAGCTTGTTTTCAGCAATCTACTTTTTGGGGTGAATTAAAGATAAATTATTTTAAAAGGGGTGCAAAGCATGTAATTTCATCAAGCAAGTAGAAGATCATTTTTGGAGTGCAGTTGTCTTGTCATTTTTGCTCCAGTTGATGTTTTCGGTGAAGCAAGTGCTTTTAGTTGACATTTTTTATTGACCCATGCTAATTTCAAAGCAAAATTTAGTTAAATGCATGGAATCGAGCTAATTTCATTGGAAAAACTTAGAGAAGATATTTTTAGCATCTTAATGTAGTGAATGTATTACCTTTCAGCCTGAAAAGTGCTTATCACTCACACATGGCATTAATCATTCCTGAAGTTAGTAGTTAAATAGTCATATTATGCCCTTCAAGTTATAAAATAACTAAGCATAGAGTTCAAGGAAGATTTATAGCACAAGGGCATTAATTGTAGTTAAGTTATCATGAAAAAGTATACCGGGTGAGAGAACCAAGGGAGCACGTTCACTCGATTTATTTAGGTGCACCAACTACATTTAATTGGGTAGTTGGGAGTAAAATTTATAAAAGGGGTGAACCAAAAGCTTGTAGTTAAATAAAGATTGAGATTATGTTTTTGGAGCATTGTTGGATTATCATTCAGATACCTCAAATTGTTGCTTTCTTGTAGGATTGTCATATTGTTGCAGTAGATCCGATTGTACAAATATGGGAAAGAAAGCTACTAATTCAACAAAATCTACTGAGCCAAAGAAAGCACAAGGAGGAAAAAAAGCTAAAAAATCTAGGCAAAATGAAAATATAGAGCTTGACCCATATTATGATGTGCTAGATCATATTGGAGACTATGCTATTTTGAACAAGGGCATGGAAAAATTGTGCTAGGATGTGGAAGCTACTATCGGGAAAGGCTTGATACTAGAAAGCTCATTAACTATTGCCTATCATGCATAGATTTCTTGGTACCTATGTACACCTATTCATACTTACCCCGAGTTGGTGATGGCGATTTCAAAGTTTTACAATCCTACCATGAGGGTTGTTCAAAATATGAAGGGAGATAAATTGTTCACCATTTTGGCTAGCACAGTTAGAGATGCATTTGTGTGTGGGGTGAAGCCTTCTATGAATGTCATGTTCAAAAAATTAAATCTCAATGAGCAAGAGAAGAGGTACTAGTCGATTGTGATGTTGTGCCAGTTCATGGAGAATCAACTATAAAGATGCCCTAGTTTGGAGAATTGTCAAATTTTCTAAAGCCTTTGACAAAGTTTAAAATTTTAGACATGTTTTCCATGTTGGCTTGGATGTTCATTCTTCCTACCAATTTGATGGTGTATAAATGAATATTTTTAACTGATTGTACATCAAGTAATGAACAAATGCATCTCAACACTATTGTAGACACCTAAAACACGTCGTGTTTAGGAGAACTACTCATATGGGCATCCATAGACCATGTGACTAAACCTTGGGACCTTCCAAGTGCCAAAAGTGGTTTTCACCACTCATCTGGGGTAGTCTTAGCCCATCCAAGCCTGGCCGCTATGAACCAGAGTGGTTGAATCTTGGCCACTGAAGCTCAGAGTGGCCAATCCCTAGCCACTGCAGATGATAGTGGCTAAGCTTTAAAATGCAATTTGCCACCAAAATAGCCTAATATCAGGTGGAAGTGGTAGTTTGCATGCAATAAGGCCGAGCGGGGATAACTTTGCATTCCTCCTCACAGCCAGTTTACATGAGAGACTCAAGTCCAGGTTTAGACATCAGTTTAACTGGCCTTCAAACATAGAAAAGACAAAACTTCTCATGCTAACCTCTAGTGTGCATGCAGAATTTAGTCCTAGGGTTGGACATTGACCTAGGGTTTCAAAGATATTATAAGGTGCAAACCTAAGAGCACCAAGGGATGATCATCAATTCAGAGACTTTTTGCAGAGATACAACCGAGGAGAGCTTTTTGAGACTTGGAGAGCTTTTCTTGTAGCGAAGCCCTATCGGATCGGAGAGAAAATTGGAGCACCTTTTAGGAGCAACGAAGTGCTGGCCGACTAAGGGGTTACCATCTACAGGATATTCAATACATCGGACCAAAAATGACAATCATTTCAACATCAGCAACAAGCCTAGATCCATAGCCTTGGAGCAATAGAGACAGGTTTTCATCTTAGCGGCCACTATCTCGGATAGTGGCCCATAGGCCTAGTCTAGGGTTCTTAGCATTAGTTTCTTTCATTTAGCTTATTACATGTTTTCATGCCATTAGCATAGATCTGATTTATTGCATTCATAGCATTAGTTTCTATTATCATTGAGCATCTTCCTATTTATCATTAGGGTTATTTCTAACAACCTCATCCGAGGAGGCAATCTCGGATAACTGAGCGTTTGTTGTTGTTTTCATGCTTGCAGGACTACAGGTTCACTGGATAGGTTATCAACATACGAAAGCAAGAGGATCCCTCTAGGAGCTAGACCTAGAGAAGGAGGCATCTGTAAGCCCTCATACAGTTTTGTGTGCATCACTGAGAAGCCTACGAAAGTGCACTACCCCTTGCAAGGGGATATCATACATCTGCTGCCCCTATTTGTAAAATCTGTATCAAATGAAGGGAATCCCTCAGAGGGATCTATATGTAACCAAACTTGAGAAAAAGCAATAAAAATCATTATCTATTCATTTCTTCATATTTTGGTTGTATCTTTCATTTTAATGCATGATTAAGTAAATAATATTCGCAAATAGAGTAGTGGACGGTGCACCGCTTCCCCGGGGTCACTACAGATGGTGATCATGGTGGGACCCCCACCAAGTTTTTATTTTCTATCACTTTACTGATCCATGTTTTTGTGTGTAGGTTTAGCCGCTCTAGTCTACAATGGCTAAAAATTAGCCACTCTGGTCTACAACATCTAGAAATCAGTTGCTCCTACTAACAATGACTAGAAATTAGCCACTCTGGTCGATAGTGACTAGAATTGGAGTGTAGTAGAGGACTAAATATTGGTTCTCTGAGCTAGATTTGAGGTTGGTATAACTTTTTTGATGATTTATGGTTCTCTGTCTGCTTCTGTTTTCCTAAAATAGTGAAATTAAGACACATTTTGATTTGGAAACTAAGGAATAGAAAGGAAAGAACTTGCATCTTGCATATTTTAGGGTTTTCTTAGATTTCCACTAGGCATTTCTAGGAACAATGACTTATGCTTGTAAAGTCTACCCTAGAATCCAGCGTGCTAGAAATCATGTGTTGGTTTGCTTGCTTTGAGGCCCTGCTAGAGGCCATATTTGCACAAAATAGAGTGCATCCATGAATCTCATACTAGTTATGCATCTTTCTGAAAAGTGAAACATCATTTATATCAGGCATATAGGAAAGAGTCATTGTTGTTGTATGATGCATTTTACTTTATGCAAACTTAAAATGAACCCCACACATGCACACATGTTTTAAACATTGGGGAGTTGGATTTCATCACCAACCCTCAATTCAGTCCGGTGACGTTGGCATTCATCTCCTTCCATCAGCTTGCCCCCTAGATCTTTCTAGAATGGAATAAGGAACTTCTTTATAGTGGTACTAAGTTACTCATGTTCAAACTGTCTCCCACTATTGGAACAATCATTGGTTCAGAGTGGAAGAGCTAGGCGAACCCCCCATTGGGACTTCAATGGTGTACCCTAGTTTCTTTTGAGAAAATCATGTTTGGCATGGGTGTTCTTGATTCCCACTATGGATGAGTCTCCTCATTCTAAATCCAAAACAAGAGCAAGAAAACAAGAACAACAACACATCAAAATGTAGCAAATAGTTTAGGGCACACATAAATTGGTAATCAAGATAAACACTTGCTTGATATTGTTTGGCTATCTCTAATTGCAACATAAAAGACTAATTCACAAGCACAATGGTCAAAACTAGAAGTAAACATCCTCGGTCCAACATCGAGGTAGAATCTGAAGCAACACATACCCATAGGTGAAGTCATAGTAACATTGAAACACCTACTCATAAGACCATGGGACGTAGTTCCATGAGCCTAAGGGGTGATAACTCAACCCTTGGGGGTTCTCCTCGAGAAACCCCACCTAGGGAGTCACATCATGGAACTAAGTCACAAAAACACAAAGAGGCTTCATGACCATCATCATCAAGAAGACATGGGGAGGCCTCAAGGCCCTCCTCTCAACACACAAAAACTTCTCAAAGACATGAGGAGGCTTCAAGAGCTTCCTCCCCACATGGACATAAAAGGGGTTCTAGACCCAAATCTTCACATAGGGATGATGAGGTTTCCCCACCTCCATCCTCATGGAGAAAATGTGGGGCCACAAAGCCCTCATCACCAAAAAGACACACAAGAGTCACAACATCTCAAACTTCACATGAGACATTGAGAATAGGTCTACCCACTAAAGGGCAAGAAACTAGAGCTACATCCAGTCATAGACATCAAATAGAAGATACCCTTCACACAAGAGGAAGGATTCCAATATATCATGACCTCATTGGAGTAAATGGCACCCCATGGGATCAGCCATGGAAAACAAGATAGTTAGATGAGTTGGATCGATTTCATTCGAGAACAACTCCCAGAACTATAGCCATAGAAAATTCTGCATCTGGAAGTTCACAAAGTGTAACTTCTAAATGCACCACTCAACCTGGGGATGCTTCAAAGTGACCCCATAGTACACATACAGATTCTGATCATAGAGGCACTTATCAACACACTGAACAAGTTACATTAACTAGCAAGAGCAAAGAAATAGTGGAAACCCCTTTGAGGAATCTATGAGTCAGAACCACAAGAACAGAATTAGACAAACATGAATCTTCTTTGATAATGCAATATGACCACATGTGATGGTTAGAAAATGTATTGCATAAAGAGTGAGAGCTAGTGGAAGCTCTCGAGCATGATAAACAAAGAGAAAGGCTTTTGCGCCAACATGAGTAGTGTTTAAGGGAACAAGTTGAGCAGCTAGCTCATATAAACCTACAAGAAAATGGTAGTGATCACCCAAGAAATGAATGCGCTGACTCACAACAAGAAGGGTACATTAGGCAAGAAGATAACCCACAATGAAACCACCACTCAAATCATGAACAAAATCAAATTGGTGGAGAAAGGGTAAACATGATAAATCAGGATCAAACACATCCTAAATCCCCTCGTAGGAGGGAGGAGAATAGAACAAGTCAAGTGGATAATGGGTTACCTCCATTACCACCATGAGTGGGCCTACAAGAAGAGGAACTCCTCACCTCAAAGGCATTCTAGGCACTCATGGAGAAAATGAAATCCTTTGAGAAGCAAGATACGGCTGGGAACCAACCAACATTGAGTAAAATACACAACCAACCATTGTGCCCATCAGTTCCTAGCCCTACATATCCTAAGCACTTTGAGATGCCTAGGTTAGAAAAATTCAAGGGTGAAGAGGATGCACAAGAGCATGTCACCAATTTTATCAATGCATGTTTTCATCTTGAAGACAATGATGCTCTTATGCTAAGAACTTTCATTATGACATTTTTGGGTGCTGCCACTCAATGGTTCAACCAACTTCCTAAGCACAACATATCCACTTTTGAACAACTAGTAAACGCTTTCCTAAAATGTTTCTCCTTTGGTGCTAAAAATAAGGTGAACCTTTCAGACCTGGCCAACTTAAAACATTATGATGATGAGCCAGTAATGGAGTATGGGGATAGATGGAGAAAATTCATGGTAAAGTTATCATTCTCCATCCCCATAGAAGAGATTGTCCGCATGTTCACCAAGAGTTGTTCTAAACACATTTCCCTCTTGCTACAACTTCAACAATATCCTTCATTTGAGGAAGCCTTGGCATAGGCCAAACTCATTGAGGACATAAAATTAGATGAGGGAACCATTAAGCTTTGAGACAAGAAGGAGTGGAACAAGAATGGCAAGAATGACAAATACAAGTGGAAGTAGGGCAACCCTACTCTAGTTAATCAAGTCGTATTGGTTGCACCTAAGGATGGGGCTATGCAGCAACCCTAGAATTATCAAGCACAACCCCCACCAACCAATTACGATCAAAAGAATAATCAAGGGTGAAATAGAGAATGTAAGCCACCTCGCTACTTTACACCTCTATCAGAATCAATGCAATCAATTTTCAACCAGTTGAGTGAGGCTAGGAAGATCAGATTTCTTGATGTACCTCTTTTAGATCCCAACCATCCTAAGCCAAAAGGATATAGGGAAGATCAATTTTGCCCTTATCATAGAATATCGAGGCATGACATTGAAGTATGCATGGGTTTCAAGAACTAGGTGCAAAATATGATTGAAGTAGGAGAACTTAAAGTTGACAACCCATTGGCTCCCGATAACAGAGATATGGGCATATACAAAAATCCATTGCCAAACCATGAGGTCCCTAGAGGGCAAGGTGCCCAAGTCAATCAGGTCTGAATCGATACACCTACCCATGGATGCATTGGGATGGTTGAAATTGTCAATATAGCCACTAGGACTAGATGATATGGTCAACCATAGCCTCCTATAGCTCCCATTAATGTCCCAACTACACCTAGGTAGAGGTAGGGGTAAAACAACCTTCCAGGTCCACCAACCCGACCTATGGTAACTATTCGGAGTAGACTAGAACAAAACTTACAAATGACTCCGACCAAGTTATCTATCTATGAGCTCATACAATAGTCCCCAAAGCACAGGGAGACTTTGATGGAGATTTTGAGATCAATTGAGCTCCAACCACAAGACCCCAATGCATTCACACATTTTGTGGGACAAGTACAACAATGCCAGGAACCTGTAATCCAATTTTATGATCATGAGATTAAGATAGTACCTACTGCCTTACCAGACCCTCCACTGCACATTGTTGCTTTAGTCAATGATTTACCTTTCAAGTGGGTCTTGATCGATATAGGTTCATCAATCAACATCATCACAACAATAGCAATAGGGCACCTTAAGATCCCCAAATCCAATATCATTCCAGGAGCCTACACGTTGAGAGCTTTCAATGATGCTTTATGCTCTACTATGGGAATGATAGTCCTACCCATTAAGGTGGGGCATAAGACCATCCCTATGATGTGTCATGTCTTGGAAGGGGCTATGCAATACAACATCCTCCTAGGGCATCCTTGGATAAGAGATATGAAGTGTGTTCCTTCGATTTTACACCAATGTGTCAAGTATGTGCATGATGACAAAGTCTATGTAGTTTTGGCTGATGAAGAGCCATTTAAATATGTCCATCAGGTGGATCTTCTAGGATATTTTATGATTCCTTCCACCCACCTGTATGTAAGACCTTCATCTCCAACTATGCAACTAGATGACATAAACAAAGGGGTATGAAAAGACCCATCCACATCAACACCTCCTCTTGCACCCAAAACAACTGATGCTTCTAAGAGACCATCAATATCAAAACCTAAAGATAATCAGAAGCTAAAGGTACCCTTAATCGAGGAAGAAAATCCCAAGGAATTGCCAACTATAGCCATTGTAGAAATCCCAAGTCCCATGGAAGAAGAAGATTTCTAGAATCAAGCCAAGGAAATACTAGAACCCACTTCACCAGTGTCATCTGTAGGGTCATCCACATCACATGCGATGATACACTTGGCAAGTATAGGGATAGGAGAGTACCTTGTGTAGAACATAACATTCACACCCTTCATTGAGTCTGCACGAGACATGGGATGACCAAAATACCTGAGACCACCAGTGGGAATAGTGGTTCCACTTGGAATCCCTCCCAACTAGACCAACTTTATCTATGCTGGCCTGGACTGCACCCATAAGTCTTCAGACATAGAAGAGGACAATGATGAACTATTCACCATTAATGTTCGTTACCTCTCCAATCCTAAGTTTTCTCTAAGCTACTTTGAACATTACCATTGGCATGGCTACGGTCTTGGTATATATGAGCAGGGGCGTAGGCATCCATGCGAGCCACAATACCAACTTCCCACTGACAATTTTGGGTTAGGCTACCACATCAGAGGTCAAGATGACTCTCTAGTAGCATCCTTGGATAGATTAAGCTTGGGGTTAGGAGAAGACATCAATTTTATTCCTTATCACCCACCAAGTACAAGACATCTGATCAATAGATAAGTGGTCATGGTAAACATACCACCACCAAAGATTTATCATCCAAACTTCTCAATTGATGCCACCCCTATAGGTTGCACCTTGTGGGATGAAGAGTGAGAAGAAAATGGATATGTGGTAAGCAATGATGAAGTACATGAAAGCTTAGCCTATCATGGGCCTCACTATTTACAAAGCCTTTCCTGGTCCAGCCACAATGAGAGTGGGTACATATCAGATGAAAGTGGCTATGAGTCAGAGGACTCAATAGAAAGAGCCTACCTAGGGCCAAGGTAGTGGCCCCATAGCTTGGGGCAAGACACTAATGCAAATGGCATCTTCATAAGTGATGAATAATATGAGGATGAAATAGAGATGGCCTACTTGGGGCCAAGACACGTGCCCCTTGTCTTGGGGCCACATACCAATGCTAATGGTTTTTGGATAAGTGATGATGACTTTGAATATGAGACTGAGATGGCTTATCTTGGGCCTCACCACTTGTAGCAAGTCAACATGTTGGTAGAAAGAGAAGCGACATTTCATGCCATAGACCCTGGCTTATAGTTTTTGGGGAGACCTATCGACTTAAATGCCATTTACCATGCAATCAATCCCCCTCTACCTACATTCAGAGAGCTCTTGGAACCCAATGATCCTATTATCCGGCCTACTCATGGGCTAGATCCAGAAATTCCTTTTCCTCTAGAGCCTCATCATGAGCATGGGGGAGAAACCTATGAGACAAGATTTCACCCATGTGGTCCTAGAGATTTCATTCCATCCATCAATACAATCTCCATTGATTTGACCACTCCACTTCATAACCTAACAGATCCTACCAAACCATTGTATCTTGATATAGGTGCTATTGATTGGGATCATGTTGATTCACCTATAGAGCCTGAAGATATTTTCCCTAGTGAAGAGATGTTACAACCATTTCATTTTGCATCAGGCTGTGCATATGATGTATTCCATGCTGGTTTGGATCTTGAGTCAGTAGGACCTATAAATCCTATCGATGACATTCATTTGATACCCATGCCTCACCAGCTAGAGGATGGGTCACATATGGCTATAGAAGCGACTTTCGAGGTGGACATCAGTGATGATCCTACTCAACCAAAGAAATTCAAGTTTAGAGAAATTCTATCTCCAGAGGAACAAGCCATCATAATCCCTCTCCTCAAGGAGAGGCCAAACCTTTTTTCTTGGACTTACAAAGACATGCTAGGGCTTGATCCAAAGTTAGTTGTTCACAACCTTTCATTGGATCCCATGAAGAAGCCAATCAAGCAAAATCTGAGGAAAATGCATCCAACCATCACTTTGATGGTGAAGAATGAGTTACAAAAATTATTGGATGTGATTTTTATCATTCCTATTGATTATCCTGAATGGGTCTCAAACATGGTGCCCATGGGAAAACCTGATGGAAGAGTCTATATTTGCACAGACTTTCGAGACTTGAATAGGGCAACTCCAAAGGACTCATTCCCATTGCCTAACATAGATGCTCTTGTTGATGCCACTGTAGGTCATGAGATGCTCTCCCTAATGGATGGTTTTTCTAGGTACAATCAAATCAGAATTAAACCTGAAGACCAACACAAAACCACTTTTATTACTCCATGGGGAACATTTTGTTACAAGGTGATGCCATTCGGCCTTAAAAATGTTGGTGCCACATATCAGCGGGCCATGACATACATATTTCATGACTATATGCATAAAATATTAGAGGACTACATGGATGACTTACTGGCTAAGTCTTTATTGCGGCAAGAGCACGCTGAGATCCTTAAGAAAGTCTTCAATCACCTCATTGAGCACAATGTCAGATTGAATCCTAAGAAGTGCATATTTGGCATAACTTCTGGTAAACTCTTGGGGTTCATCATTTCTAAGAGAGGCATTGAAGTCGATCCTGCAAAGGTAAAGGCTATATTGGAAATGGCCACCCCTACCAACATTAGGGAATTGAGAAGCCTACAAGGCAAGGTAGCATCCATCAAATGATTCATTGCTCAATTATCAGACAAATGTCGACCCATGAATCGGTTGCTATGCAAAGGAGTCCTTTTTCATTGGGATGAAGAGTGCCAACAAGCCTTTGTAGAGATCAAAACTTACCTGGAAACACCACTAGTATTGGCTCCACCAAGGCTAGACGTACCATTTTTACTATACATATCAGCTACTAATTTTTCTTTGGGCACCATGTTGGCCCAAAAGAATGCACAAGATAAAGAGCAAGCCATATATTACATCAGTCGCACCTTGGTGAGTTATGAGCTAGGGTATGCGTATGTAGAAAAGTTGTGTTTAGCAGTGGTCTTTGCAACCAAAAAGTTGTGACACTACATGTTGAGCCATACGACCTACGTTATATCAAAACAAAATCCTTTGTAGTACATGATGAACAAGACCTATCACAATACACGTACTACAAAGTGGATCATGCTATTGATAGAGTTTGATCTAGAGTTCATAAGCCAAAATTCCATCAAGGGACAAGTCATAGCTGATCAATTAGCAGAGGCACCTCTTCAGGATAGCAAGCCTCTCACCATAGAATTTCTCGATGATGCAGTATTTGCATTATCAGATCCACCAAAACTCGAAGAACCTAAGAAATAAAGAGACATGGCATTGTTCTTCGATGGTTCGAAGTGTGAGCAAGGGGGTGGAGTAGGGATTGTATTTATCACACCATAGGGCACTCCATTGCCCTTATCATTCAAACTAGACTTCCCTTGCACAAACAATAACATCGAGTATGAGGCCCTAATATTGGGACTCCAAACAGCCATCACAATGGGCATTAAAAGATTGAATATATTTGGTGACTCCTTGCTCATAGTTAATCAAGTCAAAGGTTTGTTCCAATGTAGGTGCCCACTCTTAAAATCTTACAAAGAGCTTGTTGACACTTACCTAGCTCTACTAGAATGGTATGACATCGAGGCAATCCCTCATACATCAAATATATTTGTAGACACCATGGCATATTTGGGATCCTTAATCCCTCAGAATCCATCTATAGATTTCACAACCATTCACGTTAAAGTGCTCTCGCACTCAATGATACAACATGAGGCTATTGATAATCAAGAGTCAGTCAACATGATCAATATTGAACCAAATCAGGATTGGTCCTTCAGAGCTAGATATTTCTTGTGAATGACACCTTGGGGGTCTTTGATCTCTCAAGGTCCTATGGAGTGTGGTACAACCATTCACCATAGGGTTGTTTCTCAATCTGTATTCATGAGTTCTAGAATGTAGGAGGAATATGCCATATTTTCTATAGAAGTTGTGGCTTATCAAGATTGGATTTCCCAAGTATGAGATTTCCTAAAGCTTGGAATGGTACCACAAGGCCTATCACATGTTGAAATATGAACATTTAAATATAAGGTAACAAGGTACATCTTATTGGGAGAGATCCTTTATAGATGAGGTTATGATGGAATGCTCCTTCATTGTCTTGAGCCGTAGGAAGCATCTTGGGAAATTTTGTAGGCTCACGATGGTACGTGTGGTGGTCACTTCAGTGGCATGGCCATCATTAAGCGCATCTTGAGAATGGGTTACTATTGGCCCACTATGGAAAAATATTATTGCGAGTATGTCAAGAAATGCATTAAATGCTAACATCACGTGAACCTCACACATTTGCCATCACAAGCCTTGCAACCCATCCAGGAAGCATGGCCCTTCTCGTAGTGGGGACTAGACTTAGTAGGGAAGATCTCACCCCCATCCTCAGGCTGACACACATTCATCATAATGGCCACTGAGTATTTCACCAAATGGGTCGAAGCGATCCCCTTGACATCGACAATTGGACCAAGGATTGTGGAGTTTATACTCCACAATATCATAAGTCATTTTGGGGTCCCTTCAAAAATAATATCGAATAATGGGCCATATTTCAAAAACAAAAATGTGCATGCTTTGATGAACAAATACCATATTCAACATAGTTTTTCAACACCCTATTATCCACAAGCAAATGGGCAAGCAAAAGCCTCAAACAAAATAATAGTCTCCATCTTGAGGAAGATGGTGAAAGATAATCATAAGGACTGGCATCTACAATTACCTCTTGCATTATGGGCATACAGGACTAGTGTGCGGATGCCCACTAGGGCAACACCATTTTCACTTGTATATGGCATTGAGGCCATCATGCCCCTAGAGTTGGAAATTCCAACCCTGCACATAGCATTGAAGGACTTCATAGATGATGACACCACATGACAAGGCCACCTTGATCAATTAACGCTTCTTGATGAATGTCGATTCAATGCCTTGGAGCATCTCCACATTTATCAGGATCACCTTGCGTGAGCCTACAATAGTAAAGTCCACTTAAGAGAATTCAAGGTTGGAGATCTTGTGCTCAAAGAAAACCAACAAAACTCAAATCTATCATCACACCTATGAGACAAATTTATGGCAAATTGGATAGGTCCGTACATAATCTCAAAAAGGGTTGGGCCTGGAGCATATCACCTCACATCATTGGATGGTGTTGAAGAGCCTGAGCCTCTCAATATCATCCATTTGAAGGAATTCTATACATAAAATACAAAAATATTCAAATATAAAAAAAACATTCAAATATACATAAAATACAAAAACATTCAAATATGTCATAAAATTACAAACAAATCATAAAAACATAAAATATTCAAAAAAAAATGCTCCAAGGGTATCTTCATGCCGCTTGGTCAAAATAAATCAAAATGCTCCAAGGGTATCTTCATGTCGCTTGGTCAAAACTCAATAAAAATGCTCCAAGGGTATCTTGATAAAATTGGATTTAAGGTAAAAGGGTTTGTGCCTCAAAAAATTCTCTTGGTCACCTCAAAATTTAATGCAACTCCAAGGGTATCTTCATGTCGCTTGGTCAAAATCAATCAAAAATGCTCCAAGGGTATCCTCATGCCATTTGGTCAACCCCTAAAAGCCCCAAAGGCACAATAAGCCCTTTGGTCAAAAAAATAATCAAAAGTACAAAAACAATGCAAAATAATCAAAAATACAAAAACATTTGCATCCACATAGCTGCATCACATTCATATCCATTGCATTTGCACATGTTATGATCACAATATTGCAAATGATGCCACAGTTTGTATCACAACCATAAATACTCAAATCCATCTTCATCCATTCATCCATGTGTGTAACTGTGTTTTTCAACACAACCATTCTTGTTGCTATAAAGAATAGGCTAAGGTTTTCCGGTCATTCAACCATATCTAGTGGTCTTATCAGCTTTTGTGGAAAGCCATCTTGATTAGTAGAGGGTAAGGTCTAGTCATGAATGCCTCAGATATTCAGGATCCCATCACTAATTAAAAACACTAAAATCCTAGTTGGTACAAGGGAAAGATGAAAGCTGCAAAAGTGGTCTAGGTTACCTTAAGAAAAAAGGGTCTTCCTTGCTTATCCCCCTGTGCGACCGGTTCAAAGGTGCTGAGAATTGACAAAAGGACAAGTTCCACCCTACCTAAAAACAAGTGATTATCATCACTACATAAATCCCTTGCTTTCATTAAAACAAGCAAAAATCCCAAAATCAAGCAAAATTCAAAGTCAAAACAAACAAGTGATTTTCATCCCTACATAAGTCCCTTGCTCAAGAGAAAAATCAATAAAAAATAAATAGTGATTTTCATCACTAAGCATGAGCAAGTATCCCAAATAAAATGAAGAAAAGAAGGGAATGGAGCTTGAATCCCTGGAATTCTCAGCATTGTACAAAACTAGAAGGTGATCCCCATTACAGGTTTGGTGTACAACCATGCCTGGCAATGGTGATACCCTTACGCATGATGATATGTCTATCACAATAGCATCTTGCATTTGTGTAGACCAATGTTTGCATGTGGATGAGCTAGCTTTGGGTAACTCAATACTGCCTAGTGGTATAGTCCAACTAAGTCCAACATAGGATCAGATGAACACTTGAGGATCCCCGATCTTAGCAATGGGCTGAAAGAATCCCACCTGACATCGAAGGAAATGCTTGAGTTCTATCTAAATATATTCATTTGCACACACATGGATAATGAATCTCTAGGTCCATGATGAAAGCCTTGCTTTTCAAAAGTCTTGTATGGTCAGTACGCAGCTATTGATAGGGTAACTAGAGTGTTTGAGTCTCAGGAAAAGCCTCAAAACTTCCTATATGGCAACAAATCATATCATCAATCTCATCATCAATTTTCTTTATGAGGTTTTGTGAATTAAAAGGTATTAACAAAGTAGGCTAGATATCGGATGGATGTCAGAAATGATGTTTAGATGACCACTGACTATTTTGTATCTTTTAAATTATAGAAGCTTATCAAGAAACTACACACATTCCATGCCATTACATTTCACATATGGATGTTTAAATAATTAGTTCTTGTAATAAGAATGATTGTTTACATTCATAACTAATATACTTTCTGTGGTGTCACCCATTAGATCGTTAAAATCATATCATATGCATTCCTTATGTTTTAAGTGATTAAAGCATATAGGTTCATTTACATTAGATCAAAAACCATGTAGATAATGCATTCCACACATTGCATTTGCCACATCATAACATAAATTGAATGCATACAACTAAAAGCAAAATTAAACATGCATTTAACAAATAAAGTTGCATCCATAAATACATAGATCATCAATCATCCATCTACACCTAATATCAGATCATTGCATCCACATACATTACATCATATAGCCATAATCAAAGCATGTAAATCCATATTAGTATCCATATATGCATACATCATAAACCTACCATTAAGTCAACTCATGATACATCACATCATAGTAATCAAAAGCATCTACATAAGCATCCATCTAAAACATCCACATCATCATAAATATCACCTATCATCTAACACATACATCATTACATCATAATGCCATCATCACATCACATAAATAAAACAAAAACATAAGCAATAAATGACACACATAATGAATCATAATGTAAATATCTCATATAAATATGTGTATCAAATACATGGATGTACAAAAATACCCATAGGCTATAGTCATATAGGTCATCTGACCTCAAAAATAAAATTCAAGGTGCATCATGAATCAAAATGGGCTTGCACCCCCTATAGCACCACCCCTTGTGGTGGGATCCCTAGGAGAGTGATGTGAGCTAGATCCTGTTGGTCTCTCTATATGAGTCTGGGTCCTCTACCTAGGCTAGATGGAAGACTACCTTGATGTGGAGCGCCTACTAACCTGTGATCCACCTGCACCTACCCTCTCCCTAGGAGTGGCTCCTAGCCTCCTAATCTACATCGAGAGAGTGACAATGTAGGCTGCATCATCAAAAATATTTACCTCATACTCATCTAGCAAGGCCTACATCTACCTAGTCTCTACCCTTGGATCTACCTCTATAGGAACCTATGGTGTAGGAGGATCAACAACAATCTACATCCTAGTAGCACCTCCCTCGATAGTAGCCTACAATACCTGTATCTATGTTGTGAGCTGTGCTATAGTGGCATCTTGCTGTACTATAGTGGCATCTTGCTGTGCTATAGTAGCATCACATTGCTGTACCTAGATCTTGGCCGACTGGAGCTCGACCTCTACCTCATGCAAATATGCTCTCAGAGGAGAATCTCTCTCCTCAGGATCCAACTCCTCCTCCTCCTAGGAGCCTCCTACTCCTCCACTACCACCTACTCTATCGGCTGGCCCCATCCCTCAGTCCTAGCTCGGACTCTACGCCCTACTATATCTACACCTCCATCACCTCCATCATCCTCATGGCCCAGACTACCATCACCATGCCACATCTGATCCCCCCACCACTATGCAAATGCATCTGTGACTCCCCAAGTGACTCCTAGGTCAACTATTGGGGCATCCTCCTCATCAATAAGCTCTATAATCCATGGTGGAGGAAGGTCTCTCTCTACTCTAATGCACCTATACAAGAATGGGATAAGTGGCACATCCTACTATAATCTATATTGATGAAGGATTTGAGAGTAGAAGAAATACTCTCTGATGTCGACCTTGCAACTAATGAGCCATCACTCATGTTGCATCCTAGCTATAAATCTGGTTGGATCATCCCATGTTGGGCACTCATGGTATGGGTACCATATGATATCTCCGGCCTGTAGCCCAATAAAAGTAGCAATGTAATGGGAAATCTCCTCCACATGAGGGTGGCTCTTGTGCTCCTTGCACTCTCGAGCCCATCTGGTAGCATAACACTACATCGAACCATCAATATTTGTAATCTCTATGGGGAGCCCTCTGGGATGATCTATATGGATATGCTCCCATCCCCATATCTGCAGGAGTAAGCTGCATGCAATGTCGACATGACCCCACCGATGGATGTGATACAACTCATCATAGCACTATGCTAGCAAGGACCTCCCCCATGCATAGATGATAGGCTCCTCGCTATCCATCAAGTCCTGAACCATCGCAAGGAGGTTCCATGAGAACCTCAAGCCTAAGAAGTCTAGGATAAGAACATTGTTGATAACCATCAACAACACTGCATGCCTCGTAGAGAAGACCTTCTCCCTGTACCATCGTAGGATAGATACACCTCTAGATTTGGTGTCTTGGAAGGTAGCCATAACATGCCTCTCGAACACCCTAGCAAATACTACCTCATGGTCATTAGTGGTCGAAGAGATGATGGCCACTCCATCAAAAGGAATCCAAAAAATCCTATATACATCCTTCGATGTGATAGTCATCTCACTGGTAGGAAGGTGGAAGGTATTAGTCCTAGGATCCCATCGGTGAGCCAAGGTCATGAGGTAGGCCTGATCCAACATAATATGAGGGAAGCTTGGTCACATACTATAGTCCATAGGCCTTAAACCATGCCCAGTCTATATCATCCATGAGTGGAAGGAGGTCATTTAAGAGCTTTGGGTCTCAAGCTCGAGTAGTAAGAATCTAAGGGCAAAAATCAAAGACATAACTATAGTGCATCTAAGGCATAAATCATAATAAAACATGGAAAAATGGTGCAAATAATGATAGACTATCCTAATTCTAAGTGAAAAGAGAAATAAATGCACCTAATCATGGTAGTAAAAATCAATTAATTATCTCAAAAATTCAAAAACAATAAAAAATTATCCTAAGGTTCATGGTCGTTCTCATCTACAGTGACCAAGAATCGACCGTTGAGGCTGGCAGAGGCCAATTTCCAATGGTCTCATTTTTTATTGTTGTGATTTTGAATTGGTCGCTATCATTGAAAATGGCCCAGCCGCAGGCCAAAATGGCTACTCTGAGTGGTAGCGGCTGATGGGCGACATGAAATATGCGTATGCCCTAGGCCAATAGAACCACAAAAAAATTAAAAAAATATAAAATGGGGACAAGCCCACCAAATTAAAACCTAAACTAAACCTATCTATGGGTTCGGTTCATTGCTAGTGAGTTTAATGAGATTCATTTACCAATTACTTAGTGCGGTTCATTTTTACTAAAAAAAAAAGCAAGGTTAAGGTTTTCAAAGCATACTCGAGAAGCTCCGGCTCCTCCACTCATCGATGCCTCACCCTATGCAACCATAATCCTCAATGCAAAAAGCTCCAAGTTGCAAACTATCACTTTCTCTCCAGAGCTCTGAAAAGTGAATCTCCAACTGGAAGAATGAAAATTCAAAACCCTAGGCTACTTTTATATTTCCAAAGTTATGCCTCAGCCACTACTATCATTAGTGGCCCAAACTTCTTGGCCACTTAGGTCGAGAGTGACCAGAAACAGGCATTTAGGGGTTATTGGACCTGATAGTGGCCAACGAGCATAGACAAAAACAAGAAAATTCCTCCCATGAGGAATAACAAAAAAATCAAATAAACACATTTTGATGATCCATAAACATCATAATGCTCAAAATAACAAAAAAATCACATAGAAACAAAATCTCAAGTAAGCCTCGTATCCAGTTACTTACTCTATCAACTCGATGGTTGCAACGATTTGCACTCCATGCAATTCGGTGAGATGAGTGAGTTACCATAGGGCTACTTGGGGTAAATTAATCATTTTGGAATCATGATGTGCCCCCTCAATCTCGAAGAAGACCAAGATGGTCGAACTACTCCATGGGTATGATAGAATCATCCTAATTCCTTTATGACATAAAAACACTGAGCCAAGTGATTCAACAAAAAGCCTAAATAGAATCACTCATCCTAACTCCCTAAGAAGGCCATTTATGGCTGGACCGCTCCTAGGGATAGGGATGAATGATCATCATAAATAGTTGAGATCACACTTGGATGGGGGTTTTCCCATTAAAAGAACAAGCACTAGAAAGGAACCAAATTAGTCATATTGGTCAAGCGACTTGTCACTTCATTCATTGCCCTTCCCTCATCAATTCGTTGTGTGAGGGGGTAGTTAGCTCTTCAAATAATCATAATCAAATTCAACCAAATATCACTCAATCATATCAAAATTGTGTTCATCCTATGAATCATTGTAGACAACTATTACAAAATTTCCCCTGTTTGCTGGGTTCATAAGCAAAATATGATATTTTTAGTTGTAGCTCTCCTCTGGTCGGATCTCATTGTAGTGACATAAGCTACCCGATTGTGTTTGAGGAATGAGTGCAAGTGAATATGTGCAAGCCCTATGCTAAATTAAGCCTTCCAATATGTTGAAGCAATGATTCAAGGGTGTGCATCATCTTGCATGATTGGGCCATCCAACATTGATCAGACCAATGATCATCATACACCCTACAAACATAGCAATCTACATTTTTTCTCAGTATTGTGTTTTTCCCACATAGCGCATCCCAAAAAGGGGCATCTGTAGACACCTAAAACACATCGTGTTTAGGAGAACTACTCATATGGGCATCCATAGACCATGTGACTAAACCTTGGGACCTTCCAAGTGCCAAAAGTGGTTTTCACCACTCATCTGGGGTAGTCTTAGCCCATCCAAGCCTGGCCGCTATGAACCAGAGCGGCTGAATCTTGGCCACTCTAAGCTTCAAAGCGCCAATCCCTAGCCACTGTAGATGACAGCGACTAAGCTTTAAAATGCAATTTGCCACCAAAATAGCCTAATATCAGGTGGAAGTGGTAGTTTGCATGCAATAAGGCCGAGCGGGGATAACTTTGCATTCCTCCTCACAGCCAGTTTACATGAGAGACTCAAGTCCAGGTTTAGACATCAGTTTAACTGGCCTTCAAACATAAAAAAGACAAAACTTCTCATGCTAACCTCTAGTGTGCATGCAGAATTCAGTCCTAGGGTTGGACATTGACCTAGGGTTTCAAAGACATTATAAGGTGCAAACCTAAGAGCACCAAGGGACTGATCATCAATTCAGAGACTTTTTGCAGAGATACAACCGAGGAGAGCTTTTTGAGACTTGAAGAGCTTTTCTTGTAGCGAAGCCCTATCGGATCGGAGAGAAAATTGGAGCACCTTTTAGGAGCAATGAAGTGTTGGCTGACTTAGGGGTTACCATCTACAGGATATTCAATACATCGGACCAAAAATGACAATCATTTCAACATCAGCAACAAGCCTAGATCCATAGCCTTGGAGCAATAGAGACAGGTTTTCATCTTAGCGGCCACTGTCTCGGATAGTGGCCCGTAGGCCTAGTCTAGGGTTCTTAGCATTAGTTTCTTTCATTTAGCTTATTACATGTTTTCACGCCATTAGCATAGATCTAATTTATTGCATTCATAGCATTAGTTTCTATTATCATTGAGCATCTTCCTGTTTATCATTAGGGTTATTGCTAACAACCTCATCTGGGGAGGCAATCTCGGATAGCTGAGCATTTGCTATTGTTTTCATGCTTGCAGGACTACAGGTTCACTAGATAGGTTATCAACATACGAAAGCAAGAGGATCCCTCTAGGAGCTAGACCTGGAGAAGGAGGCATCTGTAAGCCCTCATACAGTTCTATGTGCATCATCGGGAAGCCTGCGAAAGTGCACCACCCCTTGCAAGGGGATATCATACATCTGCTGCCCCTATTTGTAAAATTTGTATCAAATGAAGGGAATCCCTCAGAGGGATCTATATGTAACCGAACTTGAGAAAAAGCAATAAAAAGCATTATCTATTCATTTCTTCGTATTTTGGTTGTATCTTTCATTTTAATGCATGATTAAGTAAATAATATTCGCAAATAGAGTAGTGGATGGTGCACCGCTTCCCCGGGGTCGCTACAACTACATGAAGGTATATCACAAAAAATTTTGGGACCTATTTGATGCCTATACAACATTTAACATCCAAGCGATCTCATGGGAGTAGAAAAAGCATGTTGATCTCTTGGCATCCATTAGCATTAATTTTTCTCTAATTGAGCATGTGGTGAGAAAACCCAATACTGTGAGGTTAGTTTATAGACCTTCAGTCCCTAAAAAATATATCTACTAGTAAGTGTTTGACAGTGATGAACAAATTGTAAATTTCATGATAAGAGAAGCTAGTAATGTGTAAGAAATAACATTTGATGAGGAAGAAGTTGAGGGATTGATCCAACCATGAAATAATCGTATCCCAAAAGTATTGATTACACTTGAGAGTCTCTTTGATCATAATGATAGAGTAGAAAAGCATAAAATAAAAGTTGATGATAAAGAGTACACTAAACTGTATTTGGGACCTGATAAGTTGATCGAATTTATTATCAATTGCACTCAGGAAGAGTTGGAGCAAATCAAGGAGTTGTGCCATGAGTACCTAGACATTATCATTTGGAGCTACTAGGTTTTGAAAGGCTACAAGAAATATGTGATCCATCATACCATTGAGTTATAGGAAGGGGTGAAACCCTTCAAGATAAATTAGAGGCCAGTATATCCCAAGATTTAAGCCTTGATGAAAGAAGAACTACTAAAGATGTTGGAAGCCAAGATTATTTACCCGATTAAGCATTTTGCCAGGGTAGAAAATCTAGTCCCTATGAGGAAGAAGAATGAGGATATTCACATATGTGTTGACTTTAAGAATTTGAATTAGGTATCCCTAAAGGATCATTACCATTTACCTCAGATTGATCAAATTCTTCATGTAGTTGTTGGTGCTTAAATATTTTTTCTGTTGGATGGATTCTCTGGCTATAATAAAATTTGGGTCAAATATGAAGATCAATATAAAATGACATTCACCACAAAATGGGGAACATTTTCTTATTATCGAATGCCATTTGATCTGTGTCACATTTTCAAAGAGTGGTGGACATAGCTTTCGGTGAGTTGTTAAATTGTGTTATTATGATTTATTTAGATGACATGACTATCTTCTCTCACAACAGGGAGGAGCATATTTTACATTTAAAGCAAGTGTTTGAGAAATACCAAGAGTTCATAATATCCATAAACCTAAAGAATTCCATCTTCATAGTAAAATAAGGAAAGCTCTTAGGCCATGTTATTTTGGAGAAAGTTCTGGATATTGACGTAGCTAGAGTTGAGGCTCTTTTGAAACATCCACTTCCAACCAATAAGAAGGATTTGTAGTCATTCTTCGAGCAGATATTTTTTTTTTAAGTTCATTGCAATTTTTTCCTAAGTGGTAAAGCCAATAAATGATATTTTAAAGAAAAATGTTGATTTCAAGTGGACTGAGTAGAGGAAGCGAGCATTCAAAGAAATCAAAGAAAGAATTGCTAAAACCTCGATCCTAGTAAATCCTGATTATTCAAAGGATTTTATCCTGTATTCCATTGGTGAACAAGAGAGCTATGCAATGGTTCTTACGTAGAAGGTATATTATGGAGATGAGTGGAAAATTGCTTTCTTAAACCAAGTTATCCATTCGCATGAAGAAAATATAATTTTATTGAGAAGAAAGTATATGCAGTGATGAAATCCTAGAAGAAATTTTGGTATTTTTTTCTTAGAGCAAAATAATAGTTTATGTTGTTCATAAAAATGCATGGAGCTTCATCATTCAAGGAGAGATTGGAGACAAGAGGGTTGGTTGGATTTCCAAAATCTAGGAGTATGATGTATAAATCCAACCAACCAAGTTGGTTCAAGGCCGAGCACTGTGTTAGGAGCTTGCAAGAAGTGCTACTTCTGAATCCATGGCTTGCCAACTTAAATATTTAGTAAGTGAAAGTAATTTAGCTAATCACTTTGTAGGTGATAGTGATTGGATAGAGGACATTGTTAATATTTCCATTCAGGAAAGTGTCCTTCACATCTTAATGCCTCACAGAGAAGAATATTCAGACTTCAAGCTCTTAGGTATGTGATGTTGCCAAATAGGTTGTTCCATAGAAACATTAATGGAGTACTTCTTAGGTGCATAAAAGAATTAGAGAACCATAAAATCCTAGAAAAATTCCATTCTAGATTATTAGGAGGCCATTATGTAGGGAGACCAAAGACATTGAATATCATCAAAGTAGGTTATTTTTGGCACACTCTCTTTGCATATGCTTTTAGAGTTAGCCAAAGTTACGAGAAGTGCTAGAGATATGTCTGTAGAAGAAGGAACACAACATTAATCCTCCATGTGATTCAAGTTAAAATGTTATTCCAATAATGGGGCTTAGATTTCATTGGGGTCATTGATCCCAATTCTTTTGTTGGACATAAATACATCCTAATTGCAATTGACTATTTCACTCAATGGGTTGAAGCAATTTCAACCAATAAGGCAAACCATACAATAGTTATATCTTTCCTTGAGGGATTAATCACTCATTTTGGCACACCAAATGCAATCATAATGGAAAATAGAACTTCATCGGTGCTAGGATCAACAAATTTGTAGGTAAGTACAGGATTTATTTAAAGATATCATCAAACTATTATCTATAGGGAAATGGCTTGGTTGAGTCCACAAATAAGAATTTTATCAGGATTCTAAAAATGACTCTAGGAGATAATAGGTGCAGTTGGAACTTGCTCCTGAAAAAAGCATTATGGGATGACCGCATCTCAATAAAAAAAATCCATCAAGATATCCCCCTATTCCTTGGTATATGATAAAGAAGCAATCTTACCCATTTATATTGAATTTTTGACCCTTCAATCATGGCACTTTTTGGATGGTGAAGACAATGAATTCAAACCCATGAGCATGAGGTTGGATCGACTTTTACAATTGGAGGAAGAGAGGGAGAAATTGTACAATGCCTTCATGGAACATGCTCGGATGACACAAAAATGGTTTAGCAAGAAAACTTTTGAGAAGTCATTCAAGGTAGGTGATCTAGTGTTGAAATGAAATGAGAACAAGGCTAAGCTTGGAAAGCATCACAATTTCAAAGTGATATGAGAGGGACCATTCCAAATTTCAGGTTTGAATCAAGTTAAATCATTTCACTTATAGAAAATGGATGGTCATGTGTTACTGATTCCAATAAATGGTCTTTATTTGAAGGTCTACCATTAGTGAAAAAAATCTGATCAAGTATGTATATATGTATACAATTTTTTTTATGTTATTTTATTTTGAGTCAAGTATCTTTAAAATTATAAAAAAGGGAAAAAAAAAGAAAAATAAATGTTTTCACTGGGATAATTTAAGCCCATTCCGAGCAAGTGTTTTTTCCCTGAAATCATATCTTTACTAAGTAAAAAAAATTTCACCCCAAAAATATTTTAAAGGCTTTTCAGTCATGTTTTGGGTGAAAATCATTAAGAAAAAGCAATTCTTTGGCAATTAATTTTGAAGGCAAAGTCAAAGTTGAATTTTAAAATTTGTTGAAGGGCATGATTTGCTTTAAAAGCACCCCTATTTTTAATTTCCAAAAAAGGAGATAAAAAAAGGAGGGGAGAAAATAATATAAGAGAAAAGCAAAAAGCAAAGCAAAAATTAAAAGATGAAAACTTTTATTTTTGCCCAAAAAAGGGGATTCACCATGTTTTTTCTATTTTTAGGGTGAAATTCAGCTGATAAAGGTGCCCTAGTTTGGAGAGTTGCTGACTTTGCCAAAGCCTCTAACAAAGTTTAAAAGTCCATATTTGTTTTCCATGTTGGCCTGGGTGTCCGATATTCCTACCGATTCCAAGGTGTATAAATGGCAAGCGACACTTGCACAATGTATTTTTTAGGTGGAATTTTATGCCCCAATAACAATGCAAGTGAGCACAAACTTGATTTTATTTGACTAGGTAGATTACGTGGCTTGACCAATGCATACCTAATTATATAATATACATAGTGAAGGAGCAGTATCATTCATGCACACTTCATATTTGGCCTAGCATTTCTTCTTTAACATGCACCAATGATTTTTTTCATAGTGGTCAAGCAGGTTGATGAGGTAGACAAGAAGCTATCAGTTTATTTGTGGACTCCAAGATTTTCTAGGAAGGAGTCATTTTACAATTTTAATCACATTTTTTTGGCCCTGCCCTTGAACTTATTTTTGGAACATGTGAGAGAGTGCCAAGGGTGATGAGGGAGGAGATCATTTTAAATGAGAAATGAGACATTTTCTCATTGATGCAAGGCATCATGGTATGAATTTTTAGCTTCACTGGAAAGTCATTTATCCTTTTGTATTTTACTACAGAGCACATTTTTGCATTGTAAGTCATCTAACATACCAAATTCATCAATGGCATCTATTGGGTAGCTCGAGGAAAAAAACTACATGCACCATGCCATTCACTTTGACGATATCGAAGTGGACCAGGTTGACCAGAATAAGCTGATTAATGAAGCTCTCTTTGAACTCAGTATGGTGGAGTTACCCTAGTTATGGAAGTATGACCCTTTGAGTCACTTTGTGACAATGATCAAAGCAAAAATATTGCATTGCTATCCCAGATGAGATATTGAGCAACAAAAAAACAATTTGGAGGGGAATGATCTTGAATGGCATGTCAAAAATATGATGTCACTCCCACCATGGCATTTTTTTATAATATGGAGGTTGAGTATAAATCTATAGTCTAAAAGCATCAGATTCCTCCTTCGGGCCTGTTTAGAAAAATGAATAATCAGTTGCCTGCTTGGTTTGAGGGGAAAATAAACAACTAGTGGGTTATGAGGGCCCACAAAGAGAAAATTGGGTCAGCCTATGGCTTGGCAATGGATGATGTATTTTTAGATGTATATGATGAATATTATGATAGTTATTAGTTAATTTCTTTGACTAAAATTATACCTTAGAGCTTTAAAATATCTGACAGTGAAGATATCATGGACAAAGAGGAGCAACATATGGTTGAAAAAGCACCACTTATGGAGGAAGAGAAATATCCATCATCGAAAGAGTATCCCCAGTGAAAAAATAGGAGTAATCATGAGACACTTCCTTTTTCTAAAATCTTCAAGAAGTCAAGTACTGGTGCAATTTCTTCATCTAGTGTGAATTCTCCTCCTATAGCTGAAGCTACATAGGCTAACATTGTAGAGAATCCTCTTTTGATTCATATGGAATAGCTCAGCCAACATGTGAATATTATAAATCTTGAGGATGACAAGTACAGAGAATAATCCAAGGAGCAATCAGTATTACAACTACCCTCATTGACTCAAATGATGTTAGAGCCTAAAGGTACATTTTCTTTACCCTCTTCCCTTACTCTTGAGCACTTGATTATTTCCACACCCCTCTATGTAGTTGTCTCTTCCATTTCACCCCCATTTGGTATACCTTCTATTTCTATTTCAATTCCTGTTTCTTAGTCCCCAGTCACCGATGCTCCCTCTTCTTATATTTTTGTTTCTTCTATTTCCCTTTATTTCATTTCCTTTGCATCTAGTCCCAATATATTTTTTCTTCCTTCATCATCCATCCTGGTAGTTTCTACCATGGATTTAAGTACACAAGCTCCCCCTCGGGTGAGTGTAACTATAGTTGAAACCCTCACTTCCACTCCCTCAACCACTTTTGTTCCACAAAATGTTCCCATTTCTACTTCCCTTCCTAAGCCAAGCCCTCAGTAGGCTCATTTTTCCCTACTCCATTTCTAAATTTGTAGGTGCTACTAGAACCAAATATGGAGATTGTGTTAGAGCATCTTGTTGCAGTAAAAATAAGTCAATCCCACTAGAGTTCATCCGAATGGCTAAAAAGTTGTAAGCAAAAATAATCTCAAGCTCCAGCAAAGACATTTAAGAAGGTCACTTTTGACACCAAAGCTATGGAGTCCCACACTAAAAATGATCCCCCAGATCCAGATGCCCAAAGGAGAAAAGGATCCTAGTGATTATACTTATAAAGTCATTATAAAGGATCTAACACATATTGGTACTATGAATAATATGGGGAATAAATGGGTGGATATGAGATCTCTTTACCTACAAAATGAGAATTACAAGAAAAGATTTTTTAAGGTTGAGGAAAAAATTGTTGAGTTAGATGAAGCTCTAGCCGAAAATAGGACATAGTTGGAGATAATGAAATCAGAGGTAGAGCATTGGTAGCAAAAAGCAGAAGAGTTGGAGAATATAGTCAAGGGATACTAGCTATCTTGGGTAGGAGTGGAGAATCAAGTGCAAGCATTAACTACCTAGCTTGAATCTTTATAGAATCAGTTGGCTGAAAAAGCCACGCAGTTAGTGGGCTTCTCTAAGGAGAAATTCAAAGAAGCTCATTGCCATCTAACTGAAGACTACATGAAAATGGTAGCAAAGGTTCTCAAGGTTAAGATGTATATTTATTAGGCTTGGATAGTAATTTTTCTTGGTGATCAGACTATGGAGCGTGTTGAGGAGTAGCTAGAACCAAAACTAGAGATGGCACTGAATATTTAGGTATTGTCTTAGTTTGACTTCCAAGTTACACTAATGAGACATATGGATTGAGCTTGGTCCATGACTAGGGTTACATTGTACAAATATTTTTCTAGGTTGGAGCTGGCAAGAGAGGATCAAAATTTGATGACTATGTTTGAATAGGAGAGTTGAATTTTGATCATTTATTTTGAGGCTCTAGCAGATACGAGGTTTTTAATGATCAGGAGGAGATTTTACCAAAGAAATATTTGGAGGCAGCCTAGAAATTTTTTGTAGAAGGTATTTCAAAAATCTATGGTTGGGTGGAACCAATTACGGAGGAACATTTATTGACATGCATGAAGAGGCTTACCCGCATTGAGTCATCCCTATTGGAGCTCAGTCAAAGAGCTAATCACATCAGTTTAGATCATATCCAAAGGTTGCATTTTGTCTTTGATTCACTGAGTACACTCTCTATGTTCACTTTGGATTCTCGGGTTGAGGCAGTTGTAGTGTATTAAACTACCAATGCAAGTATTGCCAAGCAAGAAGCACAAGTACGAGCAAAAGCATAGCAAAAAGAGGCTACAAAAGAGCAGGAGAAATAGGCACAAGAGGAAAGAAAGAATAAAGAGGCTGCTAATTCAAATATACCATATGATGCAGCCGATGCTAATGACAACCAATACCAATGGATGAAGGCCTAGGGTCGATTGCATTCATATGAGCTAAATACCTTGAGATCCACCAAAAGTATTGGTAGTTTTACCACACTAAATTTTGATTGTAAAAATTTTGAGTATGAAAGATAAATGTAGTTTTTGGGCTTGTCTTTTGTATTTACTATTTTACTGTTAATGTTTTTACTTCCCTTTTTTTTTTTTTCATTAACATAAATTAAAAGAATGATTTTTCTTGTAAAAGCAAATTAAATTCAGCATTAAGATGATTTTGGATCAAGGAAAAAGAAAGAAAAATATTTTCACCCCAAGTAAGGGGCAAAAATCATTTTTACCTTTTTCTTGGGTGAAATATGGTATTGAGATACTTCTACCCAAGTTTCTCCCAAGTCGGAGCAAAAGCAACAAAAATTGCCAAACTAGAAACAAAGAGACGAGTTCACAAAGATAAAATTTAATGATTTCGCCCGAGCTTGTGCATTCCAAGATGATTTCACCCTTTTTTTGGGAAAATTATGATGTTGGTTAGTTTCAGAGAAAAAATAAAATAATTCAAATTCAATGTCACCCTAGAAAGAGTGCGAAAATTATTTTTGCCCTTATTTTGGGTGAAATTCCATTTTTAGGTAATTTTGGACTAAAATCATTAAGCAGACAATGTTTGGGGTGAAAGCAATGCACTAGTCAAAGTCAAACTAGCTCCGCAATAAGTAGGGAAGATGGTGAAGGTGTTTCCTAAGTGATTTCACCTTGTTTTTAGTAGGTTTAATGATTTCGCCCAATTTGGGGTGAAAGCAATGGAAGTGCTCAAGTTTGGAGCAAAAGTAGCAAAAATGCATCCTCATGCACTGGTCAATGTCAAAGTCATCCCAACTTGGGGCAAAACTTATTTTTGCCCTCCCTTGGGGGTAAAATTCCATATTTTTCCCACAAGTCAAGCAATATAGCATTATGGGGTGAAATTCCTGAGAATATGGTTTTGGGGATAAATTAATCAAATGAAGGGCAAAACTCCATTTTTTAGTGCAACCGTCAGCAAAGTAAACCATTTTTGTCATTGATTTTAATGAAAAAGCTTTTCACCCTATTGCCTGGGTGAAATCAAGATTTTGCCTCTCTTTCATGATGAAGCTCCTTTTAAAAGTGCATTGTTGCAAATATTTTTTGGGAAAGGTCGAAGATTGATGAAATTTAATGCTTGGGGCAATGAAATCGATATTCCAAAATTTTTGCTAAAGGGTTGCCAAGATTAAATGCTACACCCTAATTTTGGTGCAATCTGGTTCATTCTCAAGGTGCCTTCACTTATTTTGCTCCTTTTTAGAACAAATTTAATTTTTATTGGGTCTCTCCTAGTGAAGATAAAATTTTGAGGTGCAAAATGGTGGAATGGTGACCAGAATTTAATATCTGAGCTCCTGATTGTCGTATAATATTACCGAGTTTCAATGCACAAAAAATTGGAACAATTTTCCTATCGTCCATCTTTGTTGATTTCCCAAGTGTTCTTCATGAAAGAAGGATATTTGCTTCTTAAAGAATATTTTGATTCGATCATCACTGCTATCGAGGAGAAAATTACTCTTGCTAATATTTAACCAGCCAGTATTTTGTTTTAATACAGATTTAATTTTAGAGGTGAAATCCTCTATAAATACTAAGCATTTTTATGTAATGAGGGAGAATAGATATTTTTCCAAAAAATATTTTGAGTTCTCTGTATCAATAGAAGGATATTTGGCTCTGGTTCTTGGAGTAGTGTTGTATGAAATTATTTTTTACCTTTCATTTCTATTAAGTTCATGATATTTGTTAGGTAAATCTAAATTCTACATTTCTAAAGTTAATTCCTGGTAGAGACATGAGTTCTAAAATGTTCATTGGAAATTATCCCTGCAATCTATGAATGGTTCATATGCTTTCCTTTTCATTACATTCAGATTAAAACTTGATTTAGATTTTTATTTCTAGTTTATCCCCACATTTCATCTCTGGATTATAGCCATATTTCCCATTCCTTTCTATCATTTCCTATATATTTCCTATTGCCCTAAGCTTTAAACCGAATTAGACTAGTAAGGGAACCAACCCTCTCTAAATATTGACCCGAAGGACATCTCTCTCCTTCGACATTTCAATGTTGGCCAGGTCTAGGGCACCTATATTTTATGATTAGGTATATTTGTGACCAACAGGAAGGTCCACCATAATAAATTTCTAAACCACTATAAGTTTAGGGTGTTTGGCTATAGTCATTACTAGATATTTCAAGATTTCAATAATTTTTACTCTTGTTCCATCCATATAAGTTATCCCTCTTGAATCCTCATTATAAGGAAGGTCTATTTGTTCACATACAACATTTTGCATTATTACCTTTGAATAAACTATATAATTATGTAATAAATACCCTTTAATTTCCAATGTAATGTAAAGGGGTCACAATTTCATCATTTTTTACTTTGGTGTAATCAAGATGTCAACCACATTTACTTGGATATGTGATGGGTTTTTAGCCACTATATTTGTTGTTCAACTAGATTAGGTTGATTGTGAGACTATTTTTATATACTCATTTTAACTTTAATATAACTTGCTTTCTGTAATAAGTCCCTTTATCTTAGTAATAATAAAGATTCCAAAATATTTAATTTCACAAGCATATTTTCAACTCATTTGTGATGTTGAATTTTAATTCTATAACATTATTTTCATTATTGCAAAGACTACTCAACCTTCACTAGTTAATGATGGATACTTTAAATCCTTTTTTCATAGTTTTATTTAACTTGTCTCATCCACCCTATTTTTTAATTCTCTAGTTCCTATTTTCCCTACTATGGGATTGCTACTCTTGCCTCTTTATTTGTTGATTTTATTTTGGTATACGTCCATTATTCTATGTCACAAGTTGATTCAATGGAATTGGACTTTTATCTTTGGGATGTAGAGGTGGCCATCCTATTCTTAATACTATAGCACCTATAGGTAACTTTGCATGTTTCCATGAAGCTAATCAGGATGCCACTAAGTGGGTTTGATATTTAGTTTTTCTACTCCACTTTACAACTCCTTGTTGTTGATTTGTTAATGTGGCTTGATCTTCAAAAGAAAAACCATCATCAAATTCAAGTATCCCATAATTATTATAAACTGTGTTGTTGGCATTGGGTTCCATAGAAACTAATTATTGTCCCACTACTAACTAGTCTATTTTTGGCTTATTATTTATTGGTTGATTTACTATGGGTGGTGGGACCTTCATTAATTGACATTCCATTGCCACTTGTTGCACTTGGCACTATTAAATATAAATAATTGTTTAAGCATTGTGGATATCCACTACATACTTTATTGGGTTATACGCAATGTTATAATGAATAACCATAGTGTATTTATTTCTAAATTGAAACTTATTTATATTGTTTTATAGTTGATTAATTATTTTACCACTTATTTGATGAGGAACTTAGTCCTTAGAGATATACAAGGTTATCTTCTATTGTTAGTTTCATGTTTGTTATAACCCATAAATTTATCTTTGATTTATAATCCATTAATTTGTCATGCTTCTTAATAATGAGCATAATTTCTCTATTTGTAGGTCTAATTGACCACTAAATCCTCTTGATTTTTGTGTAAAATAATTTTAATTTAATTAAGGAATATATGTAGTTGATGACTATTATGGAGTAGGTAATGTCGATAACTAAGCTTGGAATGTGATAGTGCTTAGAGAAGTTTGGCCTAGGAAATCCATGGTATAGGGAGTGTTAGTTTAAGGATATAACAACATGTCAAGTGGTATTAGGGTGGCTTGAGGGGCCAAAAGTAGGGTATTTTAATAATTTTTCATGTGTTTCTACTATATATTTATGATTAGTGTTATTAAAAATAGATGATACTATATTTATTAGGTATGAGGTTATGTCATGTGAGTTGTGTAGGCCATTGGTGGTGTAGCTGGCAATTTCCCTAGTTAAATCAATACATTATCTATATAGTTTTCTTGTTTATATGCCTTTAATAATATTACATGATCAATGTTTTACACCATCATTGCCAAGTGTACTTGCTCATTCATTTGTATGATATTTACCAATATGAGTTACAAAGTCCTCATAAAATTCATGTTGTAAGTAAAAATATTTTTATTGGGTGTGTTTAAATGGAATTTATCTGAAATGGTACCAAATATAGATTTATAGGGTTACCAAACCATTTACAAACACCATAATAATTAAGGCTTGGTAACTAAATTATTGAGTAAACTTATACACCACATTACAACTTTATCTCACTAAAAATTCTAATAACCATACTATAACATAATCTTCTTGGATTCAATGAATTAATTTAAAGGTTTATAACTCATTGAGATGGTCTAATATCATATTACTACCGTTCCTATTAAAATTTTGGAAGAGACTTCATAATTATGGTTGGAATTAATAAGTAAATCAATAAGTTCAATGGAGCTTGGTATGTTTAGTTGGGAAGTTAGTTCTAGGGTATCACTTGCACTTGCATTTAGAATAATGGAATTCCTTTCCCTTATGGCACATATTAACCATATCACATTTGATACTAATATGGACCATTTAAACTTATGTTGGTTATTACTAAGAATATTGAGTCATTTGTTGGTTTTGTGTAGACTAAGGGTCTTACGAGATCATATATTGTTGTGTTTGCACATCTTATGGTGCATTTTGCATGGAAAAAAGATTTGAAATTTATTTTTAATTTGGATTCTATGTAAACCATTGGTTTTAATACACTTTTTTAATATAACAATTCACTATGATATAAGGATTTGACATATTTTATCAATCTTGAGGATTTAAATGATATTGTAAAGATAATTGGTATGGAATTTATAGAAACTATTATTGACTTGAGGGAAGTTGTATATACTAGGATAATGGCTAATTCTAAAAGGTGTTATAAACTCGCATAATTCCTTTATGTTGGTTTGGTGGAAATTACCCAATTTTGTGCAACATTCTAACTTTGTTGTGGATTTTATAAGGTCATCTAATTTTTTAAAATGTTATGATTTTTCTAGACCTATTTTGTTTCCCTAATAGGATGGTTTTATGTGTTACGATAAATGTTAATCCCAAGTTAATTTTGCATAATTTATTGTCTTGGGAAACTTTCCTATTGGCTTGGCTCAACTTATTGTTGACTAGTGCATGTTTACTGATTTGGTGTAGTCAATTGTTGACTAGTCAAAACTTATTGTTGTTTAATTTAGGATTATGTTACCACTTGTTGTAAAGGAATAGGATATATAAAATTGTATTATGATATAATGATATTTTATTGGTATGATAGTTTGGGAAACATACCATGTAACAATTTTTTTATACTAGTTTGGATAAAGGGATTATTTATAGTCCAAATTTGACCGCTTTGTGTTGTGGTTGTGGCTATTTTATCACTAGATTACCTTATTGAGGTACAAGTATTAACATATACTAATGGAGTTAAATATAAAAATTATATAGGTATGTAGAAAATATCTAGGTTTGTAATGGGGTTAACCATAGTAACCATTGTTTTCTTTCCTTTTGGGTGTCATTTGTTCCTGGAGTTTGTGATATTTCTTTTGAATCTTGTATACAAATTACAGTGGTAGGTTTCTTCTATTTAGTTCCTTTTTTAATAGGAAATAAATATGAATAGTTCAATATATATTATTGAATCATATTATTTTGACCTTGTATTCATAATATTTTTTTATACTTTGTTACACCTACAAAATTGTAAAATTGGCCTTAAAACAATATGAAAATTAATTTTGAAATATAAGGGAGGCCTTATCCATTTCTTCAAAATATTTAATGGTACAAATCAGGAGGCCAATATGGGTTTTGCTTCAGCTTTGGAAGACGATGTTGTCAGCATCCATGGGATTGATTTTTAAATCACTACGAAGATCATTGCTGAGATCACTGGGTAGGTCCTCGATGGTCAGGGTCATAAGGAATAAACACAATTGGGAAGTTGAATTATCCTACTATGATCCTGCTTCCAAGCTGAGGAAACTTCATAACAAAGGTCTGTACTACCATTTTTTCTACTCCTTGGAAAGAAATCCTTAAGCCTGTAATGCAGTATCTAACTACTAATGACCCTGAGTCTCAGCTATGTAGTTTCCATTTGTCTTTTATTAATCACTTTAGAGATGCCAAAATGCTCAACATCCCTAAATTCTTGTACTGGTCCATGGATTATTCCATCACCTCTACCCGTGGTAAGAAAGAGGAGGGTTGGCCTTACCATCAAGGCCTTTTTAAGATCCTATATAGCTTCTTACTTCAGAAATTTCCCAAAGGAAACCTCCCTGCCCCTGAAAACACTGAGGATGATTCTTCTTCTACCCCCAGTCCTAAGGCTACCAGCTCCAAAAGGAAAGGTAAAGCTGTGAAACCCCAACCTATTTCCAATATTAAGAAAAAGGTCAAGCTTGAAAAAACTCCCACCCATTGCTCTCAGAGGCTCAAGTTTAAGGATACCCCCACTCCTGAGAAAACTAAGAAAGAACTCAAGTCTATCCTTGGCTCTCCTGATATGGTGGAAAAGTACCTGCATAAACTTGTCATCCAATATTCCTCTACCACCATTGATCATTTGGATATTGCCTACATTGCTCTCGGGAAATAAATTACCCAGCTGAAGGACCATTGAAATGCTCTTAGCCTGCTCTTTTTTTATGATTCATTTGATGAGGAGGGCCCTACCTTTTCTACTGTAGTAGGCATATCGAACATCAAGGATAATGTCAAGGAAGACAAATTCATAGAGATTGCAAAGAAGATATTTAAGGGTGATCCTAAGGATGCTATCAACACTGAAGCCAAGTACACTGAATAGGATGCTAAATGGGATATTATGATGGCTTCCCCTATGCAAATGGATGCACCTAACTAACGTTCTGCTTTCTTTTTTGCCTCTCTACTAGTTTTTCTTGTCTTTTGGCCCTCTCCTCGGGTCTGTTGTTAGGGTTCCTTTCCTCTTCCTATTTTGTTTGGATGCATTTTGTCCCTCTGGAGCATCCTCTTTAGTTCCTTTTGGGGTTTCCTTGTTGTTGTTCCTTCTGCTTCTCTGTTGTTTCAAGGCATTGGGGTGCCTTTCAAATGCCCCATTTTTTAATATATAATCAAAATATGAAAATTAATTTTGAGTTCAAAGAGTAAATAATTATTTAACCACAAATTGAATCAACTTCTATGATTAGAGTGAAATGCTAATTTGAATACTTTGGGAAAAAATTGAGTACTTTTACAAAAATATTGAATAGTTGGTTTATGTTCTACAAAATGGTTTTCATAATAGGTCAAATTAACATATTTAACATTATCAAAGTTCAATAGAGAAAGTTGTTTTTTTATGAACTACTTTTCCAAGAATGGCACTTGGGTTCAAGTTTCAAAATATTTGAAAGTGAAGAACACAAGCATATACTAAGAGGGGGGGTGAATAGAATAAGATCAAAATTTTACTTTTCTTTCCAAAAAAATATTATCCAATATTATCAATTGCAATATTAATAGCAATAATCAAAGCAATGCACAAATAATCACAAACATGAGATACACAAATTAAACGTGGTTCCCCCATTGTGGGTTACGTCCATGGAGAAGATATTTCTTCTAAATTTTCTCAACAAATATCTTGGGAATCAATTTCCTATTACAAGGTTTATGGACCTCTATCCAAAGGATATCTCAATCCCCAATACTCTTTTTTGTGGATCTCTCTCCATAGGAGAACTCTATCCCCTTTGCTCTAGTTTGTGGATCTCTCTCCATAGGATAACTCTATTTCCTTTGCTCTAGTTTTTGGATATCTCTCCATAGGATAACTCTATCCCCTTTGATCTAGTTTGTAGATCTCTCTCCATAGGAGAACTCTATCCCATCTACTCTGGTCTGCTCCAAATATTGCTCTCAAATTTATCTTAAATCTGTATCGAACCCTATCACAAGGCTAGCATAAATATACTCTAACTTTGCTCATAAATTTGTACCAAACCCCGTCATAAGGTTAGCACAAATCTACTCTAACTCAACTCAAAAATATATCTTAATGTTGTTTCAAGTATTTACAAGACTTACTCAAATCTACCTCAAAGCTGCTCCAAGTATTCTCACAAGAATTGCTCAAATATACCTTAAAGCTGCTCCAAGTCTCCTTACAAGACTTGCCCAAATTTATCTCAAAGCTACTTCAAGTCTTCTCACAAGAATTTCTTGAATATATCTTCAAGCCTTCTCAAAAGACTTACTCAAATATACCTTCAATCCTTATCAAAAGACTTAATATAATATTCCTTCAAGAATTATCAAAATACTTGCTCAAATATGCCTTCAAGCCTTCTCAAAAGACTTTCTCAAATCTGCCTTCAAGACTTCTCAAAATACTTACTCAAATTTACCTTCAAGCCTTCTCAAATGACTTGCTCAAATCTGCCTTCAAGCCTTCTCAAAATACTCGCTCAAATCTACCTTCAAACCTTCTCAAAAGTCTTGCTCAAATCTACCTTCAAGCCTTCTCAAAAGACTTGCTCAAATCTGCCTTCAAGCCTTCTCAAAAGACTTTCTCAAATCTGCCTTCAATCCTGCTCATATAACCTGCTCAAATATTTCCAATTCTTCCATACAAACAAAGCTTAAGTCTCTTTCATAAATGCTTTATTCAAACAGACATATTCTAATTATAATTCATTTAACCTCTAGAACATATAGAGAATGATATATACTATCAAAAACCCAATATGTTCTTCACATTCATAAATCTTGCATTCAATTAATCCAGTATTTATCTCTTGCAAAATCCCTTTCAAATAAAATCAAAATAGTGTATAAATTGCTTCACAAAATTGGTCTATTTTTCTTGTAAATTTTCTCTCAAAGATCAATCACACTAATGCACAAATTTCTCTCACAATATTGATCTCAAATACTTTCCTTCAAACCTAAATTGCCTTCAAACCTAGCACTAGTAGCTCACAATATCTAGCACAAATGTCTCAATCTCTTTCAAAAATGGAAGTATAACTTGTTCTCAAACTCTATCTCAAATGTTTCCAAAACCATTCAACAATGAAGCATAAGAGGATATCAAACTCTAGCACAAATGGTTTCCACTTCATTCATCAATGTAGCACAAATTCTAGCTCAAATATTTTCCAAAAATGCATATGAACTTAATCCTTATATCTCCTCCTTATGACATCACAAGATATGCCCAACCAAATACCTCAAATAAGGAGTATTGTTACCATACCTCTTAGCTTTCTTTTGATGGAGATGAGCTCTCAAAACCTATATCAAAAATTATTTTACCCTTTTATGCCACTTTAAAGGTTAGTTAGCACAACATTTTTCAACAATCCATATAAGAAACCTTTCCTCAAAAATAGTGCACAAAAATATTGTTTTACCACTCCTTTTATTTTTCCAATGCAAGGTTTTTAATCACTAAACAACTCCTCTCAAAATTTCTTTCACAATGTTGTACTACACATAGTACTTAACCTTTGAACACCTTATTAATCCTAAGTGATTTTCAACATTAGCAACCAGAAATCCTAAGTGCATATCATAAATTAAATCCCACTTCAATATACCTTATACCTCCTAATATATCTCAATTTAATTAAACACAGAATCAAAAATATCACATAGTAATTATTGTGCAAATCTACAACCTTATGTCTCCATAGAAAATTGCACACCAAACAATATAAAAATTTAACCCTTATATCTCCCTAAGTCATGCGGTATGCATACCTTAATTTAATCAAAAAAATTACCTTACCTCAAGCACTACCATTGTGACTTGATATTATCTCTCCTCGTTGGCCTGTGCCCTAGCACTAGGGTGGACACCACATGGGCTAGATGTCCACACAATAACCAAGGAGCATGCACTTATTTTTCACCTATTGTGTTCAATGCTTCTTCCTCAATCAAAACAAAAAAAAAAATTCTGCTATGATTCGAACGCGTAACCTCTCACCTGCCACGCTCTTCGCAAGCCCTGCCTGCCACTTGGGCTATCCGCCCACTTGGAACAAAATTGTGTGCTTCCTCTTTAATATCTTTGTTTCCCTCAAAATGTGCAAAATAATTCATCTTATTCTCTGCCTCCACAATGTGCTCGAATGAATGTGATTCTTCCTTGGTAAATGATATTAGTCCATGCAAATAATTAAACCTTTTTATACACTTTTTTTTGTCCTACTTAGACGTGGGCTCAACCTTTTTATTTGCATCCTTTTAAATTTGAATTCTTGGCACCTTTTGATAATTCAAATTTATTTTAATTTTTAATATAATATTTAACCTTGGTTTTAAATATTATTTATTATATTATTTAACCTTGGTTTTAAATATTATTTATTATATTATTTAACCTTGGTTTTAAATAATATTTTTGCTTGTAGTCCTTTGTCAACTTAATTTCTTTTTGAGGTCTTTGTCCAATGCACTTTCAGTACTCCTTTTAATAAGTCATTTTGGCCTAAATATTATAATATTATAATATTGTCTCTTTTAATCCTTAGTCACTTGCTTTACTTTGAACCATGGTCTTAAACTTGGGCCTTCAACCTTTTAACCTCAATAACTTTGACATAAATGACAAAAATATACTCAAAATTTCCAATAGAAAGTTAGAGAGCAAGTTACAAATTTGGTAAGTGGATCACTTTGTAAATAATTGAGAAAATCAGTCCTTAAGTAAGACTGGAAAATAGTTTTTGTAAAAATTTGAGGTAATGTTTTACATAGAGATGAATCATTCTATCAAAGAGAGTTAATTATCATGATGTAAAGTTTGGTAGATTTTGGAATTGACCTACAAAGTTGAAAGACTCAAAACTAGATGAATCACTCCATTTTTTGGAGGATCAAATCACTCTTTTAGGAAGATGTATTCTTCAAACTAGCCAAAATGAATCAACCTTTTGATTGGATGAGAAATTTGTTATTTGGAAGAGTTGATGTATTTTCTAATAAAAGAGAATGAACCACTCTATTTAAACCTATAATTTTCAATCAAGAAAAACATATGAATGTAATTTGTTCAAAATTTTGATGTAGAATTATAAAACTAAGATGGATTATTGAGTTATTAACAAAAAAAGTCACTATTCCACGGTCTTTATAGATCTAAACATATAGAATCAATGTAAAATGATCAAATCTAAAGTTAAAACAAGCAGATATAAAAAATATATTTTGGGTTATTATGATGTAGTGCTATGAACAAACCCTTTAATAGATCCCAAGAAATTTGAATCAATTTTGTACATTTCTAAAAAAATAAAGCAAGCAATATAGGTCTAATTTCATATAGAAATAATTCTTATGGGTCCCATTACGCATGTTAGAACTATTAGTTGGTAAAATCATCTAGCTCATGAGATCATAGTTCAACATAGAAAGGGGATAAAAATCCTTAATCTTAAAATCATTGGGTTGGCTTCCAAGTCCCAACTAGAATATTTAATCTTAATGAATCTAGTAAATTTGTGAAAAAAATATAATAAAGTAAAGTAAAATCCAAATAAATAATAAGTATGGTCTTTTGACCATTGCAATGTGAGTTTTGATCTAGTGAATATCTTTAGAAGTGACCAAATAATTTTGGAATGATCAAATACATGAATTACTTGTAACAAAAAAGTAAAAAATACTATCTAGAGATGGGAGAGTAGAGCCACAAGCATTTTCTAACTATAAATCAAGAAAAGTTGTGAAAAAAAATAATAAAAAAATTGTATTTAAATCAAAAAATTATACTTCAAATATTAACAACGTAATTAGAAACATATCCAAAATGATACCTATATCAAATAAAAAGGATAATTTCACATTAAAAAACTAACCTTATCTATGGTTTGATGCTTGTAGACTTAACTCAAAAGCCACTATAATATATTAAATACCAAATTTTAGTTGAAAATATTATATAACATATTATAAAACTTTTAATTAACAAGAAAATTAGGCTTCCAATTAAAACTAAAATTGATTTATTTTAGGGCTAAAACTATGATAAAATTAGGTGGAAAACATACAACTTGTTTAATTGTTGATTTAACAAATTAATTAAAATCTTGGAAATTTCAATTTCATTTGCTTTGGCTCTTTATAATATAAATATACAAAGATAAAGAGGTGGAGGGAAGCTTTTATGAACATAATATTCTAATGTAATCTCGTGTAAGAAATAGGCTAATAGAAAATATAAAGTACCCAATTGGAGCAAGGAAACCCTTTTTCTATTTTTATTTTATTTTCATGTTACATGTATAAGTTTTCTAGAGCAACAATTTTAACCTTAAGAACCACAACAAGTAATTTTTATGGATAAGAGAATAATTTTTTTGGGAAGAAAAAATATACTTGTTATGCAAAATTCACATGGCAACTATTAGATTTGTTAAACATGACAAAACTTATGGACTTCATATTCACTAGACTTGCCTTCTAAAATGATATTTTTTGTTCAAGAAAAAATCTTTTACCAATCAATGGAGAATACTTCAACAAAAAAACTGATTATACTCATCATAGGAAAGTGATCATAAATGTTACTTAATTTGAGATTGCAAATCCAAATTCAAATTAGCTCATGGGGTGAGAGATTAGCCAAAAATGGAATGGTGAATCCCTGAATGGTGGAAGAAGAAGTTTTCCATAGGAATAAGATCAATATGCAAAATAAGACAAAGGACATGAAATCCAAGAAGGTCCAAAATAACAATGACCACATGCAAATGGAACAAATAATACAATCCAATGATAATATCCCACTACATATTTTAAGATTTTTTCTAGTTTACAGTAGCCAATCCCAAACAAGGGCATAATCAAGGGTGAAAACACATAATAGGTGGATAACTGACTTTAAAATAGTAGGGTAGAATTGTATTGCAACAAGTGGAAATGCATCAATAGGAGAAAAAAATTGGACCATTGGAAAGTAATCAAGGAGAGGCTAATATTTCTATTCATAGCAAGGAAAAGAAGTCTATTCCCAATATGGGAAGATAATCTAGTAAAACGTTGCCAAAAATGATCTTTTGGGATGCCTTGAGAGGAGGATAGCCTCAAATAAATGTAGTTACTAATAGTCGGATTCCCTACACACCTTTGAGAATTCCCATAATAAAACCTAGGAAAATAGCCTCAAAGTAGATTAAAACAAAAAATGGCTCTCCCATAGTCTAAATATAGATATCAAGCATATAGACTAGGATCAACACTATGTAATATAAAGGAATAATCTACTAATTTATGGGTCTTCGTCTAGCCACCATAGCTTTCAATATGTGGTTTACTAGAGGTGAGTTAAATATTTTTGCTTACCTCAATGGTTACTTAGTTCTTTTTACTAATGATGAGGATAAAGAATATGTTTTCTAGGGAGTCCTTGGTTTTTAGGTAGGTCAAGGCTTTTCATAAAGTCCTAGCATACCAAGTTCAAGGTAAAAGAGAAAATTCCCTTAGTAGCCCTAGTCTGGGTGAGACTTTTTGGGTTACCATATAAGTTTTGGAACTAAGATATCTTCATGGAAATAGGTAATACTCTAGGATATTACATGATAATATCTTATAGTACAAGTTGATTTGAATAAATTATTTATGCCAAAATTATTATTCTCATCAACCTTGACAAGCCCTTACTTAAAAATATTACTTTATAGTTTGGGGAGGATACCTGGGAACAAGATATGGACTATGAGAACATCCCCTTTAGGTGTAGGATTTGTCATGAATATATTCACCTAGCTAGGGACTTCAAATATTAATTCCCAAATATAAAATAAGAGAAAATTGCCTTTGGAGATTTCCAACTACATAAATAGAAGAAAATGTAGAGAAAACAAACAACTAAGAAATATACAATCATCTACATCAATAATTTTGCTAACCTATCAATGGATTGACATGGAGTACATCATGGATATATAGATCCTAGAAACCCCACTTTAGTCCCTAAAAAAGGAACAATAGTTGAATAAATAAATCACAAAATTTATCCAACTCTAGCTCTATCAAGTAGCCCACAAGAGACCCCAACCCAATAGTTGAAGAGATCCCAAAGGAAAAATACAAGCCAAGAGAAATATAATAACTCTAACTAGTAAAATGGAGGAACTCATAAAGTAATAGATAGTGGAGGTGACATCCAATAATATTTTATAGGGCCATGGTGGTATATTCACCTATGCTAGTTTTGGAGGCCATCACCAAAACCAATAGGAGTCAATCGATAGTCTACTAAAAAGATGAACCTAGATACAAAACAAAGGGCAGGTAGAAATACTACTCAACATCAAATAGGAAAATAATATGCAAAGCTAATATAAATTGGTAAGGTCAAGGATCTCATCCACATCTTCAATATTGATGATTGATGAAGTACATAACTTGGAAAATTTGAGGGCTTAATGGTAGCACATCAAAGTATAATGAAGTAAAATGAATGATTTAGCATCATCATCCATAGATTATTTTCATCCAAGAAATGAAATTTTTGATGGAAGATATGTAGATATATGAAAAAATAAATTGCATACATGTAGAGTGGAATCCCTAAGCTGCCAAGGAGCATCTAGAGGATTGGATTGTCTTTGAAATCCAAAAGAGGTAGTGGTACATCAAACAATGGTAAGTTGGGGGATTATAGCTTTATTGGACCAAAGTAGACATTCACCTTAGCATTGGTTATATCTCAATGTATACACCACTATCATTCTATCTAAAAAATAGCAATGGAAGAATGTAGCTTATAATATCAGTCATTTCCTTGGAGCTTGGCCTCTAGTACATGGATATTTCAACACCATCACATCATTAGAAGATAATATAGGAGGAAATCACAAACTAGATGGTAGTCCTAACATCATGACAAAGTATATTATATCTCTTTATTTGGTAGACATCAAACAAAACAATGGTATGATGACTTAGTCTAACAAAAGGTAGGGCCCAATATATATTATAGAAAGACTAGATAGGTTTTTGTTACCATAAGAGCTTTTGAATAATGGATACATTTTGAGAGCAAAAAAAATGAACAATATAGGATAATATCATTGGTCAATGTTTTTAGAAGTGTGGAAGACCAAACCTGGTCATACTTCTTTTAGAATCCAACTATTTTGGTTTTGAGATAGTAGTCTCCAAGATAAAGTTTAGAAATGGTGGTAGAAGGTAATGGTATGAAGATGTATAAATTTATTAGGAGGTTACAATACTTCAAGTCTAAATTGAGAACATGAAATTGGGAGGATTTTGGTGATAAAGGAAAATAAACAAGATATCTTAACCAAACTCAAGGAACTAAATGAGCAAATACGAGCATATGGCACTATTGATATCTGAAGCAAGGAGGAGGCTAATATTATTGCTCAAATAGAGTAATAGGACAAAAGATAAGAGATCCTATGGAAATAGAAATCTAGAATCCAATGGCTTTAGGAGAGAGATAGGAACACTAGCTTCTTCTATAATCTCTCCTAGAAAGGCGATCACATAGTTTCATCTCATCCCTAAAAATAGTAGTGGGTGATTCAATACACACATGGGATGGAATGAAATATATAATAAGAGAATACTTTGCCCAACTCTTTATGGCAAAATTACTGAACTATCATAGTAGGAATTACTTGAAGAGATCCATTCTCTCATTAGAGAGGAAGATAATATAACTTTGATTGCTCCAATTATTTTCAAATAACTATAGCAAGTAGTTTTCAAGATGCAAAAAGGTAAAACTCCAGGCCTAGATGGATTTCCTATAGAGTTCTACCAAGAATTATTATATATCCTTAAGGAAGAAGTATTGGAAGTGGTGGAATATGCTAGGATAAACAAAGTGGATCTCAAAGATATGAACAAGATATATATAGCTCTAATTTTTAAAACCTAGGAGTCTAAACACCTCTGGCTTCTGAACAATAGACCTTTATAATATCCTATAAAAAATTATCACTAAGATCATGGCATAAAGGATCAAACCTCTTCTTCACAAAATTATTTCTCCAAAATAGGGTGGTTTTGTGGAAGGAAGACAAATTTTGGATGAGATAGTCTTAGCTCAGAAGGCCATCCACTCTATATAGGTACAAAAAATACTCTCCGTGTTTATTAGGTGTGACCTATTCAAGGATTATGATAGAGTTGAATAGAACTTCCTTTTAAAGGTGATGAGACAATTTGGATTCTTGGTGGATTGAGTAAAGTTGATCAAGGGATGCTATTTCTATTTGGTACTAATAAATGAAACTCCTACTTAGCTATTTATAGACTTCATTGGTATTAGGTAATAAGACCCTTTATCCCCATACCTATTCATTATATTGGTTGAATGTATCAATAGAGCATTAGCTAAGGATAGGAAAACCAGAGCTTTGGAGGGAATAATAATAAAAAATAGAACTGAACTAATTACTCACCTTTAATTTATTTATGAATCTACTTTAGTAGGAAAAACAACAAGTGAGGATTCCAGATTTAAAATGATTATTGAATGGTTTACAAAAGTGACTAGACAACTTATAAATGAAGAAAATTGTAAGGTCATATTTTTCCATTGCTCACCTACGCAAGAGATCATGTTGTTGGGTAAATTGTGATACAATAATTCATCTCTTCCAATCACCTACCTAGGAATTATACTAGGGTTATGCATAAGGGGTAGTATCAAAAAACTAATTATAAAATTGGGACGAATCTAGGCTAATAGTGTATAAACATCAGGGAAATTTTTTCAAAATTTTGCAAAAAACTTATGAAAATATGGTGAATTTTTGAAAATTTTGCATAGGAATTTTCAAATTTTTTTAATGGTGACTATCACAAGGTGACTGGCATAAGTGACAGGCACAAGGTGATTGGCACAAGAAAACTAACAAAAGTGACTGGCACAAGGTAAATGATAGAAACAACTAGTACAAGGAACTGGTAGAAGCAACTGGCAGAAGTGACTGGCATAAGGCTACTAGCACAAGATGACTATCACAAGGTGATTGTTACAAGGTGACTATCACAAGGTGACTATCATAATATGACTATCACAATGTGACTATCACAAGGCAATTGTCACAAGGTGACTATCACAAGGTGACTGACATAGGGTAATTGAAAGATGGTGACTATCACATGGTAACTATCATAAGGCAACTATCACAAGATAAATGACATAGGTGATTGGAATATGGTGACTATCACATGGTGACTATCACATGGCGATGATCACAAGGTGACTATCACAAGGCGACTAGCATATGGTAATTGGTAGATGGTGACTAATGGATGGTGATCAAGATATGGTGACCATCACAAGGTGATTGACATAAAGTGATTGGAATATGGTGAGTGGGATATATCAACTAGCAAATGGCAACTGGAATATGGCAAGTGATAAATAACGATTGGTAGATGGTGACTGGAAGATGGTTATTGGCATATGGTGACTGGCAGAAGGTGATCACCAAAGATCATCAATAAGATGGTACCACATGTGCTCACCTCTACCACATGTCACGCATCCATCAAATTCAACCATGAAAACTTCTATAAATAGAAATTTAGGATCATTTTCACCTTTTGCATAGTGTTTTCCAAAGCAATTCGAGAGCGTTTTCCAGCATTTTTTACAACGATTTTAGAGCCTTTTCAAATGATTTTTGGAGCATTTTTAGAGGGTTTTTGCAACGTTTTCAAATGGTTTTTAGAGCATTTTTAGATGGTTTTCATAGCATTTTCCAAGGCATTTCAAAGTGTTTTCTAGGGCAGAACCGGGAGAGCTCGCCCTTAGAATTGAAAGCTCTTGAAATAAAATAAAAGCTTTCAACATATATAAACGACGAATCGATGCTGTTATTCACCTGTGCTGTTCTACACCGAGTCCCCCCTATTATCAAAGAGCCTCTCTATCTTCACTCTCTAAAAGCCGAGGCGCCCTCATTAAAAAAGCAACCTCACCTCTCCTCTCTATTTTAAAAGGCTCTTAAAATGGGGCTCTCTATTTTTATAACGCTTCGCCCGGTTATACATCAAAAAAAGCACTCGACTATTTAAAGTAATCTTAAGAGGAAGAAACCTCTCTATTTTAAAGGCTTTAATAGCCATACTTCTAAAGGGCTCCACCGGCATGAACGACTTTAGAATGTGAACCGGGAGAGGAATAAGCTTGAGATTTGAAAGGTTTGGGGGAGCTTTCCCTTTTAAAATAGAGAGGAGAGGCTTGAGAGCGATTGAAGAGAAGACTCTAGGTCGATTTCGAAGTTATTCATCATTTTTTATTATAGATAGAGAGGTTATTTTAGAGCGTTTGTTAGAACAATATCGATAAAAATTATATTGATAATGCAATTATTTATACAAATGTCTAAGGCTAAAGATAGCCAAATAATATTTTCTAAATAATATCTAGAAAATCACGCTAACAACTAACTAAAGTTGCTAACAACTAATATTCGATAAATAGAAATATTTATCGAATATCTAACCTATAGTAGAAAGTCTATGAGCACAAGGCGACTGGCAGAAGCGACTGGCACAAGGTTACTATCATAAGGTGATTGTCACAAGGTGACTATTAGAAGATGACTATCACAAGGTGACTATCACAAGGCAACTATCACAAGGTGACTATCACAAGGTGACTATCACAAGGTGAATATCACAAGGTGACTAACATAGGGTGATTGGAAGATGATTATTGTCACATGGTGACTATATTGCACCTTTACAAGACTTTTGAGCCATTAAGTGTGTTTATGAGCACACTTATAATGTTGAGAAGTGTCAAACGCTGCCAAAAATGCACTCCATACAATGATATTGAGAATATTGAGCCATTAAGAATATAAAAAATGGAAGATGTGAAAATTAAGAAGAAGAAGTTCTTGAAGTGTCTTCTTCTGTAGACTTCAAAGTTGATTATGTCTGAAGTGTCAATATTCTGTAGTCTTCAAATAAAGTCTAGGGTGTCTAGATTATGTAGTCCCTAGATTACCAGTTAACATGGTTTGGCTTACGATACTTTTTGTAACCATGTTTGGAGCACTAATTCATGATAGAATTTTATAAATATGGGCTTGATGTTTCCAATGAATTGTGCTTAAAAAATTCTATCCAACGAGTATAAACACTACTATACTTGAGAAGCATGAAAATTCACCTCGAGTTTTGATATGCAATGTCTCATAGGGCAAAAATAAGGGGTCAATGTTTCCCTCATGTTGAATTAAAAATATCCCTCACAGGGGAGTTTCCAAAATTTTCCACAAAAAGGAATATTCCAAGAATGTTCTCTAGAAAATTTGACTATGATTTTAAAAAAATCATGTCATGGGTAATTTTTGTTTTACTCGTCCCACCATATGCATGGGACATTAATTCATGGCTCCCTCCTCCTTTATTTCATTAAAATTGAATACAATTTTTTTAAAGGTGATTAAAGCCTTCCCACTTTCCTTGTGGGAGACAATACATTTACAAAAATGCATAAGTGAAGGATTTTAAAATGTATTTCAATATGCATTGTGAGGCCATGTTATCTTGTTGGCCACTACACCATGTTTATGAAAATATGGTCTCACCTAGATTTTTCCCTATTGCATTGGCAAAATATGCCAAGTGCATGTGAGTTGGCATTTTTCATCGTGACATCTCCATGAAGAGAGCAGCAATCTCCAATGCACTTTACTATGACTTGGCCACATGTAGAAATAAATAGCAGCATTATCTCCAACTAAATAGTACACATGAACACACCTAATATTTTTGAAGTTGTGGTGTCCATTCACGAGTGTGACCTTTGAATGGGTCATACTTTTCTATTGTACACATCCTAACAAAAAATCATAGAGAACTAATTCTCAATTTCTACCTCAATCCTTCTCATATGGAAAAAAAACATAGTTTTTAGTATTGGCCTTCGATTTCTAGATCTATTTCTAGTATTTTATGGGGTGAGAGCTCGTAAATATTCAACTAACAAAATATCCAACCTCCATTTCTCCAATTACAATGATATTTTATTTTTTTCATCAATGAAGAGGGATCATTGTTGAAATTACCATCTTAGGTCAGGAGTTGCGGATGGATTTTCTATGCATTCAAGAGGCCCTTTATCTACGCAGATATTTTTTATTTGTTAGATGTATTTAGGAGGGTATATGCCATCTATATTGCACTTTTCCACTACATTGGACTGAGACAGTGTCATCTGTTGGGAGACTTTTAGTGGAAAATAATATCTGCATTGATTAGTTTCCAAAACTCTAGCCACTGTGTATTGATCTCTACCTCGTAAGACAAGATGGGCATTGGTATGTCGATATTCTACTAAAATTTCTTGCTCATATCTAGATTTAGTGTTGGTATGATGGGAGAATCCTCACATAGCTACCCAAAAAGTAGCTACACTATATTTGTAGACTATGTCAAACAACTCCCAAGCACCAAATACATTCTAGATTTGGATTCACCTCCATAGCAACCATTACCAAAGTGGATAGAAAGTTGCTTCTATCATCACACATGCCTTCTATACATGGATGATGTTAGAGTGTATGCTTGAAATGGGGCTTCCATGTTCTTATCACAATTGATGGTCACTACCATAGAAGTAGCTTAACATATATTGCCAGATATACAATATAGCCAATATCACAGTCGATGAGAATACACTTTCTCATTTTGGATGCACAGCACAATAGATCCTCCCCTAGATCCATTTGTGAGCACTATTGCATGGTTTTTTTGAGGATTTTGCCTTCAAATCCAATGAAAATAGCTTCATGTTAGAGTTAATGTCTATGCCATGAATCCTAGTGATGATTATGAAAGAAACTCTCCACACCGATCTATTTTCAATGATAGGAAACTTTGTAGTGGTCCTTGATGTCTTCTCCTCCATGAAACTATGCATAATATCCTCTTTTTTAAGGTACACAATCTAGAATGACACCTTCCACCTAGGTCTTGGCCTTCATAATGGGTATTAGGGGGTGATCTGGTGGATCTTTGTTTAGCATAGTAGATCTATGCTACTGGGAAATGAATCATGGCTACAAATGCCCTTTTGGCCTATGATCTAAGCTAGGCCATGTGAGCTATAACTGCTGGCTATAGGAGTTAGAGTAGATGTTGTTCCTTTTGGCTACAACATGATGGTCATAAAAAAAACATAGAAAATTGGATATCCATCATTCATTAAAGAGAGCGGTATTTGTCTACTCTACACCGCACTCAAATTTAGATCTATGCCTTATCATCAACCATACCATGAGAATCTCTCCATTCTATAGTGGCCAGGCCTGATATGCATATGATGGCACAATGTGATGTTATTTTGGCACCTAGATGGCATGTGCCTATGGTGTAGAGGCATTGAGCATTTGTGCACCATGTGGTACTATGGTCTACATGCGATGATCTTCGTGGGTGCAATAAGTGCTACCATTGTAGATACTACAGGACTATGTGGTGGTGCCTATGTAGCATGGTGTTGTGCTTTGTAGCTGAGGTGGCACTGCTCGTTGTGGTGGTGCACATCACTTTTTTAAATTAATATCCATCATGGCTTGGTTAAATTTGGTCGTAGCCATTACCATTTCAACTCCCATGGGAGTGCACATAGTAGATGCACCCATCTAAAACTCTGTAGTTAAGCGTATTTTGGGTAGAGTAGCACTGGGATGGGTGACCACCTAGGAAGTCCGATGGCTTCACCAGTTTTTTAGATTTTTTTTAAATAAACTCCTAATACAAAATTTGGACAACAACCCACATAAACCTTTTTGAAACTCCTCAAAAAAAAATTATTTCATCCTTGTGAATGGTAGAGAAACATGTTATTGCCTGCAACATTCACAAAAAAATCAAATAGGGGTTGGCCCAAGATATGGCTCCAAGCATCAAAGCTTCAGGGGTAGCCATATTTCCCATTGATTAACCCAAACATCACTCCTATTTTTCTCCATCAGCAAGAATATTTTTTGATAACCATGAATGGTATAAAACCATATGGTTAGAGCATAGTGTGATTCTACTGAGAAGAAGAGATGAGGTGTTGCACCAATGGGGGGAGGGGAGAATTGCCAAAGAGGTAATTCCTCCCCTTAATAATTTTAGGCAGGAAGGGGTCCTGCTCTGATACCAATGTTAGAAGAAGATTGATAAACATTATATTGATAATGCAATGATTTATAAAAATGTCTAAGGCTAAAGATAGCTGAATAATATTTTCTAAATAATATCTATAAAATCATGCTAACAACTAACTAAAGTTTCTAACAACTAATATTCGATAAATAGAGATATTTATCGAATATCTAACCTATAGTAGAAAGTCTACTACCTAGGTAAATCTACTTATTACCAAATAAGGTAATAGTAGTAGTTACTAACATAGTAACTCTAACAAAATTTTCTAGGGTATTTTAAAGTATTTTCTAGGGTGTTTCCAGACTGTTTAAAGACTATTTTCAGAGCCTTTTTTAGACCCTTTCAGTGCAAAAATGGCTAGCTCTTCCTCTCCTATGCCTTCCAAAGTGACATTCAAGAACTACTATTGCCCCAACATCAAGAATATTTTTAGCACTCCTAGGAGAGATTTTGAATGGATTTACACCTCCAAAGTTTTTGAAGTAATGAAGATGCCACAGTTGGACATGAACGTTCCTCTAATGCAAAAAATAGTTAGTTGCTACAACCATGATGTGCCCACTGTTCAAATCAAAGTGGATAAAAAGGATATTATTTTCTACGGTGATCCCCTTGGATGTGCAACGACTAATAGAGTTAAAATTTTGGTATGGTCACCTAGTGAACAACTAGTACGCCTTGACCGATGATGACAAATCAACGCTAGAATCCAAATATGCTGTGAATTCAGACCATTTGAAAGTTATGTTTTTAAATTTTAGTTTTTATTTATCTTAAATTTTGATGTATTATATTTTCCATTCTCTAATAATGTTCTCCCTATTGTAATTTTTTTTTTATAATAATGTTCTCTCTTTTCTCAGTTAGTTCTTCTAAGTTGAAAAGAGTTTTAAACATTTCCAATGTTGCAGACAAATTTCTTTATGTCTACATTAAATTTTTCTTGGCCAGGCTTATTTTGCAAGGGTGAAAAAAATGCCATTTTGGGCATTGTTATTATATATTCGATGTATTGAAGGCAAATATCATTGGTCCACATACATTTCCAACCACCTGAAACAGGACCTTCTTAGTGCCTAGAAAATTCAATCCGCATATACAATGACAACAAACAACTTTATTCTTTGTCTTTTTAATGAAGCATAATTCAATATTCAAAAAAGCAAACCTCCAACTATATTGCACCTAAGTTTTTTGGCTTTTGGCATAACTGAGAATGAAATACAGGTAATATTATTTATTGGAATAATCTCTCTTTTCTTTCTTTTCAATCAATCTTCTTATTTTATAATTTTCTTTTGAAAATAGATAAGAGTAGCTCATTCTTCCAGTAAAATAAATACCACCGTTAGGATTCAAGAAGCATCTACCAATTCTGACATGCAGTCGCAATCATCACCAATAACTCCCACCAATAAATGCAAGAGGTCTCCTATTCAACAACATACATGTACAACTCCTGTTACTTCTAGACATGTAAATTTATAGTTGATATTGAAGAAGTAACCTCTAGCTCACAAGGTAACCTTATTATTCAAAAATACTATTTCAAATAATGTATTTTAATGATATAAAATTATATTTAGTTTGATAAAAAAAATTAAATGTTTTTAGAGCAAAGGCAAATGGATGCATCATCAACGACAATGACTACAGAGTCTGAGTTTGGTATGTTTAGTTAAAATTAATCTCTTTTAATGGCATTGTTTTTAACACTAGTATTAATTTATATTTTCATGTGAAATTTTTTAGAGGGACTGGATAGATTTAAAATACTAAGAAAAAGATACCTCCACTGGTTGTACAAACACAAATGCAGCAATAACAAGTGTCAATGCCATCACAAGTCCATCCACAACAAGTCCATCCATAGTAAGTTCATCCAACTCCACACTCATAGTAGGTACCATCGGTGAGGAACCAATCTTGCATGTGTGGTAAATAGTTCCTCATGCAACCACATTTAGGAACCAAAATTTAGGTTGAGACACAGACTCATACTGTATCTCAGTATTTTGTTTCAATGTTTCCAATGTTAAACCTTTATAATTTATCAAATGTAGAAAGCGCATCTTAGATGCCCTTTGGGAATCTCAATGATGATTTTCTTTATCAAGATATGAATAATTTCCCACTAAAGGCAAGTGATGTGCTTTAGGGTCTAGATATCAATGATGAAGCATAGGAGAATGTTGAAGTAGATGCCATTAGAGTTTCCTCTTCCCTCCACCAACAAGTTGACACCCATCATCATCCGAACGATGATGATAAAGTTAATTTTTTAGAAACTATTTTATTAGCTAATAGATGTAAGGCTATATTTAAGAATAGTCTACTTGTAAATATTGATACATTAAAAAAATAGTAATATCAGTCCAAATTTTTGATAAAAGAAATAAATTTTTGATACAAGAATTTTGCACATAGAAAGGAGTTGTTTTCAAATGTAGAGAATGAGCCACAAAAGCTCGATGCTCTATTATGTAAATATGAATCTAGCACTATGCATATCGAGTCTACATATAGTGATGAAGTTCTATCCATTATGCTGGATCAATTAGAGAACCTCAATATCAAGGCCCAAGCATATTTCAATGAATCGAAACTAGATAAGAAAAAGTAGCAGTTGCAAAAACTATAAGACTTGCCGTTGACGTATGTTTTACATTTAATTAAAAATCATTTTTTTCTTAAATATATATTTTTTATAAATATTAATTTTTTTCTCTTCTATTTTACATTCTAATTATTAGCACTTAAAGCAACAAGTCACTACCATGAAAATGTTGATCAAGACTACAAAAAATAGTGTAAATAATGTCGTTGAGGTGAAGAAAACATTACAATACACTGTTAGAGAAAACAATTGGCTAAATAATTTTATCAAAGATAAGGACCTAGATGTGGAGGTTGTATTAAAATAAATTAATAAAGTACTAAATGCATCATTTAAAGAAGATCCATTGAAGGAAGAAGGTTTATTTCTATCAAGTATAAACACTATAGCTAAAATTTTGGTAAGGGCTGGTGCATTGGAAACAAAGGATATTAAGGTAGATGCAACTAAAACTTTAGGCACTATTTAGGAATAAAAGTAGAACTGTTGCTTTTTAAATGAGGAGAAATCAAACATGTTGCATAGCTTTTTTAAAATTGTAAAAGAATCGTATCATTTTGAAATAAATTAAAGAGACAATTTCCATAAATTTTATATTACTTTTTGATATTTTATTTTCAATATTGTGATTTTTTGATTAGTTGTGTGGATGCAATAAATAATTTTGAATTATGTGGATGCAATAAAATGTTCTTTTATGTTTTATGAAATAATTTGAAATGACTAAAATGCAGCACAAATATTATGATGTTTTGATTAGTTGTGTGGATGTAATAAATAATTTTGAATTAAGTGGATGCAATAAAATATTCTTTTATTTCTTATGAAATAATTTGAAATGATTGAAATGCAGCACAAATATTGTGATTTTTTTATTACTTGTGTGAATGCAATAAATAATTTTGAATTATGTGGATGCAATAAAATGTTCTTTTATGTTTTATGAAATAATTTAAAATGACTGAAATGCATGACAAATATTGTGATGTTTTGTTTAGTTGTGTGTAGCAATAAATAATTTTGAATTATGTGGATGCGATAAAATGTTATTTTATGTTCTATGAAATAATTTTAAATGACTGAAATTCAGCACAGATGTTTAGTTTTTCATACATGGTTTATTCAATATAAATATTCTAAATAATTTTAATATCATAGACTAATAATCCAAATATGTGAAATCAAAATACATGTGAAAATCAATAATATCTGTAATGAATATTCTATTGAAATTGATACCAGATCTGTAATAAATATTCTATTGAAAAATAATAGCATAATATGTGAATTTGAAATCAAAATATTATGTTCCAAAACATATGTCTCAAAATATAATCAAATCTCAACATTATATTGAAAATTGATAGCATAGTATGTGAAATCAAATCAAATGAAAGAACCAAATATTAATATTATATTGAAAATTGATAGCATAATATGTGAAATCAAATCAAATGAAAGCATATTTGCATCATAATGCTAGAAGCGGGAACAAACTCTTTTTAGATTGTACAAAATCTTCTGCACTCATACCCAAAATTTTTGTCATCACAATCTAATAAGTGTTAACATTATCCTCATCATCCTCAGTATTTGTGACACGTCTTCTCTCTTCTAGAGATTTCTAATATGAAAAATAATTTTCATAAGAAAACTTCTCTCCCTCATAGGTTGACATATATACTCTCAAATAATTTTCCAATTTTTTTTCCAACCTATTTCAAACTTTAGATTTTACATATGATAATGCACTAAATACCCTTTCATCTTCCATAGATCCTAAAATCATCATTTGACATAATTCATATAAATTAAAATATTCACTCATAGTATGTTTTATGATACTATTGGGATGTAATTGTTTCCACAAATGTGAAATATAACCTATTTCATGATGGTTAGTGAGTTTTGAAACTTGAGCAGACATTGTTATTCCAAAACATTTTTATTGTTTTGTCAAGAGATCTTTGTTGAGAATGCCATTTATTTCAATACCATTGACTACCACATGTTTAGTGAAATGGCTAGCAATATTACCCATGTATTTGAGAAACAAACCATTTATAATATGGTATTCATTACAAGGATTCCAAAACATCGGGTTAACCACACCCATAGCCTCAAGCAATTCATCTTTTTAAAATCGGTCTTTGATTTATTTTTTCAATGATTCTACTATTTATTTTAGTTTAATTTTTGTATCTTTTACAACTACATGAAATCTATTGTATGTTATGGGTATTTTTTCAACTTCATTTGTAGCTATATACATTCGTTGACCAAAACAATATAAAGGAATTTCCTTTTTGTGGACATTAATACATAGATAATAATTTATATTGAACTTTAAAAAGTTCTAAGGATCATTCATGTTTGTCAATGCTCTCCAAATATCAAACATGGGATCCATAAAACTTTGACTATATGTGTACATCATATCAATATGTATGCAAATTTGTTTTCTCAACCTGATGAAATCCATAATATAAATCATTTTTGTTTATGTAATTTTGATCAAAGTATTATTTTCTTCCAACATTGGAAGAATACCACATAATTTGAGAAACATTTCAAAGTCACTCATTCAAAATAACAAATCTTTAGCCTTATCAACTGCCCTATGATTTACATACATAAACCCTGCCAAGGATTGATATTTTTTAAAAACTCTATATGTCGGTTGATACATCAAAATCCACCTAGTATCTACATATTTTAAGATTTTTTTACCTTCAGTAACTCCCATTGCAAACCATTGAAACTCTTAAAATATTTTTGGATTGTGCAAAAAATAATCATAAATTTCACGGACAATCTCTTCCACTCTTGCTACATTTGTAAATGTATCCATAATTTTATATGCAAGATTCATTCTATGAGCCATGTAATGAATAGGGATCAAATATGGGGTAACAGATGTTTGTAGTCTAATAAAAATACCATTCTTGAGTCCTTGCATTGTAGTAGCATCATAAGCTCTAACACATATTAACTTAGTGGCTATTTCCATTTCATTCATTCTTATTATTTCCTTTAAACTAGATACAACAACATTGTAAATGTTTTTTGCATTGCAATTTTCCACCATCTTGTGTAATCCAAGTAAATGAAGTTGCCTTAAATGATATTCTGATGTGTAAACATGCATGCAAATCCAATATGTTTTTTCAACAATGTAGACACCTAAAACACATCATGTTTAGGAGACTACTCATATGGGCACATCCATAGACCATATGATTGATCTTGGACCTCTCCAAGAGCTAGCAGTGGTTCTAACCACTCACTAGGGGTAGTTTTGACCTATTCAAGTGTAGTCACTATCGACCAGAGTGGCTGCCATCACCAGGCTACTATCTCTTAAAGTGGCCATAGCTAGCCACTACTATGGATAGCGGCTAGCACTAAAACAAAATTGGCCATAAATGCGGGCCCAAATCATGCATGGTAACTAAACTTGCATTGGATTCGAGTGGTTTTGGGTGCAAATCTCCTAGAGTTCCTCCTAACTACCACTCCCATGCAAGTCTGGAACTGGGCCTTCCCCCCTAACAGCCAGTTTCATGCAGATCTGGATCTTGGCTTCTCCAAGAAGCCAAGATCTAGAATTTGGGAGGCCTACATATGCACCCTCCCAAAAACAAGTATGGATCCAATATTTTATGCAGCAAAGCCCTATCCGAGTGAGTAGCAAGTTGACAACCCTTGAGGAGAGTCAAAGTGCTACCCATTTTGTAGATTGTTGAGCCTGCAACCAACCATGGAGCTTCCGAAGGACTAAGAAGCACACATCACAAATTCACACCGATCTGACATGAATCCCCATGATTTTCACCATCAATCCATCTCTGGACATGAAGGCAACCCTTGAACATCAATTCAGATGAGGAATTGAGTGTCGCAACCCCTAGTTTTTAAGGTAAAAGATCATAGTTAGCGATCACTATCTTCGATAGTGGCCTGTAGGCACGACCACTCTGAGCGACAATGGCTAGGGTTTGAGTCACCATTTCTTCAGTTTTTAGCATAGATTTCTTATTACTTCTACTTTGTCAGCTTATATTAGAGTAGATCTATCTTTTCCATTGCATTTGTATGGTGATTTCCTAGTTATTCATGCATCTTTTCTTATCTTTGCATATTTTCATGCTTTATTGCAAGCTTTATCATATTACATGTGAATATTTGAAAAGAGCCTCATCATGAGAGGCCTCATATGCTACTAATCGCTCTATGTTGTTTCTTGAACGTAGATCATAGGTTCTTGACAAATTCAAAGTATCTTTGGCATCAAATCCCTCCAAGAAAGTGAGAAGAAGGTATCTATAAGCCCTTGAGCAAGTTCGTGTTGAATCTAAGAAGCCTACAGATTACACCATCCTCGCTTAGGGGCTTTTCATATTTGTAATCATTGTATCAATCATTTGGTATCCCTAAGAGGGACCTATTTGTAATCGAATTTTAGTATGAATTAATAAGAAGAGACCTTATGTTTTGTTAATTCATTGTATTTCATGCTTTCATGATTTTATGCTTGATATAATGATGCAAATAGCTTAGGTGTATGCTTTTTAGGATCGTACAGATGGTGATCATGGTAGGGACACCCACATTTTATGTTATTTTTTTATTTACTAAGTGTTTTTTGTATGCAAGTACAACCACTCTGGTAAATAGTAGCTAGCAAAGCTTAGTTGCTTTTGAAGATAATGTCCTGTCATAGCTTCCTTGAGTGACAATGATCGATAGAAAACATGCAACAACAGATAGCCTGAGTAGCAATAGACTTGGATTCCAGGTTGGTGGGATTCTCTACAATTTTTTACTTCTCTATCTATGTTTAATTTCTAGAATGCAGTAGAGAAATTTATTTTAATTAGAAAACATAGAGAAAGTTAAAGGAAAAATGATTAAATTCTCTTAGGTTTTCTACTAGTCATTGCTAGGAACAGCGGACTTCTGATTTCAATCCACCCTAGTCTCCAACGGTCTAGATTGTTTGTAGAGATTGCATGCTTGGGGCCCAACCAGAGGCCATTGCTTCATAAGTAATATTGCATTCTCTAAAAATCATGTAGTTGTTTAGACGTGCATTTTCTTAAAGTGAAACATTTCTTTTTAGGCATATAGGAAAAAGCATGAGTGCTTCATGATGCATCTATTTCTTTATGTAAATTTAAAAGGAACAATCACACACCATGTTTCATTTAAATTCTAGTGAGTTGGACTTCATCACCAACCACTAGTAGAGTACAACGATGGTGGGATTCATCTCCACCCGTTGGCTCAAATCCCATGAACCCATTCTATTTGGTCGTTGGCTCCAAGATCTGACGTAGCTTGGAAAATTTGCATGTACTTCTCTTCAGAGGGTATGACATTGACCAAGTGAGTACTAGGTGAGGACTGGTAGGACCTGTGCTCCCTAACCGGGTGTGGGTTTCATCTCCACACTTTGGTGGGTTTACGTGATCATGACTTTCATTGTCGGTTGTCGAGCTACGAGCATACAGGTGAAATCCACTTAAACAATCTGAGTATATCATCAATAAAATGCAAAACACGATGAGAGTTAGATTGTAGTTTTCAAAAAATCTGAAACACACAAGACCAATTTTAGGAACACCAAGAACATTTAAAAGAGATAAATATTTTGTCTACTTTGTTTGTGTGTCTTAAAATTTACACTAAATATAATTTCACATTGTCATGGTCTTCACGCGGAGCAACCACCCTCGGTCCAACATCGAGGTGGGAACTACCACTCCACCCAACCATGATCACAACAACAATGATGTTGAGCCACCCACACAGAATACTATTGAATGAAGTTTAGTGAGCCTCAAGGGGGATAACTCAACCCATGGGGGTACTCCTCGAGAAACCCTAGCTAGAGAACCATATCCAGGTTCTTCTCATGATAGACATGAGGAAGCTTCAAGGCCCCAATCTTCACATGATAGACATAGGCTAGATCAGCCCACTAAGGGGTAGAACACAAGGGTTGCATCCAATCACTGACCCACCATAGCTCCTAGCCACTCTGAAGTTGGTAGGATAGCAATAGACCTCAATCTCATTGGTGCCAATGGAAATCCATGAGATCAGCCATGGAAATCTAGATAGCTTGATGAGTTGGATCAGGTTTTCTCGAGACCAAATTAGAGAAGCAATGCTACTACACATTCCATTTTTTGGAGTTCACATAGCCATCAAATAATGAGGTACACTAATGAGCTGGGAAAGCTTCAAAGCACCCCTATAGCATGCACACTACTTTCGATCATGGGGGTACTAAACATAGGTCATTGTACACTGACCATGTTGCCCTGATAGATAAGGGCAAAAGCATAGTAGGAGCTTCTCCAAGGGGCCTCTCCATTAGGACTCCTCGTACAGAGTTATAGAGTCATAGACCTTCATTGGTAGATCAATCTGACCATGTACGTAGGTTGTATGAAGATGCACAATATCAAAAAAAATTACTCCAAGATAAGGAGGAGGCACTACATGTAGAACAAGAGCGCTTAGACATCCTCAAATAGGAGGAAGCATGAAGGAAAAGGTATTTATGCCTAAATGAGTAGTGCTTGAGAGAGGAACAAATAGAGTATGAAGAACAAGCAAATAGGTTGGCTCGAGCCAACTTACACATGGGTAGTGAGTATTACCAATCTGATAGACATGTCATTTCTCAGCATGAGAGATGCACTAAACAAGGAGATGAATGCACTCACCACACATCACATCATGCTTCAAAACACCAATAGTGCCTAGATCTAGAATAGGCACAACATGAACAAGAATGAGAGAAAATAGAGGATCAAGAGCATACATATCTTGAACCCTCATCCGTAGTCATGGGAGATGAATATAGACGCCCAAAGTAGGAAAATGTAGAGTTACCTCCCCGACCACCCTGAGTAAACCTTCGAGAACAAGAGATCATCTCTTCGAAGGCATACAAGATACTCACTGAGAGAGTCAAGTCTCTCGAGAAATAGGACACGATTGGGTAGAAGCCAACCTTGAGCAAGATACACAATCAGCCTTTGTGCCCTTTGGTACCAAGTCCTACTTATCCTAGATACTTTGAGATGCCTAGGTTAGATAAATTCAAGGGAGAGGAAGATGCACAAGAGCATGTGACCAATTTCATGAATGCGTGCTTCCATCTAGAACACAATGATGCCCTAATGTTAAGAACATTTATCATGACATTATCAAGTGTAGAAACTAAGTGGTTTAATCAACTACCCAAGCATAGCATCATCAGTTTTGAGTAGTTGGTGAATACATTCCTTGAATACTTTTATTTTGGTATCAAGAAGAAAGTAAACTTGTTTAACTTGGCTAATCTAAAGCAATACGATGATGAGTTGATCATGGACTATAGGAATATATGGAGAAAAATAATGGTAAAACTACCATTTTATGTTCCCACTACTGAGCTCACCTGAATGTTCACTAAGAGTTGTGCTAAGCACATCTCATTGCTCTTGTAGCTACAATAGTATGAAATATTTGAGGAAGCCTTAGCACAAGCCAAGTTGATAGAGGACATCAAGGTTGAAGAAGGATATCTTAAGCTCTACAACAAGAAATATTGGAACAACAACAATCGTAACAACCAAAATCAACAAAAGTAGGCTAAGCCTGCTCTAATCAATCAGGTTGTACTAAATGTACCAAAGGGAGGAAATAGCTAGCAACCATAGAATTACCAAGCTCAGCCTCCCCTAGCCAACTACAATCAAAATAACAACCAAGGTCAAAATAAGCAATGTTGATCACCTCGCTACTTCACGCCTTTTTTAGAATTGATGCAATCGATATTCAATCAATTGAGCGAGGCATAAAGACTTAGATTACCTGAGGTACAACTTCTTGACCCTAACTATCCCAAGCCCAAGGGATATAGGGATGATCATTATTGTCCATACCATAGACAATAGGGGTATGATATTGAGGCATGCATCATTTTCAAGAATATTGTACAAAATATGATCGAGAAGGGTGAGCTGAAAGTTGATAATCCACTAGCACTTGATAATAGAGATATGGGTATATTCAGAAACCCATTGCCAAACCATGAAGCCCCTAGAAATTAGGGTGCCCAAGTAAATCAAGTCCAAGTTGAACCTCCCACCCAGGGATTCGTTGGAATGGTTGAAATAGTCAATGTGGCAACAAGAAACTAGTGATACAACCAACCAGAGCCTCCAATGGCTCCTATTCATATCCCAACTACACCTCAATAGAGGCTAATGCAAAATCATCCTCCAGGTCCACCATCGAGACCTGTGATAACTATCTGGAATAGACTTGTGTAGAATCTCCAAATGATGCTAGCCAAGTTATCAATATATGAGCTCATTCAATAGTCTCCTAGACACATGGAGACCCTAATGGAAATCTTGAGATCAATTGAGCTATAGCCCTAGAACCTTGATGCATTTACAAACTTTGTGGGGCAAGTACAATAGTGTCAAGAGCCCATGATTCATTTTTATGATCATAAAATAAAGGTAGTCCCTACTACCATAGCAGACCCACCTCTGCACATCATCGCATGTATCAATGACATACCTTTCAAGTAGGTTTTAATCGACATAGGCTCATTGATAAACATAATAACAACCAAGGCTATAGGGCACTTGAATATTCCTAGGTCAAACATCATCCCTACCTCCTACACATTGAGAGCCTTCAATGATGCACTGTGCTCCATAGTGGGTACAATCATTCTACCTGTGCAAGTGGGGCATAAGACCATCCCTATGATGTGTCATGTATTGGAGGGGGCCATGCAGTATAATATCCTCCTAGGGCATCCTTAGATAAGGGACATGTAGTGTGTTCCCTCGATCTTGCATCAATGTATTAAATATGTGCATGAGGGATAGGTACATGTGGTACCATCGAATGAAGAGCCATTCAAATATGTTCATCAGGTTGACTTATCGAGGGATTTTATCCTTCCATCCATGCACCTATACATTAGGCCATCATCCCCTACCACACATCCAAGAAGAAAATCCAAATCAGTGCGAGGTGACCCATCCACATCGATGCCACCTCTAGCTTCTAAAGCTACTGGCACTTCTAAGAAACCAACAACGTCTAAGGCAAAAGACTCTCAGAAACTAAAAGCACCCTTGGTGGAGGAAAGACCTAAGGAAGTCCCAACCATAGCAATAGCAAAAATTCCAAATCCCATGGAGGAGGAAGATTCCCAAGACATAGTCAAGGAGGTACCTCAACCTACCTCACCTACATCATCATCAATGTCATCTGCACCATAGGTGATAGTTCACCTAGCTAATACAGGACTAGGTGAATATCTTGTGTAGAATGTTACTTTCACTCCAATTATCGAGTCTACACAAGACATGGGATGACCAAGAGTCCCAAGCTTACCCATAGGGATAGTGGTACCATTGGGGATCCCCCTAACTAGACCAATTTTATTTATGTTGGGTTGGATTATGCCCATGATGCTTTAGATATTGAAGAGGATGAGGATGAGTCATTCACCATGAATGTTCATTACTTGTCCAATCTTGAGTTTTCTCTGAGATACTTTGAATGCAACCATTGGCATGGCTATGGTTTAGGTCTATATGAGCAAGGGTAACGAAACCCATTTGAACCATGATATCAATTACCTACTGATAGGTCTGGCCTAGGATATCATATCTGAAGCTATGATGATTCATTAGCAACATCTCTAGATAGGTTGAGCTTAGGGTTTAGGGAAGACATTGAATGGAATCCCTATCACCCAAACATAAGCTACATGGATGATAGGTTGGTGACCATGGTCACTATAGAACCACCTATTGTGTATCATCCAAATTTCTCTCTCGAGGTAAGCCCATCAGGACTTATCCTATGGGAGGATGAACTAGGCTATGGTTATGAGCGAGAAGAGAATGAATACATCATAGATCATAGTAAGGATGAGGATAAGACTGAATTGGCCTACCTTGGGCCTCAACATTCATGTCACCTCACAACACCAATGGGTATGAATGATGGATTCTTCATAGATGACAATGATTATGAAGATGAAACTGAGAGGGCCTACCTTGGACCTCACTACTTGCATCATCGTAATGAACCATTCGACATATATGATATGTATCATAGAGTATATTCTGGCCCTTGTCTTAGGGGAATACCGACCAATTCAGATATAATCCATAATATAGTATTACATGATCCTCCTACATTTAGAGATCTACTTCAGCCAAATGATCCCATATTCCCATCTATTCATAGACTGGATCTTGAGATCCCCATACCCCTAGAGCCACATCTTGGGTATGGAAGGTAAATCAACAATGCAGAGTTACACCCGCATGGTCCTGGAGATTCTATTCCATCCATCAACATGATCTCCATTGATTTGACCACTCCACTCCAAAACCTAGCCGATCCTTCTAAACCATTGTGTCTTAACTTAGATGCTATTGATTGGGATCACATTGATTCACCCTTAGAGCCTAAATATTTCTTCCCCAATGAAGAAATGCTACAACCATTTCATTTTGCACCAGGATGCACACATGATGTTTATCATGTTGGTTTTGACCATGATTCAGTTGAACCTTTAAACCCAATGGATGACATCCACTTGATCCCCACTCCTCACCATCTTGAGGAGGGGTCACACATGTCAATAGAGGAAAATTTTGAAGTGGACATCAGTGATGATCCTTCTAATCCAAAGAAATTTAAGTTCAGAGAAAGCTTATCTCTAAAAGAACAAGCCACCATCATACCTCTATTGAAAGAGAGACCTAATATCTTTGCTTGGACCTACAAGGATATGTCAGGTTTAGATCCAAAATTGGTTGTCCACAACCTTTTTCTAGATCCCACAAAGAAATCGGTCAAGCAGAAGCTCAGGAAGATGCATCCAACCATCACCTTGATGGTAAAGAATGAGTTGTAGAAGCTATTGGATGTAGTCTTTATTACCCCCATCGACTATCCAAAATGGGTATCAAACATGGTGCCTATAGGAAAACCTGATGGAAGGATCCATATTTGCATGGATTTTAGAGATCTCAATAAGGCAACATCAAAGGATTCATTTTCGTTGCCCAACATAGATGCTCTTATAGACACAACTACAGGTCATGAGATGCTCTCCCTCATGGATGATTTTTTTGGTTACAATCAGATTCAGATTAAACTCGAAGACCAACACAAAACCATATTCACCACTCCATGGGGGACATTTTATTACAAAGTAATGCCATTTGGTCTTAAAAATATTAGTGCCACATATCAATGGGCCATGACATATATTTTCCATGACTACATGCATAAGATCCTAGAATATTATATTGATGACTTATTGGCCAAGTCATTTTTGTATGAAGAGCATGTCGAGGTTCTTAGAAAGGTCTTCGATCACCTGATAGAGCACAATGTCAGGTTGAATCCCAAGAAATGCGTCTTTGGTGTAACTTCAGGAAAACTCTTGGGATTCATCATTTCTAAATGAGGGATCAAATTCAACCCAACAAAGGTAAAGGCTATCCTAGAAATGGCCCCACCCACTAACATCAAAGAGTTGAGAAGCCTACAGGGCAAAGTAGCATCCATAAAGTGTTTCATCACACAACTATTAGACAAATGTCGACCCATGAATCGACTTCTACACAAGGGGGTCCCATTCCACTAGGATGAAGAATGTCAACAAGCCTTTGCTGAGATCAAGAAGTACCTAGAAATACCACTAGTACTAGCTCCACCAAGGCTAGACGTGCCATTTTTGCTTTATATATCTGCTACCAATTTTGCTTTGGGCACCATGTTGGCTCAAAATAATGTGCAAGATAAAGAACAAGTGATATACTATATCAACTACACCTTGGTGAGTTACGAGCTAGGGTACACATACATAGAGAAGTTGTGCTTAGCAGTGGTCTTTATGACTAAGAAGTTGTGCCACTACATGTTGAGCAATACAACATATGTGATATCAAAACAAAATCCTTTGTAGTATATGATGAGTAAGACATATCATAATACACATACTGCAAAGTGGATCATGCTACTGATAGAATTTGATTTGGAATTCATAAGCTAAAAGTCCATCAAGGGACAAGTCATAGTTGATCAACTAGGTAGAGGTGCCTCTTCAAGATAATAGACCTCTCATCATAGAACTTCTTGATGATGCAGTCTTTGCATTATCAAAAGCACCCAAACCTGAAGAACCTGATAATAAAGTTGACATGACTTTGTTCTTCGATGGTTCAAAGTGTGAGCAAGGGGGTGGTGCAGGGATTGTGTTTTTCACACTATAAGGTGCTCCAATGCCCTTGTCATTTAAGCTAGACTTCCCTTGCACAAATAACAATGTTGAATACGAGGCCCTAATCTTGGGTCTCCAAATAACAATCACTATGAATATTAAAAAGCTAAATATCTTTGGTGACTCCCTTCTCATCGTTAACCAAGTTAAGGGATTATTTCAATGCAGGTGTCCAATCTTGAAAGCTTACAAAGAGCTTGTTGACACTTATCTAGCCCAACTAGAATGGTATGACATCGAGGCAATCCCTCGCACATCTAATAGATTTGTAGACACTATGGCATCTTTGGGATCCTTGATCCCTCAAAATCTATCTATTGATTTCACTACCATTCATGTGAAGATGCTCTCGCAATCAGTGATGCAGCGTGAGGCTTTTGAAAATAAAGAATCAGTCAACATGATTCATATAGAACCAAACCATGAGTGGTTCTATAAAGCCAGAGACTTTCTAAAGAAGGCACCTTGGGGGTCTTTGATCTCGTAGGGTCCTATGAGGAATGGTACCACCATTCACCACAAGGTTGTTTCTCAATCTGCATTTGTGCACATCGAATCGTAGGGAGAACAAGTCATCTTTTTATATTGAGGTTGTAGCTTATCAAGATTGGCTATCCCAATTACAAGATTTCCTTAAGCTTGGAATCATCCCATAAAGGATTTTCATAGGCCACAAAATGAGCATTTAAACAAAAAGTGACTAGATATGTCTTTCTAGGAGATATATTGTATCATCAAAACTATGATGGAATCCTCCTTCATTGTCTTGAGCCCCAAGAATCAGCTTGGGTGATTTCACAAGCTCATGATGGTACCTATAGTGGCCATTTTAGTGGCATGGCCATCATCAAGCGCATCCTCCAAATGGGTTATTATTGGCCCACCATGGAAAAGGATTGTTGTGAGTATGTCAAGAAGTGCATTAAGTGTCAACATCATGCAAATCTGATGCACCTACCATCGCAGGCCTTACAACCCATTCATGCGGCTTGGCCATTTTCTTAGTGGGGTTTTGATCTAATTGGAAAGATCTCTCCCCCATCTTTGGGTTGACACACATTTATCTTAACGACCACTGAGTACTTCACCAAATGGGTGGAAGTGGTCCCCTTAATATCAATGATAGGACCACAAATTATGGAGTTCATACTTCACAATATCATCTATCACTTTGGGATCCCATTCAAGATAATTTTGGATAATGGTCCTTCATTTAAGAATAAAATTATGTGGGCTTTAACATCCAAATATAACATTCAACATAGTTTTTCAACACCATATTATCTACAAGCAAATGGGCAAGCAAAAGCCTCAAACAAAACAATCATAGCCATCTTAAAGAAGATGGTAAAAGAAAATCATAAGGATTGGCATCTATAGTTACCTCTTGCATTATGGGCTTATAGAACTAGTGTGCAGATGCCCACTAGGGGAAACACCATTTTTTCTTGTATATGGTACTAAGGCCATTATGCCCTTGGAGTTAGAAATTCCAACATTGTACATCACATTGAAAGAGTTTATCGATGATGACACTGCGTGACAAGCTCACCTTGATCAATTGACCCTTCTTGATGAATGTCACATCAATGCTCTTGAGAATCTTTGTATTTACCAAGATCATCTAACATGAGCTTATAATAATAAAGTCCACTTGAGAGACTTTAAGGTTGGGGATCTCATGCTCAAAGAGAACCAATAGAATTCAAACCTACCACCGCACCTGTGAGACAAATTTATGGCCAACTGGATAGGTCCTTATATCATCTTAGAGAATATTGGACCTAGGACATATCTCCTAACATCATTAGAAGGTGTTGAAGAGCTTGAGCCTCTCAAAATTCTTCATCTGAAGGTGTTTTACACATAAAAGCAACAAAATCCAAAAATAATACATAAAAATAAAAAATTCAAAAACATTTGAAAATCATAAAATTCCAAAAAAATCATAAAACATCAAAATAAAAAGTCTCCAAAGGTATCATAAACCCTTTGTTCAACTCACAAAAATATCCAAAGGCATCATAAGCCCTTTGGTCAACTCACAAAAGGCTCCAAAGGCATCATAAGCCCTTTTGTCAACTCACAAAAAGCTCCAAAGGTATCATAAGCCCTTTGGTCAACTCACAAAAGGCTCCAAAGGCATCATAAGCCCTTTGGTAAACTCACAAAAGGCTCCAAAGGCATCATAAGCCCTTTGGTCAATTCATAAAATGCTCCAAAGGCATCATAAGCCCTTTGGTCAAATCACAAAAATCTCCAAAGGCATCATAAGCCCTTTGGTCAACTCACAAAAAGCTCCAAAGGTATCATAATCCCTTTGGTCAACTCACAAAATGCTCCAAAGGTATTTAAGCCCTTTGGTCAAAAAAAAATACAAAAACAAAAAAATAATTGAAAACATTTGCATCTTACATTTTGCATTTACATTTCATGTAATTGTGTTGCCTTAGGCATGTTGCATCCATTGCATTTGCATTAGGATAGATTTTTTTTCAATCTTACAAATGACACCATGTTTGTATGCCAATCATGCATCTTCAAATCTTCATTCATCCATAACCCATGTGAGTAACTATGTTTTTCAACACAACCCCTTCCTATTGCTATAAGGAATATACTAGGGTTTTTCAGTCATTCAACCATACCTAGTGATCTTCTCAAATTTTGTAGAAAGCTATCTTTGCTTTTGTAGATGAGGTCTAGTTTTGATAGCACCTAGCATATATCAAAATCCCATCACTAATAAAAACACTAAAATCCTAGTTGGAACAAGGGAAAGATGAACACTACAAAGTGGTACTAGGCATCCTAAGCGAAAGGTTTTTACTTGCTCATCTTGTGATGTGCATGGTCTAGAGTGTTGATCATTGACAAAAGGACAAGCTCCCCCCTACCCAAGGAATCCCTTGCTTTATCAAAATGAGAAAAATCCCAAAAAATGCAAAATCAAATGCAAAATAAATAGTGATTATCATCACTACATAAATCCCTTGCTCAAAATAAAATAAAATTTAAAATAAATAGTGATTTTCATCACTAAGCATGAGCAAGTATCCCAATAAATCAAAATAAAATAAGGGGGTGAAGAGCTTGAATCCCTGGAATGGTCACTACTTGAAACCATAGAGTGATCCCCAATACAACAATGGGTTGAATGAATCCCGCCTGGCATTGGGGTAGTTCTAAGCAATTTGCAAAAAGAGCTAGCTTTAGGTGTCCTGTATCACCTAATGGTCTAATCCAACTGAGTCCAACTTAGGATCATGATGAGCATTTGGTGATCCCCAATATAGCAATGGGCTGAATGAATCCCTCCTGGAATTGGGGTAGGCTTATGTCTCATCTAATATATTCATTTGCACACACAGGGATAATGAATATCTTGGTCTTCATAACAAAAACTTTCATCTTTTATAAGTCCTATATGGTCATTATACAACTTTTGATTAATCAACTAGGGTGTTTGAGTCTCATGGAAAACCTCAAAAATCCCCTCATAGCAACAAATCATTTCATCAATCAAATCATTAACTTTCTTTATGAGGTTTTGTTCATTAAAGGGTGTTCATGAAATAGGATAGATACCGGATAAATATCAACAATGATATTTAGATGACCACTAACTATTTTATACATATCTTTTAATTTATAAAAGCTTATAAAGAAAGCACATACATATCATATCATCTCATCTCACATATGGATGCTTAAATGATTATTTCTTATGATGAGAGTTATCATTTACATTCATAATTTTTATACATTTTGTGGTGTCATCCATTAGTTTGTAAACACATATTAAATTCATTCCTTATGTTTTAAGTGATTAAAGCATACATGTTCATTTGCATTAGTTCATTCCTCATATAATTAATGCATTACATTCCACATCATACATCATATCATATCACATAAATTAAATGCATAAAAAATTAAAATAAATTAAACATGCATTTAACAAAAATAAGTGCATCCATATATATGCCCATCATCATAATGCATCCATACATGTAGATCATAGCATCTAAGCAATACATCTATCATCTAGCTAGTGCATATCATCAATACATTGCATCCATATGGCATAAGTAAAACATCCCATAAGCATTGCATACATTTGCATCACATAAACATAAAACAATAAAATGATACACATAATGAACCATAATAAAACTGGAATATCATATATATATGTGTGTCAAATAAGTACATAGAGGTACAAAATTACTCGTAGGCTACAATAGTGTAGGTCCTCAAACCTTACACTCAAAAATGATACAAAGCCATCATGGCTATTAGACTAGGCCTGCACCCCCAAGCTCACCTCCACCCTCGGCTCCATCCTTGTGAGTCTATCTTGAGCTAGTCTCTACAATCCTCTCAAAGCGTGCACCTACCCTCTAGTTGGGCCTCACTGAAAACTACCCTGACTCACTCTACTTGTTGCACTGTAAACCCCCTACTATAGAACTCTCCTGAGTATCACCTAACCGCATGATATGGAGCCACAAGGAGACAATATACCCAATGTACATTGTTATCTAATCCTCATAATCCTTTAGTAGGCCTTGTAGGCATCTAGCCTCTGCACTTGGATCTAAAACTATTGGCCCCTAAGTAGCTAGAGCAATGGGTACAACCTATCCTCATGTAGTATCTCTCTTTGTAGTGAGATACTCTATCCTTAGTTGCACTGAGTCAACCTGTACCTAGAGGGTGGATCTCTCTTACTCAAAACCTCTCCATCTGGTCTGGCCTACCAAAATTTGGGCCTGTAATGTGTTAACCTAAGCCTGGAGCATAACAATAGAGGTGTCTCATTGCAAGATCTATAGATGAGCTATCTAAAACTCACCCTCTACATTGTGTAGCTGAGCTTGGAGGGGATACTCGTACTCCTCAGGAGCAATATCCTCCTCCTCCTTGGGCATGACCTGCTCCTCCACTGCTTGCTCCTCTACAGCTTGACCCCACTCCTCTATGCGGGCCCACACTTTGATCGACTGTAGTATCTTACATTTAATTTTGTCAATCCAGGTTAATCCAGGATAGATTTAAAGAGTAGCAACCCACTATATATTGTACCATAGTAATTAATACTAAGTTTAGTTCATATATATTTCTGGTTTCATGTGTTGCAGAAATTAAAGTTTACAGAAATAAAATAAAATTAAATAAAATATGCAATTTATGAATTATTCTAATGTAGATCCACTAGTGATTTACTTAATGCATTATTTATCTACTATAATTTCTAATTATATTTTCATGTAAATTAATATTTAATCTAATTCTATCTACCATGTTAGTGGGGGGAAGAGATTTAGGGACTAACCTTTCGAAGTGGGCCTTGCCTCTGGAGGATTAGTGTTAACCCCTTTCCCTATTTTTTATTTTACTTTAACTTCAATAATCTACTCTCAATTAATTTAATTCTTAATCTCATAATTACAAGAGAACAAAAGAAATAAAAATTACCAAAGCAGGAAAAATATAAAATAATTATAAAACACAGTTACCATATCCTAAAGAAAATATTGTTGTTGCTTTATTATTGAAAATCAAACGTACATGGTTGTGCATCCAAATTTTAGAATTTCATACAAAATATTACATCGGGAATAATCACAAATTACATATATTTCTCCATTAGCTTGCCATCCCCCTTCAAAGGTCTTGTATGCAAATATATATTGTCACTTAGACAATTCCGAACATAACTCCCCATATTTCTCCCATATGGTTTGGACTTGATACGCAACAACTATGTTCTTATCAAATATAAATTAACACATATCCTAAAATACTTGGACTCAATATGTATTCTAATCGGTCCAAGTAGCAACTAATTATAACATAATACTAAATTTGACTTGGTGAGATAGCTACGTAACAATACAACCCTTGATTTAGATTTTTTCTATAGCTTTTATCCTTTCTTTTTAGGGAATGATACATTTATTACAAATATTCACGTAACAACTTATATGCCATAAATAAATGGTGAGTCACCCACATTTTATTCTTATAACCACCTATGTGGAATTTGAAACCTTTCGTGCCTGATTCTTTCAACTGCCCACATGGTGTTTGACAAAGCTATAGATTATGTGGTATTTATGTGAAACGGGTTCTTCCATAGATTGTTTTAGGCTTTCGTAGTGCACTTTCGTAGTATCCTTTCATAGCGTGCATCCACGTGTATCCTTGGTATTTGTTCATCCCTTATTTAATATATGACTTGTATTTTGCTACCAAAAATATACAAAAACTTTGCACAATTTGTGTAAAATATTATCATTTATCATTTTAACCTCATTCATCAAATTAACCGATAAATCACATAAATAAGGTAAAATAATCATTAAAACACATTTACTTTCATGATTTTGCAGATAGAAAACAAATAATCCTTGCATAAAATATGTGTCAATTTGACACTCATCATTCCCCCAAATTGAAGGAAGTGCATGTCCTCATGCACATAGGATTAATACAACAATCTCAATGGATAAACTTTACAATTATAACAGTTGCATAAATCCAAAATTCGGTCTATAGTAGATGATTGATGTCTTGTTCATGTAAATCCAAATATTGACCTTGATATTCCATTTTAAACAATATTTCTTTTCGAATGTGATATACATTTGATAAGAAGCATAATGCAAATTGTCATTTGGCTAAATTGGGATTACCATCATTTTTTCAAATTAAATAAGTTGAAACAAGAAGGTACTATAAATCGTACAATGAATATGTGTTTTATTTTAGTCTAATCACCTCCTATAGCAGCAATATATAAACTTATATCTATCTAAACACACTTTCCAATGCAAAATTCAACAATACTCATTGGACTTATTTAGATGTATATCAAAACTATACATAAATAAGACTTATAAATTCTATAATAATGTTATCTACAGACCCATACTAACAATAAGAACATCACTATATATGTAACATATAAAATTTAAATCAACTTTGAAAGTTTATTAATTTATTAATTTATTTATTTTTTGATTTATTATTATTATTATTTTATTTTATTTTATTATTATTATTATTTTAAGTGAAAAACCCCTTGCGGAGCCACCTTGTTCTAAGAGACCACGAACATGGGGTTCTACACCATCAAAGTCACCGGGGGTCGCACCCGACCCCTGCCCGCACCAACATTATCAATTGGATTTTAGATACCCAATTCAGCTTTTTGGTAGGGTGGAGATTTGAACCTGGGACCTCCCTTGGAGGATTTCCCTCTCCTCTCCAACTCACCTACAACACCTGGGTTTATTATTATTATTATTTTATCTTTATTTTTTTCCAAGAAGAATGATCAAAGTAAAGATATAGTAAAAAATAGTAAATTAATATAATATATATTCATTTTATTATTATTATTATTATATAACTATAAAATATTATATTACATATACTATATCTCTAAACTATATTATAAACTCTATTGTATTGAGTATTATAAACTATATTACTGAAGATTATTACAAAAGTTGTCTACAGAAGATATATACAAAACTGTAGTTGTTAGAGTTTAAGAAAATATTTTACCTAATTCTTCCCCCAAACTGGATTGTGAACTTTGTATACCTTATTTACTTTCCCCTCAAATTGTAATTTTAGCCAAAACAAGATAAAGGGTGTTTTATTTATATTGGTGGTTAATATAATAATAAGTTTTATTTATGGGGGTTTATTATAATTTTTGTGATTATGCTTCTTGTATGTCATTAAGAAATTTTCGAGATAGAAAGGTAATGAATATAAAATTTGATTTCAGCCTTCTAGGATATTGTCAATCATAGGAAAAAATGAAATAGATATTAATATGGCTTTTTCTAAGGGATGAAAATGTGATGGGCATAAGCCATTTTTTTGTAGAAAAATAAAAAATTGAAACCAAAGTACTTTCATGAGGGTTTTCTTTTGAGTTTTTCCTGCATGTAATATTTCTAGGATTATTCTTCAAGGACTTCAAATATTCTAGCAATTTTGAAACAACTTCATTTACTCCTTTCACAAATCAATATAGTGTCAAAGTTGTCCTAGTATTCTCAAGCTTCTTTCAAGACCAACTGTGTGTGCAGTGAGGATTCATTTTCCATTATGAGTAAGGATTGAAAAACAACAAGGGTTATGTATGCCAAAAAGCTAGCTGATCTTATGAGCATCTAGAGGTCTTATCCATACTTAGTGCTAATATGTAAGGATACCTCAATAAAGAGTACCCCATGGTGTTTGAGATACTGAGAACTCCAAGGATTCAAGCTCTTTTACCCTTTATTTACTTTTGTTTTATGTGGGATACTTTCTCGTTTTGCGAGGAGCAAGGGATTTTTAGTGCTTTTTATGGTTCTTTCTTATTTTGAGGAGAAGCAAGAAGATTTTTATTTGGATACTTGCTCGATTAGATGAGGAGCAAGGGATTTTTTTTTTATTTTCTTTTTTTATTTATTTTTTTTTAAGGTGAAGGGCAAGCTTGTCCTTTTGCCAATTCATTAGTATTCTAGACCATGCGTAAAAATAGATAAGCAAGGGAAACTGTTCACTTATGGTAGAAATAACACATGAATTAATTTTTACAATACTTCACAATGGTTTTAGGTGTGCAAGTATGTGTGGTCAAAGAGAAACTTGATCAACTAGGAGTAACTTAAAACATTTTTAAAATATTTGCTTCTTTTTCAATGAAAATTTTGCTTAGGATACAAGATATAATTTGAGTATTTGAATAATACCTATATTTCATCTAGCAACAAGGTACTATGCATCATGTGGTAATCATCTTCCTACAAGTTTTTTTTTTTTTTTTAATTCCTTTAGCTATCTTTAAAACACAGACTAAAAATGGAAGGGAATATAGATACTTCATGATGAAATAAAGGAAGCATAATCATTTTTATTTTTATATATTAATTTTTTTCTATATATATATATATATATATATATATATATATATATATATTATTTTTTTTTCTTTTCAAAGAGAGAAATTATTGGATAGTAGCTGGTTGCAGTTTAGAAATGCACTACAAATCAGTTTGTTGTCTAATGTGGTGTATGATTTTTTCTTTAGATAGTGGCTTCTTGTATAGCTTAAATATATGCCCATTAAGTAGTGATTTTCTAGTTGAGTTATCAATAGGCTTTGAGTTTTACTGCATCACTTTCAAATATTTTCTAACTGAGATTTTCATGATACAATATGTTTGTCCTGCCACTTTATAATTTCGTTGGTTCAGTCTTGTATATACCTCTATTTTATTTCATTATATATATATATATATATATATATATATATATATATATATATATATATATATATATATATATATATATATATATATATATATATATATATTTTACTATTTATTTATTATATATATATATATATATATATATATATTATTATTATTATTATTTTAATAATTTCTAGAGGTTTATTATAGTGGACTGTATTGGACTCTTTTTCACCACCTAGCAACTTATTTTCTTTTCTCTCTTTTTGTTTTTTTTTTCTTATTTTCTGTTTGCATTTTGATTTTTTTTTTTTGTTTCAATCCTACTATCTACTAAGTTTAAATATAAATTTTAGAACTTATAAATACTCTTAACATACTATCTGCTAAGTTTAAATATAAATTTTAGAACTTATAAATACTCTTAACACAGTAGAAAAGAAATAAAATTAAAATTACTGAACAGTCTTAATGCTACTAAAATTAGATGTGTTTATACAACTAATTTCAGCATATTTAGGAAAAAGTAAAAATGCTTGGAAAGTGAATTTTTACTAGAAATAAAATTACTAAAGTAAAAGGTAAATTTCTACTATTCTTTTGATTTTTAAGAGGGATTTCATTACAGTTGTATCACTCAACGTAATTACTTCCTATTAAAAAAATAGAGTCCTAAAATAATTTTAGGTTGTTTTCAGCGTTCACCTACTTCCTATTCTTTTTTATAGGTCCTAAATCAAATTAACAATTGTAATCACCCAAAGCATGTTGAGCAAGGTGCAGCGACAGTATTTTCATTGTTGTCAACACAGTCAGATAGATTGGTTGATGTAGTGGATAGGAGTTCAGAGGTTATTCAGAGTATGTACAATGATGTTAAATATTTATGAAGATGTTTTTGATGTTTGGGTGAAGTTGTTACAGGTTTTTTGTGCAAAGTTGAAAAAATTGTCATGTTGTGGCTGCTACGCAACGTACCCCAAAATTGGGGACCCGCCTTTTTGCATATTTTCCAAGAAGACCGAAGTGGCCCATATGCTAAAGATCAAAGAAAAAACAAAACACCGCAAATAGAAAAAAGTGTCGTGATATTGCGACATGTTGCATTTTCGCAGCCAAAAGAGGAGAAAAAGCAAGGAGAAAAAAGTGGCGTGATATCGTGACATGTTGCATTTTTGTGGCTAAAAGAAAAGAGAAAAAGCAAGGAGAAAAAAGTGTCACTATATCGCGACACGTTCCATTTTCACGGCCAAAAGAGGAGAAAAAAGTGTCGTGATATCACGACATGTTGCATTTTTGCGGTCAAAAGAGAAGATAAAAAGCAAGGAGAAAAAAGTGTCACGATATCACGACATGTTGCATTTTTGTGGCCAAAAGAGAAGAGAAAAAACAAGGAGAAAAAGTGTCACGATATCACGACATGTTGCATTTTTGCGGCCAAAAGAGAAGAGAAAGAACAAGAAAGAAAAAGTGTCGAGATATCACCAAATGTTACATTTTCGCGGTCCAAAGCAAAGAGAAAAAACAAGGAGAAAAAGTGTCACGATATCGTGACATGTTGCATTTTTGCGGCCAAAAGAGAAGAGAAATAACAAGAAAGAAAAAGTGTCACGATATCGCAACATGTTACATTTTCACGGTCCAAAGCAAAGAGAAAAATCAAGGAGAAAAAGTGTCGCAATATCGCGACATTTTGCATTTTCGTGACTTAAAAAGGATAGGCAGGCAAAGAAACAAAAGTGTCACGATATCGCGACATGTTACATTTTCACCAAAGGAACAAAGTAGTTGACAGTGTGTTTGACATTAGTGATGAACATTAGGATAGTGAAACTGAAGACTGCATAGTGACGTGGACCTATAAGGAATAAATCAAAGATTGAATAAGGTAATTTGTCACATAAGGACAAAATTCAATGAATAAGACAAAATGTTACATAAGGAATCTTTAATAATTTGAAATCATCTAAGATGGTCGTTAAACATGGAAAGAAGCGGACGCATGCCCATGTGGAGAAAAGGAAATGAAAGGCCATAAAATAGAAACGAAAAGCCTTTTTGGAAACTAAAACACATGTATGCACAAGGGAAGGAGAAAATGAACAGTCATGGAAGGATAAAAACAACAGTCATGGAAGGAGAAACAAAATTTTTTAGAGGTTTTAAATACACCATTCAAAGAGGCCATAAGTAGTTGGTGCTCCTTTTTGTTGGTGCAAGAAAATTAGGGGTTGGTGCTCCTTTTTGTTGGTGCAAATAAATCAAGGGTTGGTGCTCCTTCCATTTGGTGCTGGTAAATTGATTGTAAAGTTGGTGCTTTGCAAATGCTGGATTTGGATGGGAGTACAAACAATAATTTTTAGGATGTAGCCAAATCGGTGAACCTCGGTACATCTTGTGTTGTGTGATGTTCTTTTGTTATGCTTGCTTTATTTGGTTTCAAGTTTTCATTGTTTCAGCTTTAAGAGTTGAAGATTTAAGTTTTAAAAGAGTTACACTGATTCACCCCCCTCTCAGTGTCATTGTGAGACTAACAATTGGTATCAGAGCGAGGTTCCTGAACAAGCTTAACCGATTAGGATGATCTTGGAAGTGACACAATGGCAAGTGGTGAGGCTTCTCATCAAACAAAGCACCATTGTTTGACAAAACTAATTAAGAATTTTAGAGACTCAAGATGCAAACATATCTTTGTGCTTTGGGATACGACATTTGGGATTCAGTAGATAGTGGATACACAATACCCACCACTTCTCCAATCGATGTTGTCGATAAGAAACTGTTTGAGAATGACTCAAAAGCAAAGAATGCTATCATGTGTGGATTAGTGGACAGTGAACTAGTAAATATTATGAGTTGTAAAATGGTAAAAGAAATATGGGACAAACTAAGGAGCATTCATGAAGGAGACATTAAGATCAAGGAGGCCAAGTTACAAACACATCGAGCTCAGTTCGAAGTATTAAATATGAATGACAATGAGAACATAGAGGCATATATGCTAAGAGTTAATAAAGTCATTAATGTGATTAGAGGACTTGGTGAGGAAATAGAATATTCTGTCATCATGAAAAGGTATTAATATGTCTTCCCCAAAGATTGATTTTAAAGTTTCAGCTATAGAAGAAGCTAAAGACCTAAATTCTTTTAGTATGGATGAGATGCATGGTTCTTTACTGCATATGATATGAGAATAGGAAAATCTAAACCTACAAACAGAGAAGCTGCTTTTAAAGCCCATAAAAATATGAAAGCAAAATAAGAATCCGAGGAAGAAGAGACATCAGATGAAATGGAAGTAAACTTTGTTCAAAAACTAAAAAGGGGAAAAGGAAAATACAGAGGTAAGTTATCGTTTAAATGTTTCAATTGTGGATGCGTTGGGCATTTTGTAGCTAAATTTCCACTTAATGATAAGAACAAAAGTGATGAAGGATCGCACCGAGAAAGAAGTGATTGGAAGAAAAAAACTAATTTCAGAAAAGGCAACTTCAAGAAGAAGAGTTTCATCTCCAAGAATGTCAGTTCATCAGAAGACAGCTGCGGTGCAGATTCTAAAAAGGAAACGGGTGAAGTTCTTTTCATGGCACTCAAAGAAGAAAAAATAGAAGAAGAACAAGAATGTGATGAAGAAGAAATTGATGCAAAAGTAAATTTGGAAGAGGAACTAATTGTATCTCTGGATGAATTGAAGATAGAAAGAAAAAAGAATAAGAAAATTTCAAGAAAGCTTGAGGATGCAAATGAAATCATAACCGGTTTGAAAGTACAGATAGAAGAATCCAAGAAAATATCTGAAGATCTCGAAGTGCAAATAACCATGAAAATATATTATTGCAACAAGCTAGAAGAAGAGGCTGTTGGTTTAAGGATGCATATAGAAGAGATGAATTGTAAAATTAGTTGTTATCTCAAACATGAAGAAAGTTCTATGAAGCTGGATAAGATCATAAAAAACTAAAAGACTACAGGCATCAAATTTGGTTTGGGCTTTGACGAAGGAGAATCATAAAATGGATCAAAGGCCATAAATGAAGAATCCATAAAGAATAAAGATAAGAAACAGGTTGATCAAGAAAAATTGACTCATGCAAAAGAAAGCAATAATGCAAGGCACGAAATGAGAATTGACAATGATGAATTCACCAATGTCACACATCAAAGAAGAAGAAGATTTATGGCTCCTACGACAACATGGCAAAGACCATCACCCAGGTTCAATCATCTATTTTCTGGTTATTGTTTTAAATGCAATGGTTATGGACATAAGATTTTAGATTGCAAGTATAATGTAGGACCAAGGAATTTTACCAGTAGAAATGTTTATCCAATATATAACTAAATTATGGTGTAGAACCCTACCCCTCAATATTTGAACCTTAAATATCTATTCAGAGATTTAAAGTCTACACAATTAGGCTAATCAGTACACCATACCCACAATACATCATCAATACATCACCTTATAGTGGTATTATAATAGTTTGACAATTATACATATTTTGCTTATCTTTGGTCTTCTCCTTATAAATTGAGGAATTAAAATGATTAAACTAATATCATTTGATAAAACCTTAAAGTTTATCCATGATATTAAAACATGAATTAATAATTTGATTTAATTTATTTTGCTTATATTCTATAACAATCATATTATCATAATATTTCAATAAATTACATATACATTTTCAAATTTAAAATTTAATAAGTTAATTATATTAATTTTAATCAATCATTACTTACATATATATATATATATATATATATATATATATATATATATATCCAGGTAGCTCGCTGCATCCAAGGAAAGAGGGCTTAGATATCACGTTTTAGTGTATTAGATTTTTTTGGGATGGAATTAGGGTTTCGGATGAGCCCAATCGCCCAACTGATGCAGATGAAGATAGCAAGATCCAGATTGCATTATAGGTTGGGAATATTTGACCCTTATGGATTTTGGGTGCAGAGTGGAATGGTAGAGGATCCAATGGAAGGGAATCTCATAGGGACATGACCATATTTGGATCTCTTGGAGTCTTTGCAATAGAGATATGTGTCCATTGGTTTAATCATTGCTAGTGGTGAAGCTTTTCTCGTACTTGGTGAGGAATCTATGGTGGTTCCAGAGTTTGTTATTCCAGTTTTTTCCATTCCACTATTGTGCAACTGGTTAGGCGATGGTGAAATATTCTTTGTGCCTTGTGGTGACCTGATGTTAGCACTAGAGTCCCCTGGTCTAGCTTTTTCTAAAATTCTATTGTTATTTTGGTTATGCAATGGATGGGAGTTTTTTTGGTCTAGGGGTAGTATTTGGCTATTTTTTTTTGTTAGGTTCCTTCCTTGGGGGGTCTTCTATTCTTCTGCATACTAGTAGGATTAGAACCCATGGGATGGGGGGTTTTTACTTACCTGTTGTCTGTGGGGTTTGAACTCACAGATCACAAGATTATGGGTCCTTTCCAAACCCTTTATCCATGGTCCCTATAATTTTTTTGAGATGGAGGTTTGGTATGAGTTGTTCTTTGGAGTTCAGAGGATGGTTGGAATCTAAAATTATTTATGGGGTTTTAGTCTTCATAAATTTTGGAGATTGAGGGTTTTACTGTCATCGGGGTAATATGTTGCAGATCTCCATTTTCAGTGATTGGTTTCTATTAAGTTGGTTGAGTGGGTGATCCAAAGTTCAAATCCTTCTTTTACGCTCAAGTCCTAGTGGTATTCTCAAGGAAGAACATTTTGTGTTTCTATGGAAGTGCGGGGACCCTAAGTTTTTTATGCCTCAAAGATGAATCGTTGATACCCTGAGTCTTGGTTGTTAGGGTTTGATGGTACTATTGGTTGGTTGGTTGGTCCCCCACTAGGCAGGATGAGGATAATTTTGATTTTGATTTTATGTTCAAATTGTTATGCTACCATTCAAAGAGAATGCAAGTTTGATTATTTTTTCTTTTGGCAACTTTTCTATTGAGTCTACCTTTGTGCTAGATTGAAAATTGTAAGTTTTGACGATTGATTGACTCTTTTTGGAGCTCTATTTACAATGTTGTTGGATCCTTTTAAAACCCTTACCTTTTACCTACCAACAAAAATTATTATATTTTTAAATAATTAAATACCCTCAAGTTAATCTTCCCAATTGACTATTTAATGACAAAATAAAATTGCATGAGTGACAGACAAACAAACAAGTATTAACATGAAAAGAAATCCCAATCATGACATGAAAAAACTAATTAAAAAAAAATCCTAATAAATGGTGTGATACACTTAAGTGAACAATATCAAAACGCAATGAATCGTCTGTTTTTTCTTTAATTTAAAGAAATTTGCATAAAAAAAATTTATAATGAGAAACCTTAACTTTTAATGAATTAGATCAAAATAATTTACCTATAAACACTTAATCACTATAAACCAACATATGGCTTCTAACGCTCTAGATTTTAGTTTTAAGGTTATGTGTCATGTTTTTATACAATAAGGTGGTATGAAAATATAAAAGAAAAATCTTAGGTTTCATTCTTCTTATCTCTATCTTGTGGATAAGTGGTACAGTTGGTGAATGTCTTGTATGTTGCTAGATAAAATAGGCTTCATTTTATCTGTGCCCCATATTATGGATATTCAAATAACAATCCTTTATGACTGATGCCACATGGTATACCTATATGGGACAGGTATGACTAAACACAAATTTTTGTCTCTATGGTCTAGGTGGATTGGTAAGTTCAGACACTTATGAAGGGGAGACCTAGGTTAAAACCCTAGGGGTATATCTATTTGTAAAGGTAGTAGTCTAATCATAATCTTCTATGTGCACGCAAGACCAACCACGATGATACAAACCTCGAGTGATCGATGGTCCCTTCATGCCAAGTCATCAACAACAAGGTGGTATAGGCTTGTTGGGATCAACTCATGTGGTTTGAACCCTACACTTGATAGTTACTAAAAATAGTGGTTGTAACCAACTCCCCATTTATCAATATATATATATATGAAAGAAAAGAATAATTGCCACTTTTATTAGTGATGGGGACCATTTTTTTTTGCGGTAAAATTTTTATTTTTAATATTTATGGTTTAATAAGTTATGTTAAATAAATACTTAAAATAAATATTTATAAATTTTAGTTTATATTTTACATTTGCTTATAGTTTTTGTTACCATGTTAATATTTTAGTATTTCAATATACTAGTAGTTTTAATTGGTATAAATTAGTCTAAAAATATTTGTGTGGAGTTTATCAATAAAGATGTCATTTGCATTATTGGTGATGAGATCCTTGTTCAACCCCACGATGATTGTGTATAAGAAATATTGTTAACAAAAAATAGTCTAGAAATATTTTTAAATTTTATATTATAGATTGCAATTATAAAATAAAATAATTTTTAACACCCATATACTATAAGGTTATATGACAGACAATTTTCATACAATATGTTTATTTAATTTGTGTTTATTCAATTACTTAAAGTATGGTGTATAACTCTATCTAATATTGGATTCATAGCTTAAACCTCTTATTCAAAGTTCTAAAGTTTTAGCATTAGGTTAACTTAAGTTATAATATATTATATAGGAGAAATGTGGAAGGGTGCTTTTTCCCCAAGTTTTTCACGATAAGCATAGAATTTTTTCTCTAAGCCAACTCAAACGACTATCGTTGTAAGTAATGTTAATTTTCATGTTGAACTGTCTTTCTGCAGTAAGTGTAAGGTGTTGTAGGATAACCAACACAATTTTTGAAAAGAATGTTCTAAGGATGACTAGGATCCACAATCTCAACATAAGGCTAGATTTTGTATTAGGTTTTGGGTTAACCTGCAAAACCCGGTAATTAATGATGACTTTTATTTACCAAAAAATATATATATTAGAACACTCTACCGTAATATCTTATTGAGGTAGTTTCAACTATGTTTTTTTTTTTAAAAGGTTGCTCTCTTTTTTTTACATCAACTAGTCACGTTGAGTTATACAACCTATTTGGTACCATTGGGATTTGAACCTTGACATAAGTTGTGTCACCCATATGTTTCAACCAATTAACAATGGTCCCATTAACCTTCAACTATATTATTCTTGTTGTGTTATTTTTAATTGGTATGATATTAGAAGGTTCACTAAACTTAATGTGTGAGAAGCATATCATGTTTATATCATAGATGCAATACTTAAAAAAAAGGTCAAATAGATGCCTTCTCTTATCCATTCAAATTCTTTTATTATGTATTGAGCATGTTCTTTTATCCACATTTACCAAATAGTGAATAGAAGAAAAACAATGAGTGTTATTAAGATCAAAAAATTCTTCCATTGAGGTCCTTTTGCACCAAATATATATATATATATATATATATATATATATATATATATATATATATATATATATATAGATAGATAGATAGATAGATAGATAGATAGATATACACTAATAAAAATATTCTTCAATTAAAATACACACAAAATAAAATTATTTTAAAATAATATAATAAAATAAAATATATTGTCTTTTTATTGCACCAAACAAGGGCAATTGCTAGTCAGGCCACTATGTGATTTGTTAAAATAATGTGTTATATGTGATATGAATTGGATGTGTGATTTTGTTTTTTTTATTAGATATAGAAAGGATTTTGAAAGGGTCCCTAAACCTTTTACAATAGGATAAGCCTTGTAAAATTTGGTCTAAGACTAGCAATACAAGGACAAGAACGACTATAGAGCACTAAAACTCACCACCCATAACCAAGTGAACCAGCTAAAACTTAATACAAGAAATAAAATTAGAACAAATTTGGTGAGCCTCCCAGCCAACCAAAACTCCCACATGGTTGTGCACAAAAACTTTCTTCATAAACAGTAAAAGCTTATAGAGCATTAAGAAGCATGCATCACTAAATCCAATTGAAGAAGGCCTTTGGGAAAATTATCTCTCCAAATAGATAGACCATTGAGACTTATACCCAAGTTTACCATAAATTCAATATGGTAGTTTCCTTCTTTGAAGATATGCTTTATCTTCCTATCCTTTCTAGCCTAAAGAATTTGCCTACATTTCACAATCACAACCTCAATATTCCAACTGGTACTAATCACCTTTGACCAAATTTATAATATTAAGTAAGTCTCATTCAATGCAAAATTTTGGGTAAACCATCTTCTCCACAAGTAAGAGACCTTGGTAAAGGGCTTTGGCCTCTATAAAATGACAAGTTTGGATATCTAAGAGTTTGGCATATGCCAGCATAAGCCCACATTTATTATCCCCAAGCACTCCACCAGCACCAGCATTACTAGGATTACCCCTTGAAGATCCATTGAAGTTTAGTTTAACCTAGCCAAGATGAGGTTCCCACCTCATAAGGGCCTAAAAATTAGGACCAGGAAGACACAACCCTATTACTCTATTGAAAGCCAATTTTCCTTTTGATCTTAGCCTCCTCAAACATACTCTTCTCCAAAGCTAGAGAGGATACATTATCCAATGTGGAGGCCAAGGATTTGGCACAAAGAGAGGTAAGATCTCTTTTGAAGTTTAAAAAAAATCTACTTGTTGTGGTGATTTTTTGTGTCCTTAAAAATTTGGGGTTGTCACGCCACAAGAAAATCACTGGTTCACAAACAACATTGTGGACTCTGGTGGATCCACCTCTTTAACTCGGGAAAATATTATCACAAAGACTCTAGACAAATCGAGTAAGGTAAGGACACCCTGGAGGTGAGCCTATAATACTTCTCATATGCTCATGCTCATCCAGATTAACAAAAACAAAGTAAAACTACAATATTAAAAATGACCAAGCTTTAGAGTAACTCCCAGCTAATGCTTCAAGCTGTAGACCGATGCCTTATCCATTGGGTAATTGTAGCCAGACTTAAAGGATGATGAAGAAAGAAGGGGGAGGAGATAAAACTGAGCCAACCACATCCATTCAAACAATGTAATAGAGATGATTAAACATGCCAACGAAAGAAGATGCCACTTATACATTCAAATAATGTAACATATAAATGGGACAACAAGAAAAACTACACATGAAATTGCTAAAAGGAGGAAGCAGGATAGCATTGATCAATAGATCATTACAATGGAGTCTGGTCAGTGTAACCAGATCTCACTAAGCAAGTACAAACAAATTCTCCATTCAAATAATGTAATAGAGAACTACAACCCTTCATTCAAATGATGTAACAAAGAGCCTCCCAACTTTCGGCCTCAATCACTAGAAATAATCTCAGTAAATGGACACCTCCTCAGCAAAACCTGCATAGTGATAGGGAAGAAAATGGGGTGACTAGACAAGACACACAAAAGAAAATACAACTGACAAGGATGACACTCTAGTATACCTCTTGCAGAATTACTGCACAAAAAACTTGATGATGAAAGTTGTTGCAACCACTCTCTCATATAGCCTGTAGATTGGTTCTCATTCAAAGCTTGATGATGGCCCATAATTGCCAAAACTACAACTGCTCTGGTGATGGCTCATAATTGTAATTGTTACTAAAAATCGGGTGATGGCCCATAAAAATTGTAACTACCTCCAAAATTGATCCACCATATTGCTTGCATTAAATGGCCTGGTAGTGGTCTCCAAAATAAATGTCTCCATTCCTCTTGAAAAGACCAAAAATGACTTCAAAAAATTAACTTTCGAGTTGCTGAAACTTGGCCGCAAAAATGAGGCTGGTTATAATTTTTATTTTTCCATTTTTTATAAGGTTTTAACTTTAGCCAATTTAATTTTTATTATCAAAATTTAAATAATAATAATAAACTATTATTATCAATAAATAATAATAATGTTATTATATTATTCATTAAATGCATGGTTTATTTATTAAATCTAATATATAATATATAAATATATAATCATTTTTAAATATAATATTGTATAAAAGGAGGAAAAGAGAGGATGAGTTTAGGAATGAGATGGCAATGGCCATATGAAATTTCTTTATAAAGGGAATGAGATGGATGGCCATCATTTTTTTTATTTTTATTTTTTTTTTTAAAAAAAAAAATGGAGAGGGGGGACCCCTCTTGGGCCCTCTCATGATTTTTTTAATTAAATATATATATATATATATATATATATATATAATATAAAATATAATATTATTATATATAAAGTTAAATTAAATATTTAAATAAATATTTAAATAAATTTAATTAAAAATAAATTTAATTAAATATCTAATTAAACATATAATCAAACTTTATAAAAAAAATATTTAATTAAATATTTAAGACCCTAGAGGTAAAAAATAATTAATTAAATTTTTTTAAAGTCCAAAAATGATGACAAAAGACCAAAATGACGACTGACTTTGATGACAAAATTTTTAAAGATACTTTAAAGATGAGGCCTGGAAAAGACCCAAGGACTCAAAATTTTTTGAATGGAGGCAGATCAAGGCAAATCTGAGGGACTCATAGGACACCAAATTTTTGAAAATTGGGGGTAAAACAAGTTGGATTTTGAGGATCCAACATAGGCTCTGACTGGGATAGGTGATGAAAAAGATTTTGGGCAATGAATCACTTGAGAACTCTAGAATCTCTAGTAGACCAAAAAGATAAAACTTGCCTAATCACCTATAGAAAACCTTAATCACCTACAAGAAAACACCTTAGTCACCTATAGAAACTCCTTAATCACCTAAAAGAACTCCTTAATCACCTAGAAAGGACTCCTTAATCACCTAAATACTGAAACACACTTTTTTTTGTGGCTTCTCAAGCCCTTTGTATAGAATGATACAATTTCAAATGTTGGCCATTGATAGGAATTGAAAATTCCTTGCCATCCAGAGTTTGCAACTTGTAAGTATGTTGGCCTACCATTTGAAGGATTTGATAGGGACCAAGCCATTTTGGTTCCCACTTCCCTTTTTCCCCATGCTTGTCATTCTTAGGATCCCAATACAACACTATATCTCCTTCCTGAAAAGGTTTACCTCTGGCCTTCTTATTGAACAACTATGATGTTTTATGAGCCTGCTCAGTTATCTTCATTAATGCATCTTTTCTGTCTTCCTACAACTTCACAATTTGATCAAGTCTTCTCTGCAAGACATTTGGATTTTCATGATCCTGTAGAAGCAAAGACAAAGCATGAATTTCTACCTGAGGGGGCAATAGAGCATTCTCACCATAAACTAGCTCATAAGGAGATTTTCCTGTGCTTCTTTTGATAGATATTCTATCAGCCCACAGAGCAAACTTCAGTTCACTGTCCCAACTTCTCTTATTCTTGCCTAATGCTCTTCTGATTCTTGTGATCAAATTCTTGTTTGAGGATTCTGCTAATCCATTCCCTTGAGGATAGTAGTTTGTAGAATGAGAAAGCTCTATGTTGTACCTAGCACAAAATTCAATCATTTCAAAAGAAGTGAAGTAGTTACCATTGTCTGTAACTAACTTCTTAGGGACCCCAAATCTTGTCAATATTTGCTCTTCCAAAAACTTGATGACCACCCCTGTAGTAGATTTCTTGAGAGGTGTTGCTTCTACCCACTTGGTAAAATAGTTTGTTGTTGTGATGATCCACCTATGACCTCCAGAAGAATTGGGGTTAATCTCACCTATGAGATCTATTCCCCATTGAGCAAAAGGAGCTTCAACAATCACTGGCTTCAAGGGCATGGCTGGAAAATTCTTCTTCCCTACAAAAATTTGATAGTTATGACAACTTCTAACAAAATGGTAGACATATTTAAACAATGAGGGCCAATAATAACCAACTCTCATGATTTTGTGAGTAGTGGCCTTTGGAGCAAAGTGGCCTCCACAAAAACCAGAATGATATTCTTTCAACACTTGAGGCACTTCTTTCTCAAACAAATAGAGAAGCAACACTCCATCTGGATGCCTCCAATATAGTCTACCTTCCTGAATGTAATACCTTTGAGCCAATTGCTTGATAGACCTTCTTTTATTTTGGGATATGTCTCCTAGAAATGATAAGTTTTTGAGGTAGAATATTATGCCATCATACCATCTACAATCAGAATTATCAATTGCTCTAGCTTCTTGCTGCTCATCTACTACAATAGTGTTATTCATATCTTCTCCCTCTTTGTTGGCCAAGTACTTTGCCAGTCCTTGTCCTTTGATAATTTGCACTACCTTGAACTCCACATCATACTACAGTAATTTGGCCATCCACCTTGCAGGACTACCTAAGGGTTCAGGTTGAGTGAAAATATATTTAATAGCAATGTAGGGGATACAAGCTATTACCTTATTGGACCCAAAGATATACTTGAAATGATCCAGTGCTCTGATTAATGCATAAGCCTATTTTTCCAAAATAGAAAATTTTAGTTGAGCACCCTTCAATCCTGTACTCATAAAGGCTATGGGCCTTTCATTTTTCTCTCCATCTTGTTGAGCTAGAACTACAACAATAGTGTGTTCTGAAGCAAATGAGTAGATTTTAAAATATTTGGAGTAATCAGGGTAGATCAATACTGGAGCCTTAGTAATTGCATCTTTGATTTTCTGAAAAGTTGCAGTATTTTCCTCTGTCCACCTTATTTCTCCATTTTTCTTGATCATGTCATTTATTGGCTTGGCAATCTGAGAAAAATCAGGGATAAACCTCCTAATAAAGTTAATCTTTCCAAAGAATGATCTAACTCCCTTAAGATTCTTAGGAGGGGGAATTTTAGCAATGGCTTCTACTCTTTGTGGATCAATGCTAATTCCATATTTTGAAATAATATGCCCAAGTAGTTTACCTTGTGTGGCCCCAAACACACATTTTCTAGGATTCAAAGATATGCCAAACTCCTTGCACCTGTCAAACACTTGAGTTAGATGTGCAAAGTGATCTTCAAGATTCTTTGAAAAAACTGTAATATCATCAAGATATACTACCACTATCTTGAACATCAATCCTTTAAATGCAACATCCATTGCTCTCTGAAATGTTGCCCCTGCATTCATCAATCCAAAGGGCATCCTGAGATATTCAAATGTTCCCCATGGTGTAGTGAAAGTTGTTTTGTGTCTATCTTCTAGATTTACTGCAATCTGATTGTAACCTGAAAATCCATCCAATAAAGATATTCTTGATGACCCAACCACTGCTTGAAGCAATTGCTCCATATTTGGAAGTGGATAATTATCTTTGAGAGAGCTCTTATTCAAATTCCTGAAATCTACACAAAGCCTGATCTCACCATTCTTTTTTCTAATTGGAACTAGGTTTTCCAACCAAGTAGAAAATCTCACCTTCCTGATTATCTTGGTATCCAGTAACTTCTGCACTTCTTTCTGCATAATTGGATGCAAAGTGGGATTGAACTTCCTTTGTTTCTACTTAAAAGGCTTAGTATATTTTTGAAGAGGTATTATGTGAGTCATTACCTTTGTATTGAAGGTCTTCAGATCTTCATAACTCCAAGAAAAAGCATCCATGTTCTTTTTCAAGAACTTGATATACTATTGCTTCTCTTTTCTTGATAGGGCCTTATTGATCCTAACAATCTTGGGCTCTTCCTCTGTTCCAATATTAACTTCATCAATCTCAGATTCTTGGACCAGAGGTTTATATGCTCTATCAAAGTCATCAAACAAGCTCTCTAAAGATACCAACCCCCTAGGGATCCTGTTGGTCTTTAGTTGTATGACTTCTGTAGGCTCTCCAATAACATCCTTCAATTTTTCTTCATCACTTTCATCACAAATAACATCAAAAAATTCATTCTGCATAGTCATAAAATCATTAATGTGTATATCATCATGAAAAACTTGTAAATATACCACATTATCAGGAACATATGGCTTATAAATATATATGGTTGGGAACCTTTCCATAAACCAAGTGTCTATCTCAAGATTTTCTACTCTAGAAGCATTAATGGCCAACATATTAGCATTATGATTCTGTGCTCTAGGAATAAATTGTAGATCAAAAGCCAAGAATCTATCTATTTCATCCAACATTACCTGCTTATATTGCTTTAGTCTAGGGTGCTTTGTTTGATATTTCCCTTTGATTTTTTGGATTATTAGTTCAACATCCCCACTAACTCTGAGGTAATTAATACCCAATTCTTTGGCCTTCCTTAGCCCTAGCAATAAAGCTTCATATTCTACAACATTATTTGTACAAGAAAATTCTAACCTGTATGGTATGCCAAGATAGCTGCCATTGATGTCTATCAATAATACTCCAGCTCCTGCTCCTGCTTTAGATTTTTCCCCATCAAAGGTCATAGTCCATATCTCAAAAGTTAGAATTCTATCAGTTTCTGCATCTACTTCAGCCTTCAATTTTGGATCCATGTTCTCAACATCAGGTACTTCCAACAAGAAAGGAGAATGCTAGATAGAGTAAACCCCCATGTCTTTTTCCTCAATAGAATTCATGATATTAACCATATTATCATTAGGATATCTAAATTCAACTGAATACCTATTGAAGGGTTCTCTTTTCAATATCACTTTCTCCTTACCCTACATTGGAATAGTGGCATATGACCAATCTAACTGAATAGTACCACCTAACTGCTCTACCCAATGCCTAGAGAGTAAGATAGAAAATAAAGGGTCCACATCTACAACTACAACATCCATCACCACTCCTTTCTTAGGATATTTTTCAATATGGACAAGAAGTCCAGTTATAATGCCTACACAAGGTACTCTCTTATTATCCATGATAGAAATAGGAGGGTGCTCTTTTTGACAAATCAAGCCTAACTGATCAACTACTTGTTTTGACATTACATTCATGGAAGCACCACTATCAAGCATGCAGTTATGAATAACATATTGGTCCCCATAGCCTGATGTATACCTTAGTGAGATGTAAAATGGCTTAACTGAATATGGAGCTCTAACTGCATTATTCACAAGGCCTATGGGGTTTTGAGGCTTTCCTCCTGATTGATCAATTAATTTGAAGGCTTTACATACCTGATATCGATACTTTGGAATAGTCATTAATTCCCCAAAAGTGATGTTGACCTTCTACTTGGCAACCTCTATACCCAGATCAAACTGATATTTCTTATCATCAATTCCTTTTTTAGTTTTCTGATTAGCCAAGTCACTTTGCTACTTCTGGATAATTTCTTCTACATCAAGCTCTTTAGGAATCATTTGTAGCTTCATCTGATTTACCTTTTTCTATGAAATCACTCTAGTAGCTTTCTCCTTTTGTGCAGGCCCTTCATCAACTTTATCTTCCACTATTCTATTCTTGATATTGATAGCATGTATCTTTTCTAAAGATTCAACCTCTTCTATTGTAGGTACAAGCTTCCCCTACTTCATTCTATCAAATCTGGTACTAGGAGGCTCACTTGAGGTTGATGCCTCTCCAAAGACTAAGGCTCTTTGCTCAAGATCACTAGCACATATGTCCATGTCCCTTTCAAATTTTTGTTCTCTGGTTTCATCCTCCTGAGTCCAACATACATTAATTCTAATATCTTCATCTTCAGATTCAACATTCAAATCAACATTAGAATGCATACTTAGATAAATGCCACAATCAACAGGGTTATGTGGTGCATCACAAGTAGAGCAATAAAAGGGATAATATGATGCTATATTATTTGATGGCATGGGATTTGGAATAGAATTTAGATCTCTCTCTACTTCTTTCTTTTTCCAATTTCCATTCCGATTCTTGTTTCCTTCCTCATTTCCATTGTTATTCTAGTTTCTATTGAAATTCCTCCTAAAAGGAGGCTTGTTATCTTCTTGTTGTCTATTATTTCCCTGTGAAGTTTTTGTAGTGTTGTCCTTCCCTTTTTCAAGTCTAGCCAACCTGTTATTCAAAGTAGTAAACATCTCACTCAATTGATTAGCTATTTTGTTCATTGGATCTTGATCTATTTTCTTAGGGATAGAGAACTCAACCTTCTTAGGCTTTCTTTCAGGTTGATTGGGCTCTAAAGAGTATGCTTTCATTTTACCACTATCAATCATATGTCTCTCTATTTCAATAGCTCTTTCCATACATATATCAATGGTGGTTGTTGCTTGCTGCCTTAGCTCATAACTAAAATCTCTAGGGAAAGCATTCTTGTAGAAACAAATGGATTGATCATCATTTGGCCTTAATGCTACAGGAATATTATTTCTGGTCTTGAAGAACCTCCTATTGAAATCTTCTACTGTTTCATTTTCCTTCTTCTTCATGGTAGCCAACTCTATCAACAAATACTGTTCATTCTTCCTCTCTCCATATTTCCTAAGGAAAGTGTTCTCTAGCTCTTGAAAATTATGGATAGTACTAACTCCAAGGTTGTTAAACCATTCTTGAGCATCCTTCTCTAAAGTTTGAAAGAATAATCTAAGGATAACATCTTCATCATCCACCTCAAGACTATCCATGGCATATAGAAAATCTCTAATATGATCTTCACCAGTCACAACATTGTTTCCTTGGAACTTAGGCAAGTACTTATGAGCTTTACCAGGGAGAGGATTCAGATTTGTAGGTAAAACAAAAGCTCTATATCTATTGGTCCTCCATTGATTAACATTAGCATTGAGATTTTGATTTACATTGACATTTTGATTTGCATTAGGAGCTGCCATACTCACTACAAGTTGATTCACTATAGGTACTTGGTTTACAATAGGAGAAGACTAATTCAAACCAAGATTTGGGCTAGAAATAAAATTGGAATTGAAGATTTTCTGTGAGACTTGAAAAATACCTTAGGATTTGGCACTCTAGAAAGCACTTCTTTGCCACTTCTTCTTGTAGATGCTAGATCTAACTCCTCCTTTTTATTTTTAAATTTTTGAGTTCATTCGGAGTCACCAACACAAATGTGCAAAGAAAGAGCAAGATCTTCAACAATACTTGGGCTAATATTTCTCAGCTTGATATTCACTCAACTCTCACAAATTCCACTCTAGGAGAGACTAAGAAAAATAAAACACAAAAAATACTAAGCCACCAAAAATTATTGGTTTAATAAAAATAAAAAATATTAGCCAAAAATTGTTGTGGTGATTTTCTATGTCCTTAAATATTTGGGGTTGTCATGCCATAAGAAAATCATTGGTTCACAAACAACACTGTGGACTCTGGTGGATCCACCTCTTTAACTCAGGAAAATATTATCACAAAGACTCTAGATAGACCGAGTAAGGTAAGGACACCCTAGAGGTGAGCCTATAATACTTCTCATATGCTCATGCTCATCCAGATTAACAAAAATAAAGTAAAACTACAATATTAAAAATGACCAAGCTTTAGAGTAACTCCCAACTAATGCTTCAAGCTATAGACCGGTGCCTTATCCATTGGGTAATTGTAGCCAGACTTAAAGGATGATGAAGAAAGAAGGGGAGGAGATAAAACTGAGCCAATCACATCCATTCAAATAATGTAATAGAGATGATTAAACATGCTAATGAAATAAGATGCCACTTATACATTCAAATAATGTAACATATAAATGGGACAACAAGCAAAATTGCACATGAAATTGCTAAAAGGAGGAAGTAGGATAGCATTGATCAATAGATCATTATAATGGAGTCTGGTTAGTGTAACCAGATCTCACTAAGCAAGTACAAACAAATTCTCCATTCAAATAATGTAATAGAGAATCACTTTCAAATGATGTAACAAAGGGCCTCCTAGCTTTCGGCCTCAATCATTGGAAATAATCTCAGTAAACTGGATACCTCCTCAACAAAACTTGCATAGTGATAGGGAAGAAAATGGGGTGACTAGACAAGACACAAAAGAAAATACAATTGATAATGATGACACTCTAGTATACCTCTTGTAGAATTATTGCATAAAAATTGATGATGAAAGTTGTTGCAGCCACTCTCTCATATAGCCTGTAGATTGTTTCTCATTCAAAGCTTGATGATGGCCCATAATTGCCAAAATTACAACTACTCGGTGATGGCTCATAACTACAACTATTACTAAAAGTGGGTGATGGCCCATAAAAATTGTAACTCTCTAAATTGATCCACCATATTGCTTGCATTAAATGGTTGGTAGTGGTAAGTCTCCATTCCTCTTGAAAATGACCCAAAAATGGCTTTAGAAAATTAACTTTTGGCTTCTGAAACTTGGCCGCAAAAATGAGGCTAGTTATAATTTTATTTTTCCATTTTTTATAAGGTTTAACTTTAGCCAATTTAATTTTTATTATCAAAATTAAATAATAATAAACTATTATTATCATAAAATAATATATTATATTATTTATTTAAATATAATTATATTATTAAATGTTATAAGGGATTTTTTAGGAAATGGCCATCAATCAAAATTTTATAAAGATGATGACATATGAAAAAATTATATTTTTATATAATATATATTTTTTATTATTAAAAATGAGGGGTTTCTCTCATGGTCGACGCCCCTTCTCATGGTCGTATTTTTTTTTTGGAGGAGGGGTTGGCCGATGGGTCGATCGACCTCCTCCCATGGGTCAGCCGACAAGCGTTGACCGTTTTTTTTTTAATATAACTTATGTATATATATATATATATAATATAAATATATATTATAATATAAAATATAATAATTATAATTATAAATTTAAATTAAATATTTAAATAAATATCTAAATAAATTTAATTAAATATCTAATTAAACATATAATCAAACCTTTTTTTTTTTTAAAGAAAATATTTAAGACCCTAGAGGTCAAAAATAATTAATTAAATTTTTGTTAAAGTTCCAAAAAGATGACGATAAAAGATCAAAACTGGGACCTGACTTCGATGACACAAAAATTTTTAAAGATGCATTTGGAAAGATGAGGCAATATGGGAAAAGACCTGAGGACTCGAAACTTTTGGAATAGAGATAGATCAAGGCAAATCTGAGCAAACTCACAGGACACCAAAATTTTTAAAAACTAGGGGTAAAACAAGTTGGATTTTGAGGATCCAACACTACTATTCCTCTCCTTCCACACCCACTAGAAAATATGTGGTAAACAAAAGTTCCAAAAACATTTCAGCCTTGGAGAGTAAAAAGGAGATGACCATTGAGTGTAAACATCAACAAGTGAACTCGACACCACCCAACTTAGTCCTAAAAAATTAAAAATAGAGTTAAGAACTTCCACAAAGAATGAGCATTGAAAGAATAGATGGCTTGTTTGTTCCTCATTAGCACCACAGAGGTAGCATCTGTTTGGTATCGACCAACCTATTTTTTTTATATTTTCAATGGTCAAAATATTATTTTGAGTTGCCAACTAGAAAAATATATTCACCTTTGGTGTTAGACCCTTAAGCCATACTTTGAAATGTGGGACCCATGGAGGAGTCCTGATAGCTAACAGATTGTAGGTAGACTTGATTGAAAAGGATCTATTATTTTTCCCTACCCAGAAGATCTCATCCTCTTCATTTCTCTATTTAATGACCTAAAACTTCAACTTATTAGCAATTAGAATCCAAGCTTCAAGTTTAGCATTGTTGAGAATAGATTGGTCTAATGATTTCCAAACCTTCAACCCATTAACCACCTCGATAAATTTAGCCACCTTAGACCCAAAGACCAATATGGTCCTAGGCTCCAAACACACAATATTTGAAATCTGCACGAGGTTGGTCCATCAACCAAATATCTTTCCAAAACCCAATCTTGAGTCCATCACCCAACCTCAACCTACAACCTTCAGATACTAGCACCCTCGCCTTTTGTAAACACCACAAAAAGGATGAACCAGAAGTCGATAAAGGATCAACAAGCAAAAAATTCTCTTGTCTCAAGTATTTGGTTGACACAATGTTGACCCAACTAGTTTCAGTTTGATTTTCCAACTTTCATTCCTATTTTGCAACCAGAGCCTTATTCATTTGCTTGATGTTATAGAGACCTAAGCCACCATTATTTTTAGGTCTGTAGACTTGCTCCCAACCAACTAAGTGAACATTTTTCTTCTCATCAAAACCAGACCAAAGAAACAACTTTTTAATATGTTCAATCTTTGATAAAACCTTATTAGGAATTTTGAATATAGGTAAGAATAAGGTTGGAATGCTTTGAAGAGTAGAATTTACTAGGGTAGCCTTTTTGGCTTTATTGAGAGATCCTTTCCACCTGATCAACTTTCTCTATAATATTTCTACCATAGGTTCCCAAAGAAAATCTCAAATCCTACCTTTAAACAAAGGTATTCCAAGGTAAAGATACGGTAGGAAAACCACCTCACAACCCAAGATGTGACCAATTATCCTCTTCCTTTCTAAGGGGGTATTCAAAAAGAATATTTTGCTTTTTATATAATTCATATTTTTCCCAACAACAATTTCAAATACCTCCAAGATTCCTTTTAGCATCCTTACTTAGGGAACTAAAACAAGTAGGGAGAGAAAAATATCATCTACAAATTAGTGATGAGAAATAGGATCCACTGACAAAGCGGGCTTTATACCTTCCACAAAGGGTTCTAACTTGATAGCCCTACCCAAATCTTTCACCACCCTTGATGAATTTCTTTCAAAATTGAAGAATAACCTATTGGGGACACATTTATTTAGATCAAAAACTTGGCAAAAGAGATACAAGCATGGACAATTTATCCAGATTTGGAAAAAACTAAATTTACCAAAATATTTAGCAAAAACTCCCACAAAACCCTATTATAAGCCTTGTTCATGTCTAATTTGGGGAGGATACTAGCTCTACCACTTTTATCAACTGAATAAATGATTTCATAGATAGATATGATACTGTCCAAAATTTGTCTCCCTGGCACAAATCCACTTTGGGCTAAATCAATCAAGGCTAGAAGAAAATGTTTTAATCTCTTAACAAGGGCCTTTGCAAATATTTTATAAACAATGTTATATAAGTTGATGGCTTTAAAGGCACCAAAGTCCTTTGCACCATTAGACTTGTGGATCAGAGTTAAAAAATTAGAATTCACTTTGAATGGGATATGATTGGTGGTTTGGACCTATAGAAGGGAATCAACAATATCCTTCCCTAAAATATGCCAATAATTTTATAAAAAGAGGGGAAGAAACCATCAGGACCTAGAGCCTTCATTCCTTACATCGTAAGGATAACAACTCTATATTCCTCATCACTAAATGGAGAGATAAGGGTTTCGTTCATATAATCCATGACAAGGTTGGGAATACTACCAAGCAACTTATTTTGGGATTTCTCATTACAAACCTCTTCCACCCCGATGATATTTAAAAAAAAATCCATAGCCTCAGCTCAATGTGAGTAGCACTAGATCCATCAACTTTTTGAATTTCTCTAATCCTATTGGTGCTTCTATGCTTCAAGGTTGTGATGTGAAAAAACTTGGAATTTTTATCTCCCTCCTTTAGCCAAAGCACCCTGGATTTTTGTTTCCACAAAATTTCCTCCTTGGCAATAATGTTATGAAATTCAGCCAGCACCTCCTTTTCTCTGTATCTGATCTCTTGAGATTGATTTCCAATTTCTATCTCAAATTCAATTGCTTTAAATTGACTTTTTAGGTCTTTCTTCTTTTTCAAAATACTCCCAAAAATACTTTTATTCCATTATTTAAGGTCACTTTTAACAAATCTAATATTTACCACAATTTTGGAAAGGTCGAAGCCTTGGACCCTTGTTGACCACTAAATTTTTATTTTAGCTTCCAATTGAGGATGAAGGCACCACATTGCCTCAAACCTAAATGGCCTAGGGAATCTGGTTTCTTCTTGGTTCACTTTAAAACATAAGGGGTTATGGTCAAAGCCAATTTTGGGCAAAGAATAGAGATACATATTTCCAAACAACGAAAGACAGTCCTTGAATACAAGAACCCTATCCAACATGATTTGGACGAGTTGGTTACCCACTCTCCTGTTGCTCCAAGTATACATTGAACCCTTAAACTCAACATCCAATATCTCATTATCATTCACAAAATCTGCAAACTCTTCCATGATTTTTGAGATTAGGAAGTTCCCTCCTTTTTTATCCAAAAAAATAGAGGGGAATTAAAATCCCCTGCTAGGCACTAGGCTTCTTGAGAAAAAATCCTTCTCATGGAACTCATAGTTTTCCATAATAATTTTCTACTAGACCTATATTTTGGTGCATATATGTTAGTCATAATCCATCTTTTATTACTTTCTTTTTTGTATAAGCGAATATTAATAATCCTAAGGAAGAAATTATATATCCCTCAAACTTGTTGGCATCCCAGAGGTAAAGGAGTCCCCCAGAGGAACCATTGACTAGGCTTGCAGCAAAATGGGCTTCTTTCCAAATTCTTCTTCTAACAACTTCTATATCCTAACCATCCAACTTGGTTTCTTGTAAGAAAAAAATATCAGGTAAAATTTCTTTATGAAGGGAAGCAACCACCCATTGTTTAGAAAGCCCATTAAAATACCTAACATTCCAAGAGAGGCACTTATTTATGCGATTTAGAATTAGATTTATTTCCCCCTGATACCCCATAGTTACTCTGAAAAAAATATTCTAGCTTTAGTTATCTTACTCCTACAACCTTTCCTTTTACAAGTTTGAGTAAAGCTTGAGATCCATTCACGATCGTAGAATCAGTTTCATCTTCCTCATAGACTTGTTAGGGGGCTTTCCTAAATTTTTCTCAACACCCACATCCACATTACCCTTTCTATATCTTCTATTTTTAGGACCTAGAGAACCTTTCTCTCAATAGGTGTTTGAGGAGCTAATCAGAGACCCTATCATAGAGGTCACCAAATGAATCATAGGCTCCTCAAGAGTAGAACCAATACAAATTCCATCAAAGGAATTATGAAGAAGAGCCTTAGAAACAATGGTTTCATAAATGGTATCTAACTAACTTGCCTCAATAACACCAAGATTCAAGACTATGTTCTTCTCCTTAGATGCCTTCTCAATCGCTATCAGGTTGTCTAGGGTTAATTTTGAGGGTTGCAAAATCTCCTTCACTATAGCCCTTAGCTTTTAAACCTCATCCTTCTAGGGTTGAGCTTCTCCTTCCCCCACATTTGAGGAATTACCATCCAAATCCTTCAATGGAACTCATCCCGAGTTCTCCTTATAGATCCATTTTATTCTTGCGAGTCTCTTTTCTTTCTTTACCTCTGCCTTGAGGGGACATTGGTTCACCTGGTGACCCAATTTTCCATAGCTAGAGCACCAGGTTGACCTATTTTTGTAAATAATGGGCTAGTACCAAGTACCCAAGAATGAGATAAGCTTGATATAAGAGGGAAGATCCACCTCTAGATATAACATGACACACATTCTTATTTACACCATTCTTGATTTAGCTTTGGTTACCATATCGATAAGAAGGAGATCACCCACAACATTGGCCACACCTCTCAACACATATTTATACCAAACATAGTAAGGGAGGGAAGGGAGACAAACCCATAGAGGCACAAAGTTAACCCTTTGTGTATGAGGATTGAAATTAGGTTCCAAATTTTATAAAAATAGACCTCTTTTGTCATAGAACTAGGAGTCTTCCCCTAGGATACAGTTTGCATCTTCCATGTAGTTTAATCTAATAAAAAAAGGGTTTTATGAGTCGCTAGAATTTCCATGGAGCCTAGAAGTTTCCACTTTTCTATAGCCCACATTCAAATTGAATCCAAGTCTGGCCTCATCCCCTAGAACTTTCCCACAAGGTCACAACCACCATCACCCATGGTGAACTTAACCATATCACTCAGGATAGTAATGGTATTTCCCATAGGGGATATATTATAAGTAGATTTTGAGGTCTCCCTCACACATTTAGACATTATTGCAGCATACAAAATACCAATACTTAAGTTTTTAGGGGAAAATTATAGGCCATGAGAAGGGGACACAACCTCTAGCTTACTGTTTGATGGCCCATGGCTTACTAAAGGACCTGTGAAGCCAATACTAGGGCCTCCTACAGACATACCATCTGGACAACCTAAAATTACCACATTCACATCTAATCCAACCACCACCCCCACATATTTTGAGAGCTCCCATCGCCCTTCCACAAACCCATGTAAACCATATTCAAAATCTCCCACTCCCACCCTTTCCCACCCTGATTACCACCATTTAAATTCTACCTCTCGCTCCTCCATTAAACCCTTGTACCTCCAATCCACGTACCTTTGATAATTATTATGAAATTAATATTTAACCCTCCAGAGCTATCATCATCTGGATTCAAACCATCGAAAGCCACTGTCATTGGACTTAGTTGTGAATTAAAAACCCTCTATAGCTTTTGTCGCCTAGCTTCGAACCCTCGATAGCTAAACTTTTAGGTTAGAAAGAAACCTCAATAGTCACTCTTAGGTGGATGACAATGTCATGAAATCCAAGTATACCACTGTCTAGAGGGAAGCCACGAGATTTTTTTGAGTCCCCCCTTCACATTGTAGAGGTTCAAACAGTGGACCTCCCATTCAACAGGACCAGCCTCACCTTCTCCACTTGTGCTACAAAGGCGGATATGTGATTTTTTGAAGTAATGTGTTATATGTGATATGAATTGGATGTGTTTCAATTGATTTATGCTCTTCAAAATAAATAGAAAAGTCTACTTCCATAGTATATTATTAGTCCATATAATGCATAGGATTATATCTTTCATTTAATTCATAAAAATAATTAAGAAATATTCAATTCCATCAATAAAAATTAAGATTTTGAATAATTATAATTAAAAATTATGGTTTATGAGAGGTAAAATTAAATTTATTTATTTTTAATTGTCCACCATCAAAGATAAGATGTTGAAATTTTATTTTCATGTTATTACATTGTTTGTATTTATTGAGAATCAACTTATAATCACTACTTAAGTTTTATTAATTAGAATTTATGGATCAAGGTGCATTGTGGAGTCTAAATGTTTCATACAAGTTTTAATTTTTAATATTTTTAAATGATTAAATACATTTTTATTATAACATTAAAAATGAGATGTGATTGATCAATGATAAAACATGGAGAAAATTATGTTTATTCATAACAAACATATATAATGAAGCATTATTGGTGATGAGACCAGAGTTCAACCCCACGACGGATGTGTATATATATATATAAATAAAAATAAATAAAATATGAAACAAATTTTCATATTAATTGCTTCTTATATTAAGATCATCCAAAATAAGTTTAATCCAATAAAATCCAAGCTTTTATTTTTTGTTTTAATTCATCCTATGTATAATAAAAAATAAGATTAACAAATCTACTTAAGTAACTTACATATACATAAATAAAATAATTTCCTATTATAAATTTTGTTGAAATTATTTTTCAAATAGGACTTGATCTCATACAAAATTATATATTGAATCATATTCCTCCATTTTATATGAATATCTTATATTTTTTAAAGTTTATTATAATATAATATATGCATTAGTTTTTGATGGGTAATTTTTTTAGTTACATTTTAAATAAAAAATTAGACTACTTTCATTGGCATGACATAGTGGCATGGCTACTGAGAATGAGAGGATTGGATAAGTTGGAGAGCAAATCCAATATTTAGCTGATTTGTATAGCAAATGCAGGAGATTTCGCTCCAATGCAAATCTCTTTTTTTGTGTTGTAACCAAAAGTGGTTATTTCTTAGGATATTGGTCTTTAAAGTCATGGAAATATTTTGGAAAGTTAAAAAGAGGAAATATGTGCTCTTGCTTGCTAAGGTTGTGAGGAGTCTCATCCCAACTTGTAAGTAACCTTGCTCTAATTTAATATTTTTAAATTAAAAAAATTGGACTACGCTATGTACATTTAATGGATGGAAAAACAAAAGTTATTTTTTTATGAAGGATAATTTTTTTATTTAAGAAAATTCCTTGAGTTATCTCGAGAACTCACTTTTATTGCAATATTTTTGGCTTGCTAAGTTTTTTGTTCTCAATACCATGAAACCAATAAAGTTGAAATCTCATTGATTTCTTGACAAAACTTATTAAAACTCATGTGTGCAAACTAGAATGTAAAAAATGCCTTTAAAAAGAAGAAAACTCTCATTTTCACATTTTCTTATTCTCTAGCTTAGAACGATTTTTAGGATAATAAGATAACGTAAAATGCTTTGGGAGTTGATTTGATAAATTTAACTCCTTTTTTTTTTTAAATCACTTCTTGGCACAAGATTTCAAAGTTTTTTCTTTTTAACTATAGAGTTTGTTATTCCTAGAGCCTCTAGGGCCATGCATTAGAGTCTTAGTATTTATCTTTATTCTCCTTCAAAAATAAAATGGTTTCTTTGGATAAGGACCAACGAACTATTACCAACAACAATTATCTAAATCCAATAAACCTAACACCAATTCTAGGGAGGGACTCAATGTGAAAACATCAAATAAAAGGCACCTTGTTAAAACAAGTGTTACGATAAGAACATTAGAGGAGGTATCAATTGTCTCAAATTTCATCTTGTTAGAAAAAAAGACCATGATGTAGAGACCTCAAAAATAGTGGATGATACAATAAAAATGATTTCAAGGGTTGGACGTACACCAAGTAGGTGAAGAATATAGAAGCAAAGTGAACAAAGTTTACAACTAGACATGGAGTAGGACCTTGGATCTCTTTTTATGAGGATGAGGCTAAATTGGAGGATAGTGTCACCACTACAAAAGAGTCCATCCCTAGCCCTTCCATTCAATTATATTATTGAAAGACTTTTCTTACTTTCTCAAACATAAGGTAAACAATATTTTAAACTACTACATAAGGGAAGGAGAAGTTGAATGAAGCATAAAAAACAACAATATTTTATGGGTACTACTACAAATTTACCTTAAATTTCTTTAACAACCCTTATTGGGAATCTAAAGCAAGAGGTGATGTTGACAAAGGGATGAAATCCCAATAGCAAAATAATTTAGTGGTCCTTTATTAGAGGTGTGTGTCAAAAACATGTGTGATCTTATAGAAGAGAAAAAATAATTAATTAAAAAATATTTCAACATTTTATTTGATGGATGGATGTGAGGTAACACATGCTCCTCCATTTAATATTGGCTTTGGGTGGATCCATGGTCTCATTGAAGTTAGATAATGTCTCACAAGAGATGAAAAACATATAATTGTTGTTCAATATTTTTGAGGAGGTTATGCTAGAAGAGAATATTGTCCAAGTAGTGATAGACAATAAAATACCCTATGTATCTATGGTTAGACTTCCTAAGGAGAAGGGGCCCTCCATTTTTTAAGGCCCATGTGTCAACCATTGCATTGATCACCCATGAGGACAATTGCAAACTATAATGGTATAAATTATGGTTGAATAGGTGAAGAGTATTACAAGATTAATATACAACTACTAGCTTGATGAGAGAGCACAATAAGGGGAGGGGTATTTTTTGCTTAGGTGACACCTGAGTCACTTGTAACTTTATTGTCTTATAGATCCTTTTAGCTACATTTCCTAGTTTTAAGAGGATGTTTGTGAATAAGGAAGTGTATGCCTTGTTATATCATGCATAGGAGGAGGGACATAAGGTTAAGAGGTAAATATTTCATGATTAATTTTGGATGGGCATCCAAAAAATACTCAAGGTAATGATTTGTCTATATAAATTCAAAATATAAATTTTTAATTATAGTATTTTTTCCCTAAATTTAACTAAATATTACAAATTGACATTTATAATTTTTATTTAAATATGTTTACTAATTTATAATTTTTATTTTTTATTATTTAATTATAGGTGATAGAACACTTGGTTAGGTTTCTTCACCTTACCGATGACAAGAAATTTGTAATGAGATATTTGTATGAGTCCATGCATAAGGTAAAAGAGATCATCCAATACTACAATGGAGGTAATCAATGCAAATAAAAATCATTTAGTACATTTTTTATAAGAGATGAATGATGCAACTTCATCAACCTCTTTATGCAATGGGGTACTTCTTGAACCCCAATTTTATTTTTAGTGCCAATTGTATCGCTCCAAATTTTTTGCATCCTTACCTTCAGGCTATAGGATCCACGCCCGAAATGGGGATGCAAGAAGGATGGGACAATACCTCGGAATGAGAGGCCCTTTGAAGGTCGCACCTCTTGGGAGAGGGGTATAAGGGTGAATTTTTGACGGATGGTGGGTTCACCAGGAAACTTTTGAGTGGTAGTTTCCACACCTAGGTTGAGAGTAGGTTTGATGTGTTCATTTTATACTTTAATCATTCAATTCCTAGGTTTGGCCAAGATGAATCTAAGCTATTCTATATGCCGATGCTGATTTATATGAATATAGAAAACATGAATAAGTGTTAAACATAGAGAGTATGCTAAATAAGATAGAATATACCTGATTCTGGATGTCTGATGAAGATTCTGAGGTTTGTAGAAGTCCAAATCATCTCAAATCGTATGTAATCATCTAGAATTGCATAGAATCATCTTAGATCTTAGTCGGTCGTCTGAGATCAGATGAGATAGTCATCGATCTGACGAATTCGTCAGACGAATTCATCAGAAACCTGCAGTCACAAAAAAATATACCAAAAACAAAAAATGCAACTACAAAATCAAAGGGAAATGATAGAAATGATAGTAAATTTACCTAAATGATAGATCCAGATAGCAATTAAAAAAAATGCATTAGTTTAATAATTTTTTTAAACTTTATCATGCATCTATGCTAAATGAGGTGAACTCCAGGATGCAAGAATAGAATAAACCAAGTTAATGCAGAAAGAAATGAAGAGAGAAGATAAAGAAATACAAACTCCAGGTTCTGATTGCCCCCAATCTGGACTACAGTCGAGATTACCTCTGATCGTATGAGATCATCGTTGATCTACAAAAGGATCTTCTGAAATCATCTGGAATCACTTGCGACGATCCGAGCTTGCTCCAACTAAAAAATAGTAAAATCCCTACAAGAAAACTTGAAATACGCAATGCAAACGAAGGTGTGAAAGTGTTCTAATGCACAGAAAGTTAAAGTTGCAAAGAAATCAGTCATCCATGGGGTTCAGGGGGGTAAACTAAGAAAATCCTAGTTTATATAAGATTAGGGAGAGGTTAGGAGGTTGGAGATCATCTCAATTTGGGAGATCTCCAATGGGGAAGACTCTAACTACGCAGACACGCTTTCTGCCCAAGTTAGAGAAGCTGTTGAAATAGAAGCTAATTATGAAAATTCAGTTTTAGGAAGAAATCGTCTGGACGTTCTGTTCTAGATGAATTTGTCAGATTTGGGACGATTTCATCTGACCGTCAACGATATCATCCAATGGTCAAAACAAATTCTAAAAATGGTGTGAAAAACAAGGAAAGCGGGTAACGGGTGGTTAACGAGTGGTTTGGGTTAAAATTCAAATTTTTATCTTTTTACTAAAGTTTAACTATGCCAATTTTAGGGTGCTACATTTTGCCCCCTCTTTAGCAAATTTTTTGAAAAAAATGTGTTAAAGACGAGTTCTTCTCGTTTTACGAGAACGTAAAAAATTTACTCTATTTTTTTAGATGACAATTCTAGGTCGAATCGTGCGACTGCTGACTATGGTGCCCCCTCCGTGTTTTTACCAAAATCAAACATTTGAGGTAAAAGCGCGAAAAAGCAAAATTAAAAAAAATGTTGTTGGTTTTAAATAAAATTAAGAAAATAGGGTAAAACCCTAATTCATTTTTACTTTTCATTTTTACTAGTTTAGAGCTCTACAGAAAAAAATGGTTGAGACAGCACACCGATCGACAGAGGTCCGACATGGGCTACGGGTAAGGATCTAATCCTAGTGAATGATGTTTTAATTTGTTTTGTGCAAATTTTTGTTTTAAATTTTGATTGTTTTGGGTCATCATGGTTTTTTTTAGGCCGTTGACGACATCAGGACAAAATCATCCCTATTTCGTTGAAATCATCCCTAGATCATCGATTTTTTCTAGGGCAAAATCGGTGAACTAGGGGCGATCCCCAAGTTGCAAAATAGGAGACGATTTCATCCTACAAAGGATGATTTTTCCCAATTTAGGATGATATCATCCAATGGTGGATGATATCATCATTTTTATGAAATTAAGCTTGGTTAAAATGTATTTAATTTGATTTTAATGATTGGTTTATTAATGAATTTTGTTGTTTTATTATTTGTTTTGTAGAAGGGATTACTAAAGAGTTGAGAGTGGAAATATGATGGGCTAAGAGATGACATAGCCACGCACGACCAGGCGAAGCAAGACCGAATAACATAGGTTGATTTGCAGCATGAGGCAAAGATGCCACAAGTACCAATGGACATGGGGCTACTGATAGCCCTAGTAGAGAGGTGGTATCCAAGGTCATCCTACTTCCGATTACCGACAAGGGAGATGGCTCCCACACTAGAGGATGTATGGAGGATCTTAAGGATACCCATATAGGGACGGCTGATGACTCCTACGGCAAATTAGGGCCAAACGATGATGAGGCTAAGCGAAGACCCGAGCTTCACCCTGGAGAAGGGCAGAGTGAACATAAAGTCGTTGAGGCAGATGCTTGGGGCATCTAGGTTGACTTAGGTGTTGGTAGGGATAGTGGGTGGTCTGTTGTTGTGCCACCAGAGTGGATGCAGATTACCCTGGCTACTCTCAGATGTGGTCTACGATATGAGAGACCACGAGTACAGATACTCATGGGGTAGCTTTGTATTATGTCGCTTGTATAGGATCCTGTACAGGGTCACATACAAGGGAGGCCAATGTCTGGTTGTGACATCACTGTTGTAGATTTGGTGCTGGGAGCACATCATGGTGTGGAGGTCGGTAGAGCTCCCACTGACAGGGGTTGATTGGGAGATGCCCCGAGTTTTCTACTGGTGGTTATAGAGGGGGTCACAACGACAGATAGATCTGTCGATGTCACGAAGGTTGTTGGATGACCTCATCCCAAACCAGATCACTTGGAGGCCATGGAGATAGCATCCAGGGTGGGCAGAGGATGGGCAAGATTTGGTAGAGGTCCACCGCTACGATTGAGTTTTGTGGCAGTTCAATCTTTAGTAGGGGATCCCTTCTCTCAGGGATTATGAGTACTCTCAGATTGTCCATGATAGTACCACACTAAGTGGCACTCCAGACATGTAGAGGTTCTAGAGTCAAGATGCAAATGATGCCCCCATCCAGCTAGTGGATGGTGACGATGTTGGGATTATGGATGGATATGATGCCTAGTACGTAAGCATCCGCCCTCCTCGGATGATTAGGGCATAGGGTCCGATGCACATCGTGGTGCAACGGATGGGGAGGCAGTGTCAGGCTTCTATTGAGGCAGCGCAGGGCCACGGTGGGAGAGAGCAGCGATGATCTCCACAGGAGAGACACCAGAGGATGGGTTAGGCTCCATAGAGGCCATAGCAGACAGGGAGGAGGGAGGAGATATTTCCTTCTCAGCATGGGGAGAGGCCACCATCACTCGATAAGGGCAAGGGTGTCAAGGTGGGGGAGAGCAACGAGATTATGGCTCTCCGGGATGAGAATGCCCACCTTCGAGCTCAGGTGCAGACACTACAGGATGGGGCTACATGTATTAGGGCTCAAAGTGGAGGGGCGAGCACTCAGGATCTAGTGTGGGCTATTACTCAGACCGCATTCTACCAGGGGTTATACTATCACATGGTTCTAGAGGGACAAAGGATACCATTGCTAGCCCCCATTGCAGATTTGGTCATGATGAGATCATTGAGGACATCCTCACGATTGATGGCAAGGACTCGAGACACGACTCGGACCTCTATGGGACCACCTCCTCCACCTCAGGGTAGAGGAGGAGATGATGCTGAAAGCTCGAGGGCTTATCGAGGCTAGCTGCTATAGACTGCAGATTGTATTATTATTACTTTTTGAGGGGATTGAGTATGCCAAGGTATTGATTTTGGCATACCAATCCAGATGATGTACATAATTGATTGATATTTATAGATTGTCTTTTTGATGATATGACTTGTGTATATGTTGTATGATGCTTTAATTTTGAATTTTTTGATTGATTATTCATGTAATTATGTTGTTGGAAATAAATTATAATGTTATGTCATGCCATAAAATTGTAAATGAAATAATCTGATGTGAATAAATTGGTTGTTTTGTGGTGTGTTTTGATGAAAAATAAAAGGGACTTCTAACAATAATTTCAAAGGACATTGTCGATGTTATAGACCATTTCATGGAGTCGTCGCTCACTAGGTCGTCAAGCTAGTCCCAGTATAGAAATATTGCTAAAAGTAAAAGGGTGTTTAAGAGACTGTCTTAAGACTTTTGTGTTGTGATGATGAAAAATGATGATGGTGATGATTTGTTTTCAGATTTTCATAAAAAATATTATGCATGACATATTAAAGAAATATGATTTTTTTTTCTAGGCATAAATTCCTAAGTGTGAATTTTTTTTTAATAAGTCCCTAGGAACTATACCATCATTGCAAAATTGAATGTTTAACATAATGACATGAAATAGAAAAGGTGTCCGTTCTTTTTAAAGCACAATTATGTAACATAATGATGTAAGCCATATGTTTTTATGAATTTAAATGGATGGGAAATAAAATGAGAACAATGGTTTGCGCTAGGCATAGAATTATAGGTATAGACTTATACCATCATCACGAAATCCAAAAAAGAATTTGATATTTTAGTTTTATTGATGATTGATTTTTTGGTTTTGAGATAAACAACAAAAAATAATAATATATAAACATGACTTTATTTTGCAATGTTTTTGAAGATGTTTTGAAAGAAAATTTTGGATTTTTGGAAATAAATGTATTTAATTGTTTTTATGCTAAGCAAATGTTCTTAAATAAGAAGATGAATGATTCAAAAAGAATTGCAGAGACATTTTAAATTATCGTAAAGACAAAAATGTAGATTTATAAGGAATCCTCATGTTAGTCTCACAATGACACTGATAAGGGGGGTGAATCAATGTAGCTCTTAAAAACTTAAATCTTCAACTCTTAATGCCGAAACAATGATGTAGGAGCATCCGGCAGCACCAGCAGCAGAAGCAGCAAAGTTCGGGAAAAATCATGCTGAAGAGTCGGGAGAAGAAGAAGTAGGAAGCAAGAAGGAAGAAAAAATGGCCAAGTCAGAAAACCGTCGCGATTTCGCGACATGTCACGAAATCGCGACAGAAATTGGCAAGGAGGAAGTGCAACAGAAGGGGCGCGATTTCGCAACATGTCGCGAAATCACGACATGTCGCGAAATCGTGACAGTTTTCCGGAGAGGGACGAAGGCGCAAAAGGGGGCGCGATTTCGCGACATGTCACGAAATCGCGACTCGCAATTTTGCAACATGTCGCAAAATCGCGACAGGTTGCAGAGCAGAGGAGAGAACGAGAAAACGGTCGCGATATCGTGACGCAAATTGGACAAGCGGGTGCAGAGGAAAAATGGTCGCGATATCGCGACATGTCACGATATCGCGACCAAAATGAGAAGCAAGTGCAGAGAGCCAGAAACGTCACGATATCGCGACATCGCGATATCGCGACGAGTTTCTCAGCAGAGGGGCAGGAGGAAAAATGGTCACGATATCACGACATGTCGCGATATTGCGACCAAAATGAGAAGCGAGCACAAGGAGCCAGAAACGTCACGATATCATGACATGTGGCGATATCATGACGGAGAGAGAAAATGGCGCGGGAGGAAGAGAAATATATGGCGAGAACGATGTTTTCGAGGACCGTACAGATTCGACACGTGGCAGAAGCTGAAGTGAAAGCGGGAAATGACCAGAAGCACAGAAGACAAGAAAGATGGGCCACGTAGGGATTTTTGACGGATTCTGCAGTGACAGAGACCGTGCGGGAATTAATTTCGGGTTGGTGAACCCATTTTCAAAATTGTAATTAATCGGGTGGTTGAACCCGTTTAGGCGGGAAGTTGAAGTTTGAGAGGGTCGGGACCTCTATAAAAACCCATTTTATTATTTTAATTAGGACGGCGGACCAGAGAACAGAGGAGTGGTACAGAGGAAGAACAGAGCCGAACTCGGCCATTGTAAGGCCTGCGGGCTGTTTCTTTGGATGCATGTAAATATTTTCCGATTATTAATGAAAATGTTCGGTTTTGCATTGTGAGTGTGAAGCCTTTGGTTCTCGGTGCCCCGTCAGTGGTATCAGAGTGGGAGTTCCTGAGTGTGCAGCAGATCCGTCGAAAGTGAGGCAGTTGCACCAGGACCTACGGGAGAGTTGAGAGAGAAGGAGAGTTGAGGATTCTCGAGCGTGTTAGCAGACCGTCGGACGTGAGGCAGCTACACCGGGATCAGTTAAGTTTGTGAGAAAAGCAAGCAAAAAGAATGCATTCCCGAAGAAGACGGGATAACCAGGAGGATGTGGTTTCAGAAGAAGAGTATTTAGCCTTGAAGCGGCAATTAAAATCATTGCAAAAGGAGTGGCTTGCAATGAAGTTACGGGAGAAGGAAGAACGACAGAAAAGGTGGGAAGAGAGACGGAGAAAGAAAGAAGAGAAGATGAAAGAGGTTGTAGAGGAAGAGAGCAGCAGTACCGGGACCTGCCCGGAAGAAAGCACAGATTATTCTATGCAAGAGGAAGAGTTAAAGCCGGCTGCAGCAGAAGTTTGCAGCAGTGGAGAAATCTGTCCGGTTGAAGACAGAAGTGTGGGCCCGAAGCCGAGGTCGAAGCAGTTTGCAGAGACAGAGATGAGTCCGAAAGTGTTGCAGGAGGCAGCAACCGGACCCAGCAGAAGTGAAGATCACTTCTTCACTTACCCCGGGTGTCTGATGCAGGAGCATCCGGCAGCACCAGCAGCAGAAGCAGCAAAGTTCAGGAAAAATCGTGCTGAAGAGTCGGGAGAAGAAGAAGCAGGAAGCAAGAAGGAAGAAAAAATGGCCAAGTCAGAAAACCGTCGTGATTTCGCGACATGTCGCGAAATCGCAACAAAAAATTGGCAAGGAGGAAGTGCAGCAGAAGGGGCCGCGATTTCGTGACGTGTCTCAAAATCATGACAGTTTTTTGGAGAGGAATGAAGGCGTAGAAGGGGGCACGATTTCGTGACATGTCGCGAAATCATGACTCGCGATTTTGCAACATGTCACAAAATCGCGACAGGTTGCAGAGCAGAGGAGAGAACGAGAAAATGGTCACGATATCGCGACGCAAACTGGACAAGCGGGTGCAAAGAAAAAATGGTCGCGATAGCGCAACATGTCGCGATACATGTCGCGATATCGCGACCAAAATGAGAAGCAAGTGCAGAGAGCCAGAAACGTCGTGATATTGCGACGTCGCGATATCGCGACGAGTTTCTCAGCGGAGGGGCAGGAGGCAAAATGGTCGCGATATCGTGACATGTCGCGATATCACGACCAAAATGAGAAGCGAGCACAAGGAGCCAGAAACGTCGCGATATCGCGACATGTCGCGATATCACGACGGAGAGAGAAAATGGCACGGGAGGAAGAGAAAAAGATGGCAAGAACGGTGTTTTCGAGGACCGTACAGATTCGACACGTGGCAGAAGCTGAAGTGAAAGCGAGAAATGACCAGAAGCACAGAAGACAAGAAAGATGGGCCACGTAGGCATTTCTGATGAATTCTGTAGTGACAGATACCGTGCAGGAATTAATTTCAGGTTGGTGAACCCATTTTCAAAATTGTAATTAATCGGGTGGTTGAACCCGTTTAGGCGGGAAGTTAAAGTTTGAGAGGTTCGGGGCATCTATAAAAACCCATTTTATTATTTTAATCGGGACGGCGGACCGGAGAACAGAGGAGTGGTACCGAGGTAGTACCAGAGCCGAACTCGGCCATTGTAAGGCCTGCGGGCTGTTTCTTTGGATGCATGTAAATATTTTCTGATTATTAATGAAAATGTTTGATTTTGCATTGTGAGCATGCAGCCTTTGGTTCTCGGTGCCCCGTCAAACAATGAAAACTTAAAACCCAATAAAGCAAATATAACAAAAGAGCATCACACAACACAAGATGTACCGAGGTTCACCAGTTTTGGCTACTCCTCAAAAATTGACTATTTGGACTCCCATCCAAATCCAACCTTTGCAAAATACCAATTTTACAATCAATTTACCAACACCCACTGGAAGGAGCACCAACCCCTGATTTATCTACACCAACAGAAAGGAGCACCAACCCCTGATTTATCTACACCAATAGAAAGGAGCACCAACCCCTGATTTATCTACACCAATAGAAAGGAGCACCAACCCCTGATTTACTAACACCAACTGGAAGGAGCACCAACCCCTGATGCCAAGCACCAACTTGGACTTCTATTCTAAAACTAGAAGATTGACATAAAGATGCCTTCACTTTTACAAGACCCTGACTGGTCTATTGCTTTCTTAACATCACCCACTCTTCACACAACACACACCCTGCTTGCTTGCCTCTCGCACGCCTCTCACTCTCCTCTTGCTCTCTTCGCAAGATTAAATCCACCTCACTTTAATCTCGAGCGCTTTCACTCTTTTTCAATGGCTATTTAATTCTCCATGCAGACCTCCTTTTATAACAAAGTTTTGACTCTATTTTTAACTTCCATATTTTTGCATGCAACCCGTAACTGGCCCTGTAACTGTCGTTCTGACTTCAGTTCACTGTTCTTATTTTAGCTGCATGATTTTTCTCTATAACTACACCTGTAACTGTCGTACTGACTTCAGTTAACTCTTCTTATTTTAGCTACATGATTTTTCTCTATAACTGCACCTGTAACTGTCGTACTACTTTAGTTAACTGTCACATATCTTATTTTGGCTGGGTTCTCTTCTTAGCTCACGCCAAAGTGACCTATCGTGAAATCGTGACACTTCTGCCTCTTTGTCCTCTTCTCGGCTTTCGCCCATGAAAACACATGTCACGATATCGCGACACTTTCGCCTCCTTGCTTCTTTTCTTGGCTTGTACCCACGAAAACACATGTTGCATTCACAACTTTACCTCCTTGCTTTTTTGTTGCATGCGCGTATCGTGACACTTTTGCCTCTCTTCTTTTCTTGGCTTGTACCCAAAAACACATGTCACGATATCACGACACTTTCACCTCCGTACTCTTCCTCTTTACTTTTGTCACGATATCGCGACACTTCTGCCTTCTTACTTTCTCTCTCCTCCTTTAGTCGCGAAAATGCGACATGTCGCGATATCGCGACACTTTTTCTCTTTTGCTCTCTCTTGCCTTCGAGTTGCGAAAATGCGACATGTCGCGATATCACGACACTTTTTCTCCTTTGCACTTTCTCTTACCTTCGGGTCGCGAAAACGTGACATGTCGCGATATCACGACACTTTTTCCTTCTCTTCCTTCCTGCTCTTTTCGAATCATGAAAATGCGACATGTCGCGATATCGTGACACTTTTCCTTCTCTGCCTTCCTGCTCTTTTCAAGTCATGAAAATGCGACATGTCACGATATCGTGACACTTTTCCTTTTCGCTTCTCTCTTTTCCGCAAAATATATGTCGCGATATCATGACACTTTTTCCTCCTTACAATCTCTCTTCATGCAACATGTCACGAAATCATGACACTTTTTCCTCCTTGCATTTTCTCTTCCAATATGTCATGAAATCATGACACTTTTTCTTTTGGACTCTCTCTCTTGCAATATGTCGTGAAATCGTGACACTTTTTCTTCCGTACAATCTCTCTTCCAATATGTCACAAAATCATGACACTTTTTCTACTTGCCTTTTACTCTTCGAACATGTCATGAAATCATGATAGTTTTTCTTGCTTGCGCTTTCTCTTCGAACATGTCATGAAATCATGATAGTTTATCTTGCTTGCGCTTTCTCTTCGAACATGTCACGAAATCATGATAGTTTTTCTTGCTTGCACTTTCTCTTCGAACATGTCACGAAATCGCGACAGTTTTTCTTTCTTCTCAACATGTCACGATATCGTGACAGTTTTTCTTCCTTGCTCAACATGTCGCGATATCATGACAGTTTTCTTCCTTGCTCAACATGTCACAATATCATGACAATTTTCTTCCTTGCTCAACATGTCACGATATCATGACAGTTTTCTTCCTTGTGATTTTCTTTTGATTTTTAGCATATGGGCCACTTCGATCTTTTGGATAATCACTGTACATACTCTAAAGAACCTCTTAACTCCTATCCATTGCATCAACCGATCTGTCTGACTGTGTTGACAACAATGACAATACTATTGTTGCACCTTGCTCAACAATCTCCCCCTTTGGAATTGTTGGCAACACACGTGCAATTTCCTATAATTCTTCTCCCCCTTTGACAATAATACCAAAGGGCTGCTACAGACTCCCCTTGAGTCCATGCACAACATTCTCAGGCACAAATTATTATAGTTAGCAAAAATTACAAACTCAAAGACTTCCTTGGGCAATGGTTTTGTGAAGATATTCGCTACTTGCTCTGTTGTTGGAGCAAAATCCAACTTAACCTCACCTTTCGCAACTTTCTCCTACGTACAACACACTGTTGCTGCAATATATTCTGCCTCTATTGTGGATAAGGAAACTGACTCTTGTTTCTTACTGTTCCACGTGACCAACCTGTCTCCAAGATAGAATGCACCTCCACTGGTACTCTTTCTGTCATCTACACATCCTGCCCAATCTGCATCTAGAAATCTGTCCCAACATTGTCCTCAAATCTGTCCCAGCATTGTCCTCAAATATTTCCCAAAGGCCTTCTTCAAAGGCTCAATCAATCATGCTCAAGTAGTACTCAAAATGAACTCAACAATGAATGACAATCTCAAATCAAATCCACTTCATAGAAGCATAAAGAGAATTGTTAGAGACTTAATATCTTCTAACCTCAATCTCAACTCAACATAGAATGATGGAATAATTTATTTCATAGAACTTTAAAAATCACTTCACACATAACTTGACTAGGCTCAATCAAATCAACTCAACCAATCATCACCAAGCTAGAAACCATCTGGCTGCTCAATATAAACCTCTTCTTCAAGCTTCCCATTCAAAAACATTGATTTCACATCTGTCAACAAAATTGACAAGTGACTCACACTTGTACCAACTTTTGTCCAACATTGTACCAACACTGCAATTTTACTGCCAACTCTATGCAAGCATCAAACACAGTACCACAACACCAACCAAATCCCTTCTTACATTTTCAACTTGGTCTATGTTTTCTACAGTCACCGCTGGTCACACCTTACTTTCAACTATTCGAATCAGGAGACAATATTTTGTTAAACGCTTCACGGCCAACTATAGTGCACCTTACTCAAACTCATACTTTTGGACCTCGGATAGGTATGATTCACAAAGCAAAGTTGCTCATCTTGATGAGCTAAACATGAATCAATGATCAGACTTCAATATTTTTCACCACAGCGTCATAAAAGATCTAACAATCTTCACGTCAATGTGTAGTTCAAATATACACTGCTTTTATCGAAACACATATATGCGGCTAGGGCAACATTCTTTCACTAACCAAATTATCTGAACTATTATAATCCTTAACTTTGGATAGTGGTAGTAAGAACCATCACCGGTACAACAATGACATATAGCAATACTACCAATAATGACAACTCTCAATTTAATCACCACCCTTCATGGCACTTCCACAAACTACATGAACTGAAAACATACTTCGACAACTATACGACAACTTCCCTGACTACTTGCCTTTCATCCTCAGGTAATCAAACAAATACATAGGAGCATTAAAATGAAACTTCAAGATTGCTCCCCCTGAGGATGTGCTACCTGGAGTTGCTTAGTGCAATAGCGGAGTAATCTCCTTCAGTCCAAGGAGACATGATTTCCTCTCTTCTTTCTTTCTCCAATATTTCTTGAACTTAGGCTGAAGGTTTTCAACTGCATCCCTATTTTGAACCTTTTTGTGAACTTGAACATTTCTCTTGGGTGGTTGTCTCTTGTACATCCTTGATGGATGATTATTTTCCTTTCTTTGATGCACATGATTTCTTCCCTGTCTGTGTTGCATTCTTTGCGTCTGATGAAATCTACTTGTCTTGCCTTAGATTAGATACAAAAGTTCTTGGACAAGACCTTGCTATGTGCCCATGACCATTACATTTAAAACATTGCACATGGTGTTCAACCGGAATAACAGATGTATTTCTACCAAGCATAACTCTTTGATCTATTATTCAATCCACAATAAATTGCCTTGTGACCATAATGGTTGCATCTAAAACAATAGCCATTAAAAGCATTATTATGAATAAAGTGAGAGTGATAGAACCTCTTTTGTTGTGGTTGCTTTGCTGTAGATCTCCTTTGATATTTTCTTCCTTTTGAGGATTCAGCTTCAAGATTTTCTTGCTTTGATCCTTCAATAGTGGATTTCTTCTTCTCTGCAGATTTAGAAGATGAAGGTTGTTCAGCTTCACATCCGAGACCAAGCTTACACATGGGGCTTCTTTGTTGCCTTATCATTTTATCTAGCAACTCTGTGCTCTTCTCAAATTTGAGATTTGTATTGGCCTCTTCTAGTTGTTTCCTCAATAAAACAATCTTCTCTTCTTGTTTGCAGCAAACAATCTCTTTCTCATTGATCTGTGACTTCAAGGCTTCTTCTATTTTCTTGGCTTTATGAATTTGTATGAAGAGATCTTCAATATTATCCCCATATTCTTCCAAATTCTTGGAAAGTCTTTTGTTCTTTTTCCTTTCTAAACCCAACTCTTCAAGTGCAGCGATCAACTCACCTTCTAGATCGACTTCAACCTCTAGGTTTTCATCACATACTTGTTCTTTCTCTGTTTTTTCTTCTTTAAGTGCCATATAAAGAACTTCACCTGTTTCCTCTTCAGAATCCTCACTGCAGTTGTCTTCTGATGAACTGACATTCTTGGAGATGAAACTTTTCTTCTTGAAATTGCCTTTTCTAAAATTTGTTTTGTTCTTCCAGTCACTTCTTTCTTGGTGTGATCCTTCATCACTTATGTTCTTCTCATTAAGTGGACATTTAGCTGCAACATGCCCAACGCCTCCATAGTTGAAACACTTAAATGGTAGCTTTCCTCTGTATTTTCCTTTTCCCCTTATTAGTTTTTGAACAAAGTTTGCTTTCGTTTCATCTAATGTCTCTTCTTCCTCGGATTCTTGTTTTGCTTTAATATTTTTATGTGCTTTAAAAGTAGCTTCTCTGTCTGTGGGTTTAGTTTTTCCTATTCTCATCTCATATGCAGTCAAAGAACCATGCATCTCATCCATACTAAAAGTATTTAGATCTTTAGCTTCTTCTATTGTTGAAACTTTAGAATCAAATCTTTGGGGAAGAGATCTTAGTACCTTTTTCACGATGACAACATCTTCCATTTTCTCATCGAGTCCTCTAATCGCATTAATGATTCCATTAACTCTCAGCATGTATGCCTCTATGTTCTCATCGTCATTCATATTTAATGCTTCGAACTGAGCTCGATGCGTTTGTAACTTGGCCTCCTTGATCTTATCATCTCCTTCATGAATGCTCCTCAGTTTGTCCCATATTTCTTTTGTCGTTTTACAACTCATAATTTTTACTAGTTCATTGTCCATTAATCCGCACATGATAGCATTATTTGCTTTTGAGTTATTCTCAAACAATTTCTTACCGATAGCATCGGTTGGAGAAGTGGTGGGTATTGTGTATCCACTATCTATCGAATCCCAAATGTCGTATCCCAAAGCACAAAGATATGTCTGCATCCTGAGTCTCCAAAATGTGTAATTAGTTCCATCCAACAATGGTGCTTTGTTTGATGAGAAGCCTTCACCACCTGCCATTGTGTCACTTCCAAGATCACCCTAGCTGATTTAGCCTGACAAGAGAAACTGGCTCTAATACCAATTGTTAGTCTCACAATGACACTGAGAGGGGGGTGAATCAGTGTAGCTCTTAAAAACTTAAATCTTCAACTCTTAATGCCAAAACAATGAAAACTTAAAACCCAATAAAGAAAATATAACAAAAGAGCATCACACAACACAAGATGTACCGAGGTTCACCAGTTTTGGCTACTCCTCAAAAATTGACTATTTGGACTCCCATCCAAATCCAGCCTTTGCAAAATACCAATTTTACAATCAATTTACCAACACCCACTAGAAGGAGCACCAACCCCTGATTTATCTGCACCAACATAAAGGAGCACCAACCCCTGATTTATCTGCACCAATAGAAAGGAGCACCAACCCCTGATTTACTAGCACCAACTGGAAGGAGCACCAACCCCTGATGCCAAGCACCAACTTGGACTTCTGTTCTAAAACTAGAATATTGACATAAATATGCCTTCACTTTTACAAGACCCTAACTGGTCTATTGCTTTCTCAACATTGCCCACTCTTCACACAACACACACCCTGCTCGCTCGCCTCTCGCGCGTCTCTTGCTCTCTTCGTAAGATTAAATCCGCCTCGCTTTAATCCCGAGCGCTTTCACTCTTTTTTAGCGGCTATTTAATTCTCCATGTAGACCTCCTTTTATAACAAAGTTCTGACTCTATTTTTAACTTCCATATTTTTGCATGCAACCCGTAACTGGCCCTGTAACTGTCGTTCTGACTTCAGTTCATTGTTCTTATTTTAGCTGCATGATTTTTCTCTGTAACTGCACCTGTAACTATCGTACTGACTTCAGTTAACTCTTCTTATTTTAGCTGCATGATTTTTCTCTGTAACTGCACCTGTAACTGTCGTACTAACTTTAGTTAACTGTCACATATCTTATTTTAGCTGGGTTCTCTTCTTAGCTCATGCCAAAGTGACCTGTCGTGAAATCGTGACACTTCTACCTCTTTGTCCTCTTCTCGGCTTTCGCCCACGAAAACACAACATGTCGCGATATCATGACACTTTCGCCTCCTTGCTTCTTTTCTTGGCTTGTACCTACGAAAACACATGTCATGATATCATGACACTTTCGTCTCCTTGCTTCTTTTCTTGGCTTGTACCTACGAAAACACATTTCATGATATCGCAACACTTTGCCTCCTTGCTTCTTTTCTTGGCTTGTACCCATGAAAACACAACATGTCGCGATATCGTGACACTTTCACCTCCGTACTCTTCCTCTTTACTTTTGTCACGATATCATGACACTTCTACCTTACTTTCTCTCTCCTCCTTTAGTCATGAAAATGCGACATGTCGCGATATCGCGACACTTTTTCTCCTTTGCTCTTTCTCTTGCCTTCTAGTCACGAAAATACGACATGTCACGATATCACGACACTTTTTCTCCTTTGCACTTTCTCTTACCTTCGAGTCATGAAAATGCTACATGTCTCGATATCGCGACACTTTTTCATTCTCTTCCTTCCTGCCCTTTTCAAGTCGTGAAAATGCGACAACACTTTTCCTTCTCTGCCTTCCTGCTCTTTTTCAAGTCATAAAAATGCGACATGTCGCGATATCGCGACACTTTTCCTTTTTTGCCTTCCTGCTCTTTTCAAGTCACAATATCGCAACACTTTTTCCTACTTGAATTTTCTCTTCCTTCACATGCAATATGTCACGAAATCGCGACACTTTTTCCTCCTTGCATTCTCTCTTGCAATATGTCACGAAATCATGACACTTTTTCTCTTGGACTCTCTCTCTCTTGCAATATGTCATGAAATCATGACACTTTTTCTTCCGTACTATCTCTCTTGCAATATGTCATGAAATCGTGACACTTTTTCTACTTGCATTTTTCTCTTCCAACATGTCATGAAATCGTGACAGTTTTTCTTGCTTGCGCTTTCTCTTCGAACATGTCATGAAATCATGACAGTTTTTCTTGCTTGCGCTTTCTCTTCGAACATGTCACGAAATCGTGACAGTTTTTCTTGCTTGCGCTTTCTCTTCGAACATGTCATGAAATTGCGATAGTTTTTCTTTCTTCTCAACATGTCGTGATATCGCGATAGTTTTTCTTCCTTGCTCAACATGTCGTGATATCGCGACAGTTTTCTTCCTTGCTCAACATGTCACGATATCGCGATAGTTTTCTTCCTTGCTCAACATGTCGCGATATCATGACAGTTTTCTTCCTTGTGATTTTCTTTTGATTTTTAGCATATGGGCCACTTTGATCTTTTGGATAATCACTGTACATACTCTGAAGAACCTCTTAACTCCTATCCACTGCATCAACCGATCTATCTGACTGTGTTGACAACAATGACAATACTGTTGCTACACCTTGCTCAACACCTTATGTGCATATGTGAATTCATTGCCGATCTTGATTTATCATAATGATACAAAATCTCTCAAATACAAATGTGTGTGCAATTGTATCGTTCATTCACCAATTTTGAGCAAGATAATTTGATACAAATAATTTGACTTAACCAAATAAGGGTTCATTGACCATGATTTATATGCATGTAACCATACCAGACTACTATGTAAGTCGGGTCATCAAGAGCTAGCTAATCCATAAGCCGACATAGGTCTGTACAAAAGAATGTCACTAATATGATAGACATATTAACACACTAGGAATTACCCAAGGCCAAGTGGGTTGGGCACAAACCACCTGTTATGGGGCTTACCTAAAAGTTTTCGAATAATTGAAAATTCCAGGGATTTGAGCTCATTCACCCTTCTTTTCTTCTCAAGGGGTAGGGAAAAGGATTTTATTGCTATTTGCTTTTGCTTTTTCTTGTTTGCTTCTTTTCTCTTTTTTTTTTTCTTTTTTTTGTATTTTTGCTTGGAACTGAGATAATGCTGAAATATTGCTGCGATGGTACAAAATAATATTTTTATTTCTCATTTGCTTTGACTTTTTCTTTTTCTTCCTATACTAGGGATACTTGCTCGGATTGGCTGTAGAGCAAGGGATTTTTATTCTGGGTAGGGGTGATCTTGTCCTTTTGTCAATTCTCAAATATTCTAGACCATGTGAATGATAGGATAGTAGGGGAAATTTTTTGTTCAAGAAACCACTTCTACTATGTAGCATCATATTGAATTTGCAATGAAATAATTTTAATGTGAAGAGATGTACTTGGTTCAAGGAAATAACAAGACCAGTTCTCCTATGCTCAAAACTTTATTTAATTCAACTGTGGACTTTGATATAAGAGAGATTAATAATCATACCAAATAAAATCAAGATATTTATGCATGTGAGTGTGAAAGTGCGGGATTCCAAATAAATGCTAATTTATCCAAAATAATTGAAAATATAACTGCAATACTTCAAGAATTGATAGGTACAAAAAAAATTTAATATTTTGATGGTTTTAAAGTTTTTATATTTTGATTTTATGTTTTTTATATGGATGACTAAAATGAAACAATATGCAAAATAACAATATATACAAATGATGAAATAACCAAATGTTATGCATAATAACGCTTAAGATGCATAATGTTCATAGGTTCTTTAAGATCTTTACCATCTAAGGTAGCTAATTGGTATGCTCCCGATCCAAATTTAGTAGTGATGATATACGGTCCAAGCCAGTTGGGCTCAAATTTACCTTTAAGGTCTTTAGTTGCATTAGTATTTTTTTTTATTTTCTTTTAAGACAAGGTCGTCGATCTCAAAGGATTGATGATGAAATTTCTTGAGGTATGCTCGCTTGAGCTTGTTTTGGTAGGCACGAAGATGCTTCAAAGCATTGATGTGCTTCTCATTTAAGAGTTCCAGCTGACTAAATCTGCCAAAGATGATATTCATCTCCTACTTTAGTATCTTGAAGTAGTAGAGCCAAAGAAGGAACTTCTAATTCAAAGGGAAAAACAACTTCAGCGCCATAAACCAAAACAAAAGGTGAAGTACCTGTGGGGGTGTGAACACTAGTTCGATAAGCCCACAAAGCAGGATATAATTGGATGTGCCAATCTCGACCAGATTTATTGACCAGTATTTTGAGGATTTTGATTAATGTTTTATTAGATGCTTCTACTTGGCCATTACCCTGAGGATAATAGGGAGTGGACCAACAATGTTGAATTTTATATTTTTGACATAATTTTTTGACATATTTATTTTTGAAACAAGTTCCATTATCTGAGATGAGATTTGTAGGAATTCCAAACCTACAAATAATTTGATTAAAAATAAATTTAGAAACTTGGGTTCTAGTGCAAGAAGCTAAGGGCATAGCTTCAACTCACTTCGTGAAATACTCGATGGCGGTTATGATGAATTTGTGTCCATCAGATGACACAGGGTTGATTTTTCCAATGATGTCTAAGCCCCATTTTGAAAAGGGCCAAGGAGATGAAATAGCCTATAGTTCTTGTGCAGGCGCATGGACAAGGTCAACGTGTTTCTAGAAATTTTTGCAATGATGCACATAATCATGTGCATCATTTTCCATGGTAGGCCAAAAATATCCTATCCTAAGGAGCTTCTTAGCAATGGCGCTACCACTAAAATGTCCCCCACAAGATCCATTGTGGGCTTCACTCAAAGTTGATCTAGATTCTTCTAGATTCAAACATCTCAATAGGATGCCTTCAAAATATCTCCTATACAAGGTATTACCAATAATTACAAAGCGACTTGCTTTTCTACGTAATAATTGACGCTGGTTGCTATTACAATCTTTAGGAAAGGTCCCATTTTGAAGAAAATTAAATATATCAGTGTACCATGGTTCAGGAGTAGTTTCATTGATTAGAAATACATCCAAAGGTTATAAGCATGATATATTTGAAGTGGGTTCCTAAAGTCGACGAATAATGATGGTAGCATATTCGTCATCTAACTCCAAGGGCAAAAGAGATGCAACTATAGCCATAGCGTCAATCGCACGATTGCTAGTTCGAGGAATAGCTTCCAAGGTAACTTGATCAAATAAAGATAATAATTGTAAGAAATATGCTTTATATGGACGTAATTTATCATCTCTGGTTTGATAAACATTATTGATTTGATTTATGACAAGTTGAGAATCACCGAAAACCAATAGATTTTTAATTTTCAATGCCAAGGCAGCTCGTAATCCAAGGATTAGAGCCTCATATTTAGTAGTGTTATTAGTGCAAGCAAACATTAATTTAAAGGATAGAGGTATAAGATGTTTCTATAGAGATATTAAAATAATACCTACACCAACCCCACTCATGCATCGAGCTCCGTCAAAGTATAGGGACCATTGATCTGGATGGTCTGCCTCTAATTTAAGGCATTCATCAAGAAACTCAATGATGAGGGGATGGGTAGACTCTAAAGGTGCAGCAGCTAATTGATCTGCTATGATTTGACCTTTAACAAATTTATGTCCTATAAATGTGAGTTCAAACTTGCTTAGCGCAAGAACCCACTTTGTTGTGCGACCAGATAAATAAGGTCGACTCATGAGATATCACAAAGGGTTGAATTTAGCAATAACATACATTTTTTGACTGAGCATATAATGGCGTAATTTCTATGTATAAAATACAATGGCGAGACATAACTTCTCTAATACTGTATAGCGAGTTTCATAACTAATTAAGGTTCTGCTAATGTAATAATTAGCACGTTCTTTCTTCTCATTGTCAAGTTGAGCTAACATAGCTCCTAAGGCAAAATCTAAAGCAAAAATGTACAAGATAAATGGACGATCAAATCTAGGTGGTGAAAGCACTGGTGGTTTAAGGAGATATTGTTTAAGGAGATTGGAATAGTAGGGATCTTCTCAACAACCCGAGTCAATAGTAGGGTCGAGGCCTTCCCAACCCGGTCATTAATTACCGATCCGCCTGCCTTCGACTCCAATAATGAGGAGGAGCTCTTAACCGCTGCTTGGAGAATATGACGGGCAGTGTTTTTGAATCTCTGCTGCCTTAAAATAGAGAGGCTGATGTCATGTCGGAAATTATGGACCCGGACCGGCCCTTATATAAGAGCCCCCTTGGAAAAGATGAATAGAGTTTTTGCGGCTTACTCCGGGATTCGATCGTTCGTGAGGGGTATTGGAGGGAATGCGAACCAGTAAGCAACGAAGATCATGAGGGTAGTAAAGCAGGGAAAATCTAATCTGAGCTCTCCTCTCCTCTCTGTTTAAAAGGCTCTATTTTACTATTCTAAAAGGGGGGGGCTCTCAGGTTTGTTTTAATTGAGAGAGGAGAGAGCTCTCCTCAGGTTTTAATTGAGAGATCATCGTCCCAATGAAAAGAGATATCTTTCTTAAGAAGCTTAAGAAAGGGTACTGTTTTGTCCGCCAACTTATCGATGAAGCGACGAATAGCTTGAAGCTTACCTTGTAAAATTTGTAATTCAGATATATTTGTGGGTGCGGGTATATCAGTGATAGCCACAATTTTGAGAGGGTCAATTTCAATGCCACATAAAGAAATTATAACCCCCAATAATTTATTGGACTTAACTTCGAATATACATTTGGCCGGATTCAGTCGGATAAGATATTCTCGTAATTGATCAAATGCTTTTCTCAAGTCATCTAAATTATTATCTTCTTTGATGGAATGAGCTATAATATCGTCTACATAATCATGTAGAATATCATGCATCATATCGTGAAATATATAATTCATGGCTCATTGATATGTTGCACCTGCATTCTTCAAATCGAATGACATCACTTTCAACAAAAGGTTCCCCAAGAGGTAATAAAGGCTATTTTAACCTGATCTTCAGGAGCTATCCTGATCTTATTATAACCAAATAATCCATCCATTAGGGATATCATTTCACTCCCAGCAGTAAAATCAATGATCTGATCCATTTTGGGAAGAGGAAAATCGTCTTTAGAGCATGCAACATTAATATCTCTAAAGTCTGTGCAAACCCTAAATTTTGTAGCTTCTTTCTTAGCTACTGGAACTACATTCGAGATCCATTTGGAATAATCAATGGCTTGTATAAAAATGACCTTCAAAAGTTTTTCTAATTCTCCTTTGACTAGTAAGGCCACTTTAGGATGCATTTTTCTAAGTTTTTGTTTAACAGGTTTAGCATCCGGATGGACTACTAGGTGATGCATAACTATAGAAGGGTCTAATCCTAGCATATCTTCATATGTCCAAGCAAAAATGTCTTCATATTCTTTAAGGAATGCAATGTATTTATCTTGTTTTTCTTGACTCAATTCTAATCCAATGTTTGATTACGTGAGGGTTATCTTCGGTTCCAATGTTAATTTTTATGACGTTTTCTACTTCCATGTGTATATCTCTCTCAAAATTAGATGGGGCGAGTGAAACGCCTAATTCTTGTAATTCTTCCAGGGTTATCTTGGATAATTCATCATGAGGAATCGTGGCCTCACGCTGGGCTATACTAGGTATAGAGCCATCAAAATAAAATCCGTTATGTAACAATTCCTCAACGGAGACATCATGGAAGATATCCCCCTCCAAATCATCATCGGATTCAGCAATCATCTCAGGGTAAGCTATGGATAGCATATTACATGTAAATGGGTTATTCCTTAAACGCAAAGCATCGCATTTATCCAAATAATCTTGGTAACATATGAGATGGTCATCATCCTCAAATGGGAAGGGCTGACCTTTACTAGGAAATAGGCCCACACCACATCGGGCAGGCCATGGTTCTACCTCAAAAGGTTCTTTCATACCATTCTGGAAAGGTCCCAAACCTTTCCCTTTATATCCCAATTTAAACATTATAGACTTAGCTTTAACATACTCATTAGCAAAATAACATCGAGCATATCCATCATAATGAGTCTTGATGTTTCTAGGTATCTTCCCTAGTCATATCCCTTATAAATAAAAGCACAGCTCCCGACTTGGTAAATACTTCCCATAGGCTATGGGAGGGCCAAGGTACGAGGAGAGGGTGGCAATTTATTTAAAATAAGGGAATCTTGCATAGCAACATTTGTTTTCTCTGATATAAGAATTTTAGATAAATCGGGTAAGATTTTATCAGTAAGAGCGTAAGAGGTAGAAGGAGCATTTCCTATGTTTTTGAATGTGGAAAATATGCCTCTGGTAGGTGTAGATGTTGTAGAGATGTCTATGGATGGATATATAGGTATGGAAGTTATAGGAGTAAAACAAGAAGCATTGGCTATGGGTTTACAATATTTTTGAGGTCCTAATGTGGTTTGTTCGGAATATTGTTGAACTATATGTAGAGGTGTAGTTGGTGGGAAAAAATTAGATGATGTTATGAGTGTGTGTTTCACATGTTTAGGCAGATGATTAGAATCAGGATGTGTAGATGATAGAGCAGGGCAAAATTGAACTCCAACAGGTTCTGCCAAAGCACACATATCAAAAGGTCTAGGATCACCATGAATGGTAACCAACTGATTTTTAAATTTGAATTTAACACACTAATGTAAATTTGAGGGAACAGCTCACATCGTGTTGATCCAAGGACGACCCAAGAGTATATTGTACAATGTAGGGAATGTACAATAAACACGGTCATGTCTAAGGTTCTAGGACCAACTTGCAATGGAATAGTAATAATTCCACATGTTTCTTGTGTTTCATCATTGAAGGCTTTTATAATCATATCAGTTATTTTCATTTTGTCACTTCTAAACCCAAATATTTGGTAGAAGTCAAAAGTGCAAATGTTTAAATATGAACCATTATCAATCAAGACTTGTTTAACTGCTACATCTCCAATTAGGGCAGTAATATATAATGGGTTATCCTTATGTAAACTATGTTTTGGTATATCTCTATCCCAGAAGTCAATACAATCAACTTCTCGAGTTATGATAGTATTGGACATGGCTTCAGGTTGAATATTTTGTGGTACCATAATTTGGCTTAATGTGAGCATTAATTCATCCCTATGTGTAGGAGAAGATCTTAAAAGGTCCAAAAGGGAAATTCTAGCTGTAGTATTTGATAATTGTTCATTAATATTATAAGGAGGTTTAGGTTGAACATTAGGCACATGATTCCATTTATTAGGAATTTTCAAAACAAATGGAGCTGAGCCATCATTCTGAGTTTGATCTTGTTGAGAATTTTGAGCCTGTTGTCGAGTAATAAGTTCGATGGTACCTACAATATTATTTTACGGATGATGAATGGGTCTTGGTCTAGCGTTTATGGATTGTTCATTAGAAAGTAATTGGTGAGAAGATGGTCTGGTAATGGCTCTTCTTGGAAATGGTTCTTTCGAAACCATAGAATTTATGATGGGTTGAATAGCATATGATTCATCTTCAGAACTATTCGATTGATTTGAGGTAATTTCCATGTCACTTTCAGTCTCATATTATGTATCACTAAGATCAGGTGTCCGAATATTATATAGAGGTCTGGTCATAACCATGGATAAAGTTGTGTCAAATATTTGCGGATCATGAGCAGGTAAATGTCCACTAATATTCCCTACATATCGGGTAGGAGGGGGAACATTATGATGCTCAATTTTATTAGCCACCTCTTTACCATGCTTTGGTAAAGTATGTTGAAATATGTCCAATGAATGATTGGCATTCAGATTTTGATTTTGGGGGATGTTCTTTTGAGCATTATTAGGAGGATTTTGTTTAGGTTGAAATACATGTACCTCCATATCATTGTTATCAATTAAATCTTGTATTTTATGTTTTAATATTTTACAAGAGTTGGTAGCGTGTCCAGGTCCTCTATGGAAATCATAGTGTAAATCAGCTCTGTATCTAGGTATAGTTGGATCAGGTTCCCGGATATTTGGTAATTGGATCAAACCTTGTTCTAATAATTACGGGAGAATGGTTGATAAAGGTTGATTTAACCTAGTAAATTCTTGGGGTGGTTTATTAGGAGGTTTCAATATAAACTTCTTTGTTGTTTTTGCAACATTAATAGTAGCGATATTTCTACTATCAGTGACTCCATCACCCACAACTTGTTTATTTTTATATTTATTTCTGGATGTTTTCTCATCATCTTTCTTTTTAAGCTGACCTCTCCTAATGAGAGTATCTTGCACTCTTCGAGCTAAATCTATAGCTTGATCGAAGGTGGTCAAGGTAGTAATTGATAACTCATAGGATAGTTGTTCTTGTAAATTATTGATAAAAATATCCAGCATTTCCTGATAAGGTAACACAAAGTGTAATTTTCCTATCAACTATCTCCATCGAGCTAGGAAATCAACAAAACATTCATCTTTGTCTTGTTTTAGGTTGTACAAATATTTAATGGTTGCATGCCTTTCAATGTAGGCACTAAATTGATGCACAAAAGAATCAGTTGTCTCTTCGAAATTCCTCAAAGAATGAGTGGGTAATTGATAATACCACTCTAATGCCATTCCTCCTAAATTTTTTCGGAACATTTTTAGTAATTACAAATCATCATGTGATATATCATGACATGCTATCCTAAACATATGAAGATGCTCTATGGGATCTTCGGTTCCTTTGTATATAGGTAGGACAGGCATAGGAAAGTGTTTAGGATATGGTTGTGATACAACTATAGGATCTAGAGGCTGACTACACATCTCTCGATAATTGTACGAGGGACGGTAGGGATCTATCTGGTCCATGCGAGAAACTAACTATTTCACCATGGCTTCCAGATTACCAGTTTGTCCACCATATTGGTTTGGTGGTACATGAGTATGGGATTTGTGAGCGTAGGATGGCGTGACGTAAGGATTAGATGCTATATTGTTGTTATGCAAATGGTTAGTAGGAAGAGTATTATGAAGAAGATTTGTTGTAGCATTATGTTGTATCCCAGATTGTTGGAAATTGGTGTTTGGTTTTGTTTTAGGCTTTTGTTGATTTGAGGTATGTTGATCAATAACTTGGTGAAATAGAGCAAGAATGAGGTATGTTTTTGTTTTTATGATAATATTATAAAGAGAACAAACAACATACTAAATGCAAGAAATAATAATAATAAAATAATGGATTAGTTTTCTATAAATAGTTTATAGATGTCATTGATGGGATCAAGTTCATCAGGAGTCATGAAATGCTCCTCTTCAAATTGGAAATGATTTTTCAAGAATTTGACAAAGTTTGCTATGGTGATGTTATCTACTTCTGACTCTGACTTGTAAAATTAGAGCTCATGGCAATACTCTCGATATAACACAGCTCTAGGAACTATATTCCATATCTTTCTATCCGTAAGAACAACCTCTTGATCCTATATACGAGATAGAAATTTATGTACTACAATTGCATTGTCGAGGTATTCCTCAAAGGTGTACAATTCAGAAGACACAAGGGCTCTTTTGTCTACTAACCACCTATGGCAAGCTCTCTGAAGCTCATGATATAAGGTCACTTGATCAGGATCTAGGATTCTATCTAGGACAAACCTCTTGATTTGCCTAAGTTCGATTGATCTAAATGAAATGAGATTCAATCTCCTATTAAGTTTGTCCCATAAATGTGGGACTCTATATGTTTGGGATACTCTAAGCAAAGAAGTAATCTCTATAGCTGCTAATTGATTCTCAACATTAATGGTGACAACTCGTATTTTATTATAATCTACCATCTAAATATGATATGCAATCTTACTTGTTTGTTTGATGATTCTAAATGCATTTATGTTTTGTTTTTTTTTAATTTTATTATGATTGTTTTCAAAAGGTTTTAGTTTTCACGTCGGGTTCACCAAAATGTATCGCTCCAAATTTTTTGCATCCTTACCTTTAGGCTATAGGATCCGTGCCCGAAATAGGGATGTGAGAAGGATGGGATAATACCTTAGACTGAGAGGCCCTTTGAAGGTCGCACCACTCAGGGGAGGGGTATAAGGGTGAATTTTCAATGGATGGTGGGTTCACCAGGAATATTTTGAGTGGCAGTTTCCACACCTAGGTTGAGAGTAGGTTTGATGTGTTCATTTTATACTTTAATCATTTAATTCCTAGGTTTTTCCAAGATGAATCTAAGCTATTCTATATGTCGATGCTGATTTATATGAATATAGAAAACATGAATAAGTGTTAAACACAGAGAGTATGCTAAATAAGATAGAATATATCTAATTTCGAATGTCTGATAAATATTTTGATGTTTGTAGAAGTTCAAATCATCTCAAATCCTACATAATCATCTGGAATTGCACATAATCATCTTAGATCTTAGTCGGTCATCTGAGATCAGATGAGATCATCATCGATCTGATGAATTCATCAGACGAATTCGTCAGAAACCTGCAATCACAAAAATAGATACCAAAAACCAAAAATGCAACTACAAAAGCAAAGGGAAATGATAGAAATGATAGTAAATTTACCTAAATGATAGATCCAGATAGCAATTAAAAGAAATGCATTAGTTTAATAATTTTTTTTAACTTTATCATGCATCTATGCTAAATGAGGTGAACTCCAAGATGCAAGAATAGAATAAACCAAGTTAAAGAAATAAATGAAGAAAGAAGATAAAGAAATACAAAATCTAGGTTTTGATTACCCCAAATCGGGACTACATTCAAGATCGCCTCTAATCATACGAGATCATCGCCAATATACGATAGGATCGTCCGAAATCGTCTAGAATCACCTGCGACGATCCGAGCTTGCTTCGACTGAAAAATAGTAAAATCCCTACAAGAAAACTTGAAATATGTAATGCAAACGAAGGTGTGAAAGTGTTCTAATGCATAGAAAGTTAAAGTTGCAAAGAAATCAGTCATCCAAGGGGTTCAGGGGGGGTAAACTGAGAAAATCCCAATTTATATAGGATTTGGGAGAGTTAGGAGGTTGGAAATCATCCCAATTTGGAAGATCTTCAACGGGGAAGACTCTAACTACGTAGACACGCTTTCTACCCAAGTTAGAGAAGTTATTGAAACATGAGCTAATTTTGAAAATTTGGTTTTGGGACAAAATCATCTGGACGTTCTGTTCTAGAAGAATTCGTCAGATCTGGGACGATTTCGTCTGATCGTCGACGATATCGTCCAACAGTCAAAACAAATCCTAAAAATGGCACGAAAAATAAGGAAAGCGGGTAACGGGCAGTTAACGGGTGGTTTGGGTTAAAATTCAAATTTTTATCTTTTTACTAAGGTTTAACTGTGCCAATTTTAGGGTGCTACACCAATATTAATAATGATGATGAGGTTTAAAGTCTTCTACATTTGCACTAATAGGATGAGAGATGACCCAACCATACATAGCTTACAAGGAAGCTTAGAAAATTTTTTCTAATCCCCTTTTGTATAGAATCAAGGATGACCTTGTGACTAGGTTAAAAATTTAAACTTTTAAATTTTTTACTTATAATTTACGAAATTATCAATGTAAGTTTTTTTATAACTTTTTTTATAGATTTGTGGCATAAATATTATGGTGCTAAAACACCAAATCCCAAAAATATTTCCATTTACATTTTTAGTCATATTTATAGTGCTTTTGTGTGTGAGTATAATGGGTATTTAATTGAGGTCATACATAGTAAGTAGCATAATAGGTTGAATTAGGAGCACCTCAATGATCTTATTTCTATGTAATGCAATCTTTGACTTAGCACTAGACAAGTGGATATGAACCTAAGATCTAATTATAGTCGAATTATTAAAGGTCTACTAGATATTGAGTTCACTTCAAAAGGCATAGAGGTAGAAGTAAAGCATACTCAAGGATTGGAGGAAATATTCAATGGTGATCCTATATCTAAGAAAAAATTAGTTCAACCACTAGTCCAAGGGAAACCATCCACTTTGAGGGGAAGGAAGGAAAAGCAAAAAAAAAAAATTAAAAGTACTTTATGTTTATTATGTTGTATTTTATTGTTTTATGATCATTCATGATCATGAATTATAGTTGAACTCTTTTTTAATTTGTATTTTTTGAATAAAATTATTTTGTTTGATGTTTTTTTATCAAGTTGCTAAGAAACTCTCCAAAGTTTGAGTGTCAAGTTTTTGTCTAGTTGTGAGTTTTCTTACTACAGATCTACTCTTATTTGAAGGGTAAAATAACACTTGAAAGGATTTAAAGGTTGTAACTTGAAACCTTGTTATCAGTTTTATTTATGTGTGGCCTATACCAACTATTCATAATACCCTTATACAATATAATATCATATTCTTATATACCTTTTCCTAGATACCATAGGATATTTATTGTAAGTGTAGATTAATTGAAGTTGTAGCATTGCTTAAGTACATTGAGATGAATCAATGAATTGAAGGATGTCCTATATTTTTTTAGTTTATAAAATAGTTTGTAAGATTATCAAAAATCAAGTTATATTGAAAATAAAGGATTTGTAAATACATATTTAAGGTGATACATACCACTATTGAGATATTGAATCTATACATTTTGACATTATCACATCCTTAAATCTTATATTACATAAAATATATAAAAAAAATTTGTAGTTGCTACTCGAAACTTGTTTTAAATATTTTTAATAAATAATATATTTTAAATGTGTTCAGGTCTCATTGAGCCTAAGGTGATGAGTGCTTCACCTTAATTTAGTATGTCTATCATGGATCCTTAACTATAAGTGACTTGTCTTAACTTCACTATTTACAAGTATATAAATATAAATATAAATAGTTTAGAATCAAATATATACTTTAGTAGTCCCAGGGAGGAAAGTGCAACGGTTCGATCTTTGGCTCTTATTCAGGAATTCCAAGGTTCAAAATGCAATGTGGGCAAGTGTGTGAGGGGGTGGTTGTGTGGTGGCTATGTGTTAAATTCCCTATTGATAAACATAGCTCTTGGATTTAGGAGGGGTCATGGTTGGGAGGAGCCTGCCTAGCCCTGTTTGTTGGTCATAGGGGTTTCTCACACTAACCAAATCAATATATATATATATATATATATATATATATATATATATATATATATATCTTTATAATTTAGTATATTTATTGATGTTTTATCCATCATTAAAATATTCTCTTTTAATTAATTATTATAAATTAAATAAAAATCATTTTATGTATAAATATAATAAATTTGAACAACCCAATTCAATTAAATCTATATAAATTTATAAATTTTTATATAATGTATTATTGCCCATCAAATCAAAATTACCCATTTAAGAATGATTTGAAAGTGAACCACATAGTCTAATAATTATAGTTATATTTATAATCCCCGTGAGTGTGGTTTACCAGCAAGGATGCCACTTGCATTATCGGTGATGTGACACGGGTTCAATCCCCATGGTGGATTATAAGAAGTATTACTCAACAAAAAAAAATTATAGTTATATTTTACTATAAATATAATAGACTTGAACAACCCAATCCAATAATTAATTTTATAAAATTTTATATAATTTAATAATTATGAAAATGTCAATCAAATGTATAATATTTTCTTTCAACAAATTTTTCCCATCAAACCAAAATTAAGGTGTTTGATAATAAAGATCTCCACACAATATAATAATTATAGTTATATTTTGTTGGAGTATATTATATTATTTGGTATATGTTAATGTACCCCGATGGTACCATCATTGTATAAATGTAAATATATAATAGATTAGGGTTTAGTCTATAGTTTAGATGAGTAATTTGTATTTCTTTTTTATGTAAGTATGTGTAGGAAATGCAAAAGTTTTATGTAAGTAATAGTGCAAGTGTGTTATCCGCGTGCGTAGAGCAATTGGTAAATGCTCTAGGTGTTGGTTGTGGTCGATACAAGTTCCATTCCCACTGCCTCCACCATGCTAGATATGTAGGCATAGCTAGAAAATATCCTGTGCGTTGGTAAAGGCTGACAAGGCTCCATTTTTCCTATGCCCAATTTGTGGATATATTAATAATTCAACCCCCTTGTGATTGATGCCATGTGGTATACCTAGATGGGATAGTTATGACTAACCATAGAGATAGATTATTGGGGCTTCTAAAATACCCTACATTCTGGAAAGAATGGTAAATTTAGCTCTAGTGAACTCAATTAGTCAGTTTAAAAATGGTGAATGTGGGAATTCTAGTAGAGGTGATGGCAGACTAGGAAGTCATGGGTTAGGTGCTCAAGACGATGCAAACAATGATCTATAAGATAAATGTGTTGGATAGGGCCCTCCCCCGGACCCACCTTTCAAAACCATATTTATTTCCTTCATGGATACAGTTTCAAGGGGTACCCAAACCTTCGTTTTACCTTCATCCCAGTGCAAAGGGACCTTTTCTTCAGATCACAAGGAACTAATCTTCACCCCTAAAAATATGGCATCCCTCGCTATGCAAGACTGTTTATGTATTTTTGGAAAGTTCATAGGCTCCAAACCTGATATGAAAGCTATCTATCGATGGATGATCTCTAGATGGAGTCCTAATGGTAATATGGAGCTAGTGGCCTTGGCTAGAGGTTTCTTTCTGATAAGAGTCAATAATGCCATGGAAACCAAATGTATTATCATAGGAGGCTTGTGTTTCTTCGATCAATGAAGCCTATTTCTAAGGTGATGGGATGTTGATTTCAGCCCCCATACCAAAAATATTAATTTTATCATGATTTGGATAAGACTACCTTATTTACCCATTCAATTCTGGTATGAACCAATCCTAAGATAGATCACTGAAGTTGTTGGGGAGCTCATTGCCCTTGATCCTACCATTAAGATCAAATCTAGAATGGTCTTTGCCTTCCTATGTGTTCATGCAAACCTATAGAAGGAACTACCTTCTCACATTGATCTAGTGTTAGGATCATGGTGAAGATGTTAACCTATTGAGTATGAAAGCAATATAGCTTTTTGCACTGAATGTCTCTAGCAAGGCCACATAGCAGTGAAATACCCTTATTTGAAAACTGTAAAGCCAAGCAAAGTAGATGGTCCCAAGGTCAAGAATCCTCAAGGTAAATCTCAGGATTAGGAACATGGTTTCCCTTACCCTTAAATATCTGCTCCAACATCAATAGTCATTCCTTCCCTTGCAGACATCTCTAAATCCAAAGGCAAGCAAGCTATGGTGTCCCCGTCCACCTTCGATCCTTCTAACCATGTTTGTTCTCTCTTTGACAACCCAAATTTCTTTTCTTCATTGAATGAGGACATTGTGGATTTGATCCCCAATCCTACTGAGTGCCTTACCACTACCCCTATGAACCCTAAGGCTCCCCTTGCTCCTTTGCTATCTATTTTTCCCCTAAACCCCTTGCTTCCCCCCTACCCCAGGCCATTGTTGATCTCATCCCTTCGCTTGAATGTCCATTGACCTTTCTTCCATATCCCTCTCCCTCATCTTCCCCCTCTACCATGGCTTCCCTTCCTTCGCCTTCCATTACTGAGACTATATCTAGACCTTTTTCTTCCCTGGGGTCTTCCACCTTATGTTCGCTTCCTCCCCCAAACTTATCACCAAAAGCCAAAAGAAGTAGTTTATTGATGTTGGTGCTAAAAAGAACAAGGGATGACCCTCGAACCAATATTACAAGAATAAATAATCCAAGTAATATATTTATAATGGCTTCCAATCCACCACCCCACTATCTTGGGTTGAATATTCTATTGCCAAACCCTCTGACCTTTCAAAAAAAATATCGATATCCCAACCTGAATATCAGAATAAGAGGGAGGAGTTCCTCAACTAAATTTTCCAAATGAATATTATTTTCTAGAATGTCTATGGCCTTAATGGCCCATACAAATAGATATTAGTGTCCTCAATGAGAGTTGATATTAGACCCAACATTTTTATTCTCTAGGAAACTAAGTTAGACGAAACTAGCTCCTTGAGAATTCTAAAAAATTATTTGGTGAGACTACGAATTTATTTCCAGTCATGCTCATGGTGCCTCGGGAGGTCTTCTCTGTCTTTGGGATCCTTCCAAAATTGAAGTTCGACTCCTCTCCTCTTCTAACAGAATCACTAGCATTCTCTTTTTCTATAAAGAGTCCAAAGTCAGCTGGGTCCTATTCAATATCTATGCTACAAACACTCCCCAAGGAATACTATCCCTTTGGAGCACCCTTCGTCAAATGAGAATGATATTTAGAAATGAGGACTAAAAACTTGTGAGTGATTTCAATACCCCATTGTACCCTTCAGAGAAAAAAGTGGTATTGCTTCAAACCTTGATTTTTGTGAAGACTTTTCAAATTTCATCCACCTCAATGAACTCATGGATATTTAGCTAAGAGGCTCTAAATTCACATGGTCAAATAGAAGGATTGGCACCAAGCTCATTCAAATCAGGTTAGATAGATTCCTTCTATCTAGAGAAGCCATCAAACTATTTTGTGATGCCACTCTCCACTCCTAACCCATGATAGGCTTTGATCACAATCCCCTGGTGTTTGAAGGACTAAGGCCAATCTCCTCATATAAATTGTCCTTTTTATTTGAATCTATGTGGCTCAAACACCCATATTTTAGAGATAAAATTACTAAATGGTGGAGTAAAATTTTCTCTGGCCCTCACATCTCCTAGATCTCCAAAAATCTAAGGTTCATCATGGACAACATTAAAATATAGAATAAGGAAGTGTTTTTTAACATTTTTGAGTCCAAACAGTGCATCATAAACCAGCTCAAAATAATAGAGTACATAGAACAGGTGGGAAGTCCTTTCATAGAAGATCAGGTTTCAGAGAAAAACCTCCTCGCTAAATACCATAACATTCTTGCAAAGGAATAAATATTCTAGAGATAAAATTCTAGAGCTTTGTGGTTGAAAGAGGGTGATTCCAACTCTAAGTTTTTCCATGCTTCAACCTTGAGACACAGAAGTTCAAACCAAATTAGAGAGCTTGTGAAGCGTGATGGCACTTCCACTAACAAAATTCTTGACATCAAAGCTGAAGTAGTATCCTATTTTGAGGAAGTCCTGGGACCGTATCCCCCTTGTTCCGATATCTCTTGGAATACCCTTATCCAAAATATTCTCCAAGTTATTTCTTTGGATTCCAATGCGAGGCTCCTCAAAGTCTTTTCTCAAGATGATATCAAAGAGGCTCTCTTCTCCATTGGACATGATAAATCTCCTAGGCTATATGGATTTCCTCCCTAGATTTTTTAGCATATCTAGGACATTGTTGGTAATGATATGACTATGGCAATCCAATACTTCCAAAGAAACAAGTTCATGCCTAAAGACATCAATTACATGTTCATAGCACTCATTCCTAAGAACCAAGCCTAAGTCCATGTCCAATTTCAGACCCATCAGTCTCTGCAACATCATTTACAAAATCATCACCAAGGTCATGGCCAATAGGATGAAAGGAATCCTTCCCCTCATTATTGATCCTTGCCAGGGTAGCTCATTCAAAGGCTAAATCATCATTGATGGGGTGATTACCATCCATGAGCTCATTCATTCCCTATCCAAAAGAAAAAAATTAGACCTTCTCCTCAATATCGATATGAACAAAGTGTTTGATCAAGTCTCTTGGGACTTCCTCTTCGTTGTTCTCTCACACTTTGGGTTCCATGTTGAGTGGGTATCCCTCATCCAAGAATGTATTTCTACAACATGGTTTTATGTTCTCATTAATGGATCTCTTGTTGGCTACTTTAGAAGCTCTAGGGGCCTTAGATAGGGAGACCCTCTCTCCCCCTTCCTTTTCATTATTCTTGCTGAATCTCTTGGTAGATCTCTCAAGGCTACGTCTTCCATGGGTTCCATTTTTAGCATTAGAGCATCCTCCACATCCCAACCCATTACCCACCAGAAGTTTGTTGATGATACCATCCTTACCACTTTATATTCTATTCTTGAAGCCAAAGTCATAAAAAAAGTCCTTAAATTTTATGAGGAAGCAATGGGTCAAAAGGTCAATTTTCAAAAAAGCAAAGTTTATTTTGTCAACACCCCCTTCCTTCGTCAGGTCAAGATAGCTAGGATCCTGGGCTGCTCCATTACTGATATTCCTTCCACCTATCTTGGTCTTCCCCTCCTTACTGGTAAACCTCTTGAGAGTATCTAGAATATTGTTCTTGAAATAATTTCTAGGAAATTAGCAGGGTGGAAGGGTGCTTTCCTCAACCAAGTAGCTAAGGTAGTTCTAGTCCAAGCCTGTCTTCAGAGCATCCCCATTTACTTCATGTTCAATTTTAAAACCTCGACCTCCATCCAGAAAAATATAGAACAAATTCAAAAAAAAAAATATGTGGTCCAGATCTAAAGACAGGAATAGAATCCACATTGTGTATTGGAATCAAGTTTATTCCCCTAAGAAGGATGGAGGACTGGGTCTCTAAAGGATAGGCAAAATGAACTTGGATCTCATTGTAAAATAGGGTTGGTGAATCCTCTCCAATGCTCAAACCTTATGGGTGGAAATAATTCAAAGCAAATATCTCCAAAGGAACTCCCTCCTCGATGATAGGCCACTCCCCAAAGGCTCCTTGTTCTGGAATTTGATGGTCAAAATCAGACACATTCTCAAGAAAGGACTTTTGTGGAGACTTGGTGATGGGTATTCAATCTAGTTCTAGGAAGACCCATGGTTAAAAGTAGAACCTCTCTCATCCCTCCCCTAATTTTCTCCTATCAAAGAGGTTATTGATCGCATTTGTGGGAGCATGGTTTCAGATTTCATCGAGGTCATCTCGATTCAAACGTGGAAATCCATTCCTCTGGAAGGCCTCTCTAGTGCTCAAGTGAATGTTGCTAAGTCCTTATCCATGGCCCTTAGAATTACTATCATTCCTAGATCTCCCATTCTTGATTCTCCCTTTTGGAATGCCAATGAGGATGGAGCCTTCACTGTTAAATCTAGTTATTTCATTCAAAATGAGGTTTGTTCTTTAGAATTTCCTTTGAACCTTATTTGGCTTCCCCATTTGACTCCCAAAGTTGCTACTTTTTCTTGGCTCATTTTCCAAAATCGGGTGATGATAGTTGATAATATTATCTCAAGGGGCTTGGTCCTTCCGAACCACTATGTTCTTTACTCCAGTAACTAGGAGTTGGTCTCCCACCTATTCCTCTCCTACCCTTTATCTTATTCTATCCTATACTCCATATTTGCATCCTTCCACGTTGCTTGGGCCCAACCCAATTCCATCCTTGACTTGTTCACCCAATGGCCTTAGCCATTCTGTCATCCTCGTCTATGATCCCTTTGGTCTTTCTATCGGGCCCACTTCCTTTGGTCCATTTGGTTGGAGAGGAACAAAATAATTTTTTATGGGTCCCACCTTGAGTCTTCTTCCATCCTTGTGTGGATCCTCAACTCGGTGATCAAAATTCTTAGATCATTCCCTATGATGAAATTTCTCATGGGGGCATTGAACCTTCATATTTTGCTCATTTCAATCTTAATGTTGAAGTGGTCAGCAGACACTCCTTCCCAGTTGACCTCTTGACTGTGCACTGGGTCCCTCCACCGATTGGATGGAATAAACTCAATTTTGATGGGGCCTCTAAAGGGAACCCAAGTAGAGCCAGTGGAGGAGGAATCGTTGGAGATGATGTGGGTAAGGTAATTTTGGATTTTTCTAAGGGCATTGGCATCTAGACAAATTATGTGGCTGAAGCTTATGCTCTTCACCAAGGCCTTTTCATACTTAGCCACCTTAACTTCACTAATATCATTATTGAAGGTGATTCCCTCAACATCATCAATGTAATCAAAACTAACTTTGAGATTAGTGCTAGTAATTTGTGAAACATGATTAAGGATTTCAAGAGTCTGCTTAGAAAATATAGAAATGTGACCATCCAACATACTTATCGGGAAGGGAATAAAGTAGTGAATGTCATGGCAAACCTTTCTACTCTCAAGAAAAATATCCAAGTGTGGTTCGACCACTTTCCTCGAAGCATTTTTATCGATTGCAATGAAACTAAAATAATCTTCCTTTGATTGATTTTTTATGGTAGGGTGTCCTAGGTGGTAGGCTTGGAGGTATTTTTTCTATTGGTTTCTCAATGACCATCGTGATCATGGAAGTGTGACTAGTTGCTCTCTTTTGAAGTGTAAGCATTTTAATCAATCCAATATCTACCATCGAGCGGATTAGTGTCACCACAATACTCAAGACAAGTCGACCTTAATGCAAGAAAGTTTATGCATATTCATCAATCATCGCATCCACCAAGGCTAAGTTTCCATGTGGTATGACAATATTTTTTGGGTGTAGATTTCCCTCATAGGATCTCCTCCCACTAATGGTGTTAATGAAAATCATCTCCATAGGTGGCATTGTAAACCCAACTTCATATGCATCCACATAAGCCTCAGTACCTCCACGTGGTGTGATGCATTCATAGTGTTGCATGATTTTGGAGAATGTTCTCCTCCAACCATCATTCTTGATAGGAATTATTTTCCAAGGTGGGACTTGTCCTTTTGTAGTAGACCCCCTCTCTCATCATGGCCTATCCTCGAGCAACATTCTATTATCATTGGCTCATCCAAGATTAGAACGATTGAGGTGACCATTCCAATGTGCATTAGAATCATGCAGATAGATCAATGACTCTTCTTTGTCGATGGCATGTGTCACACAATGAGTACTAGGCTTCCATCCTGGGTGGCCATAAATTCCCATGCCACTCCTAGTTCATGGCCTTCCAAGTTAGCTTCTTTCTGTGTCGGGTTCATTTACTTTTAGTCTGTGTGGGGTGGTCATGGAGAATTCTTCTAGTTTTTAGTTTTCCCTTCAATGGCATTGCTCGAACCTACTTCCCTCCATGTGGATGCACTGGTTGAAGAGTTCCTATCTCTTCACCAGCTATTGCCTTTCATTCAAAATTTCTAGGGCAATGATTCTGAAGTGTTTGATGATTTTGTTGCAACTTGGGTTAAAGGGCGTGTTATCATCAAGGGGTTAAAATTTAGAGTCAGTGTTTGTTTGATCATTGCAGCCCCAAACCTCCCCATTGATGGGGATAACATTCATAAAGATAAGCATTCATTGCTTAATGATCTTATCCACTTTCAATAAAGAGGCAAGCACCTTGACAAATAAAATAGGGGATAATGCAGAAAGGGTTTCCCATACCATGAATAGGGTAATGGTCCCGATCATGGAATATATTAAAGTGGATGAAATCAACATGCCTCTGAGAAGTTATCATATGGCCTTCCTAAACCACATGCGATCAGTGAAGGACATAAATATCCTAGAGTTTCTCTTCAAATCGATCGAGCATTCTATTGACACTGTTCGTGAAGGGTCATCCACCCACTCAAAGCATCAGGGGCTACATTTTCTCGTGTACAATTTTTCCCTACATAAAGAATCTAACAGAGTTGCTCTCACGATGATCCTTCCCCAAGATACTAGAACCAAGTCTCCTAGTGAAGATAAAGATTTAGATTTTGACATCAAATTCAAAGGCATGGATTCTCAGGCCTGCACTCCTTCCCCTACAAAAAATATCCCTGTCATCACCCATCCCATAGGAGCACTTATGGGAAGTTCAAGATGGAGGTTGATTTGTCAGATTCTGGCATAGAGATGAACCTAACTTCAGAAATGAAAATTAATGCAGAAGGTATCTCCACTCGCACTCAGGCTGCTAAAGTGAACAAAGAGGCAAAAAATAAAAAACCTTGGGCTTGCATGATAGATTTTTTGAGCTCTGTATATTCCACCCTCCTCCAAGAGAGCAATATTATTGTAGTGATGAATGAAAAAGCCAACCCTAAAACAACCACTGAAGCTTTGGAGCAATATAACGTTGACGATTGATTACCCTACAAGATTTCTATTTTTGGCTTAGTTTATGTAAATTTTGGGCTCATGGTTTTGTCATGATTTACATAAATTAGCTTGGTTGGTTTGTTTTTGTCTCAGTTGTAGTAGTTTCCTTCTTTGGTCTATGATTGGTTCTTTTTGTTGTAGGGTAATTTTTGTTGCTGGGTAGCTTCCATTGCAATGTCCTTTCCCTGGATGGATTCTCTGTTCTCTTTCATGAATTATTTTCCCAGGTTTTTTTCCCTTTGTGTCTTGTTTGAGGGTGCTTTCTCCTTCTGTTCTCGATGGTCCTTCCACCCTATTTTTATGTAAAAGATTTAGGGTCCTTTCAAAACCCTCTTATCAATAAAAATAGTGCAAGTGTGTATTAGGAAAATGTTCACAAGTGTCATGTATGTACGTGTGAAAATATGTAATATGAGGATGTGCACTAGTGTCTTTTATTAGGAGTGCATGTAGGAGATAAAGATTCATGTAGAAGTGTGCAAGTGTCATAGAGTCAAGTATACATATAAGAAAGTGAATTCTAGTATGCAAGTGGCAAGATGATAAGACAAAGGTCACGAGAGTTGTCATATGGAGAGCAATAGTCAAGTACATGAAGAGTCATATTCTATCTATATTATGGAGACATAATTACATACAATGTATTGTGAAAACGGTATGTAAACGATCACCACATAACAAGCATTGATAATAAAGCTTGTATACAATTTTTTGAGCAATTCATATTGTAAGTATTCTTCATGCATGTACATGAATGATTTTGACCAATTTACATTCATATTTGATATTATAAGTGAATTTTATTTTATCTTTATATTGGCCTAGATATATATTTAATTTCTCATATATATAATTCTACTCTTCATTATTGATATTTTGACCTTTAATATTGTGGTTTATTTATTAAGGGACCTGATATATTTTGAGATGCTAAGGCTTAAAAGACAACATATTTTACCTATAAATATAATATTTTACCTATAAATATAATAGAGTTGAACAATCCAATCCAAATACTAAATCTATATAACTATATAAATTATTAATGATGCAAATTATCAACCAAAAGTACAATATTTTCTTTTAAAGAATTGCTTCCCATTAACTATTTGAGAATAAATATATTGAAATGGAATCATAGAATATAATCATTATAGATATATTTACCTATAAATATAATGGATTTGAGAAACCCAATCCAATAATTAAATCTAAATAAATATATAAATTTTTATATAGTTGATTAATGATGCAAAGAGCCAACTAAAAGTATAATATTTTCTTTTAATGAATTGTTTCCCATATAACAAAGATTAGCTATTTGAGAATAAAGATCTTGAAATGGAGCCACAAAATATAATAATTATAGTTATATTTACCTATAAAAATAATATAGTTGAACAACCCAATCAAACTTTTTTTTTTTTAATTTACATGGTGGAATCGGTAGCAGCCACGAATTTGGGCAGGCTTTCCAGATTTTATGGCCACCATAGTATTTTTTGTTGTTCGCCCTGGAAGCCGCCACACAGATATTCACATAGTCTGCCCCTATAACCACCATGCCACAATCATTTTAAACCTTTTACGTTATTGAAAGCATCAGGAAAGGTACAAGCGTTCAGTACAGCAAGGCCCAAGATTTGAACCTTGGACCTCCATCCCCCTGACAGGTTTTGGTCAAACCAATTGGTCTACACCTCGAACCTACAACCCAATCCAATAATTAAATCTAAATAAATTAATAATTTTTAATATATCTTATTAAGATGTTAAGTGTCAACCATAAGTATAATATTTTCTTTCAACTAATTGTTGTCCATCAAACCAATATTACACATTTGAGAATAAATATCTTCAAATTAAACCACACAATCTAATAATTATAGTTATATTTTACCTCTAAAGATAATAGAGTTGATCAACCAAATCCAATAATTAAATTTGTATAATTTTTTATATAACGGGTTATTATTTTTTCACAAGCTCATGAACACATATACACACATCTCGCTATGGTTTGAACTTGTATATCCTAAAAGAAAGCCAAAACCCTAACCATTACATTATCCTAAAAAAATTATATATATGTGTGTGTGGGAATCAACATATCCATCTTATTATCCCCACGGTTTGAATATGAAAAGCTAGCACTATTACCCCACTCCACCTGGGTAAAATTTTTCTCCAATTAACAAAATCTCCATCATATTTTCCCCATGGTTCAAATCTAAAATCTACCAACATTATTATTCATTTAAAAATATATTTTTAAAATAAAATCATAATCTTCATAGTTTTTTTTTGCTGGATAATAAGGGGTTGTACTCAGGTCCCCCCATCCTTGAAAAATTACATCTCTCTTCTTTAGAGCTTGAGAGTTTACAAATATATACACTTCTCATATCAATTGAGATGCTATAGCTAGAAACCTACATAATTTTACATAAAATGTTTGAATTCTTGATTTTTATTTTCTGGATCTTTTCAAACTTTTGTATGAATACAATTAATCCATAATTTAGCATTTTTCTTGATAATTTCCTATAGCAACCTTCACAATGACAAAAATTCAGCTCTACTATCTATGCCTTGCATCTTAGTAGAGTAATATTTCCAAAACATCACACTATCATAGTATGCTTTATCAAATTTGGATTGCTTTCCTTCTTGAAACACAAGTGCAACCACAAAAATTATAATAAATAGTCTAAATGAAAACACATAATTGCTACAAAATAAAGCAGATATTACCAACATCATAATTCCATTTAATGACTTAATTCCATCTATCAAGGATCTCTACTTCAAAATCAGGGACTAGGTGAGTTGATAGGGTTGGTTTAGACTCCTCTATGGCTAAACATATCTTCTTTTTCATTACCTCTAAATTGCTTTCTTTTCCTTTAAACATTCTTCTATTCCTTTCTAGCCATATAGTCCAAAGTATTGTATCTTTTGATATATATCCCATATTTTCTATAAAGCCTCGCTTTTATAAGTGATCGGCCATTGCTTTAACCATTCTTCAATTCTGTTATTCATCACCATGCATTTACCAAACATATTAAAAATCCATTGCCATAGATTTCAAACTATTGAGCAATGTCCCAAGAGATGGTCTACACTCTCCTCATTATTATAGAAAACACATTGAGAGGAGCCATGAAAACCTCTTTTCATAAGGTTATATTAGGATAAAATTCTTCTATGACCTACTATCCAAACAAACATTTTAACTTTAGGAATGCTTGGGCTATCCCAAATATCTCTCCATATTCTAGTGATATTTTATTTTGTTGATGTTGAACATTATATCCACTTCTTGTTGTGTATTCTCTTTATTTATTCAACTTCCAAATCAATTTATCCTTGGATCCCCTCATAATAATCACAATTTTTATCTTCCTACTCAAATGCCTCCTAGCATCAATGTCTTGTATACTTGTAAAAAAATCTTCTTTCCATTTGTATCTTCCTTCTCGATCCTTATACAAAATGTTTGAAACCATATCAAAATATTTATCTTGAAGCAATCTCATCCAAGGTTTCAAAATTGGATCTAAATTGAGTGGTTTTTTATCACACCAAGTATCCATCTAAATAGAAAATTTTCTCCAGTTCCCACCACCCATATTAAACCTTTAATCATAATATCAATAGATTTTTTTAAACCATTCCAAAGAGCAGAACCATTTGGTAGAGAGATTGCAGTAAATATTAAACTTGGATCATTGGGATCAACATACTTAGAAGAATTTTTTCCCATTTTCTTTGACTCTCTTTGTACAATCTCCATAAAACTTTTCCCTTAAGAGCTAAGTTTGCATTTGTAAGAACTCTTAAACCAAGACCTCCCCTAGTTTTATCATCACACAACTTGCTCCATTTCACCAAAGGAAATTTCCTTTTATCATGTAAACCTGACCATAAAAAGGATTGCATAATATAGATTAAACATTTTTCAACTGATTTTGGCATAGAATACAATGACATATAATATGTTGGAATGGCTTGTAAGACTGACTTAATTAATTGCACTCTTCCTACTAACGATAACCATCTACCTTTCCAAGCTAGAAGTTTATTCTGAAATTTACTAATAACTGGATTCCATAAATCTATCCTCATTCTCCCCTCAAATAAAGGCATCCCTAGATAATTTGTTGGTAAATTTACCTCCTCCATTTGAAGCAACCTATAAATTCTTGCTTTGATATTAGTAGGAGTGTTAAGGAAGTAAATTTTAGATTTAGTCCTATTAACTTTTTGCCTTGAAGCTCTTTTGTACTCTTTTAAAAAGTTATTCAAAGCTCTGGCCTCATTTATCCTTGCCCTTCCAAAAAGGGTTATATCATCTACAAATTGTTGATGGGTGATGTTATCGATGTTATTACTAACCTTAAGTCCACTTATAAGCCCATATTTGTAAGCCTTATTTAAGTTCCTACTAAAAAAATCTTCCATAATAATGAACAAATAAGGAGATAGAGGATCTCCTTGTCTAAGGCCTCTCTTGGCTTTAAAATATTCTGTCACTAACCCATTGACCAACACTGAATAAGAAACTATAGAGACACAAGATTTAATCCATCTAACCCATTTCTTCTTGAAACCAAACTTATCTAAAACTGCAAAAAGAAAATCCCATTTAACCCTATCATAGGCTTTACTCATATCAAGTTTTAAGATCATTGCTTTCTCTTTTCTTGAAGTTGTTGAATGTATAACTTCATGAGCTACTATGATCCCATCCAAAATTTGTCTCCCTTTCACAAATCCTCCTTGCTCTTCTGAAATGATTTTGTCTAATAATGACCTTAATCTATTCTCCATCACTTTGGAAATAATATTATATGCCATATTACATAGGCTTATGGGTCTAAAAGAATCAAACAATTCAACATCCTTATTTTTTGGAATTAGGGTAAGATATGTTGCATTTATTTTATAAGGTATGTATTGTTTTACCCTAGATTGTTCCACTACCACCAATAAAGAATCCTTCACTATATCCCAATTATGTTGGTAAAAATTTGTAGAGAGCCCATCTGGACCTAGGGATTTATCCTTATTAAAATAGAAAAGAGTTAAATGAACTTCTTCTAGAGTAATAGGCTCCATCAATTTCCTATTGTCTTCATTCGTTATAATTGAAGGAACATCTTGAAGAAGTTTATCATTAAGAACTTTGGTCTCCTCTGAACCTAGAATATTATGATAAAATGACTTTACCTCTTTTCTAATTTCACTTTGATCTTCAATCCAAACCCCTTCTATTGATTTAATTCTACTAATTCTAGAAGTTGATCTTTGTACTATAGCCATCCTATGAAAAAACTTTGTATTTTTATCTCCTTTTAACCAAGTCTGTCTTGATTTTAATATCCATAATTTCTCTTCCTTACTCAAAATATTATGATATTCACTAAGCAACTCCCTTTCCTCTAAGCTTGGATTATTATCATCACCTTTTTGGAATTTTGAAAGTTTATCTTTTAGTTCTTCTTTCTTATCAAAAATATTTCCAAAGGTGTTCTTGTTCCATTCTTTTAATCTATATGTCATAGCTTTAATTTGGTTTGGAAGAGCATACAACCCACCATTACCTAAATAATTCCATGTTTGAGCTATCATATCAACAAATTGAGGATGGTCTTCCCACATCTACTCATATTTAAAATATGATATTTTTTGAATTCACTTACCACCATTTTAACTCTTATTGGCCATTGATCTGAACCAATCCTTGTTAAGGTATTAATTTTAGCACAAGTTCCTTCATCTAGCCAATGATCTAAGAGAATGCATCTATCTATTTTTTTTGCTATTAGGTTATGGCCTCTCCTATTGTTGGTCCAAGTATAGTTGTCTTCTTCAAACTCAACTTCCCATAGATTATTATTTTGAATAAAAGCTGAGAAATCTTTCATACTTTGGGTCAATTTCCTAATTCCCCCAAAATTTTCATCTAACTTGGTTATGGCATTAAAATCTCCAATGATCATGAATCGAGTTTCTTGGTCTTTACTTCTCATAAAGGCTTCAATACCACTCCAAACTTCTAATCTACCTGATTGAGTTGTAGGTCCATAGATATTGATAAGGATGAAATGAATATCTGCAAAGTAGCAAGTGACTAAAGAGGCTATCCAATGCCTAGTTTTATGAATGGTTACACAAGAGGTTCTAGAAGGATTCCAACAAGTTAGAATTCCCCCTATCGCTCCTTCAAAATCCATAGCATCCCATTCACATCTTGCCCATATTGCTTTCATAGTTTTTGAAACTTCTTCTTTTGTCATTTTAGTTTTCTAGATACAAAGAATATCAAGTTTATTACTTAAACATAGGTCCCTAATACACCTCTGCTTTGAGGGGGTATTAGCACCCCTTATATTCCATGAGATGATAATCATGTCTCATTAGGGGCTTTTGGCCCCTCCTGCATATTACCAATATCATTTTGTTGTTTGGTAAAGAGAAGTTCAACCAACTTAGTTTGTGTTCCTTTCTCTATGTTTGCTCTTGCTTCCCTGGATCTTGCTTGATAATTTGAGGGTTTTCCTCTTTTTGCCTTGCCTATATTAGGAGTAGGTCTTATTATTCTATTCCTCAATATTCTTTCACAATTTTGTTTTTCATCATATTTATCCTCTCCTAGCTCTATTATAGAAGCTTTTGACTTATCCTGCTCATTTTTTGGTATTTCCTTATTAATGGCAGAGGTATTAACTTCTAAAACTGCATTTTCTTTACCAATTATTTTCTCTTGAATGGTGCATGGTACTTCAAGAGAGTCTTCAAAATATTATGAGACACATTCCTTAGGTTCATCAAGAATGTTCTTCCTTAAATTAGGATCATATTGAATAGACGGTTCCTTGTTAATATGTTGAAATTGTTGTACTGTGTCCTCTAAGTTTTGATCTACTTTTTCTTCATAGGCTAAAGCCTCAAAAGAGTTGGTATTTCTTCCAATATCCTTCCTTATTGGTCTCCATTGTTTATTTTCTTTTATTTTTCTAGATCTATTTTTTGGAAGTTGAAAACCATCTTCATCCATAACCATTTGTAAGTTTCTCTTGCAGTTTTCTACAAATGATTATGTTGGGCTCTTCTTAGGGCATGATCTCTCAATATGCCCCACCTCATGACATCTTCTACATCTAAAAGATATGTTTTCATAATCTATAGTTTGGGTCCACATCTTATCCCCATACTTAAGAATGATTGATTCTGGTAAAGCTTTACTTATATCAATCATGACCAATATTCGAGCATAAATAGCCAAAAATCCATCTTTTATCATATCTAAAATCTCAAGGAATTCTCCTAGAGTGTTGCCTATTGCCTTGAAGGTATCTATTTCCTAAAATTCAATGGGCAATCCAAACATCCTAACCCAAACTAGTACTAGGGATAGATTTACATTTTTAGGTGAAAAGCCTTCATACCAACGGGTAAGGAAGAGTCTTGCTCTTCCCATAAACCAAGGACCCCCTTTTAGGATTCTTTCTCTTTCTTCCCTAGAACAAAAAATGGCTAGGAAGAAACCTTTGGGAAGAAATGATAGAATCACTCCTGGAGACTTCCAACTCCTATCAATCCATTTTCTCAAGGTTGAAGCCCTTGGCCAATACCCATTAAATTTACCAAAAACTACCCTATATTGGAGCAATGAGGATCTCTCTGAGGTGCGCTCACTAACCTCTACCACTAGAGATGATTCTAAGGATTTAACTATAAATCGATCCATGGAAAGGAAACTAAAACTCAAAATCTATTGAAATTTATCTGAATGTCCTATAGCAAATATAATATTTGATAAAAACTTTATAAACTTTTCATGCACAATTTCTAAGATAAAGAAAGGAAAAAAAACTTAGCTGAAAATTTCTTTGTCTAGATAGAATTTCTTGCCTCGTTGAAGTCCTAGCCCTTCATTGCTCTTCCCATCATTCGAACCCTAGCTGGAAAATATTTGCAATTTCATTTTTTGTGACTTGAAAAATCATCATTGCCCTTGTTTCGAATGGTTGACTTCACAAGGTCATATCTCCCTCAATATTGCTTGAATTTTTGCATATGACCACTCATTTTAAAGCTATTCAAATTCTACACAAGTTGGTCCAAGAATCAGTTGAATCGGATAACTCTTCGTGAAGATATGGCTCCTAAAATATGAGATGTTTTTCAATAAAAAACCCTAATCCTTTGCACTTCATGACCGACCTTTTATTCAACAAGTTTTATAATTAAAAAATATCTTGGAGAACTTAACATCACCTCGTATTAGACAATCTTTATAGTTATATTTTATCTACCAATATAATAAAATTAAACAACTCAATCCAATAATTTTTTCAATGAATTTACAAGTTTTTACTGGGGGTCATGATCTCCTCATACTTAGTGAGATTTAAATTTTGAACCTCTCAAAGAGAAGCCAAAGTCCTTACCACTCCAGTAAGCTTATAGTTCAATCCAATCCAATAATTTTTTTCAATGAATTTACAAGTTTTTACGAGGGGTCCTCATCGCATACTGAGTGGGGTTTAAATTTTGGACTTCTCAAAGAGAAACCAAAGTCCTTACTACTCCATTAAGCTTATAATTCAACCCAATCCAATAATTAAATCTATATAATTTTATTATATAGATTTAATTATTGGATTGGGTTGAATTATAAGCTTATTGGCTGTAGTATTGGATAATTGCTCATTAATATTGTAAGGGGGTTTAGGTTGAACATTGGAAGCATGATTCCATTTATTGGGATTTTTCAAAACAAATGGAACTGATCCATCATTCTGGTTTGGTTCTTGTTGAGAATTTTGAGCCTGTTTTCGGGTAACGACTCCAATGGTATCTACAATGTTATATTGAAGATGTTGAACTGGTCTCGGTTGAGCGTTTATGGCTTGTTCATTTGGGAGGAATTGATTAGAAGAGGGTCGAGTAGTAACTCTTCTAGGAAATGGTTCTTCTGGAACCATAGCATCTGTGATGGGTTGAATAGGATCCGATTCGTTTTCAGAACTATTCGATTGGTTTGAAGTGATGTCTATTTCACTTTCAGTATCTGATTCTATATCACTAGGATCTGGAGTTTGAATATTATGTAGGGGCCTGGTTGTGACCAGGGATAAGGTTGTGTCAAATATTTGAGGATCATGATTAAGTAAATGTCCACTAATGGTCCCTACATATCGGGTAGGAGGAGGAACATTATGATGTTTTATTTGATTGGCCACCTCTTTACCATGTCTTGGTAAAGGGTGTTGAAATATGTCTAATGATTGATTAGCATTTTGATTTTGATTTTGAGGAATGTTCTTTTGAGGATTATTAGGAGCATTTTGTTTAGGTTGGAAGGCTTGCACCTCCATTTCATTATTATCAATCGGATCCTCGTATTTTATGTTTCAACCTTACAAGCGTTGGTAGAGTGTCCAGGTCCTCTATGGAAATCACAGTGTAAGTCAGCTCCGTATCCGGGTATAGTTGGATCAGGTTCCTGGATAGCTGGTAATTGGATCAAACCTCTTTCGAGTAATTGAGGTAAAATAGTTGATAACGGTTGATTCAATCTAGTAAATTCTCAAGGAGGCTTATCAGGCGATTTCAATATAAATTTTTTTGTTGTTTTCGTGCATTGATATTAGCAACATTTCTGCTGTCAGTGACTCCGTCACCTAAAACTTGTTTGTTTTTATACTGATTTCTGGATGTTTTCTCATCATCCTTCTTCCTAAGTTGGCCTCTCCTAATGAGGGCATCTTCTACTCTTCGAGCTAAATCTATATCCTGATCGAAGGTAGTTAAAGTAGCAGTTGATAGCTCATAAGATATTTGTTCTTGTAAATTATTAATAAAAATGTCCAACATTTCCCTATAAGGTAGCACAAAGTGCGCTTTTCTGTCAACTGCCTCCATCTAGCTAGGAAATCGGCAAAACATTCATCCTTGTCTTGTTTTAAGTTGTATAAATATTTAATGGTTACATGCCTCTCGATGTAGGCACTAAATTGATGGACAAAAGATTCAACTGTTTCTTCAAAGTTTCTCAAAGAATGAGTGGGCAATTGATAGTACCACTCTAATGCCATTCCACCTAAACTTTTCAGGAACATTTTTAGTAATAGCAAGTCATCATGTGATATATCATGACATGCTATCTTAAACATGCGAAGATGCTCTATGGGATCTTCGGTTCCTTTATATATAGGCAGGATGGGCATGGGAAAATGCTTAGGGTACGGTTGTGCTACAACTATGGGATCCAAAGGTTGACTACATATCTCTTGATAATTGTACGAGGGACGGTAGGGATCTATCTGGTCCATACGTGAAGCTAACTGTTTCACCATGGCTTCCAGATTACTAGTTTGCCCACCATATTGGTTCGGTAGGGCATTGATATGGGTTTTGTGAGCATATGATGGAGGGACATGAATATTAGATGCTATATTGCTATTGTGTAAATTTTTGATAGGAAAGGTGTTATGAAGGAATTTTAAAGTTGTATTATGTTGTATTTTAGATTGTTGAAAATTGGTGTTTGACTTCATTTTAGGTTTTTGTTTACTTGAAGCATATTGATCAATAGTTTGGTGAAGTAAAGCAGTGAAGGAAGTTTTCTTTTGTGTGGGAATGGTTTTAGGCTGAATAACAGGTTCCTTAGGAGGTTGGGTAACCTATTGTTTTGGCATGTTCTGAATCATAGTGACCATATCTCTATTGGATGGTCCGACCTTATCACTTTCTTGATCAATGAAAGACAAGGGATTAGTGTGCACATCAAACATATGTTCCATGGCTGCTTGAGTGTCACTAATTTGCCCTTTATCAATACGAACTGCCATATTAAGAGCGCCAATGTTATTATTGAAAATTTTCTAGAAATGATCTAAGTTGTCAAAAGCAATAGTTCCATCTGGAGCTACTCTAGGGGATGAGGATCCATCCTCTTTAACATTTTCTTCTTGTTCATTGTCTTCACCTAGGTCATCTTCTGGTTGATCTAGAGTTTCTCCTTCCGGAATTGGATCCTCAGGAAGGAGATTTGGGTTTCTAGTTTTATCTTCTAACCAATCTTCTTCTTCTCCTTCAGTCTGTTTACCATTCCTAAGTTTAGGCATTATGCTTAATTTAGATTTTAGCAAATATATATATATATATATATATGCAACAAGATTAAGAGGTATATATTAATTATATACCTACTACAATATTTAAAATGAAAGGTTTTGGTTTTTGTTATGTTTTTTAGTTTTTTCTTGTTTTTTTGTAATAATATTGTAAAGATAACAAACAACACAATAAATGCAAGAACTAAAACTGAAAGTAATGATCTAGTTTTCTATAAACAATTTATAAATGTCATTAATGGGCTCAAGTTCTTCAGGAGTCATGAAGTGTTCTTCTTCAAATTGAAAATTTTCTTTCAAAAATTTAATGAAAAGAGCTATAGTGATATTATCTGTCTTAGATGTTGGTTGATATAAGTAAAGCTCGTGGCAATACTCTCGATATAACACAGCTCGAGGAACTCTATTCCATCTTTCTCTATCTATAAGAACAACCTCTTGGTCTTCTACACGACCTAGGAACTGGTGTATAATGGCTGCGTTCTCGAGGTATTCCTCGAAGGTGAACAATTCTGAAGACACAAGAGCTCTCCTATAAGCTAACCATCTATGGCAAGCTCTCTGAAGTTCATGATAAAAGACGAGTTGATGAGGATCCAGGATTCTATCTAGGACAAGCCTCTTGATTTGTTTAAGTTTTGTTGACCTAGATGAAATGACACTTAGTCTTCTATCAAGTTCGTCTCACAAAAGTTGATTTCTATCTATTTCAGACACACTAAGCACAGAATTGATTTCTATGGCTGCCAATTGGTTTTCAACATTTATAGTAACTGCTAATCTTTTCTTAGGAGCTACCATCTAAACATGATATGCAACTTATTAATTTTAGTGATTTGAAATGCATCTATGTTTTAGTTGTTTTATTTTTTATTTTTTTTCAAAATGTTTAAAATGCATTCACGTCGGGTTCACCAAAATGTATCGCTCCAAATTTTTTGCATCCCTACCTTCAGGCTATAGGATCCATGCCCAGAAGGAGGATGGGAAAAGGATGGCGCGGTAACTCGGACTAAGAGGCCTTACGAAGGTCCCGCCTCTAGGTTGGGAATGTGTTTGATGTGTTCAGTTCTAGCTTTAATCATCCAAGTCCTAGGTTTGGCCAAAATGCGTCTAAGCTATTCTATATGAAATGCAGATTTAAATGAATACAGAGAACAAAATTAGACAGAAAATAGAGAGAAAAGGCTAAATTACAGAGCCATACCTGATCCGAATGTCTGATGGAGATTCTGATTTTTGAAGCAGTCAAGATCGTCTGGAATTCGACAGGATCATCTCCTATCTGACAGGATCGTCAGACGAATTCCTTAGACCTGCAAACAAAAAAATAGATGCAAAATACAGAGAATGCAACTATGATAACAGAGGGAAACAGTGCAAAATGACAATAACAATATCAAACTGAGAATTATAAATCGAAACATGAATGCATTATACTGATTTAATGACAATTATAACTTAATTATGCATTTGATCTAGATGGGTGAACTCCAAGATGCAAAATAATAAGAAATAATCATAATATTAACTAAATGCAGAATAATACAACAAAAAAAGGATGAAGAAATGCAAACTCTGGGCACTGATTGCCCCCAATGTGGACTGTAGTCGAAATCGTCTCTGATTCGACAAGATCGCCTCCAATATGAACAAGATCGTCTGCGACGATGTAAGCTTGGTCCAACTGAAAAATACTAAGGTACCTATAACAAAATTTGGATAGAACAAGTGCAAATAGTAATTTAGGATGTCTAGTGTGTGTAGAATTCGAGTTACGGGGAATTTCAGCCAAGGGGATGCTAAGGGGAGGGCCTAGGATTAAATAGGCTTAGGAGGGAGGTTAGGAGGTTGGAGATCATCCCTATTTGAGAGATCTCCAACGGGGAGGGTCTCTAACGGCGCAGACACGCTTCTGCCCGGATTAGAGACGTCGTTGGAACATAAACTAATTGTGAAAAATCAGTTTTGGGACAAGATTGTCTGGACGTCCTAGCCCAGGCGAAATCGTCCGATCTGAGGCGATATCGTCTGATCGACGATGATATCGTCAAACGGTCAAAACAAACTCTAAAAATGGCATGAGAAACGAGGAAACAGATTAAGCGACTGTTTGGAAGCGGTTTTGGAGGTTAAAATTTAAATTTGAATTATTTACTAGAGTAATTGTAATTATTAAGGTTTTACTGCGTCAATTTTAGGGTGCTACACTTAGTGAGATTTAAATTTTGAACCTCTCAAAGAGAAGCCAAAGTCCTTACCACTCCAGTAAGCTTATAGTTCAATCCAATCCAATAATTTTTTTCAATGAATTTACAAGTTTTTACGAGGGGTCCTCATCGCATGCTGAGTGGGGTTTAAATTTTGGACTTCTCAAAGAGAAGCCAAAGTCCTTACTACTCCAGTAAGCTTATAATTCAACCCAATCCAATAATTAAATCTATATAATTTTATTATTATTATTATTACACAAACTCATTCACACACCACTTTCCATGAACCTGGATCTCCTAAAAAAAAACTCCAAACCTTAACCATTAAATTTTCTCATTGATATAATTTTTTAAATTTTTATCTAATATATCAAAGAAAAAAACATATAATTTTTTCCAATAAACTATTACTCATCAAATCCAAAATTATTCATTTGACGATAAAGGTCTTGAAATGAGGCCTCACAATCTCATAATCTTAATGTCAATTTTATTTTACTTAGTTTGATTTACTCTAGGGCATACCATAATTTTTATTTAATTTTATATTCAATTATTGCGGACTAAAAACCTAAGGCGTAAATCGTATACCTCCAAAAATTTGTCGTATTTAGTCGTTTTCAGTTTAAGTTCGACAGAAACCCCAACTTTCATTGTGGATGTGGATGCTACGGTTAAATTTTGTAATAAAGTATTTTGATTCGTGGCCCACCAAGAAAACGAAATGCAGATTGGACATTATAAAATATCTCTTGCCAATTAAGCTTATTTTAAAGTTTTAAATTTATTAATTTATTTAGTTTTTTCAAATCACATTTTTCATAAAAACTTATATAAATTTATTAAAAAAATAAATTAATTATAAAAATTGTATATAACCCTATTATAATAACTTGCTAATTTTATATATATTTATTAGTAATATTAAACAGTATAGATTTTATCTTAATTAAAAATAAATATCGTTCTTAAATTTTAATTTAATTTTTTTTTAAACGACACGTTGAACGATCAAATGCTTCGGGTGTTCTTTTCAGGGCCTATGGCCGACACGACATGGGCAATTGGCAAGATCCTCATAGATAGAATTGGCCGTCGGCGAGAGAGGGCTGATTAGAAGGATGCAGTTACTGGGGGAGAAGGGAAGAATACGTCTGGCCATGGTGTTAATTTATATCAGTTATGCAGGCTACAATTTGCTAACCAAAAATGCCCTCAATCCTTATGTCTTTGCCGCTTACAGAGACGGAATAGCCGCCATTACACTTGTCGTCATGGCAATTATCATGGAGAGGTACCTGCCTCGTTTAACTTGTTTCGTTTCATTAGGAACGGGTTTAACTATTAGGACTCTTCAAACTTTTATAATGTTTAGTTTTACATCTAAAATTGTATATCATTTTTTATTTTGATAAGGATTATACACAATCTTTGTTAACCACATTATTCTGGCCTTATCTTAAATTACTTAAGATCTTGTGGTTCCCTGAGTATATCAATGACTGTGCAGAGCGAGGCGGCCTTCCGCTGGTTCTTGTGCCACCGTTATTGTCATGTGTATTGCCGGTGCACTGACGAGGTGAGAACTAGCAATCTATACATATAGTCCATATCCATAGTTTGAGTTCATATTTATCTATTTGAATTGAAAACTAAGGAATTTACCCCTATTTTTGTTTGGTGTTGGTGAAGTGTGTTTGGACTGCAGCTGATGCACTCGATTGGACTTCAATTGTCGTCGTCTCAATTGTCCTCAACTATGATGGCCACTACGCCTGTCTTCACATTCTTAGTTGCCCTCGTATTCAGGTGCGCAGCAAATTCTCTACTCAATATTTGTAAAACTCTTTGTTAACAAGGTAACAGGTTTAAAAGTGGAAGCCCAAATTCTCTACTCAATATTTGTCAAACTCTTTGTTAATGAGGTAACAGGTTTAAAAGTGGAAGCCTTTGGTCTCGCTTATGTGGGACTCCTCACCCTTATTAACATGAGTCAGTAGTTGGTCCTCTTGCTTTCTAACCGTTTTATGTGATGTTATTTCCATATAAACTATTTATTTCGAATGACATATTTGAAATTTTCTTCACTTTAATACTTTATAATGTGAAACTGAGACTAAGTTGTTATACCGTCCAGGGTTGAGGAAATTAACTTGACAAGAAGGGACGGCATAGCCAGAGCCGCTGGAGTTCTCTTTTGTTTTGGGGGTGCTGCGATCAGCACGCTTTATCAAGGCCCTTCCATAATTCTCACTGATAGTGAAAACTATGTTGTAGATAGCAGTCAAGGAAGCTTCTGATTGGTATCTCACAAAGCCCATGGAAATCGTTGCTGTCATCTATGCTGTACTATACTTATCCACTCAACGGTTGCAATTCTATTTTATGCATGATTTTTTTTTGTTTATTTATTGGGTTAGTTGCAGAGATGCAATTGGGATATTTTTTTTTCTGGTTTTTCTCCCGAAATATTTCTGGGGGCAAATGCGTGATACCTACCTGCTTTTTAAAATTCAGGGGTTGATTTCGTCGGCTCTTTCTTTTGCTGTGAGGTGCTGGTGTAGTTATAAGGCAGGGCCAACACTAGTGGCTGCTTACAATCCTCTAGAAATCGTATTCGTCTCTGTGGCTGGAGCCATATTTTTAAACGAAGGCCTCCATGTCGGAAGGTACGCAATTTCACATCGTGTCAGGCTGTCTGTTTGGTTTGTTTTCCAATTTATATTATTTTTTAAAAAGAAAGGTCAGATTCTTTGTATTAGGTTTGAATCTCCCAATAAAAATCTAAAAAATAGATCACACTCGATAAAAGAAAGATTTAAAGATGGGGGCCTTTAGATTTAGGCTTCCACTTTTGATGCAAGAATGAACCTTCGTATAAAAGTAGTCCAACTATGGTTCTTGCCCCTAATTGCTAACGTCACAATCGCTAAAAGAAAAATTCAAAGCTGGGGCCTTTAGATTTGGGCTTCCACTTTTGATGCAAGAACGACCGAACTTTCATATAAAAGTAGTCTAACTAGATTTGGGCTTCCACTTTTGATGCAAGGTCTAACTATGGGTCTTGCTCACACTTTATAATAATAGTATATTTTTTATAAAAAGAACTTAAAATTTTATATTAAAAATAAAGATTATTTATAAGTTGAGATGAGGTTTAGTAAGAGTATTTGTTTTTATTTTTTTATTTTTCAACAAACTTTCATAACTCTAGAACTTAAGATCTTAAGAACTAACCATTTTTAATTACAACACTAAAAGAAGATATGTATTGGAGCCAAATATTTTAAACTATATGTCTGCAATGATTATCTAAATTAGTCAAACGCTAGATTTTCTTACAAACCTATCTAAACTTCTTATCTTCAATATCCATGCCACTGTGTCATTTAACCCCTACCTCCTTCTCGGTACCCATCTTAGCTAAGAAGTTTACCACTTTATTCTGAGCTCTATCCACATAAATCGAAATCACATCATCTAATTCTCTCCACAACTCATTAATTTAGATAACAAAAATCTTCAACCTCCATGTCTCCAAAGCAAAGTTACTTATGCAATCCAAAGCTCCTACCAATATTTGAGAATCAGATTCTATTATTCCTCCTATAACCTTGTCTTACTGCCCATATAGAAGCAAATTTGATAGCTAAGGCTTATGCTTCATTGTTTGTGGTTTTACCCAGGTTTTGCAATTCCCAATAGAGCATTGTCCCAACATGATTCCTATAGACCACTCCAATTCCAACTCTACCCGGATTGCCTTTTGTAGCTCCATCAATATTAATTTTAATCCAACCTTTTGAGGGTGTTTTCCAACAAGCTTTATCATGGCCCTCCTGCACTTTGGCTTCATTCTCCATCCTCCCTATATCAGCCCGATTTTCCTCTTTAGCATACATGTCATCATTCCATTACTTTGCTCCAAATGACCTGTCAAATGTCATCCAAGGATGAAAAGGTTTCTCTAGCAATTCTATGATTTCTTTCCAACCATACTTGCTACAAAAGAAATTTTAATCCAAGCTTCCACTCGATATGAAGAGCTTCAAATTTAAATATGCCCCTCTTCCATATTTTCCAAATATTAATCCGGTTCAAATCACCATTGGCTCGAATTTTATAAGCTAAAAACCGTCACTCCCAAATCTAGTACATGAACGAGCACTCAAACATCAAGTGGACATATGTTTCCTTTGTAGTATAAAACACATTGGGATGGATCAATGATTCCCCTGTCTTAGATTATCAAAAGTAATAATTCCATTATGCATGAATTGCTAGGCAAAAAATTTTACTTTCTGCCAACCCTTGGATTGCCAAATATTTCTTCAATCCTCAACTTGATATGCATAAGGAGGAGGTTTTGGAAGGATCGCATCATATCCATACTTCATTGTGTAGACCCTAAGGCTCTCATAGTCTCAAGCTAATTCATCATCCTCATATCTGCCTATGAGAAATATTTTTGGTAAGAATTTAGTCATGATGGGTGTCAATTTCGAAGGGAGAGGAATTGGCCACTCATCCAACTTCTTAAGCTACTTAAACCAATAATCCCCCAACTATCTAGTGTTGAAATAACTTTCAATCTTGATCCAATTCCTACTTTCTATGGTTATTTTTACTGGTTGTAATTCTAGGAATTCAACAATGATAGGTGGATATTGATCCCATGAATCTTTCTAAAATTGTGATTCTCCCCTATCCCCACTTTCCAAAATAATCCATCTTTCACTACCTAAGATCCTAACTTTAGAGCCTGTCGCACTATGGACCCATTACCATCCAAAGGGAAGCGACTCACCTCACTTAGATTCATTTGTCCTAGATATTTACTAGTTAGACTCAACTGAATAAAGAAGTTTGTTGGCAGATCCACTTCCTATAAAGCTTTCCATCCAAAGATTTATTATTTAGCTTTGAACTCCTTAGTCTCAAACCTCTCTTTGCCTTGGACTAGCTTACTTTATCCCAACCTTCTAATACCCATTTTCTCTCTCCTTTTACTCCTCCCTACAAAAATTTTATAGCCATCTTGTCCAACTCTTTCCATATAATATGTTGGGGCAGCAAGGATAGAAAGTTTATATATTGGCCTAAATGATTGATTGCAAAAAAATTAATCTACCCCCAAAGGTTAACCATTTGTGAGACCAATGATTAATTCTTTCTTTGATATGATCCAAAATATTCCTCTAGATAGCTATATTTAGGTATTTAAAATGCAAAGGGACCCACAAATAAGCTCATGAATCCCAAGATCTCTAAAATTTTATCCTTAAGCCTTCAATCAAGATTGAAGAAGACCACTTTGGATTTATTATAACTGATGACTTGGTTTGTGGGGTAAACATTATAGGTATCTATCATCATTTTTTATTCCTTGAGGTTGGCCAATCCCACTAATTATGTGTCATCCACAAACTTTAGGTGAATCAAAATCTCCTCACCCACCTTGAACCCTGTTAGCAAGCCCTATTGTCTTCTTCTCAAGATGAGTCTACCCAAGCCTTCAACCAATAGGAGAAAAAGATAAGGGGGATAAGGATCTACTTGACGAAGGCTTTAAGTGGATCCAAACAATTGTGAGGGAAAACCGTTGATTAAAACTGAGTGTGTCGGAGTAGAGACACAACTCATGACCCATTCTATCCAATCTTGAGAGAAACTGAAGGTTGCCATCATCCTCGACAAGAAGCTCCACTCTACACTATAATAAGCCTTTTACGTATCCAATTTTATGAATATTCCTCTAGTGCTATGTTTTTGCATTGAGTGGATTGCCTCCTAAGATAGAATTACACCATCCAAGATCTTCTTGCCCTTTATAAAACCCCCTTACTTCTAGGAGATAATGTTGTCTAGGAGATGTTTTACTTGCTCAGTCATTACCTTCCAGATTATTTTATATGACATTGCATAAGGCAATAGGTTTGTAAGCAGAAATATGCACTCCCTTCCCATTTCAAAATTAAGGTAATGAATGTATGACTTAATGCTTTAAGAATTCTTGTTTTACCTCTAGACTCCTCTAGAACAACCATTACATCCTCCAACCTATTCCAAAAGGTCTAAAAAAGCTCAATTGGAAAGCCATCTTGACCTAGTGTTTTTCTCGTACTCATTCCAAATTCTACCTTCTTCATCTTCTCTCCATCCATGGGTTTAAGCAAGGTCTGATTTTGTTCTTCATAGATAACAAAGATACTATATATGTTAATAAGTCATATGTGGCTCCATTACAAACTATTTCAGCCAAAGCAATAAACTTTTATATTGTTGTAAGATGAATTAAATTATATTTATTATTTTAATTAAAGATATTATTTATTTATTATTAAATATATCCTTCATTTTCCTCAAACAATTATGTTTCTACAATAAATTTGTTTACACCATTTTTATTAGAGATAAAATCTTACTTGACTAGATGCCTTCTAAGATTTAAATTTTACTAAGATAAAACTCAACACCAAACACCACATTTGGCTAAGTTATCTACTACATGATTTCCTTCTCTATAAACATACTAACATTTTCAATATGCTAACAATAGTTTATCAACATAACAAATAATGTTATTTTTAATCAATCCCTACTCACTTTTTTATAACATTAATAATAAATTGTGGGACCCCCTCACTTGAAATATATTTCTATCCTTTTTAAATGGTAATTTTGATCCCTATAAGAAGTACCCTAGATTATAGATAGTTGTTAACCAAATTTCCATATGATTCAGAGTAAGTGAGGAGAATTTTGCCTTCATTTTTTTGAAAAAACACTACCTCCAACTTTTTCTAAATTTCCTTTGGAAGAACCATCAAAATTAATTTTGATAATCCTAAGTCTTAGATATTTTTATTTTACCATACATCAAACTAGGCCCTTTTTGTTAATTCCATTGTTGTAAATAACCCTTCTATATATATTCAAATCTTATAAGCAAGATGCTAGCACAACTTTTTTCCACACAGGAGACTTTCCATGATGAGCACCATGTCCATAAACATTATTCAAGAAATACAATGATATGATTCCAAGCTTGGATATTATTTTGATATTTTTCTTTTAAGAATGCTATCATATCTTTCAAATCATAAATTCTAACAATTAATTATAGGACCAATCCTCCATAGGATGTATAATGCTTTAGTTTTAGAATTATTTAAGTCAACATTTCATGAACTCTTTCAATTTTGATGGAGCTACCAAATATATTCTCATATTTTTAAAAAGCATCCTAGATGGTATAAGCAAAGGGACAATAAAGAAGTAAATGATTTAATGTTTCTAGATCCTTCTCACATAAGGTAATACTTAAAAGTTTGATGATATCCTCTTCTTTGCAAACTTTCACCTATATGAATCTTGCTCTGGACTACTAACCTAAGGTATATTTAGTCCATAGGGAAGGCCTTGAGTGACCAAATATTCTTCCAAGGGAAATATTTAGGAGTAGAAAATTTTGATTGCTCTAAATTCTTATATCCCAACTTGACTGAGTATCCACCATCTTTTGATAGATTATAGAACAATTCATTATTCCATGTAAAAATAGATAAATAAAACTCTTAAAGCATACTTTGAATTTCATCCACTATTTACTTAAGGTCCTTTCCTTCAATCGGGTCATTGATAGAAATCTATGGTCTATACTTGTTTCTCATACTAATATAAATTTTGACCTTTGGATCTCTACAAGCTAAACATGTCCAAGAAAACTATTAATATTTTCAATCAAAAAATAAGAGGGTAAGGCTTCAACTAAGAATTAGACCAAAACATCATAGAATCCCTTTCATGGATTGACCATATAATATGTTTCTTGATCAATTATAAATTACTTGATGAAGCTCTATATTGTTGAGACTCGATGTAGGGTTATTTTTCTAAATAATTTTATTGCATCATTAGAACCTATGTATTTTTAAAATGATATTTTTCCAACTCTCTCATTGATCTTTGAATAATCTCCAACCTCCAAACTCATAAGTGTGTATTTTTGCAAGCTTGACCCTCCAAAATTCATTCCTTTGCAAAACCTATTCCACTTACAAAGAGGAATCCTAATTGAAAATCCTATGTAGTATTTACAAGTTATAACATTTTTACCATGGTTAATAACTCACATTTCCATCTTATCAAACATGTTTTATTCTATCCAAATTAAGTTCCAAAGCTCATTCTTATTTCTTTTGTTATACAAATGAATACCTAAAAGAATTGATGGAAAGTTTTTGACTTTAAACCCTAAAATATCCATAGTAATCTAGGGTAGTATTAAGGAAAAATAACATGGATTTTATAGTATTCACTAACTCTTTAGAAACCTTATCATAACATGATAATACTGATTTAAAATCAAAAACATTATTGACTAAGAGATGGCCTAAAAGAAAAGTATCATGAAAAATTTGGAGATGAGATTGAAAAGGACCATTATTTTCTTAATTGATTATATGAGATTGAAATAGGCCATGCCTGTATTACATCATGACCACATAGTGGTATTATAACAACTTGGTTATTATCCATGTATCGCTTGGTAAAATTTTAGCATATGCCTCCTATTTGAATGTCAAGGAATTTAACCAAATAAACTAATTATATTTGATTCAAAGGGATGATTTATTGCATCATGAAATTCTTTGATTTTTCAAGTGAGGCTTATTATTTAAGCATAACATCATTTTGAAACTACCCTAATAGATTGTTTCTCTATTTATCTAGAGTATCTTAAATCAAATATTTAATGTCCTAGTTTTTTAGTCTTAAGTTAAGACTTTATCATTATTGTTACAAAATAACTTCAAGAATTTTAGCAATAGTAGTAGAAATACGATAATGCACATAATCAATACCCAATTAATAATAATAGTTTAGATCAAATTAATAGAAAATCAAATATTTAGTAATCAATTCTAGATTCAAATAAATGTAAATACTTAGCCACTTAGAGAGGGAAAAGTCTCTTAATCACTTAGAGAGGGTGAAGTCTCATATGCCTAGAATATGTGACTCAAATTTGAGGAAGATAGGTGATTCCAACTACCACATAATTTTTCTTATTTATAGATTTAATCAAAATTAAAACTAATCCTAATGCTTAAGGACTAACTATTTAAACCTAGGGCCCGAGCTAATAAAATAAAGATTGTTGACATGGCTATATTGGAATTATTACATGATCTCTCCTTATAAATGTTTGTCCTTAAAGCTGGAAGATATTAGAAATTGTTCTTAGGCTCCCACATAACATCTTCTTGTGGAAGGTCTTGCCACTTGATGAGGAAATGAATTTATCAATATCGAAGATGATAAACTCTGGACCGACATGCTACTTCAATTTGGAGAGTGACTCAACCTTCTTCATTGAGTACTGGAAGCTCCATCCAAGACAACACCTTTTGGACAATAAACTATTTGAAACAAGATACATGAAAGACTAGATGGATGCAAAAATATGATGGACACTCCAACATATATGCCACTTCACCAATGTGACAAATCACCTTGTAGGGCCCATAAAATTGAGGATCCAAATTCTAACTAGACTTGGTCTTCAAGGACACTTGCTTATAGGGTTGCAGGTGTAAAAATACCATTTCTCCTATAGCGATTTGTTGTTCAAAATGGTGTTCTTGTTTTTGCTTCATGTTGTTATGGACCTAGGTCAAATTTTCTTTAAGAAGCTATAGCACAAGTTGTTTTTGTTGTAGTAAATCATCTACATATACAACATTAGAGGATCTTGGAACATAGTCTGCTATTAATGGAGGTTTTTGACCATATAATGCTTCAAATGGGGACATCTTAAGGGATGAATGGTAAGAAGTATTGTACCACCATTTGGCTTATAAGAGCCATTAGACCCAATGATACTGTTTATCTTGAGCAAAATAATTAAGTCAAGTACCCAAACATTTATTAACAATCTCTATTCAACCATCTGAATAAGGTTGATAAGAAGAGGATATACTCAACTTTGTACCACTAAGACAAAGCAATTATTTCCAAAAATATTGGTGAAGATAGGATCACAATCACTCACAATGGTTTTGGGCATACCATGCAATTTAAAAATATAATCAAGAAATACCTTGGCAATCTTACTTTCTATTCTAAATAATAATTTTGTAATGCACAAATATGAGCATACTTAGATAGGATATCTACATAGATCACCATTTTATCCTTTAATTTGGAAAGGCCCTCAATGAAATCCATGGATTCATGCTCCTAGTAGTTAGGGATAAGCAATGATTGCAACAATCTAGGAGATTTAACTATTTAATTTTTGTTATGATGACACACCTCACACTTAGCCATAAATGTATTGACATTTGCTTTTAATTCTTTCCAATAAAATGATTGCTTCACTAGTTGGTATATTTTCAAGAATCCCAAATGTCCAACCAAAGGAGATGCATCCAATTATTGGAGAACATTTAACTTTATAGTAGAAGACAAATGCAATCCTTTTTACAAATCACTCCATTATTACATGAGAAACAAGAATGCACTAATAATCCTACTTTCATTTCCTAAATGATCCAAGCAATCTTTGGATCAAAAAGTCAATCTTCCCAACGTTGAGAAAGCTATTGTGGAAGAGGATTAGAGATGGTATTGATAATAATAACATCCTAATATTTGTAATACATTGCATCATCCACTACATTCTCCTTTTCTTTCTTGCATTCTATGACAAAAGCATAACTCAAGAGTTTGGTCATCCATTTATTTTGTTTAGGGCATGAGAGACATTGCTCTAAGAAATACTTAAGGCGTCTATGATCAGTCTTTATGATAAAACAATGTCCCAACAAATAAGACCTTCATTTATTTATGGCATGCAAAATAGCTAACATATCCTCATAAATGGACCATCCCAGATTCTTTCCCAAAACTTACTTACTTTCAAACGCTAATGGGTAACCATCTTGCATCAAAATAGCTCCAATACTTATTCTAGAAGTATCACACTCAATGCTAAAAGGCTTGCTAAAATCAAGAGTGGCCAAAATTGGAGTGGTACACATAACTTCTTTGAGGTCCTAGAAGAGCTAGAAAGTGGATTCAAACCAAGCAAAAGCATCCTTTTTAATGAGAGTAGTAAGAGGAGCAGAAATCTCCCCATAATTTCAAATAATTTTTGTATAGTAACTTGTGAATCCTTAAAATACATGAAGTTCTTTAAGAAATTTAGAAAAGAGCCAATCTTGCATAGCTTTGATCTTGTTGGGATATACCTTGACTCCTTTATGTCCTAAGTATTCTACCTCCTAGATGCTAAAGGAACATTTGGACCTTTTGACAAAAATTGTATCCCTTTGAAATAGGTGAAGAACCTTGTCAATATGAACTAGATGATCCTTCTAGGAATTGTTATATATTATAATATCATCAAAGAAAAATAGGATAAACTTATGAATAAAAGAATGAAATATTGATTTCATGAAACTTTGGAAAGTGGAAAAGCATTAGTGAGACCAAAAGGTATGACTGGGATCTCATAATGACCCTCATGTGTATGAAAAGAACTCTTAAAGATATTCTCTTCTCTAGATCTAACTTTATGAAACCTAGAGTGCAAATCTAGTTTTTTAAAGTATCTAGGACCATGTGATCCATCCAATGAATCATCTATAATGTAGATAGGAAACTTATTTTTTATAGTGATATTGTAGAGAGGACAAAAATCAAGACACATATTCCATGAGTTATCCTTACGTTGTACCATCACCATTAGAGAGGAGTATGGAATAATGCTTGGAAAAATGATTCCTTTCTCCAAAAATTCTTGAACTAGATTCTCAATTTATGACTTTTGGGGTTGGAGATAGCATTAAAGATGCACATGACAAGGTTGAATTCCTAGAATAAGGTGGATGTCGTGATCATATGTGCACTTGGGAGGAAGACACATGGGCTCATTAAATACCTCGTCATAGTTATCCAAAATGTTTTGCAAGTCCAAAGGAAGAGTTGGAAGTGTATCAAAAGATTGAACATCCATGCAATTGACTTTGGAAAAAACTCCATGACCACCTTTCTTCTATATATTTTCCATGCTATGGGAACTAACCACCTTGGAGGGAGAGGTTGGATTCCTTGGAGATGAATGACCCTTTTATTCTTTGTTCACTTGATGTATAATCTTTGTAGATTAATAGCAACATTTCCAAGATGAGATAGCCATTGTGCTTCCAAGATGAAATCCACACCACCTAGATTGTGCTACAAATCTAACATCTAAACTTCCCATATTCATGGTGAAGATATGTATAAACTAATTATAATATAGATATATTTTTTGATTGATTGGAGGAATGGATTTTGAAAGGGCCCCATAACCGTTTACAAAAGTGGTTACAATATGATCCAGGGAGTTAGTCTCCGAAAGAAAATAAACTCTGCAAAGATATAATCCACATAAGAAGATAGTGGTTATAATATAGATGTTAAAATTAATTTCTTGAACCATATATTAATTTGTTTTCCCATTTACAATTGATCTTTGAAATGTTTCTTAGGTTAAATTATTGATATATATTTCCAAAAACTTTTTTTTATGCTATCAACAAAGTTATGTATGCTACCTAAATCAATATTTCATAAATCCTTGGACCTTGATTGTATGGTGATATTAGATCCTCATAAGGTCAAGTGTAGAGATATCCATGGTAACATCCTCATTTTCAAAGCCTACTACCTTAGTAGGTGTCTCCTATTATAAATCTTTATATTTATCTTTTGATAATATTATCTCCTTGTCTTCCACTTAAAAGTTATGAGCTCTCAATAGGCCTATTATTTGGGATGTTGTGAATGACATATAAAGCAAAAAAATCCCTAGGATACCCATCTATGTGGGTTTTAAATTAAATTCATCGAGGATCAAAATAATTCCATGGTTGGGTCTGGGATAACTAGAGCTTCTATTCTACCATTAGAGCTACATGTTCAACACCCTCGAGGTTGTATAGATCATGCATTTCAACCTTCCATAGAATTTTAAATATTCTCATATTCATTATTTTAACATTGACATAATCGTTGTTAAATATAATTGATAGGTGTAGGTGAACAAACATGTTAACTCTACACAATAGTCCTCAACTAAACTTGTCTTCTTGGTTTACATAAAATGGCCATATATGAAGTAGAAGATACTTTATTAAACTTATAAATGAATAATAATTTAAAATTGGGCCACATAAAGAGAGATTCCATGTTGGTGGGGATCCTAGAACAACCGCTAGTGAACATAGATTACCAACTTCGTAGCATCTAATGTAACATGACCTTGTTCAAATCCATGGTGTAGATAGATGATGTTATCCATCTTGGCTAACCAACCACATTAGTTAGGGATTTCAATGTGTGGAATAGGAATATAATGAAGACAAGAAAATAAATTATTAGCAATATTAGTAGCAAATCCTAAGTTAAAACCATCCATACCTAGAAGAGTGTCCTTGTAGCATAGGGAGCCATGTGACTACCATGGAAAACTAGATATCTATAACTAAATTATGACTACTAGTAGAATCTTATGTCCTAATACTAGTGTCCCTTATATTTGGTTCCTATTGCATACCTTATGGATGTTTATCAACAACTTGTTGAAACTCTTGATCAAGGAAATGCTTAGTAGGAGTAAGATTGAGATAACTTTGGATGCCATAAAAGTCTTCATTATTGTCTTAGGAGTTAGCGATCGATTTAACTAGATTTTCATGGTACTCAAGATAGGATTCCAAATGAGGGTAATTTGTATTGGGAAGAACACTATCAATTGGAGGAATAATGGGAGAAGGGGTGTTGGGAGGAGGTAAAGTGATTGCATTTAAAGAAAAAATGGCATGCTCATCAAAGCTATTGATATCTGGTGTTGCGATGCTTGCTAATATTTTTGAATTGATACTTAATTTTTCTAATGCACATATTCTCTAGGTGAAAATTGTGCTACAAATTTCCATTAATTCACAACCAACTAAAAGAAATAGCAAGTTCATTCATACACTAGGAGTAAACACAAAACTTAAAATAATCCTTTGAAGCAATACTTATGAAAAAAGTATTTTGAGAAACATCCCTTTATTGGTTTGAAGATATTATAAAAATGAGATGGGTCTCCCACAAGGGTCCTAACACACCTAATTATCAATAAATAATTGTCATAAATACCCCTTATTTTGGCAAATTTGAAGAGATGATCACAATGATATGTGTTTCTTATAAGGATCGTAGCACAACCAATACATTTTTTGGATTCAAAATATAAAATAACAACTAACCCACAATAATATAGAATAAAAATGCACCCAAAGATAGAGCAAATTTTTTTTTTACCAAACTTCAAGAAGTAGAACTAATGGTAAGAGGTTTTAGAATAGTTGACACTACTACAAGGATCCAAGTCCAATGCTCTAATACCACTTATAATAAAATAACTTCCAACACTATTGTAATAGCAATAACAATTCAATAATGCATAAAAGTAAACATCCAATAGAACAAAATTGTAGGTTCAATGTCAAAAAATCAACAATGCAAGTAATAGATTCTAGATTCTAAATCAATACAAATCCTAGCCACTTAGAGAGAGTAAAGTCTCATAACCATTTGGAGAGGGAAAAGTCTCATATAAATTATATATGTGACTAAGATTCGAATATGAAAATTGATTCCAACTACAAAATAGATATTTCTATTTATAAATTAAATCAACTATAATCCTAAATCTAATTTTCAAGGATTGGTGATCTCATCCTAGAGCTTGAGCTAATAATAATAAAGATAGGCAACGTGGTTATATTGGCATCTTTACACAACAAACTTGAAACAAATACACTAAAGGTGTTAAGATACTAACCTCTTATTAAGAAATGGTAAATGTTATATAATGATGATAGAGGAGATAGAATTAGGTCACACTTTTTTACTCATGGCATTAAATTTGATCCTTCAAAGTTGGAATTACAATTAACTTTCCTATTCCACAAAGAAAAAAGGATATCCATAGTTTTTTAGGTCATGCAAGATACTATAGAATATTCATTTAGGATTTTAACAAGATTGTGAATCCCTTATTTACCCTATTCTCTAAGGATGCTGAATTAATTTAGGCACTTGAATGTTAGAAAGCTTTTTAAGGCCTTGAAGGAAAATCTAATCTCAACACCAATCCTAATAGGTGCAAATAAAAATTACCATTTTGTTTTTATACTAATGCTTCTGAAACTACACTTGACATAGTTCTTGGGAAAAAGGAAAGCAAGGAGATCTATGCTATTTATAATATTAGCAAAAACCTCTTAGGAGCTAAACTAAACTATACAAATAATAAGAAATAATTCCTTGTAGTAGTGCACGCTATTAACAAATTTTGCAAATATATTATAGGTTATCATACTTTTTGCATACTGGTCATGTTGCAATAAAGTAATTAATGAATAAATTTGTTTTAAATGTTAGGATTATTAGATGGTTATTACTATTTCAATAATTTAACACCACAATACTTGACAAGCCCATAAGGAAGAAATAATTTAGATGAATCTTATGAAATGTGAATTTGTAGATGAATACCATCTGGTGGTGTATGTAAAGATGCAATGGTTTAAAAATTAAATGGCTATAGGAAAAGTACCCCAACATATTTCTACTAAGGATACTTGCAGCTTGATCAAACAAAATGTTCCTTATACATGGATAAAAGTATATATCTTCAAGACTAGAGCATATCATTTGATAAGGTGATGTGTTCGAGAGGATGAGGTTTTTGACATCCTATAGGCTTGTCATAATGAGGCTTGTGGAGGACACTTGACTAGTAGAAGGACATCTACTAATATCCTAAATGCAACTTACTTTTGGTTGACTTTATTCCTAAGTTCCAAGTATTATAGAACATGTTATGATTAGTGTTAATATTTATTGAGAAAATAGGTAAACAATCGGTAGAATCATGATTCTATAATGATTCTTTGAAATTTCAAGTCCAATGGCAAAGAATCACCAAGTCAATGATTTTTTATTTATTTTTAGAAAAATTTGGAAAAAAATTGATTGCAGCCACACATATAGAGGTTGCAACCGATTTAAGAGAAAAAAAAATTCCCTCATTTTTCAAGTTTAATTTTCTAGGGAGTATGCATGCAGGTTAAATGTGTGTATGTTTAATTTTTAAAGTACATACCAATATACACCAGGATTTTTTATTGGAAACAATTATCGAGTATTTCCTAGCAACATATGCACGACTACTAGAAGGACCAAAAATGATACCCATAAACCTACCCTTAAAAGACACTTAGTAGTTTGACTCTCATATGAAAGGATCAAGATATCATTTAGGTAGAAATTTTAATTAGAAACCATGAGTAGAAAGAGTCTTTCTCATTCAAGGCCTTGTTCCAAATCAGCTGTTAACTAAAATCTCAACCCTTGTTGCTTGATCACTATGGAAACTGAGGAGAAGGCCAGATCAAAACCAATCTCTCAAGATGAAAAAAAAATTCCTTTTTTGCTCTTCAAATGCATGGACAGACTAAATTCCAAATCAGATCTAAAGTTGATTGAGAGATTATGTTGGAAACATAGTTTTAATGATATTATTGTAAGAGATGATATAATTTGCCATGTCATTGTTGGTGTAAACTATAATGTAACATTCAAGTTAGGGTATTTAAGCATGTAGACTAGAAATTCAAAGCTGCGGTGCCAATATGGAGTCACGTTCAATCAAATTTGTGTAGTCATTACCATCGACTATCCTGTATTTTTGGATTTAATTTTGAAGAGAAGTTTAGCCCTTGGTGCAGTCTCAGACCTCTTATATTGAATTGCATTTGGAAGAGTCCCTGCTATATAGTCTTTTGTGAGTGTCCTTTACCTTTAATATTCTTAATGGGTAAACTATATATTGATTTGTTGTCATAGCTCATTGATACCAACATTTATTTTTTCTCTGCAGTGAATGCTCTGGTGACTAATTTTGAGCTCTTCATTCATCATGAGTGTCTCCCTCATTTTTCAAGTTTAATTTATTGTAATCCTCTCATTTGATTTGTAGAATGTTAATTCATTGTAATATGCATGAAAACAAGTTTTTTCAATGAATTTTTTTTCTTCATTTTTTTGTCGATCCTTTCCCTGACTTTTACCGATTTTTTATTTTTTTGAGTCAATAATTTATTGATTTCATGTTGATTTTGATTTTATCAACTATGGTGCTAATACATAGGAATACTTAGTCATATGAGATGCCATAAAATCCACAATGGTTAATTAAACCTTTAAATAAATGAGAACTTGATTTTATGGGTCCTATTGACCCACCTTCCAATCTAGAGTACATCCTCGTATGCACTGACTATGTTACCAAATGGGTAGAGGTGAAAGTAATAAAAAATGCTCAAGATGAAAAATAGTAATATTTGTGTATGAAGACATACTTACATGGTATGATGTACTTAGATAAATTATCATTTGTGTAAATCCAACTGCAAGAGGTCAGAACAAGAACCTCCAATCACATTAAAACCGTGAAAAATAGAAATAAAGTAGTAAATTGCCCAATCACATAAGAGCTGCAATAAATGGAAATAAATTGATAAATACTTTATTTTATCATTCCTATATTTCACCCCTTTTACAATGTGATACCAAGGGAATATATATCCCAAAAGAAACCCTAAAATAAAACCCTAAATCGTAAATCCCTAAAGATAGCAAATTATACCCAAGTGTTGTAGGTGAGTTGGAGAGGAGAGGGAAATCCTCCAAGAGAGGTCCTAGGTTCAAATCTCCACCCTACAAAAAAGCTAAATTGGGTATCCAAAATCCAATTGATAATGTTGGTGCGGGCAGGCTCGAGTGCGACTCCCATGTGACTTTGACGGTGTAGAACCCCTGTTCGTGGTCTCTCAGACCAAGGTGGCCCCGCAGGGGTTTTTTTGCTTAAATACAAAAAAATAGATAGCAAATTATTATTTTGGGCAATTTATCATTTTTAGCCCAAAACCACCTTTGTTTTTAGGAAATCACCAAAAAAACTTGGATAGCCCTCTAAATTAATACACATCATCGTATCACCCATATTAAGCCTCCTAGAAAATATCAACACCTACCCATGTCTAAGAAGTTATTAAATTCCAAATATTATTTCTTCCAGTTTTCTAAAAAACACTAAATTCCATTTTTGGGGTACTAGATGAAGGAATTAGGGCCCAATAAAATCCTAAAAAATCATCTAGGCCATTGAGTGACTTAGCCACAACGTCGTCCTCCTATTTATCTAGATCCACATAAATCTAATCCAATAGTCAGATCAAAATTCATGCCCCTCGGAGATAGGCTCCTGCATTAATCATGAATCAAAATTCATGCCCTTCGAAGATAGGCTTTTGCATTAATCATGTATCAGATACCATAGTTTACTTCCAAAGTATAAGAAGGAATGATCAAGGAATACATAATTTTCTATAAAAAATCCATTCCTTACCATCCATAAGTAAATGGACAAATGGAAGTAATAAATAAGGAACTAAAAAATATTCTCACTAAGATGGTTGAGATTCATTGCAAGGATTGAGTCAATCATCTTATAGAAGTTGTTTGGGTCTATCAGACTTGGGCCTATCAGACAACATGGAAAACTACATAATTTATACCATAGGAGATTATGTATGGAAAGATGGCAATTTTACCCATTGAGTTTAAAATCAAAATTTTAAGAATAAATTTTGAGCTACGGTTAGATATTTCTAAAGCAAAAAAGTAAAATATATAACAATTCAACACCTTGGACAAATTTCAACAAGTTATCTTTCATGCAAAAATAATGTAGTGATAGAGGGCCACATGGAATGATTGTTTCATTAAGAAAAATAAATTTGATAGTGGATATTGACCATTACTTTATAATTATGAGTTTGTTGATTTCAAAGGAAAACTACGATATCATTGGTTAGGTACTTATGAAATTGACACCATATTTGATAGTGGAGTTAACAAGATATGAACAATTGATGAAGAAAAGTTCCTACTTATGGTTAGTGGTCATTAACTTTGACTTTGTCTAAATTTATTGACTAGGGAAGATTTTATGGCCCACCTTCTATCTCAATCTCATTTTGCATGGTGGAAGCAAAACATATTATTATCCATATTTAGTGCTAAACAACCTTCAATTGTATTAAAAAAAACTTGATGATAAAAGCCCATTTTGGGCTCTATCAAGGGGGAGAACTTTAGAAAACTACTTTATTGGTTGAACTCTACTTGAATATATACAAACACATACATTAACACAATTTTTTTCATACAAATACTTTATGATGCTCACATTTTGATTTGACATATATATGCTCATCAAATTCTCAAATAATTTAAATCAAATATTTAAATTTTTTGTAAAAACTATAATTCTTTATTATTTTGTAAGTGTACAAAAAAATATATTTATGTATATAACCTTCCTTTTGTATGAGATATTCTTGTACTTTCTTGATTTTCTTATGGCCTACAAACCCTACTTCTTATAGTTAATTCTACCATAGTGATACTTGCTAGGTGTCCACCTCATTTTAATCATGTATCAATTTTCTAACTATCTATTACTGGGCACTATATTTTCATGCATGCATATTATCTCTTTAATCCTCATAATATTATAAAATATTTGTCATTAACTCATGACCACCAAGGATGGTATCCTAATTAGTTGATGGGAATCTATCAATGTTGTATGCATCATTGGGACATGCTAGTAGGACAACTTGTTAGAATTTTACTATAAACACATGATGTAATGGATAACTCATCACCTGGTTATGGTTCATGCAATTGGCAATAATTATTTTGGAAAATACAATTTGTGAGTTCACCATGGCTATATGATTGGGATGTGTGCCTACGAATTGAAGTGATTCTGAGGTAATTGTCATAATAATTGCCTAGATTTTTTCAAAAAACCCAAGGTATATTTGCTATATATGAACATGCACTGGGGAAAAATTTACAAAATATTAGGAATTGTTATAGAGAAATTGTTTTCATAATAATTTGGCATAATCCAAAGCATAGAGAACCAATGAATATGAATAAATTTTGGAGAAATCTGTAGGTAGCTCAAATCTTTAAGACTAAAAAATAGATAAAAATATTAGAGCACCTAACAAATCATCATGAGGGAGTTGCCCTAGACTTTTCTAGGGCATTATGAGTAAATTTATCACACATTTGAGATATTAATCTCTTTATTACAAAGAAAACTAATGTAAAAGCTATTAAACTAAGAATTAAACAATACATGGAATAAGGCTAAAGTTGAAGCCTGTTGGTCAAATATCTGCCTAATTAACAAAACTAACATTTGTGCACCCTAGACATGGCCAACATTGAAAGGCTAGAGGAAAGGAATGTCATTCACACCAATTTACAGAGAGGTTTGGATCCCTTACTAAATCCTACATTGGTTTAAGACAAGAGTTGGAGGAAATAAATTTTAAATGACGAAAAGAGATGGAAATCTGGCCACAGGTCGAAGGTGTAGGATTGGGGACAGACTAGCAGTAGGAAATCCACCCAAGCATTGAAGCAACATGTAATAAAAGAAAAAAAACAGAATTTACTTACAACCTTGCGGAAACAACCTCCAGGATCGCATTCCAGAATTCATTCCCTCACCAGCAATGTTCAAATTCAGATGCAGAATTTAAACTAAACAACAGATAATGAATATGAGCAAAAAATAGAAATGCATAAAAAATATAAGGAAATCACACACAAGATCACTTACAATTTCGGAATTCAAGTATCTTCTATTGATGCAGAGAACTTGAATAATTTTTTCCATAATGTCTAACCTCTTTTCTACAATGAAAATTGATTAGTATTTATAGAGGATTTCGCCTCTTACATTAAATACACATGAATACAAAATGCTCACATATCAGGAACCTCAGTGAGACAATTTCTCCTTGAAATAATTGAAAATATTACTTTTGAGGCGATGATCCAGCTTTTGAGGAAATTCTTCTAGGAAATTGGTATTTCTGGGCATCGGTGCATGCAAAATTGCAAGGCTTGTTCGTTGACTTGATACATTCGCCATCATCGAAAATACATTTTTGCTTGGAAATCATGAAAATTGCCTTACACCTTTAATATTGTTGCTCTATTTGCTTGAGATCCACAAGCTAAGTTACTCTTCACCACAAAAATTTAATGTTTTTCATTCGCTTGTCTTGGGTGCTTTTGAAATTCGTTCTTGATTTCACATTCAATGCTTCGAATTTTTGCTCTTTGTTTAAACCTTTCCAAAAGGTAATTAAGACCTTTGCATACTTCCCAGGGCAGAAGCACTTCACAAGATATTTCTTTTATTTCAAAGCACACATTCACCCCAAAGAAGGGCGAAAGGCATCGTCACCCTTTACTTTGGGCGAATGCCTCTTTGAATTTTTAACATCGCCTACTAAGAACTTGGTGCCCGAAGCGAACCTTGGCATGTTAGCGAAGAATTTCGATGTAGGTTCACCCCGAGGGTCGAATGGGACTTTCACCCCTCCCTTGGCGTGAAAACATGTTTGAATTTTCAAAGTCACTCACTTACCTGAAAATCCGCTTGAATCCTTCTTTGGTGAGCTTTCACACCAAAGAGGGGTGAATGGGACTTTCGCCCCTCTATTAGGGTGAAAGCACCTTTGACCAATATAGGTTTTGATTAGGTGCACCTTTTCAAGTTTTGAAGACATTCACCCAATAGTTGGATGAACAATGCTTTCACCCCATCCTTGGGGCGAAACATATTTAACAACACCAACATTTCAACTTCAATTCCATCCTATACTTGCAATATATTTTAGGTGAAAGTCGCTTGCTTCTAACCATTCATTCTTATGTGCCTATGTTTACCCCAAAGCAGGGTGAATGGGTCTTTCACCCAAAACTTTAGGTGAATGCACTTGTCAACCACAATTTTGAATCGCATTTGAGCGAAAGAGCCGTTACATTTGTTTTCCTCATTTTATTTTCAAGCACACTTTATTTTTAAGTAACAAAAAGGAACATTAATTTTAAAATGCAATAAATATAGGCCGAAAATAATGTATCATGGATTAATACATGTTGATATTACATCAATAAAATTTAACAAAAAATTTAATGTGGCATATTGCAAAACTGCCAACATTTCTGGTGGCTCACAAGGTATCCAGCTCACATGGATGCAAGCGATCCCAGACCTTTATCCATTGGGCTTCTATGGAGTCTGTTTTCTAGCTACCTTGGCTAGAAATTTCAATGTGGATGCTTTTATTCATACCTCCTCTTCTACCTTCTCAGTGGCTTCGACTTCTGCTACTACTCATAGTACCTCTACTTGCTCCGCTTCTTCTATTGCTTTTTTTGCAATCGCGTGCTCTGCTACCGCTCGCTCATCTAGTTATTTGAGGCTTTTGAAGGTTACCTCCTCCCAAGCATGAGTGGTAAGAAAACAAGGAATACTCAGTGACTCATAAACAAAGTGGATATTCTAGATGTCTTCTAGGCTGAGGTGCTTCACTCGTTGGGCTAATTCAAACAATGTCAACTCCATGCGGGTGAACTTTTGCATTAGAGGTAACACTTGTGCTTCTATAACTGGATCTTCCCATGTATCAATTTTTGAGGTATCCTCCACAAACTTCTTCCATGTTGTCAATTTCTCTTTCGGCAAAGGTTCACCCCATTCATCTATAAAATCCAAAAATCCCATATCGACAAGAGCATCAAAATGAGTCATGGAAACCATATGCTCTCGCTCGATTGCATTAAGAATATTTTGGCCTTCTCTCACTAAGTCCATACTATGAAAATATCTATGTAGTGTGACTTTCGCAACTGACCAAGCATGATCTATTTTTCTTAGGGGGTGAATGTGTATGCTGGAATTAGCCAAAGCTTGAATTTTTACAACCATCTCCATGTAGGGTTCCAGCATCTCTTCAGTGCTATCAATCAATTACTACCCCATATGAATCTGTATTCGGGCTACCCAAAGGTAATGCAATACTTGAACTGCTTGTGTGCCCAGCTTTTCATAGTTCTAGGCTGAGTGAAGGCACGCTTCCTTGATGATTTTCAGAGAAAAATTTGCAGCCTATGCAACCTTTTCTACCAGTTGATTTTGTATGGCCTCCAGCTGCATTCAGAGTGCTTGCATCTCTATTCTTGATGCATCCCTTTCTTTTAAGTGCACTCCTACCTATTGGCACAAGTGTTTCATTTTCTATGGTTGTCCTCTCCTCTTACGCTCTACTTTTGGCCAAGGCATTTTTGAGTTCGATAATTTTATTCTCATTATCAAAATATCTCTACTTAAAATACTCACCATGCAAGTATACCAAACTCATATCCACCTGTATGTTTCCCATCTTCTTTGTGGGATCAATCTTGGTCAGGTATTCTATTATATTCTCACAAACATAATCACTCGACATCATTTCTCCTTGTGGCTGCTAAACCAAGGGAGTGATTTTAGTCATGTGAGATTCCATGCCAATGAGATCGAAAGCAACCTTCTTAAGTGGTCAAGCTGGAGCTAGTGCTTCTTTCTGCATTTTTCTTTTCAACCACTGTGACAAACTGAGGTGCACCCGATTGATTTTTTCCACATTGGGTTATTTCAGCACCACCTGAACTTTGGCCAATACTTGTAGCTCCAAAAATGGTGTGAAGGTTATCAAAAATTCTAAGTGGTTAGGCTCAAAGGAAGCAAAAGAGATGACTAGAAGGGGAGGAACCAAAATGGCAAAATATGTTGAGGAATTGAGTTCAGTTGAAATTACACTCAGTCTAGGAGGATCTTGTGTACTTGTAGCCTTGGCAAAAGTGGTAGTGCTGATGGATGGGGAAGGGCACGAAAATGGGTTTGGCCCTAACGTAAACTAACTGAAAGAAAGGGGGGCCAAAGAAATGGGAATAGAAGGAGTAGTAGTTACTTTAGGAAGTGAAGAAGAGGGAAGTAAAATGGACATGGAAGGCATACTGAAAGGAGGAAAGACTAATACAAACTGATGGGAGTGAACTGATAGTCACTACACGCTCTGAATAAGGAGGGGGAAAGGAAGACGTACCTTCAAGCTCAAGCGTTGTGTGCTTTGGTGATGAAAGCAGATGTGAAATAATTTCCTCCTATTGCTTCTCCACTTCCTCTTCAATGTTTACATCCTCCTCGATGTTCATGACCTCCACCAAGGGATCTTCGACTAGTAGTTCTCCTCATATTCATGACTCATAAAAAATATTTGTGCAAACATCATCGGAGCATCTATCACCGATGGAGAGGAAATAACAATCGTAAAAATAACTAGAACTGTAGCAACCAAAACTTCAATAATAGAAGAGGAAGTGGCACCGATCCTTGGTAATGAGGGTGCATCTCGGATAGTCTACTTATTTATTAAAGGTGCCTCCTCAATTTTATGCTTCGTCCACTACGTCCTTTGTTTAAACACATAATGTTGTTCCTCCTCCTCCAAAATCTCTTCTTCAACTATTGGATGCTCTCCCTTTGTCCTATTTTCATTGTTATCGAAATGTTGGAAACTTTGAGGTAATATCTTGGTGAAAGTGATGGGTTGATAGGTATTAACGAACTCATCGTATGTGTCCAAAAATGCCTCATCCATATTCAACCCATAAGGAGACATGGTTTTTCCTCGGTGGACCCGCATTATCCACTAGTTTGTAATTTTCTCCTCGGTCCACAGGGGACAAATTTTTTTTACTTGACTAAACAATCCAGGCGAAGGAATCTGAGTTTTGTACTTTGTTGGATTATACTTAGCCTCCTATTCGTAGCAACCATGCCAAGGTGGAAGTGATGCCATATATTCAATGTGCCACTCCAAATCAGGCCCATCAAAATTATTTCACTTTTTCTCAATGTCTGGCTGCGAAAAATAGTGAAATGTCTTGGCCTTTATTATCTCTATGAATTTTCCCAATGGGTCATACCTCCAACATTGCGGTAGTTCTATCAACCCTAGGTCCTGAAGTGTTACTGTGAGTAACCTATTCTGCCCTACCTGGCTCACTTCTATACTATCAAACTTGAAAGGCATATTGCAAGTAGTTTTCTTACTGTGCCCTACTCCATACACATCATTAACATGGTATGATTGGCGCACCACATCCATGGCAAAAACATGTTCGATGGTGAAGTATGGTAGTAGGAATGGCTTGCTTGTGAAGCCAAAAATTCTTATGACCACGCATTAAATAAGCAAAAATATGTCTCCCTTTTTTGCTTTAACTACTGTTTCTCTCATCTCTTGCGACACCCTTTCACATGCACCACAAAGCAGTTCTATTGTGGGCCCCAAAAACAAATGATTAAAACTATAAAATGAATCCCTTCTCAATAGAGCGAAAGTCCACATATAGACTAGTAGAAGCTCATCCCTCTCATCCATTTGCCTCATTGCAATGAAAGAGAAATGATAGTGTAGATTAAAGAAGAAATACCATATCAGAAAGTAAGTGTGCATGAACGATGTCTCTTCCCTATTTTGAAATCTCTCCAACTAAAAATGCAGTTTCCAAGAAATAAAATCGGCCCAATCAACGAAAATCAAATTGGTGCCCTATCTCATGGCCGATAGAGAGTAAAATTCTACCTGGCAAATATATTGTGCTAGGGCTGCCTTCCACTTATGAACGGTGGAATCTATCGGTAGGCTGGCAACCCATGCCAACATTGAATAGATGTCTAGGCTCTTAAATTCTATGAGTGGCTTTGGCAGGTTTTGAAGTTGCCCCAACTGTGGCTCCTTAATCAACTGCATCTCCATGAATCGATGCATCATTACAATAGAGACATATCTATCCTCCTACTCACTGGTATGTAACTTCTTGGTAATCATGTATGAGGGAGGCTTCAAACCATAAGAAAATGCTTCCCGCACTTCCTCCGGAGTAATAGTAAAGAGCACTTCTCTATTTACCTTTTGCACCATCCTAGTAACCGGACTATAAAATTGAGCAATAAGCTACACCAGTTTTGGGCATGAGTGTATGGGCGTACACAGATACCAAAATAATTGAGTGATATGGCACCATCAATGGGATTCCTACTGTTAATCCCTGAGTTACTATGAACTGCACATCTTGCCACAGTTTCTCCATGCCCTTCTTATTAATTACACAGTCCCCAATTTTTGCCATTGTGTTAGCATACGGGTCCAAATCCATATTTTTGTTCCCTAGGGCCTTTTTGGAGTTCAACCCACCTTCCTTCTTTCTAGATTTCTTGGGCTCTAAAACCTCTGTTGTCTCTTTGCTTCACTTTCCCATTATTTCTCTCTAGCAAATATCCTGAATTTTCTCTTTAACTTCTAAAACAATAACTCGAAAACACAATGGCAGTAAAAATTTAAAAATTAAACTAGGTAGCTTTTACCTGTTCCTTTATATAGAGCACCCTTCCAACCACCACAATAAATGCTAAATTTCCCTTGAGTAATTTTGGAAGAATGTGTGCTTTGTTTCACCCACCTAGCACTGTTTTCGATGATCTAACGGTATCAACTATTACTCGTTGTAAAACTATCCTTGGAATGTGTACCCTTCTTGCGGCATGGTTTCACCAAAAATCGTGCTCTGGATTTTAAAGATTCCTTGGAATAATAACCTCACAACCTATGGACCATTAGGCACTTCTTCTTTCAATGGTGTGGGATTATGGTTCTCGAGAAAGTAAAAATACCTTTCAATGCAAATTTGGGTGCACGTTTTAAATTAAATACCTCAAAAATGTGCCTTAGCTCGCATGCATACTTCTCAAGATTTATCACACATCTGGGAGTGAAATTGCTTTGATAGAGCACTTTTAAAATTCTTATTATGCTTATGACATTAGGGAACCCTATGAAAAAGCAATGGGGATGAAAACATCTTTGTGGCATACTTGTCTTCTTTTCCTTTCGCTCTGAAACACCCTCAACCTGTTCGATTTACCATTCCATGGTGAATGTCCTCCTTTTTAAAACCTCTTCTATTTTTATTTTTCACCCAATTCTGGAAAAAGCATGATGTTCTAAAAAAATAGTTGCTTTTTAGGGCGTTTTTCTTTTTTTTAGATTTTATATTTTCTTCCCTTTTTCCTTTTCATTCGCACCTTGCCCTGAAATCTTAATACATCCATCCAAGAAAAAAGAAAATAAGATGCGCATGCCTTTCACGCATTAAAAGCCTTGTCATTCCAATTGGAGGTACACATTTTAATCAACACGTTCACCTCCATAAGGGGCGAACGATTATTTCACTCCTTATTTTGGCCAAAAGTCATTTTTTCCGCTTTCACAGAGCATTGACTTGACACTTTTTCTTCTTTGTATGTTCACCCTCAAATGGAGCGAATGGGGTTTTCGCCCCTCCCCTTGGGCAAAAGCACTTTTCCACGTAATTGTCATCCTATGTTAGAATCTATCTCCTAACCAACCTTAACTTTGTATTATTTTACTTATAACCTATTATGAAAGGGTGTGACCTTTTCATAGGCAACCCATAACATCATATTTAAATAGGGTAGTCTTGTTTTCTTTTGGAATCATCAAGAAATATACATTCAATTATACAAGGAGTTTTCCTACTATTTATAACTATGATTCTTATTTATCTACGATTCCATTTAATTTAGAACAAATACTAGTGGTAGCCTAACATCTGGTATTAGAGCATCATTTTTGAACGCCTGTGTGAAGGTTTCTAAAATTTTCCAATTCATCCTTTGCTTACTACGCATCTTAATGGTAAAAGAAATACTTGGAAATCATTAGATCTCGAGCCACATCATACTTGGGGCACTCATAATATCAGCGTTCTACAACAACGTCACCGTCTACAATAGGAATATCACTCCAGCTTTAAGTGACATCAATTACCGATAGTAAAGTGATTTCAAATACATCAAAAAAATCAAACAGATCGAGATAAGCTAGAAAAGCCAATTAAATCAGAGAAGAAAATCAACCAGCATGGATACGATCGTTTCTCGACATCATCTAAGAAAATCAGTTGTCTTGCTGTTCTTTTTTTTTTCTTTTCTTTTCTAGCTACATCTAGCACACTAAAACTCAGCGCTATCGATTCGAAAGTTGGTTTGATCAATAAACGACATCAAAATAACCTGTTGTATACGCGACCTACGTTTTTTAGCGAAAAAACTTGAAAATCCAAAAAAGAAAAATTAAAAATAACTAAAGTGTGCTAAGGTTAAAAAAAAAATCCCGGCATCAAAAAAATATTGTGTGGTGAACGATGACATTTTTTTTTTAAATATAAAGCAATTATCCCACATTATTTGTGGGAGGGATTTAGGAGGGTTTAAATAAGGCGCTCGACACATAAGTGAGTGCCTAGCTTTCTAAGCACTCATGTCGCGCCCACGCTTACAACCTCGTACCTCTCGTCAACCCCACCTGTCATTTACCACCTTGTGCTTTCCTCTGCTACTGCCTTGTGTTCTGTGCCTCCTTACCGTTGCCTCATGCTTCGTGCCTCCTTACCACCACCTCCCTATCGATTGTGTCACTATACTTTGTTTTTTGTGCCCCTGTGCTCTGTCGTGCTTCGTGTTCCATCTACTGTGCTCTGTCGTGCTTCGTGTTCCATGTCATGCTTTGTCATGCTTACTGTCCAAATTAGAATACAGGGATAAATAAAAACTATTAAGGGCAGTCGCCCAAATTTTTTCAAATAAAACAACTTTGAATCCATTTAAATTGAGGAGAAAATTATTATTTTTTTTGACAAATTTGAAAAAATTGAAAAAAAAATTTCAACTTTTGAAAAAAGTTGTCAAGCAACTTTTAAAGTTGTCAAACAACTTTGAAAAAGTTGCACTTTTCGCTCCAAAGAAGAAAAGTGAACCACAAAATTTGAAAAGGGCTTGGCACTCTTCACAAAAATCTTGCCTATTTCTAACCAAGACAAGAAAAACATACCACAAAACTTCACATGGCAGAAGGAAGACGGTCACAAGATATGGATAAAATTCTCCAAGAATTTTTAGAGAATACCGCTAAGATATAGGAAATCCAGGAAACAGTACTCACATTAAACTTAAAACTAGAGTCTGTCAATCAGAATATGGCACTAGCGCAAACGAATCAAAATAACAGAGGATCGCTACCTCAGACACCATTGGGAGGGCCACAAAAATCCATCCTACCAAGGACTACCAAGTTAGATTTTCCAAAATTTTAAGGCGGTGATCCTACAAACTAGATTTATCGGGCAGAGCAATATTTCTCATTAAATAAAATTCCTGAAAGGCAAAAAATGCATATTACATCCTTTCACTTAGAGAATGAAGCCATCCAATGGTACCAATGGTTCAAAAAAACCAACGGCATTCCTACTTGGTTCAACTTTACACAAAATCTATTAGTACGGTTTGGACCTAGCGCTTTTGAAAATTTCATAGGAGCTCTCACCAAATTATGCCAAACCACTTCGGTAAAAGAATATCAAGTTGAATTTGAAAGATTGGCAAATCGAACAACCGGGTTAGATGCTTCTTTTCTTTCAATATTGTTTCATTAGTGTATTAAAGGAATAAGTTCGCATAGAGGTACAAATGTATAAACCCACAAACACGATGGAGACCATAGGGTTGGCGAAACTAGCAGAGGATAAAATCAAGGCACAACGTCGATTGGAAAAATCACCCATGGGGAAATCATCAAATATTTACACTAACCCCATAACCGTGCAAAATGGAAGGGTACAAAATTCCTACACAACTCCCAAACTTAACCCAAAACTACCAATTAAACGCCTTAGTTTCGAAGAAATGAAGGAACGATAAGCTAAAGGTCTTTACTACCATTGTGATGAGAAATTTGACCGAAATCATAAATGCACCTCACAGAAGTTGTATATTATGGATGCTACAGACTGTGGCAATTCCATCGAAGAAGAAACTGAGATAGAAGTGGCAGTAGTATCTGACACACCAGAAAGTGATGATGAGAATACACCTAAAGTTTCCTTCAATGCCCTTGTTGGATTTTTTGCTCCACAAACGATGAGGGTTAAAGGGTATTTTAAGAAAAAAGCCTTACTGTGCTCCTAGACTCTGGTAGCATGCACAATTTTATCGATCCAAAAGGTGGCTAAGAAAGCTAATTGTTTCATATATCCTTGCAATAATTTCAAAGTGATGATTGGAAACAGAGGAAAAATTACATGTAAAGGTAAATGCAGAAATATAAAACTAACTATGGGGGATTATAACATGAAAGGGGACATGTATGTATTACCTTTAGGAGGTTGTGACAGCATACTAGGAGTACAATGGCTATGAACATTGGGCATAGTTCAATGGGATTTTGACGAATTATGGATGAAGTTTATAGAGAAGAACCAAACTTATACAATCAAGGGCTTAAAATTTGGACCTTTACAAATCATAAGTTCTCATAGATTGGAGAAAATTATCCATAAAAGAGGCAAAGGAATGGTAGCCCAATTGTTCTCAATCCAACCTACTCACAAAGAAAAGGAGGTGCAAGAGCTACAAAATATTTTAGAACATCATAAAGAACTATTCAATGAACCAAAAGGATTACCTCCACAACGAAGTCACGATCACACTATTCGACTACTTCTAGGGCATCAACCCCCTAATATTAGGCCTTATCATTATCCATATCTTCAAAATACTGAGATAGAGAAACTAGTATGAGAGCTTCTTAAGGCAAGGGTCATTAGACCTAGCAGAAGCTCTTACTCCTCTCCAGTTATATTAGTAAGGAAGAAGGATGGGTCATGACGCTTATGTGTCAATTTTAGAGCACTTAACAAAATGACCATCAAGGATAAATTTCCTATTCTAGTCATATACGAACTACTAGATGAACTAGATGGGGCTACCTATTTTTCCAAATTAGACTTACGATCAAGCTACCACCAAATTAGAGTTAACGAGAAGGATATTCCAAAGATAGCCTTTCGCACTCATGAAGGGCACTATGAATTCTTGGTGATGACATTTGGCCTTACCAACGCTCCTTCCACTTTTCAAAGTCTAATGAACAAGGTATTTCACCCTTTCCTTTGTAAATTTATCTTAGTTTTCTTTGATGACATTTTAATTTACAACAAAACATGGGAAGATCATTTGAACCATATTAGCCAAGCATTAAGAATCTTGAAGGAAAATCAACTTTATGTGAAAATATCAAAGTGTTCCTTTGGAAAACACGAAATCAAATACTTAGGACACATTGTCTCTAAGGAAGGAGTTAAGGTAGATCCTCACAAAATTGAGGATGCGTAAAGTTGGCCTATTCCAAAAACCCTAAAAAATCTACGAGGGTTTCTTGGGCTAACAGGATATTATCGAAAATTTGTCAAAAATTATGGTAAAATCACAGCTCCTCTAACAACATTACTTAAGAAAAATGCCTTCAAGTGGTCATCTCAAGCGGATGAAGCTTTTATTACATTAAAAAATACAATGTGTACCATTCCTATCCTTGCTATGTCCAACTTTTCTAAACCATTCATCATTTAAAGTGATGCCTCGGGGGTAGGAATAGGAGTCGTACTCATGCAATATGAAAGGCCTCTAGATTTTATAGGTAAGGCATTTTCTAAAAAGAATCTAGTCCATTCTACCTATGAAAAATAAATGTTGGCGATTGTTCTTGCTATTCAACATTTGAGACCTTACCTTATTGGACAACATTTCATTATGCACACTAATCATCATAGCCTAAAATACTTCTTGGAAGAACGTACTAATACCCCGAAACAACAAAAATGGGTTACTAAACTACTTGGCTATGATTACAAAATTACATACAAAAAGGGAAAATACAACATGGCGGTCGATGAACTCTCTAGAAAATTTGAAGACATGCCTCAATTCCATGCTCTTTCCTCCCTTATTCTTAAATGGTTAGATGAGGTGTATGAAGAATGGATTAATGATCCTACTACCCACGCAACTCCAACATAATCCTAATAGCAACACACCATACACTTGGACAGATAATATATTACGGTACAAAGGACGAATGGTTCTATCCCCTAATTCCTCTTATCATGAAAAACTTATCCACAAATTACATACCTCACCCACTAATGGACACTCAAGGTTCTTAAAAACATATAAACGAGCAACTAGATCTTTTTATTGGGTAGGTATGAAAAACTATATCAAAATATTTGTAAAATAATGTGAGAGTTGCCAAAGAGATAAAGGGGAGACAATTCCTACTCCCGGATTACTCCATACTCTTCCTATACCAACCAAAACATGGGCGAATATTTCTATGGATTTTATTGAAGGACTACCAAAATCAGGTGGAAAAACAACAATTTTTGTAGTAGTAGATCGTTTATCCAAATATGCCCATTTTTGTCCTGTGGCTCACCCTTACACCGCTAGTACTATAGCCCACCTTTTCCTTGATAACATCTTTAAATTACATGGTATGCCCTCAACGATTGTTAGTGACCGTGACCCAACTTTCACTAGCACTTTTTGGAAGGAATTGTTCAAATTACAAGGTACTCAACTTCGTATGAGCTTCGCTTACCATCCTCAAACCGATGGCCAAATTGAAGTTGTTAATAAATGTTTAGAAACTTACCTTTGTTTTTTCGTTTCTACTCAACCGCTCCATTGGGTAAAATGCCTTCCGTTAGCAAAATGGTGATATAAAACTTCATACCATACATCCATAAAAATGACTCTGTATGAAGCATTATATGGCCAAACACATCCATCACTCACTTCTTATATTCTCGAGAGTACAAAGGTACAAGCGGTGGAGACGGAACTCTCTACTCGAGATGACATTCTGTGGATCCTAAAAGAGAACTTACACATCATCCAAAATTGCATGAAGCAACAAGCCCATCAAAATATGAGCGAGCATAGTTTTCAAGAGGGTGATAAGGTTTTCCTATGCCTCCAACCATACCGTCAATCATATCTTAAACAAAATGACTCTTAGAAGTTAGCACCCAAATTTTATGGAACTTATAAGGTTCTCCAACGTATTGGGCTCGTTTCTTACAAACTTGAGTTGCCACCAACTTCCAAAATTCATCCCGTATTCCATGTTTCTTGCCTTAAGCTAGTAATGGAGCGCATATCACTCTCCAAACTGCCCTTCCAAAATTTATTGACAATGGAGTACTTTTGGTCGAACCCAAAGCTATCTTGGATCGCCGATATCATCACCTTCATAATCGAGATATCACGGAAGTCTCGATCTAGTGGAAAGATCTACCCTTAGAAGATGCTACTTGGGAAACACTCCATCATATCCAACAACATTTTCCAACATTCCAGCTTTGAGGTCAAAGCTTTTCTAAGAGGGGTGGCATGTTAGGATATATTTCCTAACCAACCTTAAATTTGTATTATTTTACTTATAACCTATTATGAAAGGGTGTGACCTTTTCATAGGCAACCCATAACATCATATTTAAATAGGGTAGTCTTGTTTTCTTTTGGAATCATCAAGAAATATACATTCAATTATACAAGGAGTTTTCTTACTATTTATAATTGTGATTCTTATTTATCTACGATTCCATTTAATTTAGAACAAATACTAGTGGTAGCCTAACATCCTATGTATAAAAATGGGAGCAAAAAGGCTTCACTTTTACTGTGTGCCTCCGGACAAAAAAGAGATGTCTTTTCAAAGGCTCTTTCTTTGCTAGGAGTTTTGTAACGTCGTCTTCTTGGAATTAGCCAAATTCTTTCAAATAGATTTCGAAGGGAATATCAAGACGAAACTGATTTTCAAAATGAACATTTCTCTTTTTCTTTTCTTCTCTTTATATATATATATATATATATATATATATATATATATATATATATATATTATTTTATAAAGCAAATAAAATACTGGAAAGGAAATTTGTACATATTTACAAAGTTGTACCTCTTCTAATCAAATCATTGAACATAAGCCTTCAGATGAAGGCCATTTACTGGAATCAACTCATCCCAACCATCCATGTCCCGAAGATGGTATGCATTTGCCGAATTCACTGTAGAGATCTGAAATGAACCTTCCCAGATCGCATCAAAATTATGGTGTTTCCTCGGCTTGGCTTTATTTTCGTTCCATTTAAGAACTAGTTCTCCCACCTGAAACCTGCACTCTGTTGTCTTTTTTACAAACCACTTCTACATTGCTTTAGTGTGTTCAGTAAAATATTGATACACCTTTTCTCTTTCCTCCTTCAACTGCAATAAATGAGCCAACCTTGCGCTCATTGGATCGTATTCCTCATATTCATCTTTAAAAAAATGTAAGGTCTAGAGGACAGGGAACTCGATATGAATGGATAGAACTGCTTATTTTGCATACATGAGAGAATAAGGAGAGGCTTTAATGGATATGCGGTTTACCCACAAAGCTTGATTCAAAAATAAGTGCCAACTCATTTTGTTGCTTCCCAATGTCCTTTTCAAGATTCACAACAAGTTTTTATTGGTGGATTCGTCCAAGCCATTCCCTTGCAGGTAATAATTGTATGTCTTGAGATAAATCCTATATTTACTTTTGAATTCAATGATCTTGGTCCCAATAAATGGAGTCCTATTATCTGTTACAATGGCACTCGGAACATCGAAGTGGGTAATGAGTCCCTCCAGGAAAGAGATGACAGTAGCTTGATCTACTTTGTTGGTAGGAATAGCCTCTGCCCACCTAGTAAAATAAACTATCACTGTTAAAATGTACTTATGTTCTACAGAGAAATATGGGTCTATGACTCCAATGAATTCAAGGCCCCACTGCTGAAATGACGCTTCTACTTGAATTGGATTCAGGGGCAATGCTCCTTTCCTGGTCCTACCAACATACCACTGATAGTTATCACACTTTTGACTTACTTTATGTGCATCAATGAACAGAGTAAGTCAATAATATCTAGGATCAAATGATTTTTAAATCCATTGGCCTTCCTACATAATGGTCGCCAAAAAATCTAGAATGGAATTCTTCCAAGATTTTCTCCTTTTTTGATTCTTTTACACATCTCAGGAGAACTCCATCAATATTCTTGTGGAAAAGTCCTCTCGACAATAGAACATACATGAGTGCTTGCAACCTGAACCTCCAACACTGTGAAGCATCAAGGTGTGATGGACATTTCCCTGAGGTAAAGAATTTGACTAGGTCCTCTATCCAATCACAATCACTCATAGCACAATTTGCACAAATGCTCTTGCCAATTTCCTCTTTTTGTATCATAGCAAACGATTTAGATGTTGCACTTTTGTCTAATTCCTAGCAGAGAGCTCACCCATGAACTAGCTTTGTTGGTCGGATCTCCACATCACATTCTTGAATCTTCGAAACCCAACCTACTCTTTTGTCGCCCATTTTCCCTTGGAGAATGAAGTTTCTGACATATAGGTGTATAACGTAGATGACCGTTTTGCTTTGTGATACAAAATGCCAGAACTTCTATAAGGATTTCATCACCACGTACACTTGTTTCTCGATGAAATTATACTTCTCCTGGTGTGATGCAATAACTTGGCTCAAAAAGGTAATTGGATTTTCATCTCCATCTTCTTGCTTCTGCATGAGAACTATGGAATAACTCTCTTGTTCACCCACTACATAAATAATGAAGTCCTTATAATAATCTGGGTTAATTAATACTGGCACTTGAGTGATTCTTACCTTGATTTCCCAAAAATCCTATCTTCTTGCCTTGACCAGTTTGAAATTAGCATTTTTTTTAGGAGCTTAGTCATGGGTTTCACTACCTGGGCAAAATCGGCAATGAACTTCTAAATGAAATTTATCTGATTGAAGAATGACTGCAAGTTCTTGTTAACTGGAAGAGGTACTTTCAAGAGCACTTCGGCCCTTGTAGGATCAATTACCAATCCTTCTTGTGAGATTACATGACCTAACAATTTCTCTTATTTGACAGCAAATATAGACTTCTTTGGGTTAATGGAAATCCTGAAATCCCGACATTTCTCGAACACCTACCTCAAATGAGAAATGTGCTCTTCTCTGTGATGCGAAAACATAGTCATGTCATCAAGGTAAATCACAATAATTTTGTTTAATAACTCACTGAAAGTGACGTCCATAGCTCTCTGGAATATGGTGCCAACATTTGAAAGGACGAACGACATCCTTTGATAGGAGAACATGCCCCACTTAGTAGTGAATATCATCCTGTGTTGATCCTCATATTTTACCCAGATTTGGTTATTACCAGAGAAACCATCCACCAATGAAAATCTTTACACTCTGGCAACCACGTGGAGAGTTTGATCAATCTACGATAGAGGGTAATGATATTTTAGCGATGCCTAGTTCAGGTTTCGAAAATCCACACACAGACAAATATCTCCATTCTTCTTTTGAATTGGCACCAGGTTCACCACCCATGTTGAGTGCTTAATTGGATATATTATTTTTGCTTCTAGCATCTTTAATAGTTTCACCTTTATGAGTACTTTAATTTTAGGATTTATGGGCTACTATTTCTACCAAAAAGGTTTTACTCCCTCCTGTAGCTCAATGGTATGTTGAATGACATTTTTGTCATATCCCTTCAAGTCCTGATAGCTCCATGCAATGATGTCGGGGAATTCATAACACAATATTTTGATATCTTCCAATTTATCTGATGTGCAATCAGTCTCGATCTTGATGATCTTCTCAGGTTCCAACTACAACTCCTTATATTCCTTTGCATCTACCTTGATTTTATGCTTCTCAACCCTATCATTTTGGTAAAATATACTTTCCAATAAAATCCACCCCCTGGGAATGTGATTATTCTTCAATTGAATCATTCCTTCTGTCTCCTCTTCGACAAGTATTCTATCATTCGCGCTCATGATTTTCTTAATCAAAAAATTAACTATTTGCTCATCAGTATCGAACACTTGCCAATAAATATTCTTATCAGGGACTGAGGGTCTATAGATTACCCTAACAGTCTTGGGTTTTCTGACTACTTGTTCCACGAGAGAAAAATTTGCACCAAGAGAGGCCAAAATATTAGCATGTTCTGCTCTTGCAAAATTGCTTGAATGTTCAAGGCTTTGAAGGACTCAAATAAATACCATACTAAGTTGCGATAGGCTTTCAATTAATGCTGCTTTAACACACACTTGTTTGTGGTCTAGTTGACAATGAGCTCATAATATCCAAAGATTTGTAGCTGTTTTATGCCTAATTTCTCAATCTTTTCAAACCAAGATACAATACCTCGTATTCGGCTGCATTATTAATGCAACTCCAAGTTAATCTATATGAATAGGTCTTTTGCAACCCATTAGGAGAAACAAGAACAATACTAGCCTCTGCGCTATTTTTGCACCTAGCACCATTAAAATACTTCCATAATTGATCTGCAACAAGGTCTATGGAATAAGGAACATTTTCTTCAATATTCTCAGGTTTGTTTATAGTGTAACAACCAATGTCGATTTTGACCATTACATTGAAATCCATAAGTGAGAATTCATCTTCAAGGTGGAGTTCACCAAGTGCTTTTTCCATCAAATCAGCTTCTTGCAATTCTTCAGTCATCATGTTGACTGCTCCAGTGGGTCTTTCTTCTTCTTCTAGATTTTCTATATGAAAAGTGGATGGCTTTTAATTATAAATATGATTCTTCTTCCCTTGTATGGTATCTCCATATGAAAATAATCCAAGTAAAGGTATCCTCCCAATTTCATTGTGAACTCCCTTGAAAGACACATGTTGAAGTATGGCTGCAAGTAAACCACCACTACTTCTTGGATAAAAAAATTTTTTGGTATGCTATATAGGACAATAGGAATATCCTTTATTACTCCCACTATTTTAACTAGGGTCCCATCCAACTGCAACACTTCTGGACTACTTCTTGTGTATTCCATTCCCATTACTTCACATACTACTTTCGGTATAACAATAGTTGCAGCACCAGAATCATACAGTTATGCATAATCCACCCCTCCATTTTGAGTGACAAATAGAACATGAGTGGTCTATTATTTCCAGTGGTAGAATTTGGAAGCATTTGTGCTAACACTATTTGGGAATGACTCTTCTTTTGATCTTTCGCAGTCTTAAGAGACTCTTGCAACAAGTCAACCTGTCCTGGTAATTGTAGTGCATCATATAAGCTCATTTTTATCGGTATCTTCTTCATTTCTTCCATGATGTTATAATTAGAAACACCAGGAGCTTTTTATTCTACAACCCGCTTATACTTATCCTGGTACTGTTGAGTAGCTTCCACCCTTTGTCTCTTTGTCAATGATAGATACTTAAGGCACTCTTTGACCTGCTATTTTGCTTCATGTTGTTCTCAAGCTACTACAGGTTGTGAAGTTGATACCTTTATCTGTGGCTTATCTTGAGCTTGCTTGGGTAGTAGATCTTTCAATAGGATGGAATCCTACTGCTTAGACATCACACCAAGCACTTGTTGGAAATTTTGCACTTTGCCATATTAGATATTTTGCTAGAATATTTTGATGAATTTTGATGCATTATGGTGATACAGTTTTGTTGTCTATGGCAGATTTTATTTCAAAACAATTTCATCTATGCCTTATGTACTTTTTTTTATTGGTGCTATAAGTGTTTTGTAAATCACTTTGGTATGAGTATATTAAAATTAAAAGCATCTTTGGGTTTGTGTAAATAAAAACAAACAACAAACGATTTGATGAAGAATCTTGAGAAGTTTATTTTGGAAGTATTAATGTGTTTGCCCAATACAAGGGGCGGACACCCCATTCACCCTAGGTTCGAGTGAACGAAGCAACAAAGTATCTAAAAAAATCAAGGAGAAGGAAAAGGAAGTGTTGCAAAACACATTCGTGTTCGCCCCTCCTTTGGGCGAACGCGCTTCAACATCCGAAAGCAATTGTGTTCACCCAAAAGCAAAGCAAAATTGCATTTGCCCCAGTTGAGGGGCGAACATCATGTTCGCCCCTCCTTTGGGTGAATGTACCTTGCAAAGAGAACACATTTTTGTTCACCCCATTTGAGGGGCGAACATCCTGTTCACCCCTCCTATGGACAAACGTGTTTTAAAGAAAGGATCGTGAACGCTTGAAGGAGGGTGAGGCAAAGCGGATTTTGTCAAAATGTGAAGGTAATTTTTGGGCGAAATGGATCATGGTCAAGACCTCCAAGGACACCATATTTATACACATTAAATAATGGTGGAAATGAGTAAATCGAATCATGGATCCTGAGTGGAAAATAAGTTGTGCGAGAGAAGGAGAATTTTCATTATTTCCAAGGTGTAAAGATGTTTTCAAAGCATTCAATGTTTGCAAAATTATCTGTGCACTAACACCCGAGTTGTTGGTTTCCTAGGAATTATTCCCCGAAATATGGATTGTTGCCTCTAAATAAGGGATTTTCAATGATTACAAGAAGGAATTTTCTCATTTTTGTTTCTGATCTGAGATCATTTTTCTCCCTTATGCATTAAATGAAAGAGGCAAAAACCTCTATAAATACTAATGGAATTTCTACTGTAAATGGGGTTAGACACTTTGCAAGAATACTCTCCAAGTTCTCTGCATTATAACAAGGCATCAGGCAACTAAATTTGCAAGTGGTCTTGTGTGCGATTTCCTTTTGTACTTTGTACTTTTATTTTACATTCATATTTCTTATTTGTTGTTAGATTTAAATTGTGCACTTGGATTTAAATATTGCTAGTAAGGGAGTGAATGATGGAGTGTTATTCTGAAGGTTGTTATTGCAAGTTTATAGATAAATTCTGCTGCTTTTTCTTCTATTAAATACTATTCCATGCTTGGGTGAATTTACTATTTTTAGTCTGCCCTAAATCCTACACTTAGGCCTGTGGCCTTATTTTCCATTTCCTTTTGCATTTTTTTATTCTTTCCCGCATCCCTAGTCTTCTACTAGTGTAGGATTTAGTTCGAGAACCAACCCTCTCTAGAGATTGGCACGAGGGACATTTCTTTCCTCCAAAATTTCAATGTTGGTCGTATCTAGGGTGCACAAACATAGTGTTTGTTGATTAGGTAGATATTTTACCAATAATTTTTGGCATGCCAGGTGGGACCTCAAAGTTTCCACTTCCAATAGTATGAAGGTTTGATGTTTGCCTTCATGCTATAACATTAGAACATATGGCAACTAGACTATACTCAAAAATATCTGAATGTGAGAGCATCAAAAGTTGTGTCTCATGAATATAAGATCGAAGGCCAAAAATCCAGATCATCAAATTGTGTTCTATGAACCTTATATTCAAATGTTGGGGAACATACTCAATTAGCTACTTTTTCAGTGTACATCTTCATTACCCCATATATCCCACCTACCATCTATTACATCCTCACGGATAGCAGGTATATGTTTCGCTCCTGTAATCCCAGTAAGTACTACCACAAGTTTCCCACAACCTCTACCCCATACAACCACTAGTGTTCCTCAGCCTACACCCTATATACTAGTCCATATGGCTCAAAAACCTCCACCAAGGCAGTTTCCAACATGGAATAGCTCAGGAGCTTTGAATCTACAAGCACAAAATCTGGTCCCGCAAGCTGCTTTGAAAGCTTTACAGACCTATGATGGTACTGATAAAACCACATATGAACATATTCAATATGTGGCTTCTTTAGCGAGCATCCATGACATAACAGATGAAGATGTAATGATAAAATTATTGGTATTTTCACTGAGAGGTAAATTGCTTTATTGGTACTGATTGTTGCAACCTGGTATCATTACTTCATAGAATCAGCTAGTGGAGTTGCTGATTAAAAATTTTCATGAACAAGTTGATCCATACTCTTTGCTGCACCAGTTTACGATGATTCAAAGACATCCGTAAGAAGAGATAGTTGACTTCAATGTCAGTTTTACATGAAGCTAGAAAAGAGTCCCTGATGGATTATGGCCCACACATGAGCAAGCTACATTCTACTATCTTAGGGTGTTTAGCACCAAAATTGGTATGGTTGTACGACAAGCCAATGTGACTACATTTCCAGACTTGTATACGCAAGCTCAAAAGGCTGAATCTGATTTTATTGTTGTAGGTAGGCTTCCCACGAAGATGACTACGCCCATTGTCCCTGACCTTCCATAGTATCTATATTCAAGTGTATTTTCATAACCCATGCCTTCCATGTATCTGATTCCCTCATAGAGTTCTAGCTGACCTCATGTTTCTCCAATCCCTATCCCACAATGTCTGGCCTAATGTTTTTCTCAGTTCTTGACACAATCAGTTCCCTAGTTGCCAGCACCTATCCCTTTCCTAGCATTGCTAGCACCCTAACTCCCTTGTTGTTACCTGCATCGCAAGCACCTTTACCTTTGCCAGTGCCCACTCCATCGTCTAATATTGACCCCCTCATAGCATTGTTGCAAGAAGTAAATTCCAATAACGTAGCCTTGAGGACAATATCTAATGAGCTTACCATAGTAAGGAAGAAGCAAATGGAGGCTGAGTTTCGGTCTAGGAGATTTCAAAACCCGCCTATTACAAGATAACAATCTTCTACAAGTAGAGGCCTTGAGAAGAGCCAAGCAGTGATGGTGAATGAGGAGATTAGTGCAGTAGAAAAGTATTATTGGTGTTCGACATGTAATGATCCTCATGGAGAAGAAACTTGCATGGTGCATATAGATTATGTGCAAACGCTAGTAGAAAATGCTAGTAGAATGTTCTACTGGCGAATCAGTTAATATTATTAGAGAGGTCGAACACAATTTCATGATGCCATCCTTGGAGCAAGTTTTTGTACTCTCAAGGTTCGGGAAAAAGCTAGTAACTGTAGATCCTACGAAACTCGATCCTTTGAAGGTTCTTGTAGAACCAAAGGTACAAGATGAAAAGCGGCCACCTCCAGCGAAAGGTCCTGGGGTGAGAACTAAGGAGCAAGAGTCTGTCAAGTTAAGAGACTTATTGCCTAAGCTAACTAAGACATCAACTTCTCAACTTGTAGTAGCTACTCAAACACAGAATGAAATACAAGAGTAGGCCAGGGAGTGACTTAAGTATGGTTTAGGAGGAAGATATACCCTTTATTTAAGACCATGGAGTGAGAATTTTTTTGTCAAATATAGAAACTATTAAAAAGATTTTGTGTGGGTTATGCTTTTTGGACTTCCTTATCAACTTATTAATAAAGATGTTTTGAAGAATATTGGAAATTCCCTATGGAAATTCATCAAAGAGGGACCAACTACTAAGCAACGAAAGCATGCTATATACACCCAAACATGTGTTATTATTGATGTTCCAAAATCTTTACCAAAATCTATTAAGAATAAATCTAAATGTAAAGAATGTGATCAAGTGGATTATGAAAACATTCTATTTCAATGTCACAATTATTATGAGAGTAGACACATGGCAAAAGATTGCAAATTAAAAACAATGAAGAAAGATATGGAAGATTTTGATCATGAGATAAACTTCAAGATGAAGCAAGAAAATCATGCTATTGTAGAAGCTAGATTAGATCAAGTATATTCCACTCCAAAAGGAAGTAAATAAAGCCTAACTAAAATATTGGATGACCAAGGCCACCATAACTCCCTCAAATCAAAAAGAAAAAAAGAGGCTTCAAGGGATGAGAAAGTACAATGTGCAAGTTCAAATTCAAAAGGAATTAAAGGTGCAAAGAAAAATTTGTAGGAGTATTTTTTAAAAAAGGAAACCAAAGAGATCAAATTTATTCCACATAAATTATCTTTATTTTCCTCCAGTAGTATAAATCCTCTCTTGACAATAGACATAAAAGTAGTTTAGAGGTCATCCTTTGTACTTTAGGGTTTCATGAGCAACATACTGAAGAAATGAGGATAGAGTAAATCCATATCAATTTAGGGATTTTAGGGTAGAAGTTAATTTTTATGGAGGAGCATCCTTGTACTTAAAGGTTTCTAGGGTAACATAATAAACAAAGTGCTTTTAAGGTCATTCCTTACCCTTCACACCGTTTAGAGCCAGATAAACCTATAGATGATAAATCTCACTATGAATAAAGACAAAATCAAGAAGATTATCCACTTATGTAGAGGAGTTGGAGAGCAAGTGGGTAGTTAAAACTCTCTAGTTGAAATCGAGAGGCCCCAGGTTCAAATCTCTCCTCTCATATGTTGTGGATATGTACATAAGGGGTTACAAATAAAAAAAAATCAAGAAGATTGATAAAGATGAAAGTGTTCTTGATAATGAAAAAGGAGAGGAAGAACTAAGAAGCAAAAATAAAGAGAAAATATATAATGAATGGAAAACAAAAACAAATATCATAGGTGTTGACAAGGAGTGGGGCTAATCCCACAAATAAAAATGAAATGTAATGAAGAAAGTGATATTTTGGAATATTAGGGGTTTGAATAAGACCCCTAAAAAAGAGGTATTAGGGGGTTGACATGTTATATTCAACATATTTATAGATATGGAAACCGGATAGCAAATATTTTAGTCATTTGTGGTGTTGATTTGCATCTTAGCAAAATTCAAAGGATTGAACAAATAAGATTTAATCTCCTAATAAAAATGATATCGAGTTGATTGTTGCAATATAGCATTTTGAAGAAGATGATGAATATCTTTGATAGAAAAGCAAATGAAAAATATCTTTGATAAAAAGGCAAGTTGAATATGGTTTAATTAAATTGATAACAATGTAATAAGAGTAACATAATGTTTTGTTATTTTAAGATGAGTGACCCCTAATAAACCACACATAGCTTATTAAAAAAAAAAATTCTAATGTTATCCAAATCTTTGGCTCCTTTATAATGATTATTTCAATTTGAAGATTATAGTTTCTACATACTTGAATTACTTAAAATAGTATCATATTTATTTCCACATATATATTAAGCCTTTAACATAGGGTGTAGGAAATAATGTTAACTAATGGTTGTATAATTATGTAGTTAAATAAAAATAAATTACATTCACATCACTAAGTTGAATAGATATATTATTCAAATGAAACATAATAAATTTATGTATTTAACAAATAGCATACATAACTAGAACCCAAAATCAGATTTCACATGGTTATGATGCTTTACTTTGATTATATGAGGCACTATGTGTGCTTGTGCATGAGTTCATGTGTGTTCCTGTATTTCTATCCCTAGAATGATATGCAACTAGAACATACTATAATATTTGTATACTTTGATGCATCAAATTTACTATAGAGATATTTTTTTCTCTATGTAATGCATTACATTAAGAAATTTTACATATATAAATATATACATTATTGATATCAGGTTTTATTTTTTTCATACCATAACACATAAAGCAAAAGTTATATCTATGTTTTCCATCTATACAATAAAGCATGTACAAGAGGTGCCACATACATAAAAGTACACATAATATTTCAAAATGTTAGCAATTCAATATTCTTTGCAGAATATCACAATAAATCAAAACAAGATATTCTCACAATATATTCAATTCAACAATGAACAGTAACTCACAATATAATATTGGTATCTCTACTTAAGTAATGCAATGCTTATTCTTTAACACTTTATTGCAATGCTTTATCTTCAACAAATACATACATAAGACTCTTCATATTCACAACCCTTGACCTTTCTAATTACATAAACTTTTCATCTCCTCACACACACAAGATCTAACACTTCATCTCTCAATACATAATAATAAATCTCACATACTTAGATAAAGATAAAGACTTAAGATTATATATACTAAATGATAATATCTTACATAACTCATAACTCCACACGTATTAACATGACACCTTACTTACATAACTCACACTTACTGATGCAGGAGAATCCGGTGAGGGAAAAGCAATCTTGCATCCTCCAAATTCTTTTCTTAATTCTCTGAGTACTTTGAATTTAGTGTGGTTCCTATCCTTTCCCACGGGGAAGCTTTGTAAAAGGAAAGGGAAGTTTCGAGGAAATTTTTATTGCAAAGGCAGAAGTTGGGCTGGGGTCACGAAATCGCGACCCCAAGGCATCGACGAGAGCAAAGGCCAGTTTGGGTTGCGATATCGCGACGCCAGTTGGTAACTTGGGCAAAGGGGAGCTTTCGTCGTGATATCGCGACGTCGCGATATAGCGACGTCGCGATATCGCAACGTGTTATCAAAGAAAGCAAAGGGCGATGCAGACTTGAAGGGAGGTTGGTTTGGTCGTGATATCGCGACGTCGCGGTATCGCGACGTGTCTTGCAAAGAAGAGAAAGGTTGATATTTGGGTCGTGATATCGTGACATGTCACGATATCGCGCCATGTCACGATATCGCGGCTTTGTTTGCCAAAATGAAGGCGGGAAGACAGTGGGTCGCGATATCGCGACTGATAGGAAGTCAAGCTTATGAAAACACGAAGGCTGGTGAGAAGGCAAGCTGCAGTGACACGTGGTCTCCATGTGTCTTATGGTGACGTGGCCAGTTGAATACCGAGCCAGAGTTAGACGCACGGCTGCCGCGAAGGTTAAAGTTTAAAATTGACGACCGCGTGTATTAAAGAGGGGGATGGCTTTCGCAATAGTACAGAGCATGGACATTATGGGCGTAACAGAGACTGAAAGGACGATCTGAGCAAGGCGGCGTCGGCAGGTCAGAGAAGATCATTAATGGGGGTTCCTCATGGTGGGTCGGACAATGGCCCCTTTATGACAGAAATTTGGAAGTTCGACCGAGGGAGGGAAAATTCGAATTTGAAAATGGATAGGCAGAGCATTGATGGCCGTGAGGATCGGGGCCTCGATAAAAACCCAAAAATCTGTAATAGGAGGGATGGTGAATTCGGGATTGGAGGGGAGGACAGGGGAGAACAGAGCCGAAGCCGAGACCGGCCATTGTAAGCCTGCGGGCTATTTTATTTTAATGCATGTAAATATTTGAAATTGGAATGAGAATGCAGAGTTTGTAAGGTCCCTGTTTCTCCGTCTCCGTCAGTGGTATCAGAGCCCGTAGCTCCTGAGCGTACAACAGACCGTCGAAAGAGAGAGGCAGTTGTACCAGGACGTGTGGGAGGGCTTGAGTTCAGAGAAGATGCCTCCGAGAAGAAACCCGGTGGGTGGCAGAGGCATGGCAGCAGAAGATTTCCGGGCTTTGCAGCGGCAAGTCCAGGCCCTGCAAGAAGAGCTACGCAGAGGACGTGAGCCGAGAAGGGATGCAGACAGTGAGGATGAGGTGGAAGAGGGGAATGAGTTTGAAGAAGAGGAGGAAGATGTAGACTCGGCACAGGCCCGGCTATACAAGGCCATATCCCAGATCGGGAAGAGGCCGAAGTTAGAGGTTCCCACGTATTTCGGGAACTTGAACCCAGAGGAATTGATAGACTGGGTGAATGAATTAGAAGAATACTTCAAATACGAAGAAGTTGAAGACCCTAACCGGGTCAGATTTTCTAAGACCCGACTGAAGGGTCATGCTAGCATCCGGTGGAAGGGGGTGCAGCTGGAGAGAAACCGAAGAGGAAAGGAGAGAATAACGAGGTGGGACAGAATGGTGGAGAAGTTAAAAAGATAGTTTATCCCCGTTGACTATGAACTGGATCTACTACGAAAAATGCAAAGCTTGAGGCAGATGAACAGGACAGTTCAAGAATACACGGAGGAATTCTATAAAATCTCCATCAGAACCGGGCATTTGGAAGCTAGCAAGGAAAAAGTGGCCCGTTACATCAATGGGTTGAGACCGAGTGTGCAGGAGGAGTTGAGCTTGGTTCGGGTAAGCACCATCGAAGATGCTTACCAATTTGCTTTGAAAGTGGAAGAAAAGCTGAACCGAAGGTTTGACAGCAAGCAAAAAGTAAAAGGACCGGGAGGAAAGAACGGTGGAAAGAAAGAAGGAAAGGAAGAGAAGAAAGAAGAGGAGAGCAGCACCCAGGATCAGAAAGAAGAAGATGAAGACCCAAAACCGCAAGTTCAGAATGATAACTACCCGAGAGGAAGGGGTAGATCTGGACGCGGGAATGAAAGGGGAGTATTCCGTGGAACATGTTTCCACTGTGGTGAAGAAGGGCATCGTGCATTTGAGTGCCCACAACACCGAGAAAGGACAAACAAGAGGCCAGTGGGTCCTGCCAAAGCAGTTGTGGCAGTTGAAGATGCTGATTCAGAACATTCTGAAGAAGCTGAAAAGGGAGAAGCAATGACTGTGAGGAGGACCATGTTGGTGGAAGAAGGCAAATCTGAACAGAGGAGAAGCCTGTTCCGTACCCGGTGCAAGAGTGCAGGCAAAGTTTGCAATGTGATCATCGACAATGGAAGTACAGACAACTTAGTTTCCGAGGAGATGGTTACTAAGTTGCGCTTGGAGAGAAGGAGGCACCCACACCCGTATCGGATTACGTGGTTGCGGAAGGACCACCGAGCTTGGGTCCGAGAACAGTGTTTAGTCACGTTCCAGATCGGGAGATACTGGGATGAAGTCCTGTGTGATGTATTCCCCATGGATGCATGCCATTTGCTGTTGGGCAGGCCATGGCAGTTTGATTGGAGTGCAGTGCATGATGGTCGTGCAAATACTTATTCCTTGGTGAAAGATGGAATGCGGCACAATTTGAAGCCATTGCAGACCAAAGATGAGAAGGTGTGCAGTAATGCCAGAATTTGCCTGGTAGAGGGCAGAAAACTTTGCCAAGAAGCAAGATTTGAGCCGGATATAAAGGTTGATGAATGTTCGGAGATATTGCAAGGGATGCAACTCGAACAACGTAGAAGTGAAGGTCACTTCTCCTTCTTACCCGGGGTGTCTGATGCAGGAGCATCCGGTGAGGGAAAAGCAATCTTGCATCCTCCAAATTCTTTTCTTAATTCTCTGAGTACTTTGAATTTAGTGTGGTTCCTATCCTTTCCCACGGGGAAGCTTTGTAAAAGGAAAGGGAAGTTTCGAGGAAATTTTTATTGCAAAGGCAGAAGTTGGGCTGGGGTCGCGAAATCGCGACCCCAAGGCATCGGCGAGAGCAAAGGCCAGTTTGGGTCACGATATTGCGACGTCGCGATATCGCGACGCCAGTTGGCAACTTGGGCAAAGGGGAGCTTTCGTCGCGATATCGCGACGTGTTATCAAAGAAAGCAAAGGGCGGTGCAGACTTGAAGGGAGGTTGGTTTGGTCGCGATATCGCGACATCGCGGTATCGCGACGTGTCTTGCAAAGAAGAGAAAGGTTGATCTTTGGGTCGCGATATCACGACATGTCGCGATATCATGCCATGTCGCGATATCGCGGCTTTGTTTGCCAAAATGAAGGCGGGAAGACAGTGGGTCGCGATATCGCGACTGATAGGAAGTCAAGCTTATGAAAACACGAAGGCTGGTGAAAAGGCAAGCTGCAGTGACACGTGGTCTCCACGTGTCTTATGGTGACGTGGCCAGTTGAATACCGAGCCAGAGTTAGACGCGTGGCTACCGCGAAGGTTAAAGTTTAAAATTGACGACCGCGTGTATTAAAGAGGGGGATGGCTTTCGCAATAGTACAGAGCATGGAAATTATGGGCGTAACAGAGACTAAAAGGACGATCTGAGCAAGGCGGCGTCGGCAGGTCAGAGAAGATCATTAATGGGGGTTCCTCATGGTGGGTCGGACAATGGCCCCTTTATGACAGAAATTTGGAAGTTCGACCGAGGGAGGGAAAATTCGAATTTGAAAATGGATAGGCAGAGCATTGATGGCCGTGAGGATCGGGGCCTCGATAAAAACCCAAAAATCTGTAATAGGAGGGATGGTGAATTCGGGATTGGAGGGGAGGACAGGGGAGAACAGAGCCGAAGCCGAGACCGGCCATTGTAAGCCTGCGGGCTATTTTATTTTAATGCATGTAAATATTTGAAATTGGAATGAGAATGCAGAGTTGGTAAGGTCCCTGCTTCTCCGTCTTCGTCACTTACTAACATGACACCTCACTTACATAACTCCACACTTGTATGACACCTACTTTTTTTTTTTTTTGTACACAAGCCCACTCACACACACACGCCCCACGGTGGTTTGAACCTGGGTCTCCCGAAAGAAAGCCCAAAGCCCTAGATTAGAGTATTTACATGGTATTTGCATTATTTTACAAGGTTCCGAATAATGTAATACTTCCAACATAAAATCGTATTATAACTAGCTGAAACATATATATACATAACCCAATTATATGGTTCAAAAGTAAACAAAATTCACACTTTATCTAGTAAACCTCTAAATTAGAGTAAATAAAATATGGATGCAAAACATTTGAAATAGTATATGAGCAACAGTAAAATACCATACTAATAAGTAGTATACTAACAAGGTAATATGAACAAGAGTTTTTTTGTCCTGATTTGACAATACTTTATTATGTAATATTTAATCAATTAAAAATAAATAATATTTGGGTTTACAAACACAAATAATCAATATAAAAAATTAAATTTATATGCATTTAATTTCAACCATCATAAATATACTTCTTTACACAAATTCATTAATAAGACCTTTAATTTAAATGGCATGTACTCCCTCCAAATAATGGAATGTGCCTTCTTAGATACCCCGATGCATCTTATTGAAGTAAATATTGCAATTGTGAGCACCACCATGTTCCTCTATTAACTCGATCCCTCTACTCATATTTCACATTAAGCATATCTTAAAAAGTGAATAAGAACACAAATTGATATGTAAACTTGTTTAACAAAGTAAACTTTGGAATTCAAAATATTATTATATTAATTATTATTAGCTTTTGACATACCTAAAAGAGAAATCTGAGAGTCATCAACTGAGCTTGAGATATTTTCTTGATCAAGAGATCTTTTGTCATGAGCTTGCTTTTTCTGACCCCAAATAACAAGATATAATCCAATTGCTATTGAAATAGCCCCTAAAATACTGCCAACACATACACACACTATTTCACTTAAAATAGAAATCTTAATTCTACAAATTTTATTTTGAATCATATATATATATATATATAACAAAGGAAAGTTTAATATAAGAATAAACAAGCATATTTAAATATTCCCTTTAAGAATTTCACTTAGAATAGAAATCTTAATTCTACAAATTTTATTTTGAAATATATATATATATATGACAAAGGAAAGTTTAATATAAGAATAAACAAGTATTATTAATATTCCCTTCAAGAATGAATGAGTGTGTGTGATACACACACAAACATACACACTCATTCACTTAGCATAGAAATATTAATTCTATAAACTTAATTGGCAATCATGTTATATATTTATAACAAAGGGAGGTTTAAAAGAAGAATTAAACAAGCATATCTTAATTTTTCATTTAAATTAGGATCATATTTGCAAAATATTATAAATAAATAGTGTCTTTATATTTGTTAAATTTTCTCATTTGTAATCATGTAAATATTGATGAAATCCTTTATTATATGTGTAACAACTACAGTTTCATCTATATTAAATGGCATGAGCTCAACCTGATAAATTCCTTTAGTTTCAAGGAGGATACCCAAGTTCAAATTTTGCCATTAATTGCTAAGTTATTATAATACCAATACATGGTGATGGTGTAATATAGGAGGGGACCCATTTCAATCCCATATAATGAATTTAAAAAAATTCTAGTTTCATCTATGAGGTATCATGTAATATGAGATATCTAAAATCATAGGCCTATTAGAAAGATATTATGATATATTCAGAAATATATTAAATGGTTCTATTAAGTTGCATGCATTCAAGGAAATATTACCTTGCAATATATCAAATGGGTATATGGAAGAGAAAACTTTGATCTAAGTTCCAACTAAGTATATATTTTTTCCATTTCTTGGTTAATAGCTTTTGAAAAAATGGGGGTAGGCCTAAGATTACCCCTTAGGATTCCTTCTCCTTTTGCAAGCAAGTCTCTAGGATAAAATCTATGTCTAATAATAACCACTTAAATTGTCCTTAAGATATTACTTTTATCCCTTATTCTAGCCTTAGAACATCAGATACTTTCAATATATTAGCCTTTATAGTAGGTTCATATTAGTTATACATGTCATGAAAAACACCATAATAATTGACTAGGTCTAGAAACTTGAAATCTTGAAAACTAGTTGTGTTGAAAAGGTCCTAAGAGGGTCAAAATCTAGTTTCTCCATTATATATCCTATTGTTTGAAACCATATTCAAACATATTGGAAGTTTACATTTATAATTACATATTAAATTAAATATTTTTATCATTTATAATTGGATATTTTAGAAGCATTTACTTAACTTATATAGAACCAAAACATCACAATCATTAATCAAAAAAGGTTTCTTTAATTGAGTCTCCTCAAGGAAGCATTGAAGAAGCATTAAAGGTCATCAAGCATGCAAGGAGAAACATCAAGTCAAATTGCTCAAGGAAAGGTTCTTCACATCTCCAAAGTTCATCCCTCGATGATTAGTATAAACTTCTTTTTTGTATCTTTAATTTAATTTATTAATTTGCATTCAAATATTTCATTTGCTTACATTCAGATTATATAGTAGATATTATGGGGTGCAGTATTGGTTCCCTTCCCTCGGTTTACCTTGGGATGCCACTGTTCAAAGGTGCATCAAAACCATCGTTGTGGGATTCAGTAGTTGAAAGAGTTCAGAAAAAGTTACCGGGGTGGAAAGGTGCCCTTTTAAGTCAAGTGGGAAAGATTTTATTGGTCAAAGCCACATAAAAAAGCATCTCGGTGTACTTCCTCTTCTTGTTCAAGATTTCGAGAAAAGTTATTAATAATTTAGAGCAAATCCAGTGATCCTTCTTGTGATCAGGGTCTGAAGAGAAGAGATTCCACCTGGTGGCATGGGATCAAATCTACAGTAGGAGAGAAGGAGGTTTAGGTTTGAGAAGGCTAAGAACGTTGAATAGAGCCTTGATTGTAAAACAATCTTGAAAATTAGTTCAGGATGACAATGTCAGTTGGGTTAAGATTGTGAAGGCTAAGTATCTTGGCGGTGGCAGCAATTTCCTGAAATCCTAAGCTCTCCCGATGGGGTCTACTTTTTGGTCCAGCATAGTTGGTATTTGGGTGGGATGTGCATAAAGGCCTTCTTTGGGTGGTGGGGGATGGTTATTCCATTGATTTTTGGGGATATTCTTGGGCCTCGCCATCCCCTCTTGAAGATTGCCCGACCTTCGCCTATCTGAAGCCAATCATAGATAGGTTCTTTGGTCCCAAAGTTTCTAACTTTTTAGAATTATTCAATGGTCATCTTCGATGGAAGTCCTTTGAATTTCCAAATATTTCTTAGGAGGAGAAACTTGCTTTTAAAATTTTAAAAAACTCTATAAAATGGCTTCTAACCTTGGGTATTGGTCTTCATGATAGGTCGGTTTGGGGTCCTAAGAAATATGACTAGTTTTCAGTTAAGTCTGCTTATGGTTGATTGGACTATGATTCAGATCCCTAGTTCCTAATGAATTAAGTTTGGATTAAAGGCCTGACTCCTAAATTCAATGTGTTCTTTTGGTTGGCAATTTAGGGAAAGTGTACTACTCTTGATAATCTTCAAAAATGGAGAATGATTTTTCCTAATAGGTGCTTCCTGTGCGGTAGGGCTTTTGAATCACCTTTCTATTTATTTTATCATTGTGCTTATTACCCTTGAAGTCTTCTGTCAGTTCTTTTTGAAGTTGGGTGTTGCTTGGGTTTTGCCTAACTCGTTGGAGGACCTGGTTGTTCAATGGATCTCACCCTTCTCCTCTCCCCACATACACCAGTTTTAGAAATTCGGGTTACCCCATATTTGGTGGCAGGTGTGGAAGGAAAGGAATACCTACACCTTTAAAAATATTTGCCATATTGAGTCATCAGTCTCCTCGAGGGTCATTGTAAATACAGTGGAAAATGTGAAAGCTTTAAAACTAGATTCGATAACTTGTGAAGGGAAGATCGATTTGGAGAGTACGTTGGGTTTTTTAACTCAGCATCATAATATAGTGAGCAGGGTGAGTTAGGACAAGTCTAGCACGATTTGGGAACCTCCTCCATTGGGTTGGCTGAAATTCAACTTTGACGGAGCTTCTAAAGGGAACCCTAGTCCGGCGGATGCAAGGGGTTTGTTTAGAAATTCATAGGGTAAAATCCTTCTTGCCTTTGTTGAAAACATGGGTCACCAAACCAGCCATTTCGCTGAAGCTCAGGCATTACTTCAGGGTGTTTTCCAACTAAGCTGGGTGAATTGCAAGAAAATACTCATAGAAGGAGATTCACTCAATGTTATCAACATGGTTAATGGCAACCAAAATCCCTCCTGGACTATTGCAAATTTTATAATTGAAGCCAAGAGAATGATTCAAAATTTAGAAGAAGTCCAATTCAAGCACCGATCCAGCGAAGGTAACAAAGCTGTAGACTTCTTGGCTAATCAAGGTCTTACACAGCAAGATCTTCACATTTGGACAGGTAAATTTTGAGATGGCCTTAGATCATTGGACAATGAATTTAGGCAAAGGTTAAACTCGAGTTAGAATACTTAGGGCGGGTGGCCGAAACCCTCCCCATTGGTTGTTGCTTTGTGAATGTTTTGGTCGGGCTTGCGTACCTAGTTTTTTGTCTATGTTTAACAATGCGGGCCTGCATGTCCATCTTTTATCTCTATTTGGCTTATGTGTCTGGGTTTGTTCGGCTAGTATATGTTGGTTTGGGTGTAGGTAATTGTGTCCAATGGTTGGTTGACTTTAATGTTTGAAGTGTCCTCAGTATCCTAGTGGTTGGATATTAGCTTCTTTTTGTTATAAGGTTTGGAGGTCCTTTCAAAACTCCTTTCGTCCAACTAATCAAAAAAAAATTATTTGGCCTATTTTTTATAATAATTGTCTTCAAATAATGAGGTTTTAATAAAAATATTTATATTAATAATTAAAATGGATTTCAAAGCAAACACGTACATTTTAAAATGAAACTAAGAAAATATGGAATGTGTAACAAATAGATATTTGTATTCAAAATGATTACTTTAAACCCTATTTATTTCAACCTTTATGTGAAAATGTGTTTCCCATAAAATATCTAAAGTGACATGGAGATATAGTGAGTCATGCACATGTAAATCTTTCTTATGATGAAAAAATATTTCTAGATGGATGATGGGAGAAAACTTATGTTTATTGAACCAATTATATTCACTAGTTGATATCAGTGCAGTTGTTTTTACAAGATAGACAAAGATTACATACCCTATGCTTAGCTGATTCATTCTTATTTTATTTGAAATAGAAATGTTCATTTGAAAAATAATGATCCAAAAATGGAATTGATAGTAAAAGATGGTAATATTTGGCATCCATGACTCGCAAAGTTTTAGAACTAGATCAAAGTTAATGTCAATCCAGTATAACTCAAGTATGTTATATTCAAAAATATATAATCAACCAAATTCCTTAGCTTAAGAATTTCCACTTGGTATTTGTTGAACCGAGGAATTGTCCTAAATTATAAATTAATGTTTGTACATGTAGGTCAAATTCATGATCTCATTTGTAGCACAACAAGCCAAAAACTTTTGTTTGAAAATTCGGCTAAGTGCTTTAAAGGCTTAAGAGGTTGCTCAAAGCCATGATGAATAAAATTGGACCCTTCTCAGTAGTAATGTCAGCATCGCATCGCAAAAGACCAGATATGTAAAATGAATAAAATCGAGTGCATAAAGTCAGGCAACTTTTAGCGATGACATCTAACATCTCCAAACCAAAGCTCAACATCATACAAAAAGAATAGATGCACAAAGTCGGTATGTATAAAGTCGAGATGCATAAGGTCGGGCTTCATAAAGCAAATAACTTGTTCTCATCACTAACAAAAGCATGCACTTCTAAACAAAGATAAAGTGTAGCAATCTCGGGGAATTTTCAGCATTGACGTCAACCACCCAATGTCAAATTCAAAATCATGTAACAAGTATCATCGGTGAAAAAAATTGGAATGAACCAAAGAGTGCATCGAAGCCCATCCCAAGGTGACATCATTAAAGCATTAGTAAGGTCTGGTTTTGTTACAAGAAGCTCTGCAAGTAAAGTAACAAGCCCAACTTTAAAACAAGTACTCACAAAACATCTTTTTTAGACATGCAATGACCATAGTGCCTTCCAGTTGTTCCAGCTAACGATATTGAAGCTTGAAAATGAATAAATCAGTTCAGCCACTTGCAACAAGCAGTTGCAGATCAATGGAGCAGATTACATGGAAATTCAAATTCAAACATAAAATGAAATCTGAAATGATAACCTCAGCATCTTGAGGTTTTTTTGCCAGGTTGTTTTCATAGGAAACTTGTAACTAATTGTAAATCTTATGTTGTAAGTTTCAAAACACAATCTATAAATAAGTCGTGGCACCTCTAGTTGAAGGGGCGGCTCTATAGTATTTTCCTAGATGCTCGCCATGTAATCTTGTTAACAATTAATGAGAAGTGATAGTTGCTTGACCTCCATTGTTGTGTAATTAAATATTTTTATGAATATATATTTACTTTAAGTCATTTCTGTTACACTTTCATGATTAGCTTATTTTATAAAAGTGAATTCTGCTATTTAGATCATTGTTGGATTGTTATTCATTTAAGTCTTTAGAATGATTAAAGTATGTAATTGAAGTTGAATTAATTTATTATTGCATCTAACAATGGTCGGTTTGTTATGTATCATCTACATTGGTTGTGTTAGCATGTTACATAGTAATGTTTAATGTTATTATACTATATCTCGTCCACCTTTTACTCATTTCTTTACACCCTTACTTTCTCTTAACCCTTTCATCTCTTTCCCTTTAGCTTAAACCCTTGTTTTTACTTCACAAACATTACAAGGATTTGGCCTTCTCCAAAGGTTGAATTGAGAGAAATCTCATTCATCCAAAACATTGACTAAAGTCTAGGGTGCATTCAAAATACATATACTAGGTAGATTTTAAGCCAATAGTTTGTTCATGGCATACTTAGTGGGATGAATTATGATAATTTATTCACCTACCTTATTTGAGCAGAAACTTGGTGGAATTTTGTCATACAAGATTGTAAAATTATCAAACCTAGTTGCTATCATTTTTTAGTTGTGTAGTATGATGACAAGATCCATAGCTAAAAAGCTAGATACTCCACCGACGTTTCTTGAATTACCTTCATTTAAATAAATACAAACCAAGTCTCTCGAGAGTCTTTATCATAATGTGTAGATTCTACATTCTCTAGCTCTTTTGAACCCTCAGGAACATCTAATTCTAAAGTCATGGCTCACAATCAACAAAAGGTTCCTCAAAATTAGGTCTAGCATATGTGTAAATGATATTCCTCAAGAAACACTCAAAGCTTTGCCTACCTATATGGTACAAGCAAGCCCACATACGAACATTGCCATGATTTGGTCTCATTGGCTACAATTCATAACATACGAGAGGAAGATATTATGGTTAGGCTTCTTGCATTATCTTTTAGAGGAAATATACTACACTAGTATCGAACCTTAGAAGATGAAAGTATCCACTCATGGGTTAATTTGGCAAGACCTTTTGTCGAAGAATTCAATGAGATAGAAGATTCCTTTTCACTCCTCACCCAGTTTACAGTTATTCAGAGATATTCTTAGGAAATCATCACAAACTTTAATATTAGGTTAGGTAGAACTTGGGAAAGGATTCCTTAAGATATTATACCTCCTGGTTGGTAGAACCCTGAAGGTTTTAGCACAATATTTAATAAATAAATAAATAAAATAACATTTTATTTAAGAGAATCAATGTTGCATTGATAAGGGGTTCCCTCCAATGGTTTTAAAGATATGTTTTATTATTCAATCATGGATAGTTTCAAATGATAGATTGTACAATGCTTTATACCTACCCTAACCCTAACCCTACGTCACTTCATCATGATGATTCATAATAATTAATATAATTAATTATTATGACTATGCTAAACCTTAACCCTAATAATATAATATAATAATTAATTTTTATATTATAAGTATACTAACCTTAAGATTTTAAATGTATTATATTATTATTAGTAATAATGAGGGTTAGGATATAGGATCCTAACATGGCACACTCCTTAAAACAACTTTGTCCTCAAAGCTGGAACCTTCGTCTTGTAATCTTCTCATTATGCTCTGGAAAAAAGGTTTTATGTTTACCATTTGCGCCATTGCAGCGGCAAATATGCGGAAAGATGTCTTCTAATCGTTACTGTACGGTAAAAGTTCATGTCCAGAATCATCCCATAGATTATGCCAAAACAGTGCTTGTTTCTGTTCTCTTGCTTTAAATTTCTCAAATGTTCTCTCGTCTTAGTCAACTTGAGACACTGCAAACTTTTGGACAATTCTGGCAGAAGCTTCTCGCAGTGCATTGTTCAAGGCTAGAATCCCACTCACACCCAATTCATCATCCTCAAATATGACCACTATTTCTCTCCAGTAAAAAAGTTGTTGAGCAGACAAGCTATTGCCTTCATTTGTGCAGGATCATTGCCAATCATTTGAATGGAATATGTGGAATGCTTCATGGACATAGATTGATCATTGCCGGCAATCGTAATCAGCGGTACTTGTGCATAACTTAGATCAATAGGACGAGGCAATTACATATATGATATAGCCCCATATAATATGTGTATTGCTTTTAACGTCAAATTTATGCTCCATAGTTGTAGACAGGCGTTGATGCAGCTGTAGGAGATGGAGAATTTGTGGAGGATAACTGTGATCGGGTATGACTATGCATGACTTTGGGATTCCAACTATCCCAATTGTTGATTCCCTCTCATGGTTTTAAGGAGTTCATAAGGGGGCGAATCGCGAATATGAGACATGCATCTCATTGCAATCTCCTGTCCACTATTTGAAGAGAGAAGTGAAGAGAAGATCGCTATCATACGGTACTTCCACCACTGTCATCACTACCGAAGCTGAGTAAGGAGACTACAGGAAGAAAGGCACCCCCTGTCTATCTCCGCAGAGTACGAGGAATCAATCCTCTCCAAGTGGATAAGCTTGATATGACATCTTGGCAAATTCATAGTATCCATCTTCCCATATTAACATCGTGTGACTTCGCTGTTTAAACCTCCAAAAAAAAATGGCATAACACCATCCGCTCTCGTGGCATAGACTTTTCAGCGTCTCGTGTAAGATCATTCTCCTTTCCTCGCTTTGAATATTTTCTCGGCGTTCAACTTGCTCGAACTTCAAGGGCATCGGCCGCGTTTGTTCTTTAAAGTTTTACCTTATTTTCAGAGCTTCGCACTAGCTGGCTCGAAACGAAGGAAAATTGTTACTGCGAGGATGATGTGCCAAGTGCCAACACTCGTAGTATCTAAATCAATGAGCACCAAAGCATCGACACAGTGGGAAGGAGATATCTTTTCAAAGTAAACACAGGTAGAGCGTCATTGAAAATCGCACATTGGCAACTTTCATTAAGCATAAAGGTAAATACAGTGTCGTTGAATTACCTTGGACACTTTAGAATGTTTTAAGCTAATCGCCATTGCTAAGTCACACCAACGAAGTCTTAATATCAAACTCACTAACGTCTCAACAGAATAGCCATTTTTAAGAGGAGGTCAAAAATAGTTTTTGATCAAAGCTAGTACATCCACAAATGCTATTGATTTGAAGAATTAGAAAGCCACGCACTCACAAGGGAAGAAAATCATGAGCTCCGCGTTAGGGTGGTAAGTTTGAATAAGATGTTTTCCTATAATACTCCTCGTTTTCCTGACGAGATTCTCAACACTTGTTCATGTCCTAATCTATTCTGGAGTGTCTCATGTGCTTCAGCAAGTAGGTATCTTTAATATAATTAATATACTGTAAAAATCAACGTCATTGGTGTTATTATTGTATCACAATACAAAGTCGTAATTTATCCATACCAACCATATGCGTGCATGTGAACAAAACGAAGTCGTATGTCTTTTTATTTAAGGGCCCGAAAGATCTCGGAATTTGTCATGCAACTATCCACACGTCAAATTAATATAGTCGTACATCGTAAAATTTCGAGAAGACGTATTTTAACACGGATTTGCCCTACTTGACCGTTAACTAAATCTATTTATTGGAAAACAATATTCACTTACGTAAAAATAGGTACCATGCACCATTTGATTTAAACTAATTGATACGTTACCGGAACATTCCTTTGGTAATCTTCAGCATGCATAAGTAAAGGCTTCATAGGGCAGTTGATCTGAGACCACACAGTGAATTTGGAGCGCCAATCGAGAGTCCAATGGAAGCACAAAAACCAGTGATCAGCATCGCAGTACATCAAAAGTCAGCAAACACATCAATAGCAAAGAACGATATTGGAATATGCTAGCTAATAGTCGTTGTAAACCAATTTTAGGGTCTACGTGGCGGAACAACTGTGAAACTATTGCACGCTGGTTGAGTGCAGTTGAAGTGATAGTCACGCATGCAACGGGAAGGAGCAAGAACCGTTACAATCTTACCCTAACTAAGCATTGCTAAGATCTAAATGAACCAGCTATGACTCCTTATATCTGACTTCTCTTTTGACGATGCTCAATGAGAATACTGACTATGTTTGAATTTTCCACACGTGACTCCAAATTTCTACGAGAGTGTTTCTTGCCCATCCTCTAGCTTATTGGCTCAAGATTGTCCTGCACAATATTCTTCTGGTGATTGCGCGCTTCTATAACATTCACCAATGCTTCCAAAAATAGTGGCTCGAACAGGTGTATAAGAATAGCCCTACGATCTTCCAACGGCTCGTCAAAAATTCACGTAGTAGTCTAGCTCAAAATAAAGTTTATCAACGTTCACTCGAATTCTTCGAGGTGATTCAATAATTGCGAATGATGTACTGCCTATTCTACATAACAAAGACATTGGTCAAAGAAAATGGAGCGGCTTTTTGGGATCATCCGCTTCTTCTCTGTATGAATGCACTTCATCTTTCACTTGAATCAACTATTGAATTTATGAGATAACAGATGAAACGAGTGACGGAAGGTCTGAAACGTGTGACACTTGGTCTGAAGTGCAGGATCACTACAACCATTGTTCTTTTCTCCGAAAGGATAATCAAACCCAACACTGTTAATCTTCCAGCCACTGTTAATCTTCCAGGTTCATTGTTGAGAAAATGGTGGTGGCCAAGGCGGAGAGCGCTTGTCTAATAGCAGTATGCAAGATATGTTTTCTCCTATAGTCTTGCTTAAAATGTATACTTCCTATATACCCAGCAGATAACCCAATTGATCCTTTGTTGGAATATATTCATTGAGTTTTTCAGAAGCTGTTGTTTCTTCCTCAACATTAACTAGATTATTGGCGAAACCATTGGCGAAACCATTGCAGACACTATTGGAGATATCATTGGAGAATTGATTTTGCTGCATAAGGGTCATACTGAGTTGGCTTCCACCTTAATTGTGTGTATCACCCATATGCAGATCTGCAAAATACAATTTTTGTAAGCCTTCATCCTTGATTTTCTCCTCTTCCTCATTCACTTCAGTTAAGAAAAATTGTATTTTTAGGGTTTTGATAAAAAAATTGCATTGTGGAAGTTGTGCTTTCAATGGACTTTAGTTCAGAAATTTTATTGTTTGAAATATTTTTTTCTTTCTCCGGAATTGCAATAGGTACCTTTTGTAAATCCATGGCTACGAACTCTTCTGAAGGAAAAAAAAATTCTCCCCTTGGGTATTTATTAGATACTCCAACTTACTACAAATATTGTCAAAAAGTTCTTGTTCCTTGCTTTTATTATAATATGGTTCATTCACAATTTCCATGCTTTTGCTTTTTTTTAATATAATATCCATGTCATCCTAATCGATGTTGAGGGTTAAATTTAATTTTTACCGATTGGATCAATCAAATGGGTTCCTAATGGTGTAGGGTTTGAACTTCATCACCTCCATTTTAATTTCCTCTTTCAATCCATTGATGAAGCAATATATGAGAAATGCTTCATCCAACCCTATGTTGTGTTTGGTGATATCATCAAACCGAGTTGCATACTCATGCACGGAAGTGTCTTGACGAAGAACCCTGAGCAATTCCCACATGGTTGGGTCCCACATGGCTCTAATACCAAATGGTAGAACCCTGAAGGTTCTAGCACAATATTTAATAAATAAATAAATAAAATAACATCTAATTTAAGAGAATCATTGTTGCATTGATAAGGGGGGCCCTCCAATGGTTTTAAATATATGTTTTATTATTCAATCATGGATAGTTTCAAATGATAGATTGTACAATGCTTTATACCTACCCTAACCCTAACCCTATGTCACTTCATCATGACGATTCATAATAATTAATATAATTAATTATTATGACTATGCTAAGCCTTAACCCTAATAATATAATATAATAATTAATTATTATATTATCAACTATACTAACCTTAGGATATTAAATATATTATATTATTATTAGTAATAATGAGGTTTAGGATATAGGATCCTAACACTGGTCCTCTCGTATACATTTACTACATCAGAGCATTAGGTCTCGACCTAGGACTACAAACACAATAATCTAACATGATAACTTTTTTCTAGGTCTATCAAGCAACTATCACCACTGAGCATACACTAATCCCTGCGGAAAGGTCACCTCCTAGGATTGTAATGTTGTATTATGTAGAGATAGTTTAGCCTACCCAGGAAAAGAAAATCCCTGTCACAATTACACATCTCCCTTCAGTCGCTCATATTCCTACTCCCAATGCATTACCTTCAGTACCTACTCTGTTAGTCTTACCAACACCTAAGCCAAAGAAATATCTAATAATGATAGAGGTATTGTCTACCCTAAGGATAGTGAATAATACGGTGATAGCTATTGAAAAAAGGAAGCGTAAAGATACCAACCAAGAAGATTCTCTTATGTTATCAAAGATCATAAGACTTCTACTAGTAATACCGTAGAAAAGGTCAATAATAGTTATCATGATCATGAACCAAAATTAGTAGGGTCAAAGTCGAAAGGTCATCCTTGGTGCATAGTTTGCAGTGATCCCCATAATTCTAACACGTGTGTAATGTATCAGCATCAAGCCTAGCTGACCGTTGCGAAGAAAGCTAAAAAGACTCAAAATTTTAAAATTAATATGTTGTGGAAACCAGAGTAAGTTATGATCACCTAGAAATATGTTGTGGGAACCAGAGCAAGTTATATTGTGGGAAGAAGAGTGTATATCAATATTGACCAGGTCTAGAAAAAAACCACTACAAATGGATTCGTAGGTGTTAGGATCATTCTAAGTTCCAACTCAACCTCAAAAGCCTAAAGAACAAACGTTGCATGATACCATGAAAGCTCTAGCCCAACCAGATCCAAGAAAGGCTTACCCCACATCGAAGCCACAAAAGGAGTAATCAAAACCAAAATAAGCAAAAAAAGCAAAAGAGACTCTATCTGAGTCAAAAGAGCAAGCTTGGGATAAGCTCAAATATCCTTCTATAACAAATATATAGAGGATAGAAGCCACTCAGGAATATAGGATGAGGTTTGATGAACCAGAAAGAAAAAAAAGGAAGAAACAAATTGAAACATTTGATTTTCACATTGTTGAAGAACTCAAGAAAACCCTTTCTAAAGCATGTATGTATTATGCCCTAATTATCCCTAGATAGATTAATTTGCTCAGGGCTTCATTAAAAATGACCAACTTGGAAGACAAGTCAAATTCAAAATATAGTCTTGCTCAGGATTTGATAACTCCCATAGTCGAAAAGAATAGGCCACCTCCCCTTTACATGTCCTTGAGGATGGAAGGTTGGATTGCACATAATTGTATGATTGACTTTGGAGCCGCAAATATTGGATGGTACTCTTATCAAAACAGATGGAGTTATCAAAGATATTTCAATTACGATGCATAGAACGCCAAAGATTACTGATCCAAGAAGTGGTAATTATGGACCTTGAGCCATACTTTGGTCTCTACCTTTCCCAATAATTTATAGTTAGATTGAGAGGTTATATGTACCTAGATAATTCTCATATGATAATCCCACATAAAGGCAGACGAATTAAATTTTTTCTCAAAAAATCGACAACTTATCATATCGAGAGGGTGGAAGAAGAATGTATCATTACGATCATTGAAGAAACAGACCCTCTAGAAGACATTCTTGAAGATTTGCAAACTAAATATGAATGCTCTCTATATAATACCTTGATCGAAATCAAAATTGGCATATATCGCATCACAGAGCCAAAACAAAAAGGGGTCCCAACCATGACAAACCAACAACTCCAAAAAATAGAGCTTTGGAAGCTTTACTTTGACAAGGATAGATGCAAGAATGGAGTTGGAACTGGGATAGTGCTAATATCTCCTTCAGAAGAAATCAAAAGTTTCTCCTATAAGCTAATATGGAGTTGCACCCATAATGCAGCTGAATATGAAACCTTGTGTCTTGTTTTAATGCAAGCAGAAAGAATGGACATTAAGTTACTCTCAATTTATATTGAATTTGAGCTCGTGTCAACCAAGTGACAGAAAATGTAGCAGTAAACATCACTACTTGAAAGCATATAGTAATAGGGTATGGGACCTAATGGAAGGATTTGAAGCATTGAATATAAAATCCATTCCTAAGGGATAAAACAAGTTATCTGGTGCACTATCTCCTCAAGAAGCAAATTACATATCCAATATTGATTATGGTCAAAAAAGGAATAAAGTAAAGATGATATTCAGGCCAGCAATCCCAGATAAAGAAATATTCTAGCAGGTATTTGAAGATGATCGACAAATTATTGACTTTTTTATAAGAGAGGCAATCTGCTCAACTCCAAAAGAAGAAATTTACAAGTTGATCAAGAAGAAGTCATTCAATTGAAGAACAATCACATCCCAAAATGATTGATCACTTTAGAAAGCTTATTTGATATCAATGACCAAAATACGAGGTATAAAATAAAAATAGAGGAGCAAGCTTACAAAGAAGTCCAAGTCGAACCAGGTAAAAATCTAAAAGTTGAAATCTACTACTCCATGGAAGAAGTAGATCAATTCAAGTCGTTGTGCAAACGGTACGAAGATATAATAGCATGGAGCTATGCTGACCTTCGATTTTATGAAAAGGAGTTAATTTAGCATAATATTTAGCTAACACCTGCAGCCAAGCCATTTAGGCAAAAGCAGATGCTGATTAATCCCAAAATAGAAGCAACAATAAAATAGAAGCTTCTTAAATTGTTGAATGCCAAAATCATATACCCAATAAAACATTCTATATGGATGACCAACTTTGTACTAGTAAGGAAGAACGAAGACATCTACCTCTACATTGATTTCCAAAATTTAAACAAAGCCTTATTAAAAGATCATTATCCTTTACCATAGATTCATTATATCTTGCGAACTATAGCGGAAGCAACGAGATTTTCACTCCTGGATGGTTTCTCAGGATATAATCAAATATGGGTCAAAGATGAAGATCAGCATAAAACAACATTCACCACCAAATGGAGGGCATTCGCATACCAAAGAATATCATTTGTTTTTTCCAATTTCGAAGCTACTTTCCAACATGCTATGGACTTTGCTTTTGGTGAGTTGGTTAACAAGATCATCCTAATTTACTTAGATGACATGACAATTTTCTCTCATAACAAGCAAAAATACTTAGAGCATCTAGAGATGGTTTTTCAAAAGTGTCGTGAATCTAGAATACACTTAATCTAAAAAAACAATTTTTATTGTGCATGAGGGAAAGCTCTTGGGACATATTATCTTTGAAGAAGGAATGGTCATTGATCCAGAAAGAATTCAGGTTATCTTATCTCTTCCACTCCCCCTTAATAAGAAACCTTTGCAATCATTTTTTGGGTAGATCAGCTTTGTTCAAAAATTTCTTTCCAACTTTGCACAAATAGTCAAACCCATTACAGATCTCCTGAAGAAAGATTCGGTATTTGAATGGACTCTTGAGAGGAAAAAGATATTTGAACAGATTAAACAAGCTATCATAAAAGCTTCGATCTTCATCAACCCATATTTTAGTAAGGACATCATCCTATATGCATACGTGTTTGAAGATAGCTATGTCGTAGTTCTGACTTAGAAGGATGATAAGCAAGAAAAATATTTGATGTTTTTACTAAGCCAAACATTTCATGATTATAAAAAGAACTATAATTTTATAGAAGAGTAGGTATTTGTCATCATGAAATAGCTAAGAAATTTCAGGCATTATTTATCTTAAAGCAAAACTATAGTCTATGTAGTGCTTTATGATATCAAGAACTTTATCCTTCAAGGAGAACTGGGAGAAAAAAAAGTTCGATGGGTCACTAAAGTACAAAGATATGACATTGAGATACGTCCTAATAAATTGGTGAGAGGCAGAGCCTTATGTTAACAATTGACCACCACTTCAAAGCAAGACTACAACACGTGCATAAAATACGGCATCGAAGTAGATCCTAAAATTGAGCAACACTTGGAAGAGCTCGATTGGGTTGATAAACTGATAAGCTATTTTCAAACAAGAAGATGCCCTAGAGGTTTGAATGCTTTGCAAAGGCATCAATATAGATTATAGTTCTTGACGTACGTTTTGTTACCAGAAGGGTTATACATAAAAAATTGATGGAATTCTCCTTCATTGCATAAATCCAAGACAGGTTAAGAAAGTGTTAACAAAGTCCCACACAAGATTGTCTAGAGGACATTATTCGAGATAAACAATAGCTGCCAAAATCCTTAGAGTTGAATTTTATTAACCCATCATATTTGTAGATTTGTTCAAAGTGGCTAGAGCTTGTGAAAAATATCAACAATTAGACGAAAGAAACATAAATCCAACGCTACCACTACATCCAATCATAGCAGAGGAGCTTTTCCATCAGCAAGGATTAGATTTTATTAAGTCATAAATCCAAATTCGTCTACAGGTCACAATTATATTTTAACAACAACATATGCCTTTTCTCGATGGACAAAAGCAACAGCCACAAAATTGGCCAATCAAGATACAGTGATCAAGTTCCTAGAAAAACTAATCACAAGGTTCGACATCTCAGACGCTTTTGTGACTGACAGTGGATATGTTTTTATAGGGGTAAAATTCATTAACTTTCCAAGGAGATATGGTATCTATTTGAAAACTTCATCAAATTATTACCCTCAAGGGAATGGGTTGGTTGAATCAAAAAATAAAAAACTGTTGAAAATCAATAAAAGAACCATTATTAAAAATAATAAAATTTGACGATCTCGTAGGTGCTACGTTTTTGAATTAACAATGAATGGGAGCAATGGGAGAGGGAGAGGGAGCGTGAGTAGGTGGACAACGGTTTTGCAAGGTTGGCTCTAAGATGTGGAGCTCTCGTCTACCTCAAATCCGTTGTGTTGGTTCTTTTACCTTGGTCCTGGTCAGATTGGAACCTACTGAAATCGAGGTATCTCCAACCCCCTTTTTTCTTCTTTGGCCTACATTCGAAGGGCTTTCTCGAGGCTCTTTCTCAGCCCTTCCTTGACCAAAAAAACTTCAGATTTCTCCCTTCTTAGACCTTTTGTTGCATGTGGGGGTTTTCTCCCCTTTTTTCTTCGGTTCGTAGTGCGGCGTGGCTTGTCTTTACTAGAAGTAGTTTTCGTCAAGGCTTCTAGTGTTGTTGTGTGTGGGGGTTTCCTCCCCTTTCTTCTTTGGTTCATAGTGCAGCGTGGCTTGTCTTTACTAGAACTAGTTTTTGTCAAGGGTTATAATGTTGTTGTGTGTGGGGGTTTCCTTCCCTTTCTTCTTCTATTCAGTTCGATGAGGCTTGTCTCTGCTGAAACTCCTATCCTTAGATTTTGGTAAGGTTTTTGGTTGTGTTGTGTGTGGGGGTTCTTCTAACGACTCTCTACCTCCTCCTTGGCAAGATGATCTTTAGTCTCACCTTCTCCCCTTCAACAGTGTTCAATTTGTCAGCTATGTGCCTTCTAAAGTTGATGGACCTACTTGTCTCAACAAGGACCAAAAGGGTCCCTTGTTTTTTCTTCGACAATCTATGATGGTTTTCCCTTCCTGGGAGAGCATCTTGTGGATGCGTGCTCTCTCGAAGAGCTTGTATTATTAGGGGTCAAGAGCACACCTTGTCTTCCTTCGATGGTCTACAACAACTTTTCCTTCCTAGGAAAGCATCCTGTGGACGTGCACTCTCTTGGAGAGCTTGTTTTACCAAGGGCAAAGAGGACCCCTCATCTTCATCTAGTGGTATGTGACCGCCTTCCTAGGAGAGCATCCTATGCACCAGTGTTGTTACGTATTACTAGGATTGTAGTGCTCTAGGATGTTTCTCAGCCCCTGGGTCTTGAGAAGTTTTTCTTGTTTGATCGATCTTGAAGAGACCCCTCAGGGGGCGAATTTTTTTAATTTTCAAATTGATAGTTTGAGTGGGATTTCCATGCTTTGGTGGGTGTTTTTAATTTTTGAATTTCTTGTTTAAGCATCACCCTTGCTTGGGTGGGAAACTTCAAATTTTAATCCTTTGTGGATCTTGTCTCAGTTTAGTCTCTTGTTTTTTGGCAGCCTCTCTTTGTGGATTTTCTCTCTTTGTAAAAGGTTTGTGGACCCTTTCAAAACTCCTTCCAAACAATAAAAAAAATGTTGGCACTTGTTACTCAATCATGCATTATAGGTGGACTGAATAATAGTTACAAAGACATTGATAACTTATCCTTATTTGTTAGTTTATTAAAAAGGGGTTGTTCTCCCATTACATATTGAACTGCTTGTGAGGAAATTAATGAATCAAGAAGAACTCTCCAATATGGAAGCGACAAAGGCTCGAATAACACAACTCCTACTATTAGAAGAATAGAGGGAAAAGGCTTATAACAAATTCCAAAAACATTCGGTCGCAATGAAGTGTTTGTTTGACAAGAAATCCATATTTCGTGACTACCAAATTGGCAACCTTGTTCTCAAATTGGACGAGGATAGATCAAAACCAAGGGACCATAAAAAATTTGATTCGTTCTGGTCTAGACCATACTGCATCTCCGCCAAACGATAACACAACATGTATGAGCTATCAGACACCAATGGCCATATTTTGTCGATACCGATAAATGGCCAGCACTTAAAGCACTTCAATGGGTGTCGCCACCCTTTGTATCATATATACATAGAGTCGCAAAAAATAAATAAGCAACAACAATTTTGAAAATAGTTGAAAGCCAATTGGCCAAAACTAAAATTATATAGCAATGATTTTGAAGTCTAGTGCACTTATTCAAGGGACCATAACAACTAAAATTCAACTGGCATGCAAAATCTCCTAAATGACCTTGGGAAACGTGAAAGTTGATCTTCAAGAAAAGGTGAACATGAAGTTCAACAATCGCAATGACTGCGCAACGGCCAATATAGTGTCAATAAAGCAAACACTTAAGCAAAAAATTACCACACAAAGTTTCTAAAGGAAAGAATTATCGAGCCGACAAACTATCTCAAGCTAGAACTGCATAACCAGTAACCAAAATAATTTGCAAAAGTGATAGACAAGAGAAAATACAAATGCAAATCAACTAACAATGGCTAATAATATGAAAGCACCTGCTAACGTTCAAAAGGTATAGAAGGAAAATAAGGTACTACAAGACCATACATGCAAAATTAGGGATACAAAAATCAGCCTCAGATCAAAATAAAAACACCTTCAAGAAACCACTAAACAGCGAGCAAAATAAATGTCGCCTTGCAGCCCAGGTGTGTTTGTATAAAATTCTTTTCTACATTCTTACATGTATAAGCTTGTCCATCCCTACCCTGAATTAGTGCTAGTTGTTGCCCAATTCTACAATCCACAAATAAGAAAGGTCCAAAATTGTAGGGGGCAAGTATTATTTTAGTTCACCCTTGACCTTTTCATTCAGGCCTTTGCCATAGGGGCTAAGCCTAAAATTCCACCTAAGTATTTTATTATTGAAGAACAAAAGAAGTATTATGATCTTAGGATGCATAAAGGAGGGGGTTAAGTTCTTCAAAAACTGGTTGACCAACAATTATACAACCCCCACCTGGTAATGACCTTCCAAAAATCCTAATTCGCATTTTTTAGTTCAAATTCCCAGACATGTTTTCAATGCTCATCATAATTTTTGTTCTACCCACGACAAAGAAGTTCATGACTACCATATTTCCCTAGAATATACCATTTCCAATACACAATGATGAGTCCCACTCAAACCAGTCTAACAATCTTCATTTCTTTTACTGGGCTGATTTTTTATGCAAAAGAATGCATGAGCAAATCACATAGCTTCAAGTCTCAATATATGGCACTTTTTGATATCCTTCACACTTAGCTTGGCTCTTCTTGTATAGAACCAAAGAGAGTATGTCGTGGATAGGTGTGAATTGAGTAAATGAACAAGGAAAAAAAAGAGCAGTAGTAGACTAAACGACTCTAATTAGAGCTTTTGAGTCCTATTATCATTTTAACAGAGAATTTCTGGAGCTAGCATTAAAGCTATTATATGAAGAAATGCCCTGATTGCCTCGAACAACAATTGCGATATTGTAGACTCACCAAATGGAAGAGGGGGATTGGTACTTTTTAACAGAAGGAACAATGGTGAGATTATACGACTTTGTGGGAAAGACTTTTCTATTGCCATACTATGCAACAAACCAAGTGTTCACCATGGAGTATTATCGATAAACAAACGCCATAAATGTAGTGTTTGGCACATACATAAATAAAGTTGCTACCTATGAGTATCCCTTCACTTTTGAAACTATTACAATAATGATGAAAGGACAAAGGGAAGTGTTGTATATTAAACTTGAAATATTGGGATTACGAACAATACCACACAAATGAAAGTACAATATCAAAGATAAATTCAAGGAGAGAATAACATACTTGAAAAAAGGTAAGCCACCATCATTCAAAAAGGTCAGTCAACCTAACATTGAACAACTCTAGAACAATTCTGAGGATAACTAGCTCAATTGGAAAATTAGAAAAACGCAAGAGTTGCCTCCTTGCAGAGATTTTTATGAGCCAGAGTGCAGTTATGATCCAAAAAGGTACAAGGATCATAGGTTGACACAAGATAAAATAGACACTATGGCTAATAAGATTGGCTGGGATGAAGCCAATATTATGAAATGGTGGATGTTTAGGTGTGAACAAGGCACTCAAAAATCCAAATACCCACTATCAATGGATAAAATCTTTTCCCATAAATATGATGAAAATATAGAAAAATGGAAGCCTTGAGAAGAGCAAATTAAAGGTACACATCACACTCCCCACTAAGGAAAACACCCAAACTTGTTGTAGGACTGACTGAGCATCAAAATCCTTAATAACAAGAGGTACCAACAAAGGACACACAAGTACCAACTCAACCCGCTAATAGTAATGAGATATTTAATGTAAGCATAAGGTCATATTTACAACAGTTGCCAGGGACAACTCCTTCAATCAATCAACTCCAATTAAGGAAGAAGCATCAAGTAAAAGAAAAGTTAATCCTCTTAGGGAGTTGCAGGAAAGACCTCGTAAGAAACACAAGATCCAAGGGCCACCCCCAGCAATTGGATTAGTGATCAAGGCAACAACAAAGCAGCCACAAACAACAAAGATAAGTATAATTTCTTAAACCCATACCACTTTTTTTTCTATTCCTTTGATCCCCATTGATGTTCCCCCCCCTTCTTCGTCACCACAGAATTCTGCACCAAGATTAATCAACCAACATACCACTACATTTGAATCCCCTCCAGCTACATCCACTACACAAAAACAAACTCCTACAAGCACTACAATGTCAACCATTTACCTCCATCTCCCTTTCCCATTCTGCACCATATTTTCAATGTTACCACCCAACCATCCATCCACTACTAACATCAAAAAACTCAAGGAGATGAGTCAAAATGTGCATGAATGATGGAAAAACAAACCACCTGAGAAAGCAGAAGAACAAACTCCTCCCAAGCTAATGATAGTTGACACAACCACTTATCAAAAGTTGAGAGTCATAGCCATATCAAAGGTTGACAAGCCAAAGGTTGAGATGATGTCGGATGAGTATCAAATAGAAGCACAAGCGATAGATATATCCTGGCTATCATTAGAAGACTCTTTATTCAATGTACAAGCCCATGTCAACACCATCTATTTGCAAGGTGATAAGCTAAGAGACAAATGTAAGCAACTGGAGAAGGTTAAAATTTTGGAAACGATGGAAAAAGAGCAAAATATCAAAACATCCTTGCAAAATAAAAATAAAAAATGGAAGAAAGTGATTACATAGCTCCCAAGTCATCAGTATATGCAAGAGGAAGAAATGAACAGAGTGTTGATAAAACGAATTCAGGAGTTACAACAACAGCTGGAAAGAGAAAAGGAATGGTCTAAAGCCTCTCACTTCTTTAGGGAAGCATTGAAGAAATTAAGAAAGAACAACTAGAATAAAATCCTTCAGTATGCCCTAGAATCTTACCCAGTCGTTGGGTACCTGAACTTTAGTACAAAAGCCATGGAGGTAACAAAAAGGGACTTAATGCAGGCTCGAGCTGAACTAGAAGATAAAATAGGACAAGTTGAAAGCCTAATAAATTTGGTTGAAAGAAGATTTGAACAAGTTGTGAAAGTTATACCAAACAGCTAGTGGAATACGGTAATGACTCTCCTAAATCATAATAAAAAGATACAAGTGGGTCCAGCAAGGATGGGAAATAGTAGATAGGCTACAACTCGAAACAGAAAGAGCAATAGATCCAACAAAAGAAGCTGAAAAAATGGAATTTTCAAGATAGAGAATCTTGGCTCCGTCCCAAAGATATTTGGGCTTAGATAGAATCAGTAGCCAATGACGAGAGGGAAATAAATCAATGGCAAGATCCTATTGATGAATCCCAAGTGCTTGAGTTCCTGAACATATTGGCTACAATATAGGCTAAGATTCAAGATATGGCTAGAAGATACCAAGACCCCTCCTATGAAAAATCCTACCAGCTAAGAAAAATACATGATAAAGTCATAGAACTAAAAACCCTCCCTTACAAACCTAGACATTGGTCTATCAAGTCCTTCAAAGAGCATAAAATATCTTAGCTGATAAAGAAAATCAAGGGAATGAAGAAAGAGAAAGATCTACTATAACAAAAGTCCACCAAGCGAAGTTATTGGGGGCAAAAGACAATCAAGAGACACTTGGCACACAAGAAGCAATGCTAGAGTGATGAACGACCAAAACATGATACCTCTACACTATGAAAGTAAAGATAAAGTGCAAGGTGTCCAAAAGAGAAGAAGCCACATGGAAATTTTAAAAAATGTATAGTTCCATTTTATTCCATCTCAATATTCATTTCACCAATCATTTCATTCCATATTATAAGTCATCCATGTTTCCCTTATTTCACACAAAATCACCCACTCATCACATATCTCATTTCCTTGATAATTTTCTATCATACTGACTCTATTCGCACTTTGTTTTACAATCCTTTCGACCCTGTACCCAATATAATCAGGCCCTCTGAGTTCTTAATTTAAGCAAGCATAAATCTCCCAGGACGTGCCAAGAATGTAGGTCAAATTCATGACCTCATTTGCAACACAAGAAGCCAAACTTTTTTCTTTCAAACTTCGTCTAAGTGCTTTAAATGCTTAAGAGGCTACTCAAAGTTGTGATGAATAAAATCAAACCATTTTTTATAGTGATGTCAGCATGACATCATGAAATCTTGGAAATGCGTAAACTAAACAAAACTGGGAGTGCACAAAGTCGAGCAACTTTTAACAATGATATCAGCATCTCGAACCAAAGCCCAACATCATACAAAAATAATAGATGCACAATGTTGGAATTAACAAAGCTTAGCAGTTTAAGTGAGTGACATCAATGAAGGGAAAGAAAAGTTTGAAATCATGCAAGTGAGGATGCACAAATTCAGGATGAACAAATTCGTGATGCACAAAGTCGGGCTTCATAAAGCAAATAACTTGTTCTTCTTGCTAACCAAAGCAAAAACTTCTAAACAAAAATAGTGTAATGATATCAGGAAATTTTTAGCACTGATGTCAACCTCCCAATGCTGAAGCCGAAATCATGTAACGAGTATCATAGGTGAACAAAACTAAAATGAACCAAACAGTGAACAAAGTTGGAGCCCACCTGAGGTGACATTATCAAAATATTACTAAGGCCTATTTTTATTCCAAGAAGCTCTACCAGCAAAGTGACGAGACCAACTTCAAAACAAGTACTCGTAAAATAGTTTTTTCAAACCTGCAACCACCACAATACCTTCCAATTGTTCCAACTAATAAGATTGAAGCTTGAAAATGATAGTTCTGATAAATTAATTACAACATTTCAGCCACTTGTAGTAGGCAGTTACAGATCAATGGAGCAAATTACATGAAAATTCAAATTCAAACACAGAATGAAATTTGAAATGGTCACCTCAGTATCTTGAGTTTTTCTACCAAGTTGTTTTCATAACAAACCTATAACTAATTGTAAATCATCTACTGTAAGTTTCAAAATACAACCTATAATAAGTCGTGACACCTCTAGTTGAAGGGTCGGATCTATAGTATTTGTTTGGATGCTTGTTATGTAATCTTGCTACCAATTAATGAGAAGTAGTTTTTTGGCCTCCATTGTTGTGTAATTACAATTTTTTATGAATATATATTTACTTAAGTTATTTATGTTATACTTTCATGATTAGTTTATTTTGTCAAAGCGAATTCTGTTATTTGTATCTTTGTTGGATTGTTATTCATTTAAGTCTTTGGAATGATTAGTGTATGTAACTAAAGTTGAATAAATTTGTTATTGCATCTGACAATGGTTGGTATGTTAAGTATCATCTAAATTGGTTATGGTAATTTGTTATATAGTAATGTCCATTGTTGTTACACTATATTCCATCCACCTTTTGCTCATTTCTTTACATCCTTAATTTCTCTTAACCCTTTCATTTATTTCGCTTCATTTTAAACCCCTACTTTTACTTCACAAACATTTCAAGGAGTCAGTCTTCTTCGAACATTGAATTGAGAGAAATACCATTCATCCAAAAGTCATTGGCTGAAGTCTAAGGTACATTTAAAATCCATAGACTAGGCAAATTTTACGCCAACAGTGTCCCAATTCTAGTTTTAACAAAGTTGGAAGGGAGTGCCAATGGCTCCTCCTGACCTTCGTATTTAGGCTAACTACCCATTGTCCTTACAAACTACTCATATGCTAGTCCACAATAATTGTATGAAAAGTAAAATGCAAAAAATAAACATGCATGAAAGTTTCATGGTGCAAGCGATACAAAAAATATATGGGTTTAAACTATAGCTAGGAAAGTTTTGATCAATCAACACATAAAAACTTAAATAATATCAATGTCCACCCTTTCATTAGATAAGAAATTGATAATGTTAGGAATAACTCCAGATTTTCCACTTGCAAGAGGAAGCACAATAACAAAAAATTATATAACACAAAAACAATAACACAAGTGACACAGATATTTACGTGGAAACCTGCAATGTGCAGGAAAAACCACGGGGTAATGGCAACTTCTCTTTTATTATTTTCAGCAAAATTTACATCCACGTCTTTCAACGTTTTTCAATAACATATCTCTATTTTATGCAAGGGATCAAGTCCCTTTTATAGCACAGAAGAAAGACTCCAAACTGTTCATTTCCTCTTCCAACAAAAGCCTCCAAAAGACTGTTCATTTTCGCTCCCAAGATTGTTCGTCTTTCGCATTCCTGTCATCTACCTAGACATCCACTACTCTAATGTCTACTTGGCTTGACGTATGGCCTAGACGTCTACTTGGTCAGACGTCAGGCTGGACATCTACCAGCCTAGATGTTAGGCCCAGACGTCTACCAACCTAGATGTTTGGCTGCCTAGACGTCAGGCCCAGATGTCTACCAGCCTATATGTCTAGCAGCCCAGATGTCTAGTAGGTCAAACATCTAGCTGACCTGCTTGTTGTATATTGTCTTCATACCTAACATTCTCCCACTTGAATTCAGTATTCAAGAATTCTTCTGCCCAAAATTTTTCATCTAGTGCCAATTTTCCAATGCTGCCCTTGTTACTTTTTCAGCAAGCCCAGAGAAGTTCTACACCACTCAAACTTCTCTACCTTGATCGGCTTTGTAAGCATATTTGTAGGATTCACTTTAGTATCAATTTTCTGCAACAGGATCCTACCTTCTTCCACCACATTTCTGATAAAGTGGTAGTTGATATCAATGTGCTTCGTGTGATCATGAAATGTTGGATTCTTCACTAGCTAAATAGCGCTCTGGCTATCACAATGCAACGTAATTTTCTCCTACATTACCTTGAAGTCACCCAACAATCACTCTAGCCAAATTGCCTCTTTGTTGGCATGAGTCACTGCAATATATTCTGCTTTAGTGGTTGATAAAGCCACAACAGACTGCAACTTAGAAGCCCAACTCATTGCTCCTCTAGCAAGAGTGAAGGTATATCCTGTAGTGGATTTTCTTCCATCTCTATCTCCACCATAATCAGAATCCACAAAACCTATAACTTGCAAATCTGTCGATCCAAAGTAAATGGCAACATCTGAAGTGGCTCTTAAATATTTGAATATCCACTTCACCGCATTCCAATGCTCCTTACCAGGATTTGCCATGTGCCGGCTGACTACTCCCACTGCTTGGAAAATATCCAGTCTGGTGCTCACCATGGCATACATGAGGCTTCCTACTGCTGATGAATACGGTACACAAAATATGCTTGTCTTCTCTGCTTCCATTCTAGAACACTGGTTGGAAGAAGTGGGGTACTAACTGGTTTAGCATTCTGCATATTGACTCGTTGTAGAATATTTTCTACATATGACTTTTTATTTAACCAGATCTTTCTTCCTTTTCTGTCCCTGTGTATCTTCATCCCTAAAATTTAGTTTGCTACTCTGAAATCCTTCATTTCAAATATCCTAGCCAACTGAGCCTTAAGATCAATGATTTTCTTCATGTTGGGGCTTGCAACCAACATATCATCAACATACAACAACAAAATAATAAAACTGCCATCGTCAAACCTCTTATAGTATGCACAATGGTCAGCTTCACTCCTGAAACCTTGGCTCTTCATGAAGGTGTCAAATTTCTTATACCACATCCTTGGCGCTTGTTTCAACCCGTACAGTGATTTCTTCAGTCTACAAACCAAATGTTCTTTGCCTCTTTCTTCATAGCCCTCGGGTTGATCCATATATCTCTTCCTCGATATCACCATGCAAGAAAGTAATATTTACATCAAGTTACTCCAGTTCCAAATCTTGTGCGGTTACAAGTGCAAGTAGAACTCTAATAGTAGTCATATTCACAATTGGAGAGAAATTTTCATTAAAGTCAACACATGATTTCTGCACATAGCCCTTTGCCACCAAGTGAGATTTATAGTGTTCCAACAGCCCATCGTTGTTCTTCTTCACTTTGTACACCCACTTGTTTCCAATAGTCTTTCTTCCATGTAGGAGATCCACAAGTTCCCAAGTTTTATTCTTACAAAGTGCCTTGATTTCCTCCTCCATGGATTTCCTCCACTTTGTTGCATTCTCAGGCTCTCTAGCTTCCTGAAATGAACTAGGTTCACCATCATCAGTTAACAAAGCAAAATAGTACTGATACACATGAGAATACCTTTTCGAACACTTTTGTGGGCGTGTAGATCTTCTAACCCAATGATTTATCGGTTGTGGCTCTTGGTATTGTGACCATTGTGGCTACTCTACTTACTATTCTACTTGTTTTTCTGCATGTTGATCAAAAACTTCAGCATGTTCATCTTCACTCAATTCTACTTCAATAGGTACAACATTAGGATTTTGTTGTACCTCCTTCCTTTGCATGGATTTTTCATCAACAATTACATCTCGACTAATAATTACCTTGTGGGCAATAGGATACCACAGTCTATACCCCTTCACTATATCTCCATAGCCAAGAAAAACACATTTGCTTGACTTTGGTTCAAGCTTGGACCTTTTTTCTTTGGGTACATGGGCAAACGCATCACAGCCAAAGGTGTGCAAATGAGAGTAATCAACTAGCTTACAACACCAAACCTCCTCCGGAATCTGTCCATCCAATGCAGTTATAGGTGACCTGTTAATAAGATAAACAATTGTATTAACAACCTCCGCCCAAAATTTTTCTCCAACATGGATGCGCTAAGCATGCTTCTTGCACGTTCCATGATTGTGCGATTATCTGCTTAGCCACACTATTTTGTTGTGGAGTGTATGGTACAGTCTTCTAGTGTTTAATACCTTCCTGCATACAAAATTTATCAAATTCCTTGGAGCAATATTCACCCCCATTATCTGACCTGAGACACAAAATTGACTTGCCCAAACTCTTTGCTACTCGTGCTTTGAACTCCTTAAATTCCTACAAAGCTTTCGACTTCTTCTTCAAAAAGTAAACCCACACTCTCCTAGAATAATCATCTATAAAAGTCAGAAAATAGATGGCGTCGTTCAAGGACTGAGTGGGGACAAGTCCAAATATATCTGAATGTATAAGTTGCAAAAAATTGGAACTCTTACGAGGACTTGCAGTAAATCGAACCCTCTTCTATTTACCAAAAATACAGTGCTCACATAAGTCTAAATTACAAGACTTAATCCTAGAAAGCATACCTCTGTCATGTAGAATTTTTAGGCCTTTTTCACTCATATGGCCTAGGCGTTGATGCCATAGCATTACTACATCCTGAACAGAAGTTGTTGTTGCTGCATGGTTTGTCACCGTATCACCGCATAAACAGTATAAAGTCCCATAAGATTCTCCCTTTGCTACTACAAGAGCTCCTCTGGTAATCTTGCAATAGTTGTTATAGAAGGTGACAAAATACCCTAGCTTATCCATCATTTTAATTGAGAGTAAATTCTTCCTCAAATCGGGTATATGTCGCACATCACAATATCCTTTCTCTACCATCATCCGGCCTTATCCTTATATCCCCTCTTTCCACAATTTCTAAAGGATGATCATCACCCAAATAGACCTTTCCACCATAGTATGGCTGATATTTGTCAAACCAATCTCTATGGGGAGACATGTGGAAGGATGCACCTGAGTCCAAAACCCAGGTATATAAATCTAATATGTTGTTACTGATACAGAAGGCTTCACATGTTGCCATCTCTCCTGAATCTGCTGCACTGGCCTTAGTTGATGGCTGATTTCACTTTTCATCATTCTTTAATTACCAACAGTCCTTCTTGGAGTGTCCTGGCTTCCCACAATGCCAGCACTTCCCTTTCTACTTACATCCTTTTGACTTGGATCTGGACTGTTATCTACCTTGTTTACTCCCCTCGAAATATCGACCTCTCACAGATAGGGCTTCATTGGTTGAGGGTTCCAAAGACGCTTTTCACCTCAACTCTTCTGCCAATAAAGCGGTTGCCACATCATCAAAATTGAGAGTTCCTGATTATGGATTACTGATGATCATCACCATATGATCCCAAGTGTCAGGGAGGGAACAAAGTAGGGTGATAACTCTATTTTCATCCTCCATATTCACATTAACTGAAACCAGTTTACCTATTAGAGAATTAAACTCATTCAAATGATCTACTACGGATGAACTTTCCTTCATCCTCAAGCTATAAAGCTGCTTTTTAAGAAAAACCTTATTTGTTGCTGATTTTGTTTCATACAAATTTTCAAGCTTTTTCCAAAGGGCTTTGGCGATCTTCCCTTCAGCTACATTGAACAAGACATAATCTGCTAGGCAGATACGAATTGTAGAAACCACCTTCCTGCATTGTCCACTCCTCATATTTCATGCTGCTCGGTTTACTCGTGACCCCTTTCAAGGCTTGTGCTTGGTCATTTTGAACCAGAAAATCCTCCACCTTCATCTTCCATAGAGCGAAGTTCCTGCCATCAAATTTCTCAATATCGAACTTGGTTACACCTTTTGTCATTGTTGTAGCTCCCACTCACACAAAACCTTAGCTCGGATACCATATGTTAGTAATAACTCTAGATTTTTCACTTGCAAGAGGAAGCACAATAACAAAAAATTATAGAACATGGAAACAGTAACACAGGTGACACAGAGATTTACGTGGAGACTTGCAATATGCAGGAAAAACCATGGGGTAATAGAAACTTCTCTTTTATTATTTTCAAAAAAATTTACATCCACGTCTTTCAACATTTTTCAACATCTCTCTATTTTATGCAAGGGATGAAGTTCCTTTTATAGCGCAAAAGAAAGACTCCAAAATGTTCATTTCCTCTCCCAATGGAAGCCTCCAAAAGATGATTTGTTTTCGCTCCCAAGACTGTTCATCTTTCACATTCATGTTGTCTACCTAGACATCCACTACTCTAACGTCTACTTGGCTTGACGTTTGTCCTAGACGTTTACCAACCTAGATGTCTGACAACCCAGATGTCAGGCCCAAACATCTACCATCCTAGACGTCTGCCTGCCTAGACATCAGGCCCATATGTCTACCATCCTAGACGTCTAGTTGCCCAAACATCAAGCCCATACATCTACCAACCTAGACGGTTGGATGCCCAGATGTCAGGCCCATACGTCTACCATCCTAGACGTCTAGTTGCCCAGACGTCAAGCCCAGATGTCTAGTAGGTCAAACTTCTGGCTGACATGCTTGTTGTATATTGTCTTCATACCTAACATATAAGATAATGAGATGATAGGCTAAATAGGAAATTCCACACTTTGTAAACGAGGAGGGTGGTTCCATTGATGGAATGCATAAGGACTTATCAATTTCTTATAGTCTCATGAGATCCAACCACAATATGAGTTTCTAAGAGTGTAGCTTTGAATTCTCCAAAACATGAATACAATCGAGTCCTACGCTCCCATTGATAGTAAGATTTTATCCTTGAGTTACCTAGAGTAAGAAATAAATACTCCTTGTAAAAGTAAATATTATGGGCATCTTTAGTAAAATTATGCACCACCAAACATGACATGCCTCTAATAGACTTAGAAGGTTTCCAAAATGATTTAATGCACCACTACATGCCAAAATATCACTCTAAAAATATTTGCCTTGGGTTTCATACCTTCAAATTTACCTCCCTATAACATGTTGAGTCATTCTCTCCAATTAGCAAGAGAATTGCTTGCTTTTGCAAGTGAATCACTAGTTGTTCTTGAGTGATCCACTCCATGAAGTTAATATGATAATTTTGCTAGCAAATTACTCCCTCGAGCCAATTGATATTTTTTACAAGCAAGTTGGTCCATATGCTAGACGTAGACAAATTTTGGAGGGTTTTGTGAGGTATTTGCTATCTAATTTCTTGTTTCATGCTCCTTGACCATTTTTGAATCCCAAGGTAGTACTAGGGTACTACATTTTTAGCAATGTCATGGGGCACCAAGCTGCATGAGATCCTAGATCCTACCTTTAACCTTAGGCATGAAGTCTACAAAATTAGGACCCACATGGCAAAATAATTAAAATTTTGGTTTTCCTTATCTAGTCCTCTCAGGCAACAATCCAAGCATATTTTGTCATTCTTTAACGATTGGCAACTAGATTGATGTAAGATCCTTTGCTTCCCTTGTTAGATCTTCAAATGGATTTTCTAATAGTTTAGTTAGCTCTTACAACATGATATATGTTGGCTTCAGCTTATTATAGGTCTCAACTACATCCCCTTTATCGGCTTAGTCCTTTTCTTCTTATTACATAGCATCAATGATGTCGACATCTAGAATCTTTATTTATGAATAAAATATCAAGCATTCCAATAAATAACCCATAAATTTCCTTACTTATTTACTATGATTGGATTTTTAGAGACACAAGTTGTCTTTACAAGCTTGGATATTTCTCCAAATATCTCGAATCTTCCTTAATTTCTTGATTAGGTCCTTTTGATCCATCCTGAGTTGTTGTGCCTATGATGTTATCATAGAGGAGAGAAGTATAAGGACCTCTTCTATTCACCCCTTGTAAATAGACGTTCTTCCATTTTCTCAATTACTTTTGCATACTTTTCAAGGTTTTATTATACAAAGGAGGCCAACTAGAAGCACTCAAGCATTATTTACTTCCTCCGTGCTCTTGTTCTAGAGGGACTTAATCCATTGGATGTCATGTGTTGTCTTAGCATCTACAATTGTCTCCACATGTCTTAAGGCTATAAACCTTACAATATTTTGATCTTTGGCTTTTAGGGCCTCTTGGAGTTGTTCTATCTGATTTTAACCTTGTGTGAGTTATTCTATAAGGCCTTCTATCTATTGCCCATTCTTTTTATTTTTAGCAAGCTAGGATTTAATTTCATTGACCTACTTTTAATCTAGTCTTTCTCTAAAACATCTTCTTATAAGGCCTTATTCTCTTGTTGGAGTTCATCTCTTTCTTATTTTAGTTGTGTTAATTATGCTTTAAGCTCCTATTTTTTTCTCTAGATTGCTTCATCTTCAATTGCCAAGAAGCCAAATTTCATTGTCATGCCAACAGTGAGCTAATTTACAAGTTGGACCATTTGGTATGGTTCCACTCTATTTCAAGTCTAGTGCAAACACTTTGGTAGTCAAGTCGATAGGAACTATCATCACTTTAGAGGGGTTAGATTCTATAGCCTTGACTATATAGATTTTGTCCCCCATCCTTGCTAGTTATGATTGCATTAAGATAAATCCCTTGGAGGTCTTTTCTTTGAGCCATTTATATTATTCCTTCCATTTCTTTTCTTTGGAACCAAGGACGTCAAATGCCTTTGTAAGTAGTTTGTCTCCTCAAACTCACATTATTTTCATAAAAAGGTCAAGCTTGGCCAAGTAGTTGTGCTAGTTTGAGGGGTGTTCTTGCAGACTCAGTCCATTGAGCTAGGGAGGTGGGCATCATTACCTATAGAAGAAATTATCTAGCCTAATATGGTGAACCACGTGGATGTGTGGAAGTGGGACGTGGAGCAAGCGAAGTAAAGTACATGGTGACGAAGGAAAATTGGGTGGAAATGATGTCAGTGGACTATGATGTTAGTTATGCTAATATGTTATCTAGTGATGACATCGTTGGTGAGGGCATAATTGATGGTGGTGACACAACATATGGGACCAAGAGTTGTGTAGTGGACACTTGGATGAGAGGTGATGAAAATGAAGTGATAGATGTGGTCTTGACCATGACAAAGACTATTGGAGACAAGATGGCTTTAGGAGAACCATGATCTACGCTAGTGGAGGGAAAGAGAAGTGCAAGAGAAGAATGGGAAGGGAGGAAAAAAGTGGATATAAGAGAAGAACAAATAGAGAAAGAGGGAAAGGAGTGGAAGGTGGAATGGAAATGAAGGTGGTTGTAGTAGTGGCTACAAATCTAGTCATCCCCAACTCAGGAGGGGATCCTCCTCAAGAATTTCTCCCTTATCAAGCTAAGTTATCTATTGTTTTTGTTCTTGCATGGCCGTAAATTTAATAAGCATTGATCCATATCTCAAAAATACCCTTTGATCCTCAATTACAATATGCCTCACCTTCAAACTAGCTATTGCTAGCATCATAGGCATAACGAAGATGTTAATTTAAGGCACTAATTTCTTCTTTGACCTCTCAAAGCTTGATGGATCAGTGACTATTTTATTGATGGTTTTGGTCTTTTTTTACACTTTTGGGGTACCTTCTATCCCAAATGGCAGTGAATTCATCATCATATGGGATACGTATTATAGCTTTTTTTATTGTATTGGTTTGGTATCTCACCCTCTACCATCCTAGGATGTTCTTGTTTGTATATCCTAATTTTATTAGTGCCCCCAAATTTTGATGGTTCACTTCTATTTTAGGATTAAATTTGTCCTTCTCCTTGGTGTATAAGACATGCTACTTTACTAAATTATCATATCCTTCATACCCACAATTGCTTCCCAAAGTGACAAGGGTAAATTTTTCATTAGGATTTGCCTCCTTTTGGATGTTATATCTCTTATGATGTGCGAAGAAGGTATCCAACTTCTTACTCCTTGATACCTTTTTGAAGAGTGCTCGTGGATCATAGCACCAACAATATCTCAATTGGTCTACTATAGTTTCCCTTAGTCTCACCTCTTCCACTCGATGGAACCTACACAACTTAGGTGTTATTTTCATAATCAATTGCTGGAGTGGAGAAGGTGGTTTTCTTCTACATAATCAAGTTGTCACATATTCAAGATTGAACATATAGTTTGACATGGATGCAAACAACTTGAAGGGTATGGCTAATGTTGGAAATTTTTAGTAGTTGTGTTGCCATTGATGTCAAGAGTCAGTGTCATTGATCAATACAAGTATTTGGCAAAAGGAGGGTTAAAATATTTATATTTTAAGCCCAAGATATTTGGTTTAAAAGCGTCACATGATTGGTCAAAAGGTTGGCTAAAATACCCCTGAAGGGAGAAGATACCTAGGCCCAAAGGAAATAATATTATAATATTTATTATTATAATATTAAGGTGATCAGATAAGGTCTAAGGGTGAAAAAGAAAAATACCTAGGCCCAAAGGAAATAATATTATAATATTTATTATTATAATATTAAGTGTTAAAATAATGCCTAAGGTTATTTATAAATTATTTATAATATTTATATTATAAATTAATTTATAAACTAAATTAATTAAACCCTAAGTTAGGGTTGGGCGCAAAAACATTTAAATAAATTTCCCCCACCGATGTTCGAAGCAAAAGGAGTATGGTATTTATACCATAAAGTTTATAACATTATGTTAAGTCTCCGAATAATGCATGTGTGAATATTGGCTAGAGATCCACAAAGCAAAGCATTAGGGGATTGGTATCTCCTTTGGACAGAGGTCCATAAACATTGTAATAGGGAATGATTCCCAAGAGATTTATTGAGAAAATTTTAGTGAACGATTTTCTCTATAGAGTAGCCCACATTGGGTGAACCACGTGAAATTGGTGTCTCTATTGTGTGTGATGATTTATGCATTGCTTTGATTACTATTGATATGCCATTGATTATATTGTTTAATATTGTTTGGGAAAGAAAAGTAAAAGTTGATATTATACTTTTCACCCCCTCTCAATATAAGCTTGTGTTCTTCAATTGGTATCAGAGCGGGTTCCTTCGAAAGAGTTTAACTTGAAGAAAAATCTTACAAGAACAAAGATGGATTATTAGAGTGGATCTGTAGGTAATAAGGCACCATTGTTCGATAGAAACAATTATGCATTTTGGAGTGTAAAAATGAAGATTTACCTAATGGCACAAGGAAATGATATATGAAAAGCAATTGAGGATGGGTACACACCGCCTGCTACTCCACCTACAAATAAAGATGGTAAGCTCCTACATCTAAATAATTCAAAGGCAATGAATGGAATCTTAAGTGGTTTATGTGAATCAGAGTTTGTAAAAGTTATGTATTGCACATTAGCAAAAGAGATTTGAGAAAAGTTGCAGAAAACATGAGAGAAAAAAAAAGGTCAAGATGGCAAAATTGCAAAATCACAAGAAAACATTTGAAGACTTGAAGATGAAGGATGAGGAAGATATTGTTATATACTTACTTCATGTGGATGAGGTTGTTAACTCCATGCAAGGACTTGGGTTTAAATTTGAAGAATCGAACAAAGGTCACCCCCCTCTCAGTATAAGCTTGTATTCTTCATCTAAAATCCATAAAGACAGATGAAGTATCCACATAGAAGTCTCCACTTGGCCATTCTCTTGATTTCATAGGCTATTGTATCCTATCTAACAGTATTGTTGCCTTACTCCTTAACTTCTCCATGATCATTTCATATACCTCATCATAGAAGTAATAGGAAGTCTTTACTCACTTCTCGATAGGGTACATATATATAGTCAACTATTGAGAGGGTTTTGCCATCTAAGCCAATGTTTCTTTTGGTTTACAATGAGCTAAGCCAAGTATGATGTATAGTTAAACTTTCTTTATTCCCTAAAAGTTTTCAGTTTGATGTCTACCTAATATGTTATGTACGAAATATAATCAGTCATCTTGAATACTTGAGGTAGGTCTATATAGCATTAAGTAGGTCAATATGCTCTTCATAGATCTTTAGGTTGCTCCTTTCCCCCAAGGCTATGATTATACTAGATAACACCATTTGCATATCTTTTCTGAAAAATACAACCCCATTCGAATACTAAAGTCACCTGGGAGGTTTAAATTCTTTAGTTATGGGATTGAATAATCTTGCCAATAGGTGCTCATGTCGGTAGTAGAAGTCCTCACATATTTTTAGGTTATAAGACCACATAGTTGGATCATCAGCTACCTAAAGCATCTTCCTTATATCTTCCTCTCTCGTGTAGAAGACCTCTTCAATCCATGGAGGAAGTTAAAGTCTTCTCCTTGAAGGGTCATATCTCTTAATACATGCCTCCACTATTTCAAAGTAGCTCTGCACTTTTGGCACCAAGTTCATTGCAAGCCCCGATATTCAAACTTAACTTATGCTCCATGAATGAGTCTAAGACCCCAAATTTGTACCTCCTTAGGATTCCTTCCTAACCAACCTGATGCAATGCATGTCATTCCAATCCTCTATCCTTCCATAGGGGTCATCAAATAGATCTTCAAGCCTCTTAGGGGGAGGGAAGTCTTTTCTTTTTCTTTTCCCTCTCCTTATTTGGCCTATCTTTTTGCCTCCTCTAAAACTACAATTATTCGTAAAGCGACAGTACATGTGTGTAGAGTAACAACAATGCAAGGGGAAAAAATAGGACGTGCTTTGGGCAAGGACAATCTAGAAGGTTGGGGATGGATGATGGACAAAATGGAGGCAACTATTAAATTTTGGAAGAAAATAAAAAATTTCCAAGACCTAGAAAAATGGGTGATTCACTCATAATTTGGAGAGATTTGCTCACTTGCATGGCAATAAGAAGGCTTTTGGTGAATGAAGCAATTCACTTGCAATTGCAAGCGAGTGATTTGCACGCCTTTTACACTTGGATATATTTTTTCTTCGAAGCAATTTGCTCAAAATTTGCAAGCAATTCACTTGTGCAAGTGAGTGATTAATTTGACTTATAAGATCTGGAAACTTTTACCTCCAAAATAATCAATTAGATAAAAGGAGGGATTTGCTTTGGAAAATCAATAGATGGGTTGGGCCTTTAAAAAAAATTAATTAAAGGTTTTCTTCAAATGCATCTCTTTGAAGCGATTTGCTCAAGTTAGAATCATTTTTACTTTGGAGTGCAAGTACGATTCACTATGGTGGTAGTAAAGCAAATGAGAGGCCCATTGGACCCCTTGAGGGGTTATAAAGCCTCGCAGGTAGCCCATAAATTGGTGTGGACCATCCAAGTGGGGTACCCATCCCATTAGAGGATAATTTGCCCTTGCTACTGGTTGGCATAGGGCAAACTCAGACGTAAGTAGCGCACTCACTTTTTATGAGCAGTTTACTTGATATAGAGAATAGTGTTCTCACTCACTCTGAGCCACTTTGTAAAAAAATTAAATACTATGGTACAACATGTCATATGAGGAGATGCTATGACATATCAACCAAGCCTATAGAAAGAGAGGAGAAGATGTAATGTCTACAAATTTTAGGAAAGGAATGACTTAAGTAAAATTTTGAGAAGAAAGAGGGAGAATAATTGCAAAAATAGTAGTTGTTAAAAGAAAAATGTACATGATTATTTACATATTATTTTAGTTGGAATTCTTGTTGCTAGATTGGACAGAGTTGTTTCCCATTCAGAGAAATTGGAAGCATACTCTCGTTCATGGTGGCAAATTTGTAGGTATTTTTACCCACGATATTCTAAATTTGATAGGGCTTGGTCCACAAGGAGTCAAACTTCTAGTGTTTACCTAATTTTACCCTGTCTTCATCCCAATTGAGTACAATATCTCTTTGCAATCCATATTGGTAGCTCATTTGTCAAACCACATTTTGACAACCTCTTAGTGTTACACTATTTTTTTTTAAGGACTTTTCTCTTTGCTCTTCTAGGGCCAACAATATATTTAGCCTTGTTTACATGATCTCGATGTTAGTGTCTTCCAAATTAAGTTTTTGTGACATTTGGAGGGAAGGGAGTTCCAAGTTGATTAGTAGCATGGCCTCCTTACGATAAGCTAACTTATAGGGCAATGATTTAGTGGATGCTTGTAGTGTCACTCTATCTTCATATTATACTTTACATAAAATAGTGTGCTAGTACCTTTGTGATTCATAAATGGTTCACTTTAAGATCTTTACCATATTATTGTTAGTCGATTTTGATGCACCTTGTCGGAGCCATAACTTGTGAACCGTACGCCCGTTTTCCTTGAAATTTAACAGGTGGTTTCGCGTGCATGTTCTGCATTAGGCCAATCTCTAATTTACCTCACCCTCCAAAAATCATGTTTTCAAGACCTAACTCCGACATCTAGTGTCCCAAAATTAGCTTTTAGAATAGGTTCCCAAGTTTTTTGGGTTTTTTTGGATGTTAGAATTTTATTATCTTTTGTTATACCTTAATTTGAGACCTAATATTTTAAAGTAAGGTTCATTATTGTAAGAGGGATGTGTGCACCAAATTTGGGCGCAATCCGACTCATTTCTATTTTTAGCAATTTTTAGAAAAAAAATCTATTTTTAGCAGTTTTTAGAAAAATGACATTTTAGGGTTTCTTTGGTTTTTGGTTGCTATATGATGGATTGTAATCTTTTGGAGAAGGGGTGTGAATTCAAGAATGAGAAGAATATCGATTTGTAGGTTTCTTCCATTATATTGCATTTGTGTTATGTGATTGGAGTCCATTTTGTTGGTCTCTTGTAGCTGAGTTTACACCATTTAGTATCAGAGCGGGTGTGATCTTGCTAGTGAAGGGAATATGCCACCTAGAAGATATGCCCAGATGAATAGGCAGATCGAGGATCTGAATACAAAAATAGCACGGTTGACTGGTGTGATTGATCACATGGGAGAGAGACATCCCAAGGCGCGTGCAGATCAAGGATCTAATGATGAAAATATACCTAAGGAACGTGGATCTGAGGTCCACGTAGAAGTAGAACCAGAGGGCCCAGAGGAAGAAGGGCACGGTTTTGAAAATCAGCTGATACGAGCTCTAGAGGGGCTTAAGGGGAATCGATATGGGATCAAGATCAAGGTTCCCGAGTATGTTGGTGGGTTGAAACCAGAGGAGTTGATCGATTGGATCAATAGCCTAGAAAAATATTTTGAATGGAGTAACCTTGCTGAAGAGAAGAATGTTAAGCTCGCATGCACAAAGTTGAAGGGACATGCATTGATTTGGTGGGATCATTTACAGACTACAAGATAGAGGAATGGAAAGGAAAAGATCAGGGATTGGATAAAGATGATGAAGTTATGGAAAAAATTTATACCTGGAGACTACTCCCAAACCCTATTTCGTAGATTTCAGAATCTCTGACAGAATGATCAAAGTATTGAGGACTATACTAATAAATTCTACAAGATATCCATTCGAGTGGAGCACAATGAGATGGAGGACCAAAGGGTTGCCAGGTATGTAAATGGCCTAAGTTTTGTTGTCCAATATGAGATGAGCATGCATCACACTCTTACAGTGGAGGATGCATATCAAATGGCCCTCAAGGCAGAGGAGAAATTGAAAAGGGTTAATAGAAGATGTAAACAAGAAGAGGATTCACACCCTCTTCAGGTCGGGGTCGAAGTGGATCTAATTTTCTCAAGGGAGAATCCTCAACACCTACTAAACAAGAAGAAGATGGGCAGAATATGAGAGGAAGAGGATACCAATGAGGTAGAGGTTAGTGGGGTGGACGAAATGGGAATGATCCAAGAAGGTCGTATACCTATTATGGATGTGGTGAGGAGGGGCACAGAGCATTTGAGTGTCCCCAATGTGATTTCCAAGAAAGGGGTCAAGGAGGACAAGGAAGGGTCAACCTAGTTGAGATGGAAGAGCAAGATGAGGATGAAGTTGTTGTTGACATGGGGGAAGCACTTATGATAAGGAGGACATTGATTTTTCCTAAGAAAGAGAAGGTGTAGAGCAAAGTGAAGGGGCAGACCATAGATGGTGATGATTCTGGGCTGCGAACGAACATCTTTCGAACAAGGTGTACATTAGGAGGGAAGGTATGTAACATTGTCATTGATGGTGGTAGTTGTGAGAATATGGTGTCAAATATCATGGTTGATAAAATGAACCTAGAATGTGAAAAGTATCCTTATCCATATCGCATCTCATGGGTTAAGAAGGGGAATGAGGTAACAGTAGATCAGAGGTGTTTAATTAAATTTTCAATTGGGAGCACTTACAAGGATGAAGTGTGGTGTGATGTGATCCCTGATGGATGCATGTCACATTCTATTGGGAAGACCTTGGCAGTACGACAGGGATACTAACCATAATGGGAGAAAGAATACTTACACATTCTGGAAGGATGGTGTAAAGGTAGTTCTTGTACCTCTAAAGGAGGATGGGCCGAGTGAGAGCTTGTTGACGATGAAGGAGTTCCTTGCAGAGATCAAGGACGCTAGCTTATGTTATGCCTTAACAACTAGGAAGCTAGAAACAGAGGAAGTGGGTATGCCTACAACAGAAGCTAAGTTGCTAAGTGAATATAAATATGTCACACTAGAGGAGTTACCGGATGGGCTACCACCAAAGAGGGATATCCAACATCACATGGATTTGATTCCAGGATCAGCACTCCCAAATCAGGTAGCTTATCGGTTGAACCCAACATAGAATGCAGAGTTGAGTAGGCAAGTGATAGAGTTGATAAAGAAGGGATTAGTTAGGGAGAGTATGAGTCCATGTGCGACTCCAGCATTTTTGACCCCAAAGAAATATGGTGACTAGTGAATGTGTGTGGATAGTAGAGCCATAAAAAAGATCACAATAAAGTATCGGTATCCTATACCGAGAGTGGATGACATGATGGATGGATTGGCTAGAGCTAAATACTTCAATAAAATTGATCTACAGAGTGGCTACTACCATATCATAATTAGAGAAGGGGATGAATGGAAGACAACTTTTAAGACAAAATATGGGTTGTACAAGTGGATGGTGATGCCATTTTGGTTGTCTAATGCACCCAGTATATTTATGCGGTTGATGAATAGAGTACTACGAAAATATAATGGTAAGTTTGTGGTTATGTATTTTGATGATATTTTGATTTATAGTAAAAGTGAAAAGGAGCATTTATTACACCTGAAATTAGTGTTAGACATGCTCAGGAAGGAGAAATTATATGTCAATCTAAAGAAATGTAGATTTCTTCAGGATAGTTTAGTATTTTTAGGATTTGTAATCTCAAGAGATGGCATGAGGATGGATGACTAGAAAGTGAAGGCGATTCTGGAATGGCCTCTTCCACGAACTATAACAGAAATAAGGAGGAGCTTTCATGGCCTAGCTACCTTTTACAGAAAGTTCATTAGGAACTTCAATAGTATAGCTGCCCCTATAACTGAGTGCACGAAGGGGAAAGAGTTTGTATGGACTACGGCAGCAATAAAGAGTTTTGAACTCTTGAAGAAGAAGGTGTTGAAAGACCCTGTTCTAGTGTTACCAGATTTTGGTAAGGTGTTTGAGGTTGATTGTGATGCCTCATTTGTTGGAATTGGTGGTGTCTTAAGTCAAGAGGGCCGACCTGTAGCATTTTTCAGTGAGAAGTTGAATGATGCAAGGAAGAATTATTCTACATATGATGTGGAATTTTATGCAATTGTGCAAGCATTGCAACATTGGAGGCACTACTTACTCTCAAAGGAGTTTGTGTTGTTTACTGATCATGAAGCATTGAGGTATGTCAACTCCTAGAAAAATTTAAATAGTAGGCATGCCAAATGGGTTTCATTTTTGCAACAGTATACATTTGTCCTGAAGCACAAGTCGGGATAATGATGCACCTTGTCGGAGCCATAACTTGTGAACCGTACGCCCGTTTGCCTTGAAATTTAACAGGTGGTTCCACGTGCATGTTCTGCATGAGGCTAATCTCTGATTCGCCTCACCCTCCAAAAATCATGTTTTCGGGACCTAACTCCGACATCTAGTGTCCCAAAATTAGCTTTTAGAATAGGTTCCCGAGTTTTTTGGGTTTTTTTGGATGTTAGAATTTTATTATCTTTTGTTATACCTTAAGTTGAGGCCTAATATTTTAAAGTAAGGTTCATTATTGTAAGAGGGATGTGTGCACCAAATTTGGGTGCAATCCGACTCATTTCTATTTTTAGCAGTTTTTAGAAAAAAGATCTATTTTTAGCAATTTTTAGAAAAAAGACGTTTTAGGGTTTCTTTGGTTTTCGGTTGCTATATGATGGATTGTAATATTTTGGAGAAGGGGTGTGAATTCAGGAATGAGAAGAATATCGATTTGCAGGTTTCTTCCATTATATTGCATTTGTGTTATGTGATTGGAGTCCATTTTGTTGGTCTCTTGTAGCTGAGTTTACACCATTTGGTATCAGAGCGGGTGTGATCTCGCTAGTGAAGGGAAGATGCCGCCTAGAAGATATGCCCAGATGAATAGGCAGATCGAGGATCTGAATGCAGAAATAGCACGGCTGACTGGTGTGATTGATCGCATGGGAGAGAGACATCCCAGGGCGCGTGCAGATCAAGGATCTGATGATGAAAATGTACCTGAGGAACGTGGATCTGAGGTCCACGCAGAAGCAAAACCAGAGGGCCCAGAGGAAGAAGGGCACGGTTTTGAAAATCGGCTGATACGAGCTCTAGAGGGGCTTAAGGGGAATCGATATGGGATCAAGATCGAGGTTCTCGAGTATGCTGGTGGGTTGAAACCAGAGGAGTTGATCGATTGGATCAATAGCCTAGAAAAATATTTTGAATGGAGTAACCTTGTTGAAGAGAAGAAGGTTAAGCTCGCATGCACAAAGTTGAAGGGACATGCATTGATTTGGTGGGATCATTTACAGACTACACGATAGAGGAATGGAAAGGAAAAGATCAGGGATTGGATAAAGATGAAGAAGAAGTTACAGGAAAAATTTATACCTGTAGACTACTCCCAAACCCTATTTCGTAGATTTTAGAATCTCCGACAGAAGGATCAAAGCATTGAGGACTATACTAATGAATTCTACAAGCTATCCATTCGAGTGGAGCACAATGAGACGGAGGACCAAAGGGCTGCCAGGTATGTAAATGGCCTAAGTTTTGTTGTCCAAGATGAGATGAGCATGCATCGCACTCTTACAGTGGAGGATGCATATCAAATGGCCCTCAAGGCAAAGGAGAAATTGAAAAGGGTTAATAGAAGAGGCAAGAAGGGATTCACACCCTCTTCAGGTCGGGGTCGAAGTGGATCTAATTTTCTCAAGGGAGAATCCTCAATACCTTCTAAACAAGAAGAAGATGGGCAGAATCTGAGAGGAAGAGGATACCAACGAGGTAGAGGTTACGGTGGTGGACGAAATGGGAATGATCCAAGAAGGTCGTATACCTATTATGGATGTGGTGAGGAGGGGCACAGAGCATTTGAGTGTCCCCAATGTGATGTCCAAGAAAGGGGTCAAGGAGGACAAGGAAGGGTCAATCTAGTTGAGATGGAAGAGCAGGATGAGGATGAAGTTGTTGCTGACATGGGGGAAGCACTTATGATAAGGAGGACATTGATTGTTCCTAAGAAAGAGAAGGTGTAGAGCAAAGCGAAGGGGCAGACCATAGATGGTGATGATTCTGGGCTATGAACGAACATCTTTCGAACAAGGTGTACATCAGGAGGGAAGGTATGTAACATTGTCATTGATGGTGGTAGCTATGAGAATATGGTGTCAAATGTCATGGTTGATAAAATGAACCTGGAATGCGAAAAGCATCCTTATCCATATCGCATCTCATGGGTTAAGAAGGGGAATGAGGTAATAGTAGATCAGAGGTGTTTAATTAAATTTTCAATTGGGAGCACTTACAAGGATGAAGTGTGGTGTGATGTGATCCCTATGGATGCATGTCACATTCTATTGGGAAGACCTTGGCAATACGACAGGGATACTAACCATAATGGGAGAAAGAATACTTACACATTCTGGAAGGATGGTGTAAAGGTAGTTCTTGTACCTCTAAAGGAGGATGGGTCGAGTGAGAGCTTGTTGATGATGAAGGAGTTCCTTGTAGAGATCAAGGATGCTAGCTTATGTTATGCCTTAATAGCTAGGAAGCTAGAAATAGAGGAAGTGGTTATGCCTACAACAGCAGCTAAGTTGCTAAGTGAATATAAAGATGTCACACCAGAGGAGTTACCGGATGGGCTACCACCAAAGAGGGATATCCAACATCACATGGATTTGATTCCAGGATCAGCGCTCCCAAATCAGGCAGCTTATCGGTTGAACCCAACACAGAATGCAGAGTTGAGTAGGCAAGTGACAGAGTTGATAAAGAAAGGATTAGTTAGGGAGAGTATGAGTCCATGTGCGACTCCAGCATTGCTGACCCCAAAGAAATATGGTGACTGGCGGATGTGTGTGGATAGTAGAGCCATAAACAAGATCACAATAAAATATCGGTATCCTATGCCGAGAGTGGATGACATGATGGATGGATTGGCTGGAGCTAAATACTTTAGTAAAATTGATCTACGGAGTGGCTACTACCAGATCAGAATTAGAGAAGGGGATGAATGGAAGACAACTTTTAAGACAAAATATGGGTTGTATGAGTGGATGGTGATGCCATTTGGGTTGTCTAATGCACCCAGTACATTTATGCGGTTGATGAACAAAGTACTACGGGAATATAATGGTAAGTTTGTGGTTGTGTATTTTGATGATATTTTGATTTATAGTAAAAGTGAAGAGGAGCATTTGTTACACCTGAAATTAGTGTTAGACGTGCTCAGGAAGGAGAAATTGTATGTCAATCTAAAGAAATGTAGATTTCTTCAGGATAGTTTAGTGTTTTTAGGATTTGTAATCTCAAGAGATGGCATGAGGATGGATGACGAGAAAGTGAAGGCGATTCTGGAATGGCCTCTTCCACGAACTATAATAGAAGTAAGGAGCTTTCATGGCCTAGCTACCTTTTACAGAAAGTTCATCAGGAACTTCAGTAGTATAGCTGCCCCTATAACTGAGTGCATGAAGGGGAAAGAGTTTGTATGGACTATGGCAGCAACAAAGAGTTTTGAACTCTTGAAGAAGAAGGTGTCGGAAGACCCTGTTCTAGTGTTACCAGATTTCAGTAAGGTGTTTGAGGTTGATTGTGATGCCTCATTTGTTGGAATTGGTGGTGTCTTAAGTCAAGAGGGCCGACCTGTAGCATTTTTTAGTGAGAAGTTGAATGATGCAAGAAAGAATTATTCTACATATGATGTGGAATTTTATGCAATTGTGCAAGCATTGCAACATTGGAGGCACTACTTACTCTCAAAGGAGTTTGTGTTGTTTACTGATCATGAAGCATTGAGGTATGTCAACTCTCAAAAAAAGTTAAATAGTAGGCATGCCAAATGGGTTTCATTTTTGCAACAGTATACATTTGTCCTGAAGCACAAGTCGGGCAAACAAAATAAGGTTGTTGATGCATTGAGTAGGAGAGTCATGTTGTTGACCACTATGGAGAATGAAGTGGTAGGATTTGAGGGGATTAAAGATCTGTATGAATCTGATGCAGATTTTGGGAATATTGTGCAACAGTGTAAAAGTGTGGTAGAGGGTGAGTCCCATACTATTTTTGAAGAGTATTTTTTACAGAATGATTACTTGTTTAAGGGTAATCGATTATGCATTCCCAATGGCTCTATGAGAGAGAACATCTTGAGGGAATTACATAGTGGGGGTTTGGCTGGTCATTTTGGAGTAGCCAAAACTACCACTCTTGTAGAGGAGAAGTACTATTGGCCAAAAATGAAGAGAGACATAATCAGGTTTGTCTCTAGATGCAGAGTATGTCAGATGGCTAAGGGCCATGCACAAAATACAGGGTTGTATATGCCACTGCCAGTTCCTACAGGACCATGGACCGATCTAAGTATGGATTTCGTGTTGGGGTTGCCCAAGACATAGAGGGGTAAGGATTCAGTTTTTGTTGTGGTAGACAGATTTTCAAAAATGGTGCATTTCATTGCTTGCCAGAAAACTAATGATGCAACTAGGACTGCAGTCTTATTCTTTGATGAGATTGTGCGGTTGCATGGTGTTCCAAAGACTATTACTTCTGATCGGGATACTAAGTTCTTGAGTCACTTTTGGAGGACGTTGTGGAAAAAGTTGAACACCAGGTTGCAGTTCAGTAGTGCTTACCACCCACAGACCGATGGGCAAACAGAGGTAGTGAACAGAAGCTTGGGAAACCTCTTACGGTGCATAGTTGGAGAAAAACCAAAACAATGGGATTTAGCCTTGTCACAAGCCGAATTTGCATACAACAGTTCAGTGAACAGGTCGACAGGTAAATCTCCTTTTCAAATTATTTATGGTCAAAATCCTAGAGGTGTATTAGATTTGGTTGAGTTACCAATTGGGGAACAAGTTAGTGATGATGCAGAAGCATTTCCTGAGCATATCCAGAAAGTGCAAGAGTCCGTGAGGGAAAAATTGCAGAGTAGTAATGCTCACTACAAAGAGTCTGCTGATGCACACAGAAGGGTGAAAGTGTTTGAAGAGGGTGATATGGTCATGGTTCATCTTAGGAAAGAAATATTTCCTAAGGGGACGATATAACAAACTGAAACTTAAGAAAATTGGGCCATGCAGGATTTTGAAGAAGATCAATGATAATGCCTATAAAGTGGAGTTGCCTGATGAATTTGATATTTCACCCATTTTTAATGTTTCTGATTTATTTCAGTATCCTGGTACTACCGAGGATGGTGAATTACAGGAGATAGTAAATTGGGCATGACAGATGCCTAAGAAGAAAAAATACAGAGTTGCACAGGTGCTCGATAAGAAGGTGATCACCACCAGACATGGGAGCTACAATAGATTCCTGGTTCAGTGGGAAGGATTACCACAGTCAGATAACACTTGGGTTTCAGAGTCAGAGCTAAAGGAAATTGATAACCAGAAGCTACAGGATTTCAATTCAACTGAACTCGCAGGAGCTGAGTTCTTTTTCACCAGAGGAGAATGATGCACCTTGTCGGAGCCATAACTTGTGAACCGTACGCCCGTTTGCCTTGAAATTTAACAGGTGGTTCCACGTGCATGTTCTGCATGAGGCTAATCTTTGATTCACCTCACCCTCCAAAAATCATGTTTTTGGGACCTAACTCCGACATCTAGTGTCCCAAAATTAGCTTTTAGAATAGGTTCCCAGGTTTTTTGGGTTTTTTTGGATGTTAGAATTTTATTATCTTTTGTTATACCTTAAGTTGAGGCCTAATATTTTAAAGTAAGGTTCGTTATTGTAAGAGGGATGTGTGCACCAAATTTGGGCGCAATCCGACTCATTTCTATTTTTAGCAATTTTTAGAAAAAATATCTATTTTTAGCAGTTTTTAGAAAAAAGACGTTTTAGGGTTTCTTTGGTTTTCGGTTGCTATATGATGGATTGTAATATTTTGGAGAAGGGGTGTGAATTCAGGAATGAGAAGAATATCGATTTGCAAGTTTCTTCCATTATATTGCATTTGTGTTATGTGATTGGAGTCCATTTTGTTGGTCTCTTGTAGCTGAGTTTACACCAGATTTAGCCAAATTGTTGCCCTAGGGATAATAATTGGTAGACATCTTAAGTAAAAATTCATATTCTAGATCAAACTTCATCACCTTGGCCCCCTTTAAATAGGTAGCATTATCTATGACTATGGTGACTGGAGATCCATATTTGGTGATTATATCTTCTAACAATTTGACCATCTTCTCCTAATTAGTTTATTTAATTGGGACTACTTCAACCCATTTAGTGAAGTAATCTATAATGATGAGGACCCATCCATATCCTACACTTGGCAATGGGTTGATTTTTCTTATGAAGTCTAAGCTCCATTGTTCGAATAGTTCAATCATACTTATGGGTTTTAAGGACAATGGCGCTCTTCTCTTCTTTCCTTTAAACATACAGTAGGATCTACAATCCTTGATCCACTAGTAGCAATTAGCAAATATGGTAGGCCAATATTTAGCCCTTAGAATTTTGTGAGCTATGGTAAGCACAAAATAATACCCCTCCTTTATCATGGTATTATTTGATTAGGGTCTCTATCGTTTCTTTTAAATGCAACATAACAAGCAATCATCATATCCTTGTCTACACAAGACATCATCAAGCTAGTAATAGTATGTTGCTTTCTATCTAAATTGAGCTCTCTCCTTGGTTGTCATCCCTTTTGGTACCTGTCTTGTGGCCATATATTTACACGTCACCCATCCAACCCATTTTGTCATCCACATATATTTCCTCTACTATAGTAATATAATCCTTAGGGGTTGTCATCATTAGGCTTTCACATAATGCCCTTCCCCTAATGAGCTTGGTGGGTTTAATTTCAATGTCAAATTTTTGAACTTTGTTGATTCACCTGGCCCTCTTTCCTCCTAGCTTGTCATGAAACATAACAAATTAGACATCAAGGTGTTGTTATAAACCTCTCTTCTTATTTTTAGAAATTATTCATCAATATGCAAAAATATCAAACATGCATCCACAAATAAATTTCACAATAATAATCCACACAATAAAATAGAGATAAAAAATACCCTTAAGATAGAGAAATGCCAAGAATACGTAAGGAAGGAACCACTCCACAAGATATCCAGCTCCATGAGCCAAGACTCTTACCAGTAATAGTTCCTACAACTTCTTTTATAATTGGGGATATATCTTTCTTTATACAAGAATGTGATGGTTTACCTTCCATGAGTTAGAATGTCATCCATGTAGTGATTCACATCTATGAGTTATAAAGTGCATAAAATTATAATATGGGACTATGTTATAAATTATTATAATTTCATGTGTGACCCATGCCATAATATAGTATTATATTATATCCCCACATGCATATACTTAGGTACCTAACATTCCATCCCCCTTACAAAAATGTTTCATCCTCAAAATATAGGAAGAAACTAAATAATATGATCTTCTAAGCAAAGATGAGAATTGGTACTGATCTTGATCATCCATCCATCCTAGTGAAACTTTGACTAGTGGTGTTCTTTGTTGATATGGATATGCCCTTATGCCACTTGAATATCTATAATTAACCCTTGGGTTCCATGTATGTCCATCATAGCTCCTTTGTTGCTTTATTTCCTATCTCCATGATCGTTGCCTCTCATGGTGGTATTGATGGTGATATACTCCAACCTTAGCCCCATGTTCAACCTTTTATGACTCTTACAAAGAATACTTCATATGACTTCATTTTACAATTGGAAGTAGATCTTTCTTTATACAAGAATGTGATGGTTCACCTTCCATGGATTAGGCCACTCATGTGGTGGTTCACCTTCCATGAGTTACAAAGTGCATAATATTATAATATGGCACTATGCTAATTATTGTTATAATTTTATGTGTGACCCATGTCATAATACAATATTATTTTATTTCCCCACATTCCTATCCCTAGGTACCTAACATTTTTTCCCCTTTACAAAATGTTTTGTCCTCGAAGTATAAGAAGAAACTAAATAATATGATCTTCTAAGTAATGATAACAACTTATACCAATCTTGATTATCCCTCCATCCAAGTGAAATCTTGATTGGTGGTAGTTTGCAATGTTGCCAAGTTGCCCTTGTGCCACTTGAATATCCATAGTTTTTGCTCCTATGGCTCCATGTATGTCCATTGTAGTTCCTTTGTTGCTCTATGCCCTATCTCCATGATTGTTGCCTCTCAAGGTGGAAAACAAATATCCCCATAAGATGATATTTTAAAAAAATGTGCCCTAGCTTTGCAAAAACAACCCCACTTTGCCAAAATAGTTGCTCTAATACCAATTGTTATAAAGATATTTTCTTATTAACAAAAATTATTCACCAATATGCAAAAATATCAAACATGCATCCACAAATAAATTCCACAATAACAATCCACACAATAAAATAGAGATAGATAATACCCTTGAGGTAGAGCAACACCAAGAATATTCCTTAAGAAAGGAATCACTCTACAAGATCTCCAGCTCTATGATCCTAGTATCTTCCCAAGAATACTTCCTACAGCTTCTTTTACAATTGGGGATATATTTTTCCTTTATACAAGAATGTGATGGTTCACCTTCCATAAATTAGAAGGTCATCTATGTGGTGATTCACCTTCCATGAGTTACAAAGTCAATAGTATTATAATATGCTACTATGTTATATATTATTATAACTTTATGTGTGGTCCATGTCTTAATACAATATTATATTATATCCCCACATATACTCATGTACCTCATAGGTGTACTACAAAGATGGTGGCTTTTCTCTATGATACATAGTACCTAAAATTCTTAAGAGTTGACATGATGGTGAACACCTATTTTTCAATATGTGTATCTTTCTTCATAGTTATGGAGGACTTGGCTCTTGAATGAGAAGGGATGCTCCTTATCTTTAACATTATTTTAGGTCAAGATAACAACAATGCTTTCATTTGTACCAAACACATATAGCCTAACATCTTTGAAAATTTTTAGGTTGATCAAGACTAAAGCTCTAGTAATGGCATCTTTAACTTCCTGAAAAGCCTTCTTACATTTGTTGATTCATTCTAAGGTAACATCCTTTTTACCATTTTTGTAATAGGTCTAACCATCTAAGCAAAAATCATGATGAATCTAGCGATGAATTAGATTTCACCTAGAAACGACCTAATTCCCTTGACAAAAAATGGTAATGGGAGGTCTTGGATTTTTTTCATTCGAACAAGGTCTATGGTTAAACCTTAGTTTGACACTACATGGCCTAGCAATTTTACCTTCTTGGACCATAAAGATAGACATTTTTGGAATTAATAAAGATAGCAAACTCTTTACACCTCTAGAAGACTAACTCAAGATGTTTAGCATGCTTATTCTTATCTTTGGAATGTACAATTAGGTCATCAAGGTATATGAGAATTGTCTATTGTCTCACTTACAAGTTCAGCAAATGTTATGTCCATATCTCTTTTAAAGGTCATCTTCGCATTTTATAGACCAAACAACATTTTTTTATATGTAAAGGTCCCTCATTTGGTGGTGAAGGTCGCCTTATGCTTTGACTCAAATTTAATTATATCCTAAACCATCAAGAAGAGGCATCTATGATCCAGATACCTTTGTAGAATTGATTTATGGCAAGCAAAGGATTGTTATCCTTTAATTAAACTTAGTTTAGGTTCTTAAAATTAATGCATAACCTTATTGCACATAGGAATCAGATTCACAAAAAATGTGGAGTGTTTGATTGGGAATATTAGTTGGGCCTACAAGATCTATAAATTTTATTTTGATTATCACCTTGATTTTAGCATTCGTTAGTCGTTGCATCTATCTAAGTGGTCTATAGTTAGGTTCCAATTTGATGGTGTGCTTTATGATTTTTCAGTTGTAGACCTTGATTCCTTATATGAACATGCATGAATTTCCCCATACTCGCCATAAAGCTCTTTGAAAAGGCCCACTTCTTCAGAAGTGAAATTTTTTCCAAGTATTAGCTTTTGCCCTTTAGCCAATTTGACAGGGTGATATGAGGAAGATTTCACAGTGAGGCTTGTTTTTCTTGTGGCACCATCTAAGGTTAAATAAGTTCTCTAGAGTGATCAAACTTTTGGGAAACTGAATTGTCCTTAATTGTATGATCTTATCTTTAATGTCGTCCCCATACTCATTCTTCTCTTCAATGTATTGTGCTTCTCTGATAATGAATTATATAATTATTAAAAACTTTCCAATGAACAAAATTACTGGAGATGATTGGTCTAAAGACCACTTCTAGTTGAACTATATTCCATATATCATTGGTGGGGTCGGATCTAATTATCATGTCTGCCAACTCATCTGCCTAGGAAATCAATTCTCTAAAATTATTTTGATATCATGTGTCAAAACTTTCTAGTAAATCCTAAACCTGATGCTTATATGACTTCAGATGCTTGTTCTATATGGCGCATTGAGAATTAACCTAATTTACAATTATTTTGGATTCATCGTATATTCTCGAGTCTTTAATTTCTAACTTCTTGATTTTTCTCAAGCCAATATAAAGTGCCTCATACTTTGCTATATTGTTGGTAAAATTGAACAACAATCTATATATAAAATGCATTTTTCCACCTTATAGATCAATGAATTAAATACCAGTACCTGCCACATTTCTAGTTCTAGCACCATCAAAATGTATTTTCCAAGTGTTTTATGTTCCTTGACTTGCTAAGATCAGGAGATTAGATAGTGCTTCTATGATGAGATAGTTGTGTAGTTCAATTTTCTCATAGTAAACTTTTGAATCTTCTTCATCTTGCAATATGTCAATTATCATGTCAACTTCCAAGTTTTGGTCATCTTCAAGATATTCATCATCTTTAGATTCAAGGAGTTCATTCCAATTTGCAGTGCTCTCTTCATCCAACTTATGCAGTAAGTAGTTCTAAGGCCACTCATTTTCGATCATGATCACCTTTCCATCTTTAGGCATGTTCATATAAGTATAATCCATTGCTATGTAACCATCTTTAGATAATTTGTGTGTACATTCTCAAGATAGCAACACAACAAAGTGCAAAGGGAGGTCAACCACTATAGGTTCTTGTACCCCTATGACCTCTGGATATCTAGCTATGGTCATGGATAGGTCCTTAAGAACTCATTTTGCATTCACCTTGAGATCACCCAATTGTATTAGGTGTCTAGTCATTTTAGTATAAGGTAGACCCATGTCTGCACAAACAACTTTAGGAATCATCATCACTATTACCCTTGAATTAGCTATAGAACTCCTTAGTATGTAGTTTTTATTTTGAGGTTCACATAAAATGAGGTTGGTTTCAACATATTAGGCTTTGAAGCATTCAATATATCAGTCATGTTGACTTTAATATCTATTGGAAGCTCTGGTATCTTATTTTGTTAATCAATTATATTGGACTAACTAAGTTCTAACTATTTACCCTAACCATAACTCCTCTCTTACTCTTTTAGAGCCTCCTAGAGTAGATCTTGTTGTTCGAGTAGAGTTAATGCCTCTACAATACTAACGTTAGTATGTATCTTTTTCATTTTCTCTATGATGTTAACCTTGAATTCCGTAGAGGTACTCTCACTTTACACTGAGTTTTTTATATTACCTTGTAGTTGTCGCATGGTTGCTAGTGAGAGAAGGGTATTTTAGTCATTGCTTGGCCTCTTTTTGAAGCTAACCTATTTTTCTATTACTTTTTCATGTAGGCTTATTTGTTCCTTCTCCATATTCCCTATCCATTTTGAGCTCATTTCCTTTATTTATTCATTTATTTTTGTTTGTTGTTGCCTCCCCTCTGTCCTTCTAAGGTACATTTGTGAAATCCTTTTTCATACTCTTTATTTCTTTTTGTTTCTCTTATTATGCTATTATAGGCCCTTTACTCTTCAAATATAATGATGGCCTCTCTCCTAAGCATCATCGTATATTTACTTGATTTAGTATACTTTTTAGTTGGTTTCTCTTTGAAATCTTTCCTCTTACCTCTAGTCTCAATCCCTTATTGATTAGCGCATATGGAATCATATTTAAATGTTGACTCTTCATCCATCTCTATAGCATTGATATTGGTCAAAATGGTATTATTGGGATTGGATAAAATAGGGATCGACTATTGAAGTTGGGGTTATTAGTGTGTAGATTTATTTGTTGCAAAGACTATTTGACCGAAGATGTCATCCTATTGATCATGCCATTATTGATTATATTGGATAGCTTGTGAATGTTTGATACCTCCAACATATTTTGTAGTATCATGGTTATCATTACATGGAATATACTATGATGACTCAACTTCTTAATTGGTTTTCATGATATAGTTGTTTTTCTTACTCGCTCCTTGATTAGCACCTTGCCAAGGCACTTGTTGTTTTGTCAGATATGGGGACTTCTAGGGTTACCAGCTTTGTGGTTGTTGCCATTGTTTTCTCTCAATATTATTCTGATTTATGAAAGTTTTAAACACTTCCAACATTTCACCCATCACAATATTTATTGTTTGAGTCATTGTTTGAGTTGGATGAAGCAAGGAGAGTTGGAAATTATGTCGAAAGGCTATGGTGGATAATGTGCTCAGGCCAGGATGAATAATGATATATGATAATTGAGAAGGATTAGTAACAACATTTGGCCGAGGATTACAAATGGGCTAAACAATGGGCATAAAACTAGGAGTAGGTACATTTTGGGTAATATAGGGCCCATAGGCCATCGATAGAGTAGGAGGTAACTTTTCTACTCTAATTTGAACATCTTCTCCCCTAGATACCTCTTCAAAAGCTACAACTATTGTATGATAAGTATTGCATACCATTAAAGCTACGTTTGATTGTAAACCCTTGATGTAATAAGGTAATATTTACTCTTTGTTTGGCCTAACATTTTAAGGGATTAAATTCAGGTTTCCCAAGAATCTAGTATTAAAATTATGTATATTTTCTTTGTGTCATTGAATTGTATTTAATTAAAACAAAACAGAGTTAACATTTTTCATGCTATCAAAATTATGTATAAAAAGTTCTACAAATGATGCCTAACTTGTTAATGAATTATTTGGTAATCTTCTATACCATAAAGTAGCCTTATCACAAAGAGAATGAGTTAACAAATATACCATTATGTCTTCCTCCTGGATATGGTGAAAATATTTGAGTGTTGACAACTGAGTAAGGTGATCTAGTGTCGTCTTATTCTCATTTCGATCAAAGGTAGGTAATGCTTTCGTAGCTACTGAAATAACGGGAGAATAAGCCATTAAATTTAATGGTCCTTGGTAGGTCCAGTCTAGAATTTTGTTCTGTAGCCTTGGAGGCACCCTAGCTTAATCTTTTGAGTAGCAAGCTAGTTGTATTGTTGATGTGGAGGTGGATAAGGATATTGTTGAAAGTGCAATCTGATTCATGGCCAAGATCAACATTGTATCATGTAATAATGTATAGGTCAAGATCGACAATCATTGTACAATGTATTTACTTTATTATAATATTTATTATGTTAACCCTATTGGCTGCAGTTAACCTTGTTATGGTTAAACCCATCTTATATCTTATAATTAACCTTAAATCCCTCTTGTTATGTTATATTAGATTAAGTTCATTTATGTAAATTGGTATTTTGGTATTGCTATAAATACCCCCTACCACTCCATTTTATCAACGAAGTGTTGTGTTTCTTATCTATGGATAATATAATAAATATTTATGGTGCCTATGGGTGTCCACTATATCTGTCTTTTTCATCCTTTTTACGCTTTCTATATAAGATTTGAGTGGATGGATTTCTTATGTTTATTTTTTGAAATAAGTGTGAATTCCAAAATGGTCTCAAAGCAGACATGGAGCATTATCACTTGGCATGCAAAAGGTCAACTTCGTCCCTCTGATACTTCTTCCAAGATTTAGGATGAATTATTCCTCAAAGTTTCATTAGTGTATTCATCAAAAGAAATGAAGGGGGTTCTAATTTGTGGAATATTGTTCATTTTTCAAGAAATATTAATAAATCCACCTCCTTTGTTTTCATCGAGGTAATATCATTATTCGAATTGTGATTTCAATTAATTTCTTGTGTGATGAGAGGGAAGGACATCTGACAAAGATTTACTTCCTGAAATTACAAAATATTGAAGTTGAATTTCTAAAGATGGATGGATGTATTCCAAATGATTAGGTAGATTTTAAAGGATCTACCTCAACCGTAGGGTCCCACTGGAGCATTCATTATGGGGGATGATATTATTATCACTATTGTCTTCTCTCCTTGGCCTCAGTTCAAATTATGAGAGGGTGTTGAAAGTGTAATTGATTTATGGCCAAGGTCAACATTGTATGATATAATAATGTATAATCTTGAGGGCAATCATTGTACAATATATTTGATTTATTATAATATTTTATTATGTAAGCCCTATGGATCATAATAAACCTTGTTATCATTACACTCATATTATAACTTGTAATTAACCTGAAATACCTCTTGTTATGTTAGCCTAGGTTAACCTTATTTATATAACTGGGGTTTTAGTACTAGTATAAATAGCCCCCACCACTCCATCATTTTATCATCGGAGTGTTGTGATTCTTATCTATAGATAATATAGTGATTATATATAAGGTGCCTCGCCCAGTATATCTTTCAATTTTTTGTTCTTTTTATGTTTTTTGTATAAAATTTGAGTGGATAGATTGCTTTTGTTTGTTTTTAGAAAGTGTGAATTCTAATAATTAAATCACTTAACCATAAGGTGGGTATGAAGAGTTGATAGGATATGGGTACTGAGGATAATGAGGTGGAGGATACTAAGGTGGCAAATTTTGATAATCCCACTATTTGATTTGGAAGAGGTTGTATATTTGGATGTAGAGGAAGTAATATAGATATTTTATGAAACTTATTTATTTAGAGGAGGGCCTTATATATTTTATTGTGCCTAATTGATTGGAGGTGGTGTTGATCTTGGATGTTTCCTTGAGACACGTGACCCCATTTGTCCAATCGATATTTGAGCATTTTGAGCAAGGCCTTGGTCTTGGTTTTCCCCTAAAAATCATACATTAAGAATTATAGACTGACATAGATGAAAGTTAGAAGTATTCGATAAACTAGATCCATGTGGGCTTTGGATCGAAGAAATGCTCATAGGAGAGATGCTTTGGGCATTGGAGATGGGTGGGGGATTCATGTTTCTAATATAGTATTGGCTTCCAAAAAGTGGGTTATTTGTGAGACTATTTATATCAATGGGTATATCATAAAGGGGATTTGTATGTTTTAAGGTCGGACATGTGTTGGACCAAGTTTGATTTGAATCGTAGCATTGTCTCTCTTACAAAATGTTTACATGCAAGGTGTTCATCAAGTGAAGTTTCAAGAGAAATAAAGGTGTCAACCTCTTTGTTACAAGATTTAAATATACTTGCAAGGATCATATGTGACAATGGAGTTAACCACAAAGGATCTATGTCGATTTATGATGCAGATGCAATGGAAACATATGAAAGCTAGGTTTATCAAAAAAATTGATGGTACCTCTAAATGAAATGTAGGAAAAGCTAGTGTAGATGGCGTTTTTAAGATAATGAAGGTAAAATTCTCCTTACTTGTGCAAAATTATATGGAACTTTAACTAATAACAATTAAGCAGCTAGGGCACTTCTTACATGGATCAAAATTGTCATTGAAAAATATGGAAATATATCAATTGAAAGGGGTCAACAAATTATGATTAATGTTGTCAAGAAAAACAAATATGGAGATTGGATAAAAGATAGCATGTTTTTGATGTCCATCAACTGTTGTTGGAGGCAATATATTAGAAATGTCATCATATCTATAAAGAAGAAAACCAAGTAGCATATAATTTAAACATTTGTAGTGTTGATCTTTGTCTCGAAAAAATTTAAATTCTAAAAGGCAACTAAGCAAGTGAGATTTTCTCTTAGTAAAAATAATGCTAAGGATTTGATTGTGAAAACATAATAGTTTGAGGAAGATGAAGAATATCTTTGATAAAAAGGAAATTTGACTGTCTTAATTGATCAGATAACAAATGGAATATTTTATTGTTTTAATTAGAGTGGCCCCAATAAAAACTACATAGCTTATCAAAAAATGAAAAGTATTCTAATATGACTCTAGTAAAATGCAAAATCCTAAGAGAATTTTTTGTTTAGGATCTCCTCAACTTCAAGAAGATTTAGTGCAACAACAATGTACTATATGTAAATTTAGAATAATTCAATCTACAAATTACTTTGTCAAGCTATAGTCAAGTGGGTAAGATGGGACATCTTCATTCTTAAAAACTAGGTCCACATATGAACATGTGGAGTCCCAACCATTAGGCTAAAGGAACAAGAAATGACTGAGATTTATGTCCACTAATCTAAGTATAGTATAAACCCTTGAGGTAAAAAATGTTTGCTCACTAATCTCAAAATCATAATATATTCTATAAATCAATAATTCTTTTTATCTAGAAAAGTATATTAAATATGAAATAGATATAATTATAGTTGCAAAAATTATATAGCTTTTTAATTTTCTTCTAAATCTCAATGTAAAATTAACAGGACATTTAAAATTAAAATGTAATAAACATGAATATCTTAAACATTATCATTTTAAAAATAGTAATTAAAACTAATCACTACTCAATTAAATTCATGTTAACATGAACCTAACATGCACCTAAAGGCATTAAATGAATTAAGTGTAATTTTGATGTTCCTCTCAATGCATGCGTAGTCCATGCTAAGAATTTGTATTAGTTGTACACAAAGCATATCATAATTTAGATATGATAAGTCATTATTGACACCCATCTTAGTGCATATCATAAATTTAAATTCCTTTTAATTTTATCACTCTAATATAAAATAAACAAATGCAATATCAACATACAAGTATTAAAATCAAGAGTATCAATTTTTTTTGTAAATACTCCTACAATCAAGTTTTAAGTCATCCTAATGTTTTAAGTAGTCACCCACCTTTGTAATCAAATCTATAAGTCATCCTAATATCCGCTTTCTCTCTCCTTCATCCTCTAAAAACTCTTCTTTCTCAACATCTTTCTCTTCTTCCTTCTCCACTACTTCTATCTCTTGCTTTTATTCTCTTTGTGGTTCTTCTTCTTTATCCTCTTCTTCCTCTTTCTTCTTCCCTTTTCTTAGATCTTAATTTTATTCTCTTCCTCATCTATTGTTCTTCCTTTTCCTTTTCTTCCACCTCTTTTTCATCTTCTCAATTTTATCTTCATAATATTTTTCCGTTGTTTATATGGATATATATTATACTAAACTATAAATAAAAATAGAAAGTACAATAACAATTATGAAAATTTTATGTCCATCTATCATAAATAATATATAATTTCTAATCTACGTGAAATGTAGACTACACCTTCAATGCACAAAACTAAGTTATTATTATGATAATAATAAGTTCAATACATGGAGTTTCTAGTGTATATTGAAGATAAAGTCACAATCAATTACTTGTATCAATTAAAGAAAGGTAATAAAGTAACCCTTATTAACTTCCTAGGGGGGAGCGGGAGATCTTCCACTCTAGGCGGGAGGATCCTGTTTCAAACTTCCTGCTTCCCCCTGCTCTAGTCCTATGGATCTCCAACTGGGTAAATCTTCCTGGGATCTCCCTACTGCTTTCCCCTGCTCTAGTCATGTGGATCTCCAACTAGGTAGATCTTCCTGGGATCTCCCTACTGCATCTCCAGGACCTCCACGAGATACTCCTGAGGTCTCTCGAGATGAGCTTTCCCGTTTTTAACATGATTGCAATTGCTTTTTGGCTGGAACAACCTAAAGATTCTTTCCTTGGCAGCCTTTGGTGGTGGTTGGCTTTCAGCTGGCCCAGCTTGGGAGTTGAAGCTTCGAAGCCTTTTTCGATGAACTTTTTTGGTCTTTGGTGGGACCTCATTCTTTATTGTTGTCTGCAATGAGGGTTTCCTTCGTTCCTCTTCTAAGCTAGGCTTTCGAAATGGGGCTCCCGCTTTCCTATTTTCCTGTTGTAGTTGTAGCCTAGGGTTTATTTTTTGTATTTTTCTTGGTCTTTGGGGTAGGACAACATTTTTATTGTCTGCAGTGAGCGGCTCTTTGGTTGTTTTTGGGAAGGGCTTTCTGGAACAGGCTCGGGATCTTCTAATCTGTCTCTCTGAAGATGTGTGTTTTGTTTGTTTCAGGGTTTTCCAGTGGAACCTTTCGTGCATCTTCTTTCTAGTCTTCGAGATGGGACCTTGTGCTTTCTCGTGCAGCTGCGGTTGAAGGTGTCTATGAATTTCTTCCTGGATGGACAATTGGTGGAGCTGGGGCGTGATCTCGTATGGGTGACTTTCTGACGAGCTTCTTCTGTTTGCAAATTCAAGATGCAAATAAATTAAGCTTGAACATTAAGCAATATATTGATATGCGTGAGTTTATATAACAATAGGTTTAGGCTATGAATAGCCTAATAGGTTTTCCCCCTGAAAGGTAGCTACCCGCTAGAATAAGATGCTAACAACTTAACAAATTATTAATTACTAACAATAATATATCACGTCTAAATAATAGCATGATATATAACCATAAGATATTCGACATGAATATCTTCATGGTAAAAGTAGAAAGACAAATAATCAATCTAACCTACTAGGTAATAATGTAATAACCTAATGGTAAAAGTAAATACTACTTTTTACCCTAACATCCCCCTTTATTACATTATTTTGAAATACAAAGTGTAATTCTGAAAAGCTCAAATTTGACACGGCCAAGTGCCTTTGTGAAGATGTCTGCAACCTGTTCGTCAGTGGGAATGAATTAGAGCTTGATGTTGTGTTTAGGAACTTTGTCGCGAATAAAATGATATTGTGTGTCAATATGTTTAGTGCGCTCATGGTGAACTAGATTCTTCACTAAGTTCAAAACACCCTGGTTATCGCAGAACAAGTGAATTGGAAGTTTCTTGGGTAAACCCATACTTGCTATGATGTGACTCAACCATATCGCTTCGTACACTGCATCTCGTGTTGCACGATATTCTGCCTTTGTTGAAGATATAGTAACCACCTGTTGCTTCTTGTTGTGCCATGAGACTGGTCCGGATCCTAGATGAAAAACATATCCAGATGTTGACTTTCGGTCATCTATTGATCCAACATAGTCAAAGTCCATGAAACCCTGTAAGAAGAATTTGTCATTCTTCCTATACTCTAAACCATACTCCATACTACCATGGATATAGTGGAGAACACGCTTTGTTTCTTTCTAGTGAGTAAATTTTAGTTCTTGCATGAACTGAGAAAGATAATTCACAGCAAATGTGATATCTGGTCTAGTGTTTGTCAGGTATATAAGGCTCCCAATCATTTGACGATAAATAATGCCATCTACCTAAGGTGAATCATCGTATCGTGACAACTGAAGCCTTGCTGTGGCTGCTCCACAACGTACCCCAAAATTGGGGACCCACATTTTTTGCATGTGTTCCAAGAAGACTGAAGTGGCCCATAGGCTAAAGATCAAGGAAAAAAGCAAAACACCACAAGGAGAAAAAGTGTCGCGATATCGCGACATGTTGCAGTTTCACGGCCAAAAGAGAAAAAGTGTCGCGATATCGCGACATGTTGCAGTTTCACGGCAAAAGGAGAAAAGGTGTCGCGATATCGCGACATGTTGCACCATCGCGGCCAAAAGAGAAAAAGTGTCGCGATATCGCGACATGTTGCACCATCGCGGCCAAAAGAGAAAAGTGTCGCGATATCGCGACATGTTGCAGTTTCACGGCCAAAGGAGAAAAGGTGTCGCGATATCGCGACATGTTGCACCATCGCGGCCAAAGAAGAAAAAGTGTCGCGATATCGCGACATGTTGCACCATCACGGCCAAAGGAGAAAAAGTGTCGCGATATCGCGACATGTTGCACCATCGCGGCCAAAAGAGAAAAAGTGTCGCGATATCGCGACATGTTGCATGGTCGCGGTCAAAAGAGAAAAAGTGTCGCGATATCGCGACATGTTGCATTTTCGCGACCAAAGCAAAGAGAAAGATAGAGAAGAAAAAGTGTCGCGATATCGCGACATGTTGCATTTTCGCGACCAAAGCAAAGAGAAAGAGAGGAGAAAAAGTGTCGCGATATCGCGACATGTTGCATTTTCGCGGCCAAACAGAAAAAAAGAAGAAGTGTCGCGATATCGCGACATGTTGCATTTTCGCGGCCAAACAAGAAAAGAGAAAAGTGTCGCGATATCGCGACATGTTGCATTTTCGCGACCAAACAAGAAAAAGTGTCGCGATATCGCGACATGTTGCATTTTCGCAGCAACAAGAAAAAAGTGTCGCGATATCGCGACATGTTGCATTTTCACGGCCAAACAGAGAAAAAGTGTCGCGATATCGCGACATGTTGCATTTCGCGGCCAAAAGAGAAAAGTGTCGCGATATCGCGACATGTTGCATTGTCGCGGCCAAAAGAGAAAAGTGTCGCGATATCGCGACATGTTGCATTTTCGTGGCCAAAGAGAAAAAGTGTCGCGATATCGCGACATGTTGCATGGTCGCGGTCAAAAGAGAAAAAGTGTCGCGATATCGCGACATGTTGCATGGTCGCGATTCAAAGCAAGAGAGAGAAAAAATGTCGCGATATCGCGACATGTTACATTTTCGCGACGAAGGACCACAAAATGGAAACCAAAGCACACGCATACAAGGGAAGGTGAAACGAACAGTCAGGGAAGGTGAAACGAACAACCATCGGAAAATGAAACGAACCGTCATGGAAGGAGAAGCAATTTTTTCAGAAGTTTAAATACGCCATTCAAAGAGGCCAAAAAGGGGTGGAAACCGCTGCAAGCAGAGTTGCAGAGTTGAAGGCGAGAAGGCCATTCTGGACCTGTTTGAGTTGTTTTTCTTCCACTGATCGGTTTGGAAAAACCAGAAATTCTGCTATTGTAAAATGACATATTTTTAATGCAGAAGTGTTCAGAAATTTGCATCTTGTGGGCAAGAAAGAAGGAGATTTTCTTTGCATGCTATGGATTTAATGTTTATTCTTTCATTTTTTCAGATTTCGAATTTATAGATAATGTTAATGCCATTTTTTTTGGGTTACATTAGGCGAATATTTGAAATCTGAATTTTATTTCGTACCCTAGGAACCAGACACTTAGTCTATGGGGATTGTGCTTGTTTTGCAAGTCCAATAGGTTAGGTTGCATGCATGGAGACCTCACATCTTCGGTTTTGTCGAAACAGGATAGCATCATACTGAGTGCATTTTATTTTCAGTTTTTTTGCATTTCATTTTCATTTTCTGCATTTTATTTTTTTCCAGAAATTTTAACTTATTTTAAATCTTCAGGCATTAAAATAAACATTTAAAAAATTTCAAAATCCAAAAAAACAATGAACAATCACTAAAGTTTCATGATGAAATAAACCAACATTGCCCCTTGTTTACAATTACTTGCAATCACTAAGGTGTTCCAAGCATTTAAATTGAATATCTTTATTTGAGATTACTAATACACATATGCAAATGCTAATACAGCGGAGACCTTGGAGAAGTTGTTTGTTTAACTTCTTTGCAAGAGGGGATTTGGAACCCAAATCCTAAAGGAGAGTGTACTTTCACAACTGGGTGAAAATACCACTCAACAGATTGGCGCTAGAAGGAGGGCCTGAATTGTTTTATTTCAGTGTGATTTAAATGCTATAGGGATTTAAATTTTGAATATTTCATGCCCTATTGATTATTATCTTTAGCCCTCTTTTAATAATACAACCTTGTATTGTTAAAAGGAGGACATGAATTGCTATGCATTGTTCTAACGCTTTTGATTGTTCATACAGGAATAATGTGTTTTGATTTGATTTAAAAAAAAAAATTGGTCTTGACTAACGAGGTTGTCTCCATGCAATTACTTTCATTCGATTTTAATGGATACACCTCTTGGTTAATGCTAATTTGTAAGGAATTATTTTGTCTAAAAATGTATTTGTTGTCGGTATTATGCTCTTCACCTGCGCGTAATGCGATCTTGTGAATTAGAAAGCCTACAACACTAGGAGTATGCTCTTCACTTGCGCATATGCGATCTGGTGAATCAAAAACTTACATTTTTAGAATACTTGCTTTGTCAAGGTTCCTTCTTTCATGACTAACAAATTGATTTTGAAGTTATTCTTTGAATTTCATTAATTGCAGGATTTTCTGTGTGTCGCAGGTTTTCTTTGAGGTACTGAGAGTTTTGTCAGGTTCTTGTAGGGTTATCATCATCGATTTTGAATCAAATGGCCCAACCTCCACCACCTCCTTGGTACGGAGCCCATAACATTCCTTTGAATATTGCAGGGGATATTCATGAGATCCCTAGGAATATAGAGAGATTTTTGCCCAAATACAAATCGGATGGCCCAAGGACCGCAGAAGAACATATTCAGGCCTATAGGGATGTTTTGATAAGATTGCAAGTCCAACATGAAGATGTGGCTTGTAGACTCTTCCCCATGAGCCTAGACCAAGTGGCTTACGAATGGTATATTTGCTTACCTATTGGTTCCATTACGTCATGGACGCAAATGGAGAATGCTTTTGTCAACCAATTCAGGTCACCATTAGATCCCACAATCATCTATAATCAGTTCATTACATGCAAAAGAGGCCAGGGTGAGCCAATCCGAACTTTTAATCGAGAGATTTCATAAGTGCTATAATAGAGCAATTTGGAATTTTACCATTGATCGCGTGAGTAGCTTTGCAAATATATTTTGGGGCATTGGATCCTATGACGACAATGTTTGCAAGGCGAAATCCTCAAGTTACCACGCTTGCTCTAGCCTACAATGAAGCTATGACCATTGAACAACAAATGACACCACAGGGTTATGGGTTTTCCCAGATGCCTATGGTAGGACAATATGGTCCATATGGTCAAGCTCCTATGATGAATCAGATCATGGCACCACAAATATCAGGCATAAATGCTTTGCCTTATCAACAACCATATTCATCAACACCCGCTTACGCACCCAATCCAATTCTGATTCAAAGTGTGAATCCCTACGCAAATCAAGTGGCTCAAAATCCAACTCAAATGTTAAGTCAAGATCTCACCAATTACGCAAATCCTATTGGAACTAGCAATAACATAGCTCAACCAAAAGAGATTTATTCAGAGGTTGAAGAACTCAAAAGGATGATTCACAAATTGAGTAATGATTTGGTTCAAAAATAGAAGTATGAATCCCATGCCCCTCACCCAAATCAAAATTTCAACAATAGAGGGATACAGTGGAATACGAAGCCAAACAATGGGGGTGTGCCTTCCCCTATTGCTAATCGGATAGATACTTCTACAGGACCAAGTCACTCTAGTTCCATTCTTAATATTTCTGATTTTGCGTGGGAAAAGGGGTGTAGATTGCATAATACAAAGGAGCATAATGAAAGGAATTGTCCCGAAATGGCTAGGTATACCCATTGTCTCCAAGCTCAAGTGGATGATTTGGAACTTGTGCCAAATAATGGTCCACCCCAACATCAACAAGGAGAGGACAACATTTTGGTGGTGGAAACTCTATATCGTCAAGAGAGTGAGAATGAGGAAGGTGAAGATGAATGGGATGAGAAACATGTTGATGAATCAGAAGATGAAGAAGAAGTACTTGAGCGTCACAATTTGAACTTGGAGGATGATTACTATGATTCATGGAAGAAATGGGAAGAACATTATCAATCTAAATCTTCTAATAAACTTGTTGTGTCAATTAATATGCAGGATAACTCAATTGCTTCCTCACATGAGGATACTATAAATCCTGTACAATTTGAGAAAGTTTTGGAAGAGGAATTAGAATCTCATCAAATTTTGGAACATGATAAGGATTCTACAACCATGAATCAAGAAAGAGAGTCATTTGCTTTAGATTCCTTTGAAGGAAAAGAAATTGAAAATCTTGATCCACTTACTTGTGCTACAATGATTATGCCATTTCAAAATGAGAAAATTACAAAACCTAAATCATTTGGGTTTGATATCATTGATGATCCAATTGAAAATCTCACGTTACCCAAAACAACCCAAGTGATTGATCACGGAAATGTGTTAGTTAACCCACCCCTAGATAGACAAGACTTATGGTTTGAAAGGGATGGACATATTTTCAATTGGGTACCTAAGTTTGGTGCCTTTGATAAACAAGTCATGGAGAAAGAACAAGTGCTACATGATGATGAATGTCATGAGAGAAAAGAGGAATTTTCAAATCCTCTTCAAGTAAGGTCAAATGAAAACATGCCAAAGGTAAAATCTCACCTTTTTGGTTTCACCATGCAAAATTCGAATGAAGGTTTGCCTAATGAATGGTTTGATTCAAATATTATTAATGTTATGGCTTTATTGAATGAAAATGAAAGCTTATTTCTACACCATGAATCAAAGTGCGGAAAGGACATCTTAAAGAATAGACATAAAGGAATTGAATATCAATCATTGTCTAATCAATTTGAAAACTTGAAACTCCACCATAGGATTATTAATGAAACTAAATCAAATTGGTATGGTGAGAGGGGCAAGTGGAAGTTTGTTTCTTTGTTTGGTTTGATCTTGTTTTTGTTGGATTCCTACAAAACTTGGTATGCGTATCACGTCATACGTCTTTTAAAGAATTCCAATCAGGTTTGGGATCCGAGAAAATGATAATCCAAACTTTTGCACCATCTTGCATTATATTGTACATTTGTATATACTTTTGGTTTTCGTGTTTTGGTTTTGGATTGGATTTCATTTTGGTTTTAAGTTTTGTGTGTTGGTCCTTTGGACACTTTTGGTTTGTCAACTTAAGTCCTTATGAATGTTGACTAAGACTAGGAGAATATGAAACATCGGAATTGTATTGCAGAAAGCTCCACGAGTATCGCAAACACATTAAAGAATATCGTTTGGAACTTGTGATGCATGAAGTTGTCAGTTTTATAAATTATGGTAAAGTAGGTGATATATACTCCATCCGCATTTCAAAAGGAGCAATGCATTCATATCTCATATTACATTCCGCATTGCATATACATTTCATCTCAGTTGCATCTTCATTTCATGTACAATCATTGAAAAGGTGTCGAATCCTCTTAGGGTTATTACATAACATATACTAAAAGGATCCTAAGGTTGGGAACTGATGCCCGAACTATCTTGAACCAAGCACGTTCTACGCATATTAAAGAGAATCTTGAGCAAAATGGTCAAAACCATACTTGGAAGAAAAGGTGAGGCGAAAGGAATATTTCGTGTCTGTCCCATCATGCAACATAATCCTTAAAACAATGGTTTTTACCACTCCCATAATGCTTAAAGCCTAAAATCAGAGTAGTAAGGATAGGGTTAAATCCTCATCGAACTTAGGTTGAGGATCCAATTCCCCAAAGCTCTGATTTGACCTTCATGGAGTAGTAAGGATAGGGTCTAATTCTCATCTCGCTTAGGTTGAGAATCCGATTCCCCAAAGCTTCTATTTTGACTGTATTCCAAAGCAAATATTTTTTCATTTCTCTATTAATATTGGATTGGAAGGATCGTACTACATGTCCCTTGCAAGGATGGGTAGTCATCCCCAAGGTCCAAGAAATCAAAAGTAGAGCCAAATCATGGATTATGGGGTTAATCTCCACCGGGGCTATAGACGCCTGGTGGGTAGTGGAGTATGCTCATGCGTGGCAACATGTCTTGTCTAAAAACAAGACCACTGACTGCTCAAACGGATAGGCTAGCTTGACAGTTTCATCCATAACAGGTTAAATCATTTTGTTCAAGATGAGGTAATGAACTCTATATCGGAGTAGTAAGGATAGGGTTAAATTCCCATCTCGCTTAGGTTGGGAATCCTATTCCCCAAAGCTCTGATTTCACTTACACTTGCACATGGGTTCAAGATGGTAGTGACACATAACCAACTTTGGGATCTAGTAAATTAATTCAGTATACATATATTTGGTCCTAAGAGGGTTTGACAGTTTTAATATGTTTGTTCATGATACTAGAAGGTTTGAGCCTTTGCAAAGGAGGTTGTTATATCTCTAACATAGTTGTCATACATCAAATCCTGCACAAATCATTCATAGCCTTGCATACGAATCATAAGTGAAACTGACAATGGAATGTTGATCAATTTCAAACGATAGGGAATGAAGCACATTGCACACACCGAGCTGATGCTTAATAATTCTAATGCTTCATGTATTTCTCGTCTAGTTTCATTCTTGGGATATTTTCTGACGCTTGTATTTGAGTCTGTGTTTTCAGGTTGAGTTCTCACCGAAATGCTCAGGAGCATTTCCCAATAGAGTCGCCATTTGTTGTGGCTGCTCCACAACGTACCCCAAAATTGGGGACCCACCTTTTTTGCATGTGTTCCAAGAAGACTGAAGTGGCCCATAGGCTAAAGATCAAGGAAAAAAGCAAAACACCACAAGGAGAAAAAGTGTCGCGATATCGCACATGTTTAAGATTTAGAAAAAGTGTCGCGATATCGCGACATGTTGCATCGTGCCAAAAGAGAAAAAGTGTCGACGATATCGCGACATGTTGCATGTGCAAAAGAAAAAGTGTCGCGATATCGCGACATGTTGTAAAGAAAAGTATATCTTTAATTAAAGAAATTTGAAAAAGTGTACGGGATATCGCGACATTTTTTGGGTTCAAAGAGAAAAAGTGTTGTGATATCGCGACATGTTGCATTTGAGAAAAAGGTGTCGCGATATCGCGACATGTTGCTTTCAAAAAAGTGTGCGATATCGCGACATGTTGCATTTTCGAAATGTCGCGATATCGCGACATGTTGCATTTTTGCGGCCAAAAGAAAAAGTGTCGCGATATCGCGACATGTTGCGTTTTACGGCCAAAAGAAAAAGTGTCGCGATATCGCGACATGTTGCATTGGCCAAAAGAGAAAAAGTGTCGCGATATCGCGACATGTTGCATTTTCGCGGCCAAAAAAGAAAAAGTGTCACGATATCGCGACATGTTGCATTGTCGCGGCCAAAAGAAAAAGTGTCGCGATATCGCGACATGTTGCATTGGTCGAAAACAAGAAAAGTGTCGCGATATCGCGACATGTTGATGAAGAAAGAAAAAGTGTCGCGATATCGCGACATGTTACATTTTCGCGATGAAGGGCCACAAAATGGAAACCAAAGCACACGCATACAAGGGAAGGTGAAACGAACAGCCATCGGAAAATGAAACGAACCGTCATGGAAGGAGAAGCAATTTTTTCAAAAGTTTAAATACGCCATTCAAAGAGGCCAAAAGGGGGGTGGAAACCGCTGCAAGTAGAGTTGTAGAGTTGAAGGCGAGAAGGCCATTCTGGACCTGTTTGAGTTGTTTTTCTTCCACAGACTGGTTTGGGAAAACCAGAAATTCTGCTATTGTAAAATGACATATTTTTAATGCAGAAGTGTTCAGAAATTTGCATCTTGTGGGCAAGAAAGAAGGAGATTTTCTTTGCATGCTATGGATTTAATGTTTATTCTTTCATTTTTTAGATTTCGAATTTATAGATAATGTTAATGCCATTTTTTTTGGGTTACATTAGGCGAATATTTGAAATCTGAATTTTATTTCGTACCCTAGGAACCAGCACTTAGTCTATGGGGATTGTGCTTGTTTTGCAAGTCCAATAGGTTAGGTTGCATGCATGGAGACCTCACATCTTCGGTTTTGTCGAAACAGGATAGCATCATACTGAGTGCATTTTATTTTCAGTTTTTCTGCATTTCATTTTCATTTTCTGCATTTTATTTTTTTCCAGAAATTTTAACTTATTTTAAATCTTCAGGCATTAAAATAAACATTTAAAAAATTCCAAAATCCAAAAAAACAATGAACAATCACTAAAGTTTCATGATGAAATAAACCAACATTGCCCCTTGTTTACAGTTACTTGCAATCACTAAGGTGTTCCAAGCATTTAAATTGAATATCTTTATTTGAGATTACTAATACACATATGCAAATGCTAATACAGCGGAGACCTTGGAGAAGTTGTTTGTTTAACTTCTTTGCAAGAGGGGATTTGGAACCCAAATCCTAAAGGAGAGTGTACTTTCACAACTGGGTGAAAATACCACTCAACAAGCCCTTATTCCATCGGTGTTGCTTTTGGCTTGCAATCAGTCATACAATACTTTTCGATCAGTATCTTGGCTTACTTCTTTTGAGTCATCCTTAGGTAATTCTTTTTTTGTTCAATCTCCAGACCAAGATAATAGTGGAGAAGTCCCAAATCTGTCATATCAAATGACTCTCTCAAGTCATTCTTCACGACGTCTATCAATGTCTCTGAGTTGTCGGTTATGATCAAATCATCCACATAGAGTACAAGTATCACTATCTTAGAACCAATGTTCTTAACATAGAGATTTGCATCTGAAGGACTTCTCTTAAATCCATGTTGTAGAAGGTGATTGTCTATCTTTATATACCATGCTCTAGGGGCTTGTTTCAACCCATACAAGGATTTAACCAGTTTGTAAACTTGTTGCTCATGGTCTTCCTCAACAAATCCTTGTGGTTGAGTCATGTATACTTCTTCGTTCAAATCACCATTTAGGAAGGCGCTCTTGACATCCATTTGATGAAGTTTCCATCTGTATTGTGCTGCCATAGCACAAAAAACACGAATGGTGGTCATCCTTGCAGTGGATGCAAAGGTCTCTTCGTAATCAATGCCTTCATTTTGAGCATAGCTCTTTGCCACAAGGCGGGCCTTATGCTTGTCAATGGTTCCATCTGCCTTGTATTTCATTTTGTAAACCCATTTACATCCAATGGGTTTCTTACCTGAAGGTAAATTAACTAGCTTCCATGTATTGTTCTTGATAAGAGATTTATATATAGCATCCATAGTTGCCCTCCACTGTGGCTCACTAAGTGCTTCTTTGACTGTGGTGGGTTCATGTTCATCATATGAAGACATATAAACCCTCTTATCATCAATCTCCATGTCTTATCCACTATCAATCCCTCTCTACAGAAATCTCTTCGAAATGTTGGCAAAGGTCATCAACTTTTAGTGATGCTTCTGCTCTCATATGCCAAGACATGCAACGAGTTTGAGGATGATTCGGAGTAAGATCAGGAGGTGGGGTCAACTTTGAATCTCTCACCGACTTGTATACCATTTTGGCACCATTTGCTAAGGTGGAGGAGTTTATTTCTATGGCTCCTCATCTTCCAAGTATATTGAGGATGTGATGTCAAGTGTGAAAGCCTCATTGAACACCACACCTCTACTTACATGTATTTTCTTTATTCTAGGGTCATACAATCGATATCCTTTAGAATATTCATCATAGCTAAGGAAAATGCATTGTAAGGTTTTCTCATCTAGTTTCTTTCTCTCTTTTTTAGGTATATGCATAAATGCATTACACCCAAAAACTCTTATATGAGAGATGAAGGGCTTCATGCCGCTCCATGCTTCTTGTGGAGTTATATCTTTAAGGGCCTTTATGGGTGCCCTATTCAAAAGATATATTGTCGTTGTGACAACTTCTGCCCAATAGCGTTGCTCAATATTTGCACCCTTAAGCATACTGCAAACCGTTTCCATGATGGAACGATTTCTTCTTTCAACAACTCCATTTTGTTGTGGAGAATAGGTTGTGGTTAGCTGTATTTTGATCCCATGTGTTTTCAGAAATGAAGGGAATTCATTTGAGGTATATTCTCCACCTCGATATGAGCAGAGGGTTTTATGTAGCATCCAGACTCTTTCTCAACTAGTTTCTTGAACTACTAAAAGTAGAAAAATGCTTCAAAATTGAGTTGAAGAAAGAAGACCCACATCTTTCGTGAGTGATCGTCTACAAACAACTGATAATACCTTTTGCCTCCAAAACTTGGTGGTATGGGACTGCACAAATCAGTGTGCACTAACTCCAACGGTCTCTTAGCTCTAGAAGAGCTAGCTTTGAATGGTGCTCGGTGTTGCTTCCCTGCTACGCAATCTGAGCAGATGGGCAATGTAGATGAAAGGATGGGAAGTCCCTTTACCATTTGAGATTTAATTAGCTCAAGTATATATCCTTTACTAAGATGCCCAAATCTCTTATGCCAAAGAGAAGTGACCTTCGTGTTGACCGCCATGGTAACATGAGGCATTGAAACAACATCTAGTGTGAACAAGCCATGCTTGTAAGAACCGGTTGCTATGTGTTTATCCTGCTTGGTGATATAGCAATATTTCAGTCCATTTTCCACTTTGAAATTGACAACCATATTTTTATCCAAGATTTGTGGAACTGACAACAAGTTGTTTGTCAATCCTAGAACATAAAGGACATTGTGAATATGGCACTTTCCATCTGGAAGGGAAACAGTGACACTGCCTTCTCCCTAGACACGATAGGTCTTATTATCAGCAATTGTTACTGGTTTGCCTTCTCTTGCCACAAATGTCTCAAACCACTGATTGTTGCCAGTCATGTGTTTGTTGGCGCTTGAATCAATGTACCAAACAGAATCCTTCTGTGTAGAAGTTGTATGGGTCATGAGCACTTTCTATGCTCTTTCTAAATCAAAATCAAAATTTTCAATAGCAACATGTCCTCGTTGTTGTCTATTGTTCTTATGTGGCTTGTTTTTGCTTTTTTTGTCTTGTTTGTTCTTAAACCAACACCGATTGGTGTCATGGTTGTCCATTTTGCAATGTGTGCAATACTTCCCTTGAGATTGAGGTTTCTTGCCCTTATCTCTTGATGATGATCCTAAAGATGATCCTCCCTTTGAAAAGTTGCCTTTCTTCTTTCCATCCTGTTTGTTTGTGTAAAGTGCATTGTTTGAAACTTCATCACTTTGGAGTTTATTTGCTTCTTTTGTTTGAAGCAAATTGATGAACTCTACAAAGGTGATTGTCCTTTGAGATACATTAAGGGATGTTATTAACATCTTATAGGATTCAGGAAGACCTCTCAATATTACTGGAGTCGGAATAGTATCTTCTACTTTAGCTCCTCAAGCATTCAACTTTGACTTCAGTTCTGCCACTCTGCAAAGGAAAAGCTCTACTAATTCTCCTGACTTCATATGGAGTGTATGAAGTTGTGTTTGAAGGTGTAGAATATTTTATTGATTCTTACCTTCAAAAATGGTACAAAATGCATCCCATGCATCTTTACCATTTTTAGCTTCACTTATGTGAGGTTGGATCTCATCAATAGTAGCAAGGAGAATCAATATGAGAAGACGATTGTTCTTTTTGTCCCATGCTTTTTGATTTGCTCCTGTGGAGGTGGGTCTTGTATCAGTGCCATCCACTAAATCTCACATCTCCTCTACAGTAAGTATTATTTTCATATTATTTTTCCATGCTAAAAATTAGAACCTTTAAGCAATTGTGTATCATTTAGGTATTTGTTGATAGTTGCCATGATGAAGGTTCTAGAATGGTTCCAAGATGGTCTCTTTTTCTCTCTACTTGGTATTTAATGGCACCTGCCCGAAAAATCTTTGTGAAGGATTAACCAGTTTGAGGATATTTAAGCCAAACAAGATGAAATTAGAGATAATCCACTCTTTAGTGATGTTTAATGGCACCTGCCTAAAAATCCTCTCGGAGAAGAAAAATTAGTTTGAGGGAATTAAGCCAAACAAAAAAGAGTAAATTAGGGATTTTTATTTAGAAGGGAATTTTTTAAAAAATGGCCTTTATACCTGTGCAATGAGTTTACACAAATTATTGTGAAATTTTGAGATTTTGAGTGCTCTTGATTTTGATGACTTATAATTTTAGAAAACAAGAAAGTAAATGCAATAAACAATCAAAGATTACCCACAAAATTTGTATCACTAAGGTGTCAGATGCAATAAAAAATGCACCTTATTTAGGAATGCCAAGTTTTAATATAGGTGTCAAGTAATATAAAAAATGCACCTAATTATAAGTTTTTGCAACAAAAAGATGGATTTGTGTTTTAAAAAAAAAAAAAAAATTGTGAAGTTCAAATTCTCCCCCCTTTGTGTTACAATTTTTGCAAAAAGATAATTTATCAAAGATCAATTATCCCCCCTTTGTTTTGCAAAAATAACAAAGTAGCTCACCTTTCAAGACAAGTTGACACACGACAAGCTTTTGAAAGGTTTTCTAGAACTAGTCGACACACGACGTGGTTTTTAGTGGACCCTTAAGGCTTCAATACTCAAATATTGGAGGGTCATCAGGATTAAAAGGTTCTCTAATCCTCATGGGACCATAGCTTCGGTCCAAACCCTTCCAAGAATCTGTGTAAGTATTGAAACGAGGTAAACTATTTCTATGCTCTTGAAGCATACGATGAAAAAGAGAACTTGTTGTTTGTCATCGAAGTTTGTTCCTCTTTCTTATAACTCTTAGACGACAAAGAGATTTTTGTATCCAAGGCCTCTTCTTCATGAGATAAAACTTGTACTCTCAAAAAAATGATTAGAACAAATTTGGAGCAAAGTGTTAGAAATCTCAAGTTTTTGCAAAAGAAATTGTGCTTTTAATTTCTCTTATCCCCCCTTGATTTGGAGAAAATAAAAAAAACATCAATTTTTATATGTTTGCAAAAAAAATAGGCCTTTCTTTTTTAATTTTAGTGCATAAATTTAATTTAATTTAGTATAATAAATTAATAAAAAATTATTTTTGGAAAAAAAATCACCTAGTTTTAAAAAACGATTTTTAATGAAAAATATTTTCAAGTTATTAATTTTAAATACTAAAAAAAATACAAAAAAATATAAAAACTGTATACCTTGCAACCCTTAGTGCGGGTTGTAGAAAAAAACCGTTTATTTTTAGACCCCGTGGGAGTCGAACCTGTGACTCCGTGGGTTTTAACCTTCCGACTGGCGCTCCTACCAGTTGGTCTAACCTGCCTGATGGGGAGTGAAGGCTACGACCTTCACTTTGAAGGCTAGCCTTCTCCAAGGCGGAAAAAAATAAAGATGTGGGACTTTTGGTCCCACATCAATAAGGAGGAGGATATTTTGGTGTTTAAAAACACCAACTCCCCCTAATTGAAACGATTGCCTACAGATAATCAATCACCCGTGAAGAACCTTTTTCTTACAACACCGGTGAATGAGCTTCAATACTCAAAGATTGGAGGGTCATCAGGATTAAAAGGTTCTCTAATCCTCATGGGACCATAGCTTCGGTCCAAACCCTTCCAAGAATCTGTGTAAGTATTGAAACGAGGTAAACTATTTCTATGCTCTTGAAGCATACGATGAAAAAGAGAACTTGTTGTTTGTCATCGAAGTTTGTTCCTCTTTCTTATAACTCTTAGACGACAAAGAGCTTTTTGTATCCAAGGCCTCTTCTTCATGAGATAAAACTTGTACTCTCAAAAAAATGATTAGAACAAATTTGGAGCAAAGTGTTAGAAATCTCAAGTTTTTGCAAAAGAAATTGTGCTTTGAATTTTTGTCTCTTATCCCCCCTTGATTTGGAGAAAACAAAAAAAACATCAATTTTTATATGTTTGCAAAAAAAATAGGCCTTTCTTTTTCAATTTTAGTGCATAAATTTAATTTAATCTAGTATAATAAATTAATAAAAAAATATATTTGGAAAAAAAATCACTTAGTTTTAAAAAATGATTTTTAATTCAAAATATTATCAAGTTATTAATTTTAAATACTAAAAAAAATACAAAAAAATATAAAAATTGTATACCTTGCAACCCTTAGTGCGGGTTGTAGAAAAAAACGGTTTATTTTTAGACCCCGTGGGAGTTGAACCTGCGACTCCGTGGGTTTTAACCCTCCGACTGGCGCTCCTACCAGTTGGTCTAACCTGCCTGACAGGGAGTGAAGGCTACGACCTTCACTTTGAAGGCTAGCCTTCTCCAAGGCGAAAAAAAATAAAGATGTGGGACTTTTGGTCCCACATCAATAAGGAGGAGGATATTTTGGTGTTTAAAAACACCAACTCCCCCTAATTGAAATGATTGCCTACAGATAATCGATCACCCATGAAGAACCTTTTGCTTACAACACCGGTGAATGAGCACTTGACACATCGACCACTTAGAGGACCAATGCCAAAGTGCCATGTATGTGCACTTGAGAATCTGCCACATCAACCTTTACGTGCCACGTGTCCGCTAGGTCCATGCAAGCTCCATGTGGTCGTATCAATTTTTATGTCAAGACAGGTCAGTCAATCGAGCCTCAGGTTCCACGTCGTCATCTTGATGTTCGTGCCAGGCTAGTCGGAGTACGTCGATCGATGTCAGTGTTTGTCTCCTGTGTCAGGTCGGTGTTAATCTGTCCCCTGTGTCAGATCGATGTCAGTATGTCCCTCAGAGGGCGCTCTTACCCTCAAGTATAGGTGGGCCACCTAGGCCGATCGTCGGAGTCTAGTCTCCGGTCGTCGATCAGAGGGCGCGCCTGTCCTCGCACCTACAGTGGGTCGGTCATCGAAAATAGTTATCCGATGACCGGTCCAATGGGTAGCTTGCCTCCCTTCGTGGAAGTTGGTTGTCTAGCCTGTCCACATGGGTCGCCTGCTCATGTGGGTGGACTGCGGGTCGACAGTCCAATCTAATGTTTCAATGGAAACAAAAAAAAAAAACTTTAGGATTAAAAATAAAATTCAAACGAAACAACACAACCTTTGAGAAATTCAAACCCCCAAAGTATTATGTGTTGATTCCACTTGATTAAGCCTTGAAACGCGTTCCTATATAGGGGATCCCGCTCCTCGAGAATTGAGCCCCTGGGTCTAGCTGGAATGAGAAGAACACCTCCCGCCTTTCCCAGAAATGTGTCTTGCTGCTCCGTAGCTCTGATGTCAATGTTGGTAAATTCAAAATGTAAATAAATTAAGCTTAAACATTAAGGAATATATTGATATGTGTGAGTTTATATAACAATAGGTTTAGGCTATGAATAGCCTAATAGGTTCCCCCTTGAAAGGTAGCTACCCACTAGAATAAGATGCTAACAAATTAACAAATTATTAATTACTAACAATAATATATCACGTCTAAATAATAGTGTGATATATAACCATAAGATATTCGACATGAATATCTTCATGGTAAAAGTAGAAAGACAAATTATCAATCTAACCTACTAGGTAATAATGTAATAACCTAATGGGAAAAAGTAAATACTACTTTTTACCCTAAAATCTTCAACAATTTTTTTCTGGTCTTGGTTGGGGGACCCTGTGCGTGCTTTCTTGTTGAAGAAAATGGTCTCCTAATGGTAGTCCTTGTGTTAGATTTTTTCTTCTAGTCTTGAGGCATCGTATTGGATAGATTCTTCTTTGGGTTTTCGCTCCTTTTGGCTATGTACTCTGCCTTCATTACAGTGAGATCTCATGGCCTATGGAGATCTCCTCGTACTGCTGAACTAGGCCTGTGGAGATCTCCTCGTACTCCTATAGAGAAAATTTTTGAAGGAAAAAACAAGGTAACTATTCTCCATCTTCAAAGCCAACTTCATTCATTAAAAATGAACAATGAAGAAAGCATAGAACTGTTCCTAAGAAAGGTAGCAGATATTAAAGGGAAATTATTTACCTTAGGAGAAACAGTTAAGGATGAACCTCTTACTCAAGTAACCATGAGAGCGCTTCCAGACAGCTATAAAAATTTGATAACATCTTTAAGAGTTCTAAGTAAAGATATTTCTTTTGATGACGTAGTCAGTATTCTATAGGAATATGAAGTGGAAAATAAATCAAAGATGAGATATCTAACACTGCATTAACATCTAAAGATAATCCACAGGGAAACATTACCTCTTCATCAAAAATACGAAGACCATGGTACAACAGGCATTGTCAGATATGGAAGAGAAAAGGCCATAGTACCAACTACTGTAGGTTCAACCCCAAGAATCAGAATCAAGAAAATCAGATGAACAATGGGAGCCAATTTCAGCCACGATAATATCAAAATCCTCATCAGCAGCAATTTGAGCGTTCATCCAATTATTCCCAATTGGAGTATCATAAAATAAATCAAAAAGGACATCTAGCTCAAAGGATAGAAGAAATTAAAGAACTGGAAGAACCTACTGATGATTATGAGATCAAAGCTCTTTTAGCAAGAATGATAGCTTTTGAAGATACTAACATCTTGCTTGAACAAGTTACAAAAATCAAAGAAGAATCAGAATTCCATTTTAAAGATGTAGATCCAATTCATAGCCATCAGATGGAAGATCCACATTGCAGACTAAAGTCTTCAATACCCAAATATTGTAATACAGGGGTGTTAGAAATAGAGCATATTACATTATTTGGGTCATGTAAATGTACCTTCCTTGGTACATACTTAGGACATTAGGTTACTTTAGGGGGAAGTTATCTAATTACTTCACACAATGTAATAAATGCACTAGTGTTAATATGCAAGCTATAATGTGCAAAGTGTCCACTTGTACAACTAGATAGAGTGTTAACCAAGGAACTTATCTTCCTATATAATGGTCATAGATATAGCATTAGCATAGAGTATCAGAGAGCAACATCATAGTCAGTGTGTGGTAGATAGGCAGTAGGGTAGTATGTGTGAGTTATAAGCTCAAAGCTCCCTCATGGAGCAGTAGCATATATTATGGAGTACCCATTTCCTCCATAGCTACTATTGTAATATTTTCGCCATTTATATTTATAGCATATTTCAATCATCTCGCAAATCTATTTTATTTATTTTTGCATCTTGTATTTGGTATCTCCCAATGTATGTGGCATCAAAAGCTAAAAATTATAGTTGCAAAAATTATTTATCTTTTTAATTTTCTTCTAAATCTCAATGTAAAATTAACAAAAAAATTAAAATTAAAAGGTAATAAACATAAATATCTTAAACATTATAATGTTAAAAATAGTAATTAAAACTAATCACTACTCAATCAAATTCATGTTAACATGAACCTAACATGCACCTAGAGGCATTAAATGAATTAACTGTAATTTTGATGTTCCTCTCATTGCATGGTTAGTCCATGCTAAGAATTTGTATTAATTTTACACAAAGCATATCATAATTTAGATATGATAAGTCATTATCTACACCCATCTTAGTGCATATCATAAATTTAAATTCCTTTTAATTTTATCACTCTAATATAAAATAAACAAATGCAAGATCAACATACAAGTATTAAAATCAAGAGTATCAAATAATATTTTTTTTTAAATACTCCTACAATCAAGTTTTAAGTCATCCTAATGTTTTAAGCAGTCACCCACCTTTGTAATCAAGTCTATAAGTCATCCTAATATCCGCTTTCTCTCTCCTTCATCCTCTAAAATCTCTTCTTTCTCAACATCTTTCTCTTCTTCCTTCTCCACTACTTCTATCTCTTGCTTTTATTCTCTTTGTGATTCTTCTTCTTCTTCTTTATCCTCCTCTTCCTCTTTCTTCTTCCCTTTTCTTATATCTTAATTTTATTCTCTTCCTCATCTATTGTCCTTCCTTTTCCTTTTCTTCCACCTCTTTTTGATCTTCTCAATTTTGTCTTCATAATATTTTTACGTTGTTTATATGGATATATATTATACTAAATTATAAATAAAAATAGAAATTACAATAACAATTATGAAAATTTTGTGTCCATCCATCAGAAATAATATAATATTTCTAATCTACGTGAAATGTAGACTACACCTTTAATGCATAAAACTAAGCTATTATTATGATAATAATAAGTTCAATACATGGAGTTTCTAGTGTATATTGAAGATAAAGTCGCAATCAATTACTTGTATCAATTAAAGAAAGGTAATAAAGTAACCATTATTAACTTCCTAGGAGAGAAGCGAGAGGTCTTCCACTCTGGGCGGGAGGATCCTGTTTCAAATTTCCTGCTTCCCCCTGCTCTAGTCCTGTGGATCACCAGCTGGTTAGATCTTCCTAGGATCTCCTTGTTGTATCTCTAGGACCTACACGAGATCCTCCTGAGGTCTCTCAGGATGAGCTTTCCCGTTTTTGACATGATTGTAATTGCTTTTTTGCTGGAACCCAAAAATTCTTTCCTTGGCAACCTTTAGTGGTGGTTGGCTTTCAGCTGGCTCGACTTGGAAGTTGGAGCTTCGGAGCCTTTCTCGACGAACTTTTTTGATATTTGGGGGACCTCGTTCTTTATTGTTGTCTGCAAGGAGGGCTTCCTTCGTTCCTCTTCGAAGCTAGGCTTTCAAAATGGGGCTCCTGCTTTCCTATTTGCCTGTTGTGGTTGCAGCCTAGGGTTTACTTTCTGCATTTTTCTTGGTCTTTGGAGCAGGACCACATTTTTATCGTCTGCAGTGAGTGGCTCTTGTGGTTGTTTTTGGGATGGGTTTTTTGAAGCAGGCTCGGGATCTTCTAATCTGTCTCTTAGAAGATGCATGTTTTGTCTGTTTCAGGGTTTTCAAGTGGAACCTTTCTTTACAGCTTCTTTTTGGTCTTCAGGATGGGACCTTGTGCTTTCTTGTGTAGCTGCAGTTGAAGGTGTCTATGGATTTTTTCCTAGATGGACAATTTGTGGCGCTGGGGGGTGATCTTGTATGGGTGACTTTCTGACGGGCTTCTTCTACAATTTTTTTTGGTCTTTGGTTGGAGGACCATGTGCGTGCTTGTCTGTTGCAGAAGATGGTCTCCTAATGGTAGTCCCTATGTTAGATTTTCCCTTCCAGACTTGAGGCACCGTATTGGATAGATTCTTCTCTTCATTTTTCGCCTTCTGGCTATGTACTCAGTCTCCATTGTAGTGAGATATAATGATCTATGGAGATCTCCTCATACTACTAAACTATCTTCCAGGCCTTTGAAAGGCTCCTCCTTGCAGGATTCCCCTATTTGTGCTGCTTCTCCTTTGGAAGAATTCAGATTCACTTTTGAGCAGGAATTGAGTTTCAAATTTGGATTTTTTGTTCTGTTTTAGATGGGGCCTAGTGTCCCCATGTTCCCACTCTAAGATGCAAGCTCCATTTTTTGTGTGTTGGGTTTTCCAAGTTTAGGCGGGAAAACTTTTTTAAAATTTTTGATCTCTTTGTAGATGGTCCTGTGGAGATTATCTCCATGGTTTTGATAATTCTTGTTTTTCTCTAGAAGTTGATCTTCTGGAGACGGTCTCTTTATTGTAATTCTTTGTAAAAGGTTTGGGGATCTTTTCAAAACCCCTTATTTCAACCTATCAAAAAAATGTTCAATACATGGCACTGGCTCTTTCAATCTACAGAATTAAATGTATTTCACCCCAACATACCTTCCCAAGTGAAGTGATTCCTTAAGAACAACGATTCCAAGGATTATGGTGAATATTGTTAGCACTGGAGCATATGAGATCACTAAGATTGGCCCTGCTTTATGAACACACCATGCTTGTAATACTAAATTTATTGCTGATGATATAACCCCCTGTACATTTATAGAATGAATATGTTAAGAATTAAAAATCAAGTATAAAAAATATTAGAAAACCAAAACAAAGCCAACAATAATTCAAAATTTTCTACTAAAGAAGTTATGGAACTACAAGGTACGTTCAAGAATACTTACAGCATAAATAATAGCAATTATCTCTATTACATGCTTAACTTTCCAATCAGAAGAATCCTTTACATTCAACCAGCTAAATAAAAGAACAATAATTGTTCCAACCAAGTAAGATAATCCTGTTATTGATATAGGTGCTGGATATCTAGCTAAAAGTGGGACCTGCAATCACGCCATATACATTTAGATTTAATATAGCTTTAAAAAATAATAAGGAAAAGATATAAACTTATAAAGTAAATGCAGAATTCCAACTACAAGGAAAATTTTAACTATAACAATACTAAGCGAGGGAAAATTAAGGGTGAAGGAAAATTAAGGGAGGGAATGGAACTATTTCAAAAAAATCTATAAATTTATATAAATATGATAAATTAAAATTTGATCTTAAGAAAGTGTATCAACAATATATATTGGCACATAAAAACTTGTGTAAACTCATTAAAAAAATAATATATATTGGATCAAGGATCATCTCAAATATATATGTTTCATTCAAAAATTGTAATAATTCACCTTGGACATAAAATCTATAATTTATCTAAATGAGACAAATGTTTGCTTACAATGACATAGCCTATTTTTAAAAATTGTGTTATACATACAAACTGTAAGATATATCTATAACAAAAAGATAGTTACAAAGGTAAAGTTGAATTTTAGACCTGGTAGTATGGAAAGAGAATACTTGCAAGTCACAAGGAAACTTTTCACTTTGTTTTATATTATTCAAATGTTATATCTACAAGTTTTGACCTTTAATCAAGCTCATGATAAATTGAATCTTGACAATTCATCTAAGTTTGTAGGAAACTTAATAAACCATTTACACTTTAATATCGAAATATATAAAAGAATATAACTAGGATTATTTTCAAAACTTAATCCTCCTTGTAATTCCACTATTGAAATTCAAACTAGATTTCACTATCGAAATTCAAACTACCAGATAATATATGTATACATACATCATAAATTATACGAAATTATACATGTCATAAAGACAATTTCCAATTCCAACAATTCAAAAGGTCATGCTCTTGCTATTGCTCTTAAGGCTTATAACTCCTCTAATGAAGAATGGATCATTAATTCTAGTGCAACTCAGCATGTCTTATAAAAGAAATGTTTGTGTCATTGAATTAGGATGCAAATTGGATGATAATAACAATTTACAGTTCCAAGGAAAGGGAAATGTTAATTTTGAGAATTGGAAGATAAACAATGTGATGTTTGCTTCATCTTTGAAAATAAACTTGCTTTATATTTCTCAAATTACTAAGCAAGGTCATAAGGTTGAATTCTATGACAACAAATATTTCATTAAGGATGTGAATCAAAACTTCAAAGTGATTGCCACATGTGGAGCTGAAAATGATTTGTATATTCAATGGATTCACATCCAAGAATGAAAATAAACAAGAATATGCTATTATAAAAACAGATGAGTTGAGCAAGTTATGGCAAGAACAGATGGGACATGTCAAATACCAAACCTTAGGGATGGTGTCAAAGCTCAACATGGTGTGTGGTTTGCCAAAGATTGCACAAATTCATGGAGTTTGTGAAGGTTGTGCTATGGGAAAGTAGCCTATAGAGAGTTTCCCACAAAGAAAATCATGGAGAACCCAATTTCGTCTGCACTTGGTTGATAGTGACTTGACTGGTCGTATTCATACTCCATCACTCTCAAGTTCAAGGTTCAAGTTGTGTACTCACATTTGTTGATGACCACAATAGAAGAATTTGGATTTTTTTCTTGAAGAGTAAAGCTGAAATGTTTGATAAATTCAAGGAATTCAAGATGTTTGTTGAAAAGAAAAGTAGGAATTTCATTAGAATATTACATATAGATAGAGGTCTTGAATTCATTGACATTACTTGAAGAGTAAAGTTGAAGTGTTTGATAGATTTAATGAATTCAAGATATTTGTTGAAAAGCAAAGTAGAAAATTCATTAGGATATTAAGAATAGATGGAGGCCTTGAATTCATGAATAAATCTCTTTTGAACTGTTATAAAGAAAATGGCATTAAGAAATAATATAATGTCGCTTACACTCCTCAATAAATTGGACTGGTAGAAATAAAAATAGAACGCCTAATGGAAATGGCTAAATGTATGTTGCATTCATAGATGATGGATTTCAAATTTTGAATTGAAAAATTAATACAGATACATACATATTGAATAGAACAACTACTAAAGTAGTTAGAAATATATCTCCTAAAGAAGCGTCGAGTGGTAGAAAACAAAGTGTTTTTCGCTTTCAAGTATTTTGATTGTGATGCTTATGTTCATTTCCTTATGATAAAAGAACAAAACTAGAAAAGAAGAGTGTGATGCATCATAATTGGTTATAGTGAAGAGTCAGAGCCTACAAGTTGTATGATCCCAAAACCAAAGAAATCTACATTAAGAGAGATGTCTTGCTTGATAATGATTCAATTTCTATTATAGATGATGATGATAGATTTTATATCCCTTTAATTATGGTTCTTGATGACAAAAGTGAATATGTTGATACTAACACTAGATCAAGTGTAGTAGGGACATCTTCGACAAGTGTGACAGGAACATCTTCTATAGCTGCAATAGGAATATTTTCTACAAGTACAATAGGGACATCTATATGTAAATAAAAATAAAAATAATTGAATATGTACAAGTTGAAGATGATGAGACTGATAGATAAAACAGCATTTGATAATTCATTGGAGATGGATTAAATAATACATCTACAGGCTGAAATAGCCCGGAGGTTACGAAACCATCCGAGGCTGAAATAGCCCTTGTTGTAACTTAATAACAACATGCTAATAATAATGTAATAACTGAAAATATACGCTAACATCCCCCCTTATTACATTATTTGGGTAATAATATAACTACTAGCTATACTAACATCCCCCCTGATTACATCATTTTGCAATACAAAGAGAGCTGCGAAACAATTCAAATTTGACACGTGCAAGTGCCTTAGTGAAAATGTCCGCAACTTGAGCATCGGTGGGAATGTGCCGAAGCTGAATTCGGTGCCTCGAAACTTCATCTCGAATGAAATGACATTGTGTGTCAATGTGTTTTGTTCTTTCATGATGGACTGGATTCTTGACTAGGTTCATAACACCCTGATTGTCGCAAAACAAGTGTATTGGAGATTTGGATGGATGACCCATACTTGTCAGAATGCGACGCAACCATATCACTTCGCACACAGCTTCACGTGCGGCGCGATACTCTGCCTCTATTGATGAAATAGCAACCACCTGTTGCTTCTTGTTGTGCCAAGAGACAGGACCGGATCCAAGATGAAAAATATATCCTGAAGTTGACTTGCGATCATCAAATGATCCGGCATAGTCGGAGTCCGTGTATCCTTGCAAGAAGAATTTGTTGTTCCTCTTGTATTCTAGGCCATATTCTATTGTGCCACGGACATAGTGAAGAACACGTTTTGTCGCTTTCCAATAAGTGGTCTTAGGCTCCTACATGAACCTCGAAAGATAGTTGACAACAAATACGAGATCTGGCCTAGTATTGGTCAGATATATGAGACTCCCAATCAATCGTCGATAGAGAGTACCATCTACCCGAGGTGAATCATCATATCGCGATAATCGAAGTCCAGCTCCATCGGAGTTGCCATTGGCTTGCAATCAGTCATGCGATATTTTTCTAGCAATGTCTTGGCATATTTTTTCCGAGACACTTTGATGGAGTGCTCCTTCTGGCTGAATTCCAGACCAAGACAATAATGGAGAAGTCCGAGATCTGACATCTCAAAAGATTGACACAAGTCTCTTTTGACAAGAGAGATCATAGTTTCTGAACTCCCCGTAATGAGCAGATCATCAACATAGAGTACAAGCAACACTATCTCGTAACCCCGTTTCTTGAAATAGAGGTTTGCATCCGACGGACATCTCTTAAAACCATGTTGCAGGAGGTGATTGTCCATTTTTATATACCAAGCTCGAGGAGCTTGTTTCAGGCCATATAAGGATTTGACCAATTTGCAAACTTTCTGCTGTTGGCCTTCCATTGCAAATCCTTCTGGCTGAGTCATATAGACTTCTTCTTGGAGATCACCATTCAGAAAGGCACTTTTGACATCCATCTGATGAACTTTCCACCCAAACTGTGCTGCCATAGCACAAATAACTCGAATTGTTGTCATCCGAGCAATAGGTGCAAAAGTTTCCTCGTAGTCAATGCCTTCCTTTTGAGCATAGCCCTTTGCAACAAGACGGGCCTTATGCTTATCAATTGTCCCATCTGCTTTGTACTTGACTTTATACACCCATTTGCAGCCAATGGGTTTCTTTCCATGCGGCAGATCGACAAGCTTCCAAGTTTTGTTTTTCATCAAAGACTTATACTCGACATCCATAGCAGCCTTCCACTGAGGCTCACCGAGAGCAACTTGTACTGATGCAGGTTCAAGATCGTCTATGGAAGACATAAACACCTTATCACTATCAATATCCATATCTTCCGTATCTCTTGCTCGGATCTACAAAAAGTTCTTCAAAAGATCGACACGGATCATCAACCCCAGTATTCTCTCGTTGCAGCTTTCTCCCGTCGAGCCATGTCTGCGAGTACGAGGCCTATCCAAAGTCAAATCTGGTGGAGTAGATAGCTTAGAGTCTTTGATTGTATTTGTATACCACTTTGGATTCTTCTTCTTAGGTGTTGAAGAAGATGCGGAAGAACCTCCAACCTTTGATGAAGGAGATTTAACAACCCGAGTTTCCACAAGGTCTAGGTATACATCCGATGTGTTTGCTCGATGTGAAAGCCTCATCAAAAACAACATCTCTACTTATGTGAATCTTCTTGGTTAAGGGATCAATCAAACGATAACCCTTAGAGTGCTCATCATACCCAAGAAGAATACACTTCAATGACTTCTCATCTAGCTTCTTCCTTTTCTCTTTTGGTATGTGCATGAAAGCTTTACACCCAAAAATGCGTAGATGAGAAATGGAGGGTTTCCTACCACTCCATGCTTCCCGTGGATTCATTCCTTGTAGGGCCTTTGTGGGTGCCCTATTCAACAGATATACTCATCGTGGTGACAGCTTCTCGCCCAATATAGTTGCTCAAGTCTAGCTCCCGTGAGCATGCAACGAACCATTTCCATGATGGAACGATTCCTCCTTTCAAGCAACTCCATTTTGTCGAGGAGTATAAGCGATAGTTAACTGTCTTGTGATCCCATTTTCTTTCAAGAATGCAGAAAATTCTTTAGAGGTGAACTCCCCCCTCGATCTGAGCGGAGGGTCTTTATAGAAGTCCCTGACTCCTTCTCAACAGATTTCTTGAATTGCTGAAAGAAGCCAAATGCTTCAGATTTCGGTTGAAGAAAGAATACCCACATCTTTCGTGAGTAATCATCCACAAATAACTGAAAATACCTCTTACCCCCACAACTGTTGGGAGTGAAGGGACTGCACAGATCAGTATGAACCAACTCTGGAGGTTTCTTTGCTCTAGTAGAGCTCTTTTCAAAAGGCACTCTATGCCGCTTTCTCGCCAGCGCTCGAGCAAACCGGTAAAGTGGTAGAAAGGGAAGGAAGACCCTTAACCATCTCATACTTACTTAGCTCAAGTAAGTAACCAGAACTCAAATGTCCATATCTCTTGTGCCATAGGGAAGTTGCCTCCTTTGTAGAGACCGTCATGGCAACATGTGGAGTAGAGATAGTATCTAAGGCAAATAAGCCATGCTTATATGAAGCGGTTGCAATGTTCTTACCCCTCCCGGTAATAGAACAACACTTCTTGCCTCCCTCAACACTAAAGTTCACAACCATATCTTTGTCCGAAATTTGTGTGACTGACAACAAATTGTTTGCCAATCCTGGAACATAGAAGACTTTATCAATCTGACACTTACCATCAGGAAGAGTGACTCGAAACAATGGTCTTCTCCCCGAACCTTGTAGGTTTTATCATCAACAATAGTGACAGGTTTGCCCTCTTTGGCCTCAAAAGACTCAAACCATGATTTGTCACCAGTCATGTGCTTACTGGCTCCGTAATCAACATACCATATAGGATCCGTCTGCTTGGACACTGTGGTAGTCATGAGAACTTTGTGAGCTCTCTCAAAATCCGTGTCAGATTCTTCAACAGCAACATTCACTTGTTGTTTGTTCTTTTGTGGTTTGTTTCGGCCTTTCTGTTTTGATTGCTTATTCTTATGCCAACATCTCGTTTGTATCATGACCTTCTTTGTCACAGATCTTGCAATATCTCTTTTTTCGTTGAGGTTGTTGAGTTTGTTTCCCTTTTGAATCCTTTTGTGAATTCCCTCCCTTCTGAAAATTACCCTTCTTCTGGTTCCGCCCTTTCCTGTTGATGTAGAGAGCAGTGTTAGAAGAATCATCTCTCTATAGTTGGCGTGCTTCCTCCTCTTGAAGCATATTAACCAATTCTACAAAAGTAACTTTCCGTTGTGATACATGAAGGGAAGTAATCAACACCCGATAAGAATTAGGTAAAGCTCTCAATACAACTGAAGTAAGGAGCTTGTCTTCAATCGGTTCTCCCAAAGAATTCAACTTTGCTTTCAATTCAGAAACTCTGCAAAGAAAGAATTCACCTGTCTCACCCTGCTTCATGCTCAGACTGTGTAATTGAGATTGAAGAAATAGAATGGTGGAATCATTCTTTCCCTCATATATAGTATTAAGGGCATCCCATGCCGCTTTACTAGTTGCACAGTCAGCAATATGGGGTTGGACTTCATCAGACACAGCAAGCAAGATGAGCACTTTTGCTTTACTGTCTAGCTTATCAAAGTCTCTTTGAGCATTAGATGGAGTCGTAGCACCAAAGAACAGGTGAAGGTCTGGTTGTTGCTCCATATACAACATCCCATAAATCATCCATTGCTAGGATGGCCTTCATCTTATTTTTCCATGGTGTGTAATTAGGACCTTTCAACAACTGATGAGAATCAATCATTAGTTTTGCAGACATGATGAAGGTTCCTTATAACACCAATTGGTCCCCCTTTCGATATACCTTTTGCTAGGCCGTTATACCGTACAAAATACCCGCCCTTACGTGAGGGAAACTATAGGTATTTAGAAAGATCAACAAAAATCACCCGCCCTTACGTGAGGGAAACTATAGGTGAGTTTTAGAGATCATACGATACGTGGAACATAAGCAAGATTGAAAGGGAATCGCCTTGTTGATGGCACCTACCATAGAAGATTCTTCTCATGCGTGGGGCGTAACTTCCCCTAAACACTATGAAGAATACTTCGTCAGGATTTACGCCTAAACACAAGAGCGATTAAGGGTAGTGGATGGAGTAAAAAAATGCAAAATGGCAAACTTATCTCTCCCCGACGATTTATAGAGAACAAGCTCAGACGTCGTTGTAGAAGCTATATTAGGCGACGGATACAGTAGCGCAATCACGACAGCTTTACCTGTAAGTGCTGGCCAGAGGTATCACAAATACCGAACACTGCAGTGCAATAAATTGCACGGATGGGTTTTAATTATTCCTGGGACTTAGGGAGTGAATTTGATTTTAATTTTTAATGTTATAGTGCAAAAACAAATATGCAACATACAACAAAAAAAAATGCCCACAAGAATAACCCACTAGGTGTCGAGCGCAACCGAAAATGCACCTTTACAATAATGCCAAAATTGATTTTCAGAAAATTACTCTCTTTCCCCCTTTGATTTTTTTGAAAAAAATATACCCCTTTTTTTTTTTTTTTAAATTCCCACAAATGATTTTGAAAATTATTTTATAACCTTAAAGTTAAAAAAAAATATTAATTTTAATTTATATAGTTATAAAAAACCTTTAAAGAAAAAATTAAAATCAAATTAAAAAATTTAATTTTAATTTATAAAGGTTAAACTATAGAAAATAAATTAAAATTAAAAAATTAAAGTTTAACTTTAAGGAAAAAAAATAATTAAAAAAAATGTGGAAATTTTTTTTTTTACCTTTGTGGAAGGGGGGTCGGCGGGATTGGAACCCGCGACCTGCAGGCTCCCAGAGCCTTACCGCACAGTCCACCACCAGGTGGACTAGCGGGCTGATCCGACAGGATCAGGGGCCCCCTCGTATTTGAGGAGGGTCCCCAGTCTGCTGCCCGAGCGTCCTCCTCCGCAGCGTCCTCCTCTGCTGGTCGCGGTCGCAGCGTGCTCTCCGCTCATCGCTTGGTCGCGCCGTCGCAGCTCGACGCGGCCGCTTACTCGCAGCGTGGTTGGTCGCGTCGTGGTCGCTCGCGACTCGACGCAGCCGCATCGCGGCTGGCTGCAGCTTGCTGCGCACGCAGCGGAGGCAGCGGGGGGGAGGGGGGGGCCGCTGCACGTGATGAAATATCACGTTGCGGCTGGGGGGGGTTCCGCCGTAAATTTTTTTTTTTTTTTAATTCTACACGCGGGGGGGGGCGGCGGGTCACGTCGCGGCCGAAATTTTTTTATTTTTTTTCCAATGCAATCACGCGGCGTGGGGGGAATTCTTGCGTCCGCAAAAAAAAAAAAAAATTCAATGCACTCACGCACCGTGGGGGGAATTCCTGCGTCCGCCAAAAATTTTTTTTTTTTTTTTTTCAATGCAATCACGCGACGGCGTGATTAAAAAAAAATCACGTCGCGGAAGGAAAAAAAAAAAAAAATTAAAAAAAAAAACTACGGCATCAGTGACTGGAAAAACAATGACGAGAGGTCTGTGTTTTTTTTAAAACTATGCGTTCAAGGAAAAAAACGCACGATCCAGTAACTGGGAAATTAAAAAATTTCCGCACAGTGACTGGAAAAAAAATTGAAGCCTTCCACTTCCTTTCTCCAAGCAAACAGCGTCCGCCTCCTCTCTCTCTCTTCTCACGCTACTGGCTCTGATGCCATGATAGATAAAACAACATTTGATAATTCATTGGAGATGGATTAAATAATACATCTACAGGCTGAAATAGCCTGGAGGTTACGAAACCATCCGAGGCTGAAATAGCCTTGTAACTTATTAACAACATGCTAATAATAATGTAATAACTGAAAATATACGCTAACAGAGACTCCTCCTAGAAGAAAAAAGAGCATTATGATATCCACGAACAAGGACCAGGAAGATACTTTGTTAATTATGCTCTTATGACTAGAGTTATGCAAGTTGATGAAACACAAACATATGACGAAGCACAAGGTAAGGCAGAGTGGAAACAATGAATGCAAGACGAGTATAATTCATTGATAACGAATGATACATGGGAGTTGACAGCACTTTTAAAGGATAAAAACTTGGTCGAATGTAAGTGGAACTACAAGACCAAATTTACTTCAATAGGAACTATTGAAAAGCATAACAAATATTAGTGACTAAATGTTTATCGCAAAGGAAGGCTTTAAAATGACCAATGTTGATTCAGATCTATATGTGAAGAATTTTGGTGGACATATAATTATTCTAGTGTTGTATGTTGATGATTTAATCATAATTGGTAGTCATTTTTAGTATATTAATGATATTAAGGCACAATTGAAGAAAGCTTTTGAATAACTGATTTGGGTTTAATGCATTGTTTTTTAAGCATGCAAGTTTGGCAAGAAAAGAATAAAATACCTATCTCTCAATTGAAATATGCATCGAATGTGTTGAAGAAATTTAGGATGCTTGATTATAAATATGTTGATATACCATTTGAGGTTGGATTGAAGTTAAGTGCTAACTCTATTTCAAAGTAAGTTGATGGTACTCTATATAGAAAACTTGTTGGTAGTCTTTTGTATCTCACCATGTCAAGACCAGATATTACATATGCAATTGGTGTTGTTTCTAGATACATGGCAAATCCTCATCAAGATCATTAGAAGGTAACAAAAAGAATTTTAAGGTACATTTGAGGCACATATCAGCTTGACGTTGAATACAGATATGATTGAGATCCTAGACTTGTGGGATACACAGATTCACATCATGTTATATTTTTCATCTAGGCTTAGACCTAATTTTATGGAGCAACAAGAAGCGGTCTACAGTATCTCTTTCATCCACAAAAGCAAAATATATTGGTTTGTCAAAGGCATCTCAAAAACAATGTGGCTTAGAAAGTTACTTGAGAAAGTGAATCTAAATCAAAGTGCAACTCAACTAGCAAAGAATCCAGTTTATCATGCTTGCTCAAAACATATTGAACTTGATCGTCATTTTGTTTGAGACTTGATTGAAGATGGTGTGGTTGAGTTGAAATATTGCAAAAGAGATCATCAAGTAGCTGATATATTCACCAAAGCATTACAATTGATACTCTATATAGAAAACTTGCTGGTAGTCTTTTGTATCTCACCATGTCAAGACCAGATATTACATATGCAATTGGTGTTGTTTCTAGATACATGGCAAATCCTCATCAAGATCATTAAAAGGTAACAAAAAGAACTTTAAGGTACATTTGAGGTACATATCAGCTTGGAGTTGAATACCTATATGATTGAGATCCTATACTTGTGGGATACACAGATTCACATCATGTTATACTTTTCATCTAGGCTTAGACCTAATTTTATGGAGCAACAAGAAGCAGTCTACGGTATCTCTTTCATCCACAAAAGTAAAATATATTGGTTTGTCAAAGGTATCTCAAAAAACAATGTGGCTTACAAAGTTACTCGAGGAAGTGAATCTAAATCAAAGTGCAACTCAACTAGCAAAGAATCCAGCTTATCATGCTTGCTCAAAATATATTGAACTTGATTGTCATTTTGTTCGAGACTTGATTGAAGATGTTGTGGTTGAGTTGAAATATTGCAAATCAGATCATCAAGTAGCTGATACATTCACCAAATTTCATTCATGATTTTTAACTAGTTTAATACATTAACAAATTTCATTTGATATTACATTAGATATTGGGGTAGTTTGTGCAATTATATTGATTAATCTTAAAATAACTAATACCTTATTTATTATTACTATATGTTTTTCTAAAAAGACATCATAGTTTTCTAAATTATTCTAGCAATAACACTTACTTGAAACCCTGGTTTTGTCTAAGTAAACTTTTTAATTTGTCATTGTTGATCCCTTCATTTAAGTTACATAGTTAGAACTATCTCTTGATTATCATACTTCTTTGAGTCTTACATTTTTATGGATCCCACCTAAAACTTTCTTTTACTTATTTTTACAATTTCAATCCTATCATACCATATTTTTAATTTCATTTAATAAACTTTATTCCTTAATATCCTAATTTTGGTTGGTCTTTAGGTTCTCAATCATCTTTATTTAAAACTTACCACCATACTTTCAAATTTGATTAATATATCATAATTAAATCTTAAAAATCTTCTATCAATTTAATCAATTTTAATCTTTCATTTTTATTAAAACCAAAAATGTTATATTCCCTATTTAATAAAAAAAACAATCATTAACTTTTTTTTTTTTTATTAGGTGGGTGGGATTAACACACCCCAGAGTTACATATCCACATGCATGTGAGGGGGAGGGATTTGAACCTAGGACCTCCCTTTTACTAGGAGTTTTACACAACCTACTTCCTCCAACTCCCCCACAATCATTAACTTTTAATTATGCCTTCCATGAGAAAAACACATGTTGAAGAGATAGTAGCTAAAAGAAATTTATATATACATAAGGGAATAAATACATAAATTTTAAATAGAAAGGACAGGATTTTAAATTGGATGTTTATAACTTATTAAGTAAAAAAGAAGTCAAAGAATCTCTAACCCTCTATAAAATTCAACCAAATCACTATAACATATCCACATCATAATTTGAACTTAAAACTTCCCAACAAAAAAAACCTAAAACTCAAACTACTCATTCGCTGTCCCAGCAGAAACTCATTCGCCAAATTATCACTAACCGTTATGTTTGTCAATCCCAAACAACCTCCTCTATGGACTAACAATACATTTATGTGACATTCAATTGATCATACTATAAGTTGATTGATATAGATATGTAGTTGGGAACTACTTAGAAATGCACCCTCCACTTATTGAAGGTCGAGATGGTTCTTCTAACTAAATCATGCTTTCTAGGCTGGTGTGAAGCTCCTTATTGAATGAAAATTTGCCTTAACGGTGAGGTACAAGACCCTTCATGGCATCTACTAGAACAAAGCGACCTCAACATCTTATGGACAGGCCACTTATCAAAGTAAACTCTTGATAAACTCCAATTTGCTCATGAATAGCATTCTCCTACCAAAGACTTTTCATATTATCCTCCCAGTCAGTTACATATGATGTTGTTGGCCTATGTGGCATTTTCATTGGTTGATGTAAGGATTTGTATCTGTTGATTTTTATACAGTGGTCGCATGAAAAAGCCAAAACCAAATTATTATTGTTTTTAGGACATAGTCTTTGGATGAATAAACGATACCAGTCCATTAAAATGTCTCACAAGCATTCTTTTAAATTTCATTCCTGATAAGCTTAATTCTTATTTTTATAAAAAATTATGATCAAAGGAAACCTAACCCTAAATTTTAGCGATAACTAATCAAAAAAATTCGCTTCCAGGACCACATTAACACAATCAAGATGGGGTTTTGAAGAAAATTGATATGTTCTGTGAAGGCAGCTTTCTGAGATAAACTTTCCGCCCCACCCAAAGAATGAAAATTAAATGAGAAAGGGGTTGCACACCTGAATATTCACGGAAGCTGCGGCGCAGATGCAAGAGGCCAACAGCAGAAGTGCTCCAAGTTGCCACTTGGCTAATTGCATATGAAAGTTGCCGCCATTGATCCATTCCGCTACACTACTGAAATGAAAATCCCCATTTTCATTTACTCTTGAAAACTGGGCAGGCCCTTTGAACAGGGTCATAACCGCAGCGCCTCCAACACAAAATGCAATTCCAGCCACTTTCAATAAGCCAACTTTTTCTGTTCTGCAAAGCATTCAAACTCCATTAATTAAATAAACGAATATATACGCCATTACCTAAAAATGATCGGCTTATTACCTAAAGATAGCAGCAATGACTCCTGCAAAAACAGGAATGGTAATGACCAGACCCCCTTGCAATTGTACAGAAGTCAACGACAATCCAATCATGTACAGCAGCTCGAATCCAAACACCCTTTGCCAGAATGAAAAGCAAAACCAAATAGGCATTACATATAGCAAAATTTTACAATATAATGATGGGAAAAGCGGGTATGTATTCAAAACTTACCAAGTAAATGCCAAAGCGACACACAACCCTATAACCACAGGATAAGCACGAGGTCGCCTGCCTCTGCAGAGCCAACAAACATGCCATATTTACCTTCCGTTCGCTAATATTACAGCCTTCAAATCCCAATTTAAAAGGAAAATGAAAGCAAAGCAATTTTCCCAAACAAAAAACATTTTAAGTAAATAAATGATCAGAAACAGAAACAGAGAATGCAGCAAGCATACCTTTCCATAGCAACTTTCCAAAACAAAAAACATTTTAAGTAATTAAATGATGAGAAACAGAGAATTCAGCAAGCATACCTTTCCATTACAGGTGCAATTAAGAGGAGAAAAAGGGCAGCCACTGCATCACGATATACTACAAAGACAATAGGGTTTAGGCCGTTGTTGAGGGCGGCCTTGTTGAGGACGCTTCCTGCCGCGTAAAAGATCTGCATACACACCAGTGCTAAATGTACTTTCACCCTCTCGCTCACGGCGACATCCATTTTCGCTTAACTTCAGTGAGCAATGCGCATTTCCTTTCATTTGTATGCTTCCGAGTTCCCACATACCTGCTATTTTTTTTATATGGTTCACTAGCAATCTTAATGCCTTCAAAGGTTTTCTTTAAGAATAAATTAATGGTATTCAACTAATAGGTAAAGACAAATCATTAGGGTTCTGATCTAAAAAATTAAAGGTAAGTTATAAACAAGCTTTCACAACTTATCAACACGCTCTCACTCAACTACTATTACAAGACTCCGACTTGTAAAAACAAATCATCTAACTTTTAATAGGTAAAGACAAATCATTAGGGTTCTGATCTAAAAAATCAAAGGCAAGTTATCAACAAGTTCTCACTCAACTACTATTAAAGGCAATTTATCAACAAACTCTCACTCAACTACTAATCAAAGGCAAGTTATCAACAAGCTCTCACAGGCAATTTATCAACAAACTCTCACTCAACTACTATTAAAGGCAACTTATCAACAAATTCTCACTCAACTACTATCACAAGACTCTAACAGTCCAACTTTTAATAGGTAAAGACAAATCATCAGTCCAACTTTTAATAGGTAAAGACAAATCATCAGGTTTCTGATCTAAAAATTCAAAGGCAAGTTATCAACAAGCTCTCGCTCAACTACTATTAAAAGCAATTTATCAACAAGCTCTCACTCAACTACTATCACAAGACTCCAATCGTCCATATGAGCAATGCATCAGCATGTTACATTTTCTTTGGTTTGTATGCTTTTCAATTTTCACCCTTGTATGCTTTTCAATTCTCACCATCTCTTATTTTTTTTTTTTTTTTAATAATGAGACAGATAAATACTAATTGGAAAGAAATTTTAATCATGGAATATGTTATTGTATTAAATGGGTAAAGATAAAGTTAACAAAGACTTCGTCAAACTGGGTGTCTGGTTAAAATTTGAGAGTAATTGAGAGGGGTTTCCATCCTGATTAAGGTTTGAATTTGAGTTTTTTTTTTTTTTTTTTTAATTTGGAAGATTAAAAATCAATACTACACTATTACAATATATTTTATAAGACAAAAATTTTAAAATAAAACATAAATTTTTAAAAAGATTCTCAATTTAAAGATTTAAACAACATGAAAATCCAAAATCATACTACTACAAAACCGAAACGATGAATGTTAACTCTCACAAGTTGGAAAGATCACGATGCTGTGCTCGTACAACGGCGGACCTTTTAAAAAGGGATTTAATTTTAAAAATGGTTTGCATTAGTTGAAGACCGTGAGAGGAGTGAAAATGGGGTGGGTATGGTGTTGACTCATTTCGACACGTGTAATTTTTACAAACAGCAAGACGTTATGAATGACATGTGATAGAAACAAACAAACAAAAATAGGATATTATTAGATTTGCATAGGAAGATAGTTCAATCATTTCAAAATGTGAGATTGGAAGGGGATTTTAAAAAGTTTCATCAAACAAACAAAAATAGGATATTATTAGATTTGCATAGGAAGATAGTTCAATCATTTCAAAATGTGAGATTGGAAGGGGATTTTAAAAAGTTTCATCAGACAATTTGCTTTCTTGAACAACCACTATCAATGTACCACTGATTTCTTTCATTTTGCACATGAAGAGCTGTTTGTAGTAACAGATCTACATTGTTATGTCGTGTATGATGTATAATAAGTGGGTTTCCAGTTGCTTTGGTTCTTTTCAGAAGGTTCAAGGTTTAAACTGTGGCATGGGCGAGTATGTGAGGGGATGGATGGGCGAGTATAGCTCTCAACTTTAGGAGGGGTCATGGTTAGGAGGAGACTACTCAACCCTGCACGTCGATCATAGGAGTTTTTTACAATAATTAAATCCAAAAAAATAGCAGTACATATTTTATATAAAAAAAAAGCATTGCCTCAGTGAGTCACTATTTAATTTTATCTTATTTGTATAGTTACATTAAAATTCGTCCCGTATTGGTTTTAACTTCATTTGATATAAAAGGATTTTTTTATTAAAGTTAGTGTGAGAAAGTCTTGTGATTGATGCTCAAGGTTTGGTATTTTCATACCAACCATGATTTTGGTTGGGCATTCCCATACCAACTATGACCTTTCATAAGGATGAGAGTTGAACTTACTAACTATGACCTCTTATTAGGGTAAGAGTTGAACTTATCAACAGGGGTTAAACACATAGTCATACACACACCCACCCCTCACACACTCGCCCACATCATGTTTTGAATCTTGGACCTTTCGAAAAAGAGCCAAACCTACACCATTGTATTGCTCCTCGGAGACTACATCAAATAACTTAATGTTATTAATTATTTAATATTCAATTGACACTATAATATTCATTTTTATTCATTAATATTGTTAATAATATTTTTCTGATTAAGATAAAAAAAAGGTTTTTGAAAGAGCTTCAGCGTTTTTTCACAATACCATTTTTCTACATTAAATCAAACAAAGAGGAATAAAAAAACAAAAAAGAACTAAGACATTAACAATTTGTAATTACAAAGAGTAGCAACAGGACAAAAAATCACATAAAACCCTTACAAAAATAAATAAATAAATAAATATATATAATTTCTTAAGACTACAAGAAGTGAATAAAGCTTGCAAGCACTAAGACTACAAGGAGTGAATAAAGCTTGCAACCACTGATTATTAATTTAACCATAATTATGTCTATCATAAGCTTGCAACTCCTTCTCAACTATACTCCTCAACTCACTAGGGAAATCATCCCTCTATAGAATAGGTTCAATATTGTCTACATCTTTATTGGTCAACAAATCCATCGCTTAATTGCTCTTCAATAGATATGCACTATACTAACCTCCTCCAAGACCGCAATGATCTCTGCATCTAATATAATGTTTGATATGTTCCAACTAGCTTCATTCTTACCCCTTAAGCAATTAATAATATTTAAAGAGTCACCTTCAATAATGACCCTCTTTATATTCAGTTGCTTCATTAAGCTCATGCCTATGAATAAGACCTTTATTTTTGCCATATGGTTGGATTGAATGCCATAAGATTTTGCAAATGTCATTATGATCTTCCCAATTAGATTTCTAAAAATTACCCCTTCTTCCCTACTAAGGTTTCCTTTAGCTACCCTATCAAAGTTAAATTTAATCCAACTGAGTTGAGGTGATTTCCAAACTGTATTCCACCTAGCCAATCTTTTGGGGTCAATATCATAATTTTGGCTTGTAGGAAAGCCCCATTTTAAAGCAATTATGACTTCCACTACCCTTCCTCCATCATTATGATGAGGTGTAATAGAGATATTATCCTTAACTATAGCCAAAATTCTATTGAAGGTTGAGATTTCATTCCTGTACATTTCCTTAAATATTTTGTTATTCCTTTCCTTCCGAACGCCCTCCAAAAAATGAGGCAAAGCTAACTTCCAAGCTTGATATAACCCTAAATTGGAAAAGGGAGATTTCCATTGTTCTAATAAATTTGAAACATCCTTTGGCTTCACCCACTGAATTTCAAATTACTTCATCATCAATTCAAAAAACTTTGAAGAGAAGTGGCACTCCATAAACATATGTCTCATTGATTCTTCACTTTTAAGACATAATACACATCTATTAGGGAGAGAAAATCCCCTTCTCATTAAAGTATCTAGTGTTAAAATATTATTTTGTATGGCCAACCATAGAAAAAAGGCAATCTTTGTGAAGCGATTGAAAGACAACCATTTCTAAAAACAAATGTAGAAAGTTTTCATAGTGCTACTTTATTCATTTTGAATGTAGGGTTACAAAATATGTCTCTCTATCAGTGAAAACATTTATTCCCTGTTTTCATCACAAATATGAAGCATCTAATGGTATCTTTTGAAGCTCCACGGTGATGGTTGATGAGCACCAAAAATGCTCATTTTATATACACGGTTAAGGAGAATTATCACTGGTTCAATTAGCATATGAGATGTATTTTATATAACTTATACATATAATTGATAGAAAATCCGATATTATGCTTGATTGGTGTTTTTAGTGGGAAATGTGTATAAATGCAGGTTTTACTACTAATATGGTGTTTTCCAGTCTACATCCACTTGGACCTGGCATACTTCTGCTTATAGAGACTAAGGCAAGAGAGCAAGTGCCTTCCTCTTCAAGGAAGGTGCCCAACAGAAGCAGGAGCCTTCCTCTTCAAGGAAGCTGCCCAATAGAAATAGGCGCCTTCCTCTTCAAGGAAGGCGCCCAACAGAAGTAGGCGCCTTCCGAAGGCACCCAGCAGGAGTAGGCACCTTCCTTATAAGGAAGACGCCCAACAAAAGTAGGCTCCTTCCTTATAAGGAAGGCACCCAACAAAAGTATATGCCTTCCTTATAAAGAAGGCACCTCCATGCCTTCATACTTTAAAATATTTATCAAGTCAACTTTGACTGGTTGACCAAGGACTATGGAGGAGGTTGCACATGAAGACAAAGGAGATCTATTTTAATCATGCATTTATTAAATAGAATAAAGTGCTTGTTATTATTATCAACCAATTGGCCGGTTGACCTTGTAAAGCTCTTAAAGCATATTATTATTTTGTAGGATGCATTAGTTTAGGATTTGTTGTTATGTACACCTAATGATGTCTATATTTATCCTTCTGGTGAACGAACATACTTTAAAATAGAAGAATAAAATATGTGTAGAATCAATTGTAACTAAATCACAACAGGTGATTAAAATAGGCTGATTTGTTATTGTGATGAGATCTGGCTGCGCTTTATATAAAGATGTAGGCCAGATGAACAAGAGAGGAGATCAATGATTAATTTTACATAGAACTTATTTTATTTTATTGTTTAATTAATTAAGAGTGTAACTCCTCTTATTCGAGCAAGCTCTACGTAGCTAGCCGAGCGGACTATCTATGGGAGCTTGGGCCCACTCCCTGCAGTAGTCCTCCCCTGTTTAATTTGTGTATTTGTTTTTTGTAGATTAGTTTATTGCTTTATTTAATTTTAGTTGTGTGTGTTTATTTCCTCGCATTTTATTTCCACATTTTATTTCCAGCACTTTACTTTTTGTTTATAATTTATTTATTTCATTTCCCACACTTAGTTTATTTGGTTTGGTCGGAATCTAATTACACAAACCTCCCCATCAAACTAAATAAGGTAAAACCATATTTGTTCCCCAACATTGCAGGCATATATTGTGCGTGACACTCATAAGTTTACGGACTTACCGGATTGATAATTTATGGAAGAAAAATGAATATTTTTCGGAACGTAATTTCTGCTCACCAATGGTGGGCTTATGTGGGTGTGTGTCATCGGTAGTCTGTTGGTGTATGTCCTTTTGTACCTATTTTGGGTCTACAAAAGGGTGTCAGTGTGTTTTGGGGTCTGCCTTGGTCAAGCCCCATAGCTATGAAGACAAATTGACTCAAATATGTAGAAAAACATGATGAAAGTTGCTAAAAATGTTATAGAAGCTATTAAAAACTGATTTATACCTTATATGGTGTTGTAGAATTATTGTACGACTGGTTCACAAGGTAGCCTACAAACTGGATCCCAAGTTCACAGGCTGGGGGGCGAACTGCACTATAGATGACTTTTGATGAATATTTTCCTGTCCAAAGGGGTCCAAAAGTTGTTTGATATTGTTTGTCAGAAGCAAAGTGGTAGAAGATAATATTGGTGTGATTTTGGTGGAGTCTGGACAGGTTGACTAAAAATATGAGAGCGGTAAAATGAGGGAAAAGACCCTTTATTTATAGGGAAAACCAAGGTCAAGAGGTAGTTAAGTATACCAGACCCTAGAGTCAATTCCTAGCATGGGTAGGCTAGGGTTTGTGAGGTGGAAAGCTTAGTCATGTTCTCACATGCCTTGAAGGAAATATTCTATCCTCACACATGTGTGAGGGAGGATTAGAATTAACTAGGGTTAGTTAACTCCTAGGTTAAATGAGGATTGAGTTAGAGTTTCTAGGAAATATCCTAACCAACGTAGGGTGCACACATGTATGAGGATATATTTAGGACTAATTTGATCATTAACCCTAATTAAACCCTTTTTAATGATAAAGTGTAACTTAAGTGAAATTCAACTACAAATTAGAATTCTAATTAGTCTAATTAGGGTTTTTGGTAAGGAATGGTCCCATGGGGGCCCTAATTAGGTGTAAGAAAGGGCTTAGGTGGCCTTATCGATCTATTAGGTGGCCCTCTTGTGGATAGAAGGCATTTTGGGTGCACTTTGCATAGTTTTATAGGTTTTATGCCTATGAATAACTACGACGGCCTACGATGGTCTATGGTGGCCTACAATGGTCTATGATGGCCTATGATGGCCTATGACTGCCTATGCAAACCTACAAGTGTCTATGTAGATCTATAAGTATCTAGGAATGAGCATGTGTGACTTTTAGGTGTCTACATTTATCCTTTTTTGTACTACGCAGTGTGAAACACAATTTAGTGCAAAAATATGATGGAAGAAGGCAGTGAGGTGTTTGTGAAATGGATGAGAAAGAGAGAGAAAAATGGGATCCAATAAAATGCATGCAGTCACTTGAAGCTTGACCATACAACATCGATAGAGAACCAAATAAATGTGGTGAGAAGAAGAGGATAATAAGAATGGAATCTGATCAAAGGTATGTAGTCGCTCGAAGCATGACCATACAACATTGATTGAGAACCAAAAGAGATAGAGATAAGAAGGGGAAGGGAAAAATGGAATTCAATCAAATATATGTAGCTGCTCGAAGCATGACCATACAAAATTTATCAAGAACCAAAAGGAGGTGGAGAGAAGGGAAAAATAAAAATAGGATTCAATCAAAGGTATGTAGCCGCTCGAAGCATGACCATACAACATTGATATAAATTCAAAAAGAAGAATGAAGAAGGCATGGGTGGATGAATGCAAATGAATTACTATGAATGAAACATGATGATTTACCTATTTAGAACAATATTTGCAATATCGTACTGGTTGTTTATGATGGCAACTTAAGACTGCTTTGCTTTTGCGACCAACACAAGATGGTCCAATTACAAATAGAACAACTGCCTATTCAAATTTTTGCTTTTGATTGATTGATGAGTGCATGATGACATATGTCAAACCATTTGAGCTAAGTGGCATGGATAAATCAAGCGTAACATTCAGTTTGTGGTTGGTGCAGATATACATGAATGAAAGCAAGACATATTCAATATTGTGCATGACTCTCGTGATCTAACAAATGTCTGATTTGGAATGAGGTTTATCTTGAGATAATTTTCAAAAAAAAAAATTATAGACAGATGCAATAATCGTGATTGGATGTTTGATTGTTTGATTGTTTGGTTGTATGAATACCTCCTCAAACGAGAAATCAACAATGATACAAATGACATGTGGTGATGAGTTGATTGATAGAAGAAAATTATTGACAAAAGGTAGAAAAATTTGGGCAAAAGATGGAGGAAAGGAAGAAGTTGCAAGATTGAAGAAAATGTGGAAATGGTGTCCTAAGGATTGGTTCACAAGGCGACCTGCGAATTGGATTATATTTTGTAGGGTGACCTGCAAACTGGACTGTAGTTTGCAGGGCAGCCTATGAATTAGGGTTTTGGATTATATAAAGTTGTTTGAAGGTATGTAAAGCTTCATTTATGCTGTGAGAAGTTGCAAGGAGGAACGAGTGAGGACTAGTTTGTAAAGCAGAGCGCTTGTGGGATTTTGAGTTATTACGAAGATGGTGAGAGGGGAAACCATCACAGGCAGTCGATGCGGGAACCCACCGGTAAGTATCCGATACTCCAACTCAATTTGATTTCGATATGTGTGAATATTTAGAAAATATGGGAATGTGAGTTTATGTGTGAATGTGTTAGCATGTGACATTTGTTTGAAATGTGTGCACAAAGTGTGAAAATGGCCAAATGGATATCCAAAATTATTGCTCATTTTTTGTGTTGACCAATAAATGAGTATATTTGATTGTGTGACGGTTGGCATTTTTGCCACATTGATTCTCATTGATGAATGCATTGATGTATTGTTGGGGATCTGACCTTTGATTGATGCAGCTTGGGCGAAAAAAGGAGAAAAATTGAGCAAAAAATGGTTAAGTCTAAAAACTGCAGCGACGCGCTGACATGTTTCAGAATCGCGGTCAACTCAGTCAACGCAGGCAGGTTGGCGGAACCGTCGTGATTTCGCGACGTGTTTCGGAATCGCGGGTCGGCGGGCAAAAAAGCATTAAGTTGAAAACATGCAGCGATTCGCTGACATGTCAGCGAATCGCGACCCGGGCAGCTTCGAAGGCGTTAAGTCAAAATTGAAACATGTAGCGAAATCGCTACATGTTCCGATTTCGCGGGGCAGAGCGCAGGGAGGAGCCAACGGCGGAAACATGTAGCGAAATCGCTACATGTTCCATTTTCGCGGGTCTTCAGCAGCGAAGCGTACGACGGAAAAACACGTCGCGATTTCGCGACCCGTCGCATTTTCGCGACCTGCGCAGTTTTCCCGCCAAGTGCAATATGAACGGCCGAAAGGGTTTTTTCGATTTTTGATTATTTAATGCTAACCCGAATTAAATATTTTGTGGATTTCCGAGGCGGTTAAAGTCGAAGAAGCGCCCAGGCCACCAAAATTAAAGGATTTATTGGTTCAAAGCCGCGGTTCATGGATTATTTTAACGGCTTCATGCACATGTTTGAAAAAACGAATTTAATGAAGGGCCGCGAACGTTTCATGGTATTTAATTTGTATTTCCTCGAGGCCGCTATTAAGGGGTCGTGTTCCTGATTTCCAAGATATTATTGTAGATCACGAGGAAGTTGGTTTTAATTATTTAATGCTGCAAAGAGGACGGACCTCTATAAAAACCAATGTAATTTTCATTTGCAAAGGTTGGAAAAACTTGCTGCTAGAAACTGGAATTGTATTTGCGGGAATACAAGGATCGACTTCTAATTTTTCAAGCGTCGCATGGATGAATTTGCTTTCTCGTTTTCTGCATTTCTAATAGCATTCGTACTCTTGCATTGCTATTACATTTAAATTCTGCATACTGGATTTAAATACTGCGGTCAGGGTACAATTCCTGGAATGTGGGTTTGGAGGGATTTGCGGCATGTGATTGTGCGAGGATGAAGCTGATTTCTTATGTTACTTGTTGTTGTTGCGTTTGTAGTTTCCTGCTGTTGTTTTTCTGATCCCATCACTTCGGCCTGTGGCCATATTTCCCATTTCTTTCTGCAACCTTTTAAATCTCTTTCCAGCAACCCTATCTTAAACCCATTTTTAGAGTAGTGAAGGGAACCAGCCCACTCTGGAGATTGGTCTGGGAGCCATTTCTTGCTTCCAGCCTTTCAATGTTGGCCGGGTCTAGGGCGCAATTGTAAAAATCCTTTCTCGTGGCGGATTCGTGACCAACGGTTTTTGGCACGCCGGTGGGACAGATCGTTTCTGTCTCCAAGAATTCATAATCGGTGGGATACGCATAATTTTCCAAAGTGATAACCCCACCGGTGCCAACAATTTTGGCACGTTTTAACACCCGGAGGTCTCAAGATTTGATGAGCTGTCTTGGCCTCACAGCGGAGATTTGTAAGTTCATCTGGCGACTTTGCTGAGTTGAAGATCTGTTCGTGGACGCCTATTGTTTTAAAAAAAAAAAAAAAAAAAAAGAAAAAAATTTCAAAGAATGTTCATCTGGCGACTCTGACTTAATGGCGATGGTCGTGATTCCGCAGACCACTGCCACAAAGGCGAGGGTTTTTTCTAGATGGGATGATCCTGGCCCTCTGAATCTGCAAGTTCGGCATGAAATTCCCGAAGGTGCCTTGAAAAACCTGGCAAAATATGATGGTACCGAAGGGATGGCTCTGGCACATGTTGAAGATATTGCTATTTTGTCCATGATCCATGTCATAGAACACGAAGATGTCATGATCCGACTTCTGGTTCAGTCTTTGGAAGGAAGAGCATTACAGTGGTATAGATTGCTCAAACGTCAAAGCATCAGCTCATGGGACGATCTAGCGGGAGCACTGATCAAAAGATTTGACGAAGATCCTTTCTACAGTTCTTTGGATCTCTACCAATTTTTCATGTACATCAAGAGAGCACCTCAAGAAAGCATCACGGACTTCAATGTCCAATTTTTAATAAGTTGGAAGAGAATTCCAGAGAAGATCCGTCCATCACCCACCCAGGCCCACCTCTTTTATGTTCGAGCTTTTAATTCTGACATAGGTCTCTTTTTGCGGCAGTCAGGTGAACAACGGTTCCCACAAATCTTTGAGGAAGCAGTGCGAGCAGAACAGTTGTTGCTCTTATCAAGAAAGTTACCGTGGGGAGAAACTCCATTACCTTCTCCGGTGGTTGCTGCTCCTGTTTACCCTGCAGAGTACTTTTCATGCCAGATTCCTTATACTAAGCAGAAACCTGAGATCCAGTCATGTGGAGTTCAAGGGACAGATCTTGTCCAAAGTCAAGGATTGGAACATGCAAGCACTTTTCCAGCAATGAAAAATATGGTTGCTTGCAGTTTTCATCAAGATATGGGCCAAGTAGAAGAACAAGTTCAAATTCCAGAACCTGAGGAGATCCCAGAATCAGATTTCTCACTTGAAGAGCCCCGTGATCACATCAAGGAGTTAGAGGAGCCTGTACTCAACCCACAGCCAGTAAAGTTTGCAAAGTGGTGGTGTTGGTTCCGACCACTACATCCGATGCACGAAGAAGTCTTCCATATGGGTACTAGTAAGAAGGATAATTTGTCGCATTGCATCCTATTCGCACCATGGAGAACTTCAGGAAGGAGCCAGCCCAATTTCAAGGACCGACTTAAGTATGATCAGATCTGGTCGGGACATTGTAGATTTACTGGATAACATTCTGAGATTGGATGTCTGGTGGCGACATGCCAATCATGTCGTGCATTATTGTATATAGTATTTTGAAAAAAACAAAAAAAAATAGAAAAAGAAGAAGAAAAAAAAAAAAAAACTGGTATTGTTTTTATTTGTTCATCTCGGCTCTTGTTGCCTGCGAGCCGTAGATGCTTGTTTTTTCCTTTGTTTTTCTCCTCCCAACAGTTTGGTGGCTTTATAGCACTTTCCTCTCTTTCCTTTCTTCATCTTCTTCCTTCTTTTTCTTCTGCATTAAAACAAAATGAGCCACAGCTGTTGTTTCTTTTTCCTTTTCTGTTTTTTCCCGTATCTTCTTATCCCTTTCCTCTAAGTTCAGTCTTTTACGCATTTGCTAACAGTCTAGTTCATTTCATTTCACAGCTTTCCTAGTTCCATTCCCACTCCATAACTTCGTTCATTTTCATTTCATCATTCCATTGCAATCACCGCTTGCGCAACCGCAAGAGCTCACTCCATCATCGCGTTCCATTAGTCGTTTCATAATCAGTTATATGCAGGTTCTTCCAGTTCTAGTTTTCCGCAGCAGAAGAAGTTTGGCAGCAGTCCCCTGACATGTTTTGCAGCAGCTTGTTTATAGTTCCAATATGACTCTGTGCCCAATGGACTAAGGCCTGGATTCTTGCATACAGCGAGCTGTATACCCCGCGAGCCGCCAAGAATGTTGGCATTTTTGCCACATTGATTCTCATTGATGTATTGTTGGGGATCTGACCTTTGATTGATGCAGCTTGGGCGAAAAAAGGAGAAAAATTGAGCAAAAAATGGTTAAGTCTAAAAACTGCAGCGACGCGCTGACATGTTGCAGAATCGCGGTCAACTCAGTCAACGCAGGCAGGTTGGCAGAACCGTCGCGATTTCGCGATGTGTTCCGGAATCGCGGGTCGGCGGGCAAAAAAGCATTAAGTTGAAAACATGCAGCGATTCGCTGACATGTCAGCGAATCGCGACCCGGGCAGCTTCGAAGGCGTTAAGTCAAAATTTGCAGCGCGTCGCTGACATGTCAGCGAATCGCGACCGAAAATGGCGATTGATGCGGCGACGGAAACATGTAGCGAAATCGCTACATGTTCCGATTTCGCGGGGCAGAGCGCAGGGAGGAGCCAACGACGGAAACATGTAGCGAAATTGCTACATGTTCCATTTTCGCGGGTCTTCAGCAGCGAAGCGTACGGCGGAAAAACACGTCGCGATTTCGCGACCCGTCGCATTTTCGCGACCTGCGCAGTTTTCCCGCCAAGTGCAATATGAACGGCCGAAAGGGTTTTTTCGATTTTCGATGATTTAATGCTAACCCGAATTAAATATTTTGCGGATTTCCGAGGCGGTTAAAGTCGAAGAAGCGCCCAGGCCACCAAAATTAAAGGATTTATTGGTTCAAAGCCGCGATTCGTGGATTATTTTAACGGCTTCATGCACATGTTTGAAAAAACGAATTTAATGAAGGGCCGCGAACGTTTCATGGTATTTAATTTGTATTTCCTCGAGGCCGCTATTAAGGGGTCGTGTTCCTGATTTCCAAGATATTATTGTAGATCACGAGGAAGTTGGTTTTAATTATTTAATGCTTGCAAAGAGGACGGACCTCTATAAAAACCAATGTAATTTTCATTTGCAAAGGTTGGAAAAACTTGCTGCTAGAAACTGGAATTGTATTTGCGAGAATACAAGGATCGACTTCTAATTTTTCAAGCGTCGCATGGATGAATTTGCTTTCTGTTTTCTGCATTTCTAATAGCATTCGTACTCTTGCATTGCTATTACATTTAAATTCTGCATACTGGATTTAAATACTGCGGTCAGGGTACAATTCCTGGAATGTGGGTTTGGAGGGATTTGCGGCATGTGATTGTGCGAGGATGAAGCTGATTTCTTATGTTACTTGCTGTTGTTGCGTTTGTAGTTTCCTGCTATTGTTTTTCTGATCCCATCACTTCGGCCTGTGGCCATATTTCCCATTTCTTTCCGCAACCTTTTAAATCTCTTTCCAAGCAACCCTATCTTAAACCCATTTTTAGAGTAGTGAAGGGAACCAGCCCACTCTGGAGATTGGTCTGGGAGCCATTTCTTGCTTCCAGCCTTTCAATGTTGGCCGGGTCTAGGGCGCAATTGTAAAAATCCTTTCCTGTGGCAGATTCGTGACCAACAATGACCTATGTAATAGTTGACCTTGATTTTTGTGATGAGAATTGTACTGCTTTTAAAATGTGATTGAATTTTCACCATAAAAGGGCAAAATGGGTGTCCAAAAATGTGACTGTTATTTTGATTTGTTATGTTTTTGCGGGTCGCATGAATGTGTGTCGTAGGATGAATGTTGGTGAGGTTTGACTGTGTTGAATGTGGGGAATGGTGTATTGTTTTGGAAAACCGTTTGAACTTTCATTGTAAAAGGGCAAAATGGGTATTCAAAAACATGATTTGTTTGGTGTTTTGAATTGTTTTGGTGTGTGTTGGAATTGTGTGCCACAAGGTATATGTGGTCGAGTCTGAATGTGTTGTTAAGTGAAAAATATGCAATATTTTTTGAATTTATTTGAATTTTCATTGTGAAAGGGCAAAATGGGTATCCAAAAATGTGACTTGTTTGTTAATGTGTGACGTGGTTGTGTATGTTATAAGTGCTTGCCTTGAAATATGTGTTTTTGGGGTTGCATGATGTTTTGTGTGTCAAAAACACTGTTTTTGTATATGATGAGACCAATTTGTTAGGAAAGGGGCTAATGGGTGCCCAAAAATGGCCTTCTAGTTGAGTTTACAGGGTGGCATGAAAACTAGGCCTGAATTCGCATGATGACTTGCGAACTGGGTTGGAGTTCACATGGTGACTTGCAAATTGAGCAAAAGGGGTTTGATTTTATTGTTTTTATGCATGAGGTATGTTGTATGGATGTTGTATGCCATGATAATTTGTATAAAATGATGAAAATGAATATGTATGTATGTGAAACTGATCAAATTTTTTTGGTGTTTTTGGATGGAACAGATGAAGAGGATTAAGCTACGACATCGTGTGTGGTCATTGAGAGATGCCCCAGGTGAGGTCTTGGATGAGGTAGATGTGGAGTGGCTAGAGAAGGTGTGGATGAAGGTAGTATGGGATTGTGTGAGTATTCACACCAATAGGGTATATATTTATGCATTGTGTGAGATGTGGGATCCAAATAAGAACACTTTTCACTTTCCTATAGGTGAGATGAGGACATATACATGATATATAAACTGCCAATAGAAGGTATTCTAGTGAGGGTAGTAGTGGATGAGATACAAGAGGAGGTGTTGCAACGCACATTTGGTTTGAAGTGGGGAGATGTAGACACGAGGAAGGGGGTGGATTATGAGTATTATTGGTATAAGAAGATGTTATATGGTTGCTAATGTGTGACGATGCTTATGATATCAATCTATGCTCTGCCAGATACCTTAGAAGTGAAATTCTCCTAGAATATGATGGATATAGTATGCAATATGGTGGAGTATGAGGTTGTGTTTGCATGAGCACCTACGTTGTTAGCACAGGTATATAGAGAGTTACACAATGTAGTGTGAGTGGTGCGAACGAGTTTGAGTTGGACCCCATTGCTACAGGTTTGGGCATGGGAGCACATAGCAGTAGAGTGACCAAAAATATTACCATATGGTGCACATGTAGAGATGGGTGTACCTTATTATTGTAGGCACGACAAAGATGATCTTGATAGACATCGGTGTATTTAACATAACCAAAAAGCATGCTCCTATCTATTGTATTAGTCTATAGTCATCATAAAACCATAAAAAGCTTGATACATTGCACAAATTCAACAAAATGATATTTCTTATATTGATTATGAATGAATCTCTGTTACAAATATGCCCCTCTTAGGGTCACTTGAATGATGATACAATTTATACAATTGCCAATGCCCTCAATAGGGTAGGCACATTAATATTTCCCTTTGACTAGTTGTAAACTACCTTGGGGTGGAGTTGACCCCCTTCTTCGTGATGTGGAAGGATTATGATATAGAATCCTCTTGTACCTGTCTTCCTACGATAAAGAAACAACAACACACAATCAAAAATATAGATAGCCTCTCATAATGAGGCCCTTTAAGGAAACATACATGATAATGCCATTAAAATAATGATAAAGAAAACATAAAGAAAACCTTTAAACTATGCTAATTAAATAAAGATTTGTAATATAGCATAAATGAGATCATTAGACAAATAATGCATGGATCAAATATCAAAATAGAAGCATAGAGGTGCATAAAATATCCACAAATGTCCTAATTAATGCAAAACATAAACTAACTATTCTAAGCTAATTCCTATGGTCAAAATTATTCTAAACTGCAATTAAACCTAAGGAATGATTAATCTAACCTATTTAACTAGACATAAATGAAAAGCGTAAGGTGATATGTCACCTATTGCAAACCACAACTCTGGTGAGTGGTCTGCACTGTGAACCATGACTGAAAGTCACGGTTTGACCTTTGATGGATTTACCCTCAAAATTAGGGGTAGTGGTCTTGATCTCCTTGTCCAAATTGATGTTCAAGGGCCACCTTCGTTGTCCTCAGACTGATTTGGTGATCGATTCGATATGAAGGGCCTTCATTTGCTCGAATTTGTGCTTTTTGACTCTCCTAATAACCTAGGGCATCCATAATGCAATTCATCATGAATGTTGGCAAAAAGGTCAGGGATTAAGTGCAATAGCTCTATCTCTTAGTATACTCAGTTTAAGAGTACAATTCTCTAGGGCTTCACTGCTCAAATTCAATGCTTGCTTCTCCTTTTCTCCCCATTTGGAGGGGGTATTTATAGCATGCCCCTAGGGCTAGAGGTGGCTTCATGGAGAAGCCAAGACCAAGAAAGGTGGTTAGGACATTTGGGATGGAAGCCTATGGAATCTTTCGTCCTTCAACTACCTTCTTCTAGATATTTTGGTTGTTCCAACCTATTTGGTCTTGTATGGAAGGCCTAACTGAACTTCAGTTAAGACCACAGGTCACAGTTGTGGTCCAGACTACAAACTGAAGGTGTCAACCATGGTTTAGACTAGATATCGCAGGTCTAGGCTATGGTTTAGACTGATTAGGCAAAAATGCCTAAATTGAGTGGTTAGAGCCACTACTCTATCTTGGAGACTATCCAAGATCCTCTATATGGTCTTGTAGCATGTCCATATGAGTAGTCGTCCTTGACATGACGCATTTTAGGTATCTACAGATGCTCATTTTGAGATGCATTATGGGATTGAACAACGTTGAGCAAAAATATACATCTTAAAATGATGCCTAAGGTTCTATGATGATCATTAGTTGGATCAACATTAGATGCACCAAGTCCAGCAAAAGGACGTGCATCTTGGAATCATTACTTCCAACTCGTGAAAGGCTTACATTTTGACAAGTTTACACTCGTCATCAGATGTTCGGATAGCATCAATGCCAAGTATGGGTATCTTTTGATCCATAAATCCAAAGGATGAGAGTTACAAAACAATTATCATATTTTTTGTTTACCCCAAGCAAAGGGGGAAGCTTATGATAGTTGTTGACAATGATTCGCAAGGATGAACGCAATTTTGACAAGATCAGGGGATCTATGATCTTAGGGATCTTCTACTAACTTTGATTATGATTATGAAATTATGACTACCCCCTCAATCGACGCGTCGATGAGGGTAATGACAATGTATGAAGAAATGAAAATGCTTGACCATAATGAATGATCCTGAAAAAATTTATATTCAAGCCTTTTAATGCCTTGGCTAGGCCTAGTTCAACTTATGATTACAACTCTTAGTAGTATTTGCACATTTCTATCCCATGGAACAGTCAGGCTACAATAGCCGTCTTAAGGAATCAAAATGATACAAATGCAATTAGACTTGTGTTGAATCATATATGTCGATGATTTGCTAAAAGATGTCATAAAATAAATGACAATTTTGCCCCAAATGTCCTTATGGTGATTTACTCATCTTGTCGGATTGCATGGATCGCAACTCGTTGCAACCGCCAAGTGTATAGGATAAATCACTGAATACGAGGCACATTTGGTTTTTAATTATTTGATTTTTTTGTTTTAATTTTGCATTTATTTGATTGATCCTGGTGCTTTTAACATCACCAAATTTACAATTTTAATCATTGATTTTGAATTTTTATCCGATGGGAGTCATTAATTTGCTCTTTTAGACCTTCCCACAGTGGGTTTTGAGTGCATTTAATGCGAGTTGCGGACCATGGGTATGGTCTACGGTTTAATTTTTTAAATTTTGGGGACTGTAGGTTAGACCTGCAAGAAGAAAACCCTGGTTTTGGAACCGCATGTGTCAGCTGCGGTTCGCCAAGACTAGGAGAACCTATAAATTGAATTCCCATTTGAATTTTTTCATTATTTTCTTGCAAGAACTAGCAACTTGAGAGCTTTGAGAGTGAGAGAACATTCCCTAATCCGAAACACTATCACACTATATGATAATTACACTCATCTACCTCGATGATAGATCCTAATCAACCATCTACTAGCCGAGGCTAGGGTGTGGGCAAGGTAACTCGAAATCGAGACCTCACACTCAATACCAGTAAAATGAACCACATTAAGTAATGCAAATAATGAACCTCACTAAACTGCTGGTAATGAACCCCACTAGTCTTGGTTAGCTTAGGTTTTAAATTTTTGGATTTAGTGGACTAGGAGGGTACCTAAAATGGGTGCCTCTCCTAAACCGTAGCTGGTAGCTACGGTTCCCAATTGGCAAATCGGGGACCGCAGGTTTCAGCTATGATTTTTTTTTATATATGTTTGTCATTTTTTAGCGTTTTTTAGCTATATTTTATTTTACATTATGCTTTTTATTTCAGAGATTGACTTCTAGCTCGAGAGCCTAACATTTTGAAGACTCTCCACAAGGCTCTGTCTGATGATGACCAATAATGGTTTTGAGCTGTCGGGTTTGGCTATGTCATGGATCTACCCACTATTAGGGTAGATCAAGCCTACCTGACTGTGTTGGCCCGACGCTGAAATGCGCAGACCAACACATTTCACCTTCCTATAGGTGAAATGATTGTTACTCTAGAGGATGTCTACAAGATCTTCAGGATCCCCATTGATGACGAGGCCATCGTCTCCTCTACCTCCAAGGTAAAGGAGACTATTTTTTATTCTATCTTTGGTGACCAGAGCGAGGATGCTCAGGATGCAATTGACCACGGAGGCGTGCACATTGGTGAGTGGTATCATGAGGATGTCTTCTCTGCATGAGAAGCCCTCTTCATGCACCTTATAGTACATATTGTCCTTCCAAACTCCTTAGGCATGAGGATTCCCTAGAACCTCTTCTCCACTGCCTAGAGGGTTCTTTAGAGTTCTACAAATGAGCCCTTACTTCGATCATGGGGGAGCACCCTACTATGTCAACTCTATAAAGAGTTGTATCAAATTACTGAGCGTAGCCATAAGGGCATCAGATGTAGTCTTCTGTTGCATATTTGGGGGTGGGAGCACATATGAAATGAGTGTCCTATAGATATTCCACTATGCATCACTTTTATTGCTGATGATCATCAATGTTATGTCGTTTGTTGGCCTTGTGAGGAGGAGGGTACCCGCATTCGGATCCATGCTGGTGATGTCCAACATTATATCACTTAGTTTGTGGTACTTGGCCCGAACGATGTTTAGTGGCAGCCCTATATGGATTGCCCAGCATGGTCGAAGGAGGACCAGTGGTTGAGACAGGTGCACCACGATAAATGGTTGATCGGCATTAAGATCAATATTTGAGAGTACTAGTTCTACTCTTGGGTCCTACAATAGTTTGGGCTCATACATAATATTCTAGATATCCCACTTAGATACAGACACTTGGTCGTGGAGCATGATATATAGTGGATCGTTCATGAGCCTCTAAGAGATGTTGTTGATGACTACTAGGAGACAGGAGTTGAGACTACTGGGACCACTCCAGCATATGATGGGTTGTGGTCCATGTTTAGATGGTACGAGTGAGGGCCTCTAGGTCGATAGCCAGATAAGGCAGAGATAGAGGTGGATCTCGATGGACGCAGGGTGCACCAATGGACAAAGGGTAGCTAGGGTGCAGAGGTCGCCATAGAGGAGACTCTAGAGATTGACCTAGATGAGGAGGCTCTAAAGGAGGGTGAGGTACCTCATGATAGCATAGAGGGTCTACTCTTAGCTCAAGTGGTTGACTTGTAGAGTCAGCTTGGATGATTCCATACATAACAGCTAGAGCGAGATACTACTATTGCCACTCTATAGGTGAAGGTATCTGATAGGGATAGGCACTTGAATGAGGCATAGGATCAGATATAGGATCTTACTACGTAGGCCACAGATGCATAGGCCTAGGTTCAAAGACTGCAAATTGCATTAGAGTTAGCCCAGGCATAATGAACTATAGTAGAGGCAAAGAGGGATCTCTTTCAGGCATTGAGGGAGGCTATGCCACCTCCTTAGGCTACTATGGGGCCTTTGACAACACCAACGTCAGCTTCAATAGGTGGTCAAGATTCGATGGCTGAGGTAGAGTGATTGCGCAACATGGTCATGAGGACCAATGAGATGCATGCAACCTGACTTGCTCACGTTGATCAACTAGTCGACTATATTGAGATGCATGGGATACAGGTTCTTGAGGATCCTTTCACTTCAGAGTCTCAGCGAACTAGGTCTAGGACCTTCAGATAATCTATGGTGAGCTCAAGTCACAAGACTCACAAGACTGAGAGGAAGCACAAGTCCTCTAGCTCACATGATGTGACATCACATGCCAGACATAGAAATGTAGGGCAAACTTCAGGGGCCATCGGTCAGAGGAATATCCTGCTTCAGTTACCAATTTTTTGTGTGTTGGGTGCCTTAGGATTTAGAGGCAGGTAAGATCCATAGCAGGACCCACCATGGGTGCTAGAGCAGACATGAGAGCAAGCTCCAAAGCACAGTGCTGAGGGAGGCGACGAGAGCTCCAGTACAGGGGGAGCAGACTAGATCTAGGCTTTTTAGATGTAGACTACATTTTTGATATGCCATATTTATTTTGGGTGTAAGGTTGAGGACCTACACACTTTGTAGCCTACGGGAATTTTGATACACTCCCTAGATGCGACTTGATCATTTATGGCTCATTATGTGTACCGATATTTATTTTTTATTTTATATTTATTTGATGCACATTAATGCAATGCTTATGTTGATGCTATGTTTATATGATGCGATGTATGGATGACATGCACTAGATAACTATCTTATTTATGATGATGTTGATGAGATGCAGTGATCTAGATGATTAGATGTGCCTTTTATAATGTATGCATATGGATGCATTTTTTATTTTTAACGCATATTTGTTTTTGCTTTGTGGGCATGCGTTTATTTTTATGACGTTATAGTATGCTATGCAATGTATGATAATGCATTATGTACATGATCGTAATCTAATGGGAATGAACCTGTATGTTTTAATCACTTAAAACATAAGGAATGAATGTAAACTGTGTATATCAATTTTAAAATACGACACCACAAAATGTATAACAATCATGCAAAATAATTGATAATTCTCATTACAAAAACTTAATCAATTAATCACCCATATATGAAATGCAGTAAAATAAATTGGTATAATGCTAATGAATGAATATGTCATTCTGTATATTTTTATTTGCTGCACTATATAGTCAGTGGCAGTCTAAACATCATTTTTGATATTCATGCGGTATCTATCCTATATGTTTGATTGTGCTTTGTAAAATGCATCCTGATAAATGAATGACTCATATTTTTGATGTCTAATTATATTTGGTATTTCTTTGCTATTAGAGAACTTTTTGAGGTTTTCCATGAGACTCAAACACCCTAGTAGACTTCTCCAAAAATCACATACTAACTGTACAAGGCTTTTATTGGACAAGGCTTCTGCCGTGATAGACCTAACTATTCATTATCCTTGTGTGTGTATGTGAGTATTTTTAGATAGACCATAAGCATACCCCATATGTCAGTCGGGACTCTTTCAACCCATATGTGAGATAGGGTTCCTCATACGATCGTACCATCCTTTTTTTAGCTTTGATTATACTTATACAGCTAGGTAAACCTAGGCACCTAGAGCTAGCTCATATTACAAATTGATTAGGACTACCCCTCTAAATGTAGGCGGGACTCTTTCCAACCATTGCTATGTTTGGGGATCACCCAATATAAATACCCCTCTAATTGTAGGTGGGACTCTTCAAACCCATTGTTGTGATCGGGGATCACTCTATGGCTTTCAAAAGGTGGACAATCCAGGGATTCAAGTTCTCACCCTTCTTACTTGCTCATATGTAGTGATAAAAATCACTGTTAGTCCACGTGTTATCATTTTATTTGAGCAAGGGATTTTTATAATGCTTTTGATTCACTATGTCACTTTACATTTGATTTGAACTTTGTACTTTGAAATTTGCACTTTGTAACTTGGGATTTAAACTTTGTAACTTTGGAATTTATAGGGGAAATTCTTGTTCTTTTGCCAAAGTTCACCACTCTAGACCGAACTATTTGCAAGATAAGCAAGTCATGAAACCCATATCTTTAGATACCTAAGACCGCTTTTGCAACTTTCATCATCTCTTATCTTAGCAGGATTTTATATTATTTTACTTAGTGATGGGATCTTGATATGTTGAAGCACTATCCCAAATAATGACCAAGTCTATAAAAGGAAAGTAAGTTTTCTACAATATCTAAAGAACCCACTAGGTATGTTTGAATGACTGGAAAACTTAATATACATACATATTTCTCCATGACAGGTATCATGTATGAATGCAATGAATTATGATAAATGCAAGGGTGCATAATTGAAACACAAACATGCAACCATTTATAAGATTTTGATATACACATTACACTCTACTATGGAATGCAAAGGATGAAAAATGCCTAAATGCAATATGATGAGGTGAATGCATGTATGAAAATGCAAACTGCAAAAGCAAATGTTTTTGAATTTTATGCTTTACCATTTTTTTGGAATTTTATATATTTTCAAAATTTTATGAATTTTTGAGCTTTCATATTTGACCCAACGACGATTATATATGCCTTTGGAGCTTTTTGTGGTTGACCAAACAATTTTTAGAAATCCTTGGAGCTTTTTGGATTGACCGAAGGGCTTACAAACGCCTTTGGAACCTTTTAGTTGACCAAAATCTCCGTAAGAGAGCTTGGTGACTTTTAGGATGACCGAGAATCTATAGGAAATCTTGGAGCCTTTGGGTTGACCAAGCAATTTTTAAAAAATCCTTGGTGCCTTTTTGGGATGATCGAGTGGATTTTATCAACCCTCGGAGCCTTTGGGTTGACCAAGCGATTTTTAGAAATCCTTGGTGCCTTTTTGGGATGATCGAGTGGCTTTAAGCAACCCTCGGAGCCTTTGGGTTGACCAAGCAATTTTTTAGAAATCCTTGGTGCCTTTTTGGGATGATCGAGTGGCTTTAAGCAACCCTCGAAGCCTTTGGGTTGACCAAGTGATTTTTAGAAATCCTTGATGCCTTTTTGACTGACCAAAAGGTTTACAGATGCCTTTGGAGATTTTTTTGACATGACAAAATCACTCGAATGAGAGCTTGGAGCCTTTTGGGATGAACGAGTGGTTTGAAAAAACTCTTAGAGCCTTTAGGTTGACCAAGCGGTCTTTTAGAAATCCTTGGTGCATTTTTGACTGACCAAAGGGCTTACAGATGCCTTTGGAGCCTTTTATGCTACACTCTCTAAGCATAGAACACCTTAATATGGATGATGTTGAGAGGTTCAGGATCTTCAAAACCCCCTAGCGACGTCAGGCGATAGGTACCCTGACCAATATTTTTAGATATGATATAGGGTCCTAGCCAATTAGCCACAAATTTGTCTCGCATATCGAGCAGTAAATTCGAGTTCTATTGGTTTTCTTTCAGCACAAGATACCCAAATTCAAAGTCTCTCTGGTGGACTTTGATACTGTAAGCTCATTTTAATCTCTCCTGATAGATGCGCAGATGCTCCAGGGTATTCATGCGATGTTCATCCAGTAGCATCAATTTATCTAGTCGAGCTTACCGCACGGTGTCGTCATCGATGAACTCTTTCAATGTGATGTGCAGCGTTGGAATTTCCAACTCTAAGGGCATAATGGCCTCAGCGCCATATACTAGTGAAAACGGAGTCACCCTAGTGGGAGTCCGAATGCTAGTCCTATAAGCCCATAATGCAAGGGGCAGCTGTATATGCCAATCCTTGTGGTGTTCTTGCAATGTCTTTTTCCAAATGGCTACCACAGTCTTGTTTGAGGCCTCAGCTTGCCCATTTTCCTATGGATAGTATGGAGTTGCAAAACTATGTTTGATGCGGTACTTAGATGTTAAAGCTCACATAGTTTTGTTCTTAAAAGAAGTTCCATTATCCAAAATTATTTTGGATGGTATCCCGAAATGACTATAGTCATAATAATGAATGTATGTCAGCCTGATGATAGAAGAGAGATCTTGCCAATTAGATCAAACCTCCACTAAGAAAATGGCTAAGCCGCTTGGATGGGCTATAAGGCCTGTGATGGCAGGTGCATAAGATTAGCATGATGTTGAAATTTGATGCATTTTCTAACATATACATTGCAATCCTTCTCCATAGTGGGCCAATAATAACCCATTCAAATGATATGCTTGACGATGGCCATGCCACTGAAATGGCCATTGCATGTACCGTCATGAGCTTATGAAATTGCCCAAGATGACTCTTGGGGCTCAAGACAATGAAGGAGAACTCCATCATAACTTTGGTGATACAAAATATCTCCTATCAAGACATATTTAGTCGCTTTCTATTTAAATGTGCGTCTTATGGCACACAAAAATCCCTCCGAGACAAAACCAAGTCTTAGGAAGTATTGAATTTGTGACATCCAATTCTGATGATCCTCAACTTCAACTGCTAAGACAACATGTACCCCCTACGTATTTACTTTTGCAAATGTAGAGTGGGAAACAACCTAATAGTGAATGGTGGTGCCACTCCCCGTCGAAATCTGGGAGGTTAAATACCCCCAAGGTGTTTTCTTGAGAAAGTCTTCAGCTTTGTAGAACCAATCAGCTTTTGGCTCCACACTAATCATTTTTATTGATTCTTTATTATCAAAGGTTGCATGCTTTGATGTAGGATGCGAGAGCATCTTGACATGGATGGTAGTGAATTCGGCATACAGATTCTGAGGGATTAAGGATACCAAAGATGCCATGGTGTTTGTGAATCTATTTGACGAACGAGGGATTTCCTTGATGTTGTACCATTTCGATTTAGCCAGATATGTGGCAACAAGATCTTTGTAGGCTTTCAGTATCTAACATCGACATTGAAATAGTCTCTTCACTTGGTTAATTATGAGCAGGGAATTGCCAAAGATGTTTAGTCTCTTGATATTCATGGCGATGGCTGTATGGAGGCCCAAAAGTAGAGCTTCATATTCAACATTATTATTGATGCATGGAAAGTCTAGTTTGAACAACAAGGGCATTGGATCTCCTTGCAATGTGAAAAACACTATCCCTATGCCAACTCCTTACTCGCATTTCGAACCGTCAAAGAATAGAGTCATATCAAAATTGTTCTCTAGTTCTTCCAGTTTGGGAGCTTTGGCTACTAAAAACACTGCATCATCCAGAAGCTCTATTGTTAGAGGCCTACTGTTGGACAGTGGCACCTCAACTAACTAATCTGCTATGACCTGTCCCTTAATGGAATTTTGGCTTATGAATTTTAGATCGAATTTTGTCAATAACATGATCCACTTTGTAATACGTGTATTATAATATGTCTTGCTCATCATATACTGCAAAGGATTTTGTTTTGATATCATATATATCATATGACTCAACATGTAGTGCCGTAATTTATTGGTAGCAAAAACTACTGTTAAACATAGTTTTTCCACATATGCATATCCTAGCTCGTAACTCACCAAGGTTCGACTAATGTAATATATGGCTTGTTCTTTGCCTTGTACGTTATTTTGGGCCAACATGGTCCCTAACGCAAAGTCTGTTGCCGATATAAATATCAAAAAAGGCTCTTTTGAACTTGGTGGAGCTAACACTAGCGACATCTCCAGGTATTACTTTATCTCAGCGAAGGCTGCCTTGCAGTCCTCATCCCAGTTGAATGGGAAACCCTTATGTAGTAGTCAATTCATGGGTCAACATTTATCCGATATTTGGGTGATAAATCACTTTATCAAGGCTACCTTGCCCTGAAGGCTCCTTAATTCCTTAATATTGATGGGAGGATGTGTTGGTCCGGCTTTCATGCACACCCCGGGAAAAAGGATGAAGGCAAGGAAAGCTCCGGAGACACCCACGGGACTGATCCCACTCATCTTTAGGATCTAGCTGGTTATCCAAGGTGCGAGTTACGTAGTTGGGTCGAATGGCAATTCACTCTTTTCCACTTCGGAATAGATTTCAATATGGATCGCTCTCGTTACCTTACAGGGGGTTCCCGAACTTGTTCGATAGGTTGCAAAAGTTGTTGACAATCAGATTTGACTTGAATTCTTTGATCTAGCTCTCATGGGTCAGCAGATTTAAATAAAAGGCAAATAAAGAAAATAAAAATGGATCATTCATGGAAAGCAAAGAGAGGGTAGGGTAGGGCAGAAAAGAGAAGTTTATCAAACATCAATTGTAAACCCAAACTCGTCAATCTTATCTATGCTATCGACTTCACAACAGAACAAATCCCGTAAGAAAGTGTCCAATCAGCCTAAGATCACTTTCAACTAAGAGCACAAGGCAGAGTGAAACAGATCTAGCAGAAAATCATAAATCCAAGGGCAACTGGTTAAAATCGGTATCTTTCACCTGCAACTCTAGCTCGCACAAGGAAGACAGAGCAATTAGAACAAACTTAACCTCAAATCTGTAATTTCCCCTAGCAGTACAATAGAACAACCGAAGCCTAACAAAGATATTTAATCTTGACAATGGCAGATTTACAAAGATATATCTAACAAACTTTAAATGGAACGGATAACAAAAGAAAATACACTTATCACACTCGCAAAAGATTAGGCTCCCGGCCATGCTATCACGTAAAAGCTAAAGCACATCAACTCCAAGTCCGTAAACAAAGGATTTCACAAAATTTGCAAGAAATTGCTTATAAGCCTTTTATTTCTAAGTCTCCGCCTCCTCGCGATTACATTTAGAATTTGTATTTATAGACTCAGGACAGACCCTGATCTTTTCCAAAATATCTTGCTCAAACCCTAAATCTTATCGCACTTAAACCCTAGGACCCGGGTTTTACAATAAAAATCCATTTAAAAATCAAAGTCCGGATAGAACTTAACCCTTCGGCAAATCTGTGCAGTCAATCGCCATAAATGGAGAAGATAAAATCAAATGCAACTTGCATTCATCCGCATCTGCAAATAAATGCCTCCATTAATTCTGCTGGTGAGCCGGATGAGTCACCACTTCTCCATCAATTTGATCTCCGCAAATCCATCTCTGAGTTGAAATGGTCTCCATGCTATCAATTCTGCAATAAATCTCCATTAAATGCATTTACCGGCTTCTTCTCTTCTAGCATGGCGGTCCTTGACTAAATCCGCACTTTATCTTTGCCTTTATGGTCTTTCCCGGTTGTCCCGTAAGTGCCAGGTGGAATCCCGCATGAAAGACAAAAAGATGCATTAGATTAGCATTTTAATTAAATCGAAGCTTAAAACATTAAAAACAGATTAAAACCGCAAAATAAGCTTGCATGTCGGCTTCCGTTTGTCCCATTCACGCTTTGACACGTGTCGCTACCCCAGGAAGCCTTCTCGCTTCCCGCCGGAATGCACTTTCGGGTCAACTATGACTTTCTCTCTCCTACCGCGATTCTGCGACATGTCGCGATTTCGCGACATGTCGCGAAATCGCGACCCTGCCAGAGCATCGGCAACTTCCTCCCTCGTCGGCCGCGAAAACGCGACATGTCGCGAAATCGCGACCCTTCCTGGCCTCCGTACGCTTCTTGATTTTCAGCCGCGATTCTAGAACACGTCGCGATATCGCGACAGTTCCCTACCTGCATGCGTTGACCGCGCTGGACCGCGATTTTGGAACATGTTTCTGACTTAGCCGATTTTTCATCCTGCAGCCCACTTTCTCTCTCCTACCGCGAAAATGCGACATGTCGCGATTTCGCGACATGTCGCAAAATCGCGCCCTCCGTACAGCCTTGCTTCTCTCGTCAAAAAACGTCGCGATTTCGCGACATGTCGCGAAATCGCGACCTTCTCGGCACTTAGCCGCATTTTGACTTACCCGTCGCGATATCGCGACATTTCCGAAATGGAAGTGTCGCGATATCGCGACACTACCAAAAATGGAAAGTTTGATTTTTCAGTGAATTATGCAACTGTTTTCTGGATTTTCTCGGTACCGGTGCAAGATTTTGCTTGTGCATGAATGATTCTAGCATGTAAAAAGTGAATTCTTGGATAACACAGATAGAATGCAAGAAAAAGCACAACTTTAAAAAGGAGGCAAGCAAATTTGGATTTAAAACCTGAAAAGATCAAGAGGGTCCCTGCTGCAAAAAATGGAAGTTCATAATTTTCTAAGGATGGAATCTCATTTTTCAGTGGGGGTGTGTTGCTTATCAACAAATGGCGATATCTATGGGTAAAATAGTAGCACTATTTTAGAACCCAAGACTCTGGTTTCAAAACAAAAAGACCATGCATCATGCCTTGCCACAAGCATTCTTCACAATAAATTGACTACTAACCGCCAACCATTAAAATTTTCCAAGGACATACTAGGTCGGATTACTTCAAGGAAGATTTCTGATGTGCAATTACAAAGGGTATAGAACTTTCTTCAAGGATGACTGAATTGAATGATAAACTTGGATTAATCAACTTTTCTAGATTGTAAAAGGGGAAACCGAGTAGAGCTCGTTTACTAGTTTAGCCTTTTACAACTCTAGACAGAGTTACCCTTTAGATTTACACGACCCAATTTACAACTCGTAGGGCGTAATCTAATATTGGTCGCCTCTTTTGATCATATAACTCTTTTTTTTTTTTCTTTTTCTTATCTCTCTTTTTTTATCTCTCTTCTTTTTGAAATATATCACTACCTGGAAGACCTTAGAGAAATTACAATTTTCTTTTAATATTTGATCAATCTGGAACTATTTCAGTCTAGGCATTGATAGCCTCTGGTGACACCCAAATAATTGCATGAACCATAGTCCCCTCTTATAACCAGCCTTTTCTTGGATTCCCGGGAGTTCCTCCAACTAAACAAAGATAACAGTTTTTCTATCATTAAAACAACTGTGGCAAGTAAGACACAAGATCCAATCATCTCTCTACCTTCATCCTGGATAACAAAATAGTTCCACAGTTTAGTGCAAGCAGACTATCTCAATTAGAATAATGAGCAGAATGGGGAGGCACTGGATTGAGGATTTATCAGCTAGGAATAAAACAATTTTCAGCAGGCTGACTTTTCATTGATTGCTCAGGCAGAGGTTAAAAAATAGAATTTTAGAAGCCAAAGGACTTTGTACAGGCTTCCAAGGACAGGCACAGGCTTTAAAGCAAAACAAAATCAAAACTGCACAGACTGCAAATAAAATAAACTAAACACTGAAAACTGCACAGCTGTACAGACAAAGGAATAAAACAAACTGCAAGGCTATTTACAAAGGATGCAAAGCACAGCAGACAGCAAGAAAATTAAGCTAAAACAAATAAACTAAGAATGAAGCAAATAAATTAAAACAGTACAACAAACAAAATCGCACAAGCAACAAAATAAAACTAAAACAAAAGACTGTACAGACAACAAAGAAAAGGAAAAGCAGGAAGAAAATAAAAACTGTACAGGCAATAAAAGAAATAAACTAAAAGAATCGAAGCAAATAAAAATTGTGAATGCAAGAAAGCTAAATCGCAACCAAGATCGAAATAAACTAAATCGCAATCGAAATAAAATAAATCAAATCGCAATCGTACAGACAAAGAAAGAAAAAGAAATGCAATAAAGAAAAGACCGTACAGTACTAAAATAAAAGCAAGCTAAAATAAAAAGACAAAGAAAGGAAATAAAAAGCACCGACAAAAGAAATAAACCGCACAAGCTAAAACCGAAAAACAACTAAAGAAAACCGAAAATCGCAAACCGTACGTACATTTAAAAATAAAACCGCACCGACAAAGAAATAAACCGAAAAACAAATAAATTAAAATCGCAGAGCATTAAAATTAAACCGAAACAGATTAAAACCGCACGTACATTGAAATAAAAACTGCACCGACAAAGAAATAAAACCGAAAAACTTCAAAGCTTATTTACAATGCATACATATGTTACAACTTCCCTTCATACTCAAAAAATGCAGCAGCTTGGGAAAGCAGAGAAATGGTGCTTTAAAAAATTTTGACCATGCAAGTAATTTAAAAAAAATTACCTTTCGAGTCCCGTTGACGAAATGCACTCCGCATCGTGCTTCAAAAATTTGCTATCTCGGGAAAGACTTGGGTTTATCGTCTTCCCCGTCCCATTTGAAAAACAAATCTGCAACTCCTTCAAATTAAACAAATCATATAATAACAAATCATATGATAACATGTTTATGCTTCTAATTAAAGGGTTTGCAGAGTTCTTTCAAAAGGACTGAATGTAAAAACCCCCAGGATCAAATACTTTAAAACCTTGACAGACCCAGACCACCACATTTTCAAAATGATGTGACAACTGAAAGAAATCATGTTTTATCTCGTATGCCCCGGTTCTTAACAACTTGAACATTTTGTGGTTGCTGCACTACTTCAATATCCAGGACTTCAATTTTTATCCCTCTAGCAGAATGCTTACAATTTTCCTTTTCACCTGAGCCTTGCTTAGACTTAACCTCATCAATGTGCAATGTCCAAACATCATTGTTGTTATTGATTAGGGCTATAATTGTTCTCACCTTTTCGCTTGCCAAATCATAAACTCCAATATCTCGCATCAACACGCTTTATAGCCTCCTCTTTGACATTATGTTCGAAGTTGCAGGCTTATGTTGAGACAGCTTCATCAATTCCAAGTTGGTCGACCACATTCATATTTACCATCTTTTCCTCCTTTTCTTGAAATTCAACAGTGGTCCAGAGTAAGCCTCAATCAAGTTAATGTTTTGTCCAACAATCTGAGGCACTTCATAGAGGGTGATGTCAACTTTAAGTTCCCTCATATCCTCAATGATGCTATCCTCCTCAGTTACTTCTGCATAGTGAGATTGAATCTCACTTTCATCATCCTCTGATGAGGAAGGATCATTATTAATTTCTGGACTCTCACATTTCAAGTCATAACCGTCCATTTTGAACTGTTGAAAATCTTGCATTTCATCCACGTAAGTCTCGTACAAGACTTTCTCGTCTCTTCGAGAAAAGTGACAGAATCGAAACCCCGGTTGTACTATTTTTGGGTGAACTAGAAATATCAATATTTCTTTGATCTCCAGGAAAATTTAACTCACCAGGAAAAACTTCGGATTTGGGTGGTGCCGTATCACAACCGTTCAGCTTCAAGCACCCGCACTTTGAACTTGTCGAACTTTTCTCTCGTATTTTGCACATGCCGAGTGGATGTGACAGCTTAACGTAGTCTCCTTGGGTAGAGCATGACATGTTGGCACTAACTCATGATGTGGAATGGGGTCCTGGAACAGTGCATGTTCTGTGTAACATAGGATATCAAAGGATCGCTCAAAATTTGAGGCCCTAACTGTCTTTCAAGAATTAAGGCTTCTTTATAAGCCCTCGCCAGTGGTTGTGATATTAATGTCTCTCTTGAGGAAAATAGAGGTCACCGAATCCAATGCATTCTTGTAGATTTCTAAGGCCGGATTTGCATTTGGGATGTAATGGCCGATCATTCTACCGTAAGCTCTTTGGAACCTCATATTGAAAGACCCGACGCTTCTCCCGACTCTTTCTTGATGCTCGGAAAATTGCCGATATAAAATGTCGGGATCTATCACTTCACCGAACCGTGATATAAAAGCTTTCTCTAGATCATCCCAACTAGTAATGGAATTGCCGGTGAGGTTTAAAAACCACTCATAAGCTCCCTCCCGGAGAGTGAACGGGAACAATCTGCAGGCAACATCTTCATGTCGTATATTCAACAATCTTAGAGCATTTTTAAAAGCTAGCAGATGTTCTTCTTCAGTTCTTGTCCCATCATGTTTGTACCTGGGGAGATACCTTTCTGGACTTCTGGGCAGGTCATGGGCTATACCCGGAATGTTCAAAGCGGTGGAGCCCAACCAATTTGCCATTATTACTTGGTTGATAGTGATGTTCTGATTTGTAATTGGATAACTGTAAGTGATGATAGAACTGTTCTTAACAAACCACTGAACTTAAGGCCTTCTCTCGGAAATTTCAAAATCGTACCGACAACTTTCAAAAACTGCACTGACAATTTATAAAACTGTACTGACAATTTATAAAACTGTACTGACAATTTATAAAACTGTCCGGAGTTCACTGTGGGTCCTTCAAATGTTGCTGTTATGCCCTTACAATACTTGAACTGAGTTCATGCCCTCCTTCTAGCGCCAATTAGGTGTTGGTCCGGCTTTCATGCACACCCCGGAAAAAAGGATGAAGGCAAGGAAAGCTCCGGAGACACCCACGGGACTGATCCCACTCATCTTTAGGATCTAGCCGGTTATCCAAGGTGCGAGTTACGTAGTTGGGTCGAATGGCAATTCACTCTTTTCCACTTCCCGGAATAGATTTCGATATGGATCGCTCTCGTTACCTTACAGGGGGTTCCCGAACTTGTTCAGTAGTTGCAAAAGTTGTTGACAATCAGATTTGACTTGAATTCTTTGATCTAGCTCTCATGGGTCAGCAGATTTAAATAAAAGGCAAATAAAGAAAATAAAAATGGATCATTCACGGAAAGCAAAGAGAGGGTAGGGTAGGGCAGAAAAGAGAAGTTTATCAAACATCAATTGTAAACCCAAACTGTCAATCTTATCTATGCTATCACCTTCACAACAGAACAAATCCCGAAGAAAGTGTCCAGCTACCTAAGATCACTTTCAACTAAGAGAACAAGGCAGAGTGAAACAGATCTAGCAAAAAATCATAAATCCAAGGGCAACTGGTTAAAATTGGTATCTTTCACCAGCATCCTAGCTCGCACAGTGAAGATAGAGCAATTAGAACAAACTTAACCTCAAATCTGTAATTTCCCCTAGTAGCACAATAGAACAACTGAAGCCTAACAAAGATATTTAATCTTGACAATGGCAGATTTACAAAGATATATCTAACAAACTTTAAATGGAACGGATAACAAAAGAAAATACACTTATCACACTCGCAAAAGATTAGGCTCCCCGGCCATGCTATCACGTAAAAGCTAAAGCACATCAACTCCAAGTCCGTAAACAAAGGATTTCACAAAATTTGCAAGAAATTGCTTATAAGCCTTTTATTTCTAAGTCTCCGCCTCCCCGCGATTACATTTAGAATTTGTATTTATAGACTCGGGACAGCACCCCGATCTTTTCCAAAATATCTTGCTCAAACCCTAAATCTTATCGCACTTAAACCCTAGGACCCCGGTTTTACAATAAAAATCCATTTAAAAATCAAAGTCCGGATAGAACTTAACCCTTCGGCAAATCGTGCAGTCACTCGCCATAAATGGAGAAGATAAAATCAAATGCAACTTGCATTCATCCGCAGCTGCAAATAAATGCCTCCATTAATTCTGTTGGTGAGCCGGATGAGTCACCACTTCTCCATCAATTTGATCTCCGCAAATCCATCTCTGAGTTGAAATGGTCTCCATGCTATCAATTCTGCAATAAATCTCCATTAAATGCATTTACCGGCTTCTCTTCTAGCATGGCGGTCCTTGACTAAATCCGCACTTTATCTTTGCCTTTATGGTCTTTCCCGTTGTCCCGTAAGTGCCGGTGGAATCCCGCATGAAAGACAAAAAGATGCATTAGATTAGCATTTTAATTAAATCGAAGCTTAAAACATTAAAAACAGATTAAATCCGCAAAATAAGCTTGCATGTCGGCTTCCGTTTGTCCCATTCACGCTTTGACACGTGTCGCTACCCCAGGAAGCCTTCTCGTTTCCCGCCGGAATGCACTTTCGGGTCAACTATGACTTTCTCTCTCCTGCCGCGATTCTCGCGACATGTCGCGATTTCGCGACATGTCGCGAAATCGCGACCTCGCCAGCAGCATCGGCAACTTCCTCCCTCGTCGGCCGCGAAACGCGACATGTCGCGATTTCGCGACATGTCGCGAAATCGCGACCCTTCCCGGCCTCCGTACGCTTCTTGATTTTCAGCCGCGATTCTAGAACACGTCGCGATATCGCGACGCTTCCCTACCCGCATGCGTTGACCGCGTTGACCGCGATTTTGGAACATGTTTCCGACTTAGCCGATTTTTCATCCCGCAGCCCCATTTTCTCTCTCCCGCCGCGAAAATGCGACATGTCGCGATTTCGCGACATGTCGCAAAAATCGCGCCCTCCGTACAGCCTTGCTTCTCTCTCCAAAAATCGTCGCGATTTCGCGACATGTCGCGAAATCGCGACCTTCTCGGCACTTAGCCGCATTTTGACTTACCCGTCGCGATATCGCGACATTTCGAAAATGGAAGTGTCGCTATATCGCGACACTACCAAAAATGGAAAGTTTGATTTTTCAAGTGAATTATGCAACTCGTTTTCCGGATTTTCTCGATACGGTGCAAGATTTTGCTTGTGCATGAATGATTCTAGCATGTAAAAAGTGAATTCTTGGATAACACAACTAGAATGCAAGAAAAAGCACAACTTTAAAAAGGAGGCAAGCAAATTTGGATTTAAAACCTGAAAAGATCAAGAGGGTCCCTGCTGCAAAAAATGGAAGTTCATAATTTTCTAAGGATGGAATCTCATTTTTCAGTGGGGGTGTGTTGCTTATCAACATGATGCATTTCCAAAATGGCCTTGACCTTCGCTGGGTCTACTTCGATGCCTCTCTTGGAGATGATGAACCTTAGTAATTTTCTAGAAGTTATGCCAAATACACACTTCTTAGGATTTAACCTGATGTTGTGCTCTATCAGGTGATCGAAGACTTTTCTTAAGACCTCTACATGCTCTTCTTGTAGCAATGACTTGGCTAGAAAATCATCGATATAATCTTCAAGAATTTTGTGCATATAGTAATGAAAAATGTATGTCATGGCCTGCTGGTATGTGGCACCAACGTTTTTGAGACCAAATGGCATAACTTTGTAGCAAAATGTTTCCCATGGCATTATAAACATGATTTTGTGCTGGTCTTCAGAATTAATATGAATTTGATTGTAATCAGAAAAATAACCCATTAAGGAGAGCATTTTGTGACCTGCAGTAGAGTCTACTAGAGCATCGATATTGGGCAACAGAAATGAATCTTTGGGTGTTGGCTTGTTGAGATCTCTAAAATACCTACAAATACGGATCCTTCCATCTAGTTTTCCTATAGGCACCATATTGGATACCCATTCTAGATAGTCGATGGAAATGATAAATTCTACATCTAAAAATTTATGTAATTCATATTTCACCATTAAGGCTACTATTGGATGCATATTTATGAGCTTCTACTTGATAGGCTTCTTGGAAGGGTCTAGCGAAAGGTTATGAGTAACCAATTTTGGTTCTATACCGAGCATATCTTTGTATGTCCAAGCAAAAATGTCAAGTCTCTCTTTTAGCAGAGGGATGATGCTAGCGTGCTCATCTGGAGTGAGACTCATTCCAAAGTTAACCTTAATTAGATTGGTGGGGTCGTTATCGATATCCACTTTGAAGGTTTCCTCTACTGACATATGGGATCCCTTCTCAAGATGATGAGGCATAGGGATAAAATGGATGTCATCAGCTGGATTTATATGTTCATCATTGGAAGTATGTTTAGCATGATAGACATCATAAGCATAGCCTGGTCTAAAATGAAATGGTTACAACATATCTTTGTTCAGGAAGAAGTCTTCATGCTCTACTGGAAAATCAGCATGATTCCAATCAATAGCATCCATGTTTCGATGCAATGGTTTGGATAGATCTACTGGATTGTAGAGTGGAGTGGTCAAATCAATGGAGACCATGTTGATGGAATGGAATTGATCTCCAAGACCACACGAACTAAACTCTACATCATATGTGTAGCTTCCATACCCAAGATCTGGCTCGGATGGTACGAGGATGAAAGGGTCCTCCCTATGGGATGCCCGGACAACTGGATCCTCCCTGTGCACTAACTTCAAAATGGGATCTCTCAGCTCAAGTAGCTTAGTATAAGTCAGTAGATGGTAAAAGAGTCTTTGATATTCCTCTTCCAAATTTATTCTTCCCCTGATGTGGCATTGGAGATTAATATCTCGACGCAAACCTGTAGCTATGATAGGTGGTGGACCTCGAGGTGGATTTCGATTACGTAGGTGATGAGGCCCCAAATAGGCCATCTCTAATGAATTCTCATCATCACTGTATAGATATAATACTTCACTTCCACCCATATGCAAGGGGTGATCTACCATATGTGGTCCCATGTATCTAATTTTGTAGTCACTATCATCACTATCCAAATAAACCAAATAAAATGATCGTATATATGACATCGATGCAAAAACTGGATTTGCTTCCTCTTTAGAGCAATCAATGTTAAGAGGCACGTCTTCTATAACATACTTTGACTCTGCAGGCAATAGATGTAGCGGGTATACAAGCCTCGGATCGATCATCTCAACCTCATCGCTATGATTGCTACTATGAGTGGACCACTCTATCGTGTCCACAAATATTGGGAGATTAGCTAGATGAGGCCTTAAGTAGGCCTGATTTGTCTCATCTTCATAATCGCTATCGACTATGAAATTCTCTTATATCTCATCTAATTGCTCTCTAGGCAGCAAATGGCGTATAAATACCAAAACTATGAAGGATCGATCAATTTCCTCCTTAGATTGATCGTTATTTGAGGACTGACCATCTGCATCATAACTCGGTCCACATATTTTGGATGTGGGCTCCTATCCATCTTCACTATAAATATCTCTTGAATTGAGATCACCTGGAATGGCGGGGTTGGGCCCCTACATACTAGTATTGTTAGTTGTGATATGATTTTGATGACCCAGGTTGCCTCTAGGGTCCTGCTCTGAGAACTCTTCATGTTCAAGCTTCGGTCTCTCAATGGTTATGACTAACACCATTGGGTTTCTATCCCAAAGACTAGACATGTTAGGATGATATGGATTAAAATCCACGTCGTCCTCCAGAATCAGGTATAAATTATCTAATGATGCAACGAGTAAATCATCATGTCCTTGAATTGCAATCCCAATCCGAACCTATCAGTTGTCAACTAATAACGTAGTTCAAGAGGGGTTCTTCCTCCTTATTCAAAAATACCAAGGTCATATCCATGCCAATGATAGAGCTCAAAAATATGCATGGCATACTCTGGGTTGGACAAGTACTGAACATTCATCGTGAACTATTTATCATAATACACCTCCATGGGTGCTCGCGTTGGAACTTGATCCAACCTAGTGTAGATGAAGTTTTTTTTGTTGGGTGGCTCACCCAACGGTACTACAGATCCAACTGGATATCGATGGGCTATCGATTGACCCATTTTTTGTGCAGTCTCTAAAATAGGACCAAATATCACATTTTGCACAAGATACTCATCCAGACCTATACTAGCTAGGTGAATAGTCACCCGCGGTGCGGATGACCCTATTGATGATGCAGGTGAAGTAGGTTGAGGTGCCTCCTCGACTTGATCTTGGGCTTCCTCCACATCCATGGGAGTGGTAGCCTCAACGACGACTGGTTCAGGCATGTTCTTTGCTTCTTTCCTGTCCAATTTCACCTTTAATTTCTCATCGTCTCGACGCATTGCTGATGCACTTGATCTCAGAGAAGTTGTAGTGGTATGTTCAAATCTATTTGATACAGATACTGATGGTTGAACATGCACTGCATGTTTACCTCTTAGAACCCTTACCGACGATGTGGGTTGTATGTCCAAGTGCATTGATGGGATCACGAAGCCCCTAGGCAAATCTGCTAAGTTCATGAACTTGAATGGTTCTTCATATGATGAAACCATGTGAACTTGTCCCTCATGTATATACTTGACACACTGATGCAATGTCGAGGGAATACAATGTATTTTGCAAATCCAAGGTCTCCCCAATAGGATGTTATATTGCAAAGTGCCCTTTATCACGTGACACATTACATGAATGGTCTTTAGTCCTACCTAAATAGGTAGGAAAATCATGCCAACCATAGAGCATAGTGCATCGTTAAATGCTCTATAAAGGTGGTTGGTATGACAAGTGATTTAGGCAATTTCAAATGGTGCAGTGCCTTAGTCATGATTATATTGATCGATGAACCAGTGTTAATCAAGACCCTTTTGAACGACACGTGGTTAACACATGCAATGATATGTAGTGGTGGGTCAACCATGCTTGCAGAAACCATTTTTACTTTATGATCGTAGAATTGGATCATTGGTTCCTAACAATGTTTTATGTACCCCATAAAGTTCGTGAACGCTTGTGCGTCCTAGGACTGTACCTCAATGGACCTTAGAATGTCCATAAGAGTCTCCTTGTGCCTAGGTGACTGTTGTATAAGCTCATATATTGACAACTTTGCAGGATTTGTCTATAGGTTTTGAACCAGCCTACTCCTAATGGTCACCACCAGTCTTGTTGGTGGGCCTGGAATATTTTGTGCCTACCACTACTGGGGCATGGCCTATATTTGAATGGGATCATGAGGTTGATTCAGCCATTCATACCTCCCATGTTTGGTAACAACATTGACCATGCCAACGAACCCCTGGGTAGGTGGTTTGAATCACACTTGATTGATGTGGCTAGTGTGCTTATGGGGTGCCTCATGGTTTGGTAAAAAAAAATTAAAAATCCCCATGTTTTGGTTGTCTGGCGCTTGGGGATTTCCTGGTACCACAAGCTCTCCCATTTCTATCATATTTTGCACAATATGTTTGAAATACCAACATACCTCGATGTCATGGCCTTTCGCTCTATGAAATATGCAAAATAGATTTTCCTAATAGTATTTGGGCTTGGGTTGATTAGGATCAACCATCTTGACTTTGGTTAATCTTATTACCTTGGCCTCGTAGAGTTGACAAAAAATCGATGTCAATTATTCTGTCAATGTCGTGAATATGCGAGGTGGGTGTTGCTCTTTGTTTTTGTTCTTGTAGTTATTCTTGCACTGGTCATATTGCGCAGGAGGAGTATGTGCTTGATAATTTTGTTTCTTTTGCCCTTTATCCTCATTTTGGAGATTTAGTACCACCTGATTCACATGGGCCTACTTGCCCTATTGCTTTGAGGTACTCTTCTTATATCCCTCTTTCCTAGTTTTGAGCTTCAAGTTGCCCTCCTGCAACTTGATGTCCTCAATTACCTTGGCTTGCGCCAAAGCTTCTTTGAATGTAGCATACTATTGTAGCTACAACAGTAGCGAGATGTGCTTGGCACAACTCTTTGTGAATATTCAGGTTAATTCTATGGTAGGAATCAGGAATGATAACTTTGCCATTAATCTCCTCCACCTCTTCCCATATTGTTCTATTGGCTCGTCGTCGCGCTAAGCTAGCACAACAAAATTGAAAAGGTTGGTCTGTTTCTTGATGCCAAAGGAATAGTATTCAAGAAAGGCATCAACTAATTGCTCAAAATTTGTTATGATGTGTTTCTTTAGCTAATTGAACCACTCTCAGGCTGGCCCAGAGAGTGTCATGACAAACGTACGTAATAATAGTGCATCATTATTCTCTATCTCGAAGTAAGCATCCAGAAAGCTCGTGACATGTTCTTACACCTCTTCATCACCATTGAATTTGTCTAACCTGGGCATCTTAAAATTCTCAAGGTATGGGAAAGTAGGCACCGAGGGATCGAAATGTTCATTGTGAATTTTCCTTAGTGTCAGCTTTTGGACAGTCATGCCTTATTTCTCAATTGCTTTGACCTTCTTGGCCAAAGCTTTGTAACCCTTAGAAGACAGAAAGTCCTCCTCCCTAAGTCAATGCAGAGGCGGTTTGGGAGGTACACTCCTCTTTTATCGAGGTGGAGGGTATTGCTCTTCCTCCTCCTTAGCTCTAGAACTCTCAGGATATTCTTGGTTGCATCTGCTCCTCTCTTGTTCCTCATAATATTGCTGCCTTTGATTGTCGATCGAGGGTGGTTGCTCTCTCTGATGGGTAGTGTTATGAGTGTGAATGCTTACGCGCTCATGGTGCATGTTAGCTTGTGAAAGAGCCTTCCTATGCACCTACTTTCTATGCTCATCCTGATAAAATAGGCCAACCCTAGCCAACCTATCTTCCTGCTCTACACGCTCATTCTGGATGAGGATGTGCTCCTCGCGCAAGTGCTGCTCATACAACCTCTATCTAGTAAGACTTTGTGCTTAAAGATCTTCATCTTCAATGCACTACCTCTCTAGATGAGCATCCTCTAATTGATATTGGAGGACTTGGAATTTTTTTTTAGAGGCCAGTCGATATGATCTTTCGACCTGGTCAATCGTACGAGGCATTTGGTATGCTTGCTTTGTATGAGTGACCTTATGGGTTCTATACCCATCACACTGTTGTGTTGTGCCTTTTGCCTCTATTTATGAAGATGACATTGGCATCATGTTGTGTCCTATACCGCATGCCACCATGCATGGATGGTGGAGTGAGACATGAGGATGCTTAGAAGCCTCTCCATGCTCTCTAGTAGTTCTAATGGTTCTCCTACTATGCTCACTCGAAGCATGAGTGGGCAGAGCTGAAGGCTTGCATCTTAGCTGCTCTAACACACTACCTAGATTGTCTATCTATTTAGACCTCCACCTCTCATGGGGTGGTGTTCCATTAGCTCCCACCTTCGATATATCAATGGTGATCTTACGTGCTATAGTACGCATGGGAGTATGGATAGACTTGCGCTCAGCAGGGAGCCCGTCTACTTACCCATAAATGGGCAGATCTCTATTTCTTATATACTCAAAAGGTGGGGGTATATTACACCCTATAGAATTAGTGTGAATGGGTACCAATTTGGTCCCTTGCATGACATACTCTTCGGCCAATCCCGTGGATGCGCATGCACTATGGTCTCGATAATGGCTTTCGAGTGGAGCACCCTCAGGCTAAGAATATCCATGATCTAATCTATGTCTAAAAGAATGCATTGATGCTAGTCTATCAGGGGTATGCTTAATGGGATCCCCTCGTGTCAAGTTGTCTCCTCTAATGCTCGTCGAACGTCGTTCGGTTTGCTCATGTGGTTGAGGACTAGACACATGTATTTGTGAATCGATTAGGGATTGGTCATTGGCTTCAGGCTTACAACTTTTCCAACCACACCGTGTATCCACCATAGTGTACCTAAAATCTAGATGTATCTTTTATTATCAAACAAGGTATACAATGATGCTTATATTATTTTTAAATTTTAAAGTGAGCCTTAAACTATTTTATGTTGTTTCAAAATGTGTTGTATTAGTATGAGAAACTCTCACGTGTTTTGTAAAATCATTGGATTTTATTCTTAGTTTAATTGGCTTTCACCTATATACTCGCACAAGCCGAATATGGGAATGAAGTCCATACTCAATGAGGTAGAATAGGTACTACCAACCCTCACCTAGCACACCATGCGCAGCGATACACTCTTTCGAAGATGAGTGCGTGCTATTTTGCATGGAAAGGATAGTTCTTGGGTCATCCTTGGCAATGAGCGGGTCCCGATAATACATTTTCAAATGAGCCAACCTAGTGGTAATGACGTCCACTGTTGGTATCAATCAAATGGGTTGGATGTGAGAGCCCAACACGACTGATTTTTAAATGAAATGTGGAATGTGTGGTTCGTTTTAATTTGCATAAAGACAAATGCATAAATGAGAATTCATATGGTCATTCCTACATGATATGCACAAAAAGAAAAGGAATGTTTCAAATTCAAAAAGGTATGCATGCTATGTCCTACATGACGTTATGACAATGCAATTACGATGACATGGCCTCTAATTGGGCCTCAAGCATGCAAATGACCACTCAATTTTTATCAAGGTCACTGTATTCTAGGGTAGACTGTAATCAGAGGTCCGTTGTTCCTAGCAACGCCTTTATAATGGAAGGAATGCGAAAGCAAACTAGGACTATTCATTCACCATTTTTCTTTAGTGTACCGAATTTACAATCGATTTAACGCTTATTGTAAAAACACAAAGAAAAAAAATACATAATAGAGAATAAAAACAGAGCCTACCTCAGCTCCTGATCTAATGCCAAGTGGTTTCTCTACTGTCTGTTGCTTCTACTGTAAACTATAGTTTTGGTTTGCGGGCTACAGTGTGAATCGTGAGTGAAAGCTACGGGCCAAAAAATAATCGCAACTGTTAGCTGTGGTTAGCACATGAGATAAGAAAATTCAAGAATTTCAGCACTCAGGGGCTACAAATGTGGAGTGCCACAGTGATCGCCATCTGACATAACCAAAAAGCATGCTCCTATCTATCGTATTAGTCTATAGTCATCATAAAAGTGTAAAAAGCTTGACACATTGCATAAATTCAACAAAATGGTATTTTTTATATTTATTATGAATGAATCTATGTTACAAATATGCCCCTCTTAGGGTCACTTGAATGATGGTACAATTTATACAATTGCCAATGCCCTCAATAGGGTAGGCGCATTAATATTGCCCTTTGACTAGTCGTAAACTGCCTTGGGGTGGAGTTGATCCCCTTATTCGTGATGTGGAAGGATTATTATATAGACTTATCTTGTACTTGTCTTCCTATGATCAAGAAACAACATCACACGATCAAAAAGATAGATAGCATCTCATAATGAGGCCCTTTAGGGAAACATAAATGATAATGCAATTAAACTAATGATCAATAAAACATAAAGAAAACCTTTAAACTATGCTAATTGAATCAAGATTTGTAATATAGCATAAAGAAGATTATTAGAAAAATAATGCATGGATCAGATATCAAAATAGAAGCATAAAGATGCATAAAAGATCCACAAATATCCTAATTAATTTAAAGCATAAACTAACTATTCTAAGCTAATTCCTACGGTCTGAATTCTTCTAAACTACAATTAAACCTAATAAATTATTAATTTAACCTATCTAACCAGACATAAATGAAAAGAGTAAGGTGATCTATCACCTATTGCAAATCGTAGCTCTAGTGAGTGGTCTACATTGTGAACCGTGGCTGATAGCCGCAGTTTGACCTCTGATGGATTTACCCTCAAAATCAAGGGTAGTGGGCTTGATATCCTTGTCCAAATTGATGTTCAAGGGTCACCTTCATTGTCATCAAACTACTTTGGTGGTCAATTCAATATGAAGGGCCTTCGTTTTCTTGGATTTGTGCTTTTTGACTCTCCTAAGCACTTAGGGCATCCATAATGCAATTCATCATGAATGTTGGCAAAAGGGTCGAGGATTAAGTGCAATAGCTCTATCTCTTAGTATAATCAGTTTGAGTGTACAATTCGCCAGGGCTTTGCTGCTCAAATATCCAATGCTTGCTTCTTCTTTTCTCCCCATTTGGAGGGGGTATTTATAGCATACCCCTAGGGCTAAGGGTGGCTTCATGGAGAAGCCAAGACCAAGAAGGGTGGTTAGGACAGTTGGGATAGAAGCCTCTAGAATCTTTCATCCTTCAACTGCCTTCTTATAGATATTTTGGTCGTTCCAACCAATTTGGTCTTGGATGGAAGGCCTAACTGAACTTCAGTTAAGACCACAGGTCACAGTTGCAGTCCAGACTGCATATCATAGGTGTTAACCACGGTTTAGACTGGAGACCATAGGTCTGGGCTGTGGTTCAGACTGATTAAGCCAAAATACCTAAATTGAGTGGTTAAAACCACTGTTCTATCTTGGAGACTGTCCAAGATCCTCCATATGGTATTGTAGAATGTCCATATGAGTAGTCACCCTCGACATGACACGTTTTAGGTGTCTATAGTATTCTATGGCATGGATACGATGCTCGTCTAGGAGTGTTAATTGGTCAAGGTAGGCTTGATGAGTAGTGTCATTGTCAATGAAGTCCTTCATGGAGATGCGTAAAGATAGTATTTCGATCTTGAGAGGTATAATGGATTCAAGACCATAAACCAAAGAAAAGGGTCTCCTATGGAAGTGTAGATGCTTGTACTATAGGTCCACAGGGCTAATGGTATTTTATTGTGCCAATCGTGATGAGATTCTACGATCGTTTTATGAAGAATAAAGCTGATGGGTTTGTTGGTAGACTCAGTATGGTCGTTACCTTACGAGTAGTATAGGGTAGAGAAGCTATGGTGAATGTTAAATTTAATGCATAGGGTATGAACAATGTTTTTTGAAAGGAGTTTCATTATCGAAGATGATTTGTGAAGGGATTCCAAAGCAACATATGATATGGTCAGTGATGAATACCACGATTTTGGCTCCCATAGTTTGAACAAATGGGATAGCTTTGACCCACTTGGTAAAGTATTTTGTGGTAATGATAATGAATTTATGGTTGGTTGATGAAGCAGACAAGATCTACTTGATAATATCTAAACCCCATTGGAAAGAAGGCCACATGGATTGAATAGGATAAAGTGCTTGTGAGGGTAAGTGTGTGAGGTTAGCATGTTGTTGACACTTGATACATCGCTTTACATACTCACAATAGTCATGTTCCATTTTGGGCCAATAGTAGCCCATGCACAAAATGTATTTTGTGATAGCCATGCCACTGAAATGACCACCACAAGTTCCATCATGGGTTTCTTGGACCACTCGTTGAGCTTCGTACGACTCTAAGCAACACAAAAGAATACCATCGTGACTATGATAATACAAGATGTCCTCTAGTAGTGTGTGATGGACCACTCATTGTTTGAATGCTCAACGATGAGCATGTGGTAAGTCATAAGGCAAAAATCCTAATTTGATATAATCCTTAATTTATGAAAACCAAGGATCATGTGGTTTAGTATGGATGACATGGATGCCATCATCGTTTATGGGAGGTGAAGATGAAATAGCAAACTATGTTAGAGTATGAATGGACATGTGTATTGTGTCGAAGAGGGGGTTTTGCAATATTAACGATACCAGGGAAGCCATTATGTCGACAAAGTGGTTTGACAAGTGTGGAGCAGCTTCAATATCATACCACTTGAGTTGAGCAAGGATTTGTTGGGAAATCTATTTGTGTTGTTGGAGGATGGGGTAACAACATTTCCAAATCTCCTAGACTTGATTGATGATAAGGAGGGAGTCACCAATGATGTGAAGACATCTAATGTGCATAGATTGCACTTGATTTAAACCAAGAATTAAGGCTTCATATTCTGCATTGTTATTTGTGCATGGAAACCCTAATTTGAATGACAATAGGAGTGGTTCCCCATCAGGTGTAAAGAATACAATTCCTACACCCCCAGCGTGAGTACAATGGGAGCCATTGAAGAAAAGTGTTAAGTCAATAGGTGTTTCTGGTTCAACATAATCTTCAGCTTCTATGAAATAGAAGATGGAATTATTAGGGAGCTAAATAAGGAGTGGTTGATTATCAGGCAATGGAGCCTTGGTAAGTTGGTCAGCGATGACCTATCCTTTGATGGACTTCTAAGAAATGAACTCAAGGTTAAATTTAGTGAGGAGCATTATCCATTTGGTAGTGTGAGAGTTATGATAACTCTTGTTCATCGTATATCAAAGCAAATTATCATGAGTGATGACAAATATGGTGTGATTACACATATAATGGTGTAGTTTTTGTGTCGCAAAGACTACAACTAGGCATAGATTTTCCATGTATGATTATTGAGTTTCGTAGTTGACTAGCGTACGACTGATGTAATATATGAATTACTCTTAATTTAGTATATTATTTTGAGCTAGCAATGTGTCAAGCATAAAATTCATAGCATAAATGTACAATATGAATGGTAGCTATGGGTGCGGGGGAGACAGGATTGGTGATGAAGTGAGGTAGGCTTTGATTGAATCAAAGTATGTTTAATAGTTTACGTCCCATTTTAAGGTGATCCCCCTTTGTATAATATGATTGAATGGATTGGACTTATTCGATAACTAGGCAATAAAGTGATGAATAGATTGAATTTTGCCCTACAAGCTACGTAGTTGCTTGAGATTGGTGTGTGGAGGCATATCGATAATGGATTTGACTTTGTTGGCGTCTACTTAAATGCCTAATTGAGAAACAATGAACCCCAAGATTTTACCAAAAGTAACACCAAAAATACATTTCTTTGGGTTGAGATAAATATTGTGCTCTTGATGGCGATCGAAGATCTTGCGTAGATTAGCAAGATGTTATGAACGGTATTTGGAAATGTTTATGAGGTCATCAACATAATATTCCATGATTTTATACATGTAGTTGAAAGCATGCATAAAGATAGCGTACCGATATGATGCAAACAAAAGTAGATACAGATGCTAAGTCCTACGAATGCATGAAGGAAATGACGTAGAAACAAGATGTAAGCAAACAAAGCGGGGCCTCCTTTATTGATATTGCTTTTAATCTTATTACAATACATCCCCCTTATAGGGATCAGAATATTTGATACAATTTGTTACATTAATGGATGCCCGAAAGAAGCTACACTTCCAAGATTGGATGGTATGCTTCCAACGTATTCCACGTACCCACATTCGAAGTGAGCGGGCTAAAATTTTATGTCACTTGTGTCCATGTGTTCGTCGTCCTTTTCTACCCCTCTAGTATTCCTGGCGACGAGATCCTATGCACAGAAAGATAACAAATCGTTAATAGCATATGCGTATCTGGAAAAACATGCAATCCCTAAGGCCTCCAGCGGGCACTTGTGGAATATCAATGATGAGATTGATAAATTGAGTACAGAACAATGTATAAATGTAAAGGACAACATATAGACTTGGTATCACCTGATTTTATGTCGAAGCAACGTCGGACGACCCCGTTATGCTCCTTTGCCCGTTGGGGGCCTCTCCAAAGCGAGCGCTCCAATGTCTCACATATGCTCATCCAAATCACCTAAAAATCATGGGTTAGGCATTATATGTCATCCTAAGACTACCAAAATACCCAAAATTTGCACATCCTACCCAGATTCTCCTGTATGTGACAGGGGCACCCTACAAGCTAGTTAACACATAAAATAGTAAAATGACAGTCAAATCATGTCATAATCAGTTCAAATTTTAACAAAGGCATTAAGATATCATCTGAGACATATTTCAAAAAGAACAGTAAGAAAATCATGCACAAATTTCTAATCGCTCTGGGGTGGGACGCTAGGGACTACAACAAAACTTGCAAAAAGTGACCTTCCAAATGTCCTACCCAGGGGCCTCCAAAATTCTTGCAAACTTGTAGTTAGACTAAAGACAACATTTTGAGATGACCCAGAATGTCAGATTTGGTAGATTCTACCCAAGTTGTCCTATATCCAAAGGTGCTCCCTGTAGGTTAGTAGACGCATAAAATGACAGAAACCAGGTCAAATCATGTCAGAAAGCAATGAAATTTGGACAGCAACATAAGTATATCAAATATAAAATAATGCAAAAATAATAGTAACAAAACCATACACAAATTTCTAATTGCTCCGGGGTGGGGCGATTAGGACTATAGTAGTTTAGGGAGGGCGCTCGGGGGTGGGATGCCCACCGTTTAGGGCCTAGTTTTGACACCAGTCCAAGTAGGATGGTTCCAAAACTTCATAGGCAGTTGTGTCGACAAGTTTGGGGTGGGATTGTGGCCGATTGATTGGGTTTGGATCTGGATTGCGTTCCTAGTCTTCACCCGACAACCTCTCTTCTAGAAGAGAGAGATTAGGGATCTAGGAAGCATAAAGAGGAATGGATGTACAATTTTGGTAGCACTTTGTTGTTGCAAATGTTCTAGCTCTATTATTTTTTTGGGGGTGAGGAGGCTCACCTTTTTATAGACCTAAGGGTCTCCTTTGCATGCACATGCGAGGGCCCCACTTGGTTCATTATGCATTTTTTGGGGAGAGAAGATTCCTCCCTGATTAGGGGCTCCTTGATTGAGGCCTCCATGATTTGAAATGTTCCCTCACACTCCCATGCCTTGAAGGCAGAGTTGGGTGGCGGATTTGGGCTGCCATTTTTCAAGGTTCAAATTTTTTCTAGTCAAACCTGCTAATCATCCCACCCTGGAGAGATTGCTGCTAATCGTCCTGGGGTGGGACGAATAGGATTCTAATCGTCCCAGGGTGGGACGAATAGGGAGCAAAGTGCTTAAAAGGTGCAAAACTGACCTTTGACCTTCCAAAACTAATTTGAGAGTGGTTAGGACCACTCTTTAACCTTTGGAGGCTGCCCTAGGGGGTATGTATGCCAATTCGGTCAGTGCTTGTAGTCACAAAATCAGATTTGTGCTATTTTGGTGTCTAGAGATGCCCCTTTTTGGTATGCACTGTGTGTGGCGTAGTGATGAGCAAAAATAGATGACAAAAGCACTTAATGATTAGGTTTTATCAGTAACCTAACCAAATTTTGATGCCCCAAGTATGGAAAGGGGCACACATTCTTGAATCGTTGCTTCTGATGAGCTAAGGAGCTCAACTCAAGTGTAACCTTTTTCAGTGAGGTGTACTTGATCTTGGACATTGTTCAGTCATGAATAGGCAAAGGGCACAACCTTTTGTATGAGGAACATTTTATTCATGCTTCCAGAATGCCAAGTGTTTGTTTAGCCTGTGATTATTGCTTGTTTGCTACCCCAAGCAGGAGCATGATTGTCTTTGTCAATGATTCTTTGAATGCATGCCATTTTCTTGATTGGGTGTGTATTTGTTGATTGGTTACTAAGTGTGACTATCCCCTCAAGCGACGAATCGATGAGGGAATGACCAAAAATGATAAAAGCGACAAGTTTCTTGACCCAAGATGATGTTTGTATGGGTGTCTTCAGTTGTTTTTCGTTGAACGCTTATGCAGTTTTCGAACCATCGGACCTATTTTTTGTGGGTTTTGACCCCTTTTTTTTACACCTATTGGGGTAGAAATTATAAAAAAATCATCCTTCCCGTGGAGCGGTCCAGCTATGCTAGCCTTCTTAGGGAGTAGGATAGTGAGTATTTATGACCCCGACGATGGTTTTTCATGCCATGAATGTCAGGTGCAAAGGCACCTTTGTTCGACAGATTTATTGCTATTTTTGGTGCATTTTTTGGATGCATTTTGTTGCTTTATTTCTTGCTCTATAATCGTCCCAAGGTGGGACGAATGCCAATTTTGTAATCATCCCAGGGTGGGAATAGCACTAACTAGAGCGCTCATACCAGGGTGGAACGATTACAGGCCTCATAGCCTATATAAGGACCAAAACTAGGTTTTGGGCTTAGTTGCAATATTTTTTTCTTGGCAATTTGGAGTAGTGAGGAGGAGTGCGAGTGTGCATAGCGAAGAGCTGCTGAAATTTCACGAACATCATGAGTGTGAGAACCGGATATTCAAGTGGAGTCGAGGCGAGACTGGTATGATGTTCCTTCTCTCTGCTTGTTATTCATGCATGTTTTATTTTTTGTGTCGTTTTGCGTTCACATTAAGGTTGAAACCGTAATATGTTTTATATATTTTTTTGTTTTTGCCATATTAAGGTTGAAACCCTAATATATATTTTTATTTTGTTTTGTTTTCACATTAAGGTTGAAACCCTAATTTGATTTTTTTATTTTGTTTTGCATTCACATTAAGGTTGAAACCCTAATATGATTTTTTTCGTTTTTGTTTTTGCCATATTAAGGTTGAAACCCTAATATTTGTTTTTAATTTGTTTTGTTTGGTTCACATTAAGGGTGAAACCCTAATATGATTTTTGTTGTTTTATGTTGATTATACAGTTATTTTTATGTCTTCTGTCGTTGTTGTACTGTTTTATTTTAATGATTTTATACTTTCGTTGTACTTTGTTTTTTTGTACTTTTTATGCTGTACGTTTGTTGTACAATTTGTAAATTGTAGTCTCTTGTTGTACAATTTTATTTTGTGTTTGTTTATATTAAGTATGTACTTAATATATTTTTTCGTTTTATTTTGTTGTTTTAGGTTGTGAAGAGTCGGTACCACCAGTCGACTATTTTATCTGATGCCCGAGATGCCCTGAAAGTTATGGATTGGGAGTGGCTTGATGCCCTTGGGATCAAGCACGTGACGCATCTGGAGCCTGCGATAGGGGATCGGGTGCAACTATCTCTTGTAGTGTTGGGGGTGGCAGCACAAAGCTGTGGAGCAGCCGTAGGGTTTGCCTTGGACCACCTGAGGTGAGATGGTGGATTGGGAAATTGAATATGTGAATTTATGACAGAGGTCAGAGGGGCATGGACATAGTCGACGATGGGTAGGTGACGTACGTCACTATACTGATGGCTTCTCTCGTCTAGTGCTAATGCAGGTGTTCTGGCAGCCGTACCAGGACTGTCCAACCTGTATTGAGATTGGAGAGTGGCTCTGGCATGTGCGCAGGGGTAGATGGTTGATTAGGCTACATGGGATAGAGCAGGAGTACTTCCCATATGTCTGGGTGACATGGCAGTTTGGGTTGCGCCAGGGATTTCTTGGTGATCCCTTGATCTATCGGCATCATGATGACAAGAATACTCTAGTCTGGCCTATCCTTAAGCTACTGGGTGAGGGGTTTGATGTAATTATTGATGTACCTGACATGAACGATGTTGGGGTAACTATAGAGTATGATCGATAGTGTATTATGCGACAATGGCAGGGTGAGGGGCCTCTAGGAGGCATGGATACTGTAGTAGTAGGAGGTGGGGGTGTGGAGGATCCACTTGATGATGTTGACATGGTGGAGGTCGATGCCTTAACTGGTGATGGAGGTGATTTGGGGGCTCTTGATCAATCAGATGTATAGGATGTCTCGAAGCATTGGGTGCCAGAGCAGCAGGCCATCTCGAAGGTGCCCATGCCTTAGGCTATCTTAGGGGATATGGAGGTTGGGCTTCGTGCTGAGATAGCGTGATTGGAGGGTCTCCTACAAATATAGGAGGAGGCGCACAGAGATGCTTTGGTGGAGGTAACGCAGGAGAGGGATCTCCTGTGGACTCAGTTGGCACAGCGGGATAGTGCACTGGCTATGTATCACCAACGAGATATGGAGTGGGGTTGGTACCAGATAGAGTTAGAGATAGAGGTTTTCCACCTTGGTGGATAGTTACCTGTGCTTGATGGAGGTGGTTCGTCGCACCGTACGAGAGGCAGTGAGACTGAGCATTCTGCATCATCTTGTCGTAGGTAGTTAGGTGAGGGTAGTGTTGGTGGGTAGGGGGCGAGGGCTAGTAGCAGTCGCCCTGAGAGGTCCCATAGGACCCATACTACTGGGGGTAGTTCCAGTCGCACTGATCCTGCATGATCATGGTGGCCGACTCCCTAGGATTTGGGAATTTTGAGTTTTTGGTTTTTTTGTGATGTCAGAAGACCTTCTTATTGTAGCCTGAGGGCATTTTAACGTGATATATATACATGACTCTTTTTTGTTTGATTATATATTTGTCATGGTTTATTGTTCTTTTATGCATATTTATTTATGTTGATGTATGCATATGCTATTATGACTACGGATGATTTTAACTATATTATATAGATGTATGCATATGAAATAGATGGAATGATTTGTCGATATGCAGGTGGTGGCACCATAGACTGTACATGATTTACTAGATTTCTGTACTATGTGATTGCTTCATGAAATAGCTTTTGCATTTGTAATAATTATTTTGTATTTTTTGATGGTGATGTAAGTAATGAAATATACAACAATTGTTTTAGAATGTAGTTAAGGTTTTTTTGAGACTCAGATGCTTTAAGTAACTAGTCAAGAATGTACATTATATTACAAGACTTTCGAACAAGGTACGAATCATACTTGAGTTTGACCCAGTTATTTCACATCCTTGTGTGTGCGATTAAGTTTGTTTATGTGGTATTCATAAGGATACCTCCAATGCCAGGTAGGCTTTCCACCAAACCTGTACTGAGGATCACCTAATTAGCTCCACTAACTTCTTTGTTGTATTTAGTAGGATTAATCTATGGTGCAATCTAGAATACCATAAGCTAGCTCATCCACATGCAAATATTGGTATACACACACGCAAAGCTAATTTTATAGACATATCGTCATGCGTTTAGGATACCGCCATTGCTAGGTAGGCTATCCACAAAACCCGTAATGAGGATCACCTAAATGGTTTTTCAAATGCTGAGAATTCCAGGGATTCAAGATCATGCATCTTTCAGTTGTTCAATTTTTTGGGATACTTTCTCTCACGTATAGTGATGAAAATCACTGTTTATTTTTCTCTTTTTTTCTTCTCTTGAGAAAGGGGTTTGAGTAGTGGTGATAACCATTGTTATTTTTTATTGTTGCTTTTTTTTAGGATTTAGATTTTGAATTTTGATTTCAAAATGGATCTTGTGGGATTTTTGGCTTATGAATGGCAATGATCCTTTAGGCCTTGGGGATGACTACCAATCCTTTTCATGGGTGTGTAGTACGAATCCTTACGACTTTGGGGATCAAAGGTGTTTGGGAATTTTGATGGTAAACTTTTACGATTTTTCTTTGGAATGGTATTGATCCTTTAGGCCTTGGGGATGACTACCCATCCTTCTCAAGGATGTGTAGTACGAATCCTTACGAATTTAGGGATCAATGGTGTTTGGAATTTTTGATGGTGCACTTTTGGGATTTTTCTTTGGAATGGTATTGATCCTTGAGGCCTTGGGGATGACTACCCATCCTTCTTAGGGACGTGTAGTACGAACCCTTATGAATTTAGGGATCAATGGTGTTTGAAATTTTTGACAGTAGTGAAAACCACCATTTATTGTGGGGAATTGGATGGGGAAGAGCTTGTCCTTCTATCAATTCTCAACATTCTTAAACCATTCGCACAGGGGGATGAGCAGGATAATTTTTTTGCTTAAGGTACCCTAGACCACTTTGTAGATTTCATCTTTCGTTCACACAACTTGGGAATTTTTAGATGTTTTAAGCTTGTGTTGGAATGCTATGTAACAAGGCGTGATCCAAGTAAAACTCTACCTTGTAAAAATCGGTCTGACTTTCTATAACATGTGACTAGAAATCTAAAGATAGTTGAAGGATGAAAACCCTAAAGACATTAGAAGACAACTGACTATGATATGGCAAAAATGCGAAGGGTGTTATTCTTGATGGATCTTTTAGAAAATGGACTGAATGTGGAAAATGATGGAATTGTCGAGTAATTACAGTCCATGTGCATTTGACATGTATGACCAACAAATATGCAATGTATGTATGCGATGCCTAATGCAGATCTTTTTTTTTGTGTTTTGATTTTTAAGATTATGCATGATAGTGAGATGCAATGTTTTTGTTATTTTTGATTATCTGTTGTTTTTGAATATTCGTTATGGACGGTTTAACCTGAATGGGTGCGAACCAAGTGATTCTTACGGATCCTTGGAGGTTTTGACCAAAGAGATTATAGATACCTTTGGGGCATTTTTGGTTGACCAAGCGATTGCGAGAACCCTTGGGGATTTTGGTTTGACCAAAGGGATTATAGATACCTTTGGGGCGGTTTAGGTTGACCAAGCGATTGTGGGAACCCTTGGAGATTTTGGTCTGACCAAAGGGATTATAGATACCTTTGAGCCATTTTTGGTTGACCAAGCGATTTTGGGAACCCTTGGAGCTTTTGGTTTGACCAAAGGTATTATAGATACCTTTGGGGCATTTTTGGTTGACCAAGCGATTGTGGGAACCCTTGGAGCTTTTGGTTTGACCAAAGGGATTATGGATACCTTTGGGGCATTTTGGGTGACCAAGCGGTGGTGAGAACCCTTGGAGCTTTTGGTTTGACCAAAGGTATTATAGATACCTTTGGGGCATTTTTGGTTGACCAAGCGATTGTGGGAACCCTTGGAGCTTTTGGTTTGACCAAAGAGATTATGGATACCTTTGGGGCATTTTTGGTTGACCAAGCGATTGTGGGAACCCTTGGATCTTTTGGTTTGACCAAAGGGATTATAAATACCTTTGGGGTGTTTTTGGTTGACCAAGCAATTGTGGGAACCCTTGGAGCTTTTGATTTGACCAAAGGGATTATAGATACCTTTGGGGTGATTTTGGTTGACCAAGCGATTGTGGGAACCCTTGGGAATTTTGGGTGACCAAGCGATTGTGGTAACCCTTGGGACGTTTTGGGTGACCATGCGATGGTGAGAAACCTTGGAGCTTTTGGTTTGACCAAAGTGATTATAGATACCTTTGGGGAATTTTTGGTTGACCAAGAGATTGTGGGAATCCTTGGGGCTTTTGGGTGACCAAGCAATTGTGGGAACCCTTAGGGCATTTTGGGTGACCAAGTGGTGGCGAGAAGACTTGGAGCTTTTGGTTTGATCAAAGGGATTATAGATACCTTTGGGGCATTTTTGGTTGACCAAGTGATTGAGAGAATCCTTGGGGCTTTTGGGTGACCAAGCGATTGTGGGAACCCTTGGGGTGTTTTGGGTGACCAAGCGATGGCGAGAACCCTTGGAAATTTTGGTTTGACCAAAGAGATTATGGATACCTTTGGGGAATTTTGGGTGACCAAGTTGTGGTGAGAACCCTTGGAGCCTTTGGTTTGACCAAAGGGATTATAGATACCTTTGGGACGTTTTTGGGTGACAAAGTGGTGGCGAGAACCCTTGGAGCTTTTGGTTGACCAAGCGATTGTGGGAACCCTTGGGGTATTTTTGGTGTGGGCCATGGATCTCTAAATGTTGAATGGCCTCAAATGACTGACGTTCAAGGGTTCTAGTTCCTTGATTCCTTCAAGAGAGGCGAGCCGATATGTTCTAGGTCCTATTTTACTGTCGATTACATAGGGACCTAACCAATTTGCCATGAACTTGTCCCTTAAATGGGGCGGCGAGTTAGAATTTTGTTGGTTATCTTTTAAGAACAGGTCATCGACCTGAAAGTCTTTAAGGTGAACTTTCATGTTGTATGCTTTCTTAAGTCACTCTTGATAGATACATAAATGCTTGAGATCATTGACGCGTTGTTCATCAAGCAACATAAGTTGGTCTAACCGGGCCTGCCATCCAGTGTCATCATTGATGAACTCTTGCATTGATATGCGTAGGGAGGGTATTTCCAACTTGAGAGGCAAGACTGCTTTAGATCCATACACTAGCAAAAATGGAGTTGTCCCGGTGGGCGTTCGAATGCTAGTGTGATAAGCCCATACGACAAGTGGTATTTGGATGTGCCAATCCTTATGACTATCTACGATCATCTTTTTAAGGATGGCAACTAGCATTTTTTTTATGCCTCTGCTTGCCCATTTGCTTGCAGATAATAAGGTGTCAAAAAACTGTGCTAAATTTTGGACTTTGTTGTCAAAGCATGCACATATTTATTCTTAAATGACGTCCCATTATTCGAGATGATCTTGGATGGAATACTAAAATGACATGATGTTATGTAAAATGAACTCCACAATGTAGGGCCCAATCATAGAGGTAAGCAAAATTGCTTCCACCCACTTAGTGAAGTACTCTGTGGCCATTATGATAAATGTGTGACGACCTTATGACGTAGGGGAGATATTTTCGATGAAGTCTAAGCCCCAAAAATGACCAAGACGACTGGATCGATTGTAAGGCCTGAGAAGGTACATGTGTCAAGTTAGCATGGTGTTGACACTTCATGAAATTTCGCACATATGTGCAACAATTTCGTTCTAAAGATGGCCAATAATAGCCCATGCGAAGAATGCACTTTGCGATGGCCATACCACTGAAGTGGACACCGCATGTACCCTTGTGCGCTTGGGTGATCGCCCAAGTGGACTCCTGCTGGTCCAAGAAATGGAGGAGGATTCCTTCGTAGCTTTGACGATACAAAATGTGTCCTAGCAAGACATGTTTTGCTGCTTTCTATTTGAATGATATTTTTATGACATGGGACAATCCAAGTGGGAGGCTACCCAAATTGAGATAGTCTCTTATGGGTGTGTACCAATCCTGTTGATCAAAAACCTCGATGGTATGAATGGTCAATCCCTCTTTAAGTTCATCCCTAGAAAAAGTTGAGCAGGAGAGAACTTGTAAAAATAGCGTTGTGTTGCTATTAAGAGGGGTTGGAGAGAACAAAGACCCCCAGTTGGCATGATTCAGACTATCATGGATTCAAGAAAACATATCCTGAGATGGTTCAATCTGTATCAGCTGGATTCTTGGCATTATGTCAGAGCTTGCATGCTCCATCACAGATTGCGATAACGTTTTGACTTGAATAGTTATCATCTCACCAAAAATGTCTTACGATATTAGTGACCCCAAGGAGGCCATAGTGTCTACAAAATGATTCGATGATCAAGGGAGTGCCTTGATGTCATACCATTCAAGCTTTGCCAAGAATTTATCCACAAGGGCTTTGTATGCCTGCAGAACTGGGAATTTGCATTGGAATACCCCTTTCACTTGGTTGACAATTAACAGTGAATCATCAAAGATACTTAAGTGTTTGATGTTCATGGTGATGGCTATTTGAAGACCTATGAGCAAGGCTTCGTATTCAGAATTATTATTGGTGCACAAAAAATCAAGTTTAAATGATAAAGGCATTGGAGCCTCTTACGATATGAAAAACACGATTCCCGTGCCACCCCATTGGCTCATATTTAGAACCATCAAAAAATAAGGTTATGTCAGCCTGCGACTCAGGCTCATCAAAATCTAGTGATTCTAAGACATGGAAGACCCCATCATCGGGCAGCTCTATGATAAGAGGTTGATCGTCTTCGAGAGGAGCCTCTACTAGTTGATCGGCGATGATTTGACCTTTGATGGACTTTTGTCCAATGAATTCGATGTCAAAATCCATCAACAACATGATCCATTTTGTTGTGCGACTACTGTGATAAGTACGACTCATCATGTACCACAATGGATTCTCCTTAGACACAACATACATCGTATTGCTCAGCATATAATGGGATAGCTTTTTGGTGGCAAATACCATCGCCAAGCATAGCTTCTCAACATATGCATAGTTAAGTTCATAACTGACTAGGGTGCGGCTAAGATAATAATTAGCCTGTTCTTTATGTAATTCATTTTTTTGGGCTAGCATGGCACCCAGTGCCACCTCAGTAGCTAAGATGTATAAATAGAATGACACTCCTAGTCTAGGTGGTGCCAATACTGGTGGTGAAGCCAAGTATTGTTTGATGTCGTCGAAGGTCGATTGGCACTCGTCATCCCAATGAAATGCTACCCCCTTGTGTAATAATTTATTCATGGGTCGACACTTGTCGGATAATTGTGCTATGAAGCACTTGATTGACGTGACCTTACCCTGCAAGATTTTGAGCTGCTTGATGGTGGTTGGGGGAAGCATTTCAAGGATTGCCTTGAATTTATTTGGATCTACCTCGATGCCTCATTTTGAGACTATGAAACCCAAGAGTTTTCCATATGTGATGCCAAATATGCACTTCTTGGGGTTTAGCCTAAACTTGTGTTCGATGAGGTGATCAAGGATCTTGCATAAGTCATCGAGATGATTTTGGTGCAAAAGAGATTTGGCCAACAAATCATCCATATAGTCTTCCAAAGTTTTATGCATGTGATCATGGAAGATGTATGTCATAGTGTGTTGGTAAGTGGCATCAGCATTTTTAAGGCCAAAGGGCATGACCTTATAACAAAATGTCCCCCAAGGCATCGTGAATGTCATTTTTAGTTGATCATCAAAATTGATACAAATATGGTTGTATCTCGAGAAACCATCCATGAGGGAAAGCATTTCATGGCCTACTGTAGCATTTACCAATGCATCAATGCTAGGCAAGGAGAAATCCTCCTTGGGACTCACTTTATTTAAATCTCAAAAATCGATGCATATGCGAATCCTCCCATTAGGATTTTTGACAGGTACCATGTTGGATAGCCATGGTGGGTAATCTATGCATATGAGAAATTGTGCATCCAACAACTTTTGTAGCTCATATTTTACTATTAAGGCCACTGTTGGGTGCATCTTACATAGCTTTTGCTTGACTGGATTGACTGTCAGATCAAGTTTCAGATTATGCGTGACTAGCTGTGGGTCTAGCCCCGGCATGTCTTTGTAGGACCATGCAAAAACCTCCTTCTTCTCTTTGAGAAGGGTAATGTAATCAGCTTGCTCTTTGGGGGATAAAATTACCCCCAGCTTGATGATTTGTGAATTCATTGGATCAGAACCGATGTCTACGTCAATTGTCTCTTCGACTGACATGTGGGATCCATCCTCCAACTGGTGTGGAGTTGGGATTAGGTGGATATCATTTGCTAAATTTAGATCTATGTTGGAAACGTCAGGTTCCTCTTCAACATGGAAGATATCCCGAGTCTATCCTGGGATGCAATGGAACATTTCACTGTAAGGCATTACTCTGATGGGGATGGTGGTGAGTTAGCACGATCCCAATCTATGGCATCTAGGTATAGATACAATGGTCATGTTGGATTGGTTGGATTATGGATGGGGGTAGTTAAATAAATGGATATCATGTTGACGAAATGAATTTGGGCTCCATTGCCATGTGGGTGTTGATTCAGACATTCTTGGTGATCCCTATACCCCGAATCTGGGTCTATGGGTACTGGCACAAAAATATCAGCTCTATGTGTGGATAGAGGAACAGGGTCTTCCCTAGGTACTAATGGCCCTAGAGGGTCTCTAGGTGGGAGGTGCTCCTTGTATGCCTGAAGTGGTGGATGAAGCACTTGGTTTAATTGTACTTGGTTTAAATGCCACCTATGCCTTGGTATCATATTTAAATGTTCAAACATATCATCAATGTCTATGGGGTATTCCTATTACCTCATATGGTTGAGATATGTCATCTCAGTCTCATCCTCATAGTCGATATCAGATATCCATAGGCATTCATTGGCTCTGACAACTATGTGCCCTTCTAGCTTATATAGCCTCCCACTAAGCGTCTCTTGATCAATATCCTCACTCTCTAAGAGAACCAAAAATGTGGTACGCAAGTAGTCGATGTTGAGGAAGACACTTAGATCTTCTCCCTCTGGTGGATTGCTTGGCCTTATGGCCAACATGGGAGGCTCGTTTTGTTCGAGCAAGTTGATTTGGTCCCTTCTAGGTTGTTTCGCTCTCTACGGGATGGCTGGATTCTCTGGAGGTAGCAATTGCTTGATTAGAACATTAAAGGGGAACATTACCACAAAGTTCTCCTGATAGTCATCAATGGGTGTGTTGGCATTTTTGCCACATTTATTTTTATTATTGATTATGCATGCTTAAGCTGTGGCCCAATGTAGTTTTGTGAGTTTCCAAGAATTAAATGCGGTCCAGAATTAAATATTTTGCTGATTTTCGATGCGGTCAAGGTCGAAGAACGCCCAAGCTACCAAAATTGAAGATTTCCATTTATTCGAAGCTGCTGTTCGCGGATTGTTCTAACGGTTTCATGCACATTTTCAAGAACACAATTTAATGAAGACTGCCGACTCTTTATGGCATTTAATTTTTTGGTCTTCAAGGCTGCGATTAAGGGGATCATGTTCATTGTTTTCGTTGCACAAATTGTAGATCTCAAGGAGGTCTGTTGCAAATTTTAAATGCTGCACAGAGGCCGGCCCTCTATAAAAACCAATGTAAATCTCATTTGCAAATGTTGGAAGTTTTACTAAAAACTGGAAGTGCATTTGCGAGAATAAAGTATTGGCTTCAGATTTTTCAAGCAGTTGTTTAGGTGATTGTTTTTTCTGTTCCTTTTGCATTTCTAATAGAATTTATATTCCTTAAGTGCTGTTACATTAAAATTCTGCATATTGGATTTGAATCTTGCTTGTAAGGATATGATTCCTGGAGTGTAATCTTGGAGAGATTTTTTGCATACAGTTGTGTGAGAGTTGAATCATTATCTTTTGTTGCTTGCTGTTGTTCGCACTTTAAGTTTTCGTTGTTGTTCTTTCGATCCCATAACTTTGGCTTGCGGCCATATTTCCATTTCTTTCTGCAACTTTTAATTTCTTTCCAGTAACCCTTATCTTCAAACAAAAATTTAGATTAGTAAAGGGAACCAGCCCACTCTGGAGATTGGTCTGGGAGCCATTTCTTGCTTCCAGCCTTTCAATGTTGGCCGGGTCTAGGGCGCACTTGTAAAATCCTTTCCTGTGGCAGATTTCGGACCAACAGGGTGTCACCTACGAGTGATTGCTATCGGACTCAAAAGGGTCCTAAGGTGCTACCTCATAATCAAACTCATCTTCAGAAGACCTCCCTTTTTCTTGCTCATATCCCTCTTGGAGATTACTTCTTGAAATTTCCCCTTCCTTGATCAAAGGGGAGGGGTTGTTGAGGTCAACAAGGTTTGTTGTTAACAATAGGAGATAATCCCCCAATGTGTATGTTGTGTTGGGATTGACATACGAATATTGTGCCAACCCATACCTATTACCTAGACCCAGGCCTTGCATGGTTTCTACCAAGATGTCGAGGGGTAAAAGGTGGTTGAACCCTACTCCTGATTTATCATATGGCATCTGGTATCTCGGTTGACAAAGAATGCACATTTCGTGTTCGTATCTGCCCAATCCATATCCATGCCAATTACATTGGTTTAGGTATTTCAAAGTGAAGTTTGGGTTGGACAGATAGTCAACATTCTTAGCAAATGGCTCTTCGTCCTCTTCCTATTGTAGGTAGGGTTCAATGTCATTCTCGAGGACCCCATATACAAAATTGGTTTGATTTGGCAAGTATCCTAAAGGTACGATAGTGTCGATGGGGAGTCGAGGTCTCCCCATGTCTTGCATGGATTTGAGCGTGGGTGTTTCCACAATGTTTCACACTAGGTACTCCCCCAGGCCTGTATTGGCCATCTCAACGGTAATCATAGGTGGTTGAGGGGGAGAGAATAGGATTTCTCCTTGAGTCCACTCCATGTTGGGTGAACCAGGTGTCCTGACTTCATTTTGGTTGGGCATCTCTTCGATAGAGATGGTTGAGACTAATGGTGGTACCCCCTATAGGGGCTTCTTCTTGTTGTCCTTCGGTGTGGCCACCATAGGTGGCATCATTGGTGAAGCAACAAACGACGAAGATGGGCCATGTTGGTGAGTTGAGGGACTCAACAATGAGGAGGTAGGCAAAATCAGACCTTCTGTGGATGGATTCAATTGAAAATCCAAATATGTCAATGGGAGGGTCGATTGTGGCATCAGTTGCATCGCATTGCAAAACTTAAAGGGCTCTAAGTCCATTGGGACTACATGTACTTGCCCTTTGTATGTGTATTTGAGGCATTGATGGGCTATCGAAGGGACACACTTCATGTCCCTGATCCAAGGCCAGCCTAGCAAGATATTGTAGGCCATATCACCCTCAAGGATATGACACAACGTAGGAATGATATTTTGTCCTACTTGGATGGGTAGGACAATTGTGCCAACCATTGAGAATAGCGCATCGTTGAATGCTCGAAGAGTGTAAGTGGACACCACAATGTGGGATGCTGGTAGCTTAAGGTGTTTTAATTTTGCTATCGTGATTATGTTGCTGGATGAGCCAGTGTCCAACAACACCCTCTTGAATGGAATCCCATTGACCTGTGCAATGACGTGCAGGGGTGGATCCACCATATCACCAGTCACTAATTTTAGTTCTTCTTCCCTGAAGGTTATGACTAGATCTATGCATCGTCTCACATGTCCCATGAAATTGTTGAAAGAATTGGCTTCATAAGGTTGTAGCTCAATGGCTTTGAGTATCTCCGTCAGAGCCTCCTGATGGGGCGGTGATTATTGGATGAGCTCATAAATGGAGAGCCTGGCCAACATGGTCCTTAAACTTTGAGTAAGTTTGGTCTGAATCGTGGCCACTGGTCTAGGTGGGGGAGGTTGTGTAGGGTGTTTTGGAGGTTATGACATTGATGAAATATCTCTTGTAGCTACAACGGGTGCGACCATGTTTGGGTATCTTTTGTTTCGTGTTACGATGCTTATCATCCCTACGTATCCTTGCATGGGGTAGTTTTGTGTTACCTCGTTCACTTGTAAAGTCTTTGCCTGTGCATCATGGGCAGGCAGGGGGTATTTGAAGACATCCATCTGTTGGTTGCTCAATGCTACGAGATTGTATACCACGAGCGTTTTGTTGTCTATCAGGTCCTGCACTAAGTTTTTGAATTTCCAACAAGTAGAGATTTCATGTCCTTTCTGCTGGTGAAATCTACAATATAAGTCTTCCCTATATCCCTTAGGTTTTGGTGTGTTGGTGTAAGATTGTGCAACAAGTTTATTATTGTATTGCACAGTTTAAATAATGAGTTACATAGCCGGGAATAGCACCGGCGTAACTAAACTGTTACGAACTGGTTGTAACAAAACAACAACATATCTAAATAATGTAATAGAATCAAAAATACGCTAACATCCCCCTTTATTACATTATTTGGGTAATGTAATAACTAATAGCTATACTAACATCCCCTTACATTATTTTGCAATACAAAGTGAGCTGCGAAACAATTCAAATTTGACACGTCCAAGTGCCTTAGTGAAAATGTCTGCAACTTGAGCATCGGTGGGAATGTGTTGAAGCTGAATTCGGTGCTTTGGAACTTCCTCTCGAATGAAATGACATTGTGTGTCAATGTGCTTTGTTTTTTCATGATGGACTGGATTCTTGACGAGGTTCGAACACCCCGATTGTCGCAAAACAAGTGTATTGGAGATTTTGATGGATGGCCCATACTTGTCAGAATGCGACGTAACCATATCACTTCGCACACAACTTCACGTGCGGCGCGATATTCTGCCTCTGTTGAAGAAATAGCAACCACCTGTTGCTTCTTGCTGTGCCAAGAGACAGGACCGGATCCCAGATGAAAAATGTATCCAGAAGTTGACTTGCGATCATCAAATGATCCGGCATAGTCGGAGTCCGTGTATCCTTGCAAGAAGAATTTGTTGTTCCTCTTGTATTCTAGGCCATATTCTATAGTACCACGGACATAGTGAAGAACACGTTTTGTTGCTTTCCAATGAGTAATCTTAGGCTCCTGCATGAACCTCGAAAGATAGTTTACAGCAAATACGAGATCTGGCCTAGTATTGGTCAGATATATGAGACTCCCAATCAACCGTCGATAGAGAGTGCCATCTACCCGAGGTGAGTCATCATATCGCGATAATCGAAGTCCATTCTCCATAGGAGTTGCCATTGGCTTGCGATCGGTCATGCGATATTTATCGAGCAATGTCTTGGCATACTTTTTTTGAGACACTTTGATGGTGTGCTCCTTCTGGCTGAATTCCAGACCAAGACAGTAATGGAGAAGTCCGAGATCTGTCATCTCAAAAGATTTGCACAAGTTTCTTTTGACAGTAGAGATCATATCTTCTGAACTCCCTGTAATGAGCGAGATCATCCACATAGAGTACAAGCAACACTATCTCCGAACCCTGTTTCTTGAAATAGAGGTTTGCATCCGACGGACATCTCTTAAATCCATCCTGCATTAGGTGATTGTCCATTTTTATATACCAAGCTCGAGGAGCTTGTTTCAGACCATACAAGGATTTAACCAATTTGCAAACTTTCTGTTGTTGGCCTTCCACTTCAAATCCTTCAGGCTGAGTCATATAGACTTCTTCTTGGAGATCACCATTAAGAAAGGCACTTTTGACATCCATTTGGTGAACTTTCCACCCATATTGTGCTGCCATAGCACACATAACCCGAATTGTGGTCATCCGAGCAGTAGGTGCAAAAGTTTCCTCATAGTCGATGCCTTCCTTTTGAGCATAGCCCTTTGCAACAAGACGGGCCTTATGCTTATCAATTGTTCCATCTGCCTTGTACTTGACTTTGTATACCCATTTACAGCCAATAGGTTTCTTTCCATTCGGCAGATCAACAAGCTTCCAAGTTTTATTCTTCATCAGAGACTCATACTCTGTATCCATAGCGGCCTTCCACTGAGGCTCACTAAGAGCATCTTGCACTGATGCAAGTTCAAGACTATCTATGGTAGACATGAATGCCCTGTCATCATCAATATCCATATCCTCAACTTCTCTACTTGGAGTCACAGAAAGTTCCTCAAAAGATTGACAAAGATCATCAACCTCACCAGTTTCTCTGGCTTCTCTTTCCTTTTGAGCCATACTGCGTGTACGAGGTCTATCCAAATTCAAATTGGGAGGAGTGGATAAATTTGCATCTCTGATTGTATTTGTACACCATTTAGGATTCTGCCGGTGGTGGTGAAGAAGATGTAGAAGGACCTCCTGTCTGTGTTGACGAAGGAATCTCCTCTTCCTTTGGTTCCACAATATCCTGGTGTACTGTAGATGTGCTCTGTGATGTGAAAGCTTCATCAAAGACAACATCTCTGCTGATATGAATTTTCTTGGTCAAAGGATCTATCAACCGATATCCTTTAGAGTGCTCAGAATATCCAAGAAAAATACATCTCAGTGTTTTCTCATCTAGCTTCTTCCTTTTCTCTTTCGGTATGTGCATGAAAGCTTGACACCCGAAAATACGTAGATGAGATATGGAGGGTTTTCGACCACTCCATGCTTCCTGTGGAGTCATTCCTTTTAGGGCCTTTGTGGGTGCCCTATTCAAAAGATACACTGCAGTGGTGACAGCTTCTGCCCAATATTGTTGCCCAAGAGTTGCACCTGTGAGCATACAACGAACCATTTCCATGATAGAACGGTTCCTTCTCTCAGCAACTCCATTCTCGTTGAGGAGTATAGGCAGTTGTTAACTGTCTCTTGATCCCATGTTTATCTAGGAATGCAGAAAATTCATTAGAGGTAAACTCTCCCCCTCGATCTGAGCGGAGGGTTTTAATAGAAGCCCCTGACTCCTTCTCAACGGATTTCTTGAACTGTTGGAAGAATGCGAAAGCTTCAGATTTCAGTTTGAGAAAGAAAACCCACATCTTTCGTGAGTAGTCATCTACGAATAACTGAAAGTACCTCTTCCCTCCAACACTGTTGGGTGTGAAAGGACCGCATAGATCGGTGTGAATTAGCTCCAGAGGTTTTCGTGCTCTTGTAGAGCTCTTCTCAAATGGTACTCTATGGTCGCTTCTCTGCCAGCGGTCGAGCACACCGGCAATGTGGCGTAAAGGGAAGGAAGACCCTTTACCATCTCATACTTGCTGAGCTCAAGTAAGTAGCCGTAACTAAGATGCCCATATCTCTTGTGCCATAGGGAAGTTGCCTCTTTGGTAGAGACAGTCATGGCAACATGTGGAGTAGAGATAGCATCTAGTGCAAATAAGCCATGCTTATATGAAGTAGTTGCAATCGCTTACCCTTCCCGGTAATTATACAACACTTCTTTCCATTCTCAACACGAAAGTTGACAACCATATTTCTGTCCAGGATTTGTGTCACTGACAACAAATTGTTGGCCAATCCCGGAACATAGAGGACCTTGTCAATCTGACACTTGCCATCAGGAAGAGTGACTGAAACTGTACCCTCTCCCTGAACCCTGTAGGTTTTATCATCAGCAATGGTGACAGGTTTGCCCTCCTTGGCCACAAATGATTCAAACCACGATCTATCGCCAGTCATATGTTTACTAGCTCCAGAATCGACATACCAAATAGGATCCCTCTGAGTGGAATCTGTGGTAGTCATGAGCACCTTGTGTGCCCATTCAGAATCTGAGTCAGATTCTTCAACAGCAACATTCACCTGGGGTTGCTTGTTCTTATTTTGTGGTTTGTTTTGGCCTTTTTGCTTGTTCTTATGCCAACACCTGTTGGTGTCATGGTTGTCTTTCTCACAGATCTTGCACCACCTCTTCTTCTGTTGAGGTTGCTTGCCTTTTCCTTTCGTATCCTGTTGAGAATTTCCTCCTTTCTGAAAGTTGCCTCCTTTTTGCCCATTACCTTTCTTCCTAGAACCACCGCTCGTTGGTGTATAGGGCTGTATTGGAAGAATCATCCTTGTGAAGTTGGCGTGCTTCCCGTTGTTGAAGCAGATTGACCAACTCGATGTAGGTAATTTGTCGTTGGGACACCTGGATGGAGGTTATCAACATGTCAAATGAAGAAGGTAAAGCTCTCATCACAAGTGAAATGAGAAGCTTTTCATCCACGATATCTCCTAGAGAACTCAATTTCTCTTTCAACTCAGACACTCTGCACAGAAAGAGTTCAACTGTTTCACCCTGTCTCAAACTCAGGTTATGAAGTTGTTGTTGAAGATGAAGAATGGTGGATTCATTCTTCCCCTCATAGATGGTTCTAAGGGCATCCCATGCCTCTTTACCACTTGCTTTATCAGCTATATGAGGTTGCACTTCATCTGAAACAGCAAACAAAATGAGCACCTTTGCTCTACTGTCTTTCTTGTCAAAAGCAATCTGATCTGCTGAAGGACCTGTGGATCCTGCTGTTGGTGAAGGCCTTGTTGCTACTCCAGTAACAATATCCCACAAATCTTCCATTTGGAGAATAGCCTTCATCTTATGTTTCCATGGTGTATAATTTGGACCTTTCAATAACTGATGCGGATCAGTCATCAATTTTGCAACAGCGGCCATAGTGAAGGTTCCTTATATCACCAAATTGGTCCCCCTTTCGATATACCTTTTGCTAGGCCAATATACCGTACAAAATACCCGCCCTTACGTGAGGGAAACTATAGGTATTTAGAAAGATCAACAAAAATCACCCGCCCTTACGTGAGGGAGACTATAGGTGAAATTTAGAGATCATACGATACGTGGAACATAAGCGGTACAGAAAGGGAATCGCCTTGTTGATGGCACCTACCATAGAAGATTCTTCTCATGCGTGGGGCGTAACTTCCCCTAAACACTATGAAGAATACTTCGTCAAGATTTACGCCTAAACACAAGTGCGATAAAGGGTAGTGGATGGAGTAAAAAAATGCAAAAATGGCGTACTTATTCCTCCCCGACGATTTATAGAGAACAAGCTCAGACGTCGTTGTAGCAAGCTATGTTAGGCGGCGGATACAAGTAGCCAAATCACGACGAGCTTTACCTGTAAGTGCTGGCGGAGGTATCGCAAATACCGACACTGCAGTTGCAAATAAATTGCACAGATGGGTTTTATATTCCGGGGACTTAGGGAGTGTTTGATTTTAATTTTTAATGTTATAGTGCAAAATTGAAATATGCAACATACAACAAAAAAAATGCCCACTAGAATAACCCATTAGGTGTCGGTCACAGCCGAAAATGCACCTTTTACAATGCCAAATTGCTATTTCAAAAAATTACTCAACATCCCCCTTTGATTTTTTGAAAAAAATATCCCCCCTTAAAAAAATTCTTTTAACAAAGCATTTTTAATAACTATTATATATTTAAAATTAAAATAAATAATTTTAATTTATATAGTTTTAAAACTTTAGGAAAAATAAATTAAAATTAAATTTTAATTTATAAAGTTTAAAACTATTAAAAATAAATTAAAATTAAAAATTTTAATTAAAAATTAATAATTATAAAAAAAAACTTTGAAAAAAAAATATACCTTGGGGGGTCGGCGGGATTTGAACCCCCGACCTGCGAGCTCCTCGAGCCTTACCGCACGGCTCACGACCACGTGAGCCAGCGGGCTGATCCGAAAGGAACAGTGGACCTGCTCCTCTTTCAACCCCTCCTTCTGTCTCCTCCTCTGCAACGGCCTCGGCTTGCGACCGCAGCACTGCTCGAAAAAAAAATTCGGCCTCGGCTTGCGACCACAGCCCTGCTCCCACTGCTCCCGGCGTTTTCGAAAAAAAAATCACCGCTGCCTTCTTTTCCAGACCGGATCGGCACTCGAAAAAAAAAAAAACGTCGCAGTCTCCCGCAGCGACTTTCGCCGAAGAAAAGAGAGCCGAACTTTGTTTTTTTTTTTTTTCGTTCCAGGGAGGGCGTTCGATTTTTTTTTTTTTCACGTTTAAAAAAAATCCGGCGATTTAAAAAAAAACTGGCAATTTTTTTTTTTTTTTTTTCGTTTGAAAAAAAAAAGTCCGTCGAGGGCCTGCGCGACTGTGCGCAAACGCCGGGGGAGGGCCTGCGCGTCTGTGCGCAAACGCCGGGGGGTTTATACCCCCTCCGATTTCCCGCGTCGGCGGGAATTTGAATTCCCGCTCCGCCGACCGGGAGAGGGGGGTGGTGCCCTCGGGGAGCGCGCGCGTCGCACGGGGAGTGGGGAGTGGGGAGGGGGGGGCCACCTCCTGCGCGGCGGGAATTTAAAAAAAATCCCGCGCGGGCGCTCTCTCCTCCTGCCGACGCGTCCTGCCTGGGGGACTGCGAGCTGGCTGCATCCTCTTCTGGGGACGCGCCTCCTCGGACGCAGCGCCAATGGACGTCTGCGTGACGTCCTGGCCGTCGACCGGACTCCCGGTCGTCTGCGCACGGGGCCCGTGTCACGACGCGCACAGCTCTGCGCGTCTTTTTTTTTTTTTTTTCTCGTCGGAGGAATCCTCTGCTACAACAAACCCAGAGAAAAAAAATTCCCGTCTGGCAAATTAAAAAAAAATCCGTTTGTTGTCCAGGCTTCTCTGCTGCCGCTGCGCTGCTCCCTTCACGCCACTGGCTCTGATGCCATGTAAGATTGTGCAACAAGTTTATTATTGTATTGCACAGTTTAAATAATGAGTTACATAGCCGGGAATAGCACCGGCGTAACTAAACTGTTACGAACTGGTTGTAACAAAACAACAACATATCTAAATAATGTAATAGAATCAAAAATACGCTAACAGTTGGGGTCTATGGGTCAAATTTTTAGCAAGTTTATAAATTTTCCTACGAAAAAGCGGTCAAACAAGGAGTCTCTAGACTCCGTGAAATGTGTGAATTATCGCCTAAGGTGACGTTGCTGATTTTGCTCTTGTTTATGATTTTCCTTTTCATAGTTATCAAGAGGAACTGCCTGATAATTATCCTTTGGAGGCTGTGTCATTTGTGTAGGCTTTGGTATAGTTATGGCAACCTGATTGACCACGACGGGTTTTGGTTGCATGGGCCCATTTTTAGCATTTTTGGGCCATTCTTTCTTGTGCGGCTTGACAATCTCACCGTCTTGTATTTTAATCTCCTCAATTATCCTGGCTTGCACCAGGGCTTCTTCGAGGGTGGCATATTTTTGTAGCTACAATAGCATGGAGATCAACCTTAAGCAACTCTTTGAAAATATTTGAGTCATGTCAGCCATGGGAGGGAGGTAAGGTAGCCTTGAAAGCAATGTCCTCCACCGATTCCCATAAGAAGTCATGGTCTCATAATAATACTACTTAAGGTTAGCTAAGTCGCTTAAGGATGTCTTCTTCTTGGTGTTGAAGGCAAAACGTTCAAAGAATGCATCCACTAGATGGTCTAGATTATTGATTCTATGCTTCGGCAACTGGGTAAACCAATTCGAGGCAGGGCCTACAAACATGGTTATAAAAATTCTCAGAAGCAATGCATCATTGTCCTGAATGCCAAAGCATTAACTCAAGAACCTTGTTACGTGCTCTTGGGCATCCTCATCCCCTCTAAAAATTGCCAACTGAGGCACTTTGAAGTGGTCGGGGTATGGCGGTGCTGGAACTAAAGGATGCACAGGGTGACTGTGAAGCTGGCATAAGGTGGGCTTTTGGGGCCCCAAAGTCTTAGTCTCCATAGACTCTAAGCACTCTAGCAGTTCTTTGTATGCATCAGAGGATTTGATTTCCTCTTCTTTGGTTTGCTCCTATTGTTTATTATGAGAAACATGAGGCCTATGGAGGGGTAGCCAAATAGCACCCCCCTTGCCTTGGTAGGGCGTTTCAACCCGCTCTTCTTCTTGCTCAAATTCATCATAGGCATCTTGAGGAGTTTTTGGGCGTGACCTATAAACATGGACGGGTGCCCAAAGAAGGCACTCATAATTGGTTCTAGGGGTAGCCTCTCGCTTAGGTCTCAGAGGTCTTGGAGGTAACGCTTGATAAGGTTGTGGAGACCTGTCTCGTACTAAGGGGTTGTGCCTCATAAATTTCTATCCTATGCGTACGAGGGGTTGGAATCCTCTCATGCATAGTGTTCTGGAGCAACTCATCTGTCTAGCACTGAATGTGCTCTTTGTTAAGATGATAAATTTATTCTAACTACTGCTGATCTTGCCTAAGCTGCATGATTTGTGCTTGGCAAGCGGACTGTTTGGAAAATGCCAAGTTGATTTGTTCTACTGTCCTAGGTCTAGGAGGCCTAGATGCCTCCCCTACATATCTATCTCGATCACGATGATTCAAGATCTCTATGGGTCACTTTCCTCTATCGAGGTTAGTGGTATTCACCTGAGTCTCTGGCCTCAATAGGTGATCTTGATAATTAGCAGGTGCAAAGGTGCATTGCTCCTACGTGGTGTATTGATCTTAAGGAATATATTGGTTTTACGTGTGCTTCCTTTTGTACATGTGAAAGGGATGGGCAGAGTTTTCTTGCCCTATCTAAAGAGCCTTCCACTCTAGATTTGGCCTATTAGTTCTAATAGTAATGAGGGGTGGAGGAGAAATGATATAATTATGTGGGCCATCCGTATGAACCCTATGTTGCTCTACCGCCTCATTGCGTAGTGGCCACTCATAATGAGTGTCTAAGGGGGCCTTCCCATGTGTGTACTCCTCTTGAGAGGGTCTGTGTTGAATGGGAGTGCCCCTCAAATGATGGCCTATGATGGCCTATGATGGCCTATAATGGCATATGACTGCCTATGACTGCCTATGCAAACCTACAAGTGTCTACGTATATCTAAAAGTATCTAGGAATGAGCATGTGTGACTTTTTAGGTGTCTACACTTTGAATTAAAAACTTGCTCCAAATATTTGCATCAAAGCTACATAGGGAGGGAGATATCTAAGATTCAAATTTTGATTTAACTAAATAGCTACCAAAGGGGTTAGAAGCCCAAATAATAGTATATTTTCCTTCTTTTGGTTTAAATTATATCCTTCTAGCAATTGATTTATCTTCATAATTGTTTGTTGAATGTCCCTCGAACTAGAATTCTTATCGATCTTTTTCCATTGCTTACCATCAATTCCTCTGTTTTTAAAATATTTAACTTTTGTTTTGATGGAATTAACCAAAAGGTTTTTACCAAGATTTAACTCATCAATCAGCCCTAAAGGAGTATCCATGAGCCATGAGTCTTCCCATAAATCAATTTGGAAGCCCTCTCCAACCTTCCACCAAATCCCTTTACAAAGAAGCGGTCTCATCTTAACCAAATTATTTCAAATAGAGGAACCTGGAGATCCATAGGCCTTCATTTGCTTTGACAACTATGTGCCCTTCTAGCTGGTATAGCCTCCCACTAAGCGTCTCTTGATAAATATCCTCACTCTCTAAGAGAACCAAAAATTTGGTACACAAGTAGTCGATGTTGAGGAAAATACTTAGATCTTCTCCCTCTGGTGGATGGCTTGGCCTTATGGCCGACATGGGAGGCTCGTTTTGTTTGAGCAAGTTGATTTGGTCCCTTCTGGGTTGTTCCTCTCTCTACGGGATGGCTGGAGTCTCTGGAGGTAGCAATTTCCCGATTAGAACATTAAAGGGTAACATTACCACAAATTTCTCTTGATAGTCATCAATGGGTGTCACCTATGAGTGATTTCTATCAGACTCAAAAGGGTCCTAAGGTGCTACCTCATAATCAGACTCATCTTCAAAAGAACTCCCTTGTTCTTGCTCATATCCCTCTTGGAGGTTACTTCTTGAACTTTCCCCTTCCTCGATCAAAGGGGAGGGGTTGTTGAGGTCAACAAGGTTTGTTGTTAACAATAGGAGATAATCCCCCAATGTGTATGTTGTGTTGGGATTGACATACGGATCTTGTGCCAACCCATACCTATTACCTAGACCTAGGCCTTGCATGGTTTCTACCAAGATGTCAAGGGGCAAAATGTGGTTGAACCCTACTCTTGATTTATAATATGGCATATGGTATCTCGATTGACAAAGAATGCACATTCCGTGTTCGTATCTGCCCAATCCATATCCATGCCAATTACATTGGTTTAGGTATTTCAAGGCAAAGTTTGGGTTGGAAAAATAGTCAACATTCTTAGCAAATGGCTCTTCGTCCTCTTCCTCTTGTAGGTAGGGTTCAATGTCGTTCTCGAGGACCCCATACACAAAATTGGTTTGATTTGGCAAGTATCCTAAACGTACGATAGTGTCAATGGGGAGTCGAGGTCTCCCCATGTCTTGCATGGATTTGAGCGTGGGTGTTGCCACAATGTTCAACACTAGGTACTCCCCCAGGCCTGTATTGGCCATCTCAACAGTAATCATCGGTGGTTGAGGGGGAGGGAATGGGAGTTATCCCTGAGTCCACTCCATGTTGGGTGAACCAGGTGTCTCGACTTCCTTTCGACTAGGCATCCCTTCGATAGATATGGTTGAGACTAATTATGGTACCTCCTCTAGGGGCTTCTTCCCGTTGTCCTTCGATGTGGCCACCATAGGTGGCATTGTTGGTGAAGGAACAAACGACGAAGATGGGCCATGTTGGTGAGTTGAGGGACTCAACAACGAGGAGGTAGGAAAAATCAGACCTTCTGTGGATGGATTCAATTGAAAATCCAAATATGTCAATGGGAGGGTCGATTGTGGCATCAGCTGCACTGCATTGCAAAACTTAAAGGGCTCTAAGTCCTCTAGGACTACATGTACTTGCCCTTCGTATGTGTATTTGAGGCATTGATGGGCTATCAAAGGGACACACTTCATATCCCTGATCCAATGCTGGCCTAGCAAGATATTGTAGGCCATATCACCCTCAAGGATATGACACAACGTAGGAATGGTATTTTGTCCTACTTGGATGGGTAGGAAAATTGTGCCAACCATCAAGCATAGCGCGTTGTTGAATTCTCAAAGAGTGTAAGTGGATGCCACAATGTGGGATGTTGGTAGCTTAAGGTGTTTTAATGCTACTATCATGATTATGTTGCTGGATGAGCCAGTGTCCAACAACACACTCTTGAATGGAATCCCATTGACCCGAGAAATGATATGCAGGGGTGGATCCACCATATCACCAATCACCAATTTTAGTTCTTCTTCCCTAAAGGTTATGACTAGTTCTGTGCATCGTCTCACATGTCCCACAAAATTGTTGAAAGAATTGGCTTCATGAGATTGTAGCTCAATGGCTTTGAGTATCTCCGTCAGAGCCTCCCGATGGGGCGGTGATTATTGGATGAGCTCATAAATGGAGAGCCTAGCCAACGTGGTCCTTAAACTTTAATTAAGTTTGGTCTGAATCATGGCCACTGGTCTAGGTGGGGGAGGTTGTGTAGGGTGTTTTGGAGGTTGTGACATTGATGGAATATCTCTTGTAGCTACAATGGGTGCGACCGTGTTTGGGTATCTTTTGTTTCATGTTACGATGCTTATCATCCCTACGTATCCTTGCATGGGGCAATTTTGTGTTACCTCGTTCACTTGTAAAGTATTTGCCTGCACATCATGGGTAGGTAGGGGGTATTTAAAGACATCCATCTGTTGGATGCTCAGTGCTACAAGATTTTCTACCATGAGTGTTTTGTTGTCTATCAAGTCCTGCACTAAGTTTTTGAATTTCCAACAAGTAGAGATTTCGTGTCCTTTCTGCTGGTGAAATCTACAATATAAGTCTTCCCTATATCCCTTAGGTTTTGGCATGTTGGGGTCTATGGGTCTAATTTTAAGCAAGTTTATAAATGATTTCATGAACAAGCGGTCAAACAAGGAGTCTCTAGACTCCGTGAAATGTGTGAATTATCGCCTAAGGTGACGCTGCTGATTTTTCTCTTGTTTATAATTTTCCTTTTCATAGTTATCAAGAGGAACTGCCTGATAATTATCCTTTGGAGGCTATGTCGTTTGTGCAGGCTTTGGTATAGTTATGACAACCTAATTGACTGTGGTGGGTTTTGGTTGCATGGGCCTAGTTTTAGCATTTTTGGGCCATTCTTTCTTGTGCGGCTTGGCAATCTCACCGTCTTGTATTTTAATCTCCTCAATTATCTTGGATTGCACCAGGGCTTCTTCGAGGGTGGCATATTTTTGTAGCTGAAATAGCATGGAGATTGACCTTAAGCAACTCTTTGAAAATATTTGAGTCACGTCAGCCATGGGAGAGAGGTAAGGTAGCCTTGAAAGCAATGTCCTCCACTGATTCCCATAAGAAGTCATGGTCTCATCATCATACTACTTAAGGTCAGCTAAGTCGCTTAAGGATGTCTTCTTCTTGGTGTTGAAGGCAAAAAGTTCAAGGAATGCATCCACTAGTTGGTCTAGATTATTGATGTTATGCTTCGGCAACTGGGTAAACCAATCCAAGGCAGGGCCTGCAAACATGGTTATAAACATTCTCAGAAGAAATGCATCATTGTCCTGAATGCCAAAACATTAACTCAAGAACCTTGTTACGTGCTCTTGGGCATCCTCATCCCCTCTAAAAATTGCCAACTGAGGCACTTTGAAGTGGTCGGGGTATGGCGGTGCTGGAACTAAAGGATGCACAAGGTGACTACGGAGCTGGCGTAAGGTGGGCTTTTGGGGCCCCAAAGTCTTAGTCTCCACAAACTCTAAGCACTCTAGTAGTTCTTTGTATGCATAAGAGGATTTGATTTCCTCTTCTTTGGTTTGCTCCTATTGTTTATTATGAGAAACATGAGGCCTATGGAGGGGTAGCCAAATAGCACCCCCCTTGCCTTGGTAGGGCATTTCAACCCGCTCTTCTTCTTGCTCAAATTCATCATAGGCATCTTGAGGAGTTTTTGGGCGTGACCTATAAACATGGACGGGTGCCCAAAGAAGGCACTCATAATTGGTTCTAGGGGTAGCCTCTCGCTCAGGTCTCAGAGGTCTTGGAGGTAACGCTTGATAAGGTTATGGAGACCTGTCTCGTACTAAGGGGTTGTGCCTCATAAATTTCTATCCTATGCGTACGAGGGGTTGGAATCCTCTCATGCATAGTGTTCTAGAGCAACTCATCTGTCTGGCGCTGAATGCGCTCTTTGTTAAGATGATAAAGTTTTTCTAACTACTGCTGATCTTGCCTAAGCTGCGTGATTTGCGCTTGGCAGATGGCCTATTTGGAAAATTCCAAGTTGATTTGTTCCACCGTCCTAGTTCTAGGAGGCCTAGATGCCTCCTCTACATATCTATCTTGGTCACGATGATCCGAGATCTCTATGGGTCACTTTCCTCTATCGATGTTAGCGATATTCACCCGCGTATCTGGCTTCAATAGGTGATCTTGATAATTAGTAGGTGTAGAGGTGCATTGCTCCCGCTTGGTGTATTGCTCTTAATGAAAATATTGGTTTTCCTTATGCTCCCTTTTGTACATGTGAAAGGGACGAGTAGAGTTTGCTCGCCCTCTCTAAAGAGCCTTGCACTCTAGATTTGGCCTATTAGTTCTAACAATAATGAGGGGTGAAGGAGAAATGATATAATTATGTGGGCCATCCTTATGAACCCTATGTTGCTCTAGCACTTCATCGCGTAGTGGCCACTCATAATGAGTGTCTAAGGGGGCCTTCCCATGTGTGTACTCCTCCTGAGAGGGTCTGTGTTGAATGGGAGTGCCCCTCAAATGGGTGCCTCTATAGTCCTGTTCTACAGTGGTATGGTGTGGACTATGTTGTGGGTCAGGCTACCAAGGTGGTATAACCAAGTCCTATAACGAAGGTGACTTGTGCCTCCTTGCATACTTTTCGTAGCTTCTACCCTTGATTGGGCTTGGCTACGGGTATACACCATGGTGGTGGTTTTTCTAAAAATATATGTATATTTTTATCTCCTGTACAATTTTTATGCTATACAAAACGAAAGGGGACCACACAAACAAAGAAATGATTATCTCATTTACAGATTAAATGTGTGTCCTAGACTGGTTCAGTGTGTTTTATTTTTGTTATGTAACTCTTGTAAAGAAAACTTTGTTATACATGCATAATGAGGGCTCTTGTATCTCCAAAATGGTCACCCCTTCAATATACCATTTCTAGGCCATTATACCGAACCTATCAATATACCCGCCCTTATGTGAAGGAAACTATTGGTACGCGAGAGCAGAACAATAAATGGAACATAGGCGGTACGAAAGGGGGATCGATCTATTTTTGACACCTACCTTAGAAGACTTATCCTCATGCACGGGGAATCACCCCTACTACACTTGGTCAGCTGTCATCAGGATTTACGTCTAGAAACAATCGTGATCAGGGTATATGTATGCAAAATCCAAGCCAAGGTGGTGATGAAACCCACCGTTGGTCTTGATCAAGTGTTGGGGTATTAAGACCAACTCCTTGATGTCAATTTTATTAGGTGGTGTGTGTGGTTCCTTTTAATTGTGTAAAGAAAGAAAATATACAACAAAAGATGATTTTCACTAATGCATTGCTTTAAATTATGTTTTATCTTTCAAAAACCATTAGTAGTAAAAAGAAAATCACAAAACCTACTTAGAACTAAAACCTATAATGAGGACTTGCCACTTGTGCAAGTATCATGCAAGCAAACCAGAGAAGAATGCATTCCTAATCAAGTTCCTTCCATTTAATTTAATCTATGTTTTTTATTTATTTTATTGCAAGAAAGGAAAACAAACTACTTAACCTTTCTATGCGAGTGTCTAAAAATAAATCAAAGAAAGCAAAAATTTGCAGAAACAGAAAGTAGAAAAACACAGAGGATGTTCAGAAGGCCTACCTCTTCTCTGTCTAAACTAGATGCTTCTAAGTTTTGGATCAAAAAATGCACAGGGCTCTAATTATCCTCGGGTGGGAGAAATAGCAGGTCTGCATTCGTCATAGGGTGGGACGAATATGCATTCATCTCGGGGTGGCACGAGTAGCAGTCCAATGCTCGAATGAGTAACACCTGCAAAGAAAAACCAAAAAATTTAGATCAAAAACTTAATCATAATAGTAGAGGACATGGTCCCACCATGATAACCACTGAAAGCGTGCATAAAGACAACATACCGATATGATGCAAACAAAAGTAGATACAGATGCTAAGTCCTACGAATGCATGAATGAAATGACGCAGAAACAAGATGTAAGCAAAAAAAGCGGGGATTCCTTTATAGATATTGCTTTTAATCTTATTACAATACATCCCCCTTCTAGGGGTCAAAATATTTGATACAATTTGTTACATTCATGGATTCCTGAAATAATCTATGCTTCCAAGATCAGATGGTATGCTTCCAACATCTTTCGTGTGCCCACATTCAAAGTGAGCGGGATAAAAGTTACCACCACTTGTGTCCATGTGTTCATCGTCCTTTTCTACCCCTCTAGTATTCTTGGTGGTGAGATCTTGCACACAGAAATACAACAAATCGTTAATAGCATATGCGTATCTAGAAAAACATGCAATCCCCAAGGCCTCCAGTGGGTGCTTGTGGAATATCAGTGATGAGATTGATAAATCAAGTATAGAATGATGTATAAATGTAAAGGACAACATATAGACTTGGTATCACCTAATTTTGGATCGAAGCGGCGTCGAACGACTTCGTTATGCTTATTTGCCCGTCGGGGGCCTCTCCAAATTGAGCGCTCCAATGTCCCACCTATGCTCATCCAAATCACCTAAAAATCATGAGTTAGGCATTAAATGTCATCCTAAGACTACCTAGATGCCCAGAATTTACACATCTTGTCCAGATTCTCCTGTATATGACAGGGGAACCCTACGAGCTAGTTAACACATAAAATAGTAAAACGATAGTCAAATCATGTCAGAATGAGTTTAAATTTTAACAGAGGCATTAAGATATCATCTGAGACATTGCAAAAAGAATATTAAGGAAATTATGTACATATTTCTAATCGCTCTGGGGTGGGACACTAGGGACTGCAATAAAACTTGCAAAAAGTGACCTTCCAAATGTCCTGCCCAGGGGCCTCCAAAACTCCTACAAACTTGTAGTTAGACTAAAGACAACATTTTGAGATGACCTAGAAGGTCAGGTTTGGCAGATTCTACCTAGGATGTCTTGTATCCGAAGGTGCTCCCTATAGGTTAGTAGACGCATAAAATGATAGAAACCAAGTCAAATCATGTCAGAAAGCAATAAAATTTGGACAACAACATAAGTATATCAAATATAAAATAATGGAAAAAAAACAGTAAAAAAACCATGCACAGATTTCTAATCGCTCTGGGATGGGGCGATTAGGACTGCAACAGTTTGGGGGGGGCACCCGAGGGTGGGACGCCCACCGTTTAGGGCCTAGTTTTGACACCAGTCCAGGTAAGATGGGTCCAAAACTTCCTAGGGGGTTGTGTCGATGAGTTTGGGGTGGGATTGTGGCTGATTGCTTGGGTTTTGGATCTGTATTGCATTCCTAGTGTTCACCCGACAACCTCTCTTCCAAAAGAGAGAGATTAGGGATGTAGGAAGCACAAAGAGGAATGGGTGTACAATTTTGGTAGCACTTCATTACTCCAAATGCTCTAGCTCTATTTTTTTTTTTAGGGTGAGGAGGCTCAGCTTTTTATAGACCTAAGGGTCTCCTTTGCATGCGCATGTGAGGGTGACACTTGGCTCATTATGCCTTTTTGAGGGGAGAGAATATTCCTCCTTGATTAGGGGTTCCTTGATTGAGACCTCCATGATTTGAAATGTTCCCTCACACTCCCATGCCTTGAAGGCGGAGTTGGATGGTGGATTTGGGCTGCCATTTGTCAAGGTTTGATTTTTTTCCAGTCAAACCTACTAATCATCCCATCCTGGAGTGATTGCTGCTAATCATCCCGGGGTGGGACGAATAGGATTCTAATCGTCCCAGGGTGGGACAAATAGGGAGCAAAGTGCTTAAAAGGTGCAAAAATGACCTATGACCTTCCAAAACTAATTTGGGAGTGGTTAGGACCACTGTTTAACCTATGGAGCCTACCCTAGGGGGTATGTATGCCAATTCGGTTAGTGCTTGTAGTCACATAATCAGATTGGTGCTATTTTGGTGTCTATAGTAGTCATGAAAGATATAAGTTGTGGCATTCTGGTAAGTTGCCCCAACATTTTTAAGGCCAAAAGGAATGACCTTATAACAAAAAATCCCTAGGGAGTTGTGAAATATATTTTGTGTTGATCGACGAGGTTGATCTTAATCTGATTGTAACCAAAAAATCCATCCATGAGGGATATCATTTCATGACCTATGATAGTTTCAACTAACATGTCAATGTTTGGGAGAGGAAATTTTTCATTAGGAAAACATTTTTTCAGATCATAAAAATTGGTACAGACACGAACTTCATCGAAGGGTTTAGGTACCGATATCGTATTGGAAACCCATTATGGGTAATCAATAGGTTGGATGAAATTTAAATAAAGTAGCTTTTGGAACTTAGATTTTAATAGCAATGCAACTGTAGGATGCATACATCACAATTTATGTCTGTCAGGTTGGCATCGCTATCAAGAGTGAGATTATGAACCACGAGAGAGGGATCGAGTCCAGGCATATTCTAAGATTGGAATAAGATGGAGGTCATCGATAGCCTCGGGTAAATCAAATTCATCATCTAAATATATGTTAGTGTGATGAATCCACAGGATGTGAGGTGGGGTAGATGATGAAGGAGCATCCACATTATGCAAGACAGGGGTGATAACAAGAAGTTCTATAGTGAAGGCATTGATGAAATATGAGTAAAGTTGATGAAGTTAGGATTTGGTGTGTCATCTCAATTCACACGAGATGTTATCAAAGTGGTGAGAATAGATCCACATAGACCATGTTTATGGAAGCAGTAGATGTTGCAAAAGATAATGAGTCTGAAGACGAAGATTCAAAAGTAGATGAATATTATGGTAGGTTTAAAGGTGGACTTAAAACTACGGGTGGAGAATGAGGTTGAGTTGTAGATTTATAAAGCTATCGATAAGTGGGCAATGATATGGTTAGATGTATAGGTAATGGAGGAGGAGGTGAAGTGTTGTGCTCTAGATAAGGAGTTGTGAGAGATAAGGTAGCAAATTGGTCAACTAGTGTGTCAATACGATAAGCAAATGTGGTGTTAGCAAAATACGTGTTTTGGAAGAAGCTGCATGGAATGGTGATGGTAGAATGAGGAGATGGACTCTCATCTAGGATATCCATGTCAATGTATTATTTTGAGTGTATAGGAATTGGTGTGGGCCATGGGGAGAGATATTAGAGTTCATCCTTGAGTGTGTGAATGATTGTAGGGTGATAACATAGGCCGAATTTATCTGTGGGTGACTAAACATGGGGGTTGATAGGCATGCGTAACCCTTGGTCATAGTGATCTAGTCCAAATCCATGCCATTGAGAACATAATAGGTAGCGTAAGGTGAATTAAGTATTGAATATGTGATAAAGAGTGTCGTAAAAACTAGATTGTAGTGGTGGGGGTATAGTAGCGGGGAGTGATGTGTCTAGACCTGCTGAAGAGACAAGAAACAAAACCAAAATAATGCTAAATAAATTGAACACAAAGAAACAAAAATTGCACAATAGATGATCTTATATTAATGGGGGAGCCTAAAAAAAAATTCCTTTGTTATAATGAGGATTTTTAAATCCTTTTTGATACATATTTATAATGGCTAGGGTTGTCCAAAACCCTAGCAAACAAGGTTGGTGGTGTCTTCAAGTGTGTCCTTAATCCCAATATAAGTGAGTGGGCTTTTAGTTATCCAATGTTGGGCCACTCCAGCTTAAGAAACATTCCAATGTTGATATCACACTTCTAGATCTGTACACACTGAAACAACAAATGAGTTAGTAGCAACTATGAGGGCTCCACAATGTGAGGTCCTCTATGATCAATATTGAAACCCTAACTATTTGTTGTAAATAACATGAACATAACTAAAAGTGCATGTAATAAAATAATAAACAATGGATTTACCTTATGTATTTACTATCTTATGATTTGATGTACTCTATTATAGTGAATCGATGTGATGATGCCCTAGAATCGCCCAAAGGCTAGGGAGACTTTAGAAATATTTGGCGTAAAATACCTACGGGCACTTAGTAGCTGTAGTAAATGTCTATGGGTACTTGGTGATGGTGGAAGGTGCCTAGAGGTGCTTGGAAATGGAGGAAGAAAGTTCCTAGAGGCACTCGATAGTAATAGGAAGCACCCGAAGGCATTCGATGACGGAGGGGGAGTCTATAGAAGCAAATTCGACTGAGTGAGGGAGGCGACTATGGATGCAGGGGCTATGGCGAGTGAGGATGGAAGGGAACAGAACTTGGATACTCTAGGGAACTCGGTGGTAAGAACTTCATAATAATGGTTATGATTTAGGGATTGCTTAGGAATTTAGGGTACGAATTGCTTAGGGGTTGAGCCATCAAAATGGCTCATATTAATAATCCAACCTAGGGCATACTTAGGGTTTCAACAACACTAATTGTGTGGCTGAGATAAAAGCACATTGAAGGATGGATATTAAATTTAGGTTGTGGTATGGATTGATGTGGATGAACAGATAGGATTAAGTAAAATCGTATGGTTGGGATTAATATATATTTGTTAAATATATATATATATATATATAATATAATATATAAATATTAATATTTAAATATATATAAAATAAATATATATGAATAGTGGGAAAAATTGCGAGAAAACATGGATGGAGGACAAGTGGCTAGGTTTTGGTGTCTACACCTACATGCACAAAATTGGTATGATTTTTGGGTGAACCAAGTGGTTTGACCCTACCAATGGTTAGTACTGAAGCTGAAGGATGGCCAAAATCATGTGTAGAATGGATCGTATAGGGTCGAACATGAGCATCATAAATATTATAATCATATAACCCATATTTTATCATTAAAATAGACACTCGATGCATCATACATGTTGGGGAGTGAGGTGGCGAATTAGAATCAAAGGAATATGATGTTAGCTAGGAATCACAAATGATAGCAGGAGATAAATGGAGTAATTGAGTGTCTAAGTGGGAGGTGCATTGTTTCCAATCATGGCATTTTATCATAATGGAAGGAATGGAATGGTTCACATATGGGAGCTATGTGGTGGAGGAGGAGGTGTAAGTGTAAGTCTATGAGAAGATATAAAAGATCATGGTCACAAATGAAAAGGAAGTGGGGGTTTTTAAGGAGTGGGAAGGAGAGGAGGTTTTGTAGAGGAAGATGTGTGAGATGCAATAGGAATCCATGATGAGGGTGGCAAAAAATACGTAGGTGTAAGAGGTAGATCCATGGAAAAGGATGGTTGAGAAGGATGGGGAGACCACAAGGAAGATGACAAGAAAGGTATATCAGTAGGATAAATTTTTGTGATAGATGATGAGAGGAGTGTGGGCATAGATGGCGGGGAATTAGTATGTATCCCTAATGATTACTAAGGGGATGAGGTTGATATAGAATATGTATATGCTTCTACTGAATGATGAGAAGGAATGGAAAGAACTTGGGTAGAGGATGATAAGGGTCCTACTAGAAGGTCTGTAATGCTATAAAATTTTAAGGGGTCCCCATCAACAGGAACATAATGAACAAGTCTATCATAGACATACTTGAGACAATGATGCAAGGTAGGGGGAACACGTTGCATATATTTAATCCATGGACATCCAAGTAAGATATTGTATTGCATCTCACCCTAAATAACATGTAATAGAATGGATATGGTACAAATACCTACTCGAATAGGTAGAACAATGGAGCCTACACTGGGTCGCATGAAACCGTCGAATGCATGAAGGTCGAGTGATGGGGTGGCAAAGTGAGTGGGTGGAATGTGAAGGTGATGTAGGGTGATAGTAGAAATGATACTAATGGATGAATTGGTATCAACAAGGACACACTTGTAGGTGATGTTGTTTATGGTTTCTTGTATGCGGAGAGGAGGGTCAACTCCTTCACCTATGAGCTATGTAATATCATGGCCATGGAAACTAATAGAAGGCTGAAGGCAACATGATATGTTCTTGATGAAGTTCACAAATGCATTTGTGCCATGGAATTCAAGATCAATGGATTGAAGGATGTCATTCAAAACTTCACAATAGGGTTGAGACTACTGTAAAATGTTTAAAAAGGATAGCCTAGTAGGGATGTTATGCAACTAATTCATGAGGCTACCATGGATAGTGATGATGTTGTGAGGTAATTGTGACAAAATATTTGAGGCTATCGAGGGTTGCAAAAAAGTAAATGGTACTTGAGGGGATACTATAGGTGCATCCTAACACATTGAATAGCGTTGAGTGTGAGTTGTAAGGTTGATCATGCCAACCACACTACATGAAGTAGGGTCACATTGAACATTGTTAACCTATCAGGGCTACCCTTGGGAATTGAACTATGCTTCTTAGGGATTTGTCCCCTTGTGTTCAGGTAGTGGGTTTTGATAGATACCTAATTTTTGGTTTTATGGTGCGAGGGGGTTTGTGACCTGAATGGTACCCCAATCGATGAGGTCTTGGACAAGATCATAGGAGTGACAAGATTCTATATCATAGCTACATTATCGATGGTATGCGTAGAAGACCTGCTCAATATACCTTTAAGACTTGGGTTGGTTTGGATCTATAGGTTGAATGATTGATAGAGTAATATGACCTACATCATATAATATCTGGAATAGAGCTGGAAAGGGCTTAGAGAGTGGGGTCAAATCACATTATGGAAGCTATGGATGAAGGCTATACATATGTTATGGTTTAGACGTAAGGGGCATAGTTTGGAACAAATGCTATTATGGAGGAGATCATGCAATGGATGAAGAAGCTGGAGAAGCTATTGCCACCTGATTAGTTTATGGCGGTCTAGGGAAGGATTGATTTGGTATGTTTTAGCTGAAGCAAAATTTGGAGTTGTAAGATTATTTTTATCGAAGATTGATCTTGCCAGATTGGATTTTGATGTCTTCAATTACCTTGGCTTGAGTGATATCTTCCTCAAATGTGCAACTTTGATGAAGTTGTAAGAAAGTGAAGATATGTTTGTGACAAATCTTGGAGAAGAGTGTAACTAGTACAGCTGATGGGAGAAAATAAGATAGGTCATGAATGACTGATCTATATCGATACAAAAATTCTGTCATGGGCTTGTCATTGGCTTGTCGTAAGACGTAGATGTCAGAGAAGTTTATTTTATTCTTGATATTAATAAATAATTGTTCTAAGAATGAATTGGCCAACTTCTAAAATGTGAATAGGCTATGGCATGAAAGCATGTTATACCATTCAAGGGCTCGTCCCCCAAGCAAGAGGAAAAAGGTATGTAATATGAGCGGATTGCTACTATGAAGCTGATAGCAAACAGAGCGGTAATTGCTGATGTGTTCACAAGGATCCTCTTTACCTTTGTACTTATCAAACTTTGAGATCTTAAAGTGATAAGGATAAAGAAGGATAGAAGCTGAAGGGTGGACTGGCTCATTGCAAAGTTTATTGTATGTGGGTTTTTGTGGCCCATAACTAGCTGTATGAAAATTTAGCATCTTATCTTCTTTGTAAAAAAGTTGAAGTTCAAGGGATAGAGGTGTAAAGGATTGTGCTGAGGATATTGGAGCCTGAGAATATGGCGGATATTGGAACTATTGTTCCTCACAGTGTGGAGAAGGAATGTATTGCAATAGTACTTGAGGATGTGATTGCTGAATGGTGTAGGATGTTGAAGCGGATGGGACACTCTACTGTGGAGCAGGCATCTACTAAGGGTAGTAATATTGTGGTTGTGGGGTTTATAGTTACTGCACAAGGATCTATTGGAGAGAGTCCTACTGTAATGGTTGGTTCATAGGGTATGATGACTAAGAAGAAGGTGGAGTGAAAAATTTAGGTCCATCAAGTGTTGGTGGAGGTAGTGGTGTCTGGATAGATGGTGCAAGTGGTGGGTGAGATGAAGTGTCAAAATATGGTATCTGCATCTGACTATAAAAGTGATAAGTGGAGAAGGTAGGTAGAGTAGAATAGCATATGGGATTAGTGGAAGAGGATAAGTATCATAGATCATAGGTAGGAAGGGGGTTAGAATATGAAGCCCAAAATGAAGGAGGTGAAGGGAGTCAAAAAATGGGAGTAGATGAAGATGGTGGTGGAATAGAATATGGGATACCATACATTTTAGAAGTGTAGGATGTATGTGGAGGAAGTGACGAGGAAGGAGTGTCGGCCTTAAAGGTAGGAGTCTAAGAAGATGACATGGTGAAAGTGTTCACACATGATTGAGGAGACGAGGTCTGCTAATGTTTTTGATATTGGAATTATTGGGAGGGAGGAGGTGGTTGTGACACCGCATCAAAAGAGGAAAAGAAGGATTTTTGGGAAGGTGGTAATTGTGACACTTAAGAAGTGTACGAATATGATGATGTGGGTGGTGTATATTATTGCTATAAGGGAGTCTATTATGGAGGTATTTGAGGTGAGGGTATATATGAGTGCTCAAAGTGGAAGACAAGAGATCTAATATCATTCCTATAGTAGGGGTGAATGATGCAACCTCAAGGTAAGTACGGTTTAGCAAGGAGGAGTCATTCTTGAAGAGGGACTGAGATAGGCTCTAAAAGAAGGGATGTGCAAATGTGGGTGAGGTAGGTGGATTTTACTCATCGATAGTGAAGAAGGGAGGTGGGTGTCCTAGAGTAGTGTATATTACGTGGTCATAGAACATGGAAGGCAGGTTAGGTGAAGGTGAGCCAGAAAGAAGTGGGTGATCTTCACCGCATGAGGTGGTGAGGGTATCACTAAGGAAAGAAGTATCACTGTGAGACATAGTGTGTATGTGAAGTGAATCAAAACCTATAAGGAGGTCTATAGTGAGTGTGGATTTACCCCTTATGACTTAAGGGAGCAGAATGGACTGACTGAAAGTGGCACAAGAAGCCTCCTCCTCAAGATGCGCTTGCTCATGTGCTTGGCTATGGGTGACAATAGGCATGATGTTGTGTACTATGAATTGGTGCTCAAAACTACCCATAAATAGAAATCTAAGATTTTGGGTGTGCTCTACATGATATTTTTGATTAACCCTATGAAATTTGTGATTTTTTTATGTATTGAAATAGAGTTTGCAGGTCGTTATGCAAATTGGGAGCTAGTTCACAAGTTGAATTGTGAACTAGATCTAGATTATAAATTTTGATAGGAAAATATCAATGACTGACTCTGTGTGTCTAGAAAGTGGATTTCCTAGAAGAAAGTGTGCTGAAACTAGTTTTGTAAGGACAAAAAACAAGGTATAACTAGAAAAAGTGCTAAAAATAGAAAAATAAATGTTTATTTTTTTTGTGTGTTTTGATGTTTGAAATATGCCTCTAGAAAGTATCACAAGAATTATGGTGAAACTCTAGAAATAATGAGAATTTCATTAGCATTGAACCTCTTGTAACACCCAAGGATGCACATAATAGAACAGTGTCTCAACAGGAAATTAGCAACCTAATGTAAAGGTGCAGTAAAATGATAACCAAATAGGGGGAAACTCAAAATGCTCTAATGAGTCCAAAAGCCTCTCACGATAAGATGTGGAACTATCTAGGACCTGCTATCAACATACCCATGCTTTCGCTTCACCCTCGGGTGGGCTTAGTCAATAATGACAGTTAAATGTTCACTAATTATATGAGCCTCGTGAACAAAGGTGTCTAACCCTATCCTACTCTGAAGGTCCCTTTTGGTGATGAATTTCAGAAAACCAATCTTAAGAGTAGGGGATTTTTTGGTGATGAAGTCCATAAAACCGCTCCTGGGGGCTACTATGGTGTTTAGGGGGTGATCTTGTGGAAAGAGATGAATTCCAACATCACTAGTCTCGAGTGATGGATTGGGGATGAAGTCAAATATCACCACTGTGTATGCCACGTGAGTGTGTGATGGTGTGTTTATTTCTGCTAGGGGTGAAAGAAAAACAACTAACTAGATTTATTTTCAAAATAAAATTAACCCTTAGATGCATTTTCAAAATAAAACTAACCTAGATACATTTTTGAAAAGAGAAAACTAAACTAGATGCGTTTTGAGAATGAAATATAATCTAGAAAGCATAAAGGCAAGCAAAGTAGCAAGAAATGTGAAATCCTAATGTGAATGACTTGAAAAGAGATTGCAAAATTAACCTAAATGTGATTTTGTGAAATATGTTAGAAACCTTACTCTAATGACATGGAAAGAGATTGAAATGTGATTTTGAAATTTGAAAGAAATTGAAATGTACCCTAAGGATTTTGGAAAGAAATTTGAAGTTCTAATTAAATGACATGAAAGGAAAGTGAAATTTGAATTGTGAAATTTGAAAGAAATTGAAATGTACCCTAAGGATTTTGGAAAGAAATTTGAAGTTCTAATTAAATGACATGAAAGGAAAGTGAAATTTGAATTGTGAAATTTGAAAGAAATTGAAATGTACCCTAAGGATTTCAAAAATATATTTGAAGTTCTAATTAAATGACATGAAAGGAAATTGAAATTTGAACCTAATCTAATTGCATTTGAAAAGATATTTGAAATGGAATTTGAAATGATATGAAAGAGATTGTAAAACCCAAAGAAATTGCAAAATGACATGAAAGGGATTTTAAATCTTACTCTAAATGCAAGTTTGAAAAGAATTTTGAAATACCTTTTTTTTTTTTAAAATAGAAAGTGAAAAATATGATCTACATGCAAATTTGGAAAGAAATTTTGAAAGATCTATCTAATGCATGAAAGGATGATTTGCAAAAGTTGAAAATAAATGAAAATCTATTTTACTAGCCTGAAAAAGGAATGTAACTTTGATCTAAATGATAGAAAAGAAATTTGAGGTAAATTAAACTAATTGATTTTAAAATATCATGATAATCCTAATTGATGTGTTTGAAGGGGAATTTCACAAAATGACACGATGCATTTGATTGTGAAAATTGTTTGAAAAGGAATAAAAAAATCAAGAGGTCTTGAGAAAAATGACTATTGTGGTGTTATATGAGCTGCATAATGTCTCTGCTATAAACCTCTATAGTTTTACGGTTTTCTGAGATAGTTTAACAAGGATTTTTGGGTGGCTTGTAAATTGGATTGTTGGTTCATAGGTTGGGGGGTGAACTTTGTTTAGGAGTATAAAACTCCTATTCTACTGACCTGAGGTGTATGTCAGGGTTTTTCAGGTTTCTATTCTGTGTTCAGAGTGCCTGAAATAACAAGATAAAACCAGAAATTGAGTTAGATTAGTGAAAACAACTATTTTAACACAAATGTTGTGGTGGTCCCACTGGGTATGCCAGAATGAAGCGACTAAAAGACAACCATTTCTAAAAATAAATGTAGAAAGTGTTCACAATGCTACTTTATTCATTTTGAATGTAAGGTTACAAAATAATTCTATATTTTAGTGGAAATGTTTATTCCCTATTTTCATCACAAATCTGAAGCATCTGATGGTATCTTTCAAATATCCTTAGTGAATGTGGGCTTATGTGCATGTGTACCACTAGTAGTCTATTGGTGTATGTCCTTTTGTACCTAGTTTGGGCATATAAATGGGTGTTAGTGTGTTTTGGGACCTACCTTGGTCAAGCCCCGTAGCTATGAAGACAAAACAACTCAAATATGTAAAAAACATGATGAAAGTTGCTAGAAATGGTACAAAATCTATTAAAAACTAATTTATACCTGATATGATGTTGTAGACCTATTGTACGGTCGGTTCGTAGGGTGGCTTATGAACTGGATCCTAGGTACACAGGTTGGGGGGAAAATTGGACCATATTTGACTTTTGATGAAGATTTTTTGTCCGAATGGGGTCTAGAAGTTGTTTGATGTTATTTGTCAAAAGCAAAGTGGTAGAAGATAATTCTAGTATGATTTTGGCAGAGTTTGGACAGGTTGACTAAAAATGTGAGAGAGGTAAAATGAGGGAAAATACCCTCTATTTATAGAAAAAACCAAGGTCAGAGGGGGTAGTTAAGTATACCAGATCCTAGAGACAATTTCTAGCATGGTTAGGTTAGGGTTTGTGAGGTGGAAATCTTAGTCATATTCTCACATGCCTTGAAGGAAATATCCTATCCTTACACATGTGTGAGGGAGGATTAGGATTAACTAGGGTTAGCTACCTCCTAGGTTAGGTGAGGGTTGAGTTAGAGTTTCTAGGAAATATCCTAACCAAATTAGGGTGCACACATTTGTGAGGACATGTTTAGGACTAATTAGATCATTAACCCTAATTAAACCTTTTTTAATGATAAAGTGTAACTTAAGTGAAAGTCAACTACAAATTAGAATTCTAATTAGTCTAATTAGGATTTTTGGTAAGGAATGGTCCCATGGGGGCCCTAATTAGGCATAGGAAAGGGCTTAGGTGGCCTTAGGGAGCTAGTAGGTGGTCCTATTGTGGATAGAAGGCATTTTGGGTGCACTTTACATAGTTTTGTAGGTTTTGCACCCATGGATAACTACGATGGCCTACGATGGCCTATGGCAGCCTAAAATGGCCTATGATGGCCTATGATGGCCTATGACTGCCTATGACTGCCTATGCAAACCTACAAGTGTCTACATATATCTAAAAGTATCTAGGAATGAGCATGTGTGACTTTTTAGGTGTCTACACTTTGAATTAAAAACTTGCTCCAAATATTTGCATCAAAGCTACATAGGGAGGGAGATATCTAAGATTCATATTTTGATTTAACTAAATAGCTACCAAAGCGGTTAGAAGCCCAAATAATAGTATATTTTCCTTCTTTTGGTTTAAATTATATCCTTCTAGCAATTGATTTATCTTCATAATTGTTTTTTGAATGTCCCTCGAACTAGAATTCTTATCGATCTTTTTCCATTGCTTACCATCAATTCCTCTATTTTTAAAATATTTAACTTTTGTTTTGATGGAATTAACCAAAATATTTTTACCAAGATTTAACTCATCAATCAGCCCTAAAGGAGTATCCATGAGCCATGAGTCTTCCCATAAATCAATTTGGAAGCCCTCTCCAACCTTCCACCAAATCCCTTTACAAAGAAGCGGTCTCATCTTAACCAAATTATTTCAAAGAGAGGAACCTGGAGAAGGGTTTGCACATCTTAGAAAAAAATTATTATTCTCCATATATTTAGCTTTTATTATCTTTATCCATAAAGCCTCATTCTCTTAAATAAACCTCCATCTAATTTTTCTAACCAAGGCTTTATTAAACCCTTTCATTTTTCTCAATCCCAATCCTCCTTCCTTTTTAGGATTATAAATTCTATCCCAAGCTACCAAATATATTATTTTTTTTCCTCTGTACTAGTCCATAAGAATCTTCTTTGAATTTATTTCAACCTATTTTCTACTTTAGCCGATATTTTAAATAAAGATATATCATAAATAGGAAATATTTATAGAGTTGTCTTCACCAACTAGAGCTTCCCAACTTGGCTTAAAAGCATCCCTTTCCATCCTATTATCATTTTATAAAATCTATGTAGAATAATATTTCATAATTCTTCCTTAATTCTACCTTTAAACATGGGCATCCCTAAGTACAAGGAAGGCAACTTCTCTACTCCACAGTTGGGAAGTCTAGAAATGTTTTGTTGCTTCATTATCAGAGTATTAATAAAGTAAACCATACTCTTAAAAAAATTGATCTTCTGATTAGAAGCATGTTCATAAGTTTCAAGAATATCTTTTATCTCCCTCACCTCAATTATCGAAGCTTGACCCACTAAAATGGTATCATCAACAAATTATTGATGAGCAATTGCCTCAGGATTTGGAGTTAGTTTAAAACCCTTAAGCCTTGTAGAAACCCTAGTTGAAAATGCTCTCCCTAACACTTATGCCATGCTAATAAAAATATATGAGGAGATAGGGTCTCCTTGTCTTAAGAATTTCTCAGTACTAAAATACCCTACAAGTGCCCCATTAACAATTATTGAGAATATGGCAAAAGAAATGCAAGTCCCAATCCATTGTCTCCAATGGTCATGAAAGTCAAATTCTTCTAAGATTTTGTTAAGGAAGGATCATGAAACCCTATCATACACTTTATTCTATCCAATTTAAGGATCACCCTAGCATTTTTTCTTTTCTCCATGGAATGAATAACCTCACAAATAGAAATTACTCCATCCAAAATTTCCTTTCTTTTCACAAACCCTCCTTGTTGCTAAGAGATCACTAGAGGGAGAAGTCCCTTTAATCTACTGACCATTGGTTTGGTTACAATTTTAAAAATGATATTACATAGACTAATCAATCAAAAATCCTTGAAATTGTTTGCCCCTATTGTTTAGGAAGTAAGACCAAAAAATTACAGTTAGTATCTCTTGGAAGACTACTTGTAACCTAAAATTCCCGTACTTCTGCACTAACATATTCTCCAATTATATACCATAATGCTTGAAAAAATCAACTAGAAATCCATATAGCCTTAGAGCCTTATCCTTTGGCATCTCAAACACTACATCTTTCACTTCTTCCCCTAAGAAGGGTCTTAAGAGATTTTCATAATTTTCTTTTGAATTGATCCTTGGAATATGAAGTAGTAGTTGTTTGGCTGCTCACTCATTCATCATTTGTTCCCTAGAGAGTAAGTTAAAAAAAATACTACTTCATTTTGTATTTCTATTACATATTTGGTCAAGCTACTATCATCCTTAATCATTTCTTTGGTTTTATTCACCCTCTTGTGGTGAAAAGTAGAGGTGAATTTTTTTAAATTTTTGTCACTTTCTCTAAGCCAAAGATCCCTAGACTTCAACCTCTAAAGTACTTATTTTTTAGCTAGGGTAGAGTGAAAATATGATAATAAAATTTTATTTCATTAATATTTCCTCCGTCATTCCCTGCACCTAGATTTGAGTTTCTATATTATTTAAATTTTGGACTAGATTTTATTTCCGTTGTAGAATATTACCAAAAATCTCTCTGTTCCATTTTTTTAGACTATATTTTATATTTCTTAACTTCTTGGAGACCTTGAACATGGATGTACCTGGAGTATAGACATTCCACCATCATTTAACTTTTTCCTCCATCCTAGAATGAAAAAGCCACATTAATTCAAATTTGAAAGGGCTTTTGAAACTTTTCTTATTATCTTCAATTTCCAACAAAATATTGTTTATGGCCTCAACCAATATTAGAAAACATCAATAAGCAACCATTACAATTCCCTACAAACCAGTCTTGAGTAACCAAAAATCTACCCAATATGATTTGAATAAGACTTTTCCCTACTTGCCTATTAGATCGGGTATAATTGGCTCCCCTTAAATACAAGTCTAGTAGCCCAAATTGAGAAACAAAATTTCCAAAAATTTCCATAATTTTTGAAAAGGCTTGATTATCTCCCTTCTTGTCACTTGAAAATAAAGTTGTATTGAAGTCACTCGCAACCATCCATGGGATATCTAATAATTTTATCTAACCTATATGAGTTCCCCCCATAAGTTCCTTCTTTCAACCAAATTATTTAGGGTGTGCACATTTGTCAACAACCACTTATCGTTCCTGTTCTTTGAGAAAAAATAATTAAGATAAACCTACAATTATTAACCAAATAAGCTCCATCGAACACTTATGGATTCCACATTACAAAAATACCTCTAGAAGCACCACTTGCACTACTAGCTACAAAATATGATTTTTCCCACACTAAACTTTTAACTCTGGAAAATTTATTGTCCTCTATTTTTGTTTATTAGGGTAAAAATATATCTAGTTGGTAATTATTTCTCAAGGGGCATTCATGCCCATTATATTCCAGGATATAATTTTTATTTTTGACCCCTTTTGGAAGTCTTCCTTCCACTAAAATTCAAAATTGCTTGTGTTCCAATTACAATTTCTCTCACTGCTTCTTTGTTTATGAGCTTTTTATTAGTTGGTATAGAGGGAAAAAACTACCCTATCACGTACGATTCTTGATTGGATCCATTGGGAGTCAAGGTGACCGCACGGGTATGTTCTTCTCTACACTTAGTGGAAAAATAAGAGGGGTTCACCAGGAACGATTTAAAGACTCGTTCTAAGTTTAGGGGCTTGGATGTTTAGTGTGTAAATTAAACAAAACACCTAAGGTTTGGCCTTCTATGAATTATACTAAGAGAAATAGAAGAAATAATGCAAGGAATATAGCGATGCAGACAAACAAGAGCTAAACTCAGATGATTTTTTTATTCAATGATTCCTAACCCTAATTGCAGTAAAAGAAATATTTTAATCTTTTCAGCAAGAGACAAGAGAATGCACAAACAGTTTAAACCCTAAGTGCAAAACTACATGCAATTATTATTTTGAGACCTACAAATAAATTGGTCTCTCTTTTATGATTATTAACAACAACAAAAAATACCCAAACACTCAACACACAGCCTAAGCAACTAATGAGGACGCTTAGATGTTTTGGAAGGCTAACACTTGCTTTATCTTGCATCCAAAATGTCCAATTCTTCAAATCTTGCAAAATCACTTTATAAACACTTGGAAAACTTGATTAGTGTTTGGGGACCTGCTTAGGCCGTTGTATAGATAAGATTGGAGGTGTAGTATTCAATCCACTTAGTCCCTTTAGTTGATCATAAGTATAAAGTATAACACTTGAAATTTTGGGAATACTAATATATGTAGTGATAAATAGAATGCTTAAAAAAATTACTTGGTTAAATACAATGGCCAAATATACAATATACAAACATATGATGAACAAATATGAAATGAATAGGAATATAATAAAAAATGTAAAATGAAATGAACATATGTGAATTAAAATGAACAAATATGAAATAAAAAAGAACATATGTAGAATAAAATAAATGGATGTGAAATAAAATGAATGGAGATGAAATAAAATGAATGGATGTGAAATAAAATGAATAGATGTAAAATAAAATGAACATATGTGAAATAAAATGAATTGATGTGAAATAAAATGAACAAATGTAAAATAAAATAAAAAAATGTAAAATAAAATGAACAAATGTGGAATGGACAGGACCTAGGGTATTGGGAGCAATTAGATACCCCCAAGCTAGGGTATGCAAAAATGCAGGTTATGAGTATAAACTAGATAACTACAAAATGATAAATATATCTAAGATGAAGAGATGATAGATTCTGGTATCTACAGAAAGTAAAGAAACAACAATGAACTATCTATATTCAAAATAAATATTATGAGGGACACTACTTGCCCCCAGGCTAACAAAATCTAAATGCAAGGACTACAAATGCAGATGCCAATAAGATAAGAAATAAAAAGAGTTGAACCTAAACTAAATACTAATGTAACACTAGGGTTTGGAAATAGCAACTATCCTCTGTCTACAATATGGTCAAATTCACGATCCATCAAAAGCGATCATGAATTCAGTTAGCTAGGCTTTCAACGAATTTGTACCTCATAAAGGGCAGTCACAAATTTTTTTGAAGAGCCAAAAATGGAGTAGAAGCTTGCACAAATGTAGATAAATGTTAATATAAATGAAATAAGATGTTTAAACTTACAAAAAATAGATTCAGTGAGTTGTTGTAGAAGCAAAGGAAGAATGATAGACTCCTCCTCCTCAAGACCAGTAGTCATTGGTACCCATCCAATTTAGCTCACCAAAAAATAGTAGAAGACTAAGATACCAAAATGAACTTCAAAACACTTTGATCACATTTTCTAGGTTAGAATGCTTGGGATGCTTGTCAACACACTTGGAGAGCTTCTTGCACTTGATGGCACTTGTTATCACTTGGTTTCACTTCCCCCCTTTTCAAAAAAGAACCCAAATCTCTCTTTTATAGGGATTTTGGGGGAAAAAGGGGTGGGGAAATTAAGAATTTAACTGCAAAGTAGGGCTTATCTAAAAAAAACCCTAGAATTTTAAGAAAATTATAGAAAACCAAAATCACGCCCTAGAATTTAGACCCATGTGTAATTTATTTGCATTTTGGAGGACCAAATGGTGTCAGAACGAGACAAAATTATACTATCAAAAATCTCTTTTCGAGCCTGATACAATGATATAAATTTTGAGAAGAATGGATAAGATTTAGTGGGGGAAAATTTGGCTCAAATACAACCTTAATTTTTAAAGCAATAAATGCCCAATTTTAGGTCATTAGAAGGTGGAATTGGCTTGGTTGGTTAGACGGTTGATCTACGAGGATGAATTGATGAAAATTGATGAAAAGTGGATCAATTTTCCATGTATACAGTTGGTCTACCTGGTTTGGCTTCAAACCCTATATCTTCTATTTTTATAGTATTCTTAATGAGTCTCACTAAAATGTAAATCTTGTGTAGAGGTCAAGGGTTTGTTTTGAGAAAATTTTATTGACTCATATAGAGAGCAAGGAACATTTCTACTATTTTCCATACCTTGGTTGGGAGCATCCTCTAGTTAATATTTTGATTTAGAATCCTATGGCTTTGTTCCCATAGAAATTAGATTTTCCATAATTTTAGTCACATCCTCTTCCATTACTTTTGGCTGCTCCACATTGTCTTCTTGTTATTTCAAATTTTCATCTTATCTCCCTAGGGCATCCTTCTAGAATTTTATCCCTATCTCTCTTGATCCTCCTCTACAAATTCTCCCTCCTCAAGGGTTTCAAAAATATTTTTCATATGAGGAAGGGAATTTAGGAGGCTCCTCTCCCATTGTATCATTTTATCTTGGTTGATCTTTCCTCCTCCATACCTTATTAACCAATTTTTTGGATAAGCAATTTTTCTAAAAATATCCCAATTTTTTACAAACTTTGCAAAGTATAGAAGAATTTTCATATTCAATCAGTTGTTCCCAAACCCAATACTTAGACACTATCCTAATAGAGAGTTTTTGAAGCTCCTCCAAATCAACATTAACATAAAAGTGAGCAAATATAAATATAGTTCATGCCTTTGTTGTTGAATCAAAAGCTACTGGTTGTCCCATCACTTTAGCTATACCTGCTAGAATATCTTCATCCTAGAACTCCAATGGAAGCCCTAGTAGGCAAACCCAAATTGGAGCTAAATTTATATTTTCAAAAGTTTGGTTAAATCTTGATCTCCACTTCCTTAGAAAAAAGGCCCCTCTTCGCATAAAACCAAGAATATTTTGTTAAGGCATGGCATAAGTCTTCATAGCTAGCAAAGGAAAAAAGTATAAAATACTCTAGGAGAGATAAAATATCAATATACCCCTTGGATTCTAGTATCAAAAATGCATTTCCTTATCGTATCTAAATATAGTCGAGGCCCTTTAAATTTCTCAACAAAGTTATTCCATTTCTAGTTCACTGGTCTATCTACTAGCTTATTAAATAATTTTTAACTAAATTTTATCATTTATATCCTTTGGAGCAATATCAAATTTCTCCTCCAGCTGAAGATCACCACCCTATAGTTTATCTCTCCAAAATATATTTTCTCCATTTGCATAAGAAAAATCCCATGCTATGTTTCCTTGTGTATATAATTATTGTGCTTTTAAACCACTCCCAAATTGCTCTTAAACCATCATGCTTTCATACCAATGTGCTTTTAGACCACTCCTAGACTACTCTTGAATTGCAATGCTTTCAAACTGCTCCTAGACCACCCCTAGACTGTCATGCTCTTAGGTTGCCATGCTTTCAGACTACTCCTAGACCATCGTGCTTTTAGATATTCATGCTCTTAGACCATTATATATTCAATAAATTATCAATAATATTAATAATAAATTATGTTAGTAATTTAAAGGATACTGGTTGACAATTTGGAAAAAATTCTAAGAATAGAACTTATCCTGATAGCAATATCTAGTTATGATGTATAAGCGGTTTGATTTTAGGTCATTATTGAAACTTTGAAGAAATGCCAAAGAGGCATTTGAAGGATGTAATTTCATATTTTCTTAATATAAAATTACAATTTTTTTTAGGAAATAAATAAATTATGCTAGTGGATAATGATATTAAGGTTAATCTTAATAGTGTAATTTATCATGATACCACATTAATGTGGTTTGTAAAGATATAAGGTAATGAGATTACAATCTAATATAGTTATAAAATAGTTTTTAACTATAGACTATAGGTCATTTGGGATGATTCTCATGGCATGTTTTTATCTAGCTATGCTTCACTTAACCCTTACCACTACCTCACATATGGAGTTTTAGAGTTTCATTTTTAAGTTTATTGGTATGGGTGGGCTTCATTTCAACATAATATAACCAATTAAAAAATAATAATATATCATAATTAAAATCCAATCAAGTTTAAAAATAACAAAAATGCATTTAAATATTTTTCATTCATATTCATCTAATATACGTTATAGAAAATATCTAGTAATATCCTCTTATATTATATAGAATAATTTATTGGATTTTACTATGGTTATTACATTCTTGGATAATAGTATTAGAACAACATATAGATCATCATTGCCATTGTCCTTTTAGTCACTAAATGAAAATGAGTTGTCCTAATACTCTACCGTGTATCGTTGGGAATAAAGGGTAACAAACAAAATTTATCATGCATGGACTATACAATAAATAAAGTACTTTAAACTATCACATAGTATTTCACACAATAATTTTCATATTTTTTACCACAATCTGCCAACACTTTGCTTACACAAATACACCATGGAGTCTCTTCACATTTTAGATACTCTTCATTATTTTTGTAGCTTATGGTATTCCACCTTCAACTAACTCTCCATCTCCTCTTATTTTTCTCATGAGAAGCAATTTTTCAAATTTATAATATGGGAGAAATATTAATTTATCTCCCAATATTTACAAGTATCAAATGACTACATAACTCCAAATAATGTAATAAGGTCTAACACACCCCCTTATATTTGGTAAAAAAACTCATTACCCCCCATGCATTCAAAAGTGGTATACTAAAACTATTCTCTAGCTCTCACTTTGGTTCTGAATTTGGCTTTATCATTGTCATTGACTACTTGGTTTTCACTTTGTTGGCTTTGGCTTCTCTAAAACTGACTCATCTAAATCTACGTAACCTCCACTAGGTTCACCTCTATAAAATATTTAGGTTTCATTGGATCAGTACCTCTAGATCTCTATCTTAGGGTTATCAGTACCTTAGGATCACATATGGATCACCTCTTTGGGTCACCACTTGACCATCAGTACCTATGGGTCAACCACTAAAACAATCATTTGGTCATCACCTCTAGAAAATAACCACTAAATTATATCATTGGAATCATCCACATCCTCACAATCTTATACTCAAGCATTCTTTAGTAGGTCCTTTCATTATAGGTCATATTCCAAGTTGTGCTTGGATCATAATATTCTAACACTAAAATATTTTAACACAATTCACTATGGGAAAACTCACATTATTCTTCACATTCAATAAACTTTGATATTTCACCACATGTCATCTCCTCTTATAGAAACTACATAACATTTTATTTATCTTACCCATTCACGCATGCCTATCCATCCACAAATTATTTACACTATTTTTTTTCTCTCCTTATATCGACAATATTTTTGGGAATGATTATTTACTCTACAAACTTAGCAACTATGGAGGTCCCAATATTTTTCAGTCACATGCTCATATCTTCCACATTGACTACAATTTCCTACACTAGGAACTTTATTTCCTTTATCTATTTTTTTTCACAAATTTTGTATTATTGATACCTAACACAAATTTGGTATCACTGATCACTATCACAATTTTATTACCACATGTCACAAATTTGGTATTATTTGTCCCTAACACAAATTTATTAGCATCTGCTTGTCCTATATATCCAAGGTCTTCACACTTGGGACTTATATCTGGTACTATGGGATCTTTCACACCTCGCCTATATTTTCCCAAACTTGTACCATTGTATCCCATTTTTCAATAATTTTGAATCAATTCCTTTTGTATGTCTTTCAAAATACCCATTTTTTTCATTATCATCATGATATTTAACATAGTTAACATAATAATCAACATCACTTTTATCTTCACAAACAATCTTTAAATCCTTCTTGTCATAAGTTATTTCTTTCTTTTGGACAAGATCACATGTATCACATCACACATCTACCAGTGTGGATCTCAAATCACCTATATCAGAATTTACATTTGCGCTTTGTAGAAGATCACTTGTATCACAAGTATAATATTATCTTTTGATACAATATCTTGACTTCAAATCATCTATATTACAAGCACAATATTTTCTTTAGATAAGGTCACTTGTATCACAACAAGCACTTACTAACATGGACTTGTTCTTCAGCCTTTCAATTATTTTCTCTTTCCTTTTGTATTTCATCTTATTAAATGTGAGTAATGCCATGTAAATTATATTTTCTATATCAATAGGTAATGTAGCAAAATTTATAGAGCAGTCCTTCATTGAGATTAGAATTTAAATAATTGTTAAGTGTTAAAAAATATTTATTTTTAGCTTCTTTGAGAATCATTGTGAGTACTATATTAATTTTGGTGACATATACTTATAATCTTCACTAGTATCAACATGTTTTATAATGGATTGTAATAAGGACCTTAGTGTTACTAATTCTTCATTTTCATAAGAATCTCCATCTTGAAAAAGAGATATTTAGCTTACTTATTTCCTCCTTCAATTGTTTTTTATGACCCATGCTTTTGAATTTATGCTTTTTTTTTCTATATTATCTTCTAGTGAGTCACACCTTTGAATATCACCTTGCTTACTTTTTTGCTTTATCTTTGTTTTTCTTATGTTATCTAATTATGTGAACACTTCTCTTTGTAGACTTTGTATTTTGTTTTCTTCAACACAATCATTTTTTATTTTTTGTCCACAAAATTTTATTTTATTTATTTTTGTTGGAGAACAAGGGGTTGTACTTGGGCCCCCCACCATTGACAAGCCATAACTCTCTCCTTTAGAGTTTGAGAGTTTACAAACAAATTCAATTATCATCTTAATTGAGATGCTATAGCTGGATACCTACATCAATTTTCATAAAAAAATTGAATTCTTGATTTCATTTTCTAGATATTCTTCAATTTTCTTACAACCTTCACAATTACCAAAAGTCCACCTCTATTATCTATACAAATATTCTAGAATTCAACATCCTTCTTGACATTTTCCTACAACCTTTACAATACCAAAACTCCACCTCTACTATCTATGTATTGCATCTCAGTATAGTAATATTTCCAAAATATCACACTATCATAGTCTGCTTTACCAGATATGGATTGTTAGTTTCCTTCTTAAAGTATAATTGCACCCACAAAAATTGTAATAAATAGTTTATATTAAATCACATTAATGTTTTAAAGTAAATCGAACATTACCAATGAAAATCATTGAAGTAAATCTTAAATCATTATTTGGTTGAGGCAGTCAACATTTTCTTATCAACTTCAACTAAGGAAAAGAGAATTTAAATTCATGATCCTCAATTAAAACTCCTATATTAGATAGCATATTTGCATATTTGTTTCCTTCCCTTAACATTTTTGTAAATTTGATTTCTTCAAACTCTATAGCAAAGTCTTGAATTTCCATAATTATCTCTTGTATGTTCCATTGATCCTTTGTTTTCCTCAAAATTGCATTTATTACTATGTGTGAATCACCTCTCATCCATACTTTATTCCATTTTATTTTTTTTCATATTTTTAATCCTTCAAAAGCTTCCCAAGCTTCGACTTCATTTTTTTTCTTAAATCCACTATTGAAAGCATAATGAGACAAAATCTCTCATCTATTATTTCTAATTATTCCTCCTCTTTTTGGTCCTAGATTTCCTTTAGACGCTCCATAAAAATTCAAGTTGACCAACTCCACATCTGGTCATTTCCACTTTGTATTTATGTCTTCTTTTTATTTCTCCTATACCCAACATCATAACTCTATTTGATGACTTGACTCCATCTATCAATGCTATCCTCTTCTTGATTAGGGATTGTGTGAGTTGATAGGGTTGGTTTAGACTCCTCTATGGCTAGATAAATATTCCTTTTCATTACCTCTAAACTATTTTTCTTTCCTTTAAATATTATTTTAGTCCTTTATAGCCATACAATCCAAAGTATTATATCTTTTGATATATCCTAAATTACCTATAAAGCCTCACTTTTAAAAATGTCCTACCATTTTTTTAACCATTCTTTAGTTATTCTATTCATCAACATGCATTTATCAAACATATTAAGAATCCATTGCCATAGATTCCATATTATTTAGTAGTGTCCCAAGATATGGTCTATACTCTCCTCCTTCTTTTACAAAGAAAACACTGTGAGGGGCCATGAAAACCCCTTTTCATAAGGTTATACTAGGATAAAATTATTCAACGACCTACTAGACAAATAAAAATTTTAACTTTAGGAATGCTCGGGCTATCCCAAATATCTCTTCATATTCTTGTGATATTTCTATTTTGTTGATGCTTTACATTATATCCACTTCTCGTTGTGTATTCTCCTCAGCTATTTAACTTCCAAATTAGCTTTTCCTTGGCTCCCCTTGGAATAATCGTTGTAGTTAGATTTTGTTAAACTACCTCCTAGCATTATTGTCTTGTATACTTGTAAAAAAATCTTATTTCCATTTGTATCTTCCTTTATGATCCTTCTACATAATTTTTTAAACCCTATTATCATATTTGTATTTAATTAATCTCATCCATGGTTTCAAAATTTGAACTAGATTGAGTGCTTTTTTATCACACCAAGTATCCATCCAAATAGAAATCTTTTATCCAGTTCCCACCATCCATATTAGAACTTTAATCACTAGATCAATAGATTTTTTAAATCATTCCATAGAACAAAACCATTTGGAAGAGAATGTAGTAAATATTAAGCTTGGTAATTAAGCTCAGCATCCTTACATAGAATAATTCTTACCCATTGTATTTGACTCTCTTTGTATAATATCCAAATTACTTTCCCCTAAGAGATAATTTTGCATCCATAAGAACTCTTAAATTGAGATATCCCCTAGTTTTATCATCACACACCTTGCTCCATTGCACCAAAGAAAATTTTCTTTTATCATGTAAACCATACCACAAAAAAGGATCGTATAATATAGATTAAACTTATTTCTATCGATTTTGGCATAGTATACAAGGACATATAATAAGTTGGAATGGCATATAATATTGATTTAATTAGTTGCACTCTTCCTACTTACGATAAACATCTACCTATCCATGTCGGTAGTTTATTTTGACCTTTACTAAAAACTAGATTCCATAATTTTTTCCTCATTCTCCCCTAAAATAAGGGCATCCCTAGATAAGTTGTTAGCAAATTTTCCTCTCCATTTGAAGTTACCTCCATATCTCTGCTTTGATTCTAGCTAGGTTGTTTAGGATTTTTTTCTTGTGCCTTCTTATCTTGCCTAGAATATGAAAAATATTTTTGAAATAATTAATTACTCCCTTCCTTATATCTTCTTCATCCTCAATATTTTTTCCATTTGGAGTTATAATATTTTTGATATGATGAAAAAAAATAATTGTTTTTGTTGTACCATGATTTTTTTTGTATTTCTATCTCCTCTCTTAATTCATTCATCTCTATATTTTTTAAACCAATATGACTCCTTTTTCAATGCATTATGATAATAAAAATATAATTGTTTTATTTCACATAAGAATCCTGATCCATTCCATTAATTTCTACTACCTCTTGTAAATTTTTGATCTTGGATTCAATTTCTTTCTTTTCTTTAAAAATACCAAAATATTTGGCATTCCAAATATTCATTTGCTCATTTAAAAATTTAAACTTTTGAACAAACTTGTACATACATGATCCTTCAAATTTTGATTCATCCCACTATAACATAACTATATGGAAAAATTCAAGGTCTTGGAGCCACATAGACTGTAAGTGAAATGGATTTGGATGACCATTATTAGGTAACTCACAAGTCAAAATAATAGGTTTGTGATTTAATCTTGCTTGCAATAAAATAGCTAAAGATATTGCATACTTTATTTGCAACCATTTATTGGATAACAAGAATCTATCCAATATTTTTGCTATATGATTTTTCTCAATGTGTCTATTATCCCATTTATATTGAAAGCTTGAGGGAATAACATCTCAAAGGTCATATGAATTGATAAATGAAGTAAAATCTTGCATTTATTTAGACCATCCTATAATGCCACCCTTCTTTTCCGAAGGATATATAACAATATTAAAATCACCCTCAAGAATCCATAGATCACAATGAATCATCATTGTATTTGACAAAAATATGCTAAGGTCCTTCCAACATCTTTCACGAGTAACTATAGTTGAAGCATATACATTTATAACCCCAACTTTGATGTTTTCATCTTTTCTACAAAATAATCCAACAACCCAATTACTTTTTGCTTCTAATAGTTGTACATCCCATTTGCATTTATCCCATATTATTGCAATACCACCTGAAGCTTCCTTAGAAGAAACTGCTAAACAATCACCTATCTTCCAAATCATCTTAAAACCATATTTACATTCCTCATTTCTTAATTTTATTTCTTGTATCAAAATAAACTCAAGGCTATAACAACCTATTAATTCCTTAGTAACTATTTTTTATGTGTTTTATTCATACCCCTAATATTCCATGCTATCATTTTCATAATCAACACTTTTTATTTTTATTAGAGAGATTAGCCCCACTTCTTGTTAATACTTGTGATATTTTTATTTGGATTTCAAGATCAATACTCTTTTGAGTTTCTTTTCTCTTTGTTCCTACTTTGATGACCTTCCTCTCCTTCTTCCATTCCCACCAACATTCTTATTTTCATCAATCTCTTCTATTTTTTCATATTGTTCAAAATGAGACTTATCTTCTAAAGGTTTATGTTGTTTTAAATATTCAAAAGTGCAAATAATAACCTCATTAGCATTTTCTTCTTTATGTTGATTTGAAAACTCTAAACTACATAGATTATCCTCCATAGTTATCACTTTCTTATATTGGACTAAAAACCCTAAATTTCCTTGGATATCCTCCATAATATTTTCTTTACTATATTATCTTGAAATCCTAAAGTGAAAGAAATACACTCCATAATACTTTTATTTTTATTGTAAGGAGAATATTTTATGCTACTTGAGGATAATAAAGTTGATTTACCTAGATTAAATTTGATCTCCTTCACCTCATTTGATTTAAAATTTGTCTCCTCATATTCCTTTGTTTTAAAATTTACCTTCCCCTCTTCCTTTGCACCTTTAGCTCCTACTATATTTGAACATACACATTTTACTTCCTCATCTCCCATATTATTTTTTCTTCTAATGGCTGATTCGAGTGAACTATAATGGCCTTTGTCATCTGATGATGTAGAGGGATTTTTCTAGCCACTTTTTTAGGAGTGGAAAATACTTGATTTGACCTAGCTTCTCCTATGATATGATATCCTTGTTTCAAATTGAAGATACCCTCATGACCAAAAATTTCCATCTCTTTCTCCATTTTCACTTTATAGTCTCTTACCATGTGCCCAATTTCATGATATTTGCGACATCGAAATTTAATGTTTTCATATCTTGATTCAAAATTAATCCTAATTGACTATAATAAAGGTTTATAAATATCCATGGTAACACATATTCGAGTGTATACAACATGCCTTCTCTCCTTAGTAGTTGATCTCTCCTAGATGAATTCACCTAGAGTATTACCAATATTATTCAAAACCTCCTTATTGATGAGTTGATAAGGAAGTTCGAAAAGCTTAATCCATACCGAAATCCTTTTAATAGTTTCTATGTCCACAAAAAATTCTCACTCCAAGGTCTTAAATATAATGCATATTTACCCTTAAACCAAAAGCATCCATCCATTATTTTATCCCTTATTTTTAAACTAGAGAAAATAATGAGGAAAAATACTTTTGGAAAAAAAATCATGGAGTAATTTGAATTTAATTCCCTCTTCCATTTGATCCAATATTAAATCTTAGAAAAACCTAGCCAATATCCATGAAACCTACATATTAACCCTTTGTTTTTAAGAACCATTATATCATTCTCAATCATCACATCCTTGATAATCACTTATGATGTAGAATCTGCTACTAGACTAGGTTTGCCATAGATTCACTCTTCATTTATTGCTAGCTAGGGCATCCATACTTCCTACTTGGCCATTCATGCTTTCAATAAGGACTTTCATAAATTAATTTCTTTTCATGTTTCCAAGATTTTATTCAAATGAATCCTTTAAATTCTCCTAATATCTGGAACAATAAGTGGCACTTGTTCCTTGATCACACTTTGCTTTCTACTTTCTATTTCCATGCTCACTCTTCTTCCTCACTCCTCTCTTGTTATTGTGCTCACTTTTGGTTACACTCACTCTTAGCTTGTGCTCACACTCAATTTAAATTGTAGTTGCACTCAATCCCAGATTATGATCACACTCACTTTCGACTGCACTCAATTTGTTTGGCACTTGCACTTGCTTTTGACTACAATCACTCTAGCTTGCACTCGCACTCAGTTTGTCCCATGGTCGCACTTACTTTTGATTACACTCACTCTGACTCACACTCACACTCAATTTTAGCTACAACTACACTCACTCCTGGCTTGTGCTCACTCTTACTTGTGACTGCACTCACTCATGGCTCATAATTGCATTCATTTCTGGCTACAACTGCATGTTAAGGTATTATATTAGTGTTTGCAACAAACATGATTTTTCTTCTATTAGATTATAAATCTAAAATATTTATATGACATATTGAGAGGATGGAAAATTTTAATATAAAACATTATTTTTCCAAGTTACTGATAAAGAACTAGTTATAAGGATTCCCATTTAGCAATTGATTATAATATTTAGATACTTTTTTATTATAAAAAATAAGGGTTTTGAAAGGATCCCTAAACCTTATTATAAAATAAATTGAAAGAGCTCAAGGCTCAACCTAAGAGACTCTAACAAAATAACCAACCCAACTAAAATAACAAATTGCCATTACAAAAGCATCCAATCGACCAAGACCACCACTAGACTAGAGAACCAAATACCACAAGGAAAAAAAATAGGATCACAAACTGACACGAAAAGGATCCAAAGAGAAACCAAAAAAATGTTATGCCTTAGGAGTCAATTTCCCTAATTTTCCCAAGTCCTTCTTGGACTTAGGGACTTGGGGAACTTAGGAAAATATTTAGATACTTTGATTCACTATCCATAGTTGAGTTTTACTTGCTAATAGATAGCTAAATTCCTTAATTACTAGAATATAAAGTGAATTGGTGAGAAAAAAGCATTATTAAATAAAATTAAAGAACCTAAACTACTTAAATCATGCTTCACTTAAGTTCAAAAAGCCTAATCCCTACCGAAAGCCTTTTAAAATTTTCTATGTCCACAAAAAATTCTCATTCCAAGGTATTAAACATAATGCATATTTACCTTAAACCACAAGCCTCCATCCATTATTTTATCCTTTATTTGTAAACTAGAGAAAATAATGAGGAAAAATCCTTTTGGAATAAAAATCATAGAGTAATTTGAATTTAATTCCCTCTTCCATTTGATCCAATATTGAATCTCAGAAAATCCTAGCCAATATTCATGAAACCTACATATTAACCCTTTGGTTTTAAGAACCATTATATCATTCTCAATCATCACATCCTTGATAATCACTTATGGTGTAGAGTCTGCTAACTAGACTAGATTTTCCATAGATTCGCTCTTTCTTTTATTGCTAGCTAGGGCATCCATACTTCCTCCTTGGCTATTCATACTTTCAATAAGGACTTTCATAAATGAATTTCTTTCCATGTTTCCAAGATTTTATTCAAATGAATCCTTTAAATTCTCCTAATATCTGGAATAAGAAGTGACACTTCTTCCTTGACCACACTTTTCTTTCTACTTTCTACTTATATGTTCACACTTCTTCCTCATTCTTCGCTTGTTCTTGTGCTCACTTTTGGCTACACTCACTATTATATTGTACTCACACTCACTTTAAATTGTAGTTGCACTCAATCCCAGCTTCTGCTCGCACTCACTTTTGACTGCACTCACTTTGTTTGGCACTTGAACTTGCTTTTGAATACACTCACTCTAGCTTGCACTCACACTCGCTTTTGGTTGCACTCACTTTATCCCACGCTCACACTCACTTTTGACTACACTCACTCTGACTCACATTCACACTCACTTTTATCTACAACTACACTCACTCCTAGCTTGTGCTCACTCTTACTTGTGACTGCACTCACTCCTGACTCACACTCGCATTCACTTTTGGCTACAACTGCATGTTAAGGTATTATATTAGTGTTTGCAATAAACATGATTTTTCTTCTATTAGATTTTAAATCTAAAATATTTATATGACATATTGAGAGGATGGAAAATTTTAAGATAAAACATTATTTTTCCAAGTTATGATAAAGAACTAGTTACTAGGGTTCCCATTTAGCAATTGATTATAATATTTAGATACTTTTTTTATTAGAAAAAATAAGGGGTTTTGAAAGGATCCTAAACCTTATTATAAAAGAAACTGAAAGAGATCAAGGCTCGGCCTAAGAGACTCTAAAAAAAGAACCAACCCAACTAAAATAACAAATTGCCATTACAAAAGCATCCAATCGACCAAGACCACCACTGGACTAGAGAACCAAATACCACAAGGAAAAAAAAAAAATCATAAACTGACACGAAAAGGATCCAAAGAGAAACAAAAAAAAATTTATGCCTTGGGATTGAATTTCCCTAAGTTCCCCAAGTCCTTCTTGGACTTAGGGACTTGGGTAACTTGGGGAACTTAGGAAAATATTTAGATACTTTGATTCACTATCCATAGTTGAGTTTTACTTGCTAATAGATAGCCAAATGCCTTAATTACTAGAATATAAAGTGAATTGGTGAGAACAAAGGATTATTAAATAAAATTAAAGAACCTAAACTACTCAAATCATGCTTCACTTACGTTAATAAAATATAACACATCTATAAAGAGTGTTTATATGGCATTAAAAAAATAAGACTCAAAACAATGATCTAAAGTATGAATATGATAAGGTCCATCCAATATGATCATAACCTTGTTCAAAGTCAAAATAATACCTTAATTGGTGATGCACCTCCATTATCTCTTAAAAATAATAATATTGTCCAAATTATATTAGTTTTTAATAGTTCATATATTAAAAATAAATTATTAAAAAAAGGATGTAGCATCTAAAAAAATAAATCTTTAGTCCAATGGGTTTACAACAAATAGTGGGGAGCAAGGAGTTTCATATAATAATTCAAGGTTCCAATCCCATCAATGAACTTTGACATTTTCTAAAAATAATTCATGGAAATATTGGTTGGATATCATCTAATTGACTTAATAAAATATGTAATTGTAGTGATTAATCACTACACATTTTAACTGGCAAGGAAAAGTGAAGGTTTGAGTCATGGACATGCATAAAATATCAAAAAGATCCAATGATTGAAGGTCAAGCCTCAAAAGCAAATAATATCTGAAGGTCAAAATTTTCTAAGTCATGATCAGAGCACAAAGAGAAAAAAGTTTTGATAAAGATACTTGAGACAAACAATCTCAAAGATATAAAGTCAAGTGACCCCAAGTGATGAAGAAAACTTCTAAATAAGATCGATGCCCTGAAAGTCAAACTAATGAGGTGTATGTTCTTCAAGGAATATCATCATTTTATGCAAATAATTTTCTCATATCTGTAATGAACCTCCTTTCTTATTCCATATATATTTCAACAATTTACATAAATATTCAACATGCATTCACAAATAGATTAATTGCACAATAAATTTATCAATAAAATAGAGATTGATTATACCCTTGAGGTAGAGCAACACCATACAATGCTCCTTTAGGAAGGAAGCCACTCCATAAGCTCTCTAGCTCCACGAGCCAAGAATTCTCCAAGAATACATCATAGATCCTTTCACAATGGGGGTACATCTCTCTTTATACAAGAGTGTGATTGTTCCATGAGTTACAAAATCACACATGTGGAGGTTCATCTTCTATGAGTTACAAAGTGCATAATAATATGACAATATTCCTTGTGGTTACATATGATAATATTTCCCCAATGGTTACAAAAATGATTCTATGACATACCTATTTCTATTTTATAATTAATTTTATAGCTCATACCATTATACAATACAATATTAAATTATTCAATATTAAATACCTATCTTGGTACCTAACAATATCTCTATAAGAGGACAAAAATAGTATGGGAACATAAGCAGCTCGAAGATCCAAAGCATTAAATGAATAAATTTTCTATGCTTTGATGATGGGAATTCCTAAAACTAGGTAGATGGAAATAAATACAATGGATGCTTATCCATGGGCTAAGGGCTATTTGACATTCATGACTTCAAATCGAGAGAGCCTCACAGGGACAGACAATCTAATAGGATATGATAGCATCAAAAGCATCAGCCATATATAAATATTTGCATGAGTTTTAGAGGGAAAACCCTCCCCTTATAATCTATAAATAGATATGTAGCAATAGTTTTGTAAAATATCAACAAGTTTACAATTGTATTCCTGAGTGGCTTGTGGGCAATTTTAAACCCCTAATTTTGGCACAATCTTTGTAATATATTTCTTGCATATATATATATATATATATACATGGAAGCTTGTGTCAAATTTTTGGTATAGTCATTTGTGGCCTCCTATTGACCCGTTTCTATGTGTATGTATTTGTTTGTTATCTTTTGCCTATTTTTTTAATTTTATTAAGTGTATGTATGTGTGAGGGGTCTACGTCTATTTTTGGACTAGTCACTTGTTTTGGCTCTCCTATGGGACCTACCTTCTTATGCATGCATATAACTGGTAACTCTCATCTGTGCTTCACTATGTCAAGAAGAGGAAGTGTTCACCACTGGCTCATAACATTTAGACCTCTTTTGTCGAAAGATCTTAGTGAATCTATTGATGCATCTCCACCCATTTTATTTTCTTGAGTTGCTTTATTTTTATCTCCTACACCCATTTTCCCTTTGTTTATTCTAAGTGCACCTTGAGTATCACATCATAACAATAATCCATCCTTGTAAAAACTATTGAAGGCCCCCGATTCAACCGAATCCTATGCTCTTGGTCGTGACCCTGCTGTGTCGCTCCCCAAGAGGTATGATTGCCCCGCTAGGGACAATCACATATGAAAATAGTAATGTTTTAATATTTTATAAGAATGGGCCTAAAAAAATCTACACATAACATATTAAAAAACATAAAGCTTTTATAAATTATTTTGAATAAGATATTAAAAAGTGTAATCAACCATCAAATTATGGTGATATTTTTTTAGCTTCCTAACCTAAAGAATAAATTTGATAGCTTCATAATTTATAATGTTGCTTAAGGATTCACATTCTAGATCTTCTTGTTAAACTTGTAAAATGTTTATCCCTACCATGTCTCATAAACCCTCTACACTTCATACCTTGATATTGAAAATATAAAGCATAAAAGTGTAAATATATTCCAAAAAAGGACTAACATAAACCACCCTTTATGCTTCCATTATAATATCATATTAAATTAGACTTGCATGATTTGTTCTTATTCTATTATGATATCTTAAGATTGAAATTCCATTATATAATTGATAAACAAATTCAATTTATGGTAATGTAAGAAATATTTTACATAAGATGTCTTTGACTTACTAAATTTAGAGGACTATTTGGGATAAAGTGCATGGAATAAATTTATAAAAATCCTAGTAATCACATTTATCTAGTGTAATCAGGTATAATGTTGAGCCTCCTATGTTGGTAAGGTTTAAACTACCTTCAACTAGTGTTGAAACTAGAATGTAGGTTGAAACTAATAATTTATTTAAATGTGTATTATTTCGATATGACCAACACTAAAGAAAATTCTTGGATTGTCATCATGTTTACCATCTTGTAAAATTATAAAACCTATTTGTGATGCATACATACAAAGGAAGAAATAAAAAACTAATGTCATTCCACTTAATTGAAACTAATTTATCATGAAGGCACCATAAAAAGTTTAATTTTTTAAATGAATTTAACAAATTTCATTGGATTATTAGGTGAAAATTAAATAGAAATGTAGTTTTGTGATAATTTTGATTAATTTCAACTTTGTCAAATATAATCTTAATAGGATGATGGTCAATATAAATGACCTATGAAATTCATACATAGACCTTTCAAAACAATCTATTAAACAATATATCTCTACAAACACGAACGTCTATATCCTTTTAAGCATTTGCCTTCTTAAATTTTAACCAAGTGAACCATTGGTATAGGAGTTCTTCCAAAGATGATGACTAGGTTCATTAATTTAATCTTATTACATACTATAACTACATATGAAAGGTGTTCTTATATTTGTACAATTAAACTATATTAATGTCATTATATTTCACCCAATGCTTCTTTTGAAGATCATCAACTAGCTTATTCCAAAAAAGAAGTATTTTAGATGTATCATCGAATAAAGAAAATTTAGTCAACCATAGATGTCTTCATTAATATATACTTTTAAAAAATTATTATATGGATGGGGATTTTATATGCTAGTCAATTCTAAATATTACTATAATATAATGCAAATATTCGTATTATCATAATGTTTTAGGTGATTCATGAGAAATAAGAATGATTTTGACCTAATCACATTGATAACCACCTAGAAGAGGCCATCTAAAATCAAGTAACTTATTGGAAATAATTGTTATCTAACACTATCAATAATTGATATGTGGTTATAACAATATATTCATAAGAACATTTTATCACTTGTGAGACCATGGACATTCTAAGAAACCATATTAACGAGGTAATCAAGTCAAGGGTAATGTCCTCCTCAAAACCTTAAAACATTATATTTTTTCAAAAGGTCTTTCAAATTTTTAAGATGAACTTCTCAAGCATCACTCATTATAATAAGGATCTTTCTCATACATTGAAACCCCATTACCTTCCTCCTAAATGGATAATATAAAGGATTTATAGCTTGAACTTTATAAAAAAAACTAGCTTTGTTGTACAAGAAATATATTTGACTTACTACATGACATTAAGCTTGAAGATGCAAAATTTGTGCATAGTTAAAAAAAATTAAGCTATCTACAAAGTGACATAAAAAATAATTTATTCATCAAATATTAAAGGAATTTAGGGTTTTGAACAACTTAAATTTAAGGGTTCAAGAAGGGCCAAGGTTGTTAAAAGGGGCCCATAAGAGTCCTTAAGCCCCATTTACATACTAATAACCCTTATTCCCTATCATAGTGGCTTGACCAGCTTCTTTAGTAGACTCAATTACAACTTTAAAGGGCTCTAGATTGCTTACTATGTATATTACAACCTTCAAAGTTAAAAAAAAAAAACAAAACTTGTTGATGTTTTTGAAACCATAAGCTTAACTCCAATTTTTTTAAAATATGACAACCAATATTTGGCCATTCTCTTTGAGGGAAATGGCCCATAAAATATGTCATCAATGTAAAAAATTTAAACTAGGAAATTATCAGACTTTTCACCTAATGTAAAATCCTCTGTTAGTATGTGCTATTAAATCTACACAAGGTATCAAACTTGAAAAAGGAAATTTGGATTACATTGTTTATGGAGGATATTTATTTGATATTTTGAGATATCATCTATGTCCCACCTCATGAACTGAGGTAATTTTGAAAAAACCTTTGTTGGTATGTCACCTCATGCTAAAACTTATAGATAAACTTCTTATCTCTTTTAATAACATTATATTTATCTTATTTAGTTGCACCAATTGATATAGCTATGAGTAAAGATCCTAGGTTCAAATCAAAAGACTATCTTTAGAACATATAAAAAACTACATTGAATGCAATAATTCCAATGAAATTAATTCTAATTAGATTGTAAAAAATACAAGCATGACCTAAAATCTACTACAAATTACCTTATCATGAAAAAAAACTTGAATGGAAAGACTTACCTTATATTTCATGAGTTAAATTAACCTACTAATCACCATAAACATTTATATAATCCTTAACCTACTTTAATCATCATAAATTTTAATATAATTCTTTTGTTTTTGTAATTTATGAAATTATTTATTATAAATTATTATATACCTTATATTTTATGAGTTTAATTAACATGTTTAATTATCATAAACATTAATATAATCCTTAACCTACTTTAATCATCATAAGTATTAATATAATTCTTTTGCTTTTGTAATCTATACAATTATTTCTTATAATTATCATATCTTATATCTAGAATTAAAATGTTTGGAATTATATATATATATATATATATATATATATATATATATATATATATATATATTCCTAAAAAAACATGCTTTAATTATCATAAACATTAATATAATCCTTAACCTACTTTAATCATCATAAGTATTAATATAATTCTTTTGCTTTTGTAATCTATACAATTATTTCTTATAATTATCATATCTTATATCTAGAATTAAAATGTTTGGAATTATATATATATATATATATATATATATATATATATATATATATATATATATATATATATATATATATATATATATATATATTCCTCAAAAAAATTGTAACTTTCATTTCAAGTTTAAAAAAAATTACAATGAGATGGGTATTTTATGCACTCATATAAGCCTTACTAAGTTAGATCTATTACAATAATAACAACTTGTTGCAAGCCTTCAGTCATCTTATAGAGTGTCATTTTGGTACTTCAACCTTGTAGCCATAAATCATATTTTATATATGACCTTAATTATCAAAAGACATAAAAAAGAACACAAAAGGTGTCTTAAACCACAACTTCTATCAAAAATAAAAAGTTAGCAAAAGGGTGTAGACTCGGTGGAATCACAATCCCATACACTATTCCTTCCTTTAAGCAAGTACCAATTGTAATATTCAAGGCATATTTTGATAGACCAGTTGCTTCCTCACTTGTAGAGATATCCTATATATATATATATATTTCCTAGGAAAAAATTAGTAACATTCATTTCAAAGTTTGAAATTTTTTATAATAACATAGGTATTTTATACCCTCATATAGGCCTTACTTAACAACCCCATTTAGAGCTATTCTAGAATCTCCCAAAATGAATCAAATTTATTTAAAAAATATATTAGACCTATTATGATCAAACAACATGTTGCAAGCCTTCAATCATCTTATAAAGTCCCATTTTGGTACTTCAACCCTGTAGCCATAAATCATCTTATAGATATGACCTTAATTATCAAAATACATAAAATGTGTTCTAAACCATGATGTCTATGAAAAGAAAAAGTATCAAAAGGGTGTAGATTGTGGTGGAATCACAATCCCACACACTACTCCTTCCTTTAACCAAGTACCAACTAGAATATCCAAGGCAACTTTTGATAGACCATTTACTTCCTCATTTAGTTCTTTGTAGATATGTTTATAAGAGATATCTAAAAATTACTCTTCTAGAAATTTTATTTGCTCATAATAAGGCCTAAGAATCAAATCTTGCATCCCCACTAATCCTGTAGCCCAATCCACTACCAATTTCAAGTCACCAAAAACTTGAAGTTTTGTTATTTTCTGTCCCACTCCTATTCTTAATAAAAAGATCAAAGTCTTGCACTTTGCCATATTATTGGTGCCTTCACCAATTCCTATTTTGAAAGTTAATTTGTGATTCTCATCCTATTGTAACACTCCTCCTACCCCACATCTATCTAGATTATCTTGACAAGTTCCATCAAAAAAATAACAAGAATTTGTAATATCCATTGGTAAACTGCCAACTTGTCTTATAGCCTTTAATTTTATGATTATTTTAGGCCTTCATAAGTATATTTGATCTAATATTGAAATTGTATAGGTAGAATTTTATTGCTCTCAAAAAACATAGAATTTCTTTCCAACCATAGACCCCATGCCACTATTAATAGAATGCATATGTATTCCTTCAAGACTTTGTCTGTTAGGATCATCCATCCTAACATTAATATTTAATATTATTAATCATTTATTATTATATTATTAACTCATAACATGAACCATCACGTCTTTTCATAACGTGAACCATCATGTCTCTTCACCAACATAGCTTTAGGGTAGATATAAATATTAGGTTGGCCATTCACACAAATCATCAAGAAGAAGAATAAATAAGTATTTAATATTATAAGGAGGGATCCCCCTATAAGTGGTAAAGTGATTACAAGGGAACCTTATTTGAGTGGTCTATGATTCAATTTTATATTAAATTATTTATTAAATTTGCATAAGAACTTCATGGATCTTACATTTAGTATCAGAGTCGTTCATTCTGGGAAGCTGCGCAAACCATTAACAAATTTTGGTGAAATTTTTCTATTGCTACCAAGGACTCTTAGAATTTAAATTGGAGGACATTCTATTAAAAATTCATGAAAGATCAAACGTTTTTTGATATTTCAAAATTTGAAATTCCCCAAAATGGCCAATGAAAGCATATATCAAGACCCCAACCTGCTTTTGCCGATTAATTTTACCAATCTACGTCAAATCACTTAACTACATGCATATCAAATTCAATTCAAGGATCTCATCAATCGCAACATAGAGTTAGATAAATAATTTCTCATAAGTTTCTTCGTTAGTGAATTAAAGGAAGAAATTAAGGAGGAGGTGGAGATGTTCAATCCCCGCACCATGATGCAGACATTTGGATTAGCTTTGTTAGCTGAAGATAAATTTAATGCTCAGCGTCAACATGAGAAGAAACCTATTGAACAATTGATTATCTCACATGCTACCCCAAAACCTAACCAATCTTTGTCAATTAAGTACCTCAGTCCGAAGGAAATGCAATATGATCAATCATTTAATTATTATATTATTAACTCATAACATGAACTATCACATCTCTTCATAACATGAACCATCACATCTCTTGACAAATGTAGCTTTAGGGTAGATATAAATATTATATTGGCTATAATCATCAAGAAGAAGAATAAATAAGTATTTAATATTATAAGGAGGGAGCCCCCTATAAGTGGCAAAGTGATTACAAGGGATCCCCATTTGAGTGGCCTATGATTCCATTTTATATTGAATTATTTATTAAATTTACATAAGAACTTTAGGGTTCTTACATTGTCTTTGAACCAATTCTGCATATTCTCCAATAAATTCCTTGTTGGCCTGTACTCCTTAAAGTATTATAGGCTATCATTCTTAGGAATTAAGGCCAAGAAATTTGTATTGATAGACCCGAGTACCTACCCATAAGCTCTTGATTCCTCAACCACCTTTAAAATGTCTTCTTCCAATAACTCATAAAAATCCACATTGGAGTCAATAGACCAACCATTTAGTCCTAGACTCTTCCCTTTCTAAAAATATTTAACTATTGTCTGTAATTCCTCCTTAGCGACTTCTGTCATCAATTTCACTTTAACTTCATCACTGACCATATTAGGTAGATAAAGTGCTAATGATTTCTTATACATATGCTTTTTTGGATTCTTGATAAAAAATTAAAGTGGTGATGCCTACTTTAATATTAAGTGGTGATGTATACTTTAATATTTAAATTAAATATTTAAATTAAATATTTAAATATTAAAGTAATGTTTTAAAAGTATGATGTATTTAAATCAAAGGATTTAAATAAATGCTTTAAAAGTGAGATGTATTTAAATCAAAGGATTTAAATATAAATTGAAAAATAATGTAAGGGCCGACCCTTATGGTTGAGATTCAAAATTATTCTTCATATATATATGGTTCAAAAATTTTGGTTGAAGTGTGATTTTTAAGTGCCTTTGTTTTTTCCTTCGGAGAAAGAGTGAGAGCCTTCGTTCGCATTCAAAGAGTGAGTGTATTTAGAGAGTGTGCCTTTGTGTGCATTATACAAGAGTTACATTGGAGTGAAATCAAGCGAAGGACTTATGGAACCAACAAAGAACTTATGGTGAGATAGGCATAGAACGTGAACCTGCAAACATAGTGCAATCAAGTGAAGGGCTTTTGGAACAAAAAAAAAGCTTATTGTGAGAAAGGAGTAGAAAGTGGAGTTCTTGTAAATCAGAATGCAATATCACAAGAAAAAAGCTATCAATATTTGCGCTACACTAGAGACGAAGAAGCTCATGGTCCCTAAGGAGGAGCCAAAGACGGTGTCTACTGTAGTAAAAATTATGATAGCTTCGGGTAGCTGCAAAGCAGAGGAAGAGGCATCACAAAAACTATGTAGACTAGAGTTTTCAAAAGGAAAAAAAGAGAGATTTATGGTATAATTGAAGTGCACACCATGTGAAGAAGACCATCTATTGGAAATTGAAGAAAGTTTATGCATAGTGGTAGTTTGAGCACAATGAAGGTTTACACACAGTAGGAGTCCAGTGATTGGGAGTTTGAAAAGCTTGCACACGGTGAAGTATAATATAACTAGCAATCGTAAGAATTGAATAACTTGTGCACTATGGTGATAGAGGTTTTCAGTGTGGTAGAAGCAATGGTTGTTAAAATGTCTATGTGATTCCAATGCATTGCAAGAAAATGAAACAGTTGCAACAAAAAGAAAATCTTGGAAAAAAAAGTTAATATCACGACTGTCAGACCCACACAGTAGAAAGAGTAATAAGCATCAGAGGTAAATGTTGTGGATTTACCATATGGGCAAAGACATAACAGAAGGTTTGTGAGTGCAATGACATGCAAGAGATAATTTAAATTTGTTATTTAATTTTTACAAAGGTTAGTGACATCATCATGTTGGGAGTGTTTGGCTTTGTGTTTGTGTTGAGGATTTAAATCCCATATCCACCCTACAAAGGATGTTGAGGAGTTTAAAATAGCCTGCACATAATAGGAGAATTGTGAGAACCTCATGGTGCCCATGAAACCTAGTTGGAGGGCACTGATGCTTTGCATTTCATATGTAGACATGCCTAGTTGGAGGGCGCTAACGTCTTGTGAGACACATGGCTAAATATGAGTGATTTGCAGAGTAACCGTTGATTGAAGGATATCTACGCAGTTTGGGTGACTTTTTCACCTGCTGTGAGTTGATTGCACACACAAAATTTTTTTTTGAGAAAATTTGGAGGTATGATAAATTAATTCCTTCTCAAGGTGGTTGAAATTAATTGAGAAAAATATTTTTGTTTGGGAGGTATAAGGAATTATTAAATACATTGCATTGAAATGAGTTAGAAAAGAGATCTTGCTATTTTGATTTTATTATTTGAAGAAAAATATTTTTGTGTGGGAGGTATAAGAAATTATTGGATGTGCATTATTTTGTTAGAATTTGGAGTAAATGTGTAAAGGATTTAGATCAGATTTGTAAGAAAATTTATGCATTGGTTTTTGATTGAATTTGGGAGTAGATGAGCTGGGCAGATTTGTGCATTGAGATTAGTTTTGAAGTGCATGTGGAAATAAGTAAAAATAGTATAGTGTCACACAAATAGAAGGGTTGCTTGAAATCAAGTCAAAGTGTCATCTAGTGCAAGTAATAGTATAAAACAATTCAATTTAAAAGAAGGACATTTTTAGCTATCTACAAAAATGAAGGAAAGATGCAAATCAACTATAACAAGATTTGGGAATAGATGAGCATTATTTGGATCCAATTTAAGCAGTATTTAGAGCATATTTGAGCAGGGTTTTGTGAGCAGATTTGAGTAGGTTTTATGAGCAGGCTTGGAGTATATTTTAGCAAGTTTTGTGAGTAGGTTTGGAGTAAATTTGAGCAAGGTCTTATGAGCAACTTTGAGCAAGTTTTGTGAGCAAGTTTGGAGTACACTTGAGTAGAAATTGGACCAAGACTTGAGATTTGAGGGGATTGGTGTCTCTAGTGGATTGGTGTCCATGAACCAATAGAGGGTATTAGTGTCTCCTATGGATTGGTGTCCACAAACCAGAGCAGAGGGGATTGGAATCTCCTGTGGATTGGTGTCTACAAACTAGTAGAGGGGATTGGTGTATCCTATGGATTGGTGTCCATGAATCAACAGAGGAGATTGGTGTCTCTTATGGATTGGTGTCCATGAACCAGAGTAGATGGGATTGGTGTCTCCTATGGGTTTGTGCCCATGAACTTGAGAGGGGATAGGTGTCTCCTATGGATTGGTGTACATGAACATTGTAATAGGGAATTGGTGTCTCTTGTGGGTTGGTGCCCATAAAATTTGTTGAGAAATTTATAAGCAATATTTCTCTATGGATGTAGCCCATATTGGGTGAACCATGTTAAATATGTGTCTCTTATGTGTGTGGTGATTTATGCATTGTTTCATTATTGCATTAATATTATTGATGTTATAATTTGGATTGAAAAGTGAAAAGTTTTATTTTATACTGTTCACCCCCCCTCTCAGTATAAGCTTGTGTTCTTCAATTTGTATTAGAGAATATTCCTTCATGAAAGCCTAACATCTTGAAGGAAGATATTACAGGAACACACATGGATCATCAAGAAGGGTTTTCATCAAATAGAGCTCCATTATTTGATGGAATAACTATGCTTTCTAGAGTATAAGAGGAAAAATTATTTTATGGTACATGGATATGATATATGGCAATATGTTGAGAATGGGTTCACACCATCTACAACTCCTCCTATAGATGCAAATGGTAAGAAACCTACGAAAATAATGCCAGGGAAATGAATGCAATATTAAGTGGGCTATGTGAATTAGAGTTTGTGAAATTCATGCAATGAACTTCAATAAAAGAAATATGGGACAAGTTATAGAGAACATATGAAGGAGACAACAAGGTAAAAATGGCACCCTCAGGAGGAAGTTTGAAGACTTGAAGATGAAAGATGAGGAAGATATTGCTAGGTATCTACTTCACATTGACGAGATTTTCAACACCATTCATGGACTTGGAGAAAGTGTTGAAGACTCTAAAATTTTTCATAAAATCTTGAGGTCACTTCCCATGAGGTTTGATGGAAAGGTTTCAAAAATTGAAGAAATGAAGGACCTCAAAACTTTAAGCATGGATGAGCTACATAGGATTCTCACAGCCTATGAGATGAGGACAAAAAAAGATCAAACATCCAAGCGAGAGGTAGCATTCAAAGCTTCAAATAAGGCAAAGAATAAGGAACTAGAATTAAGTGAAGAATCAAGCAGTGGAGAAGAAGCTAAATTTGTGAGAAAAAATAAGAAGGTTCCAAGAAAACACAAAGGTATACAATCTGTAAAATATTTTAATTGTGGTAACTTTTGTCACTATGCATCTAATTGTCCACAAGTTGGAAGTAGTAGCAATGAAGAAGAAAATGAATACAATAAAAATAAGGAAAGAAAATTCTATCATGAAAAGAAAAATAGGCATAGTCAAGGCAAGCACGAGAGGATCTTTTCAAGACACAAGAAGAGTTCTTATGTTGAATAAGCAAGCAGTGCTTCCAGCATCAGTGATGAAAGCCTCTTCAATAGTGAAAAATAAGAAATCCTATTTTTGACCATAGAAGAGAAAGAAGATGATATTGTAGTTGAAGACCAAGAAGACAAGAAATATTTAGAAAATGAAGAGGAAGCCACGATTGACATAGAAGAGGAAATTATTGTTGCTCTTGAAGAATTGAAAAGGGTTAGAAAGAAGAACTCAAGATTTATGGCTCAAGTACAAGAGGATGAGAAGATGAAGGTAAAGTTATCATAAGAACTCATTAACCTGAAAGTTAAAGTTGAAGAGGTAAAGCAAATTGAATAAGGTATTGCTGAATAGTTATAGGCGAAAGAACTAGAGTATGAAAGAATAGAACATGAACCTATCATTCTGAAGAAGGGACTTGAAAAGTTTAATGATAATATATATCAATTTAGGAAAATATTAGAAAACTTGGATGATATTATCAAAGCATAGAGATCTCCATTTATGAAGATTGGACTTGGTTTTGAAGAAGGTCAAGAGAAAAAAAAGGGGGAGTCAATCTCAAAAGGAAAAGAGTCATCAAAGAAAATTTAAGAAGAGCCTAAGACATATGCTGATATATTGAGAAGTGGAAGCATCAATGAGGAAGAAAATAAAGCATCATAAACGGAAAGAGACCATCACAAAAAACAATGAGAGAACCATGCAGCAATATCCTCCAAGACAATAAGATATGTTTCAAAATTTCTTCAATGGTCATTGTTTCTCATGTAACCATTTTGGTCATAAAGCTGTAAATTATAGGATCCGTGCTATGAATGATTTTGGCTTCACCAAGAGGAATTTCAATTCATTTGCACCTTTCATGGACTACAATATCATTTGTTACAATTGCAGTAATTTTGGGCATAGAGCAAAATGGTGTAGAACAATATTCCTTGAGCTCTCAAAATCAATCAAGAAGAAGGATAGTCAAAATGTTCAAAAAGGTTAACTTTAAAGTTTGGACAAAGAAAATTTAAAAAGAAGAGCATTGTAATTTGGGAGTAGCTTTACTCCCATATCACCACCTCAAGAAAAGGAGGTGGTGATGGGGTTGTGTTAAGTGTCTTATATTTAGCCCTAAGGAGACCTTTGCCATTGATGTCAAAGGGGGAGAATTTCAGTGAGGGGGAGTAGCTTGTCAAGGGGAGCAATTAGTGATCATGTTGAGATAAAGTATAATTATTATTTTAGGGTTGCCATCAAGGGCAAAGGGGGATATTGTTATAAATATTGAGTTGTCATTGATTTCAAAGGCAAAAATATATTCAAGGATGGAATTGTTAGTTGTCAATATTATCAATGATGTCAAAGGAAAAAATATATTCAAGGATAAAATTATGAGTTGTCATATTATAAAAGGTGCTTGAGAAAATAAAATGGTGATATACATTCCAAATAGTAAGTGGTGATGTATACTTTAATATTTAAATTAAATATTCAAATATTAAAGTAATGTTTTAAAAGTGGGATGTATTTAAATAAAAGGATTTAAATAAATGCTTTAAAAGTGGGATGTATTTAAATCAAAGGATTTAAATATAAATTAAAAAATAATGTAAGGGCCGAACCTTATTGTTGAGATTCATAATTATTCTTCATATATATATGGTTCAAACATTTTGGTTGAGGTGTGATTTGTAAGCGCCTTTTTTTTTTGCCTTCAGAGAAAGAGTGAGAGCCTTCATTCGTGTTTGGAGAGTGAGTGTCATAGAAGACTATACCTTTGTGTGCATTGCACAAGAGTTTCTTTGGAGTGAAATCAAGTGAAGGACTTATGAAACCAACAAAGAAATTATGGTGAGACAGTATTAGAACGTGAACCTGCAAATGGAGTGCAATCGAGTGAAGGACTTTTGGAACCAATGAAAAGATTGTGATAAAGGAGTCGAATGTGAAGTTTTTACAAATCAAAGTGCAACATCACAAGCAAAAATCTAGTAATATTTGCGCTACACTAGAGACAAAGAATCTCATGGTCCCTGAGGAGGAGCCAAAGACAATATCCAACATAGTAAATATTGTGATAGCTCCAGGTAGCTACAAATCATAGGAAGAGGTATCAAAATATTTGTGCAGATTGGAATTTCTAAAAGGAATAAAAAGAGAGATCTATGACATAATTGAAGTACACATCATGTGAATAAGACCAGTTGTTGGAAGTTGAAGAAATTTTACACACAACGGGAGTTTGAGCACAATGAAAGTTTGCATATGATAGGAGTCCAGTGATTGGGGGTTTGAAAAGCTTACACACAATGAAGTATACTAGAACCAATGATTGAAAGGATTGAAGAACTTGCACATAGTGGTGACATATATTTTTAGTATGTTAGAAGTAGTGGTTGTTCAAATGTCTATGTTATTCCAATGCATTGCAAGCAAATAAAATAATTGTAGCAAAAAGAAAATCTTGGACAACAAAGTTGATATCACGGCTGTGAGACCCATGTAGTAGAAATTAATAATGGATTTACCATCTAGGCAAAGAAATGACAGACAAGAGATAATTTAAATTTATTATTTTATTTTTACAAAGGTTAGCGATGTCATCATGTTGGGAGAGTTTGGCTTTATGTTTGTGTTGAGGATTTAAATCCCACATCCATCCTACAAAGGACATCAAGGAGTTTGAAAGAGCCTACATAAAATAGGAGAATTGTGAGCACCTCATAGTGCCCACAACACCCAGTTGGATGGTGTTGATGCTTTTGCATGTCATACACAGGCACATGCAATTGGAGGGCACTAACATCTTGTGAGACACATGGTAGAATATGATCAATTTGTAGAGTAACCATTGATTGAATGATATATGCACAGTTCAGATGACCTGTTCACCTGTAGTGAGTTGACTACACACACATAATTTTTTTTTGAGTATATTTGAAGTTATGATAAATTAATTTCTTCTAAATATGGTTTAATTGAGAAAAATATTTTTGTTTGGGAGGTATAAGGAATTATTGAATACATTGCATTGAAATGATTTAGAAAAGAGATCTTGCTATTTTGAGTTTATTATTTGAGGAAACATATTTTTTTGTGGGAGGTATAAGGAATTATTGGATGTGCATTATTTTGATTGAATTTGGAGTAAATGTGCAAAGGATTTAGATCAGATTTGTAAGCAAATTTATGCATTGGTTTTTGATTGAATTTGGGAGTAGATGAGCTGGGAAAATTTGTGCATTAAGATTAGTTTTGAAGTGCATTTGGGAATAAGAAAAAATAATATAGTCTCACACAAATAGAAGAGTTGTTTAAAATTAAGTCAAAGTGTCATCTAGTGCAAGTAATAGTATGAAAGGATTCAATTGAAAAGGATATTTTCAACTATCTACAAAAATGAAGGAAAGGTGCAAATCAACTATAACAAGATTTGGGAATAGATGAGCATTGTTTGGATTCAATTTTAGTAGTATCTAGAGCATATTTGAGCATTATTTTATGAGAAAATTTGAGTAGGTTTTGTGAGCAAGTTTGGAGAAGATTTGAGCAAGTGTGGAGCAAATTTGAGCAGGGTTTTATGAGCAGCTTTGAGCAAGTTTGGAGCATACTTGAGCATATTTTGGACCAAGAATTGAGATCAAAGGAGATTTATGTCTCCTATGTATTGGTGTACTTGAACTAGTAGAGGGGATTGGTGTCAACTATGGATTGGTATCCAAAAACCAGAGCAGAGGGGATTATTGTCTCCTATGGATAGGTGTCCATGAACCAACAAAGGGGATTGGTGTCTCCTATGGATTGGTGCCCATGAACCAATAGAGGAGAATGGTGTCTCTTGTGTATTAGTTTCCATGAACCAGAGTAGAGGGTATTGGTGTCTCCTGTGGGTAGGTGCCCATGAACTCGAGAGATGATAGGTGTCTCCTATGGATTGGTATCCACGAACATTATAATAGTGGATTGGTGTCTCTTGTGGGTCCATGAAATTTGTTGAGAAATTTATAAGCAATATTTCTCTGTGGATGTAGCCCATATTGGGTGAACCATATTAAATTTGTGTCTCTTATGTGTGTGGGGATTTGTACATTGTTTCATTATTACATTAATATTATTGTTGTTATCATTTGGATTGAAAAGTGAAAAGTTTTATTTTATACTTTTCACCCCCCTCTAAGTATAATATTGTGTTCTTCAATTGGTATCAGATAGATTTCCTTCATAAAAGTATAATAGCTTGAAGGAAGATATTACAGGAACACACATGGCTCATCATGAAGGGTTTTCATCAAATAGAGCTTCATTGTTTGATGGGACTAATTATGATTTCTGGTGTATAAGGATGAAAAATTATTTGATGGCACATGGATATGATATATGGCAATATGCTGAGAATGGATTCACACCATCTACAACTCCTCCTATGGATGAAAATCGTAAGAAACCATAAAAAAATAATTTAGAGGCAATGAATGCAATATTAAGTGGGTTATGTGAATCAGACTTTGTGAAAGTCATACAATGCACTTTAGCAAAATAAATATGGGATAAGTTATAGATAACATATGAAGGAGACAACAAGGTTAAAATGGCAAAACTTCAAACCCATAGGAGGAAGTTTGAAGACTTGAATATGAAAGATGAGGAAGATATTGCTAGGTATCTACTTCATATTGATGAGGTTGTCAACAACATTCATGGACTTGGAGAAAGTATTGAAGACTCTAAAATAGTTTATAAAATATTGAGGTCACTTACCATAAGGTTTGATGCAAAGGTTTCTATAATTGAAGAAATGAATGATCTCAAAACTTGGAGTATGGATGAGCTACATGGGATTCTCACAACCTATGATATGAGAACAAAAAAATATCAAACATCCAAACGAGAGGTAAAATTCAAAGCTTCAAATAAGGCAAAGAATAAGGAACCAAAATAAAGTGAAGAATCAATTAGTGGAGAAGAAGATGATCATGTAGTTGAAGACCAAGAAGAAGAGAAATATTCAAAAAATGAAGAGGAAGCCACAGTTGACATAGAAGAGTAACTTATTGTTGCTCTTGAAGAATTGAAAAGAGTTAGAAAGAAGAACTCGATATTGATGGCTCAAGTACAAGAGGATGAGAATACAAAGGTAAAGTTATCACAATAAATCATTAACATGAAATTTAAAGTTGAAGAGGTAAAGAAAATTGAAGAAGGTATGGCTGAACAATTGAAGGTAAAAGAACTAGAGTATGAAAGAGTAGAACATGAGGCTGTCATTCTAAGGAAGAGACTTGAAAAGTTTAATGATAAGATATACTAGTTTAGGAAAAGCTTAAAAAACTTGGATGATATTATCAAAGCATAAAGATCTCCATTTATGAATATTGGACTTGGTTTTGAAGAAGGTCAAGAGAAACAAAAGGGGGAGTCAACCTCAAAAGGAAAAGAGGCATCAAAGAAAATTTAAGAAGAGCCTACGACCTATGCTAATATATTAAGTGGAAGCATCAATGAGGAAGAAAATAAAGCACCATAAAAGGATAGGGACCATCACAGAAAAACAATGCGAGAACCATGCAACAATATCCTCCAAGACAATAACATAGGTTTCAAAATTTCTTCCATGGTCATTGTTTCTCATGTAATCATTTTGGTCATAAAGTTGTAAATTGCAGGTTTCGTGCTATGAATTATTTGGCTTCACCAAGAGGAATTTCAATTCATTTACACCTTTCATGGACTACAACATAATTTTTTACAATTACAACAATTTTGGCATAGAGAAAAATGGTGTAGAATAGTGTTCCTTGAACTCTCAAAATCAAACAAGAAGAAGGATAGTAAAAATGTTTAAAAAGGTATAATAACTTCAAAAGTTTAGAAAAAGAAAATTTAAAAAGAAGAAGAGCATTGTAATTTGGGAGTAGCTTTACTCCCATCTCAAAATTAATCACCTCAAGAAAAGGAGGTGGTGAGGGGGTTGTGTTAAGTATCTTATTTTTAGCCCCAAGGGGCCCTTTGCCATTGATGTCAAAGGGGGAGAATTTTTGTGAGGGGGAGAAGTTTGTCAAGGGAGAAGTTAGTGATCATGTTGAGATAAAGGAAAATTTTTGTTGTAGGGTTGCCATCAATGACAAATGGGAAGATTTTTAGAAATATTGAGTTGTCATTGATGTCAAAGGTAGAAATATATTCAAGGATGGAATTGTGAGTTGTCAATATTATCAATGATGTCAAAGGCAGAAATATATTCAAGGATGAAATTGTGAGTTGTCATATTATCAAAAGGTGCTTGAGCAAATAAAATGGTGATGTACATTTCAAATATTAAGTGGTGATGTATACTTTAATATTTAAATTAAATATTTAAATATTAAAGTAATGTTTTAAAAGTGGGATGTATTTAAATCAAAGGATTTAAATAAATGCTTTAAAAGTGGGATGTATTTAAATCAAAGGATTTAAATATAAATTGAAAAATAATGTAAGGGCCGACCCTTATGGTTGAGATTCAAAATTATTCTTCATATATATATGGTTCAAACATTTTGGTTGAAGTGTGATTTTAAGCACCTTCATTTTTACCTTCGAAGAAAGAGTGAGAGCCTTCGTTCGCATTTTAAGAGTGAGTGTCTTAAAAGAGTGCACATTTGTGTGCGTTGCACAAGAGTTTTGTTGGAGTGAAATCAAGTAAAGGACTTATGAATCAAGCAAAGAGCTTATGGTGAGATAGGCATAGAACATGGAGAATCTACAAACAGAGTGCAATCGAGTGAAGGGATTTTGGAACCAATGAAAATCTTATTGTGAGAAAGGAGTAGAACATGGAGTTCTCACAAATCGAAGAACAACAATGTAAGGGAGAAGCTAGTAATATCTATGCTACACCAGGGATGAAGAATCTCGTGGTCCTTGAGGTGGAGCCAAATATAGTGTCCATCATAGTAAAGATTGTGATAGATTTGAGTAACGACAAAGTAGAGGAATATTCATCATAATATCTGCATAATTAGAGTTCCAAAAGGAATAAAATGAGAGATATACAACATAATTGAAGTGTGCACCATGTGAAGAAGACCAGCTATTGGAAGTTGAAATTTTATGCATGGTGGGAGTTCGAGCACAATGAAGGTTTGTGCACGATAGGAGTCTGATGATTGGGAGTTTGAAAAGCTTGCACACGATGTAGTATACTGGAACCAATGATTGGAAGGACTGAAGAACTTGTGCATGGTGGTGATAGATATTTTTAGTGTGGTATAAGTATTGATTGTTCAAATTTCTATGTGATTTCAATGCATTGCAAACAAATGAAATGGTTGCAAAAAAAATAAAATCTTGGACAACAAAGTTGATATCACGACTGCGAGACCCACGCAGTAGAAAGAATAATAAGCATCAGAGGCAAATATTATGGATTTACCATCTAGGTAAAGACATCACAGAAGGTTTGTGAGTGCAATGATAGGTAAGAGATAATTTAAATTTGTTATTTAATTTTTACAAACGTTAGTGATGTCATCGTGTTGGGAGAGTTTGACTGTGTGTTTATGTTGAGGATTTAAATCCCACATCCACCCTAAAAATGACGTAGAGGAGTTTAAAAGAGCCTACCCACAATAGGATAATTGTGAGCACCTCACGATGTCCATGATGCCTAGTTTGAGGGCAATGACACATTGTGTGTCATACACAGATACAACCAGTTGGAGGGCACTAACGTCTCACAAGACACATGGCAAAATATGAGTGATTTGTACAGTAATTGTTGATTGAAGGATATACGCACAGTTTGGGTGACCTGTTCACCTGTTGTGAGTTGACTACACACAAAAATTCTTGTTGAGCAGTTTTAGAGGTATGATAAATTAATACCTTCTCAAGGTGGTTGAAATTAATTGAGAAAAATATTTTTGTTTGGGAGGTATAAGGAATTATTGAATACATTGCATTGAAATGAGTTAGAATTGCTATTTTGAGTTTATTATTTGAAGAAAAATATTTTTGTGTGGGAGGTATAAGGAATTATTGGATGTGCATTATTTTTATTGAATTTGGAGTAAATATGCGAAGGATTTAGATCAAATTTGTGCATTGGTTTTTGATTGAATTTGGGAGTAGATGAGTTGGGCAGATTTGTGCATTGAGATTAGTTTTGAAGTGCATGTGGAAATAAGCAAAAATAGTATAGTCTCACACAAAGAGAAGGGTTGTTTGAAATTAATTCAAAGTGTCATCTAGTGCAAGTAATAGTATGAAAGGATTCAATTGAAAAGGACATTGTCAACTATCTACAAAAAGGAACGAAAGATGCAAATCAGCTATAACAAGATTTGGAAATAGATGAGCATTGATTGGATCCAATTTTAGTAGTATCTAGAGCCAATTTGAGAAATTTTTAATGAGTAGATTTGATTAGGTTTTGTGAGCAGGTTTGGAGTAGATTTGAGCATGTTTTATGAGCAGGTTTGGATTAAATTTGAGCAGGGTGTTATGAGCAGCTTTGAGTAGGTTTTGTGAGCAAGTTTGGAGTAGAATTGAGTAGATTTTGGACCAATATTTGAGAGCTAAGGAGACTTGTATCTCCTATGGATTGGTGTCCATGAACCAGTAGAGGGATTGGTGTTTCTTATGTATTAGTGTCCATGAACCAGAGCAGAGGGGATTGGCATATCTTGTGGATTTGTGTCCACAAACTAGTAGAGGATATTGGTGTCTCTTATGGATTGATGTCCACAAACCAACATAGGGGATTGGTGTCTCTTGTGTATTGGTGTCTACAAACCAAAGCAGAGGGGTTTGGTGTCTCCTATGGGTAGGTTCCCATAAAATTGAGAGGTGATAGGTGTCTCCTATGGATTGGTGTCCATGAACACTGTAATAGGGGATTGGTATCTCTGGTGGGTTGATGCCCACAAAATTTATTGAGAAATTTATAAGCAATATTTCTCTATGGATGTAGCCCATATTGGGTGAACCATGTTAAATCTATGTCTCTTATGTGTGTGGTAATTTGTGCATTGTTTCATTATTGTATTAATATTATTGTTGTTATCAATTGGATTGAAAAGTGAAAAGTTTTATTTTATATTGTTCACCCCATTTTAGTATAAGCTTGTGATCTTCAATTGGTATTAGAGTGGGTTGCTTCATGAAAGTCTAATAGCTTTAAAGAAGATATTACAAGAACACACATGGCTCATCAGGAAGGGTTTTCATCAAATAGAGCTCCATTTTTTGATAAGACTAAATATGCTTTCTGGAGTATAAGGATGAAAAATTATTTTATGGCACATGGATATGATATATGGCACTCTATTGAGAATGGGTTCACACCATATACAACTCCTCCCATGGATGAAAATGGTAAAAAACCATACAAAAATAATGCCAAGGCAACGAATGTAATATTAACTGGGTTATGTGAATCAGATTTTGTGAAATTCAAGCAATACACTTCAACAAAATAAATATGGTACAAGTTATAGAGAACATATGAAGGATATGACAATGTTTAAATGGTAAAATTTCAAACCCTCAGGACAAATTTTGAAGACTTGAAGATGAAATATGAGGAATATATTGCTAGGTATCTACTTCATGTTGATGAGGTTGTCAATAGAATTTGTGGACTTGGAGAAAGTATTGAAGACTCTAAAATTGTTCACAAAATCTTGAGGTCACTTCCCATGAGGTTTGATGCAAAGGTTTCAACAATTGAAGAAATGAAGGATCTCAAAACTTTGAGCATGGATGAGCTACATGGGATTCTCACAGCCTATGAGATGAGTACAAAAAATATCAAAAATCCAAATGAGAGGCAACATTAAAAGATTAAAAGAAGAAAAATAATAAGGAACCAGAATCAAGTGAAGAATCAAGCAATGGATAAGAAGCTAACTTTATGAGAAAAATAAGAAGGGTCCAAGAAAACACAAAGGTATGTAGTCTGTAAAATATTTTAATTATGGTAACTTTGGTTACTATGCATCTAATTGGTCACTGTGAATCTAATTGGTCATAGGTTTCAAAAAGGTATAACTTCAAAAGTTTGGAAAAGGAAAATTTAAAAAGAAGAGCATTATAATTTGGGAGTATATTTACTCCCATATAAAAATTAATCACCTCATGAAAATGATGTGGTGAGGGGGTTGTTTTAAGTGTCATATTTTTAGCCCCAAGGACCTTTGCCATTGATGTCAAAGGGGAAGAATTTCAGTGAAGGGGAGCAATTAGTGATCATGTTGAGATAAAGGATAATTTTTGTTGTAGGGTTTCCATGAATAAAAAATGGGGAGATTGTTAGAAATATTGAGTTGTCATTGATGTCAAAGGTAGAAATATATTCAAGGATGGAATTGTGAGTTTTCAATATTATCAATGATGTCAAAGGTAGAAATATATTCAAGGATGAAATTGTGAGTTGTCAATATTATCAAAAGGTGCCTGAGAAAATAAAATGGTGATGTACATTTCAAATATTAAGTGGTGACATATACTTTAATATATAAATATTTAATTTAAATATTAAACTAATGTTTTAAAAATGGGATGTATTTAAATCAAGTATTTAAATAAATGCTTTAAAATTGGGATGTATTTAAATCAAAGGATTTAAATATAGATTAAAAAATAATGTAAGGGCTAACCCTTATGGTTGAGATTAAAAATTATTCTTCATATATATATGGTTTAAACATTTTGGTTGAAGTGTGATTTTTAAGCGCCTTCAATTTTTCCTTTGAGGAAAGAGTGAGAGCCTTAATTCACGTTCAAAGAGTGAGTGTCTTTAAAGAGTGTGCCTTTGTGTGCATTGCACAAGAGTTTTGTTGGAGTGAAATCAAGCAAAGGACTTATGGAACCAATGAAGAACTTATGGTGAGATGGGCGTAGAATATGGAGAACTTGCAAACAGAGTGCAATCGAGTGAAGGAATTTTGGAACCAGTGAAAATATTATTGTGAGAAAGGAGTAGAACATGGATTTCTTACAAATCAGAGTGCAACATCACAAGCGAAAAGCCAACAATATTTGCACTACACCAGAGATGAAGAAGCACACGATCCCTAAGGAGGAGACAAATATAGTGTCCACCATAATAAATATTGTGATAGCTCCAAGCAGCTAAAAAGTAGAGGAAGAGGTGTCACAACATCTATGTATATTGGAGTTTCCAAAATGAAGAAAAGGAGTGATCTATGAACACAAGCTTATACTAAGAGGGGGGTGAACAATATAAGAGCACTTTTTACTTTTCTTTCCAAATCAATATTATGCAATGTATAGATAGCAGTATCAATAGAAGTAATCAAAGCAATGCACAAAACACCATACACAATAGAGACACCAATTTAACGTGGTTCACCCAAAGATGGCTACTTCCACGGAGAAAATATTTCACTAAAATTTTCTCAATCAATCTCTTGGGAATCCTTCCCAATTACAATGTTTATGGACCTCTGTCCAAAGGAGATGTTGATCCCCTAAATATAGTTTGTGGATCTCTATCCATAGGAGAACTCCTTCTCCTCTACTCTGGTTGGTGATCCTCTAGAAGACTACTACCTCCACTACATTGGCTTGTGGATCTCTCTCCACTGAAGACTCTTGTCCCCACTCAGAAGACCTATCCTCACTACCCTGGCTAATGGATCTCTATCCACTAGAGACTACTATCCTCTCTACTCTGTCACCTCCAAAGCTCTATCTCAATTCTATACTAAACATAGTCTAGTCGGTCTAGCATAATTCTGCTCAACTCTTGCACTAAACATAGTCCAGTCGGTCTAGCACAAGTCTACTCAACAAGTCCACTCAAATATACACTAAACACAGTCCATTCGGTCTAGCACAAATCTGCTCAATCTCTATCTCTGGTCTGGCACAAACCTATCCTCAAATCTACACCAAACTCTACTCTCAAATCTGCACTAAACATAGTCCAGTCGATCTAGCACAAATCTATCCTCGATCTCTATCCTCAAGCCTTAACTCAAGACTTGAATCAACTCTACTGGATCTACCCCAAACCTTAACTCAAGGTTTGAACAAATCAATCAACTCTGCTCTCAAGTCTTCTCAAAGACTTATCTCAAATATACCTTGTAAGCTTCCACAAAATCTCACACCAATCTATCCACAAGTCCTCTCTAGAACTTGCTCAACTCTGCTCTACAAGTCCTCTCTAGAACTTGCTCAAATATGCTCTACAGGTCCACTCAAACCTGTCTAAATCTGCTCAATAAGTCCTCTCTAGGACTTAACCAAATCTGTATTGTAAGCTTCCACAAAAGCTCACACAAAATCAGTCCACAAGTCTTCTCAAAGACTTACCTCAAATCTGCTTAACAAGTCCACACAGAACTTGTCCAATCTCATAGAAACATAAAGAGAATTGTTAGAGACTCAATATGTTCTATACTCAATCACTCTCTCAAATCAATCTCATAGAAGCATAAAGAGAATTTTTAGAGACTCAATATGTTCTATACTCAAAGCTCAATCACTTTCTCAACTCAAATCAATCTCATAGAATCATAAAGAGAATTTTTAGAGACTCAATATGTTCTATACTCAAAGCTCAATCACTTTCTCAACTCAAATCAGAATATAGGATAGTTTGTTTTATGGAACTTGAACAATCACTTCATACATCCACTTGACTAGGCTTCAATCAACTCTACTCAACCAATCACTCAAAGAAACAACCCTTTCTCACAAACCCTAGTCCAAGCATGTAATCACCAACTCAAAATATTTCCAACAATGCTCAACAACAAATCTCTCATAACAATGATACTCATGTTCTTTTCAAACCCTAGTTCAAGTTCTTTGCACAACAACTCACTTCAACAACAATGCTCATAAAACAATCTTCACATAACAATGATACTCATGTTCTTTTCTAACTCAAGTTCTTCACACACCCAATGGCTTCAACAACAATGCTTATCAAACAAGGTTTTAACCACAACTCTTAATTTTAGAAAACCTTGAAGCAATAACTCAAACACTTCACTCAACCAATGATCTCAACAACAATGCTTATCAAACAAGGTTTTAACCACAACTCTTAATTTCAGAAAACCTTGAAGCAATAACTCAAACACTTTCGAAAAGGAAACCCTAATCAAATCCTTTTCACTCCAAACTTTATTTTCAAACAACCAACTCAACCAAAGAAGAATTTGCCCATACCTTTTTGCTTGACAAGGAGTTGATCTCACAAATCTGCCACACTCACAATTACTTCTTTGCCAATCTCAATAAGGGTTAGAAGATAATTTTCTCAACACAACATAACACAAAAATAATACCAAAATTACACCTTATCACTCCAACTTAATTAATAATCAACACCCTCACAATAATCATAAAAACCCTTAATTCAAATTAACACAATACCCACAAAGTCTTAATCCTCCAAAAATCAATATAGCAATTTAAGACTTTATTAAAAATTAAAACCAGAAATCCTCTTATAGCTCCAAATGATAATTCTCAACAACCACCACTTTTCTACAAAGCAACCTTACCAAACAATTCCATTAATCAAACCTTATACCTCCCAACTTAGGCAAATAACAAACTTTAATGCAAAAATATTTACCTCATTTTTGGAGGGAATCGAACCCTCAACCTTGCCCACAACGTGCACCTTAGCCATGGTCAAAGTCGCTGCATGAGCTACATGCTCATTTGTGATTAACGAAGCACCACGTGCTTCTTAATCTCCTAACACCTTCCACCTTGGGCAAAAGAATGTGCACCGTGGATGCCTTAACCAACACAACTCATGATGCACCTGCCAAGATTCGAACGCAAACCCTCTCGCAAGCCAACGCTTTCACGCTTCCCAAAATACCACTAGGCCATGCTGTCCTATGCGACTTCGAGGATTAAAGCTTCCTCCTTTAAATGCTTCATTGTCACGACTTTCACAAAAACTCACGAGCTCTTATCTTCGCATGCCAATATTTTTAATTTCGAGCAAGGATAATTAATTTGGACTTTGGGCATTGTATTTATATGCTTCCTCCATTACTTTGAAGACGTCGACGCTCTCCATGTTATCTTCCATGATGTCGATAGAGATTATAAAGGCTTCGAATGCCTTTTGTCTTAAACCCAACCTTTGGGTTTATAAAATATATTTAAACTTTATAAAACCCACTTTGCTTTATAAAATATTATAATGAGAATTATAAATATTTTATTTGGGTTTTCACCATATCACTTTAATATTATAATAACCATTATTATAATATTATATCTTTTTGATGCCTTGGATAAATTACTTCCTTCTCACTATATTCCATGTCGTAAATAATATTTATTTATAAAATAAATATTATATCTCCTTTTTAACTTCTATTTTCTGCACTAATTCTCTTGATCTTTTGGCCTGCTTCCTGGATATCAAATAACCATTTTTGACCCCTTTGTTTCCTACTGAATTCCTTGATATTAATGATGACTTTATCTGGTGACATCAATGACAACTTTGACTTAGGGACTCAAAATGTCCAACAATCTCCCCCTTTGTCATTGATGGCAACCCATACTCTTCTTACCAAAACCTGACCTTTCTTTTTGTTCTGCTCCCCCTTGGACATTGCTCCCCCTGGCTCAATGCTCTCTCAAATATCAAATCTCTCCCCTTTACACAAATCTCTCCCCCTTTGACATCAATGGCAAAGGGTCACCTTTGGGGCTCGGGGCTAAGAATGAGCCTCTTAGCTTAGCCCCTCCCCACCTTTTGTTAAGGTGGTTAATTCTGGGGTGGGAGTATTTCTACTCCCAAAAGGCATTGTTCTTTGCCTTTATCCTCTTCCCTTATTTTCTAAATTTTTTGATTCTTATTGTTTCTATCTGTCATCATTCCTGTTCCTATCATCATTCATGTTCTTGTTCCTATTCCTGTTCACATCCAAGTTCTTATTCCTATTCCTGTTCTTGTTCCATCCATGTTCCTATTCTTGTTCTTGTTCATGTTCCTGTTTATGTTCATGTTCATGTTCTGTTCATGTTCATGTTCCTATTCATACCTATTTCTAGAATGTCTGCTCTACACCATTTTGTTGTGTGACCATCATTATTGCACTTATAACACTTAATGTTATTATTCCTTGGAGGTGCAAATGTCTTAGGATTTCTCCTAGTGAAGCCATATCTTCTTCTATCATGAACCTTGCAATTCATTGCCTTGTGACCAAACTGATTGCATGAGTAGCAATACCCATGGAAAAGTTGTCTATTCCCATATTCCTATCTTTCATGTGCCCTGCACTGTGAAGCCATGTGCCCAAACTTGTGACATGAAAAACATCTTCCATTGAAGCTTCCTTGTCTTGACCTCATTGGTCTCCTATTCTGATTGTTGTTCCATCTGTATCTTCTTTGTGCATTGTTCCTATCTTTGTTGAACCCTTTATTGTTCAACCCATCTTCTGATGTCTCACTTCCTGTTACATTGTCTTCTTCTGAAGTATCTTCATCTGAGGTTTCTTCTCCTCCAAAACTTGAAGTTGACTCTCCTTCCCATTTCTTTTGAACCTGTTCAAATCCAATACCTATTTTGCTTGATGTAGGCTTTTGTGTCTTGATGAACTTATCCAAGTTCTTTGAGCTATTTTTAAATCCCTTCATCTTGATCTTGGAGTCCTCTAAATATTCTTTTAGTAGTGCCACTTCTTGTGCTAACTTCTCACATTCTGAGATCTTTGCTTCTAACTTATCTTTGAACTTCTTTGCTTTAGCCTTTGATTTTTCTAAATCCTCTATAAGCAATCTTCTTTCTTCATCACATTCTTGAAACTGAATTTCAAGTTTAGAGTGTTGCTTCCTTACCTTCTTTACCGTGTCAAGGGCATAGATGAGTTCTCCCTTGAGATCATAACCATTCTCTTTTGAATAATCCTCTATTTGTTTGCCTTTGTCCACATCATTACTCTCTTTAGGCTTGTTTTCTATAGGATCACTCACTTCTTCTTCTAATGCCATTAGAAGATTTTCATCTGGTCCTTCAAGTGCATTCTCATACTCATCATCACTAAAACTATAACCATCCCTTGTGCAATCATCTTCAAGATGTCCAAAGTTACCACATCTAAAACACTTGAGAATAATTGGAGTCTTTTTCTTAACTAGTTCTTTTTCTTCAATCATAAATAGGACTTCATCTCTATCATTGTCTAAAATACTAGCATCACTATCACTTGAGTACTTAATTGCATTATCCGCATAGTAGCTCCTCTTTTGTCTTTGAAAAAATTCTTCCCTTGTCTTCTTTGTCCATCCTTGCTTTTCTTCTAGATGCTTATCCTGCCTATATCTTTCTGATTCCCTGTACCTGTGATCTTGTTTTTCTTCACCATTGTTGTTCTTTGGTTCTTTACAATCTATTGCAAAATGTCCAAACTTTCCATAATTGAAGCACTTAACAGATCTTAGATCTATGGATTTTTTGGAACCTTTATTTCTTCTACCATAATTAGCCTCTTCATCACTGGATGACTCACTGCTTGATTCTGACTTCTTACCCTTTGTTTTCTTGATTGCTTTGAATGTTGCTTCCTTCTGGGGAGTAGGATCTTTTGTTCTTATCTCAAATGTTGTTAGCATACCAAGCAACTTATCCCTTGTCAAAGTATCACCATCCAATGAAATTTCTATAGCAAAAACCTGTTCACTGAATCTATTTGGAAGAGATCTTAAGACTTTATCACAAACATCTGATTCATCAATATTCATTCCAAGTCCTTGCATATCATTAACAACCTCATCAATTCAAATTAGATAAGCACTGATATTTTCCTCTTCATTCATTCTCAATGTTTCAAATTGTCCTTTGATATTTTGTATCTTTGCTTTCTTGACACTTTTATCTCCCTCATATATACCTTGCAATTTATCCCACATTTCTTTTGCAGTTCTACAATGCATAACTTTCATAGACTCTGTTCTACGCAAACCTCTCACAAGTGCATTCATTGCTTTTGAATTATAGTGTTGTAGAAGCTTACCTTCCTTATCTGTAGGAGGATTGACTGCTGGATCATATCCAAATTCCACTGCATCCCAAACTTCATTGCCAAGTGCCATTAGGTAGATCCTCATCATCATACTCCAATACATATAGTCACTTCCATCAAATATTGGTGTTGAATTATTTGAGGACACCTCCTTAGGATCCATTGTGTTCTTGTTAGCTTTTCCTTCAAGCTGTTAAACTCTTATGAAGGCACCCGCTCTGATACCAATTGAAGAACACAAGCTTATACTGAGAGGGGGGGTGAACATTATAAGAGCACTTTTTACTTTTCTTTCCAAATCAATATTATGCAATGTATAGATAGCAGTATCAATAGCAGTAATAAAAGCAATGCACAAAACACCATACACAATAGAGACACCAATTTAATGTGGTTCACCCAAAGATGGCTACTTCCACGAAGAAAATATTTCACTAAAATTTTCTCAATCAATCTCTTGGGAATCCTTCCCAATTACAATATTTATGGACCTCTATCCAAAGGAGATGTTGATCCCCTAAATCTAGTTTGTGGATCTCTATCCATAGGAGAACTCCTTCTCCTCTGCTCTAGTTGGTGATCCTCTAGAAGACTACTGCCTCCACTACACTAGCTTGTGGATCTCTCTCCACTGAAGACTCTTGTCCCCACTCAGAAGACCTATCCTCACTACCCTGGCTAATGGATCTCTATCCACTAGAGACTATTATCCTCTCTACTCTATCACCTCCAAAGATCTATCTCAATTCTGTACTAAACACAGTCCAGTCGGTCTAGCACAGTTCTGCTCAACTCTTGCACTAAACACAGTCCAGTCGGTCTAGCACAAGTCTGCTCAACAAGTCCACTCAAATCTGCACTAAACATAGTCCATTCGGTCTAGCACAAATCTTCTCAATCTCTATCTCTGGTCTAGCACAAACCTATCCTCAAATCTACACCAAACTACCTCTCAAATCTGCACTAAACATAGTCCAATTGATCTAGCACAAATCTATCCTCGATCTCTATCCTCAAGCCTTAACTCAAGACTTGACTCAACTCTATTGGATCTACCCCAAACCTTAACTCAAGGTTTGAAAAAATCAATCAACTCTACTCTCAAGTCTTCTCAAAGACTTATCTCAAATCTACCTTGTAAGCTTCCACAAAATCTCACACCAATCTGTCCACAAGTCCTCTCTAGAACTTGCTCAACTCTGCTCTACAAGTCCTCTCTAGAACTTGCTCAAATCTACTCTATAGGTCCACTCAAAACCTATCTAAATCTGCTCAATAAGTCCTCTCTAGGACTTAACCAAATATGTATTGTAAGCTTCCACAAAATCTCACACAAAATCAGTCCACAAGTCTTCTCAAAGACTTACCTCAAATCTGCTTAACAAGTCCACATAGAACTTGTCCAATCTCATAGAAACATAAAGAGAATTGTTAGAGACTCAATATGTTCTATACTCAATCACTCTCCCAATAATCAATCTCATAGAATCATAAAGAGAATTTTTAGAGACTCAATATGTTCTATACTCAAAGCTCAATCACTTTCTCAACTCAAATCAATCTCATAGAATCATAAAGAGAATTGTTAGAGACTCAATATGTTCTATACTCAAAGCTCAATCTCTTTCTCAACTCAAATCAGAATATAGGATAGTTTGTTTTATGGAACTTGAACAATCACTTCATACATCCACTTGACTAGGCTTCAATCAACTCTACTCAACCAATCACTCAAAGAAACAACCCTTTCTCACAAACCCTAGTCCAAGCATGTAATCACCAACTCAAAATATTTCCAACAATGCTCAACAACAAATCTCACATAACAATGATACTCATGTTCTTTTCAAACCCTAGTTCAAGTTCTTTGCACAACAACTCACTTCAACAACAATGCTCATAAAACAATCTTCACATAACAATGATACTCATGTTCTTTTCTAACTCAAGTTCTTCACACACCCAATGGCTTCAACAACAATGCTTATCAAACAAGGTTTTAACCACAACTCTTAATTTCAGAAAACCTTGAAGCAATAACTCAAACACTTCACTCAACCAATGATCTCAACAACAATGCTTATCAAACAAGGTTTTAACCACAACTCTCAATTTCAGAAAAACCTTGAAGCAATAACTCAAACACTTTCGAAAAGGAAACCCTAATCAAATCCTTTTCACTCCAAACTTTATTTTCAAACAACCAACTCAACCAAAGAAGAATTTGCCCATACCTTTTTGCTTGACAAGGAGTTGATCTCACAAATCTGCCACACTCACAATTACTTCTTTGCCAATCTCAATAAGGGTTAGAAGATAATTTTCTCAACACAACATAACACAAAAATAATACCAAAATTACACCTTATCACTCCAACTTAATTAATAATCAACACCCTCACAATAATCATAAAAACCCTTTAATTCAAATTAACACAATACCCACAAAGTCTTAATCCTCCAAAAATCAATATAGCAATTTAAGACTTTATTAAAAATTAAAACCAGAAATCCTCTTATAGCTCCAAATGATAATTCTCAACAACCACCACTTTTCTACAAAGCAACCTTACCAAAAAATTCCATTAATCAAACCTTATACCTCCCAACTTAGGCAAATAACAAACTTTAATGCAAAAATATTTACCTCATTTTTGGAGGGAATCGAACCCTCAACCTTGCCCACAATGTGCACCTTAGCCGTGGTCAAAGTCACCGCACGAGCTATGCGCTCATTTGTGATTAACGAAGCACCACGTGCTTCTTAATCTCCTAACACCTTCCACCTTGGGCAAAAGAACGTGCACCGTGGATGCCTTAACCAACACAACTCACGATGCACCCACCGAGATTCGAACGCAAACCCTCTCGCAAGCCAACACTTTCGCGCTTCCCAAAATACCACTAGGCCACGTTGTCCTATGCGACTTCAAGGATTAAAGCTTCCTCCTTTAAACGCTTCGTTGTCATGACTTTCGCAAAAACTCACGAGCTCTTATCTTCGCATGCCAATATTTTAATTTCGAGCAAGGATAATTAATTTGGACTTTGGGCGTTGTATTTATATGCTTCCTCCATTACTTTGAAGACGTCGATGCTCTCCATGTTATCTTCCACGACATCTGTATCGCTCCAAATTTTTTGCATCCTTACCTTCAGGCTATAGGATTCGTGCTCGGAAGGAGGATGGGAAAAGGATGGCACGGTACCTCGGACTGAGAGGCCTTGCAAAGGTCCCGCCTCTCGAGGGAGGTGTATTATGGTGACTTTTCGATGGATGGTGGGTTCACCAAGAAACGTTTGAATGGAAGTTTCCATGCCTAGGTTGGGAATGTGTTTAATGTGTTCAGTTTTATCTTTAAATATTCGAGTCCTAGGTTTGGCCAAATGAATCTAAGTTCTATTATGAAAATGTAGACTAAATGAAATACAGCAAACAGATTTGAATAGAAAACAAAGAGAAAAAGCTAAATTACAGAGCCATACCTGATCCGGATGTCTGATGGAGGTTCTGATTCTTGAAGCAGATAGGATCGTCTGGAATTTGACGAGATCGTCTTCGACCTGCAGGATCGTCTGAGATCTGACGAATTCGTCAGAGACCTGCAAACAGAGAAATAGACACAAAATACAAAAAATGCAGTAATGCTAATAGAGGATAATGATGTAAAATGACAATAAGGATGTTAACAGATAATCCTAAATAGAAATGCAAGTAAGTTGCAACACTTTAATAGCGAATCATGACCTTATTATGCAATTAAACTACATGGGTGAACTCCAAAATGCAAAATAATAAAGAATAATCATAAGATTAATTAAATATAGAATAATGCAGCAGAAAGTAATGAGGAAATGCAAACTCTGGGCACTGATTACCCCCAATGTAGACTGCAGTCGATATCGTCTCAAATTGGTGCAAAATCATCTCGAATTGAATAGGATCGTCCACGACAAACTAAGCTTGCTCCGGTTGAAGAATGACAAGGTTCCTGCAACAAAATTTGGATAAGACAAGTGCAAATGGTAATTCAGGATGTTTTAGTGCATGTAAAGTCAAGTTACAGGAAATTTCAACCAAGGGGATGCCAAGGGGGAGTCCTAAGTTTAAATAGGCTTAGGAGAGAGGTTAGGAGGTTGGAGATCATCCCAATTTGGGAGATCTCCAATGGGGAGGGTCTCTAACGACGCAGACACGCTTCTGCCCGGATTAGAGACATCGTTGGAACAGAGGCTAATTGGGAAAAATGAGTTTTGGGACAAGATCGTCTGGACGTCCTAGCCCAAACGAAATTATCCGATCTGAGGCAATATCGTCTGATCGACGATGATATTGTCAAACGATCAAAACAAACTCTAAAAATGGCGTAGGGAAGGAGGAAACGGGTTAAACGACGGTTTAGGAGCGGTTTTGGGGGTTGAAATTTGAATTTGAATATTTACTAGAGTAATTGTAATTATTTAAGGTTTTACTGTGCCAATTTTAGGGTGCTACATTTTGCCTCCTCTTTAGCGAATTTTCTGAAGAAAATGCATTAAAGATGAGTTCTTCTCTATCTACGAAAAAGCAAAAATTATTCCCATTTTTAGGCGACGATTCTAGGTCGAATCGTACGATAGTTTACTATGGTTCCCCCTCCGTGTTTTTACCCAAATCGAACGTTTGAGATAAAAACACGAAAAAGAAAAATTTTAAAAAAGTTGTTAAGTGTTTTTGAATAAAATTAAGAAAAATAGGGTGAAAACCTAATTCATTATTACTGTTCATTTTCCTAGTTTTTAGAGCTCTGGAGACAAGATGGTCGAGACAGTGCACAAATCAACAGAGGTCCGGCGCGGGCTATGGGTAAGGATCTGAACTTAGTTTAGAATGCTTTACTTTAGAATTCCATGCTTTTTAGATTAAATTTGATTGATTTTTGAGCCTCGCGACCATTTTTGGGCCATCGATGTCGTCGAGACAAAATCATTTCGATTTCGTCGATTTCATCTAAGGGCGAAATCGACAATAGGGGGATGATTTCGTCCAATAAGGGACGATTTCCTCATGCGAAATCGAAGATGATTTGCTCAAATTGGGGACGATATCGTCCAATTGTGGACGATATCATCATTTATAAAATTGAACTTATTTTGACTTGCATTTTTAATTGATGATTTATTAATGATTTTTATTGTTGATTTTGTTTATGTTGTAGAGAGGATTACTAAAGAGCAAAGAATGGAAATACGATGGACTAAGGGATGAATTGGCCGCCCTGTCTCAGGCAGAGCGAGATTAGCTGGCTCAGGTCGGCTTGTAGCATGTGGCAGAGATGCCACAGGTTTCTACAGATATGGGGCTATTGATAGCCCTAGCAAAGAGGTGGTATTCGGGTTCTTCCTGTTTCTTGTTACTGATAGGGGAGATGACTCTCACACTGGATGATGTATGGAGGATTTTGTGGATCCCCATATAAGGACGGCTGATCACTCCCATGGCCAATCAGGGCCATGTGATGATGCGACTGTGTGGCGATATGAGCTTCTCCCTGGAGAAGGGCAAAGTGAATATCGAGTCGCTGCACCAGATGCTTGGAGCATCTAGACTCACATGGGTTTTGGTTGAGGTGGTAGGTGGTCTTCTGCTGCGCCACCAGAGCGGATACAGGGTACCATGGGTACTGACAGATGTGGTCTACAACATGAGAGACCACGGATACAGGTTTTCTTGGGGGAGCTTTGTACTCTACCAGTTGTATAGGATACTTCATGGGGTCGTATACAAGGGTGGTCGATGTCTGGTTATGACATCACTACTACAGGTTTGGTGCTGGGAGCACATTGCGGTGTAAAGGCTGATAGGGCTCCCACTGACAGGGATTGACGGGGAGAGGCCCTAAGTTTTCTACTGATGGCTCCAGAGAGGGGCATAGCGGTGGATAGATCTTCCAGTGTCCCAGAGACTACTTGATGACCTTGTCTCCAACCAGATCACCTGGAGGCCTTGGAGAGATCATCTAGGGGGGGCCGAGGACGGACAGGAGCTGGCTCGCATTAGGCAATTTTTTTGGCTGAGGATGGAGAGGGGAGAGGTGGAGATCCATCGATATGACCGAGTTTTGAGGCATTTCAGTCTACAACAGGGGATCCCATATCTAAGAGACTACAAGTTTTCTCGAACTGTTCGGGATAACACTACAGTTAGCGGGGCTCCAGATATGCAGCGATTCTAGAGTCAGGACATAGATGATGCCCCCATTCAGCCTGTGGATGGGGACGACACTGGGGTAGCCAATGGCTATGATGCTTGGTACATAGGCATCTTCCCTCCTCGGATGACGAGGGCTCAGGGTCCGATTCACGTAGTTGTGCATCGGATGGGGAGGCGGCGCTAGGCAACCATTGAGGCAGCACAGGGTCACAGTGGGAGAGAGCAGAGGAGACCATAGGCTCAGTAGAGGCCGTGGCAGCGGGAGAGGAGGGAGGAGAGACCCCCTTCTCCACAGAGAGAGAGACCACCATCGCCCGATAAGGGCAAGGGTGTGGACACAGGAGAGAGTAGTGATATGGCTACTCTCTGGACAAAGACTGTCCGTCTCCAGGCATAGGTTTAGAATTTACAAGAGGAGGTTGCATGACACTGAGCGGAGGCTACACAGCTCAGAGATGAGGTTGCACACCTCAGAGCATGAAGCGGAGGAGCGAGCACTCAGGAGTTGGCACGATCGATTTCTCAGACCGTGTTCTACCAGGGTATCTACTTCCAGATGGTGCCAGATGGTCAGAGGGTACAGCTACCAGCCGGCATTGCTGACCCGATTAGGATTGGGTCGTCGAGGACTTCATCTCGATTGATGACAAGGACTCGTAGTACCACACATACTACGATGGGGCCACCTCGTCCATCATAGGGTAGGGGAGGAGATGAGGCTGAGAGCTCGAGGGGTTCTCGAGACACTACATAGAGGATATATGATTGAGAGGATTGAGTATGCGAAGATGTAGATTGTGGCATACCAATCTAGTTTTGATATGATGTACATATATTTGACATATATATAGATGAGATATTTTTTGATCATATGACCTGTATTATGATGATATGACTTGTTTATATGTTTTTATGATGCTTTAATGTTTGAAGTGTGATTTATTTGATGATTCATGTAATTATGTTGTTGGAAATATTATAATTTTGATGTCATGCTGTAAAATTTTAAATGAAATAATCTGATGTAACAAATTGGTTGTTGTGATGATAATTTGATAAAAAATAAAAGGGACTTTTAACAATAATTTCAAAGGACATTGTCGCTGTTATAGACCATTTCATGGAGTCGCCGCTCACTCGGTCGTCAAGCTAATCCCAGTATAGAAATATTGCTAAAAGTAAAAGGGTGCTTAAGAGACTGTCTTAAGATTTTGTTGTGATGATGCAAATGATGATGATGATGATTTTGTTTTTCAAATTTTTCATGAAAATATTATGCATGAAATATTTTAAAATGAATTTTGCTAGGCATAAATTCCTAAGTGTGATAAAATGTTGAATAATTCCTTAGAAATTATACCATCATTGCAAATTTGCATATTGACATAATGACATGAAATGGTGATAATGTGCATGCTTTTTAAAAACATAATTGTATAACAGAATGATTTAAGTCATATGTTTTTATGATTTTAAATAAATGGGGAATAAAAATTGGTACAATGGTTTGCGCTAGGCATAGAATATTTAGGTATAGACTTATACCATCATCGCGAAATCCAAAAGAAGTTGATATAATAGTTTTATTGTATGGTTGATTTGTAATTGTTGAAAATAAACAGAAAATATGAAGAGGAGGACTTGCGCTAGGCATAAGACTCCCATTTAAGTTCTGGAACTATACCATCATCGCGAAAGTCGACAATATATATATATATATGTGTGTGTGTGTGTGTGTGTGTGTGTGTGTGTGTTTATTGTATGGTTTGAAAGAAATTTTGATTTTTTATTATGCATGTAGTTGTCTTTATGCGAGAAAGGAAAAATGAAATTATTCCAGACAATTTGCAAAGATATTTCAAAGTATCTCGAAGACAAAAGTTAGATTTATAAGGAATCCCATGTGCATATGTGAGTTCATTTCCAATATTGATTTATCATAATGATACACAAAATCTCTCAAATACAAATGTGTGTGCAATTGCTATGTTCATTTACCAGTTTTGAGCAAGATAATTTGATACAAGTGATTTGAATGAACCAAATAAGTGTTCATTAACCATGATTTTAGATGCATATAACCATACTAGACTACTATGTAAGTTGGATTATCAAGAGCTAGCTAATCCATAAGCAGACATGGGTCTATACAAAAGAAGGTCACTAATGTGACAGACATATCGCCACGCTAGGAGTTACCCAAGGCCAAGCAGGTTGGGCACAAACCACCTGTTATGGGGCTTACCTCACAGTTTTCGAATAATTGAGAATTCCATGGATTCAAGCTCATCAACCCTTCTTTTCTTTTCAAAGGGTAGGGAGAGGGATTTTATTGCTTTTTCTTTTGCTTTATTTTGCTTTTATTTTGTATTTTTGCTTGATTTTTGAGATAATGCCTGAAACATTGTTGTAATGATATAAAATAACATTTTTCTTTTTCTTTTTTTCTTGAACTTTGCTTTTCTTCCTATGCTAGGGATACTTGCTCGGATTATCTATAGAGCAAGGTATTTTTATTCTGGGTAGGGGTGAGCTTGTCCTTTTGCAAATTCTCAAATATTCTAGACCATGTGCATGATAGGATAGCAGGGGAAACTTTTTGTTCAAGAAACCACTTCTACTATGTAGCATAGCATGGACATTACAAATATAATAATTTTATTGTGAAAGGATATTCTTGGTTTAAGTAAATAACAAGATCAATTCTCTGTGCTCAAACTTTATTTAATTGAATTTTGTGGACTTTGATATAAGAGATATCATGCCAGATAAAAATCAAGATATTTATTTTGTGTTTGTGAAAGTGAGGGATTCCAAATAAATGCTAATTTATCCAAAATAATTTGAAATATATTACTGCAACATTTGTAAGAAGAAATATATACAAATACTTTTTGGGAAGTTTGAGAATGTTGACTCTCTCTTTCTTCTTTATTTTGTTTTGGTTTTGAAAGAGTCAAGAATATTGTTGTTTTTATTTTTATTATTTTTGTTTGTTTTTATTTTTGTGTAAACAATTTGATATATTTTTAAAATAAAACAACATGCAAAATATGTACAAATGATGAAATGACTAAATTTTATGCATAATATCGCCTAAGATGCATAATATTCGTAGGTTATTTTAAATCTTTACCATCTAAGGTAGCTAATTTGTATGCTCCTGATTCAAATTTAGCAGTGATAATGTAGGGTCCTAGCCAGTTGGGTTCAAATTTACCTTTAAGGTCTTTATTTGCATTAGTATTTTTTTTTTTTTTTTTTAAAACAAGGTCGCTGATCTCAAAGGATCGATGACGAAATTTTTTAGCATATGATATTTTAAGCTTGTTTTGGTAGGCACGGAGATGCTCCAAAGCATTGATGCGCTTTTCATCTAGAAGTTCCAGATGACTGAGTCTGCCAGCTCGATAATCATCTCCTACTTTGGTATCTTGAAGTAGTAGAGCCAGAGAAGGAACTTCTAATTCAAAGGGAAAAACAGCTTCAACACTATAAACCAAAACAAAAGGTGAAGTTCCAGTGGGGGTTCTAACACTAGTTCGATAGGCCCACAAGGCTGGATATAATTGAATGTGCCAATCACGGCTAGATTTATTGACCAATCTTTTGAGAATTTTGATTAAGGTTTTTTTAGATGCTTCTGCTTGACCATTACCCTGAGGATAATAGGGAGTGGACCAGCGATGTTGAATCTTATATTTTTGGAATAATTTCTTAACATCTTTGTTTTTGAAACAAGTTCCATTATCAGAGATGAGATTTGCAGGAATTTTGAACCTACAAATGATTTGATTAAAAATAAATTTAGAAACTTGTGTGCCAGTGCAGGAAGCTAAAGGCATAGCTTCAACCCACTTCATGAAATACTCGGTGGTGGTTATGATGAATTTGTGTCCATCAGATGACACAGGATTGATTTTGCCAATAATGTCTAAGCCCCATTTTGAAAAGGGCCAAGGATATGAAATAGCCTGCAGCTCTTGTGCAGGCGCATGGATAAGGTCAGCATGTTTTTGGCACTTGTCTCAATGGTGCACATACTCATGTGCATCATTCTCCATGGTAGGCCAAAAGTATCCTATCCTAAGGAGATTTTTAGCAATGACACTACCACTAAAGTGTCCTCCACAAGATCCATCGTGGGCTTCACTCAAGGCTGATTTGGATTCTGCTAAATTCAAACATCTTAATAGTATACCATCAAAAGATATCCTATACAAAGTATTGCCAATTATTACAAATCAACTTGCTCGTCAACGTAATAACCGATCCTAGTTTCTATTAGAATTGGCAGGGAAAGTCCTATTTTGGAGAAAATCAATTATATTTGTATACCAAGGTTCAGGAGTAGTTTCATTTATTAGAAACACATCCAAAGGTTCTAAGCATGACTTATTTGAAGCGGGTTCCTGGAGTCGACGAATAATGATAGTGACATATTCATCATATAACTCCAAGGGCAGGAGAGATGCAGTTTTGGCCATAGCATCAGCTGCACGGTTGCAAGTTCGAGGAATAGCTTCCAAGGTAACTTGATCAAATAGAGACATTAATTGTAAAACATAGGCTTTATATGGGTGTAGTTTACCATCTCTGGTCTGATAAACTTCATTAATTTTGTTTATAACAAGTTGAGAATCACCAAAAACTAATAGATGTTTAATTTTTAGCGCCAAGGTAGCTCGTAATCCAAGGATTAGAGCTTCATATTTAGCAGTATTATTGGTGCAAGAAAATTTTAATTTGAAGGATAGAGGAATAAGATGTTTTTGTGAGGATATTAAAATAATACCCGCACTTGCCCCACTCATGCATCGGGCTCCATCAAAGTATAAGGACCATTGTTCAATATGGTTCGCCTCTAATTGAAGGCATTCATCAGAAACTCAATGATGAGGGGATGGGTAGACTCTAAGGGTGCAGTGACTAATTGATATGCTATGATTTGACCCTTAACAGACTTTTGTCCTATGAACGTGAGGTCAAACTCACTTAGAGAAAGAACCCACTTGGCTGTACGACCTAATAAATAAGGTCGACTCATGAGATACCTCAAGGGATCATATTTAGCAATGACATAGGTTTTTTGACTAAGCATATAATGGCGTAATTTCTACGTAGAAAATACGACTGCTAGACATAGTTTTTCTAATTCTGTGTAGCGGATTTCATAACTGATGAAGGTTTAGCTAATATAATAATTAGCACGTTCTCTCTTCGCATCATCAAGCTGAGCTAACATAGCTCCTAAGGCAGAATCTGAAGCTGAAATATACAGGAGAAATGGGTGATCAGGTCTAGGTGGAGAAAGCACAGGTGGGTTAAGGAGGTATTGTTTGAGAAGTTCAAAATATTCTTTACATTCATCGTCCCAATTAAAAGAGACATCCTTCTTAAGGATCTTAAGAAAGGGACCGATTTTGTTCACCAACTTATCGATGAAGCGACGGATAGCTTGAAGCTTACCTTGTAAACTTCGTAACTCAGATATATTGGTAGGTGCGGGCATATCAGTGATAGCCACAATCTTGATAGGGTCAATTTTGATCCCACGTAAAGAAACTATAACCCCTAATAGTTTACCAGACTTAACTCCAAATATGCATTTGGTTGGATTTAATCGAATAAGATATTCTCTTAATCGATTAAAAACTTTTCTTAAATCATCTAAATGATTATCTTCATTAATAGAGAGAGCTATAATATCATCTACATAATCATGTAGGATATCATGCATCATATCATGAAAAATATAAGTCATAGCTCGTTGATAGGTTGCGCCTGTGTTCTTTAAGCCGAATGGCATCACTTTCCAACAAAAGGTACCCCGAGGGGTAATAAAGGTTGTTTTAGCCTGAACTTCAGGAGCTATCCTGATCTGATTATAGCCAAAGAATCCATCCATTAGGGACATCATTCCACTCCCGACAGTAAATTCAATGATTTGATCCATGTTTGGAAGAGGAAAATCATCTTTAGGGCATGCAACGTTAATATCTCTAAAGTCTGTGCAAACCCTAACTTTGGTAGCTTCTTTCTTGGTGACTGGAACTACATTTGAGATCCATTTACAATAATCAATATCTTGTATAAAAACAACATTCAGGAGTTTTTCTAACTCCCCTTTGACTAGCAGGGCCACTTTGGGATGCATTTTTCTAAGTTTTTTTTTAATAGGTTTGGCATCCGGATGGACTAATAGATGATGCATGACTACAGAAGGGTCCAGACCTGGCATATCTTCATATGTCCAAGCGAAGACATCTTCATATTCTTTAAGCAATGCAATGTATTGATCTTGATTTTATTGACTTAATTCTGATCCAATATTGATTATGTGAGGATTATCCTCAGTTCCAATGTTAACTTTAATGACGTTTTCTACTTCCATGTGTAGATCTCTTTCAAAATTAGGTGGGGCGGGTGAGACGCCCAATTCTTGTAATTATTTTAAGATTAACTTGGATAATTCATCTTAAGGATTAGTGGCCTCAAGCTGGTCTATAGTTGGTATAGAACCATCAAAATAAAATCCATTGTGTAACATTTCTTCAACGGAGGCAGCATGGAAAATATCTCCTTCCAACTCGTCATCGGATTCAACGATCATTTCAGGGTAAGCTATGGATAGCATGTTACATGTAAATGGCTAATTTTTTAGAGGCAAATCATCACGCCTATCCAAATAATCTTGATAACATATGAGTTGATCATCATATTCAAAAGGAAAGGGTTAACCCTTACTAGGAAATAGGCCCACACCACAACGGGCAGGCCACGGTTCTACCTCGAAAGGTTCTTTCATACCATTTTGGAAAGGTCCCAAGCCTTTCCCTTTATATCCCATTTTAAGCATTATAGGTTTAGCTTTAATATACTCAATAGTAAAATAACATCGAGCATATCCATCATGATGAGTTTTGATATTCCGGGGTATTTTTCCCCAGTCATATCCTTTATAAATGAAGGCACAACTCCCGACTTGGTAAGTACTTCCCATAGGTTTTGGGAGGCCCAAAGTACGAGGAGATGGCGTCAAGTTATTTAAAAGAATTGAATCTTGCATGAAAGCATTTGTTTTTTCTGATATTAATATTATGGATAAATCTGGTAAAAGTTCATCAGAAAGAGCATAAGATGTAGAAGGATCATTCCCTATATCTTTAGATGTGGAAGGTATGATAGATGTTGATAATATGGAAGTGTTAATGAATGGGTCTATAGGTTTTGAAATTATAGGGATAGAACATGAAGGATTGTTTGTAGATTGAAGATTTTTTTGAGGTTCTAGTGTGGTTTGTTTAGAATATTGTTGATCTATATATGAGGGTGAAATTAATGAAGGAGAAATAGGTGAAGCTATGGGAGTGTGTTTCACAGTTTTAGATGAAAAATAAGAATTAGGATGTGTGGATGACAGATCAGGGCAAAATTGAACTCCAACAGGTTCTGCCAAAGCACACATATCAAAGGGTCTAGGATCACCATGGATAGTGACCAACTGATTTTTAAATTTTAATTTAACACATTGGTGTAAAGTTGATGGGATGGCCCGCATTGCATTGATCCAAGGACGACCCAAGAGTATATTGTACGATGCGGGGCAATGTACAATAAACACGATTGTATCTAGGGTTCTAGGACCAACTTGCAATGGTAAGGTAATGACTCCACATGTTTCTTGTGTCTCATCATTGAAAGCTTTGATAATCATGTCAATTTTCTTCGTTTCATCACTTCTAAAGCCAAACCATTGGTAGAAGTCAAAGGTGCAAATGTTTAGAGATGAACCATTATCAATCAAGACTCTTTTAACAGCTACATCTCCAATTAGAGCAGTATTATATAAGGGATTATCCTTATGTAAACTGTGTTGTGGGATATCTTTATCCCGAAAGTCAATACAATCGACTTCTCTAGTGATGATAGTATGGGCCATGGCTTCAGGTTGAATATTTTGAGGTACCATAATTTGGCTTAATGTAAGCATTAAATCATCCCTATGGGTAGGAGAAGATCTTAATAGATCCAAGAGAGAAATTTTGGCTGTAGTATTGGATAATTGCTCATTAATATTGTAAGGGGGTTTAGGTTGAACATTGGAAGCATGATTCCCTTTATTGGGATTTTTCAAAACAAATGGAGTTGATCCATCATTCTGATTTGGTTCTTGTTGAGAATTTTGAGCTTGTTGTCGGGTAACGACTTCAATGGTACCTACAATGTTATATTGAAGATGCTGAACTGGTCTCGGTTGAGCGTTTATGGCTTGTTCATTAGGGAGGAATTGATTAGAAGAGGGTCGAGTAGTAACTCTTCTAGGAAATGGTTCTTCTAGAACCATAGCATTTGTGATAGGTTGAATAGGGTCTAATTCATTTTTAGAACTATTCGATTGGTTTGAAGTGATTTCCATGTCACTTTCAGTATCTAATTCTATATCACTAGGATCGGGAGTTTGAAAATTATGTAGGGGCCTGGTCGTGACCAGGGATAAGGTTGTGTCAAATGTTTGAGGATCCTGAATAGGTAATTGTCCGCTAATAGTTCCTACATATCGAGTAGGAGGAGGAACATTATGATGTTCAATTTGGTTGGCCACCTCTTTACCATGTATTGGTAAAGGATGTTGAAATATGTCTAATAATTGATTAGCATTTTGATTTTGATTTTGGGGAATGTTCTTTTGAGAATTATTAGGAGCATTTTGTTTAGGTTGGAAAGCTTGCACCTCCATTTCATTATTATCAATCAATTCTTGTATTTTATGCTTTAACCTTTTACAAGCATTGGTAGAGTGTCCAGGCCCTTTATGGAAATCATAGTGTAAGTCAGCTCTGTATCCGGGTATGGTTGGATCAGGTTCTTGGATAGCTGGTAATTGAATCAAACCTCTTTCGAGTAATTGAGGTAAAATAGTTGATAATGGTTGATTCAATCTAGTAAATTCTTGAGGAGGTTTATCAGGAGGTTTCAATATAAATTTTTCTGTTGTCTTCGTTGCATTGATATTAGCAACATTTTCTTTGTCAGTGACTCCGTCACCTATGACTTGTTTGTTTTTATATTTATTTCTGGATGTTTTCTCATCATCCTTCTTCCTAAGTTGGCCTCTCCTAATGAGGGCATCTTCTACTCTTTGAGCTAAATCTATAGCTTGATCGAAGGTAGTTAAAGTAGCAGTTGATAACTCATAAGATATTTGTTCTTGCAAATTATTAATAAAAATGTCCAACATTTCCCTATAAGGTAGCACAAAGTGCAGTTTTCCTGTCAACCGCCTCCATCTAGCTAAGAAATCAGCAAAACATTCATCTTTGTCTTGTTTTAAGTTGTATAAATCTTTAATGGTGACATGCCCCTCGATGTAGGCACTAAATTGATGGACAAAAGATTCAGCTGTTTCTTCAAAATTTATCAAAGAATGAGTGGGAAATTGATAGTACCAATCTAATGCCATTCCACCTAAGCTTTTCGGGAACATTTTTAGTAATAGCAAGTCATCATGTGATATATCATGACATGCTATCCTAAACATGTGAAGATGCTCTATGGGATCTTTAGTTCCTTTATATATAGGCAGGACGGACATGGGAAAGTGTTTAGGGTATGGTTGTGCTACAACTATGGGATCCAAAGGTTGACTACGTATCTCTCAATAATTGTACGAGGGACGATAGGGATCTATCTGGTCCATACGCGAAGCTAACTGTTTCACCATGGCTTCCAGATTATTGGTTTGCCCACCATATTGGTTCGATAGGGCATTAATATGAGATTTGTGAACATATGGAAGGACATGAATATTAGATGCTATATTGCTATTGTGTAAATTGTTGGTAGGAAAGGTGTTATGAAGAAATTTTGAAGTTGTATTATGCTGTATCCCAGATTGTTGAAAATTGGTGTTTGGCTTCATTTTAGATTTGTGTTTACTTGAAGCATATTGATCAATAGTTTGGCAAAGTAAAGCAGTGAAAGAAGTTTTATTTTGTGTGGGAATAATTTTAGGCTCAATAACAGGTTCCTTAGGAGGTTGGGTAACCTATTGTTTTGGCATGTTTTGAATCATAGTGACCATATCTCTATTGGATGGTCTAGCCTTATCACTTTCTTGATCAATAAAAGACAAGGGATTAGTGTGCACATCAAACATATGTTCCATGGCTGCTTGAGTGTCACTAATTTGCCCTTTATCAATACGAACTGCCATATTAAGAGTGTCAATGTTATTATTGAAAAATTTTCAGAAATGATCTAAGTTATCAAAAGCAATAGTTCCATCTGGAGCTACTCTAGGGGATGAGGATCCATCCTCTTTAACATTTTCTTCTTGTTCATCTACAACAAGCTCATCGTCTTGCTGGTCTAGAGTTTCTTCTTTCGTGATTGGATCCTTAGGAAGGACATTTGGGTTTCTTGTTTTGTCTTCTAACCAATCTTCTTCTTCTCCTTCTATTTGTTTACCATTCCTAAGTTTAGGCATTGTGCTTAACTTAGATTTCAGAAAAAAAAAAAAAATATATATATATATATATATATATATATATATATATATATATATATATATATATATATATATATATATATATATATATATATATATATATATGCAACAAGCTTAAGAGGTATATATTAATTATATACCTACTACAATATTTAAAATGAAATGTTTTGGTTTTTGTTATGTTTTTTTTTTTTAGTTTTTCTTGTTTTTTTTTTTGTTTTAATAACAATATTATAAAGGTAACAAACAACACACAAAACACAAGAAATAATAATAATGAAAGCAATGATCTAGTTTTCTATAAACAATTTATAAATATCATTAATGGGATCAAGTTCTTCAGGAGTCATGAAGTGTTCTTCTTCAAATTGAAAATTTTCTTTCAAGAATTTAATGAAAAGCGCTATAGAAATACCATGTATTTCAGATTCTGGTTGATAATAATAATTCTCACGACAATATTCACGATACAACATAGCTCTAGGAGTTCTGTTCCATCTTCTAATCATAAGATCGGTTTCTTGGGATTCTATATGAACTAGAAATTGGCATACCACAGCTGCGTTCTTGAGGTATTCCTCGAAGATGAAAATTTTTGAAGACACAAGAGCTCTCCTATAAGCTAACCATCTATGGCAGGCTCTCTGAAGTTCATGATAAAATACGAGTTGATGAGGATCCAGGATTCTATCTAGGACAAGCCTTTTGATTTGTTTAATTTTTGTTGACCTAGATGAAATGACACCTAGTCTCCTATCAAGTTCATCCCACAAAAGTTGGTTTCTATCTATTTCAGGCACACTAAGCACAGAATTGATTTCTATGGCTGCTAGTTGGTTTTCAACATTTATAGTAACTGCTAATATTTTCTTAGGAGCTACCATATAGACGTGATATGCAACTTAGTATTTTCTAATGATTTTAAATGCATCTATGTTTTTTTTTTCAAAAGGTTTTAAATGCATTCACGTCGGGTTCACCAAAATGTATCGCTCCAATTTTTTTGCATCCTTACCTTCAGGCTATAGGATCCGTGCCCGAAAGGAGGATGGGAAAAGGATGGCACGGTACCTCGGACTGAGAGGCCTTGCGAAGGTCCCGCCTCTCGAGGGAGGTGTATTATGGTGATTTTTCGACGGATGGTGGGTTCACTAGGAAACGTTTGAATGGCAGTTTCCATGCCTAGGTTGGGAATGTGTTTAATGTGTTCAGTTTTATCTTTAAACATTCGAGTCCTAGGTTTGGCCAAATGAATCTAAGTTGTTCTATTATGAAAATGCAGACTAAATGAAATACAACAAACATATTTGAATAGAAAATAGAGAGAAAAAGCTAAATTACAGAGCCATACCTGATCCGGATGTCTGATGGAGGTTCTGATTCTTGAAGCAGACAGGATCATCTCGAATTTGACGGGATCGTCTCCGACCTGCAGGATCGTCTGAGATCTGATGAATTCGTCAGAAGAATTCATCATAGACCTGCAAACAGAGAAATAGACACAAAATACAAAAAATGTAGCAATGCTAATAGAGGATAATGATGTAAAATGACAATAAGGATGTTAACAGATAATCCTGAATAGAAATGCAAGTTGTAACACTTTAATAGCGAATCATGGCATTATTATGCAATTAAACTACATGGGTGAACTCCAAAATGCAAAATAATAAAGAATAATCATAAGATTAACTAAATATAGAATAATGCAGCAAAAAGTAATGAGGAAATACAAACTCTGGGCACCAATTGCCCCCAATGCAGACTACAGTTGAGATCGTCTCAAATTGGTGCGAAATCGTCTCGAATTGAACAGGATTGTCCATGACGAACTGAGCTTGCTCCGGTTGAAGAATGACAAGGTTCCTGCAACAAAATTTGGATAGGACAAGTGCAGATGGTAATTCAAGATGTTTTAGTGCATGTAAAGTCAAGTTACAGGAAATTTCAGCTAGGGGGATGCCAAGGGGGAGTCCTAAGTTTAAATATGCTTAGGAGGGAGGTTAGGAGGTTGGAGATCATCCCAATTTGGGAGATCTCCAATGGGGAGGGTCTCTAACGGCGTAGACACACTTTTGCCCGGATTAGAGACACCGTTGGAACAGAGGCTAATTGGGAAAAATTAGTTTTGGGACAAGATCGTCTGGACGTCCTAGCCTAGACGAAATCGTTCGATCTGAGGCGATATCATCTGATCGGTGACGATATCGTCAAATGGTCAAAACAAACTCTAAAAATGGTGCGGGAAAGGAGGAAACAGGTTAAACGTGGTTTAGGAGTGGTTTTGGGGGTTGAAATTTGAATTTGAATATTTACTAGAGTAATTGTAATTATTTAAGGTTTTACTCCACCAATTTTAGGGTGCTACAACATCGACGGAGATTATAAAGGCTTCAAATGTCTTTTGTCTTAAACCCAACCTTTGGGTTTATAAAATATATTTAAACTTTATAAAACCGAATTTGCATTATAAAATATTATAATGAGAATTATAAATGTTTTATTGGGGTTTTCACCATCACTTTAATATTATAATAACCATTATTATAGTATTATTACTTTGATAAATTACTTCCATCTCACTGCATTCCATGTCGTAAATAATATTTATTTACAAAATTTAAATTCTCATTGAATTTAAATAATTTATAAAAATAAATATTATATCTCCTTTTGAACTCTTAACTTCTACACTAATTATCTTGATCTTTGACCTTCTTCCTGGATATTAAATAACCATTTTTAACCCCTTTGTTTCCTGCTAAATTCCTTGATATTAATGATGACTTTATCTGGTGACATCAATGACAACTTTGACTTAGGAACTCAAAATGTCCAAAAATCTACGACATAATTGAAGTGCACATCGTGTGAAGAATACCAACTATTGGAAGTTGAAGAAATTTTATGCACAGTGGGAGTTTGAGCACAACGATGGTTTGTGCATGATAGGAGTTCAATGTTTGGCAGTTTGAAAAGCTTGCACACGGTGAAGTATACTTGAACTAGCAATTGTAAGGATTGAAGAACTTGCACACAGTGGTGATAGAGTTTTTTAGTGTGGTAGAAGCAATTGTTGTTCAAATGTCTATGTGATTCCAATGCATTTCAAGCAAATGAAATAGTTGTAGCAAAAAGAAAATTTTGGACAATAAAGTTGATATCACCTACAAGATCCACGTAGTAGATAAAGTAATAAGCATCAGAGTTAAACATTGTGGATTTACCGTCTGAGTAAAGACATCACAAAAGTTTTGTGAGTGCAGATAAGTAAGAGAAAAATTAAATTTGTTATTTAATTTTTGCAAAGGTTAGCGATGTCATCGTGTTGGGAGAGTTTGGCTTTGTGTTTGTGTTGAGGATTTAAATCCCACATCCACCCTACAAAATATGTCAAGGATTTTAAAGACCCTATGCATTATAGGAGAATTGTGAGCACCTCATGGTATCCACGATGCCCAATTTGAGGTCACTGACGCTTTGTGTGTCATACGTAGACACACCTAGTTGGAGGGTGTTGACATCTTGCAAGACATGTGGTGCCCATAAAATTTGTTGAGAAATTTATAAGCAATATTTCTCCGTGGATGTAGCCCATGTTGGGTGAACCATGTTAAATCTATGTCTCTTATTGTTGGGAATTTTGGATACTTTGGGTACATTGCCTTTGCTCAAGTGTATAAGTTGTCATTGATGTCAAGAAGCTCTTGAAGGAATTTGATTTGATGTCAAATAATTTGTTTTGATGAAGGTTACAGACATGACAGTTTCAAAGGTCTTTTGCAAACCCCAAGTTGGCAGGTTTAGAGATTACAGGTGGATGCATTGGTTTAATGCATTTGGGTCTAGGAGGAAGTATTTATTTAAATAATTAAAAACCTTGTTAAGGTTCCATTTAATTATTTTTAAATAAATAAATTATTATTTGCAATGGGTTCTCCTAATCCATGGCGCAAATGTTTTAAGTTGTGGGCGCTAGCAAAGACCTCCGTCGACGTGTTAAACTTCTCGCCGACGTCAAAGAGCTTATGGTAAATTGCATATAAATCTCCCTCGATGAAAACAAAGAATTATCCCATCCGAATTTCGAAAGGAGTTGCTCGTTGTAAATTCGACTGTGTCTTTGCTGATTTTCGTGGATCCGCTATTTGTTTGTCTGCACTCACTGTTTGTCGAATCCATTGTAAATTTTATTGTCGTCGTGTCATGGCAGAGGAAAGGCAGGGGCTATGGTTTCATTTTATCCCTAGTGCAGAAAGATCAAGGTTAACAACATGAGGTTTAAACCTCATCGGGTGCCTTTGGCGCATCGGTAGCGTCTAGGCTGTTGGCATGCTACCTGAATGAGAGGTTCCACGTTCGAATATCACGAAAATGTTTTTTCGTCGTGAAGTGGACACAGCGGGTGGTGTTAGAATTCATGCGCAAATTTCTCCATAGCAATTTTTGATGTTGGCTAAGGTATTTTCGAAATTAATTTTTGCTAAGTGTTTTTGCGGATGGAGGAAGTTTGTTAGAGGGAAAAACAACTTAGGAGTTATAAGGAGTTTAAAGCTTGTTTGTATTTTGATAAAAGGTTCTTTTTGAAGATGTTGTTGAAATTTCTTATTACATTCTTACGAGAGATAAATTTTACTTAGACTATAAGGGAGAAATAAGGTGTATAAGGGTTAAATATTTCTTGTAATGTTGAGAGTGCTTTTGGTTGTTTATGGAAATGAAATCATGATGTTTTAAGGTTAATTGCTTCTTGTGTGAAGTTGTGAAACCTTAAGTGGGCAGCTTTGATATTGATATTTGATTTCATTAAATTGGTAATAATCAAGCTATTCTTTACTTGGTTAAAGTGTTGGGCTTACTCCTTTGTTGATGATTTGAAAAGTTGTGTGTGCTATTATGAATTGAGTTGGTGGATGCTTTTGTTCAAAAAATATTGGAGAGAAAATGATTTCTACTTGTTTCCTTTTCTGATGTTGATTGTGAAATGCTTCAAGGTTGTGTTTTGAGCTAAATGGTGTTGATTGAACCTTGTTTGATGAGCATTGTTGTTGAAGCCCTAATTGTTGGTGAAAAGAACATGAGTATCATTGTTATGTGATTCTTTGCATAGTTGGCAATTGTTGGAGTTTCATGTTCTTGAAAGAAAGCATTCCATCCTATCCATTTCAAATATTGAGTTGAGTTTTTCAGATTTGAGATTGATTTTGAGTTGAGTTTTCAGATTTGAGATTGAGTTTGAGCTGAGTTGATTTGAGTTGAGTTTTCAGATTTGAGATTGAGTTTGAGTTGAGTTTTTCAGATTTGAGATTGAGTTTGAGTTGAGTTTTCAGATTTGAGATTGAGTTTGAGTTGAGTTGATTTGAGTTGAGTTTTGAGATTGGGAGTTGAGTATAGAACATATTGAGTCTCTAACAATTCTCTTTATGCTTCTATGACTTTGACAAATCACATCAGGTCTCTAACAATTCACCTTGTGATTTCCTACTAAGAAAGTTTTTCTTGGTGAGCTTGCTGAGGTTTTGGACAGGTTTCGGTGGGGACTTGTGAGCAGTTTTTGGACAGGTTCCGGTGGGGACTTGTGAACAGGTTTTGGATAGGTTTCTATGGGGACTTGTGAGCAGTTTTGGATAGGTTTCAATGGAGACTTGTGAGCAGATTTGGACAGGTCCTAGCATAGGACTTGTGAGATGAGTTTTGATAGTTCTATCAAAGAACTTGAGGACAGAGGAGCACTGGTTCTTTGAGAAGAACCTGAGGACAAATTTTGCAAGTCTTTGAGAAGGCTTGTGTGTAGAGGATTGATTTTTTCAAGTTTTGGACAGATCTGACAGACAGAGGAAGACTTGTACTATACCGACTGACTGTGTTTGGTACAGGTTGCTGAGCTGTTATGGACATGATCATAAAAGGCAAAGGTCTCTTAGGCTAAGCATTAAGGACAGGAGGTCTTCGATGGAAAGGAGTTCCACGTGCTGGTAAGAGGTAGAGGCGGTTGATCTTCTGAGGGATCATTTCCAGAGTAGAGGGGAAGGTATCTTCTTTGAGAAGAGGCTCATAAATTCAGATTGAGGGGAAGGTATCTCCTTTGAGCAGAGGCTCATAAATTCAGATAGAGGGGAAGGTATCTCCTTTGAGCAGAGGCTCATAAATTTTTATTGGGGGAAGGTATCTCCTTTGGGCCGAGGCTCATAAACATTGTAATTGGGAAGGATTCCCAAATAACTTTGAGATAAATTTTAGAGAAAAGTTTTGTGGACGTAGCCCAACCATTCTAGGTGAACCACGTTAAAATTGGTGTCACTTTGTGGATGATATTGTGCATTGCTTTTATATTGCTTTGGGTATATTGCTTTACTATTTTGAAGTATAAAGGAAAAATAAAAAAGAGGTCTTATACTGTTCACCCCCCCCTCTCTCAGTATAAGCTTATGTTCTTCACTTATGTGTGTGGTGATTTGTGCAATGTTTCATTATTGCATTAATATTATTGTTGTTATCATTTGGATTTAAAAGTGAAAATTTTTATTTTATACTGTTCACCCCCCTCTCAGTATAAGCTTGTGTTCTTCAATTTGTATCAGATCAGATTCCTTCATGAAATCCTAACAACTTGAAGGAATATATTATAGGAACACACATGGCTCATCAGGAAGAGTTTTCATCAAATAGAGCTCCATTTTTTGATGGGACTAACTATGCTTTATGGAGTATAAGGATGAAAGCTTATTTTATGGTACATGTATATGATATATGTCAATATATTGAGAATGGGTTCACACCATCTACAACTCCTCCCATAGATTCAAAAGGTAATAAACCATACGAAAATAATGCCAGGGTAATGAATGCAATATTAAGTGAGCTATGTGAATTAGAGTTTGTGAAATTCATGCAATGCACTTAAACAAAATAAATATGGTACAAGTTACAAAGAACATATGAAGGATACGACAAGGTTAAAATGGCAAAACTTCAAACCCACAGGAGGAAGTTTGAAGACTTGAAGATGAAATATGAGGAAGATATTTCTAGGTATCTACTCTGTATTGATGAGGTTTTCAACACCATTCATGGACTTGGATAAAGTATTGAAGACTCTAAAATTATTCATAAAATATTGAGGTCACGTCCCATGAGGTTTGATGCAAATATTTCAGCAATTGAAGAAATGAAGGATCTCAAAAATTTGAGCATGGATCAACTACATGAGATTCTCACAGCCTATGATATGAGGATAGAAAAATATCAAACATCAAAATGAGAGGCAACATTCAAAGCTTCAAATAAGTCAAAGAATAAGGAAACAAAATCAAGTGAAGAATCAAGCAATGGAGAAGAAGCTAACTTTGTGATAAAAAATAAGAATGGTCCAAGAAAACACAAAGGTATGCAGTCTGTAAAATGTTTTAATTGTGGTAACTTTGGTCACTATGCATCTAATTGTCCACAAGCTAGAAGTAGTAGCAGTGAAGAAGAAAATGAATACAACAAAAAGAAGGAAAGAAAATTCTATAATGAAAAGAAAAATAGGCAGAATCAAGGCAAGCATGAGAAGAAGATATTTTCAAGACACAAGAAGAGTTTTCATGTTGAAGAAGCAAGCAGTGCTTTCGGCAGTAGTGATGAAAGCCTCTCCAATAATGAAAAAGAAGAAATCCTATTTTTGGCCATAAAAGAGAGAATATGATCCTATAGTTGAAGACAAAGAAGAAGAGAAAGAATAAAAAAATGAAGAGGAAGCCACAGTTGACATAGAAGAGGAACTTAATGTTGCTCTTGAAGAATTGAAAAGGGTTAGAAAGAAGAACTCAAGATTTATGGCTCAAGTACAAGAGGATGAGAAGACGAAGGTAAAGTTATCACAAGAACTCATTAACTTGAAATTTAAAGTTGAAAAGGTAAAGAAAATTGAAGAAGGTATGGCTAAACAATTAAAGGCAAAAGAACTAGAGTATGAAATACTAGAACATGAAGTTGTCATTCTAAAGAAGGGACTTGAAAAGTTTAATAATAAGATATATCAATTTAGGAAAATCTTAAAAAACTTGGATGATATTGTCAAAGCACAAGGATATCCATTTATGAAGATTGGACTTGGTTTTGAATAAGGTCAAGAGAAACAAAAGGGGGAATCAAGTTCAAAAGCAAAAGAGGCATCAAAGAAAATTGAAGAAGAGCCTAAGACCTATGTTGACATATTGAGAAGTGGAAGCATCAATGAGGAAGAAAATAAAGCACCATCAAGGGATAGGGACCATAATAGAAAAGTAATGAGAGAACCATGCAATAATATTCTCTGAGACAATCAAACAGGTTTCAAATTTTCTTCCATGGTCATTGTTTCTCATGTAACCATTTTGGTCATAAAGTTGTAAATTGTAGGGTCTTTGCTATGAATGATTTTAGTTTCACCTTTCATGGACTACAACATCATTTGTTACAATTGCAACAATTTTAGGCATAGATCAAAATGGTGTAGAATAGTGTTCCCTAAACTCTCAAAATCAAGCAAGAAGGATATTCATAATGTTAAAAAATTTATAAATTTAAAAGTTTAAAAAAAAAAAATTTAAAAATAAGAATAGCATTGTAATTTAGGAGTAGCTTTACTCCCATCTCAAAATTAATCACCTCAATAAAATGAGGTGGTGAGGGGGTTGTGTTAAGTGTCTTATTTTTAGTCCCAAGGAGCCCTTTGCCATTGATGTCAAAGGGGGATAATTTCAGTGGGGGGAGCAACTTGTCAGGGGGAGCAGTTAGTGATCATGTTGAGATAAAGGACAATTTTTGTTGTAGGGTTGTCATCACTGACAAAGGGGGAGATTGTTAGAAATCTTGAGTTGTTATTGATGTCAAATGTAGAAATATATTCAAGGATAAAATTGTGAGCTATCATATTATCAAAAGGTGCTTAATAAAATAAAATGGTGATGTACATTTCAAATATTAAGTGGTGATGTATACTTTAATATTTAAATATTAAAGTAATGTTTTAAAAGTGGGATGTATTTAAATCAAAGGATTTAAATAAATGCTTTAAAAGTGGGATGTATTTAAATAAAAGGATTTAAATATAAATTGAAAAATAATGTAAGGGTTGACCCTTATGGTTGAGATTCAAAATTATTCTTCATATATATGGTTCAAAATTTTTGGTTGAAGTGTGATTTTTAAGCACCTTCGATTTTGCCTTTGGAGAAAGAGTGTGAGCCTTTGTTCACATTCAAAGAGTGAGTGTCTTTAGAGAGTGTGCCTTCATGTGCATTTTGCAAGAGTTTTTTTGGAGTGAAATCAAGTGAAGGACTTATGGAACCATTGAAGAACTTATGGTGATACAGGCATAGAACATGATGAACCTACAAATGGGGTGCAATCGAGTGAAGGGCTTTTGGAATAAGTGAAAATATTATTGTAAGAAAGGAGTATAATGTGGAGTTCCCAAAAATCAGAGTGTAACATCACAATAAAAATACCATCAATATCTTCGCTACACAAGAGACAAAGAAGCTTGTGGTCCCTGAGGAGGAGCCAAAGATAGTATCCACCGTAGTAAATATTATGATAGCTTCAGGTAGCTGCAAAGTAGAGGAACAGATTGGAGAGTCCAAAAGGAAGAAAAGAAGATATCTACGACATAATTGAAGTGCATATTGTGTGAATAAGACCAGTTTTTGGAAGTTGAAGAAAGTTTGTGAATAGTGGGAGTTTTAGCATGGGGAAGGTTTGCACATAGTAGGAGTCTAGTGATTGGGAGTTTGAAAAGCTTGCACACGACAAATTATACTAGAACCAATGATCAGAAGGATTAAATAACTTGTACATGATGGTGATAGAGTTTTTCAATGTGGTAGAAGTAGTGGTTGTTCAAATGTCTATGCGATTCCAATGCATTTCAAGCAAATGAAATGATTGCGGCAAAAAGAAAATCTTGGATAGTAAAGTTGATATCATGGTTGGAAGACCCACATAATAGAAAAAGTAATAAGCATCAGAGGCAGATATGGATTTACCATATGAGAAAAGACATAACAGAAGGTTTATGAGTGCAATGATAGGTAAGAGATAATTTAAATTTGTTATTTAATATTTACAAATGTTAGCAACATCATCGTGTTGGAAGAGTTTGACTTTGTGTTTGTATTGAGGATTTAAATCCCAAATCCATCCTACAAAGGATGTCAAGGAGTTTAAAAAAGCATATGTATAATAGGAGAATTGTGAGCACCTCACGGTACCCACAATTCCTAGTTGGAGGGTGTTGACACTTTGCGCATCATACACAAACACACCCAATTGGAGGGTTCTAGTGTCTTACAAGATACGTGGTATAATATGAGTGATTTGCAAAGTAACCATTAATTGGAGGATATATGTATAGTTCGGGTGACATGTTCACATACTATGAGTTGACTGCACACACAAAAATTTTTGCTAAGTAGATTTGGAGGTATGATAAATTAATTACTTCTCAAGGTGGTTGAAATTAATTGAGAAAAATATTTTTGTTGGGAGGTATAAGGAATTTTATTGAATACATTGCATTGAAATGAGTTAGAAAATAGAGCTTGATTTTTTGAGTTTATTATTTGAAGAAATATATTTTTGTGTGGGAGGTATAATGAATTATTGGATGTGCATTATTTTGATTGAATTTGGAGTAAACGTGCATAGTATTTAGATAATATTTGTAAGAAATTTTGTGCATTGGTTTTTGATTGAATTTGGGAGTAGACGAGCTGGGCATATTTGTGCATTGAGATTAGTTTTGAAGTGCATGTGGAAATAAGAAAAAAATAGTATAGTCTCACACAAATATAAAAGTTGTTTGAAATTAATTTAAAGTTTCATCTAATGCAAGTAATAGTATGAAAGGATTCAATTGAAAAGGACATTTTCAGCTATCTACAAAAAGAAAAGAAGGTTGCAAATCATCTATTACAATATTTGGGAATAGATGAACATTGTTTGGATCTGATTTGAGTAGTATCTAGAGCTGATTTTAGTAGGATTTTATGAGCAGGTTGCAGTAGATTTGAGTAGGTTTTGTGAGTAATTTTGGAGCAGATTTGAGAAGGCTTTGTGAGCAGCTTTGAGTAGGTTTTATGAGCAAGTTTAGAGAAAACTTGAGCAGAGTTTGGACCAAGACTTGAGAGCTGAGGGGATTGGTGTCTCCTATGGATTGGTGTCCATGATCCAGTAGAGGGGATTCGTGTATCTTGTAGATTGGTGTCCATGAAACAGAGCAGAGGGGATTGGTGTTTCTTGTGGATTAGTTTCCACAAACCAGTAGAGGGGACTGGCGTCTCCTATGGATTGGTGTCTATGAATCGGTAGAGGGTATTGGTGTCTCCTATGGATTGGTGTCCATGAACCATAGCAAAGGGGATTTGTGTCTCCTATGGATAGGTGCCCATGAACTTGAGATGGTATAGGTGTCTCATGTGGATTGGTGTCCATAGATATTATAATAGGGGATTGGTGTCTCCTGTGGGTTGGTGTCCATGAAATTTATTAATAAATTTATAAGTAATATTTCTTCGTGAATGTAGCCCATATTGGGTGAACCACATTAAATCTATGTCTCTTATGTGTGTGGTGATTTATGCATTGTTTCATTATTGCATTAATATTATTGTTGTTATCATTTGGATTGAAAAGTAAAAATTGTTATCTTATACTATTCACCCCCCTTATCATTATAAGCTTGTGTTCTTTAGTAGGATACTCCTAATACAAATATTTCTTAAAACCTTATCATATTTCTTCCTAAATGGTATTTATCATATTTCTTTATCTTGCATACTTTTGAAAGAATTTTGTAATATCATCTTCTTGTTCCAGCAAATGTGCTCTAGTTTTCATCCTCCACTTTGCATATTTCCTTTGTAACAATTTTATCTTCTTTTTTTCCAACTCTTTGGCCTAAAAATTCTCCTTGTTTGAAAATCCATCATTGCCTTTGTGACTATATAGTTAATTTAATTTAGATTATATATCCATTATCTTTGCCTTTGCTTCCCAATATTTACCTTTAGCCCATGTGATTGTAGAAAATTTAATTCTTCTTAGATTTTTAGAAAATTGAAACATAATCATCTCTTATAATGTTGGGTCAACATGTCTCCACTCATATTTTACTATATCTATATATTCCTCATCTTCCAACCAGATAGCATTGAACTTGAAAGGTCCTGCTCATTTTTCTTGATCTTTTCTAACTATAAGAAAATTGGTGAATCATCATATTCCCCACCTTGATCTATCCAATATCTAAGTATTTTTGCTTCAGCTATGAGGCTTGTAGACACTAAAAATATGTTCAACCTTTTAAAAATATCCTATCTTCTAGTTATTTGATTCCTCCAAGTGGGAACTAATTTAATGGTTATGCATCACACAACCCTACATTTTGGATATTTTGTAGAAAACATCCAGTGAGTAAATTATTTCCCCATATTTATGCTCTTTTAGTTACAAAATTAAGTCCCCTTCTACCACTATATTCCTTTTTTTTTTTAATTCTTGTATTAAGAATTCTTTCAAAAATTGCCTTCTACTACCATAAGGACCATACAAATTGACTATAGAAATCAACTTACCTAGCTCCATAGAATGTAATTTTGTAACCACACCTACCTCAATATGTACCTTATCAACTAGTTGGAAGGAGGAATTCCATCCTATTACATTCCCCCCTAATATTCCTTTTGAGTCTAACCCTACAAAGTTCTAATTTTATAGGAGAGAGGTGAGTATGGCTATTGCTTTTTTGCATCTAGCATAGTCTCTTGGATTAAAATTATATCTGGCTTATGAAGTTTAAACAAAAGCTTTAGGGAATTATTTTTATGAGGGGCCTTGATCTGAGGATGATCATTAATACACTTTCCCCTAGGTTTATCCTACTCTAAGAACCCTCGCTATATATATATTTTTACGTGATATAATTTTCTTAGCTTTTTCTTATGCAATTTTTAAGTAGGATTTCCTTCCTCCTGTAAACTCCTAAAATTGGCATATCTCAAGAATCAAGCTCACTAATACCTAACCATATCTAGTATATTATTTGCCTTTTTTAGGGCTCTTAGTGCATATTTGCTAGAAGATGTGCTTGTATTATGGTGAGGGAAGAGATCCTACCAGGGTTGTTTAAGCTCTGCTTGCTTTCTTGGCTTGAAATATCTCTGGCTAAATAGGGTAAGAACTTAGTAAATTTTATACCTTTATCCTCTACTTGTTCTAAGCCCTTGACAACACCACCCTCTTGTAATGTCCTATTTAAATTATGGTCTGCAAAAACCTTTATATAGAATCTCAACCCAGGACAAGATGAAATATCAATATTATCATTATTAGAATTCAATCTCCATCCCTAGTAAAGTGAAAAATTAGGTTCATTCTTTGATGATTACCTTATAAAATTCCTTTATACACTCTGTCGATCATATGTGTAATATTCTTTCCCTCATCTAAAGCTTTTCTATTGTAATTATTGGAAATTAACTCTTTCTCCTTTGTATGGATATTAATGACAATAAATATTTATTTAAATAATTTAGGAGTCTTGAATGGGTCTTCCTCTGTTTGTACTTTGGTCATAAATACCTCCTCTAAATGTTTTAGACCAGAATAACCTTTGACTTCCTTATATAAATTTTCTTGCATACTTCTCTCTTCCATTTTGTAATCTAGCTTAAGATGACCATAGTCATGACAATTACTACTTCAAAAAGACACCCCAATGAGTATGTCCAATTTCCTAACATAAACTCCATGTTCTCCAACAATCCTAAATTGAGATCAAATTTCACTAAGATACGAGCTACCATTTTATGGATACCATTTAAGTTTTTTGTGTCTACTCTAAGGGAAACTCCTAAGGAGTTCACAATCTCACAAAAAATTCTTTCATTCTATAATTCAAGGGGTAAAGAGGGTAGCTTGCTAGGTATTAATTTTCTTAGAGCCTTGATCGAACATAGGAGTCCATAATTTTATATTTAAAACATTGAATCCCTAAATCCATCTTATATTTTTTATGATTGTAGCGTCTTTTACCTTTTGGAAGACAAAAACCATCCAATCCTTCTTCATAACATGAAATGTAGGAGTATAGTCCAAAACCTCCAACCAAGTAATCTTTCTCACAAATTTTTTAGTTTCATGGATCGGCCCATAAATATTCCTACCAAAGCCTTGTCCTTTAGTTATAAAACTTGCTCTAGGATTAGATCCTTACCTAAAACCATTTTGACTAGTTCCTTTCAAAAATTTATACAATGTTTTTGTTTTCTTTTCCTCCTTTTTACTTTGTTTATCTTCAATTTTGGTTAGACTACCCTTCAATGTTTCCTCTAGTTTATTTTGTGGCACTTCCCTTTCTCCATTGCCCCCCTTTTATGCCCTAGGATTATATTTTAATCCAATTGGACCTTCAGGTATGGATTTGAGTCGAGTCCTCAATGTACCTTGTTTCTCTTATACCACAAGTTAAAAAGTTTTTCCTTAGAAAAAAATTGATGCCTTTGTACATTCCTTAGGCTCTTCATTGTAGTCCACTACATCTTATTCATACATCATCAACTCAATAATCCTACCAAATTATTTATTAAAATTTCCATCCTACCCTCTTCTTCTTGTCGTGTTGACCAAATTCCAACAATGAGAGCCTCATTTACTTGAGTGCAAGCAACTATTGTTTTCTGGCCCTCTATCATGATTCTATGATAATTATGACCCCATCCCTGAAACTATTGATATACTTGTCAATATAATATCATCATCTAACATACCCTTACTTGGTCTCCCCTACTTCTCTTCATCATTAAAATCTCTATTCCCATATATAATCACTAAAACTTATCAATTAGTTCCTTAGGATTTATGGTCATATATACTATCACAAAATATATTCCACAATAATACTATCACCAGATCTACTCTCCAAATCTACTTCATAATAATACTATCACCAGATCTACTCCATAACAATATTGTTATCAATTATACTCTATAACAATAACATACCATCATGTTTTTGGAGCATTTTTTCTCCACTACAACCCTATCTTGCAGATGTTGTAGTTTGTGCATGTTCTACAATATAACATACATATGAGTTGCAACTCGTATTGTCATATTTTCAAATATTTTATTCTCCACTATAACCCTAGATTATAGAAGCCACAACCCATGCCATTGTGTATCCAAATATTTTATTCTCCACTACAACCCTATCTTGTAGATTTTGTAGCTCATGTTGTCATGATTCTAAATATTCCATTCTTCACTACAACCCTAGCTCACAGATATTGTAACCTGTACTACTATGTTTTTGAAGCTTCCATTCACCATTGCAACCCTAGCTTACATATGGTACATATCATGCATGTTCTATGGTATAACATAGATATGAGTCTTAGCTTGTGCCATTATATTTTTGAAGTGTTTGTTGTCCATTGCGACCATACTTCACACATACTACAACCCATGTCATCTTATTTTTAGATATTTTTTTGCTATATATACTCCAAAACAATACCATTATCAACTATAATTTGTATAAATACCATGCCCATGTGTTTTTGGAGCTTCCATTTCCCACTACAACCCTACCTTATAGATGCCACAACCTATGTGTGTTCTCTGATATAATATAGAGATGAGTAATTACATGTGTTGTCATATTTTTTGAGCTTATTTCTCCATTGCAACCCTATATCATAGCCTATTCCACCTAATTTTCAAAGCTTCTTTTAGATATATCAAATGACATTTTCTCATCAACCAATTAAATTTCTTAACTTTCAAGGAGGAAACTAAAATCTTACCAAGTGATACATACATAATAACTAGGTTGTAATACCACTATGTGGTGATGATATAATATAAGTAGATAATTTTAATCTCATATAACCTATATATAACTTATTATATAATTTTTAAAACAATGAAAGTTGGATGCAATGAAATTTATCAGGCTTTGTTATGGTTTTGTTACAAAAAACATTCACTGGCAGTCTAGGCAATAACAAGCACATGAAAATTGGAGAGAGATATTTTAGAGAGATAAACGCTTGGGTGGTGATCTTCAATAGAAGGAGAAATTTGATATTTCTTTGGAGGATATAGGTGATAAAATATGCTTAAAGATCCCAAAAATTCTAGTAGATAGACCAGTGAACCAGACACATAATAGCCTTATTGGAAAATTTGTTGGGGCCCGACCGAATTTAGATACAATAAAAAAATGAGCTATTAATAAATGGAAGCAATGGGGCATATGGCTATTATAGCTCTTCCAAAGGGTTTTATATTTTTTTCATTACAAGTTGTGAAAACTTAGGTCATGTCCAAACAAAAGGGCCTTGGTTTTATGGTAAGAGGGGCCTTTTTCTAAGGAAGTGGAGACCTAGTTTTAACCCAAATTAAAAAAATAAATTTAGCTCTAGTTTGGGTCTACCTATCAAGGCTCCTATTTGAGTTCTAGGATGAAGATATTCTAGCAGGTATAGCTAAAGCGATGAGATAACTAATAGTTTTCAATTCAACAACATAGGAGAAAATTAGATTTATATTCACTCGATTCTATGTTAATGTTGATTTTGGAAAATATATCTCAACCTCTATTAGGCTAGTGTCTAAGTATCAAGTTTGGAAACAAACTATTGAATATGAAAATTATTCGACACTTTGTAATATTTGTAAAAGAATAATATATTTTTTGAAAAACTATCCATCCAAAAAACAGGTTAATAAGGTATGGAGGAGGAAAGAGCAACCAAAAGAAAAGGATACAATGGAATAGGATCCTCCTATGTCCCCTTCCTCTAATGCAAATATTTTTAAAATCCTTGATAAAGAAGAATTTGTAAAGGAGGATCAAGAGAGACAGGGGAAAAATCCTAGAAGGATGCCCTAGGGGAGAAGATGAAAAATGAAATAATAGGAAGACAATGTGGAGCAACTGAAAGTAATGGAGGAGGAGGTGACTATAATTATAGAAACCACAATTTCTATGGTAATAAATTCATAAGAATATAAAGTAGAATATCAGCTAGAGGATGCTCCTAACCAAGGAATGGGAAATGTTGATTATGTTCCTTGCTCTCTGGATGAGTCAAAAATATTTTCTCTAAATAAACCCTTGACCTAAAAACAAGATGACATTTCAGCAAGACTCATTAGGTATACTATAAAAAGAGTAGATGTAGGGTTTGAAACCAAACCAGGTAGACCAAATAATAATGAGCTCAAATGCAAAGAAGCAGTGAGAGAAATTGCAATTGGAACACAAATTTTTAAAAATTTGAGTGGAAGGAAGACTTCCACGAGGAGTAAAAAATAAAAGTCATCTCTTAGAATATTAGGGGATGAATAATTCGAAACAAAGGGTGTTTAAATCCTTGATAAAGGATAACCAACTAGATATGTTTTTACTCTAAGAAACAAAAATAGAGGACAATGTTTTTTCAAGGTTAAAATTTTTTTGTGGAAAAAGTCAAATTTTTTAGCTTGTAGTGCAAAAGTTGCTCTAGAGGTTGTATTGAAGTGGTTAAGGGAGCTTGTTTGGTTAAGAATTAAAGTTTATCTCAAATAATAGGAACTATAAGTGGTTTCTGACTAATGTGTACACCCCAAATAATTTGGTTGAAAGAAGAAAATTATGGGAGGAACTCGTCTAGGTTAGATAGAACTCATTAGATATCCCATGGATGGTTGTGGGTGACTTCAATACAACTTTATTTTTGAGTAACAAGAAGGGAGAGAATTAAACTTTTTCAGATAGTATGGAAGAATCTGGGAATTTTATTTCTTAATATGGGTTGGTAGACTTGGATTTAAGGGAAGCCAAGTATACTTGGTATAATAGGTGACTAGAGGAAAGTCTTATTAAAATAAGATTGGATAGATTTTTGGATACTCAAGACTAGTTTGTAGGGAATTGTAATGCTTACCTATAAATGCTTCATAATATTGGCTTAGAACATAAACCTAGTTTTCTAGAAATAAAAGACAACAAGAAAAGTTACAAAAGCCCATTCAGATTGGAATTAATGTGGCTTTTCCATTTTGGGATGGAGGGAAAATTAAAGATTGGTGGAATGTTGATACTCCAGGTATGCCATGTTCAAGATCTCAAAGAAGGTAAGAAATATTAAATATAATATTAAAAAATGGAATAGGGAGCTTTTTGGCAATATTCTACACTAGAAAAAAAATATGGTCCAAAATTTAAAGGATATAGAAACCCGAATTTAAGTGCAAGGAATGACAAAGGAAATATTTGTGAAGGAAAATTTTTATTATCATATTTTCACTCTACCCTATATAAAGAAGAAGTATTTTAGAGGTAGAATTCTAGGGCTCTTTGTCTTAGAGAAGGCGGTAGAAATTTAAAAATAATCACCTCGTTACTCTTTGCCACAAGAGGGCAATTAAAATCAAAGAAATAATTAAGGATGATGGCAACTTGACCAAAGATAAAATAGAAATCCAAAATGAAGTAGTCCTATTATGCAAAAATTTGCTCTCTAAGGAACAGGAGATGAATGACCAAGTAGCTCAACAACTACTACTTCATATTCCAAGGGTCATTTAAGAAGAAATTAATAAAAAAATCTTAAGAACCTTCTCATGGGAATAAGTGAATAATCTAGTGTTTGGGATGCTAAAGGATAAGGCTCCAAGACTGGATGGATTTCCAAAAAAAAATTCAAGAATTTTGGCATATAATTGAAGAAGATTTTAGTGCGACTATAAGGGAATTTTAGGTTACAGGCAGTCTTCCAATAGATATCAACTCTACCTTTTTGGTCTTAATTCCTAGAAAATAGGGGGTAAACAATTTTAAGGATTTTTGGTTGATCAGTCTGTGTAACACTATTTATAATTTTATAACCAAACTAATGGCCAATAGATTAAAGGGACTCTTACCTCTAGTGATCTCTCAATAACGAGGGTTTGTGAAGGGAAGACAAATTTTGGATGGAGTAATTTTTATTTATCAAGTTATTCATTCCATATAGAAAAGCAAAAATGTTGGGATGATCCTTTAATTGAATATGAGTAAAGCGTATGATAGGCTTTTGTATTCCTTCCTCAATAAAATTTTGGTAAAATTTGGCTTTCATGATCATTTGATACAATGGATTAGGACCTGTATTTCTTCATTCATGTTCTCAATAATATTTAATGGGGCACCTACAAGGTATTTTAGTAGTAAGAGAGGCTTAAGACAAGAAGACCCTATCTCCCCATATCTTTTTATCTTCATGAAAAAAGTGTTAAGGAGAGAATTCTCTATGGCTAGGACTTCTGCAAGGCTTAAGGTTTTTGAACCAACTTCAAATATTGAGGCAGTTACTCATTAATAATTTATTGATGATACTATTCTAGTGGGTTAATCTTCGGTAATTAAGTCAAGGGAGATAAGAGATATTCTTGAAACTTATGAACAAACTTCTAATCAGAAGATCAATTTTGTTAAGAGCATGGTTTTCTTCATTAATAATCTAATAATAAAGAAACAAAGAATCTCTAGACTTCTCAGTTGTGGAGTAGAAGATTTGTCCTCCTTGTACTTAGGGAATCTTATGTTTAAAGGTAGAATGAAGGAAGAATTATGGAATTCTATTTTGGATAAATTAAAAAAAACTAGTAGTGTGGAAAGAGGTACTTTTAAACCAAGCTAGGAAGCTTCAGTTGGTGAAGACAACTCTATAATGCTTGTCTATTTACTGCATGTCTTTATTTAAAATATTAGCTAAATTAGTAAACAAGTTGGAAAAAATTCAAAGGATATTCTTATGGATTGGTACAAAGGAAAAACAAAGAATATCCTTGGTAGCTTGGGATAAGGTTTGTAATCCTATAAAGGAAGGAGGATTAGGATTGAGAAAATAAAAGGGTTTAATAAAGCAATGGTTAGAAAAATTGGATGGAGGTTTATTCAAGAGAATGAGGACTTATGAATAAAGATAATAAAAGCTAAATATATAGAGAATAATAACTATTTTCTAAGATGTACAAACCCTCCTCTAGGTTCCTCTCTTTAGAATAATTTGGTTAAGATGAAACAAGTTCTTTAGAAAGGTATTTTATGGAAGGTTGGGGATGGATCCTAGATTGATTTTTGGGAAGCCTTGTGGCTCATGGATACTCCTGTAGGACTTATTGATGAGTTGAATCTTGGTAGAAACATTTCGATTGATTTCTTCAAAATAAAAGTTAGATTTTATAAATAGAGGAATTGATGGCAAGCAATGAAAAATGATTTATAGGCATTCTAGTTTGAGGGACATTCAACAGGCAACTATGAAGATAAATCAATTGCTACAAGGATATCATTTAATCCAAAAAAAGGAGAAAGATACTATTATTTAGGATTTCAATCCCTCTGGTATCTATTCAGTTAAATCAGGATATGAATCCTAGATCTCTCCCTCCATAGGTAGCTTTGATGTAAATAAAATTTGGAACAAGTTTTTAATTCCAAATATTATCTTCTTCCTATGGCTGGATGTACAATATACGATGTTAACATTAGATAATTTAATGAGAAGGATATTTTCTCTCCCTAATTGATGTGTGTTATATATTAAAAGTGAAGAATCGGTCAAGCATATGTTTATATATTGCCCCTTCTCTTTAAAGGTTTTCAAAATGATGATGAAGGAATTTGAAATCCAATGGGTGAAGCCAAAATATGTTACTTATTAGAACAAAGGAAGATCACTTTTTCAATTTTGGGTTATCTCAAGCTTGGAAGCTAGCCTTACCTCATTTTTTTGAGGCATTTGAAAGGAAAGGAATAATAAAATATTTAAGGAAATGTATAGGAATAAAATATCAACCTTCAATAGAATTTTGGCTACAGTTAAGGATAATATCTCTATTATACCTCATCATAATGATGGAGGAAGCATAGTGAAAGATAAATTTGCTTTAAAATTGGGCTTTCCTGTAAGTCAAAATTATGTTATTGACCCCAAAATATTGGCTAGATGAAATATAGTTGGAGACCACCTCAACTTGGTTGGATTAAAGTGAACTTTGATGGGACAACTAAGGGAAACCCTAGTAAGGTAGGAGAAGGAGAATTTTTTAGAAATCAAAGATGGAAAATCATACGATATTTATCGAATCTTATGGAATTCAATCCAACCATATTGCAAAAAAAAATACCCTATTCATAGGCATGAGCTTAATTAAGCGGTTGAATATAAAGAGGATCATTATTGAATATGACTCTTTAAATATTATCAATTGCTTAAGGGGTAAGAATGAAGCTAGTTGGAACATATCAAACATTATATCAGATGCAAGAGAGATTATTATAACCTTGGAGGAGGTTAATATAGCGCATATCTATCGAGATGGAAACCAAGCAATGGATTGGTTGGAAAATAAAGGTGTAGATAATGTTGAATCAATTCTATGGAGGGATGATTTCCCTAGTGAGTTGAGGAGTATAGTTGAGGAGTTTCAAGCTTATGATAGGTATAATTATGGTTAAATTATTAATCAGTGGTTGTAAGTTTTATTCACTTCTTGTAGTCATAAGAAGTGAATTATTTCTATTTTTTTCCTATAAGTGGCCTATGTGACTTCTTGTCTTGTTTTACTACTACTCTTTGTAATTATAGATTTTTTATGTCTTAGTTCCTTTTTGTTTTTCTAATTCCTCATTGTTTGATTTAATGTAGAGGAGTGGTACTGTAAAAAAGGGTTAGGGCCTTTAAAAAACCCCTTTTTTCACCCTAATAAAAAATAATTGTTAAAACAACTATAATTTAAATATATAATTTAAAAGGAAGAGAAAACTAAGGCATCAACTGAGTAGCTGAAGATATTTTTGGTTGTTATGGACTTGAATACAATATGGTTGCCCCAGGAGGGTCCAATGGGGACACCTCTAGATCCTCTTTTAGAGACACAATTATTTTGCAAATTTATTAAAGGGTAAATCTCCAACAGAGATTGAAGAAGTACAAAAAATTGCATTAAAAATGCTCTTTACAATTGTTGGAAATAGGTCAACATCTCAACGAGTTAATGGATGCTTGCCATCGTCAAAATCAAGGCCAAATATTTTCATTGAGAAAATTATGGTAGAAGAAACATTTTTATATAGAGCAAATCATGATTTGATCTGTAAACTTTTAGGTATTCATCCTGCCCTAAAGTTTTTGCATTCCTTGGTCTAGAAAAACTGGAAATCTCTTGGTGAGTATTCTTTGTGGTTTATTAGCAATGGATATTTTATTGTTAGTTTTTCTTCACTTGTCTCTATAAATAGGTATTTTGAATTAGAAAAAAAAGAATCAAAGTCCAAAAATATTATTTGTTCTACCTTGGAGAGTGGGATTTGATCCTCAAATTGAACCCACTGCTATTCCAGTTTGGATCCGTTTATATGCACTTCCAATGCAGTTTTGGAGTTTACAGGTATTAGAAATTATCAATAATTTTCTTGGAAGATATTTGGGTGTTTCCAAAGATACAATGGAAGGAAACACAACCATTTATGCTATATTATGTGTGGAAATGGATCTTAGCCAACCTTTGTCGGTAGAGGTTGAACTTGAACTTGCAGGACTATCTTGGATTCAACAAATGGATTATGAGGCATAACCCTTTAGGTGCAGAGTTTACCACAAATATGGGAATTTAGCCTGATCATGCCTAAACAATATGAACATAAAAATGGAGGCTCCTCTGGGAATTTCAAATATTCCTAAGGAGGGTAATTCAAAAATCAATAAATAAATAACCAACATTTCTCAAGGAAAAGAAGCACATGGAGATGGTTTGAACAACTCAAATAAAAAATATGGTAAAGAGCAAACCCAACTTAAGCCCTCCAATAGGTATGAGATCTTCAAGATACTAATGGACTAGAAAGAAGAACAATTCATGGAAGTATTGAATGGAAATAATAAAAATAATAACATCCATGTTCAAGCCCTTCTTTCACCTCCTCCCATCCTATAGCAGGTAATTGAGTACAGTGAGTTACCATAATAATAGAGTGTATGGATATTGATAGTGCATAACCAAGAGTAGCTGATGATTAAGGATGTCATCATGGGTATAGAAGAAATGAATAGAGAAAGTTCAAATATAGAAATAACTTAGGTGGAAAAAGATAAAAAAATACCAACTCTCAAGGAGTGGGTAGAAAATCAAATAAGAAATTGATAGCAGTTCAAGGAGACAAATTGATCACTGGAGTATCAATGAGGCCAATAGATTTTTATAGCTCTCAAGATAACCAATGATTATATAATTATGGAATTTTAGGGTTTTAAACAATAGAACCCATCAATATGTTATTCGAAGACTCTTAGGAAAATATAAAATATATTTTTTGCTTATCCAGGAGATAAAAATATCCTTTGGATCTTATGTGTAAAATAGTAAATATAATTTGGAGGGGTACTGGTCATATGGAAGTGGCTTCCCAAGGGGTCTCAGGGAGGATAGTTACTTTTTTGAACTCTCTTGAATGGACTACAATAGACATTTCACTTGGAGGGGTGTCCTTACATCACTTTTTAGGAATAATGTGATAGCTGAACAAGTTTTAATCACAAATTTTTATGGGGCTCAAAACCTAGATGGTCAGATGCATCAATGGAAAGTTGTGCATAACATGAGAGTCTCAAGGGAGGAGTTAGACTAGATTGTTGTTGGGTATTTTAATGCTAAATTATCATCTAGATATCAAGAAGGGGTAACCCCAATTTTGAATCCTGGGGATCAACTTATGATTGCCCAAGTTCGGGCATTACACTTGATGGATATTAAATACCTTGGAACCAATTATACTTGGACTAATAAGAGGAGGGAGTGACATAGCAGGAAGGTGAAGTTAGATAATTTTTTAATTTCAAAGGAGGCATCTGTGAAATAGAATATAAAATTTCATATTTTTTAGGGTCCAGTTTAAGATCACTTTCCCATTTTTTTGGAAGGGGGGATCAAGATAGTGCAACATCACAAACCTTTTAAATTTAAAAAATTTTGGCTACAAAAAGAGGAACTTTTAAATAAAAATTCATAGTGGTGGGAAGAGGACTGCCCAACATATGGGACATCAATGTTTAGATTCCAGAAATAACTTCATTATATCAAGCATCAACTAAAACAATGGAGGTAAGCTAACAAGACAGACTTCCAGGTCCAAAGAGCTCCATTGGTGGTCAGATGGGATGAGGTTCAAAAATAATTAAGGGAAGAAACAATTGCAGAGCAGCTCAAAGAAGAGGATGATGCATTGGGTAAAGTGATTGAGGATATTGATAACCAAGAGGAGACCTACTAGAAACAAAGAGCAAGAACCACTTGGTTATTAGAAGATGATAAAAATATTAAAAAATTTCATTGAGTTGCCTGTGCTAGGATACAGACAAACAACATGGAAGCTCTTTAATATGAGAACAGATACTCCTTTGATACAATTCTAGGTATGCATTTCCATTCAATGGATCATTTTTCTAAACTATTTAATAAAAGTATGGTGCAAGATGAAGAGGCTCAAAAATTTCAGGCTATCATACCCTCTATTTATGAAGAAGAAAATTAGGCCCTACTTAAACCCATTGATAGAGAGGAATTGAAGAAATTAGTCTTTGGAATGAGCATCGAAAAAACATTAAGTACAAATGGTTTTCCAATTGATTTTTTTAGGCCTTCTGAGACAACTTGGAGGAGGATGTAATGGTTGTTATAGAGGAGTCAAAAGGTAGTAAAATAATGCTTAAAGCATTAAATCATACTTTCATTGCCTTAATTCCAAAATGGGAGGAGGGGTGCATATTTCAGATTATAGACCTATTTCCTTATGCAATGTCATATATAAAATAATCACAAAGGTAATGGCTGAGTGACTAAAACCTCTTCTACATAGCATTATCTCCTCGAAGAAAGGGGATTTTATAGAGGGCAGGCAAATCTTGGATTGTGTGGTTCTAGTTCAGGAGGCAATCCATTCAATGGAAAATTAGGTAATAGAGGAATATTCATAAAATTGGATATATCAAAAGCTTATGAGAGGGTGGAGTGGAGCTTCTTTTCAAATATGATGGTAGCCTTTGGTTTCTCTCAGGATTGGATAGAATGGGTCATGAGCTGTGTTTCTACTTTGACATACTCAGTTTTAATCAAGGGTCTTTCCTTGCAACCATTTGGAGCTACTCGAGGCCTTCATCAAGGAGATCCTTGTTCTCCCTATATTTTTATCATATTGGTTGAAGGTTTGGGTAGACTCATCTTGAGGAGAAGACAACAAGGTTTGATAATAGGTATCAAGGTGGGTAAGGAAGTTTTGATTCACCTACAGTTTATGGATGACACATGATTGGTGGGAGTGGTCAACTTCAAGGAAGCAAGAATGATTAGAGATACACTTAATGTCTACCTTAGGGCCACAAACCAAGTCATCAATGATAAAAAAATCCAAAGTGGTATTTTTAAATCTTGATCGAAGGCTTTAGGATAGAATTTTAGAGATCTTGGGATTCATGAGGACTTCTCTCCCAATGGTATACTTGGGGATCCCTTTGCATTTCAAAAAAACTAAAAAATAGATATCTGGAGGAATATTTTAGAATGTATCAAGAAAAAAATTAATAATTGGTCTCATAAATTGTTAAGCTATGGGGGTAGATTAACTTTTTTACAGTTAGTCATTCAATCCATACCAATTTATAAATTTTCTATCCTTGCTGCCCCATATACCATATGGAAAGAGTTGGACAAGATGATTAGAAATTTTTATGGGGAGGAGTAAAATGAGAGAGGAAATGGGCCTTAGTAGGTTGGGATAAAGTAAGCCAATCCAAGGTAAAAAGAGGTTTGGGACTGAGAATATCAAAGTTAAATAATAAAGCTTTGGCTGGAAATTTTTACTGGAGGTGGATTTCCCAACTAATTTCTTTATTCAGTAGAGTTTTAACTAATAAATATTTGGGACAAGTAAACCCAAATGAGGTGGGTCATTTACCTTTGGATGGTAATGAATCCTTAGTGTGGTAGGATCTAAAGTTAGGATATCAAGTAGTGAAAGATGGATTATTTTGGAAAGTGGGGAGAGGGGAGAAGACACGATTTTAGATAGATTTATGGGATCAATATCCACCTATCATTGTTGAATTCCCAAAACTGCAACCAATAAAAACAACCATGGAAACCAAGGTTTGGGTATAAATTAAAAGTCATTTCAACACCAGTTAGTTGGAGGATTATAAGTTTAAGTAGTTTAAGAAGTTGGATGAGTGGCCAATTTCAATCCCTTCAGAATTGACACCCATCATGACTAAAATCTTGGCAAAAAGAATTCTCAGAGGTAGATATGAGGAGGATGAATTAGCTTGGGGCTATGGGAGCCTTGGTGTCTACAGAGTGAAGGTTGGATATGATAATATCCTTCTAGAGCCTCCTCCTCATGCATATCAGGTTGAAAATTGGAGAAATATTTGGCAGTCCAAGGGTTTGCCAAAAGTAAACTTTTTTGCCTAGTAGTTCATTCATAATGGAATTCTTACTTTTGATAATCTCAGACGTAGGGGAATCATTGGTCCATATCAATGTATTTTATGCTACAAGAGTGAGGAAACATTTGACCACTTGATTTTTGAGTGCCCATTCACACGTAAAATCTGGGTGAGATGGTTTTTATCTCATAAAATTCGATTCAATGGTGATTTGAATCAGATTAATATTTGGGAAAGATGGAAGAGGGGTAGATTTAAATTTAAATCTCTTTGTATTGGTTAGGATTTTGGATTACTTCATTTTGTGGCAAATGGTAGAATTTTTAGAGAAACCTTTTCATATTTAGATGGATTTTTGCAGGTCATTTGGAGCAAAGTCATAGAAATTGTGGTAGTGTATGCTAAAGAGGAAACTCGAGCTGTTATAGGGACAATGAAGAAGAAATTTGAAGTGCAAGATGGGCAGGACAGAGCTAGTTGGAAACCAACCCCATAAAGTTAAATTAAAATTAATACTGATGGAGTTGCAAAAGGCAATCCGGGTAGAGCTGGAATTGGAGTGGTTTGCAAGAATTATGTTGGGACAGTGCTCAATTGAAAATTGAAAGGCTTGGAAAGGGCCACAAACTATGAATCATAAGACTTAACTATCAAATTTACTTCTATTTGGGCAGTAAAACAAGGTTGTAGGAGGATAATCCTAAAATAAAATTCTCAAATAATGGTCAGAGCTCTGGATTGCATGAGGAACTTTACTTTGAAGACATGGAGGTTGAGGATTCTTGTTACTCAAATTAAGGAATTTTAGAGGAAATTACATTATGTGATTCCAATTTATGTGAGTAGAGATATAAATAAAGTGGTAAACTTTCTCGCTAAGGTGAACACTGAGAAGGAGGTAGGAGTTCAGTGACACGGTGACATGGCTATTGAGGATGAGATGATTAGGCAGGTTAGTGAACAAATCCAATATTTAGCTAATTTGGACAACCATTGCAGAAATATGATTTAGAAGATTTGTGTTCCAATGTAGATATTCTTTTACAATTATAAATAGGTGAAAAAGCATTGTAGAAATATGTTTTAGGAGATTTGGCTCCAATGCAAATCTTATTTTACTATTGTAAACATGTGCTCTCTTTAGCTAAGGTTGGGAGAAGTCTCATCCGAACTTGTAAATGATCTTTGTCTTAATATAAGTTTTTCAAATTATTTTTCAAAAAAAAAATTATATAATTTAAACAGAATAATAAATAACTATAGTAAAATATAAATATTGTCAAAATATACTATAAAATTTATCAAATATTTTTCAATTAAAATTTATTAATAACATGGACTGATGGTTTTTAGCTTATAAAATCTGAGCCAATGGTGATTTAAACAAGATTAATATTTGGGAAAGATGGAAGAGGGGTAGATTTAAACCTGAAGCTCTTTATATTATGTGGAAGCTTGGATTAAACTTTATTTGGTGGTAAGTGTGTTTGGAGAGAAATGACAATTTTTAGAGAAACTTTTTCATCCTTGGATGGCATTTGATAGGTTATTTGACACAAAGTCACGAAAACTATGTCAGTATAACAGAAAACTCAAGCTGATATAGGGATGATGGAGAATAAAGCTGAAGTGCAAGAGGGGTAGGATAGAGCAAGTTGGAAAACAACCCTAGAAGATTGGATTAAAATTAATATCAATGAAACTACAAAAGGTAATCCAGGTAGAGCTAGAATTGGGGTGGTCTGCATGAATCATGTCGGGACAGTGCTCTATTACGAATTGCAGGGCCTAGGTAGGACCATGAACAATGAACATAAGCCTTAACTATTAAAGATGTGTTTTATTTGGGCAGTAAGACAAGGTTAGAGAGGGATAATCATAGAATCAATTTTTTCAAATCTTGGTAGGAGCTTTGGATTGCATAAAGAACTTTGCATTGGAGACATGGATGTTGAGGATTCTTGTTGCCCAAATTAAGGAGTTGTGGAGGGAATTGGATGATGTGATTCTCATTTATGTGGATAGATCTCTAAATAAAATGATAGACTTCCTGGCTAAGATGAGTACCGAGAAGGAAGTTGAAGTTCAGTGGTATAGTGATATGGCTATTGAGGATGAGAGGATTTGGGAGGTTGATGAGAAAATCTAGTGTTTGGCTAATTTGGACAACCATTGAATACATATGGCTTAAAAGACTTGGCTTCAATGCAAATCTCCTTTTAATGTTGTAATAAAAAATGGTTAGTTTTTAAGGTCTTAGGTTTTAGAATTATAAAAGTTTGTTAAAAAATTAAAAAGAAAAGATGAATACTTTTTGCTAACTAAAATTAAGAAGAATCTTGTAACCTTATTATAATATAAAATTTTCAAATTCTTTTTTAAAATATAATAATATTTAATGAAATAAAATAAAAAATGTTTTACTATATCTTTATACTCTCAAAGAAACTCAAAAAGTTGGCCCATTGTATCTCAAAAAGCTACAAAAATTAATCACGCTCCCGTTTGTACTTAAAAATACAAAAAATTAATCAAACTTCTATACATTGGACCTGTTTCACTTCCCTAAGATCAAATAAAGAATAACAACCAAGTAGAATTTAAAGTTTTGGAGTTGACTTCCATTTAATCAATTAAAGAACAATAACCCATTAGAATTTAAAGTTTTAGAGTCGACTTTCAATAGCGAGAAAATTTTCTAATAATAAAAATTATTTATAAACCTAATCGCCCAAGATAACGGACATTCCGGCTCCAGCGGAAGGTTTTGTTGGTAGCCGTCAAATTGTTGTAATTTATTTCCTTAAACAATTTATTTTAAAGTATATAAAAATTCTTACGCAACCAAAAATACTCTAGCCCCCGTTCATTGTTTTCCTCCAACAGAAAAAGATTGTCTGGGTAATAATTCCCTCTTCTTGAAGGCCCCTTAATTTAGGTTATAAAAATGCTTTTTCAATAAACAATAATACATATTCTCTTAATTTATGAATCAGACTACAAACCTCGCACAATCGAGACTATAAGGGCAACCCAAGATTCGAAAATGTAACTACGGACGTAACCTATTCCTTTATGTTAAAAAACAAATAAACAATAATACCGTATTGAACAATACCTGCTCCATTAAAAAAAAAATACCTGCTCACACACAATGATGTGTTTTTTTTTTATAATTTAAATACCATTTTGCTACTTTTTCCCACAACTCCTAATATTGTACTGTGAAAGGGAATGTTGTACTGCCTCCGAATACTTCGATAACACGTTTTTCCTGCCAGACGAATCTTTCCATCCTAAAAAAAGGGGCATAGCTTTTTTACGTTTACACGTTCATGCTAACTCCAAACATTTTCTTTTTTAATTTATGTAATATAACTTAAATTTGTGTTTTCAATGAACCAAAATCTCATTAACTTGTTATAAAGTAAAAAAATCGTGTGAAATCTATAAAAATTAGACCAATAACGACACGAGGAATCTTGCCATAATGCCGGGGCAGTTCCCAAGTACATCTCCTTTCCTTCCGAGAGCTTTGTTACCCGTTGTACCGATGTTGGGATGTTGGGCATGTATGTTGTACCTTAAACGATGAACACATTAATAAAACATAAATAGTTTTTGATAATGTATTGATATTTTTAATATATTCAATTTATTTTATATTTTTGCACTTTTATATCATGCATATTTAACATTTCTATTGAGCAAAATTTTGGAGGATATTGAACAAACCCTCAAGTTAAGCCATAGCAATCCTTCTAGTGTGCAAGAAAATATAAAGATTTTTTTTTTTTTTCAGTATTTCATGAGGAGGGAGAAACAAACCAAAGGGTCATGGATCAGTTGGGTATAAGGCCCCTAGAATGTAACAAAGTTGTAGAGGATTTAGAGATTGTCCCTTCTATATTGCCACTGCTACTAGAGAAAGATAATGAAAATATGGTGAAGGCGAGGTAGGAAGGACCAATCTGCCCTCAAGTGAAAGAAGATGTGAATATGGTGAAGGCAGAGCAAGAAGGACCAAATTATTCCCAGGAAGGACCAATTTGTTCCCATGTGGATATGGAGACTGCCCCTTCTACTTTGCCATTGAGCCTGGAGAAAGAAAATGTGATTATGGTGAAGATTGGGCAGGAAGGTCCACATTATTCCCATGAGAAAGACCAATTAGATATTGATACTCATGAGACTGTAGAGGAACAAAATGTTGAGAAAGTTCCATCCTTTGCTACTTCAAAAGTAAGAATTACTAAGAATTCTCGTAAATCCCTTAACCTAGGTCGAGAAGAGTCTAGCAAAGTGGGCAGGAAGTCTCTCAAGGAGAAAAGGTACAAGGAAGCAGAAGAAGAGAAATCTATAGGGTCTCAACCTACTATTAAGAAAATTCTTGCAAGTATGAAAAAGCTTGCACCTTGGAAATGAAACTCCTAAGATGGAATTTTAGGGGCATGAATACCCCTAGCAAACATAGGTTGATTAAGAACCTTGTCTGCTCTTACCAACCAGATTTCTTGCTTCTCCAAAAAACTAAATTGAATCTTACAAATTGGCTAGAATTTCATAAAGGTATTTGGAAAAATACTAACTTTAAAGAGGAATCTAAAGGGACCTCTAGAGGGATTATATCTCTTTGGAATTCCAATATTTATGAGGGAGACCTGTTAGCTAAAAGTGAATATCAGGTTACAGTACTTCTCACAGCTAAATCTTCTAAAGTTTCCTTTATGATTACTAATATCTATGCCCCCAACTCAAGTAAAGCCTGTGGAGAACCGTGGATATCTTTAGGGGAAATGCGTAAGCAGTTTAGAGGTTTAAAATGGATTGTGGCGGGTGATTTTAATACCCCCTTATCTCTAGGTGAGAAGCAAGGGGGTGTAGCTAAGTTCTTAGAAAGCATGTGATATCTAGGGAAGCTTTGGTGGTTTGTTTGATGTGGATTTAGATGGTAACAAGTTTACTTGGATGAACAAACACTTTGGTAGAAACTTGATTCGGGTCCAGTTGGACAAAGTTCTTCTTTCAAAGGATTGGTTCCAAAACAACTTCATGTTTAAAAGGAAATATCTTCCTGAATCTAGATCTAATCACAATCCTCTACTCTTTTGGGGTAGTGTGAAAGATCATCAACATAATGGCCCTTTCAAGTTTGAATTTATGTGGTTGCACCACCCAAATTTTTATAAAGAAATGGAAAAATGATGGAGTATTGCTTCCCAGGTTACTAAGATGTAAATTCTCACAAATAAGCTTAAAATTGTGAAGAAAGAAGTCAAGTGGAATAGGGAGGTATTTGGAAATATCTTTCAAAAGAAGAAAACTATTCGATTAAATTTGGATATGTTAGAAAAAGAGATTAACAGGTTGGGTATGAACAAACCCAATTCCAAAGAGGAAAAAATCTTAATGCTAAAATGCACACCGTAATATCCAAGGAAGAAACCTTTTGGAGGCAAAAGTCCAAGATCCAGTGGTTGCAGGAGGTGATAATAATTCTAAGTTTTTCCATGTCTCCACTATAAAAAAACAAAAAATTTCCCTGCATTGATGAAATTATAAAGGATGATGGCCAGGCTATTAGAGAGAGCAAATAAATTGAGCGTGAGGCTATGGACTTTTGTCAAAATATTCTAGTTGAAGATATGGAAGAGGATAAAACAACGTTTAAGGATATGACTAATCACATTCTTAGGTTGATATCCAAGGATATCAATGCTCAGCTTCTAAAGGAGATTGAGGAGGATATCCACTTTCTCCCTTGATAAAGGCAAAGCTCTAGGTCCAGATGGGTTCCAAGTAGATTTTTTCCAAACCTTTTAGGATATTGTTAAATTTGATTTTATTGAAGCAGTGAAGGAATCGTTAAAGTCAGGTCATATCCTAAAGGAGTTTGACAATACCTTCCTTGTTCTAGTTCCTAAGAAGAAAGGGTTAATTTTTTTAAAAGATTTTAGACCTATAAGTCTTTGCATTGCTATTTACAAGATTAAATATAAAGTTATAGCCCTTAGATTAAATATCTTCCTCTCCTCCATTATCGCCAATGAGCAAGGAGGCTTTATTAAGGGTAAAAAAAAGTTGGATGAGATTATATCCCTTCATGAATCCATGCATTCTGTCAAGACTGGTGAAAGAAAAGGTAAGTTCCTGAAGTTAGACATGATAAAGGCTTATGATAGAGTTTCATGGAGTTTTTTTGATAAAGTGTTAATTGCCTTTGGTTTTTGTAGATAGTGGAGAATATGAGTTGGAAGTTGCTATAAGACTGTAAGGTACTCTGTTCTAATCCATAATAAACCAATAGGTTTTTTAGTAGTAGTAGATATCTTAGACAAGGTGACTCCCTCTCTCCTTATATTTTCATTATTATGGTTGAAATTCTTGAAATATACCTCAATGTTTCCAAGGCTTCTAGTCGGATAGGAGGTCTTAAACCAACTCATAATATTGAGGATATTACTCATTTACAGTTTTTGGATGATACCATTTTACTTGGTAATCCTATTGTGGTAGAGGTAATTAAATTTAAAATAATCTTAGATCTCTATGAGCATGCCTCTCACCAAAAGATAAATTTGGACAAGAGCGAGTTCTTCTTCATTAACACTAAAGTTGCTTTCCAGAGAAGGGTGGCTAGAGTGATAGGGTATCCTGTGTCAACCCTGCCTTATTCTTACTTTGGAATACCTATGTTCATGGGTTCTTGCAAGGCACTCTTTGGAATGGTTTGGTTGACAGGTTTAAATCCAAACTTGCAGGATGGAAAGGTAATATTTTGTTTCAAGCAGGTAAAGTGTTGTTGGTTAAGAGTGTTTTGTAGGATGTCCCCATTTATATTCTCTCCTTTTTTAGATCCTTGCTAAAGTTTCCAAAATATTATAAGGAATTCAAAAATAGTTCTTATGATTAGGATCTGAATAGAGGAGGAGGATTCCTCTTGTAGCTTGGAAAAAATATACCATCAAAAGAAGTATGGTGGTCTTGGTCTGAGGAGACTTAGCCTAGTTAATAGTGCTATGGAAGCCAAGGTGTGATGGAGAGTCCTAAGGGGTGGTCAGACTCTTTGGGTAAAGGATTCTTAAAGAAAAATATCTCTACAGCTAGGAGGATACTAGATTTCTCACAATTTAGGACTCTTGTCATGGCTCTTCTATTTGGAACCACTTGGTGGAGGCTAGGGAGACCTTGTGGAAGGTTGTGAAATACTGTGTCGAAGATATACCGTGTCAAAGATGGGACCTCTATAATTTTTTGGTAAGATGCCTAGTTAGATGAAAACCCTTTAGAGAATGATATTTTCTCCAATCTGAAATAGGATCTAGAATATAGATACGATAGAACGGTTTGTGACTACATGACTTTATTGGATAATCAATTGAGTTGGAAATATTTAGAGGTAATCCCTAAGAATTTGGAGGCTTTAAACCTCATTAAAGCTAAAATAAAGGCTTATTACTTAGGTGTTGTTAGGTAAAGAGATTATGGTTTGGAGCAGAACTAAGAATTATGGATTTAGTGTGAATACAACCTATGATCTTTTGGATCCTAGTGTAGATAATGGTTTCCCTTGGAATAGAATTTGGGGTAAGAGAACTATTCCTAAATTGGAGATTTTTCTTTGGAAAGTAGTATAGAATATGATCCTAATGGTGGATAATCTTAAGAGAGGTTTTCAATTACCTAATAGATGCAGTTTATGTGAAAATGCAAAAGAATCAGTGGAACATATCTTCTTGAAATGTCCATACTCTCTAATCATTTTTCAACTTCTCATAAACAAGCTGAGCATATCTTGGGTGATGCCTTCTAATATGGTTTTGTGGTTACAATAGTGGGAGAACCCCTTTTTTAGTGTTCATCTTAATATAATTTGGAACCTGATTCCGTTTCATTTTGTGTGGGGAGTATGGTTAGAGAGGAACATGAGAATTTCTAGGGGGGAAAAAGTTCAGCAATGAGAATTTTTGGAGATATCACCCATTTTTTAGTAGAGAATGTTAAATCTATCAAGTACCCTATCAAACTAGAGAATACTGAAGAGACTATGATAGTTAAGGCATGTAATTTAGAACTCATTAGTGGTGGAGAGGCAAATGCCTAGGTTAGAACTGATGTAAAATGAAAAGCACCTCGAGATGAATGGTTGAAGTTAAATTTTGAGGGGGCATCCAAAGGTAACCCATGTAAGGTCAAAGTAGGAGTAATTTTGAGGGACAATCAAGGCAAATTGGTTGGGGTAGCCTGCAATTTTTTTGGAATCACTACTAGTCATAAATCTTAAGTTAATACTTTACATCTGGATGTAGAGCTAGCTAAGGATCTAGGTGTTAAAAAAGTTATGTTTGAAGGAGACTCCTTGAATATTATCAATATTTTGAAAAATAAGGGAGAAGCTAATTGGCAAATTGATTACATTGTGCAAGATATTAGAGAGATTTTAAAGTAGTTTGAAGAAGTTGACTTTGTTCATGTCTTTAGAGAAGGTAAAAAACCAGAAGACTAACTGATAAAATTTTGTGCCATTAAAGAAGAGGATATGAGATAGATCCCCCTAAGGGTGGTCCATGAGGACTTAGAAAAGTTCACTAGGGAGAATTAAAGCTAATTGGGGTCCAGGATAGATATTGTTTGTCTTGCATCCAAGCTATTTTTGGCTACTTTCCCTTGGCAACTGTGTAGTTGATGGACTGACTTTGTGTTGTAAAAGGGTTCGGGTCCTTTCAAAATCTTGTTTTTGTCCTAATAAAAAAAATATTTAACACTTTCATACCTACAAATATTAAATTCAAAATTCTATATTTATATTCTTTATACATACATACTGCACACCTAAACAACCTTAGGTAATGTTAAGTAACGAGTAGTGAGTATAGTCCATCTTTTAGGGTTTGCCAAAAGTAAATAAAAATAAATATTGGTTTCCCTTTGCAAGTAAATCATTGCATATGTATTAAACTAAAGGGTTATCCTCAAATATGCACCAACCATGTTTAAACAAAAGAGAGTAACAACTATTTTTTATATTAGAATCCAATTATTACAATATGATCATTCTTGCAATTTTAGAGGTTTTCCTTGAGATATTCTAGGATTTTTTTTCATAAAGTTGTTACCATGGCGATGGCCATAGAGTCATGCAAGGGGGCAAAAATGGTAATAGGAGGTATTTTAGAGGGAATATAGTGATCATTATTATTATTTATGTATTTAGTTAAAAAATAAGTGATGTGGTAAGTTTTATATAGTATTAGGGTGTTTGGTAATGGCAATGTTGATAACAAGAAGTGGCATAATGGGGCACTTTTTAAATTGGGGTTTTAGGATTGCTTTATTGTTAGATGTCAATTTTTATTGGTGGCCAATGAAAAGGTGCACAACTAGTGGTCTTATTTGGGAGTGGTGTTCGTCAAGTGATTATGGTTTTTATTAGTGTCGACTGCCACTGTCTACATAAGTGTGGTGGTCTTTTATTTAAGATAATTTATAGTTCATAATGTGTCATTGGAGGTTGCATTGGCCACCTAGGTTGCAATGGAACAAGCATTTTCATAATTGTCTATGCCTAGGTTGTATTTTGTTGCACTTACATTTTTTGTTGTACTTGTATAGCCTTCTAAGATTGGGCTAGTATTTATCATGTATCTAGATGTTAGATCATCTGGTCTAAATGTAAGGATTATAGGAATTATATTATATAGGCCTCATAAGTGTAGTTTTTTCCTTATGATTGTTATATGAATGTTATGCCCTTAAGGAGTTTATGGGGGATACAGTATTCCATAATTTTATTCACATGGACCTATTATATCTTCTTCTAATGGTCATAGTGTTTATTTTAACATTACTCTCAATGTCACATGACCCTCTATAATAGGACTTGTGTGTTCCAAGTAGTAATGACGAGGTTGGTGAACTTAGGGATCTCATTCTACCTCTTCCCTCATGAGTATATGATTCTATAGCCTAATTAAATCACCTATAGGGGGCACATAATAAAGTTTTGGTACCCTACATATGACTTAATGATGAAGTTCAAAGGGTGGTTGCTCTTTTTCTATTGGTCATCTTGGTGTGCATGGTTGTTGCTCTAGGGCTCCAAGTTTTTGTTCTTGGTGTTTGGATTCTAGTTTGGTTTCTTAAGTTCTATATTTCCCATATTGAATGTAAAATAAACTTAAAATCTAGTCTCCTCACCTTTGTATATGGGGTTTCAAAAACTCCATTTTGACCATCATCAAGCATTGTTTTTGTAAATATGATTCAGGCAAGAGCTTCTAATAGAGATGTAGTTTTCATATACTTCTTCTAGATTTGGGTTATGTGTTGACATTTATTATATAGATCCTTTACTTTCATCATTATACCTATCATATCTTATCTATTCTTCTTTGTTATATATTTGATACACACATGTTCTCAAGTGTCTCTTCTCTTTTAGAGAAAAATGGGTTGTAAATAGTGTAATCACATTCATGAATCTCTTTTTTTGCTTGATAATAAGGGGTTGCACTCGGGTCCCCCAACCTTAACAAATTATATCTCTTTTATTTAGAGCTTGAGATTTTATGAATAGATATACTTCTCATCTCAATTGAGATGTTATAGCTAAAAACCTACATCATTTTACATAAAATTTCTGAATTCTTGATTTTTCATTTTTTGGATCTTTTCAAATCTTTGTATGAATAACATTCATGACTCTTATTCTAGCAACTTGTTTTTCTTTAATTTAATAAATGACATGAATTCAATCGATTAAATACTTCCACTTTATTTTTTGAAGAAATTCACATTCAAATCTTTTTAGGTGGTGTATATAGTTGTCAAAATAACATAACATGATCACGATGTAATATAGATGGGATCTATTTCAATCTCATATATCCATTTAAGAAAATACTAATGTTATAATCCATAAATTTATGTGTCATATTAAATTGGAATAGACTTAAAATCTAGAGAATTATTCACCCATATTGATAGAAGAAAGAAAAGTTGACAATTATTTTTTTTGGTAGGTAAAAAAAAATATTTACTTTTCGGGTTGAAGGGTCCTGCCCTTGTTACATTGGGCACTTGAACTGCCAGTAATACAAACTTGGTACATCCTGTCATCATAGGGATAGACAATATATTTTCACGATATGGGGACCCAGCAGCTGACTAACTAAGCAAACTAGAAGAAAAAAAGACAACAAATTTGGGGGTTGAACCCCTTAGGACAAAAGACAAGATAGAGCTAAAGCCTTCACAACCAAAAGAAAGCCTACTTCCTGCTAACACCTTCTCACTGCTATTGGAACTCCTCCTTGTCCTCCTTCTTGATGACATATTTCTGGTTTGGAGTGAGAAGGACCTTGATCATGATCGAAAGCTCTTGGATCTCACTAATGGCACTAGACAAGAAGGCTCCCACATCTTTGAAGATGTTGGCAGAAGATTTGAGGTGCTCCATTGCTCTATTGATATGGTTGATGGTGGAAGTGCACAACAAGTCCTTGTGCTACTGGTAGCCTCTTCCTCCTTGTCCAAAATGATTTTGAGAGGTTTATGTGAAGCACTCTTGATTTTTATCTTCAATTGGTGTGATTTTCTACTCTTTTGAGAGTGGTGGATAGCTTTCCATTTACTCCTCAGGCTAGGGCTGGAAGGACACTACTCCATGGGGACAAAGTCTTTAGAAATGGGGGAAGGTCTAGTCTCCCTCTTGTTTCTAGGTTGGGTGGGGGTGACATTATCCAGGGAAATGTCATCAAGGGATTCCAACTATAGGGGGATATCAGTAGAGGGGTTGGAAGAATCTACCTGGGTATTAGGAATGCTCAGCTTAGCTTTACGGGCAGCCATAGAGGGAGGTTTTGGGACTTGGGGATGAACTAAGGGGCTGCCAGTTGGTTGGTGCACGAGGGTATGCTTATAGATAACTAAAAATAGACCTTGGTGGCAAGGGGGTTTGGAAGACTTTTTATCCCTAAAGTTCTTGATGGTTATATTGATAGACCTAAAGAGAAAATCGGGGATGTTGACTGGTTTAACATCACGAAGTGGTTAACAAAGAAAGGTGGTAGGAACGAAGGGGGTTGTTGGGATTATCAATAGCAATAAACTAGATAATGGGGACAATAGTGAAGTCCCACGGGTGAGTTAGGGATGATCGGACCACTCCCCCTTTCTCCCAAACCAGGTTCTACCCTTTATCAAGGAAGTGCTTGGTTTCATATTTGAAATTATGCTTGTCCCTTCAGACCACTCTACCTTTTAGAGCTAAACTAGAGATATCAACAATAAAATGAACACTTACCTAGATAAGGATCCCCAAAACCTGCACCACATCATTGTTCCACGAGTTGAAAAAATCACTGGTCACTTAGTCATCGACATTATTGAAGAGTTTAAAAAAGGGAATGAACCCTTTAGTTTCAAGAAAATCTTCAATCACTGGATCAAGATGAAGGTTTGTAGGTTCGAGGATGGCCATCGTGCCAGAACACCTAAGAATGTTTGAACTATTGTAATGGCCAAGGCCAATCTAACTATAGAACCACATGCAAGTATTTACAATAGGAATGGACAAGAGTAAATAGGTCCTAGGCTTGAGGTAAGAGAGACAACCAGACGATAAGCATTTTTAGAAGAAAATATAGAAACGATAAGTGCAGAGGCTAGCCTTATCAACAACCCAAGATTAGGAGGGAACATAAATATATGGGTGGTTATATTGGCAACCATAATGTAAGGGGCTAGGAAGATGAACGGGGCATGCCGTGCAAGAAACAATTTGGGGTTGGAAATGAAAGGGGAGACTAGCATACAATGAGAAGTGGGGGAAAATGAGGGTGGTGGGGCAAAGGCAAAATGTGGATGAAGGCTAGTGGGAGTGATTGTGATATTTGCCATGATCAGGGTGGTCCACATGATTAAAAGTATAGGTAGATTTATGGGAGATGATGAAAGGAGTAAGGACATAAACTTCCTTGGTGTTGAAAAAACACCCTTGGTGTTAATAAAAACACCTTTGAAGTGGCAATTACTGTTATTTTAAGAAGTGCTCCACATCTCAATTGGCTATATCGATGAATTCCTGAGGGAAGGAATCTTCCTAGATGGTAAAGTTATTTTTGTTTGCTGCTCTATTAGCCAATAGGTCAGCTATCGTGTTTGCCTCTCTGAACACATGTTGAATTATGCTGAGAGGGCTTTATTTGAGGGTAGTTTGACAATCTTGAATGTTTCTTTGGGTATTCCAGCCTATGTTAGTGTTGTTCTTAATATGATTGACCAAATTTAATGAATCACCTTCAAAAATCATGGGGGTAGTCAAATATTTGCTGACCTCGATGCTTTTCCATAGATCATGAGCTTTGGAATAGTTGTTTTTCTGGATCCCTAGGTTTTCAGCAAAAGCCTTGATGATTTTGACTTCATGGTACCTAATGACACCTCCAGCCCTAGCATCCATAGGTTTTCCTTTGGATGACCCATCAAATTTTTCCTTGAGCCATCCAAGGGTGAGGATTCCACTTGACATTAGTTTTGTTGCTGATGGTAGTTTGGGCTCAGGAGAACTCGGTAGATATCCCCAAAGTCTTGAACAAGGAGGACTCCAACCCAAATGTAGGAATGTTCGAGCAAGGGACTAGGTTTACATTTTCAATTGCAAATCACAATGATTTATTGGCCATAGCTTCTAGGTCTTTATATCGATCATTGAAGATATGACTGTTACGCTCAAGCTAGATTTACCATATCATGTGGTGTAGTAGAGATTTCCACAAGAAATTGAGCATGGGGTTGCAAAATGCAGTGGGACATTGAGTGAATAGGTCAGGGGTTGACTTGGGCCACACCCAATTGATGTGAAACCTGCTCATCAGGGAGGAGAACACATTGAAGGCAAAGGGGCATTCAAGAAAAATATGCTAGGTGGAATCCCACACTTGAGAGCAGAGATAACACCTATTGGGGACAATGATACCCATTTTGATTAGATTGTTAGTGGTGAGGATTTTTTTGTGGAATGTGAGCCAACAAAAATGAGCCACCTTCACAATAATATGTTTAAGCCAAATTGTCCTAGCTATGGTAGGGTCGCTCATAGAGTTGGGTCTTCTTTGAGAAGTATCTGACAAAAGAAAAGTGAACTTCATCGAGAATTACCCATCATTGGTACCTTTTCAGAAAGGTTTATCTACCATCTAGGTTTTAGAGATGAATATTACCTTGAGAATAGACTGTAGGGCAGCAGTGGCTCTATCTAAGATAAAATTCTTGACTCTAAAATGGATCTGCTTCCACTTGCAGTTGTCTTGATTGTTAGTGATGAAGTTTACAACTTTAGGCCCAAACCTGCTATCTGTGAGATGTTTAATCGTAGTGATGTCAATATCCTTGATGATGGGCACATCCCTTGCCCAAGTATCATACTAGAAGTCGATGTCTTTCCCATATCCAAGCTACCACCTGGTCCCTTGCTAAAGTAGATGTTTGGTTTGGATTATGAACTGTCAAAAATGGGACCCAATGCTGGTAATCCCTTCATCCTTGAAGGAATGTTGTTGCAGATATTTCCTTTTATAATAAAGACCCATTACAATTTTTTATTAGTGGCCAACTTCCAAGCCTGTTTAGTGAGAAGAACCTGATTCATCAAGCTGATCCTGCAAAATCCAAGCCCACCCTTGTCTTTTGAACTGCAAACTTTGTCACAGACCACAAGATGAAACTTATTCTGATTTTTTGTCCCTACCCAAAGTAAACACTTCTAGATTTGTTCAATCGCCTCTCCTACTACTGCTGGGATTTTGAAAATTGTTGAGAAATACATCGAGATGCTTTAGAGAATCGACATTACCAAGGTGGCTTTACCATATTGAGAGAGGAGAGCCCCTTTCCAACCCGCTAGTTTCTTATGAAATATCTCGGTGACATTATTCCAATGGACTTGGACGGTCTCCTGTGAAACATTGGGAGGCCTAGGTAGGTGGTTGGAAGTGCAGTAATGGTGTAGCCCAAGATATTTATAATTTTCCCTGTAGCTTCCTCATAGAGATTAAGGATAGACTTGATGATTATGGATTCAGAAAGAGAGGTTGCAATAGCCAATAGGGTGTCATCAACAAACTATTGATGAGTCGAGGGTTGGAGGTTGGATACAGCCTTAATGCCAAATATTAGTCCTTTAGAGCAAACATATTTAATGGATCTTCTGAGTCTCTCGACTAGGATGGTGAAGAGAATGGGAGAGAGGGAGTCCCCTTGCCTCATCCCTCTAGTATTGGGGAAATAACTTGTTGTAGAGCCATTAACTAGAAATTAAATCCATGACAAGGAGATGCATTGCAAGATTAGATCAACCCAGTTTTCATGAAAATAAAAATTTAGGAGGAATTTGGCCAGAAAGTCCTGGTCCACTCTGTCAAAGGCTTTGTTTATATCAAGTTTCAGGAAATAAGCATATTTTTTGGAGTTATGGATTTAGTGGATGAGTTTATGAATGGTGATGACTTCGTTCACAATATTTCTACTCTTAATAGTACTTCCTTGGCAGTGATTGATAATGGAAGGGAGGATGCCTTTAAGTCTATTGGCCAAGGCTTTGAACAAGATTTTATAGATGACATTTCATAGGATTATGGGCCGATAGTTAGACAAAGAATTGGAACTGGGCCCTTTAGGTATAAGAGTGAGGAATGTGGAATTGATGTCCCTAGGGATGGATTTAGAGTGTTGCATTTAAAATATGGATTGGAAAAGTTCAGAGCCAATGATGTCCTAGTAGGTTTTTAAGAACCTTAGGGAGAAACCATCAGGGCTGAAAGCTTTGTCTGGCTGCATGGAAAAGAGATCCTGGTGGATTTCCTCAAGGTTTAAAGGGCTAAGGAGGTAGGTGTTCATGGAATCATAGATGGAGTTGGGGATGTTCTCGAGGATGGAGTCCATGGCCTAAAAAAATGAGGAAAGGTGAGAGCCAAGGAGGGATTAAAAATGATAGATTGCTTCTTCCCATATCTAGTGGATATATGAGGTGAATGAGCCATCTTACTTAATAAGTTCTTTGATCCCATTTAACTACTTTGTGCTTGAGAGTGAAAATGTGGAAAAACTCAAAATTGGAGTCTCCTTTCTTAAGCCACATTTGTCTTGATTTTTGGTGCCAAAAAATCTCTTCTTTTAATAAAATATTGTGGTATTCCAATAGTAGGAACTTCTCTTTGGTTCTTAGACTGTCATCTCCCTGGCCCTACTGAAATCGGTTATCAATCCATTAGAAGCTGTTCTTGATGTTCTATTTATTTTTGAAGATGTTTTCAAATGTTTCTTTTTTTCAAACTTTCATATTAGCTTTGATCAACCATAATTTTTGAGTTACTTGGTTTGTTATAGTCCCAAGGAAAATTTCCCCCACCACTCAATAATCCAATTTTTGAGGTTTGAATGCTGGGTCCATATTGATTCAAAATAAAAAGGAATTTTGAACTGGGATCTATTAACAACTTCAAAAATAATGGGGCTATGGTGGGACCCGATCTTCGACAAATCCTATAGACTGGCATCTCCAAACAGGGGGATCGCTTCTTGGTATAGAAGGAAGCGGTCAAGTATTTCTTAAATAAGAACTCCACCCATCCTTCTATTGATCCATGTGAACTGTGACCCCCTTAGCTAGATGTCCATAAGTTCATTTGTGTCTACAAAGTGAGCAAAGTTGCCTGTGAATTTTGAGGTGATCACATTCCAACCTCTCTTCTCTAAGGGGTGTAATGGGGTATTAAAGTCCCCAGCTAGTATCCAAGGGATGTTGCTAAAAGCTTCTCTTATCTAAGTGATGTTGTTCCACAGGGTTAATCTATCCTACGAGCTATTTGGGGCATAAACGTTCATCAGACCTAGGTTTACTGGGTGTTAGTTACGAGGGTGAGATCTAAATCCTTTTGCTGCCTTGGATCTTGTCACCTATGTGCAATGAAACAAAAGAGGAGATCAATAGCATCTATAAGATCCACCTATATTGGGTCTGTATTTATCAAGAGATAAAGAATAGTGTAAATACATAAGGTGAAATATAAGCTAATACATGTAAATGAAATGCTCAAAATGAAGGATCTACCATTAAAATTAACATGCAAGTATGGATCTAAAAGAAAAATATAGAAAAATATTAAAAAGTGATCACCTGAACCTGGTTGTCTTGATCAAGATGGTCTTGGTTGTGGGACCATCTCATGAGAGCCGGTCTCTATTGTGGACCTATGTTGAAGTGATCCAAGGGGAAGTTTTGTTGATAAATTCCTTACAAGTGATAATGTGAGTTTACTGATTTGAGTGATTTGAAGCAACGAGGTTAATCAAATGGTGACATGGAATGTGACCTCAAAACTCTTGTAAAAATACAACAACATAGTGGTTGAAAGAAAGTCTAGAAAGTAAATTCGATAGCACTTCATGGAGGTAAGCATTCAAAAAATTCTCTCTCTATTCAAATGGGGAAGAGCATCCATTTTATAGACCTCTTGGCATGCAGTCAAAGAGGGACAAGTAATAGTGCATGGCTACTTACTTGCCTATTTGCATCAAACTGTAGGTGGTAGGGGAATGTATATTACCTCCAGGTCACCTGGCGCTGGAAAAAATCCATCACCTTGTATATGGGTAGTTTAGTACCCATTTTATTATTATTTTCTTTTTGTGCATGCATGATTGTCTTGTATCAAGACGATCCCAACGTAGAGACTGTATTGGGTGAGACGGTATCTCTTCCCATGGGTAAAAATGCCATTTTACTAGGGAAGGGTACTAAATAAGGCTGCCCTAAGTGGGTTAGATGGGTTAGAAGGAGGTCTTTTGAAGAGTCTCCTTGATATATCATATTTTAGGTGTCTACAAATGCCCGTTTTTGAGATGCTTTTTATGACAACACAAATTAGAGTAAAAGTAGAGAACCTAAAATGGTCAATTTGATGATTAATGATATTCATTAAACTAATCAAATTAAGATGCCCCAATCATAGAAAGAGAATGTGCTTTTGAATCATTGCTTTTGACAAGTTGAAGAACTTGGTTTTAGTAAACCTTTTAGCCATGGGTAGACTAGCTCAAGTGACAAGCTGAGAGTCTACGAGTGCATGGTTTAGGCATACCAAAGTTTTGTTTGAATTTATTTTTTCTTGTTATCTGCCCCAAGAAAGAAGGGTGCATGATAGTCTTTGGAAATAATTCTTGAACAAATGCAATTTACATTATTGAGTGTTTGATTATTGATTTGATTTTGAAATAAAAATTTTGTAGTTATTGAATACCCCCTCAAGCAATAAGTCGATGGAGGAGATAAAACATTGATGATAATGATGAGGTGCTTGACCAAGAGGTGATGGTTAGTATGAAATTTAATGTGTGTTTTTTTGCTTGACTGTATCAAAAAGTCATGACGAATATCATGGATGGTCAAATGGTCGGCCATCTCGAATGAGCGTGCCACATGGTGCACTCATACCAAATGGTCATTCCATGAGTTCTACTATAAATGGTAAAATTTATGGGGGGAGCCTTAGTAGATCCAAGGAGGGGCAGTAGAGGGGGAGGTAGTATTGTTGTAGGGTATCTAGTACAATGATAGGTACATAATCGAATAGATATGGAGGTGGGAACCTCGTAGGGAGGTCTAGGGGAGAGGAAGGCATCTGAGATAGGTGAGGGGTTAGACCTAGATGACATTTAGGAGTAGATGGCTATGCTAAGGGAGTAGATATAGATCCTTTAGTGCTAGATTAGTGATAGAGATATAGCCCATGATGCTACATAAAGCCAACATGACATAGACTAATAGAGGTGGCAAGACTAGGAAAAGGAGAGGGAGACATTGTAGGCTCAGGTCGTGAGTCTACAAGAGGCCTTGGATGTGATGACAAAAAATAAAGATGCTCTATGGGCTTATAGTGGAGGAGCTCCTATAGGATAAGATATAGAGGTGGTCTAGCTAAGGGCTGATATGGCTGAGAAGTGGGCTTGATATCAGGCTTAGAGAGCCTATGTTCATAGCTTGGAGGATGATATGGATAGATTGGGTGGTCAACTACCATATTGATTATTAGAATCATAACAGTCCCAATCACATTGGAGCCACTGAATTGACACCATAGACGAGCCATCTGTGAGATATCAATTACCACTTTTTTAGGCACCAAGGACTTCTCAAACATCAAGAGCCAGCAGATCCAGGTAGCCTCATAGAGATGAGGTTAAGGGAAGTAGTGAGAGTGGTGGTGTAGGTCCACAGTGAGTAGAGATATGTAGTTAGTTTCATTTATGGATGTGAATTCTGAGGATCCATATTATTTTAGTCTGTGGGTATTGATATACTTATGATTTTGATATCTATATGACATGATGTTTATTGATAATGATGATGTGTTTATTGTGCATTAGTGGATGTGATTATATTTATGAGATGATGTATGATTTTATGTATTTATGCTTAGATTTGTAAATGTGATAATGTATATGTGTGAAATGTATGTATAATTATATTATTTATTTGTGCATAGATCTAGATATGAATGCAATGTGCTTAATGATATGCGATGATTTTGATGATGTGAATTATGAATGTATGTTTTAATAATAAAACCTAATGAATTATTCTATAATACAATAAGAAAATAAGTGCAAGAACAAAAGAATGTATGAAATTCATAAAGCAAAATTAAACATTTTCTCCTAAGGTATGTACGAAAACATATACCAAAGGAAAGAAAAACATGTATTTGTCAATGTGTGAATGTAAATGAAGGTGATCAGTGAAGGGTCTTAAGGTGATGATAAGACTTTTAGAAAACTCAAACACCCTAGTTGACCAATCAAAAGTTGTATATTGACTATACATGACTCTAAAAGATAAAAATCTGCTAGGAAGACCCAAATATTTCATATCCCTGTGTGTGCATAGTAAAGTTCATTAATGTGATGCATAAGACTACCCCATTGTCAGACCAATGTTTATAGCCCATTTTTGTAATGGGGATCGCCCTATGGTCATCATTACCCTAATTTTGTATGTGGTTGGACTAGACTACTAGGCAATACAAGCCACCAAAAGCTATCTCATCTACAAGATGACATTAGTCTGTACAAAAGAAGGTCGCTAATGTGATAGACATATCACCATGTGTAATGCTACTCCACTGCAAATACGACATCTATAGTTCATTGTTGGTGATGGATATTTCCCCATGGATTTTAAATAACTATGAAATATAGGGATTCAAGCTCATTACCTGCTTCTTTTCTTTTGATTTTTTTGGATGCTTGCTCATTTTTTTGAAGAGAAAGGGGATTTTTTTTTTGAGGGATACTTGCTAATTTTTTAGTGGAGCAAGGTATTTTATTGCTTTAGGTAGGGGGATATTATCCTTTTGTAAAATATTAGTAGTCTAGACCATGCACATAATAGGATGAGCAAGGGCAACCTTTCGCTTAATGCATAAGGATTACGTTGTAATGTTGTCCTTCCTTACGTAAACTCATATTTAAAAAGTGAAATTGTTTTGGTATTTTGATATATGCAAGGTATAATCAAAGAAAGACCCTACCTTAAAAATAAAGATAGCTTTATACAAAATTTGAAAAGAAAAATAGAAATGGTTGAATGATCGAAATGACCCTATTGAACATCATATAACAACTTACTGGGTGAGGAGAAATACACAAACACCTAGGACATGGAATATGGATGGAAATGATTTGTTGGATATGTATGCTTTCCTTATGAAATTTTGAAAAATAAGAAATGTACGTAAAATAGTTAGTGACTGTCTAAACATCATTGTTGATGGTCATCCAGTATCTACCCTATCTCATGAGGACAGCTTAATAGACAATAGATCACAATAAAAAGTGTAAATATTAATGATAGAAAAGGTTTGATTAAGACTCATGACAATCATACAAACATGGTATTCTACAAAATGCAAATAATAGAAATTATTGTGTGGTGTGTGTAAGTCATGTATGAAATTTCAAATATTAAGAAGTGTACGAAAAATAATCAGGGTTGTATGATCATTATTAGTGGTCATATGGTATTTATCCTATCTTACAAAGACCCATTCATGACCAAAATACCACAACGATGGGTGGAAGTGATGACAAGATGCAAGATAGAGTGATGTTAACGCAATGACTCATATGCCTAATGCAATTAATCATTGAAATGCAATGATGATGAAAGCAATGCAATATTTTGTAATTTTTTATTTTTATATTATGTTTATTGTTTTGTAATTTTATTGTTTTGGTTATTTTTTTTGTGCATTGTGGGTTATGTCTAAAATACCCATAGGTGGAGAATGTTGAGGGGTTCAGGCTCTTCAACACCTTTAAGAGAAGCTAACCAATAAGTTCTTGGGCCTACTTTTTGGATTGCCATGAACGGGCCCAACCAGCTTGTAGCAAATTTGTTTTGTAAATGGCTAGGTAGATTTGAGTTCTATTGATTTTCTTTGCATACAAGATCTCCTAATTAGAACTCCCTAGGATGAACCCTCGTATCATAGGCTCATTTAATATAATCTTGATAAACATGTAGATGCTCAAGAGCATAAGTTGATCAAGGTGATCTTGTCGTGTGACATCGTCATCGATGAATTCCTATAAGGATATGTGCAACGAGGGAATTTCAAGCTCTAAGGGCATAATGGCTTCCACACCATATACCAATTAGAATGGATTTTCCTCTATTGGTTTTCAAACACTCATTCAATAAGCCCAAAGTGCTAGAGGTAGTTGAATATACCAATCCTTGTGATGGTTGTTAACTATTTTCTTGAGGATTGCAATAATTATTTTATTTGATACCTCAGCTTACCCATTAGTTTGCAGGTAATAGGGAGTTGAAAAGCTATGTTGTATGTGATAATTTGTGCACAAATATCTAACATCCTTATTCTTAAATTATGGTCCATTATCAAAGATAATTTTGGACAAAATACCAAAATGACATATGATATTATGCAATAAGAACTCTGTAATGGTATATCCTATTGTAATGGTAAGTGGGATTGCTTCAACCCAATTTGTGAAATACTTTGTGGCTATTAAAATGAATGTGTGTTGACCAAAATATGGGGATGATATTTTTCTAATCAAATCAAAGCCCCATTAAGAAAAAGACCATAATGAGTGGATGGGTTACAGTTCTTGCGAATGCATGTGTGATAAGTTACATGATACTGAAACTTAATGCACTTTTTGATATAAATACAATAGTATCACTCCATGATAGGCTAGTAGTAGCCCATTCTAAGAATGCACTTTGTGATAGACATACCACTAAAATAGCCACCGCATGTACCATTATGAGCTTGTGAAATGGCCCAAGCAGATTCTTAGGGTTCTAGACATCAAAGAAGAATGTCATCATAACCTCGATGATATAATGTATCCCTTATAAAGACATATTTAGTCAATTTTTGTTTGAATGTGTGTTTGGTAGCATGCAACAAGCCCACAGGAGGGCTACAAAGCTTCAAGAAATCTTTGATCTGGGAGAACCAATCTTGATATTGTTTAGCTTGCACTGAATGGACTTCATGCTTCTCTCTAGAGTCATTTTGTGCAAATGTGGATTAAGAGAACCTTAATATATATGGTTGGGATATTATCATAAGGAACTTGTAGGATCAAGGATCCCCAAGAAGCAAGTTGCAAAAAAAATCTTGAATTCTATAGAACCAATCATGGCATGGTTCAATTTGGATCATGTAGATGCTTTACTCTATTATAGAATTAGATAGCGATATCACAGATTACAAGATCATTTTGACATGAATAGTGGTGACATATTTTGATGGGTTCTATTAAATTAAGTATCCCAAGGAATCCATTATATATGCAAAATAATTTGAAGAATGAGGGATTACCTCAATGTCATACCACTTGAACTTTACAAGCAAATTGTCCATGATGGTTTGTAAGATTTCAAGACCAAACATTTATATTGGTAGATTTATTTGAATTGATTGACTATGAGCAAGCAGTTTCCAAAGATTTTAATTTGCTTTATATTCATGGCAATAGCTATTTGAAGACCCTAGATAAGGGCTTCGTACTCATTGCTATTGTTGGTGCATGGGAAATCAATCTTGAATGAAAGGGGAATAGGAGCCCCTTATGGTGTGAAAAACATGATTGTTCCTTACTTGCCTTGTTATTTTGAGCCAACATGGTCCGTAAGGTAAAGTTAATGGTCAAGATGTATAATAAAAATGGTGCACCAGGTCTTAGAGGGGACAATACTGATGTAGAAGTGAAGCATTGCTTTATGACTTCAAATACCTCCTGGAAATATTTTTTCCAATAAAAAGTCATCCCTTTTTGTAGATTGAAAAACTGATATTTGTTCAATAGTTGCACAATGAACCATCAAATGATCTATATCTTCCCCTGTTGTTAAGCTTCTTAAGGTTGGTGGGGGAAGGTATGTATATGATTACTTTGACCTTTTAGGGATCTAATTCAATACCTTGCTTTGAAATGATGAACCCTAAGAGTTTTCTAGATGTGACTCTGAAGACATTTCTTGGGATTCAATCAACATTATGCTTGAGAAGGCGATCAAAGATTTTTTCTAAAACATCAATGTGATATTGAAGTAATAAATATTTAGCCACCAAATTTTTGACATAGTCTTCAATAATCTTATGCATGTAATCATGAAAAATATATATCATTATCTGTTGGTAGGTAGCACCAATGTTCTTAAAGTCAAAGGGCATGACCTTATAATAGAAGATTTCCTAAGGCATAGTGAAGGTTGCTTTGGATTGATTCTTTGGATTAACTTAGATTTTATTGTATCCTAAGAAGACATTCATGAGAGAGAGCATTTCATTACCAAAAATTGCATTTACTTGCATATCGATGTTTGATAACAAAAATTCATCTTTAGGGATCACTTTATTGAGATCGCAAAAATCAGTGCATATGTGCACCCCCCATTTGGTTTTTGAATAGGAACCATTTTGGACACCCATTCAGGGTAGTCAATGGGTTGGATGAATCCATCATCCAACATTTTTTGTAATTTATCTTTGATCATTAGAGAAATTGTTAGATGTATTTTTTGGAGTTTTTGTTTGACTAGCTTAATCGTTGGATTTCACTTTAAATTATGAACCACTAGAATTGGGTCTAACCCAGGTATGTCCTTGTAGGACCAAGCAAAAATAGTTTTATTCTTCTTTAGAAGATATAATAATGTGGCTCGTTCTTTGATTGAAAAACATTTCCTCAATTTGAGAATCTAGGGATGTTTAGGATCATCGTTGATATCGATGTCAACCATCTCTTAAAATAACATATGTGATCCCTATTCTAATTTATGAGGAGTAGGGATCAAGTGAATGTTGTCAAATGCATTGAGTGAGTTAGATACATCATTAGGCTCAATCTCAGCTTGTAAGACATATAAATAAGGATGTGATGAGATATGAAATGGTTGTAACATGTCCTCAAGAGAGAGAAACTCGAATAATGAAGGCAAAATGGAGGAACGATCAAAATTAATAGCCTCGAGATTGAGAGGTAATGATTTGGAAGGATCACCAAGATAATGGAGTGGAGTGGTGAGATCAATGGAGATCATATTGATGGTTGGTGGATAATATCCATACTATGGGAATAGATGATTAAAAATGGGTGGATGCAAATGTTCAAGGGGTGGTTGAGGTGAAATCAAGATGATAGGGTACTCCCTATGGGGAATACAAGAAACAACAAGTTAGGTGGAAGAATTTTATGCCATAGGGGGAGTGATAACCTTAAAAATAGGTAAAGATAATTTTTTCTAAATCATTGATAGACACAATAGGAGCATATTCATATTTCAAGATAAAAAAGGCAATGGAAGCGGTCTCCCAATTGTCTTCCAATCCCCAGTCATGGTTAGACCCATGATCATCTCCTAACTAATAATAATATTTTGATTCATGATCTAACTTGTCAGAGTCAATAATAGATGAAGTAGTGATGTGCAAGTGATCATTAAGCATGTGAGTATTACCAAGATCAATATACTCATTACCATCAATGTCTTCCTCTAAGACTAAGTTGAGGTGTTGTAGGGAATCAACAAGGAGCTTATTGGGTAAGCATGTATGATATCCAAGCCTACTTTATCTACGGGGAGTTGATAGTGGGGTTCTAAAAGTATCCAAGGACCCTATTCATATCAGCCTAAGCCATTTATGCACAAATGGTAGTGATGAAAATATCGCATAGCAAAAGATGAATTTGAAATGTAACCAATATTAGCTTAAAATGGCTCCATATATTTTGGTTTTTAGGGTGCATCTATGGTGATATAAATACCACCATATATGAAATTGGTTTACCTTGGATAATACCAAAGGAGGAAAATGGTACCTATAGGTAACGACATGCTACAAGGGCAACCAAAATCTCTAATTGAATCTACATGAAGGGTGAACATAACATTGTGTACTACGTATTAATACAAACTCGGGTTAGTCATACGAATATTGAATTGCAAGGGAGGAGAAGACGATGATGGTAATAAATATGTGGACTATGATAAAAGGTAAGTATATGATGATGGTTCTTCTCTTGTAGGGGTTATATGAGTGCATTTTTTTGAAATGGTAGAGATCAAATGTGTGGAAGGAGGAAGTGGAAATGGAGAGGTGTAAACCGATGATGGTGGAGGTGAAGTTGATTGCATGGGTGCCTTCTTTGTATTTCTTGTAGGAATATCGAATGACTGAGAAGAGGTCTCCAAATGAGGTAATGAAGGTGGTTGCAATGATGAAGAGGGGTATGATGATGAAGCTTGCGATGATTATGAGGGTTGTGATGATGAGGATGGTTGAGATGATAAAGGTATGGAATAACTTTATGGAAGATGTGAATGTATGGTAGGATGATTAGATTGGACATCCAAATGAGTTGATGGTAATGTGTAATCATAAGAATGTGAGACTAAGTTGTAGAATTGGAATGGTTCAAATTCAAAAAGGATGAAATTCACTTGAATTTCATGTATGTACTTTATGCTTTGGTGCAGAATTGAAGGTACACACTTCATATCCCATATCCAAGGCCAATCGAGAAAAAAATTGTATTGCATGACCCCTTCTAGAATATGAAAGAGTGTGTGAATGGTCTTGTGTCCAACATGAACCAAAAGGACTACCATTCCAATGGTGGAACAAAGTGCATCATTAAAGGCTCAAAGGGTGAATGTGGATGTTGCAATATGGGAAGGTGGAAGATTAAGATGTGCGAGGGTGGGTGAAGTGATAATGTTGATTGATGAGCTAGTGTTGATCAAGACTCATTTGTAAGGGATTATATTCATACTAGCTATGATATGCAAGGGAGGATTGGGTATCTCAATAGGGATTATCTTGATATCATGATCATGAAAAGTTATTGCAAGCTCACTACAACTTTGAACTTACCCCATAAAATTAGAGAAGGCATTGGGGTCATGTGTAGGTAAGTCAATTTATTTTAGTATATCTATCAAGGCTTCACGATGTGGCATTGATCATTGTATTAGCTCATAGATGGAGAGCCTTACCGATGCAAATTTTAGACTTTGGGTAATTTTATTTCTTAAAGTTAGCATTGATCGAGGTGGGGTAGGTATGATTGAGTTTTGGTATAGAGATGCATGTGATGTGGAAGAGACATTTGGAGGATCCAAAATTGGTGTGGGTTGACTTGGGTAACATCTATTTCATTTCATTATGTTGATCATCCCCATAAATTTTTTATTGGGTGGGGTAGCTTACACTTGATTGACCTAATTGCATTATTCTGGTATAATTGTAAGTGTTGTGTTTGTCCCTCAATGGGGCAAAGGATCTTGGAAGATACCTATAATTTGGTTGTTGGAGGTGAGAGGATTATCAATCTGAATCTCTTGCCTCTCAATAAAATCTTGTACTATGTTCTTGAATTCATAACATGATTGAATGTCATGCCCATTTTATTGATGATAGTTGTATTATTTATCCTCCCTATAATATTTAGGTTTAGGATGATTAGGATTCAATGGTCAGATATCAGGGAGCATAATTACTTGTGCCTCGCATAAGTGATTAAATATTGAGGCTAAACACTATAGTAATGGCCTATATTGGCAAGGAAGCTAATGCTTTTGATTTTGCAATTTTTATTGCGGTTGTTGCATTTGTTGTGAATGGTACTGTGCAAGTGGAGGTTATACCTGATAGTTGGATTGCAAAGGTAAAGTTTGATTTGAGGGTCTAGGGGAACTCAAAATACCCTTATTTGTTAGATATTCCTTTGGTTGCACTTGATTGATTTTAGCATTCTTATTTGGCCATTCCTTTTTTTATATCTTAATCTCTCCTCCTTGGACCCTAATATCCTCAATGAATTTAGCCTAAGCTAGAGCCTCCTCAAAAGTGCTATATTGTTGGATTTGCATTAAAATTGATATCAATTTCAAGCAAATCCTTATGAACATCTGAGTAAGCTCTATGACATGTAAGGTAAAGGGTAATTTTGACATAATCATTCTCCACCTGTTCCCATATTCTATGATTGGCTCATCATCAAATTAATCAAGGCTATACAAGTCAATCAAGTTGGTGTATTAAATTCTAGAAATTCATTCGTTAATTACTCAAAGGTGTATATTCTATGGCGTGGTAAATGATTAAACCATTTCAAATATCTCCCAACCAATGTTATAAGGAATGTTATTAACATCAAGGAGTCATTGTATTGAATACAAAAGCACATATTAATGAAGATTATTACATGATCTTGCACGTCTTCATAAAATTTGAATTTTTTATGTTTAGGCATCTCAAAATTCTTAGGGTATGGTGATGATGAAACTAATGGATGCAAAGGTTGATTTCTAAGTTGCTTTAGGGTGGGTTTTTGATAAATTGAGCCTTGGGATTGTTTTCCAATGATTTTATTTAGTTTGTTAGCACTTTATATACCTCTAGTAAAATTATATGATCTGCCCACTATTGCCCTTGATTAGGTAGAGGAGGTTGATATTGATGTTGATGTGGGCAATATATATGATCATTAGGTACCTCACTATAAATGGATTCAAGGTAGATAACAGCTTGTTCCTAATGTTCCCATTGGGGTTCTTCATATACTTCCTCCTCCTATTGATCTTGGTATTGTTGAGGAGTAGGAGGTTCTTGATGATAACCAAGTAGTGGCCTTTGATATTGAACACAGTTTGGAGATGGTCAAGGAGGAAGGTTTTGATATTGTATTGGGTGCCTCATGTGTTGTTGCATCTAGAGGCTATGAGTGATAAATGTAGACATCATTTCATGTAGGGCCCTTAGAACTACTCCTAGTGTATCCTTTGGTGATGTAACCTTTGTAGGTGTGATCCTTGCTAGTCCACTCATTATTGATTTAACAATTGATGGTCTAATCAGAATTGAACCAACTATTATTTTTGGTTAAGGTTTGGCCTATCTTCCTAGGTGCTTAATGAGTGTGATTGATTTGCTCCAATGTAATAGGTTTTTTTACCCTTGCAAATAAAACATGGATGGGCTTATATCATATCTCATCCCTATTAGGATCTATAAACTATTTTTAACAATCTCTAAAGGTCGTATTGACTTGATATTAAGGTTTAAAGGTGAGCTCTACATAGTCAGGTGATGCAGAGACAATGTTCTTGTATGAAATCTATCTCTTGAAACATATTGAGGTTTGAATCACCCCTATCTATGATAAATGTGAGATCTAACATAGGTTTTTTGTGAGAATTACGGTTAACATGCATATCCTCTTGATCATGTTCTTGATGTATGGACATATGCTCAGTTGGGGAGTCCTCATAGCATTCATCTTGGTATGGTATGTACTCTTGTACTACTTCTAATGGATCTCTAGGACAATCCAAGATGTGAACATGCAACATTACCCTACTAGACCCCTCAACGGGTGGATGATTATTTTTATAAAAATCAAGCAAAGCGTCTAGATTGGGAAATCATCTTTTTTATTATACTCAAGATCTATCAGTGCCTCCTGAATGGGGATTTCTTAGAGGTTAGATTCCCTATATAAAGGATTCACATGAAATATTTTGTTAGGGTGCCATTCAGGGATGGCAAGGTCCTCTGGGATTAATCAAATTTGCTTCATTTCTCCTTATGGATGTTCAAAAAAACCAACTCTTGATTGAGCTTGACTGTGTGTTGTTACCATTATTTAATCTATGCAAATAGTAAGCAAACAAACAAGCAAGAAAGAATTGTTTTTTATTTTTTATTTTTGTTTTGGTTTTTGTGTGTTTTTTGCTAAATATTCTACTCCTAGAAGACTATGGAAAATGAAGAGAACACTATAAAAGGGTAGTTTTTACACACTATCTATCGATAAATGTGATTCAAATGAAAAAAAGTGGCTTCCTAGGATATTGGATATGGTTCAAGGTAAAACCTATGGAAATAAAGAACGCTTGAATGGGCCACACTATCTAATGTTATACTACCAATATACCCATGCTTTTGCTTAACCCACACATTTAGGATGTGAACAAGAATGACAGTTGCATCCTCTAATTATTCAAAAAGCCCTATGGTAAAGGGACTTGAAAATATTTCCTACTTTGGGTGCACCCAAAATTAGAGGACTCTTTAGTGATTAAGTCTCAAAAGACACTCACTTCAGGCTAATATGTTGTGTAGGGGGTGAGCTATTGGAAGGAGGTGAAATCCAACGTCACTAGTCTCAATTGGGGGTTGGTGATGAAGTCCAACCTTACCAATATTTAATTGATACATGAATGTGTGGATTTATTTTATTGTAAAAAAGAAACATAGAGCATACAATGATTATACAAGAAAAATACTGATTGTAAGGTAAAATACATCTATGTCTCCTTAACCATGCTCAATTATTTATCAATCAACAATGCAAAAAAAAAATAGTGAAAATAGCAAGACCATATCAAATGAGATGACCATAGATCTGAGATCATCTCTACTGAGATGGTCATGGTATTATAGGTTGAAAACTAAGAATACATATGCATGGATGCAATCGAAATGTGTATTTTTTTATTATTTTCTTAGTTTTTCTATCTAAAGCATAAAATTGGGCTATCCTAAGGAGTAAAAGAATAACCTGGAATCCTTTCATTTGATGTTAATCCAACAAATCCTTATACTTTTACCTCTAGTTCAAGATCATCTTGCATGAGACAATTTTAGAATAGGGATCATCTTACCTGAGACGGTTTAAAAATAGGGATCATTTGGTTTGATATGGTCATGACTATGTCCCTAAAAAAACCAGCAAACAAGCAGATATTTAGCAATTTTGTGGATGTAATAAACCAAAAAAATATGAAAAATGAGGACCCAGAGGGGTCCCACTATGATCACCATTTGAAAGCATGAAAACATGCACCATAAAATAGATAAAGCAACATGATGCACAAAGAAACCAAATGGCAACAAATATGGCTATATAAATTGCATTGATATCTTTAAAATGTGTTACAATGAATCCCTTAAAGTATTTTATAAATGATACAACATTACAATATAGTGCAATACAAACTGTCGTCATTCCCACAAAAATATTTTGAAGAGCAGGTTTTCAGTGATCACTACGTTGCAAGGGTGAGATCCAAATCCTTTTTCTACCTTGGATCCTCTCACCTGCATGCAATGAAACAACAAAGAAGATCAGTAGCATCTACAAGACCCACCTAGGTTGGGCCCGTATTGATCAAGAGATAAATAACATCATAAATGCATATAAGAGATAAGGTGAAATATAAGCTAATACATGCAAATTAAATACTCAAAATTAAGTATCTACCATTAAAATTAACATGCACGTATAGATTTAAAAGAAAAATGCAAAAAAATATTTAAAAGTGATCACCCAACCCTTGTTATCTCGGTTGAGACAATCTTGGCTACGGGACTATCTCATGAGAGGGTCTCTATTGTGGACTTGTAATTTTTTAAAACCAGTTCGGGCTGGTGTTGAGGTGGTCCAAGAGGAAGTTTTGTCAATGAATTCCTCATGGGTGAGAACAAAAGTTTTATAATTCAAGTATTCCAAAGTAGCGGTGTTAATCAAGCAGTGATGTGGAAGGCATTGTTGAAACTCCTACAACAATCTGGTAGCATAATGGTAGCAAGAAATCTTGGTGATCCAATTTGATAGCACTTCATGGAGGTAAGCATTCAAATAGTTCTCTCTTTGTGTGGAGGAGGAAGAGCCTCCATTTATAGACCTCCCAACATGCAATCAGAGAGGTACAAGTGGTAGTGCATGACTACCTAGCTGCCTATTTGCAACAAACTACAAGTGGCAGGGAAATGTCTTTTGCCTATATTTTATCTAGCACAAATAAAAAATCTACTGCCATGTTGATGGGTAATTTATTACCCTTTTTTGTGCATGCACAACTGTTGTATCGAGATGGTCCCAATGCAGAGACTATCTCGGTAGGGTTATGTATAGTGGTGAATATTCACAAATTTGTCAAATATTAGGATTTCCAAAATTATAAATTAGCGAATATGATGACCCTCGACATCGACCTATTCACCTAAATTTTTTGGGACTAATTTTTTCCTAGGGTCAATTTACTAATATATATTTCCAAACATAGGTATATTTGTACTCATTGAAAATCTCTTTTTGAGATTAATCTAATGGTGGTATTTTTATGAAATTATAAGGTGATTTAATATGTCAAAATTTACCCCAAAGATGACCTTACTTTTTAAGACTTCAAATGCCCCAAATTTTGGTGTGAAGATGATTGATTTGATTTTCTTAGGATTTACCTTGATTCACCTTAATTTCAATTAGGATTCACAATTTTTTACAATTATATTTTGATTCCAACCTCTTATGCATAACCCTATGTCTCGACCAAGAAAATATTGACTTGGAGACCATCTTGGGCAAGACGGTCTCGCTTCCCATGGAGTAAAAATGCCCTTTTGCTAGGGAAGGGTAATAATTAGACCTGAGGCTGTCATAGGTGGGTTAGATGGGTTACAAGGAGGTATTTTGAAGAGTATTATTGATATGAAATATTTTATGTATCTACACAAAGATGATTTATATTGAAACGAAGGTTGTTGTTGCAAAGATGCTTGATGTTGTAATGGGATTTATTGTTGAGAAGGTGGAGTGGAGGCCCAAGAAGGGGGAGAAGTGAAGAAATAATTTTTATTTTTTTATGGGGATAGGGGAGGTGTTTTATTAGAAGAATAATCATACCCATAGTATGATGAGGTAAATGAATGGAGTTGGAAACAAAGAGATGGTCGAAGAATAGAAGTAGCAAAATGAGAAGAGTACAATGATGGATTTTGGAGGTAGGGCAGATAGTTGGGAATGTAATAAGAAAGAGGATTCAAAATAAGTGGATGAAAGGTAGGAGGTTGGGGAATATGGAATGCATATGAATAGGAAGGAGGTGGTTGGGTCGAGGACAAAGTCCCATACATAGTGGTCTAGAAAGAATTTGAAGATAGAAGATTCAAGAAGGAAGACATGATATTGGGTATGGTTTATTGGGGAGGAATAATTGAAAGAGTGGATGGAAGAGGATAGGAGGAGTTGAAGGTAGAAGTTAATTATGGATGAAGTGGATTTTTTTTTTTTTGTAAAATATATTGTTGTTGTGGCAGCATTTGTTGTTGCTCCAAAATTTGTTCTTATGGCAACATTTGTTGTTGCTATGGAATTTTTTGTTTTGGAAGCATTTATTGTTGTAGAATTTCTTTTTGTGATAGCATTTGTTGTTGTTGTAATATATATGATGAATATGCTTTGTTTTCAAAGGTGATCGATTGACACCGTCCCTACAATTTAGGTGGTTGTGGTAGTATTTGGATCAAGTTGACAAAGGATAAAATCATCCTTATTAAGAAGAGGTTGTGAATGGTGTTGTAAAAATGGATGCATAGAAGTGGGTGAAGAAGGGGATGATTGATCACGATAAGAAAGTGAAGGTTGGGAGTTGCCAACTACAACATATATGACATGCTGACAAAAATTTCTAGGCAGATTTTGTGTTGCAGGACTATTAGGTTGTAAGGTATCTGTGGACTTGTGTATTATTATTTATATTGAAGTTGATGATTCAAATTGTGACATGTTGCCTACATTCTATGCCTAAGAACAAAAATATGGATCTTGAGGGGCAATGGATGTGGTTTCCTCCAATTGAGTGAGTGGATTGTTGGATTGAGATGATGTAACATGGGAAGCTTCTACAACTAGGCATGCTTGCTCACACACTTGGCTACGAGTGAGGACTATGAAAATGAGTAAAGAGTGATAGAATAAAGATGGTAGAGTAGTTTAGGTAAAATTTTTGCTTTTCTATGTGATTTTGGAGGTTGTTGTACCTATCTGTATTATGATCTTAGGATTTGCACCTTACCCTACAAATGAAAATATCCATACTGCTCTATATAAATATATACAAAATAGGTAATCTAGACTAAATTGAGAGGAAATATACTTTTGTATATTGGGAAGAATATTCAAGTCTATTTTTGGTTGTTTTATGATAATTTTTGTAACAAAAATTACCTAATCACACCAAAATGTTATTGCAAACAACAAGCATGTGTTTTTACATTTTTGTGGGTATTGTTGAACTATGTAATTAATGGATGATTTCTTTCTTATTTTGCAATGCATTTTTTGTATGTTTTTTTTATGATTTTGATAATTCTAAAATAAATAAAATAAATGGCAAATGGATGCTAAAAAGGTATTTCAAAGCATATTTCTTTAAAGGTGCACAAGGGGTAACTATACAACAATGGGAAAATAGTTTTTAATGATGGGTATGACTAAGGGTAACCAAAAAGGGGGAATATAAACCTATTATGAAAGAGGCAGTATTGTCTAATACTTGCATAGGCCAAACGAGCTTTTACTTCACCCTTAGATGGGATCAGTAAAGAACGATAATAACTTACTCACTAGTTATATATAACTATATGTGCAGGGCATATAATCCTAACCTACCTTGAGGATCTCTCAAGAGTATGGAACTTTATGGTGGTGAAATACAAAAAATTACTTATGAGGGCTATTATGATGTCTAGGGTGTGAGGCAACGAAAGAAGAAATTCAATTTTGATGGTCTTGATTGGGGGTTGGTGATGAAGTCCAACCTTACCAATGTGTGAAAATCATGTAAGTGTGTGGGGTTGATTTTTACTTAGGAAATAAAAATGCAAGAAAGCAACTAATTTAGGAAAGCAATGAAAATATGCTTGAAAATTTTATGAAAATAAAAGTGCCTTTTGAAAATAAAAATCTAGCTAAAGCAAAGAATGAAAGTGACGTTGAAAAGGAAAATTCCATGCTAAAGCTTGAAAGTAAACTTACACTAAGATATTTGAAAGAAAATATTTATGCTAAAGTTATTTGAAAATTAAAGTCTATGCTAGATCTTGAAAGGCAATTTATGCTCAGATATTTGAAAGCAAATATTTATGCTAAAGTAATTTGGAAAGTAAAGTCTTTGCTAGAGCTTGAAAGGAATTTTATGCTAAGAGATTTGAAAGAAAATGCTTATGCTAAAATATTAGAAAATAAGATTTGTGCTAAAGCATGTGAAAGCAAATTTTATGCTAAAGTATTTGAAAGTAAAGTCTATGCTAAATCTTGTAGGACTAAGTCTATGCTAAAGTGTGTAAAAGCAAGTTTATGCTAAAGCATGTAAAAGAAAATCTAAGCTAAAGCATGTAAAAGCAAAGCTATGCTAAATGAAAATAAAGAAAAAATTTCTTATTTTCAGAAAGGAATTGTACTTAGGTTTTATTGAGCTTAAAACTATTTACACTAGCCAAGATAGACCTGTTAAGGCTATTATTAGATGTCTTATGAGATATTTATGTATAAGAATATATCACAATATATCTTAGCTCAATAAGAACAAGGATATTTGAGGCTCCCTTTAGGCTTAATACATATGATTTATGTTAAATTAACCTCCTATAGACAACTAAATAAGCTAAGTACAATTTTGTAAAGCAATAACACAAGGAAATTATGTTTTGTGAAATAAAAAATTAAAAAATACAAGTTTCGTAAAAGATGCCCAAAGCAATTTGGGGCTTTTGTAAAGAAAGTGTAAAATTTTATAATTTTTTGCTAGAAAAATAGGGTTATGCATTGTTTACCTATAATATCTAGCCTTTGGAAGGATATCTGGTTGTTTGTAGAGTCTAACCTATGTTTCTGATAAATTGGCACCCCATCCTACAAATGGTTTGATTTGCACCTTTCTATGCAAATAATAAAGTGTTGATTTTTTTAAAGAATTTACGTTGTAAGCTGGTGGTTGAATGTTGCAACTTTGGTTTTGTGAAGATACCTACAAAAGAAATAATAAAAAAGTAAATTTTGTGTGGAAATAAAAAACCTAATAGATAATAGATTTAATCAAAAGCAAAAGGTCACAAGCTGACACACGATCAAGTTTTGTGACAAGCAAGTATAATTGGAAGACAAGCGAACACCATTTTTTATGGTTGTTTTTGGCCTATGAAGGCAATAAGATACGTGAGATAACAACCTTAATAAGAAGTGTTTTTCACCACTTGAATTACCTTGTTTTTTTTGCATGTTTATAAATAGATAGCTTGTTGTCGGGGATCAATTTTTGGAGTATATTTTGGATTCGTACCTATTTGTGCGAATCTCACAAATTTGAGATTCGTACCCTAAGCTACGAATCAATCTCGTAAACCAGAGCAAGTTTTTTCTTGGACCTGAGATGTGTTTCAGGATTTTTTGTAGGCTTTGTGTTGATTTTGTAGGACTTGTAACATAAAAAATGGTAAAAAATGGTTGTTTGTTAGCTAGAAAGTTAAACAAAAGATATAAAACTTATAGTTGGTCCCACTGTGATCACCAAAATGTACTAGGAAATTTTTTGTTTTGTAATTGATAGTGAAAATGGGTTAGAATAATATCCTTTTATAAATTTACCCTTTTGGGGCTAAAAAATAGTTTCTTCTACAAGGGAAGCCCTCTTTGAGTGGAACTGGTCAAACAACTACAAATGCTCTCCTTGTATTCCTTGATGTGAGTGGGCTTCTTGCTCATGGGCCACTATTAGCTACGTGGGTCCTCTAAACCTGCATAACCCTACAAAAACTTGTTAGAATATTTGGGGGTTTGTCTCAATTAGACCCCTTGTAAAACTAGACAAAAAGACTCTTAATCTAGGCTAAAACATGATTAAAATGCTTGAAATGACTAAAATTTGATAGAATAGAGATGCTTATATGGTTATGTGAAATTTGGTAGGGTTATAGGATGTAAAGACTATATTTTTTGTATATTCGCACCTTAGGGTGTGATTGATTTGATTCATACCCTTTTGTACAAATCCTATTGTGTTTTATAAAAACTAAATTTGATGATGTAGAGGTCTTATTGATGTAGTTAGAACTTTTGATCCAAATTGAGATGCCTTCTAAACTTGTAACTTTGACATAAACCTATAAGAAAAAAGAGAATGTTGACAAGTTCATGTGGGTCTCCATGGGGATGGATAGTGAGTTATGGTGAATGATGTAGTGCACTTGGTAGTCTAGACTAATTTTAATAGAGTTTAAATATGCAAATAAGTGTTGAAAATGGAGGAAATGATAATCTATTTATAGAATTTTCCATGGTTGGGGGGGCTAAGGTATCCAATGATGTGTCTTGAGAGGTGTCCTAAGAGGTATCCCCTAAGGTGGCATAGGATGGCATGTATCATAAATAGATTAATTCTCAGTCTCAAATTGCATTCTGCCCAGGAGAATATGAAGTGGGGCAAGAGTTAAGTCCTAAATGTAGTAGGATTAATTGTGAGTTTAATGTTGACTTGAGCTAGGTGGAAGATAACTCACCATAGCTCCCATGCTTTGAAAGACAAAAGTCTCCAAATGTCAAATATGGTGTTAAATGGACTTGGGGATTTGAAATGGAGTAAGGGTTAAGTCTTACTAGGGTTAGGTTAACCATAGGTTAGATGTTGAATTTTGGATGCGGTGGAAGATGAATCACCATGCCTCCCATGCTTTGAGACACAAAAGTCCCCAAATATCATATATGGTGTTAAATTCACATGGGAAGATGTGTGGAGCAAGGGTTAAATTTAACCTTGATTAGGTTGACCAAGGTTTAGTTGAGGTCAAATGGACAAGGTGGAGGCTAGGCTAGTCAAATATTAGACTGGGTGAGGTGGCCATGAGTTAGGTTGACCATAGGTTGGTTTTTGACTATGAGGTGGATTTTGAAAAAGGTTAGGCTAGGATGATGGTTGCATGGAGACCAAGGGTTAAGAATAGAAAAGGGTTGAAGTGGCCAAAGAGGGTTTATGAATAGTGCATGAATAATGCTTTTGATAAATGAATAGTATTATGAGGTTAATATATGCACATTTTATGGTTTTTGCAAATTTATCATCCATGATGATGGGAGAAATGACAATGTGAGACTTTTAGGTGTCTACACTATTATTTGAGAAAAAATAAGATTATTTTCTAGATTGAAATTGACCTCTTCCGTATTCTTTGTTTGGAATTGCACATGGTAATTCTTCATCCATGGCATCCTTCTTAATTTCTTTGAATAGTTGCTCTATGTAAACCATGATGGCCATTAGAATTTGATGATGTGGAGGGGCTTTCTTTACCACTTTTTTGGAGTGCAAAATTATTGATTAAAGTTACTTCTCCTAAAATATGATCTCCTTACTTCATCTTAAAGTTTATCTCATGTCTCATTGCCAGGATCCTATCCTTTGCCAATGAGAATGTGAACCTTAACCCTTTTGATAGCCGTAAACCTCATCTGTAGAAGACCACGATTGCTCACTATTTAAGATTAACATTGTTAGATGAGTCTGTGCCTAGGGTAGTCAACCCCAGAGCTAATGTTAAGTGGTCCCCACCTCCTACAGGTTGGTTTAAGGTTAATTTTGATGGAGCGGTTAAGGACAATCCTGGCAGAGCAGGCAATGGCGGTATTGTGTGAGATCATAATAAGAATATGATGCTTGCATTTTTTGAATATTTGGAAACAAGGATGAACAATGAAGCTAAAGCTAGAGCAATGTGGAGAGGCCTTCAAATGACTCAAGACATAGAAGGCAATTTTATCATAGAAGGAGACTGTATGCATGTTATAAATCTCCTTAATAATTGGAAAACACCTCCTTGGAGGATTAAAACAATTGTTGAAGAGGCTAGGATCCTTTTCCAGGGAAGACAAGACAGAAAAGCCGAACATGTATTTCGAAAAGCTAACAAAGTTGTTGATAAGCTGGCCAATTTGGGTGTCGATGGTGACGAACTTTTCAAATGGGAACATGGTATGCCGAGAAAAGTAGAGGAGCTTATTCAACAATAATTCCAAGAATGATAGTCGAATTTACCAATAGGGAAGGCACTGTAAGTTCGAAGGCTATGAGTATTCCCGTCTCTTTTTTGAAATGGACTCACAATAAAAATTATCCGAGCTATCAGTCTTGGTGGATGTAATACCACAGACTAATGGGGATAGTCACATTTCAAATAACATGGCTCCTAGTCATCTTAGTAATTTGATTTTTGTTGATAATCACAGGGCAGGAAAGAAACGACAATATAAGACTTTGAACCAGAGCACGTGGACCACCAGATAGCCACCGCCATAAATCTAGCCAGTAGGTTCACTTCTCCAAGGCTGATTGGCCAAGATGGGATGTGGTCCCAAAGCATGTCATATACAGAAGAAAGCAATTACCAAAGAATTATTAAGAGTAACTGTCAATACAGAGCTTGTGGGAGTTTTTTCAGTACTCTACTATGTGTGTCTGCAACTTTTTGTTTCTCCACTATTTCAAGGAAAGGATCTGTGTTTGTTTCTTTTTTTGTAATTATGATGCAGGTGTGTTTTCTTAGGGTATACCCAAAATGTTGTATGGGAAGTTTCTTTTTTATAAAAGGCTATGTGCCTTACCGGATGTAATGGCTTTGGTGGTATGTATATTTTACATATATATGATCCTTAGTAAGGACATGTTCATAAACAGTGGGCTGATTTTTGTAAAAGGTTTTGGGTCAACCTGTAAAACCCGATATTAATGCTATAGTATCTTATCTACCAAAATTTTTTTTTGTCTCATGTCCAAAAATTTCTTCAAAATTAGAAACAAGAACTTTCTCACATTTACTTTATTATATTATTAATATTATAAAATCTAAAATTCTAAATTTGTTAAGTAATATTTTTTCTTTTTCGCATGAATTTAATTTAGCTTTTAATATTCACTTACTTAATTATATATGATATGCATAAAATTTAATATTCAACTAAATTTTATTTTTGAAAATATTTATAACATGTAAAGGGAAAGGTAAAATAAAGTACTTCTTAATGACCACAAGATTATAGATCATAGGAGATAATCCTCATAGAGGATGTTAGTTACCCAATATATGTTTATCCAACTAAACTCTAGTTATCAAAATATGGTGTACAAGTCTACCTCCCATTAGAATCGAAAAATCCTATTTGGAATTTCAAAGTCTTACCATGAGGTCCACTCAAGTTGTACAATTTAATTTAATATCTAAAATTTTAATTTTAAATCTTAAATTTTTATTATTGAAAAATAAATATTTAAAAATCATTTTTTAATATATAAAATATTAACTAAATATAATTTAAATTTATAAATTTTACTAATAAAAAAATGTTTTGATTCGAATAAAATTAATTTAGATTTTAATATTTACTAACTTAATTATATATAACATGTATATATGATCAAAATAATAATAAAAATTTTAATGTTTGAAGAATTTATTTTCTTTATAAAAAATGAGATGTGAAATAATCTAAAAATTTAATTTATTTTATTGTATTTAATACATGAATTTTTAATTAAACTCTTAATTATGTAAATTTACAATTTTTATTATATTAAATTTTATTTTGTAAATATTTTTCTTTTATTTGGAAAAAAAAAGATTAGCTTTTACTATGATTTAATTTTTTCTTTATTAGGGTAAAAAGAGGTTTTAGGGTCCCCAAACATATACATCAAGTTGTGTAAGATAGTACAATATGTTCCAATAGCCTTACAAAATTTGATCATCTACTTACTACTACAGGTGAACCTTAGAATACCGTATATCGATAAAACAACTTCCAAAACATGATATATTAGTAGACCACTTCCAAAACAGAAGTTAAAAAACATTTGTAGCTACCACACACTTATAATAAAAACAACAGTCCATAACCATTTGGGCTATTATAGAGTTCGTAGTTGATGGATATTTAGATTGTTTTTCTTTTGTAGCATAGGTTCTTCCTCCTTCAAAGTTACAATACCTGAGAATGCATTTTTGCACTTCAATATCTTGAGGTAATATATAGTTGTAACATATATTTTATGATCTTCATTTTTTAAAAATTGACTATCACCATTTTCATAATTAGCTTCAAGAATACTATTTGAGATGCTAATACTTTCTATGGAACTAACTAGATAGTCTTTAGTATACATTTGTCTTTTATCAATGATCTTATTTGAATTCTCATTTTGGGGTTGAGTCTTCTATTGCTCGTTTGATTCTTGTTGGAAAATTGACACAACTAGAGGATGAGTTTCTTTCTTGTGAACTAGGATGTTTGAAGGTTTAGGATCATTCATGTGCAAGGCCTTCTCCTCCACAAAGGAGAAATCATAGCATGATTGGATGATCAAGCATCTCTTCTTTAGGTGGCCATATTGTTGACAACCATAACATCTCAGGGAGAAGTTTTCATATTCAATATTTTGGATTCATTCCCATTTTCTTGAGGAGATAGTTATAAATTAAGGTCAAGGAATTGAAACATCCATCCAAATAGCCAATCTTGATTTACTTATATTAATTTTTCTAGACAAAATTTTCTTTGTTTGGGCATCCATATACTGGGATGCACCAATGGTGTTACCAATTTTTTTGAATATATTCTCTCCCAAAATATCCATAGGGAGATCATATAGATTCACCCAGAATGGGAAGCCATCTACTTCTTCTATAAGGGGGTTGAAATTGGAAGTTCATGGTCATTTATAGACACCCCTTTGTCCAAAAAACTAATTGTATCTATAATAGATCACCCTATCTCTATTTTCTAAATCAAAAAATGGAACAATTTTTTTTTTGGTTAACAGAGTTACTTGGAATTTATTGGACCACCAAAGCTTAATGTATCCTTTGATCTCCTCCAGGCCTAGTATTTTATCCCTAAGTTTACAGATAATTTTTTGGGCTTCATGATCAATCAGATCCAACCCAAATTCATCCTCCAAAATCTTGATAGAGGGTAGAGGTTCATCAAAAAGCTCCACTCGTAAACCCAAATATCCTTGAGAGACATTTCTTATAACCGAAGAGGATTTCTCACATACTAAAGAGCAACTAATATCCTCCTAAGTATAGAGAATAGGCTACAAAAAAATCTCTTTCTGCAATGCTTGACTACACCTAGGGTTTGTATACCTTTTGCTTTTTTCTGTCCTCATGTCCTCTTGAGTATAGCAAGGGGGTTGCAAACAACCCTCTTTTTGAAATGCTTGACTGCACCTAGGGTTTGCATCCCTTTTGCTTTATTCCATTCTCATGTCCTCCTAAGTAAAATACCTAGGGTTTACATCCCTTTTGCTTTGTTCCATCCTCATCATGTCCTCTTGAGTATAGCAAGCAGGTTGTAAACAACCCTCTTCTTGTAACACTTGACTACACCTAGGGTTTGCACTTCTTTTGCTCTATTCCATATTCATGTCCTCTTGAGTATAATAAGTGGGCTATAAACAACCATCTTTCTACAATGTTGGACTGCACCTAATATTTGCACTCTTTTATTTGCTTATGTTCCTATGATTTAAAATTTTAAAGTTTAATAATTATATGTATTTTATAATCATAAAATAGTTAGCCCCCAAGGGCTAGGTGGATTAGTATTGCTTGTGTGGCTAGGCATTTACCAAGAAGATACCTAGGTTCAAACCTTGGAGGTGTGCCCATTTTTTTGGAAAGGTAGTTGTCTGACCCGAATTCCTTAAGTGCATTAGATTGACAATGTTTTTGAATTATGTTGAATATTTTCCATCTTATTCAGGAGGGGTTTACTCTTAAGGGATTTTACACTTTGTAAAAAATTCCTCATCAAGGTTTGGGGTAAATTTTTTTGGGGGGTTTAATCTATTTTTAGACCCATATGGGTGTTTTTAGGGTAATGTAATATCATCCCATGGTTTTGTATTGTAAAAATCCATCTTGTGTTGTTGGTATATAAAGCAACACTTGCATGAGGGTTTGGTAATGAATTTGCAAGAAATGTAATCACTAGTGAATAGTGAGCAAAAGGATATTATTGTATTGAAGAAGGTCAAGTTTATACAATAAGGAAATATTCTTACTGGAGATTTTCTCAAAAGGGTTTCCTAGGATAAATTCTTGTGTAATGTGTTCTTCTCTATTTTTCCTTTGATTATACCATTACTATTTTTTTAGAATTTGTTTATCAGGGTATTATTTATCTTCATTTGGTATTAGAGCTAGGTTTTAGCTTTGTTCGAGGAATAAGATTTTCAATCCTAGGATAAATTGATTCTTGAGTGGGAGCAGTGTGTTAAAGAATCTAGGTGAAGGAAAATGATAGGAAGAACATGGGTATAAATCAAAACATTCAATGGATAAAATTTTGATTTATAGAAACTCAAGATGGAGGATCTGTTGGTAGATAAATATTAGTGGTTCATAGTCTTGGGAGTAAAACCAACAAGAAAAATAAATGAGGAATGGTTAAAGATCGATAGGAAGGCAATGAGCTCTATCAGATTATGCTTATATTGATTCAGTATTATTGAATGTATCTACAAAGGCCAGGATAAAGTTATTATGAGAAAATTTGGGAGCATTGTATTAGACAAAGGCACATGTATATAAACTCTTTCTCTAAAAGAAGTTGTATTCTCTTCGAATGAATGATGGTGACTCTGTGATTGAATTTATGAATGATTTTAACACAATGGTAAGTCAACTAAACTCTGTATATGTAAAAATGGATGAATAAGAAAATTTTATTACTTTACTTAGTTCATTAATTAACTCTTGGGATAACCTAATTATGACTATATCCAATACTACTTCTACATTGAAAGTAGAGGATATAGTATGAACATTGATATATGAGGAAATGAGATGAAAATATTTTGAGAATTATCATCAGAAGGATGCTTTGGTTGTGAGAGGTCATTCTCAAGAAAGAAGCAAAAATAAATCAGGATAAAGAAGATCAAAATCTAGGGGAAAATCATTTAACAAAAGGAAATGCTGGAAGTGTGGTAAAATAGGGCATTATAAAAGAGATTGCAAATCTAAAAAGGTTTATGAAGAAATATCTATAGAAACAAAGACCACAAATGAAGATTTAGGGGACCTATTTGTAGCTACAACATGCTCAAGTGAACACCATGACTCATGGTTGATTGAAACAAGTGCTTCTTTTCATATGAATCCTTATAGGGAGGGGTTTTGTGAATATGGAAATATAAATGGAGGTAAAGTATTCTTGGGAGACAATTGGACACATAAATAATAGGTCAAGCAAGAGTCAAATTGAGGTTAAAATATGGAAGAGTTAAAACCCTTCTCGGTGTGCTACATATTTCCAGTTTGGCAAGAAATATTATATCCATTAGTAAGATGAATTATGCAAGTGTGACTATGGAATTCAATAGGGATAATTGCAAGATGGCTCATGGATGCTTAGTGTTGGTGAGGGGAGTTTGTACAGGAACTTGTTCAAACTTGAGGCTAGCATTGTAAGTATTGATTGCAACAACTCTTTAGTTGTAGATAAAATTAATACGGTAGAATAAGATCCAAGTATTCCTGTAATGAAGATAATGTCATGGCATCAACGCATGAAAAATGTCTTCGAAAATTGAAAATGAAAGGTATGGTTGAAGAAATTTCTGATTGCCCATTAAATTTTATTTTTGTGAGTACTATGTTTTTGGAAAGCAAACCAGAGTTAGGTTTCCAAGTAGTGCTACAGGATTTGAAGGAATTTTGCATCTAGTTCACAGTGATATGTTTGAACCTACAAAAGTACCATCATTAGGTAAATCCATCTATTTTATTACATTTATAGATGACTTCTCAAAAAATACTTGGGTATAATTTTTACGATATAAATCTGATGTTTTCAATAAATTTAAAGAGTTCAAGGCTCTTGTAGAAAATCAGACAAAGAAAAATATAAAGGTTTTGATAAGTGATAATGGTGGTGAGTATTGCTCTAATATATTTGAGAAGTTTTGCAAAGAATATGGAAAAGAAAGACATAGAAAAAATTCATATATTGCACAACAAAATGTAGTAGAAGAACAGATGAGTAGAACATTGATGGATAAGGATAGAAGCATGCTAAGCAGTGTAGGATTATAATTTTTTTTTGGGTAGCAACTGTGTTAACTTCTTGCTACCTCATAGATAGATCTCCTACCTCAACTTTGGTGGATAAAACTCCATAGGAAGTGTGGACTGGTAAGAAACCCTCTCTCAGTCATATAATAGTTTTTGGTTGTGAAGATTATATGTATGTTCCAAAAGAGAAAAGGACTAACCTACACTATAAATCTGAGAAATTCATATTTTTGGGTTATAGTACGAGTATGAAAGGATATAAGTTGTGGAATCAAAAACACTGAAGATTACTTATAGTCATAATGTGATATTTAGATAAACAAAAGGAGTTCCAAAATAGAAAATGCAACCAAGCAAAGAACCAGAAATAGTTCATGTAAAAATGGAACAAGAGGAAGAACCTATGGTAGACACCTAAATTACAGAGAGATACTGAAGAGGAATATTTAGAGGAAGAAGATGAGAAGGAAGATGAAGATGCAAAACCTGGATATCCAATTTTGAGGAGATCAAATCGGGTGAGATGAATCCCAGAAAGGTATAGCCCTTCAAATTTTTGTTCTGTATTTAATTTATTAATTATTGATGAAGAAACCAAGGGCCAAGACTGTAAAAGAGGCACTTCAGTCAAGTGAGAATAAGTATTAGAAAAGGGCTATGGAAAAAGAAATAGAATCCCTAGATAAAAATAAGACATGGAACTTGGTGAAACTAACCCTTGGCAGAAAACCTGTTGGTTGTAAGTGGTTGTTCAATAAGTACAACATAGAAAGAAATTTGGAGAACTACAAAGCTCGCCTAGTACCAAAAGGATTTTCTCAAGCTGAGGGAATTGAATTTGGTGAGATTTTTTCTTCTATGGCTAAACTAACATAAATTAGAGTTATGTTGGCTATTTCTACTACTTTTGATTTTGAAATAGAATATATGGATGTAAAGACAACTTTTCTACATGGTGAACTTGATGAAGATATATATATATATATATATATATATATATATATATATATATATATATATATATATATATATATATATAGTCACAAATAGAATGCTTCAGGGTAAAATATAAGGAGGACCTAGTATGCAATTTGAAGAAGTTTATTTATGAGTTGAAGCATTCTATTTGTGACATATATATATATATATATATATATATATATATATATATATATATATGTCACAAATATAATGCTTCAGGGTAAAAGGTAAGGAGGACTTAGTATGCAATTTGAAGAAGTTTATTTATGAGTTGAAGCAGTCTCTAAGGATGTGGAACCAAAAGTTTGACAGGTTTGTTTTGACACTTGGGTTTGGAAAAAGTAAAGCAAATCCATGTGTATATTTCAAAAATAAAGGTAAAATTTTTGTTATCATTGTATTGTATGTGGATGACATGATGTTAATTGGTAACAATAAGGAGATGATAAAGTTACTAAAATATTAGTTATTTTCTAAATTTGACATGAAGGATTTGGGTGTTGCAAAATTTATTTTTGGTATGGAAATAATAAGGGATCATGCAAAGAGAAAGTTGTGGTTAAATCAAGGGAAACATGTTGATTTGATACCATAGAGGTTTAGGATGCATGATTGTAAACCAATATGTACTCATATCCAGTTGGTCAAAAGTTATTTGCTAAACAATATCCTAAAAAATATGAGAAAATTGAATAAATGTATCATGTTCCTTATGCTAGTGTTGTGGGTAGTCTAATGTATACAATGATCTATAATAGACCTAATATTGCACATGTAGTGGGAGTAGTTAGCATAAATATGTCCTATCCAAGAAAGAAACATTGGACTGTTATGAAGAGGATATTCAGATACTTGCGTAGAACTAAATATTATGCTATCTATTGTGAAGGAAAATATGGAGACAATGATATTGTAAATCTACAAGAGTTTGTGGATGTTGACTGAGCTAGAGATCTTGGCAAGAGAAGATTCATGAGTGCTTATGTGTTCAAGCTATTTAGAGGGGTAGTAAGTTGGATGATTAAAAAGCAATCAGTCATTGCTTTATCCACTATAGAAGTAGAGTACATTGTAGTAACTCATGCTTGTAAAGTAGTGTGGCTACAGAGGCTATGTTCAATAGTTGGCATTAAGCAAAAGGTTGTGAGAATTGACAATGACAGTTAGAGCATAATATTTTTGGCAAACAATCCTAGTTTTCATGATTGATCAAAACATATTGATATCAAGTACCATTTTATGAGAGAAATGGTTGAAGAGAACTGAGTGATATTGGAGAAAGTTGATACAAAGAATAATACTATTGATTCATTAACAAATGTTGTACCTGCTCAAAAAATTTCTTGGTGTAGAAGATCTATGGGCATGGTTTCCCTTGATAGTTGACAATGGTAGTTATTAGCCCCTGTGGAAAGTATTCACAAAGTGGGACAATGTTGGAATTATGTTGAATATTTTCCATGTTATTAAGGAGGGGTTAACTCTGAAAGAACTTTACACTCTGTAAAAATTTCCTCACCAAAATTCAGGGTAGTTTGTTTTAGGGGGTTTAGTATTTTTTAGACCCATATGGGTGTTTTTGGGTTAATGTAATGTAGGCCCATGGTTTTGCATTGTAAAATCCTATCTTGTATTGTTGGTATATAAAGCAGCACTTGCATAAGGGTTTGGTAATGAATTTGCGAGAAATGTAATCACAAGCGAATAACAAGTGAAAGGATGTTATTGTATTGAATACGGGCAAGTTTATACAATAAGAAAATATTATTTCTAAGGATTTTCCTGAAAGGGTTTCCCAAGATAAATTCTTGTGTAATGTGTTCTTCTCTATTTTTCCTTTGATTCTATAATTATTGTTTTCTAAAATTTGTTTATTGTGGTATTATTTCTCTTCATTCGGTATTAGAGCTAGGTTTTAGCTTTTTTCAAGAAATAAGGGTTTCAATCCTAGGATAAATTGATTCTTGAGCAGTATGCAAACAAATATAGATGAAGAAAAATGATAGGAAGCATACGATTACATATCAAAAAATTCAATGGGAAAATTTTTAAGTTATGGAAACTCAAGATGGAGGATCTGTTAGTCGATAAAGATCAATGGGTCATAGTTTCAGGAGTAAAACCAATAGGAATAACAGATGAGGAATGACTAAATATTGATATAAAGGTAATGATATCTATCAAATTATGCTTATCTGATTTAGTATTATTGAATTATTTGATAGAGGCCATGACAAATTTGTTATGATCAAATTTGGGAGTATTGTATTTGACAAAGTCACTAGTAAATAAACTCTTTCTTTGAAAGAAGTTGTATTTTCTTTGGATGAATGATGGTGACTCTATGATTGAACATATGAATTCTTTGAACACTATGGTAAGTCAATGAAACTCTATAGATGTAAAAAGAGATGAAGAGGAAAAGTGTATTACTTTACTTTGTTAATTAACTAACTCCTAGGATAATCTAGTTATGGCTATCTCCAATACTACTACATTGAAAGTAGAGGATATATTAGGAGCATTTATATCTAAGGAAATGAGAAAAAAAAAAATTTAGGATTATCATCAGAAGGATGCCTTGGTTGTGAGAGGTCATTCTCAAGAAATCAGTAAAAATAAATCAGCAGAAAGGAGATCAAAATATAAGGAAAAATTTGTTGTTCCTAACAAAATAAAATGTTGTAAGTGTGGTAAAATAGGGCATTATAAAAGAGATTGTAGATCTAAAAAGGTTTATTAAGGAACATCTACAGAAATAAAGACCACAAATAAAGATTCAAGGGACCTGTTTGTAGCTACAACATGCTCAAGTGAACACCATGACTCATGGTTGATTGACTCATGTGCTTCTTTTCATATGAATCATCGTAGGGAGGGGTTTTGTGAATATGAAAAGGTAAATAGAGGTGAAATCTTCTTGGGGGACAATTGAACTCAAAAAATAATAGGTCGAGGAAGAGTCAAATTGAGGTTAAAATATGGAAGAGTTAAAACCCTTCTTGATGAGAAACAAAACTTGAGTGGCTTTGGAAATAACATTATCAACAAGAGGATAGTATTAATCAAGGAAAATAAAATAATTATGAAGAAGGTAATCATAAGAAGAAAATAAATATGATTAAAAATAATATAAATATAGATATGAATACACAACAATAGAATGTGACTACAATCAACATAGATAATGCAAACAAAAATTTGGAAGTCAAAGAAGAAATATTAGTAGATGATGCTAAAATGGTAGAGGATACCCCATCCACACAAATGGAATTAGAATAGAATAAGGATCGGATTGAAATATTTTTGGGGTTTAAAGTCAAAGAAACAGAGGGATGGAAAGGATTAGATCAAGTTTTAAATTCATAGAATAAAACTAAAAAATCTAAGGAATAGAAGGATCTAAGCATAATAGAAAACTCAAATCAATTTAATGAGGGTATGCAAACAAGATTCAAAAAAATACTAGAGTCGGGTAAAACATATCAATCAGTAGTGGAAGAATCTCCCACACAATGTAACCAAATGGGAGAGAATGATCCTCCTATAAGACATAAAAAATGTAAAGAATACATGTAATTATTGGAAAAGAAATCAAGGAAGACCCCCAAACAAGATAAACAAAAAGTACTAGAGAACAGAGGACAAGAATTAGATCCAAATGAAGAATGGATGGTTAAGGGTAAAAGCCCATCAAACAAAACCAAAAAATAAAAAATCCTTTCTTGGAATGTGTAGGGGCTAAATTCCCTTGGGAAAAGAAGGATTGTTAGATATTTAGTCATGGAAGTAAAACTTGATATTGATTGTGTAAATTGAAATCTAACAACATCGATACAAATTATAAAGTAATAAAACCATAGTAATAACACAATATTGTACAATATGAATAAGATTTTTTATGAATGCAGGCGGATCCCAAAATGATACAGTCAATGTATCCCAATATGGGGTTTTACAATGCTTTTGTGATATAAATTTACAAACACTAGGGTTCTTCGAAACACTAGGTCAATACATTGTTAGTGTCTTCACGTTCATCTTCAATCCAAACAAGGTTATGAGTGGGCTTGTGTATCCATAGAGAACCACCCTAGATTCAATAGCTTCTAGATAGATTATTCATGTACCTACAAACAGAGACAACAAAAGATATTAGAAGAACCTATAAGGGCTCCACTGTGTGAGGCCCTCATAAAGATAAAGCAACTAAAAACCTAGATGTTGCAATGTAATACTAAAAACATAAGTGCAAGAATGTAAAATAAATGCACAAAATATTCTTACCTTGTTAAAATGCTAATTTTTGTCTATGCTCCTGTTGATGATGGTCGTAAAGATACCTGAACGGTGTTCGTGTTGGAGAACTGCATATCTACTATAGGAAACACCTAGGGACATTATGTGAAGGTTGCAGATACACTAGAGAGTTTCATAAATGCCTAGAGACACTCAAATCGCTTTGGGGGATGTTTGGGGCTTGAGGGAAATGTTGCAAAACAAGATCTAGTTCTGTGTGGATTTGGCAGTGGCAAAAAAGGATGAGGGGATGGCAACAACAAACGATGAAAGTGATGGTGAAGTGGCTAGGGCAAAAGGGCTTGAGGATTTATCAGGTGCTTAAGATTCTTAGATACTGAGGAGAGCTTAAGGATTTCTAAGGTTTCTAATGTTTCTAAGGTGTTGATTCATCAAAATGACTCCTCTTTTATAATATTCCCTTGAACATGTTAGGGTTTTTATGACACAAAATGAGCAATCAAGATTAAAACATGAGAAAGGGTAGAGATTAATTCTGGATAAGTGGCATGGATTGAGATGTATGAATGGATGATATTAAAACATGGTGGATGGCTAGGATTAATTTATATAAATACACATATATTTATTAAATATATATAAATATAATATAAAATATTATATTTATATTAAGTAAATACATACATATATATATATATATATATAATGGGTAGTTGTTATTGGAGGACACATATGGATGACAAGTGGTTAGATTTTGGTGTCTACAGATGCCCCTTTTTGTATCGTGTTGCATGAAACACAATGTGGTGCAAAAATACAAGACATCTGGTTTGGTCTGATAAAGCAACTTTCTTCTGTTGGATCGCAAAGATAATTTTGAAGATAAAAAAAATTGTATGTGTAGCTTACCCCTTCAATTGAAAAATAAGTGAAAAATGAGGCTCACAAGCTAATTAACAGAATTATGTTGTGAAAAATGCAGTTGAATGATGTAAGTATAAATGTATGATGTAAATGCAAATGATATGAATGATGTAAGTATAAATGTATGATGTAAATTCAAATGATATGAATGATGTAAAATGATTCCATTTTTTCCCCAATGAAGAATGGGGATTTTTGCCAAGTATAGGTGCCATGATCATTTAATATGTATCCCTCTATGGGAAATTAAAATCAAATTTGGTTGCCCTAAGTTTGGGGTGATTCTATGCTATTGAAGAAAGTGTCTTTTGGCGTCATTGAAATGCAAATATGCAAATGCAAAAAATAAAAGAGAAAAATAGTCTATCCTCGGGGCCACTCATGATTGTAGCTAATTCCCACACGGAATTCCTAAATGGTTGCTCAATCACTTTAACTGGATTGCATCCTCGGAGACTGGTGTAGTTGCAAGGAATATGATGAAAGTTATCCATGTTGGGGACCCTATGGAAAAGGGCATCAATGACAACTGTTGACCAAATTAATATGAGCATAGTTTCACATAAAAATGAAGTATCAAATGTAATTTGATTTCAAATGATGATATATTGAATTATTATAATGGCCAAGCATCCTTATGGTGATTTATCCATATTACCAAATTGTATGGCCAACCAATCGTTGCAATTGCCAAGGAGATAGAATAGACCACTAGATACGAGGTTCACTTGAAATTATATGTGAACTTGGAAAATGTGCAAATATAATTATTGATGGATGAAAATGATGTTGAAATAGAGGTGTGATGATGAAAAATGCATTGATGATTGAATTGCATGATTTTGTGAAATTTTGCATTGGTTTGGAGCGATTTTGAAGCAATTTTGGACAAATTTGTGATTTTTGGTTGCAAATAAAAGTTAACAGCCCAAATAAATATATATTATCACAAAGATAAATATAATGATGGAGTACATGATTGCAATGATGAATATGGTTGTTTTGTGAAAATTTGGACCGTTTTGATGCATTTTGAGAGTTATAATGTGATTTTATGACTTTTGGTCGCAAGCAAAAATTATGTGCCCAAATCAATTTTTATTTCCATAAAACATGATATGGTGATGGAATGAATGTATGGATGTAATTTGGAGTGATTTTATGGAGGTAAGATACCTTTTTAGATAATTTTTGTCTTTTTGGATATTTTGATCCCAAACATCGTCTTGTATCTACAGCCTTATCAGACGCTTGCAAGCGTCTAGAAATCTACAGACTCTGGTCAGTGTTTCAATACACTAGTGAATGCCCAAGGGTATTCTAGTGCACCAAAAATAGCTATAAATATTTTATAGAAGAGAAATCAGATTTATTCTTTGCATTCACAAATTCCAAAAGATGCATATGAAGGAGTGAGTGAAGAAGTAAGGTGGAGTGAAGAGGTTTGGTTATGTGGAAGCTATGGTGATGGAGGGTGTGGATGTGGAGGTAAGAGAAGAGGTGCATGTTGCTAAGGTAAGTGCCCTTGGCACTCTCTATTTGGACTTGAGCAAAAAAAAATATTTTTTTGAAATTGTGTAATGTATGTGACATTAGTTCTTTGACTTGTGTATGTATTGTGATGCAGTTGAAGATCTTGGAAGCTCAACATCGGTTCTCGCCTCTCATACTAGGGGTGATAAAGGCACTACGAGATTACCAGTGGAAGTGGCTAGAGGATTTTGGGTAGGTTGGTTCGATCTGAATTTATATGGTGAGGGTAGATGAGGGGTATCTCTCTGCCTTGGTGGAGAGATGTGATCTATATAGGGGACCTTTCCACTCCCTATTGGAGAGGTAAAATTCACACTTGATGTATATTGCATCCTCTAGGTACAAGTGGAGGATTTACGTGTCAAGGTTAGACATGATAATGGGTATGATATGGGCCAAATCTTTGGATATCTATGGTGGGGTGAGAGTGTGAAGGGTCGAGGGATAAGGTACTAGGCTATGTACCTAGATAATAAGTTGGATGTACTACCTACCTTATTCATGTTCATGTTGGCCAACATAGTGGCCTTGAACAACACTGGTTGTTGGTTCCCATGGAACATGATCAGGCTGGTGTATGACATGATAAATGAGTCATGTGTATGCATGGGCACTTGCTCTGCTAGCTCATCTATACCATAAGTTGTATGAGATTAGGAGGTGTGGACAGAAGGGGTTGGGATGTAGTTTGCTACTATAGTGTTGGGTCTAGGAGCACTTCATTATGGCTCAATCAGTGGTCATGATGATAGGATCATGAGGCTCCAGGTAGAGCTACTTGAGAGGGACCATCATCAGAGACATGATGTATAATACCTTTGGGTCCAAGATGGATATATCCAAATTTTGGAGGATCGATTGATGGAGCACCACATTAGGCTGCTAGATCCATCCTCCTCATCCATATTCAGGTCTGTTAGGTATAGTGAGTCTAGGCATAGTGGATATAGGTCTAGGGCTCCTTAAGGATCACAAGGGTCCTCTTATATGTGCTAGCTAGTGCTTAGATGCACTTTGTATATATGAGCCTTGGTTCTCCATTGTTTATAGCCTTCAGGTATTCATTGTACATGTGATATATATATATATATACATGGATTTTAATTTTGTATTATTTTTATGTGTGAATGCTTGTGTATATGTGTGATGGATGATAATGCATTGTTAATGTGTATGAATACAAATAAATTAACACTTTTAATGATAATTCATAGTTTAGAAATTTCTTGACCATGTTATGGCATTATTTTTTAATCAAGGGCCCCAATATGGTAGAATGTGAAATGGAAAACTCGTGTAATGATAAGGATGTTGATATGGAAGAATATATGGATGTTGATATGGAAGAAGATATGGATACTGATATGGAAAACTTATTGTTTTGCAGAGACTCAAATATACTAGTGATTTCAAACAAACTCACTAAATATTGTTTAATTTCTCTAGGACCAAATGTGTGTGCAAATGAATTCATTTACCAAATCATGAGTATGGTAATGACTCAAGGAAATAAAGAAGCAATGTGTGTTCAAGTGAGTTCATTGACCCACCTTGAGTAAATTGAGATGAAATCTATTATGGAGGAGACCAAGAAGCTAGTTTGTCCTTATGTGTGATTAGAGGTCTCTTCAAGAGAGATGTTTCACCATGCATGAGCATACTCCGCTACCAGTCAAGCATCTATAGATCCGATGGATATTAGCTCCATAGTCCAATAATATAATCTCAAAGCTTTTGGGATTCAGACTACCTAACCGTTTGACTGGAAATATAGTTCTATCCTTACAACTTGATAATTTGTGGTGTGTGATGTGTAAAATATTTAGAGCTTTGGGAAATCAAATTCTCAACCAACATGTGATGATAATTTTACCCTATCCTTACTGCTCTTTATTATATTTGGAAATGATTATGATAGTGATGATTACCACTATTTTTTATTTTTGGACTATGTGCATAATGGGACAAGAAAGGATTACCCTTTTCATTTCAAGGTTCAACCCAATTATGGCGTTATACCTCTTTGACACAATATATTTTTAAGATGTGTGATTGTGTTTGGTTCAAGAGTGTTAGATTCAATTCCTAGAACTCAAGATTTTCTTAGTGAAAATGTTTTTCTATCCTTAAGAAAACTCAACATGTATTGAAGGTTGCTAAAAACACTAGGAGTGGTTGAGTGACCGAAAACACCTAGGGATTTATAGACATGTGATTTGCACATGGTAGTTGGAATTTATGGAATGGTGCAATGAAATGGATGATGATTTTGAAGGTGCCCCTGATTAAGGCAACAAATTTTATTGGATCAATTATTATCTAGATTGAATAAATGATCCCTAAAATGTGTGAATATGGTTGTGAATGCAATGTATGAAATGCAATTTGTGAAATGAAATGTGTGCAATGCAATATGTGAAATGCAAAGTGTAAAATGTAATGTGTGAAATGCATTTTATTTTTGTGTATTAGCCATGTATATATGTATATATATAAATTACATTAAGAAAAAAATGCTCTTAAGTGGATGATGTTAAGTGGTTCGGGCTCTTCAATTCCCTCTAGACTAGCAAGCCTATAAGTTCCTTTACCCACTTTTTGAGTAACAATGTATGGAACTAACCAATTAGTCATGAATTTATCATGAAGATACGACAAGGCATTAGTGTTTTGTTGATTCTATTTAAGAATAATATCTCCTACTTGGAATTCACATAGATGAACTTTAACGTTGTAAGCATTATTTAAGCGGAATTGATAAAATTGTAAATGCTCTAAAGCATTGACTCACCTTTCATAAAGAAGTGTGAGTTGGTCAAAACATGCTTGTCTAGCAGTATCATCATCTATGAATTCCTACAATGAAATTCACAATGAGGGGATCTCAAGCTCAAGAGGCATAATTGCTTTGGCTTCATAGACTAGTGAAAATGTCATTTCCCCAATAGGCATGTAGATGCTTGTTTGATAAGCTCATAATTCCAAGGGGATTTGAGTATGTCAATCTCGATTATTTTCTTTGATTAGTTTCTTGAGAATAACAATTAAGTTCTTGTTGGTAGCCTCAGCTTATCCATTTGCTTGTGGATAGTAAGGAGTCGATAAACTATGCTAGATATTATATTTCTCATAAAGTTGTTAAACATGCTTGTTATTGAAAGACTTGTCATTGTGAGAGATGATTTTCAAGGGAATACCAAAATGACAGATGATATGATGAAGTATAAACTCCATAATTTGAAGTCTTATCATACTAGTTAGAGGAATTGCCTCAACCCACTTTGTGAAGTATTTAGTGGTTGTCATGATGAATGTATGTTATCCCAAGGAAGGAGGTAAGATTTTGCCAATCAAATCAAGATCCCATTGTGAAAAATGCCAAAGGATTTTAATAGGTTGTAATGCTTGTGATGGCACATGAGTTAAATTAGTATGCTCTTGACATTAAATACAATTATTGACATAAGTGCAACAGTCACGTTACATGGTGGGCCAATAATAATCCATGTGTAGAATATTCTTTGCAATGGCCATTCCACTAAAATGACCACCAAAAGTACCATCATTAGCTTAGCTATGGATCTTTGTGCCTCTATAGTCTTGATACAATGAATGAGGACTCCATCATAACCACGTCTATACAAAACATCCCCCATGAGAGTAAAACGAGCTACTTTTTTCTTGAATGTGCATTTAGAATTTTGTGACATATTTGATGAGAGTGTTCTAAACTTGAGGAAGGCTATTATTTGGTTTGACCAAGGATCATATGGATTCGAATGGATAAAGCAAACATCCTTTTCATCCTTAGATTCAACATGGACAATTGTATATTTAGAGATCATTGTAACAATGAGTGGTTGTACCTCTCCTACAAAGTTCTTTGGAATCAATGATCCTAGAGAGGCCATCACATCTGCAAATCTATTAGTCAAACGTGGTAAACTATAAATTTTATACCAATCAAATATGGTGAGCAATTTCATTGCTACTTCATGGTAGAGCTTTAAGGTAGGTTCCTTACATTGGTATTCTCCATTGATTTGCCTAACAACAAGTTGAAAATCACTAAATATCTTGATACACTTTATGCCCATAGCTATGGCTACTTGAAGACCTAATATTAAGACTTCGTACTATACGTTATTGTTTGTGCATTGGAAGTCAAGTTTGAATGATAAGGGAATAGGTATTCCTTGGGGTATATGAAAATCACTTCAGCACCTTGACCTTTTTTGCACGTAGAACTATCAAAGAATAGTGTAATATCAACATCTTCCTCTGAAATAACGTCTTCTTCTTATTTAGTGATAGTGAATATTGAATCATCTAGGAGATCAATAATCAAGGGTTGATCACTAGGAAGTGGATCTACCACAATATGATCAGCTATGACCTAACCTTTAATGAATTTTTGGCTTATGAACTCAAGATAAAATTTAGTGAGAAGCATTATCCATTTTGTGGTGCAGGTGGTATTGTAAGTGTGAGACATCATATAATGTAGAGGATTTTTGAAAGTTGACATAAGTGGTGTGACTAAGCATGTAATGTCTAAGTTTCTTAGTGGAAAAAACCACTGCTAAGAACAAATTTTCTATGTAAGCATATTTGGTTTCATAGCTTACCAATATTCGACTAATGTAATAGACAAATTTCTCTCGATTGTTTTCATTATTTTGTGCAAGCATTATCCCTAATGCAAAATCTATTGTTGAAACATAAAGATAGAAGGGGAACCCCGAATGAGGAGGAGTTAATACTAGTGGAGAAGCCAGGTATTACTTGATGTTATCAAAAGCCTTTAGGGGTTCAACCTTACATTATGCTCTAGAAGTTGATGTTATCCTAATAGTTTGATTAAGGTAACACCCAAGACACACTTTTAGGGGTTCAACCTTACATTATGCTCTAGAAGTTGATCAAATAAATTTTCCAAGACATCAATGTGCTCTTGTCAAGTTTTAGATTTTACCAAGAGATCATCCACATAATCTTCGATGATCTTATGCATGTAATAATGGAAGATGTATGCCATAGAACATTGATAAGTGACACCTGTATTTTTTAGTTCAAATAGCATCACCTTGTAACAAAAAGTCCCCCAAGGTGTAGTGAATGTTGTTTTGTGTTGGTCATCAAGATTGATTCGAATCTGGTTGTATCCTAAAAAATCATCCATTAAAGAAAGCATTTCATGGCCAACACAAGTTTTGACAAGAGTATCAATGTTTGATAGATAAAAGTCATTCCTAGGACATGTTTTGTTAAGATCTCGAAAGTTAGTGTAAATGTTTATCACCCCGTTAGGCTTGAGAAATGGTACCATGTTTGAGAGCCACTCAAGATAATCAATGGGGATAATGAAACCCACATCTAATAGATTTTGAAGCTCTTATTTGACCATGAGGGCAATGGTAGGATGCATCCTTTCCAATTTTTGTTTGACTGACTTAGCATCAGAGTGCAAGGTGAGATTGTGGACAACCAAGTTAGGGTTAAGACCAAATATGTCTTTGTGGGACCATGCAAAAATGCCCTTCTTATTTTTGAGGAGATAAATTAATTGCTCTTGTTCATGTGCAGATAAAATTTTACCAAGTTTGAAAATTTAGGGATTGTCTACATCTAAAATAAGGTTCACATCGATGGTATCTTCAATAGACATGTGAAAACCTTTCTCAAGATGATGGGACATTGGGATCAGATGAATGCCATCTATGATATTATAAAACTCTTTTGACTCAACCTCTTCTATGTCTACCTAGAAAACCTCAGGATATGAAGGTAAGAGTGAAGGTGAAGGTGGAATAAATGGAGGAATGTAGTTGGCTAAAGCCCTTAACAATTCATCAAAAAGGGTAAATTTGGAAAAGGATGGAGGTGAGGAAATCTGATCCATATCAATAAGGCTCATGTAAATTGGAATTGACTTTGTCGAATCATATGGATTACGGAGTGGTGTGAATAAGTCAACATGATTCATGTTAACTTAATGGAGAAAATGGTTGTTGGTAATGTGGAGGATGGGTGGATCCTTTCAACTAGAACCGATGCTAGAGTGCTTGAAACCTAAACAAAAATGAGCAACATAAATAAATGCAATAGGAAAAAATCCATGTATATGCAATGTAAATGATTTTATTTTTTAAAATTTTTATTTTTGTGTATTTTATTATTATTTTTATGTACATATATTACAAGAAAATGATCAGTGATATGGATCAATGAGATGGAGGTGGTGGTTCACTAGTTTATATGGCTCACTCTTGTGGAAGAAGCAAGCAAACGATGAATTGATGGATGGAAAATATTCTAAGGTAATACTCATATTGTTTGTTGAATGGAATTATGGATGTTTATTTCTCATCAGATTCATCGGAAGTAATTGATAAAATGTTGTATTCTTTGTAGATTTCATATTTAGATTCATATATGTGATGGATATCTTCTAAATTCAAATGTAAACTTTGAAAAGCTTGTTCAAAAGAAGAAATGGATGATAGTCTAAACCTGAATGGTCATGCGATTCTAGATATGAAATATCAATGATCTTGTACATTCCCTATTCATGTCATCCTAGGCCATGTCCTTACCAATTAACTATATAAAAATATCAATATGGAAAACATAACATGTGTTGTATATTTGCAGGAGTTGGTTGTTTGGGGTCATTTAGGGAAGATAGATCGGATGATAAATCAATCCCCTCATACATAAAATTAATGCTACTGGGAATTGAACCTATGTTGTACACCGCTCCTGTAGATAAGGGTGGGTCACATGGGTAACCATAATCCTTAGCAGTTTGGATGTTGAGTGGTGTGACTGTGATGTCTTGGACCATGTATTCACCAATGTTAGGATTGGTGAGGTGGACCTCAACTTGAGATGATGTGGATGTGGTTGTGGAACTGGATAACTCAGGATTGGATTGAGGTTGGAATGACATCTCACAATCCATTAATTTGACTTGTGAGACATCAAATTATGTGTATAGAGGTGGATTTGGTTGGGATGTTTTATGAATGGGTGATTATGTGGAAGGAATGATGATGGAGAATGCTAATATTGATGATGTGGTTAACATGGATTCGATTTGACCACATGTGCATGTAGTCAAAGGTGATGAAGATGGGGGCATGGAGGTGGAAGCTTGATGAGAAGTGGTGATGGGAAACTCCTCACGAATAGGAGCTTTTGATGAAGAGGTAGATTGTGTTGTTGATGAGATTATTTATGAATTTAAGAATAGATGAGTGGAAGTAAGCATGGACTCATAAGTATTTGAAATAAAATTACAATACTTGAACTGTTCAACATCCATCGATATGCAATGAACTTGTCCCTCATGTACATATTTTAAGCATTGATGAAGTATAGAAGGGACACATCTCATTTCCCTCATCCAAGGATTTCCAAGGAGTACATTGTATGCCATGGAACCTTTCAATATGTGAAACATTGTGTGTAAAGTTTCTACCCCCACTTCGATGGGTAAAACTATAATGCCAACTATGGAGCAAAGAGCATCATTAAATACTTTCAGGGTTGATGAACATTAGAAATGCTCATATTTTTTATACATTTTCTTGATTATTATGCGGATGTATAATAAGGATTACATATGTTTATGAATTATTATGTAATTATTTGATGAAATTATGCATGTTATCTAATTCATGTATTTTCAGTGTGTTTTTGTGGAATTGTAGTTGATTTATGAAGAGTAAGTAGGTTCCTTCCTGTTCCAGGAAGGTGCCAAGCGTATGTAGGCACCTTACACTTCCAGGAAGGCACCAAGGAAACCAAGGAAAGACAAGCACCTTCATCTCCCCGGAAGACACCAATAGAAGTCCAGCGCCTTCCTCTTCCAAGAAGGCGCTAAAGGAAAAGAAGTGCCTTCCTCTCACAGGAAGGCACCGATGAGAAGGCACCACTAGAATGCAAGCACCTTCCTATCATAAGGAAGGCACCACTAGAAGGCAAGTGCCTTCCTCTCATAAGGAAGGCACCACTAGAAGGCAAGCACCTTCCTCTCATAAGGAAGGCACCGATAGGAAGGCACCACTAGAAGGCAAGCACCTTCCTCTCATAGGAAGGCGCCAACAAAAGATAAGAACCTTCCTCCTCCGGGAAGGTGCCAATGGTAGTAAGGCACCTTCCACATAGAGAAGGCACCTGACATACTTAGGCACCTTCCTCGGAGATAACACACCACCGTTAGAAACGAATACTAGTTTTAGTAGACATCGATCACATTTACCGCATCTGTCTTAGTTTAGTCTGGAATGAATCGACTGTTATAACTTATTTGTAACATAATATCTACGGGTGTGCTATATAAACACACGTAGACCTGTCTGAATCGATAGAATATTTTGATAGTAGTTATAGAGAGATATATAGAAGAAGCATTGTAATACTTTGATAATTATAATACAGTTCTAAGAGTTTCTAAGTGCGTGTTCATCTGGGAGGAAGCTTTTGGAGCCTAGGCCCACTCCAAGCCAGTATTTCTTCTCCTATTTTTCATGTGTTTTCTAGATTAGTTTATTGCTTTTATAAGATTTTTTATCACATTGTTATTTCTAGTATTGCAGTAGGTTTATTTCCAGGAATGCATGAATATTTACTTCCTGTAGGTTTAATTGTTTTTACATAAGTTATTGAGGAGTGTATGAATGATTGACGACCATTTTTAAACACCCCCCAATAGTAGAACTAGCGGACTCATCTCAAGTGGTATTGTAAGCAATCTTGTTCAAGACCCTTCGCAAGTTTACGAAGCTCCGTAGGTTGATAAATTAAATGCATGGGCATGTGACAAAAGTAGGAAAGAAGTTAACCTTGTTTGCCCCACAACATTTTGGTGTCATTGTCGGGGAAGCGTCTCAACTAGATAATTTACAATACTTGGAAACCTTCTATATGACCTTGTATGAGTTCTTTGAGAAGAAGAGGACCTGACGGTTGGTTTAAAAAAACCAATCCATCAGAACCTAAGTTAGCCAAACATTCTAAATTTGAATTAGACTCGCCCGACCCACCTCTAGAAATCCATTGGAGTGAGGAGCTGCACTTTGTGCAAAGTGCCTCATCATCCCATCAATGTGGGGAAGAACGAGTCATCATAAATCCTCTATTTAATAGGACACCCTTAGAGGAAGCCCTATTGTGGAAAGTTGTAGAAGATAGGACGATAAAACCAAAAAACCTTAGAGCCTTGACTCAAAAAGTCTTAAACGATCACAAGGCCATAAATATTGCATTAGAGACCACATTTCCTAAAAAATGGCTGACAATGAAGAAGTCTCATCTGGATTTAGTTTTTCTATTGATGAAGGAGTAGGAGATACCAAAATGAAAAACATATCCCCTGCTCACCTTCTGACCTTTAGAGGATACCCAAATGAGGATCCTAACCTATTTTTATTTAAGTTTGATGTCTTATGTAGGTCTATGGACTTCAAATATGATATGCAAAAGCTAAAACTCTTTCCTTCCACGTTGGACAATGAAGCTCTGCGGTGGTTCATCAGTTTGGGATACAAACACATTACCACTTGGGATCAAATGAAGAAGCTCTTTTTAAAGTAGTACCAAGATTTCGGGAGAGCAAGAGACTCGAGAGAAGAGGTCCTGATCATGACGCAGAAAGAAGATGAGTCTCTCAAGGAATACTGGGAGAGATTCAACTTCAATATTCAATGATATCCTCACACGAAACTATCTGATAAGTCCTTTAAAAGCATATTTTTGAGAGGACATACCAATGAATCACTAGAGGCTCTTAACAAGATTTTTGGAGGTAATGTCTACCAGCACGCTATGGAAGACATTCGAAAACTATGCCAAAACTACTCAAGAAGGAGAGGCAAGACCACTTTTAGAACCATGAAAGTGACTGCTTCAGTCATGAAGACAAAAATAGGTAACATGCTAGAAGATTTCAAGAGTGAAATGCTCTGATCTCTAGCATTATAGATGTATACGCTGCTGTTAGAGAAAAAGAAGCAAGAAAATGAAGCATCATTGGCTTATTTCTATCCAAAATGTAGAGGGAAGCATGCAAAGAATGCATGCTTGGAGAACAAAGTCAGAGTATGCGCAGTTTGCAGGCTGAAACATAAAACTCGATTGTACGCATAACTACCAGTAATCAGGAGGATGTTGAAAGCGTGGATGCCTATTTCATAGGCAATCGAAAGAGTTGGCCACAACCCCCTATGGGGAATATGCCAACTAAAATGTCGTCATATGGGGGAGGACCATACATGCACCAAGGCCTACCTCAACCACCTAACATGGGGTGGTGGGGGCCATCACCCTTGTCCAATGCACCCTAGAAGCATTCCCAAACCAAAAGCCATGGATGCCATATCCATATCTTGGGCATGCTGCATGGAATCAGGCTCCAAAAAATGTAGCACCAGCTCCCCCAATAGAATTTATCGGCATTGCCAGTAGTGAGACTTGCACATCTACCCGCACAACCGATGAAAAATCTAAATAACAGGGTGAACCAACCAACATACAACATAGAGGGTGAGATGTATCCGATGTACCATATTCATCTTAGGTCTAGTAGACAACTAGGAGTAGGAACACCTCCACTAGTAGAAGAGGAGGAAGAGGTAGAAACACCTCTTATAGAAGAGGTGATAGAAGAAATGCCTAAGAGAGCAAAGGCTCCATTTCTCAACCAACTGCAAGAATAGTGGAAAGTAACACAACCGAAGTTCGATATCTTGTCTAGCTTGAAGAACCTCATCGTGACAATTCCATTATTTCAATACATCTGATATGTTATGATATATATCAATGTGATAATAGAGATGTGTCTAAGGAATCTAGTATGAAGAGCAACCCAAACTATCAATGTCATGGGTAAACTAGTAGATTTGATGATGGGCAAAACATGCCATCTAAAGTATGCAAACCCGAGCAGCCCGGTGCTAACTATAAAAATTGAGGGACATTCCATGTCCAATACGTTGGTCGATCTCGAAGTAGCCATCAACGTAATGCCTCAGGAGACCATGTAGAGGCTATAAATCATGAACTTGAAACCCACTATGATAGTACTGTAGCTAGTTGATCGATCGACCGTGGCACCGAAAGGAATGTTGGAAGACATAATAGTGACAGTTAGCGCATGGGAATACCCAACCAACTTTTTAGTCTTGCAATCTAAAACTAGGTTGAGTGGTTACCCGCTCATCTTGGAAAGGCCATGACTGGCAACAGTCGATGCATACATTAGCTACCAGGATGGGTTGATGACCATCTTCGATGGACGAAATGTTAAAAGGTTGACTATTTCACCCCCAGCGTAGTCCGTCGACTTAGTAGGAAAACCCATGTTGACCGAGCATGAAAATCCTAAGCTATCCATGATCCAACTGATGATGAAATTGGATGAGTTGGCAAAAGAAGATGAAGATAGTGCTATTGTGGAGTTCCTCCATGGAGAGTCGTCCATCTCTGCACCTGGATCGTTGTTGGCTGGCGCCCAAGATCACCACATTCAAAAAATACATGTCGGACCAGGAAGAACATTGAATGCCAATGTGGACTGACTCCCACATAATTTAAGAAAGTAGAAGAGCTCCTGGTTAGACACCAACAAGCATTTGCATGGGATTACTTAGATATACAGGGTATCAGCCCAAAAATCTATACCCATCGTATATACCTCAATGATCAAGCAACTCTAAGCAGGCAACCAGAAAGAAGAATGAATCCAACAATGAAAGACATTGTCAAGGAAGAACTACAAAAACTCTTGACTATCGAATTCATCTATCCAATTTTTGATAGTGAGTGGGTATCACCATTAGTGGTAGTCCCTAAAAATAATGGGAAATGACGAATCTATGTGGACTTCAGAGCATTAAAAAAAACAACCAAGAAGGACCACTTCCCGCTCCCATTCATTGATAAAGTCTTGGATACACTCTCATGGAGGAAGTATTTCTCCTTTCTAGATAGATTCAATGGATACAACCATATCCAAATAGGAGGAGGATCAAGACAAGACAACGTTCACCTACCCATGGGGAACGGTTGCCTATCGGATATTACCTTTCAGATTGTGCAACGCACCTGCCACCTTCCAAAGGGTGGTGCTTAGCATATTTTTAGACATGATGGGAGACACGATCGAAGTATACATGGATGACTTCACAGTATATAGAGAAACCTTTGATGAGGAAATGATGAACTTGGAAAGAGTGCTTGAAAGAAGCAAGAAAAACAATTTGTCCTTGAGCAACGATAAATGCTTTATGATGATGTAAGAAGGCATCGTACTGGGACACCACCTCTTTGTAGAAGGAATAAAGGTTTATAAAATGAAAATTGAGGTCATTAGAGATCTACCCAACCCTAGAACACAGAGAGAGGTGAGGAGTTTTCTTGGATCAGTCAGGTACTATCGGATATTTATCGTCGAATTCAACAAAATTGCAAAACCACTACACACTCTATTATCCAAAGAAGTGGAGTTCAATTGGACGAAAGACTATGAAGAAGCATTTCAGTTGCTTAAAGAGAAAATGATATCCACATCAGTTTTAAGAGGACTGAATTGGGCCATACCATTCCATAGCTACTATGATGCATCCAACAATGTGATTGGAGCAGTCCTCGAACAGAGGGATGGTGAATAATTTTACGCCATCTACTATGTCAGCAAAAACATGGCAAGATTCGAGCTCAACTACATGGTGATGGAGAAGGAGTTCCTTGCATTTATGCATGCCATAAACAAATTCTGCCATTATATCACTGGGTATAAGGTATTTTTCCACACGAAACATGCAACCATCAGATACTTGATGAGCAAGCTGGCCATTGGCAAAAGAATTATCAGGTGGCTCTTGTTACTGTAGGAATTCGACATCATAATAGTCAACAAACCAGGCAAGGACAATGTCATAGTAGATTTTCTATCCAGATTGATACCGATAGACCATACAACAGTGGAAGACCAATTTTTGGATGAACATTTGTTCACCATTAGTGAGCAAATCCCATGGTACGCAGATACAACCAATTACTTGGCCACCGAAAGAACCTCACCAGCTCTCTCTTTCCAAGAAAAGCAGGTGATCATAGAGAAAAGCGCATCGTTCCTATGGATTGATGACCTCCTATTCAAAATAGGACGTCCCTAGATTATAAGGAGATGCGTAGCAGAGTAGGAGTTCTAAGAAGTACTCAAAGCATGTCATGACGAACCATGCGGAGGACACTTTACAGGGAAACGAACTGCCTACAAAATCCTACAAGCTAGATACTTTTGGCCAACTCTGTTCAAGGATGCGGCTACGTATGCCAGAAAGTGCGATGAATGCCAAAGAATGGGTAGACCAACCCATCGAGACAAAATGCCCCTCCAACTTTAGGTACACCTGGAACCCTTCGATAAGTGGGGTATGGACTTCGTGGGACCAATTAATCCACCTTAAATAAGGAGGAGGTTTATTTTGTTCAGTATATATTACATCACCAAATGGGTTGAAGTTCAAGTGTTGAGAGATTCAAAAGAAATAACAGTCATCAATTTCTTATTTGCCCACATTTTTACATGATTTTGGGTCCTTAGAGAGATAAAAAAAGACCAAGGGCCTCAATTTACCTCTAGGTTGATCAAGGAGCTGATGGAGCAATACAAAGTTTGGCACAATAAAACTACACCCTACCATCCACAGGCAAATGGGCAAGTGGAAGTGAAAAATAGAGAAATAGAGAACATCCTGACGAAAACTGTGCAACAACATAGAAAATATTGGGCTACATGGTTGCTGGAGGCAGTCTAGGCGTATAATACCATGTGGAAATCCACCATAGGCTTCACACCCCTTCCAAATGGTCTATGGGAAGAGTGCGATGATGCCCATTGAATTTGAAATCAAGACATTAAGGACGGCTTCAAAATTGAACTTGAGCTTTGATGATGCTCAAGAATAAAGGATTCAACGGTTAGATCAGCTGGACGAAATTTGAATGGACGCTTTACAAAGAACATAAATCATAAGTATTTGATGCATGTACTCAAAGGTGATGAAGATGGGGGCATGGAGGTGGAAGCTTGATGAGAAGTGGTGATGGGCAACTCCTCAAGAATAGGAGCTTTTGATGAAGAGGTAGATTGTGTTGTTGATGAGATTATTTATGAAGTTAAGAATAGATGAGTGGAAGTAAGCATGGACTCATAAGTATTTGAAATAAAATTACAATACTTGAACTGTTCAACATCCATCGATATGCAATGAACTTGTCCCTCATGTACATATTTTAAGCATTAATGAAGTATAGAAGGGACACATCTCATTTCCTTCATCCAAGGATTTTCAAGGAGTACATTGTATGCCATGGAACCTTTCAATATGTGAAACATTGTGTGTAAAGTTTCTACCCCAACTTCGATGGGTAAAACTATAATGCCAACTATGGAGCAAAGAGCATCATTAAATACTTTCAGGGTTGATGAACATTAGAAATGCTCATATTTTTTATACATTTTCTTGATTATTATGCGGATGTATAATAAGGATTACATATGTTTATGAATTATTATGTAATTATTTGATGAAATTATGCATGTTATCTAATTCATGTATTTTCAGTGTGTTTTTGTGGAATTGTAGTTGATTTATGAAGAGTAAGTAGGTTCCTTCCTGTTCCAGGAAGGTGCCAAGCGTATGTAGGCACCTTCCACTTCCAGGAAGGCACCAAGGAAACCAAGGAAAGACAAGCACCTTCATCTCCCCGGAAGACACCAATAGAAGTCCAGCGCCTTCCTCTTCCAAGAAGGCGCTAAAGGAAAAGAAGTGCCTTCCTCTCACAGGAAGGCACCGATAAGAAGGCACCACTAGAATGCAAGCACCTTCCTCTCATAAGGAAGGCACCACTAGAAGGCAAGTTCCTTCCTCTCATAAGGAAGGCACCACTAGAAGGCAAGCACCTTCCTCTCATAAGGAAGGCACCGATAGGAAGGCGCCACTAGAAGGCAAGCACCTTCCTCTCATAGGAAGGCGCCAACAAAAGATAAGAAACTTCCTCCTCCAGGAAGGTGCCAATGGTAGTAAGGCACCTTCCACATAGAGAAGGCACCTAACATACTTAGGAACCTTCCTCAGAGATAACACACCACCGTTAGAAACGAATACTAGTTTTAGTAGACATCGATCACATTTACCAGACTGTCTTAGTTTAGTCTGGAATGAATCGACTGTTATAACTTATTTTTAACATAATATCTACGGGTGTGCTATATAAACACACGCAGACCTGTCTGAATAGATAGAATATTTTGATAGTAGTTATAGAGAGATATATAGAAGAAGCATTGTAATACTTTGATAATTATAATACAGTTCTAAGAGTTTCTAAGTGCGTGTTCATCTGGGAGGAAGCTGTTGGAGCCTAGGCCCACTCCAAGCCAGTATTTCTTCTCCTATTTTTCATGTGTTTTCTAGATTAGTTTATTGCTTTTATAAGATTTTTTATCACATTGTTATTTCTAGTATTGCAGTAGGTTTATTTCTAGGAATGCATGAATATTTACTTCCTGTAGGTTTAATTGTTTTTACATAAGTTATTGAGGAGTGTATGAATGATTGACGACCATTTTTAAACACCCCCCAATAGTAGAACTAGCGGAATCATCTCAAGTGGTATTGTAAGCAATCTTGTTCAAGACCCTTCGCAAGTTTACGAAGCTCCCTAGGTTGATAAATTAAATGCATGGGCATGTGACAAAAGTAGGAAAGAAGTTAACCTTGTTTGCCCCACAACATTTTGGTGTCATTGTCGGGGAAGCGTCTCAACTAGATAATTTACAATACTTGGAAACCTTCTATATGACCTTGTATGAGTTCTTTGAGAAGAAGAGGACCTGACGGTTTGTTTAAAAAAACCAATCCATCAGAACCTAAGTTAGCCAAACATTCTAAATTTGAATTAGACTCGCCCGACCCACCTCTAGAAATCCATTGGAGTGAGGAGCTGCACTTTGTGCAAAGTGCCTCATCATCCCATCAATGTGGGGAAGAACGAGTCATCATAAATCCTCTATTTAATAGGACACCCTTAGAGGAAGCCCTGTTGTGGAAAGTTGTAGAAGATAGGATAATAAAACCAAAAAACCTTAGAGCCTTGACTCAAAAAGTCTTAAATGATCACAAGGCCATAAATATTGCATTAGAGACCACATTTCCTAAAAAATGGCTGACAATGAAGAAGTCTCATCTGGATTTAGTTTTTCTATTGATGAAGGAGTAGGAGATACCAAAATGAAAAACATATCCCCTGCTCACCTTCTCGACCTTTAGAGGATACCCAAATGAGGATCCTAACCTATTTTTATTTAAGTTTGATGTCTTATGTAGGTCTATGGACTTCAAATATGATATGCAAAAGCTAAAACTCTTTCCTTCCATGTTGGACAATGAAGCTCTGTGGTGGTTCATCAGTTTGGGATACAAACACATTACCACTTGGGATCAAATGAAGAAGATATTTTTAAAGTAGTACCAAGATTTCAGGAGAGCAAGAGACTCCAGAGAAGAGGTCCAGATCATGACACAAAAAGAAGATGAGTCTCTCAAGGAATATTGGGAGAGATTCAACTTCAATATTCAATGATATCCTCACACGAAACTATCTGATAAGTCCTTTAAAAGCATATTTTTGAGAGGACATACCAATGAATCACTAGAGGCTCTTAACAAGATTTTTGGAGGTAATGTCTACCAAAGACGCTATGGAAGACATTCGAAAACTATGCCAAAAATACTCAAGAAGGAGAGGGAATACCACTTTTAGAACCATGAAAGTGACTCGCTTCGACCATGAAGACAAAAATAGGTAACATGCTAGAAGATTTCAAGAGTGAAATGCTCTGATCTCTAGCATTATAGATGTATACGCTGCTGTTAGAGAAAAAGAAGCAAGAAAATGAAGCATCATTGGCTTATTTCTATCCAAAATGTAGAGGGAAGCATGCAAAGAATGCATGCTTGGAGAACAAAGTCAGAGTATGCGTAGTTTGCAGGCTGATACATAAAACTCGATTGTACGCATAACTACCAGTAATCAGGAGGATGTTGAAAGCGTGGATGCCTATTTCATAGGCAATCGAAAGAGTTGGCCACAACCCCCTATGGGGAATATGCCAACTAAAATGTCGTCATATGGGGGAGAACCATACATGCACCAAGGCCTACCTCAACCACCTAACGTGGGGTGGTGGAGGCCATCACCCTAGTCCAATGCACCCCCAGTAGCATTCCCAAACCAAAATCCATGGATTCCATATCCATATCTTGGGCATGCTGCATGGAATCAGGCTCCAAAAAATGTAGCACCAGCTCCCCCAATAGAATTTATCGGCATTGCCAGTAGTGAAACTTGCACATCTACCCGTACAATCGATGAAAAATCTAAATAACAGGGTGAACCAGCCAACATACAACATAGAGGATGAGATGTATCTGATGTACCATATTCATCTTAGGTCTAGTAGACAGCTAGGAGTAGGAACACCTCCACTAGTAGAAGAGGAGGAAGAGGTAGAAAAACATCTTATAGAAGAGGTGATAGAAGAAATTCCTAAGAGAGCAAAGGCTCCATTTCTCAACCAACTGCAAGAACAGTGGAAAGTAACACAACCAAAGTTCGATATCTTGTCTAGCTTGAAGAACCTCATCATGACAATTCCATTATTTCAATACATCTGATATGTTTTGATATATACCAAGGTGATAATAGAGATGTGTCTAAGGAATCTAGGATGAAGAGCAACCCAAACTATCAATGTCATGGGTAAACTAGTAGATTTGATGATGGGCAAAACATGCCATCTAAAGTATGCAAACCCGAGCAGCCCGGTGCTAACTATAAAAATTGAGGGACATTCCATGTCCAATACGTTGGTCGATCTCGAAGTAGCCATCAACGTAATGCCTCAGGAGACCATGTAGAGGCTATAAATCATGAACTTGAAACCCACTATGATAGTATTGTAGCTATTTGATCGATCGACCGTGGCACCGAAAGGAATGTTGGAAGACATAATAGTGACAGTTAGCGCATGGGAATACCCAACCAACTTTTTAGTCTTGCAATCTAAAACTAGGTTGAGTGGTTACCCGCTCATCTTGGAAAGGCCATGACTGGCAACAGTCGATGCCTACATTAGCTACCAGGATGGGTTGATGACCATCTTCGATGGACGAAATGTTAAAAGGTTGACTATTTCACCCCCAGCGTAGTCCGTCGACTTAGTAGGAGAACCCATGTTGACCGAGCATGAAAATCCTAAGCTATCCATGATCCAACTGATGATGAAATTGGATGAGTTGGCAAAATAAGATGAATATAGTGCTATTGTGGAGTTCCTCCATGGAGATTCGTCCATCTCTGCACCTGGATCGTTGTTGGCTGGCGCCCAAGATCACCACATTCAAAAAATACATGTCGGACCAGGAAGAACATTGAATGCCAATAGTGGACTGACTCCCACATAATTTAAGAAAGTAGAAGAGCTCCTGGTTAGACACCAACAAGCATTTGCATGGGATTACTCAGATATGCAGGGTATCAGCCCAAAAATCTATACCCATCGTATATACCTCAATGATCAAGCAACTCTAAGCAGGCAACCAGAAAGAAGAATGAATCCAGCAATGAAAGACATTGTCAAGGAAGAACTACAAAAACTCTTGACTATCGAATTCATCTATCCAATTTTTGATAGTGAGTGGGTATCACCATTAGTGGTAGTCCCTAAAAATAATGGGAAATGACGAATCTATGTGGACTTCAGAGCATTAAAAAAAACAACCAAGAAGGACCACTTCCCGCTCCCATTCATTGATAAAGTCTTGGATACACTCTCATGGAGGAAGTATTTCTCCTTTCTAGATAGATTCAATGGATACAACCATATCCAAATATGAGGAGGATCAAGACAAGACAACGTTCACCTACCCATGGGGAACGTTTGCCTATCGGATATTACCTTTCAGATTGTGCAACGCACCTGCCACCTTCCAAAGGGTGGTGCTTAGCATATTTTTAGACATGATGGGAGACGCGATCTAAGTATACATGGATGACTTCACAGTATATAGATAAACCTTTGATGAGGAAATGATGAACTTGGAAAGAGTGCTTGAAAGAAGCAAGAAAAACAATTTGTCCTTGAGCAACGATAAATGCTTTATGATGATGTAAGAAGGCATCGTACTGGGACACCACCTCTTTGTAGAAGGAATAAAGGTTTATAAAATGAAAATTGAGGTCATTAGAGATCTACCCAACCCTAGAACACAGAGAGAGGTGAGGAGTTTTCTTGGATCAGTCAGGTACTATCAGAGATTTATCGTCGAATTCAACAAAATTGCAAAACCACTACACACTCTATTATCCAAAGATGTGGAGTTCAATTGGACGAAAGACTATGAAGAAGCATTTCAGTTGCTTAAAGAGAAAATGATATCCACATCGGTTTTAAGAGGACTGAATTGGGCCATACCATTCCATATCTACTGTGATGCATCCAACAATGTGATTGGAGCAGTCCTCGAACAGAGGGATGGTGAAGAATTTTACGCCATCTACTATGTCAGCAAAAACATGGCAAGATTCGAGCTCAACTACATGGTGATGGAGAAGGAGTTCCTTGCATTTATGCATGCCATAAACAAATTCTGCCATTATATCACTGGGTATAAGGTATTTTTCCACACGAACCATGCAACCATCAGATACTTGATGAGCAAGTCGGCCATTGGCAAAAGAATTATCAGGTGGCTCTTGTTACTGTAGGAATTCGACATCATAATAGTCAACAAACCAGGCAAGGACAATGTCATAGTAGATTTTCTATCCAGATTGATACCAGTAGACCATACAACAGTGGAAGACCAATTTTTGGATGAACATTTGTTCACCATTAGTGAGCAAATCCCATGGTACGCAGATACAACCAATTACTTGGCCACCGAAAGAACCTCACCAGCTCTCTCTTTCCAAGAAAAGCAAGTTATCATACAGAAAAGCGCATCGTTCCTATGGATTGATGGCCTCCTATTCAAAATAGGACGTGCCTAGATTATAAGGAGATGCGTAGCAGAGTAGGAGTTCTAAGAAGTACTCAAAGCATGTCATGACGAACCATGCGGAGGACACTTTACAGGGAAACGAACTGCCTACAAAATCCTACAAGCTAGATACTTTTGGCCAAATCTGTTCAAGGATGCGGCTACGTATGCCAGAAAGTGCGATGAATGCCAAAGAATGGGTAGACCAACCCATCGAGACAAAATGCCCCTCCAACTTTAGGTACACCTGAAACCCTTCGATAAGTGGGGTATGGACTTCGTGGGACCAATTAATCCACCTTCAATAAGGAGGAGGTTTATTTTGTTCAGTATAGATTACGTCACCAAATGGGTTGAAGTTCAAGTGTTGAGAGATTCAAAAGAAATAACAGTCATCGATTTCTTATTTGCCCACATTTTTACATGATTTTGGGTCCTTAGAGAGATAACAACAGACCAAGGGCCTCAATTTACCTTTAGGTTGATCAAGGAGCTGATGGAGCAATACAAAGTTTGGCACAATAAAACTACACCCTACCATCCACAGGCAAATGGGCAAGTGGAAGTGAAAAACAGAGAAATAGAGAACATCCTGACGAAGACTGTGCAACAACATAGAAAATATTGGGCTACATGGTTGCTGGAGGCAGTCTAGGCGTATAATACCATGTGGAAATCCACCATAGGCTTCACACCCCTTCCAAATGGTCTATGGGAAGAGTGTGATGATGCCCATTGAATTTGAAATCAAGACATTAAGGACGGCTTTAGAATTGAACTTGAGATTCGATGATGCTCAAGAATAAAGGATTCAACGGTTAGATCAGTTGGACGAAATTCAAATGGACGCTTTACAAAGAACATAAATCATACAAAAGCAAAGAAAGTGGTGGAATGATCTCCACACTAAACTGAAGCAGTTCCAAGAAGGAGAATGGGTGTTGTTGATGATTCTCGATTCTAGGAAAGAAAAGGTAAATTAATGCAAATATGGATGGGACCGTATGAGGTGGTAGAGTTCATCAATAATTGGGTAGTGCACGTTAGAACAATTGATGGTGGCAACACTATGTTAATGATCAATGGTCACCGACTGTACCCCTATAACACATCCAAAACCATATAGGTGGAATCCAGAATAGATGTGGGGGAGACCCCATCCTGTTAGATCTAGAGCAAACTCTTAATAGGCAAAATGGTGGGCATGGAGGTTCTCACCAAAATCAATTAATTTATTTATTTTTCTTACGGTGTGTTTTGTAGGGATGACGCCCCAATGCAAGTTCCAGGCATCCTAATCCAGGGCCTAACAGGCACATAATGCATCTAACTGCCTTTATTTTTCTTTCTTTTCATTTGCTTTTTATAGGTGGAAGACCTGATAGCATGAGGAATAGGTATCTGGGAAACTAGGCTTGATTCGTCTTAGCATTCCAACATCGACACTCATAGGTACAAGCTGAGGCAGCGTGAAGTGAGACTGAGAAGGCTTGATCACCCTTTCCCAGTCAATCTCAAAATGATTTCCAAGAAGAAGGCACCTTCCTTATAAAGAAGGAACCCAGTCAGAATAAGACACCTTCATTATATAGAAGGTTCCCAGCCAGAAGAAGGTGCATTTCTTATAAAGAAGGTGCCCTATCAAAATAAGGCACCTTCCTTATAAAGAAGGTGCCCAACCAGAAGAAGGGGCCTTCCTTATAAAGAAGTCACCCCGCCAGAATAATGCGCCTTCCTTATAAAGAAGGTGCCCAGTCAGAATAAGGTGCCTTCCTTATAAATAAGGCGCACAAAAAAAAAATGCAAAACCCAAACTTACTGGGTAAAAGAGGTCCCGACGAATTCTCCCACATCTATAGAATGAGTATTCTCTTAAAGAGAATTTTGATCGGATGCCCGACAAAGCAGCCCAAAGGCAGGGAAGAATTCCTCTATTTTTGAGAGTGAAGGGGAAAGAAGTCCCACAACACCCCCTGTCATCGTCCTTAGTGATACAGAGTAGGACGAACAACATCAGATAGGATCGGGGGTTAAGGAAGAACTCCCCAGACTTGAGGAAGATAGAGAAGAACCTGAGGGGTCGACATAGGATAGATAGGGGGACGAAGAAGCACCCCTAGGGATGGTAGCACAGAGTGAAGAGAACACTCCAGGGACCACAGAGCAGGCCCCTCAGAGTGAGAAGATGTCTACCAGGGAGAAATGGAAAACCCTTGTTTGAGCCATCACATTTTTTGTCGAGGCCAAAGGAAAAGGGCCCAGGACGTCTCAAAAGAAGGAAAATGTGACCTTCGTCGAACCAAAAGAAGTTGAGTGGGATATGCAGCCATTCGTAAAGAGGAAAAAATAGTTCGAACAACTACTCAAAGAGATGACAACATCTAAGGAGAACAGGAAGGCAAACTTGAGGATGTAGGGAGACTCTGGTATCTATGTTAATCCGATAGAGGACAGCCAGTTCTGGGAGATTTACGGGTCATCCCAGGGATGGCCCTCAATGATAAGAAGGTATTTTGAATGATGAGGGATATATGGCCTTGAATTGGAGGCCACTACCATTGCAAAGGAGAATGCAGGGATTACTCCCAAAGCAGCCTGATTGTACAAAGCCCAAGTAGTTCATCTCAAGAGGTATAATTCAGATATCCCTCTTGCAGCGGTTAGACCTCTGAATGCTAACCTATGGCAATCTGTAGAAGTTGAATTCCAATCAGTAGAGACGACACTGGATAAATCACCTTTGATAGCGACCAGGACGAGGAAAGCACAACCAACAACAACACCCGTAGCTCCCCATAGAAAAAGAGGAGCCACACCTCCAGATGCCAACATGCAAAAGAGGTAGACACGAGTTGCTTTTTTCAGCCAGATCTACCAAGAAACAACAACGATGAGGGGTCAACAGGGCTACCTACAGTTTTGATGCCACGAGGGTGTGGCATATGTTAGGCATGGGGGGATGATGAGCATTAGAAATGCTCATATTTTGTATACATTTTATTGATTATTATGCGACTGTATAATAAGGATTGCATATGTTTATGAATTATTATATAATTATTTGATGAAATTATGCGTGTTATCTAATTCGTGTGTTTTTAGTGTGTTTTTGTGGAATTGTAGTTGATTTAGTCAGATTTGGATTAGTCAAGGTCTTTTCATGGACCTAGCACTTTGTTTCTTTCAGAATCAACGTAGAGAAGGTAGGCACCTTCCTCTTCCAAGAAGGCACCAAATGTAAGTAGGCACCTTCCTCTTCCAGGAAGGTTCCAAACATAAGTAGGCACCTTCCTCTTCCAGGAAGGTGCCAAGCACATGTAGGCACCTTCCACTTCCAGGAAGGCACCAAGGAAACCAAGGAAATACAAGCACATTCCTCTCCTAGGAAGGCACCAATAGAAGGCCAATGCCTTCCTCTTCCAGGAAGGTGCCAAAGGAAAATAAGTGCCTTCCTCTCATAGTAAGGCATTGATGGGAAGGCACCACTAGAATTCAAGCACCTTCCTCTCATAATGAAGGCACCACTAGAAGGCAAGCGCCTTCCTCTCATAAGGAAGGGGCTGATAGGAAGGCGCCACTAGAAGGCAAGTGCCTTCCTCTCACAGGAAGGCGCCAACAGAAGATAAGTGGCTTCCTCCTCTAGGAATGCGCCAACGACAGTAAGGCACCTTTCGCATAGAGAAGGCACCTGACATACTTAGGCACCTTCCTCATAAGGAAGGCACCCCTGTTATTTGCTCGTTGACCAGACAAGCACGATGTGGACAACAACAACTGGTGCAGTTCCAACTCTACGTCATGTAGAGTTAAATTGGGGATCGCGTCGATGTATGAGAATGTCCTGCTAATACTAGGCGAAGCACAAACCAATCAACAAAAACACCACTATTAGAAATGAATGCCAATTTTTGCAAACATCGATCACATTTACCAGACTATCTTAGTTTAGTCTAGAATGAATCGACTGTTATAACTTCTTTGTAACTGAAGATCTACGGGTGTGCTATATAAAAACACACAGACCTATTTGAATAGATATAATATTTTGATAGTAATTATAGAGAGATATATAGAAGAAGCATTGTAATACTTTGATAATTATAATACAGTTCTAAGAGTTTCCAAGTGCATGTTCAGCTGGGAGGAAGCTGCTGGAGCCTAGGCCCACTCCAAGCCAGTATTTCTTCCCCTATTTTTCTTGTGTTTTCTAGGTTAGTTTATCGCTTTTGTAAGATTGTTTATCGCATTGTTATTTCCAGTATTATAGTAGGTTTATTTCTAGGAATGCATGAATTTTTCCTTTCTGTAGATTTAATTATTTTTACGTAAATTATTGAGGAGTGTATGAATGATTGACAACCATTTTGAAACACCCCCCAATAGTAGAACTAGCGGACTCATCTCAAGTGGTATTGTAAGCAATATTGTTCAAGACCCTTCGCAAGTTTATGAAGCTCCCTAGGTTGATAAATTAAATGCACGAGCATGTGACAAAAGTAGGAAAGAAGTTAACCTTGTTTGGCCCACAACAAGGGTGAAGGTGGATTTGGTGATGTGGGTTGGCAAAATATTGAGGTGTTGGAGAGCGGATGTGGTGATGATGTTGATAGAGGATCCATTATCAATCAAAAATCATTTGAATGGCTTCCTATGAATTTGAGCCATGATGTGCAATGGAGGGTCCACCAATTCTGATGATATTGGTTTGATTTCAAAATTGTAGAATGTAATGGAAGAATCCATACATGTTCGGATGCTCCCCACAAAATTGCTAAAGGTATTAGCATCTTGAGATTGAAGTTCAATGGATTTTAAAATATCCTTTGTTGCCTCATGATGTGGGGGAGATTGTTGTATAAGCTCATAAGTAGATAGTTTAGTTGAAGCTATTTTAAGGCTAGTGGTTAACCTAATACTTAGAGAGATGATTGGCCTTAATGGACGATTGGGAGGATGAAAGGGTAGATATGAATGACTTAGAATATGAATGGGTTGTGAAATATTAGTAAATAATTGGATGGGATATGATGGGGTGACAGGTTGAGACACACTTTCATGTGGTGTTATGGGTAATTGAATAGATTGTTGTTGTGCATTTTATTTATTTATGTGTTGTTGACCTTGCGTGACTACATGAATAGCACCCACAAAACCTTGGTACTATTGAATACGGTTTACTTGATTAGGAGGAGTCTTGGTATTTGACCCTCCTATTATTGGTTGCATCTCCTCATGATGAGGAAGTGGTGTTTTATAGATGTCAAGGTTTTGGCTTTGTTGAGCTAAGGTACTATCAAGCTTTATGGCCCCTAAGTCAATGAGATATTGCACTATGTATTTGAAGTTAGAGAAACTATTTATATCATGCCCATTCTACCTATGATAAGGGAAAAATAAATGTTCCCAATAATATTTACTATGCTTGGTAGGTCATTTGGTTTAACCTCAGGCAATGTAAGTTGGTTTGTGTCATACAAACTATGAAATATGAAGGTATATGATTCGACTAAGGGGGAGTATTGGCAATTTTATCGAATAGATGTCGACGTTGGTGATTTTCCACAGTTGGTGCTATGTTTTGAACTAGTTGTGATGGTGGGAAAACTACTTGATATACGATTTGTTATGGTTTTTGTTATACAGGTTGTTGTTGTTGAGCCATTACTAGATGTCTTATGACCACTTGATTGACTTGATTTGCTGGATTGGATAGATTAACCTGGTTTGGCTTAGATTGGCTAGAGTAACTACCTTTGTATTGGCCCTTATTCTACCATTCTTTATTTTTGGGCTTTAGCACACCTTCTTGGATTTTGATCTCCTAAATTATGCTAGCATGGGTAAGAGCTTCCTCAAATGATCTATACTATTGTAATTGCAATAACGAGGAGATAGAATTTTAAGCAACTCTTGGTAAAGAATCAAGTTAGCTCTTCCATTGGTAGGGAGAAAGGTAGTTTTATGATAACATCCCTCCAATGGTTGCCAAAATCATATACTGACTCATAATAAAATTATTTTAACCCATACAAGTTAGACAATGATAATTTTCTAATATTGAGGGAAAACCTTTTGAGAAATTGGTCAACCAACTGTTCAAAAGTATAAATACTATGATGAGGTAAATGGTTGTACCACTCTACGACATCTCCCCCCAATATCTGAGGAAAATTTTAAAGCATTAAAGCATCATTACTTTGAATTCTAAAACATGAGTGGATGAATGTGCTCACATGCTCTCTAGGATCCTTAGTCCCCTTGAATTTGTTAAATTTTGACATCATAAAATCTATCGGATATGGCAGTGATGGTATCGAAAAGTGAATTGGTTGATTGATAAGTTGTCTCAAAGTTGAATTCTAGTTCATCATACCAGGAGTATGTTGCATCAAGCTATCAATATTTTGTTACATTGCTTAAATTCATGAGTCTTCCCCAGGTATGTGGAAGCCCTGAATCACTTGATGATTTTGTGGAGATGAAGTGGTGAAATGCTGAGGTGTGATGAGATTTTGATGATTTGATGGACTGGATTGGATTTGGTGATGTTTATGATTGAATGATTGTAAATTATGGAATGGAAATGATGTTTGAGGACTATGAATGGGTTGAATCATTAGAATGGAATAGGTATGGATTGATGGAGGTGTGGAAATCAAAACCATAAAGGTTGCAATATCTATGATAGATTTGATGAAAATAATGTGGGCTGAGTGGAAGTGGGTTGAGGCTTAAGATTTACCACCTGTACTTGCTATTGGGGATAATATTGAACATTTTGTCATTCCTTAAGCAATTTATTAAGGTGTTGCCATGCGTCTTGTATGGCCATATCTAAAGTAGACAGTGTGGATATGGTTGGAATAGATGAAGTAGGTGGAGGATAAGTTACAATAGGTATTGCAACTAAATGTGGGATAATGGATGCAGTGGAAGCTGGTATTTGTAAAGCAACATTGACATGTGCTTCATATAATGGATTGTCATAGGTAGTGGTATATGAAGATATAATGGAATTTCTTGGAGCACATGACTATTGTGGAATGGACCAATACTAGGAAGGTGTAAATGACACCTCAAAAAGAGAGTTAGTATACACCTGGGTGAAGCTGGAAGACTAGGAATGGGTAAGTTCCTATTGAAAATAAGGATCATGTATGGTTGGATTGCTAATTTGTTCTATAAAATAGTTAGCAAATCCTTTAAAATCTTCCACTTTGACCATGTCTATGTAGGTGATGTTATAATATATGGGAGATGATGACTTGGTTTATGAAATAGAAATGTTGGTCGCTTTGTGTAACACATCAATGTTTGACATGTACACAACATGTGATGGAACCATAGACAAACCAGAATAACTTGTCTGTATCACATTGATAGGGTTAAACACAGAAGTGGAACACTCCATGGATGAAGAGATTTGGCTGGCAAGGGTTTGAATTAGAATATTTTCTTTGATTCAGGTTGAAACCATAAGCTAATGAGTCATATGGGATGGTGAAGTGTGTGGAATATGCAGAAAGAAAATGTAAATTAAGAACACATAGAATCAAACAAGCGATTTTAATCCTATGCTTTGCAATATATTTTTTTATCTCTTTTATATATTTTTAATTTTGTGGGGTTTGTATGTTGTGAATGTGCTAATATGAATTATGCAAGGTGAAATCTATAGTTGGATGCCAAATGAGATTCTTTCTGGTGATGAAATCCATAAATTTTACTCAAGGGTGACTATGGTTGCTAAGGGCAAAAATATTGATGGATGGAGATAAATCCCATTGTCGCCAATTCTCAAACAATGGTTGGTGGTGAAATCCAACTCACTATTGTTTATTGTGAAATGTGCAATGTGTGTGATTCATTTTAAAAATTTTGTTATCTATTATGTTCACTCAATTTTGAAAACATACCTATTTCACTCATCTAAGATAGAAGCCAAAAACATCAATATTAAGCTCCTCAAAAGAACTTAGGGGTACACCACTTAAGACCCACCCTAAATCATCAAGTGATTCCAACAATGGAGGGTTCACCCAATTCTTCTACTCTGAATCATCAAGTGATTCCAAAAGTAGGAGTATACTTAAGTATTGTGGTCTTGTTCCAACTTAGAAAAGTAAAAATGGAAATTTTCAACTCTATGATGCAGCTAGTAATGCTTTTGTAATTTCAAATGCAAATATCATACAAAAATAGTGTATGCATACATCAGAAAGCAACAAAAATCTAAAATAAATATGATCTACAATGAATACATGAATGCAAATGCCTAAAATGTAAATTAAAATTTAGATGCCTTAAATAGAAAAATAAATGATTTTCTTTTTGTTAATTTTATTGTGAAAAGCAAGAAAATAAAAACAGAAATGGGTTAGGATTTGAAGCAGGCTTACCAGGAAGCCTACATACTTCTTCCCCACTTTGTGAAACACATCCTAGAGCCACTAGAATGTTGTGGGGCATTCTCTAAACATTCTAGAGCGTCTCTCAAACATTGCAGGGCATCCACGTGACCTTCAATTGAATTATGCAACCTCTAGAAACCCTAGTTCTTCATGAAAACTGTGCGATCAAATTTTTAGAACCTGCAAAATGAAAATAGAAACAAAAATTAGTGACAAAGTAAGTTAGCATGAATAACCCTTTGGGGGTCCCACCGTGATCACCGTTTTGTAAATCAAAATCAAACAACAACGATACAAACTATAAATAAACAAAAAAACAATAATAACATAAGATTGCACAAGATGAATAAGCTTTTTATTAACGGAAGCGGATCTCAAAATTATACAATCAATGTGCCCCAATATGGGATTTTACAATGCTTTTGTGATATAAATTTACAAATATGAGGGTGCTCCGAAATCCTAGTTCAATACACTGTTGGTGTCTTTACGTTCGTCTTCGATCTAAACAAGGTTACAAGTGGGCTTGTGTATCCTTAGAGGGCCACCCTAGATTCAACAACTTCTAGATAGATGATTCTTGTACCTACAAATAGAGACAACAACAAAAGAGATTAGAAGCACCTATGAGGGCTCCACTATGTGAGGCCCTTAGAAAGATAAAACAACTAAAACCCTAGATGTTGCAATGTAATATTAAAAACAAAAGTGCAAGAATGTAAAATAAATGCATAAAATATTATTACCTTGTTTATATCTGATCCTATTGATGATGGTCATAAGGACACCTGAATGGTACTCGAGGATTGGAGGACTACAAATTTATAGGGAGAAACACCCAGGGGCATTCTGTGAAGCTTGTGGGTGCACCAAAGAGTTCCAGAAACATCTAGAGATGTTTGATTAGCTCTAGGGGGCATTTGGGGGTTGAGGGAAATGTTGTAGAACCAGATTTGATTCTGTGCAAATTTTGCGATAGCAAAAAAGGGCGATGGGATGGCGACGATGAATGATGAAAGTTATGGCGAAGTAGCAAGGGCAGAAGGGCTTGAGGATTTCTTAGGTGCTTAAGATTCTTAGATACTAAGGAGAGCTTAAGAATTTCTAAGGTTTCTAAGATTTATAAGGGTTTGATTTATCAAAATGACTCCTTTTTTATAACCTTCCTTTGAACATGTTAGGGTTTCAACGACACAAGATGAGTGGCCAATATTAAAAAATGAGGAAGGGTGGAGATTAAGTTTGGGTAAGTGGCATGGATTGAGATGGATGAATGACTAAGATTAAAATGTGGTGGATGGCTAGGATTAATTTATATATATACACATATTTATTAAATATATAAATATAATATAAAATATTAATATATATATATATATATAATAAGTAAATTCACACACACACACACACACACACACACACACACACACACACACACACAATATATATATATATATATATATATATATATATATATAATGGGAAGTTGTGATTGGAGGACATGGATGGATGACAAGTGGCTAGATTTTGGTATCTATAGTTTGTCTTCAAGAATCTAAAATTGATACCAAAAAACTTTACATTATTCAAAAAGTGGTCTTGTCGAATTTTGAATGGATCATAAGCCCAACACAAGGTAATTCTGGAGGTATTTGCATATTTTGGTATAGAATGAATTCTAGAGGTAATTTAATTAATCAAGAAGAGAAATTTTGTACAGTCAAATTGAAGAACAAAAAACTAACTTTTGTTGGATGACAGGGGTTTATGCTCAAAATGATGATCATGAGAGATTCAAACTGTGGAATAAGTTATCTTTCTACAGGATTCTTTTCATTAATTTGCATTGGATGGTATTGGGTGACTTCAATACAGTCTTAAGAACAAAGGAAAAAAGTGGAGGAAGGATTAACATTACTTAAGGTATGCAAGATTTCAATGATTTAATTCATAACAATAAGTTGATTGACATGGATATGTGTAAAGGTAAGTTTATGTGGACAAACAAAAGTATGGGGGATAATCACATTCAAATGCACCTATACAGAGTTCTTATTTTTGATAGTTGTCTAAGTATAATCAATATTCATAGAATTACATGTATGTATGCCCATAATAGGATCATATCACAACCCCCTTCTACTGGATTTGCGAAAGGAGAAGAAGCAGGGAGGAGCACCCTTTAGGTATGATCTCATGTGAAATATGCACTCAAAAATTAAAAATAAAATAAAATATTGGTGGTAGGAGGAGGTTCAAGGATTAAATATGTACTAAGTTATCCAAAAATTAAAAAACATCAAGTATCGAATCAAAATTTGGAATAAAGAGGTTTTTGGTAATATTAGTTTAAGAAAACAACTTAAAAAGAATATCCAATATATAGAGGAAAAAATAGTGAGGTAAGGTAGAAAACCAATGGCACAAAAAGAAAAAAAACTCCTCATGGAATATCATAATACCATAACCCAAGAGAAAATTCATTGGAAACATAAATTTAGAATATTGTGGCTCAAGGAAGGAGATAGAAACATTAAATTCTTCTATGTTTCTACTATGAAATATAGGAACAACAATAATACCTTATGGGGGGAGATGAAAGAAAGTATGAGGATTTAAATGATATTAAAAATCTAGCCATTATTTTCTTTTAGAGCCTTATGGGCAAAGAAAACACACATCACAACATGAAAATAGAAAAGCATCATTAACAATGTTTCCAAAGGAGTTAATGATAGCATGAATGAACATCTATGCAAGGTAATCTCTAAGGAGGAAATTAAAAGAGTTGTGTTCTTTATAGGAGCATCTAAGGCTTTAGGACCAGATGGTTTCCCATCGAGTTTTTTTTAACATCATTGGGATATTGTTGAAGAATATGTAGTCACTACAATCCAATAAGCCCAAGAATCTAGTAAGCCATTGAAAGAATGGATAATACATTCCTTGCTTTGATTCCAAAGAAATATAGAGTGGATAAATTACAGGACTTTAGACCAATTAGCCTATGTAATACAATTTACAAAAATTTTACTAAAGTGTTGGTCAATCAATTGAAAAAATCATCCCCTTAATCATTAATGAAGATCAAGGAGGTTATGTGAGACATGCAAATTATCGAAAGTATCATTGTCATTTATGAAACAACACATTCTCTTCAAAGGAGTAAATGGTCAAACATGCTCCTTAAGCTAGACATGAACAAAGCCTATGATAGGGTTTCTTGGTCATTCTTAGATAAAATGGAGCGAATGGATTTTAGTGAAAAATGGAGGGCATAGGTTGGTATTTGTATTTCTAACCCCTGTAATTTTATCTTGATCAATGGACAATCATCTGGGTTCTTTCCTTCTACCAGAGGAATCAAGTAGGGATGTTTGTTGTCTCCATATCTCTTTATCATTATGGAAAATACCTTGGGAAAGGACTTTGGAAATAAAGCGAAAGGATGGTAATATCAAAGGTTTAAAACATTTATCCATTGGTGAAGCTTTATCCCATCAACAGTTTATGGATGATACTTTTTTGCTTGGGGAAGCTACAGTGGAAGAAGCTTTGAAGTTTAAAAAAATATTTGATTCTTATGAAAAAACTACAAAACAAAAAATAAATTATGAAAAAAGTCGGCTTATCTTTTTAAACACGGAGGAAAGTAAAAGAGATCAAATAATTAAAGTGTTAGGCTATAAGGAGGGAAATTTTCCTATAATTTATCTTAGTTTGCATTTGTGTATAGGTAAAATGAAATATGAACTTTAGAATCCAATTATTGATAAATTTAGGAAACTTCAAGGCTAGAAGGGATCTTTATTATCCTTTACGGAGAAAGTACAACTTATTAAACACACACTTCAAAGCCTCCCTATTTACTTCATGTCTTTCCTAAGGATGTCAAGGAAAGTGGAAGAGACTTTAGAAAGATTACAAAAAAATTCTTATGGGATAGCACTGAATGCAAAAAATGTATACATCTGGAAGCCTGGAATACCTGTTGCCAGCCTTTATAGAATGGGGGTCTTGGATTGAGGAAGTTGAGAGATCTAAATAGAGCCCTTCTAGATAAACGTGGTTGCATTGGAGCATCAGAGAAATGGGTTAGCATTGTCCAAAAAAAATACTTGGAGGGAAAAACCACTTTATCAGTTGTTCTAATTCTCCATGTGGGTCTATTTTTTGGTAAAATATTATCAACAATAGAAAAGTTCTATGGCAAGGGTTGAAATAGAAAGTAGGCAAGGGGGACAAAATAGAATTTTGGAAAGACCATTAGATTCAAGAGGAGCCTTTAAAAAACTATTAAAAATTCAAAGATATCAAAGTACATTTATTCATAATCTATGGTAAGAAAATTAATAGTTACATTCATGGGGTGGGTGATTTTCAAAAGTGGAAAATCTTGCAAGAAGATATGCAAGGCTCAAGGGGTAAATATCTATAGAAAGTTTCAAGGAGTCATTATTTAGGCAGAGGCTCAGAAGAGGATCAAATAATTTGGAAAAGAAACTAGCAAGGCTAGTACTTGGTGAAGGATGGGTATAGAGTCTTGGGCAAAGTAACCTTAGAGAAACCCGAGCTTAAAAGAATTTGGAAGCTAAACATCATCCCTAAGGTTGCTATATTTTTTTGGACTGCCATTCTCAATAAGATCCTCATGAAAGACAATATGTTCAAAAGAGGGATTGTGGTTCCAACTATTTGTGTGTTGTGTATCAAAGAGGATGAGTGTGTGACCACCTATTTGGAACTTGTGATTTTTTTTGAGATATCCTAAATATGTTATTGAGAGAAGCTAATGTTGCTTGGGTCAATATAGATTCTCTAATCAGGCTTTGGAAATATTGACACTTAAGAAGCAACAATTTTTGGCAAAAATGCATTCCACATATTTGCTAGGGGATTTGTTTGGAAAGAAACAAACAAGTGTTCAAAAATAAAACGAAGGAATAATTGGGGTCTATGCCAGGATAAGAACAACCCTTTTGGAGGATTGTATTAAAAACATTGTCTGCCAGGAAAATCTTGCAGTGATCCTCTCTAGAGAAAAAATATCTTAAATATGAAAAAAATCAATAAGGTGAGACTAAATACTAGATGGGAACATCCTCACAAATATTGGGTAAAAATTAACTTTGATGGGGTTGCAAAAGGCAACCCAGGTCATGCTAGTGGTGGGGGCCTCATCAAGAATGACAGAGGTCAAGTAGTGGCTACATATGTTGAGGATCTAGGAATTACCACAAATCACCAAGTTGAAGCAAGGGCGATGCTTACGGGCCTCCGAATTGCGGTGAATTTGGATTTTAGGAGAATTGTTCTCGAGGAGGATTTCAAGAATATTATAACTTCCTTCTAAAAGGGGAGCTAAATAATTCTAGAATTATTCAAATAATTACATATGCAAGGACTATTTTGGGAAACCTAGAAGAAAGTTGAATTAAACATATTTATAGAGAAGGAAACAAAGCTACCGATAAAATGGTGAATATGGCGGTTAGATTTGAGAATTTCAAGGTTTGGTCATACGCTCCCATAGAATTGAAAGAGATTATAAGAATTGATATTGAAGCTAGCAGATAAAGAGGGTAGAGCAAAGCATAATACTTATTAGGATCATGTGATGAAGGATTTGAGCACACTAAATTACATTGCTATCAACGGTTTCTTTATCTTTCATTTAAAGTATTAAGCACTACCTAAGCCTTATCAAATAGGAAGATAGTAAGATGGATATTTTTTCAGCTTCTTTATAAACAGGTCTAGCCCATGTTTCTTTGTTTTACTAAGATAAGGTTATTATACATTTGTCTGATCTTCTCTAATTTTTTTTCTTGTACATCTTTCAAACTCTTTGTAAAAGGTCTAGGTCGTCCAACCCTTTTTATCAAAATTACTATATAAAAAAAACTAAAACTTAAACCTTTTGAAAACTCATTCTTTCTTAATAAAAAAATAGTTAAGAATAGTATTAACTCTTCGAAGGACTACGGACTAATAACAGCAGGATTGCTTTATTATATGTTGCCATATTGCAAGGTACATTTTGAAAAAGCACTGAAGGCCGGGAATCATTGGAAGAAGGTCGCTTCCACATGCCAACTCCTTTTCGTTGTGAAAAAGATATGTATACTAAAGGCCCGGAATCAGTGGGAGAAGGACGCTTCCACATGCCAACTCCTTTTCCTTGTGGAAAAGAAACGTATGTTGAGCCTCTACGTCGCATCAATTTTGGATTATATTACAACATGTGATTGAACATCGTAGGGTAGACTCGCATCAGTCCAGATGCCAACTCCTTTTCCTTGTGGAAAAGAAACGTATGTTGAGCCTTTACGTCGCATCAATTTTGGATTATATTACAACATGTGATTGAACATCGTAGGGTAGACTCGCATCAGGCCAAACTTCGTGTGAACGTTTCACCTTTTTCCAAAAGGCAATCTAAAAAAAACTAAATTAAAACCTATGCACAGATTCTAATTCATGTGGGATCTTTAGTTTTATTTGCAATTGGAACTCCGTCTTCGATATTGCTCTGAACTCATCCCAAGCGAAAGGGTTAGAATACATTTAGCTATGGTGCTCACACAAGCAGTTCTAAACAAGAGATTAAACCCATTCGTCTTTGTCCTTTACAGCGATGCAGTGACGGTTATTGTTTTTCTTATCCTGGAAAGTTTTGTTTCCTTTCGCATTGTTTTAATTTCATGACATTCCTTTTGTTTTCACGGGCTTTACAACGATAATATTTCCATGCCATGCTGTGCAGAGGGTAACGTCCTCAGGGTGTTTCGTTTATCTGCATGGTTTATTGGTAAGAACGTTACTTGCATTATTAATGATGTAACCTGAATTCAATCCCCACAATAAATATATATATATAATATTTATTCAATAAAATGGTGTTTCGGCTCTGAATTAACAGTGACCTTTCCTGTTCCTGTTGGGAAAGGTGGTTTCATTTTAATTTGGTTTCGGTGCGTACGAAGTGTTATTGGATTTCAGATCTTCTGTTTGATTGGATTGTCTCTGACTTCAGCCCATCTGGCAGCGGCTATGGCAATTAGCCTTCCTATTTTCACAGTGGTGTTTGCTGGTATCTTGGGTGTTTTTTCTTATATACAAAGAATTGGCAACATTTTTATTGGAAAGTTACCGTTATAATTATCTGTTTTGTCTCGATAAATTTTTATTTAATGAAATGGACCTTAAAAAGTTAAAGATTGAAACACAAACCTTAAGCTGAAGTGTTAATCACACCAGTAGATAGTAACACCTTTCTTGAGTAGACTAGTGTGGTGATGACACGGTGGCAAATACATTTCTAATCACTTAAAATTATAGTCTTCAGCTAGTGTCAACAAAACTTATAGAGATGTTTTTATTTAGAATTATCTTCTGATTATAAGTAAATATATACAAATATTTGCATTCTAAAAAATAATAAAATAAAAACTTATTTAACTAAAAATTAATAATTTTGAATATTATTTAAATTAAAATATTTAATTATTTTTAATAAAAATTGAAACATTTTATTTACATTGTTTAAAAATAAATTAAAAGTTTTAATATAAATTAAAAATATATTTATATTATTTAGGTGTTGTAGGTGAGTTGGAGAGGAGAGGGCAATCCTCCAAGGGAGGTCCTAGGTTCGAATCTCCACCCTACCAAAAAGCTGAATTAGGTATCCAAAATCCAATTGATAATGTTGGTGCGGGCAGGGTTGGGTGCGACTCCCGGGTGACTTTGACGGTGTAGAACCCCCTATTCGTGGTCTCTCAGACCAAAGCGGCCCCACAAGGGCTTTTTCGCTTATATATATATTATTAATTAAAAGTAAGCAAGAATGTTACATCCTCATCCTTTCCAAGTAAATAAAGCTTTCATCCAAATTTTTACAAAGGATTGGTTACAATTTTCTAACTACACTAAGTTATTGCAAAAGAAAAAGGAATATAATTGTTTATTTTTAAGTCATGAGACATATGAATCAACGTTACCAACATCAAGGCATAGAATATGATAGAGGTCTTCCTTGATTTGTTATGTCCACCATTAGGGAGGTCTTCATAATAAAATGGATATCCTCGGTCCAGATAGCATCCGCTACCTTGTTTTGCTCACGAGGGACATGAACAAATTTAGTTCAAATTTTGGTCTAAAGGTTGCGGATCTTTTCTAGAACTCTTTGTAAACTTCAATCCTAATAAGGGACCTTGGTGAGATCTTTCAACCAATTAATAAGCATTTGAGAGGCTGATTCTATCTGTACTGAACTCCAACCAACCTTAGCAGCCTCTTAAAGACCCCAAAAGATAGCATAAGCTTCTGCTAGATTATTAGAGAGAACACCCAAATTCTTTGCAAGGATGAAGATAAGATTATCATCTGAAAAACTTCTTATACCCCCTATACTTGCTCTTTCTATGTTACTTCTTGAAGCTCCATCCATGTTAACCTTCCTAGCACCATTAGGGAGGGTTTGTCGATAACCATCCCGACAAATAGGAAATATTTGTTTCTAAGGATTTCTGTCTCCATTCAACCAAAGAAATATTACAGAGAATACTATTCCATTATTGGGATGAGAAAGACGGGGTTTGTATTACATTCTATATACTTTCTCGATATTAGCTAAGGTCCTTTACTAGATATAATGAAAATATTTGAATGATCTTATTGTTTCTTCCTTTCTAGGGATTCCATAGCAAGAAAGAAATACTAACCCATACCATCTCTTTCATAGAATAAACCATGCCATCCATCCTGGGCCAAGTACATCAAACTTATTCAAATAAAGTGACCATGTGAGGTCTAAAATCCAAGAGGGAGGACAACATTTTCTATAATTGGGTAGTCAAGGGTCAAGAAAGAAAAATATTATCTAGAGTCTCTCCATATCTATAGCACATCAAACATCTATAGGGGTCGAAAAATTCTCATTTTATCAACTAATCTCTTATAAGGACTTGCTTATTAAAAAGAAGCATAAAAAAAAACCTCACTTTGGTCCATAACGGTAGTTATCAAGTTTGATTGAAGAAATCACTAAGGGGGTTGACAACATACTAACATGATGAGGAATATCTCATTTCTAATATATAAACACCCTTAGAGTGCGGGCCCCAACCAAAAGAGTCATATACCTGAGACCAAGAAAGAGATCAAGCTCTAAGAATCACCTAAATAGCTTCCTTCTAAGCCTCCAATATCATCATAGACTGCTCAACAGTTGGAATCCACACTCTTTCATACCAAGCACCATTCATAATGTTCTTGTAATAGTGGGAAACTTTGACCCACCCTTCCCTATGAAGTTGTTCTATGAGAGGTCTCCATTTAGGAAATTGTTGAATCAACTAGGAATACCCATCCCAAGCCTTGATTCATAAATTTATAATTTATTTATAGGCTAAGATATAATTTAATTTGGAGGAAAATTACTGCATTAAAAATACCTTAAATTTTATTAACAACGATTGTTATAACAAAGATAGTAGATGGAGTTTTGATTATTGAGGAGCTTCCTCTTAATAAATGTCATTATGGATTTTCTATCCTACATGATAGATTCTTCATATTTAATTTTTTCTTCTCTTATTTTTAGCCCCACCCTACATTTGGTAGGTTGTTAATTCAATTACAAGCATTGTTCCATCAATGTGTGTGCGTTGTATATGATAGATGTACCCATCATTGTCCAATTAAAGAATTTGTTGGTGGTCACAAGTGCATGCATGTAGATGGATTAGGTGCTAAGGTGTATAATATATAGGTAAACACTCAACAAGGGAGTACCTGCTCGGGGTTATTTGTTGCTAAAGTGTTTATGATAGGTCAATTCTTCATTGCTACCATAATTTTCTCTCCCTTGGATAACTTTGAAACTTGTCTATTAATCTCCTATAGTATTACTATATAGAATTTTGATCCTATTTCTATATGCTTTCCTATAGGTGAGTAGTGTTATCTATCCTAAGACTTAGGGTCTCTAATATTGACCCCTTGTAATTTATCATGTTTATAGGATTTTCAATTTCTATTGTTCAATTGAGAGTTTTGGTTCCTTTAGAGGTTTCTATTAAAGATGTAGCTAGTTACTTATGGCAGATTTTATTTATATATCTAACTTTGGCATTATTGGGTCTAAATTTCCCTAGTATTAAACATTATTTTTATTAGTCAATATTTCATAATCCCTAAGTATTAAGTAAGAAGAGAGTTTATACTATGCTTCATTCATCTAGAGCAATAAAAGTTGTTGAGATGTCATATTTTGGTGGTGCAACAATTGAAACAATTGGATAAAAAATTGAAGAGAATTCTAGTGTCAATGGTGAGAGAGGAAGTAGAGGGGAGCAACAGAGACTAGATTTCAACAAAAACCATCCCCAAAGTTATCATAAAGAAGGTAAATCCCCTAAAATTTTACTAGCTAGTGAGATTTTTTATAGGATTTATGATTGTCAAAAGTGTACTATGATTCTCTTTTTATTACAATAGGTTCTAATAACTACAGATCTAGAGGTTGTTTCTTATGCAACTTCAAGGATTAGGAAAGGTTCATATTTCTTGTTAGTTCAATTCAAAAGAGCTATTATAGGTAGTCCTATAATTGGTCCATGGGTGTTTTATGTCCAGATATGGTAGTTTTAGGTTTGATCATTCAATTTTCCTATAGAGTCTCCCTCAAGGTTGAAGTTCCCATTCTAGGTTGAGTTTTCCTTCTTGAACTTGGACTTCCACTCTTGTTTAAAAAATATTACTAGAAATATTAATTAGGTTATTTAGCATAAGAACAATCATGATAAATTTTTGAGCTTCAAGGTCCATTTATGTGTTGCATAGAGATGGATCTTGATGTCAAAATCTCATTGTCAATTCGACTTCTAGATCCTATTTTTGTGTGTGAAAAAAATATTATCTATTTGATATTTTCAATTTTTATGTGTGAGTATATTGTTAATAATACTAGGATGGTTGGGACTTGGCTAGGACTTATAATAATAAGGTATATACTTCTTAAACTATGGTTCAAATCTCAAAGACATAACATAACCTATGTAGGCCTCAATCCTCTAGTAGGGCAATGTTGTTGAAAGGTAAAGGGATGTTCAAAGGAGATGTAAGTAATCCTTGTGCTTTTCAATTAGATATTCTAAGAGTTAAAATAGAAATAGGGAAGCCCCTAATAGTGATAATTAATTAGCAAACAACTCTATCTATATGCTTATGAAGGGTGAGGGTATCCTCAAAGGCCATTCTAAGTCTTCAAATAGGCCTAGAAAAGGTTTTTTGCTTGAGAAATACTTTTGGATTTTAGCTGAGAACCCTAAGACATTTTTCAATTTAAAATGAGTCAAGATAATGTGATGGAATGTTCTAGGGTTAACCCTTATAGATACAAAATATATGATTGCATCAACTATGTGGAGACATAGTTTGCATCAAGAAGTCAAGTGTACTAACTAGAAATTAAATCTTATCCTACAAACTATTTGGAAGAAAGGATTTGGTTGTATACCCTACCATAAGGACAACAAAGTGGAGGAGTTGTCAACTGCATTCTATTTTGGTTAAAAATTTTAATGATTTACTTCTAGGAAGATCCCTAGTATAGAGTAGTTTGGGCTACTTTTTTTGTCAAAGGGAATGTATTGGGGTTTTGTAGTATTTATGCTCCTTCTTCAGTTTTTGAACATTTAGAGGTGTGGGATTGCTCAAGGATCAATATACTTGTTGCTATTTAGGTCCTTACAGGTTTTATTAACATAATTGATTCTAATAAAGGTAGAATTTTGGTATTCCTTTGCCTTACATCTTTTGTGAATGAATTTAATAATTGGGTATCATGTAGGAATAACTTGGATATATTTGATATTCTAGGGTCCTCTTTGAAATATAATGAGCTTTCCTAGTTTATGTGTTATAATCAAAGACAAGGTGATAAGTCTAACTTCAATAGCTAGGATAAATATTATTTAGCTAAGGTGCATTTAATTTAACAATTTTTCCTTAGGTTGTAAGGTTTTATGCGATTAAAGTTTTACTATTTTAGATAAATTTCCAATACTTCTTGTGTTAAGTTTAGATAAACCCTTAAGGAGTGTGGAGGGTCTTCCTTAAAAGTTGAATGTTTCCTTGCTTAATAATCAAAAGTGCATTCATGGTGTAATACTAGCTTAGTGTGAGGAAGATATATCAAAAGGAAATGATGGGTGGGTTAACTAGTGGGTTAGAGAAACTCAACATTATGTTATTTTCATCAAGAGTTATTGTATTCATAAAACTAAATTTCATAAATAGTCAAAAAATTCTACCAGTATGACCCTTGCTAAGGCTAGGTAAGCTCTTATTAATGATCTATATTTAGTTTATTAAAAATAACAAGCAATTATGGTATATTATAAGTTGTTATAGTTTCCTTTTTGTTAAATTTGTTGAAAATATTATTAATAAGATAAGTCCAAAGTTATAATAATTGGCTTACCACTTTTATCCAGTCCTAAGATCCTAATAAAACTAACTCTAACATCTTCTTGGAGCACAACGTGTGATCCAAAGAGCAAAAACTCTTATCTTGATTATAGTTTTGGTTAATACTGTTCTAGAGAGCATAGCTTAGCTTCTCTCTCATGCCATGACTTTAGGGGCTGCCCCAAATTGGGACTAAGAGCACTACAAGTACAAATGTGATTTTGAACCAGAGGCTAATCATCATAATCATCTACCCTAGTTATACACACTCCATTTCCTAAATTCTTACTGGCATTGGTTCACCTCCATCCAATCTACAATATCTCTATTCTAATCAGATTTTAACAATTAATCAACAAGATAATCACTTCAAATTTCACCCAAATATTTGGCCATAATATTATTTCCTCTACCTACATGAACTAGGATGACATCCTCAAACTGGTTCCAGATGGCTTTGATGTAACTCACTATGTTATTGGTCCACCATGCACTCGATCTATAATTCCTAGTCTCATCTACTGATCCCACAAAAATTTATGCAAACTCCACTATGATCTTTCAAACTTGATTCTCCCAAGAATTGAGAGAGCCTTGTTTTATTTTCAAAGCCTCTACCTCATTTTTTGTTGCTGCTCCTAGGCATTCCAATTCCCAATTAAGGACCTTCCTCTTGTAGTCTCTTTTAATGAAACCAATGCTCGTTGCCCCTGGGTTATACTTGATCACTCCATCTGTGTTGATTTTTCCCATCCTAGGGGTGGGGATTTCCAAGCCCCATGATTCTGCCTCCTAATAATATTCTCTCCCTCTTATTGTTTTTACTCCCCCACATGATATTTTATTGTTTCTATAATATTTTTAATATTTTCTTCCAAATAAGCTCTATTAGAGTGTATTCCTATAAGAAATTTAGTATTTTTTCCAACAATATGTGCCACCAGATAAAGCTTGGACCCAAATACCAACCCAAATAAATTGATTTATTTTTTAACCTTCTTTATTTCCATACCTCCCATATATTAGTAAGTTTTAACTACTGGTTGAATGGGCCTTGAAGAGATCAACCCATCGACTCCACAACTCTAGGGAAAAGTCACATTGAAAGAGTAAATAATATATTTTATCTTCTTGGGTATTGCACATTATACATTTAAAGGAGACATGAAAACATCTCTTATGTAAGTTATTATAGGTAAGGAAGCTCCAATGCATAACTTACAAAGCAAAGAAAATAATGTTTGGCTAGCTCTTTTCCAACCATACTCTATTCCATGAAACATCCAACAATATCGATGAGGGAGGGAGCAATTCATTATAATTTTCCCAAAGTGTATAGATGTCTAAATTCCCATAACCCTAAGCTATCTTGACCTCTTTCTCCTCTCTTGTAATGAGGCATTGCTTTAATATCTTCTCTAATAGAGGCACCAAATTTGAGGAGATTGGTACTGGCCACTCTTCCCACCACTTTAGTTGCATAAGAGAGGTCTCAATCTACCTTGTATGTAGATAGCATGTTGTCTTGATCCAACCTCTAGCCTCAAGGCTATGTTGAAGGGGTTGTAGCTCTAGAAATTTTAAATTAAGTGGGGGTATTGGTCCCAAGAATAATTCCAAAAATTTTGTGTATCCCCTCTACCCACTTTCCAAAATAGTTTTGGGTTTTACCACTTTCTCTCCCATTTTGGCACCTTCCAAAAAATAGAACCTTGGCCAAGCATAGAGATGTGACTTTCTTCCTCATGGGGAATGTTATCCAAGTACTTACTAGTAATTAGTTTGCTAAAAAAATCTTTCTAATTGGATATTCATCTCCAATACAACTTACCTAGTAGAGCTTGGTTATTCAATGCTACTTTTAGAACTCCTAATCCTCCACTTGTTTTTGGTTGGAAGATTTTATTCCAAATTACTAGAGCCCATCACTTACGCATCCTTGGGACATCCCAAAGGAATTTTCATAGGAGAAACTTTGGATCCTTTAGGATTTCAATTAGAGTAGCAAGGATATAGAACTTATAAACTAGTATTGGTTGAACCACTAATTAAAGAAGAGTCACTCTTCCTCCATAATCAAGCCAATGATGATCTAATGATTTATCTTCACACCAATTCTATCCACTAGAATTTTCAATTCGACCACCTTTAGCTTCTTATAGAGGAGTGAAAACCTAAATTAGTCCAATAGAAAGAAGCCTTGAGAGAAGCCTAAGATATTTAGAATATGATCTTGGATCCATATTTTGGTATAAAGAACACTACTTTGGAATTGGTTGCATTCACTTCTTGGACTATGCATTCTAGATTTGTATTTAAGGAAACTTTGAGCACTCTTATCAACTTGACATTAGCCACTCCAAGCAACCCTATGTCATCCACAAATTGTAAATAGGTTAGATTCACCACTCCCACTTGCACTATTGAGATTAACTCCTTGTTTCCTATTTGTTCAAAGATATCTACCAAATACTTCAATAATAATAAAGAGATATTAGCATATAGGATCTCCTTTCCAAATTCCTCTAGATACCTAAAATGGGGTTGAGGTAATTCCATTGATGAGGACTAAAAATGAGGTCAAAGAGACACAACTCATGCTCCATTCTCTCCAACCCTAACAATAACTAAATTTCTCAAACATTCAATCCAAATTCTACCAAGGGACTCCATCATGGGCCTTAGACATGTCTATTTTGATAAACATACCTCTTCAACCTTTATAATGCATTGTGTAAATTGCTTACTGTACCAATATTACTCCATCTATAATTTGTTGACCCTCCACAAATCCTCCTTGCTCCAGAGAAATAATACTATCTAGTAACTTCTTGATCCTTTCATCCATCATTTTGGTAATGATCTTTTAGACTACATTGAAAAGTGTAATTGGGCAAACATATCCAATATGGAAAGCCTCTCACTTTAGGAATCAAAACAAGAAAAGTGTGGTTCATAGACCATAACATGCTTTTCTTTGCAAGGAATTCCTCCACTACCCTGGTTATATCTTCCTCTATGTAATCCTAAAAATCCTAGAAAAATCAATTAGAAAACCATCAGGGCATAGGAAATTTATGAAAACTATATCTCTCATCTCCTCAAGATCCATAGTTCTAAAGAGGGATTGGTTTGTTTGGTTGTTATAATATGTTGGATATAGTTAAGTATCTCTTGTTGCACTACAAGATTAGAATGGGTAAAAGTAGTGAAAAAACTTCAAAATAGATATTTACATCTTGATGCATACCTAAGGTAGTGTCCATCATATTACCATGAAGGTCTTTTAGGCTATGCAGTGTGTTGGAGTGTCTTCTTTCTTTGGCCAAGTGATGGAAGAACTTAGTGTTTCAATCTCCCTCTAGTAGCCAAGAAGTTATGGCTCTTTGTTTCCAATAGATATCATCTTGTTTGTCCATACTCTTTAACTCTTTTTTACCATCTCATCTTCCTATTTCAAGTCTTCTATGTTTGTTTCAATCTAAAAGAGTGTGGCAAAATCCTCTATCCTTGTAGCCAATGAAAACCTCTAAAGCTAAAAGTTTGATTTATTGTTTCTTTTCCAAATTTTTAGTTGGACTTTAACATGTTGGAGTTTTTTAAATATTCTAAATAATATTGTCCCATGGGTAGGGCATCCCTTATTCCACCAAACTAGGATTTTATCCCTAATATTCTCCTTTTCCAACCAAAAATTCTCAAATCGAAATGGTCTAGAGAAATATTTATGACCCATATCTTATTCAAAGAAAATTATAAAGTTATATGATTATGTATAGTTGAGACTTTCCATCATGAGTGACCAATGCAAAAAATCCTCTTTAGACACCAAGAATCTATCTAGCTTTACCTTCCTATTTTCTAACATTGTTTGTTGGTCAAATTATGATAAACCCTCACACACTAGACATAAATAAAATTGAGCTTATTTACTTTAGATATCATGAAGCTATCTCCTTGATCCAAATATGGGATACCCCATTCTTGATCCTTAGTTGAAAGCTTAGAATTGAAGTCACTAGCAACTATCCAATTCACCTCTTTCTTTCCTATCCTACTTTCTTGTACAATTACCCATTGGACGTGTTGCTCCCTAAAATATTTTGAACCATAGAACTTTAAAAGTTATCCTAAACTCTTACTCTTTAAGAGAAATGTGAGAACCCCCTTCCTAAAACATGATCAATTGTTGTCCACTTTATAGGGTTCCACAAAGTTACTATACCCCTTGAAGCACCCTAGGGTGTAACTGTCATCTGCCTATCTCCAATTTTTCTTGGCTATTCTATCCATCACTTGTATTGAATATTTTATCTCTTGAAGGAGAATGAAATATGAATAATGAATTTCTATTAAATTATGACCAATAATATGATGAAATTTTTTGTTTAAGCCTCTAACATTCTATTATTGTACAATTATTGGAAACCCAAAACCAGCAAGTATCAATCTATGTTACGCTCCCATGGTTTACTAAGTGGTCACCCTCTATTTACAATTATTCTTGGTTTGATTTTCTTCCTACACTCTTGGCTTGGTTGTTTTTTAATATTTGTTCTACTTTCTTAATTCTCAAAGCATTATTACCTATATATTTATATTTGTATTTCATTGAGACATACTCATCAACTATAACCATATCTAGATTGAGGTTCTCTAAAGTTTTTATGGCAATATGGTTTAGGATTAGTTGGATATTGGTCTCCAATACTGGTTGAGTTATCCTCTACTAGACTCCTTCTACATTTTTGGAGGGCTTATTTTCTCCTTAGGGTTCCTCCATTATAGTTATCTCATTCTCCATGTCTATTAGGGTATTAATAATTTCATACCTATTTACTTTTATCTCTTCTAGTTGGTTTTATCGTTTTGCCTACTTATTTTTCTTCTTCTTCCTCTTAAGTGCTTTAAAACCCTCTTTTGGTGAGCTTAAGGTTGCGGGCTAAGCTTCAACCTTCTTCTCAAGCATCTTGTCATCATTGCCATTAGCCTCTAGTGGGATGGGCTCCTTATGGATAGTCTTAGGGTAGAAATAGGCAATACATCCATGCTTATGATAAATCCTACTTTGAAAAGGAATTACCTCTTAGTCTACTTATTGGATATAATTTAAATAACCCATATCTATTTCTATTTTTGCTGGCCTTGGGTTATTAAGATCCATCTCAACATAGTTCCAATAATAAATGGCTAAAGCTTCCATCATCATATTTATAACTACTCATAGATAGTGTCCCAAGAAATCACCCAATCTCTCAAAGACTAGTTCACACCAATATTCCATTGGTAGAGCATATAATAAAACCCAAACAACCATTGTAGTGGATTCTATTTATGTATTAAATCCTAGCTTCTAGGGCTACACAAATTGAATTTCTACTCCATAGCTTCTCTTACCTTATTCAAAATCTTTGTCCTTGTATTATCTTGAAGAGAAACTCACTATATAGTATCCATTACTAATGAGGCATATTGGAATATCTCCTTATGGATCCCAATTATTTTGAATACAATAGGTTATAAACTCTAGATATGATCTCATGCTAATAAATTTATAGATTAGATCAATGATTAATCTTGTACAAAATATTTTTAACCACCAAACTCTGTTCAATAACAATTTTGGGGTGGTGGGTAGCTTGGGGAAGATAGTCATTATCCCTAGACTAGAAAAATTTATCCTTTGGCTTCTTGGAAACAATAATAGAGAAGATGTATTTTAAAGACTCACTTCTCAAGGATTCATGCTCAACTTCTTGTCTCTCCCTCACTGTGTCTATAAAGGATCACTTAGGAGAAATGGGTAGAGGAAGGGCCCCATAAAGGCCCTCACATGTAGCCATGGGCAAGTAGAGAGTAGCTTCAAACCCTACTTAGAGTGTTGTAATGAAATCCTAGCAGATCGTTCATTGTGGTGGAATCCTCTTTTTTCAATATAAAATCTCATCTGAGTTGTTATAGCCAGAACAATATAAAATATTTATTACCATAGTGAGGTCCAAGATTTAATGGATGAACTTGGGATAAATGGGGTCAATGTTTTTCTTAGCTTTGTCAATTATAAGTGTAAAAAGGAACATATTTCTAAAATCAAGGATGATGTTGGGAATTTATTAGTTGATGATAATGGTATTGCATAGGTTTTTATTTCTCATTTTTAGAATATATTCGCAAGGATAATGAGCCTCTTGACCCTATCAATTTTATTAGGTTTTCCAACTATATTACTACTAAATATTTTGAGCAATAGATGGTTTTGTTAGATATCCATACTTTCTTTAAAAATTTAAATAATACACATTTCTCTATACCTAAGGGTAAAGCATCTTGACTTGATGGGTTACCCATTGAGTTCTTTCTAAAAATGTGGGATATGATTGGATGGAATTCTTTATTATGTATGAAGAGATAAATAGAGTAGGCTCATTTGATAGTGTTATTAACTATGTAGTAATAGGGTTAGAATATTTTCTTTGAGGTCTATTATCTTATTAAATGTTGAGTATAAAATATTAGATAAGGTTTTAGCTTGTAGGATGATTTTTATGGCCTAGAAGGTTAATAGAGTTGAATAAATATGATTCTTAAAAGGTGGATATATTTTGGAGAATATCATTTTGATATGGAAGAATTAGATTGGAAAAAAATTTCTTGATAGGAAGTAATATTTTTTAAATTGGATTTTGACAAGGCATATGCTAAAATTAGATGGCCTTTAAATCCTTAGATAAAGTGGATGATATTTAGTTCAAATTTTAGAAATAATATTTCTCTTTTTTCTTGTTGATGCTTCTACTAGAGTAGTTGTCAATGGTTCTTTATTAGATTTAACATTATTGTAACACTCCATTAGACAAGGTTGTCCTTTGGCCTCCTTATATGTCACTATAGTAAATCCTTTACTATAGTCAGTTTTGAAGTGATGCCCATATTTTGATGAGGGAATCCACTTTGAAACCAATCTTCATCGGACCAACCAGACCTTTCAATAGGACCACTGGATATGATGTAATAATAAATTCCAATAACCAGAGATGAATACCATCCTACCAAAAGGGTGATGTACGGGACTACTGGGACATGTTTTTCAAAAATAATTATTTCTAGTACGGTATTTGCAAATAATAAAGCCCAACCAATATCTGTATTTGCAGTGCTACTTCTCTGCTAAAATTATTAATTAATGTACTAATTTATTTCCTTCACCTCTATTATTTAATAGTAGGGTTATGCATAGTGGCGAATATTCACAAATTGGGTGAATATTAGGATTTCCAAAATTGGAAATTGGCAAATATGAGGACCCTCAATGTTGGCCCATTTGCCTAAATTTTTTGGGACCAATTTTTTCTTAGGGTCAATTCACCACAATATATATCCAAACATAGGCATATTTGTACTCGTTGGAAAAATCTTTTTGAGCCTGATCTAATGGTGATATTTTTATGAAGTTATAAGGTGATTTAATAGGTTAAATTTTACCCTAAATATGACCTTATATTTTAGGGCTTCAAATGCCCCAAATTTTGGTGTGAGGATGATTTATTTTATTTTCTTAGAATTCACCTTGATTTTGATTAGGATTTGCCATTTTTTTTCAAGTATATTTTGAGTCCAACCCCTTATGCATAACCCTATTTAAGAGGAAATTTTGAATTTTGAATCTTATATGGAAATTATATATATTTCTAGGGCTATAAGGAAAGTAGTGTAAATTTTTTAGTGTCAAGTATCTGAATTATGGTATTTTCTCTCTTTTGTATTTTATTTCTTAGTCTAAACTTGAATCTTGGGCTAGCTAATTACAGGTCGCTAAGACTCTTTTGGTTATACATATATCACATGTTTGCCTGGTCAAATTTGTGTTCAAATTTATTATCTTGCTTGGTTCATGTGTTAATTTATCCCACTAAATTATAATATGGAAATTGCATCTCTTGGTGCATTGCCACCCGTAGATAGGCTTTACTTTTAGAAATTTATATTTCTCATTATTTATTGCTTTATTTCTTTCAATTTTCCTTGGATAAATCAAACAACATAGGCTAGCATAGCATAAGAAAAACAAGCACCAAAAAATTACATCTAAACAAGGATTCAACTTTGATAAAAATATCAAATATTATTCGGTGAAGCCATATCCCATGCTTCCCCAAACATCCCAATATTGGCACCCTAAAAGATATGTAGGGAACTAGACACAATTTCTCTAGAGATATGAAGAGCCAAACACAACCACAAGGGGGTCACAATGCCTAGGGATACAAGGATTGATTTTGATTCCTAATAATTAAGATTGGCACACCTAGTGGGACCTAAACTAAAAAAATTCATCTCTTGATTTAAGAGTTAGGTCATGGTTTCAATGAAGGTCATGCTTATTATTTTTTTGAGACTTCCAAAATTTTCACTTGGTGCCTCTACTACTCAAAGGAAGAATCCCAAAAAAAAGCCATTCCCAAACAAGATCGCATTGGAAACCTCCTTTAGACCAAACACCTCCCACCTAGTGACTTTGTTGCACAAAGAATAAAATATGCCCTGAGTAAGGAGGCTAAAGGTAATTTTAAAGTTTCATGAGCACAAGATCTAACACTAGATTAATAGCAAGAGTAAATCCTCAATTGCTTGTCCCACCTCTAAATATTGGTAACCAATGTAGAAATTGATGGTAAAATATGACCACCCCAACTATTTAGAATCAAACAACACTCCGAATTTGGGATAATGAAGGTCCTTTGCAATCATTGATGGCACTTGCTACCTAGAATAAAATCTTAGCTTCTATGGTGAAATCCTTATCATATTTTATTGGAGAAGATACCACCACTCCAATGGATCATCTCCAACACATGGTCAGTCTGTATGCACTTTACAACTTTGGGGAACAAGACGTCACCCTTATATTTTTGGAAATATTCCTAAGAAGAAAAGCAAGCGACTAGTGTAGACACCTAATACACATCATGTTTAGGAGACTATCCATATGGACACATTTTTAGACCATATGAATCCTATTAGATCTCTCCAAGAGCAAGCAGTGGTACTAACTACTAAAATAGGGTAGTTCTAGCCCATCCAGGCTTGGTCGCTCTCAAGCAGAGCGACCAACATACTTGTTGAGCAAGGTGCAGCGACAGTATTGTCATTGTTGTCAACATAGTCAAATAGATCGGTTGATGCAGTGGACAGGAGTTCAGAGGTTATTCAGAGTATGTAAAGTGAAGTTAAATGCTTATGAGGATGTTTTTGATGTTTGGGTGAAGTTGTTACAGGTTTTCCAAGAAGACCGAAGTGGCCCATATGCTAAAGATAAAAGAGAAGCAAAAAAGCAAAGAAAGAAAAAGTGTCACGATATCGCGACATGTTGCATTTTCATGGCCAAAAGAGAAGAGAAAATGCAAGGAGAAAAAGTGTCACGATATCGCGACATGTTGCATTTTTGCGGCCAAAAGAGCAAAGAGAAAAAGTGTTGCGATATCGCGACATGTTGCATTTTCGCGATCGAAAAAGCAAGGAGAAAAAGTGTCGCGATATCGCGACATGTTGCATTTTCGTGGGCCAAAGCAAATAGAAAGGACAAGAAGGAAAAAGTGTCACGATATCGCGACATGTTGTATTTTTGCAGGCCAAAGCAAAGAGAAAGGACAAGGAAGAAAAGTGTCGCGATATCGCGACATGTTGCATTTTCGCGGGCCAAAGCAAAGAGAAAGGGCAAGGAGGAAAAAGTGTCGCGATATCGCGACATGTAGCATTTTCGTGGGCCAAAGCAAAGAGAAAGGGCAAGGAAGAAAAAGTGTCGCGATATCGCGACATGTTGCATTTTCACGGTCCAAAGCAAAGAGAAAATGCAAGGAGGAAAAAGTGTCGCGATATCGTGACATGTAGCATTTTTGCGGTCCAAAGCGAAGAGAAAGAGCAAGAAGGAAAAAGTGTCACGATATCGCGACATGTCGCATTTTCACGGTCCAAAGTGAAGAGAAAGAGCAAGAAGGAAAAAGTGTCGCGATATCGCGACATGTCGCATTTTCGTGACTCGAAAAGGGCAGGAAGGCAGAGAAGCAAAAGTGTCGCGATATCGCGACATGTCGCATTTTTGTGACTCGAAAAGGGCAGGAAGGCAGAGAAGCAAAAGTGTCGCGATATCGTGACATGTCGCATTTTCGCGACTCGAAAAGGGCAGGCAGGCAGAGAAACAAAAGTGTCGCGATATCGTGACATGTCGCATTTTCATGACTCAAAAAGGGTAGGTAGGAAGATTAACAAAAGTGTCATGATATCACGACATGTCGCATTTTATGACTCAAGAAAATCCTCAAAATAGAAATGAACAGTCATGGAAAATAAAACGAACAGTCATGAAGAAGAAAACGAACAGTCATGCAAAGAGAAAATGAATAGACATGCAAAGAGAAAATGAACAATCATGCAAGGAGAAAACGAACAGTCATGACCAAGAAAATGAACAGTCATGGTAGGAGAACATGGTGTCAATTATTTGCATGTGACGTGTTTGATGAAATGCCTTCTCTATATATACAAAAGGAGTTACATAAAGAAGGCGTTACAATTGACAAGTGGCATATGAGAATGAAAGGAGTTACAACTGGAGTTACAAAGAGAAAGGATGGTTATAAAAGGAGTGTTGCTTGGAGAATTTAATAAAGCGTCACGGATTTAATCTTGCGAAGAGAGCGAGAGGAGAGAGAGGTAGGCTGAGAAGGGTGTGTGTTGTGTGAATTGTGAGCGATGTTGAGTAAGCAATAGACCAGTCAGGGTCTTGTAAAAGTGAAGGCATTTATATGTCAATCTTCTAGTTTCAAAATTGAAGTCCAAGTTGGTGCTTGGCATCGAGGGTTGGTGCTCCTTTCTATTGGTGGATAAATCTGGGTTGGTGCTCCTTTCTATTGGTGGATAAATCTGGGTTGGTGCTCCTTTCTGTTGGTGTAGATAAATCATGGGTTGGTGCTCCTTTCTGTTGGTGTAGATAAATCAGGGGTTGGTGCTCCTTTCTATTGGTGCAGATAAATCAGGGGTTGGTGCTCCTTTCTATTGGTGCAGATAAATCAAGGGTTGGTGCTCCTTCCAGTTGGTGTTGGTAAATCAGGGGTTGGTGCTCCTTTCTATTGGTGCAGATAAATCAGGGGTTGGTGCTCCTTTCTATTGGTGTAGATAAATCAGGGTTGGTGCTCCTTCTAGTGGGTGCTGGTAAATTGATTGTAAAGTTGTTGCTTTGCAAAGGCTAGATTTGGATGGGAGTCCAAACAGTCAATTTTTGAGGAGTAGCCAAATCGGTGAACCTCGGTACATCTTGTGTTGTGTGATGCTCTCTTGTTATATTTTCTTTATTTGGTTTTAAGTTCTCATTGTTTCGGCTTTAAGAGTTTAAGATTTAAGTTTTAAAGAGCTACACTGATTCACCCCCCTCTTAGTGTCATTGTGAGACTAACAATTGGTATCAGAGCTAGTTTCCCTTGTCAGGCTAAATCAGCTAGGGTTGATCTTGGATTAGTACGCAATGGGTAAGAAGAATAGATCCTCCTCAAATAAGGCATCTCGGTCAGTTTCAGTTCCTGTGGAAGAGAAAATTGAACTAGAAAAGATAGGAGTGAATTCTGAAGTATGTGATGAAAACCTTGAGGGTGAAGTATATCTAGAAGGTGAGTTGATCAATGCACTTGAAGAGTTGGGTATAGAAAGGAAAAAGAACAAAATACTGTCCAAGAAGTTGGAAGAATATGGGGATAATATTGAAGATCTCTTCTTACAAATTCATAAAGCCAAGAAAATAGAAGAAGCCTTGAAGTCACACCTGGATGATAAAGGCGATGTATGTAGCAAACGTGAAGAGGAATCTAACAAAGTTATTAATGATCTAAAGCTACAAGTAGAAGAGTCCAAAAGGATTGAAGAAACTCTCAGGTCACAGATCAATGAGAAAGAGATTGTTTGTCTGCAAACAAGAAGAGGAGATTGTTTTATTGAGGAAACAACTAGAAGAGGCCAATACAAATCTCAAATTTGAGAAGAGCACAAAGTTGCTAGATAAAATGATAAGGCAACAAAGAAGCCCCATGTGTAAGCTTGGTCTTGGATGTGAAGCTGAACAACCTTCATCTTCTAAATCTGCAGAGAAGAAGAAGTCCACTGCTTGAAGGATCAAAGCAAGAAAAGCTTGAAGTTGAATCTTCAAAAGGAAGAAAATCTCAAAGGAGATCTACAACAAAGCAACCACAACAAAAGAGGTTCTATCACTCTCACTTTATTCATAATAATGCTTTTAATGGCTATTGTTTTAGATGCAACCATTATGGTCACAAGGCAATTTATTGTGGATTGAATAATAGATCAAAGAATTATGTTGGTAGAAATACATCTATTATTCCGATTGAACACCATGTGCAATGTTTTAAATGTAATGGTCATGGGCACATAGCAAGGTTTTGTCCAAGAAATTTTGTATCTAATCTAAGGCAAGACAATAGATTTCATCAGACGCAAAGAATGCAACATAGACAAGGAAGAAATCATGTGCATCAAAGAAAGGAAAATAATCATCCATCAAGGATGCACAAGAGACAACCACCCAGTAGAAATGTTTTTTCACCTTTGATGGATTATGCAGTAGAATGTTATAACTGTCATAATTTTGGGCACATTGCAAGAAATTGTCGAAGTACATTTGCATCAAATCAATTTCAGGGAAGAAAATTTCAACCAAATGGAATGAGACAAAATAGAAAATTTCTCGAAAAACATGCACAAGCTACTGAAAAAGAAAAGTCAAAACAAGAGCCCAAAACTGTAATCAAACCAGAGTGGAGAAAGAAAGAAGAGAGGAAATCGTGTCTCCTTGGACCGAAGGAGACTACTCCTCTATTGCACTAAGCAGCTCCAGGTAGCACATCCTCAGGGGGAGCAATCTTAAAGTTTTATTTTAATGCTCCTATGTTGTTTGGTTATCTGAGGATGAAAGGCAAGTAGTCAGGGGGAGTTGTCGTATAGTTGTCAAAATGTGTTTCAGTTCATGTAGTTGTTTGTGGAGGTAATAAGCAGGAGCATGAGACGTTGGCTTGATAGAGCCATTTTTTTATTATTGTGAAATCTCTCTGGTGATGGCGGTTACAATAGCAGATAGTGTCAAACTGATGTGCTTCAGCAGAACAACATGGTGAACAACTAGGTTTTCGATGCAGCAGCTGATAGGCGTTATCTGAGATAGAACATGCAGCACAGGTCATCGTGTCATGGAAGCATAAGCTGGTAGGTGCTAGTTTTGAAGCCTGTAACATTCCCAATCTGCAGATAAAATAGAATCCGTGTTGTGAGTACGTCTCAATTCATCTACCAATATCGAGGGAGGACTATGGTAAAGCTCTTCATGATCGTTATGAAAATTACTGCCAACGTGTAGGTGGGAAGGCGTGCATTTCTTAACCAAAAATACAACACATCGTTTGGTATAAGAGAGCATTAATTTTCTCTAAAGAAGTAGCCATTATCAAAGAGATGCCAGAGTCAAAGAAAATAGTGGCACTAGCACCCAGTTCGTCAAGAGTGCCAAGTGGCACATGCAAGGCAGAGACGTTGAGAGAATAGCACCCAGGTGGTGAAGCGCCAAGGAGGACAAGATGCCCATGCACCTAAGAAAGTCTTGCATTATTTGAGAAATGCGAGATATTTCTCGAGGAATCCCTTGATCGTAGCGAGGAGAAATGCTCCCTGGAATCGCGTGAAGAACGTTCACCTAAGACATTGAGTAGCCCTGACATATGCCCTAGCAAGAAGCAGAATACCGAGTGTTGATGACTACGTGCAGATTGAGGTTCCAATGCTAGATGTAACGGTCCACTGTCAATACCTATGCAGATGATGAAAACATTCATGGCAGCCATTAGAAACCAGAGACATTGAGCTGCACAACGGATGCGAGGCAAAGTCATTAGTCACGGAGGAGGTGGCAGTCAAAAGGCTGAAGAAATTATGCATAGGCTGCCTGGAGAGTCGATCACTTTTGATTTGGGAGTAACTTTTGTGCAGCTGAGAGTTGCGTGTTGATCAAACTATACCAAATAAGTAAAAGCAAGGTACAACAGGAATTATAATATGATGAGCAGAGATTAGAGTGCTTATCCAAGAAGACTTTATGATAGAAAGAGTACCAGTGGAGGTGCATTCTATCTTGGAGACAGGTTGGTCGCATGGCACAGTAAGAAACAAGAGTCAGTCTCCTTATCCATAGTAGAGGCAGAATATATTGCAGCGACAACATGTTGTACGCAGGGGGAGCATTTGTGTATTTGTTTATCTTTTTGCTCATGTTTGTGATTTTTGCTAAGTATAATAATTTTTGCCTGAGAATGTTGTGCATGGACTCAGGGGGAGTTTACAGCAGCCCTTTTGGTATTGTTGTCAAAGGGGGAGAAGAGTTACAGGAAATTGCACGTGTGTTGCCAACAATTCCAAAGGGGGAGATTGTTGAGCAAGGTGCAGCGACAGTATTGTCATTGTTGTCAACACAATCAGATAGATCGGTTGATGCAATGGACAGGAGTTCAGAGGTTATTCAGAGTATGTAAAGTGAAGTTAAATGCTTATGAGGATGTTTTTGATGTTTGGGTGAAGTTGTTATAGGTTGTCCAAGAAGACCGAAGTGGCCCATATGCTAAAGATAAAAGAGAAGCAAAAAAGCAAAGAAAAAAAAGTGTCACGATATCGCGACATGTTGCATTTTCGTGGCCAAAAGAGAAGAGAAAATGCAAGGAGAAAAAGTGTCGCGATATCGTGACATGTTGCATTTTCACGGCCGAAAGAGGAAAGAGAAAAGGTCTTTGGAAAAAAGAAGGAGGAAAAAGTGTCGCGATATCGGACATGTTGCATTTTTGCGGCCAAAGCAAAGAGAAAGGCAAGGAGGAAAAAGTGTCACGATATCACGACATGTTGTATTTTTGCGGCCAAAGCAAAGAGAAAGGGCAAGGAAGAAAAAGTGTCACGATATCGCGACATGTTGCATTTTCACGGGCCAAAGCAAAGAGAAAGAGCAAGGAGGAAAAAGTGTCGCGATATCGCGACATGTAGTATTTTTGTGGGCCAAAGCAAAGAGAAAGAGCAAGGAAGAAAAAGTGTCACGATATCGCGACATGTTGCATTTTTGTGGTCCAAAGCAAAGAGAAAATGCAAGGAGGAAAAAGTGTCGCGATATCGCGACATGTAGCATTTTCGTGGTCCAAAGCGAAGAGAAAGAGCAAGAAGGAAAAAGTGTCGCGATATCGCGACATGTCGCATTTTCATGGTCCAAAGTGAAGAGAAAGAGCAAGGAGGAAAAAGTGTCACGATATCGCGACATGTCACATTTTCGCGACTCGAAAAGGGCAGGAAGGCAGAGAAGCAAAAGTGTCGCGATATCACGACATGTCGCATTTTTGTGACTCGAAAAGGGTAGGAAGGCAGAGAAACAAAAGTGTCACGATATCGCGACATGTCGCATTTTCGCGACTCGAAAAGGGTAGGCAGAAGAGAAACAAAAGTGTCATGATATCGTGACATGTCGCATTTTTGTGACTCAAAAAGGGTAGGCAGGCAGAGTAACAAAAGTGTCACGATATCGTGACATGTCGCATTTTTGTGACTCAAGAAAAGCCTCAAAATAGAAACGAACAGTCATGGAAAAGAAAACGAACAGTCATGAAGAAGAAAACGAATAGTCATGCAAAGAGAAAATGAACAGACATGCAAAGAGAAAATGAACAATCATGCAAGGAGAAAACGAACAGTCATGACCAAGAAAATGAACAGTCATGGTAGGAGAACATGGTGTCAATTATTTGCATGTGACGTGTTTGACGAAATGCCTTCTCAAAATATACAAAAGGAGTTACATAAAGAAGGTGTTACAATTGACAAGTGGCGGATGAGAATATGAAAGGAGTTACAACTGGAGTTACAAAGAGAAAGGATTGTTATAAAAGGAGTGTTGCTTGGAGAATTTATTAAGCATCGGGGATAAAAGCATCATGGATTTAATCTTGCAAAGAGAGCGAGAGGTGAGCGAGAAGGGTGTGTGTTGTGTGAATTGTGGGCGATGTTGAGTAAGCAATAGACCAGTAAGGGTCTTGTAAAAGTGAAGGCATTTATATGTCAATCTTCTAGTTTCAAATTGAAGTCCAAGTTGGTGCTTGGCATCAGGGGTTGGTGCTCCTTCTAGTTGGTGCTGGTAAATCAGGGGTTGGTGCTCCTTTTTGTTGGTGTAGATAAATTGGGGGTTGGTGCTCCTTTCTGTTGGTGCAGATAAATCAGGGGTTGGTGCTCCTTTCTATTGGTGCAGATAAATCAGGGGTTGGTGCTCCTTTCTGTTGGTGTAGATAAATTAGGGGTTGGTGCTCCTTTCTGTTGGTGCAGATAAATCAGGGGTTGGTGCTCCTTTCTGTTGGTGCAGATAAATCAGGGGTTGGTGCTCCTTTCTATTGGTGCAGATAAATTAGGGTTTGTTGCTCCTTCTGTTGGTGGGTAAATCGGGGTTGGTGCTCCTTTTGGTGGGTAAATCGGGGTTGGTGCTCCTTCCAGTGGGTGCTGGTAAATTGATTGTAAATTTGTTGCTTTGCAAAGGCTGGATTTGGATGGGAGTCCAAATAGTCAATTTTTGAGGAGTAGCCAAATCGGTGAACCTCGGTACATCTTGTGTTGTGTGATGCTCTCTTGTTATATTTGCTTTATTTGGTTTTAAGTTCTCATTGTTTCGGCTTTAAGAGTTTAAGATTTAAGTTTTAAAGAGCTACACTGATTCACCCCCCCCTCTCAGTGTCATTGTGAGACTAACACATACTTGGATGCTGAAGACTACAACATCCACACCTAGTCGTTGCACCTAATAGCATCTAGCATCATGCATCGTCTAGCCATGAATACGAGCCTAGATCATGCAATATGACTGTACCTTTGCATTATTTATGAGTATATTTTGGTGTGGAACTCCCTGAGTTCCTCCTAACTAGCCCTTTAATGCTAGTTTGTGGTTGATGCTTCCAACCTAGAATGATCAGTCACATGCAATATGAATTGAAGCATCTCTAGGAATCCAAGGTCCAGATTTGATAGGGAAGTCTACATATAGACTCTCCCATGAAAAGCAAAGGATCTGTAAAGTTTCAAAGTTGAGTAGTGAAGCCCTATCGAAATGGAGAGCCAAGCTATGTCCCTTGGATGAGCATTGGACTGTTGTCTTACTAAGCTACATTCACGCAAAAATTATTCATATCCACCATTCCCAACCGTCGATCAGTTTAGGAGACATTCTTTGTGACCCTTGAACATCAATTTCAACAAGAAGGATAACGATATAGCCCTTGATTCACAAGGATAAGAGCTTCATATCATGGTCATTGTCTCAGACAGTAGCCCAAAGGCATATTTTGGGGCACATACGTTATTTCCATTTGATTTAGTACTACTTGATTTAGTGATTAGTCATATCTCAGATATGGTTTCACTGATGTATCTATTTCACATTTCTTAGCTTTCCATACCTTTATTATTCCACTTATGCTTGTACTTCATTATTATCGTAATCATGCATATCCACTAACAAAGGCCTCATTCGAAGAGGCAATCCATACTATTAAGAATGCTTTGTTATTTCCATGAGTGCAGGTATAGGTCTTCAGGATCATATTAGAGCAGTAGGAGCACAAATATCCCTCTAGGACCAGATCTAGAGAAGGGGGCATTTGTAAGCCCCCATACAGTTTCGTGTGTGGGACCAAGAGGCCAGTGTATGTGCACTATTTCCTTGTGGGGAATACATCCGTTCGCTACTCTATTGTGTAAATATTTATATCAAAATAATGGTTATCCTTCATAGGGATGAACTTGTAACCGAGGATTCGAGTTATCAATAAATAAAACATCTTTATTTGTTTCTTATTTTTGTGTTACATGTGCTTTTAGTACTTTCATTTTGTGTAAGTGATAATATTCATAATAATAAATCAGATCACAAGTAGGGTAGCCTAGAGGGCTACGCATCTCTCGAGGTCACATAGATGGTAATAATAGTGGGACCCCCACTAGGTTTTGTTTTTCATTCAATTTATTGACATTCATAGATTTTTTTGTGTGCAGGTTTGGCCGCTTTGGGCAATAGTGACCTGCAGGTCTTAGCCGCTCTGGTCAACATCAATGAGCTGATATTAACCACTCCTATAGTTAGTGGCTAGAATCATCTACTCTAGTCGATAATGACCAGTAGCAAAGTGTAGCAAAAGTCATAATTTTCATCATCAAAGCAAGATTTGAGGTTGGTTTCATCCTCTGTTTCTCTATGTTTTCTGTATCCAACTTTTATTTTGAAAAATAACAAGTGAAATCATAGGTTAATCATGAGAACATAAAGAAAAATGGGAAAAGAAAAGGTATTTGATGTTTCTTAGAACTTTCTCTAGTTTCTCTAGGCACTACTAGGAACAACGGGCCTCTGCTTATAAGGTTTTCCCTAGTATCCAACGTGTTAGGCTTCTGTGTTTTAGTTTGCTTGCATGCGGCCCAACTAGTGGCATTTAATTCAAAAAATAGAATGTAGTCTCTGAAGTTCATATAAGCTGAATACATGCATCTTTCTAAAATGAAACTTTATTTATCTTAGGCATATAGGAAAGATCATGCTTGCTCAATGATGCATTTTATTTACATGCAAGGTTAAAAAGAACCCCACACACTTGCACATTCTAAAATAACATTGGTAAGGTTGGATTTCATCACCAACCCCCAATTTTGATCGATGACATTGGAATTTATCTCCTTCCACCAACTTGCCCCCTAGATTTCCTTACAAAGAATAAATAACTCCTTTTAAGTTGGTGCAGGTCACTTGTGTTAAAACTATCTCCCACTATTGCATAGTGGAAGAGCTAGAAAAACCCCCCACTAGGATTTAAATGGTGTAAACTAGAATCTTTTGAGAAATCATGTTCGACACTAGTGTTCCTAGTCTCCAATTTTATTGAGTCCCATTATTCTAATTCGAAAACATGAACAAAAAATCAAGATCAACAACAAATCTAAACACACCAAATAGTTTAGGGAGCACATTAATCCTTAAAAGTGATAAAAAATTGCTTGCTTTGTTTATGTGATTTGGAATCCAATTAAGAAGATAAATCATAATCATAATGGTGAACACATGGATCAACCACCCTCGATACAACACTAAGGGGGAAACTAGTGCTCCTCACACTCACAATCACACTGGAATTGAGCTACCCACCTACAGTGTCACCAGATGAAGTTTGGCAAGTCTCAGGGGTGACAACTCAACCCTTGGGGGGATTCCATGAGAAACCCCAGTGAGAGAGCCACATCCTGGTTCTTCATCACATAGACATGAAGAGGCCTCAAGGCCCCCTTCATCACACAAGAATGGGGAGTCCTCATGGAGCCTCTCATAATTTAGACATACGGAGGTATCGTGACCTCCTTCATCACATAGATACAAGGAGGCCTCAAGTCCTTCCTCATCCTATAAACAAGTGGATACATCATGACCTTCCTATTTACACCGAAGTACGAAGGTATCCCAACCTACCTCATCGCATAGACATGTAGAGTCTTAAAGGCCTTTATCATCACATCAACATGAGGAGGCATCAAGGTATCCATCATCACATATGCATACAGAGGGTGCAAGGTCCCAAATTTCACATGATACACATAGGATAGATCAGCCCATTAAGGGGAAAGATAATAGTCCTACATCAAATCATAGACCAAGGACATACTACAGCCTCCCAAAATATGGTAGAATACCTCTAGATCACAACCTCATTGGTGTCAATGAAACTCTGTAGGATCAACCCTAGAGGACTAGACAACTAGATGAGTTGGATCAGTTTCCCCTAATACTAGCTCTAAGAAGTATTGCTACCAAAAATTATGCTTTATTAATTTCATGTAGTATAGCTACTAGATACACCAATAAACCAGGGAAAGCTTCAAAGTGATCTTGCAGCACATATGCTACTTCAAATCATGTGCAAACTCAACCCATAACATAGTACATAGAATGCACAAGACAAGGAGCAAGCGATATATTACATCAGCCACACATTGGTGAGCTATGAAATTGGATATGATATATAGAAAAATTATGTTTAGCAGCGGTCTTCGCAACCAAGAAATTATGCCACTACATGTTGAGCCATACGACATATGTAATATCTAAGCAAAATCCTTTGAAGTATATGATGAGCAAGACATATCATAACACACATACTGCAAAGTGGATCATGCTATTGATAGAATTTGATTTAGAATTCATAATCCAAAAGTCCATCAAGGGATTACTCATAGCTGATCAAATGGCTTAGGCACCTCTTCAGAATAATAGACCCCTTACCATAGAGCTTCCTGATGATGCAGTATTTTCACTATCAAAAGCACCAGAACCTGAAGAACCAAAAACTGAAGTCGACATGACTTTGTTCTTCGATGGTTCAAAGTGCGAGCAAGGAGACAGTGCATGAATTATATTTTTCATGCTACAAGGTGCTCCAATGCCCTTGTCATTTAAGATAGACTTCCCTTGCACTAATAACAACACTGAATATGAGGCCCTAATATTGGGTCTCCAAACAACCATCTCCATGAGAATCAAAAGACTAAATATCTTCGGTGACTCCCTACTCATAGTAAACGAGGTTAAGGGATTTTTTTTAATGCTAAGATCCAATCGAGAAAGCTTACAATGAGGTTGTTGACACATATCTAGCAAAACTAGAATGGTATGACATCGAGGTCATCCCTAGTTCATCAAAAAAATTTGAAGACACCATGGCATATTTGGGATCTTTGATCCCTCAGAATCCATCTATTGATTTCACTACCATTCATGTTAAAAAGCTCTTGTAGTTAGCGATCCAGTGTGAGGCTTTGGATAATAAGGAATATGTCAACATGATTCATGTAGAGCCATACCAAGAATGGTTCTATAAAGCTAAATACTTATTAAATAAGGCACCTTGGGGGTCCTTGATCTCATAGGGTCCTATGGAGAATACTACCACCATTCACCACAAGATTATTTCTCAATTTGCATTTGTGTAAATTGAATTGCAGGAGGAACAAGTCGTCTTATCAGTCGAGGTTGTAGCCTATCAGGATTGGCTTTTCCACTTATAAGATTTCTTAAAACTTGCATCCCACAGGGACTATCACATGCTGAGATATGAGCATTCAAGAAAAATGTGACAATATATGTATTAATAGGAGGCATATTTTATCATCAAGGCTATGATGGAGTTCTTTGTTTCTTAAATCCCCAAGAATCAGCTTTGGGAAATTTCACAAGCTCATTATGGTACATGTAGTTGCCACTTCAATGGCATGGCCATTGTCAAGCACATCCTTTGAATGAGATATTACTGGACTACCATGGAGAAGGATTTTTGTGAGTATGTCAAGAAATACGTTAAATATCAACATCATGTGAATCTAACACACTTGCCATATCAGGATTTACAGTCCATTCAGGTGGCTTGGCCATTTTTTCAATGGGGGTTTGATATAATCAAAAAATTCTCTCCCCCATCATTAGGCTAACACACATTAAGTTTAATGACCATTGAATACTTCACCAAATGGGTGGAAGTGGCATTCTTAACCTTGATAATTGGTCCTCAGATTATGGAGTTCATACTCTATAATATCATTTGTCATTTTTGGGTACCTTTCAAAATAATCTTATATAATGGTCCATCATTAAAAAACAAAAATGTGTGAGCTTTGATGACCAAATACAACATTCAACATAGCTTTGTGGCACCATACTATCCATAGTAAAATGACCAAGTAGAGGCCTCAAACAAGAAAATAGTAGCCATCTTAAAGAATATGGTGAAATAAAACCATAAGGATTGGCACCTGTAGTTGCCATTAGCATTATGGTCTTACAATACTAGCATACATACATCCACTGGGGCAACACCATTTTTTCTTGTGTATGGCACTAAGGCCATTATGCCCTTGGAGTTGGAACTTCCAACATTGTGTGTCACATTAAAAGAGTTCATCAATGACGACACTATGCGGTAAGATCACCTGGATAAACTAACCCTTTTAGATGGACGGTTTAACATGAGTTTACAATACTAGATTCCACCTAAGAGACTTTAATATTGGGGATCTTGTGCTTAAAGAGAACTAGCAAAACTCAAATCTACCACCGCATTTGTGAGACAAATTTACAACCAATTGGATAGGTTCCTACATCATCTCTGAGAATACTGGGCATGGGGCATACCTCCTAAAAATGCTAGAGGTTATTGAGGAAATAGAGCCTCTCAACACCATTTATCTAAAGGAATTTCACACATAAATTAGCAAAATAGAAAAAACACTCAAATAAATTTCAAAATTTCAAAAACAATAGAAATTATAAAAATCCACACAAATTAGAAAACATCAAAATAAAAAACAAAAGGCTCCAAAGGCATCTTAAAGTTGTTTTGCCAAATAAAAAAATGCTCCAAAGGCATCTCTAAGCCATTTGGTCAACCCACAAAAGCCTCCAAAGGCATCTTAAAGCCCTTTGGTCAAATCACAAAAAGCCCCAAAGGCATCTTAAAATCCCTTTGGTCAAATAATAAAAGTAAAAAGCACAAAAATAATTTAAAAGCAAAAAGTTCAAAAACACTTGAAAGCATCAAAAATACAAAAAAAATTGCATTCATGTAATGGCATTGCATTAGGCACATTGCATCCATTGCATTTGCATTCAGATACATTTGTGTTTACACTATTATAAATGATACCACATTTGTACATCAATCATGCATCTTCAAATCCATCATTATCCATAGCCCATGTGTGTAACTATATTTTTTAACACAACCCCTTCCTATTGCTATAAGGCATATACTAGGCTTTTAAAGTCACTCAACCATACCTAGTGGTTTTATCAAACTTGGTAGAAAGTTGTCTTTACTTTTGATAGGTAAAGTTTAGTTTTGATAGTGACTAGTATATTTTAGAATCCCATCACTAATTAAAACACTAAAATATTAGTTGGTACAAGGTAAATATGAACACTACAAAGTGGTATTAGGTATCCTAAGGTGAAAATTTTATCTTGCTCATCCCCTTGTGTGACCAGTTCAAAAAATGTTGAGAATTGGCAAAAGGATAAGTTTTTTCCCCTACACAAATAAATCCCTTGCTTTAACCAAAACAAGAAAAATCCCCAACAAAGCAAAAGTCAAAAACAAAATAAAATAGTGATTATCATCACTACATAAATCCCTTGCTCAAAATAAAAACAAAATTCAAAATAAATAGTGATTTTTGTCACTAAATCATGAGCAAGTATCCCAAATAAATATGAATAAAAGAAGGGAGTATTAAACTTGAATCCCTAGAATTCTTAGCATTTGATGAGCCTTAAGATGATTTCATTATAGGTTTAGTGGCATCAAGACAAATTAGCAATGGTAGTATCCTTATGCACGATCATATGTCTGCCACATTAGCATCTTGCTTCTATACAGACCAATGTTTGCATGTGGATGAGCTATCTTTAAGTATCCTGTACCTCCTAATGGTTTAGTCCAACTAAGTCCAACTTAGGATCAGGATAAATATTTGAGGATCCCCAATATATCAATGGGTTGAATGAATCCCCTCTAGAACTGGGTTATGCTTATGCTTTATCTAATATATTCATTTACACACATAGGGATACTGAATATCTAGGTCTTCATAATAAAGATTTATCTTTCAAGAGTTCCGTATGGTCAGTATACGACTTTTGATGAAGCAACTAGGGTGTTTGAGTCTCATGGAAAACCTTACAAAAATTTCACCTCATAGCAACAATTCACATCATCAACTCTATTTAAGAGGTTTTGTTCATTAAAATGTGTTCATGAAACAGGATAGAAACTAGATAAATGTCACCAAGGATATTTAGACAACCACTGACTATTTTGTGCATATCTTTTAATTTACATAATCTCATCAAGAAAGTACATACATATCACATCATCTCATCTCACATTTGGATTCTTAAATAATTAATTCTTATGCTGAGACATTATTTACATTCATGATTATTATGCATTCTGTGTCACCCATTAGATTGTTAAACTCATATCATATTCATTCATTATGTTTTAAGTGATTAAAGCATATAGGTTCATTTACATTAGATCATCATCATGTAAATAGTGCATTACAAACATTGCATTTACCATATCATAACAACATAAGTTAGGTGCATACAATATAAAAAAATTAAACATGCATTTAACAAATGAGCATTGCATCCATATATGCATCCATCACCATCATCTAGATCATGCCATATGATCACCAATATATCATAAAATATAAATCATGTAAATTAAACAATCTGCATACATCATAAGTAGTCCATTTATGTATCTACGTCAAAATGTCTATGCACACATCACATTGTAGACACTAAAATATGGTCAATCCAGTTATGCTACCATAGGCAATGACTACATGACACACCAAGGCCCCTAGGGCAGCCCTTATGAGGCATACAGTGGTTCTAACCACTTTGCACAAGGTTTTTAAAGGTTCTAGGCCACTTTTGGGACCTTTTGGACACTTTGCTTCTATTTGTACCACCTTGTGATGAATACAACCTATTCATCCAACCCGGGGTGAATAACAACATTCATCCCAAGGTGGGGTGAATAGAAGGTTTGACAAAAAAAAGTCAAATCTAGAAAAATGGTGCCTGGAAATAGTTAAATTTTCTATCTACCAATGCCTACAAGTTAGAGCATGCAGTATCTTAATGCCTTGCTCCATAAGGGAGGCCAATTTGGGAGATTCTCTTCCCCCTCCAACGCATGTCACCCTCTTGGCCAAGTGGTGCCTCTTGCCTCACATGCCCTCGCATGCCTTTTGACCCACGAGCCTCATTGGGCTATAAAGTGGATGCATTTACCACACAAAACATAGAGAGGAGTTTTAGGATAATGCAATGGAGTGCTTCCAATATTTTCTTTCACCTTTTGTGCCCATTTTTCCCTCATAATCTCTACCTAGAAAAGGAGGTTTGTGAGTGAATTAGGAGGTGCAAGTTGTCACATAACCAAACCATCTAAGTGAATTTCCTCATAAAACTTTACGAAAATGCTCCCCATAGTGAATTGGACCATTTCCTAGAGGAATTGGTGGTAAAATTTGGGCAAAAATGATGGGCATCCCACCCCAGGGCGCCCCCCAATTTGTGATAGTCCTATTCATCCCACCCTGTGACAAATAGAAATATGTACATTATTTTGTAACTTTTTTAATTTTTAATTTAATACATTCTATTATTATGCTGCAATTCAAATTTCATGTCATTTTGAGCTATATTGGTCGAGATATTGCATTTTAAGTGTTTTGTAGGGTCTCATGCAGGTCTTCGGCGATCATTTGGAGGAAAACCTAAACCATTATTGATATTTAAAATATTATTATATGGGTTTTCTTATAATAGCATTTTATGTTCCCTGTCCAATTTTCATACATTTTTTATGTGTGTAGGGGCAGAAATTGTTTGCTTTGGGTTTTGTAGGTTGCGAACGGTCATTTGAGTTGTGAAACCCCATCAAATGCAATTTTGGTGCAATTTCTAGTGATATATTCCCAAAACCACTCATTTTACATACCTCTATAATTTCAAGTCATTTTTAGTTGATTTGATGCATATTCTCATTACTAGCCATTTGGCCCCTATGGGGATTGCATGTTTTTCACCACACGCACTCGCTATTTGGAATTTATGGTTTCCTTGTGTGTAGGTGGAAGTTATTATAGAATTGGTAAGGATCATAAGACATATATATTAAAGACACAAGTGGTGGAAACCTTGGCCTGCCCACCTCAATTTTGGGTACGAGGAAAGACATTGGATGTGCACCCGAATTTAGTGAAGGATTTGATCCTTGGGCACATGATTTGTAAATAGTTATATCAACCATTTGATCCCTCAAAGTGGAAATTTTATAACCTGGATTTTATCTATCTGATTAATAATAAATCCATTTTCTTTTACTTCATTTCTTGTTATTTGTTATCTTTCCATATTACTTGCATGCTTCTGTTTTATGTTCATACGTAATAGGACATAGATACACACATTTTTTATCATAATTTGGTGCACTATTTTTCCCCAATTCAGTGGTGATCATGGTGGTACCTAGTCCCTTTGTCTTTAGGTGAAGTTTGGAGCTCATTTTTCATCTTTTTATGTTGTAGGTGTTATTCGTTCTAGACTGAAACAAACTCTGACCTATTATTTGTACCCCATGGGACGAATGCAAATTGTCCCACCATGGAATGGATATAGACTTGCTATTCATCCCACCCAAGAATGAATAGAAACCAAAGGACTTTCTGAGCAGAATTCCAAAAATAACAAGTTTTGGTAGTGATGAGGTAGGTATCTGAATCTTCCATCTATGTTTTTCACTTTTAGAAACAACTTTTATTTGTTTTTTCTGAAAGACATTTTAAGTTAGCTTCCATTTTTCCTAAATGCAAAATAGGAAAGACATATAAATTTAGAGTAGGAATGCATTGATATGGTTTGTTTTCTTGTAGCCTACCTAATGGGTAGGCTACAATTTAGGGTTTTGCATTCCTTAATACATTTGTGAGTTCTTTTTGTACTAGCTTTATGAAAGTAAAATGCACCTTATGCATGCATTTAGTGAATGATCATCAAGTGCTTCTTTGCTTACTTTATTTAAAATTAAAAATAACCACACACACCACGATCCACTTAAATTCTAGTGAGGTGGATTTCATCACCATCCACTAGTAGAGCTTGATGAGGTGGCTTTCATCTCCATCTATCATCTCAAAATTCCATGAACCTTGTTCTTTTCCAAGGTTAGTTCCAAGATCCATAATAGCCTATGGTTTATAGCATGTATCTCTCTTCGGAGAGGTATATCGCAAACTGGTAGGACTTGTGCTCCCTGGCCATGTGTGGAATTCATTACCACATATTATAGGTGGGATAACATGACCTGGATTGTTATAATCATAGTGACACTGAGAAGGGGGGTCAATCAGTGTGATCTTTTAAACTTCAAATATACAGTTCTAAAACTAGCAGCAGTTTAAAACTTATATACAAATATATCAAATACAACAAGAAAGCGTTACACACAACACAACATTTAACGAGGTTCACCAATGTGGCTACTCCTAAAAAATGACTGCTTAGACTACCATCCAAATCCAGCCTTTGCAAATCTACAACTTTACAATCCCTTTTACCAGCACCAACTAGAAGGAGCACCAACCCCTCGGATTTTTTCTCGTACCAAACAGAAAGGAGCACCAACTCCTAATTTACCAAGCACCTACTGGAAAGGAGCACCAACCCCTTATGCCAAGATGCAACTTGGACTTCAATAAAAACAAAGAAAATTATAGAATAATACCTTCACCTTATTGCGCACAGTCTACAGTTTCTATGCACTCTGCTTCTTCTGTGCAAACGCTTCGCCCTATCTAATTCTGAGTAGACTACTTCTATGATAATACTTCACACTCTTTGCTGCTAAATAGTTGATCGATCACTTTTGCTCCTTTACACTTTTTTGCTCTCTGTGTGCTATTACTTCGCACTTGGATCGGTTCGATACGATTCGCTTTTTGCACACAATAGACTTAATTTGCACAAAAATCAACTTGTCCAAATCTTCCAATAGCCCTCATTTTATAACAAACTTTTCATGAGCAAAGATCTAATCTTAGTCGGCTGAAAAACCCTAATCTTAGTCAGTTGCAAACCCTAAACATGGTCGACTGCAAACCCTAAATTTGGTCAGCTACAAACCCTAAAATCTGTCAGCCTGCATCGGTCTTTTTCAGCCTCGACTACCCCTGCAACTATTCTATTGTTGTTGTCATGAAAACATAACATGTCGCGATATCGTGACACTTCTGCCTTAAAAGACTTGCGTTCTGTTCCTGTCATGATATCATGACACTTTTGTCTTTGACAGCCTCTGCTTTGCTTTTGTCATGATATCGTGACACTTCTCCCTTCGTCGACCTCCTTTCTATTTTTGTCATGAAATCATGACACAATCTGCAATCGTAAGCTTTCTCTTCAACCTGTCACGAAATCGTGACACTTTCGCTTCCATACACTTTTCTCCTCAGTCACCAGTGAAAAATAGAACATGTCACGAAATCGCAACACTTTCACTGCCTTGTGCTTTTCTCTGCCTTACGCCCACGAAAACGAAACATGTCCCAAAATCGTGACACTTTCTGCATCCGTACGTTTTTTCTCCAACCTGTCGCAAAATTGTGACAGTTCTCGCTTTGAACACTTTAATTTGTTGCATGTCGTGAAATCGCAAAAATTTCCATTCTGAACTCTATAGTATGTAATGAAATCGCAACACTTCTCACTTCGAACTCTGTAGCATGTCACGAAATCGTGACAGTTCTCACTTTGAACTCTACAGCATGTTGCGAAATCGTGACACTTTTTGAGTTACTTTCTCTCTCTTTGAACTTATCGTGAAATCATGACAATTCACACTACGGACTCTCTCTTCTGCATTATGTCACAAAAACATGACACTTTTTCTATCAGACTCTCTTTCCTGCAACATGTCACGAAATCGCGATAGTTTTCCTTCCTTGCACTTTTTCTTTCAACATGTCACGAAATCGTGACAGTTTTTCCTGCTTGCGCCTCTGCTTCGAACATGTTGCAAAATCATGACAGTTTTGCCACTTGCTATATTTTCTTCCAACATGTCATGAAATCATGACAGTTTTGCCAGCCTTTTCTCTCTCCTTTGATATGTTGTGAAATCACGACAGTTTTTCTTTCTGCCTTCTTTATTCTCAACCTGTCGTGATATCGTGACAGTTTTCTTACTTGTATTTTTCTTTGATCATTTGAATCTGGACCACTTTTGTATTCTTGGATATTCATTGTACATGCTCTCACTAACCTCTGAACTCTTGTCCACTGCATCAACTAATCTATCTATCTGTGTTTACAACAATGACAATACTTTTGCTACACCTTGCTCAACATGGATTTCATCACCAGGTTACCGAGCTATGAGTATACAGGTTAAATCTAATTAAACACAAGATTATCATTCAAAAAGGTTTTAAACATGTGACACAAGGTCACTATTTACAAAAAACACATCTGAAACACACAAAATAGTTTAGGGATTCACATCTAAAACTTGAAAGAGAATCATTTATCGTATTGAGTGTCTCCTTTCTTGTTTACTGTTTCATTAAGAATTTGTAAAGAAGATAATCATCTAGGGTTTGATAGAGAGTCACTGTGGTGTGCAACTATAGCCAAGCCCAATCATGGTTAAAATCTATGGAGATTGGGTTAGGAGACATGAGTCATCTTCGCTTTAGCCCTAGGGACTTGGTCATACCTTCCTGGTGAGCCTATACTCAACCTAGCCCCAAGATAGTGGGGCATGAGCGACACCTATGAGGGAGCCTTATACGGGACATCCTAAGGGATGATGGAAATTACTTGGGAGAGTGTTCCTAGTATTTAGATACATCACATGCCTTATTTAATGAAAGGTGACAATGTGTTCAGGTGCTAATAGATAGATCAGTACCACACATTCACGTACCCATTAGGGTTGACACGTCTATTTATAGGCTAGATCACAACTTCACACATTGGGTAGAGCAAGTCGATATGATGTTACCCGTACATCACCTTGATAGGATACAACAGCTTATGAAACCTGACGGGCATGACACTCATCGCGCGGGGTGAGCCAATTTTGCCCTACCCTTCCTCGTCCATGAAGGAAGACATGAGGAATCCTAGATTTTCCTTAGGAGTAGTATTTCGTGCATGCCCGATGTGCCTTTGCATCCACTAAATATAATGAGCATATGTTCTAGCCCAAAACTCAAGTCAATGTGGTGGACCTCTATAAAGGGAAGCATCTGATAGATATCACATATTATCTTGAATGAGGTTGATCTCAAGGCGATATCCCTAGGTCCCCTAGGCCTCACATAGTGAAATAAATCAAGTAAGCACTTGTAAAATATGTGGAATGCCAAGCTCAATTCAAGCAGCTTCAAAGGGACAAAGAACAACTAGACCACTTGCATCAACTTGAGAAAGAAAGAATCAAACAGAAGACTCATGAGCTATTCTAGAAGGGTTTATGGGAGAGGGTTCGTACCCCTAAGACACATAGATAGGAAGTACACCCGAGGAAACCCACACTCATTTGAGATAGATATCCTAGACCTTATCCAGTGTTTCCTCCTTAACCTCCTAGGCTAGATCAGGATGTGCCTCCCAAGTCGAACATAGGAAGCCCACAACGGATAGATACCCCTATTTATAGACTGGCTTGAGAAATGCCTTATGGGGCCTCCAGTGAGCATGAGCCATAAGTAGATTATTTAGAAATGCCTTATCAGGGTAGGGGGATGACATGCCACCATCCTGCAATAGGTTGGAGGACCCTGGACCTCCACCACAGGATGTGAGCAAGGATGAGATCAAATCCTTAGGCCCGTATAAAGCATTGCTAGAGCACCTAGAGTCTAGATCTTAGAAGCCCACTCTAAGCTAGTTGCATAGTCAGCCCTTTCATCCTTCGGTTCTTGCCCCTCCTTATGTAGAGCAATTCAAGTTGCCTTAATTGGACACATTTAAAGGAGAGGAATATGCACATGAACATGTCACCAGATTCCTGGGGTAATTCTTCGGCATACATGATAATGATGTTTTTATTTTGAGGATATTCATGACTACCCTCTATGGCCCCACTTCGAAGTGGTTCTACCAACTCCTTAAGCATAGCATCCATAACTTGGACCAACTTGTAGATGTGTTTCTAGAATGCTTCACCTTCAATACCAAAAGGAAGGCGATGTTGGTTGATCTCGCTGGGTTGAAACAGTATGACGATAAGTCAATAACAAATTTTTGCAATAGATGGTGAGCTTTTCTCGCCAAACTATCTTATTTACTCCCCATGTCGAAGTTGACATAGATTTTTTCCAAGATATGCCTAAAGCCAATCTCCTTGTTGTTGCAGCTATAATAGTATCCCACTCTTGAATATGCCCTAGCACAATCTAGGACCATCAAAGATATCAAGATTCAAGAAGGGGAAATTATAAAGCCTTGTAAGGAGTGGAACAAGAATGCTAAGAACAACCCAGTGTAGCCTAAGCTAGCAACAGTGAATCAAGTTTCCATTAGTATCCTAGGGGAGCCGCAAGAAACACCACCTCAAAATCCTAATTATCAGGCCACACCTAGGAACTATCCCAAGGACAACCATAATAGTCAAGGGAAAAATCAATAGTGTCACCCCAAGAAAAAATTCATGCCCATTGCAGAGTCCATGGACTTTTTTGAGTACCTCTTAGTGGCTAATTCGATAAATCTTCCTGAGAGTCAACCTATCGACCCAAATGCACCCAGGACAAAAGGGTACAAAGAAGACCTATATTGCAAATTTCATAGGCAAAACAGGCATGATGTGTACATATGTTACAAGTTTAAAAATTTGGTATAGGACATGATCGATAGGAAGATCCTTCAGGTAGAAAATCCTATCACACCAAAAAACCAACATATGGATGTCTTTAAAGATCCCTTGCCTACCCATGCGAAGTAAGCCAAGCTAGTGCCCCAGGTGAATGAGGTTCACCATGACTTCCCTAAGCAGGGGTATGTTAGCATGATCAACATTGTCATGAGGAATAGGCGGTATCCAAGCCTAGCCACACCACCCAAGGCTCAGAGTGATGTCCCTTTGACATCATAGTAGTTATCACCTCCTCTACTAAACCTTCCACCTAGGCCTGTGGCCACCATTAATAGTAAGCTCACCTAAATATTAAGAACAACATCTACCTGACTCTCCATCTATGATCTAATTCAGTAATTACAACCCAATAGATAATCTTTTATGAAGATCCTTAAGGCCATAGAGCTTCCACCCTAGGATTTTAACTCCAATAAATTTGTGGGGAATGTACGACAATGCATAGAGTTGGTGATCACCTTTCGAGAATATGAGCTTAAATTGGTTCCAAATGATATGGTGGACCCTCCCTTGCACATCGTCACATGTGTAAATGGGACACCATACAAGAGAGTGTTGATAGACACTGGGTCTTCTAGCAATATCATCACCATGATATCTCTCAAGCACTTAAACCTTCCAACATCCCATATTGTCACATCTACATACACCCTCTAAGCATTCAATGATGCCATACGTTTGACGGTTGGTACGAACGTCCTACTGATTTAGGTAGGAGAAAAGACCATCCCGATGTTGTACCACATACTGGAGGATGAGATGGCGTACAATATCCTATTATGCAAACCATGGATTAGGTACATGAAGTGTGACCCTTCTATCGCTCACCAGTACCTCAAATACACTCACAAATGGCAAGTTCATGTCATCCCTACAGACCTAGATATATTCAAGTATTATAATACGGTGCAGTAGCTCCCTGAGTCAACCTTACCATTGACACACCTAGATTTCTAATCGAATAAATCCAGCCAAGGCTTGACTCCCTCATAATCTCATGCCATACTATCCTCATCATCGACACCTCCTCGGATACCCATTGGGCCTGTGGATCCTTTTCCTAGGAACCTAAGGAAGTGGCCTATTAATGAGGGCTAGCCGACCATATCCACCATATCCTTAGAGGAGATACCTAGCCCAGATGATGATGAGCTACCATAGGAGATAGATGATGAATCAGATTAGGTCTCAATCTCATCCCTCTTCTATCTATATCCCTAGATCACAGTGCACTTGTCTTCCACCAAATTAGGAGAGCACATGGTTAGGAATGTTACAACTACCCCTACTATAAAGTCAGTACAAGACATGGGTTGAACCCATATTACCATAGGTACTATCGTACCTCTAGGCATCCCCCCTAATCAAATGAATTTTATCTATGGGGACTTGACTATGGCATCGAACCCTACCAAAAGAAGGAGGAGGATGAGGAGCCCTTCGTAGAAGACATGAACTACTTGTCCAACACTAACTTTACCCTAAATCACATTAACCTTTACAATTGGTATGGTTATAGGTTAGGCTTGTATGATCAAGGCACATGGGTTCAATTTCAACCCCATTATTAGATTCCATATGATAAATTGGGACTAGGACATAACCACCCCTTGCCTCTGGATGTTCTCACAGATGGTCTAGAGTGCCTATACCTCAACTATAGAGACGATTTGGCACGATATCACTTTGCCAACCCCAATCACATCTACTCGTTGGGGGACTATTTGCCTTTGCCATTAGGCGAGGATGACCCAGCTCATGATGGTATCCAATCCTATTAGAGAGGTGAAAGTTTGTGTACTCTTCCCCATGATAGTGAGGAAGATCAGGAAATCAACTCTACGTTATGTTAGCTTTTGATAATGTATGATATGGGAGATAGCAATCACAAGATGTAAAATATGCAAAAAAGTAAGATAATGGAATTTTGCAATAAGATTGAAATATGCTATTAATGGAAAGTTACAAAAATAGTACAATGCAAAGTAATGGAGGAAATGAACACTCTAGAACTCTAATGGATACCTACTCACTACTCTGTAGTGAGTAGCACTTTTGCTTTACACACACACTATTCTATTCACTATGGGGTCTATATATAAGAAGATAAGTTACTTGGCCCTTACTCTTCCTAACTACCTTTCCTATGACTCATGTACAAGTGGACTCCTTGTACATTTACATCATTGCACATTGACACTTGTGCATTTATTACTTCTTCCTCAAGTAACCTAAGATAAAATCCTAATCTAACAATGTACCCAAGGTGGTACATTGACATGTACCTAAATAATGTAATATACTCTAACACCCCCTATATTACATTATTTGGGTATTGAAGACTTTAGTATTCAATATGGATCTTCCTCTTGGTACTAGAAATTGTATTCTCCTTCTTTGCTTACAAGAATTTGTTCAAGCAAGTAGTTAGTATCTTCATATAAGATAGAGAAAGCTTTGACTAAAGGTTCTTCCAGTTCTTGAATTTGAATATGTCCATCTGGTTTAGTCTTTGTGGTTTCTTCTCTATTTATATCTTCTTTGCTATGTTCTCTCTTAGCATACATTTTCTTCCTCTTCCTCCTTCTCCTACGATTCTATATTGATACTAGTGGAATATCTATTTCATGACAAGTTAGTCTATCATCACAATAATATTGATTTGTATTGCTAGTTTGCTTCATGTGTTGAGCAAGTACAAAAATAATTAATGATAGATAGATCATTAAACATTCCTCTAATGTGAATATAACTATTTTTTGTGTATTCCACCATGCTCTGAAGAGGACTTCATGAAGATAACTAATTAATGTTATAAATCTGCCCTCTTTTGCCTCTTTAAGGAATAAGGAGAATCTCTCTTTATCGCTAGTAGATAGATACTTGTATCCTTCAAGAGTATCTATTAAGTTTTGGGAGTAAAGTTTCACTTCATGGAATAGTTCTTCATTATTAAATGCATTTCTTAATATTTCATCCATATTTCTTCTTGATTGATCTTGAAGTGTGCTCCTTTAGTTCTTTAGGGATTTTGAGAATAGAGTCTTCTAAGTAGTCTACCTTATGACTCCCTAGTTTAAAGTATGTGAACTAATTTGATAAAACCTTTCTTAGATTTAGGTTTTGTAGGCTTCCTTATATCTCCCAAGTAATTTAGAATATGCTATAGGCTTTGATAATAAGCTTAGCAATAATTAGTTCACCTTTTGAGTTGATTTTGTAATGTTTTGAGAATAATAATCAACCTTCAATTTTACCTTATCTCTCCTAATGAAGTATGCTCTAATGAAGTTCTTATAGTTGGATTTATTTTTGTCTCCTTAGTATGAGTATGAGACAAGTATTACCAATTAATTCCAACTCTATATGAAAGCAATAGATTTGCTTCTCTATTTAATTTTCTAAATTCCAATTATCTATAGTTTGGTGTAGTATGCCTTATAACTCCCTACTTTTGGAATATTAGAAAATAATGATAATTGTATTTGTAAATTAATATTTGAGTTTACCAAGGTTGACAACCTTATATCTCCTACTTGGTTATTTGCAAATATGAGAATATCCTTCAATTATAATACCTTGAAATGAGCTTGCTTTATAAATTACTAATGCTTGGTTAATGCTTGTTATTCCAATGCAATAGTAAATTTGATTATATCACCTTATAACTCCAATGTTACCTTAATTAAAGCAAGCAATATCAAATTTACCTTAGCATTGTTGGTGGCTCAACGTATCTTCGAGTAGCTTGAGACTTCATACTTCGATTGATCTCCTTGATGTATCTCTATGTATCTTTGAGCAATTGTGTTGCTTGAGACTTCAATGTATCTATTGGTTGGGTGAAGATGAGCATTCAATGCTCTTCAACTCTTATTTAATGCTACTCCTTGTACTTTGACCTTATTATGCAAAAGACCTTTGTTGTAGACAACTATGTGCTCCTCCTTTGATATTCATGTTGTTCACTATGAGCATATTTCACCTAAGTTATTAATAGGGTAATCTCCCCTATGTGGAGTGCCTTGAGGTATTATACTCCCTTCTTGATGCTTCAAACATGTGGTGGTTGGGTTGTAGAGGTTACACCCTGTGTTTCAATGCTCAAGATGTAATGATGGTCTCTGCTTTCAATGTTCCAATGCTCAAGATATTACTTCCTTGTTGTACTCCTTTTAATGCTCCAAGGTGGGTGTTACTCTTAGTTGGGCATCAAATGATTATTCTTCTATTCAATGCTCCAAGGTGAGCATTATTCCTTTGTTGGGCTCCTTCGTGAGAAGAATGTAACGCTTCTCTTCTTTGTGCCAAGTGGCACTTGCATGTGAAACTCTTCAATATTCTCTTTTAGCCTTATATCTCCTCTAGTGAATGCAAGTTGTTCACTTCTTTTCTCCAATGCTTTTCCAGTGAATGCTAGCTTGCAATTCTAGTGATGATTTTCTCCAATGTTGGCTCCAACTATGAATCCAATGTAGCTTCTAGGCAGATGATATGGCATCACTTGATTGAAGCACTTGGATGCTTTGATGGCTCTCTTCCTTGCTGGTTGTTAGACGCTTGAATGAGGTAATTTTTTGTGGCCTTCCCTTGGCTTATATGTGGATTTCCATGCTACTATTCTACCTTGCTTTGCAATAGGATTGTAATGGTTGCAATGCTTCCAATGTGGCTATAGGTTGATGTCGTTAGTGGGCATTGCTTTGGTGATTGGAATGGTGTTTCTAGACACCTAAAACTTGGTGCTTGTGAACCTTAGATTGGCTCTTCTTCTACCTTTTGATTCACCAATAGTAGACGTTGAATACCTATTGTGTTAGTGTCTTGAGACACTTGATAATCTATCCTCTTTTGGAGGTATATGGTGCACCAATGTAATATGAATAAGAAACTTTATTTTGCACCAAATTTTAGAGAGTTCCTTGTCTCCTTTTGATGTTATTTCCTCCTTTGATATGATGGCTCCTCATTGTATAGCTTGAGGACTAATGTAGATTGATCTGAAGCTTTTCCTTTGCTTCTTAGATATGGTCATTACTTGCTCTACTCTTTGAGAGCAATGTATTGTTGCCTTTCTTATTAGACAACACTAGTATCTAATTCCTTCACTTGGATAATTTAGTAACAATGAATCCAAGCTAATAATCATATAACCAATATGCTAGAGAGATTAATCTTTGCACTAACTTTCACCTTCACTGTAACACTTAGTGCACTTCTAATAAGCTTTAAGAGAAACTAATATAGTGCAATTGCAATCTCCTTATTACTCCTTAAAAGTAACTTGTAATATGCACTAATGATAACTCTTAAAGAACTCTTAAATGCTTCTATAATCTCTGCAACTTAATGTAGTCTTATTTTCTATAACTAGATAATAGGAAGATGATATTTTTCTTTCTTTCAAAATATATCTAACTCCTATTTTAATGTGCAGGTAATAACCCTTAATAGAAACTATCTTCTACACTTCCCTTGAAGACTTTAGAATGCAACCTTCTCCTTGCAACTTCTAGATTCTAATAAGGTGCTTAATGAAGCTAAGTAATGAACTGAATATAAGTGTTCAAGTAATGAACCCTTTGCACCTAAGTTTCTTACCTTTAATGATATCTGAAGATGATGTAGATCTTGATGAATAGATTCACCAATTTGCTATCTAGAATGGTAGTAAATTGTAACTATGAAACCTTTAGTATTTTGTTGTAGATTCAACAAACCCCTATCTCCAAAATGTGCCTTCTTAGCTATGAAATGCAATCTCCAAATCTCTTGGATTTGGTAGGCTTCTTCTATCTGAGTTCTCCTTCAACCTCCTTGTTGAATTCTAACTTCAATCTGGGCCTTCTTCTCAAGAATCTGTAAGTCTTGAGGTCTTCACTAGTCTCCTCCAAAATTTGATAAATTTATCAAATCCTTCTCCTTTGGGCTTGTTGTCGGATGGTGATAATTATCCCAATTCCTTCACTATCAGGAGCTTCTCCTTGGTAGTGAATTTATCCAATGAGTTCTTCTAGGAACTCCTTTAATGGCTTCTTCGAACTCTACAATAAGGCTCTCCAAGCCTTCTCCTTGTTTCTCCTTGAGACCTCTCCAAGGTCTTCAGTCTTGTAGCTTCTCTGGTCTTCTCAATGAGACCTTTCCTTCAACCTTCTACTATGGAAGTGTTGGCAATGAGATCTCTTAGATCTCTAGAATATGCTTCTAGAATCTAGAATAGGACCTTGCTAGTCCTTCTTCACTTCTATAATCTATAAGCTTTGATGGAGATCACCAACCTCCAATATTTTAGAACTGGGAGTTCTTTAATGGGACCTTCTATGGGTCTCTTCAACTTCTTTAGGCTGATTTCTTCAATCTACTATCTGCAGTATTTGATGGAGATCACCAATATCCTATCTTATTCTGGACTCTTTTCTGGAGTCTCTAGGATCAACAACAAGGCTACTATGGCCTTTTCTTCTTCTACAATGTGCAGGTCTACAACAAGACTTCCCTCAGGTTCCTAGAATCTCCTCTTCTTTTATTTGTTGCTTCTAGTGCTGGATTGATTCTGAAGATGATATTCTTCCTAGCTCTCTGTAGGAAGCTTCCCAACTTTCTTCGAATCTCCTTTTTCCTGCAACAAAGTATTAGGACTATAATGAATGAAACTCTAAGTGATGAATCTTCACTAGTTGATTTGTCAATCTAGTGGAATGAATGTTGAGTCCTAGTCTTCACGAGTTTTTCTGCAACTCTGTGGAAAGACTCTAGCCAAATGCAATCTCAAAAATTTTGGAACTAAGATTTGCTTCTCTCCTCTCAATCTCTCTTGTGGCTCTCCCTATTCCTATCTGATCTACCATAGCTCTGATACCACTGTTAGCTTTTGATAATGTATGATATGGGAGATAGCAATCACAAGATGTAAAATATGCAAAAAAGTAAGATAATGGAATTCTACAATAAGACTAAAATATGCTATTAATGGAAAGTTACAAAAATAGTACAATGCAAAGTAATGGAGGAAATGAACACTCTAGAACTCTAATGGATACTACTCACTACTCACTAGTGAGTAGCACTTCTGCTTTACACACACACACACACATTCTATTCACTATGGGGCCTATATATAAGAAGATAAGTTACTTGGCCCTTACTCTTCCTAACTACCTTTCCTATGACTCATGTACAAGTGGACTCCTTGTACATTTACATCATTGCACATTGACACTTGTGCATTTATTACTTCTTCCTCAAGTAACCTAAGATAAACTCCTAATCTAACAATGTACCCAAGGTGGTACATTGACATGTACCTAAATAATGTAATATACTCTAACACCTTCTCCATAGCTTCACTCAAGTTTAGAGCAATAATATTTCTAATTGCAGGTTGGTCTCTTTCATAAATGCTTGTATTACTCTATTCTTAGAGGGGGCATTGAGACCCCTCACATTCTAAGAGACAACCTACAAATTTTGGATTAATATCGCTACTTATTCCACCCACTCAGATCTAAAATTGATTGTATGCCATTAACAATATTTATAACTACTCTTAATTTGATCTCTTGATTAGTGGGCCTCCCATGTTTGGATTCATATCCTACATCTATCAAACCATTTTTCTGATTTCCAACACCTCTGCTAGGAGTATCATATTCGTTGCCCTTATTTTTTCTATCATTAAACAAGGTTATATCCTTATCCCCACCCAAGAGGATTTTAATACCATTTTTTGGATCTAAGTCATAATGAATCTTTTAAGCAACTAGGTATTTATTTGATTCAATAACCTCTTTATATATTTTGACACATATATCAATAGGATCATCTAATTCATCTCCTAGACACACAACGAAATTTTCTTGAGGAATATCATTTTGGGGATTAAAAGGGTTTGAAGTAGAAAGAATTACCTGAGCAATGTTTTCCAATATTTCTACCTCCTCTATTGTCTTAAGTTGTAAAACTTCAAGTGGGACTTCCTAGGTTTCAATATGGCTCAAAATTGTCTCCTTTGAAGAGTCGGGATCTTCCATTTGATTATTTTTTGGGTTGAAAGAATCATTTTTTTACCACACTCAACACAAATTACTTTCCTTATTTTTGTTAGGGAAGTACTTTTTTAAGTGGCCTAGTTTTTGTATAGATTACAAAAGGAAGTCCTATTCTTGTATTCAATCTCTTGCATCAAGTTTCCCAAATCTAAGATAAGTTCAATAGAACTAGTAAGCTCAAAATCTAAATCAATATTTATGCACATCCTTTCATGGATCAGCCTTGAATTAGCTCGTATTGTTGGGTCAATGGTTACTAAGTCTCCTCTCTCTTTTGTAATACCTAGAAGAACCTCCTCATGCCAAAACTAAAAATGTAAGCCTAGAAGTCTTACCCATATCTAAGCCTTGTGGATGCTCTGAGTATTTATATTAAAATTTGGTTTCCATTTCTATAAAAAGAGGTCTCATTGCCCAAAAACCCATGGAACCCCATAGAGGATACGATCAATATCTTCTTTGCTTATCATAAAAATTGACGTAACACAAATATCTACATATACCCCTATGGGTGCCACTTCAAGAACACCCATATTCAAATGACATCCAAATAAATATGAACACCTATAAACTTCCCAACCAAATTCTAGGCACCATGATCCATCATCAAGACCATGAGTTTGGACATGATGTAGAATTTTTCTATTTGAAGGTAAAAATAAAAACAAAAATCCATATCCATCAGTTTTTATTTTATAATATTCAACCATGATTGTGCTCTCAGGTCAAAGGATTTTGTAGAATCTCTAGGGCTTGTTGTCTGGCTAGCACTATTGAAATACCTACCCCATGGTCCTGCCCTAGGACCTGTAAACCCTAGTTCCAAAATCTAGTCTCCTTATCACCTTACTCTATTATTTTCACTATCATAATAGTTTTTTGTTGATCTACCACTATATTTACCTCGATAGCCTATGGTTGATCTATTACTACCATCATCTTAGTAGTCGATACTTGATTTGTAATCGTCACTACCTCAAAAATGTATGTCATCATCTTAGCAAACTCTATATTGCTAATTTCCATTCTTGGGGTCTATTGTGGGCCTAAAAAAATATCTACCCTTGGATCAAACCCTAGGGTCTTTAAATCCTAGTTTGTATCACTCTCTAAAAAAACTAGGTCCTATAAATCCTTGTTCATGTTGCTTGCCTCCTTGTTTCTTCTCACCATTATTGGGGTATTTTTCAACAAATTTTAGTGGTGATTGTCACAATTTTGGTTAAGATACTTATTTGAAATAATTATTTTTTACCATAAACCACACTACCATTCAAAAACTTATACATGATCTGATCCCTTGTCATTTCTCGCCATCATATCTAGAAGCCCAAAGGTGCTACAACAATGCAAAAGGTAAGGAGGACTCAAGCCCAATAACGGTAGAATATCTAGCCTCATATCTAGTGTAGGACCTAGGGTCCCAAGAAAATTTTATAGGAAAAATCCATATAAGAGTTACACCTCTCAATTTACCAATAAGTATTAAATATCATAAATTAGATTAATAATGAGCATTTTTAAACTAGAACCACCATTCCATGGTATTTGCACTTCTATTAAATGGAAGAATCATGATGAAAACTATCACCTTTATACCATATATCTAAAATAAAATAATGTAGAAAGGTGGAATTAATTATTTCTTTCCACTTGTAAAAAAATAGAATTTGATTTCTTCACCCAGTTTGCAAAAATAACGCATCTGAATCTCTAAAAAAATTGAATCATAGGGTCAAATTTAGATCATCATATCTCCTTTGATAGTGATCCAAATATTTAATGTGACCACTTTTAGGAAATATATCAAAGTCCTATTTCCAATGAATCTAAATTTTCAATTTTTAAATACCTATGTGAAGCACGTGACCCTCTGTAACATTCAACCCTAATTTAAAGCATGTCCAAATCTATGAAAAATTAAATCGTATGATCAACCTCAAATATCTATATATCACTTGATATTGGATATTATTATCCATAATATCTCTTTAGATAAGCTTATATGTTATGTGAAGATATAAAAAGTTCATATCAAGAAAATATCAGTTTCTATCATAGTTATTTTTCAATGTAAGTATTGTCTTTCCTATTGGAGAGCATGCAATATTTTTTTCTAATATATCTCCACCATTTGGTCATAAAAAACCTTGTATAATTAAGGTCAATTGTTTATGGTACATCCTAATAAATATTATAATATTATTTTTAAATATTGAAAATATAGTTTGAAAAACAAAGGAAAAAAAGATAATTATCAATTATCCACACTAGCTGCCTTATTTGAAGCAAAACTAGGCACAAAAACTAGATCAAAGACCCCATAAAAAAGAAGAAGTATAATAACTTTGTCTTAGAAGAACCCATGAGCTCTAGCTTTTGCATTATCTATCAATTGGACCTTTATAGTGGCCAATTGAAAGGACATAATGAGAATCAATTTTATCTTTTATTTGTTGCTTTATTTCCTCCAATATATTTTTATTATCACTTATCTAAGATCCACTTTTTGACTAAAGAACCTAATATCTTTTCATAATATCTTCCAAGTTCTTGCTCCTTAAAATCTATAATTAATGCATGAACCTAAAAATTATAGCTAGAGTAAATCCAATGAATTTTAACTAATTTAAAAATATTATCTTCATGAAATGTGTTATAACATCTAAAAAACCAAATGTGGCCAAGAGCTAACTCACTAAAAGTTTCAAAAATATTTCAAACTGAAAGGAAGAACCTAATATAGAATCCTTTCACCTATCATTTCTACTAAGAATAATTAGAAAATATATTTGTATCCTCTTCCAAATTTTCTTAGCAAAATAATAAGACCAAAATATATATTCGATAGTTTATAGTCTTCTACACATATGGTAGGAACCTAGTTCCTAGCAACCTGGATGGATGAAAAAATAGATGAAATGAGATGCAAAGACAATGAAAATGGATTGAATCACCTTTATAATTGAATCACTGTTTCACTGGAGGTAAACCTACCAATGGATCAATAAAATATATTTTCTTATTATTTTATGGATGATTATTTACACCCTTGTGAATGCATATAAATATCTACCCTAGAGTTGTGAGGTGAAAGGACACAATGGTCCATAAATAAATAAGTGAATTAATAATAATAGTAATAGTTAGGATTAGGATCCTAACATGCCACCCTCCTTAAAAAGAGCTTTGTCCTCAAAGCAAAAAGTGAGGAAATTGTTGTTGGATGTGATGAAGTGTTTCCCATGTAGCATCTTTGGAAGGTAGGCCTCTCCATTGAATCAAAATCTTGGTGATAGTGCGATGTCAAAGTTGTCGAATGCGATGATCCAAGATAGCTTCAGGTTCAACCATGAGTGCTCCATCCTCTATGAACTCAGGTAGTTGAGTTTGTGTAGTAATGTGTGTGCCAACTACTGGTTTAAGGCAAGAGACATGGAACACAGGATGAATTTTGGAAGATTTTGGTAACTCGAGTTTATAAGCAATGGGCCCAATGCGTTGAAGGACTTTATAAGGCCCATAGAATTTGGGAGCTAACTTTTGGGAACCCTTGATTTTGAGAGAAGTTTGGTGATAAGGTTGAAGATGAAGGAATACCATATCACCTTCTTGAAAAGCTCACTCGATCCGATGTTGGTCCGCTTGCTGCTTCATACGATGTTGTGCGGTGAGTAAATTATCCTTGAGAAGGTGAAGAATATTATCTCTAGTAGAAAGTTCAGAATCCACTGCTAGCACATTGGTACTTCCTAGAATATAAGAGGTAATGGAAGGTGGTACTTGGCCATATAAAGCTTCATATGGTGTCATCTTAATGGTGGTGTGGTATGAGGTATTATACCACCATTCGGCTAAAGGAAGCCATTTAACCCAATGAAGGGGTTGAGTAGAAATAAAACAACGTAGGTAAGTTTCCAAACATTTATTAACAACTTCGGTTTGACCATCGGTTTGGGGATGATAAGTGGAACTCATACGAAGTTGAGTGCCTTGGAGTTTAAACAATTCTCTCCAAAAATTGCTAGTGAAGGTGGGATCACGATCACTGACTATAGTGGAAGGCATGCCATGTAGTTTAAAGATATTATCAAGAAAAATTTGGGTGATGGTACTAGTTGTGTAAGGGTGGGCCAAGGGGTAAAAATGAGCATATTTAGATAAGCGATCCACCACAACTAGAATAGTAGTTTTACCGATATATTTTGGAAGGCCTTCAATAAAATCCATGGAAATATCAGCCCATGTTTTGGTTGGGATGGGGAGAGGTTGAAGAAGGCCAGGGGTACCTACTGTCTCTCCTTTTTGTCTTTGGTAGGTCTCACATTCATCCACAAATTTCTTGATATCTTGTTTCATACCTACCCAATAAAAGGATCTAGCCACTCTTTTATAAGTTTTGAGGAATCCAGAATGTCCTACAATAGGTGTGGCATGTAACTCATGGAGGAGTTTGGTTCGATATGAGGAGGTAGGGGATAGGACAATACACCCTTTGTACCTAAGTATGCTATTATTCCAAGAGTAGTGAGGCTTACTTGTGGGGTCTTGTTGTATTTGTTGAATTAATGTTTGTGTTGTAGGATCATTAAACCATTCTTCAGTTACTTGGTCTATCCATTTGGGAATAGGAGAGGAAAGGGCATGCAATTGGGGTATTTCTTCAAATTTTCATGAAAGGGCATCGACGACCATGTTATCCTTTCCTTTTTTATATATGATCTCATAATCATATCCTAATAGTTTAGTAACCCACTTTTGTTGTTCAGGAGTGGATATGCGCTGCTCAAGAAAATACTTTAAACTATGGTGATCAATCCGAATAATAAAACGTTGGCCGATAAGGTAAGGTCTCCAATGTTGAATAGCATGAATAATAGCTAACATCTCTTTTTCATATGTGGAGTGGGCCAAATTCTTCCCAGAAAATGCCTTGCTAGTAAAAGCCAAGGGTCTTTCATTTTGCATGAGAACGACTCCTATTCCTACTCTAGAAGCATCACTTTCAATAATGAATGGTTTGGAAAAATCTGGCATGGCTAACACAAGAGTGGTACACATGGCATTTTTTAAAGTGGTGAAAGCATCGTCAGCCTTTGGAGACCAAAGAAAAGCATTCTTCTTGAGTAGAGCTATCAAGGGGGCTACGATCTTGCCATAATATTTGAAAAATTTATGATAGTACCCTGTTAATCCTAAAAATCCATGCAAGCCTTTCAAGGTTTTTGGGGTAGGCCAATTTTTCACATCTTCAATCTTGCGAGGGTCCACTTTAACTCCTTTAGAGATAATATGTCCCAGATATTCAATTTCTTGTTGTTCAAAGGAACATTTTGATCTTTTGGCATATAATTGGTTATCCTCCAAGGTTTTCAATGCTTGGTCTAAATGATGCAAGTGATCTTCCCATGTTTTTCTATAAATCAAAATGTCATCAAAGAAAACTAAAATAAATTTTCGAAGGTAAGGGTGGAATACCTGGTTCATTAGACTCTGAAATGTAGAAGGGGCGTTGGTAAGGCCAAATGGCATAACCATAAATTCATAATGCCCTTCATGAGTGCGGAAGGTAGTTTTTGGAATATCACTTTCTTTTACTCGAATTTGATGGTAACCCGATCGTAAATCTAATTTTGAGAAGTATGTAGCCCCATGAAGCTCATCTAACAACTCATCGATGATGGGGATGGGAAATTTATCTTTGATGGTTAGTTTGTTAAGGGCACGAAAATCAATACATAGATGCCACGACCCATATTTATTTCGAACTAATAAAATTGGAGAAGAGTAAGGACTCACACTAGGTCTAATAACCCCTACTTTTAGTAATTCTTGCACTAGTTTTTTGATTTCTATTTTCTGTAGATAAGGATATCGATAAGGTCAGATATTAGGGGGTTGATGCCCTGGAAGAAGTTGAATTGCATGATCATGGCTACGTTGAGGGGGCAACCCTTTTGGTTCATTAAATACTTGAGAATGGCGTGCTAGAAGTTGTTGTAATTCAGGCACCTCTTGTTGTTCTTCATTTGTAGGTTGGATGGAAAATAATTGTGCAATCATACCCTTGCCTCCTTTGTGAATAATTTTCTCCATTCTATGAGAGATTACTATTTTGGAAGGGCCTAATTTTAATCCTTTAATAGTATATGTTTGATATTTTTGTGTGAATTTCATCCATAGGTCTTCAAAATCCCATTGGATTGTGTCGAGTGTTCGTAACCATTGTACTCCTAGGATGATATCGCATCCTCCTAAGGGAAGTACATACATGTCCCCTTTCATATTATAATCACCCATAGTGAGTTTAATATTTTGACACTTTCCCTTGCATGCAATCCTTCCTCCATTGCCAATCATGACTTCAAAGCTATTACAAGGATGTATAAAACAATTGGCTTGTTTTGCCACCCTTGGGTCAATAAAATTATGTGTGTTGTCGGAGTCCATAAGCATAGTGAGATTTTGTTTTTTAAAGTACCCTTTGAATTTCATAGTTTGTGGGGAGGAGAAACCAGTGAGGGCATTAAAAGATATTTTTGGTGTGTCTTTTGTGTTATCCTCGGGTGTATCCGACACCACTTCCACCTCAATATTATCCTCTTATTTTGAACCACAATGATCAATTGTATCTAGAATATATAGTTTTGGCGTAATACATTTGTGATTGGGGATAAATTTCTCATCACAATGAAAACAAAGGCCTTTTTCTCTTCTTTCCTTCATTTCCTCAGGGCTGATACGTTTAATTGGTAAGACCCTATTAAGTTTTGGGATGGTGTAAGTATTCTGTGATTTCCCTATAGGTGGTCTTCCTAGTCGATGTTGGTTATTGAATTTCTCTTCCACCATTTGGGCTAGCACGATAGTCTGCATCATGTCAGTGGGGTTGAGCATTTGTACTTCTAATCGAATGTCTTCCTTTAAGCCACTGATGAAACAACTTTGGAAGAATGAGGTATTTAGCCCTGATGTAAGATTTGCCAATTTTTCAAATTGAGCTTGGTATTCTTGCACTGTAGTGGTTTGGTGGAGTTTGGTAAGGGCTCCCATGAAATATTTGAATTTAGTAGGGCCGAATCGTACCATTAGGTTTTTTGTAAATTCTAGCCATGTAGGGGTGCCATTCATCTTTTTGTACCATTGGTACCATTGGGTGGTGATACTTTCAAGGTGGAAGGATGCAATGCGAACCTTTTGTGCCTCAAGGACCTGGTAGAGGGAGAAGTATTGGTCAGCCTGATAGATCCAATTTGTGGGGTCACCTCCTTCAAATTTTGGAAAATCCAATTTAGTAGTTCGAGGTAGGATTGACGTTTGTGGTCCCCCAAGTAATGCTTGGTGTGTTGGTCCTCCGATAGATTGGCCAGCTTGGATTAGTGCCATATTTTGTTGTACCATATTGATGGAGTGGTTATAGGCATCAATTTTTAAATCTAGTTCTACTATCTTATTTTCATATTCCACCTTTGGTATAGTATTGTTTGAAATTTCATCCTTCCATTGGTGAAAATCCTCCTTTGTTATAATTTTATTTGTAAGGTCTTCCTTCCACTAACGAATCTCCTGCATGAAATATTTGATAGGGTCCTGCGATCTCCTACCATCGACCATTGTAGGGCTGGTTTTGCAATTTGTATTTCTTCTTTGGTAGTGAAAATTAGGTTTTGAAAAATAAATTTGCAAAAATTTAGGTTTTAGTTATAAATTTTTGCAAAAATTTATGTAAATTTTGTCAAAAAATGGTTTTATCAACTATGTAGACCTAACGGTCACTTTTTTTTTTGAATTTAAATTTTGAATTTTAGCTAGAAAACAATGACTATAAGGCAAATTTTGGTGGGCAGGCTAGGGGTGAAATCAATGTCAGTGAGTGACGGGGCAGATTAAGGGTGAAGTAGACGTCAGTGAGTGGCAAGAAGGTGAAGGTGTTTGAATTTGGCAACAACCAGGTGAAGGTGATGTTAGGTGGAAGACAATGACAAGGGGGAGAAGAGTAGAGCACAAGGTGGTGGGTAGCAGCGAGGAGAGTAGGACCCAAGGGCGAGTGGGAGGTCAATGATAGCATAATATACGAGGTGAAAGTGAGTGTGATTGGAGGTTGGTCATGCATGCATGACTACCAGGTGGTAGTCACAACCACCTAAGGGAGTGCACACACTTTTAAACCCTTACAATCCCACAACACCAACGATGTGGGATTTTATATCCCAAAAATTTTAAAATTTTGATGCTACGATTTTTTGGTACCCGAGTTTTTAAATCGGTGGTCAAAAGTTTAATAAAAATTTAGGTTATTTTTAAAATATTTTATTAATTCTCATCGGTTTTATGCCTTGTCATTGAAATTTTTTTTATCACGTCACAGATCAATTTTTTCCATTTGTTTGATTGCCCCTTCACTCTGGTAGTGATTTCATCATCCATAGGGATTGGAAGAAGGTTTTTCTAAAAAAATTTTAAGCCTATATTTTCACAGAGACATCCCAAAATTTGCTCAATCTCTAGATTTTGATCATCGATGTTCACAGTGACTTCCTGCGGTGCTTGTGATCCTTCTGTCTATTTCCAATCGTGTGAGTGATGATGAGGTGTTTAGGATGGTACCGCTCTAATACCATATGGTAGGAACCTAGTTCCTAGCAACCTGGATGGATGAAAAATAGATGAAATGAGATGCAAAGACAATGAAAATGGATTGAATCATCATTATAATTGAATCACTATTGCACTAGAGGTAAACCTACCAATGGGATAGTAAAATATATTTTATTATTATTTTATGGATGATGGTTTACACCCTTGTGAATGCATATAAGTATCTACCCTAGAGTTGTGAGGTGAAAGGACACAATGGTCCATAAATAAATAAGTGAATTAATAATAATAGTAATAGTTAGGATTAGGATCCTAACAACATAACACACTTATTGTCATAAATATCAAACTTAGTTAGCAATTCTCAAGAAGGAACCTTCAAATATAAAATCATCTAAACAAGTAACTTATTAGCCATTGAAGAACTAACTTTCTAAATCCTTACATTAAATAGTCTTCAAGATTCCTAAAAATATTAGTTATCTACCTATCATTGAGCTTGGGAGCAACAATAATAAGAGGTATAAGATAATTGTATTCGGTATTAACCAAAGGGGAATTAACCTTCATTATATTTGACTAACATTAATCCTTAAATTTGTTATAAACTAATGGAGTAGATAACTTGATATATAATTTTATGGAAACCATCCTTTGCATCTAGAAAATAGAGTTCTTATACCTACTATTAAGGCCAAACTTACTCCTATGGTCAATCCACTTCTATTTGGAGAAAATAATATCCCATAGGTTTATAGAGAAATCAGTTTCTTTCTTATCCATACTTTTATCCTTCAACAAAGAAGCCAAAGCTAATGGTCGGTCATTCCAAAAAACTATGTTCCACCAAACAGAGGAAGTGATGAAGCTTAACTCCTTTAGGGATGAAATATCCCATTAAAGTAATAAAACTAAAGTTTGTTAGACCTTCCAAATATATTTTGCAAGCAAGGATCCTTTTATAGGAAAAAATTGTGAATTAGAAATTTTACTAATTAGAATAAATTGCCAAGCTCCATAATGATGGGAAATTTCAATGCAATGAAGGACAAACCACTTCCATGGATCATTTCTAGTCAAAATATTTACAACTCACTTGGAAAAATAGATGTACCTGTTGAACCCAAGGATTTATGAGACCAAAACTTCCCCTATTTTTAGCTAAGTGTACTGAGACCAGGAAATAACAACTCTCATTCTTGAGCCATCCTATTTTCTTGATTAAAAAAATAATTTTCCTAATGAACTACTCATAATGACTCCTACAAGAAATCTATCATGGTAAATAGAAAACATGGGTGGAAATATATATTTTTTAAATTTAAAGTCTTCAAGCAAGCAATAAACATTATGTTATCCAAATACCCAACTTTCTTTGAATATATCCCAAAATAATTTTCAAAATTAGTAAGAGATGCATTATGGGGATGCCTAAATATATGATTATATCCCCATGCTTAGTTTTTATCTATTTCTTATGAATCCAATCATTCCTAGTCTTAGTTAGGGATACTTTGTTCCCTTGACATATAACAAATAACATCAGGAGTAGTGAAGGTATTCTCAACCTATTTCTTATCATTATATAAAAATAAATTGTTGAATCATCAATAAAATGAGAATTTATAATACATAACTAATCTAGAAGAGCAATTCCCTTAATCAAATCAAATTTAGTGTAACAATCAAAAAGATATACAAGAGCATCAATTGTAATGATTGTTGGGGACCAAAATTGACCCCCATACCCCTAGGCGTCGTGATCCCCCCATGATTATTGTTGACTCTTCACCTCTCTTGAGTGAGTGCATTTAGTGCCTTGCACCTTGTGTGCCAATCCTAGGAATTCTAAGGAAGCATGGGATGTGGCTTCACTAGACAACCTCCTAAATTTTTATCAAGGCTAACTTCTTGTTTAGATGCAGTATTTTCGTGCTCATGTTTATTATTCTATGCTAGCATATATTGTATGATTTCTCTAGGAAAAATAGAAAGAAAGAAAGCAAGAGACAATGATAAATGTAATTTATTTAAATTAAATCCTATCTACCCTATATATGGGTGGTAATGCACTAAGAGAATGCAATTTCCATCTTAAAATTCTAGGATAAATGAACACATTAACCAAGCAAGATAACAAATTTGATCACATATTTGACCATACAAACATGTGATATATTTATAAGAAAAAGAGGCTCAACAACCTGTACATGCATTTTTCCCAAGGCTCGAGTCAAATCTAAGAAATAAAATGGAAAATGGAGAGATAAAATGCCATAAGCCAGATGCTTGAAACAATAATAGATATCCACTACTTTTATTTCAGCCCTATAAATGGATATTTATAGCATCCATATAATATTCAAGATTTAAAATTTCCTCTTAAATAAAGGAGAGAAAGGAAAGAACTTAGTACATTATTTAATAAGTTTAGTAGAGAAGTAGTGCTACAAATATAGAGATCAGTTGGATTTATTATCTATAGATACCATAATAAAAATAATTCTCTTCTATAAAATGTGTTCTAGTAGTCCTATGCATTGCCATTCTGGTAGGATGGTATTCATATCCAGTTATTGGGTTTCAATATCGTATCATATTCAGTGGCCCTATTGAGAGGTATGGTTAGTCCGATGAAGATTGATTTTTAAGCAACTTCCATCATTAAATTATGAAAATCACTTTATAATTGATTGTAGTAAAATATTTACTACAAATATGGTGGCTTCCAAGGGACTTTAAGCTTGGTCGAAAGTTGGAATCCAAATCTTGATAGAATTTCCACTAGGTATGGAATTATAATTGGAGTTTATCAATTGCAATGATTACCTCTTTCCATTTTCCTCTAAAGACACTTTGGACTAGACACAATGCCAATAGCTTTTATATAATTTATGAAGTCCTTCAAATATTGGGGGCACATGTTCATGTTGGGTCTTGTGGAGAATGGCTTCCAAGGCAATGATAGGTTTTATCATTACATTCACCTTCTCATCCATAGACCTAGAAGGGTTTCAATCCCTTTCAACTGGCTTTGCCTTTACTTATATTTATTTTTTGGTAGGAAATATCATTTTGGGTCAAAAGGATAAGGAATCCCAACAACAATGAGTGACGCAATATGCCCTTTACATTCCTTAATTTTCTAGGCTAAAGCTTTGATTTGCTTTATGTAGTTGCTAGTTGCTTGCTAGGATGCCAAGACTACAATAATCCTTTGAAGGATGAGGTATTTTTTTACCACTCATACCAAATTCCATCATTGAGGGCCATCTAAAGTTAAAATATCCATGAAGCATTGGGCTTTCCTGAATTAGATATAAAAAAATTATTTAGTTGCCATGATCTTCTTCTTGGCTTCTATGCATAAAGTGGAAATAGTTTGAATGTAGTCAAAAACTGGGAGGAGTCTCTCTACTTCTAGAATAATGCCCCTCCAAAGGGATTGAACTACATCAATTAACTTATAATAGGGATGTGGCCTTTTCTCTATTTCCATCATCCTTGCCTTTTATTCCTTAAGTTCAACCTCTTTTCTATCAAGCTGGTCAAAGAGGTAGCATAACTCAGCTTTGAGTTTCTTAGCTTCAATTTTTGCAACCTTAATTAGTCATTTAAATTTCTCTAATCTCTTCTCCTTCCTAACCAAATTCTTCATGAGGATTGTAAACTTATGAGTTATCATTTAACTAAATTCTCCATGAATTTGGATTTTTCTTTCGATAGGGCATATTCAAAATCCATTTCAAAATAAAATATATGATGATCTTGTGAATGCATATCTCCTAGAAACTTTGAAACTAGATGCTCAAAGCTAATTATGACCAACCCCTTTCCTTGATAAATTAGAGAGGTCCTTCTTTATAAAATGACTAGAAATTGATCTTGTTCCTCTACATCCTAGTCCAAATATGGTTGAATCTACTTCAAGTCTTGTCACTAGCGAGAAATAAGCTCCATAATGGAGGAGATAGATTTAAGGTTAGGAGATTAAATTAGGGTTACAAAAGGTAATAAAAATGACTTTATAAACATTAGGGATTTTGAGGATTGAATAAGGAGGCAACGATTGAAAAGTCCTCAATATTAGTTATTGGGGTGGATATTGTGGATACTGGTGGCATGGATATATTTTGGGGTATAGTAAGAGTAGAGGGGAAAAGGGAGATAGTGTAATAAGGTTAAGAGGTGTGAGAAATGCTACTAAATGTTTCTTCAGTGGCTAGGCTAAATACAACATTTAAATTTTGGAGGAAAGGGTCTCACGGGCCTTAAGGCCTTAATCTCCTTGTACCTTTGAAAGACATCCTCTCACAAATTTGTAGTGTTGGTCGATATGCATGGGTCTACCACCTTGTTTGCTTTATTTGTCAAGACAATTGTTGGCTCATGGGATTTGATACTTTTGGGTGTCTCTTTCTTGGTGTTGGATTGGGTAGTGTAGGAAGGGGTTACCTTCTTAGATGACTCCATGGTGCTTAAACACACTTCTTAGCTCTGCTCCAAGGAAGGATTTCTACCTCTTCAACTACTTCAGATTTTTTTCTCTATTCTAAATTTTGTGGAGGAAAAATAAACTTTAGGGAGAATTTATATGCAAGTCATATTGCTTACCTATCTCACACACAACTCTCCCCTTTTGCCTTATTGGTTGAAATGGGGAGGTGACCCATTTTCTTTTCCTATAATTGCATTGGATAGTGTGTCACTTTCCTATGATAGGCCTATTTTTAATTTTATCACCCAAGTGATGATGGGCTTGAGTGATGATGATTGTCATGTCTTTAGTTACCATATCCATATGGTTTGACCAAACACTTGGTTTCTACATTTTCTAATTAATGAAATTGTCTAGAGGAGAATGTGGGATAGGTGTTCATTTAAAAGTCAATCGCTAGAGGATTTGCATCATGGTCCCCTTTTTTAATATCTCTTCAAATAAATATCATTAATTGGGATTAAGAGTGGATGCCCATCTGGTTCAGTGAGCTCTACAATATTTTTATCTTTCATCATAGTAATTACATAGGTTCACTCCACATGGTGTCAAACTTGGTATACTTTCCTAATTTGTTTTGGTCCTCATCCCATTTGAGTAACAAATATTCAATTTGAAATAATTGTATGATGGTAGTTTTTCAAACCACTTTTTCATATCCACTTAATGTTTTCATAGGTGAGCTCTAGCATTTTTCTCTACTCCTCCAATTGCAACAACTCTCCTAGCCTTAAGGATATAGTATCATGTTATTGGAGTTCAATTTGGTGGAGTAACTACAAGGTAGATAATTCGATGGATATGTGAAATCAAACCTCTTGACCATAGACTAAGGAGAAATGGGAACAATACATTCATTTCTTGGAAGTTATTCTATTTTTCCTTAAATATTGGTAAATATGTTGATGTCATAATCTCTAGTTGTCAGTCCCCATTCTTCTCAGGATTATCAAGATATTTTTGTTTGAGGATTTTTCTAAACCATTGCCTGGTGAGTACTAATTGTAAGAGGATTTCATATAAATACATAATTAAGAATTAATTGGCTTAAATTATTCCCAATGAATGTGGGTTCATTGTCCATTATTATTGTATGCGATACTCCAAACTAGATGACAATCTCCTCTAGGAAGTTGATGATGAATTTCCTAATAGCTTTCTTGAGAAACAATGCTTCTATACATATTGTGAAATAGTAAATATTAGCAAGGATACACCACTATACCTTTCTAGAATGTGGATTTATAATCCCTATAAAATCTAACCCCCATTGTGATATAGACTCATCAGCTAAAAAAGTCTTGAGGGACAACACATTGTTTCACTTTATTTAGGTTAACAATTTACCCTAATCACATCCTCTCACCCATTGATGTGCATCATTAAACATGGTTGGTTAGTAATAACTAGACCTAATTATCTTTACCACTATGGTGTAATATGAATAGTGTCCACCAAGGAAACCTTGGTGGAATTCCCACAACAAGGAGGTAGTCTTCTCTATTTCTGCACACGTTATGAGTGTCCCATCAAAATTATTTTAAAATACAATTTCTATGATGAGTGTGTAATGGAAATTTTGTAGAGTATATGCCTTCATTTTTTATTAAATCATACTCAGTGGATACTAGTTATTTTACATGTAATTCACACAATCTTGGACCTAGTTTTCATCCTGTTAAAAAATGAATAAGCAATCTTCTTCTCCTTTTTATAATTCTTTTGCTTCTTGGGATAGCCTTTGACATAGTGCTCTACCTTTAATCAACTTGGTGGCACTAATATTGATATACTAGTACATGGATGATCCATGCAACCCTCTTATTTGTAATTTCCCCATTCATGTTGTAGTATTTGACACTAGAGTGGAAAACATTAGCAAATATTTTGTTACTAGAAATCATATGCCTATTTTTTTTAAGCTTCACGTCAAATAATAAACTTTTTGATTGATAAAATCATAGCATTATTCATAGTCCTTTAAGGGCTTACTGAAGAAGGCAATGGGATGCTCATCACCTTGGTCATTATTTTGAGTTAGTACTACTATAATGTTGGACTCTCCCCATATGTGTAGAGGATGAAATCCTTGTCAAAATCTTGATTGGATAATCATGGGGTCTTTGTAATGGCCCACTTGAATCTTTTAAAATATTTCTTCCCTTCCTTGGTGCACTAGAAAAAATTCCCTCTTTTTAACATTTTGGTGATAGGCCTAACAATGGAGGTAAAGTCAGGGATAAACCTTTGAACAAAATTAATCTTCCCAAGAAAAAATGGATGCCTTTCTTATGATAAGGCAAGGATAACCCTAAAATAACTTTCACTCTATTATGATCTATGAATATCCCTTATTTGGATACCACATCCTCCAAGAGTTTTTATTGTAAAGCATAAAATACATATTTCTTGGGGTTAAAGTAGATACCAAATTCTTGACAACATTTGAATACCCTTTCCAGGTGACACAAATGGTCTTCTTTATTTTTGGAAGACACGACGAGATCATCAACATAGAGAAAGATAATTTTGTTGAGGAGGTCATGAAAAAAATATCCATAGTCATTTGGAATGTCATCCTATCATTTTATAGGCCAAAGTGAATTTGTTTATAAGCAAAAGTGCCCTACTTGGTAGTGAATATTATCTTATATCGGTCTTCTCCTTTCACCCAAACCTGATTATAGCCATAGAAGCTATCTAGAAGTGAGAATATCTTTGATCCTCTTGTGGTTTATAGTATTTTATCCATGGAGGGTAGTAGGTAATGATATTCAAGTGAATATTGGTCAAGGTATTTGAAGTCAACACATAATCGAATCTCTCCATTTTGCTTTTTGATCAAAACTACATTGGGTACCTTGGTGGTATGCTTTAATTGATAGATGATTTTTACCTCTAAAAGTTTGATGATCTCTTGCTTCATGAGTGGCTATATCTTGGGATTTATCAAATTTTACCTTTTTCTTACAAGCCTAGAGTCTAGGCCAAGTTCTATGGTGTGATGGATAATATCTTTATAATATTCTTTTGTCTTCATAGCTCTAAGCTATCACTCCTATATCATTTTCTAGAACTGATGGTCTAATGATGACTTTAATATTTTGTTGGTTATCCCATAAATCCTTAGTTGGGTCAAATTGGGCTCTTATAAATGTCATTTGATCTACATCCACATTCTTATTTTGAGGAACTACTATTATATTGACAAAATCAAAATCTTGTAACAAATCCAAAATATAGTTTTGGTAAGACCTCATCATCTAGTTTTTGGTTATGCATACAGATATCACCTGTTTCATAATGAACTTGATGTCTCCAAATATATGCAACCCCTTCACTCTTTTTTTATAAGATAATAAAATTCCATGATCAAGGGCTTCATATTTTGTCATATTATTTGAGCATTTGAACTATAATCAAAAAGCTTGTAGGGGTTTATTTCCTTTTGGTGAAATAGGACATACACTTGCTCCTACCTTGGATATTTACCTTGATCCATTGAAGCCAATCTCTAGTAGGATCTTATTCTTTCAATATGATTCTAATATAGACCGACTTATCATCTTGTATAAAATATGTTTCTATTCCCATTTTATTTCAACATGTTGTGTTGGTTTGGATCCCATGATTCAATGACTTTGTCATGATTTAATCTTCATAGATTCCTTGCAGGGTCTACCCTCTTTTTACTATGGCTCTTATTTGTTGATTCCTCCTTCATTTATTGAGTGTTGAGGTTTTATATGAGTATATTTGATTTTATAATCTATTGTAGGTATCTCACCTTACTTTTAGAGATTTATTTAATTTTATTATTTGTTTGGGTCTAGTGAGGATATCCCATAATGACATGGGTACAATGTACTTTAAAAATTCTACTATACTAAAAGATCTTATTGATTTATTTTTTATTCTCTTGAGTTTTAGTATTGGTGGTTTCTAATATTGAGCTTCCACTACCACCCTTATTTTTCTCCTTGTGAGGACATCAAATTGGAATTGGTTTTAGTTATTTGATGAAGATTTTGTTCATATCAGGATGGTGTAGACTTCTCCCTTATCCCAAGTCACTAAGGTCTAGTTTGATGTTTTAGTTTTTGGTATCAAGGGAATCTCTACATTTAGGACCAATTCTTGGGTGATATTATTTTGAAATATGGGTGAATGCATTGGATACGTGGATTTATAAGAAATCTTGTAGTCTAGGTAATAAGGGTTTGGGTAGTAATATGACTAGCCCTAAGGATCTTATATATAATTGTTCTAGGATAGAACCATATCTCTTATATAATTGGTGGGATCTAGTTGGATGGGAACTAGGACAAGCATTATTTACCTTCCAGGGTTTTAGAAAAGAGTAAATTATCTTCCTAGGGAAGAAGTGTATCTTTGGTATCCATTTGATGGAGGCTGGTATCCCTAATTATTTTGGTGAAAAGGAGGGTGAGGATAGTTGCAATAGCCAAACCTTTGGAAGTTCTAATGGAATATAATGGATATTATCTCATTTTTCATGTCCCTCATAGTGTTTTGAATTATTATTTTTTTATATATTGTAAAGCTTAGAAGATACTAATAGTGGGAGATAGTAACATGGGTGAAGGAGATTGATCAAACACTATAGCTGGTTGGAATGTGGTTGGTTGAATTATTGGAGGGATTGATATGATGATAAAAAAAATTATAAAAAGGGGTGTAGTTGGTCTAAGGGCTAACCTCCTAATATGAATGAGGTATATTTTGGCTTGAGTGGCTATCTCATAGGCTATCAGTAATGAGTTGCCTACTCGGGTTTTTACCATTCTAGCTATTTTAGAATTGATTGCTTTAAGGTAGTATATGAAATCCATATCTAGTACTGACCATATTTCTTTTGGAATTTATTGCCAATATTTTTTGAATTCAACATAAAATAATCTATGGCTTCAATAGGGGCTCTTTTCATTGTTTCTGGTTGTTCTACTAGTGATACCCCATCTATTGTCTCCCCAAAATGATCAATAAGCTAATTTGTAAGTTGGTACCAGTCATTGATAGAGTTTGGGATGAGACATACTAGTGTGACCCTAGGAGGCGTGCACCACTCTAGGCTACCCTACTTACGATGTGATTTATTATTATGAATATTATCACTTGCACAAAATAAAATTACTGAAAGCACATGTAACACAAAAATAAGAAACAAATAAAGATGCTTTATTTATTGATAACTCAAATCCTCAGTTACAAGTTCATCCCTCTGAGGGATACCTGTAATTTTGATACAAATATTTATACAACAGAGTAGCGATCGGATGTGTTCCCTGCAAGGGAATAGTGCACATACGCAAGCCTCCTAGTCCTGCACATGAAACTGTATGGGGGCTTAAAAATGCCCCCTTCTCCAGATATGGTCTTGGAGGTATCTTTGTGCTCCTACTACTCCAATATAATCTCGAAGAGCTATACCTATGCTCATGGAAACAACAAAGTATGCTTAATAGGATGAATCACCTCTCCAAATGAGGCCTTTGTTAGTAGATATGAATGATCATGATAATAATGAAGTACAAGCATAAGTAGAATAATAAAGGTATGGAAAGCTAAGAAATATGAAATAGATATGTCAATGTAACCAGATCTGAGCTATGACTAATCACTAAATCAAGCAGTAATGAATCTAAACTAAAGCAAAGGAAAATAATGTATGTGCCCTAAAATATGCCTGTAGGCCACTGTCCAATATAGCAGCCGTGATATGAAGCTCTTATCCTTATGAATTAGGGGCTATGTCACTATCCTCCTCACTGCAATTGGTGTTCAAGGGTTGCCATGCGTATCTCCTACACTGATTGATGATTGGGAATGGTGGATCTGAATAATAATGCGTGAACATAGCTCATCTAGAAGGTGCTCCAATGCTTCTCCAAGAGATGTAGCTTGGCTCTCCATTTCAATAGGGCTTCGTTGCTCAACTCTAAAACTTCGTGGATCCTTTGATTTTCATGGGAAAGTCTATATGTAGACTTCCCTATCAGATATGGACCTTGGATTCCTAGATAAGCTTCAATCCATATTGCATGCAACTGACCATTACGGGTGGGAAGCATCAACTACAAACTAGCATTGAAGGGGTAGTTAGGAGGAACTCAGGAAGTTCCTCATCAAAATACATCCACAAACAATGTAAATGTGTAGTCATACTGCATGATTTGGGCCTGTATTCATGGCTAGACTATGCATGATGCTAGTCGCTATCAAGTCCAATGGCTAGGTGTGGTCATTGTAGTCTTAAGTGGCCAAGTGTATTGGTTGCTTTGCTTGAGAGCATCCATTCCTAGATGGGCTAGAACTACCCTATTTGAGTGGTTAGGACCATTGCTTGCTCTTGGAGAGATCCAAGAGGATTCATATGGTCTATGAATATGTCCATATGGGTAGTATCCTAAGCATGACATGTTTTAGGTGTCTACAGATGCCCCTTTTTGGGATGCATTATTGGAAACAGAACACGGAGAAAAAATAGACCACCTAAGGTTATATTGTAGGTTGGATGATGATCATTGATCTGATCAACATTGGATGCCCAGTCATGCAAGAGGACACGTATCCTAGAATTATTACTTCCAATAGAATGGAAGGCTTAAATTTGTGGGCGTTTGCACTCGTTCATAAAGCGATCAGGTAGATTTAGTACTGCTATAGGTTTGAATGGAGGAGAGCTACAAACTTAAATATCATGTTTGTTTTTTACCCTAGCAAAGGGTAATCTTATGATAGTTTTTGGCAATGATTTGTAGAATGAATGCAACTTGACATGATCGAGAGATATTTTATTGAATTTGATTATGATTGTTGAATATTTTGACTACCCCCTCAAGTGACGAGTCGATGAGGAAAGGAAAATTAATGAAGCAATGAGTTGCTTGACCAAAATGAATTATTTGGATCTCTTCTAGAGGTTTGCATTTATTGTTATAGATTAGTTCCCATCCAGGTGTGATCTCAACCCTGTTTAGTAATTGTACATATCTATCCCATGGGGTGGTTTGATCATAATGGCCATCTTAGGGAACCATGGTGATAGCAATTCTATTGTAGCTTATGTTGCATCACTATGTTTGATGATTTATTTGACTCATTATGTAAGACAAGAGATGAATCCTCATTCCTGTGGTGCAATCCGATCGCCATGGCCTTCTTTGGGTTTGAAGTGCAACATCTTAATTATACCATAACTAATTTATCCCTAGTGGATTTATGGTACATGGAGTGCTAGTCACTGCAATCGCCAAGTGTATAGAGCAAATAACTAATTAAGAGGCTCATTTGGAATTTTATTGATTTTATGATGTTTTTAGATTTTGATATATGTAATTTTTTTTGGTATTTTTTAAATCTTGATTCTCTTGGATCTGTGAATGTGTTTAATTAACCATTTTAAGGTGCTCTGTGGTGAGAATTTGAGTTAATTTCTCATTGGTTCTTGGCTTTTTTCAAGTCCAATGACCCCTAATTTTTACTTTGTGGCCACTATCAGGTCCAATGACCAAATTTGGGCTACTGATGCCAGTAGCAGCCAAGGCTTGATTAGAAAAGATAAAAGTAGCTAACTATCAATTTTTCTTTCGAAGCTCTGAGGTGAAAGTGATTGGTTATGACTAGATCATTATTGATTGAATGCCATGATTGAGCAATGCAATGCTTCGACCAGCGGAGGAGCCAAAGCTTCATGGGTACCTTTCTAAATCCTAACCCCTCCTTATATTATGGTAAAATGAACCTCATTAAACAATTCAATAAAGGATTTTCATTAACCCTGTTGGCAACAAAATAAACCAGCAAATAGGCTAATTTTAGGATGATAGCACATGGGTTTCGTTTAGATTTAGGTTTTTATTATTTTTTTTATGATTTTTGGCCATAGGGGTATGACATTGGCATGTTGCTCGTTGTCCAATATTGCTCATAGCGGCTAGCATTGCATGTGTTGGCCGTTGTCGTTGTTAGCGACTAGTTTGAAATCCAATGGTAAAATTTTTAACTGTTGGATGCTGGCCACTGTTAGCTTTAGCGATCGATTAGTGGTCACTTTGGCATGAGCGGCCAAGTAACCTTAGGTTGATTTAATAATGTTTTTGATTTTAAGGTAATTTAATTTATTTTTTTGAAATTTTGAAGAATAGTTTTTGATTTTTTTGGTTGTTTAGGTGCATTTATTCATCATGCTTGTTACCTTAGTTCATTTAGATTAACTTGCACCATTTTATGTTTTATGAATTTATTAGTTTGTTAGTGCACTTTATTTATGTATTTATTCTACACTCCTATATCTTGTCTACTTGGTCTTAGGACCCAAAGCTACTTGTGGACCTTCTCGCCCATATGGATGACATGGACTGGGAGTGTCTTGATGATCATGGGCTCTAGTATGTTACTGGGCTTCCAACGATTATGTTGGATCAAGCCTATCTAACTGCCCTGGCCCATAGGTGGGACTCCAAGACTAACACTTTCCACATTCCTATTAGTGACATGACCATTACATTGGAGGATATCTACAGGATCTTTAGGGTCCCCTTTTATGGAGTGCCTATTTTCTCTTCCCCCACTAATTCTTGAGATGCAATATTTGCGAGGGTCTTTTGGAGACATATCATTGTTACCTCTCGATATATGCATTCTAGTAGGATTTCTATTGCCTGGTGGTACCACAAGAGGATTTCTTCTTCTAGAAATATGTTGTGTTGTTGATGGTCATCTGCAATGTTCTTATACCAAATTGCTCTAGAGCGGGGTTCCCATGGAACCTCTTGGTGATGGTATAGTACTTGGTTGACAACGATGCATTGATCATCTATGCTTAGGAGAGCATGCTACTAGCATAGTGATATGACAAGCTTTGCTACATTCAGTGTTGTGGATCGGCCAGTAATGCTTGTATCTTGCTCCTTCAGATCTGGGTATGGGAGCATATCAAGGTGGACCGCCCAAAATGACTTCCAATGGTGATCACTACTTTAGATGAGGATGTTCAGTGCTATAGATCCAGGTGGGCTAGAGTGCTCAAGGGGCACAAGAGTTAGCCTTTTGCAGGGGAGCTTTACCATGACTTATTTGACCAAATTACAGGCCACTGACATTATTTGGTGACCCTATCATGAGTGATGTCTGGGATGACCCTGTAATATTCATAGCTCATACTTGACATGACCGATGGGTTATCAGCCACAAGGGAAGCATTATAGAGTTCTTATACTACTCCAAGATGCTTTTTTAGTTTTGCATTCAGTAGGATGTTCCCCTCGAACTAGTTTTCTATCATTAGATTACTATAGAGAAGAACCTTCCATTACCATAAGTTACAATAGTATTAGAGGAGGATGACCCTCCTGCAGTTGATCCTAGGGTGGATGATGCTGGAGTGATAAATGCATACACCCTCTGGTGGGGTATGTGACTATGGCATGGTGGTGGCCACTTGGGGAAATATTTGGATGAGGCTGAGACTAAGGATCCTTATGGTCACCGAGTGCAAGCTTGAATGGATGATTAGGGGTAGGTAGGGTAGCAGGAGTAGGTGGTAAATATGTAGGCTATGGAGGAGTAGGTTACCTCTAGGGAGGAGGAGGAGCTAGATCTTGAGGAGCAGGAGTCTCTTCTTTGGGCTTAGTTGTACCAAGTTGAGGTTGAGCTAAAGATATATTAGATATAGATTTAGTAGAGGGATGCCACCATAGCCACTCTTCAGGTGCAGGTTACATAGCTTATAGCCAAGCAAGATTCTTCTTGAAGCCAAATCACACCACCTATTGCAGCACCCTAGAGACTTGGTGTTTTAGGTGTAGGTGTAAAGATTCAATGCTTGCATGGGATTTTAGTAGATTATTTGGAGGAGTGTACTCGAGATGCCTCCTATATCCTAGCACTAGATCATGAGGCCAAGATTCAAAGAGATCACCTACCAGAGAGGTAAAGGGTAGGAGGGTCCCAGAGGACTGGTCAAAGTACTACAGGGTAGTCATCAGCTCGATCGAGCCACATGACCAGATTCTAGATAGAGTGGACTGGGAGTGCCAATTCTATACTACCTCCCAGAGGGGATGGTGAGGGTGGAGATGAGGCTAGTGGTGTAGGTCACTCTTGATTATTATGGATCTTTGGATATTTTGTACCTATTTTGAGTGTATGGTCAGCTGACCTACATAGTTGTAGCCTTATTGGCAATTTTGTACCTACATGTTCTTATTCGACACACATTTATATGTTATATAGAGTTTGAGATTCATTATGTGTATTTATTATGATTATTTTGTTATGTTTATTTGATGTAGCATTATGATATTATATGATGTGACCTTATGGCATATGATGTGATGCATGCTTTTACGGTATTTGATGCAATATGATTTTGTGGCATATGATGTGATGTCTGATTTTATGGTATTAGATGCAATATGATTTTATGGCATATTATGTTTGAATTAGGGAAAAATGGTGCACCAAATGATGATAAACAATGTGTGTATCTATGTCCTATTATGTATGAGCATCAAACGAAGGAATGCAAGTAAGATGGAAAGATAACGAATAACGAGAAATGAAGCAAAAGTAAATGAATTTATTATTAATCAAAAAGATAAAATACAGGTTACAAAATTCCCCCTTTAGGGTCTCAAATGGTTGATACAACTATTTACAAATTGGTTGCCCAAGGATCAAATCCTTCAAGAAATTTGGGTGCACATCCAATGTCCTTCCTCATACCCACAATCAATGTGGGCAGGCCAAGGTTGCCATTCCTTGTGTATTTGATATATATGTCTTATTATCCTTCCCCATGTGCTATAATAACTTACACCTACACACAAGGAAACCAAAAATTATCCAATAGCAAGTGTGTGTGGTGAAAATCTTGCAATCCCCATAGGGGCCAAATGGCTAGTAATGATAATATGCATCAAATAAACTCCAAATTACTTGAAATTATAGAGGTATGTAAAATGAGTGGTTTTGGGAAGATATCACCAGAAATTGCACCAAAATTGCATCCGATCAGGTTTTGCAATTCAAATGACCGTTTGCAACCTACAAAACCCAAAGTAAACAATTTCTATCCCTACACACATCCAAAATGTATGAAAATTGGACAGGACACATAAAATGCTATTCTAAGAAAACCCATATTATCATATTTGAAATATCAGTGATAGTTTAGGTGTTCCTCCAAATGACTACTGAAGACCTACATGAGACCCTACAAAACACTAAAAATGCAATATCTTAGCCAATATAGCTCATAATGACATGAAATTTAAAATGTAGCATATTAATGGCATGTATAAAATAAAAAATTAAAAACAATTACAAAATCATGCACATATTTCTATTAGTCATAGGATGGGATGAATAGGACTATCACAAATTGGGAGGCACCTGAGGGTGGGATGCCCACCATTTATGCCTAAATTATACCACCAATTTGTCTATGAAATGGTCCAAAACACTATGGGGAGTATTTTCATAAACTTTTGTGAGTAAATTCACTCAGATGGTTTGGTTATGTGATAACTTGCACCTCCTAGTTCACTCACAAACCTCCTTCACTATGTGGAGATTCCGAGGGGAAAATGGGCACAAAAGGTGAAAGGAAATATTGGCAGCACTTTGTTGCTTTGTCCTAAAACTCCTTTATATGTTTTGTGTGGGAAATACATCCACTTTATAGTCCAAGGAGGCTCATGGGTCAAAAGGCATGTGAGGGCATGCGAGGCAAGAGGCGCCAATTGGCCACCAAGGTGACATGCATTGGAGAGGGAAGAGAATCTCCAAATTTGGCATCCCTTATGAAGCAAGGCATTAAGATGATGCATGATCTGACTTGTAGGAATTGGTAGATAGAAAATGTAACCCTTTCCAGGTGCCATTTGTCTAGATTTGACTTTTTGTTGGTTAAACCTGCTATTCACCCCACCCTACGATGGATGCTGCTATTCACCCCAAGGTGGGAAAAATAGGTTTTGTATTTGTACCAGGGTGGGACGAATAGAAGCAAGGTGTCCAAAAGGTCCCAAAAGCGGCCTAGAACATTTGAAAACCTTGTGCAAAGTTGTTAGAACCACTGTATGCCTCCTAAGGCTGCCCTAGGGGCCTTGGTGTGTCATGTAGCTATTGCTTATGGTAGCATAATCAGATTGACCATATTTTAGTGTCTATAGATACCCCTTTTTGGGATGCATTGTGTGCAACACAACGTTGAGCAAAAATAGATGACTAAAATGTTCAATAATTAGGGTTACTCAATAACCTAACCAACTTTAGATGCCCCAATCCTAGAAAGAGCATGCGTTCTTGAATCCTTGCTTTTGACGAGCTAAGGAAATTGCTTGAGCTTGGAAATTATTCTAACATGAGGTAAGAGGCCCAGTTTTCATGATTCTAGATATGCCAAGCATTTTAATTTGATATTTTGTGCTTGTTTGCTATCCCAAGCAAGAGCGTGATTGTCTTTGTCGAAGATTCTTTGAACGAACACAATTTGCATGATTGAGTGTGTGTTATTAATTTGAACTGAGTATGACTACCACCTCAAGTGATGAATCGATGAGGGAATGACACATGAGAAAAATAATGAGTCACTTGACTTGAATTAATTTTGGTAAGGTTACCCTTAGTCGTATTCATTGAAAAATGACACAGTTTTGAAAGGATTTTGATGATGCTATGGAGGTTTCCTAGAAGCAAAGAGTTGAAAAATTCATTCCCATGGGGTGGTCTAGCCACAATGGCCTTCTTGGGGAGTGAAGTAGTAACTTTTCCATGCATCCATGAGGAGTTTGTGTTCCATATAGACACTGAATTAATTCCATTAGATTTGGCATATTTTTGGTTGGGTTTTGAACCCTTTTGTTTTTAGCACCAATCAAAGAGGAAAGGAAGGAAAAGCCTCATTATCATGGAGTTTTCTAGGTATTCTAGCCTTATTGGGGAATTAATCAATGCCTTTTACAAGTTCACAATGGTATTTTATTGAACTTCTTGCATTATTGAAAGCTTGGACCAAAATTGGGCTATTTTTGGAGGGTTTTGGACCCTTTTTGGAGCCTTTGAAGTTGTTTTGGCCTAAAAATATTGTATTCATCCCAATATGGGATGAATGCACAGTTTTTATTCATACCAAGGAGGTAGGAATAGACAGAAGTACATTCATCCCACCCTGGAATGAATAGGACTATTGCACCCCTATATAAACCTCAAATGTGAGTTTTGGGCTCATTATTGCATGTTTTATTTTGTGATTTGAGAGGTGAGGAGGAGGGGAGTGATTTTTCATAGTGAAGCACTGTTAAAATCATCCTACTATCATCATGAGTTAGAAATTGGAAGCATCCAACGAAGGGATCGATGCGAGGAAGGTAAATGCTAACTCAAATGACCTCGTTATTAAAAGTGTAATACCTATTGTTCTTGTTTTTGTTTTTATTTATATATACATATATATATATATATATATATATATATATTGGGTATATCACATTACATAATAGGTAATTAAACCTAATAAAATGGATTACCATATTTTGTATTTTGCTTATATTTTTGTGCAATTAGATTGCTTTTATGGATTGGGTTTGTATTGTTTTTGGGCCTATTGGAGGCCATTTTGAAGCATGGTGAATACCTACTTACTTTTTTGCTTTTATTGTTGTTAGGTGGTGAAGATTCGATACCAAAAACCAAAACTCTTTGAGACCACGTAGGTTGCCTTGACTGATGTTGATTGGGAGTGACTTGATGCCCTAGGGTTCAAGCAGGTTACCTGGTTGGAGCCTATGGTAGGCGATTAGGCTTATCTAACTGCACTGATTAACTTGTGGGACTCATGCACCAAAACCTTCCACCTATTAATAGGGGAGATAATGGTGACACTAGAGGACATCTACCAGATTCTATAAATTTTGATAGAGGGATGACCTATCCACTCGATGCACCGCTACTAGAGGGGTGTTGTGCTAACAAGGTATTTTAGGGAGGATGCAGATGTGGAAAAGTTAGACTACCAAAATGGAAGGATATTAGTTAGGTTAAGGTATGATGAGGGGGTATTTTGGGTGATGCATGCACTAATGATGACTCTCATATCCAATATGCTCCTAGCAGACTCCTTAAGAGCCAGGTTCCCTTGGAATCTGTTAGAGTTGACATATGCCTTTGGGGTGCACCAAGGAGGAGCCACTGGTGATGGCATGGGGGACTACCTCACTAGAACATCTCTACAAGGAGTTGTACGAGATCTGATGTCATTTGTGGAAGGGTTTAAGATGCAACTTCTTATTATAGTGTTAGGGATGGTATCACATAACTATGGGGTGACCACATGGATTACCATGGACAACCCGAGTTTAGCTAGTAGACAAGGAGATAGGATATGGTATCCTATGGCAGAGGGATCAGGAGAGCAGATAGATTCAGCAGTTTGTAGGTGATGTGGATCAATATGCTGATCTCTTGTCATGATTGGCACAAGGGTAGGTGATATGGTGACCTTACAAGGACTATCTAGCTTGGGTTGGTGCTGACAAGCAGCTTCATTGGGTGAGGTAGGGCAGATGGCTAATTGTGATGCATGGGATCGAGTGGGAGTACTTCCCATTTTTTTAGGTCATGCGATATTTTGGGTTGTGGTATGGGCTGCCCAGGGAGCTAGTGGTATACTGGCACTACAGGGATGAGAGGACACTGCTATGGCCAACATTTGAGGAGGTGATTGAGGATTCGAATCTTGTAGTAGTTGTGCCTAATATGGATGATTTTGGTACTATGAAGGAGTACAACTCATGGTGGGTGATGCGTCAATGGTGAGGTGTAAGGGCCATAGGGAGTGAGGTGACTGGACTAGCAGATAAGGTGATACCGGATGCTCCAAAGGAGGACCAAGTAGAGGTAGGTGATCAGGAATATCTCCTAGACTTGGGAGATCAGGGTGATGATGTGGATGCAAAGGATCCTAGGGCATAGGTACAGTAGGGTATACAGGGTGACTGGTATCTAGAGCTACAAGTTGATTTGGCCAAGGTTAGATAGGAGAGAGATCTCCTTCAGGCATAGACATAGGAGGACCAAGCCGAGATATCCTCCCTATGGGCACAGTTGAGAGCCTAGGGTCTGATGTAGGAGGGATCCAACACTATGGAGACAGAAAGGATATGGGTGGAGGTGCTACATTTGTATTCAGTGATGGAGACTTACCAAACATGGGGATAGTAGAGGTAAACTTGTATGGATCGATTGGATATGGAGGTGGTGCACCTTAGAGGGTGTCTGCCTTATGATGGGGAAACTAGTGGATCGCATCAGTATCGATAGAGTAAGATAGTGTAATCCTCTACTAGATGGAGGGCTAACAGGGCTAGTGGCATTAGGCATGGGGGATCTCAGTAGACCCATACTATAGGTGGAAATGTGAGTCGTAGCACTGATCTTGCGTGATCACAATGATGGAGACTCATGGGATTCTTTTTGGATTTTGGCTTTTTTGTATTTTTGAGGTCTGAGGACCCACTTTATTGTAGCATACAAGCATTTTTGAAACTATGATGTACATGTTTTTGTCCCATATATATATATATGAGATTTTATTATGGTCATCAAGTGTCTTTTTTATTCCTTTATGGTAAGGATGCAATGTGTGCATTGATTTATGATTATGTGTTAGATTATTGGTATGTATGCATATGGATGCTTTTTGTGACATGATGGAGTGGGGATAGATATGTATCGTGTATGCATGTGTATTTGCTTTGACTTGATACTATCTATATGCATGGATGCACCGTGATATGAAACATTTGAATGAGTGATAAAAATGAACTGTTGCTAATGATTTGACATACTATGTTAGCATCATAGACTATACAAAACTTATTAACGCTCTTTTTTGTTTCTCTTTTTTTGTATGTATTTTTTTGTGTAATGGAAATGTGAAAATGTATTATTGCGATGTGGTGAAATGGAGTAAATAAAATGGAATATTTAAATAATGTAGGTGAGGTTTTTATGAGACTTAAACACTCTAGATTATTTGATCATACGTTGTATACTAACTATGCAAGACTTTTTTATGAGGTATGAATCTGCTAGGATGACCAAGGTACTTCATATCCTTGTGTGCGCAAGTGAGTTAATTATTTTGAGATGCATAAAGATACCGCCATTTCCAGATAGGCTATCCACCAAACTTGTAATGAGGATCACTTTATGAATTTCACAATCATGGGTTCTATACTTAGTTGGATTAGACCACTAGGAAATCTAGGTTACCAAAAGCTAGCTCATCCACATGCAAACATTGGTATGCACACACACTAAAATATAATGTGATAAACATATCATCATGCTTAAGGATACCACCATTTCCAGGTAGGCTATCCACCAAACTCGTAATGAGGATCACCTTATGGTTTTTTTAATTCTTAGAATTCTAGGGATTCAAGCTTAAGATCCCTTCTTTTATTTAATTTTATTGGGATACTTTCTCATATATAATGATGAAAATCATTGCTTATTTTGTATTTTGTCTTCTTTGAGCAAGGGATTTGGGAAGTGTTGATAACCACTATTTATTTTGCTTTTGCTTTTTGATTTTTGAGGATTTTGATATTGAACTTTTGGGATTTTGATTTTTGAATTTTTATTTCTTTGATTTTTTTGAGGAATTGGGATTTGTGGGAATTGGAATTTTTGATAGTGGTGAAAACCACTTTTTATTTTGGGTAATTGGTAGGTAAGAGCTTGTCCTTTTGCCAACTCTCAGCATTCTTGAACCATTTGCATATGGGGATGAGAAGGATGACCTTTTTGCTTAAATTAACCTAGACTAATTCATAATTTTCATCTTTCCTTGTGCAAAACTTGGATCTATTAATGTGTAAGTGTGTTTGGGATCTAATATACATAAGGCATAATCTAAGAGAGACTCTACCTCCAAAAAATCAAGATAGCTTTCTACAAAACTTGAAAAGAAGCTGGAAATGGTTGAGTGACCAAAAATCCTAATGACATACTAGAACAAATGGCTAGATGAAGGGAGTGGACACAAATATGAAATATGGAAAATGTGGGTGAAAATGATAAGTGAAACATTAAACTATGATTACTTTCACAACATTGATTTTGAGTGATGACTAGTGTAAGTCTCGTTGCTAGACATGTATGAGCAACTCTAAAATGCAAAGTGCAAATGGTGAGTATGCCTAATGCAAGCACTGATAGAATACAATGGGATGCAATGTGGTGTATTGCAATATTTTTGTATTTTTGATATTTTGGTGATGTTTAAAGATGCAAGGCAATGCAATATTTTTGTGTATTTGATATTTTTATGATGTTTTAAGATGTAATGCAATGTAATATTTTTGTGTTTTTGATATTTTGATGATGTTTTAATATGCAATGCAATGCAATATTTTTGTGTTTTTGATATTTTTATGATGTTTGAAGATTGAATGCAATGCAATATTTTTGTGTTTTTTATATTTTGATGTTGTTTGAAGATGCAAGGCAATGCAATATTTTTGTGTTTTTGATATTTTTAGGATGTTTGAATATGCAAGGCAATGTAATATTTTTGTTTTTTTGATATTTTGATGATTTTTTATGATGCAAGGCCAAGCAGGAGCATTTTAGGTTGACCAAGCAGGTTGTAGGCACCCTTGGAGCATTTTGGGATGACTTAGATGGTCATAGACCTCCTAGGAACATTTTAGGTTGACCAAGTGGGTTTTAGACACCCTTGGAGTATTTTTGGATGACCTAGATGGTTATAGACCATCTAGGAGCATTTTATATTGACCAAGCGGGTTGTAGGTACCCTTGGAGCATTTTGGGGTGACCTAGACAGTCATAGACTACCTAGGAGCATTTTAGGTTGACCAAGCGGGTTGTAGGCACCCTTGGAGAATTTTAGGGTTACCTAGATGGTCATAGACTACCTAGGAGTGTTTTAGATTGACCAAGCAGGTTTTAGATACCCTTGGAGTATTTTGGGATGACCTAGACGGTCATAGATTGTCTAGGAGCATTTTAGGTTGACCAAGTGGGTTATAGGCACCCTTGGAGCATTTTGGGATGACCTAGATGGTCATAGACAACCTAAGAGTGTTTTGGGTTGACCAAGTGGGTTGTAGACACCCTTAGAGAATTTTTAGATGACCTAGATGGTCATATACCACCTAGGAGCATTTTAGGTTGACCAAGTGGGTTGTAGATACCCTTGGATCATTTTGGGGTGACCTAAACAATCATAGACCACCTAGGAGCATTTTAGGTTGACCAAGCAGGTTGTAGATACCCTTGGAGCATTTTGGGGTGACCTAGACGATCATATACCACCTAGGAACATTTTAGGTTGACCAAGTAGGTTGTAGGTACCCTTGGAGTATTTTGGAGTGACCTAGATGGTCATAGACCACCTAGGAGCATTTTAGGTTGACCAAACAGTTTGTAGGTACCCTTGGAGCATTTTGGGATGACCTAGATGGTCATAGACCACCTAGGAGCATTTTTGGTTGACCAATCAGGTTGTAGACACCCTTGGAGCATTTTTGGGTGACCTAGATGGTCATAGAATACGTAAGAGTATTTTAGGTTGACCAAGCAGGTTTTAGACACCCTTAGAGCATTTTAGGGTGACCTAGATGGTCATAGACTACCTAGGAGTATTTTAGGTTGACCAAGCAGGTTTTAGGCACCCTTGGAATATTTTGGGAAGACATAGATGGTCATAGACCACCTAGGAGCATTTTAGATTGACCAAACAGGTCATAGGCACCCTTGGAGTATTTTGGAGTGACCTAGATGATCATAGAGAACCTAGGAGAATTTTAGGTTGACCAAGCAAGTTTTAGGTACCCTTAGAGCATTTTGGGGTGACCTAGATAGTAATTGGTGAGCAGAAATTCATGTCCCGAAAAACATTCATTTCTCTTCCATAAATTATCAATCCGGTAAGTTCGTAAACTTATGAGTGTCACGCACAGTATATGCCTGCAGTGTTGGGGAACAAATCTGGTTGTACCTTATTTAGTTTGGTGGGGAGGTTTGTGTAATTGGATTCCAGCCAAACCAAATAAACTAAGTGCGAGAAATGAAATAAATAAATTATTAAACAAAAAGTAAAGTGCTGGAAATAAAATGCGAGGAAATAAACACACACAACTGAAATTAAATAAAGAAATAAACTAATCTACATAAAGCAAATGCACAAATTAAACAGGGGAGGACTACTGCAGGGAGTGGGCCCAAGCTCCCGCAGATAGTCCGCCCGGCTAGCTACGTAGAGCTTGCTCGAATAAGAGGAGTTGCACTCTTAATTAATTAAACAATAAAATAAAATAAGTTCTGTGTAAAATTAATCATTGATCTCTGATCCCCCTCTGTTCATCTGGCCTGCGTCTTTATATAAAGCGCAACCAGATATCATTACAATAACAAATCGGTCTATTTTAATCACGTGATGTGATTTAGTTACAATTGATTCTACACATATTTTATTCTTCTATTTTAAAGTATGTTCGTTCACCAGATTATAAACATCCTTAGGTGTACGTAACAACAAATCCTAAACTAATGCATCCTAAAAATAATAATATGCTTTAAGAGCTTTACAAGGTCAACCGGCCAATCGGTTGATAATAATAACAAACACTTTATTCTATTTAATAAATGCATGATTAAAATAGATCTCCTTTGTCTTCACGTGCAACCTCCTCCATAGTCCTTGGTCAACCAATCAAAGTTGACTTGGTAAATCTTGCAAAGTATGAAGGCATGGAGGCGCCTTCCGATTGTAGGGAGGCGCTCTTCTTCCGTTGGCGCCTTCCTGTTGCAGGGAGGCGCTTGTCTTTCATTGGCGCCTTCCGGTTGTAGGGAGGCGCTCATCTTCTATGGGTGCCTTCCGGTTGTAGGGAGGCGCTCATTTTCTATCGGCGCCTTTCGGTTGTAGGGAGGCGCTCTTCTTCCATTGGCGCCTTTCGGTTGTAGGGAGGCGCTCGTCTTCCGTTGGCGCCTTTCGGTTGTAGGGAGGCGCTCGTCTTTCGTGGATGCCTTTCGGTTGTAGGAAGGTGCCTACTTCTGTTGGGCGCCTTCCTTGAAGAGGAAGGCGCCTACTCTCTTGCCTTAGTCTCTGTAAGCATAAGTATGCCGGGTCCAAGTGGATGTAGACTGGAAAACACCATATTAGTACCAATACCTGCATTTATACACATTTCCCACTAAAAACACCAATCAAGCATAATACCGGATTTTCTATCAATTATATGCATAAGTTATATAAAATACATTTCATATGCTAATTGAACCAGTGATAATTCTTCTTAACCGTGTATATAAAATGAGCATTTTTGGTGCTCATCATCCCCCCATGCCTAACATGTGCCACGCCCTCGTGGCACCAAAAGGTGAAGTTATCCCTCTCGCAGGATGACCATGCCAAAAAGTTTGTCATGTCTTCATGACAACAACCCCTGGGATATATATATTTTTTTCTCTTTTTTTTTTTAATGGCCTTCAACATCTCTGTTTCTCTGCCGCTGAGTGCTGCTATTTTTTCCATTCAGCACTACTATTTTTTTCTCAGTACTATTTTTTTTATTCAGCACTGTGTTTTTTTTTTCATTGAGTGCTGCTATTCTTCATCCATAGAGCGATGCGGCACCATCAGAAGTCAGAAACACATCCTGACTAATCATTGCGGATAAATAGTTAAATCGTGACCACACTGTTTAGGGCAAATTACCACTGCACTAATGCTGGCATTTTCCAGTGTTGCACATTAGTCAGATTTGGTGAGACCAAATTTGTTTAAAACAAGTGCAATCACCAGCTACTACTTTTACCCACATCTGAAACATATTTGACATCTCCAGAACCTCCTTTGTGGTAGAGAGTAGCATCATTTATATGTGTTCGCTCAAGATGACTACCATTGTAAGGAGGCGGCAATGAAAATGACGCCAAATTTATTCATGTAGATGCCATAGCCTCTCTCTCTCTCTTTTTTTTTTCAATTATATATATTTTTTTAAGGCACATCATGTGTTTGAATTCTAATGGGAGATTTTGAAAAACTGTGGAGGCGTCGACTGGTATTAGCATAGAAATGATTTTAAAATAACTATACACATAATTAATAAGAAAATCAGTACATACCCGATTGAATTTCGTAGAATCTGATATATATGATGCCGGTGGTGTGAGACGTCTTCACGTTGGTGCTCCTGGAGATTTTATTTATTTATTTATATGTATCTTTATCTTTTCTGCCATGAACATAACAGATCTTGACTCTCTCTTTTTTTTTTTCTTTTCTTTTTTTCTTCTTTCTTTTTTTTCATTTTTTTTTCATCCTCTGCATCAAAGAACAGAGTCAATCCGCAACAACTGAGCTGGTGACTCTAAACTTTGAAATACCCAACTTTTTCTCAATAGCACACAAAATATTTTAATCCTGCATTGACGTATCTCTCTCCGAATGCATTTACAGGATGAATATTAAAATTTATACCTGACACGTGTGCGTCCAAAATGATCTCCCCTCTGAATTATTTCTTTTGCATGCATAATTGGAACAACACTGCATTCCTTTGTTTTCTGGAGTGAGGAAAAATAGTATTTCTTTCATTATTCACGGCATCTGTCAGGTGCATTGCTGAGATGTATGTGTTGTATGTGCTGGCATTGGTAGGATGTTCTCATCCGTTGGTGCGATCCCCAAATTAACCTACATGTCGTAGAGTTGGAACTGCACCAATTTTTGTTGCCCACATCGTGCTTGTCTAGTCAACGGGCGAAGAACAGGGGTGCCTTCCCTCTGAGGAAGGCGCTTGCCTTCTAGTGGCACCTTCCTGTTGGTGCCTTCCTGTGGCACCTTCCTGTTGGTGCCTTCCTGTGGCACCTTCCTATCGGTGCCTTCCTGTGGCACCTTCTATGGTGCGCCTTCTCGTGAGAGGAAGGCGCTTGTTGCCTTCTAGTGGCGCCTTCCTATTGGTGCCTTCCGTGTGCACCTTCCCGTGTGCATTCGTTGGTGCCTTCCGTGGCACCTTCTTTTTGTTTGCCTTTCTTTGGCACCTTCTGCCTTCCGATGCCTTCCGGTGAGAGGAAGGCGCTTGCATTCTTTTGGTGCCTTCCTGGAAGAGGAAGGCGCTGGCCTCCTATTGGCGCCTTCCTGGAAAAGGAAGGCGCTTATCTTTTCTTGGTGCCTTCCTGGAAGAGGAAGGCGGCCTTCTATTGGCACCTTCCTGGAAGAGGAAGGTGCCTACTTACCATGCGTTGATTTCGAAGGAAACAGATATTTGACATCTATTTTTTTTTCAAACTCCTCCCCCATTTTATTTAGCTACCAGTTGGAGATTTCTCATTTCCCTTCGGGACTAGGCTAGTCCTCGGGAAAGAGGATACTCTCTTCCAATGGGCAGCGAAAATAAAACTTTGCTTCTGATTTGCATTTCATCGTGGAGCTATTTCAACACAAGGTGGTTTTTTTTTTTTCATAGGAGTAAGTTAGGCACCGACAATAAGGCGTCTTTCCCCCATGTCTAAAAATTGTCACGTCCTCGTGACAACAGCCTTCCGAACTCCCCTTTTTTTTTTTTTTTTTACGGGAGGTTCTGATTCACCCGCATCTTCCCCCACTTAAATTGGTGATGCCCTTATCGCCAGCAATAGGTCCCTCTGCACAACAGGTCTGCAGCCCTCCAAACGTCAGGTCCCACACTGAACAATAGGTATCCCCATCCAAGGGAGAAGAAAATTGCTTATTGGTGCCTTCCTCCAGGTGGAAAAAGGCACTACTGTATTGGGCTGATTGTAGGCACTCTCTTCCTAGTGGGAAGTAAGTGCCTTTTCTGCTTCGCCGCACTCCTAATTGCAGGGCACAAAATGTCACATCTGTTAGGCCTAGTTTAAGCCGGCTCCACCTACAGATCATGCTCATGGTTGTGTACTACGAAACTACACCTACAAAAACTGCACACACGAAAGCAGTAAAACAGGAGTCATGACTCCGTGCCTGTTAGGCCCTGGCTCTCAGGATGCCTGCAGCTTGCATTCGGTTCATGATTTCCTGCAAAGCAATAAGAAAGCAATTTTTATGCTAAGCAGGACATGTTCTATGTTTTTTTTTTTTCACTAGGAGGATTCACATATATATATATATATATATATTGGTGGAAGGCGTCTTCAATGTATGGCGCCTTCTTGATGCGGAAGGCGCCTCCAATGTGTGGCGCCTTCTTCCTGTGGAAGGCGCCTCCAATGTATGATGCCTTCTTGATGCGGAAGGTGCCCCTAATGTATGGCGCCTTCTTCATGCGAAAGGCACCTCTAATGTATGGCACCTTCTTCCTGTGGAAGGCGCCTCCAATGTATGGCGCCTTCTTGATAAACAAGGCGTCTTTCACTTCATTTTTTTTTTACGTATCCTCCCTCTCTTCTTTTTTTTTTTTTCTTTCTCTCTCTTTTTTTTTTTCTTTCTCTCTCTTTTTTTTTCTTTCTCTCTTTTTTTTCTTCTTCCTTTTTTTTTTTCGACGAATGTTTGAACATTCGTCCAAGCTACTGGTATGGTATGGGGTCTCCCCATGCCGATGTCTGATCCACTCTTGTGAATGTGAGGCAGTGGTTAATGGAGCTCGTTGACCGTTACTTGAACGTTGTCTCGAAACTCTTCTCTTGCACTTGGTGTAGCATATCTGACTTTGTTTATCATCCAGGCTATAATAGTCATGCACTTTCCAACAAAATTTTCCCCCAAATTCCACAAGCACCTTGGGCTGGAAGCCTTTCGCTTGATCAGGGTTACTTAGCCTGCCTTCAAGTGCCAATGTTTCCAAGGCAAAACTCTGCTGGCTTTCACCTGTTAGATTGGATGCTATACGATCAGGTACCCGAGACAGTTCGTATAGTGCTATTACGAACTCCATGTATGAATCTCAATTCATGAGATCTTCATAGACACCTCCTTATTTTTCTACTTCGCACTTCACGTTGTCCTGCAAAACATAAAAGAAAAATCTAAACTAAAGACGTTAAAATAAAATTCTAACTAATTTTTTTTCTCTGTTTTTTTTTTTTTGTATTTTTTTTCGGTCTATTCTGCCTTGACCAGAACAGATCTTGGATTATCATTTTTTTTTCATCATCTGCATCAAAGAATAGGATGTCTACTTCAACCATTTGAGTTGGTGATTTTCACATCTGGAGGTTTGTCAATGATCCATCCTAAGAATTTGGCAAAATGTACCATGTACTGAAACATCTTTGCCCTCACACTTTTTGTGAAAAGCAGATTTCTCCATGGTTTCAGATCCTCTCAAAGTTGATGTTATCTTCCACCATAGTGAGATTCTGCCTCTCTTTTGTATATTTTTTTCATATGACAACCAACAACTCACATTTTTGAAACACCAAGCTCCTCCTCAATTAGCACATAAAAAAAAAATGTTAATCCTGTGGCCTTTGTGCAGACATTTGAAATCTGATCTCCTCCAAGATTTTTCCTTGTTTTATTTAGCTACCGGTTGGAGATTTCTCATTTCCCTTCTGGACCAAGTTGGTCCTCGGGAAAGAGGATACTCTCTTTCAACAAGCAGCAAAATAAAACTCTATTTTTGAATTGCTTCATTAACTTGGAGCCTTTTCAGCAGATGATTTATTTTTTCTCTCTTTTTTTTTTTTTTTCATGAACACTATAAATAGCGTTCATTGTGTTGTTGGCGGCATTTGATGAAGGTGGGGTCTCCCCCATGCCTACATCTGAACTAGTCTTCTCGAAATCTTTTTTTTTTTTCAACTAGTCTGATATGTTGTAGCATGAGAAGAGTATTTTCCTTCATGGCCTCGCAACCAAACTTCTTTCAACGTAATGGCAAAGTGTGCAGGCCAGCAAATGACTATCCGTGAGTTAGCAACCTGAAGAAAACATGGCATAGCAGTCTGTTAAAAACACATGCTAGTTTCTGATTCACCAGGTCGCCGTAAGCGCAAGTGAAGAGCATACTCCATAACAAGGCGTTCTCTTTAAATTATGCTCTGTCATTTTCCCTGCATTATTAATTTCATCATAAAAAAACATTTACCAATACGTTGCAAAAATTTCAAGCCTGTAAAAATTTTTAATTTAAAACCAAGCTTCTAGAGGCACAATTTTTCAATGGTTTCTGTATAAAAACATGTCCCTAAAAATTTCAATCAGACTTGGGTTGTGCTTTTTCTTTTGATTTCTTGAAACCATTTAGAACATGATGGAAATCCTTCAATGCCATATTTTTTTTTAATTTTTTTCAACAACACGTTTTATTCCTACTTCTACACTTAATTTGGTACATCAGGTTCATTCCCACGTTTATCTGAGAAGCTATAAAATGCAAAAAGTTGCCAATGGAATTTAGCTCTGACTGTGCCGACAACTATTTTTGGCCTTATAAAAAGGCCCATGGTGGACTCACACTTCTCAGGTAAAATATCTACAGGTAATTTTAAATAGACTTTTTATCTGACCTGTAAATCAGAACACTACAGTTTAGACACTCCCCGACAACGGCGCCAAAATGGTGAGCAGAAATTCATGTCCCGAAAAACATTCATTTCTCTTCCATAAATTATCAATCCGGTAAGTTCGTAAACTTATGAGTGTCACGCACAGTATATGCCTGCAGTGTTGGGGAACAAATCTGGTTGTACCTTATTTAGTTTGGTGGGGAGGTTTGTGTAATTGGATTCCAACCAAACCAAATAAACTAAGTGCGGGAAATGAAATAAATAAATTATTAAACAAAAAGTAAAGTGCTGGAAATAAAATGCGAGGAAATAAACACACACAACTGAAATTAAATAAAGCAGTAAACTAATCTACATAAAGCAAATGCACAAATTAAACAGGGGAGGACTACTGCAGGGAGTGGGCCCAAGCTCCCGCAGATAGTCCGCCCGGCTAGCTACGTAGAGCTTGCTCGAATAAGAGGAGTTGCACTCTTAATTAATTAAACAATAAAATAAAATAAGTTCTGTGTAAAATTAATCATTGATCTCTGATCCCCCTCTGTTCATCTGGCCTGCGTCTTTATATAAAGCGCAACCAGATATCATTACAATAACAAATCGGTCTATTTTAATCACGTGATGTGATTTAGTTACAATTGATTCTACACATATTTTATTCTTCTATTTTAAAGTATGTTCGTTCACCACAAGGATAAATATAAACATCCTTAGGTGTACGTAACAACAAATCCTAAACTAATGCATCCTAAAAATAATAATATGCTTTAAGAGCTTTACAAGGTCAACCGGCCAATCGGTTGATAATAATAACAAACACTTTATTCTATTTAATAAATGCATGATTAAAATAGATCTCCTTTGTCTTCACGTGCAACCTCCTCCATAGTCCTTGGTCAACCAGTCAAAGTTGACTTGGTAAATCTTGCAAAGTATGAAGGCATGGAGGCGCCTTTCGGTTGTAGGGAGGCGCTCTTCTTCCATTGGCGCCTTCCGATTGTAGGGAGGCTTGTTGTGCTGTAGTGAGGCGCTCTTGGTGCCTTTCCGATGTAGGGAGGCGCTCATTTTACTTCGGTTTAGGGACGCTCTTCTTTCGTTGGCGCCTTCGGTTGTAGGGAGGCGCTCGTCTTTCGTTGGTGCCTTCGGTTGTAGGGAGGCGCTCGTCTTCCGTGGATGCCTTCCGGTTGTAGGAAGGTGCCTACTTCTGTTGGGCGCCTTCCTTGAAGAGGAAGGCGCCTACTCTCTTGCCTTAGTCTCTGTAAGCAGAAGTATGCCGGGTCCAAGTGGATGTAGACTGGAAAACACCATATTAGTACCAATACCTGCATTTATACACATTTCCCACTAAAAACACCAATCAAGCATAATACCGGATTTTCTATCAATTATATGCATAAGTTATATAAAATACATTTCATATGCTAATTGAACCAGTGATAATTCTTCTTAACCGTGTATATAAAATGAGCATTTTTGGTGCTCATCAGTAATAGACCACCTAAGAACATTTTAGGTTAACCAAGCAGTTTGTAGACACCCTTGGAGTATTTTGTGGTGACCTAGATGGTCATAGACCACCTAGGAGAATTTTAGGTTGACCAAGCGGGTTGTAGGAACCCTTGGAGAATTTTGGGATGACCTAGATGGTCATAGACTGCCTAGGAGTGTTTTAGGCTAGGCCACCATACCCTAGGCATGGAACGGCTACAAATGAAGGATTTTCAAGGGTTCAAGATCCTCAAAACCTTCAAGGGAGTCTAGGTGATAAGTTGCGGGTCCTATCTGACTAGTAATGACAAAGGAACCTAACCAATTTGTCGTAAACTTGTACTGTAGATGGGGTGACAAGTTATAATTTTATTGGTTTTCCTTCAGAACAAAAAAACCAACCTGAAATTCCCTAAGGTGAAGTTTTATATTGTAGGCTCTATTAAGTCGCTCTTGATAAATGCTTAGGTGCTCAAGAGCATTAATGCGATGTTCATAAAGCAACGTAAGCTGATCTAAGAAAGCCTACCACGTGGTGTCATCATCGATGAACTCCTGCATGGATATGCGCAACGATGGGATATCTAGCTCTAGAGGTATGATAGCCTTAGTTACATACACTAGCAAAAATGGAGTGGCCCTAGTGGGCATCTAAATGCTAGTGCGATAGGCCCATAGAGAAAGGGGTATTTGCGTGTGCCAATCTGTGTGATTCTCTTTGATAGTTTTCTTGAGAATGACAATTAATGTTTTTTGGAGGCCTCAGCTTACCCATTTGCTTGCGGGTAGTAGGGAATTGAAAAATTATGTTGGATATTATACTTTGCTATCAAAGCATGCACATATTTATTTTAAAATGACATCCCATTATCTAAAATAATTTTGGATGGAATACCAAAATGATAAATGAATTATGCAATAGAAATTCCGCTATGCAGGGTCCTGTCATAGTGGTAAGGGGAATTGCTTCCACCCACTTTGTGAAATACTTAGTAGTCATTATGATAAACATGTGATGGCTCAAGGATGCGAGGGAGATTTTCTAGATTAAATCCAATCCCCATTATGAGAATGGCCACATCGATTGAATCGGTTGCAAGGCCTAAGAAGGTATGTGTGTCAAGTTAGAATGGTGCTAACACTTCATACACTTCCTCACATATGTGAAACAATATCATTCTAAATTTTGCCAGTAATAGCCCATGCGAAGAATGTGCTTAGTTATGGCCATGCCGTTGAAAATGCCACTACATGTATCGTCATGTGCTTGGGAAATTTCCCAAGTCGATTCTTGATGCTCTAAGTAGTGAAGGAGGATCCTTTCATAGCTTTTATGATACAGAATATCTCCTAGCAAGACATATTTTATTACCTTATGTTTGAACATTCTTTTAGAGGCATGCAACAATCCAGGAGGGAGGTTACCAAGATTTAAGTATTTCTTGATATGGGTGGACCAATCCTATTGTGAGGAAGCCTTGAGTGCATGAACGACCTATCCCTCTTGAAGTTCATCTCGAGAAAATGTTGATTGGGAGATAAATTGTAAGAATAACATTGTACTACTATAAAAAGGGGCTTGAGGGAACAAAGTCCCCCAATCGACATGGTTCAAGTGCTCGTGAATGTATGAGAATATCTCTTGATGAGGTTTAATTTGAATCAAGTGGACTTTCGACATGACTTGAGCATTCTCGCACTCAACCGTAGATTGCAAGAGTGTTTTGACCTAAATGGTTGTCATCTCATTCGTAGGGTTCTGAGGGATCAAGGACCCTAGGGAGGCCATTATATCTGCAAAATGATTATATGATCAAGGGAGTGCCTCTATGTCATACCATTCAAATTTTGCCAAGAATTTATCCACAAGGGCTTTGAAGCTTGCAAAACTAGGCACTTGCACTGGTAGATACCTTTGACCTGATTAACGATGAGCAAGGAGTCACCAAAAATGTTAAGCTTGGTGATTTTCATGGTGAAAACCATCTGAAGACCTATGAGAAAGGCTTCATACTTGACATTATTTTTGGTGCATGAGAAATTGATTTTAAATGATAGGGGTATGGGAGCCCCATGTAGTGTGAAAAACATGATCCCCGTGCCACCCCATTACTCGCACTTGGAACCATCAAAAAATAGGGTTATATCTTCCTGCATCTTAGGCTCATCATAATATGGTGATTCTGATATTTGGAAGACCCCATCATCAAGAAGCTCCACACTAATAGGTTGATCATCCTAGAGAGAAGCCTCTATGAGTTTACCGATGATGATCTGACCCTTAATTGATTTTTTTCCAACAAAATCAAGGTCAACATCCATAAAAAACATGATCCACTTCGTCGTGCAACTACTATGATAAGTGCAACTCATCATGTATTGCAATGTATTCTATTTAGATACAACATATGTGGTATGGCTAAGCATGTAATGTCGTATCTTCTTGGTGGTGAAAACTACCACTAGGCATAATTTCTAAACGTATGAGTACTTGATCTCAAAATTGACCAAGGTGCAATTGATATAGTAAGTGGCTTGTTCCTTATGTAGTTCATTGTTTCAGGCTAACATGGAACCCAATGCAATATCAGTGGCTAAGATGTATAAGCGGAATGACACTCCTAGTCTAGGTGGAGCCAATACTAGTGGCAAAGCCAAGTATTTTTGATTGCATAAAAGGCATCCTGATACTCATCATCCTAATGGAATGCGACCCCCTTGTGCAAAAACTTTTTCATGGGGTGACACTTGTCCAACAATTGTGCTATGAAGAATTTTATGGACATGATCTTGGCCTATAAAATTTAGAGCTACTTGATCATGGTTGGGGAAGGTATATCAAAGATGGCATTGACCTTATTGGGGTCCACTTCAATGCCTCACTTAGAGATAATAAATCCCAAGAGCTTTCTAGATGTGACATAGAAGATGCACTTCTTAGGGTTCAATCTCATATTATGCTCAATAATGTGATCGAAGACTTTACGCAAGGCATCAATATGCTCATGGTGTAATAAATATTTAGCCAATAATTCATCCATGTAATCTTCCAAAATCTTATGCATGTAGTCATGGAATATGTATGTCATGGCATGCTGGTAGGTGGCACCAATATTTTTAAGGCCAAAAGGCATGACCTTATAGCAAAATATTCCCTAGGGCATTGTGAACATTGTTTTGAGCTGGTCCTTTGGATTGATATGACTCTGATTGTATCTAGAGAAACCATCCATGAGGGATAACATTTTGTGGCCCGTTGTGGCATCTACCAGGGCATCTATGCTTGAAAAATGGAAATCATCCTTGGGACTCACTTTGTTTAGGTCTTGAAAATTGGTGCAAATGTGAATCCTACCATCTGGATTCTTGATGGGAACCATGTTGGAGACCCATGGTGGATAGTCTATAGAAATAAAAAACTTGAAATCCAACATCTTATGTAGCTCATCTTTGACCATCAATGCCACCGTTGGATGCATATTTCTTATATTTTTCTTGACAAGCTTGGCCTTAGGGTCAAGCATCAGATTGTGGGTGACTAGGTTTGGATCCAGTCCTAGCATGTCTTTGTAGGACCATGCAAAAGCTTCCTTCTTATTTGTGATAAGGGCTATGTATTTGGCTTGCTCTTCGAGGGATAGGCTTTCTCCCAGCTTGATATATTACATATTATTTGGATCTGAGTTGATCTCTTTGTCAATCGTAGGCTCAATTGACATGTGCGATCTCTCCTCCAACTTGTGGAGGGTAGGGATCAAATGGATGTCATCTGTTGGATTTATATCATCAATGGGAACCTTGGGTTCCTCCTCAGGGTGGAAGACATTATGATATAGCCCTAGAGAGAAGCAAAATAGCTATAGCATCTCTTAACAAGGTCATTACATAGAAGGTGATGGGGGAAAATCTTCCTGATCAAATTCGATTGCCCCCAAGTCAAGGTGCAATGGCTATAATGGGTCATTCGGATCTCGTAGGGGCTCAAACAGATCTATGAAAATCATATTTATGGATGAATTATTTTCCCTAGGTTGTTGATGGTGACCATGGACCTCTAGATGTTGTAAGACCTAAGGATATGGGCGTGGAGGCAGTGGAATGACAAGCGGTGGTCGATGTGGCTTCGGGCAAACTTGCTCTTCATGAGGTAGAAGATGTCACCAAATGGGATCTTGTAATGGGAACATGTGTAGGTAGTATTCATCATCGTCATCCCAAGGGATGATCTACATGTATTCTCCATCAGAACTATCAAATTCAATCAGTGCGACTCCATAGTATGACTCATCATCTGACATCCACTCATAAGGGGACCTTGATACCATGATCGATTTTCTCTTTGATGGATGACTATTATGTTTGTTTTCCTTCTTTTCTGTTAGAGTGGTAGGTTGAGAACAGGTTAGATGATCCAGTCTAAATCTTTAGTCACTATGATACAACTAGATAAGTTCAAATGGAGGTCCTATCATAGTAGGGACTTCCCTTGAAGACACTCATAGTAAGTTGAGCTTTATTAGGTTTGAGACACTGGGATTTTTACAGTACCTAGATTGTGTGCAGTAATTCTATGTTTATGGTATTTCTATCTTTGGCTGGTTTGGTTTTGTGGTAGTGTTTTAATTTTAGTTGGTCATTAGTGTGTTGTCTTAGTTTTGTCTTGCAAAATCTTATGGTTAAGTTGACATTTTTTGTTTCCTTTTGAACGGGTTGTTTGGTCTATTAAAAATTTATTTACAATTTAATATACAAGTTTGGAAACCTTAAAACCTCTTCTACCCTAATTAAAAAAAACTTTTCTTAGAATCAAATTGAACATGATTTCTTAGATAGATGGGCATAAAATGAAGCATTAATTGATGACAATAAATACAAGGAAGAGAAGGATGAGAATGAAGAAGTATAAAGTAATAATGGATATAATAAAGATGAGATGAAAGATAATAGTTCATATGGCTTAACTCCAAGAAAGTAAGATTATATTTTTCAATTTAATGGATGCATGCAAAAGAAATAAGGTTATTTTTAAATTAAACCCTAGTAGTAGATATAAATTCATCAACATGGAAATTTCAAAGCAATTACTAGTTCAAGAAAAGAAGATCAAGGAATCTCAAATAGAGGGTAAGCATGTTCAAATTTTTGCAGATTTGAAACTCACCATGGAAAAATATGTTTTGCATTCAAATTTTTATGATATGGATATGGATGTGTTAGATATTATTCTTGGATATATTTGGTTAGATACTTTGGAAAAAATAAACATAAATGTATTAAAGACATCTATGAAGCTATGGTATAGAAAAACAAAGTCACATTACATGATATAGCACATAATGGAGCCCAAAGCAAAGACAAGGTTGAAAAAATTCAAGAATCTAATGGAAAAAAAAAAAACTATTAGAGAATAAGAGGACAAAGAAGAAAAGAAGCAAGATAAATGACTATTTTCCTTCCTAATATAACATAAAAAGTGGAAAAAGGGGTTGAAGAACCAAAGAAGGCTTTGAATTTGGATAAATGTGCACTATATAGACATCTATGAGAGGTAACCTTCATGGAGGTATGCTACTATAGGGAATCAATGCACCAATCACTATGGATATACATGGAACCAAAGTCCATGGCATCATATTTATAATGCTTTACAATAATTTTATTTTGGCTTCTTCCCATGTTTCAAGGATAAAATATGTTTAAGCGGGATGGAATTTTATAATGCTTTGCAACAATTTTATTTTGTCTTGAGTCAATGTTTTTTTTTTCCTTTTGAACGGGTTGTTTGGTCTATTGAAAATATATTTACAACTTAATGTACGAGTTTGGGAACCCTAAAACCTATTCTACCCTAATAAAAAAAAAAAATTGGTACCAAATTGAACAAGCTTTCTTAGATAGATGGGCATCAAATGAAGTAATAATTGATGAGAATAAAGACATGGAAGAGAAGTATGAGAATGAAGAAGTAGAAAGTAAGGATGGAAATAATGAAGATGAGATGAAAGATAAGAGTACATGCAGTTTAACTCCAAGAAAGGAAGATTCTATTTTTCAATTTCATGGATGCATGCAAAAAATAAGGTTATTGTATCTATAAACCCTAGTAGTAGGTATAACTTCATCAACATGGAAATTGCAAAGCAATTACTAGTTCAAGAAAAGAAGATCAAGGAATCTCAAATAGAGGGTAAGCATGTTCAATTTTTTGCAAATTTGAAACTCACCATGGACAAATATGTTTTGCATTTAAATTTTTATGATATGGATATGGATGGGTTAGATATTGTTCTTGGATATCTTTGGTTAGATATTTTGGGAACAATAAACATGAATGTACAAAAGATATTTATGAAGCTATGGTATAGAAATAATAAAGTCACATTACATGATATAGCACAAAATGGAGCCCAAAGCAAAGATAAGGTTGAACAAATTCAAGACTCTAATAGAACAGAAAAACCTATTAGAGAATAAGAGGGCAAATAATAAAAACAATAAGAGAAAATGACTATTTTTCTTCCTAATCCAACATAAAAGTGGTAAAAATGGTTGAAGAACCAAAGAAGGCTTTGAATTTGGACAAAGTTGCACAATATAGATAGCCACATCATTATGAAAGGTAACCTTCATGGAGGCATGCTACTATAGGAAATCAATGCACCAATCACTATGGATATACATGGAACCAAAGTTGATGACATCATATTTATAATGCTTTGCAATAATTTTATTTTGGCTTCTTCCCATAGTTCAAGGATAAAACATGTTTAAGGGGGATGGAACAATTTTATAATGCTTTGCAAAAAAATTCTTTTGGCTTTAGTCGATGTTTTTTGTTTCCTTTTGAACAGGTTGTTTGGTCTAATGAAAATATATTTACAACTTAATGTATGGGTTTGGGGACCCTAAAACCTCTTGTACCCTAATAAAATAAAAACTTCTTGGGACCAAATTGAACAATAATGAAAAAGTAGAAAGTAAGAATGGATATAATGAATATGAGATGAAATATAAGAGTATATGCAACTTAACTCCAAGAAAGTAAGATTATAATTTTCAATTTCATGGATGCATGCAAAAAATAAATTTATTTTTATCTTAAACCAAGGTTAGTAGGTATAACTTAATCAACTCAAAAATTACAAAACAATTACTAGTTCAAGAAAAAAAAAACACAAATACGAAAAATAGAAATTCCCCGCAGAATAACAATCCAATTAACCAACAATCCAAAAACATATGATAATGTTTAGAATTTTGAGGACAAAATTACTAGTTCATGTGAGGGTGAGAATGTTCAAATTTTTGTAGGTCTAAAACTCACCATGGAAAAATATGTTTTGCATTCAAATTTTTATGTTATGGATATGGATGGGTTAGATATTGTTCTTGGATATCCTTGGTTAGATACTTTGGGAACAATAAACATGAATGTACAAAATAAGTTTATGAAGCTATGGTATAGAAAGAAAAAAGTCACATTACAGGATATTACACATAATGGAGCCCAAATCAAAGATAAGGTCGAACAAATTCAATACTCTAATGGAACCAAAAAAACTATTTGAGAACAAGAGGACAAATAAGATAAGCGACAAGAGAAAATGACTATTTCCCTTCCTAATCCAGCACAAAAAATGGCAAAAATGGTTGAAGAACCAAAGAAGGCTTTAAATTTGGACAAAGGTACACCATATAGACATACACATCCTTATGAGAGGTAACCTTCATGGAGGTATGCTACTACAAGGAATCAATGCACCAATCACTATGGATCTACATGGAACCAAAATTGATGGCATCATATTTATAAAAATTTACAACAATTTAGTTTGGCTTCTTCCCATGTTTCAAGGATAAAACATGTTTAAGGGGGATGGAATGTAATGTACCTAGGGATATGATAATGTAGTATAAATAAGGATTGGGGGTGCATATGCTTTATAAATCATCCCACTAGTTAATTAGAATAAATGTCTTTATCCCACATATGTGGGTAAACAATAGTGGTAGGTAGTTGAGGGTTATATAATATAGGCAAGATACTCATATTATGGGGGAAAGTTATGTGTGAGATATCATATTAAGATATAGTGTGGAGTGGCTTCCTTCCAATAAGGAGTATTGTACTATGTTTCCCTAGCTCAAGGGTTTGATTTATTTTTTGAACACATGTGTATTATAAGATTTACCTTCTATTATTGGAGTATTGCTAATATTTTATGTAGGACCATAACAAACAGTAATGATAATTTTATGGTTCTCATAAAAATATAGAGTGCAAAGAACAAAAAATAAGGTGGTAAAAGGTTACACACATATATAAAAATAATTTGCTATGATAGTAAGAATATTGTGAGATGATGAATTAAAATGTTTTAAAAAATATTAATTGTGTTCAAAATAACTTGATTTGAGATACAAAATCCATGATGTAAAAGGGATTTTTACATATTCATTTTGTATTTACATTATTCCAAACTAAATAAAACTCATAACCTTACGCTCAAGATTATATGTTATTAACTATACTAGTATATTTTAAATGTATTATTAAATATATAATTTTACTACATATTTAAATTTTTTAAGTGATTATATGTGGAAATTACTTTGTTAGTTAATAACTAGATTAGGGTGATTGAAAATACTAATGGTTTTTATAACTTATTCTAAATTAGGAAGATTAGCATGCACAATCTCATGCAAAACAAAAATTGTATTCTCTATGTTTTACTATTTATAAATTATATGGAAGAGAGATGATCATAAGTATGATGCCAATTTTGTCAAGCATGATGAATTTCATTGGTCCAAGAAAATAAGGGACCTTTGGGATAACTTGGAAAAACTTTATGAAGCCACATCTCTTATGAATCTAGTATTCTTAAGAAATAAATTATATGCACTTAAAATAGTTGATGGAGAGAGTGTGGATGAACATCTAAATACATTTAATGCTCTTATAAACTAGCTAATATTAGTTGATGATGAGGTTAAAGATATAGAGCAATGTACTTTCTCACTCTACAACTTACTTGATTCTTGGGATAACCTCATTATTGCAATTAGTGAGAGCACCAATATAGAGAAACTCAACAAGATAATATTGTTGGTCAATTGTTCCAAGAAGGAATAAGAAGAATAAACTCTAACTATATCATGAATATAGAAGCCTTGATCATAATAGGATGCAATAGAGAGAGATTTTTTGATAGATCTACTAGAAAAATCCCTAAATAAATAGGAACATATACAACTAAAGGAAGGAAGCAAAAACTTGTTTTTTGGAAATGCAAGTAAAACGTACACAAGAAGAGCAAGTGCAAAGTTGATTTTTCCAAGAAGGAAAACTCTTCACGCGTCATCTACTAGTAAAGAAATTATATATGTGGTTGTTGCATGGTTAGCAATGAATGTCTATAATAATACATGGTTATTTTATTTTAAATCTTCTTTCTATATAACACCATATAGATAGTGGTTCAAAGATAATGAAGAAAACCAAAGTATCAAAGTCTTCCTTGGTGATAACTATTATCGTGAAATTGTCGAAAAAGGTAGTATGAGCATTAAAATTAGTTATGTAAGGATCAAATAAATAGTTGATGTAAGACATGTTTCAAATTTGATATGAAATTTACTCTCAATTAGTCAATTAGCAAAATTTGGAGTTGAAACAATTTTCAACAAAGGTTGTAATCTAGTTTGTAGAGTCATTATTTTAGCTAAAGGTGTAATGCATAGGATATTTTACAAGCTAAGATAAAATCTATATAGATATTGTTAGTGCAAATAAAACCTTAGTAGAAAGTAGCAAAGTAATATAAATTGCAAAAATATCAAGTCCTAAGTGAGATAATAGAAGAATGTGACATATTGGAGAGATAAGCATACATGATATGTGCCTCAAATAGACTATATGAGGTTTGGAAGTTATGGAGTTTGGATCATTTAATTTTTGGGAAGCATGTATTATGGGAAAACAAAAAATCATCTCATTTACTTGATGTGAATGTAGGACCAAAAAAATCCTTGAGAAGATGTGTACTTAGATACATATGGATCGATGGAAGAAGCTTCAATGAGAGGATCAAGGCACTTCATGTTGGAATATATTACATTATTTGGTACATGCTAATGTACCATCTTGGGTACATCTTTAGATTAGGAGTGTGTCTTAGATTAGGATTTGAGTAGTTACTTTATGCAATATAATAAATGCACAAGTGTTGTTAGAATGTGCAAGGTACTTGATGATGTAAATGTGCATGTTGTCCATGTGTACATGAGTCTATAAATAGGAAGATGAAGTGTCATAGGAATATGGAAGGCCAAGAGTCATATTCTATTATATATTGGCCTTTGTAGTAGAGAGAAAGAGAGGGAGAGTGCAAGAGCACATTAGAGTAGAGTACATGCTCAAGTTAGATACAATGTAGAGCATGTATGAAGAATGGAGCATTTGAGATCTTCACATTTTGTATGAAGATCCCATTTTCGTGAGCTTTCATTAATGGTAGTTTTATGAGTTATTATAGAAGTTTCTTATGAGTTTTACATGCTTATTATATTGCCATTATCATATATTTAATATTGCATGCTCATTTTATACCTTGTGGTTGCATTTCATTAAGTATTTTAGCATCAAAAGCTAATAGTGGTATCAGAGCACAAGGTAGATTGATAGGAGATAGGGAGAGCCACAAGAAGATTGAGAGGAGATAGGGAGATTTCATTTTTAGTATTTTCAGAATTGCTTTTTGGCTAAGAGTCTTTCCACAGGGTTGTAGGAAAACTCGTGAAGACTAGGACTCAACATAGATCTCTTTCCACTAGATTGAAGGATAACTAGTGATGTTTATTGATTTATAGAGATCTAGATATTTGCATGGATTTTCTTGCTACTATCTAAGTTTTTTGCTACAGAAAATTAGTTCTCAAAAGTTGAGAAGCTTCCTACAATGGATAGAGAAGAATTTCATCTTTGATTTCCTGAAATTCTATGTGCTTTCCTCGTGCAGGGATTAGTTCTTTGTTGCAAAAAAATAGACATTGAAGATTGAGGAGATCCAAGAAGAAGGTCCCCATAGAATATTGAAGATTGAATATTAAGGAGACCCAAGAAGGAGGTCCCTATAAAATATTGAAGACTACAGATCAAGAAGGAGGAGACCCAAGAAAAGGTCCCATTGAAGAACTTTCAGATTTGGAAGTTACAAGATTGAATATTGAAGATAGAAGAGGGCTAAGAAAAGTCCTATTGAAGATTTGAGAAGCTACAGAATTTGAAGACCCAAAAGAAGAGGTCTCAAGAAAAACTTGAAAGGAGAAAGAAGAAGAAGGCTAGAAAAAGCCCTATTGAAGAAAGTTGAAGAAGTGGCCATTGGAGGAGATTTGAAGAAAGCTCAAGGTAGAAGATTGCAAGAAGGAGTAGCTCCTAAAAAGAAGAATTTGGGACAATTTTCGCCATCTAACAACAAGCCCAAAAGGAAAAAGGATTTGGCAAGAAGGTTGCCAAATTTTAGAAAGGATTCTTGAAGATCTCAAGACATTTAGATTCTTGAGAAAAAGGCCAACTAAATAGGCCAAGTTTGAAGTCAGAATTCAGGAGGAGAAAGAAGGTAGAAGAGGCCACCAATTTGAGAGATTTGAAGACTACCATTAAAGGCTTGAAGGCTGATTTGCTAAGGAGAAGATCACTGATTTTTGCAGCAGAAGTTGAAGAGTCACAGGACAACAAATTGGAGGTGACATAAAGTTGTATTTTGGAGAAGAGTTGGGCAGATTTTGAAAGGTCCTTGAACAACGAATTGAAGGAGGAATTGGTAGCAAAAGAAGGCAATGATTTGAAGGAATTGATTGTTATTTTTGGACAGCAAGATAAAGGTAAAGAAATCAGTTCTTGAAGCAACATTTTGAAGAAGTATTAAGCTGTAAATTTGAGCAACATTAAGAGAAGATATTATAGCTGCATTTTGGAGAATTTTGAGGTAGTTTAGAAAGGTTTTTGGATAGTGAAACAAAGAAGGAATTAGCTGCATTAGAAGCTATAAAATAAAGGAGTTTTTGACAACAATCTAAAGGAGAAGGATTCAGATAGTTAAAGCTTTTAGAAAGCAATATTGGGCAGCAAATTGAAGAGTCATAGAGCTATGAATTGGAGGAGTTTTTGAGCTGATTTGGATAGCAAGAAGAGCTGCAAGATTAACAAGTTTAGGGCAACAAAGCAATAAGAATTGGAGCTACAATTTTTACAAATTTAGGATAGCAAATTGGTGAATCAAATCACCAAGAAACCTAGCTACAAAAGGAGACCAAAAGGTATGCAATATTGGTGCTATAAAAGTTTATTATTTGAATGTTCATATTAGCTTATTATTAAGTCTTTAAAAGCACCACATTTGAGTTTTTAAAGTAGCCAAAGGAAAGGTCTCAAGTTTATATCTTCAAAGTTGGAGAAGATAGCATTCCCAAGGGATTAAAACCTGCAACAAAGAAAGGAGAAGTTAGAAATAATATAAGGAAAGGAAAAATATCAAATCCTTACTATCTCTTGGAAAGTAAATAAGTCAATAGTTTACAACAAAGAATAGAAGTATTATTCTATTTGAAAGGCATAAGTTTTGGCATAAATTAGAAGCTTGGAGTCACCAAAGAAGAAACCACCAAGCATAGAGATGAGGAGGAGTCATTATGGAAGAGTAGCCAACAAGGAGAAGCTATCATGGAAGAAAAACCACCATTACCAAGTCTTGGCAAAGAGAAGAGGTGCCACCATATTGGATAAGAAAGCCACCATTTCAAGAAAGCTAGTGTAACTATTTAAGAAGGATTGAAAGTACAAGGGGGAAAGTAATAGAAAGGCATGAGCTAGTGTCTCTCTAGAGCTACGTACAATAGTTGATAATATGTTACAACAAAGGAGCATGAAGCTCTATTGAAGTTAAGCACCCAAAAGTAGTGCCATTTATGTAGCAAAGTGCCAAGCGAGCCAACTACCAAACAAAGAGGTAAGAGCACCACCAATAGAAAGAAACCAATCGATGCCAAGTTGAGTAACCACCAAAGAAGTGGAAGAACCACCAGGTCAACGTAGAGGAGCCACCACCATCATCAAAGAAGGTTACCTAGAGCACCACCACCATTCAGCTGAGAACATAGTTGAGGAAGAGAATCACCATCGAAGGAGCTTTGGTGAAGTTAAGCGAACCACCATTAGGGTTGCATAAACTCAATACAAGGTCGTTGAAAGGAGGACAGCAAAGAGCTAATCATCATTTGCATCATTTGATATAACACTTGCTACATAACACAAAAGTAAGGTAAGACACTTGAGTAATGACCAACGTAATGTATACCTATTGAAACAGAAGGAAGAGCACTAGAATTGGTTGAAGATTGCTCATTAATGAGTGTTACATTGAAAGGAAAGGCATTGAAGAATCAAGCAATCATATGGTACGTAAGGTGAAGAGATAAGGTTGTTGTTTGCCATTTGGCACATCAAACACAGAGCACCAACCACCATGAGGAGAGCTAAATCATAGTCTGAGCACCAAGGAAGCGAAACCATCATTGCAGAGGGGACAAACAAGTCAAGCGTAGTGAAAACTCGAATGTTACCAAGGAGGTAGGAAGTTGTAACATTCATCGACAAGTGCTATAGGTGTAAAAGACACTTGTCACCCAGGATACAAAGCACCAACCACCAAGGAGTATTCAGGCACCCTAGAAGAAGCATCAACTTGAATGCCAAGTGTCCTGATGGAAGAGAAGCACCAATCATCATGTAAGTAACACCTTCTACATGCAATAAAGGCATGGGTCAGAGTGCCACTTGAACACATACAGAGAACAAAGAAGAGGAGAGAGTGAAGCATGAAAGAATAGTGCATATGCACTACAATGAAGGGAAGAGAAAGACGCAATTTGGAGAGTCAAAGCATTGGAGATTGAGCATCAAAGTGCATTGAATGCATCATAGTGAATGAAGAGCATCTTGAGAGCGTAGGTTGCAGAATAAAGTAAGCAAGACAAAGCTTTGGAGCACCATATTAAAGGAGGTAAGAAATATTTAGTCTAATTTAAAACCTTTGCAAAATATTAAGGAGATACAAGGCATAATATTGAAGTCAAGGTTAATTAATTCATTATACTCAAGGTTTTTTAATAAAAGGAGAAATAAGGTATAGATTTACAACCTTAGAAGAATTATTGAATGCCTTAGAAGTTTTTTGAAGAAAGAAGTTTTTAGAAAGGTTTTGAAATTACCTCATTCAAATTACATAGAAATATTTTGCAAATAGTTTAACTTGGAGGAATAAGGATTTCTACATTGAAATAGAAATATTAAATTTGCAAATACCTTTGTTTTCTAAATTTCCAACTAGGGAGTTATAAGGAATTCAACACCAAATTTAAGTTATTGAAATTTAGAAACTATATTATTGAAAATTGAAAGAAGCAAAACATAGAGTTGCTAGAAAGTTGGAAAATTTACTTTTGATATTAGTCTCTTGCTCAAATTAAAGAGACATAAGGAATCCAACTTAAAGGTCTTGAAAATAGAGAACCTCATCAAAATTGAAATTGCATCAAAATATCTTTAGCTTTCTATTCATAAATAGGGAGAAATAAGGTGATTATCTTGAAGAGTAAAAGTTGAACATTAGGGAGTAAAAATGTTTTCAACTCAAAGGTAACCTAGAAAGCTAAGCATTTTATCAAGACCATATTATATTCAAAACATTTGGGAGATACAAGGTATTCTACAAAACTCAAGAATTGAAAAGATATTATCAAATTTGATCTTATACTAGGGAGCTAAAAGGAATACTACCTAGAAATTTGAAAAATTAAATTCTTGACAAAATCATTGTTTGATCATTAGAAATTACAAAGTATATTACAAAGTTGAAGAATAAAAAATTAGTATTTGATTATATACTCAAAAACTAGGGAGTCATAAGGTAGTCAACATCAACAATTTTTTGAAAGTTAAAAGATTCTATCAAAACTATTCTCAATATATAATACTAAGGAGCTATAAGGAATTCTACTTCAAGGATTAAAAGAAGCATGGATGAAATAGTGAGGAATGCATTTAATAATGAAGAAATATTTCATGAACTGAGGTTTTATTCAAAAAACTTAATAGATACTTTTGATGGATACAAATATTTGTCTACTAGTTTAAAAGAAATATTTTCTTTGTTTCTCAAGGAAGCAAAAGAAGGAAATTTTATGATATTAATTGGTTATCTTCATGAAGTACTTTTCAAAGCTTGGTGGAATGCTCAAAATATAGTTATGCTTACTTCATAAGAATGTTTGATGATATATTTGTGCAACCCCAAGAGGTGTGCACCACACTGTCCCTTACTTGCAATATTATTATATCAAATAAAAATAAAGAAGCATACAAGCACATATAACTCAAAAATAACAAGAAAAGAGAGATTCTTTTATTAATGCTTTCAGATCTTGGTTACATGTATGTCCCTCTAAGGGATACTCTTTTTGATACAAAATATTACAAAATGGGACAATAGTGGATGTATCCCCCGCAAGGGTACGGTGTGCCTTCGTAGGCCTCCTGATCTTGCACATGAAACTATCAAAGGGCTTACATATGCCTCCCTCTCCTGATCTCATACAGGAGGAAACTTGCACTTTGGATGCTCTACAAATGATCCTGAAAACCTATATTTACGAGCATGAAAATAATAAATTACAATCAGTATTCCGGGTTGCCTCCTCGAATGAGGTTGTTAGTATCAAATCTGGTAATCAAGATAAATAAGCATAATATAATTAAATGCAATGAAACTAATAAAAATTGCATGCATATCTCAGAAGAACAATAATGTAAATGCATCAAATAGATCTGATCTATGCTAGAAATAAATACTGAAACAGAAAGTAATTGGATCTAATGCTAAAACAAAGAAAACTAATGTCTAAACCCTAGGTTATGCCTGCGGGCCACTGTCCAGGATAGCGACCATGAAATAAACCTTTCTCCTCGTGCTCCAAGGGCTGTAGCACCAGGTTCTCTACTCCAATTGATGTTCAAGGGTCACCTGATGTGTCTTGGGTACATGGAATGGTGGTGAATAATAATGGATCTAAATAGTGGATGCGTAGTCTCTCCTCAGCTGGATAGCACTTCATTGCTCCTCAAGGGTGCATAGATTCGCTCTCCAAACTGACAGGGCTTCATTGCATAAACTCTAAAAATCATGGATCCCTTTGCTTTGCTTGGGAGAGTCCATATGTAGACTTCCCTCTCTCTTGGATCTAAATTTGGATCTTGGCTTCCTGGAGAAGCCAAGCTCCAAATTTACATGCAACTGACCATCCTGGGTGGGAAGCATCAATCACAATTTTGCATTGAAGGGGTAGTTAGGAGGAACTCTAGGAGTTCCATGCCAAAATCCACCTAAAAATAATGCAAGGCGTAGTCATCATGATCTGGGCTCGTATTCATGACCAGATTGTGCATGGTGCTAGCCGCTATCAGGTTTAGTGGCTAGGTGTGGCCACTATTAGCTTTAGTGGCCAGAGGTGGTGGTCGCTCTACTTGAGAGCGGCTAAGCTTGAATGGGCTAGAACTACCCTTTTTGAGTGGTTAGGACCACTGCTAACTCTTGGAAAGGTCCAAGATGACTCATATGGTCTCTGAATATTTCCATATGGGTAGTCTCCTAAACATGACATGTTTTAGGTGTCTACAGATGCCCCTTTTTGGGATGCACTATGGGAAAACACAGCGCGGAGAAAAAATAGACCACCTAGGGCCATATTGTAGGTTGTATGATGATCATTGATCTGATCAACATTGGATGCCCCAATCACACAGAAATGGCACACATCCTAGAATCATTGCTTCCAATAGGGTGGAAGGCTTAAATTTATGAAAGCTTGCACACGTCCATCGAGAGATCGGGTAGCTTTAGTACTACTATAGGTCCGAAAGGAGGAGAGCTACAAACTTAACTATCATGTTTGCTTTTTGCCCTAGCAAAGGGTAAGCTTATGATAGTTGTTGGCAATGATTCATAAGATGAACACAATTTGACATGATCGAGTGATCTTTTGTTGATTTTGATTATGATTGTTTGAAAATTTTGACTACCCCCTCAAATGACGAGTCGATGAGGGAAGGACAATGAATAAAGTGATGAGTCGCTTGACCAAGATGAATTATTTGGACCTTTTTAGAGGTTTGCATTTGTTATTGGTAGATCCCATTTTAGGTGTGATCTCAACCATTTAAATAATTGTACATCCCTATCCCATGGGGCGGTCTAGCCGCAATGGCCTTCTTAGGGAATTAAGATGATAGCAATTCTATTTTAGCTTGTGTTGAATCACTAGATTTGATGATTTGGTGCAAGATGTTATAGGAAAATTGAGTTGAATCTTTGCTCCGTGGGGTAGTCCGACCACCATGGCCTTCTTCGGGATTGAAATGATGCGTCTCAATTTGACCATAACTAATTTTCCCCAAGTGGCCTTATGGTAATTTACTCATCTTGTCGGATTGCATGGAGCACAAGTCGCTGCAACCACCAAGTGTATAGAGTAAATAATGGAATACGAGGCTCACTTGAGATTTTTGTTGTTATTTTATTTTTGTGATGTTTGACTTTTATGATGTTTTTTTTATTTTGTTTGGTATTTGTGCAATTTTTTATTTATTTTGGACCAATAGGTATGCTTAATGGCCCATTTTGAGGTGCTTTATGGTGAGAAATTGGGAAAATTTCTCCTTGTTTCTTAGTCGTTGTTAGGTCCAGCGACCCCCAATTGCTGTCTCATGGCCTCTGTCAGGTCCAATGGCCAGAAAGTGTGGGCCACTGATGCCATCAACGACCAAGGCAAAAATTGAAAATATAAAAGTAAATTCTAGGGTTTTACCTTTCATTATTTCCAGCTATCAATTGCACTTTTGAGCTCTGAGGTGAGAAAGTGCAATTGTGACATGGAGTGCTACCAGATTTGTTGTTGATTTGGGTGTGATGGCCGAGTAGGGGGAGGCATCTACAAGCGGAGGAGCCGAAGCTTCACGGGTACTCTATCAAACCCTAGCTTGCTTATTTAATTTGGTAAAATGAACCTAATTAATTAATTTGGTAAATGAACCTCACTAAACCTGTTGGAAATGAACCAAACCCATCAATAGGTCTAGGTTAGGGTTAGTTTTAGTGGGTCTAGGCTAGTTTTAGGATTTTTACAATTTTTTTGTGATTTTTGGCCAAGGGGGAATGTCGTTGGTGTGTCGCCCATTGGCCGCTGCCACTCTGAGCGGCTTGACTTGCTTGAGGTTGGTCGTTGTCGCTGTCAACGATTGGGTTCAAATTCCAATGGTCAAATTTTTTACCATTGGAGGTTGGCCATTTTCGGCTTCAATGGTAGATTCTTGGCCACTCCTAGCATGAGTGGCCAAGAGGCTTTAGACTTATTATTCTAATTTTTTGAATTTTTAAGCAATTTAATTGATTTTTTTGAGTTTTGAAGTGTAGTATTTGATTTTTTTTATTCTTCGGTGCATTTTAGCCATTATGCTTGTTCCCTTAGGCTTATCTTAGATTATCTTGCATTGTTTTTTGTTTTATGCATTTATTAGTTTGTTAGTGCATTTGATTTAGATATATTTTGCACTCTTCTAGATTTTATCTACTTGGGATTAGGACCTAAAGTTACTTGTGGATCTTTTGCCTAATATGGATGACACAAATTGGGCTTGGCTTGATGCTCATGGGCTCTAGTACGTCACTAGGCTTTCGATGATCATGTCGAATTAGGCCTACCTTACTACCCTTGGCCCATAGATGGGACTCTAGGACTAATACTTTCCATCTCCCCACCGATGAGATGACCATCATACCGGAGGATATCTATAGGATATTTCGGATCCCTTTTGATGGAGTGCCCATTGTTTCTTCCCCCACTAATGCTAGAGATGTAGTCTTTGTGAGGGTCTTTGGGAGACATGTTGTTGTTGCATTCTAGGATACTCGGTCTGGTGGGATTTTTGTTGTTCGATGGTACTAGGAGAATGTTTTCTTAGAGAGATATGTTGTCTTGTTGATGGTTATCTATAACATCCTTCTACCTAACTACTCTGGAGTGAGGTTCCCATGGAACCTCTTGGCTATGGTTCAAGACTTGATGGATAGTGCAGAGCCTATCATCTATGCTTGGGGGAGCACATTGTTGGCATAGTGCTATGATGAGTTGTACCATATTTAGTGTCATGGTCGAGCTAGCATTACTTGTAGCTTGCTCCTCTAGATCTGGGGATGGGAGCATATCATGGTGGATCACCCAAGAGGACTTCCTATGGAGATTACTAAGATGGATAATGATGCCCAGTGCTATGGATCTAGGTGGCCTAGAGAGCTCAAGGAGTGCAAGAGTTAGCCTTATGTAGGGGAGATTTCCCATTACACAATATCTTTGACTAGTTTATAGGCCACTAACATCATTTGGAGGCCTTACTATGAGTGCCCTACCTGGGAGGAGCCATATAGTTTCACATCTTAGACTCGATGTGATCGATGGGTTATCGACCACAAGGATGACATCAAGGAGTTCTTCTATTACTCTAGGGTGCTTCGATAGTTTGACATCTAGTAGGATGTTCCTCTTGAGCCAGTTGTATATCAATGGATTATCGTAGAGAGGAACCTTCCACCACCTCGAGTTACAATAGTTTTAGAGGAGGATGACCCTCTTGCAGTTGATCCTGGTGTAGTTGATGTTGGAGTTATAGAGGTGTATACCTATTGGTGGGTTACATGATTATGGTATGGTGGTGGCTACCTAGGGTGATCTTTGGATGAGGTAGAGGCTAAGGATCCTGATGGGCATCGAGTGTAGGCTTGGACAAAAGCATAGGGGTAGGCAAAGCTAAAAGTGGAGGAGTAGGTTGTAGAGGAGTAGGTTGCCCCTGAGGAGGAGGAGGAGTTAGCTCTAGAGGAGCAGGAGTCCCCTCTCCGGGCTCAGTTGCATCAGGTAGATGATAAGCTCCATTCATCATAGATCTAGATATAGTAGTGATATGCTACCATTGTTGCTCTTCAGCTACAGATTTCTTAGCTTATTATCGAGTGAGATGTTGCTTGGAATCAGATTGCACCATTTTCTCCCATTAAGCAGGGACCTATAGGTTTAGATGCAAGGACTAAGGTGAGATGATTACAAAGTATTATAGAGGATAATGAGGACTAGATGGTATCAGATGTATCCTACATTGTCTCTCTGAGGTCTCAGATTTGGCTACTAGGTGCCACTCCTAGGGAGAGACCCATAGTAGGGGGGTCATAGCATAGCATGCAGACTACATCAGGGTAGTCTTTGATCTAGCCTAGCTAGAGGACCAGGACCCATATAGAGAGGACTATGAGGACTAGCTCCCATCGTTCATATGAGGATAGAGTCGAGGGTGGAGGCGAGGCAAGGGGTGTAGGCCCAACTTGATGGTTTTGTTGTTTGGCTTTATTTTTTAGTGTAAGGTCAGATGACCTACATAGTTGTAGCCTTATGGCATTTTTGTACCTCCATGTACTATTTTGGACACACATATATATATGATATCTATATTTTGAGACTCATTATGTGTATTTATTATGTTTTGTTTATGTTTTTATGTTTATGTGATGCAATATGATTTTATGCTATATGATGTGATGTATGACATGCATTAGCTAGATGATAGATGTATGCTTAGATGTTTTGATCTAGATGCGTAGATGGACTACTTATGATGTATGCATATATGGATGTAGTGTTTATTGTTAAATGCATGTTTAATTTTGATTTATTTGTATGCATCTAACTTATGTTGTTATGATATGATAAATGAAATGTGTGTAATGCATTATGATGATGATTTAATGTAAATGAACTTGTATGCTTTAATCACTTAAAACATATGGTATGATATGATATGAGTTTTGACAATCTAATGGATGACACCATAGAATGTATAAAAATCATGAATAAATAATAACTCTTATAATAAGAATTAATCATTTAAACATACAAATGTGAGATGAGATGATGTGATATGTATGTACTTTCTTTATAAGCTTCTATAAGTTAAAATATATACCCAAAATAGTTAGTGGCCATCTAAATGTCATTGTTGACATTCATCCGATATCTATCCTATCTCATGCACACCTTTTAATGAACAAAACCTCCTAAAGAAGTTTGATGATATGATTTGTTGCTATTAGAGGATTTTTGAGGTTTTCCATGAGACTCAAACACCCTAGTTGCTCTATCAAAAGTTGTATACTGATCATACAGAGCTTCTGAAGGATAAATTTCTTGTTATGAAGACCTAGATACTCATTATCCTTGTGTGTGCAAATGAATATATTAGATAAAACATAAGCATACCCCAGTGCCAGGTGGGATTCATTCAGCCCATTGTTGTATTGGGGATCCTCAAATGTTCATCTTGATCCTAAGTTGGACTCAGTTGGATTAAACCACTAGGTGATATAGGACACCTAAAGCTAGCCCATCCACATGCAAACATTGGTCTGTACAAAAGCAAGATGCTAATGTGGTAGACATATCATCGTGCGTAAGGATACCGCCATTGCCAAGTTGGCTTGATGCCACCAAACCTGTAATGAGGATCACCTTAAGGTTCATCAAATGCTAAGAATTCTAGGGATTCAAGTTCAACACTCCCTTCTTTTCTTCATATTTATTTGGGATACTTGCTCATGCTTAGTGATGAAAATCACTATTTATTTTGAATTTTTGTTTTTCTTTTGAGCAAGGGATTTATGTAGTGATGATAATCACTTTTTATTTTGTTTTTGAATTTTGCTTTGTTTAAGATTTTTTCTTGTTTTGATTAAAGCAAGGGATTTATTTGGGTAGGGGGGAACTTGTCCTTTTGTCAATTCTCAACATTTTTCGAATTGGTTGCATAGGGGGATGAGCAAGATAAAATTTTCACTTTAGGATACCTAGTACCACTTTGCAACATTCATCTTTCCCTTGTACCAACTAAGATTTTAGTGTTTTGATTAGTGAGGGGATTCTGAAATATACTAAGTGCTATCAAAACTAAACCTTACCTATCAAAATCAAAGATAACTTTCTACAAAGTTTGATAAAACCACTAGGTATGGCTGAGTGACCAAAAAACCCTAGTATATTCCTTATAGCAACATGAGGGGTTGTGTTGAAAAACATAGTTACACACATGGGTTATGGATGATGATGGATTTTGAAGATGCATGATTGATGTACAAACATGGTGTCATTTGTAATATTGTGAATACACATGTATCTAAATGTAAATGCAATGGATGTAATATGCCTAATGCAATGCAACTATATGGATGTAAGTGTGAATGTATAATGCAAATGTTTTTGTATTTTTGATGCTTTCAATTGTTTTTGAGATTTTTGTTTATTCTGAATGTTTTTGAATTTTTGTTGATTTTTGTCTTGACCAAAGGGCTTTAATATGCCTTTGGAGCCTTTTGTGATTTGACCAAAGGGCTTTAAGATGCCTTTGGAGCCTTTTGTGATTTGACCAAAGGGCTTTAAGATGCCTTTGGAGCTTTTTGTGATTTGACCAAAGGGCTTTAAGATGCCTTTGGAGCCTTTTGTGATTTGACCAAAGGGATTTAAGATGCCTTTGGAGCTTTTTGTGATTTGACCAAAGGGCTTTAAGATGCCTTTGGAGCTTTTTGCTTTTGAAGTTTTCTATTGTTTTTGTGATTTTGAAATTTATTTGAATGTTTTTTATATTTTGTTGTGCTTATGTGTGAAATACCTTTAGATGAATAATGTTGAGAGGCTTTGGCTCCTCAACACCTTCTAGTGATGTTAGGTGATATGCCCTAGGTCCAATCTTCTCAGAGATGATATAAGGACCTATCCAATTGGCTGTAAATTTGTCTCGTAGGTGCGGGGCAGATTTGAGTTCTGTTGGTTCTCTTTAAGCACAAGATCCCCAACCTTAAAGTCTCTTAGGTGGACTTTATTGTTGTAAGCTCATGTTAGATGATCCTGGTAAACATGAAGATGCTCAAGAGCATTAATGCGATGTTCATCCAGAAGGGTCAATTGATCCAGGTGAGCTTGTTGTGTAGTGTCATCATTGATGAACTCTTTCAATGCGACGCGCAATGTTGGAATTTCCAACTCTAAGGGCATAATGGCCTCAATACCATATACAAGCAAAAATGATGTTGCCCCAATGGGCATCCACATGCTAGTCCTGTAAGCCCATAATGCCAAGGGTAATTGCAGATGCCAATCCTTATGATTTTCTTTCACCATCTTCTTTAAGATGGCTACTATTGTCTTGTTTGAGGCTTCTGCTTGCCCATTTGCCTATGGATAGTATGGTGTCATAAAACTATGTTGAATGTTGTATTTGGATGTTAAAGCTCACACATTTTTATTTTTGAATGATGGACCATTATCCAAGATTATTTTGAAGGGTACCCCAAAGTGATAGATGATATTGTGGAGTATGAACTCCGTAATCTGAGGACCAATTATCGATGTTAAGGGGACCACTTCCACCCATTTGGTGAAGTACTCAATGGCCGTTAAGATAAATGTGTGTCAGCCTGAATATGAGGGAGAGATATTTTCGATTAGATCAAAACCCCACTGAGAAAATGGCCAAGCTTCTTGAATGGGTTGTAAGGCCTGAGATGGTAGGTGCATCAGATTTGCATGATGTTGACATTTAACACATTTCTTGACATACTCATAGCAATCCTTCTCCATGGTGGGCTAGTAATAACCCATTCGAAGGATGCACTTGACAATGGCCATGCCACTGAAGTGGCCATCACATGTACCATCATGAGCTTACAAAATCACCCAAGCTGATTCTTGGGGCTCTAAGCAATGAAGGAGGACCCCATCATAGCTTCGATGATACAATATACCTCCTAGAAAGACATATCTTGTCACTTTTTTCTTGAATGCTCATATTTCGGCATGCGATAGTCCTTGTGGGACAATTCCAAGTCTCAGGAAATCTTGTAACTAGGAAAGCCAATCCTGATAAGCTACAACCTCGATTGATAAGATGACTTGCTTCTCCTATGATTCAATGTTCACAAATGCAGATTGAGAAACAACCTTGTGGTGAATAGTGGTACCATTCCCCATAGGACCTTGAGAGATCAAGGACCCCCAAGGCACCTTCTGTAAAAAGTCTCTAGCTTTACAGAACCAATCATGGTCTGGTTCTATATGAATCATGTTGACTGATTCTTTGTTATCAAAAGCCTCACGTTGCATCATTGAGTGCGAGAGCATTTTCACATGAATGGTAGTGAAATCAGTAGATGGATTCTGAGGGATCAAGGATCCTAGAGATGCCATGGTGTCTACAAATCTATTTGATGTACGAGGGATTACCTCGATGTCATACCACTCTAGTTGGGCTAGATATGTGTCAACAAGCTCCTTGTAAGCTTTCAAGATTGGATCTCGACATTGAAATAGTCCTTTGACTTGGTTGACTATGAGTAGGGAGTCACCAAAGATGTTTAGCCTCTTGATTTTCATAGCGATGGCTGTTTGGAGACCCAAGATTAGGGCCTCGTATTCGGTGTTGTTGTTTATGCAAGGGAAGTCTAGCTTGAATGACAAGGGCATTGGAGCACCTTGTGGTATGAAAAAGATAATCCTTGCACCACCTCCTTGCTCACACTTTGAACCATCAAAGAACAGAGTCATGTCAACTTTATTTTTTAGTTCTTCGGGTTTGGGTGCTTCTGATAATGCAAATACTACATCATCAGGAAGTTCTATGGTGAGGGGCCTACTATTCTAAAGAGGCACCTCAGCTAGTTGATCAACTATGACTTGTCCCTTGATGGACTTTTGGCTTATGAATTCCAAGTCAAATTCTATCAATAGCATGATCCACTTTGCAGTACGTGTATTATGATATGTCTTGCTCATCATATACTACAAAGGATTTTGTTTGGATATTACATATATCGTATGGCTCAACATGTAGTGGTACAATTTCTTGGTTGCAAAGACCACTTCTAAGCACAACTTTTCTACGTATGCATATCCAATTTCATAGCTCACCAAGGTGTGGCTAATGTAATATATCGCTTGTTCCTTATCTTGCATATTCTTTTGAGCCAACATGGTGCCCAAAGCAAAATTGGTAGCGGATATATATAACAGGAATGGCACATCTGGCCTTGGTGGAGCTAATACTGGTAGTGTTGCTAGGTACTTCTTGATTTTAGCAAAGGCTTGTTGACATTCTTCATCCCATTGGAATGGGACCCCTTTGTGTAGCAATCGATTCATGGGTCAACATTTTTCCAATAGTTGTGTGATGAATCATTTTATGGATGCTACTTTGCCCTGTAAGCTTCTTAGTTCTTTGATGTTAGTGGGTGGGGCCATTTCCAGGATAGCCTTTACCTTTGTTGGGTCTACCTCGATGCCTCATTTAGAAATGATGAATCCCAAGAGTTTTCTAGAAGTTACACCAAAGATACATTTCTTAGGATTCAACCTGACATTGTGCTCAATCAGGCGATCGAAGACCTTTGTGAGGGTCTCAACATGCTCTTCATGTAGCAATGACTTGGCTAGTAAGTCATCGATATAGTCTTCTAAGATCTTGTGCATGTAGTCATGGAAAATGTATGTCATAGCTCACTGATATGTGGCACCAATATTCTTAAGGCTGAATGGCATCACTTTGTAATAGAATATCCCCCATGGAGTGGTGAATGCAGTTTTATGTTGGTCTTCGGGTTTAATCTGAATCTGATTGTAACCAGAAAAATCATCCATTAGGGAGAGCATCTCATGACCTACAGTTGCATCTACAAGAGCATCTATGTTGGGCAATAGGAATGAATCCTTTGGTGTTGCCTTATTGAGATCCCTGAAATCTATGCAAATGTAGATTCTTCCATCAGGTTTTCCTATGGGCACCATGTTTGATACCCATTCTGGATAGTCGATGGGAACAATAAAGACTACATCCAATAGTTTTTACAACTCATTCTTTACCATCAAAGTGATGGTTGGATGCATCTTTCTAAGCTTTTGCTTGATTAGTTTCTTTGTGGGATCTAGCGAAAGGTTATGGACAACCAATTTTAGATCTAGGCTCGACATGTCTTTGTAGGTCCAAGCAAAGAGATTTGGTCTCTCTTGCAATAGAGGAATAATGATGGCCTATTCTTTTGGAGATAAGCTTTCTCTAAACTTGAATTTATTTGGTTGAGAGGGATCATCATTGATGTCCACCTTGAAAGTCTCCTCTATTGCCATATGTGACCCCTCCTCAAGTTGGTGAGGAGTGGGGATTAAATGGATGTCATCTGCTAGATTTATAGGCCTTACTGACTCAGGGTCCAGACTAGTGTGATAGACATCATGTGTGTAGCCTGGTGCAAAATGGAATGGTTGTAACATCTCTTCATTAGGGAAGAAATATTCAAGCTCTAGGGGTGAATTAGCATGATCCCAATCAATAGCATCTAAGTTAAGACACAATGGTTTTGAAGGATCTATTGGGTTATGGAGTGGAGTGGTCAAATCAATGGAGATCATGTTGATGGATGGGATGAAATCTCCAGGACCACATGGGTGAATCTCTGTATCAATGGCTCACCCTCCATACTCGTGATGAGGCTCTAGGGGCATAGGGATCTCAGGATCTGGTCTATGAATGAATGATATAATGGGATCGTTAGGCAGTAACAACTCTCTAAATGTTGGTGGATCCAGGTTGACCATGCGATGAATGACATCTAGGTTTAGTGGTCTTCCTAGGAAGTGAAGATCAGGATCTATGGCATGAAGCATCACTTCTCTTTCCACAAGCAGATTGACCTGATGCAAGTGGTGAGGCCCAAGATAAGCCATCTCGATCTCATCCTCAAAGTCATCATCACTTATGAAGAATCCATTGGCATTTGTTTCTAGCCCTAGGGTGCGGTGCGCATGTCTTGGCCCAAGGTAGGCCATCTCAGTTTCATCCTCATAATCATCATCACTTATGAAGAAACCATTGGCATTAACCTCTAGCCCTATGATGGGGTGCACATGTCTAGGCCCTAGGTAGGCCATCTCTATTGAGTCCTCTGACTCATAGCCACTCTCATCTGAAATGTATCCACTATCTATGTTGCCAGACCAAGTGAGGTTTTGCACATACCGAGGCCCATGGTAAGCCAAGTCTATTTCCTCTTCATCCTCACTTGAGATATATTCATATTCCTCCCACTCATAGCCATGAATTGGCTCATCCTCCCATAGGATGATCCTTGATGGGCATGCTTCGAGAGAGGAATCGGGATGATACTCGTTGGGTGGCTCGATATTGACCATGGCCACCCATTCATCACCCTAGAAGTTTCTGTGAGGGGGTTGATAGGGATTCCAGTCAATGTCTTCCCTGCACCCCAAGCTTAGCCTATCTAGAGATGCTGCTAGTGAGTCATCATTGCTTTGAATGTAATAGCCAAGTCCAAACCTATCAGTAGGTAGCTGATAGTGTAGCTGAAATGGTAGTCGCCACCCCTGCTCATATATACCTAAGCCATAGCCATGCCAATGGTAGTGCTCAAAGTATCTTAGCGCAAACTCAGGATTTGATAAGTAGTGAACATTCATGGTGAATGGTTCATCCTCATCCCTTTCAAGTTTAGGAGCACTATGGGCATAATCTAAACCAGCATATATGAAGTTGGTTTGGTTAGGTGGAACCCCTAAGGGAACCACTATCCCTATTGGTAGATTTGGGACTCTTGGCCATCCCATGTCTTGCGTAGACTCAATAATTGGCATGAAAGTCATGTTCTGCACAAGATATTCACCTAACCCTATGTTGGCTAGGTGAACTATCACCTATGGTGTAGATGATGTTGTTGATGATGCAGGCAAGGTAGGTTGAGGTACCTCCTCGACTATATCTTGGGGATCTTCCTCCTCCATGGGAGTCAAAATTCCTACAACTGCTATGGTTGGAAGTTCCTTGGGTCCTTCTTCCACTAGGGGTGCTTTCATCTTCTAAGTATCTTTTGCTTTAGATGTTGAAGGCTTCTCAGAAGTGCCAGTAGCTTTGGATGTAGGAGGTGGTGCCGACGTGGATGGGTCACCTCACATTGATTTGCTCTTGCTTCTTGGTTGCATGGTTGGGGATGAAGGCCTTATGTATAGGTGTGTTGATGGAAGGACAAATTCCCCCAACAAGTTGACCTAATGCACATACTTAAATGGATCTTCATCTGATGGCACCACATGAACTTGTCCCTCATGCACATACTTGATGCATTGGTGCAAGATTGAGGGCACACACTTCATGTCCCTTATCTAGGGATGCCCTAGGAGGATGTTATATTGCATCACCCCTTCCAACATATGACACATCATGGGGATGGTCTTATGTCCTACCTTTATAGGTAGCATGACTATACCCACTATGGAGCATAATGCATCATTGAAAGCCCTTAATATGTATGAAGTTGGGACAATGTTGGACTTAGGGATCTTCAAGTGCCCTATAGCCTTTGTTGTTATAATGTTGATCGATGAGCCTGTGTCGATCAGAACCCACTTGAATGGTATGTCATTGATAGATGCAATAATGTGCAGAGGTAGGTCTGCTATAGTAGTTGGCACTTCTTTGATTTTATGATCATAAAAATGGATCACGGGCTCTTGGCACTATTGCACTTACCCCACAAAATGTGTGAACACATCTAGGTTCTGGGGTTGGAGCTTGATTGATCTCAAAATCTCCATCAAAGTCTCCCTATGCTTAGGAGACTATTGTATGAGCTCATAAATGGACAACTTGGCTGAAGTCATTTGTAGATTTTATTCCAGTCTACTCCAAATAGTTACCATAGGTTACACTGGTGGACTTGGAGGATTGTTCTACACCTATCTCTATCGAGGTGCAGTTGGGATATTAATGGGAGTTGAGGAGGCTATGGTTGGCCATATCATCGACTCCTAGTTGCCATATTAACTATCTCAACCATTCTGATGCATCCTTGAATGGGTGGCTCAACTCAGACTTGGTTGACTTGGGCGCCCTGATCTCTAGGGGCCTCATGATTTGGTAATGGGTTCCTAAATATACCCATATCTCTATTATCGAGAGCTAGCAGGTTGTCAACTTTTAGCTCTCCCTTTTCAATCATGTTTTGCACAATATTCTTGAATCCGATACATTTTTTTATGTCATGCCCCTATATCCTATGATATGGGTAGTATTGATCTTCCCTATATCCCTTTGGCTTGGGATGGTTAGGGTCAAGAAGTTGCATATCAAGAAATATTATCCTTTGTGCCTCACTCAATTGATTAAATATTGATTACATCGATTCATTTAGAGGCATGTAATACTGAGGTGGTCGATGCTCCCTATTTTGGCCCTAGTTGTTCTTAGGGTCGTAGTTGGTCAATGGGGGAGAGCTTAATAATTCTATGGTTGTTGGCCATTACCTCCCTTGGGCATGCTTAAGACAACCTGATTCACTTGAGTAGGCTTGGCCTACTTCTATTTATTCTTGTCATTCTGATTGTTCTTGCTCCACTCTTTCTTGTGGAGCTTGAGGTCTCCTTCATCGACCTTTATGTCCTCAATAAGCTTGGCTTGAGCCAAGGCTTCTTCGAATGATTCATACTACTACAGTTGTAATAACAACGAGATGTGTTTTGCGCAGCTCTTTGTGAACATTCGGATGAGTTCTTCAATGGGAACAGAGAATGATAGTTTCACCATGATTTTTCTCCACCTATTCCCATAATCCATTACTGGCTCATCATCATATTGTTTCAAGTTAGCCAGATCGGATAGGTTCACCTTCTTCTTGGCATCGAAGGAGAAGCATTCTAGAAAGGCATTTACCAGTTGCTCAAAACTGGTGATGCTATGCTTAGGCAACTGGTTGAACCATTGAGTCGTTGTACCCAAGAATGTCATGATAAATATTCTAAGCATTAGGGCATCATTTTTCTCAATATGGAAGCACGCATTCATGAAGTTGGTAATGTGTTCTTGCGCATCTTCCTCTCCCTTAAACTTGTCTAGCCTAGGCATCTCAAAGTGCCTAGGATATGCGAGACTCGAGATTGAGGGGCATAGAGGTTGGTTGTGTATCTTGCTCAATGTTGGCTTCTGTCCACCTGTGTCCTACTTCTCGAGAGATTTGACTCTCTCGATGAGTGTTTGGTATGCCTTCGAGGAAATAATCTCTTGTTCCTGAAGGTTTACTCATGGTGGTAAGGGAGGTAATCTTGTGTTTGCCCGATTTGGGTATCTGTACTCATCCCCCATGACCATGGATGGAGGTTCAGGGTATGTTTGTTCTTGATCTTCCATCCTTACCTGGTCCTCATTGAATTATGTTTGTTCAAGGTCCAGGTGTTGTTGATGTTGTGGAGCATGGTGAGTATGCTCATTTCTTTGTCTAGCACTTCTCTCCTATTGAGAATCGATATGTCTTTCATGTTGGTACTTCTCACCACCTATGTGTGCATCATCTTGAGCTAACCTATCTTCTAGTTCTTCATGCTCAACCCTTTCTTCTCTTGAGCATTGCTCTTGTAGGTGTAGGCACCTTTTCCTACGTTCTTCTTGCTCAAGATCTTCCACATGCTCTCGCTCAATGCGTAGCACTTCTTCTAACCTATGTATGTGATTAGACCGACCTGCTACTAAAGGTTCATGTCTCTCTAACTCCATGCAAGGAGTTCTAATGTTTAGGCCCCTCGGGGAGGCTCTTGTTGTGTTCTTGCCCTTGTCTACTAGGGTGACTTGTTCTGTGTGTTATGACCTATGTTGTGTACCCCCATGGTCAGAGGTAGTGTAGGTGCTTTGGGGCCACTTGGAAGCTTCCCTTGGTTCATTGGTGTGTCTAGTAGTGATGCTACATAAACTTCCTAAAGTAGAATGTGTGGTAGTAATGCTTCTTGGAGCTGGTCTCAGGGGAAATCGATCCAACTCATCAAGCTATCTAGTTCTCCATGGCTGATCCCATGGAGTCCCATTAACACCAATGAGATTGTGATCTAGAGGTATCCTCCCATATTTTGGAGGCTATAGGATGTCCTTGGTCTATGATTTGATGCAGTCCTATTGTCTTACCCCTTAGTGGGCTGATCTATCCTAAATGTATCATGTGAAGTTTGGGGTCTTGCAACCCCTGCATGCCTATGTGATGATGGAGGCCTTGATGCCTCCTCATGTCTATGTGATGAGGGAGGCCTTGAGGCCTCCTCATGTCTATGTGATGAGGGAGGTCATGATGCCTCCGCATGTCAATGTGTAGAGGGAGGTTGTGATGCCTCTGCATGTCTATGTGATGAGGAAGGCCTTGAGGCCTCCTCATATCTATGTGATGAAGGAGGTTGTGATGCCTCTATGTGTCTAAATTATGAGAGGTGCCATGATGACTCCTCATTTCTATGTGATGAGGGGGGCCTTGAGGCCTCCTCATGTCTATGTGATGAGGAACTAGGATGTGGCTCTCTCACTGGGGTTTCTCGAGGAGTCCCCCCAAGGGTTGAGTTGTCACCCCTAAGACTTGCCAAACTTCATCCGATGACACTATGGGTGGGCGGCTCAATGCTAGTGTGACTATGAGTGTGAGGAGCATTAGTTTCCCCCTCGATGTTGGACCGAGGGTGGTTGCTCCATGTGTATACCATGATGATTATGAGTTATCTTCTTAATTAGATTCCAAATCACATAAACAAAGCAAGCATATGTTTATCTCGTTTAAGGATTTAATGTGTTCCCTAAACTATTTTGTGTGTTTTGGTTTGTTGAATAAGTAAGCTAACTCTCATCATGTTTCATTCTTGTTGGATGGTATACTCATATGTTTAAAGGATTTCACCTATATACTCATACAAGCCAAATATGGTAGTGAATTCCATACTCAACGAGGTAGCATAGGTACTACCAACCCTCACCTAGCATGTCATGCATAGTGATACACCCCTCAAAGAGGAATGCATGCTATTTTGCATGGTATGGATAGTTCTTGGGTCAGCCTTGGCCACGAATGGGTCTCGATGATACTCTTACTAGCTAAAGAAGTGGTAATGACCTCCACTATTGGTCTCGATCAACGGGTTGGATGTGAGAGCCCAATGCCGTTGATGTTTAGGATGAAACGTGAGGTGTGTGTGGGTTCTTTTTAACCTTGCATGTAAAAAAATGTATCACCAAGAAAGCATGATCTTTCCTATATGCCTAAGATAAAAGATATTTTAATTTTAAAAAGATGCATGTATTCAACTTATATGAACTTCATAGAATGCATTCTAATTCATGAATTATTGGCCACTGGTTGGGCCACATGCAAGCAAACTTAAACACACATAAGCCTAGCACGTTGGAGACTAGGGCAGACCTTAAAAGTAGAGGCCTATTATTCCTAGAAGTGCCTAGAGGAAACTAAAGAAAACTCTAAGAAACATCCAATGCATTTTCTTTTTCCATTTTCCTTTATATTTTCTTGATTAAACTATGATTTTACTTGCTATTTTTGGAAATAAAAAGTTGTAGATAGAAAATACAAAGAAAATAGAGGATGGAACCAACCTCAAATCCTCACTCTGATGATGGAAATTCTACCCTCTACTACACTTTATTGCTGCTCATTGTTGACTAGAGTGGTTGATTCTGGCCGTTGACTATAGGAGTGGCTAAGATCTTCTAGTTGTTGTCAACAAGTGCCAAACCTTTGGTCTATCGACTATAGTGGCCAAACCTATGACACATATAAAAATCTATGAATATCAATAAATCGATAGAAAATAAAAACCTGGTGGGGGTCCCACTATGATCACCATATGTGTGACCCTGGAGGCATGCACCACACTTGCCCTTACTTGCAATATTGTTATATCAAATAAAAAGCACACAAGCACATATAACTTAAAAATAACAAGAAATGAGAGATTATTTTATTAATGCTTATGGATCTCGGTTACAATGTACATCCCTCTGAGGGATACTCTTTTTGATACAATATATTACAAGTGGGGAAACGAATGGAATGAATATCCCCTCACAAGGGGATAATGCACCTTTGCAAGCCTCTCAATCTCACACATAAAACTATCTAAGGGCTTACAGATGCCTCCCTCTCTTGATCTCTTTTAGGAGGAAACTTGCACTCTAGATGCTCTAAAAATGATCTTGAAAACCTATATCTGTAGGTATGAAAATAACAAAGCACACTTAGTAGTCCAGGCTGCCTCCCTGGATGAGGTTGTTAGTATCAAATCTAATCATTAAGACAAATAAGCATAATATGACTAACTGTAATGAAACCACTAAAAATTATGTGCATATCTAAGAAAATAATGTAAAATGCATCAAATAGATCTGATCTATGCTAGAAATAAATACTGAAACATAAAATAAATGGATCTAAAGCTAAAACAAAGAAACTAATGTCTAAACCCTAGGTTATGCCTATGGGCCACTGTCTAGGACAATGGCCATGAAATAAACCTTTCTCCTCGAGCTCCAAGGGTTGTAGCACTAGGTTCTCTACTCCAATTGATGTTCAAGGATCATCGGATGTGTTAGGTACATAGAATGGTAGTGAATAATAATGGGTCTAAATAATGGATGTGTAGTCTCTCCTCAGATGGATAGCACTTCATTGCTCCTCAAGGGTGCATAGATTCACTCTCCAAACTAACAAGGCTTCACTACATAAACTAAAAATTATGGATCCCTTTGCTTTGCTTGGGAGAGTCCATATGTAGACTTCCCTCTCTATCGGATCTGAATTTGGATCTCGGCTTCCTAGAGAAGCCAAACTCCAAATTTGCATGCAATTGACCATCCTGGGTGGGGAGCATCAGTCATGATTCTACATTGAAGGGGTAGTTAGGAGGAACTCTGGGAGTTCCATGCCAAAATCCACCCAAAAACAATGCAAGGTGCAGTCAAACTGCATGATCTGGGCCCGTATTCATGGCCATATTGTGCATGGTGCTAGCCACTATCAGGTTCAACGGCTAGGTGTGGCCATTGTAGTCTTCAGCGGCCAGATGTGGTGGCCACTCTTCTTGAGAGTGGCCAAGCCTGAATGGGCTAGAACTACCCTTTTTGAGTGGTTAGGACCACTGCTAACTCTTGGAAAGGTCCAAGATGACTCATATGGTCTCCGAATGTTTCCATATGGGTAGTCTCCTAAACATGATGTATTTTAGGTGTTTATAATATCTATCATTGATTGTTTTTTAATACTTTCAAGACATGAAACAAAATGAACATATTAGGAATGAGATAAAAAATACTCAAAAATACTATTGTGATGATGTACTAATTCATCATGAAGAAGATATTTCACTAGTAAATATGCATAAATGAAGAAGAATAAGAAGAATGAAGAGGAAGCATTACAAAAAATAAAATATGAATAATGAACTAAAAGAAGAACAGGAACCAAATCAAGCTAAAGAACATATGAAAGACAAAGATCCATATTGAAGACTAAAGTCTTCAATAACCAAATAATGTAATACATGGGATGTTTGAATATATTATATTATTTGTTACATGCTAACGTACAATCTTGGGTACATCCTTTAGATTAGGAGTGTGTCTTAGATTAGGATTTGAGTAGTTACTTTATGCAATATAATAAATACACAAGCGTTGTTAGAATTTGCAAGGTACTTGATATTGTAAATGTGCATGTTATCCATGTGTACATGAGTCTATAAATTAGAATATGAAGTGTCATATGAATATGGAAGGCAAAGAGTCATATTCTATTATATTTTGACCTTGGTAGTAGAAATGAAATGAAGAGAGTGTAAGAGCATATTAGAGTAGAGTACAAGCTCAAGTTAGATATAATGTAGAGCATGTATGAAGAATGGAGCATTTGAGATCACATTTTGTATGAAGATCCCATTTTTTTGAGTTTTCATTAATGGTAGTTTTATGAGTTATTATAGAATTTTCTTATGAGTTTTACATGCTTATTATATTTCCATTATCATATATTTATTATTGCATGCTCATTTTATGCCTTGTGGTGGCATTTCATTAAGTATTTTAGCATTAAAATCTAACACTTCATTACATTTATTAATGACTTCTTAAGGAAGCCATGGCATATTTTATGAAGTAGAAAAGTAGTGCTTTGGAAATTTTCAAATTTTTAATGGTGAAAGTTGAGACAAAATAGGAAAAAAGTGAAGGTATTGAGGACTAATAATGGTGATGAGTATTTCTCTAGAGATTTTGATGCATTCATCAAGTTGCATGGCATTGCAAGTCAAAATACAAATCCATATTCCTCATAAAAAAATTGAGTTGTAGAAAGGTTGAACAAAACATTATTGGAGAAGAAAAGGAACATGGGCTATGATGCACACTTGAGTAAAGGATTTTAAGCTAAAGTGGTGTACACTCCAAATTATGTAAGCACTCTATCCACTAGCTCTATTTTGAGTGGAAATACATTGAAGGAAGCTTGAAGTTTTAATAAGCCTAGTATAACACACCTCTAGTTTTTTGGATGTGAAGTCTACATGCATGCACTCAAATAAAATAGGAAAAGGCTTCACAATAAGACTATTAAATGCACTCACATTGGTTATGGTAAAGAAATAAAAAAATTAGGCTCTAGATTCCTTCAAAATATTGCCATGTATACGAAATTCATATTCAAAAAGGAGTCTAATGGTGGAAAGCAAACAAAGTTTTGTACTTAGTAATATCATGTAAAATAAGGAGTAACCTATATAAAATTAACAAGCTAAAAATTATATGCAAGTGGTTCAAAATGCAAGTGTAACTTCCATTTACACACCAATGCGTGAGTTGCAATATATTATAATTGAATCTAGTTGTGAAATAAAATTGCAACAAGAGGATGAATCTATTATAAACATTAATCAATGGTGGAGAGCAATCTATAAATGAGATGCAACTCAAAGATTCAAAAGTTGATAAAATTGATCAAGTACCAAGAATATATCTTCAAAAAATAACACTTGAAAGGTATGGTTATCAACCATCTCATTTTAGTTATTTTGCATTGTCTTCCATGTGTAATAAACCAAAGAATGTTGAGAGGCTCTTAGCAATAATGAGTAAATCTACTAGAAAAATGCCATTGAAGAAGAGATGAAATGTCTTAAATAAAGTCAAACTTAGGATTTACAATCATTGCCAAAGGATAGGAAGCTAGTTAGTTATAAATGGGTATTCAAAATGAAATACAATGGTATGGTTCAATATAGATATACAAATCTAGATTGATGGCAAAATGATACTCTCAAGTTGAGGGTACGGACTATGATAAAATATTTTCTGCTATGTAAAATTTAGCTTCAACCCAATTGTGTTAGCATTGGCAATTGCTTATGATTAAGAAATAGAGCAAATGGATGTGAAAATAATATTTTTGTATATAATTCTCAATGAAAATATATGTATGCAATAACCAAAAGGATTAAAGCAAGTGGAATTGATGGTTTGATCTACAAATTGAAGAAATCACTCTATTATTTGAAGTAGTCTCCAAGGCAATGATATCACGGGTTTGACAAGCATGTGATAGGGTGTGGTTTGTAAGAAGTTATGGAGATAATGATCTCTAATTTGGGTAATCACTTTATTATTTTAGATTTGTATGTTGATGATATTCTTTTGTTTTGTAATTCAAAGGAACTGATAAAAGAGTCCATGTCTAAATTATCAAGTGGATTTTACATGAAACATCTTGGTACATTGCACTATTGCTTGGGAATTGAAGTTAGAAGTGAAAACATGAAAAAATCTTTACATAAGCCAAATAAGATACATTGAAAACCTACTTGAACTCTTTAGAATGAACAAATGCACTTTGGTGAATACTTTGTCTAAAGTAACATTCACATTGTCAAAGAAAATGAGTCCAAATAATAAGCAAGAATAAGAAGAAATGAAAAATGTGTCATACACTAGTGCGATTGAAAATATCATATATGGAATGGTGTGCACAAGATAAGATTTGACCCATGTAATCGTAATTATGAGTAGATTCATGTCCAATCTAGATAACCAACATTGTGTTGTTGTTAAGAGGATATTAAGATATATATGAGGGATAAGAGATTATGCAATATACTAAGAAACTACATGAAACAATAAAATATAAGGATTTATTGAATTTGGTTTAGGAGGAGATGTAGATAAAGTAAATTCTACAAGTCAATCCATCTTTACATTGTTTTATACTGTAGTAAGTTACATGAGTAAGAAGAAATAATTTGTTGCACAATCTATGTAGAGTACATTGCTACTATAGAGGTCTCCAAATAAGTTATATGATTGTATTTGCTATGTAAAAATATTGGTTTCAAGAAAGGATCAATTCCTCTCAAGTGATAAGTAGTGCAATTGATTTGACAATAAATCCCAAGTTTCACTCTTACAAAAATCATATTAGAGCAAAGTTTCACTACATTAGAGAAGTATGGAATTAGGTGAAATACTACTATTTTATGGTGAATTCATAAAGGAACGCTTCATATGAATTTATTAAATCGTTGTATGGATAGAAATTTACTTGGTTTCAAGGCAAGATGGGCATGCAATCTTATATAGAGTACTCACCAAGTGGGAGATTGTTAAGTGAGTGTATGTGGGACAACTAGTCTATCCATTAAAAACTTATTTTGGGTAATTGACCAAAATTAGTGGATTTCATAATGATTCTTTACTCTTTATAAATAATTTGGAAGAGAGGTAGTCATAAGTATAACCCCAAAAATTAAAAAAATCTATTATTTTTATTCTTGCATGTATATTCTCTACCTATCTCTAATTTTACTTTCATATTTATTTTTTTTGCTTTTTCTAGTTTTGTGTATAGGTTTCTTGGTATTTTCAACACTCATGTTGATTTAAAAATAAATTTATTAGCAAACACATCTCTTAGATATAGAGGATGACCATAACTAATGATAATAATGTGCTATAAAATTTCATAAATGAGAATATATTAACTATTTTTTATTATGAATTTAAATTGACAAAATAATAAACATTATAAAGGTGTAAAGTGATATTTTAATAATATATATTTGGTAAATGTTTCACAAAAAAAATGTATCCATAATATGATTGAACCTCTCATTAAAATCAAACTCAAAATTGTTGATTGTGTTGTAAAATCCATGAGATTTAGAAAATATGCATCTAACATATAAACCATGATTGTCAAATTTTTCCATCCCCAAAGGCTATGATGTTATTCTATCAAAGTAATGGAAGAGTACATCACCCTCGACTCCTTTTCCCTAGCAGGGAAATTTGTAGGTGGAATGCTCGACATGGAATCTCTTCGTTGATGGGTGGCGATTAAGTGGAAAACCAGGGGTTGCCTAGAATTGGTAGTCATGTCCAAAGGATTATTCATGATATATCTCAGTATGTAAGAAGATGTATATCACATCTTATAAGGGATCCCATGGTTCTTCAGAAGAAGGAGTCTCTTCCTGTGCAAACAGGGAGTGGACTTCGATCCAGAATCCTAGAATATCAACTATGCTCCCATTTGGGTCTAGCTCCCAAATCTACCTCCTCACTTTTGCCACAAGGATGTTTTATGAGGGATATCCCAAGCGATTGGAGAGCTTGTTACTATCGACCCAGCAACACGAGCCTGATCATGATTAATGCAAGCCCGAATATGTGTTAATGTCAATTTGGAGTCCCAGCTCTCGAACCATGTTAATATAATTTATGGGTCTTACCATCGATGTTAGCTAGTGGATTATAAAAATAAACCCTCATTTTACATCGAATGCCACTCCCAGGGGCATCTCCCAACCTAATGCCCAACCCTAAAAAGTACATAGAGTGACTTCTAGAAATCACTTCACCCGCCCCATAAATAATCCTAGAAGATGAAAGTAGGACCACGTTAGGACCATAAATGCAAGAAGCACGCCCCCTCTTCTCTAATAAATGACATGAGTAAGGTAAGTAGTATGGTCAACTCCTCTAATAAGTTTAGTTTGCTCAAAAATTTTAGTCTCAATGCTAAAAAATTTGATGAGAAGCACCCTTGAAAGTAAATCCTTGTTTCAAACCAACTGAACCAACCCCCCCAAAAGTAAATATTTCCCAAAAAATCCATTTTCCATCCCTATCCCTATGCCCTAATTCCCTGTCGAATATCAGCCTCGAGTCCTAGGGCCCTCCCTCCAAAATCCCCCAGTAACCCAAACCCCCACCGAGATCTTCCCCACCCAATGGGACTAGATCACCCCACACCCCATATGAATTTCATGACATCGAGGCCGATAATGTCCAATCCTCCCATGAATCCCCAGAAGCATGGAGCCCTAAACAATCTAGGAGCTTCAATAAATATCAAATAGATATGAGAGGTAATAAAAATAAGGTCAGACCCTCTAGGGATGATCTAAGGAGTAGAGGCACAATAGAAGACATAGCCATTGGTACTCAACAAAATCTACTTTAGGAATTGGGAATGTACAACAAGGAAGAAACAAAGAGATCCAAACCTCCTGTGTAACAAGGCAAAGGGGGCAAAAAACCATACAAAAGTTCAAAATGAATATCCTCTATTGGAATGTTAGAGGTTTAAATAGGGTAGCTAAACAAATATTGGTTGCTTCTATATGAAAGGAATAAAATCCCACTATTTTTCTAGTTTAATAAATCGAGTTAGGAGAGCTTTGGTCACCTAAAGTTGCCAAGGTTATTTGGAGAAAATGTGAGTTTGCTTTTACACCTACCTCTGGTACCTCATATGGACTCCTCTGTCTCTGGGACCTAGCCAAGGTGGAAGGTAGAGTCATTTCAGATGAAGGTCATATGTCCAAGGTCATATGTGGAAGGGAGAGTCATTTCAGATGAAGGTCACAGAAAACCCACTCTCCAAAACATTGTTGTGGGTGCAAAGATATTTTAGATTACACTTTGTTGTAATGTTATATCATTTTTAAAATCCCTAAAGGGGATTCATTGTAACATATTTAAAAGAGATCAATGTAATTTATATAGCCAAATTTGTTACAATTTGGTTTCTTTGTGCATTGTGTTGCTTTGTCTGTTTTATGGTGCATGTTTTCACACTTTCACTTTGCAAAAAAAAATATTTGTTCAACAACAACAAATACCTATTCTACAATAACAAATGTCTATATAGCAACAAAAATGGGTTCCCATCCAACATCAATGCATTCTCATTGTTCCATCTCATGCTCAATCAATTCAATATCAATCCTCATCGACACCAAATCAACCTCCAATCACTTTCAATATTAAATGGGTCGACCAACAATAATATCCACTCCATACTAATTATCCACCTTCTACATCACAATTCTATAATCCACTCTACTCATATCAATTGGAACCACCCATTATGAACACTCTAGTTTATTCCATGCAAACACCACATGCTCCTTCTGATGAGTTTCATATCGTGAGGGAATAGGTAAAAAATTTATACTTGTGCACAAGTGGTTATGGACCTCAAAATTCCACTTATATTCAATTGTGCAATGATCCTATAAACCCATCTATGGCTCTTCACGCATATCCTTACAGGTTTGAAATACCAAAATTTGAAAAAATCAAAAGTATAAAATATCCAACATAACACATCAATAACTATTGGTTTACCTACTATCAAATCAATAGTAGAGATATCATGCTTCACACATTTCCTTTGTCACTTGGAGGCTAGGCCCTATATTGGTATGATAATCTTCCCCGACATAGTCTACTCATGTCTAAGCAATTAGAAAATGTATTTTTAGAGTACTTCTTGATCAATATCAAGAAGAAAATGTCATTATTAGACTTGTATAGCTTATGACAATACTATGAAGAGCCTATTACAAATTATGTTTATAGGTGGCATGTCGTTATTCATGATCTGACTTTTTCCATACCACCTATGAAATTGGTCAAGCTATTTGAAAATCTAACAACATCACACATTTGAAGATACTATCACTCAAATAAAAGTGATTGAAGACATCAAAGTTCAAGTAGGGAAGATTAAACTTTGTAAGAATTTAGATTACCCTACCAACATAAGGTTCAGTAGGAACCTTGCCAATCCTAGCATGCCCAAACCATCACAAAAAAATCAAGTGGTCCTGAGTGCACAACCTATCTCGTCGCACCAACACTTTCAACCACAACAACAAGGGCCTTACCAAACCAATCCACCCCCTCTATCTAACTAATTATTGGCTCACATTTTGCATCCTCCTTACCAACCCCATAACTGGACTCCCTTGTTTGAGCCTTTGCCTAACTTATTTAAAAAATTGTATGATGCCAGATATATTCCTCTATCTGACATAAAACCTGATGATCCCAATCGTCCAAAACCAAGAGGATATAATGAGCATACATTTTATGAGTATCACCAACAAAGGGGGCATGACATCAACACCTATTGTATTTTTTGATACCTAGTACAAGACCTAATTGATCATGGAGCTATACAAGTCTCAAATCCTCTATCTTCCCAAAATCAAAATTAGGGTATTTACTAAAATCCTTTTCCTGAACATGAGGTACCACATACTCAAACCACTAGTTCCACATCACAAACTAGGCCCAAAAATGTCAATCATGTAAGTTGTTTCCCATCTCAACAAGGTTTCATGGGAATGATCAATGTTATCATATGCAACCAATGGTACCCTCCCCACATTGATCCACAATGCAATACTCCTACCATACCAACTTCTTCTAACATACCATTGATATTAAACACTCCTCCTACCATACCATACAACATCATTACTATTTGAAGCATCCTCTCACACCAACTCTATATTTCCTTTGCATGGTTGTTCATATATGAGCTCTTGTAGCAATCACAACCTCATTGTAAGGCTTAAAATGATATTCTATACACTATTGGTATCTAAACAAGCAACACTAATGTTTTTATTAGCTTTTATGACAATGGACAAACATGTATGCAACCATATATCATTTTCTACGATCATGAGATCACCACTCTTGAAGGTGAGGTGGTCAATCACCCTTATGCATATCATGGTCTGTATTAATAATGTCACCTACAAGCATGTCCTTATCAACATTAGGTCATCTATTAGCATAATTTCCACAGTCGTCCTTCATTATTTACACATTCTACCTACTCCCACCCTCGATTTGTGGGCTTTTGATGGCTCTATGTATACCATAGTAGAATCTATCATTCTACCCATAAAATTAGATGTCAAGACCATCTCTACGCTATGCCATATTATCATAGGGGAGATGCAATACAAAATTCTTCTAGGGAGACCATGGATTAGGGGCATGCAATGTGTTCCTTCCATATTATACAATGTGTCCCATCCTAGCATACAATCCATTCATGACTTCGATCACCCTCATATGCATCCATGAATATTAGTGATGTCAATACTCTTGGTCCACCTACAAACCACACAATTTTTGTTTATGATGGTATCGATACATCTTCAAAAATACTTAAGATCAATCAACCTATAGATATATTTTGTGCAACTGCAATCACATATCTAATGTAGATTTTGCAATGCACTAATTTTAATGCTTTAATTGGTATGGATTTGGTTTTGGGTATCATGAACAAGGAGATATATCCCTCATTGACCTACCTTTTTAGTAGACTATAGATAAATCAGGTCTAGGCTATCATCATGACCACATCATCTTAGAGGATTAACTCCAGCACCTTACCCTCAATCCTACAAAGAATAATTTTGACACCAAGTCTAAGTACGATCTTCATAGCATTTGTCTCTCCCCTCATTCCATGGTGAACATCCTTACAATTTTTTTTCAAGAATCCTTATTGCATTGCACTACTTACACTTATGGTATCAATGATTTCATTCAAAACTTTGATGCACTATCACTTGTATTTTATACCTCTAATGATGCCCCTATTCCCATTTCTTCTTTACCCATCAACCCATATGACCACTTGCCAAATTGAATATGATTTCAATAATCTCCGCATCACCCCCACTCTCCACCAATGGTTTTTCACCCCCACTTAAACCAACCATTACCTTCATCATAATTTGATGTTTCTTCTACTAACTCTACATCCTTGCTTCCCTCAACTACTTAAATAAATATGATCTTCATAGTTATATTTACCTCACTTCTCTATGATGCCCATCTAGATAGAAACATCTATACTAATCTTGACTATATTAAATTTGACCATATTTATTTTGAGCCTTCTTCATATGACTTTCTTCCATCAAAATACTTGCTAAACTTAGCTAGTGCTCCACTTTCCTCAATCCCACATCATTCTTTATTTAATCATATAGAATTATTTCATGATGATGAGGCTTCTATCCCTAACATCATAGATGACCTATATTCTACTCTTATTTCAACTCAACTCAAGGATGGCTCTGCTAGGATCCTAATCCTAACTTATATTATATAACTAATATCTCTCATTTTATTATGGACCATCGTGTCCTTTCACATCATAACCATTAGATAGGTTTATATATGCATTCATAGAAGGTATCATTGAGCATCAAAGAACATAAATCATTACATCTCCTTGTGAGCACTTGGCAGGGCAACCTCCATTTGAAACAATGATCTAAATAAAAGTGATTGTTAATTTATTTATTTGCACTCATTTTCCATTGTTCTCCATTGAATTCCAATTGATAGGAACTGTTGGTCATCAAATCCGCACAGGAAAGGACTTTCGGTGGGTTTGCGCACCTTGGACCTACGACCAACATTGAAAGGCCGAGGGGAAGAGATGCCCCTCATGTCAATCTCCGGAGAAAGGCCAGCTCCTATACTAATCTACTTTTGGGGTTTAAGACAAGAGTGCAGGAAAGAAATAAACAGGGTAAGGGTTAGGAAAAGAAATAAAAAATGGTAAGGGTTAGAGAATGATGATTTAAGGTGGGAGAGAATAGGAAGCACGATTACTCGCTAACAACTCGAATAGCAGCAATAAATACCAAGAATAGCATGAAGGAAATGAAATGCCGAACTTCCTATGTATCCTCTAGATGGGTTCATAGGGTTCTCCTTTCTCTCTCACTGGAATTTAGGGTTCAGAGTAACAGCGATTGAGATAAGGGAATAATAGAAACCTCAATCCACCAGGCAGCATAAAAGAAAGCGACAAGGCATTTTTCCTCTCCTATGTATCCTTCAAGATGAATTTCAGGGGTTCAGTCCCCGATCGCACATCAAATTCATGGTTCAGAGTCTCAGTATGCAAATGAGAAAAGATAAAGAATTAAGCACAAAAGGCAGCATAAAAGAGAGAAATATAGCACAAAAGTCTTTAGTATTAAATGCAAGACATCAAGTTACAGCAGCTCTCTAGCAGAAAGTTCCCCCCCCTTTTTACATTGTAAAGCTTGGGTTTTTATAGAGGACCCGGCCCTCTGAATCATTATTACAAAAATGGTGGAGTACACCCTCGAGCCCTGAGAAATTGGCTCTTCGTTGATGCTGCGGATGATCCCTCAAATCGGCTACCAAAACTGGTAAGGGTGACCGAGTCAGCCAAGGAAAGACACATTAAATGAGCCACCTGGGTGTCCTTGGATCGTAGGTGCGGTGCTCGAGTGGTGGCCATGCTTGCCGGGCTCTTCTTCTCGGGCTGATACTTCGCATCCAATTGCCAAAAATGAGCAACGGGCTTATCGGGCAAGAAAATATGCATTTATGAGGCTCTTTGACTACCTCAGGAAAATGCCCAACTTGGGAAGCATTCCTAGGAAGCGCCTCACTAATTTTTGCTTCGCAAAAATACTTCGAGGGTGTGGAGTGCCAAATTCGATCTCCCTCTATCCTTTGCTGCTTCGCTGGTGAAACTGCTTCACTGATAGGTCGGGAAAATGCTTCGGGCCGATCTTCTTTTGAAATGGTGGTTCGGGGGAGTTTCGACTGAAACACTTTCTGACCTCTACTGCTTCAGGTGAAAACTGGCCAAAGTGGGTTTTAGAAATACTTCGAGCCCGAAGTAATTTCTTTGCCTTAGCTGATTTGGGCCATCTTTTCTTCTTCGATGAAGTTGCTTGGATGCCGCTTCACAAAATTCTTTGCCCGAAGTAGTCGCTGGGAATACTTCGGGTGCGAAGCATTTTGTTCACTTTCTCGACAAAGTTCTCACCCGAACTGATGATTTGAAGTGCTTCGGGCCTGAAGCTTTTTTTCTTTTTATTTTGTCCACCAGGGGGCGATAGGGAAAACCAAAATTGCTATAACTTATAAACAAAAGAAAACTTTCAACAAAACAAATATCATACAAAGTTTTAATTTTTTTGCCCCTTGGTGGAATGTGACAATATTGTCAACATTCTTAGTGGCTCACGGGGCAACGAGCTCATCTCGGTGGTAGAACCCTTAGTTTTTATCCATTGGGCTAGAGTTACCTCCAGACCCCTCTCTTTGCTCCTTTTCTGGGGGTGCTTCCATAGCTTGTCCTTCCTCTTCCTCTTCTCTCTCCTCTTCTTCTGCTACTGCTTCTTCTCCTCCCATTGTCATTGCTTCTACTACATCTTTGACCATTGGCAATGGGGCCAGGTGGGCACAGATGTCTCTTAAGGTTCAGAAAATCTGAGTCCAGACGCTTTTCATGAACAGCTCCTGATCCTCCAGGGATTTGACCAATGCATGGAACTTATCGATCTGCTAGATTTTTGCATGCTGGGACCTGGTGTACAGATCATTTAGGGAGGTGGTGATTCTACAGTATTTCAATATGTAATCAACAACTTGCTTCTCTGTTATTGGTTTGGCCCACTCGTCTATCTCTGAGATGTCGCCTTCAAACTGCTGCCACTTCGGCATGATTTCTTCCTTGACTAAGGGCTTCCCATAATTATCTATGAAGCTCGAGAAGCCTAAGGAGAAGAGGTCCTTGAAGTAGCCCATTGATGTGCGCCTCTTGCTTTCGAATGTGTCCAATAGGATTTTTGCCTTTTGAGCTTTCTTGGCTATGGATAAAAAGGCGTGAACTGTGGCCTGGGCAGTTGACCAATCCCTCACTGTCCGACTCATCACTGTGAGCTTCAAATCTTGAAACCTTGCATTTTCGACCTTGAGGGCCAGCTTGAGTCGGGCTCTGAAATTCTGAATGACCACTTCGATGATTGGTCCTCCTTTGATGGTGGCAACCCGGGCTTCTATGGTGTAAGCTAAAACTGAAAGGGCACTGGCAGCCCGAGACCTAAAATTCTTGAGCAGATGTGAGTGAATCTCCTTGATTTTGCTCCTATCAAGTAGCCCTAGGCCTTCCTTCTCGTGTAGCTATATATGAGCTTGCAAGATCTCACTTTCAAGCTCCTTGGCCCTCAAATAATTTTTGGCCTGCCTTTGTGCTTGATTCTCGGCTGTGCACTCCAGTTGTGCTATCCGTAGTTTTAGGGCATGTGCTTCTTTTTGCATCAGCTTGCACTACTCTTTGGTCTCTACCAATTTGGAGCAAGCCCTTGCTAACTCTTCCTCTAGCTTGATATTAGCATTCTCGACTTTGAACCTACGCTTGTTGGCAATGTTGGCATGCGCCTTGAAGGTCTCGATTCCCATGTGCATAGAGGCGGACTCCTTGTCCACGTTCAGATGTTCCAAGTCCTTTTCTTTATCCTGATATTCATAGTCCTCTGGAGTCATTTCATCCAGGGGCTTTTGGACTTTGGGTATCTTCTTTACTTTATGCAACTTTCCCGCCTCGAAATCGAAGATGGCACATTTCTCAACTTGAGCGAGCGAGTGCCCTTTCCTATTTCTTGCCTCTTTTAACATTCTCTCTATGTTATGTCGAGCTTGGAGGAGTTTTTTGGCCAAGGGGGATTCCCGTATTGGTGACAGCTCGGAGTCGAATGCGGCTGGATCTACAACCGAGGGATTGAACAAATATAAGGAGTTGAAGGGGATAGCCTCACCTGAAGGTTCGGAAATAGGGGTGACGAGGGCTTCGATGAGTGGGAGCACATTATGTACAATGGAGGAATGAGCCTCAAGTTTCAGTATTGGACTATTAGCTTCACCTTGGTTGATGACCGAAGGATTGGCGGTGTGGCTGGGTGAAGTAACTTCAACAAGTTTGTCCTGGCTGGAAGGCTTGAGGGGAGTAGTTAGGGACACAGCGTAAGGAGGTGACTGACCTTGTGGAGGCAATGTGGATAGGTGAGAGCTTTTAGCCAGGACTGGGGTAGACTTATGAGCAACCAGAGCATAAGGTGAAGAGAACGTACCTGCATGCCCTCCTGGCAGAGCGGCCATGGTGATCTCCTGGGTGATCGACCCTGGTTCCTCTTGGGCCTCGGTACTCTCGGCTTCCATGACTTCCATGAGTTCCTCCACATTGATGACATCTATGTTTGGGATCGTTTCGGCACTTGGTGGAGTTCCTCCATCGTTTGCTTCGATCGAGCCCGATACTGATCTTTCGACAGGGGTGCTCGAAGTGCCTGTACACGATCGCTTTGGGAAGCTTAGGGGTGCTTGTGTAGGTTCCCACTCCTTTATTTTCTTCCTCTAGAGGGGTTGCTTCTATTCTTCTATTGTTGTCTCAATATCCTTGGATGGACTTTGTAGTAAAGCTTTTGGCATGGCCTTGGCTTCTTTTTCCTTGGGGACATTATCAGTCCTTTCAGGGCTTTCGCCCGAACTTGGGATGGCTGGTGGAACAAATTCAGCAAAGGACAAGGGTTCCCAAGACCCAATATTGGTCTGATACACAATTTTGAATTCCCTGTCCATTGTTAGAATCCCATAAGAATTCATCTTTCAACGATGGACTCGAAGAACACAAGCTTATACTGAGAGGGGGGGTGAACAGTATAAGACCGCTTTTTACTTTTTCCTTCAAATCAACTTTCAATTCAATATTATGTAGTGTATAGAAAGCAGTATTAATAGTCGTAATCAAAGCAATGCACAAAACACCATCCACAATAGAGACACAGCAATTTACGTGGTTCACCCAAAGCGGGTTACTCCACGGATAAAATCTTTCACAAAAATTTATCAACAAATTTGGGAATACCTTTCCCGATTACAATGTTTATGGGCACCAACCCAGATGAGACACCAATCCCCTAGCTTTGTTCTGTCTGATGATCCTCTAGAAGACCTATACCTCCTCTTCCCTTAGCAAATGGAACTCTATCCACAGAAGACACCTGTCTTCCCTGCTCTGGCTGGAGACCTCTGTCCTCAACTCTATCACCTCCAAAGCTGGTCCTCAAAATTGCACTAAACATAGTCCTTCGATTTAGCATAAATGTCCTCAATTTCTTTCTTTGATCTGCACCAAACACAGTCCTTCGGTCTGGAACAAATGTCTTTGTCCTCTTTTTCTGGTCTGCACAAAAACACAGTCCTTCGCTCTTTTTGCGCAATCACAGCTGCACTTGATCAAACTTCGACCTCTGCACCTCTACGCAATTTATAGCCACATAGTATTCATGCACTCTGCTCCCTTGTGATCTCTCTCACTTGGAATATTCGACAGAATGCACTCTACTCTCGATGATCAAACTTTTTCTCTTCACACAGACTACGAACGCCGCTCTTCGAACACACACTATAATTGATATTTTTTCTCTCCAAGTAGCCCTGTTTTTATACTAATACTTTCAAGATCAAAACCTTGATCTTAGTCGGCTATTACCCTTAACTTCATCAGTTGCAAAACCATAAACTGCGTCGGCTCAAATTTAACTCTGTCGGCTTCAACCACCTCTGTGGTTCTGTAGCTTTTCTCGTGAGACTACAACATGTTGTGATATCACGACACCTTTGCAACCGAACATTATCTTATGGATTTTGTTGTGATATCGTGACACTTTTTACTTTTTCTGACGTCATCTTCACTCCTATCGTGAAATCGTGACCCTTCTCACTTTCTCAACCTTTTCTCGGCTTGCACTAGCAAAAACAGAACATGTCATGAAATCGTGACACTTTCGCTGCCTTGAGCTTCTCTCTACCTTACTCCCGTGAAACTAGAACATGTCATGAAATCGCAACACTTTTGTCTTCATAGCCTTCCTCTCTACTTTTGTCATGAAATCGTGACACTTCACCTATGGAAGACATGCTTTCAGTTTCTATTGCAAAATCATGACACTTCTACTGTCGTCTACTATCTTTTCTCCTTGTCGCGAAATTGTGACACTTTTTGCATCCGTACGCTATCTTTTCTGCCTGTCGCAAAATCATGAAACTTTCTACATTCATACACTTTTCTTTCATCCTATCATGAAATCGTGATGCTTTCATCTTTCGAAAGCTTTCTTTGCAACCAATCATGAAATCTCGACGCTTCTCATTTCAGACTCTTCTCTTTGCTGCATGTCGCAAAATCGTGACGCTTCTCACTTCAAGCTTTTTAGCATGTCACAAAATCACAACAGTCCTCACTTTGTCTTTTGCAACATGTCATTAAATCATGACTATTCTCTCTTTGAACTCTGTAGCATGTCGCAAAATCATGACTTTTCGAGATACTTTATCTCTCTTTGAACTTGTCACGAAATCATGACAGTTCACACTGCGAACTCTCCCTTCTGCATCATGTCGTGAAATCGTGACACTTTTTCGTCCGTACAACCTTCCTTGCATTATGTCACGAAATCATGACACTTTCCCTTCTTTGCCTTCCTGCACTTTTTGAGTCACGAAAATGCGACATGTCGCGAAATCGTGACACTTTCCTCCTTGCTTTCTTTCTCTGCCAACATGTCACAAAATCATGATAGTTTTGCCTGCTTCTTCTCTCTCTTCCAACATGTCATGAAATCATGATAGTTTTGCCAGCACTTTCTCTCTCCTCTAAAATTTCGTGAAATCACGACAATTTTTCCAGAAATTTCTCTCTCCTCTAACATGTAGCGAAATCGTGACAGTTTTTCCAGCCTGCTACATACTTTTTCTAACTTGTCTTTTTTTCTTTGATCTTTTGCAAATGGGCTACTATGATCTTCTTGGAAACCCACTGTCCATGCTCTGAATAATCTGACATTAAATAAAATTCCTTCAAGAGCTTCTTGACATCAATGACAACTTCTACACTTGAGCAAAGGCAATGTACCCAAGGTACCCAAAATTGCCAACAATCTCCCCCTTTGTCATTGATGGCAAACCTTTACTGAAAACACATCTCAAGAGCCAAAATTGAAACCAATTGTGCTAACAACTGAGAATCTGCATTTGAATTTTTTCTCCCCCTAACTTGAAGCTCTTCTCTTCAATTGATGCTCTCCCCCTTACTCATATCTCTCCCCATTTGTCATCAATGGCAAAGGGTCACCTTTGGGGCTTGGGACTAAGAATGAGCCTCTTAGCTTAGTCCCTCCCCCACCTCCTGATGAGGTGATTAAAACAGGGGTGGGAGTAAAACTCCCATTAGGCACTGATCATCATCATCGTCTACAATTTCCTTTTTGGGCCCTCTCTTGAATTCTTTGTCAATATTTCTGTTCTTGTCACTATTTTTGTTTTTGTTCTCATCCATGTTCTTGTCCACGCCTTGATCCTTGGACCTGTTTATACCACTTTTACTATTCCTGTACCTTTGAAGTTCAGCTCTACACTGTCTAGCTGTGTGACCTGCATTGTTGCACTTATAGCAAGTAACAATATTATTTCTTTTAGGCATGCATGTTCTTTGAAATTGCCTATTCTGACTAATGGTGTACCTATTATTTACCTTGTAGAAAATTGCCTTATGCCCAAACTGATTACAAGAGTAGAAATACCCATTAAAGAAATTACCACTTCTGAAACTGTCATTTACCTTCCTTACTTGAGTCATGCAATGCGAAGCCATGTGACCAAACCTGTGACACGCAAAACATCTACCGTGAAATTTTCTTTTATTTGACCTCTTGGGTCCCAAAAACTTCTTCACATTCAAAATTTTGTTTTCTATTTTTGCGCATCTATCACTCATAGACTCATGAGTTGAAGTACTTTCTTCATCAGAACTCTGTTCCTTTTGAAATCTCTTGCTAGATTCCCCAACCTTTTCCTTGTGCGGCTTAACAAAACCAAGACCTGTTTTATCTGTTGGTTTTCTTTGACCTTTGATGAGAGATTTAACCCTTTTGGAGCTATCTTGAAACCTGTATAGATTATCCTTGTACTCTTTAGTTTCCACTTCCAAAGAATCCATTTTCTATTCCAACTCATTATACTCAAGAATCTTAGACTCTAACTCGTCCTTGAGTTCTTGTGTCTTAGCCATAGAGAAGTCAAGACTTTTTGTAAGATCATCTCTCTCCATACAACATTCATCTAACTTATCCTTGAGTCTGGAATTCTTCTTTCTTTCCTTTTTCAAAGCACTAAGAGCATTAGTAAGTTCACTTTCAAGATCCTTTATTTGTTTGCTTTCCGAATCATCGAGTCTTTTACAGATTTCTTATTACTAGAGGTGCTACCCTTTTCAAAAACCATACATGCATCTTCCTTATATTTTTTTGAAGCATCCTCATACATACTAGTAACCAATTCATTATTTGTGCAATCATCCTCAAGGTGACCAAAATTTCCACATCTAAAACATTTCATGATAATGAATCTATGTTTCGGTTCTTCCTCTTTTTTTGATATGAACAATATCTCATTTTCACTATCACTTGAAGAACTTTCACTATCACTACTCGAACACTTACTTGTTTTTTCCAGGTAGAAACTCTTCTTGTGCTTGTGAGAATACCTCTTTCCTTGATTGTTGTGCTCATCTTTGTTCTTTCTGTGATGTTTGTGCTTTTCAAAATCCTTGCTCTTAGAATCTTGTTTCTCTTCATCACTTTCATTCTTGGAAACAATACAGTCAATAGCATAATGACCAAACTTTCCACAATTGAAACATATTATGTTTTTCTTTCTTTTGAGCTTTCTAGAGAACTTGCCTTTCTTGTTGTAATATGCCTCTTCATCACTAGAAGACTCATCACTCTCTTGAAGTTGTTTACCCTTGGATTTCTTGGTAGCTTTGAAAGCTGCTTCTTGCTTGACGTCAACCTTTACCTGAGTTCTCAACCCAAATGCTGTAAGAATGCTATGAAGCTCATCCTTTTTCAGTTTATCCAAATATTTAGCTTCCTCAATAGCAGAAATATTTTCACTAAATTTATTAGGAAGAGATCTTAAAATCTTATCACAAACATCATTTTTAGCAAGCTCAAGTCCTAAGTCTTTCATGGAGTTAACAACCTCATCCATACGAAGCATGTAGTCACTAATATTTTCATCATCATTCATCTTGAGTTGTTCAAACATACCTTTGAAATGTCTCAACTTGGCCTTCTTGACATTTGCATCACCAGTATGAACCACCTGCAATTGTTTCCACATTTCACTAGTTGTCTTACAGTGAATTACTTTGGTGAGATCTACTTTCTGTAAACCTTTCAGGATTGCATTCATTGCTTTTGAATTGCTATGATGTAGGAGCCTATCTTCTTTAGTATATGGACCATTTATAGGAATAGTGTATCCATCTTCAATCACTTCCCAAACCTCATTCCCAAGTGCCATTAGATGAACCTTCATCCTTGCACTCCAGAGACCAAAATCTGATCCATCAAGAATAGGTGTTGCATTGCCACTTGAATAATCCATTGTGTTCTTTGCTAGCTTTTCCTTCAAGCTGTTAAAATTTCTAAAGGCACCTGCTCTGATACCAATTGAAGAACACAAGCTTATACTGAGAGGGGGGGGTGAATAGTATAAGACCGCTTTTTACTTTTTCCTTCAAATCAAATTTCAATTCAATATTATGCAGTGTATAGAAAGCAGTATTAATAGCAGTAATCAAAGCAATGCACAAAACACCATCCATAATAGAGATAGCAATTTATGTGGTTCACCCAAAGCGGGCTACTCCACGGATAAAATATTTCACAAAATTTTATCAACAAATCTGGGAATACCTTTCTTGATTACAATGTTTATGGGCACCAATCCCCTAGCTCTGTTCTGGCTGGTGATCCTCTAGAAGACCTCTGCCTCCTCTGCCCTTAGCAAATGGAACTCTATCCACAGAAGACACCTATCTTCCCTGCTCTAGCTAGAGACCTCTGTCCTCAACTCTATCACCTCCAAAGCTAGTCCTCGAAATTGCACTAAACATAATCCTTCAGTTTAGCACAAATGTCCTCGATTTATTTCTATGATCTACACCAAACACAGTCCTTCGGTCTAGAACAAATGTCTTTGTCCTCTTTTTTTGGTCTGCACAAAAACACAGTCCTTCGCTCTTTTTGCACAATCACAGCTACACTTGATCAAACTTTGACCTCTGCACCTCTGCGCAATTTACAGCCGCATAGTCTTCGTGCACTATGCTCCCTTGCGATCTCTCTCACTTGGAAGATTCAACAGAATGCACTCTACTCTCGATGATCGAACTTCTTCTCTTCACATAGACTGCGAACATCGCTCTTTGAACGCACACTACAATTGATATTTTTTCTCTCCAAGAAGCCCTACTTTTATACTAATACTTTCAAGATCAAAACCTTGATCTTAGTCGGCTGCTACCCTTAACTTCATTGGCTACAAAACCCTAAACTACATCAGCTCAAATTTAACTCTGTTGGCTTCAACTGCCTCTATGGTTTTGTAGCTTTTCTCGCAAAACTACATGTCACGATATCGCGACACCTTTGCAACCAAACACTATCTTATGGCTTTTGTCATGATATCATGACACTTTTTGCTTCTATTGACGTCATCTTCACTCCTGTCGTGAAATCGTGACCCTTCTCACTTTCTCAACCTTTTCTCGGCTTGCACTAGCAAAAATGGAACATGTCACAAAATCGCGACACTTTCTCTGCCTTGAGCTTCTCTCTGCCTTACTCCCGCAAAACTAGAACATGTCATGAAATCGTGACGCTTTTGTCTTCATAGCCTTCCTCTCTGCTTTTGTCATGAAATCATGACACTTCACCTATTGAATACATGCTTTCAATTTATGTCATGAAATTGCAACACTTCTGTTGTCGTCTGCTATCTTTTCTCCCTATCGCAAAATCATGACACTTTTTGCATATGTACGCTATATTTTCTGCCTGTCATGAAATCGTGACACTTTCTGCATCTGTACGCTTTTCTCTCATCCTGTCATGAAATCGCGATGCTTTCAGCTTTCGAAAGATTTCTTTGCAACCTGTCACGAAATCGCGACGCTTCTCATTTCAGACTCTTCCCTTTGTTGCATGTCACGAAATCGCGATAGTTCTCACTTTGAGATTTTTAGCATGTCATGAAATCGTGACAGTCCTCACTTCGTCTTTTGCAGCATGTCACGAAATCATGACTGTTCTCTCTTCAAACTCTGTAGCATGTCACAAAATTGTGACACTTTTTGAGATACTTTATCTCTCTTCGAACTTGTCGTGAAATCGCGATAGTTCACACTGTGGACTCTCCCTTCTGCATCATGTCGTGAAATCGTGACACTTTTTCATCCGTACAACCTTCCTTGCATTATGTCACAAAATCGTGACACTTTCCCTTCTTTGCCTTCCTGCACTTTTCGAGTCACGAAAATGCGACATGTCGCAAAATCATGACACTTTCCTCCTTGCTTTCTTTCTTTGCCAACATGTCACGAAATCGTGACAGTTTTGCCTGCTTCTTCTCTCTCTTCCAACATGTCGCAAAATCATGACAGTTTTGCCAGCACTTTCTCTCTCCTCTAAAATGTCGCAAAATCGTGATAGTTTTTCTAGCACTTTCTCTCTCCTCTAACATGTCGCAAAATCACGATAGTTTTTCCAGCCTGCTGCATACTTTTTCTAACTTGTCTTTTTTTCTTTGATCTTTTGCAAATGGGCTACTATGATCTTCTTGGAAACCCACTGTCCATGCTCTGAATAATCTGACATTAAATCAAATTCCTTCAAGAGCTTCTTGACATCAATGACAACTTCTACACTTGAGCAAAGGCAATGTACCCAAGGTACCCAAAATTGCCAACATGGACTCTCATAATCCACCATTCTCTTAACTGTTCCTCATCCCAGTATTTCAACTCCTCTTTTAAATTGTCCTTCGCTTTTCTCCAGAAAGTGGAGTCGGGAGTTGGGAATGGGTATAGGTCTGGGTCGAATTCGACCTCCATAGGATAGAAGTCATGCCAAGGAGGCAACGTCCTCATCTCCTCTAAGTGCCACTCCAGGTTCGTGCCATTGGGGTTATTCCTCTACTCCAAAATTTTAGGGTGAGGACAGACGTGGAAGTTTTTGCTTTTCAAATGATCTCTCATCACCCCCAATGGGTCGTAAAGCCACCTCTGTGGTATTTTAAGTAGACCAAAATCAGTGAGCTTCTCCTCCAAGTATATGTTCTACTTCAAGGCAAAGCCTTCGATCACTCCCATATTGAAGGGGAAGTCGCAAGTGTGTGCCCACTTTCACCCATGGTTGTAGGCTTCGTCGGTCGCATCACTTTGTTGAGCAACTTCTAGGGCAAATTGGTACTCCGAAGGGAAAAAGGGCAGCAGGAAGGGCTTCCCTGTGAAGCCAAAAATGCAGATCACAAGCCCTTGTGTCAATTGAAACACATCCCCCCTTTTCTCCAGTACCACTTTATATCTAAGGCAGAGAGGCACCTGAGGGCTAGACTCTGTCAGAATGTACATCACAGGTCCCAAAAACTGTTGATTGAAATGGTAATAGGACTCTGACCTCAGCAAGAGACGGGTCCACTGATATACAGGCAACAGGATCCCATCCTTGTCGACTGGTGAAACATCACAATGGTGAAGGCCTTTTTGTACATGAAATAAGAAGAGCCAAACTAGGAAGGAACAAGGCTGGAAGTGGGGCTCCTTGCTAGCATCCTTCATGGATGTCAACCACGTATTCAAATTTTGGGCCACCCATTTTACCCAATCGAATAAAACTGGGTTGGTGTTCGATCGCGAAGCGTCGGGGGCGTATAACTCTCCTCTGGAAATGCATTCAGCTAGCAACACCTGCCATGGGTATACCAAAGTATCACTTGACAAGCTTCCCACCCATGCAATGATAGATAATATATCTATGTTCTTGAAGGCCTCCAAGGGCAAGGGCATCTGGGGTCACTTACCGAAAGGAAGTCCGCTCTTGAGATTTTCACATAAAAATCTCAGAATGAAGGGATTAGAGGTGAACTTATCCGTTTGTTTGCTCAAGCTGAAATTGTGAATGGTATAGCCTTTTGGTGGCCTTTACTGTGGTGCAAACGCTACCTACACATCCTCCTTCAGAATGGAAAACAATTTTTTACCCGAGGCATCCAACACCTGTCTAGTTTGTGGTTGGTAGTTCTGAGCGATGGCATATATGAGCTCGGGGTAATGATGTGTAGGAGGAACTAGATACCAGTATATGTAGGAATAATATTTCATGGCCCTCTTGTTCTCTGTCAAGAGCCTGCTTCACATGAAGTCGATGGTATGCCGAAGCTCGGCCATGATTCTTGAGAGCTCTGGGTCTCTGATTTTTGCCCACTTATCGACAGGTGGTTCTATGCTAAGCTCATCATCGGACTCTTTCGTTCCTTCCATTACTTTTTCTCTTGGGTGTGGGGGAGGATTGTCCCTTCTAGGTCTCTATTTATTTTCCTCTACGGCTCTCGCCTTCTCTGGAACCATCTCTGGCACTTTTCCTTTCTGAGTGGGGTTCTTCTTTCCCATTACGAATGATTGCAGGCAGAATAACTTGTGAGGTAGAAAAGTTCAGTACCTCAAAACAAGGGATGGGATAATCATGGCGAACAATGGATCCTTTGATGTAGAAGTTCTTCGAGGTGATAGAATGTAGACTCGACTCTCACACTTGCAAATGGTTTGTTCTTTAATGAGCATCTACATTTTATAGCTTTAGAGGGCAACTTTCGGCATTTATGGCAACCACCGTAATTACTTCGTGGGCCTAGCCTAAAAGTATCATTGTGGCATCTGATTGGCTATATGGCGGCATTATACGTGGGGTCATGCAATTCGGGGATTTTATTTTGTATTGAGAACGCAAATCGCTGCCACCTGGTACCCTTGCATGGCTTTTCGATTAATAAACTGCCTTGGGATGAGTGTCATTTCTTTCGTATTGAGTTCATCTGCTTCAGCCCCCTTTTGAGGCTGTTGTTGGCATGTTTTCCCAAGGCATATCTTAAATTTGCCTGCGTCGAAATCAAGGTTCGGCGACATGGAGTTGGCAAATAAAATACTTCGCCGTGAAGTTCTTCTTTGGGCTGATTTTCTTCATTTCGAGCCCGAAGTTCCCCTTTGCTACGCTGTTGCTTCGGTTCATGAATATCGCTGATCGAAACCCATTTCATCGAGGAGGGCCTCGCCAAGAATTACCTCGAATGACGCCTTTGACATGTTTCTTTAGCGAAGCACTTTCCACGTCCTTGATTTGCATGTGGTTTGGTTCTCCGAGGATGAACTGCTTCGCGGCGAACTTCCCTTCAAATGCTACTTCATACCAAAACCCCCCGAAGGCGATTTCGATCGTGCTTTGTGAAGCAAAAACTAAGAATCTAGCTTTTGCGGCTGAAGTGGCACTTGCTCTCCATGATATTTTGAACAGAGTATAGACAAAGAACTGAAACCCTATATACAAAAATATGTACAAGAGTTTTTTTTTTTTTTTTAGAGCACACATACCTCAACGATTGAAGGTCTTCAGGTGGAGACCGTTGATGGAGATTGGTAAAACTTGGCCATTCACATCTTTGAGGATGAAGGAATTAGCCGAATTCACTTTTACTATTTCAAACAGTCTGTCCCAGAACGCATCCATTTTGTCATGATTCCCAAGCTTGGCCTTTCATGAATCCCACTTCCATACCAGGTCTCCTGCTTTGAATATGCGATCGGATGATTTCCTTTTGAACCATTCTCGGGTGACCTCAGCATGCCGTGAAAAGTTCTAGTAGGCCTTTTCATGTTCCTCTTCTAGTTGTAGTAGCTGGACTGGGCGTTCCTCCATCGGGTCAGCTTCGTCTTCTTCCAGCAACTGTAATGCAGGGATCTCAATGTGAGTGGGCACAATGGCCTCCTTGCCATAGACCAGAGCATATGGCAAAGTCTTAATTGACATTTTGATAAAAACTAGATCAGCCCACAAAGCCCAATCTAGAAGGAGGTGTCAAGTTCTTTTTTTTTGATCAATCAGCTTTCTTAGTATCCTCAACAGGGTTTTCTTAGTGGATTCTGCCAATCCATTGCCTTAGGGGTAATAGTTGGAAGACACCTTGTGATATATCCCATACTTGTATAGGAACTCGTTGATCTTTGTGCCTATGAAACCAGGACCGTTATCTATAATAATTGCTTCGAGGATATCGAAGCGGGTAATCAATCCTTCCAGGAAGGTGACGACGGTATCTTGATTGACATGTTTTGTGGGGACTGCCTCAGCCCACCTGGTGAAGTAATCAGTTGCTGTCAGAATGAATTTGTGCCCAGCGGAGGAGTTTGGTGATATGGCCCCTATGAAATCCATACCCCATCGCTAAAAGTGGGCTTCTACTTGTATCGATCGAAGTGGCATCGAAGCATTTCTGTTTCGACCGGTGAATCTCTGGCATTGCTCGCACCTTCGGCAAACGGAGAAGGCATCGACAAAGAGTGTGGGCCAATAGTAACCCGTCTTGATTATCTATAGTGTCATCGCTCTTCCAGTAAAGTGTCCTCCAGATAGTCCTGAATGAAATTCACCCAGGATTCTCCTCTTATCATCATCTTTTATGCATATGATGAGGACGTCGTCGATGTTCTTGAAAAACAGGCCTTCTGGGCACATAGTGTATTGGGCGGACCGCATCTTTTAAATGTCTTCGTTGTGAAGCATTCAGATGTGAGGGGCATCTTTCGATGTTGAAATATTCCACTATTTCACCGACCCAATATTTCTCAGCCTCTTCCTGATTAGCAAGGCATTCTTCTGTTGGCAAGTCATCTAACTAATAGTTTATTATTTTGATCATTGCACTCTTTGCCAGCTCTTGACATAATGCGCGACCACGAACTAGTTTGGTAGGTTTGATCTCAATATCGAACTCTTGGATTTTGCTTACCCAACCAGCTCTCTTGCTTCCCAGTTCCCCTTGAATAATGAAACTACGCACATCGGGGTGAATGACGAAGATTGTGGTTCGACTCTGAGAAATGAATTGTTTGAATTTCCTGAGACTTCATTACTGCATGCACTTGACGCTCGATGAAATTGTACTTTTCCTCATGGGGATTGATTATCTAGTTGAGGAACGCAATGGGACGTTCCTCTTCATATTCCCCCTTTTGCGTCAATACTGCGGCGTAGCTTTCAGGTTCGCCTATTGCATATAGGATAAAATCTCGACTGTAGTCGGGGTTTATCAAGACTGGTGCCTAAACAATTTGGGCCTTGATTTCTTTGAATGCTTTCCTCCTTTATTCTGTCTAGACGAATTTTGCCCCCTTTTTTAAAAGCTCATACATCAGCTTAACAACCTGGGCGAAGTCTGGGACAAACTTCCTTACGAAGTTAATCTTTTCGAAGAAATATTGAAGGCCCTTTTTATCTGTTGGTATTGGGAGCTTCATTAGAGCTTCAGCTCTGTCAGGATCCACGATGAGACCCTTTTCTGAAATTGTGTGTCCCAGTAGCTTTCCTTCGCTGACTGTGAAGATAAACTTTTTTGGATTGATTGACTGTGAAGATGTTCTGGGTGGTTCTCTCTTCTTCGGGAGAAGACGATCATGTCATCCAAATAGATAACAATAACCTTGTTCAGAAGCTTGCCAAAAGCTAGGTCCATCGCCCTCTGGAAAGTAGCTCTCGCGTTCGAGAGGCCAAAAGGCATTCGTTGGTAGGCGAATGTGCCCCACTTGGTTGTGAACGCGGTCTTATGCTGGTCTTCATCCCTGACCTAGATTTGATTATATCCAGAGAAACCATCAAGCAGGGAAAATCGATGAGCTCTAGCTATCGAATGCAAGATCTGATCGATCTGCGAGATAGGATAGTGGTCCTTGAGGGAAGCATGATTCAAGTTGTGGAAGTCCACGCATAACTGGATGTCTCTGTTATTTTTTTTGATAGGGACCAAGTTCGCTACCCAAGAAGAATGCTTGGCGGGATAAATGATCTTTGGATCGAGCATTTTTAGCAGTTTAGCCTTCATTAGGACCTCGATCTTTGGATTAACCGGCCTTTGCTTCTGTCAAAAAGGTTTTGCCCCTTCTTGTAATTCAATTGTATGTTGAATCAGCTACCAATCATATCCCTTGAGGTCGTGATAAGACCAAGCCATGATATCTGGGTACCTCTTACACAAACATCGGATCCGCTCTATTTCTTTTGAAGTACAATCGGTCCCGACCTTTATTACTTTCCTAGGTTTCAGTTCTAAATCTTGATATTGTTGCACACTGATCTGGATCCTGTGAGAGAGAGATCGATCATTTTGATCAAAAAGTCTCTCAAGCGTGATCAATTCCTTGGGAACATGGTTTTTCTTCAACTGGATCAATCCTTCATATTCCTCCTCATCAGGGCTTCGGTCTTCGACCATAGCAGCTTCTTGGATCATGAAATTGACAATTTGCTCGTCATTGTCAAAAACTTTCCAGTGTAAATCTCTGTTCGGGATAGAGGGTCTATAGATCATCCTTATAGCCTTTGGATTATGCACCATATCATCCACTGGAGAATATTTGGCTGCGATGGATGCTAAGACATTTGCATGTTGATTCTTTTCTCGTGGAATAGACTGTAGATGAGGGATTCAAACTAGTCGAATAGGTCCCATACCCTATTGTAGTATGATTTAAGATAGTGCTTCTTTGAAGAGCATCTATTGGTGACTTGGTTGCAAACTAGTTCAGAATCTTCGAAGATTTGAAGATGACTTATGCCTAACTTGTCAGCTTTCTTGAGTCCTAAGCACAAGGCTTCATATTTTGCTACATTTTTGATGTAGCTCCATGTCAATCGGTAGCAATACTCCTTTTGATCATCGGATGGTGAAATCAAAATGATTCCTGCCCCAACGTCGTTCTTGCATCGGGCACCATCGAAGAACAATTTCCATAGTCCTTCTTGAGCAAAAACCTTTCCCTCCATTTTTGGCTGGTTTCTCGAACTTGGCGATGGTGTAGCACCCCACCTCAGTCTCTATCATGGCATTGAAATCTACCAATGAAAATTCATCTTCACAACACAACTGTGTGAGGGATTCCTGGACCAGATCCACTTGCTCTAGCTCCTTCGCGATCGTATGCACAGGGCCACTGCTCTCTTCTTCGGACATCTTCTGAACCAGGAACGTAGAAGGCTTTTCATTATAGATCTTCACCTTCTTCCCTTTGAAGGGGATCTCCAGATGAGTGTAGTCCATGGACAGATATCCGCCCAACTTTTTCGTGAATTCCCTTGACAGGCACATGCTGAAGTAGGGCTCCAGGTCCACGACTACCACCTCTTGTATGACTATGATTTGAGGTGTCTTATGTAGTCAAATAGGAATGTCTTTGATGACACCTACAGTATTCACTAGGGTACCATCCAGCTGGAGGACTCCATGACTTCTTCGTGTGTATTCCATGCCTATTTCCTCGCATACAACCTTCGGCATTACTGTCGTCGCAGCTCCATAATCTATCATGTAGTTATGCACGATATATCCTTCCATTTGTAAGGATAAGTAGAACGGTGGTGGTCTATTTTTCCTCGTAATGGATGTAGAAAAGGTCTACACCAGGGCGAGTGGCTCTGCCTTCTTTGTATTGATCCTCTTCAATGATTCTTGCAGTAGGTCCACTTGTCTAGGAAGTTGCAGAGCATCATACAAACTGATTTTGGCTAGAATTCTCTTCAATTCTTCTACAATGTTGTAGGCTGGGGAGCTATGCACCTCAGGTTCCTTTCTTGGTTCGTACTTGGTGTGATATTGCTCTGTCACTTCGACCCTTTGTCACTTGGTGAGCGAGGGAAACTTGAGCTTCTCCTTAGCCTGTTCTTTGGTCTCCACCTGAGGTGGTTCGGCAGTGGCCTTTTGGGCCTTTTCTTTGACTGGAGCTGGTGAAGGAACTTCACTCGGGGTCAAAGAGGATGGTTTTCCCTTCTCAAAATTGAGCATGTACCTTCAATGGATCCATCTAGGTAGCATCCACCTCTATCATATTTTTACCTCCCCTGGTAAGGACTGCGACTGGCTCTTCCTCATCGATGGACAAGTTCTGATCCAATTGTCTGATGATGTTGACTTGACCACCGTGACTGCTGCTAGCTAGTGTCTGCATGTAGTGTTGATGCAACATGCATGCATTCTCCTCATGAGGATCATTACATGTAGAGCACTAGTATACATGATCGAAAGTGCTTGGGACTTCATCTATTGTAGCATTTCTTGTCGAAGCTTTCCCTTGATGGACCGCTTGATCTTTAGTAAGTGCAAGCATGGAATAAGACCTTCTTGGTAGAAACTCTTGTTGCACTTGCTTCTTCTTGACAACGGTCATGTCGTTGGACAAGGTCTGCACTATGGCGTTTAATGATTGCATTTCTTTTAGTATCTTGGCTTGCATATCATCGACCTTGGGAACTGATGGTAAAGAAGCCATAGTTGGTATCGGAGGTAGGGCAGGATGTTGGAGGGGTGCTGGCAACATTGGAAATGTTGGAGTGATGGTGGGGGGCATAGTTGAAAGTGTGGGTAAATGTATCTGTGGAGCGGTGATCTACGAGACAACAGGATTCGAGTTCCAAGATAAGATCGGGTATGTATGGATTACAGAAATCTATGGAGCAACTACGCTCGCATACTGGGCTTGAAGGAACTCGGGGAGTATGGGCATTGGCATTCTTTGAGGGATTTTACCCATGGCTATGAGGTTCATTTCTGCTTTCTTTGCTAACCCATACAACTCTGGAAAAGTATTAACATTTGAGTACCTTATCATAAGGCCGATATCAGTATTGAAGGCCCGAAGAAAGTAGTACGTTGTGGCTTCATCAGTTGGGCGAAGCCCAACTGGGACTCTTTCTCAGGTTCGAGCGAACCTAACATTGAAGTCTGCAATCTCTTCTTGCGGATGTCTTTGGATCGAAGTGAATTGTTGCAGAAGAGAAGTTGGATCGACGAACTCGTTGAAGCCTTGCATCAACTATCCGGCTAACTGGTCCCATCCCGTAATAGTGTCGGATGGTAGAGATCTATACCAATAGAGGATTTTTCCTCTAAGGGAGAGAACCAGGAGCTTCACCATCACTCACTCTTCTATGATATCGTGGATTTCCGCCAGGGAAATGATGTCCTGGATATGCTCTAGAGAAGTATTTCTAGTTTCATGAAACGTTGGAAGCTTTTTTATTGTAGCAGGTGGAACTTGCCCTTGGCCCACGAGATTCAACGGTGATGAAGAATTCCATGCTGGGAATAATCTGGGTGGCGGTTACTGTTGTTGTTGTTGTTGTTGCTGGGCCATATTTGTGCCTAGGTTCTGTGGAACAGAAGTCCTCAAAGTCCCTCTTGGGTTGCTCGTTAGAAGGGCAATGGGAACGGAGGCACTAGGATGCTTTGGTGAGTTGGAAGGATTCGAAGGAAAACTAGCCGCTGTGCTATCGAAAGTTTGGCCTTGCTCGTCAACAGCAACCTCTTGTGAGGATGTCCCACATAAGAGATATTCGGGGGTAACTAACCTAGAGCGTTCCCCAAATGTGTCAATATCAAGCTCAAAGAACTTGGTTTCCTCTCCTCTATTCCTAACTCTCCATCTCGTTTGCATGAAGGCACAGGCTTTTAGTACTGGTCTTTACAACTTGAAGATTCTCGGGTAAAAAAAAGTTACCAGATGCTAAGAGTCTCTTAGTAATGAGAGCATCGATTCTCACTACTACTCAGGGGGTGAGACTGATTGTATCTCATAAAGAACTTGTTTGAACTACTGGCTCTAGTGAATATGGGCTAGAAATTTTCTCAAATATGGGACCTTGGGTCCCACCGGGCGTGCCAGAAACTGTTGGTCATCAAATCCACATAAGAAAGGACTTTCGGTGGGTTTGCGCACCCTAGACCTATGATCGACATTGAAAGGTTGAGGGGAAGAGATGCCCCTCATGCCAATCTTTGGAGAAAGGCCGGCTCCTATTCTAATCTACTTTTGGGGTTTAAGACAAGAGTGCAGGAAAGAAATAAACAGGGTAAGGGTTAGGAAAAGAAATAAAAAAGGGTAAGGGTTAGAGAATGATGATTTAAGGTGGGAGAGAACAGGAAGCATGATTACTCGCTAAAAAATCGAATAGCAGCAGGAAATACCAAGAATAGCACAAAGGAAACGAAATGCCGAACTTCCTATGTATCCTCTGGACGGGCTCGCAGGGTTCTCCTTTCTATCTCGTTGGAATTCAGGGTTCAAAGTAACAACGATTGATATAAGGGAATAACAGAAACCTCAATCCACTAGGCAGCATAAAAGAAAGTGACAAGGCATTTTTCCTCTCCTATGTATCCTTCAGGGAAAATTTTAGGGGTTCAGTCCCCGATCGCACACCGGATTCAGGGTTCAGAGTCTCAGTATGGGAACGAGAAAAGATAGAATTAAGCACAGAAGGCAGCATAAAAGAGAGAAATAGAGCACAAAAGTTTTTAGTATTAAATGCAGGACATCAAGTTACAGCAGCTCTCTAGCAGAAAGTTTTCCTCCCTTTTACATTGCAAAGCCTGGGTTTTTATAGAGGACCCGTCCCTCTGAATCATTATTACAAAAACGATGGAGTACACCCTCGAGCCCTGAGAAATCGGCTCCTCATTGATGTTGCGGATGATCCCTCAAATCGGCTACCAAAACTGGTAAGGGTGACTGAGCCAGCCGAGAAAAGACGCATTAAATGAGCCACCTAGGTGTCCTTGGATTGTAGGTGCGGTGCTCGAGTGGCGGCCATGCTTACCGGGCTCTTCTTCTCGGGTTGATACTTCGCATCCAATTGCCAAAATGAGCAGTGGGCTTATCGGGCAATAAAATATGCATTTATGAGGCTCTCTGACTGCCTCGGGAAAATTCCCAACTTGAGAAGTGTTCCTGGGAAGTGCCTCACTGATTTTCTCTTCGCAAAACTACTTCGGGGGTGTGGAGTGCCGAAGCCAATCTCCCTCTATCCTTCGCTGCTTCGCTGGTGAAACTGCTTCGCTGATAGGTCGGGAAAATGCTTCGGGCCGATCTTCTTTTGAAATGGTGGTTCAAGAGAGTTTTGGCCGAAACACTTTTTGACCTCTACTACTTCGGGTGAAAATTGGCCGAAGTGGGTTTTAGAAATACTTTGGGCCTGAAGTAATTTCTTTGCTTTAGCTGATTTGGGCCATCTTTTCTTCTTCGATGAAGTTGCTTGGATGCCGCTTCGCAAAATTCTTTGCCCGAAGTAGTCGCTGGGAATACTTCAGGTGTGAAGCGCTTTGTTCGCTTTCTCGACAAAGTTCTCGCCTAAAGTGATTATTTGAAGCGCTTCGGGCCCGAAGCTTTTTTTATTTTTATTTTGTCCACCAGGGGGCGATAGGGATAACCAAAATTGCTATAACTTATAAACAAAAGAAAACTTTCAACAAAACAAATATCATACAAAGTTTTAATTTTTCTGCCCCTTGGTGGAATGTGACAATATTGTCAATAGGAGCCAAATTCCTAACAACTGGTATCAGAGCCATCATTCAATTAAGCATTTTCTCACCCCATTATTCAATTCCAACTATCTACCATTCCACTCCTATATGTTTCATCTCTCCCATTGTCACATCATCACAAAAATATCCACCATCATACATAATTTTTTTTTTGCATAATATATATATCACCCTATGAACAATCTATATAAAACCACCATATCCCAAGATAAGCCCAGATATATCCATTTATAAGCAAACTGAGATGGTTTCAAACATAGAAGAGAAAATATAGTGGACAACAGAGGAAGAAAGCAGTAAGATTCAACATCAAAAATAAAAAAATTCATACAAATATAAATGTAGATCCCTTGGGGAGTAATCCATATTCGATAGGCAATGTTAGACAAAAAAAAATTGATAAAATTTCTATCTATGATGTTTTTCGGCACCTCTGCAGGTTTTTTGGTAAAATTTATAAAGCAAAATTTATAAACTAAAGTTTTAAAAACTTTTCAATCATCGGCGGTCAACTCTGACGTCAAAATTTTTTCTTCGACAAAGGGGGATAAATAAGGGTGCGTAACTTGTTATGCCCTTTTTATCCCACATTGGTTTTGAAAGGAACCAAAAGGGATTTAAATAATCAAGTGCACCCCTTGTGATTGTCTAGCTTGGCTAGACACCTCACACGCATGTGTGTGGGTGCCGAAGGTTGGCACATGTCATTGGTTGAAACATTGACCCTGCGCTCTACCCTCACTTGTCTTTACCACTCCCTCACCTTGTTCTCCATGCTCGCTCCACCCTCACATGTCTCTTCCACTCCCACCGTGTCCTGCATGCCCGCTCAACCCTTGCTTGCATCTGTAGCTCTCTCACCTCACTCTCCATGCCCGCTCTACCCCTGCTTGTCTCTATCACTCCCTCACCTCAATCTACATGCTACTCCACCCTCGTTTATCTCTACCACTCCCTCACCTCGCTCTTCAAGCCCACTCCTACAAAATTTCAAAATTTGAAACTTCAAGTCTACTCCCATCAAATTTCAAAATTTGAAATTTCAAAAAATTGCAAGACCCTAAAGTTGAAACAATTTTTTTTGAAATTTTGCCAAATATTTTTGACAAAATATTACAATAATTTTTTCAAATTTTGTCAATACTTGACAATTTGATTAAATTTTTGCTATTTTTTCAAAGAATTTAAGCTTGAAAATTTTGCAAAACCACCACAATGACCGATGGAAGACGTTCACAAGACCAGATGAAGGACTTCATGGAGGGACTGAATAAATGGAAGGATGATCTTGAACAAAAACTCATGACAAAAGTAGTAGAAATAGATTTAAAATTTGTTGCCACTAACCACTCCGTAGATATGTTACAAAAAAATATGGTAGTAATCCAAGCCGACCAACCTATCATAGCACCAACACAACAAGCATTACTCAGGGGGCCACAAACATAAATCCTACCTTAAACCACTAAATTGGACTTTTCAAAGTTTGAAGTGGACCAATATTTCTCCCTCTATCAAATCCCTAAAGTCCAAAAGGTTCGCATTGCATCCTTCCACCTAGAGAGTACCATTACTTAATGGTAAAAATGGTACGAAAAAGACAAATGGCATCCCTACATGGACAAAATTTACAAAAAATATAATAGTACAATTTGACCCAAGAAAATTTGAATATTTCATAGGAGCCCTCACCAAAATCTGCCAAACCACTACCGTACGAGAGTACCAAGCTCAATTTGATAAAATTGGTGAATTTTACATCAGGGCTAGATGCATAATTCTTACAAATTTGTTTAATAAGTGGCTTACAAATTTGTATTAGAAGTGCAAATGCTCAATCCTATCGACATGTTGCACACTATTGTGTTAGCTCAAATGGCGGAAGAAAAAATCAATAACCAACATCGACTTGGGGTACCACCAATGAGAAAATCTTCAAATTCCTACACCACCCCAAAACTAAATAGAGTTTTACCAATTAAAATAATTAGCCCTAAAGAAATAAATAAAAGATGAGAAAAAGACCTTTGTTTCCACTGTGATGAGAAATTTATCCCCAACCATAAATGCAGTACCCCCAAACTCTATATTTTAGATACACTTGACCAGGGTAATTCAAAAGAAGAAGATACTATTGAGGTGGAAGTAGTGATAGAAAATCTAGAAGGTAACATAGAGGACACACCTAAAATCTCCTTTAATGCCCTTACTAGTTTCTCCTCTCCTATTCCCAATTGGATAGACCAAATCAATGAGGAATGGTTTAATGATCCTACTACGTACACATTAATTCAACAACTTCAACATGACTCCACTAGTAAACCCCACTACTCTTGGAGAGATAACATACTTAGGTACAAAGGGCATATTGTCCTATCCCCCACATCCTCATATCATACCAAACTTCTCCATGAGTTACATGCCATGCCCATGGCAGGACATTCAATATTCCTCAAGACTTATAGAAGAGTGATTAGATATTTTTATTGGGTAGGCATGAAACAAGATATTAAGAAATTTATGGATGAATGTGAGACCTATCAAAGACAAAAAGGTGAAACAATAAATCCTCCTGGCCTTCTACAACCTCTTCCTATCCCAACTAAAACTTGGGTTGATATTTCCATGGATTTTATTGAAGGCCTTCCAAAATTTGTAGGAAAAACCACTATTCTAGTTGTAGTAGATCGCTTATCTAAATACGCTCATTTTTGCCCCGTGGATCATCCTTACATGGCTAGTACTATAGCCCAAATATTTCTTGATAATATTTTCAAACTCCATGGCATACCTTCTACCATAATCAATGATCGTGATCCTACATTTACTAGTAACTTTTGGAGAGAATTATTCAAACTCTAGGGCACTCAACTTCATATGAGTTTTGCTTATCATCCACAAACTGATGGTCAAACCAAAATTGTTAACAAATTTTTGGAGACCTACCTACGTTGTTTTATTTCTATGCAACCCCTTCATTGGGTTAAATGGCTTCCTTTAGCCGAATGGTGGTATAATACCTCATACCACTCCACCATTAAGATGACACCATATGAAGCATTATATGGCCAAACACCACCTTCCATTACCTCTTACATTCCTAAAAGTTTGAATGTGCCAGTAGTAGATTCTCACCTTTCTACTAGAGATGGCATTATTCACCTTCTCAAGGATAATTTAATCACCACTCAGTATTGTATGAAGCAACAAGCAGATCAACATCAAACCAAGAGAGTTTTTCAAAAGTTTAATATGGTATTCCTTCATCTTCAACTCTATCATCAAACTTTTCTTAAACTCAAAGGATCTCAAAGTTTACTCCTAAATTCTACTATTTGTATAAAGTCCTTCAATTTATTGGACCCATTTCTTATAAACTTGAGTTACCATATTCTTCCAAAATTCATCCTATCTTCCATAGTTATTGTCTTAAAGAAGTACTTGGTAACCACATTACTATACAAACTCAACTTCCCAAGTTCATAGAATATGGAGCACTCATGGTCAAACCTGAAGCTATCCTGGATCATCGTACTCGACAACTTCACCATCGCACCATCACCAAGCTTTTGATTCAATGGAAAGGTCTACCTTCTAAATATGCTACATGGGAAACACTTCATCATATCCAACAACAATTTCCCTAATTTTAGCTTTGAGGACAAAGCTCTTTTTAAGAGGGGTGGCTTGTTAGGATCCTAATCCTAACTTATATTATATAACTAATCTCTCTCATTTGATTATGGACCATTGTGTCCTTTCACATCATAACCATTAGATAGGTTTATATATGCATTCATAGAAGGTGTCATTGAGCATCGAAGAACATAAATTATTATATCTCCTTGTGAGCACTTGGTAGGGCAACCTCCATTTGAAACAACAATCTAAATAAAAGTGATTGTTAATTTATTTATTTGCACTCATTTTCCATTGTTCTCCATTGAATTCCAATTGATAGGAACCAGGTTCCTAACAGGCTCCCACATACTTATGGAGGACACAATCGGTGTTGACATTGATGATGATACTACCAACCCCAAAATCGTTAAATTAGGCAAGGATCTATCCCTTGAATAAATAGGAGAGCTTTACCATACTCATTAAATAATACAAAAATATTTTTGCATGGTTCTACAATGACATGGTAGATCTTGACCCATATTTGGTCATTCATAATCTTACACTTGATGATAGCACCAAATCTGCTAAAGAAAATATTTGAAATATGCATCCTACAATTGCTTTAATGGTAAAAGAGGAGTTACAAAAACTCTTGGATATGGGATTCATTCAACCAATATATTATCCTGAATGGATATCTAATATGGTCCCTATCGCAAAGCCAAAGGGGGGAATTCACATATGCATTGACTTTAAATATCTCAATCAAGCATAAAGATAATTTTCCCTTATCCAATATCGACACATTGGTTGACTCCACAATAGGTCATTTAATATTATCCCTCATGGAAGGGTTTTCAAAATATAACCAAATATGGATTAACCTTGATGACCAACATAAACATCCTTCACCACTTCTTGGGGGACCTTTTATGAACTTAAGAATGTAGGTGCTACATACCAATGTGCTATAACCTACATTTTCCATGATTACATGCATAAAATCATGGAAGACTATATGGACAACTTCCTAGTAAAATCTAAGAAGCATCATCAACATATCGATGACCTACCAAAAATCTTCAATCGTCTCCTAGAACACAATGTACACTTGAACCACAAAAAATGTGTCTTTGATGTGACCTTGGGTAAACTTATAGGATTCATTTTTTCTCAATTGGGAATCGAATTTGACCCATAAAAATTCAATTCTATCATTGATATGCCTCCCCATATAAATATGAAATAATTACATAGATTTTAGGGAAAATTCAAGCAATTCATTGTTTTATCACCCAATTGTTAAACAAGTATAAGTCGTTGAATCATCTATTATCGAATGGGGTTGCATTTAATTTGTACCATGAGTGTCAAGCCATTTTTGATGCCATGAAGACCTCTCTCACATCACCATTGGTATTTTCTTTGTCTTTCCCTAGATTTCCTTTCCACCTATATATCTACTACTAATTTTTCTCTAAAAACATTGTTATCCCAAAATAATAAGTCTAGCTAAGAACATGCCATATACTATATTAGTTGCAAGCTATTGAGCTCCAATATGTGATGTACCTATATGAAAAATTTATTCCTAGAAGTAGTCTTTGCTACAAAGAAGTTTCATCACTACATGCTAAAGCATACAACTTATGTCATAGCTCGAGACAACCCGTATACATGATGGGCATAACGTACAATAACAATGGAACAACCAAATGGATTATGTTGTTAACCAAATTTAATCTATAATTTATCAATCAAAAATCCATCAAAGGCTAGGTCATTTCCAGTCAACTCATAGACACTCCCCTAAACGATGACAAACCACTTCTCGTCGAGCTTCTTGACAATTTAGTGTTCCAAACTACTAAAGTTGAATAATACATTGAACCTATAGGCAGACCTCTATCTCTTCTTTGATGGCTCTCATTATGAACAAGGGCAAGGCACATGAATTATCTTCTTTACACCGCAAGGGGTGTTTCTCCATTTTTCATTCAAATTAGACTTTCCCTACATGAACAATAATGTTGAATACAAAGAAATCATCCTCAACTTTAAATTTATGCCTACCATATGCATCAAATGACTACAAATATTTGGTGATTCTCTTCTAATTTTTAATCAAATGAATAGAATTTATCAATGTCAATACCCCATTCTTAAACAATACAAGCAAGTCATTGATCAATTGCTCTCCCAATTTGAGTGGTATGATATAGATATTTCTTTGCTTTCTACAAAATGGTTTACAAATACTATGACCTCTCTTAGTTATCTTATACCATAAAATATGCATTACAAAACTACTCACATATATGTACAAACACTTCATAAGTTATCCATATCACCACAAACATATCCTAAATGAGAGTGTCAATTTTATCTAAGCTGAACCTAGTAATCCTTACTTTTATCAAATCAAGGACTACATCAAATTAAGAATTTTTCCCATATATTTATCACATTCCCACATACACACATTCAAACAAAATGTAATTCGATATACCTTACTTGAGCATATCCTTTACAAATGTAGCTATTATGACATCCTCCTACATTTCCTAAAGCCACACGAAGCTAACCATGTTCTCACAACAACCCATGATGATACTTATGGTGGTCAGTTTCATGACATGGATATTACTAATTTTATCCTATGCATGGGTTATTATTGACCCACCATATAATGTGATTGTTGTACCTATATTAAGAAATATATCAAATATCAAGAACACATTTGTCAAATGTATCAAGTGTGGTGAGTGTAGATGTGCACAAGTGTCCATTATGTAGGAGTGCACATGTGTCATTAGAGTAGGAAAGTGAAGAGTCTCAAGAAGGGAGAAGGCCAAGAGTATTCCATATGAAGAGTCACATTCCATTATATATTTGTGACTAAGTATTGTAATGACAATCAAAAGTGCATTGCTCATAGCATGCATTAGTAGGCCTTTATTCTATGTCATTTACTATTTTTATGAGCATTTTTTAATGGCCATTTTATGAGTTATATTTGAATTTATTTATGATTTTTATATGTTTAAAATATTGCCATTATTGTACTTTATATTGCAACTTTATTTGAGATTCTATGGTTATTTGAATTAAGTATTAAGCATCAAAATTTAACAAATCTCACCCACCTATCGTCTTAGGTATTATAGCCTATTCAGTCCATGTGGCAGTTCTCATAATGGGACTTAGATCTCATAAAAAAATCACCCCAACCTCCTCAAGCAATCATAAATTCATCATTACCACTACAGAGTATTTTACAAAATGGGTTGAGACAATTTCCCTTATCCAAACAAGTCCCAAAATTGTCGATTTTATCATACAACACATTATTTGTCATTTTGACATTCCTTCAAATATCATCTCTAATAATGGCATACCTTTCAAATCCAATAATGTTAATGCATTATGTCACAAATACAACATTAAACATACCTTTTCAAATCCATATTACCCCCAGGGTAATGGCCAAGCAGAAGCTACCAATAAAACCATTTGAGTTATTCTTCACAAAACCTTTGTAAAGTCTCATTGCAATTGGTACAATCAAATACCTTTGGTAATTTGGGCCTCTAGAACCAATATTAGGACACCCACTAGGGCAACACAATTCTCTTTAGTCTATGATGCAAAGGCCATCATGCCCTTAGAACTTGAAATCCCCTATTTGATAATCTCACTATATGAGTTCATTGATGATGATACTACTTGCCAAGAAATATTAGGCCAACTTACATTTTTGGATGCATGTTGCATTAACACTATCAAGAATACACACATTTATCAAGATCATATCCTACGTGCATATAACAACAAGGTTCATCAACATGAAGTACAAATAAAATATCTAGATCTCAAATAATATCAACAAAACACAAGCCAAACACACCACCTACATGATAAATTTGCACCAAACTAGTTAGGACCATATAGCATCACACATAAATTTGGTTCTAGAGCTTATTGCCTTGCCAACCATGAAGGAATCAAGAAACCTGAACCCCTCAACATCATCCACCTTTGCACATTTTATGTTTGATTAATATTCATTAGGGTTCTTAGATTTTTAAAGATTTAATTTTGGATGTTATAAAAATACAAAATTCAAAATAAATAACAATAATAAAAATAAAAACAAAATCAAAACCATCCACAAGTGATGTATATTGCACTTCATATTTCTCTATCTTCATTCCTTCTATTTTCCTCCCTCCTATTTCTTCTTTGGTTCCTGATCAATGATGTATGGTCATCTTTGAGCAGCTACATACCCTTTATTTGGTTCTATTTCTTCTCTTATCTTCTTTCTAATTTTTTTGTATTATTGTCAATGTTGTATGGTCATGCTTTGATTGGCTACATACCTTTTATTTGGTCATAACTTCTTCTTGTCCTTCTCTCTACTTATTTTTGTTTCCTATCAATGATGTATGGTCATGCTTTGATTGGCTACATACCTTTGATTGGTTACATTTATTTCTTTCTTATCCTCTCTTTTCTTTCTTTTAATTTTATTTTCTTCTTCTCTTTTCACTTTCCACCCATTTCACATGCTCACTTTCGATTCTCTTACATCACAATTCATATACATCATTCATGTTGATGTTGCCAAACATTGGTAACTCCATTCCACACTCATATCAATAAATAAATCTTCATATGCTTTTCAATAACTCTTTTTGTTGGACACAAACATTGGATAATCTTGCTTAGTGATCTCAATCAATGACATGTTAAGTCGTATAATTTTTTGCATAACTAGTCATATTTTATACAATCATGTCACCATCATCATCATTACGCTCTCATGTCTTGTCTCATGTTACAAATAGCATGCATATACTCACCCCTCCATGTGCATACATACCCATATAGCAAAGCAAAAAAAATATTTAAACACACACTCATTAGCACAATTGTTGTGGTGTCCAATCCTATTTTTAGGATACTAGGTAATGGAAATATTTCTATGATTCGACCATTTTTAGTTAATTCAATCAACCTTTATCCAATGTTGTCAAATTCTAAATCACTTCTTCCCCTCACTAACTTGAGTTCTTTCATGACCGAAGCACATATCAAACACTACATATTTTTTGATCATAGAAAAGGTAACAACTTGCTTACACTATCCACCTAATAAAATTCACCTCACTCATCCTATAATTTGCATGATTCAAACCTAAGGATCGATAAAAAATAGGCTACAAAAAAAGAAAAGAAAAAAAGGAACAAAAGCAAAATCAAAAGAGCACCATAAAAAGAAACAAAGAGAAAAGAGCAGAGATCATTAGGATAATCTTCATTGGGGCTATAAACACCTGTCTAGTAGTGGAGTGTGCCTTACAAGTGGCAACATGTATATCGTATTAGTGACCTTATTTTGTATAGACCACTATGCACTTGTGGATGAGATAGCTTAACTGACTAAGTTTATAATTGATTAGTCCAACCTCACTCAAAATGGATAAATGAACATCACTTCACATACACTAGTCCATGACAGACTTGATCTTAGTTAGGATAGTCAAGATTTTTGTAGGATATTATTAAATTACTATATGGATTTGATTTTTCAAACTATGGTGTTTGAATTCCTTGAAATTATTCTAACATCCAAAATCTTATAGAATAATGAAATGGATAGCATCACAACTAGTTTCATCAAAATACAAGTGTACTCTTCACTTGCACTTCACATCATCTTAATCCAATAGTTAGCTTAAATTGCTATGATCATTATGCATAGTCCCTCACTGTATTTTAATCCATAATTTGCATCACCTGTCAACCTATTATCAACTTTGAATTCATAACATGTGTGACATGTTTTCTTGTCTCATATTCTAATGATATTTTACGTGACTACTTGTCATTAATTACTTTACACTCTTTAAGATTGTCCAAATATTATCACGCATATCCTAATATATTCCTATATACTCATGAATATACATATAATCTAATTATCATAAACATACATTTTATTTCCATACATATTCACAACACATCACATTTTTATATCATTTCATACATCTACCAAAATATAAATCATCAACACATAATCATATCTACTCTATATCAGTACACAAACATAGTCATACAACATCCACATATAATCAATTTTGCATCTCATATCTCATATATCAAAAGTACCCATGGGCTACAATATATATCATACCACATATATTAGCCTCGTCTTGCTTACATACACATATAATACATCAAAAATATAAAATTATATCATACAAGCCGCCCTAAAAAATACATCAACTCTATTTCTCATCGAGAGTCTCTCCACTCCCCTCATGATCACTAGGAGTATCCTCAACTCTCCTCTTTGTTCCATCTCCACCATACCCTAGAGTAGATCCTTGTGTATGTGACACTATGGACTCCACTATTCAAGGTACCATTGGAACCATAGATGGTCTACTCCTCTAACTCTACCATGATTGTATATGGGACTAAGAGCAGGATTATGACTCTGAATATGAAAACAATGGTACACCCTATCACATAAACTCCAACTAAACCCTCTTCATTTTCTCCATACAAGACCTCTAAGCCATCCCATGATCACTGTAACCTCTACATATTAGCACCATATGCTCTCAACTATTCCATCTCCTTCTATAGCCTTGCTATCTCTGCCTTGTATTTTATCATATTTTTGCCACCTATAGTCCATCCTAATCTTGAGGCTTCCTCTATAATTCCCTCACCAAACCCATCTACCACTTCTATTCCATGATACCATGTCATGACCCTCTCTGGTAGGCTTTTTGGTACAAAGAAACAATGTATTAATATATGATGCTTTAATACCTAATTTGAGAAATTGAACCAACTATACAATGTTTAGTTGATTTGGAAGAGCATGGTACTGCTAACATATTGCCAAATGTGTAGGATCAAGTACACTCATAGGTGGAAGAAGTAGAATCCTCCACCAAAATTAGGGGTACTTGAGGTTGGGGAAATGATGATTAAGACAACTCGGGGATAACATTGATGGATACCTTCATATAGGCATGCATTCGATTAGGGATAATCATCAATAGAAAGCCATATTGAGCCTCATTTGATAGCCTAGTAGCTATCATAAACTCTCATGCTAAGATAGATGACTAGGTTGATGGAAATATTCCCTTTTTATCTATTGCATATGTTTGATTGTCTTTTACTTCATCACTATCTACATCAACGGTTTGGAAAAAAACTTGCATAATCTGGTTGTTTTGGAAAATCTCCTTATTTTTCTTAAAATTTTCAAAAGAATAGCATGATGTTAGTATTCGATGAGAAAAATTTGTATTCTATTATAAAAAAAAAAGCTTAGTTATAGATAATAGTTTAATTATTTTAAATGATAAATGAATTTCATTTATAAATAATAGTTTAAATGATAAAGGAATTTCATTTATAAATAATAGTTTAAATGACAAAGGAAATTCATTTATAAATATTAAGTTGTTTTTATTTCATTTTTAAATAACAATTTTTTTTATTTTAGATGACAATATTACTTCTTAATAAAAGGATAGACTTTTATTAAGGAAGGAGAATTGTCTAGTGTAAAAAAAAGATATAGTTCCTTAAATAGAAGATATCATTCTATTAAAGATTGTGAAAGATCTTAATATTTTAAATAATTTAATAGTCCTTTGAGTGATGCAAAGCTAAGCAAGTAGAAAGGAAGCTTCACATCGACTTCAATAGGAGAGCTTCATATGTGCTAAAGCAAGAGTTAAAATTATTTAATTATAAGGAAATATATCCTTGAGACCGGATGGATTGGACAAAAGTTAAGGTCAGTAGATGAGAGAATTGATGAGCATAGTGAGGAGCATTGAATGGAGGAACTTGATCCCTTAAGGAGGGGAAGGGAGGAAGAAAAAAGGTTTTTTTTCTCACTAGTCTATTTCATCTTGCTCAACAGAGAAAGGAAAATCTTTGAAATATTTTAGAGTAAAGGATTGGAACCCACAGACAAACATTAGGCAGAAACAATACTCGAGAAGGAAAGAACTTGGTCAACTTCAAAAGGTTTTAGGTTGGTTTTATAAGCTTAATCCTTGTCATTTTTAAGTTTAAACAAAAAATTTGCTTGGTTATTTGATTAGGAGAAACTCTTAGCTCTATTGTGAAACCGTGTTGGTTGGATGTTCATCTATACCATACTTGTATCAAACTCCTTGGGTGCTCATTGTGTTATATTTGGTGTGTTTAAACCTGCTTCTTGTTGATGGTGGCCCTGCCATTGTTTGTGACCATGTCTTGAGCGTATTGTGTTATTCTAATAGCAACTTGACATGGGTTATGGTTTCTTTTAAGCCAATTGTATTCAGATATGTTGTTCCTTACCAGTATTAGTTGATCAATCCAGTGATGATGTCACATTGGTTAGTGAAGTGCTAGCTTGGTGTTAGCCATGACTAGTGCTTTTGTGATACACTTTGGTCATTGGACTATGTCATGGTAACACCTACACAAGGTAGTTTGCATCAAGGTTTAGTCAGGACTTGATTGCACCAGGGTTAATCTCAAAGGTTAGGAACTTCTTCTGCTATAATTTAGAGAGCAAACTCCCTGCCTACATAGATACTTCTATGTTAAAGAAACCCCCTCAATTATCCTTTGCTTGACTATTATTTTGAGTTTTGAGCTACGATTGATGGACTTTGTTGTGTGCCATGTGGGTAATGGCTAAATAGTTTCCCCTTATCTCTTGCTCAAGTTTGTGGGTATTTGTTGTCAACCGCTCGGGGATAACATTGATGGATACCTTCATATAGGCATGCATTCGATTAGGGATAATCATCAATAGAAATCCATATTGAGCCTCATTTGATAGCCTGATAGCTATCGTAAACTCTCAGGCTAAGATAGGTGACTAGGTAGATCTAAATATTCCCTCTTTATCTATTGCATATGTTTGATTGTATTTTACTTCATCACTATCTACATCAACGGTTTGGAAAAAAACTTGCATAATCTGGTTGTTTTGGGAAATCTCCTTATTTTGCTTAAAATTTTCAAAAGAATAGCATGATGTTAGTATTCGATGAGAAAACTTTGTATTCTATTAAAAAAAAAAAACTAGTTATAGATAATAGTTTAATTATTTTAAATGATAAATGAATTTCACTTATAAATAATAGTTTACATGATAAAGGAATTTCATTTATAAATAATATTTTAAATGACAAAGGAAAATTATTTATAAATATTAAGTTTTTTTTATTTCATTTTTAAATAAGATTTTTTTTATTTTAGATGACAATATTACTTCTTAATAAAAGGATAGACTTTTATTAAGGAAGGAGAATTGTCTAGTGTAAAAAAAAGATATAGTTCCTTAAATAGAAGATATCATTCTATCAGAGATTGTGAAAGATCTTAATATTTTAAATAATTTAATAGTCCTTTGAGTGACGCAAAGCTAAGCAAGTAGAAAGGAAGCTTCACATCGACTTCAAGAGGAGAGCTTCATATGTGCTAAAGCAAGAGTTAAAAATATTTAATTATAAGGAAATATATCCTTGAGACCAGATGGATTGGACGAAAGTTAAGTTCAGTAGATGAGAGAATTGATGACGATAGTGAGGAGCATTGAATGGAGGAACTTGATCCCTTAAGGAGGGGAAGGGAGGAAGAAAAAAAGGGTTGTTGTTCTCACTGGTCTATTTCATCTTGCTCAACAGAGAAAGGAAAATCTTTGAAACATTTTAGAGTAAAGGATTGGAACCCACAGACAAACATTAGGCAGAAACAATACTCGAGAAGGAAAGAACTTGGTCAAATTCAAAAGGTTTTAGGTTGGTTGTATAAGCTTAATCCTTGTCATTTTTAAGTTTAAACAAAAAAGTTGCTTGGTTCTTTGATTAGGAGTAACTCTTAGCTCTATTGTAAAACCGTGTTGGTTGGATGTTCATCTATACCATGCTTGTATCAAACTCCTTGGGTGCTCATTGTGTTATAGTTGGTGTGTTTAAACCTGATACCTTTTGATGGTGACCCTGCCATTGTTTGTGACCATGTCTTGAGGGTGTTGTGTTATTCTAATAGCAACTTTACATGGGTTGTGGTTTCTTTTAAGCCAATTGTATTCAGCTATGTTGTTCCTTACCAGTCTTAGTTGATCAATACAGTGATGATGTCAAATTGGTTAGTGAAGTGCTAGCTTGGTGTTAGCCATGACTAGTGATTTTGTGATACACTTTGGTCATTGGACTATGTCATGGTAACACCTACACAAGGTAGTTTGCATCCAGGTTTAGTCAGGACTTGATTGCACCAGGGTTAATCTCAAAGGTTAGGAACTTCTTATGCTATAATTTAGAGAGCAAACTCCCCATCTACATAGATACTTCTGTGTTAAAGAAACCCCCTCTTTTATCCTTAGCTTGACTATTGTTTTGAGTTTTGAGCCACGATTGATGGACTTTGTTGTGCGCCATGTGGGAAATGGCTAAATAGTTTCCCCTTATCTCCTGCTCAAGTTTGTGGGTATTTTTTGTCAACCGTGTACCCCTCTTAAGCCCTTATATGTGGTGTGGTCTCTTGTGCTACCCCTATGGAATTTAGATTCTTAGGTTGCAAGTGAGACCATCCATTTAACCTTTGAATTAATTAAAGAGTTTGCTTTAGTTAATTGGAAAATGAATTAATTAAAGAGTTTGCTTTAGTTAATTGGAAAATGAATTAATTAAAGAGTTTGCTTTAGTTAATTGGAAAATGAATTAATTAAAGAGTGTGCTTTAGTTAATTGGAAGATAAATTAATTAAAGAGTGTTGCTTTAGGGAAAATAAAGGAAATGGATTATTTTTATTATTTAGAGGTATGGGACTCTATTTAGTGAAAATAAATGAATTATGTTTTATTTTTATTATTTAGAGGTATGAGACTCTATTTAGTGAAAGTAAATGAATTATGTTTTATTTTTATTATTTAGAGGTATGGGACTCTATTTAGTGAAAGTAAATGAATTATGTTTTATTTTTGTTATTTAGAGCTATGTGACTCTATTTAGTGAAAGTAAATGAATTATGTTTTATTTTTATTATTTAGAGGTATGGGACTCTATTTAGTGAAAGTAAATGAATTATGGTTTATTTTTATTATTTAGAGGTATGGGACTCTATTTAGTGAAAGTAAATGAATTATGTTTTATTTTTATTATTTAGAGGTATGGGACTCTATTTAGTGAAAGTAAATGAATTATGTTTTATTTTATGAATTGAAGTAGGATGACTTTGATTTATGAAAATAAAGGAACCTAGCTTATTTAAAGATTAAAGGTATGGGACTTTAATTTGTTGAATAAAGGTTGAAAATAAATTGATTGAAGTAGGACCTGTGATCTATTTGCACTGTTGAAAGACTCTCATGAGATAATGAGAGGGGAAATAAAAATAGTGGTTTTTATGATATCAACTATGCGGTAGATGATTAGTTACTTTGATTTAATTTGTATAGTTGTAATTTGGTAATGAAATAAGTAAATGCATTTAGAAGAAATTCTATCATGTAACCATGAGTGCCCTGATACTCTACTATCCTAAAATGATCGATGGAAAGCAAGAGAGGACCAAGGAGGCAGTTGGGATCAATGCAATAGTTTGAATGTACTTATGATGATTTACTTATGTTCAAATAGACTAGACTCTTGGGGAGATTTCCTTGATGAAATTGATATAATATGTTATTATTTAAGGGTATGGAAGATTTACCATACTATTATGTATGTAATAATTTGGGAATGATGAGAACTATGTCCTTTATTTGTTAGTAATAATTGTCTTTGAATTATGTTAGTTTATTTTCATTTAATACTTATTTTCCTTTAAACATTGCTTTCCTCTAGTCTTTTGTATGCTTTGAATTATACTTTTTGTTATATTTAGTATCTGAACTATCCTTTTTTTTCTTGCTAAATAATAGAAACTTAAATAATGAGTTCTAGGGTGAACTTAGAGGGTGACCTAAGGGATTGAGACCCCCTTAGGGTGAACGTAGTGGACCTAAGGGATTAAGACCCCTTAGGGAGAATTATAACTCAGTTTAGAGAAAGACTTCTTAGGGAGAATGATAATGAGATGGATATATTAACTCACAATACGCATAGCATACCTACATATATTAAATTGTGTATGGTATGGAGATGGACATATACCTTCGATTGATTGAATATGATAAGTTTAGCTCATCAATAATGATGGCAGGGATAAAATTATTTGTAATAACATATAATATGCCTACACAAATAGATTTTTATGAGGGTATTTGGTGAGGTGTATCTCTTCGAGAAGCTTAGGGGATTTAAACAAAAGATCAATTAGAATTCGGTTAGGGGTTTATGAATCCCTCTCAGTAAAAAAAATATTTTATTTTCTATGTGTTTTATTGTACCTAAATTTGGGTCATTACATTTGGTATTAGAGCTCTAGGTACGAGGGTATAGAGCTTCTTATGTACAAAAGGGATTTGTTATCTCCAATGAAGGCTTGCTTAGAGTTTAAGCTAGAGCTGGGATGACCTAGAATGCCCTACTTGTTAGAATCGAATGGGAATTAATCCCAAGATGGAATGAATGTTATGATACCTTAGTGTGGACTTTGGTATTAGTTTTACATCATAGCCTTGGAATATCATCCTAATTATATCATTGATACTTCTAGCAAAATAACTCTACATTACGGTTGAGATAATAGTTCAGTTCTAGGTAGAACTACAATTTAACCCTATCTTATTGGTTGTCATTAGGATATATGACACCTAATATGAGAGGAGTAAATACTACATATCCTATCAGGAAACATCATAAATTTTATGTTGAATGAATGACCCGAGAAAAGGGTTCAAGAGACAAGCAAGGATGTGGAAAAAATCATCACCATTACTATAGTGTTACAAGATCAAATAGAACAACAAGGGTAACTATTATATCAACAAAAATATTAGATAGCACAAAAAAAATAGTTGAATGAATCCTACTTTACAAATTTGACAAAGAAGGACCGACAACCTTGAAAGAAAAGTGTTGACTACTTAGACTATAGAGATCAACAGAATGAGTGGATAAAACAACTTAAACCCGCTCAATTGAAAAAAAGCATAGCCAAACCAGGCTATGGAAAAATACAAAGATAATTAAATGTATCCCAAACAAAAAAATTGCAAAATAGATTCAAGAAGACCTTGAAGGTCCCAAAGAAGGTCGTTGTATATGTGGAGGGCCACACTATACAATCAAATATCCCAATAAAATAAAGTTGATTAATTTGATGAATGGACCAACCCCCAAGGGCCACTCAACCTCAAGGAGAGGGAGATGGATAGAGTCACCCCAAATAAAGCAATTGGAAAAGTGAATTGTGGGAAAACAACATCCCGAGGGAGGATGCTACCAGTGTGGAAATCCTCATTATGTAATTGATTTCCCAAGAAAAGCAGGACCAAGCATTCAGGTCAATGTAATATTGTGCATGTAGTAGCAGAAAAGGAGGACTGAAAATGAGCCCCCATGCCACTGACTTGGAAATATAAATATTCTTCCCCCCTCTAAGATATGTTTTAACTTTAGTTAGAATCATTTTTCTCAACTTTATTTCTTCTAGTTTAGCAAGGGATATGTCAAAAATATCAGGATATTTGGCCCATGGATGGAAGGTATATTATAGTTCTAGGTAAACCTACTCAGTAAACCAGTATTTTCCAATGGAATAAATTACTTTAGATAGTGGTACCATCGAATATTGTTTATATGTAGCTCCACTTCATGCCTTTGATGTGATCCTAGGGATAGATTGGTTATAGTCCCATAAATTCTTGATCAATTTCAAAGACATATGGATCAAGTATTCAAAGAAAGGCAAGGGAATATTGAGAATTCATAATGAGCAAGGCACATTCCAACCCCATATGTTTTTGGTTATGCAATTGAAGAAAGCCCTAAATAAAGGAGGGATAGTGTATGTTGTAAAACTTAATGAATTAAGATATGATTATAATAGAGAGCTTCTAAGGAAGCACCCAATTCTAAAGGATTTTAAGGATGTATTTCTAGATAATTTACCTAGACTCCCTCTTGTACGAGATTTTGATTTCACGATTGATCTTATGCCAGAGATAGAACCTATTCATAGATATTTGTATAGGATGAATCCTATTGAGATGTACAAAATAAATATACAATGATAGAGGCTATTAGAGAAGGGATTAATAAAACCAAGTGTGTCACCTTGGGGTGCACTAGTTTTAATTATGAAAAAGAAAGATGATTCACTAAGATTGTGTATTGACTACATAATGCTAAATAAGGTTACAATCAAGAATCGATATCCTTTACCTAGGATCAAATATTTGTTTGACCAACTGAGAGATACCAAGGTATTCACAAATATTGATCTAATATCAGGATACCATAATTTGAGAATACTTAAGGAGGATACCCATAAAATGATATTAAAAACTATCTATGGGTATTATGAGTTTATAGTTCTAATATTTGGACTAACTAATACCCTAGTTGCATTCATGAATATAATGAATAGTGTGTTTAGAAGATACCTGGACCAATTTGTCCTTGTATTTCTATATGATATCTTAATATACTTTCAAAATAAGGAAGAGCATGATAAACATCTCAAGATCATGTTAGAGTTGTTGAGGAAAAATCAACTCTATGGAAATCTAGCCAAAAGTGATTTCTATGTTTTAGAGGTATGATATCTTGGACATATCATATCAATAGAAGGAATTGTTATAGATCCAAAGAAAATTGAGGTTATCCTGAATTGGCCACCCCCTACTAATGTGACTGAAGTGCAATGCTTCATGGAGTTAATAAGCTACTATAGATGTTACATAAAGGAATACTCCAAGATTGTTGTGGAAATAACTAACCTTTAGAAAAAGGGAAAGGAATTCAAGTGGTCAGAGAAGTGTGAAGCTACCTTTGTATTTTTTAAGCATAAAATCATTACCATACCAATACTTAATATTCTTGATACTCAAGGGAACTTTTCAGTATGCACGGATGCATCATTGGAAGGGTTAGGAGGAGTACTCTCTCAAGAAGAGTCAATAGTAGCATATACTTCAAGGAATCTCAAGAAGCATGAAGTTAATTATGCTACACATGATTTAGATCTAGCTGCAATCGTGCATGCTCTAAAGACCTGGTGCCACTACTTGGTGGGAAGGTCCTTTGAAAAAAATTGATCATCAAAGTTTGAGGTATATATTTACCCAACCTATACTCAATGCGAGACAAAGAATATGGGTTGAGTTTCTTGCTGATTATGACTTTGAAATTGAGTATATAAAAGGAAAAGAGAATAAGGTGGTTGATGGTTTGAGTAGAAGGAAACACATAGCATCCATAACTAGAAGTTAAATGGATCTGATAGATCAAGGGAGGCAAAATCAACCTCAAGATGAGTATTGCCAAGAAATTAAAACTAGGTTGGGCAAAGGCCCAGAGGGTAATAAGGAATTTGGCATGAAATATGACATTTTGAGCTATAAGGTAGAGTCATCATACAAAAAATGTGTAATTTAAGGAAACTAATCATGCAAAAAGCCCATAGATATCCTTATTTTGCTTATCCTATAAGGGCAAAAATATGGGAAAACATGAAAATAACCTTCTTTTAGGTAGGAATGAAGAAGGATATCATCAATTTTATCACTCGATGCCTCAAATATCAAAAATTTAAGGTAGAATGCAAGCATCCTGTAATATAATTATATCCACACTATGTACCTACGCAAAAATGGCAGGTCATATATATGGATTTTATCATAGGTTTACCCAAGACTAGGTATCAACATGATGCAATCCTTGTAGTAGTCGACAAATTGACTAAGGATGCACATTTCATACCAGGGAACATTAAGGATGATGCTCAGGTGGTGGCTAAAAAATTTTCCAAAGAGGTATTTTGATTACATGGATTTCTTGTGGTGATCATTTTAGATAGGGATTCCAAGTTCACTTCTAAATTTTGGAAATCCCTACATCATGCAGTAGGTACAAAACTAAATATGAGCTCAGAATACCACCCTGAGATAGATGGTCAAATTGATGGGTAAACTAAGTACTAGAGGACATGCTTCATATGTGCTACATAGATCATAAGTCTCATTGGGAATACTATCTACATCTTGTAGAGTTTGCCTACAATAATGGACATCACTCCATGCTAGGAATGGCTCTTTTTGATGCCTTGTATGGGCGAAATTGTAGAATGCCATTGTCTTGGGACAACCTAGAAGATAAAGTTAATGATTGGACTAGAAATGGTTAGAGAAATGGAGGATTAGTTAAAGGTAATCAGGCAAAGACTTAAAGAAGCTACTGATAGGCAGAAAAGTTATGTTGATTTAAAGAGAACTCCAAGAGAGTACTTTGTAGGTGATAAAGTGTTTTTAAGGGTGAAATAAAAAAAGAGTGCTATCAAATCCACAAATTTGAATCCTCTATTTGTAGGACCCTTTGAAATTACTAAGAAGATCAGACTGGTTGCATACCAACTTGCCTTACCACCTAACCTATCAAAGAACCATGACACCTTCCACATATCCTTGCCTAAGAAAAAAGTTACTAATCCTAAACATGTGTGGGATGTTTCTAAATTGCAAATGGTAAATCCACAGGAAATTGAAGTGATGTCAGTGAAGATTCTTGATTTTCATTCTAATACTATGTAGAACAAGACTCTTGAACAATGTAAGGTCCTGTTGTGGTCGCTCCACAACTTACCCCAAAATTGGGGACCCACCTTTTTTGCATGTGTTCCAAGAAGACTGAAGTGGCCCATAGACTAAAGATGAAGGAAAAAAGCCAATCACCACAAGGAGAAAAGGTGTCGCGATATCACAACATGTTGCAGTTTCACGGCCAAAATAGAAAATGTGTCGCAATATCGCTACATGTTGCACCATCATGGCCAAAGGAGAAAAAGTGTCGCGATATCGCGACATGTTGCAGTTTCACGGCCAAAATAGAAAAAGTGTCACGATATTGTGACATGTTGCACCATCACGGCCAAAAGAGAAAAGGTGTCGCAATATCACGACATGTTGCACCATCGTGGCCAAAGGAAAAAAAATGTCGCGATATCGCGACATGTTGCAATTTCGTGGCAAAAATAGAAAAAAAGTGTCGCGATATCACGACATGTTGTAGTTTTGCGGCCAAAATAGAAAAAGTGTCGCCGTATCATGACATGTTGCACCATCACGACCAAAGGAGAAAAAGTGTCACGATATCGCAACATGTTGCAATTTCATGGCCAAAATAGAAAAAGTGTCGTGATATCACGACATGTTGCACCATCGCGGCCAAAGGGGAAAAAGTGTCACGATATCGCTACATGTTGCACCGTCGCGGCCAAAAGAGAAAAAGTGTTTCGATATCGCGACATGTTGCTTGGTCGCGGTCAGAGGAGAAAAAGTGTCGCGATATCGTGACATGTTGCATTTTCATGATTCAAAGCAAAGAGAAAGAGCTAGAAAGAAAAGTGTCGTGATATCGCGACATGTTGCATTTTCGTGACCAAACAAGACAAGAAAGAACAAGAAAATAAAAGTGTCGCGATATCGTGTTTTCATGACCAAACAGGAAAAAGTGTCGAGATATCGTGACATGTTGCGTTTTCGAGGCCAAACAAGAAAAAGTGTCACGATATCGCGACATGTTACATTTTCATGGCTACAAGCAACAAAAGAGAGCAAGGAGGCAAAAGTGTCACGATATCACGACATGTTCCATTTTTGCCAAGGTAACGGACCTGCATAGTGACGTGGACATAAGGACAAAATCCAACGAGCAAGACAAAGCGTTACATAAGGAGTCTTTAATGATTTGAAATCATTTAATATGGTCGTTACACACGAAGGGAAACAGACACAAGCCCATGTGGAGAAACACAACGAAGGGCCACAAAATGGAAACCAAAGCACACGCATAGAAGGGAAGGTGAAACGAACAGTCAAAGAAGGTGAAACGAGCAGCCATCAAAAAATGAAATGAACCGTCATGGAAGAAGAAACAATTTTTTTAGAAGTTTAAATACACCATTCAAAGAGAGCAGAAGGGGTCGAAAACTGTTGCAGGTAGCGTTGCAGATTTGAAGGCAAGATAGTCATTCTGGACCTAGTTAGGCTGTTTTTCTTCCATAGACTAGTTTTTCTTCTTCATGGACATGGGTTGGAAATTGTTGCGAGTAGAGTTGCAGACTTGAAGGCGATAAGGCCATTTTGGACCTGTTTGAGTCATTTTTCTTCCATGGACTAGTTTGGGAAAACCAGAGATTCTGCTATTGTAAAATGACATATTTTTAATGTAGAAGTTTTCAAAAATTTGCATCTTGTGGGCAAGAAAGAAGGAGATTTTTCTTTGCATGCTATGGATTTAATGTTTATTCTTTCATTTTTTTTTTATTTCGAATAAATAGATAATGTTAATGCCATTTTTTTGGGTTACATTAGGTGAATATTTGAAATCTGAATTTTATTTCGTACCCTAGGAACCAAACACTTAGTCTATGGGGATTGTGCTTGTTTTGCAAGTCCAATAGGTTAGGTTGCATGCATGGAGACCTCACATCTTCGGTTTTGTCGAAACAGGATAACATCATACTGAATGCATTTATCTTCAGTTTTCGCATTTCATTTTCATTTTCTGCATTTTATTTTTCCCAAAAATTTTAACTTATTTTTAGGCATTAAAAACAAACATTTAAAAAAATTCAAAATCCAAAAAAAAAAAAAATGAACAGTCATTAAAGTTTCATGATGAAATAAACCAACATTGCCCCTTGTTTACAGTTACTTGCAATCACTAAGGTGTTCCAAGCATTTAAATTGATTATCTTTATTTGATATTACTAATACACAATTGCAAATGCTAATACAATGAAGACCTTGGAGAAGTTGTTTGTTTAACTTCTTTGCAAGAGGGGATTTGGAACCCAAATCCTAAAGGAGAGTGTACTTTCATAACTGGGTGAAAATACCACTCAATAGATTGGCGCTAGAAGGAGGGCCTGAATTGTTTTATTTCAAAGTGATTTAAATGTTATAGGGATTTAAATTTTGAATATTTCATGCCCTATTGATTATTATCTTTAGCCCTCTTTTAAAAACACAACCTTGTAGTGTTAAAATGAGGACATGAATTGTTAAGCATTGTTCTAATGTTTTTGATTGTTCAGACAAGAATAATGTGTTTTGATTTGATTTTAAAAATTTTGGTTTGATATTTGCTAGTCAATTTCATGCTTATTTGTAAGGAATCTAAAATGTATTCGTTGTTGGTATTATGCTCTTCACTTGTGTGTAATGCGATCTTGTGAATCAGAAAGCCTACAACATGAGGAGTATGCTCTTCACTTGCGCATGTTTGATCTGGTGAATCAAAAACTGACATTTTAGAATACTGCTTTGTCATGGTTCCTTCTTTCACTCACGACTAACAAAATGATTTTTCTTTGAATTTCATTAATTGTAGGATTTTTCTATGTGTCGCAGGTTTTCTTTAAGGTATTGAGAGTTTTGTCAGGTTTTGTAGGGTAGTGTCATTTACAAACTAGACCCACCGCATCGCATCGCAACTAGGTCCAAAACAACTGAGAAAACCATATTCCAAAGCCTCTCACTCACTCATAGGAATCTGAGGAATAAAATTGAAAAAATTGTGATCTCGCTAGATAGCCTTGTTACAGAAGATCCTTCTGTTTCAGGTGCATCTAGCGGACTTGCACCGATGGTGTCATTTGCCACTAGTGTACCAATTATCAGTACCATTTCCACGGTTCTTGTAGGGTTATCATCATCGATTTTGAATCAAATGGCCCAACCTCCACCACCTCCTTGGTACGGAGCCAATAACATTCCTTTGAATATTGCAGGGGATATTCACAAGATCCCTAAGAATATAGAGATATTTTTTCCCAAATACAAACCGGATGGCCCAAGGACCGCAGAAGAACATATTCAGGCTTATAGGGATGTTTTGATAAGATTGCAAGTTCAACATGAAGATGTGGCTTGTAGACTCTTCCCCATGAGCCTAGACCAAGTGGCTTACAAATGGTATATTTGCTTACCTACTAGTTCCATTACTTCATGGATGCAAATGGAGGATGCTTTTGTTAACCAATTTAGGTCACCATTAGATCCCACAATCATCTATAATTAGTTCATTACGTGCAAAAGAGGCCAGGGTGAGCCAATCCGAACTTTTAATCAGAGATTTCAGAAGTGCTATAATAGAGCAATTCGACATTTTGCCATTGATCCCGCAGTAGCTTTGCAAATATATTTTGGAGCATTGGATCCTATGATGGCAATGTTTGCAAGGCAAAATCCTCAAGTTACCACACTTGCTCTAGCCTACAATGAAGCTATGACCATTGAAAAACAAATGACACCACAGAGTTATGGGTTTTCCCAGATGCCTATAGTAGGACAATATGGTCCATATGGTCAAGCTCTTATGATGAATCATATCATGGCACCACAAATATCAGGCATAAATGCTTTGCCTTATCAACAACCATATTCATCAACACCCACTTACGCACCCAATCCAATTCCAATTCAAAGTGTGAATCCTTACACAAATCAGGTGGCTCAAAATCCAACTCAAATGTTAAGTCAAGATCTCACCAATTACGCAAATCCTATTGGAACTAGCAATAACATAGCTCAACCAAAAGAGATTTATTCAGAGGTTGAAGAACTCAAAAAGATGATTCACAAATTGAGTAACGATTTGGTTCAAAAATAGAAGTATGAATCCCATGTCCCTCACAAAAATCAAAATTTCAACAATAGAGGGAGACAGTGGAATACGAAGCCAAACAATGGGGGTGTGCCTTCCCCTATTGCTAATCAGATAGATACTTTTGTAGGACCAAGTCACTCTAGTTCCATTCTTAATATTTTTTATTTTGCATGGGAAAAGGGGTGTAGATTGCATAATACAAAGGAGCATAATGAAAGGAATTGTCCCGAAATGGCTAGGTATACCCATTATCTCCAATCTCAAGTGGATGATCTGGAACTTGTGCCAAATAATGGTCCACCCCAACATCAACAAGAAGTGGACAACATTTTTATGGTGGAAACTCTATATCGTCAAGAGAGTGAGAATGAGGAAAATGAAGATGAATGGGATGAGAAACATGTTGATGAATCAGAAGATGAAGAAGTACTTGAGTGTCACAACTTGAACTTGGAGGATGATTACTATGATTCGTGGAAGAAATGGGAAGAACATTATCAATATAAATCTTCTAATAAACTTGTTGTGCCAATTAATGTGCAGGATAACTCAATTGCTTCCTCACATGAGGATACTATAAATCCTATACAATTTGAGAAAGTTTTGGAAGAGGAATTAGAATATCATCAAATTTTGGAACATGATAAGGATTCTACAACCATGAATCAAGAAAGAGAGTCCCTTGCTTTAGATTCCTTTGGAGGAAAAGAAATGGAAAATCTTGACCCACTTACTTGTGCTACAATGATTATGCCATTTCAAAATGAGGAAATTACAAAACCTAAATCATTTGGGTTTGATATCATTGATGATCTGATTGAAAATCTCACGTTACCCAAAACAACCCAGGTGATTGATCATGGAAATGTGTTAGTCAACCCACCCCTAGATAGACAAGACTTATGGTTTGAAAGGGATGGACATATTTTCAATTGGGTACCTAAGTTTGGTGCATTTGATAAACAAGTCATGGAGAAAGAACAAGTGCTACATGATGGTGAATGTCATGAGAGAAAAGAGGAATTTTCAAATCTGCTCTGAGTAAGGTCAAATGAAAGCATGCCAAAGATAAAATCTCACCTTTTTGGTTTCACCATGCAAAATTTGAATGAAGGTTTGCCTAATGAATGGTTTGATTCAAATATTATTAATGTTATGGCTTTATTGAATGAAAATTAAAGCTTATTTCTACACCATGAATCAAAGTGCGAAAAGGAAATCTTAAAGAATAGACATAAAGGAATTGAATATCAATCATTGTCTAATCAATTTGAAAACTGGAAACTCCACCATAGGATTATTAATGAAACTAAATCAAATTTGTATGGGTAGAGGGGCAAGTGGAAGTTTATTTCTTTGTTTGGTTTGATCTTGTTTTTGTTGGATTCCTACAAAACTTGGTATGTGTATCACGTCATACATCTTTTAAAGAATTCCAATCAGGTTTGGGATCCGAGAAAATGATAATCCAAACTTTTGCACCATCTTGCATTATATTGTACATTTGTATATACTTTTGGTTTTCGTGTTTTGGTTTTGGATTGGATTTCATTTTGGTTTTAAGTTTTGTGTGTTGGTCCTTATGAATGTTGACTAAGACTAGGAGAATATGAAACATCGGAATTGTATTGCAGAAAGCTCCACGAATATTGCAAACACATTAAGGAATATCATTTGGAACCTGTGATGCATGAAGTTGTCAGTTTTATAAATTATGGTAAAGTAGGTGATATATACTCCATCCGCATTTCAAAAGGAGCAATGCATTCATATCTCATATTTCATTCCGCATTGCATATACATTTCATCTTAGTTGCATCTTCATTTCATGTACAATCATTGAAAAGGTGTCGAATCCTCTTAGGGTTATTACATAACATATACTAAAAGGATCCTAAGGTTGGGAATTGAAGGCCCGAACTATCTTGAACCAAGCACATTCTACGGATATTAAAGAGAATCTTTAGCAAAATGGCCAAAACCATACTTGGAAGAAAAGGTGAGGCGAAAGGAATTTTTTGTGTATGTCCTATCATGCAACATAATCCTTAAAATAATGGTTTTTACCACTCCCATAATGCTTAAAGCCTAAAATCAGAGTAGTAAGGATAGGGTTAAATCCTCATCGAACTTAGGTTGAGGATCCAATTCCCCAAAGCTCTGATTTGACCTTCATGGAGTAGTAAGGATAGGGTCTAATTCTCATCTCGCTTAGGTTGAGAATCTGATTCCCCAAAGCTTCTATTTTATTCCAAAGCAAATATTTTTTCATTTCTCTATTAATATTGGATTGGAAGGATCGTACTACATGTCCCTTGCAAGGATGGGTAGTCATCCCCAAGGTCCAAGAAATCAAAAGTAGAGCCAAATCATGGATTATGGGGTTAATATCCACCGGGGCTATAGACGCCTGGCTGGCAGTGGAGTATGCTCATGCATGGCAACATGTCTTGTCTAAAAACAAGACCACTGACTGCTCAAACAAATAGGCTAGCTTGACAGTTTCATCCATAATAGGTTAAATCATTTTGTTCAAGGTGAGGTATTGAACTCTAGATCAGAGTAGTAAGGATAGGGTTAAATTCCCATATCGCTTAGGTTGGGAATCCTATTCCCCAAAGCTTTGATTTCACTTACACTTACACATGGGTTCAAGATGGTAGTGACACATAACCAACTTTGGGATCTACTAAATTAATTCAGTATGCACATATTTGGTCCTAAGAGGGTTTGACAGTTTTGATATGTTTTTTCATGATACTAGAAGGTCTGAGCCTTTGCAAAGCAGGTTGTTATATCTCCAGCATCTTCATCATACATCAAATCCTGCACAAATCATTCATAGCCTTGCATACGAATCATAAGTGAAACTGAAAATGGAATGTTGATCAATTTCAAACGATAGGGAATGAAGCACATTACACACACCGAGCTGATGCTTAATAATTCTAATATTTCATGTATGTCTCGTCTAGTTTCATTCTTGGGATATTTTCTAACGCTTGTATTTGAGTCTGTGTGTTTTCAGGTTGAGTTCTCACCGAAATGCTCAGGAGCATTTCCCAACAAAGTCACCATTTGTTGTGGCTACTCCACAACGTACCCCAAAATTGGGGACCCACCTTTTTTGCATGTGTTCCAATAAGACTGAAGTGGCCCATAGGCTAAAGATGAAGGAAAAAAGCAAAACACCACAAGGAGAAAAGGTGTTGCGATATCACGACATGTTGTAGTTTCGTGGCCAAAATAGAAAATGTGTCGCGATATCGCGACATGTTGCACCATCGCGGCCAAAGGAGAAAAACTGTCGTGATATTGTGACATGTTACAATTTCATGGCCAAAATAGAAAAAGTGTCGTGATATTGTGACATGTTGCACCATCACGGACAAAAGATAAAAGGTGTCACGATATCACGACATGTTGCACCATCACGACCAAAGGAGAAAAAGTGTCACGATATCGTGACATGTTGTAGTTTCATGGCCAAAATAGAAAAAGTGTCGCGATATCGCGACATGTTGCACCATCATGTCCAAAGGAGAAAAAGTGTCGCGATATCGCAACATGTTGCAGTTTCACGGCCAAAATAGAAAAAGTGTCGTGATATCGCGACATGTTGCACCATCAATGCCAAAGGGGAAAAAGTGTCGCGATATCGCGACATGTTGCACCGTCATGGCCAAAAGAGAAAGTGTCACGATATCGCGACATGTTGCTTAGTCACGGTCAGAGGAGAAAAAGTGTCGCGATATCGTGACATGTTGCATTTTCACGATTCAAAGCAAAGAGAAAGAGCTAGAAAGAAAAGTGTCACGATATCGCGACATGTTACGTTTTCACAACCAAAAAAGACAAGAAAGAACAAGAAAATAAAAGTGTCATGATACTGCGACATGTTGCGTTTTCATGATCAAACAGAAAAAGTGTCGCGATATCGCGACATGTTGCGTTTTCACGGCCAAACAGGAAAAAGTGTCACGATATCAACAAAAGAGAGCAAGGAGGCAAAAGTGTCACGATATCACGACATGTTCCATTTTCGCCAAGGTAACGGACCTGCATAGTGACGTGGACATAAGGACAAAATCCAACGAACAAGACAAAGCATTACATAAGGAGTCTTTAATGATTTGAAATCATTTAAGATGGTCGTTACACACAGAGGAAAACAGACGCAAGCCCATGTGGAGAAATGCAGCGAAGGGCCACAAAATGGAAACCAAAGCAAACGCATAGGATGGAAGGTGAAATGAACAATCAGAGAAGGTGAAACGAGTAGCCATCGTAAAATGAAACGAACCATCATGGAAGAAGAAGCAATTTTTTTAGAAGTTTAAATATGCCATTCAAAGAGAGCATAAGGGGTTGGAAACTGCTGCAGGTAGCGTTGCAGATTTGAAGGCAAGATAGCCATTTTGGACCTAGTTGGGCTGTTTTTCTTCCATAGATTGGTTTTTCTTCTTCATGGACATGGGTTGGAAATTTTTGCGAGTAGAGTTGCAGACTTGAAGGCGATAAGGCCATTCTGGACCTGTTTGAGTCGTTTTTCTTCCATGGACTAGTTTGGGAAAACCAGAGATTCTGCTATTGTAAAATGACATATTTTTAATGCAAAATTTTTCATAAATTTGCATCTTGTGGGCAAGAAAGAAGGAGATTTTCTTTGCATGCTATGGATTTAATGTTTATTCTTTCATTTTTTAGATTTCGAATAAATAGATAATGTTAATGCCATTTTTTTGGGTTACATTAGGCGAATATTTGAAATCTGAATTTTATTTTGTACCCTAGGAACCAACACTTAGTCTATGGGGATTGTTCTTGTTTTGCAAGTCCAATAGGTTAGGTTGCATGCATGGAGACCTCACATCTTCAATTTTTTTGAAATAGGATAGCATCATACTGAGTGCATTTTATCTTCAGTTTTCTGCATTTCATTTTCATTTTCTGCATTTTATTTTTCCCAAAAATTTTAACTTATTTTCAGGCATTAAACAAACATTTAAAAAAATTCAAAATCCAAAAAAAAAACAATGAACAGTCATTAAAGTTTCATGATGAAATAAACCAACATTGCCCCTTGTTTACAGTTACTTGCAATCACTAAGGTGTTCCAAGCATTTAAATTGATTATCGTTAATTGAGATTACTAATACACAGTTGCAAAAGCTAATACAGCGGAGACCTTGGAGAAGTTGTTTGTTTAACTTCTTTGCAAGAGGGGATTTCGAACCCAAATCCTAAAGGAGAGTGTACTTTCACAACTGGGTGAAAATACCACTCAACAGGTCCAATGGGACCAGTTTTCTGAAAGAAATGCTACTTGGGAGAAAGTGGAGGATATGCAAAAATATTTTTCCTTCTTCTTTGAAAATATATAATGTAATAATTTCTATTTCTTTTTGTAAAACTGGAAACACCTAGGATGGTGTTTAGTCCCAAGGGGTAGGATGTCATGACCCTCCTTGGTGGGATTTTTGGCATAAATAAATAATATATTAATCTATAATGCTTTAATACCTAATTTGAGCAATTAAACCAACCATATGATGTTTAGTTAATTTGGAAGAGCATGGTACTACTAACATATTTCCAAATATGTGAGATTGATTACACTTGTAGGTGGAAGAATTAGAATCCTCTACCATAATCAAGGGTACTTAAAGTTCAAAAAATGATGATTAAGGCAACTCGGGGGTAATATTGATGGATACCTTCATATAGACATGCATTCGGTTAGGGATAATTGTCAATATCTAGCCACCCTGAGCCTTAGTTGATAGCTTCATAGCTATCATAAATTCTCAGGCTGAGACAAGTGACTAGGTTGATGGAAATATTCCCTCTGTATCTATTGCATATGTTTGATTATCTTTTACTTGATCACTATTTGCATCAATGGTTTGGGAAAAAACTTGCATAACCTGGTTGTTTTGGAAAAACTCCTTGTTTTGCTTAAAATTTTCAAAAGAAACACATCATGTTAGTATTTGATGAGAAAACTTTGTATTCTATAGAAAGAAAAAAATTAGTTTATAGATAATAGTCTAATTATTTTAAATGATAAATGAATTTCATTTATAAATAATAGTTTAAATGATAAAGGAATTTCATTTATAAATATTAGTTGTTTTATTTTAAATGATAAATGAATTTCATTTATAAATAATAGTTTAAATGACAAAGGAACTTCATTTATAAATATTAAGTTGTTTTTATTTCATTTTTAAATAAAAGTTGTTTTATTTTAAATGACAATAGTACTTCTTAATAAAACGATAGACTTTCATTAAAGAAGGAGAATTGTCTATTGTAAAAAAAAAAAATATGGTTCCTTAAATGGAAGATCTCATTCTATTAGAGACTGTGAAAGATCTTAATCTTTTAAATAATTTAATAGTCCTTTGAGTGACACAAATCTAAACAAGTGGAAAGGAAGCTTAACTCTGACTTTAGGAGGAGAGCTTCATGTGTGCTAAAGCAAGAGTTAAAATATTTAATTATAAGGAAATATCTCCTTGCGATCAGATGGATCAGATGGAAGTTAAGGTCGATAGATGAGAGCATTGATGAGGATGGTGAGGAGCGTTGAATGGAGGAACTCGATCCCTTAAGGAGGGGAAGGGAGGAAGAAAAAGAGTTTTGTTCTCACTGGTCTCATCATCTCACTTAGTAGGGAAAGGAAAATCTTCAAAATATTTTAGATTCGACGATTGGAAACCATAGATGAACATCGGGTTGAAATAGTGCTTGAGAAGAAAATAACTTGGCAAACTTTAAAAGATTCCATGTTGGTTGGATAAGCTTAATCCTTGTCATTTTTAAGTTTAAAACAAATAAGTTTCTTGGTTGTTTGATTGGGAGTAACTCTTAGCCCTGCTATAAAATCGTGTTAGTTGGACATTCGTTTATATCATGCTAGAGTAGGCTTTGTTATTTCTCCCCACATCATGCTTGGATCAAAATCCTTGGGCACTCATTATGTTGTAGTTGGTGTTTTTAAAATTCTTCCCATTAGTTATGGCCCTACCACTATTTGTGACCATGTCTCAAGGACGTTGTGTTCTTCTAACAACTCGATGTGGGTTGTGGTTTCTTTTGGGTCGACTATGTTTGGCTATGTTTTTTCTTACCAGTCTTAGCTGACTAAGCTAGCGATGATATCACATTGGTTAGTGAAGCGCTAGCTTGGATTTAGCCATATATAGTGCTTCTATGAGGTGCTTTTTTCATTGGGCTACATCAATCCCTACACAAGGTAGTCTGTATCAAGGTTTAGTCAAGACTTGATTGCATTGGGGTTAATCTTGAAGGCTAGGAACTTCTTCTACCATAATTTGGAGAGCAAACCCCCCACCTACCTAGATCCTTCTATGTTAAAGAAACCCCCTCTTCTCTCCTTAGCTTGACTATTTTATTTTAGGGTTGAGTTATGATTACTGGACTTTGTTGTGCGCCATGTGGAAAATAGACAACTAGTTTTCCCTTATCTCCTACCCGAGTTCATGGGTATTCATCATCTACCATGCACCCCTCTTGAGCCCTTCTATGTGGTGTGGTCTCTTGTGCTGCCCTTGTGGAGTTTAGATTCTTAGGTTGCAGGTGAGACCATCCTTTTGACCTTTGAATTAATTAAAGAGTTTGTTTTAGTTAATTGGAAAATGAATTAATTAAAGAGTTTACTTTAGCTAATTGGAAAATGAACTAATTAAAGAGTGAGCTTTAGTTAATTGGAAGACGAATTAATTAAAGAGTTTTGCTTTAGGGAAAATAAATGAAATGGATTATTTTTATTATTTAGAGGTATGGGACTCTATTTAGTGAAAATAAATGAATTATGTTTTATTTTTATTATTTAGAGGTATGGGACTCTATTTAGTGAAAGTAAATGAATTATATTTTATTTTTATTATTTAGAGGTATGGGACTCTATTTAGTGAAAGTAAATGAATTATGTTTTATTTTTATTATTTAGAGGTATGGGACTCTATTTAGTCAAATTAAATTAATTATGTTTCATTTTTATTATTTAGAGGTATGGGACTCTATTTAGTGAAAGAAAATGAATTATGTTTTATTTTTTTTATTTAGAGGTATGAGACTCCATTTAGTGGAAGTAATTTAATTATGACTTTTTTTTTTTATTTAGAGGTATGGGACTCTATTTAGTGAAAGTAAAGGAAATGGTTTATTTTATGAATTGAAGTAGGATGACTTTGATTTATGAAAATAAAGGAACCTAGCTTATTTAAATATTAAAGGTATGGGACTTTAATTTGTTGAATAAAGGTTGAAAATAAATTGATTGAAGTAGGACCTATGATCTATTTGCACTGGGAAATAAAAATGGTGTTTTTTATGATATCAACTATTTAGTAGATGATTAGTTACTTTGATTTAATTTTTATAGTTGCAATTTGAAAATGAAATAAGTAAATGCATTTAGAAGCATGTCTATAATGGAACCATGAGTGCCCTGATCCCCTACTATCCTCAAATGATCGATGGAAATCAAGGGAGTACCAAGAAGGTATTCGTGATCAATGCAATAGTTTGATTCTACTTATAGTTTGATCAATTTACTTATGTTCAAATAGACTAGAGTTGTGGGGAGATTTCCTTGATAAAATTTATGTAATATGTTATTATTTAAGGGTATGGAGGATTTACCATACTATAATGTATGTAATAATTTTGGAATGATGAGAACTATGTCTTTTATTTGCTAGTAATAATTGTCTTTGACAACTGTTAGTTTATTTTCATTTAATGCTTATTTTCCTTTAAACTTTGCTTTCCTCTAGTCTTTTGTATGCTTTGAATTATACTTTTTTTAGTTATAGTATATGACCTATCTTTTTTTTTCTTTTTAAACAATATAAACTTAAATAATGAGTTCTAGGGTGAATTTATAGGGTGACTTAAGGTATTGAGACCCCTTAAGGGTGAACGTAGTGGGCCTAATGGATTAAGACCCCTTAGGGATAATGATAATTGATTTTAGGGAAAGACTACATCCGAGTTAAGATAGCTCATCGTGGAGACGATATGGATAGCTTAACTTGCAATACGTATAGCCTACCTACACAAATTTACTTGTGTATGGTATGGAGATGGGCGTATACCTTCAATTCATTGAAGGTGATAAGTTTAGCTCATCAATAATAATGGGAGGTATAAACTTATTTGCAATAACACATAATATGCCTACACAAATGGATTTGTGTGAGGGTATTTGGTGAGGTGTATATTTTCAAGAAACTTAAGGGATTTAAACAATAGATCAATTAGAATTCAATTAGGGGTTTATGAATCCCTCTCCTTAGTAAAAAAAAAATATTTTATTTTTTTGTGTTTTCTTGTAGTTAAATTTGGATCATTACATCCCACCTTTGGGACAACCACTATACATCAAACTTTGGTATGGTACCTACATTATTTATGTTTGGTATAGCTATAACCTCATTTAATGTAGTATCTAATGAGACCCCTCTCAGTCATTCTCCATAATATCCCCTCATACTCTATATCACAACTGGTGGATTCGATACTCCTTATCATAGGCCAATCTTGTGTAACACCCTTGAGTATAGAAAGAACTCCACCTAACTCACATACTGTTTGATAACCCATTTACCCCATCTAAGTCATGCTAACTACACCTCATCCTCCATCCATACTGGTCCCTCTCTCCATGTCCACCAAATAATATCTATCAAAATCAAGACATCAAAATTCCCTTGATAATACAAGTCATTGTCCTCATCAGCCCACCTCCCTTGTACCTCCATGTTATTATACCATTTCAATGCATATGAAACATCCTCTCACGTTATTGTATATGCATAATTAGGCAAACCTCTTGGCCTTGCCATGACTATATGCTCCTAGGTCCTTACCTATAACAACAAGCTACTACTCAATGTTGGCCATTGCCCATATTCAAATTATGAAGCGCCCTAAAGGTCTATGCTAGTAGTGTTGGCCCCAATGCAAATCATATTGTTTTATCCATCATATCACACACTATGCCAATCATATTCTAGGGGAACCAAAACCTTGAAGTATTCTATAAGGTATAACTTAAAATCAACAATATCTCCATCACATATCTATTCAATAATATCGTAGCCTTCCAATAAGTCGCATAGGGAACCACCCCTTGTGATCCACTAACTCCCATATATCCTTTAATGCTCTCTATAGTATCCCATCTCATTAATCCCTACTGGTCCCTCCAAGGTCATTGTCATTTATCCCATTAGGAAATGAAAGGTGTTCTTGTCTGTGTCCCATTGCTAACATAATGCTAACAAATAGGTATGATTAGTGTGCATTGTTTCTATCTCCTCCAGTCCATAAAATCCCACATTTCACAACCGAACTCCATTAGTTAGCAGTCACACTTGTCTCAAATCATCCAATAAAGGGCAAAATTGATGTCACGGTTGAACCTTTTTCACTTGCATACATTCATCAAAAGAACAATTTCATCATCAGTCATCCACAAAGAAAGTCCATAAAAAAATTGTACATTTGCATAGATCCATACGAATCATGAAAAAATAGTAGATTTGGGTACCCATTTACCCAAAACCAACTCCCTCATGAAAAACACCAAAAACTCCACAACATGCATCGAATACACACTCTTCACACATGCACACACATTGAACAACACATACCACATCAATCAAACACAAACAAATAAAGTGCCAACACACATACACCCAACCCATTTCTTGCATCTTTTCTCACACAATGCTAACTATTCTGCTCATTTTCTACAGTTTTATTTCACTAATAAATTGTTCCCTAGGGTTCATTTTAAAAAATTTAACGCATAAAAACTAGGGTAAAAATTTACTTACAGCCACTACACACCCTCCAACACTAGCACTTGATGCACCTCCCACCATTTTGTTGCTTTACCTCTTAAATCCAACAATGCTTCACTTCACAAATTCACCCTCACACCTCTCTTCCTCTCACTCCTTTGCACAACAAAAATGACAAATAGGCCCTACAAATGTGCTTATATAGCACAATCCAAAATATTCACATGGAAATATGTAAATGCTTTGATTCATACCCTAGGATACAAATATAATTTTTTGGTCAACAATGGCACCTACACACTTCCTCACCATCATATTTGGCATTTTTCTCATTTTATTTAGTTCTTTCATTAATTTTTCATCTTATCAAATGATTCATTGTCATCTTATGCTTCTTCCACCATAAACTATTGCTTGAGAGGGTAGACATTCAACATTCAAAAGCTACCTTGTGCATGCTTAGTAATCAAATACTCAAATCCTAGATATTACATTTGTCCAACAATATTTGTCTAAGATTATCACAACCTTCATTTTCTAGGGCAAAAAAAAAGGAATATTTCTCTTCTCAACAAAAATCCAATTCAAATGAACATTTGGTAGACCCAAAGCCTAATATTGTAGATTAATCATGGATTACCTTCCTTGGAGTGGCAATCGTAAGACCACTTGCGAGTGAAGCACTGGCCAAAAATCTACCTAGGGTTGAAAGGTTTCTCAAACAAAGTCAAGCGCAACAATTTATTAAAAGGTAAGGTTTTAAAAACATGTGTCCCTTACATAATTAGGGCATCTTACATTTATCATAAATCAATATGATCTTACATCTCTCTCAAAGTAATCATTGTGACATGACAAAAACTATAATTGATCATAAATCATCCATCTTCAATTCACATCTCTCATAATTAATCATGAATAGTCTATCATCAATCCATATTCTTCTTCAAAATCAAACTATAAATCTCATATCACAAGTTTTTGCACTGCATTGTATTTTCACACAATGCAGTACAAAAGGGAAAAGTTTAGACACCTAAAATTCTCACATTGTCATCTCTCCCATCATCATAGTTTATCAATTTGCAAAACCCATAAAATTTACATATATTAGCCTTAAAACACTATTCATTTATCAAAAGCACTATTCATGCACTATTCATAAGCCCTCTTTGGCCACTTAAGCCCTTTCCTACACTTAACCCTTGGTCCCCATGCGACCATCATCCTAGCCTAACCTTGGTTAATCTCTAACCTTGGTCAAAATCCACCTCATAGTCAAAACCAACCTATGATCAACCTGACCATGGTCAACCTAACTCATGGTCACCTCACCTAGTCTACTCTTTGACTAGCCTAGCCTCCATCTCATCCATTTTACCTCAACTAGAACTTGGTCAATATAATCAGGGTTAACTTTAACCCTTGCTCCACACATCTCCCCATGTGTATTTAACACCATAAATGACATTTGGGGACTTTTTTCTCTCAAAGCATGGGAGGTATGGTGAGTTATATTCCACCTCATTTAATTTAACACTAAACTCATAGTTAATCCTACTATGATTAGGACTTGACCCTTTCTCAACCTCACATTCTCTTGGGCATTAAACATCATAAATGCAATTTGAATACTTTGAATATTAATCTATTTATGAGACATGTCACCCTATGCCACCTTATTAGACACCTCAAAGGGGAGACTTCTTAGGAAACCTCATAGGGGATACCTCATAAGACACCCCAAGGGATACCTCATTAGACACCTTAGCCTCCTAACCTTGGCAAATTCTATAAATAGATTGTCATTTCCTCCATTTCCATCAACACTCATTTGCATACCCAAACTCTATTGAAATTAGCCTAGACTACCAAGTGCACTACATCATTCACCATCACTCACCATCCATCCCCATGGAGACCCACATGAACTTGTCAACATCCTCTTTTATCTTGTAGGTTGTTGTCAAAGTTGCAGGTTTAGGAGGCACCTTGACATAGATCAGAAGTTCCAACTACATCAATAGGACCTCTACATCATCAAATTTAATTTCTATAAAACACGGAAGGGAATGAATCAAATAACTCATACCTTAGGGTGTGAATCTATATAAAATATGATCTTTCCACCCTACAACCCTAGAAAAGTTCACAAAACAAGGTAAGAATTTTTTTTCTATCCAATTTCAGTCATTTCAAGTATTTTAATCATGTTTTAGCCTAGATTAAGCGTCTTTTTATCTGTATTTACAAGGGATATGATTCAGACAGACCCCAAACATTCTAATACATTTTTGTAGGGTTATTTATGTGGAACCTAAGTTCCACACATGAATATTAGAGAGACAAAAAGCCAAATCCAAATTATTTATTATGCTTAGTGTTTAAAAAGCACAATATCATACACTCTAAATAGAAAATAGTTGTAACAAACTAGCAATTAAACTAACCAACTAGGATCCAAGAATGGGTTTAACTAGCTAACAACTAGATAACTAAAACAACACTTATCTAAAGATAAATTATTTCTAACTAAGTTCTAATAGAATACTAACAACTAACTAGGAGGTTGTCCAAAAAACTTGTCACTAGAAACTAGCGTGAGCAAAGGTGGCTCACATTATTAGAATGAATAATATAAAATATGTCTAAGCTAATACTTGGGCTATATTTTATGTCCTCATCACTCCTCCCAACCATATAAGCTTTGGACCCCAATGCTTTCAATAAATCTATAAGTCATGAGACATTTGTGGAATTTGATGAGTTTTCATATTGAAAACTTTATCTATAGAAAGTGAAAGCTAGAATTTAGGTACCACATGTGATGATAATCTCAGTATCTAAAGTAGAATACTAATAAAGAGGATAAAGTTGATGAGTAATTAGGGTAGTTGTGGGGGCCAATAAAATGGCCTCCCTAAGCCATTGGTATTTTTGATCCAGCCTAAAAATATCTGAGGGCATAAAGAAGATTCTATGAATCATATGACTACAAAGCTAGGGTGCCAAGTCATCAAATCAACTAGGTGTTGTGGAGCAAATTGAATGGGGAGTTCTAACACAGGTTCTGCCTCTTCTTCACAATCTTCTATTAGGGTATCCATAAGAAGAATTTATTTATTTTCAATTGTATTAATAGGAATTTCTAAAAATATTTGTGTTTTCATCATTAATGAAAATATAGTCCAAAGGAAGGACAATGTGCTCCATTCCCATAGATCTTGGTTCAATTCTGGGTACTGCAACTTTATTAATTTCAATAATTTTTGTGTTCCTAAAAAATATTAACAACTTCTTCTACTTCAGGAACAACATTATCTAGTGGAAAGATGATGGGATTTTTGCCTATAGATCCTACTTTGATTCCAGGTGTTGCTTCAAATTTTTCATCAATTTCTTTCACAAGAATAATTTCTTCTCCAGTAGTGCCTATTCTTTTGCTTCCCTTTCTTTAGCCAATTGGGCAACTTGAATCTATTGGATATTAACAATGAACATTTTGAGTTGTTGCTCCATCTCTTAAAAAGTCATATGGTACCCTAACCTTGATCAAGAATGTCTAAGAATATATTAGGAACACATTTGAGGGTTTCTTAATGCATAATTTCCTAGAGTACAAAATTTTGCCTTCCAAATTACAAAAAGGGTAAAATTTAGTGCTTTACAAAGTTGCATTGGTCTATGTAAATACAAAGGATTTACCCTTCAATTTGAAGTGGTAAAAGAAAAAAATAACAGTAAATTTAAAATTTAACCCTTTAAAAATGCAAAAATATAATTTTTGGAGGCAAAAATTATGTTTTAAAAACAAAATTTAGTTTTTTAGGCACCAAAATTTAAATTTGAATTTCAAATTAGTACTCCAATAGTTTTTTTTGGCAATAAAAATTATCTTCGATGGCAAATATTTTGAATTTTGAGGGTCAATCACAAATTCGATGGTCAAATCTATAAAAAAAATTCAACTACACAAGTATAAGTCCACTAGTCAAGGTCAATAGTCAATCAACAGTCTATGCACTAGTTTGTTGTTCTACCATGCATCAGGCACAAGAGGAGGCTCACTCTCATCTCTTAACCAAGTCGTGTGTGGGGATGGCTAGCATAACCACCATAAGGTGTTCACATCACTATATGTGTGATATCCCCTTTAAACCACTCTTGATTCATCGCATAGGTAATGTGGGATTAAAACCCACAAAACAAATTTTAAACTATCCCTTTCCTATTGAAAATGACATCCACCAACTCAACATGAAATAATCGAATGCATCAATACCATGTGTCCAAAACTATATGGAAGCAAATATTCATAGTATAAGGTCCTCCTAGCACCATGTATCGATTCTTGGTTGGGAAAAGTGTTTAGGGTTGGAATCTGAGTGTGGATTGGTTGATTTTCTAACCTTAGAGATGGTTGATTTTTGTTTGTTTATTCATTGTCTATGAATTGGTTCACATTGTACCTGTTATGATCAATCAATTATACATTAGGGAAGAGTTTGAGTCCACCATAATGATACACTATATGGTGATAAGGCACCCTAGTTGGATATAGTGTTTCTTCAAATGATGGGGGAGGTTTATCAATTATTAAAGATAGTTGTGATCCTTCGCCTGTATCAAGAGCAATCCATATCGATTGGGATTGCATCAAGCATTATCCTACCAAGATCCAGGGGGAAGGTAAGGTAGGTGAGGGAAGGATGGGGTAGGGGTATCTAGTGCCACCATCGATTGGTTATGGGAGCTGATCAGCTAGATGTTAATAGGCAAGGTGATCAATTGAGCAAGGAATATGAGGAAAGGAGGGAGGAGGGGTCAAAGGAGGGGGGTGGCTGATCAGGAAAGGAAAGCTAATCAGACCAAAAAAAACCCCTAAAACCTTAAAGACAATATATTGGTTGTTCAATATTTTCCCCTACCACCTTGTGTTTCCTCTAAGTCATCTCTTGACAAGGAGTGTCAAGGCCTTCTCCTTGTCATACCCCACCCTGGAAAGATATTTTTGGTTGATAGACTGTGTGTTTATAAATGACTAATGGATTCTTGGTTTAAATGCTTGAACGATTATTGCATTAGTTATAATGATTTATATTGGAGAATGTGGTACTTCTAAAATGTTGTCAATGTGTAGCACCAAGTACATCTATGGGTGGAAGAGGTAGAATAGACCATCAAGGATGGGGTACTTGAAAATATAAGTGATGATTTAAGATAGCTCAGGTTAACATGGGTTACTACCCTCGTATAGGTATGCATTATCACTTTTGGGATAATCATCAGCTAGACAACCACCTAGAGCCAAATTTGGTAGCCTAGAAGCTATCATAAAGTCTCTGGTTGAGACGGGTGACTGGGTTGATGGAAAAAATTTCAACCTTATTTGATGCACTTAATTTTTGTCTGTTGTTTGTAAAAATATTTTGGTTGAATAACTCCATTGGAAAATGGGTTAATGGATATAGAGGGTCCATTACTCCAAATCCATTGAATATACCATACTAATGGTTGATATTAGTATAGGTATATAACTTAAAAATAATAAATGAATTTTATTATTTAATCTAATGAAATATAATTATTTGAATAATAAATGAGTTTTTATTTAAATGATTAGAACACAATTATTTTTAATTAATATTTGAGTTTATTTAGAATAACTATAAATAAGAATATAATTATTTTTAAATAATAGTTGAGTTTATTTAGAATGATTATAAAGTATATTTATATATTAATGATAATTAAATTTATTTAAAATAAATAAATCTAGATAGAAAATATTTGAATATTATACTTACACGTTATTTTGATAGTGGAGAAATGAGTTTCTTATTGCTTATAAAATAAGCCTTTTTATAAGAATATCATGCATTCTTTTATAGGTAGGGTTCTCTTTAAAAATAAGAAAGCGTCTAGACAAAGCTTAATAAATAATGGTGATTAAAAAATAAAAATATCACTCTGCCACCCTCGAAGGATAATGAAGGTTTTATGATGACATATGGCATTGATGAGAAAGGAGACTTTTTGTAGTTTGGCAGATGAATCTGACCATGCTAAGAATGCTGAAAAATACACGAAGGAAAGGTAGCAAAAAAGAGAAGGAAGGAGCTCTTGGGCATAGGGTAGAAATCAAATATGCGAATGTAACTGAGAAAAGAAAGACCAGAGGAATTTAGGAAGTAACCATATCAGGTTGGAGTTTCATTTACATAGGTTGGGTTTAATATATTTTTAAATAAAATATTGCTTGGTTTAATTCATATGCCCTTTTGCATAGTTTGTCTCTCTATAACTCCAGTGAAGACACAATATCTCCATGTTAGGCATCTGTTGGTAGCTTAGCAAACCATCCGAATGATTTTTTTACCTCTTTGGGGGCTACATCCCTCTATCCTATACTCATTTGTGAAAGCATGGTCAGTTCTATTGCTCCTATTAAAAACATAGACACCACAGGAGATCTTGTTAAACTAGTAAATGGTTGATGACCTCAATACCTTGGAAGACTTTGTTTGAATTGTATTTATTTACCTGAAGTATTTTTATACTTCCTCCACCTTGATTTTCAAGCTCTAAGATGTCATTGAATTTGACTCTTCTAGTTAAGACTTGGTTTCCTTACTTTTTGCACCGATCTCATCGATTGGGGTTGACTTAATTTTATCCTTGTATTAATATATTCTTCTGAGGATTAGGAGTAGCCAAGTTATCGAACTATTTTTTTACTCTCTTAATGTTTGTTTGCATGACCCATATCTCATGTTATGCTTCAATAAATTGCTCACCTATTTGTTTCCAAGTGAGAGATGGTTTGGGGAGGCATATTTGTTGTATGTGCCCACCCCTAAACCACTTGGGCACCTGTGTGGTGCTAGACAAGCTCAGATGATGTCGAGCCTTTGGTTTTATCCTTGAACTTTGTCCCACATATTCTATGTAGTGGGGCAAAGGTAGACTAAAATTTTTTTAGTGCCTAGAGGTATGTAGCCATGCACTTAGGAGCTTGGCTAAGCCCACCTGATATCTTAGGCTCCTTTAGCTCCTCACCATGTTGTGTTGGGTTGCTTGTTGGAATTCTTGTGTTGGTAGTTATCTTTGGTGGTTTTTGATGTCACCACTCACGATTGGTTAGTGAGAGTTTAGAATCCTCTTTTACTATTTTAAGCTTACACTTGTAATTTAGTGAAAAGGTTAAATAATCATGTTGTATCTAGATGGAAAGAAATTTGGAATTACAATATAGTTTTTAATCGATGTTTATTTATTATGAAAGAAAATAGATATTATTAATAGGGAGATATAATTTCTTTTTAAAATAAAAGGTAATTTAGATTGCAATATAGTTTAATTCAGTGTTCATAATGAAAAGGACATATACAATGATAAATAGAAGAAAATATTGTCTATTTAATAAAACAGAATAGATAACTTGATAAAGAAAATATATTGGTTGTTTATATATTTCAATGATTCTATGTATTATTTACATTATGTTCTTTAAATTAATGAATCGTAATTTTAAGAAATATTTACATTCCTTATTTTTATGGAAAGGGGACAAATTTAATGAATATTAGATTTGTTTATTTAAGAAAGGGGAGAATTAAATTTTTCCTAATTACTAAATAGTGAATTTGCTTATGGTGTTTGGTATATTAAAGTATCTAATCAATTAAGGTTTATGGGGCCTTAATAGGTTAGAGAAATGGGTAATTTAAGTACTTAATTAGTTAAGGTTTATGAGGCCTTGGTTAATTAAGAAATCTAAGGGAGGACTTTTATGTTCAAACATGAACCTTGATTGTTTAAGAATGTTTGATAAGATGAAATATGACTCTCCTAGATGCTGAATGAATAATTTGTAAAGATGTATTTGGTGATTGTATAGTTGCAATTTGGGTATTTTTATGCACTAGATTAAATGATCATCTAGTAGATGCATGATTCATAGTTCCATGAGTTGTTTTGATCCCTTACTACCACCAATTGAAATATGGGTAAGCTAAAGGACCAGGAGAACATCAGGAACAAAGACAAACACTTACTATGATGAATGAAACATTGTTGAAACAACCTTTGTTTAAGCTAATTATATAATGCTCTATTCTTTTAAAAGTATGGATTATTTTACCATGCTCAAGCTATGTAAATATGTATTAATAGATGGAAATGTATCTTCTAATTGTAATTTATGATGCATATTTTGAGTAATTATTTTAGCCCTTTTTCTACGAGTTCCTTTTAGAATCTCTTTTATTTCTCTTATTTACTATGTTTCATGCTTGATTAAATTATTAAACTTAGTGATTTTTCTCCTATGTTGATGGATCTAGTATGCTTAGAGTGGTAAATTAAACTCTTTAGATAAATTCGAATGCTATTGTATTAAATAGCATAGGATAACCTAAGGGATTATGGGATCCTTTAGGATTAAATGGATAAAATTTAGTTAGAATAGTTAAACTGGTTTGACTACAACCTAGTAGTTTTAAATGAGATGAACTATCTATGAAAGGATTGGACTACTCTACCATATTGATAAGATGAGTAGTCTATTTGTAGTATGCATCACATACCCACACAAAAAAACTTGTTTAGGATATAGAGGTGAATGTACCCTTTGATTTACCAAAGGAGATAAGCTAACCATAACAGATATGTGGTTAATAGTTGTTCAATATGCATAGTATACCTTTACAGATTGAATCATGCATGGTATAGATATGGGTGTATCCTAATTAGATGCTAGATAGAAGGTTGGTGTTGAGGAGAAGGATAGACAACTTGAACTTAGGGTTAACTTAGAGATATTTGTAGTTGCATTTACTGATTGAGATAAGGATCTCTCTTTCGAGCACGTGTTAGTGTTTAGTATTGCATGTGTTGTAAAAAAATATAGCAACCCCTTAGTTATATTTTGGGTTGTTACATTTGGTATTAGAGCTCTAGGCATGAGAGGCTAGATATTTTTATTGTGTTAGGTATTTGGATATCTTCCTATGTATATCTTTCTTAGACAATCTAGGAAGACCTAGAACTCCTTTTTACTAAATTCAAAGAAGAAGAGGGGATTAACCCCCATAAGTTATTATGCTACAACACATTATGATTAGTAAGTATGGATTTTGACATAGAATTACTCAATAGACTTAGAGTACCACCTATCATAGTATGAGAGTGGTTTTAGCAATAAGACTTTGTGTTTAGTATTTTAGTAAGTTGAAGTTGTAACCTAATCTTATCTTTTGGATATAATCAGGATAAATGGTACCAAGGAAAGAGAGACCTAATCCTTCATCTAGCTAAACCTAATAAAATAATGTTGAGGAGGGAAACTAAGGAGAAACCTCAAGAAACTCTAATAGGGATGTAGAGAACCTCACAACAATGGTTATGACAATTCAAGATTAGATGAAGCAATTTATGGAAATATTTGTAAATCAAGATTCATTGGCTAAGGATTTAGAGGTTGGTGAAGCTAATGAATTAACTATAGCAATAGGAGGCAAGAATTTTTTTAGAGAAAGAATTGGCTAAAGACTTAAAGAAAATGTGTACCTCCAAATTTGATGGATAAGGGGAAGGAGATGCAATTGAAGATTGGTTAAGAGAACTAGAGATCTATTTTATGATGAACTACACCCCTGGAACCCAAACAGTTTGGACAATAATTTATCTTGAGGGAAATGCTTTATATTGGTGGGAAAACTATGCATCAAAATCAAAGATCTAAGCTATCAATCTAAAGTGGAAATACTTCATTGTAATTTTCAAAAAGAGTTTCCTCACTAAGCATTTTTATGCATTGAAGTTTGAAAAGTTTGCCAACCTTCAACAAGAGACTAAAATTTTGGAAGTATATTACAAGAAACTAGTTAAGTTGCTCAAATATGTACCTGCATATGATGAAAATATGAGGATCCATAAATTTATCCTTGGATTATAATCTATAATAATACATGATGCGAGTATGTAGGAACCCATGTCACTGCAAAATGTATATTACCTAACAAAGAAGGTAAAATCCCACATTTAGTTTAACTATGCCACTCTATCTAAAAGAGAGCAGCAGACACTCAAGGAAAGGAATAGTCAAGGCTTCTTAAAGTGGGAAAGGGAGCAATATCAAAATGTTAAGAATTATCCAAAACATAAAATAAAGAATGGCAAAAAATAGGAAAGGTTCAAAAAGAACGAACAAAGGAGAAATGGCAACAATGCCAACAATAAGAAATCCCAATTATAAAATCAACTAGGTTCAATTCCAATAGGAAAAATAGGGGATAAAAAATAGATAACTCATCTAGGACCCAAAATTGGTTGCTACAATTGTGGAAGGCCACATTATGCTAGCAATTTTATTCACCTACCTGGGCCAAGCTCATCCAATGAAAAGGGAAAAGAGATAGCTCACAAAATTTAGGTGGCCACAGGAAGCTAGAAACTTGAAGGATAAGCTACACCACTACTTATGAAGGGTAAGATTTTCAATAGAGAAGTAAAAACATTAATTGATAGTGAAGCTTTAGATAGTTTTATCTCTTTGATAATAGCCAAGGATATGCCAAAAATACCTAGATATTTGGAACAAGGGTGGAAGGTTGAGTATGATTTTGGATAGACCTACTTAGTGGATCAATGTTTCCTTATGATGTAAATCACCTTAGAAAAAGTATCAACTAAAGGATGCTTGTATGTATAACCACTATATGCCTATGATGTCATCTTTGGTATGCATTGGTTACAGGCTTATAAAGCCTTAATCAACTTTCAATATAGGTGGATAGATTTTTTAGAAAAGGGCAAAGGAAGAATAAATATCCATCATGAAAAAGGATCATTCAAACCCTAATTACTATCTACTATGTAACTAAAGAAGACCCTCATAAAAGGAGGGATGGTTTACGTGGTAAAACTCAATGAATTCGGTGAGAATCGAAAAAATGAATTGTTTGGAAAGTACCCAATCCTACAAGAATTCAAAGAAGTATTTTGAAATACCTACTCGGACTTCCTCTTATGCATGAGTTTGACTTCACAATAGATTTAATGCAAGGAGTAGATCGTATCCACAGATCTCCTTACAAGATGAACTCTATAAAAATGTAAGAATTGAAAGTACAACTTCAAGGGTTATTAGAAAAATATTTGATTAAGCCTAGTGTGTCACCTTGGGGTGCATTGATGCTCTTCATTAAGAAGAAATATAGTTCGCTATGACTATGTATTGATTATAGGATGCTCAACAAAGCGACCATCAAAAATAGGTATTCTTTACCTAGAATCAAATATTTATTTGATCAACTAAAAGATGCTAAAATCTTTATGAAGTTTGACTTAAAGTCAGGATACCATAAACTAAGAATATGTGAGGACACTCACAAAATTAATTTCAAAACCAGATACAGGAACTATGATTTTATAGTCTTACCCTTTAGGTTGACTAATGCTCCAGTTGCATTCATGAATCTGATGAACAATATATTCAAGAGGCATCTAGACCAGTTTGTCCTCGTGTTCTTAGATGACATCTTAATATATTCTAAAGATAAGAAGGAACATGATAGGCACCTCAATATCATGCTATAATTGCTAAAGGAGAATAAACTCTATGGAAATCTGGTAAATAGTGATTTTTATGTTCTAGAAGTGAAACACCTATGCTATAATATCTACGAAGGGAATCATAGTATATCCAAAAAATATAGAGGTCATTTTGGATTGGCTACCACCTACCAATATGACTAAAGTAAGAATATTTATGTGTATTATGGGCTATTACATATGGTACATAATGTTGGCAATTTGAGTTATTTTATGTTGTCATTGATGTCACATGGATCATTGATGTCACATGGATCACATTGAGTTTTGATGGTCAAATGATATTTTGGAAAGCATGGATAAACATAGGATGTTGGTGAAAACTAAGGCAAGCAAAATAAAAGGTTTTATTTAAAACCATGGATGGCATATTTTAACTAGGGTTTTCTTAAAACCCAAGTTGGCCTTTCGTTTCATCGAAAAAGTGCCCTGGTGATGGAGATATTTAATTTTTAATATTTAGTTTAAATTTTAATTATTTAAAATTTAAATTTAAATTTAGAATTAATTATGCAAGATTTTTTCTGACATCATCGAAAATAATAAGGAGGCTATATAAAGGGGATATCTAAGGTTCATAAGCTTAATTCTTGCTCGTGTTTAATAATCGTTGGCTAAGCATCTGAATTGATCTCATGCAAAAATATTTTAGAAAGCAAAAGCAGTGAATAAATGAAGGTTGGTCGAAGTCCAAATTCATCATGGACAAAGTGGTGCATTGGTAGTTGGATTTTGGCTAAGGTGTGTGGCAACACAAACGTCAAGGTTTCAAATCTCCTTAATTACGTTCGAAAGTTTTTTGAAATAAAAGCAGTCGAAGTGCTTTTGATTTGTGAAAAGGGAGGAAAGGTTTTAAGGCACGTTGTGCCTTTCTCTTTCGAACAAGCGGCTAGCTCATGTGGTAACCTTAGTCGCGGCTAAGGCACTCATGGTGTGGGTAAGTCGGGGGTTTGAATCCCCTTGAGGAGGTAAATACTTTTTTGCTCTAATTAATTTTGTTAAGCCCTAAGTTGGAGTTATAAGGTGGTTAGGAATAATTAAATTTTTTAATTAAAATTTGTTTTTATAAGGGTTGTGATTATTATTTCAAAGGTGGATGAGTTGTTGATTTAATTTGATGTTCATGAAATTGAGAATTAAGATTTAGGAGAAATAAGGAGTTGTTATAAAATAATTTCTAAGAGGTTTATTGATTATTATTTTGATAAGGGTTTTTATTAAAAGGACTTTGGTGGATGTGTTTATTAAGTTGGAGTAAAAAGGTGTAAATTGAGTTATGCTTTATCTTGTGATTATTATTTGAAGTCCACTAACCCTTATTGATATTGGAAAGGAAATTTGTGTTGATTGTGGCAGATTTTGTGGACAACTTCTTGGGATCAAAAAGGTATGGGAACATTCTCCTATTGATTTTTTATGGTGGTTGTTTTTTGAAATATCATTGGAGTGAAAAGGATTGATTGTGGTTTCCTTTTTGAAAGTGGTTGGTTGAATGCTTCAAGGTTTTCTGGTTTGAGAGTTGTGTTTAGACCTTGTTTTATAAGCATAGTCATTGAAGCCCATTGGTTATGTGAAGAACTTGAAAATAACATGAGTATCATTGTTATGTGAGATTTGTGGTTGACAATTGTTGGAAACATTTGAGTTGGTTGATACATGCTTGGACTAGGGTTTTATGAGAAAGAGTGTCTTTTTTGGTGATTGGTTGAGTTGAGTTGATTGAGCCTATTCAAGTGATTGTGTGAGGTGATTGTTCAAGTCCCATGAAAAAAACTATTCTATAATTCTTATTTGAGTTGAGATTGAGCTTAGAACATATTGAGTCTCTAACAATTATCTTTATGCTTCTATGATTCGACTTGAGTTGAGATTGAGCTTAGAACATATTAACTCTCTAAAAAATCTCTTTTTGCTTCTATAAGTTGACTTGAGTTGAGTTGATTTGAGATCATTGTGGATCATTGTTGTCATCCATTGTAGAGTGCATTGCCATTCATTATTGATTTCATCTCTGAGCCTTACCTTCATATATTTATGGATGAGATTTGAGTACTATTTGAGCATTATTGATTGAGCCTTTGAGAAGACCTTTGGGATATATTTCTAGACGGGTTTGTGGCAGTTTGTGTATGATTGATTGAGCCTTTGAGACAGCTTTGTGGATAGTTTTTGGGATAGCTTTATGGAAAATTTTAGATAAATTTATGGATAGATTTGGGATAGATTTTGATGAGTTTCGAAGTGAGCCTATTGAGTATATTTGAGCAAGTTCTTGGTGAGCTTTCTAGAGAAGTTTTGGAAAAAATCTTAGTGAGATTTTTGGAGCAGATTTGAGCAAGTTCTTGGTGAGCTTGCTAGAGCAGATTTGAAAAAGTTCTTGGTGAGATTGCTACAACATATTTGGACAAGTTCTTAGTGAGCTTTTTGGATCATATTTGAGCAAGGTCTTGGTGAGCTTACGAGAGTAGATTTGGACAAGTTATTAGTGAGATTTTTGAGCAGATTTCGACAAGTTTTGTGTGAGCTTGTTGAGCAAATTTGGAAAAGTTCTGTGTGAGCTTGTTGAGCAGTTTTGGACAAGTTCTGTGTGAGCTTGTTATGCAAATTTGGACAAGTTCTATGTGAGCTTGTTATGTAGATTTGGACAAGTTATGTGTGATCTTCTTATTGCCTAGATTTGAGCAGATCAAATAAATCATTATATTAGATAAGGATCCTTATTTCTATGTGAAATATTATAAGGATATTATCTTGTGGAGTACCCCACATTGGAAGAACCATGTTAAATCATGTGTCTCAATTGTGTATGGTGACTTGTGTTCTTGCTTACTATTGTTATCTGAGTTATTAATGCACACTGATATATTTGGTTATTGCAATTAAGGACATTAATTGATATTGGTTTGGAAAGAAAGTAAAAAGTGATCTTATACTGTTCACCCCCCCTCTCTATATAAGCTTGTGTTCTTCAATTGGTATCAGAGTAGGTTCCTTCAAAAAAGCTAACAGCTTGAGGGAAGATTCTACAAGAACACAAATAGCTTCATAGAATGGATCATCTACAAATAATGCTCCACTTTTTTATGGTAACAATTATGTTTTTTGGAGCATGAGGATGAAGAACTACTTGATATCACAAGGATATGAGGTATGGCAAATGGTTGAAAAATAGTATAGGATTGAAGGTGATCTCAAGGCAGATAAGACTATTAGGAAATTGGTTGAGATCAATGCAAGAGAAATAATTGTATTTTTTTTTGGTATTTACATGGTAGAATCGGTAGCCGCCACGAATCCGGGTAGGTTGTCCAGCTTTTATGGTTGTCATAGTATTCTGTGTTTTCTGCCCCAAAATCTACCACACAGATCTTCGTACAGTCCACCCCTATAACCACCATGCCACAATCATTTTAAACCTTTTACGTCGTTGAAATCACTAGGAAAGGGACAAGCGTTTAGTCCGGTGAGGCCCGAGATTTGAACCTTGGACCTCTGTCCCCCTTATGTTGTTTGGATGAACCAATTGGTCTACACCTCAGACTTGAAATGAATTGTATTTTGAATGGGCTATGAGAGATAGATTTTGCAAAGGTTATGGTATTTAATTCAGCTAATGAGATGTGGACCAAGTTGTAGAATACTTATGAAGGAGATTCCAAGGTAAAGTTGGCAAAACTACAAACTCATAGAAAAATATTTGAGGAATTGAAAATAGAAGAAACAATGGATATCAACAAGATAACAATGGAAGAATTGCAAGGAACTCTCACAGCTTATGAGATGAGGGTAAGTAATTATCAGGTTCCAATAAAAGAGATTGCATTCAAGGCTTCAAAAAAGAGAAAGGAAAAGTTCCAAAAATTGATATAGTTGTAGATAATGATGAGGAAGCTAACTTCATCAAAAGGAATAAGAACTCAAGGAATTTCGGGGATATAAGTAAAGTTAGATGCTACAAGTGTGGTGATATTGGTCACTATGCATACAAGTGTCCACAAAAAGAAAACAATGATGATGAAAAATAGGGTCACATAAGAAAAGTAGATGGAAAGTGTGAAGACAAAAACACGACACTTAAACAATAAAGAAATCAAATGACCCAAATAAACACAATATTGCACAAAATAGATATATTTATTCAATAATCTAGGGGGAGCCAATAAACTCCTTTGATACAATCTATCCTCAATGAGAGTATTTGATACAATGATTTACAAAAATGCTAGGATTATCCGAAACCCTAGCTACAATAATGAAGTGTCTTCAGATAGTGTGTCCTCGCTTCCAACAAAATGAGTGGGCTTCAAGTATCCGATGTTGGACCACTCTAGCTTCAATAGTCATTCAAAAATATGTAGAATATGTAGATCTACATACACAAAATAGAGAAAGGGATTAATAACACCTATGAGGGCTCCATAGTGTGAGACCCTTAGACATCAGTAAACCCTAACTAAAGATGGATTAAATGGCATACAAAATCCATAAATCATGTAATAGAATAAAATAAATAATGATATACCTTGCTTGTGATGATACTTTATTTTGTTATTACAATTTTTACAGCATATGGCATGACACAGTAGGCTCTGATTCGTATTTCTATGGTTGTAGTAAACTCGAATGCACACTTGGTAGGCTCTGGTGTGTGCTTCGTAGGCTTTGGTGTGCACCTGTAGAATACACCAGGTTCTAGAGGGTACCTGTAGAATGTATCAAGCTTTGGTGAGCACTTTGCAGGCTCTGCAACGAGCCTTGCAAGCTATGGATGGCACTTGTAGGTTATGGCAGAATCTACAGAAGCAAATCAAGGGGTGGCGATGAATGCGGCAGATGGATGGGGGCTACGACGATGATGAAGGATGAATGGGAGATGGTTGTAATAGTAGAAGTCTTGTTGGCTAGCTAGGGCTTTAGATCTTCAAACTCTATCTCTCTCTACTTTACTAGGGCTTCAACAATGACTCCTCCAGGGTGCAATTTCTAATCTCAAGGTTCCATGGTTTGAGCATTTGCAAATGCTGCCCTCATTTATAATCCAACCTAGGGTTTTCTTAGGGTTTTAGCCTTACAATTTTGATCGTGTGGCTAAGATTAAATTAGATCCTAAGGTTGATATTACTTTTTATATGTGGCATGGATTAATGAAGATGGACAATGGGGATTAGATTGGATCGGATGACTATGGTTAATTGAGTTTATAAATACATATTTTATAATAAATATATTATAATATAATATAAAATATTATATTAAATATAAAATAATATTAAAATAATCCCAATGGATTATGAAATGGTGGGAAAGGTGGAATTGGGCCAAATAACTTGCGGGAAAGGAGGAATTGGGCCAAATAATTAGTGAGAAAGGTGTAATTGGGGCAAATAATTGGTGGGAAAGGTGTATGGTGGACAAGTGGGTGGTGGTATGGTTAGGATGGAGGATTAATGGCTATAATTTGGTGTTTATAGATGCCCTTTTTTATACCATGTTGTGTGAAACACAATATGGTGCATAAATACGAGACACCTGCTTGGGCTATGGGCACAGAAGTAGCTTCTCTTTGTTGTTGGATTTGAGCACTAATGTTGAAGACCAAAGAATAAAAAAAATTAGAATTTTTGTAGCTTACCCCCTCAATTGGTGAATGAGTTATGAATGTATCTCACAAGCCAATTAATTTTTTTTTTGTGCTAATAATGCATGATGTGGTGAATTTGTGTCAGTGATAAATGAATGGTGTGAAATACAATATGATTGTGAACGATACGAATGATTTCAAATGTGATATTGTTTATGCCCCAATGGTAAAAATGGGTTGGTGTATAATGCCATGTGATTGTGGATGATATGAATGATGTAAAATGTGATACCGTTTGTGCCCCAACGGTGGGAGAGGGGTTGGTGTATAATACCATGTGATTATGGACAATATGAATGATGTAAAATGTGATATCATTTATGCCCCAATGGTGGGAGAGGGGTTGGTGTATAATACCATGTGATTGTGGATGATATGAATGATGTAAAATGTGATATCATAATCAAATTGTGGTTGCCCCAAACTTTGGTATGATTCGATGTTGTTGAATAAGATGTCACAATGGCATCATTGAGTATGCAATTTATGAATATGCATGATGACTAAGTCAACATAGGGGTGGGGTAGTGATTGTGGAAATTTTTTCGCCAATTCCATAATGGAACCAATCAATCTACCGATATGTCATGTATGGTGATTGTTGTCAAATGAATGAGTGTTTGTGATTTTGATTACCCGTGTTTTCATATCCCATGGAAAAGGGCATAAATGACTGCCTTTGAGAAAATTGTTCTTGGCAAATATGTACTCAAAATATGAGGTGCCAAATGTGATTGTGATCTTTGATGATGTGATAATGGATGATGATCATTGTCAAGTGTCCTTATTGTATATTATTCATCTTACCAAATTGCATGGAACTATCACTGCAATCGCCAATTTTATAGAATAACCTACTAGATATGAGGTTCATTTAACTTTGATTTTTCCACAATTGTATGTGACGATGAAGAATGTAATGCAGAATGATCAAATGTGATTTTTGTGAAAATTTGTATTATTTTTCTGCATTTTGTGCTTCATTTAGAGTATTTTGAATATTTGGTTTATTCTTGAAAATTATGCTTGCAAAACAAATTTTGTTTTTACAAAACCTGGTTTTAGGATGTGCATGATGTGTGGATAAAATTTTATGAAATTTAGAGATAAGTATAAACACAAAAACAACACCAATATGATCAGGTGGCTACAAGCACTGACCGAATTGGCATACATAGCCCCTAGGGCAGCCCCCAGAGGTTAAACAGTGGTCCTAACCACTTCCAAAGTAGTTTTGGAAGGTCAGAGGTCAATTTGGCAACTTTTCAAGCAAACTGCTATTTGCCCCACCCTAGAGCGATTGTTGCTAATTGTCCCGAGGTAGGGCGAATAGCATTCTAATCGCCCCAGGGTGGAACGAGTAAGGAGCAAGGTGCTTGAAAGGTGTCAAATTGACCTCTGACCTTCCAAAACTACTTTGGGAGTGGTTAGGACCACTGTTTAACCTCTAGGAGCTGACCTAGGGGCTATGTATACCAATTTGGTTAGTGCTTGTAGCCACATGGTCATATTGGTGCTATTTTGGTTTCTACAGATGCCCCTTTTTGGGATGCGCTATGCATGGCACAGTGCTAAGCAAAAATAGATAACCAAAACACTTAATGATTAGGGTTTCTCAGTAACCTAACAAATTTTTGATGCCCCAAGTATGGAAAGGGCACACATTCTTGAATCCTTGCTTCTGACGAGCTAAGGAGCTTAATTCAAGTGTTAACCTTTTTTTGGTGAGGTGTTACTTGATCTTGGACATTGTTCAGTCATGAATAGGCAAAGGGCACAACCTTTTGTCTGTGGGAACCTTGAGTTCATGATTCTAGAATGCCAAGTGTTTTATCAGCTTGTGATTATTGCTTGTTTACTGCCCCAAGCAGGAGAGTGATTGTCTTTGTCAATGATTATTTGAATGCATGTCATTTCCTTGATTGGGTGTGTATTTTTTGATTGGTAACTAAGTGTGACTACCCCCTCAAGTGACGAATCGATGAGGGAATGACCAAAATGAGAAAAGTGATGAGTCGCTTGACCCAAGATGACTTTTGTAATGGTGCCTTCAGTTGTTTTGTGTTGAATGGTTATGTAGTTTCCCAACAATCGGACATATTTTTGGTGGGTTTTAACCCTTTTTGTGACACCTTTTGGGGATGAAATTGTCGAAAATCCATTCTCTCATGGAGCAGTCCAGCTATGGTAGCCTTCTTAGGGAGTAGGGTAGTGACAATTTGTGACCTCAACGCTGATTTTGGATGCCAAGAATCATAGGTGCAAAGGTGCATTTGTTTGGAAATCTTATTGCTATTTTTGGGTGGGTTTTGACCCTTTTGTGATGCCTTTTGGGGATGAAATTGTCTAAAATTCATCCTCTCGTGGAGCAGTCTGGCTATGGTAGCCTTATTAGGGAGTAGGGTAGTGACAAGTTGTGACCTCAATGTCAGTTTTAGATGCCTAGAATCACAGGCGCAAAGGTGCCTTTGTTCTGTAATTTTATTACTATTTTTGGTGCATTTTGGATGCAGTTTTGGTTGTTTTTTATTTTCTTGCTTTGTAATCGTCCCAGTGTGGGATGAATACCAGTTTTGTAATCATCCTAGGGTGGGACGAGCGCTAACTAGAGATATCATCCCAGGGTGGAACGATTACAGGCCTAAGAGCCTATATAAGGTCCAAAACTAAGTTTTGGGCTCATCTGCAATTATTTTTTTCTGGCAATTTGGAGCTGAGGAGGAGTTCGAGTTTTCGAAGAGAAGCACTGCCAAATTTTTGCAGACACCATGAATTCAAGGACCAGATCCGAGTGGCGAAGCCAAAGTAAGACCAGTAGGTGCTCCTTCTCTTTACTTTATTTGTTTTGATTTTTTTTAAGTATAGTTTAAAACCATAATTAAATTATTTTGTATTTTGTTTTTCTGTTTAGACTAGGATGAAAACCCTAGTAAAAAACCCTTTTTTTTGTTTTTGTTTGCATTAAGCCTAAGGTTAAAACCCTAGTAATTTTGGTAATTTTGTTTAAACTAAGGTTAAAAACCTAGGTTAAAGTTTGTTTTGTTTTGTTTTTTGTTCATCATTAAGGTTAAGAAACCCTAGGTTGAGTTTGTTTGATTTTTTTTGTCCACACTTAAGGTCGAAAACCCTAGTATGTATTTTTATGTTTTATTTGATTTTTTTGTTTTTGTTCACACTTAAAGTTAGAAACCCTAGTATGAATTTTTTGTGTTTATCTATTTTTTTGTGTACAGTTAATTTGAATGATCTGTACTTTTGTTGTACATTTTTTTATGTTTTTAATTTTACTTTGTTTTTTTGTACTTTGCTGTACAGTTTTATTGTTTTTGTACATTTTTATTTGATTGAGTTGTACTGTTGTTGTACAGTTTTTCTGTACTTTTGTTTTTCTGTACATTTTTTATCGTCTGTATAGTTTATTTGAATGTTTTTGTTTAAATTAAGGTTGAAACCCTAATTGTTTTTTGTTGTTGTATTGTTTTTGTGTACACTATTGTACATTTGATTTGTTGTCATGTTTCAATGTGTTTGTGGTGTTTTTGTTTTTTAGGTTGTGAAGAGTTGGTACCATCAGCCGACGGTATTTTTTGAAGCATGGGATGCACTGATTGTGGTGGACTGGGAGTGGCTTGATGTCCTTGGGCTCAAGCAGGTGACGCTGACTAGAGCTCGTGGTGGGGGATCGAGCATATCTGACTGCCCTAATCAATTTGTGGGATCCTCGCACCAACACCTTTCATCTCCCAATAGGGGAGATGATAGTGACTCTGGAGGACGTGTATCAGATTCTATGAATTCTGATAGATGATTTGCCCATTCGAATGACTTCTTGTGATCAACAGATGGCGGTGCTAACATGGTGCTTTGGGCATGCGACAGAGATGGTGGTGGATGGGGCGATGGAAACAGTAGAGGGGGACTGCCTGATTGGTGAGATTTTGGTGTGGTGGTGGTTTGAGAAGGGCGTGTTGGGGGTGAGGCATGTGTTGCTTATGACCCTCATCTCCAACATGCTACTTCTTGACTCCTCAGGTGTGAGGTTCCCTTGGAACCCGCTAGAGGTAGTTTTCAAACTTGTGGAGTGTTCGACGACAACACCACTGATTATGAGGTGGGGTCAGATGCTACTGGAATAATTGTATGACGAGTTGTACAAGGTTTTTTGTCGGAGGTGAAAGAGGATTGGGTGTAGCTACTTGTTGTAGTGCTAGGGGTGGTAACACATAGCAATGGAGCGGTTGTAGGGGTTGCCTTATATCACTCGAGATGAGATGGTGGACAGGGAGATTGTCTATGCTGCTCTATGGCAGAGGTCAGAGGAGTAGGGGTAGATTCGATAGTGGGTAGGTGTCGTAGGGCACTATGATGATGCCTTCTCATGTTTTTCTCTAGGGGAGGTGTTCTAGCCGCCATATCGGGACTGTCCAACTTGGCCTGAGGCTAGAGAGTGGCTCCAATGGGCGTGTAGGGGGAGGTGGTTGATTAGGAAACATAGGACCGAGTAGGAGTACTTCTCGTATGTTCAGGTGACTCAACAGTTTGGAGTGAGCCAGGGATTTCCTGGGGAGCCCTTGATCTATCGATGTCGGGGTGACAAGAGGACTCTATCCTGGTCTATTATTGAGCCATTGGGTGAGGAGTTAGATGCAGTGATTGATGTCCTTGATGTGGACAATGTCGAGGTTACTGCAGAGTACGACCAGTGGTGGATGATGCTATGATGGCAGGGTGAGGGTCTCTAGGAGGTCTGAATGTAGCAGTAGTAGGTGGCAAGGTTGCAAAGGCATTAGGGGAGGGTTGGGGGGATCTGCACAATGATGTAGATATGGTGGAGGTAGATGACTTCACTAGGGATGATGCAGGTATTTTGGAGTGGTCGGATGTCTAGGATGTTCTGGAGCAGTGGGTGCTAGAGCATCATGTCATCCTGGAGATGCCCATGCCTCAGGCAGTCCCAAGGGATATGGAGGCAAGGTTTCATGCTGAGATAGCATGATTGGAGGACATACTACAAATACGAGATGAGGAACACAATGCCAAGATGGATCACCTACAGGCTCAGTTGGCATAATGGGATGAAGCATTGGCTACATACCATCGGTGGGATGTGGAGTGGGGTTGGTTCTAGGTGGAGTTGGAGGCCAAGATTATCCACCTTGGTGGATAGTTACCTAAGCTCACTAGATGTGGATCTTCATTCTGAACAAGAGACAGTGAGATTAAGTAGTCTACTACCTCTCATCGTAGGTGGGTGGATGAGGGTAGCGCTAGGGGGCATGATGTAGGGGCTGGCAGCAGCCGCCCTGAGAGGTCCCATAGGACCCACACCACTGGGGGTATTTCCAGTCACACCGATCCTACGTGATCATGGTGGCCGACTCCCTAGGCTTTGGGGTTTTTGAATTTTTGATTTTTTGATGAGGTCAAAGGACCATGTTGTTGTGGGCCAAACAAGGTGAATGGTTTCCTATTTTTGTCACATGCCCATGCATTTAATTATCAACCCAGGGAGCTTCGTAAACTTGTGAAGAGTCAAAATTAGGTTACTACAATACCACTGGAGGTGAATCTGTTAATCCTACGTTTGGGGGGTGTTCTTGAAATGGTTGTCAATCATTCCCGCACTCCTCAATAAATTACGTAAGAAGAACAAAATTAAATCTATAGAAATAAATCATGTACACATTCTTGAAAATAAACCTACTACAAATACTAGAACTAGCAAACTAATGAACATTCCTATGAAATCAATAAACTAATTAAAATAAATAAACAAAAAGGAAATGGGGAAGAAATACTGGCTTGGAGTGGGCCCAGGCTCCAGTAGCTTCTTCCCGATCGAACATGCGCTTAGAACTTCTGGAATTGGAATATATTTATCAATGTATTACAATCTATCTTCTATAATTCAAAATAGATCTTTATTAATTATTTCTATATATCCCTCAAAACGATCTATGTGTGTTTATATAACACACCCATAGAACTTCTATTACAGAAGTGGTTACAATAGTCGATTCTTCCCAGACTAAATTAGAACAATCTGGCGAATGCAACCGATGTCTAGCATTTTGTTTTGATGGTGACGTGTTCGTTTCGATTTGTGCTTTGCCTAGCATCAGTAAGACGTTTTGATACGTTGGTGTTCTCTCCAATTTAGCTCTACATGATGCAGAGCTAGAACTGCACCAGTCGTTGTCGTCCACGTCATTCAACTCTGGTCAATGGGTAAAGAATCAGTGGCACCTTCTGATTGTAAGGAGGCGCTTGCCTTCTATTAGCACCTTCTAGCTGTGGAGATGCACTTGCCTTCTATTAGTGCCTTCCAGCTATGGGGAGGTTCTTGCCTTTTGTTGGTGCCTTTCGACTATGGGGAGGTGCTTGTCTTTGGTTGGCACCTTCCAATTGTAGGGAGGCACTCGCATTCAGTTGGCGCCTTCTAACTACAGGGAGGCACTCACATTCAATTGGCACCTTTCAACTATAGGGAGGCACTCGCATTCAGTTGGCACCTTCTGACTGTATGGAGGCACTCGCATTCAGTTGGCACCTTTCGACTACAGGGAGGCGCTCATATGTAGTTGGCGCATTTCGACTGCAGGGAGGAGCTTGTTCCCTTGGAGCCTTTCGGTTACAAGGAGGTGCCTATGTTCTCTACATTGACCCCCGATGAAATAAAGTGCCAGGTCCATCAAAATACCTCGACCATTCCAAATATAACTAAATCAACTACAATTCCACAAAACATACTAAAAGCACACAAATTAGATAACATGCATAATTATATCAAATATCTATATAATCATTAATAAAAGGACGCAATCCTTATTATACTATCGCATATTGATCCAAGAAATATGTACAAAATATGAGCATTTCTTGTGCTCATCACATTTTATTGTAGCCTGAGGGCATTTTTGACTTAATATATACATGACTTTCTTTTTAGAGTATTTCCTAGTTATGGTTTATGGTTTATTCATGCATATTGATTTATGTTGATGTATGCATATATTATTATGAATGCGGATGTTTCTGACTATATAGATGTATGCATATGGAATGAATGGAATGATTTATTGGTATGCAGGTGGTGGCACCATGGACTGTACAGGATTTACCGGTTTTTTGTGCTATGTGATTGCTTTGTGAGATGACTTTTCATGTAATATTTTTGTGCTATGTGAAAGGTGCCAAATTGACCTATGACCTTCCAAAACTACTTTGGGAGTGGTTAGGACCACTATTTAACCTCTAGGGGCTACCCTAGGGGCTATGTATACCAATTTGGTCAGTTCTTGTAGCCACTTGATCAGATTGGTGTTGTTTTGGTGTCTGTAGATGCCCCTTTTTGGGATGTGTTGTGTGTGGCACAGTGCTGAGCAAAAATAGATAACCAAAGCACTTAATGATTAGGGTTTCTCGGTAACCTAACCAAATTTTGATGTCCCAAGTATGGAAAGGGCATGTATTCTTGAATCCTTGCTTCTGATGAGCTAAGGAGCTTAATTCAAGTGTTAACCTTTTTTGGTGAGGTGTTACTTGATTTTGGACATAGTTCAGTCATGAATAGGTAAAGGGTGCAGTTTTGGTTGTTTTTTATTTTCTTGCTCTGTAATCGTCCTAGGGTGGGATGAATACCATTTTTTTAATCATCCCAGGGTGGGATGAGTGCTAACTAGAGCACTCATCCCAGGGTGGAACAATTATAGGCATAAGAGCCTATATAAGGGCCAAAACTAATTTTTGGTTGTTTTTTATTTTCTTTGTCAATGATTCTTTGAATGCATGTCATTTCCTTGATTGGGTGTGTATTTGTTGATTGGTAACTAAGTGTGACTACCCCCTCAAGCGACAAATCAATGATGGAATGACCGACATGAGAAAAGCGATGAGTCACTTGACCCAAGATGAATTTTTTAAGGGTGCCTTCAGTTGTTTTTCATTGAATGCTCATGTAGTTTCCCAAAAATCAGACTTGTTTTTGGTGGGTTTTGACGCTTTTGTGACACTTATTGGGTCTGAAATTATCGAAAATCCATCCTCCCGTGGAGCGGTCCAGCTATGGTAGCCTTCTTAGGGAGTAGGATATTGATAATTTGTGGGCCCGACATCTATTTTTTATGCCAATAATGTCAAGCGCAAAGGCGCATTTGTTCGACAATTTTATTGTTGTTTTTGGTTGGATTTTGCCCCTTTTTGTGACGCCTTTTGGGGATGAAATTGTCGAAAATCCATCCTCCCGTGGAGCGGTCCGGCTATGGTAGCCTTCTTAGGGAGTAGTATAGTGACAATTTGTGACCCCAACATCGGTTTTGGATGCCATGAATCATAGGCGCAAAGGTGCCTTTTTTTGGCAGTTTTATTGTTGTTTTGGGGTGGGTTTTACCCCTTTTGTGACACCTTTTGGGGATGAAATTGTCAAAAATCCATCCTCCCGTAGAGCATTTTTGCTATGGTAGCCTTATTATATAGTATGATAGTGACAATTTGTGACCCCAACATTGGTTTTGGATGCCATGAATCGCAGGCACAAAGGTGCCTTTGTTCGGCAATTTTATTGTTGTTTTATTGCACAGGATAAGCAAGACCGGTAGGTGCTCCTTCTCTTTACTTTATTTGTTTTGATTTTTTTTAAGTACATTTTAAAACCGTAATTAAATTGTTTTGTATTTTTTTTTTCCGTTTAGACTAGGATGAAAACCCTAGTGAAAAACCCTTTTTTTTGTTTTTGTTTGCTTTGAGCCTAAGGTTAAAACCCTAGTAATTTTGTTATTTTTGTTTAAACTAAGGTTAAAACCCTAGGTTAAAGTTTGTTTTGTTTTGTTTTTTGTTCATCATTAAGGTTAAGAAACCCTAGGTTGAGTTTGTTTGATTTTTTTTTGTCCACACTTAAGGTCGAAAACCCTAGTATGTATTTTTATGTTTTATTTGATTTTTTTGTTTTTGTTCACACTTAAAGTTAGAAACCCTAGTATGCATTTTTTGTGTTTATATATTTTTTTGTGTATAGTTAATTTGAATGATTTGTACTTTTGCTGTACATTGTTTTGTTTTTTTAATTTTACGTTTTTTTTATTACTTTGTTGTATAGTTTTGCTATTTTTGTATAGTTTTATTTGATTGAGTTGTACTGTTGCTGTATAGTTTTTCTATACTTTTGTTTTTCTGTACATTTTTTGTCGTCTGTATAGTTTATTTGAATGTTTTTGTTTAAATTAAGGTTGAAACCCTAATTTTTTTTATTGTTGTATTGTTTTTGTGTACACTACTGTACATTTGATTTGTTGTCATGTTTTAATGTTTTTGTGGTGTTTTGTTTTTTAGGTTGTGAAGAGTCGGTACCATCAACCGATGGTATTTTTTGAAGCACGGGATGCGCTGACTGTGGCAGACTAGGAGTGGCTTGATGCCCTTGGGCTCGGGGTTTTGATTTTTTGATTTTTTTGTGAGGTCAAAGGACTGACTTACTGTAGCCTACAGGTATTTTTAGCGATATATATATATATGACTTTCCCTTTGATTATACACTTGTCATGATTTATATTTTATTTTATGCATATTTATTTACGTTGATGTATGCATGTCTTATTATGAATGCGATTGTTTCTAATTATATGATGTATGCATACAGAATTGATGAAATGGTGTGTTGATAACTTGGTGGTGGCACCATAGACTGTATAGGATTTGTTGGCTTTTTGTACTATGTGATTGCTTTGTGAAATGATTTTGCATTTGTGAATTTTGTGTTTTGTATGTTTTGATGGTGATGCAAGTAATGACATGTACAACATTTGTTTTAGAATGTAGTTAAGATTTTTTTGAGATTCAAATTTTTTAACTAACTAGCCAAGACTATACATTTATCTCACAAGACTTTTGAACAAGGTATTAATCAGACTTAAGTTTGACTAAGTTATTTCACATCCCTGTGTGTGCAATTGAATTTATTTATGTGGTAGTTGTCAGGATACCGCTAGTGCTAGATAGGCTGTCAACCAAACCTATACTGAGGATCACCTGATTAGCTCCACTAACTCCTTTGTTGTATTTAGTAATATTAATCTACAGTGCAATCTAGGATACCATAAGCTAGCTCATCCACATGCAAAAATTGATTTGTACACAATTTAATGTGATAGATATATCGTCATGCGGGAGGTTTGCCACTAGAGACCAGTAGGTTATCAACCAAATCGGTACTGAGGATCACCTCATGACTTTCTGAATGCTGAAAGTTCTAGGATTCAAGTTTGACTCCCTTATTTTCTTTACTTTTATTGGGATACTTGCTCTTGTATGTAGTGATAAAAAATCACTATTTATTTTGATTTTTTTTTCTTTTGAGCAAGGGATGGGAATTTTGAGTGATGAGAATCACTATTTCTTGTGCTTTTTTTATGTATGCACTGTGTGGGTTTTTATGTCAAACTTTGAAGTTTGTACTTTGAATTTTTGCAAAAAAAAAATTAGATATTTGCAACTTTTTAAGAATTTGGGATTCTTGGGGAATTGGGTAGGGAAGATGCTTGTCCTTTTGCCAACTCTCAGCATTCTTGGGGTCATTCGCATAGGGGGATGAGCAAGATAACATTTTCACTGTATGGGATCCTAGATTACTTTACAGGTGTCATATTTTGTTTACACAACTTGAGAATTATGTGTTTTAACTTGTGTGGGGATGCTATGTAACAAGGTGTGATCCAAGTAAAACTCTACCTTTGTAAAATTTGTCTGACTTTGTACCATTTTTTGCTAGAAATCTAAAGATAGCTGAATGAGGAAAACCCTAAATACATTAGGAGACAACTGACTATGATATGTTGAAAATGTGGATGGCGTTATTCTTGTTGGATTATTTACAGAGTGGAAAAATGTGGAAAATGATGGAATTGCCGAGTAATTACAGTCTATGGTGCATTTGACCTATATGACCAACAAATATGCAATGTATGTATGTGATGCCTAATGCAGCTTATTATTATTTTTTATGTTTTGATTTTTAAGAGTATGCATGGAAGTGAGATGCAATTTTTTTTGTTATTTTTTATTATCTTTTATTTTTGTTTGTTTTTGAATATTTGTTTTTGACCAAGCGATTATGGGAACCCTTGGATCTTTTGGTTTGACCAAAGGGTTTATGGATACCTTTGGGAATTTTTAGGTTGACCAAGCGATTGTGGGATCCTTGGAGCTTTTTGGGTGACCAAGCGGTGGTGAGAACCCTTAGAGCTTTTGGTTTGACCAAAGGGATTATAGATACCTTTGGGGAATTTTTGGGGTTGACCAAGCAATAGCTGACATCCTTGGAGCTTTTTGGGTGACCAAGCGGTGGTGATAACCCTTGGAGCTTTTGGTTTGACCAAAGGGATTATAGATACCTTTGGGGTGTTTTTGGGGTTGACCAAGCGATAGCTGGCATCCTTGGAGCTTTTTGGGTGACCAAGCGGTGGTGAGAACCCTTGGAGCTTTTGGTTTGACCAAAGATATTATAGATACCTTTGGGGTGTTTTTGGGGTTGACCAAGCGATAGATGGTATCCTTGGAGTTTTTTGGGTGACCAAGCGATTGTTGGAATCCTTGGAGTGTTTGGTTTGACCAAAGGGTTTATGGATGCCTTTGGGGCATTTTGGGGTAACCAAGTGATTGTGGGAATCCTTGGAGCATTTGGTTTGACCAAAGGGATTATGGGCACCTTTGGGGCATTTTTGGGTGACCAAGTGATCGTGGGAATCCTTGGAGCATTTGGTTTGACCAAAGGGATTATGGGCACCTTTGGGGCATTTTGGGGTGACCAAGAGATTTTGAGGACCCTTGGGGCTTTTGGTTTGACCAAGGGGGTTATGGACACCTTTGGGGCATTTTGGGTGACCAAGCGATTATGAAAACCCTTGGGGCTTTTGGTTTGACCAAAGGGTTTATGGATACCTTTGGGGCATTTTGGGTGACCAAGCGATTGTGAGAACCCTTGGGTCTTTTTGAGGTGGGCCATTGCTTTTTTAAATGTGGAATGGCCTCAAATGACTGATGTTCAAGGGTTCTAGTTCCTTGATTCCTTCAAGAGAGGCGATCTGATATGTTCCATGTCCTATTTTACTATCGATGACATAAGGACCTAACCAATTTGTCGTGAACTTATCCCTTAAATGGGGCGGCAAGTTAGAATTTTGTTGGTTCTCTTTTAAGACCAAGTCACCAACCTGAAATTCCCTCATGTGAACTTTCATGTTGTATGCTTTCTTAAGTTTCTCTTGATAGATACATAAATGCTTGAGATCATTGACGCATCGTTCGTCAAGCAACATAAGTTGGTCTAACCGGGCCTTCCATGTAATGTCATCATCGATGAACTCTTGCATTGATATGCGTAGGGAAGGTATTTCCAACTCGAGAAGCATGACTACCTCAAAGCCATACACCAACAAAAATGGATTTACCCCAATGGGTGTCCGAATGCTAGTGCGATAAGCCCATAGAGCAAGCGGGATTTGAATGTGCCAATCCTTATGACTATCTGTGACCATCTTTTTAAGGATGGTGACTAGAATTTTGTTTGAAGCCTCTGCTTGCCCATTTGCCTATAAATAATAAGGTGTCAAAAAATTATGCTATATTTTGTACTTTGTGGTCAAAGCACGCACGTCTTTGTTCTTAAACGATGTCCCATTATTCGATATGATCTTGGATGGAATACCAAAATGACATATGATGTTATGTAAAATAAACTTCGCAATGCGGGGTCCAGTCATAGAGGTAAGCGAAATTGCTTCCACCCACTTGGTGAAGTACTCTGTGGCCGTTATGATAAATGTGTGATGACCCGACGATGCAGGGGAGATTTTTTCGATTAGATCTAAGCCCCACTACAAAAATTGCTAAGCTAATTGGATTGACTATAAGGCCTGAGAAGGTACATGTGTCAAGTTAGCATGGTTTTGACACTTCATGCACTTCCTCACATATGCACAACAATCTTACTCTAAATATGGCCAATAATAGCCCATGAGAAGAATGCGCTTGGCGATGGCCATACCACTGAAGTGGCCACCGCACGTACCATCATGCGCTTGGGTGATTGCCCAAGTGGACTCCTGCTGGTCCAAGCAATAGAGGAGGATCCCTTCGTAGCTTCGACGATACAAAATTTCTCCTAGCAAGACATGTTTTGCCACTTTCTATTTGAATGATCTTTTCGTGGCATGTGACAATCCAAGTGGGAGGCTACCTAACTTGAGATAGTATCTTATGGGTGTGTACCAATCCTGCTGATCAGAAACCTCAATGGTATGAACGGCCAATCCCTCTTTAAGTTCATCCCTAGCAAAAGCTGAGTGGGAAAAAACTTGTAAGAATAGCGTTGTGTTGCTATTAAGAGGGGTCGAGGAGAACAAGGACCCCTAGTTGGCATGATTCAAACTATCATGGATTCAAGAGAACCTATCCTGAGATGGTTCAATCTATATTAGGTGGATTCCTGGTGTAAGGTCAGAGCTTGTACACTCCATCACGGATTGTGATAATGTTTTGACTTGAATGGTTGTCATTTTACCAGAAGGGTCTTACGGGATTAGTGACCCCAAGGAGGCCATAGTGTCTGTAAAATGATTCGGTGATTGAGGGAGTGCCTCGATGTCGTACCATTCAAGCTTAGGCAAGAATTTATCCACAAGGGCTTTGTAGGCCTACAAAACTAGGCATTTGCATTGGAATACCCCTTTCACTTGGTTGACAATTAACAATGAATCACCAAATATATTCAAGCATTTGATGTTCATGGTGATGGTTGTCTGAAGACCTATGAGCAAGGCTTCATATTCAACATTGTTATTGGTGCATGAGAAATCAAGTTTAAATGATAGAGGCATTGGAGCCCCTTGAGGTGTGAAAAATATGATTCCCATGCCACCCCCTTGCTCACATTTAGAACCATCAAAAAATAGGGTTATGTCGACCTATGACTCAGGCTCATCAAAATCTAGTGATTTTGAGATATGGAAGACCCCATCATCGAGCAGCTCTACGGTCAGAGGCTGATCGTCTTTGAGAGGAGCCTCTGCTAGTTGATCGGTGATGACTTGACCTTTTATGGACTTCTATCCAATGACTCTGATGTCAAACTCTATCAATAACATGATCCATTTCATCGTGTGGCTACTATGATAAGTACGACTCATCATGTATCACAATTGATTCTCCTTAGACACAATATACGTTGTATTACTCAGCATGTAATGGTGTAGCTTTTTGGTGGCAAATACCATTGCTAAGCATAGCTTTTCGACATATGCATAGTTAAGTTCATAACTAACCAGGGTGCGGCTAAGATAATAATTAGCCTGTTCTTTATGTGGTTCATTTTTCTAGGCTAGCATGGTGTCCAATGCCACCTCAGTAGCTGAGATGTATAAATAGAACAGCTCTCCTAGTCTAGGTGGTGCCAATACTGGTGGCAAAGCCAAGTATTGTTTAATATCATCGAATGTTGACTGGCACTCGTCATCCCAATGAAATTCTACCCCCTTGAGCAATAATTTATTCATGGGTCGGCACTTGTCAGATAGTTGCGCTATGAAGCGCTTGATCAACGCGACCTTACCCTACAAGCTTCTAAGCTACTTGATGGTGGTTGGGGGAAGCATTTCAAGGATTGCCTTGACTTTATGTGGATCTACCTTGATGCCTCATTTTGATACTATGAAACCCAAGAGTTTTCTAGATGTGATGCCAAATACACACTTCTTGGGGTTTAGTCTGACTTTGTGTTTGATGAGGCGATCAAGGATCATGCTCAAGTCATCGAGATGATCTGGGTGCAAAAGAGATTTGGCCAATAAATCATCCATATAATCTTCCAAAGTTTTATGCATGTGATCGTGGAAGATGTATGTCATAGTGCGTTGGTAGGTGGTGCCAGTATTTTTAAGGCCAAAGGGCATGACCTTATAACAAAATGTCCCCCAAGGCATCATGAACGCCATTTTGAGTTGATCATCGGGATTGATACAAATCTGGTTGCACCCCAAGAAACCATCCATGAGGGAAAGCATTGCATGGCCTACTATAGCATCTACCAATGTGTCGATGTTGGGCAAGGGGAAATCATCCTTGGGACTCGCTTTGTTTAAATCTCAAAAATCGATGCATATGTGAATCCTCCCATCCGGCTTCTTGACAGGTGCCATGTTGGACAACCATGGTGGGTAATCCATGCAGATGACAAACTATGCATCCAACAGCTTTTGTAGCTCATCTTAGACCATTAAGGCTAATTTTGGGTGCATCTTACGTAGTTTTTGCTTGATTGGCTTGACTGTAAAATCAAGCGTTAGATTATTTGTGACTAGTTGCGGGTCTAGCCCCGGCATGTCTTTGTAGGACCATGCAAAAACCTCCTTATTCTCTTTGAGAAGGTAATTGTAATCAGCTTGCTCTTCGAGGGATAAACTTACCCCTAGCTTGATGATTTGCAAATTCATTGGATCAGAGCTGATGTCTACGTTAGTCATCTCTTCGACTGACATGTGGGACCCGTCCTCCAATTGTTGTGGAGTTGGGATTAGGTGGATATCATTTGTTGAATTTAGATCTACATTTGGAACGTCGGGTTCCTCTTTAGCATGGAAGATATCTTGAGTTTGTCTTGGGGTGAAATGAAGCATCTCACCACAAGGCCAGTACTCTGATGGGGATGGTGGTGAGTTGGCATGACCCCATTCTATGGCATCTAGGTTTAGATACAATGGTCATGCTGGATCAGCTGGATTGTGAATGTGGGTGGTTAAGTCAATGTAGATCATGTTGATTAAGTGAATTTGGTCTCCATTACCACGCGGGTGGTGACTCGGACATCCTTGGTGATCTTTATGCTCTGGATCTGGCTCTGTGGGTATTGACACAAATGGATCGGCCTTATGTGCAGATAAAAGGATAGGGTCTACCCTTGGCACTGATGGCTCTATAGGGTCTCTGGGCGGAGGGTGCTCTCTGTATGCTTGAAGTTGTGGGTGCAGTAGTTGGTCCAACTGTGCTTGGTTGAGGTGCCACCTATGCCTTGGCCCCATGTTTAGTTGTTCAAACATGTCATCAATGTCCATAGGGTATTGTTGCTATTGCATATGGTTGAGATATGCCATCTCAATCTCATCTTCATAATTGCTATCAGATATCCATAGGCCTTCGTTGGCTCTGACAATTGTTTGTGACATGTGAGGCTCATTCTGCTCGAGCAAGTTAATTTGGTCCCATTGGGGTTGTTCCGCTCTCTGCGGGAGGACCTGATTCTCTTGAGGTGGCAATTTCTCGATTGGAGCATTCAAGGGGAACATCGCCATGAAGTTCTCCTGATAGTCATCTATGGGCGTCACTTGCAAGTGATTGCTATCAAAATCGAAAGGGTCCCAAGGTGCTACCTCATACTCTAACTCATCTTTTGAAGATCCTTCTTGACCTTTTCTATATCCCTCTTGGAGGCAAGTTCTTGAACTTTCCCCTTTCTCGATCAAAGGGAAGGGGTTGTTGAGGCCCACAAGGTTGGTTGTTAACAATGGGAGATAATCCCCCAATGTGTATGTTGTGTTAGGATTGGCATATGGATCTTGTGCCAACCCATCCTTGTTGCCTAGCCCTAGGCCTTGCATGTTTTCTACCAAGATATCAAGCGGCAGAGGGTGGTTGAACCTTACTCCTAATTTTTTGTATGGCATCTGATATATTGGTTGACAAAGAACATGCACCCCTTGTTCATATCTACCCAACCCATATCCATGCCAATTACATTGGCCAAGATATTTCAAAGTGAAGTCTGGGTTGGATAGATATTTGATGTTCTCAGGAAAGGGCTCTTCATCCTCTTCCTCTTGCAAGTAAGGTTCAACATTGTTGTCGAGGCCCCCATATACAATGTTTGTCTGATTTGGTGGGTAGCCCAAAGGGACAATAGTTTCGATGGGGATGTGAGGTCTCCCCATGTCCTACATGGACTCTAGTGTGGGTGTTGCTACAATGTTCTGCACTAGGTACTCCCCCAGGCCCGTATTGGCCATCTAAATGGTGATCGTTGGCGATTGAGGGGAAGGGAATGGGAGTTCTTCTTGGGTCCACTCCATGTTGGGTGAACCAGACATCTTGACTTCCATTTGACTGGGCACCTCTTCAATAGATATGGTTGATACCAATGGTGATATCTATTCCAGAAGCTTCTTCCCATTGTCCTTCGATGTGGCCACCGTAGGTGGTGTCGTTGGTGAAGGACTAGACTATTAAGATGGGCCTGATTGGTGATTCGATGGACTTAACAGTGGCGATGTATGCAAAATCAAACCCTATTTGTATGGGTTCAACTGAAAGTCCAAATGTGTCGATGGGAGGGTCGATTGTGGCATCAGTTGCACCATATCACAATACTTGAAGGGCTCTAAGTCTATCGGGACTACATGCACTTGCCCTTCATATGTGTACTTTAGGCATTGATGGGCTATCAAAGGGACACACTTCATGTCCTTGATCCAAGGCCGACCTAGCAAGATGTTGTAGGCCATATCACCTTCCAGGATGTGGCACAACATAGGAATAGTCTTTTGTCCCACTTGGATGGGCAGGACAATTATGCCAATCGTCGAGCATATCGCATCATTGAATTCTCGGAGAGTATAGGTGGAGGCCACAATGTGAGATGATGGCAACTTGAGGTGTTTCAATGCCACTATTGTGATTATATTGCTGGATGATCCAATGTCCACCAACACCCTCCTAAATGGAATCTTGTTGACTCGTGCAATGACGTGCAAGGGTTGATCCACCATATCACCAGTCACTGATTTCAGTTTGTCTTCTCTAAAGGTGATGATTGGTTATGTACATCATTTTACATGTCCCACAAAGTTGTTGAAATATTTTGCTTCGTGGGGTTGTAGCTCGATGGCTTTGAGTCTCTCCATTAGAGCCTCCCGATGGGGCGATGATTATTGGATGAGCTCATATATGGAGATCCTAGACGATGTGGTCCTTAAACTTTGGGTAAGTTTAGTCTAAATTGTGGCCATTGGTCTAGGTAGGGGAGGTTGCATTGGGTGTTGTTGAGGTTGTGACATTGATGGAACCTCTCCTGTAGCTACAGTGGGGGCAATTGTGCTTGGGTACCTCTTGTTATGTGTCACTATGCTTATCATCCCTACATACCCCTACATGGGGTAGTTTTGTGTTAACTCATTGACCTGTAGAGTCTTTGCCTGTGCATCATGGGCAAGCAGGGGTCTTTGAAGACCTCCATCTATTGGTTGCTTGGTTCTATGGGATTATCCACCGCTAGCGTCTTGTTGTCTATTAGGTCCTGCACTAAGCTTTTGAACTTCCAACACTCGTAAAGATCATGTCCTTTCTGTCGATGAAATATAGATTATAGGTCTTCCCTATAGCCCTTAGATTTTGGTGCGCTGGGGTCTACGGTTTGACTTTTTGACAGGTTTATCAAGTTTACCATGGACAAATAGTCAAACAAGGAGTCTTTAGACTCTGTGAAGGGTGTGAATTATCACCTAAGGCAACGCTACTGATTTTGCTCTTGCCTATGATTTTCCTTCTCATAGATGTCAAGAGGGACTGCCTGATAATTAGCCTTTGGGGGTTGTGTTGTCTATGCAAGCTTTGGTATGTTTATGGCAACCTGATTGATCATAGCGGGTTTCGGTTGTGCGAACCCAGTTTTGGTGTTTTTGGGCCACTCTTTCTTGCATGGCTTGGCAATCTTGCCATTCTATATCTTGATCTCTTTAATTATTTTGGCTTGCGCTAGGGCTTCCTCGAGAGTGGCATATTGCTACAGCTACAATTGCATGGAGATCGATCTTAGGCAGCTCTTTGAGAACATTTGGGTCAGGTCGGCCATATGAGGGAGGTAAGGAAGCTTTGAAAGCAATGTCCTCCATCGATTTCCATAATCCACCATTGTCTCTTCCTCATACTTCCTAAGGCTAGCTAGGTTGCTTAATGATGCTTTCTTCTTGGTGTTGAAGGTGAAATGTTCAAGGAATGCATCCACTAGTTGGTCTAGGTTGTTGATGCTATGCTTCAAAAATTGGGTAAACCAATCTGAGGTAGGGCCTGCAAACATGGTATAAATGTTCTTAGAAGAAAAACATCTTTGTCCTGAATGCTAAAGCATTGACTAAGGAATCTTGTCACGTGCTCTTGGGCATCTTCATCCCCTCTAAATATTGTCAATTGAGGTATTTTTAAGTGTTCAAGGTATGGGGGTGTCGGCACTAAAGGATGCACAAGATGACTACGGAGCTGGCATAAAGTGGGCTTTTAGGGCCTAGAAGTCTTGGTCTCCACAGACTCTAAGCACTCTAGCAGCGCTTTGTATGCATCAAAAGATTTGATCTCTTCCTCCTTGGTTTGTTCCCATTGCAAATTACGAGGAACTTGAGGCCTATGGAGGGGTAACCGGATAGCATCCCCCTACCTTGGTAGGGTGTTTCAACCCACTCTTCTTCTTGCTTGAATTCCTCATAGGCTTCTTGAGGAGTTCCTAGACATGACCTATAAATGTGGGTGGGTGCCCGAGGAGGGTGCCCATCATTGGCTCTAGGGGTGGCCTCCCACTCAGGTCTAGGAGGTCTCGGAGGCAACACTTGATAAGGTCATGGAGACCTGTCTCGCACCAAGGGGTTGGGCCTCTCATAAAGCTCTATTTTATGTGTGCGATGAGTTGGAATCCTCTCATGCATAGTGTTGTGGAGAAACTCATTTGTCTGATGCTAAATTCGCTCTTTGCTAAGATAGTACAAGTGCTCTAACTATTGTTGATCTTGCTCAAGTTGCATGATTTGCGCTTGGCGGATGGCATATTTGGCAAATGCTAAGTCAATTTTTTCCACTGTCTTTGGTCTAGGAGGCCTAGATGCCTCCCCTACATATCTACCTTGGTCGTAGTGATCTAAGATCTTTATAGGTCACTTCCCTATGTTGATTTTAGTAGCATTCACTCGAGGCTCTGGCCTCAGTAGGTGATCTTTATAAATAGCAGGTGCAGAGGCGCATTGCTTCCATGCTTTGTATTGAGGAATGTAGTGGTTTTCCTCGTGCTCTTTTTCATATGTGTGAAGGGGGTGAGTAGAGTTGGCTCTCCTTGTCTGAAGAGCCTTGCGCTTTGTATTTGGTCTACTATTTTTGACAGTAATAAAGGGTAGAGGAGGGATGATGTAATTGTGTGGCCCCTCCTTATGGAACCTATGTTGTTCTAGCGCTTCATCATGTGGTGGCCACTCATAATGAGTGTCTAAAGGGGGACTTCCTATGTATGTACTCCTCCTGAAAGGGTCTGTGTTGAATGGGAGTGCCCCTTGAAGGGGTGCCTCTATAGTCCTGTTTCGTCATGGTATGATGTGCACTATTTTGGAGGTCAGGCTGCCAAGGTGGTATGACCAAATCCTTGGAGCTATAACAGAGGCAACTTGTGCCCCCTTGTACACTTTCCGTAGCTTCTGCCCGTGATTGGGCTTGGCTATGAGTGTACACCATGGTGGTGGTCCTCTAAAATATATGTAGATTTTTATCTTTTTTATGATTTTTTTTTTGCTACACTAAAAAAAAAAGGACCACACAATCAAATAAATGATTATCTCATTTATAGATTAAAGGTGTGCCCTAAATCTAGTTTAGTGTGTTTTGATTTTTGTTGTGCAAAACCTTGTAATGAAAATTTTGTTGTACATGCAATATGAGGGCTCTTATGTCTCCCAAAATGGTCACCCCTTCAATATACCACTGTCAGGCCATTATACTGAACCTCTCAATATAACCACCCTTATGTGAGGGAAACTATTAGTACGTGAGAGCAGAACAATACATGGAACATAGGTGGTACAGAAGGGAAATTGCTCTATTTTTTACACCTACCATAGAATACTTATCCTCATGCACTAGGAATCATCCCAGTTACACTTGGTCAGCTTTCTTCAGGATTTACATCTAGAAATAATCACGATCGGGGTTATGTATGCAAAATTCAAGACAAGGTTGTGATGAAATCCACCGTTGGTCTTGATCAAGTGTTGGGGTTTTACGACCAACTCCTTGATGTTTATATTATCACGTGGTGTGTGTGGTTATTTTTACTTGCACAAAGAAAGAAAACATGTAGTAAATTTTTCCATTCAAGCAAAGAAAATAGAAAAAAATCATAGAAACAGAGACAGAAAATTACAGAGAATGCTCAGAAAACCTACCTCTTCCCTACCCACACCAAATGCCCCTAAGTTTCTACTCAAAAACTACATAGAGAGCTAATCATACCAGGGTGGGATGAATAGTAGATATGCATTCATAATAGGGTAGGATGAATGCCTATTCATCCCTGGGTGGCATGAATTCTAGTCTGTATTCGTCATAGGGTGGCACGAGCAGCAGTCCAGCACCTGAAGGATTAACACCTACAAGAAAAAACACAAATTTTTGATCATAAACTTGATCCCAAAACTAGGGGATAGATTCCAACCATGATCACCATTTGTAGACACAAAAATAGCACCAATCAGATCAGGTGGCTACAAGCACTGGTGGGAAACATGCAATCCCCAAGGCCTCCTGTTAATGCATACATGAAATAATTAAAATAGTAGTTAAAACATATCAGAATAAGATGAAACTTGAACAGAAGCATGTAAACATCATTATGAACACACTACAAAAGGAACAGTTGAGAAATCTATTGTATATTTCTAATCGCTCTGGGGTGGGACGATTAGGACTATCATAAAATGCCTGAAAGCGACCTCCTAAATGTCCCATCCAGAGGCCTCCAAAACACTTGCAAACTTGGGGTTAGGCAAAATGGGGCATTTTGAGATGACCCAAAATGTCAGATTCTATAGATTCTACCTCGATCACCCTATATCCGAAGGTACTCCCTGTATGTTAGTGAAAACGTAAAACAATGAAAACATAGTTAAAACTTATCAAAATGGAATGAAATTTGAATAGCAGCATATAGGAATGACATAAAACAAGATGCAAAATAAATAGTAGAGAAATAAGCTATAGATTTCTAATCACTCTGGGGTGGGTCGATTAGGACTACAATAGTGCGGGGGGCGCTCGGGGGCAGGATGCCCACCGTTTGGGGCTTGGTTTTGACACCAATCCACTTGGGATGGTTCCAAAACCTCCTAGGGGGTTGTGTCAAAAAATTGTATGTGGGATTGTGGCTAATTGTTTGGGTTTTGGGTTTGGATTGTGCTCCTAATGTTCACCTGATAATTTCCCTTCCAAAATAGAGATCAAGGATGTAGGAAGCACAAACGAGAGGTGAGGGTATAATTCAGCAGCACTCCGTTGCTCCAAATGCTCCTTCTCTATCCTCTCTTGGGGTGAGAAGACTCACCATTTTATAGACCTGAAGGTCTGCTTTGAATGTGCATGTAGAGGCATCACGTGGTGTGTGTGGTTATTTTTACTTGCACAGAGAAAGAAAACATGTAGTAAATTTTTCCATTCAAGCAAAGAAAATAGAAAAAAATCATAGAAATAGAGACAGAAAATTACAGAGAATGCTTAGAAAACCTACCTCTTCTCTACCCACACCAGATACCCCTGAGTTTCTACTCAAAAATTGCACAGAGAGCTAATCGTCCTGGGGTGGGACAAATAGCAGATCTGTATTCGTCATAGGGTAGGACGAATGCCTATTTGTCCCTAGGTGGCACAAATTCCAGTCTGTATTCATCACAGGGTGGCATGAGTAGCAGTCCAGCACCTGAAGGATTAACACCTACAAGCAAAAACATAAAGTTTTGATCAAAAACTTGATCCAAAAATCAGGGGATAGAATCCCATCATGATCGCCACTAAAAGCACTTGGATATGAAAGCAATAGCGTACCGGGTGCGATGCAAACAAAAGCAGATGTAACACTAAGTCCTATGAATGAACAAAGAACTAAAGTGCATGAAAATGGAAAACAAATGGAGTGAAACAAGATGTAAAGCAAAAGTAAAGTGCAACCTCTTTTATTAATTTTTCTTGAGATCAAGTTACAATACGTCTCCCCCCTTTTCAGGGGCTAGGAGCATTCGATACAATTGTTACACCAACGGATGGTATACTTCCCTTCGGGATCTTCCGCATCCCATGTTTGAAATGGGTGGGCCAAACATCACCGTTGCTTGCATGAATACATTTGTAGTTCCTTGCTGCCCCTCTAGTGTCGATATCCTATGTTCAAAGAAATAGCAAACGATTAATAGCACATGCGGATGGAGGGAAACATGTAATCCCCAAGGCCTCCGGTTAATGCATACATGAAATAATTAAAAAAGTGGTCAAAACATATCATAATAAGATGAAACTTGAACAGAAGCATGTAAAAATCATCATGAACACACTGTAAAAGGAACAGTCGAGAAATCTACTATAGATTTCTAATCGCTCCGGGGTGGGACGATTAGGACTATCATAAAATGCTCGAAAGAGACCTCCCAAATGTCCCATCCAGAGGCCTCCAAAACACTTGCAAACTTTGGGTTAGCCAAAATGGGGCATTTTGAGACAACCCAGAAGGTTGGGTTCTATAGATTCTACCCCGATCGCCCTGTATTTGAAGGCGCTCCCTGTATGTTAGTGAAAACGTAAAACAATGAAAACATAGTTAAAACTTATTAGAATGGAATGAAATTTGAATAGCAGCATATAGGAATGACATAAAACAAGATGCAAAATACATAGTATAGAAATCAGTTGTAGATTTCTAATCACTTCGGGGTCAGGAAATTAGGACTACAACAGTGTGGGGGGCACCCGAGGGCAGGACGCCCATCGTTTGGGGCTTAGTTTTGACACCAATCCACTTGGGATGGGTCCAAAACCTCCTATGGGGTTGTGTTGGAAAATTGGGTGTGGTATTGTGGCTAATTATTCATGTTTTGGGTCAGTATTGCGTTCCTAATGTTCACCCGATAACCTCCCTTCCAAAAGAGAGATCAAGGATGTAGGAAGCACAAATGGGGGTGAGGGTATAATTCGGCAGCACTCCATTGCTCCAAATGCTCCTGCTCTATCCTCATTTTTGGGTGAGAAGACTCACCATTTTATAGACCTGAATGTCTACTTTGAATGTGCATGCAGGGGTGCCACTTGGCCATCATGCCTTGTCAAGGGAGAGGAGATTCCTCCATGATTAATGGCTCCATGACTGCCTCTTTGACTGCATCTTTGAGCTTAGAAATGCTCACTCACACTCCCATGCATTGAATGTGGAGTTGAGTGGTGAATATGGGCTCCCATTTATCAAGGTTTGACTTTTTTCCCATCAAACCTGCTATTTGCCCCATCCTAGAGCAATTGCTTCTAATCGTCCTAGGGTGGGGCAAATAGCATTCTAATCGCCCCAGGGTGGAACGAGTAAGGATTAGGGTGCTTGAAAGGTTCCAAATTGACCTCTGACCTTCCAAAACTGCTTTGGGAGTGGTTAGGACCATTTTTAACCTCTAGGGGCTATGTATGCCAATTCGGTCAATGCTTGTAGCCACCTGATCAAATTGGTGTTGTTTTGGTGTCTACAATAAGCTATTGCTTTGATTGCATTTTTCTTTATGCCATTTTTTTTCCAGGCACACGACTACAACTGTGGTGTCTCGTAGGCATGCAGATGCACCTAGGTGCACCCACAGGTGCCTAGGAAAGCCTGAGAATTCGTTGTCATAGACCTACACCTGAATGCGCTAGGGAAATCTATAAATAGCTTTCTAAGTGAATCATGAGGCTCACTTGTGTGTTTTAGAATTTGCGAAGTTGTGTCTGAGGAGGGGAGTGGGTTTGTGATCTTAGTGAGGCTAGTGATAAAAATTATGCAAAAGCTATGGCGGTGGAGGGATCGAATGCTGCTAGTGGATCTGAGGCACCATTTTCCCTGATAATGTTTAAAAATACTTTATCTCTTGTGCATTTTTTTGTTATTATATTTTTTTTTGTAATAGTATTAATGAAATTGTTTTTTGTTGCAGTTGAGGGACATAGAGCCTAGACATAGGTTTTCTCCTCTTATTCCTGGGATGAGGAAGAAGCTGAGAATTGATGACTGGGAGTTATTGGGGAATGTGGGCCTCAAGGGCATGGCGAGGCTAGATGTGTGAGGGCCAATGACTGGTATATCTCAGATTTGATATAGATATGGGACCCGGATAGGGGGACGTTCTAGCTACTAACTAGGGAGGCTATCGTTACACTTGAGGATGTATACCGTATTCTCAAGGTGTCACTAGAAGGGGAGAATGTGGTGGTTGGTTGGGAAAATAATATCGAGATGGAGAGAATGTTTGAGGATCGATGGCGAGAGGCTCGGATGGGAGATGGGGGTATATGTTATTTGAGCATGTACAAGGTGAAGGATTTGGATGCACTCCCAACCTTGATCATGTTCATGTTAATGAACATAGTTTTACCCAATAGCACTGGTTGTAGATTCCCATGGAACCTATTGGGATTGGTGTATGATCTACTAAGGGATCCCTAGGAATATGCATGGGCACTTCCCTTATTGGCATAGTTGTACTGGGAGTTGTATGAGGTGATTCAGAGGGAGAGAAATGGGATTGGGTGGAGCTTTCTCCTTTAGTTTTGGGCATGAGAGAACTTTACGATAGCTTGACCCGAGGGGTTTCCATGTGATTCATGGTAGATGGGGTACCCTTATGCTAGGCATTGGGTAGTGGAGAAGGATGTTCATCTGAGTTAGGATGTGCACACTGGTCAGTGGTACTGGGATATGTGGTTGGAATTGATGTGATCTGATATGGTATGGAGGCCATGGCGAGGCACTCGATGGGATGGAGATAGAAGACAACTGTGTTAAATGAGGTAGGCTTAATGGTTGGCTGGGCAGAGGGATGAGAAGGTGGATTAGTCCTAGTACTCATAGATGTTGAGGTAGTTTGACTTACCTTAGAGTGTGTCAGATGAGCCGATGTTGTATCGACATTATTGGGATGAGGGGATGCTTCCATGTGTGAAGACATGGTGGGTGCATATGGAGGTCGAGGGTGACTCCAAAGAGGACAAGGGCTCAATGATCAGTGGGTTGAATATGGTTGAGGGAATCGTTTTAGTAGACATCAAATATGGGGTTGGTCGAGAAGGAGAGGGAGGATGATGAGGGGATGGGTGAGATCTTCGAGGTGGCTAGGTTGTGGGCAGAGTTGGAGCAGCTTTGTGAGGAGCATGAGGTTATGCTCAAGACTCATAGGGAGTCATAGGCTACTATAGCTTAGCTAGAGGTGAAGTGAGAGGCAGCTGTGGCTAGTGATCTGGATACGATGACATGGCTTTAGGCAAAGATGTTGGTGAAGGAGCATCGACATCAGATGGACTTACGATATCTTCAGGCTAGTGAGGCATATGCACATTCCTTGGAGGATGTGTGTATGCAAAACCATATTACATTTTTGGATCCTCCTTCTTCTTCTATGGTTGATCCATCTAGGCATACTAAGTCTAGGTAGAGTACTAGGCCAAGGGCTCCTACTAGGTCTCAGGGGTCCTCTCATGGACATTAGCTTGGTGCTTAGATGCACTACTTTGTATATGAGCCTTGGTGCTCCCTTGTAGCCTTTTTGGCATTCATTATATATGTGATTTATATATATACATGGCCTTTTATATATTTGTGTCATATTTTGTGTGAATGCTTTTATGTTTTATGCAATTTGTGTTGAATTTTTTATGGATGCTTAATGTAGGCTAATCATGATGTGTATGCATAATGCCTATATGGATGATTAATGCAAGCTAAATGACATGTGTATGAATGATGTTTATGTGGATGATTAATGCCAGCTAAATGACATGTTTTATGGATGATTAATGCAAGTAAATGTATAATGAATCTACACTTATATGAGAGGAATGCATAGTGTTCGAATGATCTTTTTATAGTTCAGAAATTTTATTGGCCATTTTTGTTGTCCATTGTTTGGCAATCGGGGGTACGTAATTTGTTGGCATTTTTGCAACTTGACTTTTAATGAAGACATGGATGTTGATATGGAAGAAGATATGGATGTTGATATGGAAGAATATATGGATGTTGATATGGAAGACTGAAATATTTTCAAAGACTCAAACATACTAGTGTTATCAACCAAACTCACTAAGTTGTCTAAATTTCTTTAGGACCATATGTGTGTGTGAGTGAGGTTCATTAACCCAGTCTTGAGCATGACAATGACCCTATCCAATCAAGTACTAGTGTGTGTGCACATGAGATTCATTAACCCATTATGAGTAAGTTAGGCATGACCTATTATGTATATGACTTAAGACTAGCCTTTCCTTATGTACGTTCAAATATCTCCCTTTTTTTGAGGAGAGACATGTTGCCTTGCATGAGCTTACTCCACTGCCTATCAAGCGTTTATAGCCCCAGTGGAGATTCACTCCATAGTCAAATGTGATTGATATTTTGGGCTTTGGGGATGACTACATGACTTTCTGATGGAAACTTAGTATGATCCTTATAGTTGTTAGGGATCGGGGGTGTAGGTGTTTAATTTGTTGATTTGTATAGAGCTTTGGGGGATCAGGTTCTCAACCGAAGTGTGATGAGAATTTTGATCCTATCCTTACTACTCTATGTTGTTATGTTTATGTTGAGAGGGATTTTGATAGTGGTGAAAACCACTATTTTTGCTTTGGACTATGTTGCATGATGGGACAAGTGAGGGATATCTCCCTTTCACCCCGAGGTACTACCCAAGGATGGTACTATCCCCCCTATCTCATAATGTTCTTAAGATGTGAGAAATGTGGTTGGTTCAGGATTTTATTCAAAATCAATCAGCAATGCTCAAGACATTATTAGTATGTAAAGTGTATTTTGGTCCTAAAGAAAATCAGACATCTGTTTGGAGGTTGCTTGCTACACTAAAAATGGCTGAGTGACTGAAAACCTGAGCTTTGTGATTTTGTGATATGGTATTGTTGGCTTATGTATTTTTCCAAAGGTGCATGATTCTTTCAAACTAGGTACCCCCAATTTGACTTTTTGTTTTATGGCCATATCATCATTACTATGCCAGATCATTAAACCTGGGATGGGATGAATGCAAATGCATATGCCTAATGGAGTGTTGCTATGCAAATGGGAATTATACAATGCAATGGAATATGTATAATGTGGTGTATGCGAATGAAATAATGCATGAATGCAAAAAGTGAAGATGCATGGCAAAATGCAAATGGAGTGTATGCAATGTGTGCATGCCTATGTGATTTTTTTTTTGTTTAAAATGTCATGTCTATATACATATGAAGTGTCACTTTTAATAATAGAATGCATTTAAATGAAGAACATTAAGTGGTTCGGGTTCCTCTATTCCTTCTAAATCAAAAAGTCTATAAGTACCATTACCCACTTTTTGAGTTATTATGTATGGACCTAACCAATTTACCACAAATTTATCACAAAGGTGTGGTAAAGCATTGGTGTTTTGTTTGTTTTCTTTGAGTACCAAATCCCCTACTTGAAATTCTTGAAGATGGACTTTAGCATTGTAAGCACACTTGAGGCGGTCTTGATAAACTCGTAAATGTTCTAATACATTGACTCGCCTTTCATATAGGAGCATGAGTTGGTCAAGTCGTGCTTGTATAGATGTATAATCATCTATGAATTCTTGCAAGGAAACTCATAAGGAGGTAATCTTGAGCTCAAGAGGCATTGCTGCTCCGTAGACCAAGTAAAATGGTGTTGCTCCTATTGGCGTTTGGATATTTTTTTGATAAGCCCAAAGTGCCAAAGGAATTTGTGTATGCCAATCTTTATGACTTTCTTTGACAAGTTTCTTAAGAATGGTAATTAAGGTCTTATTGGTAGCTTCAACTTGTCCATTTATTTGTGGGTAATAAGGAGTCTAGAAACTATGTTGGATATTATAGTTTTTGCAAAGTGCTCAAACATCCATGTTCTTGAAAGGCTTACCATTATACAAAATGATTTTAGAAGGAATGCCAAAATGATAGATGATATAATGGAGTATGAAATCCATAATTTGAGGTCTTGTCGTACTAGTTAGAGGTATTTCCCCAACCCACTTTGTGAATTATTATGTGACAATGATGATGAATGTATTTTGTCTCGAAGAGGAGGGCAAAATATTACCAATTAGGTCTAGGCCCCATTGTGAAAAGGGCCAAAGACTTTGTATTGGCATTAAAGCTTGTGATGGTACATGAGTTAAATTGGCATGTGTTTGACATTGTTTGTAATTTTTGACATATGTATAATAGTCATGTTCCATTGTGAGCCAATAATAACCCATGCGTAAAATATACTTTGCAATGGCCATTCCACTAAAATTACCACCACAAGTACCATCATGGGCTTCGTGAATGTCCCTTTGGGCCTCCTCTTGTTCGAGACAACGAAGCAGGATTCCATCATAACCACGTTTATACAACACGTCACCCAAGAGAATGAAATGGGCTACTCTTTGCTTGAAAGCACGTTTGGCATACTGAGACATGTCTGTTGGGAGTGTTCCAAATTTTAAGAAGGCTTCTATTGGGCTTGACCAAGGCTCACATGATTCTGTATGGATAAAGCAAATGTTTTGTCCACATTTGGGTCAGCACGCACAAAAGCTGCTTTAGATATTGTTGAGATTATTAGGGGTTGTACCTCTCCTAAGTCATTCTTTGGAATCAAGGATCCAAGAGAGGTCATTGCATCTACAAATCTATTAGTTAAACAAGGTAAGTTATTGATTTCATACCATTAAAATTTTGAGAGCAATCTCATTGCTACTTCATGATAAAGTTTAATGGTAGGCTCCTTGCATTGGTATTCTCCTATTACCTATTTCACTAAAAGTTGATAATCCCCAAATATTCGAATACGCTTAATACCCATAGCTATAGCTAATTGAAGACCTAATATTAAGGCTTCATACTCTACTATGTTGTTTGTACATGAGAATTCTAACTTGAACGATAAGGGGATAGGAATCCCATGTGGTGTATTAAAGATAACTCCCACACCTTGACCTTACTCGCACTTAGATCCATCAAAGAATAATGTGATATTGACATCTTCCTCAGGAATGACATCATTGTATACTTCAGTGACTGAAAATACTAAATCATCTATGAGCTCAATAATCAAAGGATGATCACTAGGTAGTGGAGCTTCTGCAAGTTGATCAATGATAACCTGACCTTTAATGGATTTTTGGCTAATAAATTCAAGATCAAATTTTGTGAGTAGCATTATCCATTTAGCGGTATGGGTGTTAGCGGTATGGGTGTTGTTATAAGTGAGAGACATCATATAATGCAGAGGATTTTCTCTAGTTATGACATAGGTTGTTTGACTTAGCATATAATGGTGTAGCTTCTTAGTGGCCAAGACGACTACTAGGCATAGCTTTTCTACATAAGTGTATCTTATTTCATAACTTACCAATGTTCAACTAATGTAATAAATTCCTTGCTCTCGATTTTGTTCATTTTTTTGTGCAAGCATCGTCCTTAAAGAAGCCTCTGTGGCTGAAACATATAGATGAAAAGGGACCCCCGCCCTAGTAGGATTTAAGACTGGAAGAGAAGTTAGGTATCGCTTGATATCCTCAAATGCTTTTTGAAATTCATATATGCATACGAATGCTACCCCCTTTTGTAGCAAGTGGTTAAATGATCTACACTTATCAGAAAGTTACGTAATGAAACATTTGATTGATTTAATTTTTCCTTGCAAGCTACGCAATTCCTTAATGTTAGTTGGGGTTGTCATTTCCATGATGGCCTTAACCTTTTTTGGGTCCACTTCAATACCCCTTTTGGAAACAATGAATCCTAAAATTTTACCAGAGGTAACACCAAAGACACACTTTTTGGGATTTAACATCACCTTATATTCTAGAAGTCGATCAAAAATATTTTCCAAGACATCAAAATGTTCTTGTCGAGTTTTATATTTAGCCAAGAGATCATCTATATAGTGTTCAATGATTTTGTGCATGTAATCGTGAAAAATATAATTCATGGCTCATTGGTAAGTAGCTCCTACATTTTTTATACCAAAGGGCATAACCCTAAAACAAAATGTTCCCTAAGGTGTTTTTAATGTCATTTTTTGTTGGTCATCAAGATTTATTCAAATTTGGTTGTATCCTAAAAAACCATCCATGAGGGAAAGCATTTCATGGCCTACGCAGGTGTCGACAAGAGTATCAATGTTTGGAAGAGGGAAGTCATCCTTAGGACACACTTTATTTAGATATCAAAATTCATTGCAAATGTGTATTCGCTCCATTGGGCTTGTGAATGGGAACCACATTTGATAGCCACTCAAGATAGTCAATAGGAACGATAAAATGTGCATCTAACAGTTTTTGTATTTCCTCTTTGACTATGAGGGCCATGGTAGGATGTATTCTCCTAAGTTTTTGTTTGACCGGCTTGGCGTCAGGATGTAAGGTGATATTATGGACAACAAGGTTAGGTTCAAGGCCAAGCATATCCTTATAGGACCATGCAAACACTTCTTTATTTTTCTTGAGGCGAGCAATGAATTGCTCTTATTCATCGAATGTTAAACTTTTTCCAAGCTTGACAACTTGGGGATTATCGGGATCCGAACTAAGGTTCACATCGATGGTATCTTCAATGGACATGTGTGAGCTTTCCTCAAGTTGATGTGGTTTTGGGATCAGATTTATGTCATCTAATATGTCATCCAACTTTTCTTGCTTATCGCTACCTAACTATACCTGAAAGACATCGGGACCTCTAGTGGAAGGTGATGTGGGTGAACATGGTGATGAAGGAGGAATATAGTTGGTCGAAGCCCTTAGCAGTTCCTTAGATAGGATGAGCTCTAAAAAGGAGGGTGGGGAGGAAATCCAATCCAAGTCAATAAGGCTAATGTCAATTGGAATTGGCCTAGCTAAATCTTATGGGTTGCAAAGCGGTGTGAATAAGTCAATAGGATTCATATTGACTTAGTGGAAGGAAGGATGGTGTGGATGGATGAATGGATGAAATTATTGGAGCTGAACCAGTGTTGAATGATGTTGTCCCTGTAATAGACACGGAATTAACATGAGCAATGCATTTTTTTTTAAATATGTACATATGTTACATTTCTTGGATTATGTGTGGGGCTCAAGGTGGATTTCTTGGCGGGTTCATTTGTTATTGTGGAAGAAGCAAACGGAATATGGGATGATGTATGGGAAACATTATAAGGTAAAACTCTTCCTGTTGGGTAATGGGGACAATGGGAGTGACTCCTCTTTAGAATCATCAGAAGTGTTTGACATGACATCAAATTCTTCATAACTTTCATCGTTGAAATCAAATATAGGATATGAGAAGTTGATGGGGTCATCCTCGTTTAGTTAGTCGATGCAAAGTTCTTAAAGGGCTTGTTCAAGAGAATATGTTGAGGGAAATGGATGGGTGGGGTGATCTTCATCATTGAGGCTAAGTTTTTTAAAGGCTTGCTCAAGAGAAGCGGTGGACGACAAGAAGGTATAGCCTAAACCAAAATGATAATGGGTGCCTCTATATGGGACCTCTAAAATATCATGCATCCCTTGCTCATGGGAACCTAGACCTTGACCTTGCCAAATGAACATGTTAAAGTAGTGAGTGGGAAAATCCTCTATGATAGGGATATTGGCATGCTTGGGATCTTGTGGTTCTTTGGGTGGGTTTCTCCAGTTAAGCAATCCAACCCTCCATAAACAAATTTAATGTTATTTGGAGCTGCACTCATGTCATAAACAGTGTCTAGATAAATAATAGTCTCGAGGACATCTAAAATATTTGACTATTAGAATGGCTAGGGGTGTGATGGTGACGTCTTGGACCACATATTCACCTATACCAAGATTGGTGATGTGGATTTTGACTTGGGTTGGCATGGTTGATGGTGGGGATTCAGATGGCTCTAGATTGGTTATGGGTGGTGGTGAATTAAATATGTCACAATCTAAGAGTTCGACTTGTGAAACATCGGCCAATGGAGTGGGATTGGATGGCGGCATGGAATTAGAAGATGGATTATGGGATAATGATGAAACAGAAGAAGTGGTTGAAGAAGAAGGGATATATATGATGTACGATGTGCTAATAGTAGACTGACTGTGACCACATGTACAAGAAGAAATGTATGTTTGAGGAGGTGATGTGATGGGTAGCTCCTTTATGATAGGAGCCTTAGAAGAGGATGCATGTGGATTAGAAGAAGACATATTAAGAGATGATATGGATGGATTCGATGATGGTGCCAAGAATAAATGGGTGGAAGGTAACTGTTGACACTTTTTGTCACATTATACAAGGGGTAGAAGAATAGTAGAATTTTGTATAATATTTCCCTGTTGAAAGTTTTTTCTTTTATTTTAAGTTACAGCAATTTTGACTCTCCCTATCGCCCCTTTTATAAAATGAAGAAGAAAGAGCTTCGCTACCAAACAGGCCAAGGAAAATAGCTTCGCGAAAGAAAAGAAGGAGAATGTGAAAAGAGCTTCGGGCCCGAAGCACTTCAAATCACCACTTCGGGCGAAAGCCTTGCGAAGTAATATCGTCGAAGAAAATACAAAGATAACGCTTCGCACCCGAAGCATTTTCAGCAGCCGCTTCGGGCGAAAGTTTTGCGAAGCGGCATCCAAACGACTTCGTCGAAGGAGGAGAGCATAATCCAAATCAGCTAAGGTAAGGAAACCACTTCGGGCCCGAAGTATTTCTGACACCTACTTCGGCCAGTTTTCACCCGAAGCGATGGTGCTCGAAGCAAAATGACAATGTTTCGAAAATAGAGAAGTGCTTCGGGAGGATATTCCCCGAACTACAGTTTTGAGAAAGAATCGGGCCGAAACATTTTCCAGCCGAAGCAGTTTCGCCAACAAAGGACAAAGAGCCCCATTTCAAAGATGGAATCCGCTCGGCACTCGACATCCCCAAAGTAGTTTCTGCGAAGCATTATTTTGCGAAGAACAAATCAAGGAGAATCTACTTCGGCCCAAGGCTTTGGCGAGGCGGAGATGTAGCGAAGCACTTTTTGGGCCCACGTTCCAAGGCGGGCAGCTTCCCAAGGTGATCGAAAGCCCCTTATAAATACCCCCTTTCTTGCCCGATAAGTCCGTTGACCATTTTTGGCAAACGAAAGGGACGTAACAGTCCTCGAAGTAAAACCCGATGGGCGTAACGATCACTCAAGCACAGCATCCAAAAGCCAGGGACACTCGGGCGGCGCATTAAATGAATGTTTCCATGGTTGACCCAGTCACAGTTGCCAATTTTGGTAGCCGATTTGAGAGATCATTCGCAGCAGCAGTGAGGCACCGATTTCTCAGGGCCCGAGGGTGTACTCCACCATTTTTGTAATAATGATTCAGAGGGTCGGGTCCTCTATAAAAACCCAGGCATGTAATGTAAAAAGGGGGGAACTTTCTGCTAGAAAGTTGCTGTAACTTGATGTCCTGCGTTTAATACTAAAGACCTTTTGTGCTCTATTTCTCTCTTTTATGCTGCCTTATGTGCTTAATTCTTTTGTCTTTTCTCGTTCGCGTACTGAGACTCTGAATCCTGAATCCGGTGTGCGATCGGGGACTGAACCCCTAAAATTCGCCCTGAAGGATACATAGGAGAGGAAAAATGCCTTGTCGCTTTCCTTTATGTTGCCTGGTGGATTGAGGTTTCTGTTATTCCCTTATCTCAATCGTTGTTACTCTGAATCCTGAATTCCAGTGAGAGAGAAAGGAGAACCCTGCGAACCCGTCTAGAGGATACATAGGAAGTTCGGCATTTCATTTCTTTCATGTTATTCTTGGTATTTCTTGCTGCTATTCGAGTTGTTAGCGAGTAATCGTGCTTCCTGTTCTCTCCCACCTTAAATCATCATCTTCTAACCCTTACTCTTTTTATTTCTTTCTCTAACCCTTACCCTTTTTTATTTCTTTTCCTAACCCTTACTCTATTTATTTCTTTCCTGCACTCTTGTCTCAAACCCCAAAAGTAGATTAGTATAGGAGCCGGCCTTTCTCCGGAGATTGGCACGAGGGGCATCTCTTCCCCTTGGCCTTTCAATGTTGGTCACAGGTCCAGGGCATGCAAACCCACCGAAAGTCCTTTCCTATGCGGATTTGATGACCAACAATTTTTGGCACGCTCGATGGGACCCAAGGTCCCATATTTGAGAAAATTTCTAGCCCGTCTTCACCGGAGCCAGTAGTTCTAACAAGTTCTCGGTGAGATCCGGTCAGTCTCATCTTCTGAGTAGTAGTGAGAATCGATGCTCTCATTACTAAAAGACTCTTAGCATCTGGCGACTCTGTTTTACCCAAAAATCTCTAAAGTCATGAAGACCAGTACCTAAACCTGGTTTTCGTAACCAGGACTCCCCATGTCTTAAGAAGGTCCGAGTTCGATGAATCTCTGGCCTGTCTTCATCTGATAAAATCACCTGGCGACTCAGTTGAGCTGAAGATCCAGATTTCCTGGTCGTAGGCGCCTTTCAAATCTGAAAGAAGATATCCCGGAGGAATCAAGGTTCGGTGAGCAGCCTTGACCTCATAAGCGGAGAAAGAATGTCCACCTAACGACTTCGACTCAGCGGCGACAACCACGATTTCCACAGGCTACGTCGTAATGGCTAGGAGAAGCTTTCCTAGCTGGAATGATCCAGGCCCCCTGAATATCCAAAGCTACCACGAGATTCCCAAAAGTGCCTTGAAATCATTGACAAAATACAGCGGCACCACGGGAATGGCCCGAGAACACCTTGAAGATGTTGTCGATTTAGCGACCCTCCATGACATTATCCATGAAGATGTCATGATCAGACTTCTTGTTCTATCTCTGGAAGGAAGGGCGCTGCGGTGGTACAGATTGCTCAGGCCCAAAAGCATCTGCTCATGGGATGACTTAGCGGGGGCATTGATCGAAACGTTCGATGGCTCTCAGGACCCCTTCCATCTCTTCGCATACCTCTCCACCATCAAGAGAGCACCTTCGGAGGGTATCACGGACTTCAATGTCCGATTCTGCAGAAGTTGGAAGAGAATCCCACTGGAGATCCAACCGACGCCCGCCCAAGCCCATCTCTTCTATGTTCGGGCCTTCCACCCGGACGTAAGCCTCATTCTACTGCAATCAGGGGAACGAAGATTCCCTCAAATATTTGAGGAGGCAATACGAGCGGAACGGCTTCTGCTCCTATCGAGAAAGTGGCAGTGGAGAGAAACTCCGTCGCTTCCTCCGATAATTACTGCTCCTGTCCGACCAATGCAGTACTCATCATGGGGCATTCCTCACACTGAGCCGAGGCCTGAGATGCAATCATTTGGAGCTCAGGAGGCAGACCTCATACTAGCTCAACAATGGGAGTACGCAAGCATGGCCCACCCAATGAACAACATGGCTGCTTGCGATCTTCATCAAAAGATGAACCGAGGAGAGGAGCGGGCTCGAGTGGTAGAACCCGAGAACAAAGAGGGCACATTTTTGCACCCTTTTTGTATCTCAAGAGATGGCATGCAAGTGTTCAGCCAAAGCTCATCAAGCCTGTCCGATTCAGAGGATGAGCCCGAAGGGATTCTGGAGGACTACTCTTCGTCGGAGGAACCTTGTTACCATATCAGTGGGATGGAAGAACCTGTACCCGACCTTTATTTCGAAGAATCTATAGAATTCTGGCATTGGGTCTGGTATTGGTTCCGGCTATCCCTAAGACCAATGCCCCAAGAAGGCTTTCAAGTGGCGAACTTCTTCGCCAATAATCTAGGCACTAGCAGGAATGGAAATCGGCTGCGTTGCTTCCTGTTCGCAGCATGGACAACTTCGGGAAGGGTCCAGCCAAACTTCAAGGGTATGCTAAAGTACAATCAGATCTGGTCCGGACACTACAGGTTTATCGGATAATTACCCGAAGCTGAATCCATGGTGGCGGCATGCCTATTATGCCGCAAAAAAATTGTGTAAATACTGTAAATAGTTCGGCTGATAAATAAGATGTTGCTCAAAAGCTCAGGTCGAGTTTTACTTTGGCAACTCTAAAAAAAAAAAAACAGCTCAAAAGAATTTTGTTGACCAAGCAAGACTCAGGCCGAGGACCGAGAGGTACTTCTCCAAGGGGAATCCAAGCGAAGCAGTATCGAAAGAGAACCGACGAACCACTTCTCGAATGGAAAGCACTTCGAAACCAGTCTCCTGTGAAGGGAATCACTTCGGGCCCGAAGCGTAAAAGAAATAGCTCGCACCAAGGGTTCGCCCCGAAGCACTTCAACCCTGACCTCGACTTCACCAACCCAACGATGAAAAAGGCAGGGGCATTTAAAATGTGCCTAGGGGAACGTGTCGACAGCCACCTTCAAAAGCGTCTGAAGCGGGCGAGTTAAATGAAAAGGTGGCGAGTACGTCCTTTAAGGATTCGGTTAGGAGAAAAGTTCATGCTCGGGTACAAAGTGGCAGAGGGTCACGCTTCCAAAGAAAGCCGCAATCATCATAACACACAGCCCTGTGTACCACTCCACCATGCGGCGAATTAGACGAAGTGACGCGAAGTTAATTATGGCAAGTGCCATAAATACTGGTGGTTGCCTTCTACGGCTATATAACGTAGACTCCAGCAGTAGAGAAGCTACTTGCTCGATAATTCATGCAAACTTCACTGCTAGCCTTCAAGCTCTCCTATCTTGCGCCTTCAAGCCTCCGAACCCCAGCACATTGCAGACTTCGCTGCCCTAAGCATCAACCATGGGAAAGAAGAACTCCAAGGAAAAGGGAAAGGAACCAGAAGTGGTGGCCTCCGAACAGCCAAAGGCAAAGGGCCATGACAAAGGGCCGAAGAAAGTTGATGTTAGCCGCCGCCCTGAGAAACAAGTCATGGGAGAAAGAGAGGATTCTGGGGATGAGCAGCCTGAAGAACCGCCAGTTGATGCGTGGGATAGGATCAGAGACACCAAGCTGTCGAGGAGCATGGCTGAACTCAGGAGCACCATCGAGTTCATGAAAAGCAGGCTCTCGACAGACAACAAAAGAGCTGCCGCTTACTACTCCCAGATATACTGGTATCTGATGCCCCCCACACATCACTGCCCTGAGCTGATTGATGCCATCATGCAAAACTATCAGCCCTCCTCCAGGCAAGTGGTAGACGCCTCCGGCCACAAGCTGTTCTCCATTCTGAAGGAAGATGTCCAGGCAGCCTTTGCGCCACAGCAGGGCCCTCCTAAGGGGTATACGGTTCGCAACGTTATTCTTAGCGAACAAATGGAGAGGTTCACATCCTCCAACTACATAATCAATTTTTTGTAGTAGAGCCTCAAAAGCGGGCTCCCTTCGGGCAAATTGCCCCAAATGCCCCTACCCTTGGAGGCCTTCAAAAATGCCGACATCTTCTCCATCATTGCATGGGTGGCAGGCCTATCTATCGACGCTTCGGTGCACCCGTGGCAGGTGTCTTTGGCTGAGTGTATTTCCAGAGGGGAATTTTATGCCCCTGATGCTTCGAGGCCAAGCACCAACCCAGTATTTTTTGACTGGGCAGAATGGGTGGCCAGGACCCTACATACGCGGCTCACCAGCATGAAGAATGTTGGGACAAATAAGTACTTCTCGCCCTGTTCTCTTCTTGTTTGGTTATTTTTCTTTCATGTACATAGAAGTTTCCCTTATGTTGCTATTACGGCAAGCGGCGAGGATGGAAATCCTCTGCCTGTATACCAGTGGACCCCTCTCCTATTGAAGACGGAGTCCTATTATTCTTTTAACCAACAATTTTTGGGACCCGCAATGCACATGCTAACGGGGTCTTCCCCTCGGGTTCCCCTCCTCCTAAGGGACAAGGTGGTACAAGAGAAGAGGGGAGACATTTTTCAGCTGACACAGGGGCTCGTAATTCGCATATTCGGCTTCGTAGGGAAGCCTTTCCTACTGCCAGTCTATCCCTCCGAATACCAGTTCGCATTGGAGGTCGCTCGGCAGAGCGATGCAACAAACGCCATTTATGGCCATGGACGGAAATGGGCTCACACCTGCGATTTCCCTTTCAAAATGGGAGTTATCGAGGTGTTTGCCCTCAAACAAAATGTTTTCTTGGAGGAGAAACTCGCCAATTTTGGCCTAGTCCAGCTTCCTCAGCAATGGCTCTATGACCCCTTGGGGGTAATGAGGGACCATCTTCGATTTAAGAACTTCCACGCTTGCCCCTATCCAAAAATTGTGGAGCAAAGGAACAATCCTAATGGGAAGGATCTGGAGTGGCATTTGGAGAAAATGGAAACGCTACCTCCCTGGCATGAGTTCTACCCGATGGAGGTCGCATATGACCCAGTTCGGCACCCTCTCCCGAGCCCCAACTCTACCTTCTGGAAGAAGGCAAAAGATGATTTGAAGGAAGCAACGAAATATTGGGACGTGGCCCAACTAAGAGAGTGGTGGATAATGAGGGTCCATCATCGAAAGATGAATTCTTACGGTTTTTGTCATCTGACAAGGACTTCATGGCGGTCTATGAGGCCAATGCCGGGACATGGAAGCCTCTGTCCTTCGCCGACCTCATTCCTCTAGCTATTCCGGGTTCGGGCGAAAGCCCAAGAAGAGAAAATAAGACTTCGGAGCCAAAGAAGGAGAAGAAGGCCAAAGCCACACCACGTAAACCACCTCAGGTACCTGTGGGAGGCCAAGACACGAGCTCCGAAGAGTCAGAGCAACCGCTGGTCAGAACAAAAAGGAAGAGGCCAGAACAAGGCTCAGTGCCCTCGAACTATCCGAAGCGACCCCGAACAGGTATTCAGAGTGCCTCCACTGGACGATCTACACCAGGTCCATCCGAAGCAAACATTGAAGGCGTAGCGCCACCAAGCACCGAGACCATCCCGAATATCAATGTCATCAATGTGGAGGAACTCCTCCAATCCGAAGGGGACGCTGAGGCAGAAACCATGGAGGTTGGAAATGCCAAAGCAGAGGAAGGACAGGAGACGGCTGCACTAGAAGTCACTACAGCCGCTTTGCCAGGAGGGCACTCAGGTACGCATTCTCCACCCTTTGCTCAAGACTCACCCATGCCCCCTGCGGCCATGGCCGAAGGTTCCCATCAGTCTCCCCTGCAGGGCCATTCATCCCCTCACGCGTCACCCATGGCTAGTCCAAGTCCATCCCACGATCCCAGTCGGGATAAGTCCATTGAAGTCACTCCGCCCACTCATGCTGCCATTCCCTTGATTCTTAGTAGAAGCGGAGGTATCGCTTCGACGCCGAGCCCCACCACCGAACCTCCTTGTGAAGCATCCCCCATACACTCCCTGTATTTGTTCACTCCTTCGGCTGGTGACCCAACCTTGTTTGAGTCTGAGATGTCCTTGATCAAGGAGCGCCCCCTTGCCGAGAAGCTGCTCCAAGCTCGATAGAATACCGACAAAATCTTGAAGGAGGCGAGAAAGAAAAGAGGGCGAGCGACGGCTCAAGTTGAAAAATGCGTCGTGTTTGATTTGAAAGCTGGGAAGATGCACAAGATCAAGAAGGTCCCTAAGGTACGAAGCCTCTGGATGAAATGACTCCAGCGAGACTATGATTACCAGGAAACACCTAAGGACCTGGTGCATCTAAATGTAGACAACGAATCGGCATCCATGCATGTCCGAATTGAGACCTTTAGGGCTCATGCAGTCATCGCCAACCAGCACAGGATTGAGGCCGAGGCCGCCAATGTTAAGCTAGAGGAAGATTTGGCGAGGGTCCGCTCCAAGTTGGCAGAGGCCGAGGAGCAGTGCAAGGCCATGAAAAAGGAAACACGCGCCCTAAAGCTGCAAGTTCTACAGCTCCAGAATACTGAAGAAAATCAGGCGCAGAGACAAGCCAAAAATGATCTAAAGGCCAAGGAGCTGGAAGGCAGAGTTGCACAAATGCAGGCCCAACTGTACGAGAAGGAAGACCTGACGGTGTTTGATAGGAGCAGAATTAAGGAGATTCATGCCCATTTGCTCAAGAATTTTAGGTCTCGGTGTTCCAGCGCCCTCACGATACTAACCTTCATCACCGAAGCCCAGCGTGCTATTGCCGAAGGAGGGCCAATCATTGATGAAGTCACACAGAAAGCCAGGAGCAGGCTCAAGTTAGCCTTCGACGTCCAGAATGCGAAATATCAAGACTTGCAGGTCACTGCGATGACTCGGACGGCTAGGGATTGGTCCATGGCTCAGGCCACGGTTCGCGCCTTCTTTTCCAAGGTGCGAAAAGCTCAGAAGGCGAGAAGACTCCAAGACATTTTTGACAATGAGCAGCGTGCCTCGATGAATTATTTTTAGGACCTCTCCTCCTTGGGTTTCCCGAGTTTCACAGACGATGACGGGAACCTTTTGACTAAAGATGACCTCAAGCCGTTCGGCTCCGGTTCGAGGGTGATGTCTCGGAGATAGACGGGTGGGCGGAGCCGATCTCAGAAGGGCAGATAACGGACTTCATCTTGAGATACTGCAAGATGGTAGCATGCCTAAACGATTTATTCATCAGGGCCAAACATGCTGACATCGGGCAGATTGATCGGTTTCACGTTTTGGTAAAGGCATTACAGGATCAAGAACCATTCCAAAAGGGTGCCTGGACTCATGTCCGAAGAACGATGAAGCGCATCCGTGATCGCCTCGAACCATCGCCACAGCCAGAAGCCATGCCAGAGGAAGAAGAAGAAGAAGAAGGAGAAGAGGAACAAGAAGAGGGACAGACCGCAGAAGCAGGGTCTGGGGAAGACCAGTGACTCCGCAGCCCAATGGATCAGGACTAAAGGGTTCTTCCGCCGAGACGAGCTCGTCACCCCGCGAGCCGCCAAGAATGTTGACACTTTTTGTCACATTATACAAGGGGTAGAAGAATAGTAGAATTTTGTATAATATTTCCTTGTTGAAAGTTTTTCTTTTATTTTAAGTTACAACAATTTTGACTCTCCCTATCGCCCCTTTTATAAAATGAAGAAGAAAGAGCTTCGCTACCAAACAGGCCAAGGAAAATAGCTTCATCGAAAGAAAAGAAGGAGAATGTGAAAAGAGCTTCGGGCCCGAAGCACTTTAAATTACCACTTCGGGCGAAAGCCTTGCGAAGTAATATCGCCGAAGAAAATACAAAGATAACGCTTCGCACCCGAAGCATTTTCAGCAGCCGCTTCGGGCGGAAGTTTTGCGAAGCGGCATCCAAACGACTTCGTCGAAGGAGGAGAGCATAATCCAAATCAGCTAAGGTAAGGAAACCACTTCGGGCCCGAAGTGTTTCCAACACCTACTTCGGCTAAGTTTCACCCGAAGCGGTGGTGCCCAAAGCAAAATGACAATGTTTCAAAAATAGAGAAGTGCTTCGGGAGGATATTCCCCGAACCACAGTTTTGAGAAAGAATCGGGCCGAAACATTTTCCAGCCGAAGCAGTTTCGCCAGCAAAGGACAAAGAGCCCCATTTCAAAGATGGAATCCGCTCGGCACTCGACATCCCCGAAGTAGTTTCTGCGAAGCATTATTTTGCGAAGAACAAATCAAGGAGAATCTACTTCGGCCCAAGGCTTTGGCGAGGCGGAGATATAGCGAAGCACTTTTTGGGCCCACGTTCCAAGGCGGGTAGCTTCCCAAGGTGATCGAAAGCCCCTTATAAATGCCCCCTTTCTTGCCCGATAAGTCCGTTGACCATTTTTGGCAAACGAAAGGGACGTAACAGTCCTCGAAGTAAAACCCGACGGGCGTAACGATCACTCAAGCACAGCATCCGGAAGCCGGGGACACTCGGGTGACGCATTAAATGAATGTTTCCATGGTTGACCCGATCCACAGTTGCCAATTTTGGTAGCCGATTTGAGAGATCATTCACAGCAGCAGTGAGGCACCGATTTCTCAGGGCCCGAGGGTGTACTCCGCCATTTTTGTAATAATGACTCAGAGGGTCGGGTCCTCTATAAAAACCCAGGCATGTAATGTAAAAAGGGGGGAACTTTCTGCTAGAAAGCTGCTGTAACTTGATGTCCTGCGTTTAATACTAAAGACCTTTTGTGCTCTATTTCTCTCTTTTATGCTGCCTTCTGTGCTTAATTCTTTTGTCTTTTCTCGTTTGCGTACCGAGACTCTGAATCCTGAATCCGGTGTGCGATCGGGGACTGAACCCCTGAAATTCGCCCTGAAGGATACATAGGAGAGGAAAAATGCCTTGTCGCTTTCCTTTATGCTGCCTGGTGGATTGAGGTTTCTGTTATTCCCTTATCTCAATCGTTGTTACTCTGAATCCTGAATTCCAGCGAGAGAGAAAGGAGAACCCTGCGAACCCGTCCAGAGGATACATAGGAAGTTCGGCATTTCATTTCTTTCATGTTATTCTTGGTATTTCTTGTTGCTATTCGAGTTGTTAGCGAGTAATCGTGCTTCCTGTTCTCTCCCACCTTAAATCATCATCTTCTAACCCTTACTCTTTTTATTTCTTTCTCTAACCCTTACCCTTTTTTATTTCTTTTCCTAACCCTTACTCTTTTTATTTCTTTCCTGCACTCTTGTCTCAAACCCCAAAAGTAGATTAGTATAGGAGCCGGCCTTTCTCCGGAGATTGGCACGAGGGGCATCTCTTCCCCTCGGCCTTTCAATGTTGGTCGCAGGTCCAGGGCGCGCAAACCCACCGAAAGTCCTTTCTTGTGCGGATTTGATGACCAACAGTAACATGGATTCATAAGGATTTGAAATGAAATTACAATACTTAAAATGTTCGACATCCGCAAGGATGCAATGGACTTGCCCATCATGAAAATATTTCAAGCATTGGTGTAGAATTGAAGGAACACATTTCATTTCCCTCATCCAAGGTCTAAAAAGGAGTATATTATACACCATAGCTCCTTCCAAGATGTGAAACATGGTGTGCAATGTTCTGACCCCTACTTCTATAGGTAAAACAACAGTACCAACTATGGTACACAAAGCATCGTTAAATGCTTTGAGGGTGAATGATGATTTGGAAATGTGGGATGGAGGTAATTTGAGTGGATAAGTGCAATGGTAGTAATGATATTTATTGATGAACTGGTATCAATTAGTACTCTTTTGAATGGATTTCTGTCTATTAAGGCCATTATGTGCAATGGACGGTCTACTAATTCTAAACTCATTGATTTTACCTCAAATTTATAAAAGGTAATGGATGGCTCCATGCACATTCTAACACTCCCTACAAAGTTGTTGAAGGCATTAGAGTCTTGGTATTCTAACTCAATTGACTTGAGTATTTCCATTAAAGCTTCTCTGTGCCTAGGGGATTGTTGGATAAGCTCATACATAGAAAATTTGGCTAATGCCATTTTCAAACTAGTGGTTAACCGGCTGGTTAAGGTTACTGTTGGCCTGATTGGATGAAGGATGGGTGGATTGGATGGGTTGGATAGACTGATTAGAAGAGATGGATTTTGTGATTTTTGAATTGGAGGTGGGTTCAAAGGTTGTTGAGCATTTTCTTGATTTTGCCTTTGTGCTCTAGTGACCACATGGACTGCTCCTACAAATTTTTGGTATTGTTGGACATGATTTACTTGATTAGGAGGTGGTTTTTTATTGTTACCTCCTACATTATGTTGGACCTCCCCATGGTTAGGTAGAGGTGTCTTATATATGCCCAATTTTTAATTTTGTGGAGCTAAGGGGTTATCCACGTTAATGGCCCCTAGGTCTATGAGGTCTTGCACTATGTTTTTGAACATATGGCAGGAATTGATATCATGCCCATTTTGTTTATGGTATGGGCAAAACAAGTGTTCTCTATATTTTTTAGGTCTTTTGGTGGGATCATCGGGCCTATTATTTGGTAAGGCTAATTTATTTATCTCATACAACCTTTAAAATATGGATGAATGTGATTCCACTAAAGGAGTGTATTGACGTTGGGGCTGATTGAATTGGCGACGGGTAGGTTGTTCCACAGTTGGAACTGTGTTTTGTACCATTGGTGCTTGGGTTACTGATGGGACCGCATGATAGGCAATTTGTTGTTGCACTAGTTTTTGAGCCATTACGGGCTGGCTCATGACCACTTGATTGACTTGATTAGTTTTGTTAGTTGTTGAGGCTTGTGTTAATTTGGTTTGGCCAGTTTGATTATTTTGGTATTGGCCCCTATTTTGCTATTCTTTCTTATTAGGCTTAATGACACCCTCTTGGATTTTTATCTCCTCAATGGCACTAGCCTATGCTAAAGCCTCATCAAATGTTCTATAAGTATTGAGTTGTAGCATCCAAGAGATGGGTTTTAAGCAACTCTTGGTAAAAAGTTTGATAATTTCTTCCATTGGGAGGGAGAATGGCAACTTGGTTATGACTGCCCTCCAACGGTTTCCAAAATCATAGATAGGTTCCTCATCCCATTGTTTCAAATAATATATATCTGATAAGGATAACTTATTTCTAATCTTAAGGGTGAAGCATTCCAAGAATAGATCTATCAATTGATCAAAAGTATAAATACTATGTGTAGGCAATTGATTGTACCATTCAATGGCATCTCCTCCTAATGTTTGAGGAAATTTTCAAAGCATAAGAGCATTATCATCACTAATCTAAAAACATACATGGACAAATGAACTCACATGCTCCTTAGGATCCTCATTTACCCTAAACTTGTCGAGTTTTGGTACCGTAAAATCTATAGGATATGGTGGTGATGGTACCAATGGATGGATTGGTTGATGGATTAGTTGGCTTAATGTGAGCTTTTGTCTCGCTATCCCTGGTGAGTTTTGCATCAACTTGTCAATTTGTTTTTGCATTACCTAGAATCTAATATCTTTTGCTATAATATGAGGACCTTGGATTATGTGATGGTTGGTTGATGGGCTGGATGGTAGATGTTGGGGTGTGACCAACATTGTGTTGTGGAATGGATTGGGTTGGGTATGTGGAGAATATTTATGGTTGAAATATGGGGATGATTTATGAGGATGATGATGGAGAAATGGATTGTGTTGTTGGTTAGTGGAAATGTTGATTGGTATGGTGGATGTGTGGAGTGGTGGTGGATTGGGGATGGACACTATGGAAGATTGAGGGACCCATGTTAAATTTTGATTGGTGAGCATAGGTTGATTTGGAACTCCTTGGGTCATAGGGTCTATGTAAGCTGACTATTTTTCTTTTATTTGTTGTGAAAGTAGTTTTTTGATGAGCCCTAATGTATCCATAAGTTCTTGATTTAACCATGTGTCAAATTATGAGGTTATGGTTGGATGAGACGATGGATGGGTTGATGATGATGGATGATTAGACATGGTTGTGTTGATTAGGTGAGATGATGGAGATGTGGATGACACAGTCATGTTGGCTAAGTGAGATGATGGAGGTGTGGATGATGATGGATGAGAGGACATGGGTATGGTGCAAGTTGCATTTGATGTTACAACTTGGAAGCTAGGGACTTGTGAGGCATCATTGACATACTCCTCATATAATGGATTGGTATAAGTGGATGTGAGATAAGTGTTTGGAACACTTGGGCTTTGTGGTGGTTGGCTCATGGAGGAAGGCATACCATATTCATAACTCGAATTAGGATATCCTTGGGCAAGGTAGGTGGTATCCAATTTGTATTCTTCAAAACCTTCTTGGCTAAGGGGCTCTAAGACATAGTTAGAACCCTTGTAAATGGCCTGCACTCTATCCATGTCTATGTAGGTGGCGGTTGTCTCCACATTGTGTGAATGTGTCCCTGCTTGAGAATGGGGTGGATGGGATGATCCAAACAAAGTAGTCTAAACCATATTGGATGGGGATACTGAAGTAGCGGGCTCATGGGAACTGTTTTCCATTAAACTACTTTGGTTTATTATTTTATTTTTTTGTCGTGTTAGCACCATAAAGTAGTTAAACCAAAGATTCAAAGCTTTAATCTAAATCACACAAACTAAAAACTTTTTCAGAATTTAAAGTAAAGAAAACAATCAGTCCTAGGTTTCACCGTGTGTGGCTTACCTTTTTCATTAATTATTTTCTCTCATTAATGTGATATTATTTTAGAATTGTTGGCTTGTGTGTTTTGATGTAACTTAATCTTGTTTAATGAAAAACAAAGGTAAAAACTATGGTTGGCCAAGGCAACGAGATTCTTGCTGGTAATCACCTCCAACAAGTTTGCTCGGGGGTAGTCCTATGGTTTCTAGGGTAGATATTTGATGGATGGATATGAATGCCACCGTCACCAAACCTCAAGCAATAGTTGGTGATGAAATCCAACTATTACTGTTAAAAAGTGCAGCGTGTAGTGTGTGTGATTAATTTTATTAGATATCTTGTTCTCTATGGTGTGCAAACAATATTAAATATTACTAACTTTACTAATATAAATCAGAAGCCCACATAAAGATGCAAATTTCACCTAAATAGCGTAGAGTACACCCTTAAAATCCCCTACCTACAAATGATTAAAATCACAAGAGCAATCAGAGGGTTCGTCCACCTCTTTGCCAAAGGTACCAACCTAGGGTAGGATTACTTTATGCGTCAAGATGTTTTTCCTATTTAGATATGCAAAATTAAAGTGATCTTCAACCCTAAAATGCAAAATCTAGGATGCTTTTCTATTTCATATGCACTCCAAATGTAAACAATCACCTAGATCTACAACTTTAGAACAAGAAATGAATTTTGTGTAACTAAACATGCACAAACCCTAAATGTAATTTGCTAAGGATTATTTCCCACATTATTTAGTGTTAAACCTAGAAACAACAAAAAATAGCAATAGAAAGCAGAATACGCAAATTGCTAAATGGTAAACTAGGGTTATGGGGCCTACTTGGAAGCCTTATCTTTGCTCCAAATCAAATCCAGGCACGGTTGGATGCCTGTGTAGGTGTAGTAGAGTGCCAATGCAGGCACAGCAGAGCACCTATGGATGTCTGTAGATGCTTTTGAACATTTTGTGGATGCTGCTGAACACCTACGTAATCTCTAAAGGTTCTATAGACTGCATAAGAAACCCTAGCGATGAAATCGGTGACCTCTATGCTTCTAAAAATTCCTATAACAAACAAAAATAAAATTAAGTTAGCAAGGTAGATCTATTAAATAATGAAACCCTTGTGGGGTCCCATCGTGATCACCATTTGTGAAGACAAAAACATGACACTTAAATAATAAATAAATCAAATGACCCAAATAAACACAATATTGCACAAAATAGATAGATTTATTCAATAAGCAAGGGGGATCCAATAAATTCCTTTGATACAATTTGTCCTCAATGAGAGTATTTGATACAATGATTTATAAAAATGCTAGGGTTCTTCGAAACTCTAGCTACAACAATGAAGTGTATCTAGATAGTGTGTCCTCGCTTCCAACAGAATGAGTGGGCTTTAGGTATCAGATGCTAGACCACTCCAACTTCAAAAACTGTTCAACAATATGTAGAATTTATAGATCTACATACACAAAACAAAGAAAGAGATTAATAACACCTATGAGGGCTCCACTGTGTGAGACCCTCAGACATCAATAAATCCTAACTAAAAATAGATCAAATGGCATGTGAAATCCATAAATCATGTAATAGAATAAAATAAATAATGATATACCTTGCTTGTGATGATACCTTGTTTTGTTATTGTAGTTTTGACAATAGATGGCTTGATGCAACAGGATCTGATTCACATTTTTGTAGTTGCAACAGACTCGAACGTGCACTTAGCAGGCTCTGGTGTGAGCTTCACAGGCTCTAGTGTGCACCTACGGAATAGAGTAGGCTCTAGAGGGCACCTACATAATGCAGTAGGCTCTGGTGAGCGCTTCACAGGCTCTACAGTGAGCCTCACAAGCTTTGGATGGCACTTACAGGTTATGGAAGAATATGCAAAAACAAATCGAGGGGGTGGCGATGAATGTGATAGATGGATGGGGGTTGCGACAAAAATGGAGGATGAATGGGGGATGGCTGGAATAGTAGAAGCCTTTTTGGCTAGCTAGGGCTTTAGATATTCAAACTCTATCTCTCTCTCTGCTTTACTAGGGCTTCAACAATGACTCCTCTAAGGTGCAATTTTTAATCTCAAGGTTCCAAGGTTTGAGCATTTGTAAATGCCATCATTTATAATCCAACCTAGGGTTTTCTTAGGATTTTAGCCTTACAATTTTGATCATGTGGCTAAGATTAAACTAGATCTTAAGGTTGATATTACTTGTTAGATGTGGCATGGATTAATGAATATGGACATTGGGGATTAGATTGGATCGGACGGATGTGGTTAATTGAGTTTATAAATACATATTTTATAATAAATATATTATAATATAATATAAAATATTATATTAAATATTAAATAATATTAAAATAATCCCAATGGGTTATGAAATGGTGAGAAAGGTGGAATTGGGCCAAATAATTGGCGAGAAAGGTGGAATTGGGCCAAATAATTGGCGGGAAAGGTGTAATTGGGACAAATAATTGGCGAGAAACATGTATGGTGGACAAGTGGGTGGTGGGATGGTTAGGATGGAGGATTAATGGCTATAATTTGGTGTCTACATAAAGCATAAGCATGACAAATATGACAGATACAAGCAAAACAGGTATGAGAAGAAGAAAAATTTTCGTAAGGTAAAGAAATATTACTACATTGTAGAAGCAAGTGATAGCTCAGATCATAGTGATAGAGACAAATCATATGATGAAAAGGAAGAACATCTATTCCTAGGAATAAAAGGTGAAAGAGAACAGTGCTTTGTGTGTGGTCAAAGAGATCACATATCAGGATATTGCAATGGTTTCAGTGATAGTGAAGATGAGATGACACATCAAGGAAATAAGCATGGTCAAAGAAATCTTGAGAGTTTTTTTTCTATAGAAGATTTAAATAGTATCAGTGATAATGAATATAAATAAGTCTCACTTTTGGTAATATAAAAAGAAGAGTATGAGCCAAGAAAACAAAAATTAAAAGTCAAAAGGTTAAAAGAAGAATACAAGAATCTTGAAAACAAGATTCGAACAGATGTTAAAATCAGAGAAGAACTACTACAGACAATCAGTAATCTTAGAGAAGAGCTTCAAAATACAAAAATAATAGAAGAAATGATGAATGAATAACTAAGGGTAATAACGGCAAGACATGACACATTAGATGAAAAGGTTCAAAAAGGAGTGGAAACTTATTTTAAAGTTGTATCCTATTTCCAAGAAAAGTCACACTCAAAAGGAAAGGAAGTTCTAAAAGATGAAATCAAGGAAGCACCTAAGTGTTATGAAGAAATTTCCAAAGTTCCTATGGCTCCAAATATTTAGTTTGGTTCTTGTTTTGAGATAGGTGAATCAAGTTCAAAAGGAAAAGAAATACTTGAAGAGAAAAGCAAGGAAGAAACTAAGGAAGAGGATTTAGATACTACAAATAAAGTTCAAGAATGCAATGCACAAGTTGAAGATGATCATAGGAATAATGGTCAATAAAGGTATGAGGAACCAAGGCATGAACAAAGGGCTTTTCAAGGACATTGTTTTTCTTGTAATGGATTTGGACACAGGGCTATACACTGCAGGGTCTATGGATCAAATAAGTTTGATTTTTCTAGAAGGAACATCAAAGGAAGAAGGTATGGTTTTTAGGGACATTGCTTCCCATGTAACAATATTGGTCATAGATCTTCTCAGTGCAAAGGAAATGAGCAACATGGTTTTGGTTTTAGAGCTACACAATTTAGAAGTCATGGTCATAATGGTCATGAAAACAAAACTTCACAATACAGGGTTCAGGAAAGGAATGGATATGGAAATTATTTCAAGAAATATTTTAGGATATGGACACCATCCAAAGGCTACAATATCAAGTGTTTTAACTACAATAACTTTGGACATATAGCAAAATGGTGTAGGACTCAATTCCAAACAAGTTCAAGGCAAGAAGGTCAAACAAGTTCAAGGCAAGAAGGTCAAACAAGTTCAAGGCAAGAAGGTCAAACAGGTTCAAGGCAAGAAGATCAAGAGAAGGATATCAAAAAAAAATGGAAGGAATTTGATAAAGGAAAGAAACAATATAATATGGGAGTAAAAGTACTCCCACCCAAAAATTAATCACCTAAAAAGAGGAGGTGGTGAGGGGGCTAAGCTTAAGAGTCATATATTTTAGCCCCATAGGTGTCCCTTTTGCCATTGATTTAAAAGGGGAGATATCTGAGTAAGGGAGAGAGCATTGAGTTAGGGGGAGCAGCCTCCAAATAGAGCATTGATTTAGGGGGAGCAGCATCCATAGAGAGTATTGAATCAGCGGAGCAGCTTTGTTTCTCAGAGATGGTTTTTATAGTGATTATGGTTTTTGCATTAGAGGTGTTGTCGTCAATGACAAAGTGAGAGATTGTTGGAAATTTGAGTTATTTTATGTTAGCATTGATGTCACATGGATCACATTGATATTTGGTGGTCAAATGATATTTTGGAAAGCATGGATAAATACAGGGTTTTTGTGAAAACCAAGGCAAGAAAAATAAAAGGTTTTATTTAAAACCATGGATGGCATATTTGAACTAGGTTTTTCTTAAAACCCAAGTTGGCCTTTAGTTTCGTCGAAAAAGGTGCCCCGGTGATGGAGATATTTAATTTTTAATATTTAGTTTAAATTTTAATTATTTAAAATTTAAATTTAAATTTAAAATTAAATATGCAAGATTTTTGTCGATGTCATCGAAAATAATAATGAGGCTATATAAACGGGATACCTAAGGTTCATAAACTTAATTCTTGCTCATGGTTAATAATAGTTGGATAAGCATCCAAATTGAGCTCGTGCGAAAATATTTTAGAAAGTAGTAGTGAATAAACGAAGGTTGGTCAAAGTCCAAAGTCATCATGGGCAGAGTGGCACATCGGCAGTTGTCTTCTGGCTAAGGTGTGTGGGAGCACAAACATCAAGGTTTCAAATCCCCTTGACTGTGTTTGAAATTCGTTGGAATAAAAGCGCTCGAAGCAATTTTGATTTGTGGAAAGGAAGGAAATAATTTAAGGTACGTTGTGTCTTTCCCTTTCGAACGAGTGACTAGATCATGTGGCAACCTTAGCCACGGCTAAGGCACTCACGATGCGGGAAAGTCAGGGGTTTGAATTCCCTTGAGGAGGTAAATACATTTTTGCTCTAATTAATTTTGTTAAGCCCTAAGTTGAAGTTATAAGGTGGTTAGGAAAAATTAAATTTTTTAATTAAACTTTGTTTTTATAAAGGTTGTGATTATTATTTCAAAGGTGGATGAGTTGTTGATTTAATTTGATGTTCATGAAATTGAGAATTAATATTTAGGAGAAATAAGGAGTTGTTATAAAATAATTTCTAAGAGGTTTATTGATTATTATTTTGATAAGGGTTTTTATTAAAAGGACTTTGGTGGATGTGTTTATTAAGTTGGAGTAAAAAGGTGTAAATTGAGTTATGCTTTATCTTGTGATTATTATTTGAATTCCACTAACCCTTATTGAGATTGTAAAGGAAAGTTGTGTTGAGTGTGGCAGATTTTGTGGACAACTTCTTGGCATCAAAAATGTATGGGCACATTCTCCTATTGATTTTTTATGGTGGTTGATTTCTAAAATATCATTGGAGTTAAAAGGATTGATTGTGGTTTCCTTTTCAAAAGTGGTTGGTTGAATGCTTCAAGGTTTTTTGGTTTGAGAGTTGTGTTTAAACCTTGTTTTATAAGCATAGTCGTTGAAGCCCATTGGTTATGTAAATAACTTGAAAAGAACATGGGTATCATTGTTATGTCAGATTTGTGGTTGAGCATTATTGGAAACATTTGAGTTGGTTGATACATGCTTGGACTAGGTTTTTGTGAGAAAAAGTATCCCTTGTGGTGATTGGTTGAGTTGATTTGATTGAGCCTATTCAAGTGATTGTGTGAGGTGATTGTTCAAGTCCCATGAAACAAACTATTCTATAATTCTTATTTGAGTTTATATTGAGCTTAGAACATATTGAGTCTCTAACAATTATCTTTATGCTTCTATTAGTTGACTTGAGTTGAGATTTATTTGATTTGAGATTGAGATTAGAACATATTGAGTCTCTAACAATTCTCTTTATGCTTCTATGAGTTGAATTGAGTTGAGATTGATTTGAGTTGAGTTGAGTTGATATCATTGTGAATCATTTTTGTCATCCATTGTAGAGTGCATTGCCATTCATTGTTGAGTTCATCTTTGAGCCTTGCCTTCATAGATTTGTTGATGAGATTTGAGTACTACTTGAGCATGATTGATTGAGCCTTTGAGAAGGCCTTTGGGATATTTTTCTGGACATATTTGTGGCATATTGTGTATGATTTAGTGAGCCTTTGAGAAGGCTTTATGGACAGTTTTTGGGACAACTTTGTGGACAGTTTTAGACAGATTTATGGACAAATTTTGATGAGGTTCTGAGTGAGCCTATTGAGTAGAGTTGAGCAAGTTCTTGGTGATCTTTCTAGAGTATTTTTGTACAAGTTTTTAGTGAGATTTTTGGAGCATATTTAATTTATTGGTGAGCTTGTTAGAGCAAATTTGAGCAAGTTCTTGGTAAGATTGCTAGAGCAGATTTGGACAAGTTCTTAGTGAGCTTGTTGGAGCAGATTTGAGCAAGTTCTTGGTGAGCTTGCTAGAGCAAATTTGGACAAGTTATTAGTGAGCTTGTTGAGAATATTTGGACAAGTTCTATGTGAGATTGTTGAGCATATTTGGACAAGTTCTGTGTGAGCTTGTTGAGCAATTTTGTACAAGTTATGTGTGACCTTGTTATGCAGATTTGGACAAGTTCTGTGTGAGCTTGTTATTGCCTATATTTGAGCAGATCAAAGAAATTATTGTATTGGATAAGGATATTTATTTCTATGTGAAATATTATAATGATATTATCTTGTGGAGTACCCCACATCGGAGGAACCACGTTAAATCTTGTGTCTCAATTGTGTGTGGTGACTTGTGCTCTTGCTTACTATTGCTATATGAGTTATTAATGCACAATGTTATATTTGGTTATTGCAATTAAGGAATTTAATTGATATTGGTTTGGAAATAAAGTAAAAAATTATCTTATACTGTTCACCCCCCTCTCAGTATAAGCTTGTTTTCTTCACATAAAGGATTACTCCAATATAGCTGCTACAATAACAAACCTCCAAAAGAAGAGAAAGGAGTTTAAGTGGACTGAGAAGTGTGAGAATAATTTTGCATTGCTTGATAAAAAACTCACCACAATACCAATACTTAAGATTCCAGACCTATAGGAAAATTTTACAGTATGCATTGATGTATCACTAGATGGGCTAGGAGGAGTATTATCACAGGATTATTCTGTCATAGCATATACATCAAGGAAACTTAAGAAACATGAAGTTAACTATAATATGTATGATCTAGATCTAACAACAGTTATTTATGCTCTAACTAGAATTATTACCTAGTAGGAAGATATTTTGAACTAATAATCAATCATCAAAGCTTAAGATACATATTCACTCAACTTATGCTCAATGCAAGATAGAGAAGGTGGGTCGAGTTCTTGAAAAAGTACAACTTTGAGATTGAATACATTAAATGGAAATAAAATAAAGTGGTTGATACCTTAAGTATAAAAAGGTGTGTAGTAGCCCTAACTCGAAGTTACATAGACTTACTAGACCAAATTAGGGAAAAGGAATCTCAAGATGAGTATTGCAATGAAATTCAGGTCAAAATTAACAAAAACCTAGAGAAAAGCAGGGATTTTTGCATCAAATATGGTTTGTTGTGCTATAAAGATATATTTGTCATACCAAAAATGGGCAACTTAAGAATACTAATCATGCAAGAAGCACATAGAACCCCTTATTCTTCCCATTGAAGAGGAGAAAAAATGAGAGAAAATATGAAAAGGCTTCTTCTAGATAGGAATGAAGGACATCACCGATTTTATTGCTTAGTTTCTGGAATGCCAAAAGGTGAAGGTTGAATGTAGACATCCTGCAGGGCAATTATATCCACATGATATACCCACGTAAAAATGGTAATTTATATCCATAGAGTTCATAGTAGGTTTACCCAAGATCAAGTATCAACATGATGTTATTCTCTTAATAGTCAACAAATTGACTAAGGTTGCACATTTCATACTAGACAACACCATGAATAAAACTCAGGTAGTGGCTAACATATTTACCAAGGATATATTCAAGCTTCATGGGTTCCCTAAAATGATAATTTTAGATAGAGATTCCATATTCACTTTTGAATTTTGGAAGGTCCCACATTGTTTTATAGGTACAAGACTGGATATAAGCTCTACTTATCATAGTGAGACTTATGGTCAAACTAAAAGGGTAAATCAAGTACTATAAGATACGCTTCGCATGTACTGCATGGATCAAAAGTCTAAATGAAAAAGACTATCTACATCTGGTAGAGTTCGCCTACAAAAATGGGCATCACTCTTCTTTGGATATGGCCTCGTTCTATGCCTTGTATGGAAAGAGGTGTAGGACACCTTATGATTAGATAATTTAGAGGATCGAGTTGTGATCAGACCTGACATGGTCAAGGAAATAGAAAATCAACTTAAGATGATCAGGAAAAGGCTCCAAGAAGTCACTAATCGCTAGAAAACTTATGTTGATCTAAAGAGGACTCCAAGAGAATACTCTATAGGGGAAAGGGTATTCTGAAGGGTCAAGCCAATGATAAGTTCAATAAAATATATGAATCTAGATCCTTGGTTTGTGGGACCCTTAGATATTATTGAGAAAATCAGATCGGTTGTATATCGACTTGCCTTATCATCTAATCTATCAACGATCCATGACACCTTCCACATATCCTTGCATAGGAAATATGTTGCTAATGTTGATCATGTATGGGATGTTTCTAAATTACAGATGGCAAACCTAGAGGCTACTGAAGTGATTCCAATGAAGATTCTACAATTATGTTCCAAATCCTTGAGGAAACATATTCTAGAGCAATGTAAGGTCCAGTGGGACCATTATTCAGAAAGAAGTACCACTTGGGAGAAAGTGGATGAAATGAAGAAACATTTTCCTTTCTTGTTTGAAAATTTGTAATAACTTTTTGTTTAAAAATTTGTAATAACTTTATGGCAGGAAAATCCACAAGACTGGGTTTAATCCAAGGGGGTATTATGTCATACCCTATCTTGGAAAGATATTTTTGGCTGACAAATTATGTGTTTATGAATGACTAATGGATGCTTGGTTTAAATGTTTGAATTAGTATTACATTAGTTATAATGATTTATCTTGGAGAATGTGGTACTACTAAAATATTTTCAATGTGTAGCACCAAGTACATCTATGGGTGAAAGAGGTAGAATCGACCACCAAGGATGGGTACTTGAAAATAGAAGTGATAATTTAAGATAGCTTAGGGTAACATGGATGACTATCCTTATATAGGTATGCATTATCACTTTTGGAATAATCATCATCTAGCCATCCACCTAGAGCTAAAGTTGGTAGCCTTGAAGCTATCGTAAAGTATTTGGCTGAGACGGGTGACTTGGTTGATGGAAAAAACTCCCACCTTGTTTGATGCACTTAATTTTTGTTTATTATTTTTTAAAATGTTTTTGCTGAAGAATTCCATCGAATAATGGGTTAATGGATATAGAGGGTCCATTACCCTAAATTCGTTGAGTATACCATACTAATGGTTGATATTAGTATAGGTATATAACTTAAAAATAATAAATGAATTTTATTATTTAATCCAATGAAATATACTTATTTGAACAATAAATGAGTTTTCATTTAGATTAGAACACAATTATTTTTAAACAATATTTGAGTTTATTTAGAATAATTGTAAATAAGAATATAATTATTTTTAAATAATAGTCGAGTTTATTTAGAATGATTATAAAGTATATTTATATATCAATGATAATTAAATTTATTCAAAATAAATATCTTTAGCTAAATATTATAATTAAAAGTTATTTTTATAGTGGAGAAATAAATTTCTTACTAATAAAATAAGCCTATTTAAAATAATATTGGGCATTATTTTAAAGGTAGGGTTCTCTTTAAAAATGAGAAAGCTTCTAGATGAAGCTTAAGAAATGATAGTGATTAAAAAAATAAAAATATCCCTCTACTACCCTCGAAGGATAAAAAAGGCTTTATGACGATGAATGGCATTGATGAGAAATGAGAATTTTTGTAGTTTTGCAAATGAATTTGACCATGCTAAGAAGGCCGAAAATGCATGAAGGAAAGGCAACAAAAAAGAGAAGGAAGGAGCTCTTGGGCAAAGGGGAGAAATCAAAGATGCAAAGGAGACCAAGAAAATAAAGACCAGAGGAATTCAAGAAGTAACCATATCAGGTTGGAGTTTAGTTTACATAACTTGGATTTAATATTTTTTTAAATAAATGATTGCTTGCTTTAATTCGTATTTCCTTTTGCATAGTTTGTCTCTCTGTAATTCCAGTGGAGACACATATCCACGTTAGGTGTCCATTCTTAGCTTAGCAAACAATCCAAATGAAATGTTTACCTTTTGAGGGGCTATGTCCCTCCATCCTACACTTAGATATGAAAGCATGGTCAGGTATGTCATGACTTTTAAAAATGTAGACACTGCAGGAGATCTTGTTAAACCAATAAATAATTTATGACCTTGGAAGACTTTGTTTGCATCGTATTTTTTTACTTGAAGTTTTTTTATACTTCCTCCATGTTGAGTTTCAATATTTGAGACATCATCGAATCTGACTCTTCTAGTTAAAACTTTGTTCCCTTGTTGTTCGCACTGATCTCATCGGCTAGGATTGACTTAATTTTATCCTTGTATTAATGTCTTCTTTTGAGGATTAGGAGTAGCCAAGTTACTGGACTATGTTTTTACTCCCTTAATGCTTGTTTGCATGGCCCATATATCGGGTTATGCTTCAGTGAATTGCTCACATGTTTTTTTGCAAGTGAGAGAATATTTGGGGAGGCATCTTTGTTGTATGTGCCCACCCCTAAGATGCTTGGGCACCTATGTGGTGTCACACAAGCTCAGGTGGCATCGAGTCGTTGGTTTTAGCCATGAACCTTGTCTCACACATTCTATGTGGTGGGGCAAAGGTAGACTAAAAGGTTCTTAGAACCTAGATGTATATAGCCATGCACTCAATAATTTGGCTAAGCTTGCTCGGTCCCTTAGGCTCCTTTAGCTCTTCACCATGTTGTGTTGGGTCGCTTGTTGGAATGCTTGTGCTAGTAGTTATCTTTGGTGGTTTTTGATGTCACCACTCATGATTGGTTAGTGTGAGTTTAGAACCATATTTTGTTGTTGTAAGCTTACGTTTGTAATTTATAAAAAAGGTTAAATGATCATATTGTATCTAGATGGAAAGAAATTTGGAATTACAATATAGTTTTTAATCGATGTTTATTTATTATGAAAGAAAATAGATATTATTAATAGGGAGATATAGTGTCTTTTTAAATTAAAATGTAATTTATATTGCAATGTAGTTTAATTCAGTGTTCATAATGAAAATGAAATAGACAATGATAAATAGAAGAAAATATTGTTTATTTAATAAAAAGGAATATATAACTTGATAAATAAAATATATTGGTTGTTTATATATTTCAATGATTCTATGTATTATTTACATTATGTTCTATAAAGTAATGAATCGCAATTTAAATAAAGATTTATATTCCTTAATTTTATGGAAAGGGGAAGAATTTAATGAATATTAGATTTGTTTATTTAAGAAGAGGGAGAATTAAATGTTTCTTAATTACTAATTAGTGAATTTGCTTATGGTTTTTGGTAGATTTAAGTTTCTAATCAATTAATTTTATGGGACCTTAATAGGTTAGAGAAATGGGTAATTTAAGTACTTAATTAGTTAAGGTTTATGGGGCCTTGGTTAATTAAGGAAATAATTAAGTTAGTCAAATCTAAGGGAGGACTTTTATGTTCAAACATGAACCTTGATTTTTTAAGGATGTTTGATAAGATGAAATATGACTCTCCTAGATGTTGAATGAATAATTTGTAAATATGTATTTGGTGATTATATGGTTGCAATTTGGGCTTTTTTATGCACTATATTAAATTATCATCTAGTAGATGCATGATTCATAGTTCCATAAGTTTTTTATATCCCTTACTACCACCAATTGAAATATGGATAAGCCAAAGGACCAAGAGAACATTAGGAATAAAGACAAACACTCTGAATAACACAAGCTTATACTAAGAGGGGGGGTGAACAGTATAAGATAACTTTTTACTTTTCTTCTCAAATCAATATTATGTAGTGTATAGATAGCAGTATCAATAGCAGTAATCAAAGCAATGCAAAAAACTCCATACACAATAGAGACATAGATTTAATGTGGTTCACCCAATGTGGGCTACTTCCACAGAGAAAATATTTCTTCTAAATATTTCTCAAATAATCTCTTAGGAATCTTTCCCAAATTACAATGTTTATGGACCTCGGTCCAAAGGAGATGTTGATCCCCTAAATATCAATTTCATGGATCTATTCCACAAGAGAACTCTTTCCCCTTCTACTCTGGCTAGTGATCTTCTATAAGGCTCTATATCTCTGTTGCATTGACTTGTGTATCTCTCTCCACTTGAAGACTCCTCACTCATATATGTCTTCAATTATCTTGGTTGTTGGATATCTATCCCTTGAGACTCTGTCCTCTATACTCTATCACCTCCAAATATTTGTCTCAATACTGTACCAAACATAGTTCAGTCGGTCTAGCACAATTCTGCTCAATATCTTGCACTAAACATAGTACAATCGATCTAGTACAATTTTGCTCAATAGGTTCACTTAGAACCTACTCAAATATGCTCAACAAGTTCACACAAAACCTGTCCAAATCTGCTCAATAGGTTCACACAAAACCTATCCAAATCTACTCAACAAGTTCACACAGAACTTGTCCAAATATGCTCAACAAATTCACACAGAACTTGTCTAAATCTGCTCAACAAGTTCACACAGAACTTGTCCAAATATTCTCAACAAATCCTCTCTAGGACTTGCTCAAGTATGCTCAATAAGTCCTTTCTAGAACTTGCTCAAATTTGCTCAATAAGTCCTTTCTAGAACTTGCTCAAATCTACTCAATAAGCCCTCTATATGACTTGCTAAAATCTGCTCAATAAGTCCTCTATAGGACTTGCTCAAATCTACATAGCAAGATTTTATAAAAGCTTAACTAAAAATAGTCCACAAGTCTTCTCAAAGACTTGTCTCAATTACATAGAATCATAAAGAGAATTGTTAGAGACTCAATATGTTCTAAGGTCAATGTACAATCAATATCTCAAATCAATCTCATAGAAGCATAAAGAGAATTGTAAGAGACTCTATATGTTCTATACTCAAAACCCAATCTCAACTCAATAGAAGTATCAAGAGAATTGTTAGAGACTTTATATGTTCTATACTCATTTCTCAATCTCAACTCAAATCAGCCTCAATCTCAACTCAAATCAATCTCAACTCAGATTAGAATATTGAATAGTTTGTTTCTAGGAACTTGAACAACCACATGCATCCACTTGACTAGGCTTAATCAACTCAACTCAACAAATCACCTAAAGGAACAATCCTTTCTCACAAGTCCTAGTCCAAGCATGTATTAACCAACTCAAAATATTTCCAACAATGCTCAAGCACATGTCTCACATAGCAATTATACTCATGTTCTTTTCTAACTCAATTTCAAGTTCATTTCTTCATCAATGGGCTTCAACAACAATGCTAATAAAATAAGGTTTAAATACAACTCATAAACCAGAAAACCTTGAAGCATTCAACCAATCATTTTCTTAATGGAAACCAAAATCAATACTTTTCTCTCCAATTATATTTTAGAAATCAACCACCATAAACAATAAATAGGAGAATGTGCCCATACCTTTTTGATGCTAATAAGTTATCCACAAAATCTGCCACACTTAAACACAACTTTCATTTCCAATATAAACAAGGGTTAATGGACTTCAAATAATCACAAAATAAAGCATTACTCAAATCACACCCTTTTTACTCCATGTTAATAAACACATCCACCAAAGTCCCTTTTATTAAAACCCTTATCAAAAATAATAAACCTCTCAAAATTGCTTTTCAAAAAAAACTCCTTATTTCTCCTAAAATTCTCCACAACCCTCAAATAAATCATAAACCAATTATGCTTTGCAATAATAATCACAACCCTAATAACAAACTTTAATTTCCATTAACTACCTTATAACTCCAAACTTTAGGGCTAATAAAAATTATTTAAATACAAAACGTAATTACCTCCTCAAGGGGATTCGAACCCCTGACTTGCCACACCATGAGCATCTTAGCCGTGACTAATATTCCACATGAGCTAGGCACTCATTGGAAATGGAAAGGCCCAAAGTACCTTAAACCTTCCTCCACATTCTACAAGAGACAAAGCACCAAAGCGCTTTCCATATGCCTTTCGAAACATCGTCCAAGGGATTCAATCCTTGGTGTTTGTGTTGCCTTGTCCCTTAGCCAAAATGATTTGCCAATGCGCCATGCTTCCCACCATGTTTTGACTTTCCAAGCGTTGTCATTTTCTTTGTTGCTTCTCTTCTCAAAATTTGCACGAGCTCATAGACTTATTTGAATGCCAAACATTTATCACAAGAGCAAGGATGAAACTTTGATTCATTTACCACCCCTTTATATAGTGTTTAAAACACTTCGAAGATGTCGATGGAAATATGAATTTATGTTTGCTTGATGACGTCGATGGGAAACTTTTCATTTAAATTTAAATTTAAATTTAAATTTTAAATAATTAAAATTTAAACCAAATATTAAAACTCAAATAACTCCATCATCGGGGCACCTTTTTTGATGAAACGAAAGCCCAACTTGGGTTTTAAGAAAAACCTAGATCAAATTTGTTGTCCATGGTTTTAAATAAAACCTTTTATTTTTCTTGCCTTGGTTTTCACAAAAACCCTTCATAGATCATTTTGATATTAAATGCTCTTTTGACATTAATGACAACATTTTAGCTTAGGGACTAAAAATGTCCAACAATATCCCCCTTTGTAATTTATGGCAAACCAAATCCTTTTACTAAATTTTGACCTTCTTTTTTGCTCCCCCTAGCTCAATGCTCTCTCAGATATCAAATCTCTCCTCATATCCAAAAACTCTCCCCATAATACACAAATATCTCCCCATTTGACATCAATGGCAAAGGGTCACCTTTGGGGCTCGGGGCTAATAATTAAGCCTCTTAGCTTAGCCCCTCCCCCACCTCCACATGAGGTGGTTAATTATGGGGTGGGAGTATTTCTACTCCCCGAAAGCACTATCCTCTGCATTTTTCTTTTCCTCTTCCTTTTTGTTTAATCCTCTCATTGTTTCTTTCCAAGTCATCATCCTTGTTCCTATTCCTATTCTTGTTCTTGTTCTCATCCATGTTCATGTTCTTGTACCTGTTCTTGTTATCATTATTCTCTAAGTCTCTTTTCTTTTCTGAGTCTCTGTTCTTGTTCATCTTCTTGTTTTTGTTCATGTTCATGTTCCTGTTCTTGTTCATATTCCTATTCCTGTTCCTATTCTTGTTCATACCTATTTCTAGAATATTTGCTCTACACCATATTGCTATATGACCATCATTATTGGACTTATAACACTTAATGTTATTATTCCTTGGATGTGCAACAGTCTTAGTATTTCTCCTAGTGAATCCATATCCTCTTCTGTCATGAATTCTGCAATTCATTGCCTTGTGACCAAACTCATTACATGAATATCAATATCCTTGGAAAAAAATTTATCTTCCATATACCTGTCTTTCATGTGATCTACACTGTGAAACCATATGCCCAAATCTTTGACAAGAGAAGCATCTCCCATTGAAGCTTCCTTACCTATACCTCATTGGTCTTATGTTCTGATTGTTGTTCCATCTATATATTCGTTGCCCATTGTCCCTGTTGGACTCACTGCAATCTGACTCATCCTTAGAAGTTTCACTTACATCTGAGAATATCTCCTATGAAGTATCTTCTTCTGATGTTGTTTCTTCTTGAATACTTGAAGTAGACTTTGCTTTTTCTTGTTTCTTTCCAAAACCAAGACCTATTGAACATGATGTTCTATGCTATCCACAAATGAACTTATCCAAGTTCTTAGAGCTATTTGTGAAACTCTTCATCTTGATATTGGAGTCCTATAAATCTTCCTTTAGAGTAGCCACTTCTTGTGCTAACTTCTCACATTCAAAAATATTTTCTTCTAACTTATCCTTGAACTTAGTTGCCTTAGCCTTTGACATTTCTAAGTCCTCTATGAGCAATAATCTTTCTTCATCACATTCTTGAAATTGACTTTCAAGCTTAGAGTGTTGCTTTATTACCCTCTTTACTGTGTCAAGGGCATGGATAAGTTCTCCCTTGAGATCATAACCATTCTTTATTGAGTATTCCTCTATTTTTTTGCCTGTGTCCATATCATTTATTTCTTTTGACTTGCTTTCTATAGGATAACTCAATTCTTCATCTTCTAAATCCATTAGAAGATTCTCATTTGATCTATCAAGTGCATATTCAAAATCATCATCACTAAAACTATAATCATCTCTTGTGCAATCATCTTCAAGATGTCCAAATTTACCACATCTAAAATACTTAATAATAACTGGAGTCTTTTTCTTAGTTTGATCATTTTCTTCAATCATGAACAAGACTTCATCTCTATCATTGTCTGAAAAACTAGCATCACTATCAAATGAGTACTTACTTGCATTATACGCATAGTAGCTTTTCTTTTGACTTTGGAAAAACTTCTTTCCTTGTTTGTTCTGTCCATCCTTGCCTTTCTTCTAGTACTTGTGTCTTTTTGACTCCCTATACTTGTGATCCTATTTTCTTCATCATTGTTGTACTTTGGCTCTTTGCACTTTGTTGAAAAATGTCCAAAATTACCACAATTAAAGCACTCAACTGGTCTCATATATATTGGTCTTTTGAACCCTTTATCTCTTCTACCATAGTTAGCTTCTTAATCACTAGATGACTCACTACTTTATTCTATTTGCTTTTCCTTTTTCTTTTTGTCTACTTTGAAAGCAACTTCTTTCAAAGGAATAGGATCTTTTGTTCTTATATCAAAAGTAGTAATCATACCAAGAAAAGAATTTCTTGTCAAATAATCACTATCAATTGATGTTTCTATAGCAGAAACATTTTCATTATACCTTTTTGGAAGAGTTCTCAAGATCTTATAACAAGCATCTGATTTATCAACCTTCATTCCAAGACCTCTCATCTCATGTACAAGTTCATCAATCTTACTGAGATAATCATGAATATTTTCATCATCTCTCATTCTTAAGTTCTCAAATTCTCCTTTGAGATTTTTGATCTTAGCTTTCTTGGCACCTTTATCACCCACATATATATCATGTAGTAGATCCCACATATCTTTTGTTGTTTTACAATCCATAACCTTCATAGATTCCGATCTACCCAATCCTTTTATAATTGCATTCATAACTCTTGAATTTGCATGCATTAGAAGCTTACCTTCCTTATCTTGCATAATATTGATTGTAGAATCATATCCAAGTTCCACTGCATCCCAAACTTCATTTCCAAGTGCCATAAGGTAAAATATCATCAACATACACCAATACAAGAAGTCACTTCCATAAAATACTGGTACTACATTATTAAATGACCCATCCTTTTAATCTGTGTGATCCATTGTGTTCTTAGACCGCTTTTCCTTCAAGCTATCAAAACCTTTTGAAGGAACCCACTCTCATACCAATTGAAGAACACAAGCTTATACTGAGAGGGGGGTGAACGATATAAGACCACTTTTTACTTTTCTTCTCAAATCAATATTATGTATTGTATAGATAGCAGTAATCAGAGCAATGCACAAAAATCCACACATAATAGAGACACAGATTTAACGTGGTTCATCTAATGTGGGCTACCTCCACAGACAAAATATTTCTTCTAAATATTTCTCAAATAATATCTTGGGAATCTTTCCCAAATTACAATGTTTATGGACATCGGTCCAAAGGAGATGTTGATCCCCTAAATCTCAAGTTCATGGATCTCTTCCACAGGAGAACTCTTTCCCCTTCTACTCTGGCTAGTGATATTCTAGAAGACTCTATCTCTCTTATGTACTGAATTGTGGATCTCTCTCCACTTGAAGACTCCTCACTCAAATATGTCTTTAATTGTCATGGCTGCTGGATCTCTATCCACTGAGACTATGTCCTCTATACTCTGTCACATCCAAAGCTTTGTCTCAATACTGTACCAAACATAATTCAGTCAGTCTAGCACAGTTCTTCTCAATCTCTTACACTAAACACAATACATTCAATCTAGTACAATTTTGCTCAATAGTCTCACTTATAACCTACTCAAATCTGCTCAAAAGGTTCACACAAAACCTGTCCAAATTTTCTCAATAGGTTCACACAAAACCTATCCAAATTTGCTCAACAAGTTCACACAGAACTTTTCCAAATCTACTCAACAAGTTCACACATAAGTTGTCCAAATCTACTCAACAAGTTCACACAGAACTTGTCCAAATCTGCTCAACAAATCCTCTCTAGGACTTGCTCAAATCTGCTCAATAAGTACTTTCTAGAACTTGCTCAAATTCGCTCAATAAGTCCTTTTTAGAACTTGCTCAAATCTGCTCAATAAGTCCTCTATATGACTTGTTCAAATTTGCTCAATAAGTCCTCTATAGGACTTGCTCAAATCTGCATAGCAAGCTTTCACAAAAAATTAACTCAAAACAGTCCATAAGTCTTCTCAAAGACTTGTCTTAATCACATAGAATCATAAAGAGAATTTTTAGAGACTTAATATGTTGTAAGCTCAATGTACAATCAATATCTCAAATCAATCTCATAGAAGCATAAAGAGAATTGTTAGAGACTTTATATGTTCTATACTCAAATCCCAATCTCAACTCAATAGAAGCATCAAGATAATTGTTAGAGACTCTATATGTTCTATACTCATATCTCAATATCAACTCAAATCAACCTCAATCTCAACTCATATCAGAATATTGAATAGTTTTTTTCTAGGAACTTGAACAACCACATGCATCCACTTGACTAGGCTTAATCAACTCAACTCAACCAATCACCTCAAGGAACAATCCTTTCTCACAAACCCTAGTCCAAGCATGTATTAACCAACTCAAAATGTTTCCAACAATGCTCAAGCACAAGTCTCACATAGCAATGATACTCATGTTCTTTTCTAACTCAAGTTCAAGTTCATTTCTTCATAAATGGGCTTCAACAAAAATGTTAATAAAACAAGGTTTAAATACAACTCACAAACCAGAAAACCTTGAAGCATTCAACCAATCATTTTCTCAAAGGAAACCACAATAAATACTTTTCTCTCCAATGATATTTCAAAAATCAACCACCATAAACAATCAGGAGGAGAATGTGTCCATACCTTTTTGATGCCAATAAGTTATCTGTAAAATCTACCACACTTAAACACAAATTTTCTTTCCAATATAAACAAGGTTTAATGGACTTCAAATAATCACAAAATAAAGCATTACTCAAATTACGCCCTTTTTACTCCACGTTAATAAACACATCCACCAAAGTCCCTTTTATTAAAACCCTTATCAAAAATAATAAACCTCTCAAAATTACTTTAAAAAAAAACAACTCCTTATTTCTCCTAAAATTAATTCTCCATAACCATCAAATAAATCATAAACCAATTATGCTTTGTAATAATAATCACAGCCTTAATAACAAACTTTAATTTCCATTAACTACCTTATAAATCCAAACTTTAGGGCTAATAAAAATTATTTAAATACAAAATGTAATTACCTCCTAAAGGGGATTTGAACCCCCTACTTTCCACACCATGAGCATCTTAGTCGCAGTTAATATTCCACACGAACTAGGTGCTCGTTGGAAAGGCAAAGGCCCAAAGTGCCTTAAACCTTCCTCCACCTTCCACAAAAGACAAAGCGCCAAATTTCTTTCCACACGCCTTCTAAAACGTCATCCAAGGGATTCGATACCTAGTGTTTGTGCTACCTTGTCCCTTAGCAAAAAATATTTGCCAATGCACCACGCTTTCCACCACATTTTGACTTTCCAAGTCTTGTCATTTTCTTTTCTTATTCTCTTCTCAAAATTTGCACGAGCTCATAGACTTATTCGAATGCCAAAACTTTATCACAAGAGCAAGGATGAAACTTTGATTCATTTACCACCCCTTTATATAGTGTTTAAAACACTTCGAAGACGTTGATGGAAATATGAATTTATGTTTGCTTGATGATGTCTGCGGGAAACTTTGCATTTAAATTTTAAATAATTAAAATTTAAACCAAATATTAAAACTCAAATAACTCCATTACCGAGGCATATTTTTTGATGAAACGAAAGCCCAACTTTGGTTTTAATAAAAATCCACATCAAATATGTTGTTCATGGTTTTAAATAAAACCTTTTATTTTTCCTACCTTGTTTTTCACAAAAACCCTTCATATATACTTTTGACATTAAATGTTCTTTTGACATCAACAACATTTTATCTTAGGGGCTCAAAATGTCCAACACACTCACTATGATGAATGAAACATTGTTGAAACAACCTTTGTTTAAGCTAATTATGTAATGTTATTCTTTTAAAAGTATGGATTCTTTTACCATGCTCAAGCTATGTAATGATGTATTAACAGATGGAAATGTATCTCCTAATTGTAATTTATGATGTATCTTTTGAGTAATTATGTTAGCCCTTTTTCTATGCATGAATTAGTTAAATTTAGTTCCTTTCAACATCTCTTTTATTTCTCTTATTTATTATGTTCCATGCTTGATTAAATTGTTAAAATTAGTTATTGTTCTCCTATGTTGATGGTTCTATTATGCTTAGAGTGGTTAAGTAATTTCTTTAGATAAATTAGAATGCTATTGTGTTAAATAGTGTAGGAGAACCTAAGGGATTATGGGATCCTTTAGGGTTAAATGGATAAAATTTAGTTAAGATGTTTAAACTGGTTTGACTACAACTTAGCAATTTTAAATGAGATAAACTATCTAAGAAAGAATTGGACTACTCTGTCATACTGACAAGATGAGTAATCTATTTATAGTATGCATCATATACTTGCAGAGAAAGACTTGTGTAGGGTATAGAGATGAACATACCCTTTGACTGATCGAAGGAGATAAGCTAACCCTAACAGATATGTGGTTAATAGTTGTCCAATACACATAGTATACTTGTACATATTGACTCGTGCATGGTATAGAGATGGGTGTATCTTGATTAGATGCTAGTTAGAAGGTTGGTGTTGAGAAGAGGGATAGACAACTTGAAATTAGGGTTAACTTAGAGATATTTGTAGTTGCATGTATCGATTGAGATAAGGATTTCTCTCGGGCATGTGTTAGTGTTTAGTGTTGCATGTGTTGTAAAAAAAATACCAGCAACCCCTTAATTAGATTTGGGGTTGTTACACTCTTGGACACAAGTTGGCAAATATCTTGTGCAATTTATCTTCCTTCCATCTACAAATGACTTATGAGATCTTCACAAGACAAGTTATTGATCACAAAATATTGATCCTCTTCCTTAATCATTTTTGTCTTCCTTAAGGTAATTTTGGTTCTTTGCAATGTCACGAGACCTAATCTACACTCTAATGTTTCTTTTAGGTGTACCTGGTGTAGGGGTAATTGTAAACCCTCTAGCACCTCTCGAGGTTCATAATAGGAAAATGAAATTTATGAAAGTGAAGGATGGATATGGAATTTCCCCTCACAACTAGCCAAATTGTGCTACTCTGATACCAATGATGTGGCACCTAAGTGCCACACACAGAATGGAGATATAGAAAACCAAATCCAAATTATTTATTATGATTAGTGCTTAAATAAGCATAATATCATATTCTCTACATAGAAAATAGTTGTAACAAACTACTTGTCAAACTAACAACCAACTAGGAGCTAAGAATGGGCTAAGAATCTAGGAGAAAATATGGCTCACATTATTAGCATGAGTAATATAAAATATGCCTAAGATAATACTTAGGCTATATTTGATGTCCTCACTAGTTATGCAGGTTTAGAGGACTTGTGTAGCTAACAGGGTCACACAAGCAAGAAGTCCATTCACATAAAGGAATACAAGGAGAATATTTGTAGTTGTTTGACCAGTTCGATTCAAAGGGGGATTCCCTTGTGGAAGATACCATTTTGTAACCCCAAAGGGGTAAATTTGTAAAAGGATATTATTGTAACCTTTTTCACTATCAATTGCAAAACAATAGTTTCCCTAGTAGTTCAAATAGAAAATTATCTTCCTAAAATAAAAATGAAAGTAGTATAGATTTTATTCCTTACACTTTAGAGTTTCAAGAGGAACATAATAAAAAAATACATATGGAGGATATCCATTGTAATTTAGGGGTTTTAAGTTAATATAAACAAGTAAATACTATGGAGGAAGTTTTTTGGATAGCATAAATAATAAAGTGTTTTCAAGGCTATTCCTTCCACATAAGTTCTTCAGGTTAGCATAAATCTATAGATGATAAGCCTTGTTAAATGAACAATGTTGAAGCATGGAAATAGATTCATGAGCTTAAAAGTATTGTTGAGAATGAAAAAGGAAGAGGAAGACCCTCAAAATAATAATAAAGAAAAAAGGAAACTTGGATGGATATCAATTTGGAAAATCAAATTTATTTTAAAAAATGGAAAACCAAAAACAAATATATATTACTAGTATTGACAATAAGTGGGGTAAACTCACAACTAAGAATAAAAAGTGATGATGAAGATGATATCTTGGAATATTAGGGGTATGACTAAGATCCCCCCAAAAAATATTTTTTAGGAAATTAATAGGTTTTACAGTCCCGAGCCTATTTTAATATAATAAACAAAAATGAATAGTGAGGAATGTAAGGATGCATTCAAAAATATTTGGAAGATAAGGGACTGTCTAGTAATTTTTTTTGTAGGGCCTTTAGGAGGTATTGCAACAATATCGTGTAATCACAAATGGGATGGATAATTGTTAGAATTGAGAAGTAATGGGGTTGCTAGTCTTTTTTATAGGAAAGAAAAAAATATCAAAGTTGGAGTTACAATTATATATGCTTCAACTACATGTGTTTCTTCATCATATATGTTGGAATAAATTAGTTTTTTATGTTGAATTCAATGATGATTCATAGTTTTTATGTATATATTCTTGGGGGAAATTTTGAAACACCCTTCTATCTCCTTTCAAAAAGGTGTGGTACTATTGGATGGTCTAAATAAATGGAGGATTTTGCTTAATTTGTCAAGTTAAATGGCCTTTGGAATGATATTTCTTCAAGTTTTTAATAACATGGGATAATGGACCTATTGGCCAAAAAACATATGGTTGTAAATATAGGATACAATCTCTTTAAATATTTTGTTGTGATTATGATCAAATCACATACCCATTATCTTGAGATATGATCTACTCAATAATGGTCATCCAAAACTATTTATATTTCAATATATGTGGATCCAATTCCCTATTTTTATCTAAATGATTATGTTATAGTGGGATGAAGCAAGGTTTAAAGTATCACGTATATACAAGTTTGTTTAAAATATGAAATATAAAGGTTCAAATGAATATTTGGAATGTCAAATGTGTTAGTAACATATGTAAAAAAAAATAAGGAATTAAATCCAAGCTCAATAATTTAGAAGGTATAGATTAAATCAATGGAATGGACCAAGATACTTATGTGCAAGAAAAACAAGTACTTTCTAATTGTCATGATGTATTGCAAAAATAATAGTCATGCTAGGCCTAAAATTATAGGAGATATGGCTTAAGGAAGGGGATATAAATACCAAAATTTTCCATACTATAACCAAAATAGATGTATCTTCATCGAACAAAAAAATATTATAACTCCACATAGAAGAAACATTGAGGAAAAAGAAGAATTAGGAAGGAAGGAATTAATTATTTTAATATATTTGATCAAAAGCTAAAAAAATATAAGGAGTCTAGTGTCATCAAACTGTAATAATTTATAGAGAAATATATGTTCTTACCTTGTAACTATAATTGATCTAAAGAACCATAGATAATACTAAGTTATTGATATTTTTGCTAGGAGAAATGGTTGCAGTGTGGTATAGAATCCTTGTAGCCAACAAAGTAACCAATTGGAAAATCAATATAGACCCATTCATAAAAATATTTGATAATGTTATTGATATATAATCTTTTTTTTTTAGTTGAATGTTATATCAAGGCATCCCAATGAAAACATACACAACTTCAACACTAGATTCATGCCGACATTCTACTAAATTACAATGAATATTTAAATATACAATAAATAAGCTATTATTTATCATGTGAAAATAATATATCCAATTTTAATCGTGATGGTGTAAGCCATGAATCATACTACTTTTTTGAGGGAACATGAGAAAATTGCCTATGTAGAATAACTACTAGTGTATGTTAGAAAACTACCACTAGCAATTTCAATGTTATTTTTGAAAAACTTAAATGAAATGTCAATAATAGTTTTAATTCCACCACCACATATCACACTTCTATCATGTGTGCCACTACCTAGTGTTCCTCTTTGTGATACATCATTATCAATACTACAACCTCTACCACAATGATTATCCCTACTTGCTACCTCAACATATTAAAACTAGTCAATATGGAGGAGAGTGAAAAAGGTTGAACAAGGATTAGATGGTATACATTCTCTCATGAGAGATTATATCAAAAAACATATTATTAGTGATTGATAGGGATATGAACAAATGTATGATGGCAGATGGTAGTAGAGGAAAAATTCATAAATGATGAGAGATTAAGCTAGCCAAAAATCAAATGGCCCATCTTACAATGCTACAAACCAGCCTTTGAATAATATTGTAAGTTAGTAGTCAATGTAAATGAGGAATAAAATAAATATTGGTGTTATATATTGACCTTAATGGCCTAACTAGTTGTATTCTAGAGATATAGATGCCTTAATCCATGGAATATTGTTAGTAAAATTAGCCACTTTCACACCCCTTTAGCAAATTCACTATTAGTAAATTATCTAATAGTAACAATAAGAATCACCAATAAAAATTTGGATAACTTCAATATAGGAAATGAAGAAAAATAATACCCCTTTGAATATATAGTATTTTATTAGAAACCATTAGGGGTTATGATTATGACAAAGATACGGGTGATGGTAGAATAACCCCAATTACTCAAACCTCAACCAACTCCCTAGAGGAAACCTAACCCAAGGCCCAATCAAATAATGTTGAGGGGATACCCACCATTGTAATTCAAAAATTGAGTTTCATAATGACTTGCTTAATAGCAACCACGAGCTATAATCGCTACATATGATTAGGTTGATAACCAAAATCAACAAGACCAACAAGCTAAAGGAAAGAACCAATACTACTTGCATCAAGAGCATAATTATCTAGATAACAAAATAATAAGGAAAATGAAGTGATAAATTATAGAAAGGAATATAAAATATCCATCACTTACTAAGTAAAAATGACAAGTTTCTATTTGATAATTTAGGATATTTTTACCTAGAGGTAAAAAAATTATGATGGATAACTAGTTTAACATAGTAAAGGAATTGAGGCAGAATACTACTAGAATGAATATGCTACAAGCACTATCATTGCCAAGACAAGGTAATTTGTTATAAGAAGATTTAAAATAATAATAATGGGTTTACTTAGTGTCAAATCCATCCCAACAAATTTTACCATAAATCAATCTAATTAACATGATTAGTAGAATTTAATGGATAAGGAATCCTTGGAGGTGCAAGTACTTATAAAAAAAATTAATGATGTTACTAAATCCAAATATGATAAATCCTCCATAATTCTACTTCATACTTCAAATTAAAGGTTTTATATTGCATAATACCATAGTAGTTGTAGGAGAACTAGTAATATTTATGCAAAAAATCAACTATGATGAAATAAGAATCACTTATGCCCATACTTTGAATGGATCAAATTAAATGTATGGGAAATTTATGAATATTATAAGTGTTTTAAAGAACTTAATTGTGACTGTATACACATTCAAAAGTTATTGTTATGCAACAAGTGATAGTATCTAATATTTTTTCATAATTTAGAATGCTATCATATAAATGGACTTAGAAGTTATCAAAAAATGACTATATATAATTCAATTACACACACATGAATATTTTGAAATAGGACAATATAATTAGGATTGAATCTAAGTGAATGTACCCATATCATCTCAAAGTGTTTTAATAATCTAACATTGTCCACTTAAATAGAATATTATAGTTAGATGATATACAATTATTAGAGGATGACCAGCTTAACAAATTAGATATGACTGTTGGTATGCTTCACAGATATTATAGACTTTTAGACACTATATAAATAAACAAACTAGGATAATTTCTTAGTTCTCAATTAATTAGATAAAGTTTCAACATTAACAAAAGAATAGCGGGCGGAGGTCCAAGGTTCAAATCTCGGGCCTCGTCGAACTGAACGCTTATCCCTTTCCTAGTGCTTTTAGTGGCGTGAAAGGATTAAAATTATTGTGGCATGGTGGTTATAGGGGCAGACTGCGCGAAGATCTGTGTGGCGGCTTCTAGTGTGGACAACGTAGAATACTGTGGTGGCCATAAAAGCTGGACAGCCTTCCCAGATTCATGGCGGCTACCGATTCCACCATGTAAATTAAAAAAAAACAAAATAATAGCTTGAAAATTCCAAATATGTATGGACCATGCACTTGGATGGAGTAAAAACTCAAAATGACACCACATCTAGGATCAACCTTACTTGTCCATAAAGAAAATAATATCATTATGCTTGTTGCTTGATATTTAATTAAATAAACAACATAATTGAATATAAAGCACTATGTATTGGAATGTAGAAAGCAAAATGACTTGGAATTAAACATTTAAAAGTATTCAAAGATTTCAATTTAATGGTGAAGCAAGTGATATGATTTTTACTATGAAGCACAAATTAATGAATACTTATAGGTATAGGGTCTAGGAATTATTCATATCCTATAATTTCATTAATATATCACTAGTCTCATAGGAACAAAAGTAGAAAGTAGATTAGTTACTTGTCCAAGCTACAAAATTTGATCTCAAAACTAAATTGTGGGCCAAATGAAATGAATGAGAAGTGTTTTTTTAGTAGATCTGTAGTCTTAGATAATATCTACCTTTGGTAAGTATTCTATAATGATGAATAGTCATGGATTTTTTGGTTAAGGAATATTAAAATATAAAAAAGTACAATGTTTATGATATGACATCAAGCACAATGTGATACAGCTAAAATTAAACCACATTCCTTAAAGTTTGATCATGCTAGGACTACTAACAATATAAAAATAATAATATTCATGTAAACTCTTTAATTTATCAACCTATACAAAAAAAATGTTTCTATAAAATGAATACACTGAGGAAATCATTATCCAACTAAAGAAATTGTATATTGAATATGATGATATTATTTCTTGTAGCTACAAAGACCTAAAAGCATGTTTAATTTCGTAGTAGTTTCTAGAAACAAATGTAATCAACACATTACTTAGTATTGTTGAAACTAAATACATCAAAATCAATGCACACAATATAAAGGAGGTGTTTGTGAACACCAAGTAATCTCACTAAAGGAAAATAGAGCACACTCCAACTGATAATAAAGTGGTTGGAATGAGGGATTTTTTTAACCAGTTAAAATTTACCTTTATATCAAGTTCAAGGAACTGACCTTTAGGTTAAATAATAAAACATTATAATAAGTACCATTACAAGGATTACAAGGTCCCAACAATACAAATTCAACTATGGCCTTGATTGAAGCTTAACCACCACATATTTCAACATCCCCTATTGATTTGAATAAGAGACATGGAGAGAGACCCTTATTAGTCATTCCCCCTTAAGGGATACTCTCCCACACAAAGTAAATCTTGCATGTGCATAAAAGGAACCTTGAGTATGATGTTGATTGAGATATTCATTTACTTCTCTATTATTGACACAAATTTATATCAAGCATTTTATATGCATAGAACCACTGCACATAGTGCATCTAAATCTTAATGTGCTTAGTCCACTAATGAAACACTAGATTATGAATAACTTGAATTGTTCTCTAATTGAAGAGTGTATGGGTAATATTGAAGAATTCCCACTTACTCTAGAATAATAAGCATCCATTAAAGGTGTTTTATACTCTTATTGGTAGTACAATATTTAGCTTTCTTGAAAGACCAAGAAATGGTAAACTATCATCTAAAGCAACAAGAAATAGGGTTGAAACTTAGATAAAAGACAAAACTTTTGGTGGAGTGTCAATCATCCAAATCACCAGTCCAATCTACATCTAAAAATCCTATCAAAATTATAAAATAACTAACTAAATAATGAATACCCATTTTATATGTAACTTTGATGTATTCATGGATCCTCTTGACCATAGTATAATGACTCTCTCAAGGTGCTTGCATGTACTTGGAATAATGGCTTACAATAAAGGTAAGATCAAGTTGCATGCAAGTAAGATAGAGGACACCTCTCATAATTAACCAATATAAAGTGGCATCCACTAAAGGAGTCATGCAATCATTATAAATCTCCAAACTTGAATAAAATGGTGTTTAAGAAGACTTACAACCATCCATCCTAAAGTGTTTAAGAAGATAAAAATGGTAATTTAGTTATGAAATAGTGACCGCAAAAGTATTTTGTTAAATTTGAATGCCCATGAAATAATGTAGGATCCCCAAATATGTCATATCAAAGAAAGTTCAATGCCATGACTTCATGTCATAAATCAAGGAGGAGATCTTCTCATAATGAGAAGATCGTCTATGTTGAGTACAATCACCAAATTTATCCCTATCTTGATGTTTTATATAATCATCATATCAACTCATGTCATCAAAATCCATAATTAAGAAATAAAGAAAGAGTGAATCTCCTCATACTAAGCATATAATGTCTATTTAAGTTCATATACAAATGTAGCCAATCAACATAAAATATTATTAAGACCCTCAATCTCAAAACCAAATGGATGCTACATATATATTTCCTCTAATATTCCCATGAAGAAAGGCACTCTTTAAATCCATCTATTGTACCTTCCAACCATAGGAAATAATGATAAATAAATTAAATAAATATTGACACTTAAAGCTATATCCCGCATTATGGGAATACTACACTAGTATTAGTACATCCATAGGGACAACCACTTATTATTTAGTCTATGGTATTGAAGTTATTTTCCACTTGAAATTTAATTTTCCTCCTTAAAAATTTCTTTGAAGAATTTTTTGAGTCATGATGAGTACCATCAAGAGTATCCATAAGCTCGTCTTGTTGAACTTACTACACTTGATAAGAAGTGCATGCATGCTATTGAGTATAATAGAGCCTACAAGATTCATGTTGATAGGAAAAATAATAATAAAGACTATCATATTAATTTCAATGTAGGGGACCTTCTCCTCAAGTTTCAAAATGTACATAGGAAGCAAAATGACAAGTTGATAGAGAAATAGCTTGGTTCATTTACTATTGAAGAGTTTTTTGGGTCTCGGGTTATAAAATTAGAAATAATGAATAGAGTTGAGTTAGAGGAATCCACATATTCCATGCATGTTAAATGATTCTATGTGTAATCTCTTTTTGACTTATTTGTACAATCTTTGTATTTGTTTGGCTTATTTGTTGACTTTGGTGTCTTATCTTTAACTTTGACTATTTTGACTATTTTTCTATGGGTGTCAATATTGTATGACCTTCAATTTGACACATCTTAATGTGTTTCATGTTGTTTTTACTATATTGACTAAGATCTCCACTTTAAGTGGTGATCTTAATCATCCTATATTTTTAGTTAGTTTCATCATTTTTTGACTTTGCTTGTTTCTTATTGCATGATTTGTATTTCATTTTGTTTATAGCTTGGTGTTTTCTATCCATTTTACTTGGTATTTATTGTTGTTGAATTTTGTTTATATTATGCTTTCCTTCATCATGGTGTTTCTCTTACCATTAAGAGGCACCATGATGTCTTCAAGGTCTTCCCTATTATTTATGTCAATACTTTTTGGAAGTGCCATAAAGCAATCACCTTAGTTCAACCTATGTTATCTCACATATGGTATGTGGTTGAAAATTCAAGAAAAAAATTGTTTTTAATTTTCATGCATTAAATAACATTAAAATTGTCAAAATAATCAACCTTTCAATCAATTTGTCTTCCACTATAGTACCAAGTGAGCCTTGTGTTGAAATTATAATCTGATTCATGGCCAAGAGCCAACAATGTGCAATGTATTGGATAGACCTAAGGACATTTCATTATACAATATATTAATAATTTAATAATATTTTATTAAGTCCTGTGGGCCATGGTTAACCTTTTATGGTTGAAACCTCTTATAAATTTTAATTAACCTAAAGATCTCTTATTATTTTTGTTAGGTTAAAATGTATTATGTAATTGGGGTTTTGGTATTGGTATAAATATGTCCCTTCCACTCCATATTTTCTCATTAGAGTGGTGTGTAATATTATTTATGGATATAGGAAATGGAAAAATGATAGGAATACCTTCAAAGAAAGAACAAAGAGAAAAGAGGCATGTATTAGCAAAATGGTAATGGTCACTATTAAGAAGGTAAAACTTAATCTACGTAAGAAGGTAATGTTGGTGGTGATTGTCTGTTAGAGGAAGCCTTCGAGGAGAAAGGATGGGATATATAGGAATTTTAAAGGAGAAGCAAGGACAATAGGAGCAAGATAAGCGATAGGTAAGGGTTCTATTATGAAATAATATCCTAAGGATATAGATAGGAGAGATTCTAACCCTTTGGATCCAGGATTAGTAGATCTAAATTTGACAGCAATAGAAATTTCAAAGGGAGGCACTTCTTGGGCACAAGTTTTGAAGAGAGGTCAAAATTAAAAAAAAGAGGGACTTGTTCTATATTTAGATTGGTATGAAAATGGTTTTATTCGTAAGGTCCCAAATATTTTGGCTAACAAAGTGATTTAGAAAGGAAAAAAATCTTTGGTCAAGAAATTTTTGGGCAATAGACTAGATTTAGATATAATAAGGAAGTGGGTTTGGGATAAATGGAAACATTTAGGGCAGGAAGCAGTGGTGGATTTTCTTATTAATTTTTTGCTATTTAAATTTACAAATTCAGAGGATATGATAATGTTTTGTTGAGGGACCCATGGTTTTTTGGGAGGAGAGGATTATTTTTAAAAATATGGAGCCTACACTTTAATCCAACCACAACCACTATTTAATTGGTGCCCTTATGGGTGAGTCTACCGAGGATTCCAATGGAATTTTTATATGTTAGTATTATTCTCAAGATAGCCAAAGCAATTGGAAAAATAATTGCTTTTGATTCAGCTACTAAATCCTGGACCGAAATGATAGCAACCTATTTTTGTGTATAGGTGGATTTGGCTAAACCATTTCTTAAATCTATTAGGCTAGTTTTAGATTACAAGGAATGGGAATAAGAGATTCAATATGAAACTCCCATTATCTTATGTAACATTTGCAAAAGGATAGGGTATATTTAAAAATCATTCCCAAAAAAACCTAAGGAGAAAGTTATGAATAGTAGAATGGGACAAATTATGAGGGTTTGGAGGAAAAAGGAAACTAAGCAAGGAGAAGTTTTGGGATAGAAATAAATTGGTATATTTCTATCATTGATGGGTATGGCATTGTTGGATGGGAAGAGTTGATTCTATAAAATCAATTTAGAGGTATTAATGAACCGATGACTAAGGCTTTGATTGAAAAGGAAACTAATTTTTCTTTACATGTAAAAGAGAATATTGAGAAAGAGCCACACTCTCCAATAGTTCTAAAGGAAATGAGCATAGAAATGAGGGTTTCAGGAGAAAACACTTCTCAAAAAAATGTGACAGTGATTGGCTATGAGAGAAAACAAAATATTAACATTATTCATAATGGGTCTAAGGGTGAATAATATGGAGGAAAATTGACTTCTACTAGTGATTTAGAGTTGGAAAAGGACATAAAGGTTATCCAAATAAAAAATTTAGAATATGGAAATCTAAGAAGGTTGATTTGGGAATTTTAGTTTCTTGAGGAAGGCTCAATCTCTAAGTATTGAGAACCAAATTTGTTGCTAAGGATGTAGTTGATGGGAAGCAAAGAATTTTGTTTTTGGAAGTACAAGAAATTTCGCAACTTGATACAAAATAAATTTTCTATCTTGGATTATTTGGGGTATGAATACCCCAACTAAACATAGGGTGCTTAGATAGTTAAGAAAGGAGATGAAAGTTGATATTATTTTATTAAAAGATACTAAAGTGGATGATTCCAATTTTTAGAAGGTGAAGAATTCAATTTGGAAAATAACTCAAGTCAAAATGGTTATTGTTGATGGCGCGTCTAGGACTTTACGTATTTGAAAGTGGCTAGAGGGACAATGTTTACATGTTTTTTTTGTTTTTTTAAATTTACATGGTGGAATTGGCAGCTGCCATGAATCTGGGAAGGTTGTCTAGGTTTTATGGCCACCACAGTATTATGCGTTGTCCGTCCTAAAATTTGCCACACAGTTCTTCATGCAATCTGCCCCTATAACCAACATGCCACAATCAGTTTAAACCTTTTATGCTACTGAAATCACAGGGAAAGGGATAAGCATTTAGTGCGACAAGGCTCGAAATTTGAACCTTTGAAATTTTCCCCCCTTACGGGGTTTGGTCGAACTAATTGATCTACACCTCGAACCTTCAATGTTTACATATTAATGATAATTTTATTTTCATTTTGTTTACATGATTTGAAAAGAAATTATTACTAGAAATCTAGCAATCTATTTAGACTATTATTTTTTTGGTCATTGCACTTTTGGTCAAAAGAGGTTGTATTGTTTAGAAAATACAAACTTTGACTTGTAAGAAGATATGTTGTTTTTTGTGCCTGGATTGATTCATTTGTTTTTCTTGGATATCCAGGAATTATAGAATGGAATGGTCCCTTTTAAAATCCTATTATTTACCAATAGAAAAAAATATTATCTATAGATATAGTGATTACTTATGGTGCTTGTGGGTGCCCACCAAATTCTTCTTTTGTCCTTCTTTTTCATTCTATGTATAAGATTTAAGTGCATGGTTTGCTTCAGTTTATTTTTGGAAAATATTATGAATTCCAATATGTTATTGGAGTAGGAATGAAGTTACCTCACTTGTTCACATAAGAAAAACCTTTGGATCCTCTAACTCTTCTTTTGAATTTTAGGATGAATTTATAATCCCTTTTTTTTACCTTTTAAAAAGCTATTGACTAAAAATTCCTCGATTCTCCTAAAATATTCCAAGAATTTCAACTTTCCTTGATTGTTGTAGAATTAGTTTGCAAATATGGATATACAATAGGGAAAAGGCACTTCATGATTTGGTAGGGATGTGTACAATTTCTTGAATTCAAGAGGTACTATTTTCCTACTTGGGATTAGTGTCTTTTGTAGTAGAGGAGTGTTATCCCTTTTATTATGGTGAAAGGATGTGTCAAATGCCACTTATGGATGGCACCATGGGAGCTATGGTCATGTCTTCATGTTTCAATTTCAAGCTATAGATAGTCAACTATTTTTAAGGAAAGGTATACTTCTTGCTTGAAAATCATTCTTATCTAGTAACTCTTAGTTGCTTTGCTCTTGTCTTGAAGCTACGAATGGTTTGGCAGTTTGTGCTTTGCATTAGAGGTATCATGATGTAGATTCAAATCATACCCCTACTTTTGGTAGGTATATTTGGGCTCATATTCTTCTATGGGGGGTGTTGGCTCACCATTGCTTGAATTAGTATAGGTAGACTAGTTAGTGGAGCTATTTTTAGGAGATATCACATGTTCCATCCACATGCCTCCATATTTTGAAAGCTCAAAGTGAGAATGTGGACATCTATAGAGTGGTGACTTGCCCATTTAATTCTATACATATCATACACTATGGAATATTGGTTAGCACATGGTACTTTACACAAAGGAAACTCTAGTTTGAGTCTCGCTATGGGCATTCAATAACATTTTTCTCACAATGTGGAAAGTGGAATTTTTACCGACTGGCCAACATGGTTATTTTTTGAGCCATGAGGATATTTCTTTACATATTTAAATATTTATTTCCAATAAAACTAGTTTTGTATCATAGTTAGAGTGGTTTAAGAGGGCTGAGGCAAAAAAATAATGTATGACTTCAACCAATAATGGATCACCAAGTCATAGAAGGTGATTGGTTGCCTTTTTTCTAAGGTTTTGATATTTAATTTTTATATTTTTAGGATCCATTAGCGAAAAACTTTTGGAGTCCACAACTTTTACTTATATAAGCATTTTGAGTTTATTTTTCAAATTTCTTCACTCTTTGAGCTTTAAGCATGACTAGCATTAGTTCATGGACCTGCTATAGTGTTAAGATTCAGATTGTGTAAGATGGACTACAAAGCCCTAGTTACCCACCTATGGGTGAAAATATAGTGTTTGGTTAACTCATATGATTGGCCTGCTACAACGTAAGAACCTATGGTGTATCTTTGATGAGGATAAATTGGTTGTTCTTAACAATGAAACTTACTATCAAAAGGTAGAAGATGTTGTAGGTTTGTTTTCCTTATTGATTAAACCAAAGTTTTTTTTTCACATCAAAGAGGAGAGTGACCCTATCAAGGTATGGTCAAAAATACATGAATATTTTAGAAATGTTAATACTACTAAAGTAAGTTTCTTGGAATTGGAGCTTTCTTCTTTCAAGCTAGTTGAGTTTAATAATGTTGAGGACTATATTGCAAGATTCAAGGCTTTGAGGTAAGATATTACATCTTCTAGAGATGAAAAAAAAGTTGATGTAGAATACAGTAATATTGTTCTAGTTAATATCTCCCCTCCTTTTAAATATCAAACCTAATGGTTCATATAATTCTTATTTTCTTGAAATATTAGAAGACTCTTACTCTTTACCAGTTGTTCTTTCTCCTAGTTCACTTTTAGGTTGCAATGTAGAATTATGGTGGAACTCCACAAATGTAGGGCATGAAAAGAAACAAAATCTAAGGAGGATAATACCTAGGGGCCTAATATCTAGGCTAATTTTTCAAAAAAAATAAATACCACTTGCAAATACTATAAGAGGGAGGGACATCCAATGAAGAATTGCTTGTTGAAGTTGTAAAGGATTGAAGTTGAGTTCTTGAAGTTAGGTGGACGTCTTCTAGATGATGAGGGAGATTCAAAAGGAATTTCCTCAACTAAAAACGCCTAATAGTGCATCCATTATGGGGGAGAAGATATTATTGTCACTAATGTGTTCTCTCCTAGTCCTCTCGTCAAATTATGGAGGTGTCAAAATTATAATTTGGTTCGTGGCCAAGAGCTGACATTGTGTGATGTATTGGATATGCCTAAGGGTATTTTATTATAGAAATTATTTTTTATTTTGTAATATTTTATTAAGTAATCCCTATGGGGTATATTTAACCTTGTTATGGTTAAACCCTCTTTATAATTTATAATTAACCTAAATTCCTCTTGTTATGTCAACTTAAGTTAAACTTTATTATGTAATTGGGGTTTTGGTTTGGTATAAATACCCCCTCCCACTTCTCATTTGCTCATCAAAGTGTTGTGTAATATTATATAAGGTTATAGTGATTATTTATTGTACCTATGGACTCCAACCAAATTAATCTTTCATCTTTTTTGTGTTCTATGTATAATATTTGAGTGCATGGTTTGCTTCAGTTTGTTTTTGGAATATATTATGAATTTCAACACCTTATTGGATAACATGCTTGGCTGAATACTATAGTGCATAAGCTCAAACTGGTTTAATAGGGGCAAGGGATTCTCTATTTCATAGGATATCTCTATCCTGGGTACACTACAACACATTTATATCCCATTTATTTATTTTTTGTCTTCTCTCCCTATGTTGTGGTGGTGTACCTTGTTGAAAAACGCACTCATTAATGGTGTGAGTTGTCCTTGGGGATCTAATATTTGCACCTGTATGTGGCATAGGTTGGATTTTTCTTAGGCCACCTTGTAGTAGTGGGTGGATATGATTATAATGATATAGTGTTCATCTATTCGTAACTAGTAGTTTCTCTTAGGATTGAGGGACATATTTATGTTTGTGTGTGGCATAATTTATATTATCTTGGTCTACCCTACCATAGTGATGATTTTTTTTATTGGATACATTCTATTTATTGAATACTATATGTGGTATTCCTATTACAGTACATGTATAGTTGGATTGTGGTATCATGCATGATTGATAATGTAGGGAGGTAGTTGTTGAAAATCATGCCAATGAATGCTACTCAAATAATATGTGCTCTTACAAATCAAATATGAAAAGCATGTCACTAAATTCTACTTACATCATCCATGCTATTAGAGAATTAGAAATGTAAGTCACATCACTAAATGCTACTCAAAATGAAGGTAAGTCACTGAATGCTACTCAAATCATACATGCAACTAGTAAACTAAAAATGGCATATCATTGAATGCTATACAAATTAAATCTTGTATAAAAACATTCCATGTATATATCTAAAAATGTATGGTGTATAATAGTATAGTATGGTACATGGGGCACTAAGTGCCATCATCCTAAGTTACCTTATGTCCTAAGTACATAGCCTCATCATCTAGAGACTCTAATATCAATATATATATATATATATACTATTGAAGATGTCATGGTTGCTATAAAGAATCATATAATACATATATGTAGGGGTTATGGTTGTAAAATTAGTCTCACCTTAGATTATGCATTAGTCACATGTGTCATGGTCTAGGAGGTGCCTAGGTAGGATCACTATGAGAGGAACATCCTTAGCCCCATTAGCTCTTCCTATAGTTGTGCATTATGTAGCTGATCCTACAATAGCTACTATTATAATTTTTTCTCCCTCTTCATGGCCTTTTGTCTCAGTTGTAACTCTAATTCCCTCTTACAAAGTTGGCAGGCTATGTGGTCTCCCCTCATTACCTATGTCAAAATTTTGTCAAGCATACTGACCCAACTATATAGGTCATTTGATTACTTTTATGGACTAACTAGGTATGGTGACATCGATGGAAGGTTGTCAAAATCCAAGACACTCCCTAGGGTGTCTCTCTAAAGTTTATTAATGAGCTAACTCCACTTTTGGAACATTTATATAATCACATAAAAATGATAAGTAACAGAGTCATCATGTCAATGAAATCATGTATTATAATGCTACTCTAATCTAACTATGAATGAAAAATACAATTAAAATAGTATTGAGTTATCTAAAGGGATGGTTTACCTAGGTTGCTTGGTTGTCTAGTGGGGTCATTCTATTTTGTTTATGATACCTCTAGATCAATTGTGTCCATTATAAACTCACAAATATAGAACTCCTCTACATCAATCTCCTCCTTGAAGCCCTCTCCCTCCTTTGGGGTAGTTTCCTCTTCTTCCCCCTCCTTTATTGCTACCTCCTCCATAGCCTCCTCCCTTACATACTTCTCACTATTTCTCACTACTTGTACTACTCCAAATAGCTTACCTCTTTCATGTTATTGTAGGGGGTGGTGTGTCTATATCCATGGGTGTCCCACTATCTAGGACACTATATAGAAGGCTCAGAATGATAATGTCTTTAAGTCCTCTCAACATTTAAATTATGGGCCCCTATTGTACTCTAGCCCACTATCGATGATAGCCCTATGTTAGTGATGGCCTATTCACCCTGTCTATTATCTGCTCCTTCCTATGTTTATATCATGCATTAGGTAGCGAAAGCATCCCATCTAGATGAGGGTCTTCAAAATATCTAGGGACCCACTCTACCCTATGAGGATTTGTAACCTCAAGTTGATGATCACAGACTATGATCACTTGCCTCACTTCAATGAGTTATTATGTATCTCAATATTTGGTATATTTTTGCCAAGATCATTTGTTAGGGCTAAGATCGCCTTTATTTGGACAAGACTATGATTGTACCTTTTCATGCATGACCAATATTACCTCCTTTTTTTGTGATCACCATTTTTTACCAAGAGTGTCTTGTTTTTTATGTGAGACGAAGATTGCCACATTTTTCCATGATCACCACTTTTTCCATGATCACCTTTTTTTCTACTTGCGATCAGAATCGCCTAATGTGATCATGATTGCAACTTTTTCCAAAAATAGTGATCTTAGTGAACCTTAGTTTTTGGGCCATCTAGGGCACCTCTAGGTCATTTTCAGCTACCCCATACAGACCCCAGTACCTAGATGACATGGCAATCCTAATGGTGTTTTTATACTATCTTAGTTATTTCCTGGCTAACCTAACTATGTGTTTGTTCATTAACCTTATTTTCTTAGATTTTATTCGTTTTTAGTCAAAAATTGAAGAAAATGAAAGGAAAAGTTGGGGGACCTATCTCTCCAGCATCACCCCCATGTTTGTTTGCCATTGACTATCTTTTCTCTGAAATCAAAGGTCATGCAAATGCATGTTGCTCTTCAAAAGGCTAGGAGTACATATGAAATTAAGATTAAAAATTCAGATTTTTTATCCCTTATATATATTTTTGAATATTTTACGACAAAAAGGTTTTTTTGCATAATATTTTGTCGAGTTGTATAGGGATATCACAAAGATAGTGTCTCTAAGGGTTTTGAATCACTCCAAACTCATTTGTGCACTATGTTTTTGCTCATTTTGCACTCAACTAGAATTTTTGGTGCTTTGGACATCTTTAGAGGTAAATTCCTTTTAAGCTACCTAGGATAAGTAAATATCAAAAAAATTCTGGCTAAAATTTCAAAGGGCACATACAAGTATTAGGTATGTTTTCCTCTACTTCCGTATTTTTGGCTATGTTTTTATATTTTTCTATTATTAATTTAACTTTCTTATATTTTTCATAAACAGTAGAATTAAAATTAACAGAAATTTTATTTTTGGTTTGTAGCATAGAATTGTTATTTTTGTTACTTTGACTATCGTATATTAATTTTTTTCTTGTTTTCCTATGGTCTCATGAGTGGATATCTCTTTTAGTGTCACTTGTGGTCCTTAGGGAGGGGTAATGTATATTTATAAAAAGAGCACTGTCAATTGAATTTGTAGGTGGTGAAGAGTCTCATCCTCCTCCATAAGGGATAGGGGTGGACTAACTTTGTTAGTCCTTGGGTACGACAATGGTGAGCCATATTGGATGATGGTTTTGGTTCTCTTTATTCACCTAGTTATTACCTTTTTGACATATTTATTGGTCGTTCTCTTTATTCACCTAGTTATTACCTTTTTGATATATTTATTGGTTCTTAACACATGTTAGCTTTCTCAAATATTTATAAGGATAGAGTTATGACAAATGTTTACACATGTCATCATGCAACATTTTAATCGATGATTTCAAGATCACATTCATTAATCATACTTTAGGATTTTTGATGTGTGGTGATAATCATAGCATGTTTTATGCCTAGGGTTAAAATGATATGTCATTTGGACTAATGGTTGAAATTTTACAACTCTAAAAAGAGTATAATCTAGTCCTCAATCTCAAAAGAAAAATATTTTTCATTCACGATAAATACCATTTCATCTCTTTATTTTCTTACCAAACATCTATAAATGTTCAACTACTATTTACATGGTCTTGCTAACATTGTTTTTAGCTCTTTGCCTCCATTTCTACTATGACATGCAACCTTCTTGCTCTCTTTCTCTCTTATCCTTACAAGTACAACCAAAGCCATGGCAACAGGTTAGTTGCCTTCCATGGAGAAGGATGTGACACTTCTCTAGGATTTGTAGGGAAAGATCGAGAGTTGGCATTCAAGAGACTAGCTTTTGAGGCATATGAAATCCTCTACATTCATTCGAGGTGTGATCTCCTTTCTTACCATGGTGACATACCTAGCAAGATAGAATAGAAGTGACTATTCAATTATACATAATACTAAATATTTTGGTCCTTGATACCCTAGGTATCATGTAATTTTTTCTAGTACATTAGGATTTACCATAGTTTTTTTTTTTATGATCTTAGTGTAGTATGTTCTTGAATGCTCTCTCTTAATTTATGCTTAAAATAGTTTCAACTTTATTATAGCATGATTATTGTTTTGTTGTCTTGGTTTAAATACTTTAATATATCTTATAGTAATTTATGTAATTATATAAAATATCCCTTTTTCCCATTAATATTATTATTCATTCATGAAAAATCACCTAAATAAAAACAGATTATGAACTATTAATTCAATTACATCAAGTAAATAAACTCAATAAAAATTAAATAAAGATTTTGATAAAAATAAATAAAAAATCAAATTTATTAACTAATTCCAAACTACAAATTTAAATAATCTATATTCTAATTTTTGCATGCATAACATTTATGATTTCTTCAATTAGATAGTTATATTCTATTTATTTTTATCATTTGTTTTATTAGTCATTAGCATTCTTTAGTGAATATAGACCTAAAGTAGGTCCCACATTGTAGTTGAAAAAGTATTAAAAATATATACTCAATCAATGGAAATAAAGCAACTAAGTATTAGATGAATATAAGGTAAATATGCTTTGTCTTTTCTTTCTTCCTTTTTTCTTTGCTACAAATTTCAATTTTATTTATTTTTATTTATAAGAAATTTTTTGTGATGCCACTTAAGAAAAGTTTTGAGGATTAAAGATTGATACCATTGTTGTCGGGTTATTAAATCAAACTACTATCTTTATACAAAGAAACATACCCCTAAAATTTAAACTAAATCTTTTCTTCATTACCAAAACTTACAATCCATTATCTATATTTCATTTATTTGTTTAGAATAAAGTTGGCTTAGGTAAACCGATGCCCTTCGAAATTTTTAGGTTGTTACAAAGTCATGCTTTGCACGATGCCATAGGTTGCAACACTTAGATTCTCAACGTTTATTGTTTTAATTCAATAAATAAGACCAACTCCTTTATCCTTGGAGTGAACTTGTATATTTATGTGATGGCTAATATGTCTAAAGCGTGTTTGTCGTTTTTTTTTAATACATTAAATGAAGATTTAAGCCAAATGCTCCTGTTCAATTTATTCCTAGATGAATATAAAATAATCAATCATCTTGAAGAATAAAATATGATGTAACAATATTTTTAATATAAATAAAATATGATGTAACAATATAATATAATTTTTTTTTTTTTTTTTTTTTTTTTTGGTGTAAATTCGGTTAAACCATGTATGCTGTTTTTATTATATAGGAGAGTTGGTTAGTACCAGTTAAGTATAGGGTTCAATTCACATGGGTTGCTTCCACAAACCTATTTCATTTTGTTGTTGTTCGAATACATATTATTGTTGACATGCACTTAAAGGATTCAGATCATACTACTACCTTTACAAACAAGTTGCCCCAAAGGTTTGAACCTGCACATCTTCTTAATAAATGGTAAACCAAACAAACAACTACCAATTCACCTAACCTTGTTGACATGCACTTAAAGGATTCAGATCAGACTACTACCTTTACAAACAAGTTGCCCCAAAGGTTTGAACCTGCACATCTTCTTAATAAATGATAAACCAAACAAACAACTACCAATTTATCTAACCGTTAAAATTAATTATTCAATGTTTTTTTTTGTTACATAGATGAATTACAATCACAATTTTTAGTAACTGCCAGCTGCGCTGGCAAGGTTCAAACTATCAACGAAGGCTTCCAATACACCCAATGTTTCGTTAATGGTAACCCGACGTGAGATGGGGACCGCCAGACGCACAGGGTTCGCACCATCTTCGGTTCAACACGTGGTATGAAGAGGACCGTTGAACAAACAGGAAACAAATCCCGGACGCACAGGATACGCACCATCTTCGTCAATCTGGTTCAACACGTGGCATGAAGGGAATGCCGAACAAATAGGAAACAAATCACCATCATCAATTAGGTGCAACATGCATCGAATCGGACTACTGGCTATGCATAGGCACGCCTGTGAGATTAGAACCTAAGTCTTCTCTCGATAAACACCCCAACTTACCAATCCACTAGATCTACGAACAATTATTCAAAAAATTTAATATATTAATTGTATACCAAAGTGAATGTGCCTTAGGATTAGAAGATATGATATTACGCTTTCTAAGGGCAATAGTAGAAAGATTTATGATGGTGCATTTTTATTCAACATCAATGTGAATATCACAACGCTTTCTCCCTCTACCAAGTCAATTATCTCTTCCTCCAATCAGGTGAAAGATAGCCTACGATTCATGGGCTTATTTAATAACTTCTCTCGGTTACAAATGCTTCTATCCCTTCTATCTTGTACTAAGTATTCTCTTCCTTTTTCAAGGACATCAAGTAACATACTTATTATTTATGTCACGAATGCTTCTCTTATTATCATTTATAATTATTATAATTTTATTTTAAAGTGTTTATACGGAATAATAGCTATAATTATTTTTCCCAAACAGAAGTATGGAGAATAACATGTGTTTCTTATTTCATTTTGAATAAAAAAATTATTATTTTAATATTTTTAAAAATATGTGTTTTTTTTTGTTGGTTATAAAGGGGGAGTTGGTGTCTTTTATTGTCAAGTGCTTGGTTAGCTTTTATCAATCCACCTAGTTTTTGGGGCACGTTGCCAGCTTTAGCAAAGGTTGTAATTCGTGTTGAATCCTGAGTGCGTGTCAATGCACTAGATCGACAACGAGGCTGGTGGTCTCCATCTCACGCCGAGTCATCAACAACGAGACCAAATCATCAACAACGAGACCAGACCGACAACGACGAATCGATGGTCTCCATCTCATGTCAAGTCATCAACAACGAGATCAAACCGACAACGACCAACCGGTGGTCTCCATCTCACTTCGAATCATCAACAACAAAATAAGTAAATTGTTAGTTTGAACCCCACACCAACATGCTTACTTTATTTGAGAAAGAGAATGGTTCTTCACTTCATTAAAATGTTAAAGTATATATTAATATTTGAATTAATTAATTATATTTATATTTGACTAATAAAATTATTATAAAAAATATTTTTAAAGGAAAAAAAAGAACTTATTATCAAGATAAGTAGCTTTTAGTTTTTGAATGTTAAGGACTTTTTATGTACAAACTTTAATAGATTTAATAATAAAAATTTGAAACTTTAAATAAAAAGTTGGATGGTTTAAATTTAATGAAAAATAGAATTATATTTTATATTTGAATATTAAAGAGTTGTGATATTGATATAATTAAATAATGATAAAAAAAATTTACAAGTTCATTTTATATATTATAATATTAAATACATTTACTATCTTTTATTTTATAATATTTTAAAAAAAAAATTATAAATGTATACTCAGATTATTTTATATTATTTTATATTATTTTCAACTTGCCACAAAATAATAATTGAATTTAATGAACTTGCATGTAAATATTTTAAATTTATATTTAAATATTTTTATTAAGGGTAGTGTGAGAAATTCCTATGATGCTCCCAAGGGTTAGGTGGATTGGTAATTGTCTGTCTAGCCAGGCACTTACCCAGAAGAGACCTAGGTTCAAACCTTAAGAACATGCTTGTTTGTAAATGTAGTAGTCTGCTACGAATCCTCTGAGTTTAAACCTTGCACTTGATAGTTACAAAAAAAAATTATGTAACCAACTTCAATATGTATCCCCTCTCCCTTAAAAAACTCCTACGACTGATGCTAAAGGTTGGGCATCCCCATCCCAACCATGACCTCTGGTAAGGGTGAAGGTCAAGCTTATCAATAGGAGCCTGGTGTAAATCAAGCTGCAAGAGGTTAGAACAAGAACCTCCAATAACATGAAATTGTGACAAAAAAACAAAGCAATAGACAAAATTCCCAATCACACAGAAGTTAAAATAGATTAAAATAATCTAATAAATGTTTTCTTTCTCATTCCTAAATTTCACCCCTTTATAATGCGATACCAAGGAAATATATATCCCAAAATAAACCCTAAAACAAAAACCTAAATTTTAACCTTAAAAATAAAAAAATAATAATTTTATTTATTTATTTATTTTATTATTTTATTTTCTAGATTATTTCGTCTTTAGTGCCAAAACCTAAATCACCCAAAAAACTCAGATAGCCCTCAAAATAGATATGCACCTTCATATCATCTATATTAAGCCTTCTAGAAAATCTCAACACCTACCCATGCCTAAATAAAGAGTTATGCCAGATCTGTTTTCATTTAAATTTAAAAAAAAAACACTAAATCCCATTTTTGGGGCACTAAATGAAGGAATTAGAACTTGAAAAAAGCTTGAAAAAACAACGAGACGACTAGAGTGGTCTAGCCTATGATATGTCCACCTCTTTATTTAACTCCTAGTAAAATTTCAAGCTAATCCAACGGTCGGATCAAAAGTTACGCCCTTTGAAAGATAGGCTCCTACATCAGAGCCAAACACAGTCATGCACATACCCATCCCTCGCACACTACTCATGTCGCGATTTGAACCTTGGACCTTTCGAAGAAAAGCCAAAGCCAAAAGTGTTTCGCAAAAAAACCCCTTGTGGGGTCGCTTTCGTCTGAGAAACCACGATCAGGGATTCTACATCGTCAAAATCATCTAGTCACGCTCGGCCCTGATTGCACTAGCATAATCAACTAGAATTTGGGTACTCGATGTGTGTTTGGTAAGATGGAGATTAGAACAAGGATCTTCCTTGGAGGATTGTCCTACTCTCTCCAATTCATATATAACAGGTGAATAAATATTTTCATCTTTATAATATTTGATTTCTCTATTAAATATTAATATTGTCTATATTTTTTTAAGTAATACTTCCTATACACCCACTATAAAAATTAAACCCAAACCACATGCAAGAAATAAAATTTCTCGGCTAACTATCTCTTAAACAAAAATTAATAAAAAGACAAAAACATTTACGGGGCTATCATACAAGTTTATTCAGTCCCGAATATTTAACGGTGATTACGATCCTAAAACTATTTATTACCGTTTCAAATATAAAAGCTGCTTAAAAGACAAAAACATTTAAGGGGTTATCATCCATGTTTATTCTGTCCCGAATATTTAACAGTGATTACGATCCTAAAACTATTTATTATCCATGTTTATTCTGTCCCGAATATTTAACCGTGATTACGATCCTAAAACTATTTATTACCGTTCAAATATAAAAGTTGCTTGATTGGTAAGTGTTTATTTTTATTTTAATTAATTATTTATTTAGAGGTTATATAAGAAAATGGGTTACAATCACATTATTTTTAGTAATTATAAGTGCAGGGTTTAAATTATAGGAGATGCTTCCTGACTTAATATGAAGGAGATGCTTCTAGAAACCGAGATGGAAAAAAAATGCAGAGAGATGGGAGATGGCATCCTCCTCCTCCAGGGGTGTTCAAGATCAATACAGATGGGTCTTCTCGAGGTAATCCTGGGCATGCTGGTATCGGAGGAGTTGGGAGAGATAGTGCTGGGAATGCTTGTTTCATTTTTTCATGCTATAAGGGGATACACTCTAATAATTATATGGAGGCTCTTGCTATCTGTTGTGCTTTGGAACAAGGGTTGGCTATGGGTTGGCGGAGGATAATCTGTGAGTCTGATTCACGATTATTATAAATTTGTTAAGGACTCACCATCTTGATAATGTTCATTGGAGGTTGACTTTGGTTGTTCGACTGATTCTTCAAATCTGTTGTAATTTGGAGTTTATCTCTTTTGTTCACATTCCTCGGGAATGGAATAGGGTTGCGGATCTGTTTGGCCAAATGGGCTTCTCAGTTTCAGGGGAATTGGTCTGTTAAGGGTTGGGATAACCTCCCTTTAGACTGTTCTCAGCAACTTCATAATTTACTTGCTGAGGATATGTCTGTTTGAGGTTTTTGTTGGCTATTTTTGCTAGTTGTTTGTTCTCTGCTGTAAGGTTTCTTTGATCTAATAAATTTTTACCCCTCTTTTCAAAAATAAATATGGAGGAGATCATCGGTTGGTTGAGCTTTGTAGCATCATTGTGGATCTAATGTGCACTCAGAGGGTTCAGATTAGAATACCACCTCTTTGCAAACAGGCTGCCCTCGGAGTTTGAATCCTAAAACTATTTATTACCATCTGAAATATAAAAGTAAGTTAAAATCTGGAGCATCTGTCTTCAAGGGTTAGGTGGATTGGTAAAGGTTTGCTTGGTCGCACTTATCAATAAAATACTTTGGGTTCAAATTTTGGAGTTATTTGCAAAGGTAGTACTTTGATCTGAATCTTTTAAGTGCGTGTCAAACCAACAACGACAGTAAGAACATCCACTGATGCTCTTCCTCTTACGATGGATCAACAACAACAATGAGACAAATAAACTTACTGAAAGAAACCAATATAATTTAAAAGTATTGCAATAACTAACTCTCCTATATACTCAAATAAGAAAAATGTGTAGCATCTTGGTTAGGTGGATTCTTGTCCTTGCATGGATATTATTATGTTTGTCAATGCCATCATTAACGAAAATAAACTATTATTGAAATGACCATTTATGTACGATGTCGCCTAGTTATAAAAAATAATTTAAAAAGAGGAAATTACTGGTGAGTATAGCAATTTTTTAATTAAACAAATAATATTAAACAGTCCACCCATATTTTAAGCCATTTACCCATGAGTCGGGATAATTCCCTTACTTGTTGTAAAGTATTTATGTTAAACTTAAAAAATATAAAGTGAAGTTGGAGAGGAAATAAATTTTTTAGATGAAAACGAGAGAATAGATTTAAAAATAAGTTGCATGGTAAGTGTTGAAAAGGTGTGGTAGATTGGTAAGTTTTGGTGTTTATTAAGAAGAGATTCAAGTTCAAACCTTGGAGGTATGTTTGTTTGTGCAAAGGTAGTAGTCTGACCTAACTCTATTGAGTATGTGTTAGCCTGACAATGAAGGTATCAATCTCGAATCACCGGTGGTCCTCCATGTCGGGTCAACAACAACGAGGTGGTATAGGGGTTATAGGGGGTAGCCCCAAAATATGAACTTTATTTGGTAGTAGAAAAGGGTTGTGGATGTAACCAATTCCTCTATGTATATAAAAAAATAAGGAAAGTGCAAGTAAAGAATGAGTGTCATTTTTTATTTTAGATTTTAAGAGAAACTTAAAAACTATTGGATTTATATAAAGAAAATCTAGGTAACATGGTAGAAAAGTCAAATTTTAAAGTCCTTACTAGAAGAATGCCTTAGTTAATGATAAGAGAAAGAGCAAATCTATAGCAAATCTTATCCAAGCAATATATACTACTTCAAAAGTGATTATCAAGGATGAGATGATTGAGCATTATATAATGGTTCTAAAAACCAAAGGGTTAATATGTAAGTTCTATGGATACTCGACAATTCTTTTTGAGATTCAATGTTGGATCAAGTGGAAGTGGAGATTGAATTCAAATTCCTCTATGACTTTTCTTCCAAAAGGATTTTCCTCATTATTTTCTCCAATTTAAAAATAAGGGATAAAATAATGGATGGTGGTATTTGGTTTAGGGGCAAAGATACATTATATTTAAGACCATGGAGTGAGAATTTTCTATGGAGACAAACTACTAAAAGGCTTTTGGTATGGATTAGGCTCTTTGGACTTCCTAATCAACTCGTCACTAAGGAGCTTTCAAAGAATATTGGAAATACTTTAGGGGAGTTCATCTAGGAGGGACTAACTATTAAAGACAAAAGACATGCTATATACACTCAAATATGTGTTTCCATGGATATTTCAAGACCTTTAACACAGTCCATTAGGATAAAATATGAATCAAGAGAATGAGATCATTAAGTGGATTATAAAAACATTACATTTTGATGTTGCAAATGTTATGAGACTGAATACATGGCAAGAGATTGCAAAGTGAAAATGATGAAGAAAGAGATGGAAAATTTTGGACATAAGACAAACTTCAATATGAAACAAGGAGATCATATCATAGTAGAAGTTGGATCAAATCAATGATTTTCCAATCCTAAGAAAGTGGTAAGAAAAATCCTCTACGTCATCAAATGGAAAAGGCCATTATATTTTACTCGAATCAACGTTTAAAAAACAAATGGCATAAGGGATGAGGAAGTATAATGCGTAAGTTCAAATACAAGAGTTAAAGGTGCGAAGGAAGATGGGGATGAAAAATCTAAAGTGAATGAGGTGAAGAAGATCAAGGTTTGTCTAGGTAAATTATCTTCATTTTCCTCAAGAAACATAAAATCTTTTTCTTGAAATAAAAATGAAGGTCATACACAGTATATTTGTTGCACTTTAGGGTTTCGATAGTAACATAAAAAAGAAATGCAAGTGGAGGATATCCATGGAAATTTAGGGTTTCCATGGTAGCATAAGAAAGTAATTACTATGGAGGATCATCCTTGCACTTTAGGGTTTTTGGCAACATAAAGAAGAAAGTGTTTATGAGGCTATTCCTTGCATTTCATATTCTTTAGGGCAACATACATCTTTAGAAGATAAGTCTCATTATGAACAATATGAAAAATAGAAGAGATTGATGAAGATGAAAGTTTTGGTGGCAATAAAAAATGAGAGGAAGGTCATGAAAGCATGAACAAAGAGAAAAAATGAACTCAAAGGTGATGAGTGGCTATCTGACACATATTTATGTACCAGAATTGTTTCATTGTTACAATTATATGATGATTATGATATGTTTTATATGAATTGTTATTGAATAAAGTGTGATTTATTAGGAAATTTGATTAATTACAGTAATCTAACAAATGTGTTTGATTTATACCAAAATTGTCCAAGGTTTGAGGAAAATGTAGGAAAAAATTTTGATGATTGGATTGCAGAACTTTGGAGTGTGCCTCGGACGAGAAGAAGGACCAAGGATAAAGACAGAACTCGATGACAACAGTAGCTGACCCTGTTACTGATGTATATTACTAATGTATATTACTGAAGGTAATTACTGAAGAATATTTTACCAGCAATTATCGAAGGAAAATAAAGGTTGTTGACTTACATGCCACATCAGTGACGACACATCAAGTTTGGACGACAACATATATTTTTACTTAGAAAAGTATTTCATACTATCTGCGAGAATATTTCAGTTGATAAAAGTGGTTATTTTCTTAATAAAGTTTGTAATCAGATTATTATTAGATATAGACGCAAGACTGTTAGACCTTTCCTGGAATATAGGACATGAGGTCCCAATGTATATCTTGCAAATAATTCAAAATAATATTGTCTTCTTAGGTTTGTATGTAGGATGCCACTTGGACCAGTCATAATATTTATCAAATCCAAGTAGGAATATGTATTATGTTAGGTTTAGATTATTTTGGTTGATGCATAGTTATCAAATTAGAAAGTCCACAAAATCTGCATGACAAAATATGTGGAGAAATAATGTTTGGAATTGTATTAGTTACAGTATAAATTACATAGGAGAGACCTTGAAAAGTCTCTCGGTCTGTTGTATTTTGGAAAAATACAAAAAATTATTGTTCTAAATTTACAATTTTGAAGAAACACGTCAGCATGTACAACTGAATCTCCAATAATAAAAGTAGCATTTTGTTCTTCACAAATGGTAATTTGTTTCAATTTCATGTGTTGTTTGATTTTTTCTATGTAAATTGTGTTTATTTGTTACCTGCATTAACAAAATAGACATAATGTTAGTATTAGTTATGAAATCTAGTTACTGAGATAAATTAAACTAGGGGAGAAAGACTTACACTGCCCTCTAGGCAGCAGGGCCCACTTCTATAGATAGTCCCTGAGCTCTCGCCCCTGTAATAGGTTAGGATTAGTTAGCCTTAAATTAAACTACATTTCAAATTACATAAAATAAGATAGATTGCATAAGGATCCTCACAAATAAATTAAATCATGTTATAAACAAATTAGTTTACAAACAATTAAACGCATCAGTAAATCAATTCATCAATAATTAGGTGCATTAGTAAATCAATTCATTAGTAAAAGTAAATTATCATTGCATCATTTTTTTCATACCCTACACCATTTATTTCTGCACCAAATTTAATTCTATTTATTACTTTCCTGTACACGTGAAACCTGAAAAAGAAACTTGAGCTAAGCTTAGTATTAATCCCCACGGTATAATCTATACAAAATTCCTAGTCTTTAAATCTAACCTTGATTTCCTTCGGATTGATAAAATTAAATGTAAGCTCTAAATTCGATCATTTTGGCACCATTGTCGGGGAGAGTAGCGTCGTAGTGGTTAGTGAAAAAAGTTGTTTGGCAGTGCAAAGAGAGAGGACACTTGTATTTGAAAAGGGGTACATACGAGACCTTGGTGTGCATACGAGTCAGAGTGGCCCAAAGATGGTTCCAACAAGCCCCTTCGTTCAACGTTGCCAGGTTCATTTTTCTTAAAGGATTCATTTTTACTGCTTTCTTAGATTAAAAATTTATTTCCTGCAAATTTCAATTTCAGCAAATTTTATTTTCTGTAATTTCCTTGGTTTGGGTAATTACTATTGTTAATTTGATTTAGGATCTATGAAAAAGAATAGGAAGTAGGTAAACGCTGAAAATAACCTAAAATTGTTTTAGGATCCTATTTTTTTAGTAGGAATAGTTACGTTGAGTGACACAACTGTAATGAAATCCCTCCTAATAGTCAAAGAACAATAGTAATTTACCTTTTACTTCAGCAATTTTACTTTCAGTAAAAATTTAATTTCAAAGCATTTTTAATTTTTTCTAAATATGCTGAAATTAGTTGTATAAACGCATCTAATTTTAGTAACATTAGGGCTTTTTAGTAATTTTTAAATTTATTTCTTTTATGTTGTATTAAGAGTATATAAGTTCTAAAAATTATATTTAAACTTGGCAGACAATAGGATTGAAAAAAAAATCAAAACCCAAATAGAAAACAAAAATCAAAGAGAGAAAATAAAACAAATGGTGGAAAGCAGTCAAACTGGATTTATAGACCTTAGAAAATTATTAATACAACAAGAGGTTAATATTCTTTTTAAACAAGGGAACAAAACAACCAAACCAAAGTGGGAAGAACTATGTGAACGCATTGACACAATCAATAATAGATCAGACAAATTAAAGAATATCAAGAGGATAAATATAGCAAAAAATCTAAGGGTAAACCATTCTTCACCTTATCAAGATCTTGGAAGAAGCTGTGAGAATTGGCTTTGGGACAGGAGAACAATAGTAAATCTATTAATTTATCCTTGGAATCAATACCTTGAGGATTCCCTCACCATTCACGACTTCCTTGCAGACATAGAAAGGAAAGAATTAGCCCTACAATACAATAAGAGATATTGCAAGATTCCTAGAGTTGTACATTTTACATAATTGTACCAAGAGTTGCGTTATGAGCTACAATTTGGAATTCTTGATCCTATTGCAACCAAATATTTACTTGTTCAGTTGATTCAATTATTGGTAGACTACATCAAATTTGAAGAGGAACATTTTATGACACCATAACAACTTGATCTAGTCAACAATATTCATAAATTATTCAAAGAATATTAGACATATTGCAAAACCAAGAAGTTTAGAACATTCATGAGCAGACCTAGAGACTCTAAAGGAAGATTCATAAAAATTAACAAAACTGAAGGAAATTCCCGAAAAGACTTTAGAGAGCCTGGAATTTATAAATTAGTAGACACCAAGGCTACAACATCAACCAATCAAGCTGAAATCCTAGATCAAGATCCCAATTCATATTTATTGTTCGATCTAGAATTTGACAACTACGTAGATCCTTCTTCTATCTTTTTCAAACCTATACCTGATTCAATTCTTGAAATTTTATATCCAGGTATGGTCGATGAACAAAGTGGTTTAGAAGGAGAAAACCGTGGATATGAGAGACAAAGGCAAGAGAGAGATCAGGGAGAGAACAAAAAAATAAAAACGTTCCCTTTCCCAATCTTACATACAGAAGGGACAACAAGAGAACCTAAATCAGTCTTTATTTCTATATTTCCTACCTTTCATGGAAAACCCCATGAAGATCCTTATGCTTTTCTTTTCGAATTTGAAGTAGTATGTCAAGCTTACTTTTACACGACCAATGAGCAAAAGCTAAGGTTGTTTTCGTCTACTCTTAAAGATGCAGCTTTAAGATGGTTTATGGGTCTAGGATAAGTAATTTGTAATCGTGGGGATGGAGAAAATGGATTAAAAGAGCTATTCCTTGAAAGATATCAAGATTATTGTAGAGTTAGGGATAAGAAAGCTGAGATTTTTCATATGAATCAAAGAGAAGAAGAATCTTTGGAAGATTATCTAGAAAGCTTTCAATTTGTAGGGTCTAGAGTAAATATAGACCTTGATGAAGAAATTCTAAAAGAAATTTTCCTAAAAGGGTTGAAATAAGATGTTCTTGAAATTTTAAATCTTATGGTAAAAGGATACATTCATCTTATGTCATTTGAGGATATTATCAATATTTGCAGAAATTATTCATGAAATAAACCTCTAAGAAGCAATAAATATACATCTATAGGAGGAGGAGTGACAAGAGTAGAAATTGAAAATATGTTGGAAGGCTTAAAAACTGATTTGTTGAGTACTTTGACCTCATCCTTGGACTTAATGGATAAAAAATAAAAGGACACTAAAGAAATTTACTTCCATAGATGTAGAAAAAGCAAAATTTGAGAGAATGTCCTCTAAACATAACAAATATATTTGATATCTTCGCTTGTTGTCAAATTTGTGGTAAGAATCATAAAACTAAAAACTGCAAGTATATCTCCACTATTAAAGCTGCCATAAAAGAACCTGAAGTGGAACAAGTGAAAGATGTTTATTTTATCGCTCAAAGATGAAATGGTCCATTTAATGGCCCTCCAAATTGGTCAAATCCTAGTTATTCTAACCAGCAAAAGGTCTAATCAATGGTCTAATATACCGAATTGGACAAATTGGAACTCTTACAATCAAGACTGGAACATACCCCCATGGGCTCAATTTATGGCTAATTCTTATGGAGGACAACCGCCATGGAATCAAGGGACACAAAGTCAAAACATGCCAAGTTGGAATAATAGTGGCCAATATAATCATGGTGGAACCAATTGGTCCCCAAATACAACACCACAAAAAAAACCTTCAAAATCAATTTAGGGGACAAAATGCTCAAAACCCACCTCAAAATAGACTTCTACCACCTCCGACCAATAATAATACTCCTCCTAAGAAACCACCTCTTCCAAATCAACTAGTTCCTAACCCTAACAACAATAAGAATGTCCAACAAGTTTATGACACTAGTGAGACATGTTCTATATCTGTAGCACCATGTCAACAAATTCAATTAATATTAGGAAAGATGTTAGGAAATAATGTCACTCTCACAAAACTTGAAGATCCTATCAAAACTTTGTTTGAAAAAGAGGATAGCAACAAAAAGGAAACAAAAAATCCACCAGAAAATATTCCAACAAAGCAACAAGAAATCCAAATAAGGAAGGAAGTAGAAGTACCATTCCCTCAAAGACTGGCAATACCAAAAGAACCATCTAAACCAACCTTTAACTTCCTTCAAGAAATAGAAGGTGATATTATTAAAATTCCTTTATTACAATCTATCAAGGATATACCCATCTATTCCAAGCTTATTAAAAATAAATGTTCAAATTCTAGTAAGAAGAAGAAGAATGAATTCCAAACTATTCAAGTCATTGGACAGTTATCTGAGATAATGATAAGAGATAGGTTATTACAAAAATACGCAGATCCTAGAATACCTATACTCACATTACATATTGGAGACATAACCTTACAAAATATTTTGATTGATTTAGGAGCCCTTATTAATTTCATGATCAAAGAAATAGCAGAATCCTTAGGAATGCATAAACTACAATCAACTTCTATTGTGATTCAACTCGTCGATAGGTCTACTATTAAGCTAGAAGGAAAATTAGAAGACATTATGGTCTTTGTAAGTTCATGGGAATACCCTGTAGACTTTATAGTTTTACAACCCAAAAAGAAGTTAGGGGGACATCCCTTAATCCTAGGACACCCATGGCTTGCAATAGTTGATGTTTATATTAGTTGTAGATTAGGAAATATGACTATTTCTAATTGCAATAATACTAAAGACCTTAGTTTATTCCCTAGATCAACAATAGAAGAAGAATTTCCAACGCAATTATGGTATGATTTCCCTTAAGAATATAATGATATTCAAACCTTATCAATTAATGTTCTACATGAACAAGTTCAATAAGAATTTGAGGGGCCCCTACCATTATTGTTAGGAAATCAACAAGAGAATCAAGGTCAAGATAGTAGTTGTTCATCTTATTTTTCCATTGATGAGGCAAGCACAAGTCAATATCAAATAGAACCATATGGCTATGATTTAACCATTCTTGGATATGAGGTAAATGGGATAGATGTAAATATAGAAAAGTGTAAAAAAATAGATATTATACAAGGAAAAACTCTTAACATTAATAATGAATTCACAAGCATGCAATAATCACAGTTGATAGATGTGCTTAGAAAGCATCAATCAACATTCACATGGAACTATGAGGATATGACGGGTATCCACCCAAATGTTTGTACCCATCGCATATTTATTCAAGAAGGTTGTAATCCAATAAGACAACCCCAAAGATGATTGAATCCAACTATGAAAGAAGTAGTTCAAGAGGAAATCATTAAACTCTTAAAGGCAGGATTTATATACCTAATTTTCAATAGCCAATGGGTGTCACCTTTGGTGATAGTCCCTAAAAATATGGTAAATGGAGAATTTGTGTTGATTATAGAGAATTAAACAAAGTAACCAAGAAAGATTATTTTCCCTTGCCATTCATTGATCGTCTTAGATACATTGGCTGGAAAGAAATATTTCTTCTTTTTAGATGCTTTTAGTGGATATAATCAAATCTCCATAGCTGAGGAAGATCAGGAAAAAACAACTTTTACATGTCCTGTAGGAACCTATGCTTATAATGTTCTACCTTTTGGACTATGCAATGAACCTAAAACTTTTCAAAGAGTTGTATTGGCTATCTTTGCTGACTTAACTAATGAATGTATGGAAATTTATATGGATGACTTCACAGTATACGGTGCTACCTTTAAAGAAACATTATCAAGCTTGCAAAATTTTTTGGTAAGATGCCAAGAGAAAAAACTCTCTCTAAGTCATGAAAAGTGCTTTATGATGATGAAAGGAGGTATTGTTCTAGGACATTATATATCAAAAGAAAGTGTTAAAGTAGACCCTGCAAAGATACAAATTATTCAAACACTTCAACCTCCAAAAACACAAACAAAGGTGAGAAGTTTCTTAGGACACGCAAGATACTATCGTAGGTTCATTAAAGACTTTAGTAAAGTTGCTACTCCCATGTTTAAGCTCTTAACTAAAGATAATGAATTCAATTGGACAAACAAATGTCAAGAAGCCTTTGAAGAAATAAAATAAAATTTGACTATTGCTCCAATCTTGAGAGGACCAAATTGGGAATTACCATTCCACATTTATTGTGATGCTTCAGGTTATGTAATAGGAGCAGTATTGCAATAAATAGAAAACAAAATACCTTATGCTATCTATTATGTAAGTAAAAACTTGCATGGAGCTGAGATTAACTACACTATTACAGAAAAAGAATTTTTAGCTGTAATCCATGCTCTCAATAAATTTAAACATTTCATAACAGGGTATGAAGTATTTGTTCACACTGATCACTCTGCCATTAGATACTTAACAAACAAAGCAACAATGGGTGGTAGAGTGATTAGATGGATTCTTTTACTCCAAGAGTTCAATGTCACAATTATAGATAAGGCAGGAAAAGATAATGTTATTGTAGATCACTTATCTCGCATGCAGATCTTTGATGATAAGGAGTTAATTCTTGATAATTTTCCAGATGAACATTTGTTTGCTCTTTCTGTTTTTACCCCTTGGTATGTTGATATTGTAAATTATTTAGTAATAGAAAAAATACCTCAAAATTATACACCACATGAACGTAGGAAATTAATATATCAAAGTATTCCTTTTATGTGGATTCATGGAAATTTGTTTTAAAAATTTCCTAATCAAATCATTAGGAGATGTGTGCAAGAAAATGATGTATATGACATTATTAGGGCAGTACATGAAGAACCTTGTGGAGGTCACTATGCCACCCAAAGAACAGTTATGAAAATACTTCAAACTGGGTACTTTTGGCCTACTATGACTAAAGATGTTCATCAATTTACTGATAGATGTTATGCTTGTCAAAGAGCTAGCAAGCCTACACCATCTATGGAAATGCCTTTGGTTCCACAGATAGTACTTGAACCATTTGAAAAATGGGGAACTGACTTTGTTGGACCAATAGACCCTCCAAGTGATGGTTATAAACACATACTTGTATGTACATATTACGTTACCAAGTGGGCTAAAATTAAAGCTCTCCCAAGAGCTCAAGCTGAACTGGTGGTCGATTTTCTTTATGAAAACATAATGCAACGCTTTGGAGCATCAAGAGAATTAATTTCAGATCATGGACCTCAATTCACCTACAATGTGATTGATCATTTTGTTAACATCTATCAAATAAAACACAAAAAAAACCCACCATATCACCCTCAAGCTAATGGACAAGTAGAAGTTCCAAATAGAGAACTTGAAAATATTATTACAAAAGCTATGAATCGTTAATAGGGGTGATTGGTCTGAGAGATTAAAAGAAGTTGTATGGGCATATAATACAACTTGGAAAAATACCACAAGATTATCACCGTATGAAATGGTCTATGGAAAACAAGCCATCATGACCATTGAATTCGAGATAGAAATCCTTCGCACAGTGTTAAAACTTGACATGAATTTGGATAATGCACAAAAAGAAAGGTTGTACAAGTTAAATATTCTAGATGAGAAAAGATTAGAAGCATTGCATAGAAATGAAATAAACCAAAAATAACGAAATAAATGACATGATAAACACATTGTACCATGTACATTTTAATCAGGAGATTGGGCATTGTTTTTTCACTCTCATTATCAAGATTTTCAAGGTAAATTAAGAACAAGATGACTAGGACCCTATGAAATTGAGGAAATATTTGGAAATGGTATAGTCAAACTTAAGCCTTTAGATTTTTCAACAAGAAAACTACTAGTAAATGGACATAGGCTTGATGGACAAAAAAAAATCGCTTTAGAGGAGGGACGTTTTTCGTAGGACTGCCCAAACTATCGAACTTGTTTCGGCCATATCTCACTCATCCGGACTCGGATTGAGCTGAAATTTTGAGGGTAGATGCCTAAAAACCCTAGAATGTCTCCACCAATTTTCATATCATTTGGAGCAACACAGATCCTAGCGCATCCCTATGTGTGAATGAGATTTTTGGCAAGCGGCTATGCGAGGGTTTCATCTGGGTTGAGTGCAAGCAGCTCCAGAGGTTGGTTTTTAGGGCCTTCGGGCCCTAGCGGCCAATATTTTTGTGGTTTATGCTCAATATTTTAGCAAGAAATGTTGCAGGGGATCCAATATGGGTTAGAAATTTGTCTTTCAATAGATCATACTATGAACTTGAGTGACAACGACTTCCAATTTGCTGCACAAAAGAAAAGTGAAAACCATACCTTTCCACGATGTCTAGGGCAAGGATTAAAGAGATCACGAAACAAGTTTCAAGTAGTTGATCAAAAAATGGCTCATATCTCAAGTGAATCTGGTGCTAAGGTGCACCCACAAAATAATTCTACTGTGAAAACCCTTGTCAAGGGTAAGAATTTCGAAGACTCAGCCCCAAAAATGAATTTTAGGGATGCCCTCCATGGTGGACAACCTCAGCCCAATGCTAATATCAATCTTAGGGCTTCCCATAAACCTCTAAGAATGCCTAAGATTGATCCTAGGAAAATGGAGTCAGGATGTCTTAAAGCAGCTGATGGAACTCCTATTGTTAAGCTTGATATGGGTAACATTCAGACTGGCATTGAAGATTTGGAAAAAAGAGGACTAATTTGTCGGTTCGTGGGTTTTCGTCCGAGCCTATCTGCTTTCAAATTCTGGGCTACAAAAATCTGGAAAACTAAAGGTGAGTTACAAATCTCTATTTATCCAAATGGTTATTTTCTTGTTTTATTTGCTAATAATGAAGATAGAGAGAAAACTTTTCAAGGGGGTCCTTGGGTTTTTGGAAGGGCAGGGCTTTTCATGAAGCCCTGGCATACTAAATTTAAATCCGAAGAAGAGATGCCTTCTATAGCTCCCGTGTGGGTTAGACTCTTTGGCCTCCCTATTGAATTTTGGAATCCTACTATTTTTTCTTCAATTGGAAACTCTTTAGGAACTTTTATGATGATTGCTGATTGTACTCAAAATTTTGAACATATTATTTATGCTCGGATTTGTGTTTTAATGGATTTTGACAAACCCCTACCTAAAAATATCACATTACAATTTGGGGAAGACACTTGGGAGCAAGTAGTGGACTATGAGAACATTCCTTTTCATTGTAGAATTTGCCATGAATATGGTCATTTGGCCAGTGCTTGCCCAAATAAAATTCCTGATCAAAAGAAAGAAGATATAAACTCATCGAGTTTCCAAATGCCTAAGAAGAAGAACACTAAGAAAAAACTAGTTATGAAGGATCAATCAAAGTCATCTGCTAATATGTTTGAAATCCTTTCCACAAATGATGTCCCAAGTGAGGAAGAGGAAATAATGGAAACATAAATCTTAGAAACACAATTTAAATATGAAGGGAAGAACTCAGAGACAAACCAACAAATCAAAGGTTTTCAATAGAAAAAAAGGGAGAAAATTTACACAAGAAAAACAATCTTTTAAATGTCAAAACTTCAAATAATACAGGTCCCAATATAGACTCCGTTGAACCCTCTAGTAAAATTTTGGTTGTGTACGAGCATTCTTCAAGGTTAGAAGCCATCTCAGATTCAATTGGAATAAGTCAAGAAATAAGGAAAAAAAATTGAAGATGGATTCTAATCAAAAAGCGGGTCGCAAGACCAATCAATATCATATGGTAAAAGAAGGTGAAAAGCTTGTAGAGGAAGGTAAGATTAATGCCCTTCCCAACTTTTTTAGCCCTGGTATTAATGAAGATCATCACTTGGAATATTAGAGGACTCAAAGGGAGTCTTTCAAAACAAAATGAAATTAGAAGAATGATTCAGATAAATCATCCACATCTTGTTTTCCTTCAAGAAACAAAGATGTCAATGGAGGATATGGACTCAATTGCCGGTAAAATTTGGCCGACTGGGAAAAGTGGTTTCCCTCGGTTCCCAGGGGACTTCTGGTGGCATTGCTTGTCTTTGGGACCCAAAAGAGGTAGTTATTCACCATATGGTTGGCAGTTGGGGTCTGTTGGCTATAGCTATTCAAAGTAGACATTCCAACCAAATTATGCTCTGCATTACTGTTTATGCTCCGACCGCTTTGGAGGAAAAAAGAAGATAGTGGAAGGATATAACTCATATTATCTCTCATTTTCCTGAAGCTTGGATCTTGATCGGAGGAGATTTCAATACCATCCTCTCTCTGGATGAGAAAATGGGGGAAATAGAAATTTGGACAAAAGCACCGACCTCATGAGCGAATATATTGCAAACCTCCATCTTGTGGACATCCAACTGAGATAATGGCCTTATGACTTGGTCTAACAGAAGGCAAGGCTTAGCTTGTATAATGGAGAGATTGGATAGGTTTTTGCTCTCTAAAAATTTCTTAATCCATGGTCACATTCCTAAAGTGAAGACTCTTAATAATGTTGGTTCGGATCATTGGCCAGTCATGGTGGAAATGTGGAAAACCAATGTGAGTTTCTCTCCTTTTCATTTTCAATTAATGTGGCTTAGAGACATTTCCTTTAGACCTCGTGTGCAACAATGGTGGAAGGAAGGTAAACCTAGGCATGGGACTAAGATGTTCTATTTTGCCAAAAGACTGCAATACATTAAATCCAAAATCAAGACTTGGAACTGGAAAGAGTTTGGGGATGTTCATAAAAAAAACATGAAGTTATTGCTCATCTTGAAAATTTGAATAAGAAAATCCATTTAGATGGCCTCACGAGAGAAGAGAAGTGCAGATGAAATTAAACTCACAACTCAGTTAGAGGAATGGGAAAAAAGAGAAGAAATCTTATGGAAGCAAAAATCTAGAATTCAATGGCTCAAAGAAGGAGATCGAAACACAAATTTCTTCCACAAATCTCTTCTAGCTCGAAGATCTCACAACTTTATTTCTTCCCTAAAATCAGATTCTGGAGATGTTGTTTATACTTGGGATGGCATGAACTCTATTGTTGTTGATTACTTTTCCAATATTTTTGTTGCTACTCCTCTTGACTCAGATTCTCAACAAAATGTTCTTCAAGCAATCCCTTCTCTTATCACTTCTGAGGAGAACTCTATTTTATCTGCTCCTGTTACTATCAATGAGCTTCAACAGGTAGTTTTTAAAATGCAAAAATGGAAAACCCCAGGTCTTGATGGTTTTCCCATTGAGTTCTACCAAGAGTTCTGGGATATCCTTCATGTTGATTTATTAGAGGTGGTGGAAGAAGCCAGGAAAGCCAAAGAAATTTTGAAGGTTATCAATAAAACTTATATTACTCTTGTTCCAAAAGCTCAAGAGGTTGATCATATCTCAACTTTTAGACCTATTGCTTTATGTAATGTTCTTCTCAAAATCATTACTAAAATCATGGCAGAAAGGTTGAAGCCTCTTTTGCATAAGATTATTTCCCCAGAGCAAGGGGGTTATGTGGAAGGGCATCAAATAGTAGATGAGATAGTTCTTGCTCAGGAAGCCATCCATTCCATGGATATGCAAAAATCTCCTTCCATGTTCATTCGGTTAGACTTATCCAAAGCTTATGACGAAGTGGATTGGCACTTCCTTATCAAAGTTTTGAGGCAATTTGGTTTCTCTAAGGATTGGATGGATTGGATTATGGGATGTATCTCTTCAGTTTCCTACTTAGTTCTTATCAATGGCGAGGCCTTCTCGGTCGTTCCCAGCTTCCAGAGGTATTAGGCAAGGTGACCCGCTATCCCCTTATTTATTCATCATTCTTGTTGAATGCTTGGGTAGGACTATAACCAAAAAGAGGGAAAACAAAACCCTTGAGGGAGTTACCATTGCTCATGGAGCTAGACCTATCTCTCATCTTCAATTTGTGGATGACTCTACTCTTTTAGGTAAAGCTACGAGTTAAGGAAGCTTCTAATATTAAGCAAATCATTAGCTATTTTTCTAAGGCTACTGGGCAGTTGATCAATGAAGACAAATCTAAAGTTATTTTCTTTCACTGCTCTTCTAGACAGGAATCCATGGTCTTGGATAAATTAATATATAAGAAGACCTCCCTTCCAATCACTTATTTAGGTATTCCCATAAATATTCAAAGGCAAAAAAATAAATATTGGAATTGGTTGTTGGACAAAGTCAAGAAGAAAATTGGAAAGTGGACCAACAGGTGGCTTTCTTCTGGGGGTAGAATCACCTTGGTAAAATTAGTCCTTCAAGCTATTCCTATTTATGTATCTTCCATGTTGAATATTCCAAAGGTTGTTCTTCGAGAACTGGATCAAATCAGTCATCGTTTCCTTTGGAGTGGTACTAAGGAGAAAAGAAAATGGGCCTTGGTGAAATGGGACACTTTATGTCTTCCTAAGAATAAAGGGGGGTTAGGATTCCGGTCTTCTATTAATAACAACAAAGCTTTAGCTGCTAAATTATATTGGAGGATGTTGCATAACCCCAATGCTCTTTGGGCCAATAATCTCCGTGCTAAATATGCTGAGAACAAAAGTCTTGAAGACCTTGTTCGCTATCAACTTCCTACCAAAGGTTCTCCCATTTTAGCAGTTCTTAAGACTGGTGAGGATTTGATAAAGAAAAATTTATTTTGGATCATTCATAATGGTCAACAGGCAAATTTTTGGATAGATTCTTGGGATGGTCACAAGCCTTTGATAACTCAGTTTCCCGATTGGAGGCCTTGGATGGAGGAGCTTCACCGAGCTAACTGGATAAAGGTGGCTAATTACTTTCAGTACCATACTGGTAATTCAAAGGTTGGTAGATATTGGATCCCTATTGAGGACTGGCCTATTCAAATCCCAGAAAGGCAAAGACAAGATATCCAAGGCATCCTTCATATGAGATCTCTCTCTTGGTCCCATGAAAAATATTGTTTTGGATGGAACAACACTACTAAGGGTGAGTATTCAGTTGCTCAAGGTTATTTGACCTTATGCCATAATAATCCCAACCATTCTTCTGACATATTTTCTCAATTGTGGGCTCAAAAGCTCTGGCCTAAGGTGAGGTTCTTTAATTGGATTTTATTGCATCGTAGGGTGCTTACTGGTGAGCAACTTATGAAGCATGGTTTTCATGGCCCTTTTAGATGTGAGATGTGTGAAGAGAATGTAGAAACTCTCAACCATATTTTTATTGAGTGTACTTTAGCCTCTGAGCTATGGAGGAGAATGGCCACTTTACTTGGCTTACAATGGTCCAATTTTTTTACTTTTGAACAGATTTGGAGGGATTGGCCTAATCAAGAGGGTGTTGATCATTTTATTAGGCAGTTAGTTTGGATGGGTTCTACCATTCTTCTTTGGAATATTTGGATTGAAAGGAACAACCAAATTTTTAATCAAGATAGGAAGGATATTCACTATATTTGGCAAAAGACCATAGCCAACTTAGTTGAATCAGTCCATCAACTCCTTAATCACCCCCAAAACTCCCACCAAATATGGGATCAAGTGATGCAAATATTGAAGATTAAATCTTCTAAGGGCAACCAACTTAAAGGGAATGTGAGTATTAGTAAGATGGATAGGACAAGAAATTGGCAACCTCCTCCTAAGGATTTTGGAAAAGTCAATACTGATGGAGCCTCTAGAGGGAACCCTGGAAAAGCTAGTGTGGGAGGAATTGGTAGACTTTCAGATGGCTCCCTGGTTTTTACTTTTGCTGAGAATTTGGGTATTCTTTCCAATAACCTTGTTGAGGGGTATGGTATCCTCAGAGGCCTTCAGGAGGCTACTAAGGTTGGATGGGAAAAGGTGTTAGTTGAGTCTGACTCTCAACTTATGATTAATATTTTGAAGACTCCTTCCAAGAATCATAAGGTTGATTGGAGAATAAAAATAATTATTGAGAAGATTCAATTAATCCAGATGGGATTTTTGAAAGTTGATTACAATCATGTGGTCAGAGATCAAAACAAGAGTGTTGATGCTTTAGCTAATTGGGCTTTGGACAAAGGTGATCTTACTTGTTATGGCCACCCTCCTAGATGGTGGGCTTCTCAAATTAGGGAAGCTCTTCTTTCTATCATTTCTTTGGATGGCTCCAGTTCTGAAGGTACCTAGTTTCTTCTTGTTTTTTTTTCTTCTCTTTGGTTCATTCAAGTTTTTTTAGTTCCCTAGCTCACTCTTTTCTTTCTTTTGTTTCCTTTGTTGTTTCTTGCCTTAATAGTCTTCTGGTCTAGATAGGTCATTGTTATGTTCAATTTTTTTATTTTTTCTTTTTTCTTTTTTTGTTTAGTTTTTTAAGGTGTGTGTGTTCTTTTGTTTTGTTTTGTTTTTGTGTTCTTTGTGTTGTTTTTTGTTGTTCTTGTGTTTTTGTTGTTTTGTGTTTTTTTATGTTTTTTGTTATTGTTCTTGTGTTTTTGTCGTTCTTGTTCTTGTGTTTCTCTTTGTTTGTGTTAATTCATGTTTTTTTGTGTGAGTGTTTTCTATGTTTTTTGTTTTTGTTTATTGTCTGTTGTTGGTTGTTTTTTATTTTTATTTTTTTTTAATATTTTAGGTTTTGGTTGTGTTTATTTTTCATGTTTTTTTTGGGTTATGTCTTTGTAGTGTTCTGTTGTTTTTGTCTTTTTTTTTTTTTGTTATGTGGTTCTTGTGTTTTTCTATGTGGTTCGTGTTGTGGTTTCTTTTATCTTATTGTGTGTGTTTGGTTGTGCTTTTGTTTTTGACACACTCAAGGAGCATGTTTTTTATTTTATTTTATTATTTTTGTTGTTATTTACTTATTTATTTACTTATTTTTAAATTGGTTTTGTGTGTTTGTTTGCTCCTTGAGTATGTCAAAGGTGGTAGGCCAGGTCCGAGTCCTGGGCATTTTTGGCGGAATGGATACCCCTGCCTCCTTGGGTCTTACCCGAAAGTGGCATCCCTTTTGGGATGTTTTCCACAAATAAAAAAATAAAAAATGGACATAGGCTTAAAATTTATAAGAAGCCATTATCTAAAAGAGAATTCATACACCAGTTTAGATAGCAAACTGATTTGCAATATATTTCTGAACTACAATCACCCACTATTCAATAAACTCTCTTTAAAATATATATATTTTTAATTATATATATCTATACATATAAAATTTTAAAAAAATATAATAAAAATATAAATGATTATGCTTCTTTTATTTCATCACGAAGTATCTGCATTCCCTTCCATTTTTAGTCTTGATATTTTTAAATATAGCTCAAGAAAAACGTTTTTCTCAAAACCTTGTAGGAAAATGATTACCACTTGATACATGGTACCTTGTTGCTAGATGAAATCTAGGTATTTTCAAATACTCAAACTATATCTAGTATTTTGAGCAAAATTTTCATTGAAAATGAAGCAAATCTTTTAAATGTTGTTAGTTACTCCTAGTTGATCAAGTTTCTCTATTGACCACACACAATTGTACATCTAAAACATATTGTGAAGTTTTGGAAAAATTAACTCGTGTTATTTTTGCCATAAGTGAATAATTTTCTTTGCTTATCTATTTATACGCATGGTCTAGAATACTAATGAATTGGCAAAAGGACAAGCTCGCCCTTCACCCTTTAAAAAAAAAATCCCTTGCTCCTCATCTAATCGAGCAAGTATCCTAAATGAAAATCTTCTTGCTTCTCCTTAAAATAAGCAAGAACCCCAAAAAGTAATGAAAATTTTCTTGCTTCTCTTAAAAATAAGCAAGAACCTCAAATAAGCACTAAAAATCCCTTGCTCCTCCCAAAATGAGCAAGTATCCCAAATAAAAAAACACTAAATAAAGGGTAAAAGAACTTGAATCCCTAGAATTCGTAGTATTTCAAACACCATGAGGTACTCTTTATTGAGGTATCCTTACATATTGGCACTACGTCTGGATAAGACCTCTAGATGCTTCTGAGATCAGCTAGATTTTTGGCATATATAACCCTGGTTGTTTTTCAATCCTTACTCATAATGAGAAATGAATCCTCACTGCACACACGGTCTTGAAAGAGGCTTGCAAATACTAAAATAATTTTAACATTTAATTGGTTTTTCAAATAAGTAAATGAAGTTATTTCGGAATTGCTAGAATATTGTTTGAAGTCCTTGAAGACTACCCTAGAAACATCACATGCAAAAGTCTAAAGTAAATCTTCATGAAATTACTATGATTTCAAATTTTTCTACAACAACATGGCTTATGTCCATCATGTTTCATATTTTAGAACAAAGCCATATTAATATCTATTTCACTTTTTTTTTTTCGATAAATGCAGATGTCCTAGAAGGCTGAAATCAAATTTTATATCATATTTTTCTATCTTGGAAATTTCTTAATGACATACAGGAAGCATACTCACCAAAATTCTAAATAAACCCCCATCTATAAAATCATTATTATATTATCCATAAAAATAAATAAGCACCCTTCCTTTTGTTTTGGCTATATAGCCAAAATTATAGTTTGGGGGGAGGATAAATAAAGGCATAGACAGCTCATAATACAATTTGGGGGAAGAAAACAGGTAAAATTATTTTCTTGATTCTAAATAGTGTCTTCTGTAAGTATCTTCCATAAGTACCTTCCATAAGTATTTTTCGTAAGTATTTTCCGTAGGTATCTTTGTAGATATATTCCGTAGATACCTTCTATAAAAAAAATCGTAATTATTGTCAGTAAAACTATTCCATAACACCATCATCAGTAACACTATTAAGTAACACCTTTTTGTAATTGTCATCCGTAAAAATCACAAGTTTAACATAAAATAAAAAATCACATATATATAATAATTAAAATAAAATATATATATTTACATTAAAAACACGTGGAAACCTAGGAAATAATAGGGTGCTTAAAGAAATATTAGCGTGTAAATTATACTAAATACTTTATATTATTATATAATAATATATAACTTTATACGAAATATGCAATACAAAATATTATTAAAACTAATAATATAATATACGAAAGCAAAACATAACAAGTTTACCATTTATACGGGCCCTTTTTCATAAGCCACGAACAAAGTGCGACACCAACGATCGACTGTTGCCCAAACCAATCAAAGCGCGACATCGACGATCGACCGTCACCCAAACCAATCAAAGCACGATACCGATGATCAACCGTCGTCCAAACCAATCAAAACATGGTAGCTTCTTACTTTCGCCATGTGAGGTGTTAATGGAAATTGACATAGAACTACATCACAAAAATATTACAATAGCATGGGACACGTGACTTTGTCCAACCAATCGAGGGAGGTTACACGGATTGAAGATTTTCACCATTGATTAACATACGATCAAGGGCTGAGGAGGAAAAGAGAAAACACAAATATTGTGATTGTGTTTATGATCAATCATCGACACGTGGCCCCTTTCTTGCCCAATCAAGAGACAAGCATGCAATATTTAATTATCATCGTCGATTGACATAGGATCGACAAACAATATTGCCCCAAAATTTAAAAATCCTAATCGCCATAAATTTTAGGGTAAACACCACCACTGTTGATAGGTTTTCAAGGTAAATCACTGTAGATTCTAGGGTAAATATCACCATCGTTGATAGGTTTTGAAGCCATCAATAAAAAAACAAAGCAATATCCATCGTCGGAGGAAATATAACGACGCTGCAAGCGACCATGTAGACGAAACAAACCAGCACCAACCTGAATCTAGTCATAAATTGTAGAATATTGAGGGGATTTGAGAGAATAGTCAGAGTAGAAAGGTCGATATTGTGTAATTTTGCCTATGCTAGCACTAGATTTGGTCAAAATTGCAAGTTTTTTTTTGCAGACGTCGAAAGGTGGCAAACCTGTGGTGAAAGCGATAGGTAAAATATTATTACTATTTAAATTTTGTTTTTTGTTTTTGTTTTTTATTTTTGTTGTTGTTTTTTATAGATATTCTGCCCTTTACTCTGTACATACATCAGAAAGAAACACAAAAGTAGGCAGAGATTAAGAAAAAAAATGAAATTTTATCTTAGGGTAAAATTTGGAAAAAAACATAAATTTTGTTTCAGCGTAAAATTTGGGAAAAACATGAAATTTTGTTTTAAGGTAAAATTAGGGAAAAATAGAAAATTTTGTTTTAGGGTAAAATTAAGATGAATTGTGGAGATTCTTTTTGAAGATATATCTGTTAAATTACAGGTTTTATTTTTTTGAAATAATAATAGAAAAAAAAAGGAAAATTATACAAAAATTATAAATTTAGGGTAAATTAGGGCTTAAATATTTTAAAGATTTTAAAGATTTTGAAAAAATAGAAAAAATGGAAACTCTTGTTAACTAGCGGAATATGGTTATTGAATATGCAATCAAATATATACATCAACTTAGGCTATCAATAGCTCTAACTAAACGAGCTAATAGTGCTAACTCACTAACTAATCAACAAGTATTCGCTAACAATAGAGGTTAGCGAAACTACTAACCTAGGATAGAAACCTAGGTAAAACTAACTACTATAAGAATAATGTAATAACTACAGTTACTAACATAGTAACTCTAACATCCCCCCTTATTACATTATTTGGGTAAAGTAATAACTACTAGCTACACTATCATCCCCCCATACAACAATATTTGGGTAAAGTATATAACTGCCCCAATACAGTGAAGAAGAAGAAGAGAAATGAAAGAATGGTGGCTTGTGCTTTGTCTTCGGCTCTGGCTCTGGCTCATGGCTTTGGCTCTGGATCTAAGCATACCTCTAGAATTGTACCTCTGGGTCTATCTCGGGATCTTCCTGTGAATCTGCCTCTGGATCTGCCTGTAGATCTGCCTCTGGAACTTTGTCTCTGAGTCTGTCTTTAGGTCTATCTCTAGGTCATTATCTTTGGGACTGCCACTTGGTCTGTCATTGGATTTGCCTTGGGGTCTACCATAGGTTTTACCTTTTCGGTAGAAGCCATACAACATTTCTTTCATCATGGTCCATTGTGTGAGATCTGTCCATCCACAATCAATATGAACCTTGTTGGCCATTTTTAGTTTGTACCAACAACTTGAAGAAGAGTGATTCGTACATCCATAAGAATCACAAGGATGTAATATCCAACACTTAGCTGCAACATGTTTTGTATTTCCACAATGACTACAACAATGCTTTTTAGGAGTTGTAGGAGATTTAGGTTTTACAAACATAGAATTACTGGTACTTGCATGTCCAGTATAGCCAAGGCCTTCATGCTTTGCCCTGACACTTAGCATTATTGGAGATTTAATGCCTTGTTCCTGTTTACCTAATCTCTCACCATTGAATCCCATTTTCTTCATAATTTTGGAACCAAATCCTTTGGTGTGTTTTTCAAAACACCCAATTTCATCATCTTCATCAATGCTTTTAACAATATTGCATTTGTCACTATTGATGAGAGTATGGAATTCATTTTTAGGAGGTTCAGTTTTTAAGTCACTAGTGTCACAAGCAAAATCTTCTACTGTGATGAGATCACCTGTGCTACAACTGATATCTTCCATCATAGGCATGAGGTCGCTTGTATCACAACAAGCATTGGCCATCATGGGCTCAAGGTCACATGTGTCACAACAAGCATTCGCCACCATGGGTTGAAGGTCACTTGTGTCACTACAATCATCAACCATTTTGACCTCTGTTTCCTCACTAAAGTCCCTGTAGATTTTACGTTGGGCAATATCAAGACAAAGCAATGATATGTAGACTGCCCTTATGACGCCTATAAGGATTTGAACACCGTTCTTCTGAAGATCTTCAGAATCTTCAGAATCTTTGAGAATGGATTTTACACCACTGCGTAGTGTAGAATATTTTTCATCCTCATAAAAATCCATTCCTTCCATATCTGGTGGAAATTAAGGACCTTTAACTGATTCAATAACATCAGTTTGTTTAGGGGCTTGATTTTTCTTTGATCTGCCCATTTTTAAGGTGTCGGTCACTACCGAAAATGCACCTTTTACAACAAAATTTTGCAAAATAATTTGACTAAGGTGTCGATCACTGCCGAAAATGCACCCTTATAAGTCTTCCCCCCTTGATTTTGCAAAAAATTATATCTCCCCTGTACGGGGTTCCAAGGGGCAGCGCAAAATGGGTGCTCCAGAAGGCTTTTTTTCACTGGTTTGTAAAAAAATTACAATATTTGCCTCTTAGGCAGATTAGCACAAAAATGTCATCAAAAAAATCCCCTCTTGGGTGGAGAAAAGAAATATCGCCCCCTTGTGCAAAAAATGGCAACTTGTGAAGCTTTTACAAAAACTTGCCACTTAGGCAAATGTGCAATGTTGGCATCAAATAATTCACCAAAAGAAAATCCCTCTTGGTTATAAGGTCTTCAAAAAAAATATTTCTATTTATGAAGCCTAACAAAAATGAGATTTGGTGATGAATTAATGCCTTTCTTTGTGCTCTCAAATTGCCCTCCTTGTTACAAAATGGGCAAAAATTTAAATAAAGGTAATCAAAAGATTTTAATTAATAAAATAATTTTGATTTTTATTAAAAAACCATTAAAAATGATTTTTAATAAAAAACAAATATTTAAAGTATTAAAAAAAAACTTTGAAAAACCTTTAAAAATAAACTTACCCCTCTTTTGTTTAATTTTTTCCAGCAACAAAGCTAAAAAAGAATATTGCCCTTTGTGAAAACTTTTGGTGCTTCAAAAAAAAAAATCACTTTATTTGTCGATGGGGTTTGAACCCCCGAGATGGCAATCCGCAACGCCTTTCCTGATGGCCTCCTACCAACTCGGCTACCACTATCGGTAGATGGTCAATGGTCAAAAACCTATCTTAGTCTGTCCGACCGCATGGGACCCAGACCTGCATCAATCTCTCTCTCAGCGTTGTACCGTAGGCAGCTCCTCCACCAGTGGTGACATCCATCTGCAGTGGCACGATCTCTGAGCGACGTTCCCACTCAACCTCCTCTGTGTAGCCAGTTTGTGAGCCCAAAAATTTGCAAATCATGAATATAGCACGTTTCTACCTTTGATGATTAGATGTCCACTGATGGATGCTCAGAATTGCCATCCACATCGTGCTTCGATCCATGGTTTGGGTCGGCTATGTGGATTCACTTCAGCACTGCAAATCGCTCAACAAGCCATAGTTTTTTTTTTTAGTCGATGTCTACAGTTTTTCAATCTACTGCTCAGGTCTACAACGGAAAAACAAACATCCTCTACTCTCTGCAAATACACCAGTCTCCTTCTGCGCACGTCCATGATCATCCACGATCACCCACTGAATCTCTACATGTGGTTTCAAGGCATTGCAAAGTCTCTGATGATGGATTGCCTGAATAGGCTGCCAATAGTGATTATGTCTCCCATAAATCTAATACTGCGTCACTGGCCTATCTACGAGTGTCTAGAGGGGGCTTTCGAGATCAACCAACAATACGTCCAAATTGTGGGTTCTCAAACTACCTGAAGATACTGCAAATTTATGATGATGCGTCACACCCTCAACCCACGGTCGATGTACAGGTTTACTTGAATGTTCGCTTGGCGTAACATCACCTCAATCAATTGGCATATATTTTCTACCTGCACAATTGATCTCTGTCTCGTTGCATTCAAAAAAAGATCTAAATTCACTCGCTTTTGCACAATCATTAGAAATATACTTCAATGGTTATGGAACAATGAACCTTCCATAAAATATACCGTCCAATATTAGCTTCACCCGCCAAGGGATAAACACAATCGTAGAGTGAAATCATGGATTTCGATACTTTGATCCTCCTAGAAAACGTCGAGCATCCACCAATTGAGGGTGAAGGTTTCAATCTATCACGTTAATCCCACATTTGGGACATAGCGGATACAAAGCAATATATTAACACAAACACGCAGTAAGGTAAAATGTCTACCAATTGGTAGGCGACCCTCCTTTAAACCTTTTATCTACCAAATGTGCAATCACAGTCCTCCGCCATCAGATCCACATCTCTGTTGTGGTGTGTCAGGTCATCGCCTCATGCCCAGTCACAGTCCTAGGTCCTCCATCTAGCCGAAAGTTGTCTGACAGTCCACCTAGGCTTAGGTTGTTAGTTCGCCGCCCAATAGCGATCTTCAACGCTTAGGGGTCTGCATCATCTAGATTGGTGGTCCAGTCTTTCTAGTCTCTGTGCATCGTAGGGCCAAGGCCAAATCTATAGAAGCTCCAGCTTAGGTCCAGCAAAGTTCTAAGGGTTTCGTCAGCATTCGTTCGCATGTAAGGTCCAGGTCACCACACCAGTCAGGTCTCGTCATTCGTCCGATCAAGTCAGTTCTAGGTCAGAGGTAGATCTGACTCACCTCGAGAAGTGTGTCCCTCATGAAACCTCCTCCCAGATCCGTAGGTATCGAGTCGTAGCTCTGATACCATGTTAAGTAGCGGAATATGGTTATTGAATATGCAATCAAATATATACATCAACTTAGGCTATCAATAGCTCTAACTAAACGAGCTAATAGCGCTAACTCACTAACTAATCAACAAGTATTCACTAACAATAGAGGTTAGCGAAACTACTAACCTAGGATAGAAACCTAGGTAAAACTAACTACTATAAGAATAATGTAATAACTACAATTACTAACATAGTAACTCTAACAACTCTTATGTATTACAAATTTTTACAATAATTTTTTTTGAAAAAATTGAAAAAACTTGAATTAAAACAAAGATCAGTTACAAAAGGGAGAAGAGCCTTCCCATCGAGAACAAAGAAAACACAAGATTACAAGGCGCAAAAACGGGACACAAACCACCTTTGACCATAAAAAGTCAACAAGTCACGATATCGCGGCAACTAACCATCCTTGACCGCGACAGAGCGACATGTCGTGAAATCGTGACATGTCACAATTTTGTGACAACTATCCAACCTTGGCCGCGATGAGGCAACAAGTCGCGATAGCACGACAACTAACCTTCCTTGGCCGCGACAGAGCAACATGTCACGATATCGTGACAATAATCCTTCCTCGACGGCGACAGAGCAACATGTCACGAAATCGTGACAACTTTCCTCCATTGGCCGCGACGGCGCAACACGTCGTGATATCGCGACAAATTTCCTCCCATGGTCGTGACAGTGCAACATGTCACGAAATCGTGACAAATTTCCTCTGGAAACCACGATGACGCAACATGTCACAAAATCGCGACAGCTTTCCTCCAATAGCCGCGATGACGCAACATGTCACGATATCGCGACAACTTTCCTCCAATGGCCATGATGGCGAAACATGTCACGATATCGCGACAACTTTCCTCCAAAGTCTACGATGGCGCAACATGTCATGATATCATGACAGCTTCCTACCAAAGGTCGTGACTGCGCAACAGGTTGCGATATCGCGATAGCTTCCCTCCAAAGGCCGCAATGGCGCAACATGTCACGATATCGTGACAGCTTCCCTCCAAAGTTCGTGATGGTGCAACATGTCATAATATTGTGACAGCTTCCCTCCAAAGGCCGCGACAGTGCAACATGTCACGATATTGTGACAGCTTCCCTCCAAAGTCTGCAACGACACAACATGTCGCGATATCGTGATAACTTCCCTCCAAAGGCCGCGACGACGCAACATGTCGCGATATCATGACAGCTTCCCTCCAAAGGCCGCGACGGCACAATAGGTCGTGATATCATGACAAAAACCACCCTTAGCATTTTCTTTTCTCATTGTCTCAAGGATCTTTCAAGTCCCTGCCTAATCACTTCATCCTCCAAAGGCATGTCACTGTGCAACTGCACCCCTACCTCTTTCTCAGCACCCATCTTCGCAAGAAAATTGACCGCTTTATTTAAATCTCTACTCACATAAACGGGAATCACATCATCTAATTCCCTCCATAGTTCCTTGATTTGAGAGACCAGAATCCGCAACCTCCATGCTTTCGAAGCAAAGTTCCTCATGTAGTCTAAAGCGCCAACCAGAATTTGAGAATCAAATTCGAGAATTAGCCTCCTGTGGCCCTGATTAACAGCCTAGATGGAAGCAGATTTGATAGCAATGGCTTCTGCTTCATTGTTTGTGGCTCTTTCCAAGCCTTGTAGTTCCAAATAGAGCACTGAACCAGCATGATCCCGACAAACTACACCAATTCTGGCACTACCCGGATTGCCTTTTGCAGCTCCATCAGTATTGATTTTAATCCAACCTTCTAGGGGTGGTTTCCAGCTAGCTCTGTCCTGTCTCTCTTGCTCTTCAGCTCCCTCTTCTAGTGGCCTAGGACCAACCTGATTTTCCTCTTTAGCATAGATGGCAACAGTTTCTGTGACTTTGCTCCAGATGACCTGCCAAACTCCATCGAGCGAGGAGAAAGTTTCTCTAAAAATACGAGAATTTCTCTCCAACCACACTTGCCACTAGATGAAAAGTAAGCCAAGCTCCCAACCAATTCGAAGAGATTTAGATTTAAATCTACCCCTCTTCCATATTTCCCAAATATTGTTCTGATTCAGATCACCATTAGCCTGGAGTTTATAGTGAGAGAACCAACGCTTCCAAATCTGATGCGTGAAAGGGCACTCAAACATCAGGTGATTAGTTGTTTCCTCGTTCTTGTGGCATAATACACACTAAGATGGACCAATGATTCCTCTACTTCTGAGATTGTCAAAAGTGAGAATTCTATTGTGCATAAACTGCCAGGCAAAGAAATTTACTTTCGGCCAGCCCTTCGAATGCCAAATCTTTCTCCAATATTGAACCAAAAATGAATGTGGGGGAGGCTCTGGGAGGATCTTTTCGTATCCGTCCTTCACTGTATATACACCAAGGTTCCCATAACCCCAAGCTAATTCATCCTCCTCGTCTCTCCCTGTGAGAAACCTTTCTGTCAAGATTTTGGTCAAGATGGGTGCCAGCTCCGAAGGGATTGTAATTGGCCACTCCTCCAACCTCTTAAACTTCTTAAACTTATACTCCCCCATTTGGCTAGTGTTGAAATAACTTTCAATTTGGACCCAACCCTTGGCTTCTATGGCAGATTTAATTGGTTGTAATTTGGGGAACTCAGCAATGATGGGTGGGTACTGGTCCCATGAATCAGTCCAGAAACGTGCCTTCTCCCCTCTCCCCACTTTCCAAAACAATTGGTCTTTAATAACCTGAGATCCAAGCTTGAGAGCCTGCCACACTAAGGATCCAGTACCATCGAGAGGGAAACGGCCCACCTCATTGGGGTGAACATGACCCAAATATTTACTAGTTAGGATTCTACTGAATAAGGAGGTTGGTTGGGAAATCCACCTCCAGTACAGTTTTCTAGCCAAAGCTTTGTTATTAAGCTTGGATCTTCTCAGTCCCAGCCCTCCTTTTTCCTTGGTTTGGGTAACTTTATCCCAACCAACCAAGGCCCATTTCCTCTCCCCTTTTGCTCCTTCCCATAAAAATCTTCTAGCCATTTTGTCCAGCTCTTTCCATATAGTATGTGGGACAGCCAGGATAGAGAATTTATAAATTGGCATGGCCTGAATAACTGACTGTAAGAAAGTTAATCTACCCCCATAGCTTAACCATTTATGATACCAATGATTCATTCTATCTTTGATACCATCCAAAAGATCCTTCCATATATCTATTTTTAATTTTTTGAAATGCAAAGGAACCCCCAAGTAAACCACTGGAAGAGAAGTCCTTGTGAATCCCAAGATCTCTATAACTCTGTCCTGTAGCCTTTGGTCAAGATTGAAAAAGACCACTTTGGATTTTTTATCATTGATGACTTGGTTTGAAGCCCTTAGGTAGACATTAAGAGTATCTCTGATTCCTCTAGCTTCCCTGAAGCTGGCCACTCCAACCAATCATGTATCATCCACAAACTGTAAGTGAGTCAAAATTTCCTCACCCACCTTGATACCTGTTAGCAGGCCTTGATGTCTTCTCCTCAAGAAAAGTCTACCTAATCCTTCAGCCAAAATGAGGAAAAGATAGGGAGAGCAAGGGTCCCCTTGACGAAGACCACGTGTGGCTCCAAAAGGTTGCAAGGGGAGACCCTTGATTAGAACATAATAAGAAGGCGTAGAAACACAACTCATGACCTAGTCTATCCAGTCCTGAGAGAAACCAAAGGCTGCCATCATCTTTGACAAGAAACTCCACTCCACCCTATCATAAGCCTTGGACATATCCAGTTTAATGAACATTCCTTTATTACCAGATTTTTGCATTGTATGGATTGCCTCCTGAGCGAAAACCACCCCATCCAAGATCTGTCTACCCTCTACAAAACCCCCTTGCTCTGAGGAGATAATGTTATGAAGGAGAGGTTTTAGCCGTTCAGCCATTATCTTTGTGATTATTTTATAAATCACGTTGCATAAGGCAATAGGTCTGAAATCGGAGATATGAGCCCCCTCCTCCCCTTTTGGAATTAAAGTGATGAAGGTATGATTTATTGCCTTAAGCATTCTTTTATTAGTTCTGGACTCCTCTGTGATAGCCAAAACATCCTCCTCCAAAGTATCCCAAAAGGCCTGAAAAAACTCAATAGGAAAGCCATCTGGACCTGGAGAGTTACCAATACTCATTCCAAAGACTACATTCTTCAGTTCATCTCTATCAATGGGTCTAAGAAGGGTCTGATTTTCTTCTTCAAAGATAACAGAGGGTATGACATGAATAACTTCATTTTGAGCCTCTACATCTTGCTCCATACTTTCCTTAAAAAGTTTAGAAAAATAATCCATTGAATGGGAATGCATACCAGGAAGAGTATCAAAGGAGTGTCCATTCTCATCTTGAAGGGCTTCCATGTTATTCATCTGTCTCCTAGCACAGGCTGATCGATGGAAAAATTTGGTGTTTCTATCACCTTCTAATAACCAAGTGTTTCTTGCTCTCTATTTCCAGTAAGTCTCCTCTTGGTTATCAATGTCCTCAACCGCTTTACGCAAAGCATCATCCTCAGTTTTGAGCTGCTCTGTAATTGTTCCTTCCCTAAAGTGTTTTTGAACCTCATCCCATCTGGCCACCAAGGGAGCTCTTTGGAGCTAGAAATCTAACTTATTAGCTTGCCTCCATTGTTTCAGTTGAACTTTGACCAAATGAAGTTGTTTGTGGAATCTAAACATTGTTGTCCCAAAAGGTAGACGGCCTTCTTCCCACCACTGCAAAATTTTCTTTCGAAGGTCCTCCTTTTGTAACCAAAAATTCTCAAATTTAAAAGGTTTATGATGTTGCCCTGTCATAGTCCCTCCCTCCAACAAAATGGGAAAGTGATCTGAAACTGGGCCCTCCAAAATCTGGAATTTAGTATTCCACTTTACAAATGCCTCCTCTGAGACCAAAAAATGGTCTAGCTTTACCTTCCTGCTATGTTGCTCCCTCCTCTTGTTAGTCCAAGTAAAGTAGGTTCCAGGGCCTTTAATATCCACTAAGTGAAAGGCCTGGACTTGGGCAATCAGAAGTCAATCCCCTGGATCCAAAATTGGGGTTCCACCTTCCTGATCTCGAGCAGATAATTTAGCATTAAAATCCCTAGAAATAATCCAGTCTAAATCTTCCCTTGAGGACCTCATGTTATGTACAACTTTCCATTGAAGCCTCTGGCCATCAAGGTTTTGAGCCCCATAAAAATTTGTGATTAAAACATGTTCAGTTGTGACATTATTCCTAAAATGAGATGTGAGAACACCCCTCCAAGATATATGTTCTATTGCAGTCCATTCCAGAGGGTTCCAAAGAGTAACAATCCCCCCGAGGCACCTTGGGCAGCCACATCCATATGACCAGTGCCCCTCCAGATTCTATTAACTGTTTTACACATAAGATCTAAAGACATTTTTGTCTCCTGGATAAGCAAAAAAACTGTTTTACATTTTCCTAAGAGTCTTTGAACAGCAGATTGATGGGTTCTACTGTTTAAACCCCTAACATTCCAAGATTGAATAATCATTGAAAACCTTGAGAGCAGTAAGAATCAATTGTCCTCACCGATCCTCTAGTGATCAGCTTGTCTCCTTGAACTGCTAGTAGGTCCTTATTTGATTTTATGCCCGCTCCTTGAGAGTTGCTATTTTTGGATCTCTTTTCCACCTGAGTTATCCCTAGGGCTGGCATTTCTCTGTTCTTTTCTGCAATTCCCATGCTGAAATCCTTAATTACTGGCTGTGCTTGGGAGTGCACTATCAATGCCCCTGCATTCTCTGGCTGCGGTAACTCAGTGGACTCAATCACCTGTTCTAAGACAGGGGGAGATGAATGAGAAGCATGAGTGTGGATGTTATTGTCCTCAATATTCCCATCCACTCCTTCCATTACTTGATCCTCTTGATCCACTAGTGTCTTAAAAATTTCATATCTATTGGCTGGCTTGAGTTGTGATTGCTCCTTACCATTTTTCTTTTGCTTTCTCCTTCTTTTGGGTTGTTCAAAGCCATATTTCTGAACATCATTACCCTGAGGAGTATTGGATGGTTCTTGGGCAAGAGTAGACTTACCCTCTTTGGGGTGATTTGGCATTCCAAGCGGGGCCTCTGATTTTGTGTTCGAAATATTTGGACAAAACCAGGCCAAATGCCCATGTTTGTGGCAAACTCTGCATCTGAAGGGTAGAGCCTCATAATCTAGCTGTTGGATCCAAGATAGTCCTACTAGTTCAAGTTCCACCTATGTCGGTAGAGGCTGGCTAATATCCATTTCCACGTAAATTCTTGCAAAGATAGCTGTGTTACCTTCTATGGTGTCCTTGGAGGCACCCAGATGTCTATCGAGGGAGTTACCAATCATTTCTAGAACTTGCTCACCCCAAAACTCCATTGGAAGAACGTACAACTGGATCCAAATCGGGATAGTCATGGGTTCAATATGAGGATCGAAACCCTCTCTCCAGGGTTGAACAAATAACCCTGCCAGACCGTGGTTCCTCTTTTCTGATTCAAATGCCCTGTTTCTATCGGCTAGAGATGAAAAACTAACAATGAAATACCCATTGCTAATAAACCATAAGGAGTACTCACCATGAGGCTCCCAGTTCTGTCTAACCCAGGTATGCAAGAAATTCAGGGTAGGTCGGATACCCATGAATTTACAGATCAGATCATGGTTAGCTCTGTATATGATTGTGTCTTCGACCATCTTTGGTTCGATGACAATCTTGGGTCTTGAGGCGGATTGTGGAAGGCATCCATTAACTCGATGTGTTGTTGAGCTCTTGCCAGCGTTCTTGAAGAGCGTATGAAGAGTATTTCTCTAAGCTTTGTCATTGGAAGACGAAGAATTTTCTTTTAGCAATTTAGCGTAAGAGCTCTTTCTCCCAGAGAGAGGGTCTGGAGGAGACCCCATTAGGCCCTCCTGGGGTAGCAAACGTTCCTTCAGATCCACAGTAACCAGAAAAACACTACGGCAACCCACCTGATGCCCTGGATTTTCCTTCGCTCCACAAACCCTAGAACATTGCCTGTTGCCTGCTCAGAAATTTTCCCGGCTAGAGCGCCAAAAAAAAATTCTTGCACTCTTTTGCCAGTGGTTTGTTTATTTTAAATCAAATTTTTACAATAATTAAAATGTTTTTTTACATAGATATTGTAAGGTTACAATAGGGTTTCAAACAACTATTTGATGATGCCTTTCATTTTACTTTTAACCATAAAATAAAGTAAAATTCTAAATATAAAAAAAACATATAATAATAAAAATAAAATATTTTTAAAGGCTCTGCCGACCTCGAAAGGAAATTTGTTTGTATATAAATTGCAGGGTTCTTGGTGAAAAAGTTGAAATCCTCGATTTCAACCCTCAGTCATCACCATGCCTAAACCCGTGTTTCAAAAATGAAGTGAGTCGTCTATTGAGACTCAAAACCTGAGCAACTTTTTCGTTGAGCTTTTTCTTTTCTCAATGGTGGGAGGCATTAACTAAGTTTAAAGGTCATGATTTAGGAGTGTTTAGGCAATTTATATTGAACTGTAACCTTGACACCATGTCTACCTGTGTTGGAGGACTTCAGCTAGACCTAAACCCTAGCCTGATCTCTGAAGTGTTGGGATTACCTGAGGTTGGTCTACCTTATTATAAAGATCCGTCAAAAAGCGTCGCCCAATTGGTGATAAAATTTGGTGAGAAATGTACAATTCTTAGAGACAAGGAGGGAGCAATCAAAGGGGTTTCAACTTCTACACTTCCCCTCCTATGGCAAGAAGCAGTTGTCATTATTATTAAGTTCTTCACTGTTGAAGGACGAATGTTTGTCTTGTTAGCTTACCACATCCGTATGCTAATGAATTTGAAATTTCTAGAAAAAAATGACTGTGTTATCAACCTCCCTTATTTTTTGTTCCAATCTTTGAAATCAATTGTTTTAAGAGTAAAATCCAAAAATTCTCGAAAAACTCAAAGTTGCACCTGATTGCGCACCATGGTTTAATTAAATTAATTATTCTAAAAAAAGATCATGAAATGAAAGTGTCCTGGAACCAGATCGTGGATGAATCCAACTTACCTGAGTGTCCAAAATCCACTAAATCTGAGGAAGAACAATCAACAGAGGAAGAACATGACTCTGATAGCCAGGATGAAGAGCCTGAAAGCCCAAAAAAAAAACTTAAATATGGGAAATTTAAACTTCGAACAGATATCAAAAAGCAAAAGAAAATTGTAGAAATTTTTAAACAAGAATATGAACAAGGGATTGAATAATAATTACATGTAAATGAGTCTATTGTAGAGACCCTATCCTACCTTCATGCACAAAATACAGTGTTGCAAATGAAAATCGATAGGCTAAGAGAGGATTTTACAAAACAATCTAAAATTATCCAGTGACCTCTTGTTGTTCAGATTAAATTAATTAAGCATCTTTCTACGGATAAGACACCAAGACCTGTGGACTCTGTCAACCGACCACCACTTGTTGAAGTCTCCCTGCATAAAAGTTATACTTTCGGTAAAAAGCTAAAAATTTGATAAACTTCATAAAACAAGTGTACATTAATAAACCAATTAACTTTTCAAAGATCCTTGAGGAGGACAGTTCCCAGCAAATTCTTAGTATTACGCAACAAAATCAACCTACAAAATTGGATCTGCTTGCCAAGGAATAAAATGCATTAAAAAGTCTTGTCTTGGATGTAGGGATGCCTTTGGAGCCTGATTCGATGATTAACAATGAGGAACTCCATCCTTCGTAGACAAAAGATATAGAGCGGAAAGAAAGTGCTCAAGAGGTTGAGCACATCAAAACAGTTATGGTGGAAACACCAATTGCAGCAGTTGCAGCAACTGTAGATCAACGAGCTAAGAAACAGGTACAACGAGTAAAACAAGAGCATAAATTACCAGAACCAAGACCACGATCATCCCGGATTTCTTCTCAACACACACTAGTTGGATAAACAATAAAAAACTATTATTTTATTAATTATTCAGACTTATGTTTTTATGTATTAATCATATCTGTCGTATATTTTATCTGTATATTTTTATGGTATGACATACGTAATATGTACAGTTAATATTTGAAATGTTTTTGTTGAATTATAGTTTCTAATAGAAACTGTTTATTTCTCAGTTTTGTGAAATTTATAATATTTTAATAAATAAATTGATAAGATATTTTATGTACTTTAGATAACTGATTATTTTTCTTATTCTCTTGAAGAGACTTAGCATAATTCTGTTAAAAATATCTGTATTTAAGCTATTTTAAAAAAATTGGCAAAATCATGTGCATGTTTTAAAATCATTTTAGATTTTTTAAACAGTATTCATTGAGATTCTGATAATAATTGTGATGACTTATGATATTCTTTCTATATTTAGAATTTTAGTTCTGAATATTTGATGCATGCATAAGGTTGTTATACTCTATACTAGAATTGTTTCATTGTTACAATTATATGATGATTATGATATGTTTTATATGAATTATTACTGAATAAAGTGTGATTTATTATGAAATTTGATTAATTATAGTAATCTAACAAATGTGTTTGATTTATACCAAAATTATCTGAGGTTTGAGGAAAATGTAGGAAAAAGTGTTGATAATTGGATTGCAGAACTTTGGAGTGCGCCTCAGACGAGAAGACGGACCAAGGATAAAGATAGAACACGATGACAATAGTAGTTGACCCTATTACTGATGTATATTACTGAAGGTAATTACTGAAGAATATTTTACCAGCAGTTACCAAAGGAAAATAAAGGTTGTTGACTTACATGCCACATCAGTGACGACACGTCAAGTTTGGATGACAACAAATATTTTCAGCAAAATATTTCATACTATCCGCAAGAATTTTTCAATTGATAAAAGTGGTTATTTGCTTAATAAAGTTTATACTCATATTATTATGAGATATAGACGCAAGACTGTTAGAATTTTCCTATAATATAGGACATGAGGTCCCAATGTATATCTTGCGAATCATTCAAAATAATATTGTCTTGTTAGGTTTGTTTGTAGGATGCCACTTGGATCAGTCAGAATATTTATCAAATCCAAGTAGGAATATGTATTATGTTAGGTTTAGATTATTTTGGTTGATGCATAGTTATCGCATCAGAAAGTCCACAAAATCCACATGACAAAATATGTGGAGAAATACTGTTTGGAATTGTATTAGTTACAATATAAATTACATAGGAGAGACCTTGAAAAGTCTCTCGGTCTGCTGTCTTTTGGAAAAATACAAGAAATTATTGTTCTAAGTTTACAATTCTAAAGAAACACGCCATCATGTACAACTGAATCTCCAGTAATAAAAGTAGCATTTTCTTCACAAATGGTAATTTGTATCAATTTCATGTGTTGTTTGATTTATGCTATATAAATTGTGTTTATCTGTTACCTACATTCACAAAATAGACATAATGTTAGTATTAGTTATGAAATCTAGTTACTAAGATAAAGTAAACTAGGGGAGAAAGACTTACACTATACTCTAGGAGGCAGGTCCCACTCCTATAGACATTTACTTGAGCTCTTGCCCCTGCAATAGGTTAGGATTAGTTAGCCTTAAATTAAACTGCATTTCAAATTACATAAAATAAGATAGATTGCACGAGGATCCTCACAAATAAATTAAATCACATTATAAAAAAAATAGTTTACAAACAATTAAACGCATCAGTAAATCAATTCATCGATAATTTGGTGCATCAATAAATCAATTCATTAGTAAAAGTAAATTATCATTGCATTATTTTTTCATACCCTACACCATTTATTTATGCACCAAATTTAATTATGTTTATTACTTTCTTGTACACGTGAAACCTGAAAAAGAAACTTGAGCTAAGCTTAGTATTAATCCCCATGGTATAATCTATACAGGATTCCTACTCTTTAAATCTAACCTTGATTTCCCTCGGATTGATAAAATTAAATGTAAGCTCTATAGCTGATCAAAAAGGATGTTGATTTGGGAAGCCAAATAAAAAGATCACGAATATTAAAAAGTAGGGCTAATCCCACTAATAAAAATAACAAATGATGATGAAAATGATATAATGGAATATCAAGGGTATGAATAAGACCCCTAAAAAAGAGTTATTAAAGTATTAATAGGTTGTTATAGTCTTGAGTTTACTTTAATACAATATATAAAATTAAGTAGCGAGGAATGTAAAGATGCTTTTGAATAGATTTGGAAGATGTTTAGCAATTTCTTCTATAGGAGGTTCGAGTGGTATTGAAACAATATGGAACAAATGTAAATGGGGTGGACAATTGTTAGAAGTAAAAAGTAATTAGGTTACTATATTGTTTTGTAGAAAAGAGAAAAACATCGAAGTTGGAATTATACATGTATATGCTCCAAATATAGTTATTCCTTGTAAAATATGTTGGAAAGACCTTAGCATATTTTTATCAAATACAATGATGATTTATAAGTGTGATTTATTAATTTTTGGGGTTGACTTTAACATAGTTCTATATCCTTTGGAAAATAAGGGTGGTACTTTGGGATGGTGCAAATCAATGCAATATTTTGCTTCATTTTCAATTCATTGGCCTTTGGGATGTTATTCCTTCAAGTTTTTAATATGCATGGGATAAAAGACACATTGGGAAAACTTATATAGTACAAATATTGAATATATTCTTGTTATACAACACATGTCTCCAAATAATATATACAATATCTTATGATATTTTATTGCAAGCAGGACCAAATCACAAACCCATTCTTTTGACTTGTGATTTACCTAATAATGGTCATCTAAATCCATTTTGATTCTAGTCTATATGGCTCTAAAACCTTGATTTCTTTCATATGGTTATGATATTGTGGGATGAAGAAAATTTGAAGGATCATATATGTACAATTTTGTTCAAAAGATGAAATATCTAAAGGAGCAAGTGAATATTTAGAATGCCAAATAATTTTATAGCATCTTTAAATAAAATAAGGAAATTAAATCTAAGTTCAAAAATTTATAAGAGATAGTAGAAATTAATGGAATGGATGAGAATTCTTATGTGAAAGAAAAAACACTTACTTTCTAGTTATTACAAAGCATTGAAAAAAGAGTCATATTGGTTTCAAAAATCTAGGGAGAAATGACTCAAAGAAGGAGATAAGAATACAAAAAAAATCATGCTATAGTAAAAATATTTTTTCTTTTTGTCACATCAAAAATATTTTAACTTTATATAGAAGAAATATTAAGGAAGAAGAAGATATCAAGAAGGAAACAATTAATTAGTTCAAAAGCATTTTATAAGTTATTGGGAAAGATGAGGAAGCATAACATAAGATTTTACAAAATATTCCATCATTTATCACACATGGATACAATGAAAGCTTGATAAAAAAGATATCTATGGAGGAGTTATATGAAGTAGTTTGCTCTTTCCTTTCTAACAAGGCACTTGGCCTTAATGGATTTCTTGAAATTTTATTTCTTTTATTTTGGGATTTATTGAAGCTAACATGGTGGTTGTGATTGGATAGGCTCGCAATAAGGAGGCTAAAATAAGTGAAATCAATGCCACTTTTATTATATTTGTTCCTAAGAAAGGCAAGAAAAAATATTTTGATAATTTTCATCCAATAAGCCTTTGTAATATTATTTATAATATAATTTCAAAAATTATAGCAAACAAGTTGAAGGACATTCTAGATTGTGTTCTCTCAAAGAAATAAGGTCATTTTTTTTCATGGGAAACAAATTATTGATGGTGTAATCATCGCATAGAATGCCATACATTCTCTTCAATCCATTAGAAAACTAGGCATGCTTGTGAAATTAGATATGAACAAATCATATGATAGGGTTTCCTAGAGTTTTCTACATGATATTCTAAAAAGGTTTGATTTTGATCACAATTGGTGTGAATGGATTAAATGTTGTTATAGCACTTTGAAATATTCTATTTTGATTAATGGTTCTCTTGTTGGTTACTTTAAGTCATCTTGTGAACTCTACCAAGGTGATGTACTATCTCCTTCTATTCATTATTCTTGCAAAGACATTAGGAAGAGCTTTCTCAAAGGTAAAAATGAAAGGAAAAATCAAAGATATTCAACTTGCAAAAATTATCCCTTCAAATATCATCTCCAATTTGTTGATGATACTTTTTTTTTGGGTCATCCCTCAATCAATGAGGCCATGAAGTTTAATTTAATATTATTATACTTGTAGACACCAAAATCTAGCCACTTATCATTCATCCATAGCTTCCTGCCACATTTACCTATTTTATATATATAATAAATATATGTATATATGTATGATTTAATCCCAACCATCCATCATGTTTTAATATTAGCCATCCATCAGCCTTAATCCATGCCACTTGCCTAGATTTAATCTCCACCTTTCGTCATGTTTTAATCTTGGCCACACAAATTGTGTCGTTGAAACCCTAACATGACCTAAGGAAGATTATAAACAAGAGTCATTTTTGATGACTCAACCCCTAAGTCCTAAGAAGTTTGCTAAATATTCCCAAGTCCTCGAATCCCTTGAGTTCCTTGGGCCCTCATGTCCCAAGTTACTCTAGCACCCATCACCATCCATTCCATCCATCGTCACCCCTCCTCACATCCTTCATATCCACCATTGTTCCCCTCGTGTAAGCTAGATCTGCCCTACAGGTTTTGCATCACTTTTTTGAATGTCCACCAGCACTCCATTGGCACCCACTTCCTAAGCACCTTTGACAAGGTTATGCACAATGGCAAATATTTACAAATTGGACAAATATTAGGATTTTCAAAATTAGAAATTTGCGAATATGAGGACCCTCGATGTCGGCCCATTCACCTAAAATTTTTAGGACTAATTTTTTCTTAGGGTCAATTCACCATAATATATATCCAAACATAGGCATATTTGTACTCATTGGAAAGCTCTTTTCGAGCCTAATCTAATGGTGGTGTTTTTATAAAGTTATAAGGTGATTTAATAGGTCAAAAGTTGCCCCAAATATGACCTTAATTTTTAGGGCTTCAAATACCCCAAATTTTGGTGTGAATATGATTGATTTGATTTGCTTAGGATTCGCCATGATTCACCTTGAATTTGATTAGGATTCACTATTTTTTTACTATATTTCGGGTCCAACCCCTTATGCATAACCCTGAAATTTGAGCGCTTTCCACCTTCACCAAGTGCTCACAGGTGTTTCCCATCCTTGATCTACTACCCTACGGCTCTCGGGCATTGTTAGGTCACATATGCATCATCATATGCTACAACAATAGTGAAGACAAAAGCGATAAGTCAACGTAAGCAAGGTAAAGAGTCATTGCATTCATTTTAGTATTCTTAGATCTATTTATAGTATTTCCATTCTACAACTAGGGTTTTATAGCTTTCATTTATAAGGGTCTCACGTAGTGGAGCCCTCACAGGTGTTACTAACATTTTGTTGTTATTTTCTGTGTGCAAATCTGAGGAGAACATTCATTTTGGTAGCTGCTTAAGCTGGAGTGGTCCTGCATAGGATACTAGAAAGCCCACTCACTCTTGTTGGGATCAAATATGAGTTTTGAAGACACCACCAACATTGTTGACTAGGGTTTTAGAGAACCCTAGATTTGTAACATTTGTATCAATATAAAATTGTGTTGTAACATTGGATATTTGAGGCTCCCCCTTTATATCAATAAAATATTCTCTTTTGTGCAACATATTGTGTATTGATTGTTATCTATTATATTATTGGTGTTTCATTTTTGCATTCACAAATGGCAATTATGGTGGGACCCACAAAGGGTTCTAAATTTTAAATTATCTTGCTTCTGACTTATGGTTTTTTGTTTTCATGTTGCATATTTCTAGAAAAATAGATCATACAAAATTTGTAAAATCAAGGTTTCTAAGGAAATGTAGAAGTTGTAGAAGGTGTGCAAATACCCAACGACGCTCGTGGGAAATTCAGAAAATATCTAGGGGAATTTTATAAATACATAGTGGCATTTCATAGAGATAAATACATAGGCTTCTTTGTAAGTCTATCATAAAACCCTAACCTCTCTATTTTATGTATTTTTATGTTTTTATAGATTTTGTGTTAAAAAGAACATCATTAAAATTTTGTTAAAAACAAGCATGATTAATCTACATTTTAGGCATTATATTAGTTTTTGCATCCATATTTCATTCACACATTTCACATTTCCAATTGAAATTTCACTATTTTTTGGTGTGCTGCACTTAAAATCTTGCATTATGTTTGCATATGAATGGTTAATTGCATACAATAGTCTGCATTTTTAGGGTTAGGAATTTCTCCTTTTTTTGTCTAAGTAGGAACAACATTAGTATATTGAGAGTACCCCCGCATTTGGTGATTCAAGGCGAAAGAGTAGATGAACCCTCCTCTGTTTAGAGAGCAATCTTAAGAAATGTACTCTACTTCTTTTGGTGAAATTAATATTTTTGGTGTAGGCTTCTAATTTAGACTTGCAAAATTAGTTATTCCTGATATTGTATGTACACCATAAAAATTTGGAATCTTAAAAGGAATCACACACTGCACATATCACTTAAAAAGCGTAATGCATTGGATTTCATCACCAACCATTGCTTGAGATTTTGTGATGGTGGCCTTCATCTCCATCCACCAATCTCTACCCTTAGACACCTTAGGACACCCCCAATCAAAATTTTTGGACTTCATCACCAGTAAGAATCTCATTGCCCATTCTAGCCATAGATTTTACCCATTTTTAATTTAGATTAGTGCATCATAACACACAAAACAAAAACACAAAAAAAAATAAAAAAATATTAAAACAAGATAAAAAAGAATGAGGTAAGACACATTTGTTGCACAAACTTAGGTTTGAGTGTCTTTACTTGATTTGATTTTTGTGAAGCATCATTTACATTTTTCGCACATTGCATATATTTGGTTCATTAGCTTATGGTATTAACAAGAAATCAGAAGAAAATAATGAATCAAATTTCCACACATCAAAACACTGCATCCATGGACTATTCATCATCCTTGCCCACCACTTTTGTGGTAGATTCCCCTAGTGTGATACAAACAAGTTGTTCGGATATGTCTGTGATTCCATCACACACTATATAAAATATTGATGTTTTACACAATTCACCTACTCAACCATTCCATAAACTAAACCATATTCACCAACCATTGACCACAACATCACTCACATAGACATGGCCAAAGTAGAGGATTTTTATAGATTTTCTAACTATTTATTGGAACCAATCCACAACTCACCTAGGCATGATTCTATTTTTCAATAAGAACTTGCTTCTTCCCAGCCTTCTAGCCTAACCCAAGTGTATAACAACCCTCTCTTTGAGGCATCAAGTGCACCTTCCCATCATGTGTCCATTCTCCAACATCCAAGTGCTCCAAGAACTTCCATCCCATCCTCCTATACCACTACCTATGGCAATCATTTGTATGAAGCACATGTCAATGTTGCTTCACAAATGCCAGTATCCACCTCATTTGGGCTTTTTGTAATTCCAGTTTCAACTTATCCCCCACCCACATCATCCATTCTATCCACATCCATGTCATATATCTCAGATCTGGAAATACGTGACACCTAAATAAATTGCTTAAGAAGCAACAGAATACTCAAAAACAAGTTTAGGTGGTCAATCTTAAGCCACAATCTATTTCTACTCAACCCACATCTATCAACCAAATTCCATCTTGGGTACCACAATCCTTTGTGGTTTCCATTCCCACACCACCATCAACCCATGCCATTCCCATAAATCATCATCATATGCATAATCCCCACACATCATCTCCATTCCAACATTCACCATCATTCCTCCATCAACCTTATCATCATCAATCCACTCCTCCACATCATCATCATCTCATCACACCTCAACATATTTCCACTCCACCTTCACAGAATCATCAAGTGATTCAAGGTTTTCACATTCCAAGAGAATACCCTAGGATCCAAACCATGCAACAATAGATTGACAATTTGATGCAACACACTCTTGGTTTGATGAACTAAAATCCCACTTTACATCAATTGATCAATCAAACCATTCACCCTTCGGTACCATCATCGCCATATCCGACAGACTTCACTGTACCAAAGTTTGACAAATTTAAAGGGACTAAGGATCCTAAAGAACATGTGAGAACAATCATACATTCATGCTTTATAATCCAAAATAATGATGCTCTAGTGCTTAGAACTTTTCCTCAGATATTGGGAGGGGATGTTATAGAGTGGTACAATCATTTGCCTCATCATAGTATTTATACTTTTGAGCAATTGGTTGACCAATTCCTTGAAATATTCTCCCTTAATGTTAGAAAAAATGTGTCATTAACTGACTTGTATGCTTTAAGACAACATGATGATGAGTTAGTTTATTATTTTGGCAATCGTTAGAGGACCATCATTACCAAATTATCATTATACCTCCCAATGTAAGAGCTTCTGAGAATGTTTACCAAGATTTGTTTACAACCCATCTCCTGGTTATTATAATTACAACATTATTGATCATTCGAATAAGCTCTTTCCCAAGCTAGTGTCATTAAAGAAATCAAAATCCAAGAGGGCGTACTTAAGCCTAGAAAGAAAGAATGGCAAAATAAGGGCCAATATAAGAGTAATTATTCTGGCCAAACTAAATCAAATCAAGCCAATCCGGCCAACCAAGCCAATCATGTCAATCAAGTGGTCATGAGCCAACCGGTAACTGTTGACAATTTTGTCACATTTCTCAAGGGGTAGAAAAAGAAACCGAATTTTGTACAGATTTTGTAAAGTTTTTCTTTGTTGTCTTTTTTGCAGCAATTTTGGCTTTCAAAGCCACCCCTTTGTATAAAAAGTAGAAAGAAAAAGGCTTCGCTACCGAACAAGCTAGAAAAAAGAGCTTCGCCAAAAAATGAAACCGCTTCGCACCCGAAGTATTTCCAGTGCTACTTCGGGTGAAAATTTTGCGAAGTAGTTTTACTGAAGAAAAACGCAAGAGGATCGATGAAAAGGGGCTTCGGGCCTAAAACATTTCCAACAACTACTTCGGCTAGAGGACCAGCGAAGCAGAACCCGAAGAAGCATTGAAGAATCCTTCGCCAAGAAATTATCAAAACATCTACTTCGGGCCTCTTCACGCCCGAACCATTTCTACTTCGGCAGAAACCATAGCGAAGCATTCACTTCGGCGAGTTTTCACCCGAAGCATTTTCGATCGAAGTTCTGGCAGCCAAAAGAAGTGAAGCATTTTGAAGGCAGGAATGTGTTTCGGCTGAAATCTCTCCGAACCATAATTTTGAAGAGGATCGCGATGAAGTACTTCTCCAAGACATCAACGAAGCAGCAAGGACGAGGAAGACCATTTTGCGAAGGAGTTTTGCTTCAGCCCAGAACCATTGCGAAACGAAGTGGTGAATGAAAACTTAGCGAAGCGCTTCACGGGCACACATTCCAAGCCGGGTATCTTCCCAAGGCGATCAAGTGCCTCATAAATGCATTTTTTTGTGCCCAGCAAGCCCGCTGCTCATTTTTGGCAATCAAAAGTGAAGTATCGAGCCATGATGGAGAACCCGACGAGCATGGCGACCACTCGAGCACCGCACCCGAAGACCAAGGACATCCAGACGGCTCATCAATGCACCTTTCCATGGTTGACCCGGTCACGATTGCCAATTTTGGTAATGGATTTGAAAGCTCGGTCGCAGCAACCATGAGGAGCCAACTTCTCAAAGCTCAAAGATGCACTTCTTCCATGCTTTGTAATTATGATTCAGAGGCTCGGGTCCTCTATAAAAACCCAGGCATTGTAATGAAAAAGGGGGGGGAACTATCTGCTAGAAAGTTGCTGTAACTTGATGTCCTGCGATTAATACTAAGAGACTTTGAGCTCAATTCTTCTCTTTTATGCTGCCTTCTGTGCTTGATTCTTCTATCTCTCTTCATTTGTATGTTGGATGCTGAACTCTGCGTCCGGTGTGCGATCGGGGACAGTGTCCTGAAACTCGTTCGAAAGGATACATAGGAGTAGAAAAGTGTTGTATTAACTTTCTTTTATGCTGCCTGCCTTGCTTGATTCTTCTATCTTTCTTTGTTTGTAGACTGAGATGCTAAACTCTGCGTCCGGTGTGCGATCGGGGACAGTGTCCTAAAACTCATTCGAAAGGATACATAGGAAGGTCGATACTACGTTTCTTTCGTTTTACTCTTGGTGTTCCTTGTTGCTATTCAAGTTATCTATTAGCGATCGTGCTTCCTATTCTCTCCCACCTTAAAACAACAATCTCTCTTCCCTTACCCCTTTTTTATTTATTTCTCTAACCCTTGTCCCTTTTATCTCTTTCCTGCACTCTTGTCTTCAAACACCCAAGTAGTTTAGCATAGGAGCCGGCCTTTCTCCGGAGATTGGCACGAGGGGCATCTCTTCCCTTCGGCCTTTCAATGTTGGTCCAGTTCTAGGGCGCATACATTTACCAAAATCCTTACCTAGGCGGATCTAATGACCAACAGTTTATGGCATGCCCGATGGGACAGACCGTTTTCTTTCCCTCTGCCGATGTATTTGTCTTAGAGAGAGCCATAACCAGTCAAGGTCCCATATTTTTAACGCAAACCCGTCTTCACCGGGGCCAATAGTTCTAACCAGTTCCCGGTGTGACCCGGTCAGTCTCACCTGATTAGTGGTAGTGAGGACCGATGCCCTCATTACTGAAAGACTTTTAGCATCTAGCGACTCTGTTTACCCGAGAATATCTAAGTCGTAAAGACCAGTACCAAAATTCTATGCCTTCATGCAAACAAGATGGAGAGTTAAGAATAGAGGAGAGGAAACCGAGTTCTTTGAGCTAGATATTGACGTCTTCGGGGAACAATCAAGGTTGATCACCCTCGAATCCCTGCTACAAGGAACATCCTCTGTTGGTAGACAAAGCTCAACTTTTGATAGTACAACATCTAGCTTTCCTCCCAATCCTCCCAACTCTCCGAAGCGTCCTAGCCCCTCTATTCCTATTAGTTGTCCTATTAGCAGTCAAGGGGGAGCTTCGAGAATTCCGATTTCTCAAAATCCGGGAGCAAGTATGGCACAAAGAACAACAACAACAACAAATGCAGCAGCCACAGCTGCCCAGATTGTCTCCAACATGGGATTCTTTGTCACCTCTAAATCTAGTGGGACAAGGACAAGTGTCGCCTACTGTCGTGAAGAAAATCCCAACGTTCGATGGAACTGGGAAGACCGCTCTGGAGCACATCCAGGATATAATATCTCTGGCGACGATCCATGACATTACAGAAGAGCCGATTATGGTTAAGCTTCTGGTCCTTTCCCTTAGAGGTAAACTCCTCTACTGGTATAGATCTCTACCACCCGGTAGTATTACAAGATGGGACCAATTAGCTGATCAACTGATGGGAAACTTCAATGAATCCTGTGATCCTACCTCTCTGCTGCACCAGTTCACTTCAATCAAGAGACATCCACAAGAGGAGATCATGGATTTCAATGTGAGGTTCGCTCGAACCTGGTAGAGAGTGCCAGTTGGACTTCGGCCAATCGACGAAGCTGCAGTGCTCTATTTCCTTCGGGCTTTCAACCTCGATATCAGTCTCATGGTAAGATATTCTAACGTTAATACTTTTCTCGAGTTGTATGAGTTAGCTAAGAGAGCGGAGATGGATTTAATAGTTGTGGGCAAGCTCCCCCAAAGGATGTCGATGCCCATACTTCTCGAATTCTTACAACTCCAGTATGCAAGCGCAGCCACTTCGCAAATCTCCCCCACCCCCGCACTCTCGATTTCATCTTGGAATCCGAATCCTGTCGTGTCTCAAATCACTGCTCCACAAATCCATTTCCCTACATTTTCAACTCCACAACCCACTCTCTCTTCGACATTTCCCGTACTACCAGCACTACCTCAACCTCCTGCCCTTCCTCCAATACCGACGATGGCTCCATCACCACTCGCTCCGAAAGCCGATGATATACAAACCAGAATTCTACAAGAAATGCAGTCTCTGAACTCTACAGTTCAGATGTTGTCTAATGACATGACCATTGTAAAAAAGAAGCAAGCACAACAGGAGTTCCTATCGAGGAGATCTTATCCTGCACCTGCACTTACCAAGGACCAAGCAGTCCAGCAAGGGAAGGCTTCGACGAGAAATGTTGCAATTGATGAGGCTCCAAGCACTTTCGACTATGTGTATTGGTGTTCTACGTGCAATGATCCACATGAAGAGAATACCTGCACCCTGCACCAGCATTATGTTCAGACGCTGGCAAACAATAGTCACAGTGGTCAAGTAAACGTCATTAGGCAGATGAGTCACAACTTGGCAATTGGCGAGGAGGAGTCGGTTGCAGTACTTACCCGAGGAGGAAGAAAGACAATAGGAGCAGACGTTACTCAGCTGGCTCCTTCAAAAGAGCAAGGTCAACCCGAGAAAGGACAATCATCTACTTTGACCCCGAGCGAAGCTCCTTCGCCTGCACCAACCAAAGGAAAGGCTCAAAAGGCCTCTGCCGAACCGCCTCAGGAGGAAACTAAGGAACAGGCCAAGGAAAAGCTCAAATTTCCTTCGCTAACTAAGCGACAAAGAGTGGAAGCTACAGAATAGTATCGCACAAGATATGAGCCCAGAAAAGAGCCCGAAGCACCCAAATCCCTGGCATACAATATTGTAGAGGAATTGAAGAAGATTCCAGCCAAGATCAGCCTGTATGATGCACTGCAACTTCCTGGACAAGTAGACCTGCTGCAGGAATCATTAAAGACAATTAAGGTAAAAAAGGCTGCACCGCTAGCCTTGGTACAGACCCTATCCACGTCAATCATGGGGAAGAACAGACCACCCCCGTTCTACCTGTCCCTACAAATGGAAGGGTATATTGTGCATAATTGCATGATTGACTCTGGGGCCACTACAACAGTAATGCCAAGGGCAGTCTACGAAGAAATAGGGATGGAGTATACGCGAAGTAGCCAAGGTGTACTCCAGTTGGATGGTACTCCAGTGAAGACTGTAGGGGTGATCAAGGACATTCCTATCCGGCTACATAAGATGCCTCAGATCACAGTCATACAAGAGGTAGTGGTAGTCGACTTGGAGCCATATTTCAGTATGTGCTTGTCGAGGGAATTCATGACAAAGTTGGGCGGATATCTGTCTATGGATTACTCCCATCTGGAGATTCCATTCAAGGGAAAGAAGGTGAAGATCTACAATGAGAAGCCTTCTTCCTTTCTTGTACAGAAGATGTCCGAGGAAGAAAGCAGCGAACCAGTGAACGCAATGGTGGAGGAAATAGAACAGGTAGATCTGGTTGAGGAGTCTCTTGCACAATTAAGTTGTGAAGATGAGTTTTCATTGGCAGACTTCAATGCCATGGTGGAGACCGAAATAGGATGTTATGCGATCGTCAAGCCAAAAAACCACTCCCACCCCGGGAATAGAACAAGTGCCCAGGAAGAACTATGGAAGTTGTTCTTCGACGACGCCCGATGTAAAAACGGTGTTGGGGCAAGGATTCTTCTAATTTCACCTTTCGGAGAGCAGAAAGAATATTGCTATCGGTTGACATGGAGCTGCACTAACAATGCAGTAGAATACGAAGCGTTATGCCTAGGACTTAAGAAAGTTGATAAGTTAGGCATAAAGCATCTCCAAATCTTTGAAGATTCCAAACTGGTTTGCAACCAGGTCACAAATAAGTGTACTTCAAAAAAGCACTATCTAAAGTCATACCGCAACAGGGTATGGGACCTGTTCGATCGGTTCGAGTCTCTCAATCTGCAATCAGTCCCACGAGAGAAGAACCGACATGTCGATGTTCTGGCATCCATTGCAGCCAAATACTCTCCAGTAGAAGACATGGTGCACAAGCCTAGAGCTGTGAGAATGATCTATAGACCCTCTGTCCCAGACAAGGATCCGCATTGGCAAGTGTTTGATAACGACGAGCAGATTGTAAATTTCCTAATCCAAGAAGCCGCCACAGTTGAAGATCGAAGCTCTGATGAAGAAGAGTATGAAGGGTTGATCCAGTTGAAGAATAATCATGTTCCCAAAGGACTAATCACCCTTGAAAGCCTCTTTGATCGAAATGACCGAGCTCTCTCTCACATGATCAAAGTCCATGAGAGACAGTATCAGGATTTGGAGCTCGAACCTGGGAAAGCAATAAAGGTGGGAACCGACTGCACTGCGAAGGAGATAGAACAGATACAGAATCTGTGCAGAAGGTTTTCTGATATAATCACTTGGTCTTATCAAGATCTTCGGGGATACAATCGATAGCTGGTTCAACACACAATCGAGTTGCAGGAGGGGGTCAAACCCTTCCGACAAAAGCAAAGACTGGTCAATCCCAAGATCGAGGTCTTAATGAAAGCCAAACTCTTGAAGATGCTCGAAGCAAAGATCATATATCCCATCAAGCACTCTTCATGGGTAGCGAACCTGGTTCCAATCAAGAAGAAGAACAGAGATATCAGGTTATGCGTGGACTTCCGCAACCTAAACCAGGCATCCCTCAAGGACCACTATCCTCTCCCACAGATTGATCAAATTTTGCACTCAGTAGCTGGAGCGCAACGATTCTCTCTGCTCGATGGTTTTTTTGGATACAATCAGATCTGGGTCAGGGACGAAGACCAACACAAAACAACATTCACCACCAAGTGGGGAACATTTTCCTACCAGCGAATGCCATTTGGCCTTTCTAATGCTGGGGCCACTTTTTAGAGAGCAATGGATCTTGCTTTTGGCGAGCTTCTAAATAAGGTCATCATCATCTATCTCGATGACATGACCATTTTCTCCCGAAGAAGGGAAGATCATCCACTACATATACAACAAGTTTTTGAAAAGTGCCAAGAGTTCGACATCTCAATTAATCCAAAGAAGTCCATATTCGTTGTTAGCGAAGGAAAGTTGCTGGGACATGCGATATCAGAAAAAGGGCTCGCTATAGATCCTGATAGAGCCGAAGCTCTAATGAAGCTCCCGCTCCCAGCGGACAAGAAGGGACTTCAATCCTTCTTCGACCAAATCAACTTCGTAAGGAAGTTCGTTCCCGACTTCGCCCAAGTCATCAAGCCAATGTCCCAACTCCTGAAGAAGGGCACCAAATTTAACTGGACTAAAGAAAGAAAAAATGCTTTTGAAGAAATTAAGGCTTGAATCGCTCAGGCGCCGGTCTTGATCAATCCAGATTACAGTCGAGATTTCATCCTATATGCTATAGGAGAACCCAAAAGTTATGTTGTTGTCCTGACACAAAAGGGGGAAGATGGCGAGGAGCGCCCCATCGTGTTTTTGAGCTAGGTAATCAACCCTCATGAAGAAAAGTATAATTTCATAGAATGCCAGGTGCATGCAGTAATGAAATCCCTTAGAAAATTCAAACAGTTCATCTCTCAAAGTCGGGTCATAGTATTTTTCATTCACCTCGACGTGCGCAATTTTATCATCCAAGGAGAATTGGGGAGTAAAAGGGCTGGTTGGGTGAACAAGATACAGGAGTTTGACATCGAGATCAAGCCCACCAAATTGGTTCGCGGTCGCACACTATGTCAAGAATTAGCAAAGAACGCAGTGGCCGAAGCTGAAGAACCTCAGAAGAATGACTTACCAGCCGAGGAATGCTTCGCCAACCACGAGGAAGATGAGAGAGACTGGGTCAATGAAATAGTTCAATATTTCAACACTGGCAGTTGTCCTTCGCATCTAAATGCTTCACAGCGAAGGCATTTTAGGACGCGATCCTCTCGGTACACTCTGCGCCCCGAAGGCCTATTTTTCAAGAATATTGATGGGGTCCTTCTTAAATGCATCAAAGATGATGATAAAAGAAAAGTCCTAGGAGAGTTCCATTCGGGGCTATCTGGAGGCCACTTCGTAGGAAGGACGACGACATTAAAGATTATCAAAGCAGGATACTATTGGCCTACACTCTTCGTCGATGCCTTCGTCGTTTGTCGCAAATGCGAGCAGTGTCAAAAGTTCACCGGCCAAAGCAGAAATGCTTCGATGCCACTTCGCCCGATACAGGTAGAAACTCCCTTTCAGCAGTGGGGGTTGGACTTCATAGGGGTCGTGTCACCTAACTCCTCTACGAGACATAAGTTCATCCTGACCGCAACCGATTACTTTACCAGGTGGGCCGAAGCGATTCCCACCAAGCATGCAGATCAAGAGACTGTAGTCACCTTCCTAGAAGGATTGATCACCAGGTTCGGCATCCCCGAAGCAATCATCATAGATAATGGCCCTGGCTTCACAGGTGCTAAAATCAATGAATTCCTCTATAGATATGGGATATATCATAAAGTATCCTCCAATTATTATCCACAAGGCAACGGCTTGGCAGAATCCACCAATAAGACTCTATTGAGAATGCTAAAGAAGCTAATAGAGACAAACAAAAGGACTTGGCATCTCCTTCTAGATCGGGCCTTGTGGGCCGATCGGATTTCTGTCAAAAGGTCAATCAAAACGTCGCCTTACGCACTGGTCTACGGCAAGGAGGCTATCTTACCCATTCATATGGAGATCCCTGCGCTACGGCTGTTAGAAGTAGAAGATGGAGTTAGTCCGATGGAGAACAGGTTAGCTCAGCTGCTGCGACTGGAGGAGGATCACGAAAAAGCATACCAGGACTTCGCTAAGCATACTCAGGTCACCCGAGACTGGTTCAAGAAAAAATCATCCGATCGCACATTCAATGTGGGAGACCTAGTATTGAAGTGGGATTCTTGGAAGGCCAAGCCTGGAAATCATGACAAGATGGACGCCTTTTGGGATGGGCCATTTGAAATTATGAAGGTAAACTCGGCCAATTCATTCATCCTCAAAGATGCAGATGGACAAGTTCTGTCGATCTCTGTCAATGGTCTTCACCTGAAGACTTTTCATCGCTAAAGACAATCTCGCCCAAATATATATATATATATATATATATATATATATATATATATATATATATATATATATATATATATATATGTGTGTGTGTGTGTGTGTGTGTGTATATACTTTTGTATATAATTTGCATTTGTATGTACATTCTCTTCCAAGATCACAAAGCCAAGTACCACTTACAAATCTTCTTCGGGGACTTCTGATGTGAAGTAGCAAGTACAAAAGGTTCGCTGCAAAGAAGGTAACCAAAGGCAAAATTCTGTGAACCAGTTTTCAGAAGGAGAACTTCGCACCCGAAGCATTTCTAGCACTACTTCGGGTGAAAATTGTGCGAAGTCGTTTTGACGAATAAAAATGCAAAAGGCCGATAAAGAGAGCTTCGGACCCAAAACATTTCAAATTCCTGCCTCGGGCGAAAACCATCCGAAGAGGCAACTTCGTCGAAGAAGAAAAGTCTAGGCCACGCCAACAGATGAAGGAGCAGAAGAGGGAGAACAAGAACCAGCTGCAGAGGCACTCCCAGAGGAAGAAGGAGGAGAAGGATCGGGAAAAGACTCCAGCCCAATGGAACAAGACTAAGGGTCCTCCCACCGAGACGAGCTCGTTGCCCCGCGAGCCGCCAAGAATGTTGACAATTTTGTCACATTTCTCAAGGGGTAGAAAAAGAAACCGAATTTTGTACAGATTTTGTAAAGTTTTTCTTTGTTGTCTTTTTTTCAGCAATTTTGGCTTTCAAAGCCACCCCTTTGTATAAAAAGTAGAAAGAAAAAGGCTTCACTACCGAACAAGCTAGAAAAAAGAGCTTCGCCAAAAAATGAAACCACTTCGCACCCGAAGTATTTCCAGCGCTACTTCGGGTGAAAATTTTGCGAAGTAGTTTTGTTGAAGAAAAATGCAAGAGGATCGATGAAAAGGAGCTTCGGGCCCGAAACATTTCCAACAACTACTTCGGCTAGAGGACCAGCGAAGCAGAACCCGAAGAAGCATTGAAGAATCCTTCGCCAAAAAATTATCGAAACATCTACTTCGGGCCTCTTCACGCCCGAACCATTTCTGCTTCGGCAAAAACCATAGCGAAGCATTCACTTCGGCGAGTTTTCACCCGAAGCATTTTCGACCGAAGTTCTAGAAGCCAAAAGAAGTGAAGCATTTTGAAGGCAGGAATGTGTTTCGGCCGAAATCTCTCTGAACCACAATTTTGAAGAGGATCGCGGCGAAGTACTTCTCCAAGACATCAGTGAAGCAGCAAGGACGAGGAAGACCATTTTGCGAAGGAGTTTTGCTTCGGCCCAGAACCATTGCGAAATGAAGTGGAGAATGAAAACTTAGCGAAGCGCTTCACGGGCACACGTTCCAATTCGGGGTATCTTCCCGAGGCGATCAAGTGCCTCATAAATGCAATTTTTCATGCCCAGCAAGCCCGCTACTCATTTTTGGCAATCAAAAGCGAAGTATCAAGCCATGATGGAGAACCCGACGAGCATGGCGGCCACTCGAGCATCGCACCCGGAGACCAAGGACGTCCAGACGGCTCATCAATGCACCTTTCCATGGTTGACCCGATCACAGTTGCCAATTTTGGTAATAGATTTGAAAGCTCAGTCGCGAGAGCCGTGAGGAAGGCCGAATTCTCGAAGCTCGAGGATGCACTTCGCCAATTTTGTAATTATGATTCAAAGGCCCGGGTCCTCTATAAAAACCCAGGCATTGTAATGAAAAGGGGGGGAACTATCTGCTAGAAAGTTGTTGTAACTTGATGTCCTACAATTAATACTAAGAGACTTTGAGCTCAATTCTTCTCTTTTATGTTGCCTTCTATGCTTGATTCTTCTATATCTCTCCGTTTGTATGTTGGATGCTGAACTCTGCGTCCGGTGTGCGATCGGGGACAGTGTCCTGAAACTCGTTTGAAAAGATACATAGGAGTAGAAAAGCATTGTATTAACTTTCTTTTATGTTGCCTGCCTTGCTTGATTCTTCTATCTCTCTTCGTTTATAGACTGAGATGCTGAACTCTGCGTCCGGTGTGCGATCGGGGACAGTGTCTTGAAACTCGTTCGGAAGGATACATAGGAAGGTCGATACTACGTTTCTTTCGTTTTACTCTTGGTGTTCCTTGCTGCTATTCAAGTTATCTGTTAGCGATCGTGCTTCCTATTCTCTCCCACCTTAAAACAACAATCTCTCTTCCCTTACCCCTTTTTTATTTATTTCTCTAACCCTTGTCCCTTTTATCTCTTTCCTGCACTCTTGTCTTCAAACACCCAAGTAGTTTAGCATAGGAGTCGGCCTTTCTCCGGAGATTGGCACGAGGGGCATCTCTTCCCTTCGGCATTTCAATGTTGGTCCAGGTCTAGGGCGCATACATTTACCAAAATCCTTACCTAGGCGGATCTGATGACCAACAGTAACAACTCAACAACCTTTGAAATAATCACTGCAACAAATTGCATATCATGCGGTACCTTCAACTTCTCAATCTTCCCAACACACAATGCTAGCTGTGAATAATTGCCCACATCAAAAATTTGTTTGACAAAATTGCCAATACACTATGTTAACCAAATATTATGCTTCCATATTTCGTCGGTTGTATGACACAAACTTGCCTTACCTGAAATCAGACCAGATGATCCCACAAAACGTGGTAAACACTATCACAAACATTTATTTTGTCCTTACCATAGGTAAAATGGGTATGATATCAACAACTGCCATGTATTTAAAGATATAGTGCAAGACCTTATTGACTTAGGGGCCATCAAACTTGATAGTCCCTTAGCTCAGCAAAACTAGAACCTTGGTATATTTCAAACACCACTTCCTCATCATGAGGAGGTGCAACAAACAATAGGAGGATCTAACACCAAGATTACTCCAAATCAAGTCAACCATATCTAAAAATACCAAGGTTTTATGGGTGCTATTCATGTAGTAACCCAATGTTAACAACAACAAAACAATCAATAAAATGCATGGCAACAACTTGTCTAATCGCCCATTGCACCTCAGGCAAGTGGGTCTCAACCTACCACATCATCACCTCCCATACAAACTTCCACCAATCCTTCTCTACCAATTCATATTCCAAGCCAATAAAATCCACCAATTCATCCCATCAATCATCCTCAAAGGCCAATCATCTCATTGAGTAGCCGGTTAACCACAAGCCTAAAAATGGCTTCAACCAAACTATCTATATATGAGCTAATTCAATAATCTCCTCCACATTGTGAGGTATTAATGGATATTTTAAAATCTATTGAACTCCAATATCAAGATCCTAATACCTTTAGAAATTTTATGGGGAGTATTCAAACATGCATGGAGCCTTCCATAATGTTCTATGATTTTGAAATCAAACCAATCTCATAAGAATCAGTGGACCCTCCATTGCATATCATAACTCAAATTAACAAGAAGCCATTCAAAAGAGTTTTAATTGATATTAGCTCCTCCATCAACATCATCACTACATATGTCCTTCATTATCTCAATATTTCACCATCCAATATCACAAAATTTTCGTTCACCTTGAAAGCATTTAACGATGCTCTCTATTCCACAGTTGGCACTGTCATTTTATCCATTGAAGTGGGAGTAAAAATATTGTACACCATGTTCCACATATTGGAAGGATACATGGCATATAATGTACTCCTTGGATGACCTTGGATGAGGGAGATGAGATATATCCCTTCTATACTACATCAATTTTTGAAATATGTACATGAGGGACAAGTCCATTGCATACTAGTGGATTTTAAACCATTTAAGTATTGCAATTTTATCTCAAATCCCTATGAATCCATGTCACCTTCCACTCATCTATTCCTTACTTCATCAACCATCCCATTTATATCATCATCAAAATATCCAATTCCTAAGGAGCTACCCGTCACCACTTCACATCAAGCATACACTTCCATACCCCCATCTTTATCACCATTAAGTACATGCACATGTGGTCATACCCAATCCACATTAGCCACATCGTCAACATCATCATATTCCACTATTCTTCCTTTCACATAATCATTACCCATCCAACAATCACCTCAACCAAATCCATTGCCATCCCCATCAGCCAACGTTTCACAAGTCAAATTATTAGATTGTGAGATTTCCACATCTCTTCCATTCCCTAAGCCATTAGCCAACCATGATATTTTCACATCCACATCCAATCCATCCACCAATACATCATCCCAAGTCGAGGTCCACCTCACTAATCTTAGTATTGATGAATATGTGGTCCAAGACATCACAGTCACACCACTTAACATTCCAACTACTAAGGATTATGATCACCCATGTGACCCACCCTTATCTATAGGAGCGGTATATAACATGGGTTCAACACCTAATAGCATAAATTTTGTGTATGGGGGGATGGATTCTTCATCCAATCTAAATCCTATAGAAGAACCTAGGAAACCAACACCAGCCAATATACAACATATATTGGGTTTTCCATCCTGATATTTTCACATAGTTAATTGGCAAGGACATGGCCTAGGATGGCATGAACAAGGAATGCATGAGATTATTGATATTTCATATTGATAAATGCATGATCGTTTAGGTTTAGATTATTGTCAAATTTTAACCACTTCTTCTCTTGAACAAGCTTTTCAAAATATTAATTTGAATTTAGGAGAATATATCCATCACCTCAATGATTTTGACGATGGAATCTATGAATAATTTGACATCATGTAATTCATTTCTGATGAATCTGAAGAGGAATCAAAATCCATCATTCCACACACCAAACAGGATGAGGATTACCTCTGAATTTTCCCCATCCATCAGCCCATCATTCACTTGCTCCTTCCACAAGATCGAGCCAAACCAACCGGTGAACCACCACCTCCATCTCATTAATCCACATCACCAGTCAACTTTGTAACATATGTACATAATTCAAAAAATAAAAATAAAAATTCAAAAAAAATAAATTTTGCATTACATGTACATTGCATTTATTTTTTTTTGTTATTGTTCAGGTTCAAAGAGTTCTAACATTGGTTCTAATTAATTTCACCCATCCATTTCCCCTTAAGTCAACATGAATCATGTTGACTTATTCACCCCACTCCGCAATCCATACAATTTGGTAAAGCCAATTCTAATTGAAATAAGCCTAATTGATATGCATTGGATTTCCTCACCACCTTCCTTTTTCAAGTTTGTCTTATCTGAATAATTGTTAAGGGCTTCAGCCAACTACGTTCCTCTATCACCCCCACCTTCACCTTCACCTTCACCTTCAGATCCTAGGATTTTCTAGGCAGACATAGATAAGGTTGAGTCAGAAGAGTTTGATGACATCATAGATGACATTCATTTAATCCCAACTCCCCATCAACTTGAGGAAGGTTCTCACATGTCTACTGAAGATACTATCGATGTGAACCTTAGTTCAAATGCAGCCAATCTAAATTATCAAACTTGGAAAATGTTGATCCACAAATGAACAAGAGAAATTAATTACTCTTCTCAAGAGGAAGAATGGTATTTTTGCATGGTCCTACAAAGACATGCTTGGCCTTGACCCTAACTTGGTTTTCCATAATCTCACCTTGCACTCTGATGCTAAGTCGGTCAAACAAAAACTTAGAAGGATGCATTCTATCATTGCCCTCTTGGTCAAATAAGAGCTTCAAAAACTTTTAGATGTGGGTTTCATAGTCCCCATTGACTATCTTGAGTGGCTCTCAAACATGATACCTATTTGTAAGCCTAACGGAGTGATACATGTTTGCATTATTTTTTGAGATCTTAACAAATTATGGCCTAAGGATGAATTTACTCTTCTAAACATTGATACTCTTGTCGATACCTGCACTAGCCATGAAAAGCTTTCTCTCATGGACAGTTTTTTACGATACAACCAAATTTGAATAAATTCTGATGATCAACACAAAACAACATTCACTACACATTAGGGGACTTTTTGTTACAAGGTGATTCCCTTTGGCCTCAAAAACGTAGGTGTCACTTATCAACATGCCATGAAATACATATTTCATGATTACATGCATAAGATTATCGAAGATTATGTGGATGATCTCTTGGAAAAATTTAAAACTTGACAAGAACACATTGATGTATTGGAAAAATTCTTTGATCAACTTCTAGAGCATAATGTAAGGTTGAACCCCAAAAAGTGTGTCTTTGGTGTTACCTATGGAAAACTACTAGGGTTCATTATCTCCAAAATAGGTATTGAAGTGGACCCAAATAAATTCAAGGCCATCATGGAAATGCCTCCCCCAACAAACTTAAAGGAATTGCGTAGTTTACAAGGAAATATTCAATCTATCCATCATTTCATTGCGTAACTTTCTAACAAATGCAGGCCATTCAATAACCTACTACAAAATGAGATTCTATTTTCATGGATAGATGAATGTCAAAAATCCTTTGATGACATTAAGAAATACCTAGCCTCTCCACCAGTCTTAGCTCCTCCTCGTTTGGGGATCCCCTTTCATCTTTATGTTTTAGCAATGAATTTTGCATTATGGACAATGCTTGTAAAAAATAATGAAGAAAATTGAGAGCAAGTTGTCTATTACATTAGTCGAACATTGGTAAGCTATGAAATCAGATACGCTTACGTAGAAAAATTATGCTTAGCAATGGTTTTTACCACTAAGAAACTTAGACATTACATGCTTAGTCACACCACATATGTCATAGCTAGAGAAAATCCTCTGCATTATATGATGTCTCACACTTACAATAACACTCATACCACTAAATGGATAATACTTCTCACTAAATTTGATCTTGAGTTCATAAGTCAAAAATCCATTAAAGGTCAGGTCATAGCCGATCAACTTGCGGAAGCTCCACTACCTAGTGATCATCCATTGATTATTGAGCTCCCAAATGATTCGGTATTTGTTGTCACTGAACAAGAAGAAGAAGTTATTCCAAAGGAATATGTCGATATCACATTGTTCTTTGATGGTTCTAAGTGTGAAAAAGGTCAAGGTGTTGTAGTTGTCTTTCATACACCATAGTGGGTGCCTATACCCTTATCATTTAAACTAGACTTCCAATACACAAACAACAATGCAGAGTATGAAGCCTTAATATTAGGTCTTCAAGCAACTATAGTTATGGACATAAAGCGTATTAGGATATTTGGTGATTCTCAACTTGTTGTTAAACAAGTAAGAGGATAATACCAATGCAAAGAACCTACCATAAAACTTTACCATGAAGTAGCAATGAAATTGAATTCTAATTTTGATTGGTATGAAATCGATAGTTTGCTACTTTCAACTAATATATTTGCAGATGCAATGGCCTCTCTTGGATCATTGATTCCAAAATATACCTTAGGATAGGTAAAACCACTCATTATCATAATGATCTCTAAATCTGCAATTGTCTGTGTTGAATCTAAGGATGAAAAATATGTTTTCTTTATCCATTGAGATCCATATGAGCCTTATTCAAACCAAATAGTAGCCTTTCTCAAGTTTGGAACACTTCCATAAGATATTTCACAGACTACTAAACGCACTTTCAAGTAAAAAGTAGCTCATTTTACTCTCTTGGGGGGCGTGTTGTATAGACGTGGTTATGACAAAATCCTCCTTCGTTGTCTCAATTTTGCTGAGGCACAAAGAGCCATAGCTGAAGCTCATGATGGTACTTGTGGTGGCCATTTTAGAGGAATGGCTATTACAAAGCATATTCTATGCATGGATTATTATTGGCCCACCATGGAACATGACTATTGCACTTATGTCAAGTATTGTCAGCAATGTCAACAACATGCTAATTTAACTCATGTACCATCACAAGCATTACAACCTATTCAAAGCCTTTGGCTCTTTTCATAATGGGGTCTTGCCTTAATTGGAAAAATATTGTCTCCTTCCTTAGGATAACATACATTCATCATCACAACCACTAAATACTTCACAAAGTGGGTTGAGGTAATTCCTCTAACCAGTACGATAGGACCAAGAATTGTGGAGTTTATACTTCATCATATCATTTATCATTTTGGTATTCCCTCAAAAATTATCTCTGACAATGGTAAGTCTTTCAAGAACAAGGATGTTTGATCACTTTACAAGAAATATAATATCCAACACAGTTTCTCGACTCCTTATTACCCATAAGAAAATGGACAAGTTGAGGCTACCGATAAGACCTTAATTGCTATTATCAAGAAACTAGTCAACGAAAATCATAGAGATTGGCATACTAAAATTCCCTTGGCATTATGGGCTTATCGAACAAGCATCCGCATGCCTACGAGGGCAACACCATTTTCATTGGTCTATGGAGCTGAATCAATCATGCCTCTTGAGCTTGAGATCCCCTCCTTGTGAATTTATTTGTAGGAATTCATAGATGATGATACTGCTAGAAAAGCACATCTTGACCAACTCACACTTCTTTATGAGAGGTGATTCAATAATTTAGATCATTTACGAGTTTATCGAGATCGTCTAAAGCATGCTTACAACATCAAAGTTTATCTACGTGAATTCCAAGTTGGAGATCTCATCCTTAAATAGAATCAATAAAATACCAATGGATTGTCGCACCTTCATGATAATTTCGTGGCTAATTGGTTAGGTTCATACATTATCACTCAAGAATAGGGTAAAGGTACTTATACGCTTGCCAGTATAGAGGGAGTTGAAGAGCCTGAATCACTTAATGTTATAAACTTGAGAGCATTCCACGCTTAATGAAATTTATATATATATGTATATATACATGGCTATTACACAAAAAAAAAGATGTATTTCATACATTGCATTTTACATTTGCATTACACACATTTTCATTTCACAAATTGCATTCCATACATTGCATTCACAACCACATTTCACATTTCATATTAGGGATCATTTATTTAGTTCAGATAAAAATTGGTCCAATAAAGTCATGTTGCCTTAACCAGGGGCACCTTCAAAATATCATCCATTCCATTGCATCATTCCACAAAGCCAAATTTTTAGTCGTAAAATCACATGTCCATAATTCCTAGGTGTTTTCAGTCACTCAACCACTCCTAGTGTTTTAAGCAAACCACAAATACATGTCGAGTTTTCTTTAGGACCAAGACACATTTTTCACTAAGAAAAATTTTGAGTTCTAGGAATTGACTCTAAAAATTCTTGAACCAAACACAAATCACACATTTTAAAAACATCTTGTGTCAAAGAGGGATAACACCATACTTGGGTTGTACCTCAAAGTGAAAAAGGTATTCCTTGCTTGTCCCATCATGTGACATAGTCCACAAAGTTAGTGGTTTTCACCACTATCACAATCCCAAAAATAAAATAAAAAAAGTAGGGTAAAATCCCTAAAAACTCTAAATATTTTACATCACACACCACAAATTTTTAAGTTGTAAGGATCATACTACATTTCTAGTCATACGATTACGTAGTCATTCCTAAAACTTAAAGATGAAAATCTCGGACTATGGAGCTAATCTCCACTGAAGCTATAGATGCTTGACTCGCAGTGGAGTACACTCATGCATGGTGACACGTCTCTTTTAAAGAGACCTCTGATCGCACATAAGGACAAGCTAGCTTCTTGGTCTTCTCCATAACAAGTTTCATCCAATTTGATCAAGATGGGTTAATAAACTCACTTGCACACACATTGGTTCTTGATTGCCTCGAGTCATTACCATGCTCATGATTCGGTAAATGAATTAATTTCACACACATTTGATCTTAGAGAGATTTGACAGTATTTAGTGATTTTCTTTGATATTACTACTATGTATGAATCTCTGCAAAACATTGAATTTTCCATATCAACATCCATATATTCTTCCATGTCAACATCCATGTCTTCTTCCATGTCAACATTTGTGTCATTCCATAAGTCTTCCATCTCCATACCACCAATTTAGTGTCCCCTGATTAAACAATAATGCTAAACATGGCCAAGCAAAATCTAAACTAGGAATGATCATTAGAACATTTGCATCCATATCCACATTACCATTGCATTAATCATCCATATACATTTGCATCCACATAAAAAGCATTCACACATATGCATTCACACAAAAAGTATAAGCCATGTATATATCTATGAATATCGCATGTACAATGAGTACCCAAAAGGCTACATATAATGGAGCACCAAGGATCATATACAAAAAGTGCATCTAAGCACTAGATAAAACTTATGAGATGACCCCTATGACCTTTAAGGAGCCCTAGACCTAGAGCTATGCCTATAATCACTAGGCCTAATAGACCCAGATACAGATGAGGAGGGTGGATCTGGAAGCCCAATATGGTACGTCATCAATCGATCCTCCAATAGATGGATATATCCCTCTCGAGCCTAAAATCATAGTACATCATGCCTTTGATGATGATCCCTTTCTAGAAACTCTACTTAAAGCCTCGCAATATTGTCCTTACCTCCACATATAGCTATTTGTGTACCCTACTCAACCCATAATTAAGCAATCTCTACATCTCGATCTACTATGATAGAATCTCGAGCTGCCACCATAACATCCTACTCTGCTAGTAGCTACTCTAGCCTCACCTAGTCCTCCTTGATTTGACTAGGAGGACCAGTCAAAACTCCCCCTATGTCATCTTTGCCATCTCCATCCTCTCCACTCCTTAGATCCTGCCCTATTCTACCCTTAGCCTGCTTCCTTCAACTACTAGATCGAAGGTGCTACTATCACTTAGGAGCCTCATTTATCTCCTCGATACTTACCTCATCACCAACCCCATCCTCTACTAGACTCGGTACCCATTGTGGCTATGTAGTGAACCATGCATCGTACTCTGCAATAGTCCCCACATCATCCACATTGGGGAGGTCTATCTCCTCATCATCCTCATAGGTCATTCTCCATGCCTCAACACAAGGTAAACCCATCTCTTATAGATGTTGTTTTTAGAGCATCGATGCCTCTATACTTCCTTACCCTAGTCTGAACTACCCTAGCACCCGTGATAACTGAATTAGCTCCACCTCACTTTTATGTCTCCCAACCATCCACCTAGCCTATCGAACCCTTCGTATATTCTCCCCATCGTCCATCCACATGGCACCCCGTCATGGCCTCCATATAACTTGGAATAGTGTCAACCTAGCCCATAAGTCCCTATACCACTGACTCATCCTCACAGGATGAATCAACTACACTTCCTCTTCCATTGACCACCTCATAGCATAGGGCTAATCCCTATCCCATCCTGCAACTGGTAAGCCAACTGGCTAAGCCATGCTTAAACACTCTCAATCCCATCACTGAAATAGCAAGCTACATCCTAGTCCCTACCACCTCTGCCTCCATATCGCATACAACTCTTGGTACAAATGCACCAATAAAGTAGGAGCCCATGCATACATCTAAGGTGTAGCAATCATATTGCACACTAACCCAATCAGGTTCCAAGGGAACCGACAATCAATGCTATTTGGAGCCACTATGTTGGCCAACACGAATATCACTAGAGTGTGTAGGGCATCCAACTTATTGTCCACATACATGGACAAGTAGCAAATCCCTCCACTCATCACACCTACATCCTACCACCCATCTCCAAACATTCACCTCAGCTCATGCTCCCTATTGTGTTTTATCTCGACACATATCCCCTCTACTGGTAACTTGAGGATGCGATATACATCCTCAAGTGTTACAATAATCTCTCTAGTAGGGAGCTAAAAAGTCCCCCTATCTAGATCCCATCTCTCTACCAAGGCAGAGAGATATCCCTCATCCGCCCTCACCACATCTACTCACTCCTGCCATCCCTACACTCTCTAGCCACTCCCAATATTTATCCCTCAAAGCCTTCCTCACCCTAGGGATGAGCGATGAGAATCGATGTCAAGCCTCCAAATCTATAGTTGCAATGCAATACAAATCATTCATTTTATATACATCGTAAAATTCACAATAAAGACAAGAAAAAGAATAATAATTTTTTTTACACGAAAATAAAAGAGCTTCAAAGGCCACTTACCTTGGCAAACTGCACATTCACTCTCATTTCTTCATTCTCATCCTCCATCGCCATAGCTTTCATAATATCTCACTTCACTTCTTCACTCAACTCCACTCCACTCGCTCCCTCAAACGTAGTTTTTAAAATTTGCAAACGCGATAACAAATCTGATTTTCCCCTCTAAAAGCTATTTATAGTTGTTTTTAGGCACATTTAAATGTCCATGGGCACTTTTGGATGCATTGAAATGCATCTCTATGTTTGGGGAGCATCAAACACCGACCATCATCTGTGTATGCAGTAAGTGTTAGCTGGCATTTGGCGTCATAATTAACAAAAGGTAAAATCGATCCAAAAAGGTAGCTTACCTCCACAAAATCATTCCAAATTACATCCATACATCAATTTCATCATAATATCATGCTTTGTGATAACTAAAATTGATTTGGATTCATAATTTTTGTTTGCAACCAAAATTCGTAAAATCATATTTCAAGTTACAAAATGCTTAAGAACGGTCCAAATTTCCACATAACAACTATTTTTGTAATTCTCATCATCCATTCCATCATTGCATTCAATTTCATGATCATGTATTTGGATGGCTAAATTTTATTTACATCCAAAGGCATCAAATTGTATAAAATTGCTTCAGAAATACTCCAAATCAATACAAAATTTCATAAAAATCGCTCAATTCAATCATCAATGCATTTTCTCATCATCATATTTTCATTAACACATCATTTTACAACCATTGCATTTGCACATTTATCAAGTTTACATACAATTTCAAGTGAACCTCGTATCTAGTGGTTTGTTCTATATCCTTGGCAATTGTAACGATTTACATCCATGCAATTCGATAAGATGAATAAATCACCATAAGAACACTTGGCCATTTTTCATTATCCAATATCTCATTGATTGAAAATAAAATTATTTTTGGTACTTCACCTTTTGAGTGAAACTATGCCAAGACCAATTTTCTCAACAATTGTCATTTATGGCCTTGTTTGTGGGGCCTAAAACATGGACAAAATCATATATCATCATTTCTTTTTACATTGATAGTCATCATGGTGACTAGCTCGAGCTAGGCTGATTGGTTCCAATTGCAAAAATTTACTGACAATCACTAGTTGGCCCTTTGAAGTTGACTCTTTTTCTTGTTGTATCTTCATCACTTTGCATTTCAATGATGTCATACGACAATTTCTTCAACATCATGGAATCATCCCAAACTTGGGGTAACCACATTTGACTTTGATTTTCCCACGATGAGATACATCTTACATGATCATGGCATATACACTTGGCAAAAACCCTTTTTCTCTATTAGGGCAAAAACATAATCAATCACTTGCATTGGACAACAGCCCCCTTCCATCATTGGGAAAAAATGACATCATTTTACATCATTCATATCATCCATAATTCCATCATTCACTTGCACATTTGCATAAATATTTCAATTGACTATGAGATGCATTTGTCACTAATTCACCAATTGAGGGGGTAAGCTACACAATCATTAATTATTTTATCTTCAATTTTATCTTTGCATTCCAATGAAAGAAAGTTGCTTCTGCATCAGGCCAAACCATGTGTCTTGTATTTTTGCACTACATTGTGTTTCACGCAATGTGATACAGAAAGGGGCATTTGTATACACCAAAATCTAGCCACTTGTCATTCATCAATAGCTTCCCGCCACATTTACCAATTATTTATATATATTTGTTTAATATTGGTAGGGTACCTAGGAATAGATATTTGGGGATATATTATTATATTGTATAAGGGTTGGCATGGGCCACACATAACCCAAGGTTGATTGTATTATAATATTATATTATATTATAATATAATATTATATTAGTAGTAGGCTCCCCAAAGTAGAATAAGAATATGGATATATAAAGAAGAGATATTTGTCATTGTAATCATCATTGGAGAAGAATCTTATGTAATCGTCGTTGCCCACGAAGTGGCTTATGGGACTTTGCCCTCCTTAAGTGGCATCTCTCATCTTGGGAGATCTTGTGGAGTTATTCCTTCCTTAAGGATTATTATTGGTGTTTCCCTACCTTAAGGGTATTATCTATCTCTCTCTCATTTGTGGATTGTTATTGTGGATAATGTATTGTGGATGAATGATTTGATATTTTTGCATATTGGTGAATGGTTTATGTTAATAATAATAAATTTCTGCAACAAGTGGTATCAGAGCAACGATTTTGGCAAAGTGGGGATTTTTGTGTGAAATTGCAAAATTAGGGCAATTTTTTTTGGAAAAACATCTCATCTTTCAGGAGCCATATCTCTGTGCAAGTTTATCCGATTCAGGTGATTCTTGGATCAGATTGTGCAGAATTTGAAGAGCTTTAAAATGAGTGGTCATATGAAGGAATCCGAGCAGTATTGAGGGAGATACGACCTTTTGAAGTTAGTCATCCGAAATAAGGATAGTGACGAATTTTGCAAATTTTTTGGAAAAACATCTCATCTTTTAGAAGCCATATCTCTGCGAAAGTTTATCCGATTCAAGCGATTCTTGGATCAGTTTGTGCAGAATTTGAAGAGCTTTAAAATGAGTGGTCATATGAAGGAATCTGAGTAGTATTGAGGGAGATACGACCTTCTAAAGTCAGCCATCTGGAACAAGGGTAGTGATGAATTTTCAAGTCATGAATTTTTCAAAAGATGAAATTTGTTTAGTTCGGGTAAGCAAATCAGTTGCACTTTATTTTGTTTGGAAGAAAAATTGTAGATCTAGTTGTCTATGTGGATTTTTAGCTTCAAATCAGTGGGAAGATATTTATTTCCATAAAACCCTAGTTTGCATTAGGGCATGATATATATTATCAAAAAACCCTAGTTTGCATTAGGGTATCAACTATGGCACTCCAAATTTTTTTTGGAGAAGATGATATTGATGCTAGAGAATGGTGGAAAAAGTTTAGATCTCTATATCGTAATATTTCTTTTGGAAAATCCTTCCTTGGTATATGTCTTAAAGGGGAAACTTTGTCTTGGTGGATAATTTTTTGTAAAGAAAGGAATAATGAATACACTTGGGATGAAATAGAGCATGCATTCTTGAGTAAATGGGACCCATATTATATAGATAGCCTAATGGATGTCATCAAAGACCTTGAAAAGAAACTACAAGGAATTCAAAATGAGCGGAATGAAATAAAAGGAGATTGGGAAGTTTTCAGGAAACATAATGAAGACTATGAAAAAGAAATAAAATTACTCAAGGAGAAAGAGGAAAAGGTTAGGGAAGATAATGAGAGGAATATAGAAGTCACATCGTTGGATTTACAAAAGCAAGAGAAGAATAAAAAAGGTTTAAATTCATCTAAAAGTTCTATTTTGCAGGTTCATGGAAGCATTCAAAAGGAACAGGTTATTATTTCCATTGATCCTAGTAGCAAATATAATTTTATTAATATTGCTTTGGCTAAGAAGTTGCAAGTTCAAGCAACAAAAATTAAGGACATACATCTAGAGGGTGAGCATGTTCAGATTTTTGAAGATTTGAAGATCACCATGGATAAATATGTTTTACATTCAGATTTCTATGCTATTGAGATGGATGATGAGGATATTGTTCTTGGTTATCCTTGGTTAGATTCTTTGGGTACTATTAACATTAATGTGCAAAAGAAGTTTATGAAGTTATGGTACAGGAAAAAGAAGATAACATTGCAAGATATTTCTCAGCTTAAGGAGCAAGGATCCAAGGAAAATCAAGAAGTGGTTGTAGAGAAACAAATTGAAGAACTTGAAACAGAATCCAAGAAGGCAGTAGCAGCAACAAAGTCCATGGAAGAAGTAGCAACAATTGATTCCGTGGAAATAACAATAATAGAGTCCAAGGAAGCTTTGATAGAAGAGCACAAGGACACACCAAACAAAGAGAACATGAAAGAACAATGTGTAGAAGAATTTAAAACAATGGAGCCAAATGTTGAGAAGTCAAAGAAGGTAGAACATCAAGTTAAGGTTGCACCATATCACCATCCACACCACCATGAGCAGCAATAATCTTGGAGGTATGGTTCAAGGCAACAATATTATGGTTCTACATGGAATCATAAGGGCACCAACTATGGCAGTGTTTGGCAGAGAAAGCATAGTGATCCTGGTTTTCAGAGTGGTTCATCAGCATCAAGGAACAAGTGGACCCATCATTCAAGTTATCAAAATACAATAGCAAAAGCATGGAGCCAACGAAGCAGATTTGGATACTCAAGTAACAAAATGGCATACCAACATCAACGTGTTTCACTTGGATGGATGGATGATCGAGATTGGTACCAGTTGCTAACATTGCTTAGCAAATCATATTATCATGTTTCTTCATATGTTTCGAGGACGAAACATTTGTAAGGAGGGTGGCATGGTAGGGTACCTAGGAATAGATATTTGGGGATATATTATTATATTGTATAAGGGTTGGCATGGGCCACACATAACCCAAGGTTGATTGTATTATAATATAATATAATATTATATTAGTAGTAGGCTCCCCAAAGTAGAATAAGAATATGGATATATAAAGAAGAGATATTTGTCATTGTAATCATCATTGGAGAAGAATCTTATGTAATCGTCGTTGCCCATGAAGTGGCTTATGGGACTTTGCCCTCCTTAAGAGGCATCTCTCATCTTGGGAGATCTTGTGGAGTGATTCCTTCCTTAAGGATTATTATTGGTGTTTCCCTACCTTAAGGGTATTATCTATCTCTCTCTCATTTGTGGATTGTTATTGTGGATAATGTATTGTGGATGAATGATTTGATATTTCTGCATATTGGTGAATGATTTATGTTAATAATAATAAAGTTTTGCAACAAGTGGTATCAGAGCAACGATTTTGGCAAAGTGGGGATTTTTGTGTGAAATTGCAAAATTAGGGCAATTTTTTTTGGAAAAACATCTCATATTTCAGGAGCCATATCTCTACGCAATTTTATCCGATTCAGGTGATTCTTGGATCAATTGTGTAGAATTTGAAGAGCTTTAAAATGAGTGGTCATATGAAGGAATCCAAGCAGTATTGAGGGAGATACAACCTTTTGAATTTAGTCATCCGAAATAAGGATAGTGACAAATTTCATAGATTTTTTGGAAAAACGTCTCATCTTTCAGAAGCCATATCTCTGTGAAAGTTTATCCGATTCAGATGATTCTTGGATCAGTTTATGTAGAATTTGAAGAGCTTTAAAATGAGTGGTCATATGAAGGAATCTAGATAGTATTGAGGGAGATACGACCTTCTGAAGTCAGCCATCTGGAACAAGGGTAGTGACGAATTTTCAAGTCACGAATTTTTTGAAAGATGAAATTTGTTTAGTTCGGGTAAGCAAATCAGTTGCACTTTATTTTTTTGGAAGAAGAATTGTAGATCTAGTTGTCTATGTGGATTTTTAGCTTCAACTCAGTGGGAAGATATTTATTTCCATAAAACCCTAGTTTGCATTAGGGCATGATATATATTATCAAAAAACCCTAGTTGCATTAGGGCATGAACAATGGCACTCCAAATTATTTTTGGAGAAGATGATATTGATGTTAGGGAATGGTGGAAAAATTTTAGAGCTCTATATCATAATATGTTTTCGGAAAATCCTTCCTTGGTATATGTCTTCATAGGAAAACTTTTTCTTGGTGGATAAATTTTTGTAAAGAAAGGAATAATGAATACACTTGGGATGAAATAGAGAATACATTCTTGAGTAAATGGGACCCATATTATATAGATAGCCTAATGGATGTCATCAAAGACCTTGAAAAGAAACTACAGGGAATTCAAAATGAGCGGAATGAAATAAAAGGAGAATGGGAAGTTTTCAAGAAACAAAATGAAGACTATGAAAAAGAAATAAAATTACTCAAGAAGGAGAAAGAGGAAAATGTTAGGGAAGATAATGAGAGGAATATAGAAGGCACATCATTGGATTTACAAAAGCAAGAGCAGAATAAAAAGGTTTAAATTCAGCTAAAAGTTCTATTTTGTAGGTTCATGGAAGCATTCAAAAGGAACAGGTTATTATTTCCATTGACCCTGGTAGCAGATATAATTTTATTAATATTGCTTTGGCTAAGAAGTTGCAAGTTCAAGCAACAAAAATTAAGGACATACAACTAGAGGGTGAGCATGTTCAGATTTTTGAAGATTTGAAGATCACCATGGATAAATATGTTTTACATTCATATTTCTATGCTATTGAGATGGATGATGAGGATATTGTTCTTGGTTATCCTTGGTTAGATTCTTTGGGTACTATTAACATTAATGTGCAAAAGAAGTTTATGAAGTTATGGTATAGGAAAAAGAAGATAACATTGCAGGATATTTCTCAGCTTAAGGAGCAAGGATCCAAGGAAAATCAAGAAGTGGTTGTAGAGAAACAAATTGAAGAACCTGAAACAGAATCCAAGAAGGCAATAGCAGCAAAAGAGTCCATGGAAGAAGTAGCAACAACTAATTCAGTGGAAATAACAGTAACAGAGTCCAAGGAAGCTTTGATAGAAGAGCACAAGGACACACCAAACAAAGAGAACATGAAAGAACAATGTGTAGAAGAATTTAAAACAATGGAGCCAAATGTTGAGAAGTCAAAGAAGGTAGAACATCAAGTTAAGGTTGCACCATATCACCATCCACACCACCATGAGCGGCAACAATATTGGAGGTATGGTTCAAGGCAACAATATTATGGTTCTACATGGAATCAGAAGGGCACCAACTATGGCAGTGTTTGGCAAAGAAAGCATAGGGATCCTGGTTTTCAGAGTGGATCATCAACATCAAGGAAAAAGTGGACCCATCATTCAAGTTATCAAAATACAGACAGTGAAGCGTGGAGCCAACGAAGCAGATTTGGATACTCAAGTAACAAAATGGCATACCAACATCAACGTGTTTCACTTGGATGGATGGATGATCGAGATTGGTACCAGTTGCTAACATTGCTTAGCAAATCATATTATCATGTTTCTTCATATGTTTCGAGGATGAAACATTTGTAAGGAGGGTGGCATGGTAGGGTACCTAGGAATAGATATTTGGGGATATATTATTATATTGTATAAGGGTTGGCATGGGCCACACATAACCCAAGGTTGATTGTATTATAATATTATATTATATTATAATATAATATTATATTAGTAGTAGGCTCCCCAAAGTAGAATAAGAATATGGATATATAAAGAAGAGATATTTGTCATTGTTATAGGCTCCCCAAAGTAGAATAAGAATACGGATTGGTATAGGCCACTCATACCACGTTTGATATTTCCAAATCGCTACGCTTTCTTCATTGCTTCCTTTTCAATAATTCGCATGAGCTCTTTCGAATTCCAAGGCAATTAACACACAAGAGCAAGGATGATTATTTGGTTTAATTGCCACCCCTTTATATAGTTTTTAATAACACTTTGAAGATGTCGGCATAAATATTAAAATTGTATTTGCATGATGACATCGACGGGAAACTTTCCATTTAAATTTGAATTTAAATTTTAAATAATTAAAATTTAAACCAAACATTAAAACTCAAATAACTCCATCATTGGGGCACCTTTTTCGATGAAACGAAATCCCAATGTGGGTTTTAAGAAAAACCCAGATCAAATATGTTGTCCATGGTTTTAAATAAAACCTTTTATTTTTCTTGCCTTGGTTTTCACAAAAACCCTTCATAGATCCTTTTGACATTTATTGCTCTATTGACATCAATGACAACATTTCAGCTTAGGGACTCAAAATGTCCAACAATCTCCCCCTTTGTCATTGATGGCAACCCAAATCCTTTTACTAAATTTTGACCTTCTTTTCTGCTCCCCCTGGGGCTTTTCTCCCCCTGGCTCAATGCTCTCTTAGATATCAAATCTCTCCTCATATCCAAAAACTCTCCCCATAATACACAAATCTCTCCCCCTTTGACATCAATGGCAAAGGGTCACCTTTGGGGCTCGGGGCTAAGAATTAAACCTCTTAGCTTAGCCCCTCCCCCACCTCCACATGAGGTGGTTAATTTTGGGGTGGGAGTATTTCTACTCCCCGAAAGCACTATTCTCTACCTTTGTCTTTTCCTTTTTCTTTTTGCTGAATTCTCTCATTGTTTCTTTCCGAGTCATCATCCCTGTTCTTGTTCCTGTTCTTGTTCTCATCCATGTTCCTGTTCTTGTACCTGTTCTTATTCTCGTTCTTGTTTTCATCCATGTTCCTATTCTTGTACCTATTCTTGTTCTCATTATTTTATGAGTCTCTATTCCTGTTCATCTTCTTGTTTATGTTCATGTTCTTGTTCTTGTCCATGTTCATATTCCTGTTCTTGTTCATGTTCATATTCCTATTCTTGTTCATACCTATTTTTGGAATATTTGCTCTACACCATCTTGCTATGTGACCATCATTATTGCACTTATAACACTTAATGTTATTATTCCTTGGATGTGCAATAGTCTTAGGATTTCTCCTAGTGAAGCCATATCCTCTTCTATCATGAATCTTGCAATTTATTGCCTTATGACCAAACTCATTACATGAATAACAATATCCTTGGAAAAGTTGTTCTCTTCCATATACCTATCTTTCATGTGTCTTGCACTATGAAGCCATGTGCCCAAACTTGTGACATGAGAAGCATCTCCCATTGAAGCTTCCTTGCCTAGACCTCATTGGTCTCCTATTCTGATTGTTTTTCCATTTGTATCTTCTTTTCCCATTGTCCCTGTTGGACTCACTGCAATCTGACTCATCCTTAGAAGTTTCACTTTCACTTACATCTGAGAATCCCTCTTCTAAAGTATCTTCTTCTGATGTTGTTTCTTCTTCTTCAAGACTTGAAGTAGACTTTGCCTTTTCCTGTTTCTTTCCAAAACCTAGACCTATTGAACATGATGTTCTTTGTTGTCCATGAATGAACTTATCCAAGTTCTTAGAGCTATTTGTGAAACTCTTCATCTTGATCTTGGAGTCCTATAAATATTTCTTTAGAGTAGCCACTTCTTGTGCTAACTTCTCACATTCCAAGATTTTTGCTTCTAACTTTTCTCTGAACTTACTTGCCTTGGCCTTTGACTTCTCTAAGTCCTCTATGAGCAATAATATTTCTTCATCACATTCTTGAAACTGACTTTCAAGCTTAGAGTGTTGCTTTCTTACCTTCTTCACTGTGTCAAGAGCATAGATAAGTTCACCTTTGAGATCATAACCATTCTCTATTGAGTAGTCCTCTATTTGTTTGCCTTTGTCCATATCATTTCTTTCTTTTGACTTGCTTTCTATAGGATCACTCAATTATTTATCTTCTAAAGCCATTAGAAGATTCTCATTTGATCTATCAAGTGCATCTTCAAAATCATCATCATTGAAACTATAACCATATCTTGTGCAATCATCTTCAAGGTGTCCAAATTTACCACATCTAAAACACTTGAGAATAACTAGAGTCTTTTTCTTAACTTGATATTTTTCCTTAACCATGAACAAGACTTCATCTCTATCATTGTCTGAAAAGCTAGCATCACTATCAATTTGGTACTTACTTGGATTATCCGCATAGTAGCTTCTCTTTTGCCTTTGGAAGAACTTCTTCCCTTGCCTGTTTTGTCCATCCCTATTTTTCTTCTGGTACCTATAATTTTTAGATTCCCTGTACCTGTGATCCTATTTTTCTTCATCATTTTTGATCTTTGGCTCTTTGCATTCTATTGCAAAATGTCCAAACTTGCCACAATTAAAGCATTTAACAGATCTCATATCTATTGGTCTTTTGAACCCTTTATCTCTTCTACCATAGTTAGCTTCTTCATCACTAGAAGATTCATTGCTTGATTTTGTCTTCTTACCCTTTTTCTTACTGTCCACTTTGAATGCAACTTCTTTTGGAGGAATAGGATCTTTTGTTCTTATCTCAAAAGTTGTAAGCATACCAAGCAAAGCATTTCTTGTTAGATTATCACTATCAATTGATGTTTCTATGGCAGAAACTTTTTCACTATACCTTTTTGGAAGAGTCCTCAAGATCTTGTCGCAAGCATCAGATTCATCAACCTTCATTCCAAGACCTTTCATCTCATGTATAAGTTCATCAACCTTGTTGAGATAGTCATGAATGCTTTCATCATCCCTCATTCTTAGATTCTCAAATTCTCCTTTGATATTTCTGATCTTTGCTTTCCTGACACTTTTATCTCCTTCATATATGGTTTGCAAGAGTTCCCACATATCTTTTGTTATTTTGCATTCCATCACCTTCATAGATTTTGATCTACGTAATCCTCTTATAATTGCATTCATAGCTCTTGAATTTGCATGCATGAGAAACCTACCTTCCTTATCTGTAGGAGGATTAATTTTTGAATTGTACCCAAATTCCACTACATCCCAAACTTCATTGCCAAGTGCCATCAGGTGAAATCTCATCAACACACACCAATATAGGAAGTCACTTCCATCAAATATTGGTACTGTATTATTGAAGGCCTCATTATTTTGATCCTTTTGATCCATTGTGTTCTTAGACCACTTTTCCTTCAAGTTGTCAAACTCTTCTGAAGGAACCCGCTCTGATACCAATTGAAGAACACAAGCTTATACTGAGAGGGGGGTGAACAATATAAGACCACTTTTTACTTTTCTTCTCAAATCAATATTATGTAGTGTATAGATAGCAATATCAATAGCAGTAATCAAAGCAATGCACAAAACACCACACACAATAGAGACACAGATTTAACGTGGTTCACCCAATGTGGGCTACCTCCATAGAGAAAATATTTCTTCTAAATATTTCTCAAATGATCTCTTGGGAATCCTTCCCAAATTACAATGTTTATGGACCTCAGTCCAAAGGAGATGTTGATCCCCTAATCTCAAGTTCATGGATCTCTTCCACAGGAGAACTCTTTCCCCTTCTGCTCTGGCTAGTGATCTTCTAGAAGACTCTGTCTCTATGCTGCACTGATTGGTGGATCTCTCTCCACTTGAAGACTTCTCACTCAGATCTTGTCTTCAATTGTCCTAGCTACTGGATCTCTATCCACTGAGACTCTGTCCTCTATACTCTGTCACCTCCAAAGCTCTGTCTCAATACTGTACCAAACATAGTTCAGTCGGTCTAGCATAGTTCTGCTCAATATCTTGCACTAAACACAGTACAATCGATCTAGTACAATTCTGCTCAATAGGTTCACTCAGAACCTGCTCAAATATGCTCAACAGGTTCACACAAAACCTGTCTAAATCTGCTCAACAGGTTCACACAAAACCTGTCTAAATCTGCTCAACAGGTTCACACAAAACCTGTCTAAATCTGCTCAACAAATCCTCTCTAGGACTTGCTCAAATCTGCTCAATAAGTCCTCTCTTGGACTTGCTCAAATCTGCTCAATAAGTCCTCTCTTGGACTTGCTCAAATCTGCTCAATAAGTCCTCTCTTGGACTTGCTCAAATCTGCTCAAGCAAGCTTTCACAAAAGCTTAACTCAAAACAGTCCACAAGCCTTCTCAAAGACTTGTCTCAAATCTGCTTAACAAGCTTACACAGAACTTGTTCAATCTCATAGAATCATAAAGAGAATTGTTAGAGACTCAATATGTTCTAAGCTCAAAGTACAATCAATATCTCAATTCAATCTCATAGAAGCATAAAGAGAATTGTTAGAGACTCTATATGTTCTATACTCAAATCCCAATCTCAACTCAATAGAAGCATAAAGAGAATTGTTAGAGACTCAATATGTCCTATTCTTAAATCTCAATCTCAACTCAAATCAATCTCATAGAAGCATAAAGAGAATTGTTAGAGACTCTATATGTTCTATACTCAAATCCCAATCTCAACTCAATAGAAGCATAAAGAGAATTGTTAGAGACTCAATATGTCCTATTCTTCAATCTCAATCTCAACTCAAATCAGAATATAGAATAGTTTGTTTTATGGAACTTGAACAACCATTTCACACATCCACTTGACTAGGCTTAACCAACTCAACTCAACCAATCACATCAAGGAACAACCCTTTCTCACAAACCCTAGTTCAAGCATGTATCAACCAACTCAAAATGTTTCCAACAATGCTTTATCTCAAGTCTCACATAACAATGATACTCATGTTCTTTTCTAGATCATGTTCAAGTTCATTTCATCATCAATGGGCTTCAACAACAATGCTAATGAAACAAGGTTTAAATACAACTCACAAATCAGGAAAACCTTGAAGCATTCAACCAACCATCTTCACAAAGGAAACTTCAATTAATCCTTTTCACTCCAATGATATTTCAGAAATCAACCACCACAAACAATCAATAGGAGAATGTGCCCATACCTTTTTGATGCCAATAAGTTGTCCACAAAATCTGCCACACTTAATCACAACTTTCCTTTTCAATATTAATAAGGGTTAGTGGTCTTTTAAATAATCACAATAAAAGCATAACTTAATTTACACCCTTTTCACTCCAACTTCATAAACACATCCACCAAAGTCTATTTTAATAAAAACCCTTATTAAGAATAACCCACAATAAATCTCTCAAAATCACTTTAACAACAACTCCTTATTTCTCCTAAAATCAATTCTCCATTTCCATCAAAATAAAACATAAATCAAATATGCTTTTGCAATAATAATCACAGCCCTAATGATAAAATTTAATTCCCATTAAATACCTTATAACTCCAAACTTTAGGGCTAATAAAAATTATTAAAGGCAAAAACATAAATACCTCTCAAGGGGATTCGAACCCCCATCCGCCACACACCACGAGCGTCTTAGCCATGGCTAAGATTCCAACCAAGCCAAAGCGCTCGTTGGAAAAGCAAAGGCCAAAAGGGCCTTTAATCTTCCTTCGCCTACCGCAAAGGACAAAGCGCCAAAGCGCTTCCCACACGCTGTCGTCAAGGGGATTCGATCCCTGATATTTGTGCTGCCCACAGTCTTAGAAAAATCGATACGCCAATGCGCCATGCCTCATACCACGTTTGAGATTTCCAAATCACTGCGCTTTCTTCTCTGCTTCCTTTTCAACAATTCGCACGAGCTCTTTCGAATTCCAAGGCAATTAACACACGAGAGCAAGGATGATTATTTGGTTTAATTGCCACCCCTTTATATAGTGTTTAATAACACTTTGAAGACATCGACAAAAATATTAAAATTGTATTTGCATGATGACGTCGACGGGAAACTTTCCATTTAAATTTGAATTTAAATTTTAAATAATTAAAATTTAAACCAAACATTAAAACTCAAATAACTCCATCATCGGGGCACCTTTTTCGATGAAACGAAAGCCCAATGTGGGTTTTAAGAAAAACCCAGATCAAATATGTTGTCCATGGTTTTAAATAAAACCTTTTATTTTCCCTGCCTTGGTTTTCACAAAAACCCTTCATAGATCCTTTTGACATTTATTGCTCTATTGACATCAATGACAACATTTCAGCTTAGGGACTCAAAATGTCCAACAATCTGAATATTATTGAGGGAGATACGACCCTCTAAATTCAACTATCTGGAACAAGGGTAGTGATGAATTTTCAAGTCATGAATTTTTTGAAAGACAAAATTTGTTTAGTTCGGGCAAGCAAATCAGTTCCACTTTATTTTTTTGGAAGAAGAATTGCAAATCTAGTTGTCTATGTGGATTTTTAGCTTCAAATCAGTGGGAAGATATTTATTTTCTTAAAACCCTAGTTTGCATTGGGGCATGATATATATTATCAAAAAACCCTAGTTGCATTAGGGCATAAGCAATGGCACTCCAAATAATATGATGTTGATGTTACGGAATGGTGGAAAAAGTTTAGGTCTCTATATCATAATATTTTTTTCAAAAAATCCTTCCTTGGTATATGTCTTCACAAGGAAATTTTTTCTTGGTGGATAAATTTTTGTAAATAAAGGAATAATGAATACAGTTGGGATGAAATAGAGTATGCATTCTTGAGTAAATGGGATCCATATTATATAGATAGCATGATGGATATCATCAAAGACTTTGAAAAGAAACTACGGGGAATTCAAAATGAGCGGAATGAAATTAAAGGAGATTAGGAAGTTTTTAGGAAACATAATGAAGACTATGAAAAAGAAATAAAATTACTCAAGTAGAAAGAGGAAAAGGTCAGGGAAGATAATGAGAGGAATATAGAAGGCACATCATTGGATTTACAAAAGCAAGAGTAGAATAAAAAAGGTTTAAATTTAGCTAAAAGTTTTATTTTGTAGGTTCATGGAAGAATTCAAAGGAACAGGTTATTATTTCCATTGATCTTGGTAGTAGATATAATTTTATTAATATTGCTATGGCTAAGAAGTTGCAAGTTCAAGCAACAAAAATTAAGGACATACAACTAGAGGGTGAGCATGTTTAGATTTTTGAAGATTTGAAGATCACCGTGGATAAATATGTTTTTCATTCAGATTTCTATTCTATTGAGATGGATGATAAGGATATTATTATTGGTTATCCTTGGTTAAATTCTTTGGGTAATATTAACATTAATGTGCAAAATAATTTTATGAAGTTATGGTACAGGAAAAATAAGATAACATTGTAGGATATTTCTTAGATTACGGAGCAAAGATCCAAGGAAAATCAAGAAGTGGTTATAGAGAAACAAATTGAAGAATTTGAAATAGAATCCAAGAAGGCAGTAGCAGTAAAAGAGTCCATGGAAGAAGTAGCAATAACTTATTCAGTGAAAATAACAGTAACTGAGTCCAAAGGAGCTTTGATAGAAGAGCACAAGGACACACCATACAAAGAGAACATAAAAGAACAATGTGTAGAAGAATTTCAAACAATGGAGCCAAATGTTGAGAAGTCAAATAAGGTAGAACATCAAGTTAAGGTTACACCATATCACCATCCACACCACCATGAGAGATAAAAATCTTGGGGGCATGGTTCAAGGCAACAATATCATGGTTCTACATGAAATGATAAGGACACCAACTATGGCAGTGTTTTGCAGAGAAAGCATAGTGATCATGGTTTTTAGAGTGGTTCATTAGCATCAAGGAACAAGTGGACCCATAATTCAAGTTATCAAAATACAGTAGCAGAAGCGTGGAGCCAACAAAGCATATTTGGATGCTCAAGTAACAAAATGACATACCAACATCAACGTGTTTCATTTGGATAGATGGATGATCGATATTGGTATCAATTGCTAACTTTGCTTAGCAAATCATATTATCATGTTTCTTCATATGTTTCGAGGATGAAACATTTGTGAGGGTGGCATGATACGGTACCTAGGAATAGATATTTGGGGATATATTATTATATGGTATAAGGGTTGGGATGGGCCACCCATAACCCAAGGTTGATTGTGTTATAATATTATAATATAATATTATATTAGTAGTAGGCTCCCCAAAGTAGAATAAGAATATGGATATATAAAGAAGAGATATTTGTCATTGTAATGATCATTAGAGAATAATATTATGTAATCGTCGTTTCCCATGAAGTGGCTTATGGTACTTTGCCCTCCTTAAGAGGCATATTTCATCTTGGGAGATCTTGTGGAGTGATTACTTCGTTAAGGAGTATTATTGGTGTTTCCCTACCTTAAGGATATTATCTATCTCTCCCTCATTTGTGCATTATTATTTTAGATTTATTGATTCAGATTCATCAAGTAAGGAAGTTTCCTTACAAGTGGTATAAGAGCAACGATTTTGGCAAAGAGGGGATTTTTGTGTGAAATTGTAAAATTAGGGTAATTTTTTTTGGAAAAACATCTCATCTTTCAGGAGCCACATCTCTGTGCAAGTTTACCCGATTCAGGTAATTCTTGGATCAAATTGTATAGAATTTGAAGATCCTTAAAATGAGTGGTCATATTAAGGAATTCAAGCAGTATTGAGGGAGATACAACCTTTTGAATTTAGTCATCCGAAATAAGGATAGTGACAAATTTCACAGATTTTCTAGAAAAACATCTCATATTTTAGAAGCCATATCTCTGCAAACGTTTATCCGATTTAGGTGATCCTTAGATCAGTTTATGTAGAATTTGAAGAGTTTTAAATGAGTGGTCATATGAAGGAATCTAAATAGTATTGAGGTATATACGACCTTCTAAATTCAGCTACCTGCAACAAGGGTAGTGATGAATTTTCAAGTCATGAATTTTTTGAAAGACAAAATTTGATTAGTTCGAGTAAGAAAATCAGTTCCACTTTATTTTGTTTGGAAGAAGAATTGCATATCTAGTTATATATGTGGATTTTTAGCTTCAAATCAGTGGGAAGATATTTATTTTCTTAAAACCCTAGTTTGCATTAGGGCATGATATATATTATCAAAAAACCCTAGTTTGCAGGTTCATTGAAGAATTCAAAAGGAACGGGTTATTATTTCCATTGATCTTGGTAGCAGATATAATTTTATTAATATTGCTATGGCTAAGAAGTTGCAAGTTCAAGCATGCATTCTTGAGTAAATGGGATCCATATTATATAGATAGCCTGATGGATATCATCAAATACCTTGAAAAGAAACTACAGGGAATTCAAAATGAGTGGAATGAAATTAAAGGAGATTGGGAAGTTTTTAGGAAACAAAATGAAGACTATGAAAAATAAATAAAATTACTCAAGGAGAAAGAGGAAAAGGTTAGGGAAGATAATGAGAGGAATATAGAAGGCACATCATTGGATTTACAAAATTAAGAGCAGAATAAATAAGATTTAAATTCAGTTAAAAGTTTTATTTTGTAGGTTCATTGAAGAATTCAAAAGGAACGGGTTATTATTTCCATTGATCTTGGTAGCAGATATAATTTTATTAATATTGCTATGGCTAAGAAGTTGCAAGTTCAAGCAACAAAAATTAAGGACATACAGCTAGAGGGTGAGCATGTTCAGATTTTTTAAGATTTGAAGATCACCGTGGATAAATATGTTTTACATTTAGATTTCTATGCTATTGATATGGATGATAAGGATATTATTCTTGGTTATCCTTGGTTAGATTCTTTGGGTACTATTAACATTAATGTGCAAAAGAAGTTTATGAAGTTGTGGTACAGGAAAAAAAAGATAACATTGCAGGATATTTCTTAGATTAAGGAGCAAGGATCTAAAAAAAATCAAGAAGTGGTTATAGAGAAACAAATTGAAGAACCTGAAATAGAATCCAAGAAGGCAATAGCAGCAAAAGAGTCCATGGAAGAAGCAGCAGTAACTGATTCAGTGGAAATAACAGTAACAATGTCCAAAGAAGCTTTGATAGAAGATCACAAGGACACACCAAAAAAAGAGAACATAAAAGAACAATGTGTAGAAGAATTTCAAACAATGGAGCCAAATGTTGAGAAGTCAAAGAAGGTAGAACATCGAGTTGAGGTTACACCATATCACCATCCACACCACCATGAGCGGTAACAATCTTGGGGGAATGGTTCAAGGCAACAATATTATGGTTCTACATGGAATCATAAGGACACCAACTATGGCAGTGTTTGGCAGAAAAAGCATAGTGATCATGGTTTTCAGAGTGGTTCATTAGCATCAAGGAACAAGCGGACCCATCATTCAAGTTATCAAAATATAGTAGCATAAGCATGGAGCCAACGAAGTAGATTTGGATACTCAAGTAATAAAATGGCATACCAACATCAACGTGTTTCACTTGGATGGATGGATGATCGAGATTGGTACCAGTTGGTAACTTTGCTTAGCAAATCATATTATCATGTTTCTTCATATGTTTCGAGGATGAAACATTTGTAAGGAGGGTGGAATGATAGGGTACCTAGAAATAGATATTTGAGGATATATTATTATATTGTATAAGGGTTGGTATAGGCCACTCATAACCCAAGGTTGATTGTATTATAATATAATATTATATTAGTAGGCTCCCCAAAGTAGAATAAGAATATGGATATATAAAGAAGAGATATTTGTCATTGTAATGATCATTGGAGAATAATCTTATGTAATCATTGTTGCCCACGAAGTGGCTTATGGGACTTTTCCCTCCTTAAGAGGCATCTCTCATCTTGGGATATCTTGTGGAGTGATTCCTTCCTTAAGGAGTATTATTGGTGTTTTCCTACCTTAAGGGTATTATCTATCTCTCTCTCATTTGTGCATTAATATTTCAGATTTACTGATTCAGATTCATCAAGAAAGTTTCCTTACAAATACGTATTTGAATAATAATATTTTATATGTTATATTTATATATATTTAATAAATATATTTATATATGTATGAAATAATCCCAGCCATTCATCATGTTTTAATCTTAGCCATCCATGCACCTTAATCCATGTCACTTACCCAGATTTAATCTCCACCTCTCGTCATGTTTTAATACTGGCTACACAAATTGTGTTGTTGAAACCCTAACATGACCTAAGGAAGATTATAAAAAGGAGTCATTTTTGATGACTCAACCCCTAAGTCCTAAGAAGTTTGCTAAATGTTCCCAAGTCCTCGAATCCCTTGAGTTCCTTGACCTCTCATGCCCCAAGTTCCTCAAGCATCCATCACCATCCATTCCATTTATTGTCACCCCTCCTTGAATCCTTCACATTCGTCACTGTTCCCCTCACACAAGCCATATATGCTCTACAAGTTTTGCATCACTTCCATGAATGCCCACCAATGCTCTATGAGAATCCACCATTATTTCCTAAGCACATTTGGGTTTTTCCTGCCATTACCAAGTATCCATGGGTATTTTACATCCTTGATCTGTTGTACTACGATCCTCGGGCACCATTAGGGCACATCTGTATCATCATCTACTACAACAAAAACAAATATAGAAGTGATAATTCAATGTAATCAAGATAAATAGTCATTGCATTCATTTAGCATTATTAGATCTATTCACATTATTTCCATTCTGTAACTAGGGTTTTATAGATTTTATTTCTAAGGGTCTCATGCAGCAGAGCCCTCACAAGTGTTACTAACCTTTTATTGTTATTTTCTATGTGCAGATCTGAGGAGAACATTCATTTTGGTAGTTGCTTAAGCTTGAGTGGTCCTGCATAGGATACCAGAAAGCCCACTCACTCTTGTTGGGATAAAATATGAGTTTTGAAGACACCATCAGCATTGTTGACTAGGGTTTCGGAGAACCCTAGATTTGTAACAGTTGTAACATTTGTATCAATATAAAATTGTGTTGTAACATTGGATATTTGAGGCTTCCCCATTTATATCAATAAACTATTTTGTTTTGTGCGACATGCTATGTATTTATTATTATCTATTATATTATTGGTGTTTCATTTTTGCATTCACAATACTATGAGAAGGTTATTGGATAGTTGGTTAATACTTTGAAATCCAATATTTTCATCAACACTAGCCTAATTTTACAATAAATTGATGTGGTTACTTTATGGATAAAATTGGAAAACTTCCATCAACCTTCTTGGGTATTCTTTTGCCTCATAAAGGAAATAAAAAGGATCTTTGGATCTCTTGTTTGGATAGAATGAAAAGTTATTTAGTAGGTTGGAAAGGTAAATTTTTAACCATGGAAGAATACAACAAATAAAAAGTACTTTTCAATCCATCCTTATTTATATGATGCCACTTTCAAGATTGTCAATAGAAATAGCATTAGAATATCATAAAATTTTAAGAGATTTTATTTGGAAAGGATGAAAGGAAAAATTTATGTTTTCTCTTTCTAAATTGTGTGGTGAAACCTCACTATAACTATACCAGGAAAGAGTGACTGCAACCAGAGCTAGTTTGAAGCCATAAGTAGAGTGAAAGGTCACAGAACCATTGCTAACCACCAAGAACCCCATGTTGAAAAATCATCGAAGAGTCATCATCGAAAGAGAAAAAGTATACAAGGAGTACAAGCTAACTTCAAACCCAATAGTCCATAGTGAACATCTCATATCCCTTTCAATGATAATTGAATCCAAACTCATCATTGGTAGCAATCCACAAGCTTTTTTGATGATAATCGAAAGGACTCTACTAGTGGAAAAGGTTGAACCCATATGTTAGTTGTGGGTGAGCTAGTATACCTAGTTATCATCCATATTTTTTGGGTCCATGGCCCCTAACTTCTTATTCATAATCTCTCCATCACATGCATAGGATACACTCAAGGGGAGAGTCAGTTGATATAGGATCAATAGCTGGAGGAATTAGATGAAGACTCATAAGAGCTCATCATCTAGAGATTTTGTGAGACATCTACTTCCTCTAAATTTACTCGAGGATGCCACTCTATTCAATATCTTTGTAAAAATAAATCCTTCAAGGAGGCTATTGAGATAGCAAAAATATAGAGGGCACATAGAAAATTCCAATTCAGAGGTCTCATAAACTAGAAAATGCCATCATTTGTAGTTTGTGTCATCCCAAAAGGATCTCCGACAACCTTTCCTTAAAATAATTTGGGAAGAAAAAAGGTAAGGCTAATGGAAAGTAAAGAAGGAATTTCATTTTAAATCTTTTTGGGATAATAAAATATCCTAGCTTAAACAATATTTTTATGGATGGGCTACACTCATCAAAATTTTAAGATGGCTAAATACTTTAAGGGTAAGGGAGGGACTAGAAGATTGGAAGTTTCCAAGGAGAACCATTCATTATGAAAAGATAAGTTTTTGATAGAATTCATAGTTCTAGTGTCCCATAAAAGGACGATAGTGGACTAGAAATTCTAGAGAATTCTAAAGGAGAGAAATGGTCGTAGATCAAAAATTTTGAAAACCCCAAAAAGAGAAGGCAACAAAAAGTTCCAAGGACATGAAAAATAAAACCTCCAACATTTGAAGCATCTAGAAGTCCTAAGAAAGTTATGACTTTGGAGGTTATAAAAAAACCCAACACAAACAAAAGAACACGAATTTTGATAGCTAAAACCATATCAGGTTGCAAAGCAACAATAATGGTGCATAACCTCCTAGAAGTAATAGATGAAGTGGATTAATATAGAAGGATTATGGATCACTTAATGAGATTATTTTAATGCATCAATTCAAGGTAGCATAGGTGGTCTATTAAAATAAAGGTATGACATATACAACAACAACAATATAGGACTGACGCAAGTAATGGTGAAGAATATTGCCATTCAATTGCTAAAATCCCTAGAAGAATGTAATTGTGATTGATAACTCATCCTACAAATTTTGGAGGAAAAATTCCCTTAGTTGTATCTATATATAGTGATAATTTTAGCATTATAAAGGATTGACAAGTTTGTATAAGCTTTACTTTTATTGACCTTTGTATAGCAGTATGTGGATCTTCGAGCAGGCTTGCAGGTAACTCAAACCCCCACTCCTGGCATAATTGCAATATTTTTTGCATGGATATATATACTAGAGGCCTACACATCTACATTGAGTCCATATGTGGATATCATGACTTGACTCATCTCTTTTATGTGTGTGCTTGCATAGTTTTCTATGCTTATATATGTCAAGGAGAGGAAGTGTTGACATCGATGCATTACAATCAAAGTTGTGCAGGGGATCTTATTTGATCTTTGGTGCATCTATTATTGTTAGTTTAGTTTTTTTACTTTTTTTTTCTTTCTCTTACCCTTTGCCCCTAAGATTTTATATTAGAAAAGTGTGCCCAAGATCATATTCTATAAAGGAGATGACCTTTGTCAAAATCTTGGAGACCCCCAACTAAGCTTAACCTTGTGCTCTCAAGATTGGCCTTGTTGTAATGCTTCGTACGAGGCACAATCTACCTCATTTGTTTGATCCATGCCATGTCCAATGACTGGGACAATCAGAGAGTACAACAAGTAAGATAGAGTTTGCAAGGGAAATAATATTAGATCAAACTTATAAAATTGTAGATTTATGAGTTTGGCCTTAGGGGCAAAACTTGGGTGGAGATTATTTATAGATCAAAGAAATATTTGGGCAAAAATGTTACTTTAAAAATATATAGTTTTTTTTATGCAATGAAATTATTTAGGAAAATAACCCTATCCAAAGGATCACCAACATGGAACTTCATATCAAATAGTTTACAATTGATCAAAAAACATATTAGATGGTCAATCAGTAGGGGGAATTATAATTGTTTTTGGTTTGATACTTGGTTGAGGTCTTATACTCTTATCTTTGATTCGAAATGGCAACCATTGGCTCAGACATGCCTAGCTTGTAAAGGTCTAGAGATTAAATATTATAGTAAAATGAGAAATAACTGCAGATAATGGATTTCAATTAGTAACCAAGTTGAAGGAGAGGAACTCAAACAAATTGTATATGAGCTTCAAAAGATAATTCAAGATTTTTATTTGTCAATTTTTATATATAAGGATGAGTTGGTTTGGAATATATCAAAAGATGGTGGATACTTGGTCAAGTTAGGATATGAGGATTTAGAGCAATCAAAATTTCCTTTTCACAAGTATTTCCCTTGAAAGAATGTTTGGTCACTAGAGACTCTACCTAAGGCCTCAACGTTCATTCAGTTAGCAATTCAAAGTATTATTCTTACAGGAGATATTCTACAAATAAGAGGGTATCATCGACCTTTAGGATGTGCCTTGTGTGAGAAGTATTTAGAGAATATCAAACCTTCATTGTCCATTTTCTCACATCATTTAAGGTTACTTTAAAAAAATAAAAATATATTAGGTAGCTCCATCAACATTGAAAGAGTTGATAAAATGTTGGAAATTTTTTCAAAGCTAAAGTATAAAGTTTTATATGGATAATTGGTCCTCCCATTATTTGTTATCATTAATGGCTAGAAAGGAATAATAAAATTTAAAAAATAAATCTCAAAATCATTCCCAATTTTGGATTTGTATTATTACCTCTCTTGTAGAATGTTTATCATCATAGGAATTTTCAAGTGAAAAAATGGTTATAACAACATGGTTAAAGGATTTGAATATACATGGAAGATTATTTTGAGACAATGACATTAAAACAAAATAGTTATTTCAATCTAGGGTAAAATGGAAATGTCTAGAAATTGGGTTGATCAAAACTAATCTTGATGGTGCTTTTTAAGGAAATTCAAAAAAAGTAGATGGAGGTGATCAAAATTAATTTTGATGATGCTTCTAAAGGAAATTAAAAAAAAATCAATGGAGGTGGTGTTTTTTGAAATTTTATAAAGATAAAATCCTCCTCACTTACTCAAAATCATATGGAACTTAAACTATCAAATATGTAGAAGCTAGGGCAATCTTACATGGATTAAAATTCTAATTGAAAAATGATGGAAATATAATTCAATTGATATGGATTCATAAATTATTATTAATGCTATCAACAAAAATGGATGTGGTAATTGGATAAAAAATATTATTATTATAAGGCAATCTCTTTGAAATGTAAGTATATTTATAAAGAAGGAAATCAGTTAGCAAATAATTCAGCCAATTACAATATCTTTTTTTGCTAGAGAAAAAGAGGTTGTACTCAGGTCCCCCACCCTTAACAAATCAAAACTCTCTCATTTAGAGCTTGAGAGTGTACAAACAGATTCAATTCTCATCTCAATTGAGTTATTATAGCTAGATACCTATATCTTTTTCATAAAAAGTAAATTTTTAATATTCTTTTTTGGACCTTCATCAATTTTCTTTGTAAATACAAATACTCCAAAATTTAACATCCTTCTCCTTGACATTTTCCTATAAAAATCTTCACAATACCAAAAATCCACCTATACTATCTACATATTGCATCTTAGTAGAGTGATATTTCTAAAACTTCACACTATCATAGTCTGCTTTACCAACTTTAGACAACTAGTTTCCTTTCTAAAGCATAAGTGAAACCACAAGAATTGTAATAAATAGTTTATATGAAAACACATTAATGTTATAAAATACAAAAAATATTACTAATGGAAAATATTAAAGTAATCTTAATCATTATTTCATTCAAGCATTCAATATTTTATTGCCAGCTTCAGCCAAACTTACTACTTCCTCTAACTATGGAAAAGAGAATTTATCTTCATAATATTTTATTAAAACCCCTCTATGGCTAGCCTATATGCACATTTTTTCTATTCCCTTAACATATGTGTAAACCTAATTTCTTCAAACTCTATAGTAAGGTCTTATATTTCCATAATGATATATTGTATGTTCCATGGATCCTTTGCTTTTCTTAAAATTTCATTTATTACCATTAGTGAATCTCCTTCCATCCATACTTTATTCCACTTCATTTTTTTTACATATTTTAACCCTTCCAAAGTTTTCCAAGCTTTAGCTTCATTATTTGTCTTAAATCCACTATTGAAAGTGTAATGTGGTAAAATATCATCCCCATTATTTCTAAGTGTTTCTCCTTCTCCTGTTGTTCTTGGATTTCCTTTAGATGCTTCATCAATATTTAATTTGACCAAATCCACTTCCAGTGGTTTTTACTTTATATTCTTTGTCTTTAATTTGTTGCTCCTATACCCAACATCATAATTCTATTTGATGACTTGACTCCATCTATAAAGGCGCTCTACTTCAAGATTAGGGATTGGGTGAGTTGCTGGGGTTGGTTTAGACTCCTCTATGGCTAAAAAAATCTTCCTTTTCATTACCTCTAAACTAATTTTCTTTCCTTTAAATATTTTTTTATTTCTTTCCATCCATATAGTCCAAAGTATTGTATCTTTTGATACATCCCATATTGTTTGTAATACCTCACTTTTAATAATTCTTCAATTCTTCCAATACTTTAACCATTATTCAATTCTTCCATTCATCACCATGGCTAAAAAAATCTTCCTTTTCATTACCTCTAAACTAATTTTCTTTCCTTTGAATATTTTTTCATTTCTTTCCATCTATATAGTCCAAAGTATTATTTTTTTTTATACATCCCAGATTGTTTATAATACCTCACTTTTAATCATTATTCAATTCTTCCAATACTTTAACCATTATTCAATTCTTCCATTCATCACCATGCATTTACCAAACATATTAATAATCCATTTCCATAGTTTTCAAACTATTGAACAATATCCCAAGAGGTGGTCTATACTATCCTCCTCCTTTTTACATAGAACACATTGTCAGGGACCATTAAAAACTCAATTCATAAGGTTATTATATGATATTTTTTCCCTATGACCTACTAGCCATACAAACATTTTGACTTTTGGAATGCTCAAGCTATCCCAAATATCTCTCCATATTCTTGTAGTATTCCTATTTTGTTGATGCTTTACATTATATATATTTCTTATTATGTATTCTCCTAAGCTATTCAACTCCTAAATTAGCTTATCCTTGACTGCCCTTGGAATAATCATTTTTGTTATCTTTATACTCAACTGCCTCCTAGTAACAATGTTTGGTATACTTGTAAAAAATCTTCTTTCCATTTGTATATTCCTTCCTTCTGCTTGTACATAATGTTTGAAATCCTTTCACCATATGTATATTGAAGTAATCTCATCCATGGTATCAAAATTGGATCTAGATTGAGTAGTTTTTTTATCAAACCAAGTATCCTTAAAATAGATATTTTTCTCTAGTTCCCACCATCCATCTTAGACCTTTAATCACTAGATCAAATGACTTTTTAAATCATTCCATAGTGTGAAACCATCTAGTAGTGAGAATGTAGTAAATATTAAGCTTGGGTCATTGGACTAAATGTACTTAGAAGAATTATTGGACATTGTCTTTGGCTCTCTTTGTATAATCTCCAAATTATTTTCTCCCTTAGAGCTAAGTTTTTATCCATAAGAACTTTTAAACAGATACCTTCCCTAGTTTTATCATCACACACCTTACTCCATTTCACTAAAGTAAATTTCCTTTTATCATGTAATCCTGACCATAAAAATGACTGCATAATATAAATTAAAAATTTCCTACCGATTTAGGCATACTTGATACAAAAATATATGACAATGAAGAATTACCTTTTGCATTCAAAAAAAAATCTTAAATAGATAGATAAACCACCTTTGGGACCCTTTCAGAAGCTTGGGGGTTAGATATTCAGATAGGATCAAATTAATTACAACATGACAAAGGTCATCCCAAATGTCAGACATCACTTAAAGGCCAACTACAAAATGATATTTTGATTAATGCTTTGTTAGACCTATCTTTGAAAAGTGGACTACAAATTTGATTTGATATAAATTTTTGGCCACAACAAAAAAACATTACATTAAATATTAATTTAATTATTTTATCTATCATCCCTCCCCACAATAGAAGCATTGGACTTAAATACATACAAAAGGAAAATAATAAACCATCTAGCAATGAGAGATTCATTGTGCCTAGTGTGAAAGCTAACCTCATTTGAAAACAAGGTAGGAAGTGGAGTATCCTTGGCAGGTTTGGCAAGTCTTCATGTCAAAAACTCAATCAGACTCCAACAAAAACTAAAAAATAGGTACCACACCTATAGAATGACTAATGGTTGGTGCGGTCTCTAATGTAGAGTCAAGGTATGACTTCAAAGATCAATGTTGATGACATCATGGATGCTAATATGTGTTATAATATCAAGGTGAAAGGCATTTGTGAACACCTACTATAGGATAGTGTAAGGCCCATAGTGAAGTGGTTTGATCTTGTACCTTTTTTGAAAATCTTGTCGAGGTACAGCTAAATTCTATCTCCAACCTAGAAATGGCAAAGAATGTAGTGTAGATCCATGGTTTGTTTTTGCTACTATTGGATATTTTTCCAAATCTAGACAACCTTATATTGAAGCTACTATAAATGTTGGATGAAGGAATGAGTCTTACACTTTTTACATGTGGGTGGTAGCAGGATATGGAAGAGATAAAGAAAACTCATATGGAGCTAAGGGTTGAAAACCTAGACAAACTTCAAAGGGAGAATAACTTATGGATAATTAGATGGCTCTATTATAGGTAAGCTCAATATGTGTAAGGCTCAAATCCCATTTAGATAAAGAATGATGGAATATGTGAAGACTCTAAACAAGGGTGTGGTTGATTACTTTGGTTTTACCATCGTACTATATGTGGAAAGCGATGAAAAAGTTAAGGAAGATACCTAAAAGTTTCCATAAAGAACACCAAAGTTGATTACCAAAATGAGAATCATGGTTGAACATGATGCTGGTGGGAAGACCAAAGGAGTGTCAAAAAAAAAAAATTGGACTAATTCTATTGTAGAATTGGTCTTGCAACATGGGATGAACTTAGTCATTTTGATAAAATGATCCACAAATATAAAAACATAATCATGCTGATAGACAGCTGTGGGAAAGCCACCGACCAAGTCCATGGAGATATTCCAAGGATGATAAGGAATGGGAAATGACATGCTAAAGTCTAACTTCTTTTTGGTTGGCTTGGAACGACAACGTACAATACACTATCTCATAAATCTCAAAATATCTTACTATATATAAGGCCAATAATAGAAACATTTCGAGTGGTGAAGGGTTTTATGCTTTCTAAAATGTTCAACATATAATGTAGAATGTGTTTCCTTAAGAATATATAGTCTATGCTCATAAGGTATGTGAATTTTATCCAACCAATAGAGTAACACTTTCTTGATTTGATAATCCTAAAAAGGGATTAAATTAGAAGAGGCTGGATGCTGAAGTTGTTGGTAAACCTATGCAAAATCTAGCTCATGAGCTATGTTGAGAAGGCCAAGTATGAAAATCCAAGTTTTAAGTGGTTACAATAGGCAAGGCATGACTTGTAGGAGGGTAACTTAGACAATATGCCACTATGTTTTTACAACCTTTTGAGGAGAATGTCAAATTTGATAGAATCCACCTAAACACCATGTTCATTATTTACAAAGCCAAGATAGGAAATAGAAGTTTACCCAAAGGAACACTTGGGAAGGTTAGCATAGAGCTAGTTCCTTTAAAGGGTGGAAAGGACCTACTCTAGATGATCCAAGTGAGCCTTCCAAGTAGGAGAAAAAAATAATGTCATCCAAGTATATAATTTTAAATTTATCCAAATAGTCGTTGAAGACTTCATTCATGAGTCGCATGAAGATGGCATGAGCATTTGTGAGATCGAAAGGCATAACAATCCATTCAAAGAGGCCCATGTTGGTTTTGAATGTAGTATTCCATGTATCCTCAACCTAAATCCAAACTTGGTGATATCCACTTTTGAGATCAATCTTGACGAAGACTTTGACACCTTGGAGTTGGTCTAAGATATTGTTAATGCAAGGAAGTGGATAACAATTTTTTATGGTTATTTTCTTCAATGCCTTGAATTCAATGCAAAGATACCAAGTGCCATTATTTTTTAGTACAAGTAGAATGGGGGAGGCACAAGGGGATGTATCGGGTTTAATGAACCCTTTTGCTAAGAGGTCTTGAAGTTGCCTTCTAATTTCATCATATCGAAGGATTAATTGACTGTACATGGGGATACTAGGAAGAGGTGTGACATGAATGATATCAATGCTATGATTAATTATTGTATTTAAAGGTAAATTCAAGGGCTCCTAAAATACATATGAGTATTTTTACAATAATTTATCAAGTGCAATAAGTTGAGTGGACTTTGTGACTTTTGTTGGCGAGTGCTTATGTTGTGGTCATATGAAGATGAGTGAAAATACCTATGCTTGATTGGCTTATTTTCTTGCTTGTCTACAACTAAGCAAAAAATTTATGGTGTGCTTGGTGCATTTGATGAGGTAGGTCATATTGTCCTATTGTAGTGTGTAAGTATCATTTTATTCATCATAGTTGTTTTTACTATCATATTGATAGGGTTTCCCAAACAACAAACCATAATAATCCATTGAGTTTACATCATAGGTGACCTTATCCATAAATTTAGGACCAAGGCAAAAGCCACAGTGCATGTGTGTGTGATCTAGGAAGTAGTGTCACTATCCTTCCATCTGAATCAGTATGGATGACAATGTGGTGCTATTAGGAGCTATAATTTATCATCAATGGACTTAGTAATCAATTTCTTTTGTGAGCCATTGTCAATGATACAATAAATAGAAAAGTTATGAGTTAAGTGAGCACGCATAACAAATAGACTGTCATGGTCTCCTATTGCTAAATGATGGTTCATTAAGGTGATATTATTAATTCAACCTCTTAACTACTCATGTCTTATCCTCTCTATAAGTATTGATGGGGTTTTGACTTGTTCCTCCATCTTGAGATTATATAAGTAAATTATTCTTTTTGAACTGATGACATTTAGACTTATCATGTCCCTTCCTATTACAATGATTACAAAAGTTGTGTGACTTATCTACATGAGTAGAAGAGGAAGGAAGGGAATGCTTGCAAGAAGAAAAATAATGAGATGGAGTAGAAGAGGAGGATGAAGAGGAAGAGAAAGAAGGATATATCTTCGGTGCCTATGGTCGATGAGAGGGCAATGAATTAATATCTCTTGGTGGATTATAGTATCGTGATCTCCTCATTTGTGCAACGAGCTTCTACTTTACATGTTGTGCTTTAAGAGTTGTACATGAAGTGTATTTCAACTCCCTATATAGATGTGCTTGAAGTCCACCTTTGAACTTCACAATGATAGTGGGTGTAAATATGATACACAAAGCAATATGTGCAACCTATTAAATTTATTAAAATAATACTACACAGAGGTATGGCCTCCTTACCTTAAGCAAAGTCACTGATTAAGAAAATTATCATCATAGTTAGATGGATAGAATGTAGGCTTTAAGGTTGCAACCAATTCATCCCAAGCATGGATGGGATTTTGTGTCTCTTGGATTTTGGTGATTAGAACCTTAGCCATACTACAAAGTTTCAATTTGATGAAGGGAACTTTATCATCATCATACAATTGGTTGTAAGAAAATTAAGTTTTTATGTCTAGGATACAACTATTTAGGACTTTGAGATTCCTATAGCCATCATAAATTTTCACTTTACATTTTGGATGAGAATGACTATCAAGTGATAAAGAGTGGACCTAAATATGATTGAATTTATCAGCTAGAGAATTGACTAAGGAAGTTATTTCAGCCATTTTTTGGCCAATGCCAAGTTAGCAACCATGCCTTGACTATGTTGAATCAAAGGAAAATTTAAACTAAGTTTTGACCAAATTTATAAGGTTGAATTACTTTTTTCTTACAATGCAATTTATGTTTAGAACGAGCAAGGTGGACACAAATTTGGAATTTTTTTTAAAAACAACTCAACAATGTGAAAGAAAAGCAATTTGTTGAATTGCTCCTGGTCAAACTCAGTAAAATAAAGGTAATTTTGAAAATGTTATTAGGTATTGCCAACAACATGAAATAAAGCCATTTGGACATGCAACTAAGTGGTAAATGGAAGTATACAAAGTGAAAGTTGTACATAAATATTGACAATGTAAGGTATGGTCCCCCCTTGAGATCTTGATATTGGTGTCGGTAAGCAAAAAAAATAGTCCAAAATGGATGAGAGCAAAGTGCTTCCAAATTATGCCATGTTTTTGGAAATATCCTCTACATACTTCTTGCAAGCTTCATAGATCTACCACGTACAATTTGATATTTAACAAATGATAAAATGATCATGTGTTCTTGGAGTGAAGGCATCTTCTTCGCTAGGGCATCAAAAATTTAGAACTTCATGAATGCCTCTTATCTATGGTATTGGCTTGACCAGTAGTGAGGTGGCAAAGCTATTTATGCTTTGAATTGGACCTAGTTAATATCATGTAATATTGATGATGTGGATATAGCTCATTCTTGAAGGTACTCTCCCTACTCAAGCATTATCTCCTTTGCATTGTTTACCGAACTATTGACATGTCCAAACTTGCATGCTCCACCACACAAGTTGTATTGTTTGTTAATTATTTATTCCTCCAAGGTATCATCATTGCAAAGATCCAAGGGTGTATGCAACACTAATATCAAGCATAGGCGACACAAAATAATCATGCATAAATAGTTTACAGGTGACACACTGCTATAGGACATGTTGCTATAGGAATATGGTCATCTATTGAGGTGGTGATGTAGTGGGAATATGGTCCACTAAAAGCATAGGCATAGGCATGGCCAACAATTGATCATCATAGTAGACTAGGGGTATGTAACTAGGAATTGTTTATCATAGTAGACATGGAGGTACATATAGTTGAGGTGGCAATCAAAGTGGTTTGTCATGTTATATGGAAGTGGCACTCTATGTATGTTGTACTATACTTCATGCACAACCTGTGATACACATTGTAATGGAGAGTACTTTGTGCGTTGCTTGTAGCACATTGAGGTGGCATGCTACATGCACTAAGATGCACATGGGTCAACCTAGTCTTAGGGGATTACCGTGGCACAATGACCATGCCAAGGGGCAATCATGGATGTTGAATGAGCATTGATGTATGTTGATCGAGAAAGAGGGGGTAGGCCAAAATGTTAGACAACAATTTAATATACAAGTATACCAGATAAAATACTTGACCAATTTAGCAAGTTGATCGGATACAACATGTGATCATGAAAATATTACTCAACTAGATATTAGTAGCTTTGTCAAATTAATACAACTTGACTGGATTAAAATAGTAGCTTGATTAGATTAAAAATACTCGACCAGATTAATGTGGATAGAACAACAATGTTGGCTAGAAGGAATAATATGACAATTTATTAGATAAAAACAAAATTCAATATGGATAGAACAACAACATCGACTGAATAAAACAACTCGACCAGATACAACAATAGTTGACTAGAATGAAGCTTCTAGATGACAACTATCCTCGCATAAGTGTCCAACAATTTTTTTTCTAAGCTTTGATACTACACTGATACGAAAAGATATGACAATGAAGAACTACCTTTTGCGTCAAAAATTTATTAAATAATTAGGTACACCACCTTTGATACCCTTTCGAAATCTTGAGGATCAGAACTTTGGATAGGATTGAATTACCTACAACATGATAGAGGCCATCCCAAATATTAGACATCGCCCATAGGCCAACTACAAAATGATCTTTTGATTACTGCTTTGTTAGAGCTATCTTTGAAAAGTGGCCTACAAATTTAATATAATATAAAGTATTGGCCACTAAAAAAAAACATTACATTAAATATTAATTTAATTAATTTCTCTATCAATAATATACAAGGACATATAATATGTTGGAATGACCTATAAGACTGATTTAATTAGTTGCACTCTTCCTGCTAATGATAACCATCTACCTTTCCATGTTGGTAGTTTATTTTGAACTTTACTTATAACTAGATTCCATAATTCTATCCTCATTCTCCCCTCAAATAAGGGCATCCCTAGATATGTTGTTGGTAAATTTGCCTCCTCCATTTGAAGTAACTTGCATATCCCTACTTTGATTCTAGTTGGAGTGTTTAGGAAGTAAATTTTGGATTTTGTCCTATTAAATTTCTACCATGATGCTCTTTCATATTCCTTTAATAAGTTATTCAAAGCTCTGGCCTCGTTTTCCTCTACCCTCCCAAAAAGGGTTGTATCATCTACAAACTATTGATGGGTGATGTTGTCGATGTTATTACTAGCCTTAAGTCCACTTATTAGCCCATATTTGTATGCCTTCTTCAAGTTCCTTCCCAATACCTCTACCATAATAATGAATAGATATGGTGATAGAGGATCTCCCTATCTAAGACCCCTCTTGGCTTTAAATGATTCTATTACTAGCCCATTGACCAACACTGAATATGATACTATAGAGACACAAGCTTTAATCCATCTGACCCATTTCTTCCCAAATCCAAACTTTTCTAATACTGCAAAAAGAAAATCCCATTTAACCCTATCATAGGCTTTATTCATATCAAGTTTTAAGATCATTGCTCTCTCTTTTCTAGAAGCTGTTGAATGCATTACTTCATGAGCTACTATGATCCCATCTAGAATCTGTCTCCCTTTCACAAATCCTCCTTGCTCTTCTGAAATAATTTTGTCTAATAGTGGTCTTAACCGATTTGCCATCACTTTGGAGATTATCTTATATGCCATATTACATAGGCTTATGGGCCTAAATGAATCAAACAATTCTGCATCCTTCTTTTTTGAATCATGGTAAGATATGTTGCATTTATTTTATAAGGTATGTACTATTTTACCCTAGATTGTTCCACTACCACCAATAAAGAATCCTTCACTATTTCCTAGTTATGTTGATAGAATGTTGTATAGAGTCCATCTAAACTTAGGGATTTATCCTTATCAAAAGAGAAAAGAGTTAAATGAACTTCTTCAAGAGTAATAGGCTCCATCAATTTGCTATTGTCTTCATCTGTTATAATTGAAGGTACTTCTTGTAGTAGTTTATCATTAAGAACTTCAATCTCCTCCGATCCTAGAATATTCTGGTAAAAAACCTTGCCTCCTTTCTGATTTTGCTCTGGTCTTCAATCCAAACCCCTTCTATTGATTTAATTCTACTAATTCTGGATGTTGATCTCTGTACTATTGCCATCCTATGAAAATTTTGTGTTTTATCTCCTTTTAACCAAGTCTATCTTGATTTTAATCTCCAAAATTTCTCTTCCTTACTCAAAATATTATGATATTCACTAAGCAACTCCCTTTCCTCTGAGCTTGGATTATTGTGCTCACCTTTTTGGAATTTTGAAAGTTTCTCTTTTAGTTCTTTCTTCTCAAAAATATTTTTGAAAGTGTTCTTGTTCCATTCTTTTAATCTAGATGTCATTGATTTAATTTGTTTTGGAAGTGTATACAACCCACCATTTCCTAAATAATTCCATGTCTACGCTATCATATCAACAAATTGAGGATGGTCTTCCCACATCTACTCATATTTAAAATATGATATTTTTTTAATTCACTTACCACCATTTTAACTCTTATTGGCTAATGATCTGAACCAATCCTTGTCAAGGTATTAATTTTAGCACAAGTCCCTTCATCTAGCCAATGATCTGAGAGTATGCATCTATCTAATTTTTTTGCTATCAGGTTTTGGCCTATCCTATTGTTGGTCCATGTATAGTTGTCCTCTTCAAACTCAACCTCCCATAGATTATTGTTTTGAATAAAAGTTGAGAAATCTCTCATACTTTGGGTTATTTTCCTAATTCCCCCAAAATTTTCATCTAACTTGGTTATGGCATTAAAATCTCCTATGATCATGAATCAGGTTTCTTGGTCTTTACTTCTCATAAAGGCTTCAATCCCACTCCATACTTCTGATCTGCTTGACTGAGTTGTAGGTCCATAGACATTGATAAGGATGAAATGAATATCTACAAAGTAGCATGTGACTAATGAGGCTATCCAATGCCTAGTTTTATGAATGGTTTCATAAGAGGTTCTAACTAGATTCCAACATGTTAGAATTCCCCTTATCACTCCTTTTGAATCCATAACATCCCATTCACATCTTGCCCATACTGCTTTCATAGTTTTGGAAACTTCTTCCTTTGTCATTTTAGTTTCCTAGATACAAAGAATATCAGGCTTATTACTTAAACAGAGGTCCTTGATACACCTCTGCTTTGAGGGGGCATTAACACCCCTTATATTCCATGAGATGGTAATCATGTCTCATTAGGGGTTTTGGCCCCTCCTATGAATTACCAATATCATTTTGTTGTTTGGTAAAGAGAAGTTCAACCAACTTAGATTGTGTTCCTTTCTCTATGTTTGCTCTTGCTTCCTTGGCTCTCACTTGATAATTTGAAGGTTTTCCTCTTTTTGCCTTGCTAGTATCGAGAGTAGGTCTTATTATTCTATTCCTCAATATTCTTTCACAACTTTCCTTTTCATTAGATTTATCCTCTCCTAGCTCTGCTAAGGAAGCTTTTGACTTATCTTGCTCATTTTTTAGTATTTCCTTGTTAATGGTAGAGGTATTAACATCTAACACTACATTTTCTCTACCACTTTCCTTCTCCTGAATGGTGCATGGTACTTCAAGAGAGTCTTCAAAATCTGATGAGGCACATTCCTTAGGTTCAATAGGAATGTTCATCCCTAAATCAGGATCATACTGAGTAGACGATTCCTTGTTAATATTTTGATCCTATTGTACCATGTCCTCTAAGCTCTGATCTACTTTTTCTTCATAGGCTAAAGCCTCAAAAGAATTGGTATTTCTTCCAATATCCTTACTTACTGGTCTCCACTATTTATTTACTTTCATCTATCTGGACCTATTTTTTGGAAGTTGAAAACCATCCTCATCCATATCCATTTGTAAGTTTCTCTTGTGGTTTTCTACATATGTTTCTGTTGGACTCTTCTTAGGGCATGATCTCTCAATATGCCCCACCTCATGACATCTTCTACATCTAAAAGATATGTTTTCATAATCCATGGTTTGGGTCCACAACTTACCCCCATACTTAAGAATGATTGATTCTGGTAAAGGTTTACTAATATCAATCATGACCAATATCCAAGCATAAATAGCCAAGACTCTATCTTTTGTAGTTTTTGAAATCTCAAGGAATTCTCCTAGAGTGTTGCCTATTGCCTTGAAGGTATCCATTTCCTAGAATTCAATGGGTAACCCATACATCTTGACCTATACTGGTACTAGGGATAGATTTACATTTTTAGGTGCAAAGCCTTCATACTAATGGGTAAGGAAGAGTCTTGCTCTTCCCATAAACCAAGGACCCCCTTTTAGGATTCTATCTCTTTCCTCCCTAGAATAAAAAATGGCTAGGAAGAAACCTTTGGGAAGAAAGGATAGACTCACTCCTGGAGACTTCCATCTCCTATCAATCCATTTTCTCAAAGTCAAAGCCCCTAGCCAAGACCCATTAAATTTACCAATGACTACCTTATCTTTGAGCAACAAGGATCATTGCTCTATGAGGTCCTCCCTAACCTCTACTACTAGGGATGATTCTAAGGATTTAGCTATAAATTGGTCCATGGGAAGGAAACTATAACTTAATATCTACTAAAATTTACTAGTATATCCTATAGCAATTATATTATTTGAAAATAAACCTACAATAATCTACATGTAGAACTTCTAAGATAATGAAGGGATAAATGAAACTTAGCTGAAAAATTCTATGCCTAGATAGAATGTCCTACCTCGTTGATGCCCTAGCCCTCCATTGCTCCTCCCATCATCCAAACCTTGGTTGATAGATATCTACAATTTTGTTTCTCATGACTTGAAAAATTATCACTGCCCTTGTTTTAGATGGCTGACTTCATAGGGTTGTATCTCCCTCAATACTACTTGGATTCCTTCATATGACCACTCATTTTAAAGCTCTTCAAATTTCGCACAAATTGGTCCAAGAATCATCTGAATCGGACAACCCTTCGCAAAGATATGGCTCTTAAAAGATGAGACATTTTTTGAAAAAAAATTACCCTACTTCTAGACGAACTGTCTTCACATGGTCGTATCTCCCTCAATACTGCTTGGATTCTTTCGTATGACCACTCATTTCAAAGCTCTTCAAATTCTGCACAAAATGGCACAAGAATCGTCTGAATCAGACAACTCTATGCAAAGATATGGCTCTTGAAAAATGAGCTATTTAAAAAAAAAACTGCCCTCGCTTTAATTATCTGTTAATATTTGTCTTAGCAAAATTCAAATTTTAGAAGGCAATTGGTTGAGTAAGATCTTATCTCTTAATGAATGTAATTTGAAGAAGTTGATTGCAAAAAAATAACACTTTAAAGAAGATAAGGAATATATATATATATATATATATATATATATATATATATATATATATATATATATATATATATATAATTTGTTTTAATGAAAATTCAAATTTTAAAAGACAATTAATTAAGTATTTTTTTAATAATGAAATAATGTCAAGAAAATGATAAGGAAGAAGATAAAAAATATATTTGATTTAAAAAAATATGTAGAATTATTAGGAGGTCGAGGGTTCAAAACGCAATGTTTGGCTTTGTTAATTCCTTATTGATAAGTGCAACTCTACAAATAATAATAAAAAAATCTATCGTAAAAACAATTTAATTAACCGATAAATATAATATTTTAATATTTGAATAAAATGAGCTAGTCACAACCAAAAGTAATATTTGAATAAAATGAGCTAGTCACAACCAAAAGAAAATATTAATATAGTTATATAGTGGTCTTCCTAAAAATAGTGTGGTTATAACCAAATATGTTATAAACCGTACGTAGGTGGACATGGACATGACCTAATCAAAGCCATATTTTTAAGGAGCACGTTTACAAATTACATCAATAACCACTTTCAAGAAATTTGAACACAAGATCATTTAAAAAACAACCACCATCTCACCATCTTAGCCACGAGGGCAACTGCTAATCGGCAAATCAGAGCCATAATCTCATTTGTCCTTTGCCGATGGTCTCCATGATATAACATGTGGCGTACGCCAAGCTACAAACGAACAATCCAGGTCAGGCATTTAAATATCATTAGGTAGGATGTGAAGTAGTAGGTGGGATGTGAAGTATAATTAAAAATATAATAAAAAATATTTTTTAAATGAATTAAGTTTGCGAAGGTTTAGACGCATAATATTTTCAATTAAAAAATGTTTCCCGCGGCGACAAATACACTCTTCCAACAGTGCACGAGAGTCAGAGGAGGGGATCGAATCTCGTGCCTCCTCTGAATATCGTTTTAATGCTTGGGGTAACCGAGTCTTCAGACGGAATCACATCACAGTTGCGGTAAAGATGAAGCTGATTCCGAGCGAGAGAGAAAGAGTACATGCAGCCTGTGTGTTTATGGGGATGAGCTATGCAGTCAGCAACGTTCTCAACAAGTTCGCCCTCAATACGGGCATCAACCCTCTTGTTTTTGCTGCCTATCGCGACATTGTTGCCCTCCTCTCTCTCCTTGTCGCAGCATATTTCTTCGAAAGGTCCGTTTTCCTTCATGTTCTTTCTCATTTTTTTTTTTTTCAATTTCTTTTGCTTTCCAGCTATAAGATAATTACCAAATCCGCCGTTCCGTGTTGGCTGCGGAGAAGGAAGCGACCTCCTCCTTATGTTTTCGTCTTCTTTTTTTCCCCAAATTTCTACGGCTTTCTAGCTATAAGATAATTACCAAATCCGCCGTTCCGTGTTGGCTGCGGAGAAGGAAGCGACCTCCTCCTTATGTTTTCGTCTTCTTTTTTTCCCCAAATTTCTACGGCTTTCTATCCGCCGTTCATGTGTTGGCTGTGCAGAAGGAAGCGACCGTTTTCGTTAATTAATTATTTATTTTTTAATCTGTACGGCTTTCCAGCTATAAGATAATTACCAAATCCGCCGTTCCGGTGTTGGCTGTGCAGAGGGAAGCGACCTCCTTCTTATGTTTTCGTCATAAAATGGTGTCTCGCCCTTGGATTGACAGGGTAAAGCCTTCAATTTTATTCAAATTTTAGGGTTTCGAGATGTGAGAGAGGAGCTGATCATATGTTATAATGCTGGTTTTGTGTGCGTGAAGGGTTTTTGGGTTTCAGCTCCTCTATTTGATTGGACTGTCATTGACTTCAGTGCATTTGGCGACGTCGGTGGCGGTTACCATTCCTGTGTTCACAGTGGTCATTGCCGCTATCTTCAGGTTCTAATCAAATCCCTTTGCTACAGTAGAGCATTAGCCTCAGGGAGAGAGGATAGCTATAAAATAGGAATTGATTTATGACACTAAAATCATGTGCAGAACTGAGAAAATTGGGTTGTTGAAAGCTGCTGGTGTGGCGTTAAGTGTTGGAGGATATGCAATCATAACTTTGTTCAGAGGACCTCTGCTATTTTCAGCAGGAAATGAAAACGGAGATTCTCGCATGGATTGGAATGATGGTGGAGTAGCAGCGAAGAATAATGGAAGTTACTCCCTCCTGTGGCTATCAAAGTGGCAGGTCGGGTCATGCCTGCTTTTGGGAGCTGCCATTTGCTCGGCAGCTCATGTAAACATTCAGGTGCGTCCCATCGTTCTATTAGTATAGCATCGTCTCTCTTCTGTTTCGCCCTTATATTAAAAAAAAAATCTTATTTTTAAAATTAAATTATTTAAAAGATAATTTTTAATATGATATATAACTTTATTTTTATTAGATAAAAATGTGTAAATAATTTTAAAGTTTTAGATTGTAGTAAGAACTTATGTTCCAACATCAAGTGCTTTTGTCTTAGATGTTAGTATGGAGGATAATACACCATAATGTGCTTCTCATCCTCAACTTCTCCATGCTTCTAGACTAAACAAAGACACTCTTCTTAAGTACTATTTTTCCTCTTTCTGTTTTAAATAAAAGATGATGTCAACTTAGTTTAAATTGATTGATTATATGTCTTTTTTATTTATTTATTGATATATTTTCTTAGAGTTGATTTTCCTCTTTAAAAGGGACCATTGATAATTGTAAAATTTTATTTTCTCAATAAGATTTGATTAAAGAATATTTTATTATTATTATTATTTTTGGTATGAAGTCTTGAGTACTTGAAGAGTTATTTGATAAATTATTTTCACTAATTTCTTATTTTTAATCCATTTTATATTCTCATTATTAATCCTTCTCTTGAGTTACAAGCATCATTTGATGTGGTAATTTGGTTTTATCCATATATTTTATTTTGATTATATGTTAAAGATTAGCACTATGATTCTCCTTTGAATAACAACCTTCCTTTTTCTACTAAAACCTTAGGATAAGGAGTTTGAACCTTAATTCATAGTCCTATTAGAAAGTGCTCTGATACCAAATTTCATGTCCCACTATTTTTCTAGTCATTTATTTTTAAAGTCCCACCTTATAAGGTTGTCCCTCAACTATATTGTTCATACCCCATGTTGTTTATTTGACTTAATCCACTTAAAACTTCCTCCATTGATTCACTCATCTTTACAATTCACATAGGTCTATCTTGTAAGTGTACTAGGTGAACCCAAACTATCTATCTCATTTTCCAATGAGCTAGCTCGTTTCCTTGTCACCCTTTTTGTCTGTCAAAAGAGTAGCTTAACTCCACGTCTCTCGCAAGTCCATCTGCGTAGACGTATCAAGCATATGGAAAAATTAGACTATCCTTCTCATCTAATATGATGAGTTAGCCCATCTGTAGTTTGGTCTCTCCTTTGACCATAAACTGGAGTTAAGTTTTTAAGACCTTCCTTTGTTTAAATAAAAAAACCAAATCCTTTAATGTTAATCTATTCTAACTTTTAAACTTATTTCACCTTTTTTAATTATTTCTCCTAGTCCTCTCTACTAATTCTCTTCACGAGAATCTAACAACATCATGCTTATTTGAACATACTGAAAGGAGAACTAATCTAATTTAATTTCGAAGAACCCTTTAATTAAAATTCCCTTACTAGCGCCCACTATGATTCCCCCTTGGATACACCTTGAATATTGTAATTATCCAAATTTAATTGGTAGGCTAATCTTCGAAGGAAATCACCCTTTTGTTCTATTTACACTCGGGTTCCATATGGGTACCTATTACCGCCACTTAACAACTTAATCAACACTTAAACTATTATGACTTACCCATTATCTCGTCCATCTTTACCCATGCATCGATTAGTTACAATCAAAGAAGTTACGGTTTGACTGATCAATTTCATTATGCTTCTTATATTAGAAAGTCGGAGTCATTCCTCGAGCTAGAACATCCATTTATAAAGATAATAAATATCCATATTTCAATCAACTCCTTTTCCTTATACAATGTACCAATTACAATAGAAGTAATCTTTCCATAACAAGTTAGGGTATAAATCCCATCAATGCATAATCTATCTTCTTTCAATCACATTTAGGACTTTCTCTCACAGTAAGTCTGTGAGAGTTTACATACACAGTTCCATGTAACCGTACTCTGATATAGATCAACGTTCAATTAACACTGCTTGTCTTCGAGGAAAATTTGGCCATCCATCTTAGCTGGTTCGAGTGCTAGACTTCTTTTCCTCGAGCACACTGAGATGAGAATGTTTACAGCGATTTGGCCAACTCTTCCCTTCACTAATTGATGCATTTCTATCTACATGAATGAAGGTTTACATCACAACAGACAACCAAACATTGCAACATTCCAATATAGCAACATTATAATTGGTAGATCAAAATCTCACAAACCAAAATTCTTTTATTTGTTTGTGCATTCAAGAACAACTGCAATTATTTCATTACAACAGTCGAATCATCAATCAACTTAGACTATCCATTTTATTTGACAATAAAATTCAATAATGGAAAAACACCTTATTACACCAAAAGTGTCTTTTGCACAAAACACATCTTAGTTTCAATCTATCCTTCACAATCACAACTCTTTCTCTATTTTTTAAATAAACAATTATTTGAATTCATAACCAGTGTCCATATAACAATTATCGACATGGACTCATATACACTCATAGTTCACTTTCAATAACAACGTATTCAATCTCTAATGTTACCATAAGCATTACTTCTTTACTTACTAAAATATCCATGCTTTCATAAACAATCATCACAAATGCTTTATTAAAACAAACATCACACTTTTAGAAAACATATTTCATTCCATGGCAATCCATCGAAATTGACTTCAAGTCAAGGAGTCACTCGACCTATTTCTCCCAACCAGGAAGAAAGAAGTGCCCTCTCACCATGCACCAGGTGTTGGCGCATGCTTCGACATGTTAACCTAAATACGCCCTCAACGAAAACCAAACGTTCCAGGCTTACTCACACAGATAAATAGAGTTCATATACCCACGAAAGGTTACTGGTAAACTATCCAACCCTATCACAAATTCGCAAAGATGCTTACCAATATTATGCCCCAATTATCATTACTGGAAACATATTTATAGACATACAAACTCATTACATTAACACAATTTTTCTATTTACAATAAACTTAATCCACAATCGGACGTACTCCTAATTGGAGTCTTAGTTCACCCTTGGACATTCTATGGTCCCTCAACAGAGAAAACAAGATTTTTAATCTTAAATAACTTTCAATCATCACATACTTGAAAGGGTAAATCAGACAAACCAAATAATTCCAATCCATAGAGTTTGTTCTTTTTTAACTGTACAAAGGAGTATTCAATATTGAATTTTGCATTCTAAATTCAAAAATAAATATAAAATGAATCTACCCGTGTCTTTGCTGAACGTTCTTCCAAATCAGATAGTGTGTTTTTTCCTCTCTTCTCTTTGCACCAGGATCCACACCCTTGAAATTACTTCTCCCTTTCTTTTTCCTCGGCCACTGACTATCATCCCTTGCATTCGGCTCCTTTAGGTGCATTCAAGTAACCACTATCGTCAGAGTCATTCTTCCCATTACATCCGTGATAAAAGGTAACAAACCAGTTTGAAAACCAACGACCCTTTCTAGGAAGCATTATCATACAAGCAACACATGAACTAATATTTAATGAAGGCAATCTTTTCAAACTAGCATGGTTAATAACCAAAGCTTAATATAATATCATAAACAGATTTGTTTTTAACTTTTAAATTTCATTGAAGTTCTAAATTACTTCAGGAAGTGCTTTATTTAAAAGAAAAGAATCATTAAGCATAAAGTAAGAGCATGGAAAACAATTTCTTGTATTAGCTAATACAATCAAACAATCATTCATTAAGCAAACAGAAAGGATCTTTTCAAGATAACACTTCAAACATCAACCAACAATCCATCGACTCTTTTGTTTTGGCCTCAACAACCTCACTACCGATGGTTCATTCCATATGCCAATTAATTATGCAACTATATGTGAGGGAAGTCTATCTTCCTTGGAGTTGTCATCTTTAAGAGCAATCATCATTTCCCATTTAAACATCCCATCTTCAGTGGTCGATTCTTTCTTCCACTCATAAGAATGACTATTCCTGCAAGCACGCAGTTCTATTAGCAGCATCATATCCTTTCATAAAACAATTACTTGTAGCAACAAAACATTAAATTGCCAAACATCTCATCAATAAGATACATTTTATTTTCTACAAAATATACATAATTGTAGAAATAAAACATGGCACAATCAATCATTCCATCCAAAGATAACATAGCAAAACATAAATCCATCCAAATAAAAAGTCTACCAAGGGAGGGTCATGACATCCTCCCCCCTTAGGCTTAACACAGTCCTCTGTGTTTCAATAGTTTAACATAAAATAATAATTACATATTATTTTCAAACAGAAATGGAAAATATTTTTGCATATCTGCTACTTTCTCCCAAGTAGCATTTCTCTCGGAGTAGCGGTCCCACTGGACCTTGCATTGCTCCAAGGTCCCTTTCCTCATCGATTTGGAATGAAACTCAAGGATTTTTACTGGTCGAACCTCTATAGCCTCCGGGTCCACCATCTACAATTTAGAAAAGTCCCACACATGATCAGGATTAGCTATATATTTTCTAAGCAATGATATGTGAAAGGTGTCATGAATCTTCGATAGACTGGGTGGTAAGGCAAGTCGATATGCCATAGGATTGATATTTTCTATAATTTCAAAGGGTCCAACAAAATATGGATCAAGTTTTGTGGACTTAATAGCACTCTTCTTTGGTCTCACCCTCAAAAACACTCTGTCACCCACAACAAACTCTCTTGGTGACCTCTTAAGATCGGCATAACTTTTCTGATGATCCACGACTTCTTTAAGCCTTTCTCTGATCATCCTTAATTGTTGCTCCATTTCCTTGACCATATCTGGTCCAAGCACAACCCTATCCTCTAGATTATCCCAAGATAATGGTGTCCTACACCTCCTACCATATAGAGCTTCAAATGGTGCCATGCCTAAGGTCGAATGGTGACCGTTATTGTAGGTAAATTCTACCAAGTGTAGGTAATCTTCCCATCGGGTCTTTTGATCCATACAATACATGCGAAGCATGTCCTCTAACACTTGGTTCACCCTTTTAGTTTGCCCATCGATTTTTGGGTGATATGCAGAACTGATGTTTAACCTAGTGCCAATGGCACGATGTAAAGCTTACCAAAACTCGGATGTGAATCTTGAGTCTCTATCTAAAATGATCACTTTCAAAAAACCATGAAGCCTGAATATTTCCTTGGCAAATCTGTTAGCCACAACCACGACATCATCCTTGGTATTTTTGGGTATAAAATGCGCAACCTTGGTCAGTCTATCGACCACAACTAGGATTGCATCATGCTGGAATCTGGTCTTTGGCAAACCTACAATAAAATCCATTGAAATCACCTACCATTTTTGTGTAGGTACATCATGAGGATACAATAGTCCTATAGGATGTCTATGTTCTACCTTAACTTTCTGGCATTCAAGATATTGAGTGACATATTCAGTTATGTCCCTCTTCATTCTTGGCTAGTAGAAGGTTTTCTTCATATTCTCTCTCATTTTTGCCCCTCCTGGGTGAGCAGAATATGGAGATCTATGTGCTTCATTCATGATCATTTTCTTCAAATCACCGACCTTAGGAATTACTACCCTATCCTTAAAGCATAAGAAACCATCCTTGATGCTGAAATCCTTACTTTCATCGGGTTTCCTTTCCATCCTTTCCTGAATTTGATTGCAAAACACATCTTGATGTTGCATTTCCTTAACTTGTTCCATCAAGTCTATATGGATGCGAGATAAGACAACTATGTGTCTTCTCCTACTGAGTGCATCAACAACCTTATTTTCCTTCCCTTTGATATATTCAATACCAAAATCATATTCAGCAAGAAATTCCATCCACCTTCTCTGCCTAGCATTTAGCAAAGGTTGAGTAAATATGTATTTTAGACTTTGATGGTCTATCCTCAACTCAAAGGGTCTCCCTACCAAATAATATCACCAAATTTTGAGAGCAAAAACCACTGCTACCAATTCTAGATCATGGGTTGCATAATTGACCTCATGTCATTTCAGTTTCCTGGATCCATAGGCTACCACTACTTCATCTTGTGAGAGCACTCCTCCCAAACCTTCCAATGATGCATCTGTACACACATAAAAACTACCTTGAGGGTCTGGTATCTTTAGTATGGGAGATGTAGTGAGTCTTTGTTTGAGCAGATCAAAAGCTACCTCACATTTATCCATCCACTTGAACTCTTTTCCCTTCCTCTGAAGGTTAGTTATTGGAGCGGTTATCTTGGCGTAGTCCTTCACATAACACCTATAATATCTAGTCAAACCCATGAAACTCTAGACTTCCATCACATTTGTGGGCGACGACCAATTCAATATAGCTTCTATTTTCTTAGGATCCATCGTGATCCCTTCTACTGATACAATATGCCCTAAATATTGCACTTTTGACACATAAAATTCACACTTCGACAAATTCTCGTATAACCGATTCTTCCTTAGCAGCTCCAACATGATCCTAAGGTGTCTGTCATGCTCTGACTTATTTTAAGAATATATCAAAATATCATCTAAGAACACAAGAACAAATCGGTCCAAAAGCTTCCTGAAAATGCTATTCATCAAGTTCATAAATGTTGTTGGAGCATTCGATAGACCAAAAGGCAAGATAGTAAACTCATAATGTCCATAACGAGTTTTGAAGGTTGTCTTATGGGTATCCTCTTCTCGGATCCTCAATTGGTGGTATCCCAATTTAAGATCAATCTTTGAGAAGATAGTGGCATCTTTAAGCTGATCAAAGAGGTCTTCGATTCTGGGTAGAGGATATCTATTTTTAATGGTTGCCTTGTTCAACATCCTATAATCTATACATAGTCACAAGGAACCATCCTTTTTCTTGACAAACAGCACTGGTGCACCCCATGGTGACACACTTGGTCTAATTAATCCCTTCTCCAACAATCCTTGTAACTGCACTTTCAGCTCTTGCATCTCAATCGGATTCATTCTATAAGGAGCTCTATGAATAGGCTCTGTTCTAGGTTGAAGTTCAATTGTGAAATCAAATTCACGTTTAGGTGGTAATCCAGGTAAATCCTCTGGAAATACATCTCTAAACTCCTAAAGAACTGGGTGTTTCTCAAACACCTCTTCCTTCTTTTCATCTTCTATCTCATTTAACTTCACTACATAAATTGTTCCTCCTCTCTTCATTGCCTTCTTAAGTTGCATTGTAGAGAGGATCTAGGGTCGAAAATCCCCTTGCAAGTTGTACACCCTCTGTACTTTCCTACCATATTTTGAGTACTCAATCCATCTATCCTGGAAATTGATTACAACCTTATGTGCTTGTAACCAATCCATTCCTAGCACTACATCAAATGCATGCAATGGTGCTACATACAAACATCCAATGGTCATACCACTAGGTAGGGTAATTTCTACCATGGGATAACACTGATTTATAGAGTAGGTTTATCCTGAACCATACTCGACCTTCCACCCATGTGCCAAGATTCTTGGCCTTTCTGGTATATCTTTAATTAAGCTAGTGGAAACAAAACTATCTGTAGCACCACTATCAATCAAAATTTTAACATTTCTACCAAAGATCTTACCTTTTATCAGTAGTGGAGTGGCTTGCCCTTCCAGATTTTGACTTCCTATCATTGCATAAATCTTGTGTGTAGGTTCCTTGTAGGCGGGTTCTTTTCCCTTTGAACTTTACCCTATTCTGTATGGAAATTTATTGGCATAGTGTGGTCCACCACAATCAAAGCATCCATCCTTAGGTCTTGGGTGAGTTTTCTGCTTCTGTCCTTCTTCTACTTTTATTGCTAATGGAGGATTGGCCTGACCCTATGATGGTGGTCTATTATTCCCATTGTTGCGATTGTTAGGATTATGGTTCTTCCCTTTGAACCTTTTCCTAAACTTCCCTTGTTTCCTATCATTCCTTCTGTCCTATCTAGGGGAACTCTTGTTTGCTTGCTCCCCTTCCCACTTCATGAACCCTACACTATTTCTTTTTCTCAGTGCCTCTTTATCCTGCTCAGATGCCCCTTCATAGTCGAAGTAAGGCTTGAGATAAGTTTCAACTTTCCTAGCTAGATCATAGGCCTTCTGAAGAGTATTAGGTTCTCGCATGTTCACTTCATGCCCTACTCTAGGATCTACTCCTAGTATAAACTTATGTACCTTCATCTTCTCATTATATGCGGGCACATATTTCAATAACTTGATAAATTTTTGGTAATATACCTCCACCATCTTATTCCCTTGTCTAAGGTTGGTGAATTCCTCAAATTTCTTGGTATAAAAATGTTCGGTGAGGAATATTTCTTTAAAAGCTACTACAAATTCTTCCCATTTCAGATCAACTACAGCCTCAATTCCTTTTTCCTCACTAAATGTTTCCCACCAATCCAAGCCAACACCTTGTAAGTGTAGAGTGGCATAAGATGTTCGAGTGCCAGTGGAATAGTTCTTCATGTTACAAAAAGTCTCTATCTCCTTCAACCAAGCTTCAACTTTATCACCATCTTCCTCTCCATTGAACTTGGAAGATTTTAGATGTTTCATATCCTTGCCCAATTCTACCTCTAGTCGAATTCTAGCCTATTGTGCCTCTGAATGAGTTTCATTCTCTTATCCCACTCTAGAATTTCTAGCTTGTGAATCTCGATTCACTATAGCCTCCAATAGTTATTTCTGTGTTTCCATTTGTTCCCTTAGTAGAGCAATTATTGTAGTGAGATCCTCCCTCTCATTACTAGGAGCATTCATACCTATATCTGTGGTCCCAACCTCTACATTATTTTGTCATGTCTGCCTCATCGATGGGGTAGCACTCCCTCTCCTTCTCTTGGGTGGCATTGTCCCTGGCCACACATAGGAGAGATAGTAGGAATCAGTTCACAATTACATCTTTGAATTGTTTCTCCTACTAGCAACTATATTCCTAGTTATCCTAACTAGACAATCGAGGTCTACTTTTAACAAACACTATTCTTATAGGTATAGTCTTTACATGGTGCACATCCTATTACACTCCATCTATTCTTGCGCAAGGAAACTTGTATCCCTATGAACCAAGCACTCTGATACCAAATGTCACAACCCAATATTTTCCCAGTCTTTTTTTTTTCTGAAAAGTCCCACCTAATAAGGTGTCCCTCAACTATATTGTTCATACCCCATGTTGTTTATTTAACTTAATCCACTTAAAACTTCTTCCATTGATTCACTCATCTCTACAACTCATATAGGTCTATCTTTTAATTGTACTAGGTGAACCCAAGCTATCTATCTCATTTCCCAATGAGCTAGCTCGTTTCCTTGTCCCCCTTTTCGTCCATCAAAAGGGTAGCTTAACTCCATGTCTCTCACAAGTCCATGTAGACGTATCAAGCATATGGAAAAATTAGAATATGATGAGTTAGCCCATTTGTCATTTGGTCTCTCCTTTGACTATAAACACGAGTTAAGTGTTTAAGTCCTACATTTTTTAAAATAAAAAAACCAAATCCTTAAATTTTAATCTATACTAACTTTTAAACTTATTTCACTTTTTTTTAATTATTTCTCTCTAGTCCTCCCTACTAATTCTCTCCATGAGAATCTAACATCATGCTTATTTGAACATACTGAAAGGAGAACTAATCTAATTTAATTTTGAAAAACCCTTTAATTAAAACTCCCTTACTAGCGCCCACTATGATTCCTCCTTGGATACACCTTGAATATTGTAATTATCCGGATTTAATTGGTTGGCTAATATTTGAAGGAAATTACCCTTTTATTCTATTTACACTCGGGTTCCATATGGGTACCTATTACTGCCACTTAACAACTTAATCAACACTTGAACTATTATAATGACTTACCCATTATCTCGTCCATCTCTACCCATGCATCGATTAGTTACAATCAAATAAGTTATAGTTTGATTGATCAATTTCATTATGCTTCTTCTAGTTACATTAGAAAGTCAGAGTCATTCCTCGAGCTACAACATCCATTTATAAAGATAATAAATTTCCATATTTCAATCAACTCATTTTCCTTATACAATATATCGGTTACAACATAAGTAATATTTCCATAACAAGTTCTGGTATAACTCCCATCAATACATAATCTATCTTCTTTCAATCGCATTTAGGACTTTCTTTCACAGTAAGTCTGTGAGAGTTTACATACACGGTTCCATGTAATCGTACTTTGATATATATCAACGTTCAATTAATACTCCTTATCTTCGAGGAAAATCGGACCATCCATCTTAGCTGGTTTGAGTTCTGGACTTCTTCTCCTCGAGCACACTGAGATAGGAATGTTTATAGTGTTAGAAATAATGTTTTAAAATCATTATAGTCAAACTATGTAGGCAAGGAGGTCCCCAGCGATGACTCGGACCCTGATTTCCTCTCCCTTGCGACTCCTTTGATCAAAACCGAGGCCTCGAAAGATTCTGAGCATAAGCCAAGAACAGTGAAGCATTCTACATCCAAATTTCTCCAAAATCCTAGCCCTTCCTGCACGCGTGTCTCTCCGCGGCTAAAAAAGCTCAAAGTTGACTCAACTTTCCCTACTAAAATTAGCGAGCTGGTCAAAAAAACTGATTCTTCTCTAGCTAAATATAACGATGAGGCAAAAAATTTTGCTCGGATGGAGATGAAGACCGACGGTATTGGCGCTTCGGGACGACGAATGTTATCGGTGATAAAGGTGCTCTTTGCAATGCGGTTCTCAATCACCTGGCCAGCTCTGCGGCCACCCTCTCTGCAGCTGTTGAAACTGTAAAGTCCCAATGGAACGTCCTCCAGCAGGTGGCAAATAACCTTGGTGCCGCCCATGTGCAACTCAGTATCATCTTCAAGGATGCAGAGGAGATCCGCACCACCCTTGACGACAATTGAAGGCTTGGCCCCGAATGTGGGGTCCCCCCTCGGGATGGGCTTGACCTTTGGGATGGGATCATCCCTTCTGTACTGCAGGTCCTCCGGTTTTTGTTTTTTGGGTTTCTCACCATTTTTGATAGATTTTACTGTGTTGGTTGTTAAGCCTGATGTAATTCAGTTTCACTTTGGATGTATTAAGGTTTTGGGGTCCCTTACAAAAATCTTACATTAATGCAAATTTTTTTTACCAACAAAAAAAACTATGTAGGCAAGGTAGGCTAAATCAATTTGTCTTCTCTCTCTCTTTGAGATTAGACTTTACAGTCTTTGTATTCAATTTGCTTTCTTTCTCAAATAGGATCAGATTTCCTAGAGTGAGTGTGTTTGAATTGCTTTCTATAGTTTGGTGAAATAGTGTTTATTTCACACCTATAAATATGTAACCTCTCCTTGATGAATATACATATTTTGCATTCCAAATTTCTACATGGTATGAGAGCCATTATAAATCAATTCCAGATTCCTTGAATAGGAAAAATTTTGGTACCAGAAACCAAATTGGAATTTTGATTTATAGAATGGAACATTTTGATAATCAGAGCAGTTTTGGGAGAAAAGACCTAGCTGTGCTAGTTTTGTTCTGACTGTACCTGGCTGTGCTAGTTTGTTCTGACTGCACCTGTCTCTTTTTTTGCTGGCGTGAGAGTTGTGGTTACACTGCTGGTTCATACGTTCAGGTTGGTTGTTTGCTGGTTGTTATTTGTTCTTATTCTCCCGATGATTTTCCCTCTATGCTTGTTAAAGCATCCAAAGTTTTTAAACTTTATTTTTTTAAATTTCTAGATTTAATTTTTCTTAACCATGTCAAATATGAGTATGAGTATTTTCGGTTACATTTTACCGGATTCGCACAAATTGAATGGGAAAATTTATGTAATATGAAAATTTAAGATCCTCAACATTCTAACCTTGAAAAAGGTCATAAAAATTGTTGATGGAAGAGAAGTCAAACCAACGGGTCCTGCTAATTCAATACCAGATTGGGAAGGATGTGATCAAGAAGCCTTGGTAATCATTGGATTGTCTGTTGCTGACGATTTGATCACTCATCTGCAAGGAAAGCTCACATCAACAAATGCATGGAAGGTATTGAATTATCTCTATGAGACAAAAAAATGAGACCATAGTACTGTATTTGAGAAATCAAATATACTCATGTAAAATGACTAATTTTGATCCAATATGTATTCATCTACAACAACTTAAGGAGATTAAGGATAAGTTAATTACAGTAGAAGAAAAAGTAGAGGATAGGGAGTTAGTAAGCATAACCTTAAATAGCCTTCATGAAGGTTATCATATTTTTGTTACTAGTTTGTGCCTTGCTAAGCGAGTCCAACCTCTCACTTTTGAGGAATTGGCTGGACTGCTCTTGCATGAAGAACAACAAATTAATAACTATAGTGGTAGCAGTAGATGACTTTTGCCTCTCACTCTAAAAAGAACTATCAAAAGAGTTCTAAACCTATCACTCAAAACACTAATGAGCCAAAACAAAAAAGGGACATGATATGTAATTATTGCAAAAAGAAAGGTCATCTTGAAAAGACATGTTGGAAGAAACAAAAAGATAAAAAGAAATCTGACGCTTCTCCTTCCAACGATGATGTCATAAAGGTCTTCAACATCAATACTGAGTCTCATAAAACAAGTAATGTTTGGGTGATTGATTTTGGTGCTACAAGGCACATTAATTTTTGTAAAGATTGGTTCTGTTGACAGGTACAAAGCTTGACTTGTAGCCAAAGGCTATGCTCAAATTGAAGGTGTAGATTTTCAGGAAACTTTTGCTTCTGTGGCAAAAATGACCTCTATCAGAATGATGATCTCTCTTGCATCTCAACTTGGTTGGAAGCTGCACCAAATGAATGTAAAGAGTGTCTTTCTTCATGGCATTCTTGATGAGGAATACTTCATGGAACAACCAAGTGGTTTTGTACAAAATGGACAGGAGAACCTTGTTTGCAAACTGAAGAAAGCTCTATATGGGCTCAAACAAGCATCAAGGGCATGGTATTCACACATTGATGAATACTTTATTTCATATGGATTCACTAGATGTGAATTTGATTATAGTTTGTATGTCAAACATGAGGATGGTGAGATCCTTGTTGCTATACGATATGTAGATGACTTGATCATCACTAGTAGTGACACTAGTAAAATTGACTTTCTCAAAAGGTCCCTTTCTCAAACCTTTGAGATGTTTGATCTAGGCCTTCTTCATATTATCTTGGTATGGAGATTTTGCAGAAAGAAGACACCATCTTTGTATCATAATCTAAATATGCATATAGTCTGCTGAAGCGTTTTCATATGGAGGATGCTAATTCTATGACTACTCCTATGGAAGTTGGCTATAAGTTGACTAAGGAGACAAATAATAAGATTGTGTATGCTACTTTATACAGGCAACTTGTGGGAAGTCTACACCAGTCCTATGATTTTAATTTATATTTTTCATCTATTTTTAAGTAGAAATATAATGGTAATTTGGGGTAAAAGAGAACTATACATTAACTTGACTAAAAATATGTCGATTCTATTATCACTTGGTCATCTCCAATCCTTAAAAAAATTATAAGAAATATATGATTAATAATTGGAATAACAAATAAGCGTAGTCGGAAGAGAGTGCAACGGGAAGCGAGTGCGAGTGCGAGTTGGGAGTGAGTGCAACTGAAAATAAGTGCAAGCACGAGTTGGGGGTGAGTGCATCTGGAAGGCAATGTGAGCATGAGCCGGGACTGAGTGCAAAAGGGATAAAATAATGGATGAAGGCCCATGGTTTAGGGGCAAAGATGCATTATATTTAAGACCTTGGAGTGAGAATTTTTTGTGGACACAAAAACTATTAAAAGGTTTTCGATATGGATTAGGCTTTTTGGACTTCCTTATCAACTCATCAATAAGGAGGTTTTGAAGAATATTGGTAATACTCTAGGTGAATTCATCTAGGAGGGACCAACTACTAAGGAGAGAAGGCATGTTGTATACACTCGAATATGTGTTGCCATGGATATTTCTAAACCTTTACCACAGTCGATTAGGATTAAATCTGAATCAAGAGAATGGGATCAACAAGTGGATTATGAAAATATTGCATTTCGATGTCGCAAATATCATGAAACTAGGCACATGGCAAGAGACTGCAAAGTGAAAATGGAGGAAGAGATGGAAATTTTTGGGCATGAGGGTAGCTTCAATTTGAAACAAGGAGATCATATCATAGGAGAAGCTAGGTCAAATCAAGGATTTTCCACTCCTAAGAAAGTGGCTAGAAAAATCCCTCTACATCATCAGATGGCAAAGGCCATTACAATTCACTCGAATCAACCATTAGAAGAAAAAAATGATATGGGGGATGAGGAAGTACAATGCGCAAGTTCAAATATAGAAGGAGCTAAAGGTGCGAAGGAAGAGGGGAAGGCAAATTTTAAAGCAAAGGAAGATGGGGAGACAAATTTTAAAGCAAATGAGGTGAAGGAGGTCAAGCTTAATCTAGGTAAATCACCTTTATTATCCTCAAGTAGCTTAAAATCTTCTCCTTACAATAAAAATGAAAGTAGTATAAAGTGTATTCCTTGCACTTTAGGATTTCAAGAGCAATATAGTAAAGAAAATCTTATGGAGGATATCCAAGGAAATTTAGGGTTTCCAGGCCAACATAAGAAAGTAATGACTATGGAGGATCATCTATGCAGTTTAGAGTTTTCAGGGCAACATAAAGAAGAAAATGCTAATGAGGCTATTCCTTGCACTTTCGACTCTTTAGGGCAACATAAATCTTTAGAAGATAAGTCTCATTATGAACAATATGAAAAAATAGAAGAGATTGATGAAGATGAGAGTGTTGGCGGGAATGGAAGAAGGAGAGGAAGGCCATCAAAGAAGGAACAAAGAGAAAAAGAAACTCAAAAGGATATTGATCTGGGAAGCCAAATAAAAATATCATAGGTGTTAACAAGAAGTGGGGCTAAGCCCACTAATAAAAATAAAAAGTGTTGATGATGAAAATGATATCATGGAATATTAGGGGTATGAATAAAACCCCTAAAAAAGAGTTATTAAGGAATTAATAGGTTGTTATAGCCTTGAGTTTATTTTAATACAAGAAACAAAATTAAGCAGTGAGGAATGTAAGGATGCTTTTAAGAAGATTTGGAAGATGGGTGATTGTTTAGCAGTTTCTTCTACAGGAGCTTCAGGCGGTATTGCAATAATATGGGACAAATGCAAATGGGATGGACAACTATTAGAAGCAAAAAGTAATTGGGTTGCTGGATTATTTTGCAGGAAAGAGGAAAACATCAAAGTTGGGGTTATAAATGTATATGCTCCAACTATAGTTACTCCTCGTGAAAGATGTTGGAAGGACCTTAGTATATTTTTGTCAAATACAATGATGATTCATTGTGATCTATGGATTCTTGGGGGTGATTTTAATATTGTTCTATCTCCTTTGGAAAAGAAGGGTGGCATTCCAGGATGGTCTAAATCAATGCAATATTTTGCTTCATTTGTCAATTCAAATGACCTTTGGGATGTTAGTCCCTCAAGCTTTCAATATACATGGGATAATAGATGCATTGGGAAAAATCATATAGCAGAAAGACTAGATAGATTCTTGTTATCCAATAAATGGTTGCAAAAAAAGTATACAATCTCTTCAGATATTTTATTGCGAGTAGGATCAGATCACAAACCCATTCTTTTGACTTGTGAGTTACCTAATAATGGTCATCCAAAGCCATTTCACTTCCAATCTATGTGGCTCCAAGACCCTGATTTTTTCCAGATGGTTATGTTATGGTGGGATGAATCAAAATTTGAAGGATCATGTATGTACAAGTTTGTTCAAAAGTTGAAATATTTAAAGGAGCAAATGAAGATATGGAATGCCAAATATTTTGGTAACATTTTTAAAGAAAAGAAAGAAATTGAATCCAAGCTCAAAAATTTACAAGAGATAGTAGAAATTAATGGAATGGATCAGGATTCTTATGTGAAAGAAAAACAATTACTTTCTTATTATCATAATGCATTGAAAAAGGAGTCATATTGGTTCCAAAAATCTAGAGAGAAATGGCTCAAGGAAGGAGATAGAAATACAAATTTTTTCATGCTACAACAAAAACAAATTTTTCTTTTGTCATATCAAAAATATTATAACTCTAGATGGAAGAAATATTGAGGACGAAGAAGATATAAGGAAGGAAGCAATTAATTATTTCAAAAATATTTTGTCAGATTCTAGGCAAGATAAGGAGGCACAAGAAAAACTTCTACAAAATATTCCATCAATTATCACTCAGGGACAAAATGAAAGCTTGATGAAGAAGATATCTATGGAGGAGCTCCATGAAGTAGTTTTCTCTTTCCATCCTAACAAGGCACCTGGCCTCGATGGATTTCCTACAATTTTCTTTCAAAAATTTTAGGATTTATTGAAGAGTGATATGTTAGTTGTGGTTGAAGAGGCCCAAAAAAGGAAGGCTATAATAAGTGAGATCAATGCTACTTTTATTACCTTGGTTCCCAAGAAAGGCGACACAAAATATTTTGATAATTTTCATCCAATAAGCCTTTGTAATATGATTTATAAGATCATTTCAAAAATTATGGCAAACAGGTTGAAGGGCATTCTAGGGTGTCTTATCTCAGAGGAACAAGGTGGCTTTGTTCATGGTAAACAAATTCTTGATGGTATAATTATTGCACAAGAGGCCATACATTCTCTTCATTCCATGAAAAAACTAGGTATGCTTTTGAAATTAGATATGAACAAAGCATATGATAGGGTTTCCTAGAATTTTCTACATGCTATTCTCAGAAAGTTTGGCTTTGATTATAGTTGGTGTGAGTGGATTAAATGTTGTTATAGCATTGCAAAATTTTCTATTTTGATCAATGGTTCTCCTGTTGGTTACTTCAAGTCATCTTGTGGACTTCGTCAAGGTGATCCACTTTCTCCTTATCTATTCATTATTCTGGTGGAAGCATTAGGGAGAGCCTTTTCAAAGGCAAAAATGGAAGGAAAAATCAAGGGTATTCAAGTTGCAAAAAATGGTCCCTTTGAATCTCATCTCCAATTTGTTGATGATACTTTTCTTTTGGGTCATCCCTCAGTCAGTGAGGCCATGGAGTTTAAATCAATATTATCATGCTATGAGAAGGCTATTGGACAGTTGGTAAATACTACAAAATCTAGGATTTTTTCATTAATACTGCCTTAGATTTACAACAAATTATTGTGAATATTTTAGGGTTTAAAATTGAAAAATTTCCATCAACCTACTTGGGTATTCCTTTGTCTGATAAAGGAAATAAAAAGGAGCTTTGGATCTCTTTTTTGGATAGAATGAAAGCTTGCTTGGTAGGTTGGAAAGGTAAGTTCTTAACCATGGCAGGAAGGCTACAACTCATAAAGACTACATTGCAATCCATTCCTATTTATATGATGTCACTTTCAAGACTACCAACAGGTATTGCATCAAAAATTGATAAAATTCAAAGAGACTTTCTATGGAAAGGTTGTGAGGAAAAATTTAGGTTTCCTCTTTGTAAGTGGGATAGGGTTTGCAAAGGAAAGAATATTGGAGGAGCAGGCTTGCGGAATTGTAGACTTATGAATTTGGCATTAGGAGCAAAGCTTGGGTGGAGATTATTCAGAGATCAAGGAAAGAATTGGGTAAAAATATTACTTCAAAAATATATAGGTTCTCTTGATGCAATGAAATTATTTAGGAAAAGAACTCTACCCAAAGGATCGTCAACATGGAACTTCATATCAGAGAGTTTGCAATTGATAAAGAAACATATTAGATGGTCAGTCAATGAGGGGAGTTATGCAAATTTTTGGTCTGATGCTTGGTTGAAGCCTTATCCTCTTATCTCTGACTCAAAATGGAAACCATTGGCTCAAGCATGCCTAGCATGTAAAGGTCCAAAGGTCAAAGATTATATTATTATGAGCAAAAACTCTAGATCATGGATTTCTTTTAGTAACCTAGTTGAAGGAGAGGAACTCAAACAAATTGTAGATGAACTTCAAAAGATGCTTCAAGAGTTTTATTTGCTAATTTTTACATGAAAGGATGAGTTGGTTTGGAATTTATCAAAGGATGGTGGATACTCGATCAAGTTGGGATATGAGGATTTAGAACAATCAAAATTTTCTTCTCCCAAATATTTTCCTTGGAAGAATGTTTGGTCATTAGAGGCTCTCCTTAAGGCCTCAACATTTCTTTGGTTAGCAATTCAAAGTAATATTCTTACGAGAGAGAGTCTACAAAGAAGAGGATATTATGGACCTTTTAGATGTGCCTTGTGTGAGAAGGATTTAGAAACATTAAACCATTTACTTCTTTATTGTCCATTTGCTCACACCATTTGGGGTTATTTTTTAAAAATATGAAATTATATTGGGTAGCTCCATCAACATTGAAATATTTGATAAAAATTGGATAAATTATTTTGGATAAATTATTTCAAAGCTAAAGCATTATGTATTCTGATCATCAGGAATGAGTGAGCTGAGGTTTAGCGGGTGCGGTGGGAGTGAGGGTTTGAATTTTCTAGGGAGGAATCTCAGCCAAGGCGGTAGAGGTAGAGCAGGTACGGAAGGGGCGGGTGGGAACCTCGAGCATGGATCAAGCGAGGATCCAGAGGAAGGCGGTCAGGCTGCGACAGATTTGGAGGCGGGCATCACGCGGGGCCCGACCCTCCTCAGAAAGACCCCGACAAAAAAGATACGAAGGACAATGCGGGGCCCAAGAAGTGGCTGTCTTTTGCTGAGACTCTTAGAGGAAAAAGAAAGGAGGTTCTCTCTCTTCCGCCCCTAGTTCCAATAAATAATAAAATTTTGGCCTCGACAAGTTCCATGAGCCCTTTTCTTTCAATGGAAGAATTCTCCCTGGTAGGCAAGTTTTTGGGAGGTAGGCCGGACATGGAGACTATCAGGGCTTGGGCGACGGGTAAATGGCGACCGGTAGGCAGCTTGGAGTTGGTAGCTCTAACTCGAGGGTTCTTCATTATCCGTTTTAACAATATGGAGGATGCTAACCACATTTTAACAGGAGGTCCTTGGTTTTTGGGCAAAAGGAGCCTTTTTCTCAGATGATGGGGTGAAGATTTCGACCTTGAAAAGCAAAATATTAACATTGCCCCTATTTGGGTTCGTCTCCCGAGTCTACTTGCCCAGTTCTTCAATGAATATTGGCTGCAAGGCATAGCTAGAACTATAGGGGACCTGATCTCCATTGACCATGCGACCTTGGCCAGGACAAGGATGACTCATGCACGAATCTGCGTAAATGCTAATTTGGATAATGAATTGCCAAGGTTTGTGGAGCTAGAGTATGGAGAATACTATCAAAAATAGCTAGTAGAATACGAGAATAGACTGACATTCTATGTAGAATGCAAAAATCAAGGACATCTATGCAATCAGTGCCCTAACCTGGCAATGAATAGAGAAAAGTAGAAGTAGGGAATGCTAGACAGAGGAAATTTGAGGAGTTTCCCTGGCAGAGGCGATTTCAATCAGGCAAACTATGTCTACCAAAAAAAGAAAAGAGAGGGTGCAGGGTCCCAACAAGACAAAGGAAAACAACATGTTGTTGGCAACCAAAATACTTAGGTAAGTTCCAATCCTCTAGTTTCAAATAAATTTTCAATTCTATCCAATATGGGAGTAGGAGGATTATCGGAAGACATGGAAGCCCAGAACCTTCAGAGCTAACCTTTTTGACTCTCTAGAATCCCCATCCAAGTCAGGATCCTCAAACCCTAATGCTGAAATTACTGTAAGCCCCGTGGGCATCACAAAGCCAAACCCTAATGCCCGATCTCTAGAATCCCCATCCAAGTCGGGATCCTTAAACCCCAATGCTGAAAATACTTCAAGCCCAGTGGGCATCCCAAAGCCAAACCCTAATGCTGAAGAACTTAGGAAGAAAGTTGAGGCATTGGAAAATAAAAAATCTCATCTCCCTAACATCATCACTAGGAGCCAGGTGAATCCTACTGAGGGGCCGTCCCGTAGACCAGGGGAATACAGGAAAAAAGGAGAAGATTTGGATGTAGGGGTGGAGATATGTGAAACTCTTCAGACTGAGGAATATGGCAGTCCGGTTCTGCAACAAATTGCCTCCCCCTAGTTTAGTCCTAAACAAACCAGGAGCACTGTGAAGTCTCCTATAGATTTTGGCAATGAAAAAGAAGAGGGAGAATATCAAATGTTGAGCATCAAAAAATTAAAACTGATAATGACATTGCCAATGGAAAATAGAGAACCTTGTTTCAACAGGTTATTCCGGGTTCTAAAGACAACAAATTAGGAAAACCCCCTCAAGGGAGGGGGAGAGGAAGAAATCCCAAACAATCTAAATGAAGTTCCTCTCATGGAACGTGAGAGGCCTCAATGGCCTGCCCAAACACAGGGAAGTAAGTGCAATAAGAAATCAAGTGAATCCAACTATTATCATGTTGCAAGAAACAAAAATTGATGAGATTCAATAAAAAAAAAGTAGCAAAAAAAATCTGGAATCAAGGGGAGATGGTTTGCAAATCAGCCAGAGGAGCGTCTGGAGGCCTTATGACTTTGTGGGATCCCTGGATAGTAGAAGGCACCATTATTCAGAAAGATGACAGGGTTCTTAGTGTTTTATTTAAGGAAATAAACAACAATAGGTCGTGGATCCTTTCAAATATTTATGCCCCGACTTCAATTCAAGGGAGAGCTCTACTGTGGGAGTACTTAGGCAATCTGAGTGAAATCTTCCATAATGTCCCCTGGATTCTGGCTGGGGATTTTAACACTCCTCTTTACCCTTCAGACAAAATGGGTGGAAATGGACCACCTATCAAGAGCATGGATGAGTTCAATGACTTTGTGAACTCCAACATGTTGATGGATGTAAAACTTAGAGGAGCGAATTATACCCGGAGCAATCGACGGATAGGGTGTCATCTCATTCAAGAAAGGCTTGACAGGTTTTTTCTATCAAAGGAGGCTACAACAAGCCCTTCCTAAAATTGCCTCTGATCATAATCCCATTTTGTTGGAGATCCCTAACTCTCTGTCCTTCAAGAAACCTTTCAGATTTCAATCTATGTGGATCAAACATTCCAGCTTTAGAGATAACTTAATTCAGTGGTGGCAGCAGCCTGTCAGGGGTAGTGCAACTTTTAAACTTGCTGGCAAATTAAAGTTTGTTAAGGAAAAGCTTCGAACTTGGAACAAAGAGGTCTTTGGGAACCTCTTTGAAAATAAAAAACAAGTTGTTGAAATTTTGAAGATAATTGATCAGAGGATTCAACATGGTGATGCTGATGAAACTACTAGGCAGGAGGAACGGACAAAACTAGCAAAGTTTCATAACATTTTGGCCTGTGAGGAAATCTATTGGAGGCAAAAATCAAGGGCTCTTTGGTTGAAAGATGGAGATTCAAATTCCAAGTTTTTTCACGTCACCACGCTTAGAAATAGAAGCAATAACAAGATAAAAAAAAAAATAGATGGTTCTATTACTCAAGACTTAACAAAAATCATAAAGGAGGCAACAACTTATTTCAATTCTATCCTTGGTCGAGAATCGCAAGTGCAATGAGGAGGCCAAAGATATTCTCTTGCAATCCATTCCTAGCATAATAAATGAGGATATAAACCTTAAGCTTCTAGCTCCCTTTTCTGTTGAGGAAATTAAGGAAGCCTTGTTTAGCATGGAGCCAGACAAAGCCCCGGGACCCGATGGCTTTCCCCCTCGTTTCTATCAAGATTTTTGGGACATCGTAAGTGAGGATGTAATTTATGCCGTCAGAGAATTCCAAGCAAGCAATCATATCCCAAAAGGTCTCAACTCTACTTTTATTTCTCTAATTCCTAAGAAGCAAACCCCTGAATCTATGGCTGACTTCAGGCCAATCAGCCTATGCAATGTTTCTTACAAGATCCTAACTAAAGCCATTGCAAATAGAATGAGAGATGTTCTGCCCCGCATCATAGATCTGTGCTAGGGAAGCTCTATCCAGGGCAGGTCAATCTTGGATGGAGTTATCACAGTTCATGAAGCTCTACACTCTGCTCATAAGACTAACATGTCTGTTTTTGCCCTCAAGCTTGATATGAACAAAGCATTTGACAGGCTAAATTGGGACTTTCTGATTGCTGTCCTCCTTAAGTTTGGTTTTCACCACCAATGGGTTAATTTGATCAAAGAATGCATTTCTAAAGCATGGTTCTTGATTCTGGTTAATGGAACAACTGCTGGTTACTTTCAAAGTCGCAGAGGAATTCGGTAGGGGGACCCTATCAGCCCCATGTTATTCATCATTGTGGCAGAAGCTTTAGGCAGAACCATAAAAAATGCTTGCAGTTCAAGGCTAATATCGAGAATCAAGGCAACATCTCTCACTAGGGTTGTTTCTCACCAACAATTCGTCGATGATACCCTTCTATTGACTAAGGCGTCGGTGGTTGAGGCCAAAAGAATTAAATACATCCTGCAACTCTACGAGGACGCTACTGGTCAGAAAGTTAATTTCAGTAAAAGCAAGTTATATTTCTTGAACACCCCCATTCAGAGGCAAGGAAGGATTGCAGAAATTTTAGGGTGTGATATAGCAAACCTCCCCACTTCGTATCTTGGTCTCCCTCTTTTCATTGGTTCTCCGAGAGAGTCAATGTGGGACAGGGTTATTGAAAGAATTCAAAAAAACTTGTTGGATGGAAAGGTCATCTTCTATCTCAAGCAGGAAAGCTGACCCTCACTAAGGCCTCTCTTCAGAGCATTCCAATCTATTTCCTCTCCGTTTTCAAAGCCCCTGTGAAGGTTTTCCAGAAAATTGAGAAACTCCAAAAAGAATTTTTATGGACTCGGATCAGAGGAGAAAAAAAGGATACACCTTGTAGGATGGACCAAAGTGTGTCGACCCAGGGAAAATGGGGGCTTAGGTCTGAGGAGAATTGCTCATATGAATTTAGCTTTACTAGCTAATCATACGTGGCACCTCATTTCTGGTGAAGAAAATGAATGGACAACTATCATCAAATGAAAGTATCTTCAAAATATGGAATTTCTAAGTGACTCAGTTCCAATCGGAGGTTCTGCTTTTTGGAAAGCAATTCTCAATTGTAAGGAAATCATCAAAAAAGGTTTAAGATGGGTTTTAGGCAATGGTGAGAGGATAAATTGTCTGGAATGATAGGTGGGCTAAGGACGAACCACTGACGCAATATCCTAACTTAGCCCGAATCAGAGATATCACGAAAGAACTCATTGGCAGAAAAGTCTCTGATTATATGGTTGAGGACAGAGGCATAATGAAGTGGAAACAAATAAGGATTCAGGGATTTCAAGCGGAATCAAATGATCTTTGTAACATTCTCGGGCAACAGTTTATCCCCATGAGACCCAAGGAAGATCAAGTGACCTGGGCTCCTACGAAAAACGGGCAGTTCACTGTTAAATCAGCTTACAAGCTTTTGCTTGATGACGAGGATTTTGTCCTCCAAAAGGACTTAGTTTGGATAAAAAATTTAATTCCAAAAATTGCAGTCTTTTCATGGTTGGTTATCCAAGGAAGAATTCTAACCATTGATAATATGATGCGTAAAGGTATTTGTATCACTAATCGCTGTTATCTATGCAGGGCTAATTGGGAGACCATTTATCACATTTTCCTTGAGTGCCCTTTTTCCTTGACTGTCCTAAGTGGGGTTTTTTAGGCCTTCAATATTTCCTAGGTTAAACCAACCACCGTACTTGATTTGTTCGTCCAGTGGCCTTGCCCCTTTTCAAGCCAAAGACTTAGATACATGTGGAAAATTTGTCTCAATCACTATCTTTGGCAGGTGTGGTTAGAAAGGAACCATAGAGTCTTTAATGAGTCTATCCATGATCATCAAACTATCATTGCCAGGATCCTATCCTTTGCCAACGAGAATGTGAACCTTATCCCTTTTGATAGCCGTAAACCTCATCTGCAGGAGACCACGATTGCTCAATATTTAAGCTTAACCTTGTTAGATGAGTCTATGCCTAGGGTAGTCAACCCCAGAGCCAATGTTAAGTGGTCCCCACCTCCTACGGGTTGGTTTAAGCTTAATTTTGATGGAGCGGCTAAGGACAATCCTAGCAGAGCAGGTGCTAGTGGCATTGTGCGAGATCATAATGGGAATATGATGCTTGCATTTTCTGAATATTTGGGAACAAGGACGAACAACGAAGTTGAAGCTAGAGCTATGTGGAGAGGCCTTCAAATGACTCAAGACTTAGAAGGCAATTTGATCGTAGAAGGAGACTCTATGCATGTTATAAATCTCCTCAATAATTGGAAAACACCTCCTTGGAGGATTAAAACAATTGTTGAAGAGGCTAGGATCCTTTTCCAGGGAAGACAGGACATAAAAGCCCAACATGTCTTTCGGGAAGCTAACAAAGTTGCTGATAAGTTGGCCAATTTGGGTGTCGATGGTGACGGACTTTTCAAATGGGAACACGGTGTCCCGAGCGAAGTAGAGGAGCTTATTCAACAAGAATGCCAAGAATGATAGTCGAATTTACCAACAGGGAAGGCACTGTAAGTTCGAAGGCTATGAGTATTCCCGTCTCTTTTTTGAAATGGACTCACAATAAAAATTATCCGAGCTGTCAGTCTTGGTGGATGTTGCTTGGAAATACCACAAAGACTAATGGGGACAGTCACATGTCAGATAACATGGCTCCTAGTCGTCTTAGTAATTTGAGGTTGGTTGATAATCACAAGGCAGGAAAGAAACGACAATATAAGACTTCGAACCAGAGCCACGTGGACCACCAGATAGCCACCGCCATAAATCTAGCCAGCAGGTTCACTTCTCCAAGGCTGATTGGCCAAGACGGGATGTGGTCCCAAAGCATGTCATATACGGAAGAAAGCAATTACCAAAGAATTATTAAGAGTAATTTTCAATACAGAGCTTGTGGGAGTTTTTTTCAATACTTTGCTATGTGTGTCTGCAGCTTTTTGTTTCTCCACTGTTTCAAGGAAGGGATCCGTGTCTGGTTTTTTTTGTAATTATGATGCAGGTGTGTTTTCTCGAGGTATACCCAAAATGTTGTATGGAAAGTTTCTTTTTGATAACAGGCTATGTGCCTTACCGGATGTAATGGCTTTGGCGGCATGTAGATTTTACATATATAGGATCCTTAGTAAGGACATGTTCATCAACAACGCTGGGCTGATTTTTGTAAAAGGTTTTGGGTCAACCTCAGAAAACCCGGTATTAATGCTATAGTATGTTATCTACCAAAAAAAAAAAGCATTATGTATTCTTTGGAAGATTGACCTTGGCATTATTTGTTGGAATTTATGTCTTGAAAGGAATAACATAATTTTAAAAAATGAATATCAAAATCATGCCCAAGTTTGGAACCTATTAGTGCCTCTCTTGCAAAATGTCTACCAATATGGTGCTCATCATGGGAAGTCTTATTTACATAAAAAAAGGTGCTAATAATTTGGCTACAAGATTTGAACATACATGGAAGCGTCATTTGCAACAACGAAATTAAAAAAAAGGATCTACTTCGATCTATGGTGAATGGAAATGTCTAGAAATTGGGTTTATCAAAATTAATTTTGATGGTGCTTCTAAAGGAAATCCAGGAAAAGCTGGTGGAGATGGTGTTTTTAGAAATTATCCTCACTTATTCAGAATCATATGGAACTTCAACTAACAACTATGCAAAGGCTAGGGCACTTATTACAGGGATTAAAATTGCAGCAGAAAAATGATGGAAATATATTTCAATTGAGGGGTACTCACAAATTATCATCAATGCTATTAACAAAAATGGATGTGGAGACTGGATAAAAAATAATATTATTGATGTTGTTCATCATATATTACTAGAGATAATCTCCTGGCAGTGTGAGCATATTTATAGAGAAGGAAATCGGGTGGTTGATAAATTAGCAAATTATGGTGTTGATCTTCATCCCGGTGAAATTCAAATTTTAGAAGGCAACTGGCCAAGTGAGATTTTATATTGTAATCAAAATGATGTCAAGGAGTTGATTGTGAAAAAAATAACACTTTGAGGAAGTTGAAGAATATATTTTAAGATAAAAAATAAATGAAAAAACTGTGATAAAAAAATATGCTTCCTCCAAGGTTCAAATCTCGGGCCTTGCCGGACTGAACGGTTGTCACTTTCTTGGTGCTTTCAGTGGCGTTAAAGGTTTAAAATGATTGTGGCACGGTGGTTATAGGGGCAGATTGCGCAAAGAACTGTGTGGCGGCTTCCGGGGCAGACAACGCAAAATACTGTGGTGGCCATAAAGCTGGACAGCCTGCCTGGATTCGTGATGGCTACCGATTCCACCATGTAAATTAAAAAAAAAGGTATGCTTCAACAAATGTAATATTTGGGTATTTTGATAAGAGTGGCCCCCAATAGAAGCCACATATAACCTATTAAAACAATCAATTGGAATAACAAATCATGCTCTACCAAGCTCTACATTAAATAAATTGGGTGCCTATCTTTATGGTATAAGTAAAATTATTGGTTTAATTCCTACCAATAATGTCTACAATAGAGACATACAAAGGTATTTGCTATATAAATATCTGTTAAAAAACACACCTTGCTTCTATAATTGTTAAGAGCCAAAGTGAATTGTAGAAGATTACCTTGCATAATGAAGCCATCTATAACCAAAGTCTTTTGAGAGAGATATTGTCAATTGTAGAAGATTACCTTGCATAATGAAGCCATCTATAACCAAAGTCTTTTGAGAGAGATATTGTCAATACAATAGGATCATAGAATCATCATGAGCCAGTTGATATAAAACAATGAAATTTAAATTTATCATGAAATCTTATATGATAAATAGAAGAATCTTAAAATTAAAAAAAGTAATTTGCACCATATTGTTTGTTGTTATCTTTAATAACATACAAGGAGTTGGGAAAGTTAAAACTTAACATTATTTTCAAGAAAAATAATATTGAGAATGATCATGAGACCATGTCAAGGATGTTAAGGGAAACAAATAGTTTGCATTAAAAGGATCTATACTAATTCTAGAGAATTTTTATTTATAGAATAATTTAATCCATGGAAAGGATAGTATTTTATATCTTGTTTCCTTTAGATAATGGGAAACTAATATCTACTTCTAAATTAAAAAGTTGTATGTATCATCACAAATATACAAGGGAAAGGGAAAAAAATAAAAAACTACAAACTAAAATTCTCAAAATTTGATTATTAATCTCACTTTATAATGTATTTAGTATTATGTTTAGTAAAATACTTTCTCAATTATAGATTGAGGGCCTTAAGTTAATCTTGAAACATAATAATGGCCTACTGTTTGCTTATATTTCCAAACCATTTTAGAAAGGAAGATCAACTAATGTCTAGACAATAATAAAATAAGGACTAAAGGTTAAGTTAGTCTTTAAAGTCAAATTTTATGATTTATTATGTTTTGGAACCTAGGATTATCTTCAAAATTATTACATTAATAAATAATATTCCTTAGTTAAAAATATTTGTCCCAGGGGACAGCGCAACGGTTCGGGCTTAGGCTCTTCTTCGGGAGGTCCAAGGTTCAAACCGCGACGTAGGTGAGTGTGTGAGGGGGTGGGTGTGTGTTAAATTCCCTATTTATAAGCATAGCTCTCAGCTTTAGGAGGGGTCATGGTTGGGGGGAGCCTACCCAGCCCTCTATGTTGGTCGTAGGGATTTCTCGCACTAACCAAAAAAAAAAAAATTCACATTTTATCAAAGGGAATCATTGAAATTTTGCAAGGTAAAAATAAAAATTCCCTTTATTTTAGAACATCAATATATATATTATAAGGATAATTCATTGTCAAACATAAAGTAATCACTTGGTAAGAATATGTCTATTGTAATATGAGAGTCAGATGGACCATTGTATCCTCCCTATCTATTTGTGTTCCAAGAACATGTAGGAGACAAAGGATGTTTAAGGATATTTTTAGAATTTCTGCTTGTAATATGCTCTTGTTTCTTAAATTTTTTAATTTTTATCAAAGTATTAACATAAGTCCCAAAATGGGATATCACCAAGTTGTAACAAAATATATCATTTCTATATTTTGGTTGTTACCCAAGAATATCAAGACACTATTGACTTATAGTTAGCTTTCAAAGAACCTAAAGGTGCATCTTGTATGATAAAAATAGCTCCGTCCTAAACCACCTACTATTAAGGATACCAAGATCTCAAGCAAACAGGAATATACTCAAAGATAATTCCTTTATAGAGTAGAATCTAATGTAGACTTAAAACCAACAACATATACAAGACCAAAATTTTCGAGTCATCTTGAAGGAACAAAAAAATCATAGCCTCACAATCACTTATTTATCAAGTAAGTACACCTAAATCACTATTTTCAAATCATCTAGAAAGGAGGCTTTGACATTATTAGAACAAGGAGGATGTGTCAATTTTATTTTCCTGATACCATTGTAGCAAAGATCAAATAAAGCCTTTATATCATCTACTTCTTGTGAAGGCACATATCCATTCTTACACATAGGAAGAGATTCATAACATAATAAATCCAACTAATTTAGATACTCAATGTTTATTCTTAATGACATCAGGACCCTAATCATAACTCAACACCAAGGAGTCAAGGAGTTCTATTTGAGGTCACTCAAGAAGAAAGGAATATCCAAATCATGTAGACTTGAAAGTTATAATCATGAATCTTATCTAACAAATTGTAATGAATAGAAGGGATAACATATGTAAAAGGACTAGGTGGTGAATCCTATAGGTGAAGAGTTAACTGGTTTTCCTATTTTAACCCCTTGAAAAGACCCAAAATGTTGTGAATTTTAAGGAACCTCCCTCTTGTTGTTCCACATTGTTTCTTAGCAATCGGTTTTCTAGTACTTTCAAAAAAGAACTAAGTCCTCCATTAGAACACCTATATGAAATGTAGCCTATATGACAACAAAATAAATAGTGACTTCTTTGGAGATGTAAGTTAAATGTCTCTCCCTTACTAAATAAACATGATTAATTCTATCCTTCCAGAGGAGCCATAGAGTCTCTAATACAACAATTAACCATAGTTTGTGATAGTATTTGCTAATATTGAAATCAAATAACATTCCAAACCAAATAACATTCATTACTTAATAGGCATAGAAGCCCTATATGCATGATTTTTAGATGCTTGACCCCCAAATGAGTTGTCTTCATCCCACTATAAAACAAAATATATGGTATCCCATTAAAAAAGGATAATATTTTTCTTTTATAGTAAACATCCATAAAACCAAAATCATGATAGTCAAATCTAGAAAGTAGCCACATACCTTATTGACTAGTGTTAGTATAAAAGTAGAATTTATATAATTTAAAAACCAACTATAAGAATTACAAATTTTGGAATGGAAAATATTATTATAAAACTCAATATATAATCCTCTTCTATGGTATGAAGGTATAGTGTATAAGCATAGATAAAAACGTTGAAATTTACACCTATTTCTAGAAATGAACTGAAACAATCTATCTACTCAAATGTTATGCAAAAAGCCTAAAAAAGATTAAAGAGATAGAATTGGGAGGGGCCTTGAGTGATGGATTTTTAAGCCTTACTACTATCATAAATATCAAAAGTTAAATATCATAGGATCAAATATAATATGACCACAATACAATAAGGTCAAATATAATTATATGTCAAATATAATTATATGAGTAGAATAATATGAGAAAATTAATATGTAGATCAAGGCTTATAATAACTCAAATAACATTCAATAATAAGCAACAATATGAATGTAATAGCTTGAATAATACATGTACAAAGCATGTAATACAACTTACAATATTAATTGCTCAAAATGTAAGCAATCTTTATTACTTCTCTTTCTCTTACAAATATGATAGTAATAATCATGACTATTTGTGATTTTTACTTATGGAGTATTATCTCCATAATATAGCCATAGTAATATGACTATTTGGATACTTAAATATTCCTTTCCATATGTCAAGTCTTATGACTCTTGACTTCTCTACTTGACACTTGCATACTTGATGAACACTTGACTCTATATTGTATGCACACCTATACATGACTCTTACACTTCCATAACTTGCACACTCTAACCTAAAACACTTGTGCAAATCTTTACATTACATATTGTTCTCATACATATAAGACACTTATGCATATCCTGCACATTCACACTTACATAAAGGGAAATATTACTCACACTCTAAACTATGACTCAACCATAATCTATTATTTACAAATGTACCATGAAGGTACCATTGGGGTACATTAGCATGTACCAAATTATGTAATATACTCCAACACCCCGCATGTATTACATTATTTAATTATTGAAGACTTTAGTCTTCAATCATGGTATTCGTCTTGATCTTTAATTTTCAAGTGATCATGGGACCTGTTCTTGCTTTGTTCTCTTTTTGCTTCTTCTTCTTCAACTTTTTCATTTTGTTATTTTTTGTCTTGGTATTATCATGTTGCCTTCCTATATCCTGATCAATTGTAAAGTTAGTACCTTCCAAACTCTTTGAGAGAAATACATCTTTATTGATTATCAATTTTGTTGAGAGAGCTTTGAATTCATTTTCTTTAGTAGTTTCTTCTAATTCTTGAATTTCATGAATTTCTTGAGCTAGATGTCCTTTTTTATTTCCCTCTCTATATTGAGGTTGATATTGTTGACTATACTGATATTGAGAAGGATATTGACGTTGAAAATATTGAGGCTGTAATTGTTGTTGTTGTTGTGGATTGTATTGAGATTAATGTTGTATTTGATGTACTAACTTATTTGTTTGACCATATTGATTCATATTCATCTGATTTCCTTGATACTGATTTCTTTGATTATATCTACAGAAATTTGTGCTATGACCATTTTTCTTGCATATTTGACAATATCTTGTATTCCATTTGGATCTATATCTTGGAGTTGAAGCAAGATTACCTTGTGAATTATCTTTTGATACTAAGGCATTGTTAGTCATTTCATCTTTGACTGAATTTTCTACTTCATATTCTTGTAGAATGTTGACTAACTCATCAAATGTAGTATCTTTGCTTAAAACTTGCAAATATGTGACTAGATGTTTGTAACTTTCTAGAAGTGCTCTCAATATCACTTGAACAAGAAATTTGTCTTCTACTTTTTCTTCTAGAGTTAATAGTTTTGCTTTTATATATGTTACCTTTCAAAGAAATAGTTCAAATATTGTACACAGAGTATTCCAAGCTTCTATAGAAGTTTTTGATCCACTTATATAAGGTTGTATTTCATCAATTATTCCAAACGTTATTATCATAAGTGCTTTGGCTTCACCTTCTTCAAATATTTGAATTTCTCTTACATCTTTAGTAGGTTTTGTTTTTGTTCCACTAACTATATCCCAAAGTTTTTCTACAACTAAAATTGATTTCACTTTATTTTTCCATGAAGCAAAATTTGGTCCTTTCAGAAGTTGAGATTTAGAAAGGAAAAACTTGTTGTTAGACATAGTAGTACTCATTCAATAAATCCTTTGATGTAGACAACCTTATAACTCCTAAGTTTGAATATTTAAAGTTTCTAATTTAATACCTATGAAGTAGTAAACCTTATGTCTCCCTAGTTTTAGAAACTAAAGAATGAATTTTGCAAATTTATGTTTTCCTAATATTTGAAGTTGAAATCCTTTTACCTCCCAAATACTTAAATTTGCAATAATTCAATAATTTTCTAATTTTAAATTTTCTCAAAAATATGAAATCAAATTAAATAAACTTTAAACTTGAAATAACAAATAGACTATTCAAAAAATCCTTATCTCTCCACTAAATAACTTAAAGAAACTTTTATGCTAGTCGGGAGTCAGTGCAGTTGCGAATGCGAGCGCGAGCGCGAGCCAGGAGTTAGTGCAATTGCGAGTGTGAGCACAAGTCAGGAGTAAGTGTAGTAGCGAGTGTGAGCGTGAGTTGGGAGTAAGTGTAGCAACGAGTTAGAGCATGATCTAGGAGTAAGTGTAGTAGCAAGTGCGAGTAAGTGCAACCAAAAGCGAGTGCGAGTGAGTGCAAGCCTAAGCTAGGAATAAGTGTAGCAGTGAGTGCAAGCGTGATCTGGGAGTGAGTGTGCAAGCCGAGAATGAATGAGATCAGAGAGGGAGTGTGAACCAAGAGGGAGTGAGAGCCAAGATTCAGTCATGGCAGAAGAGCGGTAGGTTCATCCGGAGTGCACCAATGCTTCAAACCCTTACCATGAATGTGTGGAACATTGTTTCCAAAAAATTGTCGAAGCCAAGGAACGCTGAGAAAAAGAAGAGACAAGGGCAATTGTGAGCCAAGAGGGAATGGTTCACAAAAAAAATAGATAAACAAGCAATTTCAACACCTGATGTCAAACGTTGGCACAATGGGAACTATTGATTTTTAAGGGGGATGAATGATCTAGGTATGTGACCTTTTCACATGTCTCTATGATAAAAATACTCAAAAATCTATTTTTATCCTAACTACACTGTTATGGGTATAACTTTATGCTTGGGACTCCATTTTGATCCATTCAAGAAGAATTAGAAAAATTAGAGCGAACAATAATTTCCATAGGCAACTCATTCATAAACAAGTTGTTGTCACACTTATGGAAAAAATGCTTTGGAGGTTTTCAAAAATACAAAACAAAATACTTACTAAAAATAGTAATTTTTTATTTTTAGGTTTTCATAGCCAAAATGCATCTCTAGCTATGTTGACACATCATTAGAAGATAAAACATAAAAGGACAAGTCATATATGTGTAATTTTCATTTAATATGCACTTTGTAACTCATGGAAGGTGAACCGCCACATTTCCATATGGATGATCTTCTAACTCACGGAATGTGAACCACCACATTTCCATATGGGTGACCTTCCATATTCAATACAATGGATTTCCAACACTCAAATTCTTGTATAAAGAGAGTTGCACCCCCAATTGCAAAAGTCATGAGTAATAGATACAATGTTATAGCCTCACATCTCTTCTCAAAGATTGCTTGCATTATACTTCACTATTAGAGCAATAAGATTATTTTATTATTTTGCTTATGTTTTGGTTTGTTAAATTCTATTATTTTTGAATTGTATTCTTTCTTGGTCTTCCTTAACTTAAAAATTTTGTGTTTTGAAATAATCAAAATTCTTAATTTTGAATTAGTGTCCTAAGTTAACATGACCTTTAAGATCAAACTATATGTTTTTTAATTCACATACTAAAAGCAAAACTATGGCAGTTCACATTTTTTTGAGATGTTCATTTTTGTTTCCTTATTTTATATATACTATCAATATTTAGTAATGTGTCAAAATATACATATAATTCATGTCTCATATTGGTTTATATATATGAATCAATGGGTTTCCTCTTATATTTCTTGATCTATGTTTTCATCTTACAAGTGCATGATATATATTGCCTGGTTGCAGGTCCCACTTCTAGCTAGATTTCCAGCACCTGTAACAACAACAACAATTTCATACACAGTTGGAACAATTATGATTCTATTGTTTAGTTGGTTCAACATAGAACATTCCTCAAATTGGAATTTAAAGAATAAAATGGAGATAATTGCCATTGTCTATACGGTATGCATCTTTAAATGATTATATAAATATTGTAATTATATTTTTGTGTTGCTATTAGTTTTGATTCTTTTATTTATTTTTCTTGACATATATGATTGCAATTTCTGATAGGTTTGTTCCACAATGTATAGGGGCTTATATCTTCATCATTAAATATAGTATTGCAAGCATGGTGCATTCATAAAGCCGGGCCACTTTTGGTGATCTCATATACTCCATTAATGCCAATATTCTCCACAATCCTTGGAATTATTTTTCTAAGGGAATCACTTCACTTGGGAAGGTAAGTTAGGTTAATAAACTTTGTTATTTAAGATTTATAAAACTAATGATAAAACTTAATTTTCTTAGTTCCATAATGACTTTTAGTAATTTTTAGTTATATATAATCTTATAATATAATATTAAATATTAGAATCTTCATATTCATTATTTTTTAAAGTAGGTATATGGATTGAAAGGGCCCCCATACCATGTTACCATATTATTTCAACAAACCACATAATGGTATTAAAATAAAGCTTTTGTCAATTATGCTTGTATCATCTGACAATATTCAAACCCAGGTATCCTCCTTCAAAGTTGAGCTATTTAACCGGTTGAGCTCATGCCATTTGGTTAAAGGTTAATTCCATGGGATTGGAACCTTGGTTTACAATGTGAAACTCCTTGCTCCCCACAACATGCTTCAAACCCATTGGAAAAATGGTAGGGTTTACCTATGGGATTCAAACCTTGGTATCTTCATATTCAATCTATTTTTTTTTTTTATAAATTTTATCAATTAATTTGTACTATTATTCCAACATTTAAAATAAGCTTAAAAATCGAAACACTTTTATAGAAAACATAATTATGTAAATAGAATACATTAAAATTTGAGGACCATGCTTGTATAAAGATACTCCTATTTGATGGGACAAAATTAATAGCCTTATTTGGGAATTTAGGAGGGTGAAGATTCTTTAATTAATTATCCATATACATGTCCTATTTTATAGATTGTATTGTGTGAAAAGTGTAAAATTTCAATTTTGGCCATGATTGATTTTAGACTTATGTTGTACTTTATTTTGGTCCATGAAAATTTTCACCTTGAGGGGTAATCCATGTATTATATTGATGGTTATTGAAATCCATGCCTTTGTATTATACTCCAACTCATGTATAGTTTTTTTTTGCTTGATAAAAAGGGGTTGTACTCGGGTTCTCCACCCTTAACAAATTACATATCTCTTCTTTAGAGCTTGAGAGTTTACAAATAGATACACTTCTCATCTCAATTGAGATGCTAAAGTTAGAAACCTACATCATTTTACATAAAATATCTGAATTCTTGATTTTCTTTTTTTGGATCTTTTCAAATCTCTGTATGAATACAATTATTCCAGAATTTAGCATCTTTCTTGACATTTTCCTCTTGATTTTCATTTTTTGGATCTTTTCAAATCTCTGTATGAATACAATTATTCCAGAATTTACCATCTTTCTTGACATTTTCCTATAGCAGCCTTCACAATGCCAAAACTTGACCTCTACTGTCTATGCCTTGCATCTTAGTAGAGTAATATTTCCAAAATAGCGCACTAACATAGTCCGCATTTACCAAATCTGGATTGCTAGTTTCCTTCTTGAAATACAAGTGCAACCACAAAAATTATAATAAATAGTCTAAATGAACACACATTATTGTTACAAATTAAAATAGATATTACCAATGGAAAACATTAAAATAAATCTTAATCATTAATTGATTTAGGCAATCAACAATTTTTTCAGCTTCAACTAAACTTTCTACTTCCTCTAACCATGGAAAGGAGATTCTAACTTCATGATCCTCAACCAAAACCCCTCTATTGGCTAGCTTATCTGCACATTTGTTTTTTTCCCTTAATATATATGTAAACTTGATTTCTTTTTTCTTTTTATTGAAAAATACTTCATATTAAAGAATAATCAAAGAATACATCATCATAGCAACATTACAACAGTTTACGAATGAGCAGCAAACAATCTGATCTAACACTTTTATCAATTCTAACATAGTCCTTAATAATCTCAGACCTAAACACCTTAAGCTGACTAGAAACAAGCTCAACAACTTTGCTAATGGTAACAACAACCGACACCTCTTCATTAGTAAAAATCAGACTACATCTATCTTTCCAAATACTGAACAAGATAGAGAGTCTGATAATGCCAAAATATCTTTCTGTGGCTCGCACAGTCAATTGAGTCTCCAAACAACACTGCCGTCCACCTGAGTTGCCCCTGAATAACATTGTCATACAACCAGATTGCCTTTCTCCATACCTTTCTCGTTCTCGGACATTCCCAAAAAATATGCTTAATTGTTTCACTTTTTCCACAACTGGAACAAGCATCCGATGCAAGCATCCATTTGGCTAAACGAGCCTTACTTTGAAGACCCTGCATAATCACTAACCAGACAAATACCTTCAACTGCATAGAAACCCGAAACCTCCAAACCCCAGCGAGATGCTTCTTCCATTTTTTGCAAGAACAAATCAAACCCCATATGATATTAGAATGTCACCAAATGCGATTCCAAGAACCATTAACTGATAAATTTAAAACCAAATTGGTTTTCCATATTTCCACCTCCAATCCTTCCAGATAGGACCTACAAGACCATTGGAAAACTTGTAAAGTTGCTTCGTAGGAAGAAGAATTTGCATTTTCTGCACTGCATACCTATCAAAGGGCTTCAATTTAAATTTAACAACCAATTGTTGCCACGGAGTCCAATTACTAGTGTTTCCATCCCAAAGATCCACCCACTTGAAAATTCCCTTCTTACCAAGTCTCTTACACTGCAAGGTAGGTATATCAGTTGCATAAGTCCCATTTTTTTCCAAAGGCAAATTGCTTTGGAGCAAAGAGTCCAACCCCGTCTATCATCTAGAAAGTTCTATAGAACCAATCCGACTACATCTTTACAAGCCTCCCATATTATTTTAATCAGGATGCAGCCTCTAATTTTAAATTTCCTGGGGTGACCAACAATATCTTCGAAACTAAAATTTCCCTTGACTCCGTCAATATTCACACAGTTCTTAATCCGGTGACGCAACAACCTTTGCCAGCCAATATCACCCTCCAAACACCTAATGATCCACTTAGAAGCAAGAACCTTACCTTGAACCTGGATGTTGAGCAACCCAAGGCCGCCCTCCTTCGTAGGAATAGTACAATACTTCCATGCAATTAGGGGAACCCGCCTGGAACCATCCAAATTTACCCATAAAAAATACAGGTCTGTAGTCTTCTATATTGCGTAGGGTTTGGAAGCCAACATGAGGAATAGTACATGTGGCACGTCTGAAGGATCTTACTTACCACAGTAAGTTTCCCTGCAAAGGAGATCATTTTACTTTTTCCAAATTTGAATTTTCTTCTCAAATATGCTCATACACCAATTCCATATAACTTTAAGTGAAACCCTTATGCCAAATGGGATGCCAAAATATCTAACAATCTCTCCATCCCCCACTTTCCGCCAACCTGTATGAATTCCTTCAGGCAAGGACTCAACTCCTACCAACCAGTAGTTAGATTTAGTCTCACTAACCACAACACCAAAAGCAAGACAAAACTGATTGAGACAATCTTGTAGGCCAACAATCGAGTCCTTGTCTAACTGGATAGTAAAAAATGAATCATTTGCAAAGTGGTTGTTCATAAGATGACCATCAGGAATAGCAATTCCTCTAACTTGACCGGCCAACCTCCTTTGTTCCAACATATAACCTAAAGCATCGGCGGAAAGAACAAAAAGAGGAGCCAATGGGTAGCCATGTTTGATAAATCTGAACAACTGAATGTCTTTTGACAGTTTGCCATTAACCACCACTCTAGCTGAGGCTGAAGAGAAAAACATTTGTATTTTATGAGTTGCTGTCCTATTAAATCCAAGCCATTGCAACATATTAAAAATAAAGGTCCAATCCACTCTATCATAAGCTTTATCAAAATCAATTTTTAAGAACAAAGCCTGTTGATCCAACTCCTCTGCCCATTCCATAGCTTCCCAAACTGAAAGCACCGTATCTAGAATGAATCTGCCTTTAACAAACCCAGCCTATTCCTCTTGAACAATTTTGGCAGCAATGTCGCGCAACTGAAGGGCTAAAGATTTAGCCACCATTTTGTAAGAGACATTTAAAACCACCAATTTTGTCTTTATTACTCCCTTTAGGAATTAACTTGATCACCCCTTGATTCATCCAAGGAGAAAAGCCAGCTCCATCAAACACTTCCTGAACTATTTTTACAAAATCATCTCCAATACTGTCCCACATATACTTATAAAATTCAGCTTGGAGACCATCAGGCCCGAGAGACTTACCATTCTTCATCCTCGATAAAGCATAAAAGAGCTCTTCCTTAGAAAAATCAGCTACCATCCTATCATTTTCAAAAATGACGATCTTTTTTGGCACACATTCTTTGAACATATCTCTAGCCTGCTGGACCGGCAGAGAGTTCTCATAGACAACACAAATCTGCTTAAAATGATTTTCAAACAAATTCCTTATTTCAGTCTCATCCTCAGTATGAGTGGAATCCTCCTTTTGCAGAGTTAGAATCTTTTCTGTAGCATTTTTCCTATGAATGTAGTTAAAGAAAAATTGCGTAGGCGCATCCCCTTCTTTCAGCCAGTGAAGCTTGCTCCTAATCTGAGCCTGCTCCTGATTTCTTCAAACTATTTAGCAAGATCTTGAATTTCCACAATTATCTCTTGTATGTTCCATTGAGCCTTTGCCTTCCTCAAAATTGCATTTATTACTATGAGAGAATCACCTTCCATCCAAAATCTATTCCATTTCATTTGTTTACATATTTTTAACCCTTCTAAAGCTGCCCAAGCTTCAGCTTCATTATTTTTCTTAAATACACAATTGAAAACATAATGAGATAAAATCTCTCCTCTATTATTTCTAATTATTCCTCCTTCTCCTGCTGGTCTTGGGTTTCTTTTAGATGCTCCATTAAAATTCAACTTAACCCACTCTACATCTGGTGGTTTCCACTTTATATTCTTTACCTTATTTTTGCTTCTCTTGTGCCCAACATCATAATTCCATTTAGTGACTTGACTCCATCTATCAAGACTCTCTGCTTCCAAATTAGGGTTTGGGTGAGTTGATAGGGTTGGTTTAGACTCCTCTATGGCTAAACATATCTTCTTTTTCATTATCTCTAAACTGCTTTCCTTTCCTTTAAATATTCTTCTATTCCTTTCTAGCCATATAGTCCAAAGTATTGTATCTTTTGATATATCATATATTGTTTGTAAAGCCTCACATTTATAAGTGCTCTGCCATTCTTCAATTTTGGTATTCATCACCATGCATTTACCAAACATATTAAGAATCCATTACCATAGATTCTAGACGATTGAGCAATGTCCCAAGAGATGGTCAATACTCTCCTCCTCCTTATTACATAAAACACATTTAGAGGGGCGATGAAAACCCCTTTTCATAAGGTTATACCAAGTTAAAAATCTTCTATGACCTACTAGCCAAACAAACATTTTGACTTTAGAAATGCTTGGGCTATGCCAAATATCTCTCCAAATTCTAGTGATATTATTATTATGTTGGTGTTGAACATTATATCCACTTCTTCTTGTTTAATAACCTGAGCTATTCAATTCCCAAATAAATTTATCCTTGGCACCCCTCGAAACAATTACAATTGTTATCTTTCTACTTAATTACCTCCTAGCATCAATGTCTTGTACTTGTAAAAAAATCTTCTTTCCATTTGTATCTTTCTTCTTGATCCTTGTACAAAATGTTTGAAACCCTATCACCGTATTTGTCTTGAAGTAATCTCATCCAAGGTTTCAAAACTGAATCTAAATTGAGTGGTTTTTTATCACACCAAGTATCCATCCAAATAGAATTTTTTTCTCCAATTCCCACCACCCATCTTAAACCTTTAATCATAAGATCAATAGTTTTTTTAAACCATTCCAAAGAGTAGAACCATTTGGAAGAGAGAATGCAGTAAAAATTAAACCTGGGTCATTGGGATCGACATACTTAGAAGAACTCTTGCCCATTGTCTTTGACTCTCTTTGTACAATATCTAGATAACTTTTTCCCTAAGAGCTAAGTTTGCATCTGAAAGAGCTCTTAAACCAAGACCTCCCCTAGTTTTATCATCACACAACTTGCTCCATTTCACAAAAGAAAATTTCTTTTTATCATGTAAACCTGACCATAAAAAGGATCACATAATAAAGTTTAAACTTTTTTCAACTGATTTTGGCATAGAATACAAAATATATAATATGTTGGAATGGCTTGTAAGACTGACTTAATTAACTGCACTCTTCCTGCTAATGATAACCATCTACCTTTCCAAGCTAGAAGTTTATTTTGAACTTTACTAATAACTGGAAACCATAAATCTATCCTCATTCTCCCCTCAAATAAAGGCATCCCTAGATAAGTAGTTGGTAAATTTGCCTCCTCCATTTGAATCAACCTACAAATTCTTGCTTTGATATTAGCAGGAGTGTTAAGAAACTAAATTTTGGAGTTAGTCCTATTAATTTTTTGCCTTAAAGCTCTTTCATACTCTTTTAAAAATTTATTCAAAGCTCTGGCATCATTTATCCTTGCCCTTCCAAAAAGGGTTGTATCATCTACGAACTGTTGATGGGTGATGTTATCGATGTTATTACTAACATTAAGTCCACTTATAAACCCATATTTGTAAGCCTTCTTTAAGTTCCTACTCAAAACTTTTGCCATAATAATGAACAAATAAGGAGATAGAGGATCTCCTTGTCTAAGGCCTCTCTTGGCTTTAAAATATTTTGTCACTAATCCATTGACCAACACTGAATAAGAAACTGTAGAGACACAAGCTTTAATCCATCTAACCCATTTCTTCCCAAAACCAAACTTATCTAAAACTGCAAAAAGAAAATTCTATTTAACCCTATCATAGGCTTTACTCATATCAAGTTTTAAGATCATAGCTTTCTCTTTTCTTGAAGTTGTTGAATGTATAAATTCATGAGCTACTATGATCCCATCCAAAATTTGTCTCTCTTTCACAAAACCTCCTTACTCTTCTGAAATGATTTTGTCTAACAATGACCTTAATCTATTCACCATCACTTTGGAAATAATCTTATAAGCCATATTACATAGGCTTATGGGTCTAAAAGAATTAAACAATTCAGCATCCTTCTTTTTTGGAATTAGGGTAAGATAAGTTGCATTTATTTTATAAGGAATGTATTTTTTTACCCTAGACCGTTCCACTGCCACCAATAAAGAATCCTTCACTTTATCTCAATTATGTTGGTAAAAAGTTGCAGAGAGCCCATCTAGACCAGGGGATTTATCCTTATTAAAAGAGAATAAAGAATCCTTCACTTTATCTCAATTATGTTGGTAAAAAGTTGCAGAGAGCCCATCTAGACCAGGGGATTTATCCTTATTAAAAGAGAAAAGACTCCAACTCATGTATTGTTGTGTACATTAGTTGGATATATTTTTATTTTGAGTGAAATATTATGGTGTTTAAGGGAAGCATATAAAATATTTAATTTCTTTTTAGCTTCCTTGGACTCTCTTTAATGTTTTTTATATATTTGGATGATGTATGGACTCCATTCAATTATATTGTATATTATGAAATTTTTATATGGTACAAGTAATGTGAATATCCATAAGTTAATTCAAGAGTTTGTTTTATTTCCTTTTTGTGATATTATTTCAATCAAAGTTGTGCCTCATAGGTTGTGTTTTGAGGGTATTGTATTTATGTTGTTAGGTTTTATACAAAACTCAATTTGAAGGTTTTGTGGATCTTTTAGGGCATTGATTTCAATATTGAAACTACGAAATTAAGGATTTTGATATTACCATATAAAAGTTTAATGGATATATAGCAATGATGATTCCAAGATTAAGATTATAAAACTAGGTTTTCAAATAGATATTGTTAGGGCTTATGGGTTTCCCATTTGTCACTTTTAAGGTTTGTGTAAACTCTTATCCAACTCATTAGAATAATATAATATTAGAATACAATCAACATTGGATTATGTTTGGACCATGCCAACTATCCATAATACCCATATACAATATAATATCATATACCCATATACCTATCCCTAGGTACCATAAAATTCTACACCTTTTCTAAATATTTTATATTTAAAAATGAGAAGAAACCAAAGTGATATGGTCTTCAAAGCATTGCTGACAATTGGAACCAATCTTGATCATCCATCCCTTAAAATAAAATCTTGAATGGTGATGGTCTTTGGTAAGACCAAGTTGCTGATATGCCACTCTAATATCAATTAATGCTCCATTGGCTCCATGATTATGTTGTTCCACTTTGATTTCCAAAATTATTGCTTTTGTAGTTCCATGGCACCACTATACCACTTTGAAATCTAGAATTATTTCTCTTTTTCTACCATGCACTACTATACTTGATGTTCTTCTCACTCCATGTAGGACCATCATAATATTGAATCCCTATGCCATGCCTCCATGATTGTTGTTGCTGATGGTGGTTGGAGAGGTGATATTTAGCAAATGTATTTTCATTTTTACTTCCTATGACTCTTCAAATTTTGTTCCTCTATTTTAAATTCTTTCTCATACTCTTGTATCACGAGCCCTTCTTTTGGTGTGTCCTTGTGCTCTTCTAACTGTGCATCATTAGACTTTCTTGGATTTAGCTATCACTTCATCATTGGAATCTACTGTTGCATCTTCCTTAGACTCTACTTGTGATTTCTCTATGGTTTTTTCAATCAGGTTTCCTACCAAAATTCGTTCTTGCTTCTCTTTGCATCCTTACGCCTTAAACTAAGAAATATACTATAGTGTTATCTCTTTTTACTGTACCATAAATTCATGAATTTCTTTTCCATATTAATTTTAATAGTACCAAATGGATACAACCAAGGATAATCAAGAATAATATCAACATCCTCCATAACTAGGCTATAAAAATTTGAATGTAAAACATATTTATCCATATTGATCTTTAAATCCTTGAAATCTTGAATAGTGTCACCCTTAACTTACATGTCCTTGATATTCTTTGCTTGAACTTGTAATTTCTTAGCCAGATAAATTGATAAAGGTATACCTTTTTTTAGGTTTTATGTAAATAATGACTTTTTTCCTTTTGATTGGATCCATGAATCTACAGAATGGGATTTTAAAATTTGATCAATTCTCTTTGACCATTCTTTAGAATGGTTGACTCCAATAGTATGGATTCTTTTGCTGCACCTTATCATCCTTATTTTTTTCCATCTATCGCTTCCTTTAAATTTTCTAGATCTCTTTTTAATTCCTTTTATTCTTCCTAAAACCTTTTTATTTTCTCTACATATCCCTTGATAGTACTTTCAAACTAGCTATCCATGTATATGGGTCACATTGACTCAAGAATACTTGCTCTTTTTCTTCCTAGGTATTTTCAAATTAGCTTTATTAAAACTCCTCCACCAATTAAAAGCTTCCCCTTTCAGAGTAACACAAAGACCAAAATTTTAAATTTTACTAGGATACCAAGAGTTGAAATTTTTATCACTTTCTAGCATTATTTTCATCTTTTTTCAAAAAACTTTTGTGACTCCATGTGTTCACACAAAAAAAAAATGGTATTAGAGTTTATGAATTAGGATTAACCCAAACCCTAGCCAAATTATAAACCCTTATCTTATTATAGATAATCTTTATTCACTAATGTAATAATTTATACAAGAAAGGCTATTTGCCTTTAGTACTCATATTAGTTACAATTACCTATAATTGTCTATTAACCTGACACCAAAAAATCATAACTTTCTCCCCCTTCTTACATCAATGTAAAAGTAGATATAATAGTTTAAACACCTAGATGATAAACTTGGATACACACAAAAATTCATTCAACGCTTTAAAATTCATAGATTTAGACACATTATTCATGACTGAATAGAGACACTAAATTGTTCTCCATGACTAAACATGGACAAACTCAACTTTTGACCATATGAGCAAGGATAAGGAAAAACATAAGTATTCATTGTTTTACATCAAATATGGATAGGGACACACACACTATCCATCACCAAGGTTGTAGACAAGGATGAGTATAACTATCTACAACACCTGTGATTAGAAACATACCCATCCAATCATAGGTACATATTTATCTTGTGAATAGGAACACACACAACTACTCACAAGTACATACTTTATTAGAATTCAAAAAATATATTCCCCCTCACTGTCCTTAGGAGGAGGATCTTCATTATGTATCATGAATTCATATTCTTCATTGCCACTTTCACTATTATCAATAACCACTGCTACCTTATCTTTTATTAATTTCCCTTCTATGAGATCCTTTGCTTATTGGATACAATTTATGATAACATGACCTCTTTGCTTGCAATAAACCCATGAATATACTCTTTGAAATTTACTTTGCCTTTGAGGATGATGGACCAAATCTAGAGGGAATGTTAAGCTTTTTTTTATTAGCAATGTGATTTCTTTTGTAAGTGCATCTTGTTTTTTGATTGAATTTTCTTTATCAATTAATAAAGAAACTGTATCTTCTTGTCTAGGACTAATCTTGTTCAATGTGAATACCACCTAGCATAACTAGTAGGCATGTTGCTCAAAAATATGACCTCTACATCAACATTGTTTACCATAGCATTAATTCCTACAAGTCGATTCAAAAGAGAATGCAACTTGCTTATGTGTTGAACTACATATTTGTTTTTAGTGCCATTTTCAATCCAAATAATTTTTACTTAAAATCATATTTGCACTTGATGCTTGTGATTGGAATAAAGCATTAAGTCCATCCCAAACTTCTTTTGTGGTCTTTGAGAGTTCTATGTGATATAGATAGGCATTAGAGAGTCAGAATTTAATGAGAACCATTACTTTTTGAGATTTTATGGTCTATTTTGATACTTCATCAACATCCGTTGGATTCAGAAAATCGATGATATCCCACAATTTTTTTCTTAACACTAGCTAGAGCTTGAATTTCCATATATGAAATTCTCAACATTCAAACATATCAATAAGATTTTTTTTTCCATATGTGCTTCAAATGCTTCTCCTCCCTCAATAAAAAAAGGTTAGTAATATCAATTTTGAGAAGAGATTTCCAATGAGTATATATATGCATATATTCATAACACGAACTATTCTTCAAAACTATGTTATGTCGCCAAGTAAAACTTCAAGTGTGGATATTGATTGCACTCAATGTTCCAATGTTGTAAAAAATTCCAAGTCATTGTCCTATCACCTACATTAAATAACAATAAAATAAAAAATGATTTTTAAAGGCTTCAATGATCCTTCCCATGAAACATGTGGGATTTTATTTTTTATTTATTTAAATATGTTGGTTCTCCTTTCCATTTTTGGATGGCATGTTCTTTGCATCCAATAAATCACACACAACACTTTCCTCTTAATAAATTATTGGTAATATATGTTTTTTTTTTCTATGTTTGTGGTATAAGCCTTCAACTAATAACACTTTATTGAAAGATAAATTTCAAACGACCCATGGATTGAGTAGATGACAAATTCACAATAGATGGTCATCATGCATATTTAGATGACCTTATTATTATATGACTTGATAAATGGTCAACAAGGTCAAAGTTAACTTCATATGGCCCTTTTTAAAATGGTAATATTAAACTTCACCTAAAATGACCCTTCTTTATATGGCAACTCCTAATGTGTCTTTCATTTGAAAAATTATGTGATGACGCCAATATCTTTAGATGTTTTTTTCAAACAATAATATCTTTAGATGACAACTCTTTTCTAGATGAAAATTATTGTCCAGATGATATTTTATTTTAGATGACAACTCTAAATGGTAGCTCTTCTCAAGATGATAACTCTTCTCTAGACAACAACTCTAGATGGAATCTCCAGACGATAACTCTATATGGTAGCAATAATATATAATTAATTCTGCTCCACTCCTACACATCTTTGTTATAGACAAAAGACAACAAGCCATGAAAAATATGTAAGCTCCAAGTCTCATTCAATTCTTCTAGTGCATGGCTTCAAATGATTGCAAGAATGACTCCAACTCTTATAAATAATGTTCTTCTCAAATGACTCCAACTCCAAATGTTAGCAAGTCTTTTTAATATTAAAATAGAATGACTGAAACTTGTAGACAAAACAAGCAAGAACAAAAATTATTCTTCTAATTATTTTGTAATTGATTTGTAATCAAATTCACATAATCTTGCGCTCGCAAATTATGGAGTAGAAGTTCATACCCAACATTCTCACATTTCTTCTTCATAGTATGATCAAGCTATGATACCAAATGATGTAGATTTTGCTATGCACCTTTATTCATTGATGTAGTAATATATATACAAAAGAGAATATTTGTTGTTGTTACACCCATATTACTTACAACTACCTATAACTGTCTATCACCTCAACACCAAAATCTTATAACATATCCAACAAATTATCATAATATAATATTTCAATACAATTAAACTTGGGTGATGTGTGACCCATGCCTACTATTTATGGTACCCATATATAATATAATATCATATTTCCATCTATCCATCCCTGACTACCATAACATTAAGACCTGTATCACCAAATTAAAAGAGATCATTTACAATATTTCATTGTTCTTACAGAATTATATGCAATTTCCACTTCATGAAGTATTTTCTAACCTTTTCTAGCATTAGGTTTATTTGAGTAATATGAGTAAAATTTCAAACATGTTGAATACTAAGATGGAGAATCATATAATTGTTTGTTTAAAGTACTTAAAGAAGAACTAAAATAGTTTATTATTATTTTCATAAGAAATAATAATCATAGTTCTATTGAATTGGGGAGTTGTCCTTACTGCTTAATTAAGATTTGGACCCTAATCAGAGTTTCAACAAAGTTGGAAGTGGTTGCTAATGGCTTTTTCCAACCTTTGGATTTAGGTTGGCTCCCTAATGTCTTGGAAATATACTCCTCTACTAACCTACATTAATTCGCATTGAAAGTAAAATACAAAATTTAGAGAGCACAAAAGTAAAGTGTAGGAATAAAAATACATGAAACTTTAAGGGGGTAAGTGATTCAAAGCAAAGACATGTTTAATACATAGTGAGGAAAGTGTATGATCAATAAACACATGATAATTTGAATAACATCAATGTCCACTAATTAATTAGATTACAAAATTGATAAGCAAATGACAACATGGGCTAAAAGGGCTATGCGATAATAATCATGCACTTAGCAAACCAGGATGGCAGTGCCACTAATGAAATGCCTAATGACTTACCAATTTATTACAATATCATGATATCAAAGCAAAATATAGATTTTAAAGGATGTAGCTGCAAATTATTATGACCAAATGATAAATACAATGGGATCCTAGGACACTATTTATAGTAAGAGTTTACCCCTAGTTACTTTGGGGTGAGAAACAATTACTCCAAATAAAGTAAAGATTTGGGGGCATCTTTAGCAAAATGATACACCACCAAATGTTACATGCCTCCAATAGGCTTAGAATAATTCCAAAATGACTTAATGCACCACTACATGCCAAAATTTCACTTTCCAAAAGATTCATCTCAGGATTCGTGCTTGACCACCCAAGTGATTCACTCTAGTTAGCAAATGAATCACTCACTTTTGTGAGCTAACTGCTTATTTTTGTAAGTGAATAAACATCTTTTCCTAAGTAAATCATTCCTTGGTGTCGATCAACCTCTTATTCTAGTAGATCACTTCTTAGAGCCAATGTCTCTTTTACAAGCAAATCAACACATGTTCCATACTTTGTTGTTTGATTTCTCTTCTACATGCTCCTTTGTGACCACTCAAGTGATTCACTCTAGTTAGCAAATGAATCACTCACTTTTGTGAGCGAGCTACTTATTTTTATAAGTGAATAAACATATTTTCGTAAGTAAATCACTCCTTGGAGCCGATCATTCCTTAGAGCCAATGTCTCTTTTACAAGCAAATCAACACATGTTCCATACTTTGTTGTTTGATTTGTGAATCCCAAGGTAGTGTCGAGTTACTATATTTTTGGTGACTTCATGGGGTGACGATCTCTATTTGCATGAGATCCCATATCCTACATTTATCCTTTGGGCATAAAGCCTATAAAATTGGGACCTCGATGGCAAAATTGCTAAAATTTCAATTCTCTTCATTCAGTCTTCTTTGGCAATAATCCTAGCATTTTTTTTATTTTGAAACACTTGACAACTAGACTAAGGGAAGGTCTTTCACTTCCCCTTTCAGGTCTTCAAAAGCATTTTTTGTTAGCAAATGGACCCAAAGATATCATGGACTTATATTTTTAGGATATTATAATCTCACACAATCAATAATACTAAAAAATATCGCACAATAAATTTTTTTTATCGATCATTACATTCAAAATTCTGAATTATATAACATAGAGCTTTGTCATCAATATATAACCTTACATGAGACTCTTCAATATACCTGACTTTTATTCTCCTCAAACTCATGGGATATGCAACCTTTCATATGCCTTTCTTACATTATGATAAAGTCTCTCATGATTACATAACTTTCTACTTCTAATCTTGACACACCACACATGACTCTTCACTTACACACATGACACATTTCACTCATAACTCACACTTGCACACATGACACCTTACACAACTCTTCACTTACATGACACCTTTCACTCATAACTCACACTTGATTACATGACACATAAACACACTTCATAACTTGACACCTACTAAATAATAAACTCACATCCTAATCTAAATATTTACAATGGTACTCAAGGTACCAAATAAAGTAATACCACCAACTGTTTTGATAGTTTTTCCTACTTTCTGACCAACTCTTCTAGCTTGGCATATACTAGCTCTATCTTATTATGGGTTTCAACTACATTCCCTTGATTAGCTTGGATTTTTTCTTTTTGTACATGGTATTTATGATATCATCCAAGATATGCTTCTATTGATCAAATATTAGACATTCTAATAACAACTACCCCTTGAACCTCCTTATCTATTTTCTATACTTGGGTTTTCAATTACGTTAGATGGATTCTGTGTTAATTTTTACTAGGACTTTTGGAACATCATCAAGACGGATCTTCTGGAGATGGTTGAAGAAAGTAGGAACAAACAACAAATACATAGGGGAATCAACTTCACCTTTTTGGCTCTGATCCCCAAAGAAAAACATGCCCATTCACTACAAATATTTAGGCCAATATCACTTTGTAACACATTGTACAAAATAATATCCAAAATCATCAAAAATAGAATGCTTTGTTGGATACAATCATCTCCCCCAACCAAATTAGGTTTGTGAAAGGATGAAGGATTCATGAAGGAATCATACTAGTTCAAGAAGCAATGCACTCTAGTAGGGATGACAAATCCAATGACATGGCTCTCAAAGTAGATATGACAAATGCTTTTGATAGAATTGATCATGACATGATCTTGAAAATTCTAAGCAAGGTGGGATTGTGTGAGTAGTTTATAAGATGGACAACAACATGTATTAGAAGACCCTAGATTGGTCCTTTGAATAATGGTAGACCCACTCCCTTCTTCTAGGCTTCCAGAGAAGTTAGACAAGTTTGTCTCCTCTTTCCATATTTATTCATTTTGGTAATAGAAGGCCTATCCAAGCTACTAGAACAATGAAGGGCTTAAAAAAACTTCTAAGACCTTCAGTCTATCAAAAGGTTCAAAGAATCAATAATGCTTAGTTTATAGATGATCTAATCTTATTGAGTAAAGCCATAAAATTGGCTACCATAAGAATAAAAAAGGTTCTCAAAACATATTAGGAAGCAATAGGAAACAAGATAAACCATAGTAAGTCTACAATATATTTCTCTAGAAAATATAATAGAGAAGTCAAAGAGATAGAAATAATATTGGGCTATCAAAGCAATACTAATGTCACTTTCAAATATTTAATAATCCATATTGGCTTTAGTAGGATTAAGAGTAACCAATGGAATGAAAATAGTGAAAAAAATAAAGAAGAGAATTGAAGGATGGTCCAATGTTTGGCTCACACCACATGGAAGAATGACCCTAATCAAGGTTGTCATAAGTGTTTTACCTATCAATTGATACTATATTATCCATGCACCAAAGTCCTTTCTTAATGAGTTGGAGAAAATCATTAGAAGATTTTTATGGGCAGGGGGTAAACAAGATGGCAAAAGGAAATACAACCTGATCAAGTGGGATATCATCACTTGAATGATGAGTAAAGGAGAATTGGATATTAAAGCAATAAGTAAGCAAAGTTTGACATTAAAAGAAAAACTAGTTTGGGAAATGATTACTCAACCCTCAAAATGGTGGGTGCAAGCATTGGTGCACAAATATTGCAATGGGAAAACTGGACTAGAGACCTTTGTCAATCCAAAAACTCTAAAAACATCTAAAATTTGGAAAGGAATTCAAGAGGCCAAAGACATTATTATAGAAGAATTATCATGGAATCCCACCTATGGTAAAGAAGTCTTTCTCTCTCATATGATTCTGGGAAATTTTAGACTACAAATAGAGCCTTCACTACAAGAGTGGCTAAATGACAATAATTTCAAAACTCTCAATTCCATCATGCATAATCAAAAGTTGAAAAATTAGGAACAACTTGGCCTTATTACACTAGAGGAATGCTAGATGTATTTCCTGAACTAGACATAGGTGGGCTTGTGCTGAATAAATATTTTTAGATGGAATTTTTCATGCATAAGAGGTTGATGATGGGTTACTAGCATAGTATTGGCTTGTGAAGAGTGAGTTGTTTGTTAGATTATTTACATTAATAGGTATTCCATAAAGGGAGTTGGTATGTGTTAAGGTCAGAGTTGTATTATACCATGTTTGATTTGCCAAAGTAGATGAATAACTCATTTGTTGGCCTAAGTAACCAGTTTGTGGGGCCATAAAGCCTTGACTAACAGGGTTGGCCATGAGGCTTTTACCTTTTGATAAGACAAGATTAAATACTAGAACCTCTTCAAAATCATCTTCTAGATGAACCCATGTGGTAGTTTGTTCCTTTATTTTTTTCTTCTTGATTCTTTAATGGTATGCAATGATGTTAGTTGATTGATGTTAAATTATAGTTTTCTAAGTCTCAGGTCACATATTTATAAACTTGCATGTACATACATAAATCGATAGAGTTCTAGGGTCAAAATTTGTAAAATCTCAAAAATTTGCCTGACTGATTCACTTGCAATTTGGAATGAATTGATAATAGAAAATGACTTAAAATAATTTTTCTTGCAAAGCACTTTACTCATAAAGTGGAGCGATTTGCTTAGAAATGCAAGCCATTTATTTGTAATTTTGAACAATTCACTTGCAAATTGAGAACTTAAAATTTTTTTAACAAGGGAGGGAGGAAAAATTATTTCTTCCTGGCAAATCACTTCTTAGATTTAGAGAAAATCACTCATTGGATCTGACTTGGAGAGAATTTACTATTTTTGGAGAGATTATTTGTTGAGTTGAGCAAATTGGTTGTTGATTATATCTAGAAAAATGACTCCAAATATGCATAAGTGCATTCTATCTGTGATAAATGCACATACAAGATTAGATTTGAGTTTTGGTTATGCTTGAATGCTATTGGATTTGTCATCTATGCAAAAATATCACATTTTGGGGTTCTATATTAGAGTCACCATTTGCAAAGAACCTATAAAAATAAGCACAAATAACAAAAATGATGAATTTTCAAAGTTAATCTGAGTCTAGAACTAGAAAATTAAGTCCCTAGCCTTTACAATTTGCTTTGGATTAAATCTATTGAAGTCCAATTTTTTTGGAGCAAACCACTCGTGAAATAGAGTGAAATGCTCATAATTGCAAGCAAATCACTTGCAATTTTGAGTGAACCACTCATTAAATTGACATGGGAAAATTTTAAGCACTCTCGTCAAAATGAAGCAAATTGCTCCAATTTTGAAGTGAATCACTTCTTACAATTGGATTTAGAAAAATTTAATTCAATTTTGAGCTAATCATTTTATTTGTAATTAATGTAATTTCAGCATAAAAATTGAGGAATTAAGTGCAATTTAAGGATAATGAGGGTTTGTTCCACTAAGCGTGCCAAAAACTATGTTGAATTGAGAAATTATCCTAACTTCTTAATTAAAATTTGCACATCAATCCTAGTTTCAATAAAGTTGGAAGGGTGTGTGAGTGGCTTCTCCCAACCTCTAGATTTAAGCTAGCTTATCACTATCCTCATGGAAAACTTCTACGCTAACCTACACTAACTTGCGTTGAAAGTAAAGTGTGGAAATAAAAATGCTTGAAAGTTTAAGGGCGCAAGTGATTCAAAGTATATATAGGTTTGAACCACAACAAGAAAAGTATGTGATCAATAAACAAATGAAAAGTAAAAAAAAAAAAAAATTCCACCCATGCATTAGATTATGAACGTGATAGGTGAATGACAATATGGGATGAAAGGAATATGTCACAATCATCATGCACTTTGCAAACTAAGAGGGAAGTACCACCAATGGAATTCCTAAGTACTTGCCAATTTCTTACAATCACATGATGTCAAAGTACAATGTGGGTTTCATAAAGTATAGTTATAAATTATCATGGTCAAAGGATGAATATAATGGGATCCTAGGCCCTTATTTAAAGTCAGAGTTACCCTTGAGTTACTTGGGTTGAGAAATAATTATTCCTAGAAAAATTAAAGAGATGGTGCAATCCTTAGCAAAATGATGCACCACCAAATGTTATATACCTCTATATATCTCTAATAGACTTATAAGGCTTTCAAAATGACTTAGTACACCACTACATGTGAAAATAACACTTTCCAAAATATTCACTTTAGGATCTGTGCCTTCAAATTTACCTTTGCAACCACTTGAGTGATTCAATCTAGTTAGCAAGTAAATCACTTGCTTTTGTAATTAGATTGAGACCTTTTCTTTAGCTATTTACTCCTTGGACCCAATCACTTGCACTTTACATCATAGATACAAATGGTCTCTTTTGCAAGCAAATTGGTACTTATGCCAAACTTAGACAATTTTAGAGATTTTTTACGAGGCATTGATTGTATAGTTTCTCTTCTACATGCTTCTTTAAAATTTTTAAATCCCAACGTAGTGTCGAGGTACTATAAGTTTCAAGACAAAATTCAATTTAGTTCAAAGACTTGAGAAAGTTTTCAAGAAGCATGAACATGAACAAGTGCTTCTTGAAACTTCATAGGATCTTGAAGCAGTGCATTTTGCACTCTACCTATTAGTCTTATTATCTATATTAGAAATGGATTATCAATTCATTATCTATGAGACATATCACTAAACATCACCATATCCCTTAAATACTAAGATGGAGGACCCATAAATGGTTGTTCAAATTAACTCAAGAATAATTCATATAGTTTACTATGGGTTCTTAAAAGGAAAAAGTCCTTGTACTAAGATCTATTTTAGTTTAATTCAAAGTCTAGGAATTTTCCATGAAGCATGGGTATGGACAAACACTTCTTGATACCTTGATGTTAAGTGAGTACATTATGAACTCTACCTAGTGGCATTCTTCTCCATATTAGGAATGTGTTGTTGATTCAATATTTATGAGGCATATCACTAAAATACTTTCCATCTATACTCAATGTTATACTTAATAGAGAGTTTTAAGTAAGATGATAGTACCTTATACATTTTAGGTTATGATGATGTAGCCATTATTAACACTCTCCAATTTGGATAAATTATTCATGTTCTCGACTTGCTAGACCTAATCTTATCTCTATCTATAACATCATGCACAAACATAAGGTGGATTATTTTTGCCTAATTGATGGGCTGTCAAGGATATTAATAATGAATTCAAGTAGGTTATGAAAGGGTATAATGATAAATCAAATCATCTACATAAGCTCATGATGTCCCCTCATTTTCAAATATAGAGGGTTTATTACTACGGTGGCTAAGATTGATGATAATAATGAGTTATGCTATAAATGATAGGTATATGCCAATTTTAGATCTTTGAGATATTTATGTGATATTTATATGATTTCATATGTTATGATTGGTCTTCCTAGTAGGATGTGTAAGTAATACATATTGAAGAATTAACAATTGGATTCCTTTAATAAGGAGAAAACATAACATGCTTTTTAGTACCTAGATTTAATCCATAGTAATATCAAATAGATTCCAATTTCTATTAATGATTTCTATGTTTATTTGGATCTATACCATCCAAAACAAGGATAAGGCTTTCATAAAGTTTTAGCCTTTCAAAGAATCAAAGGATAAGATCATAGTTCCATCGATGATGTCAAAGCCTTAACACTTCAATTTTGATATTTTCTATGAAGACAATGTAAAGATCATTTTGAAGAGGTGGATTATCTATGAAGTACACACTAAATAAACTATAGTTAAATGATGCTTAGTTTGTGAACTAAATTATTAAGAAAATTACTAGCTGTCTACATCATCCACATGATTTTTTTACTCATCAAGAGTTTATGTACAATATTAGAAAAAAAAATATATGTGCTTGTATATGAAGTACAAAAATGGGTAAAAATATAAAAAAATATATGAAATACATAAAAACTAACTTGCAACCCTCATACCTCTATTTTAGAACAATAAAACTGAACATTAATCCCTTAAACGTTATGTAACCTATTATAACTTGTATCCTATCTCCCTCTTATAACATACCCATTCATTTTATCTAAATTTTAACCTGATGTAACACCCTTCTCAGTTATAATCTATCACTTTTTTCTACCATTCCTCAACTTTAAACCTATAATTGTTTTATAAACATCTAGGAATACAAAAACTTAGATTTTACACTTAAAATAATATAGAAGTTGGAACCATACCTCTCCCTTCTAACATACCCCCATTCTCATTTAAAAAAAATCAAATAATAATGAATAATGCTTTAAATGACATTGATGTAGTGCTATATAGTGCTAAAGTAGTCCTATTCTAGTTTCACAATAATCACTAAATGTAGCACCAAAACATCATTTTTGTTTGACTCTAGTATTGTTATAGCTTTAACAAATGTAATTGATTTTGTAGCACTACAGTGATGTTACCCTTTTGATCATTTGAAAGAACTTAGATGGTGATGTTAGGGTAATTCTAAGAGTGATGTTATAGTATTGAAATGTAATAATTATTCGTCAAGATTGAGCATCCATATTGATACTATTAATGATATTTAGAACTATGAAAATAAGGCTTAACAAATAAAATTGTGATAATAGAGTATTGTTAATAAACCTAATAAAGAACATATCATCTACCATATAATATAATGCATCTCAAATATCTTGGAATTAAAAATAAAAGAACCAAGTTATGCAAATACATAATATAATTGATAAATGAACCAAGTTAAATATACCTTAAAAATATTTAGTAAGATGTATAACTTAAATGAATTAGACGAGGAATCACATCTAATTTTAAAATTCTCATGACGTAATGGTATGACTCAATAAACATTTATATTCATAGTGTAGCACACATAATATTAAATAATCAAAATTAGTAAGAAAAATAGAATTTATTTCAAAATAAACACCTATAAGATGATCTTTTAGAAAAAGCAAATATATTTTAATAGATTCTATAGATAAATGTATACTAAAGGGTACTCAAAAATATTTTATCTTTCAAGAAATATTTTTCTATTCGTTATGTTGAAATGACACTTTATGGATTTCAATAATAAATATAACTCTAATACGAACAAACATTTTTATCTAGGAAATATAGTTTATATTATTATCTAGATATCATTTTGAATCTTGTTTTAACATAGAGATACATGTTCTTAAACTTAAAGTTTCTATAGTTAAATCTATGTACTAAATGCATGTTTTTAATAGTGTTTTAGGGGCTACACTAATTATGTTGGGACTCTATCTTGTCATTTGGGTTCAAAAAGAGCATATAAGTTGCAAAAATTCTTTGATCCAATCAAATAGAACAAGCTCCGTTGATGATTCTCAACTACCTCTATTAGGTAAGTTAAAAGGTACACAATAGTGAATTCTATTTATTCCCTTTAGTTTTAAATTTTTAAAACAAATTTTAATTTACATGTCATGTTTGGTTGTTTTTTGGATTATAGAAGATGGTTGAAGAAACACTAGATCGAAAGGGGATACTCATGAGAAGATCAACATTATGAGTTAATAGATGCTCATGATTTTGACTCCATGTAATAAAATCTATTTAAGGAATTATGTAAATATGTTTTATAAGATTAATTAATATCTATATAAATCTAGGACATCGTAATTCATTTCATGTAATAGATATTTTTATAATGCTTAAAATAAGATGTAATTAATATCTATATAAATATAAATCTAGGACTTCATAATTCATTTCATGTAATGGATATTTTATAAAGCTTAAAATAAGATGTTATGGTTTCACATTGAATATCTTGTGTATGATTCCATTATGTATTATTTCAAAACAATTTCCCTTGCTAATGTGAGTTTGAAGCTACTAACAAGTTATATATTTAAAACCTTAATATATTGACTTTAATAATAACTACTAAATTAACATACAATGGTTGTACCGATACACTTATGATTAAGCGGGTGAATTTGAATCAACAACCTTGAACACTAAAATTATGTTAAGACTACTAAGAATGTAAGATTTCTTGAATGTTTATTAAAGTATATATATATATATATATATATATAGTATGTGTGTAAGAGAGATATCATGTTTTTTTATATTTGTGGAAAACATCCAAGAAGGGATGCCACTTTTGGGTAAGACTCAAGGAGGCAGGGGTATCTCTTCCGCCAAAAATGCCATATATACCCTTGCCTCCTTGAGTCTTATCCAAAAGTGACATCCCTTCGGGATGTTTTCCACAAACAAAAAAAAACATGATATCTCTCACACACATACTATACTATACTATACTATATATATATATATATATATATATATATATATATATATATATATATATATATATATATATATAGAGTATGTGTGTGAGAGATATCATGTTTTTTTTGTTTGTGGAAAACATCCCAGAAAGGGATGCCACTTTTGGGTAAGACTCAAGGAGGGAGGGGTATCTCTTCCGCCAAAAATGCCATATATATATAGTATGTGTGTGAGAGAGATATCATGTTTTTTTCTTGTTTGTGGAAAACATCCCGGAAGGGATGCCACTTTTGGGTAAGACCCAAGGAGGCAGGGGTATCTCTTCCGCCAAAAATGCCCAAGGCTCGCACCTGGTCTACCACCTTTGACATACACAAGCAGCATCGAAACAACACAAAACAAGAACACACAAAGACATAAAAAGCTAAAACAAATAAAGCATACTCGAGTGTGTTGACAAAAAAAACACAACCAAACACATGCACAAAAAGATTACAAAAAAACACTAACCACACAGAACAAATACACACAATAACAAAGCACAATCAAATAAATCACACAAAAAATTAAAATTTAAAAAAAATAAAAATAAAAATAATTAAAAAAATGACAAAAATAAACAACACGAAATACATAGAAAAAACCACAAACACAATATAACAAAACACTACTAAACACTACTATAACAAAAACAACAAAAAGAAACAAATACACCACAAATAAAAAACCGTAGAACACGAAACACAAAAAACCACAAAAACAACAAAACAAAATAGATCCAAAATAGAAACAAGAAAATGATTCAAATACACCACAAACAAAAACAAGAAAAACAAATACAATAAAAACTAAGCCAAAGGAGCTATTGACAAATAAAACAAAATATGGTAACACTAAAAATAAACCAAAGCTTAACAAATTACCAAAAAAATCAGAAATTGCTTAGCAAAACAACCAAAGCTTCCAACATTGCCGTACAGAGACTGACTATAAACCTTAGGATTATGGCATCCTTATCCTTTTGTTAGTATCTTGCTTCATTCCAACTGAGAGTATAGATTGGTTACTTAGAACCACAACACTACTATTGGAATTTGTATGGTCTTTTTGAGGATTTATTTTGTTTCTAGTTTGAATCTGCCCTTTTGTTTTGCACTTGGGTTGGTTTTCTACATTGTCCTTTTTTTCCTTTACTGTTATTTCTCAACATCAAGGCAAGCTCTTTTAGTGATTTCTCATCATGCAATCCTTCCTGTTCCCTCTCTTCATCAAACTGTGTTTCCATAAAACCTATTTCCACTTGACCATCCTCATCATCTACTTGCTCATCCATGGAGAAAATTTCAAAGGTATTAAGTGAAATTACGTCCCCCCGTTCCTTGCGTCCCCGAGGACAAGGGACTACATGGGAGACGTTTTCCCCCGTCCCCCTTTTGGGAGACGGCAAGGCTGCCGTCTCCGGGGATGACCAACCATCCCTAAGGACTCCCAGTCGTCCCCTTGGGCAACCGTCCCAAAAAAATAAAAAAAAATGATAAAAACTTAAAATTTAAAAAAAGGCTATCATATTTGAACAGTTAGGAGTAATTGTTATTGCTTACATGGTGGGAACTGAACAATGGTGATTTTCAATGTTTAAATATCACTTTAGTGATTGGAAAACAGTGCATAATTGCTAGAGACTGAACAGTAAAGTTGTCTGATTTTTATAATTTATATTGAGGGTTGTAATCTGATGACTGTCTTGATTGACCATTGACGGCTGAAAAAATAGATAGCTATCTTGCCTAAGTGATTGGAAAACAGTGCAGAATTGCTAGAGACTGAACAGTAAAGTTGTCTGACTTTTATAATTTATATTGAGGGTTGTAATCTGATGACTGTCTTGATTGACCATTGATGGCTGAAAAAATAGATAGCTATCTTGCCTAAATAAAGAAAAGTAAACACCAATGACTATCTCGCTTGAACATTCATGGCCAAAAAGTAAAAACTGAGAACTGTCTTTGTTTGAACATTGGTGACTGAAAAAAATTAAAAAATGGTCTTTGCTTGAACATTGGTGGCTTTAAAATGATGATTGTTATTGTTTGAATGTTAAAAGTTGAACAGTGTGGCACTTATTACTTGAGCAATAACAACTATTTTGGTTAACTGTTAGAGATTGCACTTGATATCCTTGGCTGAACCTTCAAGTTACATTTGTTGAAATGGCTGCACTTAGTAATAGGCTAATAGTTGAGTTCATTTTAGATTGAAACATGCATACTTTTTAAGGTTTTAGTATTTTTCATTATTGTTGTGTAGAATTTGTAGATTATTCCAAATTTCTAAAAAATTTATAGTATTATACCATCAGTTCCCCCCATCGTCCCCTAAAATCAGCCTGGCGTCCCCCACCGTCCCCGAAACGCATTTCTCGTCCCCCCAGGCTCGTGGAACCTTGCTATTTTTTTCTTTGTGCTTTTTTGTTTAGGGATTTGAAACCTTGCCAAGGCCCCATTCTCTTTCTCTTTGTTAGGGACCTTATCTGGATAATCCTTGGCTAGATGGCCATATTTATGATAGATTCTGCATCTAAAAGGAATATTTTCATAATCTACTACCTGCTCCCATATTTCTTCTCCATATTGTAAAGTAATCTTCTTTGGAAGTGGTTTATAAAAATCAATCAAAACACAAATCCTTGCATAAATCATATGCTTTAAGTGTTGGGTGCTATCATAAATCATCATGAAAACTCTTAAAAAATTCTCAATTGCTGCGAATATCCTTGGATGCCAGTATTCTATTGGAAGACAAAATTAACAGACACAAATATGGGCAGTTGATGGCATTTCTTCCTCGGCTTTGAACTTGGTATGCCAGGGCTTCATGAAGAGCCCTGCCCTACCAAAAAACCATGGCCCTCCTTGAAAAATGTCCTCCCTATCTTCTTTATTAGTAAAAAAAATAAGAAAGTAGCCATTAGGGTAAGTAAAAATTTGGAACTCACATTTACTGCTTCAGTTTTTGGTAGCCTATTGCTTGAAGGTAGCAAGAGTCGGTCGAAATCCCATGAATTGAAAAATTAGCTCTCTCCTCCGCTTCTTATCTATTCCTTCATGAAGATTCGTTATTTTCAACTTCACTAATGGAGATCCATTAGTTGCTTTCATGCAACCCATCTTTGTTTTCCTTGAATCGACCTTTGGCATTCTCGAGGTTTCCTTGGCAATCATTGATTGTGTTTCCCTCCTGTTTGAGGTGGTCCTCCATGGATTGCTTCTTTAAAATTCATTTTTGGCTCAATGCATGCATCTTTGTTGAAACCCTCCATCCCAAAATTCAAAAAATGAAGTTGTAAGAAACCTTAAATTTCCACCGTAAACCCTAATGGAACTTCAAATCTCTTCGACGCAGCTGCTTTCGCCCTCAAAGGTCGTTCTGCTAAACTCAGTTTCCTTAATGTTGTTCACTCCTTCTCTTGTCCATCCACACTCTGTAACAGTCACATTCAGACAGCGATCGCTATTGCTGGCGTTGATTTTAGCTCTATCTCCGTTGCAGGAAACCCTAAATTTTTAAACATGTTCGTTTTGCCATGTCCGTGAACAAAATCTCATATTTGCTCCTCATCTCAGGTCCAAATCAATTTCTAAATACAAATTCCTCTTTAATTAAATTGCATGTCCTTCGATCGCGATGATCCAAACAATTACCGTTTGAGTTGTTCCAAAGCCGATTCCTTCAATTGCGATGATCTAGACGATCGAAGCTAATTAAAATCAACCTAATTTTTTTCGAGATATTCAAAAGTAACTTTACATTTTTTTCTTTATTTCCATGTATAGAATAGCAAAGATATCATGTTTTTAAGAAATAATTTTAATTGTCTATTCATTTATTAACTAGATAAAATACCATAATATTTTAATTTATCTATTTTTAAAATATATGTTAAATAAAATAGCATATATCTAAAACCATTATCAAAATATACCATTAGAGATTTATTATGGATGTCAATTTACATAATTTATCAATAAATTAAAATAAAATCCTAAAGGTAGAACAACCATATATGTCCTCTATATCAATTATGATGGTATTAAATAATACCATAATTTATTTATAATATTTTGATTTATTACAAGTTCATACTCAATATTTCTTTAATGTGTATACATATAGTTATTTGATGCTTAATTATGCGTATAGTTATTACTTTTTTGGTTCCATGTATGTCCATATGGATAATTTATATGACATCAAATATACAAGTCTTTATATACTACTATTGTGATTCTCCATGCCACACATATATACTTACTTTATCATAATGAAGTGAATATCAATATACCATATTTTTATAAATTTTATTCATATTTTATAGATATTTTTTAATGTTTATATGAGGTTGAAATCTGCCCTACTCGTATTATCTATATTTTGATAAACCAAGTTATTATGGTATTATAAATTTTATTATCATGGTCTTCCTAATCATGAGAGTATCCATTATGATGTGGGGATTTGGGTTTAAGTTATATTGAGTGACCAATAGTAATTGGATTTTTTAAGGCCAATCCATCTAAGCCTTAACTACCATTATTATTGGAAGTCTATATTCTATCCTAACAACCTCTAAAGATGATTAGTTCTATGAGTGTTAATGTACAATAATAGCATGAAAGGAAAAAGGAAAGAGAAACTACACTAATATTTAGAGAGATAATATAACAAAGGTGTTCTCTATGATTCACAAGATGCAAGAAAGATATGACCACAATTGCTTTTAATATAAGTAAACAACTATTTATACTATCATCTTAGCACAGGAGTACTAATAAACGCTTCCACTCCAACTATAAGAGGCACCTTAGTCGACACACAACTATAGATGGACCAACACCCATTTATAGTCATACAAAGAAATGAAACATTTAAATGGTATTGCTTTTATGAACATTCTCATTAGGCTAAGAATAATGCTACAACAAGACTAATATAAGGGAGCGGATCAAATGACCAGGCTATAGTTCCAAAGAATAATACTAGAACTATGAGAGGTATATCATGTGACATACAGGCTGAGAAAAATTATCCTCCTTTTCAATCATAATAGAATAAAAAGACTTACATGTGAATATGCTTATATATTTTGCTTCAAGTGAAAGAGAGTTGATCTTATATCGAGACCACTTTTATCTCCAAAGATTTAAGTATTTTATTTCGAAAAGCAATGGGATCTCCAAAGTGGAGGTTTAAGAGTTAAAATCCCTTTTTGTTGTAATCTAAGACAAATATTTATAGCTTACAAAATTGTTTACCTCTTATCTTGGTAATAAAATACTACCATCCTAATGCCAACCATTCTATAAGTTGAGTGGAAATTTTACCCAATTGCAAAATCACTATCACAGTTAGGATTTTGACTAGAAAATCCTCTCTTGCAAAGAAATAGAAATTTCTCCAAGGTTCCTTTTACTTAATGTGTGCTTGTAATCTTGTGAAGATGTATCAAATAAGTGTTAGGAATACCTTAGTAATTTGCAAATAACTATTAACAAGGGGCCTATGTTGGTTATATTTTATTGTTATATTAGTGATTATGAATGAAACTTAAAATAAAAGGAAAATGTGATTAGCCCTCATATGACCACGATGTAAATGCCTTAGTTCAATTTATCTTGAAGTATTTTAGGTAGATTTCATCTTCTTTTGGTTAAGTAGATTTTAAACAAGTTTTATCTTGCAATATTAAACCCTATTTTGAGCATTATCTTGAGCTGCATTTGTACAATTCGAAATGAGTTAGGTGCAATCTTCTAATAAAAACAACATGAAATCCAAATTTCTAAATATTTGACAATGCTATCATTAAACTAAATAAAACATTGTCTATAAGTCTAAAAAATGGAAGAAAAAGATAAACATTAACTCCAACATTCAGAAATAAATATCCTCCAATTTTGTTAAAAAGGTGCAAATTTTTGCAACCTTTTGCATTTAAAACAGAAAGATAACAATCCCTGTTTTTTACACACTTTTCCAGCCTTCGCTTCCAAAAACATCCAACCTTGGCCTACAAAAATGTCCAGCCTTGTTTCTGCGTTGGAAATAAATATTTAAAAGTTTCAACCCGTTATTTTCTCCTTTCCGACTCTTGGCTTTTCGCTTCCATTCCTTGCTTGGTTTCATTTCCATCAGCCTGCATGTTCTCTTCGTTTGTTTTAGTTTTATGATGCTCTTCGTCTTTTCATAACGCCTACAAAGTTTAATTAATCCCAAACTTATTTTGAAACCCGATTGGTAATGCTTGTATTTGTCCTATTTGACTTTTCCATTGGCTTTCACCACGACTTGGGTAAATTCATCTTGTTTGAATTTTAACCTTATTCCTATTTAGGTTTTCCTTGATTTTATCCGAAGTTTTGTCATCTTCGTGAGCAGCTAATGTAGGAGATATTGACATATTCACTTTCAACACATTTAGGAAGCATGCACCACAACTAACATGTCATACTCTGGTTTTGATTCATATTTCTGCTTCAAGCATGTGGTGACCCCTTTAGGTGAACTATCACCGGCTGATATGGTACCGAAACTAACATTTTTCTCAGATAGGTATCGAACAAAATCCCTGACATTGCATTTCGCCAGCACATGCAACACTTCTCTCTTCGACGTCAAAATAATATTGCTGCGATGCTTTCACTAAATATGCTCACTACATCCTTGATCTAAACTCTGCCTACGTAAGGGTAATCATGTTACCGAAGAATGTAGAGTCAAAGAAAATGCAACACGACGATGCTACTGCCTATGTCGCTTTGGCTTGCGTGTTGTCCTACTTTGGATGTCTATTCCTGTATTTCTCTACATTGTTGTCATGTCACTCATCGGCGCTGGCCACTGTAGGTCACTACTACCCTTTAATTATTGACGACGCTCTATAATATTCGCTTTTGCTTTCGTAAATGTTCCAGTCCTATCACGGTTTGTAATAGTGTACCTATCGGATGAGCAAGATAATCCACCTTATCTTATTACCTCCCAGTTCACCTTCGCGAGACAGGTTGTTGGCGCTGTCCCCATGTGCAACAACTTTGGGCGACGTGATGATTTCTCTTGTATGTAACCGCTACCATAACTCCCTTGAGACCCCCCTTTCCAAACATAAGTATATGATTTGAATAGGGAAGTGGTAATTTCATTCCTAGCATCATTGTTCATTTTCTATAACGTTTATCCACAACGTCAATTCATTGTTACAAGGGATTAATTATCTGTATTACTTCAACAATAATCCTTCCACATCGTTTTCTTCAAAAATTCTCTACCCTGGTCTACATAAAATGCCCTCGCTTTATGCTAACACGCCGCTACCATAACTCCCTTGAGACACCCCTTTCCAAACATAAGTATATGATTTGAATAGGGAAGTGGTAATTTCATTCCTAGCATCGTTGTCCACCTGTGTATGACCACATAACCTTCTCTGTCATCTACTACTCGACGAGTGCGATGAATCTGGTGGCAAGAGGAAGCTTTGCCGATGATGTTTTTACTCCGAGGATGGGCTTTCTTTGTGCTACGCCATACCTTTCATTCGTTGGGGATAGTGCTTTCAACACATTTAACCAACCATCCACTGATTTTAATCAAGCATGTATCCCTGTCCGGTGGTCGTCTGCGTGGATCCACATCCATGGCCATGTCAGCAGGTGCGCTATCTATATCCATGATGCCATCAGGTCTACAGGTCCAGTGTCGGTCCAAGTCCACGCATCATCCAAAACAAGAGGTCGATTGGTCCACGTCATCAAGACAACCGTATCCATCAGTGTTGGGTAACTCTGGGTCTATGCCATGTCAACACCTGTCCTTCACATCACCACTTCCATCGTTTGCATCATTACCCAAGGTGTCCGCCAGGTCATACGTCCGTAGCCTCCGCCAAGTCATTTCGTCACTCCTTGCTGTGTGTCAAGCTGGTCCATTTTTCCCATGTTAGCACTGCTGTCTATGCGTGCCATCGCCCGTTGTTTGATCCAAGAATCACACCGACTGTCCACATCTTCACTGCAGGTCCATGTCATCCTGCATACCTGCGAAGAGTCCTTTAGCACTCATGACCAAAATATTAAAACTCAAATATTAAAAGGTCATGCATTGAACCATTCTTTTACATTGATAAAATAAAATTACTTAAACCTATGAGCCAACGATGAGGTATTAAAGTGGGACGAAATTCCAACATAGGCGTATGCCATCGGAATTAAAATAAAATTATATCATAACAAATTTTGAAATATAACCCTATTCATTTATTATCTTTTGTGTTTTATTTTATTTTATTGTATTCTTCTTTTTAGATTTTATTTTATTTATATATACTATAAATTGATATATATAAATATATTTATTTTTATTTATTATTATTATTATTATTTTTTATTATATGTATATATAAATATATATACATATATTTTATAGAAAATTATTTCTTTTTATTACTTTATAAAACATGGTTTTAATTCAAAATTCGAATTGTTTTAGTTTTAAAAGCCAAAACATTAAAACAACCTAAAAAAAAAGAAAAAAGGAACAAAACAACAAGTATAAAGGAGGATAACGAAAGGCCCTAACCGAAAAGGAATGTTGGAAACTGCAATGCAAACATCAAGGATGGGACCTATCAAAATCATCGCTCCAAGGACACCAAAACTCCCCAAAAAACAAAATTTAAGGTGGGTCCCCAATTTTGGGGTAAGTTGTGCAATGGCCACAACAAATGACGACTCTGTTGGGAAATGCTCTTGAGCATTTCGGGTGAAAAACCCAGTTCTAAAAACAAACAAACCAAAGATCATAAAGATAAACCATTTAGCGACTTCTAAGAAGGTGGGGTAAATGGAAACACATGAACATTTGCTTTGGTTTAATGTGTGTGAAAAGTGATTTCATTTTGCATGCTTGAAAACCATCCGGACTCCATCACCTGATTAGCATTTAGGCTATAGAAATATTGCTCCTAAAAGTGAATTTCTTTAGATAGAGCCCTACTACTGGTTAGGAGTCCATAGCCTTGGTAGGGTTTATCTAAATCACCCTTGTGTTTAATTGATATTTTGCAAAGAATTTTATTTTTTAGCAAGGTGTGTCCAAACAGAGCCTATTGCCAGTTAGACGTCTATAGCCTTGGTAGAGTTTATCCAAATCTGGTGACTGATTTTAGCGTGGTTTCCTTTATTTGTTTTTTTTTATAAGGCCTTGCAAAATTTTATGCACCACATAGGTTAGAGAGTATTTGAAGTTAGATATGGAGCATATTAGATTTTGCTTTAATTTGCAAACCAAAATGACTTCATCCTTCAAGATTTCAAAGCATGCCCTTTAATATGATGTGTTAGTGTGTAGCTTTAGCAAAATGATTCAGTATTCCAAAATTCACTATCTTAATCCTAAAATCTAGGAGTGGTTACTAAACAACTTCATCCCCTTTTCTTTGATCCACATGATAGGCAATTCACCCTTCATGACAAAGGAACACAAAAAATGATCAAGAGGCCATTAGTAGCGACCATGAATCATCACCTCAACAGAGGGACCAACCCAAAACACAAAAATCGTAAGCCAAAACTTGGAAATAAATCTGCACCTAATCTAATGATAATTGATAAGAAAGCAAACAAACAAAACCTGCAAACCAAAAAATAGAGACAAAACAAAAAAGCAACAAAACCAAAAACAAAAGCATGAAAACCGAACTATATACAATAATATACATATGGTACAAGATGAAGCAAAATTTGGGCCATCATTTACCTGGATCCCAAACACGATTAGCACACTTTAAAAGATATATATCATAATATGCATGGCAAGATTTATAGAAATCCAACCAAAATAATATTAGGCCACACAATACCATTCTCATTTTGCCTCTTTCTCCCCACCAATTTGGTTTAGTTCCATTAGCAATCCCATGGTGGGGTTTCAACTCATCAAATTGATTAGACAATAACTAATTTTCAATTCTTTCTTGTTTATTCCTTAGAATGCAAATTTCACAATTCGATTCATGATTTAGAATTAGGCTTTCCTTTTCAAATATGAGATCTTGCAAGTAGGAGCCTATTTCTATAAATTTCAAAGCCAATTTGTTTTCCATGTTTGTAGGCCAATTGAACTTATGCAATAATTTGCAAGCATCTAGAATATCTACTAAATGAGGATCATTATAAGTTTTTATCCTAGATTCCATTATCAATTGTTGATGAATTTGATTTAGTAACCCAAAGGCATTTACTTCCATTTCACTCATCAAAGCAATCTTATTAGTGGTGTGAGGATTAGTTAACTCCAATTCTTTATCAACCACAAATAGCATTTCATCATTAATAGCATTTGAATCCAATAACCAATTAAGTAAACCTTCACCTAGAGTTCGAATGGTTGGACACAAAAGGTGACATTCTACCTTTGATGCATTTCCATTTACCAATACTCGTAGAGGATTTTTAACTTCTTTTTTCTCATGATATTCATCATCATCATCATCATGTAGCACTTTTTTGTCCATGACCTGTTTATCAAAAACACCAAGATTAGGCACCCAATTAAAAATATGTCCATCCTTTTCAAACCATAAGTCTTGTCTATCTAGGGATGTGTCAAATAATACATCTCCCTGATCAACCACTCGAGTTGTTTCAAATAATGCAACATTTTTATTAGGCTCATCAATGATATCAAACCCAAACCATTCAGGTTCTGGAATTTCCTATATCTGAGGTAACATAGGTATTGTAGGATCCTTAAGTGAAACAATACTTTCAATTTCTTGCACCTCAAATGGGAACAAAGTGAGTGATTCCCCTTATTTGTCTAGAATGGTAGAATTATTATATTTATGAAACATTTGATGAGATTCCATCTCTTCTTTGATGCCATTTTCATATTGTTCAAACATTGCACAATCTTAAGATACGATAGTAATTTCAATGTCTTGTATATCAGGTGAAATATAAATTTCATCAATAGGAGTGTGAGAAACCAATGATTCCTCATACCTTTTCAAAAAATTATAATAATTGTTGTCTAAACCCATGGGATGAAGCTCTATTGCATCCTTGTAATTTTCAAGATCTTCAAGAAACTCTTCTTCAAATTCTTCTTGGTCATTATCTTGAGGATGTCGAAGGTTTTGATCATCAACTTTAATCATCTCATCCAAATTTATGGAGGGTCCTTATTTGTCATATATTTCAAAACTAGTCCACTCTAGGACCCCTCCACTGTCTAAAAGAATATCACTTTTAGTGTCTTCAACCTTTGTCTCATGAGGATGATTTGTAGAATTATCAATATGCGCATCTTGAGGCATTTGTTCCTGTAATTGAGCATTGTTTCTTTTAAGTTGTAGAACTAGGCTTTGCAACTTGTCCTGTATATCAAGTGAAGCGAGTGCTTCACTAGAAAGAGTGTCAAAGTCTTATTTATTCCACCAACAATAATCATCTTCTAAAACTAGGGTGTGATGTTCAACCACTTCTTGACAATCTTTAAATTCAACAATAGATTGCTTTTCAGACTCACCTTCATCCACTTTTGAGGGCTCAGTTGTTTCTAAGAGTGGATCATTTAGTTTTCTATGATCATTCCAATCTTCACTTGCAAATAAGGAGTCTAAGCCTTCCATTTCTAGCTCTTCACAATTTGGCTCATGCTGGCTTTCTTGATCATTATGATGGTTGTCTTCTAAAAACAAGTGATGAAATTATATCATGTCTTTTGACGAATCTTTAGACTCATTTATTGATTCTCCCTCAAATTTACTTCCAACCACTTTTGATGGCTCAAGAGTTTCTACAAGGGGATAAATTCTTGCATTGAGCTTCCTATGATTGTCCCAATCCTCCTTTGTGAATAAAAACAAACCAATCTCTACATCTTGATGGGTTTGTTTACCACAATCCTCATTAATGGACATTGGCTTTGAGACTTGCACCTCCTCTTGGATGATATCTAAGGTGGTTGTAATATGTGGACATTCACTTTTATCCCATTGACTGCTCACCTTAGACATCATTTGATTCAAGGGTGTTAGTGTTAGTCTCACAATGACACTGAGAGGGGGGGTGAATCAGTGTAGCTCTTTATAACTTAAATCTTCAACTCTTAAAGCCAAAACAATGAAAACTTAAAACCAAATAAAGCAAGTATAACAAGAGAACATCACACAACACAAGATGTACCGAGGTTCACCGATTTGGCTACTCCTCAAAATGACTGTTTGGACTCCCATCCAAATCCAGCCTTTGCAAAGCACCAACTTTACAATCAATTTACCAAGGACCCACTGGAAGGAGCATCAACCCCTCGATTTACCAGCACCAACCGGAAGGAGCACCAACCCCTGATGCCAAGCACCAACTTGGACTTCAATTTTGAAACTAGAAGATTGACATAAAAATGCCTTCACTTTTACAAGACCCTGACTGGTCTATTGCTTACCCAACATCTCCCACAATTCACAAAACACACACCCTTATCGCACTTCACAAAATAAAATCCCCTACTAAAATTCTCCAAGCAACACTCCTTTTATAACTATCCTTTCTCTTTGTAACTCCAATTGTAACTCCTTTCATATTCTCATACGCCACTTGTCAATTGTAACTCCTTCTTTATGTAACTCCTTTTGTATATATTGAGAAGGCATTTCGTCAAACACGTCACATGCAAATAATTGACACCATATTCTCCTACCATGACTGTTCGTTTTCTCGGTCATGACTGTTCGTTTTCTCCTTCGATGACTGTTCATTTTCTCCTTCGATGACTGTTCGTTTTCTCCTTCATGACTGTTCGTTTTCTCCTTCGATGACTGTTCGTTTTCTCCTTCATGACTGTTCATTTTCTTTTCCCTTGTGCATGCATGTGTTTTGGTTTCCGAAAAGGCTTTTCGTTTCTATTTTGAGGCCCTTTGTTTCCTTTTCTCCACATGGGCATGCGTCCGCTTCTTTCCATGTGTAACGACCATCTTAAATGATTTCAAATCATTAAATATTCCTTATGGGTCCACGTCACTATGCAGTCTTTCAGTTTCACCATCCTGGTGTTCATCACTAATATTAGACGCACTGACAACTACTCTGTTCCTTTGGCAAAAATGCAACATGTCACGATATCGTGACACTTTTGTTTCTCTACCTTCTTGCCCTTTTTGAGTCATAAAAATGTGACATGTCGCGATATCGTGACACTTTTGTCCTCTTGCTCTTTCTCTTTCTTTGGACCATGAAAATGACATGTCGCGATATCGCGACATTTTTTCTCCTTGCTCTTTCTCTTTGCTTTGGCCCGTAAAAATACATGTCGCGATATCGCGACACTTTTTCTCTTTGCTCTTTCTCTTTGCTTTGGCCCATGAAAATACATGTCGCGATATCGCGACACTTTTTCTCTTTGCTCTTTCGGCCTCGAAAATGCAACATGTCGCGATATCGTGACACTTTTTCTCCTTGCTTTTTCTCTTCTCTTTTGGCCGTGAAAATGCAACATGTCACGATATCGACACTTTTTCTCTTTGCTCTTTCGCCCGCAAATGCAACATGTCGCGATATCGCGACACTTTTTTCTCCTTGCTTTTCTCTTTGCTTTGGACCGCAAAATGCAACATGTCGGGATATCGCGACACTTTTTTTCTTTTCGTGTACATACTCCGAGTAACCTCCCGAACTCCTGTCCACCGCATCAACCGATCTATCCGACCGTGTTGACAACAATGACAATATTGTCGCTGCACCTTGCTCAACAATCTCCCCCTTTGGAATTGTTGGCAACACACGTGCAATTTCCCGTAACTCTTCTCCCCCTTTGACAACAATATCAAAGGGTCTGCCGCAAACTCCCCCCGAGTCCATGCACAACATTCTCATGCAAAAATTATTACACTTAGCAAAAATCACAAACATGAGCAAAAAGATAAACAAATACACAAATGCTCCCCCGAGAATGTGGTCCCGATAGCTAGTCAATTCTTGGGAAGCGTGACCACTCCCAATTTATTGCGAAGGTACTCAAAGACTTCCTTGGGCAACGGTTTTGTGAAGATATCCGCTACTTGCTCTGTTGTTGGAACAAAATCCAACTTAACCTCACCTTCCGCAACTTTCTCCTTCAAAAAGTGATACCGGATAGCAATATGTTTTGTGCGAGAATGCATAACCGGATTCTTTGAGATGTTAATGGCACTGGTGTTATCACACTTAACCGAAATTGGCTCACCGAAGTTAATACCAAGATCTTTCAGGGTTTGTTTCATCCATAATACCTGCGTACAACACGTTGTCGCCGCAATATATTCTCGCCTCTGTTGTGGATAAAGATACTGACTCTTATTTCTTACTGTGCCACGCGACCAACCTGTCTCCAAGATAGAATGCACCTCCACCGGTACTCTTTCTGTCATCTACACATCCCGCCCAATCTGCATCTGAATACACAATAAGGGTGAAGTCCTTACCTTTCGGATACCATAACCCATACTCCATAGTACCCTTGAGGTACCGAAGAATCCTCTTCACTGCCGTCACATGAGTCTCCTTGGGACTAGCCCGAAATCGTGCTACCATGCATACCGCCCGCAAAATATCTGGTCCGGTAGCTGTCAAGTACAGTAAGCTCCCAATCATAGATTCGTACATGGTTTGATCAACATGTGGAGATTTGTCATCCTTGCTCAACTTGCAACCTGTCGTCATGGGAGTGCTAACTCGGCTTACAATCCTCCATTGTGAACTTTTTTAGTATCTCTTTCACATATTTAATTTGAGAAATAAATATGCCCTTCTCATTTTGATTAACTTGCAACCCGAGGAAATACGAAAGTTCACCAATCATTGACATTTCAAATTCTTTCTGCATCTTATTTGCTAAATCTTTACACGACTCATCTTTGTCGCTGCCAAATATGATATCATCTACGTATACAACAAGAACAATAAGATGGCCATTTTCTGTTTTGACATACAAATTACTATCCACCATACCTTTCTTGAACCCTTGTTGAGTAAGATAGTTGTCTAGCCTTGCATACCATGCTCGGGGTGCCTGTTTTAAGCCATATAATGCTTTCTTCAACTTGCAAACCAAGTTGGGATCATCACCAAGTTGGAAACCATCTGGTCGCTCAATATAAACCTCTTCTTCGTGTTTCTCATTCAAAAAGCTGATTTCACATCCATTTGATAAACTTTGAAATTCTTGTAAACTCGCTAAAGCCGTAAACATTATAATTTCCTATAGTCTAGCCATAGGTGCAAAGGTTTCCTCAAAGTCAATACCTTCAACTTGTGCATAGCCTTTACATACCAATCTTACTTTATTCCTCGACTACCTGTCCGTCTTCATTCAATTTGTTTCGAAAGATCCATTTAGTACCGATTATATTTTTATTTGCAGTGTCTTGGTACTAACTCCCAAGTTTTGTTTTTCTCGATCTGATCTAATTCTTCATTTATTGCCTTCATCCAACTTTCATCTTTGCTTGCGTCAGCAACATTTTTGGGCTCAATGCTGGATAATAGAGAGTAGTTGCTTACTACTCTTCTTCTTGTCCGAACACCAACCGTGGGGTCTCCAATTATTTGCTCTCTAGGATGATCTTTCTCGCCACTGCTTGTTTTGAATTTCTTATTTTCTTCCACTTCTGAATCACTGTTTGAATCATCTGAGTCAATTTTTTGTTTCTTTTCCGTTTCCTTTTCCTCATCTCCTTCAATAACCTCTTCATAAATTGGGTAGTTCTCTTCATAGCTAATTACTCGTTCCCTACCTTCATCAACTTTAACATCGACACTATCCACAATTTTCCTTAGCTTCTTGTTGTAGCATTTGTAAGCTTTGCTTTTTGACGAATAGCCAAGAAAAATACCTTCATCCGCTCTATCTTCAAACTTACCAAGGTTTTCTTCAGTTCTTTTGATGTAACACTTGCTGCCAAAAACTTTAAAGTATCTTATTGTTGCCTTTTTACCGAACCACAACTCATAAGGAGTTTTGCTTTCATGCGTCCTCAACATGCACCTATTTTGGATGTATACCACAGTATGGACTGCCTCTTTCCAAAATATGTCTGCTACTTTGCTCTCAATCAACATAGTCCGTGCCATTTCCTGCACTGTCCTGTTCTTTCTTTCTACCACACCATTCTGCTGAGGTGTCCTGGTTGCTGAAAACTGTCTCCTAATACCATATTTTTCACAGTACTCTGTAAAATCCTCTGAAATGAACTCTCCTCCTCTATCTGATCTTAAACATTTAATCTTTTTTCTTGTTTGATTCTCAACTTGGTTTTTGAAAACCTTGAACATCTCAAAAGCTTCTGATTTATGCTTCAAAAATAGTACCCATGTCATCCTGGAATAGTCATCTATACACAACATAAAATATTTGTCACCATTTATGCTTTGCGTTCTCATGGGTCCACATAAATCAGTATGTATTAGTTCCAAAGGTTTGCTTGTGTAGTACTCTTTTGTTTTAAATGAGACTCTAGTTTGCTTCCCCTTTTGGCATGAAGCACAAATGCTATTTGATGGTTTTCCAATGGTGGGAATATCTCTCACCGCCTTTTTTGAGCTGATTTTTACTAGATTGTCAAAATTGATATGACCGAGCCTCTTGTGCCACAACCAATTTTCTTCTTCCCGTCCAATCAAGCAAGCTCCTTCTGAAGTCTCTCGAGAGAGTGTACAAGGTTGCCAGATGTCCTCGATCCAGTTGCTATCAACTTTCCACTGTTTGCTTTTCTGACTTCACAACCCCGCTTCTTAAAAATCACTTCATGACCTCTATCACAAATCTGACTTACGCTCAACAAGTTATGCTTCAGACCAACCACAAACAAGACTTCTTTTGACTTGATTTTTCCGTCACTGATCTTAACTGAACCTTTGCCAACTATCTTAGCTCCATCATTATTTCCAAATTTTACTGAACCACCTTCATATTGTTGTAACTTCTCAAATTTTTGTTTGTCACCTCGTCATATGACTGGAGCATCCACTATCAAGTATCCATGGTGCAGATTTATTCTGTGCTTTAAATGTTGTTTGTACGATCAGGGATTCCTTTTCTTCCTTAGATCACTCTTTTTCTTTCCACTCTGGTTTGATTACGCTTTTGGGCTCTTGTTTTGACTTTTCTTTTTCAGTAGCTTGTGCATGTTTTTCGAGAAATTTTCTATTTTGTCTCATTCCATTTGGTTGAAATTTTCTTCCCTGAAATTGATTTGATGCAAATGTACTTCGACAATTTCTTGCAATGTGCCCAAAATTATGACAATTATAACATTCTACTGCATAATCCATCAAAGGTGAAAAAACATTTCTACTGGTAAAATTCCTTGGTCCTACGTTATACTTGCAATCTGAAATCTTATGTCCATAACCATTGCATTTAAAATAGTAACTAGAAAAGAGATGATTGAACCTGGGTGATGGTCTTTGCCATGTTGTCGTAGGAGTCATAAATCTTCTTCTTCTTTGATGTGTGACATTGGTGAATCCATCATTGTCAATTCTCCTTTCGTGCCTTGCATTATTGCTTTCTTTTGCATGAGTCAATTTTTCTTGATCAACCTGTTTCTTATCTTCATTCTTTGATCCATTTGATGATTCTCCTTCATCAAAGCCCAAACCAAATTTGATGCCTCCTTTGGTTATTTATGATCTTATCCACCTTCATAGAACTTTCTTCACGTTTGTGATAACAACTAATTTTACGATTCATCTCTTCTATCTCGCATCCTTAAACCAACAATCTCTTCTTCTAGCTTGCAACAATAATCTATTTTCATGGTTATTTGCACTTCGAGATCTTCAGATATTTTCTTGGATTCTTCTATCTGTACTTTCAAACTGGTTATGATTTCATTTGCATCCTCAAGCTTTCTTGAAATTTTCTTATTCTTTTTTCTTTCTATCTTCAATTCATCCAGAGCCGCAATTAGTTCCTCTTCCAAATTTACTTCTGCATCAATTTCTTCTTCATCACATTCCTATTCTTTTTCTATTTTTTCTTCTTTGAGTGCCATGAAAAGAGCTTCACCTGTTTCCTTTTCAGAATCCTCACCGCAGCTGTCTTCTGATGAACTGACATTCTTGGAGATGAAACTTTTCTTCTTGAAGTTGCCTTTTCTGAAATTTGTTTTTTTCTTCCAGTCACTTCTTTCTTGGTGCGATCCTTCATCACTTTTGTTCTTCTCATTAAGTGGACATTTAGCTACAAAATGCCCAATGCCTCCACAATTGAAACATTTAAACGGTAACTTTCCTCTCGTATTTTCCTTTTCCCCTTTTTAGTTTTCGAACAAAGTTTGCTTCCATTTCATCTGATGTCTCTTCTTCCTCGGATTCTTGTTTTGCTTTCATATTTTTATGGGCTTTAAAAGTAGCTTCTCTGTCTGTGGGTTTAGATTTTCCTATTCTCATCTCATATGCAATCAAAGAACCATGCATCTCATCCATACTAAAAGAATTTAGATCTTTAGCTTCTTCTATAGCTGAAACTTTAGAATCAAATCTTTGGGGAAGAGATCTTAATACCTTTTTCACGATGATAGAATCTTCGATTTCCTCGCCGAGTCCTCTAATCGCATTAATGACTTCATTAACTCTCAAGCATATATGCCTCTATGTTCTCATCGTCATTCATCTTTAATACTTCGAACCGAGCTCGATGTGTTTGTAACTTGGCCTCCTTGATCTTAACGTCTCCTTCATGAATGCTCCTCGCTTTGTCCCATATTTCTTTTGCTATTTTACAACTCATAATTTTTACCAGCTCACAGTCCACTAATCCACACATGATAGAATTCTTTGCTTTTGAGTTATTCTCAAACAGCTTTCTTACCGGCAAGCATCGGTTGGAGAAGTGGTGGGTATTGTGTATCCACTATCTACCGAATCCCAAATGTCGTATCCCAAAGCACAAAGATATGTCTGCATCCCGAGTCTCCAAAATGCGTAATTAGTTTCGTCAAACAATGGTGCTTTGTTTGATGAGAAGCCTTCACCACCTGCCATTGTGTCACTTCCAAGATCACCCTAGCCGGTTAAGCTTGTTCAGGAACCTCGCTCCGATACCAATTGTTAGTCTCACAATGACACCGAGAGGGGGGTGAATCAGTAGTAGCTCTTTATAACTTAAATCTTCAACTCTTAAAGCCAAAACAATGAAAACTTAAAACCAAATAAAGCAAGTATAACAAGAGAACATCACACAACACAAGATGTACCGAGGTTCACCGATTTGGCTACTCCTCAAAATGACTGTTTGGACTCCCATCCAAATCCAGCCTTTGCAAAGCACCAACTTTACAATCAATTTACCAAGCACCCACTGGAAGGAGCATCAACCCCCGATTTACCAAGCACCAACTGGAAGGAGCACCAACCCCCGATGCCAAGCACCAACTTGGACTTCAATTTTGAAACTAGAAGATTGACATAAAAATGCCTTCACTTTTACAAGACCCTGACTGGTCTATTGCTTACCCAACATCTCCCACAATTCACAAAACACACACACTCATCGCACTTCACAAAATAAAATCCCCTACTAAAATTCTCCAAGCAACACTCCTTTTATAACTATCCTTTCTCTTTGTAACTCCAATTGTAACTCCTTTCATATTCTCATATGCCACTTGTCAATTGTAACTCCTTCTTTATGTAACTCCTTTTGTATATATTGAGAAGGCATTTCGTCAAACACGTCACATGCAAATAATTGACACCATATTCTCCTACCATGACTGTTCATTTTCTCCTTCATGACTGTTCGTTTTCTCCTTCGATGACTGTTCATTTTCTCCTTCGATGACTATTCGTTTTCTCCTTCGATGACTGTTCGTTTTCTCCTTCGATGACTGTTCGTTTTCTCCTTCATGACTGTTCGTTTTCTTTTCCTTATGCATGCATGTGTTTTGGTTTCCAAAAAGGCTTTTCATTTCTATTTTGAGGCCCTTCGTTTCCTTTTCTCCACATGGGCATGCATCCGCTTCTTTCCATGTGTAACGACCATCTTAAATGATTTCAAATCATTAAATATTCCTTATGGGTCCACGTCACTATGCAGTCTTCAGATTCACCATCCTGGTGTTCATCACTAATATCAGACGCACTGTCAACTACTCTGTTCCTTTGGCAAAAATGCAACATGTCGCGATATCGCGACACTTTTGTTTCTCTGCTCTAGCTCTTTTGAGTCATGAAAATGCGACATGTCGCGATATCGTGACACTTTTGTCCTTCCTCTGCTCTTTCTCTTTCTTTGGACTCACGAAAATGCGACATGTCGCGATATCGCGACACTTTTTCTCCTTGCCCTTTCTCTTTGCTTTGGCCCGCGAAAATACATGTCGCGATATCGCGACACTTTTTCTCCTTGCTCTTTCTCTTTGCTTTGGCCCACGAAAATACATGTCGCGATATCGCGACACTTTTTCTCCTTGCTCTTTCTTTGGCCCGTGAAAATGCACATGTCGCGATATCGCGACACTTTTTCTCTTTGCTCTTTCTGCTTTGGCCGCGAAAATGCAACATGTCGCGATATCGCGACACTTTTTTCTCCTTGCTCTTTCTCTTCTCTTTTGCCGCGAAAATGCAACATGTCGCGATATCGCGACACTTTTTTCTCCTTGCTTTTTTACTCCGCGAAAATGCAACATGTCGCGATATCGCGACACTTTTTTCTCCTTGCTCTTTCTCTTTGCTTTGGACCATGAAAATGCAACATGTCGCGATATCGCGACACTTTTTTTCTTTGCGGTGTTTTGCTTTTTCTTTGATCTTTAGCATATGGGCCACTTCGGTCTTCTTGGAAAATATGCAAAAAGGTGGGTAAACATCCTCATAAGCATTTAACATCACCGTACATACTCCGAGTAACCTCTCGAACTCCTGTCCACTGCATCAACCGATCTATCTAACTGTGTTGACAACAATCACAATACTGTCGCTGCACCTTGCTCAACAGTTAGATTGGATGGTTGGTATTAATTGGAATTCATAGCTTCTGAAGAACAGCTCATCATGGGAGAGGGTTGTGCCTCATCCTGACTCATGGGTGGTATCTGATTTTAAGCCTTAGGATTAAGTAATGCTAATCTACCCACATCAACCACTTTCGAAATCCACCGTTGTTCTACTTTCATTTCCTCACTGTAGGCTCTAGGTAAGGATGAATATTTAAAAACTCCCCCTAGAAAAGTAGAAGTTAAGGGGTCTAAGGCTCCCATGTAAATTTGAATGGCTTCTTCTTTCGACGTAATATAATGTGTCATCACTTCTGTATACAACTTATGGAATCTATCATTGAATTAACTCGTGGATTCATTAGGCTATTTACAGATAGAGACAAACCGATTTAGCATTTCAACTGGGTCAATTAATTTTTCAAAATGTGTAAAAAAATTATTTCTTGTTGAGCCCAAGAAGTAATAGAACTTATAGGTAAATGGATGTGCCAATCCAACACAACCTCATCCAAAGTGTATGAAAACAACCTACAAGGAACATCTGCATGCATAAGTTGCAAATAAATTAAAATATCCTTGTATGTATGAATGTGTTCCTCAACCGAGGTCACATCATGCCTAAAATGAGGTAAACATTCTTCTACACCTTCAGGGATTTGATGGATAGACATGTTTAAATGACTATAATTATCACTTATCCCAGATACAATTCCTGCCATGCTTGGAGTAAACAATGCCAATTGTGAACAATAAAGAACACAAATTTAGTACCAATTTTGTTAGTCAAAGAAATATCTTGCAAAGAAGCATGAAATGACTAACAATCCTCAAATGTTTCACATATAAATCATCATGTTTATCAATCAAAAGATATGCATCAATTAAACCATAGTAATAAAGAACATCCTTCAATTTGTAAAAACATTAGCATTAATGCATCATCAATTAAATGACTTTTCAAATCAATGAATGTGATCAACAAAACCTTGTTAACCAAGACCAATGCCTTCGAATAAAACTTTTAAGTAAACATAAACAATTTAGTATCTAAATAGCAATAAAGTAAATCAATTCAGACCCTCCTTATAGTGCCAATTCTGTTGAGTGGAAATTTTGCCCAATTGTAAAATCACCATCACAATCAAGATTTTGATTAGAAAACCCTCTTTTGCAAAGAAATAGAAATTTCTCCCAGGTTCCTTTTACTTAATGTGTGCTTGTAATCTTGTGAAGATGTATCAAATAAGTGTTAGCAATACCTTAGTGATTTACAAATAACTGTTAATAAAGGGCTTGTGTTGGTATCATTTTATTGCTATACTAGTGATTGTTCATGAAATTTAAAAGAAAAGTAAAATATGATTGGCCCTCATATGACCATGACGTAAATGCCTTAGTTCATTTTATCTTAAAGAATTTTAAGTAGATTTTATCTTCTTTTGGTTAAGCAAATTTTAAACAAGTTTTATTTTGCATTATTAAACCCTACTTTGAGCATGAAACAAAGATTAAAATCTATCTCTAAATGTGAACCTTAAATGATGATTGGATTCATTTTAGCTTGCTTTGTTAAACTTTAAGCATGAAAGAAAATAACATAAATGACTAACTCTAAAATGTAATAGCCTTTGATATGCTATATAAATTACCCCTCTTTAATGAAATTGTAATTTTCATAAAGAGAAGTCAATTTATTGCTTTAAAAACAATGGCCTTTGGAATGCCATATAAATTACCCCTCTTTAATGAAATTGTAATTTTCATAAAGAGAAGTTAATTTATTGTTTGAAAATGAAATGCAAAGTTGAAATTTGATTTACCTTCAAAATGTGAAATTATGTCAAATTTTGAAATTACAAAATTGTTTATAAAACAACTACTTTAAATAATTTTTTTTATAATTTCGAAATGACTTCAAAATGGAATCAAAACCGTTCTAAATGAAGCGTTAAAGCTTATTATTCACACCCGTACTTCTATTTTTGGAATTTTAAATTTTTTCGATTTTTATTATATTTGCCAAAGCTTTTAAAAAAACTGCAAAATAAAAAGGTTAGAAAAACATAAAAATAAAATCTGGAAAATGGACTAGAAAGCTGAAAATATTAAAAGCAAACAACCGTTAGTATGATTCTACCCTATCCTGCAAAACCGAAGATGTGAGAGTTTTTGAATGTAACATAATTCATCTAGAGTTGCATTTGCACAGTTCGAAATGAATTAGGTGCAATCTTCTAAGGAAAACAACATGAACTCCATATTTCTAAACATTCGACAATGCTATCATTAAACTGCATAAAACATTGTCTATAAGTCTAAAAAAATGGAAGGGAAAGATAGACATTAACTCCAACATTCAGAAATAAATCTCCTCCAATTTTGTTAACAAGGTGCAAATTTCTGCAGCCTTTTGCATTCAAAACAGAAAGATAACAATCCCTGTTTTTTACACACTTTTCTAACCTTCGCTTCCAAAAACGTCCAGCCTTGGCCTGCAAAAATGTCCAGCCTTGTTTCTGCATTGGAAATGAAATTTTAAAAGTTTCAACCCCTTGTTTTCTCCTTTCTGACTCTTGGTTTTTTGCTTCCATTCCTTGCTTGGTTTCATTTCCATCAGCTTGCATGTTCTCTTCGTTTATTTCAGTTTTATGATGCTCTTCATCTTTTCATAACACCTGTAAAGTTTAATTAATCCCAAACTTATTTTGAGACCTGCTTGGTAACACTTGTATTTGTCCTATTTGACTTTTCCATTGGCTTTCACCACGACTTGGGTAAATTCATCTTGTTTGAATTTTAATCTTATTCCTCTTTACATTTTCCTTGATTTTATCCGATGTTTTGCCATCTTTGTGAACGACTAATGTAGGAGATATTGACATATTCACTTTCAACACGTTTAGGAAGCATGTGCCCCAACTAACAGGTCATCCTCTGATTTCGATTCATATTTCCGCTTCAAGCACGTGGTGACCCCTTTAGGTGAACTATCATCGACTAACATGGTGCCAAAACTAAAATTTTCCCTTGATATATACAAAAAATACCCCTGACATTGTGTTTTGCCAACACATGCAACACTTCTCTCTTCGACGTCAAAATAATAATGGTGCGATGCTTTCACTAAATATGCTCACTGCATCCTTGATCTAAACTCTGCCTGCATAAGGGTAATCATGTTACCGAAGAAGGCAGAGTTTGGGAAAATGCAACATGGCGACGCTACCGCGTATGTCTTTCCGGCTTGCGTGTTGTCCTACTTTGGATATCTATTCTTGTATTTCTCCATATTGCTACCGTGTCACTCATCGGTGCTGGCCACTATAGGTCACTGCTACCCTTTAATTATTTACGACACTTTATAATATTTGCTTTTGCTTTCGTAAATGTGCCAGCCATGTCACAGTTTGTAATAATGTACCTGCTGGATCAGCAAGATAATCTACCTTATCTTATTACCTCCCAGTTCGTTCTCCTTCACGAGACAGGTTGCTGGTGCTGTCCCTATGTGCAATAACTTTGGACGACGTGATGATTTCTCTTGTATGTAATTACTGTCGTAACTCCCTTGAAATACCCCTTTCCGAACATAAGTATATGGTTTGAATAGGGAAGTAATTTTATTCCTAGCGTCGTTGTTCATTTTATATAACGCTTACCCACAACGTCAGTTTGTTGTTGCATGAGATTAATTATTTGTATTACTTCAACAATAATCCTTCCATGTCTTTTTCTTTGGAAATTCTCTTCCTTGGTCTACGTCGAATGCCCTCGCGTTATGCTGACACGACTTCCCTATCAAGGTCTCTTCAAGTGTATTTGTCTACCTACGTATGACCACATAAACTTCTCTTTGCCATCTACTGCTCGATGAGTGCAATGAATCCGGTGGTAAAAGAAGCTTTGTCGATGATGTTTTTGCTCCGAGGATGGGCTTTCTTCGCGCTACACAATACCTTTCATCCATTGGGGATGATGCTTTCAACGTATTTAACCAGTCATTCGTTGAGATTAATCAAACATGTATCCCTATCTGGTGGTCATCTCCATGGATCCATGTTCGTGGCCATGTTAGTAGGTGCGCTATTTATTTTTATGATGCCATCGGATTTACGGGTCTAGTGTCGATCCAAGTGTAAGGAATTCACCATGTACAAACAATACACAACCTATGCGAAAAAAACAAATAATAATAGCGGCAATGAAAAAATAGTTCAAACCCTAGTTAAGCAGTGCAATAAACAATAAGCAATCACACAAATATAAGAGACACAAGATATACGTGGTTCGGGTAGTGTACCCTACATCCACGGAGAAACAATCAATCCTTTGTATCATTAACAATACAACAATCTTCTCCTCTTGTACAATGGCTCCTCCCCTATTTTCCTCCAAACCAAAAAAGAGCATTCCGCCATAGAGGTAGTATTTACAGTACAAAATATATAGAGATTCTGGCTTTTCCTCTACCCAAAACCACATAGTGGTGTCAGAATACAATGAGCCAAAAACATGGGCTGATAACCATCCATACGCTTATCACGTTCTTATGACAAGTGTTTTTCACCAAGAAAATACAGTTAAATTGCCAGCCATAAATTTTCAATAGAAATTTCTCCATCAAGAATATTTAATGGTAATTAAATATTTAATGTTGCCCCTTAGAACCCCATTTAAGGGCCTATTGTTGATCATTGCCCATAAACAATACTCCTTGGCAATTAATTCCTTTCTTATCAATTTGGTTCCATTACCTAACAATATCCCACTTGGAGACAAAATTGATGCAACATCTTTGCACCCAAGGACTGAAAGTTTCTCATAACATGACCTTACTCCTTAAGGCCAACCGAAGTAGAGCAAAAGCTCAACTTCTCTCTGGTTAATACTTTAGTAAGCATATCAACAAAATTTTGGGAAGTGTGAATCTTACCCAACTTTACCAAACCATCATTCATTGTTGATCGAATGAAGTGATACCTCAATTGAATGTGCTTTGTCCGTGAGTGAAAAGCAAAGTTCTTGCTAAATGAATGACATGTTGGCTATCACTCCAAAGTGTCTCATCTCCTTGCTCTTGATCCAACTCCTCAATCAACCTCTGAAGCCATATGAAATCTTTGGTACCTTCCGTGACGACCACATACTCAGCCTATTGCAGCACCTTAGGGACCTAGTGGTCTAGATGCAGGTGCGGAGATCCGGCATTTGCATGCGCTTCTAGCAGAGGACTTGGAGCAGCGCACTCTAGATGCATCCTACATCCTAGCTCTAGAGCATGAGGTCAGGCTTCGGGGAGGCTGCCTACCAGAGAGGCATATGGCAGGAGGGTCACAAAGTACCAGCCAGAGTACTTTAGGGCAGTCATTAGCTCGATCGAGCCACAGGACTAGAACCTGGATAGAGCAGACTGGGGGCGGTGAGGGCAGAGGTGATGCTAGTGGTGCAGGTCACTCTTGAGCACTATGGCCCCTTGGAAGTTTTGTACCTATTTTTGGGTGTAAGGTCTGCTGACCTACACAATTATACCCTTATGGTGATTTTCTACCTTTATTTACTTATTTGGACACACGTTTGTATGATATCTAGACTTTGAGAATCATTATGTGTATCCTTTATGATTATGTTTTTATGTTAATGTGATGCAGTATCATGATATTTATGTGATATGATGTGATGTGATGCTTTAGATGTTATGATGTGTAGGTGTAGATGGACTACTTTATGATTTATGCTATGTAGTTTACATGACTTATGCTTTATGATGTGTGGATGCTTAGATGGCATGATCTAGATGATGATGATAGATGCATCTATGGATGCAATGCTTATCGTTTAAATGCATGTTCAATTTTTATGTATTATATGCACTTAACTTATGTTGTTATGATATGGTAAATGAAATTTGTTATGCATTATGTGATGATCTAATATGAATGAACTTGTATGCTTTAATCACTCAAAACATATAGTATGATGTGACATTGATTTTGACAATCTAATGGACGACACCACAGAATATATAAAAATCATGAATAAATAATAACTCGTATAATAACAATTAATCATTTAAACATCAAATATGAGATGAGATGATGTGATATGTATGTATGATTTGACTGATGGAATGATTTGTTGCTATAAATAGATTTTTGAGGTTTTCCATGAGACTCAAACAATCTAGTTGCTCCATCAAAAGTCATATACTGATCATATAGAGCTTCTGAAGGATAAAGTTTTTGTTATAAAGATCTAGACATTCATTATACCTATGTGTGCAAATGAATATATTAGATAAAACATAAGCATACCCCAGTGCCAGGAGGGATTCATGCAACCCATTGCTATATTGGGGATCCTCAAATGTTTATCCTGATCCTAAGTTGGACTTAGTTGGATTAGACCACTAGGCAGTACAGGACACCTAAAGCTAGCTCTTCCACATGCAAACATTGGTTTGTACAAAAACAAGATGCTAATGTGACAGACATATCGTCGTGCGTAAGGATACCTTATGACTCGTTCATGCTGAGGATTCTAGGGATTCAAGTTTAATTTTACTTTCTTTTCTTCATATTTATTTGGGATACTTGCTCATTCTTAGTGATAAAAACCACTGTTTATTTTGAATTTTTGTTTTCTTTTGAGCAAGGGATTTATGTAATGATGATCATCACTGTTTATTTTGTTTTTGAATTTTACTTTGTTTAGTATTTTTTCTTGTTTTGATTAAAGCAAGGGATTTCTTTGGGTAGGGGTGAACTTGTCCTTTTGCCAATTCTCAGCATTCCCAAACCGATCGCACAAGGGGATGAGCAAGATAAACTTTTCACCTTAGGATACCTAATACCACTTCGTAGCATTCATCTTTCCCTTGTTCCAACTAGGATTTTAGTGTTTTGATTAGTGTTGGGATCTTGAAATATACCAAGTGCTATCAAAATCAAACCTCATCTATTAAAGGCTAAGACAACTTTCTACAAAGTTTGATAAAACCACTAGGTATGGCTGAGTGACCGAAAAACTCTAGTATATTCCTTATAGCAACAGGAGGGGGTTGTGTTGAAAAACACAGTTACACTCATGGGTGATGGATGATGATGAATTTTGAAGATGCATGATTGATGTACAAATGTGGTGTCATTTGTAAGACTGCAAACACACATGTATCTAATACGAATGTAATGGATGGAAATGCCTAATGCAATGCGACTATATGAATGCAAATGCGAAATGCAAATGTTTTTGTATTTTTGATGCTTTCAATTGTTTTTGAGTTTTGATTATTATGAGTGTTTTTGAGCTTTTTGATTTTACATTATTTTTGTGCTTTTATGTTTTGCTTTTTACCAAAGGGCTTATGGTGCCTTCGAGGCTTTTTGTGATTTGACCAAAGGAATTTAAAATGCCTTTGGAGCTTTTGTGATGTGACCAAAGGGCTTTTAAGATGCCTTTGGAGCCTTTCGTGATTTGACCAAAGGTGCTATGCTGCCTTTGGAGCCTTTTGTGATGTGACCAAAGGTCTTTAAGATGCCTTTGGAGCCTTTTGTGATTTGGCCAAAGGGCTTTAAGATGCCTTTGGAGCCTTTGTGAATTAACCAAAGGTGCCATGTTGCCTTTGGAGCCATTTGTTTTTTATTTTGATATTTTCTGATTTGTTTGAATTTTTTATGATTTCTATTGTTTTTGAAACTCCTAAAATTTATTTGAATATTTTTTATATTTTGTTTATTTATGTGTGAAATGCCTTCAGATGAATGATGTTGAGAAGCTCTGGCTCCTCAACACCCTCTAGCATTGTTAGGTGATATGCCCCAGGCTTGATCTTCTCAGAGATGATATAGGGACCTATCCAATTGGTCGTAAATTTGTCTCGCAGATGCGATGGTAGATTTGAGTTCTATTGGTTTTCTTTAAGAACAAGATCCCCACCTTTAAATTATCTCAGGTGGACTTTATTGTTATAAGCTCATGTTAGATGGTCCTGGTAGATACGAAGATGCTCAAGAGCATTGATGCATTGTTCATCCAGAAGGGTCAACTGATCTAGGCGAGCTTGCCGCACAGTGTCGCCATTGATGAACTCCTTCAATACGATGCACAATGTTAGAATTTCCAAATCTAAGGGTATAATGGCCTCAGCACCATATACAAGCGAAAACGGTGTTGCCCTAGTGGGTGTCTGTACGCTAGTCTTGTAAGCCCATAATGCCAAGGGTAATTGTTGATGCCATTTATGATTTTCTTTCACCGTCTTCTTTAAGATGGCTACTATTGTCTTGTTTGAGGCCTCTGCTTGCCCATTTGCCTACAGATAGTATGATGTTGCAAAATTGTACTAAATGTTGTATTTGATCGTTAAAGCTCGCACATTTTTATTTTTGAATGACGAACCATTATTTGAGATTATCTTGAAGGGCACCCCAAAATGACAAATGATATTGTGAAGTATAACTCCACAATATGAGGACCAATTGTCGAGGTCAATGGGACCGCTTCCATCGATTTGGTGAAGTACTCAGTGGCCGTTAAGATGAACGTGTGTCGACCCAAAGATGGGGGAGAAATCTTTCCAATCAGATCGAAACCCCACTAAGAAAATGGCCAAGCCACCTGAATGGGCTGTAAGGCTTGGGATGACAAGTGCGTCATATTTGCATGATGTTGATATTTAACACATTTCTTGACATACTCGCAACAATCCTTCTCCATGGTGGGCTAGTAATAATCCATTCGAAGGATGTGCTTGACAATGGCCATGACACTGAAGTGGCCACCATATGTACCATCGTGAGCTTGCGAAATTGCCCAAGTTGATTCTTGGGGTTCTAAGCAACGTAGGAGGACTCCATCGTAGCTTCGACAATATAATATGCCTCCTAGCAAGACATATCTTATCATTTTTTGCTTGAATGCTCGTCTTTCGGCATGCAATAGTCCCTATGGGATAATTCCAAGCCTAAGGAAGTCTTGTAATTGGGATAGCCAATCCTGATAGGCTACAACCTCGACTACTAAGATGACTTGTTCCCCTTGCAATTCGACTTGCACAAATGCAGATTGAGAAACAACCTTGTGGCAAATAGTGGTACCATTCTCCATAGGACCCTATGAGATCAAGGACCCTCAAGGTGCCTTCTTTAAGAAGTCTTTGGCTTTACAAAACCAATCATGGTCTAGCTCTATATGAATCATATTGACGGACTCGTTGTTATCCAAAGCTTTACGCTGGATCACTGAATGCGAGAGCGTTTTGACATGAATGGTAGTGAAATCAACAGATGGATTCTGAGGGATCAAGGATCCTAGAGATGCCATGGTGTCTGTGAATCTATTTGAAGAACGAGGGATGGCCTCGATGTCATACCACTCTAGCTTATCTAGATATGTATCAACAAGATCCTTATAAGCTTTCAGGATTGGATCCCAGTATTGAAACAGTCCCTTGACTTGGTTGACTGAGGAGGGAGTCACCGAAGATATTTAGCTTTTTGATTCTCATGGCGATGGTTGTTTAGAGACCCAAGATTAGGGCCTCATATTCGGTGTTTTTATTAGTGCAAGGGAAGTCTAAATTGAATGACAAGGACATTGGAGCACCTTGTGGCATGAAAAATACAATCCCTACACCACCTCCTTGCTCACACTTCAAACCATCAAATAACAAAGTCATGTTAGCTTCATTTTTTTATTCTTCGGGTTCGAGTGCTTATGATAGTGCAAATACTACATCATCAGAAAGCTCTATGTTGAGGGGCCTACTATTTTGAATAGGCGCCTCAACCAGATGATCAGCTATGACTTGTCCCTTGGTGGACTTTTGGCTTATGAATTCCAAATTGAATTCTGTCAATATCATGATCCACTTTGCAGCACGTGTGTTATGATGTCTTTCTCATCATATACTGCAAAGGATTTTGCTTGGATATTACATGTCGTATGGCTCATCATGTAGTGGCACAATTTCTTGGTTGTAAAGACTATTGCTAAGCACAACTTTTCTACGTATGCATATCCTATTTCGTAGCTCACCAAGGTGGGCCTGATGTAATATATTGCTTGTTCTTTGTCTTGCACGTTCTTTTGAGCCAACATGGTGCCCAAAGTGAAATATGTAGTGGATATGTATAATAGGAATGACACGTATGGCCTTGGTGGCGCTAAGACTGGTGGCATTGCCAGGTACTCCTTGATTTCAGCAAAGGCTTACTAACATTTTTCGTCCCACTGGAATGGGACCCCCTTGTGTAACAGTTGATTTATGGGTCGACATTTGTCCGATAGTTGTGTGATAAATCGTTTTATGGATGCTACTTTACCCTGTAAGCTTCGCAGTTCTTTGATGTTCATGGATAGGGCCATTTCCAAGATAGTTGATGCACCTTGCTGGAGCCATAACTTGTGAACCATACACCCGTTTGCCTTGAAATTTAATAGGTGGTTCCGCGTGCGTGTTCTGCATTAGGCGAATCTTTGATTGGCCTGACTCTCCAAAAATCATGTTTTCGGGACCTAACTCCAACATCTAGTGTCCCAAAATTAGCTTTTAGAATAGGTTCTCGGGTTTTTTTGCATGTTAGAAGTTTATTATATTTTGTTATACCTTAAGTTGAGACCTAATATTTTAAAGTAAGGTTTGTTATTGTAAGAGGGATGTGTGCACCAAATTTGGGCGCAATCCGACTCATTTCTATTTTTAGCAATTTTTAGAAAAAGATCTATTTTTAGCAGTTTTTAGAAAAAGATATTTTTAGGGTTTCTTTGGTTTTTGGTTGCTATATGATGGATTGTAATCTTTTGAAGAAGGGGTGTGAATTCAGGAATGAGAAGAATATCAATTTGCAGGTTTATTCCATTATATTGCATTTGTGTTATGTGATTGGAGTCCATTTTGTTGGTCTCTTGTAGCCGAGTTCACATCATTTGGTATCAGAGTGGGTGTGATCTCGCTAGTGAAGGGAAGATGCCACTTAGAAGATATACCCAGGTTAATAGGCAGATCGAGGATCTGAATGCAGAAATAGCACGACTGATTGGTGTGATTGATCGCATAGGAGAGAGACATCCTAGGGCACATGCAAATCAAGGATCTAATGATGAAAATATACCTGAGGAACGTAGATCCGAGGTCCACGCAGAAGCAGAACTAGAGGGCCCAGAGGAAGAAGGGTACGATTTTGAAAATCGGTTGATACAAGCTCTAGAGGGGCTTAAGGGGAATCAATATGGGATCAAGATTGAGGTTCCCGAGTATGCTGGTGGGTTGAAACCAGAGGAGTTGATCGATTGGATCAATAGCCTAGAAAAATATTTTGAGTGGAGTAACCTTGTTGAAGAGAAGAAGGTTAAGCTCGCATGCATAAAGTTGAAGGGACATGCATTGATTTGGTGGGATAATTTACAGACTACACGACAGAGGAGTGGAAAGGAAAATATCAGGGATTGGACAAAGATGAAGAATAAGTTACAGGAAAAATTTATACCTGTAGACTACTCCCAAACCCTATTTCGTAGATTTCAGAATCTCTGATAGAAAGATCAAAGCATCGAGGACTATACTTAAAAATTCTACAAGCTATCCATTCGAGTGGAGCACAATGAGATGGAGGACCAAAATGCTGCTAGGTATGTAAATGACCTAATTTTTGTTGTCCAAGATGAGATGAGCATGCATTGCACTCTTACAGTGGAGGATGCATATCAAATGGCCCTTAGGGCAAAGGATAAATTGAAAAGGGTTAATATAAGAGGTAAGAAGGGATTCACATGCTCTTCAGGTCGGGGTTGAAGTGGATCTAATTTTCTCAAGGGAGAATCCTCAATACCTGCTAAACAAGAAGAAGATAGGCAGAATCTGAGAGGAAGAGGATACCAACGAGGTAGAGGTTACGGTGGTGGACGAAATGGGAATGATCCAAGAAGGTCGTATACCTGTTATGGATGTGGTGAGGAGGGGCACAAAGCATTTTATTATCCCCAATGTGATGTCCAAGAAAGGTGTCAAGGAGGACAAGGAAGGGTCAATCTGGTTGAGATGGAAGAGCAGGATGAGGATGAAGTTGTTGACATGGGGGAAGCACTTATGATAAGGAGGACACTGATTGTTCCTAATAAAGAGAGGGTGCATAGCAAAGCGAATGGGCAGACCATAGATGGTGATGATTCTGGGCTATGAACAAACATCTTTCGAACAAGGTGTACATCAGGAGGGAAGGTATGTAACATTGTCATTGATGGTGGTAGTTGTGAAAATATGGTGTCAAATGTCATGGTTGATAAAATGAACCTGGAATGCGAAAAATATCCTTATCTATATCACATCTCATGGGTTAAGAAGGAGAATGAGGTAACAGTAGATCAGAGGTGTTTAATTAAATTTTCAATTGGGAGTACTTACAAGGATGAAGTGTGGTGTGATGTGATCTCGATGGATGCATGTCACATTCTATTGGGAAGACCTTGGCAATACGACAGGGCTACTAACCATAATGGGAGAAAGCATACTTACACATTTTGGAAGGACGGTGTAAAGGTAGTTCTTGTACCTCTCAAGGAGGATGGGCCGAGTGAGAGCTTGTTTACAATGAAGGAGTTTCTTGCAGAGATCAAGGATGTTAGCTTATGTTATGCCTTAAAAACTAGGAAGCTAGAATCAGAGGAAGTTGTTATGCCAACAACAGTAGCTAAGTTGCTAAGTGAATATAAATATGTCACACCAGAGGAGTTACCAGATGGGCTACCACCAAAGAAGGATATCCAACATCACATGGATTTGATTCCAGGATCAGTGCTCCCAAATTAGGCAGCTTATTAGTTGAACCCAACACCGAATGCAGAGTTGAGTAGGCAAGTGATAGAGTTGATAAAGAAGGGATTAGTTAGGGAGAGTATGAGTCCATGTGCAACTCCAACATTGCTGACCCCAAAGAAATATGGTGATTGGCAGATGTGTGTGGATAGTAGATCCATAAACAAGATCACAATAAAGTATCGGTATCCTATGCCAAGAGTGGATGACATGATGGATGGATTGGCTGGAGCTAAATACTTCATTAAAATTGATTTGCGAAGTGGCTACTACTAGATCAGAATTAGAGAAGGGGATGAATGGAAGACAACTTTTAAGATAAAATATGGGTTGTACGAGTGGATGGTGATGCCATTTGGGTTGTCTAATGCACCCAGTACATTTATATGGTTGATGAACAAAGTACTACGGGATTATAATGGTAAGTTTGTGGTTGTGTATTTTGATGATATTTTGATTTATAGTAAAAGTGAAGAGGAGCATTTGTTACACCTGAAATTAGTGTTAGACATGCTTAGGAAGGAGAAATTGTATGTCAACCTGAAGAAATGTAGATTTCTTTAGGATAGTTTAGTGTTTTTAGGATTTGTAATCTCAAGAGATGGCATGAGGATGGATGATGAGAAAGTGAAGGCGATTCTAGAATGGCCTCTTCCATGAACTATAACAAAAGTAAGGAGCTTTCATGACCTAGCTACATTTTACAGAAATTTCATCAGGAACTTCAGTCGTATAGCTGCCCCTATAACTAAGTGCACGAAGGGGAAATAGTTTGTATGGACTATGGCAACAACAAAGAGTTTTGAACTCTTGAAGAAGAAGGTGTCGAAAGACCCTGTTCTAGTGTTACAAGATTTTAGTAAGGTGTTTGAGGTTGATTGTGATGCCTCATTTGTTGGAATTGGTGGTGTCTTAAGTCAAGAGGGTCGACCTGTAGCATTTTTCAATGAGAAGCTAAATGATGCAAGGAAGAATTATTCTACATATGATGTGGAATTTTATGCAATTGTGCAAGCATTGCAACATTGGAGGCACTACTTACTCTCAAAGGAGTTTGTGTTGTTTACTGATCATGAAGCATTGAGGTATGTCAACTCTCAGAAAAAGTTAAAAGTAGGCATGCCAAATGGGTTTCATTTTTGCAATAGTATACATATATCTTGAAGCACAAATCAGGAAAACAATATAAGGTTGTTGATGCATTGAGTAGGAGAGTCGTGTTGTTGACCACTATGGAGAATGAAGTGGTAGGATTTGAGGGGATTAAAGATCTGTATGAATTTGATGCAAATTTTGGGAATATTGTGCAACAGTGTAAAAGTGCGATAGAGGGTGAGTCTCGTACTATTTTTGAAGAGTATTTTTTACAGAATGGTTACCTGTATAAGGGTAATCGATTATGCATTCCCAATGGCTCTATGAGAGAGAACATCTTGAGGGAATTACATAGTGGGGGTTTGGTTGGTCATTTTGGAGTAGCCAAAACTACCACTCTTGTATAGGAGAAGTATTATTGGCCGAAAATGAAGAGAGACATAATCAGGTTTGTCTCTAGATGTAGAGTATGTCAAATGGCTAAGGGTCATGCACAAAATACAGGGTTGTATATGCCATTGCCGGTTCCTACAGGACCATGGACCGATCTAAGTATGGATTTCATGTTGGGGTTGCCCAAGACACAGAGGGGTAAGGATTCAATTTTTGTTGTGGTAGACAAATTTTCAAAAATGGTGCATTTCATTGCTTGCCAGAAAACTAATGATGCAACTAGGACTGCAGTATTATTCTTTGATGATATTGTGTGGTTGCATGGTGTTCCAAAGACTATTACTTTTGATCGGGATACTAAGTTCTTGAGTCACATTTGGAGGACATTGTGGAAGAAGTTGAACACCAGGTTGCAGTTCAGTAGTGCTTACCACCCACAGATCGATGGGCAAACAAAGGTAGTGAACAGAAGCTTGGGAAACCTCTTACGGTGCATAGTTGAAGAAAAATCAAAACAATGGGATTTAGCCTTGTCATAAACCGAATTTGCATACAACAGTTCAGTGAACAGGTCGACAGGTGATGCGTAGTCGTTATACACATCATTAATTCTCAATGAATTTGTCAATCCAGGGCAGTGTACAAGGCTATCTGCGGAAGAAGGGGTGAACAGGGTTATAACTTAGGTCAATCTGGAGCAACAGGTCTTATTGGTGAAACCGATTGTGTGGGGGATTTAGGACATTCCTATCTCTAAATTGCATAAATTAAACCTTAATCTAAGTTGCAGAAATGGAAACTAATCATTAACTGCAGAAATGAAATCCTAATTATAATTGCAGAATGAGACCTAATTATGTTGCAGAAATAACAGTTGCAGAATTAGAAGTCTGATTATAATTGTAGAAAGGAAATCTATTTACTTTTGCAGCAATGGAAACCTAATTATAGCATAGAAATGAAACCCTTTCAAGGCTCTATAATAGAAGGTTGTCAATCTTCTATGCAGGGATTGACAACAAAACATAAAATGCAAGAAATTACAGAAAATAGTAAATTCTAGAAATGACAGTCGTAATAAATTGAAAGCTTTGCTAAAAGTGGAGATTACAACCAAACCATTAATCACAAGATTAATCTAAACATAAAATAAGCTAAGATTGTAAATATCATTAGTTGTTTACAAAGGAATGAAATGACAAGTTCTACAACTCATTCTGCTGCAGCAAAATTAAAATAAAAACTCCGTCGTTAGTCCTCCTCCTAGGTCCGGAAGTGGCCAACCTCCTTGTCCGGAAGAAGGTATGAGTCTCTCTCTCTCTAGATCTTACTCACACTCATTTACAAGCAATATGAAATAGAAATAGTACACTTTATTGATTCAAGAACATGATTACAATAATTCTATTGAAAACCTGTTACAGGACCGTAACAGTCACTTTTCTGATTATTGCCTAATTTCTCCTATATTTCTCTACTCTTCGCTTTCTCTATCCTCTACCTAGCTCAACCTGAATGGGAGCCATATTTATAGATGTCCTAAGATCTATTGACAACTGAGAATATCTCAAAAGATCTAATCCTATTATGCTGCAACAATTCTTGGTTTTATCCTAGAAGAAGATCAAACTTGATCTTTCCATAAATGGTGGCTTTGGTCGGCAAGGACGACAAAGTCAGATCTGAGATATTTTCCCTTACCCTTTTCAATCTTTATTTCCCTTTTTCCAGCGTCAAAAATCGGTCAATAAGTCAAAAAGCACATTCTGTTTTCATTCCGAAGAGACTACAATTCTCATTTCGAAGATCCGCTCATTTCGAAGACACTGCGTTTTCTCATTCTGAAGATATCTGTTCATTCAGAAGAGACTTCGAAATGAACAAATGTGTGCTCTTTAAATGATTTCCTCTGTATTTCTCATGTGGGTTATTTCTCAGGATCGATTCCAATGGTCTTCATCTCTTTCCATATGTGAATTCCATGCCTTGCCATTCATTGGAAATTGGCTGGAATTTACATGGGAAAAACCATTTTTTGCTGCACAATAATGAGTTTACTTGCACTGTTGCCGGATTTAGGTAAAATAAATGCTTGAGACATATCAAAACATGATTAGTGAAATGCTGCTATCAACCTAAGCATATCTCATTTAGCAAGTCATAACAAAACAACATAAAACTTATGCAAAAAGTTGTAAAAATCAGAATATAGTATTTCAGATACATTTATCATGCAAATAGTTAATACACAACATATTGAATTAACTTAACTAGCATATTATATTAAACATAAGAGTTTGTAGGCAATTTCAATGTTCAAAACATGTTATGATTGAGGCATTTCCAGGCCTCATCATTTTCCCCCCAACTTATATTAATGCATGTCCTCATGCATTCTGTTGGGCTATGGAATCACATATGTCCATGTTCAAATTCCATGACCTGTAGAACAACTTCTTGCTTATATAATACCCCCTGTTCTCCTAAAGGTTCCTGAGCCATTCTTCAAACTATTCATCAAGTTGGGCATCTTCTTCAAATTAGAATGGAACTGGAGTGATGATGGTTGGAGGCCTAAATCTGAGACCTAACCAATGATGTTGTATAATTTCAATCAACTGTATTACTCCTTCTGCCCTTCTTCTAGACCATTCTAAGTTGATGGGGGAGATGGGTTCTCTTTTTTGTAAAGACATGGAAAGTTCAGCCCATCTGTTTCTACAGATTGATAATGCTGGCACAAAATTGTCATTACAAAAATTTTGGAATCTGGTCACACAATCCCTCAAGTTTGTCAAGTACATCCTCTTTACATCATCCCTGTTCATCATGGTGAAGTGTTGTCTGGTGATAATTGGGTGATTTGGCTGAATTGCTCGACTAACAATTCAGCTCTTGTTTCAATTTCTTTATTCTGCCTCTTCTCCTGATCCCAGTAAAACTGATTCTGCAAGGTGGACATGAATGCCCTCAATTGAACATCTCCAATGTAGATTTGAGGATGAAATTCTACTTCTTCTGGAATAAAGAAGCTATGTAAAAACAGTTCACATAGGAGATTTTTTTGCTCAATAGGGCTATCAAAATATGCTTCCAGGAAATCTATAGTTGTGTCCAATTTATATGGGAGACCTGAGCTAATCCTCATGACTCGCCATCCGAGGTATTTCTCCTTCGGAATAAGACTCGTAAAATCTAGTTGGCCATCTGAATTGGACTAAAAATTCAGCAATTTGACATAAATCAAACACTTTTTCTTTTAATGCCTGAATCTCTGTTTCCTTTGCCTCTAGCTATTTTCCTTCCAATTTGAATTTTTCAGTCTTAGTGGCAAGCTTCTCATATCTAATCACCCAACTGGCTATGTCTGCATTGTATTGTTCTAGGGACATAGTATTAGGTGGTCTAACTATAGGTGGAACTCTAGGTAGTAGATCTACCTAAACCCCTTTTTCTCGCCACTTCTCACCGGTTGATCATCTCGTCAATAATTCTACCTATACCCCCTTATCTGCTATTTCTATTGGGTTGTCATCGGACAATAATTCCACTTGCACCCCCTTATCTGCTATTTCTACTGAAGGTGTAATAGTTTGAAATATAGGGACATCAATAGAAGGAGTACTTGAACAATTTCATGCTGCTGCTTGGACTGTTCTTGTGCTGGTGACTCATCTCCAATATTTTTTGCTATGCTCTTTGCCAATTCTAAAGCATCTTCGGAATGAGAAGGTAATGCTTCAGAATGAGAAGGCACTTCTTCATAATGAAAGGGTGCTGCTTCAAAATGAGCACCTATGTCTGCCTCAACAGAGTCATCTGCCCTAGATAAATTCATAAGCAATTGAGCCAAATCGTCCTCATCAATGGATATAGTTGGCTGTTTTTCAGACTGTGACAACCTTTCTCTCAATTCTACCACTTCCTATTGTAACTCTGCAATTTTTCTTTCCTGCATCTCAATGATGTTTTCTCTCTCTTCAATCCATCTGGTTTGTGTTTTGACAACACTCCTTGCTGCTCTCACCGCTCTGTGATGTCTTCCTCCTCTCTTTTTGCTTTAGAATCGGATGCGGACAAGTCAACTCGCAGTTGGTCGCTCAACAACTATCTCTTCCTCTCGCAACATCTCTGTCTGCTCTTGTTTAGGAGGCTCTATGAAACTGTATATAATTGCATCTACCATTTCTGTGGCCTCGTTGAACTCGTAGCCACCTCCAAGCTATCCCCGCCTAGCCTCTTCCTCAATTATCTGTTCGTGCAATTCTAGAAAGTTTTCGGGGGCTGGTTGTATTTCGTGACATCCGGACTGCTTTGTCCACCTTCTTCTTCTATGACCTGTTCTGTCATTTCCCTCAAGTGGAGTCTTGTAGACCTCCTAGTTCCAGATGCAAACTTCTTCTTTTTGCTTTGTTTTCTGGTGACAACAAGGGTTGTGGGGATAGTTTCAGATGCTTCTGTTTCCCTTGTTGTTTCTTCCCCTGTTGGGCTAGGTGCTTCACTTCCTTGTTCTGACAAATCAGTAACAACTTCAAAAAAATGGACCTTCTTCTTTTTTTGTTCTGCCATCAGTTCCAGACCCTCTTTTCTTTTGTTTCTTAGCTCGTGAGGTTGAAGGTTCTGGAGCAAGGTGTTCTGTTGCTGCTATTGGGTGTGTTTCTTCCTCTGCAACAGCTTCTATAGTTTCTGTTTCTTCTTCTACAACAACCTCTACAGCAATTGTTTCTTCTTCTGCAATAGCATCAACAACATCTGTTTCTTCCTCCTCATCCTCATCTCCAAAAATTACATCATTTAGGGTAGAGTAAAACCTATCAAAGCTCCTAGGGTTTCCTCTAAAATGGTGCTGGAAAACTAGTTTGATGAGACCATGGTGGCGAAGGCTCCCTTTTCCTTCCTGATATCTTTTTGCCATGTTTTTCAATTCTTGGTGCAGGTATAGGGGAAGATTTACCCTAACTTCTGCTGGTTGCCTACCATGTTTGAGATGGTTTAAAATTTTTAGATGATGCCCTGATAACAGTACATACTACCCTTCACAGGTTAGAAATTTGATTACCCATGTGGCCACTTCATCCCAGGGTTCCTGTAGGCTGGCCCTTTTTACCCCCTTGCATGTGTTATTATGTGTTAAATATTCTGGCTCCCTATCATTTTCTTCCAGAAATTGATTAACTATATTTACCAATGTATTTTTGCCAGACCTAGAAATTGGAAGACCTTCTAATGGCAACTCAATAATTTGACTCAAAACTTTAGGGGTTACCTCAATGGTCATGTCGTTAATGTGTGCCCGGTTGTTTCTAATGTGTGGGTGAACATGCCGGCCAAATCTTCAGAGGACCCATTAAACTTATCCAAAAATGGCATAAGCCCTCCATCTTCAAAAATCTGCAGCACTTCTGGATTTTCCCGGAGGTGGGTGGTATCCGCTGGTTCCATTTTCGTTTTTCGCCCCATTTTCCTGTCTTGGTATGTTACAAACTGCTCACTTCTGCTGCTATTCCTTTGCTGGATCTCTGGTTTCTGGTGTTTGCAGATTTGCAGGGTTTGGTTCCAAGTTTTCAATTGCCCTATTTTTCTTCTTCGAAATGAACCGTAATCTGAGCACTGTACCTCGTAATCATTTTGCGTTAGCAAATATGTCTTCGAAAAGAAGGGTGGCACGCGTTTCTATTTTTGCTTCGAACACATGTCCATCAATGGTTGCGCAGATGTCCTTGTCGTCAGATCCACCTTACTCATTTTTTAGTTTTTCTGTTTTGCTTGCGGACTTTCACGTGCATGTTTATTAGTATCAAAAAAATGGTGGCATACTGTTGGTCACGTCCCCCGTGATTTTGGTACTTTCTAAATGGGTGCAAAAACAAACCACATCCTAACTGACACGTGTTCATTTATCGTATGCAGCCAAAAGAATTTTTACTTGATCGTATTTCTTTTCTTCCTTAGATGCCACGTGGAGATGTTATATTGAATGCTCTTTCCGAAGATTATGATCTATTGCAAAAACAAAACCTCATTTCGAAGATTATGATTTCATTCCGAAGACAAGTCTTCATTTCGAAGATCATGCTTCTTTGCGAAGTCAAATCCTCATTCCGAAGACAAATCCTCTTTCCGAAGATCAGGCTGCATTGCGAAGGCAAATCCTCATTTCGAAGACAAATCCTCTCATTCCGAAGACAAATCCTGCTTCATTCTGAAGACAAAGCTTCATTCCGAAGATGATGCTTCATTGTGAAGGCAAATCGTCATTCCGAAGACAAAGCTTCATTCCGAAGACAAATCGTCATTTCGAAGACAAAGCTTCATTCCGAAGACAAAGCTTCATTCCGAAGACAATTTCAATCCGAAGACAATACAACAATTAATCGAAGAAGATAGCATGCACTATTTTTGGCATTCTTGTTCCAAAGATTAGGCAGAAATCAATATTCTCATTCTCAAAACATGTTTTAAGTATGCCAACTCTTATGGATACCTTTTATGCTAATGGTTAATTGTTATATACTATATACCAATCATTTACAATGAAGAAATGTAAGAAATATATACCCGATTAAAACAAGTTAATGCAAGTTTTGAAGAATGACTGCCTTTGTTGATGTTCTGCTGAGATTTTCTGCAATATTTCAAAACAAGTGCAGTTGGTGAATTTGTACAATGATGGTTCAGAAATTTTCAAGGTTATGCATGCCGGAAAACTGGTTTTCATGCATACCAACCCAGTAGTGCCTTAGAAAAGGTTTTCACTGCTGAGTTATTCATTTTTCTCTTTTTATTTATTTATTTATTTTACCTCTCCTTTTCTCTTGCTTTTTTTTTTGATTCTGACTATGCCCATGAAGGAATTCATGATTTCCCTGAAATCATGCCCATGAAGGAATTCATAATCAGATTTTATTCATCTTTTTGTTTTCTGCTTTTTTTATTTTTTTGTATTTTTTTGTTTTTTCTTGAAATCCATGATCATGTTGATTGTTTTGAAGTGGAAGAGGAAATTTCTTCCACCTGTTGTGTATCCAAACTGTCAAGCTGTTGCAAGAATTCCTCTTTAGTCGAGGTGTATGGTACACCCTGAGGCGATGTCCATTCACTACCAACTTTCTCTGTGACCCATCAATAGGAGATAAACGAGCTGCTCCATTGTCAAATACCTCTTCAATCCGGTAAGGTCCAAGCCATCTAGTTCTCAGCTTTCCAGGGAAGTCCTCATAGCGAGAATCAAACAATAAAGCCCAATCTCCTTGTTGAAGTTTCCTCTGCTGAATGTGACTGTCATGCCACAACTTCCTCTGCTCCTGAATTACTTCAGTTTGGTGCAGAGCATCCAACCTAAGTTCATCCAATGCATTCAGCTACAAAATCTTGTCTGTCTGTGCCTGTGACAATTCAATTCCAATTTCCAATGTTGTGCGCAGTGTTAGTAGCTCAAATTCAATAGGTAAGAGGGGCTTTTTACCAAAGACTAGTTCATAAGGTGTGAATCCAGTAGTGGATTTCCAAGTAGTATTGTAAGCCCACACTGCTTCAGGTAATTTATCTAGCCAGTTTCTCCTATGAAAAGCTACTATTTTTGTTAAGATTCGTTCTAGTTCCCTGTTTGTTACCTCAACCTGGCCATTTGCTTGTGGGTGATAAGGTGATGATTTTCTATGTTTGATTTCATATAATTCTGTAAATGCCTCAATGACTTTAGATGCAAATTGGGGTCCTTGGTCTGTGGTGATAGACCGGGGAGCTCCAAATCTCTAAAAAATCTGAGTATACAAGAAATCAATGACCTTCTCTTCATGAGCATGTTTGAAAGCATGCACCTCTACCCACTTTGTCAAGTAATCAGTGCATACTAGAATATGCACCTTTCCTTGAGAAGGTGGATCAATAGGTCCTACAAAATCAAGCCCCCACCTCTCAAATGGCTCTAAAACCAATTGAGGCTGCAGTGGCATTTCATTTGTATGAGTGGGTTTCCCCATTCTTTGGCATGCATCACAATGCTTGATGTACTTTTTCACATCCTTGTGAAGAGATGGCCAATAATATCCTGTCCCTAAGATTTTCCTAATTGTGCTTTTTACAGAGTAGTGTCCACCTGAGGGTTCATCATGACAAGCCCTAAGGATATCATACACCTCATCCTTTCGGATGCACCTACGTAACACATGGTCAGGACTGCACTTAAAAAGTATACCCTTAATCCATTCAAAAGAAGAACTCTGTTTGATCAATTGTTTTTTTTTGTTTTGAAGTGAAATGTGGAGGAACTTTCCCTGTGACCAAGTAATTGGCTATATCTGCAAACCAAGGTGATTGGACTGATATAGCAAATAATTTTTCATCAGGAAATGTGTCTTCAACTAATTCCCCTTCATCCGTGTTCTGTAATCTGGACAAGAAATCTGCTACAACATTAGCTTTTCCTGGTTTGTTGATTATAGTGATATCAAATTCTTGCAGCAATAGTAACCAATGAATAATTCTTGCACTTACCATAGGCTTATTCATCAAATACTTAATGGTTGTGTGATCTGTGTGAATAAATATTTGATAACCTTGTGATGTAATGCCTGAATTTGTTGATGGCATAAATTACTGCCAAGAATTCTTTCTCAGTTGTGGTATAATTTTTCTCAGCTCCTATCAAATTCTTGCTAATGTAGTAGATGGCATAGTGTTCACCATTGTCAATTTGTCCCAATGCTGCTCCAATTGCTGTATTGGAAGCATCAGTCTGTATGTGAAATGGTAATGTCCAATTAGGTCCTCTTAACATAGGTGGAGTTACTAATTTCTCTTTCAGAGCTTCAAATGATTCCTGACACCTTGCAGTCCAGGAAAATTTAGAATCTTTAGTCAATAGGGCAAACATGGGATTGGCTATTGTGCTAAAGCTGGGAATAAACCTGCGGTAAAAACCAATGTGTCCTAGGAAGCTTCTGACATCAGTCTGAGTTTTAGGAGGAAGAAGATTCTTGATAATTTCCACCTTCTTTGGATCAACTTGGATCCCTTGAAGAGAGATGTGATGACCAAGAACTATTCCTTCCTTCATCATCATAAAACATTTTTCTGGATTCAAGGATAACTGGTATGTTTCACAGCGAGTTAAAACTTTGTCAAGGTTTTCTAATGTAAAGTCAAAAGTCTGTCCACATACTGTGAAATCATCCATGTATATCTCAACACTGTTGGTAGTCAGATCAGAAAAAATTGCTAAGACCTCTCGCTGAAATGTTGTTGGGGCATTACACAAACCAAAAGGTAAAACCCTATAGGCAAATGTTCCCCATGGATAGGTAAAGGTTGTTTTCTCTTGATCTTCAGGTGCAACCTGAATTTGATTATATCCACTAAATCCATCAAGAAAACAAAAGTATTTCTTTCCAGCAAGGGTATCTAACACCTGATCTATGAAAGGTAATGGAAAATGGTCTTTGTATGTCACTTTATTCAGCTCTCTATAGTCTACACATACTCTCATTTTTCCATTTTTCTTAGGAACTATAACCAATGGAGAGACCCACTGGCTATCAAAAATTGGGTAAATGAATCCTACCTCCAGAAGTTTTTCAATTTCTTCCTTTACAATATCCCTTAGGGCAGGATTCAGTCTTCTCTGGGGTTGTCTTACTGGCTTGACTTCTTAAGTATAAATTTTGTGGGTGCATATATCAGGGTGAACTCCTGACATATCTTTATAGTCCCAAGCAAAAGCATGAACATGCTTCTTCAAGACAACTATCAATTTTTCTTCCTCTTCCCTAGTAAGCCAGTTGTAAATGTTCAAAAATTTGCCTGGCTGGACTTCTATTTGTTTTGTATTTGGAAGGACTGAATTCACTTCTTCATACTTGGTGATTAGGGAGTTAAGAGGACACTGCTGAGATGGGAGGAAATAAGAAGTTTCTGTTTCATTACTTCTTGATGGAAGCATATCCTGTATGGAACAGTGAGAAGGAAAAATCAGGTGATGGTGCCACCCATGTGGTAGTGAAACAGAGTTTTCTTGTGATAGTACAGATGGTTCACCTTCAAAATTTTGGTTCTCCTCATTCCTTAACAACTGATGGATATTTATTGCTTCCTCTTCTAACCCTTGTTCATGCAGAACATTCATTAGGATAGTTTCATTTTCTAAATTTTCTGTGTCATGGAGGTCTTCTGTGTGTTCTCTTACTACCAAGGTGGCTAGTGTGGAAATAACCTCCTCTGATTCTTCATCTGAATCAGGAAACCATAACTGACCTAAAAAATTGCTGGAGGGTCTTGCAGGAGGATACAGAGAGATCTGTTTTAGATCAATACCATTTGAAATAGTCATTTTTCCAGATCTGCAGTCTATGAAGGCTGTTGCAGTTGCAAGCCAAGGTCTTCCCAAAATGATGGGATATCCATGTGCTGAATTTCTTGGTTGTAAAACCAAAAAATCTGCAGGGAATTCCCAAGAAGAAACTTCTATAGGAACATCTTCAATGATACCTTCAGGTTTTGCAACTGACCTATCAGCCATTTCTAAAACTGTAAATGTGGGGCTGAGATGTTTGAGCTGTAATTGTTTCATTATATCCTTGGTCATGACATTTATTGCAGCTCCTAGATCTACTAAGACATTTGATATTGGTACTGAACCTATGGTAACTATGATAACTGGACTTCCTGGGTCACTATACTTTGGAGGTACTAGTTTTCCAGACAAGAGATCAACTATCTTTCCTTCAACCTGAACAGTCTTAGGAAATGCTTTCTTTTTTCTTCCTGCTCTTCTAATGCACAAATCTCGGATAGTACTTTTAATCACTGGTATATCCTTAATGGCTTGCAATAAGGGCAATGATATAGTTAACTTTTTAAGTTCCTTGACCAGGTCTGACTCAGAATTTTCTGTTGTGGTATTGAATCTTTCAGGATATGGAATTATCTTTGATGAAGGTAATTGTTCTGCCTGTGGTTCTATTTTTCTTCTTCTTTCTCTATTGTTGGTTTAACTGGTTCCAAAGGTTCTTGCTCTTCATTTTCCTTGATTTTAATTGAAGCAGGTTCAGGTATAACTTTTCTTGAACGAAGTTGGATGTTACTACAATCAATAACATTTATTTCAACATTTTCCTCGACTTGAGCCACATAGACAGGGGATGCCTGTCTCATGCTATTTGGATTAGTGACTGATTGAGCTGGAAGTTGAGGTTGTTTCACCTGTTGTGTTTGTTGTGGTTGGTTCTATTTTTCTTGAAAATTTTGATTAGGTGCGAGCAGTAAATGCTGATTTTGACCTTGATTTCTTTGTTGCCTTGGATAGGACTGGTATTACTAATTCCACTGTGGTTGATTTTGCATCCAATGTGGATTAGTCTGATTCTGATTCCAGGATGGGTTGTTTTGATTCCATGATGGGTTATTCTGATTCTGATTCCAGGCTGAATTACTCCAATTTGTTTGTGGCCATTCTTGGGAATTTGTCCATTGAGGATAATTCCAAGGACGTTGGGGTGGTTCTGATTGTCCCCAAGGCATAGTCCAGGGATTATGCCCCCAATTTGTAGGAAAACGAGGGGGATTTTGGTATTGAGAGAAATTTCCCCCTTGTTTTTGTCCAACATAGTTGAGTTCCTCAATCTGATTTTCTAACACAGTTTTGAGTTGTGGTAGCAGGTGGCATTTATCAGTTGAATGCTTCTTTGAACAGATACTACAAATGGCTGAGATAGATGTTTTATTCAAAGGACATTCCTGCAAAGCATGTTTATTTCTACATCTTGGGCAATAAATTGCCAAAGGTTCTGTGGTTTTTGCTTTTGCAGACATTTCCCCCAAAGTTGTGTTTAATTGCACTAGAATATCAGTTTTAAAATTTGCAAGTTCCTCTATTAGGTCCTTCACATCAGTGCCATTTGTACTCTTTTTTCTTCTTCCCTACTTATTGCGAGAGTAATTCCTATAGAGATCCACAATTTCCTCATTACTGAGAGTATTTACATCCCCTTTTCCCATCAAATCCAATACTTCTCTGGATTCATCTTGTAATCCTCTTAAAAATATGGTTTTACATAACTCTGGTTCTACAAGTCCACATCTCCTTTGAACAAAGGAGAACCTATCAAGATAGTCTTCTAATGTTTCATCATCTTCCTGTTTAATCCTGAATAACTCATCTTTCCTGTTCCTTACACGACAATACTCCTGATATTTGTCTAAAAACACAGTTTCCATTTGATCCCAAGTTCGGATGGAATTTGGCTCTAAGCTCATGAACCAGCGTAATGCTGAGTCCTTGAGTGTTGAGGGAAAAACCTTAAGTTTCTGATTGTCATTTACATAGTCATAGGTTTGACACACTACTTTGAATTCAAACAAAAACTGATCAGGATCTTCAGATACAACACCTCGAAAGGTTGGAAGTACTGAAGGTGAAATGGTTTTCATGGGAGAGTTTTGTGTTGGATTCAAATGGATAGGATATTCAAATGTTCTGGAAGGTTGGGGCATATCCTGATCATCTCCTTCATTATGGACATAGCCATGTTGGCCATCTCTATCTAGATTGCCTCCCTCTGCCATAGTTTCCTGTTCCTTAGTTAAACCTATCCAAATTTCTCTCTCAAGAGGTCCAAGATCCTCTGTTGATAATGAGTCTGATGATTCTTCTTTCTTAGGATGTTCTAATGATGATGAGACTGGTGATTTTTCTTTCTCAGAATGTTCTAATGATGGTGAGACTGGTGATTTTTCTTTCAATATTTTTGGTAATTCAAACATAGGTGATTCACCCCTTAGGCATGAAGATCTCCTTAATGGAACAAGCCAGGGATCCTTTTGGGTAATTCTACCTTTTTCATCCCTAGACTTACTCATTCATGTTTACTCTTAAATGACATAAATTATAGGTCAATAGTTGTTACTTTAACCAGTTGTTCTATTCAGATTTTATCCTGAATCTTCACAGCTCAGTCTAATTAACAGCTATTGGACTGTTGTCACCTTCTAGCAACACAATTCCCCGACAATGATGCCAAAATGATGCGTAGTCGTTATACACATCATTAATTCTCAATGAATTTGTCAATCCAGGGCAGTGTACAAGGCTATCTACGAAAGAAGGGGTGAACAGGGTTATAACTTAGGTCAATCTGGAGCAACAGGTCTTATTGGTGAAACCGATTGTGTGGGGGATTTAGGACATTCCTATCTCTAAATTGCATAAATTAAACCTTAATCTAAGTTGCAAAAATGGAAACTAATCATTAACTATAGAAATGAAATCCTAATTACAATTGCAGAATGAGACCTAATTATGTTGCAGAAATAATAGTTGCAGAATTAGAAGTCTGATTATAATTGCAGAAAGGAAATCTATTTACTTTTGCAGTAATGGAAACCTAATTATAGCATAGAAATGAAACCCTGTCAAGGCTCTGTAATAGAAGGTTGTCAATCTTCTATGCAGGGGTTGACAACAAAACATAAAATGCAAGAAATTACAAAAAATAGTAAATTCTAGAAATGACAGTCTGCAATAAATTGAAAGCTTTGTTGAAAGTGGAGATTACAACCAAACCATTAATCACAAGATTAATCTAAACATAAAATAAGCTAAGATTGCAAATACCATTAGTTGTTTACAAAGGAATGAAATGACAAGTTCTACAACTCATTCTGCTATAGCAAAATCAGAATAAAAACCTACTGTTAGTCCTCCTCCTAGGTCTGGAAGTGGCCAGCCTCCTTGTCCAGAAGAAGGTATGAGTCTCTCTCTCTCTAGATCTTACTCACACTCATTTACAAGCAATATGAAATAGAAATAGTACACTTTATTGATTCAAGAACATGATTACAATAATTCTGCTGAAAACCTGTTACAGGACTATAACAATCACTTTTCTGATTATTGCCTATTTTCTCCTATATTTCTCTACTCTCTGCTTTCTCTATCTCCTTCCTTCTACCTAGCTCAACCTGAACGGGAGCCATATTTATAGATGTCCTAAGATCTACTGACAACTGAGAATATCTCAAAAGATCTAATCCTATTATGCTTGCAACAATTCCTGGTTTTATCCTAGAAGAAGATCAAACTTGATCTTTCCATAAATGGTGGCTTTGGTCGGCAAGGACGACAAAGTCAGATGGGAGATATTTTCCCTTACCCTTTTCAATATTTATTTCCCTTTTTCCAGCGTCAAAAATCGGTCAACAAGTCAAAAAGCACATTCTATTTTCATTCCAAAGATAAGTGGCTCATTTCGAAGAGACTGCAATTCTCATTCCGAAGATCCGCTCATTTCGAAGACACTGTGTTTTCTCATTTCGAAGATATCTGTTCATTCCGAAGAGACTTCGGAATGAACAAATGTGTGCTCTTTAAATGATTTCCTCTGCATTTCTCATGTGGGTTATTTCTCAGGATCAGATTCCAATGGTCTTCATCTCTTTCCATATGTGAATTCCATGCCTTGCCATTCATTGGCAGTTGGCTGGAATTTACATGGGAAAAACCAGTTTTTGTTGCACAGTAATAGTTTACTTGCACTTGTTGCAGATTTAGGTAAAATAAATGCTTGAGACATATCAAAACATGATTAGTGAAATGCTGCTATCAACCTAAGCATATCTCATTTAGCAAGTCATAACAAAACAACATAAAACTTATGCAAAAAGCTATAAAAATCAGAATATAGTATTTCAGATACATTTATCATGCAAATAGTTAATACACAACATATTGAATTAACTTAACTAGCATATTAGATTAAACATAAGAGTTTGTAGGCAATTTCAGTGTTCAAAACATGTTATGATTGAGGCATTTCCAGGCCTCATCAATAGGTAAATCTCCTTTCCAAATTATTTATGGTCAAAATCCTAGAGCATCTCATGACCTGCAGTTGCGTCTACAAGAGCATCTATGTTGGGCAATGGGAATGAATCCTTTGGGGTTGCCTTGTTGAGATCCCTAAAATATGTGCAAATGCAGACTCTTCCATCAGGTTTACCTATGGGCACCATGTTTGATACCCATTCTGGATAGTCGATGGGAACAATAAATACTACATCCAACAGTTTTTGCAACTCGTTTTTAACCATCAAAGTGACGGTTGGATGCATCTTTTTGAGCTTTTGCTTGACCGATTTCTTTGCGGGGTCTAGCGAAAGGTTATGGACAACCAACTTCGGATCTAGCCTCGACATGTCTTTGTAGGTCCAAGCAAAGAGATTTGGTCTCTCTTTCAATAGAGGAATTATGATGGTCTGTTCTTCTGGAGATAAGCTTTTTCGAACTTGACTTTCTTTGGTTGAGAAGGATCATTGCTGATGTCCACCTCGAAAGTCTCCTCTATTGCCATATGTGACCCCTCCTCAAGCTGGTGAGGAGTGGGGATTAAATGAATGTCATCTGTTGGATTTATAGTTCCCACTGACTCAGGGTTGAGACTAGCATGATAGACATCATGTGCGTAACCTGATGCAAAATGGAATGGTTGTAGCATCTCTTCATTGGGGAAGAAATATTCAAGCTCTAGGGGTGAATCAATGTGATCCCAATCAATAGTATCTACATTAAGACACAATGGTTTTTATGGATCTGCTGGGTTATGGAGTGGAGTGGTCAAATCAATGGAGATCATGTTGATGGATGGAATGAAATCTCTAGGACCACGTGGGTGAAACTCTATATCCTGGGTGCACCCTCCATACTCACGATGAGGCTCTAGGGGCATAGGGATCTCAGGATCCGGTCTATGGATAGACGAGATGATGGGATCGTTAGGCAACAACTACTCTCTAAATGTTGGGGGATCCGGGTTGACCATGTGATGAATGACATCTAGGTTTACTGGTCTTCCTAGGAAGTGAATATTAGGATCTATGGCATGGAGTGTCGCTTCCCTCTCCACAAGCAGATCGACTGGATGCAAGTGTCGAGGCCCAAGATAAGCCATCTTGGTCTCATCCTCAAAGTCATCATCGCTTATAAAGAAACCATTGGCATTTATTTCTGGCCCTAGGATGAGGTGGTGGCTTGCCTGCTGATGCCCTAGATAGGCCAGCTCAGTCTCATATTCATAGTCATCATCACTTATGAAGAATCCATTGGCATTTGTCTCTGGCCCAATGATGTGGCTCGTATGTCTAGGTCGCAGGTAGGCCATCTCTGTTGAGTCCTCTAACTCATAGCCACTCTCATCTGACATATATCCACCCTCACTCGAGATGTATTCACTCTCATCTGAGATGTAGCCACTCTCTATGTGGCCTATCCAAGCAAGTTTTTGCACATACCGAGGCCCATGGTAGGCCAGGCTGGTTTCATCTTCATCCTCACTTGGGACATAGTCATACTCCTCTCACTCATATCCATGCATTGGCTCTTCCTCCCATAGGATGGCTCCTGATGGGGGTGCTTCAAGAGAGGATTCAGGGTGATATTGATCAGGTGGTGTGACATTGACCATCGACACCCATCCATCACCCAAGTAGTTTTTTCTAGGGGGTTGATAGGGATTCCAATCGATGTCCTCCCCAAACCCAATGCTTAACCTATCTAGGGCTGCTTCTAAAGAGTCATCATGACTCCGTATTTGATAGCCTAAACCACACCTATCAGTAGGTAATTGATACTATGGCTGAAATGGTAGCCGATGCCCTTGCTCATATAGGCCTAGGCCATAGCCTTGCCAGTGACACTGCTCAAAGTACTTTAGAGCAAACTCGAGATTTGACAAGTAATGAACATTCATGGTGAATGGCTCATCCTCATCCCTTTCCAGATCAGGAGCAGTATGGGCATAATCTAGACCAACATATATGAAATTTGTTTGGTTGGGTGGAACCCCTAAGGGAACCACTATCCCTACTGGCAGATTTGGGACTCTTGGCCATCCCATGTCTTGTGCAGACTCAATGATTGGCGTGAAAGTCACGTTCTACACAAGATATTCACCTAGTGTTGTGTTGGCTAGGTGAACTATCACCTGCGGTGCAGATGATGTTGTTGATGATGCAGGTGAGGTAGGTTGAGGTACCTCCTCAACTATTTCTTGGGAATGTTCCTCCTCCATGGGAGTAGGGATTCCTATAGTTGCTATGGTCAGAAGCTCCTTGGGTCCTTCCTCCACTAGGGGTGCCTTCAACTTCTATTTATATTTTGCCTTAGATGTCAAAGGCTTTTTAGAAGTGCTAGTAGCTTTGGATGTAGGAGGTGGTGCCGATGTGGATGGGTCACCTCGCACTAATTTGCTTTTGCTTCCTAGTTGCATGGTTGGGGATGAAGGCCTTATGTACAAGTGAGTTGATGGAAGGACAAAGTCCCCTGGCAAGTCGACTTGATGCACGTACTTGAATGACTCTTCATCGGATGGAACCACATGAACTTGTCCCTCATGCACATACTTGATGCATTGGTGCAGGATTGAGGGTACGCACTACATGTCCCTAATCTAGGGATGCCCTAGAAGGATGTTATATTGCATCACCCCTTCTAACACATGACACATCATAGGGATGGTCTTATGTCCTACCTTTATAGGTAAAATGATTGTGCCCACGGTGGAGCACAACGCATCGTTGAAAGCCCTGAGCATGTAGGAAGTCGGGACAATGTTGGACTTAGGGATCTTCAAGTGCCCTATAGCCTTGGTAGTGATGATGTTGATCGATGAGCCTGTATCGATCAGAACCCGCTTGAATGGTATGTCATTGATTGATGCAATAATGTGCAGAGGTGGGTCTACTGAGGTAGTAGGGACTACCTTAATTTTATGATCATAAAAATGAATCATGGGCTCTTGGCACTGTTGTACTTGCCCCACAAAATGTGTGAACGCATCTGGGTTCTAGGGCTGGAGCTCGATTGATCTCAAAATCTCCATTAGAGTCTCCCTATGCCTAGGGGACTATTGTATAAGCTCATAAATGGACAACTTGGCCAGAGTCGTTTGTAGATTTTGTTCTAGTCTACTCCGAATAGTTACCATAGGTCTTGTTGGTGGACCTGGAGGATTGTCTTGCACCTGTCTCTATCGAGGTGCAACCGAGATATTAATGGGAGCTACTGGAGGCTATGGTTGCCCATATCTCCGACTCTTGGTTGCCATGTTAACTAACTCAACCATTCCGATGCATCCCTGAATAGGTGGCTCGACTCGAACTTGGTTGACTTGGGTGCCCTGATTTCTAGGGGCCTCATGATTGGGAAATGGGTTCCTGAATATCCCCATATCTCTATTATCGGGAGCTAGCGGGTTGTCAACTCTTAGCTCTCCCTTTTCAATCATGTTTTGCACAACATTCTTGAATCTGATGCAATTCTCGATATCATGCCTCTAGTATCCTGTGATATGGGTAGTGTTGATCTTCCCTATATCCCTTTGGCTTGGGATGATTAGGGTCAAGAAGTTGGATGTCAGGAAACCTTATCCTCTGTGCCTCATTCAACTGATTAAATACCAACTACATCGATTCGTTTAGAGGCATGAAATAATGAGGTGGTCGACGCTCCTTGTTTCGACCCTAGTTGTTCTTAGGATCATAGTTGGCCGATGGAGGGTGAGCCTGATAATTCTGGGGTTGCTGTCCATTCCCCTCCTTCGGCATGGCCAATACAACCTAATTAACTTGAGCAGGCTTGGCCTACTTCTACTTATTCTTGTTATTCTGATTATTCTTGCTCCACTCTTTCTTGTTGCGGAGCTTGAGGTCTCCCTCATCGACCTTAATGTCTTCAATAAGCTTGGCTTGAGCCAAGGCTTCTTTGAATGATTCATATTGCTGCAACTATAATAGCAGAGAGATGTGCTTTGTGTAACTCTTTGTGAACATTCAGATGAGCTCTTCTGTGGGGATGGAGAATGATAGTTTTGCCATGATTTTTCTCCACCTATCCCCATAGTCCATCACTGGCTCATCATCATACTATTTCAAGTTGGCCAGATCAGATAGGTTCACCTTCTTCTTGGCACCGAAGGAGAAGTGTTCAAGGAACGCATTCACCAGTTTCTCAAAACTGGTGATGCTATGCTTGGGCAACTGGTTGAACCATTGAGTTGTTGCACCCGAGAACATCGTGATGAATGTCCTCAACATCAGGGCATCATTCTTCTCAAGGTGGAAGCATGCGTTCATGAAGTTGGTCACGTGTTCTTGCATGTCTCCTTCACCCTTAAACTTATCTAGCCTAGGCATCTCAAAGTGCCTAGGATATGCGAGACTCAGGACTGAGGGGCACAGAGGTTGGTTGTGTATCTTGCTCAATGTCGGCTTCTATCCACCGATGTCCTACTTCTCAAGAGACTTGACTCTCTCGATGAGTGTCTGGTATACCTTCAAGGAAATAATCTCATGTTCCTGAAGGTTTGCTCGTGGTGGTAAGGGAGGTAACCCTGTGTTGGCCCGGTTTGGGCATCTATACTCATCTCCCATAACCATGGATGGAGGTTCAGGATATGTCTGTTCCTGGTCTTCCATCCCTACCCTTTCCTCATTGAATTGTGTTTGTTCGAGGTCCAGGTGTTGTTGATGTTGTGAAGTGTGGTGAGCATGTTCATTTCCTTACCTAGTGCTTCTCTCCTGCTAAGAATCGACATGTCTCTCATGTCGGTATCTCTCACCACCTATGTGTGCATATGTTCGAGCTAGCCTCTCTGCTAGCTCCTCGTGCTCAACTCTTTCTTCTCTTGAGCATTGTTCTTGTAGGCATAGGCACCTCTTCCTTTGCTCTTCTTGCTCAAGAGCTTCTACACGCTCATGCTCGATGCACAGCACTTCCTCTAACCTATGTATTAGGTCAGATCGACCTACTACTGAAGGTTCATGCCTTTCTAACTCCATGCGAGGAGTTCTAATGCTTAGGCCCCTTGGGGAGGCTCCTACTGTATGTTTACCCTTGTCTACTAGGGCGACTTGTTCTATGTACTGTGTTATGGGTTGAGTACCCCCATGTTCTGAAGTAGTGTATGTGTTGTAGGGTCACTTTGAAGCTTCCCCTGGTTCATTGGTGCATCTAGTGGCTATGCTATGTGAACTTCCTAAAGAAGAATGTTTGGTAGCAATACTTCTAGGAGCTGGTCTCGAGGGAACTCGATCCAACTCATCAAGTTGTCGGGTTCTCCACGACTGATCCCACGGAGTCCCATTGGCACCAATGAGCTCATAGTCCAAGGGTACCCTCCCATCTATAGGGAGGCTGTAGGATGTCCTGGGTCTACGACTAGGCGTAGCCCTAGGGTCTTACCCCTTAGTGGGCTGATCTGTCCTATGTGTATCATGTGAAACTTGGGGTCTTGCAACCCCTGCATGCCTATGCGATGATGGAGGTCTTGATGCCTCCTCATGTCGACATGATGATGGAGGCCTTGAAGCCTCCACATGTCTATGCGACGAGGGAGGTCATGATGCCTCCACATGTTGGTGTAAAGAGGGAGGTCGTGATGCCTCCGCTTGTCTATGCGATGAGGAAGGCCTTGAGGCCTCCTCGTACCTATGTGATGAAGGAGGTCGTGATGCCTCCATGTGCTTGAGTGATGAGAGAGGCCATGAGGCCTCCTCATGTCTATGTGATGAGGAACCAGGATGTGGCTCTCTTGTTGGGGTTTCTCGAGGAGTCCCCCCAAGGGTTGAGTTGTCACCCCTAAGACTTGTCGAACTTCATCCGATGACACTATGGGTGGGCGGCTCAATGCCAGTGTGGCTATGAGTGTGTGGAGCATTAGCTTCCCCCTCGGTGTTGGATCGAGGGTGGTTGCTCCATGTGTATACCATGGTGACTTATGAGTTATCTTCTTAGGTAGATTCCAAAGCACACAAACAAAACAAGCAGATGTTTATCTCTTTTAAGGATTTATGTGTTCCCTAAACTGTTTGGTGTGTTTTGATTCATTGGATAAATAAGCTAACTCTCATCATGTTTCATTCTTGTTGGATGGTATACTTATATGTTTAAAGGTTTTCACCTGTACACTCGCAGCTCGACAACCTGGTGATGAAATCCAGGTCATGTAATCCAACCTATAATGTGTGGTAATGACTTCCACACACGGTCAAGGAGCACAGGTCCTCCTAGTCCTCACCTAGTTCACCCGTAGTCAGTGATATACCTCTCTGAAGAGAGATACATGCATATTTTCCATGGGCTATGATGGTTCTTGGATCCGGTATTGGCCAAAAATAGAGGGTGCATGGGATTTGAGTCAGCGGATGGAGATGAAAGCCACCTCGTTGGATCTCTACTAGTGGTTGGTCATGACTTCCAACTCACTAGCATTTAAAATGGTGCATGGTGTGTGTGGTTCTTTTTAACCTTGCATGTAAATAAAATGCATCACCAAGCAAGCATGATATTTCCTATATGCCTAAGATAAAAGATATTTTATTTTAGAAAGATGCATGTATTCAGCTTATATGATCTTCAAAGAATGCATTCTATTCTATGAATTAAGGGCCACTAGTTGGGCCGCATGCAAGCAAACTAAACACACAGAAGCCTAGCACGCTGGAGACTAGGGCAGACCTTACAAGCAGAGGCCTGTTGTTCCTAGCAGTGCCTAGAGAAACTAAAGAAAGTCCTAGGAAACATCAAGTGCAATTTATTTTCCCATTTTTCTTTATTTTTCTTGATTAAACTATGATTTCACTTGCTATTTTTGGAAATAAAAAGTTGTAGATAGAAAACACAGAGAAAATAGAGGATGAAACCAACCTCAAATCCCACTCTGATGATGGAAATTCTAACTTCTACTGCACTCTACTATTGGCCGCTGTTGACCAGAGCGGCTGATTCTAGCCACCAACTGTAGGAGCGATTAAGATCAGCTAGTTGTTGTCGACCAGAGCGGCCAAGACCTATGGGTCACTATCGACCAGAGCGGCCAAACCTGCACATAGAAAAACCCATGAATGTCAATAAACTGACTAGAAAACAAAACCTGGTGGGGGTCCCACCGTGATCGCCATCTGTGCGACCTCGGGAAGCACGCACCCCAACTACCCTACTTGCAATTTGATTTATTATGTATATTATTACTTGCACAAAATGAAAGTATTGAAAGCACATATAACACAAAAATAAGAAACAAATAAAGATGCTTTATTTATTGATATCTCAAGTCCTCGGTTACAAGTTCATCCCTCTGAGGGATACCCATAATTTTGATACAAATATTTACACAATAGAGTAGCGGTTGGATATATTCCCTGCAAGGAATGGTGCACCTACACAGGCCTCCTGGTCCCACACACAAAACTGTATGGGGGCTTACAGATGCCCCCTTCTCCAGATCTGGTCCTGGAGGGATCTTTGTGCTCCTGCTGCTTCAATCTGATCCTGAAGATCTGTACCTGCACTCATGTAAACAACAAAGCATGCTTAATAGGATGGGCCGCCTCTTTGGATGAGGCCTTTGTTAGCAGATCTGATAGATATGATAATATAAGCATAAATAAAATGATAAATGCATGAAAAGTTGAGAAATATGAAATAGATGTGTTAATGAAACCAGATCTGAGCTATGACTAATCAAAAAATCAAGCAGTAATGAATCTAAGCTAAAGCAAAGGAAAATAATGTCTATGCCCTAAAATATGCCTATGGGCCACTGTCTGAGATAGCGACCATGATATGAAACTCTTCTCCTCATGAATCAGGGGCTGTAGCACTATCCTCCTTGCTAGAATTGATGTTCAAGGGTCACCAAGTGTGTCTCCTACATTGATTTGGTGGTTGGGAATGATGGATCTGAATACTGATGCATGGACGTGGCTCAGCCGGACGGTGCTCCAATGCTCCTCAAAGGGGTGTATATTGGCTCTCCATTTTGACAGGGCTCCACTGCATAAGCTCTAAAAATTATGTCTCTTTTGCTCTTTGTGGGAGAGTCCATATGTAGACTTCCCTCTCTCAGATCTGGACTTTGGCTTCTTGGAGAAGCTTCAATCCAAATCTCATGCGACTGACCGTTCCGGGTGGAAAGCATCAGTCACAAACTGGCATTGAAGGGGCAGTTAGGAGGAACTCAAGGAGTTCCTCACCAAAATCCGCCCGTAAACAATGCAAAGGTGCAGTCAGACTGCGTGATCTAGGCCAGTTTTCACTGCCAGACTATGCATGGTGCTAGCCGCTATCAGGTTCAACGGCTAGATGTGGCCGTTGTAGTCTTCAGCGGCCAGGTGTGGCGGTCGCTCTGCTTGAGAGTGGCCAAGCCTAGATGGGCTAGAACTACCCTGTCTGAGTGGTTAGGACCACTGCTTGCTCTTGGAGAGATCCAAGAGGGTTCATATGGTCTATGAATGTGTCCATATGGGTAGTCTCCTAAACATGACGCGTTTTAGGTGTCCACACATCTTAACATAATCATAACTTATCTTTCAATTACAACTACACTAACATATTTAGTATAATCATAACTTTCCTTTTATTACAACTATACTAACATCTTAGCATAATCATTATCACTATGTTATCTAACATATAACATAATCCACAATTTTTCCTTTTAAACTATGTTATCTAACATATAACATAATCCACAATTGTTCCTTTTGAACTATGTTATCTAACATATAACATAATCCACAATTATTCCTTTGACTATGTTATCTAACATATAACATAATCCACAATTGTTCCTTTGACTATGTTATCTAATATATAACATAATCCACAATTGTTCCTTTTAAATTCAATCCATGCTAATCAACTATAGCATAATCATATTTTCTTTTTAATACAATCTATGCTAATCAACTCTAGCATAATCATATTTTCTTTTAAATACAATCTATGCTAATAAACTCAAGCATAATCATATTTTCTTTTAAATACAATCTATGCTAATCAACTCTAGCATAATCATATTTCCTTTTAAATATAATCTATGCTAATCAACTCTAGCATAATCATATTTTCTTTTAAATACAATCTATGCTAATCAACTCTAGCATAATCACATTTCCTTTTAAATATAATCTATGCTAATCAACTCTAGCATAATCACATTTCCTTTTAAACATAATCTATGCTAATCAAATCTAGCATAATCATATTATTATTTCCTTATAATCTATGTTAACAACTATAACATAATCATAATTTTCCTTTACAACATATGCAATATAACTATGTTAAGTTCCTTCATAACATCTCGACTCTATGTTATTTTCATTTATAACATAAATATAATCATTAATGTTAAATTATCATAACATAATTATATTCTCAATGCTAAACTATTGTAGCATCAATATATTTTCTAAAAGTTAAGATATAACATTTAAGACATTCAAACCATACAACATTTAATGTGTTTTCCTAAATGTTAACATATAACCTTTAATATATTAAAACCATATCACATTTAATATATTCACTAATGTTAAACAATTAACATCATATTATAGTTTCATATAATACTTCCTTATGTTAAACAATTAACATTATATTATATAAAACATATAGTCTCATGTATTTAACATAATTATCCCTATAATCTATGTTCTTCCATTTAACATGTTACAATGTTCATAATCAGATTTAGACCATCATAACATTTATAATGTTAATACCTAGGTTTAAACTATAAGCATATTACAATGTTTATAACTAGATTTAAACCAATATAACATTTATAATGTTATTTCCTAAGTTTAAACTATAAACATATTACAATGTTTATATCCAGATTTAAACCATTATAACATTTATAATGTTAATACCTAATTTTAAACTATAAACATATTACAATGTTTATAACCAGATTTAAACCAATATAACATTTATAATGTTATATTCCTAAGTTTAAAAAGGGTTTCTGGAACGCTCAACCATCGGTGAGCATATGGAAATGGGCATCCAAGGATACCAGCGAGAGATTCATGTGTGTGTGTGTGTGTGTTTGTGTGCGCGTATTTTCTTTGTTTATCACCTTCTTTTTCAATGTTTGTCCTTTTTGAGTTCCCATAGGAATTTTTCATTCCTTTCAAAACTCGAGGGGGTACCTTAGCTTTAGAGGTATTAATGAAAGTAATACCTAATTTTGCATATAAATTTGTGGTGTTCAGGTTAATACCCCTTTTTGCACCTTCCCTCCATCCAAAGTTGGCCACCCCTTTTTGTGTTCTCCAATAGGAGTCTACATATTTATTTAACGCATTTATTTGGCTGTAAATGCATCAAAGAGGGGGTAAAATATAGACACGAAAAATTAACCCATAAAAATAAGTCAATTCTTTCTTAGACCTTTAGCTATCCACCCAAACTTGTTCAGTGCAAATTTGGGGCCCTTTTACCTTCCTCCTTTGCCTTGTTTCCTTAGCTTTACCAAATTTGCACTTGGTCTATATGGGGTGAAAATTTGGTTTACCATATTTATGCCCTGTAATGATGGGGTACGGATTTGGAATTCTAGGGTTTTTTCTCACTAAAACCCCTCCTCTTGTTGGCCCATTTTGGGGTTTGCCTTTGCCCGTGGTGAAATTTCATTTTCCTACCCATTTTCCCTCTAAACCTCTTATAAATAAGGTTTTGGATTCTTCAAGCTTGTGTAACAATTTCTAAGGAGATTCTAACTATTGACTCGCTCATTTGCTCATGCTATCAAGTGTTCTTCTACTACAAGTTGTTGTTTTGTTATTTTGTGCTTTGGTGATTATTACCCTTGGGGATTGAGTGGAGGAGTCTTGATGATTGGATAGATCAATATTCTTGGAGTGCTTCTTCCACCTCTTCATTACTCCTTTCTTTCTCCATCAGCTCATCAGGTTTTGTATTTACTTTAGTTTGCTTCAAAAGTCTTTTTTCGTTGTTTTATTCTTAAATTTTCATTGTTTTGAGTCGCAAAAAAGGGCATATGAACCAAATTCACACTCCTCCCGTATAGGGTATAAATTTGGTAAACCATATTCATGATCCCAATTTACAAGGCATAAATTTGGTAAATTAGAGCTTGGGGGCAAGTTTTGCACCCCAAAAATCCTAATTTACATTGTGCATTTTTAGCATTTTGTTGTGTCCATCCTATCTGCATTTCATATTACTATTACATATATGTTTTGCTTTACTTGTGCATGTTATAAAGATCAAAGATCAATATTGCTTTCGAATGGTCATGTAAAAGGACCAAGGGGGCTTGACTACTATACCTCAAAGCTTAGTCTTATAGCAACCTAAGCAGGCCCCCAAATGCTGATAAAATTTTCTAGGGTTTTGTGAAATTATTTTGCAGGTTTGAAGCCATTGGATATTATGGATGCAAGATAAATATTGGATCCACCTTTAGATCAGAAAAGTGTCTTAATAGATCTTTAGGTTGTTTGGTATTTGTTTTTGTTCATTTATGCTCAAAACCTAGATTACAAGTAAAGGAAAAGTATTTGATTGAATTTATAGGTATTTGAAAGAATAAAAGCATATAGTGTGCATCTAGGATTTTTAATCTTGTTTGTGCATTCCCTTGGACCCTTGCTCAAAGACTTTATTTTGCAATCCTAGGGTTAGATATCATTGAATTATAGAATCATACTAGGGTTAGTTCTTGTCTTCTTGCATCTTGTGTGTCTTACATTGTTCTTTCCTTTTCATAGTTTAGTTTAGAAAGGCCAAATAATAGGTGTATTCTTAATTGACACATCAAACATTCCCATATCGGACTTAGAGTGAGTCCTAAAACCATTCTTGGTGAACCCATCCTTTCGTGTCCCTAAATATAGAAAATATAACACACCCTCGCAATTCACCTCAGCTCCTAACAAAAATGAGTGAGAATCATACACGGTAGGGCAAGTTTCCCCCTCTACAACCACCACATCAACTATTCATAAAATTCCTTCATCTCCCTTTCCCATATTATAGTCTATATTTTCCACACTACCACCACCTAATCATCCATATACAACCACCATTAATAAGATCAAGGAGATGAGCCAAAATGCTCAAGAGTAGTGGAATAATAAGGCACCCAGGCAAGTAGAGGAGCATGCTTCTCCTAGACAAATGACTACAATTAATCCAACCACCTATCGATAGTTAAGAGTCATAACTATGCCAAAGGTGGATAAACCAAAAGCTGAGATGACACCTAACGATTATCAAGTCAAAGCATAAAAAGTGGACATATCCAAACTATCATTGGAAGACTCTATCCTCAGTTCCCAATCCCACATCAATAATATCTATTTGCAAGGTGATAAACTAAGAGATAGATGTAGACAACTGAAGATAAAATTTGAGAACTTAAAAACAATGGCTAAAGAAACAGTGTAGCTTTTGAGTTATTAGCAAGTGTAAGAAACTCAAGATATGAATAAAGCACTGATATAATAGCTTCAAGACCTAGAACAGTAGCTACAAGTAGATAAAGATTGAGTCAAAGCTTTTTGCTTTTCTAAAGAAACCCTGAAGCAGCTAAGGAAGGATAGTTGGAACAAGGTCCTTCAATATGCCCTAGAGACTGGACTTCAATGCACAAGCCATAGAGGAAGAAACAAAAGGCCTCAGGAAGGCTCAAGCTAAAGTGGAAGAAGAAAATAGACAAGCTAAAGACCTAATGAGTTTGGTTGGAAGGATATTTGAAATTGATGCAAGAGCCATACCTAGTAGCCAATGGAATGCAACGATGAATTTCTCCTGGCTTGTAACCAAAAAACACAAATGGGTACTATAAGGATGGGATATGATAAATACACTACATACTAGAGCAAAAAGGGTAATAAATCTAGTTAGAGAATCCAAATAATTGGGATTTCCAAGCTTCTAGGATAAAAAAACTAGGTGTCTAACTAAATAAGATCTCTAGGCCTAGATAAAATTGATAGCCAATGATGAAACAAAAATAAACCAATAGCAATATCTTATTGAAGAAGCCCAAGTGCTTGAGTTTTTTAATAGAACTGCTATTTTTTTTAAGTGAAAAAACCCCTTGCGGGGCTGCCTTGGTCTAAGAGACCACGAATAGGGGTTCTACACCGTCAAAGTCACCCGGGGGTTGCACCCAGCCCTGCCCGCACCAACATTATCAATTGGATTTTGGGTACCCAATTCAGCTTTTTGGTAGGGTGGAGATTCAAACCTAGGACCTCCCTTGGAGGATTGCCCTCTCATCTCCAACTTACCTACAACACCTGGGTAGAATGGAATTGCTATAATGCAAGCTAAGGTTCAAGAAATGGCTAAAATTTATCAATATCCTTCCTAAAAAAAGGTCTATCAGCTAAGAGGAATACATGAAATTTTTTTGGGACTCAAGATTCCACCAAATATCTAGTTGTTGGTCTATTAAGTCCTTCAAATAGCAAAAAATATCTTAGCTAATGGAGAGAATCAAGTGGAGAAGAGACCCCTGAGGCACAAATTCCTCCAAAAGAAACTATTGGAGAACAAGATGATCAAGGGACACCTGGCACATAGGGAGCAACACCAGAGTAATTAATAGCCAAAATATGACACCTTTTGCACCATAAGGATAAGGACAAAACACAAAGTGTCAAAAGGGGAATAGACCACCTGGAAGTTCTGAAAAGGTAAAGTCCATTTTATTTCCATTGCAACATTAATTTCACCAACCATTCCATTGTAAATTACAAGTCATCCTTATTTTTTCCTTTTCTCACATAAATCACCCACTCATCACATCTCATTTATCAAATCATTTTCCATTATAAGAAGTTCCACTCACATTTTGTCTCACAATCACTTTGACTTCACACCCAATGGAACTAGGCCTTCTAAGTTCTTAATTCTCACAAGCAAAAACTCCCTGGGAGGCACCAAGAATGTAGGTCAATTTCATGACCTCATTTGCAAAGCAAGAGGTTAAGCCTTTTTCATAAAATTGGCTAAGTGTTTTGAAGACTTGAAGGTGTAGACAAAAAATTGACCCATCTAAATGAGTCATTTTTCCCTTAGAACCCTAAGAAGTCACTCAAAGTTGCTAAGAACAAGTTTGAGATTTTGTTATTGAGGAATATTTCACACCCATGCCAATAATTTCTTCCAAAAACCTGTAAAACTTTGAGGGATTAAAACTTGGGTTGGAGACATGAAAAAGATCAATGGGCTTAGGCAATTTTGGAGGGCCACATATCGGTCCAAAGAACCATTCAAGATGAAGACGTCTACAAAAGGATGAAAAATCCTATTTTAGAATCTCTTTGGCCATGGGAGAAGGAGCATGAAGGAACTTTTAAACCTAGGCTGATGGCCTCAATTTCATTTTGGGTAAGTTTTCTAAAGAAAAAATTAGAGACGACAAGATTTGTGATTTTGCTATCCACAACCCAGACAAGACTCCTATAAAAGTATTAATGAGCAAAATCCCGTGGGCTGAAAATTGCAAACCAAGAGGTTATTTTTGGTTTTCACCACCATTTTTGATTCGAAAGAACCCATACCTTTGGTGCTTCTAAATATATGGGGCAAAAACCATTCTTGTATTTTTGAAAATAGAGTTGCAAAAATTTCTTCCATTGTCCTATCACAATTACTGTTGCATAAAGGAAGTGTGGTTATGGAAGTTTCTCCCCTTATTTCGTCTTCTTGGAGAAGGGCCACGAAAGTTTAAATTACGTCCTTGTTACTGCTACTGCCTTTGTTGTTGTTTTGGTTGTTTATTTCTTTGTTATGGTTGTTGTTATTTGTTTCTATGATGTGGATGTTGTTGCTATGATTACCTTTTCTATGTGGTAGAGGCTCTCTGGTTTGGTCCTCTGTTGCAACTTCTATTCCTATTATGTTGTGCAGGAATGTTCTTTTGTGCACTTATGATTAGTTTTTCCAGACGATCGATTTGTTGTTTGATTTCTCTTTTAACCAAGTCGACTAAGTTTTTTGTAGCTTCTAACATATTAAATTCTAGGACTTCTGAACCAACATTGTCTTGAGCAAATTTGACTTTATCTTGTATGTCTTTTTAGATTTTCATTTCAACTCTTCATGCCTGGAGCTTTCCCTCAAAAATTTCTTTAATATGGGATTTCCATTTCGAAGCAATTTCTGAGAAATTATCTTGTGTTTATTTACGAAATTTGCAAGAATTTCCTTAATTGTAGGTAATAAAATGCTAGGAATATAATCATTGGCCTGAGTAGTTAATTTATCTGTGTATTTTTTGAAATTATAGATGTACAATTTGGACGTTTTCAAGAAAAAAATTTCTATGAGTTCCTCCGACACATCTTGGGGGTATGTCCGTTTGTAAAGGTAGTATTCTGACCTGAATTTATTGAGTGCGTGCCATACTGACTGACAGTACCAATATTGAGCGACCAATGCTTCATTTCACACCGGGATAAATAATAAGAAGGTGGAATACAGGTTATAGGAAGCAACCCCAAGATTTAAACCTTATTTGATAGTAGAAAAATACTATAAATATAACTGATTCCCCTATGTATTTAAAATACAATAACCTGCTTTTTCATTCTAAAACTGGTTTTATTCCATCCTATTTTTATTATAATTTGATAAACATAAATAATATTAAATAAATCATTAATACCCATTTGATAGGTCCCTTTGATGTATTTTAGAATCTTCTTAGGTACTATCGAGTGACTCTTCTAAGGTACCTACATATATATAGAATAATAGTTGATACCAAAGGATATATCAGGTCTAATTTCAGAAATATAAGCCCTCCCAAGGTAGGAATGGGTAGGGGAATAGACAACTGATGCACTATATCTAGAAGAAGAACCAAGGTGACAAGGGAAAGCGACAAATCTCCTCTCAAACAACGACTCATGTAAATCCCACTTAGGTACAATCACTATTTATAAATCGCAATCCCTTCTTACCTCTAAACAACTTTGATACCAACATAGATGCTGAAGCTATTCATGAAGTTGAGGCAAATGGTTGTGAAGCAAATATTTCTAGAGTCACTCCGAGAGTAGAGGATGAAGCCCCTGCTAATACTATTCAAAAATGGATGCCATCCCTAATAGAAATCAGTCCCCTAATATATCGGGATCATCAGGTCTTTTGTTGTTCAATGAGTCTTTGAAATTCATCAATGATTCCCTCTATTTCCCTATTCTTCAATAATTGCTCGATTCCCCCAAACAGGTGACAAGGAGTCAAAAGAAACCAGCTGCTGATGTAGGCAGTGACAAAAAGAAAGGAATACCAACTAGTCAAGAAATAAGGTGCAAGGAAACTAAGAATAATATTGCTAATGGTGTCTAGCCTACTATCATATCATATCATATCATATCATCTGGTGTCCATCCTGTAGGTATTGGAGGGATTGTAAGGAACCATGACGACTTGATAATTTTAGCCTTTACTGATAATCTAGGCCATCAAACTAGTCACTTCACCGAAGTCAGGGCCCTGTTCCAAGGAGTTTCTCTATTGGATTTTGTAAGTTGCAGGAAACTAATCATTGAAGGGGACTCCCTTAATATTATAAATATGGAAAGAGGGACTCAATACCCTACCTAGACTATTTCAAACCTTCTTCTAGAAGTTCAAATATACATCCAAAATATGGAAGAGTTTCAGTTTAAGCATACATAAAAGGAAGGTAATCGAACGGTTGATCTATTAGCTTACAAAGGAGTTATTCAGAATGGTTTAGTGGTGTGGCAAGATAATTTCCTAATGAATATTGCTTCTATCGATAATGAACTCATACACAATTAGCCACTCTGGTCAAGTTATTGTTGTTGACTTAGCTACAAAACTTGGGGGTGCTTGTTGATTTTGGGTTTTTGCACCAAATTTCATATCTCCAAGCTACTATTTCCTCCCTGCAATCCACAATCTCCAATGCAGAAGAAATTCTTGTATTGATGGGTTGGAAGGCCTAGAAAAGCAAGAACCTCATGGGGGAGAATGGGATTGGTGCATGGTTCGGTTCATGGTTTAGGTCCTACTACTGATTTATGTTTGGTTGGTTATCTCTGACATCCTGATTTGGTTTCAATTTTTTTTAAGTTTTAAATTATGTATGGTCTTACTTATGTATTGGTTTGGCTTTGGAAGGGGTAACTCCTTTGATTAGTCATTCCTCGATTATTACTGGATGTAAGTAATTTTGGCTCCCTCTTTTTGGGCGGGGCTTAGTCTCTTTTGTACAAGGTTTGGAGATCCTTTCAAAACTCCTTCATCCATATAATAAAAAATACATGTACAAAGCATGTAATACAACTTACAATATTAATTTCTCAAAATGCATGCAATCTTTATTCCTCCTCTTTCTCTTATAAATATGATAGTAATAATCATGACTATTTGTGATTTTTACTTATTGAGTATTATCTCCATAATATTGCCCTACTAATATGACTCTTTGAATACTTGACTATTCCTTTCCATATGCCAAGTCTCATGACTCTTGGCTTCTCTACTTAGCACTTGCATACTTGATGAACACTTGACTCTATATTGTATGCACACCTATACATTACTCTTACACTTCCATAACTTGCACACTCTAACTTAAGAAACGTGTGCAAATCTTTACATTTCATATTGTTCTCATACATACAAGACACTTGTGCATATCCTACACATTCACACTTACATAAAGGGAAATATTACTCACACTCTAAACTATGACTCAACCCTAATATATTATTTACAAATGTACCATGAAGGTACCATGGGGGTACATTAGCATGTACCAAATAATGTAATTTACTTGAATATGCTCTTGTATTACATTATTTAGTTATTGAAGACTTTAGTCTTCAATCATGGTATTCGTCTTGATATTCAATCTTCAAGTGATCCTAGGACCTGTGCTTGCTTTGTTCTCTTTTTGCTTTCTTCTAATTTTTCCCGATCTTCTTCTTCAGCTTTTTTATTTTGTTCTTTTTTGTCTTGGTCTTATCATGTTGCCTTCCTATAACCTAATCAATTTTAAAGTTAGTACCTTCCAAACTCTTTGAGAGAAATACATATTTATTGATTATCAATTTTGTTAAGAGAGCTTTGAGTTCATTTTCTTTAGTAGTTTCTTCTAACTCTTGAATTTCATGAATTTCTTGAGCTGTATGTCCTTTTTGATTTCCATATCTATATTATCACTGAGGTTGACATTGTTGATTATACTAATATTGAGAAGGATACTGACATTAAAAATATTGAGGCTAAAATTATTGTTGTTGTTGTGGATTGTATTGAGATTGATATTGTCTTTGTTGTATTGAATTATTTGTTTGACCACCTTGATTCATATTCATCTAATTTTCTTGATATTGATTTCTTTGATTGTATCTACATAAATTTGTGCTATGACCATTTTTCTTGCATATTTGACAATATCTTGTATTCCATTTGAATCTATATCTTGGAGTTGAAGCAAAATTGCCTTGTGAATTATCTTTTGATACTAAGGCATTGTTAGTCATTTCATCTTTGACTGAATTTTTTACTTCATATGTTGACTAAATCATAAAATGTAGTATCCTTGTTTAACACTTGCAAAGATATAACCAGATGTTTGTAACTTTCTAGAAGTGCTCTTAATATCACTTGAACAAGAAATTTATCTTCTACTTTTTCTCCTAGAGTTAATAGTTTTGCTTTTATATCTGCTACCTTTCAAAGAAATAGTTCAATACTTTCACCACTATTAACTTTTAAGGAGTATAACTGAGATTGAAGATTAAGGATAGTAGCTTTGTTTTTCCCTTCAAATATTTTACATAGAGTATTCCAAGCTTCTGTAGAAGTTTTTGCTCCACTTATATAAGGTTGTATTTCATCAGTTATTCCAAATTTTATTATCATAAGTGCTTTGGATTCACCTTCTTCAAATATTTGAATTTCTCTTACATCTTCAGTAGGTTTTGTTTTTGTTCCACTAACTATATCCCAAAGTTTTTCTACAACTAAAATTGATTTCACTTTGTTTTTCTATGAAGCAAAATTTGGTCCTTTTAGAAGTTGAGATTTAGAAAGGAAAAACTTGTTTTACATAGTAGTACTCATTCAATAAATCCTTTGATGTAGACAACCTTATAACTCCGAAGTTTGAATAAATTAAAGTTTCTAATTTAATACCTATGAAGTAGCAAACCTTATGTCTCCCTAGTTTTAGAAACTAAAGAATGAATTTTTCAAATTTATGTTTTCCTAATATTTGAAGTTGAAATCCTTTTACCTTCCAAATACTTAAATTTGCAATAATTCAATAATTTTGTAATTTTCAATTTTATCAAAAATATGAAATTAAATTAAATAAACTTTAAACTTGAAATAACAAATAGATTATTAAAAATCCTTATCTCTCCACTAAATAACTTAAAGAAACTTTTAAAACCTAAAACAAACTTAATTAACCCTACTTATCACTCCATTTTTCTAATAATCCAAATAATTCAAATGTCTTCTATTTTAACCTTATAGCTCCTAATATAAAACTTTAATATAAACTTTGGCTTATGAAAACCCTAATATTAAAAATACCTTTGAAACTTGCATTAACTCCTATGCACATGAATCTTTTTGTTGTGTTTCACTCTTTGGTGAATTAGTGCGAACTCCTTTCTCATTCTAATTGATGGTATGCTATTGCAATGTGTAACTATGCATGGTAACCATTTATAAGACTATGACACTTCTCATTGCACTATTTCAAATGATGTTATAATTCAATTCAAACTAAATATTTGATGATGTTCACTATGAACGTTACTTCTGCACCTAAAGTAACACTTTGCACTTATTGCTTGGTTTGATGCCTTTGCTTATAAACTACCTCCAACATTTCACTTCCTTCATCTTCCTTGTCATGATCTCTTTCGAACTTCTCACTTCACTTTCAAATGATTCACTTTATTTCCTCAATGTTTCACTTCCTTTGTTTTATTGGTTGTTATCCTTTTCTATCCAATTCAACTTCTTCCCTCAAATTGTTGTTCCATGATATTTGGATATTCTCATTTCTTAGAATATTGTTGGATATTACTAGGTCGACATGGCTATGGTGTATGTTTCTATTCTGAACAATTGAAGACATAGCTTTATTGAGAATGTTGCTAACTAGAATGTAAGTTGAATGGATATGTAACTTTGCTTGTGAGCTAGATGGCTCTGTTTTTGCCTAGTTATTCTTTAGCATGTTCAAAATGACTTTGGTCTAGAATGTGTTGGATGGTTGTTGTCCATTTTACTTTAATAAGAGCTGAATGAATTTCTCTCTTATTTTTCTCCACTAGAATAAGCCGAATGTCTTTTTTCTTTCTTGCGCTAAAGTGAATCTAATGGATCACCTTCTACATTGTTCTAGAATGCTTGTTTACTTGGCCTTATCATCAACCCTTTCTTCCACTATTATAGCCCATAGAATTCTCCTTTTTTTTTGCTATGATTGTTAGAATTCTCTTTATTTTCTATACTACTATGGTTGAAAGACTTCTCTTTTATTGCTTGAAATAGTATAGGCCTAATATCTTAATCTTATATGTAAACTAATAACCTTTACTTTGGCCTCTTCTCTTCACAATAATCCTTCTCATTTTCTACAATATGAATATTTCTATACCATTAATAGAACTTGGGCCTTCTCTTCTAGAACTCTCTTTTCCTCTTTTATTCTTCTATTCTAAAATTGCTCAACCAATATAGATCACCTCTATTTTGAATGTCTCTTCCTTCTTCAAAATAGGTAACCTTGATCTTCTATCACTGATTTCTCAAATATTCTATTTTCTTATTGCTTACTATATACTACTTGTTATTGTTGCTCACTCTATTTCTTCTTTATACAATGTCAAGGTTTTTGTAACTTGAATCTTCTCTTTAAATCAATGTCAAGGTCTATGAATGACCTAAAATATTTTATTATCTCCTATGTCAAGCTTAATATATTTATGACATAAAATATTTTCTCATCTCCTATATAAAGGACAATATCTTTGTGACCTGAAATCTTTTCTTATCTCCTATGTCAAGGTCAATATCTTTATGACCTAAAATCTCAATGTCAAGGTTTGTAGAACCTGAATATCTTTCTCTTGTCAAGGTTTGTATCTTTATGACCTGAAATGTTTCCTTATGTCAAGGTCTCTCTCTATGACCTAAATTTTTTTCTTCTATTCTTTTTGCTTTATATTTTCTTCTACACTTAGAACTTGAAACTCTTCTCTATCCATTGTAGGAAGCTTCTTACATGTTTTCTACTTTAATCTCTACTGCAATTCTTTCTATTCTTTCAATGTGACTTAGACACCCTTGATTCTTCTATCAATATCAAGGTGACTTTGAATGTCCATGTATCTTCTACCAACTTTTTATGTTAAGGGATATCTATATTTCCTGAATCCTTTATCAATGTCAAGGGTTAGCTATGTCCCTAAATTATCAACTATTTAAAGTTGATTCACCTTATAATCAATATAACTGAGTCCTAGTCTTCATTGGTTATTCTTCAATCATGGAAATACTCTAGCCTTTCTACTTAATATGCCCTTAAAATAGAGTCTAAGTCTTACTACCTTCAAAGTAGATAGACTCCAAGTCAACTTTATCAAACTAGGTAAATTCAATTTTTGTAAGTGGCTATAATAACTCTATCGACCTAGACAACATCTAGTAGTGGCTCTAGTACCACTGATGGCTTTTTAAGCCTTACTACTACCACAAATATCACAGGTTAAATATCACAATATTGAATATAATATAGCCACAATACAATAAGGTCAAATATAATGATATGAGTAGAATAATATGAGCAAATTAATATGTAGATCAAGGCTTATAATAACTCAAATAACATTCAATAATAAGCAACAATATGAATGTAATAGCTTGAATAATACATGTACAAAGCATGTAATACAACTTACAATATTAATTTCTCAAAATGTAATCTTTATTACTCCTCTTTCTCTTACAAATATGATAGTAATGATTATGATTGTTTGTGATTTTTGCTTATGGAGTATTATCTCCATAATATAGCCATAGTAATATGACTCTTTGGATACTTGACTATTCCTTTATATATGCCAAGTCTCATGACTCTTGGCTTCTCTACTTGACACTTGCATACTTGATGAACACTTGACTCTATATTGTATGTACACCTATACATGACTCTTAAACTTTGATAAATTGCACACTCTAATCTAGGATACTTGTGCACATATTTATATTACATATTATTCTCATATATACAAGACACTTGTGCTTATCTTGTACATTCACACTTACATAAAGGGAAATATTACTCACACTCTAAAGTGTGACTCAACCCTAATATATTATTTACAAATGTAACATGAAGGTACCATGGGGGTATATTAGCATATACCAAATAATGTAATACAATTCAACATTGAGCACAAAAAATAATCACTATATTATCCTAGATAAGGTTCAAATAAATTAAATTAAATTAAATTAAAACCCCAATTATAAAATTAAATTAACCTAAAATGACATAACAAGTGGAATTTAGGTTAATTATAAAATATAATATGGTTTTATAATAATATTAATCATAATTAAAATAAATATATTTATACAATGATTTCTCCTAGGTCTATTCAAAATTATATAATTTCATTGTTAACCTTGGATATAAGTCATATTACACTTTCAAAACCCCCTAAATATATAAACTAAGGATCCAAGGAGATAATACATTAGTGATAATAATATTTTCCTCCATAATGGATGCTATACTGGGCCTCTATACTCAAGGAAGTCTTAGCTAACCACCTTAATCATCTAAAAGTATATTTATGTGAAGATGCCTCTACACAAGAATCTCCTTAGGCTAGACTATAGTCACCAATATTAATTTTAGATACTCCCACACATATATAAGGAACACCTAATTTATAACTTCATGTGTGGAAGATAGGCTAATAATACCTCCTCTTAAAAATTGTACCAATCGTCTATGGCCGCATAAGGCAAGACTTGGAAGCATAACTTTTCCTTTTACAACACACTTCACCTTATTTTGAAATTAATTTGCCTTGCTCCACTTGATTTCCATCATCAAAAAAGGCTTTGCATGAACCTATTTATAATAATAACCATTCCAAAATTCTAGGAACACCTAGACAAATAATAGAATAAACAACATAACATGAAGAGTTAGATCTTCATGCATAAAATGAACCAATAACCCAAACATCTCATGGAAAGAGGAAGGATTGAATAAAGCATATTCTAAATTATTTTTCTATATGCCTCCAAAATACCCAATAACTACTTCAAATGCCACAAACCCAACTATCTCTCCGATGAATATGGAACAAATATTTTGATTGCATAATGTACTGTAAATTTACCCCTTTGAATGGGGGAAATAGGTCTTACAAATAATCACACAGTGAGATGTTCCTCTGTTGGAAATTTTGAGTCCCTAAGCTAAAATGTTGTCATTGACGTCAAAAGGATCTATGATGGCATACACTATGTTTTGTGAAAAGTGCAAGGAAAGTCTTTTTGTGAAAACCAAGGCAGGAAAAATAAAAGGTTTTATTTAAAACCATGGATGGCATATTTGAAATGGGTTTTTCTTAAAACCCAAGTTGGATTTTTGTTTCATCGAAAAAGGTGCCCCGGTGATGGAGATATTTAATTTTAAATATTTAGTTTAAATTTTAAATTATTTAAAATTAAAATTAAAATTTTAAAATTAAAATAAAAGTAATCCGTCGACATCGTCGAATATGAGGGAGAAGACTATATAAAAGGATGACTAAGGTTTATTATTCCTCATCCTTGCTCTTGTGGTTAATGCAATTATTGAAAAGTGAAAAGAGCTCGTGTGAAAAACGTTTAAAGGCAGAGGTAGCGAATAAATCGAGGTGTGGTCGGATTCCAAGACATCATGGGCAGTGTGGCATGTTGGCAACTCGAGCAACGCAAAGGCATTGGGAGACAAGTGGTTGAGTGTTCGAATCACGTGCACTTCATTTTGTTCGAGAAAGGAGAAATATTTTTTGCGTTGGTTGTTGCATGGAGGATAAAGGAGAGTGAGGCGTTGTTGGTCTTGTGTGGAGCGCTAGCTCACGTGGTGCGTAAGCGTCTATTAGGACGTAGGAGCCGCAGGACTCAGGTTCGAATCTTGCGAACTCCCTTTTGTTGTGTAAAAGGGAAATAGTGCGTTAGTTGTGGTTTTTCGTGCGCATGCTGCCAAGGTTTATATGTTGTGTTTAATATTTCGAAATTCGTGCCAAGGTATGCATTAAAGTTGTCGAAGAAAATTAAAACAAATTTTTGTTTTATTGGGTGCTAAAAGTTAGTTTAAAATCTGTGCATAAATTTTATAGTAAAAGTGGTTTTTGGAGAGGTAAGTAGGTAGGCATAGATTTTAATTTCTTTAGGGTATAAGTGGTTTGAGGAGTAATAAGCATAAATTGAGTTATGCTTTATTTTGTGATTATTATTTGAAGTCCACTAACCCTCATTGATATTGGAAAGGAAAGTTGTGTTGAGTGTGGCAGATTTTGTGGGCAACTTCTTGGAATTAATAAGGTATGACCAATATTATTTATTGATTGTTTATGGTGGTTGATTTCTGAAATATCATTGGAGAGAAAAGGATTGATTGTGGTTTCCTTTTTGAAAGTGTTGGTTTAATGCTTCAAGGTTTTCTGGTTTGAGAGTTGTGATTAAACCTTGTTTTATAAGCATTGTTGTTGAAGCCCATTGGTTATGCAAAGAACTTGAACTTGAGTTAGAAAAGAACATGAGTATCATTGTTATGTGAAATTTGTGGTTGAGCATTGTTGGAAATATTTTGAGTTGATTGATTCATGCTTGGACTAGGGTTTGTGAGAAAGAGTTGTTCCTTGTGGTGATTGGTTGAGTAGAGTTGTTTGAGCCTAGTCAAATGAATGTGTGAAGTGGTTGTTCAAGTTTCATAAAACAAACTATTCTATATTTTGATTTGAGTTGAGATTGAGTTGAGAAAGAAATTGAGTTTGTGAATAGAACATATTGAGTCTCTAACAATTCTCTTTATGCTTCTATAAGAAAGAGTTGAGTTGATTTGAGTTGAGAAAGAAATTGAGTTTGTGAAGAGAACATATTGAGTCTCTAACAATTCTCTTTATGCTTCTATAAGATTGAGCTGAGTTGAGATTGATTTGAGTTGAGATTAATTTGAGTTGAGATTGGGATTTGAGTATAGAACATATTGAGTCTCTAACAATTCTCTTTATGCTTCTATGAGGTTGAATTGATATATTGATTGAGCATTGAGTTTAGAATATATTGAGTCTCTAACAATTCTCTTTATGATTCTATGTGATTGGACAAGTTCTATGTGAGCTTGTTAAGCTGATTTGAGGCAAGTATTTGAGAAGGCTTGTGGATTGATTTTGAGTAAGCTTTTGTGAAAGCTTGCTATGCAGATTTGAGCAAGTCCTAGAGAGGACCTATTGAGCAGATTTGAGCAGGTTCTGAGTGAGCCTATTGAGCAGATTTGAGCAGGTTCTGAGTGAGCCTATTGAACAGATTTGAGCGAGTTCTGAGTGAACCTGTTGAGTAGATTTGAGTAGGTTTTGAGTGAGCCTATTGAGCAGTTTTGAGCAGGTTCTGAGTGAACCTACTGAGAAGATTTGAGGAGGTTCTAAGTGAACCTATTTACAAAGCTTTGGAGGTGACAGAGTACAGAGGACAGAGTCTTAGTGGATAGAGATCCAACAACCAGGACAATTGAAGACATATTTGAGTGAGGAGTCTTCAAGTGGAGAGAGATCCACAAGTCAGAGAAGCAAAGAGACATAGTCTTCTAGAAGATCACTAGCCAGAGCAGAAGGGGAAAGAGTTCTCTTGTGGAAGAGATCCACAAACTTCAGATTAGGGGATCAACATCTCCTTTGGACAGAGATCCATAAAAATTATAATTGGGAAGGATTACCAAAGAGATTATTTGAGAAATATTTAGAAGAAATATTTTGTGGATGTAGCCCACATTGGATGAACCACGTTAAAAATGATGTCTGTCATGTGTGTGATGCTTTGTGTGATATTTACTGCTTTATTAATGTTGATGTTACTATTTGGGGAAAATTTTTATATTATATTGTTCACCCCCCTCTTAGTATAAGCACATGTTCTTCAATTGGTATCAAAGTGAGTCTCTCCGTGAAGAGTCTAACATCTTGGAAGAGGATCCTTCGATAGCACACATGAATTCAGAGAGTGAAGAAAGTATAGACTTTGAGGAAGCACTTTTCAACTGTCTCCAAGATCTTGAAAGGATTCAATGATCTTGCATCACCCAAAAAAGATTGTAATTGTTTAATTTTGTAAAAACTAGTTTTTCTTGCAAGAGATTTTTAAAGGCCTTAGAGGTCGAATTTGAGGATTTTCGGCTAGACACAAGCCTTGGAATGAAGATCCTCGCTTAGCTTGTTTCATGCCGTTTTCGAAAATATGCTGTAATAGTCAATCAGATCAACGAGCGCGAAGTTATGACCTCCGCAAGTTGCCCCAAATTTCAAATTTTAGGTGGGAAAAAAGGGGAAAATAGGGCATAAGTAGGAAATTTCAAAAATGTAAAAGGGCTCTTCTTTTGGGATCCTCATGATTAGCATGAAAGTAATGGAAAGCTTTGGCTCCTTTTAGCATTTCTGGTTTTCAGTGGATTGTATGTGTTTTTTTTTAATGCAACTCTGCTTCATTTTGCTACCCTATTATATTCTCAAATTAAGAATGACCAAAAGCAAATACTTGGTTTGTTGTGACCACCACCTAAGGCAAATCCATAACATATGATATATCCCTTATGTAGAGCCCAATTAGCCAATGTATTTTCTACCCTATTCTGTTCTCAAGGGATGTGTGTCAACTCCACTATCTACAATTTGGTCAACTGTGATATAATGGTATATATCACTCTTTCAAGTCTCCAATCCTTCCCTTTCTTAGTCTTTGGATTCTTCAATTTGTTAATCAACATCTATGAGTCCAATTCTATTTGTACTCTAGTCTAGCCTACCTTGAAAACTTCCTAGCTTCCTTTAATCAAAGCAAGTCCTTCGGCTAGATTATTAGAAAGGATTCCTATTTTTTTGTAAAATAAAAGGCAAGGGTTCCATAAGACAATCTTCCTATTTCCCTACACTAGCTTTACCTGGATTCCCTCTTGATGCTCCATCCGTATTAATCTTACCCATTCCTTCTAATGGTGGGACCCACTTTTTGGTTCTATCAATTTTTTAGGTAGGGAGTGCCAATTGATATTGATTCCTTATAGTTGGATCAATCTTTATTCTAGTAAGGATTTGATTGTAGTTGTCACTTGGAAATTGAGGAATCTTGAGTGTGTGTTGGATGGGCTCTACCAGATTAGTAATTGTTTTGTTCTAGATAAGGTAGTTATCTTGATAGTTCTAATTAAATATTTTGTTGTTTCTCTCCTTCCAAAGGTTCCATACTAGAAGAGAAGTTTCTACCCATACCAATTGTCTATAGTCTAGCCCTCATCCTGCTTGATTCATCCATTCTCTCCATATTTGTTCAAGAGACCTTGGTCATTGCCATTTGATTCCTAAGAGAAACACCATTATTTTCTAAATTTTAACCACTATAGGGTAATATATGAAGAGGTGATCTATAGTTTCCAAATTTGCCTAGCATATCTCACATAAAAATGGTCTATGTATGCCCCTCTTCATGAGTTGTTCCCTCATAAAGACCCTTTTGTGTGATAATAACCAAATAAAGAATTGCACCTTAGGTCATAGGTTCTATTTTCAAATCTACTTTAAAATATCCTTGAGGTGACTTTTATGGGTTTGAGTAAGTGTTTGATAACCTAAAGCAACTATGTATTTCCCTTGTTTAAATCTACGCCATCCCAAAGAGTCATTTTCCTGAGAACAAGAAAAAAACCTTTTGCTTAAAATGCTATAAATTTCCACTCTGGGGGTCCTATAGTTGTATTGGTCATTGTAGGATAATAATTCATTGCTTCCCCACTATCAGTTAGTCTATTGTAGTCTTCCACTATCAACCAGTTAGCTTTGTGTAATCCTTCTATAGTGGGTTCCCATTATTGAAATTGTGTTTGCAATGGGGGAAAGCCATCCTAGGAGTTCAACCAGAACATAGAATTTTCTCCATTCTATAAAATCCAAAAGAAATATTTTTTATCATCCCCTCTCCTATATTTAGTACTAATAGGATAGGGGAACCTATGAATGGTAGTGTTGATCGAACTATAGCCTTCGGTCCTTTCTTTTCTACATATTTTGCTTTGAGGTTTTTTTCCTAGAGCTCATTTGGGTTCTTCAACAATCTCCAATATAGTTTTGTTGCTAGTGCTTTATTATTTTTAACTACAATCTTGAGATATAGTCCGCCTTATTTCTTAGGCCAACATATTTTCTCCCAGTTGAGAAGGACCCACTTTTTAGTTTCCTTTGCACCTTGCCAGACAAAGTGATGGCAAATCTTATCAAACTCTCTCAATACAACTGTGGAGACACTCAAAACTGATGAAACATAGATATGTATGGATTGGAGTAGAACTTTAACCAGGGTTATTCTTCATCCTGATGAGAGCCATCTATTTTTCCACTTGCCTAATTTGTTCTTCACCCTGTTTGTTAGCCATACTCAGTCCTCTTTTTTTTGCCTACCCAAGTTGAGTGGAATTCCCAAATAGGGTATTAGAAGAGAAGTTTGCTAGAATTTGAGCTTATCTAATAACACAACCTTATGTCTAGGAGAGTAATGTAAAATAAGACCTTTGATTTATCTTTGTTGATCAGTTCAGTTGACCTGTTGTTGCTATGGAGGCTCTGAGTATCATTTAAAAATTATGTCCTTGATATCTTAGGTATCAAGTAATTTATTCTATTATATTAGGATTTACCCTAGTTTATGTTTTTTTTTATGATCTTAATGTTGTAGTATGTTCTTAAATGCTCTATTAATTTATGCTTTGACCAGATTGTATGGTTATTGCTTTGTTGTCTTGGTTTAAGTACTTTAATATATCTTATATTAATTCTTGTAACTGAATGAGATAATGTCTTTTATCTTCAGACACTACTATTTATGAAAGATTGTTCAAATAAAAATAAATTATTATTTATTGATTTAATTAATGTTATCAATAATATCAAGTAAACATATATAAATATTTAATAGAGATATTAACCAAGAAAAACAAGTTTAAATTTATCATTTGATTCTAAGCTACAGTCGTAACTTGATCATAACCTTGTATGTAACAAATATTAGCCTAAATAATCTATATTCCAATTTTTTACATGCATAACATTACATTTATGATTTTGTCACTTAAGTATGTTTTATTTACTTTATAAGGGTTATACATGAAATTGGTAACATCTTCGTTATTTTGAAATTAAAAAACTACCACTATACTTTTACAGTAATATTATCTAATAAGATTCTTTAATAAATATAAAACAAAAGTAGATCCCACATTATAGTTGAAAAATTATTAAAATATATATATTCAATCAATGAAAATGAAGCAATTAAGTATGAGATGAACCTCTCGTGAGGAATTCACATTCCATTTATTTATGGGTAAAGTTGGTTTAGGAAAATCTCATTAATAATACTTTTATATACACATGTAGATTGAATCGGGATTACATCAATGCAAGTAGCATCCTTAAAAAAAAATTAGTTGATGTAAAGTCAAGTTTCACATGCTGCCATAGGTTGCGACAGCTAGGATTGTCAATGTTTACTCTTCTAATCAATAAGACTAACTCCCTTGTCCTCGTCCTCGGAGTGAATCTTGTTTAAAGTATGTTTATATGGAATAAGAGTTATAACTATTTTACACTTTACATATTTTATATTATTTTAATAGTTTTAAAAATAATAATTAATTTTTTATTAAATTTTATTTTTTAATATTAAAATAATATTTATGATTAAAATGTTTTTTATTGTATTAAAAAAATTGCTTAAACTAAGAAAAACACCTATTAAGATTGACACGTATGCATTGCCACGTTTACGTTGAAACGATATTAGGCCAGGTAACAATTAACCCAATCTTTCATTCTAAAACTGGTTTTATTCCATCATATTTTTATTATAATTTTAAATTCATAAATAATAATTAAATAAATTATTATAAAAATAGTAATATATTTTAACAGGTAATGCCAGTGCATATAATAATTGGCCAAGAGACACAACTTGTTTGAGCGGTAAATTTGGAATTTTTGACGTGCTTATAAATTTCTTTTATTACGGAAACAAAACAAAACAAGTGGCATCCAGGGGCGGTCACTTTTCAAATAAGATGTTGGCAAACCATGTGGCAACCAAATCACTCAAATTATTATACCTACTTTATTCCACAAAGCACTAAAATATCATTCGTACTTCATTCCACAAAGCACTAAAATTTATCCAAAAATAAAGGACTACTTTTTTTTCAAGCTATAGATCGATTGAATTATAAATCTTTGAAGGTTAATGTCAAATCATTTGATAAAAAAGTTTAATAGGTCACATAATTTTGTAACTGTCATCTGAGATTGTGAGATTTTAAAGATTTAAGATTAATTGTGAGACTGGTAAAGTATTTTTTTGCAATTAATTTAAATACATATATTTTATCATATTTTGAACCTAAATCCTTTAAAAAAACTTAAAGCCTGCCCATAGGGACTGTAATAACTATAATATGTGCAGTGTGTCAAGCTACAAACGAACAATTGGGATCAGGCATTTTTAAATTTGGTTTATGTAAAATGTGAACTATAACTGACATATAATAAGGGTTATTTCTTTAATATTTTGAACTTTCAATATTTTTTAATTAAAATTAAAAAATATAAGACATGTAATATTATTTTTAATTTGGAAAAAATAAATTTGAAGTTAATAACAGTGGGAAAATTAAAATTAGTTTTTTTTGTTTTTGAAGGAGATCTTATTTGTGTTGTAATGATCATTTTTTTGAGTTTTTGATCACATTTGTGTTGTAATGATCCTCTCTTCGCCCTCTTTTATGGAGTTGGTTATGGTTACCATTTTTAAGGGATATACTTGGTGTTTTGCCTTCATCATTATTCTCTATGTTTGGGGTTTTGTTATTTGCATCTTGATTCATTTACTATCCTTTTTATGTAAAAATATATTTGAAGTTTTGTTATTTGCATCATCAATCCTTCTTATGATATAGGATCGATAAGCCCCAAGGAATGATACAAGATCGATAAGCCCCAAGGACTAAGTGGATTGGTAAGTGCTAGTCTGGATGGGCACTTGCTGAGAAGAGACCTGGGTTCACACCGTGGTGGTGCCAGTTTGCAAACTAAGTAGTCTGCTCTGAATCTTCGTACGCGCTGGACCGACGACAACGGTAGGAACCCTCGCGACCGACGGTCCCCATCTCAGGCCGGGTCAACAATTAACGAGACGGATAGCAACGGTAGGAACCCCCGCAACTAGTGGTCCCCATCTCACACCGGGTCAACAATTGACAAGACGAATAGCAACAGTAGGAACCCCCGCCACCAGTGGTTCTCATCTTAGGCCGGGTCAACAATTAACGAGACGGATAGCAACGGTAGGAACCCCGTGACCGGCGGTCCCCATCTCACGCCGGGTCAACAATTAACGAGACGAATAGCAACGGTAGGAACCTGTACGATCTGTGGTCCCATCTCATGCCGGGTCAACAATTAATGAGACGGATAGCAACGGTAGGAACCCCTGACCGACCGTCCCCATCTCATGCCGAGTCAACAATTAATGAGACGGATAGCAACGGTAGGAACCCTCGCGACCGGTTGTCCCCATCTCAGGCGGCCGAGTCAACAATTAACTAGATGGATAACAACGGTAGGAACCCTCATGACCGACGGTCCCCATCTCACCTGGGTCAACAATTAACGAGACGGATAGCAACGGTAGGAACCCCTGCAACTCGCGGTCCCCATTTCACGCAGGATCAACAATTAACGAGACGGATAGGTTTGGTGGTTGCAGTCCATAGGCTCGTCGTTGCTTTTGAAGGACTGTTTTAATAGGTTGGTTGTTGCTTTTCAATGTTTTGATTAAATTTTCCTTTCGACTGACTTGTATTTAATTGACTTTTTTTCTACATCTAAAACTTTTCAAAATCCGGTGTTTCGCCGTCAATTAGAAAAAAAAAAAACAGTGGCGACAAATACACTTTTCCAACAGTGTACGAGAGTCAGAAAGGGGATTGAATTTCGTTTTAATGCCTGGGGTAACTGAGCCTTGAGATCGCATCACAGTTGCGGCAAAGATGAAGCTGATTCCGAGCGAGAGAGTAAGAGTACATGCAGCCTGTGTGTTTGTGCAGATGAGCTATGCAGTCGGCAACATTCTCAACAAGGCCGCCCTCAACACGGGCTTCAACCCTCTTGTTTTTGCTGTCTATCGCGACACACTCGCCCTCCTCTCTCTCCTTGTCGTAACATATTTCTTCGAAAGGTCCGTTTTCCTTAAGTAATCGCTGCTTCTTTCTCGTTTTTTTTTTAATAAATTTCTACGGATTCCCAGCTATAAGATAATTACCAATCCCGCCGTTCCATGTTGGCTGTGCAGCGGGAAGCGACCTCCTTCTTACGTTTTCGTCATAAAATGGTGACTCGCCCTCGGATTGATAGGGTAAGGCCTTCAATTTTATTCTATTTGTAGGGTTTTCCAGACGTGAGGGGGGAGCTGATCATGTGTTATAATGCTGGTTTTGTGGGCGTGAAGGGTTTTTGGATTTCAGCTCCTCTATTTGATTGGACTGTCATTGACTTCGGCGCATTTGGCGGCGTCGCTGATGGTTACCTCTCCTGTATTCTCAGTGGTCATTGCCGCTATCTTCAGGTTCTAATCAAATCCCTTCGCTACAGTAGAGCTTAAGCGTTAGGGAGAGAGGAGAGCTATAAATTAGAAATCGATTTATGACGCTTAAATTATGTGCAGAACTGAGAATCTTGGGTTGTTGAAAGCTGCTGGTGTGGCGTTATGTGTTGGAGGATATGCATTCACAACTTTGTTCAAAGGACCTCTGCTATTTTCACAAGGAAATGGAAACGGAGATTCTCTCATGGATTGGAATGATGGTGGAGTAACAGTGATGAAGAATAATGAAAATTACTTCCTCCTGTGGCTGCCAAAGTGGCAGGTCGGGTCATGCCTGCTTTTGGGAGGTTCCATTTGCGCGGCAGCTGAAGTTAACATTCAGGTGCGTACCATCGTTTTATTATTAATTTTAAAGTCTTACAGTTAGATCTTTAAGATTTAAACAGTAGTTTCAATTTAAATAATTATTATTATTTATATTTAATTTAAAAGATTAATTTACGTACCACAGTTTTTTTTAAAGGACTCTTATAATATGAAAACCATCCCTAATAGAGTCATTGGGATAAAAGAAGCTTAAAAAGTTAAAAGAGCACCCATATATGAAACACTAAGACCAAAAATAGGGTAGGAACTAGAAGGAACTTATTAAGTATGAGAGGAATTAGTATAAGTTAAATCTAAAGCAACAATATGAAAATATAAAGTTAACTTCTATACTCAAGGATACATTACCTTGGATAAGCATAAAAATAATATATCGGCCCTAAAAATTAGACTATTGAAGCATTGTAACAAGCATAAAGCTAAAAACATTAAACTACGAGCATCACTTAGAATGGGAAAAAACTGACAGAATCTGAATATAAAATTGAGATATAGAAAGGAAAGACTATAAAAGTAGCATGTTTGGTAGCTAAGGTAGTTGAGTTTAGGTCACTTGCTACGGTGTATGTTGTCTACTTATATGATTTGGGGGTATAGTGACAAGTCACTACCTTGGGACTTTTTTCATTTTGGAAGGTTACAAAACAATTTGGATTGGTCATTCAAGATCTTCCAAGACCCCTAAAAATTTGCTAAATATAAAGATCGATTGGATCTACAAGGACCAATTTTATTACAAGATATATTTATTAGCAAGAAGGAGTGATTGGCTTGTAGGAGTGAAGCACCAATTGAATAAAGCAATTCATGTGCCTCCTAGAGCAAATTGCTGATAAACATACAAAGGTTTAGAAAGAGAAGCATGGATCCTAAGGAATATATTTGGAAAGTAACTCATTTTAGATACTTATAATCCCTTTTAAGATATAATTAGAGATATGTGATATTTGGAGTGCATAATTTTATTAGAGATGCCTCTAGATCTTTGATTTCATTAGGAGTAAGAATTTCTTACCCAACATAATTTAGGGGTGAATTATTCTAATAAATAAGAGCTATAGGATCCATTATAAATATCCTTTGGCTTTGAAGAATTCATATCTACACTTTTTTAGATCCATAACATGCTTATTTTCATGAGATTGATGAGAAATTGATAGGTCCTTTGCTTTCCGTAAGTGGCACTACCCTCAATGCACAATTATTGTGGTGCTTACATTTTACCCAAATTGTCATTTCTCTCAAACTTTCATCTCATATAAATGTGAATAAATTGTTATTATTTATTTTCTCATGTGTTTATTGATCATACACTCTCCTTGCGATGATTTCAACCATATTTAATTATAATCTCTTCACCCTTTAACTTCACAATTTACTTTAATGCATTTAAATTTCCATATTTACTTTCTATATTTTATTTTTTCACATTTAGTTTTATACAATTATATTAGATTAATTTACATTTTATCAAGGATAGTGGGGAGCTAGTCAAAAGTTGGATTTTGAAAGAGGCTTGTCCCTTCCATCCAACTTTGTTGAAACTAGAATTGAGGGTACATAAGAAGTTAGACATTTATCTAATTCAACATATTTTCTAGTATACCCATAGGGCCATAGTACTTTTAGTATTTTATTGGATGAATTTTTTGATTTTGGTTCCAAATTTCTATTTTCCATTGGTGAATAGCAGCTGGTCTATTTTTGAGGAATTTTTGTCAAGTCGTCATTTAGGTAGTGATCAATTCCAATATTGAAGCGATTTCTCCCACATATGCTAAATCACATGAAAATAAAATAAATCTCTCTAAGTCAAAATCAAGGATTAATTTGCTCCACTATTATAGTGATTCATTTTGAATGTGCAAAAGGTTTCCACGTTGAATCTAAAGTAGTTCACAGGGACTAGGGAGTTGATATATCAAGTGCACTCCCAAATTAACCTTTAAATTCACATGTTTTTATTATTTATGTATGATATTTTTAGGTGCTTTATGACTGGTGACTAGATTACAAACTTTAAAATTTTAAACTTTTTGTAAGGCAAGCAAGCAAGGTGGCATTAGATTGATAGAATTTCTACTTTTGGCTCCAAATTTGCATCTATCACATGCAAGAGGTAGTTGGGGAATATTTAGAAATTGTTTGTCAAGTCCTTACTCAAGAAGTGATTCACTTTAAAATAGGAGTGATTCACTCTATTAAAGGCTAATCAATCGCCCAAAAATAATTTGTTAAAGTCTAATCTAGCCAACATTTTGCTTTAATTTCTAGAATAGTAAAATTTATCCAAGTAGAATTGAAAAGGTATTTTTCCTAGGTTATAAGGAGTGATTCACTTAGAAGATCAATAATTTTTCCTAAGACATTCAAGGAGATTAAATCGCCCTAGAATTTGAAAGGATTTGATCCAAAATTGAAGCATTCTATGTGATACACTTGGTCCTTGACTTATAAATTTTATAAGTTTAGATTTTAGAGTCACTTCAGTTAGGTAGTGATTCAATCCAGTTGGAGAGAGATTTGCTCCATAGATTAATTTTTTTATAAAATTTTAGAATTTGACCTAAAACTCTATCCATGTAAGCACATATGCATATGAGCTCAAGCTTATGAATACACACTCAAAGATGTAATGTTTAGCTAATAAATTATAATGATAGTGAAAGAATTCAAAAGGGAAAATAAAGAATAAATCACTTCATGGGTGCATCAAGAAAACAAGACTGAGAAAAATCCTATGTGAAATACCACTTCATCAAAATAAAAGAGCCCAATGATTGTTTAAGTCAAATAAAATTCTCCATCCTAGTAAATGGATTTTCTATTTTTAATTATATTTACTCTCTACTCTTACTAATCAAACATGGGCTAGTACAATTTCTACCTTGACTCACACTAACCCTCTCTATGGAATATCATTTGACATAAATAATCCTACAAACAATATATTCCTAGTGTCCTTCAATAATATGAATAATGTGAGTCAACCTCTAGTGTCTAACACCCAAATCAATCCTTCTATAAGCATGACTTCATCTCAAATACCACATTGATCTAGCATGTCCAACATAGCAAACTCTTCAACTAGATAATCTATGTCACCTAACACAATATATTTAGGATAAAATTTTATCTCTAACTAGAAACAAGATATTACCTAAAGTTTGTAAGTGTTAGTCAAATGGAACTGCAAGGAGCATAGGGAAGCCCCTTTTACCAAATGCTATATCCACCTAGTCATGAACTATATAATATATAATAATTCTTGTCTCTTCAAAATCAACAAATCCTTTGACAAGGCTTGCAATATTCTTTCCCATCCCAAAAAATGTAAGCCCCTCAAAATTAGCAATGGATCATAGGGAGGGTGGCCCCTATTGTACCCGTAGTTGTATGCTTCGACTATTAAAGTAGCTCCAAAAAACAATATTAGCAATGTATTGTCCTAATACACCACCTATTCAAAATCTATATCCTCCTTTCTTGCCACCATATTATTCTGCATATAAATATCCTCAGGGTTGCCCACCACAAAAATTTAATTAAATCCCTCCATTTCTATCATATGTGGACTTGCTTCAAGGTTATGCAATATTTCGCTATCCCATGCAATATTATCAACCTTCTTAAAACAATCCAATGCCTCGACTAGATCTCAAAATCAACTTCTTGATTGGATCTATCAAGGACCATTAAATCAAAGAGCCTTTTCTCTTATCTTACCTTCCATGAAAAAAACATGATCGACCTTTGATAAGAGTGGTAACAAGATGATGTTGGGTCACCTGGATGATCTAACCACTCTCAAATTTATTCATCATATATAGGAACAATATATTATGGTGCACTTATTTATTCATTGCATGATAAAGTTACTTTATGGTATAGGGGATTACTAGGTAATTTTGTTACTAGTTGGGCATGGATCGTGTAATTTTTCATGTATAAATATGGTAGTATGGGTAATGGGTAATGGGTACTCTATTCTATTTCAATTGAATACTATGCAAAGGCATCCTCAAGAGAACATTCATAACTACAATACTAGATTTATGAGGATCTTACATTAATTCCTCCAAATGTTAGGCTAAATAAAGAACATGTATTTCCATATTACATCTAAGGTTTATAATATGATTTAGTATTAATGGTTTGTAATGTAAATCATGTCATTCTAGTTATAACCCTTTCAAGAAATGACCTGCATAGAAGATGTTCTAATAGGGTAAGAAGAATACTATCTATCCCACCTATAGCTTATGTTGCCCATGACACCCAAAATTGTAGATTTCTAGATATATATCCTCCATATTGCCTACTCTAAATATCTAATCATCTATCAATTCAACCACATTGAGGCCACAATTAATTGTTAATAGTTTTCCTCTAGCCTCAACTATCAGCTCTACCCAATCCATCATAGACCAACAATTATAGTAAAGTTATTATAAAGCAATACAATCTTGATATGAAAGAAATGTTGTACATGGTAAAAACCTTGGTAAATTAGAACAATATAGAAAATAGACAATGGAAATAGAATAGTGGATGGAAATAATAGCAAAATGTATAGTCAAGAAAGACTCCCTAACTCACTAAAGATTATATATCATGAAAAAATGCTAGCCAAAACAAAAATTAGGTGTAGAACAATATGGAAAAAACTAACTCTAAAATCAATATGTTATAGTGTTTTCCATATAACATGGGATATGATCCCATAGATTGTATGGTAGCCACTAGATATTTATAAAAAATATATTAAGTAGTAATATAAATCTCAATAAGTTGTTGCATTGGATAAAATGACACCTACGATGAATCAACTAGACTACCAAAAACCTATCATGAACCAACCAATGTATCAAGTTCTAATGTCATAGAAATTTCCTACTTTACCAAACCCTAAAAATATAGTCTTTAACAATTTTAGTGTAGTTGAGGAAGACAATGATCTCACATTTTAATTTAATTTCATAGGAAGTTGAAACTAGAAATAAAAGGAACACAACAAAAGAACACACACTAACACAAAAATAGTTTGAGGTATGCGAAGGCACCATAGAGATTAGGAGGAGAAGAATACCACTAAACTTAATAGGTAAGGGGCCAATAACTACAAAAAATAAAAAATAAACTAAAAATATTGCGAAATATTTTTATTAATGCTTCCCAAGCAAGGGCACAAGTGAGTAAGGAAAATCAATGGATAAGGAAAAGAGGCTAAAAATTGAAACACAAAGTCTAAAGAAGGTAAAAAAATACAAGGAAAAGATTAATGAAAAAAACATGGAAATTTTAAAAAATAAAATTAGACATATCAAATACCATTTCCTCATCAATGATGTGTACACAATGGCTACTAGATAGTATAGAAAGTTTATAGCACACAGTGAGAGAAACTCTATTGAATTTAGATTTAATATCACAAAATATTTAAAGAATTTTTTTATAAAAGTGAACATATTAGAATCCATATCCCTTCCTAGTCAAAGGGGTCTACTGCGAGAGGTCTTCAACAAAAAAGAAAGGAGTTGCAACAAAAGTGGGTATCCCAAGTCAACCCAGCCTAGTCAAGTTGAATAATAAAACTTAATAGCAGAGGATCCTTTTAATATTTAGGTTATTGCAGTGGAAATATTGAATGCTTCAAATTATAGAACCCTAAAACCACCATCATCCTATTTGACCATAAAAATTGAGAATGATCTACTAAGAAGTTATAGTCAATACTTGGGTAGCTGTAATAGTGATGTTAAAAGCTATTTATGGAGAAATGAGACTACCATATACAAGGACCACTAGGCATCTAATTTACATATTAGGATGAATTTTGTAGGGGTTCTAAAATATTTGATCATGACCATAGCAAAGCATATAGAGTTGCTAGTAGCCCAAGAAATGATAGAAATCAACCTTCTATATTTCATCATTTTGCTATCAAGAGAATAGACTTGTAAGTTGTTTAGGGATGAAATATATAAAGGTACTAGAAGATGGAAATATGACCCAAATTGATAATGAGCCTCTATGCAACTACCTGTTGTAGAAGTTAGACAAAGATGGTATGGTAAACTAAAATGAATTACCAGAATTTATGGATGATGAAGTCCTAGAAGATGATCAAATATATGAAATTAACATGATCATGAATGCATTTGAATATTATGGAGATTCTAAGGTAAAATTTGAATAAATTGATATGGGTAAATCCTTAATATATGAAGAATTAAATAACATCCTAGCTCTAACAAACTATTAGGCACAAGGGTCTGATAAAGCATGGGTGATGCATTTTGATGGTGCAAGAACAAAAAATGGAGTTGGTGCTTGCATCTAATTCATTGATCCTTATGGTGCATAAACTAATTTTACATGTAGGTTGTCATTCAATTGCACTAATATTGTGGCTAAGTATTCATCATTATGCACTAGCCTAATAGAAATTCAAAATATGGGAATAAAAAAATTAAATGTAATTGGAAATATTGAGCTGGTCATAAATCTAGTCAATTTCCAATGTACCACTAAGAACAAACATATGAAGTCATATACACACTAAGTTTTATATTTTATGGAAAGCTCAACATTCATGAAATTAAGATAATTCCCTAGTAGTTGAACATAAAAATAGATGAGCTAGCATCCAAGGTAGTGAAATTTGATCCCACCTCCAAAATTTAGTATGAGAGGTGTTATTTAGGCCAATAGTCAACATATTTGATTATTGGAAATTCTTCAACAACAATGATCAAATAAATGAGTACCCCATCAAAGAGGCTTAAGATATTGAAGAAAATAATGAGTATGGGAATGATATAAAATATGGGGTAATTTGTCTAAAGGCCAATTGGTTACCAAAGGGTTTAATCACACTAAAAATTCTATCCAATCTAGATAATAATGTAAGGAAATATAGCATCAATATGAAGGCCTCTTCCTACCATCCCATTAAAAATACCAAAGGAAACAAATTTTTGTTAGGAAATGAATGAACCAAAGAAGAGATTTATCTATTCAAATAAATCTATGGTAAATATGAGGATATCATCACATGGTCTTATGAGTATTTGAAGGTATATGACAAAATCATCATAGAGCATATCATTTAACTAGAACTTGATTCAAAGAATTTTAGGTGGAAGGAAAGGATTTTGAATACCAAAATTGATGCAGTTATGAAAATGAGTTGCTAAAATACCTATTGGAAAGATCATCTTCTTGATCAAGTACTCCATGTAGACAACCAACCTACTATTAGTTTGGAATAAAATGGAACATCAAGTTGTGCATTGACTTCAGGAATATCAATAGGATATTATTAAAATATCACTACTCCCTACCTACAATTGATCAAATCCTATAGAAGGTGGAAGAGTCATAGGTATTTTTACTTCTAGATGGTTTCATAATATATAACCAAATTTGTATCAAGTATAATGATCAACATAAAATGACTTTTACCACTAAATGGGGAGCTTTCATCTATCAAAGAATTTATTTTGGATTGTCAAATACAAGGCCCACTTTCCAATGAGACATGGATACTGCCTTCAAAAATTAGTTAGTGAGATCATCCTCATTACCTTTATGATTAAACTATCTTTTCAAAATAAAAACACAGGTATATTAAATACCTAGAATATTTCTATTAGAGGTGTAGGGAATATGGAATCTCACATAACCCTAAAATATCCATTTTCATGGTCCAAGAAGAAAAACTATTAGAGCATATGGCATTGAAATATGGCCTAGCCATATATCTTCATAGGATAAAAGTTTTCCAAAACTTTTCTCTACCCATGTGAGTCAAATTGATCTACTTATTCCAAGGTTAAATCTAGTTTGTAGCCAAGTTCATAACCGATTTTACATAACTAGTTTGGCCAATTACTAAAATGTTAATAAAATGCAACTCTAGTTTAGATTGGAGAAGGAAAAATATCCATTCAAGACATAAAATGCACCATCACCAAAGCCCCCATCCTTTCCAACCTAAATGTCTCCAATAAATGAGAGCATTATTATAGTACTAACTCAAAACAATGATAAGAATGAATAAAATCTTATTTCCTTTATGAGTTAAGTCTAGAACTATGAATAGAGGTACACATTTATTGAAGAACATGTATTTTCTAGCATGAAAACCCTAAAACAATTTAGGTACTATCTATAAAAAAGCAAGACTAACTTCTTCTTAGGCCACCCTGATGTTTGGTTTACTATGTTATACGATGAACTAGGAGAAATGAGAGTAGGGTGGATAAACAAAATCCAAGCACTTGATATAGAGATCAAATCCACTAATCTCATGAATGGAGTGGATATATGTGAAAACCTTGTAATGTTTGTCCTAAAATATCAGGTAGCCCTAGTGGAATAAGAAGAGCCTAATGGTCAAACAAGTTGGATGGGATACATGATAACATGAAAATCTCTAAAGGGAATAACACCCAAAGAAAGGGCCGAATTTAGGTAGAAGTTTATGCACTATGCATGGCTAGATTGTGTATTTTTATAGAAATTATATAATGGTGTCTTGCTAAGGTCATTGAGGAAGAGATAATAACAACCCTAATTAAGTAATACCACAATGAAAGAGGGCATTATTCTATGCCAAAAATACCACATAAAATCTCAAGACTAGGGAATTATTAGCCCACCATATTTTTTGATTATTTTCAATAGGTAAAGAATTGTAAATCCTATCATATATTTATGGAAAGAAGAAAAAAACACCAATGCCCCTAAAACTAGTCATTATTACTGAACCCTTTTAGTAGTAGGGCTTATAATTTATCAGTAAGGTCAATCCCTTATCCAATGTAGAATATAAATGGATTTTTATTGCAATTGACAATTTTAAAAAATGGACTGAAGTAGTTCTTATCAAATTAGCTAATTAGAAAGCAGTTGTTCAATTTTTGGAGGATATCATCACTAGATTTAGGAATACATCTATGATAGTCACTAATAATGACACTTCATTCAATGAAATTTATGTTGGAATATTATCTTGTACTCAAAACATTCTCCATATATGATCCCGAGGGTAATGGTCTGATAGATTATGCTATACAGAATGTTGTAATTATCCTAAATAATATCATAGCCAAATCATAGAGGAATTGGTATACTAAACTATGGAAAGCACTATGGAGGAATGGGTTACACCAAAGGCTACTATAGGGTCATATCCTTACAAGTTAATCTTTGAAAAGGAGGCTATAATATTAGTCAATCTATAACTACCTTCCCCTTAAATATCACAACTATTAGAGCTAGAGGAAAATTATATCAAACCAATGCAAGTGTTATTAAACACATTTCTATCCCTATAAGAAAGAGAAAATATGTTGAAGAAATGATCCAACATCATGCAGTGAATAAAATATGGTTTGATAAATGATACACTAAGATGGATTATAAGGATGAAAAATTAGTGTTTAACTGGAACAATGATAGATCTAAACTAGAGGATCATTAGAAATTTAATTCTCTTTGGAGAAAACCATATTAGATTCTCCAAAACATGGGTTTAAATGCGTACAAGTTTACCACAATGGATGGAAGGTTGTTGCCGATTTTAATCAATGGGTAAAATTTATGATCCATCTAATGAGGGTCTAATACCAATAGAAATATAAAATATACTCATAACCCCTTTGTTTTTTTTTGCTTTTTTGGGCTACTATTCCTATTTCTATCTCTCATTTTACTCTATAAAAGAATTTCATATTTGTCTTCCCATCATTCTCCCTCTCAAAATTGTCTTCTTCTCATTGATATTTAAAAAAAACAAGGTATAACAAGTGAGTTAATTTCTTGCCTCATTGAATGATTTGCTTGACAAGGCGAGTGAATTTCCCACCAACACCATACTCGACAAGCCAACCAATAGAGTGGGTAAATCAATTTGATTAAGGCTGATCTACTCATCCAATACATTTATGGTCAGGTTTAAGTGGGGTTTATAAACCCTCCTAAGGGCCCAAATTCCTCTCATTAGCAAACACTAACCATTCAAACACCAACTGACTCATTCCCTTATGCATGAGCAAAGTGGCCCTTGCTATAATTGTTATCGATCTCTTTGTAAAAGTGCCCATACAATTTGAGCCAAATGGCCCCCACCTATGGCATCTTGGCCAAATGTTTTTTGAATTTTGACACGCTTGATTTGTCATAACAAAAAAATATGCCTCTTCATTTGATTAAACCACTCAACTATGTGTACCCACGTTTACCCTTTTCAATCTATGAAAGAAAAATTTCCCCTTTTCAATCTATGCAAGAATAACTTTTATGCACTCTTTGTTCCTCTAGTTGGATGGTTCAAACCCCATAGGGGCTCCCTACTAAGTTGATTGTGCTCCATTAAGAGGGTATGAGTAAATCATCCATGACCTTAGAATTTAATTTATTTTCCAAGTTCTCAACATATAGTGAATCACTAACATCCTTGAGTGACTTGCTCAAACACCTCAAATACCTACATTTTCTGATCAAGTCTCCTTATGCTAGTGAATTGCTTTCTTCTCTTAGCAAATCGCTTATCAATCCATAAAAAATTTCCACTTTGGTAGAGTAAATTATTTAATCATCTCATTTAGAAAATATATCCTTGAGTCAAGTGAATTGCTCCCTAGGCTGAGACTTAACAATTTTTCCCTTGTCTTCCCAAAAATCAAGTGTTTTCCATTCCATCATCATGGATACCACTTCCACCTCCACAAGCCCTTCCATACCCGAAACCAACTTTGTTTCTTCATCCACCACCATTACTGCCCCTCAAGTGTCAGCAATAGTAGTACCAATAAAGGCAGAGATACATAAGGTAGAGCCTGCTAGAGAAAAGGGTAAGATATAAAATAAGAGAAAAAACACACTCTTGCATGAAGATTAGGAGAGCTCTTTGATGAACCATATAGAAGAGTGAAGGAAATAAAATACAAACTCCCTAGGAAATGTAAGGAAGGAAGCCTTAAGAAGATTCAATCATGGGATAAAAATAGATTGTTGAAGTGTAAGATGGGTTTGGATCTTGATACACCCAATGAAATTGGTGCAAAAAGTTTAAAATTATTTAGAGCTTATGGAAGTGTGTGTCAAAAGGTATGATTTCACTAGGAATAACATTAGACCCCCTTAATGTATAGAAGAGTATTTATTCATTTGGAAGGCAAGAAAAAGAAATATGTAAAATGTAGTTGATGACCCAACCGTGTGGGTCACATGCAACCCCAAGATCCATTTAAATTGCTATTACCATTTTGATCCAAACTATTTTTGGGATTTCTTAATCCCACAATTGAAGAACCCAAATAAGGATATTTATTTTAGCATCCCATTGGAATTAGGCTAGTTCAAATATTAAATTGGTGCTTGGGGGGAAATTAAATGCATAGGTATATGAGGAACATGTTTCTCTCCTTCATGTAGTTAATACCTACTATAGACATTCACAAATAGTCAACTATGCTAAATATATAATGGACCAAATAAATAATTAGTTGGTGTTTAAGGAAGAAATAAAGTTCACTTATACCTCCTACCTAGTTTGTATCATATTGTATTAGAAGAACAACTGGTTCCCTTCCCTCCAAATAGGAAAAATAGGGTCAAATGAGCAACCATTATCTATGGTGGGTTGCATGGACTTGCAATGTTGAGAAGTAGTGAAAATGTTTTATCACTTACATGATGTAATGTATAATGCTATCATGGAAAAGATGAAAGGTAATGCACCTAGGATATCAAATGAGACATGAGACCTATTGAGATCAGAAAAGTGACCTAATAATAATTACTACCTAGGGGGATCACACACATTCATCCTTTTATTTGGATTTTTAGCTAAGCCATTGGAGCTATTGACATGCATGCTAAACTATTTATTCAACCTTGACTATGTTAGGAAACTCGACTATGTGGAGCTAAGGTATTTAAGAGGTCAAAAGAAGACCACCTTCTACCTACTCAAGTAGAAAATCATAAGAATCACACCAAAGCTATGGGATTTCCACATGGTCATGTTGGAGAATCTGAGAGATATGAGACAAGAATAACTTGATGATGTATAGTCCAATGGTTTTAAGGGCTACTTTCAAAATTAGTTAGAATACAAGGGTTTTCACACATTTTTGTGCATGAAAAGAGGTATGAAATTTAGGAGGAAAACCCCTATAAAGGATTAGTCCAAACCACTTTGGGGAGTGACTAAGGGTACAAAGATAAAATTCAACAATGTATTCCAATCTGCAAAATGTTATATCTTCTATGCTAATGGGAAAGTTAGGTATGATTTATTCTTAATGTTAAAACCAACCATCAAGCATTAAGGGCCCTAGAGAAGCTAGGATAATTGAGGAATAAAATCCTTGTTTGATAAATACTGTAGTATAAAACTAGAACAATAACAAGACTATTACATGAAGGTATCTTTTATGAGTAGTTCTTAGTCATTTGGGATGAAAAACATAAGAGGATCTCCAAGTGACAAATAATAATAGGAGAAACTCCATAGATTTTTCTAAGTCCACCTTTGCTTGGTGTCTAAAATTGCAATATCTATAGTTCCAACAATGTTGGCTATCATAAATGTTGTAGTTCAAGAAATGTCTAGGAAGAGGCTTCAAAAATAGGAAGATAACCCTCATGAGTCTATGTTCTAGAAGCTAGTGATGCAAAAACAAATAAAGCAATAAGGAACCACCTATCTTGAAGAGGTAAAAACCCTTAAGGAGGAATGCCTCCCAAGTTGATGATGATCAAAACTGTGACCACCCCTTTACTACCACTTTTATTTCCCTTTGTATTATTCTTGATTTTTTCTTCCTCTTCATTTATTCTATTGGTACTCCTCCTACATCTTATTTTTCCACATTATTTTCATCATTCACTAGTGCGGATATTGATTCTCCCAGAGGCACTCTACCTCCCACCATAAATCTCATTTATAACACTACACCAATCACCTTGTTTCCTAAGCCTACAGTTTTATTCACCACTTCACAACCTCTGGTTGTCTACACTACAAGCCCATATCCTTCATTTCTAGTCTCTCTATTAGCTAGAACACTAGCTTAGCTGGCAATAATGACATCCACCTCCACTTTACTATTTGTTCCCATTTTCACATAACTTGTTTCACCTATCATTTCAATATATTTTCCATGCCATCCCTTCATGTAGGAAAATAAACTCATCTTGTAAGCAATGACATCATCCATATCCACTCTTATGATTGACCCTACAAAAATAGCCTTAAAAACCAAAAAATCAAAGCACCCAACCTAACCTTTGTGTGGAGCATTGCTAGTGAGCCAAAAGAAACACATATCTAGGAAACATTTGATTATATTTTAGATGAAGGTAGAAGAGTATAAAAATAATACAATGATTAAACAAAAATTTTGATTCTCTAGTCATCATGTAATTTTAGTTGTCTTCTAGGGATAACAAAGTCATAATTGTTATAGTCCCAAACAACTCTTCCAAACTCACCATAACACTTATTAACTTCACCAAAACATTTTTTTTTTTGAAAAAATTGAAAAAACTTGTATTAAAACAAAGAACAGTTACAAATGGGAGTAAACACATCCCTACCAAGAACAAAGAAACAAGATTACAAGCGCAGAGCGCAAAAAGTCAACACTTTCCACCGCAGAGCGCAAAAAGTCAACAAGGCGCGAAAACGCGACATGTCGCGATATCGCGACAATCAAACCAGCCTTGGCCGCGCCAGAGCAACAAGTCACGAAATCGCGACATGTCGCGATATCCCGCGGCGCCTGATCACCAAAAGTGTCACGAAATCGCGACGGCTTTTCCCCTTGGCGCCCCATCACCAAAGGTGCCGCGATATCGCGACGAGTTTTCCCAATGGCGCCTGATCTCCAAAAGTGTCACGAAATCGCGACGAGTTTTCTCCTCAGCGCCCATCCTTCAAAAGTGTCGCGATATCGCGACGAGTTTTCCACTTGGCGCCCAGTCTTCAAAAGTGTCGCGATATCGCGACGATTTTTCCCCATGACTCCTATTCGCCAAAAGTGTCGCGATATCGCGACGAGTTTTCCCCTCGGTGCCCAATCCTCAAAAGTGTCACGATATCGCGACGAGTTTTCCACTTGGCGCCCAGTCTTCAAAAGTGTCGCGATATCGCGACGAGTTTTCCCCATGGCGCCTGTTCGCCAAAAGTGTCGCGATATCGCGACGAGTTTTCTCCTTGGCGCCCAATCTTCAAAAGTGTCGCGATATCGCGACGAGTTATCCCCTTGGTGCCCATTCTTCAAAAGTGTCACGATATCATGACGGCTTTTCCCCTTAGTGCCAATTCTCCAAAAATGTCATGAAATCGCGACAACTTTTCCCCTTGGCGCCCAGTCGCCAAAAGTGTCACGAAATCGCGACGACTTTTCCCCTTGGCGCTCATTCTCCAAAAGTGTCACGAAATCGTGACGTCTTTTCCCCAAGGCGCCAATTCTCCAAAAGTGTCACGAAATCGCGACGATTTTTCCCTTTGGCTCCCATTCTTCAAAAATGTCATGAAATCATGACGGTTTTTCCCCTTGGCTCCTATTCACCAAAAGTGTCGCGATATCGCGACGATTATCCTCCTTGGCGCCCCTGCTCCAAAAGCGTCATGAAATCGTGACGACTTCCAGCCAAAGGCCGCGATGGCGCAACAGGTCACGAAATCGCGACAGCTTCCCACCAAAGGCCACGACGGTGCAACAGGTCATGAAATCGTGACAGCATCTCTCCAAGGGCCGCGACAGCGTGACATGTCGCGATGTCACGACAGGTTCCCTCCAAAGGCCGCGACGGTGCAACCTGTCGCGATATCGCGACAGCTTCCCTCCAAAGGCCGCGACGGCGCAACAGGTCATGATATCACGACAAAAACCACCCTTAGCATAAACTTTGCTCATTGTCTCAAGGATCGTTCAAGACCCTGCCTAATCACTTCATCCTCCACAGGCATGTCACTATGCAGCTGCACCCCTACCTCTTTCTCAGCACCCATCTTTGCAAGGAAATCGGTCACCTTATTTAAATCTCTACTCACATAGACGGGGATCACATCATCTAATTCCCTCCATAGTTCCTTGATTTGAGAGACCAGAATCCGCAACCTCCATGCTTTCGAAGCAAAGTTCCTCATGCAGTCTAGAGCGCCAACCAGAATTTGAGAATCAGACTCGAGAATTATCTTCCTGTGTCCTTGATTAACAGCCCAGATGGAAGCAGATTTAATAGCAAAGGCTTCTGCTTCATTGTTTGTGGCTCTTCCCGGACCTTGCATTTCCCAATAGAGCACCGACCCGACATGATCCCGGCACACTACACCAATTCCAGCACTACCCGGATTGCCTTTTGCAGCTCCATCAGTATTGATTTTGATCCAACCTTCTGGGGGAGGTTTCCAGCTAGCTCTGTCCTGTCTCTCTTGCTCTACAGCTCCCTCTTCCAGTGGCCCAGGACCAACCTGATTTTCCTCTTCAGCATAGATGGCAACCGTTTTCGCGACTTTGCTCCAGATGACCTGCCAAATTCCATCTAGCGAGGAGAAGGTTTCTCTAAAAATACGAGCATTTCTCTCCAACCACACCTGCCACCAGATGAAAAGTAAGCCAAGCTCCCAACCAATTCGAAGAGCTTTAGATTTAAATCTACCTCTCTTCCATCTTTCCCAAATATTGGTCCGAGTCAGATCACCATTAGCCTGGAGTTTATAGTGAGAGAACCAACGCTTCCAAATCTGACGCGTGAAAGGGCACTCAAACATCAGATGATCAGTTGTTTCCTCATTCTTGTGGCATAAAACACACTGAGATGGACCGATGATTCCTCTATTTTTGAGATTGTCAAAGGTGAGAATTCCATTGTGCATAAACTGCCAGGCAAAGAAATTCACTTTCGGCCAGCCCTTGGAATGCCATATCTTCCTCCAATCTTGAATCGAAAATAAATGTGGGGGAGGCTCTGGGAGGATCTTATCGTATCCGTCCTTCACTGTATATACCCCAAGGTTCCCATAGCCCCAAGCTAGTTCATCCTCCTCGTCTCTCCCTGTGAGAAACCTTTCTGTCAAGATTTTGGTCAAGATGGGTGCCAGCTCCGGAGGGATTGTAATTGGCCACTCCTCCAACCGCTTAAACTTCTTGAACTTATACTCCCCCAATTGGCTAGTGTTGAAATAACTCTCAATATGGACCCAGCCCTTGGCTTCTATGGCGGATTTAATTGGTTGCAATTCGGGAAACTCAGCAATGATGGGTGGGTACTGGTCCCATGAATCAGTCCAGAAACGTGCCTTCTCCCCTCTCCCCACTTTCCAAAACAATTGGTCTTTAATAACCTGAGATCCAAGCTTGAGAGCCTGCCACACTAAGGATCCATTACCATCCAGAGGGAAACGGCCCACTTCATTGGGGTGAACATGACCCAAGTATTTACTGGTTAGGATTCTACTGAATAAGGATGTTGGTTGGGAAATCCACCTCCAGTATAGTTTTCCAGCCAAAGCTTTGTTGTTAAGCTTGGAGCTTCTCAGTCCCAGCCCTCCTTTTTCCTTGGGCTGGGTAACTTTATCCCAACCAACCAAGGCCCATTTCTTCTCCCCTTTTGCTCCTTCCCATAAAAATCTTCTAGCCATTTTGTCCAGCTCTTTCCAAATAGAATGTGGGGCAGCCAGGATAGAGAATTTATAGATTGGCATGGCTTTGAATAACGAGCTGTAAGAAAGTTAATCGGCCCCCATAGCTTAACCATTTATGAGACCAATGGTTCATTCTATCTTTGATGCCATCCAAAAGATCCTTCCAGATATCTATTTTTAATTTTTTGAAATGCAAAGGAACCCCCAAGTAAACTCCTGGAAGAGAGGTCCTAGTGAATCCCAAGATCTCTATAACTCTGTCCTGTAGCCTTTGGTCAAGATTGAAGAAGACCACTTTGGATTTTTTATCATTGATGACTTGGTTTGAGGCCCTAAGGTAGACATTAAGAGTATCTCCGATTCCTCTAGCTTCCCTGAACTGGCCACTCCAACCAGTCCTGTATCATCCACAAACTGTAAGTGAGTCAAAACTTCCTCACCCACCTTGATACCTATTATCAGGCCTTGATGTCTTCTCCTCAAGAAGAGTCTACCTAATCCTTCAACCAAGATGAGGAAGAGATAGGGAGAGCAAGGGTCCCCTTGACGAAGACCACGTGTGGCTCCAAAAGGTGGCGAGGGAAGCCCCTTGATTAGAACAGAATAAGAAGGCGTAGAAACACAACTCATGACCCAATCTATCCAGTCCTGAGAGAAACCAAAGGCTGCCAACATCTTTGACAGGAAGCCCCACTCCACCCTATCATAAGCCTTGGACATATCCGAGTTTAATGAACATTCCTTTATTACCAGATTTTTGCATTGTATGGATTGCCTTCTGGGCGAGGACCACCCCATCCAAGATCTGTCTACCCTCTACAAAACCCCCTTGCTCCGAGGAAATGATGTTATGAAGGAGAGGTTTTAGCCGTTCAGCCATTATCTTTGTGATTATTTTATAAATCACGTTGCATAAGGCAATAGGTCTGAAATCAGAGATATGAACCCCCTCCTCCCCTTTTGGAATTAAAGTGATGAAGGTATGATTTATTGCCTTAAGCATTCTTTTATTAGTTCTGGACTCCTCTGTGACAGCCAAAACATCCTCCTCCAAGGTATCCCAAAAGGCCTGAAAAAACTCAATAGGAAAACCATCTGGACCTGGAGATTTGTCGGTGCTCATTCCAAAGACCACATTCTTCAGTTCATCTCTATCAATGGGTCTAAGAAGGGCCTGATTTTCTTCTTGAGAGATAATAGAGGGTATGACATCAATAACTTCATTTTGAGCCTCCACATCTTGCTCCATACTTTCCTTAAAAAGTTTAGAAAAATAATCCATTGAGTGGGAATGCATACCAGGAAGAGTATCAAAGGAGTGTCCATTCTCATCTTGAAGGACTTCCATGTTATTCATCTGTCTCCTAGCACGAGGTGATCGATGGAAAAATTTTGTATTTCTATCTCCTTCTAATAACCAAGTGTTTCTTGCTCTCTGTTTCCAGTAAGTCTCCTCTTGGTTATCAATGTCCTCAACCGCTTTGCGCAAGGCATCATCCTCGGTTTTAAGTTGCTCAGTAATTGTTCCTTCCACTGAAGTGTTTTTGCACCTCTTCCCATCGGCCACCAAGGGAGCTCTTTGGAGCTGGAAATCTGACTTATTAGCTTGCCTCCATTGTTTCAGTTTAACTTTGACAAAATGAAGTCTGTTTGTGGAATTTAAACATTGTTGTCCCAAAAGGTAGACGACCTTCTTCCCACCACTGCGGAATTTTCTTTCGAAGATCCTCCTTTTGTAACCAAAAATTCTCAAATTTAAACGGTTTGTGGTGCTGCCCTGTCATAGTCCCTCCCTCCAACAAAATGGGAAAGTGATCTGAAACTGGGCCCTCCAAAATCTGGAATTTAATATTCCACTTAACAAATGCCTCCTCTGAGACCAGAAAATGGTCTAGCTTTACCTTCTGCTTGTGTGGCTCCCTCCTCTTGTTAGTCCAAGTAAAGTAGGTTCCAGGGCCTTTGATATCCACTAGGTGAAAGGCCTGGACTTGGGCAATCGGAAGCCGGTCCCCTGGATCCAAAACTGGGGTTCCACCTTCCTGATCTCGAGCGAGATAATTTAGCATTAAAATCCCCGGCAATAATCCGGTCTAAATCTTCCCTTGAGGACCTCATGTTGTGTACGACTTTCCATTGGAGCCTCCGGCCATCAATGCTTTGAGCCCCATAAAAATTTGTAATTAAAACATGTTCGAGTTGTGACATTATTCCTAAAATGAGATGTGAGAACACCCCTCCAAGCTATATGTTCTATTGCGAGTCCATTCCGAGAGGGTTCCAAAGAGTAACAATCCCCCTAGAGGCACCTTGGGCAGCCACATCCATATAACCAGCGCCCCTCCATATTCTACTAACTATTTTACACATAAGATCTAAAGACATTTTTGTCTCCTGGATGAGCAAAAAGTCTGTTTTGCATTTTCCTAAGAGTCTTTGAACAGCAGATTGATGGGTTCTATTGTTTAAACCCCTAACATTCCAAGATTGAATAATCATTGAAAACCTTGAGAGCAGTAAGAATCAATTGTCCTCACCGATCCTCCAGTGATCAGCTTGTCTCCTTGCATTGCTAGTAGATCCTTATTAGACTTTATGCCCGCTCCTTGAGAGTTACTATTTTTGGATCTCTTTTCCACCTGAGTAATCCCTAGGGCTGGCCTTTCTCTGTTCTTTTCTGCACTTCCCATGCTGACATCCTTAATTACTGGCTGTGCTTGGGAGTGTATTATCAATGCCCCTGGATTCTCTGGCTGCAATAACTCAGTGGACTCAATCACCTGTTCTAAGACAGGGGGAGATGAAGGAGAAGCATGAGTGTGGATGTTATTATCCTCAGTATTCCCATCCACTCCTTCCATGACTTGGTCCTCTTGATCCACTAGTGACTTAAAAATTTCATACCTATTGGCTGGCTTGAGTTGTGCTTGCTCCTTGCCATTTTTCTTTTGCTTTCTCCTTCTTTTGGGCTGTTCAAAGCCATCTTTTTGAACATCATTACCCTGAGGAGTATTGGATGGTTCTTTGACAAGAGTAGACTTACCCTCTGCGGGGCGATTTGGCATTCCAAGCGGAGCCTCCGCTTTTGTGTTCAAAATATTTGGACAAAACCGTGCCAAATGGCCATGCTTATGGCAAACTCTGCATCTGAAGGGCAGGGCCTCATAATCTAACTGTTGGATCCAGGATAGTCCTGCCAATTCAAGTTCCACCTCTGTCGGTAGAGGCTGGCTAATATCCATTTCCACGCAAATTCTTGCAAAGACAGTTGTGTTACCCTCTATGGTGTCCTTGGAGACGCCCAGATGTCTACCGAGGGAATTACCAATCATTTCCAGAACCTGCTCACCCCAAAACTCCATCGGGAGAGCGTACAACCGGATCCAAACCGGGACAGCCGTGGGTTCAATACGAGGATCGAAACCCACTCTCTAGGGTTGAACAAATAACCCTGTCGGACCGTGGTTCCTCTTTTCTGATTCAAATGCTCTGTTTCTATCGGCTAAAGAAGAGAAACTAATAATGAAATACCCATTGCTTATAAACCATAAGGAGTACTCACCGTGAGGCTCCCAGTTATGTCTGACCCGGGTATGCAAAAAATTTGGGGTAGGTCGGATACCCATGAATTTACAAATCGAGATCATGGTTAGCTCGGTAGATGATTGTGTCTTCGACCATCTTTGGTTCGATGACAATCTTAGGTCCGGAGGCGGATTGTGGGAGGCATCCATTAACTCGGTGTGCAGTTGAGCTCTTGCCAGCATTCTTGAAGAGCGTTTGAAAAGCATTCCTCTGAGCTTCGTCATTGGAAGACGAAGCATTTTCTTTTAGCATCTCAGCATATGAGCTCTTTCTCCCAGAGAGAGGATCTGGAGGAGACCCCATTGGGCCCTCCTGGGGCAGCAGACGATCCTTCAGAGTAACACTACGTCAACCCACCAAAGGCCCTGGATTTTCCTTCACTCCACAAACCCTAGAACATCGCCTGTCGCCTGCTCAAAAATTTTCCCGCCAAATCGCCAGAGCTCCGTTTCGAAAACCAGTCGTTCCTTCACCAAAACATTGTTAAAGTTGTATTTGAGTAGAATAAATTTGTATAATATTATCTAGATATCAAATAAACATCTAAGTGGTGGTACAAAATGACACACTTAAACAAAAGCTATAAAAATGGAAGTAGTGGTGGCCCAATTGAAGGCTAAAAAAGAACAACTCTAATAGGAAAATGAGACCCTAAGGAAAGACACTACAAGGAAAGATCAATTGTAGAAATAAGTTAAGGGCCATACGTTCCAACTTATTGAAATTAATAAGAATAAATGATAATTGGAAGATATCTTACAAAAACTTCTATATGGGTAGGACCAATTTAGAAAATAAATTGAATAAAAAAAATCTTAGCTAGAGAATGAAGTAAAGTATTTATAGGAAACCTAGTAGGGGAGGAATCATAAAATATCTGAAATCCAAGAGGAAACAATCAAATTTAAATGTGCAATGATAGACCAAGGGTAAGCCTCTAAAATAAAGAAGGTAAAATCCCTCTAGGACAACATCAAAGCTTAGGTGACAAGTGCCAAGAGGTACTTTGAATTTGTAGCCAATATAGAAAATAATATTAATTAGGTGGATGGAATCATCAAGTAAACTAAAGAGGAGGTGTATCTAAAGGAAATATGCTAGGAGGTACTCAAACTATAGGCCATGATAATAACTCAGGTGTAGCAGTTGGGAATAGACAAAAAAAACCTCATCAAATAGTTGAAGAAAATCCTTAATACCCAAAAAGACCTCCAAAGATACAATGATGCAATGACCTCTCTGGAAAAATCCATATATTAAACAAATAAATAAATTTAGGGGCTAGTCACTATTAGATTTTCTAATGTATTTCATTCTCAAAAGAAACTCCTCAATGATAACATCATTGACTTAATGATCAAAGAGGAGAAGGCTAAAGTTACAAATAGAATAACAATGGAATAAACCAAACAACTAGAAATATTGCTAGCCAAACAAAAGGAATTCTTTTATGGAGAACCTATATGGGGAATTGTAAGGATATGTAGAATAATTCATAAATATCTACTCGTTAGGAAATGAGGAATGCCAAAAGTTGTTGCGGCTATTACCATGAAGACAACATAAGGAGAACCAACAATTTTACAATTTTGTGGTATGGATTCCAATTTTGAAGACTCTATGACCAAGGATAAAGGAAAGATTTGAAATTTCTCACCAATTGATCTTGGTTCCCATGAAGTCACTAGAAATATAGTGACAAGTCACTACCTTAGAAATTTTATAATTTTGGAAGGTTACAAAAAAATTTAGATTAGTCAATCTAAACCTTTTAAAATTCCTCAATTTTTGGTAAGAGGAGGACATAGATTTATTGCCTCTACATGGATTGATTTTTTATAGGAGTGATATTATAGCAAGAAGTGATTATCTTGAAAGAGTTAAGCACTAGCAAACACGAGTTAATTGCTAATAGACTAGAGTGATTTGGTGGTCCTTGGAGCAAATTGCTTATGGATAAACAAAGAGGTAAAAAAGAGAAGCACAAATCTAAATGAATTTTATTGGAAAGTGATAATTGAGCATGTGGTGGCACCTTAAATGATTTTAGAATAATTCTAAAACCTTTAGAGAATTAATTAGAAGCGTCTAACATTTGGAGGTGCACCATTTTGTTAGAGATGCCCCCACATATTTACTTTCACCAAGAGTAAAAAATTCTTACATGAGGTAACTTAGGGATGGTTTTTCTAATAAATAAGCCATGGGATATATTATTAAGAACTTTTTTTTAATTTAGCGAAAAATCCCTTGCGGGATCACCTTGGTTTGAGAAACCATGACCAGGGGGTCCTGCACCATCAAAATCACCCAAGAGTTGCACCCGACCTTGATCACACCAACATTATAAACTAAATTTTGGGTATCCAATGTGCATTTGGTAGGGTGGAGATTCGAACCAGGGACCTCCCTTGGAGGATTGCCCTAGCCTCTCTAACTCACCTACAACACATGGGTATATTAGGAAGACCTTTTAATATTGATAAATATAGAGTTACTTTTTGTGAAATTCATATTGTGATTTATTTTCATGAGATTAATGACAAATCAATAAACCTTTTGTATTCTATTAATAATATTTCTCTACTAGGATATAGAATGTGTAGTTATTTTGGCACTAACCTTTTACCCATATTTCCATTTCTCTCATAATTTTGACTCATGAATGGGAATACAATATTTTATATTCATTTTTCTCATGTATTGATTGATCGTACACTTTCCTTGCTATAGTTTTAGTTGTATTTATTTTTAATCTGTTGCACCCTAAAATTCAAAAGTTATTTTCATGCATTTTAATTTCTATATTTGATTTCCATATTTTACTTTCTCACATTTAATTTCATGCAATTATATTAGACTATTTTATAGTTTAGAAATAAAATTAGGGACCCAACTTAAATCCAATGGTTGGAAGAGGATTATCCCTTCCATCCAACTTTGTTGAAACTAGAATTGAGGGTGCATAAAGTCAAAAAATTATCCAATTCGATAATGGGCCATATTTTTTATTGTTGAGATTTTGAAGGATAGCTCCTTTGATGTTCAACAATCTAGGGGTGTTGTAATCATCTTTCTCTCTCTACATCCTTGATTAATTAACAAATATATAAACTTTTGTTAATGATATGTCTTTAGTTCCTATAAAAATTGGACCACAACCATTTTTTCAAGTATGTAATGATTAGATCCTTTGCCTCTATAGTTCATTGTGAAACTAAAATTTATCACAAAATGGAAGCCTATAGGAAATAATATATTTTTGAACAATTGTAGATATAGTGATAAGTGCCTAGGGAAGTCTTAAATAGATACTATAAATGGGGATCAGATGGTAAATTAGTGCCTATTTTCATTCATAATTATATATATATATATATATATATATATATATATATAAGTACTAGTTTATGATGGTCTATATATATATATATATATATATATATATATATATATATATATATATAAGTACTAGTTTATGATGGTCTATATATATATATATATATATATATATATATATATATAGACCATCATAAACTAGTATGGAACAAATGCTCAAAGAGGGTAATGAGATAGGTGGAAAAAATTACCTAAAGTGCTCAAAATATGAAAACCTATTGATTTCACAATTTTATGGTAGTTTTGAGAAGAATAAATGTTTAGAGCAAGGTAGTTAACACCAATGTTCTCAATTGGATTAGTCTGAAGTTCAACCCCCTATGACTTGGACTCCCCTAAAACATTACTGAGGAATTATTCCACAATATTCAAATATAGAGTATCAAGCATGAGAATAAGAGGAGAATATGAGATATTTTAGACTAGGGAAGCAATAATTCCCATCACCTCATAAATTTTAAGTACACAAAAAATTTATGGTAACTCACATGCTAGAGGAAGAAGAGAAAAATTGTACCCATGAATGAAAGACTAGAGGAGATATGGATTGATCAATTGTGTGATGGCATACAATACCTTTAGCAAGGGTAATGCTGAGTCCCTCATAATATCTTTTTACATCCCTATTTATATGTATGTCCATGTTTAATAGGACATTTTATGAATGAAGAATACACAAAACAATTACCTTTGGTTAATCCTTAAACCTTTTGGATAATTTGTATGGTTAAGTTATTTTTATGGTTAATTAAGAAATTTATTTGAGCATATGATCAATATTTGATGTGTTTGGTTACTGGCCCCTTTTCCTATGGACTAGCTATTTCATTAACTGCATGTGATATAAGAAAATAAGCCATAAAAGCTACTTGTAAACAAATAGTCATCTATCACAACTTATAAAATCTTAAAACAACTATTATCAAACATAATTTTGTATGGCATTAATTAACCTATGAATATAAGATCTTATGCATAGTTATATGGTCCTTGAATATCATTGTTTCCATAGTTCTAAGGGTTCTATAAAAAGGATCAACATCTCAAACTTGAGAGGAGATCCTAAAGTAATATGTATGATATTATATCTATAACTAAATGAATTGAATTAGATATGAAGATGATAGAAATACAAAAAAAAATTATTTTAGAATTATTGAGATAATGAGGAAGATTTAGTGTTGATCAAAGCCACATAAAAGCACTCCCTCTCCTATTCCTATATTTGTAAGGAGTTGATTGGTTACAAATGAAAGTCTCCTTAAGAGGATTGTTATGGTTGAATCTATATTGATCCACTTTTAGTCATAGGTAATTGATAAATTATAACAACCTTAAGCCATATGATAATACAAGAAGTAGTCAAGTTATAATATATATTTGTTAACACTATATAGATAAATAGAGAGTGTTAGAAGAAATATACAGAGAGGTGAAACAAATTTTTTAATCTATAGAACTCTTGAGTAATAAAAATCAATGATTTCAATACAAGCATGAGTTGAGGATCTCTACTTGGAAGAATGCATCGCACCCTCACAAGTTATTAATGTAATAGGTAATGATTAGTGTTTTCATTTCAATATATTTTCTAGTTAGTTTATGTTTTATTTATTTACTTAAATAAATCTCCTTAAATGAAATCAAATTGATAGTGAGCTATAGTTTTGCATATTAGTTAGATTGCAATGATGTATTCATTTCTTTCAATGATGGTAGTTTGCATACATGTGATGTCACTTCTAAAGCAATTATGCTATAGATATATTAAAATAAAAGTTGAATTATTATTTAATTGCATGAGTTGATGCAATTTTTTGATTTATCATTTTGAGTCAATTCTAAACATAGATAATAAGAGCAATAAATAAAATTGATATTCCTAGGATTAAATCATATTTTTTCAGTGAATTAGAACTTCTAAGGATGAAAATAGGAAACCAAGCATGGTAGTTAAGATTAAATAGTTATTTCTTTGTAGTGCATATATGGTGCAAGGTATGCCATAGGTTTACTAATGTCAGATTGACAAGATATATAGTGAACACATCATGTGTCATAGACTAGATGAGGTAAAATATAGCATCATAATATTGGAGATAGGATTAGTTGATCATAGAAGATATATAGATGAGTTCCATACTAACCAATGCTAGTGTATAACATATGTATTATGTATCATGGCTATACAAGAACTAGGATATATATTACATAAGGAAAATGTGCTATTTTCCAAAAACCTATGGTTATACTTTAGCCCATAACTAACACTCAAAATATAGTAAATTTAATTTTGTTACTAGTGTTAATTTTGGGTTTTTTATGTTGTTCTCATCAAAATTAAGGTATAGTTTGTCTTGAATTCTTTACTGTTTTAGCAATCCTTGGTTAAGGAGTAAAGTAGTACATTTCGAGTATGATGGTTAGATGGTATAGTTATTTTGTATATTCCATGTATGTTAACCACTTGAAGCAAGGTGGAATTGAACGTAAAGCTTTTTATAATTTATCACTCTAACAAAAAAACAAGTTAAATTAAAAAATATTAAAAGGTACTTAAACAGGAAAATAATTTGTAAGAAAACAAAAGTTATAGAAGTAGATTTTGTTTAAGATAGATAATAATAATTAGAGTTCTCTCTCTACACACATACACACACCCACCCACATGCACACATATTCACATATGTGTGTGCGTACACACACACCCACGTACACATGCACACAGCGTGCACACACATGAACATAAATTTTAATCTCTTTTACATACTACTATCTTTTGTTCTAATATTTGGAGTATTTCCTCATCATCCTCTAGTTCTTGTGCGTCAGGAATGTCAAAATATTGTGATGACTATCCTTGTGAATGATGTTGTCCATGTGATATTTCCCTTGGAGGTTGGTAAAGTTCTTCATCAATTTACAAGTGCATCTAATTTCCTTCTATAAAGTTACATCTTAGCAGATGATGCCTGAGAGAATTATGCCAACTTTTATCAGGATATTTTCCTCGAAAATTTAAAGTAATTTGGATTTTCACAAAATATTTTTTTGGGAAATATGATGTCATCAAGTTTATTAGCATCCATAAAATATTGGATCATATGTGCTATTTAAATTATCCATCTAGCATTAGTCACTAGACCATTGATTCTTCGTACTAAGAAGACATGAAATCAACAATAAGATAATACTGGGAAGTAATTTTGTTTGTTGCTAGAAATAATTTGCATTTTTTCTAAAAAATTCAAAACAAACATCAATAGAAACTAGAGGGTATGTGGACCAATGATTTACCTATGAAAACATGTTTATATAGGCCATTTCCCTTGTTAAGTCATTAGGTAATGCATTCTCCTTGCCAGGAATATACTCTACTAAAAATTAGTATTTGGACATAATAGTTTACCACCAGTCATATCTACCTCTACAGAGTTGGGTTGACACCTATTTATTCATAAACTATTTAAAAATATTACTATTAGTCCTGATAAGAAATTTTTGATGTCATGAATTTTTTAATGGCTTTGAAAATAGCTAATATTTCCTTCTCATTTGGCCAAAAATTCAGCCCATATTTTTGAAATAAGCCACTTATATACATAGATATTTTTTTCTAGTCTTGTATTTTGACAAGCAATATTATACTCCAATGTTCAAAAGAAGAATTAGTTTGAAGGATATATAACCTTGTAAAGCATGATTCTAATGTAAGCAATTCTAGACAATCGTGCTCAAGTCTTATGTTGTATGTGTTGCTTGTGGTGACCATTTAAATGGTTTTGTAACCATTACTATCTTGAGTGGCTTGGTTTTCCTAACCACATCTTGAATATAAGAATGAATATAATTGATACAACCTAAAAACCTCTAGATTTGTTCTACAGACTACAAATAGTCTAAAAATTGACTTATTTTGTTAAGACATGAGGTTGCATGTAAATTTGACCATTTTTTAGAGTTACTCCTAAAAAATCTACTTGATAAACAATAAATACAAAATTCTTTAAATCAGCTGATAAACTAATTACATGGTCTGGTATTATTATTTTTAACTTCCTTAAGTGGTCTAAGTGTTCTTTAATATTATCAAAATACAATAAGAATTCATCAATGTAATTGGCCACAAAATAATAATAAGGATGGAAGGTTTGATCCATTCTCATCTAAAACTGTGCAGGGACATTCTTTAGCCTAAATGGCATGACAAGCTATTCAAAAATCCCAATTTATGTATTAAAGGCTATTCTATGAATATATGTAGGCTTAATATTTATTTGATGATAACCTAAAATGCAATCAAACTTGGAGAAAACTTTACCTCTTGCACAATGTTGTATCAATTGTGCTTTTTCTAGAAGAGGCCAATTGATGGATTTTGTAACTATAGTATGAAGGATATAGTTAACCACCATACGTGCTTTGATTTTTTGATTTTTGAATGATTTCTTACCACAAAATATGAACATGCATATGTTGCAGTAGAAGGATAGATTAAACCCTTTGGACATAGTTCTACAACGTGCTTCTGGATCTTAGCATCATCTTCTTTACTTAAGATAATCTTCTTTCCTTTAACCAAAAGCTAATGAAGTGTAGGAATTTTTATTTCTAGAGAATTCACACTCCAATGTTGTAAGGGACGTTCCACAAAACAACTCATCATTTCCTATTTTTTTGTAGCCAGTTGATAAGGATAAATCTTGCATTGGAAATAGTTAAATTAAGACAAAAAGGAATGATTTGTTATAGCATGTGCCAATTGATATTGAGGGATCAACCTACTATGATTTTAGTTATTTTGTGTGAAAATTTGTTGAGATTCTATGCACTATGAACTGCGAACTTTAAATTTTTAATGTTTAAATCTAATCAATGTTGCCCTATAGTACAGGTATCCATGAAATATAGAAAAATAATTCCAAGTCCTACATCATAGTCTAAATCATTGATTTGCATAAAATTAGTAATTAAAACATGATTACCAATCTGAAATGGAACCTTATTTGCAACATTCTTAAGGTTTCTTCTTCCATTCATTATAGAAACTTGATAATATTCTTTCTTAGAAGTTAACTACTAATCATAAGCTATTTGATGAGCAAAGTGTATGTTTGATCTAGTATCAATGAAGGCTACATACTTAACAAAATTTTCATTATCATCTTTTATAATTCTAAAAAGAATCAATATTGCAGACTATAAAGTAACTATGATATGAATATGAACCTACATATTTTTTGAAGTAATGCGATATTTGGTAATTGGTTTCTTCTTTTCTTCTTTTAGATTACTAAATTGTTTTATGAAAGGAGTCAAAGAATATGGATCATTGAGTGGATCATATTATGCTTTTTTTTTTTTTTTTTAAAGCGAAAAAACCCTTGCGGGGTTGCCTTGGTCTAAGAGACCACGAATAAGGGGTTCTACACCATCAAAGTCACCCGGGGTTGCACCCAGCCCTGCCCGCACTAACATTATCAATTGGATTTTGGGTACCCAATTCAGCTTTTTGGTAGGGTGGAGATTCGAACCTGGGACCTCCCTTGGAGGATTGCCCTCTCCTCTCCAACTCAACTACACCACTTGGGTTTATGCTTTTAGTATGAGTGATTCATCATCTATTTATGAATAATTTTTAGAATCACTATTTATCTCAGTTTTCACTGATTCAATATTTGATTCATCTGCAACCTATTTTTTATTTCTTCATCAATAATATCTTCTAGAGGTTTGGACTAGGATCCACATAAAGAACCAACCATAAATATAACATTTATCTATTCCATTTCTTCTTCATCTGCTTCATCTTGAGATTGGTCAAACATGAAACTATTATTAACATCAACTTGAAAATATTATTTTAGTATATACAATGAAGAATTATTTTCAACTAATGCATCAAATTATTTAGGGGTTTCTATCAAACTTCATTCAATATTTACATATTCATCAACAAATAAAGCTTTAACAAGCTTTAGAAATTTGGAAGGGCAAGATGATGCATAATGATCCTTTTGTTTGCAAGAATAACAACACACATTCTTTGCATATTTCTTTTGTTATCTCCCTTTCTTTATGATATTGGATTAAGTTTCCCCTACTTAACCTTCTTAAAATTTTATTATTTCTATGCAAACCTTTTATATTGACAACCATACCTATGTGCTCCATTTACTCCTGAATAATCCTCAGTTGATAAATGAGGAAATTTTTATTGATCCTTATTTATGAAACATAACCTTCTAATTTTCTATCTAGTCATTTCAATTAGGTCCATAAAGTATAATGTATTCATGTCAATTCCTTAATTAGATATTACGGTAAGTACTAGTTGGCCTATACTTTTAGGCAAAGCTAATAAGAACTGAATGCAGAAAAAATGATCTCTATGAAGGTTTAATTGATAAACCTTTTTCATGCATTCAGTGCAAAATTATTCAAATTATGATAGATCATATAACTTCATATGGGCTAGTAGAAGTTGTTCTTCCCTTTGTTTTTTGGATTGGTTTGGACAAAATTCATTGAACATTTCAACTTTTAATTCTTGTAATCCTACTTCATAAACTTTATATTTTAAATCAAATGAGGCATTATTCCACCATTGGAGGACATTGCCTATAATATTGCAAGTAGATATTTCCATAACAGTAGTATTATTCTATTCATTGATTTATTACAATGAGCTATAATAATTTATCCAATTTTTGATAAATTCCATGGGATTTGGATCCCCATTAATATTTAAAACCACTACAATTTCCAAATTCATAGGCATTAAATTTTGTTCCTGAGTAGATACACCTTTTTTGAATAAAGTTCTAAATTTTTTTGTTTCATTAGATCCTTCTTTCTTAGATTTACCCTTTGCACTTAATTTTTCAAAAGGATTAAGTCCCAGAAGAAGAGCCAAAAGCCTAGTTATAGAGGGTAAGCTATGTTGGATATTTTTCAATTCCTTATGTTATTTTTGTTTTTCTTTTTGCTCTTATATGGTAATCTACCTAAGTCTAATTATTTCAATCTATTATTTTAATTTTATTTTCCAACAAAGCTAACTTGTACTCCATTCTATATGAGTTGGATTCTATATATTGGCTCTAGTTGTTGATGCAATTCAACTTTTTAATATGTTCAACTTGATTTGTAACAAATGTGTTGAATGCTCAAGTAGAGGAGAGAGATTGGCCCTAGTTTGTAAAGGTTATTCTTTGGGTAAAGTAGTGCAAAATGTCTTCTTAGGCGACCATCATACTCCTTTGTGGAATACTTTTCTATATTATGTACATTCAATGGATGAGGAAGATCCAGAGTGAGGGGCATATAATTGCATCATCTTAATTTAAGATTGGACTTTGACCTAAGATTCTGGATTATAAATCCTTACGACTAAGTTGTATATCCCATGAAGGAGTGTAGTTGTATGTATATCTCTACTTAGAATATAACTCATGCTTGGCATGCTTGGAGTAACAACTTGTCAAGGCCTCAAAAATGGAGGGGTTAGTAACCAGATCCATTATGCCCAATCTGCAAGTTGTTCTTCTAGAAGTTAAGCTGAATTTTGATTTTTGAATTGGTAAGTTTTGAAATTCTATATTTCCCAAATATTTTTCTATACAAAGAAATCCTATTGAGTATTCCTTAGTATTCACACTCCTACCTACTTCTAATAGATTCCTAGAACCAACATGATCATGTACTTCACACTTAATCTTAGTGGGTAAAAATATGGTATTTAATAGATTGAATAAACACCTAGCACCAGTAGTACAATACAATTTTTTTGTGATCAAATCTACTACATGTAATTCAAGACACAACATTAATGCATTGTTTAGATGTTAATCATCCAAAGATAGAATGAAGTTGAATTGTCCTAAACAAACCCCATATTTGTCCAATTTTTCTTTGAAATATGCAATTACAATATTATCCTAGTTTTAGTTCTTGTTTCTATTATAGAACTTAGCATAACACTCTAGAAGAGTGCATCAATATATTTTGTAGTATCTACTCAATCAAATTTATTCTAAAAAATGAACCTTTGTACATTTTTTCTTCTTTTACATAATTTCACATTTGAAAAAGAAAGCTTTGTTTTAGAGTCTAGTTAGTTTGAGTTTCCTCCTATTAGCAAGTAAGACATTTATAAAAAAAGTAATTTTAAATCCATAATGTTAAACACCATCCAATAGTCTGAACTGAATTTACAAGTTAAGGGAGTAGGTGTTCATCTAGTCTTTTTGCCTTTTATTTTAGATAAAGATATTAAAAAATGGAAAAATGCTAGTTTCTTCCATGTCCATATAGTATAGTTTAGTTTTTGGTGTTCATCCACTATTTTTTCCTTTTGAAGCTCAATGTCACTTCAACTTGTAAATATATTTACAAAATCACTTCGAAGAAACAAATACAAAATGTTTCAAAGACATCTATGTATAGCAAATACCAAATAATATAATTTGATGGGGTGTTGGAGGTATTACGTTATTTGGTACCATTCTAAATACTTAGTTTAGGATGCGAGTTTGATTTTATATATAGCATGTGTCAAGTTATGTATGAGTATGCAAGTTTCATGTAATTAAGTGTGTAAGGTGTATAGTTAGGAAGTGAAGAGTATTTGAGTGATTTTTCTAGTTTAGAATTAGGGAGTTATATGCAATCATGAGATACTTTATCTTTATGTAATATGTGGTACTTATTATGTAATAAATGCATATGAAGAGTCAAGTTCTCCCATGAGTTTGAGGAGAGAAAATGCCAAGACTCATGTAATGTGAAAGGTCTCATGTATCTTTATATTGGAGATAAAGCTTTGTAAAATATAAATTTTATAAGATTTATTTTATGCATTGCTTGAGCTTAAAAATTAAAAATTTAGTGTGATTTTATGGAATATTGATGTTCATTTGATGGATTCATATTGATGATTGATATTTATTGATTAACCTATGAAGAATAACATCACATTTCTAACATAAATTTAGCCTATATCATGCCCTCTACTACTCCAATAGCCCTTAGTGATAATCCAAATAATAGCTATGGCCTAAAAGAATAGACCATTACAAAATTTTATAGAAAAAAGTAGAAGTACAACGATTAATGCTATGCATCCCTACTATTCCAATAGCTTGGAGTGATAATACAAAATTCTACTATCCTAATATAATAGACCATCCACAAAGATATTATAGAAATATCTAGACTATAGAGTATGCATATACAAAATAATTCAATGACACATTTCTAGAAAAGATCAAACAACAAGTTGATTCATTAAGAAGCAAAGCAAAATTGCATAGTATACATAAGGAAAATACTCAAATTATTGACCCTCATACCGAGGTAAATTGTGTTGTTTACAGTTCATTATATTAGCCTAGCTAATAATTACAAGGATGGCCTACCATAGACCTAAAAATAATAGAATCAACCTGGCCCTATCCAGGACTCATCCTTGATCAACATGCTTGGAAGAAGTAGGCGTCACTTTCTTACTTTGTCTCAACCAGCTACTCTAATATAGCAACCAGTAACCACCTTTAGCAACTTTCTTACTTTATCTTAACCAGCTACTCTAATCTAGCAACCAGTAACCACCTTTAGCAACCATGTATTTTTATAAGGCTCGAGTCTCTTGAGCATGCTCAACTCTTCCTATTATACCTTATGGTTGAGCCAACTATTAGTATTGTAGACACTTCTAATTATGATTTGTGGTGGTTGATGATATTGTAGGTTCTAGGAGACTTGTTATCACTTTTTTGTTTAGCCATTTTATTTTATATGACTAAGAAGTATCCATGTAACCAACACATCTGCCACACATGATCATTACTAAAAGTGGCTTGTCCAAGAGCCTTTACCATTTTATTACGATTTACTATGGGTTACTACTTGTCATTGAGGCTTGAGGGACCTAGCTAGGCTTGATATGAGGCTTTGCTAATATACTTATTTAGAGCTCTTGATCACTCATACCTTTAGCCATTGCTGTCTCTAGTCACTCCTTATTTACTTCAACCTTGGTGACTAGGACCTTTGTGAGCTTAGGCTAATGTTCCCCTCAATATTCTTTGACCACTCTATCTTGTACTGGTTGGGGATTCAATATACTAATTTTGCAAATATCTGGCAATTCTTATTCCAAACTCTAAAGTGGTTTGGGTTCTTTATCTTAGCTAAATTTTAGGCCAAGTAAGCTGCTATTGGGTTTTCATCCAATCATGTACAAAATCTAGCAATCCTGGATTGGTTTCCTTGCATCTTGTGCAACCAAACTAACAAAATTGATAGTTTAGCAAAAATTGCTAGTACCTATCTATGTGGGTGATGGAATTAGTCAACATTATTGGTGCCTCTAGGATATTTTTTATTGTAAAATTGAGAACCCAAAGAGATTTATCCATTGGGTAATGTATTCAAGAGATGTTAAATAAAATACCTTAAATGAGAAGAAACTAAAACTAATTGTTATGGACCTTTATTGGCCAAAATTAAGCAAGCTTGATATCTTACTGAGTTGGTGCCATTTAGAGTCTAGCCTGATTGGTTCAAGTTTTTACCTTGCCTTTCTTTGCTTGATATTGTATGCCCTTTTAAGCCACCTTTTGAAGATACCTTTGTATGAAAATTACTAGACTGCTTTATGTGCTCATGGTAATCCCTTTATCTAATTTGGTCTATTTTTTCCCTTTGCTTCTGGATGATAGATTTGTTACTGTGTGGTATATAAGAAGCTTTCTTTTTGTCTTTTCCATGATTGAGATGACCTATTTATAGACCTAAAAAGCTACACCATTTATGGAATGCTTTTTATTTGAAGTGCATTGGATGCTTATATATCCATAAAATTTAAGCACTTCTTGGTGATACTAATCCTTTTCTTGGTAACCTTTAGTCCCCTTCATTTCTCCACTCTTCTTGTTTTTTATTTTCTAAGATCTCCCTCCAATTCCAAGTGGTGGGAATGAATCCTATTATCTATGGAGGATTATTTAGTTTTCAAACCCACGCCTTAGGATAAATGGTGAACTCTAAATTATTGAGTAGGACTAAGTCCTACTAAGGGTAGAGTTATTTTAGCTGACATTAGAATGAATTTACTACCCTTACTGATAGTAGAACTTGAATTAGCTATCACTAGAAAGGCTATGAAATGGTATATTCCTAGTTTGGTGGATCAACATGGACTCATGGCTTAGGGAAATTTAATCATGGTAGCATATTTATTTCTGAATTTTCCCTTATGAGCAACTTGGAAATTTATCTAGAATTGGCCACTTGACAAATCAATGGAACTTTAGGGTCCCTTATCTTATTCAATACTAGATATCAATTTTAGTTCAAAATTTCTTACTTATATTAGACAAAAATATTATTTGTTAGGCATAGAGTTTATGGAGGTAAATACTATAATGTTGAGCACAAGAGGAAAGGGAGGGTAAAATATCTCATTCGGAGGAAAATTTTCTTAAGGGATTGTGAGATGATGAAAAGCAAATCCTTCTTATATAGATTCTCTTGAATAAGAGAGTTGTTATAATCACTTATCTAATCAATGAATTCTCCTACTCAATTTTATCTAGCCAACTCAATAAAATCATAGTTATCCATTCCTTCTTAGTTGTTTTATTGATTACTTAGACTTTTTGATCTGTATCAATATCCATTGATCCCACATCCAAATCACTTGTTACACTCCCCCAAAAGCTAGTTTTTTGCCAATGCTATTTTGTTGTCTACTTCCACCAATGGCCACACCACATTTAGCTTTTCTTCTCTTTATTTACATACCATATATTTACACAAATTCTTACCATGTATTTTCATGCCAACTTTCTTACATGCCACTTTTTATCATTGAAACATGTAGTATCTAGACCGTATTATCTTAAACATGTGCTTCTCCGATCTTTGTATCTTTCAGAACATGTGACTTGTTTGGACTAAGAGTTTTAAATTTGGATTTGGGGTATAATGAGTTCTAATGCTTAGTAGAGCTTTAGCATTGAAACATATAAAGGATAACTCATTATTAGCCCATGACTTCTTCCTTGGAAAATATTCTTGATTTCATGTCATATTGACACCTTGCTCTTTGTGAGTTCCTAGGCTCATGTGACTTATTGCATTGAGTTGAAGCATGAACAACTCACCTTTTGGTAGTGAAGTTTCTATAGTCCTCTCCAGATATTTTGGATACATCTATTAGAACATGTGACTATGTGAACCCTAACGTGGATTGTTGATTAAATTTGGCATGTGTTGAACTCCTATGTTTATGTGGACTACTATGTTGAGATTGGCTATGGAACACTCATCCCACATGAGATCCTTCAACTTTTCTATGATATCCTCCATATTTTCTAGCCACTTTTTTAATCTTCATTTTGGGATGCTCATTTTTTTATTTTGTAATATCTAGAAGCTCTGACATTTTGAAATCTAGTAGTTAAGTTCTTTCTTTAAGAGAGACCAATACATAGGTTAGACTGAAAGTTAGAGGTTCTTAAACTATGAAGTTTTTTTTGTATCAATAAAGGACCCTTCAAACCATTTTGTCTAATATTCTACTTCTTGAGTTGTAGACAATTGATATTATTGCTTCTCTTCTTGATCTCTATTGGCTGAAAGTTAGAGGTTCTTAAACTATGAAGTTTTTTTTGTATCAATCAAGGACCCTTCAAACCATTTTGTCTAATATTCTACTTCTTGAGTTGTAGACAATTGATATTATTGATTCTCTTCTTGATCTCTATTGGCACTATTTCATTTTTCTAAGATAGAAATCTTGTTTGTCAGGTCTTATATTTTATATTTTAGCTCTTGTAATTCTACATATTTTACTGACTCTAGAGTGGGAAGGGTGGGTACAAAAATTGCTAGAATAGTACATTGTAAATATGATTAAGGTGATGTAACTAGAGAAGGTGAAGACCAATCTAAAAAGGTGGTTTTTTGGATTTTGGGGCAATGTGGCATTATAGCTTTGTTGGAAAAATTTCCAACTACAATGAGTGTATTTTCTATCATGATAGAGACTTGGAATATTTGAGGGAATCTCATATCATTGGACTATCAAATCTAAAGACCCTAGTCCATGGAGAAAGCATGAAGGTATAATATGTAGGCTTGGGCTTGTGATGGTCTTATATCCTAAGGGAGTCTCTATAAGATTTTTCTAGACTAGATGTTGAAATTAGTAATACTCTATAGTGTATGCCTTTGAATGGATGAAAATTGAGTGAGCAATTAGAAAGGGTCCCCTAAGTTATTGAAATCTAGAATGAATGGTTCTACAACATTGGCCCAAGTTCCTTTGCTGCCATCCTCTAATGAGCAATACCATTCCAATACTTTGAATTTAAAAGAAAGCACAAGGAGTCTTACCATTACATCTTCGTGAGCAATGTTATAGATAGTATCCAAAGTGGTGACATCTTGGCAATGTTCATAAGTCAAAATTTCACTACTATCATAGGAGGGAAAACCCTTCACAACAACCTAAGGAATATCATGGATATTGGGGAGATTAAGGGGTCTCACTCTATTTTAGGATGGATATAAACATCTATCCATGGTTTTAAATGGGATGTACTAGGATGGCTAGGAAATCATTGATCTACATGGGTTACTTTGAGATTCTTTAGTCTCTGATCTTGTCATTATGTGATTTTGGAGTTGTTTCTTCAATAGTGGAGTCACAAGGTGAATGTGTTTTTTCCACTTGCAAGGTCAAGATATTCACCAAAATATTGATCCTTGGGAAATATGAAATGAATATTGAATGATCCATCCCAGTGGGTGTGCAAAAAACTCCCAGTCAATGATCTACCAAGTGGATTGATATGCACCATAGACCATGACCAATATTGGATGGGTCAAAATTGCTTCTTACCAACTTATAAAGGTCTATTCCTTGTAATGCAAAGAAAATAAAATAAATGAAAGAGGACTAAAAAGAGAAATAGAGGGTTAGAAAACAAGAAGAAATATAAATATGGATGACATTTGGCTAACAACACTACCACATCCTATGCAAAGCACACTACAAGTTCACTATATACAAGGTCTAATAGACCAACCACCAAACAAAGCATTGTTGAATATAAATTTAGCCTAGCATACCCTCGACTACTCCAATAGCTCTCAATGATAGTCCAAGTAACAACTAAGACCTAATAGTATAGAGCACTTACAAACTTTTACAAAATAAAGCAGAACCACAACAATTAATGTTATGCATCCCTAATATTCTAATAGCCTAGAGTGATCATCCAAATAGCAACTCAGGCCTAATAGAATAGACCACCCGTTTTTTTTTAAAGAGAACTCTAGAGACTATAGAGCATGCATATACAAAAGAATTCAATAAAAAATTGCTAGTAGGGGTAAAACAAGTTGATTCATTAAGAAACAGAGCAAAATTCCATAGTATACAATAGGCAAACACTCAATATTAAGGTAAATTGTGATATTTATAGTTTTCTATACTAGCCTAGCTAATGATTACAAGGATGGCCTACCATAGGCCTAAAAATAATAGATCCAACCTAGCCCTAATTGGAACTTATGCTTGATCAACATGCTTGGAAGAAGTGGGAATCATTTTTTGTTTTATCTTAGCTAGCTTATTTAGATCTAACTATCAATTAGCACCTTCAACTAATACATGTTTTGGTAGGCTCGAGTCTATTGAGTATGCTCAACTATTTTCATTATACCTTATTATTGAGCCAACTATTAGCATTGTAGAAACTTCTATTTATGACTTGTGGTGGCCAATGCTATTGCAGGTTCTAGGAGATTTGTTATCATGCTTTTGTTTTATAGCTTTATTCTGGATGGTTGAGAAGTGTTTAGGTGGCCAATACCTCTTACACTTATGATTCCTACTAAAATTTATTTTTCTAGGAGCCTTTATCCTTTTTTCATCATCTATTGTGGGTTATTGCTTTCCATAAGGACTTTAGGGACTTGGTTGGGGCTGCTATGAGGCTTTTTTGATATCGTAATTTAGAGCTCATGACCACTCATGCTTCTAGCCACTTCTATTTTTGGTCACTCCTTTAGTTAAACCTTGGTTATTAGGACCTTTGTGAGCTTAGGATTATGTCCCCCTCAAGATTATTTAACTATTATATCCTATATTTATTGGGGATTCAATGTGCTATTGTTGACATTATTTTTGTAAATATTTGACCACTCTTATTTCAAACTCTAAAGTGGTTGGGCTTCTTTGACTTAGTCAAATTTTGGGCCAGGCAAGCTGCTATTGGGTTTTCAACCAATCATGTACAAAATCTAGCAATACTAGCATGGTTTCCTTGCATCTTATGCAACCAAAATTTAACAAAATTGATATTCCAACAAAATTTGCTAGGACCTATCTATGTGGGCAATTGAATTAGCCCACATTATTGGAACCTTAAAGGGATTTTTACTTAAAAAATTGAGAACCCAAAGAGCTTTATCTAGTGGGTAATGGAGTCAAGAGGTATTAAGGAAAATACCTCAAATGAGAATAAACTAAAACTAATTATTATATACCATTATTGGCCAAAATTAAGCAGGCTTAATATCTTGCTAAAGTAGTGCAACTTAAGCATTTTCTACTGTATGTATTTTATGCTTTATTTAGAGTCTATCTTGAGTGGTTTAAGCTATTGCCTTGCCTTTGTTTACTTAATATTTTATGACCTTTTGAGCCACATTTTGAAGATTCCTTTGTATGAGAATTACCATATTGCTTGATGTGTTTGTTTAGTTTGGTCTATTTACTCCCTCTGCTTTTGGATGATAGTTTTATTACTGTGTGGTATCCAAGAAGCTTTATTTTTATCTTTTCCATGATTGAGACAATCTCTTTATGGATCTAGAAAGCTACACCATTTATGGAATGCTTTTTATTTGAATTGCACTGGATGCTTATATTTTTGTAAACTTTAAGCTCTTTTGGGTGACACTAATTCTTTGCTTGGTCACCTTTAGTCCCTGTTATTTCTCCACTTTTATTGATTTTTATTTTCCAAGATCTCCTACCAGTTGGTGGTAATGGACCCTACTATTTTTGGATCATAGCTTGGTTTTCAAACCCACCCCTTAGGATAAAGGGTGGATTTTGAATTGTTGAGTAGGAATAAGTCCTACTAAGGGTAAAGTTCTTTTAGTTGACATAGAAATGGCTTTAGAACCTTTACCAATAGTAGAAATTGGCTTAGCTATAATAAAAAAGGCTATGAAACATTATGTTCCTAGTTTGGTGTATCAGCATGGACTTGTGGCTTAGGGAACTTTAATTTTTCTAGCATCTTTATTTTTGAATTTTCCCTTGCAAGTAACTCATATTTCTAGATAATTGCACCAATATTTCTTAGGGAGCTTTAATTTTTCTAGCATCTTCCTTTAATTATGCCACATATTTACATAAAATATTGGTCTGTATTTTCATGCCGGCTTTCTCACATATCAATTTTTATCATCAAAACCTGTAGTGTCCAATTCATATTATCCCAAACCTCCACTTCTATGGTATTTTAATATTTTAGAACATGTGGCGTGTTTTTACCAAGAGCTATTATAGATTTTTCTTTAGGGTGGAATGAGTTGCAATGTCTAGTTGAGCTATAACATCAAAACATAGAAAGGACTACTCATTCTTAGCCCATGAATTCTTCCTTGGCAAATATATTGAATGTCATGCTAGATTAAAACCTTGCTCTTCATGAGTTGCTAGGATTATATGACTTGTTATATTGGGTTGAAGAGTGAACAACTCACCTTTTGGTAGTGACTTTTCTATAGGTCTCTTTAGATATTTAGGATACGTCTATTGGAACATGTGACTATGTGAAATCTAATATGGACTATTGATTGAATTTTTTTTATTATTTAAAATAAGGGGTTTTGAAAGGATCACCAAACCTTGTTACAAAAAGCAAAACTAAAAGAGCCCAAGATTCATCCCAAGTGACTCTAAGAAGAAGGACCACCCAACTAAATTAACAAACTGCCAATACAAAATAACTGGCCAAACAAACCATCGTCCAACTGGATCATCCAATTCCATAGGAGAGTAAAACAAAAGGATCACTATCCAAAATAGATAAGACTCAAAGAACTATTAAAATAGATAAATACTTATACCTTAGGAGGTAATTTCCTTTAGATCCCCATGTTAGTTTTAGGGTTTCTTGGTTCACCATGCTATTATTGAGTCATACCTTGGATGTACTTGATGAAAGATATAGCAACCTGAAGAGACCTAATCAGATCCTAGTGCTTCTCATCCATCTTGCTAAGGAAGAAAATTATATTGGAAGACTCAAGTCTCAACAAGAGAGACTATTCTTTAATTTTAGTTGTTTCCTTTGATAGCTTACCTTTTTTATTTATTGGAGAATGCTCTTGATATTATGATATTTCCACCATGATAGGGAAGGTTTCAACCTTCATATATTTTATGGATAGATATTTAGAGCATTTTGTGCATCCACCCTTGATATCTCTAGGCAAAACCAACATGCCACCCAAATTCTTGTCCTTCTCTTTGGTAGAGATAATGAGACTTTTGAGGTCTTTAGACTCAGACTCTAAAGTATCACTAGATGAAGAGTTGGAAGATATCAAGGGATGATAAAAAACAAGAGGGATTTTTTGGCACAAAATTTGTGATAAAACCTCATCCACCACCACCCATTTATTCTTAGCCATGTACTCAAATATTAGTAAGGCTAATCCTTGGTGGATAGGGTCCAACCCTTTCCCTCCCCTCATGTTTATTATTATTTTTTCTAGGGAATGAAAAATAAAATATGGAATATTCATGAGTTGTTTACGTCTCAATTGGTTCATAAATAATACATTGAAGTTGCACAACACCTCCCTAGTGGAATCCAATGTGAAAAATTCTATGGTCACAGATATAACTCAGTTCCAAGGAGCTTTGAAGGCCTTGGCATTCTATCCATTCTATAATTTTGGTAAATACTCATATTCATTGAGAAAAAAGCTCAATTCCTTCATGAGGGAGTGCTTCTTTCTATTATGGCATGCACCATCAACTAGGATATCCATCACCTCCCCAACCATATCTATGGAGATTTTGAACACCAAACCACCAGCTTGAACACAACCTTTCCTCCATGAGTGTTCTTCCTAGAATCCCTCTATGATGACCGTGGAAGTATTGTATGCAATCCAGAAGGCCACCTTTGCAAATAATCTTCTTCACCTCATCATCCACCTCTAGGGAATTTGGCTCCAATGGTAACTTCTACCCTTTCTAAAGAGAATGTTGACCGATATTCTATAACAAAAAGTAGAAAGACTTAGAATCAAATCCTCCAAACCTTCGGTAAACCATGCTGAAAATAGAATCCCTAAGCAAATTTAATGAGCAAAGAGATCCATTTAGGTCTTGACATGTAGTTTCAATGAGGATTTGAAAATCATGCTAGAAAGCGTAGTGGCACATATTAAAAGGAAAACATAAAAGGAAAACACATTGCCAAATACATGATGCTAACAAAACCTAAAATTGATCCCATAATTCAAATTGGAAAACTTGAGCTTACTATAATTATTTGCTTTTCTAAAAAGATTGAAAAATCCTATCAAACAAATGTATCATGGGTTAAAGAGGCAATTACTCTCCCAAGTGAAGAAAGTAAAGCTATCACTATGCCACATTGGAAAAAACACCCTTAAAATCTAGCAATAAAATGACCAAATCCATGAATAAATATTATGAATAGTAGCATCCTAGATTATCAAGAATCATGTAGATGTACAATCGCTTATGTGGCCTACCACCTTGCAAAATAATATACCAAGAAAAGTATCCTACTTCATATATTTTTGTTAAACCAATTCATGTATGTAGGAGAGCTTCTCTAGCATAAAAGGTAATTGATGATGTGGGCAACCACCTCATTGCATTGTAATCTACTAGACCACTAGTTTTTCAAACTTGAACTACCAAACAAAACCTCATCCCTATGGAGGATCCTCCAGCACTAGGGGAAACTGATGATGTGGCCAACCATCAACATGCCACCAAACTGCCAACTTCTCCACTTGGTCCTATCAAGCCCAACTGCTTCCTTAGGAAGATTTTCCACAAAGAATGATATTTTATTGTGAAAGTGGTGATAAATACCCAAAGTTTAAATTTAAATTTGACTAAGATTATCTTGAAACCCCCCAAATTACAACCTATAAAAATAACCATAAGAAGGAGCCTCACCACTTCCATGGAAAACAAGAATGAACATAGGAAAGGATGGATCCCACCAGATAATTTGAACCACCAATCGATATTACTCATGGTTGAACCCAAGGAATTAGAAAATTGTTCCATCTATCAACATTAGAAGGCTTTGAGGATAATTTGAATTTGAAATAGAGAGTCCTTGTTGAGTTAAACCTATGTTTTCCATTAAATTCACCAACTTATTTCCCTCTTTGAATATGTGTTGGATCAAGAATTCCTCTCTGGATTGCAAAATTTTTGTGGCTTTGGAAATCAAGTTTGAAAATGCTCTAGATTCGGGTAGAAAATTTGATTAAATTAAATATATTTAGAGAATCAATTTATACAATAATCTTCTTGAGTCCCATAGATTCAATTAATAGCAAACCTTGGAGCAAGGCCCTAGCCTCCATGAAGTGGAAGGTTTGGGAAGAGAGGAACTCTGCATAAGCTAAAATCAACTCATTTATCTCATTTCTAACCACTCTATCAACCCCTACTAGACCAGGGTTCCATTTTGAGGCTCCATAAAAGTTTAGCTTTACCCAACCAATTAGGGTGGTGAGCACTGTAGTAAGTCTCTTTGATTTAGGGAAGGAGGTCTAGCATGTCTAGAGTCCTGAGGAAAGCTAAGGATATATTCCAAATTCTCTTGAGATCGAACACCTCCACCCAAGTATAGCAGACAAGAGGATATATTTTTAATAATGCTTCCAAGCATCCTAGATCAGACTGTCTTAGATTCCCTCTTGGTATTCTTGAAATCCCTTTGATTTCTCTCTCACTATATATCCTAGAAGAGATGAGGTAGAATGAACCTCCTTAACCAAACGAGTCTTTGAGATTTATACGAGGGCATCCGCTACGTGTAAACATTGATCAGAGAATTAGGGAAAACCCAAAAAAACCCTAAAGAATGAATAATTCTTCTCAAGACATCAAAAAAGAAGGGGCACTGGAAGAATAGATGCATTGTAATTTCCTCACAAGATTCACATAGATAGCATATATTAGGAAGGATCATCTATTTTTTATGTAGATTTTCAATAGTTAAATATTTATTCTAGATGTCCAATAAAAATAAAATATTGACTTTCAGAGTCAGATTCTTAAACAAAACCTTACAAGGGGGAGCCAAAGGGGAGATATCAAGTTGAGGAGGGCATACATTGACTTAACCAAGAATGATCCATCACTCTCTTCTTTCCAAACAATAACATCCTATACATATTTAGTCTATAAAACCTGGAGCTTAAGAATCTTAGAGATAGAAACCCAGGCTGACTTTACTTCTATATTGCAGTTGGTGGTTGGGAGGTCTTCCAATATTTCCTACCATTAGCATCATTAATAACATTTGGAACCTTAAACCATCCTAGTCTCTTGGAAAGAATCTTAGCCTCCATTAGATTGGGATCCTAAGAGAGGGGGTCATCCAATACCCATGAATCCTTCAAAAAGTCAATTTCCATTTCCCAGAATCCACCTAGATCTTTTAACTAAGGCTAATATAGATTTCACCAAATTCTACCAAAAGAGAGAACCCACCATTGCAAGAGGGTCTAATAGGCAACTACCGATCTGATTTAAGTACTTGGCAGAAATTATATGGGTCCACTCCACACCTTCTTTTTTAATAAGTTTTTGACCTTATGTCATTACCAAGACTTCATTCATTAGGCGCATGTCTCTAAGGCCCAAACCTCCATAATCTTTCTTGCTGCAAACCTGATTCTTGGAGATGGGATGGAATTTCTTGTGATTTTTAGACCCATCCCAAAAAAAGGATTTTTGAATGCATTATATACTAGATAAAACCTTCATAGGGAGCTTGGAAAAAAACTTAAAATAGAGAAGTATGCTTTGTAGCACAATCTTAACCAAGAGGACTTTTCCTACTTGGCTCAGGAGAGTGCATTTCTAGCTGTTCTTTTGCAATCTCTCCATAACCAGATCCTTGTAACTCTCCAATATTATTCCATTGAAAAAGGGTAAACCTAGATAAACAACTGGAAACTCAGTAATACCACAACCACGAATATTTGCAATCTTTCTTTTCCTAGTCAAAGGAGTGTTCAAAAAGTGCATTTTACTTTTTAAAAAGTTTATCTTTTGACCTATCACTTTTAAAAAAAAATCAATATCTTCTTCACCACCCTAGCCTACACTACTAACACTAATAAAGAGAGAAGGGTATAATTGAAAAATTAGCAATGGGATATTGGATTAGTCGAGAGGGCTAGATTAAGGCCTATAATAGTAGAGTCCATAAGAATAGGTCCACCTAGAGCTTCAACCATGAGGATGAAAATATAAGGAGATAAGGGGTCCCCTTGGCGAAGGTCTCTGGAACTTTGGAAATAGTTGGTTGGAGATTTGTTGACCAAAACTGAGAATTTGACTAAAGAGAAATATGCCCTTATAAAATTAATCTAGTTTTGACTTAATCTAAATTTTGCCAAAATTTCCACCAAAAAATCCCAAGAAACTTTATCATTGGCCTTGTTCATGTCTAGCTTGAGGAAGAGACCCAACCTCCCACTCTTCTAAACCGAGTGAATAATTTCATGAACCTCAATGACACCATCCAAGATTTGTCTGCCAACCATAAAATCACTTTGTGCCTTATCAACAAGAAGAGGAATGATAGACTTCAATCTATTAGCCATCATTTTTGTAAGTATCTTATAAATAATATTGTAGAGGCTAATTAGAGAAAGATAATAGAACTTATTGGCTCTGACCGATTTTGGGATAAGCACCATGAAGGTGGAATTCACCCCAGAGGAAACCATATTGGAGGATTGAATAAATCTCACTGTTTCACAGACCTCATTCCCAATAATATGCCAGAATATTTTGAAGAATAAATGTGGAAAACCATCCAGACCAAGGGCTTTCAATACCCCCATTCCAAACATAATAGACTTGATCTCTTCATCTTTAAAAGGATATTCAAAACTTAGATTCATATCTCCAGACTGGGAATGGAGCATAATAGTTTGTTTTCTACCCCTCTATCCCTGATGTCTCTTGAACCTAACAAGGTTCCAATATAAGTGATTGCCTCTACTCTAATTTATTGAATATCCATTGCTCTGGATCCATCAGCTTTGTAAATTTCTTGGATTTTATTAGAAATCCTATGCCTAAGAGTAGTTGTATGGAAGAATTTTGTATTTCGATCTCCTTATTTAAGCCAAAGTTGCCTTGATTTTGGCATCCATAGGAGTTCCTCCTTAGACATGGTGTTGTGTAAATCAGATAACTCCTTCTCCTTACACCTGGTGTCTATAAAAAAATCCTCTACTTCCACAAATGCTTCCATATATTTTAGCTAACTTTTGATAGTTTATTTCTTTTAAAAACATATCCAAAATTTCCTTATTTCAAACTTTTAACCTAACTTTAATTAGCTTGAGTTTATTTACTATTTTTGAAATACCTTTACCCATCACCAAAAATGACTACCATTCCTTAATCCTCATTTCTAAATCAGAATGTGAGCACCACATGGTATCAAAATAAAAAGGTCTAGGGAAAAATCTGAGTGTAGAGGAGATTCTAGCCAGAGCAAATTATGGTTTGATCCAACTTTAAGAAGGGAAACCAAAGATACATATCTAAAGAAATTCAATCCATGTTTTAAAACCAACACCTTGCCTAGCCTGATGAGGATAATTTGATCCCCAACACACTTGTTACTCCAGGTGAATCAAGAACCTTTCAAATCCAAGTCCATTAGCTCACACTTGGTGACAAAGTCTGCAAAGTCCTCCATACTCCTATCACAAGGATAATTACCACCTTTCTTATTTAATGAAAATAATGGGGAGTTAAAATATTCAGCTAACACCCAGGCTTCTTGTTTGAAAATTTCCCTCATTTCCAATAAATATAATAAAAAATACTTCCTATTGGGGCTCGATTTCAAAGCATACACATTGGAAATGACCCATTTGCGATTAGTAATTTTATAGTAGGAAAAATGTTAATGAATCTTTTGAAATAAGAGATGATATATCCATCCACCTTTGAAACACCTAAACGATAGAATAACATTCTAAAAGAGCCACTTGCAAGGATGGTTGCAAACCTACCCTCCTTCCAAATAGAATTCCTAACAATATCAATATTACCAACATCAATATTAGATTCCTAAATTAAAATGATATTTGGAGTAGCCTCTTTCCTATAGCAAAAAATAAAATATTGTTGGGAGGATCCATTCAGTCCTCTAATATTCCAAGAGAGGAATTTAATTTGTGAGATTTGAAAATATTATTTTTCCAGCCACAAGTTGGAGAGATTGTCTGAAGGATTCAAGTTTTAGTTGTTTGTTGCATGGTTTTTTACTATTTTCCACTTTCAGTAGAGTCTGATAGCCATTCACAATCTTAAATTCTACTTCCTTTTTTCTTAGATATTTTTTAGTGTGTTTGCCCACCTCTCTTTCTATTCTAACATCAATGTGATCCTTTTTATGACTTCTAGTTTTAGGACCAAGTGATCATTTTTCCATAACTAGCTTGGTAAAGAGTAGTGGTTCAACTTCAATTTGCAATAATTTTTAAAAAATAGGTTCTTCCAGTTTGAAGCATTCAAAGGAATTATCGAGGATAAGGTCTTGAAGTCTTACTTCTACTAAATATGGTCTATATTTGCTCCTAGCTTTTAGATCTAGAGTCCTTAAGTTCTCTTTCTAAAGAGAAATTGAAGCATTCAACTTCTGCAAATCTTCAACATATTCCCTTTTACCATATTTAATTAGTGTCAAAGGAAGATTCAAATTGTCCCCCAAACTCAATATCGAAGCTAGATCCTCATCTTATTGATTAATTTCTACATTTTTATATATGGTTTGTGTAGGGACCCACATATTTTTCTTTCTTATTGTCTTTATCTTTGTAGCATAATGCTGAGCAGGACAATATTCTAACATGTGACCATGCTTGCTACACCCCTGGCACAACATTGGTCTATTCTCATATTTGACAGGTTGAACCCAGGTACCCAGGTCTAAGATGAGCTCAATAGATTTTGGAAGGTCTACCTCAATATCAGCCATGACACATATCCTTACAAAAACCATACAAATTTTTTCTCGTCATCTCATCAATTGAGATGAGATTACCAATATATTTTGCTATGTCTTTGAGGATATCATGATACTAGAAGTGTAGTGGAAATCTAGGAAACCTAACCTAGAGAGGGATGAGATTTACCTTCTGGATAAATAGATTGAAAAATTTTCCCCACTTATGGAGGAATAAGCCCCACTTCCCAAAAAACCATGGTCCCATTTCCAGGATGCACCTGGAGTCCTATTCACAATTGATTTTAATAAGGAAGGACTTCAGAAAAATAACAATCTCAAGTGAATCCAAAGGTATCCATTTATATGAATCCCATATTTTTATAGAGTCCAAATCTAGTCTATTACCCTAAAATATTCTACCAGGTTCCAAGAGCCTTTCTCTCTGACCATATTGAGAAAATCACTCAAAATATATGATTGGAATGAAACTAGGGAGAGATCAAATTGAACAAGATTCCCATCAATACTTCCTAAATTTATCACCACTTTGGCATAGGAAAATTAAGGATTTACATGGTTCCTAGCTGGTCGACTCACTTGATCATGGGTCGAAGTTAGAATACTAGGATTCCCACTAGACCACCTTGAAAAAGCATGGGTCCCACCCTTAAATTTATTTGGATCCCAATCCTAGCATTCTATAGGAACCAATTATCCTTTAAGTTAAAAATAGATCCCATATTCAACATATAACTTCTCCATGATAGGATCACCGCCCTAGATCTGACCATATACCACTTCAAACATCCAATAATCTTGCTTCACCACACTCCCATGCTTACTCATTTCAAAATCAGACTTTGGCATGTGTTGAATTCCCATGTTTGTGAAAACTATTATGTTGAGATTAGCCATGGAACATTTATCCCCCATGAGATTCACCATATTTTTTGGCCACTATTTTTTCTCCATTTGAATATGCTCCTTTTTTTGTTTTGTAATATCTAGAACCTTTTACCTTTGGAAATCTAGTAGTTGAGTTCTTTCTTTAGGAGAGGCCAACACATAGGCTATATTGGAAGTTGAAGGTTATTTAGCTATGAAATTTTACTCCATATCAATAAAGGATCCATCAACCCCTTTTGACTATTATTTTCCTTCCTGAGTTATAGCCAACTAACATTGTTTCTCCTCTTCTTGATCTCTATCAACAATATTTTATTTTTCCAAGATAACAAGCTTGTCTATTAGGTTTTGGATTGTTGTTTTAATCTCTTGTAATTTTATTTTTTTTTCTAACTTTGAAGTTTGTAGGGTGGGCATAGAACTTATTGGAATATTACACTATAGATTTGAATTCAAGTGATGTAAATAGATAAGGTGAATATTAATTTGAAAAGATAGCTTGTTGGATGGGGTGTTGTATTTTGGGGTAGCATAGCTTTATAGCTTTGTGGGAAAACATGCCAACTAATATGAGTGTATTTTCTATTGTAATAACGATTTGGAATATTTGATGGAATCTAAACTCGTTGAACTATCAAATGTAAAGACCCAATTCTAGGAAAGAAAGCATGAAGGTAGAGGATGTAGGCTTAGGCTTGTGATGGAATTATGTCTTGCGAGAGCCTCTTCCAAATTTTGCTAAACTAGATGCTGAAATCAATAATACTCCTCAAAGGATACCTAAAGCTTTGTGGGAAAACATGCCAACTAATATGAGTATATTTTCTACTATAACAATGATTTGGAATATTTGATGGAATCTCAACTCGTTGAACTATCAGACGTAAAGACCCAAGTCTAGGAAGAAAGCATGAAGGTAGAGGATGTAGGCTTGGGCTTGTGATGTAATTGTGTCTTGTGGGAGCCTCTTCCAAATTTTGCTAAACTAGATGCTGAAATCAATAATACTCCTCAAAGGATACCTTTGAGATGAAAAATAAGTGAGCATTAAGAAAGGATCGCCTACATCATTGAACTCTAGAATGAATGGTTTAACAATATCGTCCCAAGTACCTATGCTATCATCCTTTGCTTTTAAAAGAGAGCACAAGTATTCTTATCATTACATCTTCATGAGAAATGTCATAGATAGTATTCAAAGTAATGACGTTCTGGTAGTTTTCATAAGCTAACATTTCACTACCATTGAAGGAGGAAAAACCCTTCACAACAACCTAAGGAATATCATGGATATTGGGGAGATTAAAAGGTTTGATACTATTTCAAGCTGGATATATACATCCAACCGTGGTTTTAGACGGGATTTTCTAGGATTACTGGGAAATCATTGATCTGCATGGGTTTCTTTAAGATTATTTGACCTACAATATTGTCATTATGTGATTCTAGAACTCATTCATTCAAATAAGTCGTCAATCTTAGGTTTTCTAGTAGTGGATTCTCTAGGTGAATGTGTTTTGTCTACTTGTGAGGTCAAGATTTTCACCAAAATCTAGATCCTTCAAAAATATGAAATAAATATCGAATGATCTATCCCACTGGTTGTACCAAAAGTTATTGGTATATGATCTATCTAGTGGATTTATATGTGTCCTAGATCAAGGCCAAGATTGGATGGCTCAAAATTACTTCTTTCCAACCTCTAGAGAAGGCTGGTTCCTTGTAATGAAAAGAAAAATAAAATAAATAGAAGAAGACTAAAGAGATAAATGGAGGGTTAGAAAAGAAGAAGGGAGAGAAATGAAGATTTAAAAGTGAATTATATTTAGCTAAAAACACTACCATATCATATGCAAAGCACACTGCAACTTAACAACATACATGGCCTAACAAAATAACCACCAAACAAAACATGACTGAATGTAAATTTAGACTAAATTATACCCTCTACTACTCTAATAGCCCTCAGTTATAGTCCAAATAATAATTATGGCCTAATATAACATACCACTAACTAACTTATATATAAGAAAATATAACTACAATAATTAATGCTATGCATCCCTAATATTCCAATAGCTTGGAGTTATAATCCAAACATCAACTCAGGCCTAATAAAATTGACCATCCACAAAGTTTTTATAGAAATATCTAGAGACTATAGAGAATTTATATATGAAAGAATTTAGTAACACATTTCTAGTAGAGGTCAAACAACAATATGATTCATTAATAAGCAAAGCAAAATTGCATAGTATACAAATAGGCAAACACTCAAATTATTGACTATCATATTGAGGTAAATTGCATTATTTATAGTTCACTATACTAGCCTAGATAATGATTACGAGGATGGCCTACCATAGGCATAATAATTATAGGTCCAACATGGCCCTTTATAGGACTCTTTCTTGATCAACATGCTTGAAAGGTGATGTAGGAACAATAGTATGAAGCTATATTATTCATCATAATGCAAGTATATATAGAATTACATAGGAATCTCACGTAGGTTAAGTGGTTGCAACAATATGCCAAACATGGCCAACCACTTAACTACTAGTTAACCAAATGCTAACTATGGATGTCCACTAACTGCTAGAAGACAAACAAGATCTCTAACAGTTAACTAACATCTAACAACATGCTAACAACCTATTTCTAACATGGGCATACTATGCCTCACGTGAATACAAAGTGCAAGAAATAGGAATAATAAATAATAATAATAATTAACTTAGGCTTAAGTGGATAAGCCTAAGTTATCCTCAACACTCCTCCCAACCATATAAGCATTGGACCCCAATGCTCTCAACAAATGTGGAAAGTCATGGGCCATCTCATGGTGAGGAATCCAACGAGCCATGTGTGGAAAGTGACCGTGACGAGCGACAAGGTAAGTAGTGGAAGAACCCTATCTCGTGTGATGAGTCTTCATCTCGAAAACTCTATCTGAAATGAGCGAAAGCTGACGATCAGGTGCCACTGCTCGTCGTAGGACTGAAAACAGGATCAGGTACCAAAAGAGGGTCCTAAAATGGTGTCTCTGGAAAGCGGCGCTCATCCAAAGGAACCCAAACTCTACCTCCAACCTGTGGTGAGTGAGGATTGTGATGCTTTCGCACCACTCCCTGCGGAGTCTCCTGCAAGTCATGTGGTATCTTGCCTAGAAGGCTCTGTCGGTGCTCAGTAAGGGAAGTAACCTTAGCTTGCTCCTCCATGTGTGCAATGGTGGGAGTGGGCAAAGCCAAAGGTAACTTCTGTGGAACAAGTGGTTCAGTAGTTGTAGGTGTACCCAAAATTATACCAATGGAATCAATGGTATCTTTCTCATGAGTGAGAATGGTGGGTTCCTTAACCACTTGCTCTTGTGATTGTTCATCATGTGGGAGTGAAACTTCTTCCTTTGCATGTTTCTTAGGTGGTGTTTTTTCTTCATTTTGTGTGGGACAAATGCTAGTAGGAGCCAAAATGAGTGCTTGACTTAATGGCTTCCTTACTTGCCTACAACTTAACATCAAATTGGAAGTAGGTGTAGTGCTTTGTATCAAGTAGTTTTTACCATGCAACTCCAATGTGTAGGTGTTCTTTTTAGCATGATAAATAGCATTCCTATCAAATTGATAGGGTTTACCTAGCAAGAGTCCACAACAATCCATATCTGTGACATCACACCTAACTTTGTCCACAAACTTGTCACCAAAAGCAAAAGTCAAGGTGCAAGTATGGGTGATGTTGGATGTGGAGTCTACATCTTTCCACCCAAGTGCATAAGGTTGGTGATGTGGTTTGATGGGAAGTTTCAACTTCTCCACAACGGACTTCGCAATGAGGTTCTTTTGCGATCCGTTATCAATGATACAATCAACATAGAAATCATGCGTCAAGTGGGCTCTAGTGACAAACAAATGATCACGCCCCCCTTGAGCAAATACATTGGACATTAGGGTAACTTTGTTCAGTTTACCCTTTAAAGCAGGATATTCTTCTTCTGTCCCTGTAGCCAAAATGGGACCATCTTGTGGTTCCTCATGTGTAGGCTGTACAATTAGGGATTTCTTCTTCTTAAACTTCTCAAAAGTATAGCATTTGGATTTTACATGTCCATGCTTTTTACAAAAGTCACAATACAATGAAGAAGAAGAATCTTTAGCATGAAAGGAAGAAGAATGTGCTTTAGGAGAAGTGGGAGGAGAAGAAGAATGAGGGGAAGATTGAGAATTGTTCTTCACCTTCTGTTGATGTTGATTCCCGCCTTTGGAAGAGCCCTCCTGTGATGAACGAGACTTTTGATATGCACCAACTTTCTCCTCTGCAAGAATGGCATGATTGAATGCCACATCCAAGGTGAGGAAGACATTGAATTTGATCTCCCTAAAAATATGATCTTGCAAGCCACGAGTGAATTTATTAATCAAATCATCTTCTGAATCTTTCACACCAAGCAATACCCTCAACCTATTAAATTGGAAAATGAAATCAGAAACTGACATTCCATAGGTTTGCCTCAATCTATACCACTTGGTAGTGAGGTCACATTGGTAGTTTGGTGGAAAGAAGGTGTTTTTCAGAATTTGAGTTAATTCTTTCCAAGTCATGGTGGCATTATGACTCTGTCTTTCTACAATGAGAACTTTTGCTAAACCTGTGAGTTTTAGTGTAGCAAATGTGGCTTTTTCATCCTCCGAAATTTCAGCATAAGCAAACCAAGTTTGCATATCCAAAATCCATGCAGATAAGACATCGGGATCCCTAGATCCATCATACATTTTAACCTCACATTTGGCTTTGTTTGCATGATTATGGTGGATTTTGAGTTCACCAGGATTAAACTGCACAACAATGTCTCTCACTTTTTCTGCCAAAATGTCTACTGCTTCAGTGAGGTTTTCCATGTTTGTTCTGAGATCATGAGCCATATTTTGCCTAGTATATGCCAGACTAGGAGGATTACAAAATGGATGCAAGAACTAATCTAGGCTTTAGGAACAATTTGAAAATGTTCCTATGCAGCCAAATTGCCTAGATTTTACAAATTTTGCTCTCAAAAATAGGGCTATTTTAGTGCTTTTACAAAATGGATTTCAATTTTGCAATTACAAAGTGCACTAAAATACTGAAAAATTAGCCCTTTTACAATGCCAAAATTTGGTTAGGAGCAAAAATTATCAATCTGCAGAAAATTTGCAACACAATGCAAAAAATTTCGTCAAAAACGGACCAATAACGGAGAAGATATCACCTTTTGAAGTTTGGGTGCCAATTTTCAAAATTTGAATTTTCTCCTCCTTGATCAATTTTCTCGCCAAAATTCAAATTTGAATTTTTGCCATCAAAACTGGATTTCCCGCCAAAATTTTGGCTCCGGTGGCAAAAACAAAAAACTTGTTTTATTCTTTTCCGGTCAACCGCTGGTCAATGTTGCATATCCACCACGTGTCAACAGAGGCCTTCACAGGCTCTGGTCCCCTCGAGGATCGTGTGCCTAAAACTAGCAGAGCACCACACGCACGATGTGGCAAGGGTGACCACCGTGAGGTGGTTAACCCCTTACCTATGTGGAGGTGTTAATCAACACCTTCATGCCCACCCTATGGACAATGTGGGACTAATGTCCCTGAAACCTTCCAACACTTGGCTCTTGACCCCTACCGGATGGAAATAATTTTGGTCGTTGGGAAATTAACACGAAACTCGTCGAGAAATCGCCGCTATCCATCGAACGAATTTTTTTTATCGATGTCGAGAACAGTTTGCGATCTCGTCGGTGGGGTTTTTCTTCTGCGGTGGGGTGCAACAGTGATCGATCGTTGTCGGTGATCGGCCGCGATGGTGCCCGTCAGTGCTAGTACCGTCCGGCAATCGACGTTGGTGCTAGCGCTAGCCGACGATGCTGGCTGGTGTCATCAATGCTATCGAGTGCCGGTGCTAACCAAATGGTGGTGGTTGCGGGTGCCGATCCGGTGGCCTGTCCGATGGTGGCCGCTGATGGCTATCTCGACTGGCCCGATGGGTGGCCTAGCCGGTGTCGCCGTTGCGTGCTACCGGCTGGCTGCCCTGCAGTGGTTGGTGGTGGCTACTGGGCTGGGTCTTCGGTGGCCGCTGGTGGCCGCAGGGGCTGTGGGCTGCCTTGTGGCCCACCAATGGCCATGCGGTGGCCTACCAATAGGTGGCCACTAAAAGTCTAACTAGGCTATAGCCTAGTTAAAAAAATTGCATGAATTTTTTTTTTTTTGTTTTTTAAATAAAATATTAATATTTAAAAAAATTATTTTCATGCAATTTTTTTTTTTTTTAATAAAATATTAATAAAAATATTAATATTTTATTTGCATGAATTATAAAATTCCTTCACAATAAAAGAAATTTTTCAATTTTGCATGAAATTGCAAACCAATATTTTGCTCCACTTCAATCTGTTCTTGGGCAATCTTTTTGGCAGATCTGCAATGTCCACCTTTTGGCCACAACTTGGCCTCAACTGATGCTTAACACCTGGTGTAGGGGTAATTTCTCCCTCTATCACCTCAGCTTCACTTGGTGTTGTGGATGACTTCAAGCCAACTCCAAACAACACCTCCTAGGATCTAGCAATGAAGTGGTAGCTCTCTCCTCCTTCCTGCAATTCTCCTGAAGCTAACTGATACCAATGATGTAGGAACAATAGTATGAAGCTATATTATTCATCATAATGCAAGTATATATAGAATTACATAGGAATCTCACGTAGGTTAAGTGGTTGCAACAATCTACCAAACATGGCCAACCACTTAACTACTAGTTAACCAAATGCTAACTATGGATGTCCACTAACTGCTAGAAGACAAACAAGATCTCTAACAGTTAACTAACATCTAACAACATGCTAACAACATGCTAACAACCTATTTCTAACATGGGCATACTATGCCTCACATGAATACAAAGTGCAAGAAATAGGAATAATAAATAATAATAATAATTAACTTAGTCTTAAGTGGATAAGCCTAAGTTATCCTCAACAAAAGGAGTGGGCATCACTTCTTTCTCTATTTAGCCAATTGTTTTGATCCAACAACCATTCACCACCTTCAAAAACCATATGTTTTCAACAAGATTGAGTCTCTTGAACATGCTCATCTCTTACCATTATGTATTATTGTTGATATAGATATTACTATTGGAGGCACTTCTATTTATGATCCATGGAAACATATGCTATTGTAGGTTCCAAGAGATTTATTATCACTTTTTTATTTTATTTCTTTATTCTAGATGTTTAAGAAGTGTTTAGGTGACCAATGCCTTTGACACACATGACCACTACTAAAAGTGACTTATTTGAAAGATTTTACCATTTTTTCCATCTATTGTGGGTTATTTCTTGTCATCTAGGCTTCAAGGATTTAGCCAAGGATGCTATGAGGCTTTAATGATATTGTCACTTAGAGCTCCCAACCATTCATGCTTCTAGCCACTCCTATCTCTAGTCACCACTTTAATTTGAACTTGGTAATTGAGACCTTCATGATATTAGGATGATGTCTCCCTAAATATTATTTGGCCACTCTATCCTATATTGGCAAGGGATTCAATGTGCTATAACATAATTTTAGCAAATCTCCACCCACTCTTGTTCAAGACTCTAAAGTAGCTAAGCTTCTCTACCTTAGCCAAATTTTGGGTCTAATAAGTTGCTATTTAGTTTCTAGTAAATCATGTACAAAAGCTAGCAATATTGACATGGTTTCCATACATCTTATGCACCCAAACTTTAATAAAATTGATAGTCTACCAAAATTTTCTAGGACCTATATATGTGGGAAATGGAATTAGCCAACATTATTGGTGCCTCTAGGGAATTTTTTCTTGCAAATGTGATAACCCAAAGAGCTTTATCCATTTGGTAATGGAATCAAGATGTGTTAAATAAAATACCTTATATGAGAAGAAACTAAAACTAATTGTTATGTAACATTATTGACCAAAATTAAGTATTCTTGATCTCTTGCTGAGCTGGTTCTACTTGAGCCTTTTTTCCATATCTTTTATGCTCTGTTCAAAGTATAGCTTGAGTGGTTCAAGCTATTGTCATGCCTTTCTTTGCTTGATATTTTATGCCTTTTTAATCCACCTTTGTATGATAATTACCGAACTGCTTGATGTGCTCATAGTAATCCCTTTGTTTGGCTTGGTCTATTTGCCCCATTTTGTTATGGATGATAGATTTGTTAACATCTAGTACCTAAGAAGTGTTGTAGAATATTACATTATTTGGTACATCATTGTAAATGTTATATTAGGGTTATGTATTAGATTAGTGAGTGAGTTAATATTTCATGTAATATAATAATGTGTAGGAAATGCACAAGTGTCATGTAAATATGTGTGCAAGTGTTATGAGTGTAAATGTGCACAAGTGTCCATTATGTAAGTGTGCACATGTGTTCTTAGATTAGGAAGAGTTATGTGAAGAGTCAAGTACAATTGTACATGCAAGATAGTATTGTATGTATGCAAGTGTCAAGTATAGAAGCCAAGAGTCATAAGGCTTGGCATATGGAAAGGAAGAGTCATAGTAACCAAAGAGTCATCCTAGAATGGCTATATATTACTCCATAGAGGATATATGAGATATATGAGAGATAAGAGCTATATGAGCTACATAGAGATCTATAGTGTTCTACATTATCTATAGAGTCATTTCTATGAGATATTTATAACAAAAATAAGAATAATCCAATTTTACATACATTTGAGCAACTAGTATTGTAAGAGATATTATTGTGCATATTTTAGGCTTTACATTCATATTTCATTATATTATTAAATTTTATACATAATAATTGTCTCATTTATCTCTGTTACATTATCTTCATTGGATTAATTATATTACAACTTTATTATATTCGATCATGGGATTACTTTTAAGTGGTAATTTATATTAAGTATAAGCCTTCAAAAGTCATCAAAAAGCTTTCTTTTTATCTTTTCCATAGTTGAGGTGACCTCTTTATGGATCCAAAAAGCTACACAATTTATGGAATGCTTTTCATTTGAAGTGTGTTGGATTCTTATATTTTTGTAAACTTTAAGCTCTTCTAGATGACACTAATCCTTTGCTTAATCACCTTTAGTTCCCTTTATTTCTCCACTCTTCTTGTTTCTTTTCCAAAAGCCCCTATCAGGTGGTGTAAATGAACTCTATTATTTGTGGAGCATAGATTGGTTTTTAAACCCACCCCTTAGGATAAAGGGTGAATTCTAAATTGTTGAGTAGGACTAAATCCTTCTACAGGTAGAGTTATTTTAGTTGTTACTGAAATAGCTTCAAAAACCTTACCAATAGCAAAAATTGGTTTAGCTATCACCATAAAGGCTACGAAATACTATGTTCTTGGTTTAGTGGATCAATGTGTCCTTATGATCTAAGGAGCTTTAATCCTGTTATCATATTTCTTTATGAAATTTCCTTTATGGGCAACTTGGAAAATTATCTGGCATTAGCTACTTGATAGATTGATGGAGCTTCAAATCCCCTTATATTTTTCAAAACAAGACAATAATTTTAGGTCAAAATTTCTTGGATTAGATAGAAACCTTATCTATTGTGTGGTAAGCAAAAATAATGTTATGAAAATAATCATTTTCTTTCCATTAATTATCAATATGATAGTTCGTAAACTTGTGAGTGCCATGCACAATATATGCATGTAGTGTGGGGAATGAGTCCCTCTGTACCTATTGGTTTGGTGGGGGAGTTGTTCATGTATTTTTAGTTCATCCAAACCCAAAAAAACTAAGTGCAAAAAAATAAATAAACTACAATTTTAAAATAAGCACACAACTAAAATTAAGATGCTGAAATAAATACACGGTTGAATAGAAATTACAAGAATTTAAACACACTTGCAAAAATGAATAAAGCAAGAAATTCACATTTATGAAAATAAATAAATTAGTAAATTTGCAGAAATAAATAAAGCAAGAAATAAATGCAAAAAATAATAAAGCAAAAACAAAATAAATAGGGGAGGATTACTGCATGGAGTGGGCCCAATCTCTTGCAGATGGTTCACCTGATTGATTAATTAAAAGTCACTCTTTTAGTCCACACAAATGAGAACACACAACTTTATTAATAAATTATGCAGTACACTTGGAGATTCAAAATTGGTCCTCTCAAGAATGGCTTGCATTCTTTTATAGAACGTAGTCAATCCTGTTACAAAAATAGCTTATTCTATTTTAATCATGCAACATGATTTGCTATGGTCGTTTCATGCATAGTTGTTATTATCTTCTATTAAAAGCATGGTAATTTGATTTTAATCAAAAAAGGATAAGCACAATGCTCCTTAGGTGTATACAACAAACTATTTTTAAAAATAGTGCTTTTATTAAAAACTACATGGTCAACCGATCAACCGGTCAACAATCAATATTTAGAATATAAGCACTTATTCTATTTTAACCATAATTCATGATTTAAATTTAATATGCATAGATAAGAATGATTCTCCCTTATTTTTTGCAACAACTTCCTTAAAAATCACATGGTCAATTGGTCAATTGGTCAATGTTGAATATAGCTCCTATATTCCCACTGGATGTAGGTGCTTTCTAGCCTATCATCGAAAGAAAGGTATCAGGATATAGGTGCTAGTCTATCGTTGGGATACAAAACCCTACCTATCACTAGGATACAAGACCTTACCTATCGCTGGGATACAAGCATCGAGATACAGGCACCAACCTGTCATTAGAATACAAGCACCTACCTATCGTTTGAATACAAGCATCGGGATACAGGTGCCAGCCTATCACCTATTACTAGGATATAGGTATCTACCTCTGTCATTCATTGTATTTCTCTTCAAGATATTTTTGTGTATTGCCATATCTGAATGGGATGTTGACTCAAAAATGCCAAATTAGTAGCAAAACCTACATCTATGCACATGTTCCACTAGAAACACCAGTCAAGCATTATAATTTTTTTTTTCTATTAAATATATGTAATAATTATACAAAAATGCATTTCTAGTGTTAAATATGCCATATAATACCCCTTTAAAACATGCATAAAAATGAGCATTTTTGGTGCTCATCATCCCCCATGCCAAAGCTTTGACATGTCCTCATGTCACATTTCCCCAATATATTTTGTTATGGGTGGTTCTACTTTTAGTTCATATATTTCAGCCATGGGTTGTACTACACTTGGCTGTCCAGTAGATTTAGTAGCCAAATATTCAATTGTTGGTTGACCAGTTGATTGGGTAACCATGGAATATTCAACTATTGGCTGGCCAACTGACTCGGCAACAATTTTTTTTTTTTTGACTCACCAGTAGACTAGGTAACTATGAAATATTCAACTATTAGTTGACCATATGACTGGGTAGTAGTAGAGTGTTCTGCTAACTCACCAGTAGACTGGGTAACTATGAAATATTCAACTGTCATTTGACTAGCTAAATGGGCAACATTAGAATATTCTGCTGACTCACCAGTAGAATGGATAACTATAAAATATTTAGTTGTTGGTTGATCAGCTGACTGGATAGTAGCATAATGTTTGGTTGACTCACCAACAAAATAGGAAGCTATAAAATATTTAGTTGTTGACTGACCAGCTACATCCACAACATATGCATAGCAACAACAAATTTTACACAACAAGAGCAACATCTGCACAATAGCACCATTTGCACAACAACAACAACAATATTTGCATAACAACAAAAACATTTACCACTGCATAACAACAACAACAACAACAACAACAACAACAACAAAAACAACAACAACAATATTTGCACACTACAAAGCAACAACAACATCTGCATAATGCATAGTCACAACAACATCTGCACACTGCACAAAAACAACAACAACAATTGTTGTACTATTTTTTTCAATTGTTGCATTGTTTCTACTACACAGTATGGCTTGATTTTTTTTTTTTTTTCTTTTTTTATGTAGCAGCTACCTCGGTGTTTTTTTGGTAGATGTAGAGTAAGAGTGACTGTACTTCAGACCATTATCACAAAAAATATTCCTAATTTCCCATGCTAAATTTTTGGTAAAGTGGTTGACTGTGAGTTCTCTACTGGTGTTTTCTCTTCTTTTGAGCCTTCCAAATCTCATAGCAGAGTTTGGTCAATATTTTTTGTGTGTGACCATATAGACTTTATTTACTTGGGCTATGATTTTTAGGTATACGTAGATGGTTTAACCCTCCTTTAATGTACTCCCCAGTCCATCATGTGCATGTTAATATACACAGTCATATCCATATGGATGCTGCAAACTCATTTATTTGTTCTATTGTATATATATATTCTTTCAGAAATGTGTATCTGGGTGTAGTGATTTCATTTATAATTCTTCTCATACCCAATGCCGTGTGGTTGATTGCTAGCATGGGGTTTACATGTATGGACAATAGAGATTTGGGCATGTATGGGTATTTAACACAGAGATATCTTTTGTAATAATTATGCACATAAATAATAGAAAAATTGGTACATACCTGGGTGAGTTTTTGCAAATAATGATGTGTATGACATTGGGTGGTACTACACAATTGGTTGATCGATGCATTGCAACAAATCGGTGACTTGCGCTCTTCCATATGTTGTGTGATCCATCGAAGGTGATGTGGCTCTAATTTTTTTTTACTATTTTTATTTTATTTCTTGGGTACTACATACATTTGAGTTTCGAGATCTCATGCTAAAAATAAAAAATATTAATTAACTTGCATGGGAAGACACACTTCCCTATTGGAACTTGGTCATGGTTGTCCTCCGTTATTATTGTCTTGGGAGTACACATATTGTGTTATCAAAAACTGAAAAGTTAGCATACTCCATCTTCTGGAAAATGAATATCATCATGCTCACATGAATATAGGCGTTACCTTTCTGATGGAAATTAGATGCCTCTAATTACTTCTAGATACAAGCACTACCCTCCTGGTGGGAAGTAAGTACTGCTTCTATTGTTGGATATAGGTATTGCTCTCCTACTAAGAACTAGGTACCTATTTTCTAGTCTGAATATGGGCACCGCTCCTCCTGGTGGAAGATAGGCACCTCTGTGGTAGCCCAAATATTGGTGCCTTCCTCCAAGTGGGAAGAAGGTACCTCTGCACTGGTTTTAATGTAGGAACTACCTTCTTGGTGGGAAGTAGGTACCTTTTTTTGCATCGCTGCACTCTTAGAAATCAAGAAAAAATGCAGGACATCGTGGGCATGTGCCTAATAGGCCTAGTTTGACCCGACTAACTATAGATTACAAATAAACACATAAAATACACGTAAAGGGAAAACAAGAATTGTGTTGACCTATACCTGATAGGCCTAGGTTACTGAGGATGCCTACAGATTGTATTTAGGGCACGTAATCCTGCAAAACAAAAATACAAATAAAAGAAAATCTATTCGAACATTGCTAAGAAAAACATGTTCTATACCACATTTCCTCATCATGTTTTTTTTTCGTCTATTTTTTTTCTCTTTTATTCATGTGTTTTTTTTCCTTTTTCCTTTCTATTTTTTTCATCTTTTTTTTTGTTTTTCTCTTCTTTTTTTTTTTTACAATGAATGTGTGAACATTCATCAAACTATTGGTATGGTATTGAAATATGGGGTCTTCACCATGCCTGCATTTGATTCGATCTTGCAAATGTGAGGCACATGGTAAGGCTATAAATGGTGCATGTTGACTATTAATATTATGCCACTACCATCAATTTGAAGCTTTAGGGACCTGGTCTATGCGGGTCAATAATCGTATTGTACTTCGTTGTGTGTTGTTATTGAATCCCTTTACAAATCCCTTCACAAAATATCCATAACCAATTCTTTATTTTACGTGATTCTTTTTTCTTGAGGAAAACATGATGGAGTGGCACTTTCTTGTAGGCCTGATTACCTTATATGCCTATAGTCTACATTGAGCTTCATGCAATCCTGCAAAACATAACAAAATAAAAAAATAAAAACCTAAAATAATGGTGTTAACAAAAAATAAATACTATTTATTTTATTTTATTTTATTTTATTTATTTCATTTATATTGAACTCTATAATAGCGTTCATCATGTTGTTGGTGAAGAATTTTGAAGGTAGGGTCTCGTCCATGCCTGCAATCGAGCTAACCTCTAGAATTTGGGGCTTATGATAAGATCTTAGTCTATGTCAAAATTTTGATATGACTAAGTCTTCATTTGTCCCATCCCCTACTTCATCCAACACTATGATACATTGCAGCATGGGAAGAGCATCTTCCTCGATGGCCTCAAAACTAGGTTCTTCCAACTCATTGGCAGATTGTGTAGGTAGGCAAATGACTATATTTTTTATAGTTTTTTCGTTAAATGTCATTTTTCCTATTCTACAACTAATGTCAACATTAAAATTCACCAAAGTATTAGGTGATGTTAAGCCTACAATTTTTATCATTTGTCACGATATTTTGAGGCATGAATCCCTAATGGATTCTTTGTAAATAGACACATCCTTGATAGTTTGAGGAATGGTAACAATAAAATTTTTCAACTGTTCCATAATATCAAACTTGGGTTGTGTCATTTTTCTAATTTATTGCAACCTTTCGAGATACGGTGGAAGTCCTTCATTGTTTGATTTTTCAACAACACAATTATTTTCTACTTCTATACTAATATGGTATATTAGGTTCATTCCCACAACTACTTGATAAGTCGGTGAATTTAAACTATTGTTGTTGGGATTCAACTCTGGTTGTGCCAATAACTATTTTGGCCTTGTGGTAGGTGGAGCTGGTAAGCTGGGATGTTCTAATGGTTGTGTCTGTGGAAGTGGATCCACGAAGTAAGTTTCTACTTCTTCTGGGTCTTCTTTTATGAGTGCTATTTTTGGACACAACCTGGTCTTATGATCCAAGTGACAGATTCCATAGACTCTCACTTTGCTTTTTGGAAATTTATTTTTTTCATTTTTTCTACACAAGAAAAAAGAGATAAACATTGCTTCTATTTCTTGCTTCTAGAATGTGTCTAATTGTAAAGCAAGAGATGATAAAATATCACTCTTCATACTTTCAAGTAATGTTCATATTTATTCCTTGATTATGGAGGCTATTATTCCTCGTATTTGCAGTTTTCTATTTTTTTTTAAATAATTCTAGAATAGTTGTTGAATTTCCCCCATCGATGTCATTAGCCTGGTCACAATTATAATTTGATCCACTAGCTAATTTTTTTTTTTTTTTTTTTTTTTTTTTTTTTTTATTATTTATTTTTTTATTTTTTGATTTGGTTATTGTGAGAAACCCCCATGACCGATGTACGGATGTTTTCAACTCTACGATAGATATTTCCAGAGTATCCTGAGCTTGTGGCTCTGAGGTGTTTTCTATTCTCTTAATAAATTATCTATTGGATTTTTTAGGCCTCTAGTGGACTCATGCTTCTCAGGTAGGGGATCTACAGGTAAGGTAATTTGAACATGTTTTTCAAACTAACCTATGGATCCTAACACTACATTTTTGACACTCCCCGACAATGACACCAAAATGATGAGCATAAATTATGTTCTAAAAATAATCATTTCCTTTCCATTAATTATCAATCCGGTAGTTCATAAACTTGTGAGTGCCATGCACTATATATGCTTGTAGTGTGGGGAATGAGTCCCTCTGTGCCTATTGGTTTGGTGGGGGAGTTGTTCGTGTATTTTTAGTTCATCCAAACCCAACAAAACTAAGTGCAAAAATAAATAAATAAACTACAATTTTAAAATAAGCACACAACTAAAATTAAGATGTTGAAATAAACACATGACTAAAAGGAAATTGTAGGAATTTAAACACACTTGCAAAAATGAATAAAGCAGGAAATTCACACTTGCAAAAATAAATAAAGTAGTAAATTTGTAGAAATAAATAAAGCAAGAAATAAATGCAAAAAATAATAAAGCAAAAATAAAATAAATAGGGGAGGATTACTGCCTAGAGTGGGCCCAAGCTCCCACAGATGATTTTCTTGGTTGATTAAGTAAAATTCACTCTTTTAGTCCAAACAAATGAGAACACTCAAAAACTATTAATAAATTATGCAGTGTACTTGGAAATTTAGAATTGGTCCACACAAGAATGGTCTATGTTCTTATAGAGAACGTAGTCAATTTTATTACAAAAATAAATTGTTCTATTTTAATCACACAATATGATTTTCTATGGTCATTTCATGCATAGTTGTTATTTTAGTCTATTAAAAGCATGACCGTTTGATTTTAATCAATAAAGTATAAGCACAATGCTCCTTGGGTGTATGAAGAAACACGCTTATACTGAGAGGGCGGTGAACAGTATAAGATAAAAAATTTCTTTCCAAACAATAATTGCAATAATATGAGTGCAATAATGAATCAATGCACAAAAATCCACACACACAAGAGACAAGGATTTTACATGGAAACACCCTTTCGGGAGATAACCATGGAAAAATATTGCTTAGTTTTCTTAAAAAATAATTTGTGGGAACCAACCCACAGGAGACACCAATCCCCTTATTAAATTGTGTAGGCACCAACCTACGGGAGACACCAATATCCTCTTACAATATCATAGGCACCAACCTATGGGAGACACAAATATTCTTTTCCAACAATGTAGGCACCAAACTATGGGAGACACCAATATCCTTTTACAATAATGTAGGCACCAACCTATAGGAGACACCAATATCCTTTTACAAAATTGATCAACAATTCTGTTCCACAATCTGATATTGAAACATGCTCATGTCTTCTCTCAAATCTGATCATTAATAACATCAACTTCTATTCATAAATCTGATCTAAAACTCTACTTAGGTCTTCTCAAAAATATTATTATTAAAGACATCAATTTCTTCTCATTATAATCCCTACTTTACCTTCCTTTTACTCTTTAAATTCTTCTCTTTTATTGAGTTTACTTTCTTCAACTTACTAATGCACTTTAATATTAAAATTCCATTATACTAACATTCATTCTTCCCTATTATTGAGTTTTATTTCTTCAAATTACTCGACTCCTCGCTTACTTAACTCCTTTTCAAAATAGATGATAGCTTGAAAATTCTTGCATATAATAATGCCATGTGGATCACCAAACCTTGTTTGTAATGGTTGACCCTCTTTTTCTCTCACGATGATCTACTGCTCAACAAGCTATTACATGCACTTGGTAACATCTCCTTCGACTGTGCATGGATTACCCAATGACACTTATCTCCTGTATTGGTTGTATTATATGCTGTGCCCACCTTACGAAAAAGCTATATTTTACTCCTTATCTTTGGTCATAGATAACTCCAAACTGGATGCGTGAGTATTGAATTTTTTAATTCTATAGATGGTACTTTCTTCAACGTATACTTTAGAATGCATGCTTTCTCTCCAAGGGTGAATTCAAACTTGAATAATGTGTTTGATCTTCTTTTAAACCTTGAAAATATTTTCACCTTCACGTGTTTGCACACAACGATTGGATTTCCTTTGAAAGCTCTCCTGGTCTATGCAGCCAACTCGTGAAGATCCACACTAATTTTTTGGATGCATCTAATCTAAAGTAGAGTTGGATTTCATGACGTTGTCATGGTTTTAAAGCTTCTCATAATGGTTTCAAATATCCCCATATCGTATTATTCTTAGCTTAGGGTTCACATGTATTTTAATATTTATAAGGCAGGGCTCCTCCAGTGTCATATGGTCCATCAGTGAAGCTTTCCTTCCCAACCAAACCTTAACTATGCAGATATGTTCATCTACGTCATCTAGGTTCTTCAAACGGTATGGCTATTACACTAGTTGAAACTCTCTCTTTATTTCTCAATGGAAAACCTGAAGAAGATAAAGTTGCAGGTCCTCACAAAATTAGTCGCTGTGGCATTCACAAATTTCTCAAGAGGATTTTGCTCCCCGTTGCTTCTAGCAGACATCCTCATTTTTCATAGCAATATCATCTGTCTCCAGCAAATCCTTTCTCTTGAAACTCTTCCCCAGTCTTTCAAATATTATCTCAAACGTGTCCTTGTAACTTGTGCAACATTTGACCACTTGATGAACCAATCTACAACTTCGATGATGTCTACTGCAAGTTTTTTAGAATCACACGTCACAACCAGGAATTATTTTATTTGTTTTACTAAGGTAGATGACCATTCGCCTTGATGAGAGGTCACACAATCTAGATGAAGGAATTTCCACTCGATTCTAAATTGACCATGAGTTCCTTTAGAGCTCCAACTTCGTTGACCCACACAAGCTCCAGTTTCACTAATAGCCTTCACACACAGATCCTTTCCTCTACCTTAAATTCACCGTATTGATTTTTACTGCCATGGATGGATAACAATGCAATATCATTCGCTGTTGAACTCCTCTTATTCACTGTAAGCTCAAGTATCCATTCGTCGCTCCATCCATGTTGTTCTTATATATTGAATACCTTTATAAAAAATATCAAAATGAGCTTTGGATGAATTTCTCAACACATTAGCATGGGACTTAGGCTCTTCTTTAATTATTTTCTTTGATGCCTCTGTTCCTTTTGAGCTTGACTCCTCCTTTTGTTTTTTTTGATTTTCTTCAAAACCGAGTCTAGTTTTTATAACTGAAGATCTCCGTGCTTTGATAATATTATCCAAGATTTCTGTGCTTTTCTCAAACCTGATATTTTGTTGTAGCTTATCATTAGATTTTTCAACTTCCTTCCTCAAAGAGATAATTTCATGTTCTAGTTTTTCACACTCCAACTCTTTTGCCTTTAACTGCTCAGTCATAACTTCTTCAATCCGCTTTGCCTCTTCAATTTTAATTTTTAAGTCGATAAGTTCTTGTGAAAACTTTACCTTTGTTTTCTCATCCTCTTGTACTTGAGTCTTCAATATTGAGTTCTTATTTCTAAGCATATTCACCTCTTTAAGAGCAACAACAAGTTCCTCTTCTATGTCAACTATAGCTTCCTCTTCATTTTCTGGATCTTTCTCCTCTTCTTGTTTTTCAACAACAGGAGCATCTTCTTTCACCTCCATGGCAAAAAGTAGGATTTCTTCCCTTTCACTATAGAAGATACTTTAATCACTGCTGTTGTAATAAATTATTGCTTCCTCAACATAAAGACTCTTCTTGTGTCTTCGACAAATCTTCTTCTCATGCTTGCTTTGACCATGCCTCTTTTTCTTTTCATGATAAAATTTTCTTTCCTTATTTTTCTTGTATTGCTCTTCTTCTTCATTACTACTGCTTCCAGCTTGTGGGAACTGAGTTGCATAGTGACCAACGTTACCACAATTAAAACAGTTCATAGTATTCTTATATTTGTGTTTTTTGGGCCCCTTCTTATTTCTTCATACAAAGTTAACTTCTTCTCCATTGCTTGATTCTTAACTTGACTCTAGTTATTCATTCTTTATCTTCTTTGAAGCTTTAAATGTGGCCTCTCATTTGGATGTTTGATATTTTTCAATCCTCATCTCATAGGTTGTGAGAATTCCATGTAGCTCATCCATGCTTAAGGTTTTAAGATCCTTCATTTCTTCAATTGTCGAGACCTTCACATCAAACCTCATGGGAAGTGACCTTAATATTTTTTGAACAATCTTAGAGTCATGAATACTTTCTCCAATTCCATGAATAGTATTGATAATTTCATTAACATAGAGCAAATATTTGGCAATATTTTCTTCATCTTTCATCTTTAAGTCTTTGACCTTCCTTCTATGGGTTTGAAGTTTTACCATTTAACCTTGTCATCTCCTTAATATATTCTTTGTAAATTGTCCCATAATTCTTTTGCTGAGGTGCATTGCATGAATTTCACAAACTCTGATTCACATAATCCACTTAATATTACATTCATTGCCTTGGCATTATTTTTAAATGGTTTCTTGTCATCTTTATCCATGGGAGGGGTTGTAGGTGATGTGAACCCATCCATGATGTATTGCCATATATCGTAGCCATGTGCCATCAAATAGGTTTACATCCTCACACTTCAGAAAGTATAATTAGTCCCATCAAATAATGGAGCCCTACTTGATGAAAAACCTTCTTGGTAAGCCATGTGTGTTCCTGTAAGATCTTTCAAGCGGTTAGGCTTTCACGAAGGAACCTACTCTGATACCAATTTAATAAACACATGCTTATACTGAGAGGGGTTTGAACAATATAAGATAAAAATTATTTCCAAACAATAACTGCAATAATATGAATGCAATAATAAATCAATGTACAAAATTCCACACACACAAGAGACAAGGATTTTACATGGAAACACCCGTTCGGGATAAAACCATGATAAAATATTGCTTATATTTCTTCAAAAAAAATTCATGGGCACCAACCCACAGGAGACACTAATATTCTTATTCAATTGCATAGGCACCAACCTACGGGAGACACAAATCTCCTCTTATAATATCATAGGCACCAACCTACGGGAGAGACCAATCTCCTTTTACAACAACATAGGTGCCAACCTACGGGAGACACTAATCTCCTTTTTCAACAATGTAGGAACCAACCTACGGGAGACACCAATATCATTTTACAACAATGTAGGCACCAACCTATGAGAGACACAAACATCCTTTTACAAAAATGATCAACAAGTCTACTCCACAGTCTAATATTGAAACTTGCTCAGGTTTGATCCCAAATATGATCATTAATGACATCAAATTTTGTTCACAAATCTAATCCAAAACTCTACTCAGGTTTACTCAAAAATATTATTATTAAATACATTAATTTATGCTCATTATAATCCCTCCTTTACCTTGATTTACTCTTTAAATTCTTCTCTTTTCTTGAGTTTGCTTTCTTCAACTTATGCACTTGAATATCAAAATTCCAATCTAGTAACATTCATTCTTCCTTTTTCTTGAGTTTTCTTTTGTCAACTTACTCGACTCCTTTTTCAAAATAGATGAAAACTAGAAAATTATTGCACACAATCATTCCATATGGATCACCAAACCTTGTTTGTAATGGTTGACCCTCCTTTGCTCTCACGATGATCTGTTGCCTAACAGGCTATTACATCCACTTGGTAATATCTCCTTAGACTGCACATGGATTACCTGGTGACACTTGTCTCTTGTATCAATTGTATTATCCACTATGCCCACCTTACGAAAAGATATATTCTGCTCCTTATCTTTGGCCACATATAACTCCAAACTGGGCACGTGAGCCTTGACTTTTTAACTTCCGTAGATAGTTATTTCTTCAATGTATTATTTAGAATGCACACTTTCTCTCCAAGGGTAAATTTGAACTTGGATAATGTGTTTGATCTTCTTTTAAACCTTGAAAATATTTTCACCTTCATGTGTTTGCACACAACGATTGGATCGCCTTTGAAAGCTCTCCTGATCTATGCAGCCAACTCCTAAATGTTCACGTCGATATTTTGGATGCATCTAAGATGAAGCAAATTTGGATTGAACAATTTTGTCATGGTTTTAAAGCTTCTCATAACAGTTTTAAATGTACCCACATCGTCTCATTCTTAGCTTAGTGTTCGCATATATTTTTAATCTTCAGAATGCAGGGCTCCTCTGGTGCTGTATGGTCCGTAGGTGAAGATTTCATTCCTAGCCAAACCTCAACTATGCAGAGATGTTCATCTATGCCACCTATGTTCTTTAAATGGTATGGCCGCTACACCAGTTGAAACATTATCTCCATTTATCAATGAAAAACCTGAAGAAGATAAAGTTATAGGTCCTCATGATATTAGTCATTGTGGCATTCACATATTTCTCAAGAGGATTTTGCTTTCAATTCCTTCTAATCAATGTCCTCCTTTTTTATAGCAATATAATCCATCTCTAGAAAATCCCTTCTCTCAAAAATATTCCTTAGTCTCTCAAATATTATCTCAAACATGTCGTTGTAACTTGTGCAACATTTGACCACTTGATGAACCAATCTAAAACTCTAATGATGTCTCCTGCAAGTGTTTCAGAATCACACACTGTAACAAAAAATTTCTTTATTTTGCTAAGGTAAAAGACCATTCACATTGATGAGAGGTCGCACAATCCAAATAAAGGACTTTCCACTTGATTCTAAACCGATCACATGTTCCTTCAAAGCTCCAACTTCGCTAATCCACATGAGCTTCGGTTTCAATAATAGCCTTTGCACGTAGATTATTTCCTCTACCTTAAATTTACCACCTTGATTTTTCCTATTGTGGATGGGGAAGGATGCAATTTCATTCACCGTTGAACTCCTCTTATTCGTTGCTTGCTCAAGTATCTATTTGCCACTCCATCCATGTTGTTCTTATATATCGAAGACCTTTATAATTTTTTTTTAAATGAAATTTGGCTTTTATTTATATGCAAAACCTTACCTTTTCACTTTCTTGCTTGGCACCCAAGAAGTCGACCCAAACACTCATAGCACTAATATTTAAATATTTTAATTTTTAAATATTTCAACCTTTGCCCATTTCACACATTAGAAATATTTAAATATTTAATTTTAAATATTTCAACATTTGATATTACATCACCCTTGAAGAAAATATATTTACCTTGAATAATTTTTCCACCGTTTGCTATCAACCAAGTTAACCTTTGACATCAATGACAACTCAATAATTCTAACAATGTATACAACAAACTATTTCTAAAAATGACACTTTTATTAAAAACTACATGGTCAACTGATCAATAATAAATATTTAGAATATAAGTGCTTATTCTATTTTAACCATAATTCACAATTTAAATTTAATATGCATAGATAAGAATGATTATCCCTTATTTTTTACAACTTCCTTAAAAATCACATGGTCAATTGGTCAATCGGTCAACGTTGAATATAGCTCCTATATTCTCGTTGGACGTAGGTGCTTTTGAGCCTATCATCAAAATATAGGTACTGAAATATAGGTGTTGACATACGGGCATTGGGATACAAATGCTGGAATACATGTACTATCCTATCAATGGGAAACAAGTGTCTCCCTATTGCTGGGATATAGGTATTAGGATACAGGTGTCAGTCTATCGCTGGAATATAGGCACATACTTGTCATTGGGATACAAGCATCGATATACAAGAACCAACCTATCATTGGCATACATATGCCTACCTATCATTGGTATATAGTCACCTGTCTCTATCATTCACCATAGTTCTCTTCAAGATGTCTTCATGTATTACTAGGTCTTTTCACTCCAATTTTCTCACATGCCTATTTTATCATCAAAACTTGTAGTATTCAGATCATACTATCTCAAACATCTAATTACTCAGTCTTTTAGTCTTCAAAAACATGACTTGTTTGGACTAAGAGATTCTATTAATTTGGTTTTGGGGTAGTGTTAGGATCCCATCCTAACACTATGATGTAATAATCCTTGTTGAACATGGGGGACACCCATGATAATATTTTGTAATAGTTGTGGCTCTAGAAGCACCTAGACAAGTGACACCATTATATGTAGTTGTTATCAAGAATGTAACTATTTTGTAGGTAGGATATTCTAGGTTGGGTGGCATTTTGCATGTAAGCTAACCTTGAGAGGTGGGTGGTAGATGAAGTATTTAAAACTATGAGGGGTAGGAATGAATGTATATTTTTACATAATTGAATGAAATTATTGAAGGAGGTTTCTCTCTCAAAGTGGCCTGTGATTTTGTGTTACTTTGTGAGATTTTTCCATTTTTGCACTTATATTATGTATTGCAATAGTTTGTGTTTCAAGAGTTTATGTATATTTGCAATGTTTGTGTGAATGTGTTAGTTTTAATGAGAAGATTTCTAACAAGTGGTCTCAAAGTACTTTTGAGGGTCATGTTCTACTATGATTGTGGTAGTTTCTACCATTTTGATTGTTAGGTATACAATTTCATGTTTTGTATTTTTGCTGGTTTCTTTTAAAAAATATATCGAATCTTATATTTTTAATTAGTTTATTAGGTTAGAAACCCTGTGTGAGGGGTTTTAAAAAATCATAGAGTTGTTTTTATTGGCTAAGCTAAATTACCCATAAAGCATATAGTGAAGTAAGGGGTGATTAGGATCCAATACCTAGACCTCAAACAACATCCATTTATGGAATTGAGATCCCACCTATCTTCGGGTATATCGGGATACCCCCTAGGATTAGGAGAAACCTTTATCTCTTAAAACGATTTTTGGTCTTGTATTATCCATAGTAGATTAGATATATCATCTAATAAGATCAGCCTCCCATACTAACAAAGATGTAGGTAGTGTGCTCAAGGGTATGCATGGAATCCTCCTTGAGTAGTGGCCTAAAATATTGGTCAAATCACTATTATTTATCATTGTGGTATAATAGAGGACCTATGGGTAGTACATACATCCTGGCTTAGAAAACCCTATTGTGTTGAATATCAAACCTACAACAAAAAATCTAGTTTTGTGAATATCTGCAACAACCCAAAACTACCAACCTATATTTTTTGAATATTACTTACAAAACAAAGGCTCTCAAGGGATATGCCCTTATTATAATTATATTAGATTACAAGGATTTACCACATCTGAGTTCTAATCAATGTAGATGACACTCAATGGATAGGAGAGGTCAACTCCCATAAATTCTAGGGTTCACCTTACTAAACCTACATATTTAGAAGGACACCATAAGTGGTCCCCCTACCTTTCCTATATCCTAATTAGTATAGGACCATGTGACCATGGCATAGGGATTACCCTTTAAGGTCCATATAACTTAAAGGAGGATTCCAATTCCCTAACCTAACTCTAGCTCCTCCTAGATAGGTTATTCAACATAGAGCCTTGGTGCTTAGTTACCATACCTCTAGAGGCTAACTAAGGTTATTTACACTTTGAAAACAACTAAAATGATCTTTACATCCTACACTATTAAGGATTCACCACTACTATCTTGTGAATATGTTCCCTACACACTTGATCCTACTCGATCAAGGTATGACTACTCACAAGGACCTTGTATATTGTATATGCACAATTCCTTCTAGGTTCATGAGATCCTAGCTATTGCATTCTTGCAACTCCTTCTAGGACTCTTGACTACTTGGCTATTGCATTCATGCAACTCCTTCTAGGATTGGATTTCATGGTTTACAAGAGGAAATTCTACCCACCCCAAGGATAGATAACAACATCATCATATACCATAAAGCTAAACCAAAGCATAAACATAATAGCACATTGCATTATTCATCTCAAATAAAAAGCACAAAATGAATTCCTCTTAACCATAAACCAAACTATGCTCTTATCAAAACTTGAATCTCAAAATATTTCCATCAACATTTATGCATTAGCAACATAACTTATATGTCTAACATAAGAATGCATTTGAAATAGTTTAAAGGAACACATTAACAGCCATATCCAGATATTACTCAGGAGTACAACTCCAAGTTAACATTAAACAACATAAAAAACATTTAAATTTTTAACTTAATCAATACAAGACCTCAAATTTCCACACTTAAAGCAACACCATTCAACAAGATTAAAGTAAATCTTCATTGCATAAATAAGCATCATAAATTATCCTTGGAAACAAGAGTCAAGATTACAATTCTTTCAAGCAAAACAAGCCTTTTCTTATTTACAACAATATCATTTTGAAGAGCTTATAATCATCTTCCAAGATCTTCTACCAACTAAGTCTGCAAGCTTCTTGATGGAAAAACTCCATAAATATGAATTCTACTTAGGAATCAGAACAACTCTACATGCAATGCAACTTAGCTCATGGCATACTCTATTATGCAAACAACCATATACATAAACAAGCTATAAGAGGAGAATTCTCCCTATCTTTATAAATAAATGAGCATTATTTTAATCCATAAAAATTTAAATCATTCCATAGCAAACTAGGAGAATCCCATGCTTCTCTTTATAATGATACCTTAATTTACATAGATCTTAAGAATCATTATGAATAATTAATTTTTCAACCAAATCATAAATAATTTCTTTTTCAAACCAAATCACAACATTCATAACAATTCAAGAGAAGCCCATACTTCTCTTTATAATGATCCCTTAATCCACATAGATCTCAAGAATCATTATAAATACTTTCTCTTCTAAGCCAAAACACAACATTCATAACAATCCAAGATTTATAATGATCCCTTAATTTACATAGATCTCAAGAATCAATATTAATAGTTTTTCTTTCCAACAACAATAATTTAAGTTCACTACTACATTTATTCTAAATCACAAGTACCTTGTTACAAGCTTATGAATCAAGTATACCTCTAATATTGACTCAAATCAAAATGCTTTAACAAAACATGAACTTCAAAGCATCTTTAATATTAACTCAAATCAAATGCTTTATTAAAATATAATAATCAAAGCATTATTAACATTAAATACAAACCAACATACGTTATCAAACATTTAAAAAGCACTTTATTAATCTTTAATCTAGAAAAGTATCAATAAAGGTTATACATATTTCTCTTTCAAAACCATATAAATATTAAAACTTAAAGAAAGCTACCTTTTAGTGTTCTTTTCTTTCCAGGCAAAGCATAGTTATATTAAACAAAGATAAAGATCTCACTTAAAAGAAACTCTAAAATTTCATCTTTATCAAATCATAAATGAGCCTCTAAAGCCTACAAGATAAGGCTTTAATCAATGAAAGCACCAACCACCTTCATAAGCTCCTACTGAAAGAAGACTAGTAGCCATTTCTACTAATGCTTCCTCTTAATGCATAAAACTTACAACAATATGCTTTTAAGAAGATATAAAGCTACACACATTCATTACAATGATTGCTTAATTTAAATATTTAGCCATACACAAGCATTCAACCACTCACAAGCTAAAAAAATAAAGCATTTCCACCACTAACGATCTAAAATAAAACACTCAGCCACAAATGACCAACTCATGTGAAGGATAAAATAACAATATATAAGCAAAGAAAAGACATTATAATCAAAAGCTTAATTCAAGGGAGCAATGCAAGGACATGAGACCAACCTAGAAAAAACTATGGGGTTCTATGGAATGTCGCTCGCCACCCTACAAAAGGAGCAAGACTACCCTAACACAGACCAAAGCTAACGCAGGGGGTGATCTACTACTAGAACAAGTGAATCATCCACAAAGCACAAAAAATGGATAAAATAATTGGACAAATCAATCTCTCATAGGTGAACAATTAGAAAACTAAGGCATGCAAAACAACATGGAATCAACCAACAAAAATTAAACAAAGCAACATTAAAAGGAAAGGTTCAAACAAAATTGTAGTAATAAAAAATGGAGCAAACATAAAAAGAAAGCACCTGTACTAGGTTCATTACCTCCAAAATATTTTCTTTGAACATTGTTACTCTCTCCCTTCTACTTTTCTCTGCACTGGTCTTTAAAGTGTTGATTACCTTTTTTAACACCCACCTTTCCTTTGATTTGAAAGAGGAGCATTATATTACTTGGATGAACATTTCCTCAAATGTCTAAATAGCATTACACTCCATGTACTTAGGGAGTTTTCTTGAGGAAATCGAAGATGCCCCTAAATCTTCCCAAGGCAATTAGAAAACATAACATACCAAAAAAAAAAATTCTAAGCTAACTTAATGCTTGGTGCTAGGCATTATTAATAAATATAATACATACACAAATACATACATACATCTATATATATACATGTATATACATACATACATAGTTTAAATTTAATAAATCAAGAAATATATGGTTTCATATACCATACATTTCTTGAATTATTAAATTTAAACTAAGTTTCCATACAAGTAATAAGAAGAGTATTAAACTGCTAATTCAAACATAACAATTTTCTTGTTCACAAGCAACTTAGTCAATCAAGTTATCACATCCACAATATTCTACACCATTGATTTAATCCCAAGTAGGTGGCCCTTTTTATTATAGTCTAAGATATCACCAACTTCAATGAGAAGGCTCATTGCAAGCAATATCTTAGCCCAATGGTGCAAATGTGGAAACAACAAAATGATATGCATCTACATGAAAGTAAGTTTTCCATGTTTACCCTGAGTTGTCAATGTAAGAATCATCATCATCATTTCCCTAAGTATCCCTCATGCTAGGTGGTCTACCTATAGCCCCACATAGGAGAAGGTACCTAATAATGTATCCAAAGATACATAAGTAGTACCAAGTTCCATACTTAAAGAAAGCAATCATTCTAATATTAAATCATCATGACATAAACTATGCCACTACATAAACACATAAATACATAGTTCATTATCCATAAAAGGTTTTCCATGGAGGGGTGTTACATACTTCCCCCCTTGGACTAAACACAATATTCTATGTTTCCTGAAAAAAGTAGTATACACACTTATTCAAATAAAAATAGAAATTGTTGTCTTATCTCACTAGTAATTTATCATGTAGCATAATTCTCTGAATATTGGGTCCATTGGACCTTACATTAACCTAGGGTTCAGTTCCTTGGTACTATGGAATGAAACCCTAAAATCTTAACTGGTCGCACCTCAATGGTTGTAGGATCTATCCTCTATAATTTAGAAATATTCCACACATGAGTAGGATCAACAATATAGCTCCTAAGTAGGTATATGTGGAAAGTGTCATGGATTTTGGATAGGGTGGGTGGCAAAGCGAGCCTATAAGCTATAGGACTAACATTCCCAATGATATCAAAGGGCACCACATAGTGAGGATTCAACTTTGTTGACTTGATGACACTTTTCATGGGTCTAAACTTTAAGAATACTCTGTCTCCTACAAATAATTCTATTGGTGATATTTTCAGATCCGCATAGCTCTTATAGCAATCAACCACTTCCTTAAGCCTAAACGAGATAGCTTTGAGTTTTTCATCCATCTCTTGAATATTGTTAGGTCCAATAATCACTCGATTATTTATATTATCCCATGATAGAGGAATTATACATCTTCTACCATATAAGGATTCAAAGGGGGCCACCCCCAATGATGCATGGTATCCATTATTATACGCAAACTCCATGAGATGAAAGAAGTCTTCCCATTTTGAATTTCGGTCCATACAATACATGCGTAACATGTCTTCCAAAACTTGCTTTACCTTCTCAATCTAACCATCTATTTTGGAATTATATACAGAACTAATGTTTAGCTTAGTGCCCATTGCATGATAAAGAGCTTGCCAAAATTTCGATATAAATCTAGAATCTCTATTAGATATGATTACCTTAGGAAACCTATGTAATCTAAAAACTTCTTTGGAAAACTTATGTGCCACCATTAGTGCATCATCCTTGATGTTCCTTGGTATGAAGTGTGTGACCTTGGTCAACTTATCAACCACTATCAATATGGCATCATGCTAGAACCTATTCTTAGGTAATCCCATAATAAAGTCCATATAAATCACCTATATTTTTTGCATAAGTATCTCATGTGGGTATAATTTTCCAACTAGGTGATGATATTCTGCCTTCATTTTTTGGTATTCAAAACATCTTGATAAGAATTCAGTGATATCTTGGTTCATCCCAACCCAGTAGAAGGTATTTTCTATATTTTCTCTCATTTTTTACCCTCTTGAATGAGCAAAATAGGGAAAATTATGTGCCTCCTACAAGATCATTCTCGTCAGGTCATTGGATTTGAGTATAACTACCTAATATTTAAAGCATAAAATCTTATCCTTTATGTTGAAACCCTTGCTGTCTTCCAAATTTACTTCTATTTTATTCTAAATTTCCAAGCAATATAGGTTATGTAGTTGCATTTTCTTGACCCTATCCATTAAGTCTACATGGATTTAGGTTAAGGCAGTTATATACCTTCTGTTGCTCAATGTATCTGCCACATTATTTTCTTTCCTTTTGATATAATAAAATACCAAAATCATATTCTGCTAAGAATTCTACCCATCTTCTCTATCTCGCATTCAACAAAGGTTGGGTAAAAATATACCTCAAATGTTAATGGTTTGTCCTTAGCTCAAAAATTTGGTCCAAAAAGTAGTGCCTCCAAACCTTTCGGGCATGCACAACTACTACCAATTCTAGATTGTGAGTTGCATAATTTACCTCATGCTTCTTGCATTTTCTAGACATGTATGCCATTGTAACTTCTTCTTGAGATAAAACTCCCCCCAAACCTCCTAGAGAAGCATTTGTACACATAATGAACTTCCCAAGGGGGTCCAAAATCTTTAGAAATTATATCATTGTCAATTATTTTTCAATGTCAAATGCGGCCTCACACTTATCCATCTATTTGAATTATTTTTCCTTTTTTTAAAGGTTGGTGATTGGATAGGCAATTTTAAAGTAATTTATCACAAATTGCCTATAATAGCTTGCAAGCCCCATGAAACTCCTAACTTCTATCACATTTATAGGTGTAGATAAATTTAGTATAGCCTTAATATTTTGTGGATTTACAACAATACCTTCTGCTGAGATAATGTGTCCTAATGTTGTACTTGTGGAGTATAGAACTCACACTTGGATATTTTCCAAAAAGTTGATTCTTTCGTAGTACTTCCAATACTAATCTAAAATGTTGAGCATGCTCTTCCTTAGTTCAAGAATAGATTAGTATATCATCTAATAATACCAAGATGAACCAATATAGATAATTCCTGAACACACTATTCATTAGATTCATGAAGGAAACTGATGCATTCATTAACCCAAATGGTAGCACCATGAATTCATAGTGCCCATATCAAATTTTAAAGGATGTCTTATGAGCATCTTCCTCTTTAATTCTTAGTTGATGATAATCCAATATCAGATCTATTTTTAAAAATATGGTAGCACCCTTTAGCTGATCAAAGAGATCATCTATATGTGGTAGAGGATACTTGTTTTGATGCAGGACCATCCAATGGTGTAAGGGAAATCTTGCATCACCAAAAAATAAAAATAAATAATATATATATATATGTTTAAACCCATGTGTTTATATATATATGTTTAGACATATATGTTTAGATCCATGTGTTTAGACCCATATGTTTAGACCCATATATGTTTAGACCCATGTGTTTAGACCCATATGTTTAAACCTATATGTTTAGACCCATATGTTAAAAATTCAAGATTCAAGTGAATATTTTCGTGGGCGGGAAAATGAAAATGAAAATTTCAAATGAATATTTTCTTGGTGGGAAAATGAAAGGCATGAAAAGGAGTTACACTTACTAGAAAATTCTTTGGGAAGTTATTAATAGGGGGAATAGAGATTACCGAGGGCAGTATGGGATCATAGATCATGGATCCAAGATTGTATGATCTGGTATGCCCCTTTTGGCTGACATTAATAAAATAATTATTTTCTATTGTGATTTGGCTCCTTGGATGGTTTTGTTCGTGATTGTTCATCCTCATCAAGTGGTATCAGAGCGGGAGTTCCTGAGTGTATAAGTAGATCGTTGAACGTGAGGGAGTTTACACCAGGATATGTGGTTTGGGTTTGGATAAGCTGGAGCAAGATACCCCCACAAAGGAACTGAGGTGTTGCCAGTAATGTTGTAGTGCCAGTAAAGTATTTTTGAGCTTTATAGAGGTAGGTCCAGGCATTACAAGAAGAGCTGCGTAGAGGATTTGACCCAAGAAGAGAGGAAAAGAGTAAATATGAAGCCGAAGAAGAGGAAGACCAGTTTGAGGAAGAATAAGAAGCAATAGATCCTGCCCAAGCGAGGTTGCACAAAGCCATATCAAAGATTGGGAAGAGGCCAAAGATGGAGGTTTCCATATACTCGGGAAATATTAAACTGGAGGAGTTGATTGACTAGATCAATGACCTAAAAGAATATTTTGAATATGAAGAGGTGGAAGATCCTAATAGGGTCAAGTTTGCTAAGATAAAACTGAAGGGTCATGCTAGAATCTGGTGGAAAGGAGTACAACTTGACAAAAAAAGAAGGGGAAAATAAAGGATCACCAAATGGAAACAAATGATGGAAAAGTTGAAGAGGTAGTTTATTTTGGTAGATTATGAATTGGATCTGCTAAAGAAGATGCAAAGTTTGAGATAGTCAGGAAATTTTGTCAAAGAATACACTGAGGATTTCTACAAGATCTTGATCCGAACTGGCCATTGTGAGGCTAACAAGGAGAAGGTAGCCCATTACATCCATGGATTGAGAACTAGTATTCAAGAAGAGTTGAGTTTCGTTAGGATGAGCACCATTGAGGATGCTTACCAGTTTGCTCTAAAAGTTGAAGAGAAGTTGAACAGAAGGTTTGAGGGTAAGTAGAAAGGAAGAGGTCATGGAGAAAGAACTGATGGAAGAAAACATGGAGGATGAGATAAGAAGAAAGAAGAATCTAGCAACGTTTTGGACCAGAAGGGAGATAATGCTTACAGATCCCATGGTCAGAACAACAACTACCCAAGAGGAAGAGGTAGATCTAGAAAATGAAATGGAGGAAGAGGGTTTCATGGAACCTACTTCAACTGTGGAGAAGAAGTACATCAAGCATATGAGTATCCACAACACCAATAGAAGCCAAATAAGAGGACAACAGGTAATGCAAAATGATGAGCACCAGAAATGCTCATATTTTGTATACATTTTCTTGATCATTATGCGGTTGTATAATAAGGATTGCATACTTTTATGAATGATTATATAGATATTTGATGAAATTATGCGTGTTATCTAATTTATGTGTTTTCAGTGTGTTTTTGTGGAATTGCAGTTGATTTAGTTAGATTTGGATCAGTCGAGGTCTCTTTATGGACCTGGCACTTTGTTTCTTTTGGGTCCAATGCAGAAAATATAGGCGCCTTCCTCTTCCAAGAAGGCGCCAAAGTAAGTAGGCACCTTCCTCTTCCAGGAAGGCGCCAAGCGTAAGTAGGCGCCTTCCTCTTCCAAGAAGGCGCCAAGGAAAGACAAGCGCCTTCCTCTCCTAGGAAGGCGCCAATAGAAGGCCAACGCCTTCCTCTTCCAGGAAGGCGCCAAAGGAAAAGAAGCACCTTCCTCTCATAAGGAAGGCGCCAACGGGAAGGCGCCACTAGAAGGCAAGCACCTTCCTCCCATAAGGAAGGTGCCACTAGAAGGCAAGCGCCTTCCTCGGAAGGCGCCACTAGAAGGCAAGCGCCTTCCTCCCATAAGGAAGGCGCCGACAGGAAGGCACCACTAGAAGGCAAAGCGCCTTCCTCTCACAGGAAGGCACCAATAGAAGATAAGCACCTTCCTCTTCCAGGAAGGCGCCCACGACAATAAGGCACCTTCCGCATAGGGAAGGCGCCCCTGTTCTTCGCCCATTGACCAGACAAGCATGACGTGGACAAAAGTGACTGGTGCAGTTCCAACTCTACGTCAAGTAGAGCTAAATTGGGGATCGCACCAACGTATGAGAATGTCCTACCAATGCCAGGTGAAGCACAACCCAATCAGCGAACACGCCATCGATAGAACCGAATGCCAGTTTTAGTAGACGTCGATTACATTTACTAGACTGTCTTAGTTTAGTCTGGGATGAATCGACTGTTACAACTTCTTTGTAATAGAAGTTCTGTGGGTGTGCTATATAAACACATGCAAACCTCTCTAAAGATATATAGAAAATATATAGGGAGATATAGACATAGATATATAGAGAGAGGAGATAGAATATTTTGATTGTAATACTTTGATAATTGTAATACAGTTCTAAGAAGTTCTAAGTGCGTGTTCAGCTGGGAGGAAGCTACTGGAGCCTGGGCCCACTCCAAGCCAGTATTTCTTCCCCTACTTTTCCTATGTTTTTTCTAGATTAGTTTACTATTTTATAAGATTGTTTATCGCATCGATATTTCTAGTATTTGCAGTAGGTTCATTTCCAGGAATGTGTGGATATTTTCTTTCTGTAGATTTAATCATTTGTTTACGTAAATTATTGAGGAGTGCGTGAATGATTGACAACCATTTGAAACACCCCCCAATAGTAGAACTAGTGGACTCATCTCAAGTGGTATTGTAAGCAATCTTATTCAGACCCTTCGCAAGTTTACGAAGCTCCCTGGGTTGATAAATTAAATGCACGGGCATGTGACAAAAGTAGGAAAAAGTTAACCTTGTTTGGCCCGCAACATTTTGGCACCATTGTCGGGGAAGCGTCTCAACTAGATTATTTACAATACCTGGAAACCTTCCATCTGACCTTGTATGAGTTCTTCGAGAAGAAGAGGACCTGACGGTCGGTTTATAAAAACCAATCCATCAGAACCTGAGTCAGCCGAGCATTCTAAATTTGAATTAGACTCGCCCGACCCACCTCCAACAATCCATTGGAGTGAGAAGCCACACTTTGTGCAAAGTGCCTCCTCATCCCATCAATGTGGGGAAGAACGAATCATCATAAATCCCCTGTTTAATAGGACACCCTTAGAGGAAGCCCTATTGTGGAAAGTTGTAGAAGATCGAACGATAGCACCAGAAAACCTTAGAGCCTTGACTCAGAAAGTCTTAAATGACCATAAGGCCATAAACACTGCATTAGAGACCACATTTCCTAAAAAAATGGCTGACAACGAAGAAGTCTCATCTGGATTTAGTTTCCCGATTGAGGAAGGAGTAGGAGATACCAAAATGAAAAACATATCCCCTGCTCACCTTTCGACCTTTAGAGGATACCCAACTGAGGACCCTGACCTATTTTTATTTAAGTTTGATGTCTTATGCAGGTCTGTGGACTACAAATCTGATACATAGAAGCTGAAACTCTTTCCTTCCATGTTGGACGATGCAGCTCTGTGGTGGTTCATCGGTCTGGGAGACAAACACATTGCCACTTGGGATCAAATGAAGAGGCTCTTTTTAGAGCAATACCAAGATTTTGGGAGAGCAAGAGACTCCAGAGAAGAGGTCCTGAGCATGATGTAGAAAGAAGATGAGTCTCTCGAGGAATACTGGGAGAGATTCAACTTCAATCTTCAATGATCTCCTCACACGAGACTATCTGATAAGTCCCTCAAAAGCATATTTTTGAGAGGACTTACCAATGAATCATTGGAGGCTCTTAACATGATTTCTGGAGGTGATGTCTACCAGCACGCTATGGAAGACATCCGACAACTATGCCGAAACTACTCAAGGAGGAGAGGCAAGACCACTTCTAGAACCATGAAAGCGACTACTTCAGTCACGAAGACAGAAATAGGTAACATGCTGGAAGATTTAAAGAGCGAAATGCTCTCGTCTCTAGCATTGCAGATGGATACATTACTGTTAGAGAAGAAGAAGCAAGAAAATGAAGCAACATTGGCTTATTTCTATCCAAAATGTAGAGGGAAGCATGCAAAGAATGCATGCCCGGAGAACAAAGTCAGAGTATGCACAGTGTGCAGGCTGAACCATAAAACTCGATTGTGCCCACAACTGCCCAGTAATCAGGAGGAAGTTGAAAGCATGGATGCCTATTTTATAGGCAATCGAAAGAGTTGGCCACAACCCCCTACGGGGAATATGCCAATCAAAATGTCATCATATGGAGGAGGACCATACATGCACCAAGGTCCGCCTCAACCACCTAACATGGGGTGGTGGGGGCCATCACCCTGGTCTAATGCACCCCCAACAACATTCTCGAACCAGCAGCCATGGATGCCATATCCATATCCTAGGCAATAGTGGAGAGGCCACACTCCATGGAATCAGGCTCCATAGAACGTAGCACCAGCTCACCCCCAATAGAACTTACCGACATTGCTAGTAGTAAGACCTACGTAGCTACCCGCACAACCGATGACAAATCTGAATAATAGGGTGAATCAGCTAGCATACAACGTGGAGGGTGAGATGTATCCGATGTACCATATTCAGCTTAGGTCTGGTAGATAGCTAGGAGTAGGAACGCCTCCACTGGTAGAAGAGGAGGAAGAGGTAGAAACACCTCTTGTAGAAGAGGTGATAGAAGAAATGCCTGAGAGAGCAAAGGCTCCATTTCCCAACTGGCTGCAAGAATAGAGGAAAGTAACGCAGCCAGAGTTCGATATCTTGTCTAGCTTGAAGAACCTCACCGTGACAATCCCATTATTTCAAGCCATCCGAGATGTTCTGATATATACCAAGGTGATAAGAGAGATGTGTCTAAGGAAGCCAGGATGAAGAGCAACCCAGACTATCAATGTCATGGGTAAATTGGCAGATTTGATGATGGGCAAAATGTGCCATCCAAAGTATGCAGACCTAGGCAGCCCGGTGTTGACTATAAAAATTGAGGGACATTCCTTGTCCAATACGTTGGTCGATCTCGGAGCAGCCATCAACGTAATGCCTCAGGAGACCATGCAGAGGCTACAACTCATGAACCTAAAACCCACTACGATAGTATTGCAGCTGGCCGATCGATCGACCATGGCATCGAAAGGAATGTTGGAAGATGTAATAGTAATAGTCAGCGCATGGGAATACCCAACCGAATTTTTAGTCCTGCAATCTAAGACTAGGTTGGGCGGTTACCCGCTCATCTTGGGAAGGCCATGGCTAGCAATAGTTGATGCCTACATCAGCTATCGGGATGGGTTGATGACCATCTCCGATGGAAAGAATGTTAAAATATTGACTATTTCACCCCTAGCTCAATCCGTCGACTCAGTAGGAGAACCCATGTTGACCGAGCATGAAAATCCTGAGTTGTCCATGCTCCAGCCGGTGATGACGTTGGATGAGTTGGCAGAAGAAGATGAGGATGGCACTATTATGGAGTTCCTCCATGGGGAGTCCTCCATCTCCATACCTGGATCACCGTTGGCTGGCACCCAAGATCACCACATTCAGCAGATACACGTCGGGCCAGGAAGAACGTTGAATGTCAGTAGTGGGTTGACTCCCACACAATTGATGAAAGTAGAAGAGCTCCTGGCTAGACACCAATAGGCATTTGCATGGGATTACATAGATATGCAGGGCATCAGCCCAAAAATCTGTACCCATCGGATATACCTCGATGATCAAACAACTCCAAGCAGGCAACCACAGAGAAGAATGAATCCGACAATGAAGGACATTGTCAAGGAAGAACTGCAAAAGCTCTTGACTATCGGATTCATCTATCCAATTTTTGACAGTGAGTGGGTATCACCGTTAGTGGTAGTCCCTAAAAAGAATGGGAAATGGTGAATCTATGTGGACTACAGAGCATTGAACAAGGCGACCAAGAAGGACCACTTCCCGCTCCCGTTCATTGATCAAGTCTTGGATACACTCTCGGGGAAGAAGTATTTCTCCTTTCTGGATGGATTCAGTGGATACAACCAGATCCAGATAGGAGAAGAGGATCAGGATAAGACAACGTTCACCTACCCATGGGGAACGTTTGCCTATCGGGTATTACCTTTCGGATTGTGCAATGCACCTGCCACCTTTCAAAGGGTGGTGCTTAGCATATTTTTAGACATGATGGGAGACGCGGTCAAAGTATACATGGATGACTTCACCATCTATGGAGAAACCTTTGATGAAGCAATGACGAATTTGGAAAGAGTGCTCGAAAGAAGCAAGGAAAACAATTTGTCCCTGAGCAACGAGAAATGCTTTATGATGATGCAAGAAGGCATCGTACTGGGACACCACCTCTCCGCAGAAGGAATAAAGGTTGATAAAAGAAAAATTGAGGTCATCAGAGACCTACCCAGCCCCAGAACGTAGAGAGAGGTGAGGAGTTTTCTTGGATCAACCGGGTACTACCGACGATTTATCGTCGAATTCAGCAAAATTGTGAAACCACTGCACACTCTATTATCTAAGGATGTGGAGTTCAATTGGATGGAAGACTACGAGGAAGCATTTCAGTTGCTCAAAGAGAAACTGATATCCGCACCGGTTCTAAGAGGACCAAATTGGGCCATACCATTCCATATCTACTGTGATGCATCCAACAATGCGATTGGAGCAGTCCTCGGATAGAAGGATGGCAAAGAATTTTATGCCATCTATTATGTCAACAAAAACTTGGCAGGAGCCGAGCTCAACTACACGGTGACAGAGAAGGAGTTCCTTGCAGTTGTGCATGCCATAAACAAATTCTGCCATTATATCATCGGGTATAAGGTAATTGTCCACACGGACCATGCGGCTATCAGATACTTGATGAGCAAGTCGGCCATTGGTGGAAGAATTATCAGGTGGCTCCTGTTACTGTAGGAATTCGACATCACAATAGTCGATAAACCAGGCAAGGACAATGTCGTAGCAGATTTTCTATCCAGATTGATACCAGCAGACCATGCAATAGTGGAAGACCAATTTTTGGATGAGCATTTGTTCACCATTAGTGAGCAAGTCCCGTGGTACGCAGATATAGCCAATTACTTGGCCACCGAAAGAACCTCACCTGCTCTCTCTTTTCGAGAAAAGTAGGTGGTCATAGAGAAAAGTGCATCGTTCCTATGGGTTGATGGCCTCCTATTCAAAAGAGGACGTGACCAGATTATAAGGAGATGCGTAGCAGAGCAGGAGTTCTCGAAGTACTCAAAGCATGTCACGATGAACCATGCGGAGGACACTTTGTAGGGAAATGAACTGCCTACAAAATCCTACAGGCTGGGTACTTTTGGCCCACTCTGTTCAAGGATGCGGCTGCGTACACCAGCAAGTGCGATGAATGCCAAAGAATGGGCAGACCAACCCATCGAGACGAAATGCCCCTCCAACCTCAGGTACACCTAGAACCTTTTGATAAGTGGGGCATGGACTTCGTGGGACCAATTAACCCACCTTCAATAGGGAGGAGGTTTATTTTGGTCTGTACAGATTATGTCACCAAATGGGTTGAAGTTCAAGCGTTGAGAGACTCAAAAGAAAGAACGGTCATCGATTTCCTATTTTCTCACATTTTTACATGATTTGGGGTCCCTAGAGAGATAACAATAGACCAGGGGCCTCAATTTACCTCCAGATTGATCAAGGAGCTGATGGAGCAATATAGAGTTTGGCACAATAAAACTACACCCTACCATCCACAGGCAAATGGGCAAGTGGAAGTGATGAACAGGGAAATAGAGAACATCCTGATGAAGACCGTGCAACAACATAGAAAATATTGGGCTACATGGTTTCCGAAGGCAGTCTGGGCATATAATACCACGTGGAAATCCACCACAGGCTTCACACCCTTCCAACTGGTCTATGGGAAGAGTGCGATGATGCCCATTGAATTCGAAATCAAGACATTGAGAATGGCTTCAGAGTTGAACTTGAGCTTGGATGATGCTCAAGAAGAAAGGATTCGATAGCTCGATCAGCTGGACGAAATCCGAATGGATGCTCTATAGAGAACAAAAATCATACAGAAGCAAAGAAAGTGGTGGCATGATCGCCACATTAAACTAAAGCAGTTCCAAGAAGGAGAATGGGTGCTGTTGTACGATTCTCGGTTCCAGGAAAGAAAAGGTAAATTAATGCAAATATGGATGGGACCGTATGAGGTGGTAGAGCTCATCAGGAATGGGGCAGTGCACGTTAGAACAATTGATGGCAGCAACACCGTGTTAACGGTCAATGGCCACCGACTGCGCCCCTATAACACATCCGAAACCTTGCAGGTGGAATCCAGGATAGACATGGGGGAGACCCCATCTTGTTAGACCAAACACTCAATAGGCAAAATGGTGGGCATGGAGATGCTCACCAAAATTAGTTAATTTAGTTTTTTTCTTACAGTGTGTTTTGCAGGGACGACGCCCGCATGCAAGCTGTAGGCATCCTAACCCAGGGCCTAACAGGCATGGAATGCGTCTAACTGCCTTTATTTTTCTTTCTTTTCATTTGCTTTTTGTAGGTGGAGGACCTGACAACACGAGGAATAGGTATCTGGGAAACCAGGCCTGATTCGGCTCAACATTCCGACACCGACACTCGTAGGTAGAAGCTGAGGCAGCATGAAGCAAGACTGAGAAGGCTTGATCACCCTTTCCTAGTCAATCACAACATGATTGCCGAGAATAAGGCGCCTTCCACATCGAGAAGGCGCAGAAGAAGGCACCTTCCTTATAAATAAGGCGCCCAACCAGAATAAGGCGCCTTCCTTATAAAGAAGGCACCCCCAAGAAGGCACTTCGTATAAGAAAGGAAGAAGGCACCTTCCTTATAAAGAAGGCACCCACTAGAATAAGGTGCCTTCCTTATAAAGAAGGTGCTAACAGCCTATAAAGAAGGTGCCTTCCTTATAAAGAAGGTGCACACTAAAAAAAAAAAAAATATATATAGGCGCCTTCCGTGGCTGGAAGGCGCCATACAAAAAAAAAATCCAAGGCGCCTTCCACATCGGGAAGGCGCATCCAGATGAAGGTGCCTTCCACATTGGGAAGGCGCATACAGACAGAGGCGCCTTCCACATCGGGAAGGCGCATGCAGATCGAGGCGCCTTCCACATCGGGAAGGCGCATACAGACCGAGGCACCTTCCACATCGGGAAGGCGCATGCAGATCGAGGCACCTTCCACATCGGGAAGGTGCACCCATTCAGAAGCACCTTTCATAGCAAGAAGGCACCATCATCAAGAAGGCACCTTCCACCATCGAAAGGCGCATCCAATCAGAGGCGCCTTCCACCACCGAAAGGCGCATCCATTCAGAGAGCACCGACAACATCGAGAAGGTGAAAAGTGCCTTCCACATCGAGAAGGTACCACATCAGCGCCTTCCACATGGGGAAGGTACCAAAGAGCGCCTTCCACGTACAACCAACACTTACGCCTCCTGGATGCCTCGATCGAAATGAAAGCATCACATGAATGAGCGGCACCAGATGACCATACCCCTCCCCCATGTCACAAATCAGCGAATCAGCGCCCTTCACGATGCCTGAAACATCGAATAAGGTATGCGCATGTTAATTCAAATTTTTATATAATTATTTATAAAATATGCAGTACCAAAAAAGATACCGCCATCATAAAGATCATATCCCCCCATAGCTGGAACCGCGTGCCAATGATATGGCACCTTCCATAACTGCTAGGGTTAGGCACCTTCCCTATAAGAAGGTGCCTTCCTGAAGAAGGAAGGACAAAAAAATAGTAGTAGTAAGGGAAGGCACCATGGGAGGAAGGTCTAAGAATCATGCAGTGAAGAAGAATGAACCAGGTGATATGGATGGAATCAGAGGGGCGATGAAGACACAGTTCGAGGCCGAGGGATGGCTCGAATACTGTACCCTGGTCAGTCAGGGCTAGGATATGGAGGCAGCCAAGGAGTTCGCTACCTCCTTGAGGGGCGATGTAGCTCAGGTGCGAGGGGTAGAAATTCTAGTCACCCCCGAATTCATCTCATAGGCGACTGGATTGCCCCTCACAGGGGAATGTGTATACAAGGGCGGACTGTTGAAGCCGTACATCGAAGTGCTGCTGCCAGGGGAAAATGTGCAGATAGACAAGGAGGGGCTACCCAAAAATAGCCTTCCCATGAATCTACGGAAGATATTCGAGCAGGTTGCTCGATTCTTCACATGCACCAGGAAATATACCCATCTGCACGCTAATCATGTGCAGTTTCTCAATCACCTGGTGCATGGAAGGAAGTTGAACGTGCCCTTCTACCTAGCGAATGCTCTAAAGGACGAAGTGGCTCGGTACCAGAAGGGGGCACCATCCGCCTTAGCCCACCATGGGCTGATATCGACACTGGTCCACCATGCAGAAGCGTAGAGGCAGAACCCCGACGTAGAGGGAGATGGCGGCCAAGAAAGGTGACAGGATGCTATTGCCGAAATAGGGCAAGAAGAGAGAAGCCCTACAGAGGAAATGGTGAGTATCGGGAAATTGGCATTGCCCTATTTCATAGAAGAAAGAGGGCAATCACCAGTGCCCAAAAACATAGAGGAAAGAGGGCATTCCCTAGTGCCCGAGCGTGAGGAGGAAGGAGCACCGCTTATTAGCGGCGAGGCCGAGTTTCGACCGATAGAACTAGTCCCCAGGAGGAAACGCCTACGGTGACTCCTCCTCTCGATAGAAGAAGAACAGAGCGACCCGAAAGTAGACGTTGCAGCCCAAACCCTCCGGGAATTGACAAACCAGAGCCCACAAGATGCAGGGACTTCTGGAGCAATGACCAGGTCGACGCGGCCTTGGAGGAGGCGCTCGAATGGCAAACCAATTGTTGGATGGCCCAAAAAATTCTGGAGGACTACCAGAACAAGCATACAGGGGAGTTGAAAGAACGAGACGGATGGATCACCCAGCTCGAGCAGCTGGTCCGACAGTTGCGGGAGGAAAACCAGCTACTCCAGGATAGGGGAATGGAAAGAAGGGATGCATCGACCCAAACTGATTGGGCGAAAGAAGTCCCGATGAATTCTCCCACATCTGTCGAACGAGTATTCTCTTCGGGAGAAATTCGATCGGATGCCCGACAGAGCAGCCCGGAGGTAGGGGAGAATTCCTCTATTTTTGGGAGTGAAGGGGAGAGAAGTCCCACAATACCCCCTGTCATCGTCCTGAGTGATACAGAGCAGGACGAGGGCCTCCAACAGCAGACAGGACCAGAGGATAAGGAGGAACTCCCCGGACCTGAGGAAGGAGGAGAAGAGCCTGAGGGGTCGACACAGGATAGATAGGAGAACGAAGGAGCACCCCTAGGGACGACAGCACAGAGTGAAGAGAACGCTCCAGAGCAGGCCCCTCGGAGTGAGGAGACGTCCGCCAGGGAGAAAGGGAAAACCCCTGTTCGAGCCACCACATTCTCTGCAGAGGCCAGAGGAAAAGGGCCCAGGTCGGCTCGAAAGAAGGTGAAGGTGACCTTCGTCGAGCCAGAAGAGGACGAGTGGGATATGCAGCCATTCACGGAGAGGAGAAAACAATTCGAACGGCTACTCAAAGAGATGATGGCAGCCAAGGAGACCCGAAAGGCAACCTCGAGGATGCAGGGGGACACTGGTATCTGCGTCAACCCGATAGAGGACAGCCAGTTCTGGGATATTTATGGGTCATCCCGGGGATGGCCCTCCATGATGAGGAGGTATTTGGAATGATGGGGGGTATATGGCCCCGAATTGGAGGCCACTGCCATTGCAAAGGAGAATGCAGGGCTTACTCCTGAAGCAGCCAGATTATACAAAGCCCAAGTAGTACATTCTAGGAGGGATAATTTAGATATCCCTCTGGAAGCGGTCAGACCTCCGAACGCTGACCTCTGGCAAGCTGTCGAAGCTGCATTCCAGTCAACAGAGACGACGCTGGCTAGATCACCACCGTGAGCGGCCAAAATGAGGAAAGGATAGTCGACAACCGCACCCTCAGTTCCGTGTAGGAAAAGGAGAGCCACACCTTCAGATGCCAGCGCGCAGAAGAGACAGACTCGGGCCGTAGGTACAACCGAATCCTCCAAGAAATGGCAATGATGAGGGGTCAACAGGGCTACCTACAGTTTTGATGCCACGAGGGCGTGGCATATGTTAGGCGTGGGGGATGATGAGCACCAAAAATGCTCATATTTTGTATACATTTTCTTGATCATTATGCGGCTGTATAATAAGGATTGCATACTTTTATAAATGATTATATAGATATTTGATGAAATTATGCGTGTTATCTAATTTATGTGTTTTCAAGTGTGTTTTTGTGGAATTGCAGTTGATTTAGTTAGATTTGGATCAGTCGAGGTCTCTTTATGGACCTGGCACTTTGTTTCTTTCGGGTCCAATGCAGAAAAGATAGGCGCCTTCCTCTTCCAGGAAGGCGCCAAATGGGAGTAGGCGCCTTCCTCTTCCAGGAAGGTGCCAAATGTAAGTAGGCGCCTTCCTCTTCCAGGAAGGCACCAAGCGTAAGTAGGTGCCTTCCTCTTCCAGGAAGGCACCAAGGAAAGACAAGCGCCTTCCTCTCCCAGGAAGGCACCAATAGAAGGCCAGCGCCTTCCTCTTCCAAGAAGGCACCAAAGGAAAAGAAGTGCCTTCCTCTCATAAGGAAGGCACCGACGGGAAGGCGCCACTAGAAGGCAAGCGCCTTCCTCTCATAAGGAAGGCGCCACTAGAAGGCAAGCGCCTTCCTCTCGTTAGGAAGGCACCACTAGAAGGCAAGCGCCTTCCTCCCATAAGGAAGGCACCGATAGGAAGGCGCCACTAGAAGGCAAAGCGCCTTCCTCTCACAGGAAGGCGCCAACAGAAGATAAGCGCCTTCCTCTTCCAGGAAGGCGCCCATGACAATAAGGCACCTTCCGCATAGGGAAGGCGCCCCTGTTCTTCGCCCGTTGACCAGACAAGCACGACGTGGACAAAAGCGACTGGTGCAGTTCCAACTCTACGTCAAGTAGAGCTAAATTGGGGATCGCACCAATGTATGAGAATGTCCTACCAATGCCAGGTGAAGCACAACCCAATCAGCGAACACGCCACCGATAGAACCGAATGCCAGCTTTAGTAGACGTCGATTACATTTACCAGACTGTCTTAGTTTAGTCTGGGATGAATCGACTGTTACAACTTCTTTTGTAACAGAAGTTCTGCGGGTGTGCTATATAAACACATGCAGACCTCTCTGAAGATATATATAAATATATAGGGAGATATAGACATAGATATAGAGAGAGAGGAGATAGAATATTTTGATTGTAATACTTTGATAATTGGAATACAGTTCTAAGAAGTTCTAAGTGCGTGTTCAGCTGGGAGGAAGCTGTTGGAGCCTGGGCCCACTCCAAGCCAGTATTTCTTCCCCTACTTTTCCTGTGTTCTTTTCTAGATTAGTTTACTATTTTATAAGATTGTTTATCGCATCGATATTTCCAGTATTTGTAGTAGGTTCATTTCCAGGAATGTGTGGATATTTTCTTTCTGTAGATTTAATCATTTGTTTACGTAAATTATTGAGGAGTGCGTGAATGATTGACAACCATTTGAAACACCCCCCAATAGTAGAACTAGCGGACTCATCTCAAGTGGTATTGTAAGCAATCTTATTCAGACCCTTCGCAAGTTTACGAAGCTCCCTAGGTTGATAAATTAAATGCACGGGCATGTGACAAAAGTAGGAAAAAGTTAACCTTGTTTGGCCCGCAACACCAAAGCTGTTATTGCCGATGAAGGAGCTAAATTAAAGCACTCCAAGGAGGCAAAGAGAGGAGAAGTTATGGTCATAAGGAGAACCTTATTGAATGAGAAGGAACCAGACTAGAGGAAGAGTCTGTTCTGCACAAGGTGCAAATGTTCAGGTAGGTCTGGAATGTTATTATAGATAATAGTAGTACTGGTAACTTGGTCTCTAAAGAAATGGTTACAAAGTTACAGCTTGTAAGGAGGAGTCACCCACATCCATACTATATTGCATGGTTGTAGAGGGACCATAGGGCATTGGTTAATGAACAATGCTTAGTGAAGTTTAATATTGGGAGATACAAGGATGAGGTCCTGTGTGATATCCTGCCTATGGATGCTTGCCATATGCTGTTAGGAAGACCATGGTAGTTTGACCGTCGTGCAGTCCATGATGGACATGCCAAAACTTACTCCCTAACAAAGGAAGGAGTGCACCATAAACTGAAGCCACTGAAGGAGATGGATGAAAAGGTATGTAATAGTGCCAAAATTTATTTGGTTGATGGTAGGAAATTTCTAGATGATTTGAAGCATGAGCATGTGTGCTATGCATTAATTCCTAGAGTTAGGTAAGAACCAAGCAAAGATGTCCCTATAGAAATCTCAGGTCTATTAGAAGACTTCTCAGATATTATATCTGATAATGTGCCAGAGGGTTTGCAACCCATGAGAAATATTAGCCATCATATTGATTTAATACCAGGAGCTAGTTTGCCAAACAAGGCTACCCATAGGATGACTCCTATGGAGAATGAGAAATTGAACAAGCAAGTTCAGGAGCTATTGGAGAAGGGAATGATTAGGGAAAGCCTAAGTCCATGTGTAGTGCCTACAGTACTAACACCAAAGAAGTATGGAGAGTGGAGAATATGCACAAATTCCAGAGCTATTAACAATATCACCATAAAGTATAGGATTTCATTATCAAGGATGGATGACATAATGGACTGTTTGAGTGGGTCCAAGTATTTTACAAAGATTTATCTGAAGAGTGGGTATCATTAGATCCGCATCAGAGGAGGATATGAGTGGAAGACAACTTTCAAGACCAAATAGGGTTTATATGAGTGGTTGGTCATGCCATTTGGGCTAACCAATGCACCCAACACATTCATGAGGCTTATGAATGAAGTATTGAAGGAGTTTATGGGAAATTTTGTCATTGTCTATTTGTATGACATTCTGATTTTTAGAAAGCCCTTGGAGGAACATTTGAGGCACATCAAAAGAGTTCTGGAGAAGTTGAGGGAGGGACATCTACTGATAAATTTGAAGAAGTGTAGTTTTGTGAAGAAGGAGTTGGTGTACTTGGGATTTTCCATCTCAATTGAAGGTCTGAAGATGGATCTAGAGAAGGTAAGGGCTATCATTGACTGGTCTACCCCAAGGAGTGTAACTGAGGTAAGATCATTTCATGGTCTAGCAAGTTTTTACAGAAATTTTATTAGAAATTTCAGTAGTATTTGTGCACCCCTAACTGAAAAAATGAGAGGGGATAATAAAGACTTTAAGTGGACCTTAGGAGCTGATAGGAGCTTTGAGTTGTTGAAGAAGAAGGTCATTGAGCAACTTGTGTTGGCACTTCCATATTTTAATAAGGTTTTTTAGGTAGATTGTGATGCTAGTGGTAGTGTCATATGAGCTGTATTGAGTCAAGAAGGTAAGCATGTTGTCTACTTTAGTGAAAAGCTTAATGATGCCAGGAAGAAATATTCTATTTATGATCAGGAGTTTTATGCTATAGTTCAGGCTCTAAAGAAGTGGAGACACTATTTTTTTCCAAAGGAGTTTGTTTTGTATACTGATCATCAGGATCTATAGTATATTAATAGTCAAGGGAAATTGAATCAGAGGCACTTAAAATGGGTTGAGTTTTTATAGAGCTATACCTCTGTGCTGAAGCATAGGAGTGGGAATTCAAAAAGAGTTGCATATGTCTTAAGTATAAGGTAGAGTTTGTTGACAGCAATGAGAGTGAAATTTGTGGGGTTTGAAGAACTTAAGAGTTTGTACCTTGAAGATCCATATTTTTCTAAAGCTTGGAGATCTTGTACAACACTAGTTACTCTGGATAGGACTAAGTGGTTGGAATTTATGATCCAATATGGAATATTGTTTAAGGGGAACCAGTTGTGTATTCCTAGGAGTTCAATGAGGGAGAATATGGTCAAAGAGAAGCATAGTGGAGGATTGGCTGGATATTTTGGTAGAGACAAGACCATTGCCTTGGTGAGTGAGAACTACTATTGGCCATAGTTACTGCAAGATGTGAAGAAGTTTGTACAAAGTTGTAGAATATACCAGATGGCCAAGGGTGTGAGGCAAAACACCAAGTTATATCAACGATTGCCTATACCAGAGAGATGCTAGGAGGACATCAACATGGACTTTGTTTTTGGTCTGCCAAGGACACAAAGGGGAAATGACTCCATATTTGTGGTAGTTGATAGGTTTTCAAAGATGGCACATTTTATTCCCTGCCATAAAACTAGTGATGCAGTTCATGTTGTTGGACTATTTTTCAAGGAAGTGGTACAACTTCACGGTCTACCAAAGCGTATAGTATCCAATAGAGACAAAATTCATTGGGTATTTTTGGAAGACCTTGTGGAAGAAATTAAATATAGATTTGAATTTCAGTTCTGCATACCATCCACAGACTGATGGATAGATAGAAGTGGTGAATAAGAGTTTGGGTAACCTACTGAGATGCCTAGTAGGAGATAAGCCCAAGGGATGGGATATGATTTTACCACAGTCAGAATTTACCTATAACAATTATGTCAACAGGAGTACTGGTAAATCACCATTCCATATTGTATATGGGAGTAGTCCAAGAAATGATATGAGCTGAGGAAGTTGGACAGGGGAGAAAAGAATAGTGATGAAGCTGAGAACTTTGCAGAGCATCTGAAGGATTTGCATGAAGAAGTAAAACAATACATCAATAAGATGAGTACTCAGTACAAGACAAAGGCTGGTCAGAAAGGAGGTTTAAGGAGTTTTAGGTTGGTGATGAAGTCATGGTGCACTTGATAAAGGATAGGTTTCTCGCTAAAACATATAACAAGCTAAAAATGAAGAAGTTTGGACCATGCAGGATCATACAAAAAAGAGATTCAGGAAATGCATATGAGGTGGAGTTGCCGAGTGGATTGAACATATCACCTGTGTTCAATATTTTTGATTTGGTAGAGTATCATGAAGGTGACAGTTCTAAGGAACCAGTTGTAGAGTTGTGGAGTGTTCTAAAATCGACTCTAGTGATAAAAGAGATAGAGGAAATCCTAGATACCTACATCGGCAAAAGTACAAGAAATAGATAGTATGAAGAATATCTGGTGAAATGGAAGGGAAGGCCTATAGAAGATTCGACTTGGCTGTCCAAGTTTGAGGTTGACTGTCTTGGTTTTCCTCCAACAACAAAGAAGTGAGGTCACTTCTCAAACTTACACTGGGTGTCTGATGCAGGGAGCATCCAATGGTGTAAGGGCAATCTTGCATCACAAAAAAAATAAAAATAAAAATAAATAATATATATGTTTAGACCCATGTGTTTAAATATATATAAATATATAAATATATATAAATATATATATATATATATATATATATATATATATATATATATATATATATATATATATATATAGTTTATACATATATGTTTAGACCCATATGTTTAGATCCATGTGTTTAGACCCATATATGTTTAGACCCATGTGTTTAGACCCATATGTTTAAACCCATATGTTTAGACCCATATGTTAAAAATTCAAGATTCAAGTGAATATTTTCTTGGGTGGGAAAATGAAAATTAAAATTTCAAATGAATATTTTCTAGGAGGGAAAATGAAATGCGGGAAAAAGAATTACACTTACCAGAACATTCTTTGGGAAGTTATTAATAGGGGGAATAGAGATTACCGAAGGCAGTCTGGGATCATAGATCGTGGCTCCAAGATTGTACGATCTAGCATTGTAATTTTTGCCCCTTTTGGCTGGCATTAATAAAATAATTCTTTTCTATTGTGATTTAGCTCCTTGGATGGTTTTTTTCATGTTTGTTCATCCTCATCATGTTCTTAATGGTTACCTTATTCAACATTCAATAGTCTATACATAGTCTCAGAGAAGCATCTATATTTTCACAAATAACACTAGAGCACCCCAAGGTGACACACTTGGTTTGATCAGACCCTTTTGTCACAAGTCCTAAAGCTAAAAATTTAGTTCCTATAAGTCAATAGGAGTCATTATGTAAGGTGCTCTTGAAATGGGTTTAGCTCCAAGCACTAATTCAATAGTGAAATCAAATTCTCTTTAAGGGGGTAGACCTAAAATATCTTCATGAAATACATCATAAAATGCATGGAGAATTGAATGCTTCTTAAAAAATTCCTCATATCCTTTTTATCCACTCTTACAATTGATCTTCATTATGTAGGGTAAGTTACCTCTTTTGATTACTTTATTTAATTGCATAGTTGAAAGAAATTGGGGTTGGAAAGAACCTCACCCACTTTGAACTCTTATTATATTATCCTTTTCAGTGTAATCCATCCATATATCTTGAAAATTTATTAAGACTCCATGTGCCTTCAACCAATCCATCCCTAGAATAATTTCAAAAGCATGAAGAGGTGCCACATACAAGTGCTATATAGTAGATCCTTCAAGTAGGGTTGTCTCTGCTATAGGAAAACATCTTGCCTTAGGTTCCCGAGATTTCTCTTATGCCCTTTCCCTTATCTCCTCTTTTTGTGTTGGCTTATGTAGTTTTTGGGGATGGGGATTGGGATTGGATCCATATTTCTTATGAAATTTCTTATTTTTTTGTGCTAAGTTACCATTTTTCCTATTATTGAAATTTGTATTGTTTTTATTTCTTTTATTCTAATATTTATCCCATTTCATGAAACATGCACTCTTTATTTTCTTCAATTCTTACCTTTCATTTATTAACATCCCTGAGTAATTAAAGAAGGTTCTTTTTGTTTGAAGGTTTGGTTTCTTCTTTCCTAGTGAGGTCATCTTCCTCTTGCAATTTTTTTAATTTGAGTAGATTAATCACTATCCTTATATTAGGATCCAACCCTAGGATAAACTTATGCATATTAAGATGTTCATTGTTCTCATATTTTTGACCATATTTCAAAATTTTCACATATTTATGATAATATATTTCTAAAGAAAGTTACCCTTACTGAAGGTTAAAGAACTCTTTAAATTTCTCAATTTAAAATTGGTATGTGAGACAAACTTTTCTTAAAACCTTCAACGAACTCCTCCCATTTAAGGTCCATGGCTTCAATTTGTTTGCCTGATCTGTACATGTCCCACCACTATAAAGTCACTTCTAGGAGATGTATAGTAGCCCACATAGTCTTAGTCTCAGATGAGTAATTTTCAAGGAGAAGAAGGTTTATAACTCTTTCAACCATGACTCTACCACATCTCCTCCTGTTCTACCGTTAAATTTAGTTACCTTAACACCTTTAAGTTCTCTTGCTATCTTAGCCTTGATTTGAGATCTACTCTCTTGGCTTCTTTGGACAATATTTTCTTCCTATTGACTTTTCTAGAACTGGCCTCTCTATTGACCAAAGAGTCCATTAAATTTTCTTGTTGTTCGAATTATTTTTGGATTACTTTTACCAAGGAGGAAAGATATTCTATCCTTCTACCAAATTTTGATGTTCCTCCAATATTCCTTTTTGAGTCCCTTGCCATCTCAGGCACCTTATATAGAGTTTTTGACTTCCTAGCCTTCTTAGTAGGGTCTAAATTTTATCCTTCCCTTTGCACAATATTACCCTATGGTGCAACTATTTTGGGTTTCTTTGAAGAACTTCCCTTTTGAATAGGTTTCATTTCCTATTCACACAAAGGAATTAGGTAAGCTACAATTCTCTCTCAATTGTACTTACATTTGTTAGCTTCATTATACTCATGAACTAACAATATCAATTATAATTCTAGGGTCACCCTTGCCTTCTTTTAAGGTGTATAGCCCAAAGTTGCACATCAAGTCAAGGCTCAACCTAAGCACAATCTATAGAAGCTTCTAGTCCTAAGACCTGGATATTTTATACCAACAATAACAACCTAAAATTGCCAACCCTATTTTTTGAAGAGCACTTACAAAATAAAGGCTCTTAATGGAGACACCCTTATTATAATTATTTTATTATACAAGGATTCACCATTTTTGAGTTCCAAGTCACTTCATATGATAGTTAGTGGATAGGAGAGGCCAAATCCTATAACTTCTAGGGATAACCTTTCTAAACCAACATGTTTAGAAGGATGTCATAAGTGGTTCTACCACCTTTCCTATACCCTACCCAGTATAGGATCATGTGACCAAGGCACATGGATTACCCTTTAAGGCCTATAACACTTAAAGGAGGATTTCAAATCCCTAATCTAACTCTAGATCATCTAAGATAGGTTATTTTACATACGAGCCTTGGTGCTTAGTTACCATACCTCCATGGGATAACTAAGGTTATTTCCACTTCAATGACAACTAACATGATATTTGGATCCTACGTGATCAAGGAGTCATCACTGTTGTCTTATGAATAGGTTTCCCACACACTTGATCCTACTCAATCAAGGTATGACTACTCACAAGGACCGTAGCTATTGTATACACACAACTCCTTCTAGTTTCATGAGATCCTAGATATTGTATTCTCACATTTCCTTCTAGAACTCTTGACTACCTAACTATTGCATTCATGAAACTCCTTCAAGGATTGGGTTTCATGGTTTACAAGAGGAAATTCTACCCACCCCAAGGATAGATAACAACATCATCACATACCATAAAGCTAAACCAAAGCATTAAGCATAAAAGCACATTGCATTATTCATCTCAAATGAAAAGCATAAAATGAATTCCTCTTAACCATAAACCAAACTATGCTCTTATCAAAACTTGAATCTCAAAATCTTTCCATCAATATTTATGCATTAGCAAGATAACTTATATCTCTAACATAAGCATGCATTTCAAATAGTTTAAAGGAGCACATTAACAACCATATCCAGATATTAATTAAGAGTACAACTCCAAGTTAACATTAAACAACATTTAAATGATTAATTTAATCAATACAAGACCTCAAATTTCCACACTTAAAGTAACACCATTCAACAAGATTAAAGTAACTCTTCATTGCATAAAGAAGCATCATAAACTATCCTTGGAAACAAGAGTCAAGATTACAATTTCTTCCAAGAAAAACAAGCCTTTAATTATTTACAACAATATCATTTTGAAGAGCTTACAATCATCTTCCAAGGTCTTTTGCCAACTAAGTCTGCAAGCTTCTTGATGGAAAACCATCCACCAAATATAAATTCTACTTAGAGATCAAAAAAACTCTACATGTAATGCAACTTAGCTCATGTCATACTCTATTATGCAAGCAACCATGCACATAAGCAAGCTATAAGAGGAGAATCCTCCCTCTATTTATAAAGAAAATAACATTCTTTTATCCATCAAAATTTAAATCATTCCATAGAAAACCAAGAGAATATCATGCTTCTCTTTATAATGATCCCTTAATCCACATGGATCTCAGGAATCATTATAAATATTTTATTTTTCAACCAAATCATAAATAATTTCTTTTTCAAACCAAATCACAACATTCATAGCAATCCAATAGAAGCTCGTACTTCTCTTTATAATGATCCCTTAATCCACATAGATCTCAGGAATCATTATAAATACTTTCTCTTCCCGAGCCAAAACACAACATTCATAACAATCCAAGAGAAGCCCATACTTCTCTTTATAATGATCCCTTAATCCACATAGATCTCAAGAATCATTATAAATAGTTTCTCTTTCCAACAACAATAATCAAAGTTCACTACTACAATTATTTTAAAGCACAGGTACCTTGTTAAAAGCTTACAAATCAAGTATACCTTTAATATTGACTCAAATCAAAATGCTTTAATAAAACATGAACTTCAAAGCATCTTTAATATTAACTCAAATCAAATGCTTTATTAAAACATAATAATCAAAGCATTATTAGTATTAAATACAAACCAACATACATTATCAAAACATTTAAAAAGCACTTTATTACTCTTTAATCTATAAAAGTCTCAAGAATAGTTATACATATTTCTCTTTCAAAACCATCTAAATATTGAAACTTAAAGAAAGCTACCTCTTAGTTTTCTTTTCTTTCCAATCCAAGCATATTTAGATTAAACAAAGATAAAGTTCTCACTTAAAAGCAAGTCTACAATTTCAATCTTTATCAAATTATAAACGAGCCTCTAAAGCTTACAAGATAAGGCTTTAATCCATGCAAGCGCCAACCACCTTCATAAGCTCTTACTGAAAGAATACTAGCCATTTTTACTAACACTTTCTCTTAATGCATAAAACTTACAACAATATACTTTTAACAAGATATAAAAATATGCACATTCATTACAAGGAGTGCTTAATTTAAACATTTAGCCATCCACAAGCATTCAACCACTCACAAGCTAAAAGAATAAAGCATTGTTACCACTTGCATGCTAAAATAAAACACTTAACCACCAATGACCAATACATGCGAAGGATAAAAGAATAGCACACAAGTGGATAAAATACATTACAGTCAAAATCTTAACTCAAGAGAGTGACATAAGGACATGAGACCAACCCAATAAAAACTACGAAGTTCTATGGAACTTTGCCCACCACCCTACAAAAGAAGTAAAACTACCCTCATGCATATCGGAGCTAATGTAGGGGGTGCTCTACTACAAGAAGTGAATCAGTCATAAAGCACAACAGATGGATAAAAGCATCAGATAAAGGAATCTCTCACAAGAGAACAACTAGAAAACAAAGGCATGCAAAACAACATGGAATCAACCATTGGAAATTAAACAAAAGCAACATTAAAATGAAAGGTTCAAACAATGTTGCAATAATATAGAATGGAGCAAACACAAAAAGAGAGCACTTGTACTATAGGTTTGTTGCCTCCAAAAGGTCTTCTTCGAATGTTGTTACTCGCTTCCTTCTTCTACCTCCATATCCACTACTCTTTCAAGTGTCGATTACCTTTTTTTATGCCCATATTACTTTTGATTTAAAAGAGGAACATCATATTATGTGGATGAACATTTCCTAGAATTTCTATAGAGTGTTACACTCCATGTAATCGAGGGATTTTCTTGAGAAAATCGGAGATGCCTCTAAATCTTCCCAAGGTGGTTAGAAAACATAACATACCAGAAAACCATATTTTAAGGTAACTTAATGCTTGATGCTCGGAATTAATAATATATATATATATATATATATATATATATAAATGAAACCATATAATGCTTGATTTATTAAACTTAAACTAAGTTTCCATACAAGCAAAAACAAGAGTATTAAATTGCTAATCCAAACATAACAACTTTCTTGTTCACAAGCAACTTAGTCAATCAAGGCATCACATCCATAATATTCTACACCACTATTTTATCCCCAAGTAGGTGGCCCTTTTTATGATAGTCTAAGCTATCACCAAATTCATTGAGGAGGCTCATTGTAAGCAATATCCTAGCCTAATGGTGCAAATATAAAAACAACAAAATGATATGCATCTAGATGGAGGTAAGCTTTCCATATTTACCCCGAGTTGTTGATGAACAAATCATCATCATCATTTCCCTAGGTATCCCTCATGGTAGGTGGTTTACCCATAGCCCCACCAAGGAGAAGGTACTTGATCCTGCATCCACAAATACATCAATAGTATCAAGTTCCATGTTTAAATAAAGCAATCATTCAAATAATAAATCATCTTGAAAAAAACTGTCATTACATAAACACATCAATACATAGTTCATTATCCATAAAAGTTCTGCCAAGGATGGGTGTTACAATATTGAACTTGTTACCATAACCTTACCACAAAAATTGATCATATGAAGAAGAAATCCCTATTCTAGAATTCTTGCATGTAAACAATCAAAAAAATTTATAGAAGAACATAACTAATAGGATAGAAACCACCAGAGTTAGAAACATGGGAACAAGGTGGACAATATTAGTAATAATCGAGATATTCAATTGATAATGATCAGTACAAGGCATCAATTGTTAGTATCAGTAATAGTTACCAGTTATAGTCAAAAATTAAAATAGATAGGCAATATTTGTAATAGAGTCAGACTAGATAGTTGATAAATGTTAAAATTGATGAATAGTCAAAATAGATAGTACAAAGTATCCTAAGAGGTTGGTTGAACCCAATCCTATTTTCTAAATCAAACCTCCAAGAGAAAAACTAACATCACCAACAACCTTGGTAACAAAATATTATTAAAAAATTTTAGGGTGTCCAAAACTAGTGTTGTGGTTTATAGCTCATTGCAACCATATTTTTGAGCTGATCATTTTGATATATAGTACCCAAACCACATTTTGGGATCCTTACTAAAATAATAACACTTGAAATCAACTTTTTATTTTTAGTAATAATTCAAAATAGGTCATAACTCTGAGAACATGGCTTCAGGTACTCGATAACAAGAATTAAAGGCACATATTTCTAAAGAAGTGGAGAATATGAGAAAACATATATGGTCCTTATTCATCAATAGCTTAGACGAGATAAAGACATAATTCAAAAACTTCTAGGCATCTATGAGTGTGGTCACTGAGACACAAAAGGAAATGAAGACAACATTGTATAGTTTTATCTCTATCAATTCCTTGGATCATCAGGATCAACATGATATGGATACGAGTCATCGTTAGTAGAATATACCATATAACAATGGATTTAAATTTCCAAAATTAAACTTCCCAAAATTTTATGGAAAAGATATTGAAGGGTGGTTTTGTAAGATAGAGCAATATTTTAGTCTTTATAATATTCCATGCTATATGTGTTTGACAATTACCTCTTTCAATTTTGCATTAGATGCACTACATTGATTTTAGTGGCTTAGGAAGGCCAAAACTAACATTTCTTGGCAAGAATTTGAGCAACGTCTATTCACTCACTTTGGTCCTAGCGAGTATTATGATTTTATAGGAGCTCTTTCTAAACTTAGACAAACCTCAATCATTTGAGAGTATCAAACTCAATTTGAAAAACTTACCAATTATACCACTAGTCTAAATGCTGACTTCTCTCAAAGTTGTTTTTATGATTGGTTTGAAGGATGACATTAGGGCTAAGGTTAAATTTTTGAGACCCAAAATATTACAACATGCAATATAATTAGATAGATTGGTAGAATAAAAATTCAAGGATCTAGAATGGACCTCTAAATTTCCTCAATCTCGTCCATATTTTACATCCAAGCCTATGACAAGTCCTACCACTAAACCTACAACTATAAAAAATTGACTCATGAAGATATGGAAAATAGAAAGGCACACATGCTATGTTGTAATTGTGATGAAAAGTATTCCCCAAGGCACAAGTGGTTATGTTAAAAATTGTATCTTCTAGATATGGATGAGGCACCAACTACAAAATATTCAAAGGAAGAGGAGGATCCTCAAGAGGGAGAAACCATATATCAGGTAGCAAATCTAGAGGACTCCCAACAAAAAATATTCATTCATGCTTTATCAAGAGTATTCACTCCCCAAAAAATAAAAGTGATTGAATACTTCAAAGAACAACAAATTATCATTCTTATTGATTCTAACACTCTACACAACTTTGTTGAACCACATGTGGCCAAACAAGAAAACTCTTACATTACTACATGTAATTACTTTGAAGTAATTATTGCTAATAGAGGCACCCTACCATGAAAAGGAAATATTGTAATGTCAAACTTCAAATTGAGGACTATAATATTAAGACATACATGTTTTTACTATAATTAGGTAGGTGTGATATAGCTTTGGGAGAATAATTTTTGCGGATGTTAGGACCAGTTCTATAGAATTATGTTGAGTTGTAAATGAAGTTTAGTCAAGAAGAAAATGAATATACTTTTTGTGGCAAGAAGTTTGATGTGGCACAATTTATTTCTACCCATAATATGGAGAATTTTTTTAAAATATCTTCTCATGGAGTGGTGGCACAAAGTTTTGCTATCAATGCCCCCGAGGAAGAGGTATAAGACCATCCATTGCAATTACAAGGCTTATTAAAAAAATATGCTAAAGTTTTTGAGGAACCCAAGGGATTGCCTCCTCATCGCTCACATGACCATGCAATACAAATTTCCATGGTAATATTCCCCCAATGTTCATCTATATAGGTATCCTTATGCTAAAAAACCAAAGACTAAGAAAATAGTGCAAGAAATTCATACTACCAAGGTTATTCATTCTAAGGTTAGCCCCTATTCTTCATCAATGTTATTAGTTTGGAAATATGATGGAACTTGGAACTTGTGTGTGGATTATTGATACCTTACTAATATCACTATTAATGATAAATTATATATTCTAGTGATTGATGAATTACTTGACGAGTTACATGAGGTTCAATACTTTTTAAAGTTGGATTTATGATCAGGGTATCACAAAATTTGAATCAAGGATGGAGACATTCCAAAAATAGATTTCAAAACTCATGAAGGACATTATGATTTCTTGGTTATACCATTTGGATTAACCAATGCCCCTTCTACCTTCTAGAGTCTGATGAAATTCATTTTTTATACTCTTTTTTGTAAATTCATTTATCTTTTTTGATGATATATTGATTTACACCCATTCATGGGAAGAAAATTTTCAACACTTAGATCAAACACTCAAAACTTTGTTTGACCATCAAATCTATGCAAAGATGTACAAATGTTCTTTTTTCTAGCAAGAGGTTGAATACTTAGGTCACATCATAACTAAGGATGGAGTTTAGGTTGACCCCAATAAAATGTAGATTGTTCAAGATTGGCCTAAGCCTCGTACCCTAAAGGGAATTTGTGGTTTCTTGGGACTCACAAGATATTATAGAAAATTTGTGAAGAATTATGGCAAGATAGTGGCTCCCTTGACAACCATGTTGAGGAAGGATTCTTTTCTATGGATAGAACCTACCAAAAATGCTTTTGTCGATTTGGAGTATTTCATGACAACTACCCCCATGTTAGCAATACCCAATTTTTCTAAATATTTTTCATTGAAAGTGATGCATCAAAAACTAAAATTGGTGTGGTTTTAATGCAATAAGGTAGACCTTTTGCATTTACTAATAAGGTAGTCTCAGGCCAAATTTTGGGTACTTATGAGAAGGAAATACTTACCATTTTACATGCAATAAATCATTGGAGACTGTATCTCATTGGGAGACATTTTTGATCAAGATTAATCATCAAAGTCTAAAATATTTCTTAGAACAAAGGGTGGTCACACCAAAACAATAAATATAAATTTTAAACTTATTGGGTTATGATTACGACATCACCTATAAGAAGGTTAAGGAGAATGTGGTGGTGGATGCTTTACCCTAACTACATGAAGAATAAGCTATGCTACATGCTATATCCACACCACATCCTCAATGGATTCATCAACTCCATGAGGAACTGATCAAAGAATCCTCTTTGTAAAATTTCATCTATAAAATTCAAGTAGATCCTCATTCATGCCCTGGATATACTTGAAATGGTCAATATTTATGGTACCATGACCATCTTGTTGTTCCCCATCATTCATAAATAAAGAACCTCATCCTATATGAGATGCATACTTCCCCAATAGCTAGCCATTCAAGATTTCTTAAAACATATACAAGGACCAAGCATACCTTTTTTAGAGGGGTATGAAAAAGGATATTGATAATTTTAAGGCTGAATGTGATATCTACAAATGTATGAAAGGTAAAAATGTGTGTTCCCTTGGTACCCTTCAACCCTTTCTAATTCTCAAACAAGTTTGGATAGATATCTCTATAGATTTCATTAAAGGATTACCTAAATCTAGATGAAAATGAGTTATTCTAGTGGTAGTGGATCGTCTTACAAAGTATTCTCATTTCTATTCCCTATCCCACCCATACACTACCTATGTTGTTGTTCAAATCTTCCTAGACTCTATATTTCATCTCCATGGCATACCTAAATCTATTATATTTGATAGGGATCCTACATTCACCAATCATTATTGGCAGAAATTGTTCAAGTTTTAGGGAACACAACTCAATATGAATTTGGTCTATCATCCTCAAACTAATGGTCAAATTGAAATTGTGAATAAATACTTGAAAATATACCTTCACTACTTCACCTATGAACATCCTACACAATGGTCCAGGTGGATTCCTTTGGCTGAATGGTGGTATAATACAACATATCACACTACCATTAAGGTGATCCATTTGAAGTAGTCTATGTTCAGCCTACATCAACACCATATTCTTACATTCCAAGTAGTTCCAAGGTTCAAGTTGTGGATTCCACTCTTTGTCAGTATGATTCCATTCTTCACCAATTCAAGGTCAATTTGGACTTGGCTCAGAACCATTTGAAACAAGCTAATAAACACCTCACATAATGTAGATTTGACATTGGAGACATGGTTTTTCTTCACTTACAACCATACAAATAGTCCTCTCTCCAGTTTTTTGGTTATTAAAAACTTATCACAAAATATTATGATCCTTATCAAGTGTTGCAAAGGATCGAGTCCACAACATACAAACTAGCCCTTATGGCTAGTTCCAAAATTCATCCAGTATTCCATATATCTTCTCTCAAGCAAGCTGTTGGCAACAAGGTCCAGGTGCAGTCTACAATTCTAGAGTTGTATGATGAAGGTTCCATCATTATTTAACCTAAATACATTCTAAATTGTAGATCATGTACCCTTTTTTGATATGTCATCATTGATGTTCTTATCCAATGACATGGCTTACAACTTGAATATGCTATGTAGGAACCTCTTTAACAACTCCAATAATAGTTTTCTCATATTCAGCTTTGAGGACAAAGCTTTCCAAACGGGAAAGTCATGTTAGGACCCTATCCTAACACTATAATGTAGTAAGTCTTATTGAATGTGGGGGACACCCATGATAATATTTTGTAATAGTTTTGGCTCTAGAAGCACCTAGAAAAATAACACCATTTTATGTAACTATTACCAAGAATATAAATTTTTTGTAGGTAGGAGACTTTGGCTTGGGTGACATTTTGCATGTAAGCCAGCCTTAAGAGTCAGGTGGTACATGATGTCTTTAAAACTATGAGAGGTAGGAAGGAATGTATATTTTTGCATAATTGAATGAAAGTATTGAAAGAGGTTTCCCCCTAAAAGTGGCATACAATTATGTGTTACTTTGTGAGATTATTTCATTTCTACACTTATATTTCGTATTGCAATAGTTTGTGTTTCAAGCATTTATGTTTATTTGTAATATTTATATGAATGTGTTATTTTTAATGAGATGGTTCCTAACAGGTAGAATGAGTTCCAATGCTTAGTCGAGCTATATCATTAAAACATAGAAAGAACAACTAATTCTTAGCTAGTGACTTCTTCTTTTAGATAATATTTTCAATTTAATGTGATATTGATATCCTGCTCTTCTTGGGTTCCTATGATCATGTGACTTGTTAAACTAGGTTGAAGCATAAATAACTTACCTTTTGGTATTGATTTTTTTATAGGCTTCTCCAGATATTTTAGATATGTTTGTTGGAACATGTGACTATGTGAACCCTAACATAGACTGTTGATTGACTTTAACATGTGTTGAAATCCCATGTTTATGTAGACTATTGTGTTGATATTAGCCATGGAACTTTCATCCTCTATGAGATCCTCCATATAATTTATCCATTTTTTTATCTCAATTTGGGGATACTTCTTTATTTATTCTCTAATATTCAAAACCTCCAATCTTTAGAAATCTAGTAGTTGAGTTCTCTCTTTAGAAGAGGCCAACGCATAGGCCATACTAGAAGTTGGAGGTTCTTAACCTATGAATTTTTGCTCTATATCAACCAAGGACCCTTCAACCCCTTTTGACTAATCTTTTGCTTCTTGATTTGTAGCTAGTAGATATGGATGATCCTCTTCTTGATCTCTATTAGCACTATTTTTTTCCAAGATATCAAGCTTGTCTATCAAGTTTTGGATTGCAATTTTAAAATATTATAATTTTGTAGACATAGCTAACTCTAGAGTGGGTAGGGTGGGCATAAAAATTGTGAGATAAATACAGTATGAATATGATTTAGGTGATGTAACTACAAAAGGTAAACACTGATCTAAAAATATAACTTGTTTGCTTGGGTTTTGGATTTCAAGGAAGCTTGCCACCTAAGATGAGTGTATTTTTTGCCACAGTAGCAACTTGGAATATTTAAAGGAATATCATCTCATTGGACTATCCAATTTGAAGATCCAAGTTAGGTATGAAAGCATGGAGGTAGATGATGTAGGCTTGGTCTTGTGATGGTCATATATTTTATGGATCCTCTAACATATTTTACTAAATCGAATGTTAAAATCAGTAATACTCTCTAGAGGATGTCTTTGAATGGATGGAAATTGAGTGAGTAGTAAGAAAGCATCCCCTATGTCATTAAAATCTAGAATGAATGGTTCAACAAGATCATCCCAAGTGCTTATGTTATCATCCTCTAATGAGCAGTACCATGCCAATACTTTACCTTTAAAAGAGAGCACAAGGCGTCTTACCATTACATCTTCATGATTAATATCATAGATAGTAGCCAAAGCAATGATGTCTTGATAGTTTTTCTAAGCCAGATTTTCACTACCATCATAGGAGGGAAATCCTTCATAACAACCTAAGGAATATCATGGAGATTGGGGAGATTAAGGGGTATAACAATATTCTAGGTTGGATATATAAATCCAAACATGGTTTTAGATGGAATGTGCTAGGATGACTAGGAAATAATCAATCTAGATAGGGTCCTTTGAGCTTCTTCAACCTATGATCTTGTCATTACATAAATTTGGAGCTCATTCCTTTAATGGAGTCATCGATAGTAGGTTCTTAAATAATGGAGTCACTAGGTAAATATGTTTTCCTACTTGCAAGGTCAAGATATTCATCAGAATCTTATTCCTCAAATAATATGAGATGAATATTAAAAGATATGTGTAGTGGATTGATGTGCATGCTAAACCTTGACCAAAATTAGATGGCTCAAAATTACTTTCTACCAACCTCTGAAAAATACCAATTTCTTGTAATGCAAAGAAAAATAAAACAAGTGGAAGAAGACTAAAGAGAGAAATTGAGGGTTATAAAAGGAAAAAGGAGAGAAATATGGATTTAAAAGTAGATGATATTCAACTAAAAATATTACCACATCCTATGCAAAGCACACTATAACTTAACTACGTAGAGAACCTAATAGACCAACCACTAACAAAGCATTTCATAGTGTAAATTTAGCTAAGATCGTGCCTATTGGGAAATATTCTTACACCCTTAATGAATTTATCATGTTGCAAGACTTCCCTGATACAATCAACACTATAGACTCTGGTGGATCCACCTCTTTGACTCGAGAAAATATTATCCTAATACTCTAGACAAATCGAGTAGGGTAAGGAAACCTTGAAGGTGAACCTACAATATTTCTCACATGCTCATGCTCATCTAGATTAGCATAATTGAAATAAAACTGCATCATAAAAGTTGACCAAGCTTCAAAGTAACTCCCAACTAATGCATAAATAAATAGACCAGTGTCTTATCCATTGGGTAATTATAGCCAAAAATATGATGAAGAGATAAGGGGGAGAAGATACAAATTGAGTCAACCACATTCATTCAAATGATGCAACAAAGGTGATTAAGCATACCAGTGAAAAATAAACCATTTACACATTCAACTGATATAACATGTAAATAGAACAATGAGAAAAAATGCACATAGAACTACTGAAAGGAGGAAGTAGGATTGCATTAATCAATTAATAATTACAATGGAGTCTAATTAGAATAATCGAATCTCACTAAGCAAGTACAAACAAGTTTTCCATTCAAATTATGTAATAGAGAACTGCAACTCTTCATTTAATTGATGTAATGAAGAGTATCTTGGCTTCTAACCTCATACACTAGAAATGATCTCAGTTAACTGGGCACCTTATTAATAAAAACCTACACAATAATAGGGAAGAAAATGGGGTGACTAGACAAGAAACAAAAAGAAAAATACAATTGACAAGGATGATCACTCTTGTATACCTCTTGCAAAATTTTACTATGCAAAAACTTGATCCTTTTTCCTACTATAGCAACTCACTTAAATAGCTTGATCATTTGGTCCATAATTGCAAAAACTACAATTGCCTCAATGATGGCCCATAATTGCAACTGTCATTTATTAAAACCAGGTGATGGCCCATAAAAACTACAACTACCTCCATATTTGATCCGCAATATTGATTGCATTTATAATGGCTCTCGTTCATGGCCTGGTAATGGTCTAAAAAAATACCTCCATATTTGCCTAACATAATTTCTCTTGAAATTGACCAAAAAATGGCTTTAGAAAATTAATTAATTTTTAGCCCTTTTTTATATGGCTAACCTTAGCCAATAAAATAAAAATATTGAGGCATTTTACAACTTTTATGTAAAAACTTTTAATAATAATAATATTATTATTAATAATAAAAAAATTAATTATAAATATTAATAATAATATTCTTATTCTTATTATATGTTATTTTTTTCTTTTATACATTATAGAATAGGATGAGTGGGGGGGATGGATGGGAGCGGGGGGGATGGATGGTGCCCCTAGCTCTTTTTATTATTATTTTTATTTCTTTTTTATATATTATAGAATAGGACGAGCGGGGGGGGGGGGGGGTGGATGGTGCTCCCTTTCTATTTTTATTATTTTTATTATTATTTTTTATACATTATAGAATAGGACGAGCGAGGGGGATGGATGGTGCCCCCCACTCTTATTATTATTATTATTTTTTATTTTTTTATATACATTATAGAATAGGATGAGTGAGGGGATGGATGGGAGTGGGGGGAAATTAGTTTAATTAAATATATAATTAAATTAAATTAAATATTTAATTAAACCTAATTAAATATATAATTAAACCATACACATAAAAGGGAAAAATTAATTAAATATTTAAGACCCTTGGAGGTCAAAAATAATTAATTAAACCTTATTTAGGTCAAAAATTTACTGACAAAAGACCTTAGGAAAACCAAAATAAGCCCTGATCTTGGCGACACAAATATTTCAAAAATGCTCTTGGAGGGTGAGACAGGACTCAAAAAGACCAAAAACTTACAATAATTGGAAAGGACTCAAAATTTTATTAAAAGGGGACTAAGGGATTATTGCAAATTTTTAAAAAGACCTAAGAAAAACACTCACAGGTTATCAAAAATTTAAAAAATGGGGATAAACTTCAAGTTGGATTCTAAGAATCCAACACAGGCTCTAACTGGGACATTTGATGAATATAATTTTTTGACAATGAATCACCTAAGAACTTCAGAATCTCTAGCAAATCACAAGGAATCAAAAATTGAAAAAAATCACCTAAAAGAACACCTTAATCATCTAGAAAGAACAATAACAAAATATTCTCTTAATCACCTAAATAGAACACCTTAATAACCTAAAGAGGATTTTTTAATCACCTAAAGAGAACACCTTAATCACCTAACAAGAACAAGACTGAAAGATTGAAACACTTTCTTTTGTGTGGCTTCTCAAGCCCTCTATGCAGAGTGATACAATTTTAAATGCTAGCCATTGATAGGAACTAAAAATTTTGTACCATCACCCAGGTGTTGTAGGTGAGTTGGAGAGGAGAGGGCAATCCTCCAAGGGAGGTCCCAGGTTCAAATCTCCACCCTACTAAAAAGCTAAATTGGGTATCTAAAATCCAATTGATAATGTTGGTGCGGGTAGGGTCGGGTGCAACTCTCGAGTGACTTTGATGGTGTAGAACCCCCTGTTCATGGTCTCTTAGACCAAGGCGGCTCCACAAGGGGTTTTTTGCTTAAAAAAAAAATAAAAACTTCTATACCATCCAATGTTTACAATTTGTAAGTATGCTGGCCTACATTTTGAATAATTTGATAGGAACCAAGCAATTTGGGTTCCCACTTTCCTTTTTCACCAGGCTTCTCAATTTGGGATCCTAGTGCAACACTATATCTCCTCCCTGAAAAGGTTTACCTTTGGATTTCTTATTGAACAACTGTACCGACTCCTTTATATCTTCCTGCAATTTCACAATTTGATCAAGTCTTCTTTGCAAGACATTTGGATTTTCATGGTCCTGAAAAAGCAAAGATAAAGCATGACTTTCCACTTGAGGGGGTAATAGAGAATTCTCACCATGTACTATTTCCTAAGGAGATTTTCCTATGTTTATTTTGATAGATATTCTATTATCCCATAAAGCAAACTTCCACTCACTATCCCATCTACTTTTGTTTCTATCTAATTATCTTATGATTCTTGTGATCAAATTCTTATTTGAAGATTCTACTAAACCATTCACTTAAGGATAGTAATTTACAGAATGATAAAGCTTTATGCTATACCTAGCACAAAATTCAATCATCTCAAAAGAAGTGAAATAGTTACCATTGTCAGTGACTATTTTTCTAGGAACCCCAAATATTTTGAATATGTGCTCTTCTAAAAACTTGATGACCACTTATGTAGTGGATTTCTTAAGAGGTGCTGCTTCTACCCACTTGGTAAAATAGTTTGTTGTTGTAATGATCCACCGTGACTTCCAAAAAAATTGGGTTTAATATCACCTATGATATATATTCCCCATTGAGTAAAATAAGCTTCCACAATTATTGGACTTAGGGGCATGGCTGACAAGTTTTTTTTCCTGTAAAAATATGATAAATATGACAACTTCTAACAAAATTATAGACATCCTTAAATAGGGAGGACCAATAATAACCAACTCTCATGATTTTGTGAGCAATATCCTTTGGAGCAAAGTGACCTCCACAAAAACCATAATGATATTCTTTCAACACTTAAGGGACCTCTTTCTCAAACAAACAGAGAAGCAACACACCATCTAGATACCTCCAATACAGTTTACCTTCCTAAATGTAGTATTTTTGGGTTTATTTCTTGATAGAACTCCTTTTGTTTTAGGGTATGTCTTTTGGAAATAACAAATTATGCAATTAGAATTATTAACTACTCTAGCTTCTTGTTGTTCATCTACTATGGAAGTGTTATTCATGGCTTCCCCTTCTTTGTTGGCCATATACTTTTCTAGTCCTTGTCCTCTGAAAATCTATACTACTTTGAATTCCACATCATACTGTAATAACTTAGCCATCCATCTTGTAGGAATACCTATAGGTTTAGGTTGAGTGAAAATATATTTAACAACAATGTATGGGATACCGACTATTACCTTGTTGGATCCAAAAATACATTTGAAATGGTCCAATGCTCTGATTAATGCATAAGCCTATTTTTCTAGCATAGAATATTTTAGTTGAGCACCCTTCAATCCTATACTCATAAAGGCTATAGGCCTTTTATTTTTCTCTTCATACTTCTGAGCTAGAACTGTAGCAATAGTGTGTTATGAGGAAAATGAGTAGATTTTGAAATATTTGGAGTAATCATGGTAATTTAATACTATAGATTGAGTAATTGCATATTTGATCTTCAGAAAAGCTATAGTATTTTCCTATGTCATTATTGGCTTAAAAATATTAATAAAATTCTGGACAAACCTCCTAACAAAGTTAATCTTACCAAAGAATGATCTAACTCAAGATTTTTAGGAGGGGTAATTTTAGAAATTGCTTCAATTCTTTGTGGATTAATGCTAATCCCATACTTTGAAATAATATGGCCAAGCAGTTTAACTTGAGTGGCCCCAAACACACATTTTCTAGGATTAAAAGATATGCCAAACTCCTTGCACATATCAAACACTTGAGTTAAATATGCAAAATGATCTTTAGGATTTAAAAACAAAAAATTGTAATGTCATCAAGATACACTACTACTATTTTAAACATTAGCCCCTTAAATGCAACATCCATGGCTCTTTGAAATGTTTTCCCTACATCATCGACCCAAAGAGCATTTTGAGATATTCAAATATTCCCCATGGTGTGGTGAAATTTTTTTTGTGTCTATCTTCTAGATTCACCACAATTTGGTTGTAACCTAAAAAGCCATCCAATAAAGATATTCTTGATGATCCAACCATTTCTTGAAGCAATTGCTCCATATTTGGAAGTAGATAGTTATATTTGAGTGAGCTTTTATTCAAATTCTTGAAATCTACACAAAGCTTGATCTCAACATTATTTTTTTTACTGGAATCAAGTTTGCTAACCAAGAAAAAAATCTCACCTTCTTAATTATCTTAGTATCTAGTAACTTCTACACTTCTTTCTGCATAATTGGATGCAAAGTGGGATTAAAATTTCTCTATTTTTGCCTAAAAGGCTTGGTATCTTTATGAAGGGGTATTATGTGAGTCATCATATTTGTGTTATAGATCGTCAGATACTCATAACTCTAGGCAAAAGTATTAATTTTCTTTTTCAAGAAGTTGATATATTACTACTTCTCTTTTCCTAACAAAGCTTTATTGATCCTAACAATCTTGGGCTCTTCCTTTGTTCTAATATTAACTTCATCTACCTCAGAATCCTGAACTAGAGGTTTATATGCTCTATCAAAGTCATCAAACAAGCTTTCTAAATATACCAACCCCTGGGGATCTTGTTGGTATTTAGTTGTATGACTTCTATGGGCTCTTAAATAATATACTTCAATTTTTCTTCATCACTTTCATCACAAATAACATCAAAAAATTTATTTTGCATAGTCATAAAATCATTAATGTGTATATCATCATGAAAAACTTGTAAATATACCACATTGTCAAGGATATATGGCTTATAAATAGGTATGGTTCGAAACCTATCCATAAACCAAGTATCTATCTCAGGGCTATCTACTTTAGAAGCAAAGATTCTTAAAATGATGTTTTGTACTAGGTTTGAAATTTTTTCTTTCGTTCTCCTTCAACAAGAGGAATGAGCGAGCTGAGGTTTAGCGGGTGCGATGGGAGTGAGGGTTTGAATTTTTTGGGTAGGAATCTCAGCCAAGCCGGTAGAGGTAAAGAAGGTATGGAAGGGGTGGGTGGGAACCTCGAGCATGGATCAAGCGAGGATCTAGAGGAAGGCGGTCAGGCTGCGGTAGATTTGGAGGAGGGCATCACACGAGGGCCTGACCCTCCTCAGAAAGACCCAAAAAAAAGATACGAAGGACAATGCAGGGCCCCATAAGTGGTTGTATTTTTCTGAGACTCTTAGAGGAAAAGAAAGGAGGTTATCTCTCTTCCGCCCCTAGTTCCAGTAAATAATAAAATTTTAGCCCCGACAAGTTCCATGAGCCCTTTTATTTTAATGGAAAAATTCTCCCTAGTAGGCAAGTTTTTGGGAGGTAGGCCGGACATGGAGACTATCAGGGATTGGACGACGGGTAAATGGTGACTGGTAGGCAGCTTGGAGTTGGTAGCTCTAACTTGAGGGTTCTTCATTATTCGTTTTAACAACACAGAGGATGCTAACCACATTTTAACAGGAGGTCCTTAGTTTTTGGGCAAAAAAAGCCTTTTTCTCAGACGATGGGGTGAATATTTCGACCCTGAAAAGCAAAATATTAACATTACCTCTATTTGGGTCCGTCTCCTGAGTCTACCTGCCCAGTCCTTCAATGAATATTGGCTGCAAGGTATAGCCAGAACTATAGGGGACTTGATCTCCATTGACCATACGACCTTGGCCAGGACAAGGATGACTCATGCACGAATCTGCATAAATGCTAATTTGGATAATGAATTTCCAAGGTTTGTGGAACTAGAGTATGGAGAATACTATCAAAAATAGTCGATAGAATACGAGAACAAACCGGTATTATGTGCAAAATGCAAAAAATAGGGACATCTATGCAATCAGTGCCCTAACCTGGCAATGAATAGAGAAAAGCAGAAGCAGGGAATGCTAGATAGAGGAAATTTGAGGAGTTTCCTTGGTAGAGGTGATTTCAATCAGGTAAAATATGTCTACAAAAAAAATAAAAGAGAGGATGCAGGTTCCCAAAAATACAAAGGAAAACAACAGGTTGTTGGCAACCAAAATACTTCAGTAAGTTCCAATCCTCCAGTTTGAAATAAATTTTCAATTCTATCCAATATGGAAGTAGGAGGATTATTGAAAGACATGGAAGCCCATAAACTTCATGCTAACCTTTCCGACTCTCTAGAATCCCCATCCAAGTCATGATCCTCAAAACCTAATGCTGAAATTACTGTAAGCCCCATGGGCATCACAAAGCCAAACCCTAATACCCGATCTCTAGAATCCCCATCCAAGTTGGGATCCTTAAACCCCAATGCTGAAAATACTTCAAGCCCATTGGGCATCCCAAAGCCAAAACCTAATGCTGAAGAACTTAGGAAGAAAGTTGAGGTATTGGAAAATAAAAAATATCATCTCCCTAACATCATCACTAGGAGCCAAGTGAATCCTACTAAGGGGTCGTCTCGCAGACCAGGGGAATACAAGAAAAAAGGAGAAGATTTGGATGTAGGGGTGGAGATATGTGAAACTCTTCAGACTGAGGAATATGGCAGTCTGGTTTTGCAACAAATTGCCTCCCCTCATTTTAGTCCTAAACAAACTAGGAGCACTATGAAGTCTCCTATAGATTTTGGTAGTGAAAAAAGAAGAGGGAGAATATCAAATGCTGAGCATCAAAAAATTAAAACTGATAATGATATTGCCAATGGAAAACTGAGAACCTTGTTTCAACAGGTTATTCCGGGTTCTGAAGACAAAAAATTAGGAAAACCCCCTCAAGAGAAGGGGAGAGGAAGAAATCCCAAACAATCTAAATGAAGTTCCTTTCATGGAACGTGAGAGGCCTCAATGGCCTACCCAAACACAGGGAAGTCAGTGCAATAAGAAATCAAGTGAATCCAACTATTATCATGTTGCAAGAAACAAAAACTAATGAGATTCAATCAAAAAAGTAGCAAAAAAAATCTGGAATCATGGGAAGATGGTTTGCAAATCAGCCAGAGGAGTGTCTGTAGACCTTATGACTTTGTGGGATCCTCGGATAGTAGAAGGCACCATTATTTAGAAATATTACTGGGTTCTTAGTGTGTTATTTAAGGAAATAAATAACAACAGGTCATGGATATTTTCAAATATTTATGCCCCAACTTCAATTCAAGGGAGAGCTCTACTGTGGGAGTACTTAGGCAATCTGAGTGAAATCTTCCATAATGTCCCCTAGATTCTTGCTAGGGATTTTAACGCTCCTCTTTACCCTTAAGACAAAATGGGTGGAAATGGACCACCTATCAGGAGCATGGATGAGTTCAATGACTTTGTGAACTCCAACATGTTGATGGATGTAAAACTGAGAGGAGCGAATTATACCTGGAGCAATTGGCGGATAGGGTGTCATCTCATTCAAGAAAGGTTTGACAAGTTTTTTCTATCAAAGGAGGCTACAACTCTGTTCGGTGATTCTACCCTACAAGCCCTTCCTAAAATTGCCTCTGATCATAATCCCATTTTGTTGGAGATCCCTAACTCTCTGTCCTTCAAGAAACCTTTCAGATTTCAATCTATGTGGATCAAACATTTTAGTTTCAGAGATAACTTAATTCAGTGGTGGTAGTAGCCTGTTAGGGGTAGTGCAACTTTCAAACTTGCTGGCAAATTTTAGTTTGTTAAGGAAAAACTTTGAAATTAGAACAAAGAGGTCTTTGGGAACCTCTTTGAAAATAAAAAACAGGTTGTTGAAAATTTGAAGATAATTGATCAGAGGATCCAACATGGTGATGTTGATGAAACTACTAGGCGGGAGGAACGAACAAAACTAGCAGAGTTTCATAACATTTTGGCCTATGAGGAAATCTATTGGAGGCAAAAATCAAGGGCTCTTTGGTTGAAATATGGAGATTCAAATTCCAAGTTTTTTCACGTCACCACGCTTAGAAACATAAGCAATAACAAGATAATTTTTTTTTAAAAAGTAGATGGTTCTATTACTCAAGACTTAATAGAAATAAAAAAGGAGGCAGTAACTTATTTCAATTCTATCCTTGGTCAGGAATCGCAGTGCAATGAGGAGGCCAAAGATATTCTCTTGTAATCCATTCCTAGAATAATAAATGAGGATATAAACCTTAAGCTTCTAGCTCCCTTTTTTGATGAGGAAATTAAGGAAGCTTTGTTTAGCATGGATCCATACAAAGCCCCGGGATGCGACGATTTTCCCCCTCATTTCTATCAAGATTTTTGGGACATCGTAAGTGAGGATGTAATTTCTACTGTCAGAGAATTCCAAGCAAGCAATCATATCCCAAAAGGTCTCAACTCTATTTTTATTTCTCTAATTCCTAATAAGCAAACCCCTGAATCTATGGCTGACTTCAAGCCAATCAGTCTATGCAATGTTTCTTACAAGATCCTAACAAAAGCCATTGCAAATAGAATGAGAGATATTCTGCCCCGCATCATAGATCCATGCTAGGGAAGATCTGTCCAGGGTAGGTCAATGTTGGATGGAGTTATCACAGTTCATGAAGCTCTGCACTCTGCTCATAAGACTAACAAGTCTATCTTTACCCTCAAGCTTGATATGAACAAAGCATTTGACAGGCTAAATTGGGACTTTTTGATTGTTGTCCTCCTTAAGTTTGGTTTTCACCACCAATGGGTTAATATAATCAAAGAATGTATTTCTAAAGCATGGTTCTCGATTCTAGTTAATGGAACAACTGCTGGTTACTTTCAAAGTCATAGAGGAATTCGGCAGGGGTACCCTATCAGCCCCATGTTATTCATCATTGTGGCTGAATATCTAGGTAGAACCATAAAAAATGCTTGCAGTTCAAGTCTAATATCGAAAATCAAGGCAACATCTCTTGCTAGGGTTGTTTCTCACCAATAATTTGTCGATGATACCCTTATATTGACTAAGGCATCGATGGTTGAGGTCAAAATAATTAAATACATCCTGCAACTCTATGAGGACGCTGCTGGTCAGAAAGTTAATTTCAGTAAAAGCAAGTTATATTTCTTGAACACCCTCATTTAGAGGCAAGGAAGGATTGCAAAAATTTTAGGGTGTGATATAACAAACCTCCCCACTTCGTATCTTGGTCTCTTTCTTTTCATTGGTTATCCGAGAGAGTCAATGTGGGACATGGTTATTGAAAGAATTAAAAAAAAAACTTGCTAGATGGAAAGGTCATCTTCTATCTCAAGTAGGAAAGTTAACCCTCACTAAGGCCTCTCTTTAGAGCATTCTAGTCTATTTCCTCTCCGTTTTCAAAGCAACATCTATCACTAGGAATGTTTCTTACCAATAATTTGTCGATGATACCCTTCTATTGACTAAGGCGTTAGTGGTTGAGGCCAAAAGAATTAAATACATCTTGCAACTCTACGAGGATGCCGCTGGTCAGAAAGTTAATTTCAGTAAAAGCAAATTATATTTCTTGAAAACCCCATTCAGATGCAAGGTAGGATTGCATAAATTTTAGGGTGTGATATAAAAAACCTCTCCACTTCATATCTTGGTCTCCCTCTTTTTATTGGTTCTACGAGAGAGTCAATGTGGGACAAAGTTATTGAAAGAATTCAAAATTTTTTTTTTGGATGGAAAGGTCATATTCTATCTCAAGAAGGAAAGCTGACCCTCACTAAGGCCTCTCTTCAAAGCATTCTGGTCTATTTCCTCTCCATTTTCAAAGCCCCTATGAAGGTTTTCCAAAAAATTAAGAAACTCCAAACATAAGTTTTATGGACTGGATCAGAGGAGAAAAAAATGATACACCTTGTAGGATGGACCAAAGTGTGCAGACCCAAGGAAAATGGGGGCTTAGGTCTGAGGAGAATTGCTCATATAAATTTAGCTTTACTAGCTAAGCAGGCGTGGCGCCTCATTTCTAATGAAGAAAATGAATGAACAACTATCATCAAACAAAAGTATATTCAAAATATGGAATTTCTAAGTGACTCAGTTCCAATCAGAGGTTCTGCTTTGTGGAAAGCAATTCTCAATTGTAAGGAAATATTCAAAAAAGGTTTAAGATGGGTTTTAGGCAATGGTGAGAGGATAAATTGCTGGAATGACAGGTGGGCTAAGGACGAACCACTGATGCAATATTCTAACTTAGCCCGAATCAGAGATATCATAGAAGAACTCATTGGCAGAAAAGTCTCCGATTATATGGTTGAGGACAGAGGTAGAATGAAGTGGAAACAAATAAGGATTCAGGGATTTCAAGCGGAATCAAATGATCTTTGTAACATTATCGGGCAACAGTTTATCCCCATGAGACCCAAGGAAGATCAAGTGACCTGGGCTCCTACGGAAAATGGGCAATTCATTGTTAAATCAACTTACAAGCTTCTGCTTGATGACAAGGATTTTGTCCTCCAAAAGGACTTAGTTTGGATAAAAAATTTAATTCCAAAAATTGTAGTCTTTTCATGGCTGGTTATCCAAGGAATAATTCTAACCATTGATAATATGATGCGTAAAGGTATTTGTATCACTAATCGTTGTTATCTGTGCAGGGCTAATTGGGATACCATTTATCACATTTTCCTTGATTGCCATTTTTCCTTGACTGTCCTAAGTGGGGTTTTTTAGTCCTTCAATATTTCATGGGTTAAACCAGCCATCGTACTTGATTTGTTCATCCAATGGCCTTGCCCCTTTTCAAGCAAAAGACTTAGATACATGTGGAAAATTTGTCTCAATCACTATATTTGGCAGGTGTGATTAGAAAGGAACCATAGAGTCTTTAATGAGTCTATTCATGATTGTCAAACTATCATTGCCAGGATCCTATCCTTTGCCAATGAGAATGTGAACCTTATCCCTTTTGATAGCTATAAACCTCATATGCAAGAGACCACAATTGCTCAATATTTAATCTTAACCTTGTTAGATGAGTCTTTGCCTAGGGTAGTCAACCCCAAAGCCAATGTTAAGTGGTCTCCACATCCTACGGGTTGGTTTAAGCTTAATTTTTATCAAGTAGCTAAGGACAATCCTGGCAGAGCAGGTGCTGGTGGCGTTGTGTGAGATCATAATGGGAATATGATGCTTGCTAATGAGCACCATAAATACTCATATTTTGTACATATTTCTTTGATCAATATGCGGCTGTATAATAAGGATTGCGTACTTTTATGAATGATTATATAGATATTTGATATAATTATGCATGTTATCTAATTTGTGTGCTTTTAGTATGTTTTGTAGAATTGCAGTTGATTTAGTTAGATTTGGAACGGTCGAGGTCTTTTGATGGACCTCGCACTTTATTTCATCGGGGGTCAATGTAGAGAACATAGGAACCTCCCTGCAACCGGAAGGCGCCAAGGGAACAAGCGCCTCCCTGCAGTCGGAAGGCGCCAACTGAATACGAGTGCCTCCCTACAGTCGGAAGGTGCCAACTGAATGCGAGCGCCTCCCTGCAGTCAAAATGCGCCAACTGAATGCGAGCACCTCCCTGTAGTCGTAAGGCGCAAACTGAATGTGAGCGCCTCCCTACAGTCGTAAGGCGCCAACTAAATGCGAGCACCTCCCTGCAGTCGGAAGGCGCCAACTGAATGCGAGCGTCTCCCTACAGTAGGAATGCGCCAACTGAATGCGAGCACCTCCCTGCAACCGAAAGGCGCCAACCAAAGACAAGTGCCTCCCCATAGCCAGAAGGCGCTAATAGAAGGCAAACGCCTCCCCACTGTTGAAAGGCGCTAATAGAAGGCAAGCGCCTCCCTACAACCAAAAGGTGCCGCGATAACAAGGTACCTTCCTCATAAGGAATGCGCCACTGATTCTTTGCCCGTTGACCAGATTTGAATGATGTGGACGGCAACGGTTGGTGCAGTTCTAGATCTGCGTCATGTAGAGCTAAATTGGAGATAGCACCAACGTATCAAAACATCTTACTGATGCCAAGCAAAGCACGAACCGAAATGAACACGCCACCATCAGAATAGAATGCCAGACGTCGATAGCATTCGCCAGACTGTTCTAGTTTAGTCTGGGAAGAATCGACTGTTGTAACCACTTTTGTAACAGAAGTTCTGTGGGTTTGTTATATAAACACACGCAGATCGTTCTGAGGAATATATAGAAATAAAATAAAGATCCATTTAGATGTACAGAGATAAATTATAGTGTGTTGACGAATATATTAAAGTTCCAGAAGTTCTAAGCGCGTGTTTGATCGGGAAGAAGCTACTGGAGCCTAGGCCCACTCCAAGCCAGTATTTCTTCCCCATTTCCTTTTCGTTTATTGATTTTAATTAGTTTATTACTTTCATAAGAACGTTTGTTAGTTTATTAGTTCTAGCATTTGCAGTAGATTTATTTTCAAGAACGCGTACATGATTTATTTTCTGTAGGTTTAATTATGTTCTTCTTACGTAAATCATTGAGGAGTGTGGGAATGATTGAAAAACCATTTCAAGAACACCCCCCAAAACGTAGGATTAGCAGATTCACCTCTAGTGGTATTGTAGTAACCTAATTCCGACTCTTTGCAAGTTTACGAAGCTCCCTGGGTTGATAATTAAATGCACGGGCATGTGACAAAAGTAGGAAACCATTCACCTTGGCCCGCAACATATTGGCGTCGTTGTCGTGGAAGCGTCTTAATTAGATTAGTTACAATACCCTAAAACCTTCCATCTGACCTTGTATGAGTTCTTCGAGAAGAAGAGGACCTGACGGTCACTTTATAAGAACTAATCCATCAGGACCTGAGTCAACCGAGCATTTTGGATTTGAGTTAGACTCGCCCGACCTACCAGTAGTCCATTGGAGTGAGGAACCGCACTTTGTGCAAAGTGCCGCCTCATCCCATCAAAAAGGGGACGAACGAATCATCATAAATCCCCTGTTTAATAGGACTCCTCTATGAGGAAGCCCTGTTGTGGAAGGCTGTGGAGGATCAGAAGATCTCCCCAGAAAACCTTAGAACATTGACTTAAAAAGTTTTAAACAACCGAAAGGCCATAAACGCTGCATTAGAAACCACATTTCCCGAAAAAATGGTAGATAACGATGAAGTCTCATCTGGCTTTAGTTTCCCAATAGAGGAGGGAGTAGGAGATACCAAAATGAAAAACATATCCCCTGCTCACCTTCCGTCCTTCAGAGGACACCCGACTAAGGACCCTGACCTATTTTTATTCAAGTTTGATGTTTTGTGCAGGTCTGTGGATTACAAATCAAAAACGCAGAAGTTGAAATTATTTCCTTCTACATTAGACGATGCATCTCTACGATGGTTCATCGGTCTGGGAGACAAACACATCACCACCTAGGACCAGATGAAGAAGCTCTTTCTAGAGCAATATCAAGATTTCGGGAGAGCAAGAGACTCCAGGGAGGAGGTCCTGAGCATGACACAAAGAGAAGATGAGTCTCTCGAGGAGTATTGGGAGAGATTAAGCTTTAATCTTCAACGATCCCCTCACTCGAAGCTATCTGATAAGTCCCTCAAAAGCATCTTCTTGAGGGGACTTACCAATGAGTCACTAGAGGCTCTCAACATGATCTCTGGAGGTGATTTCTATCAGCATGCTATGGATGACATCCGACAATTATGTCGGAACTACTCGAGAAGGTGAGGCAAAATCATCGCCAGGACCATGAAGGCGAATGCTTCAGTCACCAAAATAGAAATAGGCAACATGTTGGAGGATTTGAAGAGCGAAATGCTCTCATATCTAGCACTGCAGATGGATATGCTGCTGTTAGAAAAGAAGAAACAAGAAAATGACGCAGCATTAGCCTATTTCTGCCTAAAATGCAGAGGAGGGCATGCAAAGAATGCATGTCCAAAAAACAAGGTCATAGTATGCGCAGTTTGCAGGCTGAATCATAAAACTCGATTGTGCCCACAACTGCCCAGTAACCAGGAAGAAACTGAGAGCACGAAGGCCTACTTCATAGGCAATAGGAAGAGTTGGCCACAGCCCCCTATGGGGAATATACCAACCGGAATGCCATCATATGGGGGAGGGTCATACATGCACCAAGGACCCCCTCAACCACCTAATATGGGGTGGTGGGGACCATCACCCTGGACTAACGCACCCCCAACAACATTTTCGAATCAGTAGCCATGGATACCATATCCATATCCTGGGCAGCAGTGGAGAGGCCACAATGCGTGGAATCAGACTCCACAGAATGTAGCACCTGCTGACACCCAACAGAATCTACCAGCATTGCCAGCAGTGAGATCTGTGCAGCTACCAGCACAACCGATAGCAAACCCGAACAACAGAGTAAACTAGCTGGCATACAATGTAGAAGGTGAGATGTATCATATGTACAATATTCAACTTAGATCAGGTAGGCAGCTAGGAGTAGAGACACCGCCTCTGGTAGAAGAGGAGGAAGAAATAGTAGAGACACCTCCACTGGTAGAAGAGGAGGAAGAAATAGAGGAGACACCTCTGGTAGAAGAGGGAAAAGCACTTGAGAGAGTAGAGGCTCCATTTCCTAGCCGGCTGCAGGAACAAAGAAAAATAACACAGTCAAAATTTGACATCTTGTCGAGCTTGAAGAATCTCACGATGACAATCCCATTATTTCAAGCAATTTGAGATGTTCCCATTTACACCAAGGCAATTAGAGAAATGTGTCTAAGGAGACCGGGACGAAAAGCTACCCAGACTATCAACGTCGTGGGTAAACTGGCAGATCTAATGATGGGTGGACCACGTCATCCGAAGTATGTAGATCCAGGCAACCTAGTACTGACCGTAAAAATTGGAGGACATTCCTTGTCCAACACATTGGTTGACCTCGGGGCAGCCATCAACGTGATGCCTCAAGAGACCATGCAGAGGTTGCAGCTCATGAACCTAAAGCCAACCATGACAGTGCTGCAGTTAGCCGATCGATCAACCGTGTCGCCGAAAGGGATGCTGGAAGATGTGATTGTAACAGTCAGTGCATGGGAATATCCATCCGATTTTTTAGTTTTTTAAACCAAGACCAGGCTGGGCGGTTACCCGCTCATTTTGGGGAGGCCATGGCTGGCAATAGCTGACACTTACATCAGCTGCCGGGATGGGCTAATGACCATCTCCTACGGGAAAAATGTCAAAAGGCTGACCATTTCACCTCCATCTCAGTCTATCGACTCGGCAGAAGAACTCAAGATCATCGAGCATGGAACTTTAGAGTTGTCCATAATCCAACCAGTGATGACATTGGAGGAGGTGGCAGAAGAGGACGAGGATGGTGCTATCGTGGAGTTTCTCCATGGAGAATCGTCCACCCCCACACCTGGATCGCCATTGACTGGTGCCCAAGATTAGCAAATCCGACAAATACACATTGGGCCAGGGAGGATATTAAACGTCAATAGTAGGTTGACGCCCACATAGCTAGAAAAATTGGAAGAGCTTTTGATAAAACACTAGCAAGCATTTGCATGGGACTACGCAGATATGCATAACATCAGCCCGGAAATATGTACCCATCGGATTTATTTAGATGACCAGACAACTCCTAGTCGGCAGCCATAGAGAAGGATGAACCCAACAATGAAAGACATTGTTAGAGAAGAACTGCACAAACTTCTAGCTGTCGAATTCATATATCTGATTTCTGACAGTGAATGGGTATCACCATTAGTGGTGGTCCCCAAAAATAACGGGAAATGGTGGATCTGCGTGGACTACCGGGCGTTGAACAATGTGACTAAGAAAGACCACTTCTCGCTCCCGTTCATCGATCAAGTCTTGGACACACTCTCAGGAAGAAAATACTTCTCCTTTCTGGACGGTTTCAGTGGTTATAACCAGATCTAGATAGGGGAAGAAGATCAAGATAAAACAATGTTCACCTGTCCATGGGGAACGTTTGCCTATAAGGTATTGCCTTTTGGACTGTGCAACGCACCGACCACCTTTCAAAGAGCGGTGGAGAAACCTTCGAGGAGGCAATGACAAATATGGAAAGAGTGCTCGACAGGAGCAAGGAAAATTATTTGTCCCTAAGTAATGAAAAATATTTTATGATGATGCAGGAAGGCATCGTGTTGGGACACCACCTCTCTGCAGAAGGAATAAAAGTAGACAAGAGGAAGATCGAGGTCATCAGAGACCTACCTAGCCCCAAAACGTAGAAGAAGGTAAGAAGTTTCCTTGGATCAGTCAGGTACTACTGACGATTTATCACCAAATTTATTAAGATTGCCAAACCACTGAACACCCTACTTTCTAAGGACGTAGAGTTCAATTGGACGAGAGATTGCGAAGAAGCGTTCCAATTGCTGAAGGAAAAATTGATATCTGCACCGGTCTTGAGAGGACCGAATTGGGCCATACCGTTCCATATTTACTGCAATGCATCTAACGGTGCGATCGGAGCAGTCCTCGAGCAGAAAGATGACAAAGAATTTTATGCCATCTATTATGTCAGTAAAAACTTGGCGGGAGCAGAGCTCAACTATACAGTGACAGAAAAAAAATTCCTCGCAGTTGTCCATGCAATAAACAAATTCTGCCACTATATAACAGGATACAAGGTCTTCATCCATACAGACCACGCGGCTATCAGGTATCTGATGAGAAAGCCGGCCATTGGTGGCAGAATTATTAGATGGATGTTTCTATTGTAGGAATTCGACATCACTATAGTCGATAAACCGGGCAAGGACAACATCGTGGCGGATTTTCTGTCAAGATTGATACCAGAAGATCATCAAGCAGTGGAAGATCAGTTTCTATACGAACATCTGTTCGCTATTAGTGAACAAACTCCGTGGTATGCAGACATAGCCAATTACTTGGCCACCAGAAGGACCTCACCTGCTCTCTCCTACCGAGAAAAGCGGGCGGTCATAGAGAAGAGTGCATCATTCCTTTGGATGGATGGTCTCCTATTTAAAATAGGATGAGACCAAATTATAAGAAGATGCTTAGCAGAACAGGAGTTTTCAGAAGTGCTCAAGGCATGTCATGATGAGCCATGCGGAGGACACTTTGTAGGGAAACAAACTACCTACAAAATCCTGCAGGCTAGGTATTTTTGGCCCACTCTGTTCAAGGACGCGACAACGTATACCAGCAAGTGTGACGAGTGCCAGAGGATGGGTAGACCAACCCACCGAGATGAAATGCCCCTGCAGCCCTAGGTACACCTGGAATCTTTCGATAAATGGGGCATGGACTTCGTGGGACCATTTAATCCACCTTCGATGGGAAGGAGTTTTATTCTGGTCTGCACGGATTATGTCACCAAATGGGTGGAAGTGCAGGCATTAAGGGACTCAAAGGAAAGAACGGTCGTCGATTTCTTATTTATCCATATTTTCACACGATTTGGGGTTCCTCGGGAGATAACAACAGAACAAAGGCCCCAATTCACCTCCAAATTGATTGAGGAGCTGATGGAGCATTATAGAGTTCAGCACAATAAAACCACGCCCTACCATCCACAGGCGAACGTGCAAGTAGAAGTGACAAACATGGAGATAGAAAACATCCTGACCAAAACCGTGCAGCAACACAAGAAATATTGGGCCACACAGTTGCCGGAGGCAGTTTGGACATACAACACCATGTGGAAATCCACCATAGGATGCACACCTTTCCAACTGGTCTATGGAAAAAATGCGATGATGCCCATCGAGTTTGAAATCAAAACTCTGGGGATGGCTTCAGAATTAAATTTGAGCTTGGACGAAGCTCAAAAACAGAGGATTCGCCAGCTAGATCAGTTGGACGAAATCCAACTGGATGCTTTGCAGAGGACAGAGATTATACAAAAGCAGTAATATGTTCGAAACGTTACAGGTGGAATCCAGGGTAGGCGTGGAGGAGACCCCATCTTGCTAGATCTGGACCGAACTCTCATAGGTGAAATGGTGGGCATGAAAGTGCTCACCCAAATTTTTTTTAGTTAATATAGTTTTTTTTTGTAATGTGTGTTTTTGCAGGGACGACGCCCGCATGCAAGCTGCAAGCATCCTAATCCAAGGCCTAACAGGCATGGAACGCGTCTAACTGCCTTTATTTTCCTTTCTTTTTCGGTTGTTTTTTGCAAGTGGAGGACTTGACAGCACGAGGGATAGGTATTTGGGAAACTAGGCCTGATTTGGCTCAGCATTCCGACACCGGCTCGTAGGTAGAATCTGGGCAGCATGAAAAATTGGGAAGGCTTGATCACCCTTTTTCTAGTCAAATAGCCATCCAGAAGAAGGCGCCTTACTGCACCCAGAAGGCGCCAATTCCAGAAGAAGGCGCCTTACTGCATCTAGAAGAAGGCGCCAAGTCCACAAGAAGGCGCCTTACTACACCCGAAAGGTGCCCATCCAGAATAAGGTGCCTTACTACATCCAGAAGAAGGTGCCAAGTCCACAAGAAGGCGCCTTACTGCACCCGAAAGGTGCCCATCCAGAAGAATGCACCTTACTGCATCCGAAAGGCGCCAAATTGGAAGACAACACCTTCCATCCATTCAAAAGTTCTATTTTAAATATATATATATATATATATATATATATAACATATGTAGGCGCCTTCCGTGACAGGAAGGCACCAAATTAAAAAAAAAAAGAGCCTAGACGCCTTCCAACATCAGGAAGGCGCAGTCATCCAGCCAAGATGCCTTCCAACATCAGGAAGGCACATTCATCCAGACAAATGCCTTCCAACGTTGGGAAGGTGCGAACCAGAAGGAGGCGCCTCCCACATTGGGAAGACGCTTGTAGACAAAAGCGCCTTCCACCGCCAGACGATAGCCAATCAGAGGCACTTCCTGGCACTAGAAGGCACATTCGTTCGAAGAAGAGCACCGACAACGTTGGAAAGGCACTACAAGGGCACCATCCACATGGGGAAGGTACCAAAGAACACCTCCCGCGTGCAACATTTACATCTACCGGATGCCTCGAGCGGAACAAAGCATCGCACGAATAAGTGACATCAAATGACCATACCCCTCCCTCATGTCACAAGTCAGCAAATCAGCGGCTACCACGACGACTGGAACGCCGAATCAGGTAAGCGCATACTAAATCAAATTGTTTATATAATTATTTATAAATATGTAGTACCGAAAAAGATACCGTCGTCATAGAGATCATATCCCCCCATAGCCGGAATCGCATGCCAATGATAGGGCGTCTTCCATAACTGCTAGGGTTAGGTGTCTTTTCTATAAGAAGGTGCCTTCCTGAAGAAGGAAGGACAAAAAAAATATAGCAATAGAATGCGCCATGGGAGGAAGGTCCAAGAACCACGCGGTAAAGAAGAACGAACCCAGTGATACTGATGGGATCAGAGGGGCAGTGAAGACCCAATTCGAAGCCGAGGGGTGGCTCGAATACTGCACCCTAGTCAGTCAGGGCCAGGATGTGGAGGTAGCTAGAGAATTTGTCGCCTCTTTGAGGGGTGATGTGGCCCAAGTACGAGGGATGGAAATTCCAGTCACCCCTGAGTTCATCTCATAGGCGACTGGATTGCCTCTCATGGGGGAATGTACATACAAGGGCGGAGTGTTAAAACTATACGTCGAAATACTACTGCTGGGAGAAAATGTGCAGATAGACAGGGAGGGGTTACTCAAAAATAGTCTCCCCATGAATATACGGAAGATGTTCAAGCAGATTGCTCGATTCTTCACATGCACAGGGAAGTATACCCATCTGCACATTAATCATGTGCACTTCCTCAATCACCTAGTGCATGGGAGGAAATTAAATATACCTTTCTACCTCGCGAATGCTCTGAAAGATGAAGCGGCCCGGTACCAAAAATGGGCACCGTCCGCCTTAGCCCACCATGGGTTGATATTGGCATTGGTACACCACATAGAAGAACAAGGACAGAACCACAACGGAGAGGGAGATGGCAACCAAATAGAGCAACACAATGCGGTTGCCAAATTAGGGCAAGACGAAGCATCCCCTACAGAAGAGGTAACAAACATCGAGCAATTGGCATTGCCCTATTTTCTAGGAGGAACAGAGCAGTCACCGGTTCCCAAAGACATAGAGGATAGAGGACATTCCCTAGTGCTCGAGTATGAGAAGGAAGGAGTGCCGCTCACTAGTGGTGAGGACGAACCAATCCCAGGAGGAAATGTCTGTGGCAACTCCTCTCGATAGAAGAAGGAAAGAGTGACCCGGAGATAGACGTTGCCACCCAAACCCTCCAGGAATTAACAAACCAGAGTCCACGGAATGAAGGAACTTTCGGGAGTAACGACCAGATCGATGCCGCCTTGGAGGAGGCGCTCGAATGGCAAACCGATTGTTGGATGGCACAACAAATTCTGGAAGATTGCTAGAACCAGCATAAAAGGGAATTGGAAGAAAGGGATAGACGAAATGCTCAGCTCGAGCAGCTGGTCTGGCAGTTGCAGGAGGAAAATCAAATACTTCAGGACAGAGGAACAGCAAGATAGGAGGCGTCCACTCAGACTGATTGGGTAGAAGAAGTGCCGATGAACTCTCCCACATCCGTTGAACGAGTATTATCTTCGGGGGAGATTCGATCGGACGCCCGACAGAGCAGCCCGGAGGCAGGGGAGGATTCCTCTGTTTTTAGGGGTGAAAAGGAAAGAAGTCCTACGATGCCCCCTGTCATTGTCCTGAGTGACACAGAGCAGGACAAAGGTCTCCAACAACAGATAAGACCAGGGGATAAGGAGGACCTCCCCAGGCCTAAAGAAGGAGAAGAGCCTGAGGGGTTGACACCAGGTAGACAGGAGAACGAAGGATCACCACCGAAGATAGCAGCACAGCCAATCCTTTGGAGTAAAGAGAAGTCCCCAAAGGAGAAAGAAGAGACCCCGGTTTGAGCCGCCACATTTTTTGCAGAGGCCAAGGCAAAGAGGCCCAGGACGGCTCGACAGAAGGCGAAAGTGACCTTCGTCGAGTCAGAGGAGGATGAATGGGACATGCAGCTGTTCGTCGAAAGGCAAAAATATTTCGAGCAGCTACGCAACGAAATGAAAGCAGCCAAGGAGGCCAGGAAGGCATCCTCGAGGGTAAAAGGAGATTCTGGCATCTGCGTCAATCCGGTAGAAGACAACCAGTTTTGGGACATCTATGGTTCATCCCGAGGGCGGCCTTCCATGATGAGGAGGTACTTGGAACGGTGGGGAGTATATGGCCCACAATTGGAGGCCATTGCAATTGCAAAGGAGAATGTAGGGCTTACCACTGAAGCAACCGGATTATACAAGGCCCAAGTAGTGCCTTCCAGAGGGGATAACTCGGATATCCCTCTGGCAGTGGTTAGACCTCCAGACGTCGACCTTTGGCAAGTTGCCAAAGCTACATTTCAATCGGTAGGAACAACGCTGGCTAGACCACCACCAGTAGCGGCCAAAACAAGAAGGGGACAATTGACAGCCGCAGTTTCTCATAGGCAAAGGCGAACCACACCTTCAAATGTCGGAACGAAAAGACAAACTCAGGCCGCAGGGGTAGTTGAATCCTCCAAGAGATGGCGACGATGAAAAGTCAGAGGGCTACCTGTAGTTTGGATGCCACGAGGACGTGGCATATGTTAGGCGTGGGGGGATGATGAGCACCAGAAATGCTCATATTTTGTACATATTTCTTTGATCAATATGCGGCTGTATAATAAGGATTGCGTACTTTTATGAATGATTATATAGATATTTGATATAATTATGCGTGTTATCTAATTTGTGTGCTTTTAGTATGTTTTGTGGAATTGCAGTTGATTTAGTTAGATTTGGAACGGTCGAGGTCTTTTGATTGGACCTGGCACTTTATTTCATCGGGGGTCAATGTAGAGAACATAGGCGCCTTCCTGCAACCGAAAGGCGCCAAGGGAACAAGCGCCTCCCTGCAGTCGAAAGGCGCCAAACCGAATACGAGCACCTCCCTGCAGTCGAAAGGAGCCAACTGAATGCGAGCTCCTCCCTGCAGTCGGAAGGCGCCAACTGAATGCGAGCGCCTCCTTGCAGTCGAAATGCGCCAACTGAATACGAGCGCCTCCCTGCAGTTGGAAGGTGCCAACTGAATGTGAGCGTCTCCCTGCAGTCAGAAGGCGCCAACTGAATGCGAGCGCCTCCCTACAACCTGAAGGCGCCAACCAAAGACAAGCGCCTCCCCACAGCCGAAAGGTGCCAATAGAAGGCAAGCGCCTCCCCACAACCGAAAGGCGCTAATAGAAGGCAAGCACCTCCCTACAACCAGAAGGCATCGCGATAACAAGGTACCTTCCTCATAAGGAAGGTGCCACTAATTCTTTGCTCGTTGACCAGATTTGAACGACATGGACGACAGCGGCTGGTGCAGTTCCAGCTCTACGTTATGCAGAGCTAAATTAGAGATAGCACCAACGTATCAAAACGTCTTACTGATGCCAGGCAAAGCAAGAACCGAAATGAACACGTCGCCATCAGAACAGAATGCCAGACGTCGATTGCATTCGCCAGACTGTTCTAATTTAGTCTGGGAAGAATCGACTGTTGTAACCACTTACATAATAGAAGTTCTGCGGGTGTGTTATATAAACACACGCAGATCGTTCTGAGGAATATATAGAAATAAAATAAAGATCCATTTAGACGTATAGAGATAAATTGTAGTGTGTTGACGAATATATTAATGTTCCAGAAGTTCTAAGAGCATGTTCGATCGGGAAGAAGCTGCTGGATCCTGGGCCCACTCCAAGCCAGTATTTCTTCCCCATTTTATTTTCGTTTATTGATTTTAATTAGTTTATTGCTTTCATAAGAACGTTTGTTAGTTTATTAGTTCCAGCATTTGCAGTAGATTTATTTTCGGGAACGTGTACATGATTTATTTTCTGTAGGTTTAATTCTGTTCTTCTTACGTAAATCATTGAGGAGTGCGGGAATGATTGACAAACCATTTCAAGAACACCCCCCAAAACGTAGGATTAGCAGATTCACCTCCAGTGGTATTGTAGTAACCTAATTACGACTCTTCACAAGTTTACAAAGCTCCCTGGGTTGATAATTAAATGCACAAGCATGTGACAAAAATAGGAAACCATTCACCTTGTTTGGCCCGCAACACTTGCATTTTCCAAATATTTGGGAACAAGGACGAACAATGAAGCTGAAGCTAGAGCTATGTGGAGAGGCCTTCAAATGACTCAAGACTTAGAAGGCGATTTGATTGTAGAAGGAGACTATGCATGTTATAAATATCCTCAATAATTGGAAAACACCTCCTGTGAAGATTAAAACAATTGTTGAAGAGGCTAGGATCCTTTTCCAGGGAAGACAAGAAAAAAATCCCAACATGTCTTTCGGGAAGCTAACAAAATTGTTGATAAGCTGGCCAATTTGGGTGTCGATGGTGACAAAATTTTCAAATGGGAACACGGTGTCCCGAGTGAAGTAGAGGAGCTTATTCAAAAATAATTCCAAGAATGATAGTCAAATTTACCAACAGGGAAGGCACTATAAGTTCGAAGGCTAGGAGTATTCCCATCTCTTTTTTGAATTGGACTCACAATAAAAATTATCCGAGCTGTCAGTCTTCGTGGATGTTGCTTGGAAATACCACAAATACTAATGGGGACAATCACATGTCAGATAACATGGCTCCTAGTTGTCTTAGTAATTTGCGGTTAGTTGATAATCATAGGGAAGGAAAGAAATGACAATATAAGACTTTGAACCAAAGCCATGTGGACCATCAGATATCCACTGCCATAAATCTAGCCAGCAGGTTCACTTATCCAAGGCTAATTGGCCAAGACAGTATGTGGTACCAAAGCATGTCATATACGAAAGAAAGCAATTACCAAAGAATTATTAAGAGTAACTGTCAATACAGAGCTTGTGGGAGTTTTTTTCAGTACTCTGCTATGTGTGTCTACAACTTTTTGTTTCTCCATTGTCTCAAGGAAAGGATCCGTGTCTATTTCTTTTTTGTAATTATGATGCATGTGTGTTTTCTTGGGGTATACCCAAAATGTTGTATGGGAAGTTTCTTTTTGATAACAGGCTATGTGCCTTACCGGATGTAATGGCTTTGGCGGCATGTAGATTTTACATATATAGGATACTTAGTAAAGATATGTTCATCATCAGCCTTGGGCTGATTTTTGTAAAAGGTTTTGGGTCAACTTGTAAAACCCGATATTAATGCTATAGTATCTTATCCACCAAAAACAAATCTACTTTAGAAGCATTGATTTCCAATAAATTTTCATTGTGATCCTGTGTTCTAGGAATGTATTGTAGATCAAAATCCAAGAATCTATTTTCATCCAACACTGCTTTCTTATATTTCTTTAATATAGGGTGCTTTATTTGATGTTTCCTCTTGATCTATTGAATTATTAGCTCATCATCCCCCCTAAATTTTAGATAATTAATACCCAATTCCTTGGATTTCATTAGCCCTAGCAATAAAGATTCATACTCTACAACATTATTTATACAAGAAAATTCTAACATGTATGGTATGCCAAGATAACTTCCATTGATGTCTATCAACATTACCCCAAATCCTGCTCCTAATTGAAATTTTTCCCCATCAAAGATCATAGTCCATAACTCTAAAGTCAAAATTTTATCAATTTTTGCATCCACTTCAACCTTCAGTTTTGGGTCCATGTTCTCAACATTAGGTACTTCTAACAAGAAAGGAGAATGCTAAATAGAATATACCCCCATGTCTATTTCTGCAATAGAATTTATGACATTAACCATATTATCATTAGGATATCTAGAATCAACTAAATACCTATTGAAGGTTTCTATTTTCAAGATGACTTTTTCCTTACCCTGCATCGAAAGAGTAGCATATGACCAATCCAACTGAATAGTACCACCTAGCTGCTTTGCCCAATGCCTAGAGAGTAAAATGGAAAAGAAAGGGTCCATGTCTACAACTATAACATCCATTATCACACCTTTCTTAGGATATTGTTCAATATGGACAAGAAGTTTTGTGATAATACCTATGCAAGGTACTCTCCTATTATCCATTATAGATATAGGGGGTGCTATTTTTGATAAATCAAGCCTAACTGATAAACTACCTATTTTGACATTACATTCATGGAAGCACCACTATCAAGAATTCAGTTATGGATAACATATTGGTCCACATAGCCTAACATGTACCTTAGTGATATTTTAAAGGGTTTAACTAAATATGGGGCTATGAATACATTATTTTCAAGGTTTATGGGGGTTTTAGGTTATCCTCCTAACTGATTAGTTTGCTTGAAAACCCTGCATACTTGATATTTATACTTTGGTATGGTCATTAATTCTCCAAAAGTAATGCTGAAATTCTACTTCGAAACCTCTAGTCCTAGATTAAACTAATATTTCTTATCATCAATTAATTTTCTATATCTCTGATTAACTAAGTCATTTTGTTTCTTTTGGATGATTTCCTCTACATTAGGTTCTTCAGGAATAATTTGCAGCTTCATCTGATTGAACTATTCTGTTAAATCACTCTTGTAGTTTTTCCCTTTTGTGCAGGCCCTTCATAAAATTTGTCCTCCACTGTTTGTTCTTGAGGTTGATAGCATGTATTCTCTCTAAAGACTCAATCTCTTCTATTTTAGGTATAAGCTTATCCTACTTCATTCTATCAAATCTAGTACTAGGAGGCTCACTTGAGGTTGATGCCTCTCCAAAGACTAAGGCTATTTGTTCAATATTATTAGCACATAATTCCATATCTCTCAAATTATTTTTCTCTAACTTCATCCTCTTGAGTCCAACACACATTAATTCAAATACCTCCATCTTTATATTCAACATTTAAATCAACATTAGAATGCATACTTAGATAAATATCACAATCAACAGGGTTATATGGTGCATCATAGATAAAGCAATAAAAAGAAAGATCTTATGCTATATTGTTAGATGGTATTGGGTTTGGAACATAATCTAGATCTTTCTCTATTCTTTCTTGTTCCAATTCCTATTCTAATTCTTGTTTCCCTCTTCATTTTTATTGTCATTCTAATTTCTATTAAAATTCCTTCTAAAAAGAGGTCTGATATCTACCTGCTATCTATTATCACCTTGTGAAGTTTCTGCAATGTCATCTTTACCCTTTTTAATTCTAGCCAACCTGTTATTCAAAGTAGTAAACATCTCACTCAAATGATTAGCTATTTTTTCATAGGATCTTGATCTATTTTCTTAGGGATAAAGCACTCAACCTTCTTGGGCTTCCTTTCAGGCTGGTTGGGTTCTAAAGAGTATTATTTTATCTTTATACTATCAATCATATTTCTCTCTATTTCAATAGCTCTTTCCATATATATATCAATGGTGGCTGCTACTTGCTACATTAGCTCATAACTAAAATCTCCAAGGAAAGCATTTTTGTAGAAAAAAATGGACTACTCATAATTTGGTCTTAATGCTATTGAAATCTTATTTCTAATATTAAAGAATCTCCTATTAAAATATTCCACTGATTCATTTTTCTTCTTTTTCATGGTATCCAACTTTGTTAGCAAGGACTGTTCATTCTTTCTCTATGTATTTCCTAAGGAAAGTTTGCTTTAGCTCTTAAAAATTACGGATAGTACTAGCTCCAAGGTTTTTAAACCATTCTTGAGCATCTTTCCTAAAGTTTGAAAGATTAATCTAATAACAACATCTTCATCATATACCTCAAGACTATCCATGGCATACAAAAATCTCTAATATGATATTCATCAGTAATGGCATTGTTTCCTTGGAATTTAGGTAAGTACTTGTGAGCTTTAACAAGTAGAGGATTCAGATTTGGAGGTAAAACAAAAGCTTTATATCTATTGGTTTTCCACTGATTTACATTTTGGTTGGCATTGATATTTTTTTTTTGTAGATAAGATACTATAGCATTAATATTGGGTTTTACAGGTTGACCCAAAACCTTTTGCAAAAATCAGCCCAAGGCTATTGATGAACATGTCCTTACTAAGGATACTATATATGTAAAATCTACATGCCACCAAAGCCATTACATCCGGTAAGGCACATAACCTGTTATCAAAAAGAAACTTCCCATACAAAATTTTGGGTATACCCCAAGAAAACACACACGCATCATAATTACAAAAAAAGACAGAACACGGATCCCTTCCTTGAAACAGTGGAGAAACAAAAATCTACAAACACACATAGCAAAGTACTGAAAAAACTCCCACAATCTCTGTATTGACAGTTACTCTTAATAATTCTTTGGTAATTGCTTTCTTCCGTATATGACATGCTTTGGGACCACATCCCGTCTTAGCCAATCAGCCTTGGAGAAGTGAACCTGTTGGCTAGATTTATGGCGGTGGCTATCTGGTGGTCCACATGGCTCTGGTTCAAAGTCTTATATTGCTTTTTATTTCCTGCCCTGTGATTATCAACCAACCTCAAATTACTAATATGACTAAGAGCCATGTTATCTGACATGTGATTGTCCCCATTAGTCTTTGTGGTATTTCCAAGCAGCATCCACGAAGACTGATAGCTCGGATAATTTTTATTGTGAGTCCATTTCAAAAAAGAGGCGGGAATACTCCTAGCCTTTGAACTTATAGTGCTTGTTGGCATTGCTATTTTGATTAACATTGACATTTTCATTTACATTAGGAGCTACCATACTCACTATAGGTTGACTTACTATAGGTACTTAATTTATAGTAGGAGAAGACTGATTTAAACTAGGATTCAGACTAGAAATAGGAAAAACATAAATTTTAATTGAAATATTTTTTCGATATTTGAAGAATACCTCAAGATTTGGAACTCCAACAAGCACTTATTTACCACTTCTTGTATATGGTATATCCAAATCTCCCTTCTTTCTTAATTTATAAAATTCTAAGTTCATTCAAAGTCGCCAGCACAGATGTGCAAAGAAAGAGAAAAGTCTTCAACAATACTTAGGCCAAGATTGCTTAGCCTGATATTCACTCAACTCACAAATTTCACTCTAGGAAATACTATGAGAAATCCAAACACAAGAATGGTTCAAGTCTTCCTTGACAACGATGCCAAAAACTACTAGTTGACTGTTTGCCGATAAAAATTTCAAAATGTCATTGGAAAGTAAACTTTAAAAAAATGACTCACATATAGCACAAAATTTCATTCCCCGACAATGACACCAAAAAATGTTGGGGGGAAATCTTGCACCCTTAATGGATTTATCACATTGCAAGACTTCCCTGATCCAATCAACACTATGGACTCTATGGATCCACCTCTTTGAATCAGGAAAATATTATCCTAAGACTCTAGATAGACTGAGTATGGTAAGGAAAATTTGTAAGTGAACCTACAACATCACAAGAGTTAACAAAACTTCAAAGTAACTCCCAGCTAATGCATCAATCAATAGATAGGTACCTTATCCATTGGGTAATTGTAGCCAAACTTAAAATATGATGAAGAGAGAAGGAGGAAAAGATAAAAACTGAGCCAACCACATTCATTCAAATGATGCAACAAAGGCGATTAAGCATGCCAATGAAAGAATATATCATTTACATATTTAACTGATGTAACATGTGAATAGGACAACAAGCAAAACTGCACACAGAACTACTGAAAGGAGGAAGTAAGATTGTATTAATAAATAGATCATTACAATGGAGTCTAATCAAAATAATCATATCTCAATAAGAAAGTACAAACAAGTTCTCCATTAAAATGATGCAATAGAGAACTACAACTCTTCGTTCAAATGATGTAACAAAGAACCTCCTGGATTTCAGCCTTATCCATCGAAAATTATCTCAGTTAACTAGGTACCTCCTTAGAAAAAACCTACACAATAATGGGAAAGAGAAATGGGTGATTAGATAAGACACAAAAAGGAAAATACAACTAACAAGGATGGGCACTCTGGTATACCTCTTGCAGAATTTTACTGTGCAAAAACTTGATCCTTTTTCTTGCTGCAACAACTCACTTAAATAGCTTGATCATTTGGTCCATAATTGTGAAAACTGCAATTACCTCAATGATGATCCATAATTGCAACTGTTATTTATTAAAACTAGGTGATGACCCATAAAAACTACAATTGCCTCCATATTTGATCCGCAATATTGATTGCATTTATAATGGCTCTCGTTCGTGGCCTGGTAATGGTCTAAAAAAAATGCCTCCATATTTGCCTAGCATAATTTCTCTCAAAGTTGACCAAAAAATGGCTTTAGAAAATTAATTAATTTTAGCCCTTTTTATATTGCTAACCTTAGCCAATAAAATAAAAATATCGAGACATTTTACAACTTTTATGTAATTTTTTTAATAATAATAAATAAATAAAATATTATAAATAATAATAATAATATTATTATTATATATTTTTCTTCTTTTTCTTTTATACATTATAGAATAGGATGAGCGGGGGGATGGATGGTCCCCTTTCTCTTTTTATTATTTTATTATTATTTTTTAATTTTTTTATACATTATAGAATAGGACGAGAGGGGAAATGGATGGGATCGGGGAGATGGATGGTACCCCCCACTCTTTTTATTTTTATTTTTATTTCTTTTTTTATACATTATAGAATAGGACGAGCAAGGGGTATGAATGGTGACCCCCACTCTTTATATTATTTTATTATACAATATAGAATAGGATGAGTGGGGGATGGATGGGAGCGGGGGGAAATTAATTAAATTAAATATATAATTTAATTTAATATTTATTATTTAATTAAATTTAATTAAATATTTAAGACCCTTGGAGGTCAAAAAATAATTAATTAAACCTTATTTAGGCCAAAAATTTACTGATAAAAGACCTTAGGAAAACAAAAAAAAGCCTTGATCTTGGTGACACAAATATTTCAAAAATGCTCTTGGAGGGTGAGATAGGACTCAAAAAGATAAAAAAATTGCAATAATTGGGAAGGACCCAAAATTTATTAAAAGGAGATTGACTAAGGAATTATTGCAAATTTTGAAAAAGATCTAAGCCAAAGACTTATAGGACATCAAAAATTCAGAATTTGGGGGTAAAGTTCAAGTTGGATTTTGAGGATCCAACAATTCCCTCTACTACTCCAATAGCCCTCAATGATAGTCCAAATAGTAACTGTGGACTAGCAGAATAAACCACTAACAAAATTTTATAGAAGAAAGTAAAACCACAATGATTAAAGCTATGCATCCCTAATATTCGAATAGCCTAGAGTGATAATCCAAATTGCAACTCAGGCCTAACATAATAAACCACCCACAAATATTTTAAAGAAATATATAGAGACTATAGAGCATGCATATATGAAAGGATTTAATAAGACATTTACTAGCAAAGGTCAAACAAAAAGCTGATTTATTAAGAAGTAGAGAAATATTGCATAAGCATACAGTAGGCAAAAACTCAAATTGGTGACCCTCGTACTGAGGTAAATTGCACTATTTATAGTTCAGTATACTAGCCTAGCTAACGATTACAAGGATTTCCTACCATAGCTTGACAAGAATAGGCCCAACCTAGCCCTATCTTGGACTCATGCTTGATCAACATGCTTGGAAGGAGTGGGCATCACTTTATTACTATTTCTAAGCTAGTTGTTCTAATCTAGGAACCAATCACCACCTTTATTAGACATGTGTTTTCAATAGGCTAAAGTCTCTTGAGCATGCTCAACTCTTCTCATTATACCTTATTGTTGAGCTAGTTGTTAGTATTGTAGACACTTTGTTTATTATCCATGGCATTTAGTGCTCTTGCAGGTTCCAGGAGTCTTGCTATCTTTTTTGGTTTAACCACATTATTTTGGATGGTTAAGAAGTGTCCAAGTGACCAATTCCTCTAACACACATGATTTCTATTGAAAGTGACTTGTCTAGGAGCCTTCACCCTTTTATTACCATCTGCTATGGGTTACTTCTTGCCATAAAGTCTTTAGGAACCTAGTTGAAGCTACTATGAGGCTTTGCTAATATCATTATTCAAAGCTCCTAGCCACTCATGCTTCTAGCCACTCATTTCTCTTAGTACTCATGCTTTAATGCAACCTTTATTATTAAGAGATTTGTGAGCTTCGGATGACATCCTCTTGAATATTCTTTGGCTACTCTATCTTACACTGGCTAAGGATTCAATGTGCTATCTTTTCTAATAGACATGTTTTACCTACATCTTAAGAAATTAAGTTTTAACAAAATTTATAGTCCAACAAAATTTTCTTGGATCTATAATATGGGCAATGACATTAATACCACAACAAGAGCTAAAAGTTTATTATTGCTATAGAGATTCAACTAAGTTGATATAAAGTATTGACAAAGATTACTTAAATTTAGAAAGGTAGAAGAAGAAATATTAGGTTCAATATATTCCCAATATTTCTAGACAGTTTAGAAAATAATTTGTCCAATAGGCTATAATTTGAAAGACACGTTGTTTATCCTTACAAACAAAATCTTAGCCTAAGGTTTCTACCCTTTTGAAAATAAATTCTCAATATTAATACTAAATAGAAATTTCCTTGGTAATCTCCTTTCAATGATCAAAATATTCATTTGAAGGCTAAATCAATACATTGAATTCTTAAATTCTTAAATCCTAGGCCACCAAAAAATCTTGGTAGAGCATATGATTACTAATTTGCTATATGCCTTTTGGAGGGAATCTTACCATTTGACTAGTGGAAGCTTCAAATATTTTCTTTTGATACACCAATTTGGTAATTTCTAAAGAACCAACAAGAGGAGAAATATATATAATTTGATAAAATAATTTTATATTACACTTGGAATCTACCACATATTGACAATAAACTTATTGTTTTATTTTCCAAGTTGATATTTTTTTAAATAATAAATTTTCAAAGCAAAGAGTATTAAGCAATATCTTACAATTTGAGGGGAATACACCATCTTCCATCCTTGATTTATGGTAAGGTTTGCAATACAATTTAACAAAAAAGATTTATTCCTAGCAATTTTAAATCTAAATGCTAAACAATATATCAATTCTATATAACAACCTATAAAAATTTTCTTTGTTCAAAGTTGAAAATAAGTTTATCATCTAAAAGTAGAGCTTCTACTAATTATTCTTCATTTGGAACCCTAATTCATTAAATAAGGGGACCAAGAGAGGAGTAAATAAGAATCAAATGATAGCTTCATTATAATCACAAACAAGGAATAAGCCAAAGGGCATCCTAGCCTAATAGGTCTCTAAAGAACAACATGATCAAGAGGTGAACATTAACATTAATTATCATCAAAACATATTGAAAGAGGACTTTTAACTAGATTTACATATTTTTTCTCCTTATCCAACTATATCCATCATAATCATTAGTAACATGTAATTTTTCTAACCATTTTTTTAGCCCATTACATACCTTCCCAACTAGTTGAATGATTATCAAGAATGTATCTACCCTAAAAAAACTGTTAGATTTCATAGCATGGAATCAAACTTTATCTAGTATTGCATAGTAAAAAATACACAGAGCAAAATATAGAATATAATAGGGTGCCCATGGACACCAAATAATCTCACTAAATGGAAATGATATTAAACTTCAACCAATTAGCCAAATGGTTGGTATATGGGAATATTTATATCTAAATACATATGTCTTTAGGTCAATATTGTGAGACCAACCCTCATGAATAAAGTACTATAAAAAATTACAAAAATATATTTTCAAGGTTTACATGGGCCCAAAAGGTAAATATGACCAATACAAGTATAATAGTCAATTGTGGCCTCAAGAAAATATTAACCACCACACATTGTAACTTCCTCCCTAATTTTAATGGGGATACAATGAGATACCCTTACTTAGAATCCCCCCTTAACTGACACTCTTCAACTTTAAGAAGCTCCTACATGTGCACAAAAGTGGCCTTAGGCATGAACTTGGTCAAAATATCTACTGCCTACTTTGATGAAGACACAAACACTAGATCAAGCATCCCATATGCATGAAGGTATCTGATAAAGTGCATTCATATCTCTATCTACTCTCTACTGATGGAACACTAGATTACAGACAAGTTGGATAATGCTAAAATTTAAACTTTGAAGGTTAACTAGAAAGGTATAAGGAATACCAATATCCTATAAACTCATGATCATCCACCTTAGATGCTTAGTGGCCTTATTGGTAGAATAATATATAAATTTTTTGAAGGATTGAGAAATAGAGGTTTGGCATCTTAAGCACCAAGAAACAGACTGATTTCCAAATAGAACATAAATCCTATGGTGGATCATTGCTCATCCAAGCCACTTACCTAATCAACATATAAAACCTATTAAAATTTGAGGAAAGACAATGGAGTAATGAGTACCCATTTAATGGGTCTCTTTGATGTATTTTAGAATCCTCTTAGCTACTATCGAGTGACTCTCTCAATGTGAGTGTATGTATCTAGAATAATGCAAAGACTATATTAGGTCTAGTGTGAGTAAGAAAGATAAGTCCTCCCATAAGAGAATAATACAACATGAAATCAACTAAATTTATGGTTCAATAAATCTTAAGTTTTATGCCTAAGTAAAAAAGAGTCTAAGTAAACTTACACTCCATCCTAAAATGATGAAGAAAACCAAAGTTTACTTGGGATAAAAAATGGTGATGCTAGAGTTTATCTAATCAATATGAATCCCTACAAAATAATATAGAAGCTCCAAATTTTTCATTTTAAATATGGAATAAATCCATTGTTTTATCTATTGGATCAGAGTAGAAGATCTACCAATGATGATAAAATCATCAACATACAACAAAATCACCAAAATTTTCCCATAGTGATGATTGACGTAAACATCACGTTCAACCTCACATCATTGAAACCTAAAATTAGGAAAAATTAAATGGATCTTCTCATACCATGCATAAGAAGCCTACTTAAGTACATAACATAGTCAAACCACAAACCAATAAAGTGGTGTGAGAATTGCAACCCTTTTGCTTAGCAAAACATCAAATTTTTAAAGCAAAATTTGAATAGAATTTTTTTACATCTAAAAAAAAATACATAGCAAGAGCATTCCATTTTTTCACACACATAACACAGACACACCAACAAATGTTCTCGCCTATAATTATGAGCACACCTAAAAAAATGTATAGCTATAGTTATAACTTAGATTAGAATATGGAAAACTATATTTACAAGCTTAGTTAGAATAGGTACAACTAAAATCATAAAGTTAGTTGGAATATGTAAAACTATAGTTACAAGATAATCTAGAATATTCATAGCTACAATTACAAACTTACCTAGAAAATTTCATTGTTGTACTTACAAGCTCAACCGAGAATTTGCATATTTGTAGTTATATTCTCAACATCACATTGCCAAAATTTCCACACCTATGTGTTTTGCTAAGCATCATATTCTCAACATTCTCCCCTTTTATGCTAAGCATTCTTACAATACTATGTCTAAGTTTTTAAAATTCAACTTTGACAACTCCTTTTTTGAACCAATCAACAAGCTACTCTTGAGTGCTATAGTACTTCAACTCTATTCTTCTATTTTGTACCATATCCTTAGTAAAATGATACTTCAAATTATAGTGTTTAGACATTCTATGTTGGAAGGGATTATTTTTCAATTTAATTGTACTCATATTATAAAAAATTATTGTAGGATGACATTGATCCTCAAAAATATCCTCTAATACCTTCCTAAGCCATAAGGCTTGCGGACTAGTTGAATTATCTGCAATATACTTATCTTTTATGGAGGAAAGAGCGATTGATCCTTGCTTCTATAATATCCATGTGATTAGTCTAGAACCAAGAGAAAAATAATTACCAAGAGTAGATTTTTGGTCATTTAAGTTGTTGACCCAATTAGAATAACTAAAAGTAGTAAGCTCCATCTTCTTAGTTGTATAATAATGAATGCCACAATCAAGAGTACCTTTTACATACCTCAAGATTCTCTTGGAAGCCTTCAAATAAATTTGAGATGGTTCATTCATGTAGCTTGAAACAAGAGAAGAAAAATAAAAAATGTTCAATATAATGTTAGTGAGAAATATTAAAATTCCCACAATATTTCTATATCCTATCATATTTACTTTCTTTGCTCCATAATCCTTGTATAACACTACTCCATGAGCAATCAGAGTGGGAACCAGTTTATATTTGACCATATAAAACTTCTTCAACATATCTTTAGGCAAATCAAAATTTCATATTCATGTTGACAAACCTCCATTCCAAGGAAGTAATGCATCCATGTTAGGAAATTTCTAATTAAAATAAGCACATCTACATAAATATTGCAATAAAAGTAGTAATTTCATGAAGAATAGAATATTGTAAAACAAAATGTAAACACAAAAATCTCACAAATCACAATACAAAATCATGGATCTCTTTGATGGGGATACCTCCAATGCTTTGATTCAATTATTCAAAAAAATACATCCATTCATGCCCCTTGAATTTTTAAAGACTCTTGATAACCCTACCTAACGCTCAAGGATGTATTACATGTGAACTACCACCCAACCTAGAATATTCTATCAAAAAAATAGTTACAATATTTATAATAGTTACATAAGATGGCACCAGTTGTTGAGGCACCTCTATTTCTAAGAAATATTATGAAATATTACATAATATCATTACAAAACTATTACAAACTATTATAATGGGGTCCCCATGTTAAGAAAGTGGTTATTACATAATAGTGTTAGGATGGAGTCCTAGCATGCCCTTACCCTTCAAAAATATTGTCCTCAAAGCTAAATATATGGAAATTGCTTTTTAATTTGTCGAAGGGACTCCCAAGTGACATCTTAAGGTTGTAGTTCATACCATTAAATAAGAACATCAATGATGACATGGTGGTGAAGGGTGCACAATCTCCTATCTAAAATTTATTAAGTCTCAAGAATAATCGATCTTTCTTTGTCCAACTTTGGTAATGTGGATTGTACCTATACCTTGTTGCCATCAAACTTCTTGAGAGAGGAGACATGAAATTGGATGAGTCCTATAAGTGGCTAAAAGGTCTATTTTATCAGCTACTGACCTGATCCATTGTATCACTTGGTAGGGACCATAGTATTTGGCTACAAGTTAATAGCATCCTTGAAGTTAGAGAGATGATCGGTTTTAGGGATACAAGCATAGAAAAACCATATATTTAACTTCAAGGTTGCACTTAAAGTGTTGTTGATCAACTTGATAATGCATATGGTTATGGGGCAATTCAAGATTGACCTTAAATTGTTGGAGAAGGATGGCACATTGGTTAAGGTTAGAATCCAAGGCTTGAACCCTAGAGCTTCCTAGAATGTAAGAGTAGGGTGTTGGTGGAGGAAGACCATATACTGCTTCAAATAGGGTAACCTTATTAGTGATATGATATAGAGTATTATACCACCATTCAGCCAAAGGAAGCCACTTAGCACATTGTGTAGGATGTTTTGAGGTAAATAAATGGAAGTATATTTCTAGAAACTTATTGATAATTTTAGTTTAGCCACCAGTCTATGGGTGACAAGCCAACCTTATTTTGAGTTGAGTGCCCTACAACTTGAATAGTTCTTGCCAAAAGAGATTGGTAAAAGTAGAGTCCCTATCTAACATAGTTTATTTGATCATTTCATGAATACAAAATATGAAGTCTAAAAATATTTGGGAAATGATGGAGGTAGTGTAGGGGTGGGACATAGAAAAAAATGAGCATACTTTGTTAGATGATCCACTACCACCATAATAACTGATTTTCCTCCTAATTTGGGTAACCCTTCAATCAAATCCATAGAAATATTTGCCCATACTTTTTTTGAAATTAGCAAGGGTTGAAGAGTTCCAAAGGAACACATATTTTTTCTTTTTATGCATTGAAACTTGTCACATTCTACCATAAAATTTTGAGTATCCATTTTCATTCCTAGCCAAAAAAGTATGCTTGGGCTTTTCATAGGTTTTTAGAAACTTAGAATACCCCACTATTGATGATGCATGCATTTTTTGCAAGATGAGTTCTCATATTTGTGAATTTTTTGGAATGAAAATCCGATCTTGATATCTCAAGTCTTAACCATCCCAAGTATATCGAGGGCATAAGTTAGGCTCTACTTGAAGTTTGTTGACCAAAATTTTCAAACTAAAATCCTTGGTTGTTTCTTCCTTGAGATGATGGATCCATTGTAAAAGTGGTGTAGATATATCATGTAGCATATTCTGATCTTCATATTATCTAGAAAAGGCATCAACCACCACATTTTCCTTTCCTTTCTTATAGGTGATTTCATAATCATAGCCTAATAATTTAGAAACCCATCTTTGTTGTTTCGGTGTGGCTACCCTTTGTTCCAAGAAGTATTTGAGACTTTGATGGTCAATTTGATGGAAAAATGACACCCAATGAGATACAACCTCCAATTATTAACATGTAAATGGCTAGAATATCCTTTTCATAAGTAGATTTACCAAAATTTTGGCTAGAAAGTGCTCTACCAGTGAAGGCCAATGGTCTATATTCTTGCATCAAAATGGTACCAATTCCATTGATAAAAGCATCACTTTCAATTATAGAAGGTTTAAAGAAATTAAACATTGCTAACACTGGGGTGGTTGTCATAGCTTGCTTTAATTCTTTGAAATCCTTTTCTACTAGTTCTAACCACATAAAATAATTCTTTCTCAACATGGCTATCAAGGAAGCCACTATATTTCCATAACCCTATACAAATTTATGGTAATATTTAATGAGTCTCAAATATCCTTGAAGGCCCTTTAAGGTTTAAGGCTTTGGCCAATCTTGAACAACTTGAGTATTTTTAGGTTCAACTTTAAATCCATATTTGGTGACAACACGATCCAAATATTTGACTCATTGTAACCAAAAAGAAAACTTTGACCTCTTGGCATAAAGTTAATTCTTTGACAAAAGCTATAGCATCTAATCCAAATGATGGAGATGCTCCTCCCATGTACGACTACGAATTAAAATATCATCAAAGAAGACTAGAATGAATATATGAAGGAAGGGCCAAAAAAATGAATTCATTAGACTTTGAAAAGTGGAAGGTGCATTTGTCAACCCAAATGACATGTCCAAAAATTCATAGTATCCTTCATGAGTTCTAAAAGCAGTTTTAGGAATGTTCTCATCCTTGATTTGAATCTAATGATATCCTTATCACAAATCCAATTTTGAAAAATATTGGGCACCTTGCAACTAATCTAATAAATCATCAATTATTATAATGGAGAATTTGTATTTAAAAGTTATTTTATTAAGTTCCCTAAAATCCACACACAAAGGCCAAGATCCATCCTTCTTCTATACCAACAATACTAGAGAAGAATAGGGACTAACACTAGGATGAATAACCCCTACAACACAAAGTTCTTGTACCATTTTCTTAATTTTTTATTTTTGGGCATATGGATACCTATAAAGGTGGAAATTTAGGGGAAGACTACCAAGAACAAGTTGAATCACATGGTCATGAGTATGATGAGGAGGTAGTCCTTTGGGTTTCTCAAATACTATGACATGTCTTTGCAATAAAATTTATAAATCCTATTTATGGTCCTTATCCCCTTCATAGAAAGCTTCTATAACAAATAGGTAAGCCACAACCCCATGAGATGAATATTTCAATAGTTTTTCATATTATTGATTGAAATAAATTGAGCAACCCCAACCTTCATGTCTCGTAACATGTACTTAATTCATTGTTGGCTAAAATTCATTCATAACTCAAAAAAACCTCACAATACTGGACCTAACATCCACAACCACTACGCTCCTAAAACGACATCACACCCACCTAGGAGTAGGGAAAACATATCTACCTTAATATTATATTCTTCTATTTGTATTTTGACATTATGACACTGCCTTTACATGGAAGAGTGCCTCCATTAGCAATCATGACTTCAAAGGAATTACAAGTATTAATGTAATAGTTTCTCTATTTTGCTAGCCATGGGTTAATAAATTTATGTGCTTACCGAGTCAATGATAATTATTACATGTTTTCCTTTGAAGTATCTTATCATTTTTATTATTTGAGTTAATATACCTACTAAGGCATGCATTAAGATTTCTAGTTGGGGTTCATCTAGAACTATTGGTTTTTTTGTGTTCCCCCTCCTGATGATCCTCTTCCACATTTGAAGATTTTGTGGTTGTTACTTCATCCACATCAAGAAAACATATTTTTTGGTGCACACACTTATGCCTTAGGGAATACTTCTCATCATAGTTATAACATAGCCCTTGGGCTTGTCTAGGTTCCATATCTTCTCTTGTCAAAATTTTGATGGTAGAAGATTTGTTGGTAAGGTTTGGTGTTGTCTTGGACAAAAAATATGGTCAAGATTGAGAAAATTTGGGAGTGTGTTATGAACCTACAACTTGAAATATGAATTGAATGTAAAAAATAATTGTTGTTTGAATAGAATCGTAGTTTGTATTGAAATGCAGAAACCCACAATATAATAAATTAATGTTCTTGGATGATCTTTGGAGCATCCTCCTTGTCCTATTTACATCTATATAAAAGGTGTGAATGGTGAAGGGATGTGTCCCTTTATAATACAATATAATATATAATATGATTAAGAGTTACGTTAGGAGGGTCCTAACATGCCACTCTCCTTTGAAAAATCTTTATCCTCAAAGCTGGAATTGCAAAAATTGTTGTTGAATTTGGTGGAGCGTCTCCCACGTAGCATCCTTTGGAGGTAGACCTTTCCATTGAATCAATACCTCGATGATGTTGTGGTTATGGAGGCGGCGCATACATCGGTCTAGGATAGCTTCTGGTTTAACCATGAGAGCTCCATTATCTAAAAATTATGGAAGTTGAGTTTGCGTAACAATGTTAGTGCCTATTACGGCTTTAAGACAAGAAACATGAAATACCGGATGGATTTTGGAAGATTCTGGTAATTCAAGTTTATATGCAATAGGTCCAATATGTTGTAGGATTTTATAAGGGCCATACAATTTTGGTGCTAATTTTTACGACCTTTTTATTTTCAATGAAGTTTGACGATATGGTTGGATGCAGAGAAATATCATATTCCCTTCTTGAAAAACCCTTTTAGTTCGATGTTGGTCCGCTTGTTGCTTCATGCGGTGTTGAACAATATGTATATTGTCCTTCAAAGCGCGAATGAAATTATCTCGAGTGACCAACTCCATCTCTACAACTGGTACTTTTGTACTTCCTGGAAGATAAGAGGTTAGATATGGGGGTGATCGGCCATATAATGCTTCAAAAGGGGTCATTTTTATGTTTGTGTGATATGTGGTATTATACCACCATTCATCTAGTGGAAGCCATTTAACCCAGTTAAGGGGTTTGGTGGAAATAAAGCATCGAAGATAGGTTTCTAAGAACTTATTGACAATTTTAGTTTGACCATTCGTTTGTGGGTGGTAAGCAAAGCTCATCCGAAGTTGCATACCTTGGATTTTAAATAATTCCTTCCAAAAATTACTAGTGAAAGTGGGATCACAATCACTAATGATAGTAAAAGGCATGCCATGTAATTTAAAAATATTGTCAAGGAAAATATGAGCAATAATACTAGCAGTATAGGGGTGAGCTACTGGAAAAAAATGGGCGTATTTAGATAAACGATCTACCACCACTAGGATCATCATTTTTCCTATGGATTTTAGACCTTCAATAAAATCCATTGAAATATCCTCCCATGTCCTAGTTGGTATGGGTAGAGGTTGAAGAAGGCCCGGTGTTGCCACTGTTTCACCTTTATTTCTTTGGCATGTTTCACACTCATTGACGAACTTCTTGATATCATTTTTCATCCCTCGCCAATAAAATTATTTAGTCACTCTTTTGTAGTTTTTTAGGAATCCAAAGTGCAGTAGGTGTAGCGTGTAGCTCATGTAGAAGCTTTGGACGAAAAACCAATGTAGGTGAGAGGATCAGACGTTCTTTTTAACGGAGCATGTTACCTTGCCAAGAGTAGTGGGGTTTACTCATGGTATTTTGTTGTAGCTATTGAATTATGGTGTGTATAGTAGGGTCCGCATACCATTCATCCTTGACTTGTTCGATCCATGTAGTGATGGGGTATGAAAAAAAATGTAATTGTGAAGTTTCTTCGAACTTTCTGGAAAGTGCATCCGCAACCATGTTATCTTTCCATTTTTTGTAGATGATTTCATAATCATAGACTAATAGTTTTGTTACCAACTTTTGATGTTTTGGAGTGGTTATCCATTGTTCAAGAAGGTATTTTAGGCTATGGTGGTCGGTGTGGATAATGAAATGTTTTCCAATAAGGTATGGTCTCCAATGTTGGATAGCATGAACCATAGCTAAAATTTATTTTTCATAAGTGGAACGTGCTAAATTCTTTTTGGAAAATGCTTTACTAGTACAGGCTAAGGGCTTCTCATTTTGCATGAGCATTGCTCCTATTCCCAATCTGTAAGTGTCGCTTTCAATAATGAATGGTTGGGAAAAATCTAGCATAGCTAGGACGGGGGTGGTACACATGGCATTTTTCAAAGTCATGAAAGCTTCATTCACTTTTGGAGACCATATGAAGGCATTCTTTTTAATTAGGGTTGTTAATGGTGCTGCTATTTTCCCTTAATATTTAAAAAATTTACGATAATAACCCGTTAATCCTAAGAACCCACGCAACACTTTTAGAGTTTTTAAAATTTGCCAATTTTCCACATCTTCAATTTTTCGGGGGTCTACTTTAACTCTTTCCTTGGAGACAATATGTCCAAGATATTCAATTTCCTGCTTCCTAAAGGAACACTTTGATATATTTGCGTATAATTAATTTTATTCCAATATTTTGAGTGCTTGCGCTATATGTGTTAAGTGCTCTTCCCATGTATTACTGTAAATCAAAATATCGTCAAAGAAAACTAAAATAAATTTTTGAAGGAAGGGAGAAAATACCTTATTCATAAGACTTTAAAATGTGGATGGAATGTTGGTGAGACCAAAAGGCATCACCAAGAATTCATAATTTCCCTCGTGGGTGCAAAAAGTAGTTTTGGGTATATCGCTTTCCTTAACTCGAATTTGGTGGTAACCTAATCGTAAATTGAGTTTAGAAAAATATGCGGCTCCATTTAGTTCATCGAGTAGTTCATCAATGACTGGAATAGGAAATTTGTCTTTAATCGTTATTTTGTTGAGAGCGCAAAAATCCACGCATAGGCGCCATGATCCATCATTTTTTCTTACTAGTATGACTAGCAAAGAGTAGGGACTTCTACTAGGTCGAATGACCCTTGCCCTTAGTAGGTCTTGTACTAATTTTTCTATTTCTATATTTTGTAAGTATGGATATCGATAAGGTCTAATATTTGGAGGTTGGTGTCTTGGAAGTAATTGAATAGCATGATCATGGCTTCGTTGTGGAGGTAATCCCTATGGTTCTTTGAATATTTTATCATGTTTCTATAGGATTTCTATTAATTTGGGTGCCTGTGGTTGTTCTTCGGTGGTGTTTTGCAAGGAAAATAGTTGGGCAACCATGCATCTTCCTCCTTTTCGAAGAATCTTTTCCATTCTATGTGAACTTACGATTTGTGTGGGGCCTATTTTTAAACCTTGAATTGTGTATGTTTGGTTGTTTTAAATAAATTGCATCCATAACTCTTCAAATTCCCATTGAATTTTACCGAGCATTTGTAGCCATTGTACACCCAAAATAATATCACATCCTCTTAATGGTAGTACATACATATCTGCTTTCATGTTATATTCCCCCATCGTGAGTTTGATATTCTTGCATTTGCATTTACATGCAATTTTTCCTTCATTGCCAATCATGACTTCGAAGTTATTACAGGGATATATAAAGAAATTAGCTTGTTTGGCCAAACTAGGGTCTATAAAATTGTGAGTGCTACCAGAGTCTAAGAGCACAATAGGGTTTTGTTTCTTAAAATACCCTTTTACCTTCATTTTTTGTGGAATCGAGTATCTTGCTAATGTGTTAAAGAATATTTTTGTTTTATCTTCTTGGTTTTCTTCTGCAACCTTAGTTATTACTTCCACTTCTATGCCATCCTCCTCTTTAGGAGTGCAATCAACTGTGTCCAAAATATATAATTTCGATGAGATGCATTTGTGGTTAGGGGTAAAATTTTCATCGCAATAGAAACATATGCCCTTTTCTCATCTTTCTTTTAGCTTTTCTTGGCTAATTCATTTAATTGGCATGACCTTATTCAATTTTTTGCTGGTGTAGGTATTTGATGTTTTTCCTGAAAAAAATCTTCCTATTCGCTTTTGGTTATTGTTCTTATCTTCTATCATTTGTGCTAATGCCACTGCATGCATCATATCGATAGGATTTTTTATTTGTACCTCCATTCTAATGTCTTCTTTTAGGCCACTAATAAAACAACTTTGGAAGAATGATGCATCTAGTCCTATTGTAAGGTTCACCAATTTCTCAAATTGTGCTTGGTATTCCCTTACGGTGGAGGTTTGCCGCAGTTTAGTGAGGGCTCCTGTGAAGTCTTCAAATTTAGTGAATTCGATCCATGTGGACGAACCTTTTGTTTTCTCATACCATTGATACCACTGGGTAGCAATTTATTCCAATTTAAATGATGTGATACGAAATTTTTGAATCTTTGGAATTTGATATAAGGTAAAATATTGGTCTGCCCTATATATCCAATTTGTGGGGTTGCCTCCATCAAATTTTGGAAAATCTAGTTTTGTGGTACGGGAAAGGATTGATGTATGTGGTCCCCCTATTAATGTTTGTTGTGGTGGCGTAGTGTTCTATTGTCCGTTTTGCATGAGCAGTAAATTTTGTTGTACTAAGTCCATGGAATGGGTTGTAGCATCCAATTTAGTGGATATATCTGTATTCGATTTGGTGATGTTTATGGTTAGGTCTACTATTTTGGTAGTGATTTTATCTTCTAAATTGTCCTTCCAAAACACCATTCCTTGCATCATGTCTCTCAATTCCTTGGAAAAATGTGAGAGTTCTTTCGTAATTTCGTAGACACCTAAAACGTGTCATGTTTAGGAAACCACTCATATGAGCACATCTAAAGACCATATGTCCAATTTTGGACCTTTACAAGAGCAATTAGTGGTCCTAACCACTCAAAATGGCAGTTTTAACCCATCCAAGCTTAGCCGTTGTAAACTAGAGTGGCTGGATCCTAACCACTCAAGATGAGAGTGGCCAAACCTTAGCCATTGCAGATGACAACGTCCAAATATTAGTCACTGCATACAACAATGACTAAGTCATAAAAATTATTTTACCGACAAACAAGCCTAATTAGGGGTGGAAGTTTTAGTTTGCATACAATAAAGTGAGCGGGGACAACTTTGCATTCCCCATCACAACTAGTTTACATGGGAGACTCAAGTCCAAAGTTAGACTTCAGTTAACTGACCTTCAAACATAAACAAAGATAAAGCTTCTCATGCTAACAACCAGTTTGCATAGGAGACTCAAGTAGGCAGTTAGACTTCAATTAACTGGCCTCCAAACATAGACAAAGGACAAAATCTTCTCATGCTAACAACCAGTTTTCATATGAGACTCAAGTGGGTAGTTAGACTTCAGTTAACTAGCCTCCAAACATAGAAAAAGGACGAAAGCTTCTCATGCTAACAACCAGTTTGCATAGGAGACTCAAGTGGGCAGTTAGACTTCAGTTAACTGGCCTCCAAATATAGATAAAGGACAAAATCTTCTCATGCTAACAACTATTTTGCATAGGAGACTCAAGTGGGCAGTTAACTGGCCTCCAAACATAGACAAAGGACAAAAGCTTATGATGCTAACAACCAGTTTGCATAGGAGACTCAAGTGGACAATTAGACTTTAGTTAACTGGCCTCCAAAGATAGACAAAGGACAAAAGCTTCTCATGCTAACAATCAGTTTGCATAGGACACTCAAGTGGGCAGTTAGACTTCAATTAACTAGCCTCCAAACATATACAAAGGACAAAAGCTTCTCATGCTAACAACCAGTTTGCATAGGAGACTTAAGTGGGCAGTTAGACTTTAGTTAACTAGCCTCCAAACATAGACAAAGGACAAAAGGCTTCTCATGCTAACTCTCACTATGCATGAGAAATTCATTCCTAGGGCTTGGACATAGACCTAGGGTTTCATCTATAAAAGGTGCAAGCCTGAGAGCACCAGAGGAGGGGAAAGGATCAAATATCAATTCTGAGACCAAGGATGACCTTTTAGCAGACTCCTTTGAGAGAGATTTTCTTGGAGAAGATACACAGCGAAGCCCTATCGGATTGGAGAGCATATATGAGAACCCTTGAGGAGCAATGAGGTGATAGCCAACTAAGAGGTAATTATCCATGCACATACAATATTCATTTAACATTAATAGCAATCTTAAGATCCATATCTTTAGAGCAAGAGAATAGGTTTCATTCTAGCGGCCGTTGTCTTGGACAGTGGCTTGTAGGCCTAGTCTAGGGTTTTGGTATTAGTTTATTTCATTATATTTTTCTTATTTTTTCATGTCATTAGCATTATATCCATTTTAGCATTAGTTTAATTACATTGACCATATTTTCTTTCAATATCAAATTTATTGCTAACAAGATTCATCCGAGGAGGCAATCTCGGACAACTAAACGTGTATTGTTGTTTCAATTGCATATAGGACCACAGGTTCACGAGACATAATCCATGACATACGAGAGTAAGAGGATCCGTTCGAGAGACATACCTAGATAAGGAGGCATTTGTAAGCCCTCAGACATAGGGAACCATTTTAGAGCGTGCCACCCCTTTTGCAAAAGGGGACATCTCTTCATCCACTTGTAAATCATTGTATCAAGATGGGTATCCCTAAGAGGGACCGACATGTAATCGGGTTTCAATATTAATGAAAGATCCATTCTTTGTCATTTTCATGTTATATGCTTCTGGTAATATTTTAGCTTCATTTTGGGTATAATAATAATATTGCAAGTAGAGTAAAGAGTGGTGTGTACATCCCGAGGTCGCTATAGATGGCGATCACGGTGGGACCTATTGGTCATCAAATCTGCCTAGGAAAGGATTTTGGGTAAATGTATGCGCCCTAGACCTGGACCAACATTGAAAGGCCGAAGGGAAGAGATGCCCCTCGTGCCAATCTCCGGAGAAATGCCGGCTCCTATGCTAAACTACTTTGGTGTTTTGAGATAAGGGTGCAGGAAAGAGATAAAAGGAGTTAGGGTTAGAGAAATAAATAAAAAGGGGTAAGGGAAGAGAAATTGGTGATTTAAGGTGGGAAAGAATAGGAAGCACGATCACTAACTGACAACTTGAATAGAAGCAAGGAACACCAAGAATAAATGAAAGAAACACAACATCAACCTTCCTATGTATCCTTCAGGCGAGTTTCGAGGTACGTCCCCGATCGCACACCGGATTCGAGGGTTCAGAGTCTCGAGTATGCAAACGAAGAAAGACAAAAGAATCAAGCACATAAGGCAACATAAAAGAGAGAAATGGAGCCCAAAGCTCTTTAGTATTAATCGCAGGACATCAAGTTACAACAGCTTTCTAGCAGATAGTTCCCCCCTCTTCATTACAATGCCTGGGTTTTTATAGAGGACCCGACCCTCTGAGTCATAATTACACAGCAAGGAGAAGTACGCCCTCGAGCCCTAAGAATTCGGCTCCTCGAGGCTCTCGTGATCGAGCTCTCAAATCCGTTACCAAACTGGCAACTGTGATCGGGTCAACCATGGAAAGATGCATTGATGAGCCATCTGGACGTCCTTGGTCTCCGGGTGTGGTGCTCGAGTGGCCGCCATGCTCGTCGGGCTCTTCATCATGGCTTGATACTTCGTTTTCAATTGCCAAAAATGAGCAGCGAGCTTACCGGGCATGAAAAAATGCATTTATGAGGCACTTGATCACCTCGGGAAAATACCCGGCTTGGAGCACGTGTCTTTGAGGTGCTTCGCTACCTTTTCAACTTTGCTTCGCAACGGACTTGTGCCGAAGTAGATTCTCCTTGATTTGCACTTCGCATGGTGAAGCTTCGCAAGACATCTTCGGGGGTGATGGAGGCCGAAGCATATCTCCTTCGCAAAATGGGGTCTTCACTTCTCGTTGCTTCGTGTGTCAAAACTGCTTTGACGTGGTCCTTTGCCCGAAGTAGATACTTCGCTAATGAGTCTTTGAGATGCTTCACTATGATCCTTCATCAAAATTGAGGTTCGGGGGTGTTTTTGGTGAAGTGTATCCTTGCCTTCAAAATGCATCTTCTACTTCGGGTGAAAGTACTTCGCACAAAAGTTTGCCGAAGCAGATGCTTCGCAATGATTTTCGACGAAGTAGAAATGGTTCGCTGTTGCAGGACCTGAAGTAGATGCTTCGATGGCTTTTCGGTGAAGTGTTTTCAGTACTACGTTCTTTCAAATTCCGCTTCGTAAAACTTTTGGCCGAAGTAGCCTTTTGAAATGCTTCGGGTGCGAAGCAGTTTCATTCTTCCTCCTTTGTATTTTACTTTGGCAACACCACTTCGCAAAAATCTCGCCCGAAGTGGCTGCTGGAAATGCTTCGGGCCCGAAGTAGTTTTCTTGCCTTAGCCAATTTGGACCGCGGTCTGGACCTTCCTTCTTCGACGAAGTTGTTCTTTTGAATGCCGCTTCGCTCAACTTTCTCCCGAAGTAGTGGTTTGAAGCGCTTCGGGCCCGAAGTTCTTTTTATCGCTATCCTTGTATTTTACTTCGACAACACTGCTTCGCAAAAATTTCACCCGAAGTAGTGCTGGAAATGCCTCGGGTGCGAAGCTCTTCTCGTTTTCTTTCGGTGAAGCTCTTTTCTCTAGCCTGCTCGGCAGCGAAGCTCTTTCTTCTTCATTCTATATACAAAGGGGTGGCATTGAAAGCCAAAATTGCTACAACTTTTCAAATAACAAAACAACAAAGAAAAAACTTTACAAAACACTGTACAAAATTTTGATTTCCTTTTCTACCCCTTGAGAAATGTGACAAAATTGTCAACATTCTTGGCGGCTCACGGGGCAACGAGCTCGTCTCGGTGGGAGAACCCCTAGCTTTGATCCATTGGGCCAGAGTCCCCTCCAGATCCTTCTCCTCCTTCTCCCTCTAGGAGTGTCTCCACAGCTGGTTCTCCTTCTTCTTCTGCTTCTTCTTCCTCCTCTGCTCCTTCTTCTTCCTCTTCTGCTCCTTCTGCTGGCGTGGCCTCCTGCTGTGGTGATGGGACAAGACGATCATGGATTTTCTTCATGGTTCAGTGAACGTGAGCCCAGACCCCTTTCTGAAATGGTTCTTGGTCTTCGAGTGCCTTGACCAAAACATGGAACCGATCAATCTGCCCTATATCGGCATGTTTGATTCTTACACTTAGGTCATTCAGGCAAGCCACGATTTTGCAGTGTCTCAGGATGAAGTCGGTGACTTGTCCTTCTATGACTGGCTCCTCCCATTCATCTATTTCTGAGACGTCACTTTCGAAATAGAGCCACGTCGGCTTAAGTTCTTCTCGGGTGAGAAGGTTCCCATCATCGTCTGTGAAACTCGGGAAACCTAAGGAAGAAAGGTCCTCGAAGTAACCCATTGATGTGTGCTGCTCCTGCTCAAATATATCTAGGAGGTCCTTCGCCTTCTACGCTTTCTTCACCTTGGAGAAGAAGGCACGAACAGTGGCTTGGGCAGTAGACCAATCCCTAGCCGTTCGACTCATAGCAGCAACCTGCAGGTCCTGATATCTAATACTTTGGACTTCAAAAGCAAGCTTGAGTCGCCTTTTGATTTTCTGGATCACTTCATCTACTATTGGCCCCTTCTTAGCAATGGCATGTTGGGCTTCGGTGACATAGATTAAAGTTGATAGGGCACTGGAGGCCCGCGATCTGAAACCTTTGAGCAAGTGAGAGCGAATTTCCTTGATTCTGCCTCTATCGAACAGCTCCAGGTTTGCTTTTTCGAACAATTGTTGTTGAGCCTGCAAGATCTTGTTCTTGAGCTCTTTGGCTTTTAGCTCATTTTCGGCCTGTTTCTGTGCTTGGTGCTCAGTCGAAGACTGCAATTGTAGTATCTACTGTTTCAGGGCATGTGTTTCTTTCTTCATTAGTTTACACTGCCCTTGTGAATCCTCCAGCTCAGAGTGGATTCTAGCCAACTCTTCCTCCAACTTGATGTTGGCACTCTCTGCTTCAATCCTACGCTGATTGGCAATATTTGCATGCGCTCGGAAAGTCTCGATCCCGACATGCATGGATGCGGATTCATCATCTATATCCAAATGCTCCAGGTCCTTGGTCTTCTCCTGGTAATCATAGTCAGCTGGAGTCATTTCATCCAGAGGCTTCTGGACCTTAGGGACCTTCTTAACCTTATGTAACTTTCCACCCTTCAAGTCGAAGACAGCGCATTTTTCAACCTGGGCCAGAGATCGCCCTCTTTTCTTCCTTGCCTCCTTTAGCATTTTCTCTGTGTTTTTTCGAGCTAAGAGTAGCTTCTCGGCTAGGGGGCGTTCCTTTATTGAAGATAAATCTGTTTCAAAAAATGCTGGATCTCCAGCCAAAGGTGTGAACAAATATAAAGAATTAACGGGGAATGATTCCCCAGACGGTTCGGAGACGGGTGTAGCAGGGGCTTTGGCAAGCGGGACTATGCTTTGAGCGATGGGAGAGTGGGCTACGAGGCTTGGCATTGGGACACTGCCTTCGCCTTGACTTAGGATTGAAGGAACAATGGAGTGGGTGGGCGAAGTGGTTTCAACGGGCTTGTCCTGGTCAGATGACTCGGGTGGAGTGGAGCTATGCAGGGTTGGACTGGCAATGGGCAGTATCTGAGTGGGTGATTGACCTTGTAGGGGATGGAGAGATTGATGAGGACCTTCAATCGGGACCACAGTGGACGTGTCGAAGACCAAGGCGAAAGGAAGAGAGTGCGTACCTGCGTGCCCTCTTGGTAGAGCGGCCGTGGTGACATCCTGGGTGATTGGCTCTTGTTCCTTTTGGGCTTCAACACTCTCGACCTCCATAATTTCTACTTCGGGGTCTCCTTCTTGTTGGAGGAGCTCCTCCACATCAATGACGTCTATATCAGGGACCGTCTCAGCACTTGGTGGCCCCGCATCTTTGACCTTTGCTTCAGCCGGGCCTGATGTAGGTGATTCGGCAGGAGTACTTGCAGGCTTCGTGCGAGGTCGCTTTGGGTGGCTCGGAGGCACTTGAATTTGCTCTTGCCTCTTTCTTTTCTTTCTCTCCAATGGTTGCTCTGCCTCTTCGGTGCTTGTGTCATGGATCTCCGATGGTCCCTGTGGTAGTGCTGCATTGGTGTAGCTTCGGCCCCTACCTCTTCTTCTTCTTCTGAGGCATCTTTAGCTCCTCCTGGGCTTTCGCCTGATCCTGGGGTAGTTGGGGGAACAAAATCTGCAAAGGATATAGACTTCCAAGTTTCAACATTGGTTTCATAAAGAATCGTGAAGTCTTTATCCGATGCCAAGAGTCCATAAGAGTTCATTTTTTGGTGATGGACTCTCATTATCCACCACTCCCGAAGCTTTTCCTCGCTCCAATCCTTCAATTCCTCCTTTAAATCATCCTTTGCCTTTCTCCAAAATGTGGAGCTTGGAGTTGGGAGGGGGTACTGATCAGGGTCGAACTCGACCTCCATGGGGTAGAACTCATGCCAGGGAGGTAATGTCCTCATCCTCTCCAAATGCCACTCTAGATCTTTCCCATTGGGATTATTCCTTTGTTCCACAATTTTGGGGTGGGGGCAGATGTGGAAATTCTTGAATTTTAAGTGATCCCTCATTACTCCCAAAGGATCATAGAGCCATTGTTGAGGAATCTGGAGTAGGCCAAAATCGGCAAGCTTTTCCTCCAGGAAAACATTTTGTTTTAGGGCAAAGACTTCGATTACGCCCATCCTGAAGGGGAAGTCACAGGTATGTGCCCACTTTCGGCCATGGTCGTATACTGAATTTGTAGAGTCGCTCTGTCGAGCGACTTCCAATGCGAACTGATATTCGGAGGGGTAGACTGGTAACAGGAAGGGCTTCCCTATGAAACCGAATAGGCGAATCACCAGTCCCTGTGTCAATTGGAAAACATCTCCCTTTTTTTCTTGCACCACTCTATCTCTCAAACTGAGGGGCACCCGAGGACAAGAACCTTTCAACAGATGCATGGCGGGTCCCAAAAATTGTTGATTAAAAGAATAATAGGACTCTGTCCTCAATAGGAGGGGAGTCCATTGATACACTGGTAGAGGATTTCCATCCTTGCCGCTTGGAGAAATGGCGATATGGGGGAATCGCTTATGAACCTGGTAGAAGTACAACCAGACAAGAAAAGAACAGGGTGCAAAGTACTGGCCTGTTGCCGAATTCTTCATGCTGGTGAGCCTTGTATGCAAGGTTCGGGCCACCCATTCTGCCCAGTCAAAGAAAACTGGGTTGGTGTTTGGCCTTGAAGCGTCAGGGGCATAGAATTCCCCTCTCGAAATACATTCGACCAAAGACACCTGCCAGGGCTGCACCGAAGCATCTGTTGACAAGCCCGCCACCCATGCAATGATGGAGAAAATATCGATGTTTTTGAAGGCCGCCAAGGGTAAGGGCATCTGGGGTAGCTTGTTTGAAGGTAGCCCACTCTTGAGATTCTCACGTAGGAATTTCAATATGTAGCTGTTAGAGGTGAATCTCTCCATTTGTTCGCTTAAGATGACATTGCGAACAGAATAGCCCTTGGGTGGACCTTGCTGTGGTGCGAAGGCTGCTTGTACATCTTCCTTCAGGATGGAAAACAATTTGTGACCCGAAGCGTCCAACACTTGCCTGGATGCAGGCTGGTAATTTTGTGCGATAGCATGGATTAGCTCGGGACAATGGTGAGCAGGAGGGGTTAAAAACCAGTAAATTTGAGAGTAATATGCAACAACTCTCTTATTCTCTGGGGTGAGTCTGCTTGTCATAAACTCTATGGTGCGTCGGAGGTCGGACACACCCTTAGAGAGCTGTGTGTCTCTAATCTTCTCCCACCCATCAATTGGTGGTTCTACAAGTTGCTCCTCCTCCGAGTCATCCCCTTCTTCTATTGGCTGCTTTTTGGGGTGAGGGGGAAGACTTAGCTTCTTCGAAGTATGCTTTTTCTCTTCCTTGCCCTTCTTTGTTTTTTCGGGGCCTGCAACTTCGGGCTCTTTCCCTTTCTCCTTGGAGTTTTTCTTTCCCATGTTGAAAATGATGGCGGCAGAGTCCTTGATACAGAGAGCTTCAATGCGAACGACTAGATGCAAAGGGTAGGGGAATTGCAGAGTAACTGAAGGTTCTTAGTCTAGCTTGAACTGATGGATAAATAACCTCCTTCTTGCTAGGACTTCGCATTTTATAACCTAAAAAGGCAACCACCTGAATTTATGGCACCTACTAAAATTAAATTTACACCTCGAACGAAGGAGGCTGCCGTATCCTTTAATTGGTTCTGCAGCGACGTGGTACACAGGGCCACATGCTTTGATGATTACACTTTGTATTGGAGAAGCAACCTGCTGCCACCTCGTACCTGGGTGCGAGCTTTTCTTTTCTTTTTCTAACTAAATTGCCTCGGGAAGTGCTCCACCACCTTTTGCCTTAAATTCATCCACTTCGAACTCCTTTCAAGGTTGTTGTTGGCACGTTCTCCGAGGCACATTTTAAATTCTCCACCTCGCACGTTGTTGGTTCGGCGAAGTTGAACTCAATGTTGAAAAATGCTTCACGGTGAACCTTTGGTTTGGATTGCCTTTTGATGCTTCGGGCCCGAAGTACTTTTCTTTTGCCGCGCTACCGCTTTGCTTCGAAAACTGCTTCGCAAGAGCTCTTTTAAAATCTACTTCGCAAAAATCTTGCCCGAAGTAGCTGCTGAAAATACTTCGGGTGCGAAGCTCTTTTCGTGCCTTTGTTTGAATTTTGGTTCGGCCCTTTTGAGAGTAAAGTGCTTCGCTGCGAACCTCCTTGCAACTGCTACTTCGCATCAAAAGTCCCCGAAGGAGATTTTGAAGAGTATTGTTTGGCTTATGCAATCTTGGAACAGGATGTATATACACAAATGAAATATATACAAAAGTACATATACACACATTTTTTTTTTTTTTTAAAGAGAAATTGTGCTTTACCTCAGCGATGAAAAGTCTTCAGATGAAGACCATTGACAGAGATCGGAAAAACCTGGCCATCTGCATCTTTGAGGATGAAAGAGTTGGCCGAGTTCACCCTCATGATTTTGAACGGCCCATCCCAGAAGGCGTCCAGCTTGTCGTGATTCCCAGGCTTGGCCTTCCAGGAGTCCCACTTCCATACCAGATCTCCCTCCTTGAATGTGCGATCGGATGATTTTTTCTTAAACCACTCTTGGGTGACCTGAGTATGCTTAGCGAAGTTCTGTTAGGCTTCCTCGTGATCTTCCTCTAGCTGTAACAGCTGAGCTAATCTACTTTCCATTGGATTGACTCCATCTTCTTTTTCTAACAGCTGCAGTGCAGGGATCTCCACATGGGTGGGTAAGATGGCCTCCTTGCCATAGACCAGGGCATAAGGCGAAGTCTTGATTGACTTCTTGATAGAAATTCGATCGGCCCACAAGGCCCGATCTAGAAGGAGATGCCAAGTCCTTTTGTTTTGCTGTATAAGCTTCCTTAGCACCCTCAACAAGGTCTTGTTGGTGGATTCTACCAATCCATTGCCCTATGGATAGTAGTTGGAGGATACTTTATGATATATCCCATATCTGTAGAGGAATTCATTGATTTTGGTGCCTGTGAAGCCAGGACCATTGTCCGTGATGATTGCTTCGGGGATGCCGAACCTGGTGATCAACCCTTCTAGGAAGGTTATGACAGTCTCTTGATCCGCGTGCTTAGTAGGGATCGCTTCGGCCCACCTGGTGAAGTAGTCAGTCATAGTCAGTATGAACTTATGTCCAACAGAGGAGTTCGGCGATATGACCCCTATGAAATCCAACCCCCATTGCTGAAAGGGCATCTCTACTTGTATCGGTTGAAGGGGCATCGAAGCATTTCTGCTTCGACCGACGAACTTTTGACACTGCTCGCATCTACGACAAACGACGAAGGCATCGACGAAGAGTGTGGGCCAATAATAACCCGCCTTGATGATCTTTAGCACCATTGTTCTCCCTGCGAAGTGACCTCCAGATAGTCCTGAATGAAATTCTCCCAGGACTCTCCTTTTATCATCATATTTTATGCACTTGAGAAGGACACCATCAATGTTCCTAAAAAATAGGCCTTCGAGGCGCAGAGTGTATCGAGAGGACCGCATCCTGAAATGCCTTTGCTGCGAAGCATTTAGATGCGAAGGACATCTGCCAGTGTTGAAGTATTCGACAATTTCACTGACCCAGTCCTTTTCATCCTCTTCATGGTTCACGAAGCATCCTTCGGCTGGTGAGTCATCCCATCGAGGTTCTGTCGCTTCGATCGCTGTGCTCTTCGCCAATTCTTGACACAATGCGCGACCGCGAACCAGTTTTGTGGGCTTGATCTCGATGTCAAATTCTTGTATCTTGTTCACCCAACCGGCTCTCTTGCTTCCCAATTCTCCTTGGATGATGAAATTGCGCACGTCGGGGTGAATGACAAAGACCGTGACCCGACTTTGGGAGATGAACTGCTTGAACTTCCTGAGAGATTTCATTATTGCATGCACCTGACGTTCTATGAAATTGTATTTCTCTTCATGGGGATTGATCACCTGGCTCAGAAACGTGATGGGACGCTCTTCACCATCTTCCCCCTTTTGTGTCAGGACCGCAGCATAGCTTTCGGGCTCTCCTATGGCATACATGATAAAATCTCGACTGTAGTCAGGGTTGATCAGGACCGGCGCCTGAGCGATTCGGGCCTTAATCTCTTCGAATGCTTCCCTTCTTTCTTCTATCCAGATGAATTCGGTGCCCTTCTTCAAAAGTTTGGACATTGGCTTGATGACTTGGGCGAAATCAGGGACAAACTTCCTCACGAAGTTGATCTGGCCAAAGAAATATTGAAGTCCTTTCTTGTCTGCTGGGAGTGGGAGCTTCGTTAGAGCCTCGGCTCTATCGGGATCTACAGCGAGACCCTTTTCTGATATCGCATGTCCCAACAACTTTCCTTCGCTGACTGCGAATATGGACTTCTTCGGATTGATTGAGATGCCAAACTCTCGGCATTTTTCAAAAATTTGTTGTAGATGTACGGGGTGATCCTCCCTTCTTCGGGAGAAAATGGTCATGTCATCTAGATAGATGACGATAACCTTATTCAGAAGCTCACCAAAAGCAAGATCCATTGCCCTCTGGAAAGTGGCACCAGCATTCGAAAGGCCAAATGGCATTCGTTGGTAAGCAAATGTCCCCCACTTGGTGGTGAATGTTGTTTTATGCTGGTCTTCATCCCTGACCCAGATCTGATTGTATCCAGAGAAACCATCGAGCAGGGAGAAGCGTTGAGCTCCAGCCACCGAGTGCAAGATCTGATCGATTTGCGGAAGAGGATAGTGGTCCTTGAGAGAAGCCTGGTTCAGGTTGCGAAAGTCCACGCATAATCGTATATCTCCATTCTTTTTTTTGACAGGGACTAGGTTCGCTACCCAAGAAGAATGCTTGATGGGATAAATTATCTTCGCCTCGAGCATTTTTAGAAGTTCGGCCTTCATCAGGACCTCGATCTTTGGATTAATCGGCCTTTGCTTTTGTCGAAAGGGTTTGACCCCCTCCTATAATTCAATTGTGTGCTGGATGAGCCGTCGATCGTATCCTCTGAGGTCTTGGTAAGACCAAGCAATTATGTCAGGAAACTTTTTGCACAGAGTCTGGATCTGTTCTATCTCTTCCAAAGTGCAGTCGGTTCCAACTTTTATTGCTTTTTTGGGTTCAAGCTCTAAATCTTGATATTGCTTTTCATTGACTTTGATCATGTGAGAGAGTGCTCGATCATTCTGATCAAAGAGGCTTTCAAGGGTGATTAGTCCCTTGGGAACATGGTTATTCTTCAATTGAACCAGCCCTTCATCTTCTTCTTCGTCAGAGCTTCTGTCTTCGATTGTGGCGGCTTCTTGAATCATGAAATTTACAATCTGCTCATCATTGTCAAAGACTTGCCAATGTAGGTCTTTGTCCGGGATGGAGGGTCTATAGATCATCCTCATAGCTTTGGGCTTGTGCACCATGTCTTCTATGGGAGAGTACTTGGCTGCGATGGATGCCAGAACATCAGCATGTCGATTCTTTTCTCGTGGGATAGACTGCAGATTGAGAGACTCGAACTGGTCAAACAGGTCCCATACCCTATTGCGGTATGACTTTAGATAATGCTTCTTTGAAGTGCACCTGTTTGTGACCTGGTTGCATACCAGTTCAGAATCTCCAAATATTTGGAGGTGCTTTATGCCTAACTTGTCAGCTTTCTTGAGTCCTAGGCATAATGCTTCATATTCTGCTGCATTGTTGGTGCAGCTCCATGTCAACCGGTAGCAATACTCCTTTTGCTCTTCGAACGGTGAAACTAGAAGAATCCCTGCCCCAACACCATTTTTACATTGGGCACCATCGAAGAACAACTTCCATAGTCCTTCTTGGGCACTTGTTCTATTCTCTGGTTGGGTGTGTTTCTCAGGCTTGGTGATCGCATAACATCCTATCTCGGTCTCTATCATGGCATTAAAGTCTGCCAATGAGAACTCATCTTCATAACTTAGTTGCGCAAGAGATTGCTCGACCAGGTCCACTTGCTCTACTTGCTCCACTATTGTATTCACTGGATCACCGCTCTCTTCCTCGGACATCTTCTGCACAAGGAAGGAAGAAGGCTTTTCATTGTAGATTTTCACCTTCTTTCCTTTGAATGGAATTTCTAGATGAGAGTAATCCATTGACAGATAACCACCCAGCTTTGCTGTGAATTCCCTTGACAAGCACAAACTGAAGTATGGCTCCAGGTCGACGACCACTACCTCTTGTATGACCGTGATCTGAGGCATCTTATGTAGTCGAATAGGAATGTCTTTGATCACTCCTATAGTCTTTACTGGGGTACCATCCAACTGGAGTACACCGTGGCTGCTTCGCGTATATTCCATCCCTATCTCTTCGTAGACTGCTTTCGGCATGATTGTTGTAGCGGCCCCAGAGTCGATCATACAATTATGTACAATATACCCTTCCATCTGTAGTGATAGGTAGAATGGAGGTGGTCTGTTCTTCCCCGTAATGGATGTGGATAGGGTCTGCACAAGAGCAAGCGGTGCTGCATTTTTTGCTTTAATCGTCTTCAATGATTCTTGCAGTAGGTCCACTTGTCCAGGTAGTTGCAGTGCATCGTACAAGCTGATCTTGGCTGGAATCCTCTTTAACTCCTCTACAATGTTGTACGCCAGGGAACTGAGCACTTCGGGTTCCTTTCTTGGCTCATATCTAGTGCGATACTGCTCCGTAGCTTCAACTCTTTGTCGCTTAGTCAGTGAAGGAAATTTGAGCTTTTCCCTAGCCTGCTCCTTAGTTTCTGCCTGAGGTGGTTCGACAGAGGCCTTTTGAGCTTTTTCTTTGATTGGTGCAGGCGGAGGAGCTTCGTTCGGGGTCGAAGAAGATGATTGTCCCTTTTTGGGTCGAGCGTGCACTTTTAAGGGAGCCATCTGAGTAGCATCCACTTCTATCGCCTTCTTTCCTCCTCTGGTAAGCACTACAACCGGCTCTTCTTCGCCAATCGCCAAGTTCTGACTCATTTGCCTGATGACGTTGACTTGACCACCATGACTACTGCTCGCCAACATTTGTACATAGTGTTGGTGCAACATGCAGGTATTCTCTTCATGCGGATCATTGCACGTAGAGCACCAATATACATAATCGAAAGTGCTCGGAGCTTCATCAATCGCAACATTTCTCACCGAAGCCTTCCCTTGCTGGACTGCTTGGTCTTTAGTAAGCGCAGGCGTAGGATAAGATCTTCTTGGTAGGAATTCTTGTTGTGCTTGCTTCCTCTTCACAATGGTCATGTCGTTGGACAATGTCTGAACTGTGGAGTTCAGAGACTGCATTTCTTGCAGGATTTTGGCTTGCATATCATCGACTTTTGGAATCGGAGGTAATGTAGCCATTGTTGGTATTGGAGGCAGGGCAGGGGATTGAAATGGTGTTGGCAGTACAGGGAATGCCGAAGTAACCGTGGGCTGTGGAGCCAAAAATGTGGGAAAATGAATTTGTGGAGCAGTGATCTGAGACACAATGGGATTCGGGTTCCAAGATGAGATCGAGAGTGCAGGGGTTGCAGAGATCTATGAAGTGGCTGCGCTCGCATACTGGTATTGAGGAAATTCGGGAAGTATGGGCATCGACATCCTCTGTGGAAGCTTGCCCACAGCTATCAAATCCCTTTCTGCCCTCTTGGCTAATTCATACAACTCGGGAAAAGTATTGACGTTAGAATATCTTACCATGATACTGATATCAGGGTTGAAAGCCCGAAGGAAGTAGTATGTTGTAGCTTCGTCGGTTGGCCGAAGTCCAACTGGTACTCTCTGCCAGGTTCGAGCGAACCTAACATTGAAGTCTATGATCTCTTCTTGTGGATGTCTCTGGATTGAAGTGAACTGATGCAGGAGAGAGGTAGGGTCGGAGGACTCATTGAAGTTTCCCATCAACTGCTCGGCTAACTGGTCCCATCCCGTAATAGTATCGGGTGGTAAAGATCTATACTAGTAGAGGAGTTTTCCTCTAAGGGAAAGAACCAAAAGCTTTACCATCACTTGCTCTTCTGTGATATCATGGATCGCCGCCAGAGAGATTATGTCTTGGATGTGCTCCAGAGCAGTCTTTCCAGTTCCATCGAACGTTGGGATCTTCTTGACAGCAGTAGGTGGCACTTGCCCTTGTCCCGCTAGATTTAGTGGTGACAAAGAATCCCATGATGGGAACCACCTGGGTGGCGGTGGCTGTTGCATTTGTTGTTGTTGTTGTTGTTGTTGTTGCTGTTGTTGTGCCATACTTGCTCCTAGATTTTGAGAAACAGGAATCCCCGAAGCTCCTCCTTGATTGCTAATAGGACGACTAATAGGAATGGAGGCACTAGGATGCTTCGGTGAGTTGGGAGGATTGGGAGGAAAACTAGATGCTGTGCTATCATAAGTTAGGCCTTGTTCGTCAACAGCAGCCTCTTGCGAGGATGTTCCACGTAATAGTGACTCGGGGGTGACCAACCTTGATCGCTCCCCAAAGGCGTCGATATCTAGCTCAAAGAACTCGGTTTCCTCTCCTCTATTCCTAACTCTCCATCTTGTTTGCATGAAGGCACGAGACTTTGGTACTTGGTCTTTTCGACTTAAATATTCTTGGGTAAACAGAGTCGCCGGATGCTAAGAGTCTTTCGATAATGAGAGCATCGGTTCTCACTACCACTAGTCAGGTGAGACTGATCGGGTCACATCGAAACTGATTAGAACTATTGGCCCCGGTGTAGACGGGTTTGAGATTTGCGCTTAAAATATGGGACCTTGGTCCCATCGGGCGTGCCAAAAACTGTTGGTCATCAAATCTACCTAGGAAAGGATTTTGGGTAAATGTATGCGCCCTAGACCTGGACCAACATTGAAAGGCCGAAGGGAAGAGATGCCCCTCGTGCCAATCTCCGGAGAAAGGCCGGCTCCTATGCTAAACTACTTTGGTGTTTTGAGATAAGGGTGCAGGAAAGAGATAAAAGGAGTTAGGGTTAGAGAAATAAATAAAAAGGGGTAAGGGAAGAGAGATTGGTGATTTAAGGTGGGAGAGAACAGGAAGCACGATCACTAACTGACAACTTGAATAGAAGCAAAGAACACCAAGAATAAATGAAAGAAACACAATATCAACCTTCCTATGTATCCTTCAGGCGAGTTTCAGGGTACAGTCCTCGATCGCACACCGGATGCAGGGTTCAACTTTATCAGTATGCAAACAAAGAAAGACAAAAGAATCAAGCACAAAAGGCAGCATAAAAGAAAGCCAATATGACGTTTTTCCTCTCCTATGTATCCTTCAGGCGAGTTTCAGGGTACAGTCCCCGATCGCACATCGGACGTAGGGTTCAACTTTCTCGGTATGCAAATGAAGAAAGACAAAAGAATCAAGCACAGAAGGCAACATAAAAGAGAGAAATTGAGCCCAAAGCTCTTTAGTATTAATCGCAGGACATCAAGTTACAGCAGCTTTCTTAGCAGATAGTTCCCCCCTTCTTCATTACAATGCCTAGGTTTTTATAGAGGACCCGACCCTCTGAGTCATAATTACATAGCAAGGAGAAGTACGCCCTCGAGCCCTGAGAATTCGGCTCCCCGAGGCTCTCGTGATCGAGCTCTCAAATCCGTTACCGAAACTGGCAACTGTGACCGGGTCAACCATGGAAAGATGCATTGATGAGCCGTCTGGACGTCCTTGGTCTCCGGGTGCGGTGCTCGAGTGGCCGCCATGCTCGTCGGGCTCTTCATCATGGCTTGATACTTCGTTTTCAATTGCCAAAAATGAGCAACGAGCTTATCGGGCATGAAAAAATGCATTTATGAGGCACTTGATCGCCTCGAGAAAATACTCGGCTTGGAGCGCGTGCCTTTGAGGTGCTTCGCTACCTTTTCAACTTTGCTTTGCAACGGACTTGTGCCGAAGCAGATTCTCCTTGATTTGCACTTCGCATGGTGAAGCTTCGCAAGACAGCTTCGGGGGTGATGGAGGCCGAAGCATATCTCCTTCGCAAAATGGGGTCTTCACTTCTCGTTGCTTCGCTGTGTCAAAACTGCTTCAGCGTGGTCCTTTGCCCGAAGTAGATACTTCGCTAATGAGTCGTTGAGATGCTTCACCGCGATCCTTCATCAAAACTATGGTTCGGGGCGTTTCGGCCGAAGTGTATCCCTGCCTTCAAAATGCATCTTCTACCTTGGGTGAAAGTACTTCGCATGAAAGTTTGTCGAAGTAGATGCTTCGCAATGATTTTCGGCGAAGTAGAAATGGTTCGCTGTCGCAGGACCCGAGGTGGATGCTTCGACGACTTTTCGGCGAAGTGTTTTCAGTACTACGTTCTTTCAAATTCCGCTTCGCAAAACTTTTGCCCGAAGTAGCCTTTTGAAATGCTTCGGGTGTGAAGTAGTTTCATTCTTCCTCCTTTGTATTTTACTTCGGCAACACCGCTTCGCAAAAATCTCGCCCGAAGTAGCTGCTGGAAATGCTTCGGGCCCGAAGTAGTTTTCTTGCCTTAGCCAATTTGGACTACGGTCTGGACCTTCCTTCTTCGGCGAAGTTGTTCTTTTGAATGCCGCTTCGCTCAACTTTCTCCCGAAGTAGTGGTTTGAAGCGCTTCGGGCCCAAAGTTCTTTTTATCGCTACCCTTGTATTCTTCTTCGGCAACACTACTTCACAAAAATTTCACCCGAAGTAGTGCTGGAAATGCCTCGGGTGCGAAGCTCTTCTCGTTTTCTTTCGACGAAGCTCTTTTCTCTAGCCTGCTTGGCAGTGAAGCTCTTTCTTTTTTATTTTCTATACAAAGGGGTGGCATTGAAAGCCAAAATTGTTGCAGCTTTTCAAATAACAAAACAACAAAGAAAAAACTTTACAAAACACTGTACAAAATTTTGATTTCCTTTTCTACCCCTTGAGAAATGTGACAAAATTGTCAACAGGACCACTGATTTTTCATTTTTTTTGGATACTGACTTATTTTTGTGTGTAGGCCTAGCCACTCTGGTCTACAATGGCCAAAAATTAGCCGCTCTGGTCTATAGAGGCCAACAATCTTAGCCGCTCCTAATAACGATCAGAATTCAACCACTCTAATCAATAGCGGCCAGCAAAGAAGTGCAATAGAGGGTAAAATTTTTGTCATCTGAGTGGGATTCAAGGTTGGTACCCCTTCCCTGTATTTCTTTGATTTTTTTTCTGCATTTTATTTCCATAAATAGCAAGCATAAACATAGATTAATTAGGGAAAATGAAAGAAAAAAGAAATAAAAACTACATTTTGCATTTCCTAGGTTTCTTTTAAATTTCCTCTAGGCGCTACTAGGAACAATGGACCTCTACCTATAAGGTTCACCCTAGTCTCCAACGTGCTAGGCCATTGTGTTTTGGTTTGCTTGCATGTGGCCCAATCAGTGGTTGTTTTCATCACAAAATAGGAGAGTGCATTAAAATCATATAGACTAGTTATAGATGCATTTGTCTAAAATAAAACATTCTTTTTAGGCATTGTAGGAAAATAGTCATGAATGTTGGTTGATGCATTGCTTTCTATTTAAAAATATAAAAATAATCACACACATTCACACGTATCATTTTAAACATTGGGGAGTTGGATTTCATCACCAACCCCCAATTCAGTCCGATGACGTTGGAATTCACCTCCTTCCACCGGCTTGCCCCCTAGATATCCTAGAACAGAGTAAGGCACTTACTCATAGTGGTACTAGTTACTTATGTTCAAACTGTCTCCCACTATTGGAACAATCATTGGTTCAGAGTGGAAGAGCTAGGTGAACCCCCCACTAGGATTTAAGCGGTGTACCCTAGTCTCTTTTTGAGAAAATTATGTTTGGCATGGGTGTTCTTGGTTCCCACTATGGATGAGTCCCCTCATTCTAAATCCAAAGAAAGAGCAAGAAATCAAAAGCAACAACACATCTAAAACACACTAAGTTCTTAGGATACACATTTAATCCTTAAAAAGAGATAATCATATTGTCTGCTTGGTGTGTTTCTTCATTGTTGGGGTAATCAACCTAACCCTAATTTTTCAAAGAAATTTATAACACCCACAACCTTTTTCAGAAGTCAAAAATTTTATAACAAAAATTATGGCTGGGAGACCTCCCATGGTGAGCAAGACCTTCGATCTAGAGAGGGAATCAGGTTCCATACCCACCACATCTCATTACACTGAGAGTTCAAATCAGCCCAATGAGGGGCAAGATAGAGGGAAGAGAGTTGTCGACCTTGTTGCACAATTTGAAGTATACAAGAACCCTCGCACGAAGTTGTAGAGGCATAGACCCAACACAACAAATCGATCAAATCAGTCACATGGGTCACATGCAATTAAGAGAGAACAAATGCTCCAAGATCAATTGGATGAGTGGGATCGAATTTATTCGAGACCGACTTCTAGAACCATAGCCACAGAATATTCTACATCTGGAAGCTCACAAAGCGTGACTACTAAATGCACCACTCAACCTGGAGATGCTTCAAAGTGACCCCATAAAGCTCATACAAAGTCTGACCACAGAGACCCTTATCACCATACAGAGCACACTAAACAAGTTACCTTAGCTAGTAAGAGCAAAGAGACAATGGAAACCTCTTCGAGGAATCTACGAATCAGAACCACAAGAACAGAGTCGAAAAACATGAGTCTTCTATGAAAACACAAGCTAACCGCATGCGGTGGTTGGAAAATGCATTACGTAAGGAGCGAGAGCTAGTAGAAGCTCTCGAAAAAGATAAACAAAGAGAAAGACTCTTGCGCCAACATGAGCAGTGCTTAAGAGAGCAAGCTGAGTGACTAGCTCTTAGTAATTTATAGATAAATGGTGGTGACCACCAAAGAACTAGATGCACTAACTCACCTAAGGAGAGGCACACTAGAAAAGATAGCCCACAATGAAACCACTCACCAAACCATGAATAAAATCCAACTAGTGGGGAAAGGGCAAACATAACAAACCAGGATCACAATCCCGAGTCCCTTCATAGGAGGGAGGAAAATAGAACAAATCAAATGGATAGAGAGTTACCTCCATTACCACTTCGAGTAGGCCTACAAGAGGAGGAAATTCGTGCATCAAATGCATTTCAAGAGCTTTCTAAAAAGATGAAAGCCTTTGAGAAACAAGAGGCAGCTAGGAACCAACCAACATTAAGCAAAATACACAACCAACCATTGTGTCCATCAGTTCCTAGCCCTGCATATCCTAAGCATTTTGAGATGCCTAGGTTGGATAAGTTTAAGGGTGAAGAGGATGCACAAGAACATGTCACCAACTTTATCAATGCATGCTTTCATCTAGAAGATAGCGATGCCCTTATGTTGAGAACCTTCATTATGACATTTTTGGGGGCTGCCACCCAATGGTTCAACCAACTTCCCAAGCACAACATATCCAGTTTTGAACAACTAGTGAATGCATTCTTAAAATATTTCTCTTTTGGTGCTAAGAAGAAGGTGAACCTCTCAGACCTGGCCAACCTAAAGTAGTATGATGATGAGCCAGTCATGGATTATGGGGATAGATGGAGAAAAATCATGGCAAAGTTATCATTTTCCATCCCGATCGAAGAGTTAATCCGAATGTTCACAAAAAATTGTGCCAAGCATATCTCGTTACTATTGCAACTACAAAAGTATGATACATTCGAAGAAGCCTTGGCTCAAGCCAAGCTTATTGAAGATATAAAGCTCGAAGAAGGAGACCTAAAGCTCTATAGCAAGAAAGAATGGAACGAGAGTACGCAACATCAACCACAATAGACCCAACCTACGGATGTCAACCAAATCATGTTAAGCATTCCAAAAATAGCACAGAGCCAACAACAAGAAAACTACCAGGCTCAGCCTCCTACTATTTATTACAACCAGTGCAACAAGAATCAAGGTAGGGACAAACAAAAACAACCCCCTCACAATTATACACCATTGTCTGAATCCTTGGCATCAATTTTCAATCGCATTTGCGAGGCCAAGGTTTTAAACTTGCCTAAGGAGCGCATCCTGGATCCTAATTGCCCCAAACCTAAGGGGTATAGGGAAGATCTCTATTGTGTTTACCATCGACAAAATGGCCATGATATCCAGGATTGTGTTGCATTCAAGAATATAGTGCAGGATATGTTGGATAAGAATGAATTGCAAGACATCAACATATTCAAAAAATCTTCTCCCCAATCATGGGGCCAACAAAAATCAAGTTGAGCATGTCAATGAGGTGCACATAGCCCCACCCGAGGAGGGTTTTATAGGTATGATCAATACTACAATAAGAAGCAAAATATGCCTTGATCAGCCCAACATACCAAAAAAGTCAACTAAAGTTGGTAATCTATCACATTCCATACCAACAATAAGTTCAATGCACTTACAAAAAGACCATGTGATTGCATTTCATAGGTAGGAGATTAAGACAATCTCTCAGGATGAACCTGATCCTCCGCTCCACATCATAGTAAGAATCAATCAAATTCCATACAAGAGAGTCTTGATTGACATTGGGTCATCCATCAACATCATCACAACTGCAGCTTTGAAGTATTTAAATCTGCCACCTTCACGCATTAAGGACACAACATTTACATTAAGGGCCTTCAATGATGCTACTTCCCCAACAATTGGCACAATAATCCTACCTATACAGGTTGGGATAAAGATGATACCTACATTGTGCCATATCTTGGAGGGTGAGAGGCAGTACAACATATTGCTAGGCAGACCATGGATAAGGGATATGGAATGCATACCTTCCATAGTGCACCAAAACCTAAAATTCATACATCAAGGACAAGTGTATGTGGTCCCCCATGATCCTGAGCCATTCAAGTATTACAAGAAAGTTGATGAGACAACAGAAAAAGTGCCTTCTCAAGAGTTTGTGGCAATGGTCAATAGCGAGATAGAGGACCAAGTGACTCTAAAGCAGATAAAACAAGATGTGGTGCAATCAGATGTTGCTTTCCCATTGAAGGGATCAAAACCATTGGCATTAGTCACCCCTAACTCACTTCTCATGGTGCCTCCTCAAGAACAAGAACAACTGTTCCCCCCACATCAGATATGGGGTATCAAAGCTAGTACAATGCAACACTACGAAGTGAAACGAAAACATGAACTAAGTCATAAACATGAGCATGTGGATACCATTAACAAAGTGGATCATCATGAAGCCTCCACATCAACTCAAAGGAAGGAAATGGGTGAGTTACAGTTACCTAGTGTATCTTTAGCACCTACTTTATCACCTTCTTCAATAGACAATGCTATTTCAAACCAATCGCTAGAAATACACATGAAAGTCATATCAGTCTTGGAGCATATGCAAAATCACCTCTATAATATAGAGGCACAAATGGAGAAACAAAATGAGGCATTGCACTTTATCATGAACCAACTTGAGAGACAAAAGCAACCTTTATCTAAGGTCAAATTGTCTCCTAGGCAGCCACAAGAGAAGCCTCAACAAGAGCCCCCTAAGCTAGCAAGTGACATACCTAGGGCTCAACCTGGTCCTCATACCAGGCCTAAGCATGCTAAACGCTCAGAGCAACAACAATGCATTTGGACTCCTTTAAGCGAGCCTATGTCTGTCATCTTCCAAAAGTTGCAAGAGGCTAAGGTCTTAACCTTACCCGACATAAAGCCTCTAGACCCAAACAAAGCTAAACCCAAGGGTCATTACTGTCTCTATAGGGAGGATCATTATTGTATTTATCATCGAATAGAGGGCCATGACATTCATAATTATCGTAGATTCAAGAATGTGGTCCAAGACCTATTAGAATGAAATTAGCTCCATCCAGACGGTTCACTCATTCCTCCCCACCTAGACAGAGGCATCTCACAGAGATCAGTGCCCCAATTGGGAGAGTTTATTTCCATCACTCTTCCTAAGCAGGTTGATTACATTGCAGTGGACAACATGTGCACTAGGGGTCTTAAAGGTAATGTACCTTCCCCATCAAGTTTAGTAAGACAAAGTGAGGATTCTGAAGGTATCACACCTTCCTCACTTCCATTAAGTATTACACACATAAGGGGTATCTAAGGTGCCATACCTTCCCCTTAGAAATAACAAAATTCAAAAACATTCAAATATTACAAAATCACAAAAACAATATAAAACATAGAAATACAAACAAATCAAAAAGCAATAAAATCAAAAACAAAATACACCAGGGGCATCTCTAAGCCACTTGGTCAAATATCATCAAAAGGCACCAAGGGCATTTCCAAGCCGCTTGGTCAAATCTCATCAAAAGGCACCAAGGGCATTTCCAAGCCGCTTGGTCAAATTTCATCAAAAAGCACCAAGGGCATCTCTAAGCCGCTTGGTCAAATATCATCAAAAGGCACCAAGGGCATCTCTAAGCCGCTTGGTCAAAACTCATCAAAAGGTACCAAGGGCATTTCCAAGCCACTTGGTCAAATTTCATCAAAAAGCACCAAGGGCATCTCTAAGTTGCTTGGTCAAATATCATCAAAAGGCACCAAGGGCATCTCTAAGCAGCTTGGTCAAATCTCATCAAAAAGCTCCAAAGGTATTTTAAAATCCCTTTGGTCACAAATAAAAACAAAAATACAAAAACATTCAAAATGATCAAAAATACAAAAACAAACATATATCAAAATACCAAAACATTTGCATATCACATTTGCATCCACATAGTTGCATTGCATTACACATTCATGTCCATTACATTTGCATATGTCATGATCACAATCTTACAAGTGATGCCACAGTTTGTATCATAAAGCATTCAAAATCCACCTACATCCATTCATACATGTGTGTAATTGTGTTTTTCAACACAAACATTACTTGTTGCTATACATAATATACTATGGTTTTCCAGTTAATCAACCATACCTAGTGATCCTATCAACTTTTGTGGAAAGCCATATTGGTTAGTAGAGAGTAAGGTCTAGTGGTGACAAAGCTTAGCATATTTTAGGATCCCATCACTAATTACAAACACTAAATTCTAGTTGGTACAAGGGAAAGATGAAAACTGTAAAAGTGGTTAGGTTACCTAAAGTAAAAAGGGTCTTCCTTGCTTATCCCCTCGTGCAACCGGTTCAAAAGTGCTGAGAATTGACAAAAGGACAAGCTCCACCCTACCCAGAAATCCCTTGCTTTAATCAAAACAAGCAAAAATCCCAGATTCAAAGAAAAAATAAAAAATCCTCAAAAGTCATACATTGACATCTCAAAGTCATAGTTCAAAGTATCAAAAAATAAATATATAAAAAATAAACAGTGATTATCATCACTACAAGAATCCCTTGCTCAAAAGAAAAAAAAATCAATCAAAATAAACAACGATTTTTATCACTAAACACGAGCAAGTATCCCATATCAAAATGAAGAAAATAAGGGAATGGAGCTTGAATCCATGGAATTCTCAACATTGTACAAAACTGGAAGGAGAAATCCTTACACGTGATGATATGTCTAACACAATAGCTATGCATTTGTGTAGACCAATGTTTGAATGTGGATGAGCTAGCTTTAGGTAACCCAATACTGCCTAGTGGTATAGTCCAACCAAGTCCAACATAAGAATGAGATGAACACTTAAGGATCCCCGATCTTAGCAATGGGCTGAAAGAATCCTGCCTGACATCGAAGGAAATATTTGAGTTCTATCTAAATATATTCATTTGCACACACAGGGATACTGAGTATCTAGGTCCATGATGAAAGCCTTACTATTCAAAAGCCTTATATTGTCAATACACAACTGCTGATAGAGTAACTAGAGTGGTTGAATCTCAAGAACAAACCTCAAAAATTCTTATATAGCAACAATCATATCATCCATCACATCATCCATTTTCTTTATAAGATTCTATAAATTAGGGGGTATAAATAGAGTAGGCTAGATACCGCATACATATTAGAAATAATATATAGATGGCCACTGACTATTTTGTATCTTTTAATTTATAGAAACTTATCCAAAAAATACATACATTTCACGCCATTACATCTCACATATGAGTACTTAATCAATTCTTATGATAAGAGTGATTATTTAAATTAAACATACATTCACATGTGCATCCATCATCATCATTTAGATCATACTATCTAATCATATATCTATCATCTAGCTAGTACATGTCATCAATACACTACATACATATAGCATAATCAAATCATTATCTAGGCATTGCATTCATCATTGTGCCATAACATAAAATCAAAACAAAAATATTTTCAAGCATCGACTGGGGCAATATTGGTATCATACCTCCCCTAGTCAAAAAAATCAAACAGTTAAGCAATCAATTACAAAAAGCCCCAAGGAGCACAAGCCCTTTGGTCAAAAATAAAAAGCCCCAAGGAGCACAAGCCCTTTGGTCAAAAAAAAAATCCCCAAGGAGCATAAGCCCTTTGGTCAACTTAAAAAATGCCCCAGAGGAGCACAAGCCCTTTGGTCAACTTAACAAATGCCCCAAAGGAGCACAAGCCCTTTGGTCAAAAATAAAAAGCCCCAAGGAGCACAAGTCCTTTGGTCAAAAATAAAAATCCCTAAGGAGCACAAGCCCTTTGGTCAAAAATAAAAATCCCCAAGGAGCACAAGCCCTTTGGTCAAAAATAAAAAGCCCCAAAGGATCATAAGCCCTTTGGTCAAACCCAAAATGCCCCAAGGGGCATAAGCCCTTTGGTCAACTTAACAAATGCCCCAAAGAGCATAAGCCCTTTGGTCAACTTAACAAATGCCCCAAAGGACGCAAGCCCTTTGGTCAACTTAACAAATCCCCAAAGGAGCACAAGCCCTTTGGTCAACTTAACAAATGCCCCAAGGAGCACAAGCCCTTTGGTCAAATTAACAAATACCCCTAAGGATGCACAAGCCCTTTGGTCAACTTAACAAATGCCCCAGAGAGCATAAGCCCTTTGGTCAACCCAAAATGCCCCAAGGGGCATAAGCCCTTTGGTCAACTTAACAAATGCCCCAAAGGACACAAGCCCTTTGGTCAAAAATAAAAGGCCCCAAAGGGCATAAGCCCTTTGGTCAACTTAACAAATGCCCCAAAGGATGCAAGTCCTTTGGTCAAAAACAAATGCCCCAAAGGACACAAGCCCTTTGGTCAAAAACAAAAGGCCCCAAAGGGCATAAGCCCTTTGGTCAACTTAACAAATGCCCCAAAGGATGCAAGTCCTTTGGTAAAAAACAAATGCCCCAAAGGACATAATCCCTTTGGTCAACTTAACAAATGCCCCAAAGGATGCAAGTCCTTTGGTAAAAAAAAAATGCCCCAAAGGACATAATCCCTTTGGTCAACTTAACAAATGCCCCAAAGGATGCAAGTCCTTTGGTAAAAAACAAATGCCCCAAAGACATAATCCCTTTGGTCAAACTTAAAAAATGCCCCAAAGAACGTAAGCCCTTTGGTCAACCTAACAAAATGCCCCAAAGGAATCACAAACCCTTTGGTCAAATCACCCCACAAACATAGCAATCTACGTTTTTGCTCAGTGTTGTGTTTTTCCACACAACGCATCACAAAAAGGGGCATCTGTAGACACCTAAAACGTGTCATGTTTAGGAAACCACTCATATGAGCACATCTAAAGACCATATGTCCAATTTTGGACCTTTATAAGAGCAATCAGTGGTCCTAACCACTCAAAATGGCATTTTTAACCCATCCAAGCTTAGTCGCTGTAAACTAGAGTGGCTGGATCCTGGCCGCTCAAGCTGAGAGCGGCCAGACCTTAGCCGCTGCAGACGATAACGACCAAATATTAGTCACTGCATACGATAGTGGCTAAGTCATAAAAAGCATTTTATCGACAAACAAGCCTAATTAGGGGTGGAAGTGTTAGTTTACATACAATAAAGTGAGCGGGGACAACTTTGCATTCCCCCTCACAACCAATTTACATGGGAGACTCAAGTCCAAAGTTAGACTTCAATTAACTGACCTTCAAACATAAACAAAGACAAAGCTTCTCATGCTAACAACCAGTTTGCATAGGAGACTCAAGTGGGTAGTTAGACTTCAGTTAACTGGCCTCCAAACATAGACAAAGGACAAAAGCTTCTCATGCTAACAAATAGTTTGCATAGGAGACTCAAGTGGGCAGTTAGACTTCAGTTAACTAGCCTCCAAACATAGACAAAGGACAAAATCTTCTCATGCTAACAACCAGTTTGCATAGGAGACTCAAGTGGGCAGTTAGACTTCAGTTAATTGACCTGCAAACATAGACAATGGACAAACACTTCTTATGCTAACAACTAGCTTGCATAGGAGACTCAAGTGGGCAGTTAACTAGCCTCCAAACATAGACAAAGGACAAAAGCTTCTCATGCTAACAACCAGTTTGCATAGGAGACTCAAGTGGGCAGTTAGACTTCAGTTAATTGGCCTCCAAACATAGACAAAGGACAAAAGCTTCTCATGCTAACAATCAGTTTGCATAGGAGACTCAAGTGGGCAGTTAGACTTCAGTTAACTAGCCTCCAAACATAGACAAAGGACAAAAGCTTCTCATGCTAACAACTAGTTTGCATAGGAGACTCAAGTGGGTAGTTAGACTTCAGTTAACTGGCCTCCAAACATAGACAAAGGACAAAATGCTTCTCATGCTAACTCTCACTATGCATGAGAAATTCATTCCTAGGGCTTGGACATAGACCTAGGGTTTCATCTATAAAAGGTGCAAGCATGAGAGCACCAGAGGAGGATAGAGGATCAGATATCAATTCTGAGACCAAGGATGATCTTTTAGCAGACTTCTTTGAGAGAGATTTTCTTGGAGAAGATATGCAGCAAAGCCCTATCGGATTGGAGAGAAGATCTGAGCACCCTTGAGGAGCAACGAGGTGCTAGCCAACTGAGAGGTAATTATCCGTGCACATACAATATTCATTTAACATTAATAGCAAGCTTAAGATCCATAGCCTTGGAGCAAGAGAACAGGTTTCATTCTAGCGGCCGTTGTCTTGGACAGTGGCCCGTAGGCCTAGTCTAGGGTTTTGGTATTAGCTTCTTTCATTCTGTTTTCCTTATGTTTTCATGTCATTAGCATAAGATCCATTTTAGCATTAGTTTCATTACATTGAGCATATTTCCTTTCATTATCAAATTTATTGCTAACAAGCCTCATCTAAGGAGGCAATATCGGACAACTAAACGTGTATTGTTGTTTCAATTGCATATAGGGCCATAGGTTCACGAGACATAATCCACGACATACGAGAGCAAGAGGATCCATCCGGGAGACATACCTAGAGAAGGAGGCATCTGTAAGCCCTCAAAAATTTCCATGTGTGGAACTAGGAAGTATTTTAGAGTGCGCCACCCCTTTTGCAAAAGGGGACATCTCTTCATCCACTTGTAAATCATTGTATCAAGATGGGTATCCCTAAGAGGGACCGACATGTAACCGAGTTTCAATATTAATGAAAGATCTATTCTTTGTCATTTCTGTGTTATATGCTTCTCGTAATATTTTAGCTTCATTTTGGGTATAATAATAACATCGCAAGTAGAGTAAAGAGTGGTGCACGCGTCTTGGGGTCGCTACAATATCTTTTGAAACCTCCTTTGCAATATCCTTCGTTGTGTCTTGAGATCGTCTTACCTTGGACATTTGGGATGTGGTTGGTTTATAAGTGATTTGATTATGCAGAAATTAGTTTTATTGGAAAAAAATATTTGTCTCTGTTGCGTTTAATTTTACGTACTTGCTGCTCTTTGTTCACACCGAATGATATTTTCCTCGCCTGTACTTGCTGTTGGGATTTTCTAACTCCGGTAATGCGTGATGCTGTCCAAAAAATTCTATATGCTAACTTTGTTGGCGACTGTGGCCTATTGTGTAACAGTTCCTTTTGTAATGGTTAGAATGTGTGCTGAAAATAAAAAGTAACTAGAGCGGGGTGGGGAAAATGTTTTAGGTATTTTTAGCTCTGATCCAGTTGTTATGAACCTGCAACTTGAAATATGAATTGAATGCAGAAAAGAATCACTTTTTGAATAGAATCACAGTTTGTATTGAAAGGAAAAAACCCGTAATATAATAATTTAATGTTCTTGGATGATCTTTAGAGCATCTTCCTTGTCCTATTTACATCTATCTAAAAGGTGTGAATGGTGAAGGGATGTGTCCCTTTATAATACAATATAATATATAATATGATTAAGAGTTACGTTAGGAGGGTCCTAACAGAGTGTATCCTTGAGCCTTAAATTTTAATTCTGCCAACCTAGCCAAGGCTATCATGTACTATAATTATTATGGCCTCAACATTCTAACTTTAGCTTTAATATCATTCTTAAAACCACTCACAAAATAACTTTTGAAGAATTTGAGACTCAAACCAATGGTATGGTTGGTCATTTTTTCAAACTGATTTTGATAATATCGAATGGTTGAAGTTTTTTTATGTTTAGAAAGGGTTCCTATAAAATATTCAAACTCACTAGTACCAAATTGAGTGAGTAGTTGTTTCTCAAATTCAAGCCAAGTAAGATAGGGGTTTTCTTTCCTGAGTGATTGAAACCAATACAAGGCATCTAATTAAAAATTGAAAGAGGCAATTGTGGGGCACATATAATAGGAATTATTAGTAAGACTAAAATGTCTTTTTTCTTGACACAACCATCCCTTTGGATCCTTTCCATCAAACTTGGAAAAGTCTAATTTGGGAAGTTTAAATCCATTGTTATTGGGGGCTTCCCATTGTTGATTATTGGTTCCTTCATCCTTACGATCATGAGAACCAAATTGACCATATGTGTGAGTGTTATTAGTTAAACAACTTTCCAAGTCTATAATTTTTCCATTCAATTCCTCCTTTTTATTCCCTTACCACATAGGTCAAGGAGTCATGTAGAGATTTGATATCCATCCTTAACTAATTTAAACCATCTATTAACTAATGTTCCAAATGCTTTCACCAAGACTCTACATGAACAACAATTTTTTGATCTAATTCTTATGCCTTTTGTTGTTCCCTAGTGCCTATAGCCATGCTCTATGATTTTTGACCTTTTGATGATACTTACTAAAAATAGAAATACTATTTTGATAGTTACTATTTTTAGTAATGATCTTAAAAATATGTTTAGGTGCTATATATCAAAATTATCACCTCAAAAAAATGATTAGAATGGGCTAAGTCTTCAAATGACATTTTTTTACACTCTAGAATTTTTTTTAGAGGGAAGTGTTGTCTTCAAGTGTTAGATTTTCTCCTGAAGTCTTGGTTCACTCCAAAAATTAGATTTTGTTTGATAGCCTCTTACTAGGCTCTACACTGTCTATTAGTGACACTATGCTATCTGACATTGTTTTTTTATTGATACTATAGCTCACTATCTATAATAATAGTCTTGGAAGGTTATTACTGATATTTTCTCTTTCTATTATGATTTCTAACTATCATAGATAATTATCACTAATGCTGACAAACTTTGTCTTGATTTTTTATTGACTCTAACTGAATTCATACCTAAATTTTATTGACTACTCTTGATAGAACCTATCTTGACTATTACTTTCACCACCAATTTTTTCAACTATTTAATACAATTTTGTATGGGATAGTGAAATCTCTTCAATATAAATAGGGTACTCTAGGCTAGGGCGTATATACTATCCATAGCTCTCTAATATATTATAGTGATGAACGATAGTGTGTGGACCAATATTATAGGCCACTATTCAAGGAGGATTCCGTGCATACCCTTGAACACACTAACCGCTTCTCTAACAATATGGGAGGATGATCTTCTCAAATTCTATGTTTGGTGCACTATGAAATATATATGATCAAAAATATTCCTAGGTCTAAAGATTTCTCCTAATCCTAGGGGGTCTCTTGATATGCTTGAAGATACATGGGAGCATAATTTTGTCTATGGGTGATGTCTAAGGCCTAGGTATTGAAGCTTATTTTATCCTCACTTCACTAGATGCTTTATGGTTAATCTAGCTTAGGTAATAAGGAAAAATTTTCTATGATATTTTAAAACCCTCAACATAGGATTTTTAACCTTTTAAACTAGAATAGGAAAAACAAGTCTTATTTTTTTTAGATGATACTATGCAAAAAAATAAAAAAATAGGAAATTTATACCTAATAGTCAAAATAGTAGGGTAAGAACTATGAAATTAGCAAAAAAAATAACCCTAAAAAGTGTTTTGATACCACTTTTTAGAAAATTTCTAATTAAAATAAGCACATCCACATAAATATTGTAGTAAAAGCAATAATTTTATGAATAAAATATTGTAATGTGAAATGTAAATGCAAAAATATCACAAATCACAATACAAAATCATAGGCCTATTCGAGGGAGAAACCTCCTTCAATACTTTGATTCAATTATGCAAAAATATACATCCATTCCTACCCCTCATATTTTTAAAGACTCTTCATAACCCTACCTAACACTCAAGGTTGGCTTACATGCAAAATGCCACTTGAGCTAGAATATTCTACCAAATAAAATAGTTACATTCTTTATAATAGTTACATAAAATGGTTCCACTTGTCTAGGATCCTATAGTTCCACAAAATATTACATAATATCATTATAAAACAATTACAAAATATTATAATGGGATCCCCATGTTAAGAAAAGGGTTATTACATAATAGTGTTAAGATGGAGTCCTAACAATACACTCTAAATATTTCATTTCAAACTCATTCATCATAGCTTTTTGAATTCATATTTTATTTTTGAGTTGTTGCTAATATAAATAAGACATTATACATTCAAACATACAATAATAATATCATTACCTTCTTTATTGGAGTAGAGGGTAGGCTCACTCTTGCTCCTTTTAAAGCCACTTTAATACAAGTATCCATCTATATGGGCATACCAAATACTTAGTGCTTACTTGAGTCCATGCAAGGCCTTCTTCAACTTGTATAAATAGTCTTATTTTCCTTTAACCTCAAAATATTTCAGCTATTGTACATACACTTATGCTAAATACCCATTCAAGAAGGAACTTTTCACATCTGTGTAATGCACACTCCATATCCTTTAGTTTTCCAAATTAATAACTATTTTGACCATTTCTTTTCTTGATATAGGTACAAATATTTCTTCATAATCAATTTCATACCTTTGTGTGAATATTTTAGCAATAATTTTAGCCTTATGTCTTTCAATATTTCCATCATTGTTATGCTTGGTCTTATAGGCCCACTTGGAATCGACATATTTCTTACCATTGTGAAGTTTCACAAGATCCTAAGTATCATTATTTTGAATGGAATTGATATCTTCTTGTATTGCTTGAACCCACACACCATTAGTACAAGCACCTTCAAAATAAAAGGATTCAAACTTAGCTTAAGATATTAAAGCATGACTAATTAACTCACCTTTAGGATCTTATTCATCATCTCCATATATGTGCAACTTTCAAATATTGAAGCAACTTGATCAACTTCTTGAGCTTGGCTTCTTGTAAGCCTCCTTTAAAAATTCTTATCAAGCATTTGATTTGGTGACTGAGCTTGAAGAGTTACCTTCCCCTTCTTAGTCTTCATAAGATCAATAATGGGTGATGAATGTAACAACCCATATCTAACACACTTGATTGTCCATCCAACCTTGCACACTGGAAATACAAAGTAAAAATTTTTACTGGTTTCAAGATCTAGATATGATATGAATTTAAATTTTTGATGATCACCCAATATTTTATTAGTACGAGGTATAGAAAATATTATGTTTGGGAATATTGATCGTTGTAGATGATCTTCCAAGTGGTTGAGATTCTAGATCCCGTGGAAAAAGGTACCTTTTGTGAACCTATCCTCTTGCCCTAAGAACCCAGATTCACAGCTAGGGTTATCCTCTAGGTTCCATAACACCTAAAGGGTGGATGTATATTTTCAACATCCCTTAGCATGGAGGACTTAGGTTCCTTTGGCCTAATTTCTATCCTAGATTTTAAGCATGCAAGGGGGTAGTGTAAATATACCTTGTGCCTAGTTGAGGGTCCACCTTCCCTAGAGTCAACTAGGGCATACCATTACCATAGCTTAGGTCCAGATATCTCTTGATATGGTATGATTTATGCGAAGTTATCCCATACCAACTTATCGCTAGTCTACCAGCATGAGTGTCTAGTTATTCTCTAGCATTAGTATCCTACCAGTTATCTCCCAACTGTACAATGAGCAAAGGACCCCTTACCATACTACGCATGAATATTTAATAGAAACAAAAGTTGCTTTTCTTTAGACTATGCTTTGCTTTCATTTCTAATTAAAACTAAATATTGTTTTCTATCACACTATTGCTTTGTACCTCCTCGTTCTCTTATGAGAGAATAAAGTCAAAGAAGTTACTTTAAGTAAAAATAAAATAAAATAAAATAAATAGTTATATTACAACTCTTCTCATATTTTAACATCTGGTAATAGTTTAATTTTGAACAATCTTTCTTCAATATAATCTATTTAAATAAACTATTTTTTTAACTTTATTTATGTTATAGTTTCAACCTAAAATATTTGAACTTGCCTACTCTTACAATTTTTTTTTATATAATTGAACAAACTAATAATTATATCTACTTCTTTCCTTTCCCAAAGTAAACCTCATGTTATGGCCTTCCTTCAAGTAATATACTCTTTTCATTAAAAATTAAAAGTAAAATAACAATAGTTTCATTTTTTGATCAAAATGTAAAGTAAAGCATCACAATAAAACATAATACACCATAAACACATAATATTATTTATTTTATATAAAGCATGATATATCTTACTATTTAATTGATTTCAATCGTAAAGACATATAATAAGATTTTCATATCCTAAATGAAGCATCAACTAATAATTTATGCTATGTCAATAAAAGATAAAATAAGTAAGTATCGTAAATTAAACTAAAGTCTAATATCTATTATTATTTAATAAAAATGACTTTAACTCCTATTTTAAAACACACTCATATTCAACAACCTAATGCATTTTAATTAAAGTACATTATAAGATAAAATGAATAAAATTCAACCACAGGTGGTCTTCCTCTTCACATTTATTTATTTATTTCATATATTAAAAGCTAAAATAAACTAAACTGTTTATGTCATTTATATTGGTATTATTCAACAAGTCAACTAAAGGTATTTATTATTTAACCAAATATAATATGCTAAAAAGGTTTTATTGAAATAAATACATAATACAAAACTTCAAGAAACTATTAAGCAATAGTTCAGAGACAACAAAGCTAACCCATATTATTATATTACCCTAATTATAATTTTAAAATTCATCTTAATATTTTCATAAATATCACATTGTAACAAATAACTATTGTGAAATCAAAATACACAACACTTACATTGGAAAATACTGTGAATGCTTAGGATAAAGGAAACCATTATCCAATGCTTGTATCAAGATCCTTTAAGAGTTAACATGAAATCTACTGTAACTTTGGCTAATAAAAGTTAAATTAGATTCTATAAGTGAAAAGACAACAGTAGACAATTTGCTTAGAAGCCTATTCTAGGTTTTAACACAACGCATAGGAGGTAGTCAGGAAACGACATTAATAACTTCTAAATTTTAAAACATAGGAGTACACAAATAATTAAATTTCTAATGCATTCATAGACCAATTGTTAAGTTAAAACCAACTAAATAATTTTTTTTACTAATGGAATATGTATATGTTGATTTTTCCATCCAAAAATTAATTAATATCTTAGCATTTGGAAGGTAAAACCCTTTAACGAAAAACCTTACAATATAGCAAGTAGAACCTAACCTTTTTCTAATATTAATATTTTTTAAATTTTCTGCAGCTTCTAGCACAGGTTTCAACCCATTTGGAGGTCTTTAATTAAATAAAAATAAATAAATTGAATACAATCCAAAATAAAGGCTCACGATAAATAAACTACAATTACATGAAATAAATTCACCAAATAAAATAAAGGAATTGTTATTACTAAGTTTCAACACTTGAAAATATGTTTAAAGAGTCGCTTGCCCCAAAAAATCTAAACTTATATACAATTTACAACACCTCCAAATGAGTCCAATAGTATTACATCTAGCATTTGGACTCTCACTACTAATAATGGTGTAACATGAGTAAAACTGACACCAGGGACGTAATTGCACTTTCTAATCATATGTTGGTTATAATTCCAACCATAACCAAACTGTATCATTTGTCTTATAAATCCAAGATGGTCCACCCAAGCTTGCTGGCCGACACCTGAAAGGTTTACATAATATAAACCAACAATAGAGATTGGATCTCCAATTCAACATAGGCCTCCACCAATGGCTTTCCCATGCGGGTTCACCCGCTTGACCGCCCACTTGAGTGCTACCCAACGAAAAGATAGTTGGTCGTAGCATGTTGGGTCAACACATCCCAAAAATAAAGTATGCATCTAAGTGAATACAACACTCAAAATTTGACAAATCGAAATAAGAAATCCACAACACAAATTCATTGGCTTACTATTATCAAGTTCATAGTTTTATTATTATTTTTTGTTAGTAAATTATGTATTTCAAAAACAAGTGTAGATTAGCATCGACTACTCAGACCTACTCCTATCCCAAGAGATAGAGAGTTTACTTTACCCCACAAGTATTATTAGATGCCCAAACATCGGTATAACCAACTGTGAATACACCAAAATATCGTAAGGTAGAGATACATAATTATCAAGCTCATTATATAGGGAGGACATTCCAAATACTAATATAAATAGGTGAGAACACAAGAATCATTCACAAGGTAATCAAGTTCTTTTATGCAATGTATAACCAGTTTCAGTCAAACACCTTTCTAACAATAAGCAGTAATATATAACAAGCATACATTTGTAATTAAAAATAGTATAGTTAACAATTTTTGACTTGATGAACTTTCAATGGTAATTCAAATGCTCCTCCAAACAAATCCAGTGCACAAGACACACATCAACCTTCAATCGAACGTATATTGTATTCATCCAAATACACAATTGATTTAAACTGTTATATTCATCCTTATATAGAAATTAGATACATGGTTTTGGTGACATGCATATAGATCTAAAGTATGGCCCAATATTTTATGTAATCTGAAGGAAGGCCATAACATTTCATTTCATGTCTAGATGGTTTCAGGATCTAGACATGATATAAGGTACAACTTTTGACTATCACCCAATATTTTATTAGTACAAGGTATAGAAAATCCCACATTTGGAAATATTGACCACTGTAGATGATCTCCCAAGTGGTCGAGATTTCCAGATCTCATGGAAAATATACCTTTTTATGAACGTATCCTCTTGCCCTAAGAACTCAGGTTCATGGTTAAATTTATCCTCTAGGACCCATAACACCTAGAGGATGGATGCATAATTTCCCTGACCCTTAGCATGGAATACATAGGTTACTTTGGCCTAATTTTTGTCCTAGATTTTAAACATGCAAGGGGGTAGTGTAAATATACCTTGTACCTAGTTGAGTGTTAGGATCCTATTCCTAACACAATTTATTACTTAAATCACCATTTAATTAGTATAATTTTTTATTGGGACCAACACGTTCCTTCAATCACATCATTTTAATAAGTATTTATAGACCTTTGCATGGATGTTTTAGAGCATCATTGAAGAAAATACAATATATTTATTTAGTGACTTGGTTAAAACCTCCATTGCAAATAGTGATTCATATCCATAAACGTGATTCTTTTTCATTCTATTACAATTATAAAATCTCTACTCTATGCAGTTGTAGGTTAGGACTAGAGGATCCTACCATTTTGGTATCAAAACCTTTTTTTTTTCAGGGAGCCTGTGCAAAGAAGAGAGAACAATACATCTTGCTTTTCCAATATCATACATAACACACATCTAGAACCTCTACATCGACATCACAAAATGAATTCTACAATATTTGATCGCTCTCTAAAGTCATAACACACAGGCTTTGACATCAGAGGAACAAAGGAACCAAATCCTCCATAAAACGACGTCCAAAAATAGCTCAAAATCCAAAAAATTTTATCCCTATGCATTTTCTTGTAAAATCAGAGTTTAACTATGATGATAGGTCAAAAAAATCTTAAATTTCTCTATAGTAGATTGATCATAAGATAGCAAGATAAATTTTTATCTGGTCAAATTCAAATTAGGCATAAATTGGCAGCAACATCATCATCCATGTTGTACAGAGATTTTTTTCGACGTCTCCTATAACTCCCAATGAAAAAATTAAATTTTTTTATTAAATTTTCTAAGGTTGCGATGACCGATAGTAAAATTCTAGAATTGAAGGTCATCACAATTTCAAGGGGATAAAATGGATTATCCCACATATGGTGGGCAAAGGGAAGTAAAGGGGTTGAAAGGCCAACAAATGCCTATTTACAATCGTGACTTTGGTCATGTGGGTCAAGTGACCTTCGCGCACCGAAGCCACATAGTGATTGGCTAATGCATTGTGCCATAAATATCGTATCGCCAACTAGGAACCACTATCACCTCGAGTATCGCGTTGCCTCTACTCCACCCACTCCTACCACTGCCTTCGCTCCATCCTGCTCCTACCACCACCTTCACTCTATCCTGCTCCTACCACCGCCTCCGCTCCACCCTGCCCTACCATAATTTTTGCTCTGTCTCTACCATCAACAAAAAAATTGAACAACAAATTTTTGAAATTGCAATAATTGTGACAATTTTCACAAAAAATCAACTTTTGCAAAAAAATTGTTTAACAACCTTTTAAACAAACTTTGACCAATTTTTTTTGCAAAATTACATATATTCTGCAAACTAACTAGGAAACCATAAACCAAAAACCTACCATGGTAGATGGACAAAGATTACAATATATGGCAAAATATATTGTGAAATAAGTCTCGAAAGAGGTCCTGCAAGGAATTACGATTTGGAAATATAATATAGAGGATAAGATAGCTGCAAAAATAGCAAAATTAACTATGAAAATTAACACCTCCAATACAGAATTGTAATGACCCAAAAACACACAAACAAAAACATACAAAAATAGAAAGAGTTTTTTTTCCTAAGGAGAGAGACTCATGAACCCTTCATGAACCCCTAACCCAACCTAATATTTACCTAATATTTAAATCCCCTAAGTTTTCCTGAAAGCTACATCTCACGAGATACCCTACCGCAAATCCACTTTGCATAGGCGTAACATGTGTTACTGCAAACAAGTCTATCTATCTCATCACTCTTGATGAGTTAGACTTATCACCCTCAGTCAATCGAAGGTATACACGCATCACCATACCATACACAAGCCATTATGTGTAGGTATGCTACGAGTATCATGAGTTAAGCTATCCATCTCATCTATCTGATGAGCTATCTTAACTCAGATGTAGTCTCTCCACAACTTAGTCTTTTATCTCCCTAAGGGGTCTCAATTCCCTTAGGTCTCCTATGTTCACCCTAAGGGGTTCTCAATTCCCTTAGGTCACCTCTGAGTTCACCCTAGAACTCTACTCTTGATCTTATCATTCCAATCAAACAAGAATACACCTAGATTTTAAAACAAGCAAAGCATAGTCACTAAGCATCCAGAAAAGAAAAGAAAAGAAAATAAGGATCAATACTAAAAGAGAATATCATCAAAGAATAGAGAATCATACACATTTTAAATCCAAATATAGTATTAAAGTAAAAACACCTTCTCTACACCAATAACCAGTTATTGCATTAAATATTTGCATGGTAAGTCCATTTTACTCTAAATATTATTACTATCAGCATTAGGGATATCTCCCCATAATTCTAGACTACTTGAGCATAAGTAAATAAATATAAAATACAATTACCTAGTCTTTGGTTCCATTGAACTCCTCGCTTCTCCTTGCTTCCCATTGGTTCTTTGAGGGTAGTAGGGGATCAGGATACTCATGGTTCAAGATAGGCATGCCTCTAAATGCATCTATTCATTTACTTTACCAAATTGCAACTATACAAAATTTAATTAAGTTTACAACCATCTAATGCATAATGGATTTTATAAAAGACCCTTTACTTTTATTTTCACCTCTCATGTTCTCTTAGAGAGTCATCCAACATGTGCCACTTAGTTCAAGGTCTCACTTCAATCAAATCTATTCATGTTTTAAAGCATTAAAGTCCCATACCTTTAACCTCTAAAACAAGTCCTTCAATCATTCCCTAAATCAAAGCCCCATAACTTTAATTCAAAGAATAATTCTAATCATCGACTTAATTCATATAATCTCAATCAAATCCAACCATGTTTTAAAGCATTAAAGTCCCATACCTTTAACCTCTAAAACAAGCCCTTCATTCATTCCCTAAATCAAAGCCCCATAACTTTAATTCAAAGAATAAATCTAACCATCCATTTAATTCATGTAATCTCAATCAAATCTAATCATGTTTTAAAGCATTAAAGTCCCATACCTTTAACCTCTAAAACAAGTCCTTCATTCATTCCCTAAATCAAAGCCCCATAACTTTAATTCAAAGAATAAATCTAATCATCCATTTAATTCACATAAGCTCAATCAAATCTAATCATGTTTTAAAGCATTAAAGTCCCATACCTTTAACCTCTAAAACAAGTCCTTCAATCATTCCCTAAATCAAAGCCCCATAAATTTAATTCAAAGAATAAATCTAACCATCCATTTAATTCATGAAAGCTTTGTCATCAATTCTATAACATAAACTTAGTCATCAATTCTATAACATAATTATGTTACCTTATGAAACACTCTAAAATAAAATCTACATCTTAGACATACTTAATCAAAGATTTACAACCTTATTGGAAGATTCATAACCTTAATTCAATATTCTTAACCTTATCCAAAGACTCACTACTTTAATTAACAAAGTAGCCTCTTCATGATCTTATTGAGCAAAGGTCTTACTTTAATTAAAGTCACATAGTTTATATCTTTATTTAAAGGTCATACTTTAATTAAAAACTCCTAAGATAATTTTCAACCATCAAAGGTCTGTTTTTAATTAAGGACCCATAAGGTGTTTCATAAAATCAAAGGTCTATTTTAATATTTATTCCATAAGACATCTCATAATAATAAAGGTCTGCCTTAATATTTATTTTATAAGACATCATATAATATTCAAAGGGCTGCCTTAATATTTAATTTATAAGATATCATATAATATTCAAAGGTCTGCCTTAATATTTAATTTATAAGACATCATATAATATTCAAAGGTCTACCTTAATATTTATTTTATAAGACATCTCACCTTACTATTATCCAAGACCTTAGATTATTGAAATCATGGTGGAAGTAACATAGCTTTAGTAGGGAGGTCAACGATGGCTACCTTGGAGTTCAAGGAGAGGACAACTAGTCGCTCTCCACTCTACCCAGGATTTCATTAACTCAAATATTTTGTTGCATGCATGATGGATTTCCTAGACGCGGTGCTTCCTCATTCTTATAGTGGAAAAAATATAGCTACAACGTTCTCATAATCGCTTATTGGCTCTTCTAGACACAGTGCTTCCTCACTCATACAGTGGGAAGTCACAACGTTGCCATCAATGCTTGGTGGCTCTTCTAGACATGGCACTATACTTCCTCATGTAGTGGGAAAAACATAGCGTTGCCATCAATGCTTGGTGGCTTACAAGACACAACACTTCCTCATGTAGTGGGGAAAACATAATGTTGCCATCAATGCTTGGTGGCTTACAAGACACAACACTTCCTCATGCATTGGGGAAAAACATAGCGTTGTCATCAATGCTTGGTGGCTTACAAGACACAACACTTCCTCACGCAGTGGGGAAAAATAAAGTGTTTCCATAAATGCTTGGTGGCTTACAAGACACAACACTTCCTCACGTAGTGGAGAAAACAGAATGTTGCCATCAATGCTTGGTGGCTTACAAGACACAACACTTCCTCATGTAGTGGGAAAAATACAATGTTGTCATCAATGCTTGGTGGCTTACAAGACACAACACTTCCTCACGTAGTGGGGAAAACACAGCGTTGCCATCAATGCTTGGTCTATGGTGAGGCTAAACTTTCATAAAAGTAAACAGTAAAGATGCTCACAGGGAGCCCAAACCAACCATAGATTTTTTCCTGTGTTTAAATTAAAACAACTAAGCTTCAAACATTCGGAGGAACTTAACATGCTACAGAGGGGTTTTAACCAGGTTCCATACTATTTTCACATCATAAAAATAAAGCATGCAATGGTAAGCTTAGAAACCTCCAACCTTTGTTCTCCTGCATGCTAGAAACCAATAGCTCCTTCATTAGTTCCCTCCTTTGCTCGTTGTGTGCTCCTCTACATTTTCTCCCATTTCCTCTGCCTCTCTCCTCTGCGTCCCCTCTCCTCTTCCTTTTCCTTTCTTTTTCCTTCCTTACCTTATGTACCCTTGCTCCTAGGTGGCCCATCTGCATCCACATCTCTTGAGATCCGTGCCATCCTTGCACCTCCTTTCCCTTCAATGTTATCGTCCCTCATCTCACCTTACTTTGATGGCACACATTCTCCTATCCCTTATTTCCATTTTGGAAAAGAATAGAGCCTCCAGGTCATTTACGTAGGTTGCACTTCATATGGAGAAAAGACATTATAATTTTTAAATGAAAGTAGCATCCCTTTCAAATAAAATATCCCTCAAGATATTTTATTTCCACTTAAAAAAATATATTCCTTTCCTTTTTATTTAAAATAATTTCCTAATTGTTTTCTTTTCTTTTTTTGAATAAAATATTTCTATCTATTATCAAATGGATTTCTTTCATTTTTTTCATTTATTTCATTTCACTAAAGTTTATTAATGAATTTGCAATATCATTAAAATAAACTTCTTCAATTACTTTTAAATGAATTTTTCATTTATCACAAAGATAAATTTTATTAATGAGTTTAAATGAACTCACATCATCATTTAATCAAACCTCATTAATTTGTTTAAATGCACCTTCAATTTTCATTTAAACCTAATCCCTTTTTTCTTCATAAAAACTGATGCTCACATAACATTTCAAAATAACCATTTACTTTATGCAACTACATGCATTTTTGTAGTTGTTCTACTATTGAAATTCCAACATTAAGATACCCAAGTCATAATGCAGGAAAGAGCAATCAAGTTTACAAAGCAACAAAGAGGGAATCTTTCCATCAACCCAATCACCCATCTCAGTCGAAGATTTTATGATAGCTACTAGGCTATCAACTAAGGCTCAAGGCGATCAATCATTGACGATTATCCCTTCCGATAATGCATGCCTATATGAAGGTATCTATCCATGTTACCTCCGAGTACCTTAATCATCATTTCCCCTGATCTTAAGTACCCTCATTTCTGGTGGATGTTTCTACCTTCTCCACCTATGAGTGTACCTGATCCTACACACTTGGCAATATGTTAGCAATAACATGCCCTTCTAAATCAACTAAACATCATATAGTTGGTTCAATTGTTCAAACTAGGTATCACCACATCATAGGTTAATACATTGTTTCTTTGTGCCAAATTGTCCGCTAGGGAGGGTCATGACATCCTCCCCCACTAGAACTAAACATCGTCCTCGGTGTTTCCAGTTTCTTTAGTTTTTGATAGAAAAATAAAAATTATTACATTATATATCTTCAAACAAAAAGGGAAAATATTTTTGCATAACCTCCACTTTCTCCCAAGTGGCATTTTTCTCATAGAACTGGTCCCACTGGACCTTACATTGTTCAAGAGTCCTATTTCGCATGGACTTAGAATGAAACTCGAGAATATTCATCGGTAGTACTTCAATGGCCTCCGGATTTGCCATCTACAAATTAGAAACATCCCACACATGTTCAGGGTCAGCAACATACTTCCTAAGCAAGGATATGTGGAAAGTGTCATGGATTTTGGATAGATTCGGTGGTAATGCAAGTCGGTATGCAACCGAACTGATATTTTCCATGATTTCAAAGGGTCCCACAAAATGTGGATCCAACTTCATGGATTTAATAGCACTCTTCTTTGGCTTAACCCTTAAGAACACCTTATCTCCAACAGAATACTCTCTTGGAGTCCTTTTTAGATCTGCATAACTCTTCTGCCTATCCGCAACCTCCTTAAGCCTTTGCCTAATTTCCTTTAGCTGATCTTCCATTACCCTAACCATTTTTGGCCCAATCACAACTCGATCTTCTAGGTTATCCCAAGATAATGGTGTTCTACACTTTCACCCATACAAGGCATCGAAAGGTGCCATTCCTAGCGAGGAGTGATGTCCATTATTGTAGGTAAACTCTACTAAAGGTAGACAATATTCCTAGTGAGACTTGTGATCCATGCAGTACATGCGAAGCATGTCTTCCAGAACTTGGTTTACCCACTCCGTTTGGCCATCATTTTTAGGGTGGTAAGCTGAACTCATATTCAATTTCGTACCAACTGCACTATGAAGGGATTTCCAAAATTTAGAAGTGAATTTGGAGTCTCTATCTGAGATAATTACCTCAGGGAATCCATGCAATCGGAATACCTCTTTGATGAATCTGCTAGCTACTACTTGAGCATCATCCTTAGTATTCCCTAGTATGAAATGAGCAACCTTAGTCAGTTTTTTGACCACTACAAAGATGGCATCATGTTGGTACCGAGTTTTGGGTAAACCCACTATAAAATCCATGGATATAACCTACCATTTTTGCGTAGGTATCTCATGCAAATATAGTTTTCCTACAGGATGCTGGCATTCTGCCTTAACCTTCTGACATTCGAGGCATCGAGCAACAAAATCTATGACATCCTTCTTCATTCCTACCCAAAAGAAGGTTCTTTTCATGTTTTCTCGCATTTTGGCTCCTCCCGAATGAGCAGAATAAGGAGATCTATGGGCTTCTTGCATTATCAAGTTCCTTAAATCACCCATATTTGGTATGATGACCCTTCCCTTATAACATAGAAAGTCATCCCTCATACTAAATTCCTTATTTCCTTCAGGATCTCTGTTCATCTTAACTCGAATTTCCTGGTAGTACTCATCCCGAGATTGCTCCTGTCTCACCCGATCCATAAGGTCCAAGTGAATTTTAGTTATAGTTGCTATATATTTTCTCCTACTTAAAGCATCAATGACTTTATTCTCCTTCCCTTTTATGTATTCAATCTTGAAATCATACTCAATGAGGAATTCCACCCATCTTCTCTATCTCGCATTGAGTATTGGTTGAGTGAATATATACCACAGACTTTGATGGTCAGTCTTTAACTCAAAGGGTCTTCCCACCAAGTAGTGGCACCAAACCTTTAAAGCATGCACCACTATAGCTAATTCTAGATCATGCGTAGCATAATTAACTTCATGCTTTTTGAGCTTCCTTGAAGTATATGCCACTACTGACTCTTCTTGTGAGAGCACCCCTCCTAATCCTTCTATTGATGCATCTGTGCATACTGAGAAGTCCCCTTGTGGATCGAGAACCTTTAGTATTGGTGTGGTAGTAAGATTTTGCTTTAGTAGTACAAAAGCAGCCTCACACCTTTCTGACCACTTGAATTCCTTTCCCTTCTTCTGAAGGTTAGTTATGGGTCCAAAATTTTTGGAGTAATCCTTTATATAATGTCTATAATAGCCTGTTAACCCCATGAAGCTTCGTACTTCAGTCACATTAGTAGGGGGTGGCTAATTTAGGATAGCCTCTATCTTCTCTGGATCCACAACAATTCCTTTTTCTGATATAACATGTCCAAGATATCGTACCTCTGGAACATAGAATTCACTCTTAGCCATATTTCCATAAAGTTGATTCTTCCTTAACAATTCTAACACGATCCTAAGATGTTTATCGTGTTCTTCTTTATCTCGAGAGTATATAAGGATATCATCTAGGAATACCAAGACAAACTGGTCCAAGTGTCTTCGAAACACACTGTTCATCAAGTTCATGAAAGCAACTGGGGCATTAGTCAGTCCAAAGGGTAGAACCGTAAACTCATAATGCCCATACCTAGTCTTAAATGTCATTTTGTGAGTGTCTTCCTCACGAATCCTTAACTGGTGATACCCTGACCTCAGATCGATCTTAGTAAACACCTTGGCATCCTTTAGTTGATCAAATAAATCTTCAATCCTAGGTAAAGGATATTGATTCTTGATTGTAGCCTTATTTAGCATCCTGTAATCAATACACAATCTTAGCGAACCATCCTTCTTTTCATGAACAAAATCGGTGCACCCCATGGTGACACACTTGGTTTTATCAAACCTTTCTCCAATAATCCTTGCAATTGAACCTTCAGTTCTTGCATTTCAATAGGATTCATCCTATACGGGGATCTATGAATAGGTTTGACTCCCATCATAAGTTCAATTGTGAAGTCAAATTCTCGTACAAGAGGTAGTCCAGGTAGGTCCTCCAGAAATACATCCTTAAAATCTTGCAGAATTGGGTGTTGCCTTAGTATTTCACCTTTCTCGTGGTCTTCCACTTCATTAAGTTTTACTACATACACTATTCCTCCTCTCTTTAGGGCCTTTTTTAGTTGCATAGTTGACAACATCCAAGGCTTAAATACCCCTTGCTTGCTATGAATTATGAGTCTCCTCTCACCTTCTTCTACATACTCAATCCATCGGTCTTGAAAATTAATCAAGGCTTTATGAGCTTGTAGCCAATCCATCCCTAGGATCACATCAAAGGCATGAAGGGGAGCTACATATAAACATCATTCCGTAATCCCATTAGATATAGTGACTTCTACCATAGGATAACACTGGTTCACCGAGTAGGTCTGCCTAGAACCATACTCAACCTTCCACCCTTGAGCCAAATGTCTTGGCCTTTTCGACACAGTCCTTGCTAGACTAGATGAAATAAAACTATTAGTGGCTCCACTATCTATCAAAATGTTTACTTGCTTATTAAAAACCTTACCTTTCACAAGTAATGGGGTGGCTTGTCCCTCTAGCTTCTTCTTCCTGATTGTGGCATAGATATGATGTTTCGGTTCCTTTCCTTTTTCATTAGTTATGCTAGTCCTTGCTTGATATGGAAACTGATTATAGTAATGAGGTCCTCGATAATTATAACACCCTTCCTTTCTTTTTTTTTTGTAATTGTAACACCCTTCCTTGGTTCCTTGCTATTTTTTAGGTTTCTGATTCCCTATCTTAACTTTTTGAGCTGGAGCTTGCAACTTCTGTTGTTGAGGTTTTGTATTATTGGGTTTGTGATCCTTCTTATGAAATCTCTTCTTGAACTTCTTCTAATTTCCATTAGGTTTCCTCTCAAGATTTTGGGGGTTCTTAGCCTTTCGTTCTTGATCAGCCTCCCATTTAACAAACCCATCACTATTCCTCTTCTTTAGCTCTTACCGAGCTTGCTCGGATAAGGTGTCATACTTAAAATAGAAGTGTGACTCTACCTTCTTTGCTAGGTCATACACCTTTTACAATGACTTTGGCTCCTACATGTCTACATCATGCTTTATCCTAGACTCCAAACCAAGAGTGAACTTGTGGACCCACATTTTCTCATTATAAATAGGTACATACTTAAACAATCTCACCAACTTCTTGTAGTACACTTCCACTATGTTGGTTCCTTGTCTTAGACTAGAAAATTCCTCAAACTTCAAGGCATAGAAATGCTCTGTTAGGAATATTTTCTTAAATATTTTTATAAACTCCTCCCATGGAGTGTCAATAGGTTCAATATTAGTTTCCTCATAGTGGGTTTCCCACCATTCCAGAGTAGCCCCTTCCAGGTTGATCGTAGCCCAAAGTGTTTGAGTTCCTGATGAGTAGCCCTTTACCATAAAGTGAACCTCTACTTCTCTCAACCATGCTTTCATTACATCCCCTTTACCCTCCCCATAAAACTTGGAGATACTAATGTTTTTCATGTCCCTAGCTATCTCCTTTTATACCAGGGCTTTGGATTGCACTTATTCCGTAGTTAGTCCACTACTTGGACTGACCTTTGAGCCTCTAACTTGTGAATTTTGGTTTGCAGTTGTTTTCTACAATTGTCTTATCTAATCCTGCATAGGAGCGACTATTGTGGTGAGGTCTTCTACCTCCCTATTGGGGCTTGTTGGTCCCCCATCCTAGTTTTCTTCTTCAACATTACTTTGTCAAGTTTTCCTAGGTGTAGGTCTCCCTCTTCCAGTCTTAGGTGGCATCTTAACCTGATTCCATCCAAGAAAGAAGATTAGATTACAATTTTATCTAAGTTGTATCTCTAATTCAAGCCATAATACAGAGTTCTCTTGCTAGATGCATTAACAAGTCTAACTAGGGTAATATCCCAGGTTAGGATGTATCATTGATACCGAAGCCCATACTAAGGCATCCTACATCCACTCGCCCTTGGGGTTGATTCCCATCAGATCTTAGCAAATAGGGTTTTCTAGGTCATCCCAACTTTAGCCTTTACCTTAAGCAAGCCTTCAATGGAGACATCTAATTCCCTTCAGCACACATAGAAGCTCTATACCCTCGTACCTAGTGCTCTGATACCAAATGTAATGACCCAAAAACACACAAACAAAAACATACAAAAATAGAAAGAGTTTTTTTTCCTAAGGAGAGAGACTCATGAACCCTTCATGAACCCCTAACCCAACCTAATATTTAAATCCCCTAAGTTTTCCTAAAAGCTACATCTCACGAGATACCCTACCGCAAATCCACTTTGCATAGGCATAACATGTGTTACTACAAACAAGTCTATCTATCTCATCACTCTTGATGAGTTAGACTTATCACCCTCAGTCAATCGAAGGTATACATGCATCACCATACCATACACAAGCCATTATGTGTAGGTATACTATGAGTATCACGAGTTAAGCTATCCATCTTGTCTATCTGATGAGCTATCTTAACTCAGATGTAGTCTCTCCACAACTTAGTATTTTATCTCCCTAAGGGGTCTCAATTCCCTTAGGTCTCCTATGTTCACCCTAAGGGGTTCTCAATTCCCTTAGGTCACCTCTGAGTTCACCCTAGAACTCTACTCTTGATCTTATCATTCCAATCAAACAAGAATACACCTAGATTTTAAAACAAGCAAAGCATAGTCACTAAGCATCCATAAAAGAAAAGAAAAGAAGGATCAAGAAAAGAAAGATCAATACAAAGAATAGAGAATCATACACATTTTAAATCCAAATACAATATTAAAGTAAAAACACCTTCTCTACACCAATAACCAGTTATTGCATTAAATATTTGCATGGTAAGTCCATCTTACTCTAAATATTATTACTGTCAGCATTAGGGATATCTCCCCACAATTCTAGACTACTTGAGCATAAGTAAATAAATATAAAATACAATTACCTAGTCTTTGGTTCCATTGAACTCCTCGCTTCTCCTTGCTTCCCATTGGTTCTTTGAGGGTAGTAGGGGATCAGGATACTCATGGTTCAAGATAGGCATGCCTCTAAATGCATCTATTCATTTACTTTGCCAAATTGCAACTATACAAAATTTAATTAAGTTTACAACCATCTAATGCATAATGGATTTTATAAAAGACCCTTTACTTTTATTTTCACCTCTCATGTTCTCTTAGAGAGTCATCCAACATGTGCCACTTAGTTCAAGGTCTCACTTCAATCAAATCTATTCATGTTTTAAAGCATTAAAGTCCCATACCTTTAACCTCTAAAACAAGTCCTTCAATAATTCCCTAAATCAAAGCCCCATAACTTTAATTCAAAGAATAATTCTAATCATCAACTTAATTCATATAAGCTCAATCAAATCCAACCATGTTTTAAAGCATTAAAGTCCCATACCTTTAACCTCTAAAACAAGTCCTTCAATCATTCCCTAAATCAAAGCCCCATAACTTTAATTCAAAGAATAATTCTAATCATCAACTTAATTCATATAAGCTCAATCAAATCTAATCATGTTTTAAAGAATTAAAGTCCCATACCTTTAACCTCTAAAACAAGTCCATCATTCATTCCCTAAATCAAAGCCCCATAACTTTAATTCAAAGAATAATTCTAATCATCAATTTAATTCATAAAAGCTCAATCAAATCCAACCATGTTTTAAAGCATTAAAGTCCCATACCTTTAACCTCTAAAACAAGTCCTTCAATCATTCCCTAAATCAAAGCCCCATAACTTTAATTCAAAGAATAAATCTAACCATCCATTTAATTCATGAAAGCTTTGTCATCAATTCTATAACATAAACTTAGTCATCAATTCTATAACATAATTATGTTACCTTATGAAACACTCTAAAATAAAATCTACATCATAGACTTACTTAATCAAAGATTTACAACCTTATTGGAAGATTCATAACCTTAATTCAAGATTCTTAACCTTATCCAAAGACTCACTACTTTAATTAACAAAGTAGCCTCTTCATGATCTTACTAAGCAAAGGTCTTACTTTAATTAAAGTCACATAGTTTATATCTTTATTTAAAGGTCATACTTTAATTAAAAACTCCTAAGATAATTTTCAACCATCAAAGGTCTGTTTTTAATTAAGGACCCATAAGGTGTTTCATAAAATCAAAGGTCTATTTTTAATATTTATTCCATAAGACATCTCATAATAATAAAGGTCTGCCTTAATATTTATTTTATAAGACATCATATAATATTCAAAGGTCTGCCTTAATATTTAATTTATAAGACATCATATAATATTCAAAGGTCTGCCTTAATATTTAATTTATAAGACATCATATAATATTCAAAGGTCTACCTTAATATTTAATTTATAAGACATCATATAATATTCAAAGGTCTCCTTAATATTTATTTTATAAGACATCTCACCTTACTATTATCCAAGACCTTAGATTACTAAAATCATGGCAGAAGTAACATAGCTTCGGCAGGGAGGTCAACGATGGCTACCTTGGAGTTCAAGGAGAGGACAACCAGCCACTCTCCACTCTGCCCAGGGTTTCATTAACTCAAATGTTTCCTCGCATGCATGATGGCCTTCCTAGCCATGGTGCTTCCTCACTCTTATAGTGGGAAAAACACAGCTACAACATTCCCATAATCACTTATTGGCTCTTCTAGACACAGTGCTTCCTCACTCATATAGTGGGAAGTCACAATGTTGCCATCAACACTTGGTGGCTCTTCTAGACATGGCACTATACTTCCGTACATAGTGGGGAAAAACATAGCATTGCCATCAACGCTTGGTGGCTTACAAGACACAACACTTCCTCACATAGTGGGGAAAAACACAATGTTGCCATCAATGCTTGGTGGCTTACAAGACACAACACTTCCTCACGTAGTGGGGAAAAATATAGCATTGCCATCAACGCTTGGTTATTTACAAGACACAACACTTCCTCACATAGTGGGGAAAACACAACGTTGCCATCAACACTTGGTGGCTTACAAGATACAACACTTCCTCACACAGTGAGGAAAACACAATGTTGCCATCAATGCTTGGTGGCTTACAAGACACAACACTTCCTCACGCAGTGGAGAAAAACACAGCATTGCCATCAACGCTTGGTGGCTTACAAGACACAACACTTCCTCACACAGTGGGGAAAACATAGTGTTGCCATCAATGCTTGATCTATGGTGAGGCCGAAATTTCATAAAAGTAAATAGTAAAGACACTCACAGGGAGCCCAAACCAGCCATAGATTTTTTCCTATGTTTAAATTAAAACAACTAAGCTTCAAACATGTTGGAAATTTTGAGTCAACATTGTCATTGATGTCAAGGAATAAGCTATTGTTGATGTCAAAAGGTCAAGAGGAACAATGCAAAGGTTAAAGGCAAAAGAGCTTCATAATATTTTTAATATTATGTGGAAGCATAAGTTAAGAGGGTTTTCATTAAAACCATGGTTGAGAAAAAATAAAAGGTTTTTCATAAAAAACCAAGGAAGCTTTTTGAAAAGCCCAAGGAGGTTTTAATATTTATTTTATAAACTATTTAAATTAAAATTGAATTTAAATTTTATAAATATATATTATTTATACAAAGTGGTAAAATCAAAGAAGGATTTGATAAAGCCAAAAAGATTTAAAAGTTAATTTATAAAATTTAAATTCTAAAGAATTTAATTAATTTATAAATTAATTATTCAAATTTTAAAGGCGTCGACGTTTAAAATTTAAGGAGGAAATTAGTATATAAACTATATGCTTTAGTGGCATTTAAATCATCCTTCATGCAAAATAATAAAAGGTGTAATTGCTGTGTTTTGAGAGTTCGTGTGAGGAAGAAGACAAACACCTTGTCTTAAGTGCCAAAAAAAGGGTTAAGACTGTCGTGGGCTAAACCTTCATATCCACCGAGGTAGGATGGCCTAGTGTCAAGTGGATAAAGTGCTAAGGCGTTTGTGGGTGGAGTGATCCACGATCGATTGGCAGTAGCATCTTTTGGTGTGTGTGCTTTGAAGCGTCGAGGAAGCGACACATGATTTTTTGTTATTGGCGCATGTAGAGAGAAATATATAGCATGTTGTGCTCTTGCTCTCCAAACGAGTGCCTATCTCGTGTGGCAGTTGAAGCCACGACTAGGGCACTAGTAGAGGCGGCATCGTGAGTTCAAGTCTCACCAAGGCAAAGGTAATAAATTTTTTAATATGTGTTGTGATGCCTAAGGTTTTGACATAAGGTCCTAGGGAGTTAAAAGGGTTAATTAAAAAGAATTTTAATTAATCATCATTTTTGGTTAATTGGAGGAATAACGAGTTAGCTTTATTTTTAAATAAAGTATTTGTGACATATTGGTTTATTGAAGATTTAAAGTATTGAGAGGACTTCTTGGCATTGATTTACTTTGAAAAGGAGATTGTATTGACATGATTTCTAGTATTAAATATTATTTAAATTGGGAGATTATAAGATGTATTTTATCAATCATTTTTGTATATGTTGATGGATGCTTTCTTTAATATGGAGTGATAAGGTGTATGTGTGTTTTGATATTTGCATTGTAATCTTGAGAGAGAGTTTTAATCTTCTAGCCTTCCTTTGAGCTTGGCAAAGAATTTTTTGTGGTTGTGGCAGATATTTGAGGTTCCTTCATCGTCAATAAAAAGGTATGAGCACATTCTTCCATATTTGAGTTGATTGGTTGGTTTTCTAGAAAATAAGTTTGTAGTGAAAAGGACTTGATTAAGGTTTCATTATTGGGTGTGTTGAGTTAATGCTTCAAGGTTTTCTGAGATAAAGAGTTTCTAAAACATTATTTTATAAGCATCATTGTTGAAGCCATTGGTTGTGCGAAGAACTTGATCTAGGGTTTGAAAAGAACATGAGTATCATTGTTATGTGAGATTGTTTTATAAGCATTATTTTTGAATCCATTGGCTGAGTAAAGAACTTGAACTAAGGTTTGAAAATAACATGAGTATTATTGTTATGTGAGATTGGTTGATAAGCATTGTTGAAAACATTTTGAGTAAAGGATCATATGCTTGGAATAGGGTTTGTAAGTAAGAATTTTTTCATTTAGTGATTGGGTGAGTAGAGTTGGTTGAGCCTAGTCAAGTGGATGTGTGAAGTGATTGTTCAAGTTTCATAAAATAAACTATTCTATATTCTAAATTTATTTGAGAAAGTGATTGAGTATTGAGTTGAAGCATATTGAGTCTCTAACAATTCTCTGTATGTTTCTGAAAGAGTGATTGAAAGTGATTGAGTATTGAGGTGAATGTGAAGCATATTGAGTCTCTAACAATTCTTTGTATGTTTCTAAAAGAGTGATTAAAAGTGATTGAGCATTGTGATGAGTATAGATCATATTGAGTCTCTAAAAATTATGTTATGTTTCTATGATATTAAAGAAGTTCTAATGTGGACTTGTTGAGCATATTTGAGGTAAGTATTTGAGAAGACTTGTGGATAAATTTGAGTAAGCTTTTGTGGAAGCTTACAATACAGATTGAGAGTAGATTTGGATAAGTTCTTGTGAGGACTTGAGGACAGATTGGTGTGAGCTTTTATGGAAGCTTACAAAGTAGATTTGAGATAAGTCTTTAAGAAGACTTGAGAGCAAAGTTGATTGATTGATTTGTTAAAACCTTGAGTTAAGGTTTGGGGCAAATCCATCATATTTGATTTGATATTAAGTCAATATTTGAGTTAAGGCTTGAATACAAAGATTGAGGATAAATTTGTGCTAGACCAAAGGACTATGTTTAATGTGGATTAGAGGACATACGTTGAGGGAAAATTTGTGCTATAATGAAGGACTATGTTTAGTAAAGATTCAAGGATAGATTTTGGTGCAAATTTGAGGATGGGTTTGTGCCAGATAAAATATAGAGACAGAGTAGATTTTACTAGACTGAAGGACTGTGTTTTAGTGTAGATTTGAGACAAATCTTTAGAGGTGATAGAGTACAGAGAACAACAATATCCAATGGATAGAGATCCATTAGCCAGGGTAGTGAGAACAGGTGTCTTCAGTGGATAGAGATCCATTATCCAGAGCAGTGGGAGCAATAGTTCTTCTAGAAGATCACCAGCCATAGCAAGAGAAGAAAGAAGTTGTCCTATGGATAGAGATCCATGAACTTGATTAAGGGGGTTGGTGTCTCCCTTGGACATATGTCCATAAAAATTGTAATAGGGAAAGGATTCCCAAGATATTTATTGAGAAAATATTAGTGAAATATTTTCATATTTTCTCCATGGAGTAGCCCACATTGGGTGAACCACGTTCAATTGGTGCTCTATTGTGTGTGATGATTTGTGCATTTCTTTGGTTATTGCTATTGATATTGACATTGATTATATTGGATAATACTATTTAGAAAATAAAAGTAAAAAGTGGTCTTATACTTCTCACCCCCCTCTTAGTATAAGCTTGTGTTCTTCAATTGGTATCAGAGTTGGTTCCTTCAGAAAGGATTTAACGTCGTGAAGGAAGATCTTACAAGAGCACAAATGGCAAAGAAAGGCAAAGGCAGAACCATGAGACACAAGAAGAAAAGAACACACATGGTCATGAAATAAAAAGAAGATGAGTTTGATATTATTGTGTTGGGAGGAAAAATGAAAATAGATTCAAAAGATGAATCAAGCAATGGAGAAAATATCAGATTGATAAATTTTTGTACTAGATGTAGGAATGTAGGTCACCATGTAGCTTATTATCCACAAGAAGGTGAAGAGTGCTTTGTTTATGGTAAACTTGGTCATGATGCAAGATATTATCATGGGTTAAGCAGTAGTGAAGATGAAATGGATCTAAATGATAATAGGTACAATCAAAACAAGTATGAAGAAAAAACTTTACTTTCAATAATAGAAGAAAAATGAGATGCTCCTATAGAATATCAAAGAAAGAAAGGAGAGGAAGATTCATAAAAAAAAATATAAATCCACTCTTAATGAACTTGTTGAATTAAAAAGAGGGAATTTAGAATTGAAGGCTCAAATACAAGAATATGAGAAATGTAAGATAAAGCTTCTACAATATCTCTCTAACTTGAGATATAAGGTTGAAAAGGCAAGAATATTTGAAGAAGGTATGATTGAACAATCAAAGGTAAAAATGATAGAATGTGAAAGACTTATGGTTACTATTGAAAAACTAAAAAAGGAGAACTCAGGATTAAGGGTTCAAGCTCAAGAATATGAGAAAGCAAAAGAAAAGTTTCTACAGGAACTCACAAACTTCAAAATTAAGGATGGACAAAGCAGACAAGGAAATAAGTTATTTCAAAGGAAAAAGAGGAGCTACTATGCAGATAAGGCAAGTAAGTACTCAAGTGAAAGTGATGCTAGTTTTTTAGATAATGATAGAGCTGGAGTCCTATTTATGATTGAATAAAAATAAGTCTAGAAAAGGGCACCAATGATTCTCAAGTGTTTTAGATGTGGTAAATTTGGACATCTTGAAGATAGTTGTACAAGGAATGGTTATAGTTTTAGTGATGATGAATATGAGGATGCACTTGAAGGACCATATGAAAATATTCTAATGGCATTAGAAGAAGGATAAGGTGATCCTATAGAAGACAAGTCAAAAGAAAAATAAGATGTCGAAAAAGGAAAACAAATAGAAGAAGAATCAGATAAAGAAGGATATGATCTCAAGGGAGAGCTTGTTTATGCTCTTGAAACAGTAAAGAAGGTAAGAAAGCAAAACTCTAAATTAGAATCTTAGTTTCAAGAATGTGATGATGCTTATAGAGGATCTAGACAAATCAAAGGCTAAGACAAAGAAGTCAAGGACAAGCTAGAAGAAAATGTCTTAGAATGTGAAAAGCTAGAACAAGAGGTGGCTTCATTAAGGATGGAAGTTAAAAACTCCAAATTCAAGCTACAAGAGTTAAAAAATAGCTCAAAGAACTTAGATAAGTTCATCAAGATACAAAAGCCTACATCAAGCAAGATAGGTCTTGGATTTGAACATGAACAAAATAAATGGGAAGGAAATTCAACCTCAAGTTCTGAAGGAGAAGACACTTCAGAAGAAGAAACCTCAGAATAATACAGTGTAAGAGAAAGTGAGACATCTGAGGATGATTTGGACAACAAAAATTTCAACAAGGACACAAATAATGCACCGAGAAGAAACAAATGGAACAACAATCAGAATAGGTCAAGAGAGACTAAGAGACCAATGAGTTTGAGACAAGGAAAATTCAATGGAAGATGTTTTTCATGTCATAGGTTTGGGCACATGGCTTCACAGTGCAAGACACATGAAAGATAGGAATATGGGAACAGACAACTTTTCCATGGGTATTGCTACTCATGTAATCAGTTTGGTCACAAGGCAATTAATTGCAAGGTTCATGATAGAAGAAGATATGGCTTCACTAGGAGAAATCCTAAAACATTTGCACCTCCAAGAAATAATAACATTAAGTGTTATAAGTGCAATAATGATGGACACATACCAAAGTGGTGTAGAGTAGACATTCCAAAATCAAGTATGAACAGGAACAGGAATAGGAAAAGGAATATGGATATGAATAGGAACAAGAATAGGAACATAGATATGAACAAGAACAAGAACAAGAACAAGAAAATGGATATGGACAGGAACATGTACATGGAAAGTAATAATTAAAGGAATCAAAAGGATCAGTTAAAAAAATAAGAAGATAAAGGTAAAGACCGGTGCTTTTTGGGAGTATAAATACTTCCACCCTAGAATTAACCACCTCAAAAGGAGGTGGGGGAGGGGCTAAGCTAAGAGGCTCATTCTTAGCCTTGAGCCCAAAAGGTGACCCTTTTCCATTGATTTTAAAGGGGGAGAGATTTGAGTAAGGGAGAGAGATTTGGTATTTGAGTAAAGAAGAGATATTTGAAAAGAGAATTGAACCAGGGGGGTAGAATAAAGAAAAGGTTAAGTTTCTGGTAAAAATAATTTGGGTTGCCATCAATGACAAAGGGGGAGATTATTGGACATTTTGAGTCAAATTTGTCATTGATGTCAAGGAAGGAAGTTGTCATTGATGTCAAGGAATAAGCTACCGTTGATGTCAAAAGGTCAAGAGGAACAATGCAAAGGTTAAAGGCAAGCTCTATTTTTAATATTATGTGGAAGCATAAGTTAAGAGGGTTTTCATTAAAACCATGGTTGAGCAAAAATAAAAGGTTTTTCATAAAAAACCAAGGAAGCTTTTTGAAAAGCCCAAGGAGGTTTTAATATTTATTTTATAAAATATTTAAATTCAAATTGAATTTAAATTTTATAAATAAATATTATTTATACAAAGTGGTAAAATCAAAGAAGGCTTTGATAAAGCCAAAAGGATTTAAAAATTAATTTATAAAATTTAAATTCTAAAGAATTTAAATAATTTATAAATTAATTATTCAAATTTTGAAGGCACCGATGTTCAAAATTTAAGGATAAAATTAGTATATAAACTAAATGCTTTAGTGGAATTTAAATCATCCTTCATGCGAAACAATAAGAGGTGCAATTGTTGTGTTGTGAGAGTTCGTGCGAGGAAGAAGACAAACACCTTATCTTAAGCGCCAGCGAAAGGGTTAAGAATATCATGGGATAAACCTTCATATCCACCGAGGCAGAATGGCCTAGTGTCAAGTGGACGAAGTGATAAGGTGTTTGTGGGTGGAGTGATCCACGATTGATTTGCGGTAGCAGCTTTTGGTGTGTGTGCTTTGAAGCATCGAGGAAGTGATGCGTGATTTTTTGTTATTGGTGCATGTAGAGAGGAATATAGAGCACATTGTGCTCTTGCTCTCCAATCAAATACCTAGCTCTTATAGCGGTTGGAAGCTACGGCTAGGGCATTGGTAGAGGCGGCATCGTGAGTTTGAGTCCCACCAAGGCAAAGGTAATAAATTTTTTAATATGTGTTGTGATGCCTAAGGTTTTGACATAAGGTCCTAGGGAGTTAAAAGGGTTAGTTAAAAAGGTTTTTAATTAATCATCATTTTTGGATAATTGGAGGAATAAGGAGTTAGATTTATTTCTAAATAAAGTATTTGTGACATATTTGTTTATTGAAGATTTAAAGTATTGAGAGGACTTCTTGTCATTGAGTTACTTTGAAAGGAGATTGTATTGAAATTAATTATGGTATTAAATATTATTTTAATTGGGATATTATAAGGTGTATTTGGTCAATCATTTTTGTATATGTTGATGGATGCTTTCTTTAAGATGGAGTGATAAGGTGTGTGTGTGTTTTGATATTTGCATTGTAATCTTGAGAGAGAGTTTTAATCTTCTAACCTTCCTTTGAGCTTGGAAAATAATTGTTTGTGGTTGTGGCAAATATTTGAGGCTCCTTCATAATCAAGAAAAATGTATGAGCACATTATTCCATAGTTGAGTTGAATGGTTGGTTTTCTAGAAAATAAGTATGGAGTGAAAAGGAATTGAGTAGGGTTTCCTTATTGGGTGTTTTGAGTTAACACTTCACGATTTTATGAAATAAAGAGTTGTTAAAACCTTTTTTATAAGCATTATTGTTGAAGCCATTGGTTGTGTGAAGAAATTGGAATAGGGTTTGAAAAGAACATGGGTATCATTGTTATGTGACATTGTTTTTATAAGCATTGTTGTTGAAGCCATTGGTTGAGAAAAGAACTTGAAATAAGGTTTGAAAAGAACATGAGTATTATTGTTATGTGAGATTGGTTGATAATCATTGTTGAAAATATTTTGAGTAAAGGATCATATGCTTGGACTAGGGTTTGTAAGCAAGGATTGTTTCATTGAGTTATTGGTTGAGTAGAGTTGGTTGATCCTAGTCAAGTGGATGTGTGAAGTGATTGTTCAAGTTCCATAAAACAAACTATTCTATATTCTAAATTGATTTGAGAAAGTGATTGAGTATTGAGTTGAAGCATATTGAGTCTTTAACAATTCTCTGTATGTTTCTGAAAGAGTGATTAAAAGTGATTGAGTATTGATGTGAATGTGAAGCATATTGAGTCTCTAACAATTCTCTGTATGTTTCTAAAAGAGTTATTGAAAGTGATTGAGCATGAGTATAGAGCATATTGAGTCTCTAAAAATTCTCTTTATGTTTCTATGATATTGGACAAGTTCTAGTGTGGACTTGTTGAGAATATTTGAGGTAATTCTTTGAGAATACTTGTGGATAGATTTGAGTAAGATTTTGTGGAAGCTTACAATAAAGACTGAGAGATATTTGGATAAGTTCATGTGAGAACTTATTAAGCATATTGGACAAGTTCTAGAGAGGACTTTAGGACAAATTGGTGTGAGATTTTGTGGAATCTTACAAAGCATATTTGAGATAAGTCTTTGAGAAGACTTGAGAGCAGAGTTGATTTGATATTGAGTCAAGCTTTGAGTTAAGGCTTTAAAATAGATATTGAGGATATATTTTTTCTAGACCGAAGGACTATGTTTAGTGTATATCATAGGATATATATTGAGGAGAAATTTGTGCTAGACCAAAGGAATATGTTTAGTACAGATTTGAGGATAGAGTTTGGTGCAAATTTGAGGACAGGTTTGTGCCAGACCAAAGATAGAGAAAGAGTAGATTTGTGCTAGATCGAAGGATTGTGTTTTAGTGCAGATTTGAGACAGAGTGTAGAGCATGATAGTCTCCAGTGGATAGATATCTATTAGGTAGGGTAGTGAGGACAAGTGTCTTTAGTGGATAGAGATCCATTAGCTATAGTAGTGGGGAAAATAGTTCTTCTAGAAGATCACGAGCCATAGCAAGAGGAGAAAGGAGTTCTCTTATGGATAGAGATCCACAAAATTGATTAAGGGGATTGGTGTCTCCTTTGGACAAAGGTCCATAAAAATTTTAATAGGGAAAGGATTCCCAAGAGATTTATTCAGAAAATATTGGTGAAATATTTTCTCCGTGGAGTAGCCACATTGGGTGAACCATGTTAAATTGGTGTCTCTATTGTGTGTGATGATTTTTACATTACTTTGGTTATTGCCATTTATATTGCCATTGATTATATTAGATAATACTATTTGGGAAAGAAAAGTAAAAAGTGATCTTATACTATGCACTCCCCCTCTTAGTATAAGTTTATGTTCTTCAAAATATTCGGAGGAACTTAACACGCTACAGGGGGGTTTTAAGTAGGTTCCATACCATTTTTCTAGTCATAAAAATAAAGCATGCAACAGTAAGCTTAGAAACCTCCAACCTTTGTTATCCTATGCGCTAGAAAACAATAGCTCCTTCGTTAGTTCTCTCCTTTGCTCGTTATACGCTCCTTTGCATTTTCTCCCATTTCCTCTACCTCTCTCCTCTATGTCTCCTCTCCTATTCCTTTTCGTTTCTTTTTCCTTCCTTGCATTACATACCCTTACTCCCAGGTGGCCCATCTACATCCACATATCTTGAGATCTACACCATCCTTACACCTCCTTTCCCTTTAATGTTGTCATCCCTCATCTTACCTTACTATGATGACACACATTCTCCTATTCCTTATTCCCATTTTGGGAAAGAATAGATCCTCCAGGTCATTTACATAGGTTGCACTTCATAGGGAGAAAAGACATTATAATTTTAAAATTAAAGTAGCATCCCTTTCAAATAAAATATCCCTCAAGATATTTTATTTCCACTTAAAAAATATATTCCTTTTTTTTTGTTATTTAAAACAATTTCCTAATTGTTTTCTTTTATCTTTTTTTTTTAATAAAATATTTTACGATAGCTACTAGGCTATCACCTAAGGCTCAAGACGATCAGTCATTGAAGATTATCCTTTTTGATAATGAATACCTATATGAAGATATCTATCAATGTTACCTCCGAGCACCTTAATCATCATTTCCCCTGATCTTAAGTACCCTTGTTTTCGGTGGATTTTTTTGCCTTCACCTACAAGTGTACCTTATCTTGCACACTTGGAAATATTTTAGCAATAACATGCCCTTATAAATAAACTAAACATCATATAGTTGGTTCAATTTTTCAAACTAGGTATCACCACATTATAGGTTAATACATTGTTTATTTGTACCAAATTGTCCACTAGGAAGGGTCATGACAAGAATTATCAACCAAAATGGATTCTGCACATCACTCTATGCACTTTGTACAAAACAAATTGACATTAATGCATAGCGGACAACAAAACACAATACCAATGCAACAATCGTTACTAGGGAGACCACATACATCAATACTCCCTTGTACCACAAAATTGGATTTCCAAAAATCTAAAGGAGGCAACCCCACAAATTGGATATATAGGGTAGACCAATATTTCTCTTTATATCAAATTTCGGAGATCCAAAAGGTTCGTATCGCATCATTTCACTTAGAACAAATCACTACACAATGGTACCAATGGTATGAAAAAATAAAAGGTACTCCCACATGGACCGAATTTACAAATAACCTAATGTTACGATTTGGTACAAGAAAATTTGAAGATTTCATAGGGGCTCTCACCAAAATTTGCCAAACATATACTATAAGAGAATACCAAGCACAATTTTAGAATTTTGCAAACCTTACATCAAGACTCAATGCATCATTCTTTCAAATTTGCTTCATCAGTGACCTAAAAGAAGAAATTCAATAGGAAGTACAAATACTCAATCCTATCGATATGATGCACACAGTGGCATTAGCACAAATGGTGGAAGAGAAGATCAATAATCAATTACAAATAGGAATATTCTCAATAGGGAAACCACAAAATATCTACACCAACAAAAAACTGAATAAAGTCATGTCAATTAAAAGAATTAGCCTAGAAAAAATGAAAGAAAGACGAGAGAAGGGCCTTTGTTTTCATTGTGATGAGAAATTCACCCCTAATAACAAATGCATTTTACCAAAATTATATATCCTAGATACACTTAGGTATTGCACTCCAAAAGAGGAAGATGACATCGAAGTCAAAGTGATAACAGATATTCAAGAAGAAAATAAAGAGGATAAAACAAAAATTTCCTTCATTGCTCTCGCAGGATGTTCAACCCCACAAAATATGAAGTTTAATGGGTAATTTAAGAAATAAAACCCTATTGTGCTCTTAGAATTTGGAAGCACACAAAATTTTATAGACCCCAAGTTGGCCAAACAAGCTAATTGTTTCATATATCCTTGTAATAACTTCAAAGTCATGATTGAAAATAGAGGAAAAATTATGTGTAAAGGGAAACACCAAAATATTAAACTCACTATGGGAGATTATAACATGAAAGGAGATATGTATGTACTACCATTAGGAGGATGTAACATCATTTTAGGAATATAATGGCTATGAATGCTCGCACAATTCAATGGGAATTTGAAGAATTATGGATGAAATTCACACAAAAATACCAAACATACATAATTAAAGGGTTAAAAATAGACCCTTCACAAGTCGTAAGTTCCCACATAATGGAAAAAATTATTCGTAAAGTAGGAAAATACATGGTTGCTCAACTGTTTTCCATGAAAACCACTAATGAAGAACAACCAAAGACACTTGAATTACAAAAAATCCTTGAAAGACACGATGAAATATTCAACAAACCAAAAGGATTACCTCCACAATGAATCCATGATCATGCCATTCAATTACTTTCGAGGCACCAACCTTCTAATATTAGACCTTATCAATACTCATATCTACAAAATATAGAAATAGAAAAATTAGTACAAGACCTACTCAGGGCAGGGGTCATTAGACCTAGTGTAAGTCCTTACTCTTATCTGGTCGTACTATTAAGGAAGAAGGATGGATCATGGTGCTTATGTGTTGACTTTGTGCCCTCAAAAAAATAACTATCAAAGATAAATTTCCTATTCCAGTCATCGATGAATTACTAGATGAACTTCATGGGGTTGCATATTTTTCCAAACTTGATTTACGATCAGGATACCATCAAATTTGAGTTAAATAAAGTGATATACCAAAAACGACCTTCCGTACTCACGAAGGATATTATGAATTTTTGGTGATGCCATTTGGTCTTACCAATGTCCCTTCTACATTTCAAAGTCCTACGAACAAGGTATTTCACCCTCTCATTTGAAAGTTTATTTTAGTTCTCTTTGATAATATTTTGATTTACAATAAAACATGGGAAGATCACTTAACCCATATAGAGAAAGCACTCAAGACCTTGAAGGACAATCAATTATATGCAAAGAGATCAAAATGCTCCCTTGGAAAGAAATAAATTGAATACCTTGGACATATTGTCTCCAAGGAAGGAGTTAAAGTAGACCCTCATAATATTGAAGATGTGGAAAATTGGCCTATTCCAAAACATTAAAAGGTTGCGTGGGTTCTTAGGACTAGCCGGATATTATCACAAGTTTGTCAAGGACTATGGCAAAATCTTAGCTTCCTTAAAATCACTACTTAAGAAGAATACTTTTTTATGGCCTCCAAAAGCTAATGAAGCCTTCATTACCTTAAAAACGCCATGTGTACCACCCCAGTCTTAGCCATGCCAGATTTTTCCCAACCATTTATTATTGAGAGTGACACTTTAGGATTGGGAATGAGAGTCGTACTCATGCAAAAGGAAAAACCTAGCCTTCACTAGCGAAGCATTCTAAAAAAATAATGTAGCATGTTCCACATATGAAAAAGAAATGTTACCCATTGTTCATGTTGTCCAACATTGGAGACCTTACCTTATTTGTAAACATTTCATTATCCGCATCGATCACCATAGTCTGAAGTACTTATTGGATAAAAATATAATCATACCAGAAAAACAAAAGTGGGTTATAAAACTACAAGGTTATGATTATGAAATCATATATAAAAAAGGAAAATATAACACGATAGTGGATGCACTTTCCATAAAGTTTGAAGAAATTCCCCAATTACATGATTTTTTCTACCCTATTCCTAAATGGATAGACCAAGTCAATGAAGAGTGGTTTAAGGACCCTACCACACATACCATAATTCAACAACTCCAAAAAAATTCCATGAGCAAGCCTCACTATTCTTGGAGAGATAACATACTACGTTATAAATAATGTCTTGTCCTCTCTCCTACATCCACCTATCATACAAAACTCCTCCATGAGTTACATGCTACACCCATTGCAGGACACTCTAGATTCCTAAAGACTTATAAAAGAGTGACTAGATATTTTTATTGGGTAGGGATGAAAAACAATATCAAGAAGTTCATAAAGGAATGTGAGACACGCCAAAGGCATAAGGGAGAAACAGTGGCTACATTGGGTCTTCTTCAACCTCTTCCCATGCCAACAAAAACATGGGCTGATATTTCAATGGATTTTATTGAAGACCTTCCGAAAGCTATGGGAAAAACAACTATACTAGTCATGGTAGATCATCTATCTAAATATACACATTTTTGCCCAGTAGGCCACCCTTATACAACTAGCACTACCGCTTAAATTTTCCTTCATAATATCTTTAAACTGCATGGTATGCCTTCCACTATAGTTAGTGATCGTGACACCACTTTCACTAGTAATTTTTAGAAAGAATTGTTTAAAATACATGGCACCCAACTTCATATGAGGTTTGCTTACCACCCCAAATGGACGGTCAAATTGAAGTTGTTAATAAATGCTTGGAAATCTACCTTCATTTTTTTATTTCTACTCAACCCCTTCACTGGGTTAAATGGTTGTCATTATCGGAATTGTGGTATAACATCACATATCACACGACCATTAAAATGACCCCATATGAAGCCTTATATGGCCAAACACCACCATCCCTTACTTCATATATTCTAGGAAGTATAAATGTGCCAACAATAGAGATGGAACTTTCTACTTGAGATAACATTATTTACACCCTTAAATAAAATATACACACCATGCAACACCATATGAAGCAACAGATAGACCAACATTGAATTGAGTGTATCTTCCAAGGAGATATGGTATTCCTTCACTTGCAACCATATCACAAAAATTCACTAAAAATCAAAGGCTCTTAAAATTTTACACCTATATTTTGTGGACCCTATAAAGTTCTACAATGTATTGGACCAGATGCTTATAAACTCGAGTTACCTGAGTCATACAAAATTCACCTTGTGTTCCACCTTTGTAATAGCACCATCACTAAAGTTTTGATTCAATGGAAAGATCTACCTCCGGAAGATGCCACATGGGAGACACTCCATCATATCCAGTAGAAATTTCCTCATTTTCATATTTGAGGACAAAGCTTTTTTTAAGGAGGGTGGCATGTTAGGATCCTACTCCTAACACATTTTATTACTTAAATCACCATTTAATTAGTATTATTTTTATTGGGACCAAATTGTCCTTTCATTCACATCATTCTAATAAGTATTTATAGATCTTCGCATGGATGTTTTAGAGCATCATCGAAGAAAATACAATATATTTATTCAGTGGCTTAGTTAAAACCTCCATTATAAATAGTGATTCATATCCATAAACATGATTCTTTTCATTCTATTGTAGTTATAAACTCTCCACTCTATGCAATTGCAAGTTAGGACCAAGGATCCTACCATTGAGGATCCACCTTCCGTGGAGTCAACTAGGGTCTACCATTACCCTAGATTAGGTCTAGGTATCCATTAACATGGCATGATTGATGAGGAGTTATCCCATACCAACTCCTCATTAAGTCTACCAACACCAATGTCTAGTTATTCCCTAGCAACAACATCTTTCCAATTATCTCCCAATTATACAATGAACAAGGGATCCATCATCATACTACTCATATAATGACTTAGAGGTGATGACCCATACCACTCCTCATCACTTATTCTTGGAAAAAGAACCTCCTGTCTTGGGTTGGATTGCCAGAAAGTGGCCATTCTTGAATCATAGTGATTTACCTACCTACAACCATCAATGTTGGGTAATTTATGATTCACAATGATTTTCCTTCCTGCAATCACCATTATTGGGTGTAGAAATCATGACGAATGTCCTTCCCACAATCGCCGGTATTGAGTGTTTTATGAATCATAATAATTTTTCTTCTCGCAATCACTAATATTTAGTGTATTAAAAACAAACTTAAGGGATAAACCAAGGTGCTATAGTTATTCTACTCAATGTCCCTTTATTATAGGTTAGTAACATATCCATATAAGAAATGATGGTCTAATTTTAAAACATTTCCATCATATGAATATTTAATAGAAACAAAAATTGTTTTTCTCTAGACTATGCTTTGCTTTCATTTCTTATTAGAACTAAATATTATTTTCTATCATACTATTGCTTTTCACCTCCTCATTCTCTTACGAGAGAATAAAGTCAAAGAAGTTAATTCGAGTAACAATAATATAAAATAAAATAAATATCTACATTATAACTCTTCTCATAATTTAACATCTGACAATAGTTTAATTTTGAACAATATTTCTTCAATATAATATATTTAAATAAACTAACTTTTAACTTTATCTATGTTATAGTTTCAACATAAAATATTTGAACTTGCCTACTCTTACACAATTTTTATATAATTGAACAAACTAATAAGTATATCTACTTCTTCCATTTCTTCTAAAGTAAACCTCATGTTATGGCCTTCCTTCAAGTAATCTACTATTTTCATTAAAAATTTAAAAGTAAAATAACAATATTTTCATTCTTTGATAAAAATGCAAAGTAAAGCATCACAATAAAACATAATACACCATAAACACATAACATTATTATTTTCTATAAAGCATGATATGTCTTACTATTTAATTGATTTCAATCGTAAAGACAAATAATAAGTTTTTCATATACTAAATGATGCATCAACTAATAAATTACGCTATATCAATAAAAGATAAAATAAGTATCATAAATTAAACTAAAGTCTAATATCTATTATTATTTAAAATATATATATGACTTTAACTCCTATTTTAAAACACATATTCAATAGCTTTATGTATCTTAATTAAAGTACATTATAAAAAAAAATGAATCGAAGTCAACCATGGGTAGTCCTTCTCTTTATATATTAAAAGCTAAACGAAACTAAAAATTTTATGTCACTTATATTGGTATTGGTATTATTCATCAAGTCAACTAAAGGTATTTATTCTTAACCAAATATGATATGCTAAAAAGGTTTTATTGAAATACATACATAGTACACAATTTCAATCAACTATCAAGAAATAGTTAAGAGACAACAAACAAACCCATATTATTATATTACCCTATTTATAATTTTAAAATTCATCTTATAAAGTAACCTTTTCATAAATATCACATTGTAGCAGATAACTATTGTGAAATAAAAACACACAACACTTACATTGGAAAATACTTTGAATGCTTAGGATAAAGGAAACCATTATCCAACGCTTGTATCAAGCTCCTTTAAGAGTTAATATGAAATCCACTTTAACTTTGACTATTAAAAATTAAATTATATTTGGGTGCAATCATACCAACATTAGTGTTGCAGAGATCCGCATACGGGTTTTTTAGGGTTAAGTTTTTGTGGTAGCTCAAGCGAAATCCACAGAGGACATAGTGAAAGGAGGGAATGAAAGATTTTTTTGCAGTGGCTCAGGTGACAATGGGAGTGACAAAATTACAATGTTGTAGAGATCCACAGATGAATTTCTAGAGTTTAGTTTCCTCACAATGTTTTAAATGACGGAGGGAGTGAAAGAATTGCAGAGATTCACAAATGGGTGATGAGCACCCGGTATGCTTATATTTTTGTATATGTACTAACGGTTTTTGTGTGGAAATATATAAGGATTTGTATATTTTTATGAAATATTATGTGTATTATCTAATCCAAGTGTGAAGTGTGTTTTGTGTAGTTATTTCCCAAATTTTGTTGTCTTTTACTCATTCGAGGTCCTACATGGACCTGGCATGGTTTTGTTCAATCAGATGAAGACATACGTAGGTAAGCGCCCTACTGAAGTAGGCATCTTACTAAAGTGGGCACCTTACTGAAGTAGGCACCTTACTCAAGTAGATGCCTTACTAAGGTAGGCACCTTACTGAATTATGTGCCTTACTCAAGAAGGCACCTTACTGAGTTAGGCGCTCTACTCAAACAAATACCTAGATTACACGTGTTGCCCAAAGACTGGAAGGAGACCTTGTCGACCACCATACCACGTCATCTATAGGAAACCGATGATGCATGAGTTGTCTTAGCCAGAGAAGGTGAACACGTAACCAATCGCAAAGACAAACCATACGAAACAAAAATTGTCCAATTGCAATTAAATGACGAAGAAGCTAATAATAGTGCAACGACTATAGTAACTAAACTATCCTTTTTTAGACTGTAATCAGGATTCCTATTGTAACATAACTACAACAGGAAGTTCTGTGTGTAGTATATAAACACACAAACTTCGGGGAAGAATTCTTTTATACTATTATCACATGTAATCATTATGCATTGATTAATAAAGCTTGAACGTTTTCCCTTATCTGCGTTCTGTGTTCGTGATTTGTTGGGTAGAATCTACTGGAGCTCGGGCCCACTCCAAGCCAGTATTATTCCCTTGTTCATAGTCTTTTCATATATTTAATTACGTGTGGTAGTATGTTTTGAAGTTCCTAGATTAAATCTAGTCATTTTATAGTTGTATTCTTTTCCTGGTAGACATATTACTGCTCTTAGTGTGGTGTGTTTACGTTTATGCATTTCATTTATATTTAAGTTTTCTTGGCATGGATGATACAAATAATAATTCATGAACATCCCCCAATGGTAGTTAGTGGATTTATCCCAAAGGTGGTAATGTTAGTAGTTGTAATCGTGGCACTTCTAAAGTCTATGAACTCCCAGGTTGACAATTTAAATGAGTATTGTGAAAATTATAGGATAAAATTAACCAGTGTTTAGCACCCAATATTTTGGTGTCATTGTCGGGGAATCATCATTAGTAAAATAATTCCATTACCCCTTAAAACCTTCTGCTTGACCTTGTATGAGTTCGCTAAGAAGAAGAGGACCCGATGGTCGTTTTATAAGATAGAACCAATCAAAAAAATTTGATTCAACCGATGACCTAGAATTTGAGCTAGATTCTCTTGACTAATCACCAGCAGTTCACTGGAGTTAGAGTCATCACTTTGTCTAGAGTGCCTCCTCATCCCATCAACCTAGGAAAGAACAGACTATTTTTAACCCATTGTTTAAAAGAACACCCTCGAAGGAGACCCTACTATGGAAATCCATAGAGGATTAGACAATTACACCAGCTGACTTAGGGGCTCTAACACAAAAATTCCTTAACGACCGAAGGTCCATAAAAGCTGCAAAAGAGACCACATTTCCTAAAAAATGGCTAAAGAAATCTCATCTGGGTTTAGCTTCCCAATATAAGAAGGAGCAGGGGAAACCAAAATAAAAAATATATCCCCTATCCATATTCCTACCTTCAGGGGATACCCGACAAAAGACCCTGACCTATTTTTGTTTAAATTTGATGTGTTGTGTAGATCCATTGATTACAAATTAGATGCTTAGAAGCTGAAGCTATTTTCGTCAATGCTAGATGACTTAGTCCTATGATGGTTTATTAGGTTGGGGAACAAACATATCACTACATGGGAAGAGATGAATAAGCTCTTTATAGAACAATATCAAGACTTTGGCAGAGCATGGGATTCCATGGAAGAATTCCTCAACATGACACAAAAGGAGGACAATTTCCTGGAATAATACTGGGAGAGGTTTAATTTGAACCTTCAATGATCTCCTCACACCAAGCTAGGAGATAAGTCTCTTAAAAGCATATTTTTGAGAGGACTTAACAATGAGTCACTGGAAATACTAAACATGATTTTAGGAGGAGACATTTACCAACATGTCATGGAAGATATCTGGCAGTTATATCATAATTACTCACAAAGAAGAGGCAAACTAGCTCCCAGGGCCATGAAGGTGACTGCATCGGTGACAAAGATGAAGATAGGCAACATGTTGGAAGATCTAAAAAGTGAAATGCTATCTTCTCTAGCATTACATTTGGATACGCTTTTTTTGGAGAAGAAGAAAAAAGAGAATGATGTAGCATTGACCTTATTTTATCCAAAATGTAGGGGAAAGCATGCTAGGAATGCGTTCCTAAAGAACAAGGTTAGATTATGTGCAGTTTGCCATTAAAACCACAAAAATTTATTGTTCCCGCAGTTACCCAATTCCAAGGAGGAGGTTGACATAACTGAAGCCTATTTCATGGGCAATCGAATAAATTGGTAGCAAACCCCTATGGGAAGTATAACCATGGGAATGCTACCCTATGGAGGAGGACCATATATACCACAAGGGTAGCCGCAACTACCCAATATGGGATGGTGGGGGTTGCCACCTTGGATGAACGTATCTCCAGGGGTAGCATTTAAAAACTAGCTACTGTGGTTGCAGTATCAGCACTCCAGGTAGCAATGGAGGAACCGCATTTCATGGAATTCCACTCCATAGAATATGGTATAGGTTCCACATCAACAAGGCTTACCAGTCCTACCTGTGGTGAGACCTGCACAATTACTAGCACATCCAACAGTGAACCTAAATAATAAGGTAAACCAGCCAACATACCAGGTAGAAGGAGAGATGTATTTGATGTACAATGTTAGTTGTAATCCTATTCAGCTTAGATCAGGCAAGTAACTATGAGTAGAGGCACCTCCCTTGGTAGAAGAGGAGGAAAACATAGGAAATTTCCCTCTGATAGAAGAGGTGGAAGAAGAGAAAGTTGTTGAGAAAATGGAAGCTTCGTTTCCCAAATGGTTGCAGGAACAAAGGAAGTTAATGCAACCATAATTTGACATCCTCTCAAGCTTGAGGAACTTGACAATCATGATCTCTCTATTTCAAGCCATATGAGATGTGCCCATATACACAAAGGCAATAAAGGAGCTATGTCTAAGAAAACTAGTATGCAAGGTGGCACAAACCATTAGCATCAAAGGGAAATTGGCTGATTTTATGATGGGGAATGCATATCATCCCAAATATGTAGACCCTATAAGCCTAGTGTTGATGGTAAAAATAGGAGGGTACTCACTAGCGAAGACCCTGGTTAACCTGGGTGCAGCCATCAACATGATACCATAGGAGATCATGCAAAAGCTGAAGCTTATGAACTTGGAACCCACTAAGATGATGTTACAACTCGCAAATCGGTCAACCATAGCACCAAAAGGGATGCTTGAAGACATAATCGTAACAGTTTATGCATGGGAATACCCAACTGATTTCTTGGTGCTACAATCAAAGACGAGGTTGGGCAGATACCCACTCATTGGATTGGCCATGCTTAGTTATGACTGATACCTACATTAGTTACTGCAATGGGATGATGATGATTTCTAATGGGTAGAACATAAAGAAATTGATTATCTCCCCTCCTGCTCAATTCATGGATACGTTGGGTGAACCCACACTGATCGAACAAGATGAGGATTCACTGTCCATGCTTAAACTAATAATGGCAGTCATAGAATTTGAGGATTACGATGATGAAGATGGTTCCATAACAGGATTCCTTCAAGGGGAGTCCTCCATAACCATTCCTGAGTCATCATTGGTCAGTTCCTAGGACCACCATACCATGCAGATTGATATTGAGCCTAGCAAGACATTGAAAATCAGTAGTGGATTGACCCCTGCGCAATTGACAAAGTTAAAAAATCTCCTAGCTAGACACCAGGAAGCATTCACTTGGGATTGTTTGGATATGAAAGGAATCAGCCAAGATATTTGCACTCATCGTATATATCTCAAGGAGCAGGCGACCCCAGTTAGACAACCATAGAGGAGGATGAACCTTTGCATGAAAGAACTAGTTAAAGCTGAGTTACAAAAGATTTTGTCGACAGGATTTATTTACTCGATCTCCGATAGTGAATGGGTATCACCACTCATGGTGGTCCCCAAGAAAAATGAGAAATGATGAATTTGTGTTGATTACAGATTGCTAAATGTCTAGTAGGCAATAATGCAATTGGATTGGTCCTTGGGCAGAAGTATGGCAAAGAATTCTACACCTTTTATTATGTCAATAAAAATCTAGTAGGGGTTGAGCTCAACTACATGGTAATAGAGAAGGATTTTCTCATAGTAGTACATGCCATCAACAAATTCTGCCACTATATCATGAGGTACAAGGTGTTCATTCACACGGACCATGCAGCCATCCGATATCTAATGAGTAAATTGTTGGCAATTTTGGGTTTGAGATCCTAGCTCCTTGTCTATGAGTTGTCATTGATGTCAAAAGGAAATGGCATTAATGTTAAGAGGATGTGTTGGCTTCAAAGGTGAAAGATTCCAAGAGAATATTTTTAAGAGAATCCGGAGAGATTCCATTGGATAAGGTTTTTGGATAGGGTTTTTATTAAAACCAAGTTAAATGGTTTTTATTAAAACCAATGGAGGTTCTCTTTATTATTTAATTATTATTTAAAACCCTTCAAGGTTTTAATTAATTAATTATTTAATTAATTAAGGGAGAAATTATTTTTAATTTATTAAAAATATTTAAAGGTTTTTAAACCTTTTTTATTCTTAATTTATTAAAATTAATTAAGGGTTTTTAAACCCTTTAGAAAGCAATTTCGATTAAATTCGAAATTACGTTTCTCTGTCGTCGACGTGTTCTAAAGTCCACGATTGGACTATAAATATGGGAAGGATCCTAAGGTTTAACTCCTCTTGAGAATTTTGAATGCATTAATTTTTGGCTGCGATCGATGCTCTGTTGACGCCGCGGAAGAAGAGAGCTCGCGTTTGAAAAACTTACGAAGTGCTTGTTCGTTGAAGTGGTAGGAAGTCTGTCTTAGACTTCGTTAGCCCCTTGTGGGCTAGTGGCAGCATAGGCTGCGTTTGGGCTTTGCGTAGGCGGAGGTCTGCGTTTCGATTCCCGCGGAGGAAGTTGTGCATGGATTAAGTCACGTTTTTGTTAAAACGTATTTTGTTCCGCGATTTTCGGATTCGTCAAGGGCAGCCATTCCGCGATTTTTGGATTCTTCAAGGGCAGCCATTCTAAGGTGTGATTAATTTCTTGATATAATTTTTGGCATTGTTTAGCATTGTTTAAAAGACATAGGAGAAATAAGGGGATATTTCTTTGGTTGTATTTTTGAGATTAGTCTTTTGCTATGCTAAAGTTTAAAATGGAGATATAAGGTGTAAGTTTTGGTTGTTGTGTTTTTGACTTCTTTGGTGGTTGTTTTCAAAAGAAGAGAAGCTAAAAGGTGTATTAAGGAAAGTTTTTATATGCTCATTTATCTTGGTTCTAACCCTAACTTGGTTGGAAGTTTGAGGGTTGTGTGTGGTGACAGACTTTAAGGGTCAAGTTTCTTCTACTCCAATAAGGTATGGGCACATTCTTCTTATGAGTATGATTGGTGTATGTTTTCTGAAATAAGGTTGGAGTGAAAAGGTTTTCAACTAGGTTTTCTTTGATTGGGTGTAAATCCTATTTTTTGGTTTGTTGAAGACTACTTATGCATTGTTATCCTTAAGGAGAGTTTTTTGATGAATGCATAATTTTTGGTTTGAGATAGTGGAAGCTTTGTGCACTAGGGTTTGTATTTGTGAGTCAAGCTACTTGCATTGAGTTGGTGGAACCCTTGGTTGGCTGTTTTGAGTTTGATGGTTGAGTTGCTTCCATAGAGGTTGTTTGATCAAGTTATTGCTTTACTTGATTCATGATATTGGGCTTACTCCATTGAGTTGATTTGAGCAAGTTATTCTTTGCATTTGGTGATATTGTGTTGGTGGCTATTTTGTTCAAATATCTTTGGAGGGAAAAGGATTTCTACTTGTTTCCTTTTCTTGTGATGATTGGTTGAATGCTTCAAGGTTAATGTTGAGTTGAATGATATTGGTTAAACCTTGTCTATAAGCATTGTTGTTAAAGCCCTAATTGGTTGAGAAAAGATATTGGTTGTGGAAAGAACATGAGTATCATTGTTATATGAGATATTGCTTGTTTGGCAATTGTTGGGTTGTGTTTCATGTTCTTGAGAAAAGCATACTACATCTATCTTATTCTTTTGAGATTGTGATTGAGTTGAGATTGAGATTGGGAGTTAAGTATAGAACATATTGAGTCTCTAACAATTCTCTTTATGCTTCTATGAGGTTGATGAATCACATTGGGTCTCTAACAATTCTCTTTGTGGGTTCATGCTAAGCAAGTTTTTCTTGGTGAACTTGTGAGCTATTTTGGACAGGTTCCGTTGGGGACTTGTGAGCAGGTTTTGGACAGGTTTCGTTGGGGACTTGTGAGCAGGTTTTGGACAGGTTTCGGTGGGGACTTGTGAGCAGATTTGGACAGGTCCTAGCAGAGGACTTGTGAGCTGAGATTGAAAGTTCTATCAGAGAACTTGAGGATAGAGGTACATTGGTTCTATCAGAGAACCTGAGGACAGATTTGGCAAGTCTTTGAGAAGGCTTGTGGACAGAGGATTGATTTGTTCAAGAGTTGGACAGATCTAACAGACAGAGGAAGACTTGTACTAGACCGACTGACTGTGTTTGGTACAGGTTGCTGAGCTACTGTGGACATGATCATAGAAGGCAGAGGTCTCTTAGGCTAAGCATTGAGGACAGGAGGTCTTCGGTGGAAAGGAGTTCCACGTGCTGGCAAGAGGTAGAGACAGTTGATCTTCTGAGGGATCATATCCAGAGTAGAGGGGAAGGTATCTCCTTTGAGCAGAGGCTCATAAACATTGTAATTGGGAAGGATTCCCAAAAATAACTTTGAGATAACTTTTAGAGAAAAGTTTTGTGGACGTAGCCCAAGCATTTTGGGTGAACCACGTTAAAAATGGGTCTTCAATGTGTGATGCTCTCTGTCTTGATTAATGTTGTGTTGATGCCACTGCTATCTAAAGTTAAAATTACTAATTGTTTAAGTCTTATACTTGTTCACCCCCCTCTCGAGTATAAGTCCATGTTCTTCAATTGGTATCGGAGCGAGGTCTCTCCAGAAAGAGCCTAACAGCTTGGAGAAGGATCTATCAGAGGAACATACAGATTCAGAAAGAGATGAAGAGTTTGAGTTCGATCTCAAAGGTGAATTCTTCTTGGCTTTGAGAAAGCTTGAGAAATTTAGGGAAGAGAATTCTGCTCTCCAGCATCAATGTCAGGAAGAAGAGATAGCAAGATCAGAATTGTCTCAAAGTGTTATAGACTTCAAAATTCTAGCTGAAGAAGGGAAGAAGATTGAACAGGTTCTGACAGAGGTTCTCAAAGGAAAGGAAGCTGATTGCGAGAAACTAGAAGAAGAGGTTATGTCTCTTAGAGTGAAGTTGGAACAGCTGGCTCTCAGACAGAATACTCCGTGTGAAAAGCAAAATAAGGATGGTATCACCATTCAAGAAATAGGGTCTTCAAGCAAGATCAATTTTCATCCTGAAGAGCGGTGGATTCCAGTTGGTCACAAGAAGGACAATCATCCAAAGCATCAAAACAGGTTACAAAATACTTTCCATGGCTATTGTTTTTCTTGCAAGAAATTTGGTCACAAAGCTATGTATTGCAATAAGTCTTTGAATAGCCATAGTAAGGAAAATGTTAATTCTTTTGCACCTCTTATGAATAAAGATGTCATGTGTTACAAGTGCAATAATTTTGGGCATATAGCAAGGATGTGCAGTTTGGATAGATCTAGCCTTGAGTTCACTAAAAAGAAAAATGAGATCAAATCTAAGTCAATGATAGCTCAAACTGCTTTTCATGCTCTAGACAAAGTAGAGAAATGGTATCTTGATAGTGGTTGTTCAAAACATATGATTGGCGAAAAGGAAAAGTTTTTGATCTTAAAATAAACAAACGAGAGGAACGAGTTAGTTTTGGAGATAACTAGGTCGACTAAAATCTGTGGTAAGGGGACTCTTAGTTTGGATGGGAAATCCAAAATAGAAAATGTGCTTTATGTAGAAGGCCTAAGACATAATCTTCTAAGTGTGAGTCAACTTTGTGATCAAGGACACATAGTATCTTTCTTTTCAGATAGATGTGAGATAAGTAAAGAAAAAAATGGAAAACTCATTGCTAGTGCTACAAGGACTCCAAACAATCTTTACATGCTAAGTGAGATAAAAAAGGAAAAGTGTTTTCTAACTCAAGAAGATGAGAGTTGGTTATGGCATAAAATATTGGGGCATTTGAGCTTTGATAATCTTGTCAATATTAGTAACAAGGAAGCAGTTAGAGACTTGCCCAAAATAAAAAGGCCCCATAACATCATTTGTGGTCCTTGTCAACATGGAAAAAGGACCAGAACCAGTTTCAAATCAAAAGGGTATACTTCTTCAAAACCATTGGATCTTATTCATACTGATTTATGTGGCCCTACCAGAACTCGGAGCATTCGGGGAGAAAGCTACTTCATGTTGTTTATAGATGATTATTCTAGAATGACTTGGGTTACTTTTCTCAAAGAAAAATCTGAAGCTTTTGAAAAATTTAAAGCTTTCAAAGAAATGATTGAAAATGAGACTGACAAGAGAATCAAATGCTTAAGATCAGATAGAGGAGGAGAGTTCACTTCAAATGAATTTGTGGAATACTGTGAGCAACAAGGAATCAAAAGAGAATATTCAGCAGCAAGAACTCCTCAACAAAATGGAGTAGTTGAAAGGAAAAATAGAACTATTGAAAATATGGCTAGAGCTATGTTAAATGAGTCAAAACTTTCAGATGGTTTTTGGAAAGAGGCAGTCAGTACAACAGTCTACATTATCACCAGGGCCCAACTTAGAGTCAACCATCATAAAACTCCTTATGAGTTGTGGAAAGGAAGACCAGCTACAGTAAAATACTTCAAAGTGTTTGGAAGTAAGTGCTTCATCAGAAGGGAAGATCAGAATTTGGGTAAGTTTGATCCTAGGTGTGATGAGGGAATCTTTCTTGGATATTCCAGCAGAAGCAAGGCCTAGAGATGCTTCAACAAAAGAACCCATACAGTTGTAGAGAGCATAAATGTAATAGTTGATGAAAAGACAGGGATAAGAGAACCAGTCAAGGAACTCGGTGATGAAATTTGTCAAGAAGAATTCGGAGAGGTTTCAGATAAAGAAGAGGAAAGTCAACAACTGCTTCCCAAAACTCCTTCACGATATGTTCAGAAACATCATCCCAAATATTTGATCATTGGTGATCCAAATAGGAGGCAAACAAGAAGAAGAGTCATTCCCTCACATGATTCTACAAATGTTTCATTATTATCTCAAATTGAGCCAAAAGATTTCGGTGAAGCATGTGCCAGATAAGTTTTGGGTAAAAGCAATGGATGAAGAGCTAAATCAAATAGAGAAAAGTGAAACTTGGGAATTGGTTCCAAGACCTAAGGACAAGAATGTCATTGGCACAAAATGGATATTCAGAAATAAACTCAATGAGGTTGGAAATATTGTCAGAAACAAAGCTAGGTTAGTCTGCAAAGGTTATGCTCAAGTAGAAGGTGTTGATTTCGAAGAGACGTTTGCTCCTGTTGCTCGTCTTGAAGCTATCAGAATGTTTTTGGCCCTTTCAAGCTTCAAATCATTCAAGGTATATCAAATGGATGTAAAATCAGCTTTTCTAAATGGGGTGTTGGAAGAAGAAGTCTACATAGAACAGCCAGAAGGAGTGTCTCTCTCAGAACAGTCAGACTATGTGTGCAAACTGAAAAAGGCCTTGTATGGGTTAAAGCAAGCACCTAGGGCTTGGTACTCAAGACTTGACAGGTATCTTCATGAGCAAGGCTTCAGGAAAGGTGTGGTAGATAGCAATTTGTATATTAAGGATGAAGGTGATAATATGCTGATTATAGTTGTCTATGTTGATGATATTATCTTTGGGGGAAATAATACTCAGATGTGCAAAGTTTTTGCTAACACCATGCAGAAGGAATTTGAGATGTCTATGATTGGAGAGCTGTCATTCTTTTTAGGTCTTCAGATTGCTCAATCAAAAGATGGTATATTTCTCTCTCAAGGAAAGTATATCAAAGAAATGTTGAAGAAATTTGGGATGATGGACAGCAAACCAGTGTGTACTCCAATGATTACAGGGTGCAAGATGAGTAAAGATGATGATTCTCCAGTGGCAGATCAGAGGTTGTACAGATCTATGATTGGCAATTTATTATATGTTACAGCTACTAGACCAGATATCATGCATGCAGTTGGGTTAGTAGCAAGATTTCAGGCAGCTCCTAAAGATTCTCATGTTATAGCAATTAAGAGGATATTCGGATATCTGAAGGGCACTATGGACTTTGGGCTTTGGTATCCCAAAGGTGATGATTTCACCCTCACAGCTTATACGAGATGCAGATTGGGCAGGCAGTATTGATGACAGGAAAAGCACTAGTGGTGGAGCATTCTTTCTGGGAAAGAGTTTGGTTTCGTGGCTAAGTAAGAAACAACCTTCAGTTTCCTTATCTATAGCAGAGGCTGAATACATAGCAGCAGTGGCTGGGTGTACATAAGTTTTATGGATGAAAACCACCTTGGAGGATTTCAAAGTCAAGCATGAACAACCCATCTCCATACTTTGTGATAATACAAGTGCCATAAGTATTTCCAAAAATCTGGTAATGCACTCAAGGACAAAGCATATTTCCATCAAGTATCACTTTCTAAGGGAGAAAGTGCAAGACAAGCAAGTCAAGGTAGAGTATGTGTCTACTAAAGAGCAGATTGCGAGATATCTTCACCAAACCTCTTCCAAGAGATATGTTTGAGTATCTAAGGGAGAAATTGGGAGTTGTACTCCCACCCCAGAATTAATCACCTCATCAGGAGGTGGGGGAGGGACTAAGCTAAGAAGCTCATTCTTAGTTTCGAGCCCCAAAGGTGACCCTTTGCCATTGATGACAAAGGGGGAGAGATTTGAGTAAGGGGGAGAGCCTCAAGACAGGGGGAGCTGTTTATGTTGAGTTTTTGTTGTTGAGAAGCATGGTTTGCCATCAATGACAAAGGGGGAGATTGTTGGCAATTTTGGGTTTGAGATCCTAGCTCCTTGTCTATGAGTTGTCATTGATGTCAAAAGGAAATGGCATTAATGTTAAGAGGATGTGTTGGCTTCAAAGGTGAAAGATTCCAAGAGAATATTTTTAAGAGAATCCGGAGAGATTCCATTGGATAAGGTTTTTGGATAGGGTTTTTATTAAAACCAAGTTAAATGGTTTTTATTAAAACCAATGGAGGTTCTCTTTATTATTTAATTATTATTTAAAACCCTTCAAGGTTTTAATTAATTAATTATTTAATTAATTAAGGGAGAAATTATTTTTAATTTATTAAAAATATTTAAAGGTTTTTAAACCTTTTTATTCTTAATTTATTAAAATTAATTAAGGGTTTTTAAACCCTTTAGAAAGCAATTTCGATTAAATTCGAAATTACGTTTCTCTACCGTCGACGTGTTCTAAAGTCCACGATTGGACTATAAATATGGGAAGGATCCTAAGGTTTAACTCCTCTTGAGAATTTTGAATGCATTAATTTTTGGCTGCGATCGATGCTCTGTTGACGCCGCGGAAGAAGAGAGCTCGCGTTTGAAAAACTTACGAAGTGCTTGTTCGTTGAAGTGGTAGGAAGTCTGTCTTAGACTTCGTTAGCCCCTTGTGGGCTAGTGGCAGCATAGGCTGCATTTGGGCTTTGCGTAGGCGGAGGTCTGCGTTTCGATTCCCGCGGAGGAAGCTGTGCATGGATTAAGTCACGTTTTTGTTAAAACGTATTTTGTTCCACGATTTTCGGATTCGTCAAGGGCAGCCATTCCACGATTTTTGGATTCTTCAAGGACAGCCATTCTAAGGTGTGATTAATTTCTTGATATAATTTTTGGCATTGTTTAGCATTGTTTAAAAGACATAGGAGAAATAAGGGGATATTTCTTTGGTTGTATTTTTGAGATTAGTCTTTTGCTATGCTAAAGTTTAAAATGGAGATATAAGGTGTAAGTTTTGGTTGTTGTGTTTTTGACTTCTTTGGTGGTTGTTTTCAAAAGAAGAGAAGCTAAAAGGTGTATTAAGGAAAGTTTTTATATGCTCATTTATCTTGGTTCTAACCCTAACTTGGTTGGAAGTTTGAGGGTTGTGTGTGGTGACAGCTTTAAGGGTCAAGTTTCTTCTACTCCAATAAGGTATGGGCACATTCTTCTTATGAGTATGATTGGTGTATGTTTTCTGAAATAAGGTTGGAGTGAAAAGGTTTTCAACTAGGTTTTCTTTGATTGGGTGTAAATCCTATTTTCTGGTTTGTTGAAGACTACTTATGCATTGTTATCCTTAAGGAGAGTTTTTTGATGAATGCATAATTTCTGGTTTGAGATAGTGGAAGCTTTGTGCACTAGGGTTTGTATTTGTGAGTCAAGCTACTTGCATTGAGTTGGTGGAACCCTTGGTTGGCTGTTTTGAGTTTGATGGTTGAGTTGCTTCCATAGAGGTTGTTTGATCAAGTTATTGCTTTACTTGATTCATGATATTGGGCTTACTCCATTGAGTTGATTTGAGCAAGTTATTCTTTGCATTTGGTGATATTGTGTTGGTGGCTATTTTGTTCAAATATCTTTGGAGGGAAAAGGATTTCTACTTGTTTCCTTTTCTTGTGATGATTGGTTGAATGCTTCAAGGTTAATGTTGAGTTGAATGATATTGGTTAAACCTTGTCTATAAGCATTGTTGTTAAAGCCCTAATTGGTTGAGAAAAGATATTGGTTGTGGAAAGAACATGAGTATCATTGTTATATGAGATATTGCTTGTTTGGCAATTGTTGGGTTGTGTTTCATGTTCTTGAGAAAAGCATACTACATCTATCTTATTCTTTTGAGATTGTGATTGAGTTGAGATTGAGATTGGGAGTTAAGTATAGAACATATTGAGTCTCTAACAATTCTCTTTATGCTTCTATGAGGTTGATGAATCACATTGGGTCTCTAACAATTCTCTTTGTGGGTTCATGCTAAGCAAGTTTTTCTTGGTGAACTTGTGAGCTGTTTTGGACAGGTTCCGTTGGGGACTTGTGAGCAGGTTTTGGACAGGTTCCGTTGGGGACTTGTGAGCGAGGTTTTGGACGAGGTTTCGGTGGGGACTTGTGAGCAGATTTGGACTAGGTCCTAGCAGAGGACTTGTGAGCTGAGATTGAAAGTTCTATCAGAGAACTTGAGGACAGAGGTACATTGGTTCTATCGAGAGAACCTAAGGACAGATTTGGCAAGTCTTTGAGAAGGCTTGTGGACAGAGGATTGATTTGTTCAAGAGTTGGACAGATCTGACAGACAGAGGAAGACTTGTACTAGACCGACTGACTGTGTTTGGTACAGGTTGTTTGAGCTGCTGTGGACGTGATCATAGAAGGCAGAGGTCTCTTAGGCTAAGCATTGAGGACAGGAGGTCTTCGGTGGAAAGGAGTTCCACGTGCTGGCAAGAGGTAGAGACAGTTGATCTTCTGAGGGATCATATCCAGAGCAGAGGGGAAGGTATCTCCTTTGAGCAAGAGGCTCATAAACATTGTAATTGGGAAGGATTCCCAAAAAGAACTTTGAGATAACTTTTAGAGAAAAGTTTTGTGGACGTAGCCCAAGCATTTTGGGTGAACCACGTTAAAAATGGGTCTTCAATGTGTGATGCTCTCTGTCTTGATTAATGTTGTGTTGATGCCACTGCTATCTAAAGTTAAAATTACTAATTGTTTAAGTCTTATACTGTTCACCCCCCCTCTCAGTATAAGTCCATGTTCTTCATAAATCAGTGATTAGTAGAATAATAATTAGGTGGCTCTTACTGCTATAGGAGTTTGACATAACCATAGTTGATAATCCCAAGAAATATAATGTAGTCATAGAATTCTTGTCCAAACTAATCTCGATAGATCATGCAACGATAGAAGACTAGTTTTTGGATGAACATCTGTTCGTCATCAACAAACAAATGCCATGGTAGAGGCAGCAAGGGAGTTTGATGCCTTTATGAACAAAGGAGTTGTCCAAATGCATGGATAAAAAATTCTAGTCACTCCAAAGCACATATCTCACATCACCAACCTCCCTCTCATTGGGGAATGCACGTATAAAGATGACGTGGTAAAGAAATGCACATAAGTCCTACTAAGATGGGGGAACACCTCATGCAATCCCCATGGGCTCCCAAAGCAACAGCTCTCGATTCACCTGAGAAAGCTCTTTGAGTAGCTGGCGAGATACTTTACTTGTACTAGGAAGTATTCACACCTGAATGTGAATCATATGCAATTTTTGAGCCACTTGGTGCAAATGCTGGAAATTAACGTCTTGTTCTACCTGGAAAACACCCTATAGGATGAGGCATCACATTACCAGAGAGAGATGTATTTTTCCCTAGCCCACCATGGGCTAATTACAACCCTAATCTGCCATGCAGAGGAGCACAAGGGAAGCTCATAGATAGCAAGGACTAAACACTCTAGGGTGCAAGATCAGATAGTGGTCAAACTAGAGCAGGAGGTCAAATTACAAGAAACGATCATGGAAATTAGGGTTGAGCCATCTGATGCATCGAAGCAGGTGATAACAGATTCAAAGTATAATATTGAATCGAGGGGATATTTGAAGAAGAGCACCCATGATTCTCATAAAATATTATGGAGGAAGTGCAGAGCTCTCTGCCCAATTATGCGGAGGAAAGGCTAGAATCCTCTAGCCATAAACCCATCGTACGGTGGACAGAGCACAGCACATACACAATTGGAGATTACTATGGTGCCTAATCCTCATAAGTGGAGAGGAATAGGAAGATGTAGAGCTTGGATTCACGGTCCAAACCCTGCAGGGTTTGGCTACTTGAAGCCCACAAGACTCGCAACCTTCATCGGGCCTACAATAGCAAACCCGAGATACCAATGGAAGAGGTCCACATTGAATAGAGTGAAAAATATATGATGCAGATGCTTTTCAATGAATACAAGGAAATGAACATGAGGAGGATCTAGAGGTAGGAGGCCAGCATCGCCCAATTTCAACAATTGCTCTAACAACTCAAGGAGGAAAACCAACAACTATAAAATAGGGCAGTAGAAAGGTAGGACACCTCTACCCAAACTAATTAGGCAATCGAGGTGCCCACAAATTCCTTGAACTTGCCAGAATGAATAGTCTCATTAGGTGCAGTCAGGTCTAATGCTCAAAATGAAGAATTAGAGGTATGAGAAGGTTCATGTGTCTCTGATAGAGAAATTACAGAGGAATAGGGGAATTCTATTTTTCAAATATAAACCCCTGTTATCAACATCGAGGATGATGATGAGCCTTCGAGGTAGAGCCAAGGGAAAAATCCTAAACACAAGGCCAAGAAGGATTCTCCAGGTCACCAGGCACCCGAAATTGAGGGACCGCCACCAAGAACAACAGAAGAGTAGGCACCAGACGAATAAGGGGCCAGAGAGATAGCCACAAAGGGCCTAAGACCAGAAGAACAACTCCATGGATCCTCCAATAGGGAGGTGACCTCCACGAAAAAGGAAGACCTCCCCATACAGGCCACCATAGTAGTAGAAAGGAGAAAAGTAAAGGTGCCTCAAACAACTCAAAAGAGGGAAAAAAGGAAGTCCAAGGTGACATTTTCTGAACCGAACCCTCATTCGAACGAAGAATTGGAAGAAGGTGTGCAGGCCTTCGTTGAGCAGAAAGTGAAATTTGAATAGCTTTGTAATGTGTTCGAGGAGGCAAAGGTAGCTAGGAAAGCTGCCAGAAAGGAAGTAATAGGGCTAGGCATTTGTGTGGACCCCACTAATGATGACCAATTTTGGAATATCTATGGTTCGTCATTGGGTCGATCCTCTAAAATGAAGAAGTTGCTAGCAATATGGGGAGTATATGGACCGAAGGCAGAGGTAGCAACAATCACAGTAGAAAATGCTGGCCTCACCCCTGAGGAACTCTAGCGATACAAAGATAGCATAATTAAGCAGAAGAGGGATGACTTTGAAATTCCCTTCGAAGAGTTGCACCCTTAATATACAGACCTGTGGCAGGAAGCATAAGCAGCCTTTCAAAATGGGATGACGACTATGGTAGCTAGGACTAGTACATGTGTTGGGCCAAGTAGGATATAGAGCTAGTGTAATAAGAGGCCAAAACAGAATGAAGGTCAATCCAGCATAGCTAGACATCAACGTAGCCAGAGGGCAGCACAACCTAGGGATACCTTGCAACAAGCCAAGCCCCCTCAGTAGAAATGGAAGCCTCAAGAAGGAGAGTAATCCAAGGCCACCAGTAAGAAAATGAAATTAAAAGCAATGGCCTACAAAGAGGAGGTGATTACCGATTTCAAGTGCCCCGAGGGCGTGGCACATGTTAGGCATGGGAGGATGATGAGCACCTAATATACTCATATTTTTGTATATGTACTAACAATTTTTGTGTGACAATATATAAGAAGTTGTATATTTTTATGAAATATTATGTATGTATTTAATGAAATTATGTGTATTATCTAATCCAAGTGTAAAGTGTGTTTTGTGTAGTTATTTTCCATATTTTATCGTCTTTTACTCATTCGAGGTCCTACATGGACCTGGCATGGTTTTTTTCAATCAAACAAAGGTATACGAAGGTAAGCACCTTACTGAATTAGGCGCCTTACTGAAGTAGATGCCTTACTAAAGTAGGCACCTTACTCAAGTAGGTGCCTTACTAAAGTAGGTGCTTTACTCAAGTAGGCACCTTACTGAAGTAGGCACATTACTCAAGTAAGTGCCTTACTAAAGTAGGCACCTTACTCAAGAAGACGCCTTACTGAGTTAGGCACTCTACTCAAACAAATACCCAGATTACACGTGGTGCCCACCATTCCACGTCATCTGTGGGAAAATGTTGATGCATGAGTTGTCTTATCCAGAGAATGTGAACACATAACCAATCACGAAGTCGAACCATACGAAACGAAAATCACCCAATTATAAGTAAACGACGAAGAAGTTGATTGTAGTGCACTGGCTAGAGTAACTAAACTATCCCTTTTTAGACTGTAACCGGGATGCTTGTTGTAATAGGACTGCAATAGGAAGTCCTATGTGCAGTATATAAGCACACAAACTTCCTTGTAGCAGGGGAAGCATTCTTTTATAATATTATCACATGTAATATTTTTGCATTGATTAATAAAGCTTGAAAATTTTCCCTTATCTGCGTGCTGTGTTCATGATTTGCTGGGTAGAATCTATTGGATCTCGGGCCCACTCCAAGCCAGTATTTTTCCCCTATTCTTAGTCTTTTCATATATTTAATTACGTGTGGTAATATGTTTTGAAGTTTCTAGATTAAATCTAGTCATTTTATAGCTATATTCTTTTCCTGGTAGACGTATTACTGCTTTCAGTGTGGTGTGTTTACGTTTATGCATTTCATTTATGTTTAAGTTTTCTTGGCGTGGACAATTCAACTGATAATTCATGAACATCCCCCAATTGTGGTTAGTGGATTCATCCCAAAGGTGGTAATGTTAGTAGTTTCAATCGTGGCACTTCTAAAGTCTATGAACTCCCGAGTTGAAAATTTAAATGTGAGTGCTATGACAAATATAGGAGAAAATTAACTAGTGTTTAGCACCCAACAATGGGTTTTTAGGATTTAATTTTTACAGTAGGAATTTCTCAGGATGGTGGATGTTTCTCCTCAAATAGGATAGTGAAATAAACAAAGCTAATCAAGAATTCCTATGATGAGAGTTATATAATTTGAATTGAGTAATGGTGGGAGGGAGTGGGAAAGGCTCGATGATGGGTAGAAGGATGAAGCTAGTAGTGGTCTGTAAGCGGTGGTAGGAGAGGGAGAAAATGCTAGTTCATAGGATTTATGTGGTTAGGTAGCTGCTAACAGGTAGGAGAATGGTGAGCAAGTGGCCATTACTAGGGAGGTGAGTTTACCTAGAAAGTTAGTCTTTGAGGACCTAATTATTGAGGTAACTACTCCCGATGGTGAGTCTCCTAGATCAGTGGTTCATGAGACTTTGTTCACCAATAATATAGGTGGATCCCCAAGTTTTGGTACCTTCCACAATCTAGGCAAGTTGTCCTTTATCGGTTATCCTTTATCGATATCACCACTAAGGATTTTGGGTCTCAAAACTCTTGTTCTCTTTTTGACCTCTCTCCTACTGGAGATAAGTTGGTCATTTCACATGATCTTATGGTGGTCACCATGGAGAAGGGCTTGTGGAACCTTGTTGGTAAATTCCATGGCGACAAACATGATATTGATTCCATAAGGAGATGAGCGATGATCAAATGGAAATCAAAAGTTTCTCTAGACATTGTTGCAATTTCTAATGCATTATTCTTGATTAAACTCAGTTGTGAGGAGGACTCAAAGTAGATCCTTGAAAGGGGTCCCTAGTTATTTGGAATAAAATGGTTGTTTCTATGCAAGTGAATGAAAAATTTTAATCCACAAACCCAAAAGATCAATTGGCTATTTTATGAGTACATCTTCTTGATTTCACCTTCCATATCTAGCATGAAGACATACTAATGGGTATAGATAAGGTGATTTCTGAGTTAGTGTTAATAGACTCGGCCACTAGAGCAAAATCAGAATAATTTTTGCTCGTATGTGTATAATGATGGACCTAGAGGTAGAGTTGTGAGGTCATATTGATTTTATTTATAAACACGATGCATGGACTCAAATGATAGTCTATGAAAATAGGCTTCTTAAGTGTTCAGTTTGTGGGAAGCTGGGCCACTCGGTTGGTTTGTATCTAGCTAGAAAGAAGGTTTTCGAGGGGATTTGGATTAGAAAGCAAGGAAATTTTGTCTCAAGGACATCCTCAATCAAGGTCATATGAGGCCTCAGGCTCCAACCAGTTTGCTTTAGATAACTTGGGACCCAACTAAATTGAAAATGATTCCAAGGTGATGGAAGTTAGCAACCCAAATCCAAATTCTATCAATCAATCCAATATTTATTCTGGCCTCTTACAGGTGGACAGAGTAAAGCTGGTGACTAAAATAGGTATGCTATCAAATTTTCTTAATAATTCCTTTGAATGCTTAAATATTGAATATGCTAACCCTAAGGAGGAGAAAGGAAATCAAGTGGGGCCAGAGGTGCTTGTCTCACCTCAGAAGATGGTGAAAGACTCTAGATCTTCTCCCAAGTCAAATATGGTCAAGTTGTTAGAGTAGGGAGAAATTTCATCAGGGGTAAAATATTCTCATCCAAAAATAATAAGTTCTCGAAAGATATTGGCTGATGTTGGAGTGCCCAAGAAGGTGGGTAAGCCCTCTAACAAAAATGTAAGAAATAGGGAGGTAAAAGTAGATATTGCAGATGGCTTGTAAAGCCAGTTGAAATTTGAGAAAGAGTCTAAAGGGAAGTAACTTAAATTGAATTCATTTTGTCACTCATCCCATTATCCTAAGGAGAGCAATCTCTCCAAATATCATAAATGAGACTCATCATATGGAATATTAGAGTCCTAAACAAGACTTCTAAACAAATAGCACTGGCCTCTCTAAGGAAAGAGTTTAAGCCATATATTATTCTTTTATAGGAAAAAAAAATGGATAGTTATAATGCTAAATTAGTTAAAAAGAAAAATTGGAGAGAATCAAATTTTGTTTCCAACTCGGCAAATGGAGCTTCAGGAGTTCTGTTATGTATGTGGAACCTGAAATATGTTGAAGGATCAACTCTGCTAGTTTTTTATAGTTATAAATATTTTATTTTCTTCCAAAACCTTAGGGATCAAGTGGGTTAGTTCAAATATTTATTCCCCTAACTCTCCTTAGAATAGGTTGGTATTCTAGGACTCCTTGCGAGTTATAAGAGAGATTTTTAACAAGGAAGCATGGATTTTGGAAGGAGAATTTAATACCCCTTTATACTCATATGAGAAGATAGGAGGGATTTTAGTCTGCAAAAGCATGGAATATTTCCTCTTTTGTGAATTCCCAAGATCTTATGGATTTGGAGCTGAAGGGACCTAGGTATACTTGGATCAATCAATGATTTGGATGCCAAAATATTTAGGGTAGAGACAGAATCCTTATATCTAAGTAAGGGCTACCTTTTTTTGGAGATGCATCTTTGTAGTCTCTTCCTAAAGTGGCCTTCGATCATAATCCTCTGGTGCTGGAGCAAGTTTAGAATTATCCATTTTTTCTAGGCCCTTTAGATTTGAGGCCATGTGGCTCCCTCACCTAGACCTAGAAGGCAAGATCAAGTAATGGTGGGCTAAGGGCTTTTTGGGCCACCCTATTGCTCAAGTTGCATTGAAGCTAAGGTATATTAAAGCAAAGCTAAAGGAATGGAATAAATTCATTTTTGGTAATATTTTGTTAAGGAAAATGAACACATTGAGAAGCTTAAAGAAGTGGAAGCCATTTTATCCAGGTCAAATATAGTGGAGGTAGTGAGACCCAAAGAAATAATTCTACTTGCAGATTTACACAGTATTTTGGCTGAAGAAGAGATTATGTGGTATCATAAATCAAGGAATTTATGGCTCAAAGAAGGAGATCGAAACACAATTTTTTTTCATACATCTACATTGAGGCATAGGAGTCACAATATGATCAAGGAAATTAGAAATATGGATGGTGAGGTTACTAAGGAAATTAATTAAATTAGGGAAATTTCTATGGATTTATTTAAAGACTTGTTATGCTCCTCGGTTCCCAAAAACTTGCAAGTGGAAAATTGTATTCTCTGTAACATCCCAACATTGGTCTCTAAATATATGAACAAGATCTTGTATGATCCCTTCAATGAAGATGAGATCAGAAAGGTGATATTCTTAATGGGAGGTCTTAAGGCTCTAGGTCTAGATGGTTTCCTGCTTATATTTTTTTAGAGGTTTTGTCATATTTTGGGTCCTGATATTTGTAATGCAATCAGAGAGGTCCAAAGATCTAATTTTATTCTAACCTATGTAAATTCCACCTTTTTGGTTTTACTACCTAAATTCTCGAGTGCCAAAGGATTTACAAATTTTAGGCTAATTAGTTTGTGTAATAAGAATTTTCAAAATTTTGACTAAATCCATGGCCAGTAGACTTAAGTTTTTTCTTCCTTTGAACATTGATGATTAATAGTGTAGTTTCATACCCCAATGATAGATTTTGGATGGTGATATTGATGTTCATGAGATCATCCAATTTACTAATAAAAGTGGAAGGCCTAAGACTCTTCTCAAGTTGGACAAGAACAAGGCATATGACAGAGTGGCTTGTTTTCTTCTTAGGGTTCTTAACAAGTTTGGCTTTACCCAATGTTGGTTGATACTGATTAAATCCTATATATCTTTAGCCATGTTTTTAGTAATTATTAAAGAGTTCAAAATAAGTTAGTTGGGTGGAAAGGTGTATTTTTAAGTGAAGCGAGGAATATTTTATTGGTCAAAGCCACTTTACAAATCATCCTGGTGTACTTTCTCTCCTTGTTCATTATTTGGAGGAAAGTTATTGATAAGCTAGAGCAAATCCAATGATCCTTCTTGTGGTCAAGGGCTGAAGAGAAGAAGAGATTCCACCTAGTGGCATGGGATTAAGTATGCAGTAGGAGATAAGAAGGAGACTTAGGTTTGAGAAGGCTGAGAACGTTGAACAAAGCCTTGATTGCAATACAATCTTGGATATTAGCTCAAGATGACAATGTTAGTTGTGTTAAGATTATGAAGGCTAAGTATTTTGGTGGTGGAAGAAATTTCCTAAAATCCCAAGCTCTACCGATGGGGTTTGCTTTTTGGTCAATAATAGTTGGTAGTTGGATGGATGTGCATAAAGGCCTTTTTTGAGTGGTGGGGGATGATTATTTAATTATTTTTTGGGGAGATTATTGGGCCTCTCCATCCTCTCTTAAATATTGCTCGACATTCACCTATATGAAGCCAATCACAGATAGGTTCTTTGGTCCCAAAGTTTCTAACTTTTTAGAATTATTCAATGGTCATATTCAATGGAAGTCCTTTGACTTCCCAAATATTTCTTAGGAGGAGAAAATTGCTTTTATAAATTTTAAAAACTCCATAAAATGGTTCTTAACCCTAGGTATTGGTATTCATGATAGGCTAGTTTGGGATCCTGAGAAAGATGGTTAGTTTTTAGTTAAGTTTGCTTATGGCTACTTGGACTATGATTCAAATCCTAGGTTCCTGATGAATCAAGTCTGGATTAAAGAACTGATGCCTAAAGTCAATGTGTTCTTCTAGTTGGCAATTCATAAAAAGTACCTTACTCTTAATAATATTCAAAAAATGGGGAATAATTTTCCCTAATAGGTTCATTTTGTGTGACAGGGCTTTTGAATCACCTTTTCACTTATTTTATCATTGTGCCTATACCCTTGAAGTATTCTGTTAGTTATTTTTGGAGCTAGGTGTTTCTTTGGTTCTTACCAACTCATTGGAGGACCTGATTGTTCAATGGGTCTCCCCCTTCTGCTCTCCCCACCTATGCTAGTTTTGGAAATTTGGGTTACCCCATATTTTATGGAGGGTGTGGAAGGAAAGGAATGCCCACATATTTAAAAATATTTGCAATCCTGAGTCATCGATCTTCTCAAGGGCCATTGTAGATACAATGGAAATATGAAAGCTTTAAAACTGAATTCGATAACTTGTGAATGGGAGACTGATTTGAAGATATCATTGGGTTTTTTAACTTAGCCTTAGAATACAGTGAGCAAGGTGAGTCAGGACAAGGCTAGCATCATTTGGAAACCCCCTCCATTAGGTTGACTAAAATTCAACTTTTATGGAGCTTCTAAAGGGAACCTAGGTCCAACGAGTGCAGGGGGTTTGTTTAGAAACTCGGAGGTCAAAATCCTTCTTGCCTTTGCTAAAAACTTAGGTCACCAAACTAGCTATTTTGCTAAAGCTTAGGCATTATTTTAGGGTGTTTCCCAATTAAACTAGGTGAATTGTAGGAAACTAATCATAGAAGAAGATTCACTCAATGTTATCAACATGATTAATAGCAATTAAAATCCCTCCTGGACTGTTGTAAATATTATAATTGAAGCCAAGAGAATGATTTAAAATATAGATGTCCAATTCAAGCACTAGTTAAAGGAAGGTAATAAAGCCTTAGACTTCCTAGCTAATCAAGGTATTAGTAGCAATATCTTCACATTTGGACAGGTAATTTCCTAGATGGCCTTAGATTGTTGGACAATGAATTCAGGCAAAGGTCAAACTCGAGTTAGAATACTTAGGGTGGGTGTTTGGAACCCTCCCAATTGGATGTTGCTTTTTGAATGTTTTGGTTAGGCTTACGTGCTGAAATTTTTATCTCCATTTATCCATGTGGGCTTGTGTACCTATATTTTATCTCTATTTGGCTTATTTATTTGCATTTGTTTAGCTAGTATATATTGGTCTGAGTGTAGGTAGTTGTGTCCAAGGGCTGGTTAGCTTTAATGTTTGAAGTGTATTTAGTCTCCTAGTGGCTAGATATTAGCTTCTTCTTTTTTATAATATTTAGAGGTCCTTTCAAAACTCCTTTCATCCAACTAATAAAAAATTATATTCATAAGTGAAAATACAATAGTAGACAATTTTCTTAGGATCCTGTTCTAGATTTTAACACAATGCACAAGAGGCAGTCAAGAAATGATATTAATAACTTCTAAATTATAAAACAAAGGAGTACACAAGTCAATCAGTTTCTAATGCATCCATAGATCGATTGCTAAGTTAAAACCAACTAAATAAAATAATTTTACTAATGGAACATGTATATGCTGATTTCACCATATAAAAATTAATTAATATCTCATCATTTGGAAGGTAAAACCCTTTCATGAAATACCCTACAATATGGTGAGTAGAACCCAACTTTTTTTCTGGTATTAATATATATCAAATTTTCTATAGCTTCTAGCACAGGTCTGAACCCATTTGGGGGTTTTTATTTAAATCAAAATAAATAAATTGAATACAATCCAAATAGAGGCTCATGGTAAACAAACTACAATTACATGAAATAAATTCACCAAATAAATAAAGGAATTTTTATTACTAAGTTTTAAAACTTAAAAATATGTTAAAAGAGCCACTTGCCCCAAAATATCTAAACTTATATACAATTTAAAATACCTTCTACATCTGATTATAGCATTATTACATTGAGCATTTGGACTCTCACTACTAATAATGGTGCAACATGGGTAAAACTGACACTAGGGATGTAATTGCACTTTTTAATCATATGCTGGAAATAATTCTAGCCATACCAAAACTGTATCATTTGTCTTATAAATCTAAGATGGTCCACCCAAGCTCATTGGCCAACACATAAAAGGTTTACGCAATATAAACCAACAATAGAAACTGGATCTCCAATTCAGCACAAGCCTCCACCAATTACTTTCCCATGCAAAGTTCACCCACCTAACCACCCACTTGAGTGCAAACCCGATGGAAAGATAGTTGGTCATGGCATGTTGGGTCAGCACATCCCAAAGATAAAGTATGCATCTAAGTGAATACAACACTCAAATTTGATAAGTAGAAATAAGAAATCCACAACACAAATTTGTTGGCTTACTATTATCAAGTTTCTAGTTTTATTATTATTATTTGTTTGTAAATTGTGTATTTCAAAAAAAAGTACTGAGTAGCTTCGGCTACTCAGCCCTACTTATCCTCTCCTAGGAGATAGATAGTCTACTTTACCACACAAGTATTATTAGGTAAACAAACATACAAATTGTGAATATACAAAAATATTGGTAGATAGAGATACATAATTAACAAGCTCATTATATAGGGAGGATATTCCAAATACTAATATAAATAGGTGATAGCATAAGAATCATTCATAGTGTAAATCAAGTTCTTTTATGCAATGTATAACCAGTTTTAGGAAAACACATTTCTAACAATAAACACCAATATACAACAAGCATACATTTGTAACTCACAATAATATAGTTAACAATGTTGGACATTTTGAGTCCTCTAAGTCAAAATTATCATTGATATCACCTGATAGAGTTATCACTCATACCAAGGAATTCAACAAGAAATAAAGTTGTCAAAGGTTGTCACTATCATCCAAGAAAAAGCTTCAACAGTGCAAAAGTTAAAGGTAAAAAGGCTCCATAATATTTTAATATTATTGGGAGCACAAGTTAAGTGATTGGTTCATAAAAACCCAAGAAGGGTTATTGCAAAGGTTAAAAAGGAGGTCCAATATTCATTTTATAAATTATTTAAATTCACAAGGAGTTTAAATTTTATAAATAAATATTCGTTACAAGGTTGTGCAATAAGATAAAGCTCTAAGGTTTCATTAAACTAAAGCCTAAGGTTTATATTGATTTAATTTATAATATTTAAACTTAATTTTAATTAAATTTAAATACCCTATAAACTAATCAACTAAGCCGACTTCGAATTAAATCGATGCGTCGACGTGATTTCATGGAAGACAAAGGGCACTATATATAATGTCTAAAAGACATAAATTAAATCATCCTTGCTCGAAATAAGAAAAGGCATACGAATTGGTGGTTGACCTTGTGAGAAATAGCAAATAGATTTGAAGGATGACAATCGAAATAAAGGAAATCACATTGAAATCCTCAAGCCAACTGGGAAGTGTGGCGTAGAGGCAAGGAGACATTGGTTAAGTTTTTGTGGCAACATTGAGTTGCATTCAAATCCTAGCAAGAGGTATTTCGGTTGATGTTGGGAACACCAAAGCGTTGCGCATGTTTTTATTTTCATCGGCAACATAAGGAACTTAGAGCACATGGTGCTCTTAATGCTCCAAGCAAGCGCTTAGATCGTGTGGCAATAGATACATGGCTAACGTGCAGGTCATGGGAAGAGTTAGGGGTTTGAATCTCCTCCAAGGTAGAGGTAATATTTTTGTTGAGCATTTCATAATTTTACCTAGGTTGATGATTAATTACTTTTATCAAAGTGGGAGTTAAAAGGTTTTTATTATTTGGAAAATTGCTGGCTAAGAATTATTGATTGAGAATAAAGTTAGGAGGCATAAGGAGTTTAGGATTTATTTTAATTAAAGTCATAAATAATAAATTTTGGGTATTTGAGAAGTAAGACTTTAATAGAGTTGATATTATTGAGAAAGAGATACTTGCCAAGGAGATTATTTTTGAAAGATATTGAGCATTATTTTATAGATGAAGTGATAAGGTGTATTTTGGTTGATATTATTTTTATGTTGTGATTTATTGAGAAAATAAATATCCTCTAACCCTTATTGAGTTTGTCAAAGAAGTAATTGTGAATGTGGTAGATTTGCAAAGACAACTACTCTTCAAGAAAAGGTATGGGAAAAATTCTTATTTGTTGAGTTAGGTGATTGGTTTGATTGAAAATTAAGTTTGGAGTGAAAAATAATTGATTAGTGTTTCATTTTCAAAAGTGGTTGGTTTAATGCTTCAAGGTTTTCTGATTTGAGAGTTGTGATTAAAACCTTGTTTTATAAGCATTGTTGTTGAAACCATTGGTTGTATGAAAAACTTGAGTTAGGGTTTGAGAAAAACATGAGTATCGTTGTTAGATGAAGAATGTTTTATTAGCATTGTTGTTGAAGTCAATTGATTATGCAAAGAACTTGAACTTGAGTTAGAAAATAATATGAGTATCATTGTTATGTGAGATTTGTGTTGGGCATTGTTGGAAACATTTTGAGTTGGATGACACATGCTTGGACTAGGGTTTGTGAGAAAGGGTTATTCATTGAAGTGATTGGTTGAGTAGAGTTGATTGAGCCTAGTCAAGTGATTGTGTGAAGTGGTTGTTCAAGTTCCATGAAACAAACTATTCAATATTCTGATTTGAGTTGAGATTGAGTTTTGAGAATAGAACATATTGATTCTCTAACAATTCTCTTTATGCTTCTATGAGATTGATTTGAGTTGAGATTGAGTTTTGAGAATAGAACATATTGAGTCTAACAATTCTCTTTATGCTTCTATGAGATTGATTTGAGTTGATATTGAGTTTTGAGTATAGAACATATTGAGTCTCTAACAATTCTTTTTATGCTTCTATGAGATTGAGTTGAGAAAGTGATTGAGCATTGAGTATGGAACATATTGAGTCTCTAACAATTCTCTTTATGCTTCTATGAGATTTGAAAAAGTTTTGAGTGAGCTTGAGCAGATTTGAACAAGTTCTGAGTGAGCTTATTGAGAATATTTGGACAAGTTCTGAGTGAGCTTGTTGAGCAAATTTGGACAAGTTCTAAATGAGCTTATTGAGCAGAATCTGAGTGGACCTATTGAGTAGATTTGAGCAGGTTTTGAGTTGACCTATTGAGAATATTTGAGCAGGTTTCGAGTGGATCTATTGAGAAAATTTGAGAAGGTTCTGAGTGGACCTGTTGAGCATATTTGAGGAGGTTATGAGTGGACCTATTGAGCATATTTGAGCAGGTTTTGAGTGGACATGTTGAGCAGATTTTAGAAAGTTTTGAGTGGACCTGTTGAGCATATTTGAGCAAGTTCTGAGTGAATATTTTGAGCATATTTGAGTAGGTTTTGAGTGGACCTATTGAGCATATTTTATCAAGTTCTAAGTGGAACTATTGATCATATTTGAGTAGGTTTTGAGTGAACCTATTGAGCAAATGTTTGGAGGTGACATAGAAGAGAGGACAAAGGCTCTAGTGGATATAGATCCATCATCCATGACATTGAGGATAGGTCTTCTGAGTGAGGACAAGAGTCTTCAAGTGGAGAGAGATCCACAATTAGTGTAGTGGAGGCAGTGTCCTCTAGAGGATCACCAACCAAAGTAGAGGAGAATGAGTTCTCCTATGGATAGAGATCCACAAACTAGATTTAGGGGATCATCATCTCCTTTGGAAAGAGGTCCATAAAAATTGTAATTGGGAAGGATTCCCAAAATATTATTTGAGAAATATTTAGAAAAAATATTTTCTCTGTGTAGGTAGCCCACATTGGGTGAACCACATTAAATATGTCTCTATTGTGTATGGTGTTTTGTAAATTACTTTGATTACTGACATTGATACTACTATCTATACATTGCATATTATTGATTTGAAAAGAAAAGTAAAAAGTGGTATTATACTGTTCACCCTCCCTCGTAGTATAAGCTTGTGTTCATAAATTGGTATCAGAGCGGGTTCCTTCAGAAGATTTTGATAGCTTGAAGGAAAAATTGTCTAAGAACACAATGAATCAAAAGGATCAAAGGGATGGCTCCATCAATAATGTAGTACTAGTCATTGATGGAAGTGACTTCTTGTATTGGTGTGTGCTGATGATATTTCACCTAATAGCACTTGGCAATGAATTTTGATGGTTCAGCAACCAATCCTCCTATAGATAAGGAAGGTAAGCTTCTAATGCATACAAATTCAAGAGCTATAAATACAATTATAAAAGGGTTGCGTAGATCAGAATCTATGAAGGTTATGGAGTGTACAACAAAAAATATATGTGGGAACTATTACATACCATATATGTGTAGCACCCCAAAATTGGCGCAGTGAAATTGTAATAATTACATTCATCCTAGTAAATAATTTAAATTCAAATTTTAACCTCCCAAACCGCCCGTTAACCATCGGGTAATCCGTTTCCCCCTTTTTCGTGCCATTTTTAGAGGTTGTTTTGACCGTTTGACGATATCATCGCCGATCAGACGATATCGCCCTAGATCTGACGATTTCATCTGGGCTAGGACGTCCAGACGATCTTGTCGCAAAACTGATTTTGCACAATTAGCTTCTATTCCAACGGGCCTCTAATCCGAGCATAAGCGTGTCTGCGCCGTTAGGGACCCTCCCCCGTTGGAGATCTCCCAAATAGGGATGATCTCCAACCTCCTAACCTCCCTCCTAAGCCTATTTAATCCTAAGCCCTCCCCTTAGCACCCCCTGGCTGATAATTCCTGTAACCTGACTTCATACACGTTAAAACATCTCAAATTCTATTTTGCATTAGTTCTATATCAATTTTGTTGCAGGTACATTACTGTTTTTCAGTCGGAGCAAGCTTACATCGTCGTCGACGAACCTGTTCAGATCGGAGGTGAACCTGTCGAATCAGAGACGATTTCGTACCAATGCGAGATGATTTTGACTACAGTCAACATTGAGGCAATCAGTGCCTGAAGTTTGCATTTCTCTACCCTTTTTTTGCTGTTTTATTCTGCAATTAGCTTAGTTTATTCAGTATTTTATACTATTCTGCATTTTGGAGTTCACCCATCTAGATCAAATGCATGATTAAATCATAATTATTATCTAATTAGCATAATTCATTCTTGTTTCTGTGTTTAAGTTTTAGTTTGATAGTGCTACTATCATTTTATACTATTTCCTTCTGTTATCATTGTTGTATCTTCTGTATTTTGCACCTATTTCTCTGATTGCAGGTCTCTGACGAATTCGTCCGACGAATTCATCGATCTCGCACGATCTTGTCCGATCTCAGACGATCCTCGTCAAATCGTAGGCGATCCCGATCGCTTCAACATCGAATCATCATCAGACATCCGGATCAGGTATTCTTCGTTTATATTCTGTAATTTCTCTGTTTTCTATTTTTTGTACTCATTGAATTTGCATCTTCATATAGAATAGCTTAGACGCATTTTGGCCAAACCTAGGATATGAATGCTTAAGGCTAAAAACGAACACATAAAACACATTCCCAACCTAGGCGTGGAAACTGCCATTAAATGTTTCCTGGTGAACCCACCATCCATCGAAAAATCACCAATATACACCTCCCTTGAGAGGCGGGACCTTCGCAAGTCCTCTCAGTCCGAGGTACCGCGACATCCTTTTCACATCCCCCTTCCGGGCACGGATCCTATAGCCTGAAGGTAAGGGTGTGAAAAATTTGGAGCGATACATTTTGGTGAACCCGACGTGAATGCATTATAAACCTTTTGAAAACAAAAACAAAAATAAAAATAAAACAACTAAAACATAGATGCATTTCAGATCATTTCAACGATAAGTTTCATATTTAGATGGTAGCTCCTAAGAAAATATTAGCAGCTACTATAAATGTAGAAAACCAATTGGCAGCCATAGAAGTCAATTCTGTACTTAGTGTGCCTGAAACAGATAGAAATCAACTCTTGTGGGACGAACTTGATAGAAGACTTAGTGTCATCTCATCTAGGTCAACACAACTTAAACAAATCAAGAGGCTAGTCCTAGATAGAATCCTGGATCCTCATCAACTAGTCTTTTATCATGAACTTCAGAGAGCCTGCCATAGATGGTTAGCTTATAGGAGAGCTCTTGTATCTTCAAAATTTTTAACCTTCGACGAATACCTCAAGAACACAGTTGTGGTACGACCATTTCTAGTTCATATAGAATCCTTAGAAACTGATCTTATGATTAGAAGAAGATGGAACAACATTCCTAGAGCTATGTTGTATCGTGAATATTGTCGTGAGAATTATTATTATCAATCAGAATCTGAAATACATGGTATTTCTATAGCTCTTTTCATTAAATTTTTAAAAGAAAACTTTCAATTTGAAGAAGAACACTTCATGACTCCTGAAGAATTAGAGCCCATTAATGATATTTATAAATTGTTTATAGAAAACTAGATCATTTACTTTCAGTCTTACTATTTCTTGCATTTATTGTGTTATTTGTCGTCTTTACAATATTATTTCAAAAAAAACAAAAACTAAAAAACTAAAAAAAACATAGCAAAAACCAAAAACATTTCATTTTAAATATTGTAGTAGGTATATAATTAATATATACCTCTTAAACTTGTTGCATATATATATATATATATATATATATATATATATATATATATATATATATATATATATATATATATATATTTGCTGAAATCAAAATTAAAGCACCATGCCTAAACTTAGGAATGGTAAAGAAACTTTAGGAGAAGAAGAAGATTGGTTACAAGATACAACTAGAGACCCAAATGTCCTTCCCGAAGATCCAATTCCGGAAGGAAAAACTCTAGATCAATCGGAACATGACCTAGGTGAAGACAATGAACAAGAAGGAAGTGTTAAAGAGGATGGACCCTCATCCCCTAGAGTAGCTCCAGATGGAACTATTGCTTTTGACAACATAGATCATTTCAAGAAATTTCTTAATGATAACATTGACGCCCTTAATGTGGCAGTTCGTATTGATAAAGGGCAAATTAGTAACACTCAAGCAGCCATGGAATATATGTATGATGTGCGCACTAATCCCTTGTCTTTCATTGATCAAGAAAGTGACAAGGTCGGGCCATCCAATACAGACATGGTCACTATGATGCAAAACATGTCAAAACAACAGGTTACCCAACCTCCTAAGGAACCTAGTTATTCAACCTAAAATCATTCCCACACAAAAGAAACCTTCCTTCACTACTTTATTTCGCCAAACTATTGAGCAATATGCTTCAAGTAAACAAAAACCTAAAACGAAGCCAAACACCAATTTTCAACAATCTAGAATACAACATAATACAACTTCAAAATTCCTTCATAACACCTTTCCTACCAATAATTTACATAATAGCAACATGGCATCTAATCTTCATGTCCCTCCATCATATGCTCACAAAACTCCTATCAATGCCCTACCGAACCAATATGGGGGGCAAACTAGTAATCTGGAAGCCATGGTGAAACAGTTAGCTTCACGTATGGACCAGATAGATCCCTACCGTCCCTCGTACAATTATCGAGAGATCTGTAGTCAACCTTTGGATCCCATAGTTGTAGCTCAACCATACCCTAAGCATTTTCCCATGCCTATCTTGCCTATATATAAAGGAACCGAAGATCCCATAGAGCATCTTCGCATGTTTAGGATAGCATGTCATGATATATCACATGATGACTTGCTATTACTAAAAATGTTCCCAAAAAGTTTAGGTGGAATGGCATTAGAGTGGTACTATCAATTGCCCACTCATTCTTTGAGAAACTTTGAAGAAACAACTGAATCATTTGTCCATCAATTTAGTGCCTACATCGAGAGGCATGTAACCATTAAAGATTTATACAACTTAAAACAAGACAAGGATGAATGTTTTGCCGATTTCTTAGCTAGATGGAGGCAATTGATAGGAAAACTACACTTTGTGCTACCTTATAGGGAAATGTTGGACATTTTCATCAATAATTTACAAGAACAAATATCTTATGAGCTATCAATCGCTACTTTAACTACCTTCGATCAAGCTATAGATTTAGCTCGAAGAGTAGAAGATGCCCTCATTAGGAGAGGCCAACTTAGGAAGAAGGATGATGAGAAAACATCCAGAAATCAATATAAAAACAAACAAGTTGTCGGTGATGGAGTCACTGATAGCAGAAATGTTGCTAATATCAATGCAACGAAGACAACAGAAAAATTTATATTGAAACCTCCTGACAAGCCTCCTCGAGAATTTACTAGATTAAATCAACCCTTATCAACTATTTTACCTCAATTACTCGAAAGAGGTTTGATCCAATTACCAGCTATCCGAGAACCTGATCCAACTATACCCGGATACAGAGCTGACTTACACTGTGATTTCCATAGAGGACCTGGACACTCTACCAATGCTTGTAAAAGGTTGAAACATAAAATACAAGATTTGATTGATAATAATGAAATGGAAGTGCAAGCCTTCCAACCTAAACAAAACCCTCCTAATAATACTCAAAAGACCATTCCCCAAAATCAAAATCAAAATGCTAATCAAACATTAGACATATTTCAACACCCTTTACCAAGACATGGTAAAGAGGTAGCCAATCAAATCGAACATCATAATGTCCCCCCTCCTACCCGATATGTAGGAACTATTAGTGGACATTTACTGAATCCAGATCCTCAAATATTTGATACAACCTTATCCCTGGTTACGACCAGGCCCTTACATAATTTTCAAACTTCTGATTCTAGTGATATAGAATCAGATAGTGAAAGTGAACTAGACATTACTTCAAACCAATCGAATAGTTCTAAAAATGAATCAGATCCTATTCAACCCATCACAGATGCCATGGTTCCAGAAGAACCATTTCCTAGAAGAGTTACTACTCGACCCTCTTCTAATCAATTCCTCCCTAATGAACAAGCCATAAATGCTAGACCGAGGCCAGTTCAACGCCCTCAATATAACATTGTAGGTACCATTGGAGTCGTTACCCGACAACAGGCTCAAAATTCTCAACAAGAATCAAATCAGAATGATGGATCGGCTCCATTTGTTTTGAAAAATCCCAATAAAGGGAATCATGCTCCTAATGTTCAACCTAAACCCCCTTACAATATTAATGAGCAATTATCCAATACTACAGCCTTAATTTCCCTTTTGGATTTGTTAAGATCTTCTCCCACCCATAGGGATGAGTTGATGCTTACATTAAGCCAAATGATGGTACCTCAAAACATCCAACCTGAAGCTATGGCCAATACTATCATCACTCGAGAGGTTGATTGTATTGACTTTCGGGATAAAGATATCCCACAACACAGTTTACATAAGAATAATCCCTTATACATTACTTCTCTAATTGGAGATGTAGTTGTCAAACGAGTCTTGATTGATAATGGCTCATCTCTAAACATTTGCACTTTTGACTTCTACCAACGATTTGGCTTTAGAAGTGATGAAATGAAGAAAACTGATATGATTATCAAAGCTTTCAATGACGAAACACAAGAAACATGTGGAGTTATTACCATCCCCTTGCAAGTTGGTCCTAGAACCCTAGAAACAACCGTGTTTATTGTACATTGCCCAGCATCGTACAATATACTTTTGGGTCGCCCTTGGATCAATGCGATGCGAGTGGTCCCATCGACTTTACACCAATGTGTTAAATTTGAATTTAAAAATCAGTTGGTCACTATCCATGGTGACCCTAGACCCTTTGATATGTGTGCTTTGGCGTAACCCGTTGGAGTGCAATTTTGCCCCGCTCTGTCATCCACACATCCTAGTTCTTATTTTTCATCTAAAAGTGTGAAACACACACCCATAACTTCACCTATTTCCCCTCCATTAATTTCATCCTCCTATATAGATCAACAATCTTCTAAACAAATCACTCTAGAACCTCAAAAAGATCTTAAATCTACAACCAATCCTTCAAGTTCTATCCCTATAAATTCAAAACCTACAGACACAACTATCATACCTTCCACATCTAAAGATATAGGGAATAATCCTTCTACATCTTATGCCCTTTCTGATGAAATTTTACCAGATTTATCCACAACCTTAATATCAGAAAAGACAAATGCTTTCATGCAAGATTCAATTCTTTTAAATAACTTACCGCCATCTCCTCGTACTTTGGGCCTCCCACAACCTATGGGAAGCACTTACCAAGTCGGGAGTTGTGCCTTCATTTATAAAGGATATGACTCGGGGAAGAATCCCTCGAAATATCAAAACTCATCATGAGGGATACGCTCGGTGTTATTTTACCAATGAATATATTAAAGCTAAACCCATGATGCTTAAAATGGGATATAAAGGGAAAGGCTTGGGACCTTTCCAAAATGGCATGAAAGAACCTTTCGAGGTAGAACCGTGGCCTGCCCGCCGTGGTGTGGGCCTATTTCCTAGTAAGGGTCAACCCTTTCCTTTTGAAGATGATGATCATCTCATATGTTATCAAGATTATTTGGATAGGTGTGATGATTTGCCTCTTAAAAATCAGTCGTTTTCATGTAACATGCTATCCATAGCTTACCCTGAAATGATTGCTGACCCCGATGAAGAGTTGGAAGGAGATATCTTCCACGACGTCTCTGTTGAAGAGATGTTACACAATGGATTTTATTTTGATGGTTCTATACCAACTATAGCCCAACTTGAGGCCACTAATCCTCAAGATGAATTATCCAAATTAACCTTACAAGAATTACAAGAATTGGGTGTTTCACCCGCCCCACCTAATTTTGAAAGAGATCTACACATGGAGGTAGAAAACGTCATTAAAATTAATATTGGAACTGAGGATAATCCTCACATAATCAATATTGGATCAGAATTAAGTCAAGAAAAACAAGAACAATACATTGCATTCCTTAAAGAGTATGAAGATGTCTTCGCTTGGACATACGAAGATATGCCAGGTCTAGACCCTTCCGTAGTCATGCATCATCTAGTGGTCCATCCGGATGCTAAACCAGTTAAACAAAAACTTAGAAAAATGCATCCCAAAGTGGCTCTGCTAGTCAAAGGGGAGTTAGAAAAACTCCTGAATGTTGTCTTTATACAAGCTATTGATTATGCTGAATGGATCTCAAATGTAGTTCCAAGTAACCAAGAAAGAAGCTACCAAAGTTAGGGTTTGCACAGATTTTAGAGATATTAACGCCGCATGCCCTAAAGATGACTTTCCTCTTCCAAACATGGATCAAATCATTGACTTTACTACCGGGAGTGGGATGATGTCCTTAATGGATGGATTCTCCGGTTATAATCAGATCAGGATAGCTCCTGAAGATCAGGCTAAAACAACCTTTATTACCCCCTGGGGTACTTTTTGTTGGAAAGTGATGCCATTTGGCTTAAAGAACGCAGTGCAACCTATCAACGAGCTATGACCTATATTTTTCATGATATGATGCATGATATCCTACATGATTATGTAGATGATATTATAGCTCGCTCTATTATTGAAGATAATCATTTAGATGATTTGAGAAAAGTTTTTAATCGATTACGAGAATATCTCATTCGATTAAATCCAAAAAAATGCATATTCGGAGTTAAGTCCGGCAAACTATTAGGGGTTTTAGTTTCTTTACGTGGTATCGAAATCGACCCTCTCAAAATTGCGGCTATCACTGATATGCCCGCACCTACTAATATATCTGAGTTACGAAGTTTACAAGGTAAGCTTCAAGCTATCCGTCGCTTCATCGATAAGCTGGCGGACAAAACCGGTCCCTTTCTTAAACTCCTTAAGAAGGATGTCCCTTTTAATTGGGACGACGAATGTAGAGAAGCTTTTGAACTTCTCAAACAATACCTCCTTAATCCACCTCGTGCTTTCACCGCCTAAACCTGATCGCCCATTCCTCCTATATATTTTAGCTTCATATTCTGCCTTAGGGGCTATGTTAGCTCAGCTTGATGATGAAAAGAGAGAACGTGCTAATTATTATATTAGCCGAACCTTCATCGCTTATGAAACCCGCTACACAGCATTAGAAAAACTATGTCTAGCAGTCATTTTTGCTACGCAAAAATTACGACACTATATGCTTAGTCAGAAAACTTATGTCATTGCCAAATACGATCCCTTAAGGTATCTCATGAGTCGACCTTATTTATCGGGTCGCACAACCAAGTGGGTTCTTGCTCTAAGCGAGTTTGATCTCACATTCATAGGACAGAAGTCTGTTAAGGGTCAAATCATAGCAGATCAATTAGTCGCTGCACCCTTAGCGTCTACCCATCCCCTCATCATCGAGTTTTCGGATGAATGCCTTCAATTAGAGGCAGACCATACCGAACAATGGTCCTTATACTTTGATGGAGCCCGATGCATGAGTGGGGCTAGTGCGGGTATTATTTTAATATCCCCGCAAAAACATCTTATTCCTCTGTCCTTCAAATTGACATTTGCTTGCACCAACAATATTGCTGAGTATGAAGCTCTAATCCTTGGATTACGAGCTGCCTTGGCGCTAAAAATTAAACATATTTTAGTTTTTGGTGATTCTCAACCGGTTATAAACCAAATTAATGAAGTTTATCGGACCGGAGATGATAAACTCGTGCCCATATAAGGCCTATGTTTTACAACTAATGTCCCTATTTGATCAAGTTACCTTGGAAGCTATTCCTAGAACTTGCAACCGTGCAGCTGATGCTATGGCCGCACTGCATCTCTCCCGCCCTTGGAGTTAGATGACGAATATGCCACTATCATTATTCGTCGACTCCAGGAACCCGCTTCAAATAAATCATGCTTAGAGCCTTTGGATGTGTTTCTAATCAATGAAACTACTCCCGAACCTTGGTATACGGACATATTTGATTTTCTCCAAAATGGGACTTTCCCTGCCAATTCTAATAGAAACCAATGTTGGTTATTACGTAGACGAGCAAGTCGATTTGTAATAATTGGCAATACCTTGTATAGGAGATCTTTTGAAGGTATCCTATTAAGATGTTTAAACTTAGAAGAGTCCAAATTAGCCTTGAGTGAAGCCCACGATGGATCTTGTGGAGGACACTTTAGTGGTAGTGTCATTGCTAAAAAGCTCCTTCGGATAGGATACTTTTGGCCTACCATGGAAACGGATGCACATGAGTATGTGCGCCATTGCGACAAGTGTCAAAAACATGCTGACCTTGTCCATGCGCCTGCACAAGAGCTACAGACTATTTCATCTCCTTGGCCCTTTTTCTAAATGGGGCTTAGATATTATTGGCAAAATCAATCCTGTGTCATCTGATGGACACAAATTCATCATAACTGCCACCGAGTATTTCACGAAGTGGGTTGAAGCTATGCCTTTAGCTTCCCGCACCGGCACACAAGTCTCTAAATTTATTTTTAATCAAATCATTTGTAGGTTCGGAATTCCCGCAAATCTCATCTCCGACAATGGAACTTGTTTCAAAAATAAAGATGTTAAAAAATTATGCCAAAAATATAAGATTCAACATCGCTGGTCCACTCCCTATTATCCTCGTGGTAATGGTCAAGTAGAAGCATCTAACAAAACCTTAATCAAAATCCTCAAAATATTGGTCAATAAAACTGGCCGTGACTGGCACATTCAGTTATATCCAGCCTTGTGGGCCTATCGAACTAGTGTTCGAACCCCCACGGGAACTTCACCATTTGTTTTGGTTTATGGTGTCGAAGCAGCTTTTTCCCTTTGAATTGGAAGTTCCTTCTTTGGCTCGCTACTTCAAGATACCGAAGTAGGAGATGAATATCGTGCTGGCAGACTCAGTCCACTGGAACTCCTAGATGAAAAATGCATCAATGCTTTGGAACATCTCCGTGCCTACCAAAACAAGCTTAAAAGATCATATGCTAAAAAATTTCGTCATCGATCCTTTGAGATCGGCGACCTTGTTTTAAAAGAAAATAAAAAAAATACTAATGCAACTAAGGACCTTAAAGGTAAATTTGAGCCCAACTGGCTTGGACCATACATTATTACTGCTAAATTTGAATCCAGAGCATACAAATTATCTACCTTAGATGGTAAAGAACTTAAAGAACCCATGAATATTTTGCATCTTAAACGTTACTATGTATAAATTTGGTCACTTCATCCATGTATATATTTGTTCAAAATCACTATCTTGTATTTCTTTCAAATTTATAAATTCAAAAACACCAAAAACATTCATAATCATCCAAAATCTTCAAAACTATTTGTTGCATTTATTTATGGCACTTGTTAAATTTTTTGTTCAAAAACAAAAATAAAACCAAAAAAAAAACAAAATAATGATAAAAATATAAAAACAACAATATGCTTGACTCTTTCGAAACCAAAACAATATAAAGAAGAAAGAGAGAGTCAATATTCTCAAAACTTCTCAAAAAGTATTTATATATATTTTCTTACAAATGTTGCAGCTTATATGTTTCAAATTATTTTTTGATAAATTAGCATTTATTTGGAATCCCTCACTTGCACACTCAACAAAAATAAATATCTTGATTTTATCTGGCATGATTACTAATCTCTCTTATATCAAAGTCCACAAAATTCAATTAAATAAAGTTTGAGCATAGAGAATTGATCTTGTTATTTACTTAAACCAAGCACATCTTTTCACAATAAAATGATTATATTTGTAATTTCCATGTTTTGCTACATAGTAGAAGTGATTTCTTGAGCGAAAAGTTTCCCCTGCTATCCTATCATGCACATGGTCTAGAATCTTTGAGAATTGGCAAAAGGACAAGCTCACCCCTACCCGGAATAAAAATCCCTTGCTCTACAAGCTAATCCGAGCAAGTATCCCTAGCAAAGAAAAAGAAAAGAAAAGTTCAAGAAAAAAAGAGAAAAGAAAAATGTTATTTTATATCATTACAACAATATTTCAAGCACTATCTCAAAAATCAAGCAAAAAAAAAAAAAAAAAAAAAAAAAAAAAAAGAAAGCAAAAGCAAGAAAGCAATAAAATCCCTTTCCCTACCCTTTGAAAAGAAAAGAAGGGTTGATGAGCTTGAATCCCTGGAATTCTCAATTATTCGAAAACTGTGAGGTAAGCCCCATAACAGTGGTTTGTGCCCAACCCGCTTGGCCTTGGGTAACTCCTAGCGTGGTGATATGTCTGTCACATTAGTGACCTTCTTTTGTACAGACCTATGTTCGCTTATGGATTAGCTAGCTCTTGATAATCCGACCTACATAGTAGTCTAGTATGGTTATATGCATCTACATCATGGTTAATGAACACTTATTTGGTTTCTTCAAATCACTTGTATCATATTATCTTGCTCAAAACTGGTAAATGCACAAAGCAATTGCACACACATTTGTATTTGAGAGATTTTGTGTATCATTATGATAAATCAAGATCGGAAATGAATTCACATATGCACATGGGATTCCTTATAAATCTAACTTTTTTCTTCAAAATACTTTGAAATATTCTTTTTGCAACTTGTTTGGAATAATTCATTTTCTTATTTCAAGTACAGTTGTTTAGCATAAAGACAACTATATAATAGAAAAATCAAAATTTTCTTTCAAAACTATACAATCAAAACATATATATCTGGTTGACTTCCGCGACGATGGTATAGTTCCAAAACCAAAAGTGGAATTTTATGCCTAGCGCAAGTCCTCATTTTCATATTTTCTGTTTATTAAAAATCAACCATGCAATAAAACTATCTCTTTTTGGATTTTCGCGATGATGGTATAAGTCTATACCTACATATTCTATGCCTAGCGCAAACCATCGTAACAATTTTTATTCCCCATTTATTTAAAAATCATGAAAACCATATGACTTAAATCATTATGTTACACAAATTATGCTTTTCAAAAGCATGCACATTTATCATTATTTCATGTCATTATGTCAACTTTCAATTTTGCAATGATGGTATAATTCCTAAGGAATTATCCAAAAAATTTATCACACTTAGGAATTTATGCCTAGCAAACATCATTTTAACATCATCTCATGCATACTATTTTTATGAAAATCTGAAAAAACAAACCATCATCATCATCATTTGCACCATTGCACCAAAGTCTTAAGACAGTCTCTTAAGCATTCTTTTACTTTTAACAATATTTTTATACTGGGATTAGCTTGACGACCGAGTGAGCAACGACTCCATGAAATGGTCTATAATAGCGACAATGTCCTTTGAAATTATTGTTAGAAGTCTCTTTTTTATTTTTTTATCACATTACATCACAAACAATCAATTTGTTACATCAGATTATTTCATTTAAAATATTACAACATGACATCAAAATTATAAATTTTCAACACGACATAATTTCATGAATCCTCAATCCAATCATCAAATTAATCAATCAAACATAAAAGCATCATCAACATACACATAACACAAGTCATATGATCAAAAACATATCATATATATATCAAAAGTATATATACATCATCAAAACTGGATTGGTATGCCACAATCTGTACCTCGGCATACTCAATCCTCTATCAACAAAAAAATAATAATACATGCTCTATGTCTCAATCTGTACAAAGCCGTGCAGTGCTCTAGCCTCGAGAACCCCTCGAGCTCTCAACCTCATCTCCTCCCCCGCCCTGAGGTGGACGAGGTGGCCCCATCGCAGTATGTGTAGTAGTGCGAGTCCTAGTCGTCGATCGGGACGAGGTCCTCGACGACCCGATCTTGATCGGATCTGCGATGTTGGCTGGCAGGGGTAGTCTATCCTCCTCTAGCACCAGTTGATAGTACAAAGTCTGGTAGAAAGTAATTTGGGCAATAGCCCATGTCAGCTCCCCAGTGCTCGCCCCTCCGCCCCGTGCCCCGAGGCATGCAATCTCCTCTCGAAGCCGTGTAACCTCGGCTCGGTGTCATGCAGCCTCCTCCTCGTAGGGTCTGCACTCGTGCCCGGAGATGGATATTCTTCGCCCATAGAGTAGCTATCTCACTACTCTCCCCCGTGTCGACACCCTTGCCCTTATCGGGCGATGGTGGCCTCTCTCTCTATGGAGAAGGGGGTCTCTCCTCCCTCCTCTCCCTCTATCGCGGCCTCTCCTGTGCCTCGTGGCCTCCTCGCCTCTCTCCCACCGTGACCCCGGGCTGCCTCCATAGCCGCCTCGGCGCCGCCTCCCTATCCGACGCACAACCGCATGTATCGAACCCCGAGCCCTCGTCATCCGAGGAGGGTGGATGCCCGCATACCGTGCATCGTAGCCATCGGCAACCCTCGCGTCGTCCCCATCCACTGGCTGAATGGGGGCATCATCCGAGTCCTGACTCCAGAAATGCCGCATGTCTGGAGCCCCGCTCACCGTGGTGTTATCCCGAAAAGTCCAGGAAAACTCATAATACCTGAGAGATGGGATCCCCTGCTGTAGACCGAATATCGCCTCAAAACTCGGTCATAGCAGTGGAGCTCCACCTCTCCCCTCTCCATCCATAGCCAATACACTCGCCTGACGCGAGCTAACTCCTGTCCATCCTCGGCCCACCCTGGATGCTCCCTCCAAGGCCTCCAGGTGATCTGGTCCGGGACTAGGTCATCTAGCAGTCTCCGGGACATCGAAAGGTCGATCCGCCACTGTGACCCTCTTCGGAGCCACCAGTAGAAAACTCGGGGCCTCTCCCCATCAATCCCTATCAGAGGAAGCCCTACCGGCCTCCACACTACAATGTGCTCCCAGCACCAAACCTGTAGGAGCGATGTCATCACCAGACATCGGCCGCCCTTGTACACGACCCCATGCAGGATCCTGTACAGTCGACATAGCACATAGCTGCCCCAAGAGAACCTGTAGCCATGGTCCCGCATATCGTAGATCACATCTGCGAGCATCCACGGCACCCTGCACCCACTCTGGTGGCACAACAGAAGTCCACCAACTACTCCAGCTAGAACCCGTGTGAGTCTAGATGCCCCGTGCATCTGACGCAGTGCCTCGATGTTAACTCCGCCCTTCTCCAGGGCGAAGCTCGGGTCACCACACAATCGTCCCATAGCATGGCCCTGATTGGCCATAGGAGTGATCAATCGTCCTTGTATGGGGATTCTTAGAATCCTCCATACATCCTCCAAAGTGGGAGTCATCTCCCCTATAGGTAGCCGAAAACATGAAGAACCCGGATACCATCTCTCTGCTAGGGCTGTCAATAGCCCCATATCTGTAGACACTTGTGGCATTTCTGCCACATGTAGTAAGCCGGCTTATGCCAGCTGATCCCGCTCTGCCTATGTAAGAGCGGCCAAGTCATCTCTTAAACCTCCATACTTCCATTCCCTGCTCTTTAGCAATCCTCTCTACAACATAAACAACAAAAAAAAATAACAATCATTAATAACAAACTCAAGTAATTAAAAATGCAAGTTAAAATAAGTTCAATTTTATGCAATTGATGATATCGTCCACTATTGGACGATATCGTCCCAAATTTGAGCATAATCGTTTCCGATTTCGCAGGTCGAAATCGTCCCTAATTTGACGAAATCGTCCCCCTTTCGCCGATTTCGCCCTTGGACGAAATTGGCGAAATTGAGACGATTTCGTCGAAATCGGGACGATTTCGTCCCGACGACGTCGATGGCCCAAAAACGGCCGCGATGCTCAAAAATTGATTAAAATTTACCTAAAAAGCATGTAAATTCAAATTAAAGCATTCTAAGTTAAGTCTAGACTCTTACCCGTAGCCCGCGCTGGACCTCTGTTGATCTGTGCGTCGTCTCCACCATTTTTGCTTCCAGAGCTCTAAAACCAGAAAAGTGAACAGTAAAAATGAATTAGGGTTTTACCCTATTTTTCTTAATTTTATTCAAAAATAATTCAAAAATAATTTTGCTTTTTCGCGTTTTTACCTCAAACGTTCGATTTGGGTAAAAACACGGAGGGGGCACCATAGTAAGCTGTCGTACGATTCGACCAAGAATCGTCGCCTAAAAATGGGAATAATTTTTGCTTTCTCGTAGATCGAGAAGAACTCATCTTTAACGCATTTTCTTCGAAAAATTCGCTAAAGAGGGGGCAAAATGTAGCACCCTAAAATTGGCGCAGTGAAATTGTAATAATTACATTCATCCTAGTAAATAATTTAAATTCAAATTTTAACCTCCCAAACCGCCTGTTAACCGTCGGGTAATCCGTTTCCCCCTTTTCCATGCCATTTTTAGAGGTTGTTTTGACCGTTTGACGATATCGTCGCCGATCAGACGATATCGCCCCATATCTGACGATTTCGTCTGGGCTAGGACGTCCAGACGATCTTGTCGCAAAACCGATTTTGCACAATTAGCTTCTGTTCCAACGGGCCTCTAATCCGGGTAGAAGCGTGTCTGCGCCGTTAGGGACCCTCCCCGTTGGAGATCTCCCAAATAGGGATGATCTCCAACCTCCTAACCTCCCTCCTAAGCCTATTTAATCCTAAGCCCTTCCCTTAGCACCCCCTGGCTGAAATTCCCTGTAACCCGACTTCATACACGTTAAAACATCTCAAATTCTATTTTGCATTAGTTCTATATCAATTTTGTTGCAAGTACATTACTATTTTTCAGTCGAAGCAAGCTTACATCATCGTCGACGAACCTGTTCAGATCGGAGGCGAACCTGTCGAATCAGAGACGATTTCGTACCAATGCAAGATGATTTCGACTATAGTCAACATTGAGGCAATCAGTGCCTGAAGTTTGCATTTCTCTACCCCTTTTTTGCTATTTTTATTCTGCAATTAGCTTAGTTTATTCAGTATTTTATACTATTCTGCATTTTGGAGTTCACCCATCTAGATCAAATGCATGATTAAATCATAATTATTATTTAATTAGCATAATTCATTCCTGTTTCTATGTTTAAGTTTCAGTTTGATAGTGCTACTGTCATTTTATACTATTTCCCTCTGTTATCATTGTTGTATCTTCTGTATTTTGCACCTATTTCTCTGATTGTAGGTCTCTGACGAATTCGTCAGATCTCAGACGATCTTGTCTGATCTCAGACGATCCTGTCAAATCAGAGGCGATCCTGACTGCTTCAACATCAGAATCATCATCAGACATCCGGATCAGGTATTCTTCGTTTATATTCTATAATTTCTCTGTTTTCTATCTTTAAATCTATTTTCTGTACTCATTGAATTTGCATCTTCATATAGAATAGCTTAGACGCATTTTGGCCAAACCTAGGATTTGAATGCTTAAGGCTAAAAACGAACACATAAAACACATTCCCAACCTAGGCGTGGAAACTGCCATTAAATGTTTCCTGGTGAACCCACCATCCATCAAAAAATCACCAATATACACCTCCCTTGAGAGGCGAGACCTTCGCAAGTCCTCTCAGTCTGAGGTACCGCGACATCCTTTTCACATCCCCCTTCCGGGCACGGATCCTATAGCCTGAAGGTAAGGGTGTGAAAAATTTGGAGCTATTACATACCATATATGAAGGAGATAAAAGTGTCAGGAAAGCTAAGATCAGAAATCTAAAAGGAGAATTTGAGAACCTAAGAATGTAGGATGATGAAAATATTCATGAGTATCTCAACAAGGTTGATGAACTTATACATGAGATGAAAGTTCTTGGAATAAAGGTTGATGAATCTGATGCTTATGATAAGATCTTGAGAACTCTTCCAAAAATGTAAGTGAAAAGGTTTTTGCTATAAAAACATCAATTGATAGTGATTCTCTAACCAGGAAATATTTGTTTGGCATGCTTACTACTTTTGAAATAAGAACAAAATATCCTATTCCTCCGAAAGAAGTTGCATTAAAAGTGAAAAAAAATAAAAAGGGTAAGAAGATAGAATCAAGTAGTGAGTCATCTAATTATGAAGAAGAAAATTATGGTCGAAGAGATAAAGGTTCCAGAAGACCCATAGATATAATATCGGTTAAGTTTATTAATTGTGAAAATTATGGACATTATGCAACAAAGTGCAAAGATCCAAAGAGCAACAATCATGAAGAAAAAAAAACCACAAGTACAAGAAATCAGAAAGATACAAGCACCAAAAGAAAAGTAAGTATGGACAAAGCAGACAAATAAAGAAGTTCTTCCAAATGCAAAAGAGAAGCTACTATGCGGATAATGCAAGTAAGTACTCAAATGATAGTGATGCTAGTTTTTCAAACAATGATAGAGATGAAGTCCTATTTATGGTTGAAGAGAAAGAACCAGTTAAGAAAAAGAATCTAGTTATTCTCAAGTGTTTTAGATGTGGTAAATTTAACCATCTTGAAGATGATTGCACAAGGAATGGTTAAAGTTTCAGTGATGATGATTTTTAAGATGCACTTGAAAGACCAGATGAAAACATTCTAATGGCATTAGAAGAAGAAGTGAGTGATCCTATAGAAGACAAGCCAAAAGAAAGAAATGATATGGACAAAGGCAAACAAATAGAGGATTATTTAGAAGAGAATGGTTATGATCTCAAGGGAGAAGTTATCTATGCCCTTGACACAGTAAAGAAGGTAAGAAAACAACACTCTAAGCTTGAAAGTCAGTTTCAAGAATGTGATGAAGAAATATTATTGTTCATAGAGGATTTAGAAAATTCAAAGGCTAAGGCAAGCAAGTTGAAAGATAATTTAGAAGCAAAGATCTTGGAATGTGAGAAGTTAACACAAGAAGTGGTCCTACTAAAGGAATATTTAGAGTATTCCAAGAATAATCTATACAATTATATAAATAGTGCAAAGAGTTTGGATAAAGTAGTCAAGATACAAAGAAGAGAAACAAACAAGATAGGTCTTGGTTCAAAAGAAAAGGGAAGAAGAGTCTACTTCAAGTCTTGAAGAAGAAGAAACTTCAAAAGAAGACAGTGTAAGTGAGAGTGAGACATCAAAGGATGAGTTGGACAACAAAGAGTTCAACAAATATAGGAACAATGCACAAAGAAGATACATATGGAACAAAAATCAGAACATGAGACCAATGAGGTAAAGACAAGGAAGCTCCAATGGAAGATGTTTTTCATGTCATAGGTTTGGGCACATGGCTTCACAGTGTAGGACACATGAAAGACAAGAATATGGAAAATAATATATTTTCCAAGGGTATTGCTACTCATGTAATGATCTTGATCACAAGGTAATGAATTGCAATATTCATGATAGAAGAGTATATGGATTCACTAGGAGAAATCCTAAGACAGTTGTACCTCCAAGAAATAATAACATTAAGTGTTATAAGTGCAATAATTATGGTCACACAACAAGATGGTGTAGAGAAAATATTCCAGAAATAGGCATGAACAGGAACAAGAACATTAAAAAAAACAAGAATAGGAATAGAAATATGAACAGGAACAGGAACAGGAACATGGATGAGAATAAAAATAAGAACAAGAACAGGAACAGGAATAGAAACATGGATGAGAAAAAAAATAGGAACAAAAGTTATGATAGGAACAAGGATGATGACTTGGGAAAGGGGATTCATAAAACTCAGAAAAGAAGAGAAAAAGATAAAGGTAAAGAATAGTACTTTCGGAGAGTAGAAATACTCCCACCCCATAATTAACCACCTCATGTGGAGGTGGGGGAGGGGCTAAGCTAAGAGGCTCATTCTTAGCCCCGAGCCCTAAAGGTGACATTTTACCATTGATGTCAAAGGGGGAGAGATTTGTGTATTGGGGAGATATTTGATATTTGAGAAAGCATTGAGCTAGGGGAAGCAATGTCCCAAGGGGAGCAAAATTATAGAAAGGTCAAGTTTTTAGTAAAAAAAAAAAGGATTTGGGTTGCCATCAATGACAAAGGGGAATATTGTTGGAAATTTTGAGTCCTCTAATTCAAATTTGTCATTTATGTCACCTGATAGAGTTATCACTCATATCAAGGAATTCGGAAAGAAATAAATTCGTCAAAGGTTGTCACTATCATCTAGGAAAAAGCTTCAACAGTGCAAAAGTTAAAGGTAAAAATGCTCCATAATATTTTAATATTATTGGGAACACAGGTTAAGTGATTGGTTCATAAAAACCCAAGGAGGGTTATTGCAAAGGTTAAAAAGGAGGTCCAATATTCATTTTATAAATTATTTAAATTCACAAGGAATTTAAATTTTATAAATAAATATTCGTTACAAGGTTGTGCAATAAGACAAGGCTCCAAGATTTAATTAAGCTAAAGCCTAAGGTTGGATTGATTTAATTTATAATATTTAACTTTAAATTTAATTAAATTTAAATACCCTATAAACTAATCAACCAATCCAACATCGAATTAAATCGATGTGCCAACGTGATTGCATGGAAGACAAATGGCACTATATATAATGTCTAAAAGACATCAATTAAATTATCCTTGCTTGAAATAAGAAAAGGCATACAAATTGGTGGTTGAGATCGTGAGAAACATCAAATAGATTTGAAGGACAACGATCGAAATAAAGGAAAGCACATTGAAATCCTCTAGCTAGCTGGGAAGCGTGGCATAGTGGCAAGGAGACATTGGTTAAGTTTTTATGGCAACATTAAGCTGCATTCGAATCTTGGAAAGATGCCTTTCAGTTGGTGTTGGGAATACAAAAGTGTTGCGTACATTTTTTTTTATCGGTAGCATAAGGAATTTAGAGCATGTGGTGCTATCAATGCTTCAAGTGAGTGCTTAGCTCACATGGAAATAGAGCCATGGCTAAGGTGCAGGTCGTGGTAAGAGTTAGGGATTCGAATCCCCTCCAAGTTAGAGGTAATATTTTTGTTGAGCATTTCACAATATTGCCTAGGTTGATGATTAATTACTTTTAGCAAAGTGGGAGTTAAAAGGTTTTTATTATTTGGAAAATTGCTAGCTAATAATTATTGATTAAAAATAAATTTAGGAGGCATAAGGAGTTTAGGGTTTATTTTTATTAAAGTTTTAAATAATAAATTTTGGATATTTGAGAAGTAAGACTTTAATAGAGTTGATATTATTATGAAAGCAATATTTCCCAAGGAGATTATTTTTGAAATATATTGAGCATTGTTTTATAGATGAAGTTATAAGGTGTATTTTTGTTGATATTATTTTTGTGTTGTGATTTATTGAGAAAATAAATATCCTCTAACATTTATTGAGTTTGTCAAAGAAGTAATTATGAGTGTGGTAGATTTGCAAAGACAACTTCTCTTCAAGAAAAGGTATGGGAAAAATTCTTCTTTGTTGAGTTAGGTGATTGGCTTGATTGAAAATTAAGTTTGGAGTGAAAAGGAATTGATTAGGGTTTCCTTTTCAAAAGTGGTTGGTTTAATGCTTCAAGGTTTTCTGATTTGAGAGTTGTGATTAAAACCTTGTTTTATAAGAATTGTTGTTGAAACCATTGGTTGTATGAAAAACCTAAGTTAGGGTTTGAGAAAAACATGAGTATCATTGTTAGATGAAGAATGTTTTATTAGCATTGTTGTTGAAGCCAATTGGTTATGTAAAGAACTTGAACTTGAGTTAGAAAAGAACATGAGTATCATTGTTATGTGATATTTGTGTTGGGAATTGTTGGAAATATTTTGAGTTGGATGATACATGCTTGGACTAAGGTTTGTGAGAAAGGGTTCTTCCTTGAAGTGATTGGTTGAGTTTTGAGAATAGAACATATTGAGTCTCTAACAATTCTCTTTATTCTTCTATGAGATTGATTTAAGTTGAGATTAAGTTTTGAGAATAGAACATATTGAGTCTCTAACAATTCTCTTTATGCATATATAAGATTGATCTGAGTTGAGATTGAGTTTTGAGTATAGAACATATTGAGTCTCTAACAATTCTCTTTATGTTTCTATGAGATTGAGTTGAGAAAGTGATTGAGCATTGAGTATAGAACATATTGAGTCTCTAGCAATTCTCTTTATGCTTCTATGATATTTGGACAAGTTCTGAGTGAGATTGTTGAGCAGATTTAAACAAGTTTTGAGTGAGCTTGTTGAGCAGATTTGGACAAGTTCTGAGTGAGCTTGTTGAGCAGATTTGGACAAGTTCTGAGTGAGCTTGTTGAGCATATTTGAGCAGGTTCTAAGTGGATCTATTGAGTAGTTTTGAGTAGGTTCTAAGTGGACCTATTGAGTAGATTTGAGTAGGTTCTAAGTGGATCTGTTGAGAATATTTGAGCAGGTTATGAGTGGACCTATTGAGAATATTTAAGTAGGTTCTTAGTGGACCTATTGAAAATATTTGAGCAGGTTTTGAGTGGACCTTGTGAGCATATTTGAGTAGGTTTTGAGTGGATCTATTGAGCATATTTGTGTAGGTTCTAAGTGGACCTGTTGAGAATATTTGAGCAGGTTTTGAGTGGAACTATTGAGTAGATTTGAGCAGGTTTTCAATGGACCTATTGAGAATATTTGAGCAGGTTATAAGTGGACCTATTGAGCAGATTTGAGTAGGTTTTGAGTGGACATGTTGAGCATATTTGAGCAGGTTCTTAGTGGAATTTTTGGGCATATTTGAGCAGTTTTTGAGTGAACCTATTGAGCAAATATTTAGAGGTGATAGTTCAGAGAGGACATAGTCTCTAGTGGATAGAGATCCATCAACCAGAACATTAAGGACAAGTCTTCTGAGTGAGAATAAGATTCTTCAAGTGGAGAGAGATACATAGTTAGTGTAGTGGAGGCAGTGTCTTTTAGAGGATCACTAACCAGAGTAGATGAGGAGTTCTCCTATGGATAGAGATCCACAAACCATATTTAGGGGATCAACATATCCTTTGGATAGAGGTCCATAAACATTGTAATTGGGAAGGATTCCCAAAAGATTATTTGAGAAATATTTTCTGTGTAGGTAGCCCATATTGGGTGAACCACGTTAAATTTGTGTCTCTATTGTGTATGGTGTTTTGTGCATTGTTTTTATTACCACTATTTAAATTACTATCAATACACTGCATATTATTGATTTGAAAAGAAAATTAAAAAGTGGTCTTATATTGTTCATCCCCCTTCCTAGTATAAGCTTGTGTTCTTCAATTGGTATCAGAGCAGGTTCCTTTAGAATAGTTTGATATCTTGAAGTAAAAGCATTCTAAGAACACAATGGATCAAAAGGATCAAAGAGACGAGTCCATAAATAATGTAGTACCAGTATTTGATGGAAGTAACTTCTTGTATTGGTGTGTGCCGATGAGATTTCACCTGATGGCACTTGGAAATGAAGTTTGGGATGCAGTGGAGCTTGGATATGATTCAGTAGCCAATCCTCCTACAAATAAGGAAGGTAAGCTTCTAATGCATAAAAATTCAAGAGCTATGAATGCAATTATAAAAGGGTTGCATATATCAGAATCTATGAAGGTTATGGAGTGTACAATAACAAAAGATATGTGGGAACTATTGCATATCATTTATGAAGGAAATAAAAGTGTCAGGAAAGCTAAGATCAGAAATCTCAAAAGAGAATTTTAGAACATAAGAATGTAGGATGATGAAAATATTTGTGACTATCTCAATAAGGTTTATGAACTTATACATGAGATGAAAGTTCTTGAAATGAAGGTTGATGAATCTGATGCTTGTGATAAGATCTTGAGAACTCTTCCAAAAAGGTATAATGAAAATATTTCTACTATAGAAACATCAAGTGATAGTGATTCTCTAACAAATAATTCTTTTCTTGGCATGCTTACTACTTTTGAGATAATAACAAAAGATCTTATTCCTCCAAAATAAGCTACATTCAAAGTGGACAAAAATAAAAAGGGTAAGAAGATAGAATCAAGCAGTGAGTCATGTAGTGATGAAGAAACAAATTATGGCAAAAGAGATAAAGGTTCTAGAAGACCCATAGATCTAAGATCTGTTAAGTGTTTTAATTGTGAAAAGTATGGAAATTATGCAATAGAGTGCAAATAGCCAAAGAGAAACATTGATGAAGAAAAATAGGACCATAGGTACAGGGAATCAAAAAGATACAAGCACCAAAAGAAAAGCAAGGATGTACAAAGCAGAAAAGGAAATAAGTTCTTCCAAAGGCAAAAAAAAATCTACTATGCGGATAATGCAAGCACTCAAATGATAGTGATGCTAGTTTTTCATACAATGATAGATATGAAGTCATATATATGGTTGAAGTGAAAGAACCAGTTAAGAAAAAGACTCCAATTATTCTCAAGTGTTTTAGATGTGGTAAATTTGGACATCTTGAAGATGATTGCAGAAGGGATGGTTATAATTTCAGTGATGATGATTTTGAAGATACACTTGAAAGACCAGATGAAAATCTTCTAATGGCATTAGAAGAAGTGAGTGATCCTATAGAAGACAAGCCAAAAGAAAGAAATGATATGGACAAAGGCAAAAAAATAGAGGATTATTCAGAAGAGAATGGTTATGATCTCAAGGGAGAACTTATCTATGCCCTTGACATAGTAAATAAGGTAAGAAAGCAACACTCTAAGCTTGAAAGTCAGTTTTAAGAATGTGATGAAGAAATATTATTGCTCATAGAGGATTTAGAAAAGTCAAAGGCTAAGGCAAGCAAGTTCAAAGATAAGTTAGAAGAAAATATATTGGAATGTGATAAGTTAACACAAGAAGTGGCCCTACTAAATGAATATTTAGAGGATTCCAAGAATAAGCTATACAATTATGTAAATAGTGCAAAGAGTGTGGATAAAATAGTCAAGATACAAAGAAGAGCAACAAACAAGATAGGTCTTGGTTCTAAATAGGTTCAAAAGAAAATGGAAGAAAAGTCTACTTTAAGTATTGAAGAAGAAGAAAATTTAGAAGAAGATACATCAAAAGAAGACAGTGTAAGTGGGAGTGAGACATCATAAGATGATTTAAATAACAAATAGTTCAACAAATATAGGAATAATGCAAAAAGAAGATATAGATGGAACAACAATCAGAACAGGAGACCAATGAGGTCAAGACAAGGAAGCTTCAATGGAAGATGTTTTTCATGTCACAGGTTTGGGCACATGGCTTCACAGTGTAGGATACATGAAATATAGGAATATGGAAAATGACAGCTTTTAAAAGGGTATTGCTACTTGTATCGCTCCAAATTTTTTGCACCCTTACCTTCAGGCTATAGGATCCATGCCCGGAAGGGGGATGTGAAAAGGATGGGACAATACCTCGGACTGAGAGGCCTTTCGAAGGTCCCGCCTCTCGGGGGAGGTGTATAAGGGTGAATTTTTGATGGATGGTGGGTTCACCAGGAAACTTTTGAATGGCAGTTTCCACGCCTAGGTTGAGAGGGTGTTTGATGTGTTCATTTTTATGTTTGATCATTCAACTCCTAGGTTTGGCCGATATGAATCTAATCTATTCTATATGCCAATGCTAATTTCAATGAATACAAAAACAGAAATAGATGCAAATAATAGGGAATATATTAACTAGAAGAAATCATACCTGATTTCGGATGTCTGATGGAGATTATGAGTCTTGTAGCAGTTCAGATCGTCTCAGTTTGTACGTAATCATCTGATATTTCTCGGGATCATCCCAAATCATAGAAGGTCATCTGAAATCAGACAGAATCATCTGAAATCTAACGAATTCGTAAGACGAATTCGTCAAAAACTTGCAATCACAAAAACAGACACGAAATACCAAATATGCAAATGCAGAAGCAAGGGGTAATGGTAGAAATAACAACAAACATGCCTAAATAATAGATTATAATAACAGATAAGGAAATGCAGTAAATTTAATGATTGATTTTATCTTTATCATGCAATTATGCTAAATGAGGTGAACTCCAAGATGCATAAAACAAAATAACCTAAAACAGTGCAGAGATATGATCTTAGAAATGCAAAAAAACTTAAGAAAATGCAAACTCTAAACTCGGACTGCTCTCAATCTGGACTATAGTCAGGATCGCCTCCAATCGTACGAAATCGTCCAAAATCGTCCGAGATCGTCTGCGACGATCCAAGCTAGCTTCGAATGAAAAACAGTAGAATTCTTGCAACAAAAAAATGCAAAATACCAAATGCAAGCAATAATTAAGTAGGGAGGTAGGGGAGATCGGGGAATCGGCAAGAATTAGGGAGGAGAGGAGGGGGGGATAAACTAGAAAAATCCTAGTTTATATAGGATTAGGAAGAGGTTTGGGAGGTTGGGGATCATCCCAATCTGGGAGATCTCCAACAGGGAAATCTCCAACCATGCAGACACGCTTCTGCCCGAGTTGGAGAGGTTGTTGAAATAGAAGCTAATTATGAAAATTCGGTTTTGGGACGAAATCGTCTAGGACGTTCGTTCCAGACGAATTCGTCGGAATCGGGGACGATTTCGTCTAATCTGCGACGATATCGTCCAACGGTCAAAACAAATCCTAAAAATGGCACGAAAAATGGGGAAAGCGGGTAAAAGGCGGTTTAACGGGCAGTTTGGGGTTGAAATTCAAATTTTAATATTTTATCTTTTTACTAATGTTTTAACCGTGCCAATTTTAGGGTGCTACATTTTGCCCCCTCTTTAGCGAATTTTTCAAAGAAAATGCGTTAAAGACGAGTTTTTCCCGTTTTACGAGAAAGCAAAAATATACTCAATTTTTTAGACGACGATTCTTGGTCGAATCGTACGAATGTTGACTATGGTGCCCCCTCCGTGTTTTTACCCAAATCGAACGTTTGAGGTAAAAACGCGAAAAGCAAAAAAAATTAAAATGTTGTTGGTTTTGAATAAAATTAAGAAAAATAGGGAAAACCCTAATTCATTTTTACTGTTCCAGAGCTCTGTAGAGAAGAAAAATGGTGGAGACAGCGCACAGAGCGACAGAGGTCCGACGCGGGCTACGGGTAAGGATCTAATCCTAGTAGATTAGGTTTAATTTAACTTTGTGCAATTCTTGTGATTTAAATTTGATTGTTTGGGGCATCACGGCCGTTTTTAGGCCGTCGACGTCGTCGGGACAAAATCGTCCCGATTTCATCGAAATCGTCCCTAGATCATCGATTTCGTCTGACGGCGAAATCGGCGAATTAGGGGCGATTTCGTCCAACAAGGGGCGATTCCCAAGTTGCAAAATCGGAGACGATTTCATCCTCACAAAGGATGATTTTGCCCAATGTTGGACGATATCATCCAATAGTGGACGATATCATTTTAAAACTTGATTTTAAGTTGTTTAATTTGAATGATTGAGTTATTAATGATTTTGTTGTTTTATTGTTTGTTTTGCAGAAGGGATTACTAAAGAGCCGAGAATGGAAATACGGTGGGCTAAGAGATGACATAGCCGCGCTTGACCAGGCAGAGCATGACCGACTTGGACAAGTCGGTCTACAACATGTGGCAGAGATGCCACAAGTACCGACTGACATAGGGCTACTGACAGCCCTAGCAGAGAGATGGTATCCGGGGTCGTCCTGCTTTCGGTTATCGATAAGGGAGATGGCTCCCACTCTAGAGGACGTATGGAGGATCATGAGGATCCCCATACAAGGACGGCTGATGATGCCTACGGCCAATCAGGGCCAGGCGATGATGAGGCTCACGGGAGACCCGAGCTTCACCCTGGAGAAGGGCGGAGTGAACATCGAGTCGCTACGGCAGATGCCTGGGGCATCTAGGCTGACACGAGTTTTGGCAGGAGTTGTCGGTGGCTTCTTGTTGTGCCACCAGAGCGGATGCAGACTACCGTGGGTGCTCTCAGACATAGTCTGCGACATGAGAGACCACGGGCACAGATTTGCATGGGGCAGCTTTGTTCTTTGCCGCTTGTATAGGATCCTGCATGGGGTCGTATACAAGGGAGGTCGATGTATGGTTTTGACATCGTTGCTACAGGTTTGGTGTTGGGAGCACATTGCGGTGCGGAGGCCGGTAGGGCTCCCATTGATAGGGGTTGATCGGGAGAGGCCTCGGGTTTTCTATTGGTGGCTACAGAGGGGGTCACAGTGGCGGATAGATCTGTCGATGTCACGGAGGTTGCTAGACGACCTCATCCCGGACCAGATCACCTGGAGGCCATGGCGAGAGCACCTCGGGTGGGCGGAGGATGGGCAGGAACTGGCTCGCATCGGGTGAGTCTGTCGGCTGAGGATGGAGCGAGGAGAGGTAGAGCTCCACCGCTATGACCGAGTACTACGGTAGTTCGGTCTACAACAGGGGATCCCTTCTCTTAGGGATTATGAGTACTCCCGGACTATTCGGGATAATACTACACTGAGCGGGGCTCCAGATATGCAGCGATTCTGGAGTCAGGATGCGGATGATGCCCCCATCCAGCCAGTGGATGGTGACGACGTCGGGGTTGCGGATGGCTATGATGCCTGGTACATAGGCATCCGCCCTCCTCGGATGATGAGGGTGCAGGGTCCGATGCACGTTGTGGTGCGCCAGATGGGGAGGCGACGACAGGCTGCTATTGAGGCAGCACGGGGTCACGGGGGGAGAGAGCAGCGGCGGATCCCATAGGAGAGACGCTAGAGGATGGCACGGGCTCCACAGAGGCCACGAGAGACAGGACGGAGGGAGGAGGGACTCCCTTCGTAGCAGGGTGAGAGACCACCATCGCCTGATAAGGGCAAGGGTGTTGACACAAGGGAGAGCAGCGAGACGGCGGCTCTCCGAGCTGAGGTTGCCCGCCTCCAGGCTCAGGTGCAGACATTGCAGGATGAGGCTACACGGCTTAGAGCTCGGGGCGGAGGAGCGAGTAGGGATGACCTAGTGCGGTCCATGATGCAGACTGCATTTTACCAGGGTGTATACTTTCAGCTGGTTCCGGAGGGCCAGAGGGTACAGCTGCCAGCCAACATTGCAGAACCAGTCGTGTTGGGATCGGCGAGGACATCCTCTCGATCGACGACGAGGACCCGAGATACATCCCGGACCTCTATGGGACCACCTCCTCCATGGCAGGGTGGGGGAGGAGATGAGGCTGAGAGCTCGAGGGCTTCTCGAGGCTAGGTGTCTATGGACTATAGATTTTGGAGAGATTTGTTGAGAGGATTGAGTATGCCAGGGTATGGATTGTGGCATACCAATCCAGTTTTGATATGATGTATATAATTTTTTGATATATATATGATCTTGTTTCTGATGATATGACTTGTTCATATGTTTTTATGATGCTTTAATGTTTGAATTGTTTGTTTATTGGATTGATGATTCATGTAATTATGTCGTGTTTGAAATATTATAATTTGATGTCATGTAAGATTTTAAATGAAATAATCTGATGTAAACAATTGGTTGTGGTGGTGTGATTTGATAAAAGAAATAAAAAGGGACTTCTAACAATAATTTCAAAGGACATTGTCGCTGTTATAGACCATTTCATGGAGTCGCCGCTCACTCGGTCGTCAAGCTAATCCTAGTATAGAAATATTGTTAAAAGTAAAAGAGTGCTTAAGAGACTGTCTTAAGACTTTGTGTTGTGATGATGGAGATAATGATGGTTTGATGATTTGTTTTCAGATTTTCATAAAAAATAGTATGCATGAGATACGAAAATATGATTTTGCTAGGCATAAATTCCTAAGTGTGATAAAATTTTGAACAATTCCTTAGAATTTATACCATGGTTGCAATATTGAATTATGAACATAATGTCATGAAATAGAATAGGTGTTTGTTTGTTTGTAAAGCATAATTGTGTAACATAATGATGCAAGTCATATGTTTTGATGAATTTGTTTTTTAAAATAAATGGAACATAAAATTAGAACAATGGTTTGCGCTAGGCATAGAATTATAGGTATAGACTTATACCATCATCGCGAAATCCAAAGAAGAAAAGAGATTGTTGGTTTTATTGCAAGATGAATTTATGACTTTTGTGATAAATAATAATATGAAAATTCTGTTTGAAATTATTATTTTGAGATTTTGATTTTGTAAAAAGGTGTATGTAATTGCTTTGATACAAACAACAAATTCTGAAATAAAAGGATAAAATTATTCCAAAAAGAGTTACAGAAATATTTTAAATTATCTCAAAGAGAAATGTAGATTTATAAGGAATCCTCATGTGCAAATGTGAATTCATTACCGATCTTGATTTATCATAATGATACAAAATCTCTCAAATACAAATGTGTGTGCGATTGTATTGTTCATTCACCAATTTTGAGCAAGATAATTTGATACAAGTAATTTGCCTTGACCAAATGAATGTTCGTTGACCATGATTTATATGCATGTAACCGTACTAGACTACTATGTAAGTTAGGTTTATCAAGAGCTAGCTAATCCATAAGCTGACAGAGGTCTGTACAAAAGAAGGTCGCTAATGTGACAGACATATCGCCACGCTAGGGATTACCCAAGGCCAAGCGGGTTGGGCACAAACCACCTGTTATGGGGCTTACCTCACAGTTTTCGAATAATTGAGAATTCCAGGGATTCAAGCTCATTCACCCTTCTTTTCTTTTCAAGGGGTAGGGAAAGGATTTTATTGCATTTTGCTTTTGTGTTTCTCTTTTGCTTCTTTTTTTTTTTGTACTTTTGTATTGTTGCTTGATATTTGAGATAATGCTGAAATATTGCTGTGATGATATAAAATAACCTTTTTCTTTTTCTCTTTTTCTTGAACTTTTCTTTTCTTCCTATGCTAGGGATACTTGCTCGGATTAGTTGTAGAGCAAGGGATTTTTATTCTGGGTAGGGGTGAGCTTGTCCTTTTGTCAATTCTCAAAGATTCTAGACCATGTGCATGATAGGATAGCAGGGGAAACTTTTCGCTCAGGAAACCAGTTCTACTATGTAGCATCATATCGAATTTGCAATGAAATCATTTTAATGTGAAAAGATATACTTAGTTCAAGTAAATAACAAGATCAGTTCTCTATGCTCAAAACTTTATTTAATTCAACTGTGGACTTTGATATAAGAGAGATTAATAATCATACCAAATAAAATCAAGATATTTATTCATGTGAATGTGAAAGTGCGGGATTCCAAATAAATGCTAATTTATCCAAAATAACTGAAAATATAACTGCAATACTTCACAATTTGAGAAGTACAAAATAAAAGATGTTTTTGAAGATTTTGATGATTTTGAATGTTTTTAATTTTAAGTGATGAATTAAAAGAAATACAAGGTGATTGTTTTTGAAATGTTTTAAATAAGTGACTAAAAGGAAATAATATGCAAAACAAATATATACAATGATGAAATGACCAATTTTTATGCATAGTAACGTTTAAGATGCATAATGTTCATAGGTTCTTTAAGTTCTTTACCATCTAAGGTAGATAATTTGTATGCTCCTGATCCAAATTTAGCAGTTGATGACATATGGTCCAAGCCGGTTGGGCTCAAATTTACCTTTAAGGCTTGTAGTTGCATTAGTATTTTTTTGATTTTCTTTTAAGACAAGGTCACCGATCTCAAAGGATCGAGGATGAACTTTCTTAAGATATGCTCTCTTAAGCTTGTTTTGGTAGGCACGAAGATGCTCCAAAGCATTGATGCACTTTTCATCTAGAAGTTCTAGCTGACTAAATCTGCCAGCACGATATTCATCCCCTACTTCAGTATCTTGAAGTAGTAGAGCTAAAGAAGGAACTTCTAATTCAAAGGGAAAAATGACTTCAGCACCATAAACCAAGACAAAAGGTGAAGTTCCGGTGGGGGTTCGAACACTAGTTCGATAGGCCCACAAAGCAGGATATAACTTGAATGTGCCAATCTCGACCGGTTTTATTGACCAATTTTTTGAGAATTTTGATTAAGGTTTTATTAGATGCTTCTGCTTGACCATTACCCTGAGGATAATAGGGAGTGGACCAGCGATGTTGAATTTTATATTTTTGACATAATTTTTTAACATCTTTATTTTTGAAACAAGTTCCATTATCGGAAATGAGATTGGCAGGAATTCCAAACCTACAAATAATTTGATTAAAAATAAATTTGGAAACTTGTGTTCCAGTGCAAGAAGCTAATGGCATAGCTTCAACCCACTTCATGAAATACTCGGTGGCGGTTATGATGAATTTGTGTCCATCGGATGACACAGGGTTGATTTTTCCAATGATGTCTAGGCCCCATTTTGAAAAGGGCCAAGGAGATGAAATAGCCTGCAGTTCTTGTGCAGGCGCATGGACAAGGTCAGCGTGTTTTTGGCACTTGTCGCAATGTCACACATAATTATGTGCATCATTTTCCATGGTAGGCCAAAAATATCCTATCCGAAGGAGTTTCTTAGCAATGGCGCTACCACTAAAATGTCCCCCACAAGATCCATTGTGGGCTTCATTCAAAGCTGATCTGGATTCTTCTAGATTCAAACATCTCAATAAGATGCCTTCAAAAGATCTTCTGTACAAGGTATTACCAAGAATCACAAAGCGACTTGCTTGTCGACGTAATAACCTACGTTGGTTGCTAGTACAACCATCAGGGAAGGTTCCTTTCTACAAAAAATTAAATATATCAGTATACCATGGTTCAGGAGTTGTTTCGTTGATAAGAAACACATCCAAAGGTTCTAAGCATGATTTGCTTGAAGCGGGTTCTTGGAGTCGACGAATAATGATGGTAGCATATTCATCATCTAACTCCAAGGGTAAAAGAGATGCAACTGTAGCCATAGCGTCAGCCGCACGATTGCTAGTTCGAGGAATAGCTTCCAAAGTAACTTGATCAAACAAGGATAATAACTGCAAAACATAGGCTTTATATGGGCGTAATTTATCATCTCTGGTCTGATAAACATCATTGATTTGGTTTATGACAAGTTGGGAGTCACCGAAAACCAATAAACTTTTAATTTTCAATGCCAAGGCAGCTCGTAATCCAAGGATAAGAGCTTCATATTCAGCGAGTGTTATTGGTGCAAGCAAATGTTAATTTGAAGGACAGAGGTATAAGATGTTTTTGCGGAGATATTAAAATAATACCCGCACCAGCCCCACTCATGCATCGGGCTCCGTCAAAGTATAGGGACCATTGCTCTGAATGGTCTGCCTCTAGTTTAAGGCATTCATCAGGAAACTCAATGATGAGGGGATGAGTAGATTCTAAGGGTGCAGCAGCTAATTGATCTGCTATGATTTGACCCTTAACAGACTTTTGTCCTATAAATGTGAGTTCAAACTCGCTTAGCGCAAGAACCCACTTGGTTGTGCGACCAGATAAATATGGTCGACTCATGAGATATCGCAAAGGGTCGAATTTGGCAATAACATACGTTTTCTGACTGAGCATATAATGTCATAGTTTCTGTGTAGAAAATACGACTGCTAGACATAATTTCTCTAATGTGGTATATCGAGTTTCATAATTGATTAAGGTTCTGCTAATGTAATAATTAGCGCGTTCTTTCTTCTCATCGTCAAGTTGAGCTAACATAGCTCCTAAGGCAGAATCAGAAGCAAAAATGTACAAGATAAAAGGACGATCAGATCTAGGTGGGGAAAGCACTGGTGGTTTGAGGAGATATTGCTTAAGGAGTTCAAATGCTTCTTGGCATTCGTCGTCCCAATGAAAAGAGACATCTTTCTTAAGAAGCTTAAGAAAGGGTCCAGTTTTGTCCGCCAACTTGTCGATGAAGCGACGAATAGCTTGAAGCTTACCTTGTAAACTTCGTAATTCTGATATATTGGTGGGTGCGGGCATATCTCGTGATAGCCACGATCTTGAGAGGGTCAATTTCAATGCCACGTAAAGAAACTATAACCCCTAATAATTTATCGGACTTAACTCCGAATATGCATTTAGTTGGATTTAGTCGGATAAGATATTCCCTTAACCGATCAAATACTTTTCTTAAGTCATTTAAATGATCATCTTCTTTGATGGAACGAGCTATGATATCATCTACATAATCATGTAGGATATCATGCATCATATCATGAAAGATATAAGTCATAGCTCGTTGATAGGTTGCACCTGCATTCTTTAAGCCAAATGGCATCACTTTCCAACAAAAGGTTCCCCAAGGGGTAATAAAGGTTGTTTTGGCCTGATCTTCAGGAGCTATCTTGATCTGATTATAACCTAAAAATCCATCCATTAAGGATATCATTCCACTTCCAGTAGTAAAGTCAATGATCTGATCCATATTGGGAAGAGGAAAATCGTCTTTAGGGCATGCAACATTAATGTCTCTGAAATCGGTGCAAACCCTAACTTTAGTGGCTTCTTTCTTAGTTACTGGAACTACATTTGAGATCCATTCGGCATAATCAATGGCTTGTATAAAAATGACTTTCAACAGTTTTTCTAGTTCTCCTTTGACTAGTAAGGCCACTTTAGGATGCATTTTTCTGAGTTTCTATTTAACAGGTTTAGCATCTGGATGGACTACTAGATGATGCATAACTACGAAAGGGTCCAAACCTGGCATGTCTTCATATGTCCAAGCAAAGACATCTTCATAGTCTTTAAGAAATGAAATGTATTTATCTTGTTTTTCTTGACTTAATTCTGATCCAATATTGATTATGTGAGGGTTATGTTCGGTTCCAATGTTAATTTTTATAACGTTTTCAACTTCCATATGTAAATCTCTCTCAAAATTAGGTGGGGCGGATGAAACACCTAATTCTTGTAATTCTTCCAAGGTTAGCTTGGATAATTCGTCTTGAGGAGTCGAGGCCTCAAGCTGGGCTATACTTGGTATAGAGCCATCAAAATAAAATTCGTTATGTAACAATTCCTCAACGGAGACATCATGGAAAATATCCCCTTCCAACTCTTCGTCGGATTCGGCAATCATTTCAGGGTAGGCTATGGATAGCATATTGCAGGTAAAAGAATTATTCTTTGGGCACAAAGAATCTTGTTTATCTAGATAATCTTGATAACATACGAGATGATCATCATCCTCAAATGGAAAGGGCTGACTTTTACTAGAAAATAGGCCCACACCACATCGGGCAGGCCACGGTTCTACCTCAAAAGGTTCTTTCATACCATTTTGGAAAGGTCCCAAACCTTTCCCTTTATATCCCAATTTAAGCATTATGGGCTTAGCTTTAAGATAATCATTAGCAAAATAGCATCTAGCATATCCATCACAATGTGTCTTAATGTTTTTGGGTATTCTTCCCCAATCATATCCTTTATAAATAAAAGCACAACTCCCGACTTGGTAGATACTTCCCATAGGTTGTGGGAGGCCCAAGGTACGAGGAGAGGGTGGGAGTTTATTTAAAAGGAGGGAAGTTTGCATGGCAGTGTTGGCTTCCTCAGATATAAGAATTGTAGATAAATCGGGTAAGAGCTCATCAGTAAGAGCATAAGAGGTAGAAGGAACATTTCCTACATCGTCGGGTGTAGAAAGGATGCCAGTAGTGGATGTAGATGTCATGGGGATATTGACGGGTGAATCTATAGGTATGGAAGGTATAGGAGTAAAACAAGAAGCATTGGTTGTCGGTTTAGGATCTTTTCGAGGTCCTAATGTGGTTGGTTCAGAAGATGGTTGAGCTATATGTATAGGTGTAGTTGAAAGAGTAGATGATGTTATGGGTGTGTGTTTCACACGTTTGGATGGATGATAAGAATTAGGATGTGTGGATGACAGGGCAGGGCAAAATTGCACTCCAACAGGTTCTGCCAAAGCACACATATCAAAAGGTCTAGGATCACCATGAATGGTAACCAACTGGTTTTTAAATTCGAATTTAACACACTGATGTAAAGTGGAGGGAACCGCTCGCATCGCATTGATCCAAGGGTGACCCAAAAGTATATTGTACGATGCAGGGCAATGTACAATAAACACGGTCGTATCTAGGGTTCTAGGACCAACTTGCAAGGGTATAGTAATGACTCCACACGTTTCTTGTGTCTCGTCATTGAAGGCTTTTATAATCATATCAGTTCTTTTCATTTCGTCACTTCTAAACCCGAATCGTTGGTAGAAGTCAAAAGTGCATATGTTTAAAGATGAACCATTATCAATCAAGACTCGTTTAACGACTACATCTCCAATTAGGGCAGTAATATATAAGGGGTTATCCTTATGTAAACTATGTTGCGGGATATCTTTATCTCGAAAGTCAATACAATCGACTTCTCGAGTGATGATAGTATTGGACATGGCTTCAGGTTGAATATTTTGTGGTACCATCATTTGGCTTAATGTAAGCATTAATTCATCCCTATGTGTAGGAGAAGATCTTAACAGGTCCAAAAGGGAAATTCTGGCTGTAGTATTGGATAATTGTTCATTAATATTGTAAGGAGGTTTAGGTTGAACATTAGACGCATAATTCCCTTTATTGGGATTTTTCAAAACAAATGGGGCTGATCCATCGTTCTGAGTTTGATCTTGTTGAGAGGTTTGAGCCTGTTGTCTAGTAACGGCTCCGATGGTTCCTACAATATTATTTTGCGGATGATGAATAGGTCTTGGTCTAGCATTTATAGCTTGTTCATTAGAAACTATTTGGTGAGAAGATGGTCTAGTAGTGACTCTTCGAGGAAATGGTTCTTCTGGAACCATAGAACTGGTGATAGGTTGAATAGGATCTGATTCATCTTCAGAACTATTCGATTGATTTGAAGTGATTTCCATGTCACTTTCAGTCTCATATTCGGTGTCACTAAGATCAAGTATCCGAATATTATGTAGAGGTCTGGTCGTAACTATGGATAAAGTTGTGTCAAATATTTGAGGATCATGAACAGGTAATTGTCCACTAATAGTCCCTACATATCGGGTAGGAGGAGGAACATTGTGATGCTCAATTTGATTGGCCACCTCTTTACCATGTTTTGGTAAAGGATGTTGAAATATGTCCAATGATTGATTGGCATTCTGATTCTGATTTTGGGGAATGCTCTTTTGAGCGTTATTAGAAGGATTTTGTTTAGGTTGGAAGGCTTGCACCTCCATCTCATTATTATCAATCAAATCTTGTATTTTATGTTTTAATATTTTACAAGAGTTGGTGGCGTGTCCAGGTCCTCTATGAAAATCACAATATAAATCAGCTCTGTATCCGGGTATAGTTGGATCAGGTTCCTGGATAGCTGGTAATTGGATCAAGCCTCGTGCTAGTAATTGCGGGAGAATGGTTGATAAAGGTTGATTTAACCTAGTAAATTCTCGGGGTGGTTTATCAGGAGGTTTCAATATAAACTTCTCTGTTGTTTTTGCAGTGTTAACATTAGCAATGTTTCTGCTATCAGTGACTCCGTCACCCACAACTTGTTTATTTTTATATTGATTTCTGGATGTTTTCTCATCATCTTTCTTTTTGAGCTGACCTCTTCTAATGAGAGCATCTTCCACCCTTCGAGCTAAGTCTATAGCTTGATCGAAGGTAGTCAAAGTAGCAGTTGATAATTCATAGGATAGTTGTTCTTGTAAATTATTGATAAAAATATCCAACATCTCCCGATAAGGTAACACAAAGTGTAATTTTCCTATCAACTGTCTCCATCGAGCTAAGAAGTCAGCAAAACACTCATCTTTGTCTTGTTTTAGGTTGTACAAATATTTAATGGTTACATGCCTTTCGATATAGGCACTAAATTGATGCACAAAAGATTCAGCGGTCTCTTCAAAATTTCTCAAAGAATGAGTAGGTAATTGATAATACCATTCCAATGCCATCCCCCCTAAGCTTTTTGGGAACATTTTTAGTAATAGCAAATCATCATGTGATATGTCATGACATGCTATCCTAAACATACGAAGATGCTCTATGGGATCTTCAGTTCCTTTATATATAGGTAGGAGAGGCATAGGAAAGTGTTTGGGATATGGTTGTGCTACAACTATAGGATCTAGAGGTTGACTACACATCTCTCGATAATTGTATGAGGGACGGTAGGGATCTATCTGGTCCATGCGAGAGACTAACTGTTTCACCATGGCTTCCAAATTACCAGTTTGTCCACCATATTGGTTTGATGGTACATGAGTATGGGTCTTGTGACCGTAGGAAGGCGGGACATAAGGATTAGATGCTATATTACTGTTATGCAAATGGTTGGTAGGAAGAGTATTATGAAGAAGATTTGTTGTAGCATTATGTTGTATCCCAGATTGTTGGAAATTGGTATTTGGTTTTGTTTTAGGCTTTTGTTGATTTGAGGTATATTGATCAATAGCTTGGCGAAATAGAGCAGTGAATGAAGGTTTCTTTTGTGTGGGAATAACCCTTGGCTTGGTAACAGGCACTCTAGGTGGTTGGGTAGCCTGTTGTTGTTGCATGTTTTGGATTATAGCAGCCATGTCCAAATTGGACGGTCCAACTTGATCACTTTCTTGATCAACAAAGGACAAAGGATTAGTGCGTGTGTGATATATATCTTCTAGGGTTGCTTGAGTGTCACTAATTTGATCTTTATCCATATGAACTGCTCTATTAAGGGTGCCAATATTATTATTGAGAAATTTCCAAAAATGGTCCATGTTCTCAAAAGTAATAGCTCCTTCTGGAGTTATTTTAGGAGATGAGGATCCTTCCTCTCTATCATTTTATTTTTGTTCATTTGCGTCCACAAATTATTCTTCTTGTTGGTTTAAGGTTACTTCTTCTTGAATTGGGTCTTCAGGAAGGACATCTAGGTTATTTATTGGTTTTCTTAACCAATCTTCTTCTACTTCAATTTGTTTTCCATTCTTGAGTCTAGTCATTGTGTCTAAATTTAGGTTTTAGCAAATATATATTAATATATTTGCAACAGATCTTGGGAGGTATATATTTTAATTATATACCTACTATAATACTTAAAAGAAAATGTTTTGATTTTTTTTTTATGATTTTATTTTGTTTTTGTTTTTGTTTTTATAAAGACAATAAACAACACACTAAATACAAGAAATAACAATAATAAAATAATAACTTAGTTTTCTATAAATAGTTTATAGATATCATTGATAGGATCAAGTTCATCAAGAGTCATAAAGTGCTCCTCTTCAAATTGGAAATTGTTTTTCAAGAAGTCAACAAAGTGTGCTATGGTGATATTATCTGTTTTAGATTCTGTTTTGTAAAAATAAATCTCATGGCAATACTCTCGATATAACACAGCTCTGGGAACTCTATTCCATATCTTTCTATCTCGTGAGAACGACCTCTTGGTCTTCTACACGAGACTAGAAATTGATGCACTATGGATGCATTATCAAGGTATTCCTCAAAGGTATACAACTCGGAAGACACAAGGGCTCTTTTATTCGCTAACCACCTATGGCAAGCTCTCTGAAGTTCATGATACAAAATCACTTGATCGGGATCCAGGATTCTATCTAGGACAAACCTCTTGATTTGCCTAAGTTCGGTTGCTCTAGATGAAATGAGATTCAATCTCCTATCAAGTCTCGTCCCACAAAGGTTGAACCCTATTTGTTTGAGGTACTCTAAGCACAGAAGTGATCTCTATAGCTGCTAATTGATTTTCAACATTAATAGTGACAACTCTTCTTTTATTATAGTCTACCATCTAAATATGACATGCAAATTTTCTTAAGTCTAAATGCATTTATGTTTTTGGTTTTTATTATTTTTATTTTTTTAGTTTTTAAAATGGTTTTGTTTTCAAAAGGTTTCTGTTTCACGTCGGGTTCACCAAAATGTATCGCTCCAAATTTTTTGCACCCTTACCTTCAGGCTATAGGATCCGCGCCCGAAGGGGGATGTGAAAAGGATGGGACAATACCTCGGACTGAGAGGCCTTTCGAAGGTCCCGCCTCTCGGGGGAGGTGTATAAGGGTGAATTTTCGATGGATGGTGGGTTCACCAGGAAACTTTTGAATGGCAGTTTCCACGCCTAGGTTGAGAGGGTGTTTGATGTGTTCATTTTTATGTTTGATCATTCAACTCCTAGGTTTGGCCGATATGAATCTAATCTATTCTATATGCCAATGCTAATTTAAATGAATACAAAAAATAGAAATAGATGCAAATAATAGGGAATATGCTAACTAGAAGAAATCATACCTGATTTCGGATGTCTGATGGAGATTTTGAGTCTTGTAGCAGTTCAGATCATCTCAGTTTGTACGTAATCATCTGATATTGCTTGGGATCATCCCAAATCATAGAAGGTCATCTAAAATCAGACAGAATCATCTGAAATCTGACGAATTCGTAAGACAAATTCGTCAGAAACCTGCAATCACAAAAATAGACACGAAATACCAAATATGCAAATGCAGAAGCAAGGGGTAATGGTAGAAATAACAGCAAACATGCCTAAATAATAGATTATAATAACAGATAAGGAAATGCAATAAATTTAATGATTGATTTTATCTTTATCATGCAATTATGCTAAATGAGGTGAACTCCAAGATGCATAAAACAAAATAACCTAAAACAATGCAGAGATATATCCTAGAAAATGCAAAAAAACTTAAGAAAATGCAAACTCTAAACTCGGACTGCCCTCAATCTGGACTATAGTCAGGATCGCCTCCAATCGTACGAAATCATCCGAAATCGTCCGAGATCGTCTGCGACGATCCAAGCTAGCTTCGAATGAAAAATAGTAGAATTCCTGCAACAAAAAATGCAAAATACCAAATGCAAGCAATAATTAAGCAGGGAGGCAGGGGAGACTAGGGGAATCAGCAAGAATTAGGCAGGGAAGCAGGCAGCCAGGGGGATAAACTAGAAAAATCCTAGTTTATATAGGATTAGGAAGAGGTTTGGGAGGTTGGGGATCATCCCAATCTGGGAGATCTCCAACAGGGAAATCTCCAACCGTGCAGACACGCTTCTGCCCGAGTTGGAGAGGCTATTGAAACAGAAGCTAATTATGAAAATTTGGTTTTGGGACGAAATCGTCTGGACGTTCTGTTCCAGACGAATTCGTCAGATCGGGGACGATTTCGTCTAATCTGCGACGATATCGTCCAACGGTCAAAACAAATCCTAAAAATGGCACGAAAAATGGGGAAAGCGGGTAAAAGGCGGTTTAACGGGCAGTTTGGGGTTGAAATTCAAATTTTAATATTTTATCTTTTTACTAATGTTTTAACCGTGCCAATTTTAGGGTGCTACACTACTCATGTAATGATTTTGGTCATAAGGCAATGAATTGCAAGATTCATGACAAAAGAGGATATGGCTTCATTAGGAGAAATCCTAAGACAGTTGCACCTCCAAGGAATAATAACATTAAGTGCTATAAGTGCAATAATTATGGTCACACAACAAGATGATGTGGAGCAAATATTCCAGAATAGGCATGAACAGGAATAGAAACATGAAAAAAAATAGAAATAAGAACAGGAATATGAATAGGAATAGGAACATGGATGAGAAAAAAAATAGGAATAGGAACAGGAACATGTATGAGAACAATAACAAGAAAGAAAGTGATGATAGGATCAGAGATGATGACTTGTGAAAGAGGATTCATAAAAATCAGAAAATAAGAGAAAAAGATAAAGGTAAAGAATAGTGCTTCCAGGGAGTAGAAATACTCCCACCCCAAAAGTAACCACCTCATGTGGAGGTGGGGGAGGGGCTAAGCTAAGAGGCTCATTCTTAGCCCCAAGCCCCAAAGGTGACCCTTTGCCATTGATGTCAAAAGGGAAGAGATTTATGTATTAGGGAGATATTTGATATTTGGGAATCCTTCCCTATTACAATGTTTATGGACCTTTGTCCAAAGGAGATACAAATCCCCTAATCAAGTTTATGGATCTCTATCCATAGGATAACTCTTTCCCCTCTCCTAGTTTGTGGATCTCTATCCACAGGAGAACTCCTTTTCCTCTGCTCTAGCTGGTGATCTTCTAGAAGACTACTGCCTCTATTGCACTGGATTGTGGATATCTCTCCACTGAAGACTATTTTCCTCACTCATAAGACCTCTATCCTCACTGCCCTAGCTAATGGATCTCTATCCGTTGGAGACTACTATCCTCTGCTCTGTCACCTCCAAATCTTTCTCTCAGCTCTATTCAATATCTATCTCAAATTTACACTAAACACTGTCCTTCGGTCTAGCACAAATATAATCACAAGTCTATCTTTGGTCTGGCACAAATTTTCCCTCAAATCTACACCAAATTTTTTCCTCAAATATTTCCTCAAGCCTTAACACAAAGCTTGATCCAATCACAAATCAACTCTTCTAGATCTTTCTCAAGCCTTAACACAAAGCTTGAACAAATAAATCAACTCTGCTCTCAAGTCTTATCAAAGACTTACCTCAAATTTATCCATAAGTCTTCACCAAGACTTACCTCAAATATATCCAACAAGTCTTTACCAAGACTTACCTCAAATTTGTCCAACAAGTTCTCCCTAGAACTTGTCCAATCTGCTCAACAAGTCTTCACCAAGACTTGCCTCAAATCTGCTCAACAAGTCCTCTCTAAAACTTGTCTAATATGCTCAACAAGTCCTCTTTAGAACTTGTCCAATCTGCTCAACAAGTCCTCTTTATAACTTATCCAAATCTTCTTGTAATATTTCACAAAATCTCACACAAATTTGTCCTTAAGTCCCCTCTAGGACTTACTCAAATCTGCTCACAAGATTTCACAAAAGTTTTCTTAACTCTATCCTTAAGTCCCCTCTAGGACTTACTCACAACACTAGCTTTCACAAAAGCTTATTTAATTCAATTGCAAAACTTGCATACAAAACTCAACTTAATCTCTTTCAGAAAACCTCTTCAATAACACAAACAAGTTTCACTCAGAATCTTGTTTAACTAGAGAAACATATAGAGAATGGTAAGAGACTCAATATGTTTCACACTCACAAATCACTCTATCACTTTCAAACTCTCTTTCAAATCAATTTAGAATAAAGAATAATTTGTTTCACAAAACTTGAACTATCACTCCAATGCTTTCAATCAATAATGCTCATCCAAATTTACTCAAACATCCACTCAATGAAACACAACTTACTTACAAACCTTAACCAAGTGTTTCACTATACTCCCAATAACTCACACTATGGAACTCAAACCTTGACTTAAGATGATTCCAGTTTTCACATAACAATGATACTCATGTTCTTTCACAAATCCTAGTTCAAGATAGTTCTCAATATCACATAACAATGATACTCATGTTCTTTCAATATCCACAAATCATGCACATGAAAACTTACTCAAACATTTCCAACAATGCTTATCAAACAATCCTTTTCACTCCAACTTTGCATTTCACAACATTCAATAAAACAATATTTCACTCACAAGGAAGATGTGCCCATACCTTTTGTTTGATGGAGATATGTCTTCAAAAACCTGTCTTAATCACAATCAAATCCTCTTTGCCACTTTCAAGGTTAGATAACAACAATTTATCTCAAAATCTCCACTCAAATATTTCCTTCAATAATTATCTCACCATACAAAAATATCAAGTCTCAAGTACACCTTATAATATCCAAACTTCAAAAATAATATTTAATTCATAAACAATAAAACTCCTTTGAAAACACTTTATAAACCTAATCTTCACACAATAACATTCAACTCAATTAATTTCCTTTCTAACATCTTATATCTCCAATATTTACACAATAATATTCAACACAATTAATTTTCTTTCTAACACCTTATATCTTCCAATCTTTACACAATAATATTCAACACAATTAATTTCCCTTCCAACACCTTATATATTGCAATATTTATTTATAATGCTAATTAAAAATTAAAATATAAAACAACCTTATGACTCCCTATATTTCACTTAGCAAAATAAATTTATTGACCTTAAGCCTTCACAACTATCATGTGGCCCCCTAGCACTATTCACACCTTGCAAAAATTAAATCGAGCGCTTACCTCATATGATGGCCCACATCAAAAGAATTTGTGCCCACAATGAACATGCCCAAACTCGAACCTGAAACCTGCCATCTTCGCAGTGCCCTAGCCCAAGGATAGACTACTTTTGGGATATGTGCCCAACACAAAACATAAGATGCATGATGTGTGCTTTATCCCTTGCTCTCTAGTGATTCAAAATAATCAAAATCCTCTTTCTACATTCAAAATAAAGGGGATACGAATCGAACCCCTAACCTGCCTTGCACAAATGCCTTAACCAGCCATCGATCGTCGCTTGCGCTACCAAGCGCTTTGGAGAATATTTGGTGCTCCTCTTGGTTTTAACACAAAGTCTGCCCTTTTAATTTTAACACATGCAAGTCCTTTCTCTTCTCTTTAGGCAATGCACACAATTCTTTTGCTTTTGGGCATACAAATTGCATGGATAATTTTGAATAAAAATCATTGCCCCTTTTATACCTTTTGCTATGCACTCCAACACATCAACGATTTCAATTTGAATTTTAAACTTTAACTCTTGGCGCCTTTATTATTTATTTAAATTAAAATTTTAACCTATGGTTAAAATATTTTAATTTAAATAAATTAAATAATAACCTTTACAATCTACCAAATGGGTCTTTTGAGGATTTATATTTTAAAGACTCCTTGGACCTCATTTTTCTTCACCTCAACCTTTAGTCTAGAATATTATAATATTATTATTTCCTTTTAAACTTGCTTTTCTTTCCTTAGGATTTCCTTTTAAACCTACTTCTCCTTCCTTGGGACTTTAATCTTTTAGGCCGCTTTAGGCATATAATATTAAAATAAATATTATATCCTATTTCTTTTAACCTCTTCCTTACCTTTTGGAAAAACCACTTGATGACATTAATGATGACAAAACTTGGACATCAATCTCTTGACATCAATGACAACAAAACTTGCTCATATTTCCAAAAATCTCCCCCTTTGTCATTGATGGCAACCCTTTTTATTTTAACCATTTCTTTTACCTTTTCCAGTTCTGCTCCCCCTAAGAAACTACTCCCCTGACTGAATGCTCTCCCCTAACTCAAATATCTCCTCCTTTGACATCAATGGCAAAGGTTCACCTTTGGGTATTGGGGCTAAAGATAAGACTCTTAGCTTAGCCCCTCCCCCACCTTCTCTCTTTTAGGTGGTTAATTTTGGGATGGGAGTATCTCTAATCCCAGCATACACTGCTCTTTACCTTTGTCCACCTTCTTTCTCAACTGATCCTTCTGATTTTTTTGAATGTTCCTATTCTTGCTTATCTCTGGAAATTCTGCTCTACACCACTTAGCCATATGCCCAACATTATTGCACTTATGACACTTAATGTTGTGGTTCCTTGAAGGTGCAAATATCTTTAAGTTCCTCCTGGTAAATCCATATCCTTTCCTATCATGAACCCTGCAATTTACTTCCTTATGACAAAACTGATTACAAGAGTAGCAATACCCTCGAAAGAGATGCCCATTTATGAAATTTCTATTGATGAAACCATATCCCTGTCTTTCGTATATCCTACACTATGTAGCCTTATGACAAAACCTGTGACATGAGAAGCACCTTCCATTGAAGAAACCTTGTCTAGACCCCATTGGTCTCTTAGTCTCTTCTTCCCTATGATGTTTCATGTTCCATCTGTTCCTTATTTTTGCATTATTCCTTTCCTTGTTAAACTTTCTATTTTCCAACTTATCCTTAGAATTTTCACTTTCTCTTTCACTCTCTTATTTTGAAGCTTATTTTTCTTTGGAGCTTGATATTGACTCCTCTCCTTGTCCTCTATATTTTTCTTCAAAACCAAGTCATGTCTTGTTTGATGAAGATCTTTGTACCTTGATAATATTATCCAAGTTCTTTGAGCTTCTCCCAAAACTGTGTAGCTTATTTTTAGATTATTTTACTTCATTCCTTAGTGAAGCTACTTCATGCTCTAACCTTTCACATTATAAAACCTTTTCCTCTAACTTATCTTTAAATATATTTGTCTTAGCTATTGAGTTGGTTAGATCTTCTATAATTTTTCCTTTCTCTTCATCACATTCTTGAAATTGAATCTTGAGTTTTGAATTTTGCTTTCTTACCTTTCTTAATTCCTTAAGAGTAGAAATAAGCTCACCCTCAAGATCAACTTCTCCTTCCTCTAAATTTTCTGATTCTTCCTCTACTCTTTTATCTTCAAGATCATATTCATTATTTTCTAATTCATTTCCACTAGAATCAATTCCTTCTTATTCTATTTCCATAAGAAGACTTTCTTCTTCTGGACCTTCAAGAGCATCTTCATATTCATATTCACTGAAACTGAACCCATTACTTGTACAACTTTATTCAATATGAACAAAGTTACCACACCTAAAACACTTGAGAATTATTGGTTCCCTTTTAACCTCTTTCTTAACATCTTCTTTTTCTACTATCATAAATATAATTTCTTCTTCTTCATTGTCTAAGGACCTTCTATCACTATCACTTGAATCCTTACCTGTCTTATTTGCATAAAATATTTTCTTATGCCTTTGGAAAAAAAAATTTCATGCTTGTTTTGTCCATACCTATTTTTCTTTTGGTACCTGGATTTTCCTGGTTCCCTATTCTTATGATCTTGTTTCTCATCACCACTTCTATTTCTAGCTTCTGGACAATTAGATGCATAGTGACCATATTTACCACATTTGAAACACTTAACTAATTTTGTACCTTTATACTTTCTTGTGTCCTTGTTTCTTCTACCATAGTTTGCTTCTTCATCATTGGATAACTCATTACCTAAATATGACTTCTTATCCTTTGTCTTCTTTGTAACTTTGAAGATTGCTTCTTTCTAGGGAATAGAATCCTCTTTTATTATCATCTCAAAAGATGTGAGAGTTCCATGTAACTCATCCCTTGTCAAAGTTTCAATATATCTTGTTTCTTCTATGGTTGAAACCTTTTCACTATACCTCTTAGGGAGTGATCTTAAAACCTTTTGATAAACATATCATTCTTCCACTTTAAACCTAAGTTCTTGCATGGATTTAACAACCTCATCCACATGAATTAATTATGTAGCAATATCTTCCTCATCCTTCGTATTTAGGTCTTCAAATATTCTCTTGTTATTTTGAAATTTTGCCATATTGACCTTTTTGTCTCCCTAATATATTTTTTTAGTTTATCCCAAATATCTTTTGTTGATGTGCAATGCATAAATTTTACAAACTCAGTTTCATGTAAACCATTTAATATTCCATTCATTGCCTTTGAATTATTCAAATGTTGGAGTTTACCATATTTATTTGTAGGTTGAGTAGCTGGCGGTATGTACCATCCTCAATTACTTTCCATATATCATTTTCTAGTGCCATTAGGTAAATATTCATTCTCACACTCCAAAATACATAATTATTTCCATAAAATAATGGTGCCTTATTTCTTGAAGATCCACTTTGAGAATCCATCTGTGTTCTTGTAAGATTTTCTTTCAAGCTATTAAAATATTTCAAAGGATTTGATACCAATTGAAAAACACAATATTATACTGAGAGGGGTGAACAGTATAAGAAAACTTTTTACTTTTCTTTCCAAATAATATTATCCAATATATTAATGGTAATATCAACAATAGTAATCAAAGCAATGCACAAATCATCACACACAATAGAGACACCAATTTAATGTGGTTCACCCAATGTGGGCTACTCCACGAAGAAATTCTTTCACTAAAATTTTCTCAACAAATCTCTTGGGAATCCTTCCCTATTACAATGTTTATGGACCTCTATCCAAAGGAGACACCAATCCCCTAATCAAGTTCGTGGATCTCTATCAACAAGAGAAATCTTTTCCCTCTACTGGTTTGTGGATCTCTATCCTCTGGATAACTCCTTCTCCTATGCTCTAGCTGGTCATCTTCTATAAGACTACTGCCTCCACTACTTTACCTTATGGATATCTCTCCACTGAAGACCTCTATCCTCACTCAGAAGACCTATATCCTCATTGCCCTAGCTAATGGATATATATCCACTGGAGATTATTATTCTCTGCTCTATCACCTCCAAAGATTTCTCTCAGCTCTATTTAATATTTGTCTCAAATATGCACTAAACATTATCCTTTGGTTTAGGACAAATCTACTCACAATTCTGACTCTGATCTGGCACAAATTTGCCCTCAAATATACACAAAAATGTATCCTGAAATATTTCCTCAAGCCTTAACACAAAGCTTGATCCAATCACAAATCAACTCTATTGGATCCATCTCAAGCCTTAACACAAAGCTTGAACAAATCAATCAACTCTGCTCTCAAGTCTTCTCAAAGACTTTCTTCAAATATGTCCATAAGTCTTCACCAAGACTTGACTCAAATCTATCCAAAAAGTATTTACTAATACTTGCCTCAAATTTGTCCAACATGTTCTCCCTAGAACTTGTCCAATATGCTCAACAATTCTTCACTAAGACTTACCTCAAATATGCTCAAAAGTCCTCTCTAGAACTTGTCCAATCTTCTCAACAAGTCCTCTTTAGAACTTGTCCAATCTAATCAAAAAGTCATCTTTAGAACTTGTCCAAATCTGCTTGTAAAATTTCACAAAAGCTCACACAAATATGTCCTTAAGTCCTCTAGGACTTATTCAAAGATGCTCACAAGCTTTCACAAAATCTTGCTTAACTCTGCCCTTAAGTCCCCTCTAGGACTTACTCACAACTATCCACTAGCTTTCACAAAAGCTTATTTAATTCAATTGCAAAACTTACATACAAAACTCAATTTATTGGCAATTTGAGTTATTTTATGTTGTCATTGATGTCACATGGATCATTGATGTCACATGGATCACATTGAGTTTTGGTGGCCAAATGATATTTTGGAAAGCATGGATAAATACAGGGTTTTTGTGAAAACCAAGGTAGGCAAAATAAAAGGTTTTATTTAAAACCATGGATGGCAGATTTGAACTGGTTTTTTCTTAAAACCCAAGTTGGCCTTTCGTTTCGTCGAAAAAGGTGCCCCGGTGATGGAGATATTTAATTTTTAATATTTAGTTTAAATTTTAATTATTTAAAATTTAAATTTAAATTTAAAATTAAATATGCAAGATTTCCGCTAACGTCATCAAAAATAATAAGGAGGCTATATAAAGGGGATACCTAAGGTTCATAAACTAATCCTTGCTCATGGTTAATAATCGTTGGCTAAGCATCCGAATTGAGCTCGTGTGAAAATCTTTTAGAAAGCAGAAGCAATGAATAAACGAAGGTTGGTCAAAGTCCAAATTCATCATGGGTAGAGTGGCGCATTGGCTTTTGGCTAAGGTGTGTGGTAGCACAAACTTCAAGGTTTTGAATCCCCTTGACTGCGTTTGGAAGGCGTTGGAAGAAAAGCGCTCGAAGTGCTTTTGATTTGCAAAAAGGGAGGAAAGGTTTTAAGGCACGTTGTGCCTTTCCCTTTCGAACGAGCGGCTAGCTCATGTGGCAACCTTAGCCATGGCTAAGGCGCTCACGGTGTGGGAAAGTCGAGGGTTCGAATCCCCTTGAGGAGGTAAATACATTTTTGCTCTAATTAATTTTTTTAAGCCCTAAGTTGGAGTTATAAGGTGGTTAGGAATAATTAAAGTTTTAAATTAAACTTTGTTTTTATAAGGGTTGTGATTATTATTTCAAAGGTGGATGAGTTGTTGATTTAATTTGATGTTCATGAAATTGAGAATTAAGATTTAGGAGAAATAAGGAGTTGTTATAAAATAATTTCTGAGAGGTTTATTGATTATTATTTTTGATAAGGGTTTTTATTAAAAAGGACTTTGGTGGATGTGTTTATTAAGTTGGAGTAAAAATGTGTAAATTGAGTTATGCTTTATCTTGTGATTATTATTTGAAGTCCACTAACCCTTATTGAGATTGGAAAGGAAAGTTGTGTTTAGTGTGGCAGATTTTGTGGACAACTTCTTGGCATCAAAAAGGTATGGGCACATTCTCCTATTGATTGTTTATGGTGGTTGATTTCTGAAATATCATTGGAGTGAAAAGGATTGATTGTGGTTTCCTTTTCGAAAGTGGTTGGTTGAATGCTTCAAGGTTTTATGGTTTGAGAGTTGTGTTTAAACCTTGTTTTATAAGCATAGTTGTTGAAGCCCATTGGTTATGTAAAGAACTTGAAAAGAACATGAGTATCATTGTTATGTGAGATTTGTGGTTGAGCATTGTTGGAAACATTTGAGTTGGTTGATACATGCTTGGACTAGGGTTTTGTGAGAAAGAGTTATCCCTTGTGGTGATTGGTTGAGTTGAGTTTATTGAGCCTAGTCAAGTGATTGTGTGAGGTGATTGTTCAAGTCCCATGAAACAAACTATTCTATAATTCTGATTTGAGTTGAGATTGAGCTTAGAACATATTGAGTCTCTAACAATTCTCTTTATGCTTCTATGAGTTGACTTGAGTTGAGATTGATTTGAGTTGAGTTGAGTTGAGATCATTGTGGATCATTGTTGTCATCCATTGTAGAGTGCATTGCCATTCATTGTTGAGTTCATATTTGAGCCTTGCCTTCATAGATTTGTGGATGAGATTTGAGTACTACTTGAGCATGATTGATTGAGCCTTTGAGAAGGCCTTTGGGATAGATTTTTGGAGCAGATTTGAGAAAGTTATTGGTGAGCTTGCTTGAGCAGATTTGAACAAGTTCTTAGTGAGCTTGTTGGAGCAGATTTGAGCAAGTTCTTGGTGAGCTTGCTAGAGCAGATTTGGACAAGTTCTTAGTGAGCTTGTTGGAGTAGATTTGAGCAAGTTCTTGGTGAGCTTGCTAGAGCAGATTTGGACAAGTTCTTAGTGAGCTTGTTGGAGAAGATTTGAGCAAGTTCTTGGTGAGCTTTCTAGAGCAGATTTGGACAAGTTCTTAGTGAGCTTGTTGGAGCAGATTTGAGCAAGTTCTTGGTGAGCTTGCTAGAGAAAATTTGGACAAGTTCTTAGTGAGCTTGTTGGAGCATATTTGAGCAAGTTCTGTGTGATCTTGTTGAGCATATTTGGACAAGTTATGTGTGAGCTTGTTGAGCAGTTTTGGACAAGTTCTATGTGAGCTTGTTATGCATATTTGGACAAGTTCTATGTGAGCTTGTTATTGCCTAGATTTGAGCAGATCAAAGAAATTTGGACAAGTTCTATGTGAGCTTGTTGAGCAATTTTGGACAAGTTTTGTGTGAGCTTGTTATGCAAATTTGGACAAGTTTTGTGTGAGCTTGTTATTGCCTAGCTTTGAGAAGATCAAAGAAATCATTGTATTGGATAAGGATCCTTATTTTTGTGTGAAATATTATAAGGATATTATCTTGTGGAGTACCCCACATTGGGGGAACCACGTTAAATCTTGTGTCTCAATTGTGTATGGTGACTTGTGCTCTTGCTTACTATTGCTATCTGAGTTATTAATGCACACTGCTATATTTGGTTATTGCAATTAAGGACATTAATTGATATTGGTTTGGAAAGAAAGTAAAAAGTGATCTTATACTTTTCACCCCCCTCTCAGTATAATCTTGTGTTCTTCAATTGGTATTAGAGTGGGTTCCTTCGAAAAAGATAACAACTTGAGGGCAGATTCTACAAGAACATAGATGGCTTCATACAATGGATCATCTACAAATAAGGCTCCACTATTTGATGGTAACAATTATGCTTTCTAGAGCATGAGGATGAAGAACTACTTGATATCACAAGGATATGAGGTATGGCAAATGGTTGAAAAAGAGTATAGGGTTGAAGGTGATCCCGAGGCAGATAAGACTATCATGAAATTGGTTGAGATCAATGCAAGAGCAATGAATTATATTTTGAGTGGGCTACGAGAGACAGATTTTGCAAAGGTTATGGTATGTAATTCAGCTAATGAGATGTGGACCAAGTTGCGGAATACTTATGAAGGAGATTCCAAGGTAAAGTTGGCAAAACTACAAACTCATAGAAAAATATTTGAGGAATTGAAAATGGAAGATTCTGAAGATATTGCAAGGTTTTTACTTCGATTTGATGAGATTACTAACACCATGAGAGGTCTAGGATTTGAGATGAAAGAATCAGAAGTTACTCAAAAGGTTTTGAGATCACTTCCCATGAAATATGATGCTAAGGTTTCAACAATAGAAGAAACAATGGATATCAACAAGCTAACAATGGAAGAATTGCAAGGAACTCTCACAACTTATGAGATGAGGGTAAGTAAGCATCAGGTTCCAATAAAATATATTGCATTCAAGGATTTAGAAAAAGAGAAAGGGAAAGTTCCATAAATAGATAGAGTTGTAGATAATGATGAGGAAGCTAACTTCATCAAAAGGAATAAGGACTCAAGGAATTTCATGGATATAAGGAAAGTCAGATGCTACAAGTGTGGTGATCTTGGTCACTATGCATACAAGTGTCCACAAAAAGAAAATAGTGATGATGAAAAATAGGGTCACAGAAGAAAAGAATATGGAAAGCATAAGCATGACAAAGATGACAGATACAAGCAAAATAGGTATGAGAAGAAGAAAATTTTTGTAAGGCAAAGAAATATTACTACATTGTAGAAGCAAGTGATAGCTCAGATCATAGTGATAGAGACAAATCAGATGATGAAAAGGAAGAACATCTATTCCTAGGAATAGAAGGTGAAAGAGACAAATGCTTTGTATGTGGTCAAAGAGATCATATATCAAGATATTGCAATGGCTTCAGTGATAGTGAAGATGAGATGACACATCAAGGAAACATGCATGGTCAAAGAAATCATGAGAGTTTGTTTGCTATAGAAGATGATAATGATCTCAGTGACAGTGAAGAGGTCTCACTTTTGGTAATAGAAAAAGAAGAGGATGAGCCAAGAAAACAAAAATCAGAAGTCAAAAGGCTAAAAGAAGAATACAGGAATCTTGAAAACAAGATTCGAACAGATGTCAAAATCAGAGAAGAACTACTACAGACAATCAGTAATCTCATAGAAGAGCTTCAAAATGCAAAAAGAATAGAAGAAATGATGAATGAAGAACTAAGGGTAATAATGGCAAGACATGACACATTAGATGAAAAGGTTCAAAAAGGAGTGGAAACATATTCTAAGGTTGTATCTTATTTCCAAGAAAAGTCACACTCAAAAGGAAAGGAAGTTCTAAAATATGAAAGCAAGGAAGCACCTAAGTTTTATGAAGAAAGTTCCAAAGTTCATATGGCTCCAAATATTCAGTTTGGTTCTTGTTTTGAGATAGGTGAATCAAGTTCAAAAGGAAAAGAAACTCTTGAAGAGGAAAGCAAGGAAGAAATTAAGGAAGAGGATTTAGATACTACAAATAAGGTTCAAGGATGCAATGCACAAGTTGAAAATGATCATAAGGATAATGGTCAAGAAAGGTATGAGGAACCAAGGCATGAACAAAGGGCTTTTCAAGGACATTGTTTTTCTTGTAATGGATTTGGACACAGGGCTATACACTGTAGGGTCTATGGATCAAAGAAGTTTGATTTTTCTAGAAGGAACATCAAAGGAAGAAGGTATGGTTTTTAGGGACATTTCTTCTCATGTAACAAGATTGGTCATAGAGCTTCTCAGTGCAAAGGAAATGAGCAACATGGTTTTGGTTTTAGAGCTACACAATTTAGAAGTCATGGTCATAATGGTCATGAAAATAGAACTTCACAATATAGGGTTCAGGAAAGGAATGGATATGGAAATTATTTCAAGAAATATTTCAGGATATGGGCACCATCCAAAGGCTACAATATCAAGTGTTTTAACTGCAATAACTTTGGACATATTGCAAAATGGTGTAGGACTCAATTCCAAACAAGTTCAAGGCAAGAAGGTCAAACAGGTTCAAGGCAAGAAGATCAAGAGAAGGATATCATAAAAACATGGAAGGAAGTTGATAGAGGAAAGAAACAATGTAATATGGGAGTAAAAGTACTCCCACCCAAAAATTAATCACCTCAAGAGAGAAGGTGGTGAGGGGGCTATGCTTAAGAGTCATATCTTTTAGCCCCATAGGTGTCCCTTTTGCCATTGATGTCAAAGGGGAGATATTTGAGTAAGGGGGAGAGCATTGAGTTAGGGGGAGCAGCCTCCAAAGAGAGCATTGAGTTAGGGGGAGCAGCCTCCATAGAGAGTATTGAGTCAGGGGGAGCAGCTTTGATTCTCAGAGATGGTTTTTGCAGTGATTGTGGTTTTTGCATTAGAGGTGTTGCCATCAATGACAAAGGGGGAGATTGTTGGCAATTTGAGTTATTTTATGTTGTCATTGATGTCACATGGATCACATTGAGTTTTGGTGGCCAAATGATATTTTGGAAAGCATGGATAAATACAAGGTTTTTGTGAAAACCAAGGTAGGCAAAATAAAAGGTTTTATTTAAAACCATGGATGGCAGATTTGAACTGGGTTTTTCTTAAAACCCAAGTTGGCCTTTCGTTTTGTCGAAAAAGGTGCCCCGGTGATGGAGATATTTAATTTTTAATATTTAGTTTAAATTTTAATTATTTAAAATTAAAATTAAAATTTAAAATTAAATATGCAAGATTTCCATCGACGTCATCAAAAATAATAAGGAGGCTATATAAATGGGATACCTAAGGTTCATAAACTAATCCTTGCTCATGGTTAATAATCATTGGCTAAGCATCCGAATTGAGCTCGTGCAAAAATATTTTAGAAAGTAAAAGCAGTGAATAAATGAAGGTTGGTCGAAGTCCAAAGTCATCATGGGCAGAGTGGCGCATTGGCAGTTGGCATTTGGCTAAGGTGTGTGGCAGCACAAACATCAAGGTTTCGAATCCCCTTGACTGCGTTTGGAAGGCATTGGAAGAAAAGCGCTCGAAGCGCTTTTGATTTACGAAAATGGAGGAAAGGTTTTAAGGCACGTTGTGCCTTTCCCTTTTGAACGAGTGGCTAGCTCGTGTGGCAACCTTAGTCGTGGCTAAGGCGCTCGTGGTGTGGGAAAGTCGAGGGTTCGAATCCCCTTGAGGAGGTAAATTCATTTTTGCTCTAATTAATTATGTTAAGCCCTAATTTGGAGTTATAAGGTGGTTAGGAATAATTAAAGTTTTTAATTAAACTTTATTTTTATAAGGGCTGTGATTATTATTTCAAAGGTGGATGAGTTGTTGATTTAATTTGATGTTCATGAAATTGAGAATTAAGATTTAGGAGAAATAAGGAGTTGTTATAAAATAATTTTTGAGAGGTTTATTGATTATTATTTTTGATAAGGGTTTTTATTAAAAGGACTTTGGTGGATGTGTTTATTAAGTTGGAGTAAAAAGGTGTAAATTGAGTTATGCTTTATCTTGTGATTATTATTTGAAGTCCACTAACCCTTATTGAGATTGGAAAGGAAAGTTGTGTTTAGTGTGGTAGATTTTGTGGACAACTTCTTGGCATCAAAAAGGTATGGGCACATTCTCCTATTGATTGTTTATGGTGGTTGATTTCTGAAATATCATTGGAGTGAAAAGGATTGATTGTGGTTTCCTTTTTGAAAGTGGTTGGTTGAATGCTTCAAGGTTTTATGGTTTGAGAGTTGTGTTTAAACCTTGTTTTATAAGCATAGTTGTTGAAGCCCATTGGTTATGTAAAGAACTTGAAAATAACATGAGTATCATTGTTATGTGAGATTTGTGATTGAGCATTGTTGGAAACATTTGAGTTGGTTGATACATGCTTGGACTAGGGTTTTGTGAGAAAGAGTTGTCCCTTGTGGTGATTGGTTGAGTTGAGTTGATTGAGCCTAGTCAAGTGATTGTGTGAGGTGATTGTTCAAGTCCCATGAAACAAACTATTCTATAATTCTGATTTGAGTTGAGATTGAGCTTAGAACATATTGAGTCTCTAACAATTCTTTTTATGCTTCTATGAGTTGACTTGAGTTGAGATTGATTTGAGTTGAGTTGAGTTGAGATCATTGTGGATCATTGTTGTCATCCATTGTAGAGTGCATTGTCATTCATTGTTGAGTTCATCTTTGAGCCTTGCATTCATAGATTTGTGGATGATATTTGAGTACTACTTGAGCATGATTGATTGAGCCTTTGAGAAGGTCTTTGGGATAGATTTTTGGAGCAGAATTGAGCAAGTTCTTGGTGAGCTTGCTAGAGCAGATTTGGACAAGTTCTTAGTGAGCTTGTTGGAATATATTTGAGCAATTTATTGGTGAGATTGCTAGAGAAGATTTGGATAAGCTCTTAGTGAGCTTATTGGAGTAGATTTGAGCAATTTCTTGGTGAGCTTGCTAGAGCAGATTTGGACAAGTTCTTAGTGAGCTTGTTGGAGCAGATTTGAGCAAGTTCTTGGTGAGCTTGCTAGAGTAGATTTGGACAAGTTCTTAGTGAGCTTGTTGGAGCATATTTGAGCAAGTTCTTGGTGAGCTTGCTAGAGCAGATTTGGACAAGTTCTTAGTGAGATTTTTGGAGCAGATTTGAGCAAGTTCTATGTGAGCTTGTTGAGCAAATTTGGACAAGTTCTATGTGAGCTTGTTGAGCAGTTTTGGACAAGTTCTGTGTGAGCTTGTTATGCAGATTTGGACAAGTTCTATGTGAGCTTGTTATTTGGACAAGTTTTGTGTGAGCTTGTTGAGCAGTTTTGGACAAGTTCTGTGTGAGCTTGTTATGCAGATTTGGACAAGTTCTATGTGAGCTTGTTATTGCCTAGCTTTGAGCAGATCAAAGAAATCATTGTATTGGATAAGGATCCTTATTTTTGTGTGAAATATTATAAGGATATTATCTTGTGGAGTACCCCACATTGGGGGAACCACGTTAAATCTTGTGTCTCAATTGTGTATGGTGACTTGTGCTCTTGCTTACTATTGCTATCTGAGTTATTAATGCACACTGCTATATTTGGTTATTGTAATTAAGGACATTAATTGATATTGGTTTGGAAAGAAAGTAAAAAGTGGTCTTATACTATTCACCCTCCCTCTCAGTATAAGCTTGTGTTCTTCATTAATTAATCTCTTTCAAAAAACTTCTTCAATCACACAGACAATTTTCACTCAAAATATTGTTTAACTAGAGAAACATATAGAGAATGGTAAGAGACTCAATATGTTTCACACTCACAAATCACTCTATCACTTTCAAACTCTCTTTCAAATCAATTCAAAATAAAGAATAATTTTTTTCACAAGACTTGAACTATCAACCCAATGCTTTCACTAAATAATGCTCAACCAACTTCACTCAACCATTCACTCAATGAAACACAACTTGCTTACAAACCCTAACCAAGTGTTTCATTATACTCCCAATAACTCACACTATGGAACTCTAACCTTGACTTAAGATGATTACAGTTTTCACATAACAATGATACTCATGTTCTTTCACAAACCCTAGTTCAATAAAGTTCTCAATCACATAATAATTATACTCATGTTCTTTCAATATCTACAAATCATGTACATGAAAAATTACTCAAACATTTCCAACAATGTTTATCAAACAATACTTTTCACTAAAACTTTGCATTTCACAACATTCAATCAAACAATGTTTCACTAACAAGGAAGATGTGTCCATACCTTTTTTTTAATGAAGATATATCTTTAAAAACCTATCTTAATCACAATAAAATCCTCTTAACCACTTGTAAGGTTAGATAACAACAATTTATCTCAAAATCTCCACTCAAATATTTCCTTCAATAATTATCTCACCATACAAAAATATTAATTCTCAACTACTCCTTATAATCTCCAAACTTAAAAAATAATATTTTATTCATAAACAATCAAACTCCTTTGAAAACACTTTATAAACCTAATCTGTTAGTAGGAAAACTAATGAGATATATTGTACATGAAAGAAGTTACAATATATAGGCAAGAATTGACATCTATCAAAATTAGAAGGTATAGTGCATATTAATTCTAACATTCCCCCTTAATGTGCACTATCCTAACTATAGAAAAAAAACAAGTCAACATTAGATAACATTCCCCCTTAATGTTGACTTCTCTAAAAGAACCCTATCATCCTCCTTTATTACATGATTTTGTCTAGGCTTGTGCTCTTTGCGCTTGGCTCTCCAACTATGAATAATGCTAGATAAACGGTGTATACTTCTTAATCTGTTGCCATAGGGTCAGGTACTTCCTTGGATCTGTTGCCACTGGGTCAGCCGTCTAAGTGCCTCAGGGTCATCATGGGTGCCTCAGGGTCAGCCACTTCTAGGTCTGTTGCCTCTGTAGGTCATCCTTAGAGGATGTTGCCTCTCGTAGGTCACTAACTAGATTCACCATGAATATCATTCCCCCTCATGGTGAACTCAATATAGAAGGTGTTAGTATCTACCGAAATTACACCTTAATACAAAATAAATATGAGCCATGAAATATAATAAATTTGAGCCATAAAATCCAAATATGGAGGAGAAGAAGAAAGAAGAAATATAAGAGAATCATTTGAAGTGTCTTCGTCTGTAGTCTTTAGAAGTTGATCAAAAAAAAAACTTGGATAGAGTCTAGGTCATATTTTTTTGTAGTCCCTAGAGTAAGTTTCCTTATGGTGACCTCCTCATCACACCGAAATGCATTGGTAACCAGCCACTGCATCCACTAGGTGCTATAGGGAAGGCAACTAGATATTAGGATCACTTACAAGTGCTTTGGAAGTGTTTGGTTCCACCGAGAGTGCACTCCAAGGTACAAATATTTGAGGCTAAAAAACTTAAATAAAAAAATCTTAGAATTACAAATGGACACCACCATTGTGTCTGTAACGGAAAAACCTTTCCGTAGACTATAAATACCCCTATGTTTGGTTACAAATTGCTGCTTCAAAATGGTAAATAAAACATAATGACTTTCTTAATGTGTGTAGCTCCAGGACTTCTCATGGGGTCACTCTTTCGAGTTGTACTTTGGAAAAAATTGCTTGACTTGGGAGTTCTTATAAAATTTTGTTACCAAGAAATTAACTTCTATACTTTTTATATTTTAAATTAAACTTCTCCTTTTCCTTAAAAAATTCAAACCCTTATGTAAATCAAGCCTTGCTCATATGATTAACAACAATACTATAGGTCATAGCAAGACTTAGATAGACAACATTAAAAAATATATGAAAGAGTGTATTCTTCAGCCGAGTCACATAAGCAGAATTACTGGTCCGCCAAATCAGAAGCTCCATTCAACCACAATGTGGATGAATATCTTCCACCTCGCACAACAACGGCTATGGAGCGCACAAACAATGCCACCTGAAGACCACCACTGTAGATTTCAAATAGTGCACAACCGTTGATAGCTTCAGAATTACATAAACATACAACATGTAGGCCTTTCACTTCAATTGCCCATATAACATTTTAAAAAAATGATTAAATGCCCCCGTGCTTTGAAAATAGCTTTTCATAAAGCCATCTCCTAGTGATCCATGTGGGCTTCCAATCCCACTTCCACTCTCCATGTGGAAAAATAGAAAAATGGCCAATGATACAGTACATAGGCCATGTAGGCCTTCCACTTCCATGTGGAAAATACAAGGTTTTAGTGGCCCTCATACTTTATAAAATGCTCCCTTTAAAATTTAAATTAAAGCGTCCCCTCATAAAAAAATTCACTATCCTCCCTTAATAAATTTCCACCATCATTCTAAAAAATTAAAAAAAAACTTCCACTTGAAAATAAAACATTATGTAGTGGGGAATATTGTGCGGCGGGTTCACTATGGGCACCCACTTTTGAAGGGTTGCCATATTTTGATCGCACCCCTAGCTTCTGTCAATAATAATGTTGCAGTCTTCAGGTGAGCGCCAATGGTATTCGACCACTTGGTAGCCTTTCTCCAAAAATAATTCACCATTTTAAAATTAGACCCCATAAAAAACAAATATTATAAAATTAGATGGGTCCTTTTGCTATTATAAAATAAAATATTATCATATGCACGATTATCCATACAAGGTGAATAATTCAATGCAAGGGGGATGTATTTGGTTGCCATCTAGCAAAAGCAAGAATGTTCACACGATCATTTTATGGCCACACACGTTCAAATCTCCCATCAGCATTCATATCTCTTTATCGTGGAGGGTGGTTGTGCACATCGCAACCATCTATCACGTCTATGGCATCAAATCCACTTCTTCATATCCATAGTAGTCTTTACTCCTCCAAACTGGCATGCAAGCAACAAAAAGCGCTCGCATACTGTTTCCACCACGATCATCACAATTGTGCCACCGAACCATATGCCATCATGCTACCGCTGTGCATCAAATTTAAAAAATTATTCTTGACCAAAATCACAGTAAAAAATCATCAAGCCCCTCCACGTCTTTCTTCACGTCGTTGTTCTCTAGCAGTAACGGGTGGAAAATGCAGAAAAACTGGACGTGCTTTCTCCACTGCGGGTGTCGACGTCATGCAGGTTTCCATCATGTTCCTTCGTACAAAATCATAGTCATAGTCTGCATATATGTAGAAGCAATGAGTTGCCTATCATCTACCTCCAGCAAAAAATAATTCACAAAAAATAAGTGCCTCACGATTTGAATCAACATCCCACATCATTTGAACCACTCCGCCGGTGATGGACTCAAACCACTACGTATGTGTCTGCGTAGAGAACAAATCGGGGCTATGGAAACCCACGACAGATACACATCTGCCAGTCTTCTGCATCTATAGGTTCCCATAATCACATTCAAATTCTAATAGACCAACGCGTAGCAAAGAATTGGAGCACCATTTTTGCCAGACACCCCTATGATGGGTGACATGGCATCCTCCTTTCCAACTTCAAGAGTACAATACAAATCTAGATCCACAAAAAACAACTCGAATTCTTTGGTGAGTGAATATTTTACCAAGAGATAACAAACCAGGAATCAGCACACCGTTCGCTCGAAAAAAGGGGGCCAACAACAACTATTCACACGTGCATCGGCATCGAGGGTGCCACACAAGCTTTCACACAACATCAAACTAGGGTGCCACACAAGCTTTGTTCCCATACACTTTTGATCACAACATGAGCATTGAAAAAATGGACGCATAACATGACAACATGCATAGGTACAAAATATTTCCCGAGCAAACTTCACATTGAAAAAATTTCTTCGACTGGTCATTCTTAACCGAATCAAAAAACAAGTCGTCAATGATTGTGTGCTATTTGAAATCTACAATGGTGGTATTTAGGTGGGAACATTTATCTTGACATCGGAGTCGTTGAAGCTGGGCACCATTACTGCGCATGAACCACCAACCATACACAATCCTCGATCCTGCTACCTCCGTGCTCCCAGCAGCTATTGGATCTGAAATCAACTCTTTCACTACACCTCCGAAGTCGATCGCATGATCAAAATGATAAAATCCATAATATTTTGGTGTTATGAAAGCCTACGAAAATAGCCACACAGATCGCACCGTGACTCACCAAATAGATAAAAGTGGCAGAGAAAATTGAACATAGCACTGATATCATAGTCAAAGACCATAACACTAAACATATCACTTTTTATTTGAGGTAGTGACGTCCCACTCCTACTCCATGTACTCTGACAAAACCAGAGGGTCCATATGGCTACAAAGCCTTCTACCAGTAGTAACGTAGTCCACATATCATCAACTGAATAATAAAATAATTAAACTATATATTTCAAATCTTGGACCCTATGTTAGCAAACTTCATCATGTCCGGAGATTTTGCGACGAGTGCGTATTTCTTTTGATACATCAACAACCACTATGGACCAACAAGCAACCACTTCTCGCACCAACTCCCTAGCATCCACTTGCGTACTGGCTATTATCACTAAGAGTAATCAGACGTCAACTCAATCACACTTGAACGCCATGAACATGCAATCACCGCAATCAACTCATTCACCTGCAATCACCAATCTTGACATCAGTGCACCTATTTTGGGTATACAACAAACCGTACGCTACTTTGAATGCATAGCCATGTAATACTTGAGCTTCTCTTCTTGAACTATGTGGCAAATCCTTGCTTTTAGTCTATCACACGTGGTGCCTAATTTTTGGACCACGTCTCATCAAAGATATAATACATGGTAGCCCATATCAATCACAGCATTGACACAGCTTACAGTCTGAATCCGATAGAGAGCGCAGTGGAGGAATGACTGCTACAACCCGCTCCTTGGACGAACAGGCTGTACCACCAGACAATCAACAAATTATCAATTAACAAATTACTTCTTCATTGCCGACAAATTATCAATCTGTAATAAACACAATCAATGCGAAGACCATTTCACGGGGCATCTGATTGACTCCCTTCACGATCAAAAAATTAGGGTGCCATAGCAAAAAATTTGCACAACAAATCTACTGTTACATTCAACACGAGCATTTTAAAATTAAGGCGTCATATTTGCCCTTCAACGTGGTTTCCAGCGCATCCCCATTACGTCATTCACTCCAAATTTGTATGAATATAATCACTTTCCCGCCACTTCAACACCACTAGAGCACCACCATTGTGTTGCACCACCGTCTGCTACACGCTGATTCACCTGGATGCAGCCACAGAATAAAGATAGAAACCAGATATTGTGAAGCCAAAAATACTGACCGCACCATACACGAACAAAATAATGGCCCACTACCATTAGCCAACAACACTAAAAAATATAAACCACATCACAAAAAATTAAAAAAGCCTAGAAAGTTGCAGTCCATCAAAATAAAGCAAGATGTGGTACCTCCATAGGGCAATCGATCCTTCGTAACATCGTTGCAACAGGCACCGAATAAAATGTACCAAAAGTTTATGGCATTCAAGGAATATCATCAAAGTTAGTAAAAAATAAAGGCCGAAGCAGTGGCTTTCCCAAGCAATCACCGCGATCGCGTTGCACCAGAGAGGACGCGTGGTCAGGTTGAAGATAGGCCATATAAAACTAGATTCACGAGCGATTGTTGGGATTTCTTTGCAGGCTTGGCGAATAAATAGATGCGAATTATTTTATCAACACATCATAAAGCATGTGTTATTTTTGTTTTAGTGGCACACTGCATTCTAAAATAAAATTCGCTATGCTGCATCAATCATGTAGCTCACTCCATTACTTTTAAACTCAAGAAGCATGCCACATTTCATCATCGTGGCCAAGTAGAATGTTTAGAAAGATCGAGCTATTCTAGGCAAGAGAAAAAAAATTGCCATAGTGCATAATCGAAACTCCATGACTGATTGGGAGTCTATAACTGTTAAACTCCAACACATCATCGCGTGGCCACTAAATAATGTCAAGTTTGGCTGGCTTTCAACGGCCCTACGTAGGTCCTCAATTTGAAACTAGACTTTCGTCGATCAAAACCCTACAAAAATAAAAAATAAAAATAACAAAGATTCTAGAATATGATAAACAAGGCTGAACTTGCAGAAGGCATTGTATCCCATTTTTCGTTTCTCTATCGAGAACCTACTTCTATGGATGGATACATCAGGAAAAAAAATTGGCAACTCCAAGCAATGATTGCTTCAGGGGCAGCCATGAAACCCTCTCTTTCTCCAATCTGGTTTTTTGGTTTCTGATCCACATATGTGGAGAGCATACTCCCTAAACCATGGAGAATGAGGGGAAAATGGGGGAGGGGGATTTCCATGAGGTAAATCTCCCCTCAATGGGGTTTTCATAAGGTAGGAAATCCTGCTCTGATACCAAATGTTAGGAGAAAAACTAATTAGATATATTGTACATGAAAGAAGCTACAATATATAGGCAATAACTGACACGTATCAAGACTAGAAGGCATAGTGCACATTAATTCTAACATAATCTTCACACAATAACATTCAAATTGATTAATTTCCTTTCTAACACCTTATATCTCCAATATTTACACAATAATATTCAACACAATTAATTTCCTTTCTAACACCTTATATCTTCCAATATTTACACAATAATATTCAACACAATTAATTTCCCTTACAACATCTTATATCTTCCAATATTTATTTATAATGCTAATTTAAAATTAAAATATCAAACAACCTTATGACTCCATATATTTCACTTAGCAAAATAAATTTCTTGACCTTAAGCCTTCACAACTATCACGTGGCCTCCTAGCACTATTCACACCTTGTAAAAATTAAATCGAGCACTTACCTCATATGATGGCCTACATAAAAAAAATTTGTACCCACAATGAACACGCCTAAACTCAAACCTGAAACCTACCACCGCCATAGCACCCTAGCCCAAGTCTAGGCTACCGTTGGGCTATGCACCCAACACAAAACTTAAGATGCATGATGTGCACTTTATCCCTTGCTCTCCATTGATTCAAAATAACCAAAACCCTCTTTCTACATTTAAAACAAATGGGATGCGAATCGAACCCCTAAACTGCCTTGCACAAACGCCTTAACCAACCATCGATCACCACTTGTGCTACCAAGCACTTTGGAGAATATTTGGTGCTCCTCTTGGTCTTAAAATGAAGTCTGCCATTTTAATTTGAACACATGTAAGTCCTTTCTCTTCTTTTAGGTAGTGCACAAAATTAGTTTGCTTTTGGGCATATGAATTGCATGGATAATTTTGAATAAAAATCATTGTCCCTTTTATACCTTTTGCTATTCACTCCAACATGTCGACGATTTCAATTCGAATTTTAAAGTTTAACTCTTGGTGCCTTTATTATTTATTTAAATAAAAATTTTAACCTATGGTTAATTTTTTTTAATTTAAATAAATTAAATAATAACCTTTACAATCTGCCAAATGGGTCTTTTGAGGATTTATATTTTAAAGACTCCTTGGACCTCATTTTTCTTCACCTCAACCTTTAGTCTGGAATATTATAATATTAAACATTATAATATTATTATTTCCTTTTAAGCCTGCTTTGCTTTCCTTGGGTTTTCCTTTTAAACCTCCTCATTTTTTGGGACTTTAATCTTTTAGACTGCTTTAGCCATATAATATTAAAATAAATATTATATCCTCTTTTTTTAACCTCTTCCTTGCCTTTTGGAGAAATCACCTGATGAAATTAATGATGACGAAACTTGGACATCAACCTCTTGACATCAATGATAACAAAACTTGCTCATATTTACAACAATCTCCCCCTTTGTCATTGATGGCAACCCTTTTTATTTTAATAATTTCTTTTACCTTTTTCAGTTATGCTCCCCCTGATTGAATGCTCTCCCCCTAACTCAAATCTCTCCCCCTTTGATATCAATGGCAAAGGGTTACCTTTGGGGCTTGGGGTTAAATATAAGACTCTTAGCTTAGCCCCTCCCCTACCTTCTCTCTTTGAGGTGGTTAATTTTGGGGTGGGAGTATCTCTACTACTAGCATACACTGCTCTTTACCTTTTTCCACCTTCTTTCTCAACTAATCCTTCTAATTTTTCTTAATTTTCATGTTCCTTCTTGTCTTTGGAAATTCTACTCTACACAACTTAGCTATATGCCCAACATTATTACACTTATGAGACTTAATTTTGTGGTTCCTTGAAGGTGCAAATATCTTGAAGTTCCTCCTAGTGAAGCCATATCCTTTCCTATCATGAACCCTCCAATTTATTGCCTTATGACCAAACTGATTACAAGAGTAGCAATACCCTTGAAAGAGATGTCCATTGATGAAATTTCTATTGATGAAACCATATCCCTGTCTTTCATATATCCTACATTGTGTAGCCTTGTGACCAAACATGTGACATGAGAAGCACCGTCCATTGAAGAAACCTTGCCTAGACCCCATTGGTCTCTTAGTCTCTTCTTCCCTGTGATGTTTCTTGTTCCATTTGTTCCTTATTTGTGCATTATTCCTTTCCTTGTTGAACTTTCTATTTTCCAACTTATCCTCAGAATTCTCACTTTCTATTTCACTCTCTTCTTCTGAAGCTTCTTCTTCTTTGGAGCTTGAGATTGACTCCTCTCCTTGTCCTCTATATTCTTCTTCAAAACCAAGTCATGTCTTGTTTTATGAAGATATTTGTACCTTGATAATCTTATCCAAGTTATTTGAGCTTCTCCCAAACTTGTGTATCTTATCTTTAGACTCTTTTACTTCCTTCCTTAGTGAAGCTACTTCATGCTCTAACCTTTCACATTCTAAAACCTTTGCCTCTAACTTCTCTTTAAATATCTTTGTCTTAGCTATTGAGTTGGTTAGATCTTATCCTTTCTCTTCATCACATTCTTAAAATTGAATCTTGAGTTTTGATTTCTTCTTTCTTACCTTTATTAATTCCTTAAGAGCAGAAATAAGCTCACCCTCAAGATCAACATCTCCTTCCTCTAGATTTTTTGATTCTTTCTCTACTATTTTATCTTCAAGATCATCTTCATTATTTTCTAATTCATTTCCACTATAAGCAATTCCTTCTTCTTCTATTGCCATAAGAAGACTTTATTCTTTTGGACCTTCAAGAGCATCTTCATAATCATCTTCACTGAAATTGAAGCCATTCCTTGTACAAATTTCTTCAATATGATAAAAGTTACCACACCTAAAACACTTGAGAATTATTGTTTCCATTTTTACCTCTTTCTTAACATCTTATTTTTCTACTATCAGAAATATAATTTCTTCTTCTTCATTATCTGAGGACCTTCCATCACTATCACTTGAATTCTTATCTGTCTTATCTACATAAACTCTTTTCTTATGCCTTTGGAAAAACTTTTTTTCATGCTTGTTTTGTCCATACCTATTTTTTTTTGGTACTTAGATTTTCTTGGTTCCCTGTTCTTATAATATTATTTCTCATCACCACTTCTATTTCTAGCTTCTGGACAATCAGATGCATAGTGACCATATTTACCATATTTGAAACACTTAACTGATTTTGTACCTTTATACTTTCTTGTGTCCTTGTTTCTTCTACCATAGTTTGCTTCTTCATCACTGGATAACTCATTACCTGAATCTGACTTCTTATCCTTTGTCTTATTTGTAACTTTGAAGGCTGCTTCTTTCTAGGGGATAGACTCCTCTTTTATTCTCATCTCAAAAGTTGTGAGAGTTCCATGTAACTCATCCCTTGTCAAAGTTTCAATATCTCTTGTTTCTTCTATGGATAAAATATTTTTCCTTATACCTCTTAGGGAGTGATCTTAAAACCTTTTGACAAATATCTGATTATTCCACTTTAAACCCAAGTCCTTGCATGGAGTTAACAACCTCATCCACATGAATTTAGTATGTAGCAATATCTTCCTCATCCTTCATCTTTAGGTCTTCAAATGTTCTCTTGTGATTTTGCAATTTTGCCATCTTGACCTTTTTGTCTCCCTCATATATATTTTTTAGTTTATCCCAAATCTCTTTTGCTGATGTGCAATGCATAACTTTTACAAACTTTGTTTCACGTAAACCATTTAAGATTCCATTCATTGCCTTTGAATTATTCAGTTGTAGGAGCTTACCATCTTTATCTATAGGTGGAGTAGCTAGCGGTATGTACCCATCCTCAATTACTTGTGATATATCATTTCCTAGTGCCATTAGGTAAATCTTCATTCTCACACTCCAAAATGCATAATTATTCCCATCAAACAATGGTGCCTTATTTCCTAAAGATCCACTCTGAGAATCCATCTGTGTTCTTGTAATATTTTCCTTCAAGATGTTAAACTCTTTTGAAGGAACCCGCTCTGATACCAATTGAAGAACACAAGCTTATACTGAGAGGGGAGGTGAACAGTATAAGACATACTTTTACTTTTCTTTCTCAAACAATATTATCCAATATATCAATGGCAATATCAAAAATAATAATCAAAGAAATGCACAAATCATCACACATAATAGAGACACCAATTTAACGTGGTTCACCCAATGTGGGCTACTCCAAGGAGAAAATATTTCACTAAAATTTTCTCAACAAATCTCTTGGGAATCCTTCCCTATTACAATGTTTATGGACCTCTGTCCAAAGGAGACACCAATCCCCTAATCAATTTCATGGATCTCTATCCATAGGAGAACTCTTTCCCCTCTATTGGTTTGTGGATCTCTATCCACATGAGAACTCCTCCTATGCTCTAGCTGGTGATCTTCTAGAATACTACTACCTCCACTACATTGGCTTGTGGATATCTCTCCATTGAAGACCTCTATCCTCACTCAAAATACCTTTGTCCTCACTACCCTAGCTAATGGATCTCTATCCACTGGAGACTATTATCCTCTACTCTATCACCTCCAAAGCTTACTCTTAGCTCTATTTAATATTTGTCTCGAATATGCACTAAATATTATCCTTTGGTTTAGCACCAATATGCTCACAAGTATGTCTCTGGTCTGGCACAAATCTACCCTCAAATCTACACCATACTCTATCCTCAAATCTGTCCTCAAGCCTTAACACAAAGCTTGATCCAATCATAAATCAACTTTACTAAATCTGTCTCAAGCCTTAACACAAAGATTGAACAAATAAATCAACTCTGATCGTTTCTCAAGACTTGCCTCAAATCTATCCATAATTCTTCACCAAGACTTACCTCAAATCTATCCAAGTCTTTACCAAGACTTACCTCAAATCTGTCCAAAAAGTTCTCCCTAGAACTTGTCCAATATTCTCAACAAGTCTTCACTAAGACTTACCTCAAATATGCTCAACAAGTACTCTCTAGAACTTGTCCAATCTGCTCAACAAGTCCTCTTTAGAACTTGTCCAATATGCTCAACAAGTCCTCTTTAGAACTTGTCTCAAATCTTCTTGTAAGCTTTCACAAAAGCTCACACAAATATGTCCTTAAGTCCCCTCTAGGACTTACTCAAATCTGCTCACAAGCTTTCACAAAAGCTTGCTTAACTTTATCCTTAAGTCCCCTCTAGGACTTACTCAAATCTGTCCACTAGCTTTCACAAAAGCTTATTTAATTCAATTGCAAAACTTGCATACAAAACTCAACTTAATCTCTTTCAAAAAACCTCTTCAATCACACAAACAAGTTTCACTCAAAATATTGTTTAACCAGAGAAACATATAGAGAATGGTAAGAGACTCAATATGTTTCACACTCACAAATCACTCTATCACTTTCAAACTCTCTTTCAAATCAATTCAAAATAAAGAATAATTTATTTCACAAGACTTGAACTATCACTCCAATGCTTTCAATCAATAATGCTCAACCAACTTCACTCAACCATTCACTTAATGAAACACAACTTGCTTACAAACCCTAACCAAGTGTTTCACTATACTCCCAACAACTCACACTATAGAATTCAAACCTTGACTTAAGATGATTCCAGTTTTCACATAACAATGATACTCATGTTCTTTCACAAACCCTAGTTCAAGATAGTTCTCAATCTCACATAACAATGATACTCATGATCTTTCACAAACCCTAGTTCAAGATAGTTCTCAATCTCACATAACAATGATACTCATGTTCTTTCAATATCCACAAATCATGCACATGAAAACTTACTCAAACATTTCCAACAATGCTTATCAAACAATCCTTTTCACTCCAAATTTGCATTTCACAACATTCAATCAAACAATATTTCACTCACAAGGAAGATGTGCCCATACCTTTTGTTTGATGGAGATATGTCTTCAAAAACCTGTCTTAATCATAATCAAATCCTCTTTGCCACTTTCAAGGTTAGATAGCAATAATTTATCTCAAAATCTCCACTCAAATATTTCCTTTAATAATTATCTCACCATACAAAAATATCAAGTCTCAAGTACACCTTATAATCTCCAAACTTCAAAAATAATATTCAATTCATAAACAATCAAACTCCTTTGAAAACACTTTATAAACCCAATATTCACACAATAACATTCAACACAATTAATTTCCTTTCTAACACCTTATATCTCCAATATTTACACAATAATATTCAACACAATTAATTTCCTTTCTAACACCTTATATCTCCAATATTTACACAATAATATTCAACACAATTAATTTCCTTTCTAACACCTTATATCTTCCAATATTTATTTATAATGCTAATTAAAAATTAAAATATCAAACAACCTTATGACTCCCTATCTTTCACTTAGCAAAATAAATTTCTTGACCTTAAGCCTTCACAACTATCATGTGGCCCCCTAGCACTATTCACACCTTGCAAAAATTAAATCGAGCACTTACCTCATACGATGGCCCACGTCAAAAGAATTTGTGCCCACAATGAACACGCCCAAACTCAAACCTGCCACCGCAGTGCCCTAGCCCAAGGCTAGGCTACCATTGGGCTATGCACCCAACACAAAACCTAAGGTGCACGATGTGTGCTTTATCCCTTGCTCTTCGATGATTCAAAATAACCAAAACCCTCTTGCCACATTCAAAATGAAGGGGACGCGAATCAAACCCCTAACCTGCCTTGCACAAACACCTTAACCAGTCATCGATCACCGCTTGCGCTACCAAGCACTTTGGAGAATATTTGGCACTCCTCTTGGTCTTAACATGAAGTCTGCCCTTTTAATTTTAACACATGCAAGTCCTTTCTCTTCTCTTTAGGCAGCGCACAAAATTCTTTTTCTTTTGGGCATACAAATTGCATGGATGATTTTGAATAAAAATCATTGCCCCTTTTATACCTTTTGCTATGCACTCCAACACGTCGGTGATTTCAATTCAAATTTTAAACTTTAACTCTTGGCACCTTTATTATTTATTTAAATTAAAATTTTAACCTATGGTTAAAATATTTTAATTTAAATAAATTAAATAATAACCTTTACAATCTGCCAAATGGGTCTTTTGAGGATTTATATTTTAAAGACTCCTTGGACCTCATTTTTCTCCACCTCAACCTTTAGTTTGGAATATTATAATATTATTATTTCCTTTTAAACCTGCTTTGCCTTCCTTGGGATTTCCTTTTAAACCTGCTTCTCCTTCCTTGGGACTTTAATATTTTAGGCCGCTTTAGGCATATAATATTAAAATAAATATTATATCCTATTTATTTTAACCTCTTCCTTGCCTTTTGGAAAAACCACCTGATGACATTAATGATGATGAAACTTGGACATCAACCTCTTGACATCAATGACAACAAAACTTGCTCATATTTCCAACAAGGAGAATGACATAGATGACACAACACTTGATCTAAATATGGAAAAATTGTTGAAGATCTAGGTACATGATACATCTCGTTATCCACCTTAGGAAAAGCCTATGTTCCTTGTGTCAGATCAGCTTCCTCAAACTATCACTACTAGAAGTAAGCTGAGCCAGCATTCCAAAAGGATGCCACCACATTTATTAGATTTTATATGGACAAAGTTACAGGTAAGAAGGGGTGGAGTAAAAAGAAGCCAGATACAGCGGTAAGGCCCATCCAACCCTTATGACATAGTTAGTACCAGAAAGCATCAAAGATAGAAGCAAGTTCTACTCATCCAAAACAATGTGGTAAATAGAAATGCAACAAGGAATAAGATAGAGCCACAGTCAGGGAGAGAAAACATCAAAACAAGGAATACTAGTGGGCCATTGCTAAAATAGGGGATTATCAGCATTGGGTGCCATGAGGACGTGGTAAAAATTAGGTATGGAGGGATGATGAGCACCAAAAATGCTCATTTTTGTATGCTTTAATGAAATAAATGTGCGGTATTATTATATTAGAAATGTATTTTTTTTGAGATTTTTATATACATTTAATGGAAAATGATGTATTATGCCTAATGTGTTTTTTGAGTGGAAATTATGTGTAGATGCAGTACCTTATGAATTTTCACACCTTTTAGTCAAGGTCCTATGCAGACCTGGCATTTGATAAGTTTCATAATGCAATTAAGGAATGGTTGGTGATTAAACAACAATAGTGGCAAAGGAGTAAGGCGTTCCAAAAATGCTAAGGTACAATGCTTGTCTCTCAGTCGTAGGCTAGAAGGTGCCTATATCCCAACAAAAGGAAGCACATATATCCCAGCACACAATACAAGCACCTATATCCTGACAACAGGCTGGACGGTTCCTATATTTCGATGATAGAATGGGTACTCACTATTCGACACCCAAAAAATTATGATCTTCAGCAAACAAGAAAAGTCTAAATGTGGCACCTTTATCCCAGTGATAGGTCGAAAAGGCATCTATTTTCTAGTGATGGGTCGAACAACGTGTGTACCTGATAAAATAAAAAATGTGCATGTTGACTGTAAGTTTAAATACTATGTATAAAATTAGACGTATTATGTTAAGGAAGCATACGAAACGCTATGATTATCCTGTAAGGTTTAATTTTAGTGACTTCTCTTTTATTAGGTATTTAATTAATTTATGCGCATCCACCATAGATAATTGCATTAGAATGAATAAAATTAGTAGTGTCTAAATTTGTAGTAGGGGACAATTGTATTCTGTATAAAACATAGGTCATCCCTAAGAAAGCGGATCTTGAACTTGTTTTGTAAATTGGTACTTCATAATAAAATCTCAAGTGTTTTGATTATTTTTCTATTTTCGGAGAGTGATTGCATGAATTAGTCATGCAGATGTCTGCAGAAGCCTGGGCCCACTCTAGGTAGTATTCCTCCCCTATTTTTCTACTATCATTATTTATTTTTCTATTGCAAGTGTGTTTTTCTGCTTTATTTATTTCTCCACAATGTGTTTAATTTTTGCATTTTCTTGTTTTATTCAATTCTGCAAGTGTTTTTTTTTTCCTGCAATTTCCTTTCAGTCATCTGTTTGATAGTTTAAATTAGTTATCCTATAATTTCCTATAGAGTTTACTTTCTTGTAATTCAATTTTGTTGGTTTGGATAATCTCCAAATACACCAACAACCACCCACCAACCCAAATTGACACATAGGACTCATCTCTAGTTTACTTCAGGCATATATTTTGCACTGGTACTCAACAAGTTTACGAAATTTTGGATTGATAAAATTAAATGAAAGCATAATTAACTATTTTTATAAACATATTTTCTACTCACCATATATCATCAAGCACTCCATGAGCTTTAAAGGTTTGTGAATCCCCCCACATGATGCGTGTGGGATAAATATTTGTGAAGCCCTAGAGGGCTTTGCTTTATCCCACATGCATGGTGGGAGGGGCATCGATACTATTTGAAAGGGCCAATGCACCATTTGTAGGTATCCAAGCGTGAAGGCTTAGCAAAGGCTAGTGAAATCCCCATGGTGTACTTGTTATGGCTGATTCTTTGCCCTATCACCACTTGCCACATGTTGGATTGGTGAATTTGTAGATTTTTTATGGATTGGTTGATTTTTTTAATGCATTTTTTTAGTTTTAGAATTTAATAATCCTACATGGGAAGTGTAGAAGGTGTAGTATGCCTTATAATGGAAACCCCCCTCTTAGTGGTGTGACCACTAGAGATGGTCATGCCATCCTTTAGGTTGGTCATTGTGGTGCCAGTGACCATGCCTATGGTGGGTTCTCTATCTACAGGTATGTGTTTTGACATTGGTTCTCTTTGCCCATTGGCCTATGTTTCAGCCCTGGTTCTCAAACCACCTATTGACTAGATTTTTTGACCTACTGTAATTGATTTTTGAATGGTCTAACCCCTCCTTTTGTTGTTAGATGGCCTTTTAATTAATTAGGGATATTAATTAAAAGGTAGATTTTTGTTATAATAAAATATAGGCTTTTGTATAATGAAGATAAATTTTTGTTGTAATAAAAGATAGGCTTTTTGTTATAGTAAAAATGGATTGTTGTAAGTATTTAATTGATTAAGGGTATGGGACCTTAGTTGATTAAAGAAATGGATTGTTGTAAGTATTTAATTGATTAAGGGTATGGGACCTTAGTTGATTAAATAAATGGATTGTTTGTAAGTATTTAATTGATTAAGGGTATGGGACCTTAGTTGATTAAAGAAATGGATTGTTTGTAAGTATTTAATTGATTAAGGGTATGGGACCTTAGTTGATTAAATAAATGGATTTTTTGTAAGTATTTAATTGATTAAGGGTATGAGACCTTAGTTGATTAAAGAAATGGATTATTTGTAAGTATTTAATTGATTAAGGGTATGGGACCTTAATGGATTAAGGAAATGACTTTGTATGATGAAAAGTATGAGTCTTTGATTGATTAAAAGGAAAGTGTGAATTATTCTGATGTTGACTAAATAATTCATGAATGGATGCATTGAGTAGTTTTGTATAGTTGCAATTTGACAACCAAATTATAAATGCACTTGTTTCATAAGTTATTTAGTAGATGCATTTAGATGCATGCTTCATAAGATCCATGAGTTGTCTTGATCCCTTACCACCATCAATTGAGTGATGGAAAGACAAGAAGGACCAAGGAGGACACTTAGATCTGAAACATTAACCTTGATATTTGTTGTGATGATAAATTTATTACTTAGATTAAACTCTAGCTGAGTAATCTCCTAGATGGATAATTATGTAATACCTTATTACTTTAAGTATGGAATTTTTGCCATACTTGGATTTTGTAATGATTTAATATATGAATGAAATATGTTTCTCTTAATTTTTTTTAAAGATTCTTTGATGTTGTAGTTTCATAAACTATTCTATTTTGTTAATGTTTTAGCTAGATCTTGATGTCTTATTTAAGTACCTTCTTGATGTTTTTGTAGATATTATTCCATGTTTAAATTAAGTAGATAGACTTAATCATATCCTTCTAAAGAAATAATGATTAGAAGATCTTATATTTTAATATAGATTAGATAATTAGAATTGATATCTAATTATGGTTATGCTTGTGTTATAAGTAGAAAAGGAAGCCTAAGGGATTATGGGATCCCTTAGGAAGGAACTTGGAGTAGTCTTGATTCTAAGATCTCTCTAAAGAAACTAAACTAGATAGATTTGTAGAACATCTAGTAGTTTTAAACAAACTTAGTTATCACCAAGAGAAATCAAAGAAAATAAGTTAGCTCATTGCGAAGATGAGATTGATGTATTATTTACAATACGTGTAGTACACCTACATAGATAGATTTTTATATGGTGTGGTGATGGGCATATCCCTTTTTAATACACCAAAGGTGTTGGAAATAAAGCTAGTAAAATGACCAAAAAGGAGTAAAAAAGGTGTAAAAACTTGTTTCAACTATAAGCTTTGGATCTTACCATTTTTACCTCCTTGGACAAAAGTTGACTGGACAAGTAAGTTTGACTTGGACGGCAGCTGATTGGGAAGGATTGGATTGCAAGGGCATCAAGGCGAACCAACTCAATTTCCTTTTTCCCTTTCATCCCTATTTCTTCTATTTCCCTAACTTCCCTATATTCCCTAAGTTCGGTTAATACTACGAGTATATATTCCAATGTAACCGAGGTTTTCGAAGGTTGAATATAATATTGATTATCTAATTTTTGCTTCTAACTTCTCTCAAATCACATCTGGTATCAGAGTCAAAGGCAAGGGAGGCTCGTGGATTGAGAGCCGAAGCCAAGGATAGCACGAGAATTGAGATGAAGGAAACCCAAAGATCAAAGCGAGAGAAACCCATAGAGCATAGCTTGTAGCTAGACCAAGGTGGGGCCTGCAGCTTGAAGCTTGAGGTCAGAGAAGCCCAAAGGCATGTGGATCTAGGCAAACATCGGAGAAGGCCAAAAAAATAGCCAGCGGACATAGGAGCGATGCAGAAGGACCGATCATAGAGCAACACATGGCGATAGGAGGACAAGTCAAGAGCTGACACGGACAGACAATGAGGCACAAGGAGATGACATAGATAGGCATGTGGCACGCAAAAGGAGGAGCAACATGGTGGAAAAAGGTGGGCGGATAGAAGGCAAAAGGGGCGATCGAGTGATTTTCCAAAGGTAATCGAGAAGCATACTGCTTCTCTATGCTTTTAAAGCATAAAATCCCCTTCGCATAGTGAATGTGGGATTATTATTTTTTTAAAATTAGTTTGCGCGGTCAACGAGATAAAGGAGGCAATCCTCCTTTGGATTCTCATCGGACCATGCAACTCGACAGGCTTGAGGAGCCAGCCATAAGTTGCCCGACCCCCTACAGGTCGTGGGTTCGAAACCCAATGACAGTGAAATTATTTTTTGTTTGAAATTGCCAAAAAAATCCATAATAAATATATGACCTTCCTCCTCCATACCCAGCCATGGGCATAGCTCGATCGGTGAAGGCGGATTGTTTGTGAATCGCATGTCCCGGGTTCGAATCCTGCGAGGACAAGTTTTATTAGTTTTTTTTTTTAAAAGCTAAAAAGGGTTCGAATTAGGCTTTATAAGGAAGTTGGACTTCCTTAGCTCACGATAGGTGAGCTACTGTCATGACAAAAACACATGTTGTAAGGCCCAAGGCCATCATATGTCAAGGGTTCGAAACCCTTTGCCATCATTTCTATAGTTGAACATTTTTTTAAATTATTATATAAAAATATTTATATTATATCTACTAAATTAAAACTTAATTGTTTTAAAAAAAAAATTAAAAACAATTATTTTATTTTTATTAAATAAGAAATATAATTTTTTTTTATAAAAAAAGAGGGACATTGCCTAGGAGGCAATTCATTGTAAAAGCAAATTTTTTTTATTCAAGGAATCATAAAGAGTGTGTAATAAGCCTAAGAGGCTTAGTGTTTTTTGTAAAAGAGACAAAGGATCAAATTGTAAAATTGTAACAAGGCATTGATGATAAGACCAAATGGTTGTTATCATGCCTTATATGCAATTTTAGCATGAGAAGGTATAGAGAGTTTTGATAACAAATTCAGAGGTTATGGACTCAACATTGTGTTTAGTCAACTTCAAAATGCAATGATAGCACATCAAAGGCATCCTGACTTAGGGTACGAGGCAGAATTTGAAGATAACTCATTCAAGAGTGAATTTGAACAATCAAAATCAGTACAAGTTGAAGCACAAGAATCAAAGTATACACACTATAGTAATTCAATAAAAATCCTAGAACCAAAATCACCAAAAATCATACAGATAAGTGATGATGAAGAAGAAGTGTCAGATAACTTTGTAACTCAAGAGATCGCATCCCCACATGAAGAGGACCAAGCAGTCCATGATAGATTAGAACAAGTCAAATTTGACTTAAATTTATAATCTCTTCCTTCTTCCTTATTCTTCTTTCCTTCTTTAAGAAAAAATACTTTATTGTAACTGTGAAATAAAGAGAGTTTTTTGGTAATTATGGCCTCACACAATAGCTTACCTATACCATAATTTAACAATTATGACTATGAGTATTGGTCTATAAAGATGAAAATCTTGCTCATAGGTAAAGGTTTGTGGGACATCATAGAATAGGGCTACACAGAACCTTCAAAATGGACAACACTAAGTGTCGTAGACAAGAAAATACAAAAAGAAGAACAAAAGAGCAACTCTTCTGCTCTTTCTCATCTCCAAGCTGCATTGGAGAAAAGCATATTTCCCAAAATTACTGCTTGGAAGACTGCACAAGCTACATGGAAAGCATTGAGTGATGGATTCCAGGGTGGTAATCAAGTGAAGCAGGTAAGGCTTCAAACATTGAAGCGATATTTTGAAAATATCCGAATGAAAGATAATGAAAAAGTCGGTGATTATTGTGTTAGAGTAAAAGCAATTGTAGATAAAATGGTCACACTAGGTGAAGATATCAAGCCTGAGATAATTGTAACAAAAGTGTTGATAACACTTACACAAAAATGGAACCATATTGCCATAATAATAAAAGAATCCAAATATATTTTCCTTTTAACATTTGATGCATTGATCGGATAGTTAATATCACATGAAGAGAGGTTTCCTGAAACTCCTTCAACCAGCTACAAAGGTGATGATAAGGCCTTCACTTCCAATGAAAATAATGGAAGAGGATGAGGAAGAGGTCAAGGTCGAGGTAAGAAAAGAGGTAGAGGTAGAGGCACCTACAGAGGAGGCAATTCCAATAGAGGAGGCAACCAAAACAGATGAGGCAATTCCAATAGAGGAGACAACTCATACATAGGAGGCAACCAAAAAAGAGGTGGAAATCAGAATCGAGGTGCAAATCAAGGACAAAGTGGCAATCAAGGGCGAGGAAGTACCAAGTCCAAATTAGCTTGTTTCAACTATGGCAAGCCAGGTCACTTCGGTCGTGATTGCTGGTCAAAATATTCATAAGACAACAGTAGTAAATATGGAAATTATGGAGAAGAAGATGATGCTTCTAATATTTTTCTATCATATGGACAATCAGATCAGAATTTAAATGACACTTGAATTCTAGATATTGGTTGCTCAAACCATATGAGTGGCAAAGAAAAACTATTTGCTACTCTAGATTCCACTTATAAATCCCAAATCAAATTAGGAGATAACAAAGCATTGCAAGTAGAGGGCATTGGAGCCATGGCGGTTCCAACCAAAGAAGGACTAAATAAAGTGAGTGACATCTATTACACTCCAAAGCTCCAACACAATTTGCTCAACATTGGACAAATTATGGAGAACAATTATAAGCTTGTCTTTGATGAAGGACAATGTATTATTTTTTATAAAAATAATTGTAATCGTGTCATCACCCAGGTCTCCATGACCAATAACAGGTTATTCCCTCTCAAATTTGATGAGCCAGGGGGAGATCAACTTGCAAATGTAATAATAACAAATCCAAGTGTGTTGTGGCACTTGCGATATGGTCACCTTAATTCTTCTAGCTTGAAATTGCTCACTTCTCAAGCTATGGTGATAGGTCTATGAAGGATGTGCTTTGGGAAAGCACTCCAGATCAAAGTTTTCGATAGGACAAGCATGGAGAGCCAACTATCCACTTCAGTTAGTACATTCGGACATCTGTAATCTGATGCAAACACAGAGTCTCAAAAAAAAATATTATTTTCTCACTTTCATAGATGACTTTTCTAGGATGTGTTGGATTTATTTCTTAAAGCACAAAGATGAAGCATTTGATTGCTTCATATATTTTAGAACAATGTAGAGAATCAAAGTGGAAATTATGTAAAATGTCTTCGGACAGATCAAAGAGGTGAATACTCCTCAAAAGAATTTTTAAACTATTGTAAAGCAAGTGGGATCAAAATGCAATTCACCATAGCCTATACCCCACAACATAATGGTGTGGCCGAAAGAAAGAACCGCACCCTAGTTGATATGGTGAGATCGATGCTTCAGACAAAGCATCTCACTAATATGTACTGGGTTGATGTTGTAAAAACAAGTGTATATATTCTAAATAGAAGTCCAACTTCTAGTTTATATGGCATCACTCCTTATGAGGAGTGGTATGCAAAGAAACCAAATATAAAGCACTTCAAAAAATTTGGTTCTTTAGCATATGCCCACATTCCTGATGAGAAAAGGAGGAAGCTTGATCCAAAAAGTTAAGCTTGTATACTTGTCAGGTATTGCGAGTCTACAAAAGCATATAGGTTCTACAATCCCAAGACTCATAAAATTGTACTCTCCAAAAATGTAATTTTTGGTGAAGGGGGAGAATGGGGTCATCAAAGATTTTTTGTTGATGATGAGTCCCAAGATGTAAATTCTTCACAGGTACAACAGGTGTCTCCAAAGAACAGGAAAGGTACACCACCCCCTCCAAGATCAAGCAGTTCAAGTACTTCAACCGCCACTCCAAGTCCTTCTCCATAGAGATCAGTAAGTTCTTCACCAATGGACATTGACTCTCCATAAAGAGGCAGAAGAACTTTACAACATCATCCATCCTTTCAGATGCTGGATCAAAATTTATAGAGAAGATTCACTAGAAGCCAAGCTAGTGAAATGAATACAGTTTTGCAGCAACTTAAAAATTTGCAATTGTATGGGGATGATGACTCCCAAGAACCTAGAGGAGATGAAGTCAATTATGCTTTATTTACTAATGCATAGCTAGAGCAAGCTAGCTATGAGAAGGCATGTACTCAAAATATATGGCAAGAAGCCATGAAAGAAGAAATAACATCTATAAAAAATAATGATACATGGGATCTAGTAAAGATACCCAAAGGTAAAAATGTGTTGTATGTAAATGGGTCTACAAGACCAAGTACAATGTTGATGGAAGCATTGAGATGCATAAGGCGAGAATAGTAGCAAAAGGTTTTACTCAGAAATATGGCATTGACTATGAGGAAACCTTTGCTCCTGTTACATGACAAGAGACAATCAGATCAGTTCTTTCCTTAACAGTCCATAAAGGATGGAATGTTCAACACATGGATGTAAAGTGTGCTTTTTTGAATGGATACTTGATAGAAGAGGTGTATGTTCAACAACCTCAAGGTTTCCAAGAACAGGGAAAAGAGAACCTTGTTTACAAATAGAAGAAATCACTTTGTGGTCTCAAGCAAGCACCAAGAGCTTGGTACTCATGCATTGATGGCTATTTCAGCGAGTATGGATTCACAAGAAGCAAAAGTGAACCAAATCTGTACTACCTAAAGCATAGAGTAGAAATTCTCATAGTTTCTTTGTATGTAGATGATCTAATACTTACGGGTAGTAACAATAAAATGAATACAAAATTCAAAAACTCCATGATGAAGCAGTTCGAGATGAAAGATTTTGGTCTAATGCGATACTTCTTAGGAATGGAAGTGCATCAATCAAACAAAGGGATCTTCATATGTCAACACAAGTATGCTCGAAACATGATCAATAAATTTGCCATGGAGCAGTGCAAATCATTTGTAACTCCAACTGGACATGGGATCTAATTGAGCAAGGACGATGGAGCATCAGAGGTTGACATGACCACTTACAGAAGCATGGTTGGGAATATAATGTTTCTCACCAACACACGACCCGATATTCAATATGTTGTTTCTCTAGTCTCAAGGTTTATGGCTAGTCCTTCTGAGTTGCATCTACAAGAAACTAAAAGAATATTGAGATATATAAAAGGTACATTGGATTTTGGAATCCATTACCAAAAATGTAAGTATGTAAAATTAGTTGGCTTCAGTGACAGTGATTGGGGTAGCAGTATAGATGATAGGAAATCTACATCAGGGAATTGTTTTAGTCTAGGATCAGGACTAATTACATGGATTTCCAAGAAATAAACTGTTGTAGCATTGTCATCAACTGAGGCTGAGTATATCGCCATCACCCATGCTAGTACTCAAGCCCTATGGTTGAGAAAAGTTCTTGAAGAGATTGGAGAAATTCAAAGTGGTCCAACTCGACTGTATTGTGATAACATAAGTGCCATTCAGTTGGCATACAATCTAGTCCACCATAGCAGATCAAATAATTTTGATATGAAGTATCACTTCATTCGAGATATGGTGGAACAACAAATAGTTGAGCTTCAACATTGTAACACTTTGGATAATATTGCAGACATCTTCACCAAAGGTATAGCTAAAGCTCAATATATAAAGCTAAGAGACTGTATAGTCAGTCCTCTCAACTTTAAGGGGGAGAATGTTGGAAATAAAGCTAGTAAAAAGACCAAAAAGGAGTAAAAAGGTGTAAAAATTTGTTTCAAATATAAGCTTTGGATGTTACCCTTTTTACCTCCTTGGACGACAGTTGACTAGATAGGTAAGTTTTACTTTGACGATAGCTGACTGGGCAGGATTGGACGACAAGGGCATCAAGGTGGACCAACTCAATTTCCATTTTCCCTTTCCTCCCTATTTCTTCTATTTTCCTAACTTCCCTATATTCCCTAAGTTTGGTTAATACTATGAGTATATATTCCAATGTAACTGAGGTTTCTGAAGATTGAATATAATATTGATTATCTAATTTTTGCTCCTAACTTATCTCAAATCACAAAAGGAGATAAGTTAGCTCATCACAAATATGAGATGGATAACTCATTTACGACACACCTAGTATACTTGCATAGATGAACTTGTATATGGTATAGGGGTGGGCATATCCTTTGATAGATTAAGGGAAGATAATATATATTTATTGTATAGAGGATTGTCAACTTAAAAAAATATATTAATTTAGATATCTTCATAGTAACACATATGCTAGTTAGGGATATGTAAATCCCTCTCGGGTATATGTTTGTAAAAAATACCTTAGATTAGTTAGTTTTTTGGGTCATCACATCTAGTATTAGAGCTCTAGGTATGAGAGACTAGAAGATTCATGAAATGTGCTACGAATTCATCATTCAGGTATCTTCCTATTCAGGACCTAGCTTAGCTCTTAAGCTAAAGCCGGGAGGACCTAAAATTTCCAATTTCTAGAACTCTAGAAATTTGACCCTAAGGAGAGTAGCTTATTTACGACACATTACGTATAGTAAGTGTGGCCATTAGTAATGGAATTATATAGAATTTTTTAGAGCTATACCCTACATAAGGTGAGGGTAGTCTTAACAAGAAAACTCTATATTTAGCTTAAGCAGATGACATTTTTGGCCAGAGTTAGTAGTATAGTTCAAGAAAGAAGCTATAACCTAACATGATATTATCTCTTTTGTATGACCAGGATAGAATGATACCAAATAAAAGAGGAGGGAAGTCTATTCCTCAAAATAGAAATACCCGTAGAGGTAATGTTGAGGGTAAATCTTGAGATAAAAGTTCAAATAACTTAAGCAAAGAGGTGGAGAACCTCACAATTATTACCACTATGTTGCAAGAACAAATAGAACAACAAGGGAAACTAATAAACCAATAGAGGGAACAAATGAATCAGCATAAGTGATTGAATGATGCCTACTTTAAATTTATAAACTTGTTAGAGGAAGATCAATAATTCCTAAAAAGGAGATAAAGTGTTGTCCTTATAAAATGGGAACAAATGCAAAATAATACAATTAGAGGTAACTCGAGGTATGAAGGAAAGAAAAAATAAAATCAGAGAGATCCCAAGGAAATATTCTAATAAAGGAATTATAATAATACCAATAATCCTCAACCTGAAAGGCAACTTGAATCATCATAAGGAAAATGAATTGGGAAGCTGAAACTTGGAGTAAACCTAGGACCCAAGGGTAGGTGCTACAATTGTGAAGGCCTACAATATGCTAGCCAAAGTCCACACCAACCAAGACCAAGTACATATAGTGCAAAGGGAAAAGAACCTACCCATAATATTTTTTCTACAACTAGAAACTAGAAGTTGGAAGGGCAAGCCACCTTGTTGTTCTTAAGGGGTAATATTTTTATCAAGTAAATATTTTAATTAGTAGTAGAGCTATAGATAGATTTATTTATTCTAGTATAGTCAAAGATATACTAGAAATATTAGGATATTTGACACAAGGGTGGAAGGTCAAGTATGGTTTTGGATAAACCTACTTAGTGGATCAATGGTTCCCTATGACAAAAATTATCCTAGCCAATAGTTCTACCATAGGATGTTTGTGTGAAGCATCATTGCATCCCCTTGACATAATTTAGGGAATGGTTAAAGGTTCATAGAACCCTAATTAATTTAGAATCTAGATGGGTTTTACTACAATAAAAAAGAAGAATTGTTTAGTGAATACCCAATTTTTACAAGAATTTAAGGATGGTTCCTTACATATAGTAAGTGTAACCATTAAAATTATCAAGGAATGATAATAATGTTGATAGATCATGGGGATGAAGAAACTAACCCCATTTGGAAGTACAATCTTGGAGGAAATTATAACCTAATTCAACTCCCTTATGATTAGGGAGAATGGAACCTTGTAGTAAGGCAAGAATAACCAAGATCATTGCTAGAAATGTTGAGGGTCATAGCTAGAGTAGCACCCTATGGGGATACAAGTGCATTGATAACCATTAATGATTTAAGTTAGTCCATGAGAGGATGTAACTAACCATTGGAAGTATAATTGGATATGTATATTTTCCTTGATGAATTACTCTTTAGTAACCCAAATAGTAAGGGTTACCCTTCTTATGCTTAATACAATTTGAAATGGTGAAATGACTTCAAATTCGACAAGAAGACTCAAGCAATGAAAATTTAGTGGGATGGTTTTGATCAAAGCCTTAAGAAATAACCAAGATGAACTTCTCTATTGGTATACAATTTTTTCCTTGTCAAAAAGGTAGACTTTATTCTTTAGGAATAAATTGAGAGGAAATTTTTTTTAAATGTTCCAAAGGAAGGATGGTCCCCAAATATGGGTAGGATTTGAAAGGGTTTTAAAAAATATAGATTTAACTATGATAGATACACTGGGTGGTGTTATGAACATTAACCATGGATCCTTGTGAACTTGAACTATGAATATGACATATAGAAGAAATGTTTAGAAAGGAATAGGCAAGAAATCTATTCTTGAGAGGATTATGCGATCCTCTTTCTAAGTTGATAAAGAACGCAATATATTTCAAGATTTGTAAGCTTAAAGGGGTACATAAATCTATATTAGGAACATATCCTAATATCAAGAACAATATAGACCTACTCAAGCTAAAAAACTTGAAGGTGTATAGCTATTTTAATTTGTAATCACATTGACTTAATGAACTAAGTCAAGAAAACATAATCTCAATATAAGTATTGTAGGGGAATTTGGACCAAGTTAGAAGGAAATCCTAAAAGGGATAAGGATTTTGGCACCAAATATGACCTTTTATGCTTTGAGGATAGAGTAGTTGTACCCAAAATAGATGATTTTAGGAGGATGATCATGCAAGGGGTGCATATATCTCCTTACTCTACTCCTCTTGGAAGAGCAAAGAGGAGAGAAAACATGATAAAGACATTTTATTGATCAAAAATGGAGAGAGTAAAGTAATAATTATCTTAAAAATAAACTAAGGATGGATCCAGACCTAAAGATGTTGTGATGTAGTAACATTTGAGGGGTTTGTAGTGGGCACTTCCATGAATAACATTTGAAGTGGACCCAAAGATAATGATTTCTCTGGAGAGAGGTTTAGTGGATGTGGTCTGAATCTTCTTTTACAACTTTGAAGGTTGGATCCCACTATCAAGAGAAAGAGATTGGTGATGGAACCCCAAAGGATTACCAAGATTCCAAATGAGGGATGCCAAATAGAATGATATTCACCTCAATCAAACTATCACAAATATGGAATGATTGAGCACCATAGTTGGCTCATGGTACTAGCGAGTAAACTAAGAGTTTTTTATGCTTAAATACTGGATTAAACTTAGCCTAGTAATGGAATTGGTATCCCTTTTCTCCAATGATGGAGATAGGATTAATCCCTATTCTATGGTTGAATTATCCTACATTCATTTAGAATATTAGGAAATGGGGGGACCACATGGATGCATCCTTTAAACTGTATGGGCAATGTACAAGGTTAAACTCAACAAACTATTGGAGAATAATCACTCCTATCCATTCAAGGGATGTCTGCAACATCTAAGAACTCAAAATGTGGTGAAACCTCTATGATATTATTTGGTATATCCTTTATAAAACTTAAACTAAAAATAAGCTCTAAATATCACCCTAAGACCAATGGTTAAACCAAGAGGGTGAATTAAGTCCTAGAAGGTATACTTTGCACATATTGCATGGACTAGAAGTCTCATTGGGAAGACTATCTACATCTGGTAGAGTTTACTTATAATTATGGTCATCATTCTTCATTGAGGATGACCTCATTTGATGCCTTGTATGGAAAGAGATATAAAGCATATTTTTCAAGAGATAATTTAGAATATTAGGTTGTGATCATAGTAGACATGGTCAAGGAAATGGAAGTTAACTAAAGATGATTAGGCAAAGGCTTAGGGAATCCATTGAACATAAAAAAGCTACACTTATTAGAAGATATCACCAAGGGAATACTTTGTGGGGGATATACTATTATTAAGGGTTAGGATGATGAAGAGCACCATCGAATCCATAAAATTGAATTCTCAATTTTTTGAATCCTTTTAGATCATTGAGAAGATTAGTACGGTTGTGTACAGGCTCACCTTGTTGCCTAATCTGTCAAAGATCCATGACATCTTCCACATATCCCTACTTAGGAAATATGTTTCTAACCCTGATAATGTGTGGAATGTTTCTAAATTATAGAGAAAATTGATTATCTCCAATGGTAATATCATATCAATTATGAATGAATTTTCATTGAAAAGGGGATTGGCTGTTAATATTCAATGCTTTACCCTGTATTAAGCATGCATTCTTCCAAATTAGTTCTTAAGGGGAAGAGTGTCCCAAGAATTAGTTCATCCTAGAACCTAATAACCAAAATCTTAATAGGGCCTTATCTATTAAATACAATTTTATTTTTTAACTAAAATATCATCCAAGAACATGCATGTACATGCCTTGTTGTATAAAATTAGTTCATTTTAAATTCATTTCAGGAATTGATGACTATGAGTAGTGAAATGTGGGTTATCTTATGATGTATCTTGTGTTAAATATTAGTATAAGATAATTGAACTAAATTAAATGATTGAGTTTTGAAAGTCATTTAAGTTCAATGCCCTTTTATTTACTTAAAAATATAAAGAAAGGAAATGGAATTTTTCATTTTGTGAAGTTAGCATATAATCTTGTTATTTTCTTGAGAAATAGAGAACATAAGTATTTAGATAGAGCCTTATTTTTCTTGATTATATTATGCTTAGCGAAAAGATTAGTTTTGTATTAGTTAAAGAGCAACATACAATGAAATATAGATCTTGCTATCTTAGGTGAATTACTCCTATTTTGCTTGGGAATTATAGTGTTCATTTATTATAAGTAATGCATACTTTAAGTATTATTTACTTTTCATAAATTATAAATACTTTATAAATTATAAAGATACCTTACTTTATAAGGTTAAAATATGCAATTATAACTCATCTTCATGGATACTTTAGAAATATTATAGTCACATGCTTAGAATACATGGATCAACAAAAGGCTTTATCATATAGTAAATGATATTTTAATTTATGTTCCTTATTATTTTATTTTAGAGAAAGTGTTGAAAATAATAAATTAATGATAATACTAGCTAAGTTTCTTCTTATTTGTAAAGATTTTTAGTAAACCTATAATGAGACCTTCTCATAAAGGAGGATGATTCATCAAACCTCTTTATTTAAATTCACCAAGGAGGATAAATTACTAAGTCATTTTGATATCTCATCAAGAAGGATGAACATACACCCAACACCGACAATTACAAGTAGGTAATCACTATGATTCAATAATGGTTGTACTCTTGACAAGTAAGGTCAAGATGTGAAGGTAACAAGGGGCGGTATGGGATGTCACCTCTAGGTCATTGTGTGAGTAGTACGATGAGGAATACCTTACTCATTGTACGATTGGGATATAACTAGCAAGATACAAGTACTAGGAGATAACTAGATACTAGTGCTAGTAAACATAGTGGCAAATTGGTATGGGATAACTTCTCATAAATAATGCCATGAAAAGGGATACCTGGACCTGAGCCAATGTAATGGTGGGCCCTAGTTGACTCCAAGTGAAGTTGGACTCTCAACTAGGCACAAGGCATATTTATGCTATCCCCTTGCATGTTTAAAATCTAGGACAAAAATTAGGCCAAAGGAACCTAAGTTCTCCATGCTAAGGGATGGGGAATTATGCGTCCACCCTCTAGGTGTTATGGGCCCTAAAGGATAACCCCACTCATGCACCCATGCTCTAGTGAAAGGAGAATATGGGTTCACAAAAATATACCTTTTATGGGATCTAGCCAATCTTGACCACTTGGGAGACCTTCTATAGCAGTCAACATTCCTAAAAATGGGATTTTATATGCCTTGTACTAATAAAACATTGGATGATCATCAAAAATTGCATTTAAAACTTTACCTTATGACTAAAATCTAGCCAAAAATTTTACTTTGTGAATTTGGTGAGCAATATTGGGTTGGAAAACTAGGTGAGTTATATCTGGGTTGTTACACATAGGAAGATAGGTTGGACATAACTAAAGGTTTTGTGATTATCACTCTTAGGAATGAGTGTGATATATGTCTTTTTATAGACTTTAAGGACCTTTTGATACTTTGTACTTTTTATATAGGGATTTTAGGATCTCTTTTTCCATAATCTCCTATAAGTATTGAAAGAAAAAAAGTGGAAATCTATAAAGTCATGAAATTTATCTTTATTGATGGGGAACAATGTACTATGACTACCAATGTTGAGATAGAATCAATTTGGGTTTTATTTTATTTATTATTTACTATCTCTAGGATGTGATGGATAAACTCTTATCTAGCCTTTAAGTCTCTAGATATATTTTAGTTAAATATCCCTTTGAATTGATATATTACCTCTATTTTTATATCTAACGTCTCTATTAGGAGGAGTTTTTTGATCAAGAAAATAGAGGAGATATGATTCACATGTCATCTAGCCATAGTGGATTGATAAAAAAAATAGTGTTACTATATCATTCTTTTAGCCTTAGTTTTTTATACTTTTGATACAAAAACTTTCTTCACTCATATAAATCACATCAAAAGTTCTGCTGAGGCATTGTTCCTCTATAAACAACTCATTAGTCATCCCTAAATTGTTTTATGTATTTTATAGATTTCCAAGGCCTCTTTTGTCTTACATATCTATGAAAATGTATTGTCATAGGTAGATTTATTCCACTTTGAGATTTATATTTCTTTTAAAAAATATTTTAAGAGAATTTATATATTTTAGATCCACTTATCTTAAGAAATTTATTTCAAAATTAGTTTTCTTCGGAGTAGAGGTTCTCATCCCATATCCAAAAAGATTCAAATCTAAAGGGGTTCTCCCTTTCTATGATTTTAGAGAAATGTGAATAAATATAGGAGCATGGTATGACCCACATGCTTGGTCTATTATTATTTCAATATTTGCTTCATAGTTGATGCAATTGGCTAATAATAGAAAATAGTCTAAATCATTTATGGTGGAGGTAAATTCTTTTCTTCTATTGATCCATGTGTCAAATCCTTTTTGGGAGGCATGTCTCATAGGGATGACTATATTTAAAGATGCTAAAATTATTTTGTGATATTTTACACCTCACTCAATTTATCCTTATAATTCAAGATAACATTGAAGTATCCTTAAGTATAGTGAGTTTCCCTTCATGGAGTTTAAGGAAAACTTTCAATTTTTTTAAGATTCAAAGCTCAATTTTAGGATTATATAGGCTAAAAATGTTCCCCACTATGGCATATATTTTTTGAGACAAGCAATTGAAGTGAATTGCACTCTAATAACTTATTTATTAACCAAAGTATCCAAAACTAACTATGACCTCCACAATGTAGCCAACCCCATTAAATTCCTTATGTTCTAGAGTTGAAATTAAATCTTTCTACTTTTTAGCATGTTATTTTTCTATTTTTTTTTCCTTCCAATTTGTTTTCTTAATGTAGAGATATTTTTGGGTAGATGGAAATATCTTAGTACAAACCAAAACTTTATTTGTTAGGGGTGTCCAATCCCATAAAATTTTAGGATTTTATCTTTGTTGGTCCTTTAGGGGAATTTTCACTCACCCAAATTATTAAAGGATAAGTATCTAGATTTATTTGTAGTATTCTACCTTTCATTTTAACTATAAATCCTATGTCACTTGATTCATTGAAGTGTTTATCTTAGTGTGTGGATGCCAACTTATAGGATGATTTACAACTTTAAAGTAGTATAAGGTTACACTATTATATCTAAAGGAGGAGTTAGAGGAACTGTAATCAATTTGAGCATTGAGAACTCCTTCCCCTAATAGTGAGGTCTCCTTATCCATCACTTCTATTTTTTTAACCAAAGTCCATTTCAAATCTAGTTTTGTATTGGAAGTCACCACTTTTTATATCCCTTTACCAACTAAGAGATTAGGGTCATATTGATATTCCTAAATTTTGACATTTGTGAGTTGTTGAAAAAGAAAGAGGACCCTATATGAGGCAATGGTAGGAAAAAATTATGTTACTATTGTTTGGATTGGTATATCTTTCATGGTTTTAATTGTATATATTGATCTAACCTTATGAGAGAGTTTCTATATTTATCTTTTCATGAGAGAATTTGTCATCCTATCCATGTTTGGAGATGGGTCTATAGATATAACTATGATATCTGAAAGCATGAGATTTCGGAAATAAAACACCGAGATGCAATAAAAACAGAACTAGTTTAATGCATGTAATAACACGGATGTAATCATATCAAAAGGTAAGAGCACCGCATTTTTATATTAATTCCAACTCGGTTACAATAATCTGATTTTTTTACAACAGGTGAACAGTAATTTCTTTCCGCATGCCCACATGTAAAATGGGTGGGCTACAGTGTTGCCGTCGCTTGATGTTTAATGAGTCTCTGCTTACTGCTGTTCTTGCTGTAAAAGAAACAGTAAACGGTTAATAGCACCTGCGGTAAGAAGTCGAAATGTTTGTCTTTGTGAAACAACGAATAATGTATGCAAACATTTGATTAAATGCATACGTTAAATAACTCTACGTAACCTGCTACTTTTATAAATAACAGAGAACAACAGGCATTCGAAATAACATGTATTCGCCAATATAAGACGTAAACTGTTATTTAACGCGTTCGAAGACAGCATACATTATAAAAACATGGACTGTTTTAACATGTATTCGAAATTAATTAGAGAACGTATATAGGGATACCCAAACGGGCCACCCCGTAAAAGCTTAACTTCGGCACCAATCCACTGGGGATGGGCCCAAAATCTGGATAATCAGAGTTGTCGTCGAATTGATGGATTAAGGTAATCCAATGCCGGAATTGCAAGTTCAGATGAATACAGTCGGATATTCAGTTTAACAGCACTTCGTTATGTTTCCAAAAAATACTTCGTAGTCCCTTTCTACATTGTATCGAACTGGTTTTATAGAGGATCCGGCCTCTGGGAACATTAATGTTCGAAACCCTAAATCCGTAAGGGCCGCTCAGATTTGATCCTTATCGGGTCATTACTAAGCATGGCTCGCACTGACATCGAAAGTTATGAGGCATGGCCTCGGATCGGATATTTTGAAACCGCTCGTCTAATTAATGTTCGCCGTTGAATCCGCCGTTTTACAGACCCGCGGGGTTTTCTTCGAGAAGGGACACGTAGAGGTGCCACGTGGCGGTCGTTCTTTGGATAGTTGAATGTATGCCTTTGTCTTTGATGACGTGTCGGCTCGGGGCCCAAAGTGTCGCGATATCGCGACGCTTTGGGCCGGCTTTGGGTTGGGGCCCAAAGTGTCGCGATATCGCGACGCTTTGGGCCGGCAAGTGTCCCGATATCGTGACACCTTGGGCCGGCTTTGGGTCGGGGCCCAAAGTGTCGCGATATCGCGACACCTTGGGCCCGCTTTGGGCCGGGGCCCAAAGTGTCGCGATATCGCGACACCTTGGGCCCGCTTTGGGTCGGGGCCCAAAGTGTCGCGATATCGCGACACTTTGGGCCCGCTTTGGGTCGGGGCCCAAAGTGTCGCGATATCGCGACACTTTGGGCCCGCTTGGTTTTTGACAAAAGGCTTGGCTTAAAGAAGGTTTTTGAAGAAGGCTAAGAAGTTTGAAGTTTGTTAAAGGCTCTAGAACGACCGACTTTGCTCTGCTCATTTTCCGATCTTTCGAACTGCTGTGCAAGTGGTCAAGACCACTGTTTGACCTCTAAAGGCTGCCCTGAAAGCTGTGTATGTGCATGCGATCAGTGTTTGTAGTCACTTAATCGAATGGTGCTATTTTGGTGTCTACAGATGCCCCTTTTTGGGAAGCGTTGCGGGTGACGCAGTCTTGAGCAAAAATATACGACCAAAGCACTAATGATTAGGGTTTCTTGGTAACCTAACCAACTTTTAATGCCCCAAGTATGGAAAGGGCATGCATTCTTGAATCCTTGCTTCTGACGAGCTAAGGAATTTGATTTCAAGTGTTAACCTATTTTGGTGAGGTGTGACTTGAGCTTGGACATTGATCAGTCATGATTAGGCAAAGGGCGTAACCTTTTATCCACAGGGGAACCTTGTGTTCATGCTTCGGGAATGCCAAGTATTTGATCCATTTAATGATTGCTTGTTTATTGCCCCAAGCAGGAGCGTGATTGTCTTTGTCAATGATTCTTTGAATGCATGTCATTGCCTTGATTGGGTGTGTGGTTGTTGATTGGTGACTAAGTGTGACTACCCCCTCAAGCGACGAATCGATGAGGGAATGACCTTCGTGAGAAAAGCGACGAGTCGCTTGACCCAAGATGACTTAGGTTAGGGTGGCTTTAGATGTTTTTCCATTTGAGCACGTGCAATTTCCCGACATTTGGACCTATTTTTGGTGGGTGTTAACCCTTTTGGTGATGCCATAATGGGGTGAAATCATCAAAAACCCGTCTTCCCGTGGAGCGGTCCAGCTATGATAGCCTTCTTAGGGAAGTAGGAGAATGAGAATTTGAGCCCCGACATCGATTTTCTATGCCAAGAGGTTGAGTGCAAGAGCACTCGTGTCCGGCAATGCTTATTGCTTCTTTTTGTGTTGCATTTTTGTGATGTTTTTGTTGTTTTGATTTTCTTTCTTTGCGTATATGTCATGATTTTATGCACAATGATTGATGTTGGTGGATGCATGCTACTTGATATGGATGGATGCATATGGTATGATAATTACCAATGTTGTATGTTGATTTAGTTTGATGGATGCATGAGGAATGCAAATGCATGTGATATGCAGAAATGAAATGGATGTATGGACTTGGTGAGATGTTGGTTATGGCACCATAGACTGTTTAGAACTCCATTATTTTGCTATGTACAAATGTGGTGTTTCTTCTTTTTGTATTTTCTGATGGTATTGCAAGGATGAAAAGTAGTGCAATTGGTTTAGAAATGTAGCTAAGGTTTTCTGAGACTCAGACAACTTTAACTCACTAGCCATGATTGTACTTTATCTTACAAGACTTTTGAACAAGGTATGAATCGGACTTGTTTTTAACCAAGTTATTTCACATCCCTGTGTGTGCAATTGAGTTCATTTATGTGGTATTTGTCAGGATACCGCCAGTTCCAGATGGGCTTTCAACCGAACCTCGTACTCGAGGATCACCTAATTAGCTCCACTAACTCCTTTGTTGTATGTAGTTAGATTAATCTGCGGTGTTCTCCAGGATACCATAAGCTAGCTCATCCACATGCAAACATTGATCTCGTACACAAGTTAATGTGACGGATATATCGTCATGCGAGAAGTTTACCGCCGAGTGACCGATAGGCTATCAACCAAACCGGTATTGAGGCTTGCCTAATGACTCGTCAGAATGCTTTGAGAGTTCCAGGGATTCAAGGTCAACTCCCTTCTTTTTTTCAATTGTATTGGGATACTTGCTCGTTATAGTGATAATAATCACTGTTTATTTTGATTTGTTTTTCTTTTCTCTTGAGCAAGGGATATGGAGTGACGATAATCACTATTCTTTGTGCTTTTTGAGATGTGCACTGTAGGGTGTCAAATTTTGAAGTTTTGACATTTTGCAAATTTTTGACGTTTTGCAACTTTGGGATTCTTAGGGAATTGGGTAGGGAGGACGCTTGTCCTTTTGCCAACTCTCGGCATTCTTGGGGTCATTCGCACAGGGGGATGAGCAAGATAACCGTTTCGCTTATGGTAACCTGGATTACCGTGCAGGTTTCATCCTTCGTTCACACAACTCGGGAATTTTTATGTGTTTTAATTTGTGTTGGGATGTTACGTAACAAGGTGTATTGCAAGTGTAACTCTACCTTCGTAAAATTTGTTTGACTTGATACATTTCATTGCTAAAGAGCAAAATGATGACTGGATCACGAAAAACTCTTGATACATTAAGAGACCACTGACTCTAGTGTGGTAAAGTGAATGGTGTTTTTGTTGTTTTTGTAAAATGGAACAGTGTGGAACAAGATGGACTAGTAGAACCATGACAGCCTATGGTGCCTTTGACCTATACGACCATGAATATGCAATGTATGGATGCAATGCTTGGATGCAGCTATGTATTTTTGTATTTTTGATGGATTGATTTTGGTGAATATGAAGATGAATTGCGAGAAGAACTCTCTATTTGATGAATTTGAATATGCCTAGAAATGAGATGCAAATTTTTGTTGTTTTTGGTGATTTTTGTTGTTTTTGAATTTTCATGATTTTTGACCAAGTGATTGTGGAAATCCTTGGAGCGTTTTGGGATTGACCAAGCGAATGTGATAATCCTTGGAGCATTTTGGTTTGACCAAGCGATTGCAAGAATCCTTGGAGCTTTTGGGATTGACCAAGCGATTGTGATAATCCTTGGAGCATTTTGGGGGATTGACCAAGCGATTGTAATAATCCTTGGAGCTTTTGGGGTGACCAAGCGATTGCGATAATCCTTGGAGCTTTTTGATAGATATTGACCAAGCGATTGTGATAATCCTTGGAGCATTTTGGTTTGACCAAGCGATTGTGATAATCCTTGGAGCATTTTGGTTTGACCAAGCGATTGCGATAATCCTTGGAGCTTTTGGGGTGACCAAGAGATTGCGATAATCCTTGGAGCATTTTGGAGATTGACCAAGCGATTGTGGAAATCCTTGGAGCATTTTGGTTTGACCAAGCGATTGGGATAATCCTTGGAGCCTTTTGGGATTGACCAAGCGATTGTGATAATCCTTGGAGCTTTTGGGGTGACCAAGAGATTGCGATAATCCTTGGAGCTTTTGGAGATTGACCAAGCGATTGCAAGAATCCTTGGAGCCTTTGGGATTGACCAAGCGATTGCAAGAATCCTTGGAGCCTTTGGGGTGACCAAGAGATTGCGATAATCCTTGGAGCTTTTGGGGTGACCAAGCGATTGCGATAATCCTTGGAGCTTTTGGGGTGACCAAGAGATTGCGATAATCCTTGGAGCTTTTTGGGTGACCAAGAGATTGCGATAATCCTTGGAGCTTTTGGGGTGACCAAGAGATTGCGATAATCCTTGGAGCTTTTGGGGTGACCAAGAGATTGCGATAATCCTTGGAGCTTTTGGGATTGACCAAAGGGTTTATGGACACCTTTGGAGCATTTGGTGTAATCCACTTGCTCTTCAGGGAATAGAGGTACCCCCAGCTTGACAATCTTTGTGCACCGAATCTGGCTCTGTAGGAATTGGCACGAATGGATCGGCCTTATGCACGGATAGGAGGACAGGGTCTGCCTTCGACACTGATGGTGCTATGATATCTCTGGGTGGAAGTTGCTCGCGACCTTCCCCAAGGAGTGGGATGGACATGTGATGCTGGTGGGCTGGGTCTATGCGCCACTCATGCCCTAGTATTATGTTTATCAGTTGACATGCTTCATCGATATTTACGGGGTGTCGATGCTACCGTATGTGATTGCTTTGAGCTATCTCTGTTTCATCCTCACCTTCGGACAATGTGTATAGCTCATCAGAATCTAGGGATTCTGAGATATGGAGGACTGCATCATCAGGTAGTCCTACAACCAAGGGTTGATCCTCTTCGAAAAGAGCCTCATGTAAGTTGGGCGTTGGGAGCTCCAAAATCTTGGTCTCCAGCGACTCTAAGTGCTCCAATGTTTTGCATGTATCAGGGGATTTGAGCTCCTCCTCTTTGGTTTGTTCTTGTTGAGGAACTAGGGACCTATGGAGGGGTAGCTGAATAGCACCCCCCATGTCTTGGTAGGGCAGTTCATCCAGCTCTTCTCCTTGTTCTGATTCCTCAGAAGCTTCGAACAATGTGTATAGCTCATCAGGATCTGGAGATTCTGAGATATGGAGGACTGCATCATCAGTGAGTACAGTTAGAGGGTGATCCTCTTCGAAAAGAGCCTCATGTAAGTTGGGCCTTGGGAGCTCCAAAATCTTGGTCTCCACCAACTCTAAGTGCTCTAGCTCTTTGCATAGATCGGGAGATTTGAGCTCCTCCGCTTTGATTGGTTCGTGTTGAGAAACTGGGGACCTATGGAGGGGTAGCCGAATAGCACCCCCCATGTCTTGGTAGGGCAGTTCATCCAGCTCTTCTCTTTGCTCCGATTCCTCGGAGGCTTCTTGGTGACTTTCTAAGGGTGGCCCATAAACCTCGAGTGGGTTCCCGAGGAAGGCACTCATCATTGTTTATAGGAGTAGCCTCCTGCTCATGTCTAGGAGGCATTGGGGGTGATGCTTGATAAGGTCACAGAGACTCATCTCGCACTCGGGGGTTGTGCTCCTCATACTAGTTGTGCTCTTTGGATGCAAGGGGTTGGCGCCTTCTCGGGTAGTTTATAGCGCAACTTATCCGCTTTGCGCTGCATGTATAAGTTTTCTAACTCCCGGCAACCTTGTTCAACTCGCGTTATTTGAGCTTGGCGGATGACTTTTTCAGCGATTGCCGGGTCGATGTGGTCTACCCTATTTTGCTCAAGAGGTTCGGATTTGTGCCTCTCATAATGTTTTGTCTTATGTGTGTGAGGGGTTGGAGTCCTTTCCTGCATAGTGTGTTGGAACAACTCATCCTTCTGGCGCTGAAGGCGTTCTTCGTTAATATGGTACAGTTCCGTTAACGATAGTCGGTCTCGCTCACGTTGCGTGAGTTGCACCCGACGTGCGAAATGCTTGACAAGCTCTAAGATAGTTGGTCTTGTCGCCTCATGTGTAGAAGGCCTAGATGCCTCTCTGACATATCTATCTTGGTCGTAGTGATCCAAGATCTCTAGAGGCCATCTCTCTCTGATGGGGGTAGCGGCATTTATCTGAGGCACTGGCCTCAGAGTGTGACCATGATATCTAGCAAGTGCGAAGGCGTATTGCTCCCGCGATGTGTATTGTTTTTGAGGAAGGTAGGAATCTTCCTCATGCTCTCTTTCATAAGTGAGCACGATTTGGCGGACGGAGTTGGCTTGGCCTGCCTGAGGAGCCTTGTGCTCTAAATTTGTCCTTGCAGTCCTGACAACTGGAGGGGTTGAAAGAGGGATAATGTAACCATGTGGTTCCTCTCGTCGAACCCTAGGTTGACTCAGCGCTTCATCGCGCGGTGACCGCTCATAACGAGCATCTAAGGTAGCTCTCCTATGGATGTACCCCTCATGGGAGGATGTGTGTTGAGTGCTATGCTGAACAGAGTGCTCCTAGAAGGGGTACCCCCATAGTCCTTATCTTGTTAAGGTGTGGAGGGGACCGCCTTGTGTGTCAGGCCGCCAAGGTGGTATGACCAAATCCTTGGGGTTAAAGCGAAGGCGACTGGCGCCCTCCCTCTGTGCACCTTCTGCAGCGTCCGCCCTTGATTGGGCTTGGCTACGGGTGTACACCATTGTGTTGCTTCTCTACTATCTAAGCAGATTTTATCTCGTTTATGATGATTTGTCCTTTTGTCTACACTGAGCAGAAATGAACACACACATACGCAAAACCGTGATTATCTCTTTTAAGGATTGATAGTGTGTCCTAAATTGGTTTAGTGCATTTTGATGTTTTGTTTTGTTTTTGCAATTTTGGAAGAACGTTTAAATGCATAATGTTGGCTCATATGACTCCCATAAATGGTCGCCCCTTCAATATACCATTGCTGGACCGATATACCAACCTCTCTATATACCCGCCCTTACGTGAGGGAGACTATAGGTACGTGAGAGCAGATGGTACGTGGAACATAGGCGGTACGGAAGGGGAATCGCTCTGTTTATGACACCTACCATAGAAGACTTATCCTCGCGTGCATGGGAATCACCCCGACAACACTCGGTCAGCTTTCGTCAGGATTTACGTCTAGCAACAATCGCGATCGAGGTAATGGATGCAATATCTCAAGCCAAAGTGATAATGGAATCCACCTTTGGTCTTGCTCAAGGGTTGGGGTTTTACGACCAACGCCTTGGTTTAAAGTACCACGTGGTGTGTGGGATTCATTTTACTTTGCAAATTTGAAACAGGCAATCGAAAAAGAAATCTTTCCCTATGCCAGACAGATAATACTAACTGAAAACAGCAAGTAAAAATTGCAAAGAAATTTTCTAAATTTTTTTTTTTTTTAGATGAATAATTACGCAGATAACTACATAATTAAATAAAGCAAGAAAATTTTTTAAGAAAAACTTTCTCTACCTTATTTTAATAATTAAAAATATTTAATTATTAAATGAATAATTACGCAGATAACTACATAATTAAATAAAGCAAGAAAATTTTAAAAAAAACTTTTCTACCTTACTGTAATAATTAAAAGAAATTAAAATGTCGGTAAACGAAATAACCCGAAACTTCGCAACAGAAAATGATATGGACGGCTAGAATCGTTACCTCCTTTCTACCCGAAATTGTTGTTTCTGACCTCCGGTTAAAAAGAAGTACCTGTTAAGCACAAGACACAACAAGTTTAATTAACTTTCGTGATTTTTAAAAATATGGGAACCGGTCCCACCGTGATCGCCACTGAAAGCATGAGATTTCGGAAATAAAACACCGAGATGCAATAAAAAATAGAACTAGTTTAATGCATGTAATAACACGGATGTAATCATATCAAAAGGTAAGAGCACCGCCTTTTTATATTAATTCCAACTCGGTTACAATAATCTGATTTTTTTACAACAGGTGAACAGTAATTTCTTTCCGCATGCCCACATGTAAAATGGGCGGGCTACAGTGTTGCCGCCGCTTGATGTTTAATGAGTCTCTGCTTACTGTTGTTCTTGCTGTAAAAGAAACAGTAAACGGTTAATAGCACCTGCGGTAAGAAGTCGAAACGTTTGTCTTTGTGAAACAATGAATAATGTATGCAAACATTTGATTAAATGCATACGTTAAATAACTCTACGTAACCTGCTACTTTTATAAAGAACAGAGAACAACAGGCATTCGAAATAACATGTATTCGCCAATATAAGACGTAAACTATTATTTAACGCGTTCGAAGATAGCATACATTATAAAAAACATGGACTGTTTTAACATGTATTCAAAATTAATTAGAGAACGTATATAGGGATACCCAAACGGGCCACCCCGTAAAAGCTTAACTTCGGCACCAATCCACTGGGGATGGGCCCAAAATCTGGATAATCAGAGTTGTCGTCGAATTGATGGATTAAGGTAATCCAATGCCGGAAATGCAAGTTCAGATGAATACAGTCGGATATTCAGTTTAACAGCACTTCGTTATGTTTCTAGAAAAATACTTCGTAGTCCTTTTTTACGTATCGAGCCGGTTTTATAGAGGGTTCGGCCTCTGGGACCATTAATGTTCGAAACCCTAAATCCGTAAGGGCCGCTCGATTTGATCCTTATCGGGCCATTATGGGACATGGCTCGCACTGACATCGGAAGTTATGAGGCGTGGCCTCGGATCGGATATTTTTTAAAACCGCTCGTCTAATTAATGTTCGTCGTTGAATCCGTCGTTTTACAGACCCGCGGGGTTTCTTCGAGAAGGGACACGTAGAGGTGCCACGTGGCGGTCGTTCTTTGGATAGTTGAATGTATGCCTTTGTCTTTGATGACGTGTCGGCTCGGGGCCCAAAGTGTCGCGATATCGCGACGCTTTGGGCCGGCTTTGGGTCGGGGCCCAAAGTGTCGCGATATCGCGACACCTTGGGCCCGCTTTGGGTCGAGGCCCAAAGTGTCGCGATATCGCGACACCTTGGGCCGGCTTTGGGTCGGGGCCCAAAGTGTCGCGATATCGCGACACCTTGGGCCCGCTTTGGGTCGGGGCCCAAAGTGTCGCGATATCGCGACACCTTGGGCCCGCTTTGGGTCGGGGCCCAAGGTGTCGCGATATCGCGACACCTTGGGCCCGCTTTGTCGGGGCCCAAAGTGTCGCGATATCGCGACACCTTGGGCCCGCTTTGGGTCGGGGCCCAAAGTGTCACGATATCGCGACACCTTGGGCCCGCTTGGTTTTTGACAAAAGGCTTGGCTTAAAGAAGGTTTTTGAAGAAGGCTAAGAAGTTTGAAGTTTGTTAAAGGCTCTAGAACGACCGACTTTGCTCTGCCCATTTTCTGATCTTTCGAACTGCTGTGCAAGTGGTCAAGACCACTGTTTGACCTCTAAAGGCTGCCCTGAAAGTTGTGTATGTGCATGCGATCAGTGTTTGTAGTCACTTAATCGAATGGTGCTGTTTTGGTGTCTACAATATCTTCCATGAGTTTGATAAAGTGATCTTTTTGGCTATGCTTAAACATCTTGCCTTTAGGTATGGAGTGTATTTTAGCCCTCTAATAATTATTCTAACTTTCCTATGAACCTTTACATGTGGTATTCTCTTTATGGGGTATCATTGTCTATATTTGGAAAATGTTATGACTAAAATAATAATGAGAAAGTTTCATATGGTAGATTTTGGACTAGATTGCTTGTCTAAGTCTATAAGATGATGACTTTAGGTAATGCTCCCTTAGGATATGTATGGAAGTATATCTTGAGGCATGTAGTTAAAAGAGTTATTGTAATATATTTGTTTGAGTCAATACAAATCCCCAAGGTATTTTTCAATTACTTAAAAGAGTTATTCCATCCATATTTTTGTTGATAGGAATTGAAGGTAGATCCATTTTAGAGGATGGTCTCTAAATGTTTGGGTTAGATTAAAGCTTTGGGTCCAGGTTCTATTTAGTCATGCCTTTTAGTAATACCATGGATTTTATTTTAGAATTCTATCACTTCCCTTTGTGTTTGGATACAATAAGGGAAAAACCCTAAGAGAAATTGGATATCTTCTTAGGGATATTAATTTTTAGAAGCCAAATCCCCTCCATTAGAACTAGTAAATTTCTCCCTTAAAATTTACTAATCAAGGATCTATTATTGAGTTTATAGCTATAGGACATCCTCATCTAATAGGACAACTAAGGTCTTCATAGACTATAGGTTCGTAAAATCATTCAATAGAATTATTTATAGTCAAGAGGTTTGTTTATGACAAGCCTCTTTCCAAATTTACATTCAAGTCCCTAATTGTTCCTATCTCTTTTGGATGGAAAAAGTCCATAGCACTATGAATCCACTTTGGGCCTTTATGCTTTCAACAAGGGTTACTAAAATCCAACCTAGTCTACTTGTTAAAGACATTACCTATATTAGTATTACAATTTTATATAGGATATAAATCAATATAATAATAATTTATTTTTCTTGCAAAGGAGGTCAATATCAAAGGTAGTATACACAAAATTTAAAAATAAAATTCAATTCAAATTTATATGTGTGATTTGTACTCTGAATGAAGTATAATCTTCTCTAGATGTAGATTATGTGATTTTTGGTTTTACTTACATATTTGAATATGTATAATTTACATCAAATTTGAGAGTATAATTTTCTCCATTGAATACTAAGAAAATTTGTTTTTTTATTCATGAAAAAATATATGTGAACCACTTTGAAAAAACATATATGAATCGTACAATACTAAAATTAAAATTTTCAATCTTTGGTTTCTTCAATCTATAAAAACATCATTTAAAAGTGATGGGTGTGGGTTATATTTACTCTAAAATGTTTAATTTTATGATAATTTAATTTACATAGATAGAAATCCTAAGCTTAATTTTCACAAGTGACACCAAGGTGGAGGAAATATAACACACTTTGTAAAACATAGGTCAGCTCAGTGTAGATGTTGGCTAATGAGCTTGTAATTACACCATCAATTTATCTCTTGTACCAATTTTATTGAAGATAATGTAAGTCTACTTATTCTTCAAAAAATAAAAATAAATCCTTCATATTTTCATGTTTCAATAGTGAATATGGTTGCTTTAAAGGGGCTTAAAATGGTGTCTTTGAAAATTTCTATAGAGTCTAAACATGAGTCTATATAATTATTGATGCTTGGATTTACACCTTTATTTTACCAAATTCCAATTGAAAATAGACTTCATTCTCTAACCCCATTTTTCTATTTGGGTACTAAGAACTTATTATGTAAATTGTGCCTCAAAAAACCAAGATCATGACCAAACTTGACATTCAATCTAGTAAAATGGATCTTTGCTTATTTTAGATTTCAATGGCTAAGTCTACATCCCCAAAGATGGATCATATTCCAACATTGTACTTACAATAGTTTCTATGTCAATGATATTAGATTATGGTGTCTAAAATTTCAAATTCTAATAAGAATAGTATTTTAAATATGTATACCCTTAAATACCCTCATAGCTTTTATAGTATCATTTCAAATCCCTAAAAAATAAATATTACTTTTTTACACCTTCAATATTAGCATGGCTAGTGTGTGTCTTTGGTTTCTACTTTTATGATAATCCATGAGAATTGAAGTCCTTGTAGTTGGTGTATGCTAAGACTTTATACCAAATTTTATTACTCATAACCAAACATTAAGGACTATAAAACAAATGACTATGCAAATTCATCTGTACTATGCTTCACTACCTAGAGATATTTATCAAATATAATTTTTACTTGCATATTCATGTCATTGTAGACCTTAACTATATGAGCAATTGAAATATTCAATGTATTTTTTAAATAAACCATTTTTATTAAATCATTACATTACTTTTGAATAATAAAGTCATTTTAATAGCTACAAGATTACTACAATGGTAAGGGCTTTGGTCTCTCTTTGAAAAGTCCAAGGTTCAAAACCCACTCAGTATGAGGGGACTAGAACCCCTCATAAAATAAAAACCTGTGTAAACTCATTGAAAATATAATTTCCACAATGGTAAAGTTCTTGGGTTTTCATTTAGAGACCCAAGTTCAAACCCCAGTTGGTATGACGAGATCGATACCCCTAATAAAAACCTATGTAAACTTAAATTTTTAAAGTTGTAAGCTTACCGTAGTGGTAAATTTATTGGGTATTCATTGAGGAGACCCAAGTTCAAACCCTACTTGGTACGAGGGGATTGGGAACCCTCATAAAAAACCATGTGAATTTTTTCTAATAGCTACAAGATTACTGTAATGGTAAGGGTTTTGTCCTCTCTTTGATAGGTCCAAGGTTCGAACCCCATTTAGTATGAGGGAACCAAGAGCCCTCATAAAAACCTATGTAAAATCATTGAAAAAAAATAAAGTCATTTTCATACAATGTAGAAATCTTAATGAAGCCAAAATATTTATTACTTTTCTTTTCTAGATATAAAAAAAATTGAGCACAATTTTTAAAATGAATAAAATAAAATAGAAAAGAATCTTCCTTCCAATTGGTTTTAATATTTTCTCATAAAATTTTATATTGTATTATAATAAAGTGAACTTTAAACATTCTCTTGATTCTTATTGATTTCTATGCATGAGATTATTTCCAATCATTTCATGGTTTCAACTACCATGCTCAATTATTATGGATGTTTGTTGTAGAAGAGAACATATCACTACAAGTGTTTTTACACCCAACCAACGTGATATCCTTGAAAATAATACCTCCACCTCAAATCCATTAGTTAGAGTTTTTACCCTCCAAGAAGTACATATATAATATCAATGACATATTTCATGCAATCATATTATTGGTACATGCAATTTCACACAATGTATACATGAGAATATAATCACGACTAGGCCGAGATTTTAGGTGTAATGATTAGTTGCAAATAGGTGAATAAAACTTAGTATATGTTTATAAACATTCATAAACAATTTTTCTATTGGATACATAGACATATTTGAATGCAATCCATCAATGTATGCACAAATGGATATCCTTATACATATGCTTGTTTGCATTGCCTAGATATCTAGAGATTATTGTTATTATGATACTGTTAAGTTGTAACGAATATTACTTCATGCAAGGAATCTCTTTGATTCTACTAAATGCATATGGGTATAATTATCACAATACTTCAACCATTAAAAAATCCTTATCTAAAATTAATAGACTCATTGGTGTAAATGAGAAATTACTATATAAAGGAGTATGAAAAATAATGTTTTCTTTATAGAATTGTATTTATATAGGCAAACCAATAATTTTCTCATAACCCATTTTATTTCATTCAATAGTCAACCAAATCCAATAAGCAATTATGAAATATCCAAGAAGGGAATTTGATATAGAAAACTATTGAATTTATCATTCAAACTCAAATATATGCAAAAGGAAACTATTTTATTTTTATTCTCTACAACAATGAAATATTTTCTTTTTCACTAACACAATCTATTTATTTTGTAATAAATAATACTTTCCATCAATACCTTTTAAATCAATGAGTAACACATCCAAGTGTCTTGGGAAAAGAAAAAAAAACAATCCAAATCCTTCCTTAATTTCTTTTCATTACCCAAAACCTCTATCTTTTTATTCTCTAATAGGTCTAAAGTTGTGGTGCTTTTCTTTCTAGTTAAGAGTTCTAAAGTGGTTTATCTACATGAATACTCTTAAATTGCTTCATGCTTGGATGAAATATCAAGGGACTATTATGATTTCCTCGCATATTACTCCACCATCCTCACTTTTTAATATACCCCCAATAAATGAAGATATACTTAAATAGAATATAATAATATATATACATCTATATTACACTTTTGCTTTAATGGTTTTTCTCATATGCAATAAACATTTTATGCACTTACAAATACAACTAAATAGTAGTGTGTGGAAAATTATTTTTTCTCTCTTTATATCTATCACTTTATATATTTGGTTCATTTTCCTTGGTGATACCCTCCCTCACTCATCTAGTAAAAGGTAACCCTATCAATAATCACGAAAATAAAGACTTATTAGTCCCTTTCAATCATCCTGTTGTCATACATAAAATTTATTAACAATAATTAATTAGTCAATCATTTCATTAAACATAGATGTTGAGTTAAAAATATGACATTTGCAATTTAATTCCCTTGTGAAGCCAACTCTACTTCTTTTGGTTGATCCAAGAAAATTTGAGGTTACTCTACATCCTCATGGTCAAAGAGAAGCAATAAAGATAGAATAATTTGTTGAATACATTTAGCATGTTAGAATTTATCTCTTTGCCTAAATTTATAGTTTGGATGAGGTGGAAACATTTTTAAAATTTAAAATGGAAGGGCTCCTCAACACATTAGGACATTTTGAATTTTTAACTCCTATATCTAGTACAAAAGTCTTCTTTGTGCACCAAATTTTGACTTGGGACTGAACTTTGAACTTCAAAGTTCAAACTTTAAACATATTATGTAGATCATTTAAGCTGAACCATTGGTCAAGTCACTTCCTTATTTTATGTTTATCCTTCTAGATTTGCAACATCCTTTGTAACCTTGGTGCCAAACTATAGACTTGATGTTAGCCTATAGAAGGCTCTCACTTAGCCTTTATTATCATTATCTTTGATATATTTTCCTATTAAATAACACATATTGATTCATAATTTCTAAATAATATATCTAATATTAATATATATCAATTACTAAAAAATTAGTATGTGATATATTTCCCTTATAAAAAAGAGTTATTGTCCCAATGCCTATAAAAGAAACTTTGTGTGAAATTGTAGTATATAAAATTATATACTAGTCATAATAGGTTTTAGATTTTATTTGGCATTTTTTTTGCAAACAAAAGTTTGAATAAAAATATATAACTTATTAAAATTACACCACTATAATAAAAAGGTTAATTTTACCACTATGCATATTGATTAAAGTTGAAATAGATTGATGGTTTTTATACTAGTCATACAATAAAATGAAACTCTCTTTGGATTTTATTGGTCTTTTCCTAGGGTCCATTGCATTCTATGTATTGGTACCACTATATCTTACAGTATGGAACCTTCTTTACATGTAGTTATAGCTCATGGGTGTCTATAATCTTAATGGGTTCAACTAGAACCATGACTATGTTGTGAACCTATGAGGAATGCAGATTTAAGGTATGCAATGCATTAATACTATAAGGATTTAGTTACGAGACATGAAAAACATTTTGAATCTGAGAGAGAGTAGGGGGTAGGTTAAGTTTGTATACAATTGATTTTATCACTTTTGAAACCTCAAATGGTCCCATATATTTGAGAGTAAGTTTACTAGATTTTCTAAACTTAAACTTTTCCGTGGTTTAACTTTGAGAAAGACTTTTTCCTATTATAGATTGCCTTAGTGTTCTATTTTTATCATAATAATTATTATTTTTATCTATAGTTTCTTTTAGTCACTACCTTATTAATCTCACTTGTGCTTTTATCTCTTTTAGCATATTAGATCCTATCACTATCCTATATTTTATACTAACTAAGGGGTGTGTGAATTTTTAGCCATAAAAGGCCTTAAAATATGTCATTCCTAAACTAGAAAAATGAGTGTTGTCAAAAAATTCTACAATGATATGTACTATTTTCCTCTACACTATTGATCCATGTAGTTCATCCTTAGCAAAACCTCTAAAATCTATTTTTTCATCTCTATTTGTTCACTTATTTTATTGTAGTAAGAAGAAAATCCAACTTATTTCCTAAAGTAGTAGATAAGGTTTTCCAAAACTTAGAAGTTATTTTAGTGTATCTATCCAATATTTTTTGATACCCCATAAAAATTAAAACCTTCTTGTAAAAAATGTTTTCCATGATAAATGCATCATCCTTTAGATTACTAGGCATAACATGAACTACTTTAGTAAGTTTTTGAACTAGTACTAAGATGACATCATGCATATTTTTTGACATGGATAAAATTTGAATAAAATCCATACTAACTACTTGTCATTTCCATTCTAGCACATCATGAGGGTGCAACATACCTATTGGGTGTGCATGTTCAATCTTAACCTATTGATATTCAAGACATTTATAAAAAAAAATGCAATTGCATCTCTTTCAATCCCATGCTAAATTTTTTTTAAATCAAATACATTTTTGGTTATACTTGGGTGACTTAAATATAATGTACAATGTGCCTCTAAACATTTTATTTTCATATTGTTTATATCTAGTATATACATACTTCCTTTGTACCTTAAAATTCCATTTATTTCTAATTGGTATGCATCATACCGATTTCATTAGCATCTACTCTCAAGATAGCTATTACTTTTTAATAATGCCTGCCTATTTTAATTGTCCTAATGTCTATTATCTAAATGTTATTTTGATGGTGCAATCATAATAATGTGTATTTAATAGATGAGTGTGTCAACTACCCTCTTTTATTTACCTTAAATGTAGATGATATTAAAATTATATTCACAAACAAAATCTAACCACATCCTCTATCAAACATTTAAGATTGGATGTGTAAAATTGTATTTCAATCCCTTATGGTTAGTTTTTATTCAAACGGTTAACCCATTAGGTAGTATATTTATATATTTAAGGAATGCACAATTATAACTAACTTAAAATATTAGGGGCATAGTTCTTCTCATATGGATTTGTAGGCTTTTACATACCCATACTACAGGTAATTGCCTAATATCTATCCTAAAGCATCATCTATCACTATGAAATTACCATTAGGCTTTATTACTTTTAAGATAGATTCCTTGGTTAAATTATCTTTAGAGAGCTAAAATTCCTATTCACACCTACTTATCCATTCAAAAAAATTCCCTTTCATTTGAAAAAATGTTATGTAATTATCAATCTTTAAAAATCCTTCTTTAGATCCTCTGCAATACCCTAGTCAACCCGATGACACTTTTTACCTTAGTACCTTAACCTTAGTTGTGTCTAGAGAAATTCCTATAGCTAAAAAAATTTGACCCAAGAAATGTATTTTATTTGTAGAAAAGAATATTTGTACAACTTACCATATAATAGTTCTATCATATTTTACATCACTAAATTGAGATGCTTATAGTTTTCTTTATTATGGGAGCATATTATCTAGAAATACTAATACAAATCTGTCAAAATAATCCTAAAATACACTATTCATAAGATGCATAAAGGTTGTAGGACTATTAGTAAATTCAAATGGAACCACAGTGAACTCATAATGCTCATATTGTGTTCTAAAAGTAGTCTTTAATTTTATTTTTTTCTTGATTCTAAGTTGATGTTATCCCAGTCTAAGGCCAATATTTGAAAATATTTTGGTTTTTTTTTTTTGGATTAGTTGGATGAAAGGAGTTTTGAAAGGACCTCCAAACCTTATAAAAAAAATAATATAATCTCCAACCACTAGATACTAAGGACACTTCAAACATTAAATCCAACTAGCTCTTAGACATAACTACCTACACCTAGACCAACATATACTAGCTGAACAAACCTAGATTGATGTAATCACAATGACACTGAGAGGGGGGGTGAATCAGTGTGTTCTTTAAAAACTTCTAAAACAATTAGATTATAAAACCAGCAGCAGTTTAAAGCAGATAAAAGAGATACTAAATGCATCAAGAAAGCATCACACATAACACAACATTTTAACGAGGTTCACCAATGTGGCTACTCCTCAAAAAGGCTGCTTGGACTACCATCCAAATCCAGTCAATGCAAAGCTACAACTTTACATAATCCTTTACTAGCACCAACTGGAAGGAGCACCAACCCCTTAACTTTATCTGCTTCAACGAGAATGGAGCACCAACTCCTATTTTACCAAGCACCTACTGGAAAGAGGCACCAACCCCTTAATTTTCCAGCACCAACTGGACAAATTGTTTACCAGCACCAACTAGAAAGAGGCACCAACCCCTTAATTTTCCAGCACCAACTGGACTTCAATATTGAATAAAAAAAAATGTTTGACATATACCTTTGTTATTGCAAGACTCTAACTGGTCTACATCACCTTTGCAATCTCTGTGCACTCTGCTCTCTCTTGCACAATCACTTCACACAGTTTGTTGCACTACTATAGCCAGACTTTGCAATCAACTTTGCCCTTCACGCTTCTCTGCACACTGCTTTCTCTGCGCACACGCTTCGCACACTCTGTGTCGTTTCACATTCTGCTTTCTGCTCAACACGAACTTCACTTTCACAAACACTATGCTCACATTCGCACTTTATATTTTACACCCCACTTTTCAAACTCGAAGTACCCTTGCTTTTATAGAAGAATTTTTAGGAACAAACCCTAAAAGAACGTCGGTTGAGAAACCCTAGAATTTGTCAGCTGCCAAACCCTAAAATCCGTCGGCCCAGATTTAACTTTGTCGACCTCAAATACTTCTTCCACCTTCATCAATTTCCTATAGCTTATTGCCACGAAATAGTAACATGTCGGCCCTTTTAATTTAATTTAATATTATAATTTAAATTTTAAATAAAATAAAATTTAAACTAAATATTTAAAATTAAATATCTTCATCACCGGGGCATCTTTTTCAACGAAACGAAGAGCCAACTTGGGTTTTAAGAAAAACCCATTTCAAATATGTTATCCATGGTTTTAAATAAAACTTTTTATTTTTACTGCCTTGGTTTTCACAAAAAACCTTTAAAATTTAAACTAAATATTTAAAATTAAATATCTTTATCATCGGGGCATCTTTTTCAATGAAACGAAGAGCCAACTTAGGTTTTAAGAAAAACCCATTTCAAATATGTTATCCATGGTTTTAAATAAAACTTTTTATTCTGACTGCCTTGGTTTTCACAAAAAACCTTTTTGCTTCTTGACATCTCAGGTTCTGAAGACTTCTTCTCATTTTGAATTATGTTTTCTGTTTCTGTGCATCTATCATTTAAGGACTCATGATCTGACTAACTTCTAAACTTTATCCTCTGCATCTGAGTGACTTCTGAACTGTCTGTCCATTGCATCATTAGATCTAACTGACTGTATTGACAACAATGACAATCCTCCTGCAACACCTTGCTCAACACTGAACTCCTATCCATTGTACTTTGGCTGCACCTTGTTGTTCAATAAACTCTTGTCCATTGCATCAATAAATCTGTCTGACTGTGTTGACAACAATGACAATACTATTTGCTGCACTTTGCTCAACAATCTCCCCCTTTGGAATTGTTGGCAACACGTGCAATTTTCCTGTAAATCTTCTCCCCCTTTGACAATAATACCAAAGGGCTACTGCAGACTCCCCCTGAGTCTATGCACAATATTATTAGACACAAATTATTACAATTAGTAAATATTCCAAGAATGAACAAGAAGAAAAACAAGTACACAAATGCTCCCCCTGAGTTCAAGACCACTTCATTTCACTGATTGACAACATCATGATAAGCATAATAGGCATCAATAAAATCAACAATGTGAATAGCAGCAATAACCAGTGAATGACACCATCACCGTCAACTTCACCAATATAACATGTGTAAGAACATGACTGAACCACTGTCTTCATGCAACTACCCTCTGTTGCTTTGCAAACTCAAACTTGTCCACTGTTAGTGAAGGCATACAATAATCTTATATAGCCAACTTTTTGTTCTACAATGCCAGCAACATCTGCATACAACTTCACCATGCATCTTGGATATATTCTCAACAAGCTTGAACCCAATGACAATTGTTTGTCTCTCTCTGTAGTGAGAATCCAGCAGGCTACCTCAATCCACTTTCAACTCTGTGCAGGTACCAAACACTATACCACAGCACAACCAACATCTTTTCTCAACCAATTAGGGCTTTAGCAACAATGCTTATAGACAAGGTTTAACCAACATCATTCAACTCAAGATTAACTTTGAAGCATTCAACCAATCACTACATGAAAAGGAAACTAGTAGACATCCTTTTCCTTCCAAAGGTATTTCAACAAGATAGCCACCAACATAAATCACCAAGGCAAAGAATAACTTGCTCAAATCAAACTCAATGGAGTAAGCCCAAATCATGTATCAAGAAAAACATTAACTTGATCAAAACAACCACTATGAAAGCAACTCAACTATTCATCACCAGGCTGGAAATCATCTGGCTGCTCATTAAAAAAATTTTTTTTTTTAATCTTCCCATTCAACATGCTGATTTCACTTTTGTCAACAGAATTGACAAGTGACTCACATCTGTACCAATTTTTGTCCAGCACTGCAATTTTGCTGCCAACTCTTACTTTCAACTATGCATGTCGAAAGAAGACATTTTGTCAAACACTTTATGGCCAATCGTAGTGCACCTTACTCAGCCTCAAGCTTCTTATCCTTGGACTGGCATTAAATCAATAGTTAAAACAAAACTGTCTGTGAATTAAATATATTCACCAAGGTGTCATGAAAGATCTGGCAATATTCACATCAAAGAGTAAAAACAAATACATGCTGCTCAAAACACAAATACACAGCTAGGGCAAGCATTCTTTCATTGAGCAAATTATCTGGACTATTATGATTCGTAATTTTGAACAGTGGTATTAAGAATCATCAATAGTACAATACTGACATATCTCAAAACTACCAATGGTGACAACTCTCAAATTAAACACCACACTTCATGGCATTTCCACAAACCACTATATAACCTAAAAAACACACTTTAACAACTATACAACATTAACCCGACTGCTTACCTTTCATCCTCAGATACCTAGACAACTACATAGGAGCATTAAAATAAAACTTTAATATTGCTCCTCCTGAGGATGTGCCACCTGGAGTTTCTTAGAGCAATGGCATAGTAGCCTCCTTCAGTCCAAGGAGACACAATTTCCTTTCTTCTGTCTCTCTCCAGACTTTCCTGAACTTGGGCTTGGGTTTTTCAACAACATCCCTATTTTGCTCCTGTTCGTGAACTTGAACATTTCTCTTGTGGGGTTGTCTCTTGTGCATTCTTGATGGATGATTATTTTCTTTTCTTTTATGCACATGATATGTTCCTTGTCGGTGTTGTCCTCTTTGTGTCTGATGAAATCTAGGGTTTTGCCTTAGATTAGATATAGAAGTGCTTGGACAGAACCTTGCTATGTGCCCTTGACCATTGCATTTAAAAAATTGCACATGTTTTATTCTCTGTTTGTATTGCATTCTATGTGTATGATGAAATCTATGGTATTGCCCTAGATTGGATACAGAAGTGCTTCAACAAAACCTTGCTATGTGACCATGGCCATTACATTTAAAACATTGCACAGGGTGTTCACTCAAAAAAATAGAAGTATTTTTATCAGCATAACTCTTTGATCTATTGTTCAGTCCACAATAAATTGCCTTGTGACCAAAGTGGTTGCATTTAGAACAATAGCCGTAAAAAGCATTATTATTAAAAGAGTGAGAGTGAGAGAACCTCTTTTTCTGTGGTTGCTTTGCTGTAGATCTTCTTTGATATTTTCTTCCTTTTGAGGATTCAGCTTCAGACTTTTCTTGTTTCAATCCTTCAATCGAGGACTTCTTCTTCTCTACATATTTGGAGGATGAAGGTTGTTCAGCTTCATATCCAAACCCAAACTTAGCTGTGGAGCTTCTTTGTTGATTTATCATTGTATCTAGCAAATTTGTGCTCTTCTCAAATTTGAGATTTATATTGGCCTCTTTTAGTTGTTTCTTCAATGAAACAATCTCTTCTTCTTGTTGGCGAGCATACGGTCTCTTTCTCATTGATCCGAGACCTAAGAATATCTTCAATCCTTTTGTTCTGTTCTACTTGCGGCTTTAGATCAACAATAACCTCGTTTATATTCCTCTTCACTTGTGCTGTATACATCATTCTTATTATCCAGCTGTGTCTTCAAGGCTTCTTCTGATTTCTTGGCCTTTTGAACTTGTAGGAAGAGATCTTCAATCTCATCCTCATATTCTTCTAATTTCTTGGACAATATTTTGTTCTTTTTCTTTTCTATTCTCCACTCTTCAAGAGCAGATATCAACTCTCCTTCAAAATCTGCTTCAGCCTCAAGATTTTCATCACAAACTTCAGGATTCACTTCTTCTACCTTTTTCGGTTCAAATTTCTCTTCTACAAGAACCGAAACTGACTGGGATGCCTTTTTGGATGAGGATCTATTCTTCTTAGCCATTGTGTACTAATCCAAGATCAACCCTGACTGATTTAGCCAAAATTGGGAACTTGGCTCTGATACAAATTGTTGTAATCACAATGACACTGAGAGGGGGGGTGAATCAGTGTGTTCTTTAAAAACTTCTAAAATAATTAGATTATAAAACCAACAGCAGTTTAAAGCAGATAAAAGAGATACTAAATGCATCAAGAAAGCATCACACATAACAAAACATTTTAACGAGGTTCACCAATGTGGCTACTCCTCAAAAAGACTGCTTGGACTACCATCCAAATCCAGTCAATGCAAAGCTACAACTTTACATAATCCTTTACCAGCACCAACTAGAAGGAGCACCAACCCCTTAACTTTATCTGCTTCAACAGAATGGAGCACCAACTCCTATTTTACCAGCACCTACTGGAAAGAGGCACCAACCCCTTAATTTTCCATCACCAACTGGACAAATTTTTTACCAGCACCAACTGGAAAGAGGCACCAACCCCTTAATTTTCCAGCACCAACTGGACTTCAATATTGAATAAAAAAAAATGTTTGACATATACCTTTGTTATTGCAAGACTCTAACTGGTCTACATCACCTTTGCAATCTCTGTGCACTCTGCTCTCTCTTGCACAATCACTTCACACAGTTTGTTGCACTGCTACAGCCAGACTTTGCAATCAACTTTGCCCTTCACGCTTCTCTGCACACTCTGCTTTCTCTGCGCACATGCTTTGCACACTCTGTGTCGTTTCACATTCTGCTTTCTGCTCAACACGAACTTCACTTTCACAAACACTATGCTCGCATTTGCACTTTATCTTTTACACCCCACTTTTCAAACTCGAAGTACCCTTGCTTTTATAGAAGAAGTTTTAGGAACAAACCCTAAAAGAACGTCGATTGAGAAACCCTAGAATTTGTCAGCTGCCAAACCCTAAAATCTGTCGGCCTAGATTTAACTTTGTCTGCCTCAAACACTTCTTCCACCTTCGTCACTTTCCTGTAGCTTATTGCCGCGAAATAGTAACATGTCGGCCCTTTTAATTTAATTTAATATTATAATTTAAATTTTAAATAAAATAAAATTTAAACTAAATATTTAAAATTAAATATCTTCATCACCGGGGCATCTTTTTCAACGAAACAAAGAGCCAACTTGGGTTTTAAGAAAAACCCATTTCAAATCTGTTATCCATGGTTTTAAATAAAACTTTTTATTTTGGGTTTTAAGAAAAACCCATTTCAAATCTGTTATCCATGGTTTTAAATAAAACTTTTTATTTTGACTGCCTTGGTTTTCACAAAAAACCTTTAAAATTTAAACTAAATATTTAAAATTAAATATCTTTATCACCGGGGCATCTTTTTCAATGAAACGAAGAGCCAACTTAGGTTTTAAGAAAAACCCATTTCAAATCTGTTATCCATGGTTTTAAATAAAACTTTTTATTCTGACTGCCTTGGTTTTCACAAAAAACCTTTTCGCTTCTTGACATCTTAGGTTCTGAAGACTTCTTCTCATTCTGAATTATGTTTTCTATTTCTGTGCATCTATCATTTAAGGACTCATGATCTTACTAACTTCTGAACTTTATCCTCTGCATCTGAGTGACTTTTGAACTGCCTGTCCATTGCATCATTAGATCTAACCGACTGTATTGACAACAATGACAATCCTCCTGCAACACCTTGCTCAACACTGAACTCCTATCCATTGTACTTTGGCTGCACCTTGTTGTTCAATAAACTCTTGTCCATTGCATCAATAAATTTTTCTGACTGTGTTGAAAACAATGACAATACTATTTGCTACACTTTGCTCAACAATACATAAGCCAAAAAGAGATAAAAGCTACACATGCAGGCCCATATAGATAAATAGAGACAAAAAAACTAGGCATGTAGGCCCAACCAAAACATTTAAAAAACAACATCCAATGGGAGGGTTCCAGCCACCCGTTCTAATTATTTTGACTCGAGTTTGACCTTTGTCTAAATTCATTGTCCAACGATCTAAGGCCATCTAGGAAATTACCTATCCAAATGTGAAGATCTTGTTGTGTAAGACCTTGATTAGCTAGGAAGTCCAAAACTTTGTTACCTTCCTTGAACCGATGCTTGAATTGGAATTCTAAATTTTGAATCATTCTCCTAGCTTCAATTATAAATTTTGAATCATTCTCCTAAAATATTTTGGCTTCTCTTATTTCATCAAAAAATTATCTATTCTAGGAAGGGGATGTTTTTTATGGTAGCTTTGTTCAATATTCTATAATTTCTTTATTTTCACTGGTGTAACCCATGGTGATAAAGTTGGTTGAATTAGCCCCTTAGATAATATATATTTTAGTTGAGACTTTTACTTAAATAATTTTATTGTTGTCACTATATAAGGATCCTTTGGTTGTATTTCTATTCTTGATAACACATTTAAAAAAATCAAACTCCCTTTGAAGAGAAAGTCTTGGGATATCCATGGGAAACACATCTGTATACTCATTCATTAATGGGACATCTCTAAATATTGGATTTTTCTCTTCTTTGAACTCATCTATATGCATTACATGCAATATATACCCCTTTCTTTGAAATTTTCTTAACTACATTGTAGATATTTATTTTAAACTAATGGGTCTTTGAACACCCTAGATATTTGTGCTAAATCCTAAGTCATTAAGGTATTCTAATGTTTTAGTATATCAATATTGTTTAGTTATGTGTTTCCATAGCCATTACATTCGTATAATCACATAATATTATCCTAAGGAGGTTACATAGAGTTTTTATTTGGTGGTAAATTTAATAAATTCTAGCTCAAACATAGCAATATATTACTCTACTCTTGTTTCTACTTGGTCCTCATACTGAACAGACTAGGTGTTAGCCATATATGCAATTTTTCTATTAATTCTATTTAAAAAATTACAAGCATAAAAATCTTAGTTCCTTGGTTTCAATTAAAACTACAACAAGATATTTGGATCTAATGTCTGAATAAGGACATTTTGGTATTCTACTTGATAGTTATCCATTGTTGTGTGGATGTGATATGGATGTAGGTTAGGTTGAGGGGGTGACTTAGTACATCCTTCATTCTACTATGGATACTGACTTGCATAGTTATCATTGCCATAGGCATAACACTCATATTTAGATCATTTTCTTTAGCTTTATCTTCCCTTTTTGTGATCATTATATATCTTATGTTGGAATTTCTAATGGTTCTAATTCCCATTTCTATTTTTTTCTAGCATTTACCTTATCCCCATTATAATGCTTACCCTTTAGGATTTCCTTCTTGAAAGAAGGTGCAGAATAATTATACTTTTGTTATTTTTATGATATATAAAATGACCTATACTTTTTATTCTAGTCTTATTGATTTTATAACACTTTATCCATGGTCAAGGGGATGTGAATGTCCACATCAATACCTATATATGAGTTTAAATCCATATGGACTTTTATATCTTAAATAATTTATCTCATTGATATTATGGCACATATTATATGATCTTCATAATATCTTTCCAATATTATCACTATTAAGTTCCCTTACCTTATATTCTGGAACTCTATAATTTTCTATTCAATGTAAGTTGTGGTATTCATTTTTATTGTAATAATGTACCAGATTATTCTAACTAATTTTTTCTACTTTTATCCCTTTCACTTCATTTAAATTATTCCACCATGAGGTTGCCTCATCTATCAATTGATATGCAACTAATACTATTTTGATCTCTTCAACAAGGTCCTTGAGCTCAAAATACATAGGCATTTTGATGATCCAATATTATACCTCATATCCAATAATATTCTTATCATGCATGGTGGGTATACTTTCTTTAAATCCTTGGTTTAATCCACTTGAATTCAAGCTCTTGTATGCATATATTTTTTTTCATGGTTATACTTAGCTTGTGTAAAGTTTTTATCATTACTTATATTATTTTTATTTCTTTAAAGGGATTTCCACCACTAAGGAGGGTATTTTATCATAATCCTTCTATTCTATATAAATTATTATACTCCATATCTCATTTATTAAACATAATATTTTATCCATTTTATCATTACTTTGGATGATTATTTATATGAACTTTCTTATTCCCTCATTGCCACTTATAATTTGGAAAATCATTTTCTACCTGTGTGGACTCTTAGTCATGGATTCTAACATGTAATTAATTCTCATGGTTCTTAGAATAATCATTTTCATCCTATCCATTCTCTTCCCATCCATTTGGATGTTCCTATCCCTTTTTTGTGGGTTGTCACTCTATTTTTGTCATTCCTTCATGGGAGTCTTTGCCTCAACCATGAATCTAATTTTTTGTGCTAATTGTTTTTCTTGGTTGTAACATAATTATGCATACTTCAACACTAGTGAGCTTTCTAGCCCCCTAGCATTGAAGCTAGAGCTCTAGTACCATGTAACAATCTATTTCAATTTATTTTTAGAAAAAGTTATAATTTTATTTTTCATAATAATATTTTAGTTGCTTGAATAAAAATAATTTTCTACCTCAAAAATTCTCCTACACTGTGTATCAATATTTCTACTAAACTAGTATGTAAAACAACCTTCTATACAAGTTAAATGTAGGTTGATACATCCATCTATGTTAGTAAAGTTGGCATTCTCATAATATTTTTTAATCTTAACAAGATTAAATTATGGTGTCTTCACTATTACTCATGACTAGAATATAAGATCCTTTCAAATCCCTTAAGGCCATAACACACTTTAACACACCTTCGATGTTATCATGACTAGTGGATGTATCTTTGAATTATACTTTTATGTCAATCCATAAGAGTTGAATTTTATCTAGTTGGTTTAGCAATATTACGATCATGTTAAAATAATTTACCAATTGAAATTATTGATAACTAGACATTAAGGATTAAGGAAGTAGTAAGGACTATCCAAATGTATGTGTACTATTCTTTTCCTACCCAAATATATTTATCAAATATAAATTTTACCCATATATTCATGTATTTATGGACCTTAACTATATGAAACATGGAATAATTCAATGTAAGGTTTTAAACCACCATATTTATAAAATCAGTGCATTCCTTTTGAAGAACAAATTAGTTTTAATGCAATGCAAACATTTTTATGAATCCAAAATATGTATTAAATTTTTTTCTATATACACAATAGACCATATTTTTAAAGTAGATTATATATAGAAATAATAAACCTTATGTCAACTTTTATCAAAGAATAAATATTATACCAAAAGGTCAAAGTGTTCTTTTGGGTTGCAAGAAGTTGAATATTTGGGTCATATCATCACCAAATACAAAGATAAAGTTGACCCTAAAGAAAATTTGGTAGTTCAAGAATGGCCAAAGCCTCGAATCTTAAAGGGACTTAAAGGATTTTTGGAAATCAGTGAATATTACCATAAATTTATGAAAATTTGGGGAAATGTAGCAACTCCCTTGACAACCATGTTGAGAAAAACTTATTTTATATGGCCCGAACCAACAAATAAATCTTTTGAAGAATTAAAGCAAGCTAACAACCCTCCAATGTTAGAAATGCCTTATTTAAAGTGATGCTTCTAGTAATGGAATTAGGGTAGTTTTGATGCAAGAAGGAAGACCATTGACCTTCCCCATTATAGCACTTTCTAGTTGGAATTTGGGAAAATTAACTTATGAAAATAAGATGTTAGCCATTTTACATGTTGTTCATTATTTGAGGTTGTATCTCATTTGGCATCACTTTTCTATCAAGACTAACCATAAAAGTCTCAAATAGTTCTTAGAAAAAAGGGTAGCCACACCAAAACAACAAATATGGGTTTCTAAATTGTTAGGTTATAATTATAAAATCACCTATAATAAATGAAAGGATAATGTGGTGGTTGATGCCTTATCCCAACAATATGAAGATCAAGGGATGCTACATGCTATATCTACACCACTTTTGCAATGGATCCATCATCTTAGGGAAGAAACGACCAAGGATTATAGTTTGCAAAATTTTGTCAAAAAACTCGAAGAAAATCCCAACTCATGCCCTAGATACAATTAGGATGGAAAATATTTGAGATATTGTGACCAATTAGTCATTCCTCAAAATTCATAAATACGAGAACTCATCTTGCAAGAAATTCATGCATCACCAATAGTTGGGTATTTTGGGTTTCTAAAAACATATGAAACAAGCATACTTTTTTTAAAGGGGAATAAAAATATATATTCAAACTTTTGTGGCAAAATGTGATAGGTGTGAATGCATGAAAGGAGAAAATGTGTGTTCCCCTATAATCCTTCAACTCTTACCAATTCTAGAACAAGTATGGGTAGATATTTCTATGGATTTTATTTAAGGGTAGTGTATCATCTCATAAAGTATGCTTATTTATGTTTCATTTCCCATCCTTACACCACCTCCATCATTACAAAAATATTTTTAGGCCTCATATTTTGTCTTCATGGAATACCCAAATTAATTGTATCAGATAGGGACCCTACTTTTACCAATCACTTTTGGTTGGAACTATTCAATTTGTAGGACACTTAGCTCAAAATAAGTTTGGATTATCATCCTTAGATTGATGGCCAAACTAAAATTATAAATAAGTGCTTGGAAACATACCTCCATTGATTTACCTCAAAATATCCTATGCAATGGACTAAGTGGCTCCCTTTGGCTAAATAGTGGTATAATACTTCATATCATACCTCTATTAAGGTTCCCCCTTTGAAGAAATATATGGTCTTGCTCCACCAACACCCTCTTACATTATAGGAAGCTCCAGGATTCAAGCTATGTATTCCACCCTTAACCAATGTTATACCCTTCTATAACAGCTTAAGATCAATGTTGAATTGGCCCATAATTGTATGTATCAGCAAATTGATCAACATTGCTCTAAGTGTAACTTTGAAGTTGGGGACATGGTTTTTCTCTACCAGTGACCCTATAAGCAATCATCTATCTAGCTTCATGGATGCCAAAAGTTTACATCCAAATACTATTGTCTCCACCAAGTGTTACAATGGATCGAGTCAATAGCCTACAAATTGGCCTTCTTAGCCTCTTCTAGGATTTACCTAGTCTTTCATGTCTCCTCTCTCAAGAAGGTTGTTAGCAAAAAGGTATAGGTAGAATCCACATTACCAAATTTGGATGAAGATAGATCCATCATTCTTGAGCCTAAATAAATTTTGAACAAGAGATCATGCACCCTTTTCCATTGTGTTATCATTGATGTTCTTGTCCAATGGCAAGGATTACAACTTGAAGATGCCACTTGGGAGTCCCTCTAGTATCTTAAATAGTAGTTTCCTCATATTTAGCTTTGAGGATAAAGCCTTTTGAAGGGGAAGGGTATGTTAGGACTCCATCCCAAAACTATTATGTAATAAGCCATTTATTGACATGGGGACCTCATTATAACATTTTATAATAGTTTTGTAATGATATTATGTAATGTTTTATAATAATTTGTGGTACTAGAGGTGCCTAAACAAATGGTACCATTTTATGTAGTTTTTATAAAGAATGTAACTATTTTGTTTGAAAGAATATTCTATCTCGAGGAGCATTTTGCATGTAAGCTAGCCTTGAGCATTAGGTAATTTTATGAAGAATCTTTAAATATGAGGGGCACAAATGGATGTATATTTTTCATAATTGAATCAAAGCATTGAAGGAGGTTTCCCCCTTGAAGAGGCCCACGATTTCATGATTTATGAGATTAATACATATTTTTGCATTTACATTTTGTATTGCAATATTATGTTATTTCATTAAACTGTTGATTTTATTACAATATTTATGTGGATGTGCTTATTTTAACTAGAAGGTTCCTAACAACTAAATAAGCAACATATGACATTGGCAATGTGGATAGTAACTTTCCAAATTGATTCAATACTTCCTTACAACATGAGACTTATTCAAATGCTCCTGGTAATGTAATATGATTTACATTTCTAACCATAAAAAAATTAGCTTGTAAATCCCTTATGTAGTACCAATTCTTATTTATTAGATGGTAAAATATTTAGATGGATTGGGTGGAGTAAGCATAAATATGATGTTGAAATTATGAAAGATCTCATTTTGATGTGTCATAATAGCATTAAAATCAAATAACAATAAAAATATGTTAATGGGATTACCGAATCATCTCATAAATGTTCTACAATTGAAACCTAATTAGTGATTGATCCAAATCATAAGGTACTATACCAATATGTGACTTTATCTCTTAATAAATATGTGAGCAACCCCACCAAAACATCCTCCTATTGAGTTCAATAAAAAAAATTATTAGGTGGAATAAGGGGTTTTGAAAGGCTCCCAACCCTTTTATAAAAAAGGTCCTTGTTAACTTCCCTAGAGAAACCAAGGAGGTAAAAAATATAGGACTTACCAACAAAGCTACCATCAAGGAACCTGGCATATCCCATGAATTGCTCGAGAAACAACAAACTAGAAAATAGTATCTGATATTAAAAAAATAAAAAACCAAAAAAGAGTAGCCTCCTATATAGGGGAGGTCCATCTAACAAGATAGTCTTTCACCAACCAAGAACACATCCAAGGATCCCATTACTCAATCCTTTAGCCCATTAGTCCTAGGTCCATTTTTATTAGCACTATGCTCATTCACCTCCAACTATTCCCAACCCATTAAAACCATAATTTCTTTAGTGCACGAAATGGTCACTTGCATGAAGTCAATAAGGGAATTATAAAATTTCAAGAGCATCCTTTTAAAGGATTTGGATGCATTATGAGTATCCTAGGATCAGATATTAAACTCTTTTTTTCATAGTGGTTGACCTAGAAAAGCAGTTTGGACCTCTTTGAAGGTTGGGTGATGTCCTCTAAGTCTAATACCTCTATGCAAAGGGGAATTTTACTTGAATTTGTAATCTTTACCACTAGGAACTTGGATTTTTTTATTATTTCTTCACTGTCTCCAACCCCTTTTAGGGTAGAATCTACCACCTTGGCCCCAAAGACAAAAATAGGTGTTCCATTGCAAACTTCTTGACTAAGAGAATCACTTTGCTCAGAGTGAGAGGAATCTGGATAGTCAAAAATCAGAGGTGAAAATCTAGCAAGGGAATTTAGGATATCCTTCCTTGATAATCCTCTTGATTTGATGATGTGGTCAAGAATCTACTTTTCCAACCCCTAGTGGATTAAGCATTATTGACTCTAATTTGACAACATGGTCAAAAATCAAGCTCTATTGAGTTCAATAAATTAACTTCAAAGTTGAAAATTCATTATGATGTTCTAATATGGTCTTACTATAGTTCCCATTGAATGTGAATAAATCCATTAAGTTGTATATGAAATTAATAAATAAATTGATAGAATTAACAAATTTGGATAATTTCAACTAGGGATTTTTTTTTGAGGTGGTACCTACATTTGCATCTAAAAGAATGATGGTGCTTGTATATACTATGTTTGTTGACCATGAGGTATCTATTTTTCATAAACCATTTGATAAATTGATTTCCCAATAAATACTTATTCCTAAGGAATTTAGGGATTTGTACATTTTGCACAAGTGGTTGATTTTGAATAAGATTAGGGTTTTTTGTTGTTTATTAGTTTGGTCTAGAGTATTGCTCTTATTACTCTATATTTTTTTGTTGAATATTCTTTTGTTGGCTTTGTGCATTATTTTTCTAATTTAGAATATCTTATTTCTAATTTTGGATAACTTGTTAATATGCAGTTGCTTTTTGTTGTAATATGTGACCCAAAATTACCCAATAGTAGATTTGTCATTATGAATTAAAGTAATGGATCAAGTCAAAATTGATAAGTTGGGTCATAATTTGATTAGTTGATTCATATTTGTAATTGGATTTTTAGAAGATAATACTTATCTATTTAATTTATCCATGTTATTGGCTTTAGGATTTTTAGGAATTTCTCTCAATCCTTTTCTCAAAATGTCAGTAGTGGATTTCTTACTTTTAGAACCCTTTATCTAATAGGAATTTGATTTAATAGATTTGATTTTCTTTTTGACACATGGGATTTCAATATTAGGATATTTAATACTTAAAAATCATTTTAAAATATGAGTATTAACTGGTTGGAATATAGACCTGTATATTTTGTGTTGTAACTATAATAAGAAATCCAAAATCAATAATGATTGATGAGACCATGTGATGACCATTTTATGGCTATTATTATTGTATTTTCCCTATTTTTATGGCCATGTAATGATACACTTAGTAATTAATTGGTAGATAGTTTAGCTAATTACACATATTTCTAAAAAAAAACATTGTAAATAATAGATGGTTGATTACATGGATTTATAAATTGACTTTGTGTTATTATGCTATAAATATAATATTTGGTTTGTATATATTTATTTGCATAATAATTTATGATTATCTTGTTTGAAAACTAAATATTTTGTAGATCAAGCACTAAAAGTTTAATTTACTAAACTTGCAACATTCAACTCTACTTATAAGGCCAAAAGCACTGCAAGTTCAATATACTAAAGTTGTAGTGTCTGACTTTAATTATTGATAGAAAGTAATACAAGTTTAATATACTAATTTGGAAAATTTCTTATAATGTTAATTAATCCTTATAGTGCTCATCACTATAAGTGAATGGCATAAAAATAGAACATTACCTATAGCACCATCTTAGACCTATAGTGCTAGACATTGTAGACTTGTAGTGCATAACATTGTAAACTTGTAGCAATAAATATCAAAAAATGATGACACCATTTTTGGGATTTTGATCTACAGTACACATGGCATGACCTATACATGAGAAATGGTAGATATAATAGAATTTGTAGACAACATGTAGAATTCAATGGTGTAGGAAAATAGATAGGTTGTTGTAGCCAATTTACCTATAGGGTATTAGATAGGCTGATATAACCAATTTTATATTATAGATATACAAAAAAAGTGTTCCAAGAATAATGTAGTGATTGATGTAATCTTGTAAAAATCCATCAAAGCATGATTATGTTCTATTTTACTTATAGATTGTTAAACTAGCTAAAATAATATAATTGCCAAACTATTTTCTTTCCTATATATAAATAGGGGCATTTGAAGGTCTTTGGGGATGCTAGATAGAGGTAAAGAGATAGATGTGAGGTAAATCAAGCAAGGCATAGGTAATTTGAGTAAATTATTTCAAGTTTAGTTTATAATTAAGACTATGTCATTTAACATAGCCAATTATGGCATGAATTAATAAAAGTATCATTTTTATATTTGTGTTTTTATTGAGCATAAAAGTATCATTTTTATATTTTTATTTTTATTGAGCATATTTATTAGACTTATTTGTTCTAGACTCTTGGGTAAGGGACCACTCAAGAGTTCTAGCAAGTTAAAATTATCCCTCACTCCTTTTATTCTTGTAATGTTTCAACATTTCCAACCATCGGTATTTACATTTTTTGTAGTGTTAATGCCTTCCTATTATTAGTTATAGAAAAGAGAACCCATTCAACCTTTGTTAGAGATATTAAAGGAACAATTATTTGGTTTTTTTCCTCATTTATTTGCATATAATGTTATTTATCCTAACCAATTAAATGCTTAGATTGACAAATAAAGGTAGTTTTCATCACTTTTTGGCACTTTTTCTAGGGAGAATGCCAAAAATAAATAAAAGAATGATAGTTTAACATGGTTCATTAAACAAACACGAGATGTGGATCTTGAGTGCTCTAGTTATCTAATGGTCAAGCCCAATTCCTTTACTTAGAAATATCTTTGATTACCTAATTTTGTAGCTCAAATAACTCATATTATTTCTTTATTTTCAATCATGTTATATAATAGTTTATTTTATAGATAACTATGTGGGGCAATGACCCTATAATTGGATGTTTGTATAACCCATATTTTAGTATTATGTTGCAGAACCTTTTTAGTTATGATATTTATAGGTAATTTATGCGAGGATGCAATCTGGAGCCTCGGGTGCTAGAAAGAAAAAACCTAAAATATCTTCTAGATTAAAATCACTTGAATATTGATGCATAAGGATGAGATATTGGAGCCTTGGAAACTAACCAATGAAAGTATTTTTCTACTTTTTAAATCAAGATCTAGTTAAATTCATTTGTGCACATGATGTTGGTACCTTAGGCATCAGTTTGTGGACTTTTGTAAGGTTCTAAACATTTGTTTTATTTTTATGTTTTGTTTTATTTTCAATTATATACCTTTTCCCAACTATCCTAGAGATAGTTGGGGTTAATTTCTTAAAAACCTCCAACTAAAGTTAAGGTGCAAGAAGTTAGAATAAATTTGAATAAGTTGCAAGTTAATTGGAACACATTGTAAATGATTTGGAAGAGGCTATAAGTGATGTTGCTATTCTAGAGAGAATGGAAAAAGAATTTGAACATGATAGAGGATAGGCTAGTGCCCATTCTACATATGGATATCCTATATGGCTACCTAGGAATCCTCTATCCATGAAGAACATTTCCCCTTCCATTTTACTAGTCTTTACAGGGACTATTTTAAAAGATCTAAGATCAAATTATTTTTATATTCAATGTATTATGTCATACATATGGTTAGACGATTGACGTATAAATAATGTGACTATTTCCATCCATATTAAGAGATGGATATTTATGGTGGTTTATGGGCCTACCTAAAAATTTTATAACTACTGATAATGATGTTAAAATGGGTCCTGCAAGACCAAAAATTGCTTGGGAGGGAGGCTCTATAGGGTGACTTCCCATGGAAGTCATGTTCCTCTTACCTGCATCCTTTCCTTGTCCCTGTCCTAGGACCCTGTTCCTTTCCTAGTTTCCTTGGCACCTTTCCCATCCTTTACAGAAGGAAGGTGTTGCAAACGATCTCCTTTGCGGGGGAGATCCTTGATCCATTGTTTTACCCCTTTCCTTGCCCTAAGGTGGGAAAAATTGTCCCATTTTCTATTCCACTGTTCCATCCTTTGGTGCTTGGGTTCTGGGTTGTGTTCAGGTTTTTCTTTGGGACTTTTCCTAGGGTTTTTCTTAGGTTGTTTTTGGAAGTCTTCCTCTCAATTGTCCTTTGGGTTGCTTTAGTTGTGGTTTGTTGGGTCTTAGGATTTATGGCTTCATGAGTAGTTTTGCATAGCATCCTTTTGGTTGGAAGGACCATGCACTTTATACTATGGCTTTGCTCTTTGGGTCTAAAGTGGTGGCTGTTGGGGGATTTTAGCTTCTTTCATGGCTTCAAGCGGGCCTCTATTATTCTTGCTATTGAATCCTTTTAGGACTTCCTCTTTCATTTCCTTGAAGCTGTTTGTTGGCGGGTCTGAGGAATTTTGGCTTCATGAGTAGTTTTGCATAGCATCCTTTCAATTTTAGGGGTTATCATGTGCTTTCTACTATGACTCTACTCTTTGGGTTCATGGTGTTGGTTCCTATAGGTTTTTAGTTCCTTTCGTGGCTTCAGGGATGGGCCTCTACTTTTCTTGCTGCTGAATCCTTATAGGTTTTCCTTCTCTACATCCTTGAAGCTTTGGTGTTGAAGGTTTTCTGGGATGCCTGGCTGCTTCCTTTCATTTTGGACTCTTTTGACTATAGTCGTGTCTCCTCATGACTCCTTCTTGGATTTCTATGGCACTTTCCTAGATTTCCATATGACATTCTGATCCACTATTGTTGTTTTCTGTGTTGGGTCGTTGTTTCTCGAAGACTTCATTTTTCCTTCTTGAGGACTTCATTTCCTAGGAAGTTCCTCTTGTTCTTGTTCCACTGATGCACCATCCTCCAGGTTGTTGTTCCACTACATGAGGATTTTGTAGCCTACGATTTTCCTCTTTATGTTGATTCATTTTTTTAGGCTTTCAAGGAGTGGTCTCTTCAGTTTTCATAATATAGCACTATCCCTGTATGATTCATTCTGTTACTCTGATCCACCTTTTGGTTCAAGGTGGATTTTCTATTTCTTTCTAGTTTTCCCCTATGTGGGAAGTTTTTTTCTCTCAGGTCTGTTTTCCAAGGGTGGTTTCTGGTTTTCCTACCCTTGGGTTGTTTCAAATTTTAAAATTCTAGCTTTATTTTCTTTTCCCTCGAAAAAGTTTCAAAATGGTTTTTAGTGGATGGGGTAGTTTGGAACTTTCTCCCACCCTTTGTTTTCTTCAAACAATTTGTTGGCATCCTTTGATTCAAATTTGGCTCTCTAGTGGGCTTTCCCTTCCTGCCCATTTTTCCTTTGGCGCATAGGAAGTCATCTTCCTCTGGTGCAAAGTATTGCACCTTCCTCTAACATTTAGGATGGCGCATCCCTTTTCTTTTTTGTGTTCCTCTAGTGTTACCTTTTGTTACAATATGATGTATTGTGTTGTATTCTGATCCTTTGTAATCAGGTTCTGGGATCCTTGATAAAAACCCACTTTTTATATAACTTACCAAAAATAAGAATATTGTCAAACCTAAGAAAAGAGATACAAGATCTACATGACAAAAAATGAATATTAATCATAGAAAGATTATTTGGAGCATTTCTTTCTCACCACATAGAAACAATAAGCTTTCTTAGATGATGAAATTATAAAATTTATTTTTCTAAGAGGCCTTACCATAAATAACATAGAGGCATTAAATTTAATGGGTAGTGGTGACATTTCTAAATAAAACCTCTAGAGAATCATTAAGTTCTATACCAATTATTCATGAACATTATGTGGATCACAATATTCTAATATTAGAGCCAAATAAATTAGTTATATCACAAGATCTAAAGTCAACAACTTGTTATGAGGTATGAAGGATGATATTATTAGTACATTGTCTTATTCATTGAATATCATAAAAGCTAAATTTTTAGAGGAAAAAACCTTGGCAATGTATTGTCTGAGATGCAAGATGAAGCATGCATTACATGAATACCCCTTAGACAAAACATCCATATTTTTGATATGTTTTTATATGTATGGACCTAGAAAATTCCCAATTGTTGAAGAACTCAAGGTCAAAGTACTTAATGAATGATGTGAAGAAGCCGATAAAATTAACCAAAGGTATGCTTAGAAACCACAAAATCAAGGTACATCTAAAACCCAAACTTATTAAAATTTTCATTGTCCTTGTCATGAATGGGTTAATATGGGATGGGTATCATAATAATTTACATGGGCTCAACAATCCCATGACCAAGGCAAACACCATGAGAAACCCCCACTATAATAGGGAGGACAACCACCCCAAAAACAATGGGAAGGACAATAAATTCAACAAATTATCTATTTATGAACTAGCAAGGCCAAGTCAACATTCCAATACAACCAATTCCATGACAACCCACACTTCCTGCTCAACCTACATCAATTCCCAATTATAATAGGCCTTATTAACTTATTTATAATAATGATGTAGGTATCAATGTCATTCATCTAAATGATATTTAGTTAATATTAGAAAGGTTCTATCGAAGGGAAGGGGACACCTTACAAACTAGAGGAAGATAAAACCCATCCATTAGAGAATTTTCAATATAATGATATAATTACATAAGAAATTGTATATAACATAGAAGAGCAACCAACATAGAAACTAGAATCAAAATATTTAGCTCTTCTATTTCCCAAACATATAAAATAAATCTCCAAGCCAATTTCCAAACCAAGGTTTAATTTCTTAGAAGAACTTCATAGTTACAAGAATTAAGGAATGTTTCCATATATTCTAAGGTTGTGCATAAGCTCAATTTGGATGGCCTAGATGTAATAAAAAGAGTGACCTAGTCATAATACATGTGTTAGAGAAACTTGTAGACTAAACGATAGGGAAAACACTAATTCCTAAATATGATGATCCTAGAAGTCCAATGGTTAATGTTTGAATTAGGAATATTTTAATCCATAATATTTTATTGATTTAGGATATTCTATTAATGTAATAAAAAAACCACTTTGGAATAAATTGTATTATCTAATATTCAAGAAACCCTTATAGTATTACAATTGAATGATAGGTCAATTGTAGCACCTAAGAGATTAGTGGAGGATGTGATCATCACTACAGATTCTTGGGATTATCCTATAGATTTTGTCATACTTCATCTTAAAATATTCTTAAAAGGTTATTCTTTTATTTTAAGTAGACATTTTTTTATTATATGCACAAATGATTTTTGAAAGGATCTCCAAACCTTGTACAAAAGAGACTAAACCCCACCCAAAAAGAGGAATCCAAAATTACTTACATCCGATAATAATCAAGGAATTACCAATTAGAGGAATTATCCCTTCCAAAGCTAAACCAATACATAGGTAAGACCATACATAATTTAAAAATTCAAACAAATTGAAATTAAATCAAGATGTCAGAGATAACCAACCAAACACATATCAACAGTAGGACTTGAACCATGAACCGAGCCATGCACTAGTCCCATTATCCCCCATGAGGTCATTGCTTTACTAGGCCTGTAGCCCATCAGGGCAAGAATTTCTTCCATATTGGATATTGTGGCTTGCGAGGAAACAATAGCTTGGAGATATGAAATTTGGTGTGAAAACCCAAAATCAACAAGCACCCCTAAGTTTTGCAACCAAGTCATCAACAACAACTCGACTAGAGCAGGTAATTGTGTATGAGAGTAGATAATTATGTATGAGAGTAGATAGGAGACTAGATAGTTGTATTTTGAATATTTGGTATTGTAAGGTTACTTAGATTATTTTATATTTAAGTCTCATTGTCATGCATACTATTTCAAGAAACATATAAATGAAGGCTATGAAGAAAATATAGAAGATAATGCAAAACTAAAATATAATCAACAAAACACACTTTGGTCTTTAATACAAATATTTTTGTTCAACATTTCAAAATTTGATCAAGACTCTATTTGGGCATTCCAAATAGGGTGAAGCTCATTGCTAGGATGGTTTAGAGTTTGAAGTCCATAGATCAGTCTATTTTATGAGTTTGTTGATCAAGATTTTGATCAGTTTGGTGTTTCTTGGAAGGTTTAGAGTCATGTATAAGATTAAAAAAATCTAGAGTTCGATAGATTGATCAAGTTCTATGGTCAATTAAAACTTCCTTCTTGTCAAAGTACTAAGCACATTTTAGTTTTATTTTGGGATTATAATTTTTGGGTTGAGTCTCTAGCCTCATTATTGTGTTTTTTAGGTAGTAACCCCTATATAATGGTAGCAGGTCTTTGTAAGGGGTATACTTGTGTGTATGTGAATGACTAAATCTTGTGGTATATATGGTTTAGTCATTAAGGGGATTCTTGGAGTAGTTTAAGAATGTAGGTATGATCAACATAACTACATAATAGATGTATGTTAAAATTAAATTATTGGTTAAGATTTACCATGATCAAGTAGTTAACTACTCAAGGAATGCAATATGTTATATATTAAATAGCATATATAATTTATTTTACCGCAATGTAATTAATATTTTATAAGTATCTTGGGACACCCTACAAAAAAAAATAGAGTTGGTGCAAGGGACGATGACACTAATAAAATTTGGGATGAAATTTAGGCCCCATTTTTGTTGTTGTCATATTAGAGGGTGCATGTAACAACCCACCAAAACCAACTCAAGAGAGATAATTTTTTTAAAAGACAAGAAAGGTTCACAAAGAAGTCCCAATAATTTTCAGCATTGTAAGGCATAACTACATTTTGATTTCAATGTTGTTGTAGATGACACTCAACTGGATAGGAGTGGAAAAAATCCTACATTTTTGGGGTCCCTCACCATTTATGAAGGATACCAATAATGGTCCCCCCACCTTTATTATACCCTCATTGGTATAGGATAATTTGACAATGGAATAGAGATTATTCTTTAATGCCCATAACACTTAGAGGTGAATGTCTTTTCCCTAACCCCACATAAATTCATCTATGTAGGTCTATTCTGGCATAATCCTTTAGTTCTTAGTTACCACACCTTTGTAGCCTAACTAAGGTCATTACCACTCATTTAGTAATGAGCATGATCACTCGATCCTCACCATTCAAGGTACCACCACTATACTGTCATGTGAATGATTCTAAGGACCTCATTGATTTGGGATAGCCAAGCCTCATTGTACAACATGTATCATTCATAATCATCTAGGTATTGCATCACCATGACTCCTCCCACATTTGAAAATATCAAACTCTTGCATCACTGCAACTCCTTTCCAAATTCACAACTACTTGGTTATTGCATCACTTCAACTCCTTCCAAGATTGGGTTACCTTATTGACTGTAGGATTTTCTCTAATATGACTACATTTATGTCCAAAAACCCAAACATATCCCAATAGCATATAAATAAAGCAATAATTAACATATATCTCAAAATGAAATTAAGTGCTATATTAAAACATATTTAAATACAACACATTGCTAAACTAGGACTTATATCATTTCAATCATAGTACTAGCATTTAGCATTTCCATAATGAAAGAAAGAACCATCATCTAAAGAAATATAAATTCATAACCTATGGATTAAAATAATCACATTCTTCCATTTTCTCATATCTAGTCATTCAAAATATTTCTTAATAAATATTAACATTTAATCTTTCATTTTTGGATTAAATTCCACTAATAAAAAAATGTCAATAAGGCATTATATCGTATAGTTGTTGATTTTCAAAATAACTTTATATCCTCCAAGCAAAACTTCCAAGAATAGTTTCTTCTTCAAAACAACCTTAATACAATTTCTATCAATGGTTCATAGCTCCATCTTTGCTTCCAAGGTCCACTTCTTAGTAAATCAACCCCCTCAATCTTGATTGGAAATTTAGGAATTAGGACAACCCATGAATTGCATACTAACATGAACTAAGAAATAAAATATGCAATCATGCAACCGTGAATTTATGCAAAATATTCCCATACAACACATTAGGAAAATATTATACTTCTCTTGAATCAAAGTTTCCATAACTATCCAACTTCATCCATGTTAACATTCATGCAATATGATGTAATTCTTAACTAAGGCTATCTCATAATATTATTTAAATATTCTTTGATTATATATATTTTTAAAACAATATATCTAAAGTCAAAAGTAAACCATAAATTCTTTCACATAAAATTCTAGCATGATTAATATGTCTATTAACTATTAAATCTAATTTCCAACAACTCAAATCCATAAATCATTCATCCAACATAATAAGAAAAGAAGCCTTAATCTCTAATTTAAACCTAAAAGAACCTTAAAACATAAAGGTAATATTTATTTAGAGTAAAAATAATTCCAAATAACATCCTAACTGATACAAACATAAGATAGTACGAGCACAACTAAGAATGAATGTAGTTGAAATCAAGTGCAAGTGCGAGTTTAGCTAGGAGTGAGTGTAGCCAAGAGTGAGTGTATATGGGAGTGAATGCAAGCACAACTAAGAGTGAACATTGTTGAAAGTGAGTGTGAGCACAATCCAAGAGTGAGTGCAGCTAGAAGCGAGTGTGATCATGAGCTAGAAGTGAGTGCAACAAAAAATAGGAGTGTGAGTATAAGCTAGGTGTAAATGCAATCAGTAATGACTATGAGCATGAGCTAGAAGTAAGTGTAGCCAAAAAAAAGTGTGAGCACAAGTTGAGAGTGAGTGTAGCCAAAAGTGAGTGTGACCACGAGATGGAAGTGAGAAGGAAGTGTGAGTAGGAAATTAGAAAGTAGAAAGAAAAGTGTGATCAATGAACAAGTGCCACTTCTTGTTCCAGATATTAGAATAATTGAAAGGATTCATTTCATGAAAATCTACGTAACATGGAAATAAATTAATTTGTGAAAGTCCTTACTAAAAGTATGAATGGACAAGTTGGAAGTTTGTATGCCCTATCTAACAATAAGAGGAAGAGAGAATCTATGGCAAACCTAGTCTAGGTAGCATATTTTACACCAAATGTGATTATCAAAGATAAGATGATTGAGCATGATATAATGATTCTTAAAATTGATAAATTTTGATGTATAATGCTTAATGAGAAATTAACTACAAGAACTAAAATGAGCATGCAATATTAAGTATATGATAATGGAAATATCCTAAGCAAGTAAAACTCATGAGAAATGTCTATAATTACTCATAAAATAGCCATTAATGAAAGCTCACAAAAATTGTACAAGAAATTATAATCTACTAATGCATGCTATGAGCAATGTAATTTTATTGTACCAATTAAAATGCTTAGTCACAAGTATATAATAGTATGTGACTCTTTACTTTCCTACTCTAAGGACACATGCATTTTGTATGATAGACACTTGTGCACATGCACACCTAACTAATGACACTTGTGCATTACCTACACATTATTACATTACATAAAGTAAATACTAACTTAAGACACCTAATCTAACCATGTACCCATGGTGGTACATTGACATGTACCAAATAATGTAATATTCTCTAACATCCCCCTATATTACATTATTTGGTTATTGAAGACTTTAGTCTTCAATATGGATCTTAATATTTGTCTTCATTCTTCAAGTTGTAGACACCTAAAACATGTCATTTTGGTAGATAATATACTATAGCATTAATACAGGGTTTTACAGGTTGACCCAAAACCTTTTACAAAAATAAGCCCAAGGTTGTTGATGAACATATCCTTACTAAGGATCCTATATATGTAAAATCTACATGCCACCAAAGACATTACATTCGGTAAGGTACATATCCTATTATCAAAAAGAAACTTCCCATACAACATTTTGGGTATACCCCAAGAAAACACACATGCATCATAATTACAAAAAGAAACAGACACGGATCCCTTCCTTGAGACAATGGAGAAACAAAAAGCTGTAGACACACATAGCAGAGTACTAAAAAAACTCCCACAAGCTCTGTATTGACAATTACTCTTAATAATTCTTTGGTAATTGCTTTCTTCCATATATGACATGCTTTGGTACCACATACTATCTTGGCCAATCAGCCTTGGATAAGTGAACCTACTAGCTAGATTTATGGCGGTGGCTATCTAGTGGTCCACATGGCTTTGGTTCGAAGTCTTATATTGTCATTTCTTTCCTTCCATATGATTATAAACCAACCTTAAATTACTAATATGACTAGGAGACATGTTATTTGACATGTGATTGTCCCCATTAGTCTTTGTGGTATTTCCAAGCAACATCCACAAAGACTAACATATCAGATAATTTTTATTATGAGTCCAATTCAAAAAATAGATGGGAATACTCTTGGCCTTCAAAATTACAGTGTCTTCCTTGTTGGTAAATTTGACTATCATTCTTGGCATTCTTGTTGAATAATCTCCTCTAATTCACTCGGGACACCGTGTTCCCATTTGAAAAGTACATCACGATCGACACCCAAATTGGCCAACTTATCAGTAATTTTGTTAGCTTCCCGAAAGACATGTTGGGATTTTCTGTCCTATCTTCCCTAGAAAAGGATCCTAGCCTCTTCAATAATTGTTTTAATCTTCCACGGAGGTATTTTCCAATTATTGAGGAGATTTATAACATGCATGGAGTCTCCTATGATCAAATTGCCTTCTAATTCTTGAGTCATTTGAAGGCCTCTCCACATAGCTCTAGCTTCAGCTTCGTTGTTCATCCTTGTTCCGAAATATTCATAAAATGCAAACATCATATTCCCATTATGATCATGCACAATGCCACCAGTGCTTGCTCTGCCAGGATTATCCTTAGTCGCTCCATAAAAATTAAGCTTAAACCAACCCGTAGGAGGTGGAGACCACTTAACATTGGCTCTGGGGTTGACTATCCTAGGCATAGACTCATATAACAAGGTTAAGCTTAAATATTGAGCAATCGTTGTCTCCTGTATATGAGTTTTACAACTATCAAAAGGGATAAGGTTCACATTCTCGTTGGCAAAGGATAGGATCCTGACAATGATAGTTTGATGATCATGGATAGACTTATTAAAGACTCTATGGTTCCTTTCTAACCACACCTGCCAAAGATAGTGATTGAGAAAAATTTTCCATATGTATCTAAGTATTTGGCTTGAAAAGGGGCAAGGCCACTAGAACAAATCAAGTACGATGGCTATTTTAACCCATAAAATATTGAAGGCCTAAAAAAACCCACTTAGGACAGTCAAGGAAAAATGGCACTCAAAGAAAATGTGATAGATGGTCTCCCAATTAGCCTTGCACAAATAAAAATGATTAGTGATACAAATACCTTTACACATCATATTATCAATGGTTAGAATTCTTCCTTGGATAACCAGCCATGAAAAGACTACAATTTTTGGAATTAAATTTTTTATCCAAACTAAGTCCTTTTGGAGGACAAAATCCTCTTCATCAAGCAGAAGCTTGTAAGTTGATTTAATAGTGAACTGCCCATTTTTCGTAGGATCCTAGGTCACTTGATCTTCCTTGGGTCTCATGGGGATAAATTGTTGCCCAAGAATGTTACAAATATCATTTGATTCTACTTGAAATCCTTGAATCCTTATTTGTTTCCACTTCATTCTACCTCTGTCCTCAACCATATAATCGAAGACTTTTCTACCAATGAGTTCTTCTATGATATCTATGATTCGGGCTAAGTTAGGATATTGCATCAATGGTTCATCCTTAGCCCACTTGTCATTCTAGCAATTTATCCTCTCACCATTGCCTAAAACCCATATTAAACATTTTTGATGATTTCCTTACAATTGAGAATTGCTTTCCAAAATGCAGAACCTCTGATTGGAATTGAGTCACTTAGAAATTCCATATTTTGAAGATAATTTTGTTTTATGATAGCTGTCCATTCATTTTCTTCACCAGAAATGAGGCACCATGTCTGCTTGCTAGTAAAGCTAAATTTATATGAGCAATTATCCTCAGACCTAAGCCCCCATTTTCCTTGGGTCTGCACACTTTGGTCCATCCTACAAGGTGTATCATTTTTTTCTCCTCTGATCCAGTCCATACAAATTATTTTTTGGAGTTTCTCAATTTTTTGGAAAACCTTCACAAAGGCTTTGAAAATGGAGAGGAAATAGACTGGAATGCTCTGAAGAGAGGCCTTGGTGAAGGTCAACTTTCTTGCTTGAGATAGAAGATGACCTTTCCATCCAACAATTTTTTTTTGAATTCTTTCAATAACTCTTTCCCACATTGACTCTCTTGAAGAACCAATGAAAAGAGGGAGACCAAGATACAAAGTGGGGAGGTTTGCTATATCACACCCTAAAATTTTTGCAATCCTTCCTTACCTTTGAATGGGGGTGTTCAAGAAATATAACTTGCTTTTACTGAGAACTACTCATATGGGCATTCATAGACCATGTGACTAAACCTTGGGACCTTCCAAGTGCCAAAAGTGGTTTTCACCACTCATTTTGGGGTAGTTTTAGCCCATCCAAGCCTGGCCGCTATGAACCAGAGTGGCTGGATCCTGGCCACTGAAGCTCAGAGCGGCCAATCACTAGCCACTGTAGATGACAATGACTAAGCCCTAAATAGCAACTTGCCATCAAAATAGCCTAATATCGGGTGGAAGTGGTAGTTTGCATGCAATAAAGCTAAGTGGGGATAACTTTGCATTCCTCCTCACAGCCAGTCTACATGAGAGACTCAAGTCTAGGTTTAGACATCAGTTTAACTAGCCTTCAAAGGTAGAAAAAGACAAAAATTCTCATGCTAACATCTAGTGTATATGCAAAATTCAGTCCTAGGATTAGACATTGACCTAGGGCTTCAAAAACATTATAAGGTGCAAACCTAAGAGCACCAAAGGAGAGACTTTTTGTAGAGATACAATCGAGGAGAGCTTTTGACACTTGGAGAGCTTTTCTTGTAGCGAAGCCCTATCAAATCGAAGAGCAAATTGGAGTGCCTTTTAGGAGCAACGAAGTGTTGGCCGATTGAGAGGTTCATCATCTACAGGATATTCAACACATCGGGCATAAATGACAACCATTTCAACTTTAGCAACAATCCTAGATCCATAGCCTTGGAGCAATAGAGACAGGTTTTCATCTTAGCGGTCATTGTCTTGGATAGTGGCCCGTAGGCCTAGTCTAGGGTTCTTAGCATTAGTTTCTTTCATTTAGGCTTGTTACATGTTTTCACACCATTAGCATAGATCTGATTTATTGCATTTACTTGCATTCATAGCATTAGTTTCTATTGTCATTGAGCATATTTCTATTTATCATTAGGGTTATTGCTAACAACCTCATCCGGGGAGGCAATCTCGGATAGCTGAGTGTTTGTTGTTGTTTTCATGCTTGCAGGACTACAGGTTCACTAGACAGGTTATCAACATACGAAAGCAAGAGGATCCCTCTAGGAACTAGACCTAGAGAAGGAGGCATCTGTAAGCCCTCATACAGTTTCGTGTGCATCATCGGGAAGCCTATGAGAGTGCATCACCCCTTGCAAGGGGATACCATACATCTGCTACCCTATTTTGTAAAATATGTATCAAATGAAGGGAATCCCTTAGAGGGATCTATATGTAACCGAACTTGAGAAAAAGCAATAAAGAGCATTATTCATTCATTTCTTTGTATTTCGGTTGCATCTATTTTCACATATTTCATTTAATGCATGATTAAGTATAAATAAATCAAATAATATTCGCAAATAGAGTAGTGGACGGTGCACCACTTCCCCGGGGTCGCTATAGATGGCGATCATGGTGGGACCCCACCAAGTTTTTATTTTCTACCGATTTATTGAGTTAGTTTTTTGTGTGCAGGTTTAGCCGCTCTGGTCTACAATGGCCCATAGTCTTAGCCGCTCCTGCTAATGGCAAAAGAAGGCAATGGCCAAAACTAGAGTGCAGTAGAGGACAAAATCTCTATTCTCTGAGCTGGATTAGAGGTTGGTACAATTTTTTTGATGTTTTATGATCCTCTGTCTACTTCTGTTCTCCTAAAATAGTGAAATTAAGACACATTTTGATTTGGAAACTAAGGAATGGAAAGGAAAGAACTTGCATCTTGCATATTTTAGGGTTTTTCTTAGATTTCCACTAGGCGTTGCTAGGAACAACGGCTTATGCTTGTAAATTCCACCCTAGAATCCAGCGTGCTAGAAATCATGTGTTGGTTTGCTTGCTTTGAGGCCCTACTAAAGGCCATATCTACACAAAATAGAGTGCATCCATGAAACTCATATTAGTTTATGCATCTTTCTAAAAATTGAAACGTCATTTGTATTAGGCATATAAGAAAGCTGCATTTCTATTGTATGATGCATTTTATTTTATGCAAATTTAAAATGAACCCCACACACACACACATATTTTAAACATTGGGGAGTTGGATTTCATCACCAACCCTCAATTCAGTCCGGTGACGTTGGCATTCATCTCCTTCCACCGGCTTGCCCCCTAGATTTTCCTAGAATGGAATAAGGAACTTATTTATAGTGGTACTAAGTTACTCATGTTCAAGTTGTCTCCCACTATTGGAACAATCATTGGTTCAGAGTGGAAGAGCTAGGCGAACCCCCCACTAGGATTTAAGCGGTGTACCCTAGTCTCTTTTTGGGAAAATCATGTTTGGCATGAGTGTTCTTGATTCCCACTATGGATGAGTCTCCTCATTCTAAATCCAAAACAAGAGCAAGAAAATAAGAACAACAACACATCAAAATGCAACAAATAGTTTAGGGCACACATAAATTGGTAATCAAGATAAACACTTGCTTGATATTGTTTGGCTATCTTTAATTGCAACACAAAAGATTAATTCACAAACACAATGGTTAAAACTAGAAGTAAGCATCCTCGGTCCAATATCGAGGCAGAATCTGAAACAACACACACCCATAGGCGAAGTCATAGTAACATTGAAACACCTACTCATAAGACCGTGGGATGCAGTTCCATGAGCCTAAGAGGTGATAACTCAACCCGTGGGGGTTCTCCTCGAGAAACCCCAGTTAGGGAGACACATCATGGAAACAAATCACCTAAACACAATGAGGCTTCAAGGCCTCCTTCATCATGGAGATACGAGGAGGCCTCAAGGCCCTCCTCTAGACACACAGAAACTTCTCAAAGACATGAGGAGGCTTCAAGGGCCTCCTCTCCACATGGACATAAGAGGGGCTCTAGACCCCATTCTTCACATAGGGATGATGAGGTCTCCCCACCTCCATCCTCATGAAGGAATGGTGGGGCCACAAAGCCTTCATCACCAAAAAGACACACGAGAGTCACAACATCTCAAACTTCACATGGGACACTTAGAATAGATCTGCCCATTGAGGGGCATGAAACTAGAGCTACATCCAGTCATAGGCACCAAACAGAAGATACCCTTCACACAAGAGGAAGGATTCCAATATATTATGACCTCATTGGAGTAAATGGCACCCCACGGGATCAGCCATGGAAAACAAGATAGTTAGATGAGTTGGATCGGTTTCATTCGAGGCCAACTCCCAGAACCATAGCCACAAAAAATTTTGCATCTGGAAGTTCACAAAGTGTTACTTCTAAATGCACCACCCAACCTAGGGAAGCTTCAAAGTGACCCCATAGTACACATACAAAGTCTGATCATAGAGGCACTTATCAACACACTGAACAAGTTACATTAGCTAGCAAGAGCAAAGAAACAGCAGAAACCTCTTCGAGGAATCTACGAATCAGAACCACAAGAACAGAATCAGACAAACATGAGTCTTCTTTAACAGTGCAATCTGACCATGTGCGATGGTTAGAAAATGCATTGCATAAAGAGTGAGAGCTAGTGGAAGCTCTCGAGCATGACAAACAAAGAGAAAGGCTCTTGCACCAACATGAGCAACGTTTAAGAGAACAAGCTGAGCAGCTAGCTCGTATCAACCTACAAGTAAATGGTGATGATCACCAAAGAGATAAACGTGCTGACTCACCAAAAGAAGGGTGCACTAGGCAAGAAGACAACCCACAATGAAACCACCACTCAAATCATGAACAAAATCAAACTGGTGGGGAAAGGGTAAACATGGTAGATCAGGATCAAACACATCCTGAATCCCCTCGTAGGAGGGAAGAGAATAGAACAAGTCAAGTGGATAAAGGGTTACCTCCATTACCACCATGAGTAGGCCTACAAGAAGAGGAACTCCTTACCTCAAAGGCATTCTAGGCACTCACTAAAAAAATGAAGTCCTTTGAGAAGCAAGATACGGCTAGGAACCAACCAACATTGAGTAAAATACACAACCAACCATTGTGCCCATCAGTTCCTAGCCCTGCATATCCTAAGCACTTTGAGATGCCTAGGTTAGAAAAATTCAAGGGTGAAGAGGATGCACAAGAGCATGTTACCAATTTCATCAATGCATGTTTTCATCTTGAAGACAATGATGCTCTTATGCTGAGAACTTTCATTATGACATTTTTAGGGGCTGCCACCCAATGGTTCAACCAGCTTCCCAAGCACAACATATCCACTTTTGAACAACTAGTAAATGCTTTCCTAAAATGTTTCTCCTTTGGTGCTAAGAAGAAGGTGAACCTTTCAGACCTGGCCAACTTAAAACATTATGATGATGAGCCAGTAATGGATTATGGGGATAGATGGAGAAAAGTCATGGTAAAGTTATCATTCTCCGTCCCCATAGAAGAAATCATCTGCATGTTCACCAAGAGTTGTTCTAAACACATCTCCCTCTTGTTACAACTTCAACAATATCCTTCATTTGAGGAAGCCTTGGCATAGGCCAAACTCATTGAGGACATAAAAGTAGATGAGGGAACCATCAAGCTCCGAACCAAGAAGGAGTGGAACAAAAATGGCAAGAATGACAAATATAAGCAGAAGCAGGCAAACCCTGCTCTAGTTAATCAAGTAGTATTGGTTGCACCTAAATATGGGGTTGCGTAGCAACCCTAGAATTATCAAGCACAACCCCCACCATCCAATTATGATCAAAAGAACAATCAGGGGTAAAATAGAGAATGCAAGCCACCTCACTATTTTACACCTCTATCAGAGTCAATGCAATCAATTTTCAACTAGTTGAGCGAGGTTAGGAAGATCAAATTTCTTGATGTACCTCTTTTAGATCCCAACCATCCTAAGCCAAAAGGATATAGGGAAGATCAGTTTTGCCCTTATCATAGAATACTAGGGCATGACATTGAAGTGTGCATTGGTTTCAAGAACCAGGTGCAAAATATGATTGAAGCAGGAGAACTTAAAGTTGACAACCCATTGGCTCCCGATAATAGAGATATGGGCATATACAAAAACCCACTGCCAAACCATGAGGTCCCTAGAGGGCAAGGTGCCCAAGTCAATCAGGTCTGAATCGATACACCTACCCATGGATGCATTGGGATGGTTGAAATTGTCAACATAGCAACCAGGAGTAGATGATATGGTCAACCATAGCCTCCTATGGCTCCCATTAATGTCCCAGCTACACCTAGGTAGAGGCAAGGGCAAAACAACCTTCCAGGTCCACCAACCCGACCTATGGTAACTGTTCGGAGTAGACTAGAACAAAACTTACAAATGACTCCGACCAAGCTATCTATCTATGAGCTCATACAATAGTCCCCAAAGCATAGGGAGACTTTGATGGATATTTTGAGATCAATTGAGCTCCAACCACAAGATTCAAATGCATTCACTCATTTTGTGGGACAAGTACAACAATGCCAAGAACCTATAATTCGATTTTATGATCATGAGATTAAGATAGTACCTACTACCTTACTAGACCCTCCACTGCACATTGTTGCATCAGTCAATGATTTACCTTTTAAGTGGGTCTTGATCGATACAGGTTCATCAATCAACATCATCACAACAACAACAATAGGGCACCTTAAGATCCCCAAATCCAATATCATTCCAGGAGCCTACACGTTAAGAGCTTTCAATGATGCTTTATGCTCTACTATGGGAATGATAGTCCTACCCATTAAGGTGGGGCATAAGACCATCCCTGTGATGTGTCATGTCTTGGAAGGGGCCATGCAATACAACATCCTCCTAGGACATCCCTGGATAAGAGATATGAAGTGTGTGCCTTCGATTTTACACCAATGTGTCAAGTATGTGCACGATGACAAAGTCTATGTAGTTTTGGTTGATGAAGAGCCATTCAAATATGTCCATCAGGTGGATCTTCCAGGAGATTTTGTGATTCCTTCCACCCACCTGTATGTAGGACCTTCATCTCCAACTATGCAACTAGATGATAGAGACAAAGGGGTATGAAAAGACCCATCCACATCGGCACCTCCTCTTGCACCCAAAACAACTGATGCTTCTAAGAGACCATCAATGTCTAAACCTAAAGATAATCAGAAGCTAAAGGTACCCTTAATAGAGGAAGAAAATCCCAAGGAATTGCTAACTATAGCCATTGCAGAAATCCCAAGTCCCATGGAAGAAGAAGATCTCCAGGATCAAGCCGAGGAAATACTAGAACCCACTTCGCCAGTGTCGTCTGTAGGGTCATCCACATCACATGCAACAATACACTTGGAAAGTACAGGGATAGGAGAGTACCTTGTGTAGAACATAACATTCATGCCCATAATTGAGTCTACACAAGACATGGGATGGCCAAAAGACCTAAGACCACCAGTGGGAATAGTGGTTCCACTTGGAATCCCTCCCAACTAGACCAACTTTATCTATGCTGGCCTGGACTGCGCCCATGAGTCTTCAGACGTAGAAGAGGACAATGATGAACTATTCACTATTAATGTTCATTACCTCTCTAATCCTGAGTTTTCTCTAAGATACTTTGAACATTACCATTGGCATGGCTACGGTCTTGGTATATATGAGCAGGGGTGTAGGCATCCATGCAAGCCACAATACCAACTTCCCACTGACAATTTTGGGTTAGGCTACCACATCAAAGGTCAAGATGACTCTCTAGCAGCATCCTTGGATAGATTAAGCTTGGGGTTAGGAGAAGACATCAATTTTATTCCTTATCACCCACCAAGTACAAGACATCTGATCAACAGACAAGTGGTCATAGTAAACATACCACCACCAGAGATTTATCATCCAAACTTCTCAATTGATGCCACCCCTATAGGTTGCATCTTGTGGGATGAAGAGTAAGAAGAAAATGGATATGGGGCAAGCGATGATGAAGTACAGGTAAGCTTAGCCTATCATGGGCCTCACTATTTACAAAGCCTTACCTGGTCCAGCCACAATGAGAGTGGATACATATCGGATGAAAGTGGCTATGAGTCAGAGGACTCAATAGAAAGAGCCTACCTAGGGCCAAGGCAGTGGTCCCATAGCTTGGGGTAAGAGACTAATGCAAATAGCATCTTCATAAGTGATGAAGAATATGAGGATGAGATAGAGATGGCCTACTTGGGGCCAAGACACGTGCCCCTTGTCTTAGGGCCACATACCAATGCCAATGGTTTTTGGATAAGTGATGATGACTATGAAGATGAGACTGAGATGGCTTATCTTGGGCCTCACCACTTGTGGTAAGTCAACATGTTGGTAGAAAGAGAAGTGGCACTTCATGCCATAGACCCTGGCTTGCAGTTTTTGGGGAGACCTGTCGACTTAGATGCCATTTACCATGCGATCAATCCCCCTCTCCCTACGTTCAGAGAGCTCTTGGAACCCAATGATCCTATTATCCGGCCTGCTCATGGGCCAGATCCAAAGATTCCTTTTCCTCCAGAGCCTCAATGCGAGTATGGAGGGAAAACCTCTGAGACAATATTTCACCCATGTGGTCCTGGAGATTTCATTCCATCCATCAACACAATCTCCATTGATTTGACCACTCCACTTCAAAACCCAATAGATCCTACTAAACCATTGTATCTTGATATAGATGCTATTGATTGGGATCACGCTGATTCACCTATAGAGCCTGGGGATATTTTCCCTAATGAAGAGATGTTACAACCATTTCATTTTGCACCAGGCTATGCATATGACGTATTCCATGCTGGTTTGGATCCCGAGTCAGTAGGACCTATAAATCCCATCGATGACATTCATTTGATACCCATGCCTCACCAGCTAGAGGATGGGTCGCATATGGCTATAGAAGTAACTTTCGAGGTGGACATCAGTGATGATCCTACTCAACCAAAGAAATTCAAGTTCGGAGAAAGTCTATCTCCAGAGGAACAAGCCATTATAATCCCTCTACTTAAGGAGAGGCCTAATATTTTTGCTTGGACCTACAAAGACATGCCAGGGCTTGATCCAAAGTTAGTTGTACACAACCTTTCATTGGATCCCATGAAGAATCCGATCAAGCAAAAGCTAAGGAAAATGCATCCAACCGTCACTTTGATGGTGAAGAATGAGTTGCAAAAACTATTGGATGTGATCTTTATCATTCCCATCGACTATCCTGAATGGGTATCAAACATGGTGCCCATGGGAAAGCCGGATGGAAGAATCTGTATTTGTACGGACTTCAGAGACTTGAATAGGGCAACTCCAAAGGATTCATTCCCATTGCCTAACATAGATGCTCTTGTAGATGCCACCATAGGTCATGAGATGCTCTCCCTAATGGATGGTTTTTCTGGTTACAATCAAATCAGAATTAAACCCGAAGACCAACACAAAACCGCTTTTATTACTCCATGGGGAACATTCTGTTACAAGGTGATGCCATTCGGCCTTAAAAATTTTGGTGCCACATATCAGCGGGCCATGACATACATCTTTCATGACTATATGCATAAAATCTTAGAGGACTACATGGATGACTTATTGGCCAAGTCTTTATTACGGCAAGAGCACGCTGAAATCCTTAAGAAAGTCTTTGATCGCCTCATTGAGCACAATGTCAGATTGAATCCTAAGAAGTGTGTGTTTGGCGTAACTTTTGGTAAGCTCTTGGGGTTCATCATTTCTAAGCGAGGCATTGAAGTCGATCCTACAAAGGTAAAGGCTATATTGGAAATGGCCACCCCTACCAACATTAGGGAGTTAAGAAGCCTACAAGGCAAGGTAGCATCCATAAAATGATTCATTGCGCAATTATCAGATAAATTTCAACCCATGAATCGGCTGCTATGCAAAGGAGTCCCTTTTCATTGGGACAAAGAATGCCAACAAGCCTTTGCAGAGATCAAAACTTACCTAGCAACACCACCAGTATTAGCTCCACCAAGGCCAGACGTACCATTTTTACTATACATATCGGCTACTTGATTTTACTTTGGGCACCATGTTGGCCCAAAATAATGCACAAGATAAAGAGCAAGCCATATATTACATCAGTCGCACCTTGGTGAGTTACGAGCTAGGATATGCGTATGTAGAAAAGTTGTGTTTGGCAGTGGTCTTTGCGACCAAAAATTTGCGACACTACATGTTGAGCCATACGACCTACGTCATATCCAAACAAAATCCTTTGCAGTACATGATGAACAAGACCTATCACAATACACGTACTACAAAATGGATCATGCTATTGATAGAATTTGACCTAGAATTCATAAGCCAAAATTCCATCAAGGGACAAGTCATAGCTGATCAATTAGCAGAGGCACCTCTTCAGGATAGCAAGCCTCTCACCATAGAATTGCTCGATGATGCAGTATTTGCATTATCAGATCCACCAGAACTCGAAGAACCTGAGAAAGAAAGAGACATGGCATTGTTCTTCGATGGTTCAAAGTGCGAGCAAGGGGGTGGAGCAGGGATTGTCTTTATCACACCGCAGGGTGCTCCATTACCCTTATCATTCAAACTAGACTTCCCTTGCACAAATAATAACACCGAGTATGAGGCCCTGATCTTAGGACTTCAAACAACCACCACAATGGGCATTAAAATATTGAATATCTTTGGTGACTCCTTGCTCATAGTTAATCAAGTCAAGGGTTTGTTCCAATGTCGATGCCCAATCCTGAAATCATACAAGGAACTTGTTGACACCTACCTAGCCTAGCTGGAATGGTATGACATCGAGGCAATCCCTCATACATCAAATAGATTTGTGGACACCATGGCATCCTTGGGATATTTAATCCCTCAGAATCCATCTATGGATTTCACAACCATTCATGTTAAAGTGCTCTCGCACTCTACGATACAACGTGAGGCTTTTGATAATCAAGAATCAGTCAACATGGTCAATATCAAACCAAATATGGATTGGTCCTTCAGAGCTAGAGATTTCTTGCAAATGGCACCTTGGGGGTCATTGATCTCTCAAGGTCCTAAGGAGTGTGGCACAACCATTCACCATAGGGTTGTTTCTCAATATGTATTCACAAGCTCAGGAATGCAGGAGGAACAGGTCATCTTTTCTATAGAAGTTGTGGCTTATCAAGATTGGCTTTCCCAGTTATGGGACTTCCTAAAGCTTGGAATGGTACCACAAGGCCTATCGCATGTTGAAAGATAAACATTTAAATAGAAGGCAACAAGGTACATCTTATTGGGAGAGATCCTTTATAGACGAGGTTATGATGGAATGCTCCTCCATTGCCTTGAGCCGTAGGAAGCATCCTGGGCAATTTTGCAGGCTCACGATGGTACGTGTGGTGGTCACTTTAGTGGCATGGCCATCGTTAAGCGCATCTTGAGAATGGGTTACTATTGGCCCACTATGGAAAAATACTATTGTGAGTATGTCAAGAAATGCGTTAAATGCCAGCATCACGCAAACCTCACACACTTGCCATCCCAAGCCTTGCAACCCATCCAGGCAGCATGGCCCTTCTCACAGTGGGGACTAGACTTAGTTGGGAAGATCTCACCCCCATCCTTAGGCCAACACACATTCATCATTATGGCCACTGAGTATTTCACCAAATGGGTCGAAGCGATCCCCTTGACATCGACAACTGGACCAAGGATTACGGAGTTTATACTCCACAATATCATAAGTCATTTTGGGGTCCCTTCAAAAATAATATCGGATAATGGGCCATCTTTCAAGAACAAAAATATGTGTGCTTTGATGAACAAATACCATATTCAACATAATTTTTCAACACCCTATTATCCACAAGCAAATGGGCAAGCAGAAGCCTCAAACAAAACAATAGTCTCCATCTTGAGGAAGATGGTGAAAGATAATCATAAGGATTGGCATCTACAATTACCTCTTGCATTATGGGCATACAGGACTAGTGTGCGGACGCCCACTAGGGCAACACCATTTTCACTTGTATATGGCACTGAGGCCATCATGCCCCTAGAGTTGGAAATTCCAACCCTACGCATAGCATTGAAGGACTTCATAGATGATGACACCACGCGGCAAGGCCACCTTGATCAATTAATGCTTCTTGATGAACATCGAGTCAATGCCTTGGAGCATCTCCATGTTTATCAGGGTCACCTTGCGCGAGCTTACAATAGTAAAGTCCACTTAAGAGAATTCAAATTTGGGGATCTTGTGCTCAAAGAAAACCAACAAAACTCAAATCTTCCTCCGCACCTACGAGACAAATTTATGGTAAATTGGATAGGCCCATACATAATCTCGAAAAGGGTTGGGCTTGGAGCATATCACCTCACATCATTGGGTGGTTTTGAAGAGCCTGAGCCTCTCAATATCATTCACTTGAAGGTATTTTATACATAAAATACAAAAACATTCAAATATGTCATAAAATACAAAAACAATACAAAGCATTAAAATTACAAACAAATCATAAAAACATAAAAGATTCAAAAAAAAAAATGCTCCAAGGGTATCTTTATGCCGCTTGGTCAAGATTCAATCAAAAATGCTCCAAGGGTATCTTTACGCCACTTGGTCAAAATTCAATCAAAAATGCTCCAAGGGTATCTTCATACCGCTTGGTCACCTCAATCAAAAATGCTCCAAGGGTATCCAAGCCACTTGGTCAAAATCAATCAAAAATGCTCCAAGGGTATCTTCATGCCGCTTGGTCACCTCAATCAAAAATGCTCCAAGGGTATCTAAGCCACTTGGTCAAAATCAATCAAAATGCTCCAAGGGTATCTGTTCCGCTTGGTCAAACCCTAAAATCCCCAAAGGCACAATAAGCCCTTTGGTCAAAATAATCAAAAATACAAAAACAATGCAAAAATAAAAAATACAAAAACATTTGCATCTTACACCTGCATCCATATAGTTGCATTGCATTGAACATCCCCATCCATTGCATTTGCATTATGATAGGTTATGATCACAATCTTGCAAATGATGCCACAATTTGTATCACAACCACACATACTCAAATCCATATTCACCCATTCATCCATGTGTGTAACTGTGTTTTTCAACACAACCACTTCTTGTTGCTATAAGGAATAGGCTAAGGTTTTCCGGTCATTCAACCATATCTAGTGGTCTTAGAAAGCTTTTGTGGAAAGCCATCTTGATTAGTAGAGGGTGAGGTCTAGTGGTGATAGTGCCTAGCATACTTCAGAATCCCATCACTAATTAAAAACACTAAAATCCTAGTTGGTACAAGGGAAAGATAAAAGCTGCAAAAGTGGTCTAGGTTACCTTAAGTGAAAAGGGTCTTCCTTGCTTATCCCCCTGTGCGACCGGTTCAAAGGTGCTAAGAATTGGCAAAAGGACAAGTTCCACCCTACCCAAAAACAAGTGATTATCATCACTACATAAATCCCTTGCTTTCATTAAAACAAGCAAAATCCCAAAATCAAGCAAAATTCAAAGTCAAAACAAACAAGTGATTATCATCCCTACATAGATCCCTTGCTCAAGAGAAAAATAAATCAATAAAAAATAAATAGTGATTTTCATCACTAAGCATGAGCAAGTATCCCAAATAAAATGAAGAAAATAAGGGAATGGAGCTTGAATCCTTGGAATTCTCAGCATTGTACAAACCAGAAGGAGATCCCCATTACAAGTTTGGTGTACAACCAACTTGGCAATGGTGGTGTCCTTACGCATGATGATATGTCTATCACAATAGCATCTTGCATTTGTGTAGACCAATGTTTGCATGTGGATGAGCTAGCTTTGGGTAACCCAATACTGCCTAGTGGTATAGTCCAACTAAGTCCAACACAGGATCAGATGAACAATTGAGGATCCCCGATCTTAGCAATGGGCTGAAAGAATCCCACCTAACATCAGAGGAAATGCTTGAGTTCTATCTAAATATATTCATTTGCACACACAGGGATAATGAATATCTAGGTCCATGATGAAAGCCTTGCTTTTTCAAAAGTCTTGTATGGTCAGTACACAACTGTTGATAGGGTAACTAGAGTGTTTGAGTCTCGAGAAAAACCTCAAAACTTCCTACATAGCAACAAATCACATCATCAATTTTTCTTTATGAGGTTTGGTGAATTAAAGGGTGTTAGAAGAGTAGGTTAGATACCGGATAGATGTCAAAAATGATATTTACACGACCACTGACTATTTTGAATCTTTTAAATTATTGAAGCTTATCAAGAAAATACATACATTCCACGCCATTGCATTTCACATATGGATGATCAAATAATTAATTCTTGTGATAAGAGTGATTATTTACATTCATAACTAATATACTTTCTGTGGTGTCACCCATTAGATTGTGAAACTCATATCATATGCATTCCTTATGATTGAAGCATATAGGTTCATGCACATTAGACCAAAAACCATGTAGATAATGCATTACACACTTGCATTTACCATGACATAACACAAGTCGAATGCATACAACTAAAGCAAAAATTAAACATGCATTTAACAATAACATTGCATCCACAAATACATAGTTCATAACTCGTCCATTTACATCTAAAATCACAATCATTGCATCCACATGCATTACATCATAAAGCGGTAAGCAATTCATATAGGCAATATCCATATGCACCACATCATATAGCCATAATCAAAACACGTAAAACCCCATAAGCATCCACATATGCATACATCATAATCCATCTATGCACACAATCATAAATCCATCACTAAGTCAACTCATGATACATCACATCATGACATGATAATCAGATCATATAAGCATCTACATAAGCATCCATCCAAATATCCACATCATCATAAATATCACCTATCATCTAAAACATACATCAACCCATCATAACACCATAATCACATCACATAAATAAAACATAAACATAAGCAATAAATGATACACATAATGAATCATAATATGAAAATATCTCATATATAAATGTGTGAATCAAGTACATAGATGTACAAAATTCCCATGGGCTACAGTCATGTAGGTCAGCTAACCTCAAAAATAAAAGCCAAAGTACATCATGAATCAAACCGGGCCTACGCCCCTTGGGTCACCACCCCTTGTGGCTGGATCTCGAGTAGAATGGTGTGAAGCCACTGGTCTCTCTGCATGGGCCTGAGTCCTCTAGCTCGGCCTAATTGAAGACTACCCCGAGGTAGAGCGCCTGCTAACCTATGATCCACCTACACCTAGCCTCTCCCTAGGAATGGCTCCTAGCCTCCTGATCTACCATAGGAGAGTGGCAATGTAGGTTGCATCATCAGAGATATGTGCATCACACTCATCCAACAAGCCCTACAGATGCCTATTCTCTACCCCTGGATCCACCCCTATAGGACCCTATGGTATAGGAGGAGCAACAACAACCTATGCTCCTAGTAGCAGCACTCTCGGTAGCATCTAGAAAATCTTATATCTATGTCGTGAGTTGTGCTATAGTGGCATCTCACTCCTGTACCTAGATCTTGGTCGACTGGAGCTCAACCTCTATAGAAGGAACAACCACAACCTACATCCTGGTAGCACCACTCTCGATAGAAGACTACAATGCCTGTATCTATGTCATGAGTTGTGCTATAGTAGCATCTCGCTATGATATGGTGGCATCTCACCATTGTACCTAGATCTTGGTCGACTAGAGCTCAACCTCTACCTCATGTAGCTACACCCTAAGAGGAGAATCTCTCTCCTCGAGATCCAACTCCTCCTCCTCCTCCTCAGGATCCTCCCACTCCTTCGCTACTTCCTACTCTATCGGTTGGCCCCATCCCTCGATCCTAGATTAGACTCTTTGCCCTACTAGATCTGTGCCTCCATCACCACCATCATCCTCGTGGCCCTAGTTGCCATCACCATGCCATCAACAGTAGCCAAGCCGTAGGCCAAAATGGTCGCTTTGTGCGGTAGAAACTGATGGGTGATGTGACAAATGTGTATGCCCCAGGCTAGAAACATCTAAAAAAATGCAAAAACAATAAAAATATGGTAAGCCCACCAAAACAAATCCTAAACTAAGCCTATCTATGGGTTTGGTTCGTTGCCAACAAGTTTAGTGAGGTTCATTCAACGATTACTTAATGTGGTTTATTTTTACTAAAAAATGAGTAGGGTTAGGGTTTCAAAGAGTACCCAAGAAGCTTTGACTCCTCCACTCATAGACGCCTCACCTCGCATAGCCATGGTCCTCATCGATGAGCCCTCCAAGTCGCAATAAGTCACTTTCACCCCAGATCTCTGAAAAGCAAATTGATAGATAGAGAAAGTGAAAAGTCAAAACCCTAGGCTTCTTTTATATTTCCCAAGTTAGGTCTCAGCCACTGCTATCATCAACGACCCACAATTACTGGATGCTTAGGTCGAGAGTAGCCATGAACATGCATTTAGGGGTCGATGGAGCTGACAAAATCCAACAACACATGCACATACAAGAAAATTCCTTCCAATAGGAATAGCAAAAAAAAGTCAAAAAAGCACATTTTGATAATTCATAAACATCATAATGATCAAAATAACAAAAAAATCACATAAAAACAAAATCTCAAGTAAGCCTCATATCCAGTTACTTACTCTATCAACTCAGTGGTTGTAGCGATTTGTACTCCATGCAATTCGGTGAGATGAGTGAGTTACCATAGGGCTACTTGGGGAAAATTAATCATTTTGTAATGGTGATGTACCCCCCTCAATCTTGAAGAAGACCAATATGGTTGTACTTCTCCATGGGTACGATGGAATCATCTTAATTCCTTTATGATATTACAACATTGAGCCAAGTTATTGAACATAGGCCTAAATAGAATCACTCATCATAACTCCCTAAGAAGGCTATTTGTGGTTGGAGCACTCCCCGAGATAGGGATTAATGATAATCATAAATAGTGAAGTCACACTTGGATGGGGGATTGACCATTAAAAAAGAAAAATGCTAGAAAGGAGTCAAACTAGTCATATTGGTCAAGCGACTTATCCCTTCATTCATTACCCTTCCCTCATCAATTTATTTTGTGAGGAGGTAGTTCAAATCTTCAAGTAATCATAATCAAAGTCAACCAAATATCACTCAATCATATCAATATCATATTCGTCCTACAAATAATTGCAAGAAACTATCACAAAACTTCCTCTCATTTGTTGGGTTCATAAGCAAATACAACATGCTAATTCATAGCTCTCCTCTGGTCAATTCTATAGTAGTGACATAAGCTACCTAATTGCATTTGAGGAATGAGTGCAAGTAAACATGTGCAATCTTCTTGTAGAATTAAGCCTTCAATTAGGTTGAAGCAATGATTCAGGGATGCATGCGATCTTGCATGGCTAGGCCATCCAACATTGATTAGACCAATGATCATCATACACCCTACAAACATAGTAGTCTACATTTTTGCTTCGCGACGTGTCTTTTCTAGATAGTGCATCCCAAAAAGGGGCATCTGTAGACATATAAAATATGTCATGTTTAGGAGAACTACTCATATGGGCATTCATAGACCATATGACTAAACCTTAGAATTTTGCAAGTTCCAAAAGTAGTTTTCACCACTCATTTTGGGGCAGTTTTAACCCATCCAAGCCTAGCCGCTATGAACCAGAGCGGTTGGATCTTGGCCACTAAAGATCAGAGTAGCCAATGACTAGCCACTGTAGATGACAATGACTAAGCTTTAAAATACAACTTGTCATCAAAATAGCCTAATATAGGGTGGAAGTGGCAGTTTGCATGCAATAAGGCCGAGTGGGGATAACTTTGCATTCCTCCTCACAACAAATCCACATGAGATACTCAAGTCTAGATTTAGATATCAGTTAACTGGCCCTCAAGGGCAGACAAAGACTTAAATTCTCATGCTAATAAATAGTTCATATACATGATTCAGTCCTAGGATTTTTTAGACCTAAACCTAAGCCCTCAACACATTATAAGGTGCAAACCTAAGAGCACCAAAGGGAGGACTTTTTGATGAGAATTTCAAAGACTTTTCAGAGATATTTTGACACTTAGAGAGCTTTTCTTGTAGTGAAGCCCTATCAAATCGAAGAGCAAATTAGAGTACCTTTTAGAAATAATGAAGTGCTGGACGATTGAGGGTTCATCATCTACAATATATTCAACACATCGGACATAAATTATAGCCATTTCAACTTTAGCAACATTCCTATTACCATAGCCTTGGAACAATAAAAATAAGTTTTCATCTTAACAGTCGCTATCTCGGGTAGTGGCCCGCAGGCCTAGCCTAGGGTTCTTAGCATTACTTTCTTTCATTTAAGCTTGTTACATGCTTTCACGTCATTAGCATAGATCTAATTTATTGCATTTGCTTGCATTCTTGGCATTAGTTTCTATTGTCATTAAACATATTCCTGTTTATCATTAGGATTATTGCTAAAAACCTTATCTGGGGAGGCAATATCAGACAGCTGAGTTTTTGCTGTTATTTTCATGCTTGCAGGACTATAGGTTCATTAGACAGGTTATCAACATACAAAAGAAAAAGGATTCCTCTAGGAGATAGAACCAAAGAATGAGGTATCTGTAAGCCCTCATACAATTCTGTGTACATCACCAGGAATCCTGTGAGAGTGCATCACTCATTACAAGGGATATCATACATCTGCTATCCTATTTTGTAGAATTTGTATCAAATGAAGGAAATCCCTTAGAGGGATCTATATGTAACTGAACTTGAGAAAAAGCAATAAAAAACATTATTCATTCATTTCTTTGTATTTCAATTGCATATATTTTCACATATTTAATTTAATGCATGATTAAGGATATATAAATCAAATAATATTCACAAATAGAGTAGTGGACGGTGCGCTGCTTCCTTGGGGTCGTGACACAAGTGACCTTGCATTTGATCTTCTACTTGAGCTTCATATTTTTTCTTGAATTTGTATTCTGATTTTGGCACTATTACTATTTTCCTTCTAATTCTATTGTCAAAGAAGTTCATACCTTTCTTGTGCCCATATCTAAACTTTGAGAAATATATTTGAGAAAATACATTAATGGATTTTCTTGTCATTGTGTATATCCATTCAAAAAAATATTTTTCTTTGTACCAACAATGTCTTTGAGAATGATTGGTACCTCCACAAATTTTACAACTATGGATATTCCAACATCTCTCTATTTTATGTCCATATATACTATAATGACTACATCTATTTTCTATTACCAAATCCCTTTGACCATTCTATCCTTCATTGCAATAGTTCCTATCAATATTTGTCATTGATTTGATATCACTATTTCCTGTCACAAACTTAGTTCCTTGCTTATTGTTGCTAGTCTGACCTGTATATTTAAGACCTTCACATTTAGATCTCATTTCTAGTGTAATTGGTTCTTTTATTTCCTTTTCATGTTTTCCTAAACCTATATCTTTATATCTCATCAAATTTGAACCAAATCCTTTAGTATACCTTTCAAAATGACCAATACAATCATTAGACTGATCTCTATCAATATCAATACAATTCTGAGCATTACTATATCTATCATAATTTGAATTTATGCCTTCATAAATTCTAATAGCATAAGTTTTTTTTGAATATTCATGAACTGTATTCAAATCACTTGTATCACATATAGTATCAATATTTGCAATAGGTTTTATTTTTGTCATGAATTCTAAATCACTAGTGTCATTGCTTGCATTACAATATTTCCTTTCATTTTGACTAGAATCATAGTTTACATCTTTTTCTTTTGAAGAAGATCACTAGTATCACAACATGCATCAATCATCAATGGTTTTTATTCTATAGTATTGCAATATGAATCTATCATCATGGACCTTAAATCATTTGTATCATTAGAAGCATCTTTCATCATTGTTTTATTCCTTACTTCTTCAATATTTTCTTATTTCTGATCTTACCTTTGAGATCTTCATTAGAAAGTAATACTATCTTCATTAGTGCTCCTATATCAATATGCAATGTGAAAATATTTTTAGAGTCTTAAATTGCTTCTTCAAGCTTTGAATTTAGATATTTTTGAAGCATTAAATTTTTTTCATCTTTTGCTTCTCTCATGATTGTAAGATTTTCTTTTCTTTTATTGATATACCCTTTTGTCCTTCAATGTTTGGTATCATGTATTTGATACAAAGTTTCAAATTTTGCAATATTTCCTTAGTTTCTTCTAAGGAGTCATCTTCAATGTATAATGGTTCTTCTTGAAAACATAAGTTTCCTATTTCAATTGTTTTCAACTCATGTATTTATATTTCTATTTTTTGATCATTTGTTTTCTTCTTCATTTTATTTTTCTTTGCCATGTCCCTTTGAAGTAGACTACCTTATAGCTCCCTAGGTTTGAATGAAAGTTTACTAATGGTAATTTTGATACAACCTTCAATTTTCAATTCTCTAAAATTTTGTTTGAATGCTTTATTTCTCCTTAGTGTCAATATAATTTTCAATTTGTATTCTTTAAAATTAATTCCTTATTTCTCCTAAATATTGTATATATGATTAAATAGGTTCTAAAAAACCTAATTTTATGTAAAAGTTATTTTGGCTCAAAATAGAATTTTGTAAACTATATTTGCAATTTTGTAATCCTAATTTGATGTAGGAATCCTTATCTCTCCAAATTTCAAAATATTTGCAAATATTAAAATGCTTTACAAAATTTAATAGTCCAATTATAAATCTTCCAAATAATTTCTCAAATCTCTATAAAACTTTTCAAATTGCATTAATAAAGATTCTAGAGTTTTTATTTTTAACTTTCAATCCTTATACCTCCAATATTTCAATTAATCAAGGTGAAAAAAAATTAAATTCAACTCTTAGAAAAAATAATTATTAATTATCCCATATAACTCCCATAGTAGAAAATTAAAAGCTAGATTGAATTTTACCTCCAATGAGCACACTATTTTTTGTGTTCTAATGTTTGATCTCTCAGTTTAATGATGCTCCTCTTGAAGCCCTCCTTATCATTGCTAGATTTTGATATGTGCACTACCTTGCAATGGAACCTAATGACACATTTTTTTTACGCATTACCACAAACCCATTCTCGTATGTTATACACTAACATTGTTAATATTTTCCATGCATTGAAATCGCTTGGGAATGTGATACCTAGACTCTACCATTCTTTAGCTATGCCACTCTAATTAGGAATTGATATAGATCACACTAGATGTTGTCATCTTGCAACAACCCTGCTAGAAAATTTATTATTTACACTTAATTTTTCTTTTAGAATGTAGTATTACTGATGTATTTGTGGATGCAAAAACATGTATCCATATTTAGGCATATAGTTCAAAAGAACCCGATACCCTCCTTCAGGCGGGATGTTGAAGGTTGACCGCAAGAGGTAAGGGGGAATATGATGGAGGTGTGAAAAAGCACCATGGCTCATGAGTACATGGAAGCTCACAATAACATTCATGTAGTTGCATCCATATAGTTGCATTTTATATATTTGATTTCCAATCATATGTGTGCCATGATTGATCTTGGGAGTGCCTTGTTGTTGGCTTACCTTATGCTTTATAATATATTATTTTCTATTTTATTTTATTTTTTTAATATAAGAAATATGATTTTTAATTAATTAAAATATAAAAAAAACTAAATAATAAATAAAAAAAAGTATGATTATATTTATTTATTTTTAATAATAAAACAACATTTTGTCTTGAAATACTATGCAACGGCTTAATTCGTGCCCTAAAATCTTAATTACCACCTGGAAAAGTTTGAAATAATAATATATAGAAGTATTCATGGGGATCCACATGTAGGAGTATTTGGTTGGAACTGCATTATTTTTTTTTTGCTTGATAAAAAAGGGTTGTACTTGGGTCCCTCACCCTTAAAAAATTACATCTCTCTTATTTAGAGCTTGAGAGTTTACAAATAGAAACAATTCTCATCTCGATTGAGATTCTATAGTTAAACCTACATCATTTTACATAAAAGGTCTGAATTCTTGATTTTCATTTTTTGGATATTTTTAAATCTCTATATGAATACAATTACTCCATAATTTAGAATCTTTCTTGATATTTTCCTATAGCAGCCTTCACAATGCCAAAAAATCACCTCTACTATCTATGCCTTACATATTAGTAGAGTAATATTTCCAAAACATCGCACTAACATAGTCCACTTTACCAAATATGGACTGCTAGTTTCCTTCCTAAAACACAAGTGCAACCACAAAAATTATAATAAATAGTCTAAATGAACACACATTATTATTACAAAATAAAATAGATATTAACAATGGAAAACATTAAATTAAATCTTAATCATTAATTGATTTAGGCAATCAACAATTTTTTTCAACTTCAACTAAAATTTCTACTTCCTCTAACTATGGAAAGGAGATGTTAATTTCACGATCCTCAATCAAAACCCCTCTATTGGCTAGCTTATCTGCACATTTGTTTCCTTCCATTAATATATGTGTAAATCTGATTTCTTCAAACTCTTTAGCAAGAACTTGAATTTCCACAATCATCTCTTGTATGTTCCATGAAGCCTTTACTTTCCTCAAAATTGCATTTATTACTATGAGAGAATCACCTTCCATACAAACTCTATTCCATTTCATTTGTTTACATATTTTTAACCCTTCTAAAGATACCCAAGATTTAGCTTCATTATTTATCTTAAATCCACAATTGAAAGCATAATGAGACAAAATATCTCCTCTATTATTTCTAATTATTCCTCCTCCTCCTACTGGTCCTAGGTTTCCTTTAGATGCTCCATCAAATCTCAACTTAACCCACTCCACATCTGGTGGTTTCCACTTTATATTCTTTACCTTATTTTTACTTCTCTTGTACCCAACATAATTATTATTTTTAATGACTTGAATCCATCTATCAAGACTCTCTGCTTTCAAATTAGGGATTGGGTGAGTTGATAGGGTTGGTTTAGACTCCTCTATGGCTAAACATATATTCTTTTTCATTACCTCTAAATTTCTTTCCTTTCCTTTAAATATTATTCTATTCCTTTCTAGACATATAGTCTAAAGTATTGTATCTCTTTATATATCCCATATTGTTTGTAAAACCTCACTTTTATAAGTGCTCTACCATTGCTTTAACCAATATTTAATTCTGCTATTCATCACCATGTATTTACCAAACATATTAGGAATCCATTGCCATAGATTCCAGACTATTGAGCAATGTCCCAGGAGATGGTCAATGCTCTCCTTCTCCTTATTATAGAAAACACATTTAGAGGGGCCATGAAAACCCCTCTTCATGTTATCCTAGGATAAAATTCTTCTATGACCTACTAGCCAAACAAATATTTTAAATTTTATGAATGCTTGGGCTATCCCAAATATCTCTCCAAATTCTAGTGATATTATTATTATGTGGTGTTGAACATTATATCCACTTCTTGTAGTGTATTCTCTTGAGCTATTCAACTCCCAAATCAATTTATCCTTTGCACCCCTCGAAATAATTATAGTTGTTATATTTCTACTTAAATTCCTCCTAGAATCAATGTCTTGAATACTTGTAAAAAATATTTTTTCCATTTGTATCTTCCTTCTCGATCCTTGTACAAAATGTTTGAAACTCTATCATTGTATTTGTCTTGAAGCAATCTCATCCAAGGTTTCAAAACTGGATCTAAATTAAGTGGTTTTTTATCACACCAAGTATCCATCCAAATAGAAATTTTTTCTCCAGTTCCCACCACCCATATTAAACCTTTAATCATAATGTCAATAGTTTTTTTTAGCCCATTCCAAAGAACAAAACCATTTGGAAGAGAGAATGCAATATATATTTAACTTGGGTCATTGGGATCAACATACTTAGAATAATTCTTTCCCATTGTCTTTGACTCTCTTTGTTAAATATCCAGATAACTTTTCCCCTAAGAGCTAAGTTTGCATCTGTAAGAGCTATTAAACCAAGACCTCCCCTAGTATTGTCATCACACAACTTGCTCCATTTCACCAAAGAAAAATTCCTTTTATCATGTAAACCTGACCATAAAAGGGATTGCATAATAAATATTAAAAATTTTCAATTGATTTTGGCATCGAATACAAAGACATATAATAAGTTGGAATGGCTTGTAAGACTGACTTAATTAACTACACTCTTCCTGCCAATGATAACCATCTACCTTTCCAAGCTGTAAGATTATTTTGAACTTTACTAATAACTGGATTCCAAAAATCTATCCTCATTCTCCCCTCAAATAAAGGCATCCCTAGATAAATTGTTAGTAAATTTACCTCCTCCATTTGAAGCAACCTATAAATTCTTACTTTGATATTAGCAGGAGTGTTAAGAAATTAAATTTTGGATTTAGTCCTATTAATTTTTTGCCCTGAAGCTCTTTCATACTCTTTTAAAAAGTTATTCAAATCTCTGGATTTATTTATCCCTGCCCTTATAAAAATATTTGTATCATCTAAAAATTGTTGATGGGTGATGTTATTGATGTTATTACTAACCTTAAGTCCACTTATAAACCCATCTTTGTAAGCCTTCTTTAAGTTCCTACTCAAAACTTTTGCCATAATAATGAACAAATAAGGAGATAGAGGATCTCCTTGTCTAAGGCCTCTCTTGGATTTAAAAGATTTTGTCACTAACCCATTGACCAACATTGAATAAGAAACTGTAGAGACACAAGCTTTAATCCATCTAACCCATTTCTTTCTAAAACTAAACTTATCTAAAACTGCAAAAAGAAAATTTCATTTAACCCTATCATAGACTTTACTCATATCAAGTTTTAAGATCATAGCTTTCTCTTTTCTTGAAGTCGTTGAATGTATAACTTCATGAGCTACTATGATCTCATCCAAAATTTGTCTCCCTTTCACAAAACCTCCTTGCTATTCTAAAATAATTTTTCTAACAATGGTCTTAATCTATTCACCATCACTTTGGAAATAATATTATAAGCCATATTACATAGGTTTATGGGTCTAAAAGAATCAAACAATTCAGCATCCTTATTTTTAGGAATTAAGGTAAGATAAGTTGCATTTATTTTATGAGGAATGTATTGTTTTACCCTAGACTGTTCCACTGCCACCAATAAAGAATCCTTCACTATATCTCAATTATGTTGGTAAAAAGATACAGAGATCCCATTTGGACCAGGGGATTTATCCATATTAAAAGAGAAAAGAGCTAAATGAACTTATTCTAGAGTAATAGGCTCCATCAATTTCCTATTGTCTTTATTTGTTAAAATTGAAGGAACATCTTGAAGAAGTTTATCATTAAGAACTTCGATCTCCTCTGAACCTAGAATATTTTGATTAAATGACTTAGCCTCTTTTCTAATTTCACTCTGATATTCAATCCAAACCCTTCTATTGATTTAATTCTACCAATTCTAGAATAAGATCTTTATACTATAGCCATCCTATGAAAAAACTTTGTATTTTTATCTCCTTCTTTTAACCAAGTCTATCTTGATTTTAATGTCCATAATTTCTCTTCCTTACTCAAAATATTATGATAATAACTAAGCAACTCCCTTTCCTCCGAGCTTGTATTATTTTCATCACCTTTTTGGAATTTTGGAATTTTATCTTTTAGTTCTTCTTTCTTTTCAAAAATATTTTCAAAGGTGTTCTTGTTTCATTCTTTTAATCTAGATGTCATAGATTTAATTTGATTTGGAAGAGCATACAACCCACCATTACCTAAATAATTCCATGTTTGAGCTATCATATAAACAAATTGAGGATGGTCTTCCCACATCTACTCATATTTAAAATATGATGATTTTTTAATTCACTAACCACCATTTTAACTCTTATTGGCCAGTGATATGAACCAATCCTTGTTAAGGTATTAATTTTAGCACAATTTCCTTCATATAGCCAATGATATGAGAGAATGCATCTATCTAATTTTTCTACTTTTATATTCTAGCCTCTTCTATTGTTGGTCCAAGTATAGTTATCTTCTTCAAACTCAACTTACCATAGATTGTTGTTTTGAATAAAAGCTAAGGAATATTTCATACTTTGGGCCAGTTTCCTAATTCCCCCAAATTTTTCATTTTAGCTTGGTAATGGAATTAAAATCTCAAATGATCATGAAATGGTTTTCTTTGTCTTTACTTCTCATAAAGGCCTTAATCCAGCTCCAAAATTCCAAGCTACCTAACTGAGTTTTAGGACCATACACATTGATAAGGATGAAGTGAATTTCAGCAAAGTAGCAAGTGACTAAAGAGGCTATCCAATACCTAGTTTTATGAATGGTTACACAAGAGGTTCTAAAAGGTTTCCAACAAGTTAGAATTCCCCCTGTTTTCCCTTCAAAATCCATAGCATCCCATTCACATCTTGCCCAAACTGATTTCATAGTTTTTGAAACTTCTTTTGTCATTTTAGTTTCCTAGATATATAGAATATCAGGTTTATTACTTAAACATAGGTCCCTAATACACCTATGCTTTGAGGGGGCATTAGCACCCCTTATATTCTATGAGATGATAATCATGTCTCATTAGGGGCTTTTGGCCCCTCTTGCGTATTACCAATATCATTTTATTGTTTGGTAAAGAGAAGTTCAACCAACTTAGTTTGTGTTCCTTTCTCTATGTTAGCTCTTTCTTCTATGGATCTTGCTTGATAATTTCAGGGTTTTCCTCTTTTTTCCTTGCCTATATCAGGAGTAGGTCTTGTTATTCTATTCCTCTATTATTTCAGCATTTTATTTTCCAGCATATTTATCCTCTTCTGGCTCTATTATAAAAGCTTTTGACTTATCCTGCTCATTTTTTGGTATTTTCTTATTAATGGCAGAGGTATTACCTTCTAAAATTGCATTTTCTTTACCAATTATTTTCTCCTGAATAGTCCATCGTACTTCAAGAGAGTCTTAAAAATCTGATGAAACACATTCCTTGGGTTCATCAAGAATGTTCTTCCTTAAATTATGATCATATTGAATAGACGATTCCTTGCTAATTTGTTGAAATTGTTGTTCTGTGTCCTCTAAGTTTTGAACTACTTTTTCTTCATATGCTAAAGCCTCAAAAGAATTGGAATTTCTTCCAATATCCTTTCTTATTGGTCTCCAATGTTCACTTTATTTTATTTTTCTAGATCTATTTTTTGGAAGATGAAAACCATCTTTATCCATAATCATTTGTAAATTTCTCTTACGATTTTCTACAAATGATTATGTTGGGCTCTTCTTAGGGTATGATCTCTCAATATGCCCCACCTTATGACATATTCTACATCTAAAAGATATATTTTCATAATCTATAGTTTGGTTCCACATCTTATCCCCATACTTAAGAATGATTTATTTTGGTAAAGCTTTACTTATATCAATTGTGACCAATATTCGAGCAGAAATAGCCAAAAATCCATCTTTTGTTGTATCTAAAATCTCAAGAAATTCTCCTAAAGTGTTGCCTATTGCCTTGAAGGTATCTATTTCCCAAAATTCAATGGGCAATCTAAACATCCTAACCCAAATGGGTACTAGGGATAGATTTACATTTTCAGGTAAAAAGCCTTCATACCAGCGAGTAAGGAAGAGCCCTGCTCTTCCCATAAACCAAGGACCCCCTTTAGGATTCTTTCTCTTTTTTCCCTAAAACAAAAAATGGCTAGGAAGAAACCTTTGGGAAGAAATGATAGAATCACTCTTGGATACTTCCAGCTCCTATCAATCCATTTTATCAAGGTTGAAGCCTCTGGCCAATACCCATTAAATTTACCAAAAACTACCCTATCTTGGAGCAATGAGGATCTCTATGAGGTGCACTCACTAACCTTTACCACTAGGGATGATTCTAACTATAAATCGATCAATGGAAAGAAAACTAAAACTCAAAATCTAATGAAATTTATTTGAAAATTCTATAAAAAATATAATATTAAAAAAAAAACTTTATAAAATTTTCACGCACAATTTCTAAGATGAAGAAAAGAAAAAAAGAACTTGGTTGAAAAATTATTTGTCCAAATAGAATGTCTTGCCTCGCTGAAGTCTAGCCCTTCATTGCTCTTCCTATCATTCGAACCCTAGTTGGAAAATATTTGCAATTTCGTATTTCATGACTTGAAAAATCATCACTGCCTTGTTCCGAATGGTTGACTTCACAAGGTTGTATCTCCCTCAATATTGTTTGGACTTTTGCATTTGACCACTCATTTTAAAGCTATTCAAGTTCTGCACAAGTTGTTCCAAGAATCAGCTGAATATGATAACTCTTTGTGAAGATATGGTTCCTAAAAGATGAGATATTTTCCAGGAAGAAAACATAATCCTTCGCACTTTGCAATTTTGCTTTTCGCGATTTGAAAAATCGTCTATGCCCTTATTTCGAATGACTTCACAGGGTCGTATCTTCTTCAATATTGCTCGGATTTTTGTATATGACCACTCATTTTAAAGCTATTCAAATTATGCACAAGTTGGTCAAGAATCGGCTGAATCGGATAACGCTTCGCTAAGATATGTCGTCTAAACGATGAGATAATTTTTAGGAAAAAACCATAATCGTTTGCACTTTGCAATTTCATTCTTTGTGATTTGGAAAATCGTCCGTTGGAATTGCATTATAAAATTTGCTTGATGTTTATGTTTATGGGACTTTTTGTGTGAATTTGGGGCTTTGGGGAAGGAAAAGGATAGTTGTACAGTGTATTCGGGCCAAAGGAAGAAGAAACCAGAAACAATTCTCAGAGCTCGGATTACATAAGTGAACCAGGTCGGGTGTCTGCAAGTTTTTAAACTTGAATTATGTATAGTGTGTTTTGTGTTTCGGTGATATAATCATTCCCTTTCATTTGAATTATAAAGCTTGGTTGTTATTGATTTTGTTATGTAATTGCAATATTATCTGATTGTGGGGTTACTAGAAATCTAAAGTGAGTAATTATGTTGTCAGAGTTGTTATTAATATACTTGGATGATTGTTGGTTTATCACTATCTCCCCTATTAATCTAGATGATTTTTTGCATTTAACTCCTATTTCGTCTAGGAAATGATATCTGTCAGATTGAATCCGAACCTTGTGAATAATAGAAGACCAAAAATATAGTTTAAATTTGATAGATTGTGAGTTGACAGCCCAAACTGTGTAGAAATTACTCTTGAATTGATAGTTATTTACTCATGAACTGCATGTTACATCATTTTCAAATCAAATGAAAGCATGTTTTACACTATGCATGTCGATTGCGATGCATTGTTTGTAAAAAGAGAAAACTGCATTCGTATTAGCTACATCTTCATATGAGTCGTGCTGATCCTATACCTTCATCGCCTGCTTTGAAGGAGGAGTTTCGTTGGGCAGTGGCATAGGAAAACATCTTGTGTTGGATGACAGAGAGAGTTGTAAAGGAAACTTGGCCGACTCATTATTTTCTCCAACATGTGTTATCTCAGTATGAAAGAATAAAACTCTGGAGATGTCCTCGAATATTTAAAACATCTGTGTTACATAGCAATTGCAAATGTTGTGCAAATTAGTCAGACTAGCGAAGTGTAAATCCATTTATCCTTCGTGAATTGACATAAAACAGCATCTGGATGAGAGTTAAAAAAAAATATTATTAAATTCTTTCGAATTAAATAGTTTGTTTTAAAGTTAAACTATGACCTCCATTGAGCTCGTCGGAATCTATATTATACTACTGCGTATGTTTAATATAAAGCATAGGAAGAATTTTAAGAATTCAATGAGTTTTAATATCTTGAATAGCACTTATGGATGTTAATTAGGAGGTTACATTATTGTTATTAAAGTTATTTAATTTTGTATAAGCCAAAGTTGTAATGCCTTAGGAATGTTGGGTCCATTTCATATAATTTTTATAATTAATTATGTTGCTCATCAGATTTTGGACAGCAAAAGTTAATGTAAGGTAGCGAAAACACCTCTCTGGTTAATGTGTTATTACGATGAAATCTAGAAAATTAATTTATTTTGTTAATCTTATATTATCACCGAATAGCGAGTTAACTGTTGAACATTTAGAACGAGGTAATATTGAAAAGGACCTAGTATTAGCACTTAATATGAATGATATTGTGTATATTGTTTACCCCAGATATATTGTAGATCCAGTATAGCATATGCATGCATTAGGAATTCATTGAAACTTCACTGCAAATTAAAGTGTTTTGGTTTGTAATATAAACATTATTTGGTAATACCCGCCCTTGAGTTGAGCATCTGAGTGGTGCGCTAGCTGCAAGCTATACGTTGCAGGGGTATTTCTGAAGAGGTCACCATCTCCGGGCTTCCAAGACACTTTAATAATTGTTTAATTTATCTGAGAGCATTTCATTGTTTCTACCTCATTAGAAAGCATGCAATAAATTGATGCCAATCACCCTTGTTGGGATGTCAAAGCAATCTTTTAAATAAATAATTAAGTATATATATAATAGTCAGTTGGATATGTCTTTAAGCACTTGAAACCGATGCTATGATGTATTTTTAATTATTTACCTTACCGTGGTAGTGTGCTTGTTTGAAAGATATGTTTAGGCCCAAAGAAGATCGTTCGTCATTTAACACAACGAACGGGAGCCTTTGTTATATGTATTTGTGTCTGCTTGGATATAAGGCTTGGATAAAGATAGCATTTATTACTCTATGTGTTAATAGAGTAATTCTTTATTTGCAAGTTAAATTTAGGTCTTCTTTCTATAAGCTAAAGATAACTATTACAAAAGGTTGACTTAATTATAGGAGACGTATATAAATTTTATGGATACATTTTAAAGGGTAGATGATCAAAGTTATCCGAAAGATATTCTCTCCAAGGAAAAATTAATTCATTTTTTTACATAATTGTTTTTTTTTTTAATTTATATGGTAGAATCCGTCACGAATTTGTTTAGGTTGTTCGATTTTTATGGTTGGTTGTTTGCAATGTCCGTCACGGAAGTCATCACACAATTTTTTGTGCAATATGTCCCTTTAACTACTATGCCACAATCATTTTAAACCTTTAACATCGCTAAAAACTTTAGGTTGTTCGATTTTTATGGTTGGTTGTTTGCAATGTCCGTCACGGAAGTCATCACACAATTTTTTGTGCAATATGTCCCTTTAACTACTATGCCACAATCATTTTAAACCTTTAACATCGCTAAAAACACCAGGAAAGGAACAAGCGTTTAGTACGAAGCCTGAGATTTGAACCTTGAACCTCTATTTTTATTACGGGTTTGGTTGAACCAATTGGTCTACACCTCGATATACATAATTGTTGCTTGGATGTTTTTAATTTACATGGTAGAATCCGTCATGAATCCGGACAGGCTATCCGATTTTTATGGCTGTCACATTATTTTGCGATGTTCGTCCCAAAAGTCATCACACAGTTCTTTGTGCAGTTCGCCCCTATAACTACCCTGCCACAATCATTTTAAACATTTAACGTCGCTAAAAGCACCAGGAAAGGAACAAGTGTTCAGTACGAAGCCTGAGATTTGAACCTTGAACCTCCATTTCTCTTACAGAGTTTGGTTGAACCAATTGGTCTAAGATTTAAACCTTGAACCTCCGTTTCTCTTACAGAGTTTGGTTGAACCAATTGGTCTACACCTTGGTATACATAATTGTTGCTTGGATGTTTTTAATTTACATAGTAGAATCCGTCACGAATCCGAGCAGGCTGTCCGATTTTTATGGATGTTAATATTCTGCAACGTTCGTCCCAAAAGTTGTCACACAGTTCGTTGTGTAGTCCGTCCCTATATTTACCATGCCACAATCATTTTAAACCTTTAAAGCCGCTAAAAGCACTAGGAAAGAAACAAGCGTTAAGTCTAACGAAGCTTGAGATTTGAACCTTGAACCTCTGTTTCTCTTACGGGTTTGGTTGGTTTTGTTGAACCAATTGGTCTACACCTAGATATACATAATTGTTTTTTTCAAAAAATTTGAAAAAACTTGTATTAAAACAAAGATCATTTACAAGATGGGATGAGACTTTTCCTAGCCTTAGTCAGAGAGAACACATATTTACAACAGTAAAAGAAGATTTGCATTGGAGCCAAATCTCTTAAACCATTACCTAGCAAACAGGGGAGTCGGCGAATCTGACATTCAAGTATGGAGAGACTCCCTCCCCATTGGCCTAAGGCACGATCCTACAAGTTTCAATGTTTGCACAATGTGAGATGTTGCCAGGGGGATCGGTTTGGTCTGTTGATGCAACTTGTCGCGATATCGTGACACTTTTTCCTTCTTCTCTTTTGGCCGCAAAAATGCAACATGTCACGATATCGCAACACTTTTCCTCTTTTGGTCGCGACGTTGCAACATGTCGCGATATCGCGACACTTTTTCCTCCTTTGGCCGTGACGATGCAACATGTCGCGATATCGCGACACTTTTTATCTTTTGGCCGCGATGATGCATCATGTCGCGATATCGCAACACTTTTTCTCTTTGGCCACGACGATGCAACATGTCACGATATCACGACACTTTTACCTCCATAGGCCGCGACAATGCAACATGTCGCAATATCGCGACACTTTTTCTCCTTTGGCCGTGACGTTGCAACATGCCACGATATCATGACACCTTTTCCTCCTTTGGTCGTGATTATGCAACATGTCGCGATATCACGACACTTTTTCTCTTTTGTCCGCGACGATGCAACATGTGGTGATATCGCGACATTTTTTCTCTTTTGGGCGCGACGATGCAACATGTCACGATATCGTGACACTTTTTCTCTTTTGGCCGTGACAATGCAACATGTTGCGATATCACGACACTTTTTCTCCTTTGGCCGCAACGATGCAACATATCGCGATATCGCGACACTTTTTCTCTCTTGGCTGCGATGATGATATACATAATTGTTACTTGGATGTTTTTAAACAATTTATTTACTTAATTGTTGCTTGGATGTTTTTAAAGATGTTTTTAAACAATTTATTGACTTAATTGTTATTTTTTTATATTTTTTGTTTTTGTATTTACATGGTGGAATCGGTAGCCACCACGAATCCGGGCAGGTTGTCCAATTTTTATGGCCGCCATGAATCCGGGCAGGTTGTTCGCCCCAGAAGCCACCACACAGATCTTCGCACAGTCCACCCCTATAACCACCATGCCACAATCATTTTAAACTTTTTACGTCGCTGAAAGCACCAGGAAAGGGACAAGCGTTCAGTCCGACGAATTTATTGACTTAATTGTTACTTGGATTTTTTAAAGAATTTATTTACTTAGTCGTTACACACCTTAATGAAGAAAGTTAATTTAAATTTAATCTAAATCATTGTACATTTACTTAGTTTATTTAAATACCATTTTTTTAGAACTACGAAGAATTGAAATGAATTCCATAAAATATTTAAAGTACAACAATTGCTATTTTTTTAACAGTTACTTTTTATAGGAAAGGGAGAAGCTATAGTACTTCCTGAAAACAAAGATATTATCTTGATTAATTGAGTCTTTGGTTAAAATAAAGTTATAGGTTACAATTTTCTTTTATATGGGAAAATGAAAATGTGTCATTTCTTATTATATATATTTAAAAAAATACTAAATAATTTGATTATTTATAAATGCTTGCATAATTTTAAAAATGAAAAGTTATAAAAAGTTTTATAGTTGTAGCTTAATTTATAGACTAGAGATTTTATTATTAGATGGATGCTATATCTAATTAGTATATTGATCAGAAAGATGCATTTTCAAATGCAAATAAAGAATTGTTAAAAATAGTATAGGATCTTTAATTATCTTGGGTCTGAAACATCGAGTAGAAGACTAATATTATCTTGGTTAAACTCCTTTAAACCTTTCCTTCATGAGAAATGATAATTATCCATAGAGACTCATAGTATACCCAATACTGGTGATTGTAGGAAGGGTAATCAATGTGAATCATAAAATGACCAATATCATTGATTGCAAGAAGGGTAATCACTATGATTCATAAAAAATTCAATATCAGTGACTGCTAGAAGAGCATTCATCATAATTCCTACACTCAATATCGATGATTGTAAGAAGATCAATCACTACAAATTATAAAATGACTAATATCAGTGTTTGTAGGAAGGGTAATCACTGTGATTCATAAAACATTCAATATCAATGATTGCGGAAAGAGCATTCATCATTATTCCTACACTCAATATCAATGACTATAAGAAAATCAATCACTGCGAATCATAAAATACCCAACACCGATGGTTGTAGGTAGGGCAATCACTGTGATTCAAGAATGACCACTTTTTGGTAAACCATCCTGGGATGGGAGGTCCTTTTTCCAAGAACAAGTGATGAGGGGTAGTATGGGATGTCACCTCTAGGTCGTTGTGCAAGTAGTATGGTGAGGGGTCCCTTTCTCATTGTATGGTTGGGAGATAACTAGTAGGATATCGATACTAAAAGATAACTAATAAGATATTGATGTTAGTAGACTCAACGATGATTTGGTATGGGACAACTTCCCATTAAGCAGGCCATGATAAGAGATACTTGGACCTGATCCAGTGTAATGGCAGGCCCTAGTTGACTCCAGGGAAGGTGGACCCTCAACTAGGCACAAGTTCTATTTACGCTACCCCCTTGCATGTTTAAAATCTAGGATAGAAATTAAGCTAAAGGAACCTAAGTCCTCCATGCTAAGGAATGGAAAAATTATGCATCCATCCTCTAGGTGTTATGGGCCCTAGAGGATAATCCCAATTGTGAACCTTGGTTCTTAGGACGAGAGGATAGGTTCGCAAAAAGGTACCTTTTCCATGGGATCTGGCTAGTCTCGACCACTTAGGAGATCATCTACAGCGGTCAATATTCCCAAACATGGGATTTTTTATCTTGTACTAATAAAACATTGGGTGATTGTCAAAAATTTCACCTTATGTCATGTCTAGATCTTGAAACTAGTCAAAATTTTCACTTTGTGATTTTAGTGTGCAAGACTTGAATGGACAACCAGGTGTGTTAGATCTAGGTTATTACACACATTGTCAACTAACATAACATATGGTATTTGTAAGCTTGTATATGGTTTTGTAACATTCTCACTCTATTGTGCACTCGATTCTTCCTTCTTTATTAATGCTCAACCGTCAGTATAATGCTCAAACTTTTAACTCTCTATTTGTCTCATAACCTATAATGTCTAGCTACTATATAGCTACCTATTTTGTTCATGACTTTCAATATTTTTTTGTAACCCTAGGTGAACTCTTGTTGCCTCTTCTAACATTCATGTGTTCATCTATGCAGGTTCAAAAAGAAAAACATTTAGTAATGGCTAGTTGTTCTTTGTTTTAACTATGCTAAGCTTTATGCTTTACCATGCAATAATTCCTTCTTAAAGAAATGTTTCACTTACAAATCAGTTCTCTTAAAATGATCCATCCTGGCACTCCTTTTTTGTACCAAAAATATTTCACTCGCACTTCTTGGTGCTTTGGTATCCAATTTGTGATGCCCATATTTATTTCTAATGAACATTATGCTACATCCTTCAATGGATTTTTTTCTTCCAATATTTGGCTTCAAACACTTCTCCTTCTTTAGCCCGAAGGTTTTTCTACTTTCATGTTGATGGGCATCAATCAAATTTCCCTAAGGTTGATGTCTTATTACCTGTGTCTAATGTTTTTTGGTGCTTGGGGGCTTCCCTTTGGTTCTTCAAACTCTTGGCTTAACATTGTGCTATGGTGACTAGAACTTGTTGACTACTATATGTAGCTCAATAAAACTCAAGATTTTGCCTTTAAAATATTGGTCCCCCTTTGCTTTCAACTATCACCTTTGCTTTCACTAAATGGTGGTTTCTACATTGCCTTTTCATCTTTGGCAACTCTTCTACTATGTATCCTTCTTAGTTTCACTAAATGGTGGTTTCTACGTTGCCTTTTCATCTTTGGCAACTCTTCTACTATGTATCCTTCTTAGTGCAATGTTTGGTGATCTTTCATGTGGTGCCTACAAGCTTCTAAATCATGACAAACCTTTGTATTTTGGATAACTTAGTATATCCAATCTTTGCTATACAATATTGTCTTCTTTGCTTTCAATAGATAGTAAGAAGTTGATATTATTTTCTTGTAAAATATCTAACCTCTATTTTCTTTTGTGCAGGATTTAATTCCTTTTAAATGCTATCTTCTACACCCTTGAAGACATAAACTTGAAATATTTTCTATTATAAATTTAAAACCTCAAATTTAGTTTTTTAAAGACTTGATAATAAACTAAATATGAACGTTAATGTTGCATACCTTTTGATCTCTGTTTATAGCTTAATTTCTTGGTGATTTAGATCACCTATTTGCTGCCTCAATTTTGTTAAATTTGCAGATCCAATTTGTTATAATTTGCTGCCCTAAATTTTTTATTTTGTAGCTGTATAAATCTTTTAAATTGCTACCCAAAAATATAATTTTGTGGCTGCAACTCTCCTCCAAGTTGCTCTCTTGAATTCTAAAATTTTGCAGCTAAGTGCTACTCAAATGTTGCCCTCTTGCTATCCTCGAATTTGTACTTTTTTAACTTCTAACCCAGCCAATGCCTCCTTCGATTTGCTATAATATAATCTCTCAAATATGCTTGGGAACTCCTCCAAGTTTTCAGCTAAATCTTGCTTTAGAAGCCTTCAATTTTTGCTGTAGAAATTAGCAATCTCCTTCTTCCAAATCAGCTTTCAAATCCTTTGTGGTTATCCTAAAAAATTTCAAATTTGGTTTCCTCTTCTAGATCCTTTCTCCTTCAATTTCCTTGTCAAATTCTAACTTTAAATTTGGCCTCTGTGTTGGCCTTCTTCTTAAGAATTTGAATATCTTGAGGTATTCAAGAATCTCTTCCAAAAATTTGGCAAAATTCTTTCCAAATCCTTTTTCCTTTTGGGCTTGTTTTTGGATGGCAAAAAGTACCCCAAATTATTCTTTATCAAGAAATTATCCTTGCTAGCAATCTTCTCCCTTGTAATTTATTCATATCTCCTCCAATGGCCTTCTTAAAATTCTTCAATGAGGCTTTCCTAACCTTCTCCTTTCAAGTATGCTTGAGACCTTATCCTCTTGGGCATTCAAATTCTATAGCTCCTTGATTCTTCTTCTCAAAACTTTAATGAGACCTTTCCGTGATCTCTTCAATCTTCCAACTATGGAAGTTTTGCAATGACATATCTTTCTTGGATCTCCCAATTTTGTTGCTTATCAAATATATAATAGGACATTTTTTAGTCCTCCTCTATCTTCAATCTTCCAAATCTAGAATTTATTCAATGGGACCTCCTTTGGGTCTCTTCAAATTCTTCAATATTTAATTTTTCAAATTCTTATCTGAATCATTTCTTCTCTGCAATAAAGTATTAGAATATTAGAATCTGAATATTTCAAATTTAAAAATAATAATCTTCGCTAGTTGCTTTTTTCAAACTAGTGGAATCAGTGCTAAGTTCTAGTCTTCACAAGTTTTTCTACAACTCTATGGAAAGACTCTAGCCAAATATATTTTGATAAATTCCTATAAATTCAATCTCCCTATCTCCTATCAATATCCCTCGTGGATCTGATACCACTGATAACTTTTGATATATAATACTTAATGAAAAATCAATTACAAGAACTAAAATGAGCATGCAATGTTAAGTATATGATAATGGCAATATTCTAAGCATGTAAAACTCATGAGAAAATTCTATAACTACTCATAAAATAGACATTAATGAAAACTCATGGAAAATGTACAAGAAATTGAAATATACTAATGCATGTTATGAGCAATGTACTTTTATTGTACCAATTACAATGTGCAGTCACAAATATATAATAGTATGTGACTCTTCACTTTCCTACTCTAAGGACACATGTGCATTCTACATGATAGACACTTGTGCACATGCACACCTAACTAAAGACACTTGTGCATTACCTGCACATTATTACATTACATAAAGTAAATACTCTAATACTAACTTAAGACACCTAATCTAACCATGTACCCATGGTGATACATTGACATGTACTAAATAATGTAGTATTCTCTAACAAAAACTAGAGGTTTAATTCGTAAGTTTCATGGATATTGTCTAGGTTTTTCTAAGATTCAAAATTGTGTTAAGTGGAAGTGGGAATGGAATTCAATTTACTCCATGACTTTTATTGTAAAAGGATTTTTCCTCTTTATTTTCTCGATTTCAAAAATAAAAGATAAAATAATGGATGGAGGTCCATGGTTTAGGGGTAAAAAAGCATTATATTTAAAACCATGGAGTGAGAATTTTTCTATGGACACCGAAACTATTAAAAGGCTTCTAATATGGATTAGGATTTTTTGGACTTCCTTATCAACTCATTAATAATGAGGTTTTGAAGAATATTGGTAATACTCTAGGTGAATTCATCTAGGAGGGACCAACTACTAAGGAGAGAAGGCATGTTGTATACACTCAAATATGTGTTGCAATGGATATTTCTAAACCTTTACCAAAATTGATTAGGATTAAATTTGAATCAAGAGAATAGGATCAGTAAGTGGATTATGAAAACATTGCATTTCGATGTTGCAAATATCATAAAATTGGGCACATGACAAAATACTACAAAGTGAAATTGAGGAAGAGATGGAATTATTTGGGCATGATGGTAGCTTCAATTTGAAACAAGGAGACCATATCATAGGATAAGATAGGTTAGATCAAGGATTTTCCACTCTAATAAAGTGGCTAGAAAAATTACTCTACATCATCAATTGGCAAAGGCTATTATAGTTCACTTGAATCGACCATTAGAAGAAAAAATGATATAGGGGATGAGGAAGTACAATGTGCAAGTTCAAATAAATAAGGAGCTAAATGTGCAAAGGAATAGGGGAAGAAAAATTTTAATACAATGGAATATGTGGAGACAAATTTTAAATAAAATGATGTGAAGGAGGTCAAGCTTAATCCAGGTAAAGCACCTTTAATATCCTTAAGTAGCTTAAAATATTCTCCTTACAATAAAAATGAAAGTAGTACAAAGTGTATTCCCCACACTAGGTATTCAAGAGCAATAAAGTAAATAAAATCTTATGGAGGATATCCAAGAAAATTTAGGATTTTTAGGCCAACATAAGAAAGTGATGACTATAGAGGATCATCTATGCAATTTAGAGTTTTTAGGGCAAAATAAATAAGAACATGCTAATGATTCTATTTATTGAACTTTTGACTCTTTAGGACAACATAAATCTTTAGAAGCTAAGTCTCATTTTGAATAATATGAAAAAATGTAAGATATTGATGAAGATGAGAGTGTTGGTGGGAATGGAAGAAGGAGAGGAAGGCCATCAAAGCAAGAACAAAGAGAAAAATAAACTCAAAAGGATATTGATCTGGGAAGCCAAATAAAAATATCTTAGGTGTTAACAAGAAGTGGGACTAAGCCCACTGATAAAAATAAAAAGTGTTGATAATGAAAATGATATCATGGAATATTAGGTATATGAATAAAACCCCTAAAAAAATAGTTTTTAAGGAATTAATAGGTTTTTATAGCCCTAAGTTTATTTTAATACAAAAAAATAAAAATAAGCAGTGAGGAATGTAAGGATGCTTTTAAGAAGATTTGGAAAGTAGGTGTTTGTTTAGAAGTTTCTTCTACTGGAGATTCAAGTGGTATTGCAATAATATGAGACAAATTCAAATGGGATGAACAACTATTAGAAGCAAAAAGTAACAAAAAGTAACTGGATTGTTGTATTATTTTGTAGAAAATAATAAAACATCAAATTTGGGGTTATAAATGTATATGCTCCAACTATAGTCACTCCTCATCAAAGATGTTGGAAGGACCTTAGTATATTTTTGTCAAATACAATGATGATTCATTGTGATCTACGGATTCTTAGGGGCGATTTTAATATTGTTATATCTCCTTTGGAAAAGAAGGGTGGCATTCTAGGATGGTCTAATTCAATGCAAGATTTTGCTTCATTTGTAAAATAAAATGACCTTTGGGATGTTAGTCCCTCGAGATTTCAATATACATAGACACATTGAAAAAAATTATATAGCAGAAATACTAGATAGATTCATGTTATCTAATAAATGGTTGTGAACAAAGTATACAATCTCTTAAGTTATTTTATTGCAACTAGGATCAGATCACAAAACCATTATTTTGACTTGAGTTACCTAATAATGGTCATCCAAAGCCATTTCAATTCTAGTCTATGTGGCTTCAAGACCCTGATTTTTTCTAGATGCTTATGTTATGGTGGATGAGTCAAAATTTGAAGGATCATGTATGTACATGTTTGTTCAAAAGTAAAGATATTTAAAGGAACAAATGAAGATATGGGATGTCAAATATTTTGGTAATATTTTTAAATAAAATAAATAAATATAATCTAAGCTCAAAAATTTACAAGAGATAGTAGAAATTAATGGAATGGATTAAGATTCATATCTGATTATCACAATGCATTAAAAATTATGAGTCAAATTGGTTCTAAAAATCTAGAGAGAATGGCTCAAGAATGGAGATAGAAATACAAAAAAAATCATGTTACAACAAAAACAATTTTTTATGTTCATCATATAAAAAATATTTGAACTCCATACAGAAGTAATATTGAGGATGAAGAAGTTATAAGGAAGGAAGCAATAAATTATTTCAAAAATATTTTGTTATTCTGGGCAATATGAGGTACAAGAAAAACTTTTGTAAAATATTCCATCAATTATCACGCAGGGACAAAATGAAAGCTTGATGAATAAGATATCTATGGAGGAGCTCCATGAAGCAATTTTCTCTTTCCATCCTAATAAGGCACCTAGCCTCGATGTATTTCCTGCAATTTTATTTCAAAAATTCTGGGATTTATTGAAGAGTGATATGTTAGAAGTGGTTAAAGAGGCCCAAAAAAGGAAGGATATAATAAGTGATATCAATGCTACTTTTATTACCTTGGTTCCCAAGAAAGGCAACACAACTTATTTTGATAATTTCCATCCAATAAGCCTTTGTAATATGATTTTTAATATCATTTCAAAAAAATAGAAAATAGGTTGAAGGGCATTCTAGGGTGTTTTATATCCAAGGAAAAAGGTGGCTTTGTTAAAGGTAAACAAATTCTTGATGGTATAATTATTGCACAAGAGGCCATACATTATCATAATTCCATGAAAAACTAGGTATTTTTTTCAAATTAGATATGAACAAAGCATATGATAGGGTTTCCTAGAATTTTCTACATGCAATTCTCATAAAGTTTGTCTTTGATTATAGTTGGTGTGAGTGGATTAAATTTTGTTATATCATTAAATTTTTTTCCATTTTTATCAATGGTTCTCCTTCTAGGTACTTCAAGTTATCTTGTGGGCTTCATCAAGGTGATCGTCTTCCTCCTTATCTATTCATTATTCTGGTGGAAGCATTAGGTAGAGCCTTTTCAAAGCCAAAAATAGAAGGAAAAACAAGGGTATTCAAGTTGCAAAAAATGGTCCCTTTGAATCTCATCTCCAATTTGTTGATGATACTTTTCTTTTAGGCCATCCCTTTTTTAGTGGGGCCATGAAGTTTAAATCAATATTATCATGCTATGAGAATGATACTATAAAGTTGGTAAATACTTCAAAATATAGGATTTTTTCATTAATACTGCACTATATTTACAACAAATTATTATGAATATTTTAGGGTTTAAAATAAAAATAATTCCATCAACCTACTTGGGTATTCCTTTATCTGATAAAGGAAATAAAAAGGATCTTTGGATATCTTTTTTGGATAGATTGAAAGTTTTCTTGGTAGGTTGGAAAGGTAAGTTCTTAAACATGGCAGGAAGGCTACTACTCATAAATACTAGTTTGTAATCCATTCCTATTTACATGATATCACTTTCAATAATTCCAACAAGAATTGCATCAGAAAGGTTGTGAGGAAAAATTTAGGTTTCCTCTTTGTAAGTGGGATAGGGTTTGAAAAGGAAAGAATATTGGAGTAGGCTTGTGGAATTGTAATCTTGTGAATTCAGCATTAGGATCAAAGCTTGGGTGGAGGTTATTTATAAAACAAGGAAAGAATTGGGTAAAAATATTACTTCAAAAATATATAGGTTCTCTTGATGCAATGATATTGCTTAGGAAAAAAATTGTACCCAAAGGATCGTCAACATGGAACTACATATTAGAGAGTTTACAATTGATAAATAAACATATTATATGGTCATTCAATGAGAGGATTTATGCAAATTTTTGGATTGATGCTTGGTTGAATCCTTATCCTCTTATCTCTAACTCAAAATGGAAACCATTGGCTCAAGCATGCCTAGCATGTAAAGGTCCAAAGGTTAAGATTATATTATCATGAGAAAAAAACTCTAGATCATGGTTTTATTTTAGTAACCTAGTTGAAGGAGAGGAACTCAAACAAATTGTAGACCAACTTCAAAAGATGCATTGAGAGTTTTATTTATCAATTTACATGAAAGGATGAGTTGGTTTGGAATTTATAAAAGGATGGTGGATACTCATTCAAGTTGGTGGATTTAAAACAATCAAAACATGGACCCACCAACTTTTGAAATGAGTAATAGCCAAATAAGAATAAGGATGTAGTTACCTCTCACTGCCATTGAATATCATTGTCTCCTCCTTTATGTTCCTTCCAAAAACCTCCTTTTCAATCATGTTTTCTTGTCTTCTCTCTAGTCCCTCCTCTCGTCCTTATTTTCCCCTACAAAAGCCACTAATATCCCCCTTTCATTTCTTAACAAATCTACCATTATGAAAAGAGAGCACCATTATCAATGATGTAGCATATGTCTGATTAGGTGTACCTTCTTGCCAACTTCAATGCCATGCTCTCCCACCAATCGAAGCACAAGCATTAACTTATTAGACATTTTAAACCTAATTCTAACTTATGGATGCTAAATCTTAAATATTTACCTTATTATTAGCATAAGGTAATCTTAGAAAAGCATGGATAACATTTATTAATACCTTTTAATAAAGCATTACAAATATTTCTCCAAATTGACTTCTTATTATATTTTACTAACATAAAAATAATTAGCCTCTAATTAATTCCAAGAGTTAATATTAATTATTAACTTTGATATTAAATATTTCCAAGTATTAACAATACAATCCTCATTGTTAATATCTTATTTGTTTGGTCCATAACCAAGCAATTTCATACTTCAAACACAAGCATCAAAAGATTTTTTAAATAAAGTATGCAATAACATTTTTCTTAAGTATAAGGATTTACATTAACTAAAATGCTATCATCCTTCTACTAAGTATGGCTCTTTTTATTAAATAGAAACCTCTTGCCCAATGGTGCATTCAATCACACATACACAAATGCAATGCATCTACATGAAGGGTTTCTTTTAACCATTGAGTTGTCGATAAGAATATCATCTAGCATTTTTCTTTTTCCTCTCAAATCTGATGGTTATCCCGTACTAATCCACCCATGAGAGTACCTAGTCCTACAACCACAAATCATCAGCAGTACCATATTCCAAAAATAGTATAATTAAAGCATAAAGCACAAATACCAACACATATTGGTAACATAAAATGAGATTTATGCATTGGATATCCACACATCAATACACAAATACAATTTCAATAATAATTCCTACCGAGGGCCATTACATACTCCCTCCTTGGAATAAACATAGTCATCTATGTTTCCTAAAAATGAGCGTACATATTTCATTCAAATAAATATGGGAATTGCTTTCTCATTTCCTCAACATCTTTTCAAGTTGCAAAATTTTTAGAATATTGATCTAGGGTTCATTTCCTCAACATCTAGGAATAAAACCCTAGAATCCTTACCAGTCACATCTTAATGGCTAAAGGATTTTCCATCTACAATTTTGAAATATTCCAAACATGAGAAGAATCGACAACATATTTTCTAAGAATAGATATGTGGATAGTATCATGGATCTTTGATAGGTTGAGTGACAAGGTGAGCCTATAGGCTACTAGACTAATATTATAAATGATATCAAAATATTCAACATAATGAGGATCCAACTTAGTTAACTTGATGTCACTTTTCATGGGTCTTACCCTCAAGAAGACTTTATATCTCATAAATAATTCTCCTAGTGATCTCTTCATATCAGCATAGCTTTTCTGGTGATTGACTACTTTCTTGAGCCTTAGTTGAATTACTCTAGGCTACTCCTCCATATATTTAATAGTGTCTAATATGATCACCACCCAATCCTATAGATTTTCCCATGATAGATATGTTCTGCATCTCCTACCATACAAGGCCTCAAATGGAGCCATTCCTAAGGATACATGGTATCCATTTATTATAAGCTAATTCAACAAGATGCAAAAACTCTTCCCATATAGATTTTTGATCCATGCAATACATGTGAAGCATGTCTTCCAAGAATTGGTTCATACTTTCCATTTTCCCATATATTTCTAGATGGTAAACAAAACTAATATTCAATTTATTATCTACTACAGGATCAAGAGTCTGCCAAAATTCTAATGTAAACCTGAAATATTTTTCTGATATGATCAACTTAATTAGACCATGTAACCTAAAAATTTCCTTGGAAAATTTATTTACCACAACCAGTACACCATCCTTGATGTTTCTCAATATAAAATGTGCAACCTTAGACAACTTGTTTACCACCACAAGTATTGCATCATGATGATGCCTAGTCTTAGGTAGACCCATGATAAAGTCTGTAGATATAACCTACCACTTCTAAGTAGGTATATCATATGGGTATAATTTCCCTATTGGGTTTTGATGCTCTACCTTAACCTTCTGGTACTCCAAGCACCTAGCAATAAAATTAGTGATATCTTATTTCATTCCTAACAAATATAAGACCTTTTTAAAAATTTATCTCATCTTTGAACCTCTAGGATGAGAAAAATATGGAGAACTATACACCTCTTGCATAATCATTCTCCTTAAATCACTAGTTTTAGGTATGACAACCCTATCCTTGAAACATAAAGTCCATGTTTTATGTTAAAAACCTTATTTTCATTAGGATTTCTTTCAATTTTTGTCTAGATTTCATGGCAAAATTGATCTTGTAGTTGCATTTCCCTAAGTTTATCCATCAAGTATATATGACTCTAGGTCAGTGCTACTATATGCCTTCTCCTAATTAATTCATCAACCTTATTTTATTTTCCTTTAATATACTCAATACCAAATTCATAGTCGGATAGGAACCCTATCCACCTTCTTTGTCTCGCATTCAACATAGGTTGGGTAGAGATATACCTTAGACTTTGGTGGTATATCCTTAGCTCAAATGGTTTCCCCAATAAATACTTCCTCTAGACCTTTACTGCATGTACAACCACTATGAACTCTATATCATGTGTAGCATAATTCAAATCATGTTTCTTGAGTTTTCTAGACTCATATGCTATTGTAACCTCATTATGGGACAACACCCCACCCAATTCTTCTAAAGAAACATCTATACATACTATAAAATTCTCAAGAGGATCAGGTATCTTGAGAATTGGTGTCGTAGTGAGCTTATTCTTCAGATTTTCAAAGGTGGTCTCACATTTATCCATCCATTTGAATACTTTTTATTTTATTTTAAGGTTGGTGATATAGTAGGTAATTTTTTAATAGTCCTTCACAAAATACTTGTAATAACCAGTAAGTACCATGAAGCTTCTAACTTCTGACACAATAGTGGGTGCAAGCCAACTCAAAATAGCCTCAATTTTCTTAAGATCTACAACAATCCCTTCTATAGATATGATATGCCCCAAATACTAGACTTGTGAGGCATAGAACTCACACTTAGACAACTTTTCATAAAGTTGATTTTTCCTCAACACCTATAACAATAATCATAAATGTCTGTCATGTTCCTATTTGGTGCATGAATATATCAAGATATCATATAAATATATCAAAAAAGTTGGTCTAAATATTTTTAGTACACATTGTTCATCAGATTCATAAAATTTATTGGTGCATTTGTCAACCCAAATGGAAAAACTGTGAGCTCATAGTGCCCGTATCTAGTCTTAAAGGTTGTTTTACGAGTATCATCCTCAAAAACTATCAGTTGATGATATACAAATATCAAATACATATTTGAGAATACAGTGTCATACTTTAATTGATTAAAGAGATCATAAATCCATGGTAAAGGATACTTATTCTTGATGGTCACTTTATTCAGCATCCTATAATCAATACAAAATATTAAGGATCCATTATTCTTCTTCATAAATAACACCGGAGCACCCTAGAGTGACAAACTAGGATTAATAAAATATTTCTCCAATAAATATTAAATTTGCACCTTTAAATCTTAAAACTCAATAGGATTCATTTTGTAAGGTGTCCTTGCAATAGGTTCAAATCGAGGAATTAGTTCAATAGTGAATTTAAATTCATGTTAATATGGTAGGCTTGAAAGATCTTCTAGAAATACATCCCTAAATTCATGTAGAATTGGATGTTTTTTAAATGTTTCATCATCCTCATTATTGCTTGTCTTGTCATTTATCTTTACTACATACAACATACCACCTCTTTTGATTGCTTTATTTCGCTACATTGTTGATAGAAAATGAGGTTGAAAACACCCTTTCCTACTTTGAACTCTAATTCTCTTTCTATAATTATTAGTATAGTCCATCCATATTTATTGGAATATGAGTAGGGCTCAATGAGCCTTTAATAAATCCATCCCTAGGATAATATAAAAGGAATTTAGTGGCACTACATATAACTACCATATAGTTGATCCATTGGGTAAGGTGATTTTAGCCATAGGAAAACACGGATCCACTGAGTAAGTCTATCCAAACCCATACTCAATTTTCCACCCTTGTGCTAAAAATCCAGGTCTTTCTGGCATATCCCCAATAATACTAGTGGAAACAAAATTATTTGTAGCTCCACTATAAATTAAAATTTTAGCATTCTTATTAGACAACTCACCATTTAGTAACATAGGGGTTGCGTTTCCATCTAGGTTCTAAGTCCCTATAGTTGCATAGACTCGATGTGGTTATTCCTCAGCTCTGTTACTTGACTCAAGTTATTTGGGACACTTATTAGCATAATGAGGACCCCCACAAATGAAACAACATGTCTTGGGTTCTTGAGAAATTTATTGCCTTTTTTTCCCTACCCTCTCTTTTCTAAGCTAAATCATTCTACTTCTAATTTTGAGGTTTTAAATTATCCTTTTTTAGAAATCCTTATTATAGTTCCCTTGGTTCCCATTGTTATTATTTCAAAACTTTGGGTTTCCATTACTTTTCTTGTTTTACTCCTTATCCTATTTTATAAACCCCACACTCTTCCTCTTCTTGAGTTCTTGTCTCTCTACCTCTGTCAACCCTACATAGAAGGTTTTCTTGGTTTGTAGATTGGTCTCTTTATATCAAGCCAAATCATAAGATTTTTGAAGATTTTTGGGTTTGATTAAATTAATCATTGTTTGGATCTTAGGATCCACTCCCAAGATGAACTCATGCACCTTCAATTGCTCATGATCTTGTACTCAAAAATATATTTCAAAAGTTTAATTAATATTTGATAATATACCTCTACAGTCCATGTACCCTGTTGAAGTGTAGAGAATTCCTCAAACTTCTCTACATAAAATTTATTTTATAGAAACCTCTTCTTAAATTACCTAAAAAAAAATTCCCATTTTAGGTCAATAGCTTGGATTATTTTTCCTACCCTAAATGTGTTCCACCATTCTAAGGTTGCATCCTAAAGATGAAGGGTAGCCCAAACAATTTAGGTTTTGGATGAATAATTCAACATGGAAAAGAAAGTTTCCAAGTCATTTAACCATGAATCTGATATATAACCCCCTTCTCTTCCATTGAATTTACCTACCTTAACATTATTAAGGTCTTTGGAAAGCTTAGCCTCAATCCAAGATTTACCTTCATGGGTTATTATAATAGGATTTCTCTTCTTGTCTACCTTTTAAATCACAGTTATATATTTATTTATTGTTAGCTTTTGCTAATGTATGCTATGGGAGAATGCAATCACAAGATGCAAGATATGCAAAAATGTAAGATAATAAAATTCTACAATAACACTGAAATATGCTATTAATGTAAAGTAACAAAGATGTTACAATGTAGTATGGAGGAATGGACACTCCAATACTGATGCTAAAGAACTACATTGTACTCCATCACCAATATATATGGTGATCTACCCACTATACCTACTACTACCTACAATGATATATAATCACTCACTATGAGGCCCTTTATATAGGAAGATGGATTCCTTGGCCAACACTCTACCTAGTTATACAAGGGGACACCTTGTACATTTACAACTTGCACATAGACACTTGTGCATTTATTACATTGCTTGAAGTAGCTACCCCCTAAAGTAATCTTCTACTCTAGCTATGTACCAAAGGTGGTAAATTTACATGACCCAAATGATGTAATATACTCTAACACTCCCTTGTATTACATTATTTGGGTATTGAAGACTTTAGTCTTAAATATGGATCTTCTTCTCTTGAATAGTCTTTGTCTTGATCCAGTTCTTCTTATTCTGCAGTTTAGAGATGACCAAGTATATCATAGTGTTTTTTTCCTCTCATCCTTTTAACTTTGAATATTCTATTTCCCTAAATGTTTTTATGATATACGAGCTCTTTGTTTTCTGCATCCTATTTCTTAGGAAATATCTTAGTATTTCCATTGAAAGGAAACAATGTCTTGTGGATTCTTAATTGAGTCTAGAGTATATGCATTCTCATGGATTGATCCTATAGCTTCTATCTCTTTTTGATTCATTATGAGGTACACATTGATTTCATTTATGTATCTAAAATCAACCATCCTATTGCTCTCTACTACCTTTCTTATTGAAATAATATTGAATGTTAGTCCAGGAACATACATCACTTTTTGTAGCAAAAAGTTTAAAAATTCTTTACTAGGTGTTACACATCCATATCCATGTATAGGATAAGTCTTGCTATCTGCAATTCTCAACCTGTAACCATTAGTAATTTCAAGGTAATCAAACCATTGTAGATTTCTTATCATGTGATGACTGGCACCTGAGTCAATATACCAAATGTTCTTCTACTTTGTAGAATTGTTTATGCTAGAACTAATTTTGCATTTGTGACATGATGTATTGTGTGTATCTTGTTCTTCCATTATTTTGTGATAGTATGTTCTTCTTTCCATTGTAGTATGGATCTCTTTTAGTATTTTGCAAATACTAGAATCTTTGTAGTAATCTACCTTATGTCTCCCTAATTTAAAGTATGTGAACTAATTTGATAAAACCTTTCTTAGACTTTATGTTTTGTATGCTTCATTATATCTACCAAGTAATTTAGGATATGATATAGTCTATAAATATTAGCAATATTTAGTTCACCTTTTAAGTTGATTTATACAATATTTTGAGAATAATAATCCACTTTCAATTCTACATTAACTCTCCTAATTCCCTAATGGAGTTCTTATAGTTAGAACTCTTCTTGTCTCCTTAGTTTGAGTATGAGACAAGTATTATCAATTAATTTCAAATCTATATGCAAGAAATAGATTTGCTTCTCTATTCAATAGATAATTTTTTCTAAATTCTAATTATATATATAGTTTGAAGTAGTATGCCTTATAACTCCCTGTTTTTGGAATATTAGAAAATAATTATATTTGCAAATTAATATCGAATTAACCAAGGTTGACAAACTTATCTCTCCTCATTGGTTATTTTCAAATATGAGAATATTATAATACCTTCAATTAATATTACTTTGTAGTTTACTAATGCTAGTAAATGCTTGTTAACCAAAAGTAATAGTAAATTGATTATATCCCTTATAACTCCAGTATCACTTTTATTTAAAGTAAGAAAATTTAGTATGGACTTTACCTTAGCAATTTTTGAGGCTCATCGTATTCTTGATTAGTTTGAGTCTTCAAAATATTCATTGGCTTGTGTGGATGAGTTTCCAATGCTCTTTTACTTGTATTCAATGTTACTCCTTCACTAATTTGACCACACTATACAAAAGACTTTTGTTGTAGACACCCACATACTCTCTCCTTTAAAATTCACGCTTTTGTTATGTTATTATTGCTTGATATTTCCCTCAAATGGTGCTTATAACATTGAGCATTTAATTCTCTTATCCAATGCAATTTTATGACTATCTTTGACTCCAAATAAAGCTTACATCTTCTCCTTTGAACATTGCTTTATTTTCTTACGTTTCGTTTGTATGCTTCACCTTGGAGGTGAACGCTTATGTAGCTATGATATCCTTTGGATGATTACCACATGGCATAGGTTTATTTGAATAGTGCTTGAGATTATATTAATACCTCTTGATATGGTTTCCAAGTGGCTTTTGAGATTTAATTCTCTTTGGATATAAAATTTGGTAATGCTTTTTTATGATGATGATGTGTTGTAACATCCAAATGATTATTCTAATGCTTCAAGAAGTGAGTGTTTTCTTTCTTGAGTATTTTGGGAAATATGAGTGCTTCTGTTAGTAGTGACAAGTGGAAATTTGCATGAGATTCTTCCCTCCAACATATTTCTCCCTATATACTTCTCTTGCGAATATATACCCAACTATTTTCTTGGTCACGCTTCCTTCAGGAGTAACTAAGTGATCTTCCTCTCAAGGCATTGGCTCTTGGCTCAATGGTGGATCTAGGTGCTTTGAGTATGGTTCTATGGTGCTCCTATAGTGATTGCAAATACTAACCTTAGTTGGAAATTTATTTGTGCTATATTGAGGTGGTATTGTGTACCCTTCAACTCGCTTTACGTTGCTCTCATATCTATTGTTTTTCTTTCTTTGTAAAGGAGTGCAAGTCTTCCTATGTCGTTGTAGGTTGGAATCATTTGAAATCACTTTCTTTTATGATTTTGAGTGGTATTTTTTTAGCACCATGAAGATAGCATTTATGATCCCTAGGTTAGCTCTCCTTCTCCCATTGATGATTTGTCAATAGGGAATGTAGAGTACATATTGTATAGTGTCTTGAAACACTTTCTATTTTTTCCTCCTTATGAGGGATATGGTACACTTGTATAATATGAATAAGAGACTTTATTTTTGCACCCAAGTTCCTTGTCTCTTTTATTGATGCTATTTCCTCCTTTGATATGATAGCTTCTTACTATGTAGATATATCTACTCCTTGTTGTATAGGTTGAGGATTGTTGTAGATTGATTTGAATATTTTCCCTTGCTTATTGGATATGGTCGCTACTTGCTCTTACTTTTTTAGAGCAATGCGTTGTTGTCTTTCTTATTATAAAATACTAGTATCTAGTTAGTAACAATGAATCCAAGTTAATAATTGTATAAGCAATATGATACTAAAGGTAATCCTTTTTGCACTAACTTTCACTTTCACTAAAATATTTAGTGCACTTATAATAATCTTTAAGAGAAACTAATATAATGCAAATCTAATATTCTTATTACTCCTTAATAGTAACTTGTAATATGCACTAATTCTAACTCTTAAAGAATGGTCTATAATACTTATAACTTAATATAGACTTCTTCTCTGTAATTAGGAATGATGTATCTGACTCTTTTTCAATGTGCAAGTAATAAACCTTAACAATAACCAACTTCTACACTTCCTTTGAAGACTTAAAATGCAACCTTCTATTTTGTAACTTCTAAATTCTAATAAGGTGCTTAATGAAGCTAAGTTATAATCCAAATAAGTGTTCAAGTAATAAACCTATTTTACACCTAAGTTGATTACCTTTGTCAACCTTTGAAGATGATGAATATCTTGATGAGTTGATTAGCCAAGTTTCTATCTAGAATGATGGTTTCTTGTAGCTATGAACTTTTCTAGTTTCTTACCTTAAAATTGTAGTATATGGCTTCAAATTCTCCTTCAGTATGTAGCCTAGAACTATGAAGTTTTGTAGCTAGTAATATTGTCTTGATTGCTACACTATAGTAGAAAATCTACCCACTATAATTTTGTCTTTGAATCCCACAAATTTAGTAGGATTTACTCCAAATTATGGTTGAGATATATTTCAAGAACCCCTATAGTATGTTTCTCTAAATATTCTTGGATTTGGTAGGTTTCTTTTATCTGAGTTCTCCTTCAACCTCCTTGTTAAATTTTGACTTCAAATAGGGCTTTCTTCTCAAGAGTCTGAAAGTCTTGAGGTATTCAAAATTCTACTTGTCAAATATTTCTTCTTTGGGCTTCTTTTTGGATGATGACAATTATCCCAATTTATTTCACTATCAAGAGCTTCTCCTTGGTAGTGAATTTCTCCAATGAGTTCTCCTTGGAACTCCTTTGTTGGTTTTTGCAAATTCTGTAATAAGGCTCTCCAAACCTTCTCCTTATTTCTCCTTGAGACCTCTCTAAGGTCTTCAGTCTTGCATATTCATTGGTCTTCTCAATGATACATTTCCTTCAATATTCTATTGTGGAAGTGTTTCTAATAAGTTCTCTCTCGTGGATCTCTAAATTTTTTACTTCTAAAATCAAGTACAGGACCTTGCTAGTCCTTCAATATTCCAAGATTAGAATTTCTTCAATGAGACCTTTTGTGGGTCTTATTTAGCTTCTTTTGAAATGATTATTTAATATTTTGTTTGTAATATTTGATGGAGATCACCAATATCCTATCTTATTTTGGACTCTACTTTGGAGTCTCTTCAATCTATAGTAAGGCTACTCTGGCCTTTTTCTTATCTCCTGTAATCTGTAGGTCTTCAGTATTCTATGAAAATAACCAACCTCCAATATTCTAGGACTCTTCTTTGGAGTCTCTTCCTTGAATATAGAATAAGGCTTCTATGGTATTTTCTAGGTGCTTTGAGGATGGTTCTATGGTTCTCCTTTAATGATTACAAATATTTCCCTTAGTTGGAAATTTCTTTGTGCTATATTGAGGTGGTATTGTGTACCCTTCAACTCGCTTTACGTTGCTCTCCTATCTATTGTTTTTATTGCTTTTTAAATGAGTGCAAGTCTTGTTGTAGGTTGGCATCATTTGATATCGCTTGCTTTTGTGATTTTGACTGGTATTTTTTTAACACCAAGAAGATGGCATTTATGAGCCCTAGGTTAGCTCTCCTTCTCCCATTGATGATTTGCCAATAGGGAATGTAGAGTACATATTGTATAGTGTCTTGAAACACTTTCTATTTTTTCCTCCTTATGAGGGATAAGGTACGCTTGTATAATATGAATAAGAGACTTTATTTTGCACCCAAGTTCCTTGTCTCTTTTATTGATGCTATTTCCTCCTTTGATATGATAGATTCTTACTATGTAAATATATCTACTCATTGTACATGTGGAGGATTTTTGTAGATTGATTTGAATATTTTCCCTTGCTTCTTGGATATGGTCGCTACTTGCTCTTAATTTTTTAGAGCAATGCATTGTTATCTTTCTTATTATAAAAGACTAGTATCTAGTTAGTAACAATGAGTCCAAGCTAATAATTGTATAAGCAATATGATAGTAAAGGTAATCCTTTTTGCACTAGCTTTCACTTTCACTAAAATATTTAGTACACTTCTAATAAGCTTTAAGAGAAACTAATATAGTGCAAATCCAATATTCTTATTACTCCTTAATAGTAACTTGTAATATGCACTAATTCTAACTCTTAAATAATGATCTATAATACTTATAAATTAATTTAGTCTTATTCTCTGAAATTAGGAATGATGTATCTGACTCTTATTCAATGTGCAAGTAATAACCCTTAACAATAACCAACTTCTACACTTCCTTTGAAGACTTGAAATGCAACCTTCTATTTTGTAACTTCTAAATTCTAATAAGGTTCTTAATGAAGCTAAGTTATAATCCAAATAAGTGTTCAAGTAATAAACCCATTTTTCACCTAAGTGGATTACCTTTTTCAACCTTTGAAGATGATGAATATCTTGATGAGTTTATTAGCCAAGTTTCTATCTAGAATTATGGTTGCTTGTAGCTGTGAACTCTTCTAGTTTCTTACCTTGAAATTGTAGTATATGGCTTCAAATTATCCTTTAGTATGTATCCTGAAACTATGAAGTTTTGTAGCTAGTAATATTGTCTTGATTGCTACCCTATAGTAGGAAATATATCCACTATAATGTTGTCTTTTAATCCCACAAATTTAGTAGGTTTTCCTCCAAATTATGGTTGAGATATATTTTAAGTATCCCTATAATAGTTTTCCATAGATCCAACAAACCCTATCTCCAAAATGTGCCTTATTAGCTATGAAATGCAATCTCCAAATCTTCTTGTATTTGGTAGGTTTCTTCTATCTGAGTTCTCCTTCAACCTCCTTGTTAAATTTTGACTTCAAATAGGGCCTTCTTCTCAAGAGTCTGAAAGTCTTGAGGTATTTACAATTCTACTTGTCAAATATTTCTTGTTTAGGCTTGTTTTTGGATGATGACAATTATCCCAATTTTTTTCACTATCAAGAGCTTCTCCTTGGTAGTGAATTTCTCCAATGAGTTCTCCTTGGAACTCCTTTGTTGGTTTTTACAAATTCTGTAATAAGGCTCTCCAAACCTTCTCCTTATTTCTCCTTGAGACCTCTCTAAGGTCTTCAGTCTTACATCTTCGCTGGTCTTCTCAATGAGACCTTTCCTTCAACATTATATTGTGGAAGTGTTGCTAATAAGTTCTCTCTCGTGGATCTCTAAATTGTTTTACTTCTAAAATTAGGTACAGGACCTTGCTAGTACTTCAATATTCTAATATTGGAAGTTCTTCAATGAGACCTTTTGTGGGTATTCTTTAGCTTATTTTGAAATAATTCTTTAATATGTTATCTATAATATTTTATGGAGATCACCAATATCCTATATTATTTTGGACTCTACTTTGGAGTCTCGTCAATCTGTAGTAAGGTTTCTCTGGCCTTTTCTTATCTTATGCAATCTGTAGGTCTTCAGTATTCTATGGAAATAACCAACCTCCAATATTCTAGGACTCTTCTTTGGAGTCTCTTACTTGAATATAGAATAAGGCTTCTATGGTATTTTCTTCTTTGAAAATATGTAGGTCTACAATAGGACTTCCCTCAAGTTCCTAGAATCTCCTTTTCCTACAACAAAGTTTTGGATGATGAATCTAAATCTAGAAATGATGAATCTTCACTAGTTGATTTATCAATCTAGTGGAACAAATGTTAAGTCCTAGTCTTCATGAGTTTTTATACAACTCTATGGAAATACTTTATACAAATGCAATATTAAAAATTCTAGAATTGAAATTTGCTTCTCTCCTTCAATCTCTCTCACAATAGTATTTGCATGCAATGATGCACAATGGTAGGTTTGCTTTGCAAAGATGCAGTAGATTTTAGTTTGATAGTTGCAATGGTGGTCCCTTGTGGCTCTCCCTCTTTTTATCAATCTACCATGGCTCTAATACCAATTTTATCTTTTGATAATGTATGCTATTGGAGAATGCAATCATAGGATGCTAGATATGCAAAAATGTAAGATAATAGAATTCTACAATTGTAACGACCTAAAAACACACACACAAAAATACAAAAATAGAAAAAAAATTGTTTTACCAAGGAGAGGGATACATGAAACCTTCATGAACCCCTAACCCAACTAGTATTTACCTAAAGTTTTGATCCCCTAAGTTTTCCTGAAAGCTACATCTCATTAAGTACCCTATCACAAGTCCATATGTGTAGGCATATCATGTGTCACTACAGATAAGCCCATCTATACCATCACTCTTGATGAGCTAGACTTATCACCCTTATTCCATCGAAGGTATACATGCATATCCATACCATACACAAGTTATTATGTGTAGGTATGCTATGAGTATTATGAGTTAATCTATCTATCTCTTCTCCACGATGAGCTATCTTAACTCAGATGTAATATTTCCACAACTTAGTCCTTTATCTCATTAAGGGGGTTTCAATTCCCTTAGGTCTTCTATGTTTACCCTAAGGGGTTATCAATTACCTTAGGTTACATATGTTCACCCTAACGTGTTCTTAATCCCCTTTGGTCACCTCTGAGTTCACCCTAGAACTCTACTCTTAGATTTCTATCATTAAGAAACCAAAAAATAATACATCTAGATGCTAAAACATCAAATAGAAATCACTAAACATCTAGAAAAATAAAAAAGAATTAATGCTAAAAGAGAATGTTATCATCAGAAAGAGAATCAACTACATAGTATAACCAAATATAGAAATAAAGTAAAAGTACCTTCTCTAAACCAATAAATAGTTATTGCATTAAAAATTGCATGGTAAATCCTTCTTACTTTAAGGAATATTACATTAACTGCATTAGGGATATCTCCCCATAATTCTAGTCTATTTGAGCATTAGGAAATTAGCATAAATACAATTACCTATACTTTTTTTCCATTGAACTCCTTGCTTCACCTTGCTTCCCCTTGGTTCTTTGAGGGTAGTAGGAGATGAGGGTACTCATGGTTCAGGATAGGCATGCCTCTAAATGCATCAATTCATTTACTTTTCCAAATTGCAACTATATAAAATTTAATTAATTTTCCAACCATCTATTACATAGTGGATATTATACACGATCATTTACTTTTATCTTCAACTCTTCAGTTCCATTAAAGAGCCATCCAACATGTACTACTTAGATCAAAGTCTAAATTTAATCAAATCCATTCATGTCTTAAAGCATTAATGTCCCATACCTTTAACCTCTAAAACAATCCATCATTCATTCCCTAAATTAAAGCCCCATAACTTTAATCCAAATAATAAATCTAACATCCTTTTTAATTCAAAAATCCAATCAAATCAAATATTATTTTAAAGAATTAAAGTCCCATACCTTTAACCTTTAAAAAAATCCATCATTCATTCCCTAAATCAAAGCCCCATAAATTCAATTCAAATAATAAATCTAACATCCTTTTTAATTCATAAATCCAATAATATCAAATACTATTTTAAAGCATTAAAGTCCCATATCTTTAACCTTTAAAACAATCCATCATTCATTCCCTAAATCAAATCCCCATAACTTCAATTCAAATAAATAAATCTAACATCCTTTTTAATTCACAAGTCCAATCAGATCATATATTGTTTTAAAGCATTAAAGTCCCATACATTTAACCTTTAAAACAATCCATCATTCAAAATAAACTTTGTCATAAATCTTATAACACAATTATGTTTTCCTTTGAAGTCATTTTTGTAAATTCTACATCATAGACTTACTAATCAAATATTTTCAACCTAAATCTTAGATTCATAGCCTCAATTAAGAATTCACAACCTTATCTAAAGATTCACTACTTTAGTTACAAATAACCCCTTCATGATATTTTACACAAAAGGTCTTACCCTAATTAAAACCACATAAGGAAATCTCATTAATTAAAGGTCTCTTCAATTAGAATCTCATAAAATAAAACCTAATAATCAAAGGTCCTACTATCATTAAAATCTCTTAAGATAATTCATGCTAATCAAAGGTTTCTCTTTAATTAGGTCTCCTAAGATAATAAATATTTATCAAAGGTTTTCCTTTTAATTGAAAACTCCTAAGATAATCAATATTTATCAAAGGTTTTCCTTTTAATTAAAATCTCCTAATATAATCAACATTTATCAAAGGTTTTCCTTTTTAATTAACATCTCCTAAGATAATCAACATTTATTTAAGGTTTTCCTTTTAATTAACATCTCCTAAGATAATCAACATTTATCAAAGGTTTTCCTTTTAATTAACATCCCATAATATAATTTACATAAATTAAAGGTCTTATTTCAGTTAAAGTCCCATAATATAATTTACATAAATTAAAGGTCTTATTTCCATTAAATTCCCATAATATAATTTACATAAATTAAAGGTCTTGTTTCCATTAAAGTCCCATAATATAATTTACATAAATTAAAGGTCTTATTTCCATTAAAGTCCCATAATATAATTTACAGAAATTAAAGGTCTCTCTTTACTTAAATTACATAAGTAAATATTAATAATCCAAGGTTTGCAACTATGGAATTTTACATATTCATGGTAGATACAAAACGTCTTAAGTAGAACGATCTAAGGACTGCCAAACTCTGGGTTTAGGCAAGAAAAAACCAGATGTTAAGTTTCTCTTCTGCCACCACTAACTGTAACAAGGAACTAGGCTTACACAGTCACGAAGATTCTACATATATGTGGATGGACTCTCATTAGGCAGAGCTCCCCAAATACAACACCCTATCAAAACCATGAGAAGTTTTCCAACTATGAGCGACACTATCTCAAACGTAGTGCTAGCTTGCTACCGAGGGTCTTCCAACCTATGGGTGGCATTTTCAACACAATTATATCTAGGTAGATACATGGGGTTTCTACACCAAGAGCAACACTCTCAACAATGTTCTCCTCTACAAGATGCAATATGGATTCTACATTGATAGTAGCACTCTCAACAACGCTCTCCTCTACAATATGCAGGGTGGTTTCTACACCAAGAGCAACACTCTCAATAGCGCTCTCCTCTACAAGACATAGGGTGGTTTCTACACCAAGAGTAGTGCTCTCAACAATGCTCCCCTATAAAGCAAAACATAGGAAATTTAAGCTAAGATTAGCACTCTCATACAATGCTCTCCTATCAAGCAAAACATAAGCAGTTTAAACTAAGAGTAGTGATCTCATATAGCACTCTCCTATAAAGAAAAATACAGGTGGTTTAAACTAAGATCAGTACTCTCATACAATGCTTTCATATCAAGAAAAACATAGGTGGTTTAAGCTAAGAGCAGTGCTCTCATACAACGCTCTCCTATCAAGCAAAACACAGTCAGTTTAAACTAAATATTTCATCGGGTTTATCACGCTACAGGGGAATATCACTAGGTCTAAATATAAATATTCATCATAAAAATATGTAAACATATAGTTTAAGACTTTCCAACCTTATTTTTCCTACAAAATGACTTTTAATGGCCTCTTGCTACTTCTCCCTTAGCTCGCTGCACTCTCCTATCTTCCTCGATCGCCTCATCCGTATTTTTCCTCAATGCTCTCATATTTTCTTCCCTTGCACCTTATGTGCTCCTCTTGCTCTAGGTGGCCCATCCACTGTCTCATATCGAATCTCGATCACACATTGAGCTTCCTTTCCTTCAATTCTCCCGTACCTTCCCATCTCATGACAAACGATTCTATTTCCCATAATTTCCTCCTTTGGAAACTAATATCCCCCTACGTTATTTACATAGGTTGCACTATATAGGGGGGGATGAGATATTTGCATTATTAAAATGGAAAATGGTGCCTTTACAATATCCTTAACATGATATTTTATCACCATTTTTAAAATATATTTCTTTTATTTAGCAACTTCTTAATTGCTCTGTCTTTAAAATAAAAGATTATATTTATCTTAAATGGATTTTTTTCCTTTTTTTTTCAATTAATTAAATTTCATTAATGAATTTATATTATCACTTAAAATGAAATTCTTTAATTATTTGAAATTAACTCTCATTGGTTTATTGAAATGAAGTTTACTAATGAGTTTTAAATGAGTCATATCATTTTTATAATTCAAAACCTCATTAGTTCATTTAAATGAGTCTTCACTTATCATTTAAATTTAATTTATTTTCCTTCATAACAATGATGCTCTATTAACCCTTCAACATAACATTTTACTTGATGCAGGAGCATCCGACGGCATTGGAGCAATCTTGCATCCTCCAAATTTCTCTAAAGTTTTCTAAGTACTTTATATTTAGTTTCATTCCAATTATTTTCCAATATCGAAGTTTTGTAAGCAAAAAGGAAAGTAGAAGTGTTTTGAAGCAAGTTAAGGAGGGGAGCCGCGAAATCGTGACATGTCACGATTTCACGACATGTCGCGAAATCACGACTCCCGAAAGCAAAGCAGGGCAAAGTTGAGGGGGAGCCATGATATCGTGACATGTCGCAATATTGCGACATGTCACGAAATCGCGGCTCCCGAAACAAAGCAAGGCAAGGTTGAGGGGGAGCCATGATATCGCGACATGTCACGAAATCGTGGCTCCTAAAAACAAAACAAGGCAGGGTCGAGGGGGAGCCGCGATATCACGACATGTCACGATATCGTGACATGTCATGAAATCGTGGCTCCCGAAAGCGAAGCAAAGAAGGGTCGAGGGGGAGCCACGATATCGCGACATGTCATGAAATCGTGGCTCCCGAAGGCAAAGCTAGGCAAGGGCAGAAATGGTCGCGATATCACGACATGTCACGATATCACGACCAGTAGAAGACTGCCATGTGGTTTGAGTTACGGTTGACAAGAAGAAGACAGCTGCCATATGTATGGAAGCAATGCAACCTATTGAATACAGAGGCCGAAGATGGACACGTGGACAACCACGTGTATTAAAATGAGGACGAAGGCCATGTATCTTGAATTGTGAAGGACAGTCGCGTGCATTAAACTGGGATAACCACCGTGAGGAAGTATTCGACAAACAGTAGTTACAGAGCATGGAAGGTATGGGCGGGACAACGGCTCAGAAGAACGATCTGAACAAAGCGGTGCTTGCAGGATACAGAGGAGTCTTAAATGAATTCTCCGTAGCGAACAAGGGCGATGGCCCATTAATGAACGAAAAATTCAAAAAGAAGCTGGGCGGGAGAAAGGGATATTTTTTATTATTTTTGTTGTTTTCTCACTGGTGGGCATTGATGGCCTGGAGGACCGAGACCTCAATAAAAACTCGAGGAAAATTTGTAAATGGGGATGGTGAGTTCGGGATAGAGGGGGAGAGTTGTATGCCTGGAAAGACTACTGTATAAACTGTATTGAGCAATTTAATGAAAATTACTGTGAACTTTGTTGTGTGAATCCCGGCTTGCCATCAAGTGGTATCATATCAGGAGCTCCTGATTGTATAACAGATCACCGGAGAGAGGCAGTTACACCAGGATCTGTGGGACGATTTTAAAAAAATATATATATAATGCCTCCACGAAGAAACCGTGGTGGGGTAGGAAATGTGGTGCCGGCAGAAGACTTCTGAGCCTTGCAAAGACAAGTTCAAGCCCTGCAAGCAGAGTTACGTAGAAGGAACGAGCCCAAAAGGGATGAGGAAAGTGAGGACGAAGTTGAATAAGAAGACCAATCTGAGGAAGAGGAAGAGGCTATGGATCCTGCACAAGCCCGGTTGTACAAGGCCATCTCTCAGATTGGAAAGCAACCAAAAATGGAGGTTTCCACATACTCGGGTAACTTAAATCTAGAAGAAGTGATTGACTGGATAAATGATTTAGAGGAGTATTTCAAGTACGAGGAGGTTGAAGACCCTAATCGGGTCAGATTTTCTAAGACCAAGTTGAAGGGTCATGCCAGCATTTGGTGGAGGGGAATACAGTTGGAGAGGAACAGAAGAGGGAAGGAGAGAATAACAAGATGGGACAGAATGGTGGAGAAGCTGAAAAGACAGTTCATCCCGATAGATTACAAGTTGGATCTACTAAGAAAAATGCAGAGTTTGAGACAGACAAACAAAACTGTCCAAGAGTACACCAAGGATTTTTACAAGATCTCCATTAGAACTAGGCATTTAGAGGCAAACAAAGAAAATGTGGCCTATTATATCAATGGGTTGAGACTTGGTATCCAGGAAGAACTGAGCCTGGTTCGGGTAAGCACCATTGAGGATGCTTACCAATTTGCCTTAAAGGTGGAAGAAAAGCTAAATAGGCGGTTTGAAGGCAAGCAAAGAGGAAGGGGCCGTGGTGGAAGAACTGGTGGGAGGACTAGTGGAGAAAAGTACAAAGACCCGAAGAAGACTAGTGAAGCCTGTAGTAACTAGGATCAAAGGGAAGAGGATTTTTATCAGCCCCAAGATTAGAACAGCTACCCAAGAGGATGGGGTGGGTCTGGACGAGGATTTGGAAGAGGAGTATTTCGTGGGACATGTTTCCACTATGGTGAAGAAGGACATCGAGCATTTGAGTGTCCACAACACCGAGAAAGGACAAACAAGAGGCCTGAGGGTCCAGCCAGGGCTGCTATGGTAGAGGAATATGCTGAGTCTGAGCATTCCGAAGAAGTGGAGAGAGGGGAAGCAATGATTGTAATAAGAGTCCTGTTGAATGAGGAGAAGGACACAGATCAGAGAAGAAGTTTATTCCGCACCAGATGTAAGTGTGCAGGCAAATTTTGCAATATTATTATTGATAATGGTAGCACGGATAACCTGGTTTAAAAATAAATGGTTACAAAGCTATAGTTGGAGAGGAAGAAGCACCCACATCCATACCGGGTCGCATGGTTGTAGAAGGACCACAGAGCTTTGGTCAATGAATAGTGCTCCGTTAAATTTAACATTGGAAATTACTGTGATGAGGTCTTGTGTGACATCCTGCCCATGGATGCTTACCACATGTTGCTGGGGAGACCCTGGCAGTTTGACCGGAGTGCAGTGCATGATGGTCATGCCAACACCTACTCATTGACAAAGAATGGTGTACGCCATAAACTAAAGCCCTTAAAGTATGTAGATGAAAAGGTATGTAACAACTCCAAAATTTGTTTAGTTGAAGGGAGAAAGTTCCTAGATGGGTTGAAGCATGAACATTTATGTTATGCAATAATCCCTAGAGTTAGGGAGAAGGAATGCCAGGATACCCTAGCAGAAGTCCTAGACCTGCTGGAGGAATTTCCATATATTGTGTCTGATAATGTGCCAGAGGGTTTACCCCCAGTAAGGAAAATCAGCCACCATATAGATTTGGTATCGGGATCAAGCTTGCCAAATAAATCTACACCAGCCATTACCTATACCAAAAAGGCCATGGGAGGACATAAGCATGGATTTTATTCTTGGATTGCCAAGGACACAGAGGGGAAATGACTTTGTATTTGTGGTGGTTGACCGATTCTCCAAAATGGCACATTTTATTCCCTGCCAGAAGACGAGTGATGCAGTTCACATTGCAGGGTTATTCTTCAAGGAATTGGTACGGCTTCACGGTATACCAAGAAGCATAGTTTCTGACAGAGATAAGTTTGTTGGGTATTTCTGGAGAACTCTATGGAAGAAGTTGAAGACAGACCTGAAATTTAGTTTAGCATACCACCCACAGAATGATGGACAAACGGAGGTGGTGAATAGAAGCTTGGGTAATTTACTGAGATGCTTAATAGCGGATCAACCCAAGGGATGGGATTTGGTTTTACCATAGGCAGAATTTGCGTGTAACGGTTTAGTCAATAAAAGCACCAATAAATCTCTGTTCTAGATAGTATATGGAAACAGCCCAAGGAATGTGTCTGAACTGAGAAAGTTGGACAGGAGAGAAAAGTGTAGTGCTGAGGCAGAAGAATTTGCAGAACATATGAAAAGTCTGCATGAAGAAGCTGGGCGGGAGAAAGGGATATTTTTTATTATTTTTGTTGTTTTCTCACTGGTGGGCATTGGTGGCCTGGAGGACCGAGACCTCAATAAAAAATCGAGGAAAATTTGTAAATGGGGATGGTGAGTTCGGGATAGAGGGGAAGAGTTGTATGCCTGGAAAAACTACTGTATAAGCTGTATTGAGCAATTTAATGAAAATTACTGTGAACTTTGTTGTGTGAATCTCGGCTTGCCATCATTACTTTATGCATCCAAATAAATTTTGTGTTTTTTCTTTATTGAAATTCCAACATTATACTACCCAATCCCTAATGCAATAGAGAGAAATCAAATTTATAAAACAACAAAGATGGAGTCTTCCATCAACCCAATCACCTATCTTAGCTAGAGATTTTACGATAGCTACTAGGCTATCAACTAAGGCTCAAGGTGATCAATCATCAATGATTATCCCTTATCAAAATGCATGCCTATATGAAGCTATCTATCCATGTTACCTCTGAGTACCTTAATCATCATTTTACCTAATCTTAAGTACCCTCATTTTTTGATGGATGCTTCTACCTTCTCCACCTATGAGTGTACCTGATCCTATCTTCTAAATCAATTAAATATCATATAGTTCATTCAATTTTTCAAACTAAGTATCACCACATCATAGGTTAATACATTATTTTATTTGTATCATAAATTATGCTAGGGAGGGTCATGACATCCTCCCCCACTAGAATTAAACATCGTCCTCAGTGTTTCTGTAGAGACCCCAGGACGCATGCACCGCTTTACTCTACTTTCAATATTATACCCAAGATGAAATGAAAGACCATGAAAAAGCATATAACATGAAAGTAACAAAGATGGATCTCTTTATTTGTATTAAAACTCGGTTACATTTCAGTATCTCTTAGGGATATCCATTTTGATACAATGAATTACAAGTGAGGAAGAAGTCCCCTAGCAAGGGGTGGTGTGCTTTCACAAGCTTCATAGTTCTACACACGAAAATGTATGAGAGCTTACAAATGCCTCCTTCTCTAGGTCTAATTGCTAGAGGGATCCTCTTGCTCTTGTATTCTATAGCTTCCATTTTAGAAACATGTGGCCCTGTAAGCAATGAAACAACAACACACAGTTAGATATTCGATATTGCTTACCTGGATGAGGTTGTTAGCAATGAATATAATCAAATGAAATCGAGTGCAAATGAAACTAATTCTATGAATATGAATGAATGAAATGATGCTATGCTAATGATATGCTAAATATAATAATGAAACTAATGTCTAAAAACCCTAAGCTAGGCCTGCGGGCCACTGTCCAATGACAGTGGCCACCAAAGTGAATCTCGTTCTCTTTGTTCCAAAGCTATGGATAAAAGCTTGTATCTGATGTTGAAATGGGGGTTTCTATACTCTCCAATTTGTTAGGGCTTCACCATAAATGTGATATCCAAGGGAAACTATCCAAGTATTGAAAGCTCTCCTCAATGATCTAATGCATTCATGTATCTTTGGATTGATTGATTCTCTCTGATCTGTCATATATTTGGTGCTCTTAGGATTGCACCTTCTAAAAGTGTGTGAAACCCTAAATTCTATGATCAAAACCCTATGATTGAATCGATCATGCGTAGTGAATGTTAGTATGAGAAGATTTTTGTTTTTTCTATGTTTAAATACTAGTTAACTGAAGTCTAAATTCAGACTCAAGTCTTCTATGTGAACTGGTTGTGAAGGGGAATGCAAAGATAACCCCGATCACCTTTATTGCATGCATACTTCCACTTCTACCTCTGATTAGGCCTATTTATTGGGAAAATACTTTTTATGGTTTAGACGCTGTCGTCTGCAGAAACTAAGATTTGGCCCTTATCATCTGTAGCAGCTAAGGTCTGGCCGCTCTGAGATTGAGCGGCTAATATATGGTCACTCTGGTCTTGAGTGGCTAAGATTGGATGGGCTTAGAATACCCCAAATAGGTGGTGAAAACCACTTTTAATGCTTGGAAATTCCAAGGTTATGTCTTATGATCTTATGAATGTGCCTATGTGAGTAGCTCCCCTAAACATGCCATGTTTTAGGTGTCTACAAATTCCCCTTTTTGGGATGCACTTTTGTGGAAAACACAACGCTGAGCAAAAATGTAGACTAATATGCTTGTAAGGTGTATGGTGGTTAATGATCTGACCAACGCTTGATGGCCCAATCATGCAAGATGGTGCACATCCTTTGAATAATTGCTTCAATTTTTAGAGGACTTAACCTAGCCAAGTGGCTTATGCATGTTCAATTTGCACTCATTCTTCAAACTCAATAGGGTAGCTTCAGTTGCTACAATCAGATCCAACAGGAAGGATAGTTGCAAATTGGAGATGTCATGTCTACTTATGTTCCTGTTGGTCACGAATCTGCCACAGGAAAGGATTTTTACAAGTGTGCCCTAGACCCGGCAAACATTGAAAGGCTGGAAGCAAGAAATGGCTCCCAGAACAATCTCCAGAGTGGGCTGGTTCCCTTCACTATTCTAAAATCTGGTTTTAAGATAAGGGTTGCGGTAAAGAGATTTAAAAAATTGCAGAAAGAAATGGGAAATATGGCCGCAGGCCGAAGTGATGGGATCAAAAAAACAACAGCAGGAAACTACAAACGCAACAACAACAAGTAACATAAGAAATCAGCTTAATCTTCGCACAATCACATGCCGCAAATCCCTCCAAACCCACATTCCAGGAATCGTACCCTGACCGCAGTATTTAAATCCAGTATGCAAAATTTAAATGTAATAGCAATGCAGGAGTACGAATGCTATTAGAAATGTAGAAAACATAAAAGAAATTCATCCATGCAACGCTTGAAAAATTAGAAATTGATCCTTTTATTCCCGCAGATACAATTCCAGTTTCTAGCAGCAAGTTTTTCCAACCTTTTGAAATGCGAATTACATTGGTTTTTATAGAGGTCCGTCCTCTTTGCAGCATTAAATATTTTAAACCGACCTTCTTGAGATCTACAATTATGCGAAGGAAACGAGGAACATGATCCCCTTAATCGTAGTCTCGAAGAAATAAAAATTAAATGCCATGAAACGCTCGCGGCCCTTCATTAAATTCGATTCTTTGAATATATGCATGAAAAACCGTTGAATTAATCCACGAACAACAGCTTTGAACCAATAAATCCTTCAATTTTGGTGGCCTGGGCACTCTTCGACCTTAACCGCATTGGAAATCCACAAAGCATTTAATTCGGGGCAGCATTTAATCATCGAAACCCAAAAAAAACCTTTTCGGCCGTTCATACTGCACTTGGCGGGAAAACAGTTGTAGGTCGCGAAAACGTGACGGGTCACGAAATCGTGACATCTTATAATGCCGTACGCGTTGACCATATTTGACTCACGAAAAAGGCACATGTAGCGATTTCGCTACGTCTCCGGCTCCCTCTTCTTCATCGCAAGCTTGCTCCGCGAAAATGGAACATGTAGCGATTTCGCTACATGTTTCCGTCGCCGTACCAATCGCCATTTTTCGTCGCGATTCGCTGACATGTCAGCGACGCGCTGCAAGTTTTCACTTTGTGCCTTTGTCGCCGACCGACCCGCGATTCCGGAACACGTCGCGATATCGCGACGGTTCCGCCCAACCTGCCTGCGTTGACTGCGTTGACCGCGATTCTGCAACATGTCAGCGCGTCGCTGTAGTTTTTTGACTTAACCATTTTTTGCTCAATTTTTCTCCTTTTCTTCGCCCAAGCTGCATCAATCAAAGGTCAGATTTCCAACAATACACTAATGCATTAATCAATGAGAATCAATGTGGCAAAAATGCCAACAATTCCCAACAAACAAGGGAAATTATATGATTGTTGTATGCAATGATTCGTAGGATGAACATAATTTTGATATGATCGAGTGATCAGTTATTGATTTTAACTATGATTATTTTGAAGATTTGAACTACCTCCTCACACAATGAATTGGTGAGGAAAAGGTGATGAATAAAGCGATAAGTCACTTGACCAATATGACTAACTTGGTTTCTTTCTAACATTTGTTCTTTCAATGGGTGAACCCCCATCCAAGTGTGACTCCAACTGTTTATGATAATCATCCATCCTTATCTCGAGGATCAGTATAGCTATCAAGAGCCTTCTTAGGGAGTTAGGATGAGTGATTCTATTTATGCTCATGTTGTATCACTTTGGCTCAATATTTTTGATCTCATAAGGGAATGAGGATGATTTTATCGCACCCATGGAGCAGTCCAACCATTCTGATTGCAATGATGCATCGTGGTTCCAAAATGAATGTTTTTGCCTCAAGTAGCCTTATGGTAACTTACTCATCTTATCAAGTTGCATGGAGTATGAGTCGCTACAATCTCCAAGTTGATAGAGTAGGTAACTGAATACGAGGTCTGCTTGAGATTTTTTTTATGCAATTTTTTTTGTTTTTTTATCATTATGGTGATTATGAACCACAAAAATATTCTTATTTGATGTTTTTGCTTACTTCTCTTGGAGGGAAACATCTTATTTTTTCTTAGGGTGTTGGTCGTTGTTAGGTCCAGTAGCCACCAAGTTCCTGGCCATGGCTGCTCTTGTCCTAGGTAGCCACAATATTCAAGCCACTGACGTAAGAAGCAACTAGGGCAATATAAAATATACCATAGGGTTTTGTCTTTTCACTTTTCTGAATGTCAATTATACTTTCTTGAGCTCCAAGGTGAAATTGACTTCTACAACTTGGAGTGTTTCTACAATTTGTAAGATTATGGTTGCACGGGGTGAAGCATCTTCGAGTGGAGGAGTCGGAGCTTCTGGAGTACTTCTTCAAACTTTAACCCTACTTGTTTATTTTTGTTTTGGGTAAAACTGAACAACATTAAGTAATTAGTAATTGAACCCCATTAATCTTGATAGCAACGAATAAAAACCTATAGCTAGGGTTAGTTTAGGTTTTTATGTGGTGGGCTTATCCCCATTTTTTTTTTGTTGCTTTTGTTATATTTTTTTGTATTTTTTGGCCTAAGTTCAACGTGTCTGCTTTGCTACCCATTGGCCGCTATCAATTAGAGTAGCCAAAAAGGCCTGCAACTTGGCCACTGTCATTGGCAATAGCCAATTTGAATCCCAAAAATCAAAAATTTGACTGTTGGGGCTTGGTCGCAGTCAGCTTTGATGGCCAATTTATAGCCGCTATAGGCGACAGCGGCCAAGAACACTTAGTAAAAAAATTTATTTTTGCTACATTTTTGGGTTGAATTATTGATTTTTTTATTTTTGATTTGTTTAATTAGGTGTAATTTTGTCCCTTTGCTTATACTTAGAATAGCCTATCATATTTTGCACCATTTTCATGTTTATTGTGAATTATACCTTAGATTCATTGTAGTTATGATTCATTTTCTTTTGTTGTTATATTCTTACTGCTCAAGCTTGGGACCCAAAGCTCATGAATACACTTTTGTCCCTCTTGGATACCGATGATTGGGCTTGCTCAAATCCCCTGGGCTTCAGTATGTCACTAGTATGCCCACCATTATGGAAAATCATGCCTACCTTATAGCTTTAGTCCATCGATGGGACCCTCAGATCAATACCTTCCACTTTCCTACCAGTGAGATAACCATCACGATGAAAGATGTGTATAGGATATTTCAGATCCCATTTTATGGAGTGGTCATTATCTCTTTGGCCACTAATGATCAGACTACTATTTTCACTCGGGTGTTTAGAGGGTGCTCTACGTAGGCTCTCAATGAAACCAAATCTAGGGGAGTGTCCATATCGTAGTGGTATGAGGTGGATGTCTTCTCTGTGAGGCATGTAGTGTTTTTGATAATCATTGGCAATATCTTGATTCCAAATTGCCCAGGTTTGAGGTTCCCATGGAACCTTTTGGTGATGGTTCAAGATTTTATGGATAGTGTAGAGCCTATCATCTATGCATGGGGTAGATATTTTTTGGCTCAATGCTATGATGAATTGTACCACATCCATCGATGAGGTCGCATAAGCATTTCTTGCATCTTGCTTCTACAGGTCTGGGGATGGGAGCACGTCAAGGTAGATCATCCTAAAGGGTTTCCTACTAATATTATAGTTGTGGAAGAGTGAATGGAGTGCTATGCTAATAGATGGGCTTGAGAGCATGAGTTGCACAAGAGCCGCCCTCATGCGGGGGAGCTTCCCCACTACACTGCTACTTTTATTGGGCTGAAGGGCATGCTCTCAAGATCCACCCTCATGCGGGGGAGCTTCCCCACTACACTGCTACTTTTATTGGGCTGAAGGTCGTTGATGTTATGTGGTGACCATATTATGAGTTCCCGACTTGGTATGATTTTGATAATTTCATAGCAAGGACACAGTGTGAGCGGTGCCTCATCGATCGCAAGTTTGGCATCCAAGAGTATTTCTTCTATTCCCAAGTTCATCAATATGGTCTACAGTAGGATGTACCTCTGGTTCCATTTGTATACAAGAAAATCACAAAAAAGGAGATATCCCCCTACCATGGATCATAGAGTTGTCAGATAAGAAGGATGCCCAAGCAGTTGACCTAAGAGTCATTGGGGGTGTTATAAAGACATACACTCAGTGGTGGGGGGATCATATGTTGCATGGCAATGGTAGCTTGGGTCGTGAGGATGATGGTGGAGGTGATAATACAGATCTAGTAGGGTGTAGAGTCTAAACTAGGATTGAGGTATGGGGCCAGCCAGTAGAGCAAGTGGCAATGGAGGAGCAGGAGGTTCCTGCAGAGTATGAGGAGGAGCTGGAGCCCGAGGAGAGATTCTCCTCTAAGAGCATAATTGCATGAGGTCAAGGCCGAGATATAGTCGATCAAGATCTAGGTAAAGCAGTGAAATGCCACTATTACACAGTGGGATGCCACCATAGAGTAGCTCACACTACATATCTAGGCTTTATAGGCTACTATCGAGGGTGCTACTACTAGGATATAGTTTGTTGTACCTCCCTCTACTCCATAGGGTGCTACAGGGATAGACTTAGGATTAGAGGTTCTACACATGAGGTCACTATTAGAGGAGTATGAGATGATGGTCCATGGGCATGTTGGTAATATTACCACCCTCTAGATGCAGCTCAGGAGGCATGGGATTGTCCCAAGAGAGGCACCAGCTGCAAACAGTTCATAGTTCAATGAGCACTCCATCTTAGGGCAGTCTTCCACCTGTTCTAGCCAAAGGACCAAGACTCAAACAGAGATACTAGCAAGTTCACACCATTCAACCCATGACACCGCCATAGGGGGAGGTGGCACTGGGAGAGGTGGTATAGGAGGTTAAAGCCCTATGATATGATGTGATGTATTATGCAGTGATTTGATGATAAATTTATGATTGTATGCAAATGGATGTTGCTTATGTTTTATGATGTATGTTATAATGTGATGATGGATGATTAATGACTTATGTTTTTATGGATGCGATGTTGGTATGTTAAATGCATGTCTAATTTTGATTTCAGTGTGTGCCCTTAACTTATGTTATGGTATGGTAAATGCAATGTGCAATGTGCTATGTATATGGTGAATGTAATATGTAATCTAATGTGAATGAACTTGTATGTTTTAATTACTCAAAACATAAAAAATGTATATGCTATGATTTTGAAAATCTAATGTGTGATACCACAAAAAGTATAATAAAAATGGATTTTGTTTTAATAATCATTCTAATTATGATAATTGATCATTTAATCCATCCATGTGTGCAATGTAATGGTATGGGATGAATGTATTTTCTGGATAAGCTTCTGTAATTTAAGAAATATAAAATAATCAGTGGTCGTCTAAATATCATTTCTGACATATAATTGGTATCTCATATATTTTATTAATACCCCTAATTTATAGAAGCTTATGAAGAAATTTGTTGATGTGATTGGTGATATGATTTGTTGCTTATGTAGGAATTATTTTTGGTTGTTCCTAAAACTCAACCACTCTAGTTATCCTATCAACAGTTTTCTACTGACCACTCTAGAATTTTGAAAAGTAAGGCTTTTACCATGGACCTGGATATTCATGATCTATGTGTGCAAGTGATTTTATATTTTGAGATAGAACTCAAGCATTTCCTCCGATGTCAGGCGGGATTATTTCATCCCATTGCTAATATCAGGGATTCTCAAGTGTTCCTCTCATCCTAAGTTAGACTTAGTTGGACTATACCACTAGGAAGTATTGGGTTACCTAAGCTAGCTCATCCACATTCAAACATTGTTCTACACAAATGCATGAAGTAATTGTGGTAGAAATATCATCATGCATAAGGATTTCTCCTTCTGGTTTTGTACAATGCTGAGAATTCCAAGGATTCAAGCTTCATTCCCTTCTTTTCTTCCTTTTGGCTTTGGATATTTGCTTATATGTAGTTATGAAAATCACTGTTTATTTTTTATTGATTTTTTTCTTTAGTTAGGATTCTTGTAGTGATGATAATCACTGTTTATTTTGCTCATATGTAGTGATGAAAACCATTGTTTATTTTTTATTGATTTTTCTTTGAGAGAGGTTTCTTGGAATCTTTGATTTGTGTATTGGATCATTGCTTTGAAATCTGGAATGTATTTTGGATTTTTGAATTTGTACTTTGTTTCGGGATTTTGATTATTTTGATTTAAGAAAGGGATTTGGATAGGGTAAATCTTGTCCTTTTGCTAATTCTCAGCACCTTTAAACCGGTCGCATAGGGGGATAAGAAAGGAAGATCCTTTTCACTTAAGGTAACCTAGACCACTTCACAACTTTCATCTTTTCCTTGTACCAGCTAGGATTTTAGTGTTTCAATTAGTTACGGGATCTTGAATATCCAAGGCATTATCATAGCTAGACCTTACCTTCTACTAATCAAGGTGGATTTCTATATAAGTTGATAAGACCACTAGACATGTTTGAATAACAGAATAATATTAGCCCATTTTGTATAGCAACATGAAATGGTTGTGTTAACAAATACATTTATATACATGATTACATGGATGGAGGTGGATTTGAGCTTTTGGGTTGTGGTACAAACTATGGCATCTTTTGATAGAATGTGATAATAACATATGCAAATGCAATGGATGTAATACATATGTGAATGCAAGTGTGAAATGTAAATGATTTTGTATTTTTAATTTTTGCATTATTTTTGTGTTTTTATTTTTGCATTGTTTTTATGTTTTTGATTTTGTTATTTGACCAAAGGGCTTTAAGATGCCTTTGGAGCTTTTTGTTTGATTTGACCAAAGGGATTTAAGATGCCTTTGGAGATTTTTGTGATGAAGGTGACCAAGTGGTGTGAAGATACCCTTGGAGCATTTTTTATTGCTTTTGACCAAAGGGCTTTAAGATGCCTTTGGATATTTTTGTGATGAAGGTGACCAAGCGGTGTGAAGATATCCTTGGAGCATTTTGTATTGCTTCTATATTTTGATTTTTGAAATATTTGAATGTTTTTTTAATTTTTGACATATTTGAATATTTTTTTGATTTATGTATAAAATGCCTTCAAGTGAATGATATTTAGAGGTCTAGGCTCTTCAATGCCATCCAATGATGTAATGTGATATGCTCCAGGCCAAAACCTTTCTAAAATTATGTAAGGGCCTATCCAATTTACAATTTTTCTTATAGGTGCAGTGGAAGATTTGAGTTATGTTGGTTTTCTTTGAGCACAAGATCCCAAACTTTGAATTCCCTCAAGTGGACTTTACTGTGGCAAGCTCATGCAAGGAGATTTTGATAAATATGGAGATGCTCCAAGGTATTGACTCGAAATTCATCAAGAAGTGTTATCTGATCAACGTGGCCTTGCCATGCGGTGTCATCATATATGAAGTCCTTCATGGCTACTCTCAAGGTTGGAATCTCCAACTCTAAGGGAATGATGGCCTTAGTGCCATATATAAGTGAAAACGGTGTTGACCCAGTGGGCATCCACACACTAGTCCTGTATGCCCATAGTGCAAGAGGTAATTGCAAGTTCCAGTCCTTATGATTCTCTTTTACCGTCTTCCTCAAGATGGAGAAGATTTTTTATTTGAGGCTTCTGCCTATCCATTTGCTTGTGGATAATAAGGTATTGAAAAAATATGTTGAATATGGTATTTTTTATTAAAGCATGCATATTTTTATTCTTGAAAGATGGTCCATTATTCGATATTATCTTCGAAGGGACCCCAAAATGACTTATGATATTATGGAGTATAAACTCCGCAATCCTTGGTCCAGTTGTTGATGTTAAAGGGATCACTTCGACCCATTTAGTAAAATACTCAGTGGTCATTATGATGAATGTGTGTCAGCCTGAGGATGGGGGTGAGATCTTCCCCACAAAGTATAGTCCCCACAGTGAGAATGGCCATGTTTCCTGGATGGGTTGCAAGTCTTGTGATGGCAAATGGGTTATATTTGCATGATGTTAGCACTTAATGCATTTCTTGACATACTCACAATAATATTTTTCCATAGTGGGCCAATAGTAACCCATATTTAATATACACTTAACAATAGCTATGCTATTGAAGTGGCCACCACATGTACCATCGTGAGCTTGTGAAATTGTCTAGGATGCTTCCTAGGGCTCAAGACAACGAATGAGTACTCCATAATAACCTCGCCTCTAGAAGACTTTTCCTAGAAAAATGTACCTAGTAACCTTTTGTTTAAATTTTCATCTTTCACCATGTGACAGGTCTTGCGGTAGTATTCCCAGCTTTAGGAAATCCCGCATTTGGGAAATCCAATATTGATAAGCCACAACTTCTATTGATAAAACAACATGTTCATCCTATGATCCAGCATGTGCGAACACAAATTGAGAAACAACTCTATGGTGAATGGTCATGCCACACTCTGTGGGTCCTTGAGAAACCAAAGATGCCCAAGGTGCTATTTGCAAGAAGTCTTTAGCTGTGATGGACCAATCCTAATTAGGTTCGATGTTGATCATTTTGATTGATGCTTGATTGTAAAAAGCCTTGCATTGTATTGTTGAGTGCGAGAGCACTTTCACATGAACGGTTGTAAAATTAGCAGATGATTTATGAGGGATTAAGGATCCCAAAGAGGCCATGGTTTCTACAAATATTTTTGACATATGAGGGATTGCCTCGATACCATACCATTCCAACCAAGCTAGGTAGATGTAAACAAGTTCCTTGTAAGCTTTCAAGAGTGGGCACCTACATTGGAATAGGCCTTTAACTTGATTTACTATGAGCAAGGAATCACCAAAGATGTTCAATATTTTAATGCCCATTGCTATGGTTGTTTGGAGTCCCAAGATCAAAACCTCATACTCTGTGTTGTTGTTTGTACAAGGGAAGTCTAGTTTGAAAGATAAGTGCAACGATGTGCCCTGCAATGTGATAAAGACCATCCCTACTCTACCCCCTTGCTCACATTTTTAACCATCAAAGAACAATGACATGTCTCTTTCTTTATCAGGTTATTTGAGTTTAGGAAAATCTGATAACACAAATACTGCATCATCAGGCAACTCTATGATGAGAGGCTTACTATCCTGAAGAGGCGCCTCTGCTAGTTGATCTGCTATGACTTGTCCCTTGATGGAATTTTGGCTTATGAACTCTAGATTAATTTTTTTTAGTAGCATTATCCACTTTGCAGTATGAGTATTATGATATGTCTTGTTCATCATGTACTACAAAGGATTTTTTTTGATATAACATAGGTCATATGGCTCAACATGTAGTATCACAACTTTTGAGTTGCAAAAACCATTGATAAACACAACTTTTTGACATGCATATTCCAACTCATAACTTACCAAGGTGCAACTAATGTAATTGTAGACACTAAAATATGGTTAACCCGATTAAGCATCCAAAAACAATGATCAAATTAACATCATATGGCCCCTTGGGTAGCCCTTAGAAGGTTCACAATGGTTCTAGCCACTCTGAAAGAGGTTTTGGAGGCTTATGGCCCAATTTTTGGAGGTTTTGGACAAAAATTCACCATCGTCCTACCCTGGGACGATGGCAGATTCCCATAGTCCCACCTTGGGATGATGGATCGCCATCATCCCAAGGTGGGATGGTGAGCAAGTTTGACCCAAAAAAGTCAAATCTGGGACAAATGGCACCCAAAAACTACCATTTACCCCGCCAATTGAAGCATGTGGGTCAAATGGCATTGAATCCTTATGACATGCTTCATAATGGAGGCTAAAATGGGATATTCTCTTCCCCATCCAATGCATGCCTCCTTTTTGACAAGTGGCACCTCCTGCCATGCATGCCCTTGCATGCATTTTTGCACATAAACCCCTTTGGGATATAAATTGGATTTAATATCCACACAAAAATATAGAGAGGAGTTCTAGGATATGCAACGGAGTGCTACAAATATTTCCTCTCACTTTATTGCACTCTCTTTCCCTCAGAATCTCTTCTTAGAGAGGGAGGTTATCGAGTGACTTCAAGAGGGTCTTTTGGGCATAAATTTACCATTCGGGTGAATTTATTCACCAAATTCGATGAAAATACCCCTTAAAGTGTCTAGGATAATGTTAGTCTCAAAATGACACTAAGAGGGGGGGTGAATTAGTGTAGCTCTTAAAAAATTAAATCTTCAATTCTTAATGCCTAAACAATGAAATCTTAAAACTCAATAAAGCAAATATACCAAAAGAACATCACACAACACAAGATGTACCGAGGTTCACCAGTTTTGGCTACTCCTCAAAATTGACTGTTTGGACTCCCATCCAAATCCAACCTTTGCAAAATACCAATTTTACAATCAATTTACTAGCACCCACTGGAAGGAGCACCAACACCTGATTTATCTGCAACAACTGAAAGGAGCACCAACCCTTGATTTATCTGCACCAACAAAAAGAAGCACAAACCCCTAATTTATCTACACCAATAGAAAGGAGCACCAACCCCTGATTTACTAGCACCAACTAGAAGGAGCACCAACCCTTGATTTACCAAAGACCAACTGGAAGGAGCACCAACCCCTGATGCCAAGCACCAACTTGGACTTCTGTTCTAAAACTAGAAGATTGACATAAAGATACCTTTACTTTTACAAGACCCTGACTGGTCTATAGCTTTCTCAAAATTGCCCACTCTTCACACAACACACACCCTGCTCGCTCTCCTCTTTCTCTCTTCGTAAGATTAAATCCGCCTCGCTTTAATCCTGAGCGCTTTCACTATTTTTAGCAGTCGTTTAATTCTCCACGTAGACCTCCTTTTATAAAAAAGTTCTGACTCTATTTTCAACTTCCATATTTTTGCATGCAACCCGTAACTAGCCCTATAACTGTCGTTCTAACTTCAGTTCACTGTTCTTATTTTAGCTGCATGATTTTTCTCTGTAACTGCACCTGTAACTATCGTACTAACTTTAGTTCACTATTCTTATTTTAGCTGCATGATTTTTCTCTGTGACTGCACCTGTAACTATCATACTACTTCAGTTAATTGTCACATATCTTATTTTGGTTGGGTTCTCTTTTTAGCTCGCGCCAAAGTGACCTGTTGCAAAATCGCAACACTTTTGCCTCTTTGTCCTCTTCTCGACTTGTACCCGTGAAAACACAACATGTCATGATATCGTGACACTTTCACCTCCTTGCTGCTTTACTTGATTTGTACCCATGAAAACACATGTCATGATATCATGACACTTTCACCTCCTTGCTTCTTTTCTTGGCTTGTAATCGTGAAAACACAACATGTTGCGATATCGTGACACTTTCGCCTCCATACTCTTCCTCTTTACTTTTGTCACGATATCGCGAAACTTCTGCCCTCTTAATTTCTCTCTCCTCCATTAGTCATGAAAATGCAACATGTCACGATATTGTGACACTTTTCTCCTTTGCTCTTTCTCTTGCCTTCGGATTGCGAAAACGCGACATGTCGCGATATCGTGACACTTTTTCATTCTCTTCCTTCCTGCCATTTTCGAGTCACAAAAATGTGACATGTCACGATATCGTGACACTTTTCTTTCTCTGCCTTCCTACTCTTTTCAAGTCATGAAAATGTGACATGTCGCGATATTGCGACACTTTTTCTTCTCTGCCTTCCTGCTCTTTTCAAGTCGCGAAAATGCGACATGTCGCTAAATCGTGACACTTTTTCTTCCATACAATCTCTTTTGCAATATGTCACGAAATCGTGACACTTTTTCTACTTGCCTTTTTCTCTTCCAACATGTCGCAAAATCATGACACTTTTTCTTCTGTACTATCCCTCTTGCAATATGTCGTGAAATCGTGACACTTTTTTTACTTGCCTTTTTCTCTTCCAACATGTCGCGAAATCGTGATAGTTTTTCCTGCTTGCACTTTCTCTTCGAACATGTCATGAAATCATGACATTTTATCTTGCTTACGCTTTCTCTTTGAACATGTCATGAAATCGTGATATTTTATCTTGCTTGCGCTTTCTCTTCGAACATGTCATGAATTCGTGACAATTTTTCCTGCTTGCACTTTCTCTTCAACCATGTTGCGAAATCACAACAGTTTTTCCTGCTTGCACTTTCTTGTCGAACATGTCACGAAATCATGACAATTTTTCTATCTTCTCAACATGTCGCAATATCATGATAGTTTTTCTTTCTTCTCAACATGTCACGATATCGTGACAATTTTCTTCCTTGCTCAACATGTTGCGATATCGCAACAGTTTTCTTCCTTGCTCAACATGTCGCGATATCGCAATAGTTTTCTTCCTTGCTCAACATGTCGCGATATCGCGATAGTTTTCTTCCTTGCTCAACATGTCGTGATATCGTGACAGTTTTCTTCCTTGCTCAACATGTCGTGATATCGTGACAATTTTCTTCCTTGTGATTTTCTTTTGATTTTAGCATATGGGCCACTTCGATCTTTTGGAAAATCACTGTACATACTTTGAAGAACCTCTTAACTCTTGTCCACTACATCAATCGATCTGTCTGACTGTGTTGACAACAATGACAATACTATTGCTACACCTTGCTCAACAATCTCCCCCTTTGGAATTTTTGGCAACACACGTGTATTTTCTTGTAATTCTTCTTCCCCTTTGACAATAATACCAAAGGGCTGCTACAGACTCCCCATGAGTCCATGCACAACATTCTCAAGCACACATTATTCTAGTTAGCAAAAATTACAAACATGAGCAAAAATATAATCAAATATATAAATGCTCCCCCTGATAATGTGGTTCCAATAGCTAGTCAGTTCTTGGGAAGCATGACCACTCCCAATTTATTGTGAAGGTACTCAAAAATTTCCTTGGGCAGCGGTTTTGTGAAGATATCCGCTACTTGCTCTGTAGTTGGGACAAAATCCAACTTAACCTCACCTTTCGCAACTTTCTCCTTTAGAAAGTGATATCGGATAGCAATATGTTTTATGCGAGAATGCATAACCAGATTCTTTGAGATGTTAATGGCACGAGTGTTATCACACTTAACTAAAATTGGCTCACTGAAGTTAATGCCAAGATCTTTCAAGGTTTGTTTCATCCATAAGACCTACATACAACACGTAGTTGCTACAATATATTCTGCCTCTACTATGGATAAAGAGACTAATTCTTGTTTCTTACTGTGCCACGTGACCAACCTGTCTCCAAGATAGAGTGCACCTCTACTGGTACTTTTTCTGCCATCTACACATCCTTGCTCAACTTGCAACCTATCATCATGGGAGTGCTAACTGGATTACACTCCTCCATTGTGAACTTTTTAGCATCTCTTTCACTAAACCAAAATATCAAAACTGTTATAATCCATAACTTTGAACAATGGCAGTAATAACCATCAAAAGTATAACACTGACATATAGCAATACTACCAATGGTGACAACTATCAATTTAATCACCACCCTTCACGACACCTCCATAAACAACTACATGAACTAAAACACATTCAGACAACTATAGGAAAACTCCCCCTACCTACTTGCCTTTCATCCTTAGATAACCAAACAAACACATAGGAGCAAAAATAACCTTTAAGATTGCTCCCCTTGAGGATGTGCTACCTGGAGTTGCTTAGTGCAATAGAGGAGTAATATCCTTTAGTCCAAGGAGACACGATTTCCTCTCTTCTTTCTTTCTCCAATATTTCTTGAACTTGGGGTTGAGTTTTTCAACTGCATCCCTGTTTTGAACCTTTTTGTGAACTTGAACAATTCTCTTGGGTGGTTGTCTCTTGTGCATCCTTGATAGATGATGATTTCTTCCATGTCTATGTTGCATTCTTTGTGTCTGATGAAATCTACTGTCTTGCCTTAGATTAGATACAAAAATTCTTGGACAAAACCTTGCTAGGTGCCCATGACCATTACATTTAAAACATTGCACATGGTGTTCAACAGATGTATTTCTACCAGCATAACTCTTTGATCTATTATTCAATCTACAATACATTGCCTTGTGACCATAATGGTTGCATATAAAACAATAGCCATTCCAAGCATTATTATGAATAAAGTGAGAGTGATAGAACCTCTTTTTTTGTGGTTGCTTTGTTGTAGATATCCTTTGAGATTTTCTTCCTTTTGAAGTTTTAGCTTCAAACTTTTCTTGCTTTGATCCTTCAACAGTGGACTTCTTCTTCTCTGTAGATTTAGAATATGAAGGTTGTTCAACTTCATATCTAAGACCAAGCTTACACATGGGGCTTCTTTGATGCCTTATAATTTTATCTAGCAACTCTGTGCTCTTCTCAAATTTGAGATTTGTATTGGCCTCTTCTAGTTGTTTCCTCAATAAAATAATCTCCTCTTCTTGTTTGTCGCAAACATCGCTTTTATCATCCATGTGTGACTTCAAGGCTTCTTCTATTTTCTTGGCTTTATGAATTTGCAAGAAGAAATATTCAATATTATCCCCATATTCTTCCAACTTATTGGACAACCTTTTGTTCTTTTTCCTTTCTATACCCAACTCTTCAAGTGCAGCGATCAACTCACCTTCTAGATATACTTCAGCCTCAGCCTCAATTTTTTTATTACATTCCTATTTTTCTTCTGTTTTTTCTTCTTCGAATGCCATGAAAAGAGCTTCATATGTTTCTTATTTAGTATCCTCACCAGAGCTGTCTTCTGATGAAATGACATTCTTGGAGATGAAACTTTTCTCCCTGAAGTTGTCATTTCTAAAATTTGGTTTTTTCCTCCAGTCACTTCTTTCTTGGTGTGATCCTTCATCACTTTTGTCCTTCTCATTAAGTGGACATTTAGCTGCAACATGCCCAACGCCTCTATAGTTGAAACACTTAAATGGTAACTTTCCTCTGTATTTTCCTTTTTCCCTTATTAGTTTTCAAAAAAAGTTTGCTTTCATTTCATTTGATGTCTCTTCTTCCTCAAATTCTTGTTTTTCTTTAATATGTTTATGTGATTTAAAAGTAGCTTCTATGTCTGTGGGTTTAGTTTTTCTTATTCTCATCTGATATGAAGTCAAAGAACCATGAATCTCATCCATACTAAAAGTATTTAGATCTTTAGCTTCTTCTATTGCTAAAAATTTAGAATCAAATCTTTTGGGAAGAGATCTTAGTACCTTTTTCACGACGACAACATCTTCCATTTTCTCGCCGAGTCCTCTAATTGCATTAATGATTCCATTAACTCTCAACATGTATGCCTCTATGTTCTCATCATCATTCATATTTAATGCTTTGAACTGAGCTCGATGCATTTGTAACTTGGCCTCCTTGATCTTATCATCTCCTTCATGAATGCTCCTCAGTTTGTCCCATATTTCTTTTTTCGCTTTACAACTCATAATTTTTACAATTTCACTGTCCATTAATCTGCACATGATAACATTATTTGCTTTTGAGTTATTCTCAAATAATTTCTTACCAGCAGAATCGATTGGAGAAGTGGTGGGTATTGTGTATCCACTATCTATCGAATCCCAAATGTCGTATCCCAAAGCACAAAGATATGTCTACATCCTGAGTTTCCAAAATGTGTAATTAGTTCCGTCCAACAATGGTGCTTTGTTTGATGAGAAACCTTCACCACCTACCATTGTGTCACTTCCAAGATCAACCCTAGATGATTTAGCCTGACAAGGGAAACTGGCTCTGATACCAATTGTTAGTCTCATAATGACATTGAGAGGGGGGGTGAATCGGTGTAGCTCTTAAAAAATTAAATCTTCAATTCTTAATTCCTAAAAAATGAAAGCTTAAAACTCAATAAAGCAAATATACCAAAAGAGTATCACACAACATAAGATGTATCGAGGTTCACCTATTTTTGCTACTCTTCAAAATTGACTGTTTGGACTCCCATCCAAATCCAGCCTTTGCAAAATACCAATTTTACAATCAATTTACCAGCACCCACTGGAAGGAGCACCAAATCCTGATTTATTTGCAACAACAGAAAGGAGCACCAACCCCTGATTTATCTGCACCAATAGAAAGGAGTACCAACGCCTGATTTATTTGCACCAACAGAAAGGAGAACCAACCCCTAATTTACTAGCACCAATTGGAAGGAGCACCAACCCCTGATTTACCAACACCAACTGGAAGGAGCACCAACCTCTGATGCCAAGCACCAACTTGGACTTCTGTTCTAAAACTAGAAGATTGACATAAAGATGCCTTCACTTTTACAATATCCTGACTGGTCTATAGCTTTCTCAAAATTTCCCACTCTTCACACAACACACACCCTGCTCGCTCTCCTCTTGATCTCTTCGCAAGATTAAATCTGCCTTGCTTTAATCTCGAGTGCTTTCACTCTTTTTAGTAGTCATTTAATTCTCCACATAGACCTCCTTTTATAACAAAGTTCTGAATCTATTTTCAACTTCCATATTTTTGCATGCAACCCATAACTAGCCCTGTAACTATCATTCTGACTTCAATTCACTGTTCTTATTTTAGCTGCATGATTTTTCTTTATAACTGCACCTGTAACTATCGTACTGACTTCAGTTCACTGTTCTTATTTTAGCTGCATGTTTTTTCTCTATGATTGCACCTGTAACTATCGTACTACTTCAGTTAACTGTCACATATATTACTTTAGCTGGGTTATCTTTTTAGCTCACGCCAAAGTGACCTATCATGAAATCATGACACTTCTACCTCTTTGTCCTCTTCTTGGCTTGTACCCGCAAAAACACATGTCACGATATCACAACACTTTCACCTCCTTGCTGCTTTACATAGTTCGTACTCGTGAAAACACATGTCATGATATCGTGACACTTTCACCTCCTTGCTTCTTTTCTTGGCTTGTACCCGCAAAAACACATGTCACGATATCACAACACTTCACCTTCATACTCTTCCTCTTTACTTTTGTCATGATATCACGACACTTCTGCCTTCTTACTTTCTCTCTCCTCTGTTAGTCACGAAAATGTGACATGTCGCGATATCGTGACACTTTTTCTCCTTTGCTCTTTCTCTTGCCTTTGGGTTGCGAAAACGCGACATGTCACGATATCATGAAACTTTTTCATTCTCTTCCTTCCTGCCCTTTTTGAGTCACAAAAATGCGACATGTCGCGATATCGCGACACTTTTCTTTCTCTGCATTCCTGCTCTTTTCAAGTCATGAAAATGCGACATGTCGCGATATCATGATACTTTTCCTTCTCTGCCTTCCTACTCTTTTCAAGTCACGAAAATGTGACATGTCACAAAATCGTGACACTTTTTCTACTTGCATTTTTCTCTTCCAACATGTTGCGAAATCGTGACACTTTTTCTTCCGTACTATCTCTCTTGCAATATGTCACGAAATCATGACACTTTTTCTACTTGCCTTTTTCTCTTCCAACATGTCACGAAATCAGGACAATTTTTCCTGCTTGCGCTTTCTCTTCGAACATGTCGTGAAATCATGACAGTTTATCTTTTCTCTTCAAACATGTCACAAAATTTTGATAGTTTATCTTGCTTGCGCTTTCTCTTTGAACATGTCATGAAATTGCGATAGTTTTTCTTACTTGTGCTTTCTATTCGAACATGTCACGAAATCACGACAGTTTTTTTTTCTTGCACTTTCTTGTCGAACATGTCATGAAATCATGATAGTTTTTCTTTCTTCTCAACATGTTGCGATATCGTGACAGTTTTTCTTTCTTCTCAACATGTCATGATATCGCAACAGTTTTCTTCCTTGCTCAACATGTCACGATATCGTGACAGTTTTCTTCCTTGCTCAACATGTCATGATATCACGATAGTTTTCTTCCTTGCTCAACATGTCATGATATCGTGACAATTTTCTTCCTTGCTCAACATGTCGCGATATCGCGATAGTTTTCTTCCTTGTGATTTTCTTTTGATTTTTAGCATATGGGCCACTTCAATATTTTGGAAAATCACTGTATATACTCTGAAGAACCTCTTAAATCATTTTCGCTACATCAACCGATCTGTCTGATTATGTTGACAACAATGACAATACTGTTGTTACACCTTGCTCAACAAATAATTCCCCAGTGGGATTGGTATAAAAAGGTGTGCATAATTGGTGGGTATCCCCTCCCAAGGTTCTCTCCAATTATTTGTAGTCACCACCGTCCCCCCTAGGATGAGGAACAATCCTTGCAAAATTTATTTACCATTTTATTTAGTATTATTCTAGAATATCATAGGATGCTACAGTTAAAATTTCATGTAATTTGGAGTTAAATTAGTTGAGATATCACATTTTTAAGTTTTTGTAGGTTCGTAGGGCCCATCTGGGAACCTCAGTTGCATGCAGGTGGATATGCATCAGTGTGTGAAGTTGTACTCCTTCCTACGCTTAGGAATGTCAAAATTGATGGGTACACGAATGCATGACACCACTCTATCTATTAGCTCCTTGGTGCACATTTGCCTTTCACCAAGGAGGGCCTATGAAATATCTACATACTAAGAACACTCTCCCAAGTAATGCTCATCATCCCTTGAGGTGTCTCATAGAGGATCCTTTCGAATATGAGGATTGTGCCCTACTATTTGGGGGCTAGGTGGAGTAGAAGCTCATCAAGGAGGTATAACCAAGTCCCTAGGTCTATATCAGAGATGATTCATGTCTCCTACTCCACTTTCCATAGCTTCCACCGATGTTTGGGCTTGGCTATGGGTGCGCACCATCGTGCTCCTCTATCAATACCCAAAGTGATTATTTTCTCTACAAATTTTAATGAAATAGCAAATAGAAAATGAAACACCCATTAGATAGATGATTATCTCTTTTAAGTTTTAGATGTGAGTCCCTAAACTATTTTGTGTGTTTCAGATGTGTTGTTTGTAAATAATGACCTTATGTCACATATTTGAAATATTGTTGGATGATGTACTCAGATGTTTAATTGAATTTCACCTGTATACTTGCAGCTCATCAGCCTAGCTATGAAATTTAGGTTGCATTATCCATGTGATGCCATATTCTCAACATTTGGTACAATCATCCTACATATTCAAGTAGGAGAAAAGATCATACCTATAATGTGCCACATCCTGGAGGGTGAGATGGTGTACAACATATTTTTAGGAAGACCATGGATTAGGGACATGAAGTGTGTTCCCTCCATCACTCACCAGTGCCTCAAGTACACTCATGAAGGGTAAGTTCATGTTGTCCCTATGGACTGAGAGCTCTTCAAGTATTGGAACATGGTGCAGTAGTTACCCGAGTTGACCTTGCCATCAACGCATCTATATTTTTAGCTGAATAAATCCAACCAAGGTTTGATCCTACCACTATCGAATACCATGCCATCCTCATCATCAAATCCACCCCAAAAGCATAGTACATCATGGATACTTTACCTAGGAACCCAGAGAAGTGGCCCATTGATGAGGTCCAACCGACCATATCCACTATCTCTACAGAGGAGATACCTAGCATAGATGATGAAGAGACACCACACAAGGCAAAAAATGAGCCAGATCAAGTGTCAATCTCATCCCTCTTCTATCCATAGCCCCAAGTTACAATGCATCTAGCTTCTACCATATTAGGAGAATACATGGTTAGGAATTTCACCACTACTCCTACTATAGAGTTAATGCAAGACATGGGTAGACCTCGTCTTCCCATAGGCACTATTGTGCCTCTTGGTATTCCCCCTAATCAAACAAATTTTGTCTATGGGGGCATTGAATATGGCATCAAACCTTACCAACAGTAGGAGGAGGATGAGGAGCCTTTTGGAGAAGACATTAACTGCTTGTCTAACCCTAACTTTGCCCTAAATTACCTTGACCTATGCAACTAGCATGGTTGTGGGTTAGGTCTATATGAGCATGTTACAAGAATCCCTTATCAATAGTAGTATCAAATTCACTATTACAAGTTGGGAGTGGGACACAACAATCCCTTGCCTCTAGATGTCTTCATGAATGGCCTATATTTCTTAACTATAGGCTATATGTATAAGTTGGCTCAAGATATTTATGCCAATCCCAATACAGTCTACTCCCTGGGGGACTACTTCCCACTACCAGATGGGAACCCCAAAATCCTCAGTGACATCCTTCCCCATTTTGAGAGAGGGGAAGGTTCACAAAGTTGTACCCATGTTTGTGATGAATCAGATCAAGGCATCTCATATGAATGGACCTTAGATGATGAGTCGGGTTACAAGGTGGCACCATATGACTCTTTTGATTTGGATAGTGATCATTCACAAGTTGTTCCCATCGACAACCAATAGGAATACCTCCTACATCTATTTCCTTTCCCTAATCCTGTTTGGTAGCAGCTCATTCCTCTTAAAGATTCAGTTCATCCACAAGAAGCTAGACCTCCTAGGGAGGGCATAATTAATTTGCTTGAGTAGCTGGATCCTCATGATCCTAAGGCACTATGAGGTAGGAATAAATAAGTCCTCATCCATGAAAATAATTATGAGGAACAAGAATATATGGGACCACACTTACCTGATTTCCTGATCCCAAGAGGCAAAAATGATATTTCCATATACGACATTGACTATGAGGATGAAATAGAGAGGGCATACATTGGTCCTCATTACTTATGTCATCATCATGAGTCCATCAACATAGAAGAATTCTATAATCAGTTGCATGTTGGACCATGCTTGAGGGAAAGGTCTATCAATTTAGTCTAGATTCACCATGAGGTCTTCCTTGACCCACCCACACACATGGAGCTCCTTGAGCTTAATGATCCTGTCCTACAGTCTATTCCCAGATAGGATCTGGTGATCCCCATTCCCCTAGAACCACATCTGGGGGTGGTAGATAATATCAGTATATAGTCACATTCTCATGGTCCTAGAGAGCAAACACATTCCATTAATATGATCTCAATTGATTTGACCACACCACTTCACAACCCAACCGATCCTTCCAAGCCATGCCATCTAGATCTAGATGTTATTTATTGGGATCACGTTGATTCACCTCCATCACCTTTTAAGTATTGGACTTGTGGTGGGTTGTTTCACTTCTTCGCTAGGCCAAATCATGATTTCTTCCATGCTAAGGAGGAACCCAAGGTTCCCATCTATGATTTAAATCCATATGATGACATCTATTTTATCCCTACTCTCCACCAGTTGGAAGAGGGGTCGCATATGTCAATAGAGCCTACAGTTGACAAAGATATCGGCTCAAATCCTAAAAACTCGTAATGTATCAATCTAGGGGAAATCCTATCCCATGAAGAGAAAGCAAATTGCATAGCCCTTCTCACATAGAATAAGGTATATTTTGCATGGTCTTACAAAGACATGCTGGGACTATATCCCAATCTGGTCACCCAAAATCTAATGCTTGACCCCAAAGCCAAGCCCATCAATAAAAAGTTGAGAAAGATGCACCCAACAGTGGCCTTGATGGTCAAATATGAGCTACATAAACTATTGGATTCCAAGTTTGTCATTTATGTAGACTATCCACCATGGTTGTCCAACATGGTCCCCCTCAAGAAGCCTGATGGGAGGATTCACATTTGCACTGATTTTTGAGACCTAAACAAAGCGAGTTCTAAGGATGAATTTACTTTGCCAAGCATCGATGCCCTGGTAGATGCCATCGCAGGCCACTAAATGTTCTCCCTTATGGATGGCTTCTCTAGGTATAATCATATTCGTATCAACCCTAAAAACCAGCTCAAAATGGCATTCATAATGCCCTGGGGAACATTTTGTTACAAGGTCTTAACCTTTGGCCTTAAAAACATCGGTGCCACCTACCAGTGTTCCATGACATATATCTTCCATGACTACATGCACAATATTTTGGAAGATTATATGGATGAATTACTGGCTAAATATTTATTACGTCATGAGCACCTAGATGTCTTGCGCAAAGTCCTCGATTGCCTTATTGAACACAATGTGATACTGAACCCCAAGAAGTGCATCTTTGGTGTCACATATGGAAAACTCTTGGGATTTATAGTTTCAAAATGATACATCGAAGTGGACCCTAACAAGGTCAAGGCAATCCTTGAAATGCCTCCCCCGACTACCATCAAGCAACTTCATAGCTTTTAGGAGAGGATTGCATCCATAAAATGTTTCATAGCACAATTGTCGGACAAGTGTCGACCCATGAAAAAAATCTTGCACAAGGGGTTTGCATTCCACTGGGATGATAAGTGTCAGGATAGCTTTGACACAATTAAAAAATACTTGGCTTCACCGCCAGTGTTATCTCCACCTAGACCATGGTTGTCATTTTTATTATATATCTCAGCTACTAAGACTACATTGGGTGCTATGTTAGCCCAAAATAATGAATTGCACAAGGAACATGCCACATTCTATCTCAGTCGCACCCTGGTTAGGTATGATATCAAGTACGCATACGTTGAAAAGTTATGTCTAGTGGTGGTTTTTGCTACCAAGAATCTACGACAATATTTTCTTAGCCACACTACGTATGTTTTATCTAAAGAGAATCCATTGTGATACATGATGAGTCATACTTATCATAGTAGTCGTACGGTGAAATGGATCATGTTGTTGATGGAATTTGACTTGGAATTCATTGGAAAAAATTCAATCAAGGGCCAGGTCATTATTGATCAACTTGCAAAAGCTCCTCTCCAGGATGATTAGCCTCTTAGCATGGAGCTTCCCGATTATGGAGTCTTCCAAATATCAGAATCACATGATTCTGATGAGCTTGAGTCATAGGCAGATATGACTCTTTTCTTTGATGGCTCTAAATGTGAGCAAGGGGGTGGTACAGGGATCATTTTTTTCACACCACATGGGGCTCCCATACCCTTGTCATTTAAAATTGATTTCTCATGTACCAATAACAATGATGAGAAAGAAGCCTTACTCATAGGTCTTCAAATGGCTATCACCATGAAAATAAATAAACTCAATATCTTTGGTGACTCCTTGCTTATAGTGAACCAGGTCAAGGGAAATTACCAGTGCAAGTGCCCAGTTATGTAAGCCTATAAATCCCTTATGGATAAAAACCTAGTAAATTTTGAATGGTATGACATCGAGGCACTCCCTGGATCATCTAATAATTTTGTGGATACAATGGTCTCCTTAGGGTCCTTGATCTTGCAAGACCCCATAGATGAGATGACAGCCATTCAAGTCAATATGCTATCACAATCAGTGGTTGAGTGTGAGAGCACTCCAGCCAGGCTAGAAGTCCACTTGATTAAAATAGAATCTCATCAAGAGATATTCTCACACATTCATGAGTGCTTGAATCATGCTACTTTGGGGACTTTGTTCCCCCAAACTCCTTTTATAGCAGCACAGTGCTATTCTTACAAGTTCTTTCCCAATCAACATTTGCTTAGGATGAACTTCATGAGGGATAGGCAATTAATGCAATTGAAGCTTCCACATAGTAGGACTGGTCCACACAAATTAGAGAGTACCTAAAGCTTGGTAATTTCCCTCATGGATTATCACACACTGTAAAAAGGACATTTAAATAGAAGGCAACAAAATTTGTCTTGTTAGGAGACATCCTATATCGTCGAAGCTATGAAGGAATCCTCCTTCGTTGCTTAGAGTATCAAGAATCGACTTGGGCAATGGACCAAGCACACAATGGTACTTATGGTGGCCATTTTATTGGCATGGCATCACAAAGTGCATTATTTTCATGGGCTATTATTGGCCAACTTTAGAGTGAGATTGTTATGCATATGTGAGGAAGTGCATGAAATATTAATACCATGCTAACTTGACACATGTACCTTCTCAGGCCTTACAACCAATCCAATCAGCTTGGCCATTTTCACAATGGGGATTGGATTTAATCAAGAAAATCTCCCCTGCATCCTTGGGTCATCACATTTTTATCATTACAACTATCGAGTATTTCACAAAGTGGGTGGAAAAAATACCCCTTACAACTACAATAGGACCCCACATAGTAGAGTTCATATTGCATAATATCATTTTTCATTTTGTTATTCCATCCAAGATCATCTCAAATAATGGGACATCATTCAAGAATAAATATGTGCATGCTTTGACAACAAAATATAATATCCAGCACAACTTTTCAACACCCTGTTATCTGCAAGAAAATAGGCAAGTAGAAGCATCAAACAAGACATTAATTGCCATATTGAAGAAAATAGTCAAAGATAATCATACCAATTGGCACACGTAAATGTCACTTGTCGTATGGGCTTACTGCACTAGCATTTGGATGCCCACTGGGCAACCCCATTTTCACTAGTGTATGGTGTTGAGGCAGTCATGCCTCTAGAGCTAGAAATACGATTGCTATTCATATCTATGTAGGAGTTTATTGATGATGATACTGCATGACAAGCTCACCTAGATCAGATTACATTGTTGGATGAACATCACATTAATGCTTTTGAGAATCTACGTGTGTATCAAGAGTAGCTCAAAAGAGACTACAATATGAAAGTCCATCTTAGAGAATTTTAGGTTGGTGATCTCATCCTAAAAGAGAACCAGCTAAACTCTAGCTTGTTGCCCCACCTAGGGGATAAATTTATAGTAAACTGGTTAGGTCCCTTTGTCATCACTAGTCAAATCGGGCTTGGAACTTATCGCTTGGCCTCCCTTGAAGATGTCAAGGATTCTAAACCCTTGAACATCCTTCACTTGCGATCGTTTCATGCTTAGAGAGTGCCACCAAAAGGCTCCTAGTGGTTTTTCACCATCTAGGTCAAATAAAAATGCTCCTAGACCATCTACGATCATCCAGGTCAACCCTAAAATCACCAAAGGCATCCATAAGCCTTTTGATCACAACCAAATACCCCTAGGTAGTCGTAGACACTTTTTAAGTATCTCTAACCATCTTGGTCACCCAAAATGCTCCTAGTAGTTTTTACTATCTAGGTCAAATAAAAATGCTCCTAGACTATATACAATCATCTAGGTCAACCCTAAAATCCCCAAAGGCATCCATAAGCCCTTTGGTCACAACCAAATACCCCTAGGTAGTCATAGACACTTTTTAAGTGTCGTTGACCATCTAGGTCACCCAAAAGGTTCCTAGTAGTTTTTCACCGTCTAGGTCAAATTAAAAATTCTCCTAGACTATCTATGATCATCTAGGTCAACCCTAAAATCCCCAAAGGCATCCATAAGCCATTTTATCACAACCAAATGCCCCTAGGCAGTCGTAGATATATTTTAAGTGTCGCTGACCGTCTAGGTCACCCAAAAGGCTCCTAGTGGTTTCACCATCTAGGTCAAATAAAAATGCTCCTAGAATATATACGATCATCTAGGTCAACCCTAAAAGCCCCAAAGGCATCCATAAGCCCTTTGGTCACAACCAAATTCCCCTAGGTAGTCGTAGATACTTTTTAAGTGTCATTGACTATCTAGGTCACCCAAAAGGCTCCTAGCGGTTTTTCATCGTCTAGGTCAAATAAAAATGCTCCTAGACTATCTATGATCATCTAGGTCAACCCTAAAAGCCCCAAAGGCATCTATAAGCCATTTGGTCACAAAAAAATGTCCTTAGGCAATCATAGACATTTTATAAGTGTCATTGACCATCTAGGTCACCCAAAAGGCTCCTAGCAATTTTTCACTGTCTAGGTAAAATAAAAATGCTCCTAAACTATCTACGATCATCTAAGTCAACCCTGAAAACCCCAAAGGAATCCATAAGCTCTTCGGTCACAACCAAATACTCCTAGGTAGTAATAGACACTTTTTAAGTTTCGTTGACCGTCTAGGTCATCCATAAGACTCCCAATGGTTTTTCACCATCCAGGTTAAATAAAAATACTCCTAGACTATCTACGATTGTCTAGGTCAAACCTAAAAGTCCCAAAGGCATCCATAAGCCCTTTGGTCACAACCAAATGCCCCTAGGTAGTTGTAGACACTTTTTAAGTGTCGCTGATCATCTAGGTCACCCAAAAGGCTCTTAGCGATTTTTCACCATCTAGGTCAAATAAAAATGCTCCTGGACTATTTGTGATCATCTAGGTCAACCTTAAAACCCCCAAAGGCATCCATAAGCTCTTTGGTCACAACCAAATATCCCTAGATAGTCATAGATATTTTTTAAGTGTCGTTGACCATTTAGGTCACCCACAAGGCTCCTAGTGGTTTTCATCGTCTAGGTCAAATAAAAATGCTCTTAGACTATCTACGATTTTCTAGGTCAACCCTAAAATCCTCAAAGGCATACATAAGTCCTTTTGTCACAAACAAATACTCCTAAGCAATCGTAGACACTCTTTAAGTATCGCTAACCATCTAGGTCACCCAAAAGGCTCCTAGCAGTTTTTCACTGTCTAGGTCAAATAAAAATGCCCCTAGACTATCTACGATCATCTAGGTTAATCCTAAAAGCTCCAAAGGCATCCATAAGCCCTTTGGTCACAACCACACACCTCGATGCATTCTGTAACACTTTATGAGTGTCACTGACCATCTAGGTCACCTAAAGCGCTCATAGGTAATAAGTAACTATCTAGGTCAAACAAAAATGCTCCAAGGGTGTCTACAACCCGCTTGGTCAACCTAAAATACCCCTAGACTATCCACAACCATCTAGGTCAACCCTAAAGGCTCCAAGGGTATCTACATATCACTTGGTCAACCTAGAAGGCTCCTAGGCGGTCTAGAACTGTCTAGGTCACCTCAAAATGCTCCAAGGATGCCTATATTCCGCTTGGTCAACCTAAATGCTCCTAGATAGTTTAAAACCATATAGGTAAACAAAAAATCCCCAAAGGCATCCATAAGCCATTTGGTCCCCCCAAATGCCCCAATGGCCCCCAAATAAGCCCATTGGTCACATGTGTATACATATCAATCAAAAACTCAAAAACAATATTAAAGCATAAAAATACAAAAATATTGCACTCCCATCAAGTTTCATACCATTGCATTATCACATTTTTTAGGCATATTCTTCATCGCACATTGAATTTCTTTAGAATTGATCATACATGTCTAGCACTAAGATTTTACACTATTTATAATTCACAATCAATGTTGTCAAGGTCATCACTCACCTCATTCCATAATTATCATTTCCATCTACATTTCCTACATCTCCATAGTCATGTCTATTCCCTTCACTTATCCATTTGTTTTAGAATGTCAATAGGGTTTTCGATCACTCAGCCATATCCAATATCTACTTAGATTTAGTAGAATGCTATCATGATTTTTAGAAGGTAGAATATCGCTTAGATTATACCTTGTGTACATCATATCCCAAACACAATTAATCATTAAAAATCCAAGTTTTGCATAAAGAAAGATGAAATCCATGAAGTGGTCTAGGTTACCTTACATGAAAAGGTCATCCTGCTCATCCCCCTATGCGAATGGTTCAAGAATGCGGAGAGTTGGAAAAAGGACAAGTTCTCACCTACCCAATTCCCCCCACAACAATAAGTGGGTTTTCCCCATTTTTTGTTGTCAAAATCCCACATTTTCACATATTTCCAACAGTCTAAATTTGCAAACCCCCACAAATAAAAATTCAAAGTACAAAAATACAAACATCAAAAAGTGCACACATCAAAAAGCACAAGAAATAGTGATCCCTATCCCTCAAAATTCAAATCCCTTGCTCAAGAGAAAAAAAAAAAAACTCAAAATAAACAATGATTATTATCACTAAAAAAGAGAAAAATAAACAGTGACTCTTATCACTCTATATGAGAGCAAGTATCCCAATAAAATTGAAGAAATTAGGGAGTCGAACTTGAATCCCTAGAACTCTCAGCATTTAGAAAACCATCAGGTGATCCTCATTACGGGTTTGGTGGATAGCCTATCCTTCAATGGTGATAGCCTCCCATAGGACGATATGTCTGCCATATTAGCTTTTGGGCGTATGTGTAGACCAATGTTTGCATGTGGATGATCTAGCTTTGGTAACCTAGATTGCCTAGTGGTCTAGTCATACTTAGTATGAAACCTAGGATGGTGGCATTCATTGGGTGATCCTCAGTACAGGTTTGGTTGAGAGCCTGCTTGACACTGGCGGTATCCTTATGCATTTCACAAGAATAAACTCACTTGCACACATAGGGATATTACGTACCTTGGTCATTCTAGTAGATTCATACCTTGTCAAAAAGTCCTACATGGTTAGTATACAATTTTTGATCAGTTGACTAGAGTGTTTGAGTCTCGTGAAAACCTCATGGGCATTCTATAAACATCATGTCATTCATATTACTTCACCTCATCCATTTCAGTTACACTATTCACAAATCCTATATATAAGTCTCATGACAACATTACATATGAGTTGGTGAAATATACATCGTCTATGGTGCTAGCATAATATGTCATATAGTCTACACATTTCATCCTCTAAATCAATAAATCATCCATCTCACCATACATCCATGCATGTACAAAATCAAATCAAATCACATTAAAAAATATGCATACAGGGTAGACATCCATCATCATATCATAAATCAAATTGCATACATTTCATACAACAATAAACACATGATGATAAACCACATAAAAAAACTCATATATATATATATATATATATATATATCTGTGTGTGTGTGTGTGTATGTATAAGACAAAAATATACATCATGTTGCTCATAGGCTACAATAAAAGGAGTCCTCAGACTTCACACTACTAAAATATTCAAAAACACAAAAAGAGTCATGTGAGCCACTACCATGGTCACGCAGGACGGGTACTATGACTCGCACTCCCACCTACAGTCAGAGTCCTCTATGAACTCCCATACCTTATACCACCTACCCTATAAGCTCTCTACCTAGAACCTGGTGTCTCTAGCCTAGAGGAGGATTGCCCTATCTTGCTGTGGTGACTCTGGTATAACCCATCGATAGTTGCATCATCCCATAAATGCCCTCCAAGGTGCACTACGTCTATCTCTAGCTCATCCACATAGGCTTACCCCCATCGACACCATTTTTGGTAAGTCTCCACCATGAAATGGAGTCGTGTCATCTTTTCTTGTAGCCTAGCCACCTCCCCACTACTGGAATCCTCCTATGTAGGGCTCTAAGATTACAACTATGCCCGAAGAGATGCTATCTTGGCCTAAGACACCTATACCTCAGCTCGATGTGCTGCTAGCTCTACCTATACATCATGCACTTGTATCCATAGGATATCTCTCCTACCTAACCATGAGTAGCTCATCCTATAGCTATGCCTCTGTATCACCATGTGCCATCAGTGGTTCCTGCACCTCCTCATCCCTAATTACATCATCCCCAAAGTCACCATGGTCTCCTAAGTCCAGGAGAACCCCTTGCTACCCTGCCATGTGTCCTTGCTGATTTCCTACCTCACCCTGGTCCTCATCAAAAACCTCTTGATGTTCCTCCCTAGTTGCACCCCTACCCAGTGGCCCCTCTCCATGCCACTGGCTTGTCACCCACCAAGCGTCATACTCCATTATAGTCTCGACATCGTCCACATTTGGAATGTCTACTATAGGATCCATATCACGTGCCACTACCTCTACTACTGGCCATGCTAATGTCCTCTCATACCTGTGATGCTGATAAGGCACCGAATCACTAGGAACCCTATGGTGTAGCACAAACTATCACATCACCCAAGAAAAATGGAAGTACTCCTACTCTTTGCCATGTCATCCAACAAGCCACCTGCCTCATCGCACCCTACAGAGCTAGACAGCAGCATCTGCCTACTTTGGGCAATCTCTGTATGGCCTCTAGAACACCTGGCCTACCCTAAGTTGTGAGAATAGATCTACATAGTGAGCCACATCACCTATGAATCTCTGACTCTATCCCATCTCTTGAGCCCTTTGCCATAGTATGTCATATCCTATCTCTATGTCTACCAACCATGCTTGAGTCATCCATGGTAGCCCATGTGGTCACCCCATAGCTATGTGCTACCATCCCCAAAACTATAATAAAAAGCTACATCCCAAACCCTTCCACTGATGATAGCGGATCTCATACAAATTTTCGTAGAGTTGTTCTAGTATTGTAGTACCCCATGCCATCACTAGTGGCTTTGCCATAGTGCACCTCACTAGTGCCAACACTATCTCCATTAGGTTCCATGGGAACCTTGCTCCAGAAGAGTTAGGTGATAGCATATTGGAGATAAGCATCATAAGTAGTGTATGCATCACCCCCAATACCTTCACCTCATGCCAAAATCCTACCAGCATACCCCCCCTTTAAGCAGTCCAACTTTGTCATCTCTAGATCATAACTGAAGTACCTCTCGATCACTACACATCTCTAGTCTTGTGGCATCATACGAATCGACCACCCTTCTATCAGAATCCAAAGAATTTGATAGATGTCCTTAAGCATCACTATCATCTCCCCCATGGGTAGGTGGAAGGTATTGGTGCACAAATCCCATAAATCAATCAGAGTAGTCAAATATGCACGATTTCCTATCATAGGCTCTAATTGTGTCACCTGTTTAAGGCCGATGGCATCCAAAAATTCCTAGTCCTCTATGGTCAAGGAATCCCTCATGGAATCAAAGAGATTAGGTACTTGATACTGAATCCTCACCACCTGACAAGGATAAGCAACTCAATAATACAACTCCAAAATGGCCTCAAATGGCCCCAAAAACATTCAAAAGAAAAGACTCAAAATGGCCTCTTTGAGTTCAGTTGTGGTTATTGTTGGTCATAAAATCCACACAAGAAAGGACTTTCGGTGATTTGTGCGCCCTGGACCTACGACCAACATTGAAATGCCGAGGGTAAGAGATGCCCCTCGTGCCGATCTCCGAAGAGAGGTCGGCTCCTATGCTAAACTACTTTTGGGGTTTAAAGACAAGAGTGCAGGAAAGAGATAAAAGGGATAAGGGTTAGAAAACTAAATAAAAAGGGGTTAAGGGGAGAGAGAGTTGTGATTTTAGGTGGGGGAGAACAGGAAGCATGATCACCAACTAGCAACTTAAATAGCAACAAGGAACACCAAGAGAAAAATGAAAGAAATGTGGTATCAACCTTCCCATGTATCCTCCCGAACGAGTTTCAGGACACTGTCCCCGATCGCACCTTAGACGCAGAGTTCAGCATCTCAGTTTACAAATGAGGAGAGATGGAAGAATAAAGCGAGGCAAGCAGAATAAAATAAAGACAACACAACACTTATCTACTCCTATGTATCCTTCCAAACGAGTTTCAGGACACTGTCCTTGATTGCACCCCGGACGTAGAGTTTAGCATCTCAGTCTACAAACAAAGAGATATGGAAGAATCAAGCGTGGAAGGTAGCATAAAAGAGAAGAGATGAGCTCAAAGTATCTTAGTATTAATCATAGGACATCAAGTTACAGTAGCTTTCTAGCATATAGTTCCCCCCCATTGTGATGTTTCACCAATTGACAAGGATGGAATTCCTTTGCCTATATCAATGGACCCGACTCTTTCTAAGGTTGGAGTCCTATTACCCTTTCAATCAGTAGTTTTTGGGACCTACAATGTACATTCTGACAGGGTCTAGCCCTCAGGTGCCTCTCAGCCTTAGAAATAAAGTGGTACTGGAGAGAAAAGGGGATGTGTTTCAATTGACGCAAGGGCTTGTGATCCACATTTTTGGCTTCATAGGGAATCCCTTCTTGCTGCCTTTTTTCCCTTTAGAATACCAATTTACCCTAGAATTTGCTCGACAAAGTGACACGATCGACGAAACTTATGGTCATGGGCAAAAGTGGGCACACACCTACGATTTCCCTTTCAATATGGGAGTAATCGATGTTTTTTCCCTGAAGCAGAACATATACCTGGAGGAGAAACTCGTTGATTTTGGTCTGCTCCAAATACCATAGAGGTGGCTCTACGACCCTTTGGGGGTGATGAGAGATCATTTTAAAAGAAAAAACTTCCATGTCTGTCCTCGCCCCGAAGTTCTAGAGTAGAGAAATAACCCCAAGGTACGGACCTGGAATGGCACTTAGAGGAGATGAGGACGTTGCCTCCTTGGCATGACTTTTATCCTATGGAGGTCGAATTTGACCCAGACCAGTACCCATTCCCAACTCTTGACTCCACTTTCTAGAGAAAAGAAAAGGACGATTTAAAAGAGGAGTTGAAGGACTGGGACGAGGAGCAGTTAAGAGAATGGTGGATTATGAGAGTCCATCATCGAAAGATGAATTCTTACGGGATTCTAACAATGGACAAGGAATTCACAATTGTGTATTAGACCAATATTGGGTCTTGGAAACCCTTGTCCTTTACTGATTTTGCTCCACCAGACACTCCAAGTTCAGATAAATGCCCTAGGAAGACTGATAATGTCCCCAAGGAAAGAATAGTCAGGGCCATGCCAAAAGCTTTACTACAGAGCCCATCTGGAGATCTGGAGACAACGATAGAGGAATCAAAGCAACCCCTCGAGAGGAGGAAAAGAAGGGAGCGATAACCTACACAGGCACCCCCAAACTTCCCAAAGCGACCGCATACAAGCGTTTCGAGTGCTTCGACCGAAAGATTAGTATCAGGCTTGACCGAAGAAAACAACGGAGAAACTCCACCAAGTGTCGAAACAATCCCAAACATAGATGTCATTGACATGGAGGAACTCATGGAAGTCATGGAAGCCGAGAATACCGAAGCCCAGAAGGAACAAACACCAATCACCCAGGAGATCGCCATGACAGCTCTGCCAAGAGGGCATGTAGGTATGTTTTCTTCATCCTACACAATGGTTGCTCGTAAATCCACCTTGACCCTGGCTAAAAGCTCTAACTTGTCTACCCTGCCTCCGCAAGGTCAGTCACCTCCTTACACCGTACCCCTAACCACTCCACCTAAGTCTTCCAACAAGGACAAACCCATCAAAGCCACTTTGCCTAGCCACACCGCCAACCCTCCAGTCGTCGACCAGTATGAAGGTAATAGTCTAGTGTTGAATATCGAGGCTCATTCTTCTATTGTAAATAACGTGCTCCCAATCGTCGAAGCCCCTGCCACCCCTATTGCTGAACCTTTGGGTGAAGCTATCCCTTTCAGCTCCCTATATTTGTTCAATCCCTCGACTTTGGACCCAGCCGCATTCAACTCCGAGCTATCCTCAATACAGCAGTTCCCCTTGGCCAAAAAACTCCTCCAAGCCTGATAGAACATAGAGAGAATGTTGAAAGAGGCAAGGAAGAAGAGAGGGCGTTCGCTCACTCAAGTTGAGAAATGTGTCATCTTCGACTTCGAGGCGAGAAAGGTGCATAAAGTAAAGAAGATACCCAAAGTCCAGAAGCCCCTGGATGAAATGACTCCAACGGACTATGAATATCAAGATAAAGAAAAGGACCTGGAGCATCTGAACGTGGACAAGGAATCCGCCTCTATGCACATTGGAATTGAGACCTTCAAGGCACGTGCCAACATTGCCAACAAGCGCAGGTTTGAAGCCGAGAGTGCTAACATCAAGCTGGAGGAGGAGCTAGCAAGGACTCGCTCCAAATTGGTAAAGGCTGAGGGGCAATGCAAAATGATGCAAAAAGAAGCACATGCCCTAAATCTATAGATAGCATAGTTGGAATGCACAATTGAGAATCAGGCACAAATGCAGATCAAAAATGATTTGAGAATTAAGGAGCTTGAAAGTAGGATCTTGCAAGCTCAGATCTAGCTGCATGAAAAAGAGGGCCTAGGGCTATTTGACAAGAGCAAAATCAAAGAGATTCGCTCATGTCTACTCAAGAATTTTTGGTCTCGGGCTGTCAGTGCCCTTTCAATTTTAGTTTACATCGTAGAAGCCCAGAGTGCTACCGTCGAAGGAGGACCAATCATCGAAGAAGTCATTCAGAATGTCAGAGCCCGACTCAAGTTGGCCCTGAAGGTCCAAGATGCAGGGTATCAAGATTTGAAGCTCGCAGTAATGAGTCAGACAACAAGGGATTGGTCAATGGCCCAGGACACAGTTCGTGCCTTTTTCTCCATAGCCAAGAAGGCTCAAAAGGCAAAAATCCTACTGGACACATTCGAAAGCAAGAGACGCACGTCAATGGGCTACTTCGAGGACCTCGTTGCCTTAGGCTTCCCAAGCTTCACGGATGATGATGGAAAGCCCTTAGCCAAGGAAGAAATCATGTCAAAGTGGCAGCAGTTTGAAGATAACATCTCAAAAATAGACGAGTGGGCTGAACCTATAACAAAGAAGCAGGTTGCTGATTACATACTGAAATACCATAGAATAGTCACTTCCCTAAATGATCTGTATACCAGGTCCCAGCATACAAAAATCGAGTAGATCGATAGGTTTCGTGCCTTGGTCAAATCTCTGGGAGGTCAGGAGTTGTTCACGAAAAGGGTTTGGTCTTACATTCATTGAACACTAAGAAACATCCGCATCTGCCTGGCCCCATTGCTAATGACCAAAGATGTAGCAGAAGCAATGGCGATAGGAGGGGAAGAAGCAGAAGCAAGAGAAGAAGAGGAAGAAGGACAAGCTGTGGAAGCATCCCCAAAAAAGGAACAAGGAGAAGGGTCTAGAGGTGACTTTGGACCAATGGATGAAAGCTGAGGGTTCTATCACCGAGACAAGCTCGTTGCCCCGCGAGCCACCAAGAATGTTGACAATATTGTCACATTCCACCAAGGGGCAAAAAAATTGAAACTTTGTACAATATTTGTTTTTTTGAACATTTTTTTTATAAGTTATAGCAATTTTGGTTTTCCCTATTGTCCCCTGGTGGACAAAATGAAAAGAAAAGGAACTTCGGGCCCAAAGCGCTCCAAATAATCACTTCGGGCGAGAAGTTTGCCAAAAATACAAAGATAATGCTTCGCACCCGAAACATTTTTGACAGCCGCTTCAAGCGAAAGTTTTGCGAAGCGACATTCAAACAACTTTGTCGAGGAAGAAAAGGTAGGCTGAATCAGCTAAGGCAGGGAAATTACTTTGGACCTGAAGTATTTCTAAAATCCACTTCGGCCAGTTTTCACCTGAAATAGTAAAGTTCGAGAAAATGTTTCAGCCGAAACTCCGTCGAATCGCCTTTTCAAAAGAAGATCGGCCCGAAGTATTTATCTCAACCCATTAGCAAAGCAGTGAAGGATAGAGGAGGATCGGCTTCAGCATTCCATGCCCCTAAAGTAGTTTTGCAAAGCAAAAATTAGTGAGGCGCTTCTAGGAACACTTCCCGAGTTGGGCATTTTTCCCGAGGCAATCATAGAGCCTCATAAATGCATATTTTCTTGCCCGATAAGCCCGCTGCTCATTTTTGGCAATTGGATGCGAAGTATCAGTCCAAGAAGGAGAGCCCGACATGCATGGCCACCACTCGAGCATCGCACCTACAATTCGAGGACACCCAGGTGGCTCATTTAATGCATCTTTCCCCGGTTGACTCAATCATCATTACCAGTTTTGGTAGCTGATTTGAGAGGTCATCCATAGCAACAGCGAGGAGCCGTTTCTCAGGGCCCGAGGGTGCACTCCGTCATTTTTGTAATAATGACTTAGAGGGTCGGGTCCTCTTTAAAAACCCAGGCTTTGCAATGTAAAAAGGGGGGGGAACTTTCTACTAGAAAGCTATTGTAACTTAATGTCCTGCATCTAATACTAAAGATTTTTATGCTCCATTTCTCTCTTTTATGCTGCCTTTTGTGCTTAATTCTTTTGTCTGTTTGCACTCGTATACTGAGACTCTAAATCCTAAATATAGTGTGTGATTGGGAACTGTACCCTAAAATTCACCCTAAAGGATACATAGGAGAGGAAAAATGCTTTGTTGCTTTCTTTTATGCTGTTTGGTGGATCAAGGATTTTGTTATTCCCTCTTCTTAATCGTTGTTACTCTGAACCCTGAATTTCAACAAGAGAGAGAGGAGAACCCTGTGAACCCATATAGAGGATACATAGGAAGGTCGGCACTACGTTTCTTTTGTTTCATTCTTGGTGTTTCCTATTGCTATTTGAGTTATTAGTGAGTGATCATGCTTCTTGTTCTTCCCCACCTTAAATCATCAATCCGTAACCCTTATCCTTTTTTATTTCTTTCTCTAACCTGAAATCTTTTTATTTCTTTCCTACACTTTTATCTCAAACCCCAAAAGTATATTAGTATAGGAGCTGGACTTTCTCTGGAGATTGTCACAAGGAGCATCTCTTCATCTTGGCCTTTCAATGTTGGTCGTAGGTCCAGGGTGCACAAACCCACCGAAAGTCCTTTCCTGTGCTGATTTGATGACCAATAGTTTCTGGCACGCCTGATGGGACATAAGGTCCCATATTTGAGAAAATTCTAAGTCATCTTCATCGAAGACAATAGTTCTAATGAAGTTCTCGGTGAGACTCGGTCAATATCATCCCCCGAGTAGTAGTGAGAATCGATGCTCTCATTACTAAGAGACTCTTAGCATCTGGCGACTCTGTTTTACTTGAGAATATTCAAGTCGTAAAGACCAGTACTAAATCCTGTGCCTTCATGCAAACAAGATGGAGAGTTAGGAATAGAGGCGAGGAAACCGATTTCTTTGAGATTGATATTGACGCCTTTGGGGAATGCTCTAGGTTAGTTACCCTCGAATATCTCTTACACGGGACATCCTTGCAAGAGGCTGCTATTGACGAGCAAGGCCTAACTTCCGATAGCTGAGCAGATAGTTTTCCTCCAAATCCTCCCAACTCACCGAAGCATCCTAGTGCCTCCATTCCAGTTGGCCTTCCAACGAGCAACCCAAGAGGGATTTCGGGGACTTCTGTTCCATAGAACCCAGGCACAAATATGGCACAACAACAACAACAACAACAAGTGTAGCAGCAACCGCCACCCAAATTATTTCCAGCATGGAATTCTTTGTCACCGTTGAATCTTATGGGCCAAGGGCAAGTTCCACCTACTATAATCAAAAAGCTCCCGATGTTCGACGAAACCAAAAAAAATGCTCTAGATCATATTCAAGACATCATTTCCTTTGTGGTAATCCATGATATAATAGAATAGCAAGTGATGGTGAAGCTACTGGTTCTCTCCCTTAGAGGAAAACTCCTCTATTGGTATAGATCTCTACCATCTGGCACTATTACGGGATGGGACCAGTTAGCCGGGCAGTTGATGCAAGGCTTCAACGAGTCCGTCGATCCAAATTCTCTTCTATAGCAATTCACTTTGATCCAAAGACATCCGCAAGAATAAATTGTAGAATTCAATGTTAGGTTTGCTCGAACCTAGCAAAGAGTTCCGGTTGGACTCCGCCCAACTGACGAAGCCGTGGCATACTACTTCCTTCGGGCCTTCAACCCTGATATCGGTCTTATGATAAGGTACTCAAATGTCAATACTTTTCCTGAACTGTATGGGTTAGCCAAGAAAGCAAAAATGGACCTCATAGCCATAGGCAAACTCCCTCAGAGAATGCCAATGCCCATACTCCCCGAGTTCCTTCAAGCCCAGTACGCGAATGCAGTCACTCCACAGGTTTCTGTGACCCCTACATATCTGATCTCATCTTGGAACTCGAATCCCATTGTGTTGCAGATCATGGATCCATAGATACATTTCCCCATGTTTTCAACTATGCCCCCCACTATCACCCCAACATTTTTGATGTTGCCAGCACCCCTTCAACATCCTGCCCTGCCTTCGATACCGACCATGGCTTCTTTACCATCAGTTCCCAAGGTCGATGATATGCAAGCCAAGATATCACAAGAAATGCAATCATTAAATGCCATGGTGTAGACTTTGTCCAATGACATGACTGTTGTCAAGAAGAAGCAAGCACAACAAGAGTTCCTACAAAGGAGGTCTTATCCCATGCCTGCACTTACCAAAGACCAAGCGGTCCATCAAGGAAAAGCTTCGGCAAGAAATGTTGCGATAGAAGAAGTCCCAAGCACTTCCGATCATGTATACTGGTGCTCTACATGTAATGATCCTCGCGAGGAAAATACATGCATGTTGCATCAACACTACGTGCAGACGCTAACAAGCAGCATCCAAGGCAGTCAAGTCAACGTCTTTAGACAATTGAATCAGAACTTGTCCATCGGTGAGGAAGAGCCAGTCACGGTCCTTACCAAGGGAGGTAAAATATCGATAGAGGTAGATGCTACTCATATGGCTCCCTTGAAGGTACATGCTCAATTTGAAAAAGGGAAAATGTCCTCTTTGGCCCTGAGCGAAGTTCCTTCACCAGCTCTAGTCAAAGAAAAGGCCCAAAAGACCACTGTCGAATCACCTCAGGTGGAGACCAAAGAACAGGCTAAGGAGAAACTCAAGTTTCCCTCGCTCACCAAATGACAAAGGGTCGAAGCAACCGAGCAATATCGCACCAAGTATGAACCAAGAAAGGAACCCGAGGTGCATAGCTCCTTAGCCTACAACATTGTGGAAGAGTTGAAGAGGATCCCAGCCAAGATCAGTCTGTATGATGCTCTGCAACTTCCTAGACAAGTGGACCTGCTGCAAGAGTCATTGAAGAGGATCAATACAAGGAAGGCAGAGCCACCCACCCTGGTGCAGACCCTGTCCGCATCCATCACGGGGAAAAATAGACCACCACCGTTCTACTTATCCTTACAAATGGAAGGGTATATCATGCATAATTGTATGATAGATTATGGAGCTATGACGACAGTAATGCTGAAGGTAGTATGCAAAGAAATAGGCATGGAGTACACACGAAGTAGTCACGAAGTCCTCCAGTTGTACTGTACCCCAGTGAAGACTATAGGTGTCATCAAAGATATCCCTATTCGACTGCATAAGACACCTCAAATCGTAGTCATACAAGAGGTGGTAGTCGTGGACCTTAAGCCTTACTTCAGCATGTGCCTGTCAAGAGAATTCATGGCAAAGATGGGTGGATATCTGTCCATGGATTACACTCATCTGGAGATCCCCTTCAAAGGGAAGAAGGTGAAGATCTATAATGAAAAACATTCTACGTTCTTGGTTGAGAAGATGTCCAAAGAAGAGAGCAGTGGCAGGGATTTGGTCTAGGAATCCCTCGCACAGTTGTGTTGTGAAGATGAATTTTCATTGGAAGATTTCAATGCCATTATAGAAACTGAAGTGGGGTGCTACACCATCGCCAAGTCCAAGAAACCAGCTAAAAGGGAAGGAAAAGTTTTTGCTTAAGAAGGACCATGGAAATTGTTCTTCGACGGTGCACGATGCAGAAATGGTGCTAGGGTAGGAATCCTTATGATTTCATCATCCGATGAGCAAAAAGAATATTGCTATCGATTGACATGGAGCTGCACCAACAATGCAGCAGAGTATGAAGCCTTGTGCTTGGGACTCAAGAAAGCCGACAAGTTAGGCATAAGGCATCTTCAAATATTTGGCGATTCCAAACTAGTTTGCAACCAGGTTACCAACAGATGCTCTTCAAAGAAGCACTATCTTAAATCATACCGCAATAGGGTATGGGACCTGTTTGACTAGTTTGAATCCCTCAATTTATAGTTTGTTTCTTGAGAAAAGAATCAACATGCAGATGTCTTAGCATCCATTGTAGCCTAATATTCTCCAGTGGATGATATGGTGCATAAGTCAAATGCTGTAAGGATGATCTATAGACCCTCTGTCCCCGAAAAATATTTACGCTGGCAAGTTTTTGACAATGACGAGCAGATCGTCAATTTCATGATCCAAGAAGCCACTACAGTCAAAGACCGAAGCCCTGATAAGGAAGAATATGAAGGATTGGTCCAGTTGAAGAACAACCACATTCCCAAGGGATTGATCATGCTTGAAAGCCTTTTCAATCAAAATGATCGATCGCTCTCCTATAGGATTCATATCAGCGTGCAACAATATCGAGATATAGAACTGGAACCTGGAAAAGTAATAAATGTCAGGACTAATTGTACTTCAGAAGAGATAGAGCGAATCTTATGTTTGTGTGAGAAATACCCAGATATCATGGCTTGGTCTTATCACGACCTCAAGGGATATGATCGACAGCTGATCCAACATATGATCGAATTACAAGAAGGGGCCAAAACTTTTCGATAGAAGCAAAGGCCAGTCAATCCAAAGATCGAGGTCCTGATGAAGGTCGAACTGTTAAAAATGCTTGAAGCAAAAATCATTTATCCTATCAAGCATTCTTCCTAGGTAGTGAACTTGGTCCTTGTCAAAAAGAAGAATGGAGACATCCGATTATGCGTGGACTTCCACAACCTAAATCATGCTTCTCTCAAAGACCACTATCCCCTCCCGCAGATCGATCATATCTTGCATTCGGTGGTTGGAGCTCAACGATTCTCCCTGCTTGATGGTTTCTCCGGATATAATTAGATCTGGGTTAGGGACGAAGATCAGCATAAGACCGCATTCACAACCAAGTGGGGCACATTCACCTACCAGCAAATGCATTTTGGTCTCTCAAATGCAGGAGCTACTTTCTAGAGGGTGATGGATCTAGCTTTTGGCGAGCTTCTGAATAAGGTTATTTTTATCTATTTGGATGACATGACCGTATTTTCTCGAAGGAGGGAAAACCACCCAGAACATCTCCAACAAATTTTCAAAAAATGCTGAGAGTTCGGCATCTTAATCAATCCAAAAAATTCTATCTTCGCAGTTAGCGAAGGAAAGCTGTTTGGACATGCAATTTTAGAAAAGGGTCTTGTCATGGATCCTGACAGAGCCAAAGCTCTGATGAAGCTCCCAATCCCAGCAGATAAAAAGGGCCTTCAATCTTTCTTTGGTCAATTAACTTCATCAGGAAGTTTGTCCCAAACTTCACCCAGGTCATTAAGCCGATGTCTGAGCTTTTAAAGAAGGGCACAAAATTTGTCTGGACAGAAGAGAGGAGGAAAGCATTCAAAGAAATCAAGGCCCGAATTGTTCAGGCACCAGTCTTGATCAACCTCGACTACAGCCAAGATTTTATCTTGTATGCAATAGGAGAGCCTGAAAGCTACACCATGATTTTAACGCAAAATAGGGAAGATGGGGAGGAATGTCCCATCGCGTTCCTTAGCCAGATAATCAATCCCCATGAAGAAAAGTACAATTTCATCGAGCATCAAGTGCATGCAGTAATGAAGTCTCTCAAGAAATTCAAATAGTTCATTTCTCAAAGTTGAACCACAGTCTTCATCATTCACCTCGACGTGCATAGTTTCATTATCCAAGGGGAACTGGGAAGTAAGAGAGCTGGTTGGGTAAGCAAAATCCAAGAGTTTGATATTGAGATCAAGCCCACCAAGCTAGTTCGCGGTTGCACACTATGTCAAGAACTGGCGAAGAACGCAATGGTCAAAATAACAGACTGTAAGTCGGATGACTTGTCAACAGGAGAATGCCTCGCTAATCAAGAAGAGGCCGAGAAAGATTGGGTCGGTGAGATAGTGGAATATTTCAACACCAACAGATGCCCCTTGCATTTGAATGCTTCACAACGAAGACATTTCAGGATGTAGTCCGCCCGATACGCTCTGCACCCGGAAGGCCTGTTTTTTAGGAACATTGATGGTGTCCTCCTTAGATGCATAAAATATGATGACAAGAGGAGAATCTTGGGTGAATTTCATTCAAGATTATCTATAGGACACTTTGCTGGAAGGGCGACAACGCTAAAAATAATCAAGGCAGGTTACTATTGGCCCACCCTCTTTGCCGATGCCTTCTCCATTTGTCGAAGGTGCGAGCAATGCCAGATATTCGTTGGCCAAAGCAAAAATGCTTCGATGCCACTCTGACCGATACAAGTGGATGCCCCATTTCAGCAATGGGGACTAGATTTCGTAGGAGCCATATCGCAAAATTCCTTTGCTAGGCACAAATTCATTCTGACTATGATTGATTACTTCACCAACTGGGCCGAGGCAGTTCCCATAAAACATGTCGATCAAGATACCGTCATCATCTTCCTGGAAATATTGATTACCCACTTCGGCATCCCCGAAGCAATTATTATAGATAACGGTCCTGGTTTCACAGGTGCAAAAATCAATGAGTTCCTATACAAGTATGGGATATATCACAAGGTGTCTTCCAATTATTACCCTTAGGGGAATGGATTGGCAGAATCCACCAACAAAACCCTGTTGAGGATATTGAGAAAGTTGATCGATCAGAACAAAATAACTTGGCACCTCCTTCTAGATCGGGCCTTGTGGGCCGATCGGGTTTCTATTAAGAGGTCAATTAAGACTTCACCTTATGCTTTGGTCTATGGTAAGGAGGCCATCCTGCCCATTCACCTCGAGATCCCTGCATTATAGTTGCTAGAAGAAGATGAAGCCAACCCGATGGAGGAACGCTTGGTCCAACTACTACAACTAGAAGAGGAACGTGAAAGGGCCTACCAGAACTTCGCACGACATGCTGAGGTCACCCAAGAATGGTTCAAAAGGAAATCATCCAATCACACATTCAAAGCAAGAGACATGGTATGGAGGTGGGATTCATGGAAGGCCAAGCCTGGGAATCATGACAAAATGGATGCATTCTAGGACAGACCGTTTGAAATAGTAAAAGTGAATTCGTCCAATTCCTTCATCCTCAAGGATGCGAATGGCCAAGTTTTACCAATCTCAGTCAATGGTCTTCACCTTAATGCCTTCAATCACTAAGATGTGTACATCCAAAATATATATATATATATATATATCTTGCATGTATTTTGTATATAGGATTTCAATGCTTTGTATATACTCTATTCAAAAGATTGCGAAGAGCAAGTGCTACTTCAACCGCAGAAGCTAGATTCTTGGCTTCAGCTTCACAAAGCATGATCAGAATTGCCTTCAGAGGGTTTTGGTCCGAAGTAGCCGATAAAAGGAAGTTCATCGTGAAGCAGTTCATCCTCGTAGAACCAAACCACATGCAGATCGAAGACATGGAAAATGCTTCGCTAAAGCAATGTGTCGAAGGCGTTGTCCAAAGAAGTTTTTTGCGAGGCCCTCCTTGATGAAATGCATTTCAGTCGACGGTGTTCATAATCCAAAGCGATAATGTGGCGAAGAACTTTGGGCCCAAAACGAAGAAAATCAGCCCAAAGAAGAACTTCGTGGCGAAGTATTTTCTTCGCAAATCCTATATCACCAAACCGCACATGCAAGGCGGGCATGTTTAGGATGTGCCTCAGGAAACATGCCTATAGCAGCCTCAAAAGGGGGCTGAAGTAGATGAAATCAATGCAAAATAAATGACACTCCTCCCAAGATAGTTCGTTAACCAAAACGCCACGCCAGGGTTCCAGGTGGTAGTGATCCGCGCTCTCGATACAAAATCAGATTGCCAAATTGTATGGCCACGCATACGATGTCGTCATATGGTCAATCAGATGCTGCAGTGACACTTTTGGGCCAGGCCATCGAAGTAATTACGGTGGTTGCCATAAATGCCGAAGGTTGCCCTCTAATGCTATAAAATGCAGATGCCCGTTAAGAACAAACCATTTGTAAGTGTGAGGGTCGAGCCTGCATTCTATCACCTCGAAGAGATTTTGCATCAAGAAATCCATTGTTTGCCATGATTACCTAGTCCTTTGTTTTGTGGTGCTGAACTCTTCTACACTACAAGTTATTCTGCTGCAATCATTCACAATGGGAAGTGAACGATGGAGGAACCCCACGCAGAAGGGAAAGGAACCAGAAGCAACAACTCTATAGAATGCGAGAGCCACGGAAGAAAAGAAACAGACACCTAGAAGGGTCAATCCTCCCCCACGATTAGGAAAGCAAGTAGTAGAAGAAAGGGAAGAGTCCGACGACGAGCCCAGCATAGAACCACCTGTCGACAAGTGGGCAAAAATCAGAGACCCAGAGCTCTCAAAAAATATGGTCAAGCTTCGATATACTATTGATTTCATGAAAAGTAGGCTCTTAGCAGAGAACAAGAGGGTCATGGCATATTATTCCCACATATACTGGTATCTGGTCCTTCCTACACATCATTACCCCGAGATCATATACGCCATTGCTCAGAACTATCAGCCGCAAACCAGGTAGGTGTTGGATGCCTCGGGTAAAAAATTGTTTTCCATTCTACCGAAGGATGTGCAGGTGGCATTCGCACCATAGCAAAGGCCACCAAAAGGCTATACCATTCGCAAGGTCAGCCTGAGTGAACAAACGGATAAGTTCGCCACTAATCCCTTCATTCTAAGTTTTTTGCATGAAAGACTCAAAAGTGGACTTCCTTCCGATAAGCGACCCCAGATGTCCCTGCCCCTGGAGGCCTTTAAGAACACAAAAGTATTCTCTATCATTGCATGGGTAGGGGGCTTGTCAAGTGATACTTCAGTATGCCCATGGCAGGTGTCGCTAGCCGAATGCATTTTCAGAGGAGATTTTTACGCTCCCGATGCTTCGCGATCGAACACAAACCCAGTTTTCTTCGACTGGACAGAATGGGTGGCCCAAAATATGCATATGCGGTTGTCATCCATAAAGGATGCTAACAAGGAGCCGTACTTCCAGCCCTGTTCCTTCTTGGTTTGGCTCTTCTTATTTCATGTACATAAAGCCCTCCCCCATTGTGATGTTTCACCAGTTGACAAGGATGGAATTCCTTTGTCTGTATATCAATGGACTCGACTCTTGCTGAGGTCAGAGTCCTATTACCCTTTCAATAAGTAGTTTTTGGGACCTACAATGTACATTCTGATAGGGTCTAACCCTCAGGTGCCTCTCGGCCTTAGAAAATAAGTGGTACTGGAGAGAAAAGGGGATGTGTTTCAATTGACACAAGGGCTTGTGATCCACCTTTTCGGCTTCACAGGGAAGCCCTTCTTGCTACCTTTTTTCCCTTTGAAATACCAATTTGCCCTAGAAGTTGCTCAGCAAAGTGACGCGACTGACGAAACTTATGGTCATGGGTGAGGTTTTTGCCCTCAAGCAGAACATATACCTGGAGGAGAAACTCGCTGATTTTGGTCTGCTCCAAATACCACAGAGGTGGCTCTACAACCCATTAGGGGTAATGAGAGATCATTTGAAAAGCAAAAACTTCCATGACTGTCCTCACCCTGAAGTTCTGGAGCAGAGAAATAACCCCAATGGTACAGACCTGGAGTGGCACTTAGAGGAGATGAGGACGTTGCCTCCTTGGCATGACTTTTATCCTATGTAGGTCAAATTCGACCTAGACCAGTACCCATTCCTAACTCCCGACTCCAATTTCTGGATAAAATCAAAGGACGATTTAAAAGAGGAGTTGAAGGACTGGGACAAGGAGTAGTTAAGAGAATGGTGGATTATGAGAGTCCATCATCGAAATATGAATTCTTACAGGCTTCTAACAATGGATAGGGAATTTGCAATTGTGTATCAGACCAATATTGAGTCTTGGAAACCCTTGTCCTTCATCGATTTCATTCCACCAGCCACTCCAAGTTCAGATAAAGGCCCCAGGAAGACTGATAATGTCCCCAAGGAAAGAACAGTCAAGGCCGTGCCAAAAGCTTTACTACATAGCCCATCTAGATATTTGGAGATAGCGATAGAGGAATCAGAGCAACCCCTCGAGAGGAGGAAAAGAAAGGAGTGGGAACCTACATAGGCACCCTTGAACTTTCCAAAGCGACCGCGTACAAGCATTTCGAGCGCTCTGACTGAAAGATCAATATTAGGCTCGATCAAAGCAAACAATAGAGAAACTCCACCAAGTGTCGAAACAATCCCAAACATAGATGTCATTGACGTGGAGAAACTCGTGGAAGTCATGGAAGCTGAGAATATTGAAGCCCAGAAGGAACAAATTCCAATCACCTAAGAGATCGCCATGACAGCTCTGCTAGGAGGGCATGTAGGTATGTTTTCTTCATCCTATGCTCTGGTTACTCGTAAGTCCACCCTAACCCTGGCTGAAAGCTCTAACCTATCTACCCTACCTTTGCAAGGTCAGTCACCTCCTTACGTCGTACCCCTAACCATTCCCCCTGAGTCTTCCAACAAAGACAAACCCATCAAATCCACTTCACCTAGCCACACCGCCAACCCTCCAGTCGCTGAACAGGATGAAGCTAATAGTCCAGTGCTGAATCCCGAGGCTCATTCTTCTATTGTACATATCATGCTACCAATCACCGAAGCCCCTGCCACCCCTGTTTCCGAACCTTCGGGTGAAGCTATCCCTTTCATCTCCCTATATTTGTTCAATCCCTTGACTTTAGACCTAGCCGCATTCGACTCCAAGCTATCCTCAATATGGGAGTCCCCCTTGGCCAAAAAACTCCTCCAAGCTCGATAGAACACAGAGAGAATTTTGAAAGAGGCAAGAAAGAAGAGAGGGCATTCGCTCACTCAAGTTGAGAAATGCGTCGTCTTCGACTTCGAGGTAGGAAAGGTGCATAAAGTAAAGAAGATACCCAAATTCTAGAAGCCGTTGGATGAAATGACTCCAGCGGACTATGAATATCAAGATAAAAAAAGGGACCTGGAGCATCTGAACGTGGACAAGGAATCCACCTCTATGCACATTGGAATCGAGACCTTCAAGGTGCATGCCAACATTGCCAATAAGCACAGGTTCAAAGCCGAGAGTGCTAACATCAATCTGGAGGAGGAGCTAGCAAGGACTTGCTCCAAATTGGCAGAGGCTGAGGGGCAGTGCAAACTGATGCAAAAAGAAGCACATGCCCTAAAGCTGCAGATAGCACAGCTAGAATGCACAGCTAAGAATCAGGTGCAAAGGTAGATCAAAAATTATTTGAGGGTCAAGGAGATTGAAAGTAGGATCTTGCAAGCTCAGATCCAGCTACATGAAAAAGAGGGCCTAGGGCTATTTGACAAGAGCAAAATCAAAGAGATTTGCTCATGTTTGCTCAAGAATTTTAGGTCTCGGGCTGTCAGTGCCCTTTTAGTTTTAGTTTACATCATAGAAGCCCAGAGTGTTGCCACTGAAGGAGGACCAATCGTTGAAGAAGTCATTCAAAATGTCAGAGCCCAACTCAATCTGGCCCTGAAGGTCCAAGATGCAGGGTATCAATATTTGAAGCTTGCAACAATGAGTCGGATAGCAAGGGATTGGTCAACGGCCCAGGACATAGTTCGCACCTTTTTCTCCATAGCCAAGAAGGCTCAGAAGGCAAAAATCCTACTAGATGCATTTGAAAGCGAGAGACGCACATCAATGGGCTACTTCAAGGACCTCATCGCCTTAGGCTTCTCGAGCTTCACGAATGATGATGGAAAGCCCTTAGCCAAGGAAGAAATCATGCCAAAGTGGCAGTAGTTTGAAAATAATGTCTCGGAAATAGACAAGTGGGCCGAACCTATAATAGAGAAGTAGGTTGTTGATTACATACTGAAATACCATAGAATCACTACTTCCCTAAACAATCTATATACTAGGTCCCAACATGCAGAAATCGAGCAGATCGATAGGTTTCGTGCCTTGGTCAAATCTCTGGGATGTCAAGAGCTATTCACAAAAAGTGTTTGGTCTCAGATTCACCAAACCCTAAGAAACATCTGTGTCTACCTGGACCCATTGCCAACGGCCAAAGACGTAGCAGAAGCAATGGCGACAGGAGGGGAAGAAGCAGAAGCAGGAGAAGAAGAGGAAGGACAAGTTGTGGAAGCATCCCCAGAAAAGTAACAAGGAGAAGGGTCTAGAGGTGACTCTAGCCCAATGGATGAAAGCTTAGGGTTCTATCATCGAGACGAGCTCATTGCCCCGCAAGCCACCAAGAATGTTGACAATATTGTCACATTCCACCAAGGGGCGAAAAAATTGAAACTTTGTACAATATTTGTTTTCTTGAAAGTTTTCTTTTATAAGTTATAGCAATTTTGGTTTTCCCTATCGCCCCCTGGTGGAAAAAATGAAAATAAAAAGAACTTCGGGCCCGAAGCGCTCCAAATCATCACTTCGGGTGAGAAGTTTGCCGAAAATACAAAGATAACGCTTCGCACCCGAAACATTTTTGACAGCCGCTTCGGGCGAAAGTTTTGTGAAGCGGCATTCAAACAACTTCGTCGAGGAAGAAAAGGTAGGCTGAATCAGCTAAGGCAGGAAATTACTTTGGACCCAAAGTATTTTTGAAATCCACTTCGGCCAGTTTTCACCCGAAACAGTAAAGGTCGAGAAAATGTTTCGGCCGAAACTCCCTCGAATCGCCTTTTCAAAAGAAGATCGGCCCGAGGTATTTATCTCAACCCATCAGCGAAGCAGTGAAGGATAGAGGAGGATCGGCTTCAGCACTCCACACCCTCGAAGTAGTTTTGCAAAGCAAAAATCAGTGAGGCGCTTCCAGGAACACTTCCCGAGTTGGGCATTTTTCCCGAGGCAATCATAGAGCCTCATAAATGCATATTTTCTTGCCCGATAAGCCCGCTGCTCATTTTTGGCAATTGGATGCGAAGTATCAGTCCGAGAAGGAGATCCCGGCATGCATGGCCACCACTTGAGCACCAAACCTACAATCTTAGGACATCCAGGTGGCTCATTTAATGCATCTTTCCCTGGTTGACTCGGTCATCATTACCAGTTTTTGTAGCCGATTTGAGAGGTCATCCGTAGCAGCAGCGAGGAGCCGTTTCTCAGGGCCCGAGGGCGCACTCTACCATTTTTATAATAATGACTCGGAGGGCCGAGTCCTCTTTAAAAACCCAGGCTTTGCAATGTAAAAATGGGGGGGAACTTTCTACTAGAAAGTTGCTATAACTTAATGTCCTGCGTCTAATACTAATTATTTTTATGCTCCATTTCTCTCTTTTATGCTGCCTTCTGTGCTTAATTCTTTTGTCTGTTTGCACTCGTATACTGAGACTCTAAATCCTGAATCTGGTGTGCGATTGGGAACTATACCCTGAAATTCACCCTGAAGGATACATAGGAGAGGAAAAACACTTTGTTGTTTTCTTTTACACTGCCTGGTGGATCGAGGTTTCTGTTATTCCCTCTTCTTAATTGCTGTTACTTTGAACCCTAAATTTTAGTGAGAGAGAGAGAGGAGAACCCTACGAACCCATCCAGAGGATACATAGGAAGGTCGGCACTGCATTTATTTCATTCCATTCTTGGTGTTTCCTGCTGCTATTTGAGTTATTAGTGAGTGATCATGCTTCCTGTTCTTCCCCACCTTAAATCATCAATCTCTAACCCTTATCCTTTTTTATTTCTTTCTCTAACCCAAAATCTTTTTATTTCTTTCCTGCAATCTTATCTCAAACCCCAAAAGTAGATTATTATAGAAGCCAGCCTTTCTTCGAAGATTGGCACGAGGGGCATCTCTTCCTCTCAGCATTTCAATGTTGGTCGTAGGTCCAGGGCGCGCAAACCCATCGAAAGTCCTTTCCTGTGCGGATTTGATGACCAATAGTTATTACCCCCAAGGATGGCCTCACAACCCTAGGACCATCCCACCAAGGGATGGAACATGATCATCCCACACTAGCCATCCCACCTAGGAATGACTCCAACAAATTGGGCTCAAAAAGGCCTTTCAGGCCATCAAAAATAGCAAAAACGAGGAAAAATTGGACCCATAAAATGCAATATAATTGCACAAAAACATGGATAAAATACAAAATTTGGTACATATATCATAAATTAGGTATAATTACCTACAATCCAGTGTGATATGCTTCCAAACCAAAAACATGCCATAAAAGCAAAAAAATCAACTCCTAACATTAGGAAAATGTAATAAGAAAGACTTGGCATACCCGTCTCACATCAACTCCTCCAATGGATGAGTCTACCCATTGAATCATGGTGACTATGGGATGAATTTTATAGTTCTCCGCTACTCAGAATCACTCCTACTCCTCACCTCTCAAAACTACAAAAAGAACCATGCACAAATGAGCCTAGCCCTCATATTTTAGGTTTATATAGAGATACAGGGGTCACCACCATACCAAGATGGTATGAGTGCACATTTTGCCACCTGTACCACCCTAGGATGGTGGTATAACATGCCCTTGTCTCGCCCTAGGAATGTGGCAGCAAAAATAGGCCAAACCAACCAAAAATGACCCAAAATAGATCAAAAACTGCACCAAAACAACTCAAATTGGGTCCAAATTTCACATGAATCAAAATGCAATCATGAGGATCCTAGGAGAGATGGAAAATTTGTTAAATAATTCCCTAAAAAATCCATTGTGGCTGGACCACCCCCTGGGCATACAATTTTCAGCTCCTTTCCTCTAGGAAAACTCAACAAAGTCACCAAAATCCTCTCCAAAATTGCCCTATTTTCCATAGGATAAAACTGAAAGTAAGCATAACACAAGTCAATTGGGTCAAGTGACTCATTGCTTTTCTTATTGGTCATTCTCTCATTGAATCATCACTTGAGGGGGTAGTCATACTCAGTCCAAATCAGCAAGCACACACCCAATTATGCAAATTGTGGTCGTTCAACGAATCTTTGAGAAAGACAATCACACCCCTACTTGGGGCAGCAAACAAGCACACAATATCACATCATAACACTTGATATTATTGGAATCATGAATTCATGGGCCTTGTCCCTTCATGATAGATAATGCCTAAGTTTAGGCAAGCTCATTTAGCATGTTAGAAACAAGGACTCAAGAACGCACACCCTTTCCATGATTGGGGCATCTAAAGTTGGTTAGGTTATCAAGTAACCTTAATCATTCAACATTTTAGTCATCTATTTTTGCTCAGTGTTGTGATACACACAACGCATATCAAAAAGGGTCATCTATAGACACTAAAATATGGTTAACCCGATTAAGCATCCACAAAAAAAATGATCAAATTAACATCATATGGCCCCTTGGGCAGCCCTTAGAAGGCTCACAGTGGTTCTAGCCACTCTGAAAGAGGTTTTGGAGGCTTTTGGCCCAAATTTTGGAGGTTTTGGCCTAAAATTCACCACCGTCCCACCATGGTATGGTGGTAATATTCCCATCATCCCACCCTATAATGGTGGTGAGCCATCATCCCAAGGTAGGATGGTGAGCAATTTTGACCCAAAAAAAGTCAAATCTAGGATAAATGGTACCCAAAAACTGCCATTTACCCTGCCAATTGAAGCATGTAGGTCAGATGGCACTAAATCCTTATGAAATGCTTAATAATGGAGGGTAAAATGGGATATTCTCTTCCCCATCCAATGCATGCCTCCTTTTTGGTAAGTGGCACCTCCTGCCATGCATGCCCTCGCATGCCTTTTTGCACATAAGCCCCTTTGGGCTATAAATTGGATTCAATATCCACACAAAAATATATAGAGGATTTCTAGGATATGCAATGGAGTGCTTCCAAGATCCCCTCACTTTATTGCTCTCTCTTTCCTTCAGAATCTCTTCTTAGCGAAGGAGGTTACCGGGTGACTTTAAGAGGGTATTTTGGGCATAACTTTACCATTCGGGTGAATTTATTCACAAAATTCGATGAAAATACCCCTTAGAGTTTCTAGGATCATTACCCAGTGGTATTGGTAGCAAAAGGTGTGCAGAATTTGTGGGTATCCCCTCCCAGGGTGCCCTCTAATTAGTTGTAGTCACCACCATCCCCCATAGTATGAGTACAAATACTTGGAAAATTTATTTACTATTTTTTTGTATTATTCTAGACTATCATATGATGCTAAAGTTAAAATTTCATTCAATTTTGAGTTAAATTGGCCGAGATATCACATTTTTAAGTTTTTGCAGGTTTGCAAGGCCCATCCGGGAACCCCAGTTACATGTAGGTGGATCTGCATCTCATTTTTAAAATATGACCACATGGATTGTCTTAAAATGTTTATTTAAGCATTCTATCCAAATTTTATGTGTTTTGGACATGTTTAGGGGCAGGAATTGCTTATCTTGGTCTTCGTAGGTTGTATATGGGTGGCACAAAATTGAGGGGTCTACAGATGCAATTTAAGATATTTTTTTGGTGATATCCCTTCAAAACCTCCTATTTAATATTCCCATAAAGTTTCAAGTCATTATGAGTTGATTTGATATATTTTTAATATATATGCCCTTTTGTGCCTATGGGGATTGCATGTTTTCCTTCACACACACTTGCTATTTGACCCTTTTTGATTCCTTGTGTGTAGATGTAGGTTCCTAGAAGACATCGGGAAATAATATCACACATCGAAGATCAGAGATACAAGCAGCAGTGGCATTAGTCCGCCCACCTCGATTGTGGGTACGAGGAAAGACACTGGATGTGCACCCGAATTTCTTGAAGTATTTTCTCCTTGGGAACCCAAACTTTGTAACAATTGTATCACATTTGATATCTCAAGGGGACTTCTATGTAACCTTGGATCTGATCCACCAAATTAATAAGAAGGATACTTGTTTCATTTCATACCTTGTTGTTTGGTTTTTGCTTCCATTTCGCATGCATGCTTCCGTTTGATGCTCATATGCTATAAAGGATAGATACATATATTTTTGCTCATAATTAGGTGCATATTTTTTCCCTACTTCTATAATATATGTCTTTCTCTTTATTTTACATATTGTTTTGGGCTAACATGGTGCCCAAAGCAAAATCAGTAGCCGATATGTATAGAAAATATGGAATGTCTAGCCTTGGTGGAGCCAACACTGGCGGCATGGCCAGGTATGTTTTGATCTCTGAAAAGGCTTGTTGGCACTCTTCTTACCAATTAAATGGGACATCCTTGTGTAGAAACTAGTTCATGGATCGACATGTATCTGATAATTGTGCAATGAACTATTTGATGAATGTTATGTTGCCTTGAAGGCTTCTTAATTCCCTAATGTTGGTAGGGGCGGCCATTTCTAGTATGGCCTTCACTTTTACTAGATTGACCTCAATGCCTCTCTTAGAAATTATGAATCCCAAAATCTTACCAGAAGTTATGCCAAATACTTACTTCATAGGATTCAATCTTACATTGTGCTCAATGAGGCAGTTAAAGACTTGTTTGAGGACTTCAAGGTGATCTTGCCATAGGAAAGACTTAGCGAGTAAGTCGTCCATGTAGTCCTCTAATATCTTGTGCATGTAGTCATGTAATATGTATTTCATGGACCATTGATATGTGGCACTAGCATTCTTGAGCCCAAATTGCATCACTTTGTAATAGAATATTCCCCATGGAGTAATGAAAGCAGTCTTGTGCTGGTCTTCGGGTTTAATCCAGATTTGATTGTATCCAAAAAACCATCCATTAGGGAAAGCATCTCATGACCTACAGTGGCATCAAAAAGAACATCTATGTTTTGCAATGGGAATGAATCCTTTGGAGTTGCCCTATTTAAGTCTCTAAAGTCTATGCAAATTTGAACTCTTTGGTCGAGTTTCCCCACGGGCACCATGTTGGACACCCACTCAGGGTAGTCTATAGGAACTATGAAAACTGCATCCAATAGTTTTTGCAATTCATTATTTACCATCAAAGAGACGATGGGATGCATTTTTATCAAATTTTGCTTGATTGGTTTCTTCATGAGATCCAGTGAAAGGTTGTGTACAACTAACTTTGGATCTATCCCAGGAATATCTTTGTAATTCTAAGCAAAAATATTTAGCCTCTCTTTTAGGGGAGGAATTATGATGGCTTGTTCTTTTGGAGATAGAATTTATTTGAACTTGACTTTATTTGGTTTAGTAGGATCATTGCTAATGTCCACCTTGAAAGTTGCTTCTACAGCCATATGTAATCCATCCTCCAGCTGATGAGGTGTGGGTATCAAGTAAATATCATCGACAGGATTTACAAGTCCTACTGACTCAGGATCCAAACTAGCATGAAATACATCATATGCATAGCTTTATGCAAAATGAAATGGTTGTAACATCTCTTCATTAGGGAAAATATCTTTAGACTCTATGGGTGAATCAGTGCAGTCCCAATCAATTTCCTTTGTACCAATACACAAAGGTTTTGTGGGATCAGCTGGATTATGAAGTGGAGTGGTCAAATCAATGGATATTATGCTTATGGATGGAATTAAATCTCCAGTACCACATGGGTGCAATCTTATCTCATAGGTTTCCCTTCCATACTCACAATGAGGCTCTGGAGGAATGGTAATTTTTGGATCTAGCCCATGATCAAGGCAAATAATAGGATCATTGGGCTCTAACCACTCTCTAAATGTAGGCAAAGGAGGATTGAGCATTTGGTGAATGGCAGCTAGGTCAACAGGTCTCCCCAAAAATTATAGATGAGAGTCTATGACACAAAGTTCTACCTCTCTCTACCAACATGTCAACTTGTTGCAAGTGGTGAGGCCCAAGATAAGCCATCTCAATTTTAGAGTCAAAGTAGTCATCAATTATCCAGAAACTGTTAGCATTGGTATGTGGCCCTAGGACAAGGGGCTCATGCCTTGGCCCCAGGTAGGCCATCTCTATCTCATATTCATATTCTTCATCACTTATGAAGAATCCATTGGCATTAGTGTGCGGTCCTAAGATATGGGGCATGTATCTTGGCCTCAAGTAGGCCATATTTGTCTCATCCTCATACTCCTCATCACTTATGAAGAATCTATTAGCATTAGTGTGCGGCCATAAGATATGGGGCATGTATCTTGACCTCAATTAGACCATATCTATATCATCCTCATACTCCTCATCACTAAATAAGATGTCATTTGTATTATTTTCTTGCCCCATGTCATGGGGCCAATGCCTCGGTCCTAAGTAGGCTCTTTCTGTCAAGTCCTCTGACTCATAGCTACTTTCATCTCATATGCATCCACTATTGTTGTGGATGGACCAAGTAAAGCTTTGTAAATAACAAGTCCCATGATAGGCCAAGCCCTCTTGTACATCATCATCACTTGCCACATATCTATTTTCTTCTTGCTCATCATCCCATGATTTGTATCCTTCTAGGATGGCATCATTTGTGAGTCTTGGATGGTGTATTAGGTGGCGGGATGTTCCCTACGACCACTTGTCTATTGCACATAAGTTTTGAACTTAGTGGGTGATGAGGAATAAAATTGATGTCCTCTCCTAACCCCAAGCTCAATATATCTAAAACTGTTGCAAAAGAGTCATCCTGACATCTGATGTGGTAACCTACCCCAAACCTATTAGTAGGAGGCTGGTATTGCGACTCGAGTGGCTACCTACGCCCTTGCTCATATATACCAAGACCGTAACCATGCCAATGGCAGTGTTCAAAGTAACATAGAGCAAAATCAATATTAGAGAAGTAATGAACATTAACAGTGAATAATTCATCATTTTCCTCTTCCTCTTTAGTAGACTTATGGGTGAAGTCTAGTCCAGCATAGACAAAATTTGTCTGGTTGGGAGGGATTCCAAGCGGAACCACTGTTCCCACTGGTGGTCTCAAGTATTTTGGTTTTCCCATGTCTTGTGTAGATTCTATGATAGGTGTGAATGTTATATTCTACACAAGTTATTCTCTTATCTCTGTGCTTTCCAAGTGTATGGTTGCATGCGATGTGGATGATCCCATGGATGACACTGGCGAAGCAGGATGGTAATCATCATCTTCGACTTTCTCTTGGAGATCTTCTTCGTCCATGGGACTTGGACCTTCCTCAATGGCTATGGTTAGAACTTCCTTGAGATTTATTTCCTTAACTAAGGTTACCTTTACCTTCTGATTATCTTGTGGTTTAGAGGTCAATGGTTTCTTAGAATCATTAGTCATGGTGGGCGAATTTTGAGGTGTTAATGTGGATGGATCTTTTTGTACCCATTTGTCTTTGTCCTTCAGTTTTTTAATTGGATATGAATGCCCTACATACAGGTGGGTAGAAGTGATCATAAAATCTCTTGGAAAATCCACCTGATGGATATACTTGAATGGCTCATCATTGGCCAACACTATATAGACTTTGTTATCATGCACATACTTGACACATTGGTGTAATATTGAAGGGACACACTTCATGTCCCTTATCCAAGGTCACCCTAAAAGGATGTTGTATTGCATGGACCCTTCCAAGACATGACACATCATGGGGATAGTCTTATGCCCTAACTTGATAGGTAATACTATCATTCCCATAATATTGCATAAAGCATCATTGAAAGCTCTTAATGTGTAGACCCTCAGAACGATATGTGACTTGGGAATTTTTAGGTGTTCTATGGCAGTTGTTGTGATGATGTTGATTGATAAACCTATATCAACCAAGACCCTATTGAAAGGTAAATCATTTATTGATACCATAATGTTTAGCAGAGGGTTTGGTAAGATAGTAGGTACTGTCTTAATATCATAATCATAGAATCAAATTACAGGTTCTTGGAATTCTTGTACTTGTCCCACAAAATGGGTGAAGGCATTTGGGTCTTGCGGTTGGATCTCAATTGACCTTAAAATATCCATCAAGGTCTCCCTATGCTTTGGGGACTATTGTTTGAGCTTATAAATTGATATCTTAGCTAGAGTTGTTTGTAAGTTTTGCTCAATTCTACTCCGAATAGTTACCACAGGTTGAGTTGGTGGACCTGGAAGGTTTTTTTACCCCTACCTATACCTTGGTGCAAGTTGGGACATTCATAGTAGCAATAGAAGGTTGTGGTTGATCATACCATCTACTCCTAGTTGCTATATTGATAATTTTGACCATCCCAACACATTCATGGGTAGATATATCAACTCGAACCTGATTGACTTGGCCCCTTGCTCTCTAGGGACCTCATGATTTGGTAGTAGTTTTTTGTAGATGCCCATATCTCTATTGTTATGGGCCAATGGGTTGTCCACTTTGAGTTCTCTCGCCTCAATCATATTTTGAACTTGGTGCTTAAAACCATTATAAACATCAATGTTATGTCCCAGTATCCTATGATAAGGGTAAAATTGATCTTCCCTATATCCTTGTGGCTTAGGATGGTTGGGATCTATAAGAGGTATGTCAGGGAATTTGATATTTCCTACCTCGCTCAATTGGTTGAATATTGATTGCATTGATTCTGTTAATGGTGTAAAGTAGTGAGGGGGTTTTCATTCTTTTTTCTCCCTTGATAGTTCTTTTGATCATAGTTGGCTGGTGGAGGATGTGCTTGATAATTTTGGGGTTGCTACACAGCCCCATCCTTAGGCGCAACCAACACTACTTGATTAACTAGGGCAGGGTTTACCTGCTTCTATCTATTTTTGCCATTTTTATCATTCTTGTTCCACTCCTTGTTTCGGAGTTTGATGGTTCCCTCATCTACTTTTATGTCCTCAATGAGTTTGTCCTATGCAAAATATTCCTCAAATAATGGGTACTGTTATAGTTGTAGCAAGATGGAGATGTGTTTGGAACAAATTTTTGTGAACATGTGGACAATCTCTTCTATGGGGACATAGAATGATAGTTTTGCAATGATATTTCTCCATTTATTCCCATAATCAATTACCAGCTCATCATCATAATGTTTCAAATTGTCTAGGTATGAAAGGTTCACTTTTCTCTTAGCACCAAAGGAGAAACACTTTAGAAAATCATTTACTAGTTGTTCAAAGTTAGTTATGCTATGCTTGGGCAATTGGTTGAACCATTGAGTGGCAGTGCTCAAAAATATCATGATGAATGTCCTTAGCATAAGAGCATCATTGTATTCAATATGAAAACATGCATTGATGAAAATGGTGACATGCTCTTGTGCATCTTCTTCACCTTTAAAACTTTCCAACCTAGGTATCTCAAAGTGCTTAGGATATGCAGGGTTATGAACTGATGCGCACAATGGTTGATTACGTATTTTTCTCAATGTTGGTTGGTTCCCAGTCATTTCTTATTTCTCAAATGAATTCATATTTTCATAAATAGATTAAAATTCCTATGAGATGAGTATTTCCTCTTCTTGTAGGTCCCCTCATGGTGGCAATGAAGGTGACCCCCTATCCACTTGAGTTGTTTTATTTTATTCCCTCCTACGAGGGGATCCATGATACGCATGATCTTGATTTATTAAGTCTACCATTTCCCCCCATTTGGATTCCACTAATTATTTGGAGGGTGATTTTTGTGTAGGTCACTTTATTTTCTAGTGCGCCTTTCTCTTGGTGAGTCGGTGCATTGATCTCTTCGATGATCATTACCATTTGTTTGATGGTTGATGCAAGCTAGCTTCTCAGCTTGCTCTCTTAAATGATGCTCATGTTGGAACAAGAGTTTTTCTCTTTGTTTTTCATGTTCAAGAGCTTCCACAAGCTCTCACTCTTTGTGCAAGGTATTCCCTAACCATCTCATATGGTCAACATGTACTATCATAAAGGACTCATGCTTGTCTGATCTAGTTTTGGTGGTTCTAATGCATATATTCCTCAAGGAGATTTTTGTTGTTTCTCTGCTCTTGATAGCTAATGTAACTTTTTCAATGTATATTTGAGTTTTTTCATGAAAATATTTTGTATGTTTACTGTGGGGCCATTCTGAGGCACCCCCAGACTAAGAGGTATGCTTAGAAGTCATAGTTTGTGAACTTCCAGATGTAGAGTTCTCAGTAACTATGGTTCTTTTAGTTGACCTATGATGAAACTTATCCAACTCATCCAATTGTCTTATTTTCCATGTCTGATCCTATTGGGTGCCATTCACTCCAATAAGGTCATAGTCTATGGGAATCCTTCCTCTTGTGTGAAGGGTATCTTATGTCTGATGCTTATGACTCAATGTTTCTCTAGTTTCTTGCCCTTCAATAGGCAAACCTGTTCCATATGTTTCTTGTGAAGCTTGAGAAGTTGTAACTCTTATGTGACCTTTTGATGGAGAAGGATTTGTGGTCACATGCTCTCTCCATGAGAATGGATATGTAGCAACCTCGTCATCCTTGTGTGAATATTGATCTTTAAAACCTTCTTTATGCCAATGTGAGGAGCTCCCTAAAACATGACATGTTTTAGGTGTCTATAGTTTCTAGTTTTCCTTTTTTTTAATAGAAATTAAAAATTATTGCATCATGTAGCTTCAAAAAGGGAAAATGCTTTCGCATAACCTCCACTTTGCCCCAAGTGGAATTCTTCTCATATAAATGGTCCCACTGGATCTTACACTATTCGAGAGTCTGATTCTACAGAGTTTTAGAATGAAACTCAAGAATCTTCATTGGTAGTACTTCAATGGCCTTCGGATTTGCCATCTACAAATTAGAAACATCCCACACATGTTCAGGGTTAGAAAAATATTTCCTAAGCAAGGATATGTGGAAGGTGTCATGGATTTTAGATAGATTATGTGGTAATGTAAGTCGGTATGCAACTAGACTGATATTTTTTGTGATCTCAAAGGGCCCCAAAAAATGTGGATCCAACTTCATGGATTTGATAGCACTCTTATTTGGCTTAACCCTCAAGAACACCTTATCTCCAACATAATACTCTCTTGGAGTCCTTTGTAGATCTGCATAACTCTTCTACCTATCTATAAATTATTTAAACCTTTGCATAATTTCCTTTAGTTGATCTTCCATTAACCTAACCATTTATGGCCCAATCACAACTCAGTATTCTAGGTTCTCCCAATATAATGGTGTTCTACGCTTTCACCCATACAAAGCATCAAAAGGTTCCATTCCTAGTGAGGAGTGATTTCTATTATTGTAGGCAAACTCTACCAAAGGTAGACAATATTCCCATTGAGATTTGTGATCCATGCAGTACATGCACAGCATGTCTTCTAGAACTTGGTTTAACAACTCCATTTGGCCATTGGTTTCAGGGTGGTATGCTGAACTCATATCCAGTTTTGTACCAACTACACTATGAAGGAATTTCTAGAATTCATAAGTGAATTTGGAGTCTCTATCTAAGATAATTACCTTAGGAAATCCATGCAATCAGAATACCTCTTTGATGAATCTACTAGCCACTACATGAGCATCATCTTTGGTATTTCCTGATATGAAATGGGTAAACCCACTATAAAATCCATAGATATAACTTGCCATTTTTGCGTAGTTATATCATGTAGATATAGTTTTCCTACAGGATGCTAAAATTCTATCTTAAATTTTTGATATTCAAGGCATCGAGCAACAAAATCTATGATATCCTTCTTCATTCCTACCCAAAAGAAGGTTATTTTCATGTTTTATCACATTTTGGATCCTCCTAGATGATCATAATAGGGAGATATATGGGCTTCTTGCATTATAAAGTTCCTTAAATCACCCATATTTGGTATGATGACCCTTCCTTTATAACACAAAAAGTCATATTTCACACTAAATTCCTTATTTCCTTTAGGATATTTGTCCATATTAACTCAAATTTCTTTGTAATACTCATCCTGAGATTACTCCTGTCTTACTCGATCCATCAGGTCCATGTGGATTTTAGTTATGGTTGCTATATATCTTCTTCTACTTAAAGCATTAGCTACTTTATTCTCTTTTCCTTTTATGTATTCAATCTTGAATTCATACTCAGCAAAAAAATCCACCCATATTCTTTGTCTCACATTGAGTATTGGTTGGGTGAATATGTATCATAGACTTTGATGGTCTATATTTAATTCAAAGGGCCTTCCCACCTAGTAGTGGTGCCAAACCTTTAAAACATGCACCACTAAAGTTAGTTCTAAATCATGCATAGCATAATTAAATTCATGTTTTTTGAGATTCCTTGAAGTATATGCCACTAGTAACTCCTCTTGTGAGATTATCCCATCCAACCCATCTATTGATGCATTAGTGCACACTAAAAAGTCCCCTTGGGGATCTGGAACCTTTAGTATTGGTGCAGTAGTAAGATTATGCTTTAGTAGTACAAAGGCAACCTCACACTTCTCTGACCACTTGAATTTCTTTCCCTTCTTCTGAAGGTTAGTTATGGGTCCAAAAATCTTGGAGTAGTACTTTATATAACATCTATAGTAACCTGTTAACCCTAGGAAACTTTGCACTTTAGTCACATTAGTAGGGGGTAGCCAATTCAGGATAGCCTCTATCTTCTTTGGATCCATAGTAATCCATTTTGTCGATATAACATTTCCAAGATATCATACATTTGGAACATAGAATTAACTCTTAGCTAAATTTCCATAAAGTTGATTCTTCCTTAACAATTCTAACATGATCCTAAGATGTTTATCATGTTCTTCTTTATATTGAGAGTATATAAGGATATCATCTAGGAATACCAAGACAAACTGGTCCAAGTATCTTTTGAAAATACTGTTCATTAAGTTCATGAAAGCAACTAGAGCATTAGTCAGTCTAAAGGGTAGAACTGTAAACTCATAATGCCCATACCTAGTCTTAAATGTCATCTTATGAGTGTCTTCCTCACTAATCTTTAACTGGTGATACCCTAACCTCAGATTGATCTTAGTTAAAATCTTGGAATCCTTTAGTTGATCAAATAAATATTCAATCCTAGGTAAAGAATATGAATTCTTGATTATAGCCTTATTTAGCATCCTATAATCAATACACAATCTTAGAAAACCATCCTTTTTCATGGACAAAACCAGTGCATCCCACAGTGACACATATGGTTTTATCAAACCCTTCTCCAATAATCCTTAAAATTGAACATTCAGTTCTTGCATTTCAATAGGATTCATCCTATACAAAGATCTATGAATAGGTTCGAATCCCATCATAAGTTCAATTGTGAATTCAAATTCCCATACAGGAGGCAACACAGGTAGGTCCTCTGGAAATACATCCTGAAAATCTTGTAAAATTAGATGTTGTCTTAGTATTCTCCTTTCTCATAGTCTTCCACTTCATTAAGTTTTACTACATACACTATTTCTGCTCTCTTTAGGGCCTTCTTAAATTACATAGGGGACAACATCTGAGGTTCAAACGCCCCTTTTTTACTATGAATTCTTAGTCTCTTTTTGCCTTCTACCAAATACTTGATCCATAGGTATTGAAAATTGACTAAGGCTTTATGAGCCTGTAGCCAATCCATCCCTAGGACCACATCAAAGGCATGTAAGGGAGCTACATATAAACAAAATTTTGTAGTCCCACTATATATAGTGATTTCTACCATAGGGTAACACTGGTTCACCGAGTAAGTCTGCCTAGAACCGTACTCATCCTTCCACCCTTGACCCAAATATCCAAGTCTTTTCAATACAATTATTTCTAGACTAGATGAAATAAAACTATTAGTGGCTCCACTATCTATCAAAATGTTTACTTGCTTATTGAAAACCTTACCTTTCACAAGTAATGGGGTGGCTTGTCCCTCTAGTTTCTATTTCTTGGTTGTGGCATAAATATGATGTTTCATTTCCTTCCCTTTTGCATTAGTTGTGCTAGTCCCTGCTTGATATGGACACTGATTTTAGTAATGAGGTCCCCAAAAGTTGTAGCACCCCTCTTTGGGTCCTTGTTGTTTTTTAGGTTTCTCATTCCATTTTTAAATACTAGAGTTGGATCTTACGACTTCTATGGTTGAGGTTTCATGTTATTGGGTTTGTAATACTTCTTAAGAAAGTTCTTGAACTTCTTTTGATTTCCATAAGGTTTATTCTCAAGATTTTTTGGGTTCTTAGATTTTCTCTCTTGATCAGCCTCCCATTTTACAAACCTATTACTATTTCTCTTCTTTAGCTCTTACCAAGCTTGCTCATATAGAGTGTCGTATTTATAACAGAAGTGTGAATCTGCTTTCTTTGCTAGGTCATATGTCTTTTGCAGTGATTTAGGTTCCTGCATGTCTACCTCATGCTTTAACCTAGACTCCAATCCTAGAGTAAAATTATGAACCTGCATTTTCTCATTATAAATAGGTACATATTTAAACAATCTTACCATATTCTAATAGTATACCTCTACTATGTTGGATCCTTGCTTTAGACTAGCAAATTTCTCAAAATTTAAGCTATAGAAATTCTCTATTAGGAATCTCTTCTTAAAGATGTTTATAAATTATTCCCATGGAGTATCAATAGGTTCAATCTTAATTTCCTCATAGTGAGTTTCCCAACACTCCAAAGCAACCCATTCCAAGTTAATCATAGCCCAAAGTTTTGAGTTCTTCATGAGTAGCCTTTTATCATAAAGTGAACCTCTGCTTCTCTCAGCCATGCTTCTACTACATCCCCATCACCCTCTCTATCAAACTTGGAGATATTGATTTTTTTCATGTCCGTAATTGTTTCCTTTTTCACTAAGGCTCTATATTGTACTTATTCTATAGTTAGTCCACTATCTAGACCAATATCTAAGCCTCAAACTTGTAAATTCTAATTCACAACCATTTCTAGCAACTGCCTTATCTGATCCTGCATAGCAACGATCGTAGCAATGAGGTTTTCTACCTCTCTATTGGGTCTTGTTGGTTACCCATCCTATTTTTCTTATTCGAAATTACTTTTTTGAGTTTTTCTAGGCATAGGCCTCCCTCTTCTGGTATTAGGTGGCATATTAACCTGATTCCATCCAAGAAATAAGATTAGATTACAATTTTATCCTAAGTTATATCTCTAATTCAAGCCATAAAATAGAGTTCTCTTGTTATATGTATTAACAATCTAACTAGGGTGATATCCTAGGATAGGATGTGTCACTGATACCAAATACCATACTAAGGTATCCTAACATCCACACTCCCTTGGGGTCAATTCCCGTTAGATTATAGCAAATGGGGTATTCTATATCATCCCATATTTAGCCTTTACCTTAATCAAGCCTTCATTGGAAGCATCTAATTCCATTTAGCACACATAGAATCTTTATACCCTTGTTCCTAGAGATCTGATACCAAATGTAATGACCAAAAAACACACAAATAGAGAAATACAAAAATAGATTTTTTTTTTTTTTACCAAGGAGAGTGATACATTAATCCTTCATGAACCCTAACCCAACTAGTATTTATCTAAAGTTTTGATCCCCTAAGTTTTCTTGAAAGCTACATCTCACAAAGTACCCTATCACAAGTACATTTGTGTAGGTGTATCATGTGTCACTGCAAATAATCCCATCTATCTCATCACTTTTTATGAGCTAGGCCTATCACCTTCATTCCATTGAAGGCATACACACATCTCCATACCATACACAAGTCATTATGTTTAGGTATGCTATGAGTATTGCTAGTTAAGCTATCTATCTCATATCCACAATGAGCTATCTTAACTCAGATGTAATCTCTCCATAACTTAGTCCTTTAACTCCCTAAGGGTGTCTCAATTCCCTTAGGTCTTCTATGTTAACCCTAAGGGGTTCTCAATTCCTTTAGGTTACCTATGTTCACCCTAATGGGTTCTTAATCCTCTTAGGTCACATTTGAGTTCACCTTAGAACTCTACTATTATATTTCTATCATTAAGTAACGAAACAAGAATACATCTAGATACTAAAACATCAAAGAGTAATCGCTAAACATCCAAAAAAATAAAGAAGGATTAACACTAAAAGAGAATGTTATCATCAAAAAGAGAATCAACTACGTAGTATAACCAAATATGGAAATAAAGTAAAAGTACCTTCTCTATACCAATAAATAGTTAGTGCATTAAAACTTACATGGTAAATCCTTCTTACTTTAAGAAATATTATATTAACTACATTAGGGATATCTCCCCATAATTCTAGTCTATTTGAGCATAATTAAATCAGCATAAATACAATTACCTATACCTTGTTTCCATTGAACTCCTTGCTTCATCTTGCTTCCCATTGGTTCTTTGAGGGTATTAGGGGATCAAGGTACTCATGGTTTAGGATATGCATGTCTCTAAATGCATATATTCATTTACTTTTCCAAATTGCAAGTATACAAAACTTAATTAAGTTTCCAACCATCTATTGCATAGTGGATATTATAAAAGATCCTTTACTTTTATCTTCAACTCTCCAGTTCCATTAGAGATCCATCCAACATGTACTACTTAGATCAAAGTCTAAATTTAATCAAATCCTTTCATTTATTAAAGCATTAAAGTCCCATACCTTTAACCTCTAAAACAATCCATCATTCATTCCCTAAATTAAATACCCATAACTTTAATTCAAAGAATAAATCTAACATCCTTTTTAATTCACAAATACAATCACATAAAATACTATTTTAAAGCATTAAAGTCCCATACCTTTAACCTTTAAAACAATACTTCATTCATTCCGTAAATCAAAGCCCCATAAATTTAATTCAAATAAAAAATCTAACATCCTTTTAAATTCACAAATCCAATCAAATCAAATATTGTTTTAAAGTATTAAAGTCCCATACATTTAACCTTTAAAAAAATCCATCATTATTTCCCTAAATCAAAGCTCCATAAATTCAATTCAAATAATAAATCTAACATCCTTTTTAATTCACAAGTCCAATCAAATCATATATTGTTTTAAAGCATTAAAGTCCCATATATTTAACCTTTAAAACAATCCATCATTCAACATAAACTTTGTCATAAATCTTATAACACAATTATGTTTTCCTTTGAAGTCCTTTTTGTAAAGTCTACATCATAGACTTACTAATCAAATATTTTCAACCTAAATCTTAGATTCATAGCCTCAATTAATAATTCACAAACTTATCTAAAGATTCATTACTTTAGTTACAAACAACCCCTTCATGATATTTTACACAAAATGTCTTACCCTAATTAAAACCACATAAGGAAATTGTTGGTCCGACTTTTATACACACCCTGTGAAGAATGAGCATGAAACTATGATAACACTTATAAGGGATAAATCCCACTCACTTTAGGATCTTGCTGGTTATCCAAGGTGTGAGTTACAGAGTTGGGTCGAATGTCTATTCACTCTTTTCCACTTCTGGAATAGTTTTCAAAATGGATCGTATGTTACCTTACAACGGGCTCTGAACTTGTTCAATAATGTTTAGAAGTTGTTATCTTATTGACAATCGAATTTGTAATCAGTTCTTTGATCTAACTCTTTATGGGTCGGATGATTTAAATAAAAGACAAATTTAAAAGAAAATAAAAATGGATCATTTCACGGTAAAACGAGAGAGAGTAGGGTAAGGCGAGAAAGAGAAGTCTATCAAACTTAGTTAGTAAAACCAAAACTACCAATTTTATTTATACTATCGGCTTCACAATAGAACAAATCAAAGAAGAAGGTGTCCAGACTTTCTAAGATCACCTTCTACTAAGAGCATAAGACGAGAGATGGAACAGATCTGAAAGAAAATCATAAACAAAAGGGAAGTCGGTTAAAATTGGTATCTCTCACCAGCGACATAGCTCACACGGTGAGGACAAGAGCAATTAGAACAGACCTGAACCTTAAATCTATGGTTTTCCCTAGCATACAATAAAACAAATGAAGCCCAACAACATATTTAATCTTGATAACACGGATTTACAGCATATATTTAATAAACTTTAACGAGATGAAAACAAAAGAAAATGAACTTAGCACAATCTGAAAGAGATTAGGCTCCTGGCCATGCTATCACAGAAAGCAAAAAGCACATCAACTCCAAGTCCAGAATAAAGCATTTAACAAGATTTGCAAGAAATTGCTTCAATAGCCTTTTTTCTAAGTTTTTGCCTCCTGCGATTACATTCAGAAGAAGTATTTATAGACTCAGGACAGACCCTGATCTTTTCAGAAATATCTTCTTCTCAAACCCTAAATCTTATCACCTTAAACTCTACTACCCGGGTTTTACAATATAAGGCCTTTTAAAATAAAGCTTTGATAAAACTTAACCATTCTGCAAATCAGTGCAGTTACTTGCCATAAATGGAGAAGGCAGAATTTTAATGCCACTTGCATCCACCCGCAACTGTGTGTAAATGTCTTCATTAATTCCCCTGGGGAATTTGGATGAGTCACCACTTCTCTGACATTTCATCTTCGTAGAGCCGTCTCTGAGTTGAAAATCTCTGCACGCCATTACTTTCATCATAAATTTTCATTAAATGTGTCCATCGGCAAATTTCGGTAACCGTGTGTAGATATTTTCATTTTTCGATCAATTCTCGACATATTCCATTAAATGGGTAGCTGCTTAGTCACCGTAAAGTCTCTTTGCGGCCAGATCTATAAAAATCTGGATAAACCAGCAATTCTCGGCATCTCTCATTTCAATATGACGGTCCTCGATTAATCTGCGCTTAACTTTGTCTTTCTGGCCATTACTCCCGCTATCATGCAAGTGCCAGATTGCTTCCTGCAAAAAAGACAAAACAAGGATTAGTATTTTAAAATCATTAAATCAAAACCTTTATTAAATCGAAACCCTAAAGTTCATTATACGTTGGCTTGCTTTGTTTTGACACGTGTCACAAAAAATCGTGACACGTGCCCTTGCTTCCAGCTATTTTTCATTTCGGCTCTTTGTCTTTTCTGGCATGAAAACGCGACATGTCGCGATTTCGTGACATGTCACGAAATCGTGACCTATTTCTGCCTTGGGCACCCTTTGCTTCATACCGCGAAAACGCGACATGTCACGATTTCGTGACATGTCACGAAATCGTGCCCTTTTTCCCCTTGGCAACTTTCTTTCATGAGCGACTCCATAAAACGCGACATGTCACGATTTCGTGACATGTCACGAAATCGTGCCTTTTCCTCCTTGGTTCTTTTCTTCTCATGATTTCACGACACCCTGAAGGCGTCGCGAAATATTGACACTTTCGGGCCTTGGGTTTGCGTGTGGATTTCGCGACGTTGGTGGTTGTTGCTGTTAGCTTCTTTTTTTGGTTTCTTTGCTTGGCCTTTGCGCTGACATGTTGCGATTTTGTGACGTGTCACGAAATCGTGACGGTCGTCTTGGCCTCTGCTTGCGTGTCGTGATTTCGTGACGTCGCGAATTGCGCTGCGATTTTGTGACACCGTTAGCCTTAGCTTCTTTCTTTGCTTTGCTTGCTTTGCGGGGGTGGTTCTTTGTTTGTGTCGTGATTTCGCGACGTCGTGAATTTGCGACGTCGCGATTTCTGACCCTGCCTCTTCTTTCTTGCCTTGCCTTTGCCTTGGTCTGCGGTGATGTTGCGGGCGCGCGTGGCGCGGGGTGCTTGTTTAATGTCATGATTTCTGACGTCACGATTTCATGACGTCGGTTTCACACACTGACTTGTGCCTTTTCTCTCCAATGTGTCATGATTTTGCGACATGCGTGAAATCGCGACGTCGCGATTTCGTGACACTTTCATGCCTTGTTCTTTTGGTGCAAAAAATGACAAAAACTCAAAGTGGCCAGAATTTGATGAAACTTTGCAAGGATCTAAATAAGGCAAAAGGGTATCCGAATCTACAAACAGAACTTTAAAATTCATCAGGGATTAAGAGAAAATGCATTAACATGAATTAATACATTTAACATGCAATCTTTCAAAAGTTTTAAATTGAAAACAATGCCCCATGCAAGCCTACTTAGATATTTTGATAAAAGCACAACTTGAAAAAGGAGGCAAGCAAAAATTTGGAAATTGAAACCCGAAAAACTCAAGAGGGTCCCTACTATAAAATGAAAGCTCAATATTTTCAAAGGATGGAAATTCATTTTTTTAGTGGGGGTGTGTTGCTTCTCAACAAATGGCGATATCTGCGGGTAAAATAGTAGCACTATTTTAGAATCCAGGACTCTAGTTTCAAAACAACATAGACCATGTACCATGCCTTGCCACAAATATTCTTCAAAATAATTTAACTACTAGTTGATAGTTGTCAAAATTTCCCAAGGACATACTAGGTTGAATCATTTAAGGAAGATTTCTGATGTGCAATTACAAGCGTATAAAACTTTCTTCAAGAATGACTGGGCCTTCGAATGTTGTACTCTGGATTGATCAGCTTTTCTAGATTGTAAAAGGGGAAACCGAGTAGAGCTCTGTTTACTAGTTTAGCCTTTTACAGCCCCGACAGAGTTACCCTTTAGATTTACATGACCCAGATTCACAACTGTGAGGTAGAATCTACAACTTGGTAAAAGAAAACATCTTTTGAAGCCTTGGCTACCTCTTTGATTACATAACTTTTTTTTTTTTTTTTTTTATATATATAGGAAATAACAGAGTGCCAGTTTTATGCTGTCTTGCTCAACTTTCACCTTCTCTCTCTCTCCTTTGAAATATACCAACATCTGAAAAGCCTTAGAAAGAACAACAATTTTTCTTTTAATATTTCATCAATCTGGAACTGCTTCAGCCTGGGTACTGATAGCCTCTATGGATACTCAAATAATTTCACGAATCAGAGTCCCCTCTTATGACCAACTTTTCTTGGATTCCCTGGGAGTTTCTCTAGCCAAACAGTATAGCAGTTTCTTTATAATTAAAATAACTGTGGCAAGCAAGACACAAAATCCAATCATCTTTCTACTGTTGTTCTGAATAACAAAATAGTTCCACTGTTCAGTTTAAGCAGACTATCTCAAATTAGAATAATGAACAATGGATTTTGAACTTAGAATAAAACAATTTTGGAAGGCTGACTTTTCTTTACTGCCCAGGCAAAAACTAAAAAAAGAATAGAATTTTAAAAGCTAAAGAAATTTGTATAGACTTCCAAGGATAAACAAAATAAAATAAAATAAAATAAAATAAACTTAATAAAATAAAATAAAATAAAACAACTGTACAGATAAGATAAAACACGGATAAAATAAATAAAAACGGACTAAAATAAAATAAAACTACAGAGACCTTTAAAATAAAATAAAATAAAACTGAAAAAAATAAAAACTTTAAAGCTCATTTACAATGTATACACATGTTACAACTTCTTTGTGACTCATTCAAATGATATATTGGATGGAACAGCTGAGAAATAATGCTTTAAGTATTGACCATTAACAGGGAGGTCCAGAAAATTACCATCAAGGTCCTGTAAACGAAATGCGTTATTACCCAGAATCTCAGCAATCTGGTATGGCCCTATCCATAGCGGCTGCAACTTTGTATGTTTACCCTTCTTTTCATGGGCCTTGTCCCATAGAAGCACCAGGTCTGCAAGTCTGAAAGCTTTGACTCTGGCTCTTTTGTCAAACCAGCGCTTGACGGTTTCTTGGTGCCGACTGAAATGTTCCAGGGCTTGGAGTCGTTCATCTTGTAAATTAGTTAGATCCAAAACACGGGCCTCTGCATCTGCTTGATCCTCAAAATAGTCTAAGACAAATTGATAAGTAGGTAATTTCAGAGAGATGGGAACAATGGGCTGAGTACCATACAACAAAGCAAATGGGGAAGTCTTAAGAGCCACTTTATATTTTATCTGTCAGCCCAAAGTGCATATTTCAATAATGTATGCCATTGTCTAGGTTTGTCCATTGCAGATTTCTTAATGGCATTCATTAAATTCTTATTCGTGGACTCAGCTAGTCCATTACCTTGGGGATAATAGTTGGATGAAAATCTGATAACTATCCCCATCTGGTATGCCCATTCTGCAAACTCTAATGATTGGAAGGTTGGTCCATTATCGCACACCAAATTCAGAGGAACCCCAAACCTGGTTATGACATTTGACTCTAGAAATTCGATCACTTCATGAGTTGTACTTCTTATGGTGGCTGCTGCTTCGACCCATCTTGTGCAGTAATCAGTAGTTGTTAGAACATACTTATGCCCTACTGAAGAATTTGGGTTTATCACTCCCACAAAATCAAGTCCCCATTGCATAAAAGGTTTATTTATTACAACAGGTTGCAATGGTAGAGCCCGATTGGCCTCTTTGGATGCAAAAGTTTGGCACTGATGGCAAGTTCTCACATGCTGATGGGCATCTTTAAATAACGTAGGCCAGTAATAGCCTGCTCTCAATATTTTATGCGCAGTAGCAGATCCTGAGGAATGCCCTGCCCCTAACTTTTCATGAAAACTGGACATCACTTCATTGACTTCACTCCGAGAAATGCATCTTAAGAAAATGCCAGCATAATTTTCTCTGTACAAATTACCTCCTTTGAGGAGATAATGAGCGGCTTTCAGTTTTAGTGCTCTCCTTTGGGTTCTATTCAAGTGAGACGGGCAAATTCCAAATTGCAACAGATGAATAATATCTCCATACCAGTCATCAGATTCAGAATTTAACTGATTAATTTCTTCTTGTACAGGTATTTCGGCAATGTGTCGGGACAAACCAAGTCCTCTGATTAATTTTGCAGGCCAAATTTCTAAGTCATATTCTTGCAGTCTTGTAACCCAATTACCTCTTAGTTCACCCAATTCGTCCTGACTTAAAAGGTATTTAACAGCTGGGTCAGGAACTATAGCATGAACTCTGCTTCTTAGTATGTAGTGCCTGAACTGCTTAACTGCTCTCACCAAGGCATAGGCTTGTTTATCTAAGCGAGAATATTTTAGCTCAGCCCCCTTTAAATTGGTACTCTTGAAAGCAATTGGATGCTTCCCCGTTTCTCTTCGTTGGGTCAGAACTGCAGCAAGTGTGTGTTCAGAAGAAAAGGTGTACAGATAAAAATCTGCACTGAAATCTGGGCTCACCAGAACTGGTGCTTGCTTAATGGCGGTCTTGATTTCTTGGAACGTTGTTTTAGCTTCTGTTGTCCAGACAATCTGAGCAGTTTCCTTTAGCATGTCATTCAGTGGCTTGACTATTTCTGCGAAGCCGGAGATGAACTTCCTGACAAAATTAATTTTTCCAAAGAAGGACCTCAACTCTTTCTTAGAGTTGGGAAAGGGTATGTCGGATATGGCTTCAACTCTGTCCGGATCCATGGAAATGCCATCTTTTGTGATCAAGTGCCCAAGGAGATTTCCTTCCGTTACACCAAAAATGCACTTCTTCGGATTCAAAGAAATTCCGAACTCCCTGCATTTGTTGAAAACAGACTCCAAATGTTTTATGTGGTCAAACCGAGATTTAGAGAAGACTGTTAAATCATCCATGTAAACAACAATGCATTTACCCATAAGGCCTTTGAAGGCATGATCCATTGCCCGTTGAAACGTAGCTCCGGCATTTATTAATCCAAATGGCATCCTCTTGTAAGCAAAAGTTCCCCACTTAGTTGTGAAAGCAGTTTTCATCCTGTCTTCCCTGTCAACCAATATCTGATTATACCCTGAGAAACCGTCCAGGGAAAGACATCATTTCCGAACCATTGACAATCTGCAGCACCTCATCCATGGAAGGCGAGAGGATAATTATCTTTCTTAGATGCCTTGTTTAAGTTTCTAAAATCCACACACAAGCGGATCTCTCCATTTTTCTTTCCGACCGGCACCAAATTGGCCACCCAAGTAGAATGCCTAACGGGAAAAATAATGGTGGCACTCAATAATTTTTCTACCTCCTTATTGGATGAGGGGCTCTAGCAGAGTGTTGACATGCCTCTGTTTTTGCCGAAAAGGTTTGCAAAATTCTTTTAAAGGTATAACATGAGTGTAAACTTTCGGATCAAAAACTTTTAAGTCTTTGTAAGACCAGGCCATAACATCCTTGGACTTGTGAAGAAAATCAATCATATTTCTTTTTATTTTTGGATCACAAATTTTAGCCAACTTGATGTGCCTGGGATCTTCTTCAGTCCCCACGTTCAGGTTCTCGGTCTCACTGTCTGTTGCACCCATAGAATCCCCAGAACTCACCTTTTGCTTGATTTGGTCAACATCAAAGAGCCGCTCCAGTTCCACCATCCCCTTTGGAATTCTGTTATCTTTCAACCTTATTATTCCCCTGTCATCGTCTAACTGCTCCAGCAGAGTATCCCTTTGGCCATCATCGATTATAGCATTTTCAAATGTGTTAGTACTCTGCAAAAAGTTTATAATCTGCTGATCATCAGAGAAAACCTAAAAATTATCTATATTATTTGGGACTGAAGGACAAGGGACTAACTCGATCGAAAACTTGTTCCATTTAAATTCTTCCAGTGGTTTCAAACTTGCGGCTGAAGAAGCCAAGACATCTGCACGTGAATTCTGCTCTCTAGGTATGTGTGTCAGATTAAAAGCATCAAAATCTTCTACAAGATCCCAAGCCCGGTGTTTGTATCCTTTTAAATAAGAGGCTTTGCACTGGAATTTACCTTTAACTTGATTAGCCACCAATTCTAAATCTATAAAAACTCGGATATTTCTTACACTTCTGTCCAAAGCAAATTTCAAACCTAATACCAGTGCTTCGTATTCCGCTAAATTATTTGTACAAGGGAACTGTAGGCGATAAGACATAAAATATGTCTGATTCTCAGGCCCTTTAAGGACTGCCCCCGTACCAGAACCCTGTTTAGATTTAGCCCCATCCACATGAAGCGTCCAGACTTCATTACTATGAACAGGATGAGCTTTACTAAACTTCTCATTTTGTCCCGTTGTTAAATTATAAACTCCAATATCTACCTCAGCAATATTTACAGTCTCATTTTCTGCATTATATTCAGTGATCGTATGTTTGTATCTGGGTTCTCTTTCAACCCTTAATTGGTTTGCCACTCCTTTCCATGGCAACCACATGTGTGAAAAGTCAGTTGCCAAGTATCCATTCAAAGATCTCGACCAATCCCTGCTCAGAAGCATCCCGTACCCCATAGGAATATCCACCACTTGAATTTCAATTATGTGTTGTGCCCTGGGCTCAGATGCTAATTGGATATGAATATTCTGAAGTTCACCCACTACTTTAACCTCTGATTTGTCCAATTGGACAACTCTTCTTTCAGACTTCATTGGGGTCAAACCCAACTGTTGACAAATGGCCAAAGGCATAACATTAGCTGAAGCACCTGAATCTACCAGACAATTGTGTAAGTTTTTCCCAAAAATACGTACAGTCAGTAGAAAAGGTGGAACCTCAGTTTTCTCTTTATACATGGCTACATTTGCATTTGCCATCTTCTTTCCCTTGTCCAAAGATTTGGTAGTAGGCCCAGAGTATGTTTTAATCAAGTTATCCCTCTGTTCTAAAATTTGGGCCAACTCATGAAGAGTGATGTTGGCTTTGATCTTTTTCATGTCCTCCACTATATTATATCCCTTATTGAGTGGAGGGACAAATGCATCTGGTCCTCTCGGATTTCCTCCCTTGGGTGGAGATGGGTTATTGCTTGAAGATGGATCTGGAGGAACATTGTGGGAATTTTCCGGAGGGGTAGATGTAGTGTTGGGCTCCGGATTTCTATTTACGAGGTTGTAGTTGTCCCTCCTGTATTGTTGAAAAGCTTGCACCTCATCCATAGGCATTTCAACTACATTCTCGAATTCACCCGAGAAAGTGAAAGAATCCAAGACCATAGCTGCACTTGTGGCTGGATGAACTTGGGCCATCCGCATTTCTTTGATGTTCAGGAGAAATCAACTCCCCGGGACAAAGCTTCAAAGGCGTTACAAAATTCCAAACAATCCAACTCCCCGTGCTTGAGAAGTAGCATGTATTCTGCACCAGTTAGGCAAAGCCAAATCACAAATATTCACATCATGACCTTTACCTTTGTAATCTTTATTAGGTTCGTATGGGGGCCGATTGAATCTGTTCTGTTGATATGAATACCTGTTTGAGTTCTCCCCAGTAGAAACCTGCCTTTTAAAACTCAAAAAATCATTGGCCAACTTTTGGACTATTTTTGAGACTTCTTCAACTCTTGCATTATCAGCTTCTTTACCTGGGTTCTGTACATTTTCAGCAGGTGTTACAGCCAATGGATTTCCTGATGGTAGAGTCTGACACACTGGCAACATCATCTGATGTGGTATGGGATTGAAAACAGGGGCAGCTTGTGTGACCAAAGGAATTTGTTGAGCATTTAAAGGTTGGGGTCCCAACTGTCTTTCCAGAATCAAAGCTTCTTTGTAAGCCTCTGTTAAATTGGTAATAGAGGGATCTCTTTTCAAGAAAACCGAAGTCATTGGATCTAGAGAATTTCTAAAAATCTCTAATGCCAGGTCTGCATTTGGCACATAATAACCAGTCAGTCTACCATAAGCCTTCTAAAATCTGACATTGTAAGATCTGACAGATTCACTTATTTCTCTTTTAATACCAAAAAACTGCTGATATAATATACTGGGATCTATTACCTCACCAAACTGCGACACAAAAACCTTTTCCAAGTCATTCCAACTGGTAATAGAATCGTTAGTGAGATTTAGAAACCAGTCATAAGCTCCCTCCTGGAGAGTGAACGGGAACAATCTGCAAGCAACATCTTCATGCTGTACATTTAACAATTTCAAAGCATTCTTGAATGCAACTAGATGTTCTTCTGTTGTCCTAGTCCCATCATGCTTGTATCTGGGAAGATATCTCTCAGGATTTTTGGGCAGGTCATGGGCTATACCCGGGATATTTAAGGCGAGTGGAACCCAACCAGTTTGCCATTACTACTTGATTGACGGTGATATTATGAGTTGTAGTTGGAGTAACTACCGGTGGTGATAAAACTATTTCAGACAGAGACTTGGCCCTTTTGAGGCTACTTCTTCTTGGAGTTTCTAATTTAGGCACAAGGAGCTCTCCAGCTCTGGGGTGGGACCTTGTTACCCTGTATGTAGAATCCAGCTTTTCACAAGCAACTTATAATCTTACAATCCTTAACAGACTACTGAACTTGGCCCTCTTTTTTGCATTTTTGCGGCCTTCAATTTGATGGAGTTGTGGGCCCTCCTTCTAGCGCCATTTTAAATGTTGGTCCGACTTTTATACACACCCTGTGAAGAATGAGCATGAAACTACGATAACACTTATAAGGGATAAATCCCACTCACTTTAGGATCTTGCTTGGTTATCCAAGGTGTGAGTTACAGAGTTGGGTCGAATGTCTATTCACTCTTTTTCGCTTCTGGAATAGTTTTCAAAATGGACTGTCTCATTACCTTACAACGGGCTCTGAACTTGTTCAATAATGTTTAGAAGTTGTTACCTTTGTTGACAATCGGATTTAAAATCAGTTCTTTGATCTAGCTCTTTATGGGTCAGCAGATTTAAATAAAAGACAAATTTAAAAGAAAATAAAAATGGATCATTTCACGAAAGAACGAGAGAGAGTAGGGTAAGGCAGAAAGAGAAGTTTATCAAACTTAGCTGTAAAACCAAAACTACCAATTTTATTTATACTATCGGCTTCACAATAGAACAAATCAAAGAAGAAGGTGTCCAGCTTTCTAAGATCACCTTCTACTAAGAGCATAAGACGAGAGATGGAACAGATCTGAAAGAAAATCATAAACAAAAGGGAAGTCGGTTAAAATTGGTATCTCTCACCAGCAGCATAGCTCACACAGTGAGGACAGAGCAATTAGAACAGACCTGAACCTTAAATATGTGGTTTTCCCTAGCATACAATAAAACAAATGAAGCCCAACAACATATTTAATCTTGATAACACGGATTTACAGCATATATTTAATAAACTTTAACGAGATGAAAACAAAAGAAAATGAACTTAGCACAATCTGAAAGAGATTAGGCTCCTGGCCACGCTATCACAGAAAGCAAAAAGCACATCAACTCCAAGTCCAGAATAAAGCATTTAACAAGATTTGCAAGAAATTGCTTCAATAGCCTTTTTTCTAAGTTTTCGCCTCCTGCGATTACATTCAGAAGAAGTATTTATAGACTCGGGACAAGACCACGATCTTTTCAGAAATATCTTCTTCTCAAACCCTAAATCTTATCACCTTAAACTCTACTACCCGGGTTTTACAATATAAGGCCTTTTAAAATAAAGCTTTGATAAAACTTAACCATTCTGCAAATCAGTGCAGTTACTTGCCATAAATGGAGAAGGCAGAATTTTAATGCCACTTGCATCCACCTGTAACTGTGTGTAAATGTCTTCATTAATTCCCCTGGGAAATTTGGATGAGTCACCACTTCTCTGACATTTCATCTTCGCAGAGCCATCTCTGAGTTGAAAATCTCTGCACGCCATTACTTTCACCATAAATTTTCATTAAATGCGTCCATCGGCAAATTTCGGTAACCGTGTGTAGATATTTTCATTTTTCGGTCAATTCTTGACATATTCCATTAAATGGGCAGCTGCTTAGTCACCGTAAAGTCTCTTTGCGGCCAGATCTATAAAAATCTGGATGAACCAGCAATTCTCGGCATCTCTCATTTCAATATGACGGTCCTCGATTAATCTGCGCTTAACTTTGTCTTTCTGGCCATTACTCCCGCTATCATGCAAGTGCCAGCTTGCTTCCTGCAAAAGACAAACAAGGATTAGTATTTTAAAATCATTAAATCAAAACCTTTATTAAATCGAAACCCTAAAGTTCATTACACGTGGCTTGCTTTGTTTGACACGTGTCGCAAAAAACGTGACATTCCCGCACTTGCTTCCAGCTGTTTTTCACTTCGGGCTCTTTGTCTTTTCTGGCATGAAAATGCGACATGTCGCGATTTCGTGACATGTCACGAAATCGTGACCTATTTCTGCCTTGGGCGCCCTTTGGCTGTTGCTGCCGCAAAAACGCGACATGTCGCGATTTCACGACATGTCACGAAATCGTGCCCCTTTCTGCCCCTTGGCAACTTTCTACTTTCATGTCACGAAATCATGCCCTTTTCTGCCCTTGCACCTTTTTGTCTCCATGGCCGCGAAACCGCGACATGTCGCGATTTTGTGACATGTTGCGAAATCGCGACCTATTTCCGTCCTCGGCACTCTCTGCATTTCTTGTCACGATTTCGTGACGTCCCGAAGGCGTCACAAAATCATGACACTTTCGGGACCCTTGGCGCCTTTCGCCAAACGCGTCGCGATTTCATGATGCACTCTTGCCTTTGGTTTTTCTTGCTCTGCTTTTGCTTGTTGTTGTTTCTTGCGACTCTTGTCTTGCTGTTGTTTCTTGCGACTCTTGCCTTGCTTTGCTTGGAACCGCCATGAAACTGTGACATGTCACGATTTCGTGACATGTCATAAAATCGTGACGGTCCGTACCTTAGGCCCCCTCTGCCCTTGGCGTGTCGCGATTTCGCGACGTCATGAAATCGCGACGTCATGATTTCGTGACACCCAAGGCTTAAGCCTTAGCAACTTCTTTCTTTGCTTTGTCGGGCCTTAGCCATATCTGTTGTGACTCTGGCGTGTCACAATTTCACGACGTCGTGAAATCGTGACATCACAATTTTGTGACACCTATGCCCTGCTTCCTTTGCTCCTCTTAACGTGTCATGATTTTGCAACATCGCAAAATTGTGAAGTCACGATTTTGTGACACCTATGCCCTACTTCCTTTTAACTTGCCTTACTAAACCTTTGCCTTTGGCTTTCTTTTGAATTGGACCCATCGTGAAACTGTGACATGTCACGATTTCGTGACATGTCATGAAATCGCGATGGTCCGTACGTCTTGGGCCCCTTCTCTGAAAAATGTCATGATTTCACGATGTCGTGATTTCGTGACGTCACGATTTCGCTACGCGCTTGCACCTTGGACCCCTTCTCCGAAAAACGTCACGATTTTGCTACGCATTCCTGACTTGTGCCTTTTCTCTCCAATGTGTCATGATTTTGCGACGTTGCAAAATCGCGATGTCGTGATTTCGTGACACTTCCCTAACTTGTTTCTTTTTGGTGCAAAAAATGATGAAAACTTGAAGTACCCAGAATTTGATGAAACTTTGCAAGGATCTAAATAAAGCAAAAGGGTATCCGAATCTGCAAACAAAACTTTAAAATTCATCAGGAACTAAGGGAAAATGCATTAATATGAATTAATCTTTTTAACATGCAAACTTTCAGAAGTTTTAAATTGAGATCAATGTCGTATGCAAGCCTACTTGGATGCTTTGATGAAGGCGAATTTTGACAAAGGATGCAAGCAAAAATTGGAATAAAAACCTGGAAAACATCAAGAGGGTCCCTACTATAAAATGATGCAAAGTAAAAACTTTCAAAGGATGGAACTTCATTTTTTTTTTAGTGGGGGTGTGTTGCTTCTCAACAGAAATATCATTAATTAAAGGTCTCTTCAATTAGAATCTCATAAAATAAATCCTAATAATCAAATATCCTACTATCTTAAGATAATTCATGTTAATCAAAGGTTTCTCTTTAATTAGGTCTCCTAAGATAATCAACATTTATCAAAGGTTTTATTTTTAATTGAAAACTCCTAAGATAATCAACATTTATCAAAGGTTTTTCTTTTAATTAAAATATCCTAAGATAATCAACATTTATCAAAGGTTTTCCTTTTTAATTAACATCTCCTAAGATAATCAACATTTATCAAAGGTTTTCCTTTTAATTAACATCTCCTAAGATAATCAAAATTTATCAAAGGTTTTCCTTTTAATTAACATCCCATAATATAATTTACATAAATTAAAGGTCTTATTTCAATTAAAGTCCCATAATATAATTTACATAAATTAAAGGTTTTATTTCCATTAGAGTCCCATAATATAATTTACATGAATTAAAGGTCTTTCTTTAGTAAAATTACATAAATAAACCTTAATAATCCAAAGTTTGTAACTATGGAATTTTACATCTTCATGGCGGATACAAAACGTCTTAAGCAGAACAATCTGAGGACTGCCAAAATCTGGGTTTAGGTAAGATAGAACCAGATGCTAAGTTTCTCTTTTGCCACCACTAACTGTACCAAGAAATTGGGGTTACATAGTCGTGGAGCTTCCACAGAGATGTGGATGGCTTCCTGTTGGGCAGAGCTCCCCAAACATAGCATCCTATAAAAACCATGGGAAGTTTACCAACTATGAGAAGTGTTATCTCAAATGCAATGCTAGCTTTGCTATTGAAGGTCTTCCAACCCATGGGAAGTATTTTCAACACAATGCTCTCTAGGAAAATGCAAGGAGTTTCTACATCAAGAGCAACACTCTCCTCTACAAGACGTAGGGTGGTTTCTACAGCGAGAGCAGTACTCTCAACAGTGTTGTCCTCTACAAGACGCAAGGTGGTTTCTACACTAAGAGCAACACTGTCAAAATCATTATCCTCTACAATACATAGGGTGGTTTCTCCACCAAGATCAACACTCTCAATAGCGCTATCCTATCAAGAAAAATATAGGCAGTTTAAGCTAAAAGCAGCGCTCTCATACAACACTCTCCTATCAAGCAAAACATAGGCAATTTAAACTAAGAGCAGTGCTCTCCTATCAAGAAAAAAATTGATGGTTTAAACTAAGAGTAGTTCTCTCATACAGTGCTCTCCTATCAAGTAAAATATAAGCGGTTTAAGCTAAGAGTAGCACTCTCATACAACACTCTCTTATCAAGCAAAACACAGGTGGTTTAAACTAAACCTTTCATCGGGTTTATCATTCTACAGGGGAATATAACTGGGTCCAAATATAAACATTCATCATACAAATATGTAAGTAGATATTTTAAGACTTTTCAACCTGAATTCTCCTACGAAATGACTTCTGATGGCCTCTTTCTACCTTTCCCTAAGCTCGATGTGCTCTCCTATCTTCCCCGATCACCTCATCTACATTTTTCCTCTGTCCTCCTATATTTTCTTCCCCTCAACCTTATGTGCTCCTCTTGCTCTAGGTGGCCCATCTACTGTCTCATCTTTAATATCGAGCCCACATTGATCCCCCTTTCCTTCAATGCTCCTGTCCCTTCCCATATCATAGTAAATGATTATGTTTCCCATAATTTCCTCCTTTGTAAATTGATAACCCCCTACGTTATTTATATAGGTTGCACTATATAGGGGGGATGAGATATTTTCATTATTAAAATGGAAAATGGTGCCCTTTACAATGTCCTTAACACGATATTTTATCACCATTTTTAAAATATCTCTTTTATTTAGCAATTTTTTAATTGCTCTATCTTTAAAATAAAAGATTCTATTTATCTTAAATGGATTTTTTTTTTTTCAATTAATTAAATTTCATTAATGAATTTATATTATCACTTAAAATGAACTTTAATTATTTCAAATGAACTCTCATTTGTTTATTGAAATGAATTTTACTAATGAGTTCTAAATGAGTCATATCATTTTTATAATTCAAAACCTCATTAGTTCATTTAAATGAGTCTTCACTTATCATTTAAATTTAATTTATTTTCCTTCATAACAATGATGCTCTATTAACCCTTAAACATAACATTTCACTTTATGCATCCAAATACATTTCGCAGTTGTTCTTTATTGAAATTCCAACATTATGCTACCCAAGCATTGATGCAATAGAGAGTAATAAAATTTATAAAACAACAAAGAGGGATTCTTTCCATCAACCCAAGCACCTATGTTAGCCAAAGATTTTACGATAGCTACTAGGCTATCAACTAAGGCTCAAGGCAATCAGTCGTCAATGATTATCCCTTTCGATAATGCATGCCTATATGAAGGTATCTATCCATGTTACCTCCGAGTACCTTAATTATCATTTCCCCTGATCTTAAGTACCCTCATTTCTAGTGGATGCTTCTTCCTTCTCCATCTATGAGTGTACCTGATCCTGCACACTTGGCAATATTTTAGTGATAACATGCCCTTATAAATCAAGTAAACATCATATAATTGGTTCAATTGTTCAAACTAAGTATCACCACATCATAGGTTAATACATTATTTTCTTTGTGCTATAAAGTATGCTAGGGAGGGTCATGAAAACAATAAAATTGAAATATACTATTAATAGAAAGTGATGGAAATATTACAATGTAGTATGGAGGAATGGACACTCCACTACTAATTCTAAAGAACTACATTGTAATCCATCACCAATCTATATGGTGATCTACCCATTATACCTACTACTACCTAGAGTGATATATAATCACTCACTATGAGGCCCTTTATATAGGAATATGGATTCCTTGGCCAAAACTCTACCTAGTTGTACAAGGGGACACCTTGCACATTTACAACTTGCACATTGACACTTGTGCATTTATTACATTGCTTGAATTAACTAGCTAACTACCCCCTAAAGTAATCTTCTACTCTAGCTATGTACCAAAGATGGTATATTTACATGACCCAAATGATGTAATATACTTTAACACTTATTAATTATGGTTTCTAATATTTTTTATTGTTGCTCCATATCTTCTTGGAGCAACATAACTATGGAAGAAAGATCTTCCACCCCCTCAATATAATCCATTGTTCTTCTAGTTTTCTTGCTAGAGTCCATTATTCTTTTAGACTTCTTACTAGAGTCCATTGTGGTCTAATTCTCTTGTTGGAGTCCATTTTTCTTCCAAACTTCTTTTGGAAATTTACTATTGCTTCCTCTTGTGTAGTTGTCCTTTACTTATTGAATGATCCTCATCTCAAAATAGGTTTCATCTGCTATCCACAAAAGAGAGCTAAGTAAGTCACAATTTCTCCCAAATTGTACTTACAACTAGTTTTTACATTTTACCATTGACTAACTTAGACCATTATCACTCACTTGATAATGATATTGGTAACACTTGCCTCACCAAAAGGTCCCATCCCCAATAAGAAACTATAATCTCTAGTATTTATATTCCTTGGTTTGACTAGTTCAATCAATGTGTAATACTTGTCTTATCCTATATTAATTTAAGGCCCCCAGTAGAGTAAGTTTCCCTAAAGTAGCTCATCAAGTCAAGGCTTATCCTAGGTTCTCTTCATAGAATATTCTAGTAATATTATCTAGGCTCTAATACCAACTATTATAACCCACCAAAACAAACCCAAGAGAGAGATTTATTTTTAACACAAACAAGATTCACAAAGAAGTCCTAATAATTTTTAGCATTGTAAGTCATAATCATACTATGAGTTCAATGTTGTTGCAAAATATACACAAGTGGATAGGAGTGGTCAACATCCTATATTTTTTGGTTTCACCTTCATAAACCTTACTATTTATGAAGGATATAAATAATGGTCCCCCAATATTTTCTATACCATCATTGATAAAGGATAATTTGACCACATTGTAGGGATTATCCTTTAATGCCCATACCACTTAAAGGGAAATTCCTTTTCCTTAACCCTACATATCTATGTAGGTCTATTCTAGCATAATTTCTTAGTGCTTAGTTACCACACCTCTGTGGGCTAACTAAGGTCATTACCACTCACCTAGTAAGTATAATCCTCATCGTTCAAGGTACCACCACTGTATTGACTTATGAATGATTCCAAGGATATCATTTATTTGGTACACCCAAGCCTCGCCCTACAATGTGTATCATTCATAATCATCTAGGTATTCCATCATCACAAATCCTCCTAAATTTGTAAATACCATACTATTGTATCATCACAACTCCTTTCTAGATTCACAACTACCTGGTTATTACATCATTGAAACTCCTTCTAGGATTGGGTTACCTTATCGACTCTAGGATTTTCTCTAATATGGCTCTACATTCATGCCCAAAAACCCAAACATATCCCAATAACATATAAATAAAGTAACAATTAACATATCTCTCAAAAGGAAATGAAGTATTATATTAAAATATATTTAAATAAAACACATTGCTAAACTTGAACTTAATTCATTTCAATCATAGTAATAGAATTTAACATTTACATAACGAAATAATGGACCATCATATAAAGAAGTATGAATTCATAATCTATTATTAAAACAATCATATTCTTCCATTTTTTCTCATAGCTAGTCATTCAAAACATTTCTCAAAATATATTAACATTTAATCTTTCATTTGTGGATCAAATTCCATTTATAAAAAATTGTCAATAAGTCATTATATCATATAGTTTTCTATTTTTAAAATAAATTTACATCCTCAAAATAAAATTTCCAAGAACAGCCTCTTCTTCAAAACAACCTTAATACAATTTATGTCGATGGTTCATAGCTCTATCTTTGCTTTCAAGGTCCACTTCATGGTAAATCAACCCTCTCGATCTTGATTATAAATTAAGAATAAGGACAACTCATGAATTGCTTATGAAATACTAAGATGCACTAAGCAATAAAAAATTCAATCATTCACCATGCACGTATGCAAAATATTCCCATAAAACACATTAGGATAATCTTATACTTCTCCCAAATTAAACTTTTCATAACTTTCCAACTTCATCCATTTTAACATGCATGCAACATGAAGTAATTATTCACTAAGGCTATATCATAATATTATTTAACTATCATTCCATTATATATATATATATATATATATATATATATATATTAAAACAATGTCCCTAAATCAAAAGTAAACCATAAATTATTTCACATAAAATTCTAACATGATTAATATTGCTATTGACTATTAAATTTAATTTCCAACAACTTAAAACCATAAATCATTCATCCAATATAATAATAAAAGAAGCCTTGATATCTAATTTAAACCTAAAGGAACTTTAAAACATATAGGTAAGATTTAATTAGAGAAAAAATAATTTCAAATAACATCCCAACTAATAAAAACATAAGATATCTAAGGGCTCTTAGCATATACAACACTCATAAAATATTACACAAAATTTAGTAAACTCCAAAGGCCAACCAACATCATTACAAATTGCAACACATTCAAGTGACACAAAATAAAACGTATGTTGTAGGTCAAAACTCAAAAAACAAAAAATGAATTTCATAAATGGTTCCAAGGACCACTCAAACTCCCTATTACCATCAATGCAAACTACACGATACAACACCAGGTGACACACGCAATAGGAAAAAACATTCTCTAGAACTCAGAATGGTATAGTGTTTGGTAAAACAATAAAGCACAACATCAACTGACTCTAGGCCATACAAAGAACAAACCAAAAATTCTTAGAAAAAATAACATAGCTACCTGCTTCCTAGCACACACAAGCAACACAAAAAAGCTAAATATTGCCCTAATATTACCAAAGTTTTAGAAACATCTTAGAACTTCCAAAATTTCCTCTCTAAGCAATGATATATAGGCTATCATCCTCAAATGACTTTTCAAAAACATGTAAGGCTCTAAAATAGAGAACACACCATCTAAAGCTAAAAATGATGGCCAAAAAACAAGGAGAAATCTAAAAATCCAAATATTATTGCAAAATATAGCTTAACTCAGATATCATTCAACCAAATAATATACAACACAAAGAAGTTCTAAGAAAAGGGAATGTATTCTTGAAATAGCCAAAGAATAATAAGGATGCAATTACCTCTCATTGTCATCAAATATCATTATATCCTTAGGGCTCTCTTTGTGTTCCTTCTACCAACCTCCTTTCTTCAGTACTTATTTCTTGTCTTCTCCCTAGTCCCTTCTCTCTTTCTTATTTTACCCTCCAAAATCCTCTAATATTCCTACCTTCATTTCATAATGAATCTCTAGTTATGAAAAGATAGCACCATTATGGATATCGACAATGTAGCATACATCCAATCGGATGAACCTTCTTTCCAACTTAAATGTCATGCTCTCCCCACCACTCTAAGCACAAGTGTTAACTTAGAAATTTCAAATCCAATTCTAACTTATGGATGCTAAAGCTTAGTTATCTACCTTATTGTTAGCATAAGGTAATCTTAACAAAGCATATATAATATTTATTAATACCTTTTAAGCAAGCATGCAAACATTTATCCAAAATTACTTCTTATTATTACATTTTATTAACATCAAAATAATTATTGTCTAATTACTACCAAGAGTTGATATTAATTATTAACTTTGATATTAAATATTTCTAAGTATAAACAATACTAACCTCATTTTTGATACCTTTTTTTTTATCCATAACCAAGCAATTCCATACTTCAAACATAAGCATCAAAATATTTTTACAAACAAAGTATGCAATAACATTTTCCTTAAGTAAAAGGCTTTACGATAACTATAGCGTTATTATCCTCCTACTAAGGATAGATCTTTTTCTTAAATAGTAATCTCCTTACCCAATGGAGCATTCAATCACACATAAATAAATGTAATGCAACTACATGAAGGGTTTCTTTTAATCCTTGAGATTTTTATGAGAATATCATCTATCATTTCCCATTTTCCTCTCAACTTTGGTGGTTTTCCCATATCAATCCATCCATGAGAGCACCTGGTCCTCCAACCATAAATTCATCAATAGTATCATATTTCAAAAATAGTATAATCAAACTATAAAGCACAACTACCAATGCATATTGTTAACATAAAATGATATTTATGCATTAGATATCCACACATCAATACATAAATAAAATTTCAAGAATAATTCCTACCAAGGTGGGTTGTTATAGTGCAATTGCATCTGCAAGGTTAGGTATTGATGATTGAATTCTAGATATAGTAATATTTATAGAAGTAAAGGATTGATCTATTTGATTAGTGCATGGATGGATAGATATGGGATATTTGGGTTGATCTAGAAGTGAATCATCCCTTCAAGAATTCACTATATTTTGTTTAAAGTACCTAAAAATTTCTATGGGTTCCCTATTCCTATGAAAGAAGCAAACCATACAATGGCTGATCGAAAGGCTAACATTAAATTTTTATCTTAGATAGGACTAGATACATCCTTCTCATTTTATATAAAGTTTGTATTCTCATAGTTAATAAATTGATCATAAACCACCTCATCATGAATAGAGGGATGCTCATATTGGTTGGTAAGTTGATGAGCCATGCTATGAGTTAGATAGCATATTTTGACCATGTCTAGTGTAGTTACAAGGAATAAAACAAGGTTTAACTTGAGTATATTTTTATAATTTTAAATAGTTGATTAAAGAATAATTTTAAGATGTTTTTTAATACTTATTTATCCTTCCTTTTATATACCATATTGACTTATATACCTCAAAGGCCTCCCTATACACTAATGACTCCCAAAATACTTGACCCCTCTTGATATACCCATAGGTATGTGAGAGCAAGGTTGATATAAGGAAGTAGACCCCAAATACATGGTCAAGACTAGTATGTGAGAGATAAAAAAATATCCTTATAACTCTTTCTAGTCTACCAAGACATATTTTGTAACCCACATAAATATAATAAATATCCTATATGGGCAACTAGTAGAATGGGCTTGTTATATACCCAATATAGCTATAGAGTGTATATAATGGTTACTTAAGGAACTAAATATATCTCTAGAAGGACTAGAAATTATCTTATGTTCTTGTTATCATGATTATTTTTACTAATATAATGGTCTTAACTTACAATTTTCCTTAAAGTTATTAAGTTGTTTTAAGGCAAGTTAGGAAAAATCTTTAAAACTCATGCAGTGTTCATGTTGGGTTCACAAAAATGTAAGAGATTAAAAAGAGAAAAGGGATTGGGCCACACATTCAAGATTTTAGAGGAATATATTTGATTTGTGATGAGACTAAGTTTGAGAGGTATATGTAAGAACACACCTATGATGTTCTATATTTTCCCACTTCTATTATTATAGATATTCTAAAGGTAAAAACTAAAACCCTAATCAATTCTAGAAAAACAAAGAAATACAGGATGCAAACAAACAAGTCTTTATGCTATATGTGTTTCACTTGGAATGATAACAAAAATGAAAATGTCTTATTTTCCTTTTTTTTCAAATAAATTGCTCAATAATTCTTATGCATCATAAAATCTAAGTTATATGTAGCTAAGATTCCTTGAAAATACAAAACTAACTAGAAATGATAAGATGAAAGCATGCAATCTAAATTACATGCACTTTAACTTTGTTGCAAGTGCAACCTAATTTAAACTAAACAATTATTGCTATTGTTCATACTAAGCATTAGTCCATTAGATTTCAAACAACATGAATAGAAAACCAATTATATAAGGCATCAAAATATTCAATTCTAGACTGTTATATGCTATATACTAGACCAAGCAAAGAAATAAAATAAGAATAGATAAAAAAATTATCTATTACAATAAGGAAGGGTGAGGGGAAGAGTGTGTAAATACTATTTATGATTACATTATAGTTTAATATATTTATCCTAATTTTTTCACTTGTTAATAGCTACACATAAAACTAGCATATACACATGTTCACTCAATAATTGGTTAGGGTTTAAGGGGTTTACTTTAGTTAGACCCTTATTTTTTAAGATGAAAATAAATATAAAATGCATTACCTTTTTGGAAAATGTAATGGATTTGTATGTTTTTATTAGACCTATGATAGTTCTACAATAGGGTAGCATAAATGATAATACTATGGTTCTATCAAAAGCATTGTGTGCTAGTACATTTACCTATAGTTTTTGTAGCATATAATCTGAACTTAAAACCTATACAAAATTTTATTTATGTGATTCCTAGATAGAGATTTTGAATTGATATGACAAAGACTAATTTGATATGTTCTAAAGATACATTCACCTAAACTAACTATAGTAAATGATGAAGATTGATGAAATTTTTAAATAAAATATCAAAATAAATCCATAAAAGCTTGAATAAAATAAAATATGAAGGTTAAATATACACTGCCATGCATCCACAATGCAAGACTAGAATGATCCTCGATTGAGTTTATAGCATCCTTATTCCTTGAACAATAAGTCTAAACTGATTTTGATATAGTATTGATGATTTTACCTAAAGCTTCTCCAAACATTCAATTTCCAACTATCTAAATTTTATAATTATCTTGCTTGTTAATTTTTATCACTTTTTCACTAGCCTTTTTGGGTGCCACAAGGGATGATTTTATCATATTGAGGAATGTGACTATTGGAATTTAATTAATTTGACTGGATTATTCATTGATTGTTTAGATTGAATGATTGATTAGGTGTTTATTGATTGGAATAGTTGATGGATTAGATTATATCCTTATTTATTTGATTATCAATTAGAATAAATATATTCTTGGTAACAAAGTGGAGATTAAGATGGTAGGCAGATCATGTGAGTTGACTACCTTCTCCTTAATTCTTATTCATGCAATTAGTTTTCACTCATAAGCACAATGGTGCTAAGAAATATTTGGTATTAATGCAAAAGATGAATGTCATTGGGTTGGTAGCACAAGAAAAGATTAATTTTAAATTTTGAATATTAGTGTGGTTTTGTATAGTAGAAGCAATATGGTGGTAATATTTCTAGAATAAATTTTTTATTGTGGGTTACATATATTTATATTTGATTAACTTAAACTTAGTAATTCACTTATAATTTTTCAAATATATGATGGGATGAGGGTTTCTTTAATTTTTTCATAGATTGATTTCTCAAAACTAGGTGTCTACAATCACATTCCAACTAATTTGTATTTGAATACATGATGCTTTTACTAGGGTTTTCAATTTATAGGATTTTTCATTAGATTTTGAGTTAGAAGAAATTATTGATAAGGAAGGAGGAATTTTAATTTCTTTATAAGGAAATACAACTTGGCAATAATATTTCCCTTTTCAATTTATATGGTTGGATCAAAATCTTGTGTAATGGAATCAATTCCAACTCTATACACATGGGCATCTATATAGGAAACCACTATAATTAGATAAAATTCAAATACCAAAGTGACCTATGACATTATAAATTATGAAATTGTCTGGTAGAATTTTGAAATTATGCATTGGATTGTGATTTAGTAAATGCAAATATCTCTTATTCATTAGTATCTTTGAATAAATGCACTTTAAAATTTTAAATAGTCATTCATAAATTGAGAAGGTATCATATAATATCAAATTTGTACATCATTAATAAATATGAATGTGAAATGTCAATTTGCCACATCTTCTTGAACATTTAGAATTCTCAAATTATGTATAAAAGCAACTAGATATTCTTTATAAAAATGACATTGTTGTATTTTAATCTAGATTAAATATCATAGCATCTCTTGGAAAATATTGTAAGTGATGTCTTATAAAATTATATAGAGTCATATTTTCATCTTGAAATATTATTCATATTGGGATTCAAAACCATTGATTTAAAGATAACTTGTTTGAAATATGATGTCATATATATTTTCTAAATAAATAAATAAATAACTTCTGAGGATATAAAAGTATTTTGTGATTATATCATTTAGACCCTCCTTCAAAAAATTGTCGAACCCATTTAATTGGTAATTTAAATGCCTACACAATAAGAGGATTTTCTCCTAACTTAGGTTGGTGTCAATTCAAAAATGACTAAATACACAATAATGTAAACTTTCATCAAAATAAATAAGTAACCTTTGAGAAATAGTGAATTAAAAATGTAACATTCTTAGACATAATGCAAATAAAAAAGAATATTGGGAGGATTGAAAGCATCCTTTGCATTGCAAAATATATGTAGAAATTTTTTGTAGGATTTTTAGACCATCCAATTTGGAATATTGGTAGTTCTAATAGAAATTTATGGGTGTGAAGTACAATCCCACAATAAATCAAACTTGTAATGAAAAATAGTGAGGATACACAAGCATTTAATTAAAAATAAATTTAAAATTAAGGCTTCCATTCCATATGAAATACTAGTATAAATAAGTAACTTTCCTATAGATGAAACCACAATGATTCATCTTTAGGATAATTGAGAAATATTGAATAAATATATGCAAATAAGTGGCTTAAGATTATAGTATGAGACGAGTTGATTATAAATAAGAACACTTGTATGGAACAAAATGTAAATTGATGAATAAGTGGGGTATTGATTTAATAGAATGCCTAGAAAACAAAAAGGATATACAAATTTGTAAGGAAAAATTTCAAGCCAAAAATGTGAAAAAAGTTAAGAAAGAGGGCACACTACCTTGCTAAGTTCAACCACATATATAAGAAACATTAAAAAGCATATATAGATACAAATTTCAAATGTAGATCAAGGATTATTATAACCTAATTAAGGACTTGGTTCACATTAACTCTAATATCAGACAAGTACATGGGAAAAAATAAAGATAAATGATAAGAAAACAAATATACCTATTATAATCTAGGGGTAATGGAAACATAGAAATACTTTATCTTGGAATGCCAATTTTATAATGATTTTTAGAATAGTTATGCTTATATGTTAGTAGTAAATTCTATTTGAATTGTTTGAAAAAATGAGAATAAAAATGCCAAGATAATTTATTAGCAAGAATAGAAATAAAAAATAAATGCTTTAAAATGAGAGAGTGATGGATCAAACATTGATTTTCCATATAAATTTACATTCTTTCAAAGAAAAAATAAGATGGTACACTATGTTTAGTAATAAGTTTTTTATTTTCCCATAGTTTGTTTGGCCCTAAAGATGTTGAAAATATTTTATTATATTATATTCCAAATGTGTAGCCTCAATGTGCATATTCTCAATGTATAGCTAAGAATAAGTAGTCCTATTAAACACAATCCAAATATCTAGCAAAAATATCCATAGTCCAAGTGTGTGAAATCTAAGTGTTTGGTATCCAGGTTTGTTCAGTCAAAGAAGTGTAATCTATTACCAAAAGTAGTGTCCATTCCTAAGAGTATGTCCTCCAAAATATAAGGTCATTTAATCCAACAAGGGGTTTTATAGGTCTAAGAAACTAATATTCAAGTTTGTGATTCCCAAATATTTTTGTTGAATTTTATGCCACTCATTAAAGAGATTCCATCAAAGTAGATATCAACTAGGAAAATTATATTTGACTATTGTCTAAAAATATGGGATAAGTTAGCTATAGGAAATAATGATCTAATGGTAATCCAACTTAAAACAAAAGTGATTATCATCTGGATTGCAAGAATGATAGTATCTAACATATTCAAGTGAATGTCAACTAAGTTACCATGATTATTGGCATCTACCACTCTAGGAAGAATGTTAACTAACTCAAAGGTATTTCACATCTAACATAACAAATTGACTTGTTATATAAGTTACCAAAGTGGATGATAAGGTACCAAGGGGTGAATTGTTTAAGAAAAAGGGATGTTATCCAACCTTGATTAAGATTTGTCTATAGTGATTTTTTCATCTTTTCTCAACAAAAGGATATGGTTTAAGCAAGCCTTTTAAGTTCATACTATCTTGTTGAATTAAGGAATTTTCCTAACTTTTAATTAAGGTTTTGAATCCATAATCCAAGGTTTAACAAGGTTGGATAGGATTTCCAATGGCTTATCCCAACCTACGAATTCACTTTGACTTCATATTTTCTTTGCATAAAAGTCCTAAACTAATCTAAAATTACTTGCATGAAAGTAAATTATAGAAATAAAAAAGTAAAATGAGAAAATAAAATTATTTGGAAGTTTAAGAGTGTGAGAGATTCAAGCAAATATGGATTTTACACTACAATGGAGAAAGTGTGTGATCAATCAACACAAAATAAATTGAATAACATCAATTTACACACATTACTCTGATTATGAAATTGATAAGCAAATAATAAGATAATCTAGAAGGGCCATGCCACAACTGTTGTGCACTTGACAAGCCACATAGATAATGCCTCTAATGGAATACCTAAGGACTTTTCAATTTATTAGCAATCTCATAAGTACAAAGTATGATGTGGATTTTATAAATTGTAGCTCTAAATTATCATGGCAAAAATATTAATACAATGAGGGCCTTAGGCCCTTATTTAAAGTAGAATTTTACCCCTAAGTTACCTGGGGTGATAAATAATTACTTCTAGTAAAAGTAAAGATTTGGGAGAAAATTTAGAAAAATGTTGTACCTCAAAATGTTATATACCTCCAATTATGCCTCCAATAGGCTTAGAAGACTTCCAAAATGACATGATGTACCACTATATGCCAAAATATTGCTTTATAAAATATTTGCCTTGGAATTCATACCTTTAATATACCTTTGAGACTATCGAAGCAATTTGCATTGTATTGGCAAGTAAATCACTAGCATTTACAATTTAACTGGACAATTATACTAAAGGAATTGATGTTTTAATCTAATTGGTCCTTTACAGTAAGCAATTCAACTCTTAAAGTAAATCAATTGGTTTCTACAAGTGAATTGATATTTGTCTATACTTAGATTTTGAGAATTTTGGAATACTTTTGCCATTTGATCTTTGCTATTATATTTTCCTTAAAATTTGATAAAGGTAGTGTTGAGATACTATATTAATGGAAAATTTATGGAACACCAAAGCTTGATTGGCATAAGATCCTAGATTTTATCTTTTTCTTTGGGTATGGAATCTTACAAAATTGGTATCTTCATAACTAGATTTGTCAAAACTATTGGTTTTATTTAGCTAATATTTGGTGGTAGTAGCCCCAAAAACTTATGACACTCATTATTGATTGGCAACTACACTACTCCAAGGTCTTCCAATCCCTCATAAGATCCTTAAAAGGATTTTCTAACAATTATTATTTGGTAGCCAACTCTTGTAGTTTGGCATGAATTGGCTTTAGCCTCTCATATATTTCAACTACATCCTCTTGGTTAGTTTTTCTCTTTTCTTCCTTGATTATATCATTGATGACATAATCATCTAGTAAGTATTTTGGTTCATCAAAAATATCAAGCATCCCAGTATCAATCAATCCTTGAATTTCTATATCCATATCTTGTACTTGGGATTTTAATGATGTCAAGTTATCTTCATAAGTCTAAAGGTGCCTCTAGACATCTAAGATGTTTATTGACTTCTTGACAAAATATTTGGGTCTATCTCTTGTTGTGTGCTTGTGTTGCAGTCATTAATGTGAGGAGTTTTAGAATATTTTAATATTTTTTTCTTTATAGATAGCTTCCCTTCTATGTTTTTGATGATCTTGTCAACATGTTCTAGGAATTATTTCATGAATGAGGTCAATTAGAAGAATGCATTTGCATTCCTCATATCCTTATTTTAGTCCCAAGGGATTTGACATTTTGATATGCTGATCCACTTTTGTATCTATGGTTGTCTCTATTGTTCTTAGTGATATCAAATCTACAATTTGTTGATCCTTATTATTTAGATTATCCTAGAGTCAATTCTATTCCTTCGATAGTTTTTGCATGAGATATTAAAGCTCTTGGTTTTTTTTTAACTTTAGAAAGTTGGGTTTTAAGATATTCAACTTGCTTCTTTGGCTAATCCTTCTTTTTTTCTCCCTTATTTAGCCCCTCATTTCTTTTGTTTTGGTTGATCCTTCTATGCTTTAAGTTGGGAAAATTATGCCTCTAGTTATTTATTATTGGTATGTGTTGCTTCAACCTTAGCTATGAGGTGGTAATATTTCATTATCACACAAAGCATGATTTGGTTAGTCAATTGGACTATTTGGTATGGGTCCATATTATCTAGGTCTAACTTAGACACTCTAGCAATCAAGTCAATAGGATTTTTTACCACTATAGTGTGGTTAATTTTAGATAACTCAATGAAGTACACCTTGTCTCCATTTCTTGAGTATGGTGACTAGAAAAGCACTAAAGCCTTTAAGATACTCTTGATGATTCTTTTGTATTCTTTCCTCTATATTTTATCTTTGGTGATAAGGATGTCAAATTTCTTGACAATTTCAATCTCTTTGACTTTATATGTAAAGTTTGATCTTGGCCTTCCACTCATGCTTGTTGATGGGGGAGCTCTTATAGACTCATATCCTTAGGCTATGGCAATAGACATCATTGCATGTTGGATTTATCAGGCTTAGTATGGTGGGAATTTTTAGCACATGTAAATGGATGGTAAAATGAGAAAGGTAAATTTCATGGTGATAGTGGGGAATGGATTGGAAGTAGTGGGAGATGGATGTAACACTAATTTTACCTAGGTATAAAAGAGATGTAACATGGTGTATGGAACTAATGGTTATGAAATAATGGCTTGAATAAGGGGATATGTGAAGGATATTATGGGAGTGGTTTCCACCATATCTATGACTATAGGGGTAGATTTTCCCTAGGAAAACCATATGCCACATTAGTGGATGGTGAGAGAAGTGTAGTGAAATAAATAGGAGTAGGAATAAAATAAGGGACAAAGAGAGGAGGGGGAGTGGGAATATAATAAGAATAATAAAGAATATATAGAGATAAGGTAAATTTATGTATGGTTATAAGGGAGTGGGAGAGGGTGTAGAGGTGGCCAACTAATTGGCTATTCCAACTCAAGAGAATATACCTGAGGGATTTTCTCCTTCTTAAGCAGAGTTATATACTATTGTTACTATTGCTTTCTTGCTATTCCTACTATTCCAAATATGGATTCATATTTTGAAACCCCTTATATCATTTTATCACCACTTATCTAACCATTGAATTGACTCTTTCTAGAGTTTTTTATGAATCTAAAATAGTTATCTTTGGTCCTACATTTTTTATGGGCTTAATATTTTAATGGGTTGAAGTATTAGCTATTGTTTCACTAATGGTCTTAGCCATTTTTGTGCTATTTGAGTGCTTATTGTTCTAAGTGGAAAATAATTAAACATAAAATGGATTATATCTTGTGAACTTTATTATTGTGTTTAATTTATACCTCATTATCTACCACATGAGGATCTTGTAAACTATATAACTAATCTTATGCAAAACCCCTAACCTTTTATGGTTTAGCTTAAATTTGGGGATAAATTCATCCTTGGTATATAAGGCATTCCACTCTAGAGGTTTAATATATCAATTTTGAATCTTATATTTGTATTTATGGTCACTTCCCAAAGTGGCAAGGGTTGTTTCCTAATCTAGGTTTGTCTGTTGTTGTACATTATAAATTTTCTCATGTGTATTAAAGATCTCTTTAGTGAATATTCACTACACCCAAGGAACTTTTTCTTGGCCAAATTTACAAGTCTACCTTGATAAAATCAAGTTATCCACTTTAGAAGTGAAAAGGCAAAATCCACACACACTATCCATTTTAGAAAACCAATGACAAATGTTGTTTGTTGCACATAGGTACTCTATTAGAATTCTAATGCCATGTGGGTTGTCCAATATTAATATCAATGTAAGGTGCTATAAAAGTTTTAATAAGGACACTAAAGTTTCTAAATGTCCATGCACCTTCAATACCAAATCAACATTGGGTTATAATTGCTAGAAGAGAAGCAATTTATAGAGGAAAGCAATCAATTAGCCTCATATATTTCCTAAGTCTAGGTGACAATTATTTCCCAATGAAGTGGTCAAAAGAAAGTTTGCAAAGACATGCAGGACATTGATTGCTCATCCAATAAACCATGCCATTTAATGGAGATGTCAAAACAAATTAATGGAAGTCCCTACCATTGGTTAAATCTCAAAACACATGGAACATATATGAGTGACCTATAAAAAACTGATAAATCATCCCATTAATGCTTGCATCCAATGAAAATCCATCATCAATATTGGGCTAAAACAATATTTGATAGCTCATAGAGACTTGGAGCAAATATTAAGATATTTGAGTTGCAAAGTCACATGGACCATTAGATCTTGATGACCAAATAGGTTGCATCACCTTTCGTAGCCCTTTCAATGATAACTAAAAGTAACCAATGGCCTACACCATCTATATGAATTTTTTTGAAGATAACTAAAAGGCAACCCCTACCATTGGTCAAAGGGTAGCAAATTCAACAACCAAAATATGTATCTTCTATGTTTGTTTGGCTCATATATCAATCTTGCCATATTGATTGAACCCACATTAACCTTCCATGAGGCAGTCATGTAATATCTCCACTCTACATTTTACAAACCCATAGTCAAATATAAAACAATTCAAAAGGCTCATAGAAAATTATGAAGCATCAAGGAGCTTTGATAGCCATCCAATTGAAGAAGAAATGGCCTCATATAACATTTTGTAATTTGAAAAAGGGGTGGTAATGGTCTTCCAAATTTTTATCACTAGTCTTATGCACTCCATAAAAAGGATCCTTCATGACAAAGAGAGATATTTATTAGAGGTAACATCTACATGCAATCTCCCATAAAGGGGTAGTTGGGCTCATAAAGGTAATAGCTATAAAAGCTATAAATTCACCTACCTGTACCATTGAGGCATGAAATTCCAAGGAGGGTAGTTGGTATGTTAAAGACAATAATAGTAGAAGATCTAATTATTTAAGTATCAAACCCTTCACTACTAATGGCTCTAGATTTAGAATCCTCGAGGTCATCACCATTGAATGTAGACTAGTCTCCCACCCAATTTTGGGAAAAAAATTTATAATTACCGATATAGTTTTGAAGGCAATGAAACCTAATTTTAGAATATAAATATTAGTATCATCTTCATTGTAGGAATAAAAAAAACTCCTTACTTGTTTATGATGAGTGTCGTTGTTCATTCATCATTTAATCATTATGTGTGTCAATCCAGGGCGGTGTCCAAGGCTATATACGAAAGAAGGCTCCAACAGGGTAAAGATTAGTTCATTCAGAAAATAGGCTTTATTGATGGATCAGTTAGCATTTGGGGGGTTTGTTGTGACCTCTAACTCCTAAGAATTGGAAATTAACTCCTATTTACCTTTGCAGAAATAAAATTGCAGGAAATGAAATTACAGAATCTAAAAATGACAGAAAATGAAATGTTGCTAAATTGAAATGAAAGAAAAGTAAATTGCAGAATTGAAAACACACACACTCTTGCATGAAAGTAAATCAACTAGAGAATTTAAAAATAGAATTTTATCTACTGCAAAATTGAATCAACAACAACTGCAAAATTGGAAATTGTTGTGTAATGCAAAATTGAATCAATAATGACTGTAAAACTGCAAGATGACAAAATATCTAGGAATTGCTGTAAATACAAGGAAATGTTGTCCACTACTAAAAACTGTATTGAAAATTACTAAAGAAATGAAAACTGGCAAAATTCTATTAACTTGCTGCAGCAAGAATTCAGCAAGAAATTCTATCAGAAAACTGCCTTCCTCTGGCCTGCAAGTGGCCCTTGCTTCCAGAACCAGAAGAAGGTGAGGAGTTATGCTAAGATAATTTAAATGTTACTCATCAACTTCAACATGCCAATTGAAAACTGAAGATTGCACTTTTTATTCAATCTGAAAATGCATTACAGTAATGCAGGAAAAACCTACAAATTACTGTTCTGCTACAAGAAAACTTTATGCTAATTTTTCTATATATCTATCTCTATATCTATATGCTCAACCATATAAGAGATTTCTTATTTATAATATAATGTTGATATGCTTGGTTACTGATTTGTAGGGATTTACAACTGATTGCATAACTATTTCCTAGAATGCAGGAATTTGCTTTGTCAAAACTTTATCCATTCATCCTTGTTGGGCTGCATTTGTTGAGGAAATCACGTTAAGATGAGTTGGGACAACCTCCTGGTCAATTGCCAATAATTTCCTCCACCGATTTGTCACTTTTTGACCACTTTCGGTTGTTCCTGCGCTATTCCCTATTCTTGCCTAGAATAATAGGAGGTGACAATTCATTGCTTATTTGCACTCCAAACGCATAGGGAGGAAGTTGTTGACCATTTGGATTGTTTTACCTTATCTTGTACACCCTTTTGCATTGGTGGCATGTGCTGGAGTGATTGATTCCAAGCCCTATTGTATATGTACAACTGGCTGGAATTTGCATGATTGTGTCCTGCTTTTACCAAATTTCTTGCATTTTAGCCTTTTGACTTGTTGCTTCCATTTGCATCACGTGGCAGTGTTGTCAGGTGGAGAAAGAGTCATGCCTATTCTCCCTCAACTGTTTCCAAGCATTTACCTCTTCTTTATTTGACAAATTCCATGCCTTCCTTCAAAGTGACAGGTGGCTGGAATTTGTATGGATTGTGACTGCTTGTTTCCAACTGCCAAAACATGCCCAGATGCCTTTTTGGAGTGATCATAACTTGTTCATCGTAACTCCATTTTTTACCAAATTATGTCCACGTGTTCTTGGTTATATGAACAACATTGGGTTAAATTTTCAACTCTTAATTCCTCATAAATTACTCCCTGCATCGTTGTCAAGTTGGCCTTTAACACAGATTTTTACCAGCATTTCCAGCTGTCAAAAAGTGTGAAACTGCCATTTTGCAGGCCCCATAACTTCCAGGTTACTTATCCATATGCCTTCAAATTTTGGCCATGTTTTCTCTATATTATGAAGTACCATTGGTATGAATTTGGTACCTTAACTCACTCTGGATCATTCCCAGTAGATCCGCCAATGTTCCCTTTAACGCAGATTTGCACCTGTTAACAACTCCAGAAAAGACTAAGGCATGAACAATGAGCGCAGGAATGAACAATGAGCGCAAGAACGATGTAACCTTCATAACTTTTTATCTACAGCTCGGATTGACTTGCTTCAAAAAGCAAAGTTGTAGTTCTTGATGAGAGGAATCTATTCATGCCATCAGAATGTAATTGCAATACATGTTTTATTTACTACCTAATCAATTGAAACAGTGCATAAAATGTTGAAAATAGTCAAAACAGAGGTATAATGTTCCAAACATAAAATCATGCAAACATGTAACAAATAACATATTCTAATCACTATTTGGCACTTTAACTTTGTCATATTTAATATTATGGCAGTTTTTATATGTCAACAATAGTGTAATAATGAGGCATTTCTAGGCCTCATCATTCCCCCCACTTGAACTGATGCATGCCCTCATGCATCCTAGTAGGCCCTAGTAAGATGAACAACATACTTTTGCCACCTACTACCCGAGAAAGTTCTTCTTATTGCACTACACCAAGCATTGTAGTTCCTGCAATTTTTTTTTTCTTTTCTTCCTTTGTACTTGTGGTAGAACTTTAAGAAACTTAATATCTAATGTGCCTTATTGTTCTGCAACATTTTCAAGAATTTTGGCATAATTTGTCTCGTTTTGAAGCTTGCTGGAATGAGATTGTTAAAGTTTTTGGAATGAGGTATTGAAGATGTGTCAAAAACATGTGAAATGGCCTCCTATGCAAAATTTGTTGTGTGGGCCATTTAGAGTGTATAAGCTTCCATAACATCAAAAATTCTTTTTCCATGCTATTTTTTTTTTTTGTTGCTGTTTTATTGCAGTAGTAGTAAAACAGAATTTTCAGGTGCATTTCGTCCTTCTCAGATTTATGAGGTATTGGTGGGACATTTTATTCTGAAATCTTCCCTACTAATAAAGATAAAATGGCTATCATATCTGTCCCAAAATCAAGTTTTTCACAATTTTGAATTTCCCATGCAACTAAGGGCAGAAGGGGGGTGTTTCTTGACATTTTGAACAACATGTTCCATTTTTTTTTAACTTGCCAATATTGTATGAACAGTTTATGCCAAATATTGATTATCATATACTAAATGCTAAATGCTTACCATGACTAAATGCAAGAAACACATACCTTACTGTCCTGAAAATTTATCATCCACCTTACAAGCTGCTTCTGATGATGATTTTTTTCTGAAATAAGAACAACATAGGTGCAGTAGGTGAGATTTGTACAATGGTAGAACAATGATGGGTGGATCAACAAGGCAATGCATGCCGAAAAACTGGTTTTCATGCAAGCCAACTCAGCAGTGCCTCCGAGAAGGTTTTCACTACTGAATTATTCATTTTTTTTTTCTCTTTTTTTTCATTTCATTTTTTTTTTTATCAGAAGAGGCTGCCATTTCTGGTTTTCAACCAACTTCTGTTTTTTTTTTTTTTTTTTCAAGGCTAAAAAAATATGATCATTTGGAAACCTTGTCAGAAGAGGAATCCTCTTCTATCATATGCAAATGTGACTGTGTGAAAGATTGAGCAAATTCCTTCTTTGTGAGTGGTTTATGGTACAACTGTAAAAGATGTCCATTCACCACTAATGTCCTTCTTGAATCATCAACTCGAAGAAAGTTGAACAACTCCATTCTCAAACTCTTCTGGTTCATCCTTGTTGCTCTTAATGTGATCATCATGCCACATTTTCCATTTTTGTTGAATGAACTCTATTTGGTGAAGTGCTTCCAACCAAAGTTCATTAACTTGCATTCAACTACAAAATCTATTTTTTTGTACCTGCAACAACTCAATGCCAACTGCTAAAGATGCATAAAGTGTTAGTAGAGCATTAGGATGTTGGATCAATACATCAAACAAATTTACTTCCTGGTTTTTAGTCAACCAACTATTGTTGTTCAAAGGTTGTTTTGGCTGCATTTCAGTTTGTTTTGTACCAAGATGTTTTGAATTGGTTCTTGGAGAATGATGCATTAATGAATTAAGAGAACAATGATATGGTGGAAAAGAATGGAAAATCTGTGTATGTTTACCAAAAACAATTCTTAAAAGAATTAACTTTGATAAATGGAAAGGAAAAGATGAGAAAAAATGATGACATCCATGTGACAAGTGAAGAAAATTGTTTTGTATTGGAATGGATGACAAATTTTTAGAATTTTGTTTTTCATCATTCCATAATAATTGTTGAACAGTGATTGGTTCATCTTTAAAATCTGCATTCTGAACATTTTCATCAAAAATAGATAGTTTGGATGAATCCATCTCTTCTACATTATCCTTTACAATGATGGAGGCCAAAATTGAAATGTCCGTTTCATTTTCCTTATATGTTTCATGAAACCATGGGCATCCTAGACAATCATACTTAGGTGGACTAAGGTTTCCTGCAAGCAAGTTTACTCTTTTACCACCGACTTGTATGTTTTTAGGATATATTTTCTTCTTTTTTCTTGGTTTGTTAAAACATATTTCTTGAACAATTGTATTAATGATTGGCACATCTTTAATAGCTTGAAGTAAAGGGACTATAACATTTAAATGTTTTAATTCCCTTATCAAATCTGATTTCAAAGATGTTAGTTTTGATATTTCAAACTGTTCAAGATATGATTCTTTTTGTGGGAGATTTTCTTTTTCTTCTTCTTGTTTCAAGTGCAGATTTGTTTTTATGTGCATTCATTTTAGCTCCTATTTCTACACTGGTAAGTGGAATATGTTCAAGAAGTGGTTTTCCTAAACACAACTGATTTTTATGACAGTCACCAACATTTATTATGGCTGTATTTTCTGATTTAGCCATAGAGACAGGGGTTACCTGTTTAACATTGTTTGGACTGACCACAGGTTGAGCTGAAAATAGAGGTTGTTTTTCATTTTGTTGTTGTTGTCCATGAGAGAAACTATGGGTATGAGTGGGCAATAAATTTGATTTCTGTGTTTGATAATGTTGCTGCCCTTTGTGCAATTTTTGTTGTTGTCCCCATTGATATCCTTGCAGTTTTGGCTGCAACCATGGTGGATGTGGTTGATTCCATTGTTGTTTCATCCATCCATGTTGAGACCACTCTTGGGAATATGCCCATGGTGGTTGACTCCAACATTGTTGAAGTGGACCTGAAGCATACCATGGCATATACCAAGGATTATTTCCCCAATGTGTAGGAAATTGAGAAGCATTCTGATATGGAAACTTAAGAAAATTATCTCCTTGTCCTTGTCCTACAAAATTGAGTTTTTTCATAGGTTGAGGTTGTTTTTCAAAGACACTTTTGAGTTCTGGCAATAAACTACATTGATTTGTGGAATGTCCTTTTTGACAAATGCTACATGTAGCTGGTATAAATGTTTTGTTCAAAGGACAGTCATGAACAGAGTGTTGTTGCTCACATCTTGAACAATAGATAACTGAAGGTTCAGTAGATTTACTCTTTTTATCTACTGTTTTATCAAGATGTACAACAATATCAGCTTTAGCAAACTCTTTCATGCATTCTTTCAAATCATGTTTATCATTACCAATTCTATGTTTTCTATGCCTTGAATGAGAATAATTTTTGCAAAGTTTAATGATTTCTTGGATTTCAAGTGCATTTGCATCGCCTCTTCCTAAAATATCCAATGCATCCCGAAATTCATCTTGTAGTCCCCTTAAGAATATAATTTTGCACATTTCAGGTTCAACACTACCACATCTCTTATGAACAAAAGAAAATCTGTCTACATAATCTTCTAAGATTTCATTTTCCTTTTGTTTCATTTCAAGCAATTCATTGTTTTGATTCTTGACTTGACAATATTCTTGGTATCTCTCCAAAAATATATTTTCCATCTCATTCCAGGTTCTAATTGAATCAGGTGCTAAGGTGATAAACCATCGTAGAGCTGACTCTTTAAGAGTGGAAGGAAACAATTTGAGCTTTTGATTGTCGTTAGTGTAATCATGAGCTTGACACACAATTTTAAACTCAAACAAAAACAAATCAGGGTCTTCAGATGTAACTCCCTTAAAATTCGGTAACATAGAAGGTGAAATGACCTTCATGGGAGCATTTTGATTAGGATCTAATTGGATGGGATTTTGAAAAGTTTTGGCAGGTGTACTAGTTGCACTAGGTTGGAGCACATTATTGGCTCTCCCTAGATTCTCTTGTGAGCCTACCCTTATAGGTTCCCAATCACAATTAGATATCCTGTTAAACTGTCCTGATTGTATGGATTTGTCAAGAAAAAAAGGTGTTGAACTATTGATTGTTCCTCCTTGTGATGATTTCTCAAAGGATCCTACAGTTCTGGACATAGATGATTGTAATTCTTTGAAAGTTCCAACAGTTTTGGGAATCATAAATTTGGACAACTTTGACATACTTTCAACCTCTTGTGAAATTTTTCTTCCTGTGGTAGGCAAAGGATTTTTCATACTTTGACATCGTGCTTTCACATCCTTTAACCTATTCATACTTGCTTGTTCTCTAAATGAACTGAAATGGAATTTACCAACAACTATTAATTATGCCAGTTATTACATTCAGATTTCACTCTGAAGTTCACAACTTAGCACACTAACAATTATTGGACTGCTTTCCTCTTCTAACAACACCTATCCCCAGCAACGATGCCAAAAATGATGAGTGTCATTGTTCATTCATCATTTAATCATTATGTGTGTCAATCCAGGGCGGTGTCCAAGGCTATATACGAAAGAAGGCTCCAACAGGTTAAAGATTAGTTCATTCAAAAAATAAGCTTTATTGATGGATCAGTTAGCATTTGGGGGTTTGGTGTGACCTCTAACTCCTAAGAATTGAAATTAACTCCTATTTACCTTTGCAAAAATAAAATTGCAGGAAATGAAATTACAGAATCTGAAAATGACAGAAAATGAAATGTTGCTAAATTGAAATGACAGAAAAGTAAATTGCAGAATTTAAAACACACACACTCTTGCATGAAAGTAAATCAACTAGAGAATTTCAAAATAGAATTTTAACTACTGCAAAACTGAATCAACAAAAACTCCCAAATTGCAAAATGACAAGATATAGAAATTGTTGTGTAATGCAAAATTGAATCAATAATGATCGTAAAACTGCAAGATGACAAAATATCTGGGAATTGCTGTAAATACAAGGAAATGTTGTCCACTACTGAAATCTATATTGAAAACTACTAAAGAAATGAAAAATGGTAGAATTCTGCTAACTTGCTGCAGCAAGAATTAACAAGAAATTCTGTCAAAATTGCCTTCCTCTGGTCTTGCAAGTGGCCCTTGCTTCCAGAACCAGAAGAAGGTGAGGAGTTATGCTAAGAGAATTTAGCTGTTACTCATCAACTTCAACATGCCAATTGATAACTAAAGATTGCACCTTTTTATTCAATCTAAAAATGCATTACAGTAATGCAGAAAAAACCTACAAATTACTGTTCTGCTACAAAAAAACTTCACTCTATGCTAATTTTTCTATATATCTATCTCTATATCTATATGCTCAACCATCTGGGAGCTTTCTTATTTATAATATAATGTTGATATGCTTGGTTACTGATTTGTAGGGATTTACAATTGATTGCATAACTATTTCCTAGAATGCAGGAATTTGCTTTGTCAAAACTTTATCCATTCATCCTTGTTGGGCTGCATTTGTTGAGGAAATCATGTTAAGATGAGTTGGGACAACCTCTTGGTCAATTGCCAATAATTTCCTCCACTGATTTGTCACTTTTTGACCACTTTCGGTTGTTCCTACGCTATTCCCTATTCTTGCGCCAGAATAATAGGCAGGTGACAATTCATTGCTTATCTACACTCCAAATGCATAGGGAGGAAGTTGTTGACCATTTGGATTGTTTTCCCTTATCTTGTACACCCTTCTGCATTGGTGGCATGTGTTGGAGTGACTCGATTCCAAGCCCCTTTGTATATGTATAATGGCTGGGAATTTGCATGACTGTGTCCTCGCATTTTACCAAATTTCTTGCATTTTAGCCTTTTGACTTGTTGCTTCCATTTGCATCACGTGGTAGTGCTGTCGGGTGGAGAAAGAGTCATGCCTATTCTCCCTCAACTATTTCCAAGCATTTACCTCTTCTTTATTTGACAAATTCCATGCCTTCCTTCAAAGTGACAGGTGGCTGGAATTTGTATGGATTGTGACTTGTTGTTTCCAGCTGCCAAAACATGCCCAGATGCCCTTTTGGAGTGCTCATAACTTGTTCATCGTAACTCCATTTTTTACCAAATTATGTCCACGTGTTCTTGGTTATATGAACAACATTGGGTTAAATTTTCAACTCTTAATTCCTCATAAATTACTCCCTGCATCGCTGTCAAGTTGGCCTTTAACACAGATTTTTACCAGCATTTCCAGCTGTCAAAAAGTGTGAAACTGCCATTTTGTAGGCCCCATAACTTCCAGGTTACTTGTCCATATGCCTTCAAATTTTGGCTATGTTTTCTCTATATTATGAAGTACCATTGGTATGAATTTGGTACCTTAACTCACTCTGGATCATTCCCAGTAGATCCGCCAATGTTCCCTTTAACACAGATTTGCACCTATTAATAGCTCCAGAAAAGACTAAGGCATGAACAATGAGCGCAGGAATGAACAATGAGCGCAGGAACGATGTAACCTTCATAAATTTTTATCTATAGCTCGGATTGACTTGCTTCAAAAAGCAAAGTTGTAGTTCTTGATGAGAGGAATCTATTCATGCCATCAGAATGTAATTGCAATACATGTTTTATTTACTACCTAATCAACTGAAACAGTGCATAAAATGTTGAAAATAGTCAAAACAGAGGTATAATGTTCCAAACATAAAATCATGCAAACATGTAACAAATAACATATTCTAATCACTATTTGGCACTTTAACTTTGTCATATTTAATATTATGGCAGTTTTTATATGTCAACAATAGTGTAATAATGAGGCATTTCTAGGCCTCATCATTCCCCCCAGCTTGAACTGATGCATGCCCTCATGCATCCTAGTAGGCCCTAGTAAGATGAACAACATACTTTTGCCACCTACTACCCGAGAAAGTTCTTACTGCACTACACCAAGCATTGTAGTTCCTGCATTTTTTTTTTCTTTTCTTCCTTTGTACTTGTGGTAAAATTCTTTTTCCATGCTATTTTTTTTTTTTGTCTGTTGTTGTTTTATTGCAGTAGTAGTAAAACAGAATTTTTAGGTGCATTTCGTCCTTCTCAGATTTATGAGGTATTGGTGGGACATTTTATTCTGAAATCTGCCCTACTAATAAAGATAAAATGGTTGTCATATCTGTCCCAAAATCAGGTTTTTCACAATTTTGAATTTCCCATGCAACTAAGGGCAGAAGGGGGGTGTTTCTTGACATTTTGAACAACATGTTCCATTTTTTTTAACTTGCCAATATTGTATGAACAGTTTATGCCAAATATTGATTATCATATACTAAATGCTAAATGCTTACCATGACTAAATGCAAGAAACACATACCTTACTGTCCTGAAAATTTATCATCCACCTTACAAGCTGCTTCGATGATGATTTTTTTCTGAAATAAGAACAACATAGGTGCAGTAGGTGAGATTTGTACAATGGTAGAACAATGATGGGTGGATCAACAAGGCAATGCATGCCGAAAAACCGGTTTTCATGCAAGCCAACTCAGCAGTGCCTCCGAGAAGGTTTTCACTATTGAATTATTCATTTTTTTTTCTCTTTTTTTTTCATTTTTCATTTTTTTTTATTAGAAGAGGTTGCCATTTCTGGTTTTCAACCAACTTCTATTTTTTATTTTTTTTTCAAGGCTAAAAAAATATGATCATTTGGAAACCTTGTCAGAAGAGGAATCCTCTTCTATCATATGCAAATGTGACTGTGTGAAAGATTGAGCAAATTCCTTCTTTGTGAGTGGTTTATGGTACAACTGTAAAAGATGTCCATTCACCACTAATGTCCTTCTTGAATCATCAATTGAAGAAAGTTGAACAACTCCATTCTCAAACTCTTCTGGTTCATCCTTGTTGCTCTTAATGTGATCATCATGCCACATTTTCCATTTTTGTTGAATGAACTCTATTTGGTGAAGTGCTTCCAACCAAAGTTCATTAACTGCATTCAACTGCGAAATCTATTTTTTTGTACCTGCAACAACTCAATGCCAACTGCTAAAGATGCATAAAGTGTTAGTAGAGCATTAGGATGTTGGATCAATACATCAAACAAATTTACTTCCTGGTTTTTAGTCAACCAACTATTGTTGTTCAAAGGTTGTTTTGGTTGCATTTCAGTTTGTTTTGTACCAAGATGTTTTGAATTGGTTCTTGGAGAATGATGCATTAATGAATTAAGAGGACAATGATATGGTGGAAAAGAATGGAAAATCTGTGTATGTTTACCAAAAACAATTCTTAAAAGAATTAACTTTGATAAATGGAAAGGAAAAGATGAGAAAAAATGATGACATCCATGTGACAAGTGAAGAAAATTGTTTTGTATTGGAATGGATGACAAATTTTTAGAATTTTGTTTTTCATCATTCCATAATAATTGTTGAACAGTGATTGGTTCATCTTTAAAATCTGCATTCTGAACATTTTCATCAAAAATAGACTGTTTGGATGAATCCATCTCTTCTACATTATCCTTTACAATGATGGAGGCCAAAATTGAAATGTCCAGTTTCATTTTCCTTATATGTTTCATGAAACCATGGGCATCCTAGACAATCATACTTAGGTGGACTAAGGTTTCCTGCAAGCAAGTTTACTCTTTTACCACCGACTTGTATGTTTTTAGGATATATTTTCTTCTTTTTTCTTGGTTTGTTAAAACATATTTCTTGAACAATTGTATTAATGATTGGCACATCTTTAATAGCTTGAAGTAAAGGGACTATAACATTTAAATGTTTTAATTCCCTTATCAAATCTGATTTCAAAGATGTTAGTTTTGATATTTCAAACTGTTCAAGATATGATTCTTTTTGTGGGAGATTTTCTTTTTCTTCTTCTTGTTTCAGTGCAGATTTGTTTTTATGTGCATTCATTTTAGCTCCTATTTCTACACTGGTAAGTGGAATATGTTCAAGAAGTGGTTTTCCTAAACACAACTGATTTTTATGATAGTCACCAACATTTATTATGGCTGTATTTTCTGATTTAGCCATAGAGACAGGGGTTACCTGTTTAACATTGTTTGGACTGACCACAGGTTGAGCTGAAAATAGAGGTTGTTTTTCATTTTGTTGTTGTTGTCCATGAGAGAAACTATGGGTATGAGTGGGCAATAAATTTGATTTCTGTGTTTGATAATGTTGCTGCCCTTTGTGCAATTTTTGTTGTTGTCCCCATTGATATCCTTGCAGTTTTGGCTGCAACCATGGTGGATGTGGTTGATTCCATTGTTGTTTCATCCATCCATGTTGAGACCACTCTTGGGAATATGCCCATGGTGGTTGACTCCAACATTGTTGAAGTGGACCTGAAGCATACCATGGCATATACCAAGGATTATTTCCCCAATGTATAGGAAATTGAGAAGCATTCTGATATGGAAACTTAAGAAAATTATCTCCTTGTCCTTGTCCTACAAAATTGAGTTTTTTCATAGGTTGAGGCTGTTTTTCAAAGACACTTTTGAGTTCTGGCAATAAACTACATTGATTTGTGGAATGTCCTTTTTGACAAATGCTACATGTAGCTGGTATAAATGTTTTGTTCAAAGGACAGATCATGAACAGAGTGTTGTTGCTCACATCTTGAACAATAGATAACTCGAAGGTTCAGTAGATTTACTCTTTTTATCTACTGTTTTATCAAGATGTACAACAATATCAGCTTTAGCAAACTCTTTCATGCATTCTTTCAAATCATGTTTATCATTACCAATTCTATGTTTTCTATGCCTTGAATGAGAATAATTTTTGCAAAGTTTAATGATTTCCTTGGATTTCAAGTGCATTTGCATCGCCTCTTCCTAAAATATCCAATGCATCCCGAAATTCATCTTGTAGTCCCCTTAAGAATATAATTTTGCACATTTCAGGTTCAACACTACCACATCTCTTATGAACAAAAGAAAATCTGTCTACATAATCTTCTAAGATTTCATTTTCCTTTTGTTTCATTTCAAGCAATTCATTGTTTTGATTCTTGACTTGACAATATTCTTGGTATCTCTCCAAAAATATATTTTCCATCTCATTCCAGGTTCTAATTGAATCAGGTGCTAAGGTGATAAACCATCGTAGAGCTGACTCTTTAAGAGTGGAAGGAAACAATTTGAGCTTTTGATTGTCGTTAGTGTAATCATGAGCTTGACACACAATTTTAAACTCAAACAAAAACAAATCAGGGTCTTCAGATGTAACTCCCTTAAAATTCGGTAACATAGAAGGTGAAATGACCTTCATGGGAGCATTTTGATTAGGATCTAATTGGATGGGATTTTGAAAAGTTTTGGCAGGTGTACTAGTTGCACTAGGTTGGAGCACATTATTGGCTCTCCCTAGATTCTCTTGTGAGCCTACCCTTATAGGTTCCCAATCACAATTAGATATCCTGTTAAACTATCCTGATTGTATGGATTTGTCAAGAAAAAAGGTGTTGAACTATTGATTGTTCCTCCTTGTGATGATTTCTCAAAGGATCCTACAGTTCTGGACATAGATGATTGTAATTCTTTGAAAGTTCCAACAGTTTTGGGAATCATAAATTTGGACAACTTTGACATACTTTCAACCTCTTGTGAAATTTTTCTTCCTGTGGTAGGCAAAGGATTTTTCATACTTTGACATCGTGCTTTCACATCCTTTAACCTATTCATACTTGCTTGTTCTCTAAATGAACTGAAATGGAATTTACCAACAACTATTAATTATGCCAGTTATTACATTCAGATTTCACTCTGAAGTTCACAACTTAGCACACTAACAATTATTGGACTGCTTTCCTCTTCTAACAACACCTATCCCCGACAACGGTGCCAAAAATGATGAGTGTCGTTGTTCATTCATCATTTAATCATTATGTGTGTCAATCCAGGGCGGTGTCCAAGGCTATATACGAAAGAAGGCTCCAACAGGTTAAAGATTAGTTCATTCAAAAAATAGGCTTTATTGATGGATCAGTTAGCATTTGGGGAGTTTGTTGTGACCTCTAACTCCTAAGAACTGAAATTAACTTCTATTTACTTTGCAGAAATAAAATTGCAGGAAATGAAATTGCAGAATCTGAAAATGACAGAAAATGAAATGTTGCTAAATTGAAAGTGACAGAAAAGTAAATTGCAGAATTGAAAACACACACACTTGCATGAAAGTAAATCAACTAGAGAATTTAAAATTAGAATTTTAATCTATTGCAAAATTAAATCAACAATAAAATACTAGAAATTTTGATGAAAATTGAAAAAATAGTAAAATGAAGATGAAAAATATTGAAATTGTATGTAAATACAGGAAAATGTTGTCAAATGCTAAAAATCTGTATTGAAAATTACTAAAGAAATGAAAATGGCAGAATTGCTAACTCTGAGAAGAATTAACAAGATATTTATCAGAAATGCCTTCCTCTGGCCTACAAGTGGCCCTTGCTTCCAGAACCAGAAGAAGGTGAGGAGTTATGCTAAGAAAATCTAAATATTAATCATCAACTTCAACATGCCAATTGATAACTAAAGATTGCACCTTTTTATTCAATCTGAAAATGCATTACAGTAATGCAGGAAAAACCTACAAATTATTGTTCTGCTACAAAAAAACTTCACTCTATGCTAATTTTTCTATATATCTATCTCCTATATCTATATGCTCAACCATGCTAGGAGCTTTCTTATTTATAATATAATGTTGATATGCTTGGTTACTGATTTGTAGGGATTTACAACTGATTGCATAACTGTTTCCTAGAATGCAGGAATTTGCTTTGTCAAAACTTTATCCATTCATCCTTGTTGGGCTGCATTTGTTGAGGAAATCACGTTAAGATGAGTTGGGACAACCTCCTGGTCAATTGCCAATAATTTCCTCCACTGATTTGTCGCTTTTTGACCACTTTCGGTTGTTCCTGCGCTATTCCCTATTCCTGCGCCAGAATAACAGGCAGGTGACAATTCATTGCTTATCTGCACTCCAAACGCATAGGGAGGAAGTTGTTGACCATTTGGATTGTTTTCCCTTATCTTGTACACCCTTCTGCATTGGTGGCATGTGCTGGAGTGACTGATTCCAAGCCTTGCTATATATGTACAGCTGGCTAGAATTTGCATGACTATGTCCTTTTACCAAATTTCTTGCATTTTAGCCTTTTGACTTGTTGCTTCCATTTGCATCACGTGGCAGTGTTGTCAGGTGGAGAAAGAGTCATGCCTATTCTCCCTCAACTATTTCCAAGCGTTTACCTCTTCTTTATTTGACAAATTCCATGCCTTCCTTCAAAGTGACAGGTGGCTGGAATTTGTATGGACTGTGACCTGTTGTTTCCAGCTGCCAAAACATGCCCAGATGCCCTTTTGGAGTGCTCATAACTTGTTCATCGTAACTCCATTTTTTACCAAATTATGTCCACGTGTTCTTGGTTATATGAACAACATTGGGTTAAATTTTCAACTCTTAATTCCTCATAAATTACTCCCTGCATCGCTGTCAAGTTGGCCTTTAACACAGATTTTTACAAGCATTTCCAGCTGTCAAAAAGTGTGAAACTGCCATTTTGCAGGCCCCATAACTTCCAGGTTACTTGTCCATATGCCTTCAAATTTGGGCCATGTTTTCTCTATATTATGAAGTACCATTGGTATGAATTTGGTACCTTAACTCACTCTGGATCATTCCCAGTAGATCCGCCAATGTTCCCTTTAACGCAGATTTGCACCTGTTAACAGCTCCAGAAAAGACTAAGGCATGAACAATGAGCGCAGGAATGAACAATGAGCGCAGGAACGATGTAACCTTCATAACTTTTTATCTACAGCTCGGATTGACTTGCTTCAAAAAGCAAAGTTGTAGTTCTTGATGAGAGGAATCTATTCATGCCATCAGAATGTAATTGCAATACATGTTTTATTTACTACCTAATCAACTGAAATAAGTGCATAAAATGTTGAAAATAGTCAAAACAGAGGTATAATGTTCCAAACATAAAATCATGCAAACATGTAACAAATAACATATTCTAATCACTATTTGGCACTTTAACTTTGTCATATTTAATATTATGGCAGTTTTTATATGTCAACCATAGTGTAATAATGAGGCATTTCTAGGCCTCATCAGTTTATATTACCTAGCTTTGTGTTTATTTTTCCTTTCACTCTTATTCTATGTATAATTTAGAATCAAGCCTTAAGTATTTTGTTAATGGCATTCAAGCCTCATTTTTTCTAGCATCTCTATAAATTATGATATATAGGAAGTTGTTACTAATTTCACTCTATCATATTTCTTATGTAGTTTGAATGCTTATATGTTATATCGAAACCATGTTCAACTTCTAACTATTAGTATAATAATGCATGTGTTAAATTTATTTTAGATATATAGAAGAATATTTTTTATCTTGGAACATCACATCTGTTATCTTAGGTTTTTTTTATAAATCTCTTATGCTTTTCCTTTTATAAATGCAACTAAAGTATGAATAATGTGTTAAATATCATATTAGATGAGAATCCAACCTTAGCAAAATCCTATAGGTTACCCCATGAGTGCATCCTATGCTCATAGAGTTTCTTGATTGTGTCTCTCTACATGAAGCACACGTGTCAAAGACTTCTAGCCACTACAATTGACTACAATATTTTGATATACCAATAATTTGTCTGGCATGCCTAGTGGGATGAATCTAATCTATGACTCACCCTATAATGACCCACTCGTTACCCAACTCAAATCAATCCAAGAGAGAGTAATTTTTTTTTTACATAACATAATTATCCTTAATGTAGAGTTGATAATCAAGGATAATTTTATGATGCAATAAAGCTAAATTATTCCCATTCATTAAGGCAATAAGCTACCAAGATATTTATGACATGGTCAGTGTCAACTCTTGTGATACGAGTGACTAGTTCCTATCAAACCTTATGTACCTTTATGATATAGGAAGGCCAAGATATTTATCAACTTATTATAGTCTATAATTCATCCCTTGAATTATCTTTCTCTCCTTTAATTAATTCCACATACTTAATTAACCAATCAAGTCTCAGTCATGAAGCTTATTCCTTAATTGCTCTTATCAAAATCATTACTTGATCATTAATCATTTCCATAGCAACATAACCTCACACATTATTAAACAATGTAATAAAGTTATCTCATTCATTTATATATGATTATAATAAAGGATATATCTATGAACATTGCATGTAAACATAAATCATTACATCATTATTCAAATGAATACCATTTCAATAACCATCTCATGGAAATGTAAATACAATATCCATACTAGATCTATAAAGCATCAATTGCAAGATCACAAGATAAAGATTCATAACACATCATATATCCTAGGAACCCTCATGGGGAATAAACCCAACCTCAAAAATATCTCCTCACATTTCATAAATTCATTTGTTTCAATTTACAATGATATAAAGGAATCCTAAAGATCCCTTTTCTAAATCATCAATAAATATCATTAATACAATGAATCACATAAGAATATCATGATTCTTATGTCCCAAAATTATGAAATTATCATTGGATTCATAAATAGAACCTCATCATTCCCTCAAGAATGAATCTCACATTCCCCATTCAATATTAAAAGGATATATATCATCCCATGCAATCTAAGAAGAGATCCAATAATCCCTTCAAGAATGAATCCCACATCTATTCTTTCTAAATAATTTACTTTTCCATAAAATGAATTCTCAAATGTAAACATACGTTCATATTCAATGAAATTCTAAAGCAATCATGTAATTATCAATTTAATTTACCAAAGCACATTAAAAGAGAAAACCCCATAGTTTCCTCTATAATTTCTCCATAAAATTGTTCTTCATTTTTGTTACAATTTCTCCCTAAAATTGTACCATAGTCCATCAAGTATTTTTCCACAAGATTATGTTACAAACTTTACACAAATTTGTACTATAGTTCTTCATTAATCATTTCACAAGATTATACTATAGTTCCTACAAATTTTTCTCAAATTTGTACTATAATATTTCTATAAGATTACACTATAGTTTCCCTTACAAATTTCCCACAAATTTGCACTATAATATTTCCACAATATTACACTATAATTCCCTACAAATTTTCCACAAATTTTTACTATAATATTTCCACAAGATCCTACTATAGTTCCTACAAATTTTCTATAAATTTGTACTATAATCTCTCCACAATATTACACTATAGTTCTTACAAATTTTCCATAAATTTGTACTAAAATATTTCCACAAGATCCTACTATAGTTCCTACAAATTTGTACTATAATATTACCTCAAGATTACACTATAGTTCTTACAAATTTTCCACAAATTTGTACTATAATATTTCCACAAGATTACACTATAGTTCTTACAAATTTTCCACAAATTTTTACTATAATATTTCCACAAGATTACATTACATTTCCCTACAAATTTTCCATAAATTTGTACTATAATATTTTCACAAGATTACATTATAATTCCCTTACAAATTTTCCACAAAATTTTACTATAAATTTCCACAAAATTCCCTACAAATTTCCACAAATTTTGTACTATAATATTTCCAACAAGTTTACACTATAATTTCCTACAAATTTTCCACAAATTTGTACTATAATATTTCTACAAGATTACACTAAAATTCCTACAAATTTGTACTATAATATTACCTCAAGATTACACTATAGTTCTTACAAATTTTCAACACATTTGTACTATAATATTTCCACAATATTACACTTTAGTTACAAATTTTCCACAAATTTGTACCATAATATTTCCACAAGATTACATTACATTTTCCTACAAATTTTCCATAAAATTTGTATTATAATTTTTCCACAAGATTACGTTATAATTCCCTTACAAATTTTCCACAAATTTGTAATATAATCTTTCCACAAGATTCCCTACAAATTACCACAAATTTGTACTATAATCTTTCCACAAGTTTACACTATAATTCCTACAATTTTTTCTCAAATTTTTACAATAGTTCTTTAGTATTCTTTCCACAATATTTGGCTCATTTTATATGCCACCTAATTGGGTCAATCCTAGGATTTATTAAAACCACTATGCTAAGGGAGCATGGAAAAAAAATTAGTCAAAATTGATTAGACGTTTTTGGCAGGACTGCCTAAACTTCCAAACTCGTTTCGGCCATATCTCACTCATTTGGACTCAGATTGAGCTGAAATTTTGAGGGTATATGCCTGAAAATCCCTAGAATGTCTCCACAAATTTTCATATCATTTTGAGCAACATAGATCCTAGCACATCTCTATGTGTGAACGAGATATTTGGCAAGCGGCTATGCGAGGGTTTCATCTGGGTTGAGTGTAAGCAGCTCTAGAGGTTGGTTTTTAGGGCATTCGGGCCCTAACGGCCAATATTTTTGTGGTTTATGCTCAATATTTTAGCAAGAAATATTGTAGGGGATACAATATAGGTTAGAAATTTATCTTTCAATAGATCATACTGTGAACTTGAGTGACAACGGCTTCCAATTTGCTACACAAAAGAAAAATGAAAACCATACCTTTCCATGACATCTAGGGCAAGGATTAAAGAGATCATAAAATAAGTTTCAAGAAGTTTATCAAAAAATGGCTCATATCTCAAGTGAATATGGTGCTAAGGTGCACCCACAAAATAATTCTACTATGAAAACCCCTATCAAGGGTAAGAATTTTGAAGAATCAGTCCCAAAAATGAATTTTAGGGATGCCCTTCATGGTGGACAGCCTCAACACAATGCTAATATCAATATTAGGGCTTCCCATAAACCTCTAAGAATGCCTAATATTGATCCCAAGAAAATGAAGTCAGGATGTCTTAAAGCAGATGATGGAACTCCTATTGTTAAGCTTGATATGGGTAACATTCAAACTAGCATTGAAGATTTAGAAAAAAGAGGACTAATTTGTCGGTTCATGGGTTTTCATCTAAGTCTATCTTCTTTCAAAGCCTGGGCTGCAAAAAGCTGGAAAACTAAAGGTGAATTACAAATCTCTATTTATCCAAATGGTTATTTTATTGTTTTATTTGTTAATAATGAAGATAGAGAGAAAACTTTTCAAGGGGGTCCTTGGTTTTTTGGAAGGGCGGGTTTTTTCATGAAGCCCTGCCATACTAAATTTAAATTTGAAGAAGAGATGCTTTCTATAGCTCCCATGTGGGTTAGGCTCTTTGGCCTCCCTATTGAATTTTGGAATCCTACTATTTTTTCTTCAATTGGAAACTCTTTAGGAATTTTTATGATGACTACTGATTGTACTCAAAATTTTGAACATATTATTTATGCTCAAATTTGTGTTTTAATGGATTTTGACAAACCCCTACCTAAAAATATCACATTACAATTTGGGGAAGACACTTGGGAGCAAGTAGTGGACTATGAGAACATTCCTTTTCGTTGTATAATTTGCCATGAATATGGTCATTTGGCCAGTGCTTACCCAAATAAAATTCCTGATCAAAAGAAAGAAGATATAAAATCAGCAGGTTTCCAAATACCTAAGAAGAAGAACACTTAGAAAAAACCAGTTATGAAGGATCAATCAAATTCATCTGCTAATATGTTTGAAATCCTTTCCACAAATGATGTCCCAAGTGAGGAAGAGGAAATAATGGAAACTAAAATCTTAGAAACACAATTTAAATATGAAGGGAAGAACTCAAAGACAAACCAAAAAATCAAAGGTTTTCAACAGAAAAAAAAGGAGAAAATTTACACAAGAAAAACAATATTTCAAATGTCAAAACTTCAAATAATGCAGGTCCCAATATAGACTCCGTTGAACCATCTAGTAAAATTTTGGCTGTGTACGAGCATTCTTCAAGGTTAGAAGCCATCTTAGATTCAATTGGAATAAGTCAAGAAACAGGGAAAAAAAATTGAATATGGATTCTAATCAAAAAGTAGGTCACAAGACCAATCAATATCATATGGTAAAAGAAGGTGAAAATCTTGTAGAGGAAGGTAAGATTAATGCCCTTCCCAAATTTTTTAGCCCTAGTATTAATGAATATCATCACTTAGAATATTAGAGGACTCAAAGGGAGTCTTTCAAAACAAAATAAAATTAGAAGAATGATTCAGATAAATCATCCACATCTTGTTTTCCTTCAAGAAACAAAGATGTCAATGGAGGATATGGACTTAATTGCCAGTAAAATTTGGCTAGCTAGAAAAGTGGTTTCCCTCAATTCCCAAGGGACTTCGAGTGGCATTACTTGTCTTTGGGACCCAAAAGAGGTAGTTATTCACCATATGGTTGGCAGTTGGGGTTTGTTGGCTATAGCTATTCAAAGTAGACATTCCAACTAGATTATGCTTTGCATTACTATTTATGCTCTGAATTCTTTGGAGGGAAAAAGAAGACAGTGGAAGGATATTACTCATATTATCTCTCATTTTTCTAAATATTGGATCTTGATCGGAGGAGATTTCAATACCATCCTCTCTCTGGATGAGAAAATGGGGGGAAATAGAAATTTGGACAAAAGCACTGACCTCATGAGTGAATATATTGCAAACCTCCATCTTGTGGATATCCAACCAGATAATGGCCTTATGACTTGGTCTAACAGAAGGCAAGGCTTAGCTTATATAATGGAGAGATTGGATACGTTTTTGCTCTCTAAAAATTTCTTAATCCATGGTCACATTCGAATCATTGGCCAGTCATGGTGGAAATGTGGAAAACCAATGTGAATTTCTCTCCTTTTTGTTTTCAATTAATGTGGCTTAGAGACATTTCCTTCAGATCTCATGTGCAACAATGATGGAAGGAAGGTAAACCTAGGCATGAGACTAAGATGTTTTGTTTTGCCAAAATACTGCAATACATTAAATTCAAAATCAAGACTTGGAACTGGAAAGAGTTTGGGGATGTTCATAAAAAAAATATGAAGTTATTACTCATATTGAAAATTTGAATAAGAAAATCCATTTAGATGGCCTCACAGAGAAGAGAAGTGCAGATGAAATTAAACTCACAACTCAGTTAGAGGAATGGGAAAAAAGAGAAGAAATCTTATGGAAGCAAAAATCTAGAATTCAATGGCTCAAAGAAGGAGATCGAAACACAAATTTCTTCCACAAATCTCTTCTAGCTCAAAGATCTCACAACTTTATTTCTTCCTTAAAATCAGATTTTGGAGATTTTGTTTATACATGGGATGGCATGAACTCTATTGTTGTTGATTACTTTTCCAATATTTTTTTTGCTACTCCTCTTGATGCAGCTTCACAACAAAATGTTCTTCAAGCAATCCCTTCTCTTATCACTTCTGAGGAGAACTCTATTTTGACTACTCCTATTACTATCAATGAGCTTCAACAAGTAGTTTTTAAAATACAAAAATGGAAAACCCCAGGTCCTGATGGTTTTCCCATTGAGTTCTACCAAAAGTTATGGGATATCCTTCATGTTGATTTATTAGAGGTGGTGGAATAAGCCAGGAAATCCAAAGAAATTTTGAAGGTTATCAATAAAAATTATATTACTCTTGTTCCAAAAGCTCAAGAGGTTGATCATATCTCAGCTTTTAGACCTATTGCTTTATGTAATGTTCTTCTCAAAATCATTACTAAAATCATGGTAGAAAGGTTGAAGCCTCTTTTGCATAAGATTATTTCCCTAGAGCAAGGGGGTTATGTGGAAGGACGCAAAATAGTAGATGAGATATTTCTTGCTCAGGAAGCCATCCATTCCATGGATATGCAAAATTCTCCTTCCATGTTCATTCGGTTAGACTTATCCAAAGCTTAAGACAGAGTGGATTGGCACTTCCTTATCAAATTTTTGAGGCAATTTGGTTTCTCTAAGGATTGGATGGATTGGATTATGGGATGTATCTCTTTAGTTTCCTACTTTGTTCTTATCAATGGCAGACCTTCTCAGTCTTTCCCAACTTCTAGAGGTATTAGGCAAGGTGACCCGCTATCCCATTATTTCTTGTTGAATGCTTGGGTAGGACTATAACCAAAAATAAGGAAAACAAAACCCTTGAGGGAGTTACCATTGCTCATGGAGCTAGACCTATATCTCATCTTCAATTTGTGGATGACTCTACTATTTTAGGTAAAGCTACAATTAAGGAAGCTTCTAATATTAAGCAAATCATTACCTATTTTTCTAAGGCTACTAGGCAGTTGATCAATGAAGACAAATCTAAAGTTATTTTCTTTCACTGCTCTACTAGACAGGAATCAATGGTCTTTGATAAATTAAGATATAATAAGACCTCTCTTCCAATCACTTATTTAGGTATTTCCATAAATATTCAAAGGTAGAAAAATAAATATTGGAATTGGTTGTTGGACAAAGTCAAGAAGAAAATTGGAAAGTGGACCAACAAGTGGCTTTCTTCTGGGGGTAGAATCACCTTGGTAAAATTAGTCCTTCAAGCTATTCCTATTTATGTTTCTTCCATTTTGAATATCCCAAAGGATGTTCTTCGAGAATTAGATCAAATCAGTCATTGTTTCCTTTGGAGTGGTACTAAGGAGAAAAGAAAATGGGCCTTGGTGAAATGGGATACTTTATGTCTTCCTAAGAGTGAAGGGGGATTAGGATTCCAGTCTTCAATTAATAACAACAAAGCTTTAGCTGCTAAATTATATTGGAGGATTTTGCATAACCCCAATGCTCTTTGGGCCAATAATATCCGTGCTAAATATGCTGAGAAAAAAAGTCTTGAAGACCTTGTTTGCTATCAACTTCCTACCAAAGGTTCTCCCATTTTAGCAGTTCTTAATGCTGGTGAGGATTTGATAAATAAAAAATTATTTTGGATCATTCATAATGGTCAACATGCAAATTTTTGGATAGATTCTTGGGATGGTCACAAGCCTTTGATAACTTAGTTTCTCGATTGGAGGCCTTGGATGGAGGAGCTTCACCGAGCTAATTGGATAAAGGTGGCTAATTACTATCGGTACCATATTGGTAATTCAAAGGTTGGTAGATATTGGATCCCTATTGAGGAATGGCCTATTCAAATCCCAGAAAGGCAAAGACAAGATATCCAAGGCATCCTTCATATGAGATCTCTCTCTTGGTCCCATGAAAAAGATTGTTTTGGATGGAAAAACACTACTAAGGGTGAGTATTCAGTTCCTCAAGTTTATTTGACCTTATGCCATAATAATCCCAACCATTATTCTGACATATTTTCTCGATTGTGGGCTCAAAATCTTTGGCCTAAGGTGAGGTTCTTTAATTGGATTTTATTGCATCGTAGGGTGCTTACTGGTGAGCAACTTATGAAGCATGGTTTTCATGGCCCTTTTAGATGTGAAATGTGTGAAGAGAATGTAGAAAATATCAACCATATTTTTATTGAGTTTACTTTAGCCTCTGAGCTATGGAGGATAATGGCCACTTTACTTGGCTTACAGTTGTCCAATGTTTTTAATTTTGAACAACTTTGGAGGGATTGGCCTAACCAAGAGGGTGTTGATCATTTTATTAGGTAGTTAGTTTGGATGGGTTCTGCAATTCTTCTTTGGAATATTTGGAATGAAAGGAATAGCAAAATTTCTAATCAAGATAGGAAGGATATTCACTATATTTGGCAAAAGACCATAGCCAACTTAGTTGAATCAGTCCATCAACTCCTTAATCACCCCCAAAACTCCCACCAAATATGGGATCAAGTGATGCAAAGATTGAAGATTAAATATTCTAAGGGGAACCAACTTAAATGGAATGTGAGTATTAGTAAGATGGATAGGACTAGAAATTGGCAACCTCCTCCTAAGGATTTTGGAAAAGTCAATACTGATGGAGCCTCTAGACGGAACCCTGGAAAATCCAGTGTGGTAGGAATTGGTAGACTTTCAAATGGCTCCCTGGTTTTTACTTTTGCTGAGAATTTGGGTATTATTTCCATTAACCTTGATGAGGGGTATGGTATCCTCAGAGGCCTTCAGGAGGCTACTAAGTTTGGATGGGAAAATGTGTTTGTTGATTCTGACTCTCAAATTATGATTAATCTCTTGAAGACTCCTTCTAAGAATCATAAGGTGGATTGGAGAATAAAAAGAATTATTGAGAAGATTTAATTAATCCAGATGGGATTTTTGAAAGTTGATTACAATCATGTGGTCGAGAGATCAAAACAAGAGTGTTGATGCTTTAGCTAATTGGGCTTTGGACAAAGGTGATCTTACTTGTTATGGCCACCCTCCTATATGGTGGGCTTCTCAAATTAGGGAAGCTCTTCTTTCTATCATTTCTTTGGATGGCTCCAGTTCTGAAGGTACCTAGTTTCTTCTTGTTTTTTTTTTTGTTTGCTTCTCTTTGGTTCATTCAGTTTTTTTTAGTTCCCTAGCTCATTCTATTCTTTATTTTGTTTCCTCCATTGATTATTGCCTTAATAGTCTTATGGTCTAGATAGGTCATTGTTTTGTTCAATTTTTTTTTTTCTTTTTTTTTTTTTGTTTTTTTTGTTTAGTTTTTTAAGGTGGGTGGGTTCTTTTGTTTTGTTTTTTTTTTGTGTTCTTTGTGTTGTTTTTTGTTGTTCTTGTGTTTTTTTTGTTTTGTTTTTTTTTTTTTATGTTTTTTGTTATTTTTCTTGTGTTTTTTTCGTTCTTGTTCTTGGGTTTCTCTTTGTTTGTGTTATTTCGTGTTTTTATGTGTGAGTCTTTTCTATGTTTTTTGCTTTTATTTATTGTCTGTTGTTGGTTTTTTTTTATTTTTATTTTTATTTTATTATTTTAAATTTTTTAGGTTTTGGTTGTGTTTATTTTTCATGTTTTTTTGGGTTATGACTTTGTAGTGTTCTGTTGTTTGTCTTTTTTGTGTTTTGTTATGTGGTTCTTGTGTTTTTCTATGTGGTTTGTGTTGTGGTTTCTTTTATCTTATTGTGATTGTTTGGTTGTGCTTTTATTTTTGACACACTCAAGGAGCATGTTTTTTATTTTATTTTATTATTTTTGTTGTTATTTACTTATTTTTAAATTGGTTTTGTGTGTTTGTTTGCTCCTTGAGTATGTCAAAGTTGGTAGTCCAGGTCCGAGTCCTAGGCATTTTTGGTGGAATGGATACCCCTGCATCCTTGGGTCTTATCTGAAAGTGGCATCCCTTTTGGGATGTTTTCCACAAATAAAAAAAAAAACTGCATCAATCCTTGGTTTTCAAGTTTTGCTTTCCATTTTCCTTTTTATAGCATAGTACATTAAGTGCTCTATAACCTTAAAATCTAAAGGTTAAAATTATAAATGAAAAGGATTATTAAATAAATTATTAAACTAGTAAAAACCTTCAAAAGGATTATTCAAACCAAAAAGGGTTGTTATCAAGGTAAAATATTTCATAATCTAACGTAAGTTGATTCAGCCAATCATGTTCAACTATATTCAAACCTTGAGCAACCATCCAATGACAAGTCAACCTTAGTGTCTGGTGATAGGTGATTTAGTCTCCATGACTAAGATGACCACCATAGTGTGGTCATTTAATTATAGGTAGTTTCCCCATTATAAAAGCTTCTACATGCTCACATAGGATGCATGTGGGACAATATTCCCCACTTTATTTTAAATAGTTTTACATATTTATGCCCTCGAAACCAACATCATCACATTCTATCAGCATGAATTTTTAGGAGCGATTACACTAACTGTTAGGTCACATTACACATGATCAAAGGTAGGCGAAGTTTCTAGGTGAGGCTACAAGCCTTTAGATGCCAAGAACATTTTATATTGCCTTTTCCCTATAACTCAGTGCATGTGGGACAAAGGTTATATTTTAACAGAAATAAAAACTCATCTCTCTAGAACTCGACAGCTCAGAGGTAAGAGTGGATGGCCTCAAACCTCCTAATAATTTCCAAATAGGACCTTTCACTTATGATATTTTAAGTTAATGGTTTAATGCCATATTATTTTGTTCAAGCCACTAATAACTCATTGTCAACACATAAATAAACTATATTACCCTTATAATAAAATTGACATACTTAAAATGTATAACTTACAGAAGGAGGATAAAGCTAAATATTCCAAATGATCAACAATGACTAGTTTCAGACATAGATTACAATTGATTACAGTGATCAGTTGTAGTGAGGACTTTTTAATAATAACATTCTAATGGTAAATCATCAATAAAATCAATGTAGCTGCAACGTAAGCAATTAAAATTTGTTGCAACACCAAATAGACACTTTCACCAATGAATTTGATGAATTTGAAGTAATTACAAGGTTGATGTGTGTCTCTAGAAGATGTTACAGAATGCTATAATGATTCACAGGTTATAGAATACAAATTGTGACTAGAAAAACTGAGTATACATTAACAAAAGTACCAACATTCAAATGTTTTAGACTATCTTATACAAACATTGGTATTACAATCAGATCAACATCATAGGTATTCCAAATCATTTAGCCTATAAACCATTAATAAAATAAAATTAAACCATAACTTATACAATGGAAAGATCCAACCTTATAAATATTTTTGGGTTGGATTAATCTCCACTTCTTAATCTCCCAAGGAAACCTCCATGATTTCTTCCAAGGCTACCTATCCATTCCTCCTTTTTCTCCTTCCCCCAAGCTCTTTCAATAATAAGTATATATAGACTTTAGATATGCCCTTTGTTTGAAAATTCATGCTAGGTAAAGATAATAGGAAGGATCTAAGAAGAAACAAATTTCTGCCATATGGAGACTAAAATGGTCATGGCTCAATTTTTCTCCTTCTATTACCCCTTGGCTCAATTTTTCTCCTTTTACAACTCAGTCCAATTTTCTACCTCTTCTAGAATTCAACTACATTTTTCTTTCCCTTATAGAAGTCCTCTTTTCTAATTTATTTTTTCTTTCATTTTTACCATTTTTTAATAATAAAATTATTAATTAATTAATTACCATGTAGGTATTATAGACAATTAGGTAAATTTAAAACAATAATCAATGTCAATTATTAACATTCTCTTTTTTTTGCAGGGATTTATCTCTAACAAGCATCCCTATTTTGGTGGTTTAATTTCCCTGCCATCCTTGAGAGTACCTATACCTACAAATCAAAGATATATTAGTAGTACCTTATTCAAAACATCAACTATTTTTATCAACCATAAAAACTTTATATCAACAATGAGACTTGCTAAGAGATGGTTGTGATATACTCTCCCCTTATATTAAACATAGTCCTTTGTGTTTTCCTATAAAATAAAGCATACATGAGTAACATCACAATTTTACATAATATTCACAATTCTTATTTCAAGATACACATATATCTTGAAATCCTCTTTGGAAAATCTATTTGCCATCACCAGTGCACCATCCTTGATGTCCCTCGGTTTACATTTTTAGTCAACCTATTGACTATCATGTTAAATTCATACCTCAAGAGATACAAATATCAAGTGAAATTATTAAAAGAGTCTAAGGTACACCACTTAAGACCCAAAAAATATGGAGGGTTCACTTAGCTCTTCCACTTTGATTCACCAATGGATTCAATAGTGGAAGGACAAGACTTGAACATAAGTAATCTCTAGGTATTTGATTTTTCCTTGCAAAATCTACTAGTGATAGTGATGATCATACTTACTTTGTGTAAGGTATCATTCTAATAACATTATCATCCATTGATAATGACTACACTTACTCCACATATGGTGTCATTCCTAAAAGTATTTGTAGACACCTAATACATGCCATATTGATAATACTACCTATATGGATTCCCTATAGACCATATGACCCACCTTGGGTAGCCCTAGGGCTCAAACAATGGTTTTCACCATTCAAACAAGGGATATTTATCTTTACAACCCTAGTCATCCCTCCAAGGGATGGCTTCTAGAGGTCATCTTACCAAGATATGATCCCCAGTCAAGGTTGTCCCACCTCAATATGGCCATGCCAAAAGCAAGATTAAAAAGAGAGTGGGACATAACTGGTAGCTAAAATTACCAGTTAAACCCATGCATGAACTTACACTACAATTTAGCACATGCATGAACCAAAATTAAAACAATTGTATGATGGAATTAGTTTACATTTAGATTTTGAAGATAGGCATTCATTTTTCTTAATGCAAACTGCATATTCACTTTTTTATGTGAAATGTGGTACTATTATTAAATTCCTTTCAAGGAATTTATATAATAGTGCTTATCCCTCATTCAAAAGATACAAAGTTATTGAATTTCCAAGCAATGAAGTGCTACCAAAATTTCACCACAGAATTTCACATCTCAAAGGGTTACCATACCAAGTTTTCAACCCTGTTACTATCAAAATCTATGGTGTTGAGTTGCTTCACAGACTAAAATCATACTTGCATATTCTACATGATCCAATATTACCACTTTTGTTGTTTATTGAACCCATCAAGTTGCTTCCACAAAGCACACCAATCCACTAAAAAAACCTAGGATCAAACCCAATAATTTCCTTGCATAGGCCATGAGAAAATAATCATAAATTCATGGTTGTCTTGCTCAAATATGGCCTATAGGTATGACCATCCCACCCTGAGATGGCCCTAAGGAAATGATCTATTTGCTTGATTTATTTTTAGTAGATATTGGTAGTATTGCTTTTATTATTTCTTAGATCAACTGTAATTTAATTTATTGCACACACTTGTTTTGTTTTAGTCATTCATCACATATTTTATCATTAATACAAGCCTTATCTCAAAAGGCTCTACATTTGCTTTTAAAATTATTCAGTTTTCTTATGTGCAGGTTATAGATTTCTATGAGTAAGGAAGAGCGCAAGAATATAATATCATCAACAATTGTGGTGGTCATTAAAAACTGCTCCAACAGTTCATGAATGCAAGAAAAATCTTGCGTAGTGCACCCATTTATTCATGAATGTAATTCATTGTATCAAGAATCCCTCAAAGGGATCTCTTTGTAACCTACTTGAAAAATAATTTAATGATTAATAAAAGGGAAATCATTATATATATTGTTTGTCATTATGGTGGTTATAATTGCTATATCTTCACTTTAATTTTATTTATACAGGTAACACGATTTTTTAGCATTTTAGTGGTGATCATGGTGGGACATAGTCCTTGTTTTATATTCATGTTAGACTCACAATGACACTGAGAGGGGGGGTGTGAATCAGTGTAGCTCTTTAAAACTTAAATCTTAAATTCTTAAAGCCAAAACAATGAAAACTTAAAACCAAATAAAGCAAGTATAACAAGAGAGCATCACACAACACAAGATGTACTGAGGTTCACCAATTTGGCTACTCCTCAAAAATTACTGTTTGGAATACCATCCAAATCCAGCCTTTGCAAAGCACAACTTTACAATCAATTTACCAGCACCCACTGGAAGGAGCACCAACCCCTGATTTATCTGCACTAACAAAAATGAGCACCAAACCCTAATTTATCTGCACTAATAGAAAGGAGCACCAACCCCTAATTTATTTGCACTAACAAAAAGGAGTACCAACTCCTGATTTATCTGCACTAATCAGAAAGGAGCACCAACCCCTAATTTACCAGCACCAACTGGAAGGAGCACCAACCCCTGATGCCAAGCACTAACTTGGACTTCAATTATGAAACTAGAAGATTGACATAGAAATACCTTCACTTTTACAAGACCTTGACTGGTCTATTGCTTACTCAACCTCTCTCACAATTCACCCAACACACATCCATCTTGCTCGCCTATCATGCACCTCTCGCTCTCCTCTCGCTCACTTCGCAAGATAAAATTTACGACACTTTAATCCCTCGCTCACACTAAATTCTCCAGGCAACACTCCTTTTATAATCATCCTCTCTTTGTAACTCCAATTGTAACTCCAGTTGTAACTCCTTTTGTATATTTTGAGAAGGCATTTCATCAAACACATCACATGCAAATAATTGACACCATGTTCTCTTACCATGACTGTTCATTTTCTCAGTCATGACAGTTTGTTTTCTCTTTGCATGTTTGTTCGTTTTCTCTTTGCATGATTGTTCATTTTCTCTTTGCATGTCTGACTGTTCATTTTATTTTCCCTTGTGCATGCATTTGTTTTCTCCTTCGATGACTATTCATCTTCTTCTTCATGACTGTTCATTTTCTTTTTAATGACTGTTCATTTCTATTTTGAGGCTTTTCTTGAGTCACAAAAATGCGACATGTCGCGATATCACGACACTTTTGTTACTCTGCCTTCCTACCCTTTTCGAGTTGCAAAAATACGACATGTCGTGATATCATGAAACTTTTTATTTCTCTGCCTACCTACCCTTTTTGAGTCGCAAAAATGTGGCATGTCGGTATATCGTGACACTTTTTCTTTCTCTGCCTTCCTACCCTTTCCAAGTCACAAAAATGTGACATGTCGTGATATCGTGAAACTTTTTCTTTCTCTTCCTTCCTTCCCTTTTCAAGTAACGAAAATGTGACATGTCGCGATATCGTGACACTTTTTATTTCTCTTCCTTCCTACCCTTTTCGAGTCATGAAAATGCGACATGTCATGATATCCTGACATTTTTTCTTTCTCTTCCTTCCTGCCCTTTTCGAGTCACAAAAATGCGACATGTCGCGATATCACGACACTTTTTCCTCCTTACATTTTCTCTTCGCTTTGGACCACAAAAATGCAACATGTCGCTATCGCGACACTTTTTTCTCTCTACTCTTTCTCTTTGCTTTGGACCGCAAAAATGCTACATGTCATGATATTGCAACACTTTTTCTTCCTTGCATTTTCTCTTCACTTTGGACTGCAAAAATGCAACATGTCGCGATATCACGACACTTTTTCTCTCTGCTTTTTCTCTTTGCTTTGGTCTGCAAAAATGCTACATGTCACGATATCGTGACACTTTTTCTTCCTTGCATTTTCTCTTTGCTTTGGCCCATGAAAATACAACATGTCACGATATCGTGACACTTTTTCTCCTTGTATTTTCTCTTCTCTTTTTGGCCATGAAAATGCAACATGTCACGATATCGCGACACTTTTTCTCCTTGATTTTTTGCTTCTCTTTTGGCCATAAAAATGCAACATGTCGTGATATCATGACACTTTTTCTTCCTTGCTTTTTTGCTTCTTTAGCATATGGGTCACTTTCGTCTTCTTGGACAACCTGTAACAACTTCACCCAAACATCAAAAAACATCCTTATAAGCATTTAACATCACTGTACATACTCTGAGTAACCTCTGAACTCCTATCCACTGCATCAACCGATCTATCTGACTGTGTTGACAACAATGACAATATTGTCGCTGCACCTTGCTCAACAATATCCCCCTTTGGAATTGTTGGCAACACACGTGCAATTTCTTGTAACTCTTCTCGAATTTCCTGTAACTCTTCTGCAATTTCCTGTAACTCTTCTCCCCATTTGACAACAATATGAAAGGGCTACTACAGACTCCCACTGAGTCCATGCACAACATTCTCAGGCAAAAATTATTACACTTAGCAAAAATTACAAATATGAGAAAAAAGATAAACAAATACACAAATGCTCCCCCTGAGAATGTGGTCTCGATAGCTAGTCAATTCTTGGGAAGCATGACCACTCCCAATTTATTGCGAAGGTACTCAAATACTTCCTTGGGCAATGGTTTTGTGAAGATATCCGCTACTTGCTTTGTTTTTGGAACAAAATCCAGCTTTACCTCTCCTTTTGCAAATTTCTCCTTCAAAAAGTGATATCGAATAGCAATATGTTTTGTGCAAGAATGCATAACCAGATTCTTTGAGATATTAATGGCACTGGTGTTATCACACTTAATTGAAATTGGCTCACTGAAGTTAATACCTAGATCTTTCAAGGTTTTTTTCATCCATAATACCTGTGTACAACATGCTATCACTACAATAGATTTTGCCTTTGTTGTGGATAAGGATTCTGACTCTTGTTTCTTGTTGTGCCATGCGACCAACCTATCTCCAAGATAGAATGCATCGCCACTGGTACTCTTTCTGTCATCTACACATCCTGCCCAATTTGCATCTGAATATGCAATAAGGGTGAAATCCTTACCTTTCGGATACCATAACCCATACTCCATAGTACCCTTGAGATACCGAAGAATCCTCTTCGCTGCTATCACATGAGTCTCCTTGGGACTAGCCTAAAATTGTGCTACCATGCATACTGCCTACAAAATATCTGGTCTGGTAGCTTTTGGTCATCAAATCTGCCTAGGAAAGGATTTTGGGTGAGTGTATGCGCCCTAGACCTGGACCAACATTGAAAGGCCGAAGGGAAGAGATGCCCTTCGTGCCAATCTCTGGAGAAAGGCCGGCTCCTATACTAAACTACTTGGGTGTTTGAAGATAAGAGTGCAGGAAAGAGATAAAAGGAGTTAGGGTTAGAGAAATAAAAAGGGGAAGAGAGATCGATGATTTAAGGTGGGAGAGAACAGGAAGCACGATCACTAACAGACAACTTGAATGGAAGCAAAGAACACCAAGAATAAATGAAAGAAACGTAATATCAACCTTCCTATGTATCCTCCAGGCGAGTTTCAGGGTACAGTCCCCGATCGCACACCGGACGCAGGGTTCAACTTTCTCAGTATGCAAACGAAGAGAGACAAAAGAATCAAGCACAGAAGGCAGCATAAAAGAAAGCCAATACGACGCTTTTCCACTCCTATGTATCCTTCAGAACGAGTTTCAGGGTACAGTCCCCGATCGCACACCGGACGCAGGGTTCAGCTTTCTCAGTATGCAAACGAAGACAGACAAAAGAATCAAGCATAGAAGGCAGCATAAAAGAGAGAAATCGAGCCCAAAGCTCTTTAGTATTAATCGCAGGACATCAAGTTACAGCAGCTTTCTTAGCAGATAGTTCCCCCCCTTTTCCATTACAATGCCTAGGTTTTTATAGAGGACCCGAGCCTCTGAGTCATAATTACATAGCAAGGAGAAGTACGCCCTCGAGCCCTGAGAATTCGGCTCCCCGAGGCTCTCGTGATCGAGCTCTCAAATCCGTTACCAAAACTGGAAGCGTGACCGGGTCAACCATGGAAAGATGCATTGATGAGCCGTCTGGACGTCCTTGGTCTCCGGGTGCGGTGCTCGAGTGGCCGCCATGCTCGCCGGGCTCTCCATCATGGCCTGATACTTCATTTTTGATTGCCAAAAATGAGCAGCGAGCTTATCGGGCACAAAAAATTGCATTTATGAGGCACTTGATCGCCTCGGGAAAATACCCGGCTTGGAATGCGTGCCCTTGAAGCGCTTCGCTAAGTCTTTATCCACAACTTCGCTTCGCAATGGTTCTGAGCCAAAGCAATAACTCCTCCTTGGTTTGTACTTCACAAAATTGAGCTTCGCAAAACTGCTTCGGGGGTGGGGAGTGCCGAAGCATATTTACTTCGCAAAACGGGCCTCTTTGTCCTTGCCACTTCGTTGACAAAATTGCTTCACTGATGCCTTGGAGAAATGCTTCGCTGCGATCCTCTTTCAAAACTATGGTTCGGGAAGATTTCGGCCGAAGCAATTGTCTTCAAAAGATGTTGCATTCTCCATGACTTGTCACTTCGGGTAGAAGTACTTCGCACGAAAGCTAGCCAAAGCAAATGCTTCGCAATGACTTTCGACGAAGTAAAAATGATTCACTGATGGAGGGGCCCGAAGTGGGTGCTTCGACAACTTTTCGGCGAAGTATTTTCAATGCTCTTTCGAGTCCCGCTTCGCTAATTTTCTGACCGAAGTATTTGCTGAAAATGCTTCGGGTGCGAAGTAGTTTCATTCTCCTTCCTTTGTATTTTACTTCGGCAACATCGCTTCACTCAAATCTTGCCTGAAGTATTTGCTGGAAATGCTTCAGGTGCGAAGTAGATTTCTTCTTCCTCCTTTGTATTTTACTTTGGCAACCCCGCTTCAGAAATCTCGCCCGAAGTATTTTCTGGAAATGCTTTGGGTGCGAAGTAGATTTCTTCTTCCTTGGCCAATTTGGACCGTGATCTGGACTTTTCTTCTTCGGCGAAGTTGTTCTTTTGGATGCCGCTTCGCTCAACTTTTGCCCGAAGTAAATATTTCGAAGTGCTTCGGGCCCGAAGTATTTCTTATCACTATCCTTGTATTCTTTTTCGGTAATACTACTTCGCAAGAAACTCTACCCGAAGCAATGCTTGAAAATGCTTCGGGTGCGAAGCTCTTCTCATTTTCCTTCGATGAAGCTCTTTTCTCTAGCTTGTTTGACAATGAAGTTCTTTCTTTTCTACTTTATATACAAAGGGGTGGCATTGGAAGCCAAAATTGCTGCAACTTTTCAAAATAAAAAAGACAACAAAGAAAAACTTTACAAAATACTGTACAAAATTTGATTTTCTTTTCTACCCCTTGAGAAATGTGACAAAATTGTCAACATTCTTGGCGGCTCACGGGGCAACGAGCTCGTCTCGATGGGAGAACCCTTTAATTTTGATCCATTGGGCCAGAGTCTTTTCCCGATCCTTCTCCTCCTTCTTCCTCTGGGAGCGCTTCCACAGCTGGTTCTTGTTCTCCTTCTTCTTCTGCTTCCTCTTCTTCTTCGCCTTCCTCTTCTGGTGCGGCCTCTTCGGGAGCAGCTTCCTGCGATGGCGACGGGGCAAGACGCTCATGGATTTTCCTCATGGTTCGACGGACCTGGGACCAGGCACTCTTCGAGAAAGGTTCTAGATCTTGTAGTGCCTTGATCAACACTCGAAATCGATCAATTTGCCCGATATCTGCATGTTGGGCTCTAGTATACAGATCATTTAGGCAGGCCATGATCTTGCAGTATCTCAAGAGGTAATCTATGATCTGCCTTTCTGTTATTGGCTCCGCCCATCCGTCTATCTCCGAGACGTCGCCTTCAAACTGAAGCCATGTTGGCTTAATCTCTTCTTTGGTCAGGAGGTTCCCATTGTCGTCTGTGAAGCTTGGGAAGCCCATGGAAGAAAGATCTTGAAAGTAGCCCATTGATGTGCGTTGCTCGTTCTCGAACATGTCTAGGAGGTCCTTCGCCTTCTATGTTTTTTGCACCTTAGAGAAGAAAGCGCGAACTATGGCCTAGGCTGTAGACCAATCCCTAGCTATCCGACTCATTGCAGGGACCTGCAAGTCTTGATATTTGGCGTTCTGGACATCGAAAGCTAGTTTGAGGCGGCCTCTAGCTTTCTGAGTTATCTGATCGATGATTGGCCCTCCCTCGATAGCGGCACTTCGGGCTTCCGTAATATAGGCCAAAATTGACAAGGCACTGGAAGCCCGAGATCTAAAATTTCTAAGCAGGTGAGAGCGAATCTCCTTGATTCTATTTCTATCAAACAGCTCCAAGCTCGCCTTTTCGAACAACTGCTGCTATGTCTGCAAGATCTTGCTTTCGAGCTCCTTGGCCTTCAGCTCGTTCTCGGCCTGCCTCTGCGCTTGTTGCTCGGTTGAACACTACAGTTGTAGTATTTGCTGCTTGAGGGTGTGTGTTTCTTTTTTCAACAGCTTGCACTATTTCTGTGAATCCTCCAGCTCGGAGCGGATCCTAGCCAGCTCTTCCTCCAACTTGATGTTGGCATTTTCTGCTTCAAACCTACGCTGATTTGCAATATTTGCGTGCGCTCGGAAGGTCTCGACCCCAACATGCATGGACAAAGACTCATTGTCTATGTTCAGGTGTTCCAGGTCTTTGGTTTTCTCCTGATAATCATAATCCGCTGGAGTCATCTCATTCAGAGGCTTCTGGACCCTGGGGACCTTCTTCACTTTGTGTAATTTTCTAGCCTTTAAATCAAAGACTGCACATTTCTCAACTTGGGCTAAAGAGCGCCCTCTTTTCTTTCTGGCCTCCTTCAGCATCTTTTCTGAGTTTTGTCGGGCCTGAAGTAGCTTTTCAGCTAGAGGACGTTCCTTTATCATAGACAACTCGGACTCAAATAAGGTCGGATCTCCAGCCACAGGGGTAAACAAATATAAGGAGTTAACGGGGAATGCCTCACCAGAAGGTTCGACGACAGGTGTAGCGGGGGCTTCGGCCAGTGGGATTATACTGTGAGTGATGGGAGAGTGGGCTAAGGGGCTTGGCGTCGGGACACTGTCTTCGCCTTGGCTTAGGATTGAAGGAACAACGAAATGGGTGGGCGAAGTGGTTTCAATAGGCTTGGCTTGGTCAGAAGACTCGGGTGGAGTGGGGCTAGGCAAAGTTGGAATGGTAATAGGCAATGCTTGGGGAGGTGATTGACCTTGTAGGGGGGAGAGAGATTGGTGATGACTTTCAACCGGGTCTACAATGGACGTGTCTGAGATCGAGGTGAAGGGGGGAGAGTGCGTACCTACGTGCCCTCCTGGCAAGGCGGCCGTGGTGACTTCTTGCGTGATCGGCTCCTGGACCTTTTGGGCTTCGGCACCTCTAACCTCCATGACTTCTACTTTGGGGTCCCCTTCTTGTTGGAGGAGTTCCTCCACATCGATGACGTCTATGTCTGGGACCGTCTCAGCACTTGGTGGCATCGCACCTTCAACACCTACTTCGGTTGGGTCTGATGCAGGTTGTTCAGCATGAGCGCTTGGGGGCCTTGTGCGAGGTCACTTTGGGTGGCTTGGAGGCACTTGAATTTGCTCTTGCCTCTTCCTTTTCTTTCTCTCCAATGGCTGCTCTACCTCCTCGACACTTGTGTCATGGCTTTCTGATGGTCCTTGTGGCAGTGCCTCTGGAGTAGCCTCAGCTTCTTCCTCTTTCGAGGTATCTTCGGCTCCTTTTGGACTTTCACCCGATCTCGAGGGAGCTGGAGGAACAAAATCAGCGAAGGAGATAGACTTCCAAGTTTCAACGTTGGCATCATAAAGAATCGCGAAGTCTTTATCTATTGCCAAGAGCCCATAAGAATTCATCTTCTGGCGATGGACTCTCATTATCCACCATTCTCCTAATTTTTCCTCGCTCCAATCCTTCAATTCTTCTTTTAAATCATCCTTTGCTTTTCTCCAAAACGTGGAGCTTGGAGTTGGGAGGGGATACTGGTCGGGGTCAAATTCGACCTCCATGGGGTAGAATTCATGCCAGGGAGGCAATGTCCTCATTCTCTCCAAATGCCACTCCAGATCCTTCCCATTCGGATTATTCCTCTGCTCCACAATTTTTGGGTGAGGGCAGATGTGAAAATTTTTAAATTTTAGGTGATCCTTCATCACCCCCAAGGGATCATAGAGCCATTGCTGAGGAATTTGGAGCAGGCCAAAGTTGGCAAGTTTTTCCTCCAGGAAAACATTCTGTTTCAAGGCAAATACCTCGATTACTCCCATCCTGAAGGGGAAGTCGCAGGTGTGTGCCCACTTTCGACCATGGCCATATACAACGTTGGTCGCGTCACTCTGTCGAGCGACCTCCAATGCAAATTGATACTCAGAAGGGAAAACAGGAAGCAGGAAGGGCTTTCTTGTAAAGCCGAACATACGAATCACCAATCCCTACGTCAATTGAAAAACATCTCCCCTATTTTCTTGCACTATTTTATCTCTCAGACTGAGGGGGACCCGAGGGCAAGAACCCCTCAACAAATGCATGGCGGGCCCCAAGAATTGTTGGTTAAAAGAATAGTAGGACTCTGTCTTCAACAGGAGAGGAGTCCACTTGTACACAGGCAGAGGATTTCCATCCTTGCCGCTTGAAGAGATAGCGATATGGGGGAATCGCTTATGAACCTGGTAGAAAAACAACCAGACTAGGAGGGAGCAAGGTGCGAAGTACTGGCCCGTCGTCGAACTCTTCATACTAGCGAGTCGCGTATGCAAGGTTCGGGCCACCCATTCTACCCAATCAAAGAAAACTGGGTTGGTGCTCGGTCTTGCAGCATCAGGGGCATAGAATTCCCCTCTTGAAATACATTCGGCCAAAGACACCTGCCAGGGTTGTACCGAGGCATCTGTCGATAGGCCCGCCACCCATGCAATGATGGAGAAAATATCGGTGTTCTTGAAAGCTGCCAAAGGTAGAGGCATTTGGGGCAGCTTGCTTGAAGTGAGCCCGCTTTTGAGGTTCTCACACAAAAATTTCAATATGAAGTTATTGGAGGTGAACCTCTCCATTTGTTCGCTTAGAATAACATTGCGAACTGAATAACCCTTGGGTGGCCCTTGCCGTGGTGCAAATGCTGCTTGCACATCTTCCTTCAGAATGGAAAACAATTTATGGCCTGAAGAGTCTAATACCTGCCTGGATGCAGGCTGGTAATTCTGTGCGATAGCATAGATTAGCTCTGGGCAGTGGTGAGCAGGCGGGGTCAAATACCAGTAAATCTGAGAATAATAGGCAGCAACCCTTTTATTCTCTGGGGTGAGTCTGCTCACCATAAATTCAATAGTGCGTCGGAGCTCGGATACATCCTTAGAGAGCTCCGTGTCTCTAATATTTTCCCACCCATCAATTGGTGGGTCCACAAGCTGCTCCTCTTCAGAATCATCTCCTTGATCCATCGACCGCTTCTCAGGGTGAGTGGCGGGGTCGACCTTCTTTGGAGTATGCCTTTTTTCCTCTTTGCCCTTCTTTTTTTTTTAGGGCCTGCAACTTCGGGTTCCTTCCCTTTCTCCTTGGAGTTTTTCTTCCCCATGTTGCAAGTGATAGCGATAGAGTTCTTGATATAGAGAGCTTTAATGTGAACGGCCAGATGCAAAGGACAGGAGGGTTGCAGAGTATCTGAAGGCTCTTAGTCTAGCTTGAACTGATGGACAAATAACTTCCCTCTTGCTAGGAATTCACTTTTATAACCTAAAAAGGTAATTACCTGAATTTATGGCACCTACTAAAATTAAATTTACACCTCGGATGAAAGAGGTTGTCGTATTCTTAAATTGATTCTGCAGCGATGTGGTACACAGGGCTACATGCTTCGATGATTACACTTTGTATTGGAGACGCAACCTGCTGCCACCTCATACCTTGGTGCGAGCTTTTCTTTTCCCTTTTTCTAACTCGATTACCTCACCACCTTTTGCCTTAAATTCGTCCGCTTCGTACTCCTTTCAAGGCTGTTGTCGACACGTTCTTCGAGGCACATTTCAAATTCTCCACCTCGCGCGTGTTCGGTTCGGCGAAGTTGAACTTAATGTTGAAAATGCTTCACGGTGAACCTTTGGTTCGGACTACCTTTCGATGCTTCGGGCCCGAAGTACTTTCCTCTTTGCCGTGTTGCCGCTCTGCTTTGCGAAGGTCGCTTACCGAAGCTTTACCCTTTTGGAAATTGCTTCACCAAATTTTGCTTTGAAAACTACCTCGCCAAGACCCTCTTAAAATCTACTTCACAAAATTGCTGCCCGAAGTAGCTGCTGAAAATGCTTCGGGTGCGAAGCTCTTTTCATGCCTTTGTTTGAATTTTGGTTCGGCCCTTTTGAGAGTAACATATTTCGCAGCGAACCTCCTTGCACTTGCTACTTCGCATCAAAAGTCCCCGAAGAGGGTTTGGAAGTGTAGTACTTGGCTTTTGCGATCTTGGAACAGGATGTACATACAAATGCAAATTATATACAAAAGTATATATACACATTTTTTTTTTTAAAGAAAGAAATCGTGTTTTACCTTAGCGGTGAAAAGTCTTCAGATGAAGACCATTGATAGAGATCGGCAAGACTTGGCCATCTGCATCTTTGAGGATGAATGAATTGGCCGAGTTCACCTTCATAATTTTGAATGGCCCATCCCAAAAGGCGTCCATCTTGTCGTGATTCCCAGGCTTGGCTTTCCAGGAGTCCCACTTCCATACCAGATCTCCCACTTTGAATGTGCGATCGGATGACTTCTTCTTGAACCAATCTTGGGTGACCTGAGCATGCTTAGCGAAGTTTTGGTAGGCTTCTTCGTGATCTTCCTCTAGTTGTAGCAGCTGAGCTAATCTATTTTCCATCGGACTAACTCCATCTTCTGCTTCTAACAGCTGCAGTGCAGGGATCTCCACATGGATGGGTAAGATGGCCTCCTTGCCGTAGACCAAGGCATAAGGTGAAGTCTTGATTGACTTCTTGATAGAAATTCGATCGGCCCACAAAGCTCGATCTAGAAGGAGATGCCAAGTCCTTTTGTTTGTCTCTATGAGCTTTCTTAGCATCCTCAACAGAGTCTTATTGGTGGATTCTGCCAAGCCGTTGCCCTGTGGATAATAATTGGAGGATACTTTATGATATATCCCATATCTGTAGAGGAATTCATTGATTTTAGCGCTTGTGAAGCCAGGGCCATTGTCCGTGATGATAGATTCGGGGATGCCGAACCGGGTGATCAATCCTTCAAGGAAGGCTATGACAGTCTCTTGATCTGCATGCTTTGTAGGAATCGCTTCGGCCCACCTGGTGAAGTAGTCAGTTGCGGTCAGGATGAACTTATGTCCCATGGAGGAGTTCGGTGATACGACCCCTATGAAATCTAGCCCCCATTGTTGAAAGGGAGTCTCTACTTGTATCGGATGAAGGGGCATCGCAGCATTTTTGCTTCGATCGACGAACTTCTGACACTGCTCGCATTTGCGACAAACTACGAAGGCATCGGCAAAGAGTGTGGGCCAATAATAACCCGCCTTGATGATCTTTAATGCCATTGTTCTTCCTACGAAGTGACCTCCCGATAGTCTTGAATGGAATTCTCCCAGGACTCTCCTTTTATCATCATCTTTGATGCACTTGAGAAGGACACCATCAATGTTCCTAAAAAATAGGCCTTCGGGGTGCAGAGTGTATCGGGAGGACCGCATCCTGAAATGTCTTCGTTGTGATGCATTTAGATGCGAAGGACATTTTCCAGTGTTGAAGTAGCCTATTATCTCACTAACCCAATCCTTCTCGTCTTCTTCCTGGTTAGCGAAGCATTCTTCGGCTAGTAAGTCATCCCTTCGAGATTCTGTCACTTCGGCCGCTGCGCTCTTTGCCAATTCTTGACACAATGCATGACCGTGAACCAATTTTGTGGGCTTGATCTCAATGTCAAATTCTTGTATCTTGTTCACCCAACCAGCTCTCTTGCTTCCCAATTCTCCTTGGATGATGAAATTGCGCACATCGGGGTGAATGACAAAAACTGTGACTCGACTTTGGGAGATGAACTGCTTGAACTTCCTCAGTGATTTCATTACTGCATGCACCTGACGTTCTATGAAATTATATCTTTCTTCATGGGGATTGATCACCTGGCTCAGAAACACGATGGGACGCTCTTCGCCATCTTCCCCCTTTTGTGTCAGGACAACAACATAGCTCTCGGGCTCTCCTATAGCATACATGATAAAATCCCGACTGTAGTCAGGGTTGATTAGGACTGGCACCTGAGCGATTCGAGCCTTAATCTCTTTGAATGCTTCCTTTATTTCTTTCATCCAGCTAAATTCGGTGCCCTTCTTAAGGAGTTGAGACATTGGCTTGATGACTTGGGCGAAGTCAGGGACAAACTTCCTCACGAAGTTGATCTGGCCAAAGAAATATTGAAGCCCTTTCTTGTCTACTGGGAGTGGGAGCTTCATTAGAGCCTCGGCTCTGTCAGGATCTATAGTGAGGCCCTTTTCTGATATCGCATGTCCCAACAACTTTCCTTCGCTGACTACGAATATGGACTTCTTTGGATTGATTGAGATGCCAAATTCTCGGCATTTTTCAAAAATTTGTTGTAGATGTAGTGGATGATCCTCCCTTCTTCGGGAGAAAATGGTCATGTCATCTAGATAGATGATGATAACCTTATTTAGAAGCTCACCAAAAGCAAGATCCATCACCCTCTGGAAAGTGGCACCAGCATTCGAAAGGCCAAATGGCATTCGTTGGTAAGCAAATGTCCCCCACTTGGTAGTGAATGTTGTTTTATGCTGGTCTTCGTCCCTGACCCAGATCTGATTATATCCAGAGAAACCATCGAGCAGGGAGAAGCGTTGAGCTCCAGCCACCGAGTGCAAGATCTGATCGATTTGCGGGAGAGGATAGTGGTCTTTGAGAGAAGCTTGATTCAGGTTGCGAAAGTCCACGCATAACCGTATATCTCCATTCTTTTTTTGACTGGGACTAGGTTCGCTACCCATGAAGAATGCTTGATGGGATATATTATCTTTGCCTCGAGCATTTTCAGAAGTTCGGCCTTCATCAGGACCTCGATCTTCGGGTTAACAGGCCTTTGCTTTTGTCAGAAAGGTTTGACCCCCTCCTGTAGTTCGATTGTGTGTTGAACCAGCTGTCGATTGTATCCTCTGAGATCTTGATAGGACCAAGCAATTATGTCAGAATTTTTCTGCACAAATTCTGTATCTGTTCTATCTCTTCTGAAGTGCAATCGGTTCCAACTTTTATTGCCTTTCTAGGTTCAAGCTCTAAATCTTGATACTGCTTTTCATTGACTTTGATCATGTGAGAGAGTGCTCGATCATTCTGATCAAAGAGGCTTTCAAGAGTGACCAGTCCCTTGGGAACGCAGTTGTTCTTCAATTGAACCAGCCCTTCATACTCTTCTTCATCAGAGCTTCTATCTTCGACTGTGGCGGCTTCTTGGATCATGAAATTTACAATCTGCTCATCGTTGTCGAAGACTTGCCAATGTAGATCTTTGTCTGGGACAGAGGGTCTGTAGATCATCCTCACAGCTTTGGGCTTGTGCACCATGTCTTCTGCTGGAGAGTACTTGGCTGCGATGGATGCCAGAACATCGGCATGTCGGTTCTTTTCTCTCGGGATAGACTATAGATTGAGAGATTCGAACTGGTCAAACAGGTCCCATACCCTATTGCGGTATGACTTTAGATAATGTTTCTTTGAGGTACACTTATTTGTGACTTGGTTGCATACCAGTTCAGAATCTTCGAAGATTTGGAGATGCTTTATGCCTAACTTGTCAGCTTTCTTGAGTCCTAGGCATAATGCTTCATATTCTGCTGCATTGTTAGTGCAGCTCCATGTCAACCGGTAGCAATACTCCTTTTGCTCTCCGGATGGCGAAACTAGAAGAATCCCTGCCCCAACACCATTTTTACATCGGGCACCGTCGAAGAACAACTTCCATAGTCCTTCTTGGGCACTTGTTCTATTCTCTGTTTGGGAGTGTTTTTTAGGCTTGGCGATTGCATAACACCCTATCTCGGTCTCCACCATGGCGTTAAAGTCTGCCAATGAGAACTCATCTTCATAACTTAGTTGCGCAAGAGATTCCTCGACCAGGTCTACCTGCTCTATTTCCTCCACCATTGCATTCACTGGTTCGTTGCTTTCTTCCTCGGACATCTTCTGCACAAGAAAGGAAGAAGGTTTTTCATTGTAGATCTTCACCTTCTTTCCTTTGAATGGAATCTCCAGATGAGAGTAATCCATAGATAGATATCCGCCCAACTTTGTCATGAATTCCCTTGACAAGCACATACTGAAATATGGCTCCAAGTCGACTACCACTACCTCTTGTATGACTGTGATCTGAGGCATCTTATGTAGTCGGATAGGAATGTCCTTGATCACCCCTACAGTCTTCATTGGAGTACCATCCAACTGGAGTACACCTTGGCTGCTTCACGTATATTCCATCCCTATTTCTTCGTAGACTTCTCTTGGCATGACTGTTGTAGCGGCCCCAGAGTCGATCATGCAGTTATGTACAATATACCCTTCCATTTGTAGGGATAGGTAGAATGGAGGTGGTCTATTCTTCCCCATGATAGATGTGGATAGGGTCTACACAAGAGCAAGCGGTGCCACATTTTTTGCTTTAATTGTCTTCAATGATTCTTGCAGCAAGTCCACTTGTCCAGGTAGTTGCAGTGCATCGTACAAGCTGATCTTGGCTGGAATCTTCTTCAACTCCTCTACAATGTTGTACGCCAGGGATTTGAGCACTTCGGGCTCCTTTCTGGGCTCATATCTTGTGCGATACTACTCCGTAGCTTCAACTCTTTGCCGCTTAGTCAGTGAAGGAAACTTGAGCTTTTCCTTAGCCTGCTCCTTAGTTTCTGCCTGAGGTGGTTCGGCAGAGGCCTTTTGAGCCTTTTCTTTGATTGGTGCAGGTGGAGGAGCTTCGTTCAGAGCCGAAGAGGATGATTGTCCTTTCTCGGGTCGAACTTGCTCTTTTGAAGGAGCCATCTGAGTAGCATCTACTTCTATTGCCTTCTTTCCTCCTCTGGTAAGTACTGCAACCGGCTCCTCCTCGCCAATGGTCAGGTTCTGACTCATCTGCCTAATGACGTTGACTTGACCGTTATGACTACTGTTTGCCAGCGTTTGTACATAGTGTTGGTGCAGCGTGCAGGTATTCTCTTCATGCGGATCATTGCACGTAGAGCACCAATATACATAATTGAAAGTGCTCGGAGCTTCATCAATCGCAACATTTCTCGTCGAAGCCTTCCCTTGCTGGACTGCTTGGTCTTTGGTAAGCGCAGGCATAGGATAAGATCTTCTCGGTAGGAACTCCTGTTGCGCTTGCTTCTTCTTCACAATGGTCATGTCATTTGACAACATCTGAATTGTAGAGTTCAGAGACTGCATCTCTTGTAGAATTTTAGTTTGTATATCATCGACTTTCGGAACGAGTGGCAATGAAGCCATCGTCGATATTGGAGGTAGGGCGGGGTGTTGAGGTGGTGTTGGTAGTACAGGAAATGCCGAAGTGACAGTGGGCTGTGGAGTTGAAAATGTAGGGAAGTGAATTTGTGGAGCGGTGATTTGAGACACGATAGGATTCGGGTTCCAAGATGAGATCGGGAGTGCAGGGGTTGTAGAGATTTGCGAAGCGGCTACGCTTGCATACTGGAATTGAAGGAATTCGGGAAGTATGGGCGTCGACATCCTTTGGGGAAGCTTGCCCATGGCTATCAAATCCATTTTTGCCCTCTTGGCTAACTCATATAACTCGGGAAAAGTATTAACGTTAGAATATCTTACCATGAGACTGATATCAGGATTGAAAGCCCGAAGGAAATAGAGTGTTGCAGCTTCGTCGGTTGGCCGAAGTCCAATTGGCACTCTCTGCCAGGTTCGAGCGAACCTAACATTGAAATCTATGATTTCTTCTTGTGGATGCCTCTTGATCGAAGTGAACTGATGCAGGAGAGAGGTAGGATCGGAAGACTCATTGAAGTTTCCCATCATTTGCCCGGCTAACTGGTCCCATCCCGTAATACTACCGGGTGGTAGAGATCTATACCAGTAGAGGAGTTTTCCTCTAAGGGAAAGGACCAGAAGCTTTACCATAATTTGCTCTTCTGTAATGTCATGGATCACCGCCAGAGATATTATGTCCTGGATATGCTCTAGAGCAGTCTTCCCAGTTCCATCGAACGTTGGGATCTTCTTTATGGCAGCAGGCGACACTTGCCCTTGTCCCGCTAGATTCAGTGGTGACAAAGAATCCCATGCTGGGCACAACCTAGGCGGCGGTGGCTGCTGCATTTGTTGTTGTTGTTGTTGTTGTTGTTGTTGTGCCATACTTGCTCCTAGATTTTGAGAAACAGGAATTCCCGAAGCTCCCCCTTGATTGCTAGTAGGACAACTAACAGGAATGGAGGGACTAGGATGCTTCGGTGAGTTGGGAGGATTGGGAGGAAAACTAGATGTTGTACTATCAGGAGTTAGGCTTTGTTCACCAACATCAACCTCTTGCGAGGACGTTCCTCGTAACAATGATTCGGGGGTGACCAACCTTGATTGCTCCCCAAAGGCATCAATATCTAGCTCAAAGAACTCGGTTTCCTCTCCTCTATTCTTAACTCTCCATCTCGTTTGCATGAAGGCACAAACTTTTGGTACTGGTCTTTACGACTTAAATATTCTTGGGTAAACAGAGTCGCCAGATGCTAAGAGTCTTTCGGTAATGAGGGCATCGGTCCTCACTACCACTAGTCAGGTGAGACTGACCGGGTCACACCGGGAACTGGTTAGAACTATTGGCCCTGGTGAAGATGGGTTTTGCATTTAAAATATGGGACCTTGACTGGTTATAGACACAGTTGGTCCCACCGAGCGTGCCAAAACTGTTGGTCATCAAATCTGCCTAGGAAAGGATTTTGGGTGAGTGTATGCGCCCTAGACCTGGACCAACATTGAAAGGCCGAAGGGAAGAGATGCCCTTCGTGCCAATCTCCGGAGAAAGGCCGGCTCCTATACTAAACTACTTGGGTGTTTGAAGATAAGAGTGCAGGAAAGAGATAAAAGGAGTTAGGGTTAGAGAAAAAAAAAAAAGGGAGGGAAGAGAGATCGGTGATTTAAGGTGGGAGAGAACAGGAAGCACGATCACTAATAGACAACTTGAATGGAAGCAAAGAACACCAAGAATAAATGAAAGAAACGTAATATCAACCTTCCTATGTATCCTCCAGGCGAGTTTTAGGGTACAGTCCCCGATCGCACACCGGACACAAGGTTCAGCTTTCTCGGTATGCAAACGAAGATAGACAAAAGAATCAAGCATAGAAAGCAGCATAAAAGAAAACCAATATGACGTTTTTCCACTCCTATGTATCCTTCAGAATGAGTTTCAGGGTACAGTCCCCGATCGCACACTAGACGTAGGGTTCAACTTTCTCAGTATGCAAACGAAGACAGACAAAAGAATCAAGCATAGAAGGCAGCATAAAAGAGAGAAATGGAGCCCAAAGCTCTTTAGTATTAATCGCAGGACATCAAGTTACAGTAGCTTTCTTAGCAGATAGTTCCCCCCCTTTTACATTACAATGCCTGGGTTTTTATAGAGGACCCGAGCCTCTGAGTCATAATTACATAGCAATGAGAAGTACGCCCTCGAGCCCTGAGAATTTGGCTCCCCGAGGCTCTCGTGATCGAGCTCTCAAATCCGTTACCAAAACTGTAACTGTGACCGGGTCAACCATGGAAAGATGCATTGATGAGCCGTCTGGACGTCCTTGGTCTCTAGGTGCGGTGCTCGAGTGGCCGCCATGCTCATCGAGCTTTCCATCATGGCCTGATACTTCATTTTCGATTGCCAAAAATGAGCAACGAGCTTATCGGGCATGAAAAATTGCATTTATGAGGCACTTGATCACCTCGAGAAAATACCCGGCTTGGAATGCATGCCCTTGAAGCGCTTCGCTAAGTCTTTATCCACAACTTCGCTTCGCAATGGTTCTAAGCCGAAGCAATAACTCCTCCTTGGTTTGTACTTCACAAAATTGAGCTTCATAAAACTACTTCGGGGTGGGAAGTGCCGAAGCATATTTACTTCGCAAAACGGGCCTCTTTGTCTTTGCCACTTTGTTGACAAAATCGCTTCATTGATGCCTTGGAGAAATGCTTCGTTGCGATCCTCTTTCAAAATTGTGGTTCGGGAAGATTTCGGCCGAAGCAATTGTCTTCAAAAGATGTTGCATTCTCCATGACTTGTGACTTCGGGTAGAAGTACTTCGCATGAAAGCTAGCCGAAGCAAATGCTTCGCAATGACTTTCGGCGAAGTAAAAATGATTCGCTGATGGAGGGGCCCGAAGTGGGTGCTTCGGAAAATTTTTGGCGAAGTATTTTCAATGCTCTTTCGAGTTCCGCTTCGCTAGTTTTCTGACCAAAGTATTTGCTGGAAATGCTTCGGGTGCGAAGTAGTTTCATTCTCCTTCCTTTGTATTTTACTTCGGCAACACCGCTTCGCTCAAATATTACTTGAAGTATTTGCTGGAAATGCTTTGGTGCGAAGTAGATTTCTTCTTCCTCCTTTGTATTTTACTTCGGCAACCCCGCTTCGCAGAAATCTCGCCCGAAGTATTTCCTGGAAATGCTTCGGGCCCGAAGTAGATTTCATCTTCCTTGGCCAATTCGGACCGTGATCTGGACTTTCCTTCTTCGGCGAAGTTGTTCTTTTGGATGCCGCTTCGCTCAACTTTTTCCCGAAGTAAATATTTGAAGCGCTTCGGGCCCGAAGTTCTTTTTATCGCTACCCTTGTATTCTTCTTCGGTAATACTACTTCGCAAGAAACTCTACCCGAAGCAATGCTGGAAATGCTTCGGGTGCGAAGCTCTTCTCATTTTCCTTCGGCGAAGCTCTTTTCTCTAGCTTGTTCGATAGCGAAGTTCTTTCTTTTCTACTTTATATACAAAGGGGTGGCATTGGAAGCCAAAATTGCTGCAACTTTTCAAAATAAAAAAAACAACAAAGAAAAACTTTACAAAACACTGTACAAAATTTGATTTTCTTTTTCTACCCCTTGAGAAATGTGACAAAATTGTCAACAGTAGCTGTCAGGTACAGTAAGCTCCCAATAATAGATTTGTACATGGTTTGACCAACATGTGGGGATTTGTCATCCTTGCTCAACTTGCAACCTATTGTCATAGGAGTGCTAACTGGATTACAATCCTCCATTGTGAACTTTTTAGCATCTCTTTCACATATTTAATTTGAGAAATAAATATGCCCTTCTCATTTTGATTAACTTGCAACCCGAGGAAATACGAAAGTTCACCAATCATTGACATTTCAAATTCTTTCTGCATCTTATTTGCTAAATCTTTGCACCACTCATCTTTGCTATTGCCAAATATGATATCATCAACATATACAACAAGAACAATAAGATGGCCATTTTCTATTTTGACATACAAATTACTATCCACCATACCTTTCTTGAACCCTTGTTGAGTAAGATAGTTGTCTAGCCTTGCATACCATTCTTGGGATGCCTATTTTAAGCCATATAATGCTTTCTTCAGCTTGCAAACCAAGTTGGGATCATCACCAAGTTGGAAACCATCTGGCTGCTCAATATAAACCTCTTCTTCAAGTTTTCCATTCAAAAATGCTAATTTCACATCCATTTGATAAACTTTAAAATTCTTGTAAACTACTAAAGCCAAAAACATTCTAATTGCCTCTAGTCTAGCCACAGGTGCAAAGGTTTTCTCAAAGTCAATACCTTCAACTTGTGCATAGCCTTTACATACCAATCTTGCTTTATTCTTGACTACCTGTTCGTATTCATTCAACTTGTTTCGAAAGATCCATTTAGTACTGATTATATTTTTATTTGCAGGTCTTGGTACTAACTCCCAAGTTTTGTTTTTCTTGATCTGATCTAATTCTTCATTTATTGCCTTCATCCAAATTTTATCTTTGCTTGCGTCAACAACATTTTTGGGCTCAATGCTGGATAATAGAGAGTAGTTGCTTACTACTCTTCTTCTTGTCTGAACACGAACTGTGGGGTCTCCAATTATTTGCTCTCTAGGATGATCTTTCTGCCAACTGCCTGTTTTGAATTTCTTATTTTCTTCCACTTCTAAATCACTGTTTGAATCATCTGATTCAATTTTTTTGTTTCTTTTCCGTTTCTTTTTCCTCATATACTTCAATAACCTCTTCATAAATTGGGTAGTTCTCTTCATAGCTAATTACTCGTTCCCTACCTTCATCAACTTTAGCATCGGTACTATCCATAATTTTCCTTAGCTTCTTTTTGTAGCATTTGTAAACTTTGCTTTTTGACGAATAGCCAAGAAAAATACCTTCATCACCTCTATCTTCAAACTTACCAAGGTTTTCTTCAATTCTTTTGATGTAACACTTGCTACCAAAAACTTTAAAGTATCTTATTATTGCCTTTTTACCAAACCACAACTCATAAGGAGTTTTGCTTTCATGTGTCCTCAACATGCACCTATTTTGGATGTATATCACAATATGGGCTACCTCTTTCCAAAATCTATCTGCTACTTTGCTCTCTGTCAACATAGTCCATGCCATTTCTTGCATTGTCCTATTCTTTCTTTCTACCACACCATTCTACTGAGGTGTCCTAGCTATTGAAAATTGTCTTCTAATACCATATTTTTCACAGTACTCTATAAAATCCTCTGAAATGAACTCTCCTCCTCTATCTGATCTTAAAAATTTAATCCTTTTTCCTGTTTGATTCTCAACTTGGTTTTTTAAAACCTTGAACATCTCAAAAGCTTCTAATTTATGCTTCAAAAAAAATACCCATGTCATCTATATACAACATAAAATATTTGTCACCATTTATACTTTGCGTTCTCATGGGTCCACATAAATCAATATGTATTAGTTCCAAAGGTTTGCTTGTGTAGTAATCTTTTTTTTTAAATGAGACTCTAGTTTGCTTCCCCTTTTGGCATGAAGCACAAATGCTATTTTATGGTTTTCTAATGGTGGGAATATCTCTCACTACCTTTTTTGAGCTGATTTTTACTAGATTGTCAAAAATGATATGACCGAGCCTCTTGTGCCACAACCAAATTTTCTTCTACCTGTCCAATCAAGCAAGCTCCTTTTGAAGTCTCTAAGAGAGTGTACAGGTTTCCAAATGTCCTCGATCCAGTTGCTATCAAATTTCCATAGTTTGCTTTTTTGACTTCACAACCTTGCTTCTTAAAAATTACTTCATGACCTCTATCACAAATCTAACTTACACTCAACAAGTTATGCTTCAGACCAACCACAAACAAGACTTATTTTGACTTGATTTTTCCGTCACTAATCTTCACTGAACCTTTGCCAACATCTTAGCTCCATCATTATTTCCAAATTTTACTGAACCACCTTCATATTGCTGTAGCTTCTCAAATTTTTGTTTGTCACCCGTCATATGACTAGAGCATCCACTATCACGTATCCATGGTGTAGATTTATTCTGTGATTTAAATGTTGTTTGTACGATCAGGGATTCCTTTTTTTCCTTAGATAGATATTTTTCTTTCCACTCTGGTTTGATTACAGTTTTGGGCTCTTGTTTTGACTTTTTTTTTTAGTAGCTTGTGCATGTTTTTCGAGAAATTTTCTATTTTGTCTCATTCCATTTGGTTGAGATTTTCTTCCCTGAAATTGATTTGATGCAAATGTACTTCGACAATTTCTTGCAATGCGCCCAAAATTATGATAGTTATAACATTCTACTGCATAATCCATCAAAGGTGGAAAAACATTTCCACTGGTAAAATTCCTTGGTCCTACGTTATACTTGCAATATGAAATCTTATGTCCATAACCATTGCATTTAAAATAGTAACCAAAAAATAGATGATTGAACCTGGGTGATGGCCTTTGCCATGTTTTCATAGGAGTCATAAATATTCTTCTTCTTTGGTGTGTGACATTGGTGAATCCATCATTGTCAATTCTCCTTTCGTGCCTTGCATTATTGCTTTCTTTTGCCTGAGTCAATTTTTCTTGATCAACCTATTTCTTATCTTCATTATTTGATCCATTTGATGATTCTCCTTTGACAAATCCCAAACCAAATTTCATTCTTGTAGTCCTTTGGATATTTATGATCTTATCCATCTTCATAGAACTTTATTCACATTTGTGATGACAACTAATTTTACGATTCATCTCTTCTATCTGCATTCTTAAACCAACAGTCTTTTTGCATGTCTATTCATTTTCTCTTTGCATGACTGTTCGTTTTCTCTTTGCATGTCTGACTGTTTGTTTTCTTTTCCCTTGTGCATGCATTTGTTTTCTCCTTCGATGATTGTTCGTATTCTTCTTCATGACTGTTCATTTTCTTTTTAATGATTGTTCATTTCTATTTTGAGGATTTTCTTGAGTCAAAAAAATGTGACATGTTGCAATATCGCGACACTTGTGTTACTCTGCCTTCCTGCCCTTTTTGAGTCATGAAAATGTGACATGTTGCGATGTCGTGACACTTTTTCTTTCTTTGCCTGCCTGCCCTTTTTGAGTCACGAAAATGTGACATGTCACGATATCGTGACACTTTTTCTTTCTTTGCCTTCCTGCCCTTTTTGAATCACAAAAATGCGACATGTCGTGATATTGCGAAACTTTTTCTTTCTCTTCATTCCTGCCCTTTTCAAGTCACAAAAATGTGACATGTCGTGATATCATGACACTTTTTCTTTCTCTTCCTTCCTGCCCTTTTCGAGTCACAAAAATGTGACATGTCGTGATATCACGACACTTTTTCTTTCTCTTCCTTCCTGCCCTTTTCGAGTCGCAAAAATGTGACATGTCACGATATCGCGACACTTTTTCCTCCTTGCATTTTCTCTTCGCTTTGGACCATGAAAATGCAACATGTCATGATATCATGACATTTTTTTCTCTCTGCTCTTTCTCTTCGCTTTGGACCGTGAAAATGCTACATGTCGCGATATCGTGACACTTTTTCCTCCTTGCATTTTCTCTTCACTTTGGACCGCAAAAATGCAACATGTCATGATATCACGACACTTTTTCTCTCTATTTTTTCTCTTTGCTTTGGTCTGCGAAAATGCTACATGTCGCGATATCATGACACTTTTTCTTCCTTGCATTTTCTCTTTGCTTTGGCCCGTGAAAATACATGTCATGATATCACGACACTTTTTATCCTTGTATTTTCTCTTCTCTTTTTTACCGTGAAAATACAACATGTCGCGATATCGCGACACTTTTTCTCCTTTCTTTTTCGCTTCTCTTTTGGCCATGAAAATGCAACATGTCGTGATATCGTGACACTTTTTCTTTCTTGATTTTTTGCTTCTTTAGCATATGGGTCACTTCGGTCTTCTTGGATAACCTATAAAAACTTCACCCAAACATCAAAAAACATCCTTATAAGCATTTAACATCATTGTACATACTCTGAGTAACCTTTGAACTCCTGTCCATTGCATCAACCGATCTATCTAACTGTGTTGACAACAATGACAATACTATCACTACACCTTACTCAACAATTCATTCTACTAATTATTTTCTATTTTTCTATTTGTAGGTTGTAGGCATTACCATATCCTATAGAGAAAACCTCTATATGGTGACCATTTGACCCTGAGACAACCTCTATTTGGTAACCATCCTTGAGCAAGATTACCTCAATTCAAAAAGCAAAAAATAGTAGAGAGTTGGATATTCTTCAAACATGGGACATCAAGGTGAATACATTTATTATTTGTTTCTATTTTTTTTAGAAATTTATAAAAAAATATTTCAGATTACAGAGCTTAGAATAGATAAATTTTATAGCATCGAGCTCTATCTATGATTATCATTGGTCTAGATAGCCCTTTTTTGAGATTGTTCCTAGTTTGTGGTTGTATCTGAGATAGACGACCTCTATCAGTAGTTATCTCTGTTTGGAATGGCTCTAAACCTATCATTGTTTGGCTTACCTATTGTTTCCTGCTCATAGGCTGATATCATGTAGGGTTCTGCACTTAGAAGTTTTGTTATTTTGTAGAATTTTTTAAACTAAAACATTATTTTTATGCATTAGTGAAATATCATGGAATGCTTCTTGATTTTACTTTATTTTGCATAAATAAAAATAACCCCACACACCATGATTCACTTTAACATCAATGAGTTGGACTTCATCACCAACCATTGATCGAGACCAGTGATGGTGGGCTTCATCTCCACTTGTTGGCTCGCACCATAGAAACTCTAGTTGCCAAAAGTGAGTGGCTTTCTAGACTTCATCATCGAAAGGTCCCCTACTCTTGGGTGCACCTAAAGTGGGAAGGATTAGTGAGCCCCTTTACCATAGGGCTCTTGAAAATAATTAGTGGATGCAACTATCATTATTGTCCATGCCTTAAACGTGTGGGTTAAGTGAAATCCAAGCTTGGTTGATAGCAGGACATTAGATAGCATAACCCCTTCAGGGGTTATTTTGTTCCCTTAAGGTTACCTTGAGCCAATATCCATTAGGAAGCCACTTTTTTTCATTTGAGTTACATTCCTCGATAGGGGGGTGTGCTCAAACTACCTTTTAGTAGTTTTCTATTTTGTTTACCCTTAGTGTTCATAGGTATAAGGGATTTCAACATCAAAATACACTCAAATAGTTATAGGGACTCACACTTAAAATTTAAATGAGATAATCACATTGTTTGCTTGTGTGTTTCTTTTTTTTATTTAATCAAGACCATGGTAACAATGCATGGCCAAGCTCGATCAAGGGCTAGTACTATAGAAAATTTTCAAGGAGGCATGGAACACCTTCGAATCAGTCCAGAGGATATGGCCATTCCTGAATGGCATCTTGGTTTTTATAGAGAGTCTGACCTAGAGGAAATCCCCATTTAGGATGCATCTATCGGTCCTCGATATGATCAAAGTGATGACCTCCATGGTCAAGATACTTTTTATGCTTTCCCTAGATAAAATCTTTAGCATAGAGAGGGTCCTAGTAGGTCGGTGTCAGAGTTTACATTCCGACTCACTCTATCCACCAGTCAGAGCATGATCAGGAGTACACCCCATGGATGAGGTTAGATGATCAAGCCACTCCACTTGACCATCCATGGATGAGTCAATAATATGCCCATTTAGATAGGTATGACACTCACCATCCTACTCAAATAGCCATGTCGACTCATACAATCCTTGTCAATGAGGAGGAGGGAGACTTTGATAATCCCCCTACTCCTCAAGAAGAGTATTCTATGCAAGCACATTGTGCCTCTATGTCACCTGAGTACGTTGAGCTTACATTTAAGCTTGAGTACTAGGTCAACATGGCTTCCCTCGATCATGGAAAATAGGTAGCCAACCCTTCTAGGGCTATAGAGCAAGCCAAGTTCCTTCATATTAATATGAAGGTCAATCGGCCCCACACTATTGACCAACTAGATCAGGCCCTTAGGAAGAATGCTGATAAACAAGCATTGTTGAACCAGTTATGATTGGATAAATAATGCTTAGATGAGCAATATCATTTGAGTTAGTAGAGGCTGCAAGAACATAGGTTGCATCAAGAAAGGCTATATCAAGAGAGATTACAGAAAGCCATGCATGAGGTGGTTCCTACACCTAGTACCTATAGGCAGTAGATCCATCAAAGGTACCTTGCACACCACCAAAACCTACCACCTAGACCCAATCAGAACCATCCTCCTCATGCACCCCCTCAACACCATAGGCCCCAACAATATCAACCAAACAATGCTCAATAGGAGCATGAGGCCTATGAGGACTTAGGGTCAGAGTATCAGGATCAGGGGTACCCCGAGTCACTTTATGAGGATATGGTTGATGACCACAATCAACCACCTCACCCCACTAGACATCTTCCACCTCCCCCTCCTCGAGGGAAAAGGTGAGGAGATGAGATCATTTCATCTGAAGCTTACAAGGTGCTTACTGAGTGCATTAGATCATTGGAAAAACAAGCTTTAGGTATGGGTTATCAGAAACCCACACTGAGTCAACTTTGTAATCAACCACTCCATCCTTCTATCACATCTCCTCCATATCTAAAGCATTTTGAAATGCCCAAGTTAGATAAGTTTAAAGGATATGATGATGCATAGGAGCATGTCACTAGTTTCATGAACCTTTGCTTTCAACTTTAGGATGATGATGCCTTGTTACTGAGAACCTTCTTGATAATGCTCTCGGGCCTAACCCTAGAGTGGTACAATCATCTACCAAGGCACAACATTCATAGCTTTGAACAACTTGCAAATGCATTCCTGGAATGCTTCTCATTTAGTGTAAAGAAGAAAGCAACCTTGACTAATTTATATAATCTTCGCCAATTTGATGATGAACTAGTCTTGGACTATGGTAATAGGTGGTGAGCAGTCATTTCAAAGTTATCATTTACCTTACCTATGATAGAGCTAACTCGTCTATTCACAAGGAGTTGTTCAAAATAGATTTCATTATTGTTACAACTCTAGCAATATCAGACATTCGAGGAAGCCCTAGCTCAAGCCAAGGTTATAGAGGAGATTAAGGTTCAGGAAGGGGAAATAAAACTTTGAAAGAAGGAATGGAACAAAAACCCAAAAGGCAACCATACTCAACAGAAACCATCAATGGTTAATCAAGTTGTCTTGAATGTTCTAGGGCCTATAAAGCAAAATCCACCACAACAAACCAATTATCAAGCCCAGCCCCCTCCTACATAGTACAATCAGTCTCAATAGAATTAGGGGCAAAAGCAACAATGTTGCTCACCTCACAATTATATGCCATTGCTTGAATCCTTGGCATCACTTTTTAATCGACTATGCAAGGCAAAGGCCATCAATTTACTAGAGATCCACCCCTTGGATCCTAATAAGCCAAAGCCTAAGTGGTATCAAGAGGACCTGTACTATCCTTATCATCGATAAAATGGTCATGACATTCAGTCATGTTACACATTTAAGAACAAAGTACAAGATATGCTTGATAAGAATGAACTTCAAATCGATAATCCTCTCACTACCAATAATCAACAAATGGGTATATTTAAGGATCCACTACCTACACATGAGGTGCAGGTAGATCAAATATGATAGGTCAATGAAATCCACATAGCCCCACCCAATCAGGGGTTTGTGGGGATGATTAATATTATGACAAGGAACATGAGGTATCCTAATCAAGTTGCACCACTTGTAGCTCCAACAAATGCTCCTTCCACATCATAACCTTTACCACCAATAAATCCTATCCAAGGTCCTCCACCTCACCCGATGGTGATGATCAAAAGTAGACTTACCCAAAGTCTATGAATGACATCGATCAAGACTCTCCATTTATGATCTCATACAATAGTCACAACCACATAGAGAAGCTCTAATGGAGATTCTAAAATTAGTTGAATTGTAGCCCCAAGATCCCAACTCTTTTATCAATTTTGTGGGGCACATTCAACATTGTAAGGAGCCTATTATCACATTTCATGATCATGAGATCAAGGCAACTCCCACTACTGGATCTGATCCTCCACTGCACATCATTGCTAGTGTGAATCAAATTCTCTACAAGTGGGTCTTGATCGATACAGGCTCCTCAATCAATATCATTACAATTAATGCACTGCACCATCTTAGTCTTCCAACCTCACATATTGTAGCATCTACATTCACCCTCTAAGCATTTAATGATGTTTTATGCTCTACCATCAACACAATAGTCCTTCCTATTCAGGTTGGGCTAAATACTATTCCTACATTGTGCCATGTCTTGGAGGGTGCAATGCAGTATAATATATTGCTTGGAAGACCTTGGATGAGAGATATGAAGTGTGTCCCATCCATATTGCATCAGTGTCTTAAGTATATACATGAAGGGCAAGTTCATGTGGTTCATGTAGACCTCGAGCCCTTCAAGTATTGCAATGTGGTGCACCACCCACAAGAGTCTACCTTGCCATCCACCCATCTGGACATCCGACCTAATGACCCCATAAAAATTCTAGATCCATCACCATAATCAACCATTGAACCTCCTCCATCTCCACCATCGCCATCGGTTTCTCCCAATATCCCTTCTTCATCCTCGGATCCTTCGAGCAAGAAAGTGTTGAAGGAGCCAATCGAGGAGATCCCACCATCCATTTCCACCATTTTAGTAGAAGATATTCCAAATCCTATGGATGAGGAAGAATCATCTATTTCTATGGATGATTCAGATCAAGCCACACCCCCATCATCCTCATCCACCCTATCACAAGTCATGGTTCATTTGGCTAATCCTAGACTCATTGAGTATCTAGTGCAAAATATCATATTCACTCCACTCATTGAGTCCATGTAGGACATGGGCAGGCCTCACTTGCCATCACTACCCATTGGTACCATTGTGTCCTTGGGGTGCCTCCAAACCAAACAAATTTTATCTATGGGGGTTTTTATGATTCTAAAAGTCCATCCCCTATGGAGGATGGTGATGATGAGCCATTTTCAAGGAATGTCAATTATCTATCAAACCTAGATTTTACCCTATGGTACTTTTACCATTTTCATTGGCATGAGAATGGTCTTGGCTAGTATGAATAAGGTCTTTGGACACCTTACTAGCCATAATATCAGCTCCCTATAGATAATTTTGGCTTAGGGTATTTCATGTGTATGTTAGATGAGCTCCTTGTAGACTCCCTCCAGTGCCTGACCATAGGCTTTGAGGATGAGATTGATGAGAATGATTACACTAATCTAGGCTACATTCATCTTCTAGGAGATCATCTTCCCATCACAATGGTTTCTATTGAAGCCTCTAACTCTTCTAGTGAGGCATCTAAAGAAGATGAGGATGAGATAAGTTTAGCGTATCTCGATCCTAGCCACATTCAGTGGCTTAGCGATCAGGTTTGCATGGACCCTCTTTTGTCCTCTAGTCAAGAACATACGAGTGGTTGGATCTCTGATGTAGAAGAAGAGACCAATGAGCAAGAAGAGTTTGGCCTAGCCAATGATCCTGAGAATGATTGGATCGAAGAGGATGATGGATCCGATCAAGATCATGATGACATATCCATTGATTCATCTTACCATGAGTCTGATGCAATATCTATTGCTTCAGATAGCTTGAAGGATGAATCAACTTCTATTGAGCCCCTCAATGATCTTGATGAATTCTACCTTCATCTATTCCTTGGGAGGATACCCATTTTATGATAGCTTCTACCACCAAAATATCCAATCATCCTTGTTCCACCTAGGCCTCATCCAGTCATTCCACCTCCACCTCAACCACCTTTGATGCACTTGAGGCCACCCATATTTGATAGGCTCTTCCCACCCATGAATGGAAACCATCTACCATCCATCAATATGGTTTCCATTGATCTGACCATGCCACTCCATAATCCTAGTGACCCTTCAAAACCTTTGCACCTCAATCATGAGGCCATTGATTTTGATCACATCATGATTCCACCATCACCCATAGAGTTCTTCCCTTGTGAAGAAATGTTACAACCATTTCATTTCTCCCAAGGGCCATCTGAATATGTTTTTCAAGCTGAGATCAAACTTGATGAAATGATCGATTCTTTGAATCCAACTGATGACATCCATTTGATCCCTACACCTCATCAACTTGAGGAGGGATCCCACATGTTAGTTGAGGATACAATTGATGTGGATATCGGCATCGATCCCATAGTTCCTAAAAATGTCAAGTTGGGATATAGTCTATCCCCATAAGAATAAGTCATTATCATAGCTCTCTTGAAAGAGAAAAGAGAGGCCTTTGCTTGGTCTTATAAAGATATGTTGGGTCTCGACCCAAGTTTGGTCATGCACAACCTAACTCTCAATCCAAAAATCAAATCGGTCAAGCAAAATCTTAGAAAGATGCATCCAATAATAGCATTAATGGTTAAAGATGAATTACAAAAATTGTTGGATGTAGGGTTCATTCAACCCATCGATTATCTTGATTGGGTTTCCAACATGGTACCCATAGGAAAACCCTATGGGAGGATTCACATATGCATAGATTTTTGAGATCTTAACAAAGCGACTCCTAAGGATGAATTTCCCCTCCTGAACATTGATGCTCTAGTCGACACAATTGTAGGTCATGAAATGTTATCCCTCATGGATGGTTTCTCAAGCTACAATCAAATTCGGGTCAATCTCAAAGATCAGCCCAAGATAACCTTTACCACACCTTGGGGGAATTTCTGTTACAAATTCATGCCATTTGGCCTCAAAAATGTTGGTGCAACATATCAGTGGGCCATGACATACATATTTCATGACTACATGCACAAAATCCTAGAGGATTACATAGATGATTTACTAGCTAAATCTTTGTTGTATCATGAACAGGTAAGAAGTGTGTCTTTGAAGTTACATCTAGAAAACTCTTGGGTTTTATAGTCTCAAAATGAGGCATCGAAGTTGATCCCACCAAAGTCAAGGTAATACTCAAAATGCTTCCCCCTACCAACCTTAAGTAGCTTCATAGCTTACAAGGGAAGGTAGCATCTATCCGACGCTTCATAGCGTAACTTTTGGATAAATGTTGACCAATGAATCATCTATTACAAAAGGGGGTCCCATTCAATTGGGATGATGAGTGTCAAAAGGCCTTTGATGAGATCAAACAATACCTAGCATCACCGCTAGTTTTAGCTCCACCTCGACCAGGTGTGTCATTTTTACTATACATATCAGCTATCGACTTTGCTTTAGGGACCATGTTGGCCCAAAAGAATGAAGCAAATAAGGAACAAGTTGTTTATTACATCAGTCACACCCTAGTTAGCTATGAGCTCAAGTATGCATACATTGAGAAGCTTTTCCTAGTAGTGGTATTCACCACCAAGAAGCTACACCATTACATGCTCAATCAAACAACGTATGTCATGTCTAAAGAAAACCCTTTGCGGTACATGATGAGTCGAACATACCATAATAGTCGTACCGCAAAGTGGATCATGTTGTTGATAGAATTTGACCTTGAATTCATAAGTCAAAAATCTATTAAAGGTCAAGTAATTATTGATCAACTAGCAGAGGCTCCTCTTTAGGATAATCAACCTCTTACCATCGAGTTGCTTGATGATGTAGTTTTTACATTATCAGACTTGATAGAACCAGAAGAACCTAAAAATAAAGTTGATATGACTTTGTTCTTTGATGGTTCCAAATGTGAGCAAGGGGGTGGTGCATGAATCATGTTTTTCACACTATAAGGGGCTCCTATGCCCCTTTCATTTAAACTTGATTTCCCGTGCACCAACAATAATGTTGAATACAAGGCCCTCCTTTTGGGCCTTCAAGCAACTATCACCATGAAAATCAAGAAGCTAAATATCTTTGGTGATTCTTTGCTCATTGTTAACCAAGTCAAGGAAATCTACCAATGTAGGTGTCCAATATTGTAGTCATACAAAGCCCTTGTGGACAAGCTACTAGCTAAATTAGAATGGTACAACATTGAGGTAGTCCCTCATTCATCTAATCATTTTGTGGATACAATGGCTTCCTTGGGATCCTTAATTCCATAGAACCCTTTAGATGATATTACAACCATTCATGTCAAAATGCTTTCACAATTAACAATTTTGCATGAGGCTTCAAAAGATGAAGAAGTTATCCACATGATTCAGATTGAACCGTACCAAGAATGGTTCTCTCACATACATGACTTTTTGAAACATGCTTCCTAGGGGTCTTTGATCCCAAATAGTCCTTTTGATAATAACACAATGATTTATCTTAAGGTTCTCTCCCAATCGACATTCATGCAGGATGAATCTCAAAAATGAGCAAGCAGTTCATTCAGTCGAGACTCAACAATATCAAGATTGGTTCACCCAACTAAAATATTTCCTAAAGCTTGGTAATATCCCTTCGAGATTGTCGCATGTCACAAAACAAACATTCAAACAAAAAGCAACAAAATATGTCTTGTTAGGAGACATCTTGTATCATCAAGGCTATGATGGTCTTCTCCTTCATTGTCTAGAGCCCCATGAATCTACTTGGGAAGTTTCACAAGCTCACGATGGTACTTGTGGTGGCCATTTCAATGGCATGGCTATCGCTAAGTGCATCCTCTAAATGGGCTATTATTGGCCTACTATGGAGAAATATTGTTGCACTTATGTCAAGAAGTGCATGAAATATCAACATCATGCTAATATTTCGCATGTACCTTCTCAGGCCTTACAATCGATTCATTCGGTATGGCCTTTTTCATAGTGGGGCTTTGATTTAATTGGGAAAATATCACCCCCATATTTGGGCTATCACACATTTATCTTAATGGCCACTAGAGTATTTCACCAAGTGGGTGGAATCTATCCCTCTTACCACTATGACTGGACCCCGAATTGTGGAGTTCATACTTCATAATATCATATGTCATTTTGGTATTCCATCCAATATCATCTCGGATAATGGGCCTCCATTTAAGAACAAATATGTGCAAGCTTTGACTACAAAGTATAAAATTCAGCACAACTTTTCCATGCCCTATTATCCATGAGCTAATGGGCAAGCAGAGGCATCAAACAAAATAGTCATTGCCATTCTCAAAAATATTATCAAAGATAATCACAAAGATTAGTATCTCCAAATACCTCTTGCATTATGGGCTTACAAAACTAGCATTAGGATGCCCACTGGGGTAACTCATTTCTCACTAGTATATGGGCATTGAGGCCATTATGCCCTTGGAATTGGAAATTCCTTCATTGTGCATATCACTCCAAGAGTTCATCGATGATGATATTGCACGACAAGCTCACCTTGACCAACTAACCCTTCTTGATGAATGATGCATTAACACTCTTGAGCACCTCCACGTTTATCAATATCACCTTAAGTGAGCTTATGATATGAAATTCCACCTTAGGGACTTTAAATTTGGGGATCTTGTGCTTAAAGAAAATCAACAAAACTCCAACTTGTCACCGCACTTGCGAGACAAATTTACGATAAACTGGTTAGGCCCATTTATCATCACGTAGAAGATAGGGCCTAGGACTTATAGGTTAGCTTCTCTTGAGGGTGTTGAGGAACCTGAACCTCTCAACATTCTCCACCTACGGGCATTTTATGCATGACACACAATGCATATAAAAAAAAACCATAAAAATATTAGAAAAATCACAAAATTACAAAAATATTGCATTCTCATTTGCATTGCATTCCACCATGCATTTCATGTCGTTGTATTTGCTTACTTGCATTAGGCATGTTCTTTCATTGCATTAGCATTAGGACTAGTTTTGTTCTTACATGCTAGGATCTAGCACCACGCCTGTATATCTATCATCCTTCTTAATCAACCTTATCCATCATCATCATTTATAGTTTTTTGAAATTACCCCCCTTAAACCCACATTTACCCCACATATCATTACCATCCACATTCCCTTTTTTGAGTAACTTTGTTTTTCAACACAACCAATAAGTTGCTATAGGGTGTTCACTAGGGTTTTTGGTCATTCAACCATTCCTAGTTTTATTTTTAGATTTTGTAGAAAGCTATCTTGATTTTTGAAGGTAGGGTCTTGCTTTGATAGTACCTTGCATATCTCAAAATCCCAAACACAAATTCACACATTAAAATCTAAGTTTTGAACAAGGAAGGACAACGCTACAATGTAGTCCTTGCCCCTTAAGTGAAAGGTTTCCCTTGCTCATACTATTATGCACATGGTCTAGGATGTTCATAATTGACAAAAGGACAAGCTCCCCTACCCAAAGAAATAAAATCCCTTGCTCCTCCTCAAAAATGAATAAGTATCCCTAAAAAAAATAGGAAAATAGTGGTTTTCACCACTAAGCAAATAAATCCCCTTGCTCCTCATCAAAAGTGAGCAAGTATCCCAAGAAATCAAAATAAGATAAGGGGATAATGAGCTTGAATCCTTGGAATCCTTAGTTATTCAAAAGTTATGGGGTGATCTCCATTACAATAATGGGCTCTAAGAGCCATCCTGGAAATGGGGTAGTCTTATGCGTGGTGATATGTCTATCACATTAGCGACCTTATTTTGTACATACCAATGTTAGCTTGTAGATGAGCTAGCTTTTGGTGGCTTGTATTACCTAGTAGTCTAGTCCAACTACATCCAAAATCAGGATAATGATGACCATAGGGTGATCCTAATTACAATAATGGGCTGTAAGAAACTATCCTGGCAATGGGGTAGTCTTATGCATCATTAATGAACATCACTATGCACACACAAGGATATTGAATATCTGGGTCTTCCTAGCAGACTTTTATCTTTTAGAGTCATGTGTAGTTAGTATACATATTTTGACTGATCAACTAGGGTGTTTGAGTCTCATGAAAACCATGTTTTTCCTCATAGCATCTTATTGGTCATCCATCCATCATCTACATTTTTATCATATTACATATGGTTGGCTTTCAAATGTATGACTTTTATGAAAAGGTTAACATTTTTATTGATGACTTTTATACATTTTGTGGTGCTTACATTTAGGTTGTTTTGCATCTTAGATTCATTCATTATGTTTTAGCATATAAACATAAAAATCAAATTTTGCATCATCATGTCATTAGTACATAATCTACATGCATACATCTAGGCATACATCTATGCATCCATACTACAATGTCTAGGCATACATCCATTATCCACAATTAGATCCATAAGTACATCCATGCATAACTAAAAAATAAGCAATAAACACATGATAGGCCATAATAAAAATTGCATCATGCATATATGGATAAGTCAGGTACATCATGATACAAAAATACCCGTAGTCTATAATAAGGTGGATCATCGAACCTCACACCCAAAAAGAGAATAATTTATGAGTCCAATCCAAATGGGACCTACGTCCTGAGTGTAAACTCTTGATCCTATGGCTCATCATCATCATATCCATCATATTGTGTCTCATAATCCCTCCCTAATGTTTGACCTTACTCCCCCTTCATCTGACGATGCACTCATCACTCATCCTCAACCTCCATAATGCCCTCATCCCTTACCACTCTAACCTATCCACCCATAGGTCCCCCTCCCTACCACAATCAAGTAATCCACCATGCATAATACTCTAACATAGTACCTACATCATCCCCATTTAGATCTACAATTGCCTAATCTACATCCTCACCCACTACCACTACTCGAGGCCAAGTTAAGTATACCTCATCACCTTGATATAAATAAATTATGGGCTCACCAGGTACTCCCTAATGAACCCTAAAATTTTGATAAATGTGAGAGTATTGTATGTACTATTTCTCTATGCCATGGTATCTAACCATCCATCCCATGTTTCTAGTGCACCTCAACTGATTAGCTACCTTCATCCAAGGTGGAAAATCCCTATATGATCACCATATCACTTGCTCTAGTATCAGTCTCTCAAAAGGTTATATGTAATGAGAAATCCTACATGAGTGAGGTCAACTTCAACCCACTTATTTTTCCCACATTAACAACATCCCATAGCCAATATCTCAATCTACCATTTGATCCCGTCATAACCAAGGGAACCCCTCTGGTCTGTCCACCCAAATGTGCTCCCACCCCTAAATTTATAAAAGGAAACTACAACCCAATCCAAGTTTACATTGTTAGAAAATATTATAGAGCTCATCATACAATTGAGCTAGTAGCATAGTCCCCCAATACATAATAAGAGGCTCCTTAGTGGTGCACTTGATTAAATCCTATACTAGCTCGAGCAGGTTCCATGGGAACCTCATTCTTAAAGAGTCAAGTAGCAATATGTTAGACATGAGAGACATCAACACCACATGTCTAGTTGATAGGATGTTAGCCTTGTACCATAATTCCACTAGCACCCCACCAATCTCCAAGCTATGCTAAGCCACCTCCCAATCCTCTTATAATACCCTTTGTAGTACTCTACTTCACTAACCAAAGGGTGTAGAGACGATAGGGCATACCTCAATTGGAACACAAAGTATCTAGTAGATATCCTCTAGGGTGACTATCATCTCACCCATCAAAAGGTGAAAAGTGTTGGTCTAGCTATCCCAATGATCAATCAAGGATATTAGGTAGGCCTGGTCTATAGTCATTACCTCTAGCCTTACCACTTGCTTAAGTCTAATGACATCAATCCAATCCCAATAATCATCAGTAAGTGTATCATGCGCTATCTTATAGACCATGGGATATCTATGGTGAGCCCTCACACACTAAGTGCAATATTTGAAAATATGACAATCAAATAAAAAAAATAAAAACAAAAAAATATAAATAAAATAATCCATAAATAGTGAAGCCATCTTGGGTTGAGACAGTCTCCATGCAAGGTCATCTCGGGTCAAGATGACCTCCACAATGGTCACATTTTATATCATTGAGTTTTGAACCATGACCATCTCACCTCGATATGACCCCCAATAGCATAAGAGGGATCATCTCACCCTGAGATAGCCCCTAATTGGGTCAAATTCAAATACAAATCTAGTACACCCTATATAAAATCAAACAAATAAAGCACAATTTCAAGCATAAAAAATAACCTACACTACATTTTTAATCTAAGGTGTGTTCTTTGTATTCATTATTTTTGGTGAGAATCATTTTTTATTTAATTAGTGAGGTTCATTTTATTTTTTGAGGTGAAAAAGGATAGAATATGGTGTTTACCTTTCTCCTTTCAACTCCTCTAACCATCGAGGTCTCAGTTTAGTCCATGGTAGAGGTCGATCAACATTTTAGCAACACTCTATGTTGAAATTTGTTCCCTCCTCCTAGCCTCATTTTTCCTCCAATTTCCAGTTGTGCAAATGACATCAAAAAATTGCTAAATTTATTTATTTTTATTTTCAAATCTATGTGACCATCCTGAGGTTATATGGTCGCATTTACTATGATCGTCCTACCATGAGATGGCTACCATATTTGTAAAAATAAAAAATAAAAATAAAAAGAGAGAAAAGAACATAAAAGAGATACAACAAAAAGCTCCAAAGGAACTCAACCCCTTTGGTCAAATCAATCCAAAAGGCTCCAAAGGAACCTAACTTCCTTTGGTCACAATTTCAATCAAAAATCTCCAAAGGAACTTAACCCCTTTGGTCAAATCAATCCAAAAGGCTCCAAAGGAACCTAACTTCCTTTGGTCACAATTTCAATCAAAAAGCTCCAAAGGAACTTAACCCCTTTGGTCACATCAATCCAAAATGCTCCAAAGGCACCTAACCCCTTTGGTCACATTCATTCACAAAATTTGAGTGAATCTCATATCTAGTGATTTACTCTATAAACTTAGTGATTGCAATGATTGGTTATCCATGCAATCCGGTAGGATGAGTAAATTACCATAAGGCCACTCACCAAAAATAATAATAAAATAGGTCAAATCAAGGTTGTAATGAGGACATGAGCCCTCTAAACTATCGTAATGGTCCTATAAAATCCAAATAAAATCATCTTGGTCAAGTGACTCATTACTTTCATCATTTTTCCATTTCCTCATCAACTCGTCGCTTGAGGGGGTATTCATATAATCATAAAATTCATAATCAAGTAAATAATCAAAACATTCAATCATGCAAATTGCATTCATTCAAGAATCATTGCCAAAGATAAGCATACCATTCTTGCTTGGGGTAGATAATAAGCAAACATTTCAATCAAACAAATGCTTGGCATTCTCAAAGCATAGAGCCTATAGACCCTTGTGTCTTCCCATGGCTAAAAAAAAGAGTGTTCCAAGATCAAGTACATCTAAAAGCTATGAATCCTTGGCTGAAAGGTTTATTGAAACCAAGTTCTTCAACTTGTTAGAAGAAATGATTCAAAAATGAATGCTCTTTTCATAATTGGGGCATCTAACATTGATCAGAATGATGAGAATCATCAACCCTTAATTTGACTCTAGGTCATCTATTTTTGTTTTACATTGTGCTTTCACACAATGCATACCAAAAAGAGGTATCTATAGACACCTAAAACATTTCATATTGAGGAGACTACCTATATGGATTCCCTATAGACCATATGACCCACCTTGGACAGCCCTAGGGCTCAAATAGTGGTTTTCACCACTCAAACAAGGGATATTTCCATTTTTAACCCTTAGCATCCCTCCAAGGGATGACCTCTAGAGGACATATTACCAAGATACGGCCCCCAACATGGTCATCCCACCTTGATGCAATCATACCATAAGCAATATTAAAAAATAATGGGACATAAATGGTATCTGAAACTACCAGTTAAACTTGTGCATGAACTTACATCGCAATTTAGCGCATGCATGAGCCCAAATTAGAACAATTGCATGATGAAATTAGTTTTCATTGATATTTCAAAGATAGGCATTCACTTTTCTTAATGCAAGCTACCTCTTTTATTTTTCATGCACAAGGTGGTACTATTATTAGATTCCTTTCGAGGAATATATATAATATCGCTTACCCCTCATTCTAAAGATACAGAGTTCTCAATTTTCCAAGCAAAAAAGTGCTACCAAAATTTCACCAAAGGCTTTTGCATCTTGAAGGGTTACCATACTAGGTTTTCAACCCTATTACTATCAAAATATATGGCATTGAGTTGCTTCATGAATTGAAACTATGCTTGCATCTTCTGCGTGATCTAATATTCCTGCTTTTGTTGCTAAATGACGCCATCAAACTGCTTCCACAAAGTGCACCAATATGCTGATAAAAGCTAGGATCAAAACTAGGAATCACCTCATATTTGCCATGAGAAATAAATCATAGGTTAGTGATCATCTCACTCAGATATGGCCTACAGGTACGATCATCCCACCCTAAGATGACCCCATGGCAATGATCTATTTGCTTGATTTTTTTTTCGTAGATGTTAGCAATATTTATTTTATTATTACTTAGATCAGCTATAATTTTATTTATACATGCACTTGTTTTCATTTTAGTCATTCATCACATCTTTTATCATTAATATGAGCCTTATCTCAAAAGGCTCTACATATGCTTTTAACATTCTTTAGTTTTCTTATGTGTAGGTTAAAAATTTATACAAGAAAGGAAGAGCACATGAATATGACATCATCAACTATTGTGATGGTCATGAAAAACTCACTCCAATAGTTCATGAATACAAGAAAAATCTTGCGTAGTGCACCTATTTATTCATGAATGTAACTCATTGTATCAAAGTGGTAGTGAATCCCTCAAAGGGATCTCTTTGTAACCGACTTGAAAAATAGTTTATTGATTAATAAAAGGGGTATCATTTTATATTTTGTTTGTCATTATGATGGTTATAATTTCTATATATTCACTTTAATTTTATTTATATATGTAGCATGGTTTTTCAACATTTCAGTATTATCATCTATTAATAATAACAATGGTCACACTTACTCCACATAAGGTGTCATTCCAAAAGTATTATTATCCATTGATAATGATCACACTTACTCCATGTAAGGTGCCAATCCAAGACTATTATCATCCACTGATAATACCTATGAGTACACTTACTCCACATAAGGTTTCATAACAAAATTTATCCAATTTTAAGAGAGGATCCCTACTCCTCTCAAGAATAGATTCCCTATCTATTCCTCCTATAAAGAATATTTTATACTTAATTAAGAATAGAAGTTCCATATCTATTCCTGCTTATTAAGATTATTTCCAACTAAGAATAAAATCTTCCTATCTTTATCCTCCATTAATTTTTATGGATTTCAATAGATGTATCCCAAATTTCTTCATTCCAAGGAATTTCACACTCAAGAACTAGTCATTGCAGTTGACACTCAAGTGCTAAGTATGTGACCCTATCCTAAAATTTTGGGTTTTTACCTGAATATACCTCCATGGTATGAGGATACCTTTATATACCTCCATAGTACAAGGATGCTTTAATGGTCTCTCCATATTGTCTTACCAATTTTAATGAATGTAATCCCTTTTTTTTACCATAGCATAGGGTTCTCCTTTTAGTTCATCAAAATGGAATACCTTTCCCTATTTATACACAAGAATGTCTATGTAAGATCTTGATGTATTTACCTTTGTTCTTTGTTCCTTCGTGGGGAGTCATATAGGACTTATAGTGCTTAATTACCAACTAATTAAGACTATTAACTAGATTGGCCTCCCTAGTCCTAAGATGCCAACACTAACTTGTGATAATAATCTATACCTCCATGGTAGGATAATTAGTCCAAGATTTCCTGCTTAGGACCACCCAAAATATCACAAGAAATCTTGATATTTACTTATCATATCTCCCCTCAAGCAAGAAGACTTAATTGTTTCCACTACAACTCCCTTAAAGTATTCATATCATCTAGTCCATCTCTTAATAAATTTTAATCAAGAATACCTATTCTTAGTATGATAAAAAAATCCAAAATGTGTATTCATGCTTAAATAAAACCATCAATAACACAATAATCTAAGTCAAACATTGTATAAACATTCCTTTATTTTTCTCATATGTAAAATTACATGTTTACAAGTTATATAAGCAAAGTCCACTCGACTATACAATAGGATTTCTTATAGCACATAAATGGTGGCTTTTCAACTATACATTAAGCCAAGATTCACTATTGTTTTCTTTTGATCCATTAACCACTTTGTGTTAGACCTAATTATCTTAAATAAGTTTGTGATCTTTCTCGTCTTGTTGTAGTACTACACCTATGTGGTATACTAGAAGTAGGTTATGATGGAGTGATAAAACTATGGCTCACTAACACATCACGACATGAAGTCAAGTATGTAGATATGTATTATTTCCTTGCTTACCAAAGTTGAGAATTCTCAACCTAAATGGTTGTTATTGATTCCTCATCATTTCTTTCTGCTAGATCCTGTTGGATTCTATCGCTCTACCCTGGTGATATTCCTTTTCAACTCCAACCTCATATTCTCTTGAGCCTAGATACCTTCTCACTCAATCTATTGTGAATCCAATTGTCAAACTTACTCCCTCAAGGACTCCACTTCTTTTAGTCCATCCATCATATAATGTTAATTGTAACTTTCTTAATAGTTTTAAGGACCTACTTCTACCTCTAGTCGATGATGTACTTATCACCCAAGAAGTTCTTGCACTTCCATTTCTATACCCTTAGGTATAAACTCTTCTCTACCAATGGCTTTTGCTTTGCTATCCTCTTCCTCTAAAATTTCTTCATCTTGCCACATCATCTATTGTATTTTATGGTTGTACCAACATCATCCTCATATGATAACGATATAACCTCATCTACCTTTAATGTTAATGGTTCCATATATGATGGTACTACTCCTTTCCTCCCTTTCCTTGTTTAGATCATGGAGGGATTTGGTACTCCTTGTCTAATATCAAACTACCATAATACTTGAGTATATTAAAAGTATTCATATTACGTGCTTAATAATTCAATAATCCATATTGCTCATGGTACATGAGCTAGATTTAATCCATATTCTACCCAAATTGGACCCTTTTTCTATGGTCTCCATATCACATCTTGGAGCTTAATATTTTTCCATATAGAGTGATACAGTTTCCAATTACCTTCATGTGGTCTACTCAACCATAAATATTTTTCCTTCTACCACCTTAGTGCATAAGACACTTCTGGATCCACCAAACTATGTGAATCATAAGGGAATCCTTAGGGTCTTCTCACAACCACATGGTCATAGACCCATAGCTATAGCATAAGGATACAACTTATCCTTGTTTAATTTATTATTTACACCTTGAAAACTCTCTATAAGTTTGGGTCAACAAGGTTGATGCCCATGCAAACATAATTGAATACTCCATTAGGTCCTACACCACCCCTAGCATATTCTAGGGAAACCATGCACCTAGTGATTCAGGCAAAATGATGTTTGATATGAGCACCATTACCATAGTCTACCAAATATGAAAAATAGTTCATACATAATACTACCTTTCTCAATGTTCACATATTTCCACTCTAATCCAAACAATATTTCCAAAATCCTCCATTTTTTTATTTATTTTTAGCTATCACTATACACCCCTGTACTAGTAACCTATATATTCGGTATACATCCTCCAAAGTGATGGTCATATCCCCAATAGGTAACTAGAAATCTCCCTTGTTAGGATCCCATACTTTGATCAGGGCTGATAGGTAACATCTATCAACCTACACCGATTCTAGATAAGCTAGTCCCACTAATCTTATCTCACTCAACCACTACCAATAATTGGCATCCAATATACTCCTAGCTTTCTAAAAGAGTGCTTAAATGTGGTGCAGGGTCTAATAATATTTAGTGGTACTATTTCTTCTATCTTTGCCTTACCTCCTCAATTTTCTCTAGCATTACTAGAAGCCATATTCTTCACTTCTCAAAGGGAGTACAATAGTAGATTAGTAAGCAAAAATATAAGGATAAATAAACACACTATGGGGTTTACCCCAAGCATGATTATTATAAATAGTGAAAACCCCAATACTAGCATAACCATTTTGGATGCCATGGGTAGTTTAACAGGTTGATTATTTTTACTATGAAATAAGAACTCTTTAAAAACTCATCCTATTTTTCTCAAAAACTATGATATGCCCAACCAACCACTGGTTTTCTCAAACATATAATTGGTCATAACTCGATTATCTTGAGTCTACTCAATCATCCTTCGTGGATCATGCTTCAATTGAATCTTCAAGTCATTCATCACCAATCTTGTCTTAATTTAATTAGGTGTACACTATACCTCTTTGCACTTTAGATCCTATTATTTCTTCATGTGTGTCATACTTAAATGACACATTATCCCATTTGGAGTCTTATCATCGCCTTTTCGATGATTCCATCAATCTATCATGTATAAAATTATTTATACACATCATAATTGATTGCTATTTTCAATTACAACCATTATTATTTCATTAACTTTTATTTTTACCTCAAGCCAAGCACTATCCCATTTTCACACCTATCATTTCTTGAAGTCGCATATCGAAATCCTCTTAAATTAGTATTCCTTTCAAAATTTATCTTTCTATTTTAATACATAGGAGGACTTTGAGTAGAAGGTTTAAAATAAACCAATAAATGTCTTTACATCGAGTACTCATATGTGAATGTTAATACCACATGCATCGTGTAGTGAGGTTATCCCTTATTTAAATAGTGTAGAATACACTATTAAATTCAACCATCACCCTGGTGGTTAGGTGGCATACTATTATATGGTGTCGGTGTTACTTGGAGAGGCTAGCTATTTAGTGGTATCTCAAATTTAGATGGTGATCACATTTTCAAATATGGAGCTTTTCCTCTTGTTGAGGTGTGATTTTGTCCAGTCACAAAACCACCCGACAAACTCAGAATTATGATTCTCTCTTGAAAAGAATATTATATATCTCCAAGGTTCTTATGTTATATCTAACATTTCATATATATATACATCAATGAGTACTTGAATAACTCTTGGATTTGTGAACTATTGTTTACAAGGGGCCTGGAATTAGGTAAATGATTTCAAGTTTATCATGTATAACATGCTTTGATATCAATTCAACAAAATAAAATTTGTTTTATGATCTTAGGTTAAAGTATACTAAATTTTATTTCCTCTCTTCAATTTAATGTCTCAAAATGCTTTAAATGAAATTAGCATAAAAAGAATCTAGCATTTTGTATTAAATTTCAATTTAACTTTAATAAAAATCAAAGTAAATGAAATTTTATAAACTTGATAAACCTTTGGAACATAATAAATTTATAATCAATTCACTTCCCAAATGTTTATTTGATAAAGCAATCATTTATTCAAACTCCCTTATGAAATTATAAATCAAACCCAAAAGAGGTGAATAAATGAAATAATGTCTTGCCCAATTTATAAGGTTCCAAAACCTTGTCAATGATAAAATCTTAGGGCTTAATATGAAACTAATCTATAAAATTTGGATTTTATGATAAAATAAAGTTTATAAATTAGATTTGCTTATAATATTTATCTTTTGAAATATTTATGAAATTAAATATTCAAAAGAGTAAATGTGATCTCTCGTTTGAAATTTGGATTTCTGAAATAGATAGAACTATATTATAAATCAAATCCAAATTGAATTTTAGAGATATCAATCCGAGTTCCTCAACCTTATGAAATTAAGGTGAGGAATAGAATATTCATTTATCCCTTCTTAAATTTATTAATTCGAATATTAATTAATGTAATATCCGAATTATAAATTTAATTATAACTTAGTCATATAATTTTACTTTATAAAATTATACTAAGTTATAATATATAGTTTTCAGAATGAAAATAAAATAATAAAAGATTTAAGCTTTAGAAATTAAACTAATGTCTCGGACAAATTCAACAGAACAAATTTCCATTTACAGAATTCTAAAACCAATCCAATGTTCACCAGTATTCACACAATGAAATCAAATAAATTGATGCAATCTTCTAAGGTATACAAACTATTAAGAAATTGCAATAAGCACTTTATTAATTCCAAATACAGTCTGTGCACAAATCTGGATCCAAAATGCTTAAAACAATTTATAAAATCTTACAATAATTTCCATTGTTCCGCAAATGGCCTTCTCTATTTTCCTCCAACGAATGTGTAGCTTTGCTCCTTCCAATCGTTCCTCTCCTTCTCTGTATAAAATGTCCGACCTTTTCCATGAATCTCAATGATTTATTTATAATTTGAAAAGTTTAGTTATTCTGTTTCATCACCGGGAACGGATTTTATAACGATCTTCTTCAAACCCTTGCCCTTGTATTACCTGCATAATGAAACAATAATCATAATATCAAAACAAAACCAAACTTTACTTTCCCGTAACTTTCCTTTTTTTCAAAAGTATTTCAAAGTTCTCATATTGCTAAATTAACCCGCTATTTTTTTGGTGAAATTGACATCTGGAATCTTGCAAGTTTGGTATCATTAGAAAGAGAAAATCCATATCTTTTTACCAAGTTTTGAATGAGATCAAACGGAGTTCTCTGCCTCAAGATATGTCCATTTCAATTTTGCACTAATTTTAGGGTTAACCCTAAAATAAAATTTAATTATTTAAATGAAAATTAATCATTTAAACCTTTGAAAATGATTTTAATCAAATTATTTCATTTAAACCTTTGAAAATGATTTTAATCAAATTATTTGATTTGAAATAATGCAATTAATATGCAAATAATCAAAATATTCAGTTTTGAAGCATTGCAACTACATTCAAACCTTCAAAATGCAAATATGTCAGCAATTCCAAAGTGAAAGCAAATTTTCCAAGACCTTGATGCGAGCAAAATCGGATAAACAAAAATTTCCCGAAATCACAAAATTTAAGGTGGGTCCCCAATTTTGGGGTCATTGTGAAGGACGTCACAACATTGGCGACTCTGCTGGTAAATGTCCCTGGACATTTTTGACTAAAAACCAAACTCTGAAAACACACAAAACATGAATATTAGAATCACAAGCATTGATAAGCATCCAGAGAATGAGAATAGACCAATACAAATATGAATTATCGAAATCATAGATGATTTATGTAGAATGTGATGTATTACTGGTTGGGATCATGTGATATGTATTAATGATCATTTTCAATATAAATATTTGCTTTGGCCATGCTTGTCATCGTACTTTAATCAGGGGCCCTAAAAATGACCTTTCATGACCGATAAGATGATATGGAAAATAATATGATATGAGCTAAAAGAATGTATTGAAATGAACCGCCTGTCTTATAGAGACTCAAACATTCTAGTACAATAAACAAACACACTAAAACTGGTCTAACCCTCTTAGGACCAATGTGTGTGTCGTGAATTCCTTTACTAGATCAAGAGCTCAGTTATGACCTTACTATCATCCAGAACCAGTGTGTGCGCAAGTGAGTTCATTACCTCATTTTGACCAAAATGGTTAAACCTGTTATGAAAGAAATACAAGGCTAGCCTGCCCATTTGAAATGAACATAGGTCTCACTTTTCAACGAGACATATCACCATGCATGAGCGTACTCCACTACCAGTCAAGCGTCTATAGCCCCGATGGAGGTTAACCCCATAGTCCATGATTTTGGCTTTAGAATTACTTGAATCTTGGGGATGACTACCCATCCGTCTGAGGGACAAGTAGTACAAATCCTTACAATCCAATAGTGAATGATGTGTTTGGCTTTTGATTTCTTGAACCTTGGGGATGACTACCCTTCCTTCTGACGGATGAGTAGTACGAATCCTTACGACCCAATAGTCGGTGGTATGTGATGTAAATAGACTCAGAGCTTTGGGGAATTGGATTCTCAACTGAAGTATGATGAGAATTTAACCCTATCCTTACTACTCTGATTTTGTTTAGAGATTTTAAATATTTGTGGTAATAATGAGTTTTATGGACTATGTTGCATGATAGGACTGACAAGGATGCCCCTTTTCACCCTATATTTTCTTCCAATGATGGTTTTGACCATTTTACCCAAAATATTTTTAATATGTGTAACTGTGTTTGGTTCCAAATAATTTCAACATCAGTCCCCGATCTCAAGATCCTTTTAGTGTATATTTTGTAATGATCCTAAGAGAATCTGACATGCTTTTTGGTGGTTGCCTACCATACTAGAAATGGTTGAGTGACTAAAAACATTTAGGAATTATGAAACTATGATGTGTAAACATGAAGCTTTTGTCTTTTACAATTTTTTACAAAATGCCTTTGTGAAAGTGCCCCTGATTAAAGCAACATGACTTTTGACAAAACCAATTAGGACCTTTTGAATTTGATAAATGATCCTTTTTATGGGATATGAAATATGAAATACGAGGGTGATGTATACAATATTATTAAATGTATTATGAAATACGAGTGTATGCAAGTATATTTGTGATACTTGTGAAGTTTTTGCAATACAATTCCAATTTTTCATATTTGCTTTATCTTAGTTCACATTCATAAGGACATAAATCAATACCTCACTTTTCCTTTTTCCAGGTTTCATAGGTCCTCAAACTAGGTAACTTTACCCTACTCTCTAGAAGACTCACCTAAAACCATGCCAAATTGAAACACATTCAGTCATAAAACTCCAACAAGATTTGGTGAAGTTCATATGTCATTAAGCTCAACAACAAAACATACGAAATATAACAACAACAAACACAACACAATACATGACATCAACACATCACATGACGAAAAAAACTATATACAATAAAACAACAAATCCAAAAACTATTTACAAAAAATATACATAATATACAAGACACTACCAAAATATTTACCATCATTTTCCTGGATCCCATACACGATTAGCATACTTTAGAAAACATATATGATTACATGCTTGACAAGATTTATAAGAATCCAATAAAATCAAGATTAAACCAAACCATAGAACATTCTCATTATGCCTATTTCACCCCATTGATTTGATTCAAACTTATAAGCAATTCTATGTTTAAGATTTGATTTATTAAACTTAAAAGTGAAAATATGATCTTCGATTATCCTTTGCTTATTCAAAAAGGTGTGAATTTCACATTTTGATTCATAATTTAGAACTAGGCTCCTCTTTTCAAATAGGAGATCTTGTAAGTAAGAACCTATTTCTAAAAATTTCAAATTCAAGTCACTTTCAAAGTTTTTAAAGCAATCACAATCATTCAAGAATTGACAAGCATCTAGGACATTTGGTATAAGAAGATCATAAAAAATTTGCACCCTAGATTCACTAGTTGATTGCTCATGAATTTGATTAAGCATCTCAAACATATTTTCCTTCATTTCATTTATGGCAAAAATTTCAAAATTTATCTCCAACTTTTTGTTAATAACATTTGACATTTCATCATTGATAGCATTAGCATCCAAAAACTTATCATGCAACCCATTACCTAAAAATTTTGTAACCAATGAGAAAGGTGAAGATTTTACCTCATCATCTATACTCAATACATCATTATTAGCATTTACCAAGATTTGATGAGCATTTGTCACTTTTTCCTTTTCTTCATGGTCTCCATCATGATCACCTTGTAGTTCTTCATCTTCATCAAATACCTGTTTGTTAAAGACACCAAAATTAGGCACCCAATTAAATGTATGCCCATCCTTTTCAAACCACAAATCTGACTGATCACAAGATGTGTTAAATAACAAATTTTCTTGATCAACCACCTGAGTTACTTCAGATAGATCAACATTTTCCTTTAGGTCATCACCAACATTAAATCCAAACCATTCATGTGAATTTGTACTCAAATTTTTATTAGTCACGGGTAAAAGAGATGACTTTACCTCATCCTCATTAATAATAAATGAGTCATAAGAAACATTTACCATTTCTTCATTTTCAATTTCAGAAATGTGTTCAATAAATTCATCTTCAAAGTGATTCAATTTTGGAACCTTCTCTATTTCTACAATTGGCATGTCATTTTTTGATTGTGTAGGAATTGCGAAATCTTCTTTTGAAATAGAAGTTTCAACATCCTGCATATCAAGTGAAATAGAAATTTTATCAGTAGAAGTATGAGAAAACAATGATTCACTATACATACCCCATCCATAATAGTAATTATCTTCTAAAGCTAAGGGATGAGATTTTATCGTGGCTTTAGAAAACATGTGATTCTTTGACTGTACAGGAGTTGTAGACTCTTCATGTAAGATATCAATTTTAGCATCCTGCATATCAGATGAAGAAAAATTCTTATCAATAGGTATAAAAGAAAAACATTCATCATACCCTCCCCAACCATTATAAAAATTATCTTCTATTGTTAAAGGGTGAGGTTCCACCATATCTTTTGTGCAAACTTCGGATAGGTCTATAATTTCCTTTTCAAATTCACCTTTATCAATCACCTGAGATGAAGACCTACTGATTTCTTGTTGTATGAGCATTGTAGAATCCTTAAGTGACACAAGACTTTCAATTTCCTGCACATCATCTGAGATAAGAACTTCTTTGGAAATTGTGAATAAAGTGAATAATTCTTCTTCATGATCTGAAATAACAAAATCATTATCTTTCTGAAGCACTTGGTGACATTCCATATTTTCTTTCATAGCATCTTTATATTCATTTTCAGATTCACTTTCTTCAATAAAGAATTCATATTCAATTTCAAACAATTCATCTTCCTCAAGCAATAAGCTTTTAGAATCAGTCATTTGAACCATCATCATCGAGGTATTATTTTCTTGTAATCCCTTGCAATATTCAATGAAATCACATCTATGATCATTCAATTCTTTAACTTTACCTTTTTGAACATCACACTCATTATCCTCCTGAAACAAATGATGAAAATCTATCATTTCTTCTATATATTCTTCAGATTCACTTTCAAATTCATTTTCTTTAATTTCAAAAAATTCATCTTTTTTAGATTCATCCTCCTCAATTTCAAAGAATTCATCTTCCTTAGATTCATCCTTTGGTAAGACAAGAGTTTCTTCAATGGGATCAATTTCTGCATTTTGTTTCATAAAATCATCCCAATCCTCCTTTGTGAATAATGGCTCTAAATCAGTTTCTACATTTTGATCAACTTGATCATCACAATGTTCATTCTCAACATCTAAGGTAGTTGTGACATCTAAACTATCAATCTCAACCTGACTCATTTGTGATCTTTGATTATGAGTTTTAGGTCTAAGTCTGTATAGTTGTTCCATATTAACACCTTGAGATATCAACTGTTGTTCAAATGTTATTGCCTCATTGTAAGCTCTAGGCAATGATGTAATTTTAAGACCTTTCCCCAAAAACATAGATGTGACGTGATCTAAGGCTCCCATGTATATTTGAGTAGCTCTTTCTTCTGAAATGATATAATGCATCCCCACCTCAGTATACAACCTATGAAATTTATCATTAAATGATCTCATGGGTTCGTTAAATTTTTTACGGATGGAGACAAATTGATTTAACATCATAACTGAATCATCCAACCTTCCAAAATGTTTGAGAAATGCTTTCTCTAGTTTAACCCAAGAAGTAGCATACCTTATAGGTAATTGTATGTACCACTTAAGCGCAACCTCATCCAATGGGTATGAAAATAATCTGCAAGGAACATCTCCCTGCATAAGTTGTAAATGACGTAACACACTCTTGTATCTTTGAATATGGTCCTTGGCTTGATCCACATCATGCCTAAATCTGGGTAAACAAACTTCTACACCTTCAGGAATTTGATGAATAGGCATGTTTAAACTGCTATAATAATCACCTATCCAAGAAGCCATCATTTCCTTTATTGAATAAAGTGATGCCATTAGTGAACTTCAAAGAACACAAAATTTAATGCCAATCTTATTAGTCAAAGAAATATATCTTGCAACTAAGCATGAAATGACTAATCAATTGATAAAATATATGCATCAATTAAACTTTGGCATTAAATAACACCCTTCAATTTGTAATTTTTTTTTAAATTGAGATTTGAATGATTTCAAATGAAAATCAAATATTTACCTTTCAGGCCCTCCTTCTAGCACCAATTTGTTGAGGTGTGATTTTGTCCAATCACAAAACCACCCGACAAACTCAGAATTATGATTCTCTCTTGCAAATAATATTATATATCTCCAAGGTTCTTATGTTATATCTAACATTTCATATATATATACATCAATGAGTACTTGAATAACTCTTGGATTTGTGAACTATTGTTTACAAGGGGCCTGGAATTAGGTAAATGATTTCAAGTTTATCATGTATAACATGCTTTGATATCAATTCAACAAAATAAAATTTGTTTTATGATCTTAGGTTAAAGTATACTAAATTTTATTTCCTCTCTTCAATTTAATGTCTCAAAAATGCTTTAAATGAAATTAGCATAAAAAGAATCTAGCATTTTATATTAAATTTCAATTTAACTTTAATAAAAATCAAAGTAAATGAAATTTTATAAACTTGATAAACCTTTGGAACATAATAAATTTATAATCAATTCACTTCCCAAATGTTTATTTGATAAAGCAATCATTTATTCAAACTCCCTCTATGAAATTATAAATCAAACCCATAAGAGGTGAATAAATGAAATAATGTCTTGCCCAATTTATAAGGTTCCAAAACCTTGTCAATGATAAAATCTTAGGGCTTAATATGAAACTAATCTATAAACTTTGGATTTTATGATAAAATAAAGTTTATAAATTAGATTTGCTTATAATATTTATCTTTTGAAATATTTATGAAATTAAATATTCAAAAGAGTAAATGTGATCTCTGATTTGAAATTTGGATTTCTGAAATAGATAGAACTATATTATAAATCAAATCCAAATTGAATTTTAGAGATATCAATCCGAGTTCCTCAACCTTATGAAATTAAGGTGAGGAATAGAATATTCATTTATCCCTTCTTAAATTTATTAATTCAAATATTAATTAATGTAATATCTGAATTATAAATTTAATTATAACTTAGTCATATAATTTTACTTTATAAAATTATACTAAGTTATAATATATAGTTTTCAAAATGAAAATAAAAATAATAAAATATTTAAGCTTTAGAAATTAAACTAATGTCTCGGACAAATTCCACAGATCAAATTTCCATCTACATAATTCTAAAACCAATCCAATGTTCACCAGTATTCACACAATGAAATCAAATAAATTGATGCAATCTTCTAAGGTATACAAACTATTAAGAAATTGTAATAAACATTTTATTAATTCCAAATACAATCTATGCACAAATCTGGATCCAAAATGCTTAAAACAATTTATAAAATCTTACAATAATTTCCATTGTTCTGCAAATGGCCTTCTCTATTTTCCTCCAATGAATGTGTAGCTTTGCTCCTTCCAATCGTTCCTCTCCTTCTCTGTATAAAATGTCCGACCCTTTCCATGAATCTCAATGATTTATTTATAATTTGAAAAGTTTAGTTATTCCGTTTCATCATCGGGAACGGATTTTATAACGATCTTCTTCAAACCCTTGCCCTTGTATTACCTGCATAATGAAACAATAATCATAATATCAAAACAAAACCAAACTTTACTTTCCCGTAACTTTCCTTTTTTTCAAAAGTATTTCAAAGTTCTCATATTGCTAAATTAACCCGCTATTTTTTTGGTGAAATTGACATCTGGAATCTTGCAAGTTTGGTATCATTAGAAAGAGAAAATCCATATCTTTTTACCAAGTTTTGAATGAGATCAAACGGAGTTCTCTGCCTCAAGATATGTCCATTTCAATTTTGCACTAATTTTAGGGTTAACCCTAAAATAAAATTTAATTATTTAAATGAAAATTAATCATTTAAACCTTTGAAAATGATTTTAATCAAATTATTTCATTTAAACCTTTGAAAATGATTTTAATCAAATTATTTGATTTGAAATAATGCAATTAATATGCAAATAATCAAAATATTCAGTTTTGAAGCATTGCAACTACATTCAAACCTTCAAAATGCAAATATGTCAACAATTCCAAAGTGAAAGCAAATTTTCCAAGACCTTGATGCGAGCAAAATCAGATAAACAAAAATTTCTCGAAATCACAAAATTTAAGGTGGGTCCCCAATTTTGGGGTCGTTGTGAAGGACGTCACAACACCTCTCACCTGGCCTTATTTTACCATGGTTGATCTGTTTAGGTCCTTGCTCTAGCCAATGGCCATGTTTGTATTTAGAGTTTGCTTAATATCTCTAAGAAAATAATTAATAATATAAACTATTCTTTTATTGATCACTTGATCTAATATTCTGAGACTTTCTATCTCATAGTCCAAATTCCTCAATTTTCTTCGTTGAGGTCTAATTCTAGATAATTGTCCTAGAATCCTTACATGAACCTCAAATTTTGAATCTTTAAGCTATCTATTTACCAACTATGATGTTGGTACCATTGGTTTGACTAACTCCCAAATTTTATTGAGAAACCTTGTGCTCTTATATTAGCAACCTCTTGCTATATTAGATATTTTATTAGCATCCTTTTGCTAACCTAGGATCTGATACCAACTATAATGATCCACTCGTTACCCAACTCAAATAGACCCAAGAAAGAGTAAATTTTTTTATCATAACATAATTATCCTTAAGGTAGAATTGATAATAAAGGATCATTGGATGATTCAATCAAGATACATTATTCCCATTAATTAAGGCAATAAGCTACAAATATATTTACGACATGGTTAGTGTCGATTCTTGTGATAGGAGTGACCATATCCTATCAAACCTTATGTACCTTTATTAAATAGGAAGGCCAAAATATTTATCAACTTATTATAGTCTATAATTCATCCCTTGAATTATCTCTCTCTCCTTTAATTAATTCCACATACTTAATTAACCAATAAAGTCTCAGTCATGAAGCTTATTCCTTAATTTCTCTTATCTGTATCATTAATTTATCATTAATAATTTCCATAGAAACATAACCCATACATTATTAAAAATTGTAATAAAGTTTTATCATTCATTTATATATGATTATAACAAAGGATATATCTATGAACATTGCATGTAAACATAAATTACTACATCATTATTCAAATGAATACCATTTCAATAACCAACTCATTGAAATGTAAAAACAATATCCATACTAGATCTATAAAGTATCAATTGCAATATCACAAGATGAAGATTCATAACACATCATATATCCTAGGAACCCTGATGAGGAATAAACCCAACCTCAAAAATATCTCTTCACATTTCATAAAAATTATTTTTTTCAATTTACAATGATATAAAGGAATCCTAAAGATCCCTTTTCCAAATCATCAATAAATATCATTAATACAATGAATCACATAAGAATCTCATGATTCTTATATCCCAAAATTATGAAATGATCATTGGATTCATAAAGGGAACCTCATAATTACCTTAAGAATGAATTTCAGATTCCCCCATTAAAAGGATATCTATCATCCCATCCAATCTAAAGTGAAAATATCCTATCATAGGATGAAATTTATAAGAAGAGACCCCATAATCCCTTCAAGAATGAATTCCACATCCATTCTTTCTAAAACATTCATTTTTCCACAAAATGAATTCTTAAATGTAAACATACATTCATCATTAATGAAATTCTAAAGCAATCATGTAATTATCAATTTAATTTACCAAAGCACATTAAAAGAGAAAACCCCATAGTTTCCTCTACAATTTCTCCATGAAATTGTTCTTCATTTTCGTTACAATTTCTTCCCAAAATTGTACCATAGTCCATCAAGTATTTTTCCACAAGATTATGTTACAAACTTTACACAAATTTGTACTATAGTTCTTCATTAATCATTCCACAATATTATACTATAGTTCCTATAAATTTTTCTCAAATTTTTACTATAATATTTCTATAATATTACACTATAGTTTCCCTTACAAATTTCCTACAAATTTGCACTATAGTCTTCCCACAAATTACACTATCCCTACAAATTTTCCATAAATTTGTACTATAATATTTCCACAAGATCCTACTATAGTTCCTACAAATTTTCCATAAATTTATACTATAATATCTCCACAAGATTACACTATAGTTCTTACAAGTTTTCTACAAATTTGTACTAAAATTTTTCCACAAGATCCTACTATAGTTCCTACAAATTTTCTACAAATTGTAATATAATATTACCTCAATATTACACTATAGTTATTACAAATTTTCCACAAATTTGTACTATAATATTTCCACGATATTACACTATAGTTCTTATAAATTTTTCACAAATTTGTACCATAATATTTCCACAAGATTATATTATGTTTCCCTACAAATTTTCCATAAATTTGTACTATAATCTTTCCACAAGATTAAATTATAATTCCCTTACAAATTTTTCACAAATTTGTACTATAATATTTCCAAAAGATTACATTATAATTTCCTTACAAATGTTTCACAAATTTATACTATAATATTTCCACAAGATTCCCTACAAATTTCCACAAATTTATAATATAGTATTTCTACAATTTTACAATATAATTCCCTACAAATTTTCCACAAATTTGTGCTATAATATTTCCACAAGATTACACTATAATTCCTACAAATTTGTACTATAATATTACCTCAAGATTACACTATATGATGTGTGTCATTAATAGCATCATTTAATATTTATGATTTTTCAATCCAAGGTGGTGTCCAAGGCTATATACGAAATAAGGTTTAAGTAGGTTGGAGATCAACTCATTTAGACAATAGGATTTTATTGGTGGAACAGGTTTTATTGGGGGTTTTAGGTCACTTCTAATTCTATTTTTCATGAAATGAAACTAATTACTTGCAATAAATGAAAACTACTTCTAAGACCTGAAATTGAAACCTAACTACAGTTGCAAGAAATAAAATTGCAGGAATGTAAATGCTGCTGAATTAAAACCTAGTTTATACTTGCATAATTGAAATGATGCTTGAAAAGGAAACACACATGCTAAAAAAAACTATCAGTTCCTGATGTAGGAGGTTTTTAGTCTTCTTCTACAGTGGTTGACAATAAAATGAAATCTGCTAAAAGACTTGATAAAAATTGCTAAAACATAAAAAAATAGGGGAAAGCATAATTGTTGTAGTTTATGCTAATTATTAAATCATATAAATATGAAAAACAAAGAAATCACTAGTCTATGCTACTTAGTCAAATGAAACACACAATTGCTACATAAAAACACAACTGGATACATGAATATATCACATTGATTCAAAATAGGGGTTAGTAATCAATAAGAAATGAAAATGGACAAGCATCCTACTAAATCTATTGTAGCAAAGTTTATCAAAAGAAACTGTCACCAATTAGCCCTCCTTCTAGGCCTAAAAGTGGCCCTTGCTTCCTAATCCATAAGAAGGTTGGAAATTTCTACTAACTACTTATAATTCACACACACTCATGAATAAAAGTTGACTGAAAAGGACTATACTTTTATTGACTGAAACAATACATCACAATACTACATGAAAATACTGCTATTGGCTGCAAATATTTTACATCTATTTTTTATTAGCTATCACCTATTAACATCTACTAGCTCAACTAATAAGGTATATCTATTATTTATACTAACCTATTACATATCCCTTGTGCTCAATATCAGTTGTGTTGTTTTTTTACAGTGATTTGCTAACAGTTCTAAAACTGACCTAGTCTAAATTAGGATAGTTTGTGTTGCAGCAATGTTCATTGGTCCTTGGGATGCATCTCCAGTGGTGGGAGTGAGTTTTATGAGGTTATAAATGGTCTTTTACACCTATATACATATTCAAATATCATTTCCCTATTGTTTTGGGTGCTATATCCTCCATTTGGCTAAAACTGGTTTCTTTTCCCCTCATTCTAAAGCTTCTTCAAAATGTCTAGTCGTGCAGCTTACTTTATTCTTAGGTGTGATTAAAATGGCCAACAAAGTGGATAGTATGTCTACCCTATCCCTCAAAATATAATTCCAATTAGTTCCACATGCTTTGGTTGACAAATTCCAAGCCATGCCATTCATTAGTAGTTGGCTAGAATTTGTATGGCTAATTTTTGTATTTTTTATATTTGCTGCACAATCATAGGAACTTGACACTCTTTTTCAATTCAAACCAATTATAAAGTGGAAAAAAAATTTCAAAACCATTATTAATGGATATACCTTAGCACACATCATTCTACTACTTAAATTACACATTTTATTCACTAAGTATTCAAACTAAAACAATGCAAAAAATGTAGAAAATTGTCAAAATAGAGTAATATGCTCCTAAACATTTTAATCATGCAAACACTAATATATAATACATTAAAACCATATAAATTAAAATAAATAACATAACATAATTTTTATAAGGTAGTTTATGATAATCCAAAACATGTCATGAATGAGGTAATTCCTGGCCTCATCATTTCCCCCCAACCTAATCTAATGCATGTCCTCATGCATTTTGTAGGGCTATAAAGGCACATAGATCTATTTCTTGATTCCAGATATTCAAAAATAATACATACCCTATATAGTATCCCCTACTCTTATGTAGCTTCTTGATCTAATCTTGGAACTACTCATCCAGTTGAGGATCATTGTCAAAATAGTAAGGGATAGGGGTTATGATGGTAGGCAATCTATACCTTAGACATATCCATTGATGTTTTAGTGTTAGGATGGATTGCATTATACTCTCTGCTCTTCTTCTAGACCATAATAGTTTTTTTTGTTATATGGGCTTTATCTTCTACAATGACATTGGTAATTTTTCCCACCTAGCCTTACAGGCTGATAAAGCATTTGTAAACTGTCCTACATAGAAAATCTGGAAACCAATCATGCAATACTTAAGATTTTTTAAGTAATAAACCCTAATTTTTGGTTTGTTCATCATAGTAAAATGTTGACTGGTGGGGATATTATGATTTGGCTAGATATGTCTTATCAATAGCTCAACTTTCAATTCAATCTCCTTATTCTGCCCCTCTTCTTGGTCCCAGTATATTTGATTTTGCAATGTGGACACAAAAGACCTTAATTGAACATCCCCTATGAAAATATGAGGTAGGAACTCCACATCTCCTACCATGAAAAATTTGTGCAGGAACAACTCACACATAATATTTTTTGTTCTTCTAGGCTATGCAGGTAAGCATCCAAAAATTCCTCAACAGTGTTCAAGTCATAGGAGATATTAGAATGAATCCTCATTATCTGCCAACATAGGTACTTCTCCTTAAGGATCAAACTATAAAATCTAGATGGCCTCCTACATTGTACTAAGTATTCTATAGCTTGATAGAGATATTGTACCTTTTCCTATAACCTATTCACTTTTGCAGTTTTAGCTTCAACCTATTGTTCTAATGGTTTGAGTGTTGCAACCTAGGCTTCTAATTTTTGACACTTCAATACCTAGTATGCAATATCCTCATTATACTTAACCAATGGAACTATTTTTGGGGGCCTAACTATCAGTTGGTTCTTTGGTAATAGATCAAATTGCACCCCAATTTCTACTGTTTCAATTCTATGTAAATTTTATGGAAAAACATGTTCAAGGATGATGCAAGAGCATCCAGGGACATCTGATGTAGAGGCATCCAGTTGCGGGAAAGCCAGTGCTAAAGAATTGGCTAAGGAAGAAGTCAAGGAAAATTTTGCTAAGGCAACATTTGAAAAGTGTAGTGAAATCGCGACGTCGAGATTTTGCTACGTCACAAAATTGCAATGTCAAAGCGAAAGAAGAGGCGTAGTGGGAAAAATGTCACGATTTCACGACATGTCATGGAATCACGACAGCGAAGCGATGGCAACGCGAAGGCAGTGGAAGGGTCACGATTTCACGACATGTCATGAAATCATGATATCGCGAAATCGTGACAGCGAAATAGCAGAGAGGCAAAAGTGCAGAAGGGTAGCAAAATCATGACGTCATGATTTCGCGACATCACAAAATCATGACGTCGAAAGGGAATCAGGGTGAGGCGGAAGTTTTGTCGCGATATCGTGACGTCGCGATATCTCGACAAGATTCGAAAATCAGAGCTCAAAGGAAAAATGGTCACGATATCACGACATGTCACGATATCATGACCAAAAGTGCCAGGAAGCGCGGGGTGGCCAGAACGTCACGATATCGCGACGTGTCACGATATCACGACGGAGAGAGAAGGCAACGGAGAAGGAGAAGGAGATGGCGGGAAAACCGTGACAGGCAGTATTTTCAAAAATTGTTCCAAATTGACACGTGGCACCCAGAGTGCAGTAAAGGCGGACAAAGACCAAGAAGCACGGGGAACGAAGAGGATGGGCGCGCAGAGTTTTCTGATGGGATCGACGGTGACAGGGACCGTGTGGAGTGGAGAATTAAATCGGGTTGGTGTCCCGATTTTCATGTCTTGTAATTAATCGGGTTGGTGAACCCATTTTTTGGGAAGTAGATTCAGAGGTTCGGGGCCTCTATAAAAACCCAGTTTAATGTAATAGTCGAGATGGGTGGATTTAGGAAGAATGCACATAGAAGTGTAGAAGGGCAGAGCTAAGCCGAGCGCTAGCTATTGTAAGCCTGCGGGCTGCATTTGTATGCATTTTTTAGATTTAATCAAAGAGTAGTTGGAAATCGTGTGAGGGCGTTTGCATGTGTTTTTTCTCGATCCCCCGTCAGTGGTATCAGAGCCAATGATTCTGAGTGTGTAACAGATTGTCGGACATGAGGCAGTTACACCAGGATCTGTGGTAGGGTTCTAAGGAGGGAGAGAATTAAAAAAAAAAAATCTCGGAGCATGTTAGCAGATCACCGACTGTGAGGCAGCTACAGATCGGTCAAGCTTTGTAAGAAAAGCAAGGAAAAATGCATTCCTGAAGAAGCCAGGATAGCAAGGAAGATATGGTGCTGAAGGAAGAATTCTTGGCATTGCAGCGACAACTTAAAGCCCTACAAGAGGAATGGCTCAAAATAAAATCATGGGAGAAAGAGGAGCGGTGTCAAATATGGGAAGAAAGACAAAAAGAGGAGAATCTGAAGAAGGCTGCGGAGGTGTGCAGCAGTGCCAGGACTTGCCCAGAAGAAGACACAGATTTTTTTGTGCAAGAGGAGGAGTGCAAGCAGGCTGCAAAGGAAGTGTGCAGCAGTGACAGAATCTATCTGGTAGAAGACAGAAGTTATTCAAGCCAGGAGAAGGGTTTGGAGTAGTCTGCAGATGCAGAGAAATTTTTGGAGGTGTTGTAGGAGGCAACAACTAGACCTTGCAGAAGTGAAGATCACTTCTCCACTTACCCCAGGTGTCTGATGCAGGAGCATCCAGGGACATCTGATGCAGAGGCATCCAGTTGCAAGAAATCCAGTGCTAAAGAATTGTCTAAGGAAGAAGTCAAGGAAAATTTTGCTAAGGCAACATTTGAAAAGTGTAGCGAAATTGCGACGTCACAATTTTGCGACGCCACGAAATTGCGACATCAAAGCGAAAGAAGAGGCACAGTGGGAAAAATGTCATGATTTTGTGACATGTCACGAAATTGTGACATGTCATGGAATCACGACAGCGGAGTGGTGGCAACACGAAGGCAGTGGAGAGGTCACAATTTTGTGACATGTCACAAAATCGTGACAGCAGAACAGTAGAGAGGTGGAAGTGCAGAAGGGTAGCAAAATCATGACAGCAATTTTGTGACGTCACAAAATCATGACATCAAAAGGGAATCAGGGTGAGGCAGCAGTTTTGTCGTGATATCACGACAAGATTCAGAAATCAAAGCTCAAAGGCAAAATGGTCACGATATCATGACATGTCGCAATATCGTGACCAAAAGTGCCAAGAAGCGCGGGGTGGCTAGAACGTCGCGATATCACGACGGAGAGAGAAAGCGACGGAGAAGGAGAAGGAGATGGCAGGAAAACCGTGACAGGCAGTATTTTCAAAAATTGTTCCAAATTGACACGTGGCACCCAGAGTGCAGTAAAGGTGGACAAAGACCAAGAAGCACAGGGAACAAGGAGGATGGGCATGCAGATTTTTCTGACGGGATCGATGATGACAGGGACCATGCGGAGTGGAGAATTAAATCGGGTTGGTGTCCCGATTTTCACGTCTTGTAATTAATCGGGTTGGTGAACCCATTTTTCGGGAAGTAGATTCAGAGGGTCGGGGCCTCTATAAAAACCCAGTTTAATGTAATAGTCGGGATGGGTGGATTTAGGAAGAATGCATGTAGAAGTGTAGAAGGGCAGAGCTAAGCCGAGCGCTAGCTATTGTAAGCCTGTGGGCTGCATTTGTATGCATTTTTTAGATTTAATCGAAGAGTATTTGGAAATCGCATGAGGGTGTTTGCGTGTGTTTTTTCCCGATCCCCCATCAAAGGAGCTAGTGCAGAATTGGACTTACTAGTAGTGCAACCTCCTGAAAATTTGTGGCCTCCTTCTTAGGTGGTGTTTGTCCTTCCTACTATTGTGGGCTATCATATGGGTGCTCTACATTTTTTTATTCTATTTTTTTCTTTCGCTCCATTGTCTGACTTCACCCGCATCTGTTACAACCTCACTTCTACACTTCTCGTACTACAGTTTCTTCTGTATTTACCTTCTTCATCTAATTCCATTGTAACTCTAGTTCTACAAAATCTTGTGATTTGAAACCCGTGCTTATGATTTTTGTGATTCGAAGCTATAGTGATTACAAGACATGACATTGAATTTCAGAGGTGCTTGAATCAGCTTTAGAAGGTGGTGCAGAATACGGGAAACCTTTGGTATGTTTTGATTGGATGCGTGGTAGACTGTTATTCATTGCTTTTCCAAATTTTCAATTTTAGAACGTGCATCTTGGGTGATGGGAGTGCTCAGGTGCTGATTACTTGTTGTTTTTTGGGTTGTTGGAAGTTTGTTATTGGTGATGACTTGGCTTATTTCATGGAAAGAGAATGCAGATTATCTTGGTTGTTGTACCCTCGTTTGTCGAGGCATCTTGATCGAATGGCCTGAATATTGTGAAAGAAACCGAGGCACATGTTTTCCATAAAAACCCTGATTCAACATCACTCGATTAAATGCAAACATGTGACCTTAGTTACTCGTGCCTTGACCTTACGTTGGTGTCAGATGATGTGGCAAAAAGAAATAATTTTCTTATTTCCTTTATGCACATGCCACGTGGAAATTCAAATTTCAAATTTCACCACGAAATCTGAATTTCAAATCTACCCTTTTTCATTCCGAAGTTATTTTTCATTCCGAAGCTCAAACAGTTTCTCATTCCGAAGCTCTGCTCATTCCGAAGCTCTGCATTTTTCTGCTATAAAACAAATAGAACAACATTTTTATTCTGGATCTTGGTATCATTCCGAAGCTCTATGAAATATCTAGGTATTCATGCCATCAAAGCTACACTTATTTCCATGGGTCTACAATTTTTCATCCATTCTCCCTTTTCTGCCCCTCAAACCTGCAATTTTTAGAACAACAAGGAATTCCTTTTGTTTTCTTCTGGACAGGTTGGATGTTTTGGGTTTGCCAAACCCTATGAATGTTTCTATGCTAACTAGTGATTTTTATACACTACATACTAAATACCTACAATGATAAAAAATGCAAGAAACACATACCTGATTTGAACAATTATTTCACACTTTTACAGATGGTTGTTTCTGCTGATTACTAGCTGATTTTTCTACAATCAAACAAAATAGGTGCAGTCTGATGAGATTTATACAATGGTGGGATAGGAATGGGTAGGTCAATTCAAGGTAAAGCACACAAAAAACCAGTTTTCATGCCAGCCAATTCAGAAGTGCCTCCTAGAAGGTTTTCACTTTCTGAATTATTCATTTTTCTCTCATTTTTTTCATTCTTTTTTTCATTTTTTTTTATCTTCTCTCTTTTTCTTTTTTTCATTTCTCTCTTTTCAATTTTTTTAATCTTGGTTGTGCCCATGAAGGAATTTCACAATTTCCCTAAAATTATGCCCATGAAGGAAGTTCACAACCAAGATTTATTCCTCTTTTTGTTTTCTTGTTTTTCTATTTTTTTTTCTTGAAACTCTTCATTGTTGTACTGAATCTATTGAATCTGTGATGGAAGAGGGAATCTCTTCCATCATGCATATGTCCAAGTTGTCAATTTTTTACAAGAACTCTTCTTTAGTTAGTGGTGCATGGTATACCCAAAGGTGATGCCCATTCACTACCAACTTCCTCCATGAGTCATCGATGGGAGAAAGATGAACTACCCCATTTTTGAACACTTCTTCAATATGATAAGGTCCAAGCCACCTAGTCTACAACTTCCTAGGAAAATCCTCATAATGAGAATCAAACAATAAAGCCCAATCTCCTTGCTAAAATTTTCTCTATTGAATGTGGTTGTCATGCCACAACTTTCACTACTCTTGAATCACCTCAGTTTGATGCAATGCATCCAATCGAAGTTCATCCAATGCATTCAACTATAGAATCCTGTCCGTCTGTGCCTGTGATAAATCAATTCCAATTTCCAAAGTTATCCAAAGTGTTAGTAGCTCAAACTCAATAGGCAAAAGAGGCTTCTTACCATAAACCAGTTCGTAAGGTGTGAAACCCATGGTGGATTTCCATGTAGTGTTATAAGCCCAAACTACTTCAGGTAATTTATCAAGCCAATTTCTCCTATGAGAAGCTACTATTTTAGTTAGGATATTTTCTAACTCCCTATTTGTTACTTCAACCTGACCATTTGCCTATGGGTGGTAGGGTGATGATTTCCTATGCTTAATCTCATATAATTCAGTAAAAGCTTCAATGACTTTGGATGCAAATTGGGGTCCATGATCTGTGGTAATAGACCGTGGAGCTCCAAACCTCTAAAAAATCTGAGTATACAGGAAATCAACAACCTTCTCTTCATGAGCATGTTTGAAAGCACACACCTCTGCCCACTTAGTCACATAGTCAGTGCATACCAAGATATGCACCTTTCCTTGAGATGGTGGGTCAATAGGTCCCACAAAATCTAGCCCCCACCTCTCAAATGGTTCTAAAACCACTTGAGGCTGCAATGACATTTCATTTGTGTGGGTGGGTTTCCCCATCCTTTGACATGCATCACAATGTCTAATGTATTTTTTACATCCTTGTGAAGAGATGGCCAATAATAACCTGCACCTAGAATTTTCCTAATTGTACTTTTTATCAAATAATGTCCACCTGATGGTTCATCATGGCAAGCTCGGAGGACATCATACACCTCATCCTTTCGGATGCACCTACGTAAAACATGGTTAGGACTGCATTTAAAAAGTAGACCCTTAATCCATTTGAAAGAGGAACTCTATTTTATTAACTGTTTCTTTTGTTTAGGAGTGAAATGTAGAGGAATTCTTCCTGTTACCAAGTAGTTAGCTATATCTGCAAACCATGGTGATTGGATAGATATAGCAAACAATTGTTCATCAGGAAAAGTGTCCTCAACCAACTCTTCCTCCCCTGTGTTTTGTAACCTTGACAAAAAATCTGCCACTACATTAGCCTTTCCTGGTTTGTTGATTATAGTGATGTCAAATTCCTACAACAATAGTAACCAACAGATAATTCTTGCACTTACCATAGGTTTATTCATCAAATATTTAATGGTTGCATGGTCTGTATGGATGAATACTTGATATCCTATGATATAATACTTGAACTTGTTGATAGCATATACTACTACCAAGAATTCTTTCTCAGTAGTGGTATAGTTCTTTTTTGCTCCTGTCAGATTCTTGCTAATGTAGTATATGGCATAATGCTCACCATTTTCAATCTGCCCTAATGCTGCTCCAATTGTAGTATTGGAAGCATCAGTTTGGATGTGAAATGGCAGCTTCCAATTAGGTCCTCTTAACACAGGTGGGGTTGTCAGTTTTTCCTTCAAAGCCTCAAAAGACTCTTGGTATTTTGTAGACTAGGTAAATTCAGAATATTTAGTCAATAGTGCAAACATGGGGTTGGCTATTGTGCTGAAATTTAGAATAAACCTACGATAAAAGCCAATATGTCCTAAGAAACTCCTAACATCAGTTTGAGTTTTTGGAGGTGGAAGGTTCTTGATGATCTCAACCTTCTTGGGGTCAACTTTGATCCCATGAGAAGAGATGTGGTGACCAAGAACAATGCCTTCCTCCATCATCATAAAATATTTCTCAGGATTTAAGGATAAATGGTAGGTTTCATAGCGTGTTAAGACCTTATCAAGATGTTCCAATGTAAATTCAAAGGTTTCTCCACACACTATGAAATCATCCATGTAAATTTCTACACTTTCATTAGTTAGATCAGAAAATATTGCTAAAACAACCTATTGAAAAGTTGTTGGGGCATTACATAAACCGAAGGGTAATACCCTGTAAGAAAATGTTCCCCAAGGGCATGTAAAAGTAGTTTTCTCTTGGTCTTCAGGTGCAACCTGAATCTGGTTGTACCCACTGAAACCATCAAGAAAACATAACTTTTTTTCCAGCAAGAGTGTCTAACACTTGATCTATAAATGGTAATGGGAAGTGGTCCTTGTGTGTGACTTTGTTTAATTCCCTGTAATCTACACACACTCACATTTTCCCATTTTTATTTGGAACTATAACCAATGGAGAGACCCATCGACTATCAAAAATTGGATAGATGAACCCTACCTCTAAGAGTTTTTCAATCTCTTCTTTGATAATATCTCTCAAGGTAGGATTCAGTCTTCTTTGGGGCTGCCTCACAGGTTTAACATCCTCAGTATAAATTCTATGAGTGCATACATCAGGGTGGATCCCTGACATATCCTTGTAGTCCCAAGCAAAGGCATGAACATGTTTCTGTAGAACAACAAATAATTTTGCTTCTTCTCCTTTAGTCAGCCAACTATTAATATTCAAGAATTTTCCTGGTTGCACTTCAATCTGCTTTGTCCCTGGGAGGATAGAGTTTACTCCTTCATACTTGGTTATCAAGGAGTTTAGTGGACAATGGTGTGGTTTGAGAGAATGAAAGACTCTTGTCTCCTTATCAATAGTGATTCCTAGTGGAAGCATGTCTTGCATGGGATAGTGGAAAGAGGAGAGGAGGTGATGGTGCCATCCATGTGGCAGTGTAAAAGAACTATCCTGTAGTGGAGTAGATGACATATTTTTAGAACTTTGGCCCTCATCATTCCATAACAGGTGATGAACAACTACTGGTTCATCTTCCATTCCTTGCTCATGCAGAGCACTCACTAGGATGGTCTCATCCTCAAAAACTTCTCTTTCCTAGGAGTCTATCTCCTCTATGTGTTCCTTCACTACTAAAGTAGCTAGTGTGGAAATGGTCTCTTCTTGCTCTTCATATGAATCAAAAAACCATAACTGACCTGAGAATTTGGTTGAAGGTTTTCTAGGCGGGTAAAGAGAAATCTACTTTAGGTCAATGCCATTGGAAATTATCATTTCTCCTGACCTACAGTTTATAAATGCAGCTACAGTTGCAAGCCAAGGTCTTCCCAAGATGATGGGGTAGCCATTTGCTGAATTTTTGGGCTGTAAAACTAGGAAATCTATAGGGTATTCCCAAGAAGAAACTTCTATGGGGATGTCTTCTATGATCCCTTCAGGTTTTGCAACTGACCTATCTACCATTTCTAAAACTGTAGATGTAGGATTTAGATGTTTGAGCTACAATTTTTCCATTGTTTCTTTAGTCATAACATTTATTGCAGCTCCTAAATCAACCAAGATATTTGAAATTGTTATTGACCTTATGGTGATTGTAATAATTGGGCTCCCTAGGTCACTATACTTTGGGGGTACTAGTTTCCCTGATAGGAGATCAACTAGCTTCCCTTCAACTTGAATAGTCTTAGGAAATGATTTCTTCTTTCTTCCTGGTCTCTTAATACACAAATCTTGGATAGTTTTGTTAATCAAGGGCACATCCCTAATTGCTTGCAATAAGGGAAGTGATATGGTTAACCATTTAAGCTCTTTAACCAGGTCTGATTTAGGATTTTCTGTAGAGTTTTTGAATCTTTCAGGGTATGGAACTATCCCTAAGGAAGGCAAATTCTCTGCTTGTACTTTCTCTATATTTCCTTCTTTCTCCAGGGCTATTTCAGTTGGTCTGGATGAGAAGGTTCTTGTGTTCCATCAAGTTCTTCAATGGTAGGTGGAACCGGTTCAGGTAGAATATTTCCTAAATGCAATTGGATATTACTACAGTCAAGAACATGAACTGCAACATTTTCTTCAGATTCAGCCACATAGATAGGGGTTGCCTGTCTTGTGTTATTTGGGTTAGTCATAGGTTGGGCTGGAAGTGGAGGTTGCTTCACCTGTTGTGATGGTTGTTGTTGTGGTTGGTTGGATCTTCCTTGAAAATTTTGATTAGGGGTAGGCAACAAGTTCTGAGTTTGACCTTGATATCTTTGCTGCCTTGGATAAGGTGGATACTGCTATCCCCAACTTGATCCATAGGACTGGTTTTGCATCCAAGGTGGATTGAATTGATTCCAAGATGGATTACTCCACCCAGATTGTGACCAATCTTGAGGAGATGTCCAAGTAGGGTGATTCCAAGATTGTTGGGGTGATTCCGAATAACCCCATGGCATATTCCAGGGATTTTATCCCCAATTTGTGGGAAAACGAGGGGTATTTTGATATTGTGAAAAATTTTCCCCCTATTTCTGCCTAATAAAATTGAGTTCTTCAATTTGTGTTTCCAAAATATTTCTGAGTTGTGGAAGCAGATGGTATTTATCAGTAGGATGTTCCTTTGTACAGATGCTACAAATAGCTAAAATTGAAGTTTTATTCAAGGGATAGTCTTGCAAAGCATGTTTATTTCTGCATCTTGGGTAGTAAATAGCTAGGGGTTCTATAGATTTTGATTTTGCATTCATCTCCCCTACAGTAGTTTTTATTTACATACATAAGATTTTATTTTTCATTTTTTCCCATTTCCCCCATAGATCTTTCACATCATTGGCATTAGTACTCCTCTTTTCTTCTTCTTTGCCTAGTGTGAGAGTAATTTTTGCATAAGTCCAAAATTTCATCAATGTCAAGGGTATTTACATCCCCTTTACCCATTAAGTCCAATACCTCCCTGGAATCATCTTGTAATCCCCTCAAAAATATAGCCTTACACATTTTTGGCTCTATAGGTCCACATATTTTTTGAATAAAGGTAAACCTATCAAGATAATCCTCCAAGGTCTCATCCTCTTCTTGTTTAATTCAGAACAATTCATCTTTTCTGTTTCTTACCCTACAATATTCTTGGTATTTATCCAAGAATACACTCTCCATATGTTCCCAAGTTCGAATAGATTCTGGTTCTAGACTCATAAACTAGTGTAGAGCTGCATCTTTAAGTGTGGAAGGGAATACTTTAAGCTTCTGATTATCATTCACATAGTCATAAGTCTGACATACAACCTTGAATTCAAACAAGAATTGATCAGGATCTTCAGATACAACCCCTCAAAAAGCTGGAAGTACTGAAGGTGAGATTGTTTTCATAGGAGAATTTTGCGTAGGATTTAATCGAATGGGATATTCGAAAGTCCTAGAAGGACGAGGATTATCTGCTCGATTGTGGATATTACTGTCCCCATCTGGGTTTTCTGGTAAATCTACCATAATATTGTTCCAAACCTTGGTGTAGATATGTCCAAATTGCCCTGGTGGTATGGATTCAATAGGAGTAGATGGAGGAGTACTAGTAGATAGTTCCTCTAAAATTTCTTGTTCAGGAGATCCTACACTTCCTAATGATGAAGATGATTGTTTTTGTTTAAGTCTATCAAGAATTTCAAACATAGGCAATTCACCTCCTGAGTGTGAAGATCACCTTCCTGTGGTAGGCAAAGGGGTAGTTCAGATAAATCTACCTTTTCCATCCCTTAGCCTATTCATTCATGCTTGTATCCAGATGGACTGAAATACAACTTTACCAAAAATTATTACTTGTACCAGTCGTTTATCCATATTTCACTCTAAAGTTCACAACTTAGCACACTTAAAAATTATTGGGCTGCTTTCATATTCTAACAACACCTTTCCTCAGCAACGATACCAAAAATGATGCATGTCATTAATAGCATCATTTAATATTTATGATTTGTCAATCCAGGGTGGTGTCCAAGGCTATATACGAAAGAAGGTTTAAGCAGGTTGGAGATCAGCTCATTTAGACAATAGGCTTTTATTGGTGAAACAGGTTTTGTTGGGGGTTTTAGGTCACTTCTAATCCTATTTTGCATGAAATGAAACTAATTACTTGTGTAGACACCTAAAAGTTGCACATTGCTATACCTACATACTTGTAGATCCTTTTGGATACTTGTAGGTTTACATAGACAATCCTAGATACCTCTATGCTATCATAGACTAGCGTAGACTATTACAGATCCTCATAGACATACATATATTGTTGTAGTCATGTGTAGTCATGTATAGATCACCATGTATATTACCATAGCATTGCATAGACTTCCACACACCACTTCACTAGTTTTTAGGTCCAAAACCCTAATAAGCTACCAAAATCACATCACAAACACTTCCCATGCATTGGGATATCTTCACTCATATTCCCAAGGTGATACAAAGCCTTATTATACTTAATTGAGCCCCCCATGGGCTATAAATTGGAAAAAGCAATTATCAAGTCAATTCCTAAAATATAATATAATGTTGACATCACTTAAGTCCCCTTTTTGATTAATTAAAATCTTAATCCCTAATTAACACTAATTGCACCCTCCCACTTGTGTGTAATTAGGGTTAGTTAGGATATTTTCCTAAGAACCCTAATCAAGCCCTAATTTGACTTAGGAACTCATAATCCTGATTAGACCTAATCCTTCCTCACATATGTGTGAGGATAGGATATTTCCTATGGGGAATGTGGGGTTGCCACCTTAGAAACCCTAACCTAACTCTAGTTAGACTTCAGCCTAGGGTTATTTTCCTTAACTCCCCCCTATACCTTGCCATTTTATATAAATAGTGGATCTCAAAGCTCATTTATCTATATCTCCATCTTATGTCCAAAGTATAGAAACTCTGCCAAAATATGTACCGAAGCACAACAAAGCATATCTAAACTTGCACATCGACATTACAATAGTAAAGGGACCTCTCCATTGAAGGGTTTCTATAGAATAGCACTCAAAGTCTGATTCACCCCCCACCCCATGATTCTAGAACCAATTCATCCCCTGGGTGGTGAATTGGTTCCACGGGTCCCAAATCAGCTCAAATTTGGGAGGTAAGCTCATTTTGCAGTTTTATCAACTTATGTACAATTTATTTCAATTTTTAATATGGTTTTACTATCTATTTGTCTTTCTCAATATGGGGCCTGACTAAGGAAAGCCCCAAATGAACTACCTTTTTGTAGGTTTGTCCTAGAACCAAGGAGGGGAAACAACTACAAACTACAACCCCTTGGTGGTATGCAAGCCTATCTACACTGAGGAACGCAAAAATAAGGCATCAATCATATTGTAACATTTATGAAAAGAAAGGATAAAAGGAGAATTTGTCCCCATTGTAACCTATGCACTCTTTACATGAATAAAAATGCATTTCCCTAAATAACATGTGTCATTAATATATTGTTAGATCAAATACCATTTTTTGGTCATTTCATTCTAGCATACCCGATGGGACCCCCAAAACAGATAGTGTCAGGTTAACTAGTTTTGCAAATCTGATAATATCCTCTATTTTTGTTTTTTCTAGGTACTAAATATGACCATCACAGGGATTTACAAAGCCCTGGGGACCCTCTCAAGCCTTATTAATATATATTTGGGGTCTCTAATCCCAATTCACCCCTCGCACCTTGAACCAGATCTCAACTCACCCCCTAGGTAGCAAATTCAACCAAACAGCCTCAAAAGCCCCCAAAATTACAGGAGTGAGCAATACAAGACCTAACTAGACCACCCATAGCATCAAAGTCTAGGTATTACTCTGTGTTTTCTCTATTTTCTAATTTTTTGGTATATGTAAAATGTTTACTAAAAAATTTGCCATTCTTCACATTTTAACTTAATTTAAGTATCATTGTAATTACAAAACCTGTCAAAATTCTAGCAACTTTAAATTTCAAAAGCTCAAGTAAATTTTACTTTCCCCTTTTCTAATTTGCATGTATAAAGATATTGTGATTGTTTTTCTATACTTAGGGTCACCTAAATCCCTCCTTTCACACCTTCACATTACATTTTTATATGCTTTGAAAAATAGAGTAAAGTTATTTTCCTAAAAGCATCTAGGATCAAATTCTTTGTTTACAAAAATCATTGCATTATAGTATCTTACTTTCCAAAAATGCATATAAGTCTAGCTTTAAAATTTAAAATGAAATTAGTTACGTTTTCTATTTTACATAACATCGTTAGCAAAACTTAAACCCACACATATTCACATAGTATTTGAACAAGTGGTGAGATTGGACTTCATCCCCAATCCATAACTAGAGATTGGTGTGGTAGGTGTTTTATCCTCCACCAACTCACCTCCCTAGACACTTAGTAGCCATATGAGAGGTTTTCTATATTTCATCACTAAAAAACCTCCCACTTTTGAGATTGGGCTTTTGGATTTTATCACCAATAGTTACCTTCAAAGTGGGATAGGATTAGACACCTTTGTCCATAAGGCTAACATAATTTTTGGACACAGTAACTATCACTATTGACTAAGCCCAATTGAGGGTGAAGCGAATGCATGGGGTTGTTTACCATATCTAGCATGTCATAGACAGTACCACATCTTTTAGTGAGAGGATTTAGCAAACTCACTCTAGAATAGTGGGTTCCACACCTTTTAGGATATCATTTTACTGCACCTTCCATATATGTCACCTTTTACATGTTGCAATATCGTTCTATTTTATGCATATCTAGGTGTTGCAGGAGGTTCAATATCGATGAAATTCCTAATATACTAGAGTATTCACTCCACTACCTGTGATACTACCTAAGAGGTACCAACATTGAAACACACATAAACAAACAAAACACTTTCATATTTTCAGCATTTAGAACTGATTCTATTCTACCATTGTTTGCATAATCATTGACTGGTTTTAGCACATTACACCATGTAATATCTAGATATACATAGTACTACATTTTTTTACACTTATATTAGGCAAACTCGAGTCTACACCATAGAGGATTATTCCTAAACCCCTTCACATAGTACACATAGAATTAAAGGATTTAATTTATACGTAGTTCAAAACCCTCATGACACCACACATGCTATCATGCATGTTGTCACCCGCAGTCAGGCACCTGCCACTTCTTCTAGTTATTCTCCTTCTACTCCTTCGACCATGAAGTGGAATACCATAGACACATATTACTTATTCACAATATTTAATGTATGATTTACACATGTGATGCCTCAACATGATATTTCCACTTTTACTGAAGCTCTCACTACTTCATTTGCAGAGTATTATCCACTTATTTCATCCCCATCATCACCTAATCCATCGACCACGTTCTATGACCATGTGATCTACACAACACCAGGACAACCTTATCCATTATTTACCATAGATGAGTAGGTCATACCTACTTCTCCTACCTTTGCACACCCATTTTTCCAAAGTCTATCTCAATATTTTTTTGAGAATGACTCCTCCCTCTTTAATTGTACCCACCTAGAGGTCACATCATTTACCCCTACCATAGGAATGATTTCAGATTCTTCCTCCTCTACCATAGGTACCTAGATGCTAGCATTCTAAACTATACAAAAACAACCTCTTCTACATGAACAAACAACACCCCCTCAAACATCATCCCCACACTCTTCCCAAGAGTCCCAACCATCATCATACCAGCAACCTTTTTCATAATGTTTGAGGACGTAACACAAGAACCTCTCCAAACCCAAACCAACCAAGTTCAACAATGACAACCCACAACCGAAACTCATTTAGGAAGGGACACATGCACCGCCTCCTATTCCCACAAGCTCCTACTTTGGAAGCATATACCTCTTTCTCTGTAGCATTCCCACCTATGTCTCAGGTCCCTAGAATACACAATGCCCAAATTGACACTCTAACTTCATCATAACTGACCTTTAGGATACCTCCTCCTCCTTTCCAAGTACCACTCGCTAACCCTCTTCCCATCTATGAATTAAAATACATAGCTTATATACCCACTTCCCTAGGCTATTCAATGTAGTTTAGCTTCACTAACACCCATCCTTTAGGACAAAGATAGGTCCCAAATTTTGATGCTTACCTCGACCATCACTGGCACCTATAGCATTGATACCTCTGATCCCACCTACTGGAGTTATATTTTTCACACCTCATACTTCATGTTCATCACATCATATGGCCCAACCATTATATCATACTCCCACCCAATAGGAACCCATGCCACAACAACACACATCCCAATCATAGTATTACTATCCCCAACAAACATCTATTCCACAACCTAGTATCCCACTAGCTCCTACATCATATGCCATCCAATACCTAGCATACCAAGACTAGCTAGAACAATTCCCTTAATAATACAAAGAATAATAATAACAACTATCCGTTGCACTCCCAGGCTCAACCAACCCTAGCTCAATTGCCTACACCTTTAACACCTAAAATTCAACTCTTACAAGATGAATTCAAGATGTTAAACCTGCACATCGTAAGCTATGGGACAAAAAAATGTCCTACAATGAACTTTACAATGAGCTAGCTCACCCATTCATTCCTATCCCACCTTACCATTACCACTTTTGAGATCCCAAATTTTGATAAGTATAAATGTAAGGAGGACCTTAGAGAGCATGTTAGTAACTATCGCTCAGCTTGCTACCAGCTTCATAGTAGCAACCTCATTATGTTGTGAACCTTATCCCTCTCCCTTGTAAGACAAGCCTTATATTGGTATAACATGCTATCGTGGCATAGCCTTTATACATTTGAACAATTAGCAAACACCTTCTTGGAACACTTCTCAATTTACATCAAGAAGAAGATAATATTTTTAGATGTCTATACCTTATGACAAGCTAACAACAAACCTATCACTGAGTTTGTATCTATATGGAGAGCAATCATCCATGATCTCACCCATAACCTTCCTACTACATATCTAGTGACACTCTTTTCCAAGAGTTGCCACAAAAATATTTCTACCTCTCTACAACTTCACCAAATTTGCACCTTCGAGGAAGCCATTTCATAGGTAAAGGTTATCAAAGACATTAAATTCCAATCTAGAAAAATTAAGTTAATATTGAAGCCTAACTACAATTCCAACTTCCATTTTAATAGAAACACACCCAACCAATTGTATCCTTGACCTCCACAAACCAACCAAGTGGTAATTGCTACCTTAACACCAACACCAAACCCACCACCTTATGTTCCACAATAATAAGTATTCCAAACCAATGCACCTCCCCACCCAGGCCTCAACAATATTGAGGTATGTGTCTTCAGGGTCCACATCGTAACCTCACACCACTGTCTGAACCTTTACCAGCCCTCTTTAATAGGTTACAATATGGTAGACATTTTCTTCTACCCAAAATCTGATCATTAGATCTAAATGCGCCTAAGCCTCATGGATACAATGACCAACTCTATTTCCCATACCATAGATAGTACAACCATGACATCGAGTCATGTCTCTCTTTTCATGCTCAAGTGTAGGACCTAATATATAGGGATACCATTTAGGTATTGAACCCTTTAGCCCCGTAAAACCAAAACCTAGGGATCTTCAAAAATCCTCTACCAGACCACAAAGGAACCAATCTCCAAAGACCACCAACCAACCCTTGAAGACCACCTCGCCAAGTGAACAGTATCCAATGTAATCCTCCATCACGTGGAGTAGTAGGCATGATAAACCTTACCACATGGAACTAATGATACCCATCGTTTTAGACCACACATATTGTCTCTCCACCTACCCAATTTACATCACCACAGGTCTCCCAAACTCCTAGCGCTATACCATCTCCACCCCAAAATATGATTACCATCCATGGTAGCCTCACCCATCAATTACATAACACCCCTGAACTATTATCCATATTTGACCTTTTATAACAATATAAACCCCACCGCGAGGCATTGAATGATATTTTATGGTCTATAGATTTGGAAACACATGATACAAATTCAATTATAAATTTCATAGGGAACATCCCATGATGCCTCCAACCATCTATTAGTATCCACGACCATGAGATAACAAAACTTGTAGGAGAAGGAGTGGATCCCCTCTATCCACATACAAGCCACTATCAATGAGATCACCTACAAGCGGGTCCTTGTTGACATAGGTTCATCCATTAACATCATATTCACAATGACCCTACACCATTTACATATAGCTCCAGGTCATTTTACCACACCTTCCCTTGATCTATGAGAATTCGATGGTTCTATGAGATCTATCGTAGGATCCATAGTATTTCCCATATTAGTAGGTATTCATACCATTTCTATCCTATTCCAAATCATCCAAGGGGAGATGTAGTACAATATCCTCCTTGTTCACTCATGGATCAAGGATATGCAATGTGTCCCTTCCACGCTACACCATTACCTCAAATACATCTACAACAGACTTTTTCATTGTGTCCCAACTGATAGGGACCCCTTTAAATTCTACAACATTATAGATCTCCCACCTGCATCTTCCTTCTTGTCCATGCAACTCTTCCCATTTTCTTCCCATAAGTAAGTTGAAGCATCAACATCTACTCCTACATCCACCTCGTTATCCTAGTATTCATCAAGGGCACACGATTCAATGTCAACACCCTTAGTACCATCATCAGTAGTGCCTAATACCCATACCATACCATTTTCATCTCCTATATTATGGACACCACCACTATCCCTACCTTCATCTTCTACCAAATCACCTACGGTACCACCACCATAGTCACCATCGATATCACACCCTGTCACTTCACCCCAAGCATCCTCTTAGATGGAAGCACCTATTCTCCATACACCATGCACACATCCTCTTCCTTTTCATCCATAACCTAAGTCATTCACATCCCCATGTCATCCAATATCCATTCCATCACCTTTGCAATTCCCATAGGCCAATCATCCCATACCAGCTACCACAACTGAATGCCATGAGTGGTAACAATGAGCATATCACTTATATGATTAACTACTACATCCTTCTATTACTACCATTATAGAATCTCATATCTCACCTTCATCATCTGATATGGATTCACCACCTTGTGCACCAGAACATGCAACACCACATATATATGTGTTTATGACAAACTCATTTCTAAGGGATTATAATGTGTGTGATACCTGCATATGCCCATCCATTATCCAATATGCCCAAGACTTTGGCCATCCTTTAGATTAGGTCTTGACTATTGGAACAATCATACAACTAGGATCCCCTAAGAATCATACCAACTTTGTTTATGCTAGAATTGATTCCTCACTCCCTCTTTTTGTATCTCCACCACAATAATCTAGCTTGTGTGGTATAATAGATCACTTGGCTAATCCCTAATTTACCTTATGTTACCTTTGATGCTTCCATTTGCATGGGTTTGGGCTAGGCTATTATGAGCAAGGGTTACACACACCCATTAACCCTCATGTCCAATCCCCTATCAAAAAATGTGGCCTAGGTTATTTTCCAACTTTCGTCCATACATTAGAATACAAGGTCCAAGAATTGTCCCTACATCCTTTCCAACTTATAACATACACCTTGGAAGAATATGCCGATATGGATATCTTAGAGGATCCCCCGTCACCCAACTCCACCATTATAGTCCCTGGTGATTTCTTCCAAGAGCCCTCCATATTTGACACCACATCGTCATGTTGTGTTGATGAATTAATAAACCAATTTGTTGTGATATCTTTAAACATGCACTACCCAAATCACATCATGGTATCCCCACCATAATCAATATACTTAGCTTCATTCCCACCTATACATCGATAACTTCAATAAGCTATCGCTTGACCATGATCTCTACCAATCATCCTATGCCCTCCTTTAAGCCTTTTAGGATGCTCATAGGTTATCGAGTTGTCATTACTAGACTCTTCACCACCTACATCCCCCAAAACATCAATTAATATGGTATAAGTGGATCTCTTCTCTCCACTACAATACACACACCAATCAACATGAGACGATACACCAAACCCTAAATTTATCAATTTTTCCCATATCTCACCCACATCGACACCTCGAGGTTTCTTTCTCTCACCACACGTCCTATGCATGACAAATGCTCCTCCATCATATGTGCCACCACATATACCATAGGTCCACCACACAAAAATTTACCTAGATGACAAATATGAATTGATCGAGGCCATCAACGACCTCCATATCATCCTAATTCTAGAACAATTATGCGATGGTTCCCACATGCTTATTGAGGAAACCATCAATGTTGACATAGGTGATGATCCTGACACCCCTCACATGTTAAACTAGCAGCTAGCCTCTCACTCGAGGAGTGCATCTTATTCACAAACTTCATTCATAGGTATATCTGATTCTTCACATGGTCATACAAAGATATGTTTGGACTCGATCCACCCTAGTAGTTTACAACCTCACACTCGATCAAAACACCAAACCAGTAAGACAAAAGTTATGATGCATGCACCCCATGATTGTGTTAGTAGTAAAAAACAAGCTTCAAAAGCTCTTAGATGTAGACTTCATAGTACTCATAGACTCTCCTGAATGGGTCTCTAACATGGTCCCCATACCCAAGCAATCTAATGAAGTTCATGTCTGTACAAATTTTCATGATTTAAACAAAGCTTATCCCAAAGACAACTTTCCCCTACCTAACATCGACTCAGTCGTCAATTCCATTTATGTCCATGAAATGATATCTCTCATGGATGGATTTTTAGGTCACAACCAAATCAAAATCAATCCTACTGATCAATACAAGACATCATTTACAACTCCTCATGGGACCTTCTACTACAAGGTCATGCTATTTGGCCTTAAAAATGTTGGAGCAACCTACTATCATGCAATGACCTACATTTTCCATGATTACATACACAAAACAGTGGAATATTATGTAGATAACCTCATCGCTAAGTCCAAGAAATGCTCAGAACATCTTGAGGATATCTATCAAATATTTGACCGCTTGTTAGAACACAACGTCTACCTCAATCCAAAAAAGTGTGTCTTTGGTGTTACCTTAGGCAAAATCCTAGGATTCATTATCACCCAACAAGGCATTGAAGTCAACCCTAACAAAGTAAAATCCATCACCGAGATGCCTCCACCTACTACACTAAAATATTTGTGTAGTCTCAAAGGAAAAATCACTCCTATTCACCAATTTATAACACAACTATCAGACAAGTGCAAACCCTTCAACCATCTCCTATAAAAGGAAGTAAAGTTTAAATGCAATGATAACTACTAGCAAGCTTTTGATGACATCAAAACTTATCTTACTTCACCGTTAGTTATTTCACCCCCACATCCATAGCTACCACTCATCCTATACATTTCTTCTATAGATTTAATGCTAGGCACACTTCTATCCCAAAATAATGTGCTCAAAAAATAGCAAGCCATTTACTATATAAGTCACATGTTAGTTAGCTACAAAGCTAGATATGGATACATGGAGAAACTATGCCTAGCCATAGTATTTTCCACCTAAAAACTATGCCACTACATGCTTAATCATACCACCTTCTTCATCACCCAAGATAATCCCCTCTATTACATGATGAACAAAAGCTACCACAATTCTCGCACAGCTAAGTGGATCATGCTTCTAACCAAATTTGACCTCAAATTTGTTTCACAAAATTCCATAAAAGGGTAAGTCATAACAGAACAAATTATAGAAGCTCCCTTATCTGATGACCAACCTCTTCTCATTTAGATCTTGGATGACTCCATTTTTCACATAATAGAAGACAAAGAATATGTGGAACCAGAAATGATAGCTGACTTGACACTATTATTTGATTGTTCTCGATGCATGCATGTTTGGGGTGCAGGCATCGTATTCTTCACACTTGAATGTGAACCACTCCCTTTTTCATTCAAGCTATATTTCCCTTGCATGAACAACAACATGGAATATGAAGCCCTAATCCTTGGATTGAAATAGACCCATTCCATGCATATCAAATGCCTCCATATCATAGGTGATTCCCTTTTAATCATAAACCAAGTGCAAGAGATCTAGAAATATAATTGCTTAGTCCTCCAACAATAAAATCACATTGGACAACTCCTCTATAGATTTGAATGGTATGACATCGAAACTGCACCACAATCCTCCAACCATTTTGTGGATACAATGGCATCCTTAGGATCATTAATCCTACAAAATCCAACATCAACAAGCACATCTGTAACAATTCATACACCCACTCAATATTCCATATCACCCACATATCCTAAAGATGACGGTGGTATTCATGTGGTCGATATCGAATCACATGATTCATGGTTTGTGTAGATCAAATATTACCTTAAATTGGGATTTCTACCCTATGAAATATCCCATGCTTAGCACCAAGTATTTAAATAAAGAGCAATCTTCTACACATTGTTGGGGGACATCCTCTATCATCGTAGTTATGATGGCATGCTTTTACATTGCTTAGAACCACATGAATCTTAGTGGGTTGTACAAGAAACCCATGATGGTACTTGTGGTGGCCACTTTAGTGGTATGGCAATCATGAAACACATCCTTCACATGGGATACTATTGGCTAAATATGGAACATGACTTTTGTGAATACGTGAAGTGTTGCATCAAATGACAATAACACGTAAACCACACATATATTTCATCTCAAGAACTCCAACCAATTCAATCCATGTTGTCTTTCTCCCAATGGGACCTTGACCTTATTGGATAAATTACACCTACTTCCTCCAACAATCATAAGTTCATCATAACTACTATAGAATACTTTACAAAGTAGGTCGAAGCCATCCCACTTATCCAAACCACAGGATCAAAGATAGCATCATTCATAACAAATCATATCATATGTCACTTCAGAATCCCTTCCCAAATCATATTTGAAAATGGGAAATCCTTCAAAAACAAAACCATCCGAGCACTTTGTACCAAGTTCAACATTCACCATAGCTTCTCTACCCCATACTACCCATAGGGTAATGGCTAGGTAGAGGCCACAAACAAAATAATTTGCTCCATCCTACATAAAATAGCAGTAGATTCACATCGTGACTGGCATAACCAAATATCCCTAACCTTGTGGGCATATCGTACAAGCATTCATACCCTCATTGGGGCAACCCCATTTTCACTTGTCTACGGGACTAAAGCTATCATTCCCCTCAATCTTGATATACCTTCCCTACAGGTATCCATGGAAAAATTCATAAATGATGACACTTCCCATCAAGCTCGCTTAGATCAGATTACACTCCTTGATGAGCATCACATCCATGCCATCGAGCACACACGAGTCTACCAAGATCACCTTAGTCATGCCTACAATAGTAAATTACATCAATGTGAGTTCTAGATCGATGATTTAGTCCTCAAAGAAAACCAATAGATCACAAGTCAACCTCACCAATAGCAAGACAAGTTTACCCCAAACTAGCTGGACCCATTCATTGTCACACATAAATATAGTTCAGGTGCCTATCACTTGGCTAATCTTAAAGGCCTCGATGACCTTGAGCCTATTAAAATTTTACATCTTCATACATTCAATGCCTAACAGACACAAATTCCCAATGTAACAAGTGGTATACACCGCTATGCACAAACACATCACTCACTAAGCACATTACGATAAATGCATGTATTTTTATTTTTTCTTTACATATTTTACATGTACTTTCTCCTTTATGTCATTTTTATGTTACTAGTATCTATTTTCCTTCTTGCATAATCTACATTATTTACAACCACACCATCAGTAACGAGATACAATAGCATCTACATACATCATCATGCAGGACTTTCCACCACCACAGACTATTCAATCATGCCAAATGACCTATCTCGACCACCAGTCACTCTTCATAATAGACGATCTTCCCATTATTCACATTCAGATCGTTACACTTCACCCCAATGCATTTTTCCTCATCACCGATTTTTGTCTTACTCACCCCATTCTAGAGACAGTCAGGTCTCCCTATCCTCTTTTGATGAAAAAGAGGAAACACCTCATCCCAAAATACAAGGGTCTCCCTCTCATCCACTTGATGATACTAGGAACCCTTATTCATGAAATTATTCCCCCCATCACCCTCTAGGAGCTTACCACCCTCCTAATAGAGGATACGCCCCCTATATGACCTATCTTTCATGCCTACAAACCCCACTCTCCAATGGGGAGTCCTGTTATGCCTAAGCCTTGCAAGCTCACATGGCTCAAGCTGCTCAAGTTGGGCATGCACACATACCTCCATCTCATGTGCACTACCATCCAAAGCCATCTCCTATACCACCTGTCCTTATGATGCCACCTTCACCACTACAAAGCTTACCTTTCCAATAAAATTCTCAATCCCTATAGTCATTCCACTCTACTTTCTCATCATCACAAAATCATCCACTTTATTGTACATACCAGGCCAATCCATACACATTGGAGTCTCGATCACCACCTTCCCTGATACTATCACCTCCACACATGACATACAACATATCCTTTCTCGTATCAAGGCTCTTAAGCTACAGATGAGCCATTTTCATTGCCATGTTCATCCATGCCAATCTCCCATGACCTGTGAACCTTCATCACCACACAGATCCATTCCTCAACCTCAAATTCAACCCACATTGGACCTTCGACCTGTACCTCCACTATCAGACTACCCTTTATCCATACCCCGTTCACCTCCAATAGAAACCTACATTTACCCCATGCCTATTCCATTCACTCCACTATCAAAAACATTTTACCACCTCATGCATCAGGGTCTTATTGACTTACTTGAGATTCGATCTATAGACCCCTTATGTCCTAAGCCACATAAATATCATGAGAACAAATATTGTATCTATCATTGCCAATCAGGTCATGACATTGAAGAATGTCGATCACACACTAGGATAACCATTATTATAGCATTATGCTTTTTGGTAAATATGATACACCATACTCATCTATAAATGAGTTTTCTAAACTTCTCCTTCTACACATCATAAATTTCTTGTTGTAGATATTACATTTCCTCACTTGCATCATTTACATTACAACCATTGCACATATCCAAATGCTTTTCATGCTAATTTAATTTTAAGTTTGTACTCCAAAAATGTGCCTTCAATAGGAGTAATACATGAACTTGTTAGCATCACCACCAGGATGTCCATTCCTCCTTTTCAGGATTAGGGTATACAAAGGTGTCGTGTTAAGCTTTGACTACTTACTAGCTCAGTCAATCAAATGTCATCCCTAGCTTATAGGTTTTACATTATTCTTATGGTTATTTAGGCTAGTTCAACTTCTCTCATGGAACATTTACAATAGGTTACACATTAAATGAATTTTGAGCCTAGGAAAGATGATACCTTGAGTAGATGTCACCATCTAGCGAATGATCTCCCCTACTCATCCTATCACTTGCATGGTCAACATACGACCTGGGGATAAAAAAAGGTATAATAATAAGCAAAAGTAAAGGAACATGGTAGAAAACAAAAGCCAACACCTGTAGAATATAAATATAGAGAAAAGAGAACAAAGAAAAGAAAAATAAAATAGAAAAAAAGAAAATAAATGTAAAAGAGCACCACAATAAATAGGTCAACAATATATGAGGGGCAGAAAACAAAATGAAAAGCCTCCTTATATCACCCATGTTATGCTTCATCACCTTTGGTCCTTAGGTTTAACATAACACCATGGGATGATTTTCATCACTAGAAATAGGCTCCAATAGCCTACCTACCAGTGGAATAGTCTTACAAGTGGTGATATATCTATTTCATTAGCTACCTACTTTTGTACAGATCACTACTCACATATGTATGATCTAACTAATTCAGCCGTATCTAAATGGGTTAATCCTACCTACCTCAAAATGGATAAATGAACCTCACTCATTTACACACATAGGTCCATGATAGATTTTGAACCAGTCTGACTAGTTATGAGTTGCTACATAAACATACACAGTTTTGATTCCAATATTTGATTGCCAAAACTACATTGGTCAAAGCCATTACATATCTCCTATACCATCCTACATATTTGAGATAACAGAATGGATAGAATCCATATCGGTACATGTAATGATACAAGTGCTTCCTCTGCACATTTTAGCACTCCCATACATGCATAAATGCATCTATGTTACACATATTTATTACAAATATCACATCATTGCATTTCCATTACATGCATCATATCAAAGATCACATTATTGCATTTACATTACATGTTTCACATCAAATACTAAATCAAGGCATTCATCATGCATATACTATCTCATATTCCATAATTAGATTTACATTACATGCATTCATTACAAATATCATTTCACATTTTATCACTTCACATTGCATTCGAAATAAAATCATGCAAGTCTACTCTACCGCATACTCACACTACAGGGCGATAATAGATCTAAACCACAATACACATGAATATCCATTCATCATACATACCTATAAATTATGTTATGATATCTATGAAAACATAAATAGAACACATTGTAAAACCATAACACATGTATATATAACAACCAAAATAAAAATGTATATATATATATATATATCATCCATCAAAAATACTCGTAGGCTACAAATTTGGGACCATGCCCATCATCTACCATCCAAAATGCCTGCATGCTACAACCAATAAAAATCTTAACTACCACCAAGAGTCTCGCCACATCCCTCATGGCTCGCCTACATCTTCATCACTCTACTCGACTTTTCCCTAGCTCCTGTAGCCTGAACCATACCAGGTGGATCTTGCACCTCAACCCTACCACCCACCTGCTCCACCAAAGTATCACTATGCTAACTATGATGAGAAGGCACCCACACTCACGATCCTAACTCATCCTGAGACACCACCCGACTATAATAATGAAGTGTGATCCCATGCATTGTCATATCAGACTCACACAATGACATCTTCACAGACTCTACAACCAATAGACCCATCAGTCACTCAATAGCCCAGGAAGCCTCATGATGAGGCCTATAAATGCCTCATTATTTCACTATGTTTGACATATAAAAAATGTCATATTACCAAACATGATAAATTTAATTGCCAAATAGTTGATTAAAATATATTATTTGTTAATTGTTTGCATGATTTTATGTATGGAACATTATACCCCTATTTTGACTATTTTCAAAATTTTATGCACTCTTTCAGTTGATTAAGTAGAAAATAAAACATATATTTCAATTAGACAAATTTTGTATGTTGAGTAAAGGAGGCCCTAGGATGTTTTTTCATTTTTGTCAACATAGTCTAGGTATACTTGTAAAAGGTAAAAAATGAGTATCATATCAATTTTGATGTCATACTATAGTAAAATTACATTCTAATGGCATGAACAGATGCCTCTCATCTAGAACTACAACTTTGATTTTTTAAGAAAGTCAATCCAAGTTGTAGATAAAAATTTATGAAGGTTACATCATTCTGGAGCTCATTCTTTCTGGTGCTTACTCAATGTTCATGCCTTAGTCTTTTCTGGAGTTGTTAACAGGTGCAAATCTGCGTTAAGGGGAACATTTGCGGATCTACTAGGAATGATCCAAAGTGATTTAAGGTACAAAATTCATACCAATGGTACTTCAGAGTAGATAGAACACATGACCCAAATTTTAAGGCATATGGACAAGTAATCTAGAAGTTATGGGGCCCGCAAAATGATAGTTTCACACTTTTTGACAGTTGGAAATTCTAGAAAAATCTATGTTAGAGGCCAACTTGACAGCAATGTTGGGAGAAATTTCTGAAGATTTAAGAGCTAAAAATTGAACCAAATGAATTTCATACAACCAAGAACATGTGGATAAAATTTTGTATACATTGGAGTTACGAGGCACAAGTTATGAGCACTCCAAAAGAGCAATTGGGCATGTTTTGACAACTAGAAATAAGAGGTGACAATCAATACAAATTCCAGCCACCTGTCACTATGAAGGAAGGCATGGATTTTTTCAACTAAATATGAGGGAAAAACTTGGAAATAGTTGAGGGAATATAAGAAAATTCTTCTACAGTTGTCCCCACCATTCCTTTTTGACCAGAAGATGCAGCTCATGAAAAAGATCAACTAACACAACTGACTTGTCCTGAAATATCCCTAGAATAGTTGCAGCATAATAGGTAAATAAATTGCAAGATAGGAATGGCATATTTTATGTATTTAAATATATTTTATATATTTATAAAATGTGTAGCTCTCATATTTGTGTATCTAAGTGTAAATTAGACATTAGTTGTTAAAGAATATAAGTGAGCAGTAGATTCAGATTATAACAGAGTGCAGTAGAAAATGTAATGTTATTTTTTAGATAAATAAAAGTGTAGTTTTTCATCATCTATTTTTATGCATGAGTGTGTTAGTATTTAGTAAGTAGAAGATATCTTATACCTTCTTCTGGAAAAGGAATCAAGGGCCACTTCCAGGCCTAGGAGAAGGACTGACTGATAAGTTTTTTCCTGAACTTTACTACATCAGAATTGAGGTGGATATTTGTCAATTTCTCTACTTTTTTTACATTAACCATTGTTGTAGCTTTAGTATTTATATTTTATGTTTAAGAGTGAGCTTTCAGATTGCATATATGTGTGATTATTGATAGACTGTTTTAACTTGTGTTTTTCCTATTCCATGTTTTCAACAATTAAGCAGTTTTACAACATTATTATTGTTTGTTTATTTCTAGTAGTTTTTCAAAGCTTCCTTGCATTTTATTTGTTGTCAGCTACTATGACAGAATATTGACAACCTTTTGAAATAGAAAACTGATAGGTGTTAAACTTGTGTGTTTATTTCCAACAATCTCCATTCTGCAAAAGTAATTAGGTTTAATTTCTTATCATTTCAATTATTGTAAACTATACTTAGATTCCAGTTTCTGCAATTTAGAATTAGATTTCCATTTCTACAAGTAAATTAGTTATTTTGTGCAAGATAGGATTAAAAAGGTGATCAAAAACCCCCAAAATAATCTATTCTGCCAATAAGACCTGCTACTTCTAAATGAACTAAACTACAACCCTACTTGAACTTTCTCTCGTAAATAGCCTTGGACACCACCCCGGATTGATAGATCCTTGAGATTTAATGATGTGATTAGTGACACGCATCATTTTGGTGTCATTGTTAGGGACATGATGTTGTTAGAGGGTAAAAGTAGTCAAATAGTTATTATTGTGCTAAGTTGTGAAGTCCAGAGTAAAATCTGAATATAATAACTGGTATAAATAATAATTATTGATAGTTGCATTTCAGTCCATTTAGAAAACAAGCAAGAAACCACAGGGAGGTGATCTTCACACTTAGGGGTTAAATTGCCTATGTTTGAAATTCCTGATAAAAATTGAAAGAAATTCATCATCCTCATTATCAGGAAACATAAGATCTCTTGAAAAATTTAGAGGAACCATCTGCTAGTACTGCCCTTTTTATATCCATATCATTAGGGTAGTATAAAAAAATTTGTACTAGGTGTTGGGAAGACATCATGGTAGATATACAAGACTATCCCTTGAACAAAACAACCATATCAGCTACTTGTAGCATTTGTTCATAGGGACATATCACTGATAAATACCATTTACTTCCACAACTCAGAAATATCCTAGAGATGCAAAATTTGTTGCCTAGTCTGAATTCTTCTCAAGAGAGATCCCAACAACAACAAACAGAGCAAGTAAATCAACCACTACCTCCAACCCAACCTATGGCTAATCTGAATAATACAGGACAAGAAACCCCTGTCTATGTAGCTAAATCTGGTAAAAATACTGTAGGAAATGTTATTGACTATAGCAACATCCAACTATGCTCAAACAAGACCTTACCTGAGCTTGAAAAGATAAAATTCAATGGAGATACACAAGAATCCTTTAGTCCAAAAACAAAGCAATCAACCCTGGATAAAGAGGAAGAAGAAATAGAAAAACTACACATAGAAAATTTACTTCCATTGAACTCCTTAGTAAGCAATTACAAAGGGGTAAATTCTGTCCTCCTAGGAATGAAACAAATTGAAGTACAACCAAGAAAATTCTTGAACATTATTAGCTAGCTGACTTATGAACAAAAAGCAAAATTGTTTGTTGTTTTGAAACAATATTTCAATCCTTTTGCATGGAAATACATGGGTATGTCAAGATTTCATCTTGATGTATGCACTCATAGGATATATATTGAAAATATTAAACCTGTGAAATAGCTACAAATGCAATTAAAGTCTACCTTAAGAGTTATTGTCCAAACTGTAATAAATAAACTCTTGGAGGTTAGATTAATTTATCTAATTTTTGATAACCGATGGATTCCTCCATTAGTTATTATTCCAAAGAAAAATAGGAAACTGAGAGTGTGTGAATATTATCAAGAACTAAATACAATCACACATAAGGACCATTTTCTATTTTATGATCATATGTTAGACATACTCAATTTCACACTGCATGAACTGGTTTATGATAAGAACCCACATTTTCCTATTGAAATTGAGTTACTAATGCTTTTAAAATCTTTGGGAATTGGTATTGAATTGTTTCAAGTATAGATTAACAAGATTTTGCAGACTAGGTGGCATGGACCACACTTGATTGAAGAAGTTTTTAGATATGGAGCAGTGCTTCTTTCTCCCATTGGTGATTCATGGAGGAAGTTAGTGGTGAATGGATATTACCTTCAAGTATACCATACACCATTAACTAAGGAGGAGTTCTTGAGGGAGGTTGAACAATTGGATGTACATGGGATGGAAGAGAATTTCTCTTCCATATCAGATTTAGAGTGATGCTAAAAAGTTTGACAAAAAGAAAAAAAGAAAATACAAGAAAAGCAAAAAGAGAATAATCTTGTTTGTGAACTTCCTTCATGGGCACAAGAAAGAAAAGAGAAAAAGAAAGTTGAAAAAAAAAAAAGATAAAAAAAGAGAAAAGAGAGAGAGAGAAAAAAATTGCAGCAAAAGGCATGTCCCACAAAATGGGGATACATGAGGACAAGCATCAATTTTAGCATGGAGGAGGAAAAATGAAGTCAATACTTCATTTTAAACAATAAGGAGTTAATAATGACATAAGAAGGCTCTTATTACTCATATTGAAAAGATGGTTGCATCATTGTTGCAAATTTCAATAGAAAAAAATGGTGTTTTCATACAAATATTGACATGTTTTTGCAGAATAAGGATTGTTATTATCCAAATAAGAGTGAGAGACATTCTCTCTCATTGAAGCATTTGAAAAAAAAAGGATAGAAGTTGGTTGAAAACTAGAAATGGCAGCCTCTTCTGATGAAAAAAAATGAAAAAAAAATGAATAATTCAGTAGTGAAAACCTCCTTGAGGTGCTATTGAGTTGGCTTGCATGAAAATTGGTTTTCTAGTGTGCATTGCCTTGTTGATCCACCCATCATTGTTCCACCATTGTAAAAATATCACACTGCACATGTGTTATGTTTATGCTTTCATATAGCTTACTAGCAATCATCAGAAGTAGATTGTAAGGTGCATGATCAATTTTCAAGATAGTAAGGTATGTGTTTCTTGCATTTAGTCATAGTAAGTATTTAGAATTTAGTATATGATAATCGATATTTGGCATAAACTATTCATACAATATTGACAAGTTAAAAAAAAAGTGGAACATGTTGTTCAAAATGTCAAAGAACAACCCCTTCTGCCCTTATTTGCATGGGAACTTCAAAACTGTGCAAAAATATGATTTTGGGATAGACATGGCAGAAATTCTATTTGAATTAGTAGGGCAGATTTCAGAAGGAGAACTACAAGTTGATACCCCACAAATGCTTCATAAATCTGAAGAGGATAATATGGAAAATGCACCTGAAGATTTTGTTTTACTACTGTTGCAATAAAACAACATGAAGAATAACATCTAAATAAAAGGATAGAGCAGGGATTTTTGATGTTATGGAAGGCTTATACACTCTAGATATGGGCCCACAATAGAATCTACAACTAAATTTTGCATAGAAGGTCATTTCTGCATTTTTTCTAATCTTTGAAATAATAGGTTATCTTCGAAATGATGCAGCTTGTTGATCTTCGAAATAGCAGAGTTGTCTGATCTTTGGAATAATAGGTTATCTTTGGAATGATGCAACTTGTTGATCTTTGGAATAGTAGAGTTGTCTAATCTTTGGAATAACAGGTTATCTTCAGAATGATGCGACTTGTTGATCTTCGAAATAACAAAGTTGTCAAATCTTCGGAATAACATGTTATCTTTGAAATGATGAAGTTGTTTTATATTCGAAATGATAAAGTTGTTATATCTTCAGAATGAATAGGAACATCTTTAGAATAAATAGGCACATCTTCGAAATAAGAAAAATTGTACCAAAATTCTTGAAAATGATGTAGAACAACAATAAAAGTATGGTACATCAATTATTGAGGTTCCTCAAGCTCAAAATTATCCCACCACAAGTAGTACATCCCTCCAAAAGATTCAAATTCAATTTTTTGTCAAGTCATACATGTGCTTAATTGTAAAATACTTGATATAGTGCAGCAAGGAGAAATTTCTTAGGTAGCAGGTGGTAAAGGATATTTTTTCACAAGGATAAAACCTGCATATTACTATGGCCTACAAGGATGCATGAGGGCATGCATCAGTTCAAGTTGGGGGATGATGAGGCCTATAAATGCCTCATTATTGCACTATGTTTGACATATAAAAACTGCCATATTACCAAACATGACAAAGTTAATTGCCAAATAGTTGATTAAAATATATTATTTGTTAATTGTTTGCATGATTTTATGTTTGGAACATTATACCCCTGTTTTGACTATTTTTAGCATTTTATGCACTGTTTCAGTTGATTAAGTAGCAAATAAAATATATATTTCAATTAGCCAAATGTTGTATGTTGAGTAAAGGAGGCCCTAGGATGTTTTTTCATTGTTGTCAACACAGTCTAGGTATACTTGTAAAAGGTCAAAAATGAGTATCATATCAATTTTGGTGTCATACTATAGTAAAATTACATTCTGATGGCATGAATAGATGCCTCTCATCGAGAACTATAACTTTGATTTTTTAAGCAAGTCAATCCGAGTTGTAGATAAAAATTTATGAAGGTTACATCATTTTGGAGCTCATTCTTTCTAGTGCTTACTCAATGTTCATGCCTTAGTCTTTTCTGGAGCTGTTAACAGGTGCAAATCTACGTTAAAGGGAACATTGGTGGATCTACTGGGAATGATCCAAAGTGAGTTAAGGTACCAAATTCATACCAATGGTACTTAATAGTATATAGAACATATGACCCGAATTTGAAGGCATATGGACAAGTAATATAGAAGTTATGGGGCCCTCAAAATGATAGTTTCACACTTTTTGATAGCTGGAAATTCTAGAAAAATCTATGTTAGATGCCAACTTGACAGCGATGCTGGGAGTAATTCTTGAAGTGTTAAGATATGAAAATTGAACCAAATGAATTTCATACAACCAAGAACACGTGGATACAATTTGGTATACATTGGAGTTATGAGGCACAAGTTATGAGCACTCCAAAAGAGTAGTTGGGCATGTTTTGACAGCTAGAAATAATAGGTGACAGTCCATACAAATTCCAGCCACCTATCACTATGAAGGAAGGCATGGAATTTGTCAACTAAATATGAGGGAAATGCTTGGAAATAGTTGATGGAAGATAGGAAAAGTCTTCTACAGCTGTCCCCACCATTCCTTGCCGACCAGAAGATGCAGCTCATGAAAAAGATCAACTAACGCAACTGACCTGTCCTAAAATATCCCCAAAATAGTTGCAACATAATAGGAAAATAAATTGCAAGATAGGAATGGCATATTTTATGTATGTAAATAGATTTTAGATATTTATAAAATGCATATCTCCCATATTTGTTGAGCTAAGGAGAGTAGACATTAGTTGTTAAAGAATAGAAGTGAGCAGTAGATTCAAATTGTAACAAAGTGTAGTAGAAAATGTAATGTTATTTTCTAGATAAATAAAAGTGCAGTTTTCCATCATATTTTGTTATGCATGAGTGTGTTAGTATTTAGTAAGTAGAAGATCTCTTATACCTTCTTCTGGAAAAGGAATCAAGGGCCACTTCTAGGCCTAGGAGAAGGACTGACTAATAGGTTTTCCCTAGAACTTTGTTGCAGCATAATTGAGGTGGATATTTGTCAATTTCTTTACTTGTTTTACACTAACCATTGTTGTAGCTTTAGGATTTATTTTCTATGTTTAAGAGTGAACTTTCAGATTGCATATATGTGTGATTATTGATAGACTATTTTAACTTGTGTTTTTCCTGTTCCATGTTTTCAACAATTAAGTAGTTTTACAACATTATTATTGTTTGTTTATTTCTAGCAGTTTTTCAAAGCTTCCTTGCATTTTATTTTCTGTCAACTACTGTGATAGAATATTGACAACCTTCTAAAATAGAACACTGATAGGTATTAAACTTTTGTGTTTATTTCCAGCAATCTCCATTCTACAAAAGTAATTAGGTTTAATTTCTTATCATTTCAATTATTGTAAACTATACTTAGATTCCAGTTTCTGCAATTTAGAATTAGATTTCCATTTCTGCAAGTAAATTAGTTATTTTGTGCAAGATATGATTAAAAAGGTGATCAAAAATCCCTAAAACAATTTGTTCTGCCAATAAGACCTACTACTTCTAAATGAACTAAACTACAACCCTACTTGAACTTTATCTCGTAAATAGCCTTGGAAACCCCCCCAAATTGATAGATCCTTGAGATTTAATGATGTGATTAGCGACATGCATCACCTCCTCCCATGTCTACTATTGGCTAAGCATTTCAAAACTCATCTACTCCATCTCTACCTTGTGCCTCTCCTCTTATAGGTGAAGTGTAGTCTCCAACTATCGAACTCTATATCGTAGCCCTCGAGCCTCCTCCTCTACATCATGCCTCTCCTGGATCTCAAAAGAAATCTCCTCCATACCCACAAAACCATCAATATCAACTGTGTCATCCACACCACCTATAACAACAAATCCATGTCCCTCCTCTACTACCCCAACTGCCTGTCCCATGATCATCCCAACCTCCACAGGATCTACCCTAATGGTCACAAGAACCTCCTCCACTTCCACTTCCTATGTACTCAGCATACCACCCAAGCATCATCGAGACCATCATAGAGGAACCTCCCTCTCACCACCAGCTACATCCTTTGGTCTAGCTCAAGTTTTTCTACCTACTCTCCTCTCTAGTGGAGGTACTCCACCATCAGGTGGCACCCATCAATCAACAACACCTTTAATAGGCATCCAACTCTGCATAGACCACCAGGCCTTAAACTTGGGTGTAGTCCTAGTATTATCCACATTTGGGATAACCATAGGTAGTTCACTCTCACCAATCTAGGGTAGCACTATAGGACACTCTCCCCTATCACCTTGTCATCTGTAATATACAATAGGAGCTCCTAGAATATCTTGTTGTAACCCAAATTGTTGCCTCACCCAATCAAACTTAAAATACTTGACCTACCAAGTATATCTCCCTACTAGCCATCTACCCTATCGAATGGCCCATAAATGCTCCTTGTCCTACTCCTAGGTCACCACACCCAACCAAGGCCTCCACTTAATATTATTAGGTGTCAAGTCTCCAAAATTGACCCTCAAAAACAAAGGATCACCTTCATGAGGCCTCTTGATCCCCTTATCATCATCAGTTCACCACCTCAAAGTGTAGGGCAAATACTCCTTACCCTCAACATGGGTAGGGTGAGGCAATAATGATGGTCTCTCAATGGATATGTGCTCCCATACCCATAATTGCAGCAAGGGATTCCAACTCAAACCCTTATGCCCAACATGCACAACATCATATAACTCTCTATACAACTGGGCTAACAATGCAGGTGCCCATACAAACACAACCCTATGCTCCACCATGTCACTCACCAGATCCAACATATTCCAGGTAAATAGTACCTCGAAAGCATTAGGCAATGCATATGTAGATATCATCATCATAGCTACACATTGGTGATTAGATATCTTATCATTCAGCCACAACCACTCATAATCTATCTTTAAGACATCTATGTCCCTCCACCCCTCACCAAAGAACTGCTCCAACACAACATCCTTACTAATATCTAGTGTTGCTCTAACTGAAACACCCTCAATTGGTAATTTGTAAATCTAATAAACATCCTGTAAAGTGATTGTCATTTCCCTAGTGGAAAAATGAAAGGTGTTCCTATCTGCATCCCATCGGTCACACAATGTGGATATATATGCCCTATTGGCATGGATACTCTTGCACTCCCAAACACCTCTGAACCATATGGCATCCAACCATGCCAAATCATTAGCATTGTTCATCAAATCATCAAAATTGCTCTTCATCCTTCATACATGATGATGAGGCTTGAGCATCTTCACCTGTTCATCCATAAATAAACACAATGAAATATACATCAGTCATCAATACAACGATGCAAACCAATAGAAATCCATAAATCAAATTTACAAATTAAACTATTTAATTTGACACCCTTCAAGATACAAACAATGCACAATTTACATGTCAAAACCTATCAACAAAATACTCGCATATTTGGATAACCATTTTGTTATTTCATGGCAAAAGTTCAAACAGATGCGAAAAATAGATATATTTAGCTTCCAACAGTCAAAAATAAAATTACCCACATACCCATTGTGGCATGAAATTCAAAACACAGTCAATTCATCCAAAATACAAAAACAAAATATACTTTTGAATACCCATTTGCCCACTTAGCAATAAAAATATCGATAAAATTAAAAAACAATATGCCAATCAACACGGATTTCAAGGTCAATCTTACCATACATACACCAAAATGAAACACACACCAATACACACAATACCAAAATAACAGTCACATTTTTGAACACCCATTTGCCCACTTTGTGGTGAAAGTTCAAATATATGTGGAAAATAGTGCAAATCGGGCTCCCAACAACCTATTTCAAATTTCACACTACCTACATCTTGGCACGTAAATCAAGCACAGGCTAAACGAAATCATCTACATAAAAAAATAACATTTTTGGATACCCATTTTGCCCTTCTACGATGAAAGTATCATCAGTTTCTAAAAATACTACCTTTAAGGTGGTAAATCTAGCAGTCAAGTTTACTACCTTACACCCAAAAACAACACAGTCTAAAAACATGTCAAATGAAGGCAAAAAAAATAACAGTCGCATAAATGGATACCCATTTCCTACTTTTACAAACAAAATTCAATAACATTCCAACAATAGTACATCATTGCTTCAAAAATGGATGGTAAAACTCATACCTTTCTCTACCCATTACCCGATCAAACTGCCACAAAAAAAAAGTCAAACCTAGAAATAAATCACATTTTTGGGTACACATTTGGCTAGTTTTACACTGTGTTCCAATTTTAATCAAAAATTGCAATTTTTTTAAAAACGATATGAAAACCTCCCCCCGCTAATTCACATTTAAAAAAAAAATAAAAAACACAAAAAATGAGATAATAAAGAGCACTTTTCGATGGATCCCCATGCCTACTACCATATCCAAGTCATCCTCTCACCATATTCGTGTCCAAACTCATCAACTGTATTGTCTACATGTCATCGAATACTCCTCTCGAATGCTCTACATAGCTTGTCGTCATCAAAATGAGCCCCTCCCAACTCAAAATTACCTTAAAAATACCTAAAACCCTAATTTGCCCCCCACCCTATGATTTAGGCCCAATTCACCCCCTGCCCCATGAATCAGGATCCAATTCATCCCTTGCCCCTTGAATTGAGCATATGACCCCCAAAACCAATCAAATTCATTCCAAAACCCTAGGAAATCATGCAACTTTCTTCCAAAACCCTAAGAACCCTCCTAAATTGTCCTCTCATCTGCTTTTTCATAATTTTTCATCAAGCATATGTATTCTATCAATCATTGCATCACCAAATAACCACATTCCATTTACCTCATTGTTTATTCCTCGTCTGAGGGGGTATTCATATCCAAAGCCAACTTTGCATGCAACCAACAAACCAAAAATCCAAAAGTGCGGATATCGCATCTGTCTACAATTTTTTTTTTGAAGATTATCTTACGATTATAATCTCAATCCCAACCATATATTTGTTATATCATGAGAGCTATGTGTTTCTATGGAGAATTCAATCTAGCATTCATGTATGTCGAATACATAATGAATGATACATTTGACGTAATCCTAGTGCAACATTTGGAAAATGATTTTTGGCATTCATGATGCATAATGAATGACATGTTTGAATAATCCAAATGTCCCTTTAGCTCAAATGGTTTGACACTTGTCACCATGTACTCATCAATAAATCAAAAACAAATATTTAAATAGGCATTTATTATATTCATACTTTTGGACCACGCTGAACTAGTCGCAAAAGAAAAGTATTCAAAATTTGCCTATCCCAAGCAACTAGTATGACTTAGAAAATGTCATACAGATAGCAAAACCACTATGTTGCATCCACAATCATCTATTTCCATTTATCAGTATTGTTTTCATTGCATTTTATCCCTTTCCTCTTCCCTCCTCCTTCCTCCTTCTTGGTTATCAATCAATGTTGTATGGTCACACTTCAAGCAACTACATACCTTTTATTATATCCTATTATTTTCCCTTCTCATTCTTGACTATTGATCAATGTTGTATGGTCATGCTTCGAGTAGCTACATACTTTTGATTAGATCCCATTATTTTCCCTTCTCCTTCTTGGCTATCGATCAATGTTGACTGGTCACATTTCGAGTGGCGACATACCTTTGATTAGATCCCATTCTTTTCCCTTCTCCTTCTTGGATATCGATCAATTTTGTATGGTCACACTTCGAGTGGCTACATTTTTTTTATTAAATCCCATTCTTTTCCATTCTCCTTCTTGGCTATAGATCAATGTTGTATGGTGACGCTTTGAGCAGCTACATACATTTTATTAGATCCTATTATTTTCCCTTCTCTTTCTTAGCTATCGATCAATGTTGTATGGTCACACTTCGAGTGGCTACATACCTTTGATTAGATCACATTATTTTCCCTTCTCCTTCTTGGATATCGATCAATGTTATATGGTCATGCTTCGAGCAGCTACATACCTTTGATTAGATCCCATTCTTTTCCATTTCTTCCCCTAGATTTGTAGTCAATGTTGTATGGTCATGCTTCGAGCAGCTACATACCTTCGATTGGATTCTATTCTCCTCCTACCCCTTTTCCTCTACACAACCCTTCACATTTTTGTATGTGTCCCACATAGTATACTACAAAAAGGACCAAAATATAGACACCTAAAATTTATACATTGCTATACCTGCATACTTGTAGATCATTTTGGACACTTGTAGCTTTACATAGATAATTCTAGATACCCCTAGGCTATTGTAGACTAGCTTAGACTATTGTAGATCCTCCTAGACATTCATAAATTGATGTAGTCATGTGTAGTCATGTGTAGACGACCATAGTCATGCGTAGATCATCGTAGATTATCATAGCATTGCATAGACTTCCACACACCACTTTGCTAGTTTTTAGGTCCAAAACCCTAATAAGTTAGCAAAATCACATCACAAAAATTTCCCATGCATTGGTATATCTTCACTCAACTTCCCAAGGTGATACAGAGCCTACTTACACTTAATTGAGGCCCCCATAGGCTATTAATTGGAAAAAGCAATTATCAAGTCAATTCCTAAAATCTAATTTAATGTTGACTTCACTTAAGTCCCCTTTTTAGGGAAAAATTGATTAATTAAACTCTTAATCCCTAATTAACACTAATTGCACCCTCCCACATGTGTGTAATTAGGTTTAGTTAGGATATTTTCCTAAGAACCCTAATCAAACCCTAATTTGACTTAGGAGCTCCTAATCCTTCCTCACACATGTGTGAGGATAGGATATTTCCTATGGGGAATTTGGGTTTGCCACCTCACAAACCCTAACCTAACTCTAGTTAGACTTCAGCCTAGGGTTAGTTTCCTTAACTCCCCCTTGCACCTTACCATTTTCTATAAATAGTGGGTCCAAACCCTCATTTATCTATCTCTCCATATTATGTCCAAAGTACAAAAACTCTACCAAAATACGTACCAAAGCACAACAAAGCAGATCTGAACCTACACATCGATATTACAATAGTAAAGGGACCTCTCCATTGAAGGGTTTCTATATAATAGCACTTAGATTCTGATTCACCCCCTGCCCCACGAATCCAGCACTAGTTCACCCCCTAGGTGGTGAATTGGTTCTATAGGTTCCAAATCAGCTCAGATTTGGGAGGTAAGCTCCATTTTGCAATTTTATCAGCTTCTCCATAATTTATTTTAGTTTTTAATATGTTTTTACCATCTATTTATTTTTCTCAATATGGGGCCTAACTAAGGCAAGCCTCCCAATGAACTAACCCCTTTTGCAGGTTTGGCCTAGAACCAAGGAGAAGAAACAACTATAAACTACAACCTCATAGTGGTAAGGAAGCCCATCTACACTGAGGAACGTAAAAATAAGTTATCAAGCATATTGTAATGTTTATGAAAAGAAAGGATAAAAGGGAAATTTTCCCCCATTGTAACCTATGCACTCTTTACATGAATAAAAATATATTTCCCTGAATAACATGTGTCATTAATATGTTGTTAGATCAAATGCCACTTTTTGGCTATTTCAACTTGTAAGAATTGAAACTACTTCTAAGACCTAAAATTGAAACCTAATTACAGTTGCAAGAAAAGAAATTATAGGAATGTAAATGCTACCAAATTGAAACCTAGTTTACACTTGCATAATTGAAATGATAGAATTGAAATGCTACTTGAAAAGGAAACACACATGCTAAAAATAACTATTAGTTCCTACTGTAGGAGGTTTTCAAGATTCTGCTATAGTGGTTGACAATAAAATGAAAGTTGCTAAAAGACTTGATAAAAATTGCTAAAACATGAAAAATAAGGAAAAACAAAAATGTTGTAATTTATGCTAATTATCAAATCACAAAAATAGGAAAATAGAGAAATCACTAGTCTATGCTACTTAGTCAACTGACACACACAATTGATACATAAAAACATAGTTGAAGACATGAAGACATCACATTGATTCAAAATAGGGGTTAGTAATCAACAAGAAATGAAAATAGACAGAATCCTACTAAATCTACTGTAGTAAAGTTCATCAAAAGAAGTTGTCACCAATTAGCCATCCTTCTAGAACTAAATGTGGCCCTTTCTTCCTACTCCAGAAGAAGGTGGTAATGTTCTACTAACTACTTAGAATTCACACTCACTCATGAAAAAAATTTGACTGAAAAGACTACACTTTTATTGATAGAAACAATACATTACAATACAAGAGGAAAATCCTCCTATTGGCTGCAAATATGTTACAACATATATTTCCTATTAGATATCACATATTAACATCTACTATCCCAAAAAATAATGGAACTCTATTATTTATACTAACCTATTACATATCCTTCGTGCTCAATATCAGTTGTGTTGATGTTTTACAGTGATTTGCTAATGGTTCTGAAACTAACTTAATCTAAATTAGGATAGTTTGTGCTATAACAACATTCATTGGTATTTGGGATGTGTCTCTAGTGGTGGTACTGAGTTTGAGGAGGTTATAAATGGTCTTTTACTTCTGTATTCATCTTTAAGTATTATTTCCCTATCGTTTTGGGCACTATATCCTTCGTTTGGCTAAAATTGGCTTATTTTTCCCTCATTCCGAAGCTTCTTTAGATTGTTCAGTCGTGCAACTTACTTTATACTCAGGTGTAGTAAAAAAGGTTAAAAATTTGGATAGGATGTCTTCCCTATCCCTAAGAAGATGATTCCAATTGGTTTCACATGATTTGGTTGACAAATTCCAAGCCAAGCCATTTATTGGTAGTTGGTTGGAATTTGTATGGCTAATTTCTGTATTTTCCATATTTTCTGGAAAGTCATAGGAATTTGGTGCTATTTTAAATTTAAAACCAATTATAAAGTGGAAAAAATATTTAAATACCATTATGAAAGAATATACCTTATCACACATCATTCTGCTATTTAAATTACACATTCTATTCACTAAGTATTCAAACAAAAATAGTGCAAAAATTGTAAAAAACTGTCAAAACAGGGTAATATGCTCCTAAAAAATTTAATCATGTGAACACTAATATATAATGCATTCAAACCATCTAAATTAACATAAATAACATAACATAAGGTTTATAAGGCATTTTATGATAATCCAAAATATGTTATGAATGAGGTAATTCCTGGCCTCATCACTATAGTTCTTACAAATTTTCCATAAATTTGTACTATAATATTTCCACAAGATTACACTATAGTTCTTACAAATTTTCCACAAATTTGTACCATAATATTTCCACAATATTACATTAAATTTCCCTACAAATTTTCCATAAATCTGTACTACAATATTTCCACAATATTATGTTATTATTCCCTTACAAATTTTCCATAAATTTGTACTATAATATTTCCATAAGATTCCCTACAAATTTCCACAAACTTGTACTATAATATTTCCATAAGTTTGCACTATAATTCCTATAAATTTTTCTCAAAAATGTACAATAATTCTTTAGTAATTTTTCCACAAGATTTGGCTCATTTTATATGCCACCTAATTGGGTCAATCCTTGGTTTTTCATGTTTTGCTTTCCATTTTACTTTTTATAGCATAGTACAATAAATGCTCTATAAACTTCAAAGCCAAACGTTAAATTTACAAATGAAAAGGATTATTAAAATAATTATTAAATGAATAAAAACCTTCAAAAGTATTATTCAAATAAAAAAGGTTGGTTATCAAGATCAACTATTCCATAATCTAATGCAATTCGAATCATCCAATCACATTCAACTATATTCAAACCATGGTCGATCACCCAATGATAAGTCAACCTTATCACCTGGTGATAGGTGATTTAGTCTCTGTGACTAACATGACTAGCATAGTGTGGTCATTTCATTAGTATTGGTTTCCCCATTATAAAATCTTCTACATGCTCTTGTAGGATGCATGTGGGACAATAGTCCTCACTTCTTTTAAAATAATTTTACCAATTTAAACCCTTGAAACTGACATTGTTGCCTTCTATCAACATGGATTTCAAGGAGTGGTTACACTAAATTTTAGGTCACATTACACATGTTCAAATGGAGGAAATGGTTCTAGGTGAGGCTACAAGCCTCTAGGCATCAAGCACATTTAATATTACCTTTCTCCCACCACTCAATGCATGTGGGACAAAGGCTATATTTTAACAGAAATAAAAGCTCATCCCTCCATAACCTGATGGCTTAGAGGTAAGCATGGATGGCCTTAAACCTCCTAATAATATCTAAATAGGACCTTTCACTTATGATATTTTAATTTAAGGGTTTAATGGTGGTTTGTCATTTGATTCAAGTCATCAATAACTCGATATCAATATAGAAACAAACCAGATTACCCTTAGAATAAAATTGATGTACTTAAAATGTATAATCTATAGAAGGAGGATAAAGCTGAGCATTTCAAATGATCATCAATTTCTAGTTTCAAACAAATATTACAACTTATTACAATGATTATTTGTAATGAGTACCTTTTAATAATAACATGCTAAGGGTAAATCATCGATAAAATTGATGCAGTTTCAAGTAAAGCAATTAAAATTCATTGCAACACCAAATAGACACTTTTTCCAATGAATTCAATGAATTTGAAGTCATTACGAGGATGATGTGCATATATAGAAGATGTTACAAAATGCTATAATGATTCACAAATTCTAGAATACTGATCATGATCATAACACCAGAGTATCCATTAATAAAAGCACTGACATTCAAATGTTTTAGACTATATTCTATAAACATTGATATTACAATCAGATAAACATCATAGGTATTCCAGATCATTTAGCCTATCAACCATTAAAAAAATAAAATTAAACCATAACTTATACAGTAAAAAAATCCAACCTTATCAACCTTGATGGGTTGGATTAATCTCCACCTCCTAATCTCCCAAGGAAACCTCCATGATTTCTTCCAAGGCTACTTATCCATTCCCCCTTTTTCTCCTTCCCCCAAGTTCTTTTGATCATAAGTATATATAGACTTTAGATATACCATTTTTTTGAAACATGGCTCAATTTTTCTCCTTCTAGCAGCCCTTGGCTCAATTTTTCTCCTTCTTCTAGAACTCAACCCAATTTTCTACCTCTTCTAGAATTTAGCTCCATTGTTTTCTCCTTGTAGAAGTCCTCTTTTCTAATTTCCTTTTTATTTTATTTTTACTATTTTGTAACAACAAAGTGATTAATTAATTACCATGTAGGTATAAGGGACAATTAGGTAAATTTAAAACAACAATCAATGTCTATTATTAACATTCTCTTTTTTTAATCTTTTGCAGGTATTTATCTTGAACAAGCATCCCGGTTTTTATGGCTAATTTCCCTACCATCCTTGAGAGTACCTATGTCGGAAAATCAAAGATACATTAATAATGCCTTGTTCAAGACATCAACTATTTTTATCAGCCATACAAACTTTATATCAATGATGATACCTACCAAGGGAGGGTTGAAACACACCCCATGAATGTAATATATTATGTTGAATATATCAACCAACTTGTTTATTGAAGCATGAGAGCATTCACCTAGTGACTCCATTGAAGAAGACCTAAAACAACCATTGTGCATGCACAATAGTATATTATATTAAAATTTTGGTGAATATCTCATTCTATTTGCTTGTCAAAGCATGAACAAAATTCACCTAGAAACTCCACTATGCATGAAGGGCTTAGAATTTTATAGGCAAAAGACTTATCACTAGATCCTTTACATGATAAAATCTATAAGCACTGATGTTTCCCCTGATCCAAATACCCAAAAGGAAATCTCAACATCAAAATATGGATGCAAACCAAAATCAACCTCATAGAAAGTAACTAGCCTAGAACAATAGAGACCCCTTAATACCACCTATTCCTCCTATGATGTGGGACTCTATCCTAGCTTCAAATTTTAAATAATTCCCTTACTTCACTAGTGAATATCTAACCATACCTATAAAACATGTGCATCACATGGTGAGCCCATATGTAGTACATCACATTGAGTAGAATAATAGAGCTCTCAAATTAGTGGAAGAGAGTGGTACCTATGTCTGACATTACATTCAATAAAAAGCTATAACTAGCTCAAAAGCCTTCTATTGGATAGATTCATAGAGAAGGTAGACATGTCCCCCTTGGAGCAACTAGAAACCATTAGTGTCTATGTAGATAATTAATGACTTCAACACCTAATTATGCAAGACCTAGTATAGAATCCCTAATGAGATCTATCCTCTACAAAGTATGACTATTATTTACTATCTAAAAGTTATGAATTATAAAATAGCTACGATGGTAAAATCCATAGGAGGTAACTCCCTACTAATGGCCCATGGAATAGCTATCCAAGCCAATAATGACTTAATCCAAATAGGAAAGCTAGCTTCCAACTTCCATATCAGACACCTCCAGTAGTGAAACCTACCACCTTCCATCCTACTCTCACTATAAACCCAATGAAGGCTCAGAATTCTCTCCTTGCTACTCAATATACCTCTACAAATTCTTATTCCTATAAGTTGGAATATATTAAAAACCTACTAAGAATAGTATTCAATGAGGTTATCTCCCTTAGGAGGAAATAAAATGTCTAGATATTTTCATATTAGAACTATCACAGACCTCCCTTCCAGTTGAAAAGTTAGGGTTATGATCCCCTCCAAATGGGTATCAATGCTCTAATTTTTATGTTAACAAGTATGCATCTCACACCTAAATCTTAAACTAGTAGATAGTGCATGTGCCATATCCATTATAGAAATATCCCCCAACCCTATAAGGGATATAGTCCCATATAGAATAAGTATGTGGAGGAACCTAATGCATAGTATTACTCCTACACTCAGGCCTATGTTTCCACTACTTATCTTGAGATCCATTTGTAATAGACCATAATAACACCTAATAAAATTGTATATACCCAACCATATACTTCTTATACAATGGCATATCTATAAGTGTCAATACAACCCTTTCCTATTTGTTGTGACCATTGCACAACTTGCCCCAAAACATGGGGATCCACCTTAAATTTTTTTTTTTTAGGAGTCTTTGGGTGTCTTTGAGCATTTTATTGATATATACCTATCAATAGCCTTGTAATATAGGTTCCTAGGATTGATTATTAGGTTATTGTTTCCTTTTAGTGTATTGTAAGTTGTTTCGTATTTTGGTTAGCATTTGTTTCTATGTGTTTTTCTTTAGTTTTGGGTTAAATTTAATATTTTGAATTTACCCAATTCAATGTTAGAATTAATTAAATAAAAAATAAAAATAAAAATAAAAATAAATAAATATGTATATATAAATTAATTAAATTAAATTTAAAATAAAATAAAAATAAAAAATATATATAAAAATATATATATATATATTCTTAATAGTATAAAGTGCATGATATGGTGTGAAATCATTTTTGGGAATGGGCTTTATAAAGTAATTCACTTTATAAAGTGAAGTAGAAGTTAATTTATTTTTTGTAAATCAATGTTAGCTGATTCACGTCTATTCATCACATCACCAGGTTTTGATGGCCACATGATATGGCAGGATGAGCTACTGAACATAGACGGTGGTGAGCAGCTCAAGAGTTGACGTGGCTATGACCCAAGACCCTGATGTGGATCAGTGTAGACCAATAGATACTGGTGATGTATATTGAGATAACCAATGAACAGATGAAGCTATATGGTGGCTTGGCGATGAAGTAGATTATGTTGCATACACATGGATGGATATGATAGGTTATCGGTGGACCCATCGACCTGGATATAAATTTGGTCCAAAGTGACACAAAAATAGATGTTCTACATGGTATTTGAGGTTGAATAATGATGTGGCTATGATGTAGGTACCACAGATAGTATGGTTGGATGTTCATAGTGGCTAAACGTGCGCAAGAGATTGAAATTCTAGGTGTAATGATGAAATTTGATGACAACGATGAAGGGATGGCCATGTTGGCAAAGGCTTAGTGTATTTTTGTGTTAGTCATTACTTAGAATTTGCACACATGACTAACACAAGATGAAGTTATTTTCCATTAGTGGATAGTGCATCACATGTTTATTAATTCTTATGCTTCAGTTTTATGAGATATTTAATTTTTTTGTATTGTTATAGGCTACTGAAGATGCAGGTGATACTAAAGTTGTGGATATGGTTGCTTTGATGAAAAGGGAGAATTGCTTTAATTTATTGGATGAGCAGTGGTTACATCGAAGGATACCTTTTGATACAGGTAGAAGTGATCATGTGTATTCCATATTGGATTGTAATGAGGCCTCCAATGCATGGGCAACAAAACAGGTGAACTGGTAGACAACATCTATGATATGAATTAGTCAGCACATCACCGTCTACACCAAAGTACCCAAAAGTTATACTCATCAATGTATAAAATACCCAGTGTTTATAAACGAATGGACTGACCAGTGATAATTGATCATATGGATATGGTGAGCTTGTGTTTCAAGTTGCAAGCACTCACAAACCCAATGCACTAATAGGGGAAATTTTAGAGTAAAAGTGTTGGAGGAAGATTGGAAGGTCTTTTAGGCTACTATAAACATCTTGGATCCACCTTGTATGCATAATAGAGGTTATTTTTTAGCACAATAAATATTCATTGCATATCTTTCTTCATGTTTTAGAGTTATTTTTAATGGTGTTTTATGCGTGAATTTGGTAGCATCATTTAGATAGATTTAATACATGTTATTATATCTTAGACTCTCACCATAACCAGATATTATATTGTGTGTATGTAGGTCTAACTTGGTTGTATTTTCATGTTCAAGATCTAACTTTTTTTGCATATTAGGTTGGGTTTGTTTTCAGTAGTTTCTCTTTGGTCTTTGTTCACATTTTGGTCCATTTTCCAAATTTTAGATTTTCATTTTTTCTCTAACCCTATATTTTGCCATTTCTTTATCATTATAGTTTTGTTTTATTTCGGTTTTCAAGCACTCAAAATCCTAATAGAATTAAAGCTTTTTACATTAGAATTTTACTATTTTGTAGTAGAACAATATTCGAATAATTATTTTCAGTGCATGCATTTGTAATTATTTGGATAATCATTCAAAAAATTTAGAGTAAAGAGAATCCATATTTCACAAAGTTTGCAACATTGTTTTCACTAAGGACCAAGATAAAATCAAATTTGCATTTGAGGAAGGGATTTTACTAACTCCAAAGTTCACATTAATGCAAAGATAAAAGGAAGTGGTATGCCATAGCACTTGTTAACCACACACTTTAATTGGAATTAAAATTAATTTGCTAACAACAAGTACTAACTCCAATCTACACTAAAATTTTAGATAAAAAAGAATCTACTAACAACAAATGCTAACTCCAAATTCACATTAAAGCTTAAGATAAAAAGAGTTTGCTAACAGGGATTTAGGGAAAAATCATCTTAACAAATCAGAAATAAAATGGATTAGGCTTAATTTTAGGTATTTTTCATCATTTTTATTTCTATACATTAGGGAAATAAAACCATTTTAATCAATGAACAATAAAATTATGGAAAAATCAAAGTAAAACTAGCACAGACCCCTTTTTAACAGTTGCTTGCAAATCACTAAGGTATTCCTAGCATTTATTTTGATACATCTTCACAGGTACACAAGCAATATTAAGTAAAAGGAACCTTGGAGAAATTTTGATTTCTTTGCAAGAGAGGATTTTCTAATCAAAATCCTAACTATGAGTGTGGTTTTTCAATTGGGAAAAATTACCACTCAACATTTTGGTGCTAGGAGGGCCTGAATTGGTGTTGATTGATTTAATGCTTTTGAATTATTCATGAAGTGAATTATTTGATTTTGTGTAACCTTGAGAGTTGTGAATTGTTGAATTTTTCATGTCCTATTGACTATTATATTTGGCGTCCTTTAGTACTCAATATTGTGGTGCTAGAAGGGTCTGAATTGGTTTACTTTCTTGCTACTTAAGTGCTAAATTGTTCATTATTATTTGAAAGGTTATTTGAAGGAATTGGTCTTGACTAACAAGATTTTATTGATATGTGATCACTTTCATTGATTGTAAAGTCCTTTAATTGATGATGCATTGATGCTAACCTTTTTCAAATTGGAGAATGTTCTTTATTGCTATGGTTTAATTTATGCATTACAATGGATGAATATGATGATTTATTCATTTGAAAATTGTTAGTCATTTCATGCTTCTTTGCAAGATATATTTCTTGGACTAACAAAGTTGGTACTAAAGTTATATTATTTAAGGTCCACTAATGGCATGGTTTACTTCAATGATGAGATGCATTCCTTTAAAAATACATAGGCCTTAACATCATGTGCCTATAGAGCTTATGTGTTATTTACCATATATTTGCCTCAGTTTAGGCATGATGGAATGGAATAAATTGAGGAACATATTCATGCATACAATAACACTTTAATTCATTTATAAATTATGCATGAAGATGTTGCTTGTAGTATGTTTCCATCCACCTTATATGAATTTGCTTATGATTGGTATCTCAATTTACCTATATCACCTATTAGGTTCAACTAGAAGCAACATTCCTCGAACATTTTGGAAAAATGATTGACACAGATATGATATCAAATCATTTTACCTCTATCTGTAAAGAACCTAATGAATCCATGAGTAAATTTAATGATAGGTTCTATAGGTTATATATCAAAATGGAGACACATTACATAATTTCAAAAGAAGAAGCCATCCAAATATACTTGGAATCCTTAAACCCCTTTACTTCTACATTCTTAGGGAAATGTCTTAAAAATTCATCCTTGTCTAGAGCCTACAATGAGTTAATAACTGTAGAACAATGGTGGATTTTGAAAGGGGTTGATGTATGTCGATTATCATTATTTAACCCTAAGGCTCAAAATTAGATACCACCCATGAGTCATGTTGAGGCACAACCTTCTCCCATGATGAATTTTCTTCAAAAGTTATGGATTTCAACCAATACCAATCATCCAATCTGGCACCCTTGAATATAATGATGTCTACTATGAGCAATCAATGGGATGAAGTTGAATGTCCAAATGTTACAACCAACTTAGATATTTTTCAAGAGGAGGTGCAAGTTTCAAAGCCAATATCCACCAATGAGGATTGTGATAATCAATTCAATCTAAATGCAGGAATTGATTCAATTTTAGAAATACTTGAACCATCAAAAGTGGTTGAAAGTGAATTTTAAAAGGAATCAATAGATGAATCCAAATATTATGAAATAGAGTTTTTTCCCATGGGTTTAGACAAAAATCATTATAATGTTTGGGAAAGATATGACAAATTATTCATTTTTCATACTCCTATTGATGAAATTTCTATTTCACTTGATATGCAGGATGCTGAAATTACAATCTCAAATGAAGTTCTTGCAATTCTGGTACACTCAAAAAATGGCTTGCCTCTTTTGAAATAGAGAAGGTTCCAAAATTCGATCATTTTGAATATGAGTTTATGGAACACCTTGCTAAAATAGAAAAGGAAGAAATGGTAAATGTTTCTTATGATTCATTTGTTATGGATGAGGAAGAGGTAAAATCTACTCTTTTATTCTTGAATACTAAAAATTTGGGTACAAATTCACATGGTTGTCTTTAATATTTAAATGAATAAATATCATTGGTAGTTAACAAGGAATTTGAATTGAATTCTATTCCTCCAAATGAAAAAAAAAATATTTTATTTGAAACAACTAAAGTAGTTAATTTGGAGGATTTATACTGTGAAAATGATGGACATATTTTTGATTGGGTGCCTAATTTTGGTGTTTTTGAAAAGTAAGTAATTGGTGAAAATGAAGGGCTACAAGATGATGATGATTATGATGATATCAATGAAGAAAAATAAAATATTACAATGACTTGTCAAGTTTTGGTAAATGAACATGTACTAAAGGTATAATCTCATCCTTTGTGTCCAACCATCCAAACTTTAAGTAAAATTTTATCTAATTATTTGTTGGATTGGATGTGATTAATGATGAAATTCCATTCATGGTTAATAAAGAACTAGGTTGATTTATACTCACACCACTAATGATATTGCTTTGTTGAATTCAAGGGAAGTTGAGGTGTTTGATTTGTTGAATCAAGTTCATCAACAATTAATAATTGCATCTAGAACACAAACTTATAAGGATCATCATTTAGTAGATATCATAGATGCTTGCAAATTGTTGCATAATTTTGATTGACCTAAAATCATGGAAAATGGATTGACTTTAAATTTTTTAGAAATAGGATGCTACTTGCAAAACCTTATCTTATCAATTTTATGATTTAAAACTCCACTATGGTATTACTAATGGAACTAGATCAAATTGGTGGGGTGAGAGAGGCAAAATAATGGTTGTTGCATTTCATGGCTTAATATTGTTTTGGTTGGATTTTTGCAAAGCTTGGCATGCATATCATGGTATATGTCTTTTAAAATATGCTAATCATGTTTGGGATCCAGGGAAGTTATAACCTACATTGTGCATCATATTGTACATCCTTGTATAATATTGTATATAGTTTTGGTTTTTGTACTTTTTGGTTTGGTAGGTTTTCTTTTTCTTTTTTTTTAGTTTGCATTAGGTTAAGTTTTGGTTTATCTTCAAGTTTTTATTTTCATATTTTCAAGTGAGTTTTGGGTTTTCTCCCTATATTTGTGGTGACTACTAATTTATGGCCTCTTAATCATTTTTTTGTTCCTTTGTTATGAAGGATGAATTGTCTATCACGTGGATCAAGAAAAAGAGGATGAAGCTATTTAGTAATCACTCCTTTATTTTGGGACTAAGTGAATTTTGGAATGATAAATCATTTTGCTAAAGCTACACATGAACAAATCATACTAAAGAGCATTTAAAAGAAAGGCAAAATACTTTCTAACCCATAGCTTCAAATACTTTCTAACCATGTGGTGCATAAATTTTTGCAAAGCCATTTAAAATAAAGGCAAGAAAAAAACACACTAAAATTAGTTACCAAGTTTTGATAAACTCTACCAGGGATATAGATGCTTGACTAGCAGTAGGGCTCTATCTAGACAAAGCTTGTTAAAAAAAAGGGGGGTTTTGCAAAATATTAATTACATACAAGGGTAATTTAGATAAAATCTACTAGGGCTATGGATACCTGATTTGCAGTAGGGCTATGTCTATTAAAAAATTCTTATTATGAGCAACACTTCATAGCCTAATGCAAAACAGGTGATAGAATCCAAACGTTTTTCAAGAATACGAAATGAAATCACTTTCACACACTTTCAGATAAAGCAATGAGTTCATGTGTTTAATTTAAAGTTATCTACCCCACCTTCTTGGAGGTTGCTAGATGGTTTTTTTTTTATCTTTGGTTTTTTTAATTTTTAGAACTGGGTTCTTCATCCAAAATGCTCAAGAGCATTTCCCAGCAGAGTCACCATTTTTTGTGACCATTTCACAACTAGTCCCAAAACTTGGGGACCCACCTTAAAATTTTGTTGTTTAGGAGTCTTTGGGTGTCTTTGAGCATTTGATTAATAGATCCCTATCAATAGCCTTGCAGTATAGATGCCTAGGCTTGATTGTTAGGTTATTGTTTCCTTTGAGTGTCTTGTAAGCTGTTTGGTGTTTTGGTTAGCATTTGTTTCTTTTTATTGTTCTTTAGTTTTGGGTTAAAGTTAATATTCTGAATTTACCCAATTCAGTGTTACAATTAATTAATTAAAAAATATAAAAAATATATAAATAAAATAAAAATAAATAAATATGTATATATAAATAAATTAAATCAAATTTAAAATAAAATAAAAAGTAAAAAAAATTATAAAAACAATTTTTTTTTTTTAAATTCTTAGAAGTATAAAGTGCATGCTATGGTGTGAAATCATTTTTGGGAATGGGCTTTATAAAGTAATTCACTTTATAAAGTGAAGTAGAAGTTAATTTATTCATTGTAAAGCAATGTTAGCTAATTCACATCTATTCCTCACATGACCAGGTTTTGATGACCTCATGATATGGTAGGACGAGATACCGAACATGAATAGTGGTGAGAAACTCAAGAGTTAACATGGCTATGAACCGGGACCCTGACATGGACCAGTGTAGACCAATAGATATTGGTGACATAGATTAAGATACACCAATGGATAGATGAAGCTGAATGGTGACTTGGTGGTGAAGCAGATGATGCTGCATAGACATGGATGGATACGATAGGCTATCTGTGGACCCATTGACTTGGACATAAAGTTGGTTTGCAGTGATGTGAAAATGAATGTCCTACACAAAATTTGAGGTTGACTAATGATGTGGCTATAATGCATGGATCATCATGAGTATGGTTGGATGTTTGCAATGACTAAATATGTGTAGGAGACTAAAACATTAGGTGTAACGATGAAATTTGATGACAACGACAAAGGGACAACCACACTGACAAAGGCTCAGTGTATTTTTGCATTAGTCATCACTTAGAATTTGTACACATGACTAACATAGGATGAAGTGATTTTCCATTGGTGGACAACATAACACAGGGACTTTATTAATTCTTATGCTTTAGTTTTATGAGAGGTTTAATTTATTTTTTTGTATTGTTGCAGGCTACTAAAGATGCAAGTGATACCAAAGTTGTGGACGTGGTTGCTTTGATGAAAAGGAATATTTTTTTTGATTCATTGAATGAGCAGTGGTAATATTGAAGGAAACATTTTGACATAGGAAGAAGCATGATGTGGATGCCATATTGGGTTGTAGTGAGACCCCCAATGCATGGGTAGAAAAATAGGTGAACAGGTAGACAACATCTATGATATGGATTAGTCAGCACATCGTCGTCCATAACAAAGTACCCAAAATTTATATTTATCAATGTACGGAAGCCCAAGTGTTGATAAAAAAATGGACTAACCAACGATAATTGGTCAGACAGATATGGAGAGGTTGTGTTTCAAGCCTTCAAGCACACGTAGAACCAATGCAATGGTAGGGAAAATTTTGAATCATAAGTGTTGGAGGAATATTGGAAGGTCTTTTAGGCTACTGTCAACACTTTGGGTCCACCTTGTATGCAGACCAAAGGTTCTTTTTTTAGCATAATAAAGATTTATTGCATATGTTTCTTCATTATTTAGAGTTATTTTTAATGGTATTTTATGCGTGAATTTGGTATCATCATTTATATAGGTTTAATACATTTTCTTATCCCTTAGACTCTCACCATAACTAGATATTAGATTGTGTGCATGCAGGTCTAACCTGGTTGCGTTTTCATGTTTAAGATCTAACTTTTTTTACAAATTAGGTTGGGTTTGTTTTCAGTAGTTTCTCTTTGGTCTTTGTTCACATTCTAGTCCATTTTCCAAATTTTAGATTTTTATTTTTTCTCTAACCCTATCTTTTGCCATTTATTTATCATTCCAGTTTTGTTTTATTTTGCTTTTCAAGCACTCAAAATCCTAACATATTTAAAGCTTTTTACATTAAAATTTTAGGTTTTGTAGTAGAAAAATATGTGAATAATTATTTTTAGTGCATACATTTGTAATTATTTGGATTTTTTTAAAACATTTTAGAGTAAAGAGAATCCATATTTCACAAAGTTTGCAACATTTTATTTATTTTTTCACTAAGAACCAAGATAATCAACTTTGCATTTGAGGAAGGGATTTTACTAACTCCAAATTTCACATTAATGCAAATATAAAAGGAAGTGGTCCACCACAACACTTGCTAACAACACACTTTAATTGGAATTAAAATGAATCTACTAACAACAAGTACTAACTCCAATCTACACTAAAATTTTAGATAAAAAAAAGAATATGCTAAAAGCAAATGCTAACTCCAAATTCACATTAAAGCTTAAGATAAAAAGAGTTTTCTAACAAGGATTTAGGGATAAATCATCTTAACAAATCAGAAATAAAATGGTGTAGGCTTAATTCTAGGTATTCTTTCATCATTTTTATTTCTGTACATAAGGGAAATCAGGACCTTTTAATCAATGAAGAATAAAAGTATGGCAAAATCAAAGTAAAACTAGCATAGGCCCCTTGTTAATAGTTTCTTGCAAATCACTAAGGTATTCCTAGATTTTATTCTGATACATCTTCATAGGTACAAAAGCAATATTAAGTAAAATGAACCTTGGAGAAATTTCAATTTCTTTGCAAGAGAGGTTTTTATTATCAAAATCCTAACTATGAGTGTGGTTTTGCAATTGGGAAAAATTACCACTCAACACTATCCCACCCTAAATATCTCTTTAAAGAGTAAGTTCTACCCCTCAAGAGCAGACTTTGATAACTTGGGATGAGAAAGTATACATTGTTTCTAATAAAGTAGAAACATTGATGGATATGGGACCACAAATCTAATTAGACTACATGACATGAGCTAATATGAAGGTAATAAAGTAAGGAATAACAAACCAAATGGGTCTCAATGCTGAAAATAGACTAGCTAACCCTAGAAAATGTGTCTCCCTAGTGGTCACACCAAACCAAAATATGCAAAACCTTTTCATGACCACTAGGAAAAAAAATTTTGAGACTCCAAGATAGGGTACACTCATTCTTGTATTGGCTAGAGCTACCTAGCCCATTGTAGAAATGCCTAGATCTCAATGGCTTATGAGCACCACTCATAAGATCCAGTCCACTAGATCATTCAATATGGTAGACCATTTGAAGAGCTTGACTATAGTCATACCTCTTTGGGATGTCCTATTCATGCCTAGATAGATGAAATATTAGAGGAAGCTCTAGAAAGATAGAAGACATTGTGTAAATAGAGTTTTCAAATATTTCTATAGAGATATAACCTTGAGGTAAATTGACCCAGATCAATACCATTTTACCCTACTCTAATATACAAAGATAAATTGATCTACAATTTCATGGTATATTTTGGTTCAAGTACTTTGATAATGTCTAGAATACTAGCAAATATACTAGGGTTAACATATGAACCTACCAATAAAGGGGTGGTCTAGCTTGATGGAACTTTAATTCAAACCTATGGAAAGGTAAGTAATCTTCCTCTCACACTAAAAGCCTACCCAAATATTACATTCTAACAAGACATAGCAGTGATTGAACTTCTAGTTGTTTTTGCTATTTGTCTATCAAGGGGTTTCACCACTAGGATTGGAGGCTACCTATATTTGGATTGGACACACATGCTACTCAAGACTAAATATTGAACTAATCTTAAGATCCCATTAGAAGCCTTATATATCTATCACATCACACATATGCCTATGACCAAGTTAGGTGTTGAGCAGATCTATATTGTGAAATAAATATTATCTAGATCAGACATATATATTGATGAAGCTTACTCCTCTATTCCCATTGGAAAAATAAACTAGTGGGTAGCCAATATGAGTTATTTAGATTCCCATGAGGTTTTTAAGCAAATGGTAATGGATATTTATTAATACTTTTGTAACTAAGATAGTAAATGCTGAGGAGAACTTGAATATCATGTACAGACTATTTTTTGATGGTTCTAAGAGTAAAAATGGAGCTAGTACTATTGTTTTCCTAATATCACCAAGAAAATTAATATGCTATAGTCATATCTATTGTACTTTAACTACTTCAATAATGATGTTGAGTATGAGGACCTAGTGAATGGCCTCCAACTTGCTAAAAAGAGTGGTATTAATTTTTTGTAATCATTTGAAAACACTAAGTTGGTGATCAAGTAGGTAAGGTCTCAATGCTTTGCCAATAATTAGAATATTAAGTCTTATAAGCATAGAGTCTAGGAGCTTATTTAATGGTGGAGAACAGATCTTACACAAGACAAAAAACCAGAGAAACAAGAGCCCAAAATTTGTTATTCAATACTTTGAAAGAATTTTACAAGAATATACAACCAAACTGCCATTTTGCCAACCCCCTCTCATTACAATCCATGGGTTTTTATCGAGGTCCCGATCCTCTGTGCTTTCAAACTTCCCACGATCTACAATTGCCACCGGAACAATTCTGGAAAGTTGCATTGATGAGACTCTAGGTGAGGTGCGTGATTGGCTGCCATACCCAACGAAATCTTCTTATCGATCTGTTGCTTGCTGTTAGTTGCTATAAATGTGTCTCCAGATATACTGCGCGAGTGGCCAACATGCCCATTGAAATCCTCCTTTGAAACCGCTGCTTCATCGTCGCTAACTTGCCACGCACGAAGGGACGTCTTTATGAAAGCTGGGAGTGCATGTTTTTCTATTTGGTCGCGATATCGCGACATGTCACGATATCGCGACCATTTCATTTCTGCGCCTTCTCTCTCCATTTTGGCCACGATATCGCGACATGTCGCGATATTGTGCTATTTTTTCTATCGGCCTCTATTCTCCCATTTTGATCACAAAATCGTGACATGTAACGATTTTGTGACCTTTTGTCTTTTGTGCCTTTGCTCCCTGCTTCGGTCACAAAATCGCGACATGTCGTGATTTCGTGACCTTTTGTATTTCACGCCTTTGCTCCTTGCTTTGGTCACAAAATCGTGACACGTCATGATTTCGTGACCTTTTGTCTTTCGTGCCTTTGCTCCCTGCTTTGGTCATGATTTCATGACCTTTGTTCCTCTACGCCTTTGTTCCCCTACTTTGGTCATGATTTTGTGACCTTTGGTCCTCCGCACCTTTGTTTTCCCCTGTGGTGGTCGCAATTTCGTGACATGTCACGATTTCATGACCTTGTGTCTTCCAGCCTTGCTTTCCCTGCCTTGGGTCATGATTTCGCGACATGTCACGAAATCGTGACATTCTGTCCGCTGCTCCCCTATCTTCTGTTTTGGTCGCAATATCACGACAATTTTTGTGTCGCGATATCGTGACACTTTTTGTGTTGCGATATCGCGACACATATTTTTATTTGCAACACTTAGAAAAAAATAACTTTGCAACACTTAGAAAAAAAAATAACAACAAAAAGTTTGGTTGATGCTCGATTGCTTTGCTGCCCTCGGATGCTCCTGCATCAGACACCCTAGTAGATTGAGAAGTGATCCTCACTTCCGATCTTTGAGAGGAATACCTAGGCGATCAACCTCTATTTTTGACAACCAAGTTGCATCTTCTACAGTTCCGCCCTTCCACTTGATCAAATACTCGTAATATTGTTTGTCCCTTGTGCTTCGCCTTCACGAGTATCTAATATTTCCTCAATCTCATCTTGGTTGGGTTATACGTTGGAATGCTCCATAATTTTGTGCTTGGTGCCTTTGTACTATCTCCTTCATGGTATTCCACTAAATATAATATGTTAAAAATAGGTGAAATGTCAAGCCCACTTGGCAATTCCACTTCATATGCATTGCTCGAATCTCATTTTTCCAGTATTCTGCATGACCCAAACTTCTTCATCTTCAACTTGTTATAAGTTTTGGCTAGAAGTATTTCTTTTCTGAGATGGACCATGACTTCATCTCCCACTTCAAACTCTTTGAACCGTTGCTTTTGGTTTTCTCTTGCTTTATACTGAGTATTCATTTTTGTAATTTGTTTCTTCACTTCTTCATGCAGGCTTTTCATCTATTTCACGAATTCCTCAGCCTCTGCACTGCACTTTTCTCCTTTATCTAATTTCCTCAGCTTCGAAATGTTTCTTGGACTATTTCCATATATTATTTGGAATGGAGATTTGTTTTGTACTTTTATTGATAGAATTGTTGTATGCAAATTCCGCCTGCGGCAAAACCAAATCCCATCCCTTGGGTTTATCTGCTATTAAGCATCTTAATAAATTACCCAAACTTCTATTTACGACCTTTGTCTGTCCATCAGTCTGTGGGTGGTATGCAGAACTAAAATTTAGATCTATCTTCAGCTTCTTCCATAATGTTCTCCAGAAATACCCAACAAACTTTGTATCTCTATCAGAAACTATGTTTTTTGGTAGACCGTGAAGTCGTATCCTTGAAAAATAACCCTGTAATGTGAACTGCATCACTTGTTTTCTGGTAGGGAATAAAATGTGCAATCTTGGAGAATCTGTCAACCACCACAAATATAGAGTCATTTCCCCTTTGTATTCTCGGCAACCCAAGAATAAAATCCATGCTGATGTCCTCCCATGGCCTCTCAGGTATAGGTAACGGCTGGTATAATATTGTGTTCTACCTCACGCCTTTTGCCATCTAGCATATTCTGCAACTTTGCACAAACCTTTTCAAATCTTGCTAAAGTTGCAGCCAGTAGTAATTTTCATTCACCAGGGCAATGGTCTTATCCCGACCAAAATGTCCAACCAACTCCCCCTACCGTGCTTTTCCTTGATTAAGTTCTCCCACATGGAACTCCTTGGAATGCATAATTTACTTCCCCTGAACAAAATTCCATCTTGGATTAGAAAATCCAACCATTTTATTCTATCCACTATAACAGGTGCCAAGCAAGCCGCCCAAGCTTCTGCAAAATTAGGATCTTCAAGATAAATACCCTTCAGTTCTTCGAATCCTACCACTTCCACTGTCATTTCAATCGATAGATTCTCGCCTTCTACTTAAGGCATCTGCAACTCTATTTGATTTTCTACTTCTGTGCTTTAACACAAAGGTATAGCTTTGGAGAAACTCAACCCACTTCATGTGCCTCTAATTCAGTTTTATTTGGCTATTGATGTACTGCAATGCCTGATGATCCGTAAATAGAACAAACTCTTTTGGCAACAAATAATGCCTCCACTTCTTCGTAGCTTGAACTATAGCATAAAATTCTTGGTCATAAACTGAATACTTTTTCCGAGCATCATTGAGCTTTTCACTAAAATAAGCAACAGGTCTACCTTCTTGACTCAGTACAACCCCTATTGCACTGCCACCGGCATCACAGTCTACCTGAAATACTTTGTTAAAGTCTGGGAGTGCCAAAACAGGCTGTTCTATGACCTTTTTCTTTAATTCATCAAAGCTCCTTTTAGCCCCTAAGGTCCACTTGAATTCTTTCTTATCCCATCTCATTGTTTCTGTGAGGGGTGCACAAATGTTGTTGAAGTTTCTTATGGACTTTCTGTAAAATCTGGCTAGACCATGAAATGATATTACCTCTATTGTGCTTCTTGGGGTAGGCCATTCGATGATAGCTCTCACCTTCTCTGGGTCCATTTTTAGACCTTTCGTTGAGATTACAAATCCCAGTTATACTAACTCTTTCTTGACAAAATTACACTTTTTTAGATTTATTAATAACTGCTCCTCCCGCAGCTTTTCAAAAACCCTCCTGATGTGCATTAGGTGTTCCTCCAGGGTTCTACTGAATATTAATATATCATATAAATAAACAATGACAAATTTTCCTAAAAACTCTTTCAGTACCTCATTCATTAGCCGCATGAAGGTACTTGGTGCATTGGACAGCCCAAATGGCATGACCAACCACTCATACAAGCCCTCTCTGGTATTGAAGGCTGTCTTCCACTCATCTCCTTCCTTGACATGGATCTGGTGGTAACCACTCTTGAGGTCAATCTTGGTGAAGTACTTGGCTCCACTCAAATAGTCCATTATGTCATCCATTCTTGGCAATGGAAATCTGTATTTTATTGTGATCTTGTTGATGGCTCGAGAGTTTGTACACATCCTCCACTCTCCATATTTCTTTGGCGCTAGCACTGCAGGTACTGCACATGGACTTAAGCTTTCCCAAATCAGTCCCTTCTCCAGCAACTCTTGGACTTGCCTGTTTAGTTCTTCAGTTTCTATAGGCATCATTCTATGTGCAGCTTTATTGGGCAAGCTTGATCCTGGCACCAAATCAATATGGTGACTGATCTTCCTTACTGGGGGTAAACCCTCAGGCACATTATCAGATATGATATCTAGAAATTCTTTCAAAAAATCTTGGACTTCTGTTGGGGCATCTTTGCATTCTGTATCCCTGACTCTAGGAATTAATGCATAACACATATGTTCATCCTTTAAATCATCTAAAAATTTTCTTTCGTCAACCAAGAAAATTCTTGCACTGCCACATACCTTTTCTTCCACCTCCTTCAAGGGTTTCAACTTATGACGCATTCCATTCTTGGTCAGGGAATAGGTGTTGGCTCGGCCATCATGAAACACACACCTGTCAAACTGCCATGGCCTTCCCAATAGCAAATGGCATGCATCCATGGGCAGAATGTCGCATAGAACCTCATCACGATAATTCCCAATACTAAATTTTACCATGCACTATTCATTGACCAAAACCTTATGGTCTTTTTGTAACCATGTGATCTGACATGGATGCGGGTGTTTCTTTCTCTCCAGTTGTAGCTTTGTAACCATTCCCTCTGAAACTAGGTTATCTGTGCTACTGTTATCAATGATAATGTTGCAAATCTTACCCGCACATTTACACCTTGTGCGGAATAAGCTTTTCCTCTGATCTATAGCTCCCTCTTCATTTAGCAGGACTCTCCTTGAAATCATTACTTCTCCTCTCTTAGCTTCTTTAGAATGCTTAGATCTAGCATCTTCATCAGCGACTGCTACTCTAGCATTTCCTTCCGACCTTCGATTATTTCTTTCTCGTTGCTGTGGGCACTCATATTGGTGATGTCCCTCTTCACCACACTAGAAGAAAGTCCCCTAGAATCTTCCTCTTACCTGGCCACGTCCAACTCTGCCTCTTCCCCCTCAGTAACCATTATTCTGATTGTGGGGGTGGTCTGTATTTTCTCTCCTTTGTTATTGATTGCTGCTACATTCTCCATTTTTCTGATAATCTTCATTTCTTCTTCCATTGTTCCTTCCACCGGTTCTTCTGCCATGACCTCTTCCTCTTTGCTTGTTTTCAAACCTCTTATTGAGCTTTTCTTCAACCTTTAAGGCAAATTGGTAAGCATCCTCTATGGTGGTCATTTGGACTAGACTTAATTCTTCCTGAATACTTTCTCGTAACCCATTAATGTAATGGGCTACCTTCTCCTTGTTGGCCTTTGAGTGGCCTGTTCTAATCATTATTTTGTGAAATTCTTCTGTGTATTATTTTACAGACTTGCTTGATTGCCTCAATCCTTGCATTTTCTTTAGCAGGTCTAACTCATAGTCACCAGGGATGAACTGCCTCTTTAACTTTTCTGCCATCTGTTCCCACTTTGTTATTCTCTATTTTCCTCTTTTATTTCACTCCAGCTGCACTCCCTTCCACCATATGCTGGCATGACCTTTCAGTTTGGTCTTTGCAAATCTAACCCTATCAGGATCCTCAACCTCCTCGTACTCAAAGTACTCTTCCAGGTCATTGATCCAGTCAATCAATTCCTCTGGATCAAAGTTCCCAGAATATGTGGAAACTTCCATCTTCGACCTCTTCCCAATCTGGGATATGGCTTTGTATAGTCTGGCCTGATCAGGATCTACTACTTCTTCTTCCTCCTCAGGTTGGTCTTCTTCTTCATCATCTTCCTCTTCACTACCTTTGTCTCTTCTTGGCTCCAATATTCTACATATTTCTTCTTGCAGGGCTTGCATTTGCCACTGCAAAGCTCGAACATCTTCCGCTGCTACAATGCCTCTCCCACCAATAGGGTTTCTCCTTGGAGGCATTCTGCTCACCCAATTCCAAGCCCTTCCACAGATCCTAGGGTAACTGCCTCTCCTCCGATGATTTGTTACACACTCAGGAACTACTGGCTCTGATACCACTTGGTGGAGAATAGATCTTACACAAGACAAAAAACTAGAGAAACAAGAGCCCAAAATTTGTTATTCAATACTTCAAAAGAATTTTACAAGAATATATAGCCAAACTACCATTTTGCCAACCCCCTCTCATTACAATCCATGGGTTTTTATCGAGGTCCCGATCCTCTGTGCTTTCAAACTTCTCATGATCTACAATTGCCACCTGGAACAATTCTGGAAAGTTGCATTGATGAGACTCTAGGTGAGGTGCACGACTGGCTGCCATACCCAATGAAATCTTCTTCTCGATCTGTTGCTTGATGTTAGTTGCTATAAACGCGTCTCTAGATATCCTACATGAGTGGCCAACATGCCCATTGAAATCCTCCTTTGAAACTGCTGCTTCACTACTGCTAACTTGCCGTGCACGAAGGGACGTCTTTATGAAAGTTGGGAGTGCATGTTTTTCTTTTTGGTCGTGATATCACGACATGTCGTGATATCGTGACCATTTCCTTTTTGTGCCTTCTCTCTCCGTTTTGGCCACGATATCACGACATGTCATGATATTGCACCATTTTTTCTATCAACCTCTGTTCTCCCGTTTTGGTCACGAAATTGCGACATGTCACGATTTTGTGACCTTTTGTCTTTCGCGCCTTTGCTCCTTGCTTCGATCGTGAAATCATGACATGTCACGATTTCATGACCTTTTGTCTTCTGCGCCTTTACTCCCTGCTTTGGTCATGAAATCGCGACACGTCGCAATTTCGTGACCTTTTGTATTTCGTGCCTTTGCTTCCTACTTTGGTCACGATTTCACGACCTTTGTTCCTCTACGCCTTTGTTCCCCTACTTTGGTCACGATTTCAGGACATGTCATGAAATCATGACATGTCACGATTTCGCGACCTTTAGTCATCCGCACCTTTGTTTCCCCTACGATAGTCACGATTTCGTGACATGTCACGAAATCACAACATGTCACGATTTCGCAACCTTGTGTCTTCCGACCTTGCTTTCCCTACCTTGGGTCACGATTTCTTGACATGTCGTGAAATCGTGACATTCTGTCCGCTGCTCCCCTATCTTCTGTTTTGGTCGTGATATCGCGACACTTTTTGTGTCGCTATATCATGACACATATTTTTCTTTGCAACACTTAGAAAAAAATAACTTTGCAACACTTAGAAAAAAAATAACAACAAAAAGTTTGGTTGATGCACGATTGCTTTGCTGCCCTCGGATGCTCCTGCATCATTTAAGCTTTTGATTTCGTAAAATTTAAATTTGGATGTTGATCGTATGGTAGTTATCAAATCACAATTTGATCTTGTGAGTGATCTAATACAAAATAAGCAATGTGTAAATTTGGTAATTATACCATCCATTCCTCACAATAACATTCATTAGTAGGTATTTGATAATGATGAGCATATTATTTATTTTATCCAGAAATAGGCTAAATTATCAAAAGAATTGATCTCCCAAATTTAGTAAGCATATGAAGACCATATCTTATAGTTGAAATCCAACAAGATTCCTAATGGGCTAGTGATGCTAAATTCCTTATTTAGTCTCAATGATCATTTCAAAGGTAAGAATGGAATGATTTCCAATGAAGAGTACTACCAAGAAATAGAAGTTGGCCCAGGGTATACCTTGAAGGTAGGGAAAGTATCTAATTGAATAAAAAGGAATTTTTATCCATATATACCAAAATTATAATGGAGTGATAGTGTGGAGCTATGAAGACCTCAAATGGTACCACAAAGATATCATCCAACATACCATAGAGTTAGCTCATAAAGCTAAGCCAATGAGACAAAAGTAGAGGCTTTTCAATCTAAATATTGAACCTCTTATGAAAAAGAAGCTATCCAAATAAATTGAATCTAGGATTATATATCCCCTTAAGCACATCACAATGGTCCCTAACCTAGTGTCTATGAAAAATAATAATATAGAAATTAGGCTTTGTGTTGCTTTTAGAGACTTGAACAAAGGCTCTTTTAAATATAACTACCCATTATCTTTGATGAACTAGATCCTCTAGATTATAGATAGATCTAAAAGTTTCTCATTGTTGAATGTATTCTCTACTTACAATCAAGTATGGGTAAGAAATGAGGATTAGCACAAAAATACCTTTACCACCAAATAGGATTATTTTACATATCACCAAATGACTTTTATATTCTCAAATTTTGGTGCAACATTTCAAAAGGCCATGGGTATTACCTTTAAGAACCTGATTAACAAAATAATCTTGATCTATCTATATGAATTAACTATTTTATCTAACAAGAAATATCACTTTACACAATTAGAGAAGATTTTCAAGCAATGGTATGAATTTGGAGTGTGCTTGAATCCCAATAAATGCATTTTCTATATCCCTCAATGCAAGTTGCGAGGCCATGTTATATATAAATAAGTTATTTTCATAGATCCTAATAGAATTGAGGACATCACCATCCTTTTATCACCACAGTACAAGAAGGTTATCCAACATTTCTTTATACAAATAAACTTTGTAAGGAAGTTTATATCAAAATTTGTAGACATCATCAAACTAATTACCCTTATGATAAATAATGACCATTCATTCAAATGGATTGAGGAATGAAATGAGACTTTTGAAGAAATTTAGAAGTCCATAGTAGCAGTCCCAATGTCGATGAACCCAAATTAAAAAAAAACATCCTTTGAGGGTGAAATCAACATTGTGGCCCTGCACACCTAAAAGGATAATTACTAGCATGAGCACCCAATTACCTTCTTTATCCAAATATTAAAGGACTATGAGGAAACATACTTTGTTAAAAAGAAAGTGTATGCCTTTATCAGAGGCTTGAAGAAATTAAAACATCTAGTCTCTAACAATAGGATCATCATCCATGTCATCCACTCTAGCATTAATGAGTATAAAATGGGTGGAGAGATTAATGAGAAGAGAGCAATATGCATTACCAAAATCATGGACTATGACATATAGATCAATCCTACAAAGCTAATCAAGGTAAGATCCTTGTGCCAAAGGTTGGTCGAAGATATTTTCAATGAGGAAGTAGGCAAGGACCTATGCTTAATCAATTTAAATGAAGATATGTTGGTTTGAATAGATGAGAGGATCAAACACATATAAATAGGTCGATACCCATTAGGCCTAAATCATGCATAAAGGAGGAAATTTAGATTGAAAAGTGTCCATTATTATTTAATTTAATATGTTCTATTTCAAAGTAACTTTTATGGTATTCTCTTAAGGTGTGTTAAAATGGATCAAACTCAATAATTGCTTCAAGAATTCTATCAAGGATTCTTCAGTGTCAATTTCTCAACTCAAACCATTGCTACAAATATCATGAGTGTTGGATATTAGTGATCCACCATGTCTGCAGATGCTCACCAATGGGTGAGAAAATATGATGAGTGTAAATTATTCATGAGAAGGAAGAGGAATGCACTCATTCCTTTATCTTATACAAATTATTCTTCCAATAGGGTTTGGATTTCATTGGCATGATCAACCTACCATAAAACAAGGGCCATAAATAGATTCTCACTACTATAAAATATTTCACCATATGGACAAAATTAATTCCACTAAAGGAAGCCAATGAAAAAGTTATAATAGATTTCTTAGAGATAATTACAAGATTTGTTATCCCTAAGACTATTATCATAGACAATGCCAAGGCATTCATTAGACCTAAGATTACTCAGTTCACCCTCTAGTATAATATATATCTAAGAGCTTCCTTGAACTAATATCCTCAAAGAAAAGGTTTAGCAAAATCCACCAGCAAGAATTTGATGAGGATTCTAAAGAAAACAAGGTCAAATAATTGGAGGTAATGGCACCTCCATCTTCAAATATCCTTATGGGAAGATTGAATCACTCTAAAAAAGGCTATAGATTTTTTTCTTATTCCTTGGTCTATAGCAAGGAGGTAAGGTTGTTGATCTCCATAGAATTTCCAATATTGTAGTTGCTTCATAATCTATAAATCCAAGATAATGATGCTATGATTGGAAAAGAAAAGCATCAATTGTGTAGTTGTTGATATGGACAAGCCATAAAATAGAATGATTTGGCAAAGATAAGATGTTTATTTATATTTTGAAAAGGGCTATGTATAGCCAAATACATTACCCATGAAGGACCCTTCCAAAAAATATTTCATTAAATATAATTTCGGCTAGGCCAATGGAGAAACCTTTCGAAAATGATCACATTAGATGTAGTATCGACCACCTAACTATTATATTTAATATTAATTAATTTGATTTAACTAATTAAACATAAATTTTGATTAATTAATATTATTTTAATCCTTCGCACTCTTTCCAACCACAAAATAATTATAATCCAATGCATAAAAATGGGGAGGAGAAAAAACTAGAAAAATAAAAGAAAATGGAACCACTAGCTTTCAGGATTTGCAGAATATAAAAAACCATAGGACCGGTAGAAAATTTATATGAGCAAGACTAGTAGTGGGGCATCATGGTAGACAATGAAAAAAAGGTAGCAATAAATGGTGTCATGAATACAACCTAAAATGGAAAAATATAAATTCTCTCAATGGGGCAAAGAGAAAATGAGCAATAGGATGTTGACAAAAAAATAGTGGAGCCACAAAAACTTTTTGTTGAAAGCAGAGTCAAGGTGGATAGACGAGGACCAAAATGAAGGATCATGGTGGAAAACACAAAAAAGAGAGCAAAAATTTATACTTGGCAGTAAAGTGTGGCCATGGAAGGTAATGAGTAGGTATAGTGTCACAAATATGGCTGGTTTTGGTGGTCAATGAGGGGCATAGATAATCTAGGCCAGTGGTGGCCAAGGGGTAGGTCGTAGTGTAGGTGGGTACATGCCTAAGCATAAAATATTACAAGGCCAATGGAGTTGATAGGTATAGTATGGAGTGATGGATTTAGAGGTCGTAGCATTCTATTATTGAGAAGAAATTTTGCCATCGTTCACTAAACAACTTGACTAGGAGAGTAAATAATAACAACACTATCGAATGAAAAATAGAAGCAACAATGTTAGAATAAAAAATCAGCAACAATATCACTAGATAGAGCAGGAACAAAAATGCCATCAAAAACATATGCTTCAATTAAATCCTCCTCTTATTTCAAGTCTTCATCATACAGACCATCAAATAGACCTTCAAATTCTTTATCAATAATAATAGCATCAATGGTAGTAGTAACAATATCTTCAACTTTAATAATAAAAACTTCTTCAATAGTAGTAAGATTTTTTTTTCTTCTATTTCTTCTAGCATGGTAGCTTTTATCTACATGATTTTATTAGAGAGCTTCTTATCTCATTGAGATATCTCTTCTAGAGAGAGACTAGGAAACATGGTGCCTAAAACAAGATCAGCCAATAGAATATTATAATGGTAGAAGCCTCAATTTAACTTACTTTCCAATAAAAAAATCAAACCACAAATGTATTAAATTTGATACATTACAAGTTATATCAATATCCCAAATGGAAAAATGAATATGGCATAGCTATAGACCAGGAAAATAGTAGATCCAATGCCAGGATTAGATGATGAGGGTTTCTCACCAGGAAAATAACAGAGCCAATATCAAGATCATATGGTGAGGTTTTTTCACTAGGTAAATAATAGAGCCAATACTAGGATCAAATGGCAAGGGTTTTTAACCAAGAAAATAATAGATCCAATACTAGGATTATATGGTGAGGGTTTCTCACCAAGCAATTAATAGAGCCAATACTAGGATCAGATGGTGAGTGCTTCTCACTAGGCAAATAATAGATCCAATACCAAGATCAGATGGCAAGGGTTTCTCATTCCCCATTTGAATTATTCAAACCCAGGGGAAGAGGATACTTTCCTTCAACCACCTTCATATCTCTAATACCAAAATGATATAAACAATACAAACGATAAAATGAATTTACAAAGATAAGATGTTATTTGCATTCCTAAAAGGGCTATTTACATCCAAATACATCACCTAGGAAGGAACCTTCCAACTAGGCCAATAGAGGAACCTTCTATAAAGGATCACATTATATGTAGTGTCATCTACCTAACTATTATATTTAATATTAATTTAATTAATTTAAGTAATTAATTAATACTATTTTTATCCTTAACAATTGTAGAAGCACTAAGAAGTGGTTTGATAATAAGGCAACCCCTTAGGGATTCAAAATTGGTTACCATGTTCTCAAGTGGTATGAATACCAAAGTAAACTAAACATAATACTAAATTTGATCCCATCTAGAGCGGCTCCTACATTATAACCACCTATAAGTTTGAGCTATCAATGCTTTATGGTGATGTTTTATTGATCCTAGTCAATAAGATCTACTTGAAGAGCTATCCATAGGCTTTTCTATAGAAAATAATAATATTATTATATCATTTTACTTAACATCATGCCTTTGTTTTATAATAGATTATGATAATCAAAAGGAGCTATGGGATGATCCATGTCATTGAAGGCCTCAAAAATGATCAAAATCAATGGCCTACGTAAGTCCAAATATGTCAAGATGGAGTTTGAAGTACAAGCAACCATAAGATTAATTTAAGAGAGCCATATGGAAGGCACACACTAATTCAAGAATTAGGATAAAAAGGCTCAAAGTTGAAATATTGTAGACCATTTTATCAAATAAATATCAAGAGGTAATGTCGATTTGTGTCTCATACACTTAATTTATCAATCTAGGTTAGATTTAAAGAACAATAAACCCCATATAGATTATTCCATAATCATTAATAATTTGACTTTTATTCTATTTCCTTAGTCTCATTTGTAGGAAATGAAAGTTACAAAAAATAAAATTAAATGAAATAATGCTTAATTAAAAGGTGCAATTATGAATTAGACTAATTCTATATGTATATGTGTGTATGTGTGGATCCACATGCAATATAACAATGCATTGACTATTTAAAATAATCTATAATAGTGTATTATGCAATTTAATTTATATTCTAAGACTAATTCTATTTTCTAACTAAACCTAATCTATTTTAGGAGAAAGAGAGTAAGGGATTGGTCGTTCGGAGTGGGCCCTGCCTCCTAGAGATCAATGTAATTATCTTCTCCTTTCTACTTTATTTTAATTTAGAAACTAATATTTCATTATATTAATTTAACACTATTTAATTCATGTGCATGAAAGTAAAGAGAAAGTTTACAGAAGTAAATAAATTATGCAAAAATACAAGATACAATTACCATATTTATTAAAAAATATTGCAGCTAATGCATCACTTTTATTCCAATGTTCATATCTTGTACAATGTATAATGGACTGTGTAGACAAACTTCTTCAAACATCCAACAACAATTCCCCTAATAGCAGCTAGTAGCAGTAGACATTTTCAAAGGTATTTACATGTAATTTATAATGTCACATTAGATATTTACAATAGAAGTATTCCACACAGTTTGTTACATCTTTGCATGTTTGAGGTTTTGAATGCAAATATTACATAACAATAATATTCTAAAATTAAGACAATCCCTAATAACAACTTTGGAATTATTACAATTAAAATTGTCCAAGTGGCATAATACCAACAAACTTAATGAATAACCTAAACTTAAATAATTTGCTGACAAGATAGAACAACTATTTTTCCTCTTCCTAAGGGAAGAGACAAATGAAGAAGTAAATTAACAAATTATTGGATTACAGATTTAATGACAGATCACATAACAAATTATACAACAAAACATGGATTACGTATACAATGCCATTGTGTCAAACAGTCATGTTGACTTTGTAACCCATGTGGTGCTGCTATGTTATAATCATATGTGGAACTCCAATGCATCAGACGGGTTTTACATGGTCAAATTTTCCTGTAGATCCTTTTAGTAGATGTTTTTCATAACACCTTTTCTTAGGTGTTTTCCATAATACCTTTTCATATGTGTTTTCCATAACACATTTTTGTAACTCGTTCTTCAACACACTTCTCAAAATTTGGTTCATCTATTCTCAATATGTGTCTAGCTGTAACACTACCTAAAAAATACCTGCAATGTCCATCTATTGAAACACGAAAATATTTGCACAGTTTTACATGAAATCACGATTATTTATCACATATTTTTTTATGGAGAAGATATATCATAAATAATATAAATATTGTAAACTACGCATAACATTTACCAAAATCATATCATAATCATCAGTTGTGCACCTAAAAACCAAATAAAAACTTGCATAATATAAGCATAATTTATCACTCATCATTTCCCCATGAACTAGAGGGAATACATTTCCAAATGCATACAATATTAATACAACAATCATTACAGATAAAACACTGCAATCATAAAAAATAAAAAAGTACAATCATAGTAGATAAAACACTACAATTATAGCAGATAAACTATTGCAAATATAATAGATAAACTACCACAAATATATAAAATATATACACAAGTTTTTGACAAAATCTAATAAATTTTCTTTCAAAAAATTAAACTTGCTTAGATCTAAGTCGAGTTGCATCTTAGGTTGGAATAGTTGGAGCAAGGAGATTCTTTTCATGCTTCACTTTTTGGACCTGTGCCTTAGCCTTATCGATATCCTATAGCAGTTCAACAACCATGATTTTTATGTACGCAACCTCCTTAGGTTATTTTCCTACATCCCCTGAGGCACATGGCAATTCTTGGTTATTTGATGGTGGAAATGGTCCTGTAGATTCGATGATTTTGTTAATCACCTGGTCAACTACAATAGGAATATTGATTTCAACTGATGGGTCCAATTTCTAGGTGAAATATGGGTGTCATTTTTGATGTTTTTGGGATAGGACCTTAGATAGCAGGAGTGAGTTGTCTTCATCAAGTATTTTAGTCAACTCAAAGTGCTTGCTAAATTTTACCATCTTCTTCACCTTTTTCAAACTTGTAGAGATTTTTTTGGGTGAGCCACTAGAATCTAGAAGTTGAAAAACTAGCTCAACTAGTTTCACCATTCTTTCCATAGATATTTTCTTTAGGAGGTCAAACTAAAGAGTGAGAGCCCTTTTCACCAAGGTTGCATGTTCTATAAATTCATTCCTAAGTCTATCCAATTTTATGTGTAGCAAATTTTGTTGCATTTTATTGTGGGTAATAGATTAAGATAAAATATTCATGGTAGATGAGCTTGTTTATGATTTGGATGTCTCCCCTTTTTCTAGATTTTTAGGATTGTATTCTTCATTCTTTATTTTTCTTGTAGGTGAGGAGGATTTAGCAGTTTTGGTTGATTTGGTATGGGTAGGATTTTTATGTATGGGAGGCTTCTATTCCTCTTCTTGTTTGCTATCACACTTAGGATGCTCCTAAGACATAGTATTCTCCTCAGTTTCAAGCTCATTTACCTCATATTGGATTGACATATTTGCTTCTTCAACAATTTCCTCCCATGCAATTTTTGATTCAGATGCCTTATGTAAAATAAAAAGTTTTTAAGTTCATGATGAGCAATCAAATGTAACTTAGGCTCATCACAAGATTTTTAAGGTTGGACTTTGGTAATAATGGCTTTTAAGGATCTATAAAAAAATTAGGATAGGTTTATAACACAGTCCTACTTCTTGGGGTATTTCATATTCAACATCATTTTTAGGTGCCATCCACCACATATGGACAACCTCCCTTCCACTATGAAAACTTCAACAATATGGTGGCAACCTCCTGCCACTTCAATGGGAGCAAAGAGGTGGCTACACCCTTGATCCAAAATTCCCTACCTCACACAACAATGCACTTTTCCCCTAACCTATTGACCATCTTGCTTACTCCTTTGTAGACTTATAATACCTTTGGCCAATTTCAAGGATATTCAAAACTTTAGAAATTAAACTTGGAGTGATTTCAATTTCCACTCCACCCACATGGGTGACCATGATCATGAGGTTATAGTTAAATATGAACTATTTTACCATACCATGGTCATGCCCCTGAAATAATGTGGGGGTATCCCACCACCTCACCTCTTGGAATAATTTCTTAATGAAATCACCTAGATTTTGGATGTTGATAGAGTTTGGTTCATTGTATTTTTGAAGTTGGCTCTTGATATGGTGATAATGGTTTATATGATGGAGAGGTAGGGGATTTTTAGATAAAAAGGGTCAGTTTTAGGTTTGGGTTTCTCAATTTCTTGTTGTGAGCTGAGCCCTAAAAAAAAATTAACATATACAGGATGATGTGTAATATTCATATAAAAAAATGCTGCAAATTTTGTTCAGAGAGAGTAGGCTTCAAATTTAAGACAAAATACTACGTTATACTCTATACACATTTATATTAATTTTGAGGGTTTTTAAACACTACATATGTCCATATATATATATATATATATATATATATATATATATATATATATATATATATATATATATATATATTAAGCAAAAAACCCCTTGCGGGGTTGCTTTGGTCTAAGAGACCACAAGCAGGGGTTCTACATCGTCAAAGTCACTCGGGAGTCACACCCGACCCTACCGGCACCAACATTATCAATTGGATTTTGGGTACCCAATTTAGCTTTTTGTTAGGGTGGAGATTCAAACCTGGGACCTCCCTTGGAGGATTTCCCTCTCCTCTCCAACTCACCTACAACACCTGGGTACGTATGTCCATATATTATTTCCCTCAAATAATAAGTCATTTTTTTGATCGCAGGAGATTAAATCTTGGTAAATTTATCATAGAAAAAATATTTTGGAAAAAAAACTCATAATTTTAGATTTTATCACAATCCTCCCATTGATTTATCCTCTCCATTCTAAATTTAGTGTTTGGCTGAATTTTTCTGTGCACTCGAGTCAAAACCAATGTCAGCTTCATCCTCTGCACATCACTTTCTGGTTGCATCTCCTCCTTCAATTTTTGTCACACCGCTTTTGTCAAAACTATCACCACTCAATCCCAACTTCCATGCAACATCCTTGGTTACAATTATAGTTTGATTTGAAGGTTTTGTCGAGTTTTAGTAGTGGTTACACAACCAAATTATCTCAAGCATGCTATGAAAAGAATGAATTATAAAATTAATTTTCTTGTTTATATTTTTCCATGCATTAAGGTTGGTTAAACTGTATCCTTTAATTTATGTTTTAATCAATGGTTCTCATGCTTGATTCATGTTATTTATTCTTATTGTACCTTATGATAGAGTTTCATTGATTGACATCTTCACACATGAGGTGATCACCCCATATTGGAAATTATCACCCTTACATTTTGTTATCATGCCACATTTTCCTGAATCATGGTGATAAGTCATCTAAATTTAGAATTGCATCATCTGTCAAAGGAAATTCGATTTGTATTTTAAATTGTCCTTTAAAAACCTTTGAATAAGTATGTCACCTACATGTACTCCTTTAGTGTGACGTTGGTTCTTTTCTAACGTGTAATATTTTTATCTGATATTTTACCCACTATGATTCATTCTAGCCTAATACCATTGTGTGTTTCATGACTTGCACTCTTGCATTGTGACTTGCTTCCATGTCTTGTCTAATTATGTTTTTGAATCCATGTAATGGTTGTAAACACGATGAAACTCAAGGCCCCTTTTTAATTGTGTATACATTAAGGATGACCTTTATATCTATAAAATAAATGTGTTGATTATAACAATACGAAAGCAACTTATATATCCTATGTATTATTATGCCAAATCAAGGTCCGCTTTAAGACATCACCCATTATATTTCGGTGTTTGCTAATTTTTGAACTTTGCGTGAGTGTTAACAACTTTCAATACTTAATTCTATGAATTGTTGTCCACATAGATCATTTTATTGGCATTCGCTTCTTATTGTCTTACATTTCTTTAATCTAAGTACTCATGTCATGTACAGTCGATGATACACATGGTGTTTTTACAAAACTTGTACGTACATCTACCAACCACAATAATCCACATCATCACTCACATTTCAGTTTATCTTCAATGATCTCCAAGTTAGATTCATGCATAGGTTATATTTCCTATTGGTTTGCTAATCTGATTTCTTCAACCGCCTAAACCCACTATGCACAGTTTCCAAAGTCAAATCTATAATTTAACTTTTTGTGCCATAGCTTACAAGATGAAATTTTAAATATTCGTGCCATGGCTTTCATGGTAAAAATTTAAATATTCGCATGAATTTCTCTCTTCATGCCAAGGTCCTTGTAAATAAGAAATAATGATAGTTACCTTGCATTGATTTATCCTATCTTGACACGTGTCCTCAACCATGTGTGAATATATGTGCTAAAAACTTAGAAAAAATTTTATGAAATTGTGTCTACGAAAATACACTACCGAAACATCTATAGAAAGTATCTACGTAAAGCTTCTACGAAAACTATCTACATAAAACAACTACAAAAACTATCTACATAAAAAAACTATGAAAAATACTACGAAAAACAACTACATAAAACTACTACGAAAAACAACTATGTAAAACAACTAGAGAAAACTAATTACAGGATCAGAGGAATACTTTAACTAATTTATTCCCATTTTATATTTTCTCTTTTCTCCCCTAAACTATATTTTTGGCTATATAGCCAAAACAAGATAAGGAGAGAAATTCTTATTTATAAAAGTTTATATTATGAAAAATCTCAGTATATATATATATATATATATATATATATATATATATATAAATAAAAATTTCTTTTTTTTATTAGTTTGGGGGTCTTTACTTATATACCAATTATTTAAGCCAAACCACCAAATAAGGTTGTAGGATAATAAATCTTCTTAGAATGGAATTGTTTGTTTCCAATAGTGAATATGTTATGAAAAAATATTAATGCCTTCGTTGACCTTTTAATAAAAGATTCCATGGTTGAATAAAAAATCTTTCTAATGCTCTAGAGAGATTAGTTTCTTGTTCTACTTCCTTTAGCCTCATTGAGGAGTTCTATGTGAGAGAAATATAATAATGAATTTAAATCAATATCAATCATCAATACTTTGGTTTGCAAAAATAGGTCTCATAAATGGTTGGACACACTCAAAACCCATTTTGGAAGAGGAAAAATAAGATAGTCATTCTGGTATCAACTTTATTTTATCATTTCATAGCCCATTTTTTACATACACATAGATAAAAATTTAAATTTTTAGGGGTGCAAAGCTTTGGAAAATCGGATTCCCAACCACTCTATCAAAGTCCTAATGGGAATTGTTACCCTATCCTTACTACTTTACCCCTTTAAGGCTTTGGGGATTCAGATTTCCAACCACTCTATCAAAGTCCTGATGGGAATTGTCACCCTATCCTTACTATATTTTCTTCTATTTAGGGAAGATATTAGAACTTTGGGGATTCGAGCTACATATCCATCTGGATGGAAGTGTAGTCTTATCCTTACTATTCTTTTTTTTCTTCATTTTTATTATTTTTGGGCTATAATAAAATTTCCTTTCTTTTATTAATTAGTGATACCATCATGACTATATATTCTCCCTTATGTAAGGTAAGAGCATGTCTTCACACACTGAATCTAACTTCTTCCTTAAAAATTTATACTGTGATTGAAGAGTGATGAATAATAAGATGAAAATATTGTATATTAGAACTCCATAATTAAACAAAAGAATCATATTTAGAGAAAATAGAATGATCTTATAGTTTATTTTTAAAAAATATTATTGTTCTATGGTAATATTTTCATTGACCAAGTAGTGTAAATATTTTTGCCATCCATCTTATTTAATGGTACCTACTCATAAAAATAAGAGGATTGATTAGAATACACTCTTTTTAATTATTGCACTTATTTATTAAATATATTATATTATAGAGCAAGAATTTTATTTATTATATAATATTGTTTGTTGCTTAGGATAGAATAGAGAAGTTTTTATTTAATAATAGTTGATTGCAGTTCAAAAATGCACTGCAAATCAATTTGTTGCTTAGTATGGTTTATAAATTATTATTTAGATAATAGCTTCCTATAGAGCTTAAGCCTATGTCCATTAACTAATAATCTTCTTGTTGAATCATCAATAGGCTTAAGTTTAACTGTACCATTCCCAAATATTTCTTCAATCTCATAGGGTCCAAGTCATCTTATCCTTAGCTTGCCTTGGAAATCTTGGTGGAGGGAGTCAAATAGAAAGGCCCAATATCTTGGTTGAATTTTTTGTGGTGCAATATGTTTATCATGCTATTTCTTTATTTTTAGTTGATTTAGTTTAGTCTTGTGTAATGCCTCCAATATTCTTTCATCTAGAATGTTTAATTTTTCCAATCTAGATTTTTGTGCTTAATCCAAATTCATATCAAGTTGTAGTGTTGTACAAATAATCTCTATTTCAAATTCAATAGGCATAAAAACTTGCTTCCCATAAGCCATTTCATAACATGATAATCCTATGGTAGTTTTCCAAGTTGTATTATATGCCTATACAACTTTTAATCTTTTTGGCCAGTCAATCTTATTAACAACTACAATTTTTATTATTATCTTTTCAAGTTCTTTATTTGTAACTTCTACTTGTCTATTAGCTTGAGGGTGACATGGTGAATTATTTCTATGTTTTATTTGATATATTTTTAAAAAAATTCAATTACTTTGGAGATAAATTGAGACCCATGGTCTAAAACTAGTTTTCTAGGTGCTCTAAAGCATTGCATGATATGTGAATAAATAAAATCAGCAACTGGTTTAGCTTGTGCTCATGGCAAGGCTTTTACTTTAGCCCACTTGGCGACATAATTTGTGCACACAAGTATGTATTTGTTTTTTGCACTTGGAGGGTCTATTGGTCCAATAAAATCAATCCCTCATTTATTGAATGGTTCAAACATTATTTGTGGTACCAAAGGCATCTCCATTGTAGGTGTAGGTTTAGTAGACCTTTAGAAAGCATAACATATATCAATAAATTTATGGGTATTCATATTTATAGTAGGCCAAAAATAACCTATTTGAAATATTTTATTGACTGTTCTTTGGGTTACATAATGATCTCCACAAGGTTCTTCATGTGCTACCCTAATGATGTCATATACATCCTCTTCTTGCACATATATCCTAATTACATGGTTAGGGTAAGATTTAAACAAAATCCCATTGATCCACAAATAAGGGGCACCTTAGTGAACTAATTTTCTATGCTCGTGCAGTGTAAAATTTTGAAGAATATTTCTTGTTATCATATAGTTTACAATATTAGTATAACAAGGAGTAAAAATAGAAAGAGCAAACAAATGTTCATTTGGAAAACTATCAAGAATTAACTCATCATCATCAAATATTTGCATATGAGATAAATGATCTGCAATGACATTATCTTTACCTACTTTATCTATAATTATAACATTAAATTCTTGCAATAAGAGAAGCCATATAACCACTCTTCCTCCTACTATAGCTTTTTTCATCAAGTATTTAATGGCAGAGTGATAAGTGTGAACAAATAATTCATACCCTATTATGTAATGTTTAAACTTATTAATGGTATGAACTACAACTAAGAATTCATTTTCAGCAACTGTGTAATTAAGTTCAACACCATGAAAATTTTTCTCACATAATAGATAGCATAAGGTATTTTATTCTCAATTTGTTGAAGTACTACTATTACATAACCTGAAGGATCATAATATATATGAAAGGGCAATTTCCAATTTGGTCCCCTTAAAATTAGAGTAGTAGTCAAATTGTTCTTTATAAGTTCAAAGGCTTCCTAACATGCTTCAGTCCAATTAACTTAACTTTCTTTTGCTAATGTCTTAAGCATAGGAGAGGCAAATTTACTAAAATCCTTAATGTATCTACGGTAATACCCTACATATCCCAAAAATCTTCTTACCTCAGTTTGTGTCTTTGGAGGTTGAAGGTATTGAATAACTTGGATTTTTGCAGGATCTAATTTAACACCTTTCTTAGATATATAATTCCCTAAGATAATTACCCCTCTCGTCATCATGAAACACTTTTCATGAATCAAGAAAATATTTTTCTCTTGGTATCTAACAAGAATATTTTGTAAGCTTAACAAGGTTTCTTCAAAAATGTTACCATAGATTGTGAAGTCATCCATATAGACTTCTACACATTCATTAATTAAATCAGCAAAAATAGCTAAAATAACCCTTTGAAAAGTAGTAGGTGCATTACATAATATGAAATATAAAACTTTATAGGCATAAGTACCTATAGGACATGTAAAAATTATATTTTCTTGATATTCTTCTGCTATTGAGACTTTATTGTATCCACTAAAACCATCCAAAAAGCATTGATACTTCTTTGAGATATCAAGAACTTGATCAATAAAAGGTAAAGGAAAATAGTATTTCTTTGTTACCTTATTCAATTCCCTAAATCTACACAAATCCTCAATTTACCATCCTTCTTGGGAACTATCACAAATGGTGATACCCATTGGCTATAAAAAATGGATATATGAATCTTACATTTAAAATATTAATGATCTCTTCTTGGACTATCTCTTTCATAGTTGGATTTAGTCTTATCTAAGGTTGTCTCACTGGGTGGAAACCTTCTTGAATGAAGATACAGTGGGTGCAAACATTTGGATGAATCCCTTTCATGTCCTCATAGTTCCATGCAAATGTTGTTTGATGTTTTCTAAGTACTTCTATAAATTGTGATTCCTGAATACTTGTAAGTTCATTACTCATATTTAGTCTTTCCAAGTGTGATGTCCATTTGCTTGCAATTTTTAGTATTTGAATTCATTCCCATTATTTCATGCTCAATAAAATTTAACTAATAGTTATAGGGCACTAATTGATGATATTGACTTGCTTCATCATTAGATATAGTAAGTTCATATAAATAATTAGTATTTTTTTCTTCATCAAAAAGTGGTCATAATAGTCCTTCAATTTCTTGCTGTAAATATTCACTTAATACATTGATTGATAAAGTCTGAATGTCATCCAAGTCATTAGGAAAATTATACCAAATTTGTTTTGAAAAATATTCATCTAATGTTGACTCAAGAAATAGACTAAGGTCTTTCGTGTGCTTACCATTGGAAATAGTCATATTTCCAAATCTACAACTAATGTAGGAATCAACTATTGCAAGCCATGGATATCTTAGAATTAAGGGATGTCCCCCTAACTTCTTCTTAGGTTGTAAGACCACAAAGTATACAAGATACTCCCATGAACATACAGAAACTATGATATCTTCTAATTTTCCTTCTAGTTTGATGGTAGATCTATTTGCAAGTTGAAGCACTATAGAGGTTGGTTGTAACTTGTATACTCCTAAAGACTTTGTTGTTTCCTTGGTCATAACATTGATGACAACCCCTAAATCTATTAAGATATTATGCAAGGTTGTATTACCAATATGAACTGTGAGTATAGGTATTCTAAGATCTGTATATTTTGGTAGTAACCTTCCTTCAGTCATTATATCAGATATTATCCAATAACTTGGATGGTTTGAAATTCATTCTTCTTATTTATTCCTAAATTGGATGTGCACATATTATTTATCAATTTAGAGTAGATAGGAATATCCTTGATATCTTGTAATAGAGGAATTTTAATGGTAACATTCTCTAATTCTTGGAGGAAATTGAAATCTGGCTTGTAAGGTTCCTTAAGTATCATCAGTCTTTCAGGAAATGGAATTTCCATTTCTTTCCTTTGAGGGATTTGGATCTCTTTTTGTTTCTATGGAATATTTTCTAGTAAATGTTTTGTTTCTTTTTCATTTTTTTCTACATTTTGAAACAAGTCTCGGATATGTTCCTCAAATTTTTTGAGAGTCACATTATTTTCCAACACTTTTCCAGACCTTAAATGGATATGTTGGCAAGGTACCACAAATATTGAACATGTCTCATTTGTTTCATAGACTTGTTGAATAGTCTTGTTATTATTAGGATTAGGAACTAGTTGAGCTGGTAAAGATGGTTGCTTAGGAGGGTTTTTCATATTATTTGGAGGTGGAATAAGTCTATTTTGAGATTGATTTTGAGGGGCTTGTCCCCTAAAATGGCACTAGAAATTTTGTTGTTGGGTTGGACTTTGAGACCAACTAGGTCCTCCTTGATTATACTGGTCATTCATATTCTAATTAGGCATTTTTTGATACAACATTCCTTGAGTCCATGGAGTTGGATTCCCATACGAGTTGGCCATAAATTGGAACCATGGAGGTATCGTCCATTCTTTGTTGTTTGGGTATGGGTTCCAATTTGTCTAATTTGATGTATTTGACCACTAGTTAGGTCTTTATTGGTTGGAATAACTAGAATTTGACCAATTAGGTGGACCAATGAACGGGCCACTTCTTCTTTGGGATAAAAAATAGACATCTTCTACCTCCTCAACTTTAGGTTCTTTTATAGTATATTTCACAGTTGAAATATACTTGCAGTTTTTAGTGCTATGATTTTTGTCACATATTTTACAAGAAGAATAAATGTTAGAAATATTTGTAATGTTAAGAGGATATTCCCTCAAGTTGTTTCTTTACCTACATATATGATAATATATCTCCTTAATATCTTGTTATTTTGGATTTTTATCCTTGAGGTCAAGAGATGTAGTTAATGTGCTTAACAAATCAGTCTTTATGCTTTCCAACATATTACCAATTTTTGCTCTTGTTACTCCTCGTGTGGATGAGTATTTGTTGTTCCTAAGAGGCTTATTACTTGAATAATTTTTGCAAAGATTTACAATATCTTCATATTCCATTAGATGAATATCCCCCTTAGCCATAAGGTTTATAACATTAAGGAAATCTTATTTTAATCCTTCTAGAATTTATTTTTTAATATTTCTTCATCTAAATCAATATTCACTCTAGATCCTACAAACTGAAATATTCCTCAAGGGATTCTTCTTTTTGTTTGTTCATTAAAAATATCTCACCTTTCATGTCCCTAAATCTACAATAATCCTGATATCTTTAAAGGAATATATTTTTCAATCCATGATCTCCATCTCAATGATTACAAACACTTTCACCTAGACCCATAAACCATCTTAAAGATACATACTTAAGGGTAGAGGAAAAAAATATTAATTTTTATTCATTAGTGGTATAAAAATAGGCTTGACACACCACTTCAAACTCAAAAATAAATGCATTAGGATGTTCATGTGGTTTCCCATGGAAGATAGGTAAAATAGCAACAAAGACCAGTTTTGGTTCTCTTGTTAGCCTGTCTATTAAAGAAGAAATTGGAAAGATAAAGGTTTTTCTTTGCCTACTTCTTCTCTAATTTTATTACGGTCATCCATAAATTATTGGATGAATTCTAATATTGGACTTGGTATGGGATCAGAAAAGATATTTGATGGATCGATATGATTATTGAATTCAGATTTTGGCACTAGAAATGTTTTAAGATTTTGATCTAATAGAGTCAATAGTAGTTCAATTTGCTCTTTTTGAGAATCACCAATTACTAAAACATTAGTCTCTTTTAATTTAGAAATATCAAAATTTTCACTAAAGTTTCCCTTTTCTTTGCAAACTTTGATAAATCTTCCTCTTGAATCTCTAGGTCTACTTATAAATATGCAAAGATCTTTAATTTTTGTAACAAAAATTATTCATTCCTCCTTAAACAATTTATGGATATAATTAATTGGATCTAACTATTCAGTGGTCATTTAATGTTCCTCATCAAAATAAAAATCTTGTTTCACAATACAAATCACTTGAACAATAAAATCTTTTTTTTATTTAAGATAGGACTTTCAAACTATAACTTGTAATTCAATTCATGGTATAGCTCTCTTAAGCGCACGATTATAGGAGCTTTATTATATATTTTGTTGTATTCTAGGCTCACTTCTCCATTTTCTATGTCAACTAAGAAATTGTGGACAAAAAGGGAGTCGTCAAAGTATTTCCCCCAAGGATATGTAGTTGAATTTACACTCACTCTCCTATCTCCTAGCCAACATTCACAACTCTTCACAAGATCAAGATAAGGTGAATGATAATTTTGACCTAGAGCTTTAGTTATATCAATCCTCTTGATGTTGCTCAAATCTTTTATTATTTCCTTAATGATATCAAGGTGTTCCCACATATAGTCCCACTTTTTTCCATATGACCTATGTTTTTGTTCAAAAAGTAGGTTTATTTCTTGTTCTAGGAATAGTTTTCAAAGGTCTATTAATGTAGTCTGAAAGTAACTTTCCACCATCAACAACTTTAAATTCTCTTTTTTTCACAATTTTGTCTTATTTTTGTTTTTGTTTCTATTTTCAAAATGCAGTTTTCAGAAATTAAATTTTCAAACAGAACAATCTTACTATAATTAAGACCAAGTCTAAAATTCACAGCCAATCTTAACATAGCAAGAGAAAGTAAAATTTATATTCTAAAATAGTTCTTACTACCACTAAAACCAGGTCTAAAAATTAATAGTCAATTTTAGCACAATAAGGAAAAGTAAAGTGTTGTTGTTTCTACTTGGTATTCAGGATTACTTTGGTATGATCTTGTCACACCTACTACTTGTTTTCACAAGTTAACCATATTGTGCTAAAAAGTAAATTTATTGAAAATAAAAATGTAAACTGTTGTCACCACTTGGTATTTAGAAGCACTTTGATATGATCTTGTCGCACCTACTTCTCGATTTATAGGTTAAGTATTCCAAACCTAAGTACATGATAACCATAAATTAAAAATAATTTGCTAAAATAAAATGCTAACTAGGAAAACAATAAAAATTGATCCTAAGAAAATAGAACCTGGAAGTATTGAGTTGAAGACACTTGTTGAAAAATTCTTGTGCTAAATTTAACCTACATGAACTTGGAACTTCTTACCATTCACACAAGGAAGCCTCCCTCTCACCCCAACAATCTGTAATAAAAAATTACAGCACTTGTTCTTTCCAACAATGACATCAAAATGTTGAGTTGTATCTCATACACTTAATTTTTCAATCCAAGTTATATTTAAAGAACAATAAACCCCATATGAGATTATTCCATAATCATTAATCATTTGATTTTTATTCTACTTCCTTAGTCTCATTTTCAAGAAATGAAAGTTATAGACAAATTAAATTAAATTAAATAATGCTTAATTAAAAGGTGCAATTATGACTTTGACTAATTCTATATATATGTGTGTATGTGTATGTATGTGTGGATCCACGTGCAATCAAACAATGCATTGACTATTTAAAATAATCTATGATATTGTATTATGCAATTTACTTTATATTCTAAGATTGATTCTATTCCTAATATATTTTAGGATAAAGAGAGTAATAGAATGGTCATTCGGAGTAGGCCGTACTTCCTACATATCAGTGTAATTATCTTCTCCTTTCTACTTTATTTTACTTTAGCAACTAATATTTCATTATATTAATTTAACACCATTTAATTCATGTACAGGAAAGTAAAGAGAAATTTTACAGAAGTAAATAAATCATGCAAAAATACAAGATACAATTACCATATTCATCAAAAAATATTACAACTAATGCATCACTTTTATTCCAATATTCATATATTGTACAATGTATGACAGATTGTGTAGACAGACTTCTTCAAACATCTAGCAATAATTCTCCTAATAGTAGCTAGTAGTAGTAGATCTTTTCAAAGGTCTTTACATGTAATTTATAATGTCACATTGGAAATTTATAATAGAAGTCTTCCATGTAGTTTTTACATATTTGCATGTTTGAGGATTTGAATGCAACTATTACATAACAAGAATATTCTAAAATTAAGACAATACCTAATAAAAACTTTGGACTTATTACAATTAAAATTTCCCAAGTGGCATAATACCAAAAAACTTAATAAATAACCTAAAATCAATAATTTATTGACAATACAGAATAATTGTTTGTCCTCTTCCTAATAAAAGAGACAAATTAAGCAGCAACTTAATGAATTATTGGATTGCAAATTTAATGATATATCACATAACATATTATACAACAAATATTGGATTATGTATACAATGCCATGGTGTCAAACAGTCATGTTGACTTTGTAACCCATGTGGTGTTGCTATGTTGTAATCATACATGGAACTCCAGTGCATCAGACGGGTTTTACATGGTCAAAATTTCTCATAGACCCTTTCTGTAGGTGCTTTCCTTAACACCTTTTCGTAGGTGTTTTTTTCATAACATCTTTTTGTAACCCATTCTTCAACGTAGTTCTTGCAAGCTAGTTCATCTATACTCAGCCTGTGTCTGGCTATAACACTACCTGTAAAATACCTACAATGCCCATATATTGAAACATGGAAATATTTGCATAGTTTTACGTGCCATTATTCATCACATAATATCTTATGGAGAAGATATATCAAAAATGACATAAATATTGTAAACTATGCATAAAATTTACCAAAATCACATCATAATCATTAGTTGTGCATCTAAAAACCAGATAAAAAAATGTATAATATAAGCATAATTGATCACTCATCAAGTAACAGTGCTTACTAGGAAGTTCAACAAAAATAACTCCTCAAGTTAGTGATTGGCATTAGATTGATAAAAAGGATGCATAGTGGATTCATACTAAATCAAGGGCGCACATAGTAGAGTCCAAGGTAGAAGTAGCATGAACCATTTGATCAAGTGATCAACGACCAGTGCTACTACATGAAGCAATGATGTAGATAGACCCTTAGGGTGACAATAATCATCAAATAAATAAAATAGGATCTGTAATCCACTTATTTCATAGTGTCCTATCATACATAAAAGCACTTTAATGCTGGAAATATTGAGCATATTATTGTCATTAATGTCAAAGTATACATGAGGAAGAAATATTTTGATGTCAAAGGTGTAATGGTTGTCAAGGAAAAAATATTCCCCATGGTTTTGAAAGTAAAGCAAATAAAATATTCAAGCAAAGGGTTATAATATTTAAATTTTAAATTTAAATATTACTAAGAGAGTTTAAATTTGCAAGGGATAAAGGATTAAAGATATGGATAAGAGTTTAAAGTTTCATTGGTCAAATGAATAAGAAAAGAAAAAAGGTTTGATTAGCAAAAGACAAGTTAAAAATTTCTATTATAATATTTGAAATATTATAATATAAAAGGTTAAAAAGTAGGAGGCACCAAAATTTTATGAAGGCAATAAAATATTGAATATTTCAAATGAGCCCTAAAGTCTAAGGGAGAGGCGCAAATGTCATAAACCCATAAGCAAAGTTAATAAGCACTAAAATTTCCTCATAAAGTCCAAAATCCATATATATATGAGTGATAATAATTCATTTTGGTGATAGTTCAATATCGAAAGATATGTGCACGTAATTCTAAGAGTGATTTGATGCATGAAGTGTGAACAACAGTGAATAGGAGGAAGAGCACGTCGAAAGTCTTGACAGCAGAGAAGGAAGTAAACTTAATTTTTTTATTTTCCCCTTGATGTCATCCACCAAGGTAGCCCAGGCAGTGGTTGAACTTGTGCTAAGTCGCTGTGTGAGAGGAGGTGCATAGTTCGAAGCTTGTCGGTGCCAGTTTTGATTTGATTTTTTTAAAAGCACAATAAATAAGACAAATGTTGATGCACATTTGAAGTTCCATCAACTTGGTTATCCCAAGCAGTCACAAGCTATGTTTGGATGCTAGATGTCAGAGGGTCAATTCACACCAACGCTAGCAATTTTTTTATATGAGGTATTTATAAATGTTTTAATCATTTTTGAAAAGGAGTTATAAGGGTGTATGGTATAAAGATTTTTATTTTGGCAAATAAGAGGTATAAGGGTATATGGTATAAAATATTTTATTTTTGCATATAGGAGTCATAAGGGTGCATGTTATAAAGTCTTTTATTTTTGAAAATAGGAGTTATAAGGATGTATGCTATAAAGACTTTATTTTGCAAATATTATAAAGGGGAGAAATAAGGAATTATGATATAGAGTTTTATTTTGAAAATTTCAAAATGAAAATTAAGGGGATATTGTTGTGTTTTCAAAGTATTATTTTGATATGCAAAATGTTAGGACCCTCCTAACATAATACAATTATAATTATCTTAATATATTAACTTGCAAGGGGTCACACCCTTTCACAAGCACACACTCCTTGGTTGGGTATATTAACCCAATCACTTTATATTTTTAAGACATCGAAGAATATACATTATTAATATATAAGGAGTTTACCTTCTATTTTCCAACTGTGATTCTTAATATTTCTCATGATTCTATTTAAGTCAGAGTCTTCCACTTGTTATCTTACCAACTTCGATTAGAGCTAGTGTGAAGCAAAAAAAAAATTCCTCTTACGTGATAAGATCTTGTTGACACATTGAAAATGCTAAAATGACAAAGTGAGCAAGTTATAAACCAGCATTGGCCGATCAGTAGATGTAACAACAACAATTCTCCTATCACAACAACACTTGTGATGTTCTTCGGTGAAGCAAAGGGAAAATAATACTATCCAACACCTTGATCACTATGAAACGTCACCAACCCTACAAAATTTTTGATCTGCAGAAGAAAGACGTTGAAAAATCTAGCAAAATACACCTTCTGGCATCGACTAATACTTTGCAGGCATATAGTCAAAATTTTGGTGACTTTCCAAAAATATGGTGACAAAAATTAAATTAAACCAAAGGTTTATAAGGTTTTCCGCTGTTGGGAAGAAGAAACTCTGACAAAAATTATTCCAATGTCGAAGGGGGGAAAGAAAGTTGAAATTTTAAAAAGTATTCGGTATTAAAATCCCACATCGGGCATGTTTAAAAACTTATAACCCTTATATTCACTGAAGCACCTAGACTAAGCTATGACTTCGATCACGCTTCACAAAAAAACATTCACGCGATCGAAGTTACCTTACCTGCCGACACTTGTCTAGACGTTATTTTGACTTTGACCCCTCAAAATTTTGTGCTTTGGTAGTTAACAAGGAATTTGAATTGAATTCTATTCCTCCAAATGAAAAAAAAAATATTTTATTTGAAACAACTAAAGTAGTTAATTTGGAGGATTTATACTGTGAAAATGATGGACATATTTTTGATTGGGTGCCTAATTTTGGTGTTTTTGAAAAGTAAGTAATTGGTGAAAATGAAGGGCTACAAGATGATGATGATTATGATGATATCAATGAAGAAAAATAAAATATTACAATGACTTGTCAAGTTTTGGTAAATGAACATGTACTAAAGGTATAATCTCATCCTTTGTGTCCAACCATCCAAACTTTAAGTAAAATTTTATCTAATTATTTGTTGGATTGGATGTGATTAATGATGAAATTCCATTCATGGTTAATAAAGAACTAGGTTGATTTATACTCACACCACTAATGATATTGCTTTGTTGAATTCAAGGGAAGTTGAGGTGTTTGATTTGTTGAATCAAGTTCATCAACAATTAATAATTGCATCTAGAACACAAACTTATAAGGATCATCATTTAGTAGATATCATAGATGCTTGCAAATTGTTGCATAATTTTGATTGACCTAAAATCATGGAAAATGGATTGACTTTAAATTTTTTAGAAATAGGATGCTACTTGCAAAACCTTATCTTATCAATTTTATGATTTAAAACTCCACTATGATATTACTAATGGAACTAGATCAAATTGGTGGGGTGAAAGAGGCAAGATAATGGTTGTTGCATTTCATGGCTTAATATTGTTTTGGTTGGATTTTTGCAAAGCTTGGCATGCATATCATGGTATATGTCTTTTAAAATATGCTAATCATGTTTGGGATCCAGGGAAGTTATAACCTACATTGTGCATCATATTGTACATCCTTGTATAATATTGTATATAGTTTTGGTTTTTGTACTTTTTGGTTTGGTAGGTTTTCTTTTTCTTTTTTTTTAGTTTGCATTAGGTTAAGTTTTGGTTTATCTTCAAGTTTTTATTTTCATATTTTCAAGTGAGTTTTGGGTTTTCTCCCTATATTTGTGGTGACTACTAATTTATGGCCTCTTAATCATTTTTTTGTTCCTTTGTTATGAAGGATGAATTGTCTATCACGTGGATCAAGAAAAAGAGGATGAAGCTATTTAGTAATCACTCCTTTATTTTGGGACTAAGTGAATTTTGGAATGATAAATCATTTTGCTAAAGCTACACATGAACAAATCATACTAAAGAGCATTTAAAAGAAAGGCAAAATACTTTCTAACCCATAGCTTCAAATACTTTCTAACCATGTGGTGCATAAATTTTTGCAAAGCCATTTAAAATAAAGGCAAGAAAAAAACACACTAAAATTAGTTACCAAGTTTTGATAAACTCTACCAGGGATATAGATGCTTGACTAGCAGTAGGGCTCTATCTAGACAAAGCTTGTTAAAAAAAAGGGGGGTTTTGCAAAATATTAATTACATACAAGGGTAATTTAGATAAAATCTACTAGGGCTATGGATACCTGATTTGCAGTAGGGCTATGTCTATTAAAAAATTCTTATTATGAGCAACACTTCATAGCCTAATGCAAAACAGGTGATAGAATCCAAACTTTTTTCAAGAATACGAAATGAAATCACTTTCACACACTTTCAGATAAAGCAATGAGTTCATGTGTTTAATTTAAAGTTATCTACCCCACCTTCTTGGAGGTTGCTAGATGGTTTTTTTTTTATCTTTGGTTTTTTTAATTTTTAGAACTGGGTTCTTCATCCAAAATGCTCAAGAGCATTTCCCAGCAGAGTCACCATTTTTTGTGACCATTTCACAACTAGTCCCAAAACTTGGGGACCCACCTTAAAATTTTGTTGTTTAGGAGTCTTTGGGTGTCTTTGAGCATTTGATTAATAGATCCCTATCAATAGCCTTGCAGTATAGATGCCTAGGCTTGATTGTTAGGTTATTGTTTCCTTTGAGTGTCTTGTAAGCTGTTTGGTGTTTTGGTTAGCATTTGTTTCTTTTTATTGTTCTTTAGTTTTGGGTTAAAGTTAATATTCTGAATTTACCCAATTCAATGTTACAATTAATTAATTAAAAAATATAAAAAATATATAAATAAAATAAAAATAAATAAATATGTATATATAAATAAATTAAATCAAATTTAAAATAAAATAAAAAGTAAAAAAAATTATAAAAACAATTTTTTTTTTTTAAATTCTTAGAAGTATAAAGTGCATGCTATGGTGTGAAATCATTTTTGGGAATGGGCTTTATAAAGTAATTCACTTTATAAAGTGAAGTAGAAGTTAATTTATTCATTGTAAAGCAATGTTAGCTAATTCACATCTATTCCTCACATGACCAGGTTTTGATGACCTCATGATATGGTAGGACGAGATACCGAACATGAACAGTGGTGAGAAAATCAAGAGTTAACATGGCTATGAACCGGGACCCTGACATGGACCAGTGTAGACCAATAGATATTGGTGACATAGATTAAGATACACCAATGGATAGATGAATCTGAATGGTGACTTGGTGGTGAAGCAGATGATGCTGCATAGACATGGATGGATACGATAGGCTATCTGTGGACCCATTGACTTGGACATAAAGTTGGTTTGCAGTGATGTGAAAATGAATGTCCTACACAAAATTTGAGGTTGACTAATGATGTGGCTATAATGCATGGATCATCATGAGTATGGTTGGATGTTTGCAATGACTAAATATGTGTAGGAGACTAAAACATTAGGTGTAACGATGAAATTTGATGACAACGACAAAGGGACAACCACACTGACAAAGGCTCAGTGTATTTTTGCATTAGTCATCACTTAGAATTTGTACACATGACTAACATAGGATGAAGTGATTTTCCATTGGTGGACAACATAACACAGGGACTTTATTAATTCTTATGCTTTAGTTTTATGAGAGGTTTAATTTATTTTTTTGTATTGTTGCAGGCTACTAAAGATGCAAGTGATACCAAAGTTGTGGACGTGGTTGCTTTGATGAAAAGGAATATTTTTTTTGATTCATTGAATGAGCAGTGGTAATATTGAAGGAAACATTTTGACATAGGAAGAAGCATGATGTGGATGCCATATTGGGTTGTAGTGAGACCCCCAATGCATGGGTAGAAAAATAGGTGAACAGGTAGACAACATCTATGATATGGATTAGTCAGCACATCGTCGTCCATAACAAAGTACCCAAAATTTATATTTATCAATGTACGGAAGCCCAAGTGTTGATAAAAAAATGGACTAACCAACGATAATTGGTCAGACAGATATGGAGAGGTTGTGTTTCAAGCCTTCAAGCACACGTAGAACCAATGCAATGGTAGGGAAAATTTTGAATCATAAGTGTTGGAGGAATATTGGAAGGTCTTTTAGGCTACTGTCAACACTTTGGGTCCACCTTGTATGCAGACCAAAGGTTCTTTTTTTAGCATAATAAAGATTTATTGCATATGTTTCTTCATTATTTAGAGTTATTTTTAATGGTATTTTATGCGTGAATTTGGTATCATCATTTATATAGGTTTAATACATTTTCTTATCCCTTAGACTCTCACCATAACTAGATATTAGATTGTGTGCATGCAGGTCTAACCTGGTTGCGTTTTCATGTTTAAGATCTAACTTTTTTTACAAATTAGGTTGGGTTTGTTTTCAGTAGTTTCTCTTTGGTCTTTGTTCACATTCTAGTCCATTTTCCAAATTTTAGATTTTTATTTTTTCTCTAACCCTATCTTTTGCCATTTATTTATCATTCCAGTTTTGTTTTATTTTGCTTTTCAAGCACTCAAAATCCTAACATATTTAAAGCTTTTTACATTAAAATTTTAGGTTTTGTAGTAGAAAAATATGTGAATAATTATTTTTAGTGCATACATTTGTAATTATTTGGATTTTTTTAAAACATTTTAGAGTAAAGAGAATCCATATTTCACAAAGTTTGCAACATTTTATTTATTTTTTCACTAAGGACCAAGATAATCAACTTTGCATTTGAGGAAGGGATTTTACTAACTCCAAATTTCACATTAATGCAAATATAAAAGGAAGTGGTCCACCACAACACTTGCTAACAACACACTTTAATTGGAATTAAAATGAATCTACTAACAACAAGTACTAACTCCAATCTACACTAAAATTTTAGATAAAAAAAAGAATATGCTAAAAGCAAATGCTAACTCCAAATTCACATTAAAGCTTAAGATAAAAAGAGTTTTCTAACAAGGATTTAGGGATAAATCATCTTAACAAATCAGAAATAAAATGGTGTAGGCTTAATTCTAGGTATTCTTTCATCATTTTTATTTCTGTACATAAGGGAAATCAGGACCTTTTAATCAATGAAGAATAAAAGTATGGCAAAATCAAAGTAAAACTAGCATAGGCCCCTTGTTAATAGTTTCTTGCAAATCACTAAGGTATTCCTAGATTTTATTCTGATACATCTTCATAGGTACAAAAGCAATATTAAGTAAAATGAACCTTGGAGAAATTTCAATTTCTTTGCAAGAGAGGTTTTTATTATCAAAATCCTAACTATGAGTGTGGTTTTGCAATTGGGAAAAATTACCACTCAACACTATCCCACCCTAAATATCTCTTTAAAGAGTAAGTTCTACCCCTCAAGAGCAGACTTTGATAACTTGGGATGAGAAAGTATACATTGTTTCTAATAAAGTAGAAACATTGATGGATATGGGACCACAAATCTAATTAGACTACATGACATGAGCTAATATGAAGGTAATAAAGTAAGGAATAACAAACCAAATGGGTCTCAATGCTGAAAATAGACTAGCTAACCCTAGAAAATGTGTCTCCCTAGTGGTCACACCAAACCAAAATATGCAAAACCTTTTCATGACCACTAGGAAAAAAATTTCTGAGACTCCAAGATAGGGTACACTCATTCTTGTATTGGCTAGAGCTACCTAGCCCATTGTAGAAATGCCTAGATCTCAATGGCTTATGAGCACCACTCATAAGATCCAGTCCACTAGATCATTCAATATGGTAGACCATTTGAAGAGCTTGACTATAGTCATACCTCTTTGGGATGTCCTATTCATGCCTAGATAGATGAAATATTAGAGGAAGCTCTAGAAAGATAGAAGACATTGTGTAAATAGAGTTTTCAAATATTTCTATAGAGATATAACCTTGAGGTAAATTGACCCAGATCAATACCATTTTACCCTACTCTAATATACAAAGATAAATTGATCTACAATTTCATGGTATATTTTGGTTCAAGTACTTTGATAATGTCTAGAATACTAGCAAATATACTAGGGTTAACATATGAACCTACCAATAAAGGGGTGGTCTAGCTTGATGGAACTTTAATTCAAACCTATGGAAAGGTAAGTAATCTTCCTCTCACACTAAAAGCCTACCCAAATATTACATTCTAACAAGACATAGCAGTGATTGAACTTCTAGTTGTTTTTGCTATTTGTCTATCAAGGGGTTTCACCACTAGGATTGGAGGCTACCTATATTTGGATTGGACACACATGCTACTCAAGACTAAATATTGAACTAATCTTAAGATCCCATTAGAAGCCTTATATATCTATCACATCACACATATGCCTATGACCAAGTTAGGTGTTGAGCAGATCTATATTGTGAAATAAATATTATCTAGATCAGACATATATATTGATGAAGCTTACTCCTCTATTCCCATTGGAAAAATAAACTAGTGGGTAGCCAATATGAGTTATTTAGATTCCCATGATGTTTTTAAGCAAATGGGAATGGATATTTATCTTATTTAGGAGGATAATACTTTTGTAACTAAGATAGTAAATGCTGAGGAGAACTTGAATATCATGTACAGACTATTTTTTGATGGTTCTAAGAGTAAAAATGGAGCTAGTACTATTGTTTTCCTAATATCACCAAGAAAATTAATATGCTATAGTCATATCTATTGTACTTTAACTACTTCAATAATGATGTTGAGTATGAGGACCTAGTGAATGGCCTCCAACTTGCTAAAAAGAGTGGTATTAATTTTTTGTAATCATTTGAAAACACTAAGTTGGTGATCAAGTAGGTAAGGTCTCAATGCTTTGCCAATAATTAGAATATTAAGTCTTATAAGCATAGAGTCTAGGAGCTTATTTAATGGTGGAGAACAGATCTTACACAAGACAAAAAACCAGAGAAACAAGAGCCCAAAATTTGTTATTCAATACTTTGAAAGAATTTTACAAGAATATACAGCCAATCTATCATTTTGCCAACCCCCTCTCATTACAATCCATGGGTTTTTATCGAGGTCCTGATCCTCTGTGCTTTCAAACTTCCCACGATCTACAATTGCCACTGGAACAATTCGGAAAGTTGCATTGATGAGACTCTAGGTGAGGTGCGTGATTGGCTGCCATACCCAACGAAATCTTCTTATCGATCTGTTGCTTGCTGTTAGTTGCTATAAATGTGTCTCCAGATATCTTGCGCGAGTGGCCAACATGCCCATTGAAATCCTCCTTTGAAACTGTTGCTTCACTGCTGCTAACTTGCCACGCACGAAGGGACGTCTTTATGAAAGCTGGGAGTGCATGTTTTTCTATTTGGTCGCGATATCGCGACATGTCACGATATCGCGACCATTTCCTTTCTGCGCCTTCTCTCTCCATTTTGGCCACGATATCGCGACATGTCGCGATATTGTGCTATTTTTTCTATCGGCCTCTATTCTCCCATTTTGATCACAAAATCGTGACATGTAACGATTTTGTGACCTTTTGTCTTTTGTGCCTTTGCTCCCTGCTTCGGTCACAAAATCGCGACATGTCGTGATTTCGTGACCTTTTGTATTTCACGCCTTTGCTCCTTGCTTTGGTCACAAAATCGTGACACGTCATGATTTCGTGACCTTTTGTCTTTCGTGCCTTTGCTCCCTGCTTTGGTCATGATTTCATGACCTTTGTTCCTCTACGCCTTTGTTCCCCTACTTTGGTCACTATTTTGTGACCTTTGGTCCTCCGCACCTTTGTTTTCCCTGTGGTGGTCGCAATTTCGTGACATGTCACGATTTCATGACCTTGTGTCTTCCAGCCTTGCTTTCCCTGCCTTGGGTCATGATTTCGCGACATGTCACGAAATCGTGACATTCTGTCCGCTGCTCCCCTATCTTCTGTTTTGGTCGCAATATCACGACAATTTTTGTGTCGCGATATCGTGACACTTTTTGTGTTGCGATATCGCGACACATATTTTTATTTGCAACACTTAGAAAAAAAATAACTTTGCAACACTTAGAAAAAAAAATAACAACAAAAAGTTTGGTTGATGCTCGATTGCTTTGCTGCCCTCGGATGCTCCTGCATCAGACACCCAGGGTAGATTGAGAAGTGATCCTCACTTCTGATCTTTGAGAGGAATACCTAGGCGATCAACCTCTATTTTTGACAACCAAGTTGCATCTTCTACAGTTCCGCCCTTCCACTTGATCAAATACTCAGAATATTGTTTGTCCCTTGTGCTTCTGCCTTCACGAGTATCTAATATTTCCTCAATCTCATCTTGGTTGGGTTATACGTTGGAATGCTCCATAATTTTGTGCTTGGTGCCTTTGTACTATCTCCTTCATGGTATTCCACTAAATATAATATGTTAAAAATAGGTGAAATGTCAAGCCCACTTGGCAATTCCACTTCATATGCATTGCCTGAATCTCATTTTTCCAGTATTCTGCATGACCCAAACTTCTTCATCTTCAACTTGTTATAAGTTTTGGCTAGAAGTATTTCTTTTCTGAGATGGACCATGACTTCATCTCCCACTTCAAACTCTTTGAACCGTTGCTTTTGGTTTTCTCTTGCTTTATACTGAGTATTCATTTTTGTAATTTGCTTCTTCACTTCTTCATGCAGGCTTTTCATCTATTTCACGAATTCCTCAGCCTCTGCACTGCACTTTTCTCCTTTATCTAATTTCCTCAGCTCAGAAATGTTTCTTGGACTATTTCCATATATTATTTGGAATGGAGATTTGTTTTGTACTTTTATTGATAGAATTGTTGTATGCAAATTCCGCCTGCGGCAAAACCAAATCCCATCCCTTGGGTTTATCTGCTATTAAGCATCTTAATAAATTACCCAAACTTCTATTTACGACCTTTGTCTGTCCATCAGTCTGTGGGTGGTATGCAGAACTAAACTTTAGATCTATCTTCAGCTTCTTCCATAATGTTCTCCAGAAATACCCAACAAACTTTGTATCTCTATCAGAAACTATGTTTTTTGGTAGACCGTGAAGTCGTATCCTTGAAAAATAACCCTGTAATGTGAACTGCATCACTTGTTTTCTGGTAGGGAATAAAATGTGCAATCTTGGAGAATCATCAACCACCACAAATATAGAGTCATTTCCCCTTTGTATTCTCGGCAACCCAAGAATAAAATCCATGCTGATGTCCTCCCATGGCCTCTCAGGTATAGGTAACGGCTGGTATAATCTTGTGTTCTACCTCACGCCTTTTGCCATATAGCATATTCTGCAACTTTGCACAAACCTTTTCAAATCTTGCTAAAGTTGCAGCCAGTAGTAATTTTCATTCACCAGGGCAATGGTCTTATCCCGACCAAAATGTCCTACCCAGTCCTTCGTTGTGCTTTTCCTTGATTAAGTTCTCCCACATGGAACTCCTTGGAATGCATAATTTACTTCCCCTGAACAAAATTCCATCTTGGATTAGAAAATCCAACCATTTTATTCTATCCACTATAACAGGTTCCAAGCAAGCCGCCCAAGCTTCTGCAAAATTAGGATCTTCAAGATAAATACCCTTCAGTTCTTCGAATCCTACCACTTCCACTGTCATTTCAATCAGTAGATTCTGCCTTCTACTTAAGGCATCTGCAACTCTATTTGATTTTCTACTTCTGTGCTTTAACACAAAGGTATAGCTTTGGAGAAACTCAACCCACTTCATGTGCCTCTAATTCAGTTTTATTTGGCTATTGATGTACTGCAGTGCTCGATGATCAGTAAATAGAACAAACTCTTTTGGCAACAAATAATGCCTCCACTTCTTCGAGCTTGAACTATAGCATAAAATTCTTGGTCATAAAGCTGAATACTTTTTCGAGCATCATTGAGCTTTTCACTAAAATAAGCAACGGGTCTACCTTCTTGACTCGAGTACAACCCCTATTGCACTCGCCACCGGCATCACGATCTACCGAAATACTTTGTTAAAGTCCAGGGAGTGCCAAAACAGTTGTTCTAAGACCTTTTTCTTTAATTCATCAAAGCTCCTTTTTAGCCCCTAAGGTCCACTTGAATTCTTTCTTATCCCCTCTCATTGTTTTTGTGAGGGGTGCACAAATGTTGTTGAAGTTTCTTATGGACTTTCTGTAAAATCTGGCTAGACCATGAAATGATATTACCTCTATTGTGCTTCTTGGGGTAGGCCATTCGATGATAGCTCTCACCTTCTCTGGGTCCATTTTTAGACCTTCTGTTGAGATTACAAATCCCAGTTATACTAACTCTTTCTTGACAAAATTACACTTTTTTAGATTTATTAATAATCTGCTCCTCCCTGACTTTTCAAAAACCCTCCCGATGTGCATTAGGTGTTCCTCCAGGGTTCTACTTGAATATTAATATATCATATAAATAAACAATGACAAATTTTCCTAAAAACTCTTTCGAGTACCTCATTCATTAGCCGCATGAAGGTACTTGGTGCATTGGACAGCCCAAATGGCATGACCAACCACTCATACAAGCCCTCTCTGGTATTGAAGGCTGTCTTCCACTCATCTCCTTCCTTGACATGGATCTGGTGGTAACCACTCTTGAGGTCAATCTTGGTGAAGTACTTGGCTCCACTCAAATAGTCCATTATGTAGTTAACAAGGAATTTGAATTGAATTCTATTCCTCCAAATGAAAAAAAAAATATTTTATTTGAAACAACTAAAGTAGTTAATTTGGAGGATTTATACTGTGAAAATGATGGACATATTTTTGATTGGGTGCCTAATTTTGGTGTTTTTGAAAAGTAAGTAATTGGTGAAAATGAAGGGCTACAAGATGATGATGATTATGATGATATCAATGAAGAAAAATAAAATATTACAATGACTTGTCAAGTTTTGGTAAATGAACATGTACTAAAGGTATAATCTCATCCTTTGTGTCCAACCATCCAAACTTTAAGTAAAATTTTATCTAATTATTTGTTGGATTGGATGTGATTAATGATGAAATTCCATTCATGGTTAATAAAGAACTAGGTTGATTTATACTCACACCACTAATGATATTGCTTTGTTGAATTCAAGGGAAGTTGAGGTGTTTGATTTGTTGAATCAAGTTCATCAACAATTAATAATTGCATCTAGAACACAAACTTATAAGGATCATCATTTAGTAGATATCATAGATGCTTGCAAATTGTTGCATAATTTTGATTGACCTAAAATCATGGAAAATGGATTGAATTTAAATTTTTTAGAAATAGGATGCTACTTGCAAAACCTTATCTTATCAATTTTATGATTTAAAACTCCACTATGATATTACTAATGGAACTAGATCAAATTGGTGGGGTGAAAGAGGCAAGATAATGGTTGTTGCATTTCATGGCTTAATATTGTTTTGGTTGGATTTTTGCAAAGCTTGGCATGCATATCATGGTATATGTCTTTTAAAATATGCTAATCATGTTTGGGATCCAGGGAAGTTATAACCTACATTGTGCATCATATTGTACATCCTTGTATAATATTGTATATAGTTTTGGTTTTTGTACTTTTTGGTTTGGTAGGTTTTCTTTTTCTTTTTTTTTAGTTTGCATTAGGTTAAGTTTTGGTTTATCTTCAAGTTTTTATTTTCATATTTTCAAGTGAGTTTTGGGTTTTCTCCCTATATTTGTGGTGACTACTAATTTATGGCCTCTTAATCATTTTTTTGTTCCTTTGTTATGAAGGATGAATTGTCTATCACGTGGATCAAGAAAAAGAGGATGAAGCTATTTAGTAATCACTCCTTTATTTTGGGACTAAGTGAATTTTGGAATGATAAATCATTTTTCTAAAGCTACACATGAACAAATCATACTAAAGAGCATTTAAAAGAAAGGCAAAATACTTTCTAACCCATAGCTTCAAATACTTTCTAACCATGTGGTGCATAAATTTTTGCAAAGCCATTTAAAATAAAGGCAAGAAAAAAACACACTAAAATTAGTTACCAAGTTTTGATAAACTCTACCAGGGATATAGATGCTTGACTAGCAGTAGGGCTCTATCTAGACAAAGCTTGTTAAAAAAAAGGGGGGTTTTGCAAAATATTAATTACATACAAGGGTAATTTAGATAAAATCTACTAGGGCTATGGATACCTGATTTGCAGTAGGGCTATGTCTATTAAAAAATTCTTATTATGAGCAACACTTCATAGCCTAATGCAATTCCATCTTTGTTGTTTGGGTATGGGTTCCAATTTGTCTAATTTGATGTATTTGACTACTAGTTAGGTCTTTACTGGTTGGAATAACTAGAATTTGACCAATTAGGTGGACCAATGAACAGGCCACTTCTTCTTTGGGATAAAAAATAGACATCTTCTACCTCCTCAACTTTAGGTTCTTTTATAGTATATTTCACAGTTGAAATATACTTGCAGTTTTTAGTGCTATGATTTTTGTCACATATTTTACAAGAAGAATAAATGTTAGAAATATTTGTAATGTTAAGAGGATATTCCCTCAAGTTGTTTCTTTACCTACATATATGATAATATATCTCCTTAATATCTTGTTATTTTGGATTTTTATCCTTGAGGTCAAGAGATGTAGTTAATGTGCTTAACAAATCAGTCTTTATGCTTTCCAACATATTACCAATTTTTGCTCTTGTTACTCCTCGTGTGGATGAGTATTTGTTGTTCCTAAGAGGCTTATTACTTGAATAATTTTTGCAAAGATTTACAATATCTTCATATTCCATTAGATGAATATCCCCCTTAGCCATAAGGTTTATAACATTAAGGAAATCTTATTTTAATCCTTCTAGAATTTATTTTTTAATATTTCTTCATCTAAATCAATATTCACTCTAGATCCTACAAACTGAAATATTCCTCAAGGGATTCTTCTTTTTGTTTGTTCATTAAAAATATCTCACCTTTCATGTCCCTAAATCTACAATAATCCTGATATCTTTAAAGGAATATATTTTTCAATCCATGATCTCCATCTCAATGATTACAAACACTTTCACCTAGACCCATAAACCATCTTAAAGATACATACTTAAGGGTAGAGGAAAAAAATATTAATTTTTATTCATTAGTGGTATAAAAATAGGCTTGACACACCACTTCAAACTCAAAAATAAATGCATTAGGATGTTCATGTGGTTTCCCATGGAAGATAGGTAAAATAGCAACAAAGACCAGTTTTGGTTCTCTTGTTAGCCTGTCTATTAAAGAAGAAATTGGAAAGATAAAGGTTTTTCTTTGCCTACTTCTTCTCTAATTTTATTACGGTCATCCATAAATTATTGGATGAATTCTAATATTGGACTTGGTATGGGATCAGAAAAGATATTTGATGGATCGATATGATTATTGAATTCAGATTTTGGCACTAGAAATGTTTTAAGATTTTGATCTAATAGAGTCAATAGTAGTTCAATTTGCTCTTTTTGAGAATCACCAATTACTAAAACATTAGTCTCTTTTAATTTAGAAATATCAAAATTTTCACTAAAGTTTCCCTTTTCTTTGCAAACTTTGATAAATCTTCCTCTTGAATCTCTAGGTCTACTTATAAATATGCAAAGATCTTTAATTTTTGTAACAAAAATTATTCATTCCTCCTTAAACAATTTATGGATATAATTAATTGGATCTAACTATTCAGTGGTCATTTAATGTTCCTCATCAAAATAAAAATCTTGTTTCACAATACAAATCACTTGAACAATAAAATATTTTTTTTATTTAAGATAGGACTTTCAAACTATAACTTGTAATTCAATTCATGGTATAGCTCTCTTAAGCGCACGATTATAGGAGCTTTATTATATATTTTGTTGTATTCTAGGCTCACTTCTCTATTTTCTATGTCAACTAAGAAATTGTGGACAAAAAGGGAGTCTTCAAAGTATTTCCCCCAAGGATATGTAGTTGAATTTACACTCACTCTCCTATCTCCTAGAAAACATTCACAACTCTTCACAAGATCATGATAAGGTGAATGATAATTTTGACCTAGAGCTTTAGTTATATCAATCCTCTTGATGTTGCTCAACTCTTTTATTATTTCCTTAATGATATCAAGGTGTTCCCACATATAGTCCCACTTTTTTCCATATGACCTATGTTTTTGTTCAAAAAGTAGGTTTATTTCTTGTTCTAGGAATAGTTTTCAAAGGTCTATTAATGTAGTCTAAAAGTAACTTTCCACCATCAACAACTTTAAATTCTCTTTTTTTCACAATTTTGTCTTATTTTTGTTTTTGTTTCTATTTTCAAAATGCAGTTTTCAGAAATTAAATTTTCAAACAGAACAATCTTACTATAATTAAGACCAAGTCTAAAATTCACAGCCAATCTTAACATAGCAAGAGAAAGTAAAATTTATATTCTAAAATAGTTCTTACTACCACTAAAACCAGGTCTAAAAATTAATAGTCAATTTTAGCACAATAAGGAAAAGTAAAGTGTTGTTGTTTCTACTTGGTATTCAGGATTACTTTGGTATGATCTTGTCACACCTACTACTTGTTTTCACAAGTTAACCATATTGTGCTAAAAAGTAAATTTATTGAAAATAAAAATGTAAACTGTTGTCACCACTTGGTATTTAGAAGCACTTTGATATGATCTTGTCGCACCTACTTCTCGATTTATAGGTTAAGTATTCCAAACCTAAGTACATGATAACCATAAATTAAAAATAATTTGCTAAAATAAAATGCTAACTAGGAAAACAATAAAAATTGATCCTAAGAAAATAGAACCTGGAAGTATTGAGTTGAAGACACTTGTTGAAAAATTCTTGTGCTAAATTTAACCTACATGAACTTGGAACTTCTTACCATTCACACAAGGAAGCCTCCCTCTCACCCCAACAATCTGTAATAAAAAATTACAGCACTGTTCTTTCCAACAATGACATCAAAATGTTGAGTTGTGTCTCATACACTTAATTTTTCCATCCAAGTTATATTTAAAGAACAGTAAACCCCATATGAGATTATTCCATAATCATTAATCATTTGATTTTTATTCTACTTCCTTAGTCTCATTTTCAAGAAATGAAAGTTATAGACAAATTAAATTAAATTAAATAATGCTTAATTAAAAGGTGCAATTATGACTTTGACTAATTCTATATATATGTGTGTATGTGTATGTATGTGTGGATCCACGTGCAATCAAACAATGCATTGACTATTTAAAATAATCTATGATATTGTATTATGCAATTTACTTTATATTCTAAGATTGATTCTATTCCTAATATATTTTAGGATAAAGAGAGTAATAGAATGGTCATTCGGAGTAGGCCGTACTTCCTACATATCAGTGTAATTATCTTCTCCTTTCAACTTTATTTTACTTTAGCAACTAATATTTCATTATATTAATTTAACACCATTTAATTCATGTACAGGAAAGTAAAGAGAAATTTTACAGAAGTAAATAAATCATGCAAAAATACAAGATACAGTTACCATATTTATCAAAAAATATTACAGCTAATGCATCACTTTTATTCTAATATTCATATATTGTACAATGTATAACGAATTGTGTAGACAGACTTCTTCAAACATCTAGCAATAATTCTCCTAATAGTAGCTAGTAGTAGTAGATCTTTTCAAAGGTCTTTACATGTAATTTATAATGTCACATTGGAAATTTATAATAGAAGTCTTCCATGTAGTTTTTACATATTTGCATGTTTGAGGATTTGAATGCAACTATTACATAACAATAATATTCTAAAATTAAGACAATACCTAATAAAAACTTTGGACTTATAAAACTTAAAATTTCCCAAGTGGCATAATACCAAAAAACTTTGGACTTATTATATGAGGTATTTATAAATGTTTTAATCATTTTTGAAAAGGAGTTATAAGGGTGTATGGTATAAAGATTTTTATTTTGGCAAATAAGAGGTATAAGGGTATATGGTATAAAATATTTTATTTTTGCATATAGGAGTCATAAGGGTGCATGTTATAAAGTCTTTTATTTTTGAAAATAGGAGTTATAAGGATGTATGCTATAAAGACTTTATTTTGCAAATATTATAAAGGGGAGAAATAAGGAATTATGATATAGAGTTTTATTTTGAAAATTTCAAAATGAAAATTAAGGGGATATTGTTGTGTTTTCAAAGTATTATTTTGATATGCAAAATGTTAGGACCCTCCTAACATAATACAATTATCATTATCTTAATATATTAACTTACAAGGGGTCACACCCTTTCACAAGCACACACTCCTTGGTTGGGTATATTAACCCAATCACTTTTTATTTTTAAGACATCGAAGAATATACATTATTAATATATAAGGAGTTTACCTTCTATTTTCCAACTGTGATTCTTAATATTTCTTGTGATTCTATTTAAGTCAGAGTCTTCCACTTGGTATCTTACCAACTTGGATCAGAGCTAGTGTGAAGCAAAAAAAAAAATTCCTCTTACGTGATAAGATCCTGTTGACACATTGAAAACGCTAAAATGACAAAGTGAGCAAGTTATAAACCAGCATTGGTCGATCAACAGATGTAACAACAACAATTCTGCTATCACAACAACACCTGTGATGTTCTTCGATGAAGCAGAGGGAAAATAATACTATCCAACACCTTGGTCACTACGAAACGTCACCAACCCTGCAAAATTTTTGATCTGCAGAAGAAATACGTTGAAAAATCTAGCAAAATACACCTTATGGCATCGACTGATACGTTGCAGGCATATAGTCAAAATTTTGGTGACTTTCCAAAAATACGATGACAAAAATTAAATTAAACCAAAGGTTTATAAGGTTTTCCGTTGCCGGGAAGAAGAAACTCTGACAAAAATTATTCCAACGTCGGAGGGGGGGAAAGAAAGTTGAAATTTTAAAAAGCACTCGGGATTAAAATCCCACATCGGGCATGTTTAAAAACTTATAACCCTTATATTCACTGAAGCACCTAGACTAAGCTATGACTTCGGTCACGCTTCACAAAAAAACCTTCATGCGACCGAAGTTACCTTACCTACCGACACTTGTCCAGCCGTTAGTTTGACTTTGACCCCTCAAAATTTGTGTGCTTTCGCTCGGTCTCCACCCTGCTTTCCACCCACCGCTCAGCTTTTGCCACCACTGCTCTGTCTCCTCGCTCATCTACCATCACTTACTATGCCTTGTTGACTGATGTGCTTCGTGTTCTATGCCACCTTGCTCCTCTATGGTGCCACCCTACTGACTACCGTGCCCTACCTGTTGACCACCTCATGTTTCACGTTGTGCCTATTGACTCTACCGCACCACATGCTCTCCACCCACCTTACGCTCCACCGCCTTGAGCTCCAAAATTCCCACTGGTTCAAATAAAAATATATATATATATATATAAGTGCTACTATCACAAAACAGAGAGCACCAAAAAATATAGTTGTTGGGATTAAGCCCCAAATTTTTGATAGAATTTTGCCAATTAAAGAGAATTAAAACAATATTTTGCCCAAACAAATAGCAACAAATTTTTCTCATCTAACCAACTGCTATGGCCGATGGACGTCGATCACTGGATTCCATTCATGAGAAACACGAAAGGCTCGCTGAAGAAGTTAAATAGGAAAGAGAGGAGAATGCCCGTAACACAAGAGAACTCTTCAAGAAAATATTTGCAATGGATGTTAAACTTGATGCTATCAGTCAAAATCAGGCAACAACACATTCAAATTCAACCAACAATGGGTCATCAAACCGAGCAATGTTAGGAGGTCCACAAACTTCCATTTTACCACGGACGACCAAATTAGACTTCCCAAAATTTGAAGGCGGCGACCCTACAAACTGGATCTACCGAGAAGAGCAATATTTCTCACTAAATCAAATTCTAGAAATGCAAAAAGTGCATATCGCCTCCTTCCACTTGGAAAATGATGCCATCCAATGGTACCAATGGTTTGAGAAAACTAATGGCACTCCGACGTGGTCAACCTTTACACATAATCTATTAGTGTGATTCGGCCCTAGCAAGTTTCAAAGCTTTATAGGGGCCCTCACTAAATTATGCCAAACCACTTCGATAAGTGAATACCAAGCAAAATTTGAAAGGCTAGCTAATCGAACATCCGGATTAGACGTTGCCTTCTTTCAAGAATGTTTTGTTAGCGGATTAAAAGAAGAAATTTGAATTGAGGTGCAAATGTATAACCCTACAAACATGTTAGAGACCATCGGCTTGGCAAAATTAGTGGAAGACAAAATCAAGGCATGGAATCGGTTCACAAAACCAACCTTGGGGAAACCATCAAACACTTATACCAACCCCAAACCAATGCAAAATGGAAGAACCCAAAACTCCTACACAGCCCCCAAAATTAACCCCGCTCTACCAATTAAGTTTCTGATTTTTGAGGAAATGAAGGAAAGACAAGCTAAGGGTCTTTGCTACCATTGCGATGAGAAATTTGACAGAAATCATAAATGTGCCTCACAAAAATTATATATTCTAGATGCCACATATGGGGGGAATTCTACCGAAGAGGAACCTAAACTCAAAGTAGAGGTATTATCCGACACACTTGAAAGTGATGAAGAAAATGCACCAAAGGTTTCCTTCAATGCCCTTGCCGGATTTTTTGCCCCTCAAACAATGCGAGTTAAAGGGTATTTTAAGAAACAAAACCTTACTATGCTCCTATATTCTAGTAGCACACACAATTTTATCGATCCAAAGGTGGCTAAGCAAGCAAATTGTTTTATATACCCTTGCAATAACTTTGAAGTGATGATTGGAAATGACAGAAAAATTGCATGCAAAGGAAAATGCAGAAATATAAAACTAACTATGGGGGTTTATAACATGAAAGGTGACATGTACGTCCTACCCCTAGGTGGTTGTGACATTGTACTAGGCATACAATGGTTATGAACCTTGGGCGTAGTCCAATGGGAATTTGATGAACTATGGATGAAGTTCACAAAAAAGAACCAAACCTATATTATCAAAGGCCTAAAATCAGGACCTTCCCAAATCGTAAGCTCGCATAGAATGGAGAAAATTATCTGAAAAGGAAACAAAGGAATGGTCGCCCAATTATTTTCAATTCAACCTAGTCACAAAGAAGAAGAGACACTAGAGTTACAAAATATTTTAGACCACCATAAGGCGGTATTCAATGAACCAAAAGGACTACCTCCACAACGAAGTCACGATCACACTATTCCACTACTTCCAGGGCATCAACCCCCTAATATTAGACCTTATCATTATCCATACCTCCAAAAGACCGAAATAGAGAAATTAGTACAAGAGCTTCTTAAGTCAAGAGTCATTAGACCTAGCAAAATCCCTTACTCCTCTCCAATTATTTTAGTTAGAAAGAAGGATGGATCATGGTGTTTATGTGTCGATTTTCGAGCGCTTAATAAAATGACCATCAAGGATAAATTTCCTATTCCGGTCATAGATGAGCTATTAGATGAACTCCATGGGGCAGCTTATTTTTCCAAGTTAGACTTACGGTCGGGCTACCACCAAATATGAGTCAACGAAAAGGATATTCCTAAGATGGCCTTTCGCACTCATGAAGGGCACTACAAATTCTTGGTGATGCCATTTGGCCTTACCAATGCTCCTTCTACCTTTCAAAGTCTAATGAATAAGGTATTTCACCCTTTCCTTCGTAAATTTATCTTAGTTTTCTTTGATGACATTTTGATTTATAGCAAAACATGGGAAGAACATTTGGACCATGTTAGACAAGCATTACAAATCTTGAAGGAAAATCAACTTTATGCAAAAATATCAAAGTGTTCCTTTGGAAAACAAGAAATTGAATACTTAGGGCATATTGTCTCAAAGGAAGGAGTTATGGTAGATCCTTACAAAATTGAGGAGGTGAAAAATTGGCCTATTTCGAAAACCTTAAAAGGTCTACGTGGGTTTCTTGGACTAACGGGATATTATAGAAAATTTGTCCAAAATTATGGTAAAATCGTTGCCCCTCTAACAACATTACTTAAGAAAAATGCTTTCAAATGGTCATCTAAAGTGGATGAGGCCTTTATCACCTTGAAAATTACAATGTGTACCACCCCTGTTCTAGCCATGCCCAACTTTTCTAAACCATTCATCATTGAAAGTGATGCTTTGGGAATAGGAATGGGAGCCGTACTCATGCAGGATGAAAGGCCTCTAGCTTTTATAAGCAAAGCATTTTCTCCTAAGAATATAGCTCGCTCTACGTATGAAAAAGAGATGTTGGTGATTGTCCACGCTATTCAACATTGGAGGCCTTACCTTATTGGCCAACATTTCATTATACGCACTGACCATCATAGCTTGAAGTATTTTTTGGAACAAAGGACTAATACCCCGGAACAACAAAAGTGGGTTACTAAACTTCTTGGCTATGATTATGAAATTACATATAAAAATGGAAAGGACAACATGGCAGCCGATGCACTTTCTAGAAAATTTGAAGATATGCCTCAAGTCCATGCTCTTTCCTCCCTTATTCCTAAATGGGTAGATGAGGTGCATGAAGAATGGATAAATGATCCTACTATCCACGCCTTAATTCAACAACTTCAACATAATCCTAGTAGCAAACCTCCATACACTTGGAAGGACAATATATTAAGATACAAAGGAAGGATGGTCCTCACCCCCAATTCAACTTATCATGAAAAACTTCTTCATGAGTTACATACCTCACCCACTGCAGGCCACTCTGGTTTCTTAAAAACCTATAAAAGAGCCACTACCTCCTTCTATTGGGTAGGAATGAAAAATTACATCAAAAATTTTGTAAAAGAATGTGAAGTTTGCCAAAGACAAAAGGGGGAGACCCTTGCTATTCCAGGATTACTTCAACCTCTTCCTATACCCACCAAAACATGGGCAGATATTTCTATGGACTTTATTGAAGGACTACCAAAATCAGGAGGAAAAACAACCATTTTTGTAGTCATTGATCGCTTATCTAAATATGCCCATTTTTGTCCCATGGCTCATCCTTATACCGCTAGCACTATAGCCCACCTCTTCCTAGATAACATCTTTAAATTACATGGTATGCCCTCCACAATTGTTAGTGACCGCGACCCAACTTTCACTAGCACTTTTTGGAAGGAATTGTTCAAATTACAAGGTACTCAACTTCGTATGAGCTCCGCTTACCATCCTCAAACCGATGGCCAAACAAAAGTTGTAAATAAATGCTTGGAAACATACCTTCGATGTTTTTTTTCTACTCAACCACTCCATTGGGTAAAGTGGCTTTCACTAGCGGAATGGTGGTATAACACTTCATACCATACGTCCATCAAAATGACTCCTTATGAAGCATTATATGGCCAAACACCACCATCCCTCACTTCCTATATTCCAGGGACTACAAAATTCCATGCGGTGGAAATGGAACTTGCTACTCGAGATGACATACTATGGATCCTAAAATAGAACCTACACATTGCCCAGCATCGCATGAAGCAGCAAGCCGATCAACATAGAAGCGAACGTAGTTTCCATGAGGGTGATATGGTTTTCTTATGTCTCCAACCTTACCGTCAATCCTCTCTTAAACAAAAAGGTTCTCAAAAGTTAGCACCCAAATTTTATAGGTCGTATAAAGTTCTCCAACGTATTGGGACCGTTGCTTACAAACTTGAGCTTCCTCCCTCTTCCAAAATTCACCCCGTATTTCATGTATCTTGCCTTAAGCTCGTAGTTGGAGCCCATATCATGACACAAACCACTCTCCCTAAATTTTTTGATGATGGAGTACTTCTAGTCAAACCAGAAGCTATCTTGGATCACCGCTCTCGTCACCTTCGTACTCGCGATATCACGAAATTTTTAATCCATTGGAAAGGTCTACCTTTAGAAGATGCGATGTGGGAAACTCTTCACGATATCCAGCAACAATTTCCAAATTTCCAGCTTTGAGGACAAAGCTCTTTTAAGGGGGGTGGCATGTTAGGACCCTCCTAACATAATACAATTATCATTATCTTAATATATTAACTTACAAGGGGTCACACCCTTTCACAAGCACACACTCCTTGGTTGGGTATATTAACCCAATCACTTTTTATTTTTAAGACATCGAAGAATATACATTATTAATATATAAGGAGTTTACCTTTCATTTTTCAACTGTGATTCTTAATATTTCTTGCGATTCTATTTAAGTCAGAGCCTTCCACTTGGTATCTTACCACAAAATAAAGGAGAAATAAGGTGTAATTGTGATTTATGTTATTTTGTATTTGGCATATTATACAAGGGGGTTGTAAAGTTCTTGATAAGGCTTTACTTTGAAAGTGTTAGAAAAGGAGATTTGCGAACCTATTTTTGAAGTGGCAAAAAAAAGGAAAATTATTTTGAGATAGGTGTTTGAAGGCTCATCATCATTGTGGTAGATTTAAAGATATGCTGATTTAATTCCCTTCTCAAGAAAGTATTTTTTGAAGAAAGTAATCTTTGTTTTCATAAGAGTGGAGGTATAAGGATTGGTTTGATGTGCATTTGTATTTGATTGAATTTGGAAGTAATCATGAATTATTTTTGAAATAAATTGAAAATATATGTGCTAGGGCTTGAGAATAAAGTTGTACATTATTTTTGAATGAATTTGAAAATATATTAGCAAGGGTTTGAGAGCAAAATGGTGCATTAACTTTGAGTCATATTGGGAATGAATTTTTAAGGGTTATAGACCAATCTTGTGAAGCAAATCTATGCATTAGTTTTGAGTGATATTAGGAATAAATTTGCAAGGGCTATAGACCAATCTTGTGAAGCAAATCTATGCATTAGTTTTGAGTGATATTGGGAATAAATATGCAAGGGCTATAGACCAATTTTTTGAAACAAGTATGTACATTGGTTTTCATTAATTTTGGAAGTTGTTGGCCTTCCTGCCACATTTTGTAAAATTTTAAGTTGTGTGCAGTTTTGGGAGTTATCATTGTAAAACTTCTATTTTTCCATCAAAAATGGTTAAGATGTTATTTTTTTTTGTGTTTTCACCAACTATCTCCTTTCAATTTCTTCCTCAAAACTATTTTCTTTCAATTCCTATGGTTTCTTTGGTTTTTATGCATAATTCATGTTGTTTCGCACAAAAAATTATGAATTTTTTAGCATGGGGCAATGTCGTGGGTGTGTTTTCTTCTTTTCACTCTTTCCCTGTGATAACATTTTTTGATAACTTAAATAATTTTCACTCTTTTACAGAGTATGCTTCCCTTTCGAGTGCAAGGAAGGGGAACTTTCACTCTGCTGGTGGAACAAAAGTATTTTTGCTCCCATTTGTGGAGCGGATATTCCTATTAAGAGGGGGGGAGGCTATATTTTAAAAATTTAAGTCTTGGCTAAGGCACAAAGTGTTTTCGCTCCACTTATGGAGCGAAATTCCTCCATAGAATTAAGTGTGCGCACTACCCAAAGACTTTCGCTCCACTTGTGGAGCAAAAGTGTTTTAGCTCCACAAGGGGAGTGAAAACCCCTTCTTAAAAATCATAAAGTCAAAGTGCAAAACAAGGCAATCAAAGTCAAAGGTGGTTTCACTCCACTAGTGGAGCGAAACTCTCTATCGCTCCACTTAGGGAGCGAAGCTCAAGTAAAAGCACAATGGTCTTGAAGTATAAGTCCAAGGGTGCTTTCACTCCACAAGTGGAGTGAAAGCATCTTTGCTCCACTTATGGAGTGAAATATGAAAAAAAAATTGAAGTTTGCATGAAGGTTTAAAGGAAGAAAAATGATGCTTTCATTCCACCTCTAGAGCAAAAATGCTTTTGCTCTAGTTGTGGAACAAAAATCCAGGTGGGCCCTCCAAGTGTAGTGAAAGCTACACATAATCACCATTGACTGCCCAATAGACCCTAAAGCTACACTTTGAGTTGTTTGATCATGGTATATTAGTGGAACCTTCTGCATTCAATGCTAAGTTATTTACAAAATCAAGTTGATGTTGTTAAGTCGGTTTTGGATCAAATCTATCTACCACCATCGTAGAAGTGGTTGGGCATTAATATTTTGAGAGGTAGAATCCTCTATAAAAACTAGAATTTTTGTTGTAAATAAGGATGGATAATTTCTACTAGAAAAGTAGTTGTATATCTTGAAATATGCTTCTAAAACAAGGACTTATGGTTTTGATATTGATTTTTCTCTCTTTGTGTATGCCTTCTATCATGTTATTTTTGTTAATTTAGTCACTTTGTCATACAGATTGAATTCTTTTTGGATTTATTTTTTGGTGAAGGATTAATGTTGGTGTACCCCTAGAGGTTATGTGATTGAGAGGATTTAGTGTCATTTTTTTTGTTAAAAGTCTATTGTTTAAATTGTTTTTGGTTCAAGTGAAAGTTGTGTATCGTGATTCCTATCCATCACCCCCATATTTTAAAATTTTAGCCTCTTTTCCCATTCCTTTCAATAATTTCCTTCTCTTTTTGCATCTTCCCTAACTCTTATCTCAAACACCACTTTTATTTTATTTGAAACCAGCCCTACTAGGGATTGTCATGGACATTTATTTCCTTCAAAAATTCAATGCTTTGTAGCAGGTCTAGATTGTAGACTTAGAAAATTTATACCTAAGCAGATTTTATTACCAATAGTTTTTGGCACACCTTGTGGGATGCAAACATTCCACATCAAAAGCAGTATTAAGAAGTTTATGTTCATATTATTACTATTAATCTAAATATCTAGCAACTCAGCTAAAATTAGAAGCCTTCGAGTCTTGAATGCTAGTTTAAAAGCCTACACCTTCATGTACACGATACGAAAGGCTAAAATATAGAAGAATCAGTTGAGTTATTCAAGCTTGACATTGACGCTTTGGGAGAACATCCTAGAGTGGTCCAACTAAATATCCCATTATATGAGACATCTTCACAAGTAGCTATTGTTTCTTCACATACTCTAAGTCCTACTAGCATAGCAACTAGCCTTCCCCCAAATCTATAAATTCTCTAATTCAATCTAATCCTCTAGTTCAACCAAACATTCCAAATATTTTGGTCCAGCTAGTTCAACAAAATCTGCTAGTCTAGATGATGCAACAAGCTACCCCTAGGTAGTTCTCCACATGGAATTATTCGAGACCTCTAGATTTAAAAGCTCAAAAATAAGTACCGCTCATAGCATTGAAATCTCTACCCACAAACGATGATACAAGAAATATGGCTTATGAGCATGTCCAAGATGTCACTAAACTAGGAATCATTCACCACATCACAGAATAAGATATCATGGTGAGACTACTAGTCCTCTCACTTCGAGGTAAGCTTCTCTACTGGTACCGATCACTTTCGATCGACACCATCACTACATGGGACCAATTGGAAGAATAGTCGATAAGGGGATTCAACAAAAAAGTGGAACCCTTATCTTTGTTACACTAGTTCACCACCATATAAAGGCATCCCTAGGAGGATGTAGTTAACTTTAACATCAGGTTCATTCAGACCTAGCAGAGAGTCATTTTCGGCCTTCGACCCACCTTGAAGTAAGTGGTATTCTACTATTTGAGAGCTTTCCACTCTAACATTAGAATGAGCATTATACATGCTAACATCAACACATTCCTTGGCTTGTATGAGCAGGTGCAAAAGGTCAAGGCTAATTTAATAGCTATCAAAAAGTTGCCTTCAAAGGTGACTATGTTGATCTATCTAGATTTCCCTTAGAACATGTATCCTAGTGCATCTTCTCAGTCTATGCCTACACCCCTGATGTATCCCAATCAATATTGGAATCCTGACCCCCAGAATTAAGCGGTACCTAATTTGAAATTCTAAGATCTCGTTGTTACTTAGCTCCCAACTTCTATTTCATAACTAGAATTACCTGCACCATTGGTGACATTGCCATTATTGTACCTCAGGCATTTTTAAATGTAGACCAGGTTAAGGAATTACAATATTTTTGAGTATTAGTGAAAATAATGGTGAATTACATGACTATCATGATGTGAAGGTAAAATGATCAAAGCTTCCAACAGAGAATATTTCCTCCTTCGATCACTAGGGATCAAGCTGCTTCCACCAGCATGGCTCCTAAGATAAATGTGGTAATTTTGGAAAGTGAATAAGTTGGTTCATCCAACAAAACTTATTGGTGTACCACTAGTAATGACCTACACAATGAAGAAACCTACATGGTGCACCTCAACTATGTTCATATGTTGGTTGGTGGTGCTTAAGATAGGTAAATAAACATGATCAGAGAAACTGGTCATAATTTCATGATACCTTCCATCAAGCAGGTCTCATTCCTCACCAGGGCTGGGAAGAAGCCTATTGAGGTAGACCCAACCCATATGGATCCACTAAAGGTTCTTTCTGCATCCAAACCATGAAGTGAAAATTCCCAGTCGTTAGGTAAAGCTTCAGTTTCAATGGTGACCTCAAAACAATCTAAGTTACTAAATATTTTCCTACCTCCATGAGCTAGAGAAATGGATTTTCAACCCAAAGCTTTGACTTCTTAGCCATAAGCTAATATGTGAGATCAATTTCATGACCCGTCACCTTCCTACCTTATTTAAAGGATATTAATTGATCTTTGGGATCAATTAATGATTGATAGAAGGGGCATGACCCTAAAGAATCCTACAAAAATTCTAATAAAATAATTTTATGTAGGTTGGGAAAATATTAATTATATTTTAGAGAAGATAATTAATTATAAATTAATTATGAGGACTTGTGAAAGATAAAATTGAGGAATTATCTTTTACAAAATTATAACAATATAGTAAATTATGTCTACACAACCTAGTGGACCCAATTTGGATGGGACTCAGGAGGACTATAGGATTTTAAAATATTATATGAGTTATCCTATCTATTGGGAAATACCTATATGGTTTAGTTATATTTGTGGAAATTATAAAGAAGATATCTTATCCTATCAATAATATTTCTAACTTTGTATCCATGCTATGCCTTAATAGTATTGGTTTTGTATTTGTTACCCATGAAAAGGGACACAAAACAAAAAAAAGGACCACTTACCTCATCCTTAGTAGGACCCTTATTCTACTATACAAGACATGATAAGTCTTAAGGGGCCCAAGGTATATTTTTAATAATTAAAAAAATAAAGCCACTATTTGGCCATAAGTGGAGAAATTTCCCTATAAATAGAGTACACCTTGTGAATAATGGGGTATCTAGAAAATTTGGGAAGGTCTAGGGAGTATGTGAAGAACACAAGCTTATATTGAGAGGGGGGTGAAGAGTATAAGATCACTTTTTACTTTTCTTTCCCAATAAATATTATGCAATGTAAAGATAGCAATATCAATAGTAGTAATAAAAGCAATACATAAATCACCACACACAATAGAGACACCATAATTTATGTGGTTCACCCAATGTGGGCTACTCCACGGAGAAAATATTTCACTAAAATTTTCTCAATCAATATCTTGGGAATCCTTTCCCTATTACAATGTTTATGGACCTTTGTCCAAAGGAGATACCAATCCCCTAAATCAATTTCATGGATCTCTATCCACAGGAGAACTCCTTCTCCTCTGCTCTGGTTGGTGATCCTCTAGAAGACTACTACCTCCACTACACTGGCTTGTGGATCTCTCTCCACTAAATACTCTTGTCCTCACTTAGAAGACCTATCCTCACTACCCTGGCTAATGGATATCTATCCATTGGAGACTACTATCCTCTACTCTCTGTCACCTCCAAAGCTCTATCTCAAATCTGCACTAAACATAGTCCTTCGGTCTAGCACAAATTTTCTCAATCTCTATCTCTGGTCTGGAACAAACCTATCCTCAAATATATACCAAAATTTTTTCTCAATTCTACACTAAACATAGTCCTTCGGTCTAGCACAAATTTGTTCTCAATATCTATCCTCAAGACTTAACTCAAATCTTGACTCAATCTCAAATCAACTCTGTTGGATCTGCCCCAAACCTTAACTCAAGGTTTGAACAAATCAATCAATCAACTCTACTCTCAAGCCTTCTCAAAGACTTGTCTTAAATCTTCCTTGTAAGCTTCCTCAAAATCTCACACTAATCTGTCCATAAGTCCTCTCTAGAACTTGCTCAAATCTATTCTACAAGTCCTCTCTAGAACTTGTTCAAAATCTGCTCTACAAGTCCTCTCTAGAACTTGTCCAAATCTACTCCACAAGTCCTCTCTAGAACTTGCTCAAATCTGCTCCACAAGTCCTCTCTAGAACTTGTCCAAGTTTACTCTCAATATGTATTGTAAGCTTCCACAAAAGCTTACTCAAATCTATTCACAAGTCTTCTCAAATACTTGCCTCAAATCTGCTCAACAAGTCCACACAAGAACTTGTCCAATCTCATAGAAACATAAAGAGAATTGTTAGAGACTCAATATGTTCTACACTTATCACAATGCTCAATTACTTTCAATCACTCTCTTAGAAACATAAGGAGAATTTTTAGAGACTCAATATGCTTCTTATTCACCTCAATTCCCAATCACTTTCTCAAATCAATTTAGAATATAGAATAGTTTGTTTTATGGAACTTGAACAATCACTTCACACACCCACTTGACTAGGCTCAACCAACTCTACTCAACCAAACACTCAATAAAATAATCCTTGCTCACAAACCCTAGTCCAAGCATATAAACACCAACTCAAAATATTTCCAACAATGCTCAACAACCAATCTCACATAACAATGATACTCATGTTCTTTTCAAACCCTAGTTCAAGTTCTTTGCTCAACAACTCACTTCAACAACAATGCTTATAAAACAATCTTCACACTAGCAATGATACTCAAACCCTAGTTCAAGTTCTTCACACAACCAATGGCTTCAACAACAATGCTTATAAAACAAGGTTTTAACAACAACTCTTTATTCCAGAAAACCTTGAAGCATTAACTCAACACACTCAATAGGAAATCCTAATCAAGTCCTTTTCACTCCAAACTTATTTTCCAAAAAACCAACCAATCAACTTAACTATGGAAGAATGTGCTCATACCTTTTTCTTGATGATGAAGGAATCTCATAAATCTGCCACAATCACAAACACTTATTTACCAAGCTCAAAGAAATTATAATATGATAAACTCCCTCAAAAATACAATGTAAATATCAAGACACATATACACCTTATCACTCCATATTTAAGAAAACAATCATCAACATTTACAAAAAATAATTCACCACTTACACCTTATAATATCCCAATTAAAATAATATTCAATGTACTCTTCTTTTCAAAATAATTCAATGCAAGAAGTTCCCTTTATCCTTTTAAAACTTCAACAAATCAATGTGACACAAACACTTTATTCAAAAATAAAGCTAACTCCTTATTCCTCCAACTTATCAAAAATAATAATAATAAATCTTTTAAGCAACCCTTTTAACTCCCTAAGACCTCATGTCAAACTTTAGGCAACACAAAAATAATAATCAAAATTTATTACCTTGGCCTTGGTGGGAATCGAACTCACAACATAGCCTCAACCAATGCCCTAGTTGTGGCTCCAACTGCCACATGAGCTAGGTGCTTGCTTGGGGAGTGGAGAGCACCACGTGCTCTATGAAGCTCCCCGCTTTGCCAAGAAAAATGTGCACCTTCCCTTTGGTGCTTCCAACACAAACAAAATCACCAAAATACGCTATCGTCATGTTTAGAATGAAGGTCATCGAGCACCCAAACACTCTAACCACTACCCTCTTGCCACTAGGCCACGATGCCCATATGGCTTCCAACTTTCAACACTTTTCATTTTTGTCTCTATTCGCTGGCACATAAAACAAAATTTGCTTCTCTTTTTCCGCATGAGCTCTCAACACAATTGCACGCATTAACGTTCAAGCAAAAGGATAAATTTAATGCCTCTAATGCATGGGTATATATATTGATTTCCTCCTTCATGCATACATGTCGATGCTCGAATTTCCTTCAAACTTTTAGACGTCGATGCTTTTTATTTTCCTTTAAACTTTATTAATTTATAAATTATTTAAATTCTTTTGAATTTAAATTTTATAAATTAATTCTTTAAAACCCTTTGGTTTTATTAAGGCCATCTCTCATTGTACAACTTTGTATAAATAATATTTATTTATAAAATTTAAATTCAATTTGAATTTAAATATTTTATAAAAAATATTAAACCTTCCTTTAGCTTTGCAATAAACTTCCTTGGGTTTTTATGAAAAACCTTTTAACTTATGCTTCCACATAATATTAAAAATATTATGAAACCCTTTTGCCTTTAACCTTTGCATTGTTCCTTGACATATTCCTTGACATCAATGACAACTTTGACTTAATGACTCAAAATGTCCAATAATCTTCCCCTTTGTCATTGATGGCAACTAAAATTATTTTTACTAAAAACTTATCTTTTTCTTTGTTCTGCTCCCCCTGGGACATTTCTCCCCTTGGATCAATATTCTCTCCTTTTTTTACTCAAATACCAAATCTCTCCCCCTTTAAAATCAATGGAAAAGGGTCACCTTTGGGGCTCGGGGCTAAGAATGAGCCTCTTAGCTTAACCCCTCCCCCACCTCCTCTTGAGGTGGTTAATTCTGGGGTGGGAGTATTTCCACTCCCAGAAAGCATTGTTCTTTACATTTATCCTCTTTCCTTATTATTTGATCCTTATGATTCCTTTGACTATTTCTTTACATGTCCATGTTCCTGTCCATGTCTACATTCTTGTTACTATTCTTGTTCATATCCATGTTCCTGTTCCTGTTCTTGTTCTTGTTTATGTTCCTGTTCATGTTCTTGCTTGATTATGGGATGTTTGATCTACACCACTTTGTTGTGTGACCATCATTATTGCACTTATAACACTTAATTTTATTATTCCTTGGAGGTGCAAATGTCTTAGGATTCTCCTAGTGAAGCCATACATTCTTTTGTCATGAACCCTATGATTTATTTCCTTGTGACCAAACTGATTACATAAGTAGCAATACCCATGGAAAATCTATTTGTTCACATATTCCTATCTTTCATGTGTCCTGCACTGTGAAGCCATGTGCCCAAACCTATGATATGAAAAACATATTCCATTTAAGTTTCCTTGTCTTGACCTCATTGGTCTCTTAGTCTCTTTTGATCTATTCTGATTTTTGTTCCATCTGTATCTTCTTTGTGCATTGTTCCTATTCTTGTTGAACTCTCTATTGTACAACTCATATTTATATTTTTCACTTTATTTTACACTATATTATTTTGAAGTATCTTCATCTGAAGTTTCTTCTCCTCCAAAACTTGAGGTTGACTTTCCTTCCCATCTCTTTTGAACCTGTTCAAATCCAAGACTTGTTTTGCTTTATGTAGGCTTTTGTATCTTGATGAACTTATCCAAGTTCTTTGAGCTATTTTTGAACCCTTTTAGATTGAATTTGGAGTCTTCTAAATCTTCTCTTAGTAGTGCCACTTCTTGTGCTAACTTTTCACATTCTAAGATATTTGCTTCTAAATTTTCACATTCTAAGATATTTGCTTCTAACTTATCCTCGAACCTTTTTGCCTTAGCATTTGATTTTTCTAAATCCTCTATAAGCAATATTCTCTCTTCATCACATTATTGAAACTAAATTACAATTTTAGAGTGTTGTTTTCTCATCTTCTTCACTATTTCAAGGGCATAAATAAGTTCTCCCTTGAGATCATATCCATATTTATTTGAATATTCTTCTATTATTTTACCTTTGTCCACATATTTATTTATTTCTATTGGCTTGTATTTTGTAGGATCATCTTCTCCCTCTTCTAGTGCCATTAGAATATTCTCTTTTGGTCCTTCAAGTGTATATTCATATTCATCATCACTGAAACTATAACCATCCCTTGTACAACTATCTTCAAGGTGTCCAAAGTTACCACATCTAAAATACTTAAGAATCACTGAAGTCCTTTTCTTAACTTGTTTTTTTTCTTCAATCATAAATAGGACTTCATCTCTATCATTATCTGAAAAACTAGCATCACTATCACTTGAGTACTTACTTGCCTTATCCACATAGTAGCTTCCCTTTTGTATTTGAAAGAACTTCTTTCCATGTATGCTTTGCCCATCCTTGCTTTTCTTTTGGTGCATGTATCTTTTTGATTCCCTATTCTTGTGATCCTATTTTTCTTCATCATTATTATTCTTAGCTTCTTGACAGTCAGTTGCAAAATGACCATACTTTCCATAATTGAAACATTTAACAGATCTTGTATCTCTAGATCTTCTTGAATCCTTATTCCTTATGCCATAATTTTCTTCTTCATCATTGGATGACTCAATGCTTGATTCTAACTTCTTACCCTTTATCTTCTTGATTTCTTTGAATCCTACTTCTTTTTTGGGATTAGGTTTCTCTTTTGTTCTCATCTCAAATGTTGTAAGAATACCAAAGAACATATCTATTTTCAAAGAATCACCATCTATTTTTATTTTTGGTAAATAAAAGTCTTCATTAATTATCGATTTTTGTAGGTTAACCCAAAACCTATTACAGTATCCAGCCTTCTGCTAAGATTGTATATCCTAGTCATCCTTGAAAATTTCTTACCAGAACTTGTGTTGAATCCCCTACAACACCTTACTAACAAGGCACGCCCATACCTAAACATAACTATAAACATTACTTACATTGATAAGAAATTGAATTTTGGAACTTTGCACTTGTGAAACCTGTTGCTTGCCCATTTCCTATTCTCTGTCGGAATCCTCCAAGGCTTACACCCTGTTACCTTCATTTCCAATTTGGTAATATTTAGAGAGAAACGCCATAGTTATTACCAGCTCCATGGGGAAAGAACACCCATTCATCTTTCTCCTTAACGGGTAGGTTTCTTTTCATGACTAATAATGTTTTCCACTTCATGTGGCACACCTTGTGTCCATGTCACCAAACTACCAACATCAACACCTATGTTGGCTAATTTGTCAGCTGACCTGTTGGCCTCACGGTACACATGATGAGCCCTCTTGTTCGGTCTTGCCACAAAAAGGATCCTCACTTCATGGATGACTCCCTCGATTCTCCATGGAGGTTTTTTGCCATTAGTTAATAGGTTGATGATGTTCATCGAATCACCTTCAATCATAAATTTACCTTGAGTTTCTTGGGCTACTTGCAACCCTCTCCAAAGGGCTCTAGATTCTACATCATTATTAGTTTTGATTCCCAATGGTTCATCTAAGGCCTTGACCAGATTTCCTTGATGATCCCTGATTATTCCTCTAGCTCCAGCTCTTCCTGGGTTCTCCTTGGCTACACCATCAAAATTTAGTTTAAAGCAACCCTGGGGGGTGGCTCCCAAGAAATCCCATTTTTGGCATTGGGCAAAGGAATGAAAGGTTTGTCCTCAATACCTAAGGCTCGAGCTAATTATTTTTCTTCTATAGAAAAAACCTTTTCATTGAATATTTTTGGAAGAGTTCTTAAGACCTTGTCACAAACATCCGATTCATCAATTTTCATTCCAAGTCCTTGCATATCATTAACAACCTCATCAATTCAAAGTAGATAAATACTAATATTTTCCTCATCCTTAATTATTAATTCTTCAAATTATCCTTTGAGATTTTGTATCTTTGCTTTCTTGACACTTTTATCTCCTTCATATATATTTTGTAGTTTATCCCACATTTCTTTTGTAGTTTGACAATGCATAACTTTCATAGACTCTATTCTATGCAACCCTCTCAAAAGTGCATTCATTGCTTTTGAATTGTAATTTTGTATGATCTTACCTTCCTTATTTTTAGGAGGATTAATTAAGGGATTGTATCCAAATTCAACTACTTCCCAAATTTCATTGCCAAGTACCATCAAGTAGATCTTCATCCTCATACTCCAATATATATAGTCACTTTCATAAAACACTGGTGCTAAATTATTCGAGGAAATATTCTTAGAATCCATTGTGTTCTTGTTATATTTTCCTTCAAGTTTTTAAACTCTTCTGAAATAACCCGCTCTAATACCAATTTAATAACACAAGCTTATACTGAGAGGGGAGTGAATAGTATAAGATCACTTTTTACCCCAATCAATATTATGCAATGTATAGATAGCAATATCAATAGAAGTAATCAAATCAATACACAAATCACCACACATAATAGAGACATCACAATTTACGTCATTCACCCAATGTGGGCTACTCCATGGAGAAAATATTTCACTAAAATTTTCTCAATCAATATCTTGTGAATCCTTTCCCTATTACAATATTTATGGACCTCTGTCCAAAAAAGATACCAATCCCCTAAATCAAGTTTGTGGATCTCTATCCATAGGAGAACTCCTTCTCCTCTTCTCTGGATGGTGATCCTCTAGAAGACTACTGCCTCCACTGCACTATCTTGTGGATATCTCTCCACTGAATACTCTTGTCCTCACTCAAAAGAATTGTACTCACTACCCTAGCTAATGTATCTCTATCCACTGGAGACTACTATCCTCTACTCTCTATAACCTCCAAATATCTATCTCAAATCTACACTAAACACATTCCTTAATTATAGCACAAATCTACTCAATATCTATCTTTGTTTTGGCACAAACTTATCCTCAAATTTATATCAAACTTTGTTCTCAATTCTGCACTAAACACAGTCCTTCGGTCTAGTACAAATCTATCCTCAATATTTGTTCTCAAGCCTTAAATCAAAGCTTGAATCAATATCTAATAAACTCTATTTTATATACCTCAAACCTTAACTCAAGGTTTGAAAAAATCAATCAATAAAATCTACTCTCAATCCTTCTCAAATACTTGTCTTAAATATGCGTTGTAAGCTTCTTAAAAAGTTCACACTAATCTATCCACAAGTCCTCTCTAGAACTTGCTCAAATATGCTCTACAAGTCCTCTCTAAAACTTGTTCAAAATATGTTCTACAAGTCCTCTCTAGAACTTGCCCAAATCTACTCCACAAGTCCTCTCTATAACTTGCTCAAATCTTCTCCACAAGTCCTCTCTAGAACTTATCCAAGTTTGCTCTCAATCTATATTGTAAGATTCCACAAAAGCTTCCTCAAATCTATTCACAAGACTTCTCAAAGACTTACCTCAAATCTGCTCAACAAGTCCACAAAAAAACTTGTCCATTCTCATAGAAACATAAAGAGAATTGTTAGAGACTCAATATGTTCTACACTTATCACAATGCTCAATTACTTTCAATCACACTCATAGAAACATAAAGAGAATTGAAAGAGACTCAATATGCTTCTTATTCACCTCAATGCCCAATCACTTTTTCAAATCAATTCAGAATATAGAATAGTTTATTTTATGAAACTTGAACAATCACTTCACACACCCACTTGACTAGGCTCAACCAACCCTACTCAACCAAATGCTCAATGAAATAATCCTTCTTTATAAATACTATTCTAAGAATATAAAAACCAACTCAAAATGTTCCAACAATGCTCAACAACCAATATCACATAACAATGATACTCATGTTATTTTCAAACCCTATTTCAAGTTCTTTGCTCAAAAACTCACTTCAACAACAATGCTTATAAAATAATATTCACATAGCAATGATACTCAAACCCTAGTTCAAGTTCTTCACACAACCAATGGCTTCAACAACAATGCTTATAAAATAAGGTTTTAACAACAAATCTTTATTCTAGAAAACCTTGAAGCATTAACTCAACACACTCAATAGGAAATCCTAATAAATTCCTTTTCACTCCAAACTTATTTTCCAGAAAACCAACCAATCAACTTAACTATGGAAGAATGTGCTCATATCTTTTTATTTATGATGAAGGAATATCATAAATCTGCCACAATAACAAACGCCTTTTTGCCAACATCAAAGAAATTATAAGATGATAAACTCCCTCAAAAATACAATGTAAATATCAAGACACATATACACCTTATCACTCCATATTTAAGAAAATAATCATCAACATTTATAAAAAATAATTCACCACTTACACCTTATAATCTCCCAATTAAAATAATGTTCAATGTACTCTTATTTTCAAATTAGTTCAATGCAAGAAGTTTCCTTTATCCTTTTAACACTTCAACAAATCAATGTGACACAAAAACTTTATTCAAAAATAAATCTAACTCCTTATTCCTCCAATTTATCAAAAATAATAATAATAAATCTTTTAAGCAACCCTTTTAACTCCCTAAAATCTCATGTCAAAATTTAGGCAACACAAAAACAATAATAAAAATTAGTACCTTGGCCTTGGTGGGAATCAAACTCACAACACAGCTTCAACCAACGCCCTAGCCATGACTCCAACTACCGCATGAGATAGGTTCTCACTTGGGGAGTGGAGAGCACCACGTGCTCTATGAAGCTCCCCGCTTTGCCAAGAAAAATGTGTGCCTTCCCTTTGGTGCTTCCAACACAAACAAAATCTAAAAAACATGTTGTTATCATGTTTCTAACGCAAGTCACCAAGCACCCAAACACTCTAACCACTTCCCTCTTGCCACTAGGCCACGCTGCCCAGATGGCTTCCAAATTTTGGCACTTTTTTTTTATCTCTATTTGCTAGCACATAAAACAAAATTCGCTTCTCTTTTTCCACATGAGCACTCAACACAATTGCATGCATTAACATTTGAGTAAAATGATAAATTTAATGCCTCTAAGACATGGGTATATATATTGATTTCCTCCTTCATGCATACACGTCGGCACTCAAATTTCCTTCAAACTTTTAGACGTCGAAGCTTTTTATTTTCCTTTAAACTTTATTAATTTATAAATTATTTAAATTCTTTTGAATTTAAATTTTATAAATTAGTTCTTTAAAACCCTTTGGTTTTATTAAGGCCATATCTCATTGTACAATTTTGTATAAATAATATTTATTTATAAAATATAAATTCAATTTGATTTTAAATATTTTATAAAAAAATATTATACCTTCCTTTAGCTTTGTAATAAACTTCCTTGGGTTTTTATGAAAAACCTTTTAACTTATGCTTCCACATAATATTAAAAATATTATGAAACCCTTTTACCTTTAACCTTTGCATTATTTCTTGACATGAATTATGACTTCATTCCTTGATATCAATGACAACTTTGACTTAATGACTCAAACTGTCCAACAGTATGCTCTCCACACTTGGGTGGATCAAAAACTAGAAGACTTGAAAAAATCCCTAGTTATAGAAAGTATATTCTTGAATGACTAGAGGAAAGGATTTGGACAAGAAACACTTGAAGATTCAATCTACTGGATTTAAAGGTTGCATCTTTGTGTCCTATGCATTTGTTATTACTTTCATGATTACTATATTTGGTAAATGTATTATTTGCTTAAGATATTACTTGATAAGTTCTTAGTCCTCAGAAATTATCATTATTTCACACTATGAAGGCTCCCTTTTGTTAGTAGATTTCACCAATATGAATTATATTTGAAAAAAACCCTTTTAAAGGGGTTAAGTGAAAATTGTGATTTACCTTCCAAGAAAATTAATTAACCTACTATACTCGATTAAGTATCCAAGCTCATAACTTAATTTTGGTAAAATCCTCTCAACCTTACCCGGTGTAGATGAACTATATCCTGTGTAGTTGCTAAACAAAAAGAAATTGTATACAAGTAGCACCAATGAAGTTCAACCCCATGACCTCACGCAAGAATGGATGATAGAATAGAATCTATGGCCATCGTACCTTAGGATTGGATGGATTGAAAGAGCGCATAGGTTAAATAAACCCTTATGGCGCAATTTAATAGAGAAGTATCACAACACCTTAAATCCTAACATTAAGATACTTAGCCCTGGCTTGTATTACCCGTAGGAGATAAATAATCTTGGACAAACTAGCCAATGAAATTTAAGAACATGAACATCGATAAATAATATCACTTTCAAAAAATGGGTCTATATTGAAGTCGATTGAGATTCGCAGTAGAATTGGAGACTGTGGAAATTGTGCTTTCTCCAACCGCATGTGATAAAATATACACTAGAATATGATTTGCCCTATCTTATTTGAACAACCAGATGCATAGGATTTTCTTATGACCTTCCAGTGAAGAAACCACAACAATACCTTGCATTTGAAAAAAACAATCAAAGCCCTATGATGGTGTTAAGGGAATAGTCTAAATGAGTGCTGCTCAAAGGAGCACCCCATAATTAGATCAATATTGCTATGTCAGTATGTAATTGAGAACTTCAAACTATCAAATTGAATAGAGATACATGGTTTGAATTCTCATGGTCAGTCTTTTCAGATGATGTCGTTATAGCAGTAGGGTTTATAGATCACTCTATTTTATCTATGCGATGGTACCATTCTGAGTGACATGAGAGCTTTCGACCCTGATCAATATTTGATGATGTGGGAATATGGAACACCTAAACCACTCAAAAAATGATTCATATAGTATCAAGGTTTCATATATGAACCAAATATATTATCAAGTATACGAACCAAAGATATTATCCCAATGATTACATATAACTCTGTTGACTCCATTGTTTGGAGGGACGTAGTGGTTGAAACCTTGATACCATGGAAGGAGGGGTTGAATTTAATTTGGTGGTTCTCATTCAGTGACCCACGATGGTTGAGATAAGAGGTGGATACCTCTTATCCTAATTTTGAACTTCAACCCACGGGTAAACCCAACACCAAGGCCGATCGAACAACTTAGCTTTAGGTGCTAGTTATATATAAGTGTAAGCTGTCGAGATAAGTAAGGGTGGGAAGAAACTACCCAATTAAGGAAATATGAAGTCGTTGTTTTAAAATAAATACTATTAGTGAGTTGTCATAATAATATTAAAGTGAACCACAGTTTAACTTAAACTTAGTCAAACTATAATAGAGCTAATGGTTTCAAGACCACTTCCTTGAGAAAATGAACATTATAGTTATGATAGGACTATTCAGGATTTGTTTAGAATATTGGTTTACTACCTTTCAAATCAACTTGATTTGGTTAGGAGAAATTTAAGGGATTTTATTGAAAGAACTATAGAAGTATAGAAACTTGATATAAGGGAGAAGGGATTAATGAGGCTATGATTCATTAAATAAAAAGAATATGATCTTGATTAAGTTGTGACCTAAAATAAAATTCTTGGTTGTAAATACTTTGAAATCATTTTTTAGTAATATATTTCAATTAAATTGGAAGTTATAGATCTAATATTTAGGTAAGTAATACGAGATATTTATTACACAAAAGTGATGAATACTTCATAAATGAAGGGTATGCGACCTTAATTTAATAATTAAGGGTTGATTATTTATCAACTTGAGAGAATGAAAAGGGAATTCATTTTTGGGGGAAGTTGTGGAATTTACTCTAATGACAAAGAGTCATCTCCAAGATATGGACCCAATGATTATCATAAACTTACGCAAGATATTATGAAGCCTAAGATGGTTTAGAAATAGGATTCAGTAGAATTTATAATTACACCTTAAACTTAGAGAGAAACAAATGGAATTTTCCTTGGTATGGAAAACATCTAAATATTAGCATGGTGTCTTAGAGAAAGTATTTGGTTAAATCCTTAATTACATCATGTATTTTAATAGTAACAATAGTATCCCTGGAATTGTTTATCTGGTAAAAGAGGAACCGTAGTGGTTCTCATACACTTGTAACATTTGATACGTTGAGTTTATGATTATGAGAAAATATCATATTTTGGAGGTTGGGTTTATTCCCCTGAGGGTTCCCAGGATAAATATTTGTGTCACTCTATTTTGTGGTTTGCTTTATTATATCTTGTGGGTGTTGCATTTATGTTCAAAATGAAAATGATATATGATGTAATTTTTACTTTCATGCACTATAATTGAGAATAATCAAAATATGATAGAATGTATGCTAAATGTTTAGTAGGTTAATGATGTATGGATGCTAGAAATGTATTCTTAATTCCTAATATGTTTGTAATTTAATGTAATTGTGTTATTTATTTTTGAAATATGATGGGTAATTATGAGTGATATAGTTAGGTAGTGAAGAACATGTGTTTATACTGAGAGGGGGGGTGAACAGTATACAATAAAACTTTTTGCTTTTTAATCCAAATAACAGCATCAACAATATTAAATCAGTACACATCACACACATGAGAGACATGATTTTATGTGGTTCACCCAATGCGTGCTACTCCACGGAGAAAATATTTCTTATAAATTTTTCTCAAATAAATTCTCTTTGAAATCCTTCCCTACAATGTTTATGAACCTTTTTCCAAAGGAGAAACCAATCCCCTAAATCAAATTCATGTATATCTATCCATAAGAGAATTCTTTCTCCTCTACTCTGAATGGTGATCCTCTAGAAGACTACTTCCTCCACTGCACTAGCTTGTGGATCTCTCTCCACTGAAGACTCTTGTCCCAACTCAAAATACCTATCCTCACTGCCCTGGTTTAAGGATATCTATCCACTGGAGACTACTGGCCTCTCTGCTCTGTCACCTCCAAATCTCTATCTCAAATATGTACTAAACATAGTCCTTTAGTATATCACAATTTTTCTCAATCTTTGTCTTTGATCTAGCACAAACCTATCCTCAAATCTACACCAAACTCTATCCTCAAATCTACTTAACAAGTCCACATAGAACTTGCTTAAATCTACTCAACAAGTCCTTTCATAACTTGCTCAAATCTGCTCAACAAGTTCACTCAAAACTTGTCCAATCTCATAGAAACATAAAGAGAATTGTTAGAGACTTAATATATTCTATATTAATCATAATGCTCAATTACTTTCAATCACTCTCTTAGAAACATAATGAGAATTGTTAGAGACTCAATATGCTTTAATTTCAACTCAATGCTCAATCACTTTCTCAAATCAATTCAGAATATAGAATAGTTTGTTTTATGGAACTTGAACAATCACTTCACACATCCACTTGACTAGGTTCAATCAACTCTACTCAACCAATCACTCAATAAAACACTCCTTTCTCACAAACCCTAGTCCAAGTATATAACCATCATCTCAAAATATTTCCAACAATGTTCAATAACAAATCTCACATAACAATGATACTCATGTTCTTTTCAAAACCTAATTCAATTTCTTCACACAAAAACTCACTTCAACAACAATTCTTATAAAAAAATCTTCACATAACAATGATACTCATGTTCTTTGCAAAACCCTAACTCAAGTCCTTTTCACTCCAAACTTATTTTCTAAAAAAACAATCAAACAACTCAACTTATGGAATAATGTTCTCATACCTTTTATTGATGATGAAGGGATCTCATAAATCTGTCACAACCACAAACACTTCTATGACAAGCTCAAAGAGGTTAGAAGATAAATGTTTCTCATAATATAATGTAAATACTCAATTACACCTTATCACTCCACCTTTCAAATACAACCATCAACATACATAAAATATTTATCCAATAACACCTTATAAACTCCCAACTAAAATAAACTTAACATCCACCAAAAATTAACTCAAACCTCTTTAATTTAATTTAATGGCAAGAGAAACTTTGATAAAAATAAAAACAACTTTATTTATAATTCCAATGATATAAATCACTCATCAATAAAACAACCTCTCATTAATCCTTATTACTCCACAATAATATAAATCAATTATCAAATCAAAAACCTTTCACAAACCCTTATAACTCCAAAATAATATAAATCAAACACACAAATTTTCACAAACCCTTGTAATTCCACATTATCCTTTAGAAATACCTTAGGGAAATAATAAATTAATTATCAAAAAATTACCTTTGCCTCTTAGTGGATTTTGAACCCATAATCTCTACCTCCATGAGTGCTCTAGTCATGGCTTTGACCATTGCGTGCGCTAGATGCATGGTTAAGAGCTTAGATGCTCTTTGTCCCCTTTAGCCTCGTTTGTCACACAAAAATAAGGCACATGTAAAAGGAACTTCCCTTGGTTCTCAAGACACACACCACTCCACATGAATCGATTGTGGGCTTCTCAACTCCCAATGCCTTCACAAAATGTGTGCTGCCAATGGACCACCATGTCCTTTATGTTTCAATCAATCTACTCTCTCCCTTATCTCTTTTACCTAGCGCTAAAGACAAGCAAAATTTTTGTCTTCTTCCTCAACAAATAACAAATGCACGAAAATGTTTCACTTTGTCACATGAAATAATAATGTCGAGGGGTAAGTTTTGAATGCCTCTTTGGCATTAATTTATACACAAAAATCCCTTTGTTTCTTAGACGTCGGTGCTCCCACTTTTGATGACGTCGGTGCTCCCACATTTATAATTTATAAATTATTTAAATTCTAAGGAATTTAAATTTTATAAATTATATTTATAAACTTTAGCTTTAAATATATTAAAGCCTTCCTTGGGTTTAAACTTAAAACTTTAACTTGTAAAATATTCTGCCACCGTGGGTCTTTTAAAATCTTAACTACCATCTCAATGTGTGAGGAGACTTTTATATCCTCATAATGATTTTAATAAAACCATTTAATCTTCCACCATGGGTTTACCATAAACCCTCATAAAATATTATTTTTCCAAATTTCTCTTCAACTCTTCTCATTGTTTCTGGTGCTATTGATGGTGTACTCCATGGTATTAATGATGTATTTTCACCTTGACATCAATGCCAACTAAATAAGATCAAAATTTCCAACAATATACCCCTTTTTCATTGATGGCAACCCAATTTCCTTTTACTAAAAACTTTACCTTTCCTTTGTTCTTCTCCCCCTAGGACATTGCTCCCCCTGGCTCAATTCTCTCTCAAATATCAAATCTCTCCCCCTTACTCAAATATCTCCCTCTTTTACATCAATGGAAAAGGGTCATCTTTGGGGCTTGGGGCTAAGAATTAGCCTCTTAGCTTAGACCCTCCCCAACCTCCTCTTAAGGTGGTTAATTTTGGGGTGGGAGTCTCACTCCCAATTTTCCTCGAAGATACTCAAAAGTTTCTTTTGAAAGTGATTTAGTGAAAATATCTACTATCTATACCTTTGTAGTGACATGTTCTCTAATAAAATAGTACTTAATGAAAATATGCTTTGTCCTAGAGTGCATTACTAGGTTTTTTTAGATACTTATGGCACTAGTATTATCACATATTATAGGAATGGGATGATCATGCTTTATCTTGAAGTATTCTAGAGTTCTCTTCATCCATAACACCTGTGTACAACTGGCTACTGTTGCAATGTATTCTACTTATGCTATAGATAAATATATTGAAACCTGCTTCTTACTTAGCCAAGAGACTAAACAATCTCCAAGAAAAAATGCTCCTCCACTTGTAATTTTTCTATCATCAATGATGTCGGCCCAATCTGCATCTGTATATGTTGTTAGTGTAAAATTATCACTTTTGGGATACCAAAGCCCAAAATCCATAGTCCCTTTTAGATACCTAAAAATTCTTTTTACAATTGCCACATGTTTTTCCTTAGGTGCTTCCTGAAACCTTACCACTAATCCCACTGGTTGTACTATGTCTAGTCTTGTAGCTGTAACATACAATTTATTCCCAATCATAGATCTGTATAATATCTGATCTACCTCTAGATATTCATCATCCTTACTCAACTTGCATCCTATGACCATGGGAGTACTTATTGTTTTACAATCTTCTAACCTGAATTTCTTTAAAATTTCTTTTATATACTTGGCTTGTGAGAGAAACACCCCTCTTTTTTATTGTGAAATCTAAAGTCCAAGAAATAAGGAAAATTCACCAAGAATAGACATATCAAATTCATTTTGCATGTTCTTAGAAATTTTTTTTACACATCTTAACATTGTTTCCACCAAAATTTATGTCATCAACATAAACAATCACTATTAATAGATCACTTCCTTCATTTTTGATATATAATTTATTGTCTATTATTCCTTTTCTGAAGCCTTGTTCCTGAAGATACTTATCCAATATTGATTACCATGCTCTCGAAGACTTCTTTAAACCATACAATACCTTTTTAAATCTACATACATGATATGGTTTATCTGCTAGTATGAATCCCTCAGGCTGCTCAATATAAACCTCTTCTTCTATAACCCCATTTAGAAATGCTGACTTGACATCCATCTAATATACCTTGAAGTTCTTGAAACTTGAGAAGGCTAAAAACATCCTTATAGCTTCAAGTCATGCAACTGGAGCAAAAGTCTCATAAAAATCAATTCCTTCTACCTGTGCATAACCTTTGCATACTAATCTTGCTTTATTTATGACCACTTGTCCATCTTCATTTAATTTATTTATGAAAACCCATTTTGTGCCAATCACATTTTTGTCCTTTGGTCATGGAACAAGTTCCCAAGTATTGTTTTTCTCTATCTGATCCAATTCCTCATTCATTACCTTAATAAAAAATTCATCCTCACTTGCTTGAGTGAAATATTTTGGCTCAATATTAGACAACAAAGAAAAATTTGCTTGTTGAGATGGTTTTATTATTCTTCTCCTTGTTTGTCTTTCATATGGATTCCCGATAATCTACTCTTTTGGATGATGCTTTGTTACATACCTGGATGGATTTTTTGGAATAAGATTTGTGTTTCTTCATCTTCTTTATTTGATTCCTCACAAAATTCCTTTTGACAACATCCATATTCTTGATACACAATTTTTTGAACTGGTTCTCTTAAATCTATCTTATCGTCAATTGTTACATTCATACTTTCCACCATAGTGCATGTTATTTTGTTGAAGCATTTGTAGGATTTACTCCTTGTGGAATAACCAATAAAAATTCCCTCATCACATCTTGGATCAAACTTACCTAAGTTTTGATCTTCCCGTCTTATTTGCTTCCAAAAATTCTAAAGTGTTTTATAGTGGCAAGTCTTCCTTTCCAAAGCTCATATGGAATCTTGTGATGATTTACCCTCATTTTATCCCTAGTGATTATGTATATTGTTATGTTTATAGCTTCTCTCCAAAAACCATCTGATAGCTTAGATTCATTTAACATAGCCCTAACCATGTTTTCAATAGTCCTATTTTTCCTTTCAACTATCCCATTTTGTCAAGGAGTTCTTGCTGCTGAGTACTTTCTCTTGATCCCATGTTGTTCACAAAACTTTAAAAATTCATTTGAATTAAATTATCCTCCTCTATCAGATCTCAGACACTTAATCCTTTTTTTGATTTCATTTTCAATCAATTCCTTGAATGCTTTGAATTTTTCAAAAGCCTCCGACTTCTCTTTTAGGAAGGCTACCCAAACCATCCTGGAATAATCATCTATAAAAAATATAAAGTAGCTATCATCCTGAATACTTTGTGTTCTAGTAGGACCACATAGATCAGTATGTATTATGCTCAATGGCTCAGATGACATATATCCTTTTTACTTAAAGGTTGTCCTAGTTTTTTTTCCATGTTGATAGGGTGCACATATTATGTTTTGAGGTCTTATTTTGGGTAAATATTTGATCACTTATTTATTGCTTATGTTGACTATGTTGTCAAAATTCAAGTGACCCAGTATTCTATGTCATAACCAACTCTCATCTTCTTATGATAGAAATCACTTTTACCCTTTGATCTCATTGAGCATGTATAATTTGTTTGGAGTTCTTGCATTTACAATGATTTTTCTAGTTTCTAATTTTCTTATCTCACATCTATCTGTATGGAAAGTAACCATGTACCCTTGATCACAAAGTTGACTTATACTCAGTAAGTTGTGTTTTAACCCTTTAACATACAATACATTTTCTATTTTTGTTTTCCCATTATCTAAACTTAGAGTTCCTCTTCCACCAATCCTTACTTATCCATTATCATCAAAACTTACTGATCCTCTATTTGTTTCTTTAAGTACAATGAATTTATCTTTGTCTCCTGTCATGTGACTAGAGCAACCACTATCAAGATACCATTGTTCTTCTTTATCCTGAGCATGAAGGGATTTTTGAACTAACATTGATCTAGCCTTAACATTTTCCCTTTCATCTTTTCTAGTTGTTGAATTTGCTTTTCTAGACTCATGAAGCATCATTTTGCACCATCTAGCCTTGTGCCCAAAATTATTGCATTTGTAACATATAATATCATCATTCATGAGAGGTGCAAAGGAATTGACATTTCTATTGGCATTGTTTCTTGTATGATGAATACATTGTACAACTCTATGACCATATTTATTACAAGAAAAGCAATGACCATGGAAGAAATTATGTAACCTATTTGGATGTCTTGGAGTTCATGGTGAAGTAATATTCCTCTTGTGATTAACTCTTATCTAGGGTTCTCCTTTGATTTCTTCCTTTATTATATCCTTTTCTTGCTTATCCTTGTTTGAGGTTTTTAATTTTTGAAGAATTGATTCCTCTTTATGTTTCTCATACTCTGCATCTTGTAATACCTTGGTTTTTTGAACTTCATTCCTTAGATGGACAACTTTTGCTTCCAATATTTTATATTATGTTTCCCTGGTTCTCAATAGATATGTCATGTCCTTATCAATCTTCTTTCCTTATTCCACCCTAATCTTGAGTTCTATGAGATTTTGTATAAGCTCCATTCTTGCTTCTTAATCTTCTTAAACTTGTTCCTTCAATATTGAATTCTTATCTCTAATTATTTCTAATTTTTTGAAAGCAGCAAATAATTCTTCTTTTATATCAAACATAGTCTCTTCTTCATTTTTTAAAGTCATGTGTGCTACTGATGGATCCTCCTCCAAGTTTTTAGTCTTTTCATAGAGGGACCCACTCTAATACCAATTGAACAACATGTGCTTATATTGAGAAGGGGTGAACAGTATACAATACAAATTTTTGATTTTTAATTCAAATAACAGCGTCAACAATAGTAAATCAGTAAACATCACACAAAGCATCACACACATGAGAGACATGATTTTACATGGTTCACCCAATACAGGCTACTCCACGGATAAAATATTTCTTATAAATTTTTCTCAAATAAATTCTCTTTGGAATCCTTCCCTACAATGTTTATGAATCTCTATCTAAATGAGACACCAATCCCCTAAATCAAATTCATGGATCCCTATCCATAGAAAAACTCCTCCTATGCTCTGGTTGGTGATCCTCTAGAAGACTAATTCCTCCACTGCACTGGCTTGTGGATCTATCTTCCACTAAAGACTCTTGTCCCAACTCAGAAGACCTATCCTCACTACCCTAGCTTATGGATCTCTATCCACTAGAGACTATTGTCCTCTCTGCTCTATCACCTCCAAAGCTCTATCTTAGATTTATACTAAACACATTCCTTCGGTCTAGCACAATTCTACTCAATCTATGTCTTTTATCTAGCACAAACCTATCCTCAAATATGTACCACTCTATCCTCAAATATATTCAACAAGTCCACACAAAACTTGCTTAAATATGTTCAACAAGTCCTCTTAGAACTTGCTCAAATCTGCTAAAAAATTTCACTTAGAAATTTTCCAATCTCATAGAAACATAAAGAGAATTTTTAGAGACTCAATATATTCTATACTAATCACAATGCTCAATTAATTTCAATAATTCTCTTAGAAACATAAGAAGAATTGTTAGAGACTCAATATGCTTCAATTTCAACTCAATGCTCAATCACTTTCTCAACTCAATTTAGAATATAGAATAGTTTGTTTTATGGAACTTTAACAATCACTTCACACATCCACTTGACTAGGTTCAATAAACTCTACTCAACCAATCACTCAACGAAACACCCCTTTCTCAGAAACCCTAGTCCAAGTATATAACCATCATCTCAAAATATTTCCAACAATGCTCAACAACAAATATCACATAACAATGATACTCATGTTTTTTTCAAACCCTAATTCAAGTTCTTCACACAAAAACTCACTTCAACAACAATGCTTATAAAAAAATCTTCACATAGCAATGATACTCACGTTCTTTGCAAAACCCTAACTCAAGTCCTTTTCGCTCCAAAATTATTTTCCAGAAAACCAATCAATCAACTCAACTTATGGAATAATGTGCTCATACATTTTTATTGATGATGAAGGGATCTCATAAATCTATCACAAACACAAACACTTATATGCCAAGCTCAAATATGTTAGAAGATAAATCTTTCTCACAATATAATGTAAATACTCAATTACACCTTATCACTCCACCTTTCAAAAACAACCATCAACATACATAAAATATTTATCCAATAACACCTTATAAAATCCCAACTAAAATAAACTTAACATCCACCAAAAATTAACTCAAACCTCTTTAATTTAATTTAATGGCAAGAGAAACTTTGATAAAAATTAAAACAACTTTCTTTAAAATTCCAATGATATAAATCACTCATCCATAACACAACCTCTCATTAATACTTATTACTCCATAATAATATAAATCAATTATCAAATCAACAACCTTTCACAAACCCTTATAACTCCAAAATAATATAAATCAAACACACAACTTTTCACAAACCCTTATAACTCCACATTATCCTTTAGAAAAACCTTAGGCAAATAATAAATTAATTATCAAAAAATTACCTTTGCCTCTTAGTGGGTTTCGAACCCACAATCTCTGCCTCCGTGAGTGCTCTAGCCATAGATTTTATCACCACATGCTCTAGACACATGATTAAGAGCTTAGATGCTCTTTATCCCCTTTATCCTCAGCTATCATGCAAAAACAAGGCATATGCAAAAGAAACTTTCCTTGGCACTCAAGACACACACCATTCCATGCAAATCGATCGTAGGCTTCTCAACTCCCAATACCTTCGTAAAACATGCATTGCCAATGGACCATCGTGTCCTTTACGTTTCAAAAAATCTGCTCTCTCCCTTATCTCTTTTACCTGGTGCTAAAGACAAGCGAAATTCTTGTCTTCTTCCTCAATGAATAACAAATGCACAAAAACATTTCACTTTGTCACATGAAAGAATAATGTCGAGGGGTAAGTTTTGAATGCCTCTTTGGAATTAATTTATACACAAAAATTCCTTTGTTTCTTAGACGTCGGTGCTCCCACCTTTATAATTTATAAATTATTTAAATTTTAAGGAATTTAAATTTTATAAATTATATTTATAAACTTTAGCTTTAAAGAGATTAAAGCCTTCCTTGGGTTTAAACTTAAACCTTTAACTTGTAAAATATTATGTTACCATGGGTCTTTTAAAATCTTAACTACCATCTCAATGTGTGAGGAGACTTTTATATCCTCATAATTATTTTAATAAAACCATTTAATCTTCCACCATGGGTTTACCATAAACCCTCATAAAATATTATTTTTCCAACTTTCTCTTCAACTCTTCACATTGTTCCTAGTGCTATTGATGGTGTGCTCCATGGTATTTATGAAGTCTTTTCACCTTGACATCAATGACAACTAAATAAGCTCAAAATATCCAATAGGTAGAGTTGCTCAAATAACAATCTTAGGTGAAGGATGTATGTTTACTTGAATGTGTTAATGAATCAATGGGGTTTGTTTTACTTTTTATAATATTGTGGAATAACTATTTATAAATGATGTACCTTTATACACATCTTGGCTATTCTGTATCGAATTCCAAGAACTAATATGTAATAGAAGCTAATGCTTAAGGGGGATAATTAGATTTATGTTGATCTAATCATTATACACTTATTTTTGAATGGAATATAACCCTTGCTTAAGTAGAATTTCTCATATAATGTTTCAAACCTAAGGATGTGATGTAAATAATTTTACCATAAAAAGAGCCTCATGGAGTTAAAATTACCTCAAAAACACTCAAGATAGTTTAATATAGAACACTATGTGGAATGAAACTCTCAATATGGAAAAATGATCTTGATCTACAAACCAAGATAGACCCTACACTCTACACTAAAGAATTAAGTTTACATGTGGAGGAAAACACCCGTATGGGACAAGTAATGTCCATTTGTAATGAAATCAATGTGAACAACAAGAGGGTTGCCTAAACAATGGGTGTACCAATATTCTCTAAGAGTTTTAAAGATAGGTAATTATGTTTAAGAGGACAATCCCTAGATTTTTATCATGATAGTGATATTGTTGTCTTACAACTCCCTTATAAATGGAGTGGATTGGATCTAAGATATATGAATAACCATTGGTGTGGTTATTTCATCTATGATGTTTTACCATTGGTGTGGTTCTCCATCTTCAAGGCATTCACCTGGTATTAGTGGACAATTTTGTGATTTCTTCTTTAATGGGGATGAAACCTAACGCTTGGCCAACGTACTCATACCAAGTGGGATATAAGGGTTTCATAGAATCTAATCACTTCTACTTAAAGAGACTATGATCAAGTCTTTATAGCTATTGAAGTTATTTGCCTTGAAAGTTACAATCCAAATGGAATATGTCTATCTGAGGACATGATTAGATATTTTGCCATATGAAGATGATCATTTGAATATGTAAAAAAAAATTGGTGATAAGGAGTAAAAATTTGGTTTGTTATAGTTTGTATTAGAGCCCAGGCTAATGAATGGACTCTACTTAAGGTTTAGGTTAGCAAATACTTGGGAATTTAACTAAAATTGAGAGAAAATACCAAAACTTTAAAATACACACTTGGTAAGTGCTTTGGATGATAATGTCTGAGTTCCTATCCCCCATGAGTAGATCTATAGTCATTCAAAAGTGGAAGAGCTAAGTGAACCCTCCTGTATGGGTTTTAATCAATGTACCTTAGACTCTTTTGGGAAATCACTTGGTATCAATGTCTCTTACCTTACGTAATCCCCACTCCCAAGTATACTTGAACCAAAGGATTCATATTTACTAAGGGTTCACTTGATTTGTGATTTTCAAACCAAATTGGACAACTCAAATGATTATAGTCATGAATTGAAGTGGAACCTTAGGATATGCAAACATAAATTCAACCATTTAAGTTAGTAAAAAAATAACTAGTGAAAATTCAAACAAAACAATGTTTTCTTTATTTTCATTTTTGATCAATGTTACAATACACTCTAGAATTTTCCAATTAGATGACATGGTGGAATGGTAGAAGAAGTCACCCGACAACACCATAACCTAAAACTCTGCTATGTTGGAGGAGTACAAGGATAGTGAAACCTCACATCTAAACCTATAAATACCTCAAATATCACCAGACTCATATCTGACATGAGAATTAGGGAACTCCACCAAGTATGCTATGGAATCCCAAGAATCACTACCACATGTAGCTTCACCAACATTGCAAAGTAGCCCAACTCCTTAGAAAAGTATGCACCTGGCCACCCGGGTGGTGGTTGTAAGAAATAATGAATGTTAAGTTATTTAAATTGGGAACTGAACACTATGTCATGAATATGGTATTAAAACTTATAATAAAAATAGAGTGTAGTTTTGAAATAGTTGTTTGGAGCACAGAAAACCACATATATGAAATTGGTGTAAACCAAATATCGAAGTTAGAAGTAAGATAATACAAAATTAATGGCAATTCTACCATATGATAATGAGGTCAATAGGGGTACACTTTACAGCAATTGTACCATTCGTAGACGCATTTTTCCAACCAAGAAAAAAGGTACAAAATTATCCGTTGGATTCATCGAAGGGTCAATGATGATATGTGATACAAATTAAGGTAAGGACACATGGGTTATGATGATATGTTCTATGTACATAAAAAAATATTACTTCCTTGGGAATTGGAGGAGAACCCAATAACTCAATTTGAGAAATCTAAGAATCTACAAAAATAAATGGACCTCGAAATACTATCCAACAAGTAAAATCGAGGTAATCATAGAATGGAGTAAATAGTGTAGAATTTATCTTAATTTCAAAGACATAAATTGTAGACACCTAAAATGCATCATGTCGAGGCAACTACTCATATGGGACATGCTAGAAGACCATATGGAAGACCTTGGACAAATACCAAGGTATAGCAGTGGTTTTTACCACTCATTTGGGTACCTTTGCCTAGTCAGTGCTAGCTGCTACTAACACCCATGGTTAGAAAAGCTAACCGTGCTTTTCAGCCGCATTTAGACCTCAGAATCAGTTGGACTTTGACCAAGTCAAATTTAGTTCCAAATAGCCAATTGGTTGTGGATTGGAGCAGTTTAAGCGAGGAAGGTCCTAGATATTTCCATCCAACAAAATCTAAACTGTCCAATCTTGATCTTGGATTCCTCATGAAGCCAGGACATAACCCTCTTGGGTGCTATAAAAACCTCATCCAAATTGGGAAAAAGTGTAGAGAGAATTTTTCAATTGTATGCAGTGAAGCCCTATCGAGGTAGACACTCACTTGTGTTCCTTGAGAGAAATCTTTGTTATTGCAATTGAGATATCAAGATGACAACTCAAGCCATGGAGGCCCTAGAAGGATATGAGAGCCAATAAACTCAACTACACCCATTTCATGCACAATCAGAGCAAGTCAACCACTAAATCTATTAGAGGACACAGAGGCAACCCTTGACCATCAATTTGGCAAGATGATTCAGTGATTTAGACCTTGAATTGGAGGACAAGCACACTTCAAGCTCATTCATGGTTGTTAGTCGTAGCTAGCAGTGCTCACCGTGCCACAGAGCCATGGTTAGGATTTCATCCTTGATTTCTTTTCTTTCTCATTATAGGATTTAATAATGACAGTATATTAAGCATAATTTAAGTTTAATTGCATTATTAGAGACTTATGACTGGTAGAATTAGCTTGTTTAGTTGTCTTGCTTTTAATATTGTAACTAGGATACTAATGGATCTTTTTCATGCTTGCATGCTTTCAAATTCATAATTAGACCATTAGATAGATACATATACTTTTCCTTTACATGATTCATAGCATATTTTCATGTTTTTCATAGGTTTATTAGCTTTCTTGGATTTTCTTTATTATATGCTAGTAATGTCATATATTCATATGATTTTCTAAAAAATCCTTATCAAGAGAGACCTCCTTTATTAATAATGCTTCTTGTTGTTTATTGCACATAGAATCAATAGGGTTTTGGTATGCAAGGCAATAAATACCTCTAATCATGGTGAATAAGGTCATCAAAACCTTGGAGCAGTTCGTATCATTTTGAAAGGCATTTGGAAATGCACCTACCCTTGAGGGGGATTTCAAACTATTATAATTGCTATATCAAATGGGTATCCCTAAGAGGGACTGATATGTAACTTGACTTGATTCAAAATTAATTAAAGATCTTTGTATTTTATTTTTTTCATTCTTGTCAATTTGTGCATGCCTATTTGTATCATTTTCAGTAATTGTAATATTAGGTGTAAGCCTTTTTTGATGTTACAAAAGGTGATCACGGTGGGAAATCCACATTAAATGCCATAGAACACTAATTTTTGGGTTTTGTGATGATAGTTGCTAACCATGGTTGATAGCCATGGTCAAAATTTGTCACTGCAGTTGACACCCATGGGCAACAGTCTCATCCGCACCACAGAGCCATGGTCAGTATCTAACAGGCCATACACCAAGGAGATAAAGTTTAATTGGATGAGGATCTAAGGTAGGATTCATTTTTCTTTGATTTTCCCTTATTCTTTGTCTATGTTTTTTTCTAGAATGATAAAAATGCTAGCATAATTAGGGAATGTGACAAGAAATTAAAATGCATTGAGTCCCTAGGTCTTTTCTTAGGTTTCACTAGTTGTTGCTAGGAATAGTGGACCTCTAAGTGTAGTTTTACCTAGTCTCAAACAGTCTAGGCCCTTCTTGTATGCTATTTTGCTTGCATTAGGCCCATCTAGTGGCCACTTCGTCATTGTCATTAGTGTGCATTTGCTTTTAAAAGTCATATAGCTTAATCATGCATACTTCTGAAAGTTAAAATATTCTTTTTAATTTGCATCGCATGTAGAAGACTCATGAATGTTGTTTTATGCATTTACTTTATATGTAAAATAAAAGGAATGCCACACACCATGACACACTTAAACGCTAGTGAATTGGAAGTCACATCCAACCACTAGTAGGGTTCAATGATGGTGGTAGTGATTTCCATCCATTGGCCCAAATCCTTCGAACCCTTTGTTACTAGACCAATATTAGACCCAAGAACCATCCGTAGCCTAAAAAAATTTGCATGTACTTCTCTTCGGAGGGTATAATGTTGACTGGGTGATATTGGGTGAGGGTCTAGCAGTACTTGTGCTCCTTTCCCAGGTGTGGACTTTCATTGCCACACTTTGGGGGATTACACGACCTAGAGTTCATAGCCAAGTTATCGAGTTACAAGCATATAGGTGAAAGCCCTTTAAAAATTGAGTATATCATCAATATATTGAAAACACGATGAGAGTTACTTCTTGATACAACCAATTTCAAAACACATCAAATAGTTTAGGGTTCACTTTAAAATTTAAAAGGGATAATCACCATTGTTTACTTTGCTCACCTTAAAACTTACATAAGAGATAATATAATACCATGGTGTGTACACAGAGAGGCCAACCCAGGCATAGATCTAATGTCAAGGTTGAAGATCCACCCAATACATAACAAGATGCACAACACCCTCAATCATAGAATCCTTGTAGATGTCATTAGGCAAGTATTATAGGGGACAATTCTATGCGTGGGGATCCTATTGAGAATACCTCGACATGAGGAACTACTAGACACTCCTCAAGACATAGATCAAAGCATGGAGCTTCCCAACATGGGGGTTTCAAAAATGTCAGCATTTACCATAACCACACTCCACATGCATCCATAATATCTACTAAAGAGTTTGTAATCGAGGGATCTAGATTGGTACCCCTTCATCTTGTAGCTAAGGGAGGTGTGAGGCCCCTAATATTTGAATATAGACGAGATTAGGATCTACCCATCTAGGGGAAAAACAAGAGGGTCAATTTCGATCATAGGCCCACTCAAAATCCTAATAGAAGTGAGCCTTGTAGGATCACCATAGATATATCTAAATTTGGAGCTAATAGTACACCACCCCATGAGCCATGGTGTAGTCAATAGTTAGATGGTCTAGACAAGGTCTTAGGATAGTTAGGTTACAAACCTATTCTTGTGCCTTCTTGTTTGAGTGTGCATAGAGATAGTACCATTAGAACTATTAGAGAACCTAGAGTGTGATCCAAGCATTCTCGAGATATGCATACCCCTGTATTTCATGTAGGCACAACGTATGAGCAACATCTAGATGTGAATATAATATTCATAAATAAGGTCAAGAGTGTGGTAAATCAGTCCATTGGGGGACACACCCACAAATCCTCTCGAACAAAGCGCACACACTAGAGGTTGCAAATGGTTGATCATATGGATATATCTCATAAGTTGATATTTGAGTAAAAACATCAGATTCTCCAAGACCAATTGGAATATTTTCACATGGAGTGGGAACACCTCAAAAATGAGAACACTCATAGGCAAAGTTTCATGGGATAATGCTTATATGAACAACGCATGCATGAACAATACATCCTTGATTAAAAGGAGCATGTTGAGAGGGAGGATCGACTAGCCAGTGTCGGTTTGCATCCTCATAGTGAGCATAGATATCCCCTTGATAGGTGAGCTACTTTGTAGCCTAATTTGAACCATGAGCACATAGAAATTTTTACTTGTCATGCAGCCCAGCACAAAGATGGGTTCCCTTCGCTCGAGCATCATGGGCATAGGTAGTATGAAGAATAAGTGGGAGAGGAATTATATCAAGAGTATCCTAAAATCTCCCAATTCGAGGAGGAGGATGAGCCTATTCATTTACCTTGATCAAAGAGGAATCTACCTCTGAGAGTGCCTCCAAGGCATTCCATAGAAGAGGAGTTCTTATCTTCGTAGGCTTATAAATTCTTGGCAAAAAAGGTCAAAGCTATGGAAAATCAAGGGATAAATTATCAAAAGTCAACCTTGAATAAAATTCATAATGAACCTTTATGTCCATTAGTTCCTGCTCTGCCTTATCTCGATTATTTTGAAATGCCTAAACTGGATAAGTTTAGAGGATATGAGGATGCTAAGGATCATGTCACAAGATTTTTGGATGCATTCTTTTAGATTGGAAGCAATGATACCCTACTCCTAAAGACCTTTATCACGATCCTCTCAGGCCCAGGCCAGGAGTGGTTTAATCAACTCAAGAGGCACAGTATCACCAATTTCAAGTAATTGGATGATGTATTTCTTGAAAGCTTCTCCTTTGGTATCAAGAAGAAGGTGAACTTATCTGATCTAGCTACTTTAATACAACATGATGACAAACCAGTTATGGATTATGGGAAATTATGGAGAAAGATGATGGCAAAGCTACCGTTCTCCATCCCTACTTTTAAATTAACTTGTATTTTTACAAAAAGTTGTACCAAACACATTTCATTATTATTACAGTTGCAATAATACCATATCTTCGAAGAGGCTTTGGTACAAGCCAAAGTGATTGAGGATATCAATTTTAAAGAGGTTAACTTGAAGATTAGGAATAAGAAGGAATGAAATAAAAGAAGCACTAAGAAACAACTGGCCAAGCCATATCATGTTAATTAGGTGGCTTTGAACCTTCAAAATGGAGATAAGGGGCAACATCAATGAAATTATCAAGCCCAACCTCCTCCTATGTAGTATGAGCAGTGCAACAACTATCAAAAGGGAATAAATAAGGAACAACACCCACCTCACTAGTTCACACCATTTTCATAATCAATGACTACGATATTTAATCAATTGTGTGAGGCCAAGGCCATACGCTTACTAGAGATAAAACTGTTGGACCCTAATCAACACAAATTGAAGGGGTATAGGGATGAGTTGTATTGCATCTTCCATAGATCAAAGGGACACGACATTAAATTATGTTGGATTTTCAAACATTTAGTAAAAAATATGATAGAAAGAGGTGAGCTAACTGTGGATAATCCTCAAGAACCAGATAATCAAAATATAGGAATTTACAAAAATCCTTTGCCTAATCATGAGGCATCGAGGAAAAATATTGGGCAGGTTAATCAAGTGCGAATCAAACCACCAACCAATGGGTTTGTTTAAATGGTCAATATGTTTACGAAACATGCGAGTTATGAGAGACCAAATCAACCTCTAGCTCCCATTAGAGTACAAGTTGTGCCTCCTCCAAAGCCAACCCAAGATATGTCAAGCCCACCAAATAGACTAGTGGTGACAATCAAGAGTAGGTTAGTTTAGAATCTATAGATAACTCCAGCAAATTTGTCAATTTATAAGCTAATTTAGTAGTCGCCCAAGCATAGGAATACACCTATGGATATTCTAAAGTACATATAAGTATAGTCCTAGGATCCTGTAGCACCCTAAAATTGGCGTAGTAAAATTATCATAATTACATTCACCTTAGTAAATAATTTAAAATTCAAATTTAACCTCCCAAACCGCTTGTTAACCACCGGGTAATCTGTTCCCCCCTTTTTTGTGCCATTTTTAGAGGTTGTTTTGACCGTTTGACGATATCATCCCAGATCAGACGATATCGCCCTAGATCTGACGATTTCGTCTGGGCTATGACGGCTAGACGATCTTGTCACAAAACTGATTTTGCAAAATTAGCTTTTGTTCTAACAGGCCTCTAATACGGGCAGAAGCATGTCTATGCCGTTAGAGACCCTCCCCCGTTGGAGATATCCCAAATAGGGATGATCTCCAACCTCCTAACTACTCCCCTAAGCCTATTTAGTCCCTAGGACCTTCCCTTCCCAACCCCTGGCTGAAATTCTCTATAACCTAGCTTCATGCACGTTAAATCATCCTAAGTTTTCATTTGTAGTAGTCCTATATCAATTTTGTTGTAGGTATCATCTTGTTTTTTAGTCGAAGCAAGCATACATCATCATCGATGAACCTATTCAGATCGGAGGTGATCCTGTCGAATCAGAGACGATTTTGTACTGATGCGAGATGATCTTGATTGCAGTCCACATTGAGGCAATCAGTGCCATAAGTTTGCGTTTCTTCACCTTTTCTCTATTGTTTTATTCTGCAAATTAGCTATTTTATTTGATATTTTATGTTATATTGCATTTTGGTGTTCACCCATCTATATCAAAGGCATAATTAATCCATAATTGTGATTTAATTAGCATCATTCATCCATGTTTCACTCTTTAAGTTTTAGTTCAGTGTTGTCACTGTTATTTTGCACAGTTTCCCTCAACTAGAACAGTAGTATTCTCTGTATTTTGCATCTGTTCTTCTGTTTGCAGGTCTCTGATATATTTGTCTGACGAATTCGTCAGATCTTAGAAGATCTTGTCTGATCTCAGATGATTCTGTCGAATTCCAGATGATCCTAACTGCTTCAAACATCAAAATCTTCATCAGACATCCGGATCAGGTATTCTTCTTATTCTTCCTTAATTTTTTTGTTTTTCTATCTTAAATTTGTTCTCTGTATTTAGTAAATCTGCACTTTCATTTAGATTAATTTAGACTCATTTGGCCAAACCTAGGATATGAATGCTTAAGGTTAAAAACGAACACATAAAAACACATTCCAAACCTAGGCGTGGAAACTGCCATTAAATGTTTCTTGGTGAACCCACCATCCGTCAAAAAATCATCAAAATACACCTCCCTTGAGAGGCGAGACCTTCACAAAGTCCTCTCAGTCCGAGGTACCATGACATCCTTTTCCCATCCCCCTTCCGGGCATGGATCCTATAGCCTGAAGGTAAGGATGCAAAAAATTTGGAGCGATACATTTTGGTGAACCCGACGTGAATGCATCATAACATTTTGAAAACAAAAACAAAAACAAAAACAAAAAAAAAAATAGAACAACTAAAACTTAGATGCATTTTTAAACATTTAAAGTTTAAAATCATGTTTAGATGGTAGCTCCTAAGAAAATATTAGTAGTTACTATAAATGTAGAAAACCAATTAGCAGCCATTGAAATCAACTCTATGCTTAATGTGCCTGAAACAAGTAGAAATCAATTCCTGTGGAACGAACTTGATAGAAGACTTAGTCTCATCTCATCTATGTCCACACAACTTAAGCAAATCAAGAGGCTAGTCCTAGATAGAATCTTGGATCCTCATCAACTAGTTTTTTATCATGAACTTCAGAGAGCCTGCCATAGATGGTTAGCTTATAGGATAGCTCTAGTATCTTCAGAATTGTTCACCTTCGAGGAATACCTCGAGAATGCAGCCATTGTACACCAGTTCCTAGGTTGTGTAGAAGACCAAGAGGTTGTTCTTACATATATGGAAATATGGAATAGAGTTTTGCAAGCTGTGCTATATCGAGAGTATTGCCATGAGCTTTACTTTTATCAACCAGAATCTGAGACAGATAATATCACTATAGCTCTTTTCATCAAATTTTTAAAACAAAACTTTCAATTTGAAGAAGAACACTTCATGACTCCTGAACAACTCGAGCCTATTAATGATATTTATAAATTATTTATAGAAAACTAGATTATTACTTTTAGTCTTATTTCTTGCATTTATTGTGTTGATTGTCTTTACAATATTATTTCAAAAACAAAGAAAAACTAAAAAACATAGCAAAAACTTAAACATTTCATTTCAAATATTGTAGTATGTATATAGTAAATATATACCTCTTAATTTGTTGCATATATATATATTTGCTGAAATCAAAATTTAGTACTATGCCTAAACTTAGGAATGGTAAAGAAACTTTAGGAGAAGAAGAATATTGGTTACAAGATACAACTGGAAACCCAAATGTCCTTCCTGAAGATCCAACTTCGGAAGGAAAAACTCTAGTTCAACCAGAAGATGACCTAGGTGAAGATAAGGAACAAGAAGGAAGTGTTAAAGAGGATGGATCCTCATCCCCTAGAGTAGCTCCAAATGGAACTATTGCTTTTGACAACATAGATCATTTCAAGAAATTTCTTAGTGATAACATTGATGACCTTAATGTGGCAATTCGTATTGATAAAGGGCAAATTAGTGACACTCAGGCAGCTTTGGAACATATGTATGATGTGCGCATTAATCCCTTATCTTTCATTGATCAAGAAAGTGATAAGGTTGGACCATCCAATACGGATATGGTCTCTATGATTCAAAACATGTCAAAACAATAGGCTATCCAACCTCCTAAGGAACCTGTTATTCAACCTAAAATCATTCCCACAAAAAAGAAACCTTCCTTCACTAATTTATTTCGTCAAACTATTGAGCAATATGCTTCAAGTAAACAAAAACCTAAAACGAAGCCAAATACAAATTTTCAACAATCTGAAATACATCATAATACAACTTCAAAATTCCTTCATAATACTTTTCCTACCAATAATTTGCACAATAGTAACATGGCATCTAATCTTCATGTTCTGCCATCATATGCCCATAAAACCCATGTCAATGCCCTATCGAACCAATGTGGGGGGCAAACTAGTAATCTGGAAGCCATGGTGAAATAGTTAGCTTCGTGTATGGACTAGATAGATCCCTACCGTCCTTCATATAATTATCGAGAGATATGTAGTCAACCTTTGGATCCCATAGTTGTAGCTCAACCATACCCTAAGCATTTTCCCATGCCTATATTGCCTATATATAAAGGAACCGAAGATCCCATAGAGCATCTTCACATGTTTAGGATAGCATGTCATGACATATCGCATGATGACTTGCTATTATTAAAAATGTTCCCAAAAAGTTTAGGTGGAATGGAATTAGAGTGGTACTATCAATTGCCCACTCATTCTTTGAGAAACTTCGAAGAAACAGTAGAATCATTTGTCCATCAATTTAGTGCCTACATCGAGAGGCATGTAACTATTAAAGATTTATACAATTTAAAACAAGACAAAGATGAATTTTTTGCCGATTTCTTAGCTAGATGGAGGCAATTGACAAGAAAATTGCACTTTGTGCTACCTTATAGGGAAATGTTGGACATTTTCATCAACAATTTACAAGAACAAATATCTTATGAGCTATCGACTGCTACCTTAACTACCTTCGATCAAGCTATAGATTTAGCTCGAAGAGTAGAAGATGCCCTCATTAGGAGAGGCCAACTTAGGAAGAAGGATGATGAGAAAACATCCAAAAATCAATATAAAAACAAATAAGTCATTGGTGATGGAGTCACTGACAGAAAAAATGTTGCTAATATCAATGCAACAAAGACAACAGAAAAATTTATATTGAAACCTCCTGGCAAGCCTCCTCAAGAATTTACTAGATTAAACCAACCCTTATCAACTATTTTACCTCAATTACTTGAAAGAAGTTTGATCCAATTACCAGCTATCTGGGAACCTGATCCAACTATACCCGGATACAGAGCTGACTTACACTGTGATTTCCATAGAGGACCTAGACATTCTACCAACGCTTGTAAAAGGTTGAAACATAAAATACAAGATTTGATTGATAATAAAGAAATGGAGGTGCAAGCCTTCCAACCTAAACAAAACCCTCCTAATAATACTCAAAATACCATTCCCCAAAATCAAAATCATAATGCCAATCAAACTCTAGACATATTTCAACACCCTTTACCACGACATGGTAAAGAGGTAGCCAATCAAATCAAACATCATAATGTTCCCCCTCCTACCCTATATGTAGGAACCATTAGCGGACAATTACCTGTTCAGGATTCTCAAATATTTGACACAACCTTATCCCTGGTTACGACCAGGCCCTTACATAATTTTCAAACTTCTGATTCTAGTGATATATAATCAGATAGTGAAATTGAACTAGACATTACTTCAAACCAATCGAATAGTTCTGAAAATGAATCAGATCCTATTCAACTTTGTCACAGATGCTATGGTTCCAGAAGAACCATTTCCTAGACGAGTTACTACTCGACCTTCTTCTAATATATTCCTTTCTAATTAACAAGCCATAAATGCTCAACCAAGACCAGTTCAACGTCTTCATTATAACATTATAGGTACCATTGGATTCATCACCCGACAACAAGCTCAAAATTCCCAACAAGAACCAAACCAGAACGATGGATCGGCTCCATTCGTTTTGAAAAACCCCACTAAAGGGAATCATGCTCCTATTGTTCAACCTAAACCCCCTTACAATATTAATGAGCAATTGTCCAATACTACGGCCAGAATTTCCCTTTTGGATTTATTAAGATCCTCTCCCACCCATAGGGATGAGTTGATGCTTACATTGATCCAAATGATGGTACCTCAAAACATTCAACCTGAAGCTATGGCCAATACTATCATCACTCGAGAGATTGATTGTATTGACTTTCGGGATAAAGATATCCCACAACATAGTTTACATAAGGATAATCCCTTATACATTACTGCTCTAATTGGAGATGTAGCTATCAAAAGAGTTTTGATTGATAATGGCTCATCTCTAAACATTTGCACTTTTGACCTCTACCAACGATTTGGCTTTAGAAGTGATGAAATGAAGAAAACTGATATGATTATCAACGCTTTTAATGACGAAACACAAGAAATGTGTGGAGTTATTACCCTCCCATTGCAAGTTGGTCCTAGAACCCTAGAAACAACCGTGTTTATTGTACATTGCCCAGCATCATAAAATATACTTTTGGGTCACCCTTGGATCAATGCCATGCGAGCGGTCCCATCAACCTTACACCAATGTGTTAAATTTGAGTTTAAAAATCATTTGGTCACTATCCATGGTGACCCTAGACCTTTTGATATGTGTGCTTTGGTAGAACCCATGGGAGTGCAATTTTGCCCTGCTCTGTCGTCCACACATCCTAGTTCTTATTTTTCATCTAAAACTGTGAAACACACACCCATAACTTCACCTATTTCCCCTCCATTAATTTCATCCTCCTATATAGACCAACAACCCTCTAAAAAAATCACTCTAGAACCTCAAAAAGATCTTAAATCTACAACCAATCCTTCAAGTTCTATCCCTATAAATTCAAAACCTATAGACACATCTATCATTCCTCCCACATCTAAAGATATAGGTAATAAGCCTTCTACATCTTATGCCCTTTCTGATGAACTTTTACCAGATTTATCCACAACCTTAATATCAAAAAAAATAAATGCTTTCATGCAAGATTCAATTCTTTTAAATAAATTGCCACCATCTCCTCGTACTTTGGGCCTCCCACAACCTATGGGAGTACTTACCAAGTCGAGATTTGTGCCTTCATTTATAAAGGATATGACTGGGGAAGAATCCCTCGAAATATCAAAACTCATCATGAAGGATATGCTCGGTGTTAGTTTACCAATGATTATATTAAAGCTAAGCCCATGATGCTTAAAATGGGATATAAAGGGAAAGGCTTGGGACCTTTCCAAAATGGCATGAAAGAACCTTTCGAGGTAGAACCGTGGCCTGCTCGCTGTGGTGTGGGCCTATTTCCTAGTAAGGTTCAACCCTTTCCTTTTGAATATGATGATCAACTCATATGTTATCAAGATTATTTGGATAGGCATGTTGATTTGCCTCTTAAAAATCAATCGTTTTCATGCAACATGCTATCCATAGCTTACCCTGAAATGATTGTCGACCCCGATGAAGAGTTGGAAGGAGATATCTTCCATGATGTCTCTGTTGAAGAGATGTTACACAATGGATTTTATTTTGATGGTTCTATACCAACTATAGCCCAACTTGAGGCCACTAATCCTCAAGATGAATTATCTAAATTAACCTTACAAGAATTACAAAAATTGGGCGTTTCACCCGCCCCACCTAATTTTGAAAGAGATCTACACATGGAGGTAGAAAACGTCATTAAAATTAATATTGGAACTGAGGACAATCCTCACATAATCAATATTGGATCATAATTAATTCAAGAAAAACAAGAACAATCCATTGCATTTCTTAAAGGGTATGAAGATGTCTTTGCTTGGACATATGAAGATATGCCAGGTCTAGACCCTTCTGTAGTCATGCATCATCTAGTGGTCCATCCGGATGCTAAACCTGTTAAACAAAAACTTAGAAAAATGCATCCCAAAGTGGCTCTGCTAGTCAAAGGGGAGTTAGAAAAACTCTTGAATGTTATGTTTATACAAGCTATTGATTATGCGGAATGGATCTCAAATGTAGTTCCAGTCACCAAGAAAGAAGCTACCAAAGTTAGGGTTTGCACAGATTTTAGAGATATTAATGCTACATGCCCTAAATATGACTTTCCTCTTCCAAACATGGATCAAATCATTGACTTTACTGTCAGGAGTGGGATGATGTACTTAATGGATGGATTCTCCGGTTATAATCAGATCAGGATAGCTCTCGAAGATCAGGCTAAAACAGCCTTTATTACCCCCTGGGGTACCTTTTGCTAGAAAGTGATGCCATTTGGCTTAAAGAACGTAGGTGCAACTTATCAACGAGCTATGACCTATATTTTTCATGATATGATGCATGATATCCTACATGATTATGTAGATGATATTATAGCTCTTTCTATTATTGAAGATAATCATTTAGATGATTTGAGAAAAGTTTTTAATCGATTACGAGAATATCTTATTCGATTAAATCTAGAAAAATGTATATTCGGAGTTAAGTTCGGTAAACTATTAGGGGTTTTAGTTTCTTTACATGGTATTGAAATCGACCCTCTCAAGATTACGGCCATCACTGATATGCCCGCACCTACTAATATATCTAAATTACAAAGTTTACAAGGTAAACTTCAAGCTATCCGTCGCTTCATTGATAAGCTGGCAGACAAAACTGGTCCCTTTCTTAAACTCCTTAAGAAGGATGTCCCTTTTAATTGGGACATCGAATGTAGAGAAGCTTTTGAACTTCTCAAACAATACCTCCTTAATCCACCTGTGCTTTCACCACCTAAACCTGATCACCCATTTCTCCTATATATTTCAGCTTCATATTCTGCCTTAGGAGCTATGTTAGCTCAACTTGATGATGAAAAGCGAGAACGTGCTAATTATTACATTAGCCGAACCTTCATCAGTTATGAAACCCGCTACACAAGCATTAGAAAAACTATGTCTAGCCGTCGTGTTTGCTACGCAAAAATTATGACACTATATGCTTAGTCAAAAAACTTATGTCATTGCTTAATACGATCCCTTGAGGTATCTCATGAGTCGACCTTATTTATTGGGTCGCACAGCCAAGTGGGTTCTTGCTCTAAGTGAGTTTGATCTCATATTCATAGGACAAAAGTCTGTTAAGGGTCAAATCATAGCATATCAATTAGCTGCTGCACCCTTAGAGTCTACCCATCCCCTCATCATCAAATTTCCTGATGAATGCCTTCAATTAGAGGCCGACCATACTGAACAATGGTCCTTATACTTTGACGGAGCCTAATGCATGAGTGGGGCTGGTGCGGGTATTATTTTCATATCCCCACAAAAACATCTTATTCCTCTGTCCTTCAAATTGACATTTGTTTGCACCAACAATACTGTTGAGTATGAATCTCTAATCCTTGGATTATGAGCTACCCTAGCATTAAAAATTAAACATATTTTAGTTTTTGGTGATTCCCAACTGGTTATAAACCAAATTAATGAAGTTTATCAAACCAGAGATGATAAACTGTGCCCATATAAGGCCTATGTTTTACAATTAATGTCTTTATTTGATCAAGTTACCTTGGAAGCTATTCCTCGAACTAGCAACCGTGTAGCTGATGCTATGGCCGTAGCTGCATCTCTCCTGCCCTTGGAGTTAGATGACGAATATTCCACTATCATTATTCATCGACTCCAGGAACCCGCTTCAAATAAGTCATGCTTAGAGCCTTTGGATGTGTTTCTAATCAATGAAACTACTCCCGAACCTTGGTATACAAACATATTTGATTTTCTCCAAAATGGGACTTTCCCTGCCAATTCTAATAGAAACCAGCGTCGGTTATTACATCGACGAGCAAGTCGATTTGTAATAATTGGCAATACTTTATATAGGAGATATTTTGAAGGTATCCTATTAAGATGTTTAAACTTAGAAGAGTCTAAATCAGCCTTGAGTGAAGCCCATGATGGATCTTGTGGAGGACACTTTAGTGGTAGTGTCATTGCTAAAAAGCTCCTTCGGATAGGATACTTTTGGCCTACCATGGAAACGGATGCACATGAGTATGTGCACCATTGCGACAAGTTCCAGAAACATGCTAACCTTGTCCATGCGCCTGCCCAAGAACTACAGGTTATTTCATCTCCTTGGCCCTTTTCTAAATGGGGTTTAGACATTATTGGCAAAATCAATCCGGTGTCATATGATGGACACAAGTTCATCATAACCACCACTGAGTATTTCACGAAGTGGGTAGAAGCTATGCCTTTAGATTCCTGCACTGGCACACAAGTCTCTAAATTTATTTTTAATCAAATCATTTGTAGGTTCGAAATTCTTGCAAATCTCATCTCAGACAATGGAACTTGTTTCAAAAATAAAGATGTTAAAAAATTATGCTAAAAATATAAGATTCAACATCGCTGGTCCACTCCCTATTATCCTCAGGGTAATGGTCAAGCAGAAGCATCTAACAAAATCTTAATCAAAATTCTCAAAATATTGGTCAATAAAACTGGTCGTGACTGACATATTCAATTATACCCAACCTTGTGGGCCTATCGAACTAGTGTTCGAACCCCCATGGGAACTTCACCATTTGTTTTGGTTTATGGTGCTGAAGCAGTTTTTCCATTTGAATTGGAAGTTCCTTCTTTGGCTCTGCTACTTCAAGATACCGAAGTAGGAGATGAATATCGAGCTGGCAGACTCAATCAGCTGGAACTCCTAGATGAAAAATGCATCAATGCTTTGGAGCATCTTCGTGCTTACCAAAACAAGCTTAAAATATCATATGCTAATAAAGTTCGTCATCGATCCTTTGAGATCGGTGACCTTGTTTTAAAAGAAAATCAAAAAAATACAAATGCAACTAAGGACCTTAAAGGTAAATTTGAGCCCAACTGGCTTGGACCATACATTATTATTGCTAAATTTGAATCAGGAGCATATAAATTATCTACCTTAGATGGTAAAGAACTTAAAGAACCCATGAATATTTTGCATCTTAAACGTTACTATGCATAAATTTGGTCATTTCATCCTTGTATATATTTGTTTAAAATATTTCAAAATTACTATCTTGTATTTCTTTCAAATTTATAAAAATCCAAAAACATCAAAAACATTCATAATCATCAAAAATCTTCAAAACTATTTGTTGCATTTATTTATGGCACTTGTTAAATTTTTTGCTCAAAAACAAAAATAAAACCAAAAATCACAATAATGATAAAAATATAAAAATAGCAATATGCTTGACTCTTTCGAAACCAAAATAATATAAAGAAGAAAGAGGGAGTCAACATTCTCAAAACTTCTCAAACGTGTTTATATATATTTTCTTACAAATGTTGCAGTTAAATGTTTCAAATTATTTTTGATAAATTAGCATTTATTTGGAATCCCTCACTTGCACACTCACAAAAATAAATATCTTGATTTTATCTGGCATGATTACTAATCTCTCTTATATCAAAGTCCACAAAGTTCAATTAAATAAAGTTGAGCATAGAGAATTGATCTTGTTATTTACTTAAACCAAGCACATCCTTTCACAATAAAATGATTATATTTGTAATGTCCATGCTATGCTACATAGTAGAAGTGGTTTCTTGAGCGAAAAGTTTCCCCTGCTATCCTATCATGCACATGGTCTAGAATCTTTGAGAATTGGCAAAAGGACAAGCTCACCCCTACCCAGAATAAAAATCCCTTGCTCTACAGCTAATCCGAGCAAGTATCCCTAGCAAAGAAAAAGAAAAGAAAAGTTCAAGAAAAAGAGAAAAAGAAAAATATTATTTTATATCATTACAGCAATATTTCAAGTACTATCTCAAAAAAATCAAGCAAACAAAAATACAAAAGAAAAAGAAGCAAAGTTCAAAAGCAAAATAAAGCAGAAAGCAAGAAAGCAATAAAATCCCTTTCCCTACCCTTTGAAAATAAAAGAAGGGTTGATGAGCTTGAATCCCTAGAATTCTCAATTATTCAAAAACTGTGAGGTAAGCCCCATAACAGTTGGTTTGTGCCCAACCCGCTTGGCCTTGGGTAACTCCTAGCGTGGTGATATGTCTGTCACATTAGCGACCTTCTTTTGTACAGACCTATGTCTACTTATGGATTAGCTAGCTCTTGATAATCTGACCTACATAGTAGTCTAGTATGGTTATATGCATCTACATCATGGTTAATGAACACTTATCTGGTTTTTTCAAATCACTTGTATCATATTATCTTGCTCAAAACTGGTAAATGCACAAAGCAATTGCACACACATTTGTATTTGAGAGATTTTGTGTATCATTATGATAAATCAAGATCAGAAATGAATTCACATATGCACATGGGATTCCTTATAAATCTAACTTTTGTCTTCAAAATACTTTGAAATATTATTTTTGCAACTTGTTTGGAATAAATCAAGTACAGATTGTTTACCATAAAGACAACTATATAATAGAAAAATCAAAAATTTCTTTCAAAATATACACTCAAAACATATATATCTGGTTGACTTTTGTGACGATGGTATAGTTCCAAAACCAAAATTGGAATTTTATGCCTAGCGCAAGTCCTCATTTTCATATTTTCTATTTATCAAAAATCAACCATGCAATAAAACTATCTTTTTTTGGATTTTCGTGATGATGGTATAAGTCTATACCTACATATTCTATGCCTAGCGCAAACCATCATAACAATTTTTATTCCCCATTTAAAATCATGAAAACCATATGACTTAAATCATTATTTTACACAAATTATGCTTTTAAAAAAGCAAAACCATTTTCATTATTTCATGTCATTATGTCAACCTTCAATTTTGCAAAGATGGTATAATTCCTAAAGAATTATCCAAAATTTTATCACACTTAGGAATTTATGCCTAGCAAAAATCATTTTAACATTATTTCATGCATACTATTTTCATGAAAATCTGAAAACAAACCATCATCATTTGCACTATTGCACCAAAGTCTTAAGACAGTCTCTTAAGCACTCTTTTACTTTTAACAATATTTCTATAAATGGGACTAGCTTGACGACCGAGTGAGCAGCAACTCCATGAAATGGTCTATACTAGCAACAATGTCCTTTGAAATTATTGTTAGAAGTATCTTTTTATTTTTTATCACATTTCATCACAAACAATCAATTTGTTACATCAAATTATTTCATTTAAAATATTATAGCATGACATCAAAGTTATAAATTTTCAAAACAACATAATTTTATGAATCCTCAATCCAATTATCAAATTAATCAATCAAACATAAAAGCATCATAAGCATACACATAATATAAGTCATATGATCAATAACATATCATATATATGTCAACAGTATATATACATCATCAAAACTGGATTGGTATGCCACAATCTGTACCTCGGCATACTCAATCCTCTATCAACAAAAAAATAATAATACAATGTCAGTCTGTACAAAGCTATGCAGCCCTCTAGCCTCGACAGCCCCTTGAGATCTTTGCCTCATCTCCTCCCCTGCCTTGAGGTGGACGAGGTGGCCCCATCGCAGTCTGAGTAGTCCTAGTCCTGGACCGAGACGTGGTCCTCGACGACCTAATCCTGATCAGATCTGCAATGTTGGCTGGCAGGGGTAGTCTGTTCGCCTCTGGCACCAGCTGATAATACAATGTCTGATAGAAAGTGAGTTGGGTGATAGCCCGTGTCAGCTCTCTAGAGCTCACCCCTCTGCCCCATGCCCTGAGGCATGCAATATCGTCTCGTAGTTGTGCCACCTCAGCTCGGTGGCATACAGCCTCATCCTGTAGATTCTGCACTTGTGCCTAGAGACGATCTCTCTCTGCCCGAAGAGTAGCCATCTCACTACTCTCTCCTATGTCAATGCCCTTGCCCTTATCGGGTGATGGTTGTCTCTCCCTCTGTGGATATGGGGGTCTTGCCTCCCTCCTCTCCCTTTGCCACGGCCTCTCTTGTGCCTGTGGCCTCCTCAGCTCTCTCCCGCCATGACCCTGGGCCACCTCCATCACTGCCTAGCGTCACCTCCCTATCTGACACACAACCACATGTATCAGACCCTACACCCTCGTCATCTAAGGAGGGCGGATGCCTACGTACAAGGCATTATAGCCATCGACTACCCCTACATTGTCACCATCCACTGGCTGGATGGGGGCATCGTCTGCGTCCTGGCTCTAGAACCGTTGCATGTCTGGAGCCCCACTAACTGTGGTGTTATCCCGGACAGTTTGATAAAACTCATAATCCCTCAGAGATGAGATCCCCTACTGTAGACCGAACTGACACAAAACTCGATCATAGCGGTGGAGCTCTACCTATCCCCTCTCCATCCATAGCCAGAAAACTCGCCTGATGCAAGCCAACTCATGTCCATCCTCGGCCCACCCTGGATGCTCCCTCCATGGCCTCCAGGTGATCTGGTCTGGGACTAAGTCATCCAATAGTCTCCGGGACATAAGGAGGTCGATCTGCCATTGTGACCCTCTTCGAAGCCACCAATAGAAGACTCGAGGCCTATCCTTGTCTACCCCTGTCATAGGAAGCCCTACCGGCCTTCGCACTGCAATGTGCTCCCAGCACCAAACCTGTAGGAGCGATGTCATCACCAGACATCGGTCACCCTTATACACGACCCCATACAGGATCCTGTACAATCGGCATAATACATAACTGCCCCAAGAGAACCTGTAGCTGTGATCCCGCATATCGTAGATCACATATGCCAGCATCCACGACACCCTGCACCCGCTCTGGTGGCATAGCAAAAGTCCACCAACCACTCCAGCTAGCACTCGTGTGAGTCTAGATGCCCCAGGAATTTGGCACAATGCCTCGATATTAACTCTGCCCTTCTCCAGGGCAAAGCTCGGGTCACCACACAATCATCCCATAGCGTGGCCCTGATTGGCCGTAGGAGTGATCAATAATCCTTGTATGGGGATTCTCAGAATCCTCCATACATCCTCTAGATCGGGAGTCATCTCCCCTATCGATAGCCAAAAACATGAGGAACCCGGATACCATCTCTCTACTAGTGCTGTTAGTAGCCCCATATCTGTGGACACCTGTGGCATCTCTGCCACATGCTGTAAGCCGACCTATGCCAGCTGATCTCGCTCTGCCTATGTGAGAGCGGCCAAATCATCCCTCAAACCTCCATATTTCCATTCCCTGCTCTTTAGCAAACCTCTCTGCAAACATAAACAACAAACAATCATTAATAAATAATTCAAGTAATTAATAATGCAAGTTAAAATTCAATTTTTGCAATTGATGATATCGCCCACTATTGGACGATATCGTCCCAAATTTGAGCAGAATCGTCTCCGATTTCACAAGCCAAAATCGTCTCTAATTTGATGAAATCGTCCCCCTTTTGCCGATTTCGCCCTTGGACGAAATTGAGACGATTTCGTCGAAATCAGGACGATTTCGTCCCGACAATTTCGACGGCCCAAAAATGGCCGTGATGCTCAAAATTCATCTAAAAATTACCTACAAAGCATGTAAAATTAAATTAAAGCATTCTAGTTAAGTCTAGACTCTTACTCGTAGACCGCGTCGGACCTCTGTCAATCTGTGCATCGTCTCCACCATTTTTGCTTCAAAGCTCTAAAAAACCAGAAAATGAACAGTAAAAATGAATTAGGGTTTTACCCTATTTTTCTTAATTTTATTCAAAAATAATTTTTTGCTTTTTCGCGTTTTTACCTCAAACGTTCGATTTGGGTAAAAACACGGAGGGGGCACAATAGTAAGCTATCGTACGATTCGACCAAGAATCGTCACCTAAAAAATGGAAATAATTTTTGTTTTCTCGTAGATCAAGAAAAACTCATCTTTAACGCATTTTCTTTAGAAAATTTTCTAAAAAGGGGGCAAAATGTAGCACCCTAAAATTGGCGCAGTAAAATTATCATAATTACATTCACCTTAGTAAATAATTTAAAATTCAAATTTAACCTCCCAAACCGCCCGTTAACCGTCGGGTAATCCATTTCCCCCTTTTTTGTGCCATTTTTAGAGGTTGTTTTGACCATTTGATGATATCGTCATCGATCAGACGATATCACCCCAGATCTGACGATTTTGTCTAGGCTAGGACGTCCAGACGATCTTGTCACAAAACTGATTTTGCAAAATTAGCTTCTATTCTAACAGGCCTCTAATCTTGGCAAAAGCGTGTATGCGCCATTAGAGACCCTCCCCCATTGGAGATCTCCCAAATAGGGATGATCTCCAACCTCCTAACTACTCCCCTAAGCCTATTTAGTCCCTAGGACCTTCCCTTCCCAACCCTTGGCTGAAATTCTCTGTAACCTAGCTTCATGCACATTAAATCATCCTAAGTTTTCATTTGCAGTAGTCCTATATCAATTTTGTTGTAGGTATCATCTTGTTTTTCAGTCGGAGCAAGCATACATCGTCGTCGATGAACCTGTTCAAATCAAAGGCGATCCTATCGAATTAGAGACGATTTTGTACTGATGCGAGACGATCTCGACTGCAGTCCACATTGAGGCAATCAGTGCCATAAGTTTGCATTTCTTCACCTTTTCTCTGTTGTTTTATTCTACAAATTAGCTAGTTTATTTGATATTTTATGTTATATTGCATTTTGGTGTTCACCCATCTAGATCAAAGGCATAATTAATCCATAATTGTGATTTAATTAGCATCATTCATACATGTTTCGCTCTTTAAGTTTTAGTTCAGTGTTGTCACTATAATTTTGCATAGTTTCCCTCAACTAGAACAGTAGTATTCTTTGTATTTTGCATCTGTTCTTTTGTTTGCAGGTCTCTAACGGATTCGTCTGATGAATTCATCAGATCTCAGATGATCTTGTCTGATCTCAGATGATTCTATCGAATTTCGGATGATCCTGACTGCTTCAAACATCAAAATCTTCATCAGACATCCGGATCAGGTATTCTTCTTATTCTTCCTTAATTTTTTTATTTTTCTGTCTTAAATTTGTTCTCTGTATTTAGTAAATCTGCACTTTCATTTAGATTAATTTAGACTCATTTGGCCAAACCTAGGATATGAATGCTTAAGGTTAAAAACGAACATATAAAAACACATTCCAAACCTAGGCGTGGAAACTGCCATTAAATGTTTCCTGGTGAACCCACCATCCGTCGAAAAATCATCAAAATACACCTCCCTTGAGGTGCGGGACCTTCGCAAAGTCCTCTCAGTCCGAGGTACCATGACATCCTTTTCCCATCCCCTTTCCGGGCACGGATCCTATAGCCTGAAGGTAAGAATGCAAAAAATTTGGAGCGATACAGATCCAAAAGCATTCACACACTTCATGGGACACATGCAACAGTTCCAGGAACCAGTAATATAATTTCATGATCATGAAGTCAAGATGGTTTCCACTATCATGGTAGACTCACTGATCCATATTATTACATGTGTAAACCATAAACCTTTCAAGCAGGTATTTATTGATATAGGATCATCAATCAACATTATAAAGACCAAGGCATTGACACATTTGAAGTTTATAAAATCATATATTGTACCTTTTGCTTTTACCTTGAGAGAATTCAATGATGTGTTGTGCTCAATGGTAGGTACCATAGTTCTTCCGATCTAGGTTGGACTGAAGACCATCCCTATGATGTGTCATGTGATTGAAGGTGCCATGCAATACAACATCCTTTTATGGAGGCCTTGGATATGAGAAGTGCATTGTGTCCCCTCTATTCTCCATCAGTGTATCAAATATGTACATGAGGGACAGGTTCACATGGTGCCTTCCAATGAGGAACCATTTAAATAAGTGAATCTAGCAAAATTTCTAGGGAATTTTTTGCTCCCCTCAATGCACTTGGATATACAGTCTACATCACTGATCCAATATCCAGGAGGTAAAATAAGAGAAGTGTGTGCTAAACCAAAAAATTTTGCATCCCAATGATCAAAGTATACAATCGTTGCATCTACCAGACCCTCTGCATCTATAACATGTTGGGATGATGATAAGATAAAAGCTAAAATGGGTAAAAAAAAGAATCTACTATCCAAACTAGTTGTGATCGAGGTTCCTACTCCCATGGAAATAGAGAATGCTCCAGTAGGAGTTGAAGAGGCACCTCAACCTACTTTACCTACATCTTTAGTAGGGTCATCTGCATCCTAGGTGACCATTCACTTGGTTAATCCTAGATTGGGGGAATATATTGTGCAGAATGTGACATTTACTTCGATCATTGAGACTGCACAAGACATGGGCTGACCACAAGCCCATCATTTTCCTATAGGGATGATGGTACCACTAGGGGTACCTCCTAACCAAACTAATTTGATCTATGGAGGGCTTGACCATCTTGTATCTCACACTTCCATGGATGAAGATGATGATGAGCCATTGACCATGAATTTTCATTATCTTTCCAACCCAGAGTATGCCTTATGATATTTTGAGTGTTACCATTTGCATGGTTACGAGCTTGGATTGTTTGAGCAGGGGTGTAAGAGGCCATATGAACCTTAGTATTAGTTACCTACAGATAGGTTTGGGTTAGGATACCATATTGGAGGACATTTTGAACTTCTCGTGGCATCTTTAGACCACCTATACCATAGTCTAGGGGTGAAGTTGACTTCAATGATTATCACCCTAATCCTGCCTCTTGTTGGAGATATAACCGAATAGTATCTTATGTTACTATAGGACCACTCGAGACATATCATGAAGATATCTTTGTGGAGACTAGTACAAAGCACATACCAAGAGAAAACTTGGATGAAAAAATCCATGCAATGGCCAATGACATAGGCCTATAGATGCAAACCATTAGTATAATGATTGATGTTGAATTAGAGGATCACTCTGATGAAGAGAGTGCAAAATACATATTTGAGATAGGTGGACCAATTTTCATATATGAGATTGATGACGATGGTGAGTCCTTAAACGATGAACGATTTGAGGATGAGACTGAGTTGGCTTATCTAGGCCCTCTTAATTTATGTCATCTATTACCTTCAAAGACAATTATTGAGGATAATCAAAACTTCACAGATGATAGCGGTTATCGAAAGTGGGATTTCATGGGGCCCCGCCTTCCTAATAACTCGATTCTAGTCAATAATGGTGAAGGTCTCTATTACGATAGTGACGATGAAGATAAAATAGATAAAATATACTTGGGGCCTCCCTACTTACGTCATCTTAATGCACCATACACTGCAATGTATATGCGTAGAGCTATCAATATGAATTCTCACCTCAGAGGAAGACCACCTAATTTGGATAGGATTTATCATATGGTCTTTCTGCTCCACCAACATTCAGAGAGCTCCTTGAGCCTAGCAATCCTGTTCTCGATTCTATTCATAGATCGGATCCAGATATCCCCATACCCCCAAATCCACATCTCGGGGATGGAATTTCTATCAATATAGAGTCACATGCACATGGTCCTGGAGACATGATCCATTCCATCAATATGATCTCCATTGATTTGACCACTCCACTTCACATCCAGTCGATGCTTTCAAATCGTTGCACCTAAATGTAGATGCTATTGATTGGGATCATGCTAACTCACCACTAGATCTTGGATATTTCTTCCCTAATGAAGAAATGTTGCAACATTTTCATTTTATGCCAGGTTGTGCACACGATGTGTATCATGCTAAGGATGCTTCCAATGCAAAACCCATAAACCCAGTGGATGACATCCAATTGATCCCTACACCTCATCATATTGAGGAGGGATACCACATGTCAGTATAGGAAACCTTCAAAGTGGATATCAGTGATGATACCACCAATCCAAGGGAGGTCAAATTTGGAGAAATTTTATCTCCTTATGAGTGTGACAACCTCATCCCTCTATTGAGAGAGAGACCTACTCTTTTTTCTTGGACTTACAAGGACATGCCAGGTATAGATCTAAAATTGGTTACTCATAAACTATTGCTAGATTTGTCAAAGAATCCAGTCAAGTAGAAACTCAAGAAGATGCATTCAACAGTAGCCTTAATGGTAAAAGATGAATTGTAGAAGCTTTTGGATGTAGAGTTCATCATTTCCATTGACTATTCGGAATGGGTATCAAACATGGTACCTATAGGAAAACCTGATGGAAGGATCCATATTTTTATAGATTTCAGAGACCTCAATAAGGCAACACCAAAGGATTCATTCCCGTTGTTGAACATTTTTCGCTCTTGTAGACACAACTATGGGTCATGAAATGTTCTCTCTAATGGATGGTTTTTTTGGTTATAACTAAATCTGGATTAAGCCCGAAGACTAGCATAAAACCGCATTCATAATGCCATGGAGGAAATTTTACTATAAGGTTATGCCACTTGGTCTTAAAAATGCTGGTGCTACATATCAGTGGGCTATGACATATATCTTTCATGACTACATGCATAAGATCTTATAATATTACATCGATGAATTATTGGTGAAGTCATTGCTATATTCAGAGCATTCTTAGGTCCTAAGAAGGGTCTTCAATCACCTGATAGAGCATAATATTAGGTTGAATCATAAGAAGTGTGTATTTAGTGTAACTTTAGAAAATATCTTAGGATTCATCATTTCAAAGTGAGGCATCGAAGTTGATCCAGCAAAGGTAAAGGTAATTTTAGAAATGCGTCCACCCATGAATATCAAAGAATTAAGAAGACTTCAAGGCAAAGTATCATCCATAAAGTGATTTATCCAATAGTTATCGGATAAATGTCGACCCATGAATAAACTTCTACACAAGGGAGTTTCATTTAATTGGGACACGGACTATCAAGCAGCCTTTTTTGAGATTAAGAAATACCTGGCAACGTCGCCAGTACTAGCTCCACCAAGACCAACGGAGCCTTTTTTGCTATATATATCAATGACTAATTTTACATTAGGGACTATGTTAGCCCAAAAGAATGTGCAAAACAAAGAGCAAGTCATATATTACATTAGCCAAACCTTGGTGAGTTATGAGCTAGGATATGCATATGTGGAAAAACTATGTTTAGCAATAGTATTCACTACAAATAAATTCCGACATTATATGTTAAGTCATACGACATATGTCATATCAAAACAAAATCCTTTGCAGTATATGATGAGCAATAAATATTATAATACACTTACTGCAAAGTGGATCATGTTATTGATAGAATTTGATCTAGAATTTATTAGCTAGAAGTCCATTAAGGGATAATTCATACTTGATCAACTTGGTGAGGCACCTCTTGAAAATAGTAGATCCATCACCATTGATCTTACTGATGATGCATTTTTTACCTTATCAAAAGTTCCCAAACCCAAAGAATCAGATAACAAAGTTGATATGACCTTGTTCTTTGATGGTTTGAAGTGTGAGAAAGGGGGTGGTATAGGAATAGTGTTTTCACAATGCAAGGTGGTCCTATGCCCTTGTCATTCAAGTTGAATTTTCCTTGCACTAACAATAACATTGATTACAAAGCCCTAATTTTAGACCTCCAAATAGCTATTTCCATGAAGATTAAAAGGTTAAATATCTTTGGTGACTCCCTTCTCATTATTAACCAGGTGAAGGGACTTTTTCAATTCAATGTCCCATTCTGAAGTCTTACAAAGATCTTGTTGATACATATTTCGCTCAGTTGGAATGGTATGACATCAAGGCAATCCCTCATTCTTCAAATAGATTTGTAGATACTATGGCATCTTTGGGATCCTTAATTCCTCATAATCTATCTACTGATTTTATTACCATCCACTTAAAAATGTTGTCACACTCTACTATGCAACGTGAATATTTGGATAATAAATAACCGATCAACATGATTTAGGTAGAACCAAACCATGAATGGTTCTACAAAGCCAGAGACTTTCTCAAGAGAGTGCCTTGGAGGTCATTGATCTCACAAGGTCCTACAAGGAATGGTACCACCATTCACCATAAGGTTATTTCTCAGTCTGCATTTGTGAATGTTAAATCGTAGGGGAGCATATTTTCTTGTTAGTTGAGGCTAAGGTTTATCAGAACTAGAACTGAGGTTTATCAGAACTGGATGTCATAGATATATGACTTCCTTAAGCTTGGTGTAGTCCCTCAAGGATTATTGCATGCTATGAAGCACACATTTAAATATAAAGTGACAAAATATGTCTTGTTAGGAGACATTTTGTGTTGTTGAATCTGTGATGGAGTTCTCCTTCATTGTCTTAAGCCCTAAGAATCATCTTGGGTAATTTTGCAAGCTCATGATGATACATGTAGTGGCTATTTCAGTGGCATGGCTATCATCAAGTGCATCCTTTGAATGGTTTATTATTGGCTCACTATGGATAAGTATTGCAATGTGTATGTCAAGAAATGTATTAAATGCCAATATCATGCTAATATTATGCACCCACCAGCACAAGCCTTACAACCCATTCAAGTAGCTTGGCCATTTGCTCAGTGGGGTTTATATCTCATCGATAAGATCTCTCCTCCATCATTGATCTGGCATACATTTATTATTACAACCACTGAGTAATTTACAAAGTGGGTGGAAGCAGTCCCATTAACGATGACAACTATAGAATGTATTGTTGAGTTCATACTCACCAATATCATAAGTCATTTTGGGATTTCATCCAAGATAATTTTGGATAATGGAACATCATTCAAAAATAAAAATGTGAGGGCTTTGACGTTTAAGTACAAGATCATACTTAGTTTTGTGACTCCATATTATCCATAGTAAAACAGGTAGGCTGAAGACTTGAACAATACAGTGGTATCCATCTTGAAAAATATGGTACAAGAACATCATAAATATTGGCACATCCAACTACCCCTTGTATTATGGGCTTACATGACTAGTATTCGGAATCCCACTAGGGAAACTCTATTTTCACTAGTATATGGTGTTGAGACCATTATGCCCTTAGAGTTGGAAATTCCAATGCTATGCATCACATTGAAAGAGTTCATCATTGACAACACTACATGGCAAGCTCACCTAGATAAAATGACACTACTTGATGAATGCCACATGAATGCTGTGGAGAATCTCCACATTTATCAAGAGTATTTAAAATGAGCTTACAATGACAAAGTCCATCTAAGAGACTTTGAGGTTGGTGATCTTGTGCTGAAAGAGAACCAACAAAACTCGAATTTACTACAAAAAATGCAAGATAAATTTATGGCTAATTGGTTAGGTCCATATATCATCTTTGATAATATTGGACCTAGGACATACCACTTGACATCACTAGAAGGGGTTGAAGAGACTCAACCTCTCAACATCATTCATATTAAAGACTTTTATACCTAAAACTATAAAAAGGACCTAAAGGCATCTGTAAGCCCTTTGTTCATTTATAAAAAGGCTCCAAAGACATCTATAAGGCCTTTGGTCAAATCAAAAAGTTATAAAATCCATAAAAGAAAATTATAAAATATGAAAATTGAAAAACATAGCATTTCATTGCATTTGCATCATTGTATTTCATTTTGCACCATCACATTCTAGTTACTGCATGCATTTCATTTTGCATTTACATTTCTTTTTGCATCATCACATTCCAATTACCGCTTGCATTTCATTTTGCATTTACATTTCATTAAAATACATTGAATTAGGCATATCCATCCATTGCACTTACATTAGGATAGGTTGTGTTTACAATCTAAAAAATGACACCATGTTTGTGTTCCGATCATGCATATATGCACTATATTTTTCATCCATAACCCTTATGAGTAATTGTGTTTTTTAACACAACCCTTCTTGTTGCTATGAAGAATATACTAAGGTTTTTTGGTCATTCAACCATACTTAGTGGTCTTCTCAAGAGTTGATAGAAAGCTTGCTTTGCTTTTATAGATGAGGTCTAGTTTGTATAGCCCTTAGCATATCATAATCCTATCACTAATCAAACACATTTAACAATCATAATTAGGGTAAGGAAGTATGAACACTACAAAAATGGTCCAGGTCACCTTAGGAAAAAAAAATTGTTACTTGCTTACTTTGTGAGGCGCAATTGTTGGAAATCTAGCCAGCCATACATTAAAACAAAAATTTTGGATGTTAAATTATTTTTTAGCCTTGGAAAGCATCTCCTCTTAAAGGAGACAAAATGAAATCATAGAGCTTCAAAATCTATGCAATCTAGAAAAAAATGGGCTCAAACGGACACCCGAGTCAAAAGTTATGGCACCCAAGTCAAAAGTTATGGCCGATATACTAAGACATGTAATAAAAACCGTCAATGTAGACCCGACGAATGTGATTTGATAGGGTTAGGTTTTGCTTTATTTTTTCTTACTTAAGGCAGTTTTAGGATTTTATTTTATGAATAAAAATTTTACATTATAGCAAGTGTGTGAGCTCTTCCAGAGCTTGTGAGGAGATTATAATAGAGTACTGAAACTCTACCAAAATTATTCTAGATTATAAGAAGATAATATTTGCTCCAATTTTATTTTATTATATTATTGTAAATTCTCCATTTGGTATCAGAGCGAGGTGATCGAGAAATTAGGTTCAAGTAACTATGGAATTTCTACTTCAAGTTTTATAGAAGCTTCTTAGAGATCTCAGTTCATGTTGAAGGGAGCTATTATGGCCAACAACACCAATTCAATTCTGATCCTAGAATTTGATGGTTCTGACTATGAATATTGGAGCATCCATATGAGGATTATTCTAAAGGCAAAAGGAGATTGGGCCATCATTGAAGCTGGGTTCACCAAACCAAAATACTGGAGTGCATTGATTGCAAATCAAAAGGAGATGCAGGAGAATGAGAGAAAATAATTTGGTTTTGGCTTTCATGCAGTCGACTCTATACAAGAGCCTCTTTCCCATGATTTCTGCTTACATTTCAGCTCAATAAGCTTGTAAGGCATTGAAGGAGAATTACCAAGAGATTGCCCAAGTTAAGGAGGTGAATTTGCAGACTTTATGAAGATATTTTGAAAATCTCAAACAGGAGATTAATGAAACTATAGGATATTACTGTGTTCGGGTAAAAATAGTAGTAAATAAAATGGCCACACTTGGAGAGATCATAGAGTAAAATGTAGTAATTAAAAAGGTTTTTAATAACCTTGACAAAGAATTTTGATAATGCAGCCCTTATCATAGAAGAAATGAAATACCTCTCGAAAATAGATATAGATTCATTAATTGGTTCTCTCACATCTCATGAAGAGAGAATTGCCAAGAGGAAGACGAATAAAGAAGGAGGTTCTACAGAGGAAAAATATTTTTCAACAAAAGAGAATGATGGAGGAAGAGGTCATGTTAGGGGTTCCAGAGGAAGAAGAAGAAATGGAAAAGGAGGTAGAAGAGGCTCCTACAGTGGTAGAGGTCGAGGAAGATCTCAATATTTAGACAATGACTAGGCTCATGCTGCAAGAGGAGGATCTAGTGTAAGAGAAAGAGGTAGAGGCCGAGATATGAGAAATGTGTAGTGTTACAATTGTAACAAATATGACCATTATGAGAGATATTGTAGGCTAAAAAAATCAGCACATTATGGAGAAGAGGATTCCTATGAGGATGATACTTTGTTCTATATGATTGAAGAAAAAGTGGAGCAAGAAACTTTCCTCTCTAAACAGAATAGCACAAAGGAGACATGGATCTTGGAAAATGGGTGCACAAACCATTGAACAACAAGAGGGATGTATTTTCATTTCTTGATTCTTCTTATCAATCCAGTATCATGCTTAGGGATGAGAAGAGCTTAGAGGTGGTTGCGAAATGAGAAATGGATGTTCCTACCAGGAGAGGAAAAATAATGAAGGTAAAATATATTTACTATGCACCCCATTTGAAGCATTCATTAATGAGTATTGGTCAAATGTTGGAAAAGGATTATAAGTTAGTGTTTGAGGATAGAATGTGAAAAATTTATGATCAGAGGAGAAAATTGATTACCACTGTAAAGATGACCAAGAACAGGCTCTTCCCATTACAATATTTATATCAAGAGGGAGATCTAGCATTTTTTGGTATAGAAGGTAAGGAGAGGCTATGGCATTTACAGTTTGGGCATTTAAATTACAAGAGTTTGAAGATGCTTTCACCACTTTTCTATGGGTTGCCAAAAGTTGAAAACTCCAAGGAGGTTTGTGAAGGTTGTGCACTTGGCAAACATGTAAGGGGTAAGTTTCCACATGGTGAATCATGGAGGGCCCAACATCCATTGTAGTTGGTTCATAGTGATATTTGTGGACCAATGCAGACACAGAGTATGGGTAAAGCTTCTTACTTTTTGACTTTTATTGATGATTTCTCCAAATATTGTTGGGTTTATTTTATTAAGCATACGGATGAGGCATTCAATTGATTCCAAAATTTTAAGGCTCTAGTTGAAAATGAGAGTGGTCATTATATCAAGAGTTTGAGGACAGATAGAGGAGGTGAAATTTGTTCTAATGAATTTGATGATTTCTATAGTGAGTTTGGGATTAAAAGGTAGAAAACAAGTCCTTACAAACCTCAACAGAATGGGGTGGATGAAATAAATAAAAGGACTTTGGTGGAGATGGCACGGTTCATGATGCAAGAAAAAGGTATGAGTAAGTTTAATTGGGCTAAAGAAATTAGGACTGCTAATTACATTTTAAATAGAAGTCCTACTAGGAGTCTTGAGAATATTACCTCTTATGAATGTTGGTATAATAAGAAGCCAAATGTAAATCATTTTGGAGTTTTTGGATGTGTGGATTTTGTGCATGTTAATGGTGATAATAGGAAGAATTTGGATGCAAAGAGTGAAAAATGTATTTTTATTGGGTATAGTGAGCAATCTAAGGCTTACAAGTTCTTTAATCCTATTTCACATAAAATAATTGTATCTAGAGATGCAATTTTTGATAAAGGGGGAAGTTTGGGATCACAAAAATTGTTTATTGAGGATAGTTTTGGTTAATATAAGGTGGAACCAAGCCATGTTACAGTTCATCCCAGCCATAAAAAAGTTTCTAGTTCATCTTCTACAAGTGCACCTTCAAGTCCAAGAGAAGGTTCTTCCAATAGTTATCCACCTCCATCACCACCGACCAAAGGAAAAGGTAAAATATTGTTGAAGGATCACCCATAATATCAAATTCTTGATAATAATTTCCATAATAGGGTGACAAGGAGTCAGCATATAGAGATGAATGCAGTAATAGAGAGGTTAGAGAACCTGCATCTTTATGGATATGATGATAGTGGAGATCCCAAAGGTGATGTTGTAAACTATGCACTTGTTTCACAAGTTTCTAAAGTTTCAAAAGTTGTTGTTGATGATTTTGAGCCTTCATGTTTTGATCATGCTAGTACTAACAAAGTGTGGATGAAGGTTATGCAAGAAGAAATGCATTCTATTAAAAAGAATGATACTTGGGAGTTGTGTGATTTGCCCAAAAATAGGAAATGTGTAGGATGCAAGTGGGTCTACAAGATCAAGAAGAAAAATTATGGATCCATTGAAATGTACAAGGCACAATTTGTAGCAAAGGGTTTCACTCAAAAATATGGTTTAGACTATGAGAAATCATTTTCTCCAGTGGCAAGGCAAGAAACAGTAAGGATGTGGCTATCATTGGCAGCTCATAAAAGGTGGAGGGTGCATCATATGGATGTCAAAAGTGCATTTCTCAATGGATATTTAGATGAAGAAGTATATGTAGAACAACCACAAGGTTTTGTTATCCAAGTAAAATAATATCAAGTCTATAGGTTGAAGAAGGCTCTATATGGGCTGAAGCAAGCTCTAAGAGCTTGGTATGCTAGAATCCATGACTACTTCCTACAGTGTAATTTTGAAAGGGGTAAGAGTGAGCCCAATTTGTACTACAAAATGGAAGGTAATGATATTCTTAGTGTATGCCTTTATGTTGATGATATATTATTTATGGGGAGTAGTTCTTCTTTGAATGATTATTTTAAACATGATATGAAGGAGTTTGATATGTATGATTTGGGTTTGATGAGTTACTTTCTTGGGATGGAAGTACATCAAACTAGCAATGATATTTTTGTTTATAAATCCAAATATGTAATGGATATGCTAAAGATATTTGGTTTGAGTGAATGTAAACCTGTAGCAACACCCATTGCACATGGGAAGATCTTGATTTTGAACGATGGAGCTGAAAGGGCAAACAAAATAGAGTACAAGAGTATTTTTGGTAGCTTTATGTTCCTTTGTAACACTAGGTTGGATATATACTTTTATGTTTCATAGCATTCCAATTATATGGCTAATCCATCACATTTACATTTGAAGGTAGCAAAGAGGATTTTGAGGTATGTTCATGGAATAATTGATTATGGGATCCACTACTCACTAGAAAAGAATTTGAATTTAGTAGGATTCAGTGACAGTGATTGGGGTAGTAATATTGATGATAGGAAATCCATGAGTGGGCACTTTTTTCCTCTTGGTTCATATTTGGTGATATGGATTTCCAAGAAATAATCTAGAGTGGTGTTGTCTTCTATTGAAGTAGAGTATATTGCACTTACATCGACAAGTGCAAAAGCATTGTGGCTTCGAAAGGTTCTAGGAGAGATTGGAGAGAAGAAAGGGACTCCAACTACTTTATTCTATAATAATCAGAGTGCCATTAAGTTGGCACATAATCCTATACACCATACCAGGTACAAGCATTTCGACATCAAGTACCACTTCATTCGAGACATGGTAGAGAAGGAACAAGTTAAATTGAGGTATTGCTCCATACATGATCAAATAGAAGATATTTTTACTAAGGGAGTAGTAAAACATTAGTTTTTGCTGCCAAGGGACTTGATAGTCAGTCCCCTTACCAGCAAGGGGGAGAATGTTGGAAATCTAGCCAGCCATACATTAAAACAAAAATTTGGGCCATTAGATGACATTTTTAGCCTTAGAAAGTGGCTCCTTTTAAAGGAGACAAAATGAAATCGTAGAGCTTCGAAATATGTGCAATCTAGAAACAAATGGGCTCAAACAGACACCCGAGTCAAAAGTTATGGCCAAAATACTGACATGTAATAAACACCGTCGATGTAGATCTGACGGATGTAATTTGCTAGGGTTAGGGTTTGCTTTGTTTTTCTTACTTAAGGTAGTTTTAGGGTTTTATTTTATGAAAAAGAATTTTACATTGTAGCAAGTGTGTGAGCTCTTCCAGAGCTTGTGAGGAGATTGTAACAGAGTATTGAAACTCTGCTAGAATTATTTCAGATAATAAGAATATAATATTTGCTCCAATTTTGTTTTATTTTATTATTGTAAATTCTTTAGCAATGGTCTAGGGTAGTGGTCATTGGTAAAAGGACAAGTTTACCCCCTACCCAAATAAATCCCTTGCTTACAAATGAAGGAGAAAAATACTTGAGTGAAATTCTAAAGCTAAATTCTCAGAAATGAAATCAAATTAGTATCAAATCCCTTGCTCAAGAAAAATAAAATAAATAATTATTTTCATCACTATACAAAATAAACAGTGATTTTTGTCACTATATATGAGCAAGTATCCCAATAAATTGAATAAAATAAGGGGGTGAGCTTGAATCTCTAGAATGATCAATGCTTGAAATCCATAGAGTGAGCCTCAATCTCAATAATGGGTTGAAAGAGTCCCACTTGTCATTGAAGGGGTAGTTCTAATAAATTTACGAGTGAGCTAGCTTTAAGTGGCCCGGATTGCCCAGTAGTCTAGTCCAGCTAAAATCTAAACCTAGGATTGGATAGACATTTGAGGATCCCCAATATTAGCAATGGGCTGAAAGAATCCCACCTGACATTGGGGTATGCTTATACCTTATCTAAATATACTCATTTGCACACATAGGAATAATGAACAGTTAGGGTCTATCCTAGCAAAATCCTTATGTTTTAGAATCCTAGTATGGTCAATATACAAGTTTTGATAAGTCAACTAGGGTGTTTGAGTCTCATAGCAGACCTCAAAAATTCCCAAATAGCAACAATCAATTTTTAAATGCAATCATAAAAATCAATTTTCTTTTATGGGAGTTTTTTTATTATAAATTATTTGTAATGTAGGTTAGATACTAGGTGGATGTCAAAAATGATATTTAAACAACCACTAACTATGTTATTCATACTATTTTAATTTACAAAAATTCATGAATGGAAACCATTCATCATTTCATCTCACATAGGGGTGTACGATTTATCAATTTTCATAAAAATATATAACAATTATATTCATGATTGTTATATATTATGTGGTATCATCCATTAATATTGTTAACCTCATATTGCATTCATACATTATATTTTAAGTGATTAAAACATACATGTTCATTTACATAGAATTTATCATAGAAAAATCTATGCAATTCATACATGGCATAATTTTTTTCATAACAACATAAATTAAATGCATACAAGTACATTAAATCAAACATGTATTTTAAATAGCAAATATTGTATTTATACACATTCATTGTAAGTAGTCCATCTACACATGTATATCATTGCATTTAAAATCATACATTCATCATACAACTAATGCATGTCATACATACATCACATCATATAGCATAAAATAAACATTACATGTAAACATTGCATCCATATGCATCTCATAAAATCTAAACATAAAATAACAAAAAAAAAGTGCACATATAATAAGTATCAAATATAGATCATATATATATATATATATACATATATATACATATATATATATGTATGTATAAAAAATATACATCATAATGAGCAGTACAAGGCATGTGTCAAAAATTCCTGTACGCTTCATCTGTGTAGGTCCTCAACCTTACACATAAAAATGGTACAATAACATCTATGATATGTGTACTAAGTAGTAGGACCTACGTCCCCACCCTGAGAGGCTCCACTGTCGCCTCTACCATCTCTGTGATTCCTCCTCGAGCTAGCACTAGAAGTCCTTTATGACCTATGTGATCTATGACTAGAGCTCACTGAGGACTGGCCTGTCTCTCAATTATGAGTCCTCTAAGACCCTAAATTTATGGTTATCTTCAAAAAATCACCCCTGAGTAATCCAATTGATCCTCTCAGAGTGGATATGTAGGCAAAACTTCGTGAACCATCATCAATGTGTGTCTGCACTAGGGCCCCAAGTCTCATGATCTCTACTCTTGAATCTAATCCTACTGATCCCTACTCTGCTGGTGCTACTGGTATTGCTGCTATTGCTAGAGTAGCTAGAGGTGCTAGAGCCACCTGTGATGATGAGGGATCTCCACTACCAGACTTGAGTGTAATAATCAGTATCGTCATCATGTCAACCTAAGACTATAGAATAGTGTGCTGGCATGTAAGCCATTGTATCTCTATATCTATAGATGCAACCTTTTCCTCTAATACGGTCTTCTCCTCCTTGTAGTTGCACCACTGAGTCTGCCCTGATATCATTCTAGTCTAGATATCCCCTACCTTTTCCTTAATAGTGGCAATGGTGGTATCCCGATGTAGCAAAGCATCTATATAGAGCCTACTTGAGTTTACAAGCTGGCAATTTAGGCTCTCAACTACCCAATCTCACTGTCTAGGGCTACCTCAGCCTCCTCAAGATAGTCACCCTCCTCCTTAGTTGGTGGTGCCTCCTTGGTAGCTTCCTCACCCCATATAATTTAGTCCTCTTATGTACTCGAATACCATGAGGATATACCTCTGCACCCGCACCACCCTCTGTTGTGTCATCTAGAACCTTGCACAAGGGGCCCTCAAAACCCTACCATACTCGGAGTTTCCACCATGTGTCATAGTCAGGCATGGTCCTTGCATTTGTCTACCATGACTCTTGGAAGTTGTCATCCTCCTCACCCAGTGGAGTAATCTTGGTCGACATCTTTTGTATATCCTATTTGATATCAAACTATCTTAGGATGCGATAATAGTATAATAACTCCCATACCTCAGACTTACGTCTAAAGAGCCATTTATCCCTACGTGCTAGACATAGTCGGTCCTTGACCTCCCACCATGGATGGTAGTCTAAATAGGGGTGCCACTCGATCTGGTTGGGCTGCAGTGCTACAAACTATCCAATATAGTGTGTCAGGTCTCTTGCACGTGATCTACTCCTAAAACCCTCCTGCTCGCAAGGCCAACATGTAGCATATGTGAAATAATGCACATTGAATTAATTTGAAACCAAGATTTACAATGGCTATATAGTTTGGAAAGCCCAAAAACCCACTAACCAATAATCTTACAATAGAAACAACTTACAATAGCACATAAATTTCTAACCAATCCTAAACAAGAAGATGCTTAAAATTAACAAAAACCTAACAACATAATTATATGCTAATAATACTGAATAGGAGACTACGTAGAAGGAGTAATTCTAACATTCTCCCCCTTAAAGTTGATAGGGCTGACAAGACAATCTCTCATATTTATATATTGAGCTTTAGCAACCCCTTTTATGAAGATGCCCACCATGTTATCCAAAGTGTTGCAATGTCGAAGCTCAACCACCTGTTTCTCCACCATGTCTCTAATGAAGTGATACTTCATGTCAAAGTGCTTGGACCTGTTGTGGTGGATAGGATTATGTTCCAACTGAATGGCACTCATATTGTCACAATACAATCTAGTAGGACCACTTTGTCTCTCTCCTATTTCTTAAAGAACTTTTCTCAACCATAAAGCTTAGGTACTAGCATTTGTGATTGCTATGTACTTAGATTCAGTAGATGAATATGCTAAAATAGTCTACCTTTTGGAACTCCAAGTAATTAGTCCTGACCCAAGACTAAAACAATTTCTAGAAGTATATTTTCTATCATCTATATTGCTGCCCCAATCACTGTCACTAAAGCCAACTAATTTTACAGAATTACATTTGTGGTAATGCATCCAAAAATCCAATGTACCTTTTACATATCTCAAAATTCTTTTAGTTGCTTGTAAACAAATTTCAGATGGATCAACCATATACCATGAAACAAGAGAAACATCATATTGAATATCCGGTATTGTGTTGGTGAGGAACATTAGACTCCCAACCATGCTCTTGTAAGTGGTCATGTCAACTTTTGGTGCTCCATATTCTTTACTCAATTGGATCCAATGACCTATTGGACTTGCAACAGACTTGCATTGCTCCATAGAAAATTTCTTGATCATATCTTGAGCATATTTGTGTTGACATATGAATATCCCTTTACCTGTTTGATGTACCTCCATGCCTAGTAAGTAATGCATTAAACCTAGATATTTAATTTCAAATTCTTTCATCATGGAGTGTTTGAACTCCTCATTCATCTTAGCACTACTACCCATGAATATTAGATCATCCACATATAATAATATAATGATAATATCTTTATATTGTTTCATGTAGTAGATAGTATGTTCACTTTTGCTCCTAGTGAATCCATACCTTTGAAAGTAGCCATAAATGCATGAGTACCATGCTCTTGGTGCTTGCTTGAGGCCATACAATGCTTTATTTAGTTTTTATACAAGGTGCTCCTTACCTTTTTCTTCAAATCCTTGAGGTTGTTGCACAAAAACCTCTTCATTCAAGTACCCATTGAGAAATGCACTCTTTACATCCATGTGCTGAATTTTCCACCCTTTGTGGGCAGCGAAGGAAATTACTAATTTGATAGTCTCTTGTCTAGAAACAAGAGCAAAGGTATCCTCATAGTCAATTCCATACTTCTGAGTGAAGCCTATCACTACTAGTCTTGCCTTATGTCTTTCAATGCTTCCATCAGTATTGAATTTGGTCTTGTAGACCCATTTTCATCCAATACATTTCTTACCATTAGGAAGCTTCACTAGCTCCCAAGTATCATTCTTTTTTATAGAGGATATTTCCTCTTCAATGGCTTGTTGCCATACATCATGAGTACATGATTTTTCATAGCTATATGGCTCTAGGTCTACACTAGTCATTAAAGAATAATTGACTACATCTCCCTTAGGGTCTTGGGAGTCATCATCACCATACATGTGGAGATTTTCAAGTCTTTTCAAAACTGTATTCATTTCACTAGCTTGATTTCTAGTGTATATTTTTTGGAAATTCTTATCCAACATTTGAAAATATGGATGGTGTTGAAGTGTTCTTTTACCTCTTGATGGAGAATCAATATCCATTGGTGAATAACTTATTGATATGTGTGAAGGACTTGGAGTAGCATCTATTGTACTTGAAGTAGTACTCATACTTGGGCTTGGAGGACTTCCAATGCTATTTTTAGGCTGCACTTGCTACACTTGAGAGGAACTTGCATCATGGGATCCATCATCAACAAAACAATTTTGATAACCCCATTCTCCCCCTTCATCAAAAATTACATCCTTGGATAGTACAATTTTATGTGTTTTGGGATTGTAGAGCCTATATGCTTTGGAAGACTCACAATATCCAACAAAAATACATGCTTGTCTTTTGGGGTCAAGTTTCTTTCTTTGCTCATCAGGAATGTGGGCATATGCAAGACAACAAAAAACCTTAAAGTATTTTAAATTTGGCTTTTTTCCATACCATACTTCATAAGGAGTAATCCCATATAAACTAGAAGTAGGACTCCTATTCAAAATGTAAACACTAGTTCTAACAACATCAGCCCAATACATGTTACTTAGATGCTTAGTTTGCAACATTGATCTAGCCATTTCTACTATAGTGCGGTTCTTTCTTTCAGCCACATCATTTTGTTGTGGGGTGTAGGCAGTTGTGAATTACCTTTTTATTCCACAATATTTACAATATTTTAGAAATACATTTGAAGAATACTCTCCTCCTCTATCAGTCCTTAGACTTTTTATAGCAAACTCACTTTGATTCTCTACATTATTTTTGAAATATATGAAAAAATAAAAATCTTCATCTTTAGTTTTCAAAAAATAAATCCAACACATCCTAGATAAATCATCAATGAAAGTGAGAAAGTAAGAATGGTTACCAATGCTTTTGGTTTGTATTGGACCACAAATTTCTAAATGCACCAATTATAGTGGATGGCTTGCTCTCCATGCTTGTCCCTTTGGAAAATGTGATCTTGAGTGCTTTCCAAAAGCACATCCTTCACACACCTCCTTGTGTTCTTCAACTCTTGGAAGTCCACTCACCATAGCTTGAGAAGTCAACAACTTCAATATTGCAAAATTAATATGACCAAATCTCAATTGCCAAAGCACACTTGGATTAGCAATAGCTACACTAGCAAGTTGAGCACCTCCTTGTTCCCAAAACATAATAGGAAACAACCTATTCTTTGCCATAGGTACTTGTGTAACAACTCTATTACAATTTTTTTTGTCAAAAATGATATATTTTCCATCTTAAAAAACAAGCTTATAATTGTTTTCCATTATTTTTCCAACACTAAGCAAATTATGTTGGAGTTTGGGGGTGTAATAGATGTCATTTACCTTCTTGGTGCCTTCCTTTTTTGGAACCTCCATGGCTCCCATGCCTTCAAATTGTAGTGTTTTGTCATCTCCCAATTTGATCTTTGATTTGTAGGAGGAATCCATTGTAGCAAAAAGCTCTTCTTTACCACTCATATGATTGGAACAACCAGTATCCAAAATCCAAGTTTCATTAAGATTTTGATCTGATTTTCCATAGGTTAGAAATAAATTTGAAGAACCTTCTTCCTCTCCATAGTTTCCATATTGACCTATCCCTTCTTGAGAAGCATTGGACCAACTCTTCTTGCAAAATCATCATCGGACTTAACTCTTGTCCCTTTCCTGGTGCTTTCAATGGTGTAAAAGGTTTAAAATGATTGCGGCATGGCGATTATAGGGGCGTATTGCATGAAGATATGTGTGGTGGCTTTCGAGAAGGACAACGCAGAATACTATGGCAGTCATAAAAGTTGGACAACCTTCTCGGATTCATGGCAGCTACCGATTCCACCATGTTAACAAAAAAAAAATTCTTTTGCAAAATGACCAAGCTTACCACAATTGTAACAAGCTTTCTTTGATTTGTCACCTCCTCTTCCTTGATTACCACCTCTTCAACTACTTCTTCCTTTGCCTCTCCTTTGTCCTCTTCCTTGGCCTCTTCCTTGGCCTCTTCCTTGTCCTCTTCCTTCACCCTCCTTGGATGAGAAAGCTTTGTCACCACTTCCATAGCTTGTTGATGTAGAACCTTGTAATCTTTCTTCATGAGACATTACAGAACCAATTAGAGCATCAAAAGATAGAGTAGACAAATATTTAGATTCTTCAACTATGATATAAATATGGTTCCATTTATGAAGAAGTTTTCTCAAGAATTTCTTCACCACAACTTCAGTTTTAATGTCTTCTCCAAGGGTTTGCATTTTTTTTACAATAGATTTTACTCTAATATAATAATCTCCAATATTTTCATCATTTTGCATTTTTATATTTTCAAAATCCTTCTCCAATGTTTGAAGACTCACTTGCTTCACCTTATCACTACCATGATAGCTATCTTTCAAGGCTTTCCATGCATCTTGGGCTGATAAACAAGAAGCAATCCTTGGAAAGATGCTCTTCTCCAAGGTAGCTTGAAGATGATAGAGGGCAGATGAATTCTTATTTTGGGTATTCTTTTTGTTGGTTTTATCTTATGCACTCAAAATAGTCCAATCTGCAGGATCTGCATAGCCTTCTTTGACTATGTCCCACAATACTTTTCCAATGACTAAGGTCCTCATCTTGATGGACCAATACTCGTAATCCAACCCATTGAATTAAGGAATGGGTAGATTATTGTTAGCATCCATTGCTAACTTAAAAAAATGAGTATACTTCTTTGTGTTAAAATATTTAAACAAAATTAACTCCCTCTTGGCTTAAACTCTTTAATTTTACAAATTTAAATTTCTATCAATCATTAATTTATAATGAAATATTTTTGACTAAAAAATCATAAATTTAAAATAAATGATTTTAATCAAAATAATATTAAATTATTTAAAAATTTTGATAAAAAATTTAATATTATTTACAAAAGAAAATTTTACCTTTTAAAATGCATATGTGATGATGCAACACTCCCACAGATCAACCGACGTCATCTCCTCCAACGCATCGGATGTTGTCAGCCAGTTCACACGATTTCAAATTGTTGTATGTTTATCTTTCCCGCAGCATCTCATGCACAATAAACCACTGACCATGCGCACAGACTCACATAGATAGATCTCCTAGCTTCTCACACAAACAAATCTCCTCACTCCACATGCAACATCATGAGCTCCTCCTTGTAGTACTTAATATCACTAGTCTCTCGTATTCCTCATGCAACTCTCAATGTGAATGAATAGCAATGTAAAAAATGTTCTCCTAATATGTATCACTTTGATACGTATTCTGTTTGTAGGATGTATTGCAATGCACAGGGGTCAAATTAAATTAGAAATGATTCTCCTTTGTGTGTAACAAATCACTCCCAAAAGAAGACCTAACCTTAGTCAAATTTCATCCTCTCAATTAGGAAGCCTTACATTGAGCATGCAATGGACTATTTCTCAAATTTTACAGAAAATACTCCTTATGCAGCACATCAATTAAACAAAATCATTTTTTTTTTATTGCAGCATTATGTGCTTTGCAGGGTGACGTCTCCTCCAAAGAACACTCAATGTTCTTACTTGGACTGACAATAGTCAGCAGTCAAAATCTTCTCAATAGAGAAATTGCAGGCTATCATGTCGAACCATGGATTTCTCGTAACAACGCAAGCTTCCACAACACGTGGTCCTCTTTCTCTCCATTCACTTCATCAAATTTAGTTTGGGACCCATCTCAATGTCTGCTTTTCCTCATGATCCTCTTGCTTTATGATCATCCTCCTCACTGCGTAATCTTATATCCAACAGAACCATATGTCCCTTTGCTTCATTAGCACGATCCAACACTTTAGTATTAAAATTGTGCAAATGACCTATACATAAATAAAAAAATAACATATGTCATCTTTGCTACCTCTGATTCTTCAAATTCTTCATGAGCATGCAACATGTGCTTCAGATGGATTTCATGATCCAGCTTATGCCAGCGCCATTGTAAGACACCACCTTCGATTCTTCAGGTTCACTGTAAACAAAAATAAATTAAAAAAACTTATCTCCCAATGTCTCCACATGCAGGCTTACAGAATTCTCTCTAAATTTGGTAGTCATATTTTTTTAAATTAGGTCAATGTCTTCTCAGCAGTACAGTGCTCTCCTTTGAAATGCATAGCACTCTCCTTTGAAATGCACATTGCTCTCCAATAGATCACTCTCTTCACATCTCCAATTTTTTGTCTCTACAAACAGCAGGAGATACGAACAATTGGAATAATCAATGTTGCTCCTTCTCTCATATTTGGTGAGTAATAGTTTATTATTCCTAAATTTCCATAGGCTTTTACTCCCATGATCAAACCTATACAGCTCTGATACCACAATGTGAAATAATGCACATTGAATTAATTCAAAACCAATATTTACAATGGCTATATAGTTTGGAAAGCCCAAAAACCCGCTAACCAATAAGCTTACAATAGAAACATCTTACAATAGCGCATAACTCTCTAACCAATCCTGAATAAGAAGATGCTTTAAAATTAACAATATCCTAACAGCATAATTATATGCTAACAATACTGAATAGGAGACTATGTAGAGGGAGTAATTCTAACAACATAGCACTAATTCCTCTCCTCAATTGTGCCAATATCTAATGGCAGGTTAGTGGGATGCTCGATCTTGATATGTTGCCGCCCCCAGATCTGTAGTAACAAGTTGCACCTAATGTTGACTTTGTTCCTCTAGATAATCTAGTACAACTCATTATAGAGCTACACCAACAATGCATTGCCCCAACACAGGATCAGGGGATGATTTGTAGGACTCATGAGGACGTCCAAAGTCCTAGATAGGAGGTTCCATTGGAACCTCATGCCAGTAGATTTGGGCAGGATGACCTACATAATTAGGTGTATGAAAATGGTTGCTCGCTAGAAGAATACCCGTTGTGTATGCAAATACTCAATGTGGACCCCTTCGTGGTCCAATTCTCGCTCTTCCTCCTCACTATGATGGCTAAATATCCAAGTGAATACAGTCCTCTTCACCTCAGTCGGCTATGATGTGATGGCCTCACCATCCAGAGGGATACAAAATATATGGTAGACATCCTCCAAGTTCACTGTCATCTCACCTATTGACAGGTGAAATTTATTGGTTTGCACATCCCAACATCAGGCCAATATAGTCATATAGGCCTAGTCTACCATGATAATGGGGAGGTGTAAAACATAGCATAATCCCACAGCCTCAAACCACTCCTAGTTTTCTTGAGAGAGGGTATCACGTAGGTTGTGTAGGATCTTAGAATCCCTCTTCCTCACATTCAAGGTCTAACATAAAGAATAATAAGGAAAAAACAATTAAAAATCAAACCAAAAAAATAAAAAAACAATTTAAAAATGATAAAAAAAGTAAAAATATTTAAAACATCAAAAACAATGGAATAATGCACTTAAAAAAATAAAAAAAGATCAATTAATTCTGCTAAAAATCAAAAAATTGAAAAAATTAAAAATTTTGTTAAGGTTGTTGAACCGCGGTTCAGACCCGCAGTCAAGATTGCAGTCAAAATTTTAACCGTTTGAATTTGAATCTCATTATGGATAACAGTTGCGGTCCCCAAATTGATAATTGGGAAACCACGTCTGCCAACCGCGGCTAGGAAAAATGACCTTTTTAGGGTCACTTTCTATCCCGAGACACCCCAAAAATTAAAAATCCCTCTCCTCTAGGCTAACCTAAGATAATCCTAACTAGGGTGAGGTTCATTAGCGATAGTTTAATAAGGTTAATTTAGCCCATTACTTAATGAGGTTTATTTTAAAAAATCAATAAAAGCAAATAATGAGCAAGGATGTGTGCTTCTACCTTAATAGCACCGGCTCCTCCAGGTTGGTCCACCATCGGTGTGGATAAGGGTGAGGTCAAAATGTAGTAGCGTTCTATATCAGTTTTGTCTTCTTCCCTCTCAGAGCTCTCAAATTTACAAATGCTACAGGAAATAATGAAATTTTTAAATTGTGAAAAATCCTTAAATATTTCCAATTTCGGCCCTAACCACGCTTGACAACCACGATCTTTGAATTAGGTTTTTCCACCCATGGGTTTGACCCTCAATTAAGAAATTTAAATTTATTAGCTGTTGTTGTCAAACACGGTTAGAAAACTATAATAAAATATTAAAAATCCCACCGTGGAGAGCTGTCAAATGATAAATTAAAAATACCTACCTGACCCAAATTATAAAAAAATTCATAAAATAACAAAAAAATCAGATAAAATCAAATCCAAATGTGCCTTGTATCTATTCATTTACCCTATACACTTGGCGGTTGCATCGACTTGTGATCCATGCAATCCGACAAGATGAGTAAATTACCATAAGGACATTTGGGGAAAAATCTATCGTTGGTGAAGTTGTGCTAGGGAGGACTGTGGAGGCACCACATCTCCTAGCATTAAAATTTCAATAGAAGGAAGTTCGCATTATGATTCAACTCATGCCTAATTGGAATTGTTATCATTTCAAATCCCTAAGAAGGCCTTCGTGGCTGGACCGCTCCATGGGATGGAGATGTACAATTACTCTTAACAGTTGCAATCATAGCTGATTAGGCATAATCAATTATCAAATTCTAAATCTAATTTTGTTTCAAAGTCATTCATAGTGGTCAAGCATCTCATCGCTTCATTTAATTGTCCTACCCTCCTCGACTCATCGCTTGAGAGGGTAGTCATAATATCAATTGTCATAATCAAAGTCAACAAAATATCCCTTGATACTAGATCTCTTGATCTTGTCAAAATTGTGTTTGTTTTACGAATCATTGCCAATGACTATCATAAGATTACCCTTTGTTGGGGCAAATAGCAAATATGATAGTTTAGTTTATAGCTCTCTTCCTTTCAATTATATAGGCTTGAACTCCTATTGTAGCACCAAAGCTACCTGAATGATTGACGACGAGAGCAAACTCCTACAAATTTAAGCCTTCCATCTAGTTGGAAGCAATGATTCTAGGATGTGCATCCTTTTGATGTACCCTGAGCATATAATGTTGATCATACTAATGATCATCATGAAACCTACAAAATCATTTTAGGAAGTTTATTTTTGCTCAACCTTATTTAGTCTCACAGTGCATCTCAAAAGAGGCATCTATAGGCACCTGAAATACATCATGTCGAGGCAACTACTCATATGGGACATGCTATAATACCATATGGAAGACCTTGAAAAAATACCAAGGTATAGCAGTGGTTTTTACCACTCATTTGGGAACCTTTGCCTAGTCAGTGCTAGTCATTTCTAACACTCATGGTTAGTAGAGCTAACCATACTTGTCAACCATGGTCAAGCCTCAGAATCAGTTGGCATTTGACCAAGTCAAATTTGGTTCTAAACGACCAATTGGTTATGGATTGGAGTAGTTTGAGCGAGGAAGGTTATGGATATTTCCATCCAACAAACTCTAAACTACCTAATATTTATCTTGGCTTCTTCATGAAGCTAAGACATATCCCTATTGGGTACTATAAAAACCTCATCCAAATTGGAGAAAATTCTAGAAAGAAGTTTTCAATTGTATACGGTGAAGCCCTATCGAGATAGACACTCACTTGTGTTCCTTGATATAAAGCTTTGTTATTGCAATTGAGAGATCAAGATGACAACTCAAGCCATGGAGGCCCTAGGAGGCTAGGAGAGCCAAGAAACTCAACTACACCCATTTCATGCACAATCAGAGCAAGTCAACCAACAAATCTATTAGAGGACACAAAGGCGACCCTTGATCATCAATTTGATAAGAGGATTCAATTATTTAGCCCTTGAATTGAAGGACAAGCATTCTTCAAGCTCAACCATGGCTGTCAGCCATGGCTAATAGTGCTCACCATGCCACAAAGCTATGCATAGGGTTTTATCCCTGATTTCCTTGCTTTCTCACTGTAGGATTTACTAATGACAGTAGATTAAGCATAATTTAGGTTTGATTACATTATTAGAGACTTTTGACCGATAGAATTAGCTTGTTTAGTTGTCTTCCTTTCAATATTGTAACTAGGATACTAATGGATATTTTTCATGCTTCCATGCTTTCAAATTCATAATTAGACCATTATATAGATACATATGCTTTTCCTTTACATGATTCATAGCATATTTTCATGTTTTTCATAGGTTTATTAGATTTCTTGCATTTTCTTGATTATATGCTAGTAATATCATGTATTCATATGATTTCCTCAAAAATCCTCATCAAGAGAGGCCTCATTTATTACTGATGCTTCTTGTTGTTTATTGCATGCAGGATCAACAGGGTTTTGGGATGAAAGGCAAAAAATGCCTCTAATCATGAAGAAGAAGGTGATCAACACCTTGGAGCAGTTTCTTGTTATTTTGAAAGGCATTTGGAAATGCACCTACCCTTGAGGGGGATTTCAAACTATTGTAATTGATGTATCAAATGGGTATCCCTAAGAGGTACTGATATGTAACTTGAATTGATTCAAAATTAATAAAATATCTTTGTATTTTGTTCTTTTCATTCTTCTCAATTTGTGCATGTCTATTTGTTTCGTTTTCAGCAATTGCAATATTAGGTGTAAGTCTTTTTGGATGTTTCAGAAATAACCTAAGAACTATTCATGGCTATTAATATCATATTATTCGTATTAGGGTTTACCCTATTAATATTAGTTGTCATAAGAACAGACACCATAGTGTGTCTCGTAATCATCTTATTTCTATTATCTAGTCTATTGGTACATACTCTTTGATACATGGCTTCTAAAAATGGCAGAACCAACAATGGTAATCCTACAGAAACATAAAAAATTTAACCATTAAATATCATTAGGGCAAGACATCATTTGAAGAAGATCTTTCAGAATGCCAAGAATAGACTGGATGTAAGTGACTGAAAATGGATGAAAGAAGTAATATTTGAGGGAGCGGCTTGATTAGAGCCAATACATGTAGACAAATATTATCTATCTACCCTAGTAGAAATATGGGATCCCAATAGAGGGACATTCTAGTCACCAATTGGAGAAATGATCGTTATTCTAGAATACATATACCGGATACCAGTAGAAGGTCGCATAGTGATCGTTGAAAATGAATATGAAATGGAGCATATCCTATAAAGAGTGTTCGGAGTAGAATGGAGAAATGTGACACCAATAGGGACGTATAGAGCATGAACTTCACTATGTGTAGGGTAGACTGACATATAAGCATGCGATTATAATGGAGCTCTTATCGGGTGCCATTTTTTCTAAATCAATAAGTGCATGATTTCCTTGGAATTTATTGGAAATCATGCAATATATAATGGAAGAGCATGTGGTGTATGCATGGGAATAAACATTATTGGCCCAAACCTACAGAGAGTTGTTTGCTTTAAGAACAAAGATGAAAACCATATTAAATTGTAGCACTTTGCTACAAGTTTGGGCATGGGAGCACATAGCAGTAGCTAGACCCTAAGGGCTATCTTATGATGCACATCAATTTATGGGTCCAGAGATGCCCTATGCATTGAGATGGAAACAAAAAAAGGAATGGTCTAGTCACAAATGACTTGAGGGAAATAAATAGTGATTTTGATCTATTTGGGAGAATCTACACTCCTGTGATGTTATTTGGAGAACTTGGAGAGAGGGCATAGTTTGGGAAAAATATGGTGTTCAACTCGCTCAGGTGAGGTGAGTAAGATGGTTGATCAGACATACTAGTATGCAATATGAGTATTTTCAATATACTCAGGTATTACAACAATTTAGTATTACATAATGGATACCAAACCCATCCATGGTTTATATGAGGAAGGGGTGAACAGTCGTGATACCTCCACCAATAGAACCACTAGCTTTAGAAATTGATGAGGCTATATGGACACCTAAGGAGGAGGATGCAGGCATGACCCCTAACTATGATATTTGGTGGACCGCTCAATGACAATGCCAAGAGGAAGATTCCAGTGAGGAAAGTAGCTATAGAGAAACAATTAAAGTTGTAGAGGAGGAAAACTCATCTAGTAAGATAAACAAGGAATAACCTTCTAGAATATGTGTGTGCCAATGGTTGGATACAGGAATTGGACCATCCAGCCTAAGAGAAGAGGAATCGGAAAGGAAAATGCAACATGAAGTGGGAGCACTAAAGAAATAAATTTGACTATTAGAAATTCAACAGTTGAAGTTAGTAGACAAATGGGTGCAACAAAGGTTTAAGTTGGAGACTGAGAGAGAAGCCACCATCTCAAAGAGAGAGGTTTCAACTAGATTTAACACAAATGCGCTACTGGAGAGATATAGTAGGGATATCCTTGCAAGTAGAGAATGCACAATTATGCGACGAAAGAGATATATACCAAGCTGTATTCTTGACTTCTTGTATGGATGCACTTATAAGCCATGGTTTGCTTCTTCCATCACAACCAGCGGATGTGGGATAGCATGAACAGGGAAACACAACTTAGGCAACTGGTCAGAATAGGACTCAAGCCACTTCTTGATCAATTTCTCCAACAGACTCTCAAACTGGTAATGTAGTTATGGAACCGATAGGTGAAATATCCGAGGAAGAACAACCTTGAGATACGAAACCACTAATATAGAAAACTATATGTATTAGTAAGCCAATGAGTTTGGCCAATTTTAAATAGAAATCATTTGAAATATATATATATATATATATGGTATAAAAATGAAATATTGTGTTTTCTATCATGAAACTCAGAGTAGCTTATGAATGTAAAGCAAAATTATTTAAAATAACACTAAATGAATTTGAAGAATGAATCGGTGTTCATTCTTGGATAAGGCATGGGCCTTCTCTATGATGATATAAACCAGGAGACATATGGATGAATGCTTTGGTATTAAAATTCATATTAGGATATAGGTGAATATCTTGAATTGAGATTCTGAAATTATGTTGTATCTTTGTTAACACATGATTTTATCAGGTTAATTCATGCTAAAGGTTAACCAAATTTTACTGTAATACTCCTTGGTGGGAGTTTTGATAAAATTAATAAGAATTTTTATGTCTAATAAGGTACAAATGCATAATTTCATGATATCCTTGTAAGATCATTTTACAAATTCTAATACTACAGTTCTCTAGATCAATTGTTTGTGCAATTTGAAATGAATTGAAACTATAGTTTTGAGATGATATTGTGTATTTATGATGCTTTCAATACTTGTGATATGCAAAATGGATGTTATATTGTTTATAATGACATGGTACTACTGGTACAGGTCCAGGTACTCTCATGGATGGAAGATGAAGCTTACCATCGAGATTGAAGTGTTGGATGAAAGAAGAATCTGACTATAAAATAGCATGGTAAATGCTAGCTTCTGCTAGATAGATATATTTTTTTAAGGTAGATGTCATGACCTATCACCCTCCTACCTTATTTAAAGGATATTAATTGATCTTGGGGATCAATTAATGCTTGATAGAAGGGGCATGACCCTAAAGAATCCTACAAAAATTCTAATAAAAGAATTTTATGTAGGTTGGAAAAATATTAATTATATTTTAGAGAAGATAATTAATTATAAATTAATTATGAGGACTTGTGAAAGATAAAATTGAGGAATTATCTTTTAAAAAATTATAACAATATAGGAAATTATGTCTAGACAACCTAGTGGACCCAAGTTGGATGGGACTCAGGAGGACTATAGGATTTTTAAATATTATATGAGATATCCTATCTATTGGGAAATACCTATATGGCTTCCTTATATTGGTGGAAATTAAAAAGGAGATATCTTCTCCTATCAATAATAGTTTTAACTTTATATCCATGTTATGCCTTAATAGTATTGGTTTTATATTTGTTCCCCATGAAAAGGGATACAAAACAAAAAAAATGACCACTTACCTCATCCTTAGTAGGACTCTTCTTCTACTATACAAGACATGATAAGTCTTAAGAGTCCCAAGGTATCTTTTTAATAATTAAAAAAATGAAGCCACTATTTGGTCATAAGTGGAGAAATTTCCCTATAAATAGAGTACACCTTGTGAAGAATGGGATATCTAGGAAATTTGGGAAGGTCTAGGGAGCATTCTCTCCACCCTTGGGTGGATCTAAAACCAAAAGACTTGAAAAAATTCCTAGTTATAGAAAGGGCATTCTTGAAAGACTAGAGGAAAGGAGTTGGACAAGAAATACTTGAAGATTCGATCTACTAGAGTTCAAGGTTGGATCTCTCCGTCCTATGCATTTGTTATTGCTTTCATGATTAATATATTTGGTAAATATATTAGTTGCTTAAGAGATTACTTGATAAGTTCTTAGGCTTCAAAAATTGTCATTCTTTCACACTACGAAGGCTCCCTTTTGTTAGTAGATCTCACCACTCTGAATTATATTTGAAAAGAACCCTTTTAAAGGGGTTAAATGAAAATTGTGATTTACTTTCCAAGAAAATTAATTAAATTACTATACTCGATTAAGTATCCAAGCTCATAACTTAATTTTGGGAGAATCCTCTCAATCTTACCCAATGTATATGAACTGTGTCCTGCATAGTTGCTAGATAAAAATAAAATGTATACAAGTAGCATCGATGAAGGTCGAACCTGTGATCTCACGCGGGAATGGATGATAGAACAAAATCTATGGTCGCCATCCCTTAAAATTGAATGGATCAAAAGACCGCATAGGTTAATTAAACCCTTACGGCGTAGGTTAATAGAGATGTATAGCAACACCTTAAATACTGACATTAAGATACTTTTCCCTGGCTTGTATTACCCATAGGAGATAAACTGTCTCGGCTATACTACCCAATTGAAGTTAATAACATGACCATCGATAGAGAATATCGCTTCCAAAAAAGGGGTTTTTATTGAAGTTGATTGATATTCGTAATAGAATTGGAGACTCTGGAAATCGTGCTTTCTCCACCCACATGTGATAAAATGTATACTAGAATACGATTTACCCTGTCTTATTTGAACAACCGGATGCATGGGATTTTGTTATGACCTTCTAGTGGGGAAACCACGATAATACCTTGCATTTGGAAAAAACCATCAGAGCCCTGTGATGGTGTTAAGAAAATAGTCTAAATGAGTGCTGCTCAGAGGAGCACCCCATAATTACATCAAGGTTGTTGTGTCATTATGTCATTGAGAAATTCAAACTTTCAAATCGAATAGAGATACGTGGTTTGAATGCTCATGGTCAGTCTTGTTCAGACGATGTCGCTACAACGACAGGGTTTCTAGATCACTCTATTATGTTTATGTGATGGTACCATTCTAAGTGATATGAGAGCTTCTGACCCTAATCAATATTTGACATTGTGGGAACATGGAATACCTAAACCATTAGAAAAATGATTTGTGTAGCATTGAGGTTTCATATACAAACCGAAGATATTATCCCAATGATTGCATATAACTCTACCAACTCCATTGTTTGGAGGGACGCAGTGATTGAAACCCCGGTACCATGGAAGGAGGGGTCAAATTTAATTTTATGGTTCTCATTCGATGACCTGCGATGGTCGAGATAAGAGGTGGACCCCTCTATCCTAATTTCAAACTTCAAACCACGGGTAAACCCAGCACCAAGGCCTATCAAACAACTTAGATTTAGGTGCTACTTATATATAAGTGTAAGCTTTCGAGATAAGGGTAGGAAGAAACTAACCAATTAGAGAAATATGAAGTCGTTGCTTTAAAAGAAATACAATTAGTTAGTTGACATAATAATATTAAAGTAAGCTTTCGAGACAAGGGTAGGAAGAAACTCACCAATTAGAGAAATATGAAGTCGTTGCTTTAAAAGAAATACAATTAGTGAGTTGACATAATAATATTAAAGTGAACCACAGTTTAACTTAAACTTAGTTAGACTATAATAGAGCTAATTGTTTAGCTTATAGTTATGATAGGACTATTCAGGATTTGTTTAGAATATTGGTTTACTACTTTTCAAATCAACTTGATTTGGTTAGGAGAAATTTAAGGGATTTTACTGAAAGAAATAGAAACTCGATATAAGGGAGAAGGTATTATAGTTGCTATATTGCTAATGAGGCTATGATTCATAAAATAAAAAGAAGATGATATTGATTAAGTTGTGACATATAAAAAAGGCTTGGTTGTAAAGACTTTGAAATCCTTTTTGAAGTAATATGTTTCAATTAAATTGGAATTTATAGATTTAATATTCAGGTAAGTAATAGGAGATATTGATTACAGAAAAGTGATGAATACTTCATACATGAAGGGTATGCGACCTTAATTTAAGAAGTACGAGTTGATTATTTATCAACTTGAGAGAATGAAAAGGGAATTCATTTTTGGGGGAAGTTATGGAATTTCTTCTAATGACAAAGAGTCATATCCAAAATGTGGACCCAATGATTATCATAAACTTACACAAGATATTATGAAGCCTAAGATGGTTTAGAAAGAGGATTCAGTAGAATTCCTAATTACACCTTAAACTTAGAGAGAAACAAATGGAATTTTCCTTGGTATGGAAAATATCTAAATATTAGCATGGTGTCTTAGAGAAAGGAGTTGGTTAAATCCTTAATTGCATCATGTATTTGAACAGGAATAGTAGTATTCCTGGAATTGTATATTTGGTAAAAGAGGAACCGTAGTGGTTCTCATACACTTGTAACATTTGATATCTTGAGTTTATGATTATGAGGAAAGATCATATTTTGGAGGTTGGGTTTATTCCCCTAAGGGTTCCGAGGATAAATCTTTGTGTCACTCTATTTTGTGCTTTGCTTTATTATATTTTGTGGGTTTTGCATTTATGTTCAAAATGAAAAGGATATATGATGTAATGTTTACTTTCATGCACTATAATTGAGAATAATAAAAACATGATAGAATGTATGTTAAATTTTTAGTAGGTTAATGATGTATGGATTCTAGAAATGTATGCTTAATTCCTAATATGTTGGTAATTTAATGTAATTGTGTCATTTACTTTTGGAATATGATGAGTAATGATGAGTGATATAGTTAGGTAGAGTTGCTCAAATAATAATCTCATGTGAAGGATGTATGCTTACTTGAATGTGTTAATGAATCAATGGGATTTGTTTTACTTTTTATAACATTGTGGGATAACTATTTATGAATGATGTACCTTTATACACATCTTGGCTATTCTATATTGAATTCCAAGAACTAATATGTAATAGAAGTTAATGCTTAAGGGGGATAATTAGATTTATGCTGATCTAATCATTATACACTTATTTTCGAATGGAATATAACCCTTTATTAAGTAGAATTCTCATGTAATGCTTCAAACCTAAGGATGTGATGTAAGAATTTTACCATAAAAGGGCCTCATGGAGTTAAAATCACCTCAAAAACACTCAAGATAGTTTAATATAGAACACTATGTGGAATGAAACTCTCAATATGGCAAAATGATCTTGATCTACAAACCAAGATAGACCCTACACTCTACACTAAAGAATTAAGTTTACATGTGGAGGAAAACACCCATATGGGACAAGTAATGTCCATTTGTAATGAACTCAATGTGAACAACAAGAGGGTTGCCTAAACAAAGAGTGTACCAATATGCTCTAAGAGGTTTAAAGATAGGTAATCATGTTTAAGATGAGATTCCATGGATTCTTATCATGATAGTGATATTGTTGTCTTACAACTCCATTCTAGATGGAGTGGATCAGATCTAAGATCTATGAATAACCATTGGTGTGGTTATTTCATCTATGATGGTTTACCATTGGTGTGATTATCTATCTTCAAGGCATTCACCTGGTCTTTGTGGACGATTTGATGATTTCTCCTATTATGGGGATTAAACCTAGCACTTGGCCAGCGTACTCATACCAAGTGGGATATAAGGGTTTTGTAGAAGCTGATAAATTCTACTTAAAGAGACTCTGATCAAGTCTCTATATATATTGAAGCTATTTTCCTTGAAAGTTACAATCCAAATGGAATATTTCTATCTAAGTACATGATTAGATATTTTTCCATATGAAGATGATCATTTAAATATGTAAAAAAAAAATTGTTATAAGAAGGGGTAACAATTGGGGTTGTTACAATCAAGCCAGGGAGAATCTTTGATACCCCTCACTGACCAAGCATCAAAGGGTTGATACCATGCAACAGTACCAAAAAACCTACGAGTATGAAAAGGGATTGGGAGAATCTAGCACTTCGGCCTACAACATAGTCGAAGAGATGAAGAAGATCCCTACCAAGGTAAGCCTTTATGATGCCCTCTAACTTCCTGGTCAAGTAGACCTCTTGTAGGAATCTCTCAAGTCTACCAAAGGCAAGGAGAGTAGGTTGACACAGATTATGTTTTCTCAACCATTGACAACTTCATCCATAGGTAAGAATAGGCCCTCGTCATTCTACCTTTCCATTTGAATGGAAGGATGGATCGTACTCAATTGCATGGTTGAATTTAGCACTACGATGACCATCATGCCTAAAGTGGTGTACAAAATCATGAGCATGGAGTATACCCAAAGCAGCCCTAGGGCGTTGCAACTAGATGAGACTCCCATAAATATGGTAGGGTTGATCAAATATATTCCAATCCTCTTGCACAAAATGCTATAAGTCATGATCATCCATGAGATTGTGGTGGTTGACCTCGAGCCATATTTCAATATGTTCCTCTTGAGAGAATTCATGGTCAAGTTTGGAGGCTACCTCTCCCTCGACTACTCACACTTAGAAATCCCATTCAAGGGGAATAAATTTAAGCTCTTCATGAGAAAATTACCAATTTTCATGTCAACAAACTTAAATACGAAGAGAAAGGCCCAGACTTTATCAACCTAATGACAAAAGAAATGCAAGAAGTGAACTTGATGGAAGAATATCTCAATGAAATCTGAGCTGAAGATGAGTTTTCCATGACCAATTTTAATGCCATCATCGAGATAGATTTAGGGTGCTACTCACTCACCAAGCCTACAAAGGCTAAAATAAAAGCACCTAAAGAAAATCCTCCAATATCTTATCAACTATGGAAAATTTTCTTTGATGGTGTGCAATGCAAAAATGGTATCAGGGTTGGTATCACTCTTATCCCTCCATCTATTAAACAAAAGACTTACTCATACAGGCTTGCATGGAGCTGTACAAATAATGTAGCAGAGTATGAGGCTTTGTGCCTCAGACTCAAAAAAGTTGAGAAAATTGACATCAAGAAGTTATATATATTCAAGGATTTTGAATTGATCTACAACCAAGTCATCAAAAAGTGTATATCCAAGTAGCACTATCTAAAATTATACCACAAAAAGGTGTGGGATTTGCTTGAATCCTTCACCGCACTAAGTATCCAATCAATTTTACAAGAGTTAAATAAGCTTGCAGACATATTGGCCTCCATCGATGTCTAGTTCTAACTGGTGGATAATCTAATGTATAAGAAAAAAATGGTGAGGCTGATCTATAGGCCTTCTATGCCTGATAAGGAGATCCACTGGCAAGTGTTCGACAATGATGAACAAATTATCAATTTTTTGTTTAATGAAGCATCCTCAATTGAGAATCAAAATCTAGATGACGAAGACCATGAGGGATTAATCCAGTTAAAAAATAATTATATCCCCAAGGGTCCAATCACATTATAAAGTTTATTTGATCAGAATGACAGGTATGTTGCCCCCAAGATCAAAGTAGACAAAAGAGAGTTCGTAGACCTAGATTTAGAATCGAGGAAAGTTATCAAAGTAGGGGATGATTGCACAACCAAGGAGATCCAATAGACTCATGCCCTATATAATGAGTCTCTCAACATAATCACTTGGTGATATCAATATCTAATGGGCTATGACAAGAATGTCATCCAACACATAATTGAGTTGGAAGAAGGGATCAAACCCTTCAGTAAAACATAGAGGTTCATCAACCTAAATATTGAGATGCTGATGAGAGTTGATCTTATGAAGATGCTCACAGCGAAAATCATCTACCTGATCAAGCACTCCTCTTGGGTGGCCAACCTATTCCCAGTACAAAAGAATAATAGGGACATTCACTTGTGTATTGATTTTCAAAATCTTAACCAAGAATCACTCAAGGACCACTACCCACTACCTTAGATTGACAATATTCTTCACGTAGTGGTGAGAGCATAGAGGTTCTCTTTTCTAGATGGATTCTATGGCTACAACCAAATATGGGTCAAGGATGAATATCAACATAAGACTACATTCACCACCAAGTGGGGAACCTTCGCCTATTAGTGAATGCCCTTTGACCTCTCAAACACTGAAGCAAATTTCCAAAGGGTGATGGACCTCACTTTTGGTGAATTATTAAATCATTTCATCATGATCTACTTGTATGATATGATAGTCTTCTACCATAAGATGGAGGAACATGGTCTGCATTTATGACAAGTCTTTGAGAAATACCATGAGTTTGGGGTCTCCATCAACATCAAAAAAATTATTTTTGTAGTGAAGGAAGGCAAACTTCTTGGGCATTTGATCTCTGGGAAGGGATTAACTATCGATCCCACCTAAGACAAAGTACTCCTCCAACTTCCACTATTATCAAACATGAAAGCCTTACAATCCTTTTTCGGATAAATCAACTTCATTAGGAAGTTCATATCCAACTTCATCCAAGTGGTGAATTCAATGACCAAGCTTCTAAAGAAGGATGGTGAGTTCAAGTGGACCAATGTAAGGAAGTAGGTATTCCAATAAATAAAGGAGAAGATCACTCAAGCTCCAGTCCTCATAAATCCTAACTAAAGGATTTCATCTTGTATGCTATCAGGGAACCAAAAATCTATGAAGCTATTTTGAACAAAAATGGGGAAGATGGAGATGAGTTTTCGATAGTATTCCTAAGCTAGATCATCCAACTACATCAAGGATGATACAATTTTATCGAAATACAAATGCATGCAATGATGAAATCACTCAAGAAATTTAAATATTTCATCTCCCAAAGTAATACGATAGTGTACATGGTACACGCCGACATCAAGAGTTTCATTATTCAAGGAGATCTTGGCAATAGGAGGGTTGGATGGGTATCGAGTTGGTCCAAGGCCAAGCACTCTATCAGGAACTAGTCAAAAGCACTGTAGCCAAAGTGTTAGGATCCTATCCTAACACCATTTTGTAATTCTCATTTACTTATGTAATGACCCACTTCCAACATGGGGGGTCCCATTATGATATTATTTTGTAATACTTTGTAATGTATGTGGCAAGTATGGTGCCTATCCAAGGGGCACCATCTCATGTAACCATTTTTTATCAATATTGTAATCGATGGTAGGTAAGAGATTCTAGCTCGAGTGGCATTTTGCATGTAAGCCAACTCTTGAGCCTTTAGGTAGGGTTGCATGAAGTTTTTTTTTTAAAGATATGAAGACATGTACGAATTCATCTTTTTGAAAGCTAATGAAATATTGAAGGATGTTGCCCCCTTGAAGAGGCCTATGATTCTATGTTATTGTGAGATTGTTCCATTTTTGCATTTAATTTTTGCATAGTGTTATTGAGTTATTTGATGTATTTGAGTTATTTTTTAGTATTTTGTGTGAGTGTGCTTATTTTTAATAGTGAGATCCTAACAAGTGGTATCATAGCTCTTTCCAAGGCCAAGTTTTGCTACAACTAAGACAATTTTTTCCATTTATTTCGCCTATTAGGTATAATTTTCCATGTGTTTTTCATTTCTATTTTTTCCTTTATTAAAAATCTTGGCCAAAAAACTAGAAAACACAAAAAAATACTCTTTTTTAGTAGTTGTGTAGGTTAGAAACCCTATGTTGGGGGTTTTAAAATATCGTGAAGGAGCTATCATTATTGGATAAGCTAGATAGCCCATAAAGCATCTAGTGAAGTGAGGGGTGATGAGGATCCAATGCCCAGGCCTTAGAAAACACTCACGCATGAACTTAAGCTCCCATGCATCTTTGATTGTATCAAGAGACAATCTAGTTTTAAAAAAAAAATTATCTAGTAGGAAGCTTTTCAACCTTGTATTATCCATAGTCCATGGGACACAACATCTCGGACGATCACCCTCCCATGCTATCAAAAAGGCAGATAATGTACTCAAGGGTATGTGTGGAATCCTCCTTGGGTAAGAGGGTATATGGGTATTACATAATCCCTTACTTAGCATACCTTGGTTATACAAAACATAACTTCCACCTATAAATCAACACCATCTCTATTCAGTTATCCTGCATTCACAACCCTAAAAGTGAGCATACAAAGAAGGCATTCCTTATCATAGAAACAAACTTGCACCAAAAGTTAGGATAGATTTTGCAAGTGTCTGCAATAGTCATGGTCAAATACAGAATAGTCAAGATAGTGATAAAAATAGTCTGGTCAATAATAGTGATATTTAGGTCGACAGTAACAGCCCTCTGTAACAGTCTAGCATTACAGACCTCCAATTTCAGAAATAGTAGTCATTTTTAGAGAATCCCTAGTACCAGTAATAGGAACCATGTCAGTAACTATAGTATAGGTGATAGAGGAAGAGACAAGATAATGATAGGGTGGTTAGGGGGTAGAATACAGGTCAGTGATAGTTGATTCCAAACCCCAACCTTTGAATCGTAACTCCAAATCAAAACCCGAAAAAACAAGTAGACTCAACACAACAGAAAAAAATAGGGATATCTCTTCACATAGAGCTCATATTGACTCAAAAATTTAGTAGATAATTCTACACTCTATTCTAGACAAAATTATCCTTGGTAGCCCCTGGTCAAATTTTGCATCGATTTTCCAAAAATGATAATTTTTTATTTTTTTTGCTAAGGCCATAAATTTTCAAAGGTCAATCAAATTGATCAAAATTTTTGGGAATAGAAGCTACTTTTTATTCTGCACAAAAGACTCTCAAGGACTCATGGTTGAAATTTTAAGTCCAAGTGGAATAAATTACCTTGACATCAACTTGCAACCAACCAGAAGATCACAAAAATTCAAGAAATTTAGTATATCTCCTCATTGAATGCTCATATCAAGCAGCCACTGAAGTGGACCCTATCCTAAAATCAGTGTTGTAACTCATTTCCCAAATTAAATTTTGGACCCATACTAAATATAATAACTCCTGAAACCCCACATCTATTTTTAGTAACTAAGTAAAAGAGGGCCCACAATGGCGAGCGGTACTCATAGAAAAAAGGAGTTAGTACTTACCACAATATTGGACGATATGCAAAAATCCCTTGACTACTTGACCACTACAAAACACACCATAAGAGAAGATATTTGAGAGATCCGAATGGATCAGGATACCACTAGAGTCTGCTTAGAAAAATAACTTACAAAGGTGGAGAGACAATTGCAGTGTACTCTCACATATGAACACCAAGCTAAAAAATCTGAACGATGTTGAAGAAGGGAAACATAATACTAAATAAGGGGAAACGAAGACACTCACTATGACCATTATTTGACCTTTAAAATTCCTAAATTGAATTTACCTAAGTTCAGTGGAAAGGATTTCGATGGGTGGTTATGTCGGGTTGATCAATTATTTAGACTCCACAGTGTCCCTATTTATCATCGAGTTCAGATGGCTTCCTTCAACTTAGAATCTGAAGCCTTACATTGGTTCCAATGGCTATGAGCCACTACCCCTAATCTATCTTGGGAGGACTTTGAGTCCCAACTACTCACCTGATTTAGCCCTAGTGACTATGAAGGCTTTACAGGAGTATTGACAAAGCTGAAATAAACTACCACAGTTCGTGATTACTAGAAAAAAATTGAGAAATTGGACAATAAAACAAGGGGTTTGAATGAGGGATTTTTTATGAGTTGTTTCACTAGTGGGTTGAAATATGATATTCAGGCTAAATTCAAGATGTTTAAACCACAAACCATGATGGAGACTATCAGTTTAGCCCAATTGGCTGAATCTAAACTCTCAGCTCATTGTGGACACCATAATTTTCTCAAGCTCAATCTCCATTTTCTCTTTGATTCCAAAATAATACTGATAATAAACCTCCTACTCCTAAGTGATTGACTACAGATGAAATGGATGTGTATATTTCCCAAGGGCTATGTTATAATTGTGATGAAAATTTTGTGAAGGGTCATAGATCTGCAAATAAGAGATTGTTCTTAATAGATGTAGAGAAACCCAATAACAATGACCATAGTGATGAGGAGAGTGACATAGCTGAAGCACCAACTCAATAGGAAAAAGAAACCCAAGAACCTCAAACAAAAAATTTCATCCATTCTCTTGTTAGGGTTACCACTCCATAAACCATGAAGTTGTGGGTTTTTTCAAAGGCCAACGTCTTACTATTCTTATTGATTCAAGTAGTACAAACAACTTTATTGATACTCAAGTTGTTAAGCAAACCAATTGTTATATACACACATGTAATTAATTTGAATTCATGGTGGCAAATGGTGGCACTTTATCTTGTAAATGTAAATGTTGTAATGTTAAAATAAATATGGGAGATTATGAAATCAAGCAAGACATGTTTTCCCTTCAATTGGGAGGATATGACATTGTGTTGGGATACCAATGGTTGAGCACCTTGGGAACTATCTCTTGGAACTTTGTATAACTATGGATGCAGTTTTTACAATAGGGAAAAACACACACCCTCCTTGGTGCCAAACCAAACCCTTCCCAAATTATCAGTTCCAATCGTATGGAGAAATTATTGAAAAAGTTATCCCATGAGGTCATTACACAAATATTTTCAATTCAACCAAGCACTTCTATAGTGGATCAAATTCCAACAGATTTACAACTTGTTCTAACCAAGCACGATGGCATTTTTTAGAACCAACTACCCTATCACCTTGTTGCTCACATGACCATGCTATTCCACTACTACCAGGTAATGTACCACCCAACATTAGATTGTATCGATATTCTCATTCGCTCAAGTCTGAAATCAAGTAGATGGTACAAGAATTTCTCAAAGTTGATGTCATTCAACCTAGTACCAGCCCTTAATCTTCTCTAATTTTACTAATTTGCAAGAAATATGGCTCGTGGTGATTGTGTATAGACTATCGTGAGATCAAAAAAATGACCATCAAGAATAAATTTCACATTATGGTAGTGGATGAATTACTAGATGATTTACATGGAGCTATGTACTTCTCCAAGTTAGACCTTCATTTTGGCTACCATTAAATCAATCTCAAAGATGATGATATTCCAAAAACTACATTTCATACTCATGAAGGTCACTATGAGTTCTTGGTAATGCCATTTGGTCTGACAAATACTCCTTCCACATTTTAGAGCCTGATGAACAACATATTTTGCCCTCTCCTATAGAAGTTCATCCTAGTTTTCTTTGATGATATCTTGGTTTATAGGTGCTCATGGGAGGAACACCTTATCCATGTGGATTAGACATTACAATTTTTGGTACAACATCAACTTTTTTCTAAGCGGTCCAAGTGTTCCTTTGGTATGACTGAAGTGGAGTATCTAGGATACATTATCTCCAAAGATGGCATAAAGGTCAACCCTAAGAAGATTCAAGCAGTTTAGGACTAGAAAAAACCTCACACTCTCAAGGGACTTCAGGGATTCTTAGGGCTTACAGGTTACTACTGCAAATTTATTCGTAATTATGGTAAAATAGCAACCCCCTCACATCCATGTTAAAGAAGGACTCTTTTACTTGGACAAGGCCCATTGACCAAGCCTTCCTCGAATTGAAGCATGCTATAAACACAACACCAGCTTTAGCCATGCCAAATTTTTCCAAGCCTTTCATCATTGAAAGTGATGCTTCCGATCATGGCATCAAGGTAGTGTTGATGCAGGAAGGGAGACCCTTGGCTTTCACTAGTAAGGCACTCTCTGATCATAACTTGGGAAAATGTACATATGCCAAGGAGTGTTTGCAATTTGAGTTATTTTATGTTGTCATTAATGTCACATGGATCATTGATGTCACATGGATCACATTGAGTTTTTGTGGCCAAAGCATTTCATAAATAAGCATTTATGATATTTTGGAGAGCATGGATATATACAAGGTTTTTGTGAAAAATAAGGTAGGCAAAATAAAAGGTTTTATTTAAATACATGGATGGTATATTTGAAATGGGTTTTTCTTAAAATCCATATTGGCTTTTTGTTTCATCGAAAAAGGTGCCCCGGTGATGGAGATATTTATTTTTAAATATTTAGTTTAAATTTTAAATTATTTTAAATTTAAATTTAAATTTTAAAATTAAATATATTAATTTTAGCGCTGACTAAAGAAAGGAGGAAAGGCCATATTAATTTATAGCAGACATCTAAAGAAAGAGGAAAGACATATATATATATATATATATATGCCAACAAAAGCTTAGAATTTATAAGACCACCAATGCTTATTTTTCGAATGCATTCGATTGGGGAACGATTGTGAAAAGAGAGAGAAGTGTGACTTTGGTCTATTGAAAAATAATTCGTGGAGTTTAATAAGATGTATAAGCATCTTTGGCCTAGTATTTTGTGTATTGTGTGTTACGTAGAAAGTCCTACGATCTAGTCCTGCCATGGCTATTTGCTTTGTTGAAGCGCTCGAAGCACTGCTAAGTTTTTTGAAGGGTGCAGAAGTTTATGATATAATTTTTTGTTTGTGTCCCTTTGGACACGTGAGGGCATGTGGCCCAATAGAAGGCTGGTTGTGGTTAAAGCACCGAGCAAGGAGATGTCACGAGATTGAATCCTGTAAGGGACAGAGGCAAGTTAATAATTTTTTAATATATTTTATTTTTCTAAAGTTGCCCTAGGAGAAATAAGGGTTGTGATGCATGTTCAGAAAAAGAGAGATTTCTGGTGTTTCTCTTTTTGAAAGTATATCATATTATATATCGTTGGAAAGCTTATTTCGAGGGACATTTGATTAACTTTCTTATAGAGAGAAATAAGGTGTATGTAAAGAGGTATTTCTGTTTTTGTAAAGGGTTTCAAAAGTGAAGGTTGTTTTGTTTCTTTTTCAAAGGTGATTAATTATTTCATGAGGGGACATGTTGTATTTTATTGAGTAGGAGTGATAAGGTGTTATTTGGATATTATTGTTGTGATATTAATCATGATCTCTAACCCTTGTTGAAAGTTGAAAAATAAGCTTTTTGAGTGTGGCATATTTAGTGGACAACCAATAAGGTATCAAAAGGTTCGAGCAATATTCTCCATTGACTTTGTTTATGGTGGTTCATTTTTGAAATATCATTTGAGATAAAAGGATTGATTGTGGTTTCCTTTTTGAAAGTGGTTGGTTGAATGCTTCAAGGTTTTCTAGTTTGAGAGTTGTGTTTAAACCTTATTTTATAAGCATAGTTTTTGAAGCCCATTGGTTATGCAAAATAACTTGAGTTAGAAAAGAACATGAGTATCATTGTTATGTGAGATTTGTGGTTGAGCATTATTGGAAACATTTGAGTTGGTTGATACATGCTTGGAATAGGGTTTTTTGAGAAAGAGTTATCCCTTGTGGTTATTTGTTGAGTTGAGTTGATTGAGCCTAGTCAAGTGATTGTGTGAGATGTATTTTCAAGTCCCATAAAATAAATAATTCTATAATTCTGATTTGGGTTGAGATTGAGCTTTAAGATTAGAACATATTGAGTCTTTAACAATTCTCTTTATGCTTCTATAATATTTGAGTTGATTTAAGATTGACTTGAGTTGAGTTGATATTGATTTGGGTTGAGATTGAGCTTTGATATTAGAACATATTGAGTCTCTAACAATTCTCTTTATGCTTCTATAATATTTGAGTTGAGTTAAGATTGAATTGATTTGAGTTGAGATCATTGTGGATCATTGTTGTCATCCATTATAGAGTGCATTGCCATTCATTGTTGAATTCATAATTGAGCCTTGCATTCATATATTTATGGATGATATTTGAGTGCTACTTGAGCATGATTGGTTGAGCCTTTGAGAAGGCTTTTGGGACAGATTTGTGGTAGTTTTTGTGGATAATTTATTGAGCCTTTGAGAAGACTTTTGGAAAATATTTAAGGACAGATTTGGGATAACATTTGAGCAAGTTCTTGGTGGGATTGTTGAGAAGATTTTGAGCAAGTTCGTAGTGAGCTTGTTGAGAATATTTTGAACAAGTTCTTGGTGAACTTGATGAGCAGATTTTGAGCAAGTTCTTAGTGAGCTTGTTGAGCAGTTTTGAGCAAGTTCTTAGTGAACTTGTTGAGTAGATTTTGAGCAAGTTCTTGGTGATATTTTTGAGCATATTTAGAGCAAGTTCTTGGTGAGCTTGTTGAGAATATTTTGAGCAAGTTATTGGTGAGATTGTTGAGAAAATTTTGGGCAAGTTCTTAGTGAGATTGCTAGGGAAGTTTTGGGCAAGTTCTTGGTGATCTTGTTGAAGCAGTTTTGGGCAAGTTCTTAGTGAGATTGCTAGAGCAAATTTTGGGCAAGTTCTTGGTGAGCTTGCTGAAGCAATTTTGGGCAAGTTCTTAGTGAGATTTCTAGAGAAGATTTTGGGCAAGTTCTTAGTGAGCTTTCTAGAGCAATTTTGGGCAAGTTCTTTGTGAGCTTGCTGAAGGAGATCAATGGATTACCTACCTAAGTAGATCAGTGTATTTCCTAGCTTTGAGCAGATCAAAGTAATAATTTGTATTGGGATAAGGATCCTTATTTTTGTGTGAAATATTATAAGGATATTATCTTGTGGAGTACCCCACATTGGGGGAACCACGTTAAATATTGTGTCTCAATTGTGTGTGGTGATTTGTGCACTTTTTTACTATTGCTATCTATGTCATTAATGCACATTGCTATATTTGGTTATTGCAATTAAGGACACTAATTGATATTGGTTTGGAAAGAAAGTAAAAATTGGGTGCTATACTATTCACCCCCCTCTCAGTATAAGCTTTTATTCTTCAATTAGTATCTGAGCAGGTTCCTTCAAAAAGGCTAATATCTTGAGGATAGATTCTACAAGAACATAGATGGCTCCATAGAATGGATTATCTACAAATAAGGCTCCACTATTTGATGGTAACAATTATGATTTCTGGAGCATGAGAATGAAGAACTACTTGATATCACAAGGATATGAGCTATGGAATACGGTTGAAAAAGAGTATAAGGTTGAAGGTGATTCTGAGGAAAATATGACTATCAAGAAATTGGTTGAGATCAATGCAAGGGCAATGAATTGTATTTTGAGTGGGCTATGTGAAATAGATTTTGCAAAGGTCATGGTATGTAATTTAGCTAATGAAATGTGGACGAATTTGTAGAATACTTATGAAGGAGATTCAAATGTAAAGTTGGAAAAACTATAAACTCGTAGAAAAATATTTGAGAAATTGAAAATGGAATATTTTGAAGATATTGCAAAGTTTTTACTTCGATTTGATGAGATTACTAACATCATGAGAGGCCTAAGATTTGATATTAAATAATCAAAAGTTACTCAAAAAATTTTGAGATCACTTCCCATGAAGTATGATGCAAAGGTTTCAGCAATAGAAGAAACAATGGATATCAACAAGATAACAATGGAAGAACTACAAGGAACTCTCACAGCTTATGAGATGAAGGTGAGTAAGCATCAGGTTCCAATAAAAGATATTGCATTCAAGGCTTTAGAGAAAAATAAAGGAAAAGTTCCAGAGATAGATTGAGATTTAGATAATTATGAGGAAGCTAACTTCATCAAAAGGAAAAAGGACTAAAGAAATTTGAGGGATATGAAGACAGTCAAATGCTACAAGTGTGGTGATTTTGGTCACTATGTACACAAGTATCCACATAAATAAAATAGTGATGATGAAAAATAGGGTCATAGAAGAAAATAATATGGAAAGCATAAGCATGACAAAGATGACAGATTCAAGCAAAACAGGTATGAGAAGAAGAAAAGTTTTCATAAGACAACGAAAACTTTCTACATTGTAGAAGCAAGTGATAGCTTAGATCACAATGATAGAGAGAAGTCATATGATGAAAAGGAAGAACATCTATTCCTAGGAATAGAGGGTGAAAGAGAATAGTGCTTTGTGTGTGGTCAAAGATATCACAAATCAAGATATTGCAATGGCTTTAGTGATAGTGAATATGAGATGACCCATCAAGAAAATAGGCATGGTCAAAGAAATCATGAAAGTTTGTTTGCTATAGAATATTATAATGATCTTAGTGAAAGTGAAGATGAAGAAGGGTTTTATATGGGATAAAAGAAGTAGAAGAAGAACATTCACTCTAAACAGAAGAATTTAAGCACGAGAACATTGTAAGAAAGACAGATGTCTTAGTTGATATAAAGGAAGACTTCAATTTATCCATGAGCAACTACAAGAGGTTAAGGAGAATCTAAAAGAATTGAGATGTTCCATACTTGAGAATTTTAATCCATCACATGACTCAAAAGGTCAAAATATTTTTACTAAGAAGGAAACATGTATTTTAGAGACAATAAATATGGATGTCAATGAAGAGAAAGAAGAGGAAGGTCCCAAAGCACCAAAAGTCTCATATTTCAGGTTTGGGGAATCACACTCAAAAGAAAAGGATGTTCTAAAAGATAAAATCAAGGAATCACCTAAGTGTTATGAAGAAAGTTCCAAAGTTCCTATGGCTCCAAATATTCATTTTGGATCTTGTTTTGAGATAGGTGAATCAAGTTCAAAAGGAAAAGAAATACTTGAAGAAGAAAGCAAGGAAGAAACTAAGGAAGAGGATTTAGATACTACAAAGAAGGTTCAAGGATGCAATGCACAAGTTGAAAATGATCATAAGGATAATGGTCAAGAAAGGTATGAGGAACCAAGGCATGAAAAAAGGGCTTTTCAAGGACACTTGTTTTTCTTGTAATGGATTTGGACACAGGGCTATACACTATAGGATCCATGGATCAAAGAAGTTTGATTTTGCTAGAAGAAAATTCAAAGGAAGAAGGTATGGTTTTTAGGGATATTGCTTCTTATGCAACAGGATTGGTCATAGAGCTTCTCAATGCAAATAAAATGAGCAACATGGTTTTGGTTTTAGAGCTACACAAATCAGAAGTCATGGTCATAATGGTCATGAAAACAAAACTTCACAATATAGGGTTCAGGAAAAGGAATGGATATGGAAATTATTTCAAGAAAGAATTTAGGATATGGGCACCATCCAAAGGCTACAATATAAAGTGTTTTAATTGCAATAACTTTTGACATATTGCAAAATGGTGTAGGACTCAATTCCAAATAGGTTCAAGACAAGAAGGTCAAACAGGTTCAAGAAAAGAAGGACAAACAGGTTCAAGATAATAAGATCAAGTAATTCATCAAGAGAAGGATATCAAAAAAATATGGAAGGAAGTTGACAGAGGAAATAAATAATGTAATATGGGAGTAAAAGTACTCCCACCCCAAAATTAATCACCTCAAGAGAGAAGGTGGTGAGGGGGCTAAGCTTAAGAATCATATCTTTTAGCCCCATAGGTGTCCCTTTTGCCATTGATGTCAAAGGGGGAGATATTTGATTAAGTAGGAGAGCATTTAGTTAGGGGGATAAGCCTCCAAAGAGAGCATTAAGTTAGGGGGAGCAGCCTCCATAGAGAGTATTGATTCAGGGGGAGCAACTTTGATTCTCAAAGATGGTTTTTTTTTGCAGTGATTGTGGTTTTTGCATTAGAGGTGTTGTCATCAATGAAAAAGTGGGAGATTATTGGAAATTTGAGTTATTTTATGTGGTAATTTATGTCACATGGATCATTGATATCACATGGATCACATTGAGTTTTTGTGGCCAAAGCATTTCATAAATAAGCATTTATGATATTTTGGAGAGCATGGATATATACAGGGTTTTTGGGAAAACCAAGGCAGGCAAAATAAAAGGTTTTATTTAAAACTATGTATGGCACATTTGAAATGAGTTTTTATTAAAACCCATATTGGATTTTCGTTTCATCAAAAAATTTGCCCCGGTGATGGAGATAATTATTTTTAAATATTTAGTTTAAATTTTAAATTATTTTAAATTTAAATTTTAATTTTAAAATTAAATATATTAATTTTAGTGCCGACTAAAGAAAGTAGGAAAGGCCATATTAATTTATAGCACCAAAATATAAAAAAAGAGGAAAGGCATATATATATGCCAACAAAATCTTAGACTTTATAAGACCACCAGCACTTATTTTTCGAATGCCTTCGATTGGGGAACAGATTGCGAAAAGAGAGAGAAGTGTGACTTTGGTCTATTGAAAAACCATTCGCAGAGTTTAATAAGATGCATAGGCATATTTGGCCTAGTGTTTTGTACACTGTGTGTTATGCAGGAGGTCATGTGATCGAGTTTTGTCGTGGTTATTTGCTTTGTTGAAGCTCTCAAAGAGTTGTTGAGTTTTTCGAAGGGTGCAGAATTTTATGATATAAGTTTTTGTTCGTGTCCCTTTGGACACGTGAGGGTGTGTGGCCCAACGTAATACTGGCTATAGTTAAAGCACTAAGCAAGGATATGTCACGAGATCAAATCTCGTAAGGGACAGAGGCAAGTTAATAATTTTTTAATATATTTTATTTTTCTAAAGTTGCCCTAGGAGGAATAAGGGTTGTGATGCATGTTTAGAAAAAGAGAGATTTCTGGTGTTTCTATTTTTGAAAGTATATCATATTATATATCGTTGGAAAGCTTATTTCAAGGGCTATTTTATTAAATTTCTTAGAGGGAGAAATAAGGTGTATGTAAAGATATATTTCTATTTTTGTAAAGGGTTTCAAAAGTGAAGGTTGTTTTGTTTCTTTTTCAAAGGTGATTAATTATTTCATGAGGGGACATGTTGTATTTTATTGAGTAGGAGTGATAAGGTGTTATTTGGATATTATTGTTGTGATATTAATCATGATCTCTAACCCTTGTTGAAAGTTGAAAAATAAGTTTTTTGAGTGTGGCATATTTAGTGGACAACCAATAAGGTATCAAAAGGTTCGAACAATATTCTCGATTGACTTTGTTTATGGTGGTTCATTTCTAAAATATCATTTGAGATAAAAGGATTGATTGTGGTTTCCTTTTTGAAAGTGGTTGGTTGAATGCTTCAAGGTTTTCTAGTTTGAGATTTGTGTTTAAACCTTATTTTATAAGCATAGTTGTTGAAGCCCATTGGTTATGCAAAATAACTTGAGTTAGAAAAGAACATGAGTATCATTGTTATGTGAGATTTGTGGTTGAGCATTATTGGAAACATTTGAATTGGTTGATACATGCTTGGAATAGGGTTTTTTGAGAAATATTTATCCCTTGTGGTTATTTGTTGAATTGAGTTGATTGAGCCTAGTTAAGTTATTATGTGAGGTGATTGTTCAAGTCCCATGAAACAAATAATTCTATAATTTTGATTTGGGTTGAGATTGAGCTTTGAGATTAGAACATATTGAGTCTCTAACAATTCTATTTATGCTTCTATAAGATTTGAGTTGAGTTAAGATTGACTTGAGTTGAGTTGAGATTTATTTGGGTTGAGATTGAGCTTTGATATTAGAACATATTGAGTCTCTAACAATTCTCTTTATGCTTCTATAAGATTTGAGTTGAGTTAAGATTGACTTGAGTTGAGTTGAGATTATTGTGGATCATTGTTATCATCCATTGTAGAGTGCATTGTCATTCATTGTTGGATTCATCATTGAGCCTTGCCTTCATAGATTTGTGGATGAGATTTAAGTGCTACTTGAGCATGATTGGTTGAGCCTTTGAGAAGGCTTTTGGGACAGATTTGTGGATAAATTTGTGGTAGTTTTTATGGATGATTGATTGAGCCTTTGAGAAGACTTTTGGGAAAGATTTGGGACAACATTTGAGCAAGTTCTTGGTGGTATTGTTGAGCATATTTTGAGCAAGTTATTAGTGAGCTTGTTGAGTAGATTTTGAGCAAGTTCTTGGTGATCTTGATGAGAATATTTTGAGCAAGTTCTTAGTGAGCTTGTTGATCAGTTTTGAGCAAGTTCTTAGTGAGCTTGTTGAGCAGATTTTGAGCAAGTTATTGGTGAGCTTGTTGAGCATATTTTGAGCAAGTTCTTGGTGAGCTTGTTGAGCATATTTTGAGCAAGTTCTTGGTGAGCTTGTTGAGCAAATTTTGGGAAAGTTCTTAGTGAGCTTGCTAGAGTAGTTTTGGGCAAGTTCTTGGTGAGCTTACTAAAGCAGTTTTGGGCAAGTTCTTAGTGAGCTTGCTAGAGCAAATTTTGGGAAAGTTCTTGGTGAGCTTGCTAAAGCAATTTTGGGCAAGTTCTTAGTGAGCTTGCTAGAGCAGATTTTGGGTAAGTTCTTAGTGAGCTTGCTAGAGCAATTTTGGGCAAGTTCTTTGTGAGCTTGCTGAAGGATATCAGTGGATTACCTACCTAAGCAGATCACTGTATTGCCTAGCTTTGAGCAGATCAAAGTAATAATTTGTATTGGGATAAGGATCCTTATTTTTGTGTGAAATATTATAAGGATATTATCTTGTGGAGTACCCCACATTGGGGGAACCACATTAAATATTGTGTCTCAATTGTGTGTGGTGATTTGTGCACTTTTTTACTATTGCTATCTATGTCATTAATGCACATTGCTATATTTGGTTATTGCAATTAAGGACACTAATTGATATTAGTTTGGAAAGAAAGTAAAAATTGGGTGCTATACTATTCACCCCCCTCTCAGTATAAGCTTTTTTTCTTCAAGGATATGCTGGAAATCTTACATGTTGTAACCCATTGGTGACCATATCTCATTGGGTACCATTTATCCATTAAAATAGACCATCAAAGTCTCAAATACTTCTTGGAACAATGGTTTGCTACCCCAGAACAACAAAAATGGGTTTCTAAACTCATGGGATATGATTACAATATCACCTATAAGAAGGATAAAGAGAATCTTGTGGCCGATGCCCTCTCTCACCAATTTGAGGCCCTTAATATGTTATGTACCATTCCCTCACCGGTTCCTAAATGGATAGATTCAATATGATAGGAGGTACTTCAGGATGCAGACTTGAAAGCTTTGGTGGCCTTGCTTCATGATGATCCTACTTCATTCCCAAGCTACAATTGGGATGGTCATAACCTGCGTTATCACCAACACCTTGTTCTTCCTTTCATGTCCCCACTCCATGAGATTTTTATTAAGGAACTACATATTTATCCCTCTATAGGCCATTCAAGATTTCTTAAAACATTTGAATGCCTCAAGCGCACATTCTTCTAGAAAGGTATGAAATAGGACATATGTGATTTTGTAGCAGCTTGTGATACCTGCAAATGGATGAAAGGTAAAATGATACATTCTTTGGTTACTTTTCAACCCTTTCCCATTCCATATTAGGTTTGGACTAATATTTCCATGGATTTTATAAAAGGGTTACCTAAATCTAGCGATAATTATGTTATTCTTATGGTAGTGGATCCCCTTTTGAATTATGCTCATTTATGTTCCCTTGGTCAACCTTACATAACCTCCACCATTGCCCAAATATTTCTTGATTCTATTTTTTGCCTTCATGGTATGCCCACCTCCATTGTGTTCGATCAAGACCCAACCTTCACTAGTCATTTTTGGTAAGAATTTTTTATGTTGTAGGGAACTTAGCTCATAATGATTTTAGCCTACCATACACAAATAGATGGTCAAACTAAGACTATCAAAAAATATTTGGAGACATATATTCATTGCTTTGCATCAGATCATCCTACTCAATGGACGAAGTGGCTTCCTTTGGCCAAATGGTGGTACAACACTTCCTATCATATAGAAACCAAAATCACTCCTTTTGAGGTTGTTTATGGGTTCCCTTTACTCATGCCTTCTTCATACATCCCAGGAAGCTCCAAGGTCCAAGCAGTCAACACTACTCTTAGCCAACATATCGATGTTCTCTGCTAGCTAAAGAAAAATTTGAACATGGCCCATAATTAGATGCAAAAAAAGATTGACCAGCATCGTTCTGAGCGTAGCTTTGATGTGGGTGATATGGTTTTCCTTCGCTTGCAGTCGTACAAACAATAATCTCTACAAATTTATCAGTACCAAAAATTGTTACAAAATACTATGGACCCTACCAAGTTCTTCAACGGATTGGTTCCACTACTTACAAATTGGCTCTTCCACCCACCTCCAATCTCCATCCTATTTTCCATGTTTCATCTCTCAAAATATTTATGGACACACAGGTACATGTTCAATCAACATTACCAAAATTGGATGAAGAAGGGTCCATATTACTCGAACCTAAATAATTGTTGCATCGTTGATACCGCACTCTCTACAACCATACCATCATAGAATTTCTTGTTCAGTGGCACGGTTTCCAGCTAGAAGATGCTACATGGGAGTCTCTCCATCAGCTCCAGCACTAGTTCCCTCATTTTTAACTTTGAGGATAAATCTTTCTGAAGGGGAAGGATATGTTAGGATCTTATCCTAACACCATTTTATAATTCTCATTTACTTATGTAATGACCCACTTCCAACTTGGGGATCCCATTATGATATTATTTTGTAATACTTTGTAATGTATGTGGCAAGTATGGTGCCTATCCAAGTGGTGCCATCTCATGTAACCATTTTTATCAAGATTGTAACCAATGGTAGGTAGGAGATTCTAGCTCAAGTGGTATTTTGCATGTAAGCCAACTCTTGAGCCTTTAGGTAGGGTTGCATGAGCTTTTTATTTAAAAGATATGAAGCCATGTATGAATTTATCTTTTTGCAAGCTAATGAAATATTGAAGGAGGTTGCCCCCTCAAAGAGGCCTACGATTCTATGTTATTGTGAGATTTTTCCATTTCTACATTTAATTTATGCATAGTGTTATTGAGTTATTTGATGTATTTGAGTTATTTTTCAGTATTTTGTGTGAGTGTGCTTATTTTTAATAGTGAGATCCTAACACAAAGTGGCAAACCCCAAATCAAAAGACTACACCTAAAAGCAACCTTGCCAACCTGTTGGTTAGCAGTCCATATTGGATGGATGACCTTGTTGAGTACTTCAACATGGGCAGATTTCCTTCGTTAGGATCCTATCCTAACATTAATTAATAATATTAATAATAATAATATATTATATCCTATGGTCATAATAATAAAATAATATAATAATAAATAATATAATAATTAATTATATTATTTATTATATTATTATAAGATTAGGGTTAGGAAGCATTGCAACCTTTCACCTATAACCCTAGAGGGGTATAAAACATTGTAAGAACTTATCATTCAATCATCCATGAAATATTATATAAAACATTTATTAAAACATTGAAGGGACTTCCCGACAATTCAAAAGTGATTCTTTTAGATTTAGGTTATTTATTATTTATTTATCATTTTATGTGCTAGGAACCCTAGGTTCCTACCATCTGGTATCAAAGCCTTATGGATCCAACCATATTGGTCAAGGAAATGAAAAATGACATTGCAGAAATTAGAAGAATGATTGAACAAAAACAAAAAAAACAAATGGAACGTTCTGATCGTATTATACAATATTTAATGGAAATGCAAGAGGAGACCTTAGCCATGGAATCTCAAGTAGAGGAGGAAGAAACCATAGCCATGGAATCCCATGTAGAGGAGGAACCCATAGCCATGGAATCCCAGGTAGAGGAGGAGCCCATAGTCATTGAATCTCAGGTGGTATCCATTTCATCTTCCGGGAAGAAAGAAATAAATCAAAACCCTAGAAAAAAAATTTCTTTCGAAAAGGTAGAAGGCAAAGATTTTCAAATGGTATATAATGCATTTTTGGAAGGAGAAAATATAATAAACCCTAAAAAAGAAAAATGTTTTTTAAAAGAAGTGTATGAGGAAGAGAAGGATAGCTCCCACGGTGAAAAAATTACCAGCAACAATGCACAAAAATTAAGGTTTCCACGAGTGATCAGAAAAATTAAAAAATTTAAATTAATACTAGAGGAGTCCTCAGCTATTAATGAAGCCCATAGCATGAATGGGTACTCTTGCATCCGCCCTCCGCCTTGGCCTCCTCCTATGATAAAAAAATGACACATATAATCTGGCTTGAAAATAATGGAAGCCAATGTCAGAGTTGTACCTCAAAAATGCAATATCAATGCTTTCATGAATCCGTACGGATATGAAATTTCCATGCCTGAATATTTCCAGCTAGTGGTGATGAACATTATAGTCTCTCGCACACTCAGCATTCCAATGCCAACTTTATCAAGAGCAATAGAGAGGTTGCGACCCAACGATATGATTTACTTATTTGAACCATTACGTTCTTTGTTGCCAAATGCAATGGCCAAGAGTGACAAGGCCTCCATTCTACAAAATTCCATAGATTACATTGAAATTTTACAGCAACAACTAGCCATTCATTCCAAGAAATATGGATTTTGTAAAATAAAACATGGGGCAGTGATATTTTTGTAAAATGTGAAATTGATCAGCCTCTCTCACCCGACTGTGATAGATCTATTACCCTTTTATCATTAAGCAAAAACTATCGAGATGAAAATTTGACACTGCACTACAAAAGGTAAAGATGGCATCAATTATACTTTCCATCCATTATACTTGGTATCAAATTTGATGAAAACGTGTAAAGAAGGCAAAAATCTTACCAGTAGCGGCCTCCAAGTCCTGAGTACTATTTGTAAGCGATTCATACCAATTGGCACCCAACGCAATACCAATGGAGGAATTTAGATTTTGAGTTGCCTATTAGAATTACTTTAATAGTTATCACTTTCTATTTTATGAATGATAATAGAAGGGATTGTGTTGATTACGAACTTGCCTTGTGTTTCCTAAACTTTTGAACACCCGCACCATGAGAAAGTAGAATGTTGTGGATAGCAATGTAAGGTTCCATGGACGAGTTTCCTGCTGTGCAATTTCCAAAAGGAGTGGAGCATATTCAAGGAGCATGGATGCCCATATCATATCCTCAAATACCCTGTGTATTTGGCTCGTTTATAGTTATCCAATGCTTGAAACGGTCGTCGAATAGCTCAAAATATTTCTCTGCATAGTCTGCAAAATCATTCCTACAACATATCATCTCTTCGAATTTATCACTAATTCAACCATACCCATGATCATAAGCAATGGTGTATGGTGTGCTGTAGAAAAATAATTAAGTCTTACACAATCTGGGAATTCAACCGACCTCCATATTCGTCTTCCAGCACTTGTGGAAGATCAAAATGATTGATTGTTACAAACGGCTCGATCCCTATCATTCATAGTGAACAACAATCAATAAAATGCAAAGAAAAATCATTAGAAAAATATATATGCACTGCTATTTGATAATGGGTATCGCGTTTGAGAAGACAATTGATCAAGCTATTGTAATACTTCACTCATTCGGGATTGACAGGTCCTCGTCCTTCTGTGATTCCTCACCAGGAAACCAAGGTCAAATGAAGTAGAAAATTGCAGTGAAAACCCAAAAAAAAAAAAATTGAGTTACCTAGAATCAGGCGCACCCAGGAGATTGAAAAGTGGTAGGCATCCACTCGAATTTATGCCATCATATCTACATCTCCCTGTATTTCATGAATTTATCCAAAGCAATTTCAAAATTCTCCAGGTAACTAAATTAAAAATTATTCATTCAACATTTCGGGTAACTAACAGATATATAAAAAAGGCCACGAACCTCGTATAGATGATACTGATCAATGGCAGTATCCCCGTTATTTCCATAATCAATTTAACCGATGCCACAAAGTCGGCCTTTGTGAATGTTACCTCTAATCCAGCTCAGTCAATGATGCCTAAGTAACGAACTTGTGGCCAGGTAGTGATACTTGGTGTTGTTGTTGCTATTCTGCAATGCACATGAATTCTTGAATTTCCTGTTAAATGAGATTGTTGAAATTTTGAAGAAGGAAGCTAGTGCCATCAAAAAAATTATCAGGGAATTTAACACAACCAGAGAAGAAAATAAAACTAGGTGTTTGCGATGTGAAACTGTAACTGCAAGAGACAAAACCTTTTTGGATATCAGTTTTTATATAGAACAAAACAATTCTATTACAAGCTATCTCCGTAACTTCACCTCAACTGAGACTCTCAATGCTGAGGACAAGTTCTTCTGTGACAAGTACTGCAGTTGGCAAGAAGCACAAACGCGACTTAAAATCAATATTCCACCTCAAATTCTTGTTATCCACTTGAAATGTTTTAAATTTATCGAACAACTCGAGTGATATAAAAAGCTTTCTTACTGTGTTGTATTTCCTATGGAGCTCAAGCTATGGAACACAACTGATAATGCTCCCAGTTCAGATGTGGAATATTCACTTTTTGCAGTTGTGGTTCATGTTGCAGTGGTCCAAATAATGGGCACTATGTTAGCCTTGTAAAAAAGCCATAATCACTGGCTCTTTTTTGATGACGAGAATGTAGAAATTATTGACGAGTCTGTTGTGCAAACATTTTTTGGCTCGACAACAGAGTATACAAACAACATAGATCATGGTTATATCTTGTTTTATGAGAGTCTAGACTACAATATACTATGTAAGTGATATATAAAAGTGATATACTATGTAAGTGATATACAATATATCACTAATAAAATGCACTAGTGGCTGATCGAAAGGGGCTCGCACAAAGTGCAAACAACACTTATTGAAGCATATACCAAGTTACTTGCCCCGGAGCTTTCACGGAAAGACGTTTGGAGAATTACAAAATGGAGTTCCAAGTAAATTTCAGCTTTGAGGACAAAGCTATTTTCAAGAGGGGTGGAATGTTAGGATCCTATCCTAACATTAATTAATAATCTTAATAATAATAATATATTATATCCTATGGTCATAATAATAAAATAATATAATAATATAATAATTAATTATATTATTTATTATATTATTATAAGATTAGGGTTAGGAAGCATTGCAACCTTTCACCTATAACCCTAGAGGGGTATAAAACATTGTAAGAACTTATCATTCAATCATCCATGAAATATTATATAAAATATTTATTAAAACATTGAAGGGACTTCCCAACAATTCAAAAGCGATTCTTTTAGATTTAGGTTATTTATTATTTATTTATCATTTTATGTGCTAGGAACCCTAGGTTCCTACCACCTTCTTACTTCAATGCTTCACAAAGAAGGAGATTTCACATACAGGCTGGTCGATATGTTTTGACACCCAACAGACTATTATATCATAATATCGATGGAGTCCTCTTGAGGTGTATCAGAGAGTTGGAAAAATGAAGGATCCTTAAAGAGTTTCACTCTAGGATTTTGGGAGGTCATTTTACAAGTAATCTGATGGCCCTGAAGATAATTAAGGTTGGTTACTACTGGTCCACCCTTTTCATCGATGCTTTCAAGGTCAGTCAATGTTGTGACAAGTGCTAGTGCTACACAGGAAGAACCCAGAATGCCTCATTTCCTCTCCACTCAATTCAATAAGAAGCTTCGTTCTAGTAGTGGGGCTTAGACTTCATCAGGATAATTAACCCCAACTCGTCCGTTGGCCACAAATACATTTTAACTGCTACAGACTAATTCACTCGATGGTCCAAGGTAGTGCCCACCAAGTAGGCCAACCAAGACATTGTTATCTCTTTTCTTCAAGGGTTGATCACTCATTTTGGTGTGCCTGATGTGATCGTACCTGATAATGGCACTCCTTTAACCAGTGCAAGTATCTATGAGTTTACAATTAGGTATAGGATTTATTTGAAGACCTCATCTAACTATTACCCATAGGAAAATGGATTGGTAGAGTCTATGAATAAGAACCTATTGCAAATCCTAAAAATGTCCTTGGAGGAGAATAAGTGAAGCTAGCATCTTCTCTTAGACAAATTTCTTTGGGTTGATCACATTTCGATCAAGTGCTCAATCAAAACTTCTCTCTACTCGTTGGTGTATGCGAAAGAGGTAATCTTGCCCACACATATAGAACTACCCGCATTGAAGTTTCTTAAGTGGCTTGATGGGAAAGAGGGTGAATTTGACCCAATGGATGTAAGGTTAGCCTATCTACTGCAGTTAGAAGAAGATAGAGAAAAATATTATGAAGCTTTCATAAAGCATACCGAATCCACAAAAGGATGATTCGATAAAAAAAATTCGGATAGAGCCTTTAGTGTTGAATACTTGGTCTTGAAATGGAATGAAAACAAGTCTAAATCAGGAAACCAGAACAAGTTTGATGCCTTTTGGGAAGGCCCATTTCGAGTCTCCAGTGTCAATCAGGTCAATTCCTTCATCCTGTCGAACATGGACAATTTTACCCTCCCAATTTTGGTGAACGAATTTCTTTTGAAGGCTTACCACCAATGAAATCCTGAGAAAGTATGATAGTGCCAAGTGGGATTTTTTATGTATATATGCTCATTTTCATAGTTTGTTTATTTTTTAAAAAATGTTTTTTCGCTCCACTTTTGGAGTGAAAGCACTTTTGCTCCATTTTTGGAGCAAAGTTATCTTGAAAAAAAAGGAAAAATAAAAGTGCTTTTACTCCACTAGTGGAGAAAAACCCCTTTTCGCTCCTCTTAGGGAGCAAAAGCCCCCCTTTCCCCTTTTTTTTTCTATTTTGTCTTACAATTTTATTTTTATTTCTTTTTAAGCCATCCATACAAGCAGCACCATGTTTCAGGAGGGGATAAACTTCAATGGCATTTTCTAACCTAGCAAAATTTTATAAAGCCGTTTTACGTCTTTATCCAAGCAACTTGTTTTGTTCCATAACGCCTCGAAGTGCACCTCCCCATGGCAAATCCAAGTGAGAACTCCTCCCAAAAAGTGCATTCCCCAAAGAGGATTTTCTTAACTAGTAATATTACTTGTCATTCAAGAGGGTGAGCTACTGGCACGAGGGAAAATAAAGGACATGTGATTTTATGTATGATATCCAACTGCATTAACTCTCGATGCTAGAATTTAAGATGGTAGGTTTGATTGTGGTGCTATAATGAGAATGGTTTTCCAGAGCTATTTTGTGCCTATCCTTTCATTGTAGTCATGATTTCATGCAACCCTTATGTCATTGTAGTTTTTTGACCATTTATCTATGCAAGAGTTTGTATCAGGATAGTTCATTATTCGAAATGGGTAAGAAGAGTGGGGAACATAGAGAGAAGGTGTACAAGAAAGAGATGTTGCCCGCAAAGAAGAGTGGCTCAAAGAAGTTGTGAAAGCATGAGAGAAATCCAGTAAAGCTGACATCACTCGAAGACAAGCTTTATGGATGTAGGGATTGTCTGATGATGCACAAAGACCTCGAAGAACTATGCCAAGATGTTGAGAGGTAATTTAAAGAAGATTTGACTAGAAATAATTTGATCATAGTTTACCACTCTCACCTATCCTTTTATATGTGCATCCTTGTGCATCCATACCCAGAGCTTATGTGGGAAATTTTATAATTCTATGATGCTTAAATAAGGATAGTGCAAGATTCTATGGGGAATAAGCTATTCTCCATTATAGTTTATATCATTTGGGAGGCTTTTGCCTATGGAAATAAATCCTTAGCTGATTTCATCCCCAATAAGATTACTAATTCTGAGCAGAAGAGAGGTATCATCCCACACCTCATATGTGCATGTTCATGAGAGAGCAATTGGGAGCAGCACCCTAATTTTGGGAGCTTCTCAAATTATCCAGGTGCCTGACAAAGTTTCTGAATCGTGACATTTATTCAATTTTGGAATGGGTGATGAGGCTCTCTACTGATGCTATAGTTTACAATTTGCAGGTATCCATGGCAGAGTCTCTTTTTCACAATGAAATATATTTCCTATCCAAGATGAAGTCGGATACCCTACCAGTTTTCTTTAATTGGGTAGAGTGGATGAAGCGGTAGATGTACCTCTTGTTATCCTATCTATAGAGTAGCAGATATGATCAGTTCAAACATTGCTCCTTACTCATGTGGTATTTCTTCTATCACCTGCATGAAAGCTTCACCTTCATCCCTAAGAATCAGTCTGATGAAGAAGGTAAGGTGTTGTCAGTCTATCTCTAGATGCAAGGCTTGTCTAGGGATGAGTTGTACTACAATTTTAACTGAGTTTTCTTGGGGAAGGTTTTGGAGTTGATCTATGACCACTACGAGAAAATTATCATGGATATGAGGGATAGAGTGGTGGATGAGAAGTTGGGAGAATTTTTCCTCCTCATGCACGGCTTGGTAATCAAAATTTTTGGGTTCACAAGGAAACCCTTCCTATTTCCATACTATGTCATGTCATACCTGTTTGTCCTAAAGGTCGTCCAACAATGTGACTACACTAATGATTTTTATAGGAAAGGTAGAGGAAATAAGCACACATGTCCTATGCCCTTCCAGTTTGGAGACATCAAGGTGATGCAATATGGCCAGAATGTTGTCCTTGCAATAACACTATACGACTTCAGGTTAGTTGAGCTCTCCTAATGTTGTAAGTACAATATACGTGACTTATTTCAAAGTTTCATTAGAGCAAAGTATTTTCATTGTTTCCCTTTCCTAAACATCATCACCCAATGAAATAACCCTATGGGATGTGATTTGGAGTGGTGCATTAATGAGATGGTGTCCTTGCCCCCATGGCATGAATTTTACACCATAGAGTTTGATTATGACCCAATCGTTAATCCAGAGTAGAGGCTTCCTAGGGATGTGTTCTAGGCGATGAAGAAAAATTTACAACAATGGTCAAATCATAAGATTATTGAGTGGTGGATCATGTGATTCCACAATAATAAAATGCTTTATAACTACCCAATGGCATCAGATGACAAATTCTCCATGGTATATGATGAAAACATAGACACCTATTAGGTCTTCTCATTTTCTAAGATTGTGCCTCAAAGCACACAAGGCCCTAACAAAGTGGAGGATCTAGCAGTAAAGAAGCACATGGTGCAAGGCAAGGGTAAAGCAATCCTAAGTGGTTTACAATTGGCTGGAGAGAGTTAGCTATCACCTCATAAGAAGTAGAGCGGTCAAACAAAGAGGAAAGCTAAGGAAACACCCTCCCACCACACATAATAAATAGGCTCTAAACCAGTGCTCCAAGGCCCCCTAGAATTAGCTCCTCTGCGATACCAGTACCCCCTCCATCAAGCGCTCCTAAAATACCTATCATGGAGCATTTGGAAAAGTAGAAATAACAGGTGGAGATGATTTATGTAGAGGCAATTGATGTAGAGGAGAGATAATATCCACACACGTAACATTCCACTTCCTCAACTCCTTTGATCATAGAGCCCGAAGGTACGCATTCACTCTTTTCCCTTTCTTCTTCTCTCTTTGGAAGTCATTTCCTCAATGGCTAAAACCCTAGTCACTACTCCTTTTTCCTCTGGCCTCTCCATCCCTTCTATTTCTCTTCCACTACCCCACTCAATGGTTTCTGGAATTTTAGTTTCCCCAACCCTCTCTTTGCCCTTAGTAGCATTCACATCTTATGCAACTCGCCTTAACACTTTCATGGTATTTGTACCTATCGGTCTCCTTCCTCTATTTTAGGAGACCCTATCACTGAATTTTCCACCACCGTAGAGATAAATCCATTTTCTATTTCTCCACCCTCCACTATCATGGCATCAATTTTGTTTAAAGTTTTAATGCCTAAGCCCACCATCTTCACAGTTGTTGTCCAGATACAAGTGCCCTTGAATATTGGCATAGTCGTTTCCCCTCTTATTTTCCATGTTCTATCCAAACTTGATTCGTAGTATCCTATATTTTCTTACACATAAATCCTCAGAGTTCAAGAGTCGCTCAAGTCTGATTTGGATAAGATGCAACACCTGGTTTTCGTGAAGAGCATTTACAAGGTGCATCATAGCTCATCATGCTGGCAGAGGAATTGTATGAGGAATGAGGTGTAGACTCTGGCACTAGCTAATAAGGTGTCCATTATTTATCTATAAAGGATGGAGCTCCACACAATGGAGAAAGTTTCCATTGTTTATAAGCCCCTAGGGTATATGACCCCAACTGATTACACTTACCACCATACCATGGAGGACATGACAAAGATTAACACAGTGTAGAATATGGGTAACATTCAAGTCAAAATGGGCTCCATCTATTTTCATGGTGAGCACTACAAGGAGTGCTTCTTTGAAGCACACGCCAAGAAGATTGAGCTTGAGGAGGCCTTGGTGCAGGTGAGGGGATAGATTGAAGCACTTGAGTCCAAAGCCAAAGTAGTTGAGATAGTGCATGATTTTGCTAGAGATTGAGGCCGATGAATATTTGAAGGTACACACCCAAGTGGATTAATAGGTATAGGCACTAGGCATTCAGGTCTAGCATTTGCAAGACTAGTTATCAGAGAGGACATCGCAGACTGTTGTGTTCTCTAAGGAGCACATAAAGGAGATGCACCTATAGTTCTTGATGGATTTCCCAACAAGGGCTACATGGGGGTTACAATTTTAACTTTCTTCAGGGATGCACAGGAGGCAGTTGTTTTTGGTAGATTTATTTTAAAATTTGCTTAGAAAAATGTTGATTTTTGGCTAGACTTAGCCACGCAACTCAATAAAATTAAAAATGTGGATTCCCACCTTATTCCCATGATCCCCCTGGCTCGATATTGAGTAATAGCAAATATGAATCTATGCTCTTTCTTCATGAAGCTTGAGATGACCAAAGAAGCTCATAAGCTCTCAGAAGCCCTCAAGCAGGAGAGAGACGTTTTGCTACAATACTTTAATGCCCTCGCACAAATAGGCATCCTCAAATTCATAGACGATGAAGGAGTCATTCCACCACTCGATGAGCTAAGGACATTTATGCTTGGGAGGATATGATTTCATATTCACAAGTGATATGTTTCATGGCAAAATATGCCACAATCGAGTCTTGATTGTAGGAGTTCAACCGGAGGTTGGATCTTACTGATATTGAGTGAGTTGATACCTTTCATTACTTGATCCAGGAGCTCCATAAACAACCAAAATTTTGCCCCAAACACTGGTTCAATTCTTCCATGATGTACAAACATGTGTTTGAGATCTCTTTGGAAATATTTCTCCCCAAACCATGCAAGCTATATCTCAAGGAAGTAGAAGGCGAACAAGAAGATGAAGAGGAAAATAATTGACTTGAAGAACAATTAGGCGACACCGATGAGAAATTTGATGATACTAAAAGTAAGGATGACTCTATAGCCTAATGATATGTCCTAGGATATTTGCATTGAGGTAGGCTCAATACCTCATGAGCCACCAGATATCTTGGCCTTCCTATCACATTTTGTAAATATTTTAGCTATGTGCAGTTTTGGGAGTTATCATTGTAAAACTTCTCTTTTTTCATCAAAAATGGTTAAGATGTTATTTTTTGTTGTGTTTTCACCAGTTGTCTCCTTTCACTTTCTTCCTCAAAATTATTTTCTTTCAATTCCTATGGTTTCTCTGGTTTTTCTACATAATTCTTGTCATTTTGTAAAATTGTGAATGTTTTAGCATGCGGTGATGTGGGTGTGTTTTCTGCTTAACATCTGATTTTTACAAGTTTGTTTCACTCTTTGCCTATGATAAAAGTTTTCAAAAACTTTAATTTTTTATCTTTTATATAGCATGCTTCCATTTCGAATGCAATGAAGGGGCACTTTCAATCCACTGGTGGAGCAAAAGTGTTTTTGCTCCCAGTTGTGGAGCGAAGATTCCTATTAAGAGGGGGGAGGCAATATCTTTTAAAAATCTAAGTCTTGGCTAAGGCACAAAGTGCTTTTGCTCCACTTGTGGAGTGAAAGCCCTCCATAGAATTAATTGTGCACACTGACCAAAGAATTTCACTCCACTTGTGGAGTGAAAGTGTTTTCGCTCCACAAGGGGAGCAAAAACCCCTTCTTGAAAATTGCAAAGTCAAAGTGCAAAACAAGGCAGTCAAATTCAAAGGTGGTTTCACTCCACTAGTGGAGCAAAAATCTATGTCACTCCACTTAGGGAGTGAAGCTCAAGTAAAGCACAACAATCTTGAAATATAAGACCAAGGGTGCTTTTGCTCCACAAGTGGAGCGAAAGTTAGCCAAAAAATGAAGTTTATGTGAAGGCTTAAAGGAAGCAAAAGGATGCTTTCACTCCACCTCTGGAGGAAAAATTATTTCAATCTAGTTGTGGAATGAAACTCTAAGAGGGCCCCCAAGTGCAGTGAAAGTTGCACAAAACTACCATTGATTGCCCAACTAACCCCGAAGTTGCACTTTGAGCCATCCGATCATGGTAGATTAGGGGAACCTTCTGCATTCAATGCTAAGTTATTTTTAGAATTAAGTTGACGTTGTTAAGTAGGTTCTGAATCAAATATATCTACCACCATCACAGAAGTGGTTAGGCATTAATGTTTTGAGAGGCACAATCCTCTATAAAAACTAGAATTTTTGTTGTAAATAAGGATGGACATTTTTTTCTAGAAAAGCAGCTGTATATCTTGAAATCTGCTTCTAAAACATAGACTTCTGGTTTTAATATTAAATTTTCTCTATTTGTGTATGCCTTCTATCATGTTATTTCTATTAAAATTTATCATACGACTTCAATTTTGTTTCTATATTTAGCTATTGATGAAGGATTATTATTGGAGTACCCCTAGAGGTTATGCGATTGAGAGGATTTAGTGTCAGTTTCTATTAAAAGTCTAATTTTTTTATTGTTGTTGGTTTGAGTGAAATTTTTGTATCGTGTTGTCTGTCCAACACCCTTGTATTTCAGGATTTCAACCTCTTTTCCCATTCCTTTTAGTAATTTCTTTATTTTTTTGTATCTTCCCTAACTCTTATCTCAAACACCACTTTTAATTTATTTTCATAACCAACCCTACTAGAGATTAGCATAGAGGACATTTCTTTCCTTTGGCTATTCAATGCTTGGCAGTGGGTCTAGGGTGCTTTAGACTTATAAAATCTATACCTAGGTAGATTTGATTGCCAATATAAGTACATAAGAAGGTCATCTATCAAGTGCTAGACTAGTGTATCCTTTTAAATGCAATGAATGTGAGACATGTGAAAGCAAAAAAATTAATGAATGTGTGAAGAACATATTGAGCATTTGTTAGTGCATATCATTCTCTATATGTTCAAGAGGTTAAATGAATTTTGGGTAGAATATGTCTAAACTTCTTTATTTGAGGAAAGCACATTGAAAAATAGATTAAGCACTTAATGACATCAATATGCAATATTGATAAAAAAAAAAATTATACAAGGTTTAAAAAATAGTTGAGCAGGTTGAGGAGGATATTTGAGTAGATTTGTGAGTAGGTTTGAGCAGATTTATCATCAAGTTGAGGAGGATATTTGAGCAAAGGTTGTGAGCAAGTTTGAGCAGAGTTCTAAGTAGGTTTGAGCAGAGTTGTGAGAAGGTTTGAGTAGAGTTGTGAGCATGTTTGAGCAGGATTTGGAAGCATATTTGAGCAAGCCTTGCATATAGGCTTGGAGTATATTTGAGAATATTTTGGTAAGGTGGATTTGAGCAAGCCTTGCGTATAGGCTTAGAAAAAAATTGAGCAGGTTTTGGTAAGTAGATTTGAGCAAGACTTGTGAGAAGGCTTAGAGAAAATTTGAGTAGTTTGGTGAGCATATTTGAGCAAGCCTTGTGATAAGGCTTGGAGCAGATTTGAGTAGTTTGGTGAGAATATTTGAGCAAGCCTTATGTGTAGGCTTGAAGTAGATTTGAGCAAAGGGGATTGGTGTCTCCTATGTATAGAGTTCCATGAACTATATCAAAAGGGATTAATGTCTCCTATGGATAGAGAACCATGAAATAGATCAAAGGAGATTGGTCTCTCCTGTGGATGAGGTCCACGAACTAGAGGAAATGGGATTGGTGTCTCCTATGGATAGAGGTCCATGAACTAGAGCAAATGTGATTGGTGTCTCCTGTGGATAGAGGTCCAAGAACCAGAGTAAATGGGATTGGTATCTCCTATGGATAGAGGTCCATGAACTTGAGCATAGGGGATTGGTGTCTCCTTTGGGTTGGTTCCCATAAATATTGTAATAGGGAATTGGTTCCCAAGAGATTTGTTGAGAAAATTTATAAGAAATATTTTCTCTATGGACGTAGCCCATATTGGGTGAACCACGTTAAATCTGTGTCTCTTATGTGTGTGATGATCTATGCATTGTTTCATTATTACAATTGTTAATATCAAATAATACTACTTTGGAAAGAAAAGTAAAAGTTTTATCTTATACTATTCGCCCCCCCTCAGTATAAGCTTGTGTTATTCAATTGGTATCGGAGTGGGTTCCTTTATGAGAGCCTAACAGCTTGAAGGAATATCTTACAAGAACACACATGGCCAAGAAAGGCAAAAAAGAACCATGAGACCATATCCTCCTAATAAGGAAGGAACACACATGACCATGAAAGAAAAGGAATCTGCTCTAGTAATTGAAATCCAAGAAAACAGAGAGAAAGAGGAAACTATGGTGGACATGGAAGAAGAATTTTATTTTGCTCTCAAAGAGATTGTTACTCTAAAAAGGGAAGTGGAAACATATAAAGAACCAGAATCAAGTAGTGGAGAAGAGGCTAACTTTATGATAAGAAATAAAATGAGTTCAAGAAAACCCAAATGTGTTGAATGTGGTAACCTTGATCACCTTGCACTTTATTGTCCATAAAATGGGTATAGTAGTAGTAAAGAGAAAAAGGAATATAAGAAAAAGAAAGAAAAAAATAATCATGAAAAGAAATATAGGCACATTCAAAGCAAGCATGAGAAGAAGGTATTTCAAAGACACAAGAAGATTTTTGATGTTGAAGAAGCAAGCAATGCTTCAAGTGATAGTGATGAAAGTCTCTCAGATAGTGAAAAAGAAGAGAAAGATTCAAAAAAAGAAGAGGAAGCCACAATTGATATAGAAAAGGAACTTGTTGAGTTGAAAAGGGAGAACTTATTGAAGGTTCAAGAACAAGAGGATGAGAAAATAAAGTAAAAGCTTCTACAAGATCTCACTAACTTAAAATTTAAGGTTGAAGAGGCAAGGCAAGTTGAATAAGATATAGTTTAACAACTAAAGGAAAAGGAGTTGGAATGTGAAATACTGGAACATGAGATTGTTACTCTAAAAAAGGAAGTTGAAAAGCTACAAAAAAATATCAGGTCTAAGGAAATTAGGGTTTCTTGGGAGGGTGGGGATGACGGTGGGCGGGAAGGCTATTCTGGGAGAGCACGGGAGCATCGGCAGGTCGAACCAGGGGCTCGACAGGGTGGAGGGAGGGCAAACAGAGTCTGGGGACGTCGAGGAGTCCTTGCCAAGTCGTGGCAAGGATCCACCAGACAAACAAGGAGATGGACCTTGGAAGTCATATGCTTTGGCAGTGGCCTCTAAAACCCTAAGCGAGCTCTTCTCCAAGGAGTTATTTTCGTCCGGGGACGAGTTGGACATCCCGACAAAAATTCTCTCAAGCTTTGTGGATTTCAAAAAATTTACCCTCATCGGTAAGTTTATTGGTGGTCATCCCGACATGGAGACCATTCGCAAGTGGGCATCTGGAAAATGGCAGACCTCTGGTCACTTAGAGCTAGTTGCCCTAACCCGAGGTTTTTTCACGATTAGGCTGAGCAACAAGGAGGACTACTATAAAATCTTGGCTGGAGGGCCTTGGTTCTTGGGTCGTAGGAGTCTCTTTCTAAGGAAGTGGGGTTTGGAATTTAACCTCGATACCCAAAATATCAACATTGCTCCAATATGGGTTAGGCTCCCAAGTCTTCCCCTTTTTTGTTGGCATGAAAATGTAATCAGAGGTATTGCTCGGTCCATCAGGAAGCTGATCACTTTAGACCCTCCCACCAGAGCTCGAACTAGATTTGTCCAAGCTCGGTTCTATGTTTTGGCAGACTTGGAGACGGACCTCCCATCCTCCATTACTCTGCGGTCTGGGGGTACTTTTCTACACAAGCAAGCTATTGTTTATGAGAACAGGCCAGCTTTCTACCCTCAGTGTAGTTCTCAAGGGCATCTTCAGTCCAATTGTCCTCTCCAAAAGCCGAGGAAGAAGGAGCGGGATCCCTGCAACCCTCTGGAGCATGATGAAGGTCAGACAAAGCACCCTTTTATGAAAGGCCATGAATCTCCAGGTCCATCCAGGGACCATCTCGAATCCTCCTTACCAGAAGAGGAAATCACCACCCGTCTGAACTTTGAGCAGTGTGGTGGGCGCCCCCAACTAGGAACACAGGAGGAAAAGGAACAGCCCCCCCCCTTATCACCACTCAGGTAGATTCAACCAAAATTTATAACCGAAACTCTCCCGAGGCACAAAAGCTATTAGAATACTACCTATTGGGAAGAAGAGGTTACCAGCCTGGTAATATTAGCCCTCGAATTACGAGGAGTCAAAAGCGAGGGGTGGATTTTGGTAGTGAAAGGAAGCAGGGCCGTCCCCCCAATAAGGAAAAGAGAGACAAAGAAACTGTGGCTGATGTTGCAAATGGAACCCAATGGTTGCTGTTTTAGGATGACTCTGATTCTCTGATGGGTGATGTGCTTATCCCAAAACCTCCCTTCCAGTAGGGAAAGGGAAGTAAGAAGAACCTCAAACCGTATGGATGAAATCCTGGATGCGAGAAGACTAATCGGAGTGGCCATTTGGGCCAGGGAAAAATTTTCTAGTAGGATTTTCAATAGTTTGTTTCAGTCCAATCATTTTTCTTGGATCCTATCCAACATGTATGCTTCGAATTCTGCCTCCGGGAAAGCAGAAATGTGGAAAGTTATTTCCCAGGTATGGGAGAATTTTTTGTAGTTTTCTTGGTTTTCTTCTTATGCTTTTTGATGGTCCAGCTTCTTTGGCTAGTTTTTGTTTTCCCAATTATAATGGCCATGGTTTCCAGGATAATCAGGCAAAAATGCCTTACTTGTAGCCCTCGGGCAATTAGCAACTTTTTGTTTTTTTTTCTGCATACAGGTTTATTCTTCCAGCCAAGAGGCATGAAGCACTATTTAGCAAGGCTGATTTTGTATATAAGGTTTTGGGATCCTCTATAAAAACCCATTGTTAATCTATTATAATAATTACCAAAAAAAAAAAAATATCAGGTCTGAGAAAAGTATAGAAATTGTGACTGATATTATCAAAGCATAGAGATCTCTATTTATAAAAAAATGACTTGGTTATGAAGAAGGTCAAAAAGAACAAAAAGAGTCAAACTCAGAAGAAATAGAAGCATCAAAGAAGGTAATTGAAGAATATCCTAAGACCTATTATGATGTGTTGAGAAGTGGAAGTATCAAAGAGGAAGAAAACAATGCTTCATCGAGGAACAAGGACCATCACAGGAAAAGAAAAGAAAGAACCATGAGATCAAGGTAAAATGAATATTTCTTCCAAGGTTATTGTTTCACATGTAATCAGTTTGTTCATAAATTTGTACACTGCAGGGATCATGGTAAGATTGATTATGACTTCACCAAGAGGAACTTCAATTCATATCCTCCAAGGCAAGATGAATATTTCTTTCAAGGTTATTGCTACTCATGTAATTATTTTGGTCACAAAGCTATACATTACAGGATTCATGGTAAGAATTATTATGGCTTCACCATGAAGTCATTTTAACCTTCCAAGGACTACAACGTCATGTGTTTCAATTGCAATAATTTTGGGCATAAATCAAAGTGGTGTAGAACAAAATTTTTGGAACTTCCAAGGACAAGCAAGAAAAAGGATGCTCAAAAGGTTAAAAAATGTATGACTTCAAAAGTATGGAAAAAGAAAATTGAGAAAGAAGAAGAGCATAGTAATTTGGGAGTTTCACTCCCATCCCATAATTAATCACCTCAAGAAAAGGAGGTGGTGAGGGAACTGCACTAAGTGTTTTATTTTTAGCCCCAAGGAGCCCTTTCCCATTGATGTCAAAGGGGGAGAATTTTAGTGAGGTGGAGAAGCTTTTCAGGGGGAGCAGTTTGGAAATCCAATTGCATTCAAAGACATTTGTTTTGTAGGGTTGCCATCAATGACAAAAGGGGTGTAGATGCAAAGATACGACACTAAAAATAAAATTACAAGTAAATACACAAAGAGACAAATATTGCACAAAATTTTCCAATTTCAATATTGACAATGGGGTGGAATCCAAATGAACTCTTTGATACAATGCTACTCTCCAAAAGCATTTTGATACAATATTACAATGGGCTAGGGTTCTCCAAAACCCTAGAAATAAAATAAAATAGTGTCTTTTGAAGATTGTGCCTTTGATCCCAACAGGGTGAGTGGGCTTTGAATATCCAAAGCCAATCCACTCTGGATCTAATAGCCTGATGATCTACAGACGTGCAAGTGATAAAAAAAATTAAGGAGTTAGTAGATGACATAACCAAAAAGCATGCTCCTATCTACCGTATTAGTCTATAGTCATCATAAAAGCATAAAATCTTGACACATTGCATAAATTCAACAAAATGATATTTCTTGTATTGATTATGAATGAATTTCTATTACAAATATGCCCCTCTTAGGGTCACTTGAATGATGATACAGTCTATACAATTGCTAATGCCCTCAATAGGGTAGGTGCATTAATATTACCCTTTGACTAGTCACAAACTACCTTTGGGTGTAGTTGACCCCCTTCTTCGCGATGTGGAAGGATTATGATATAGACTCACGTTGTACCTATCTTTCTACGATCAAGAAATAACAACACATGATCAAAAATATAGATAGCCTCTCATGATGAGGCCCTTTAAGGAAACATACATGATAATACAATTAAACTACTGATCAAGAAAACATAAAGAAAACCTTTAAAATATGCTAATTGAATCAATATTTGTAATATAGCATAAAGGATATCATTAGACAAATAATGCATGGATCAGATACCAAAATAGAAGCATAAAATTGCATAAAAGTTCCACAAATATCCTAATTAATGCAAAGCATAAACTATCTATTCTAAGCTAATTCCCACAGTCAAAATTCATCTAAACTACAATTAAACCCAAGAAAATATTAATCTAACCTATTTGACTGAATAGAAATGAAAAGATTAAGGTGATATATCACCTATTGCAAACCACAACTCTGGTGAGCGGTCTGCACTATGAACCACGGTTGATATCCACGATTTAATCTTTGATAGGTTTATCCTCAAAATCATGGGTAGTGGGTTTGATCTCCTTGTCCAAATTGATGTTCAAGGGTCACCTTCGTTGTCATCAAACTTATTTGGTGGTCAATTCGATATGAAGGGCATTTATTTGGCCATATTTTTGCTTCTTGACTCTCCTAGGCTCCTAGGGCTTCCATGGAAAACTGATCGTTGGATGAATAGCAAAGTAGCCTTTGAATGCACAAATAGTATGCAATCCAATAGGGCTTCGCTACTCGCTTGATCACTTCACACTCACTTGATAATTCATCAGTGCTTCACTATACAAATCATCCATAATTTTCTCCCCATTTTAAGGGGGTATTTATAGCATTCCCCTAGGGCTAGGGGTGGCTTCATGGAGAAGCCAATACCAATAAGGGTGGTTAGGATAGTTGGGATGGAAGCCTCTAGAATTTACCATCCTTCAACTACCTTCTTCTAGATCTTTTTGCCATTCCAACCAATTTGGCTCGGATGGAAGGCCTAACTAAACTTTAGTTAAGACTGCAGATCATAGTTGGGGTCTAGACTATAGATTGTAGGTGTCATCCATGGTTTAGACTAGAGATCGCAAGTATGGGTTGTGGTTCAGACTGATTATGCAAAAATGCCTAAATTGAGTGGTTAGAACCACTACTTTATCTTGGAGTCTGTCCAAGATCCTCCATATGGTCTTGTATCATGTGCATATGAGTAGTTACCCTCGACATGACGTGTTTTAGGTGTCTACAAATACCCCTTTTGAGATGCATTGTGAGATTGAACAATGCTGAGCAGAAATATACATCCTAAAATGATGCCTAAGGTTTAATGATGATCATTATTTGGATCAACATTAGATGCCCCAGGTCCAGAAAATGGATGCGCATCTTGGAATCATTACTTCCAACTCATGAAAGGCTTACATTTTGACAAGTCTACACTCATCAGTAGACATTCGAATAGCATCAATGCCAAGTATGGGTATCTTCTGACCCATAAATATGAAGGATGAGAGTTACAAACCAATTATCATATTTGATGTTTACCCCAAGAAAAGGAGAAGCTTATGATAGTTGTTGACAATGATTCGTAAGAACGAATGTAATTTTGATAAGATCAGGGGATCTATGATCTCAGGGATCTTCTATTGACTTTGATTATAATTATGAAAATATGACTACCCTATCAAGTGACGAGTCAATGAGGGTAATGACAATGTATGAAGTGATGAAATCGCTTGACCATAATGAATGATCATGAATAAATTTAGATTCGAGCCTTTTAATGCCTTGGCTAGGCCTCATTTAGCTTATGATTGCAACTCTTAGTAGTATTTGTACATTTCTATCCCATGGAGAAATCAGGCTACAATAGTTGTCTCAAGGAATCAAAATGATACAAATGCAATTAGACTTATGTTGAATCATATTTGTCGATGATTTGCTGAAAGATGTCATAAAATAAATGACAATTTTACCCCAAATGTCATTATGGTGATTTACTCATCTTGCCAGATTGCAGGGATCACAACTCGCTGCAACCACCAAGTGTATAAGATAAATAACTGAATACGAGGTGCATTTGGTTTTTAATTATTTGATTTTTTGTTTAAATTTTGCATTTATTTGATTGATCCTGGTGCTTTTAACATCACCGAATTTGCAATTTTGATCATTGATTTTGAATTTTTATCCAATGGGAGTCATTAATTTATTTTTTTAGACCCTCCCACAGTGGGTTTTGAGTGCATTTAATGCTAGATATGGATCATGGGTACGGTCTATGGTTAAATATTTAAAATTTTGGAAACCGTAGGTCATACCTATAGGCAGAAAACCCTAGTTCTAAAACTGTAAGTGTTAGCTACGGTTCCCTGAGACTAGGAGAACCTATAAATTGAATTCCCATTTTAAATTTTTCATTATTTTCTTGCAAGCACTAGAAACTTGAGAGCTTTGAGAGTGAGATAAAATTCCCCGATACGAAACGCTACCACACTCTACCATAATTACACTCGTCTACCTCGATGGTGGATCTGGATCAACCATCTACTAGCCAAGGCAAGGGTGTAGGTAAGGTAACTCAAAACTGAGACCTCACACTCAATACTAGTAAAATGAACCACATTAAGTAATACGGATAATGAACCTCACTAAACTACTGGTAATGAACCCCATTAATCTAGGTTAGCTTAGGTTTTTAATTTTTGGATTTAGTGGACTAGGAGGGTACCCGAAATGGGTGCCTCTCCTAAATCGTAGTTGGTAGTTGTGGTTCCCAATTGGTAAATTGGGGACTGCAAGTTTCATCTGTGGTTAGGATTCAAAAATTCCAATGGTCAAAATTGACCACATGCGAACCACAGGGTTGACCTGCGGTTCGACAACTTTAGAAAATTTTGATTTTTTTTTTTTTAAGATGTTTTTATCATTTTTAGCTTTTTTTAGGTAGATTTTGTCTTATATTATGCTTTTCATTTTAGAAATTGGCTTCTAGATCCTGAGAGCTTGACATTCTGAAGACTCTCCATGAGGCTCTTTCTGATGATGATCGATATTGGTTCTAAGCTGTCAGGTTTGGCTATGTCATGAATTTGCCCACTATTAGGGTAAATCAAGCCTACCTAATTGTGTTGGCCCAATGTTGGAATGCATGGACTAACACATTTCACCTTCCTATAGGTGAAATAACTGTTACCCTGGAGGATGTCTACAGGATCTTCAGGATCCCCATCGATGGTGAGGCCATCGTCTCCTCTACCTCTAGGGTAAAGGAGGTTGTTTTCGATGCTATCTTCGATGACCAGAGTGAGGATGCTTAGGATGTGATTGACCATGGAGGGGTGCACATCGATAACTGGTATCATGAGGATGTCTTATTTGCATGGAAATCCCTCTTCATGCACTTGATAGTATAGATTATCCTTCCAAACTCTTTGGGCATGAGGATTCCCTAGAACCTCCTGTCCACTGCTTGGAGGGTTCTTTAGAGTTCTACAAAGGAGCCACTAATTTTATCATGGGGGAGCACCCTGCTATGTCAGCTCTACAGGGAGCTATATCAAATTACTAAGCATAGCCATAATAGCATCAGCTGTAGTCTTCTATTGTAGATTTAGGGGTGGCAGCACATCCGGATTGAGTGTCCTATAGATCTTCCATTGTGTATTGTTGAAACAGACATCAATCATCAGTGCTACACTACATGCTGGCATCGTGAGGGGGAGTGCACCCATAGCAGGATCCATGCTAGTGATCTTGAGCATTACATTACTCGATTTGCATCACTTGAGTTGAGAAACATTATTTGGCAACCCTACATGGATTGCCCCACATGGCCTGAGGTGAATGAGAGGCTTCGATGGGCTCATCGATACAGGTGGCTTATTGATCAAAATGCCTATATTAGAGAGTATCAATTCTACTCTTATGTCCTATGATAGTTTGGCATGGTGTAGGACATTCCATAGATCCCTCTCAGATACCGATGCTTTGTCGTAGAGATTGATCTATAGTGGATCATTCCTAAGCCTCTAGGAGATGCTCCTAATGACTACCAAGAGACTAGAGTTGAGACTGTTGGGACCACTCCAAAGTATGATGGGTGGTGTTCCATGTTCATATGGTACAGGCGAGGGCCTCTAGGCCGCCAAATTAGGTAGAGGCATATGTGGATCCCGATGTGCGCAGGGTGTGCTAGCAGATAGAGAGTAACTAGGGCATAGAGGCCACCATCAAGGAGACTCCCAAGATTTACCAAGACAAGAAGGCTCCAAAGGAGGGTGAGGTCCCTCCTGATAGTGTAGAGGGTCTACTCTTATCTCAGGTGGCTGACTTGTAGAGTCAGCTTGGATGATTCCATACATAATAGCTGGAGCAAGATACTACTATCACCAATCTAGAGGTGAAGATAACTGACAGGGATATGCACCTGACTAAGGCACAAGATCAGATATAGGATCTCGCTATGTAGGCCATAGATGTAGAGGCCTAGGTTTAGATACTATAAATTACACTGGAGTTAACCCAGGCATAATGGACTATAGTAGAGTCAAAGAGGTATCCCCTTCGGGCATTGATGGGGGCTATGCCACACTCTTATGTTACTATGGGGCCTCCATAAACACTAATGGTAGCTTCAATAGGTGTTCAATATTGTATGGCTGAGGTAGAATGACTGTGCAACATGGTCATGAGGACCAATGATATGCATGCAGCCTGGCTTGCTCACGTTGATCAGCAAGTCGACTACATTGAGATGTATGGGCTACAGGTTCCTGAGGATCCTTTTGCTTTAGAGTCTTAGTGGACTAGGTATAGGACCTTCGAATAGTCTATGGTGAGCTTGAGTCATAGGACTCATAGTACTGATAGGATACACAGGTCCCCTAGAACACATGGTGCAACATCGCGTGCTAGTACTGGAGATGCAGGGTAGACTTCAGGGGCCACCGATTAGAGGACTAACCTACTTTAGTTACCAATTTCTTAGGTGTTGGGTGTCTTAGGATTTAAAGGCAGGCAAGATTCACAATAGGACCCACCATGGGTGCCAAAGTAGACAAGAGAGCAGGCTCTAGAGCATAGTACTGAGGGAGGCGATGAGAACTCTGATACAGGGGGAGCAGACTAGATCTGGTTTCTGCTAGATGTAGACTACATTTTTGATATGCCATATTTATTTTGGGTGTAAGGTCAAGGACCTACACACTTTTTAGCCTACGGTAATTTTGATACACTCTCTATGTACTTTTTTTGACACATATTTATGACTTTATCATTTATGGATCATTATGTGTACCAATATTTATTTTTGATTTTATGTTTATTTGATGCACATGGATGCAATGCTTATGTTGATGCTATGTTTATATGATGCGATGTATGGATGACATGCACTAGATAGCTATCTTATTTATGATGATGTTGATGAGATGCAGTGATCTAGATGATTATATGTGCCATATATGATGTATGCATATGGATGCATTGTTTATTTTTAATGCATATTTTTTTATGCTTTGTGGGCATGCATTTATTTTTATGAAGTTATGGTATGCTATGCAATGTATGGTAATGCATTATTTACATAATAATAATCTAATGAGAATGAACTTGTATGCTTTAATCACTTAAAACATAAGGAATGAATGTAAACTATGTATATCAATTTTAAAATACAACACCACAAAATGTATAACAATCATGCAAAATAATTGATAATTCTCATTACAAGAACTTAATAAATTAATCACCCATATATGAAATGTAGTAAAATGGATTGGTATAATGATAATGAATGAATATGTCATTCGGTATATTTTTCTTTGCTGCACTATATAGTCAATGACAGTCTAAACATCATTTTTGATATTCATGCGGTATTTATCTTATATGTTTGATTGTGCTTTGTAAAATGCATTCTGATAAATGGATGACTCTTTTCTTGATATTTTCACTTTTTGGTCTACTGGTATTTGATATTTTGTTGCTATGAGAGAAATTTTTGAGTTTTTCCATGAGACTCAAACACCTTAGTATACTTCTCTAAAAATCACATACTAATTGTACAAGGCTTTATTGTATAAGGATTTTGTTGTGACAGACCCAACTATTCATTATCCCTATGTGTGCATGTGAGTATTTTTAGATAGACCATAAGCATACCCCGTATGTCAATAAGGACTCTTTCAACCCATATGTGAGATAGGGTTCCTCATATGATAATACCATCCTTGTTTCAGCTTTGATTAGACTTATATAGCTAGACAAACCTAGGCACCTAGAGATAGCTTATCTTACAAATTGATCAAGGCTACCCCTCCAAACGTAGGCATGACTCTTTCAACCTATTGCTAGGTTTGGGGATCATCCAATAGAACTATCCCTCCAATTGTATGCAAGACTCTTCCAACCCATTACTGCGATCAGGGACCACTCTATGGCTTTCAAAAGGTGGACAATCCAGGGATTCAAGTTCTCACCCTTCTTACTTGCTCATATGTGATAAAAATCACTGTGAGTCCATGTGTTACCATTTTATTTGAGCAAGGGATTTTTATAGTGCTTTTGATTCACTATGTCACTTTACATCGATTTAAACTTTGTACTTTGAAATTTGCACTTTGTAACTTGGGATTTAAACTTTGTAACTTTGGGATTTATAGGAGAAATTCTTGTCCTTTTTCCAAAGTTCACCTCTCTAGACCGAACTATTTGCAAGATAAGCAGGTCATGAAACCCATATCTCTAGATACCTAAGATCGCTTTCACAACTTTCATCATCTTTTGTCTTAGCAATATTTTATATTATTTTGCTTAGTGACAAGATCCTAATATGTTGAAGCACTATCCCAACTAATGACCTCGTCTATAAAAGCAAAGTAAGCTTTCTACAATTTTTGAATAACCCACTAGGTATGTTTGAGTGACTAGAAAACTTAATATACATACATATTTCTCTGCAATGTATCGTGTATGAATGCAATGAATTATGATAAATGCAAGGGTGCATGATTGAAACACAAATGTGTGACCGTTTGTAAGATTTTGATAGACACATTACACTCTATTGTGGAATTCAATGGATGAAAAATACCTAAATGCAATATGATGAGGTGAATGCATGTATGAAAATGCAAACTGTAAAAGCAAATATTTTTGGATTTTATTCTTTATCAATTTTTTGGGAATTTTATATATTTTCAATTTTTTATGAATTTTTTAGCTTTCATATTTGACCAAACGATGAGTATATATGCCTTTGGAGCTTTTTAGGGTTGACCAAGCGATTTTTAGAAATCCTTGGAGCTTTTTGGATTGACCAAAGGGCTTACAGATGCCTTTGGAACCTTTTAGTTGACCAAACTCTTAGCAAGAGAGCTTGGAGTCCTTTTAGGATGACCGAGAAGCTATAGGAACTCTTGGAGCCTTTGGGTTGACCAAGTGATTTTTTAGAAATCCTTGGTGCCTTTTTGGGATGACCGAGTGGCTTTAAGCAACCCTCAGAGCCTTTGGGTTAACCGAGCAATTTTTAAAAATCCTTGGTGCCTTTTTGCGATGACTGAGTGGCTTTACGTAACATCGAAGCCTTTGGGTTAACCAGGCAATTTTTAGAAATTCTTGGTGCCTTTTTGGTATGACCAAGTGGCTTTAAGCAAACCTTAGAGTCTTTGGGTTGACCAAGCAATTTTTAGAAATCCTTGGTGCCTTTTTGACTGACCAAAGGGCTTACAGATGCCTTTGGAGCTTTTTATGACATGACCAAATCACTCAAATGAGAGCTTGGAGCATTTTGGGATGACTGAGTAGTTTGGAAAAAACTCTCGAAGCCTTTGGGTTGACTTTTAGAAATCCTTGGTACCTTTTTGACTGACCAAAGGGCTTATAGATTCCTTTGGAGCCTTTTCTGCTACACTCTCTAAGCATAAAATGCCTTAATATGGATGATTTTGAGAAGTTTAGGCTCTTCAACACCTGCTAGTGATGTCAGGTGATAGGTACTTGGACCAATATTTTCATATATGATGTGGGGTCCTAGCCAATTAGCCATAAATTTTTCTCACATATCAGGCAGAAAATTCAAGTTCTATTGGTTTTCTTTCAGCACAAGATCCCCAACTTCAAAGTCTCTTTGGTGGACTTTGATATTGTAAGCTCGTTTTAGTCGCTCTTGATAGAAGTGGAGATGCTCTAGGGAATTCACGTGACTTTCATCTAGTAACATCAATTGATCTAGTCGAGCTTGCCACATGGTGTCATCATCAATGAACTCTTTCAATGCGACACGCAGCATTGGAATTTCCAAATCTAAGGGTATAATGGCCTCAATTCCATATACTAGTGAAAACAAAGTTTCCCCAGTGGGAGTCCGAATGCTAGTCCTATAAGCCCATAATGCAAAGGGCAGCTATATATGCCAATCCTTGTGGTGTTCTTGCACTATATTTTTTGATATGGCTATCACAGTCTTGTTTGAGGCCTCAGCTTGCCCATTTCCTATGAATAATATGGAGTTGCAAAACTATGTTTAATGCGGTACTTAGATGTTAAAGCTCGCACAATTTTATTCTTAAAAGAAGTTCCATTATCCAAAACTATTTTGGATGGTATCCCAAAATGACTTATGATATGCTCCATTATGAACTCTACTATGCGAGCTCTGATGAGCACCAGAAATGCTCATATTTTGTACATATTTTCTTGATCATTATGCGGCTGTATAATAAGGATTGCGTACTTTTATAAATAATTATATAGATATTTGATGAAATTATGTGTGTTATCTAATTTCTCTATTTTCAGTGTGTTTTGTGGAATTGCAGTTGGTTTAGTTAGATTTGGATCAGTCGAGGTATTTTGATGGACCTAGAACTTTTTTTCTTTGTGGGTCAATGCATACAACATAGGTGCCTTCCTCTTCTAGGAAGGCACCAAGAGAAAGTAGGTTCCTTCCTCTTCTAGGAAGGTGCCAAGAGAACGTAGGCGCGTTCCTCTTCCAGGAAGGTTCCAAGGAAAGAGAAGTGTCTTCCTCCTCCAAGAAGGTGCCAAAAGGAAGTGCCTTCCTCTCATAAGGAATGCGTCGACAGGAAGCCACCACGATAGGCAAAACACCTTCCTCCCATAAGGAAGGTGCCACTAGAAGACGTGCCTTCCTCATAGAAGAGAGAGCACCTTCTTCCCATAAGGAAGGTGCCACTAGAAGGCAAGCACCTTCCTTCCATGGGAAGGCACCACCAGAAGGTAAGTGCCTTCCTCTTCCAATAATGTGCCACAACAATAAGATACCTTCTATATAGGGAAGGCACCCGATATACTTAGGCACCTTCCTCATAAGGAAGGCACCTCTGTTCTTCACCCGTTGACCAAATTTACATGATGTGGACAGTAGCGGCTGGTGCAGTTCCAACTCTACATCATGTAGAGCTAAATTGGAGATCGCACCAACGTATGAAAACATCTTACCAATGTCAGGTGAAGCACGAACCAATCAGCGAAAACACCGTCGTTAGAACCAAATGCCAGTTTTAAGGAGATGTCGATTGCATTCACCATACTATCTTAATTTAGTCTGGGATGAATCAACTGTTGTAACCTCTTTGTAATAGAATTTCTACGGGTGTGTTATATAAACACATGCAAACCATTCTAGGAGATATAGATTGATATAGATTCATATAGAGATACAGAGATAGATAAATATTATAACACTTTGATAAATATATTACAGTTCTAAGAGTTGTAAGCACGTGTTTATATGGGAGGAAGCTACTGGAGCCTGGGCCCACTCCAAGCCAGTATTTCTTCCCCACTTTTCTCCTTCTTTCTAGAATAGTCTATTGCTTTTGAAAGGTCGTTTACCTCATTACTATTCCCAGTATTTGTAGTAGATTCATTTTTAGGAATGTGTGAATGTTTCATTTCCGTAGATTTAATTATTTTCTTCTTACATAAATTATTGAGGAGTGCATGAATGATTGAAAACCATTTTGAAAACACCCCCTAATAGTAGGATTAGCGGATTCATATCAAGTGGTATTGTAATCAATCTTATTCAGACCCTTCGCAAGTTTATGAAGCTCCTTAGGTTGATAATTAAATGCACGGGCATGTGAAAAAAGTAGGAAAAATTTAACCTTGTTTGGCCCACAACATTTTGGCACCATTGTTGGGGAAGCGTCTCAAGTATATTATTTACAATACCTTGAAACATTTCATCTGACCTTGTATGAGTTCTTCAAGAAGAAGAGGACCGGACGGTTGGTTTGTAAGAACCAATCCATCAGAACCAGAGTCAGCCAAGCATTTTGAATTTGAATTAGACTCACCTGACCCACTAGCAATCCATTGGAGTGAGGAACCACACTTTGTACAAAGTACCTTCTCATCCCATCAATGTGGGGAAGAATGAATCATCATAAATCCCCTGTTTAATAGGACTCCCTTAGAAGAAGCCCTGTTGTGGAAGGCTATAGAAGATCGGACGATCTCACCAGACAACCTTAGAGCTTTGACTCAAAAAGTCTTAAATGATCGTAAGGCCATAAGCACTGCATTAGAAACCACATTTCCTAAAAAAATGGCTGATAATGATGAGGTATCATCTGGATTTAGTTTCTCGATAGAGGAAGGAGTAGGAGATGCTAAAATGAAAAGCATATCCCCTGCTCACCTTTCGTCCTTTAGAGGATACCCGACTGAGGACCCTGACCTATTTTTATTTAAGGTTGATGTCTTATGCAGGTTTTTGGACTACAAATCCGATACGCAAAAGCTAAAACTCTTTCCTTCTACATTAGACAATGCAGTTCTATGGTGGTACATCGGTCTGGGAGACAAACACATTGCCACTTGGGACCAGATGAAGAGGCTATTTTTAGAACAATACCAAGATTTTGGGAGAGCAAGAGACTCCAAGTAGGAGGTCATGAGCATGACACAAAAAGAATATGAGTCTCTCAAGGAGTACTAGGAGAGATTCAACTTTAATCTTCAACAATATCCTCATGCGAGACTATCTTATAAGTCCCTCAAAAGCATATTCTTAAGATGACTTACCAATGAATCACTAGAGGCTCTTAACATGATCTTCGGAGGTGATGTCTACCAGCATGCTATGGAAGATATCTGGAAATTATGTCAGAACTACTCAAGAAGGAGATGCAATGCCACCTCAAGAACCATGAAAGAAACTGCTTCAGTCACAAAGACAAAAATAGGTAACATGCTGGAGGATTAAAAGAGTGAAATGCTCTCATCTCTAGCATTACAGATGGATACATTGCTGTTAGAGAAAAAGGAGCAATAGAATGACGTAGCATTAGCTTATTTCTATCCAAAATGTAGAGGGAGGCATGTAAAGAATGAATGCCCAAAGAACAAAGTCATAGTATGCACAGTTTGTAGGCTGAATCATAAAACTTGATTGTACCCATGACTGCCCAGTAATCAGGAGGAGGCTAAAAGCATGGATGCCTATTTCATAGGTAATAGGAAGAGTTGGCCATAGCCCCCTATGGGGAATATGCCAACCAAAATTCCACCATATGGGGGATGGTCATACATGCACCAAGAACCACCTCAACCACCTAAAATGGGGTGGTGGGGGCCATCACCCTGGTCTAATGCACCCCAATAGCATTCTTGAACCAACAGCCATGGATGCCATATCCATATCTTGGGCAGCAGTGGAGAGGCCATACTACGTGGAATCAGGCTCCACAGAACGTAGCACCTGCTCACCCCCAATAAAATTTACTGGCATTGCTAGTAGTGAGACTTGTGTAGCTACCCGCACAATCGATGGCAAATCCAAACAATAGAGTGAACCATCCAGCATACAACATGGAGGGTGAGATGTATCCTATGTATAATATTCAGCTTAGGTCAAGTAGGCAGCTAGGAGTAGAAACACCTCCACTAGTATAAGAGGAGGAAGAGGTAGAAGAAACACCTTTGGTAGAAGAGGAAGAAACACTTGAGAGCACGAAGGCTCCATTTCCTAGCTGGCTACAAGAACAAAGGAAAGTAACACAATCGAAATTTGACATCTTGTCAAGCTTGAAGAACCTCATAGTGACAATTCCATTATTTCAAGAAATTTGAGATGTTCCCATATATACCAAGGCAATCAAAGAGATGTGTCTAAGGAAGCCAAGATGAAAAGCAACCTAGACTATGAACATCATGGGTAAACTGATGGATTTGATGATGGGAAGAACATGCCATCCGAAGTATGCAGACCCAGGCAGCCCAGTGCTGACTGTAAAAATTGAGTGACATTTCCTATCCAATATGTTGGTTGATCTTGGAGCAGCCATCAATGTAATGCCTTAGAAGACCATGCAGAGGATACAGCTCACGAACCTAAAATCCACCATGATAGTGCTATAGCTAGCCGATTGATCGATCGTATCATCGAAAGGGATGTTGGAAGACATGATAGTAACGATCAGTGCATGGGAATACCCAGCTGAATTTTTAGTTTTACAATCCAAAATTAGGCTGGGCGGTTACCCGCTCATCTTGGGGAGGCCATGGCTGGCAACAACTAACACTTACATCAGCTAAAGGGATGTTTTGATGACCATCTTCGATGGGTGAAACATTAAAATGTTGACCATTTCACCTCTAGCACAGTCTGTCGACTCAATAGTGGAACCCATGATCACCGAGCATGGAAATACAGAGTTGTCCATAATCCATACGGTGATGACATTGGAGGAGTTGATAGAAGAGGACGAAGATGGTGCTATTGTGGAGTTTCTCCATGGAGAACCCTCCATCTCTACACCTGGATTGCCATTGATTGGCACCTAGGATCACCATGTTTGGCAGATACACGTTGAGCCAGGAAGAACATTAAATGTCAGTAGTAGGTTGACGCCCACACAACTGATAAAATTAGAAGAGCTCCTAGTAAGGCACCAACAAGAATTTGCATGGGATTACTTAGATATGCAGGGCATCAGCCTAGAGATATGTACCCATTGGATTTACCTAGATGATCAGGCAACTCCAAGCCAGAAGCCGCAACGAAGAATGAATCCAAAAATGAAAGACATTGTCAAGGAAGAACTGCACAAACTCTTGGCTACTGGATTCATATATCCAATTTTTGATAGTGAGTGTGTATCACCGTTAGTGGTGGTGGTCCCTAAAAATAATGGGAAGTGGTGAATCTGTGTGGACTACAGAGCATTGAACAAAGAAACCAAGAAAGACCACTTCCCGCTCTCATTCATTGATCAGGTCTTGGACACACTCTCGGGGAGGAAGTACTTCTCCTTTCTAGATGGATTTAGTGGATACAACCAGATCTAGATAGTAGAAGAATATCAGGATAAGACAACGTTCACCTACACATGGGGAACGTTTGCCTATAGGGTATTGCCTTTTGGACTATGCAACATACCTACCACCTTTCAAAGGGCGATGCTTAGCATATTCTTAGACATGATGGGAGACAGGGTCGAGGTATACATGGATGACTTCACTATCTATGGAGAAACCTTCAAGGAGGCAATGACGAATTTGGAAAGAGTGCTTGATAGAAGCAAGGAAAATAATGTGTCCCTAAGTAATGAAATTTTTTTTATGATGATGCAAGAAGGCATCGTACTGGGACACCACCTCTCTGCAGAAGGAATAAAAGTTGATAAAAGGAATATTGAGGTCATCAGAGACCTACCTAGCCCTAGAACACAGAAGGAGGTAAGAAGTTTTCTTGGATCAACCGGATACTATCGACGATTTATTGTCAAATTTAGAAAAATTGCCAAACCACTGCACACTCTATTATCTAAGGATGTGGAGTTCAATTGGATGGAAGACTGTGAAGAAGCGTTCCAATTTCTTAAGGAGAAACTGATATCTACACAAAATTTTAAGAGCACCAAATTGGGCCATACCATTCCATATTTATTGTTGTGCATCCAACGGTGCGATTAGAGCAGTCCTCGGACAAAAATATGGTGAAGAATTTTATGCCATTTATTATGTCAGTAAAAACTTGGCAAGAGCAAAGCTCAACTACACAGTGACAGAGAAGGAATTCCTAGTAGTTGTCCATGCTATAAAAAAATTCTGCCACTATATCACTGGATATAAGGTTTTTTCCATACGGACCACACAGCTATCAGATACCTAATGAGCAAGCCAGCCATTGGCAGAAGAATTATCAGATGGATGTTGCTATTGTAGGAATTCAACATCACCATAGTTGACAAACTAGGCAAGGATAATGTCATGGCAGATTTTTTGTCCAGATTGATACCAACAGACCATCAAGCAGTGGAAGACCAGTTTTTGGATGAACATTTGTTCACTATTAGTGAACAAACCCCGTGGTATGCAAATATAGACAATTACTTAGCCACAGAAAGGACCTCACATGCTCTCTCTTTCCTATGGATGGATGGTCTCCTATTTAAAATAGGATGTGACCAAATTATAAGAAGATGCGTAGGACAGGAGTTCTCACAAGTACTCAAAGCATGTCATGACAAGCCATGCGGAGGACACTTTGCAGGGAAACGAACTGCCTACAAATCCTATAGGCTGGGTACTTTTGGCCCACTCTATTTAAGGATGTGGCTGCGTATGCCAGCAAGTGTGACGAATGCCAAAGGATGGGTAGACCAACCCATTGAGACAAAATGCCCCTCCAGCCTTAGGTACACCTAGAACCTTTTGATAAGTGGGGCATGGACTTCGTGGGACCGTTTAATCCACCTTCGATGGGGAGGAGGTTTATTTTTGTTTATACATATTACGTTACCAAATGGGTTAGAGTACAGGCATTGAGGGATTCAAAGGAAAGAACGATCGTTGATTTCTTATTTGCCCATATTTTTACATGATTTGGGGTCCCTCGGGAGATAACAACAGACCAAGGGCCTCAATTTACCTCCAATTTGATCGAGGAACTGATGGAGCAATACAGATTTTGGCAAAATAAAACTATGCCCTACCATCCACAAGAAAACAGGCAAGTGGAAGTGAAAAATAGAGAAATAGAGAACATCCTAATGAATATTGTGCTGCAACATAGGAAAGATTGGGCTACATGATTATCGAAGGCATTCTGGGCATATAACACCACGTGGAAATCCACCATAGGATTTACACCTTTCTAGCTAGTCTATGGGAAAAATGCGATGATGCCCATCGAATTTGAAATCAAGACATTGAGAATGGCTTTAGAATTGAACTTGAGCTTGGATGAAGCTCAAAAACAAAGGATTCGATAGCTAGATCAGCTGGATGAAATCTGATTAGATGCTTTGTAGAGGACGAAAATTATATAGAAGCAAATAAAGTGATGGCATGATAGCCACATTAAGCTGAAGTAGTTCCAAGAAGGGGAATGGGTACTATTGTACGATTCTCGGTTCCATGAGAGGAAGGGCAAATTAATGCAGAGATCGATGGGGTCGTATGAGGTGGTGGAGCTCATCAAAAATGGGGTGGTGCATGTTAAGATAATTGACAATAGTGACACCATGTTCATAGTCAATGGCCACCAACTACGCCCCTATAATACGTCTAAAAAATTACAGGTAGAATCCAGAATAGGCATGGGGGAGACCCCATATTGCTAAATTTGGATCGAACTCCCACAGGTGAAATGGTGGGCATGGAAGTGCTCACCCAAAATTAGTTAATATAGTTTTTTATATATAGTATGTTTTTGTAGGGACGACGCCCGCATGCAATCTATAGGTATCCTAAACCAGGGCCTAACAAGCACGAAAAGCGTCTAATTACCTTTATTTTCCTTTTTTTGGTTGCTTTTTGCAGGTGGAGGACCTGACAACATGAGGAATAGGTATTTGGGAAACCAGGACTGATTCGGCTTAGATTTTGACATCGACTCGTAGGTAGAAGCTGAGGCAGCATGAAGCAAGACTAGGAAGGCTTGATCACCCTTTTTCCTAGTCAATCACAACATGATTGCCGAGAATAAGGCATCTTCCACATCCAGAAGGCACCTAGCTAGAATAAGGCACCTTCCTTATAAAGAAGGCACCCAGCCAGAAGAAGGTGCCTTCCACATCCAGAAGGTGCCCAGCCAGAATAAGGTGCCTTCCTTATAAAGAAGGCACCCAGCCAGAAGAAGGCACCTTCCTTATAAAGAAGGCACCCAGCCAGAATCAAGCGCATTCCTTATAAAGAATGCGCCCAGCCAGAAGAAGGCACCTTCCTTATAAATAAGGCACCCCAGTAAAAATAAGACACCTACCTTATAGAGAAGGTGCCCCGCCAAGGGAAGGCGCCCCACCAATGGAAGGCACCCTGCCAATGGAAGGCACCTTCCTTATAAAGAAGGCACCCAACCCAGTTTTAAGAGTTCTAAAAAATAATAATAATAAATATATATATAGGTGCCTTCCATGGCTGGAAGGCACCATATAAAAAAAAATCCAAGGTGCCTTCCACATTAGGAAGGCGCATCCAGCTAGAGGCACCTTCCACATCAGGAAGGCACATCCAGCCAGAGGTGCCTTCCACATCAAGAAGGCGCATCCAGCTAGAGGCACCTTCCACATCAGGAAGGCGCATCCAGCCAGAGGTGCCTTCCACATAGGGAAGGTGCATGCAGACCGAAGTGCCTTCCATCATCGGGAAGGCGCATGCAGGCCGAGGTGCCTTCCACATCAAAAAGGTGCACCCAATCAGGAGCACCTTCTATAGCAGGAATGCACCATCATCAAGAAGGCACCTTCCACCACTAGATGGCACATCCAATCAGAGGCACCTTCCATCATCAAAAGGCGCATCCATTTAGAAAGTATCAACAACATCGGGAAGGCACCACATTAACGCCTTCCACATGGGGAAGGTACCAAAGAACACCTTTCACATACAGCCAGTAATCATGCCTCTAGGACACCTCGATCGGAATGAAGCATCACATGAATAAGCGGCACTAGATGACCATACTCCTCCCTCATGTCACAAATCAGTGAATCAGTGGCCTTCATGACACCTAAAACACCGAATTAGGTATGCGCATGTTAATTCAAAGTTTTATATAATTATTTATAAAATATGCAGTACCAAAAAAGATACCATCGTCATAAATATCATATCCCCCATAGCTGAAACTGTGTGCCAAAGATATGGCACCTTCCATAACTGCTAGGGTTAGGCACCTTCCCTATAAGAAGGCACCTTCCTGAGGAAGGAAGGACAAAAAAAATAGTAGTAGTAAGGGAAGGCACCATGGGAGGAAGGTCTAAGAATCACGCAGTGAAGAAGAATGAACCAGGTGATACAAACGAAATCAGAGGAGAGGTGAAAACATAATTCGAGGCCGAGGGATGGCTCGAATACTGTACCCTAGTTAGTCAGGGCCAAGACATGGAAGCAGCCAAGGATTTTTCTACCTCCTTGAGGGGCGATGTGGCCCAAGTACGAGGAGTATAAATTTCAGTCACCCCTGAGTTCATCTCATAGGTGACTGGATTACCCCCTAACAGGAGAATGTGTATACAAAGGCAGACTATTGAAGCTGTACATCGAGGTGCTATTGCCAGGAGAGAATGTGTAGATATACAAGGAGGGGTTACCCAAAAATAGCCTCCTCATGAATTTGTGGAAGATATTCGAGCAGGTTGCTCGATTATTCACATGCACCGGTAAATATACCCATCTGCACGCTAATCATGTGTAGTTTCTCAATCACCTGGTGCATGGAAGGAAGTTAAACATGCCCTTCTACTTGGTGAATGCTCTAAAGGACGAAGTAGCTCAGTACTAGAAGGGGGCACCATCTAACTTAGCCCACCATGGGCTGATATCGACACTAGCCCGCCATGCAGAAGCACAGAGGCAGAACCCCAATGTGAAGGGAGATGGCAGCCAAGAAAAGCAACACGATACTATTGGTGAAGCAGGGCAAGATGAGGGATGCCCTACAAAGGAAATAGCAAGCATCGGGCAATTGGCAGTGCCCTATTTCATAAATGAAATAGGGTAGTCATCAGTGCCCAAAAACATAGAGGTAGGAGGACAGTCACCAATACCCAAGAGCACAGAGGGAAGAGGGCATTCCCCAGTTCCTGAGCATGAGGAGGAAGGAGCACCACTTGTTAATGATGAGGATGAGTTTTGCATGACAGAACCAGTCCCCTGGAGGAAACATCTATGGTGACTCCTCTCGATAGAGGAAGAATAGAGTGACCCGAAAGTAGACATTGTAGTCCAAACCCTCCGATAATTGATGAACCGAAGCCCACAAGATGCAGGGACTTTCGAGAATAATGACCAGGTCAATGCGGCCTTAGAGGAGGCGCTCGAATGGCAAACCAATTGCTGGATGACCCAGCAAATTCTAGAGGACTGCCATAAAAAGCATGTAGGGAAGTTGAAGGAACGAGACAGACAAATCGCCTAGATCGAGCAGCTGGTCCAGCAGTTGTGGGAGGAAAACCAACTGCTTCAGGACAGAGGAACGGAAAGAAGGAATGTGTACACTCAAATTAATTGGGCAAAAGAAGTCCCAAAAAATTATCCCACATATACAGAATGAGTATTTTCTTTGGGGGAAATTCGATCAGACGCTCGACAGAGCAGCCTAGATGCAGGGGAGAATTCCTCTATTTTTGAGATTGAAGGGGAGAGAAGTCCCACAATACCCCCTATCATTGTCCTAAGTGATACAGAGTAGGACAAGGGCCTCCAACAGTAGACAGGACAAGAAGATAAGGAAGAACTCCCCAGATTTGAAGAAGGAGAAGAGCCTGAGGGGTCAACACTGGACAGATAGGATAATGAAGGATCAACCCTAGAAATAGTAGCACAGAATGAAGAGAATGCTCCAGAGTGAGGAGATGCCCACCAGGGAGAAATAGAAGACCCCTATTTGAGCCATCGCATTTTCCGTAGAGGCTAGAGGAAAAAGGCCAAGGACGACTCGAAAGAAGGTGAAGGTGACCTTCTTCGAGCCAGAAGAGGACGGGTGGGATATGCAGTCATTCATCAAAAGGAAAAAAAAGTTTGAACAGCTACTCAAGGAGATGAAAGCAGCCAAAGAGGCTAGGAAGGTAGCCTCGAGGATGAGAGGAGACTCTGGCATCTATGTTAATCCGATAGAGGATAGTCAATTATAGGATATTTATGGTTCATCTCGGGGATGGCCCTCCATGATGAGGAGGTATTTGGAATGATGGGGGGTATATGGCTCCCAATTGGAGGCCATGGCCATTACAAAGGAGAACGTAGGGCTTACTCATGAAGTGGCCAGATTATACAAGGCCTAAGTAGTACCTTCCAGGGGGGATAATTTAGATATCGCTTTGGTAGCGGTTAGACCTCCAGATGTTGACCTTCGACAAGCTATCGAAGCTACATTCTAGTCAGCAGGGATGACGTTGGCTAGATCACCGCTAGTAGCAGCCAGAACAAGAAAGGGAAAATCGATAGCTGCACCCTTAGTTCCACGTAGGAAAAGGCAAGCCACACCTTTAGATGCTAATGTGTAGAAGAGATAGACTCGGTCCATAGGGGCAGCCGAACCCTCCAAGAAATGACAATGATGAAGGATCAATTGGGCTATCTACAGTTTTGATGCCATGAGGGCGTGGCATATGTTAGGCATGGGGGGATGATGAGCACCAGAAATGCTCATATTTTGTACACATTTTCTTGATCATTATGCGGTTGTATAATAAGGATTGCGTACTTTTATAAATGATTATATAGATATTTGATGAAATTATGTGTGTTATCTAATTTGTGTGTTTTGTGGAATTGCAGTTGGTTTAGTTAGATTTGGATCAGTCGAGGTCTTTTGATGGACCTGGCACTTTGTTTCTTTGGGGGTCAATGCAGAGAACATAGGTGCCTTCCTCTTCCAGGAAGGTGCCAAGAGAAAATATGCGCCTTCCTCTTCCAGGAAGGCACAAAGAGAACGTAGGCACCTTCCTCTTCTAGGAAGGCACTAAGGAAAGAGAAGTTTCTTCCTCCTCCAGGAAGGCACCAAAATGAAGGAAGTGTTTTCCTCTCATAAGGAAGGTGCCAACGGGAAGGTTTCGATGGGAAGGTGCCACGACAGGAAAAGCATCTTCCTCCCATAAGGAAGGTGCCACTAGAAGACGTGCCTTCCTCCCATAAGGAAGGTGCCACTAGAAGGCAAACGCCTTCCTCCCACAGGAAGTCTACAACAGAAGGTAAGCGCCTTCCTCTTCTAGGAAGGCGCTACAACAATAAGATACCTTCCATATAGGGAAGGCGCCCGATATACTTAGGCACCTTCCTCATAAGGAAGGCACCTCTGTTCTTCGCTCGTTGACCAGATTTACATGACATGGATAGCAACATCTGGTGCAGTTCCAACTCTACATCATGTAGAGCTAAATTGGAGATCACACCAACGTATGAAAATGTCTTACCAATGCCAGGCGAAGCAAAAACCAATCAATGAACACATCGTTGTTAGAACCAAATGCCAATTTTAAGGAGACGTCGATTGCATTCACCAGACTATCTTAATTTAGTCTGGGATGAATCGACTGTTGTAACCTCTTTGTAATAGAAGTTCTATGGGTGTGTTATATAAACACGTGCAGACCATTCTGGGAGATATAGATTGATATAGATTCATATAGAGATACAGAGATAGATAAATATTGTAACACTTTGATAAATATATTACAGTTCTAAGAGTTCTAAGTGCGTGTTCAGCTGGGAGGAAGCTGTTGGAGCCTGGGCCCACTCCAAGCCAGTATTTCTTCCCCACTTTTCTCCTACTTTCTATAATAGTCTATTGCTTTTGAAAGGTCATTTACCTCATTACTATTCCTAGTATTTGCAGTAGATTCATTTTTAGGAATGTGTGAATGTTTCATTTTCGTAGATTTAATTATTTTCTTCTTACATAAATTATTGAGGAGTGCATGAATGATTGAAAACCATTTTGAAAACACCCCCCAATAGTAGGATTAGCGGATTCATATCAAGTGGTATTGTAAGAAATCTTATTCAGACCCTTCGTAAGTTTACGAAGCTCCCTGGGTTGATAATTAAATTCATAGGCATGTGACAAAAGTAGGAAAAATTTAACCTTGTTTGGCCGCAACAAGCTCCAATGGTCATTTTTAAGGGAATGGCTTCTATCCACTTTGTAAAATACTTAGTAGCTATAATAATAAATGTATGTTGACCTGATTACGGAGGAGAGATCTTGCCAATTAGATCAAACCCCCATTGAGAAAATGGCCAAGCCACTTGGATGGGTTGTAGGGCCTATGATGGCAAGTGCGTAATATTAGCATGATGCTGACATTTGTTGCATTTCCGAATACACACATTGTAATCCTTCTCCATAGTGGGCCAATAATAACCCATTTGAAGGATGCGCTTGAAGATGGCCATGCCTCTGAAATGGCCATCCCACATATCATCATGAGCTTCTAAAATTGCCTAAGATGACTCTTGGGGCTCAAGATAATGAAGGAGAACACCATAAATTTGATGGTACAAAATATCTCCTATCAAGACATATTTAGTCACTTTTTGTTTAAATGTGTGTCTTGCAGCAAGCGACAGTCCCTCCAAGAAAAAACCAAGTCTTTGAAAGTGTTGAATCTGTGACATCCAATTCTAATGAGCCTCAGCTTTGACTGCTAAGATGACTTTCCCCCCATACATATTTATCTTTGCAAATGCAGACTGGAAAACAACCTTGTGGTGAATGGTGGTGCCACTCCCCGTAGGACTCTGGGAGGTTAAAGACCCCCAGGGTGCCTTCTTGAGAAAGTCTTCAGCTTTGCAGAACCAATCAGATTTTGGCTCCACACTAATCATGTTGACTAATTCTTTGTTATCAAATGTTGCATGCTCTACTACAGGATGTGAGAGCATCTTCACATGGATGGTAGTGAAGTCAACAGAAGGATTCTGAGGGATTAAGGATCCCAAATATGCCATGGTGTTTGCGAATCTATTTGATGAATGAGGGATTACCTTGATGTCATACCATTCTAGTTTATCTAGATATATGGAAACAAGATCTTTGTAGGCTTTAAGTATCAGACATCGACACTAAAATAGTCCCTTCAATTGGTTAATTATGAGTAGGGAATTTCCAAAGATGTTTAGTCTCTTGATATTCATGGTGACGGCTGTATGGAGGCCCAAAAGTAGGGCTTCATATTCAGCATTATTGTTGGTGCATGGGAAGTCTAGTTTAAATGATAAGGACATTGGAGTTCCTTGTGGTGTGAAAAAAACTATCCCTACACCAACTCCTTGTTCACATTTCAAACCATCAAAGAAAAGAGTCATATCAACATTGTTCTCTAGTTCTTCGGGTTTGGGAGCTTTAGATACTACAAACACTGCATCATCCAGAAGCTTGATTGTTAGAGGTCTACTATTGGATAGTGGCACCTTAGCTAACTGATCTACTATGAATTTTTCCTTAATGGACTTATGGCCTATAAATTCCAGATCAAATTTTGTTAATAGCATGATCTGCTTTACAACACGTGTATTATGATATGTCTTGCTCATCATATACTGCAAAGGATTTTTTTTTGATATCACATATGTTGTATGACTCAACATGTAGTACCGTAATTTGTTGCTAACAAACACTACTGGTAAACATAGTTTTTCCACATATGCATATCCTAGCTCGTAACTCACCAAGGTTCAGCTAATGTAATATATGGCTTGCTCTTTGCCTTGTACGTTCTTTTGGGCCAACATGGTCCCTAACGTAAAGTTTGTTGCCAATATATAAAGCAAAAAAGGATCTTCTAGCCTTGGTGGAGCTAACACTAGTGGCATCACCAGGTATTGCTTTATCTTAGTGAAGGCTACCTTGCAGTCCTCATCCCAATTGAATGGGACACCCTTATGTAGCAGTCAATTCATGGGTCAACATTTATCTGATAGTTGGGCGATAAATAACTTTATCGAGGCTACCTTGCCCTGAAGGCTCCTTAATTCCTTAATATTGGTGGGAGGACGCATTTCCAAAATGGCCTTGACCTTCGTTGGGTCTACTTCGATGCCTCTCTTGGAGACGATGAACCCTAGTAATTTTTTAGAAGTTATACCAAATACGCACTCCTTAGGATTCAACTTGACATTGTGCTCTATCAGGCTATCGAAGACTTTTCTTAAGACCTTCACATGCTCTTCTCATAGTAATGACTTGGCTAGCAAATCATCGATATAATATTCAAGAATTTTGTACATGTAGTCATGAAAAATGTATGTCATGGCCCACTGGTATGTGGCACCAACATTTTTGAGACTAAATGGTATAACTTTGTAGCAAAATGTTTTCCATGGCGTTATAAACATGGTTTTGTGCTGGTCTTCGGGTTTAATTCGAATTTGATTGTAACCAAAAAAATTGTCCATTAAGGAGAGAATTTCGTGACTTGCAGTAGAGTCTACTAGAGCATCGATATTGGGTAACAAAAATGAATCTTTGGGTGTTGCCTTATTTAGATCTCTAAAATCTGTACAAATACGGATCCTTCCATCTGGATTTCCTATAGGTACCATATTGGATACCCATTTTGGATAGTCGATGGAAATGATAAATTCTACATCCAATAGCTTCTACAATTTGTCTTTCACCATCAAGGCTATTGTTGGATGTATATTTCTAAGCTTCTGCTTGACAGACTTCTTGTATGGGTCTAGAGAAAGGTTATGAGTAACCAATTTTGGTTCTAGACCAGGCATATATTTGTATGTCCAAGAAAAAAGTTCAGGTATCTCTTTCAGTAGAGGGATGATGCCAGCACACTCATCTAGAGTAAGACTCATTCTAAATTTAATATTCATTGGATTTGTGGGGTCATTACTAATATCCACTTCGAAGGTTTCCTCTACCGACATATGGGATCCCTCCTCAAGCTAATGAGGCATAGGGATCAAATGGATGTCATTAGCTGGATTTATATGTTCTTCATTGGAAGTATATTTAGCATGATAGACATCATAAGCACATCTTGGTCTAAAATAAAATGGTTTCAGCATCTCTTCATTTGGGAAGAAGTCTTCAGGCTCTACTAGTAAATCAGTACGATCCCAATCGATAGCATCCATGTTTAGATGCAATGGTTTGGACAGATCTACTAGATTATGGAGTGGAGTGGTCAAATCAATGGAGACCATGTTGATGGAATGGAATTGATCTCTAGGACCACATGGACTAAACTCTACATCATCTATGTAGCTTCTGTACCCAAGATCTGGCTCAAATGGTATGGGGAAGAATGGGTCCTCCCTGTGGGATGCCCAGATAACTAGATCCTCCTTGTGCACTAACTCTAAAATGGTATCTCTTAGCTCAAGTAGCTTAGCATAAGTAGGCATATGGGGAAAGAGTCTTTGATATTCCTCTTCCAAATTTATTCTTTCCCTAAGATGGTGCTGGAGATTAATCTCTCAACACAAGCATACAGTTGTGATAGGTGGCAGACCTCGAGGTGGATTTTGATTACATAGGTGATGAGGCTCCAAATAGGCCATATCCAATGAATCTTCATCATCACTGTAAGAATATAATCCTTGACCTCCCCCCATATGCAAGGGGTGATCTTCTAGATGTGGCCCTATGTATCTGATTCTACAATCACTATTATCACTATCTAGATAAACTAGATAGAACAATCGTATATATGACACCGATGCAAAAACTGGCTCTAATTCATATTTAGAGTGATTAGTGTTAAGAGGTAATTATTCTATAACATAATTTGACTCTACAGGTAATAGATGTAGCAGGTATACAAGCCTCGAATCGGTCATCTCAACCTCATCGCTATGATTGCTATTATGAGCAGACCACTCTATTATGTCCACAAATATTGGGAGATTAGTTGGACAAGGCCTTAAGTAGGCTTGTTCTGTCTCATCTTCATAGTCACTATCAACTATGAAATGCTCTTGTATCTCATCTAATTGCTCTCTAGGAAGCAAATGGCGTAGAAATATCGAAATCACGAAGGCTTGGTCAATTTCCTCCTCATATTGATCATCATTTGAGGACTCGCCACCTGCATCATAACTCGGTCCACTTATTTTGGATGTGGACTCCTATCCATATTTACTACAAATATATCTTGAATTGAGATCTCCTAGAATGGTGGGGTTGTACCCCTGCATACCAATATCATCGATTGTGATATGGTTTTGATGATCCAGGTTGCCTCTGGGGTTCTACTCTGAGAGCTCTTCATGTTCAAGCTCTGGTCTCTCAATGGTGATGACTGACACCATTAGTTTGCTTCCTTTAAGACTAGACATGTTAGGATGATATGGATTAAAATCCATGTTATCCCCCAGAATCAGGTATAAATGATCCAATGATACAGCATGTAAATCATCATGTCCCTGCATCTGCAATCCCAATATGAACCTATCAATTTCCAATTGATAACGTAGTTCAAGAGGGGTTCTTAGTCCTTGTTTAAAATTACCAAGGTTGTATTTATTCCAATGATAGAGCAACACTACTATTGTCATTGTAGCAGTATGCTACATTCGAAGAAGCTTTGGCGCAAGCCAAGGTAATTGAGGACATCAAGTTGTAGGAGGGCAACTTGAAGCTCAAAACTAGGAAAAAGAAATATAATAAGAGTACCTCAAAGAAATAGGGCAAGCAGGCCCATGTGAATTAGGTGATACTAAATCTCCAAATTGAGGATAAGAGGTAAAAGAAATAGAATTATCAAGCCCATCCTCCTCCTGCACAATATGACCAGTGCAAGAATAACTACAAGGGCAAGAACAAAGAGCAACACCCACCTCGCATATTTATGCCATTGATGGAATCATTGACATCAATTTTTTGTTAGATCTGCAAGGCCAAGGCAATACGATTACCCAAATTCAATATGGTTGATCCTAATCAGCCCAAGCCCAAATACTATCAAGAGGATCTATTTTGCATATTTCATAGAGCGAAAGTCCATGACATCGAAGTATGTTGGTCTTTCAAACATATTGTGCAAAATATGATAGAAAAGGGAGAGCTTGTGGTACCAGGAAATATCCATGTACTGGAAAACCAAAAAATAGGGATTTTTAAAAATCCATTACCAAACCATGAGGTGCCCCATAACCACGCTGGCCATGTCAATCAAGTGCAATTCGAGCCACCTATCCAGGGCTTTGTCAGCATGGTCAATGTTGTTACCAAACATAGGAGGTACAAACAACTTAATCAACCTCATTCTCCCATTCAAATATAGGCCATGTCCCAGAAGCGACAGACACAAAATATTCTAGACCCACCAACAAGATCGATGGTGACCATTAGGAGCAGGTTGGTTCAAAACCTGTAGATGAATCCTGTGAAGTTGTCGATATATGAGCTTATACAACAGTACCCTAGGCATAGGGAGACTTTTATGGACATTTTGAGGTTCATTAAGGTATAGTCCTAGGATGCATAGGTGTTCATGAACTTTGTGGGATACGTACAATAGTGCCAGGAACCAATGATCCAATTCTATGATCATGAAGTAAAAATAGTTTTTGCAAGCATGGCTAACCCGCCACTACATATCATTGTATGTGTTAACCACGTGTCATTCAAAATGGTCTTGATTGACACTGGTTCGTCAATCAATATAATTATGACTAAGGCATTGTACCATTTGAAATTGCCTAAATCACTTGTCGTACCAACCACCTTTACATTGAGTGTTTAACGACGCGCTATGCTCTATGGTTGGCATGATTTTCCTACCTATTCAAGTGGGACTGAAGACCATTCCCATAATGTGTCACGTGATAGAGGGATCTTTGCAATATAACATCCTACTCGGGAGGCCTTGGATTCCCAAAATGCATTGTGTTCTCTCAATATTGCATCAGTGTGTCAAGTATATACATGAGGGACAAGTTCACGTGGTTTAATTAGATGAAGAACCATTCAAATTCATGAACTTAGTAGATTTTCCAGGGGGATTCGTACTCCCATCAATGCACTTGGAAATACGGTCCATGTCATCGATAAGGGTTCCAAGAGGTAAACAGGTGGTGCATGTTCAACCATCAATATCTGTATCAAATAGATCTAAACATACCATTGGAACTTCTTTGAGAATGAGCGCATCAGTAATGCATTTGGATGATGAGAAATTAAAGGTAAAATTGGGTAGGAAAGAAGCAAAGAACACACCCAAACCAGTCACCACTCCCATAGAAGTGGAGGAATTCTAGGATCAATTCGAGGAGGCACCTCAAATTGCTTCTCCTACATCGTCAATAGGGTCATCCGCACTGCGGGTGACTGTTCACCTAGCCAGTATAGGTCTGGGTGAATACCTCATGCAAAATGTGACCTTTGGTCCTATTTTAGAGACTAAACGATATATGGGCCAACATATAGCCCATCAATATCTAGTTGGATCTGTAGTACCATTGGGTGTGCCACCCAACCAAACAAACTTCATCTACGTCGGGTTGGATCAAGTTCCAATGTGAGCACCCATGGAGATGGATGATGAGGAACAGTTCATGATGAATGTTCGATACTTGTCCAACCCAGAGTATGCCATGCATATTTTTGAGCTCTATCATTGGTATGGATACGACCTTAGTATTTTTGAATAAGGATGAAGAACCCCTCTTGAACTATGTTATCAGTTGGCAACTGATAGATTCGGATTGGGATTGAAGATTCAGGGACATGATGATTTACTCGATACATCATTGGATCATTTATACCTGAGTCTAGGGGACGATGTGGATTTTAATCCATATCATCCTAACATGTCTAGTCTTCGAGGAAACAACCCAATGGTGTCAGTCATCACCATTGAAAGAATAGATCTTGAACATGAATATTTTTTGAAGAAGAACCCCAAAGGCAACCTGGGTCATCAAAATTGTATCACAACTAACGATACTGGTATGTAGGGGCACAACCCTACCATTCTAGATCATATCAATTCAAGAGATATTTGTAGTGAATATGGATAGGATTCCACCTCCAAAATAAGTGGACCGAGTTATGATGTAGACAGTGAGTCCTCGAATAATGATCAATCTGAAGAGAAATTTGAACGAGCCTTCATGGTTTCGATATTTCTATGCCATTTACTGCCTAGAGAGCAATTATATAAGATACAAGAGCATTTCATTGTCGATATTGATTATGAATATGAGATAGATCAGACCTACTTAAGGCCTTGTCCAGCTAATCTCCCAATATTTGTGGACACGATAGAGTGGTCTTCTCATAGTAGCAATCATAATGATGAGGATGAGATGACCGATTCGAGGCTTGTGTATCTGCTACATCTACTATTTGTGGAGTTGGAGTATGTTATAGAATAAGTGCCTCTTAATAATGATTGCTCTGAAGAAGAAGCAGAGATAATTTCTTCATGGGTGTCATATATACGATTTTTCTATCCGGTTTATTTGAATAGTGATGATAGTGATTGCAGAATCAGATACATGGGGCCACATTTGGTAGATTGCCCCTTAAATATGGGGGAAGTCAATGATTATATATGTACAATGATGATGAGGATTCATTGGAGATGGCCTATTTAGGGCCTCATCACCTACATAATCAGAATCCACCTCGAGGTCTACCACCTATTATAGTTGCAGGTTTACGTTAAGAGATTAATCTCTAGTGTTGTCTCAGGGAAAGAATAAATCTTGAAGATGAATATCAAAGAATATTTTCCCATCCAACTACTTATGCTGAGCTACTTGAGCTGAGAGATCCCCTTTTATAGTTAGAGCATAGGGAGGATCCAATTTTTTGAGCATCCCATAGGGAGGACCCATTCATCCCCATACCATTTGACCTAGATCTTGGGTACAGAAGCTATATAGATGATGTAGAGTTTAGTTCATGTGGTCCTAGAGATCAATTCCATTCTATCAACATGGTCTCCATTGATTTGACCACTCCACTCCACAATCCAACAGATATTTCCAAGCCATTGTATCTAAACATGGATGTTATCGATTGGGATCATGCTGATTTGCCAACAGAGCCTGAAGACTTCTTCACAAATGAAGAGATGCTACAGCCATTTAATTTTGGTCTAGGTTGTGTTTATGATGTCTATTATGCTAGAAATGCTTCCAATGAAGAACATATAAATCCAACTGATGACATTCATTTTATCCTTACGCCTCATCAGCTTGAGGAGGGATCCCATATGTCAGTAGATTAAACCTTTGAAGTGGACATCAATAATGACCCCACAAATCCAATGAAGGTTAAATTTGGAATGAGTTTCACTCCATATGAGCGTGCTAGCATCATTCCTCTACTTAAAGAGAGACCTGACCTTTTTTTTTGGACATACAAAGATATGCCCAATCTAGACTTGAAATTGGTTACTCATAACCTTTTGTTAGACCCATCCAAGAAGCTAGTCAAGCAGAAGCTCAGAAAGATGCATCCAATAGTAGCCTTAATGATGAAAGACAAATTATAGAAGCTGCTGGATGTAGAATTTGTCATTTCCATCGACTATCCAAAATGGGTATCCAATATGGTACCTATATGAAAACTAGATGGAAGGATCCGTATTTGTATGGATTTTAGAGAACTCAACAAGACAACAACCAAATATTCATTTTTGTTGCCCAATATCGATGTCCAGTAAATGTTACAATAGGTCACAAAATGCTCTCCTTAATGGATGGTTTTTTTGGTTACAATCAAATTCGGATTAATCTCGAAGACCAACATAAAACCGTGTTTATAATGCCATGGGGATAATTTTGCTACAAATTTATGCCATTTGGTCTCAAAAATGTTGGTGCCACATACCAACGGGCCATGACATACATTTTTCATGACTATATGCACAAAATTTTTGAATATTATATTAATGATTTTCTAGCCAAGTAATTGCTATGAGAAGAGCATGCGAAGGTCTTAAGAAACATCTTCGATCGCCTGATAGAGCACAACGTTAGGCTAAATCCTAAGAAGTGCGTATTTTTCGTAACTTCTAGAAAATTACTAGGGTTCATCATCTCCAAGACAGGCATCAAAGTAGACACAACGAAGGTCAATGCCATTTTGGAAATGTGTCCTCCCACCAATATTAAGGAATTAAGGAGCCTTCAGGGTAAGGTACCCTCGATAAAGTGATTTATCGCCCAACTATTACATAAATGTCGACCCATAAATCAACTGCTACATAAGGGTGTCCCATTCAACTGGTATGAGGACTAGGTAGCCTTTGCTGAGATAAAGCAATACCTGGCGATGCCACCAGTGTTAGCTACACCAAGGCCATAAGAGCCTTTTTTGCTATATATATCAACAAAAGAATTTGCGTTAGGGACCATTTTGACCCAAAAGAATATACAAGGCAAAGAGCAAGCCATATATTACATTAGCCGAACCTTGGTGAGTTACGAGCTAGGATAAGCATATGTGGAAAAACTATGTTTAGAAATAGTTTTCGCTACCAAGAAATTGTGACACTACATGTTGAGTCATTCGAAATATGTGATATCAAAACAAAATCCTTTGTAGTATATGATGAGTAAGACATATCATAATACATGTACTGCAAAGTGGATCATGTTATTGATAGAATTCAATCTAGAATTCATAATCCAGAAGTCCATTAAGGGATAGGTCATAGTAGATCAGTTAGCTGAGGCACCACTGTCCAACAGTAGGCCTTTAACAATTGAGCTTTCGGATGATGTAGTGTTTGTAGTATCCGAAGCTCCTAGACCTGAAGAACCAAAGAACAATGCTGATATGACTCTATTCTTTGACGATTTGAAATGTGAGCAAGGATTTGGCATAGGGATAGTGTTTTTCACACCGCAAGGAGCTCCAATGCCCTTGTCATTAAAACTAGACTTCCCATGCACCAATAATAATGTTGAATATGAAGCCCTACTTTTGGGCCTCCATATAGCCGTCGCCATGAATATCAAGAGACTAAACATCTTTGGTGATTCCCTACTTATAATTAACCAAGTGAAGGGACTATTTTAGTGTCAATATCTAGTACTGAAAGCCTACAAATATCTGGTTGCCACATATCTAGCTAAACTAGAATGGTACGACATCAAGGCAATCCCTCATTCATCAAATAGGTTTATAGACACCATGGCATGTTTAGGATCATTAATCCCTCATAATATATCTATTGACTTCACTATCATCCATGTCAAGACACTCTCGCATCCTACAACAGAGTGTGTAGCCTTTGATAACAAAGAATTAGTCAACATGATTAGTGTGCAGCAAAAATCTGATTGGTTCTACAAAGCTAAATACTTTCTCAAGAAGGCACCGTAGGGGTCTTTAACCTCCCAAAGTCTTGCAGGGAGTGGCACCACCATTCACCACAAGGTTTTTCCCAGTCTACATTTGTAAAGACAAATACACAAGGGGAGCAAGTTGTCTTAGCAGTCAAATCTGATGCTCATCAAAATTGGATGTCACAGATTCAAGACTTCCTAAGACTTGGTTTTGTCCCAAAGGGACTGTCGCATGCTGCAAGATGCACATTTAAATAGAAAGTGACTAAATATGTCTTGATAGGAGACATTTTGTACCACTAAAGTTACGATGGAGTTCTTCTTCATTGTCTTGAGCCCCAAGAGTCATCTTGGAAAATTTAGAAGCTCATGATAGTACGTGTGGTGGCCATTTCAATGGTATGGTCATCATCAAATGAATCCTTAGAATGGGTTATTATTGGCCCACTATGGAGAAGTATTACAATGTGTATGTCAGGAAATGCATCAAATGTCAGCATCATGCTAATCTTACACACTTGCCATCATAGGACCTACAGCCCATCCAAGCGGCTTGGCCATTTTCTCAATGGGGGTTTTATCTAATTGGCAAGATCTCTCCTCCATCATTAGGCTGAAATACATTCATTATTACAGAAACTAACTATTTTACAAAGTGGGTGGAAGCCATTCCATTAACAATGACCACTGGAGCTCGCATAGCAGAGTTCATAATGGATCATATCATAAGTCATTTTAGGATACCATCCAAAATAGTTTTGGATAATGGAACTTTTTTCAAGAACAAAACTGTGCAACCTTTAACATCTAAGTACTGCATCAAACACATTTTTGCAACTCCATATTATTCATAGGCAAATGGGCAATCTAAGGCCTCAAAAAATACTATGGTAGCCATCTTGAAAAAGACAGTGCAAGAACACCACAAGGATTGGCATATACAACTACCCCTTACATTATGGGCTTATAGGACTAGCATTCGGACTCCCATTGGGGCAACTCCATTTTCACTAGTATATAGCACCGAGGCCATTATGCCCTTAGAGTTAGAAATTCCAACATTGCACGTCGCATTGAAAGAGTTCATCGATGATGACACCGAGCGGCAAGCTTGACTAGATCAATTGACGCTACTGGATGAACGCCATGTGAATGCCTTGGAGTATCTTCACATCTATAATAAGCGATTAAAATGAGATTGCAATATCAAATTCCACCAAAGATACTTTGAAGTTGGGGATCTTGTGCTAAAAGAAAACCAATAGAACTCAAATTTTTTGCCCGATATGCGAGACAAATTTACGGCTAATTGGCTAGTTTCCTATATCATATCTAAAAAGATTGGTTTGGTTACCTATCACCTAAAATCGCTAGGGGGTGTTGAAGAGCCTAAAACTCTCAACATCATCCATCTTAAGGCGTTCTATGCTTAGAGAGTGTAGCAGAAAAGGCTCCAAAGGCATCTGTAAGCCCTTTGGTCAGTCAAAAAGGTACCAAGGATTTCTAAAAAATTGCTTGGTCAACCCAAAGACTCTAAGAGTTTTTTTCAAACTACTCGATCATCCCAAAAGGCTCCAAGCTCTAATTCGAGTGATTTTGTCATGTCAAAAAATGCTCCAAAGGCATCTGTAAGCCTTTGGTCAGTCAAAAATGCACCAAGGATTTTTAAAAATTGCTTGGTTAACACAAAGGCTCTAATGGTTACTTAAAGCCACTCAGTCATCCCAAAAAGGCACCAATAATTTCTAAAAAAATGCTTGGTCAACCTAAAGGCTCTGAGAGTTCCTATAGCTTCTTGGTTATCCTAAAAGGACTCAAAGCTCTCTTGTTGAGAGTTTGGTCAATTAAAAGGTTCCAAAGATGTTTGTAAGCCCTTTGGTCAATCCAAAAAGCTTTAAGGATTTCTAAAAATCACTTGGTCAACCCGAAAAAGCTCCAAAAGCATATATACTTGTCATTTGGTCAAATATGAAAGCTCAAAAATTCATAAAATTTTAAAAATATATAAAATTCCAAAAAAAATGATAAAGCATAAAATCCAAAAATATTTGCTTTTGTAGTTTGCATTTTCATACATGCATTCACCTCATCATATTGCACTTAGGCATTTGTCATCCATTGCATTCCAAAGTAGAGTGTAATGTGTCTATAAAAATCTTACAAACGGTCGCACGTTTGTGTTTCAATCATGCACCTTTGCATTTATCATAATACATTACCTTCATACACGATACCTGTTACAAATAAATTTGTATGTATATTAAGTTTTCCAATCAATCAAACATACCTAGTGGGTTCTTCAGATATTGTAGAAATCTTACTTTGCTTTTATAGACGAGGTCATTAGTTGGGATAGTGCTTCAACATATCAGGATCCCGTCACTAAGCAAAACAATATAAAATCTTGCTAAGACAAGAGATGATGAAAGCTACAAAAGCGGTCTTAGGTATCTAGAGAGATGGGTTTCACGACCTGCTTATCTTGCAAATAGTTTGGTCTAGAGAGGTGAACTTTGGCAAAAGGACAAGAATTTTCCCTATAAATCCCAAAGTTACAAATTTTAAATCCCAAGTTACAAAGTGCAAATTTCAAAGTACAAAGTTCAAATCAAATGTAAAGTGACATAATGAATCGAAAGCACTATAAAAATCCCTTGCTCAAATAAAATGGTAACACGTGGACTAACAGTGATTTTTATCACTACATATGAGCAAGTAAGAAGGGTGAGAACTTGAATCTTGGATTTTCCATCTTTTGAAAGCCATAGAGTGATCCCCGATTGCAACAATGGGTTGGAGGAGTTCCACCTACAATAAAAGGGTTAGTTCTATTGGGTGATCCCCAAATGTAGCAATGGGTTGAAAGAGTCTCGCCTACATTTGGAGGGGTAGCCCTGATCAATTTGCAAGATGAGCTAGCTCTAGGTGCCTAGGTTTATCTAGTTGTATAAGTCTAATCAAAGTTGAAATAAGGATGGTACGATTGTATGAGGAACCCTATCTCACATATGGGTTGAAAGAGTCCCGACTGACATACAGGGTATGCTTATGGTCTATTTGAAAATACTCACATGCACACATAGGGATTATGAATAGTTGGGGTTGTCATGATAAAAGCCTTGTCCAATAAAAGCCTTGTACAGTTAGTATATGATTTTTGGAGAAGTCTACTAGGGTGTTTGAGTCTCATGGAAAACCTCAAAAGGTTCTCTAATAGCAACAAAATACCAAATATTATTAGACATCAAAAATACAAGTCATTAATTCATCATAATGTATTTTACAAAGCATAATCAAACATATAGGATAGATACCGCATGAATATCAAAAATGATGTTTAGATGACCACTGACTATATAGTGCAGCAAAGAAACATATACAGAATGACATATTCATTCATTAGCATTATACCAATCCATTTTACTACATTTCATATATGGGTGATTAATTTATTAAGTTCTTGTAATGAGAATTATCAATTATTTTGCATGATTGTTATACATTATGTGGTATCGTATTTTAAAATTGATATACATAGTTTACATTCATTCCTTATGTTTTAAGTTATTAAAGAATACAGGTTCATTCCCATTAGATTATGATTGTGTATATAATGCATTACCATACATTGCATAGCATACCATAACTTCATAAAAATAAATGAATGCCCACAAAGAAAAAAACAAATATGCGTTAAAAATAAACAGTGCATCCATATGCATACATCATATATGGCACATCTAATCATCTAGATCACTGCATATTATCAACATCATCATAAATAATATAGCTATCTAGTGCATGTCATCCACACATCGCATCATATAAACATAGCATCAACATAAGCATTGCATCCATGTGCATCAAATAAACATAAAATCAAAAATACACATCCATACACATAATGAGCCATAAATGATCAAGTCATATATATATATATATATATATATATATATATATATATATATATATATATATATATATATGTATGTATATATATGTGTCCAAAAGAGCACATAGGGAGTGTATCAAAAGGCCAACACACAAGAAAATGGTAACTAACGCAGGCTAGTCCTCTAACCGATGGCCCCTAAAGTCTGCCCTACATCTCCAGTCCTAGCACATGATGTCACACCATGTGTGCTAGAGGACCTATGCATCCTCTTAGTCCTATTATTCCTATGACTCAAGGTCGCCATAGACTATCTAGAGGTCCTAGACCTGGTCTGCTGAGACTATGAAGTGAAAGGATCCTCAAGAACCTGGATCTCGTGCATCTCAATGTAGCCAACTAGCTGATCAATGTGAGCAATTCGGGCTGCATGCATCTCATTGGTCCTCATGACCATGTTGCATAGTTGCTCTACCTCAACCATCATATCCTGACCACCTATTAAAGCTATCGCTAGTGCTATTGGAGGCCACATTGTAACCTAAGTAGGTGGCATAGCCTCCCTCGATACCTAGAGGAGATCCCTCTTCACCTTCTCTATAGTTCGCTATGTCTATGCTAACTCCAGTGTAGTATGTAGTATCTGACCTTGAGCCTCTATATCTATGGCCCGTGTAGCAAGATATTATATCTGATCTTGCACCTCAATCAAGCACCTATCCCTATCAACTACCTTCACCTCTAGAGTGGCGATAGTAGTATCTTGCTCTAGCTACTATGTATGGAATCGTCCAAGCTGACTCTATAGGTTAGCCACCTGAGCTAAGAGTAGGCCCTCTATGCTATCGAGAGGGACCTCACCCTCATCTAGATCCTCCTCATCTGGGTCAATCTCGAGAGTCTCCTTAATGGTGGCCTTTGCGCCCTAATTACCCTCTATCCATTGGTGCACCCTACACCCATCGAGATCCACCTCTACCTCTACTTGATCTGGCTCTCAACCTAAAGGCCCTCTTTTGTACCATCTAACATGGACCACTACCCATCATACTTTGGAGTGGTCCCAATAGTCTCAACTCTAGTCTCCTGGTAGTCATCAAGAGCATCTCCCAGAGGCTCAGGAACAATCCACTATAGATCAGTCTATGTGACCAAGCATCGGTATCTAAGAGGGATATCTGGAATGTCCTACACCATGCCAAATTATCGTAGGACACGAGAGTAGAACTGATACTCTCTAATCTTTGCCTTTCGACCAATAATCCACCTATCTCAATGAGATCTTTGAAGCCTCTCATCCACCTCAGGCCATGCGGGGCAATCCATGTAGGGGCACCAGACAATATCCCCTTTCCTGAGTGATGTAAATCAAGTAATGTAATTCTCGATGTCACCAACATAGATCCTTCTATGGGTACCCTCCCCCTCACGAGGCCAACATGCGATGTAGTATTTATGATCGGTGTCTATCTCAGAAATGCATAGTAGAATATCTATAAGATGCTTGATTCGAATGTGCTGCCACCCCTAGATCTACAATAGAATACTGTAGTTGATGCCCTTATGACTATGCTCAGTAATCTGATACAGCTCTTTATAGATCTTACATAGAAGAGTGCTCCTCCATGATAAAAGTAGTGGCTCCTCCGTAGAACTCTGAATAACCCTCTAGGTAGTGGATAGGAGGTTCTAGGGAATCCTCACACCTAAAGATTCTAGAAGGACAATCTGTACTATTAGGTGCATGAAGAGGTCTTCCCGTGTAGAGAAGACATCCTTTTGATACCATTCATTGATGTGCACCCCTCCATGGTCAATCGCATCCTGAGCATCCTCACTTTGGTCATCGAAGATAGCATCAAAAATAGCCTCCTTTACCCTAGAGGTAGAGGAGATGATGGCCTCGCCATCGATGGGGATCCTGAAGATCTTATAGATGTCCTCTAGGGTAACAACCATTTCACCTATAGGTAGGTGAAATGTTTTGGTCCATGCATTCTAGCGTCAGGCCAACACAGTCAAGTAGGCTTGATCTACCCTAATAGTGGGAAGATCCATGACATAGCCAAACCTGACAACTCAAAACCAATATCGATCGTCATTATCAGAAAAAGCCTCACAGAGAGTCTTCAGAATGTCAGGCTCCCAAGCTCTAGAAGCCAATTTCTAAAATAAAAAGAATAATGTAAGACAAAATCTAGCTAAACAGAGCTAAAAACAATGCTAAAAATGATAAAAAATATATCTAAAAAAAAAATCAAAATTTTTTAAAAGTTGTCGAACTGCGAGTCAACCCTACAGTTCGCATGCAGTCAATTTTGACCATTGGGATTTTTTAATCCTGACCATAGCTAAAACTTGTGGTCCCCAATTTTCCAATTGGGAACCATAGCTACCAGCTATGGTTTAGGAGAGGCACCCATTTTGGGTACCCTCCTAGTCCACTAAATCCAAAAATTAAAAACCTAAGCTAACCTAGACTAGTGGGGTTCATTACCAGCAGTTTAGTGAGGTTCATTATCCGCATTACTTAATGTGGTTCATTTTACTGGTATTGAGTGTGAGGTCTCAGTTTTGAGTTACCTTACCCGCACCTTGGCCTCAACTAGTAGATGGTTGATCAGGATCCACCATCGAGGTAGACGAGTGTAATTATGGTAGAGTGTGGTAGCGTTTCAAACCAAGGAATGTTCTCTCACTCTCAAAGCTCTCAAGTTGCTAGTGCTTGCAAGAAAATAATGAAAATTTTCAAATGGGAATTCAATTTATAGGTTCTCCTAGTCTCTACAAACCATAGCTGACACTTGCGATTTCAAAACTAGGGTTTTTCACCCACAGGTATGACCCATGGTTCCCAAAATTTGAAAAATTAAATCGTAGACCATACACACGGTCCGCAACTAGCATTAAATGCACTAAAAACCCATCGTGGGAAGGTCTAAAAAATAAATTAATGACTCCCATTGGATAAAAATTCAAAATCAATGATCAAAATTGTAAATTGGGTGATGTTAAAAGCACCAGGATCAATCAAATAAATACAAAATTAAAACAAAAAAATCAAATAATTAAAAACCAAATGCACCTCATATTTAGTGATTTATCCTATACACTTGGCGGTTGCAACGAGTTGTGATCCATGCAATCCGACAAGATGAGTAAATCACCATAAGGACATTTGGGGTAAAATTGTCATTTCTTTTATGATATCTTTTAGCAAATCATCGACAAATATGATTCAAAACAAGTCTAATTGCATTTGTATCATTTTTATTCCTTAAGATGGCTATTGTAGCCTGACTTCTCCATGGGATAGAAATGTGCAAATACTACTAAGAGTTACAATCATAAGTTGAACTAGGCCTAACCAAGGCATTAAAAGGCTTGAATCTAAATTTATTTAGGATCATTCATTATGGTCAAGCAATTTTGTCGCTTCATACATTGTCATTACCCTCATCGACTCGTCGCTTGAGGGGGTAGTCATAATTTCATAATCATAATCAAAATCAATATTTAAATGCTCAATCATTGCTAAGTACCTTCATTCAAGAATCATTGTCAAAGACAATCATGCACCATCTTTGCTTGGGGCAAATAAGCAAAATATCAAGATCAAATTTGAGCAAACTAGGCATCTAGTCTCCTAATTTAGGATTAGACTTAAGTTTATCTCCTAATTGCCTCTAAGGCTAGGATTAGACTTAAGCTTGTCTCCTAATTGCCGCTAAGGCTAGGATTTGACTTAAGCTTATCTCCTAATTTTTGCTAAGGCTAGGATCTGACTTAAGCTTATCTCCTTATTGCCACCAAGGCTAGGATTTTGACTTAAGCTTTCCAGAATCAAGTACTTCAACTCATCGAACGCAATGATTCAACGATTCATGCTTTTTTCATGATTGAAGCAATTAATGTTGATGATACTAATGATCATTCATGCAACCTTCGACATCATTTTAGGAGGTCTATTTTTTCTCACGCGTTGTTCGATCTCACAACACAACACAAAAGGGGCATCTTTAGACACCTAAAATGCATCATGTTGATGGTGACTACTCATATGGGACATGCTAGAAGACCATATGGAAGACCTTTAGATAAATCCAAGGTATAGCAATGGTTTTTGCCACTCAATTAGGCATCTTTGCCTAGTCAGTTCTAGTCGTGGCTGACACTCGCGGTCCCCAATCTACCAATTTGGGATCGCAATTGACACCTACGATTAGCAAAAGCTTGCATGCTAGCCGTAACTGAGACCTATGGTTAGCACTGTAACAAACTTGGGTGACCAGAGCTGAGTAAAACTAGTTGTAATGGCCATTTGTGATGGTTTTCAAAGTGGTTCAGGCTCGAAAGCATCCATAATATTCCACCCACCTGCCAAATCTTATTCTTATCTTCTCCATGAAGCTAGAGCAAGGATTTTGGGAGTCTACTTAAGACCCCAATTTTAGAGAGAAAAGAGAAATGAAGAACAACATAATTGCATAGTGGAGCCCTATCAGGATTGGAGAGCAATTTCATATCCCCTTGAGGAGTAACAAAGTGTTGTCCAATTAACCAAAGACAACTTTGCATGCATCAATGGAGATATTAAGAGCTAGAGGAGCAAGCTTGAAAATTGACATACTTCCATTGTCAATTCCACCTAATGCGCCACCAATTCAGTTTTCCAAGACACAGGCGACCCTTGATCATCAATTCCTTGGAGGATTTGAGAGTTGTTGGCCCTGGTTTCAAGAGAAAGGATACTTTCATCTTAACCATGATTGTTAGTCATGGTTAACAGTGCTCACCGCACCTCAGAACTGTAGCTAGGGTTTGATGCTCTCTTTCCTCCATTTTAGCATTAGATTTCTATTTCTAGTCATGCATTTAGCTTAATCTAGCATAAATCCACATTTTAGTAGACATTTGACCATTTAATTTAGGAATTAGAGGTAGATTTGCTTCATCTTTCCTTGCATTTTTTAATCTAGACTAGTTTCATGCTTTTCAAGTTACTAATTCTTAATTAGATTACTTCATAGATAGATCTATGCTTCTTTTACATGCTTTATTACAATTTCATCATTTCTTGCATAGATTGATAGTTTTACATGCTTTCTTGATTTTATGTCATTCATTATGCAAGATTCCTCCAAAAGCCTCATCAAGAGAGGTCTCCTTTGTTACTAATTTCTTCTTGTTGTTTCTTGATCATAGGGAATAGGATTTGAAGGAGAGATAAAGCATCCAATTCCTTCCTCAACGTGAAGAAGAGGGTCATCAACACCCTAGAGCAGTTCATGTCACCTTGAGGGGTATTTTGATCACACCTACCCTTTATAGGGATTAGACACTATTCTAATTGATGTATCAAATGGGTATCCCTAAGAGGGATGAATCTGTAATTTGACTCCACTGAAATTAATAAAGGATTCCTTGTATTCATGTTATTTCTTGTTATCAATTTCATGCCTATTTATGTATCTTTCTTCAATTACAATAGTTAGATCGAGTGTGAGCCTTTTTGGTGGTTACAGGCATTTTAGGTGTCTATAGTAGCACATGAGAGGCCTCCACAAAGTGAGACCCTCAAATAATGATTAAAAATCCTAATTGAAATAAATAGAAATCAACACTTATAGATATGCAAATTTAACAATAAAAACTCATAGAAGTGATTTACCTTGCTCAATAGTAGATGTGACTTGACCAGGTTGATTGATTAAACCCTAATGGATGCAGAAAATAGTGTGGCGGTTTTCTAGGCAATGACGGATGAGCGAATAGTAGGGATGGAAATGAATGGGGCTAGTTGGAATCTATCCTAGGGTATGCTAAAGGTGCTTAGGGTATTCTTTAGCAAAGAGGCCTCAAGATTCTTCAATGTTCCATTATTTTAGTATTTCAGCCACCTTTGGGCAATATGAGGGGCTTGTATTTATAACTTAGCTTTAGGGTTTAACTTAGGGTTCTTAACTTTACACTTTTGATCATGTGGCTAAGATTAAGTCATATCCTAGGGCTAAGATTAAATGATGGAAGTGGCATGGATTGAGTGGGATGGATGGTAGGGATTTAATCTGATCGAATGGTGGAGGTTAAATGAACTTATAATTATATAATATAATATTAAATAAATTAAATATAATAAAATATTATATAAAATATTAAAATAATATATATTTTTTTTAAGCAAAAAACCCCTTGCGGAGCCGCATTTGTCTGAGATACCACGAACAGGGGGTTCTACATCGTCAAAGTCACCCGGGGTCGCACCCGACCCTGCCCGCACCAACATTATCAATTGGATTTTAGATAGCCAATTTAGCTTTTTGGTAGGATGGAGATTTGAACTTGGGACCTCCCTTGGAGGATTGCCCTCTCCTCTCCAACTCACCTACAACACCTAGGTAATATTAAAATAATATAATATATATTAAAATAAGTCCTATTTTGGTGAGAAAGGGGAAAATGGGCCTTTTGAAGGTGGGAAAGGGGGATGGAGGACAAGTGGAAGGTGGGATGACTAGGAAGGTGGATGAATGGCTACAATTTGGTGTCTACAGATGCCCTTTTTGTACCATGTTTCGTGAAACACAATATGGTGCAGAAATATGAGACACCTGCATGGGCTATGGGCAACAGAAACCGCTTCTCTCGTTGGAATTGCACATTGGCATTGAAGAAAAAAATAATGAAGAATTTTTAGAGTTCATTGCGTAGCTTACCCCCTCAATTGGCGAATGAGAAAATTCTCACAAGCCAATTGAAAAAGCATGGATTTTGTGCAAACGATGGATGAAGGATAAATTATGATGCGATGTGATACCATTTTTTGCCCCAACGGTTGAAAGGGGTTTGGTGTATAATACCATGATGCTTGAAGAATGATGATTGATGATTTGATACCATTTTTTCCCCAATGGTTTAAGAAAATGGGGTTGGTGTATAAACCATGATGCTTGAAGAATGATGATTGATTATTTGATACCGTTTTTGCCCCAACGATTGAAGAAAGGGGGTTGGTGTATGAACCATGATGCTTTAAGAATGATGACTGATGATTTGATACTATTTTTTCCCCAACGGTTGAATAAATGGAGGTTGGTGTATGAACCATGATCATGTAAGATGTATCCCATCGTGGGAAATCAAAATCAACGTGGTTGTCCCAAATTTGGGGGTGATTCGATGTTGTTGAAAAAGATGCCTCACAAGCGTCATTGAGTATGCAAGATATGAAAATGCAGAATGACTAAGTCACCACAGGGATGGCCATTGACTGTAGAAGATTCTTTGTCAATTCCATAATGGAACCAATCAAACCTAATGAGCTTGTCTACTTTGTGACTATAGTCAGATGAATGAGTGATTGATATTAGTTATCCATGATTTCGCATCCCATGGAAAAGGACGTCAATGATTCCTATTTGGCAAATTCTTCTTGGCAGTGTTTCACTTAGAATTTGAGGTTACTAATATGATTATGATTCTTGGCAATGAGATAATTGGTGATGATCATGATTAAGTGTCCTTATTATAAACTATTCATGTTACTGAATTGCATGGATTACTATCACTGCAACCACCAAGTTTATAGAATAATTTATTGGATACGAGGTTCACTTAGAGCCAACTGATGAGATATTGTTTTTGGCCCAACGGTTGAAGAAATGGGGATTGGTATATAATACCATGATTTTTGAAGAATGATGATTGATGAGATACCATTTTTGTCCCAACGATTGAAGAAAGGGGGTTGGTGTATAATACCATGATTTTTGATCAATTATGATTGATGAGATACCATTTTTGCCCTAATGGTTGAAGAAAGGGGATTTTGATGATGTGAAAATGTGATGAAATAAAATGATTTGTATTTGTTCTTTGCCCTTAATAGATAAATGGGGTTTTGATGATGTGAAAATGAAGTGATTATGTCTATTATTTACCCTTAATAGATAAAGGGGTTTTTGATGATAAAAGTATTCTTATGATAGTCTATCCATCCTATCGGATTACATGGATAACTAGTCATTGCAACCACCAGGTTTATAGGATAAACCACTAGATACAAGGTTCACTTGATAGGAATGCAAATGTGATTTATTTTTGCCCCAATAGATGAAGGGATTTTGGAGAAATGAATGAAAATAACATGATTTGTATCTATTCTTTTCCCTTAACAGATAAAGGGGTTTTTGATGATGTAAGATGAAAAAATTTATGTTCATTGCCCTTAACAAATAAAGGGGTTTTTGATGATGTAAGATGAAAAAGTTTTTTTTCATTGCCCTTAACAGATAAAGGGGTTTTTGATTATGAAATATGAAAAGTGTTTGTTCATTTCCCTTAATAGATAAAGGGGTTTTTTGATGATGAAAGTGTCCTTATGGTAGTCTATCCATCCTATCGTATTGCATGGATAACTAGTCACTACAACCACCAGGTTTATAGGATAAACCACTAAATACAAGATTCACTTGATAGGAATGCAAATGTGATTTATTTTTACCCCAATAGATGAAGGTATTTTTGAGAAATGAATGAAAATAACATGATTTGTATCTATTATTTGCCCTTAATAGATAAAGGGGTTTTTGATGATGTAAGATAAAAAAGTGTCTGTTCATTACCCTTAACAGATAAAGGGGTTTTTGATGATGTAAGATGAAAAAGTGTATGTTCATTTCCCTTAACAGATAAAGGGGTTTTTGATGATGAAATATGAAAAAGTGTCTGTTCATTGCCCTTAACAGATAAAGGGGTTTTTTTGATGATGAAAGTGTCCTTATGGTAGTCTATCCATCCTACCGGATTGCATGGATAACCAGTCATTGTAACCACTAGGTTTATAGGATAAACCACTAAATACAAGGTTCACTTATGAATGGATAATAATAAAATAACGTAAATGTGATCTATTTTTTTCCAATAGATGAAGGGATTTTTGCAATTTGGATGATGTGAACGCAAGGCAAAGGGTGCAACCTTTGACAAAAGAATGCAGTCTTTTGAACCTAGCAATTGACTTGTTGATGATGTGATGTGATTGAATGATTGAATTGTTTGTTGCAAGTGTTGGAGAATGTGTGAAACCTTGAACACCCCCAAGTTCTAGTTGTGATGTTGATTTATTAGGGGCAAGGTGTGAAACCTTGAGCACCCCCTAGTTGTGATGTTGCTTGCTTTATTGGGGGAAAGATGTGAAACCTTGAACACCCCCAAGTTGTGATGATGTTTTAACTTTCTAGCAATCTTTGCATATGTGAGTTTGATATATATACATACATGGCATTTATGTTTGTGTTATGCTTTTGTGTTAATGTGTTAATGTGAATGCAATGCATGTTTAATGAAAATGTTTTTATGGAATGCCTTATGGATGATTAATGTAAGCTAAATGATGTATGTGCCTAAGCTATATGAGAGGGATGCATGGTGTTCGAATGATCTTTTCATAGTTCAGAAATTTTATTGGCCATGTTTGATGTCCACTGTTTTGTAATCAGGGGTACCCAATTTTAACGACTTTATGCAACTTGATGTATGATGCAGGAATGAATTTTGACATGGAAGAAGATATGGATGTTGATATGGAGGAAGATATGGATGTTAATATGGAATAATATATGGATTTTGATATGGAATGAGTACTGCAACATTTTCAAAAATTCAAACATACTAGTATTATCAATCAAACTCACTTGGGTTGTCTAACTTTCTTTAGGACCAATGTGTGTGCAAGTGAGGTTCAATTACCAAATATTGAGTGTGACAATGACCCTATCTAATCAAGAACCAGTGTGTGTGCATGTGAAGTTCATTGACCCACTATGAGTAAATTGGGCATGACCTATTATGGAGATGACCTGAAGCTAGCCTATCCTTATGTGCGGTCAGAGGTCTTCCTGTTTGCCAAGGAGACATGTCGCCCCGCATGAGCTTACTCCACTGCCAACCAAGAATCTATAGCCTCGGTGAAGATCCACTCCATAGTCCAATGGGATTTGATCTTTTTAGGCCTTTGGGTATGACTACCCATCCATGCTAGGGACGTGAAGTATGAATCCTTACGACTTGATGGATTAAGGGTGTTTGGGATTTTATTTGTTAATTTTTTATAGATCTTTAGGGAATCGGATTCTCAATCGAAGTGTGATGAGAATTTTGACCCTATCCTTACTACTCTATGTTTTTATGCTTATGTTTGAAGAGTAATTGAGGTAGTGGTGAAAACCACTGTTTTTGCTTTGGACTATGTTGCATGATGGGACAAGTGAGGATTATCCCTTTTTGCTTCAAGGTACTACCCAAGTATGGTACTAACCCTCTTTGGCTCATAATGTTTTTAAGATGTGATGGAATGTGATTGGTTCAAGATTGTATTTGAAATCAATTGGCAATACTCAAGAGCTTCTTAATGTGTAAAGTGTATTTTTGGTCCCAAAGAAAATTGGACATTCATTTGGAGGTTGCTTGCTACACCAGTACTGGTTGAGTGATTGAAAATCTAGGCTTTATGATTTTTGACACGGGATGTGGTTTGACATATGGATTTTGTGAGGGTTGCATGATTTCTTCAAACAAGGTACCCCAAATTGTTATAACTTTACTTTGTATTTGTGGCCATATCATCATTACTAAGTAATATCATTCGAACATGGGATGGGATGAATGCAATTATGAATGACTATAGTGGAATGTATATGAAATGTGCAATTATGAATGTATGAATCTAGATGTATGAATGCAAGCGAAAATGAAATGCATGTGAAAAATGCTTATGAATGCGAATGTGGAAGTGTATATGCAAATGCCTATATGTATGCATGCTTATGAAAATGCAATTTGATTTTGTTGTTTTGTTGTTTTGATTTTTTTTTTAGCCATGTATGTACATATATAGTAATCACAATAAGCATGGAATGCTTTCAAGTGTATGATGTTCATCAACTCGGGTTTGTCTACTCCCACTAACATAGTAAGCTTATGACCAAAGGAGCTGGGTACCTTTGGGGCCTTTTGAAAATTTGATGTGACCAAAGGGATTGAGACCTTTGGAGCCTTTTGAAATTGATGTGTGACCAAAGGGGTTAAGACCTTTGGAGCCTTTTGAAATTGATGTGTGACCAAAGTGGTTAAGACCTTTGGAGCCTTTTGAAATTGATGTGTGAACAAAGGGGTTAAGAATTTTGGAGCCTTTTTGAAATTGATGTGTGACCAAAGGGGTTAAGACCTTTGGAGCCTTTTGAAATTGATGTGTGACCAAAGGAGCCTATTGAAATTGATGTGTGACCAAAGGGGTTAAGACCTTTGGAGCCTTTTGAAATTGATGTGACCAAAGGGGTTAAGACCTTTGGAGCCTTTTTAAATTGATGTGACCAAAGGGGTTAAGAGCTTTGGAGCCTTTTGAAATTGATGTGTGACCAAAGGGGTTAAGACCTTTGGAGCCTTTTGAAATTGATGTGTGACCAAAGGGGTTAAGACCTTTGGAGCATTTTGAAATTGATGTGACCAAAGGGGTTAAGACCTTTGGAGCCTTTTGAAATTGATTATGACCAAAGGGTTTAAGACCTTTGGAGCCTTTTGAAATTGGTTGTGACCAAAGGGGTTAAGACCTTTGGAGCCTTTTGAAATTGATCAGCCACCGAAGTGACCGGGGAGTGGGGTATGTTTTCCATTACACAATTTAAGTTACTTGTTTTCTTTTGCATTCTAGCTTGAACTATGAAGTGCGTAAACAAAATATATGCAATTAAATCCAAATAACACCAAACCAAACAATATTGTGTAGGAATTTTTAAAAGTAAAAGAAAATACAATGTCCTAGGTTTTACCTTGTGTGGCTTACCTCATTCATTATTATTTAAAATGTATTCCTTTTTATTATTATTTGATTTACTTATGTTATGGTACTAACTCGAAATCAAACAAAAGTAATAAGTCAAAACAACTTAATGGAAAACACATCAAATCCACATATTATGTAATGATGGAATGGCTATTGTGTAAGCCATGTTAGTGATGAAAGGGCTATTGGTTAAGCCATGTAAATGTAAGCCATGTTAGTGATGAAATGGCTATGGTTAAGCCATGTTAATGATGAAATGGCTAAGGTTGAGCCATGTTAATGATGAAATGACTAAGGTTGAGCCATGTTAATGATGAAATGACTAAGGTTGAGCCATGTTAATGATGAAATGGCTAAGTTTGAGCCATGTTAATGATGAAATGACTAAGATTGAGCCATGCTAATGATGAAATGATGAAATGGCTAAGGTTGAGCCATGTTAATGATAAAATGATGAAATGGCTAAGGTTGAGCCATGTTAATGATGAAATGATGAAATGGCTAAGGTTAAGGAATGTTAATGATGAAATAATAAAATGGCTAAGGTTAATCCATGTTATTTATGAAATGATGAAATGGCTAAGGTTGAGTCATGTTAATGATGAAATGGCCAAGGTTGAGCCATGTTAATGATGAAATGGCCAAGGTTGAGCCATGTTAATGATGAAATGGCTAAGGTTGAGCCATGTTAATGATAAAATGATAAAATGGCTAAGGTTGAGCCATGTTAATGATGAAATGGCTAAGGTTAAGCCATGTTAATGATGAAATGATAAAATGGCTAAGGTTAGACCATGTTAATGATGAAATGGCTAAGGTTGATCCATGTTAATGATGAAATGATAAAATGGCTAAGGTTGAGCCATGTTAGTGATGAAATGATGAAATGGCTAAGGTTGAGCCATGTTAATAATGAAATGATGAAATGGCTAAGGTTGAGCCATGTTAATAATGAAATGGCTAAGGTTAAGCCATGTTAATAATGAAATGGCTAAGGTTGAGCCATGTTAATGATGAAATTATGAAAGGGCTAAGGTTGAGCCATGTTAATAATGAAATGATGAAATGGCTAAGGTTGGGCCATGTTAATAATGAAATGATGAAATGGCTAAGTTTGAGCCATTTTAATGATGAAATGGCTAAGGTTGACCCATGTTAGTGATGAAATGATGAAATGGCTAAGGTTAAGCCATGTTAATGATAAAATGATGAAATGGCTAAGGTTGAGCTATGTTAATGATAAAATGATGAAATGGCTAAGTTTGATCCATGTTAATTATGAAATGATAAAATAGCCAAGGTTAAGCCATGTTAATAATGAAATGATGAAATGGTTAAGGTTAAGCCAT